>CM040118.1:344289572-349339131 GCA_022559845.1 Amorphophallus konjac | reverse complement strand
GGCGGAGTGCCGCTAGACCAAGAGGAAGGGTAGCTGGTTAGGGCGAGTGCCGCTAGACCAAGGAAGAAGGGTAGCTCGGTTAGGGCGGAGTGCCGCTAGACCAAGGAAGAAGGGTAGCCTTTAGGGCAGAGTGCCGCTAGACAAGAAAAAGGTAGCTCGGTTAGGGCGGAGTGCCCGCTAGACAAGGAGGAAAGGGTAGCTCGGTGGGTAAGATGCCGCTAGACCAAGAAAAGGGTAGCCTCGGTTAGGGCAGAGTGCCGCTAGACCGAAGGAAAAGGGTAGCTCGGTTAGGGCGAGTGCCGCTAGACCAAGGAAGAAGGGTAGCTCGGTTAGGGCGATGCCGCTAGACCAAGGAGGAAGGTAGCTCGGTTAGGGCGAGTGCCGCTAGACCGGAAGAAAAAGGGTAGCTCGGTTAGGGGGTGCCGCTAGACCAAGGAAGAAGGGTAGCTCGGTTAGGGCGGAGTGCCGCTAGACCAAGGGAAGGGTAGCTTGGTTAGGGCGGAGTGCCGCTAGACCAAGGAAAAGGGTAGCTCGGTTAGGGCGGAGTGCCCTAGACCAACCAAGGAAAAGGGTAGCTCGGTTAGGGCGGAGTGCCGCTAGACCAAGGAAAAGGGTAGCTCGGTTAGGGCGGAGTGCCGCTAGACCAAGGAAAAGGGTAGCTGGTTAGGGCGGAGTGCCGCTAGACCAAGGAAAGGGTAGCTCGGTTAGGGCAGAGTGCCGCTAGACCAAGGAAAAGGGTAGCTCGGTTAGGGCGGAGTGCCGCTAGACCAAGGAAAGGGTAGCTTGGTTAGGGCGGAGTGCCGCTAGACCAAGGAAAGGGTAGCTCGGTTAGGGCGGAGTGCCGCTAGACCAAGGAAAAGGGTAGCTTGGTTAGGGCAGTGCCGCTAGACCAAGGAAAAGGGTAGCTCGGTTAGGGGAGTGCCGCTAGACCAAGGAAAGGGTAGCTTGGTTAGGGCGAGTGCCGCTAGACCAAGGAAAGGGTAGCTCGGTTAGGGCGAGTGCCGCTAGACCGAGGAAGAAGGGTAGCTCGGTTAGGGCGCAGTGCCGCTAGACCAAGGGAGCAGGGTAGCTTGGTTAGGGCGGAGTGCCGCTAGACCAAGGAAAAGGGTAGCTCGGTTAGGGCAGAGTGCCGCTAGACCAAGAGATAGGGTAGCTTGGTTAGGGCGGAGTGCCGCCTAGACCAAGGAAATGGGTGACTTTTAGCCTGATTACTCGGGGAATATTGGTTGGGCGGCATGATACAGCTTTAGGTGTCTACCGTTGAGTGGTGAGAATTGGATTTCCCCTCGGTGGTTAACAACCATGTAGGCCCCTCCTTCGTAGACCCTATATATCACATAAGGCCCTTCCCAATTAGGATTCAACTTCCCTTTTGGGTTGGATGCCATAACTTCTCTTTTCTTGACCATGACGAGGTCACCTTTCTTAAATTCTCGTCCTTTCAAGAGTTTGTTGATTGCAGTGGCCATGCGGGCCTGGTACATCTGGATATTCTTCTGAGCTTGGAGGCGCTTCCCTTCCAATTCAGCCAATTCTTGTAATCTTCTTTCTGCATTGGTTTGTTCGCCATGGGCCAGGTCATATTGGACTGCCACCCTGAGTGACGGGACTTCCAGCTCCAGTGGAACTACTGCCTCTGAGCCGTATACCAGTGAGTATGGCGAGCACCCTGTAGGTGTCTTGAAGACAGTGCGGTATGCCCATAGAGCTTCATACATCTTTTCTTCCCAGTCCTTCTTATTAGAACTGACGACTTTAGCCAACAAGGTGCATAACGTTTTGTTGAAGGCTTCTGCCAATCCATTTGCCTGTGGATTGTAAGGAGTGGAAGTCCTCCACTCGATCTTATACTTCTCGACGAGCCGATAGATCTTTTGATTTCTGAAATGACTTCCATTATCAGATATTATTCGGCTGGGGATCCCAAACCGGAAGATAATGTTCTGTTTGATGAATCTGGCAACCAGCTCACCAGTCACTTCTCGTAATGCTATAGCTTCCGCCCATCGAGAGAAGTAATCTGTTATTGCCAGTATGTACTTATGTCCGGCTGAGGAGGTCGGTAGTGGGCCGACTACATCGGTTCCCCATTGTGCAAACGGCCAGCTAGGGACTGTAGGGTGCAGAACGGTAGGTGGCCTTCTAGGCACAACAGCATGCTCCTGACATTTCTGACATGACTTCGCAAACTTGCAGCAATCTTCAAACATAGTGGGCCAATAGTAGCCCAGCTTCTTGATTTCTATCTTCATCTTAGGGCCAGCTTGGTGAGCACCTGCCGTCCCAGCATGTATTTCTTTCATTGCTTGCCAAGCTTCCTCAGTGGACAGGCAGCGGAGCAAAATCTTCTTGCGTGCATCTGCCATTATTCGGAACAGAGTTCCATTTCTGAATTCATAAGAATCTTTGATCCTTAGAAGTTTCATCTTTTCTTCTCTTTTCTGTGGCAGCTGTTGGTGTAAAAACCATTGTAGCAGGTGCTGTCTCCAATCAGATGCTTGTTCTGTACTGATCGTGGCGACTTCATTTTCTTCGGGGCAGCCTTCTAGCATGCTGGGGACTTGCCGCCGATTTATAACAACAATGTTCAGTGTCTCATCCGGTGGGACTGCTATTGAGCTGGCTAGCTTTGCCAATGCATTAGCCTGGGCATTATGTGCACGGCCCACATGCTTGAGCTCAATATGATAGAATTTCGCCATGAGGCACACAGCTTTTTGGTGGTAGGGGTTCAACTCCGACTTTCGCACTTCGAACTCACCTTGGATTTGCTTTATTATCAACATTGAATCCCCGAATACCTGAAGCATCTGGATGCCCATGTTGAGGCTGATGTGCAACCCGATTATCAGAGCTTCATACTCGGCTTCATTATTAGTGCAGGGCTTGTTTATAGAATAGGAAGTATGCACAACCTCCCCCTCTGGCGATCTTAGCACAATACCGGCTCCGGCCCGTATTCTGGTCTTTCCATCGGAGTCCGTCTCTGTTCTAGATGCTCCATCAAAGAATAGCTGCCACATAGTTGACTGAGCCTGGCAGGCTTCTAGTGTCTCATCATCGGGTAACTCAGTCCCCAACATATCATTCTCTGGCACAGGATGCTCTGCGAAGAAATCGGCCACGGCCTGTCCTTTTATTGCCCTCTGGGGTATATATGTGATATCGAATTCCATCAGAATTACTGCCCATTTGCCCAACCGGCCTTTCAGTACTGGCTGAGTCAATATGTATTTGAGCGGATCTGCTGCAGATATCAATCTGATTTCGTGTGACAGCATATAGTGCCGGAGCTTTTTAACGGCAAAGACTAGTGCCAAGCATGTCTTTTCTATATAGGTGTAGCTTTCTTCAGTTCTAATCAGCCTCCGACTCAGGTAGTATAGAGCCTGCTCTTTGCCTTCTTCATTTATCTGTGCTAGCATTGCCCCCAGGGAACAGTGTGTGGCTGTAATGTATAGTATCAGGGGCTTGCCCTTAATAGGTGCCCCCAATACTGGAGGGGTCTTGAGATATTCTTTCAGCTTCTCAAAAGCTTCTTGACAGCCCTCGTCCCAGAGGAACGGTACATCTTTCATCATGAGTTTGTGAAAAGGGTGGCATCTCCCCGACAGATTTGATATGAATCGTCGGATGTAGGCCAAACGCCCTTGTAGAGATCTCAGCTCGTGGAGATTCCTTGGTGGAGGGAGCTCCTGGATAGCTTTAATCTTGGATGGGTCGATCTCAATGCCCCTATGACGGACAACGAACCCAAGGAATTTTCCACTGGACACGCCGAAGGCACATTTCATAGGATTCATCTTGAGTTCATATCTGCGTAGCCTCTGGAACACTATCCTCAGATCTTGCAGATGATCTTCTCTTCTGCTGGTTTTCACCACCAGGTCATCGATGTAGCACTCCACTTTCTTGAAGAGTAAATCATCAAAGATCTTTGTCATAGCTCTTTGATAAGTAGCGCCGGCATTCTTGAGGCCGAACGACATCCTTTTGTAGTGAAATATCCCCTTCGGGGTGCGGAATGCAGTATGCACTCTGTCTTCTTCAGCAATCCAGATCTGGTTGTATCCGGACGACCCATCCATGAATGACAGGGCTTCATGGCCAGTGGTTGCATCGATCATTACTTCAGTGATTGGCACTAGGAAATCATCTTTCGGGCAAGCCTTATTCAGGTCCCTGAAATCTACACATATTCTGATCTGCCCATTTTTCTTCTTCACGGGCACTATATTGGCCAGCCATGTAGTATATTGGTTTTCTTCAACAAAGCCCACATCGATCAGCTTGTCGACTTCTTTGTTGATCTGATTTATCAGTTCGGGACGCATTCTCCTGGCAGGTTGCTTCACAAGGCTTGCCTCTGGGTTTATCGCCAATCGGTGCTGTGCCACATCAGAACTCAGTCCCGGCATCTCATCATATGTCCACGCGAAGCAGTCTCAGAATTCTTTTAGAAACTGAACATACTGTTCTTTGACAGCTGGCTCCAGCAATGCACTGAGGAACGTAGGCCTTGGCTCATCTGCTGACCCCAGATTCACTTCTATCAGCTCATCGACGGTGGCCTGGCCTCCGTCCTCAACTTCGGGTGGGGCTTCTTGCAAATCAATAAAGCCTCCCGGGATATAATCTTCTTCATTCTCATGATTTTCTGCTTTATCACACTGATCATCAGCAGATGCTGGTGCATCGTATAAGGCCAATATGGCCGCATTCTGTCCAGTCTGCCCCGAGGACGTGACTGGCTCAGCGGAAAACTTCGAAGTGGAGTCTTCCGTGCTTAGAGGCTCTTCTGATGTGGGCTCCCCTGAGAGGTCATCATTATGTAGAGCTCGGAACTCTTCTAGAATGCGCCCAAACTCCAGGCACTCTTGCAGCTCTCTGGCTACTTGGTCTTCATCCGGGGTTCCGGTGTCAAATTGTGCTTCGGCCTGGAACAGATCCTCTTTGCAGGACGGATTCTCCCAGCACCAACCCTTCTTGGTCTCATCAGACATCCTTGCCTCCGGCTGGTTGTCTTGGGCTTCATTGTCTGTTATGGATTGATACATAATCTCTTCATCTTCAAAGGGGTATTGATCATACCCTACTTCTGGGGAATCTTCATTCAGGTAGAAGGCTCAGATGACATCCACCTCGGCTTCGTAGTATTTCTGCAGGGTATAACCCAGTCCCGGGTGCTGTGTGACCTTCCTCAGCTCCTTGCTATCTCGAGGCGGATCCCATAACTCCTTGAATGCTTTCTTCTGAGCAGTAGGCTATATCGATGGCATTTTCATCTTGGAGAACATTTGTGAAACCCGTTGGGTAGTATAATCCAGGCCCGTAATTGGTACCATCAGGTTTGCAGCTTCTTCAGGGGCCATGCAATCTTGATCATCTTCTTCGACTGCCTCCCCGGTGTAGAATATGATAGTGGGTTCGCCGAAGCGAGGGATTTCCATAGTCTTTAGGGGCAGCACTGTCTGGTATTCTGTGCTGGCTATGGGTTTGACTAGACCCTGAGGAACTTCCACCTGTGTGTATTTTTCTTTCATCTTTTCTTCAGTATCATCTGGGTGTATGCCAGGAGGAGTGATCTGAGCAAATTCACCAGCATAAGAGATGTGAGACACCCCGTGCTTTTTAATGTAACCCTTTGGCGGCGGAGGAGACCAATTTCTTACTTTCGTCGCCGGCTTTTCTTGGCTGACCACAGTTTCTTTTCCTTTATCCCTTTGTGACACCTCGGTGTAATAGGATGCATCGAGCATATGGCACTCGAACACTTCGAAGGGATGTAGGTCTGCAAACACCCTTTCCTCTTTTCCTTCATGGCAATATTTTATGCATTGGTGTAGCGTGGATGGCACTATCTGATATTCGTGCAGCCACGGTCTTCCCAGCAGGGCCTTATATGTGGTGTTGGAGTCGATTACATAGAATCGTACCACTGTAGTGAGGTCGCCCAGTGTGAGATTGAAATCAGCCACCCCGAGAGGTGTTTCACATTTCTGGTTGAATCCTGCAATTTTCATGTCTCTGACCTTGGTGAGCTGTAGATCAAAGTAATATTTCTGATAGATGCGGTATGGGAGAATATTCACAGCAGCCCCTGGATCTATTAGTATTCTGCTTATCGGCTGACAGTTCAGGGAACCCCTCATATATAGCGGTCTATTATGGCCGGAATTTGGGATTAGCATATCATCCTCTGTGAATGTGACTGATGGCCCGGCATTCACCTCTGTCAAGAGTGCTTCACATTGTGCCGGGGACTGCAGGGCATCCACAATTGCTTGGCGAGCTTCTTCACTCAGAGAGAGAATTTCCCAGATGGAGAATCTGGTAGGGAGCTTCTTCAGCATTTTCATGACTCGACTGCCCACCCGGACATTAGATAGTCTCATCTCCTCTGCCCATCGGGGTCTTGGAGGTTCATGTGGTGCCTGTGGCCTTGGCTGCCCAGTCCCAATTTTATCTTCTTCATCGGTCTCCCGGAAGGCCTCTTCTGTAGCGACTGCCCCTGGTTTTGATAGAGGATTACCTTCTTCATCTTCTTCATGCTGTTTCTGCTTTCCAGCCGCTATCTGCTGGCATTTATTGCTCTTATCTGGAGCAGTATGAGATGGTTGCTCGTCTTCTAAGCTGGACAAGAACTCCAGGAACGAAGGGGCTTCATCTGCCTTCTTTTTGTCCTGGTACAGACTGGCAGGGGGAGGAACCTGGACACCTCGTATCTCTGGTTCCGGGATTTGATAGGGTTGCTCCCCTCTGAACATGATATTATGGTTGGCTGGTGGTGGGCGCCCCCATCTTCTCCCAGAACGTGTTGCATGGGCCGAGGTAGAGGCTTCGGCATGGTTAGCTTCTAGCGGAGCGTTGGATGCTTCCGGCTCATCATCCTCCCCGGGCAAGGAGAAGAGTACTGACAGAGTGTTACATTGTACTGTCGTGACCTTCTTTCCTTTCTTGGATTTGGGCCGTTTCTTCTTCTTTTGGGAATTTGACTTTGCTGGCTCCTGCCCCAGAAGGGCTCATTTTCAGCTTTTTCTTGTTCTGCCTCTGGCTGTTCTTTGATTTTCGATTCTTCGAACTGTTCCCAGAGTATACAGTCTTTCATCAGCAGATGCTTGGGCTTCTTCTGCTCGTACTCATCGAGCTCATTAATATATTGCTGCAGATGCCTGGCTGCAGGGCTTACTTCTTTATGTGTAGGGAGGGGAGTTTGTCTCCTCCGGTTGTGAGTAGGGATCCGGATGACTGGTCCGGTCTCAGCTGTACGCCATATTGGCTTTATCGGAGGCGGCTCAGGCCTTGGTGTAACACCTCGGACAACTGCTCCGCTGGTACTGGCTGCAGGAGTCTTCTTTCTGCTTTTTATGGGTATCATCTGCCATCCTTCCTGATCTTTCTGCGAGGTGAGGAAGCAAGCTTCATAGGTATGCTTGGTGCATTCTTCAACGGCCTCCTTGGGCAGCTGTTGGTAGACTGAGATCATATTGGCAGCCATTCTCCAGGGTGGAGGCTCATGCGGATGAGGCGGCTTTACCTGGTAATCTCCCAGCTGCAGCTCACCTTTCTTGACCATTCCTTCCATGATATCTTTGAAGACATAACAATCTTCAATTACGTGCCCCAGCGCACGGTGAAATGGACAGAACAGCGGATCATCCTTCTTTGCTGCATCTGCTGGTCTTTTGGGTTCAGGCAATGTTACCTTATTGAACTTGTATGCCCAGTTGAACAGTGCGGCCGTCTTATCCTTTGGGAAGGAATATGCTTTTCTCATCTTGTCTCTCAGAGAGACTTTATCTTTTCTTTCTGCTGTATCTGCCAGCGGGGGAGCTTCATCTGCCCCTTTCTTCCCCTTCTGTTGCTCGAAGGTTCGGAAATCGATGGTGTTGGCCTCAGAGTGCGATGGCCGTCGCTCATTGGATTTTCCCTTTGGCATGGTGGGGACATTGGCGGTCGGACGCTTGGACAAGAACGTCTCGACCTCTGCCACTATATTGTTCAGTCGGTCAAATGTTCTGACATCTGTACCGATCATTTTTTCTAGCACCTCCCTCCTGAGGCTTTGCTTGCATATCTGCACCGCATCTTCTTGATGAGGAGGCCTTCGGCATCTCATGGCTAAGTTCCTCCATCTTGTGATGTAGTCCAGTGCGGTCTCATCTTGTTTCTGCCTAGTTGCATACAGCTCTGCTATCGTGATTTCCCTTTCCGTGACATGAAATCTGTCGTGGAATTTTCTATGCATATCAGGCCAATCAACCACTGACCCAGCTGGCAAGCTTGAGTACCATTCAAAGGCCAACCCAGTGACGGATGAGCCAAAGAACTTGAGCAGATAAGCTTCATCGACTGCTAGGTCGCCCATGATTGTAGTGTAGTAGGCTATATGCTCCCTAGGGGAGCCTTGGCCATTAAATTTCTCAAACTTCGGCGGCTTGCTGACGCCTGGGGGTAGTTTCTTGGCAGCATACTGGGGAGGATAGGGTACCCTGTACAGATCATAAGTACCCGCATCACCACCAGTCTTTTCTGACAGCTTCATTTCCACAATTCTTTCAATCATCTGCTTGTGGGCCACAGCTGGATCTATCTCTTCTGGGAAGAAGTGAGCTTGTTGCTGGCTGTGAGGAGTTGTCATCACAGTGGCGCGCAAGATGGGCCCGGTAGGCTGTGTTTGAGACACAGAGGGCTGAGCCGTTGTTTGCTGTGGAACGGGTTGGCTCGGTGTCTTGCCCTTATCAGCTAGGAGAGGGTTAGCTGGGATAGCCGTCTCTGCTGAGCTGGATGTTTGCCCCGCAGGTTCAGCTTGCTTTGAGACTGATGTAGCTTCATGTCTCTCATTGAGCTGTCTTCGGAGAGCGCTGATCTCCTGCTGGTATCTTCTGAACATCATCTGGATCATGGGGTCCATAGTTGATGGGATTTGTATGTCTTCAGAAGTCCCTTCAGCATCATCAATGAAGGGGTTATCTCCATCTTCCGCTGTCACCACATTAACTGTCATAGTGGTAATCCTGCGGGCTTCATCATCAATTTTCATTTTATCCTTTGCGGCCTGGCCTCTTCTTGTGACAGGACCAGGTCTAGTTGCCAGCCTGAGCAATTCGTCTGGCTGAGTTGGTAGTATATCTTGCCCCCTGGCCAGTCCAGCCATGTTGCAGGCAAAGATTTGCATCTTTCCTTTTCGCCCGTAGACATTTCTTTTTATTTGGCTAGGATATCTGAGCCGGTCAAAGACCGATATTCTTTCTTTGTCTTCTTCCCCGTGCAAGTCTTCTTCATTATATCTGGCCCTGAGGCCTTCTTCATAGTCATTTGAATCGGAGGAGGAGGCTCCGATCATCATTTCTTGGAAGGTTTCTTCTTCTTCATCATCCCTGGTGCCCAAGGCACGGGATAGTCTTTGTTGACCTAGGGCAGAGCTCCCTAGGTAGTGGAAGTAGTCTTGGACTACTTGCTTTGTCTCTTCAGAGTTGTGCCTTTGCGGCTCATGTTGGAACATCAGTCTTTCCTGGCTTCTTTGCTGATAGGCCAGTCTTGTTATCTGAGCATTCAAATGCTCGGCCTTGGAATATCTGAAGATGTCGGCCTGTCTGGCACAGGCCCTCGATCTTCTTGGGACGGCAACCATGGCTGGTTCACACATTCCCGCATCATCATTCCGGCAGCAGTTGGCAGCAACATCATGGTTCTTTCTCTGCCATCTTCTGCCCCCGGCCCTGGGGTGGGTGACAGCAAGGTCTTCTTTCTTCTCAAGTCTCCTACCCCTCATCATGGGGCGAGCAACAGTCAGTTTTCTTTCCCTATCATTTCTTTCATCTCTCCTACCCCAGGCTCTGGGGTGAGCAGCAATAGCATTTCCTGTTTCTTTTCCCTCTCTTCTTTGGCTTCCCGCCCTAAAACGGGCAACAGCATCATTGGTAGCCTTCTCCTCATCTTGAGCTGGAGCCCAGCTCTGCATCTTCTTCGGTCGCCAGACCTGTTTGTATTTTGCTGGCTTGGGCGCCAGCGGCTTCCTCTCATCGGCCTCCCAGTTGGCATGCCTGGTGGCCAGAGTTTGGAATCTGTTGGTAGTGGGCACTTGCGGGACGATCACATCCGGCTTGACCGCCCTCGGGCAACCGTTCAGGTTCGCTCGGACACCCCCGATCATCATTGTCTTTCCGGAGTTGGAAAGACGGCGTTCAACAGCAACATACCGGCTCCTCCGGTTAGTTCTCTTCCCCTTTTGAGTAGCAGCGGGGACCATGTCCCTTTTCTGGACGTGGTGGACATAGCAGGCGACGGCCGTGGGGGCCGTCTTCTCTGGCAAGCTGTCCTTCTGGACAGCGGTCTTCATTGGGGCACTCGCAGCAGTGCCTTGCTCATTGTTATCGACCTTCAGAAGGTCGGTGTAGACGACGCCCAAGCAGTTGGGCAGCCCGACAACTGGGGGAAACGAGCCGAACGCCAGTGGTACCGCCAAGTATCCCTCCTGGACATGCATGTCCACCGGTTGTTTGTCGAAGCAAACGGACATGATTCTAGCTGTCATTGTAGATTCCTGGAAATAAGGAAAGTACACAGAATCAGAAGTTTCAGGGGGGCCTACCGGGCCTACTACTTTAGCGTAAAGATGAAGGGAGACTCGGTCCCACCGGGTGTGCCAGACTTGTGGACGTGTAATTTTTTATCGTTTGTTTATTTTTTGTTTATTATTTATTAGTTTATTTATTTATTTATTGATTTATTGGCGTGCCAGTCACCGAAGTGACAATTTTATTATGCGCTCGATCTGACATTGTCAGTCGATTGTGAGTGATCGTGTCGAGACCTGAAGTCCGTCATACCATGAACGTTATGACGTTAATTACGTCCTTCCAGGGAAGGACAACCCTTGATTAAACGCTAAAGTAGGAGGCCTCGAGAGGCAAACAGATATTCACATGCTTAATTTTAAACTTCCTACCAGGGCCAGGGAGGCGGGTAAGATAATAACATCAACCACAGAAACAGACTAGATCGTGTGATTGGCGGCTCAAAACAGTTATACTTGGTGGGAACAAGGAGATAGAAGATGTCCACCACGGAACGGCAGAGCCATGACCATGATATAGGTTTAAAGCTTCGATCGGTATTTCGACAGCCTTTCCTCTTAATCTGGGTTACGCCCAGGGGGGAAATAGGCTATCACCCACGGGATGCTGGGATGAAAGCCGAGAGATAGAGAGGCCGAACCTCCCAACCCGTATACATATGGGCTATAGGGCAATGTATGATTTTCCCTTTGGAACGCTAGCGGAATTCATGCAGTGGCAGAATCCCCCCGAGCAAAAGGGTTATTCGTAAATCCGTTGCAGTTAGGTGGAACGTAGGGGTTATGACTCCCCTTCAGTTTTATCCCCGGGACATATCGGGTGATCCACAGATATCCCTTTGTGGGTTCGTTTTGGGTGTTGGAATTCATTGGGCGGTAGATTGGGCTCTCGGCACACTCTGAATGGGCACAGGCTCTCGGCACGACCCAAAATGGGAGGGCCAGGGCTTCCGGCGCCAATAACAAGAAGGCAGGGGGTTCCCGGCGCCAAGACGAGAGGGCTTGGGTTCCCAGCGCGACAAAGAAAAGCAAAAGGGGAGCTCTTCGGCGCAGGCTTCCCGGCGTGAGGAAGAAGTGCTAGAAGGGGGGTTCTCGGCGCAGCTAAGCCAAAGGGGAGGGGGCCTCCCGGCGCGGCCAAAGTGCCAGGTTCCCGGCGCGAAGGGCAGAAGGCTTCCCGACGCGGAGGATGCAGAGAGGGCTCCCAGCGCGCACGGAAGAAGGCCAAGGCGTATGGGCTCCCGGCGCGCGGGGATGAAAGGGGGAGGAGCTGTTCCTGGGGGTTCTCGGCGCTTGAAGAAGTGGCGCCGGGAGCTATTCACCCGGTTTACTGTAGGCTGAGCCGAGAGCTGTGAGGGCGCCGGGACCAGAACAGAGCTTACGGTACTCTGTTTTGGGTTTCATGATGATCAGGTTGAAGCAAACGGACCCTGAGGAGTCAAAATGGCTCAATTCACTAGACTTCGACCTGTTTTGGTATGGATTCCCAAGGAAGGCCGGGAACATAAGAAGAGTGGGAGGGGAACAATAGGGGATAAGGAGCCTCTGTCACCACTGATAGATAAGGTCCCGGGGATGGGTTTCATGTCATCTCTGGCATCCTGGGAGAATTTTGATAGCATCTCCCCTGGACTTAACATTTTGCCAGGGAATGATAGACGATCACCCACTGAATGTCGGGGTGAAAGCCAAAAATAGAGGGGTATGGAACCCCTGGCGCCTGTGTATGCTTGGAGCAATATCTTGATATCCCTTTTGAGACCGTAGAAGCTTATGCAGTGGCAGAGCTTCCTTGGTCTGAGGGTTTATAAAAGCCGATCGGGTTCGTGGAACCGCGTAGAAGAAGGGGAGTTGCTCCCAGTGGTTGTCGTCCTCGAAATGCGTGTGACGACCCAAGGCATCCCTTGACAGAAGGTCGGATTGTGTTGAGCAGCTCACAAGGATATTTACAGGGTTTATCAATGGTAGCAAGGGTTTTACGGCTTGAGGTTTACAGATTGGCCAAGAGGAAGGCCTCTCGGCGTCAATGGCAAGGATGCCAAAGAGTTCCCGGCGCGGGCTTCCCGGTGCGCTAATGAGGTGGCCAAGGGGCTCTCGGCACGGGGTCTTCCCGGCGTGAAGACAGGTCGGCCCCGGCGCGATGGTGAGAAGTGGAACGGGTGGCTCCCGGCGCGCCCGGGAGATGGGATCTCGGCGCAAGAAGGCTTGCGCCGAGGGCTGTTCATCAGCTTCACTGTTGGCGGGGCCGAGAGCTGTGAGGGCGTCGGGAGAAGAAACAGAGCTTACGATACTCTGTTTTGGGTTTCATGTTGGTTTGGGCAGGAACTGACGGACTCTATGGGCTCTAAACTACTCAAGGCATCCACTCTGAGTTGGATCAAGTCTAAAATTCAAGGGAGTATTAGGGTTCAAGAGGCATCTGGGAGGCCGAAGTCTGAATGCCCCTGTCCATCACCATCGTCACGCAGAGCTTGGGGACATGCTTGATATGGTCATTCGTCGCCCTGGGAACCAAGAGATGGCTGTCTCTGGCCCCAGAGGCGGCTTCGATGACATCAACGGAGGAAGCACATACGCTTGGAACCCAGGAGTTTCTCAAGCTTCGATCATTGCACAGCACGGCTTCATCCCAGCAGCCAAGGAATAGTATGTTCCGGGCTCCGAGGTGAGCACTAATGGTGCTACGAAGCAGAGAAAAGAAATAGGCAAATCGGATTGTCATGCTACTGGTTTACAGATAACACAGGGAAGGGCAATAGGGCTTCAGAAGAAGCAAAAATCAGGCTCAAACTATAACCCATCATACATATATATCCATTCGTTTGGCGATGCCCATCACGGAAGACACATGGTGAGAAAACCCATATGAAACACCATTCCAATACTCAAACCGATTACAAGGAGAGAGTGAGGGAAAGGGGAACATACAGATGCCGAGATGTCTCGGCTACATTACATGAATCCAGATAAGATTCAAAACTATTACATGAAATAGAAGAAAAGAAAACAAGGGGGAGGGCGGAGCATTGACTCCTCTCCCTCCCCGGAAGCCCACCTGGAGCTTCTTCCCTCTTGATCGGTCTCTTCTCTCTTTCTTTCTTTTCAGCGGAGGAGGCTCTCTCTCTCTCTGGTTTCTTCTCTTTTCTTTCTTTTTTGATCGATGGTCTCGCTTCCGATCCTCCGATCCCCTTTTCTTTCAAAGGGGGTATGTTTATATAGGTCTCATCCTTCTGTGCTCTCGGTGGAGGGCAGTCGGTGTGGCCAGCTTGCTTGCCACAGCTCCTGGCGCGTCCAGCGGCCCTTCGTTGAGGTTCCCGGCGCCATTCTCAGAAGCCCAATCGGCCGGCCCATTTGGTGCTTTTAGGCCTCACACTTGCCTTGGCTTCCCTTAGTCATTTTGTATTGACTTTTATCAGAACCGAAAGAGGCCCCTTTAGTAGTGACACAGCTTTGTTGAGATCATCTCGAGGTTCCATCAGTGAACGAACTGGGGTTTAACCAGTATTGCCGTATGAATGACGACAAAATCGGGTATGTTTCATCGGCATTGTCATCCGAACGGTGACAAGACCGGACATCAGCTTTAGTCTGAAAAAGACTTCGGCCGGGTGTATAATCTGTGGAGAGGATTCTTCATTTGTCCTGACTTTGCAAAAGCCTTCACAATCTTCATTTGTCGGCTCCGGCTTCTCATCAGGGTGTGCTTGGAGGTCTTATCAGTCGAATGACTGCTGCTTTATCAGTGCTGCCGTTTGATTGACGATGGCACCGGACATCAGCTCGGCTGGCGGAGAGTTCAATCGGGTAAACGGCTGTCGAGCTTCATCAGTGGTCTTCCACTGTTGGTCTGATCTTCCTTTCAGTTATGCTTCCACCCCTGTTCATTTTCAAGGTGTCAACACTCCCCCAATGGTAGTAGCCTGGGTGTACTGGATCAGGTTGAGTTTTATACCAATATGTATCGATTTTTTGCACAGTAGATGAGTCAACAGCGTCATGGTCAGGAGGCTGGCGAGAGCAGTTCGTCGCATGGTGGTTATGGGCATCTCTTGCGGGAGTTTCTGAAGCTTCACCCACCTACATTCCAAGGCCAGCCAGATATTGATGTAGCGAGATCGTGGATTGATGCGATGGAACGTGTGTTCCGATCGATGGAGTGTGATGAGGATGAGAAAGTGCTGCTGGCGAGTTATCAGTTGCATGGTTCAGCTCTGTTGTGGTGGACCACAGAGTGGGAATCGGTGTTCCAGTCTCGTCCATTGTGGCAGATTCCGTGGCAGGAGTTTCTGGGGGCATTTGAGCGAGCTTTCAACCCGGAACCCATCAGGACGAGAAGGATGTACGAGTTTGTGGAGCTGTCTCATGGAGATATGTTTGCGATACAGTATCGATCTAGATTTGTAGAATTGGGTCGCTATGCTCCCCACGTCGTGGCTGATGAGGAGCTGAGGGCTCAACATTTTGTCAGAGGATTGAAGCCAGAGCTTAGGCACCTAGTGGCTACGACCCAAGTGGTGGACATGGAGTCAGCCTATCGAGCTATGGCTGTAGTAGAGGAGGAATTGCAGAGAACCCTTCGGCAGCGGCGTGTTTCCAAGCAATCTTGGAGGCAGGCAGAATTAGCGTCTCTTCCATCTCTTGACTCGAGTTCTTCCCCTCTGAGATCAAGTTCCAATCGGATGTCTAGATTGTTCAGAAGGAGCAAGTCAGGTAGGAGGCGCCAGGAGCAAGAGGAGCAAGTTGTGGTTGCGTCAGATCAGCGATCAGAGGATCGATCATCACTACGTCGTGATATGACAGAGCAGCCAGGACAGTGTCTAAGATGTGGCAGGTTCCATGCGGGCCGATTGTGCATTGTGGATGAAGCCGAGCTGGAGTGCTTCAGCTATGGTCAGATCGGACATGTTGCTCGCGAGTGTCCGTGGCTGCTGCCCCAGTCCCAGCCATCTCTGCAGCATTCCACTAGCATGGAAAGTCATGGATTCTAGCATGTGCGAGGCTCTTGACCAAGTGAAATTATCGTGCCCATCTCTTGGGAGGTACGCGTGAATTTTTGGTTACCGAATGTCGTGCTTGATTTTAAATCCGTTGTTTTCTTGATATAATTATGATTTTTGTGCTTATGTTGTTCCCGACGTGTGTTCGAAAGTTCTCCGAAAGCTTGCGAGTGAGGCAATGGAGCTGCCTGTGGAGGTTGGGTGCTCATCCCTCCTCGTGACTTGGCATGTAAGCGTTATCGCGGTCGTGTAGAATCAGGCGTGGAGCTACCAACCTAGTTAGTGTGTTGTATTATAGGGCTGGTTTTGAGCTTGCTCGTAGTGCCCTGACATTCCGACGTGCGTATGTAAATGGTTTGCCAGGTGAAGAAGGGAGTTTGTGTTCCAGAGTTGCGGAGTGTCGGTTCTCCCATCTTCATTTTTGGATTGGTTAACTTGGATGGAGGTCGTGTCTTGGCGGATGCCAGTTTTCCTCCGTCTCGGTGGTGTCATGGTGCAGAGTGCGCAGCGGAAGCGTGGTGGGCTGCAGTTTGTAGGCTCCCAGACCGGATTGCTAGTGACGTGTATTTTTCATGATGAGCGTGCATTCCGGAGGTTCCGAAGTCGGTTGTAGAGAATTTCTCTTGGGCTGGAGCTGTATTTGGCTATGTGTGTGGTCTTGGTTGCCATGCATTGGCTGTTGTTTTGTGCCGAGTGGCGTCGGTGGTGCTGAGGTTTTGGAGCTCGGTGGTTAAGGTGTTGGGATGAGGTTGAGTGATGCACCAGCTTATTCTATGTGTTGTGTCGCATGGCTTGAGGTGGAGTCACTCAGCGATTGGTTTTGAGGCAGGTGGTGGCCGTGGAGGGCCGACCGTGTGGCACTGGTGTGTGGTGCTCGGTGTGAGCTTATGAGTTGACCGACCTTGGTCGGTATGGTTGTTTCGGGGGTGGATCCGAGGTTTGAAAGGTGTTGATGTTGGCGATGGATCTTGTGTGGATGCCATGTCAAGTAGTCAAGGAGCTGCTAGAATTGTCAAGCGCTCTGAGATTCGTGGTCTTGCATGCGGGTTATCCGGCAAGCGTAATATCTGAGATCAGTCAAGCAGCGTGATGGTTACGGACGCAGTGCTTGTCTTTGACAAGACTCGAGAAAATTTGGAGCAGAGTGCATCTAGCGGTGCCGCCGCCAAGACTGTGGTGTTCCCTTGGCTCGGAGGATGCCGTGTAAGGGAAGTTGGTGTGGGCGTTGGATGTTAGTTTCTCCAGAGCAGCCGTTCGAGTGAACTGAAGGTATTGGTGATGTTATAGAGCGGGTGTCTTCTCAACGAAAGAATCCCCCGAAGTGTGGATGTGAGTTGGGAGTTCTTCCTTTGGAAAGGAGTTGGGGCTTTGTGCCCAGGACCGTTGTGCTGAGGAGTTTAAGGTTCGCGAAGGTGACCTCGTTGTTCGTTCTCCTCTCGAGAAGCTGGCTTGGGCCTGATGGTCAGAGAGGACCTGGATGGTGCCAGAGGAATTAAGTGGTGGCCTTGATGAGGAGTAGGAGAACTTGGTGGCTAGGGACATCGACTCATGATGTGATCGGCGACTGGCAGAAGATGTTCTGTAGCCAGTGTCTGATCGATGGGCTGATCAGTACGTGTCGAGCTTGGATCGTGAAGTCGTAGGCGGTTGTCTTGTGTTGTGCCCCGCGAGTGTTGGCAGTGACCGTTGGGCTTGGAAGCGTTCAGCTCTGATCGCGTGTCACTGTGTTGAGGCAGTGGTCGTGAGAGTTGTATTCTGGAGGTTTTCCATTGGGTCTGTCCTTCCCCTTGCGTTCTGTGCATGCCCTAAATTTTGAGGATGAAATTCCTGTAAGTAGGGGAAGACCGTAATGCCCCGGATTTTCGGATCGTGTCTCCGCGGATTTTGGATCGTGTCCGAGTGAGCTTTGGACATTTTTACCGGATTTTTGGACCCTTTCACGATGTGTTTGTGAATTATCTTGGGTCCGTGGCTTTGTGGGGAACCTGTCGGTATTTTTATGGAATTTTTTGGAGTCCGGTTGCATTTTTGAGGTCTTTTCAAGTGTTATTGTATTTTCAAAAAAAATTTATTTTTTTTTATAAAACCCTCCCCACCCCTCTCTCTCTCCTCACTCTCGCATCTCACTCTCTCCCTCCCATTCTCTCCCTCTCTCACTCCCACGCTCTACCTCTCCCTGTCTTCTCTCCGGCTGCCGACGGGGAGCACCGATGGCGAGGTGGTGGGCGGCTCAGAGGGAGGATCGGCATGGATCGGGATCTAGATCGAGAGACGTGGCGTGGCGTGCGGTTTCATGCGGTTTCGCACGGTTCGTGGCGGTTCGAGCTCGAAACCGCGTCGGATCGCCATGGTTTCTTCGTCAGAGGTAGAGTGACGGATCCTTACCTTCCCCGCGCTCTTCCCCTTTAGTTTCGTGTTGATCGGAGCGAGAACGACCGAGTTTCCTTTATGTTGGGGTTTTGATCATGTTTAGGGACGAGTGACAGTTTCACCGTTCTAGCCAACGATTCTTGGTGGACTGGTAGATTACATGTCGGGGAGTGTTTCCCCCTTTCTTTCCCTCGTTTAACCCGTGGTTTCGGGCTGAGGAGAGGTAAAGATGGCCGTTGTTCTTGTTTTGGGGGAAAATGGGTTTAATTCGGGATGATTATCCGATTTGTGGTTTCGATCGCCATTTTGGGCCCCGTTTGGGGCTATCAAGTGTGTTTTCGGTTGGGGAATGGTTCCCCCTCAATTTGGAGGTGAGTCGGGCGTGAATCGGACCCCCAGAGGGGTCCCCCATGTGGGGCCGCCGTAATCGGTCGACCAATTGGTTGATCGGTTCTGGTAGCAGGGTTCGGTCGACTGAACCACCAGGTTCAGTCGACCGGCCAGCCGCTGTGTCGACTCCCTATGAGGGTGCGTTGACGCAGGCGCAGGGGCTTTTGCCCCTGGGTGGCTCGATCGACCGACCAGCCTTGGCTGGTCGACCGAACTCCCCTGGGGTTAGGTTTTTAAGGGCATTTCTGGCCCGGTCGTATGGTTTCTCACCCCGATTTTATGCCTTGGCATGTTGGCCATTTAAACCCATGGGAATGAGACCGATTGGGCCTCGTGAGGATGATGGTCGCCCGCAGATTAATTCTCGTGGTTCGAGGATTCATGGGTTCTCCGTGTTGGGTTTTAATCATGCATTCGTGGCATGGTTCCCACGTGGCTCGTGTGCCCATGGCGAGGCTTTCACCATGTGAGTTTGTGGGCCGATGTCCACTTGTGCGGCTAGGTGGTGTGACGGTGGTTCCTCATGAGGGTGGTTCCTCGACACCACTTAATGCAGTGTCGTGGATCATGGTGGATCATGTGTGTATATGCCATTCTCGGGCTTTCTGTGGATTGCCACTAATGCGGCCATGTGGTGTGAGGGTAGTCCATCACGAGGGTGGTTCCTCATAACCCCTTAGGATTGTATAGTGGATCGCGGAGGCTTGCTTGAGTGAATACGCCTTCTCAAGTTCCCCGTGAGATTGTGTTTGACCGTGCTTTGAGGTAGCTGTCCGCGTGGCTATGGATGTGAGAGCTCGGTGGGACTCCACGTGGCTATGGAGCATCCCTGTGGCCGATCGTGTTGGACCAGGCAGGACCGCCCAGTGTGTACAACGCTCCCTTTCGGGGAATGACCACTAGGTGTGTGTAAGTGTATAGTGATTGGGATATAGTACGTTGCTGACAGACGCAGTGGCGCGTACCCCGTGTGAGGTAGCTGGACACGGCCGTGCCGTTGGGCACAGAGGCATGGGCCCTAGCCAGTCCGAGGTTGTGGTGTGTGTGAGTGTCTCCTCTACTCCTCCTGGGACCGGGTGTGAGTAGTGTGCGCGCATAAGAGGCCTTGGCGCAGTATAAGACGTCAGTGGACGCATCTATCCATGTTGTGTATATTCTAGTGGTGGAGCTGATGCCGGTGAAGGTTGAGTTACCGACATCGTTGTCGTGGCCCTTCCGGCGGTTGGGTGAGTGTGCTGCCCTGTGTGTGGGATGTTTTCCCTCACTGGCCTTAGCATGGGGCTGAGGTGGCCAGTGTGCTATTGTCTTCCCACGAGGCAGAGGTGGTGTGCCTGTGGCCGCGTGGCCCCGCTGGGTTTTCTGTCGGGTTATTACTACAGTGCCGTGGTAGGTTTCCTTCCGGTAGTAGGATCATGGATTTGCTGTGGGTCAGTAATCTCGGCTAGAGGTCGAGGTTCCCTGGTTGGGAACCGGGCTAGTGTAGAGTTCCGAGTTTCTTTAGCTAGCTGTTATTATCGTCCCGACCGCTGTTTATTTACGTCATTATTTCCGCTATTACTGTGGTTACTACTCTTGCCCTTATTTACCATTTTTGTTTGCAGTGGGGATCCGCAGGACCCTACTGAGCCAGTGAGACGAGGCTCACTCCCCACTTTTCAGGCTTAGCACACTCTTGGAGGCGGAGCCGCCAGTGTGGAGGTCTATTTGTTCGCCAGCTCGCCCGTGTCGAGGTCGTACCCCGTACCAGTGTACATTTCCTTTCGTTGACTGTACTTATAGATTGGACTCTGTTGGTTTATTTAATTGTTATAAAATGTAATTTCCTTTCTGTCAGTTAAATATTAATTGTGTAGTTTAATTACTGCGAATTGATAGAACTTCAATGCATTACCACACCGTCCCTTAACCCTTACGAGCCTCCCGGCTCGTGGGTGGCAGGCCAAGATTCGAATGGTATGGGATTATTCCCGGTATCCGGATCTTGTTTCGTTACAAACTCCATGCAGTCTAACAACTTCTTTGATGTACAAGGCGGCTACAGCATCAACCGACCATTGGCTCTTTACAGGCAAGAAGTGTGCCGACTTGGTCAATCGATCTATGATAACCCATATTCCATCATGTCTGCCTTTAGATTTAGACAAACCCATGATAAAATCCATGCCTATATCTTTCCACTTCCACTTGGGAATGTCTAGAGGGTGTTACTTACCACTCAGATTTTGGTGTTCTGCCTTGACTTGTTGGCATGTAAGACAGCGAGAAACGAAGTCTGCTACCTCCCTTTTCATGTTGGGCCACCAAAGGTCCGTTTCCTAGTGCTGGTACATCTTGATAGATCCGAGATGAATTGTGTACCTTGATCGGTGAGCCTCGTCTAAGATTTTCTTCTTTAACTCCGGGCAATCCGGTACACAAGCCCTTTCATGTAATAATAATCTTTCATCTGATGCTAGTTTGAAATCGGGTAGTTCTTCTAGCTTGCCCTTTATTTCTACTAACACTGGGTCGTTGTCTTGAAGTTCATTTGTCTCGGAGAGTAAATCTGGTTATATCCTCATGTGTGATAGAGTAATGCACCCTTTCTCCTTGTCCATGCTTATATCAAGTTTAGAGAATTGCTCTAACGTCTTCCATTCTTGTATCATACAGTTGGCCAGTAATGCTCTCAACTTTCAACTAACTGCATCAGCTACGGGATTACCCATTCCAGGATGGTATTGTATTGTGAAGTCGAAGTCCTTGAGATACTCTAGCCAACATCTTTGTCTCATGTTCAATTCCTTTTGTGAGAATAAGTATTTGAGACTTTTATGATCGGAGTACACGGTGAATTGTTCTCCATAGAGATAGTGTCTCCAGATCTTTAAAGCAAATACTACTGTAGCCAGCTCTAGCTTGTGCACCAGGTAGTTCTCCTCATGCTTCTTTAATTGATGGGAAGAGTAAGCAACGACCTTCTCTTGTTGCATTAAGACACATTCGAGGCCAATGCCATATGCATCGGTATATATCTCGAACTTCTCTCCTTCGGTTGGTAATGCCAAGACTCGAGCAGTTGTCAGATTGTCTTTCAAGGATTGAAAGCTTCTCTCATAATCTTCATTCCACTTATAAGGAATCTCCTTACGGGTTAGCCTAGTAAGAGGAACAACGATCTTGGATAAGTCCTTTATAAATCACCGGTAATAGCCGCCCAGACCCAAGAAGCTATGGATCTCGGTAGCGTTAGTAGGTCTTTCCCAATTCTTTACAGCCTTGACTTTTGACGGATGAACATAAATCCCATCCTTTGAGATCACATGTCTTGAGAAAAATACCTCCTCAAGCCAGAAATCACATTTACTAAGCTTGGCATAAAGTTGATTCTTCCTTAGTATTTGCAATGCAGTCCTCAAATGTTCTTCATGATCTTCCTCGGTCTTTGAATATATCAATATATGATAAATGAAAACCACTACGAATTGATCTAGATGAGGCCTGAATATGATGTTCATCAACTGCATATAGGCTGTAGGGGCATTTGTTAGTCTAAAAGGCATAACAGTAAATTCGTAATGCCCATACTTGCTCCAAAATGCCATCTTGTGAATATCCTCATCCTTGATCTTTAATTGGTGATATCCCGACCAGAGATCAATCTTTGAGAAATATTTGGCTATAGATATTTGATCAAATAATTCATCGATCCTCGGTAGTGGATACTTGTTCTTGATGGTAAGGTGGTTCAACTGCCGATAATCGATGCAAAGTCTCATTGATCCATCCTTCTTCTTTACAAATAGTACAGGCGCTCCCCATAGGGAAGTACTCTGCTTGATGAATCCTTTCTTTAAAAGCTCCATCAATTATTCGTTTAATTCCTTTAGCTCGACGGGGGACATTCTATAAGGTGCCTTAGAAATCGGGTCAGCACCAGGGAGAAGGTCGATGGTGAAGGCCACTTCTCTTTGTGGGGGTAATCTGGGCAAATCTTCTGGAAACACATCGGGAAACTCCCGAATCACGCGGATGTCTTCTATCTTGGACTCCTTAACTTCCATGGCAGACACAAATGCTATGAAAGCCACACACCCCTTTCTTAAGAGCTTACTAGCTCGGAGGGCCGAAATAAAGGGTGACTTGTTTTGACTCCGAGGACTAGTGTAGACAAGTTCTGGAAATTCCTTGAAAGTTACTTCGCCATTTCGGCAATCTATTACTGCCTTGTGTGAGGATAGCCAATCGGCTCCTCGTATGACATCATACCCGTCCATATCTAGGCATATTAGGTCGGCAGGTAGAATTTTCCCCTTTACCATAACTTCATAATTTGCGTAATGGTGTGAAATCTCGGATTCATTTCCGAGAGGAGTGCAAATAACTAAATCTATCCATTCCAGTTCCATAGGTAATAGATCAGCAAATCCTTTAGAAATAAAAGAATGAGTTGTGCCGGTATCAAACAAGACATGAGCAGACATAGAACAAATCTTTAATGTACCTTCCACAACTTCACCTTCATCTTGCCTCACCTCTTGAAGAGCTTGGAGACGACCTTGCTTCCTTGTCGGGTGCTTCTCATCGTTGGCTTGATCATTGAGTACAGGACAATCGGGAATCTGATGATCGCGGCTCCTGCATCAGAGACATGCTCCCAATCGTCTCCAGCACTCCTCGGCCTTATGGCCGGCCTTGTCATAATCTTTGCACACCTCTTAGAAGGTGTGGTAGTAATAGAAAAGGGCTTGCTACCCTTCTTGATCTTCTTCTCATGGGAGGAATCTCCTCCATTGCTAGTTCTCATTTTATTGAATGTAGGGTTGAATGAGCCCGAGCTTGTGACGTGCTCCTTCTTGTCTTTCCCACGGATCCGGTCGGACAGCTCCATGGCGTCTTCTAGTAGTTGTGCCCACCTTATCATCTCCGAATAGATTTGAATGTCCATTGGCGCCAGTTGAGTTATATTTCGAGCCCATTCAAAAATCTCCGAGCCTTCATCTTCTCGGTACACACTAGATGTGGTGCATACCTTGATAGCCTAGAGAATTGGGCCTCATACTCAGCCACTGCGAGAGTCCTTTGCTTGAGGGTGGCGAATTCTATGGCCTTCTTTTCTTGGATACGATCCGAGAAGTATTTGTTATTTTAATATTCTACGAATTCGCCCCACGTGACGTGGTCATGTGGCAACGTGGCTTCAACCGACTCCCACCAGAATCGGGTATCCCGCTCTAGTTGGAAAGTCGCTAGCAAAACCATTTCCTCATCCGTCCATTGCATCACACGGAATATTCTCTCGATCTCCTTGATCCAATTCTCGGCATCGTCCGGGTCGGACGAGCCAGTGAACTTTGGTGAGTTCATATTTCAAAAACTGTGGTGGAGATCACCCTCTCCACGATTCGCTCCGCCCTGCGCCACTTGTTGTAGCGCCTGGGTAAGACCTTGGACAGTGCGTTGCATATCCCGCCACTGAGCAGGTTCGGCAACCATAGTCCTACAAGGTTTTAAATAACTTCATTAATAAATGATGTACCAAGTGTCTGATATTCCTAAGTTAACTTAACCCATGGCTCTACCCATCTCAACGGGTAAAAGGTATAAACCTATCCTTAGACTTTGGTTTTCGAGGAATTGAATATCCTAGGCTCTGATACCACAAAAATTGTCACGCCCCGAGCGTGGAAGGAACTAAGTATACGTGACGAGTTTATATTAATCATGTCAATCAGAGCATAATGAATTCGACACATAGACTGAGTGCACAAAAGTAGAGATAATAAACCAAATCTTTTATTTCATTAATAAATCCAAAGATAATTCAATTACATACTCTTTGTTACCAAAGTAAAGTTACTTGACTCAATAAAAGGAAAATATAATAATGACTCAAAAAAGATAAAAAGACATGACAAGATAATGGCTTCAACAAGCGGATAGCTCTACGCTCCTCACTCGCGTCCATTCCCATCCGAATGATCTTCATCATCAGAATTACCCGAAAAATAGGGGAGAAACTAGGGTGAGCGAACGCTCAGTAGGAATTATATCTCAAGATCAAGCTTGCTTTAAGTAAATTACATATTACATGTAAATATCAAGTCATGTCATGTGAATTGGCTATTATAATTTTAGGCAAGTAAATACCTATTTCGGGCCACGCAAGTCATGTCAAGTCAAGTCAAGCACGACATTTGTGGAATGTCAAAATCAAGCAAGTCATGCACTTCGGTGCAATGTCACACCGTGATCAATATAGCTCCTATGGGCACAAGTACTTTCGGGTGCTCCTCCTAGGAACAGATTCAGGGCCTATATGCGCTAACATTGAGTCATGTATATATTTTTAGACATCCACTATAGTTTATAGCCAATAGAGTTTCAAAGGAATAAACCATTATAGGATGATAAGGTAGATTTTACAGAATAAAGGAGTTCAAAGATAGAACTTGAACAAGGATGACATATCGATAAATCGCATGAAAAACTATGACATATCATGAAACTAGGTAATTGGCGTCCACTCAGACAGCCATCAATTATAGAAATCGCACCTACTATGGTGGTCGCTCATTCCTGTGAACAGTACATGTACGAGGAATTAGCGTCCATATCACGGCTGCTAAATCAGTAATCTGCGCCCACTGGCTGGTCGCTAATTCCTTTTGACATCCAAGTCATGGTCACAGTTTCCAGATAGAAACATACTTCACAAAAGATGCCAAAAGTAGCACTCTATGAGGGCTAAGCATCACGTTTTTTTAGAGTGACGTGACAAGTAAGGTTTCCAAGGTTTTTAGCGAACAACCTACTCGGCTGTCTTGAGGGAATCCACGGCTAGCGTAGATTTACGAAGGTCTCAATAAAGAAAGTACCAATCCGAAGGAAGAAATATCCTACGGAGGGTCCAATCATCACCAATAGTTGAGTGTGTAAGCGATAGAAACAAAACAGGGACTCCATCTATGGACGTGAGATGAGAGTGCCAATAGACCTGCGGTAAGGGCTAGAAACGCGATGAAAACTGAGAGATAAGAATTTGCGTCCATTCAAGCAAGTACTTAATCATAATTGGGCATCTGTGTGAAATGTTGCTTAATCAATATTTTACAAATTTCCAAGAAAATCACTAAGAATTAGAGACACTGCACACGGGCACTAATTCTAGAAATTCCATAAATCAATAGAATTTAATTATAATTGGCGACCATATACAACGGCGCCCAATTTTTAAATAACGTCCATGATTGTGTCGTAGATTCATGATTTTCGTATATTTTCTATTTTACTTAAATTTTTACAAAACAACGCCTCCTTATAGGGGCACTCATTCATTAATTGGCGATTGTGTGATAGTCGTCCATTCTTTTACTACTACGTATCGGGCCGGAATGTTTACTGACACAAAATACTATTCATTGTACATGAACAGTAACACTTTGCTATTTACATGGAATTTTAAGAAACTCAAGACATGGATGGCTAGAGAAAAATATGGAGGATCTAGAAATAGGCTCATGCAAGAATTTTAACGTTAGATTTGATAGATATTAATTTTTAAACATGTGGTATTTATTAATTGCAATAAAAGAATTAGCAGCAAAGGTATGGTCGCTCATTAATTTACGACCGAAAGACTGTCACAGATTCAGAATTTGCGACCTTCTACTCGATCGTTCATTAATAGGCGGCCACAGCTCGGTCGCTATTTCTTATGTAGACAGAAACTCAAAAAAACTACGTAAACTCAAGATAAGAATCATGGATGCAAGATGTAAACATGCTGCTATACTCGTATATGCATGTGATATTCTATCTTACTATCTTCTTGGTCTTAGAACTTGAGAAAACCTACCTCTTTTGGTTGATCAGGATGACGAACAGAGAGAAAGGATAAGAAACGCAGTAGCAGCACTGCAAGAAGAAGAACACTACCTCTTCACGTGTGTTGATGAGAGAAGAGGGAAGAAGAATTAATAAGAGCAACTGTAGCAGCAGTAACTCAGTAGCAATCGCAGCAAAGATGGAAGAAGAAGAAGCAATGCTTCTTCACGGCAGCAACAATATGAGGAGAGTAGCTATCCTTCTTCTTCTCGTACTGCAGCAGGAGGGAGATGGCGAGGATGACGTCGACGCAAGGGAAGTAGAGAATCAGATCGAGCAGCAGCAGTAGCCAGAGCTCGTTTGAGAGGGGGTTTTATTTATATGGTCTTGCTTCCACGAATTCACAGTATCCTAATGGGATCTAAATTCCCACGTAAGAGTCCTAGTTAGTGTTAAATTTCCCATGCACATACCTTTCTATCTAAATCTGCAACCGCTTTCCCAAAAGAACAAAAACCCTAAAGTCTTCTGCACGTTCGAACGTGGGTTTTGGGCTTTTTAAAACAACCCCCATTATATACATGTATGAGTATATACTCAATACTCCCTTAGACGTAGGAAGGGTTATGGGCTCTTTATAGCCCATCAGCTATTGGTTCTAATTTTGGGTTTAAATATTTAGGGATATATATATATATATATATATATATATATATATACTTAGCCCATTTGTATATATACAGGTTAAGGCTTTCAATTGGGTTGAGGTTTGGGCTTTAACCAAAGGGTTATATATATATACTTCTTTACTTAGCCCATAAGGCCCATTTGGCCCTTCAAAGGGTTTCTAAGTTAAGCTTTTATAATTCATTCCCTCTTGACTTATTTTCAGTTTATTTACTATTATTCACACGTAAATTTCTTCGGGGTGCTACACCGCATGCCGCATTTATGCATTTGATGAACAGTGTATTTAGGCCATACCTTGATCAATTTGTGGTAGTCTTTATTGATGACATTTTGATCTACTTCATGTCCAAGATGGAGCATGAAGAACATCTCAAGAAAGTTCTTCAATTATTAAGAGATCACAAGCCTTATGCTAAGCTTAGTAAATGTGATTTCTGGTTAGAAGAAGTTTCTTTTTTAGGTCACATAATTTCCCGGAAGGGTATTACGGTCGATCCTTCAAAGGTCGAGGCCATGAAGAACTGGGAGAGACCTACTAGCATGATGGAAATTCGAAGCTTCTTGGGATTATCAAAATATTATAGAAGATTTATTAAGGATTTCTCCAAGATCGCCGTGTCTTTGACAAGATTGACAAGAAAGGAGATTCCTTATATATGGTCCGAGGAATGTGAGAAAAGCTTCCAGACTTTGAAAGATTGTCTGACTACTGCATCTCTACTCACATTGCCTACTGAAGGAGGAGGATTCGAAGTTTATGCTGATGGATCCGGAATTGGCCCAGGCTGTGTATTGATGCAACATAGTAAGGTGATCATTTATTCCTCAAGGCAATTCAAAAAGCACAAGGAGAATTATCTCATGCATGACTTAGAGCTTGAAGTTGTAGTCTTTGCCTAGAAGATTTGGTGGCATTATCTCTATGGCGAGGCATTTATTATATATTCCGACCACATGAGTCTCAAGTAATTTGTAACACCATCAAATATAGCTAAGTTGTACTCCATATCATTGAGGTGCCATTTGAAGTATCGGCTCAGTTCTTATAAAGAACTCTGAGGTTAAGCGTGCTTAATGGGGAGTAGCACTGGGATGGGTGACCTCCCGAGTAGTCCCCCATTCTGGAGCCGATCACTATTAGAAAGGGACAAAACTGTGAGGCCGGTAGGCCAAAGTAGACAATACCTTGACGATATAGAGTACGGGACGTGACAGAATGGTATCAGAGCCATACTCCAGCCGGAAGCTATGGGAGCCACCTCTTGAACCATAATGGGACAAAGTGCTACATAGTGGGAGCCACCTTGTGAGCCTGTAGGGGCCACCTCTAGAGTCCTATCTGCTTGGGGGTTTGATTGTGTGCTATATATGCCCAGCGACGAGGACGTCGCCTATAAAAGAGGGGTAGATTGTAACACCCTCAAATATAGCTAAGTTGTACTCTATATCACCGAGATACCTTTTGAAGTATCAGCTCAGTTCTTGAAAAGAACTCCGAGGTTAAGCGTGCTTAATGGAGAGTATTACTAGGATGGGTGACCTCCCGGGAAGCCCCCCTTTCTGGAGTCGATCACTATTAGCAAGGGATAAAACCGTGAGACCGATAGGCCAAAGCGGACAATACCTCGACGGTATAGAGTACGGGGCATGACATACTTATTCTCTCAAAAAAAACTTAATATGAGACAAAGATGGTGGCTAGAATACTTGAAGGATTTTGATTTCTCTATATAATATCATCTCGAAAAAGGTAATGCCGTAGTTGATGCTTTTAGTCGGAAACCGATGGCATTATTATCAAGCCTAATGATTAAAGAGTGACAATTGTTAGAACAAATGAAAAACTTAGACCTCAATATGAAGGAGAAGGAAGAAAGAGTCTTAATTGCAAATATTAGACTTCAACCCAAGTTACTCTCTGAAATTAAAGAGCTGCAAGATGATGATCCGTTGATTGTTGAAATTAAAGGGAAATTAGATCAACGACCGGATTTCCTTTTGGCAGATAATGGAAGGTTACTTTTCTGAGGAAGAACCTGTGTACACGATTATTCGTCCATCAAGGAAAAAATTAAGGAGGAGGCACATCGATCGAGGTACACTATTCATCCTAGTGCTACAAAAATGTACCAAGATCTCAAAATAACCTTTTGGTGGCCTAACATGAAAAGAGAGGCAGCCGAGTTCGTGAGCCGATGTTTGGTCTGCCAACAAGTTAAAGCCGAATATCTCAAACTGGCTAGTAAGCTAAAACCTCTTGAGATACAAGAATGGAAATGGGATAGTATTGGAATGGATTTTATAGTTGGATTGCCAAAGACCCGAAGTGGTTTTGAAGCTATATGGGTGATTGTGGACCGACTAACTAAGTCCGCTCACTTCTTGCCCATCAAAACCAAATGGACCGTGGATGTTGTAGCTGCCCTATATATCAAGGAGGTTGTAAGGCTGTACGGTATTCCAACTTCTATTATTTCAGATAGAGATCCGAGATTCACCTCTTACTTCTGAAAAGGTTTGCAATCATCTTTGGGTACTAGGCTGAATTTTAGTATGACTTTACACCCTCTGACAGATGGACAAACCGAGAGGACGAATCAAATTATCGAAGATATATTGAGAGCTTGTATGATAGATTTTGGCGGAAGTTGGCATGAACACTTGTCCTTGACTGAATTTGCATATAACAATAGCTATCAATCTAGCATACAAATGACGCCTTTTGAAGCACTATATGGCAAGAGTTGTAGATCACCTCTATGTTGGAGTGAAGTTGGAGAGAAAGGATTGAGTGGTCCCGATATTATTCAAGATACAACTCACAATACCCAGTTGATCTGAGAAAGGCTAAAAGTTGCTCAATCACGGCAAAAGAGTTATGCCGACCATAGAAGAAGAAGCCTCAAATTCTAAGTGGGGGAGCATGTCTTCTTGAAGATCTCACCCACATGAGGAATCAAAAGGTTCGGTATCAAAGAAAAACTGAGTCTAAGATTTATTGGCCCTTTTGAGATTTTGGAAAGAATCGGGGAAGTGGCATACAAGATAGCTTTGCCTCCACAATTGGCTGGTGTCCACGATATATTTCGTATATCCATGCTTAGGAAATATGTGTATGATCCTTCGCATGTAAGCTACAAAAGAATTTGTCATATGAAGAAAGACCGATCAACATATTAGATCGGAAGTTACACCAGCTAAGGACTATGGCTATACCAATGGTTAAATCCAATGGAGTTGTCATGGACAAGAAGAAGCCACTTGTGAATTAGAGGATGCGATTAAGAAGAAGTATCTAGAATTATTTTCAGGTTAGTATTGTTAGCACTTCTCTTATTTTGTAATGAATCATGTGAATTTGGAGGACCAAATTCTTTTTATGTGGGGGAGGATGTAGCAACTCGAAATTTTATATATGCATTTATATGGGAAAAATAATAATGAAAGATGAAAATAAAATAAATGATAAATATTTTTCTTTATGTCTTTAAAGTGTAGAATATATAAACGCAAATCCTATCCCACGTGTCAACATGAACGGTAAGATTCGCGGCACGATTCTGAAAAGGCGAAGATCTCGGTATTATAATAGTACTGTAGCATCCGATTTAAGTGAGAATTATTAGCTGTAATTAAATCATAATTAGTGGATGATGTCATTTCTTACATCATTGAATAAATGAGGTCATGGCTTATGTCATAAGGGGGGATTTATTTCAATATTTACAAGTTGGAGTTTAATGTCAGCATAAGTTGGTGTAATAGTAACATGGGTTGGTGAAATTAGAAATTAGGTGAAAAATTGACTTAAATTAGTAATAAAATAATTATGGGATTTGGCCTATAAATAGGGCTGGGATCTTCCCTACTCAAAGCACAAATCTATTGGGGAAGTGATGGTTGTAGAGAGGAGGAAATCTTGAAGTTTGGAGGAGTGTTCGAAGTGTTCTTCGTTTTTGTTCTTCTTCCTCTTCGATCTTCCACTAAGTAGGTTTTCTCTCAGGCAAAAACTTAATTAGATCTTCATATATGTTCGTTTGCATGAGTATTTTTACTCTATGCAATTTTTCATGATCATGTATTTGTGACTTATTTTGAGATTTAAAGTCCAAAAATTACAGTTTTCATTGTAAGAATGAGTTTCGATTTTTTTATATCTAAGAATGCAGATCACACATAGACAATGATTAACCACATCCAATTTGCCTCGTTTATATGCATTATTTCAAAACTTAAATTTTAAATTTTAAAATCATATTCTTGCCTTAAAAAGACTATTGAGAAAGAAATGACTACGTAAATGAACTCGTAAGGCTATCGTGAAAGGTTTAAACAACTATGCTCGAATTTTCGTAAAATTCCTATACATGATTGACACGGTCCATTTTGATCTAAGCTCTATCTGAAAGCTTGACATCTTTTTCAATGTCTTTTCCTTCATTGAAATTCTTTTACAAATGAACATGTTAGAATATGCAAGAATGATTTCTGTTCGATTTACGTGTTTCTATGTTTCTGAAAAATCGTGTTGCTAGCAAGTCTACCAAGAAAGATCGGTGTCTAAGGCTAGAGGTCCACGGACAAATGCTTTAAGTGGATAAGTGGTTATTTAATTAGGTCCTTGCAAACACAAGGGGAGTCTCCCACTTTCCAATCTCTTACCTGGCCGTGAATTCTTGGTATTCTCGCTAAACACCGACCGAGGAAAAACTTGATCTAAAACTCTGACAAAGTCGTATAGCTAGCAAGATTATCCAAAAAGACCGTTGTCTAATGAAAGAGGTCCATGGGCAAACATTTTAAGTGGATAAGTGATTTATTAATTAGGACCTCGTGTATACGAGGAGAGCGTCCCACTGTCCTACCTCCTGTCTGGCCGTAATTCCTCAATTTTCTAGCTAACCACCCGACTGTGAAAAACTTGATCTAAACTCGTTTTACGAGATTTTTCGCAAGGGCTAATTGTGCTTTATCCAACAATCAAATCTTGCATCGACTTAATGTTGTTAAACATGATGTCTTAAATCTTTTTCAAACTTCTCTTTCAACTACTTATAATCTTGTACTACTCATACCTCGTGTAACACCTCACCTTAAAAATCTAGTTCAGTTTCCAACTCTTTTCGGACTTAAGGGAGATGCCACAGTAGGAACAACCCAACATAATAGAATTTGGTTGACGAATTACATAAATAAAGAGAACAGTTGACAGCGGAAGAAAAATCTCATTTCCATCAATTAGATCACATACCTAAGATCACAATAGTCCAAAGCTGATAATATGTAAAAGTTTTTTACAACCGTCCATTATTAAAAAATTTAAATCTTCTAACAACAATCACCCCAACTAAAAAGAAAAAGATCTCTAAAGATTACACCAAATCCTCTCGATCGGAGTCACTACGCACTAACTCCTCGTCCTCACCAAGGGAATCACTTGAAAATGTTTAGCAAACTTGAGTCTAGGAATAGACTCAACAAGTTACTAAATTCAAATTATTTTCCATTTGTCCACGCCTAACATACTTCGAGGATAATTAAACTTACAGAAATTTATCATACTTAGAATATCTGAAATCAGGTTGCTGGGGATAGAAAGACAAGTCTGTAGACACGCCAAAACTGACGCTATGTCGAGTAAAGTCTTATGTCACCATGTGACGCCCCAAAGTGAACCTCAATATTGATTTAATATGAAGTTTTTCTATTTTTATGTGTTTTCTGTGATTTTCTTAGCTTTTTTTGGAATTAACGACTTGACGTTGGGCATCTTTTTTAATAACGGCTTAGACTTGGGCGTCGCTCAATGAAAGGACGACCGTTGGCAGAGGCGTCAGTTTTTGGAATATGACGAATTCTAAACAAATTGGAAAATCAAGAATTGACGTCCTCTAGAGGGTCGTTTATCAATTAACGCCCATTTTTACAGGCGTCATTTCATCATTTTTAAATAAGGAAAGGATTTTGTTGCTAAAATTAAACCTGTGAATTGACGCCTTTGTTTCGGTCGTCATTTTCATTAACGCCTTGAGGCAGGTCGTCAATTTCAATTGACGCCCTTCGGAGAGTCATCTTTTACCCTTTCGTGTCCTGCTCGAATGAACCTTTCCTGGAGAGATCCCTGCTCTGTTTCAATCACCTTGTTTGATTAGGGAAGTAGAGGCCTTGCCGTAGATGACTGTTGCCCGTTCTAATCCCACCAAATCTATGGTTTGCACCCTATAAATATAGCCCTGGGTTCTGCTCGCGCGAGGTTAACGAGAACAACAATTAAAAAAAAAAAGAGAACAGAGCAGCAGGTTAGCAGGTAGAGATAGTTGCTACTGTCGTGAGTTCAGAAGAAAGGACTTGCTTCCTCCTTCCTTCTTCCTGTTGCACCAGCGGGAAGCCATCTTCTTGGGTTCTCTCCCTTTACTGTTGTCAGGAACAACAGGGAATTGTTTCATTAGTTTACTACTCATCCCATCATTGTTCATCATATAGTAATTCTTGCATTAGTCTTTGCATCATATCTCCTCTTTGCATCATATCTCCTCTCCCTAATTCTCTTAGGGGTTTTAAAAAAAAGACCAAAAGGTGTGTTCTTCATGTTCATATTTCATTACCTTATTCTAATTGTGGATTGATACTACTCTTGGCTAATCCCCTTCTACTTTGGTTATTTGTGTTTTGTTTAAGGGTAATCAAGAAAGAGAAATCCCCTTCATCGGCCGACCGGTAGAAGGAGGAGGAGAAAAACCACAATCCATCCCGCATCACTTTTCTTACCAGGTATTCGAGATGATTCTCCCTCCCTTTTGAGGTAACCCCTCTGGCGATCACACTCCATTAGCAACCTCTTACTCCTTTTCATTTAGCAATTAATTTCTTTTAATATATATTTTTTTTGATGTCGGTGTGACACGGTTCACAAATTGGCGATCACAGTGGGACCTCCACTATTTTTCTTTCGATTACCCCCTCCTATTGGCACCCACGTGTGCCCTTTCCCTCGGCACCCACGTGTGCCCCTCCCTTTGGTACCCTCGGTACCCCTCCATTGTGCCCCACGTGGCACCCTCCATTGTGCCCCACGCGGCACCCTCCATTGTGCACCACGTGCACACTCCCCATCGGGATTAGCCAGTTTGTGATCATCCACCTCATCTTTTAAAAGAAAGAAATTTGGTTACTGGTTGCTGTTATCTGCTATTTTCTCAATTAACGCCTCCCTCAAAGGGGTCTTTTCCATATTTAACGCCTTCATCAAAGGCGTCATTTTTAGCATATCTGATGTTTTATTTTCTCTCTGCATGTGATTTCGCGCCCTCTGCGCGGGCGTCATTTGATTATTTAGCGCCTAATTCCAAGGTGTCTTTTACCTTTGAGATTCTGCCCCATCTCTTTTGACGCCCTTTTTCAGAGGCGTCCTTTTCATATTTAGCGCCTCACACCAAGGCGCTGCTTCTGCACTGTTGGTGCAACTTATAGTGATTCGCGACAGCCCCTTTGTCGTGTTTTCTGCTTGTAGCGACTCCTGCAAAGTCGCTAATTTCCTGAGTATTAACAGAGACCTGTCTGCTTTGGCTATTTCTGTTGGATTATTCCTGTATTCATCATTTGATTATACTAATTTGATCTGATTATATTATCTTGCATTTTTGTGGCATTTGGTTGAGTGACCTCCTCTCTCCACACTAGGATCCCACACACCTCTCTTGGAATTGGAACGACCCTCCATTGAGCATTCCGTCTCTTTGGATTGGAAATTCCTTTTCTATGACCTCCGTAAGTCCCCGCACCCGTGGATTCCCTCACGGACGCCGGACTGGTTGTACCTTGAAGTACCCGAAGTTTAGATAACCCATCGTTGGTGAGGAGAGAGAAAGAACCTAGTTAACCCGGAGATTACACTCAAAATTCATAACTAGGATTCACATTGCAAAGGGAGTGAACTGCTCTTCAATTTAATTCACCCTAACCTCAAACACAAATCTAAAAGCTCGCGTTCATTACAACTTGTTTGCATAAGCTTGATTGGATTGGGTGATTATTGTGGTTATATTGCCTTCAAGAAAAGAACTTTCTTTCTTCTTAAACATGCAACTTCGTTCAGGTAAAATCATCAACATGGCAAGCTACAGGTACTCTTATGATGATACGGATGAGAATGCTTTCAATCAATCTTATGAGGTCCCCCTCCAAGATTCCATCTACCATGAGGGAAATTATCCTCCCCCTCACGCACATTTTTCTCAAGTCCACGTGGTTGACACCACAACTCAAGAGGTCGACACTTCTTCTCAAGCTCTACCCTCCAATCAAAACACCTCGGGGAACACCTCCCCATCATTCAATGTCAACGATTTAATTCAAGCTTTATCACAACTGGATGATTCCGAGCGACAGGCAGTTTAGGCCGCTTTGAAAGGGAAAGATGTTCCCTCTTCATCTTCCAACCCCCCTCCTGCCACGAGTGGCCATCATGTTGCTAATGACCCGACGGTCTTACACAAAACCCCTTCACGTCCTCCAACGCCTGTTGTGGCCATGCTGGCCCAATAGGCAAGTTATTTTGCGGCTAGGTCCCAATTCCCTCCACCTCCTCAAATTCTAAGGACGCCTATGCCGAATTCTTTCATTCCAAACTCGGCCCCAGTTGAGTCGGACACCAATGTTCTACTTCTTCAAAAGTTGGCTAGCATGGAAGAACAACTCAAGAAGGTTACTGCGGCGAAAAATGCCCTGGAGATTTCTCTCCCTACATTGCCTATTTTTCATCTACCACCTTTTGGGATGCCAAATTTTTGGTGATATAACGGAACCGGCAATCCGTTTATTCACTTGAAGGACTTTATGTATGAAACTTCCTTTTGGCAGGGCAACAAAGCCTCATTGGCTTATCTGTTCAGACGGTCTCTAGAGGGGCCAGCCCTCGAGTGGTTCTATTCCTTAGAACCGGCAGACGCTAGTGACTTTGATGTGGTTCAAAAGAAATTCTTGCAGAAATATAAGGACCGGGTCGAACCCTCCCTATCAGTTACTGATCTGGTTGCAGAGAAGATGAAGCCTGAGGAGAACTTCATTATATTTGCTGATCGATGGTGATTGATGGCCAAAAAGTTGAAAGATACACTATCAGAGTCGGAACAGGTTAAGATGATTATTTCAAATGCAACCCCTCAGTTCTGACACATATTGGCCATGAACAGGCTGACTACCATGGAAGAGCTCTATGAGAGAGCTCGATATATTCAAACTCAGATTAAAGATTCGCCCATCATGGGCATGTTTGAACAGAGACCACGGTTGGTCAAGAAGAATGCAAATGTCAACAATAGCGGCGCCACAACTGAGGGTACCGTAACTAATGAACAGGTCGGCGTAGTTGGCCACCCCACCCCTTTCCGCCAATCTAACCCATGACCTCCACAACAAAACCCCTTCTTCAATGCACCCCCACAACACAAATTTGCTCCTCAACATTCCTTTGCTCCTCCACAAAACCAAATGCCTCACCCGGACCCCCCAGCTCCACAACAATACCACCAAGTACCACCACCCGCCAACTATGGCCCACCACAACAACAACAAAGGAGACCACAAGGCCCCAAAAGGGCCCAGTATCCACCATTGCCGGAAAGTCTCCCAGACATATTCAATGCCCTCATGGCCGCCGACCTGCTCATATTGCCGAAAGAAAGAACGACGTGGCCCGCTAACGTTGACACATCCCGCTACTGTGTTTTCCACCACTCACCTGGTCACAATATTGACCACTGCTTTCATTTCAAGGACTATATTTATGATTTAAATGACCAAAGCGGTATTAATTGGGACGAGATGAGGCAGTTCATCGCCACTCTAAAAGCAAGAAGGCCTCCTCAGCAACACCAGGCTCAGCAGCCGTAACAACCAGCTCCACAAGCACAACAACAACGCAGCAAGATATGGGGATTGTCCATAATCCACTGCCGGAGCACCCACCAAACCAGCATGTAAACCCTGTCACAACCCTCCACGAGGTGGATAGAGGGCAGGGATGGCATGAAGAGAATGCCTCTGTCGGGGCAGTTAATCACAATTCAAACCAACCTCCACGCCTCTTACGCACACTTCCCACTTCTACTCCCTAGTTGGCCCGCTCCCTTCTACGCCCTGTTAATCAAACCCCATCTACTCCAATTAATTCCCCATCCTTGCAAACCCGGCCTCTCCTTATCCGTCCTCCGTCATCGCGGCCTTTGACGCAGCAAACCCCACCACCCCTCACCAACCCTTCACCCTTGCCGTCTAGGCCACTCCTCATCCGCCCATCCTTGAAATCCGTTACATTCCCCGCCATTACTCCTCCACCGGCAAGGATCCCTTCACCGTCAGTTCACCCCCCATTTGTACCCAGACCTCTCCTTGTTCAAGCAACTATTCCCTCCCACACTCAGGCGTCTCTTGCTCCTCCTACGCCTCCTACCGGGGCTCTTTTTTTGAACCCTTCCCCGACACCCCCTGCGGGGGCATCTTTTTTGAACACCCCTCCAGCACCTGCCAACACTAACACCCCTTCTTCTTCCGCCAACCCTCCATCCACACTTAGCCCGACAGAGGCGTCACCGAACCAAACTATGGTACTCCGCAGTGGGTGGATATTCCATCTCATTTTTCTTCAGAGGGAGTAAGAACCCACACAAGGGCCCAATGAGCAAGAACAGGAGTAGGAGTCTGTACCCGGCAGTCAATATGATTTACTAAAACATCTGGACAGGACTCCAGCAAGAATTTCTATTTTAGAGCTGATTAAAAGGTCAACAACCCATCAATTGGCCTTAAAAGAATATCTACAGAAGGTCATGGTTAATGAAGACATTCCTTCCGAGCACATAACCACAGTCCTGACACCCGCTAGCGGTCAGCCGGCAATTATTTTTAATGAACATGAACTAGCACCTCAACCAGCTAGAAAATATGCTCTGTGTATCACAGTGGACATTAACAAGGTGGCAGTAAAACAATGTTTGGTGGACACTGGAGCATCCATCAATGTATTGCCGCCCAGCACTCTAAAAATGTGCGGCATTCCGGGAAGTCAGATTCGGCCGTCCACTATAACAGTCACAGCTTATGACAACACCAAGAAGCCTCCTTTGGGCATGATAACACTAAAGGTCAGTTTGGGCCCAGCTACAATCACAGTAGATTTTCACATCTTGGACATGGATCCAACATTCAATGGCATCCTGGGCCGCCCCTATATTCAACAGTTGGATGCAGTACCCTCTACGAATCATCAATGCCTCAAGTTTCCACATAAGGGCCGCATTATTAAGGTTACAAGTATGCCGATTCTGCCGGATGAAGACATACACTTAGCAACGTCAGTTCCTTCTATTTGGCCTTCCAATAAATCGTTGCTATCAGTGTTAGATATTACTGACTCACGGACGAGGCCATCCAAGACGGTTACAATAGTTGCCATGACACCCCTGGCTTCCAAGGGGAAGAAGAAGAAAAGCATACTGAATACCCCTGGTTGGAATATTCTGATGAAAATGGGGTATCAGGCCGGTAAAGGTTTGGGTGTTAATTTCCAAGGCAGAACTAAACCCATTATGCTACGAAAATTAATGGTACGGGGCGGCCTAGGCTATAAAGGGCCGAGTAAGAATGGAGAAAAACCATGGGCAGTTATGACATCCACTTTGAAGACAGATCGCCAACCGCTTACCTGGACACTGCAAACACATTTTGTCAAAGGTGGCATTCAAAACAATGAGCAGACTACAATAGTCACTTCTATGCTAGACTGCCAAGATGTGCATGCCAGGCAGTTCGCTCGTCATATTGCTCCATTGGCAACATACAAAGCCCTGGAGTCTTTAAGGCCGGACAAAAGAAGGAAAATAGATGATCCAGAGTGTGATTGGTATAGATGGTTTGATATGAATGACATCACTATTGCTTTGAGCCGTCTATTTATGCCAACTGATCTGGAATGGCCGCCACTGATTCATGAGCTAATTGAGAAGCCAGCAGTGATCACGGACAAGAGGCAGTTGCTAAGTGATTATACAGATACTGGAGAGCCCGATGTGCCGTTCGAGGAGGGCTTCACTACAGATAGGCTGTGGGCCGACCTTTTCTTTACCAAGTCCATTCACCCGACGGCTGTTGTCCGTCTGATTGATCGATTGTTTTTCTCCGACATTCCTAGACCACCCGCGGTCTTACTAAACTTTTCTCCAAATTTACTTCAAGTCTCTCCTCTAATTCCTCCCTTGCTCCTCGAGCAATCTTCCAGGCTCTCCATCACACCCCCGCGCGGGTCGTCAGTCATTCAATCTTTTGCCAACTTGTCAATTTCAACTCCACCTCCTGTTTCCTCCTCGCATTGCTTCCTCCTCGAAAATGAAAGAGAAAATATAAATAAAAATTAAAAACAAAACGCCAAAAATCCAACTTTTCAATCCTCCATCTCCATTGAGGAGACCTCCTATCTTTTTTTTGAGTGTGTCCCCACCCAAGGGCCGCTCTTCCAAGATTCGTTGATAGATCTTTTTTACCCCTCTGGCGAGGGGTCTTCATCTGTATCTCGTTATGTACCCGCCTTTTCTCCTCCTTTCTCTTCTTTGTCAAGTTCTAGTGATCAAACTAGTTGCTCTTACTCTTCTGATAAGATTCACGAGGTAGCTTCACATAAGAAATCCAAGGGTAAGCAGATTCCCTGTAGATTTCTCAGAGTGTTAGCCATTAGATGTCAGGCTTGCTTAGCCATTCTCGAATTTGTGGAGGACCCGATTATCCTGCCGGAGTTGGAATATGAGGATACTTGTGCTTCTTATGAGAGTTTTGGTGTTTATGAGATTATGAATGATGAAGACCCTGTTGAAGAGGGGGATGAAAGTTACGAAAAATATGAGGACGAGGCTGATGCTTTTGCCAGTGGCATGAGGAGATTTGATGAACCATCAGCCTTAGTAGAAGAGCCTACCAATGAAATAAATCTGGGTACTGAAGAAGACCCTAGGTTTGTTCTCATTAGTAAGAACTTACCGCCCTCCGAAGAGGAGGCACTTATTTTTGTACTTCAAGAATATAAGGACACGTTCGCTTGGAGTTACGAAGATATGCCTGGACTAGACCCTACGCTAGTTGAACATCGGCTTACACTCAAGACAGGGTCTGTTCCGGTCAAACAACGGTTGAGACGTTTCCACCCTAATATGGCTTTAAAGATGAAAGAAGAGGTCGACAAGCTTCATAAGGCTAGATTTGTTAGAGTTGTCCTCTATCCCAATTTGGTGGCTAACATTGTCCCAGTCATGAAGAAGGACGGAAAGGTCAGGATTTGTATAGACTTTCGGGACCTCAACCGTGCATGTCCTAAAGATGACTTTCCCCTCCCTCATATTGATGTGTTGATTGATAATACGGCAGGATATGAGACTCTCTCCTTCATGGATGGTTTTTCGGGATATAATCAAATTCGCCTGGCTGAGGAACACCAAGAGAAAACATCGTTCACTACACCATGGGGTACATATTGCTATGTGGTCATGTCTTTTGGACTTAAGAACGCTGGAGCCACCTATCAGAGGGCTATTATGGCAATTTTTCATGATATGATCCACGTTTATATTGAGGTGTATGTGGACGACCTGGTAGTAAAATCAAGAACAAGGATTGAGCATCCTGGGGTTCTAACCAAAGTCTTGCAAAGAGCACGGGAGTATCAGTTGAAGATGAACCCCAAGAAGTGCGTATTTGGTGTCTCATCAGGGAAATTACTCAGATTTATTGTCAGCAAAAGGGGAATTGAAGTTGATCCTAATAAGGTGAAGGCCATCAGAGATATGTCTCCTCCCAAGAATTTGAAGGAAGTTCGGGGATTAATCGGGAGGTTGCAATTTATTCGCCGCTTTGTCTCCCAGCATTCATAAAGATGTAGGCCATTTTACGAGCTTACTAAGACGGGGGTCAAGTTTAATTGGGATGACAAGTGTCATGCAGCTTTTGATGGATTGAAGGATTATCTGGCCAATCCTCCTGTCCTGAGGCCGCCAATTCCAGGCAAACCGCTCATTCTCTATGTCTCTGTCCTGGATGACTCTGTAGGTGCTGTCCTTGCGCAAGAAGATGAAGAAAGGAAGGAGAGGGCAGCATACTACTTGTCTAAACTTCTTAACCCCTGTGAGCAGAGGTACTCAGCCATGGAGAAGACTTGTGCTGCTTTAGTCTGGGTAGTTCAGAAGTTAAAACATTATTTCTTAGCTCACGAGGTTCATCTCATTGCTCGCATGAATCCGATTAAATTTCTCCTTGAAAAATCTATCCTTACCGACCGATTAGCACGCTGGAAAAGTTTCCTTTCCCAATTCAACATCACTTACATTCAACAGAAAGCTGTCAAAGGCTATGCCATTCCCGAACATCTTGCTCACCACCCCCTACCCCGATTTGACCCTGTTTGCTCAGAGTTTCCAGATGAGGAACTAATGTCCGTCAATCAGCCCGACTCAATGTGGACGTTACATTTTGATGGAGCTCTAAATTCCCAGGGAAAAGGGATCGGCATGGTTCTATTAACACCAGAAGGGGTCACCATCCCATTCGTCGCTCAGCTTACTTTCCCTGTCACCAATAATATAGCTGAGTATGAAGCTCTTTTGACCGGCCTGCAAACCACTGACGAATATGGTGTTACCCAATTATGAATTGTTGGTGATAGTCAGCTCATTCTACGTCAGGTGCTTGTCAAATGCCGCACTATCAATCCCAAGCTCAAGTCATACTAGGAACTTGCTTCAGCTTATGCCAAACTCTTTACCAAGTTGATTTTTGTCCATGTCCCTCGAAGCCAAAACATCTTAGCTGACGCCCTTGCTTCATTGGCTTCTGCTTTAATCTTCCCTCCTGAACGAGATTTCCATGTTCCCCTCATCCATCAGCGTGACACTCCAGCTATTAAGGATCGTGCGTTCCTCGACATTAGGGACAAGGTGGTTGAGAAGGTCAGGTAGAGTGAAGCTCTTAAAAATAAGTAGGTCATGTTGTTAGATTGGGAAGAGGAATTGGCTGATGAGGAGAAACCATGGTATTACGAGATTGCCAGATATTGCAATGATCAGTCCTATCCCGAGGAAGCCACTGCGGAAGAGAAGAAAGTAATTAGAAGAGTGGCTCAACGTTACGTTTTGGTTGGAGGTGTGCTCTATAGAAGAGGGCTCACAGGTGTTTTATTAAGATGCCTAGATGATGATGAATCTTGGAAGGTTATGGAAGAGACGCATTCAGGAGTTTGTGGTGGTCATGTGAATAGCCAGATGCTAGCTAAGAAGATCCTTAGACTAGGCTTCTATTGGCCCACTTTAGAAGAGGATTGTTCTATCTATGTCCGACGGTGTGTTATGTGCCAACTGCATGCCGATAAGATCCATTCTTTTGCTTCTTCACTCCATCCTATGTCTTCCCCATGGCCTTTCTCCATGTGGGCTTTCGATATCATTAGACCTCTTGGTGATTCCAACCTCCTTACAAAGCAGAAGTCATTCATTCTCACGGCAACAGAATACTTCACCAAGTGGGCAGAAGCGGAAGCTTACGTGGAGATTAAAGCGTCAACTGTTTGCAAGTTTATAATGAAGAACATCATCGCAAGGTTTGGCATCCCAAGTACCATCGTCACCGACAATGGACCCCAATTCATCTCTTAGGAGCTTAAAGATCTCTGCAACAGGTACAACATTGCATCGCATCATTCATCTCCTTATTATCCGCAGGGCAATGGCCAAGCAGAGGCAACTAATAATACTTTGATTAAAATTGTTAAGAAAACGTGTGAGGCTAATAAATTCGCGGATTGGCCAGAAAAGCTGGTGAAAGCTCTTTGGGCCTATCGCACTTCCATTCGTACTCCTACTGGGCAGACCCCTTTCACCCTCACTTATGGAATGGAGGCGGTAGTTCCTTATGAGATTCTCATTCCCTCTCTGCGAGTGCAATTGGACAAGGAATTCTCTATTGATGAACGGCGTGAATCTCTCCTTGCCCAGTTGGAACTCCTAGATGAGAAGCGTTTGGTCGCCGCTGAGCATGCACGTATTTATCAAAACAGGCTTTCACGTTTTTACCAAAAGAAAGTAATTGAGAGAAAGTTCAAAATCGGTGAGATGGTAATTAAGAGAATCTTTGTAAAACCTAGTGGACCACGTTCAAAACTCCAACCTAATTGGGAAGGACCCTTTATCAGAAAAGATGTTTATCCTAGCAATGCTTATAGATTGATTAATGCTGAAGGCGAAGAGTTAACACACCATTGGAATGGTCTCTATTTGAAGAAATACTACCCCTGAACCAAACCAAAAAAAATGAAAAAAAAGAAGAAAAACAAAAGAAACAAAAATAAGAAAAACAAAAAGCAATAAAAAGAAGAAGAAAGTAGAAAAATCTTTGAGGCTGGTATGGTACGTGGGCCACGATGCCAAAAAAATCAAAATCCTTAATTCTTTCTTCAGTCTCGACGATTTAACTCTTGGGTCAATTCACGCACACACTACACGCTTTATTCGTAAACTCAAGCAGCCCAGAATTCGAGAAAAGTCTGACCCAAACTAAGAGTGTAAAGGCCTTACTTATTCTCTTCCTTTCGGCTCACGAGAGGGAATACATGTTAGGGGTTACTAACCAAGCCTGCCCGTCGCCTCAGTAGGCGGAAGTCAAGGCCCAAAAGGGAATAAAATGCTTAAAGCCCAAGTACAATTAGGTCTTTATCTGTTTCGAAAAAAGAAAACAAAAGGAAGTTATGATAAAAGAAAGCATGTCAAGAGGGCAAAGTCCCCGCAAGGAAAACCTTGGTTGTAAGCATGCAAAAAGAGTACCAAAATTTCCCTAAGCCGAAGACCGAATCCCAACAGGCATTAGGGCAGGGGAGGAGCGTGCCCCATTCTTGAAAACCTTTCGTGACCTTCCTTAATCATTCTTCTTTTCTCCCTCCATGGTGGGTTATAAACTCGAAGAATGGTGAAGATCGACTAAGAAGGACGGGCTGCAAGAGAATATGAGTAAACGCCTAAGTACAAGTCACGTTGACTCTTTTGTTAAGTCCCTTGAGAAAGTCTAATGAATTTTTGATTATGATGGTTAAGGTTTCAAAGCTCTATACTATGCTAACCTCCAAAACAAAAAATTTTCAAATCAACATTCACGCCTCTTAGAATAGGCATTCTTTTCAAAATTAACAACCCTATCGAAGGCGCCACTTTCAAAACAAAAATACAAACAAATATACATATATATATATATATAATAACAAAAAAATTGTGGAATTTCAAGCCCTTTGTTTCTCATATGCTTGGTTGCATCTTTTATTTCAAGTTAGCATTTGCCTGCTTGCATGGCGCATTTTATATCTATCATTTTCCTTCATTGATTAAAGGCTTGGCCCCTTGACCCGTTATCAAGGTCACAGTTAAGACATCCCTTGCTCATTGAGCAATGGACCAAGTCGAACAGATGGATTAACCTGTTTGTTCAAGTGTGAACTACAAGTGCAGGGCAAAAGAAAAGGCGAGAAGGAAAAGAAGACATGAGTACACAACTACACAAGTGCTCAGGTAACAAAATTTCAATTTCATATATATATACATCATGAATGATGGAGTACAGGTGTGAGGGTGGAGGAGTACAAGTAAGTCTCTCAGCTCTCGCCTCCACCCTCCTCTCTCCTACTCTCTGCCTCACTCTCATCCTCCCGACGAGGCTCTCGTTGAGGGGGCATGGACCTCCGGGAAGTAGTTGGAGCTCGAGCCGGCTCCTCTGCCTCGCTCCTCTGCCGAAGAGAGGAACCCGCCACAAAAGTAGAACTGGTGAAGGTGTACCCTGCAGCTCGCGCCCGCTCCCGGCCTCGCTGAAGCCGCTCCTCGGTGGCTCGTAGCCGCTCCTGCGTAACGGCTAGCTAGGACCTCAAGGCTGTAAGCTCCCGCTCGCAAGCCGACCGCTCCACACGGTCCCGGGCACGCTCCGCCTGGTGCTGCTCACGGTCCCGGGCACGCTCCGCTTGGTACTGCTCGTGATCCCAGACGGGCTCCGCCTAGTGCTCCTCGCGCTCCCGAGCACGCTCTCTCCGCTCCATCTCGAGGGTGACTCGCAGCTCCGCCACGTCCTGAGGCAACTCCTCTCGCCGCCTCAAGGCCCGCTCCAGCTCCACGACCTGCTGCTCGCGGATCGCCAACTCTGTCCCGGCCAGGGCAGTCTGGGTAAGCGATGCTTGTAGCTCCGAGGTCTACAAACAGGTAAACAAATCATCAATTCTACAATTCAATAATTCATGGAAATAGGCAATATACAACTGAAAACAAATAACTCACCCGAGAGGTCATCGCCTGCTGTCCCTCCGCGATGCAAGTAAGAGCGGCCCGGAGCTCCTCTGTCTGTAAACAACAACTTTCATGAGCATATCATATAAACAATTGAATGAAATTGAGTTTGAGTTTAAAGGCGTACCCGTGTGGCGAGGGCGCGCTCTGCTGGCTTGGCCTGTGTCACTGCTCCTGCTAGCTGCTCTGCTAGTGTAGTCGCCTCTGCACTAGGCCCTCTCGAGCTAGAGGCCTCTCCCGTCTCTCTCCCTGCTGCTCCCTGCTGGGCACGCTGTATTTATTGAGATTGTCAGTGGCTAATCATCAATAAAAATTCATTTTCATATAGGAATAAATTAAACACTCACTAGGGTCTCAAGGTCTGCCCGGGTAGCAGCCAACTGGGCCTCCAAGCTATGGAGGTGGGTCTGCATGTCCATCGCTGCTATGTCCCGTGCATCCTGCATTCACCACATATTAGTCACATAATAGATATACATAAGCATTTGCATTTAATTTAGAAATAAGTGCATTCATACATACCCCTAGTACCCTCATCTGGGGTCAGTTGGCGTAAACCTCCCAGTAGCGTCGGAGGTACTCGGAGCTGTCTGCTGCCCGGGAAGTGACTCGGGTCCCGCCACGTTGCCAGTCTGCGTACTGGGCGGAGAACCGCACTCTCCAGTCGATCGCCTTCGTGCGATCGCGCGTCTTCTTGCCTATTTCACATGGCTCTCCAACCTCGATCCACTCCTGGTGTAGGTCGAGGGTCCTCATCACCAACCTAAGCCGTAGCGGCTCAATCTCACTCAAGCAATGAACCCAAAGCTCATATCCGAAGTGAGGTCGGCCCGCTACGACCCACGGTTGGCCCTCGTCGGTCATCCCCTCGTAGGGTCTCCACCGCACCTGCATCCATAAACATGCATACCATCATCGTCTCATCATAATTAATTAATAAAAAAATATAACATTAATCATGCATACCAGTGAGGCAGGAAAGTCTCAGAACTCTCGTCACAGCACTCATAACTCGTAGGCAAGTGGGCTCCAATCACCACTGGTAGCCAGCACCGTGCTAGAGGGAAGGACCCCTCATCTCCAGGCCGTGGGTCAGCGTGCCCCATCGGCATGTACAAATGGCTCCAAACCTGCATTCATGCATTGTATTAGCCAAACATTCATATGCATATGCATTCTACCAAGAAAAAAACAAAAAATGCATACCTAAAGAAATGGTGAGAAGCCACTGACGGTCGTCTCACGACCTGTCCTGGTGGACAGGTCGGCTATCAAGTGCGCCAGTAGCGCTGCTTCCCAGGCGTATCGGCCGACTCCCTCCAAGTCCTCAAGAATCCCTAGGAAGCGGCAGTTGATGACATCGCCCTTCGTACCAAGCAGCAGCCTCCCGAGCACCAAGAATAAAAACCTCCTCAGATCTCGGTCTACCCTCTCCCTGTCAGCCGGGTCCTGGCAGTAGGCAGCCCTAGCCCCATCTATCAACCTCTGTGAGAACTGCTGTAGGGACTCCCTAGATCTATGCCTAGCATCACCCAAGCCCATGGCCATGGTAAGGTCGGTGCGGTAGATGGTCCTACACTCACTAGGTGTCTCGTAGACGGTCTCTAGCCCTAGCAGTCTCTGGGTAAGCTCGCTATAGAAGGGTAGGGTGATCCCACTCACCACCTCACCGTCAACCCTCAACCCGGTAATCCTAGCCATATCCTCTAGGCTAGGGACCATGTGACCCCAGGGCATCAGAAATGCCCGGCTCGACCTATCCCACCTCTCTCTCAAAACCTGGATCAAGGGTAGGTCGGGTCTCACTGGTTCAATGCTAAGGAAACCCCAAACCCCATGGCATCTACCCTGGCTCTCTGGAACTCGGGGAGGCCATAGTACGCTGCCCGGACCTGGACCCAAAAAATCCGTGTCCTCATCAGCCCCTGCATGCATACAAAAGAATTTTTTGCTTAAGTTTTCACGTGAAAATTCATTCAAGTTCATTAACTGTGATATTTGCTGTTTGGATGATTAACGACCTGCCTTGGGTCGTTGTTTATCTAGAAGACGCCCCTGAGGGTGACATTATTTCCAAATGGGTTTCGGGTGATACTGTGCGTTCATTGAATTAACGACCCAGCCTGGGTCGTTGTTTATCTAGAAGTCGCCCCTGTGGGGGACATTTTTTTGAAACTAATTTCGTAAATTCCAAGAAATTTTGAATTGACGCCCATCCCTGGGTCGTCAGTTGTTTAATTAACACCACTGTAGGGGACGTTGTTCAGAGTGAGCAATTTTTCGCCCTAAAAGGATTCTATTTTTTTTAATTAACGACCACACCATTGGTCATTGTTTGTTGAATTGATGCCCCGACGGGGGGCGTTGTTTTCCCAGGGTTTTAAATTAAAACAGCACGCGAAATAAAAATCAACAAGGGCGTACATATATTGAAAATAAAAAAGGAAGCATGGAAAATAACAGCATGAAGCTAAGCATGATAATTTTTAAAATAACGACATGCTGCAGGGCGTGATTCATGAATTATCTTTTTTCAATAAAAAATTAATTAATTGAAATTGACGCCCCGGTGGGGGGCGTTGTTTAATTGGCGACACCCCTGGGGGCGTCTTTTCTCTGTGTCACCCGAGAGCTATGGCGATCATGGAAAATGCAAATAAAATTGAAGAAAATAAAAAAAATGGGGGTGAGGCCTACCTTTCATCACTCGGGCACCACCAGCCCTCCCCGGAGTTGAGGACGGGGTTGCCGTGACCGCCGCGGTTGGCCAGGGCGAGGGATGACCGCCGCCGTGGCCGGTGGTTCTTCTCCTCCTTCTTCGTGTTCTTCTCCTTCTTCATCTCCTCCTTCCTCTTCTTCTCCTTCGTCTTCCTCTTCTCCGTCTTCCTCACCGTCATCTTCTTCTTCATCTTCTTCAACTTCTTCCTCCACGGCATGTTCCTCCACGGCTTCTCCACCTTCCAAGTCCACCACGTCGGGGGCTGAGATACGTTGGCGTTTGAGTCCACCGCCGGCCATGGCTTTGAGAGTGAGAGAGATAGAGGGTGAGAGTGAGGGAGTTAGAGAAGGGGAGGGCTCGGTTCGGGTTGCAGGAAGAGGGAAAGAGGGAAAGAGGGCGATGGAAGAAGAAGAAAGGAGGGAATGAAAAATCAAACAGTTGAAATTAATTAACGACCTAAGGAAATGCGTCTATTTTTGAATTAACAGATACATCTTGGGCGTTATTTCGAGATTTGACGACATGCATGGGGGCGTCATTTTATTTTTGCATGGGAATCCATAACCGTCGTCAGGCACATTTAATGGAATTGATAGATGTGATTGGAGTCATCATTACAGTTTTTTAATTGACGACTTCGTTGCAGGCGTTATTTACAAAAGAAGTGGCTTAACTGAAGGTGTTACTTTTAGAATTTAAACGGTTAATTGTTGGAATTTGAATCAAATTAACGCCTTGTCCGGAGACGTGAATCAATTAGCGCCACTTGCAGAAGGCGTCAATCATGGGAATTGATATTTTGATTTCGGAAAATGATTAATGATTGACAACGTGTTGGAAGGCGTTACTTTTAGAATTGACGCCATTCTATAAGTCGTTATTCAAAACAGAAATGCTGATTATTTGTAGAATTAATCAGAAACATTATAATTTGGCTCTAATGGAAGATTATCATTATTTTATTAATGAAAAGATCACAATACATCTAATGAGCCGTTTTGGGCCTTAAATTTCTTAAAGCTATTACATATGCTTTCCACTGATCTTTGTGTTCTTCTAAGTTTTCCACAGGCTGATGAGCTTTGCTGATTTTCCATAAGGCTTGAATTGTGGTGGTTTCTTCTCCATCTTCATTGCTGCCAATGTCCCTTGTCTTGATAGGAGGGAGATGAGATAAGTCCTCGAATAGTCGCCGTGGAAGCCCGAGTTGAGGAAGGCACCTATGAGAGTTGTATAGTGCAAATTCTGTAGCACCTATTAGTCGAAGATCCGTCCCGGGAGAGAATCGTGTGCGGAGTTGTTGAACCTTGAGTAGCCCCGGGGCGCATGTGAAAAGATTCTTAGGCATCACCTTGAGGTGCTCCCTCCATTCCACTCTTTTCTTGATTTGAGGAATCCGGTTCGTCACACTATTGCTCAATCCCAACGAGCCGGTCATATAGGAAAGAGGGCTTTTAGAGAATATCCTTGAAGGTTGTTGGACCTCCTCGCATGGGTCAAATTTAAAATGGAGATCTACCCAACTAGAGAGAACGATCATGCATCCATAAATCGGTCTCTCCATTGCCGCCGAGGTGAGCCCACTATATAGATAGGCCAATATCACCGGTCCCGCTCTCTCTCCTTCCCAAAGGCTAGCTATAGCGCTCAATTGGGACTCTTCTAGAAAATCTTCCATGGAGGGGAACAAGATTGCTCCCGCCAAGCATACAACGAAGGCCTTTGCCACCCGTTCTATTTCATCATCCTCTTTAGCTTGGTCGGCCCTTTTATAGACCCATGAGGCAAGCTTTATGAGGTTAATCCCTTTGGTGGCTTTGATTTGGCTCACTAAGTTGGGGCTAGGAATCAAGCTTGATAGTAGTTCATGAGAGGTAATTTGTCTTGGCATGATGGCCATCTTCTCCTCATCCCCTTGTTTCATTTTCTTTAAGCCTAAGATCATTTCTAATTCTTCTAATAAAATTGTGGCTTCAAAGGAAGAGAAAAGAAAGGTATGTGTAGAAGGGTGCCATATCTCCACAAGAGCTCCTATAGCTGCCCAATCTAGGTGAATTTGGTCATAATGTTTAGCATGAGTGACCAAACCTAGGAGATGCCATCTAGATAGGAAGGCCCTCATGTCTGAGCTAAACTTGGAAAGCAAGAGGGGAAGCCATTTATTCTTTGTGAATCTCCTTGCCCCTGGAATATTTGGATAGTCCTGTAGAAAAGAAAAGAGAAAGCACAGAGGAGAAGAGGGATGAGAGTTGAAGGAAATAATGCAGAATAGAAAAAAAAATAAGCAACTCAAATTTTAAAGTACCTGGTTCATAGCAATTCTATTATTTACATGGCCGTTGATCTCGGAAATCCTGGGAGTGGAAGTCTTGGCTTTCTTCATGGCTCTCTACATATTGCAAGCATATGTTGCGGTACTGAGCTTCACAAAAAATAGCTGCAGCCTGCAGCACCTGTGAATGAACGAAAAGAAGAAATAGCAGAACAGAAAGGATCTCGTTGAATTGCTCCTCCTTTTATAGAAGTTTGAAGGTTCTGATGGATGTTAAAAGTTGAGGATTTGAGTACGAATAGGATTGTGTTTCAAGCTTTCTATTTCTGGAACGGAAGCGTGCTAATTCGGAATTTTAGTTAATTAACGACAGGGTTTAGGGCATCATTTATTGAATTAACGACTTGTTTCAAGTCATCTTTTATTTAACACCTTCCTGAGGGGCGTCATTTGCTTCCCAACTCCTAATCGAACCTTTAATGCAATTAACACCTTTATGCTAGTCATCTTTTATTATTTGGACGCCGCTTCCTATGGTCGTCAATTTCTGATCTCGCATGTTGGATTGCTTTATAAACATTTTTATGAGCTTAAGTGCTATCTTTTATTATCAGCCTTCATATTATGCACTTATGATCATATTGAGGATTCTTTCATGAGTTGTGGACTGATGAATTTTTAAGTACAGAAGAGTGCAGATCTGGAGATGCGTGGTTGACTCATTAGGGTAACATCACTTCATCTTTTGTGAGCATTGTTATCTATATAATATTCTACACTATTATAGCATATCAAGGGCCTCATGGTTCTAATAAACTTGGAATTTGAGTTCCCCTTCATCAAAAATAGTGATAATTCTAGGAGAGTCTTGATCGCACGGATAGGCCGTTGGGTCATTCAAGGTTTGGGACGACGGTTCCACTTTCTGAGTTGATGCGTGGACAAACGGGCTTCGGCTTAGTGTCAGCTTAGAGATCTGGATTCTTGACCAAACCTAGATGGCTTAGCAATATTATCCTTGATTATTTTCTATTTTTAGTTTGTTTTAATCTTTTTCTTTTAGCCCAGCATGCATCATATAGGACTTGGAGCTTAATGATGAAAATCTTCATATTACGCCAATAATGAAGGTCGCTCGCTCTTAACTGAGTTGACATGAGATATTCCATTCCAAATCCAGTACTTTATTCTCCTTGAAGCCGCTCAGGCTGGTTCCTTGAAAAGCGTTCATTTGTTGGGTCTTCATCTCAATTCATTTTGTTTTGTTATAAATCCACCTTGGCTATAGCACGTCCACATTGGCTGGTAACTGCTCTCCAATGGTGTCTCCCTTTCGTGCCCTCGTGCACATTTTTAGTTCCCTTTTTTCGGCTGATTGATGCTTTTCTTGTAATCATCCAGAGTTGTTTCGTTCAGAATCTTGGAAAGATTTCCAACGCTTAGTGTCAGAGGCGTGTCACATCACACCTTGACATCTACTTATCAGTTCATTCTACTTCATTCTGCTTGTTGCGCTTTCACTTTATTCCGTCTCACTCCCTTGCAAAGCAGACGCCAAGGCGGGGAAGCTGTAGACACGCCAAAACTGACGCTATGTCGAGTAAAGTCTCATGTCACCATGTGACGCCCCAAAGTGAACCTCAATATTGATTTAATATGAAGTTTTTCTATTTTTATGTGTTTTCTGTGATTTTCTTAGCTTTTTTTGGAATTAACGACTTGACGTTGGGCGTCTTTTTTAATAACGGCTTAGACCTGGGCGTCGCTCAATGAAAGGACGACCGTTGGCAGAGACGTCAGTTTTTGGAATATTACGAATTCTAAACAAATTGGAAAATCAAGAATTGACGTCCTCCAGAGGTCGTTTATTAATTAACGCCCATTTTTACATGCATCATTTCATCATTTTTAAATAACGAAAGGATTTTGTTGCTAAAATTAAACTTGTGAATTGACGCCTTTGTTTCGGTCATCATTTTAATTAACGCCTTGAGGCAAGTCGTCAATTTCAATTGACGCCCATCGGAGAGTCATCTTTTACCCTTCCGTGTCCTGCTCGAATGAACCTTTCATGGAGAGATCCCTGCTCTGTTTCAATCACCTTGTTGGATTAGGGAATTAGAGGCCTTGCCGTAGATGACTGTTGCCCGTTCTAATCCCACCAAATCTATGGTTTGCACCCTAGAAATATAGCCCTGGGTTCTGCTCGCGCGAGGTTAACGAGAACAACAGTTAAAAAAAAGAGAAGAGAGCAGCAGGTTAGCAAGCAGAGATAGTTGCTGCTGTCGTGAGTTCAGAAGAAAGGACTTGCTTCCTCCTTCCTTCTTCCTGTTGCACCAGCCGGAAGCCATCTTCTTGGGTTCTCTCCCTTTACTGTTGTCAGGAACAGCAGGGAATTGTTTCATTAGTTTACTACTCATCCCATCATTGTTCATCATATAGTAATCCTTGCATTAGTCTTTGCATCATATCTCCTCTTTGCATCATATCTCTTCTCCCTAATTCTCTTAGGGGTTTTAAAAAAAGGACCAAAAGGTGTGTTCTTCATGTTCATATTTCATTACCTTATTCTAATTGTGGATTGATACTACTCTTGGCTAATCCCATTCTACTTTGGTTATTTGTGTTTTGTTTAAGGGTAATCAAGACAGAGAAATCCCCTTCATCGGTCGGCTGGTAGAAGGAGGAGAAAAACCACAATCCATCTCGCATCACTTTTCTTACCAGGTATTCGCGATCATTCTCTCTCCCTTTTGAGGTAACCCCTTTGGTGATCACACTCCATTAGCAGCCTCTTGCTCCTTTTCATTTATCAATTAATTTCTTTTAATATATATTTTTTTTGATGTCGGTGTGACACGGTTCACAAAGTCTGTCGTAGAAAACAGGTGTATATATGACTATAACTTCATTTTTCAGAACTCACTTGCCTGCTCAGATTTTCAGATAACAAAAATAGAAATTCCCCAAAATTCATATGGCTGAACAGATTTTAGAAAATAGAATTTCAGAATTCACACAATTTCAGAAGTCATATGTCTTTACGGATCTCAGATACAGAGACAGAATTTTAGATAACATATGGCCCAGACACAGTGCCCAAACCATCATTAAAAGGCCAGACAGACAGATACTCAGTCGCCTAGGCAATGGTGATGAGTTTTGGTTACTGCGCAGAACCGGGGGAAATTCTCCCCACCTTAACCAGTGGAACCTGCCACTTCTAGGATTTCACCTCGTGCCCTCGAGGTCAGAACAGAGTGAGCCTCCCCATAGGGGCATTTCTATAACTTGGCTCCAGAACCTTCTATGGCAATAGTGTCCATATAGCCCGTATAATCTACATATATATATATATATACATATGTCAAAAATCATACATCGCAGTGTATTCTTTTCACTAATCTGTACTTCAACTACACTTTTCAACACTTCTCCGTTACTGTCAAGATATCTTAATTTATGAAGTTTTCAGAATATACACTCAATAGGTTTCAGGTTTCTGCATAGAAAATAGGGTTATTTCTAGGTTACACATGCATAGAAAATAATTCATTATTTCAAGTATAGAATTTCTGTGATCATGAAATTTCTAAAGTAGGTTACCAACTTGGTTCTTTATCATTTCCCAATTTTTTAGACTTTTCTGAATTAGAATGGCCTTTCAAAATTCTCTTTTTTCTTATTTCTGGAATTTGGGACAGAACAAGTAGATTGCACATGGGTGAGTCAACTCCACCATTGGCTGAGTCGACTCCACCCTGCAATTTCAACGGGCTGGGTCGACTCCACCATTGGCTGAGTCGACTCCACCCTACAATTGTCAAAGGGCTGAGTCGACTCCACCATTGGCTGAGTCGACTCCACCCTATGTTATGTCAACTAACTTAGAATAAAACCAGAAAGGGATACAACGAAACATGTTTTATGTCTATACATACTTCTTTTGACCAAAAACCACTAAAAGCAAGTTAGAACATGTAGAAAAATGGGTTTTGAATCTTAGGAACTTGCATGGATGTGTTGACATATTGTATGGTATACTAGTTAAACAGAGATAGAAATTTGGAACTAAACCAAAACAAGTGCCATGAGATATGTTTTATGACTATGCATGTTTTATTTTAACCTAAGACCTCTAAAAGTAGTTTAGAACATGCCAAAAGGATATGTTGAACCTTAGGAACTTGCCTTAAGCAAAGAAAAAATGACAGATGAAAAGAACACGCTTCTCGATGTAATTTCCTCGTTGACCCATGCCTGCTACAACGCTTTCAACAGTCCAGGAGTCCTTCGAAAGACACCCCTGTTGTGCCCCTGTGATCATTTGAGTCTTCCTGCGGTTTGGGTCATTCGACATCGTCTTGTGGTCATTTGAGTTATTGGATATTCTTGGTTTTGATAATCGCTAAACACTACAAGTCATTATTCTTTTAACTCTCATATGACTGACATACGCGATGCTTTGTTCACAACAGATATGCCAATGAATTGCCAAGGAATGAAGTGGAGATGGCAAATGTGACAGCTCAATGTTGTGCCCTCGTACGCGGATCGACCTGCGCAGTCAGGTCGCGGGGATTTCTGGGGGTGGAGCCCCCGGAACAAAATTTTGATTATAGGAGCGATATAATCAACAGAAATCTTCAAGACTGTCAAGGGTGATGTCACAGACATGAATGGGCTGCTAAAGGAGTCAAGCGATAGAGCTAAAACAGTTAACGGACCGACCTGGGAAAGCCCGGGGTCTGCCCAGCTGGCGGTCGACCGCCAGCACAGGGGCGGTCGACCGCCCCCGCCAGCAGCCCACAGTCTGCAACTCTTTCAGTAGCGGTCGACCGCCAGCCCAGTAGCGGTCAACCGGAATTTCCAGGAACCACCCGTTTGTAGGTTTCTCAGTAGCAGTCGATCGCCAGAAGCTACAGGTCGACCGCCAGCCCCGAGCCTTCAATGTTGACATTGTTTTCCACTTCGAGAAGAGCCACTTTCCTTGTATTTGTTTAGCCCCAAAGTCACCCAATCTTTCATAGATTGTGGATCTGGTCTGGGGGATGTCTAAGGACTATTGAATGGTTATAAAACACATACAAGAGGGTTAGAAACCCTAGTTGATCATTTGTGAATCCAAGGGAGATCAAAGGAGGCTACAAGAGTGAGAGGAGTTCGAGTACTGTAGCCGTGAACAGTACTCCGGGAAGAAGTTCTTCATCAAATCCTCAAGTGATTCAAGCTATTTGAAGAGGAGATCAAGCCCAAGCCAAGAGAAGATAAAGCTGCATCCTTCATCCTCTTCATCATCTCAAGGGTGATCTAAACTGTATCCTCAAACCTCTTCATCAACTCAAGAAGATCAAAAGGAAGATCCAAGCTACATCCATAGTCTTCCTCATCAACTAGAAGAGATTCAAGGAAGATCATCTCTCAAGGAAGAAGACACCATCGAAGCATCAGATTCAAGCTCCTGTATTTCAGACAAGATCTTTCTACTTTGAGCATATTCTATATCTTGTTTGAGTGATTTCGTATTTGTTCTTTTTTCATTTCTTTCAAATAATTGAAACTGAAGATGGTCCCTACCGGTGGTTAGTAGGAAGGTAATCGGAAGTTGTCCGATCTGCGGTGTTGACGTCCCTACCTGTGGTTAGTAGGAAGGCAATCGAAGGCCTTTTCGATTTGCGGTTCAGTGTGTGGCACTAGTGGAGCCTCACCGGATTTGGTGAGGGGTGGACATAGGACTGGGGATTCAGTCCGAACCACCTTAAAATCCTTTGTGTTGTGGTTTGATTGAGTGATTGATTTATTTTAGATGCATGCTTAGGTTCAATATCCATATTGTGAAATCATATTTCTAAGCAAATCATTTTATACGTCGCTAAGCTAGTTGTATTCCGCTGTAATTATTTTTAACTAGCTATATAGAGGGTTGCATTGCGAAAAGAGGGGCAGATCTATTCACCCCTCCCCTCTAGATTCGCTGTCCACTACTCAACAAGTGGTATCAGAGCCTAATATCTCATTGTGAGGTCCAACGACCTTGAGGGAAATGGTGGATTAGAGTCCAAAGGTTTCTTACCTGAAAGACATTTTGTTAATAGACCTCCTTACTTTACTGGAACTAATTATCCTTATTGGAAACATCGCATGCAGGTGTTCATTCGCGCTCAAGACTACGAACTTTGGCGAGTGATCAGCAAAGGTCCGTATGAGCTTACAAATAATGAGGACTTGTGGACCAAAGAACAAATAAGACAATCCACTGTCAACTGGAGTGCTAAACACATCATGCAATGCTCACTCCATCCAGTTGAATTCTTAAGAGTGGCTACCTGCGCATCTGTAAAACTAATGTGGGATAAGTTACAGGTAATCTACGAAGGAACCTCTCAGGTACGAGAAACAAAAGCCAACATTTTAGTTTCTAAATATGAAATGTTCCGCATGAAGCATGATGAGTCAATTCAGAATATGTATGCTCGGTTAACTGTGCTTACTAATAGTCTAACTGATTTGGGAAAGAAATACTCAGAATAGGAAATTGTGAGAAAGATTCTCATATCATTGACTCCTGCATGGCACACAAAGGCTACCGTGGTTGAAGAATCGAGAGATCTCGCAACTACCAAGGTAGATGAACTCATTGGGTCATTAATGACCTATGAGATCAACCTTAAGAACAAAGAGGCTGAGGTGCCTAAGAAAAAGCCCCTAGCTCTTAAAGTAGGACCCAGCGGTCGAGGCTCTTCTGATGAAGGTGAGGATTCGGCAAGTGAGCGAGATGAGGATGATGTAGCCATGCTCACACGTAAGTTCAGAAAATTCATGAGAAAGGAAGGTAAGAGCTTCATGAGAAGAAGGTCAAAGGTAAGAAATGGTTTCAAATCTAATTCTGAAAACTCTAAGAAATCTGATAAAATCATTTGCTATTCTTGCAACAAACCTGGACATTTCAAGAATGATTGTCCCGACAGATTCAGAAAAGCTGACAAATGGAAGGGCAAGAAGAAGAACAGAGCCATGGTGTCCACATGGAGCGATGAAGAGGAAAGTGATGACGGAACTAGCTCCTCTGACAAAGAAAAAGAAGATCTCTGCCTCATGGCCAAAGGTGACGAAGAAACTGAGGTAAATTCTCCATTTGAAGATTATATAACTGATGATTGGGAGGAAGCATATATACAACTTGTGGAAAAATATGACATGTACAAAAAGGAGAATAAATCACTGAAAAAGAAAATTAACTCGTTTGTGCATGATCATGATATGAATGATAAGAATGCTCTACTTGAAACTGAAATTGAAGATCTTAAGAAAATGATTGAGGATTTGGAAGAGGGAAGAAAAGAAATGGCTGACTTGAAAACTAAAAATGAGGACTTAAGAAATGAAATTGACAGCATGAAACTCAAAATGCTAACCTATGAAAAGGATATCAAATTAAGCAATGAGAAGTATGAAGCTGTCAAACATGTCAACACTCAACTCTTGCAAAACATTGAAAACCTACAAAAAGAGTTAAAGGACAAACAACAATCTTTAGAAAAATTTATAGATGGAAAAGAAAATATAGATGTATTGCTAGGTACTAGAATGAACTTCAACAAGGAAGTGTTAGGTTTTGAACCAACAAACAAAAGGTCAATTGGGTTAAAAATTGTCACATTTGTTTCATCTTCCGAAGCTTCCACCTCAAACACAACTCCCACACAAAACCAGCAAAAACAAAAGAAGAAAGAAAAAGAAAAGGTTGAAGAAGAAGTCACTGATATCCTCAAAAAGATTGCTCAAAAGCCTAAGAAAAGTCAACCTTCCCTAGAACACAGGTCGACACCACATTGGCCATCAAACATTCATATCGCCAAACAATTTCACACAGGTCGACACTGCCATAGGTTGACACCACCATATTTTTGGGGCAATTGTGATTTCTGTATGCATCAATCTCATAGGTGGCAAAACAATCATTTTCAACCCAAAACCAACCAACCGCCAAATGGCTTAAGAAGCAAACTTCATCAAACTTCCACAAACTCCAACCAAGAGCCTCCAAATAAAAAATGAATGTCAAGATTGAAAGAAAAAAAATCAAATCCCTACTCTAAGCAAACAAAACATGAATGTTAAGAAGGTTTAGATTCCAAAAGAAATGGTTTCATGTTTTGAAAATTTGAAAAGTTTGATGGGACCCAAATTTGGTTGGGTTCCAAACACAATTGCTTAATTACTTATGCAGGAGTGTCTTACAGCCATGCATAACAGGTGGTACCTTGATAGCGGCTGTTCAAGACACATGACTGGAGACAAATCAAAATTTTATCTCTTGGAAGAAAAGGAAGGAAGATATGTCACATTTGGAGGGAACAACAAGGGAAAAATCATTGGAACATGTAATGTAGGTAAGAACCTCTCCAACTCCATTTGTAACGTGCTGCTAATTGAAGGTTTGAAATACAACCTGCTTAGTATAAGTCAATTGTGTGATAAAGGTCACAAAGTGTTGTTTGACTCTCATGAATGTAGAATCCTTGAACCAAAATCTGACAAAGTAAAATTTTCTGGTAAGAGAGTCAACAATGTTTACATGATTGACTTAGATGATCCTACTTATTTAAACATTTATCTTGCTGCACCAAAATCTGAGATTGCTTGGCTATGGCATCGTAGACTAGGACATACTAGCTACAATGTCTTACATAAACTGTTAAAGCATTCAATGATGAAAGGGTTGTCTGAATTATCATTTAAACAAGAAAATAAGTTGTGTGATGCATGTGCCCTAAGTAAACAAACAAGAAAATCTTTCAAAGGAAGATCTGAAAATACATCATCCAAACCACTCGAGCTAATTGATATGAACCTGTTTGGCCCAACCAGAACTGCTAGCTTAAGTGGTAGAAAATACAGATATGTCTTGATGGATGACTTTTCTAGGTTCACATGGGTTTTCTTTTTCACACATAAAAATGATACTTTTGATGAGTTTCAGGCACTCAACATGAAGATAAAGTAAGACGGTGAGTTTAAAATTTTCAAGATTCAATCTGATCATGGTGGTGAATTTAAAAATGCTGACTTCTATAATCTTTGCAGGGCTGAGGGAATTTCACACCGATTTTCTTCACCAAGAATGCCGGAGCAAAATGGTGTAGTTGAAAGGAGAAACCGAACACTTGTAGAGATGGCAAGAACCATGCTTACTGAACGGCAACTTCCAAGGAGGTTTTGGGCTTAAGCCGTAAACTCAGCATGTTACATTATCAACCACTCTATGGTAAGGCCACACACCAAAAAGACTCCTTATGAGTTGCTGAAAGGTAAAAAGCCATCTCTCTCACATATGAAAGTGTTTGGATCAAAATGCTTCATTCACAATAATGACAAAAGAGACATAGATAAATTCGAGCCCAAGAGCGATGAAGGTATATTCCTTGGATATTCTGATAGATCTAGGGCTTATAGAATTTACAATATCAAGAGTCAAACTGTGGAAGAATCACCCCATGTTTCCTTTGATGAATATCATGATGATTCTAACAATGATAACTCGTGCAGGAAAAATGATGAAGATGGGGAATTCCTAAGCATGAAGGAAAAGAGTGATTCTCCACAAGAAGAAATAAAAGAAGATGGTGACCTAGTTGAATCAAGCAATGCAAGGGATCAAGCTCTAAGAGAAGGTAATGATTCTACAAACATTAGAATTCTTAAGGATCATCCTTTAGAAAACGTCATTGGCAGCTTGAATGACCCACCTAGAACAAGGTCACATTTTACAATTGTGGAAGAATTAGATCAACTTGCTTTTGTCTCTCAGCATGAACCCAAAAACATTGATGAAGCACTAAAAGATGAAAACATGATAAATTCAATGCAAGACGAGTTGAACCAGTTTGAGAGAAACAAAGTTTGGCATCTTGTTCCTAGACCTTCATCACAATCTGTCATAGGCACTTAGTGGGTTTTTAGGAACAAACTAAGTGAGGATGGCAAGATAATAAGAAACAAGGCTAGATTGGTAGCTCAGGGGTACAATCAGGAGTTTGGGGTAGACTTTGATGAATCTTATGCCCCAGTTGCTAGACTCGAAGCCATCAGAATTTTACTTGCCTTTGCATGCTCCCTTAGAATAAAGTTGTATCAAATGGATGTAAAAAGTACTTTATTTAATGGCTTGATCAAAGAAGAAGTCTATGTTGAGCAGACCCCTGGCTTTGAGAATTCTAACCATGCAGATTTTGTATACAAGCTAGAGAGGGCACTTTATAGACTTAAGCAAGCTCCAAGAGCTTGGTATGAGAGACTAAGCTCGTTCCTCATTGAAAAAGGGTACACACGAGGTAAGGTAGATTAAACACTTTTCACCAAGAAGCAAGGTAAGAACATATTGATTGTTCAAATTTATGTTGATGATATTGTGTTTGGTTCTACTAAATCTGAAATGTGTGAGGAATTTGCTAACCTCATGACTAGCGAATTTGAGATGAGCCTAATGGGAGAACTCCAATTCTTTCTCGGTTTGCAGCTCAACCAAGGACACAATGGGTGCTTCATAAGTCAAGCCAAATACATCAAGGAGCTGCTGAAAAGATTTGGCATGACGAACAGCAAAATCATTGCAACTCCTATGAGCACCACAACATCACTAGATTCGGATGAAAATAGTAAATTAGTGGATGCAAAGATCTATAGAGGTATGATCGGCTCTTTGCTTTACTTGACTGCATCTCGACCAGATATCCAGTTTAGTGTATGCCTTTGTGCTAGATTTCAAGCTAGTCCTAGAGAATCCCACTTGACTGCCGTCAAACGTATGCTTAGATATCTTGCCGGCACTCAAGATTTGGGATTGTGGTATTCATCATCATGTGATTTATCTCTTATATCTTATTCTAATGCGGACTATGCTGGATACAAGCTGGATCGCAAAAGTACTAGTGGCTACTGCCAGTTTGTGGGTGGGTGTTTAGTTTCTTGGGCCTCCAAGAAATAACACTCGGTTGCCCTCTCAACCGTAGAGGTAGAATATGTTGCTGCGGGGAGCTGTGGCACCCAAGTGTTGTGTATTAAACACCAACTCCAAGACTACTTAGTGGATCTTGATTGTGTCCCGATTCTGTGTGATAACACTAGTGCTATCAACCTAGCAAAAAATCTAGTCCAGCACTCTAGGACTAAGCATATTGAGATTAGGCATCACTTCATTAGAGATGAGGTCGATAAGAAAAATTTTGAACTGCATTTTGTTGATACTCTAAATCAAATTACTGATATTTTCACCAAGCCCTTGTGTAATGACAGGTTTTCAACACTCAGAAGGGAGCTTGGTCTTTGCCGACCTCAGGCCAATAAAAATTGAAATGATGATTTTATTCAATTTAGTTGTGTGTTTTTGCAGATTTGTGTCCATGCATTGTTTATATATATGTGTGTCATTTTGCATATGGTGTCGCATTGCATGTAGTCATGATGCATAATAAAATTGAAATCATGTTCATAATGTATTGCATGGTTTGTGTAGCATCCTTCTTGTATGGCCATGGTATATTAAATGTTGATGTATGGAAAGGCAGGTTATGCTTGTCTAGAAGCACTCAATATGCGTGAGGTTTCACCTCCTCCAAGTACCATACGTCACTGTCGCATATAGGCCATATAGTAAGGGGGAGTTATCTCTTTGCAACATTCATGCATATGTTTTATCTTCATTCTGTTGTATTTAATAAGTGTACAACTATGTGTTGGGTCATGCATTTCATGTCTGCCAAATTCATGTTTGATCAGGTCAACCCCTGCATGGTTCTAGTCAACCTCTCCTTGACATTCGTCATTCCACTTGATTGCAAACATAACTCCTTGAGTGCATTCACTGCATATCCTTAGGGGGAGTCCTGCTGCTATTCTTACTCTCTTGCAATCTGAACTTCATGGCTTATAGTCTGAATATGATATCATGAGACCGACAGAACTACGGCGTAAGAGCTTACTATTATATGTCCTGATGATTGTCCATCTAATGAAAATGGTTCATATTTAATTATTTCTTGAAGTTCAAAAATATTTATTATGAAATCATCTATGTTCTGTGATTTTAATAGACTTTAACTAGAGATTGCATATTGTGCTTTGCATGACTATCCTGAAATCTGAAAATCCAAACGTCATAATAATTTTGGTGATACTCTAGAGCTTAGAATTATTTCTAAACATCTTGATGAGCTGGAATTCTTGAAAATCAATTTGACAGAGCAATGATATTTTTGCATGGAGAAATATGGCATGTCATCAAATCAAGTGACGAATGATATGTCATGATGTGCCCCTGTTATCTCTGTCTTAATTATATTTGGACTCTAGGCAGAGAACTTGCATAATTGCTGAGAAATATATATTCTCATCACAGAAATGAGATTGGATATGTCATGACGTGACTTTGCTATCTATGTTCATTCTGAAGCATAACCGTCAGTCTTGCCAAATACCTAGGGATACTAGAGTCTAAACAACGTGTATTCTTACGGCTAGGAGGCATGTACTAGACTTGATTGCTCGTAAAATATGAGTCATGTGCCTTCAAATTCAAAACATATTGAAAATCAAATTTGTTGAACTCATAAAATTCCATGCTTCAGTCATGATTGTTTAGCCTCAATACTAGTTTTTATGTTATTCCCTTTGTAGTTATTGAATATGGATATATAAGATAATGGAAGGTTAAACACTGCCATGATATGCACTTTTAGTTCATTTCTATTACAACATGGATGTTGATGCTTTTCGAACTCTGTTGATGATCTCGGATTTCATTAGCTTTGAACCATCTATGTTGCTCGCGGTATGTTTCAGGTTTGCATATAATGGCTTGCTCTCCACTCTCATTCACCTCTGGTCTCTCAGACATTAGTCACCTTCTATATCTTATCCCTCCTTTTTGCTGCAGTCAAAGGGGGAGAAAATGTCTTGTTGTGAGTCCTTTAATACCTTTGTCCGTCCTTCATGCGGCCTTTGTGAGTTGTCAAAGGGGGAGAGTGAATTGTGGATGAGAGAGAGTCCATGGGGGAGAGAACCTTGTGAGCTTTGAGTCTGCATATGCGATAGGGGTTTGTGCATAGCTTTCACATGCTTTGATCATCCATGCATACATATCCGCATTCACATGCTTTCACTATCATGGATCTTGAGCTGCACATGTCGCATATGTCATAAACTTTGCCATTTTGGATATTCATGCCACATAATGACTTGCAGTGTTGCCATCATCAAAAAGGGAGAGAATGTTGTGCCCTTGTGATCATTTGAGTCTTCCTGCGGTTTGGGTCATTCGACATCGTCTTGTGGTCATTTGAGTTATTGCATATTCTTGGTTTTGATAATAGCTAAACACTATAAGTCATTATTGTTTTAACTCTCATATGACTGACATACGTGATGCTTTGTTCATAACAGATATGCCAATAAATTTCCAAGGAATGAAGTGGAGATGGCAAATGTGAAAGCTCAATGTTGCGCCCTCGCACGCGGAACGACCTACGCGGTCAGGTCGTGGGGATTTCTGGGGTTGGAGCCCCCGGAACAAAATTTTGATTATAGGAGTGATATAATCAACAGAAATCTTCAAGACTGTCAAGGGTGATGCCACAGACATGAATGGACTACTAAAGGAGTCAAGCGATGGAGCTAAAACAGTTAACGGACTGACCCGGGAAAGCCCGGGGTCTGCCCAGCTGGCGATCGACCGCCAGCACAGGGGCGGTCGACCGCCCCAGCCAGCAGCCCACCGTCTGCAACTCTTCCAGTAGCGGTCGATCGCCAGCCCAGTAGTGGTCGACCGGAATTTTCAGGAACCACCCGTTTGCATGTTTCTCAGTAGTGGTCGACCGCCAGAAGCTACAGGTCGACCGCCAGCCCCGAGCCTTCAATGTTGACTTTATTTTCCACTTCGAGAAGAGCCCCTTTCCTTGTATTTGTTTAACCCCAAAGTCATCCAATCTTCCATAGATTGTGGATCTGGTCTGGGGGATGTCTAAGGACCATTCAAAGGTTATAAAACACATGCAAGAGGGTTAGAAACTCTAGTTGATCATTTGTGAATCCAAGGGAGATCAAAGGAGGCTACAAGGGTGAGAGGAGTTTGAGTACTGTAGCCGTGAACAGTACTCTGGGAAGAAGTTCTTCATCAAATCCTCAAGTGATTGAAGCTATTTGAAGAGCAGATCAAGCCCAAGCCAAGAGAAGATAAAGCTGCATCCTTCATCCTCTTCATCATCTCAAGGGTGATCTAAACTGCATCCTCAAACCTCTTCATCACCTCAAGAAGATCAAAAGGAAGATCCAAGCTACATCCATAGTCTTCCTCATCAACTAGAAGAGATTCAAGGAAGATCATCTCTCAAGGATGAAGACACCATCGAAGCATCAGATTCAAGCTCCTGTAACTCAGACATGATCTTTTTAATTTGAGCATATTCTATATCTTTTTTGAGTGATTTCGTATTTGTTCTCTTTTAATTTCTTTCAAACAATTGAAACTGAAGATCATCCCTACCGGTGGTTAGTAGGAAGGTAATCGGAAGTTGTCCGATCTACGGTGTTGACGTCCCTACCTGTGGTTAGTAGGAAGGCAATCAGAGGCCTTTCCGATTTATGGTTCAGTGCGTGGCACTAGTGGAGCCTCACCAAATTTGATGAGGGGTGGACGTAGGACTGGGGATTCAGTCTGAACCACCTTAAAATCCTTTGTGTTGTGGTTTGATTGTGTGAATGATTTATTTTAGATGCATGCTTAGGTTCAATATCCATATTGTGAAATGATATTTCTAAGCAAATCATTTTATACGTCGCTAAGCTAGTTGTATTTCACTATAATTATTTTTAACTAGCTATATAGAGGGTTGCATTGTGAAAAGAGGGGCAGATCTATTCACCCCTCCCCTCTAGATCCGCTGTCCACTACTCAACCGCACTGCCTCCTCTTCTAAAACCTCTCTTACTCGCAACCGGACAACAAGAGCACTCACACCCTTCTCTCTCAGAATAGAGAAAATCAAAGCACAGAAGCTTCCTATGACTTGCAGAGAAAATGAAGATAATGGAGTGGCAACTCCCTTCAAATGCGATCTGTAAAGGGTCATACGGTTGTTATCAGGGGTTTTAAGTCTCAACCCTTAATTCAAATTAACCTAAATCTAATGGCAAGGGGAAACTCTAGAACAGTCAATCACACCGCGAAATCCTCTCGCACGCGAGGATCCTGCTGCCGATAAAAAGAAATTCACGCACAGTAATAGGTAAAAATGATTATCACTATGCATTAGCCACTTAAAAAATTGATATCTCATAATATAAAAAGGATTTGAAAAATCCAATTGTTACTCATGAATCACCTCGATTTACTATATCATAGATAAATATAAAATAAATAAAAACCCATGAAATGAAAATTGCCTCCAAATGAACAATAACCTATTCAAAATAAACAGTGGGGCATTTAAAACCCACTATCTCTCGGACTCTTCTCCTATTATACATATATCTATTTACGTGAGCTTTTCTTCTACGGAAAAAGGGGGTAAAGTGCATTAACTCTATCTCCTGACAACAACTAATTTAATATATGTACACACAAAAATAGAGATGAGATAAATTAAATTACATAGTTTTAATTATTTATAAATTGGTTTATAATCAGAGGAAATTGTCTATTCCTTTATTATTAAGTTTAATTCAACCAAACTATTAGTCAAATATTTTATTTACTCAAGCAAATAATATTTCAAGCACTAACCCAAAATATTGACGTAAAATATTCTTTATTAATTATGATAAAATTCCCAGGCACTACACCCTCTCCCCCTTAAAGTAAAATTCATCCTCGAAGTTTGAGGTAAGATACATATCGAACAAATGGGGATATTTCTTCTTCATCTCGTCTTCAAGCTCCCACGATGCTTCCTCTTGACAAAAATTCCTCCACAGAACCTTCACCAATGGGATAGTCTTCGATCTGAGAACCTGCTCCTTACGATACAAAATCCTAACTGGTTGTTCCTTGTATGCTAAGTCTGACTTGAACTCCAAGCCTTCATAACTGATGATGTGTGCAGGATCATGGATATACTTACGGAGCATAGATACGTGGAACACCGGATGGATTGCTACCATAGATAGAGGTAGGGCCAACTGATACACCACGTCTCCCACTTTATCTAAAATCTCAAAAGGTCCAATAAATCTCGGATGTAACTTTCCCTGCTTGCCAAACCCTATCACTCTGTTGGTAGGTGATATCTTGAGGAAAACATGCTCGCCAATCTCAAAAGTCAAGTCTTTCCTTCTATTGTCCGCATAACTCTTCTGCCGATCTTGCACTGCTTTCAGTCTTCATTGGATCAATTGAATTTTCTCAGACGTTTCATGCACCACTTCAGGCCTGATCAACTATCTATCACCAACCTCCTCCCAAGATAGAGGAGATCTGCATGGTCTTCTGTACAAAGCTTCAAATGGAGCCATGCCTATACTTGCGTGAAAGCTATTATCATAGGCAAACTCTACTAAAGGTAGGTGTCGCTCCCAATCTCCCTTCCAAACAAGTATGCAAGTTCTCAACATATCTTCTAGTGTCCGAAACGTACTCTCAGACTGGCCATCTGTCTAGGGATGATATGCCGAGCTAAGCTTCAATTGAGACCCAAAGGCATTATGCATTCCTTGCCAGAGTCTCGATGTGAAGCGAGGATCTCGGTCTGAAATGATGGACTTCAGAACTCCATGCAATCTGACAATGTTTTCAACAAATAAATGTGCCATGCATTCCACGGATTGTGTAACACCCCGAGATCTGATTCCCAATTTATGGGCATATTTTTTTTTTCTTTCGTCAGACCCCGAAGCAATACTTCGTACGTATCACGGAAGCACAAATATATAAACATGCATACATTCGCATAAGAGAGAGAAACCATAATTACATGAAATGTAGATAGCATCCCAACCATTCATAACTTCCAAAGAAGAATACATGACCATTATTCTAAAATAAACATGAGGCCACACATGCTCACCACCCCATACCCATACATATAAGAGAGATATTCATCCATAGCCTACCCAGACGAAGTATGGACTAGCACTACTCCTCAGCCGCAGCCTCCTCCTCGACCTCCCTCACTATGTCCCCTAAAAATGTGTGTCACAAAGGGTGAGTGTGATGCTTAGTAGGCAACCTAGTCAAATTGGGGTTGACTCATATTCATATATCCAATCAACACGCATATTTTAAGTGTTAATAATACCATAATCCATTCGTTCTCATTTGCTTAAAATAATTCATACGAGAAAATACATGTTCATTAGCTAACATATAAGATACCCATGCATGCAACAAAATCACGGTAAATGAGCAGATACACATTATCACATTTTCATGAATTTTACATTTTTGTTATTCAAGGAACCGAACAGCTACCGCAAACACGGGAGACCCACACACAAATGAATGAAAGAGTACTACGTAGCCCTGAGAGCGAACTCCCACCTAGACTCCTACTGCACGGGGCGTTACATATCGCCGTCCCCCGGGTTCTGTGGCGTCACATATCGCCGTCCCTCAGAACGAACCAGCCAATTCAATAGGTTTTTGGCCAGGGCATTATGTATCGCCATCCCCTGGGATCTTTTACTTCCGCGGCGTTACATATCATCATCCCGCAGAAGGGACCGAAGTCCTACCTCACAGAATGCTACTATTTTCCATTCATAACATTCATATCGTATTCACATTCATACTCATTTCACAAATATTATTATGATACTATATCATAACAAGCATGCTTCCAAATAGTTTAAGTGGACAAATCACAATCATAAGCTTACTTGATGTGGAATAGAGCATGATCAGGTTACTGTATAAAAGAGGGTAGGTTTATTTTAAGGCTACACATGCATACAAAATGACTTATAACCACAAGTACAGAATTTTTGGGAGTATGAAATCTTTACAGTGAGATACTATCTTGGTCTTCTATAATTTTTCAATTTTTTAGATTTTTTATGAATTAACATGCCCTTTCAAAACTCACCTTTTCTAAGTTTCTGGAAATTGGGACAAAACCACAGGTGCATCGACCTAACCACATGTGCATCGACATTACCAGGGACCTGCACTGACCTGTCCAGAGACTGCACCTCATGTGCATCGACCTTACCAAGGACCTGCACTACATGTGCATCGACCTTACCAAGGACTTGCTCTACATGTGCATCGACCTTACCAGGGACATGCTCTACATGTGCATCGACCTTACCAGGGACCTGCACTACATGTGCACCGACCTTACCAGGGACCTGCTCTACATGTGCATCGACCTTACTAGGGACCTGCACTACATGTGCATCGACCTTACTAGGGACCTGTCCTACCTGTGCATTGACCTTACCAGGGACCTGCACTACATGTGTATCGACCTTACCAGGGACCTGCTCTACATGTGCATCGACCTTACTAGGGACCTACACTACATGTGCATCGACCTTACTAATGACTTGCTCTACATGTGCATCGACCTTACCAGGGACCTACACTATATGTGCATCGACCTTACCAGGGACCTTCTCTACATGTGTATCAACCTTACCTGGAACCTACACTACATGTGCATCGACCTTACTAGGGACCTGTTCTACATGTGCATCGACCTTACTATGGACCTACACTAGATGTGCATCGACCTTACCAAAGACCTGCACTACATGTGCATCGACTTTTCCAGGGACTTGCACTGACCTGTCTAGAGACTACATTACATGTGCATCAACCTTACTATGGACTGCTGTACATGTGCATCGACCTTACTCTGGACTGCTCCACATGTGCATCGACCTTATACTAACCTGTCCCCCAGGTGCATCGACGTTATATTGACCTGTCCCCCAGGTGCATCGACCTTATAGTGACCTGTCCCCCAGGTGCATTGACCTTATACTGACCTGTTCCCCAGGTGCATCGACCTTATACTGACCTGTCCAGGGACTGCTCTAACCTTCCCAGGGACTGCACTTCGATAGAGACTCAGAGGAAACTCACGAAAAGCCCGTTACTTGATGAAAAAAAAGTAGAAAATGAACATGGTGGTCTATCCCACATACCCTTAGTCCCTCTTTAAAGTGTAGAAAATATTTTGAAATCATTCTAATGCATCGTTGACCCCTAAAATTTGAGGTTAGGTGCCTACCTTGAAATGTTAAACCGACGATCCAGGGATGATATCCACACCTAGATTCTCCTAAGCTTCACCTTTTGATCCGGGAATGAGATCCACACCCCAGATCCTCCCAAGACTTCGCTCGTCGTCCTAGGAACTGCAGGTCCGCCCTCCTACGCAGGGCCAAGGTTCCTCACCTCTCTTTCTTACACAAGAGGAACCGTAGATAGTAGAAAATTGAAAATAGGTGTTGCTAAAGACTTACCACCCTTGAAACCCACATCCTTATATAGTTTTCAAGCCTCCAAAGGTTCTACCTATGACCTACCAGGTTCCATCCTGCTCCCAAGGTCGCTGGTTTGAAGAGGAGTTAATGCCAAGCGCCCCTTCGTGTTTGAACAGGTGTGACCCTTCGACCGCCGGTCATAAGTGCTAGTGGGCGCTCTTCTGTTAGGAATTAGGTTGGGATGTCTTCATATGAAATGAAGAGGACTTCAAGATCTAACTTTCAGTCATAGTTTCATCGGATTGCATCAACTCTAGCATGAGTTATGATTTTCACAATATTAACGTTATTTCTCCTCTATTCCAATCGTGACCCTTCGTCTATCTGGTCATAAATGCGAGTGGGCGCACTCTTCTATTGGGATTTGGATTGGGATGTCTTCAGATGAAATCTAGAGGACTTCCATATCTGACTTTAAGATGTGGCTTCATCAAATTTCATCAACCTAGCGTGAGTTATGATTTTCGCAAATTAACATTTATTCTCCCCCGTTCTAGTCGTGACCTTTCGGTAGCCCGAGATAGATCGGGTATAACTCTAGCATCCTGGTAGAATTTGGCCTCAACCTCAACATATACGATGTGGCTAACATCACATTCAAAATTATGGCTTTAGTTTGAGGTCATTTCATCACCCACAGAGGAAGTTATGAATTTCTCATTAACTACATGCAAATTCGCCCAACAGTCATACCTCTTCGTGACAACTGGCAGCAAAGGGCTCAGAACCTTAGGTTCTAGTGTGAATTGGGTTTCCACTTCAACCTAAGAGTTTGGGTTAGGGGACCAATATTTGTAATGGGCTAAGTTTCATCTCATTTGGTTAACGGTGGGCCAAGTTATCTCTATTTCAACGGGTAACCGTTTTTCTGTAACTGTTTCGACCCATTATCATAACTCATTCTTATCTCCTATTAGGCCTATTTTTCAGAAGTTATACTCTTCATCAAAAATGTTCCTTACCTAATGCTCATTTCATGGACTTTGATTTCACCTAATTTTGACATCACTATATTAAGTTACAAATTTCATAAAGATCCTTCAATAATCTATCCAGATTTCTAGCTCATTGAGTTCATGGGCCCGAATTATTCTCAATTGGGCCAGTGCCCAAATTGGTGGTCATAACATCCTCTCCCACTTAAAATAAATTTCCTCCTCGAAATTGACTTGAGAATTTATTTAAAATGATTTTTTTTACCGAACAGATGAGGGTATTTCTGGCGCATCTTATCCTCCGGCTCCCAAGTTACTTCATCGGAATGATGATTCCTCCATAAAACCTTCGCCAGCAGGATGATTTTATTCCTCAATACATATTCCTTCCAGTCTATGATCTCGCTGGGTTGCTCCACATACGACAGATCTGGGCGCACCTCTAGGGGCTCGTACTCTATAACATGTGAGGCATCTTGAACATATTTCTTGAGCATGGAGACGTGAAAGACTGGATGTGCATGCGATAGAGCGGGAGGAAGTGCAAGTCGATAAGCCACATCGCCAACCTTTTGCAAAATCTCGAAAGGCCCGATATTATTGATTTTGACCTCTAAGGTAGGGATCACAAGCTGGGTGTGGACTTGTTTCTCCGGTTGGTATACTAACTACCATTTCCCTAAAGAATGTGGCTTGGCATCTGTTCTTCAGTTGCTTAGCAAAGCTAGTTGATATAAATGTGTGTGTAGCCCCTGAGGTCGAATAAAACCTTTGCATAACATTATCCACAAGAAGTGTACCTTCAACCACAGTAGGGGTATCATCTGCCTCTTCTTGCATCAGTGCATAAATGCACCCTCTGTACTGAATCTTCTCATCCTGTTGTACTGGCTTTTGTTGAGCCTTCTTAGGGCAGTCCCTCGCAAAATGTCCGGCCTCGCCGCATCCATAGCACTTTCCCTCTGCCCTCCAGCACTCCTGCCCCGGATTGGTGCGTTTACAATGGACACAGTATGGAACCCCCGGTCTGTTGCTTGGTACCGACTTCTGATGTACCACCATTTCCTGGTCCTGCCTCCCTTCTGCCTACCTAGGCCTTTTGCCCATCGTCTTCTGCTCCTTGGTGACCTATACATGGATATTCATTAGAACCTAACTTAATATGTCCCTTAAATCCTTGTGGTTTCAATTATTACAAATGAGGGTTTGTTTAAAATGGGTTTTAAATATACTCTACTCTTTTTCACTCTAGCCTACCTCTTCTTCTACTAATTGGGCAACTGGAATGGTTATAACCATGGTTTGTCTCTCTTGCTCTGATACCACTCTGTAACGACCTGAGATCTGATTCCCAATTTATGGGCATAATTTTTTTTTCTTTCCTCAGACCCCGAAGCATTACTTCGTACGAATCACGGAAGCACAAATATATAAACATGCATACATTCGCATGAGAGAGAGAAACCACAATTACATGAAATGTAGATAGCATCTCAATCATTCATAACTTTCAAAGAAGAGTACATGACCATTGTTCCAAAATAAACATGAGTCCACACATGCTCACCACCCCATACCCATACATATAAGAGAGATATTCATCCGTAGCCTACCCAGACGAAGTATGGACTAGCACTACTCCTCGGTCGCAGCCTCCTCCTCTACCTCCTTCACTATGTCCCCTGAAAATGTGTGTCACAAAGGGTGAGTGTGACGCTCAGTAGGCAACCTAGTCAAATCGGGGTTGACTCGCATTCATATATCCAATCAACATGCATATTTCAAGTGTTAATAATACCATAATCCATTCATTCTCATTTGCTTAAAATAATTCATACGAGAAAATACATGTTCATTAGCAAACATATAAGATACCTATGCATGCATAAAAACCATGGTAAATGTGCAGATACACATTATCACATTTCCATGAATTTCACATTTTTGTTATTCATGGAATCGAACAGCTGCCGCAAACACAGGAGGCCCACACACAAACGAACGAAAGAGTACTACGCAGCCCCGAGAGTGAACTCCCACCTAGACTCCTATTGCACGGGGCATTACGTATCGCCGTTCCCCAGGTTCTGTGGCGTCACATATCACCGTCCCTTAGAATGAACTAGCTAAATCAATAGGTTTTTGACCAGGGCGTTACGTATCGCCGTCCCTTGGAATTGCATCAACCTAACCACATATGCATCGACCTTACCAGGGTCCTGCACTGAGCTACCCAGAGACTGCACCTCATGTGCATCGACCTTACCAGGGACGTGAACTAATTGTGCATGGACCTTACCAGGGACATGCACTACATGTGCATCGACCTTACCAGGGACCTGCTCTACATGTGCATCGACCTTACTAGGGACCTACACTACATGTGCATCGACCTTACCAGAGACCTGCTCTACATGTGCATCGACCTTACCAGGGACCTACTCTACATGTGCATCGACCTTACCAGGTACCTGCACTACATGTCCATCGACTTTACCAGGGACCTGCTCTACATGTGCGTCAACCTTACCAAGGACCTACACTACATGTGCATCGACCTTACTAGGGACCTACTTTACATGTGCATCGACCTTACCAGGGACCTACACTACATGTGCATCGACCTCACCAGGGACCTGCACTGACGTGTCCAGAGACTACACTACATGTGCATCGACCTTACTATGGACTACTCCACATGTGCATTGACCTTACTATGGACTGCTCCACATGTGCATCGACCTTATACTAACCTGTCCCCCAGGTGCATCGACCTTATACTGACCTGTCCCCTAAGTGCATCGACCTTATACTGACCTATCCCCCAGGTGCATCGACCTTATACTGACCTGTCCCCCAGGTGCATTGACCTTGTATTGATCTGTCCCCCAGGTGCATTGACCTTATACTGACTTGTTCCCCAAGTGCAACGACCTTATACTGACCTATCCAGTGACTGCTCTAACCTTCCCAGGGACTACACTTTGATAAAGACTCAGAGGAAACTCATAAAAAGCCCATAACTTGATGAAAAAAAAATAGAAAATGAACATAGTGGTCTATCCCACATACCCTTAGTCCCTCTTTAAAGTGTAGAAAATATTTTGAAATCATTCTAATGCATCGTTGACCCCTAAAATTTGAGGTTAGGTGCCTGCCTTGAAAGGTTAAACCGACGATCCAGGGATGATATCCACACCCCAGATTCTCCTAAACTTCGCATTTCGATCTGGGGATGAGATCCATTCCCAAGATCCTCCCAAGACTTCGCCCGTCATCCTAGGAACTATAGGTCCGCCCTCCTACACTGGGCCAAGGTGCCTCACCTCTCTTTCTTACACAAGAGGAACCGTAGATGGTAGAAAATTGAAAATAGGTGTTGCTAAAGGCTTACCACCCTTGAAACCCACCTCCTTATATAGTTTTCAAGCCTCCCAAGTTTCTACCTACGACCTACCAGGCTCCATACTGCTCCCAAGGTCGCTGGTTTGAAGAGGAGTTAATGCTAAGCACCCCTTCGCGTTTGAACAGGTGTGACCCTTCGACTGCCAGTTATAAGTGCTAGTGGGCGCGCTCTTCTATTGGGAATTAGGTTGGGATGTCTTCATATGAAATGAAGAGGACTTCCAAGTCTAAATTTCGGTAACAGTTTCATCAAACTTCATCAACTCTAGCATGCGTTATGATTTTTTCAATATTAACGTTATTTCTCCTCTGTTGCAGTCACAACCGTTCGTCTACCTGGTAATAAATGTGAGTAGGCGCGCTCTTATGTTGAGATTTGGATTGGGATGTCTTCTGATGAAATCAAGAGGACTTCTAGTTCTAACTTTGAGATGTGGTTTCATCAAATTTCATCACTAGCGTGAGTTACGGTTTTCGCAAAATTAACATTTATTCTCCCCCGTTCCAGTCGTGACCTTTCGGTAACCCGAGATAATTCGAGTATAACGCTAGTATCCTGGTGGAATTTGGCCTTCACCTCAACATATAAGATGTAGTCCCATTACAAATTATGGCCTTAGTTTCAAGAAATTTCATCACCCACAGAGGAAGTTATGAATTTCTCATTAATTACCTGTGAATTCACACAACAGTCACACCTCTTCATGATCGCTGGTAGCAAAGGGCTCAGAACCTTAGGTTCTGGTGCGAATTGGGTTTCCACTTCAACATAAGAGTTTGGGTTAAGGGCCCAATATTTCTAATGGGCTACGTTTTATCTCATTTGGTTAACTGTGGGCCAAGTTATCCCAATTTCAACGGGTAAACATTTTTCTGTAACTGTTTCGACCCATTATCATAACTCCTTCTTATCTCCTTTTAGGCCTATTTTTCAGAAGTTATACTCTTCATCAAAGTTGTTCCTTATCGAATGATCTTTGCATGGACTTTGGTTTCACCTAATTCTGACCTCTCTATATTAAGTTACGAATTTCTTAAGGATCCTTCAATAATTTATCCAGAGTTTTAGATCATTGAGTTCATGGGCCCGAATTATTCTCAATTGGGTCAGTGCCCAAATTGGTGGTCATAACAGATTGCTTCTTCTTCATGGTCAAAAAATGTGCATTTTTTGAGAACCGATCCACAATCACCCAAATGGAATCATTGCCCTTGAAGGAGCTGGGCAACCCTGTGACAAAATCCATGGTGATGTCCTCCCATTTCCATTGAGGTATCTCAATCCGTTGCATTAAGCCAGACGATCTTTGATTCTGTAAGACCCCAGAATTTTTATAAATTATTTTAGGATTATTTAATTATTTTCTAGAATTTATAAAGGCCTAAATAAATTAATAAATAGAATATTGGATCAATAAGTCATTATAAGGCCCAATTAGGTTAAATAATTAACCTAGCCTATTTTAAGATAATCCAAAAGGCTAATGGACCAAGCCCATCAAGTTTGGCCCATATTCTAGAAGGGTAATTAGTTTATTCACGTATTTTAAGGATAAATATTGTTTATGTAAGATAATTATGTGGATAAACGAATAAAAGAGTTTTATAAAATTGAAACTCTATACACGTTGAATGTAACGGTCTATCGGGCGACCGCCACAGCCCTGTAACGCACCAGGCTAGATGCGTTACACTCTGTTAGTTTCGTGAAAGGAAGAACGAGCAAAAAGATTAGAACTTTGGGATCTTATCTACAAGAGATCGACTTGGGAGAACTTATAACATTACTAAGGACTCTTAGGGATTAGGTTCTGGAAAATTAAGGACTCTAGAATCGATGTAATCTTCAAAACCCTATAAATAGGACCTAGTTCTGAACTGAGCGACCCTTACTTTTGGCTCGTGAAGAATCAAGGTAAGGAGTCATAATTTCGGGTAAGTTCCTTACGACTTTTTATTTATAATATATTAGACTAATAGCTCTCCAAATTTTGTGCTAGGAGATCAAGCAACCAAGGAGATAGAAGCTTCCAAAGTTGCTGATTCAACCTTAGCAACCCAGGAATCTGAACGCAAGTTCCCTGAGGATCCAGAGATTAGGACGTCTAAACGAGGTAATAAGAGTTCAATCCTTTAGAACATCTTGTTCCCAATAGTTTCATCTTCTTACCCTCAAAATTTCACATCCTTAGGTCAAGAGGCTGAGGAAATAGAGCATATTGAAGTTGCTGATTTATCACAAGAAGTACAAGGGACTAAGGGTAGCAGCTAGCATCAAATTCGAAGTTTAAAGGTTTTAGAAGAGGTAGGTTATCTCATGATTGGCAAAAACAACTTGTTAAGAATAAAAGCCCTCTGGTTGTGCTTGATCTCATGCATTCTAGACTAAGAATTTCATGATCTAATAGTTCTATACATTCATGCATCTCTTAGCCCTAAATGGAAATTAAAAGATATTATCCTGTCTATTCACTAAACCCATGCATATAGTTGGCCTATACTTCGTTATTATGACTAGGATAGTGGTAGTATTTTGATTTCCAGGCATGTTATGTTTTCATAAACCTTTACTTAGTTTACTGCCAGCAGATTCTCTCACGCACCAACGTAAGACCGTCACATGAATGTAACGGCCTTACGATAGACCGTCACACCCTGTTGTGTTTTATTGTTCTATTGTCTCTGATGCACCCTAGCAGGAGCGTTACATCACTGTAACGGCCCCTCGATAAACCGTCACAAGCACTGTAACGCGTCTATCCTAGACCGTCAGACCCTTGTATTCTGCCAGCCCAAGGTAGAATAATAACCAGTTAAGTTTACTTATAAATAAGCTAGATAGCTAAGATGGACCTGTTATCATGACTTCAAGTCTAGTTATTGATTCATAATCAAATTGCATGATTAATGTGTCTTAGGTTATTTTAAGATATGCTACTTTCATTGGCTAAAACTCTATAGTTTTGTATTCTAAATCATGATTTTCCAATGTTGTATTGACGGAGTTTTATCTTGGTTTCACATTGTTACACATTCTTCTTTATCTATAGAGTCATTTCTTTAAGTATATAGCGCATATTGTGGTATGTTATCCATTAGTTCACATTACACTATAGGAACATTATTCTTGGACATGAGGACCTCTCTATTGGATATTCCTTCCAATGTACAAGGAAATCTTGTTGCAAGACCTCCGTAATTCTCCGCGAGCCTGGGGTTCCCACTAGGACGCCGAGTTGGTTGTATCATTAAAGCCCATTGATTAGATTACACTCTGAGTCCAATTACTATTTCTAGATTTAGTCGTTCTAACGCATCAACTCTAGACCGTCAGATCATGTAACGGCCGAGTATACGACCGTCACACTGCTTGAGTATTTTAACCCAAGGTAGACCAAGGGTTAATATTCCAAGATTTCTAGATGGACAATTGATGATCTAGAACTTATCATACTGATCAAGAAACCTAAAATAATGAATGGAAAATAAAGAATGTACTATTATGTTGCTGATTTATTTCCATAAGCATAACCTTGCTTAAGTCATTCTTGATTTCTCATGATTCTTATTAAAGCATTCATTCATTGAATTATTGTTATCATGAGCTTATTGAACTTATTACATTATTGGCCATACTTTATTGTTACATGCGTGGAAAAAGCTTGATTTATACTTGAAGATGCGATCGAGCACTGATTGTGTTCAAGGGCTCTATGCTAGTCCCCTCGGCTGATTGTCGGAAACATACTATTATAAACCATGGGGTATGATGCTACTAGCATCGCATTGCGCTGGGAGTACTTTCTCTATAAATAAGTGAAAATCCACAATACGACATGACATGACATTCTTGTACATGACTTTCTTGCTTGATATTCCATAAAAATTCACGAAGTACTTGCTCATCAGCAAAAGGTACTACAGTGATGATTATGTGGCTTGCTAGTACATTCTCGATACATTCTTGTTCATAAAAGGTCAATATCATGTTCTTGTTACATTCTTGCTAGTTCGTACTTGCTCTCATTCTAACTTACTTGATCGTCTTGTTACTTTGGTTTAATCGCGTGATTGATCGCATTCGCATGATTTTTACCTTATTCTTTTGAGCTAAATTGTTAATTACTTTAATAGTGCCTTCATGTTGATGCGAAGATACCTACTGGGCAAGTGTGCTCATTACCTATTTTCAATCTTTTCTGGAGATGGAATTGATTCGAATTCGGATTCAGGTTATACAAGTAGCAGGTCCGAGAGCGAATGAAAGTATTGTCAAGATGAGAGTGAAGACTTAGGAAGTGTAAATTGTTTAGATTGAGTCTATGTAATTTTTCTATTTCTTGAGTCTAGTACATAATGGAAATTGAATTAGTGGTTGTACTTGAGTTAGTAATGAAATAAAGTTGAAGTTCGAATATATATATATATATATATATATATATATATATTATGCAATTACATTTGTGTGTGTGATTGTATTGCGCTCTGGTCATTCTTGCTTCCAAGAGGCTTACCATGCCGGCTGTCCGCGCTCCCCGAGTTAGTCTTCTGCTGTAATAAAGGCTCGGGGCGTGACAGTTAAGTTGGTATCAGAGCCTAAGTTTCAGGACTTAGGAAGAAGAGTCGTGTCATAGGAAAAGTCCAAGGTTTAAGGACCCCTACCTATGAACTAAAGAATAAATTTCCATACCCATGTGAGAATGGGGTAGAGCCCGGGATAAGATAATTAATTAGCTTTAAGATTGATTTTTCATTTCATGAGAAATAACAAGTTGTTATTTTTCCTTCAGGTACCTTATCTTACGAATGGCTCATCGTGTAGATTGGCTTGTAGATCATGATGCTTATATCAATTGCCGAAATAGGATTATATCCTTTCGAAAGCCCGGTCTTCCAAGATTCTCTTTTCTTGTCATCAAGTACAAGAAGCATCCTACTATCATATCTTCTCTTCACGCTTGCAAACTTATCTCGCAAGGATGTGAAGCTTTTCTTGCTTTTGTCATTGTTACCGAATCCAAGCAGATTATCTTAGCAGACATCCCTATTGTAAATGAGTTCCCAGACGTGTTTCCATCTGAATTACCCAGTTTACCGCCCAAGAGGGAAGTGAACTTCACTATTGAACTCATTCTAGGAGTAGCACCTGTTTCTATAGCCCCTTACAGGATGTCCCCCACAGAGCTTAAGGAATTGAAGAAGCAGTTGCAGGAACTTCTAGATAAGGGCTTCATCAGACATAGCATATCCCCATGGGGTGCGCTTGTCCTATTTGTCAAAAAGAATGATGGTTCTCTCAAGCTATGCATCGATTACCGGCGACTGAATCAGCTTACAATTAAAAATAAGTATCCATTACCGCGTATTGATGAGCTCTTCGATCAACTTTCAGGAGCAGAATATTTATCTAAGATAGACCTCAGATTAGGTTATCATCAGCTTAGAATTAAAGAAGAGGACATTTATAAATCAACTTTTCGAAGTCGTTATGGCCACTATGAATTCGTAGTAATGCCATTTGGGTTAACTAATGCCCCAGCAGCATTCATGCAACTTATGAACAATGTTTTTCAGCCATATCTGGACTAGTTCATCGTCATCTTCATTGATGATATCTTGATATATTCCAAGATAAAAGAGGAACATGAACAACATTTGAAAATAGCTTTACAAACACTTAGAGAACACAAGCTTTATGCCAAAATCAATAAGTGTGAATTCTGGCTCGAGGAAGTCTCATTCCTAGGCCACATTATTTCAAAAGAAGGTATTGTTGTGGATCCTTCTAAGGTAGAAGCTGTCAAAAATTGGAGCCGGCCAACGACTGTATCAGAAGTAAGATGCTTTCTGGGTCTAGCTGGTTATTATAGAAGATTCATTAAGAACTTCTCAAAGATAGCAGTTCCTTTAACTAGACTCACAAGAAAAGAAAATCCTTTTGTCTGGTCAGAGGAATGTGAGAAGAGTTTCCAAACTCTTAAGAATCATCTTACCACAGCTCCTATTCTATCACTACCGATGGAAGGTGGTGGATTCGAAGTGTATACGGATGCGTCTGGCATTGGCTTAGGATGCGTTCTCATGCAGAATGGAAAAGTAATCTGTTATTCTTTAAGACAATTGAAACGTCACGAGGAAAACTATCCCGTACATGATTTGGAATTGGCAGCGGTTATTTTTCTCTTGAAAATTTGGCGTCATTATCTTTATGGAGAAAAGTTCACGGTCTACTCGGACCACAAAAGCTTGAAATATTTATTCTCTCAAAAGGATCTTAACATGAGGCAGAGGAGGTGGTTAGAATATCTCAAGGACTTTGATTTTACTATTCAATATCATCCTGGTAAGGCTAATGCTGTAGCAAATGCACTCAGCAGAAAACCAATGGGTATGCTATCAAGTCTTAAGATAAGTGTAACTAACATTGTTCCTCAATTTGCTCAGTTGAACTTAGATATTGACATAAAGGAAGAAGATTGTTTCATAGTCCGAGCTCAATCTACATTGATAGAAGATCTGGTCAAGTTACAAAATGATGATCCTATATTACTAAAAATTAAAGCCAATATTGAACAAAGGCCGGATTTTTCTATTTCTAATGACGGAAGATTGTTATTTAAGGGCCGAATATGTGTACCAGATCACGAGGCTACGAAGAAACTAATCCTAGATGAAGCGCATAATTCCAAATACACAATTCATCCAGGAGGAACAAAGATGTATCAAGATCTCAAAAGAAATTCCTGGTGGCCCAATATGAAGAGAGAGATAGCTAATTTCATGTCCCGTTGTCTCACCTGCCAACAAGTAAAAGCAGAACATTTCAGACTCGCAGGTAAATTACACCCCTTGAGTATTCCCGAATGGAAATGGGAGAGTATAGGGATGGACTTTATTATGGGTTTACCTAAGACCAGAGGCGGACACGATGGAATATGGGTAATCATAAACCGATTGACTAAATCCACACACTTCATACCAATAAAGAGTCTATGGTCTGTGGATATTCTAGCAGCATTATACATAAAGGAGATTGTCAAACTACATGGTGTCCTAGTCACAATTATATTTGATAGAGATCCTCGATTCACATCACAATTCTGGAAGGGTCTGCAACATTCACTAGGGACTAGATTGAATTTCAGCACAGCTTTTCATCCACAAACAGATGGTCAAACGGAAAGAACGAATCAGGTAGTAGAAGATATGCTCAGGGCTTATGCTATCGACTTTGGAGGTAGTTGGTATGATCACTTGCCTCTAGTAGAGTTTGCATATAACAATAGCTATCAGGTTAGCATACGAATGACACCTTTTGAAGCCTTATATGGAAAAAGCTATCGATCACTAATATGTTGGAATGAAATAGGGGAAAAGTAATTTCTAGGCCCCGATCTCATCAGGGATTCTACAGAGAAGATCAAGCTCATGCAAGAAAGAATGAAAATGGCACAAGATAGGCAAAAGTCTTATGCTGACAATCGAAGATGTGACTTGGAGTTTCAGATCAGAGATCATGTATATTTAAAGGTTTCTCCAGGTTGTGGTATTCGAAGATTTGACATTAAAGGAAAGCTAACTCCAAGATTTATTGGCCCATTTGAAATTATTGAACGGATTGGTGAAGTGGCTTACAAACTGGCTTTACCTCCACAATTAAGAAGAGTTCATGACGTATTTCACGTCTCTATGCTGAAGAAGTATGTATATGATCCTGACCATATTATCACTTATGACAATCTGGAGATTCAGAAGGATATGACGTTCGAACAAAAGACAATAAAGATTCTGGAACGGGAAGTGCGTCAACTAAGAAATAAAGTTATTCCTTTGGTCAAGATTCAATGGAAGAAAACATGGCCATATGAAGCAACCTGGGAAACCGAAGCAGCCATGCGGAAAAGATTTCCAGAATTATTTAACTGTAAGTGCACTCTCCAAAATCCAAATATTAAATTTGGGGACCAAATTCTCTTAAGTCAGGGAGGGTGTAAGACCCCAGAATTTTTATAAATTATTTTTAGAATATTTAATTATTTTCTAGAATTTATAAAGACCTAAATAAATTAATAAATAGAATATTAGATCAATAAGTCATTATAATGCCCAATTAGGTTAAATAATTAACCTAGCCTATTTTAAGATAATCCAAAAGGTTAATGGACCAAGCCCAACAAGTTTGGCCCATATTTTAGAAGGGCAATTAGCTTATTCACGTATTTTAAGGATAAATACTATTTATGTAAGATAATTATGTGGATAAACGAATAAAAGAGTTTTATGAAATTGAAACTCTATACACGTTGAATGTAACGGTCTATCGGGTGACCGCCACAGCCCTGCAACGCACCAGACTACATGCATTACACTCTGTTAGTTCCGTGAAAGGAAGAACAAGCAAAAAGATTAGAACTTTGGGATCTTATCTATAAGAGATCGACTTAGGAGAACTTATAACATTACTAAGGACTCTTAGGGATTAGGTTCTGGCAATTTAAGGACTCTAGAATCGATCTAATCTTCAAAACCCTATAAATAGGACCTAGTTCTGAACTGAGCGACCGAGTTAGTCTTCCGCTGTAATAAAGGCTCGGGGCGTGACAGATTCTCTACCTTCACTTGTTGACAAATCAAACATTTGGCTACAAACTCAGCCACATCCTTCTTCATACCCTGCCACCAAAAGGTTCGCTTCAAGTCTTGATACATCTTGCTACTGTCAGAGTGGATGAAGAACTTTGACCTCTGGGCATCTTCCAAAACTTCATTTTTCAATTTAGCCACATCTGGCACACAGACCCTGTGCTGAAATCTGATAACACCTTCCTCATCATGAGCAATACCTGCCTTGCCAATCATCCCTTGCAACTGAGGATCATCTCATTGAGCTTCCACTACGTGATCCATAATGGCTGACCTGAGGGATAACTAAGCAACAACAGATTGGCAAAGCTGTGGTTCGATCTGTGTTATGGAATTAATAGCATCTTCAATCAGCTTCCAATCTTGATGCATTAGTTATCTCTTCCGGCTAAGCGCATCGGCTACCACATTTGCCTTCCCGGGGTGACATAGTAGCTCAAAATCATAATCCTTTAAGAATTCCACCCACCTCCTCTGCCGCAAGTTCAACAACTTCTGAGAGAATAGGTACTTGAGACTCTTGTGGTCCGTGAAGACTTCAAATTTGACTCCATAGAGATAGTGTCTCCAAATCTTCAGTGCATGAACAATAGCTGCTAGTTTTAGGTCATGTTGTAGCAACCCGAATAAAATATAAGAAAAAAATTACCCTACATAAATAAAACCTCCAATTAAATAATCAAAGGGCCCAAATTAATTATAAAAGCCCAAAGGATGAAGCCAAAAAGGCCTTAACCTTTGAATGGGCCTCAACGGTACAACCTGTTAGGTTCGGTGCAGTATTCAGAGGGGGGGTGAATGAATATAACCTATTTAAAAGCCTTCACCCAATTAAAAATATGATGCTCACTAACTATCTAGAATGCTAACTAGACAGATATATCAAATCTGAAAGACTAATTAGCAGTAGCGGAATTCAACAAATAGACAGTGAGCAACCAAAGCAAAGCGCACCTAAGTATTCATTCAAACCATTCTTTCACTCAAATAAACTTTCGCTCACTCAACAGATTAAACACTCAGAACAAGATCTGATTAAATCATTTAATGAACCTGTGATCAAACACTTGGAGCGCCCCTATGCAAACATCTAGCGGAAACAAAACCATATAGAGAAATCAAACCACTGCACAGAGGTTTTTAGGTGGTTCGGTCCAGCAGACCTACATCCACCCCACACTCAAACCGAGTGTGGCTTCCACTAGCTCACGCTAGTAACAGCAGACTCAGTCTGCAACAAATGCTGCCAAACAGCTTGACCAAGGGAACAGCCTCCCCTCTTCCTCCCAACCGGAGGGAACCACTAGTGACACCAGTCACTAGCAAACCAGAGACACACGGTCTCTCTTCCTCCAGACCTGGAGGGAACCCCTGGACTTGAATCCACAAGCCCAGAACCGGAGACAAATCTCCCTTCCTCCAAACCGGAGGGAACCCACAAGTAGCTCCCAGCTACTTGCAACCGGAGATGTCAATCTCCCTTCTCCTGAACTAACAGGAGGAACCCCGACCTCTCTACAGAGTATCGGAAACACAGCAAGCCAGAAAAACAAGGGAAAAACAATAAACGAAAAATGACTTCAGCAAAACAGAAAGCTGAAGGATGAAATGCACAATGTGGCTCTTAACGGAGCTGACTGGCCTGGATTTGATCCACGGTCCAGTAGACAGATCTTCAGGAAACTTTTCTTCCTCTTCTATCTCTCTCTTTCTCTTTCTTCTGCTCTCCTAATCTCTCACTCTCTGCTGCACTTCTTCTTCTTCACTCTTTCTACTCTCTTCACACGAGCACTATCTCTCCCTCTTCTTCTCCTTCTGCTCTTCTTCTTTCTCTTTTCTTTTTCTATCTGGATCGTGGCTCTCTGTATACGCTTTTCTTCTCGCCAACTCGATCACCTTCATCTGTGGACGAAGGTCTCATATATATAGCAGCAGCAGCAGCATCAGCCACGACGTGTGACCTCCACATTTCCAGCCCTAAGAATTCGGTCCACGTGGCAGTCTCTCAGCAGGCTTCATTCCAGCCTCGGATCACGTGCTGCCCAGGTGTGTGGAATGTTCTTCCTCGGATCTGCAAGGAGATGAAAATCATTAAAGCTGAGGGCCATAGGAACTAAAGCTGCACGAAGTATGTAATAGAAATACTAGATGCACTGAGAACGACACGAAGAAGATGAAAACAACACGAGGTAATAAGAAGAACGACACGAGATACATTGTGACAGAACAGACACAACGAAGAGACCGACACGAAGTGAAACAAGAATGACACGAAATGGCAACAAGGAGAACATTACGAGATACATACGATGACAAAGGCACGAAGTAAAGAAAACGACACGACGTAATACACATCAAAGAGAACGGCTCGAGAACAACATGGACTGGCAACAGAAACCGACAGGAAGTGTTTGCAAATAAGCAAGACACGAGGTCTACGTAAAGCAACACGAAGTGTGGTCAAAGTAAAAACGACACGAGGTGGTGACACAGAAAGCAACACGAAGTGCTGCAATGTTCTGCACGCAGTGGAACAAAAAACAACACGGAGTGAAAAGCGACACGAAGACGTGAGAAGGAAAAAGAACGACACGAAGTGAAAAAACGACACGAGGTGAAAACAATACGAAGACATGAAACAACACTTAAAACGAAGTTGACACGGAGTAAAAAAGTAGACATAAAAAATGACACGAGATTCAACTAGAGGACAGAGAGAAGTGACACGAGGTTTACACAGAAACGACACGAGGTTCATTGTGAAACATGACACGAAGTCACAAGAAGAACAGTAACCAACACGAAGTGTGGTTACAGAACAAAAACGACACGTGGTCACAAGACAAACGACACGAAGTGTTACTGTAACAACAAACACTACGAAGTTACGAATACAAAAAGCAACACGGAGACATAGAGAAGTAAAACCTGACACGAAGTGTGTTTACAAAAATAAAAGGACACGAGGTATAGGAAGAACAACACGACCACGGAAAAGAGTTGACACGGGGTGTGGTCAAGGCGAGAAGGATACGAAGTCTAAAGAGAAAACAGCACGAAGACAAGAACATAAAAACCAACACGAAGTCATAATTGTGAAAACTAGATGAAAACCCACAAGCACGACATGAACTAAGGATGACATGGGGACAACACAGTCACATAGGCTGCACGAAGTGAAAGACAACACGGCTATCTCGACACGTGATGAAATGGTGGAAGTAGAAGAACAACTCGAAGACGAAAATGACACGAGCTGAATTTAACACGAAGGTGATGTATAGACACTGACACGAGGTGTAGACACGAAGCAAGAATGACATGAGGTTCAGGGAAACCAACACGAAGACAGAAACAGTACGGACACACGAAGTATTACCTCTTAGCAGCTTTTTCTTGTAAAGCATGGAAATCAACACGAAGTGTTGTAAGCTCAGACGACACGAGATCTTTTCGTGTTAGTGAGGGGAAATAACACGAAGACTCAAGTACAGAAACAGCACGAAGATGATGTACATTCTGATGTACAGACTTTGAAGAACAGTCTAATGTATAGACTTGTAGATTGAAGGTGATGTATAGATCATGCACATACTAGAAGTCTAACACACACAATATATCAGTCATACACGTGCATTCTCCAGATGATATACAAATCACAATCATGAAGCTATCATCAAAGCACAAGGTCAGCAGATAAACTGAATGAGCATATGAAGTCCTGAATGAACATCTCATCAGGATGACTCACAATGATTACCATCAAACACCAATCATCAAAACCAGATAAATCATTAAAACCACAGCAATGAATGCTTTATGCATCAGTTTAATATGTAGCATGACTGATCATTAAGAATGACTCTAAATTGAGCAGCAGGATGACTGAACATTTGATTAACTCACACCAACAATCAATCAACAAAACCATCATTAAAACCATCATCAAAACCAAAACCACATGCATGGGCACAACAATCTCCCCCTTTTTGATGATGGCAACACTTTCAATACATTGAGTCATTCTGATGATGTGAGGCATTCTGAGGGCATTCTGAGGCATTCTGAAGACTCAAATTATTCTCCCCCTTTGACTTCATCAAAAAGAAAAATAATTTGAGAAATTATAGCATGTATAAGAGTTCAGTCAATTTCTCCCCCTTTCAAGAACATGATTCTCCCTTTTTGGCAAACAATCTCCCCCTTTGATATAAACAAAATAAACCATGGGAAGGGTTAAATGCAAAAATGCAGATGCAACAAGGAATGCAATACTCCCCCTAAGTATGTGAATGCAAGGTCACAAATGATATGAACATGATTCAGTGTGACAAGGAATGCTCCCCCTGACTAGATGCCAATTGATATGAAATTGATGCAAGACTTGGAATCTCCCCTTCAATAAGTGGAATCTTATGAGATGAATGAGAAGGAGACCTCATGGGCAAACAAGGAGAAGTTCAGGTCATTGAGCCAATGATATGAGCAGAAGAAGTTCAGATGAGCTTCAACCAGAAGGAGTTCAATCAGATTTTCAAGGAAACTCCAAACATAAGAAATTCTGCCAGATTTTCAAAGAGATATCAATCTCATAATTCTAAAGCATAAGTTTTCAAAGTCTTCTATCATAAGGGCTTATGAATGACATTTATTGAATAGCATGGTTTAAACATGATGTATGCAGAGTTTATCAATAAAATTCTGTATAGATATCTAAAACCATGGTTTAATAAATATGAACCAAGCCCTCATATTTATCTTGATAAATCTCCCTTTCTCTTACACAATCAAACTTATTGACTTCTTTCGCAATTACATGCATCTGTATTGAAATCAAGCAATTATGAAGTCATATGATTTTGTCTAGGGTTGTAGCAATTTGATTTTGGCATCAATATTCAGATAATTCAATTTATTCAATAATTTTCCTTGCTACAAATTTTACGTGCACTCTAGTTCAGTACACACCTTGTAACTAGAGGATATACCTTGATCAGAGGCCAATATCCCTAAGCCCTTAGTGTGACTAACTGTCATGCCTTATGTAAACAGAGTTAGCATTTACACATCATGACACACTACAGCTCAATTTTAATGAGTGAATTGTATTTCTCAGTGTGCATGCCATTGCTCTGCCTGATTTTCAATGAATTTTCATCTTACAGAGTTAACTAAGGCACCTCATGACACAATCCTTTGGACATGTGTTTCTCAGTGACCAAGGTCATTGCTCCGACAATTACTTTACCCTTTAGACAATTCAGACACATTCATTTGCTTCAAAACAACATTAATCTCATGTACTTAACCAATTAAAGTCATGTGTTCAAAAGTGCAGATTTCAGAAGTTTTTGCAAGACATAGCATGAAACAGTTGGTTAAGATTTATTAAACATGATTCAGATATGTTAAGAGATTTTGAAGTTAAACTCCATGAATACATTAAGCTTAAACCACATGAGTTATTTCAGTCATTCTTAAGAATGTATAATAGAAGATTTCTAGTTCAAGAGTTTTTCAGATTTATGATCGAGATAGCCCATTGAAATCTTCATGGAAGACTGATAGAATTCTGAAGTCAAATGATATCAATTGATAGTAGAAGTACCAATTGTTAAGAGAGATTGTGAAGCTCAAAGTTTTTCAGAATATGATTAAAGTTTGTCAACAAAATCAGTAAGAAAGGATATGCTATGAAATCTGACAAATGTATGCATTTGACAACCTATATGCAATGCATTGACTCCCCCTTACAATATGCATTTAAACATACATGCAAATCACATATATGCACTTCAGATGAGTAGAGTTCAGAGGTATCAATTCAGACAATGCTGATGAGGAATGATTTTGCAAACACAGAATTAACTTGCTATGCAACATACTGTCCTACATGCAGACTATGCACCAAGGATACATTAAACAAGTATGCAATCAATTCAGGTTTATGCATCCAATTCATGAGCATTTTTATCCTTTTTCAGATTTTTCAACATATGATGCAGTTCACTGTTTTACATGAAAACTAGACCCATGGTACTAGGCGGAGGACTTGGTCCAAGGACCACCTCACACATGTCAGTAGCATCCAGACATACTCCATATGCCCTTCAACTTGTTCCATTTAATATACCATGATGATCATGTATGACAATGCAACATAAAGCAGTCCTTCATGCATTGAACAGCATCATTGTCACATGTAATGACAATCAGTCTATACACAATCAGTCCAAGTGTGCATTCAATGACAAGCATGCAATGCATTAACACAAAAACACATGCATGGACGCAGAGTCTGTATAGTGCATCAACTGTATATACTAAAGAAGCATTCAAATTCAGTTCAACATATAGTACGAGAAGAGCATCAGATATGCAGAGTTGAATTCAATAGCTGAGTCTTGAATGCAGACTGATCAACTAGACAAGAGAAGATCATACAACAATCAGTCAAGCAGATCAACAATTTCAGATGATGAATTTAAAACAGACCAATCAGCATTTTCAGATTATGAGATTTAGGCAAAGTTCAGAACTAACCTGAAGGATTGAATCCTGGGGTTTTCATTCTTGAGTGCCTTGGTTAACCCCTTTCATTTCTCTTTCCAAGGCACACCTGCATCAAATCAATCAAGTTGATCCTGCAGAGACCCAAGCAGTCTTGGGTCTTGCACTACCCCTATCAGGTGTTCTAAAAGGTTTCTTACCAGAATAATCATCAAATTCCATTAGATAGCAATTATTCATGGAATGACCAACCCTTCCACAACATCTACATGACACCACCGAATTAACTGAAGTATGATGCCTATGTAGATGAGCATGAGTATTTCTTTGATTATCATGAAAATTTTTCTTTCCATAATCAACTAGCCAACGGTTGGCAGCTTTGTGGCCTAGCTTACCACATTCAGAACATGTAGAAATCTTTCTTTTATATGCAACTTTATTTCTTCCAAAGTCATTTTTCTTTGTAGGAAATTTAGCATATTTGAAATTCATATTCCTACCTTGGATATGCCAACAATCTTTGACTGTGTGGCCATGCTTTCTACAATGAGAACATTGAAGGGGGTTTCTTTTAAACGACCCTAACCAGCATTGTGCAGCAACATGTCCTATTTTTTCACAGTTATAACAATCAATTTTCTTATCCCATGGGACATGCTTTCTAGCCTGATTGTTTTGAGCAGCTGCTAGGTCATCCTTTTCCATCAAGTTACAATCATGCATCAAATGTCCATATTTGTGACAATAGTGACAGATCATTTTCTTTCTAGATGCATGCGAGTGTGGGTGAGGACTGTGATCAATATGCATAAAAGAGTTCTTTCTATATGTTTTTCTGTTTTTCATTCTCTTTCTGATTTTTGTACTGAGGTGAGAATGAGATAGAGGGCTTTTCTTGTTCTGAACTTTTAACGAAAACAGTCTTCAGTTTTTCTCCAAAAGGCTTCTCAGCCTTCTTCATGTCTGGACTGTAACCCAGTCCCTCCTTCTGAAAATTTACATTCGCACCAAGGAGCTTATTCAAATTGTCTCTTCCCTTAACAAATTTTGACAGGGAGTTTTTTAGATCTTCAATTTCTCTTTCCAAAGACACAATGTGGTCCTCACACAACATAAGTTGATTTTGCAATTCATCATTCAGACTTTTCAGAGTCTCATTTTCCAGTGTCAATGTGAATTCATTACTCACTTCATTTTCTTTCAGAATAGATTTCCCTTTTTCAACTGTCAGGAGTCTCTCAGACATGGCAGAATTTAGCAACCTCAATTCTTCATTTTTATTTTCCAATGAGGAGATTTGTTCCTTATTCGTATTCAGATCAACTAAGCACATATCATGAGATGTTTTTAGTCTCTGACAGTTTTCACATGAAACATTAGAATTTATCTGTTCACATCTCTTTTTTAACTTTCTATTTTCAGATTTTAATTTCTTGGATACTTTGAACAAGTCTTCATACATCACTATTAATTCTTCAAAGGAGTATCCATTTGATTCGGATTCAGAATTTACCTTGGATGGGGATTCCTCATCATCCCGGTTGGCCATTAAGCATATTGACTTTCTTCCTTCTCTATCAATGTCCGAGGTGTTGACTTTGAGTTTCAATAACTCTGGACAATCATCCTTTGTGTGTCCAGCCTTCCTACATTTGTAGCAAACATTAGAGTCAATAATCTTGGCAGGATTAGAAGTATACCTTCTTTGCTGTTTGCTACCGTCAAGCTTTCCTTCTCTTTTTCTCAGAAATTTCCTGAAGTTACTAATCATCATTCCAATGTGGTCTTCATCAATTTCAGACCGCGAGAGGCTACTTTTCTTGCTTGATGATCCAATGTGGCTGGATCTGTTTGCTTTGCTGGAGCTAGCCTTCAGCACGATTGGCTCCATTGCAAACAATCTGAAAGCTCAGAACAAACTGAAGCACCTAAACCAAATAAGCAAGACAAAGCACTAAGACGGAGAATCAAAGCTACGAACACAGAAGGCACACTCTGAAAAACACCAAACAAACCAGCAGGATCCTCTGCAGATTGTTAGATCAGATAGATCAGAGACCTGCTCTGATACCAATTGTTAGGTTCGGTGCAGTATTCAGAGGGGGGGTGAATGAATATAACCTATTTAAAAGCCTTCACCCAATTAAAAATATGATGCTCACTAACTATCTAGAATGCTAACTAGACAGATATATCAAATCTGAAAGACTAATTAGCAGTAGCGGAATTCAACAAATAGACAGTGAGCAACCAAAGCAAAGCGCACCTAAGTATTCATTCAAACCATTCTTTCACTCAAATAAACTTTCGCTCACTCAACAGATTAAACACTCAGAACAAGATCTGATTAAATCATTTAATGAACCTGTGATCAAACACTTGGAGCGCCCCTATGCAAACATCTAGCGGAAACAAAACCATATAGAGAAATCAAACCACTGCACAGAGGTTTTTAGGTGGTTCGGTCCAGCAGACCTACATCCACCCCACACTCAAACCGAGTGTGGCTTCCACTAGCTCACGCTAGTAACAGCAGACTCAGTCTGCAACAAATGCTGCCAAACAGCTTGACCAAGGGAACAGCCTCCCCTCTTCCTCCCAACCGGAGGGAACCACTAGTGACACCAGTCACTAGCAAACCAGAGACACACGGTCTCTCTTCCTCCAGACCTGGAGGGAACCCCTGGACTTGAATCCACAAGCCCAGAACCGGAGACAAATCTCCCTTCCTCCAAACCGGAGGGAACCCACAAGTAGCTCCCAGCTACTTGCAACCGGAGATGTCAATCTCCCTTCTCCTGAACTAACAGGAGGAACCCCGAACTCTCTACAGAGTATCGGAAACACAGCAAGCCAGAAAAACAAGGGAAAAACAATAAACGAAAAATGACTTCAGCAAAACAGAAAGCTGAAGGATGAAATGCACAATGTGGCTCTTAACGGAGCTGACTGGCCTGGATTTGATCCACGGTCCAGTAGACAGATCTTCAGGAAACTTTTCTTCCTCTTCTATCTCTCTCTTTCTCTTTCTTCTGCTCTCCTAATCTCTCACTCTCTGCTGCACTTCTTCTTCTTCACTCTTTCTACTCTCTTCACACGAGCACTATCTCTCCCTCTTCTTCTCCTTCTGCTCTTCTTCTTTCTCTTTTCTTTTTCTATCTGGATCGTGGCTCTCTGTATACGCTTTTCTTCTCGCCAACTCGATCACCTTCATCTGTGGACGAAGGTCTCATATATATAGCAGCAGCAGCAGCATCAGCCACGACGTGTGACCTCCACATTTCCAGCCCTAAGAATTCGGTCCACGTGGCAGTCTCTCAGCAGGCTTCATTCCAGCCTCGGATCACGTGCTGCCCAGGTGTGTGGAATGTTCTTCCTCGGATCTGCAAGGAGATGAAAATCATTAAAGCTGAGGGCCATAGGAACTAAAGCTGCACGAAGTATGTAATAGAAATACTAGATGCACTGAGAACGACACGAAGAAGATGAAAACAACACGAGGTAATAAGAAGAACGACACGAGATACATTGTGACAGAACAGACACAACGAAGAGACCGACACGAAGTGAAACAAGAATGACACGAAATGGCAACAAGGAGAACATTACGAGATACATACGATGACAAAGGCACGAAGTAAAGAAAACGACACGACGTAATACACATCAAAGAGAACGGCTCGAGAACAACATGGACTGGCAACAGAAACCGACAGGAAGTGTTTGCAAATAAGCAAGACACGAGGTCTACGTAAAGCAACACGAAGTGTGGTCAAAGTAAAAACGACACGAGGTGGTGACACAGAAAGCAACACGAAGTGCTGCAATGTTCTGCACGCAGTGGAACAAAAAACAACACGGAGTGAAAAGCGACACGAAGACGTGAGAAGGAAAAAGAACGACACGAAGTGAAAAAACGACACGAGGTGAAAACAATACGAAGACATGAAACAACACTTAAAACGAAGTTGACACGGAGTAAAAAAGTAGACATAAAAAATGACACGAGATTCAACTAGAGGACAGAGAGAAGTGACACGAGGTTTACACAGAAACGACACGAGGTTCACTGTGAAACATGACACGAAGTCACAAGAAGAACAGTAACCAACACGAAGTGTGGTTACAGAACAAAAACGACACGTGGTCACAAGACAAACGACACGAAGTGTTACTGTAACAACAAACACTACGAAGTTACGAATACAAAAAGCAACACGGAGACATAGAGAAGTAAAACCTGACACGAAGTGTGTTTACAAAAATAAAAGGACACGAGGTATAGGAAGAACAACACGACCACGGAAAAGAGTTGACACGGGGTGTGGTCAAGGCGAGAAGGATACGAAGTCTAAAGAGAAAACAGCACGAAGACAAGAACATAAAAACCAACACGAAGTCATAATTGTGAAAACTAGATGAAAACCCACAAGCACGACATGAACTAAGGATGACATGGGGACAACACAGTCACATAGGCTGCACGAAGTGAAAGACAACACGGCTATCTCGACACGTGATGAAATGGTGGAAGTAGAAGAACAACTCGAAGACGAAAATGACACGAGCTGAATTTAACACGAAGGTGATGTATAGACACTGACACGAGGTGTAGACACGAAGCAAGAATGACATGAGGTTCAGGGAAACCAACACGAAGACAGAAACAGTACGGACACACGAATTATTACCTCTTAGCAGCTTTTTCTTGTAAAGCATGGAAATCAACACGAAGTGTTGTAAGCTCAGACGACACGAGATCTTTTCGTGTTAGTGAGGGGAAATAACACGAAGACTCAAGTACAGAAACAGCACGAAGACGATGTACATTCTGATGTACAGACTTTGAAGAACAGTCTAATGTATAGACTTGTAGATTGAAGGTGATGTATAGATCATGCACATACCAGAAGTCTAACACACACAATATATCAGTCATACACGTGCATTCTCCAGATGATATACAAATCACAATCATGAAGCTATCATCAAAGCACAAGGTCAGCAGATAAACTGAATGAGCATATGAAGTCCTGAATGAACATCTCATCAGGATGACTCACAATGATTACCATCAAACACCAATCATCAAAACCAGATAAATCATTAAAACCACAGCAATGAATGCTTTATGCATCAGTTTAATATGTAGCATGACTGATCATTAAGAATGACTCTAAATTGAGCAGCGGGATGACTGAACATTTGATTAACTCACACCAACAATCAATCAACAAAACCATCATTAAAACCATCATCAAAACCAAAACCACATGCATGGGCACAACAATCTCCCCCTTTTTGATGATGGCAACACTTTCAATACATTGAGTCATTCTGATGATGTGAGGCATTCTGAGGGCATTCTGAGGCATTCTGAAGACTCAAATTATTCTCCCCCTTTGACTTCATCAAAAAGAAAAATAATTTGAGAAATTATAGCATGTATAAGAGTTCAGTCAATTTCTCCCCCTTTCAAGAACATGATTCTCCCTTTTTGGCAAACAATCTCCCCCTTTGATATAAACAAAATAAACCATGGGAAGGGTTAAATGCAAAAATGCAGATGCAACAAGGAATGCAATACTCCCCCTAAGTATGTGAATGCAAGGTCACAAATGATATGAACATGATTCAGTGTGACAAGGAATGCTCCCCCTGACTAGATGCCAATTGATATGAAATTGATGCAAGACTTGGAATCTCCCCTTCAATAAGTGGAATCTTATGAGATGAATGAGAAGGAGACCTCATGGGCAAACAAGGAGAAGTTCAGGTCATTGAGCCAATGATATGAGCAGAAGAAGTTCAGATGAGCTTCAACCAGAAGGAGTTCAATCAGATTTTCAAGGAAACTCCAAACATAAGAAATTCTGCCAGATTTTCAAAGAGATATCAATCTCATAATTCTAAAGCATAAGTTTTCAAAGTCTTCTATCATAAGGGCTTATGAATGACATTTATTGAATAGCATGGTTTAAACATGATGTATGCAGAGTTTATCAATAAAATTCTGTATAGATATCTAAAACCATGGTTTAATAAATATGAACCAAGCCCTCATATTTATCTTGATAAATCTCCCTTTCTCTTACACAATCAAACTTATTGACTTCTTTCGCAATTACATGCATCTGTATTGAAATCAAGCAATTATGAAGTCATATGATTTTGTCTAGGGTTGTAGCAATTTGATTTTGGCATCAATATTCAGATAATTCAATTTATTCAATAATTTTCCTTGCTACAAATTTTACGTGCACTCTAGTTCAGTACACACCTTGTAACTAGAGGATATACCTTGATCAGAGGCCAATATCCCTAAGCCCTTAGTGTGACTAACTGTCATGCCTTATGTAAACAGAGTTAGCATTTACACATCATGACACACTACAGCTCAATTTTAATGAGTGAATTGTATTTCTCAGTGTGCATGCCATTGCTCTGCCTGATTTTCAATGAATTTTCATCTTACAGAGTTAACTAAGGCACCTCATGACACAATCCTTTGGACATGTGTTTCTCAGTGACCAAGGTCATTGCTCCGACAATTACTTTACCCTTTAGACAATTCAGACACATTCATTTGCTTCAAAACAACATTAATCTCATGTACTTAACCAATTAAAGTCATGTGTTCAAAAGTGCAGATTTCAGAAGTTTTTGCAAGACATAGCATGAAACAGTTGGTTAAGATTTATTAAACATGATTCAGATATGTTAAGAGATTTTGAAGTTAAACTCCATGAATACATTAAGCTTAAACCACATGAGTTATTTCAGTCATTCTTAAGAATGTATAATAGAAGATTTCTAGTTCAAGAGTTTTTCAGATTTATGATCGAGATAGCCCATTGAAATCTTCATGGAAGACTGATAGAATTCTGAAGTCAAATGATATCAATTGATAGTAGAAGTACCAATTGTTAAGAGAGATTGTGAAGCTCAAAGTTTTTCAGAATATGATTAAAGTTTGTCAACAAAATCAGTAAGAAAGGATATGCTATGAAATCTGACAAATGTATGCATTTGACAACCTATATGCAATGCATTGACTCCCCCTTACAATATGCATTTAAACATACATGCAAATCACATATATGCACTTCAGATGAGTAGAGTTCAGAGGTATCAATTCAGACAATGCTGATGAGGAATGATTTTGCAAACACAGAATTAACTTGCTATGCAACATACTGTCCTACATGCAGACTATGCACCAAGGATACATTAAACAAGTATGCAATCAATTCAGGTTTATGCATCCAATTCATGAGCATTTTTATCCTTTTTCAGATTTTTCAACATATGATGCAGTTCACTGTTTTACATGAAAACTAGACCCATGGTACTAGGCGGAGGACTTGGTCCAAGGACCACCTCACACATGTCAGTAGCATCCAGACATACTCCATATGCCCTTCAACTTGTTCCATTTAATATACCATGATGATCATGTATGACAATGCAACATAAAGCAGTCCTTCATGCATTGAACAGCATCATTGTCACATGTAATGACAATCAGTCTATACACAATCAGTCCAAGTGTGCATTCAATGACAAGCATGCAATGCATTAACACAAAAACACATGCATGGACGCAGAGTCTGTATAGTGCATCAACTGTATATACTAAAGAAGCATTCAAATTCAGTTCAACATATAGTACGAGAAGAGCATCAGATATGCAGAGTTGAATTCAATAGCTGAGTCTTGAATGCAGACTGATCAACTAGACAAGAGAAGATCGTACAACAATCAGTCAAGCAGATCAACAATTTCAGATGATGAATTTAAAACAGACCAATCAGCATTTTCAGATTATGAGATTTAGGCAAAGTTCAGAACTAACCTGAAGGATTGAATCCTGGGGTTTTCATTCTTGAGTGCCTTGGTTAACCCCTTTCATTTCTCTTTCCAAGGCACACCTGCATCAAATCAATCAAGTTGATCCTGCAGAGACCCAAGCAGTCTTGGGTCTTGCACTACCCCTATCAGGTGTTCTAAAAGGTTTCTTACCAGAATAATCATCAAATTCCATTAGATAGCAATTATTCATGGAATGACCAACCCTTCCACAACATCTACATGACACCACCGAATTAACTGAAGTATGATGCCTATGTAGATGAGCATGAGTATTTCTTTGATTATCATGAAAATTTTTCTTTCCATAATCAACTAGCCAACGGTTGGCAGCTTTGTGGCCTAGCTTACCACATTCAGAACATGTAGAAATCTTTCTTTTATATGCAACTTTATTTCTTCCAAAGTCATTTTTCTTTGTAGGAAATTTAGCATATTTGAAATTCATATTCCTACCTTGGATATGCCAACAATCTTTGACTGTGTGGCCATGCTTTCTACAATGAGAACATTGAAGGGGGTTTCTTTTAAACGACCCTAACCAGCATTGTGCAGCAACATGTCCTATTTTTTCACAGTTATAACAATCAATTTTCTTATCCCATGGGACATGCTTTCTAGCCTGATTGTTTTGAGCAGCTGCTAGGTCATCCTTTTCCATCAAGTTACAATCATGCATCAAATGTCCATATTTGTGACAATAGTGACAGATCATTTTCTTTCTAGATGCATGCGAGTGTGGGTGAGGACTGTGATCAATATGCATAAAAGAGTTCTTTCTATATGTTTTTCTGTTTTTCATTCTCTTTCTGATTTTTGTACTGAGGTGAGAATGAGATAGAGGGCTTTTCTTGTTCTGAACTTTTAACGAAAACAGTCTTCAGTTTTTCTCCAAAAGGCTTCTCAGCCTTCTTCATGTCTGGACTGTAACCCAGTCCCTCCTTCTGAAAATTTACATTCGCACCAAGGAGCTTATTCAAATTGTCTCTTCCCTTAACAAATTTTGACAGGGAGTTTTTTAGATCTTCAATTTCTCTTTCCAAAGACACAATGTGGTCCTCACACAACATAAGTTGATTTTGCAATTCATCATTCAGACTTTTCAGAGTCTCATTTTCCAGTGTCAATGTGAATTCATTACTCACTTCATTTTCTTTCAGAATAGATTTCCCTTTTTCAACTGTCAGGAGTCTCTCAGACATGGCAGAATTTAGCAACCTCAATTCTTCATTTTTATTTTCCAATGAGGAGATTTGTTCCTTATTCGTATTCAGATCAACTAAGCACATATCATGAGATGTTTTTAGTCTCTGACAGTTTTCACATGAAACATTAGAATTTATCTGTTCACATCTCTTTTTTAACTTTCTATTTTCAGATTTTAATTTCTTGGATACTTTGAACAAGTCTTCATACATCACTATTAATTCTTCAAAGGAGTATCCATTTGATTCGGATTCAGAATTTACCTTGGATGAGGATTCCTCATCATCCCGGTTGGCCATTAAGCATATTGACTTTCTTCCTTCTCTATCAATGTCCGAGGTGTTGACTTTGAGTTTCAATAACTCTGGACAATCATCCTTTGTGTGTCCAGCCTTCCTACATTTGTAGCAAACATTAGAGTCAATAATCTTGGCAGGATTAGAAGTATACCTTCTTTGCTGTTTGCTACCGTCAAGCTTTCCTTCTCTTTTTCTCAGAAATTTCCTGAAGTTACTAATCATCATTCCAATGTGGTCTTCATCAATTTCAGACCGCGAGAGGCTACTTTTCTTGCTTGATGATCCAATGTGGCTGGATCTGTTTGCTTTGCTGGAGCTAGCCTTCAGCACGATTGGCTCCATTGCAAACAATCTGAAAGCTCAGAACAAACTGAAGCACCTAAACCAAATAAGCAAGACAAAGCACTAAGACGGAGAATCAAAGCTACGAACACAGAAGGCACACTCTGAAAAACACCAAACAAACCAGCAGGATCCTCTGCAGATTGTTAGATCAGATAGATCAGAGACCTGCTCTGATACCAATTGTTAGGTTCGGTGCAGTATTCAGAGGGGGGGGTGAATGAATATAACCTATTTAAAAGCCTTCACCCAATTAAAAATATGATGCTCACTAACTATCTAGAATGCTAACTAGACAGATATATCAAATCTGAAAGACTAATTAGCAGTAGCGGAATTCAACAAATAGACAGTGAGCAACCAAAGCAAAGCGCACCTAAGTATTCATTCAAACCATTCTTTCACTCAAATAAACTTTCGCTCACTCAAAAGATTAAACACTCAGAACAAGATCTGATTAAATCATTTAATGAACCTGTGATCAAACACTTGGAGCGCCCCTATGCAAACATCTAGCGGAAACAAAACCATATAGAGAAATCAAACCACTGCACAGAGGTTTTTAGGTGGTTCGGTCCAGCAGACCTACATCCACCCCACACTCAAATCGAGTGTGGCTTCCACTAGCTCACGCTAGTAACAGCAGACTCAGTCTGCAACAAATGCTGCCAAACAGCTTGACCAAGGGAACAGCCTCCCCTCTTCCTCCCAACCGGAGGGAACCACTAGTGACACCAGTCACTAGCAAACCAGAGACACACGGTCTCTCTTCCTCCAGACCTGGAGGGAACCCCTGGACTTGAATCCACAAGCCCAGAACCGGAGACAAATCTCCCTTCCTCCAAACCGGAGGGAACCCACAAGTAGCTCCCAGCTACTTGCAACCGGAGATGTCAATCTCCCTTCTCCTGAACTAACAGGAGGAACCCCGACCTCTCTACAGAGTATCGGAAACACAGCAAGCCAGAAAAACAAGGGAAAAATAATAAACGAAAAATGACTTCAGCAAAACAGAAAGCTGAAGGATGAAATGCACAATGTGGCTCTTAACGGAGCTTACTGGCCTGGATTTGATCCACGGTCCAGTAGACAGATCTTCAGGAAACTTTTCTTCCTCTTCTATCTCTCTCTTTCTCTTTCTTCTGCTCTCCTAATCTCTCACTCTCTGCTGCACTTCTTCTTCTTCACTCTTTCTACTCTCTTCACACGAGCACTATCTCTCCCTCTTCTTCTCCTTCTGCTCTTCTTCTTTCTCTTTTCTTTTTCTATCTGGATCGTGGCTCTCTGTATACGCTTTTCTTCTCGCCAACTCGATCACCTTCATCTGTGGACGAAGGTCTCATATATATAGCAGCAGCAGCAGCATCAGCCACGACGTGTGACCTCCACATTTCCAGCCCTAAGAATTCGGTCCACGTGGCAGTCTCTCAGCAGGCTTCATTCCAGCCTCGGATCACGTGCTGCCCAGGTGTGTGGAATGTTCTTCCTCGGATCTGCAAGGAGATGAAAATCATTAAAGCTGAGGGCCATAGGAACTAAAGCTGCACGAAGTATGTAATAGAAATACTAGATGCACTGAGAACGACACGAAGAAGATGAAAACAACACGAGGTAATAAGAAGAACGACACGAGATACATTGTGACAGAACAGACACAACGAAGAGACCGACACGAAGTGAAACAAGAATGACACGAAATGGCAACAAGGAGAACATTACGAGATACATACGATGACAAAGGCACGAAGTAAAGAAAACGACACGACGTAATACACATCAAAGAGAACGGCTCGAGAACAACATGGACTGGCAACAGAAACCGACACGAAGTGTTTGCAAATAAGCAAGACACGAGGTCTACGTAAAGCAACACAAAGTGTGGTCAAAGTAAAAATGACAGAGGTGGTGACACAGAAAGCAACACGAAGTGCTGCAATGTTCTGCACGCAGTGGAACAAAAAACAACACGGAGTGAAAAGCGACACGAAGACGTGAGAAGGAAAAAGAACGACACGAAGTGAAAAAATGACACGAGGTGAAAACAATACGAAGACATGAAACAACACTTAAAACGAAGTTGACACGGAGTAAAAAAGTAGACATAAAAAATGACACGAGATTCAACTAGAGGACAGAGAGAAGTGACACGAGGTTTACACAGAAACGACACGAGGTTCACTGTGAAACATGACACAAAGTCACAAGAAGAACAGTAACCAACACGAAGTGTGGCTACAGAACAAAAACGACACGTGGTCACAAGACAAACGACACGAAGTGTTACTGTAACAACAAACACTACGAAGTTACGAATACAAAAAGCAACACGGAGACATAGAGAAGTAAAACCTGACACGAAGTGTGTTTACAAAAATAAAAGGACACGAGGTATAGGAAGAACAACACGACCACGGAAAAGAGTTGACACGGGGTGTGGTCAAGGCGAGAAGGATACGAAGTCTAAAGAGAAAACAGCACGAAGATAAGAACATAAAAACCAACACGAAGTCATAATTGTGAAAACTAGACGAAAACCCACAAGCACGACATGAACTAAGGATGACATGGGGACAACACAGTCACATAGGCTGCACGAAGTGAAAGACAACACGGCTATCTCGACACGTGATGAAATGGTGGAAGTAGAAGAACAACTCGAAGATGAAAATGACACGAGCTGAATTTAACACGAAGGTGATGTATAGACACTGACACGAGGTGTAGACACGAAGCAAGAATGACATGAGGTTCAGGGAAACCAACACGAAGATAGAAACAGTACGGACACACGAAGTATTACCTCTTAGCAGCTTTTTCTTGTAAAGCATGGAAATCAACACGAAGTGTTGTAAGCTCAGACGACACGAGATCTTTTCGTGTTAGTGAGGGGAAACAACACGAAGACTCAAGTACAGAAACAGCACGAAGACGATGTACATTCTGATGTACAGACTTTGAAGAACAGTCTAATGTATAGACTTGTAGATTGAAGGTGATGTATAGATCATGCACATACCAGAAGTCTAACACACACAATATATCAGTCATACACGTGCATTCTCCAGATGATATACAAATCACAATCATGAAGCTATCATCAAAGCACAAGGTCAGCAGATAAACTGAATGAGCATATGAAGTCCTGAATGAACATCTCATCAGGATGACTCACAATGATTACCATCAAACACCAATCATCAAAACCAGATAAATCATTAAAACCACAGCAATGAATGCTTTATGCATCAGTTTAATATGTAGCATGACTGATCATTACAAATGACTCTAAATTGAGCAGCAGGATGACTGAACATTTGATTAACTCACACCAACAATCAATCAACAAAACCATCATTAAAACCATCATCAAAACCAAAACCACATGCATGGGCACAACAATCTCCCCCTTTTTGATGATGGCAACACTTTCAATACATTGAGTCATTCTGATGATGTGAGGCATTCTGAGGGCATTCTGAGGCATTCTGAGGCACAACAACCAAGGCTAAATACCAATTTAAGTACTTATGGGCCTCACATACACATGGTAAAAGATGGGCCTTAGGATGAATATATATATAATATGGGTGAATTAAAAAAAACATATAGGCCTTTTCCTCACGTTCGAACATGAATGGCTTAGGGTTTTGAACTACAACAGGTTAGCGGCTATGGATATAGCAATTTATAGATTAAACATAGAAGTTTTAAACCCATTAGGATTGTTACGTAGGAACTTAATTCCCAATAGGATTCTAAACCCTAGATCTTATAAATCAAGCCTCCGTCGAACGAGCTCCGGCTACTGCTGCTATTATGTTCGAAGGGAGCCCTTGCCGCATGCTTCGTGTCCTCCTATCATCTTCCTCCTGTTGGCGTAGAGAAGCACCCACTTCTTCCTCTTCCATGCCGACCGATCGTGCTGCCTTAGGAAGCCTACGGCCGCACGTGAAGAAGAACCTCTGCTACATCTTTTTCCTCTGTTGTTCGAAGAGCTGCAGTTGCTGTTGCTGCTGCTTTTTCTTTCTTTCTACGTTGGCCATCTACTGCTGCAGTTGTTCTTGTTATTTATATTCTCTTAGTCCATATCAAGCCAAAAAGGTAGGTGTTCTTAACAAACGAAGCCCAACATGATAAGATTAAGAAATTTCATGCATATAGGTCTTATATCATTGATTCCATGAGTTCTGTTGAATTTTACTGAGAGTTTGTAAAGAGGGACAATGGCTTGGGCGTTTATTGAATGAATGCCCACGCGAGCAGTCGTAAATTTTCCTGAAATTACGATAGTGACCAGGGCGCAGTTTAATGAGCGACCTTAGCCCAACTGCTAATTCATTGGTGTACATAATAAATACCACATGCTTAAAATTAACTATCTATTTAACATGACATTAAAATTATTGCATGAGCATGTTTCTGGATTCCTGATGTTTTTCTCTATCTATCCATGACTTCTTTTCCCGGATGATGTAAACTCAAAGTACATGAATAGTGCTATGTGTCTAAGATTGTATCTGCCCGATGCGTAGCATCAAACAAAGAATGAACGACTGTCACCCAGTCGCCTATTAAAGATTGAGCGCCCTCTTACAAAGGCGTTGTTTTGTAGAAAAATTAATAAAATATAAAATGTATGAAAATTCTAAAACTGCGATAGAATAATAGACATTATTTAATGATTGGGCACCCTGTTACAAGGTTTCTATTTGTAATGAAATTATATATATTTGTAAAATTTACTAGAATGAGAGCCCATTCACAGGGTCGCTAATTTCGAGGATTTTCCTTGAAATTCTGTTAAAGATAAATGATTGAGCGACACTTCTTGCGGATGCACAATCATGATTGAGCGCACGTCTGAACGGTTGCAAATTCTTCTCTCTCTATTTCCATCACGTTTTCTAGCCCATATCGCGGGTCTACTTGGCACTCTCATCTCACATCCATAGATGGAGTCCCTATTTTATTTCTATCGATTACACACTCAATTCTTAGTGATGATTGGACCCTCCATGGGATATTCCTTCCTTTGGACTGGTACTTTGTTCATTGAGACCTTCGTAAGTCTACGCTAGCCTTGGATTCCCTCAAAGCAGTCGAGTAGGTTGTACCATAAAAATCCTAGAACTCTCAATTGTCACGTGACTCTGAAGAAACGTGATGCTTAGCCCTCATAGAGCGCTATTTCTGGCCTCTTTTGAGATGTTTGTTTCTGTTAGTAATTAGCGACCATGGCTTGGGCACCAGAAGGAATTGGCGACCAGGCCCGTGGCGCTATTTCACTAATTTAGCGACCAGAGTATGGACGCTAATTCATCGTGCCTGTACTGTTCACAGGAATGTGCAACTAGCTAGTGGATGCTATTTCTGTAATTGATGGTGACTCAGTGGACGCCAATTACCCAGTTTCATGATGTGTCTTGGTTTTTCATGTGATTTATCGGTAAGTCATACTTGTTCAAGTTCTGTCCTTGAACTTCTTCATTCATGAAATCTACCTTATCATCCTACAATGGTTATTCCTTTGGAACTCTGTATTGGCTTTAACTATAGTGGATGTCTAAAAATATACATGACTCAATGCATGCGCATATAGGGCCCGATCTAGTCCTGGGAGGAGCACCCGAAAGTACTTGTGCCCATGGGAGTTGATTGATCACGGTGTGGCATTACACCGAGGTGCATGACTTGCCATATTTTGACATTCCACGACTCGTGCTTGACTTGACTTGACATGACTTGCGTGGCCCTGAATGAGTATTTACTTACTTGATATTATAATAGCCAATTCACATGGCTTGACTTGTTATTTACATGCCTAGTAAATTTTGTTAGTCTTTAAAAGGTTATCTTGAAATCTTGCTAGTTCATCTCTATTAACTCTTGATACTCCACACTCTCTCTCGTCAGTATAATGTATACATGCATAGCTAGACTTGCATTCATGAACATGTAAATTACTTAAAGCCAGCTTGATCTTGAGATATAATTCCTACTGAGTGTTCACTCACCCTAGTTTTTCTCCTATTTTTCAGGTAACTCCGATGACGAAGCTCATTCGGATGGTAATGGACTTGAGCGAAGAGCATAGAGCCGTTCCAACCATTGAAGTGTCTACCTAGTCGTGTCTTTTCATCTTTCTTGAGTCATTATTGTAATTTCTCTTTATTGAGTCTAGATGGTTATCAAGTGTTACTTTGACAATAAGAGTATGTAACCCTTTTATCTTTGGAGTTAGTAATGAAATAAAGGATTTGGTTTATCTTTACTTTGCGCACTCTGTCTATAAGGTCGAATTCCTTATGCTCTGATTGACAGAAATGATATAACTTATCACGCATACTGCGTTCCTTCCGCACTCGGGACATGATAGTTTTTGTGGTATCAGAGCCTAGGATATTCAATTCCTAGAAAACCAAGTGGAAGGATAGGTTCATACCTTTTACCCGGTGAGGTTGGGTAGAGCCATGGGTTAAGTTAAATGAGGGGCTTTGACCCTTGGTTAATCATATACTAATATAGTTATTTAAAAATCTTGTTGGATCATGGCCGCCGAACGTGCTCAATGGCGCGACATGCAACGTATCGTTCAAGGCCTTACCCAGGCACTACACAAAGTAGTGCAAGGCGGAGTAAACCGTGGAGTGGAAGATCTCCACCTTAGTTTTTGCAATATGAAACCACAAAAGTTCATTGGCTCGATCAACCTAGATAATGTTGAACATTGGATTTAGGAGATTGAACGTATATTTTGTGTCATGCAATGCACGAATGAAGAAAAAGTCTTATTAGCAACCTTCCAATTAGAGCGGGATGCTCGCTTCTGGTGGGAGTCAATAGAAGCTACACTGCCTCATGACCAAGTCACGTGGGGCGAGTTCATAAAATACTTCAATAACAAATATTTCTCGGACAGGATACAAGAAAAGAAAGTCGCAGAGTTTACCGTGCATAAACAACGGGCCTTGACAATGGCCGAATATGAGGCCCAATTCTCGAGGTTGTCTAGGTATGCACCCCACTTGGTGTGTACCGAGAAAATGAAGGCAAGAAGATTTCTTAATGGGCTTCGACCCCAATACATCACTCAACTGGTGCCGATGGACATTCAAGTCTACTCGGAGATGGATCGGCGTGCGCAACTACTAGAAGATGCCATGGAGCTATCCGATCCGATCCGTGGGAAGGACAAGAAGGAGCACGTCACAAGCTCTAGCACTTTCAAACCTACTTTCATCAAGAAGAGGCCAAGCAATGGAGGAGATTCCTCCTAGGAAAAGAAGTTCAAGAAGAATAACAAGCCCTTCTCTATCACTATCACACCTTCTAAATAGGTGTGCAAGCATTGTGACAAGGTCGGTCATAAGGCCGAAGAATGCTGGAGGAGATTGGGAGCATGTTTCTGATGCGGGAGCCGTGACCACCAGATCCCCGACTGTCCATTATTGAATGAACAAGCTAATGAAGAGAAGCAACCCGCCAAGAAGCAAGCCCATCTCCAAGCACTCCAAGATGCGGAGCAAGATGAAGGTGGACTTGTGGAAGGTACATTAAAGATTTGTTCTAAGACTGCTCATGTCTTGTTTGATATCGGCGCGACTCATTCTTTTATTTCCAAGAGATTTGCTGATCTATTACCTATGGAACCAGAATGGATAGATCTAGTTATTTCAACTCCTCTCGGAAACAAATCCGAGATCTCACACCATTATCTAAATTGTGAAGTTATGGTAAAAGGGAAAAATCTACCTGTCAACTTGATATGCTTAGATATGGATGGGTATGATGTCATACTAGGAGCCGATTGGCTATCCACACATAAGGCCGTAATAGATTGTCGAAACAGCAAGGTAACCTTTAAGGAGTTCCCGAAACTTGTCTACACTAGTCCTCAGAGACGAAGCAAGTCACCCCTTATTTCGGCCCTCCGAGCTAGTAAGCTCTTAAGGAAAGAATGTGTGGCTTTCATAGCATTTGTGTCTGCCACGGAAGTTAAGGAGTCCAAGATAGAAGACATCCAAGTGGTTCAGGAGTTTCCTGATGTGTTTCCAAAAGATTTTCCCGGATTACCCCCATAAAGAGAAGTGGCCTTCACCATCGACCTTGTCCCTGGTGTTGGTCCGATTTCTAAGGCATATTATAGGATGTACCCCACCGAGCTTAAGGAATTGAAGGAACAATTGATGGAGCTCTTGAAAAAAGGATTCATCAGGCCGAGCACTTCCCCGTGGGGAGCACCCGTACTATTTGTAAAGAAGAAGGATGGATCGATGAGACTCTGCATCGACTATCGATAGTTGAACCACCTTACCATCAAGAACAAGTATCCGCTGCCGAGGATCGATGAATTATTTGATCAGATATTTGGAGCCAAGTATTTCTCAAAGATTGATCTCAGGTCGGGATATCACCAATTAAGGATCAAGGAGGAGGATATTCATAAAACGGCGTTCTGAAGTAGGTATGGGCATTACAAATTTAATGTTATGCCTTTTGGACTAACGAATGCCCCTGTAGCCTTTATGCAGTTGATGAACAATATATTTAGGCCTCTTCTAGATCAATTCGTAGTTGTCTTTATTTGTGATATATTGATATACTCAAAGACCGAGGAAGAACATGAAGAGCATTTGAGGTTTTCATTACAAATCTTAAGGAAGAATCAACTCTTTGCCAAGCTTAGCAAATGCGACTTATGGCTCGAGGAAGTATCTTTCTTAGGGCATGTCATCTCGAAGGATGGGATTTCTATTGATCCGTCAAAGGTCGAGGCCATGAAGAATTGGGAAAGATCTATAAATGCAACTGAAATCTGAAGTTTCTTAAGTCTAGCTGGCTATTACAGGTGATTCATCAAGGACTTCTCCAAGATCGCCATTCCTCTTACTAGGCTGACCCGCAAGGAGATTCCTTATAAGTGGGACGAAGACTGTGAGGAAAGTTTTCAAGCCTTGAAGGATCATCTGACAACTGCCCCAGTCTTGACGTTACCAACTGAAGGAGAGAAGTTCGAGGTATACACCGGTGTGCCTGGCATTGGCCTCGGATGTGTCTTAATGCAACAAGGGAAGGTCATTGCTTACTCTTCCCGGCAACTAAAGAAGCATGAGGAGAACTACCCAGTGCACGACCTAGAGTTGGCTGCGGTAGTATTTGCTTTAAAGATCTGGAGACACTATCTTTACAGAGAGTACTTTACCATGTACTCCGATCGCAAGAGTCTCAAGTATCTATTTTCATAAAAAGAACTGAATATGAGACAAAGGCGTTGGCTAGAATATCTCAAGGACTTCAACTTTATAATACAATACCATCCTGGAAAGGGTAATCCCATAGCTGATGCCCATAGTCGAAAGTCGAGAGCGTTATTGGCCAACTGTATGATCCAAGAATGGAAGTTACTAGAACAATTCTCTAAGCTAGATATAATCACGGACAAGGAGAAAGGGTGTATTACTCTATCACACATGAGGATAGAACCGGATTTACTCTCTAAGATCAAGGGGCTTCAAGTCAATGACCAGGTGTTAGTAGAAATAAAAGGCAAGTTAGAAGAACAACCTGATTTCAAGCAAGCATCAGATGGAAGATTATTGTTCCGAGAAAGGACTTATGTACCAGATTGTTTGAAATTGAAGAAGAAATTTTTTGAAGAAGCTCACCGATCAAGGTACACAATTCATCCCAGATCGACCAAGATGTACCAGGATTTGAAACGGACTGTTTGGTGGCCTAACATGAAAAGGGAGGTAGCAGACTTTGTTTCTCGTTGTCTTACGTGCCAAGAAGTCAAGGCGGAACACCAAAAGCCTACATGTAAGTTACATCCTCTAGACATTTCCAAGTTGAAGTGGGAGGATATCGACATGGACTTTATTATGGGTTTGTCTAAATCTAAAGGTGGACATGACGGAATATGGGTTATCATGGACCGTTTGACCAAGTCGGCACACTTCTTGCCTATAAAGAGCCGATAGTCGGTTGATGTTCTAGCCACCTTGTACATCAAGGAGGTTGTCAGATTGCACGGAGTTCCCATTTCAATCGTGTCTGACTGAGACACGTGCTTCACTTCTCATTTTTTGAAGGCTCTACAACATTTGTTGGGGACAAGACTCAACTTTAGTACAGCTTTTCATCCTCAAACGGATGGTCAGACCAAGAGAACGAATCAAGTAGTGGAAGACATGCTACGAGCTTGTATTATTGATTTCGGTGGAAGCTGGCATGATCATCTACCCCTAGTCGAGTTTACATATAACAACAGTTACCAGGCAAGTATTCAAATGGCACCTTTCAGGGCATTATACCGAAGGAGTTGCCGCTCACCACTATGCTGGGATGAAGTTGGCGAAAAGTAACTACTAGGCCCGGAGATGGTAAGGGACATCACTGAGAAGATTTAACTCATTAGAGAAAGACTCAAGATGGCTTAGTCTAGGAAAAAGACTTATGCCGACAATAGAAGGAGAGACCTTGAGTTCCAAATTGGAGACCACGTCTTTCTTAAGGTTTCCCCAGGCCGAGATATCCGAAGATTTGGTGTTAAGGGAAAGCTTAAACCAAGATATATCGGTCCCTTCGAAGTGCTAGAAAGAGTTGGCGAGGTTGCCTATCGGATCGCCTTGCCACCACAATTGTCCGTAGTGCACAATGTATTTTACATTTATATGCTCAAGAAGTATGTTGACGATCCGTCTAATGTCATAGATCATGACAACCTGGTGATACAAAAAGATCTTACTTATGAACAAAGACCATTGAGGGTCCTTGATCGTGAAGTTCGTGCACTAAGAAACAAGATGATTCCCATGGTAAAGGTTCAATGGAGCAAGTGCTCAGAACAAGAAGTCACATGGGAGACTGAAAAATCTTTGAAGAAATAATTCCCGAACTTATTTCAAAACTATAAGTATTCTGCACCCTACATGGCTATATGCAATTGAATTTGGACACCAAATTCTTTTAAGTGGGGGAGGGTGTAGCAACCCAAATAAAATATAGGAATAATTTTTTTTAAATAAATAAAACCTCCAATTAAATAATCAAAGGGTCCAAATAAATTATAAAAGCCCAAAGGATGAAGCTAAAAAGGCCTTAACCTTTGAATGGGACTCAAAGGTACAACCCTCTCATTTAAACATATGGCCTTCTTACAAGAGGATCACTAATAGGAAAGTAGGCCTTACAACCAAGGCTAAATACCTATTTAAGTACTTATGGGCCTCACGTACACATGGCAAAAGATGGGCCTTAGGATGAATATATATATAATATGGGTGAATTCAAAAAAACATATAGGCCTTTTCCTCACGTTCGAACATGAATGGCTTAGGGTTTTGAACTCCAACAGGATAGCGACTGTGGATATACCAATGCATAGATTAAACATAGAAGTTTTAAACCCATTAGGATTGTTACGTAGGAACTTAATTCCCAATAGGATTCAAAACCCCATATCCCATAAATCAAGCCTCTGTCGAACGAGCTCCGGCTACTACTGCTATTACGTTCGAAGGGAGCCCTTGCCGCATGCTTCATGTCCTCCTGTCATCTTCCTCCTGTTGGCGTAGAGAAGCACCCGCTTCTTCCTCTTCCCTGCGGACTGATCGTGCTGCCTTAGGAAGCCTACGGTGGCACGTGAAGAAGAACCTCTGCTACTTCTTTTTCCTCTGTTGTTCGAAGAGCTGCAGTAGCTGTTGTTGCTACTTTTTCTTCCTTTCTATGTTGGCCATCTGCTGCTGTAGTTGTTCTTGTTATTTATATTCTCTTAGTCCATATCAAGCCAAAAAGGTAGGTGTTCTTAACAAACGAAGCCCAACATGATAAGATTAAGAAATTTCATGCACGTAGGTCTTATATCATTGATTCCATGAGTTCTGTTGAGTTCTACTGAGAGTTTGTAAAGAGGGACAATGGCATGGGCGTTTATTGAATGAACGCCTGTGCGAGCAGTCGCAAATTTTCCTGAAATTACGACATTGACTAGGGCGCAGTTTAATGAGCGACCTTAGCCCAGTTGCTAATTCTTTGGTGTACATAATAAATACCACATGCTTAAAATTAACTATCTATGTAACATGACATTCAAATTATTGCATGAGCATGTTTCTGGATTCCTGATGTTTTTCTCTATCTATCCATGACTTCTTTTCCCTGATTATGTAAACTCAAAGTACATGAACAGTACTATGTGTCTAAGATTGTATCTGCCCGATGCGTAGCATCAAACAAAGAATGAACGACTGTCACCTAGTCGCATATTAAAGATTGAGCGCCCTCTTACAAAGGCGTTGTTTTGTAGAAAAATTAATAAAATAGAAAATGTATGAAAATCCTAAAACTACGATAGAATAATAGACATTATTTAATGATTGGGCACCCTGTTAAAAGGTTTCTATTTGTAATGAAATTATATATATTTCCAAAATTTACTAGAATGAGAGCCCATTTACAGGGTCGCTAATTCTGAGGATTTTCCTTGAAATTCTGTTAAAAATAAATGATTGAGCGACACTTCTCGCGGATGCACAATCATGATTGAGCGCACGTCTGAACGGTCGCCAATTCTTCTCTCTCTGTTTCCATCACGTTTTCTGGCCCATATCACGGGTCTACTTGGCACTCTCATCTCACATCCATAGATGGAGTCCCTATTTTATTTCTATCGATTACACACTCAATTCATGGTGATGATTGGACCCTCCATGGGATATTCCTTCCTTTGGAATGGTACTTTGTTCATTGAGACCTTCGTAAGTCTACGTTAGCCTTGGATTCCCTCAAAGCAGTCGAGTAGGTTGTACCATAAAAACCCTGGAGCCCTCAGTTGTCACGTGACTCTGAAGAAATGTGATGCTTAGCCCTCACAGAGCGCTATTTCTGGCCTCTTTTGAGATGTTTGTTTCTATTAGTAATTAGCGACCATGCCTTGGGCACCAGAAGAAATTGGCGACCAGGCCCGTGGTGCTATTTCACTAATTTAGCGACCAGAGTATGGACGCTATTTCATCACGCTTGTACTGTTCACTGGAATGAGCGACCAGCCAGTGGATGCTATTTCTGTAATTAATGGCGACTCAGTGGATGCCAATTACCCAATTTCGTGATGTGTAATGGTTTTTCATGTGATTTATCAGTAAGTCATACTTGTTCAAGTTCTGTCCTTGAACTCCTTCATTCATGAAATCTACCTTATCATCCTACAATGGTTATTCCTTTGGAACTATGTATTGGCTATAACTATAGTGGATGTCTAAAAATATACATGACTCAATGCTTGCGCATATAGGGCTCGATCTGGTCCTCGGAGGAGCACCCGAAAGTACTTGTGCGCATTGGAGTTGATTGATCATGGTGTGGCATTACACCAAAGTGCATGACTTGGAAGATTTTGACATTCCACGACTCGTGCTTGCCTTGACTTGACTTGACATGACTTGTGTGGCTTGGAATGGGTATTTACTTGCTTGATATTATAATAGCCAATTCACATGACTTGACTTGTTATTTACATGCCTGGAAAATCTTGTTAGTCTTTACATGGTTATCTTGAAATCTTGGTAGTTCATCTCTATTAACTCTTGATACTCCACTCTCTCTCTCGTTAGTATAATGTATACATGCATAGCTAGACTTCCATTCATGAACATGTAAATTACTTAAAGCCAACTTGATCTTGAGATATAATTCCTACTGAGCGTTCGCTCACCCTAGTTTTCCCCTATTTTTCAGGTAACTCCGATGACGAAGCTCATTCGGATGGGAACGGACATGAGTGAAGAGCGTAGAGCCGTTCCAACCAATGAGGCGTCTACCTAGTTGTGTCTTTTCATCTTTCTTGAGTCATTATTGTAATTTCTCTTTATTGAGTCTTGATGGTTATCAAGTGTTACTTTGACAATAAGAGTATGTAACCCTTTGTGGACGCACTTTCGGGAGCACTTCTTTTGTTTATTTGCTTATTCGTTTGTTCATTTGTTTATTCGATTTATTGATTGTGAGGGAGTGCCAGTCACCTAGGTGATGATTTATTTGGGCTTCAAGGAAGCCTAGGGTGCGCTCGATCTGACTAGTAAGATGATTATGTGTGTCGTGTAGGGACTGAGAACCCACCGCACCATAAAGGCTACGACGTTAATTACATTGCCTCGAAGAGGGGAAAACCCTTGATTGATTGCCAGAAAAAGGGGCCCTACGGTTTGAAATTCATGACAATGAAGCCAGAGAGAGATCTCGGACTGCGTTTATGCGAACCCCGCATCGGGGCATAAACGTTCATGGATACATATATGTCGGTCACTTGCGGACCATTTCTTGTTCGGATGGAAGTCCGCATTCAAGTGGAGGAAAGTGACGGCGATAAAATCGTGCAAATGTCTGCTGTAGATGTGGCAAGTTTAATGAGAATGCGAGATTGGATCCCGATAAAGATGGGCCAAGTTAACGAACTATTGGCCCTGAGCAAGTTTCGGACCATGGCCATGTCGAGAGGAGCTCCCGAGATCCATGTCCAATTCAGTGGGGCATCATCGCTTTTCTCTTTACGCCCAATCCGGAGGAGCGAGGGTCCTGAGATGTGTGTGGTTATAGCAATTTTTATTATCGTTATTCTAGTTGTTAAGTCTTGTTGTTTATTCACCCACACGGGTGGTTCATTTCCTTTATTCGCTTCGCATCTTTTCTTTTATTGGGTTGATCGTTTTATTTTAGGAAGCACGCCGGTTTAGAGGAAAGATAGGGGCGCGCCAGTTTCGGAGGGATGAAAGGGGGGGGCGCCAGTTTTGGGTGGCCAAATGGGTGCGCCGATTTAGTGGGGAATGTCGGGGCGCGCCGGTTTCGAGGCAGACTTGCCAAATAAGGTTTTGAGAGGAGGGTTGAACCGACGCGCTATCTAGGCGCCGGATTAGTCTGAGTTCAAGAAATTGGGTTTTGAGAAGGGATCGAAATTGGTGCGACACCCCCCCGCACCGGATTAGGGCACACCGGGTTAAGGCCGCACCAGATTTTGCTTTGTTCTTCTTTTTATTAACTTGCAAATTGAACAGGTGGCTAAGGATAAGATTTTGAACGTTTTATTCTCTCGTTCGTTGATTCAGTGAGAGGGTTTAAATGTCTTGTTCACTTGTCAAGGGATTGACAAGAAGGTTTAGATGTTTTCATTTTCAAAGGTTTGGAGTTCAGAAGCCTCTTCTCATGATAAGTTAAGGGGGGGTTTAAACATTCTGCTCTCCTGTTCGTTGGCTCAGTGGGAAGGCTTGAATGTCTTATTCACATGTCAAGATGAAGGTTTGAATGTTTTATCCGAAGGGTCATCTTACAGGCACTTAGAGGTTCAGTTTATGTATAGTTCAGGGGGGGGGGGGTTCAAATGTGTTCGTTCATTCACCCTTATGTGTGTATTCCTTATTATTAATGGTCATATTCCTGGCGAAAATTGGGCAGCATCTCCCCCAGACTGAGGCTTGCCAGAGGAAAGGAGGGATTGTCAAATAGAATATTCCGGGATGATCCCCAAAACTCGGAGTGGCCTAACGGCGGTCCGGTGACCCACATGTGAGCATAGAAGCCCGAGGACCAGCCTTCAAGGGGTTCTAGCAACTCACAGGTTGTAACTTCGCAATAGCTCCAATGAGACGGATGTTCACCATAGAAGGCTACGATTGTTCACCCCTTAGAAGAGTTCCTTTGAAGGCCAAGCCATGGGGAGGCAAGCTTTGAGGGGCCCTGGGTGACTAGAAGATAGTGAGAAAAGGGGAAAGAAGCCAAAGCAGTAGAACGCTCCGTATATTTGTGAAAGCCTTTCTTTTTATTCATCCGTGGAAGAAAAGGGGACAAAATACATGGAGGAAGACTATCCCATGACAAAAGGAAGCAGAAACGGAAGAGAAAATATACAGTGGTGGGAGGAGAGCAAAGCCTAAACCCCTTTCCCAAGCTGACCTCTCTTCTCTCACACTCACTCTTTTTCTTCACCTCGTAGGTGCAGGGGGGGAGGGGGACGGGCCTTCTCTCTTTTCTTCGGCCTTCTTACCTTTGAACCCTCAGCCCTCTCTATCTTTTCTCTTCAGCCACCCCCTCTCTCTATCTTTTCACTTCAGCCCCCTCATTATATATTGCCTTGTTCTTTCTTCCTCCCTGTGTCTTGTTCGAAGCCATCGAGTGGCCTGCGCGTAGGGGAGCGTAGAGTAGGGAAGCTACCTCCACGGTATTGGTCGATGGAGACCGATGGAGATGCGACGTGGTGTGGAGCTCAAAATCTTCCATTCCAGGGAGCTTGAGGGGCGGAGGCAGTTGCACGTTGGTCCGGTGCATGTTGTTCATCAATTTCAGGTAAGTTCCTTCTGCTCACACCCAAAAATAGGGGATAAGACTTGCGATGAGATGGTTTACTTGGCTAAAACGGTGCGGGGGGGTAAGCGCGCCGATTTAGGAGCAATAGAGCAACGTGTCGGATTAGCACAAAGAGGAGGGGCGCGTCGGTTTTGGGGCTATTGGAAGGGGCGTGCCATTTTAATACCCATTGGAGGGGGGCGCGCTGGTTTAGGGCCATATAGGCACAGCCGCGCCGGTTTAAGTGTTATAGGGTTTCTTTCCTGCTTAGCGATGATTCGGACAGACGCCTGCCCTCCCGTATTACTCTAGTTGTAATTCACAACCCTCGGGGTGTTTAGTTCAAAGCCTCCGAGCCCCGGCTTAGGACTCTGAGTAGTTCCTGACGCGTGCCGAACATACGTCCGAATTCTTGAGCTTCTTCTAATTTGGCCTTCGGCACCGCCGACTGGGGAGCCAGGGCCATCTCTTCTACTTGAGGGGCTACTTTGTTGTGTGGCAGAGCACTACACATACATTTGTCCTGCTTGGAGGAGGTGTCGGGTTTATTCAGCCTTTCCATGTTCGGATGCACTCCGGTGCTGGGACGTGTATGCCGCATGATCATTCTTTTTCTTCTTTATCTTTTTCGACGTCCACAAATGCCCTCCAGCCGCGGGTGGCGCAAGGGAGGTACGAGTGTGTGGGGCCCGGGGGTGTGGAGTTCCATAGCATGGTATCTTCTCTTTCGAGCCAGTGGACTATGGGTCTGGTGTGAATTGGCGAGAAAGTGCTTGTTGGGTCCCACAGTGTAGTGGCACGGATCTAGAGGGGGGTGAATAGATCCCTCTCTAAAAATTATAGCCAATTAAAAAGACTGGAAGGCTTCTCAATCAAGCCTCACCGAACATGCAAGTGACAAGATCACACACGGTGAGATGGCAATTTGAACTAGCAGTATACGTTGACAAATTTAGCATCAATGTGCAAGATAATCAATAACTCATCCTGTGAATGGTGGTAGAAGATAAGGAACATGCATACAACCAATCACACATGCACACGGATTTTTTTGGTGGTTTGGGACCACGACGGGTACCCTACGTCCACCCCTCACCACCTCGGTGACGCTACACTAAAACGTTACACGAGGTAGCACACGGGGATGAGCCCCAATACACCACACGCTGCACGATGGCAGTAAAACACACACACGAGCACGAGGCTCAACATGCTGTAGAGCAGCACAGACACGAGGGTGAACCCTCAACACGGTGCTCAGCACCACACACACACACCATGATGGGGACGCACCCCAACAATGATTACACACTCGGAGACCCCGCTCCGAACACACACACAATATTCTTCGGTTTAAAATATGAACTCAGATACACATTTGTAAGCTCAATGGACATAAACAAGCATGAATAACTCTAAACTGTGATGAATATAGAGTTGAGGAAACTCCTGAGCATCAAAGATGAATCTTGGTTCCTTGATGACTTCCAAGGATGGACAGATTGGAGAAGATGCCTTCACGAAGCTCCTTTGGTTCAGATCAGCAGAAAGGACGCAGATGCTTCAATCCCCTTTTCTTTGTTGACTTCATAACGCATCAAGTCCATGGATGATGGTTCAGTTGTTTTTCTTCAACCCAATGGCTTCTAGAAGGTGGAGGACGAACCTCTTCAACCTTGAATCGATCTCAGCATAATGTGGGAAGAAGCTTCAACACGTTCCAGCCGCTCTTCCTGTAAAACCCCAATCGTATATGCATTAGATGCTCCTCCCTTCTTTTTTTTAATGGAAACCCTATCTCATATGATATATATAGCACCAGGGAAATGAGGGCCACGTGGAGGATAATATCCCCCAAGGACCAATCACGATTGGGCACAAAAAGAGGGGATCGAGCTAGGGCTCCGGCCGCCGCACGAACCGGCATATTTTTCGGTCGTCGAAAAGTGTCGACCCCTAAGGTCGACACTCGCATACGGGCAAAGCAGAAGAAGGGCCGAAACAGCACCCAGCGAAGAAAGTGTCGACCCACGGGGTCGACACTTTTTGCCTGTGATAGAAACAAGCCACGGCAGAAAGACCTGGAATAAGTGTCGACCTTGTGGGTCGATACTTATATCCTGGATTCTGAAAAACAAGCCCAGACAGAACCGAGCGATAAAAAGGTCGACCCCATGGGTCGACTTTTTCTCCCCAACTTCGAAGACATAAGAGGGCTGGCTGAAAACAGCATCCCCTGGACAAAGTGTCGACCCACAAGGTCGACACTTTTCTTGACATAAACAAGATATAGGAAAACATACAATGGGGTTATTCTAAGATCATGAGACATCAAAGATCATTATTTGAATGGAAGAAGTATGTGACTCTACCCCAAAGATCACAGATAAGGCAAGTAAATATAGATAGGGAGTTACATTGGGGTTTGTTCATCCATCTTTCACAATAAACCTCCTTCAACTATCCAAACAAAAACTTACCATTTTAATGTTTTAGTTTGAATGATGACCACTTGATCTTGGCAGTTGGTCTCCATTGAAAGTCCCTGTCAAAGATACACACCTAAGGTCAGTCTTCAATTCTCATTTGCTTTCTTGAAGAATAATCTCTAGCTCTCATCAATCTCTCAATATTTAGACTAAGTCTCTTCAAACCACATGATAGCTATCACAATAGCTTGAATCTTATCCAAATCAACTAAGGAAGAGTTAGAAGAATTTCACCCAAATTGTTCGGAGACTTTCCTTTCTCACTAACCTCTGTAAACATTTCAAAACACACGTCAGTTAAGTTCATCAAATCAGTTGACCATGTCATACACTAGCCGTTCAATCAAATGGAGTTTGCTCAGTTCATTTCAAATCCACAACCAACATATGCATATTGTTTACATGGAGGGTAGTCACATGGTATTTAGTTCATCATCAAAATGACTTAAAACACGGTTGTGCACGGGGTTCAGCAATCTCCCCCTTTTTGATGATGACAAATACTATGTGCAATTTCACAAAATAGAGTAGACGGATAAAAAGTGTTTCAAGGAAATTCAATTTCAACCTTAGCATTCTAGACATGAAACCATTCTTATCAAACCAATCATTCCAAGCACACTTATTCTCAAAATGCAGTTCACACTCTATGAACACTCTAGGCATCCTGTAGACTATTTGATAACACAATCAAGAATATAGTGCATTCTAACCATTAATTAAAATACCATGCAGCATAACATCCATAAGTGCATATCCAATCAACAATGGAGATGGCATCAGAATAAACATCCATCAACTAGATATGTTCATTCACATTGTAACACAAGTTCATAGAATATGGCATTCACAAAACTACTTAAAACTTCAACATTGTCCATAAGACAACCATGTCCACAAAATTTCATAAGACAACCATTTTCCAGTCTAAACACAGAACTTAAACAAACACAGAACTAAACACAAGTCCACAAAATATGCCATAACATCCACATTTCATCTCCCCCTTTGTCATCAACAAAAAGGAGTGGTAAGGGGGGTAAAGTCAATCTGCTTGTCCATTAGAAGGAGGGTGCTAAAGCTTCAAGGAGAGTTTGGAGGTGTCCGAGGAAGCCTAAGAAAATCCGAGAGATCGTCAAACTTGGAGTTTTGAATGTCAATGGCAGTATTGAGTGAGTCAATGGAGTCGGCCATGGCAGCGAACTTCTGAAGATAAGTATCATGATGAAGCTTGAGTTCTTTGACTTCCCGTGTAAGGGCATCCACTGATTCTTTGACATTGCAAACTTCATCAGCTAATTCGTCAAATTTGGTGGTCATTGATGGAGCTGTTGAAGATGTGGCATGTGATCCTCTTGTTCTGGCAGTTCCGCTGATGGGTTGTTCTTGATCTTCACCCTCACTTTGCTTAGACCCTGCTGCCGGGGCTTTACCTTTCTGTGACAGAAGTGTGCGAATGAGAACACCATTTTTCAATTCATAGCCCATGTTGCTGCAGATTGATGGAATAGTATAGATGTCAGCATCCCTAATTGGATGACTGACTTGCTTGCTCAGATCAATATGCAAGGACTGAAAAATTGGTGTTAAAGCAACTCCATAAGGTAAATTCCGATTCTTGGACATCCTGCAGCTGGTTATGTACTCCATCATCACCTCTGGGAAGTTAACCGGTTCTCCACTCATGATTTGTACAAATAGGAATTTGTGCCTATCAGTTACTTGTTCCCTAGACCCTGATCTAGGCAGGAGTATAGTGGTCATCATGTGATGTAGAATCTTCTGAAGAGGTGGGAATTCATTTGCATTGAGCTTCGGTACACACCCTGGTGTTGCTACCTTATCCGTCATGAGTTCATATGCAAGTTCTTCAGAATAAATGGCTTCTCCATAAATCATCCCACTATCCCAAGGCAAATTTAGGGCCTTACCAATCAGTTGAGCAGTTAAAGGAATGGAACGCCCATTTATCTCAGTGTACAGTTCATCATTTTTCACCACCATATTTTCGTAGAATTGATGAACTAGGGAATGGTAGACACGTCGGTGGTCTGACATGAAAGAAATTAAATTTGGCTGCTTTCTAAGGAGTTCGACTAACCTTGGTAGATTCTTTTCTATGCTCCTAAAATCAACCGCACGAGGGCGCAACACTTTCCTTTCAGCCAACATCTTCGTCTCAGAGGCTCTTTCTCTTCTTTCAGCCTGGGCTACCCTGTCTTTACGCCTTAGCTCTGTTTGGATGCGGGCTTCCTCTTGTTCCAATACGGATCTCTTCTTGGGCGCCATGGGTACGGTTCGGACAACACTCAAAGCAAGCAAAGGAGGACTGGGATGCAGCTTGTGACTTCTGAATGGCTGGTCTTCACCCCACGAACATCACCTTCTCCAAGAGAATGAGCTTTGAAGGAGAACCCTGCAACTTCTTCTGGAGGAGAAGGAAGGGGCGAGGGAGCCTCTCGTAGAGGTGATGTTGAAGGACCACGGAGGGCGCCGCGATAGCTTCAAGTGGAAGTAGGAGATGGTGTGGACGGAGAGTAACGAGGGGTGGAGGAAGAGTGTCGACTGCGGGCTTGTCCGACGGAGAGAGGAGAAGAATCACGGGAATGAGATTTGGGGTTTAGGGTTAAAGTGAGACGAGAATGGGTTTTGGAGAGTGAGAAGTAGAGTGGGTTCGACTGGGTTCGACCAAAAATAGAGACCCAAGTGACCTTGGGTTCAAACCAAGAGAGCAATCGGTGCGTGGAGTGAATCCTGCGGTCCGGTTCACAAATCGGGTTCTGAAACAAAAGTGTCGACCTTGTGGGTCGACACATTTTGGAGACGATTATGTCTCACGAGAGACAGAGGGACACACGGTAAGAGTGTCGACCTTAGGGGTGGACACTTCTTCTGCACTTTGAAAAATCAAGAGATATGAAATGAATTGAAGTCCTATTGACCCAATCATGATTTCCACTGAATGATAAGCACAAATTGGGCAATATGTGGGTAGTTTAACAGAGAGAAGTTGATTTTGGACAAGGGAATTCAAATACCCACACTAGGATGATCAACTCAGTTAAACATGCAAGCTTTCATTTCTGATATCCAACACAAATCATTGAGATTGAAATGTTGCAGGGAATAATACCAAATTTGAGTTAAGTACATTTCATTCTCATGAATGGCATTGAAGCCAAGATTGCTTACCTTATCTCCTTCATCCTGAGCATTTCAATGAATTCAAGATTAAGGAATGTTAGAGTCACCAATTGCAATCTGTTAAATCTGTACATTAGAACTCAATGTCAGTGCAATATGAAACAAAGTCTGAGGAATGGACACAATGTCATAGTAGTAACTCATCGCACAGAACAGTTAAATCAGAGTTTGAATTCCTTTCAGCCATCACAATTTTTAGTTGGTCACAAGAGAGTGATTCTGACCAACTCAGTTCAACAATCAAACGGACATGGTTTGCTCTTCAGCAAAATCCATTTTATGAATTGTTCAAAGTGTGTTGCATGCTTCAATCAAGGGGGGGTTTAACAATCAAGTTCTTTTATGCATTTTTAGCATGCAGGCAGACATGCAAGCATACTTATATATATATGATCAAGCACGAAGGTCCCTTAGGGACGGGTATAAGAAGAATGCAATTGATTTGAGCAATCATGTCCATGAACCATATTAACATGGTTGTGCTTACAATTAGACGTACTACTTGACCATTGATGATCAACTAATTCAAGAAGTACATTCAAACAATCAAGCTCAGATTCAACATGAGAACAATGAATAATGACTTTCAAAGCAAAATGGATAGTCATATGTTCTAAGTAACACTAACAAGAATCTCTCCTCCCTACATTTCAATACAAAATGCTCGGCTTTTAGTAGCTTCGCACAGTCCCATGCAGTTTTATATTTATAAAATAGCAACATGACTAACCTTTTGACATGAGGCATACCCTTTGTCTCAGGGGCAATTTCCGGTTACTCGGTATCGTCATTTATGATAATGTGGATAAGACACTTTCCGATGCGAGTTTCCTCCTTTATTTCAGCGGGGATTCCTGATGTACTCGTTGTCAAATCACACTTATTAAATTTTTGGAGAGACTGACAGCTTTTTCCTCATGAGTCATTAGACATAAATGTAGGGATTTAATAATCCTTAAAAGTGTTGAGTGGAATAATAGAGATCCTTATTGAATGAAGTCGGTTGTATCAAAGTTCCATATGAAGTGAGTGATTGAACAGATTGTAGAACATGAATTAGCCTTTTCAAGGTTTTGTCTCCCCCTAAGTGTATGCACGATTGTAAACCACAATGACCTTGTTAAAATGTGTCATAAGGCATTCATGCCCGAATCAATGCAAGTTTATTTAACAAGATTGTTCAGTCGTAGAAGAGTTCAAAAAGAACCGGGTGTATATTATATACATTCAAGCAAGTGAAAATGATGTATTCAAGCAATTTGATTGCCGGTACGTGGCGGAGTACGTAGGTCCGAAGACCACACTCACGCATGATGAAAGATTCCAGGTGGACTTAATCTACCTTTCCACTGACACCATTTTATATACTGGTTAATCATGGCATTCATGCACACGAATATGAAATGTATGCGAGTCAGTGCATCAAGATGACAGATGATTAAAATTTTTATTTGTATTCACAAGTATGCATGAAGATGTGTGTGCTCTATGTGTAAAATTCAACTTTTATCCATAAAAAGAGACGAGTATAGCTAGAAAAGGACTTTGTGAACAACTGCAAAATTATAGTTATTCACACAGAAAAACATGAGTGAAAGCCGGTAAACTCTATGAACAATAACAAAAGATTTTTATTCACATGAGAAGGTAGAAGTGGAGTGCATTACCATATTGGCTCATCAATTTCTTGCCTTGGAGGAGTTTTATTCTATTGACAGCTTCTTCCATCACAAGGCATTCCTGCAAGACAAGATCTTCACTTTGGTGTTTTGGGAACCCAAGCCATCTTGGGTCCCTGGGGGTTAGGTGCACCACGATTTGTGGCTTTCCACATTTTCCTTGCATTCATATCGTCAAGGTGCAACAAAGACCAATCATTCATTAGATGTCACACATAACCACAATAATGACAATACACATGTTGTTTCAGTTTCTTTGGTTGAGTATAACCATTGGACTTTTGTGCATGTCTGGGGACTCTTTGATTTTGATTATGAAATTTTGGTTTCAAATTTAATGACCAACAATTTTTCATAGTGTGGCCCATTCTTCCACAATGAAAGTATTTAACTTCTCTTTTCTTATCAAGGAATCTATTGTTATGCATCTTAGAGGCATTTAAATCATCTTCTTTCATCACACTATAGTCATGCATTAAATGTCCAAGCTCACCACAATAGTGACATGAAGCATTGTTTTGTTTTGGAGCTTGGGATTTCACATCAGATTTCTTTGCATGCATAATGGGCTTTTGTTTGACAGATGAAGAAGTATTTGGTGTACTTGAGGAACTAGAAGCATGCACAAACGAAGTTTTTGTTTTCAGATTAAATGCTTCCTTTTTACTTGGATTGTATCCTAGTCCTTCCCTTTGGAAGTTCACCTTATCTCCCAAGAGTTTGTTTAGATTCTCCTCCCCACTCACAAACTTGCCCAATGATTTGTTCAGGTCAACGATTTCACTTTGAAGTGAAGCAATTAGAAGTTCACAAGATAGAATTTCATTTTCACAAGAAGTGATTTTCTCATTTAGAGTGACATTTATTGTCTTGTAAGATTCTATTTCCTGTTCTAGAATACTTACATTCTCACTCTCTTGAGCGACCATGGACTTGCCATTTTCAAATGTCAAAAGTCTTTCACACATGGTCGAATTTAGTTGTTTTAGATTTTCAAGTTCATATTTCAATAATTCATTTTCTTTTTCAGATTTCTCAAAGTGTTTCAATCTTCCCTCAAGCAAAGAGATTTGAATGAGCAAAACATCATTGTCCCCTTTTAGTTTCTCATTTTTATCCAGAAGGGACTTGCCATCTATTTCAGAATCAAGAAGTTTATCGAAGAGTTTATCATCATCTGATAAAAAATCTAACTTGCTTTTTAAACTCTCTTCAATTTTCTTAAGCAATGAGACTTTGCATGTCAGAAGTTCATTTTCTTTTTCCAGTTGTTCAATTTTTGAATTTTGATCAATGCATTTCACACAAGAGGAATTGTCATGAGTGTTTTCATTAGACTTCTTCTTCAAGGCTTTGTTTCCACATTTCACCTTTTTATATTTTTCTGATAGTTCTTCATAAGCATCTACCAACTCATCAAATGACAGTTCATCTTCATCGGATTTAGAACTTACCTCCTCAGCACTTTCATCACAAGTTTGGTAAATATCATTAGCCATTAATCCCTTTAGTCCTTGCTTCTCTTGAGCTAGCCTCAATTTGTCCATAAGTTTTTTGGCGGTTCTGCAAGAGGAGACAAATGTGAACCTGTTAGAATTGACAGAATTTTTTAACAACCTCAAAATTTTAGTATTTTCAGGACTCTTTAGCCTATCTTGGTTGGACCACTTGGTCTCGTCCCGCGGTAACTTTTGAGGACCATCATTAACGAACTTCCACAAATTTGGATTAATTGAATTTATGGTCATACACATTTTTCCCAGCCATGAGTTAAAGTCATCACCATTATAAACAGGTAAAGAAGTCAAAGAAGCAATATCTGAAGAAGCATTCATCATTCAAAACTACACTAGGATCCCTCTGAAGATCGTTTGATCTAATATAACAGAGCCGGGCTCTGATACCAATTGTTGGGTCCCACAATGTAGTGGCACGGATCTAGAGGGGGGTGAATAGATCCCTCTCTAAAAATTATAGCCAATTACAAAGACTTCAAGGCTTCTCAATCAAGCCTCACCGAACATGCAAGTGACAAGATCACACACGGTGAGATGGCAATTTGAACTAGCAGTATACATTGACAAATTTAGCATCAATGTGCAAGATAATCAATAACTCATCTTGTGAATGGTGATAGAAGATAAGGAACAAGCATACAACCAATCACACATGCACAAGGATTTTTTAGGTGGTTTGGGACCACGACGGGTACCCTACGTCTACCCCTCACCACCTCGGTGAGGCTAAACTAAAATGCTACACGAGGTAGCACACGGGGACGAGCCCCAATACACCACACGCTGCACGACGGCAGCAAAACACACACACGAGCACGAGGCTCAACACGCTGCAGAGCAGCACAGACACGAGGGCGAAACCTCAACATGATGCTCAGTACCACACACACACACCATGACGGGTACGCACCCCAACAATGATTACACACTCGGAGACCCCGCTCCGAACACACACACAATATACTTCGGTTTAAAAGATGAACTCAGATACACATCTGTAAGCTCAATAGACATAAACAAGCATGAATAACTCTAAACTGTGATTAATATGGAGTTGAGGAAACTCCTGAGCATCAAAGATGAAGCTTGGTTCCTTGATGACTTCTGGGGATGGACAGATTGGAGAAGATGCCTTCACGAAGCTCCTTTGGTTCAGATCAGAAGAAAGGATGCAGATGCTTCAATCCCCTTTTCTTTGGTGACTTCATGGCACATCAAGTCCATGGGTGATGGAGTGATGGTTCAGCCGTTGTTCTTCAACCCAATGGCTTCTGGAAGGTGGAGGATGAACGTCTTCAACCTTGAATCGATCTCAGCATAATGTGGGAAGAAGCTTCAACACGTTCCAGCCGCTCTTCTTGCAAAACCCCAATCGTATATGCATTAAATGCTCCTCCCTTCTTTTTTTTTAATGGAAACCCTATCTCATATGATATATATAGCACCAGGGAAATGAGGGCCACGTGGAGGATAATATCCCCCAAGGACCAATCACGATTGGGCACAAAAATAGGGGATCGATCTAGGGCTCCGGCCGCCGCGCGAACCGGCGTATTTTTCGGTCGCCATAAAGTGTCGAACCCTAAGGTCGACACTCGCATACGGGAAAAGCAGAACAAGGGCCGAAACAGCACACATCGAAGAAAGTGTCGACCCACGGGGTCTACACTTTCTGCCTGTGACAGAAACAAGCCACGGCAGAAAGACCCTGTCCTGGATTATGTCCTGGATTATGTCTTGGATTCTGAAAAACAAGCCCAGACAGAACCGAGCGATAAAAAGGTCGACCCCACGGGTCAACTTTTTATCGCCAACTTCGAAGACATAAGAGGGCCGACAGAAAATAGCACCCCCTGGACAAAGTGTCGACCCACAAGGATGACACTTTTCTTGACATAAACAAGATATAGGAAAACACACAATGGGGTTAGTCTAAGATCATGAGACATCAAAGATAATTATTTGAATGGAAGAAGTATGTGACTCTACCCCAAAGATCACAGATAAGCCAAGTAAATATAGATAGGGAGTTACATTGAGGTTTGTTCATCCATCTTTCACAATAAACCTCCTTCAACTATCCAAACAACAACTTACCATTTTAATGTTTTAGTTTGAATGATGACCACTTGATCTTAGCAGTTGGTCTCCATTGAAAGTCCCTGTCAAAGATACACACCTAAGGTCAGTCTTCAATTCTCATTTACTTTCTTGAAGAATAATCTCTAGCTCTCATCAATCTCTCAATATTTAGACTAAGTCTCTTCAAACCACATGATAGCTATCACAATAGCTTGAATCTTATCCAAATCAACTAAAGAAGAGTTAGAAGAATTTCACTCAAATTGTTCGGAGACTTTCCTTTCTCACGAACCTCTATAAACATTTCAAAACACACGTCAGTTAAGTTCATCAAATCAGTTGACCATGTCATACACTAGCCGTTCAATCAAATGGAGTTTGCTTAGTTCATTTCAAATCCACAACCAACATATGCATATTGTTTACATGGAGGGCAGTCACATGGTATTTAGTTCATCATCAAAATTCCTTAAAACACGGTTGTGCACGGGGTTCAACAGTGCTCACTCCTTCAGCGAAGGGATGAGGGGGCCGCTTCACCGCGTAGGCACGTAGAACTAGATGTTTTAGTCTACAAGTGGTGGGGTTTAGTCATCGGCATGGGGTTAACACCAAGGAGGTTCTTTTTGTTCATTGACTTGGACAGGAGGTCCGAGCCGAAGCAAAGGGGTTCTTTTTGTTCATCGATTTGGACGGGAGGTCCGAGCCAAGGCAAAGGAATTCTTTTTGTTCATCGACTTGGACGGAAGGTCCGAGCCAAAGTGAAGATGGTTCTTTTTGTTCATCGACTTGGGCGGAAGGTCCAAGCCGAAGCAAAGAGGTTCATTTTGTTCATCGACTTGGACGGAAGGTTCGAGCTGAAGTAAAGAGGGTGTTTTTGTTCATCGACTTGGACGGAAGGTCCGAGTTGAAGCAAAGGGGTTCTTTTTGTTCATTGACTTGGACGGAAGGTCCGAGCCGAAGCGAAGAGGGTTCTTTTGTTCATCGATTTGGGCGGAAGGTTTGAGCTGAAGCAAAGAGGTTCTTTTTGTTCATGGACTTGGATGGAATTGTTCATCGACTTAGACGGAAGGTCCGAGCCGAAGCGAAGAGGGTTCTTTTGTTCATCGACTTGGGTGGAAGGTCCGAGCTGAAGCAAAGAGGTTCTTTTTGTTCATCGACTTGGACGGAAGGTTCGAGTCGAAGCAAAGAGGGTCTGTTTGTTCATCGACTTGGATAGAAGGTCCGAGCCAAAGCAAAGGGGTTCTTTTTGTTCATTGACTTGGACGGAAGGTCTGAGCCGAAGGAAGGCGGTCTTTTCATTCATTGACTAGGACGCAGGGTCCGGGTCAAAGCAAGGGTAATTTTTATTGGCTCGGACAGGAGATCCAAGTCGAAAGTTTTATGCGTTGGTGGGAGAAAAGGTAGTGTTGAGCTAGATATGAGGGTTTTTTGCTACTGCATGGGATGCAACTGTTTTGGTTATTTGGCCGAGATGCGATGGTCTAAGCTGGAGGAGGGAATTTTGAATTACGGTGGCACCTGATGAATCGACGTCCCCCAATGACTTTGATAAGTTTTTTTTCTTTTTTTCTTTTTTTTCTTTTTTTAATGGATATTGCATAGTCTCACAGAAGGTCTAAGAAACATTCTTGTTCAGCGTGAAGCGCGGGCTTTAATTGTTCATCGAACTGGGGAAGTGATGCGTGATATAGTTTCAAATGTCTTCCATTAAGGGGTGGGAAGTGAGTCCCCCCCTATGGTTGACAACCACATACGCACCTCCTTCATAGACTTTCTGGACAACATATGGCCCAAGCCAGTTTTCATTTCGCTTGCCTTTATGGTTGGCGGCCATGACCTCTCTTCTTTTGACCATCATGAGGTCACCTTTATTAAATTCACGCCCCTTGACAACCTTGTCGAAGGTGCGGGCTATGCGGGCCTGGTAGACCGATATATTCTGATGAGCCTAGAGTCGCTTCCCTTCTAAGTCGGAGAGCTCTTCCAACCTCCGTCCTGCGTTTGTTCAGTCATCTTTGACCAATTTGCGTTGGATTGTGACCTGAAATGAGGATACTTCTAGTTCAATGGGGAGGACTACTTCCGAGCCTTACACCAAAGAGAAGGGCGAACAACCTGTTGGAGTTTTATAGACAGTATGGTACGCCCACAGTGCTTCGTACATCTTATCCTCCCTGTCCCTTTTGTTGGAATTGAGAGTCTTTGCCAAAAGGGTGCAGAGTGTCTTATTGAATGCTTCGGCCAACCCGTTTGCCTATGGGTTGTATGGAGTGGATGTCCTCTAGTCAATCTTGTACTTTTCGGCCAATCTGTAGACCTTTTGGTTCCAGAAGTGGCTTCCGTTGTCTGAGATGATTCGGTTGGGGACGTCGAATCGGAATATTACATTTCGCCGGATAAATCGGGCCATGATTTCTCCTGTGACTTCTTTCAGGGCTACAGCCTCTGGCCAGCGGGAGAAATAGTTTATTATTGCCAGAATGTACTTGCATCCTGAAGAGGATGGGGGTAGTGGGACCACGACATCTGTTCCCCATTGGGCGAAAGGCCAGCTGGGTGCTGTTGGATGTAGCTATGTCGGCGGTCGCCTGGGGACCGTTGCATGCTCTTGACACTTTTGACATGACTTGGCATAGTTGCAGCAGTCGTCGAACATTGTTGGCCAATAGTAACCTAGCTTTTTAATTTCAATTTTCATCTCCAGCCCTGCTTGGTGTGCTCCAGTCGACCTGGTATGGGTTTCTTTCATGACCCTCCAGGCTTCTTCCATAGAGAGGCATCGAAGGAGTATTTTCTTCTAGGCGTCCACCATAATTTGAAATAGAATTCTGCTTCTCATCTCATAGGAGTCTTTTATTCGGATCAGCCTATACTTTTCTTCCCTTCGCTTGGGCAGCTGTTGGTGCTTAAACCATTGCATGAGGGGCTCTCGACAGTCGGGTGAGCCGACCACTTCTGCGGTTGCTACCTCAGGCTCTTCCCCAACTGGGTCTTCTTCTATCATGCTGGGGACTTGATGGGAATCAACATCGAGCACTAATATTTTATTTTTGTATTTGTATCCTTTTTGTTTGCATTTATTTCCTTAGATTAATTGGGTTGCAATTGTAAGGCATTATAAGCCAATTTGTTAGTCTTTGGGAATTTTTGGGTTTTTATGTAAAATGCCAGTAGGTCATGCAGGGTCTCCCACCCTCTTTCCCATTGGTCCATCTAGGATCATGGGCCATGTGGGGCTGGTTCAAAGTCTAAGATTGGACTTGGACCAAGGGGACAAAATGAAAGAAAAATCAAATTTGTCACCCTTTTTTTCAAAGGCCCCCCCTTAATGTATTTTATTCTTGTTGTATTTTTTTTATTTTGGTCATTAGACCACCTAGGGGATTAATTATCCCATCCCTTGTTAACCCCTCCCTAACCCTAGATCTGAGGGTAGTCTAGGTCCTTTTTCCATTTTTATATAACCCCTGTATTTTCCCATTTCATAGAAGTAATGAGAAGAAAAGTTAAAAAATTCCCAAGAGCCCAAGGGCGCCCCCTCCCTCTCCCCTTCTTGTAGTAGAGAATGCAGCAGAAATCCATGGTGTAAAGTCATATTCTGGGAGTGATTCCCACCTCTACCACCTTGTTGGCCCAGACTAGATGGCGAACAAGAAGGGGGGTTGAATTGTCCCCTTGTCGAGATGACGGATTTTAAAAACTATCTAAACTAATCACAGCGGAATTAAAATTAACTTTGTTGATTAGCCTAAACAGACGTGAGATTAAAATATTCTCTCAAGCTCTCCGATCTCACTCGAATAAACTATGCAATAGATGGTAGAAATAAATCCTAACACGGATAGCGGATGAAGCAATGTGCGATGATGTAGTGAATAAAAACCTATAAAATGGCCTATGAACGGAGATAGAAGAAATGGACAATCACACAGGCATTCACAATGGACACAGAGATTTTTAGGTGGTTCGGGACAACGACGGGCTCCTACGTCCACCCCTCACTGAACCCAGTGAGGCTTCACTACACGCTACGAACCGTAGCAACACGGGGACGAACCCCAACACCACACATGCTGCTTCCGCAGCAATACACACACAGGGCCTGGCCCTAAGACGTTGCCACTGCAACACACACACACGCAGTCGAGGAACACACCCCGGACGCAAAAACCACACGGAGATGCAGCTTCGTCTACACACAAAAACTCGGGGAAACTTTCCCCACAATAAATCTACACACTCGGAGACGCAGCTCCGCCCACACACAATAGTATTTCGAGTTCAATAAAATGAAAGGATATACAATGACCACCTAAACATTAATCTATGCTCAAATGAAAAGATGGAAATGAGAGATCAAGGATTCCCCCTCAAATCCACAGTGAAAACCGTCCATAGGAGTGGTAGGGTGCGCATGAGAGTTTTATCCACAGAGTGGAAGCCGGCTAGGCTCGTAGGAGACGCTAAGGAATGGATCTTCAGGAACCGTGTTCAGAACAAGGATCAGATCAGTAGAGATATGCTCGTTGATGCGTTCTCCTCTTCTTCTTCTTCCACCTCCAAGTAGATGAGTCGCCCCACTCCTTTCCCTGCAAGGATAGAAACGATTAGCCCTCAAAAAGTTCTCTTCGTCGAAGCAAAACGCAGCCTTATATACCCAGCAGAAGGAACAAGACAAAGATAAGAAAGCCCATAATTAAACCCTTCAAAAATACACCCAATGTATAGGAGAAACCCTAAGGGTATTAGGGTAAAAAGCCCATGGCAATCGGATCAATAAATGGCAATTCGCAATCAATCTGGAAAACACGATCCGAACGAACCAGACAGAGTGTCGACTCTTGGAGTCGACATATTTGTCAAGGTGTTCTATCCTGTCAAAGGAAAACATGACCCACAGTGAGAGTGTCGACTCCCAGAGTCGACACTTTTCACTAGGGGTTCTATCTGCGTAAAGGACAGACCCTAGGCCAGTAAGTGTCGACTCTGGGAGTCAACACTTGCTACCTAGCATCGAGGTAGGTGCAACTAGCATCGAGGTAGGTGCAACTAGCATCGAGGCAGGTGCAACTAGCATCGAGGTAGGCAGACAAGAGTCGAATCTTTCAGAGCCAAAGCATAAAACAACATGCAGCGTGAAGAGTGTCGACTCAAGGAGTCGACACTTTTTCATCTGCGTGCTGGAAACACATATGCCAGCATGCTGACCAGAAAGTGTCGACTCCTTGAGTCGACACTTTTCCTGACAGCAGTGAAAACTACTATAAATCATGATGAAAAGCCAGAAACCTTCAACCATGTTCAAACCCCTATTACCCCAATCAAAAACCAATTAAATGCCAAGCATTAGAGGTCTTAAAAAGAACACTCATCCAAGGTTTCAAAGGATTTGAGGAAACTGAATGAGCATAATGGTGCCACAGGATAAACATGAAAGACATGCATGAAGGACACTAGAAAACCCAGTACATGAAGACCACTTCAGACACAATTAAGGCAATATGCAATCAATTACAGAAGTGCATTCATACCATTGATCCAATGGTTTGAAGGCAACATGAACTTGCACATTCTAAAATTTTAATTTCATATTAAAGTTAAATCAATGCATTTGAAATGCATAATCACTATGCCATTTTCTACACAAGCTTCACATATCAAATTTGATTCAGCATGGTAAAACCAGTTCTAATTCAAACAGAGCATACATGAATTTAGTCCAAAGATTTCAATAACAAGCTTCACAAGCTCACATATCAAATAATGATTCAAGAAAACTAAGGTCGACGCTAGTTTGCTTTCAAAGCAACTAAGGTCAACGCTAGTTTGCTTTCTAGCAAACTAAGGTCGAGGCTAGTTTGCTTTCAAAGCAACTAAGGTCGATGCTAGTTTACTTTGGCTGGTTGGACATCATGAACTCAAGTGTAATACATGAACCTCATTCAAAGGCACTTAGATATATGAAATTTCATGACTTAAACCCATCATATAAACTAACATAGAAGTCAATTTCACATTCAAAATTAATCAGATTTCAGCATGAAGGAACCAAGATTTATTACCATCTAGGCAATCCAAAACAAGAGACAGGGCTCAAGGAGCCAGGGGTCGACCCATGAGGTCAACCCTTGAAGTAGGAAATAAAATGTTTGCCTAAAGGCAGTCCAGTTCAACCCAAGAGCATCCAATGCCATTCAAACAAGGTTAGAGGCCTTATGACCTTCTATGAAAACATGATTTCACCAATGAAAAACATCAAGTATGAAGTGCATCCAGAGACCAATGGTGCGGTCTATGCACATGAACAACTAAGAACTTTTCAGACCACACAAGTCCAAGCAAATGAAAGCATTATTCACCACGCATTCTATACCTACAATACAAGATAACAATATATGAGCTCATCTAGCATGAAGACATTTTCCACTAAACAAGCACACAATATTTTCACTTTAAAGCATATCCAAACCACACAATATATTGTAATCATCAAAACCATTATCAAGAACAAGGAGGGAGTGCAACGAACCCAACAATCTCCCCCTTTTTGATGATGACAATATATTGTGGCCGCCAAGATTCTCTCCCCCTTTGACATTATCAAAAAGTGGGGGACTTGAGGAACAAAATGTGGAGTTTTCAAAGACGAATGAGACAGAAGTATAAGGACCATGCTGCATGAACCCAGCAATGTGAACTGTATGAGTAAAATACAGTTTTACTCAAGTATGCATGACCTAGAAGTTGGAAAATGTGTATGCATGCCTTCTAAATGTTATGGCTATGCAGAAGACTGAGATATTTACAAGTATTGCTGAAATATATGCAAGTGTGTAAATTCTGAATTATATGTTAGATGCATAACCAAACCATGTGCAAAAAGTAAAGCTAAACTATATGAAAATGTTATGCCAAAGTGCACATTATTCTCCCCCTATTGTCATGAACAAAAACTGACTGACAATTGGTTTATTTAACCTGTTATTTACATGTATAATCTAAAGATGCATTAATGTGAGAGGAAGTATGAAATGAAGTATGCATGCAAGCAAACAAGCAAGCAAGCATAGAGGCCAATCAAGCAAGCATCTCTATTACTCCCCCTCAGTGGGGTAAGAGGATAATGACTTAACAGTTCATTCAAAATCGAAATGTGAGACATGAAGCATAATCAAAAAAGGTAGTGCATGCATATGCTAAATGTATTACATAGACCATGATAAGAACAAATTCAAGATATACAGTCATCACAATAATATCCTAAATTAAAATTTGTGTAAATGAGCAATGAACTTCAAAATTATATGGATATGAAAAAAATTTCTAGAAAACGCTAGAGGGTTATTTCCTTCCTACACTTTCATTTCGATCCTCGACTTTTGGTAGCTTCACACAACCCGTTTTTGTTTGCTTTTCTTTTATTGGATTTTACCGTTCAATGCGAGTCACCTCATATGTCTCAATGGGGTTTCCCGGCTACTTGGATTCATCACGTAATGTAGATTTTTGTTTCAACTTTCGATGCGAGTTTCCTCATTTATTTCAGTGGGGATTCCCGACTACTTGATTAGACATTCCACTTATTGAGGCTTGCGAGGTAGGTATCTTTTTCCTCACGATTCTCTTAATTTCCATGTAGAAATTTGTTTCTCCTTGAAGTGTTAAAAGGAATTTTTGAAATCCTTATCAATCAAAGTCATATGCATCATTTTTTGAACAAGATATGGGTAATTGCTTTGTATGTAGAAAGTGAATTTGTCTAGACATAGTTATGACTCCCCCTAAATATATGCATAGTTAGAAATAATTCCTCCTCCTTTGTATATGTCATGATTTACAAAAGATCAAGAACATTGTGTTTTATTTATCAAGGAGGTGAGTTCTTAGAAGATTTTCAAGAAAAGGTTTTTCTAGGAATATATATACATGCAAGCAAATAAGGATTTTGGAAATTAATTCAAGCAATATGATTTCCGGTACGGGGCGGAGGTGGTGGTCCAAGGACCCTACTCATGCATAGGGGGTGCTTCCAACTGGACGTAATCCACTCTTCCACAAGCACCATTTTATATACCGAAAAGTCTTGACATTCAAGCACAAAAAAATAGAAGGTATGCACTAGCATATGCACGTGAATGCAAAGTTGATTAGAAATTTATTTCTATTCACAAGTATGCAAGGATATGTGCATGTGTTTTCTATATATGCAAGAACATGCATGTAAATGGACAGATGATCGAAGATTATCCCTATTCACAAACATGCAAGGATGTGTATGATATGTGCCAGAGGTTAAGTATGTAAACTGTGTAAACAAAATTGCATTGTTATTCATAAAAAGTGAACGAAGATGTAAGAGACTTTATGTACAAAGTAAAGGATTCAAAAACTAAATTTGTTCACAAAATGTGAACCAGTTCCAAACTCAATTTTTTACCTTTGTATTTCTTTCAAAATGAACTTAAGTAAAAAGAATTTTAGAAGTTTTCTAAAACAATGAAGCAAAAATGCAACTGTTTAATTGTAAAATTTTCTTCAAACATAAAATTTACCTTTTCAGGTTTTTCAAAGTTAACCTAAGCAGAGTGAGTTCACAAAATCAAACCAATTTCTCTCTCGCCTTGAGAGTCCTTTATTTATCAACATTCCTTATCCTCAAGGCGCCCCTGTAAAACAGATTCTCATTTTGGACATTTGGGTACCCAAGCCATCTTGGGTCCCGAGGGGTTAGTTCTAGAATGAGTGAAGGTATTCTTATATCTCCTGGCACACCTATCATCATCCAATCTCATTGTGGCACAGTCATCCATTGAATGACCACCCTGGCCACAATAGAAATAGTGAGAAGATTTTCTCTTCAAAAACTAATTGTCATCATTTTTCATTATAGAACAATCATTCATTACATGTCCAAAACTACCACAGTAATGACATGAAAAATTCTTTTTGACAAATCATTCATCATCATTTTTCTTTGTAAAACAATCTTCAAAAACATGACCATGCAACCCACAATAGAAACAATGAGTGTTGAGATTTTTCTTTGTGGGTTTTTCATGATTTTTGGAACCAACATCTATTTCCATTTTTGATTTCAATGCCTCATCATCATCAAATTTCATCAAAAAGTAATCATACATATCATGGCCAAATTTGCCACAATAGTAACAGGAGACATTCCTTCTTTTAGTTGCGTGAAAGTGTTTGTCATGTGAACAGTTGGCACGCATACTAGAGAAACCAGAATTATTTTTCGGTTTTTGATTAGGCTTTGCATATGTGGACAAGAATTCATTCAACTTTTTGATTTCATTTTCTGAGGACAAGATATGCAATTCAGAACTATCAATCTCTTCTTCACATGATGTAATTTTCTCATTCAAAAGAGAATTGACAGACTTATAGTTAGCAACCTCTTGTTCTAGAGCGTGAAGATTTTCAGAATTATTATCAACCACATGTTTTCCTTTTTCAAGAGTAAGTAATTTTTCAGATATAGCTGTGTTTAAATGTTTTAACTCTTCATTCTCCTTAGCAAGTTTGTCATTCAAAATCAATTCACTGCACAAATCTTGATCAATAGAATTCAATTCAATTTTCTCTAATTGAGTAATCTCATTCGTTAGAGTAGAATTTTCATTTCTTAAACAAGCAATTGTTTCTTTGTGAACATCAACATCATGCATGTGAGATTCAACTGATTTTTCAAGTTCAGTACATTTTTCACATGAAGAATTATCAACACAAGAGTTTTTAATTTTTTTTTAATTTTTGATTTTCAGGTTTCATTGTTTTATATCTTTCAAACAATTCATCATAGGCATTTACCAATTAATCATAGCTAAGTTCATTTCCTCGTCGGAGTCAGAGTTTACCTTGGAACTCTCCTCGCTTTGATGCTCAAGCTCACCATTTGCCACAAGGCACTCACTATTCCGTCTTTCTTCTTGGGCTTCGCTTAGCCCATTCCAGATCTCTTTGGCTGACCTGCAAGATAAAATAAAAGTAAGTTGATTAGGGTCCACAGCAGCCTTAAGAGCATTCAAAATAAAAAAATTATCAGAATTCTTTTTCTTATCCTCATCGGTCCATCTTAACTCATTTTTAGGAAGAATGTGAGGACCATGAGTGATTAGATTCATAAGTTTTGGATCAATATTGGTAATCCAAACACAAAATATTCCAAGCCATAGAGGATAATCAAAACCATCAAAGATAGGAACTGAATGCACACTAGCCATCATGAAAAAGATCTTTTCTCCTAGACTGTGAGGTCCGCAGAATAAAAGTCAGAGACTGTGCTCTGATACCAATTGTTGGCCCAGACTAGATGGCGGACAAGAAGGGGGGTTGAATTGTCCCCTTGCCGAGATGGCGGATTTTAAAACTATCTAAACTAATCACAGTGAAATTAAAATTAACTACGTTGATTAGCCTAAACAGACGTGAGATTAGATTAAAATATTCTCTCAAGCTTTCCGATCTCACTCAAATAAACTATGCAATAGATGGTAGAAATAAATCCTAACACGGATAGCAGATGAAGCAATGTGGATGATGCAGTGAATACAAACCTATAAAATGGCATGTGAACGGAGATAGAAGAAATGGACAATCACACAGGCATTCACAATAGACACAGAGATTTTTATGTGGTTCGGGACCACAATGGGCTCCCTACGTCCACCCCTCACCGAGCCCGGTGAGGCTTCACTACACGCTACGAGCTGTAGCAACATGGGGATGAACCCCGACACCACACACGTTGCTTCTGCCGCAATACACACACGGGGCCTGGCCCCAAGAGGTTGCCACTGCAGCACACACACACGGAGTCGGGGAACACCCCTCGGACGAAAAAACCACACGGAGACGCAGCTCCGTATACACACAAAAACTCGGGGAAACTTTCCCCAAAATAAATCCACACACTCGGAGACGCAGCTCCGCCCACACACAATAGTATTTCGAGTTTAATAAAATGAAAGGATATACAATGACCGCCTAAACATTAATCTATGCTCAAATGAAAAGATGGAAATGAGAGATCAAGGATTCCCCCTCAATTCCGTAGTGAAAACCGTCCATAGGAGTGGTAGGGTGCGCATGAGAGTTTTATCCATGGAGTGGAAGCCGGCTAGGCTCGTAGAAGACGCCCAGGAATGGATCTTCAGGAACCACATTCAGAATAAAGATCAGATCGGCAGAGATATGCTCGTTGATGCGTTCTCCTCTTTTTCTTCTTCCACCTCCAAGTAGATGAGTCGCCCCACTCCTTTCCCTGCAAGGATAGAAACGATTAACCCTTAAAAAGTTGTCTTCGTCGCAGCAAAATGCAGCCATATATACCCAGCTGAAGGAACAAGACAAAGACAAGAAAGCCCATAATTAAACCCTTCAAAAATACACACAATGTATGGGAGAAACCCTAAGGGTATTAGAATAGAAAGCCCATGGCAATCGGATCAAGAATGGCAATTTACAATCAATCCGGAAAACATGATCTGGACGAACCAGACAGAGTGTCGACTCTTGGAGTCGACACTTTTGTCAAGGTCTCCTGTCCTGTTAAAGGAAAATAGGACCCACAGTGAGAGTGTCGACTCCCAGAGTCGACACTTTTCACTAGGGGTTCTGTCTGCATAAAGGACAGACCCCAGGCCAGTAAGTGTTGACTCTGGGAGTCGACACTTGCTGCCTAGCATCGAGGCAGATGCAACTAGCATCGAGGCAGGTGCAACTAGAGTCGAGGCAGGATGGATAGCCCCTAACAAGAGTCGACTCTGAGAGTCGACTCTTTCAGAGCCAAAGCACAAAACAACATGCATCGTGAAGAGTGTCGACTCAAGGAGTTGACACTTTTTCATCTGTGTGCTGGAAACACATATGCCAGCATGCTGACCAGAAAGTGTCGACTCCTTGAGTCGACACTTTTCTTGACAGTAGTGAAAACTACTATAAATCAGGATGAAAAGCCAGAAACCTTCAACCATGTTCAAACCCCTATTACCCCAGACAAAAACCAATTAAATTCCAAGCATTAGAGGTCTTAAAAAGAACACTCATCCAGGGTTTCAAAGGATTTGAAGAAACTGAATGAGCATAATGGTGCCATAGGATAAACATGAAAGACATGCATGAAGGACACTAGAAAACCCAATACATGAAGACCACTTCAGACACAATTAAGGCAATAGGCAATCAATTTCAGAAGTGCATTCATACCATGGATCCAATGGTTTGAAGGCAACATGAACCGACACATTCTAAAAATTCAAATTCATATTAAAGTTAAATCAATGCATTTGAAATGCATAATCACTATGCCATTTTCTACACAAGCTTCACATATCAAATTTTGTTCAGCATGGTAAAACCAATTCTAATTCAAACAGAGCATACATGAATTTAGTCCAAAGATTTCAATAACAAGCTTCACATGCTCACATATCAAATAATGATTCAAGCAAACTAAGGTCGACGCTAGTTTGCTTTCAAAGCAACTAAGGTCGATGCTACTTTGCTTTGGTTGGTTGAACATCATGAACTTGTTGAGACTGGTGCGATAGATTCAGAGGGGGGTGAATGAATATATCCTTCAGAATTTTGCCCAATTGAAAAAATTAAACAAACAAGATGCGGAATTAAAAACCCACAGATGTCTTAATCATCTTAGATGCACCCTTCGAATGATGGAAGGAAGATCAGATACACTGTACCTCTGATCTACTCCATATAAACTAAAGAGATGACTCAGTTCATCTAATCAACTAGACTCTATCAAGACCAGAATCAAACGCACGGTGTGCAAACCTATCTCTAACTAGATATAAGAAACATATCGTGCCTATGCATACATCTAGTCAATCGAATAAGGCAATCAAACCACAGTAGACAAGGGGATTTTTAGGTGGTTCGGTCCGCAGACCTACGTCCACCCCACACTCAAACCCGAGTGTGGCTTCCGCTGATACACGGCTTAAATAGCTGGGCCTCACAGCTTGCCTACAACCGTTCAGCAACACAACTTGTTGTCCGAGGTATCCACCTCGCCCACTGAGCAACACAGCTTGCTGTCCAGAGGAATCCTCCTCTGCAACGCTGAGCAATACAGCTTAGCTCTGCTGACTAAAAACTTGAAATAGAGTTTCAAAAGAAAAATAAGAAGAACAAAGGAAACACAGCAACTGAAAGCTGTAAATGATAGGAACAAGTTGGTCTGGATCTGATCCAAGAGCCAACAGATAATAGATCTTTAATGAAGCTTCTCTTCTTCTTCTCCTCAAGCTCTTCCTTCACTCTCTCTCTCTCTCTCTCGATCTCTCTCAATCTCACGAGCTCTCTCACTTTCACTTCTGCTCTTCTCTGCTGCTACTCTCTTCTCCTCACTGGATCGTGCTGCTGTAGATCTTTTTTCTTCTATCTACTTATGTCTCTCATTTTTCTGCATCGATCATTGTCTTCTTATATACTCTCACTGGGCGTGTGGATGAAGAACTCCCGCCCATTAGCTTCGAGAAGGCTCTCAGCCACGTGTCACGATCTAAGCGTTGTAGCCTTCCACGTGGCACTCATTAGGAGGTCGATCTGCCTTGGATCACGTGCCCATCCTCGGAGAGAAGCTCTGTCTGAAAAACACAAGGCCTTTAATCAAACGCTTAGCATAGTTTGCACTGTTATGTTCAAACATAGAATGCACTGAGTAGAGATATTCAAGTCAACCATTGTATTGACTTACACAACAGCTTGACACCATATGCACAGACATGGGTCCAAGAGGCACAAGAAGAAGACTTTGTACCGAGTCAAAAGAAAGGATCAAAGATATGGACGGACTCTTAAAACAATTGTGTAACACAGTTGATGCACCGAGTTGGATTTGCGAGAATTGCACCGAGATGAAAGAGAAGAATCATACGAACAAAAAATGGATGCAAGATAGACCTTGCACCGAGTCTGAAAGGCGAGATACATAAAGATGCACAAACAAGATATGTACGAACCTAAAAGTGTATGCTGCAATGAAATACAATGAAATGCACTGAGCCAATTTATGTCTAGACACGTAATGCACCGAGATGGAAACGGGGCTATAGTGTTTATGAGTGAGATAGAGACTTGCACCGAATTGATAAAGAGAAGTACAAGACACCGCTTGCACCAAGACGTATTTGCACTGAGATGAAGAGACAAGATCTAACGATCCATACCAGACGACGATTGCACTGACTAGAGCTTGCACCGTCCTCGAGAGGTGAGATGCAAGGACATGTTATGCATGGACCTTAAAGTTATTACCACAGACTTCCTTCATGTTTTGAAACAAGTAATTGCACCGAATGTATAAATGTAAAGGACAACGATGCAAAAGGATGCACTGATTATGTTCACGAATGTATAGACTCGCTAAGTCACCATGTGCAGACTTAGTGTATGTGTGAGACAAATCAATGCATAGACTATGTATATGCATGAAGACCACTGGTTATACTGACTAGTAGAGTGAGACAGCGGAGGTTGTACAGACTAGCCACCAAGTAATGTACAGACTTGAGTTGATGTAGTCTAGGCAAAACTCTGTACAGACTTTAACCCTTGAACTGGCATGTACTAACTTATGGCCACATGAAACACAGTTATGAAATGCACAGGCCTAGACTGTTAACCCTGCACTGATGTTGTATGCATAATGAACATGGATTGCACTGACTAAGTCACGAGCTGAGCTAACGGATGTATAGACTTGCTCAGTTATCAGCTAATGGATGTATAGACTTAGTTTACGCATGAGACAGACGAGTGCACTGAATATGGCTAATATATGCAAACAGGCGTTGATCAGAAATATGCACGAATTGGTCAATGCACCGACGCACTCTATATGCTCGGACCTGATATGTGTGGGAGAGCTTGAAACGTGCTAGAAAAATGACTGAGCATGCAATCATTCAATCTTTCATGCAAACACAAACATATGGTGACTCATAGTGTTTGCTATCATCAAAATCACAGGGGCACAACAATCTCCCCCTTTTTGATGATGGCAACACTTTGAGTCACACTAACTCATGTCAAACTATTCTCCCCCTTTGACTTCATCAAAAAGAAAATGGTTTGAGACGAGAAAGACAAACATACATGACATGATTGAATTAAACACTCCCCCTTTGACTAGATCATATAGGCATAGAAATCACAGAGGTAGTTAAATGAAGCACCAATCAAGTCTATGTTGCAGATGTATTCTCTCCTTATGAATAATGAATGCTATTCATGGAGAAACTGATGCTTACATGATGTAGACGAGACAAGAGCCAATCAATCTATTCTCCTCCTTTAAAAAGTAATAAGTGCAATCTAGACAAGACCTAACCTCTTCTTTAAAAATAATCCAATGCTCCCTGATCTGAATGAAGCAAGGCTTTCAAGAGTGTAAGGTGAGAGATATGTCAAGAAGACATCCAGGAAGGATGACATGGCAGCATGTAGACTACAGGATCTTTCAATGAAATAGAAGATTTTCAATAAGATACTTATTTCATACATCTGAATAAACGGATGGTTCAGACTCTTCCATTATAGGGGTTTATGAATTTTTATTTGAACATCATGGTTTAAATATGATGTATACATAGTTTGACAATAAAATTCTGTACTCATATCTGAACATCAATGTTTAATAAAAGTGAACCAAGCCCTCATATTTATATCTTGATTAACCTCCCTTCATCTTACTTAGTCAATTTCAAAGACTTCTTCAGAAATTACAATCATTAGTATTGAGGTTAAACATCATGAAAGAATTCAGATTTGGTTCCTGAGGATCAGTCATACTTTTTCAAATAATTTCATATTTTTCTTTATGCACAGTACAAGATTTCATAGCAAGTTTACCAGGTACAATTAAATTCAGTACACACCTTGTGGCTAGAGGATACACGTTGTTTAGATGCCAGTATCCCTGAGCACTTAGTGTGACTAACTGTCATGCTTCAGAGATAGTATTGACACCTCATGACATACTTTACCTTATTTCATTGATAAGTGAAGTATATTTCTAAGTGTTCAAGCCATTGCTTTGCCTGGATATTCAATGAATTTTATTTAGCAGAGTTAATTATGACACTTCATGACACAGTCCTCTAGACTTCTTGGTCAATGGACATGGTTTCTCAGGGACCAAAATCATTGCTCTGACAGAATTTACCCTTAGGAACGTTTCAGAATCATCATATGCTTAAAAACAATACTGATTTCATATAATTTAATCAAATAAAGCTATGATTTTAACATTTTAAGATTTCAGAAGATTTTACAAGATTCAACATGAATTAGTTGGTTAAAGTTTATTAAAGTTGACTCAGATACTTTTAAGAGATTTAAAGTCAAACTCAATGAATACATTAAACTTAAACCAGCTGAGTTATTTCAGACATTCATAAAATCGTATAATAGAAGATTCCTAGTTCAAGTGTTTTTAGACTTATGATCGAGACATGCCCATTGAAATCTTCATGAATGACTGACAGAAGAGATCCAGCAAGAATAAGTGATTTTGAAGCTCAATGTTTTCAGATATGCACACCAAGCAAGATAACTGGAGGTCAGGCATGTTTCAAGATCTCCAAGGTCTAGGAGATATGCAGTGTTTCGAAAAACAAGTTTAAGAATATGACAAGTATTCCAATCAAGAGAGCAAGTGCAGAAACATGGTCAAACGATCATCTTAGAATGTGTCGACTCTTTGTGTCGACATCTGCTCACAAGATCCACACTTCAGAACAATCAAAAGTGACTGCTCATGGTGTCGACACTTCCAAAAGAAAACTATCAAGAAGTGCAGCAAAGGATGTGTCAAGGTGAGTCAGAAATACCCAGAAGATCATCAGGCAGATTTATTCAAGAACGATCAGCTCCCCCTCAGTAGATGCAATAGAATATCTTTTTAGGTTTTTCAAATTTTATTACATGCACTACTCTTCATAAGTGCAGTATGCAACAAATCTAATAAAGAGTAGCATGATCATCAAGGGACAACAGTCAAACTCCCCCTGACAGAGTGCATGATATGCAATGAAAGCACAGCTCATGTTTTTAAAATTTATGCTCGAAGAAAATTCATGCTGTTCATGATTTTAAAATTTATGCTCGAAGAAATTCATGCTGTTTAATCAGAGAGAGAAACTACCAAATACATCAAGTTCATTTCAAATTTCCAGAAAGTTTCAATTAAACACGAATCAAATCAACAAGATGCTCAACTATCTCAAACAAGTAATTTTTAGATGACGAAATTTAAATAGAGTGTTCAAAACTGACCTGAAGAACAGGATCATGGGGTCTTTCAATTTTTGAGTGCCTTGGTTTATTGACCCCTCTTTATTCATTCCAAGGCACACCTGCAGCAAAGTAATCATTTTGATCCTGCAGGAACCCAAGCAGCCTTGGGTCCTGAAGTGATAGTGGCATCTTTGAAGGGTGCTCTCCACCATTTTCTAGCATTATAATTATCAGAATTCATTAACTGATAGTTAGACATGACATGACCAGACTGTCCACGGTAATGACAAGAGTCACCAAATTTCATGTTCTTTTTATATGAGTAATCATGAGCATGAACTGCATATAACTGAACATGATTGGTATTCCTGTTATCATGAAAAATTTTCTTTCTATTTATGTCAAAGACATTCCTTTTCTTGACATGCCAACAGTCTTTGACTGAATGGCTAGCTTTCCCACAGTGGGAGCATTCAATATACTTACTTTTAGAACCAGGGTAGGTTTTATCAGAGGCATAGTTCACATGAAACTTAGTGTAACTAGAAACATTTCTTTTTGCATGGAATGTAACAAATTCAGATTTGAACTTCTTCCCTTGACTGTGCCAACAGAGAGCAGCAATGTGGCCAAATTTTCCACAACAATAACATTGAGTTTTCCTTTTCTGAATGGTATGAGATTTCCTAGAGTGATGATTTATAGGGTACATCCTAATAGCATTTCTATCATCATTTTTCATTATTAAAAAGTCATCCAAAATATGTCCAAGCTTCCCACAATAGTGACATGTTACCACCTTTTTATTTACATTCATTTGTTTGACAAAGTTGACATTCGCATGAGAGTGTGAATGTGTGTGAGAGCAGTTAGCAACATGCACATGTGAATCAATGACAAATTTGGACTTATTCAAATCAACATTTTTCTTTTGTTTTTGAATCTTTTTCTGATTCTTATATGAATTTTCAGCCTTCTTAGTAGTGAATTGAAAGATAGAAGAACTAGATGAGTTGGCCTGTTCTGAGCTTTTCACAAAAATAGTTGATTTCCTCTTATCATTGTCATTTTCATTCACAGGCACAAATCCAATCCCTTGTTTCTGAAAATTCACTTTAGAACCAAGCAGCTTATTCAAATTATCTTTTCCTTTAACGAATTTTGACAGAGAAGCTTTTAGATCATCAATCTTAGTTTGCATTAACACAATGTCATCTTCACAAGAAATTATTTGGTTATGCAAACCATCATTTAACCTTTTAAGAGTTTCATTTTCTTGCATCATCTTCTGATTATCATTAGCTTCTTTATCATTCAAAATTGATTTACCTTTTTCAAAGTTCATTAGTCTTTCAGAAAGCACAATGTTCAAAACCATCAGTTTCTTATTTTGATCTTTTAAGTAGACATTTTTTTCTTTTAGAGATTTGATTAGTTCCTTTTGAAAATTGTCATCGAAATCTAGATCATTAATCAAATCTCTCAGGATAGCGCACTCATTGCAAGAATCTTTTTCTTTAATGACTTTATTTCTTGAACTCTCATTTTCGGATTTCAAATAGTTCATTTCAGCCCTTTCTCGATTCATGTCTGACTTTAGATTTTCATTTTCAATTTTCAGACTTCTGACCTCATGCAACATTTCTTTTCTTAATTTCTTATTCTCAGATTTAACTTTATCGTATTTCTCAATCAAATGCTCATTCAACATAATCAATTCTTCAATACATAAATTACGAGTGTCAGAATTTACCTGAGATGAAGTTTCCTCGATTTGATCCTGGTCTTCGTCTGTAGTTATGAGGCACTTCACCTCCTCCTGACACTTGCTAGCTGCAACCATCTTGACAACTTCTGATGCACTGCAGCAATTAGTTACACAAGGAAACTTGTCAGTATTTATCGCCCTTTTTACTATCTCTAGGGCCTTCTGGTTCTCAGAGAATTTCAAGTGATCTGAAGTTTTCCATAAGGATTTATCCTTTGGAACTTCATATGCACTGTGTGCAATGATTATCCACAGATCTGGATTAACATGCATCACATATTCTCTGAATCGATCGAGCTAACTGTAAAAACCTAATCCCTCGAATCTCGGAGGATCAGTCATGAGTATCAAGCGCAGATTAAATCAGAAATTGCAATACATAATAGATCAAACCAGATCGCACCAAAACTAAGTGTACGAACAGATCTGCAGGTCGTTGGACCCTCTGTGCAGACACCTGCTCTGATACCAATTGTTGAGACTGGTGCGATAGATTCAGAGGGGGGTGAATGAATATATCCTTAAGAATTTTGCCCAATTGAAAAAATTAAACAAACAGAGATGCGGAATTAAAAACCCACAGATGCCTTAATCAGCTTAGATGCACTCTTCGAATGATGGAAGGAATACCAGATAGATTGTACCTCTGATCTACTCCATATAAACTAAAGAGATGACTTAGTTCATCTAATCAACTAGACTCTATCAAGACCAGAATCAAACGCACGGTGTGTAAACCTATCACTCACTAGATATAAGAAACAGATCGTGCCTATGCATACATCTAGTGAATCAAATAAGGCAATCAAACCTTGGTAGACAAGGGGATTTTTAGGTGGTTCGGTCCGCAGACCTACGTCCACCCCACACTCAAACCCGAGTGTGGCTTCCGCTGATACACAGCTTAAACAGCTGGGCCACACAGCTTGCCTGAAACTGCTGAGCAACACAGCTTGCTGTCCGAGGTATCACCCTCGCCCGCTGAGCAACACTGCTTGCTGTCCAGAGGAATCCTCCTCTGCAACGCTGAGCAATACAGCTTAGCTCTGCTGACTAACAGCTTGAAATAGAGTTTCAAAAGAAAAATAAAAAGAACAAAGGAAACACAGCAACTGAAAGCTGTAAATGATAGGAACAAGTTGGTCTGGATCTGATCCAAGAGCCAACAGATAACAGATCTTTAATGAAGCTTCTCTTCTTCTTCTCCTCAAGCTCTTCCTTCTCTCTCTCTCTCTCTCTCTCTCTCTCTCTCTCTCTCTCTCTCTCTCTCTCTCTCTCTCTCTCTCTCTCTCTCTCTCTTAATCTCATGAGCTCTCTCACTTTCACTTCTGCTCTTCTCTGCTGCTACTCTCTTCTCCTCACTGGATCGTGCTGCTGTAGATCTTTTTTCTTCTATCAACTTCTGTCTCTCAATTTTATGCATCGATCACTGTCTTCTTATATACTCTCACTGGGCGTGTGGATGAAGAACTCCCGCCCATTAGCTTCCAGAAGGCTCTCAGCCACGTGTCGCGATCTAAGCATTGTAGCCTTCCACATGGCACTCATTAGGAGGTCGATCTACCTTGGATCACGTGACCCTGCTCGGAGAGAAGCTCTATCAGAAAAACACAAGGCCTTTAATCAAACGCTTAGCATAGTTTGCACGGTTATGTTCAAACATAGAATGCACTAAGTAGAGATATTCAAGTCAACCATTGTATTGACTTACACAACAGCTTGACACCATATGCATAGACGTGGGTCCAAGAGGCACAAGAAGAAGACTTTGTACCGAGTCAAAAGAAAGGATCAAAGATATGCACGGACTCTTAAAACAATTATGTAACACAGTTGATGCACCGAGTTGGATTTGCGAGAATTGCACCGAGATGAAAGAGAAGAATCATACGAACAAAAAATGGATGCATGACAGACCTCGCACCGAGTCTGAAAGGCGAGACGCACAAAGATGCACAAACCAGATAAGCGCGAACCTAAAAGTGTATGCTGCAATGAAATACAATGAAATGCACTTAGCCAATTTATGTCTAGACACGTAATGCACCGAGATGGAAACGGGGCTACAGTGTTTGTGAGTGAGACAGAGACTTGCACCGAATTGATAAAGAGAAGTACAAGACACTGCTTGCACCAAGACGTATTTGCACTGAGATGAAGAGACAAGATCTAACGGTCCATACCAGACGACGATTGCACCGACTAGAGCTTGCACCGTCCTCGAGAGGTGAGATGCAAGGACATGTTATGCACGGACCTTAAAGCTATTACCATAGACTTCCTTCATGTTTTCAAACAAGTAAATGCACCGAATGTATAAATGTAAAGGACAACGATGCAAAAGGATGCACTGACTATGTTCACGAATGTATAGACTCGCTAAGTCACCATGTGCAGACTTATTGTATGTGCGAGACAAATCAATGCATAGACTATGTATATGCATGAAGACCACTGGCTGTACTGACTAGTAGAGTGAGACACCGGAGGTTGTACAGACTAGCCACCAAGTAATGTACAGACTTGAGTTGATGCAGTCTAGGCAAAACTCTGTATAGACTTTAACCCTTGAACTGGCATGTACTAACTTATGGCCACATGAAACACAGTTATGAAATGCACAGGCCTAGACTGTTAACCCTGCACTGATGTTGTATGCATAATGAACATGGATTGCACTGACTAAGTCACGAGCTGAGTTAACGGATGTATAGACTTGCTCAGTTATCAGCTAATGGATGTATAGACTTAGTGTACGCATGAGACAGACGAGTGCACTGACTATGGCTAATATATGCAAACAGGCGTTGATCAAAAATATGCACGAATTGGTCAATGCACCGACGCACTCTATATGCTCGGACCTGATGTGTGTGGTAGAGCTTGAAACGTGCTAGAAAAATGACTGAGCATGCAATCATTCAATCTTTCATGCAAACACAAACATATGGTGACTCATAGTGTTTGCTAGCATCAAAATCACAGGGGCACAACAGAACTCAAGTGCAATACATAAACCTCATTCAAAGGCACTTAGATACATGGAATTTCATGACTTAAACCCATCATATAAATTAACATAGAAGTCAGTTTCACATTCAAAATTAATCAGATTTCAGCATGAAGCAACCAAGATTTATTACCATCTAGGCAATCCAAAACAAGAGACAGGGCTCAAGGAGCCAGGGGTTGACCCATGAGGTCGACCCTTGAAGTAGGAAATAAAATGTCTACCAAAAGGTAGTCCAGTTCAACCCAAGAGCATCCAATGCCATTCAAACAAAGTCAGAGGCCTTATGACCTTCTATGAAAACATGATTTCACCAATGAAAAACATCAAGTATGAAGTGCATCCAGAGACCAATGGCGAGGTCTATGCACATGAACAACTGAGAACTCTTCAGACCACACAAGTCCAAGCAAATGAAAGCATTATTCACCGCACATTCCATACCTACAAAACTAGATAACAATATATGAGCTCATCTAGCATGAAGACGTTTTCCACTAAACAAGTACACAATATTTTCACTTTAAAGCATCCACAAACCACACAATATATTGTAATCATCAAAACCATTATCAAGAACAACGTGGATGCGACTTCCAGGCACCACCGCCACCGCCTCCGTTCGTGCCGCCGTCGAGCCGCCACAACAACATCTCCGAGCTATTGTCCTAAACCACGAAATCCAGAACAGCAACCTAAAGATCTGGTTGGTCCTCCCAATACGTGTATCTAATGATCTTGAAATTTTGATAGATCATCCCCCTTGTTGTTACCTCCTCCCAGTTTAAATTTCATGCCAATCTGCCACTGTTGACTATTTTTTCCAGTTTTTTAGTTCTACCCCTAACAGTTTGCCAATCAGCAGATCTGCGAGATAGTGTCTTGTTATTCTATTTTTCCCGCCACTTAACCATCTCCAAAAATTCCCAAAAAATTTGAGCACGTCCCACACATCCCCCCCTATCCACCATAAAATCCCCAAAATCCAGATCCACCCCTTCCTTGTCGGTCAAAATCCATTTTCAGGCAGGTCCTGTTCTATCTGGACAGTCTGTAATTTTGAGCCAAAAATAATTACAAACCACAGAGTTTTTCATTTCCAATTTGTTTACTGGATGGATGTGAAATAATTATATGTTGTATCCCTTGGAGTCCTGTATCCAACGACGGTTATCTCGCCTCGATCCGACATTGGATCTGGGCGGAACAATTCTTTTTTCCGGGTCGCGTAAACCTGTTCCGTGAACAGGCCAGCAAAGGCAGCAACAAGTTAATACTTGCAAAATTACTTCAACGTCGATTCAGCTGCCACCGATCTCGAGGAACGAAGAGGAGTCTTCCACCGGCGTCCCAGCTAGTCGCCGTAGCAAGGATTCGACCGGAGGCTGTCGTCCCAGTTGCTGAGTTCCCTTGCTGAACTGAGTTGGAACAGTACCGAGTCAGAATAGAGTCGGACCAGCAGCCCGTCTTCGACCCGATAGTCCTTCCGGCTCGCTGCCCGTCAATGCAAGATCGTTACTCCCGGGTCCCACTGCAGCCATTTACCTCGCTGCGTGCAGTGGGCAATAAAATTCACTGCGATAAATTATTGATAATTACTGTACCGGGAATTACGGTTCTTGACCCGGGTCATCTTCCCCACGCCCAGGGCATGGAGGTACACTCGCCACCCTCCTACTTGGCATTTAATTTACTCGTATATATTTTCATATGTCGCTGCATGAGTGATAGGTCCTAGCTCGTTATAAATTTTATCACCGCTGTGAGAGTGAGTGAGTGAAACCCGTCCCGTGACTCTATCCGAGCACGCAGAAAAGCCGATACCCGAGACTCATTGTCGGTTTCTCAACTGTGCAGTTCCACGCGTTTCCCTCACTTAGGGACATCCGCGAGCTAGAGTCCCTTGTTGTCTCGAGTCGCGTCCCATCCCGTATCAAATTGGTATCAGAGCTAAGTCGAGTCTAGGGTAGTCAGTCTAAGGTGTCACATTGCATTCCTCTACCCGGTATATCAAAAGGTGTTACTGGAACGATAGGTTATGCCTATTGGGAAGGTTGCACACTTGAGTGAGTTCAGTCTTCGGATCACACCTCTGCCACGTACCGGATACTGGTTGAGTATAGGTTTGTATTCGAGTCCGCATTTTACCCCTTGTCACCATGTAGAGTGTCTAGGTGCTTGCATTTGTTTTGCATTTAAAAAAAAGAAAAAAAAAGTCTATTGCACATTGTGCCAACGCATGCCACTCCTAGGGGAACCAATTCCCATCTCTTTGCACCTATGGCCAACCCCTACGCCCAAGTCCCCCTAATGCAAGAGAAAGCCCCGATCAGACCCGTCCAAGACAACAAGTCCGTGTCTGAGTACATTAGGGACTTTGATGAGTATCGGTTGGGATATGGAGTTGGAGAGAAGAGCACCACGACCGTATTTCAGTTCCAGAGAGGTTTACGACTTCACTATCAGTTTGAATTGCTTTGCCGCGACATGACCACTCTGGAGCATTCTTATCAGGTCACTCTAGAGGGTGAGTCATTCAAGTCAAGGTTTGATGTTGCCCTTCGGTGAGCATCTACCTCTCCACATGAGCCCACGAGGCAGGACGCTCCTGCCCCGTGACCTCACCCACCACAGTTGGGGAACCCTTCCCCTAGAGCTCCTTTGCCACCCTCACCTTCCGATCTTTATTCGGAGCCACCTCATTTGGAGCCACCTCAGCCAGAGCTACCCGTGTTTCTAACGGGAAAGCTATTTATCGCCGAGCCACTACTTAGTTGGCTCAAGATAGGCTTGGTCCCTAGACCGCCTTGCTACCCATCTATGGACCCTACACTACCATTAGTGCCGGTCAACTCATTCCATACCACATTCCGGTCTACTCACCATGTTGATACATTGGATGACCTTATTATGGGATTAGATATGCAATTGAAGTTGACGTGTATGTTGGCCCGAGGCTTTGACCAACCCAATAGTCGTAGCTTCACACATCCAGCCTTAGGGTCCATTACCTCCATGTGCACCATAGGTCATGTCACCACGGAGATCCTTTTGCTCCTCCCCATTCCTTATGAGCCTAATTTCATTACACTTATCCCGAGGGAGGAACCATATTTTCTACATATGACCGTCGTCCCACCTACCACAATGAATGAAGGTGATCATTTACACCTTCAAGAACTTCAAACTTGGGACCGTGTCATGAGGGAACCCGTCTCAAGGGGTCACAGTTTCTTTGATCCCTTCGACCCCTTCCCTAGTGAACCCCTTGACCCACCACATCTACTCCACTTCTTCGAGGGAGTCCACTATCACACCCCTTCCCCACGGGCCAGGCCATCTACACCCATCAAGCCCGTTCACTGGCGAGATATACATACATATAGGGGTGATGAGAAAGGTGCCTTCAACTCTCCTGGCCCACCCAAACCTCCCCAGTCCAATAGGAAGTCCTTGCATGCATGGTGCATTTTGGGATGTCTAGGAGTCCATGATTCTACCGACATTTGGTTGCGTCTTGTGCATGCATGCCACACATTCAGATGTCCTGGTCCACCATTGCATATGTATGGGTCGGTCTAGCAGTAGGTCTATTTAGGGTCTTGTGTGAGTCCGTGTTTTTCTTTATTTGTCCAGTTTGTCTAGACTCTAAACATACATGTGTCGAGCATATTAGGAGTCGCATAGTAGGTCTCATGTTAGCTCGCGATGTCAGTCCCTTTCGAGTGTGAGACAAGTTAGGTCTAATGCGTACGTTGTAGACTTGCCGAAATTTGGGATCGTCTCTACTTCAATGTATCGGATCCAATCACATAAAGGGACTCCGCGGTGATTACTAGTGAGTCATTGAGCCGTCTCCTTCCTTTGAGAGTGACCCCACCCCGGAGTGTCCACCACTAGCCTCATTCCCACAACAACACGTGCATATCGAATATATACGGGATGAGCAGGTGACGATTACTTGGACTGGAGCGTACTCCGCGCCAACTGGTACGGTGACAGATCTGCAGGAGTCACACGAGCAGCCGCACCCCTTACTCGACGGGGTCGAGTTCTTCCCACCCGGGGAGAATTGATGAGAATCAACACAGAGTACTAACATTTTATTTTTGTATTTGTATCCTTTTTGTTTGCATTTATATCCTTGAGTTAATTGGGTTGCAATTGTAAGGTATTATAAGCCAATTTGTTAGTCTTTAGGAATCTTTGGGTTTCCATGTAAAATGCCAGTAGGTCTAGCAAGGTCCCCCACCCTCTTTCCCATTGGTTCACCTAGGATCATGGGCCATGTGGGGCTGGTTCAAAGTCCAAGATTGGACTTGCCCAAGGGGACAAAATGGAAGAAAAATTAAATTTGTCACCCTTTTTTTCAAAGGGGCGCCCCCCCTTTAATGTATTTTATTCTTGTTGCATTTTTTTTTATTTTGGTCATTTGACCACATGGGAGATTAATTATCTCATCCCTTGTTTACCCCTCCCTAACCCTCGATCTGAGGGTAGTCTATGTCCTTTTTCCATTTCTATATAACCCTTTTATTTTCCCATTTCATAGAATTAATGAGAAGAAAAGTTGGAAAATTCCCAAGAGCCCAAGGGCGCCCCCTCCCTCTCCCCTTCTTGCAGCAGAGAATGCAGCAGAAATCCATTGTGTGTAGCCATATTCTGGGAGTGATTCCCACCTCTACCACCTCCGCTGGATGCGACTTCCTGCCGCCGCCGCCTCCGTTCGGGCCACTGTTGAGCCGCCACAACAACATCTCCAAGCTACTGTCCTGAACCATGAAATCTAGAATAGCAACCTGAAGATCTGGTTGGTACTCTTAATACGTGGATCTGATGATCTTAAAATTTTGATAGATCATCCCCCTTGTTATTACCTCCTCCCAGTTTAAATTTCGTGCCAATCAGCCACCGTTTGCTATTTTTCCCAGTATTTTAGTTCCACCCCTGACAGTCTACCAATCAGTAGATCTGTTGGATAGTGTCTTGTTATTCTATTTTTCCCGCCCCCTTAACCATCTCCAAAAATTCTCAAAAAATTTGAGCACGTCCCACACATCCCCCTCTATCCACCATAAAATCCCCAAAATCCAGATCCTCCGTTCCCTGTCGGTCAAAATTCATTTTCAGGCAGGTCCTGTTCTATCCGGACAGTCTGTAATTTTGAGCCAGAAATAACTACAAACCACAAAGTTTTTCATTTCTAATCCGTTTACTGGATGGATGTGAAATAATTATATGTTGTATCCCTTGGAGTCCCTTATCCAACGACACCGATCTCGCCTCGATCCAACACCGGATCTGGGGGGAACAATTCTTTTCACCGGGTCGCGCAAACCTGTTCCGTGAACAGGCCAGCAAAGGCAGCAGCAATTTAATTCTTGGAAAATTACTTCAGCGTCGATTCAACTGCCACCAATCTCGGGGAACAAAGAGGAGTCTTCCACCGGCGTCCCAACTAGTCGCCGCAGCAAGGATTCGACCGGAAGCCGTCGTCCCAGTTGCTGAGTTTCCTTGCTGAACCGAGTTGGAACAGTACCGAGTTGGACCAGTAGCCCGTCTCTGATCCGATAGCCCTTCTGGCTCGCTGCCCGTCAACCGAAGATCGTTACTCCCGGGTCCCACTGTAGCCCTTTACCTCCCTGTATGGAGTGGGCAATAAAATTCACTACTGTAAATTATTGATAATTACCTACCGGGAGTTACGGTTCTTGGCCGGGGTCGTCTTCCCCACGCCCGGAGCGTGGAGGTACACTCGCCACCCTCCTACTTGGCATTTGCTTTACTTGCATATATTTTCATATGCTGCTGCATGAGTGGAGTGGGTTGAATGTCTTTGTACAATTTTACTGGGGGTTCCATCCATCCACCGCTTCATCCACAATTTTTCTCAATTTTTGATTCGCCCATCTCATATTTTCTAAAAATCATTCTCAGACCCATCTACAGTTCTGTCCACCTGTTCCCAGATCCGACCACTAGTCACCCCAAAAATCATAACAAATCGGTGCCACCTCCAAATCAACTTCTAAAAATAGTCCCAATTCCGTGGTGTGATTACCTACAACTTTTAAGATGAGCTCGAAGTCTGACTCCAACCGTACGTAGGCGGTCAACGGCCATTTACAGGAAACTGATATGCAGATCTGAGATTTCGGGAGCTATGGAGCAGAGAATTGAAAAATAGTTAAAGCCCAGGTCCACGCAGGTTCAGAAAAGTCCAGTGGCCCTAGATTGAAGGATTTCGAATCCTCTTTCCAACGGCGCTACTTTCGTCCCATTCTGGCGACGGGGCCGATCGCAGCGGCCGTTTTCGCCGGAGCGCGCGCTGCTGAAACAACAACATCAGCTCGTGGACAACACATTCTCCACTTGGGAATCGGGGCACCTGGCCTCCGTTGAGTGTCGCCGGCTGACCGCCGTCCAGGGAAGCATGCTGCCAGGGGTCCCCATTACAGTGGGACCCACCCCGCCAGACCCGGAGGACAGGACAGCGTGTGGGCCCCACGGCCCATTGATTGCACCGTCCGGAAAGCACGAGAACGCGGAGTTCGGCGCGTCGAGACGACATCAAGATGATGCCCGTCAACCTGATTTGCGTGATCCCCGGGGCCCACATGTGACCTTTTACCTCCCTTCGTGGAGTGGGTTGAATGTCTTTGTACCGCTTTGAATTATGTTAACCGGGGGCCCGTAAGTTAGCCTGGGTGTCTTCGCCACGCCGGGTGCGTGGAGGTAAAGGTCTTAACTCCTTGGCGTTACATTGCTTAGCTAGTATATGGTCTTAGGCCGCTGCCGAGAGTGTAGGTACTAGCCCGTGTGTCCATGTCACCGCTGTGAGAGTGAGAGTGACCCGTCTCGCGACTCGATCCGAGTCCGGAAGTTGAGTCGGACTTCCCTTGACCTCCGCCGGTTCCATAACCACGCACGGTCCACGCTTTCCCTTGCTTGGGACGACGAGTGAGCTTCCACTTCTATTAGCGACGTTTCGCCACTAGGAGCTCGTAGTGTCGGGCTTAGTGTCTCCCTGATGTGTGTTGCTGGTCGTGTCTTCATCTAGAGTCCGAGGGTGGCACCATATAGTGTCGTCTCCCGTGTCCGTCCCGCATCAGTTTGGTATCAGAGCGAGTCGAGTCTAGGGTAGTCTTTGCATATGTCTTGCATGCATCATGGTCTAAGTTGAGTCTAGGATCATCATTATTTTCAAAAAACAAAAAAAAATGTGTTTTAAATTGCATTTGCACCCTTTACCCGGTATATTAAAAGGTGTTGTCCGAACGTTAGGCTACGCCTATCGGGAAGGCCGCACACTTGCGGGAGTGATTTTCGAATCGATTAACTCCGCCACTTACCAGATATTGCTTTAGGTCTAAGTGCATCATTTAGTGTGTGTTTGCATTAGTCCGTGTCTTCTAGGTCGTGTGTCAGTTGCATGCCCACCCGCCGAGGTACCCAATACTCGCCACCACCACCTATGGCGGATTCCCGGGCCCGTAGCTCCGATGGGTCCTCGACGGCCGAGATGTTCCGAGCCATTATGGAACGTCTTGACACGCGTATGGATGGCCTTAGTACGCGTATGAATGGCATAGGAAAGCGTCTAGAAGGGCGGATGAAAGCCCTCGAGGATCGGGCCGAGTCTTTGGATCAGTCCATCTAGGGTCTAGTTAGGAGAATTGCCGTCCTAGAGAGAGGCCCAGTAGCGGCGCAACCCGCGCTGACGAACGGCCAACAGGAGCCGGTTCAGCAACCGGCTGTACCAAGAGCTCAGGCGGAGAATGTTGGGGTTCAACAGGTGCATGTGGTGGATGATTATGCATCTGATAATGATCAAGGGGGTAATGGTCACCGTCATCAACGATGGAATCGTGATGACGAGGAGGACGACCGCATTCTTAGGGGCCTGCGTGCGGACCCTCCCACTTTTAGCGGGTCCTTGGACCCTCGGGTGTATTTAGATTGGGAGGCCGGCATGAACCAGTACTTTGAGTGGTTTGAGATGACGGACCACCGAAAAGTCTGATATGCGAAGATGAAGCTGCAAGGGCAGGCTCAAACTTATTGGATCAATGTGGAGAGCCTGCTCAACCAGCGACGTCAACCCCAGATCGGTACTTGGGATGATATGAAAACCAAGTTGATGGAGAAGTACCTTCCCGCCTCATATCGCCAACGTCTCATAGACAAGTGGCAAAGCATCTCCCAAGGGAACCAATCCGTGACCGAGTACACCGCTGAGTTCGATGAGTATTACTTACGGTGTGGGGTCACAGAAGAGAGCACTATGACTATATCCCGCTTTCGAAGAGGTTTGAGGCCCAATTATCAATATGAACTCTTTCGTCACAATGCAACCACTTTGGAGCAGGCATATCAGATAGCTCTCGAATTGGAGCAATTCGAGGCCGAGTTCGAGTCACCCCATCGGTTGGGCTCTTTTCCCCTTCGTAGTGTCGAGCCCCGTGGCTCATCTGGCACGTATCCGAGGGCCCCCATGGCTCGACCTCAGGAGCCCGCTCGTCCCGAGCCGTTTGCTCCTAGGCCTCGTCCTCCACCCCCGAGGGACCTTCCTCGTCCCCAGCCTCTTACAGCCCCACCCATAGCCCGTCCACCGGCACCCGCACCTCCTGCACGTCCTTTGTTGCCTACGCCTCCAATCCGTCGGGAGGATAAAGGTAAAGGACCTATGATTGGGGAGCCTAGGGGATCACAGCAGCATCGTTATCGCTGCAATGGGTTTGGCCATTTCGCCAACTAGTGTCCCACCCGCCCATCTCTTCACATTGGGGACACACAGGCCGAGGATACCACCCCTACGGGCCTCGAGTTAGTCAGCTATGAGGCCGATGAAGAGCTAGATGACGAGTACTATGAGATGGGAGGTGAGGCCCAGGATGCCCAGTATTCGGACGATACCCACGTGGGGGTCGTCAGATGTATCCTCACCCAGCCACAGGTCAGTGATGACTGGCGACGGACTACTATCCTTCATGTATTCTGTAGGCTGGGAAAGTAAATTTGCAAGGTGGTCATCGATAGAGGGAGTTGTATCAATGCAATCTCCACGAACGCTGTCACTCGTCTTGGTCTCACACCCGTAGACCACCCTTGCCCCTATCAGGTATCATGGGTGGATACCACTTCCATTTCGGTCAGGCTGCGGTGCTTGGTCCCGCTGCAGCTCCACTCCTACCATGACGAGATCTGGTGTGATGTTCTCCCCATGGAAGTGGACAGTATCATTCTTGGTAGGCCGTGGTTATTCGACCGGGATGCCACGCTCCATGGCCGGTGGAACACTTGTACCTTCGACCACGCTGGCCAGCGGGTCACCCTCCAACCCGTTCGGCCTAGGAGCCCATCAGTCATGGGTCCTACTGGCCCTAGTACTTTGAAGCCTTCCGTTCCCGGTCCTAGTACCCCATCCCCAGCTAGGGCTATGACCGTTACCTCTGGCCCAGGAGAGCCCTCGACGAGGATATTGATGATGATTAGCTCCTGGGAGATGGAGCAGGAGCTTAGTCAGGGCTGTCCGGTGTTTGCCATTACGGTCCGAGAGGTGAAGCGGGACTCTGAGGGTGAGCTCCCACCCGAGGTTGTTCCCATTATGCAGGAGTATGCTGATGTCTTTCCCGATGAGCTTCCCGAGGGACTCCCACCTATGCGGGATATTCAGCATGCCATCGACCTTGTTCCGGGCTCTTCTTTGCCCAACCTTCCTCATTATCGCATGAGTCCCACGGAGCATGTCGAGCTTAAACGGCAGGTCGATGAGTTAGTGCAGAGAGGGTCTGTTCGGGACAGCATGAGTCCATGTGCTGTACCCGCATTACTCGCCCCGAAGAAGGATGGCACGTGGAGAATGTGCATTGATAGTCGTGCCATCAACAAGATCACCGTGAAGTACAGGTTCCCTATTCCCCGCCTTGATGACATGCTGGACATGATGGCAGGTGCCACCATCTTTTCGAAGATTGATCTTAAGAGTGGCTACCATCAGGTGAGGATTAGGCCAGGTGATGAGTGGAAGACCGCATTTAAGACCAAGGACGGTCTATATGAGTGGTTGGTCATGCCTTTTGGGTTGACCAATGCCCCTAGCACTTTCATGCTGCTCATGACTCAGGTCCTTCGACCTTTCATTGGAGTCTTTGTAGTGGTGTATTTTGATGATATCCTTATCTATAGCCGCACCACAGGGGACCACTTAGACCACCTTCGGCAGGTCTGTCTACTTCTTCGGCGAGAGCAGCTGTTTGCGAACCCACAGAAGTGTGCCTTCATGAGACCTCAGCTTACCTTCTTGGCTTTTATCGTGTCTAGTACTGAGGTCTCCGCCGATCAGGAGAAGGTCCGGGCCATTGTTGAGTGGCCGGAACCCCGTACGGTTCATGATGTCCGCAACTTTCAGGGCCTTGCGACGTTCTACCGTCGCTTCATCCGCGGATTTAGCTCCGTCACCCCCCCGATCACGGATTGCATCCGGAAGGGCACATTTGTATGGACGAAGGCCGCATCTGTCGCCTTCAAGGACATCAAGGAGCACATGACCCAGACACCTATCCTTCGATTGCCTGATTTCTCGAGGGTGTTTGAGGTCTCTTGTGATGCGTCGGGTGTTGGGATTGGAGGAGTTTTGAGTCAGGAGTCCCACCCGATCGCATATTTCAGCGAGAAGCTGAATAACGCGAAACTGCGATATTCCACGTATGATAAAGAATTCTACGCAGTTGTTCAGGCTCTTAGGCATTGGAGGCACTATCTTTTACATCAGGAGTTTGTCCTATACTCCGACCACGAAGCATTGAGGTACCTCCATTCGCAAAAGAAGCTTAACTCGCGTCATAGTCGTTGGGTCGAGTATCTCCAGCAGTTCACCTTTGTGCTGAAACATAAGGCTGGAGTGGAGAACAAGGTGGCTGATGCCTTGAGTCGGCGAGCATGTTTGCTTACCACCATGAGTGCCGAGGTCATAGGGTTAGAGAAGATGAAGGAGGCCTATGTTGATTGTTCTGACTTCGATCAGATTTTTACCACTCTCCAGGCCGGACCCTCGAGAGACCTTGATGAGTATGTACTTCAGGAGGGTTACCTCTTTAGAGGTAGCAGGCTATGTGTTCCCCGAACTTCGGTTCAAGATTTCTTAGTGTGGGAACTACATGCGGGAGGTCTAGCCGGCCACTTTGGTCGGAACAAGACTATCGAGGCAATAGAGCATCGATTTTGTTGGCTAATATCGTGGCTCAGTGCCGTACATGTGCTACGGCCAAGATGAACAAGCAAAGCTCGGGCCTTTATACGCCTCTTCCCGTGCCTGATGTCCCGTGGCAGGATGTTAGCATGGACTTTATTTTGGGACTGCCACGTACCTCCAGGAAGCATGATTCGGTCTATGTGGTGGTTGACCGTTTCTCAAAGATGGCCCTCTTTATCCCTTGCTCGAAGACTTCGGATGCTTCTAGGGTAGCCCGCCTATTCCTTACTCATGTGGTGTGCAAGTTCGGGTTACCTCGCACTATAGTGTCTGACCGTGATGTTAGATTCACTTCCTACTTTTGGAAGACACTATGGCATATGATGGGTACTCACCTTAAGTTTTCCACTGCATATCATCCCCAGACAGACGGTCAGACCGAGGTGGTCAATAAGAGTCTGGGAGATCTTTTGAGGTGTCTCGTTAAGGACCGCATTGGGGATTGGGATCTCATTTTACCTATGGCTGAGTTTGCATACAATGATTCGGTGAATAGGTCTACCGGCATGAGTCCATTTGAAATTATCACAGGTCGTAGGCCAAGGAAATCCGTTGACCTTGTCCCCATGCCTATCCATGCTAGAGTGTCGGAGTCGGACGAGTCATTTGCTAGGCAAGTTAGGAGTTTGCATGATGACATCCGTCGTCACATTGAGGCCAGCAATGCACGGTACAAGGAGTGAGCCGATGCCCACCGACACCACCGAGAGTTATACTGGATGAGCAAGTGACAGTTACCAGGAGTGGATCTTACCCGCGCTACCTAGTGCGATGGAGAGGACGGCCCGCTACTGAGGACACATGGATCACACATGGCGAGTTACAGCGGATCGATCCGGACCTTCTGGAGCGATACAGGAGCGATGCAGACCCTTACTCGATAGGGTCGAGTTTCTCCCACCCGGGGAGAATTGGTGCGGATACCCGAGTAGTTGAGCGGCGCGACACGCCGAGCCACCGGTACCGCACACGGAGCACGACTCGAGCCACCTCAGCGTCCATCTGGCTCGGAGACAGCCTGGAGACTCCGCCTTGAGCCTCCCCATTTATCAGATTTAGTTAACCTTTATGTGTGTGTAATTTGTGTTTATTTCATTGTATTCGGTATGTAATTATGAGTGTACGAGGGGCTTATTTGCAAAATGGGACCCCTGGGCCCCACGGGACCCCCAGGCCCCATCCCATTGAGCCACCTCAGCCATGGGCTCTATGTTGGGTCAGTCAACATGTCAAATGGAGGCATCTAGAAGTTTGAATGGTAAAAGGCACATGGGAGACAAGTGGACTTCAAAGTCCAAGGTGGCTACCAACTTGTCCCCCCCTTGCCACCATAGTCAATAGGCCGCCCCCTCCCCTTATTTTTTATTTATTTTTGTGTGTGTGTGTCTCATGCCATCCCAGCCCATCATCTCCCACTCCTAGATCCTACGGTTGTGGATGGATGTGAGATGTAACCTATTTAAGCTTGTATTTTCCATTTTGGAAGAATTAATGCCATTTTGAACTTGAAAATTGTTGGAGCATGGCCTAGGCTGCCCCCTTCCTCTCTCCCTCTCCCCCTTGCAGCTGTGAAGGTTGCTTCTTGGTGGTGTGACTCCACCCTATCAGTTACGGTCGCCGCCGCCGTCGCCACGAGCCGCCACCGCACCGCCATCGCCATCAACGGAGTTCTGCCTGCGCAGTACCACAGCAGCTTGTTCAAAATTCACATGTCTTCCCCGAGCTCATTTGGTTACCAAATTTTTAGGGGTTGTTCCTGGGATGTTCCTATCCACCCACAAAAATCAGTCCAGCATTCAGATCACGTTTCCTATATTTTGATTTTCGTCCACTCTTCCATTTCGGTTCTGCCAGAGTTCTGTCCAGGTTCACCTCCGTCCTCAGTTTCATGTTTTAGAGCCACTTTTTGATTTATGTTAGTTCGCCCAATTTTACTAGGGGTTCCATCCATCCACCTCTTCATCCAAAATTTTTCTAAATTTTTTATTCGACCATCTCATATTTTCTAAAAATCATTCTCAGACCCATCTATAGTTCTGTCCACCTGTTCCCAGATCCGACCACCAGTCACCCCAAAAATGATAACAAATCGGAGTCACCTCCAAATAAAATTCTAAAAATAGTCCCAGTTCCGTGGTTTGATTACCTACAACTTTTAAGATGAGCTCGAAGTCTGAATCCAAATGTACGTAGGCGGTCAATGGCCATTTATAGGAAACTGATATGCTGATCTGAGATTTCGGGAGCTGTGGAGCAGAGAATTAAAAAATAGTTAAAGCCCAGGTCCACACAGGTTAAGAAGAGTCCAGTGGTCCTAGATTGAAGGATTTCGAATTCTCTTTCCAACGGCGCTGGTTTCGTCGCATTCTGGCGACGGGGCCGATCGCAGCGGCCGTTTTCGCCGGAGCACGCGCTGCTGAAACAGCAACATCAGCTCGTGGACAGCACTCTCTCCACTTGGGAACCGGGGCACCCGGCCTCCGGTGAGTGTCGCCGGCTGACCGTCGTCCAGGGAAGCATGCTGCCAGGGGTCCCCATTACAGTGGGACCCACCCCGCCAGACCCGGAGGACAGGACAGCGTGTGGGCCCCACGGCCCATTGATTGCGCCGTCTGGAAAGCACGAGAACGCGGAGTTCGGCGCGTCTAGACGATATCAAGATGCTGCCCGTCAACCTGATTTGCGTGATGCCCGGGGCCCACATGTGACCTTTTACCTCCATGCGTGGAGGGGGTCGAATCTCTTTGTACCGGAGTGAATTATGTTAACCGGGGGCCCGTAAGTCAGCCGGGGTGTCTTCGCCACGCCGGGTGCATGGAGGTAAAGGTCTTAACTCCTTGGCGTTACATTGCTTAGCTAGTATATGGTCTTAGGCCGCTGTCGAGAGTGTAGGTACTAGCCCGTGTGTCCATGTCACCGCTGTGAGAGTGAGAGTGACCCGTCCCGTGACTCGATCCGAGTCTGGAAGTTGAGTCGGACTACCCTTGACCTCCGCCGGTTCCTTAACCGCGCACGGTCCACGCTTTCCCTCGCTTGGGACGATGAGTGAGCTTCCACTTCTGTTAGCGACGTTTCGCCACTAGGAGCTCATAGTGTCGGGCTTAGTGTCTCCCTGGTGTGTTTTGCTAGTGGTGTCTTCATCTAGAGTTCGAGGGTGGCACCATATAGTGTCATCTCCTGTCTCCGTCCCGCATCACTAGAGGGGATTGACCCAGCATACCCTAGGGATGAAAATCAAAAGTTATTGCTCTGAGATCCAAATGGAGCCCTGCTTCTTGGTGATGAAAGGGGACTCGTAGCAGAAGTCTTCAGCCAAACGCTGCTCCAATATCGTCAAGGTACTAGTCGTGGTAGCCTCTGCAAACTACAGTTGGGTGTCCGCCATGGAGGAATTACGCAGTCCGGTGGTGAAGACTCCTCCGGCCAGTGTGAACTCAGACGGATGCGGGACCACCTCCGTTGCGAAGTAGACTAGACGACGCTTCCCACGGTATAGGGCTTGCCACCAGGAACTTCACGGAGATGATGATGGAGCCTCTGCAAACAGGTGCCTGGGCTGCTACCTGCGAACTGCCATGACAGGGTGGAGATCGGTGATGGAGAGTGGGGTAGATGGGAGGGGGAATGGGGTGGATGTGTGGGGGGGCGACCCCTGGCTGTGAGGGGGTCTGGGTGGGGGCGATCCAAGGTGTGGGAGGGGCAGAATGGGGTATGGATGGGGGTCTAGCAGATGGTGGGAGGGGGAGCTGCGAATTTGGTGTTGGGAGTGAGAGGGAGGTGGAATTGAATTTTTGTTAATGAGTGGGGTTAATGCTGGCCTAGGGGAGGGGAAAGGGTGCCTGGGGAGGGGTGTTCTGCCTTGGGAGAGTGAGAGGTTGCATGGGTGATAGGGAGAGGTGTGTTGGGAAAGGGAAGAGTCACCTAGGAAGGGGAAGGGAATTGATGGGATGATTTAATGGGGTCTGGGGATGTAAAGGGGTGTAATGAATACACCTTGGGGAGGTGAAAGGGTGATGATGTGGAAGAAGGGGAGAGGATGAGGTGGACTGTGGGGAGGAGAGATAAGGGGGCGGCCAAGAGAGAGGAGAGAGAGAGACGGGGCGTAGGAGAGAGAAAGGGGGAGAGAGAGGGGGGGGATAGGGGAGGGGAGCTTCTCACTCCTCTCTGATGGCTTCTCACCAAATTAAATTAAATTTTCTGGACTCAAATATTCATTCTTCATTCATTAACATAAAATGGGGGGAATGGGGTCCTATTTATAGGGATCTCACAATTTACATCAAGTCCCTGACTTTTGGACCATTGACAAATAACCAAGGGGGGAGGGGGGCGCCCCTGGGCCTAGCCCATAGAATTGGGCCCAATAACCAAACTAATCAACCCTATGACACTTAACTTAGGTAGATGACTCATTAACCTAGGTACATGACTCAAATAAAAGAGAAATTACATAGTTTATGACTCAAATCAATATGAAAATTACATGACTCGACTCAGAAAAATATGACGGGCCCAATGTAGCCATGCTGGCGAGCAAACGGAGCCGTGGAAAAATGGTAAGGGCGAGAGATGCCCCCATCATTCAGCCTCAGCTTCAGCTTCAGCTTTTTCTGCTAATTCCAGGGACTCAAAATGTTCCCAAGGGACATATTCTTTCAGCTGGACAGGCTGAATTTTGGGCTGTTCATACTCATCTAGCCCATTATTGATTTCTTGAAGCTGTTTCACCGCCGGATTGGCCTCTTTGTGTACCCGCATAGGGATGTGTTTCTTCTTATTGTTGGTGAATCTTCTGATGACCAATTGAGGAGCCGTCTCATGCCAGACGGGGGTCACGATCGGGTGTTCCGATTGAGGTGTGACACCTCGTATATGAATTTTTGGGCGACGATGAGGCGCTGCCCTTCTTCTTGCTTTTGATGGCACGATGTGCCAATTCCCTTGATCTTCTGCTGGCATTAGGATATAAGCCTCATAGGTATGTTGAGTGCAGGCTTCCGCCACTTCTTTGAGTAGCTACTGATATAGAGATAGCATATTGATGGTCACCCCCAGAGTGGGCATTTCATGCGGGCACGAAGGATCAACTTTGTGCTCCCCCATTTGTAATTCTCCCTTCTTAATCAAAGACTCAATAGTGTCTTTAAAGATATAGTAGTCCTCGATAGGGTGCCCGATCATTTGATGATACGGGCAGAAATGAGGGTCATCTTTCCTTCTAAGATCACCCGGCCTTTTTGGTTCTGGGAGTATGATCTTGTCAAGTTTTGTAGCCCATTCGAACAGGAGTCGAGTCTTGTCTCGAGGGAATGAATATAGATTCTTCATTTTATCCCATAGGGATGGACCTTCCCGCCGATCGACGTGCTTGGACGGGGAAGACTCAGCTACCCCTTTGTCTTTTTCCTTCTATTGTTCAAAGGTCTTGAAGTCGACCGTATGTACTTCTTTGGATGCCGGTCATTTGTCAGCTGACCTGGCCTTCTTGCTTGAAGTGGCAGGAGCGGCGAAATACGTTGAGAGGAATGTCTCAACTTCCGCCACAACATTATTCAGTCGGTCAAACAACTTAATTTCGGTGCCTATCATTCTTTCCAGCACCTCTCTTTTCAAGTTTTGCTTGCATATTTGGACGGCGTCCTCCTGTTGCGGCAGACGCCAGCACCTCATGCTAAGGTTCCTCCATATTTTGATATATTCCAGGGCGGACTCATCATTCCTTTGCCTAGTTTCATATAGTTCGGCCACTATCACCTCCCTCTCGGCGATGTGGAACCTCTCTTTGAATTTTCTTTGCATATCGGGCCAATCAAGAAGAGACCCGGGCTGCAAGCTCAAGTACCACTCGAAGGCGAGCCCTATTAATGTGGACTCGGAGAACTTTAGCAGGTACGACTCATCAGTAGCTAAGTCGCCCATCACATTAGTGTAGTAGGCAATGTGCTCCCACGAAGACCCTTGCCCGTTGAACTTCTCGAACTTCGGAGGCTTAGTGATGCCAGGAGATAGCCTCTTGGCAGCATGATGAGATGGGTATGGTACCATGTATACATCAAATGAGGCGGAGTCACCATCGCTCCTTTCTGCCAGCTTCATTTCTATCATCTGCTCGACCATGAGCTTATTCATCACCGCCGGGTCAACCGGGCTTAGATAGAAGTGAGCTTGTTGCATGTGCGGCGTTGTTAACACGGCCGCATGGGGCATGGGAGACCCCATCTGCAACTAGAAGATTGGAGGCTGCGGAGCAGCCATAATTTGTTGTTACGGGGGAGGAATGCCCCCGGCATAGTTGGGCACTGGTTGCAATGTAATCGCCTACGGTGAGGCCTCAAATGCCTGACTGTTGCCCCCTGATGTTCCAGGGGGGACTTCGAGCTGCCTGGGCGCGGAGGTGTGAGTGTCCCTCTCGCTCAGCTAGTTTTTTAATGCTTCAATTTCTTGTTGATATCTTTGTAGTAATATCAGCAAGGCCGGATCGTTGACAGAAGGGCTGGGGAGGCTTCCCCGCTCCTTAAATGGCGTCTCTTCGGACGAGGTGGATGGCACCCCACTGTCATCTTCAGTTGTAATTACATTGGCATCAGAGTTACCTAAAAAATAGGGGAAAGCACTAGGGTGAGCGAACGCTCAATAGGAATTATATCTCTAATCCAGACTTGCTTAAGGTAATTAGTGACTTATATACTGTGGCATGCTCATGTATGCAAGATAGCAAGAGATCATTGAATGTAGAATCAATCTTGAAAGCAAAGAGAGTGAACTAGCAAGATATACAAACAAGTGTTGGTGATAGACCAAGTAAAGTTTACCAAGATATCAAGCATGTAATTGTCAAGTCAAGTACCAAGATATTGGCTATTAATTCATTCAAGTACTTTGCCCAATCCGGGCCACGCAAGTCATGTCATGTAATATCAAGCACATAATAGAGAGAGAGTGGAATGTCGTTGATTAATCAAGCTAGTCATGCACTCCGGTGCAATGCCACACGGTGGTCAATATAGCTCTCATGGGCACAAGTACTTTCGGGTGCTCCTCCCAGGACCAGACCGGCCCTATTAACGTCAGGCATTGAGTCATGTAAAATATCTAGACATCTGCTATAGTTTCTAGCTAATAGAATTCCAAAGGAATAAGCCATTATAGGAACTTTAAGGTAGATTCACGGAATAAGGAGTTCAAGGATAGAACTTTTGGACAAGTACGACATAGCGACAAGTCTCTCGTAAAATCCGTGATATTCGTGAAACTGGGTAATTGTCGTCCACTCAGACCGCCACCAATCCCAAAATTGGTGGTGGCCGCTAATTCTAGGAACAACACAGGCACGAAGAAATAACGACTACTCAAACGGTTGCTAATTCAATTAGCGTCCAATGTCTGGTCGCTAATTCCAGATAGAGATAGACTCTCACAGAACACTATAAACAACGCTCTATGATGGCTAGGGCATCACATTTCTTTAGAGTGACGTGACAATCAAGGGTTTCGAGGTTTTTAGGGTACAACCAGCTCGACTGTCTTGAGAGAATCCAAGGCTAGTGGAGTCTTACGGAGGTCTCAATGAAGAAAGTACCAGTCCGAAGGAAGGAATATGTCATGGTGGGTCCAATCATCACCAAGAGTTGAGTGTAAGCGTCAAAACAAAATAGGGACCAAGTCTCGGACGTGAGATAGTGGTGACAACGAGATCCGACGGTGTAGGATAAAAAACAAGCAAAGGAAACAATCACAGGAAACAGCGTCCTAGCAGTGGCCGTCAATTTTAATTGGTGCCCACCGGCTGGACATCCATTCATGAATTTTCAGTAATTATACTTGATTTTTCCAATAATTTGCATATTTAAACAAGGCGCTAATTCTTTTATTTTTTCTTTGCATGTATATATTTTCAGGAAAAATAATGCAGTTAGCGCAGCAAGAGTGATATAGAAGGGGGGGGGATGAATAGATCACTCCCAATTTGCAAAACTTAGGCAAGAAAATAAATCTACCGCTTATGCCCCTTCTAAACTAGCACACAAAGAATTGCAAATGCAGATACCACTCAAGATCGAATAAGAGAATGATGATGAAGAGCTGAGCAAACAAATAATCGAAGTGACAAACAGATAGAGAGCGCAGATAAAGACCTCAAACCACAGAGAAGACAACCGGTTTTTTAGGTGGTTCGACTGCAGTCAGCAATCTACATCCACCCCTCACTCCAACTAGAGTGAGGATTCCACTAGCCACTGCTAGAGCACAGCAGACTCAGTCTGCGAACAACTTGCTGCCAAACAGCTTGAAAAACCCAAGGGAGACAAATCCCTCAACCAAGTTCTGCCACCCGCAGAGCTTGAAACCTGTTCTAGCACCCAGCCCGAACAGAACCGGAGAGTGCCTCTCCCTTCCTCCACACACCGGAGGGAACCTGCTAATGACAACCCGTCATTAGCAACACCAGAGATCAACGATCTCTCTTCCTCTGCACCCCAGAGGGAAACCGGAGTTAGACTCCCTTCCTCCACATACCGGAGGGGAACAGATCAGAATTAGACGAAGAACACATAATGAAAATCAGAAAAGAAACTAAAGACTGATCGAGAAAACATTCGATACTGAGAGTTAATACAAATGTAGCTTCCTGGGAAGCAATTTCAAAAACCAGATACTGCAAACTCTCTTTCTCTCTTCACTGCTATCTCTCTTTTTCTTTTCTCTTCACTGCTATCTCTCTTTTTCTTTCTGTTCACTGCTATCTCTCTTTTTCTTTCTCTTCACTGCTGGATCGAGCTCTCTGTAATTCTGCCTTTTCTTTCTTGGCTCTGATCTTCCTTCATCGGTGGGCGAAGGTTTCTATTTATAGCGGCAGCAGGTGGATAGGGCACAACATGCGTGTGCTTCCCACGCTCGATCCATAACCTTCCTGCCACGTGTCCTCATTGGGTTGGTTCCTCTTGTCTTGGATCACGTGAAGCTCAGACACTGAGGAGTAATCTTCCTCGGATCCCTGCAAGCAGATTAATTACATTAATGCTCAGGGTTCGCTATATGTAGCTGAGATAAGTTGGTTGGCCATAAGAACAAGGAACTGCACGAGATATATGATAACAAAACGAGGTGCACTATACTGTGACTGACACGAGGTACGTTAGATGAGTTTAGCACGAGATAACACGAGAACGACACGAAGTACACAAGAATACAGCTAACACAACAACGAAGACGACACGAAGTCAGATGAAGACAGCATGAGGTGAGAAGAAAATATCACGGAGTGAAACAATAGAAGAACACGCGATTTAGAAGAAACCTGGACGAGGTTAGAATGAAACAACACGAACTAACAAACGGCAACAAAAGATGACACGAAGTTAAACAACACTTGAAAACATAAGAAAAACAACTCGAGCACAAAATAGCTCGAATGAACGACTCGAAGATGAGGCGACACGGGCTGACCACGACACGAAGACAAATAACAGAAACCGTCACGAGTTGAAGACAACACGAAGATGAAAACAGAAACCGACACGAGTTGAAAACAACACGAAGACGAAACACAGGAATTGACACGGAGTGTGGTCAAGGCGAGAAGGACTCGAAGTCTAAAGCGAAAAATAGCACGAAGACAGAAGAGTGACACGGCTATCACGACACGTGATGAAGCAGTGACACTAAGAAAAAGAATGACTCGAGGAACAACAGTAAGTGACACGAAATTAAACAAGCAGACATAAAAGATGACACGAGATGAGCAACTAAAGGACAGAGAGAAACGACACGAGGTTCACAGAGAAGCGACTCGGAGTTCGTCAGAACTATTCGAGCTGCTTCAGTAACACGACATGAAGACAGAGGGAGACACGACACGAAGTTAAACAACCGAGAACAGGACTCCAAGACATAGATGACAAGGATAGAACAACACGAAGTATTACCTCATACAAGTTTTCCTGTCAAGCATGGAAATCAACACGAAGTGTTGTAAGCTCAGACGACACGAAATCTTTTCGTGTTAGTGAGGAGAAACAACACGAAGTGTGGCTCAAGTGACACGAAAACAACTCCCAAAATTAACTGAAGTGGCTCGAGGATTTACATTAACACAGAGAAACATTTTTGTTAACAAAGGTTCATAGTGTTGAAACCATCAAGACATTATGACTCAGGCAACACTAAAATTCATTTGGTCAAACTGTTCAATTTAACAGGACATTCCCTTGCTGTGTAATCCATTCACTTACATGATGAAACATGAGATTATCTTGAGATAAAGAAATGATTTATAGTGTGAGACATCATCAAAATCATAGGGACACAACAATCTCCCCCTTTTTGATGATGGCAACACTATGAATCAGGCAATATCAAGGTTTATCAAGATTTAACATGAAATCAATATTAGCTTCAACAACAGATTAAATTCAAGGCATGCTCATGCAAATGAATTAAACATTCCCTACGACACACTCTCATTTCCCCCACAACTCATAAACATATCAGCATGAAGCAACATGACTCCCCCAAAGCTCAAGACAAAACCAAGACTCACTGATATTGCAAAACATTGCAGAACTTCTCACTAAAATGTAGACATTGCAAACTTCTCTCCCCCTTTGACATCAGCAAAAAAAAAATACAGAATGTGTGACAGTGCTGGAAACATGAAGGACTCAGGGCAGTAACTGCATAGTGCAGAAAGTCACGAGTAGGTCTTAAGAGAATAAGTGAGTTTCTAATCTCAAGACAAGATTCTTTAGATTTCAGTACACAATAGAGAAGTGGAATGATAGACAAGTTTATCATCATACATAGTGGATGATTTAGAGCAGGAGTTGACAAGTATGGCCAAAAATAGCTGATCATTCAACTATTCCACTTAGACAGTAAGAGACTAAATCAGAGAGGTGTTCTCAAGGTATTGAGGATAAGCAATCCATTAGTTGCATAACAACAAGGAATTTTTGTTGGAGATGATATTCAAGAAGATCAATGAGTAAGTTGGTAGTTCACTTCCTTTGACATTAGGGAGACACCTTGATCAGAGGCCCGAATCCCCAGTTACTCAGAGTGAGTACCTCATTACTTCCTTCCCCTTTTTTTTATTAAGGAACAGAGTTAGTAACTGTGGCTTCGGACATGAGGAAACACCTTGATTAGAGGCCAGAGTCCCCAGTTACTCACCAGCAAGCCACCATTGCTCTGTCATGACTTTTCATCTATTTTAAGCACTTGACACCTCATGACTTGGGAGAAATATTCATTTCATTGATGAAGCTCCCAGTTTCTCAGTGATCAAAATAGAACATGTTGGTTCAGTTAAGCCCTTGAGTTAAAGAGATAGAATGATTGAAGATAATACCAAAAAGGACTTTTCTTGAATTGAGTCTTGATGTCTAGATTTCAAGTTGATTGGGTCAGATATGAAGACATACATGTTTTTTGGTCTGAACCATAATCAATGACAATGTAGGAAGATATACTTTATGCAATTAGTCCAGATCTCTGAAGGAGTACCAAAGGAAAGATTTTGACCTGGAGATTAGAGTCACTGACTTATAGACTTAAGAGATAAGTGACACTCTACTTTCTGAGAGAACCACACTAAATCAGTCATGCAAGACCAGCAAAGGTACACATCTGGACAGCCCTTTTGAATCTGTCAAAGAACTTCTCTTCTCACATTACAACTCAGCTCCCCCTAAGATATAGCATTCCTCAATAAAACATTTCAGCTAAATCTCAAGATTTTCCTTTAGTTTAGAGCATTCCTGAAAGCTAACCAGTAAGCATTCTGAACTCCCCCTTAAACCAGCATGTAAGAAGGCTAAACAACAGATAGACAAAACTCCCCCTCACAACAGGAACAGGCTCCAAAATTAAGACACTTTGTATAAGCCTAAGTCTCTTCTCAATGTAGTGAATTTTTCATTATCTAGAGGTTTTGTGAAAATATCAGCAATCTGATTATCTGTCCCTACATGAATCAGTTTAAAATTATTCTTAGATACATCATCTCTTATAAAATGATGTCTTATCTCTATGTGTTTGGTTCGAGAATGCAAAATAGGATTTTTAGCAAGATTAATGGCACTTGTATTATCACAGTAAATAGGTGTACACCCCAGGTCTACTTGATAGTCCTGAAGCTAGTGTTTAATCCATATAACTTGTGTTCCACAACTCCCTACAGCCACATATTCAGCTTCTACAGTGGAGAGGGCCATAGAATGTTGTTTCTTGGAGCCCCAAGATACTAAACACCCATCAAAGAATTCACAATGGCCACTTGTGCTTTTCCTGTCTAGTTTACAGCCTGCATAATCAGCATCTGTGTATGCTACTAGATTCAATGTGTGAGATGGAGGAAACCATAAACTAAGAGAGTGACTAGCTGACAAATATCTGAAGATTCTTTTAACTGCAGCTAAGTGTAGTTCAGTGGGTCTAGACTGATACCTTGCACACATTCCTACACTGAATTGTATATCAGGTCTAGAGGCTGTCAAGTAAAGAAGTGATCCAATCATACCTCTATAAAGTTTGGCATTTACTTCTTTACCTGTCTCATCTGCATCCAATGATGTATTGGTGCCCATGGGTGTAGTAATATGCTTTAAGTTTTCCATGCCAAATCTTTTGAACAATTCCATTGTGTATTTGGTTTGGTTGATAAAGCACCCATCTTCTAGCTGCTATACCTGCAATCCAAGAAAATATTTTAGTTCTCCAACCAAGCTCATTTCAAATTCAGCAGACATCATGGTAGAAAATTCATCACATAGTTCATGCTTAGTTGATCCAAATACAATGTCATCTACATATACCTGAACTATGATGAGATCTTTATTCATGCCCTTGGTAAATAAAGTCTGATCAACTTTACCTCTTTTGTAGCCCTTGCTGATCAGAAATTCAGACAATCTTTCATACCAAGCTCTTGGAGCCTGCTTTAGACCATACAAGGCTTTGTTTAACCTGAAAACTTGGTTAGGTTGAGGAGAAAATTGAAATCCAGGAGGTTGTTCAATAAAAACTTCTTCTTTAATAACTCCATTTAAAAAGGCACTTTTAACATCCATTTGTTGGATTTTAATGTTCTTTGAGCATGCAAAGGCAAGCAACAATCTTATAGCTTCCATCCTAGCAACTGGTGCATAGGATTCATCAAAGTCTACACCGAATTCCTGACAGTAGCCTTTGGCTACTAGTCTGGCCTTATTCCTCGAGATAATTTCATCTTCATTCATCTTATTTTTGAACACCCACTTGGTTCCTATGACATTAATACCATCTGGTCTTGGGACAAGCTCCCAGACATTATTCCTTTCAAACTGACCTAATTCCTCACTCATAGCATTGACCCAAGCTTGATCAGCTAAGGCCTCTTCTACTGTTTTGGGTTCAATTTGTGAGACTAAAGCAATTAAGTCATCATTATTCACATTTCTAAAATGAGACCTAGTCCGAAGAGGATCTTCAGGATTGCCTATGACTTTATCTAAAGGATGGTCTTTAAGAAATCTGATATTTGTTGAAGACTCACCTGTTTCTCTTGGCCCTTCCTGATTGGGGGAATTTGTTTCTCCATTTGGCTGAGTCTTCTCTTCTTCCTGTTGGTCTTCTAGAAAGTCTCCACCATGATTGGAATCCCTGTCAAGATTTTCAACATTAGAGACATCTTTCTTTTCACTAAAAAGGATGTGTGGAGATTCTTCCACTTTCTGATCTGATATGTTAAATACCCTATATGCCCTTGACACTTCAGAGTAACCCAAGAATATTCCAGGTGAACTCTTGGCTTCAAACTTGTCTAAGTCTTTCTTATCATTGTTATGTATAAAACATTTTGCTCCAAAAATTCTGAAGTGAAACAAGTTTGGTTTCTTACCTTTTAGAAGCTCATAGGGTGTTTTCTTGTGTATGGGTCTTACCATGGCCCTGTTGATTATGTAGGTTACTGTATTGGCCGCTTCTGCCCAAAACCTTCTAGGTAACTTACTTTCAATCAACATGGTTCGGGCCATTTCCACCACTGTTCTATTTCTTCTCTCCACGATCCCATTCTGTTCAGGTGTCCTTGGAGAGGAAAACCTGTGAGTTAGTCCTTCTTTGTCACAAAGATCAGTAAACATGGAATTTTCAAACTCACCTCCATGGTCAGATTGAATAGAACTAACCTTGTACTTCCCTTCTTGTTTGACTTTATTGAAAAATAGATTAAACTTTTGAAATGCATCACTCTTATTTGCTAAGAAAAATATCCATGAATATCTAGAGAAGTCATCTATGATGACATAGCCAAACCTGTTACCATTAAGACTCTGAGTTCTGGTTGGACCGAAAAGATCCATATGAAGAAGTTCCATTGGTCTAGAAGATAATGGCTCAGATCTTAATTTGAAAGAATTTCTGGTCTGTTTGCCTAGAGCACAGGCATCACATGCTTTTGATATAGAGTTGAATTTAATTCTAGGCATGCCTCTAACTAAATCATGCTTGACCAATTTATTTAAAGTTGAAAAGCTAGCATGACCTAGACGTCTATGCCATTCAAAGGCATCATTTTCAGAATTGGCAGATAAGCAAATAGTGGATTCTGATTTCTCATCTAAGTCTACAATGTAGACATTATTAATCCTGTTGGCTACAAATTTAACCATGTCAGAATTTGTTTCAAGGATTTTACATGAACTATCATCAAATACAACCATGTGACCCCTGTCACATAATTGGCTAATGCTAATCAGGTTGTGTTGTAGCCCTTCCACAAGTAATACTTTTTCAATGGAATTTGTGGAAGACTTACCTACTGTGCCAACTCCAATAATTTTACCTTTGTTCTTTCCTCCAAACTTGACCAGACCTCCTGGCTTCATCTCTATGTTGCTGAACTTGGATCGGTCTCCTGTCATATGCCTGGAGCAGCCACTGTCGAGGTACCACTTGTTGTCTTCAGCTGCCAGGCCGACCTCCTCTTCACTGTTTGCCATAAGGCAAATTCCATCTTCGTATTCTTCTGAGGAAGCTTCTTCTGGGTCTTCTTCTTCCTCGCTCCATGTGCAGACCATTGCCTGTGGCTTCTTCTTCTTCTGCACCTTTATGTTTTTCTTCTGAAAATAGGGACCTTTCTTCTGGAGTTCTGGGCATTCGCCTTTCATGTGTCCCTGTTTGTTACAGTTAAAACAAGCCAGTTTCTTAGGATTTCTATCCCTGTAATTGGTAAACTCAGCATTCTTGTTAAAAGAGTGTGGGTTCTTCTTCCTAAAGGTCTTTCCCTTTGTCCTCAGAAACTTTCTGAACTGACGAGTGAGCATAGCCTGCTCCGCCTGGTCGAGATCTGATAAACCTTCAAGCTCGGACTCAGACTCGGGGGTATTGCTGCTGCTCCCACTGTTACTACCCTTGTTGCGGGAAGCTCTTAGAGCTACATTTTTACCCTTCCTCTCACTTCCTTCTCCACCTCCTTGGAAATTCATCTCATAGGTCATCAGGGATCCTATGAGTTCATTCACAGTTAAGACAGTCAAATCTTTTGACTCCTCAATCACAATGGCCTTAGTGTGCCATGCCGGGGATAAAGATCTAAGGATTTTCCTGACTATATCTGCCTTAGCAAGATCCTTCCCTAGCCCTTTAAGAGTGTTAGTGATCAAGGATAACCTGGCATACATTTCGGTTATATTCTCATCTGCATTCATCTTAAACATTTCATACTTAGAAGAGTAGAGGTTTACCTTCGAGGCTTTCACTTGAGCTATACCTTCATAGATCAATTGCAGCTCATCCCACATTCGCTTGATAGTTCTGTATGCAGATATACGAGCATATTCCCCTGGATGAACAGCACACTGGATTATGTTCAGCGCCATCCAGTTGAGTGACGAGAGCTTCACATGATCATCTGTCCAAGCTTCCTCGTTTGGTGGCAGCTCATATGGCCCCACCGTGATTACTCTCCACAATTTATGACTCTGAGCTCTGATGAACACTTCCATCATGTTCTTCCAAAACAGATAGTTACTACCATCGAAATAAGGAGGGCGACTAATGGATTGACCTTCGGCCATGAAGGGTCTAGGACCACCACCATTTCCTTGACCGTTCGTCCACATGACGTAAACCCGCTCTGATACCAAATGTTAGCGCATCAAGAGTGATATAGAAGGGGGGGATGAATATATCACTCCCAATTTGCAAAACTTAGGCAAGAAAATAAGTCTACCGCTTATGCCCCTTCTAAACTAGCACACAAAGAATTGCAAATGCAGATACCACTCAAGATCGAATAAGAGAATGATGATGAAGAGCTGAGCCAACAAATAATCGAAGTGACAAACTGATAGAGAGCGCATATAAAGACCTCAAACCACAGAGAAGACAACCGGTTTTTTAGGTGGTTCGACTGCAGTCAGTAATCTACATCCACCCCTCACTCCAACTAGAGTGAGGATTCCACTAGCCACTGCTAGAGCACAGCAGACTCAGTCTGCGAATAACTTGCTGCCAAACAGCTTGAAAAACCCAAGGGAGACAAATCCCTCAACCAAGTTCTGCCACCCACAGAGCTTGAAACCTGTTCTAGCACCCAGCATGAACAGAACCGGAGAGTGCCTCTCCCTTCCTCCACACACCGGAGGGAACCTGCTAATGACAACCCGTCATTAGCAACACCAGAGATCAATGATCTCTCTTCCTCTGCACCCCAGAGGGAAACCGGAGTTGGACTCCCTTCCTCCACATACCGGAGGGGAACAGATCAGAATTAGACGAAGAACACATAATGAAAATCAGAAAAGAAACTAAAGACTGATCGAGAAAACATTCGATACTGAGAGTTAATACAAATGTAGCTTCCTGGGAAGCAATTTCAAAAACCAGATACTGCAAACTCTCTTTCTCTCTTCACTGCTATCTCTCTTTTTCTTTTCTCTTCACTGCTATCTCTCTTTTTCTTTCTCTTCACTGCTATCTCTCTTTTTCTTTCTCTTCACTGCTGGATCGAGCTCTCTGTAATTCTGCCTTTTCTTTCTTGGCTCTGATCTTCCTTCATCGGTGGGCGAAGGTTTCTATTTATAGCGGCAGCAGGTGGATAGGGCACAACATGCGTGTGCTTCCCACGCTCGATCCATAACCTTCCTGCCACGTGTCCTCATTGGGTTGGTTCCTCTTGTCTTGGATCACGTGAAGCTCAGACACTGAGGAGTAATCTTCCTCGGATCCCTGCAAGCAGATTAATTACATTAATGCTCAGGGTTCGCTATATGTAGCTGAGATAAGTTGGTTGGCCATAAGAACAAGGAACTGCACGAGATATATGATAACAAAACGAGGTGCACTATACTGTGACTGACACGAGGTACGTTAGATGAGTTTAGCACGAGATAACACGAGAACGACACGAAGTACACAAGAATACAGCTAACACAACAACGAAAACGACACGAAGTCAGATGAAGACAGCATGAGGTGAGAAGAAAATATCACGGAGTGAAACAATAGAAGAACACGCGATTTAGAAGAAACCTGGACGAGGTTAGAATGAAACAACACGAACTAACAAACGGCAACAAAAGATGACACGAAGTTAAACAACACTTGAAAACATAAGAAAAACAACTCGAGCACAAAATAGCTCGAATGAACGACTCGAAGATGAGGCGACACGGGCTGACCACGACACGAAGACAAATAACAGAAACCGTCATGAGTTGAAGACAACACGAAGATGAAAACAGAAACCGACACGAGTTGAAAACAACACGAAGACAAAACACAGGAATTGACACGGAGTGTGGTCAAGGCGAGAAGGACTCGAAGTCTAAAGCAAAAAATAGCACGAAGACAGAAGAGTGACACGGCTATCACGACACGTGATGAAGCAGTGACACTAAGAAAAAGAATGACTCGAGGAACAACAGTAAGTGACACGAAATTAAACAAGCAGACATAAAAGATGACATGAGATGAGCAACTAAAGGACAGAGAGAAACGACACGAGGTTCACAGAGAAGCGACTCGGAGTTCGTCAGAACTATTCGAGCTGCTTCAGTAACACGACATGAAGACAGAGGGAGACACGACACGAAGTTAAACAACCGAGAACAGGACTCGAAGACATAGATGACAAGGATAGAACAACACGAAGTATTATCTCATACAAGTTTTCCTGTCAAGCATGAAAATCAACACGAAGTGTTGTAAGCTCAGACGACACGAAATCTTTTCGTGTTAGTGAGGAGAAACAACACGAAGTGTGGCTCAAGTGGCACGAAAACAACTCCCAAAATTAACTGAAGTGGCTCGAGGATTTACATTAACATAGAGAAACATTTTTGTTAACAAAGGTTCATAGTGTTGAAACCATCAAGACATTTTGACTCAGGCAACACTAAAATTCATTTGGTCAAATTATTCAATTTAACAGGACATTCCCTTGCTGTGTAATCCATTCACTTACATGATGAAACATGAGATTATCTTGAGATAAAGAAATGATTTATAGTGTGAGACATCATCAAAATCATAGGGACACAACAAATGCCTCTCTGATGGGGCACACATTCTTTTAGGTCATGAATTTGCACCTCTTTAAGAGGGCGTTAATCCCTTTAACTAGATAAATAGTGCCTACTTCATTATATAAATATATTTAAGGAAATAGCGCCTTTGTACACTGGTGCATATTTATAATTGGCGATGAGATACTGGTCGTAGTTTCTTTTAGGGTTGCAGGCTGCTTTGCGTCTGCTGGATACGTTCGCAGACTCAACAAGGTTAAATTGGTTCGTTTACTGCTCATTAGGGAGATGAACAGTGTCACATTCTATCTAAGTGGTTTCTTGGAAAACTAAAGACATGGTAATGTAGAGAAAAACATAGGGAATCCAAAAATATGCAAAACATGACTTTTAATTGTATGATTCCATAGATATTAAATTTTAAACATTGTGTAATAATTATTTATCTAAAGTATTTAACGACAGGGTGTTGGACGCAGTTTGATTTGGCGTCCAGGTCACTATCGCAAATTCAGAAAATAGCGGCCACTACTTAGTCGCTAATTCCTCGGTATGCAAAAAATACAAAATACGTTAAAAGTATGTGCAGGGATTATCAAGGATGAACATGCATGATCATGGCATGAAGATTTTTAAGTTCCTTAACATGTTTGATCTGGGTTTTAGAGAAAACCTACCTTGTTTAGGGTGGATCAGGATGATGACGGAAGAGAATAAAGAAGAAGAAAAGTAGCAATTGTAACTACAACAGCACGCTCGAACGGACTCAAGAAGAATAAGTGTATGATCGTCTGCTTCAATAGCCACAGCAGCAGGAGGAAGAAGAAGGAAGAAGAAACCTTCTTCACGCACGGTACATCGATGTCGAATAGTAGCAGCATCAACAGGTTGCTGCGATGGACAGAGGTCTTATTTGTAGGCTTTTGGCTTCGACGAGTTCATGGCATCCTAATGGGATTTAAATTTCCACGTAAGAATCCTAATAGGTTCAAACCTTCCTATGTTAATCCCTCTATTGCTATATCCGCAATTGCTCTCCCTGTTTGAGCTTAAGCCATAATCATCTCATGTAGATATCGAACGTGGTTAAGCTTCGTGTAACCAAAAAGCCTCTATCGTAAGGCCCACTTGGCTAAGCCCATTCATAAAATGTATGGGTGGTTTTGGTTTTTTTGACTAAGGCTTTTAAATGGCTTTTTGCTATTGGGTTGGGTTTAGACAAAAGGTATATATATATATATATATATATATATATATATATATATACCTAGCCCATAAGGCCCATTTGGCCCTTCAAAGGGTTTGAGTTAAGCTTTTATTATCCATTTATATAAGGATTTCTTTCTTTTGACTTATTTTTAGTATATTTACTATTAGTCATACATATATTTATTCGGGGTGCTACACCCTCGCCCACTTAAAAGAATTTTGTCTCCAAATTTAATTTTATATAGACATGGTGGGTGCAGAGTACTTACAATTTTGAAATAAGTCTAGAAATCTTCTCTTCATAGATTCTTCTGTCTCCCATGTGGCTTCTTGCTCTAAGCACTTGCTCCATTGCTCCTTTACCATGGGAATAGTCTTATTCCTAAGCACACGAATCTTGCGATCAAGGATCCTTAGTGGCTTTTGTTCAAAGGTGAGGTCCTTTTGTATCACCAGGTTGTCATGGTCTATGATGTGGAATGGATCATGAACATACTTCTTAAACACAGAGATGTGAAACACATTGTGAACTTCAGATAGTTACGGTGGCAAGGCGATCTGATAAGCTACCTCACCAACTCTTTCTAGCACTTCGAAGGGACCAATATATCTTGGTGTACGCTTGCCCTTAACACCGAACCATCGGATACCTCATCCTTGGGAAACTTTGAGAAAGACGTGGTCTCCGACTTGGAATTCCATGTCTCTTCTTCTACTATCAACATAAGTCTTTTGTCTCGACTGAGCCATCTTGAGTCTTTCTGTAATAAGTTGCACTTTCTCAGTCATATCCCTTACCATATGTGGACCTAGAAGTTTCTTTTCCCCAACTTCATCCCAGCATATTAGTGAGCGATAACTCCTTCCGTCTAATGCCTCGAAGGGTGCCATTTGAGTACTTGCTTGGTAACTATTGTTATAGGCAAATTCCACTAGAGGTAGATGATCGTGCTAGCTTCCACTGAAATAAAAAAAAAAGGCTCTTAGCATGTCTTCCATGACCTGATTAGTTCTCTCAGTCTGTCCATCTATTTGGGGATGAAAGACAGTACTGAAGTTGAGTCTAGTCCCCAAGGAGTGTTGTAGACCCTTCCCAAAGTGAGAAATGAAGCGCGGGTCTCGATCAGACACGATCGAAATTGGAACTCCATGCAATCTCATGACTTCTTTGACATATAAGGCAGCTAGAATATCGACTGACCATTGGCTCTTTATAGGCAAGAAGTGTGCCGACTTTGTCAACCGATCTATGATAACCCATATTCCATCATGTCCGCCTTTAGATTTAGGCAAACCCATGATGAAGTCCATTCCAATATCTTCCCAGTTCCACTTGGGAATGTCTAGAGGATGTAACTTACCAGCGGGCTTTTGGTGTTCCGCTTTTACTTGTTGGCACGTAAGACAACGAGACACAAAGTCTGCTACCTCCCTTTTCATATTGGGCCACCAGAAGGTCCGTTTCAAGTCCTGGTACATCGTGGTGAATCCAGGAGGAATTATGTACCTTGATCGATGAGCTTCTTCTAAGATCTTTGTTTTCATCTTGTGATAGTCCAGTACACATGTCCTTTCTCAGAATAATAATCTTCCATCGGAGGCTAGCTTGAAATCAAGTTGCTCTTCTAGCTTGCCCTTTATTTCTACTAACACCGAGTCGTTGTCTTGAAGTTCTTTGATCTCGGAGAGTAAATCCGGTTGTATCCTCACTTGTGATAGAGTAATACACCCTTTCTCCTTGTTCGTGCTTATATCCAGTTTGGAGAATTGCTCTAACATCATCTTTGTCTCATATTTAATTCCTTTTGTGAGAATAAATATTTGAGACTCTTGTGATCAGAGCACACGGTGAATTGCTCTCTATAGAGATATTGTCTCCAGATCTTCAAAGCAAACACTATCGCGGCCAACTCTAGGTCATGCACCGGGTAGTTTTCCTCATGCTTCTTTAATTGTCGGGAAGAGTAAGCAATGAATCTCCCTTGCTGCATTAATACACATCCGAGGCCAATGCCAGATGCATCGGTATACACCTCGAACTTCTCTCCTTCAGCTGGTAGTGCTAAGACTAGGGTAGTCGTCAAATGATCCTTCAAGGCTTGAAAGCTTCTCTCACAATCTTCATTCCACTCATAAGGAATCTCCTTGCGTGTTAGTCTAGTAAAAGGAACAGCAATCTTGGAGAAGTCCTTTATAAATCGCCGGTAATAACCAGCTAGACCCAAGAAGCTACGGATCTGAGTAACATTTGTAGGTCTTTCCCAATTCTTCACAGCCTCGACTTTTGATGGATCCACAAAAATTCCATTCTTCGAAATCACATGCCCTATGAAAGATACCTCCTCGAGCCAGAAATCACATTTACTAAGCTTGGCATAAAGTTGATTCTTCCTTAATATTTGTAATGCAGTCCTCAAATATTTTTCATGATCTTCCTCGGTCTTTGAATTAATCTATATATCAGCAGTAAAGACCACAACAAATTGATCTAGATGAGGCATGAATATGCTATTCATTAACTGCATAAAGGCTGCAGGGGCATTCGTTAGTCCAAAAGGCATAATAGTAAATTCGAAATGCCCACACCTGCTCCGAACTGTCATCTTGTGAAAATCCCCATCCTTAATCCTTAATTGGTGATATCCCAACCTGAAATCAATCTTTAAGAAATACTTGGCTCCAGATATCTGATCAAATAATTTATCGATCCTCCGCAGTGGATACTTGTTCTTGATCGTAAGATGATTCTGCTGCCGATAATCTATGTAGAGTCTCATTGATCCATCCTTCTTCTTGACAAATAGTACAGGTGCTTCCCACGAGGAAGTACTCAGCCTAATAAATGCCTTTTTCAAGAGCTCCATCAATTGCTCCTTTAGTTCCTTTAACTCGGCGATGGACATTCTATAGGGTACCTTAGAGACAGGACCAGCACCAGGGACAAGATCGATGGTGAAAGCTACTTCTCTTTCAGGGGGTAGACCGGGTAAATCCTCCAAGAATACAACGAGAAACCTCCTTGACTAAGCGGATGTCTTCTAGCTTGGACTCCTTAACTTCCGTGGTAGTCACAAATGCTATGAAAGCCACACACCCCTTTCTTTAGAGCTTACTAGCTCAGAGAGCCGAGATAAGAGGTGACTTGTTTCGACTCCGAGGATTAGCGTAGACCAATTATGGGAAATTCTTGAAAGTTACCTTGCCCTTTTGGCAATCTATAGTTTCCCTATGTGTAGATAGCCAATCGGCACCTAATATGACATCATACTCTTTCATGTCTAGGCATATCAAATCGGCGGGTAGATTTTGACCTTTAATCATAACTTCACTATTCGGGTAATGGTGGGTAATCTCGGATTCGCTTCCAAGAGGAGTAGAAATAATTAAGTCTATCCATTCGGGTTCCCTAGAAAAAGAAACAACAAATTTCTTGGAAACAAACGAATGAGTTGCACTGGTATCAAAAAAGACATGAGCAGTCTTGGAACAAATCTTTAATGTACCTTCCATAAGTCCACCTTCACTATTTTCTGTCTCTTGAAGACCTTGGAAACGGGCTTGTTTTTTGACCAGACGCTTCTCATCTCCGGCTTGATCATTGAGTAGAGGACAATCGGGAATCCGGTGATCGCTACTCCCGCATCGGAGACAAGCTCCCAACCTTCGCCAGCATTCTTCGGCCCTATGTCCGGCCTTGTCGCAATGTTTGCACACCTCCTTAGATGGTGTGGTGGTGATAGAGAAAGGCTTATCATTCTTCTTGAATTTCTTTTCCTTGGAGGATTCACCTCTATTATTGGACCTTTTCTTGTTAAAGGTGGGCTTGAATGTTCCTGAACTAGTGACTTGTTCCTTCTTATCTCGCCCATGGATCTTGTCGGACAATTCTGTGGCGTCTTCAAGTAGTTGTGCCTTTCTTACCATCTCCGAATAGACTTGTATGTCCATCGGTGCCAGTTGTGTAATTTATTGGGGTCGAAGCCCATTTAGAAATCATCGGGCCTTCATCTTTTCTGTACTCACTAGATGTTGTGCATACCTTGGTAGCCGGAAGAATTGGGCATCATACTTGGCCACTGATAAACTTTTTTGTTTCAACGTGGCAAATTCCGAGGCCTTCTTCTCTTGTATTCTATCAGAAAAATATTTGCTATTGAAGTATTCCACGAACTCGCCCCATGTGATATGATCATGAGGCATTGTAGCTTCTATAGATTCCCACCAAAATCTGGCATTCCTCTCAAGTTGGAAAGTTGCTAACAACACTTTCTCTTCATCGTGCATTCCATGACACAAAATATGTGTTCTATCTTGGTCATCCAATTCTCGGCATCGTCGGGGTCGGACGAGCCAACGAACTTTGGTCGGTTCATATTGTAAAAACTACGGTGGAGATCGCCTGCTCCACGATTCATTTGCGCTTGTGCCACTTGTTGCAGCGCTTGTGTAAGGCTCTGATATCACAAAAATTGTCACGTCCCGAGCGCGGAAGGAACCCGATATGCGTGACGAGTTTATATCATTCATGTCAATCAGACCACGAGGTAATTCGACACATAAGACAGAGTGCACCAAGCAGGATAATTCCAAATCCAATTTAGTCATCATTACCATTAAATAACTCCATTACATCATCCTTCAAAGGAAAAGAGTACTAATTGACATTCTAGACTCAATAAAAGAAAATTACAATAATAGACTCAAGAAAGATGAAAAAGACACAACTAGTTAGTAGCTTCAACGATCGGAACGGCTCTACTCTTTTCACTCGTGTCCATCCCGATCTGAATGATCCTCGTCATCGGAGTTACCTGAAAAATAAGGGAAAGCACTAGGGTGAGGGAACGCTCAATAGGAATTATATCTCTAATCCAAACTTGCTTAAGGTAATTAGTGACTTATATCATGTGGCATGCTCATGTATGCAAGATAGCAAGAGATCATTAAATGATGAATCAATCTTGAAAGCAAAGAGAGTGAACTAGCAAGATATACAAGCAAGTGTTGGTGATAGACCAAGTAAAGTTTACCAATATATCAAGCATGTAATTGTCAAGTCAAGTACCAAGATATTGGCTATTAATTCATTCAAGTACTTTGCCCAATCCGGGTCACGCAAGTCATGTCATGTAATATCAAGCACGTAATAGAGAGAGTGGAATGTCGTTGATTAATCAAGCTAGTCATGCACTCCGGTGCAATGTCACACCGTGGTCAATATAGCTCCGATGGGCACAAGTATTTTCGGGTGCTCCTCCCAAGACTAGACTGGGCCCTATTAACACCAGGCATTGAATCATGTAAAATATCTAGACATCCACTATTGAGCAGTGGATAGCGGATCTAGAGGGGAGGGGTGAATAGATCTGCCCCTCTTTTTATAATGCAACCCTCTTTAACACTAGATAATGATAATAGCAGTGAAATATAACTAGCTAAACGAAAAATACAATGATTTGCTTAGCAAGATGATTATGCAATATAGAGATTGAACCTAAGCATGCATCTAACATAAAGCAGTCGCATAATCAAACCATAACACATGAGATTTTAAGGTGGTTCAAACTGAATCCCCAGTCCTACGTCCACCCCTCACCAAATCCGGTGAGGCTCCACTAGTGCCACGCACTGAACCGCAAATCGGAAAGACCTCTGATTGCCTTCCTACTAACCACCTATAGGGACGTCAATCACCGCAGATCGGACAACTTTCGATTGCCTTCCTACTAACCACCGGTAGGGACGATCTTCAGTTTCAAATGTTTGAATGAAATGGAAAAAGAATAAGATATAAAGACACTCAAACAAGATATAGAATATGCTCAAGGAGAAAAGATCTTGTCTGAGATTGCTGGAGCATGAATCTGATGCTTCAATGGTATCTTCTTCCTTGTGAAATGATCTTCCTTGGATCACATTGAGTTGATGAAGAAGATAAAGGATGCAGATTTGATCTCCCTTGAAAACCTTATGAAATCAGCTTCCTTGGATCACCTTGATAGCCTTGCTTGCTTCTGCACTTCCTTGGAGATTGCTTGCTTTGATATGAGCTTGAAACACCTTGAAATGGATGAAGAAATTCTTCACGAAGTACTGTTCATGGCTACAGTACCTCTTCTTCCAAGCCTCCTTTGATCTCCCTTGATCCCTCTTTCTTTGAATCCCCTTTGAGTTGATGGAGGAGATAATGGATGCAGCCTTGAACCTTGATTGCTTCTACACCTTCTTGGAGGTTGATGGCTTCAGAAATAAGCTTGAATCACCTTGGATAGATGAAGAACTCTAGCCTGAAGCACTATTCACGGAGGTGCTATAGTACCCGCGAATCACCTCCTCTAGCCTCCCTTGATCTCTCTTGCTCCAATTGAAGCATTAGGGTTTCTAACCCCTCATGTGTTGGTTTTATAGACTTTGAATGGTCCTTGGACATCCTCCAGACCAGATCCACAATCCATGGGGGATTGGGTGACTTTGGGGTTAAACAAATATAAGGAAAGGGGCTCTTCTCGAAGTGGAAAACAAAGTCAACATTGTTGGCTAGGGGCTGGCGGTCGACCTGTGGAAGCTGGCGGTCGACCGCTACTGAGAAACCTGTAGACGGATGGTCCCTGAAATTTTTGATCGACCGCTACTGGGCTGGCGGTCAACCGCCACTAAGAGAGCTATAGACAGGGAGTTGCTGGCAGGGGCGGTCGACTGCCCTTGGGCTGGCGGTCGACCGCCAGCTGGGCAATTCTCGGGTTATGCCGGGTCAGTCTGTTAACCCCTTTAGCTCTGTCGCTTGAGTCCTTTAGTAGCCCGTTCTCATCTATGGCATGAACCTTGATAGTCTTGAAGATTTCTATTGATTATATCGCTCCTATAATCAAAATTTTGTTCCAGGGGCTCCGCCCCCGGAAACCCCCGCAAGGGGCGCTGCCCCCTTGACCCCCGCGACCTGACCGCGCAGGTCGATCTACGTGCGAGGGCGCAATCATTGAGCTTTCACTTTTGCCATCTCCACTCCATTCCTTGACATATCTGTCATGAGAAAACATCAAGTAGTTTAGTCATATAAGAGTGGTAAAACATCGATGACTTATAGTGTTTAGCCATTATCAAAACCAAGAATATCAAATAACTCAAATGACCACAAGATGATGTCGAATGACCCAAGTGACCACAAGATGACTCAAATGACCACAGGGGCACAACATTCTCCCCCTTTTTGATGATGGCAACACTGTGAGTCATTATGTGACAGTAATATCCAAGATGATAAAGTTTATGACATATGCGACATGTGCAGCTCAAGATCCATGATAGTGAAAGCATGTGAATGTGGATATGTTTGCATGGATGATCAAAGCATGTGAATGCTATGCACAAACCCCCATCACATATGAAGACTCAAAGCTCACAAGGTTCTCTCCCCCGTGGACTCTCCCCCGTCCACAATTCACTCTCCCCCTTTGACTACTCACAAAGGCGCCACACAAAGGACGAATAAATATATTAGCTCATAAAGGACTCACAACAAGACATTTTCTTCCCCTTTGACAATAGCAAAAAGGAGGGATAAGGTATAGATGGTGGCAAATGTCCGAGAGACCAGAGCTGAATAGGAGTTGAGAGCAAACCATTATATGCAGACCGGAAACATGTGGTGAGCAATATACATGGTTCAAAGCTAATGAAATCCGAGATCAACAATAGAGTTCGAAAAGTATCGACATCCATGTTTTAATAGAAATGAACCAGAAGTGCATATCATGGCAGTGTTTAACCTTCCCGTGTCTTATACATCCATATTCAATAACAACAAAGGGAATAGCACAAACTAGTATTGAGGTTAAACAAGCATGAGTAAAGCATGGAATTTTATGATTTCAGCACTATTTTTCATAATCTTTTGCATTTGAAGGCACATGACTCATATTTTACGAGCAATCGAGTCTAGTACATGCCTTCTAGCCGTATAAATACACGTTGTTCAGATGCTAGTATTCATAGGTATTTGGTAAGACTAACTGTTATGCTTCTGAATGAACAGAGATAGCAAAGTCACGTCATGACATATCCAATCTCATTTCTTTGATGAGAAGATATATTTCTCAACAATTATGCCAGTGCTATGTCTAGAGTCCAATATAATTAAGACAGAGAAAACAGGGGCACATCATGACATAGCATTCGTCACTTGATTTGATGACGTGACATATTTTTTCGTGCAACAATATCATTGCTTTGTCAAATTGATTTGTAGGAATTCCAACTCATCAAGATGTTTAAAAACAATACTTAGCTCGAGTGTATCACCAAGATGGTCATGAAGTTTGAATTTTCAGGTATCATGATAGTCATTCAAAGCACAATATGCAATCTCTAGTTAAGGTCTATTGAAACCACAGAACATGGATGATTTTGAAAGATATATCAGAACTTCAAGAAATCATTAAATCTGAGCCATTTTCATTGGATAGACAATCATCAGTTCATATAATAGAAAGCTCTTACACCATAGTTCTATCTGTCTCATGATCTCATTTTCAAACTGGAAGCCAGTGAAGTTCAGATTGCAAGAGATTAAGAAAGGCAACAAGACTCCCCCTAAGGAAATGTAATGAATGCACTCAAGGAGTTATGTTTGCAAGTGAAAAGATAATTTTCAAGGAGAGGTTGACTAGAATCATGCAGGGGTTGACCTGATCAACATGAACTTGGCGGACATGAAATGCATGACCCAACACATGGTTGTACACTTATTAATGAAGATGAAATATATGCATGAATGCTTCAAAAAGAAAACTCACCCTTACTATATGGCCTATATGCGACAGTGACGCATGATACTTAGTGGAGGTGAAACCTCACGCATATTGAGTGCTTCTAGACAAGTACAGCCTACCTTTCCATACATCAATATTTAATATATCATGGCCATGCAAGAAGGATGCTACACAAACCATGCAATGCATTATGAACATGAATTCAATTCTTTATTATGTATCATGACTACATGCAATGCCACACCATATGCAAAATGACATATTTACATATAGACAGTGCATGGAACACCAATATGTAAAAACACACTAAATGGAACAAGAGCATCATATCAAGTTTTATTGGCCTGAGGTCGGCTAAGACCAAGTTCCCTTCTTAGTGTTGAAAACCTGTCATTACACAAGGGGTTGGTGAAAATATCAGCAATTTGATTTAGAGTATCAACAAAATGCAACTCAAAATTTTTCTTAACGACCTCACCTCTAATGAAGTGATGCCTAATCTCAATATGCTTAGTCCTAGTGTGCTGGACTGGATTTTTTGCAAGGTTGATAGCACTGGTGTTATCACACAGAATCGGGACACAACCAAGATCCACTAAGTATTCATGGAGTTGGTGTTTAATCCACAACACTTGGGTGCCACAGCTCCCCACAGTAACATATTCTGCCTCCGCGGTTGAAAGAGCAACCGAGTGTTGTTTCTTGGAGGCCCAAGAAACTAAACACCCGCCTAGAAACTAGCAATATCCACTAGTACTCTTACGGTCCAGCATGCATCCAACATAGTCTGCATCAGAATATGATATAAGAGATAAATCACATGATGACCGATATCATAATCTTAAATCTTGAGTGCCGGCAAGATATCTAAGGATACGTTTGACGGTAGTCTAGTGAGATTCTTAGGACTAGCTTGAAATCTAGCACAAAGGCATACACTAAACTGGATATCTGGGCGGGATGCAGTCAAGTAAAGCAAAGAACCGATCATACCTCTATAGGTTTTTGCATCCACTAATTTACCATTTTTATCCGAATTCAGTGATGTTGTGGTGCTCATAGGAGTTGCAATTATTTTACTGTTTGTCATGTCAAATCTTTTCGGCAGCTCCTTGATGTATTTGGCTTGACTTATGAAGCACCCTTCTTCTCCTTGGTTGACCTACAAACCGAGAAAGAATTGGAGTTCTCCCATTAAGCTCATCTCGAATTCGCTAGTCATGAGGTTAGTAAATTCCTCGCACATTTTAGATTTAGTAGAACCAAACATAATATCATCAACATAAATTTCAATAATCAAAATGTTCTCACATTGCTTCTTGGTGAAAAGTGTTTGATCTACCTTACCTCGTGTGTACCCTTTCTCAATGAGGAATGAGCTTAGTCTCTCATACCAAGCTCCTGGTGCTTGCTTCAGTCCATAAAGTGCCATGTCTAGCTTGTATACAAAATCTACATGGTTAGTGTTCTCAAAGCCAGGGGGCTACTCAACATAGACTTCTTCTTTAATCAAGCCATTCAAGAAAGCACTTTTTACATCCATTTGATACAGTTTTATTCTAAGGGAGCATGCAAAGGCAAGTAAAATTCTGATGGCTTCGAGTCTAGCAACTGGGGCATAAGATTCATCAAAGTCTACCCCAAACTCTTGATTATACCCTTGAGCCACCAATCTAGCTTTGTTTCTCATTATCTTGCCATCCTCACTGAGTTTGTTCCTAAAGACCCATTTAGTGCCTATGACAGATTGTGATGAGGTCTAGGAATAAGATCCCAAACTTTGTTTCTCTCAAACTGGTTTAACTCGTCTTGCATTGAATTTATCTAGTTTTCATCCTTTAATGCCTCATCAACATTCTTGGGTTCAATCTGGGAGACAAGAGCAAGTTGATCTAATTCTTCCACAATTCTAAAATGTGATCTTGTTTTAGGTGGATCATTCAAGCTACCAATGACATTTTCTAAAGGATGATCCTTAATAATTCTAATGTTTGTAGAATCATTACCTTCTCATGGAGCTTGATCCCTTGCATTACTTGATTCAGCTAGGTCACCATCTTCTCTTGTTTCTTCTTGTGGAAGATCATTCTTTTCCTTCATGCTTAGGAATTCCCCATCTTCATCATTTTTCCTATAAGAGTTATCATTGTTAGAATCATCGTGATATTCATCAAAGGAAACATGGGGTGATTCTTCCACAGTTTGAGTCTTGACATTATAAATTCTATAAGCCCTAGATCTATCAGAATATCCAAGGAATATACCTTCATCGCTCTTGGGCTCAAATTTATCTAAGTCTCTTTTATCATTATTGTGGATGAAGCATTTAGATCCAAATACTTTCATGTGTGTGAGAGAAGGTTCTTTACCTTTCAGCAACTCATAAGGAGTCTTTTTGGTGTGTGGCCTTACTATAGAGCGGTTGATAATGTAACATGCCGAGTTTACCACTTCAGCCCAAAACTTCCTTGGGAGTTGCCATTCGGCAAGCATTGTTCTTGCCATCTCTATGAGTGTTCGATTCCTTCTTTCAACTACACCATTTTGCTCCGGGGTTCTTGGTGAAGAAAACCGGTGTGAAATGCCTTTAGCCCTGCAAAGATTATAGAAGTCAGCATTTTCAAATTCACCACCATGATCAGATTGAATGTTGGAGATTTTGAACTCACCATCTTGCTTTATCTTCATATAGAGTGCCTGAAACTCATTAAAAGTATCATTCTTATGTGTGAGAAAGAAAACCCATGTGAACCTAGAGTAATCATCCACCAAGACATATCCATATTATCTACCACTTAAACTACCAGTTCTGGTTGGACCAAATAAGTGCATTTGAATCAACTCAAGTGGTTTAGATGACATGTTTGCAGATCTAGCCTTGAAAGATTTTCTTATTTGTTTACCTAGGGCACATGCATCACACAATTTATTTTCTTGTTTAAAAGATAGTTCAGGCAACCCTTTCACCATTGAATGCTTTTACAGTTTATGTAAGACATTGTAACTAGCATGTCCTAGTCTACGATGCCATAACCATGCAAGTTCAGATTTTGGTGCAGCAAGACAAAGATTTATGTGAGCAGGATCATCTAAGTCAATCATGTAAACATTGTTGACTCTTTTTCTAAATTTTTTTACCTTGTCAGATTTTGGTTCAAGGATTCTACATTCATGAGAGTCAAACAGCACTTTGTGACCTTTATCACATAATTGACTTATACTAAGCACGTTGTATTTCAAACCTTCAACAGCACATTACAAATGGAGTTAGAGAGGTTCTTACCTACATTACCTGTTCCAATGATTTTTCCCTTGTTGTTCCCTCCAAATGTGACGTATCCTCCTTCCTTTTCCTCCAAGAGATAAAATTTTGATTTATCTCCAGTCATGTGTCTTGAACAACCACTATCAAGGTACCACCTGTTATGCATGGCTGTAAGACACTCCTACACAAGCAATTAAGCAATTGTGTTTGGAACCCAACCAAATTTGGGTCCCATCAAACTCTTCAGATTTTTAAAATATGAAACCATTTCTTTTGGAATCCAAACCTTCCTAACATTCATGTTTTGTTTGCCTAGAGTAGTGATTTAGTTTTTCTTTTCAGCTTTGACATTCAGTTTTTGTTTAGAAGCTCTTTGTGGGATTTTATAGAAGTTTGAGGAAGTTTGCTTCTTAAACCATTGAGGCCGTTGGTTGGTTTTGGGTTGAAAGTGATTATTTTGTCACCTAGGGGATTGAGACTTATAAGATTAGTGAACACATGAATCACAATTTCCTTAAAAGTAAGGTGGTGTTGGCCTATATGAATGTGCAATCCAATTATGGTGATATCTGGAAGATTGAGCATGCAATGGCCAAGGAAGTGTTGACCTATGCTGCGGGGAAGGTCCACCTTTCTTAGGCTTTTGGACAGACTTTTTGGGAATTTCAGTGACTGCCTCTTCAATCTTTTCTTTCCCTTTCTCTTTTTCTTTTTGCTGGTTTTGTGTAGGAGTTGTGTTTGAGGTGGAAGCTTCGGAAGATGAAATAAATGTGACAGTTTTTAGTCTAAATGGCCTTTTGTTTGTTGGATCAAAACCCAACCCATCTTTATTGTGGTTCATTCTAGTTCCTAGTAATGCATCTAGGTTTTGTCTTCCATCCATAAACTTTTCTAAAGATTGTTGTTTATCCTTCAACTCTTTTTGTAGGTTTTCAATATTTTGAAGAAGTTGAATGTTGACTTGTTTGACAGCTTCATACTTCTCATTACTCAATTTGTTATCCTTTTCATAACTTTACATTTTTAGTTTCATGCTATCAATCTCATTTCTTAAGCCTTCATTTTCAATTTCCAAGTCAGCCATTTCTTTTCTTCCTTCTTCTAAATCCTCAATCATTTTCTTAAGATCTTCAATTTCAGTTTCAAGTAGAGCATTCTTATCATTCATATCATGATCATGCACAAAGAAGTTAATTTTCTTTTTCAATGATTTATTCTCCTTTTTGTACATGTCATATTTTTTCATGAGCTATATATATGCTTCCTCCCAATCATCAAGTGTGTAATTTTTAAATGGAGAGTTTACCTCAGTTTCTTCATCACCTCTGGCCATGAGACAAAGATCTTCTTTTTCCTTGTCCGAGGAGCTAGTTCCACCATCACTTTCTTCCTCGTCACTCCACGTGGACACCATGATCTTGTTCTTCTTCTTGCCTTTCCATTTGTCAGCCTTTTTGAATCTGTCAGGATAATCAGTCTTGAAATGCCCTGGTTTGTTGCAAGAATAACAAATGATTTTGTCAGATTTCTTAAAGTTTTCAGAATTAGATTTGAAACCATTTCTTACCTTTGACCTTCCTCTCATGAAACTCTTACCTTCCTTTCTCAGAAAATTTCTAAACTTACGTGTAAGCATGGCTACGTCATCCTCATCTCGCTCACTTGTCGAATCCTCACCTTCTTCAGAAGTACCTTGACCGTTGGGTCCTACTTTAAAAGCTAGGGGCTTTTTCTTAGGCACCTCAGCCTCTTTGTTCTTAAGGTTGATCTCATAGGTCATCAATGACCCAATGAGTTCATCTACCTTGGTAGTTGCAAGATCTCTCGATTCTTCAACCACTGTAGCCTTTGTGTGCCATGCGGGAGTCAATGATCTGAGAATCTTTCTCACAATTTCCTGTTCTGAGTATTTCTTTCCCAAATCAGTCAGACTATTAGTAAACACAGTTAACCAAGCATACATATTCTGAATTGACTCATCAGGCTTCATGCGGAACATTTCATATTCAGAAACTAAAATGTTGACTTTTGTTTCTCGTACCTGAGAGGTTCCTTCGTAAATTACCTCTAACTTGTCCCACATTTATTTTGCCGTTGCACAGGTAGCCACTCTTGAGAATTCTACTGGATGGAGTGAGCACCGCATGATGTGTTTAGCACTCCAGTTGACAGTGCATTGTCTTATTTGTTCTTTGGTCCACAAGTCCTCACTATCCGTAAGCTCATATGGACCTTTGCTAATCACTCGCCAAAGTTCATAGTCTTGGGCGCGAATGGAAACCTACATGCGATGTTTCCAATAAGGATAATTAGTTCCAGTAAAGTAAGGAGGCCTATTCACAGAATGTCCTTCAGGTAAGAAACCTTTGGACACTAATCCACCATTTCCCTCAAGGTCGTTGGACCCCATAATGAGAGATTAGGCTCTGATACCACTTGTTGAGTAGTGGATAGCGGATCTAGAGGGGAGGAGTAAATAGATCTGCCCCTCTTTTCGTAATGCAACCTTCTTTAACGCTAGATAATGATAATAGCAGCGGAATATAACTAGCTAAACGAAAAACACAACGATTTACTTAGCAAGATGATTATGCAATATAGAGATTGAACATAAGCATGCATCTAACACAAAGCAGTTGCACAATCAAACCACAACACACGAGATTTTAAGGTGGTTCGGACTGAATCCCTAGTCCTACGTCCACCCCTGACCAAATCCGGTGAGGCTCCACTAGTGCCACGCACTGAACCGTAAATCGGAAAGACCTCTGATTGCCTTCCTACTAACCACCGGAAGAGACGTCAATCACCGAATATCAGACAACTTCCGATTTCCTTCCTACTAACCACCGGTAGGGACGATCTTCAGTTTCAAATGTTTGAATGAAATGGAAAAAGAACAAGATATAAAGGCACTCAAACAATATATAGAATATGCTCAAGGAGAAAAGATCTTTTCTGAGATTGCTGGAGCTTGAATATGATGCTTCAATGGTATCTTATTCCTTGTAAAATGATCTGTAATATCTCGGACCTTTCGGATCCTTCTTCTTGGGTCTCGGATCTGGTTTCTCACAGTGTCCAGCTTCGTTCTGTCCAAAATTTCATTTCGGACATCTTTCATGTTCGGATCGACGCGATCCAGAGTTGTTTCGGAGGCCCGGAAGCATTCCGCAGCTTTTCCGCGCGTATTTTCTGATTACCGGTGTGTATTTCGGTAATTCCTTCGGAACCTCGTTGCGGGTGAACCGGGTCATTCACCTAGGCGATAGTGGTACCGTTGTGATTGGTGCCTTCCGAGGATCCCGGAAATGCAATTTTCTATTTTTTGATATTTTTCAGAATTTTCAGATTTTCAATAAATACCTCTCCTTTTTCTCTCTCTCCCCACCCTCTTTCTTCTTCTTCTTCTTCCTCCTTTCTCCCTCCCGTGTGAACCGGCGCCCCCTTCCTTTCCCCCTCTCCCGTGGACGCGGCATCAACCCTCTCCCCGGCTGTAGACGGCGGCGAGGTGACGGCGCGGCGGCGACGGTGGTGGTGTGGTGTGGACGTCGAAAAATGTCGATGATGATCATACGGCATGCACGTCTCGACACTCGAGAGCAAGCCGAAGATGAAAATACCAAATAAACCTCATGCCTCCCCGATCAGGATGAGGACTTGCTTGGTGGTCCGCTAGCCGATGAGGGAGCCCCCCGGGCGGAAGATATGGCCACAACTCTACAGCCGGCCGTGCCGAGAGCTGAATCAAAGAAGAGTCGGGGACTCCGACATAGCCCGACGTGCACCGAAAGTCACGCAGAGTCTGGGACCGGGCCCCAAAGGCTGCGAATGGAACATTGTAGAGGTCATACATAGCAACCGGAACCTTCCGGGAATGTCGACATTCACGTAAAATGGCCGCGACTTCGAGAAGAATCCGTTTAGTGCTTAAAACGGCACGAGGGGGCTTTAAAACGGCGCGCCTTAAAACGGCGCCCCCCCCTTTAAAACGGCGCGCCCCCTTTGGAATATGGTGCCGTTTTAACCTCTTTTATTTTCATTGGCTACACGGCGCGCTCGAAGGGGGCCTCCATTTTGGATGCTTAAAACGGCGCGCCCCCCCTTTGGATGTGGCGCCGTTTTAACCCCTTTCTCTGAAGCATTTCCTGGCGAGCAACCAACCCATCCCGTCGGCATTACGGTCCCCTGTTTCCTGCGAACAGCACGTCGACGAACTGCTTAAAATGGCAAAAGGTATGCTTCGACCCGTTGGGCATCCAAGCATGTTCTTCAAATGGAAACCCTCGAGCCCTGCACCGTCGAACGTCCACTTCGTCCGTCGTCCACCCATGCTCCTGCAAATGATGAAAGCCGCGTGTCTCGCGGTGGATATGCCAACAGAGGAGGAGGCCATGCCTCTGCCCCTCTCCCGATCACACTGTAGCCGCGGCGGAGGTGACGTCCACGACAACGGCACTCGACACGGTGACCCCAGCGACGTCAGCAACGGCAACTGCGAACAGAACAAAAGCCATAGAAATGGGAAGCTTGCTTCCCTGCTCCCCCTATAAATACAAGCTCCAGGCAAGAAGCAAAGAAAAAGGAGGGACGCTCTACTGGCGGTGAAGCCCTGCTCCGAAGTGTGAAGAGAGATAAGAGGGTGAAAGAAAGAAGGAGAGGTGAGGGGAAGAGAGCTCGGTTCCCCCCTTTGTCTTTGCATTTCCTTCTGCCCCTTTGATTTCCTTTTGGTGATCTTCACATGTAGACCTTTGTCTTCGTATTCCCCCTCAATGTAATCGGAGTTCGGTCTGTTGTGGAATGAAAGGAAAACTCCCCTTTGGGAGATTTTTGATGCCCCAATCCCCCTCAATACTCAGCCCATAGTGGCTCTCTCTCTTTTTTTTTACCGCCGGGTTCTTGTGTCGACTTCGGCTCTCACGTGGTCTTCAGCCACGCGATCACGGCAACCCTCGGGTCGTCGGAGTTCCTTTGTAGGCTGGCCCTCAGGATCTCCGGCCCCGAACGGGGGAGTCGATACGATCGCAACAACCCATGGGTCACCGGTTTCCCTTGTAGGCTAGCCCTCGGGATCTCCGGCCCCAAATGGGGTAACTTTACTGGTGTCGTTGCTTAGCACGCACCGGGATGTTTCGGGGCCGTCGGAGTTCTCTCCGCATGGCGCGCCCCATCTTTTCCCCCAGACCCTTCCGATCTAGGGGAGGTGCTGCCCGATTTTCATCAGGGTCAAGAACACCAAGAACAATGAATAAATGTATCATAGAATTTGCCCACGGGTGAAAGAAAAGAAACACACAGTAAAACTCTGTGAACTGAACCCCCCCGAATAAAACACTTAAACCTCTTGCTCATTCACCTTAACAAACCATCAACGATGCTTAAACCTTCATCCTATTGATCTAGGGTGTCAATTGAACAATTAATCTAACTATTGATCCTTCTGTAGGCCATAGAATCAAGAACAGAAAGCAAAACAAGTCCACAGAACGAATAAGAAAACTCAAGAGACGATGTCCCGGCATGGCCTAACCCGGCGCGGTCACCCCTCACCGCGCCGATTTAACACCACCCTCGTAACCTCCCATCTCCCTTGAATGCTAAAACGGCGCGCCCCCGTGGGAGCCTCTCTATCCGGCGCGCCCTACTGCCTTGCTTAACCATTAAAACGGCGCCCCTTGGCCTCCCTTAAACCGGCGCGCCCTTCAGCCCCTTGTAGTATCTTTAAAACGGCGCCCCTTAATCGGCGCGCCCCCCCCCCTTGAACTCCCTTAAACCGGCGCGCCCATGGATGCCTCTACCCGGCGCGCCCCCCCTTCATATCTTGACCCGGCGCCCCTTATCCGGCGCGCTCATCTTCTTGCAACCTGCCAACACGGCGTGCTAAAAGAAAACTAAAAGAATGGAAGGAAGAAAGATAACTATTGAAACTAAAGAATAAACCAGAGGATAAGGATTAAATCAATGAACAAAATGGAAAGAATGGAATGGGAATAAAACACTTAACTCAATGATCGGAACAATGACAATAGCATACCCGCGCCTTAACCAAATTTTGTTCCGGGGGCGCTGCCCCCGAAAACCCCCGCAAGGGGCGTTGCCCCCTTGACCCCCACGACCTGACCGGGCAGGTCGAACCCCGCGACCTGACCGCGCAGGTCGATCCGCGTGCGAGGGCGCACATTGTCGAGTTTTGGCCTTACACTTAACGACCCGCTCCCCCGGACTGTGTGATGATGCCCCGTGGTATCGGACATGGACCTCGGGATCCCCGACATGGTCATGATCCGTGCACCTCTTGGGCCGATAGTTCATCAAATTGACCCACTTCTTCCGGGATCCGATCCCGCACCCACATGAAACGTGCCGTACCTACGGTAGATATCCGAATGTCTTTGTTGTTACCTTCGATGCTTCGAATATGAACTCTCGACCGAATACTGGATGGTCCTTAGTGACTGATATATATATATATATATATATATATATATATATATATATATATATATATATATACCGGGATCTAATCCCGCACTTTCATTAAATTCGCCGCACTCGCAGCAAGTATTTGTACGGTTTTTGAACACCGTTTTACATACCGACGCGGAGGGTTTAAATCATGTCAACCCAACTCGCATGCTTTAATGAAAAACGATCTTTAGGTCATTTGACCCCTTTTCTTGGCGATTAATCAGAGGTCTTCCCCTCTCCGAGGGGATGTAATTAACGTCGCGGCCTTTATGGCGCGGCGGGTCTCCAGTCCCGACCCGATATCCACAATCGTCTGATCAGTCAGATGGAGCGCACCCCGGGCTTCGGACCACTCCAGTCTCGAAGCCCGAACACATTGTCACCTAGGTGACTGGCACGCCCTCGCACTAGATAAACCGATAAAAAGACCACCGATATCCCGATACTTTCACACACGAAACCTAGTGCGTTCCACATGTGGTTTTCGTGGAGGCATACGTGGACCGTGGGAGCTCAAGGAAGAACGAGGGTTTCCAAGCGATTTCTTGTGAGTGTGGACGATCCGGCACGTCTCGGGGTGATCTGGAGGTAGGATGAGATTCCTTAACCTCTTGCGTTCCATTCCCACGATTTGTAGGCCGAGGGGAGGCTGAGAGATGGGTATTCATGCGGATTTGGGTTTTTCCATGATTTGGGGACAGCTCGCCCGATCTACGGATTTGAGCCGCGACTCCGCGTTTTGATGGCCTAGGAGCATGCTAGGGGTCCCCAGGGGTCTTCCCCTTTGTTTTCCCCCTCTCCTATGGAGGCATGGGGGCATGGTTGGAATTTTTGGGCACTTCATGCCGTTTCACCCTCGGACGGATGTGACGGTCCTTCCAGTGACCGTCACACCATGTGACGCGCCTCGATGGGTGCGGCACAGTCCTGTTTTCATCCAACTGGGGTCTGTGGGCTGTGACGGTCCCACGATTTACCGCCACGGGTGTTGTGACGCACCTAGGTTGGACCGTCAGGGACGTCCGACCGTTGGCTTTTGACCGTTGGTTTTTGACCGTTGGGGGTCAAGGCATGTGATGCACCAGGCTTGGCACATCATAGCCTTGTGACGCCCCTGTGTGGGTACATTAGAGTGGACGCATTCCCACCGTAACGCACCAGATTTGGTCCGTTACAACCGGTTTCGCACTAGGCTAAGTGCGTCAGGGCCTGTTACGCACCGGGTGGCACGCGTCACAGTATGTTTTCCACTTGTCTTGTGACGCACCAGGGTATGCGCGTCACAGACTGTAACGCACCAGGGCAAGTGCGTTACATGCTGTTTTGCACTGGGTATCTGACGCCCCAGTGTTCGGCCGTCAGATGGCTGTGACGGTCTAGCCTTAGACCGTTAGAGCCTGTGACGCATCTACGGTAGACCGTCAGGCTCAGGGTTGTCCCGGGCGGTTTGCAACCCCATTTCTTTTAGGACAGTGGTCACCGTGCGACGGTGCTAGTACGTGGGACGGTCCCCGTATGTCGTCGGATGCAGACGTGGTTTTCCATTGACTTGAGAGTCTACTCCGTAGTGACCCTCCACTAGTCGTAGCCTGCTTACACGCGTGTGGTCCCACCAGGGAGTGGTGGAGAGGCTACCCTTAGAGACGGTTTGTGGACCGGTTTCCATCGGGCCCCACGTATTGCAGCCAGAGTCCGGTTGAGGGGAAAACCTGTCAGAGGGCCAGACCAGGGACGCATGGTCTGTGTGTGCACACGTGGTTGGGGGCGGTTAGACCCATGTTGACGAGCATGACCCCAGCTAGTTGCTTGTTCGTGGTGACTTGTACGGTGTCTCAGTTCCCGATGGGCCAGAGGGGGACACCCGAGACGCGGACTAAGTCGTCAGTGGACGCATCCGGTCTTGCTTCTAGTGGGAGGTACTCCTGTTGAGTCGGGAGTGACAGACTGTCAGTCGTTGCGACTTTAACCTTCGGGTTTTGTCGTGTTGACCATGGCGTTTCGGTCGTTTCACCGTGGCACGTGTGTCGGTTTTCATGCCGCAAGATCAGTGTTTTGTAGATTACAGGGCTTCCCGTTCTGAGGTACTCGCTCACTGCTAGCGTAGTGGTTTCTCCGTTGGTGAGGTAGGGTTCGAGTGATCCCTATTGAGTCTTGTTCTGAGACTCATTCCCTACGTGTTTTCACCGTGTTTCAGGTGAGGCGCGGCTTCAGGGGAGCGCATCTGAGACTCAGCGTGGTTCAGGTGCCTAGCGTTAGTGCCAGATGTCAGAGCCGGGGTATGTCCCGTGTAGCTGTACTTTTCTTTTTTATCTCTGTACTAGATGTGGACTACTACTGTTGTTATTTCATTGTTATCTTGTGGTATTTAAAATGTTGTTCATTTCCTGCTTATTAAATAAACTGTTTAATTTCTGCAATTATTTGTGATGCTTGTGTAGTCTCCACAACATCCTTTTAACCCTTTCGAGTCTTCAGACTCGTGGGTGGCGGTGCGAGTCTTAGGTTATCGGGCTTTCCCGGTAATTGGATTCTCGGTTATAGCTGGTATCAGAGCAGCAGTTGTGGGATTATATGAGAATCATAAGTAATTGTAGTGGTCCACTAGTCCACAGCGATGATGTACAGTTGACGCTGGCATCGGGCATCGTGCATTTTTCTTGACCTTGCCGTCTCCGTGTTTCTGTCTTTTGCTTTAGGAGCGAGCATGGTGTCGAGGTAGGGCACTCGCTCTCTACAGGGGCTGTCAACTTGAGGTCAGGAGATCCAGCAGGAGGTTCAGCAGGAGAAGGAGGAGCATAGCAGAGCGCCACCTGCGGCCACCGAGGCAGCGGCTACTGCGAGGTTTTCGGGGGCAGAGGATTTCTTCCGCGGCATGTACCAGCTTATGTCTCAGCAGTTCGACGGAGAGGCTGGTGAGGGCTCGTCGACCAGGGGTGGGCCAGGCCGAGCAGTGAGGGATTTCATGCAGTTTCATCCACCTTACTATGGCGGTCACCCAGATCCTGATGTGGCTCGGAGTTCGCTCGATGAGATGGAGCGGGTGTTCAGTTCCATGCGGTGTACTGCGGAGGACAAGATGATGTTGGCCTACAACTAGTTGCAGGGTACGGCTCGGGAGTGGTGGTCTTTCGATTGGAAGACGTCTTTCCAGCTTCATCCACTTGAGCAGATTGCATGGAGTGACTTTGTCAGTGCTTTCGAGCGTACCTACTATCCAGAGTATATTGCTACGCAGCGGATGCGTGAGTTTCTGGAGCTGGTTCAGGGGGACATGTCCGTGTTGCAGTACAGGGCCCGATTTGTTGAGCTGGGTCGGTATGCACCTCATATCATGGGGCATGAGAAGGTGAAGACCGCACAGTTCGTACAGGGCTTGAGGCAGGAGCTGAGGCACTATTTGATCACGAATGCGGCCACTGATCTAGAGACGGCGTCTCGTGTTGAGGCTTCTTTGGAGATGGATATGCAGAGGACTCGGGGACCAATTAGCTAGGGGTAGTCTTTGTCGGGTCACAGCCAGCAGTCGGCTACCCAGCAGCAGGGTTCCTTTCAGCATGTGTCGGGTGGTTCAGGAGCGCCGACACCGGCAGCGTCGGCGATAGGACCCGTGTCTTTTGGCTCTAAGGTCAAGAAGTTTTTCAAGAAGGGGTTCGATAAGAAGAAGCCCAAGGATTAGAGGCAGGCATCATCAGGCAATCTACACCAGCCAATTCCTTTTCAACGTCAGGGATCACTAGGTGGATCGCGAGGACCGTGCCCGCGATGTAGCGAGTACCATCTAGGCAGGCAGTGCACAACGCCGATAGTTTGTTTCTGGTGTGACCAGCCAGGGCATATGGCGCGTGACTGTCCTTAGAGGCTGCAGCAGCAGCAGTTTCCTCAGCAGCAGCAGAGGCCACAACAGCAGCAGCAACAGGGACAGTATCCGCCACTACCCAGGTCAGCTAGTGTGGGAGGCAGGCAGAGAGCTCGAGGTCAGATCACACACATGACCAGGGCAGAGGCAGTGGTGTCGCAGCTCGTGGAAGGTACCGTTCAGATTTTGGGTTGTGCGGCACGGGTTTTATTCGATTCTGGTGCATCTCATTCGTTTGTTTCGGAGGATTACGTGCTGAGTATTGAGGAGCCGGTGACCCAGTTGTCCTGTGATTTGGCAGTGGAGTTACCTTCGGGTGATTTTATGATCACTCCGTATTTCTTCGATGAGGTTCCTGTGTGGGTGGAAGGGCAGAGTTTGTCGGCTAGGCTCTATGCGTTGCCGCTTCAGGACTTTAATGTGATTTTGGGCATGGATTGGCTCGACGCACATCATGCGTTGGTGGATTATAGCTCGAAGAGGGTTTATTTCCGGAGACTTCACGGACCCGCCTTCTATTTCCAAGGTATCAGGTCTTCCTCTTCCCGCTTTCTTATTTCTACGATTCGAGCTCGTCATTTGCTTGATGCGGGTTGTTAGAGTTTTCTCACCTCCGTGGTTGTGGCAGACCGGATGGAGCCGGATATCGAGGATATTGCGGTGGTGTGCGAGTTCCCCGATATTTTTCTGGATGACTTACCTGGATTGCCTCCCCAGCGGGAGATCAATTTCGTTATCAAGGTTGTGCCTAGTACGTGACCTTTGGCGAAGGCTCCCTACCGTATTGATGTGACACAATCTTGGACTTAAGCAAGCAAGCACATTCGCATTCTAAATGGGCCAATTTGGGCCGCCGCTCTCTCGTCGCTCACCCAAGCCCGGGGTAACTTGGCAATGCCAAGGTGAAGATGTGGGGTTGGGCCCTTGCTGGTAGAGGGCCAGCAAGGCCAAGGCTTGATTCCCAAAAGGATGTGGAACCCAATTCAATGGGGCCGACAAAGTGCCAAGGGCACCGGTTTCACTCTTCCCACGGTGATCACTCAAGGCAACGGGGCTTGAGGATTGGGCTCTCTCTCGCACAACCAGCGGAGCTAAGAAACAAACATTGAAAGACAAGCACAATGAGCAAGGGTTTAGAGCACTTACTCGACCGGTTTGAAGAAACCGGTCCCGCTCGGAGACGAGGGCGAGCGGGGAGGCGGTGGATCCCCACACGCCGCGGCGGTGTAGCTTGACCTGAAATTACAAACGGTACAGCACTACTTCTCAAACAGGAGGGGTGATCTTGGGGTGGGGGTTATGCTTAAAACATTCAAAACTACCTCCACACAGGGAGGGGCCTTCAGCCGGCCAAGCGGGGTGGGGAGAGATGCAAAGGAAACCGAGTTTCCGAGCTTCGCCGATTCTGTCTAGCTTCTGTAATTCTGGACAGGGAGTCGATGTTGATGCAGCTAATAAATCCACCGAGCTCAGAATCTGATGAGACTTGCGCCAAAAGATTTCTAACCGGATAGGAGTGCAGTCTGAATTTTTGGATGACGTTCTGATCTGGGGGCTGACTGCTCCGGCGACTGGAAGATGGATGCAGCTCTGGTCTCTGGCCGAGCTCAGTCTGAAACAGCAGGTTGCAGAAGCGGTCACGGTTGCTCCTGAGCTCCAAATCTGGCACCGCTGGACTCGTTGGAATCGTTGATGAGTCTACTTTGCAGAAAAACAAACGGGGAAGTCTTATGATGTCGGAGATGAGCTGGGTGTCCAGAGAAGTGGACGGTGGTCGGGGCAGACTGTGAGGAGGCAGACCGGCGTGGTTGTGGTAGAAAATTAATATCTCTGATTTTTGGATGCCGAACGGAGCTCCGCCTTCTGTTCCTGGATGCTGACAGGGGGAGGAAGATCTTTGTAGAAGACACTGAAGGCTGATTCCTTCAAGGTTCATCGTGGGAGAGTCTTCTCTGCCGCTCTGGCTTTTGGTCTCAGAGGTTCTGCGCAGTCGGGGAAGAACAGCCTTCACGGACGGCCACGAACTCAGAATGGAGTGATTCCACCTCGCCTGCGAAGGGCACAGGGAGGCCTTTCCAGAAAGTTAGGCCACGCCACCAGCAGAACTAGGATGCAGTCGTGGACGTCACTGCAACAGAGTGCTAATCTGCAGGTTGGCCTGCACACAAAGCTGGAGTGGAGAAGAGAGGAGGGGGGTGAACTTGGCTTGAGGGGAGAGGAGGGGTGCGACCTAGGGAGCAAGGAGGGATGGGGAGATTCGAATTTGGGCTTTGGAATGAGTTAATTCAGCCTTGGGAAGGTGGAGATATGCTTAGGGAAGTGAAAGGGGTAGGTGGTGGTTGGAGGGTGGGGTTTTGAGTGGTGGAACTTCCTTGGGACTAGGTGAGGATTAAAGAGGGGTTGTGGGAAGTTGTGGGGAGTTAATGGAGGTAGGTGGGGGTTGGAAGTGGTTGAGAGGGGGAGGAGAGAGAAGAAAATTCGAATTTGGGTGTTGAGGAGAGAGAAAGTGGAGTGAAAAAGAGAGATTAAGAGAGGGAAGGGTGGAGAATCTCTCCCCTAGGGTTTCTCACCTAAAAAATGGAATCTCTCCACTAGATAAGGAGTGTAAACTCTCAAAATGGTAAGTTTTTTCATTCATTGATTCATTACCTCCAAATGAAGGAAATGGGGCCCTATATATAGGAAACCCACATTTTACAATAAGTCCCTTACAAAAGACTCAATAACAAATAACCGAAGGGGTAGGGGGGCTCATGGGCCAAGTCCGAAGAATTGGGCCCAATAGCACATTACACAATTTAATGACACTCAAACTTAGGAAAATAAATGCAAGACCTAGGAACATGACTCAAATAAAAGGGAAAATACATCAAATGACTCAAATAAAATTACATAGGACTTAAAATTAAATGACTAAACCATGCCGGATGCAACCGGGGCGAGGAGACGAGCTGTGAACGTGGGCATGGGAGGTGATGTCCCCATCACGTATGGCCCCCGCTGAGTTGAGAGAGTTGAGGGTGCAGTTGTAGGAACTGTTGGCCAAGGGGTTTATTCATCCTAGCTTTTCCCCTTGGGGTGCGCCCGTATTTTTCGTGAAGAAGAAGGACGGTAGCTTGTGGTTGTGCACTGACTACCGGTAGCTAAATGAGGTGACCATTAAGAACAAATATCCGTTGCCGCGGATTGATGATTTGTTCGACCACCTTCAGTCTGCATGAGTGTTCTCGCGGATTCATTCGTGGTCCGGTTACTATCAGCTGAGGATTTACGAGTCCGATGTGGAGAAGACTGCGTTCAGTACGAGGTACGGGCATTATGAGTTCTTGGTGATTCCGTTCGGGCTCACCAATGCCCCCGCAGCATTTATGGACTTGATGCAGAGGGTGTTTCATCCGTATCTGGACCAGTTCATGGTCATATTTATGGACGACATCCTTGTTTATTCGCGGTCTGCCGAGGAGCATGCATACCATTTGGGTGTGGTACTGCAGACATTGCGAGATCACCAGTTGTATGCGAAGCTCAGTAAGTGCAAGTTCTGGCTTCGTGAGGTGCACTTTTTAGGGCACGTGATTTCTGGTGATGGTATTTCCGTGGACCCCACCAAGGTCAAGGCAGTAATGCAGTGGCCGAGGCCGAGGTCTGTGACGGAGATCCAGAGTTTCTTGGGGCTTGCGGGCTATTATCGGTGCTTTATCCAAGATTTTTCTTGCATTGCGGCCCCGATGACTAGACTTACGCGGAAGGATGTGCCTTTCGTCTGGTCTGAGGAGTGTGAGTAGAGTTTCCAGGAACTGAAGAGATTGCTCACCTCGGCTCCGGTGTTGGTTTTACCTTCTGGATCGGGAGGCTTTGTGGTGTGTACAGATGCTTCCGGGCTCAGATTGGGTGCTGTGTTGATGCAGCATGGTAGAGTGATGGCATATGCATCTCGACCGCTAAAGCCCCTCGAGGAGAACTACCCTACCCATGACATGGAGTTGGCAGTTGTGATCTTCGCGCTGAAGATCTGGAGGCATTATCTGTACAGTGAGAAGTTCGAGGTGTTCACTAACCATCAGAGTTTGAGGTATGTATTCACGCAGAGGGACCTTAACCTCAGGCAGAGGCGTTGGATGGAGTTCATGAAGGATTATGACTTCACCCTGTTTTATCAGCCGGGCAGGATGAATGTCGTCGTCGATGCTTTGAGTCGGAAGGTTACAGTCAGTGCCTTGATGTTGAGCAAGTGGAGGCTCTGGGAACAAGTGCCCAAAGTTTCATTCAGGCTCAAGATTCACCAGGAGCCAGGGTTAGCGGTGCTTGCGAGTCTGACTGTCACGCCTGCTATCCACCGTCAGGTGACAGAGGCGTAACATGCAGACCCTGAGTTTCCCCGGATTCTGGCTATGACTAATGTGGAGCTCGGTGAGGACGGTGCTGTGAGGTTCCGTGGTAGGCTGTACGTCCCAGCCGAAGCATAGGTTCGTCGTGCTGTGTTGCGTGAGGGTCATGGGAGCAGATACACCGTACACCCGGGTACGACAAAGATGTATCAGAACTTGCGGTGGCAGTTCTGGTGGCCTGGCATGAAGAGAGATGTTGTCGAATTTGTGGCCAGGTGCCTGACCTGTCATCAGGTGAAGGTGGATCATCAGCGACCAGGAGGTACTCTCCAGCCCTTGGATGTTCCCGCGTGGAAGTGGGACCACGTGACCACGGATTTCATGGTGGGATTGCCGAGGACTCTGAGTGGGCAGGATAGTATTTGGTTGCTGGTGGATAGGCTGACGAAGGTGACTCGGTTGTTACCGGTCAAAGTCAGCTGGAGCGTGTCCAAGTTGGCTCATCTTTATGTGGAGCGGATCATTCCATTGCATGGGATTCCCATTTCCATCGTGTCAGATCGGGATCCGCGCTTCACTTCTAGATTCTGGGGGAGTTTCCAGCGAGCCCTTGGCACGGATTTGGCTTTTAGCTCAGCGTATCATCCTCAGTCAGATGGTCAGTCAGAGAGGACCATCCATACTTTGGAGGACATGCTAAGATCCTGCTGCCTGGAGTGGCAGAGGAGTTGGATTCACCACCTACAGTTTGTGGAGTTTGCCTACAACAACAGCTATCATTCGAGCATCAGCATGGCTCCTTATGAGGCGTTGTATGGGCGTTCGTGTCAGACTCCACTGGATTGGTTTGAGGTTGGTGAGCGTGTTTTGACGGGACCGGAGTTGGTGCAGCAATGTCTGGATGTTGTACACTTGGTTCGTCAGAACATGTTGGCAGCCCAGTGTCGGCAGAAGAGCTATGCTGACCGGAGGAGGCAGCCTCTAGCGTTTGCCGTGGGCGATCGTGTGTTCTTGAGAGTTTCTCTGATGAAGGGGGTGATGCATTTTGGACGGTGTGGGAAGCTGAGTCCCCGCTACATTGGTCATTTTGTGATTGTGGAGCGCATCGGTGAGGTGGCTTATCAGTTGCAGTTGCCCCCTGAGTTGGCGTGGGTGCATGACGTGTTCCACGTCTCGATGTTACGGAAGTATATGCCCGATGACTCTCATGTGCTAGAGGATTCTGTTTGGCCCGAGGTGACTCCAGATCTTTCTCTCCCAGAGTTTCCCATCCGCATTGAGGATAGGCGAGAGCAGCGCCTGCGGACCAAGGTCATCCCCTTGGTCAAGGTGGTGTGGCAATGGCACTCTGGTGGTGAGGCTTCTTGGGAGCGTGAGGATGAGATGCGTCAGCAGTTCCCTTACCTGTTTGAGTCAGTCTTCCTCTTCTTCTCCCTTTGGGTTGTTCTCAATTTCGAGGATAAAATTCCTTAAGGGGGGAGGGCTGTAATATCCTGGACCTTTCGGATACTTCTTCTTGGGTCCCGGATCTGGTTTCTCGGAGTGTCCGGCTCCGTTGCGTCTGAAATTTCATTTCGAACATCTTTCATGTTCGAATCGGCGCGATCCGGAGTTGTTTTGGAGGCCCGGAAGCGTTCCGCGGCTTTTCCGCGCGTGTTTTCTGATTACCGGTGTGTGTTTCGGTAATTCGTTTGGAGCCTCGTTGTGGGTGAACCGGGTTATTCACCTAGGCGAGAGTGGTACCGTTGTGATCGGTGCGTTCCGAGGATCTTGAAAATGTAATTTTCATTTTTTCGGTATTTTCCAAAATTTCCAAATTTTCTATAAATACCTCTCATTTTTCTCTCTCTCCCCACCCTCTTTCTTCTTCTTCTTCTTCTTCTTCCTCGTTTCTCCCTCCCGTGCGAACCGGCACCCCCTTCCTTTCCCCCTCTCCCATGGACGCGGCGGCGACCCTCTCCCCGGCTGTAGATGGCGGCGAGGTGACAGCGCTGCGGCGATGGTGGTGGTGTGGCAATCGTGGAGGCATACGTCGACCGTGGGAGCTCAAGGAAGAACGAGAGTTTTCAAGCGATTTCTTGCGAGTGTGGATGATCCGACGCGTCTCGGGGTGATCTGGAGGTAGGGTGACGTTCCTTAACCTCTAGCGTTCCATTACCGAGATTTCTAGGGCAAGGGGAGGCCGAGAGATGGGTATTCATGCGGATTTGGGTTTTTCCATGATTTGGGGAGAGCTCGCCCGATCTATGGATTTGGGCCACAATTCGGCGTTTTGATGGCCTAGGAGCATGCTAGGGGTCCCTAGGGGTCTTCCCCTTTGTTTTCCCCCTCTCCTATGGAGGCATGGCGGCATGGTTTGAATTTTTGGGCGTTTCACGCCGTTTCGCCCTCGGACGGATGTGACGGTCCTTCCAGTGAGTGTCACACCATGTGACGCGCCTGGATGGGTGCGTCACAGTCCTGTTTTCATCCAACTGGGGTCTGTGGGCTGTGACGGTCCCATGATAGACTGCCACGGGTGTTGTGACGCACCTAGGTTGGACCGTCAGGCACGTCCGACCGTTGGCTTTTGACCATTGGTTTTTGACCGTTGGGCATGTGACGCACCAGGCTTGGCGCATCACAGCCTTGTGACGCTCATGTGTGGGTACGTTAGAGTGGACGCATTCCCACACCGTAATGCACTAGATTTGGTCCGTTACAACCTGTGACGCACTAGGCTAAGTGCGTCAGGGCCTGTGATGCACCGGGTCAATATGTTTTCTACTTGTCTTGTGACGCACTAGGGTAGGCGCGTCACAGACTGTAACGCACTAGGGCAAGTGCGTTACACGCTATTTTGCACCGGGTATCTGACGCCCCTGTGTTCGGCAGTCAAATGGCTGTGACGGTCCAGCCTTAGACCGTTAGAGCCTGTGACGCGTCTAGGGTAGACCGTCAGGCTCAGGGTTTCCCCGGGTGGTTTGCAACCCCATTTTTTTCCAACCGAAGTCACCATGCGACGGTGCTAGTACGTGGGATGGTCCCCGTACGTCGTCGGATGTGGACGTGTTTTTCCGTTGACTTGAGAGTCTACTCCGTAGTGACCCTCCTCTAGTCGTAGCCTGCTTACACGCATGTGGTCCCACCAGGGAGTGGTGGAGAGGCTACCCTTAGAGATGGTTTGTGGACCGATTTTCGTCAGGCCCCACGTCTTGCAGCCAGAGTCCGGCTGAGTGGAAAACCGGTCAGAGGGCCCGACCAGGGACGCACGATCTGTGTGTGCACACGTGGTTGGGGGTGGTTGGACCCACGTTGACGAGCGTGACCCCAACTAGTCACTTTTTTGTGGTTACTTGTACGGTGTCTCAGTTCCAGATGGGACGGAGGGGGACACCCGAGACACGGACTAAGTCGTCAGTGGATGCATCCGGTCTTGCTTCTAGTGGGAGGTACTCCTGTCGAGTCAGGAGTGACAGACTGTCAGGCGTTGTGAGTTCGACCTTCAGATTTTGTCATGTTGACCGTGGTGTTTCGATCGTTTCACCGTGGCACGTGTGTCAATTTTCGTGCCACGAGATCGATGTTTTGTAGATTGCAGGGCTTCCCGTTCCAAGGTACTCGCTCACTGCTAGCGTAGCGGTTTCTCCGTTGGCGAGGTAGGGTTCGAGTGATCCCTACTGAGTCTTGTTCTGAGACTCATTCCCTGCGTGTTTTCACCGTGTTTCAGGTGAGGCACGGCTTCAGGGGAGTGCGTCTGGGACTCAGCGTGGTTCAGGTGCCCAGTGTTAGTGCCAGAGGTCATAGCCGAGGTATGCCTCGTGTAGTTGTACTTTTCTTTCTTGTCTTTGTACAAGTTGTGGACTACTACTGTTGTTATTTCATTGTTATCTTGTGGACCATGTATTAATTAAAATGTTTTCATTTCCTGCTTATTATATAAAATGTTTAATTTCTGTAATTATTTGTGATGCTTGTGTAGTCTCCACACCATCCTTTTAACCCTTCCGAGTCTTCGGACTCATGGGTGGCGGTGCGAGTCTCGGGTTATCGGGCCTTCCCGATAATCGTATTATCGGGTCGTTACATGATCTTCCTTGGATCACCTTGAGTTGATGAAGAAGATAAAGGATGTAGATTTGATCTCCCTTGAAAACCTTGTGAAATCAGCTTCCTTGGATCACCTTGATAGCTTTGCTTGCTTCTGCACTTCCTTGGAGATTGCTTGCTTTGATATGAGCTTGAAACACCTTGAAATGGATGAAGAAATTCTTCACGAAGTACTGTTCACGGCTACAGTACCTCTTCTTTCAAGCCTCCTTTGATCTCCCTTGATCCCTCTTTCTTTGAATCCCCTTTGAGTTGATGGAGGAGATAATGGATGCAGCCTTGAACCTTGATTGCTTCTACACCTTCTTGGAGGTTGATGGCTTCATAAATAAGCTTGAATCACCTTGCATGGATGAAGAACTCCAGCCCGAAGCACTGTTCACGGAGGTGCTATAGTACCCGCGAATCACCTCCTCTAGCCTCCCTTGATCTCTCTTGTTCCAATTGAAGCATTAGGGTTTCTAACCCCTCATGTGTTGGTTTTATAGACTTTGAATGGTCCTTGGACATCCCCCAGACCAGATCCACAATCCATGGGGGATTGGGTGACTTTGGGGTTAAACAAATATAAGGAAAGGGGCTCTTCTTGAAGTGGAAAATAAAGTCAACATTGTTGGCTCGGGGCTGGCGGTCGACCTATGGAAGCTGGGGGTCGACCGCTACTGAGAAACCTGTAGACGGATGGTCCTTGGAATTTTCGGTCGACCGCTATTGGGCTGGCGGTCGACTGCCACTAAGAGAGCTGCAGACAGGGAGTTGCTGGCAGGGGCGGTCGACCGCCCCTGGGCTGGCGGTCGACCGCCAGCTGGGCAGTTCCCGGGTTATGTCGGGTCAGTCCGTTAACCCCTTTAGCTCCGTCGCTTGAGTCCTTTAGCAGCCCGTTCTCATCTGTGGCATCAACCTTGACAGTCTTGAAGATTTCTATTGATTATATCGCTCCTATAATCAAAATTTTGTTCCAGGGGCTCTGCCCCAGGAAACCCCCGCAAGGGGCGCTGCCCCCTTGACCTCCGCGACCTGACTGCGCAGGTCGATCTGCGTGCGAAGGCGTAATCATTGAGCTTTTACTTTTGCCATCTCCACTCTATTCCTTGGCATATCTGTCATGAAAAAACATCAAGTAGTTTAGTCATATAAGAGTGGTAAAACATCAATGACTTATAGTGTTTAGCCATTATCAAAACCAAGAATATCAAATAACTCAAATGTCCACAGGATGATGTCTAATGACCCAAGTGACCACAAGATGACTCAAATGACCACAGGGGCACAACATCCACTATAGTTTCTATCCAATAGAATTCCAAAGGAATAAGCCATTGTAGGAACTTTAAGGTAGATTACAGAATAAGGAGTTCAAGGATAGAACTTTTGGATAAGTATGACATAGCGACAAGTATCTCGTAATAATCATGATATTCGTGAAACTAGGTAATTGGCATCCACTCAGACCGTCACCAATTCCAAAATTGGCGCCCACTGTGGTGGCCGTTAATTAGGGGAACAACACAGGCGCGACAAAATAACGACCACTCAAATGATCGCTAATTCAATTAGCGTCCACTGTCTGGTCGCTAATTTCAGACAGAGACAGACTCTCACAGAACACTATAAACAACGCTCTATGATGGCTAGAGCATCACGTTTCTTCTTAGTGACATGACAATCAAGGGTTCCAGGGTGTTTAGGGTACAACTAGCTCGACTGCCTAGAGGGAATCCGGGGCTAGTGGAGTCTTATAGAGGTCTCAATGAATAAAGTACCAGTCCGAAGGAAGGAATATCCAGCAAAGAGTCCAATCATCACCAAGAGTTGAGTGTAAGCGTCAAAACAAAACAGGGACCAAGTCTCGGACGTGAGATAGTGGTGCCAATGAGATCCGGCGGTGTAGGATCAAAAACAAGCAAAGGAAACAGTCACAGAAAACTGCGTCCTAGCAGTGGCCATCAATTTTAATTGGCGCCCACCGGCTGGACGTCCATTCATGATTTTTTAGCAATTATACCTGATTTTTCCAGTAATTTGTGTCTTTAAACAAGGCACCAATTCTTTTATTTTTTCTTTGCCTGTATATATTTTCAGGAAAAACAACGCCTTTCTAAAGGGGCGAACATTCCTTTAGGTCATGAATTTGCACCTTTTTATTAGGGCGTTAATCACTTTAACTACAAAAACAGTGCCCACTTCATTATATAAATATATTTTAGGAAATAGCGCCTTTGTACATGGGCGCTTATTTATAATTGGCGAAGAGATACTGGTCGCAGTTTCTTTCAGGGTTGCAGGTTGCTTTGCATCCGCTGGATACGTTCGCAGACTCAACAAGGTTAAATTTGTTCGTTTACTGTTCATTAGGGAGATGAACAGTGTCACTTTCCATCTAAGAGGTTTCTTGGAAAACTAAAGACATGGTAATGTAGAGAAAAATATAGGGAATCCAAAAATATGCAGAACGTGACTTTTAATTGTATGATTCCATAGATATTAAATTTTAAACATGGTGTAATAATTTTTTATCTAAAGTAATTAACGACAGGGTGTTGCACGCAGTTTGATTTGGCGTCCAGGTCACTGTCGTAGATTTATAAAATAGCGGCCACTACTTGGTCGCTAATTCCTCAGCATGTAGAAAACACTAAATACGCTAAAAGTATGTTTAGGGATTATTAAGGATGAACATGCATGATCATGGCATGAAGATTTTTAGGTTCCTTAACATGTTTGATCTGGGTTTTAGAGAAAACCTACCTTGTTTAGGGTGGATCGGGATGACGACGGAAGAGAATAAAGAAGAAGAAAAGTAGCAACTACAACTGCAACAGCACGCTCGAACGGACGTAGGAAGAAGAAGAAGAGTATGATCGTCCGCTTCAATAGTCGTAGTAGCAGGAGGAAGAAGAAGGAAGAAGAAACCTTCTTCACGCACGGTACAACGATGTCGAACAGTAGCAGCATCAACAGGTTGTTGCGATGGACAGAGGTCTTATTTATAGGATTTTGGCTTCGACGAGTTCATGGCATTCTAATGGGATTTAAATTCCCACGTAAGAATCCTAATAGTTTCAAACCTTCCTATGTTAATCCATTTATTGCTATATCTGCAGTCGCTCTCCCTGTTTGAGCTTAAACCCTAATCACCTCATGCAGATATCGAACGTGGTTAAGCTTCGTGTAACCAAAAAGCCCCTATTGTAAGGCCCACTTGACTATGCCCATTCATAAAATGTACGTGTGGTTTTGGTTTTTTTAACTAAGGCTTTTAAATGGCTTTTTGCTATTGGGTTGGGATTAAACAAAAGGGTTATATATATATGTATATATATATTTCTTTACCTAGCCCATAAGGCCCATTTAGCCCTTCAAACGGTTTGAGTTAAGCTTTTATTATCCATTTATATAAGGATTTCTTTCTTTTTACATATTTTCAGTCTATTTACTATTATTCATACATATATTTATTCGGGGTGCTACAAAAAGTGTACCTTCAGTCACATGATCTGCTTGTTCCACATCCTCCTTCGCCAATGCGAATACTTGTGCTGGCACTCAAGATTTCCCCGCTAGCTTTGCTGCAACTGGCGCTGCGGTTGCTGCCATCGGGACTTTAGTGGGCGTAGACGACTGTGCCTTCGGATAATCCTTGATCTTATAATCTAGGCTTCCACATCTAAGACACATGCCAGTCACCATCCAGCACTCCTTACCACCATGCCATTTCTCGCAATGCTTGCATTCTGTCTTGTCTCCTGACGATCCTCCAGATCCACTGGCTTGTGGTGAAGCTGACTTTGTCGGCACATAATCTGACAGTCGAGAGAAAGACTTCTTCTTCTTGCGGTCTTGTCGTGAAAAGTGATGATGGCCTCTTCATCAGTGCTTTCTTTTCTTCTTGATAGTGGTCTATTTCACTTTCTTGTCGGCATGCCGCACTCAGAGCTTCTTCCATCGTCCGATGATTGAATGCCACCAATCTAGTTCTCAAGGATGGTCGAAGGCCCATCAAGAACTTCTTCACCTTCCTTTGTTCATCAGTCAAAATATGAGGTGCATATCTCGCTAGCTCGGTGAAACGTGCCTCATACTCAAGCACCGTCATGGACCCTTGAGTCAAAGTAAGGAACTCCTACTCCATTTTGTCTTGGACATGTTCGGGAATATAAGCCGACAGCGCCCCTGACCCTGCTCAGCCGGCGGTCTGTCTTCCTCTTGATGGCTCCCTTGTGCCTGGCATTCCCCCCTTGCTCCCCTCTCCTACCATGCCCCCCGTGACTGCTGTCGCCCCCTCTAATGCCCCCAAGTCCTCCTCTTGGCCTGCTGTGGCCAACCTAAGGTTTGCGGACGGTCCTTCATTCGCCCAGATCTCTCGCCTGGCGCTCTCATCTCCAACGCTCTCCCTGGCCATTCACCCCCCGGCCTTGACTGATTCTGGGGAACCGGCATGCTTCTTTTCTCTTGATGAAATTAAGGTATCTTGTAAGCCTCTACAGTTTGCGGTCATTGCTAAGACTCCGCGAGGGCGACCGCCGTTTCAAGAGATCCGTGGGCACCTTCTTCAGCGGTTCTCGTTCTCTGATGACTTCCTCATCAGTGCTATCGATGGTCGACATCTCATTATCAAATTTCTCAACTTTGACGACTACCTCCAGGTTCTGCTCAAGGAGACCCTCTACGTCCTCGGCAAGCCTTTCAGATTCTCCAGTTGGTCTATTGACTTCAGCCCCGGCTACGACTCCCCAATCGTGCCCGTCTGGCTGGAGCTTCCTGGCCTTCCGGCCAATTTCTTCAACGAAGCTATGCTCCGCTCCATCGCTGGGAGCATTGGTCCTGTTCTCAAGATCGATCGAAACTCATCCTGTCTGCTCCAAGCCCATGCTGCTAGGGCCTGTGTTCAACTGGACATCTCCAAGCCCCTACCAGCGCGAGTGTGGGTTGGCTGTGGGGGTGGCGGCACCTGGCAACCTATCGTCTACCCAGACCCCCCCGTGTTCTGCCGTTCCTGCCAACAGCTCGGCCATGTCGCGGTTAAGTGCAAGTCGAAGGCTCTTCCCCCCGTGGGGCCTTTTCGTTCTGCTCCTGATGTTCTTCCCTTCGCGCGGGGTAGGCCTCCTCGTGGTCCTCCACCTGTGCCCTCTCAGGCTTGGAGGCCGGTCGTTTCTGGGGAGCTTGCTGCTCCTCCCATTTTTCAACCTTCTACGGTGGCCCAGGCTCGTGCAGCTGCTTCTTCCTCTGCGCCCCTGGGGGGCCCCAGCGTTCGTGCGGGGGACGTTGTCTCCGCCTTTGTTCCCCTAGCCCATCCTGCCTTGGCCAGCACTGGGGACCCCTCCCATGTCCTCTCTCCATGCTCTTCTGTTCCCGGCTCTGTTGGTCCTGCCGCCACGCACGCCCTAGCGGCTTCCCTGCCTGTTGTCTCCGGAGGCTCAGCGCCTGCCCCTCCGCCGCTCAGTCTTCCTCCTTGTCCTGCTGTTGTTTCAGCAGTGCCAGCCTCAGCGGCAGCGTCGGCGTCGGCCAGTGTGGGAGCCTCTGCCGCCCGTGGCCTTGCCCATGATGTGGCCCCCGGCCTGCCTGCTTCTCTGACTACGCCTTCTGCCGCCCTAGTGGCGGTTGTTGTCTCAGCCCCGAGCCCGACTACCACCTGCCTTCCTGGCTTACAGGAGCCCCCCCTCGCTGCTCCCCATATTGTTCCCCATGCTCTCCCGCTTGCCGCTGGAGGTCTTCTCGCTGAAGCCTTGGTGGCGCCATCTTCTTTGGCTGACGGTGTCTCGCTTGCTGCCGTTGCAGCCTCCATCTCAAGCCCTGCCTCGCTCCTCGGTTCGTTGGCGACCGTCACCGACTGCCAAGGGGTTACCCCCCCTTCTGTTTCTTCTACTGGCTGTCGGGCGTCACAGGCGTCTCCTGCGGGGCCCGCTACCGCCCCTGCTCTGGCTCCCACCACTGCTGACGTTATTATGTTTGCTGCGTCTTCTTTGCCCGTGGGTGCCTCGGCTTCAAGACTTGCTCCCCAGGCCTCTCCGGCGTCGTCCTCCTTGGCGTCCCCTGCTCCCAAGGATGCGGAGCGTCTTGCACGATTGGCTGCCCTTCGTGTGCTTCGGGACGACGTCAACGCCTTGCCTTCCTTCTCTCGCTTCACGCCTGCTGCTGACCCTGCTGCTCCTGCCCTGCGTGTATCTCCCCTTCCAACGCCGGCTGGGCAGCTCCAAGACTTCGTCCTGGCCTTGCGGGCCGATGCTCTTTCTCTGCCCCCTCCCATTCCGGCTCCAACTGTCGCCGGGTCCACTTCTGGGGTCCAGTCCCCGTGTGCCGTTGTGTCCCTGCCCCGCCAGGGGGACCTTGCTATCGTCGGGCCCTCTTCTGTGGTCCAGCCCCCGTGTGCCGACGTGTCTCTGCCCCGCCAGGGAGACCATGTCGCCGTGCAGGAGCGAGGTGCCTCGCCTCCGTCCTCTCCACACTCCAATCCTGAGGAGGAGGTGCCCCCCTTCCTGCCTCCCCGCAGGAGCCAAAGAAGGAAACAACGGATCTCTAACCCGGTCAAGTTCTTCAATGTCAGGCTTTAGTCATGCTCTTGGTCTCTCTTAGGTCGTCTGGCTCACGCTTGTGTGCGTTATTCTCATTTTTTACCGTTTTGGGCCCTGCCCTCTGGTTGTAATTGGGCCCCTCCCTTTCTTGTAGGGTGCCCCCCCCCCCAACCCTGGACCTTGTTGTCCACTGTATCCCTCTACTCTTCTTCTTATCCTCTTCCTTATATCTATAAAATTTTCTTGTATGGTGGCTGGGGTTCCACTACCCTTGCCCCTGCAAGTATCAACTTTAGTAAAAAAAAAATATACTTTGCCTTGAATAGACGAACAAATTCTTCCCATGTCGCTTCCACCAATTCGTCCTCAAAATGGTTCCGCAGAATAGTGGACCACCACATATCAGCACGTTCCTGAAATCACATGGTCCAAATTGAGTGAGCACAACGCTGACCAACCACTTCGCACAAAAAGATGAAAATAACTTCCTTACCTCCAACATAAATGTTGCCAAGTTGACCTTCTCATTCTCATCACAACGAATGGTTCGGAACACCTTCTCCATTGCACGCAACCAATGCGCCGCAACTAAAGGTTGACTCTCCCCCCTTAAACAATGGCGGCTTCATCCTTCGGAACTCTTCTGCAACCGATGGCCCTTCCATAACCCTTGGGACTACATCTGGAGGTGGTGGGGCCAGAACCACGAATACCATAGGTTACTCACAAGGCCCGCTCAATTAAAACTACACACTTCAACCAATCCAAACCATACCTGGGCTTGAGCCTGAACTTGAGCTTGCAACGCTGCATGCACGTCAGCCTGAGTCTGCATTACTCGCGCCAACCCTTCCATGAAAGCACCATAATCAACCAATGGTGGCGGCGGCGGCACCGGCAATCCTTGTTGACCTTCTCCCACATCTCTCCTCGACTCCTCCTTACGAGCAGGGGCAGCAGCACGACGACCGTGAGATGCCATAGCCTAATAAAACAATGATTTAATGAGGTTGACCTCCTAGTTATTACTGATTTATTTTTTTATATGAATGTTTTCTGCTCACATAACTTATGAAACTATCTAGATTTTGGGATATGAATCTAGCTGATGGCTTACTTTTGTAAATTCTCAACCTTGGGCTCTGATACCATTCTCTCATGCTTCATACTCTATACCGTCGAGGTATTGTCCGCTTTGGCCTATCGGCCTCACAGTTTTATCTATTTCTAACAGTGGTCAGCTCCAAAATGGGGGACTTCCAGAGAGGTCACCCATCCCAGTACTACTCCCCATTAAGCACGCTTAACTTCAAAGTTTTTTTCAAGAATTGAGCCGATACATCAAAAGGCACCTTGGTGATATAGAGTACAACTTATTTATATTTGAGGGTGTTACAATCTACCCCTCTTATATATGTGACGTCCTCGCCGCTGGGCATATACAGCACGCAATCAAACTCCCAGGCAGGTAGGATTCTAGAGGTGGCCCCTATAGGCTCAAGAGGTTGCTCCCACTATGTTGCACTTTGTCCCATTGCGGGTTCAAGAGGTGGCTCCCATAGCGTAGCACTTTGCCCTGCATGGCACTTAGTTCCCACACTTTCGACTGGGGTATGACTCTGATACCATTCTCTGTAACACCCCACCTTAAAAATCCGGTTCAGTTTCCAACTCTCTTCGAACTTAAGGGAGATGTCACAGTGGGAACAACCCAACAGAATAGAATTTGGTTGACGAATTACATAAATAAAGAGAACAGTTGACAGTAGAAGAAAAATCTGATTTCCATCAATCAGATCACATACCCAAGATCACAATAGTCCATAGTTGATAATACGTAAAAGTTCTATACAACAGTCCATTATTACAAAATTTAAATCTTCTAACAACAATCACCTCAACTGGAAAGAAAAAGATCTCTAAAGATTACACCAAATCCTCTCGATCGGTGTCACTACGCAATAACTCCTCGTCCTCGCCAAGGGAATCACCTGAAAATGTTTAGCAAGCATGAGTCTAGGAATAGACTCAACAAGTTACTAAATTCAAATTGTTTTCCTTTTGTCCATGCCTAACACACTTCGAGGATAATTAAACTTACAGAAATTTATGATACTTAGAATATCTGAAATCAGGTTGCTGGGGACAGAAAGACAAGTCTGTAGCAGAAAACATGTGTATATATGACTATAACTTCATTTTTTAGAACTCACTTGCCTGCTCAGATTTTCAGATAATAGAAACAGAAATTCCCAGAAATTCATATGACTGAACATTTTTTAGAAAATAGAATTTCAGAATTCACACAATTTCAAAAGTCATATGTCTTTACTGATTTCAGATACAGAGATAGAATTTCAGATAACATATGATCCAGACATAGTGTCCAAACTACCATTAGAAGGTCAGACAAAAAGATACTAAGTCGCCTAGGCAATGGTGACGAGTCTTGGTTACTACGCAGAATCGGAGAAAATTCTCCCCACCTTAACCAGTTAAACTTGTCCACCTCCGGGATTTCACCTCATGCCCTTGAGGTCAGAACAGAGTGAGCCTCCCCATAGGGGTATTTCTATAGCTCGGCTCCAGAACCTTCTATGGCAACAGTGTCCATATAGCCCGTATAATCTACATATATATATATACATATGTCAAAAACCATACATCGCAGTGTATTCTTTTCACTAATATGTACTTCAACTACACTTTTCATCACTTCTCAATTACTATCATTATATCTTAATTTCTGAAGTTTTCATAATATACACTCAATAGGTTTCAGGTTTCTATATAGAAAATAGGGTTATTTCTAGGTTACACATGCATAGAAAATAATTCATAATTTTAAGTATAGAATTTCTGTGATCATGAAATTTCGACAGTAGGTTACCAACTTGGTTCTTTGTCATTTCCCAATTTTTCAGATTTTTCTGAATTAGAATGGCCTCTCAAAATTCTCTTTTTCCTTGTTTCTGAAATTTGGGACAGAACAGGCAGATTGCACATGTGTGAGTCGACTCCACCCTGTAGTTTCAAAGGGCTAGGTCGACTCCACCATTGGCTGAGTCGACTCCACCCTGAAGTTTTCAAAGGGCTGAGTCGACTCCACCATTGGCTGAGTTGACTCCACCCTATGATATGTCAATTAACTTAGAATAAAACCAGAAAGGGATACAATGAAACATGTTTTACGTCTATACATATTTCTTTTGACCCAAAACCACTGAAAGCAAGTTAGAACATGTTAAAAAAGGGGTTTTGAATATTAGGAACTTGCATGGATGTGTTGACATATTGCATGGTATACTAGTTAAACAGAGATGAAAATTTGGAACTAAACCAAAACAAGTGCCATGAGATTTGTTTTATGACTATGCATGTTTTATTTTAACCTAAGACCTCTGAAAGTAGTTTAGAACATGCCAAAAGGATGTGTTGAACCTTAAGAATTTGCCTTAAGTAAAGAAAAAATGTCAGATCAAAAGAACATGTTTCTCGATGTAGTTTCCTCGCAGACCCACGCTTGCTACAGCGCTTGCAACAGTCTAGGAGTCCTTCGAAAGACACCCCCGCACTACCTCCCCTTCTAAAACCTCTCTTACTCACAACCGGACAGCAAGAGCGCTCACACCCTTCTCTCTCATAACAGAGAAAATAAAAGCACAGAAGCATCCTACGACTTGCAGAGAAAATGAAGATAAAGGAGTGCCAACTCCCTTCAAATGTGATCTTTAAAGGGTCATACGGTTGTTATCAAGGGTTTTAAATCTTAACCCTTAATTCAAATTAACCTAAATCATATGGCAAGGGGAAACTCTAAAATGATCAATCGCACCGCAAAATCCTCTCGCATGCAAGGATCTTGATGCCGATAAAATGAAATTCACGCACAATAACGAATAAAAATGATTATCACTATTCATTATCCACATTAAAAATTGATATCTCACAATATAAAAAGGATTTGAAAAATCAAATTATTACCCATGAATCACCTTGATTTACTCTATCATGAAAAATATAAAATAAATAAAAACCCATGAAATGAAAATTGCCCCTAAATGAACATAACATGTTCAAAATGAACAGTGGCGCATTTAAAACACACTATCTCTCACACGCTTGTCCTATTATACATATATCTATTTACGTGAGCTTTCCTTCTAAGGAAAAAGGGGTTAAATTGCATTAACTCTATCTTCTGACAACAACTAATTTAATATATGTACACATAAAAATTGAGATGAGATAAATTAAATTACATAGTTTTAATTACTCAAGAATTGGTTTATAATCTGGGGAAATTGTCTACTTCTTTATTATTAAGTATAATTCAACCAAACTATTAGTGAAATATTTTATTAACTCAAGCAAATAATATTTCAAGCACTAACCCAAAATATTGACATAAAATATTCTTTAAGAAGTACGATAAAATTCCTGGGCACTATACCTCGAATGATAATTTTTCCTAGATCTGTACTTTATTTAGTAAGCTTTACCTTGAAATTCTTTGGCCATACATATTATGTGGATGTCTAAATATACTTGGGATCTATGATCCATAACCCCAATACATGGGGTTAATGGGACCCAGTCTGGTCTTAGGAGGAGTGCCCAAAAGTACTTGTGCCCATGGGAGTTGAATGACCTGGTGTGGCATTACACCGAAGTGCTTGATTTACGACATTCCACAGTTCCTGAATTACTTGACTTGCTTGAATACATGAAGTACTTGAATTACGTGAAATACTTGATGTCACGCCCCGAGATTATGCAGCGGAAATAATGGGGAATGTGAACAATCGACTAGTACGTCTCGAGCAAGTAATATAATCAGAGCGCAAGACAACCACACTAAAGCAATTGCACAAGTAAACTTTTCCAAACTTCACTTTATTCCATAATTATATCAAAGTACACCAGATCCTTGACACTTAACACTCTTACATCATAGACTCAAGAAAAATAGAAAATTACAACAAGACTCGACTAGACATCTAGTACTATGGCTTCTCTCGATTCGTTTGACTTTCAATCACTCTCGGACCCGTTACTTGTATAATCTGAATCTGATTCATCTGTACTTCCTACAACATTTAAAAAAGTAGGTAATGAGCACACTTGCCCAGTAGGTATCTTCATATCAACATGAAGGTAAATTTAAGTGATTAACATTTTAGCTCTAGGGAATAAGATAAATCATGCGAATACGGCAAAACATATGAATAAAGCCAAAGTAACAAGTTATGCTCATGACGAGATACGAGAATATGATTGATCAAGTATATGACCAGAATGTAAATTTGGCCTTTCCATGAACAAGAATGTACTTTTCATAATCATGAAGGCTATGTACTAGAAAGTCATGTAACAAGCAAGAAAGTACTTTTCGCTTAATAGCAAGTACTTCATGAATTTACGTGGATCTTTATTCACATCCGTGAATTTTCACTTATTTATAAAAAAAGTACTCCCAGTGCAATGCGACGCCAGTAGCATCATACCCCATGATTTACAGTATGTTTCCGACAATCAGCCGAGGGGACTAGCATATAGCCCTTGAACACAATCAGTGCTCGAACTACATCTTCAAGTATAAATCAAGCTACTTCTACGATTATAATAATAATTTGGCCAATAATGTACAAGTTCAACAATAACTCCAAGATAAGGTAACCAAGGTATAGAACGCACCAATAATTGATCATGAGAATTCAAGAAATGCATTAATAACTAGGTTATGCCATTGAGAAAATTTGACAGCATAACGGTACATTTTTTATTTCAATAATTTATTTAGACATCTTTGAAATAAGGTGTCAAGTTCTAGATAATCAATAGACCATCTGGAAACAAAGGAATACTCAACCCAAAAGTAAATCCATGGGTTAAATATAATTAGATTTGATGAAAAAGAAGCTGGAACCATGCGGTCTAGGGCAGGGCCGCTAGGTGACATTGGCGGTCTATCAATAGGCCGCTAACTGACTCTGGCGGTCATATATTAGGACGCTAAGGTCCAGAACTCATTAAAACACCGGTAAAGTGCTTTCTAGACAATTGGGCTTTTATGGTACAACTAGCTCGGCGTCCTAGTGGGAATCCCAGGCTCGCGGAGTCTTACGGAGGTCTTGAAACAAGATTTCCTAGTCCGTTGGAAGGAATATCTAATAGAGTGGTTATCAAGTCCAAGATTGTGTACTTAATGTGCAAAAGTGTAACTAATGACAACATACCGGGATATGTCATGTACTTAAGAAAATGACTCTAGAAGAGAAAGATAATGGTAACAGCGATCAAACCATGACTAGTCCATGAATCATATAAATTTAAGTTAATTACAAAAGTATATGATTTGGTCATGAAAATATCATAAGTTTAAAATAACTGTAAGTGCATAAAGAATCGTGAAATCTACTAGAATATTCTGTTAACATAACTAGGTATACGAAAATATCACTTGAAATAGGAGTAAAACATACTTAACTAGGCTTAACATACATTAATTAGGGCTAATCTGTAATATGTTTTGGGTTAACAACATTACATAAATCAGAAAACAAAAACGTTCTAGTGTAGGACCGTTTCACTGGGCCAAACGGTCTATCGTAAGACCACTACGGTTTCTGGCGGTCTACAGGAGGACCGTTTCTTCCTGTGTTAACAGAAAACTTAATGATAATAAAATAAAATACTAACCTAAGACATACCATGCATGGAAATCAACATGAATAAACTTCTATAGTATGGTAGAACAAATATAGGCCAACAATATGCGTGGGTTTATGTAACAACAAGAGAATTCTCTCCTTTTAACTTAATTATGGCTAAGAATTATGCATGAGGAGTATACTAAATGCATAGTCCAAATAAATCATAAAATTCTCAGTGTACAATGCATGAAATCGACTGAAATCATAGGGCTTTTATCCCCAATGTCATGTTTAAGCCTTCATGAGATAACCTACCTCTGTCCTAGACTTTAGACTTCGAATTTAGGGCTGAAAGTTAACCCTAGTTTCTGCCCTTCCTGAACCGAATCAGCAACTTCATGGCCTTCTATCTCTTGATTCCCTTTACTTATGACCATAAAATTTGGAGGGTAAGAAGAGGGTACTAAAAGGAACAAATAACCTTAAAGAACCTCTATCTAATTACCTCGTTTAGGGCTTCTATCTCGCTGATCAATCTGACCCGGTCGCACAGGTTCCTGAGATTCTTGTGCTGATTCAGCGACATCAGACGTCTCTAACTTCCTGTAGGCTTGATCTCCTAGAACAAAATTTTGAGGAAAGTTAAATCTAGCTAAAATGAACAAATTCTTAGAAGAAACTTACCTCTAATTCGACCTCCTTACCTTAGTTCCACGCGAGCCAAAAGTTAGGGTCGCGTACTTTTGGCTCGCGTAGGTGAGATCTGGGGTCTATTTATAGGGTTTAACTAGGGTTTCATGGATTAGAACGTTTCTAGAGCCCTAATTAGGTACTGGATTGATCTATGAGAGTCCCAAGCATGATTACAAGTCTTTATACTTCGGTCTCTAGGAGTTTAGATGCCAAAAATCTAATCTTTTTGCACGTTCTTCCACTCACGAAATCTGCAGAGCCTAGTAGTCTAGTACTAGACCATTTCTTGTTCCATGCGGTCTCGCGATAGACCGTTTCTTCTATTGGGTGCCGAGTTTGAATAGTTTCAAACTCTCTTGATATTATCCTATGTTATTATCCGTTTATTTATCTACTAAAGAGTAATTATCCCCTTAAATACCAGTTTAAGCTTCTAGAATATGGGCCAAACCTTATGGGCTTGGTTTTGGGTCTTTTTGGGCCTATTGGATTTATTTAAATAGTATTGGGCTTTAATAATTAGATTTAATTAACTATAATTCATTTAATAGCCCATTTGCCTTGAAATAATTCTAGAAAAATCTTAGAAAATCTAATTATGTTTCTAGAAAATTTAAAATATTATTTATAAAATCTTGGGGTATTACACCCTCCCCCACTTAAGAGAATTTGGTCCCCAAATTCAATATATGGATTTTACGGCGAGTGTACTTACAGTTGAATAGTTCGGGAAATCTCTTGCGCATAGCTTCTTCAGTTTCCCATGTTGCTTCATGTGGCCATGACTTGGTCCATTGGATTTTGACCACAGGAATGGTTTTATTCCGAAGTTGACGTACTTCTCGTTCAATGATCTTTATTGGCTTTTGCTCGTACGTCAAGTCCTTTTTAATCTCCAGGTTGTCATAAGTAATGACATGGAATGGATCAGGTTCATACTTCTTAAGCATTGAGACGTGAACTATATCATGAACTTCAGATAGTTGAGGGGTAAAGCTATTCAATATGTAACTTCACCAACCCTTTTGAGAACATCAAAGGGGCAAATGAATCTTGGAGTAAGTTTACCTTTGATCAAGAATCTTCGAATATCTTGACCTAGAGAAACCTTAAAAAATACATGGTCTCCTACTTGAAATTCCAGGTCGCGCCTTCAGTTATCAGCATATGATTTCTATCTATCTTGAGCCATCTGGAGTCTTTCCCGAATAAGCTTTATCTTCTCAGTAGTATCCCTAATGATGTCGGGGTCAAGAAATTGCCTTTCTCCTACTTCATTCCAGCAAATAGGCGATCGACAACTTCTACCATATAGAGCCTCGAATGGTGCCATCTGAATGCTAGCTTGATAGCTATTGTTATAGGCAAATTTCACTAGAGGTAAATGGTCGTGCCAACTTCCTCCAAAGTCAATAGCACAAGCTCTGAGCATATCTTCCACCACTTAATTTATCCTTTCAGTTTGACCATCAGTTTGTGGATGGAACGCGATGCTAAAGTTAAGTCGGGTTCCTAATGAATGTTGGAGACCCTTCCAGAATTGTGATGTGAACCGAGGATCTCAGTCGGATATAATGGTGACAGGGACACCATGTAGTTTGACAATATATTTCATGAATGATGCTAGTACATCCACAGACCATCGACTTTTAATTGGTAGAAAATGTACAAATTTAGTTAATTGGTCTATGATCACCCATATACCAGCATATCCTCCTCTTATCTTAAGTAAACCTATGATAAAATCCATCCCTATACTTTCCCATTTCCACTCAGAAATATTCAGGGGATGTAATTTCCCAGCGGGTCTTAAATGTTCTACTTTTACTTGTTGACAAGTGAGACATCGGGACACAAAATCTGCTACTTCTCTCTTCATGTTGGGCCACCAAAAGTTTCTTTTCAAATCTTGATACATCTTGGTAGCACCAGGGTGAATAGCATACCTTGATTTGTGAGCTTCATTCACGATCAATTTCTTAGTGTCATCATGATTCGGCACACAAATTCGATCCTTAAATAATAGTCTTCCATCATTTGAGATAGAAAATTCTGGTCTTTGATCAATATTATCCTTAATCTCCATCAATGTGGGGTCATTTTCTTGCAATTGGACTATGTCCTTGATCAATGTAGGTTGAGACCTTAAATTGGCAATCATACCTCCTTCTCATTCTCGGTCAATATCAAGATTTAAATGAGAAAAATCTTCAATAAGACAAGTTATACCTTTTTTGAGGCTTGCTAGAGTTGCCATTAGTTTCCTGCTAAGAGCGTCAGCTACTGCATTTGCTTTCCCTGGATGATATTGGATAGTAAAGTCAAAGTCCTTGAGATACTCAAATCATCTACATTGTCGCATATTTAATTCCTTCTAGGTGAAGTGATATTTCAGACTTTTATGATATGAAAATATAATGAATTTCTCCCCCATAAAGGTAATGTCATCAAATTTTTAAGACGAATATAACAGCTGCCAATTCCAGATCATGCACAGGGTAGTTTTCTACGTGACGCTTTAACTGCCTTGATGAATAGCAAATTGCCTTTCCATTTTGCATTAGGACGCATCCTAGTCCAATGCCCAACGCATCCATATAAACTTCAAATCCACGACCCTCTATCGGTAGTGTTAATATTGGTGCAGTGGTTAGGTGTTCTGGTGCGGACACCAGAGCGATCGAGAGACACGAACCGGCGAGCCGTCAGTACCGTACGCGGAGCACCACTTGGGCTACATCAACTTCCATCTGGCTTGGAGACAGCCTGGAGACTCCCCCTTGAGTCTCTATATTTATAGTATTTACTGGGACTTTATTTGTGTGTAATGTGTGTTTGTTTGGCTATATTCGGATTGTAATTTAGATTGTAACAGGGGTTTATTTGTAAAATGGGACCACCTGGGTCCCGCGAGTCTCCCATCCCTTCTCCCATTGATCTACCGCATCTCTTGGGCCCATGTGGGGTCAGTCAACCTTCCAATGTGGGCTTCTAGAAGGGTTGGACCAAGGGGGGGACAAAGGGTAGCAAAATTCAAAAATGGGAACCAAAAAGTCAAGGGGGCGCCCCTAGCTTATTATAGTTTAATATGTTTGAAATCTTTTTTTATTTGTTCCAAATCACATGGGAGAAATAAATTGTGGACTCCCTCTTTTACCCCTCCCCAACCCTACATCTAGGGATAGTTAGTATCTTTTGTTATTTCACATAAATAACATGTATTTTCATTTGATTGGAATTAATGAAAGAAAATTATTGGAATTTCCTCCAAAGGAGCAAGGGCCGCCCCCTATCTCCCTCCTCTCTCCCCCTTCTGCAGCTGGGAAGACTGTGAATCAGAGGTGTGAAGCCTCATCTCTCAGGTGTGAAGATCGTCGTCGCCACCGCCACCGCCTTCGTGCCGCCGCCGCACCACCGCCATCGTCGTCGGAGTTCTGTCCACTCAGGATAGCCCCTTGATCTTGGATTTCTTGCTCTCAACCACGAGTTCATCTAGAGCCCAAACTTTCAGGGTGAGTTCCAGGGGTCATCACCACATCCCAAAAAAATTAGTGGAGCATCTAATTTTTATTTTCCATTTTTCCATTTTCGTTCTCCACCTCCTCTCAGATCTGCCTGCAGTCTGTCCAGATTTCCAGAAACCCAATAGAACGGTCATGAACCCACCTTCTCTTAATCTAAATGACTTGATATTTTTATTGGGGGTTCTTTCCACCACCCCCACCATCAACAAATTTTCTTGTGAATTTATAATCTTGTTCATATTTTCTAAAACTTTACTTCAGATCCCAGCTCAGTTCTGCCTGCCACTGTCCAGATCCGACCACCCAGCAGTATAAAATACCTTTCCCCATCCAAACCTCCACCACACCCTTCATAAAAATTATCACCGTTTTCCTCTCTCTCCCCTCTACAACTTTTATGAAGAGCTCATCTTCTGATTCGGAGGTCTACATCACGGTCAATGCCAACTCTCAAGAAAGTTTATTTCTGTCCGGCCTGATCTGAAATAGAGATCAGTCCGGTTCTAAAATTCCCCATCCGAAGCATAGTCACAAAGAATTTTCTGGAGTGATAGAGGGTCGAAGGATTTTAAGTCAGCGTTCCAACGGCGCTGGTTTCGTGCCGATCCGACATCGATGCTGATCGCAGCAACAAATCTCACCGGGTCGCATGCTACAAAATAGAGGTTGTAGATCTGTGGCCAGCACTTCCGACAAGTGGAGATCGGAGCCGCCCGGCCTCCGACCGGTCTTCCAGCCCGACCGCCGTCCAAGGGAGCGTGCCACAAGGTGTCACCATCACAGCGGGACCCACTCCGCCCGGTCCGAAGGACTAAGTAGCACGTGGACCCCACGAACCCGTAGATCTCGCCGTCCGGACAGCACTAAAATGCGGATTTCGGCACCGTCGGAGCGACATCAAGATGCTGCCCGTCAACCCACTTCCCGATACTCCCGGGACCCACATGTGACCTGTTACCTCCCTGCGTGGAGTGGGTCAAAACTTTGTACTGCAGTAACACTTGTCCAACCGGGAGTACGGATTTGGCCGGGGTTGTCTTCCCCACGCCGGGAGCGTGGAGGTAACGGTCTTAACTCCTCGGTGTTCATTTGCTAGTTTAGTATATGGTCATATGCCGCTGTGAGTGTGTTAGGAGTCTAGCCTGTGAGTTCATATCACCGCTGTGAGCAAGAGAGTGACCCGTCCCGTAGTTCGATCCGAGCACGGAAGTGAGTCGGCCACCCTTGACTCTATCGGTTTCTCAACCGCGCGGATCCACGTTTCCCCTCGCTTGGGACGACGAGTGAGCTTGCATTTCTGTTAGCGACGTATAGCCCATAGGAATTCTTAGTGTAGGGCCAAAGTGTTTCCATTGTTGTATATTGCTGGTCGCGTCTGCATTTAGAGTCCGAGGTCCGCATCACTTAGAGTCGGTCCCCGTGTCCGTCCCGCATCATGTTCTTTAAGAGTTTGAAAACTCTCTTCGCAATCCTTCGACCATATAAAAGGATTTTCCTTTCTTGTGAGTCTAGTCAAAGGAACGGCGATCTTTGAGAAATCTTTGATAAATCTCCTGTAATAACCATCCAGACCTAGAAAACTTCTGACTTCAGACACAGTCGTTGGCCGGCTCCAGTTCTTAACAGCTTCTATTTTGGAAGGGTCGACAGTGATACCTTCCTTTGAAATAATATGGCCAAGGAAAGAGACCTCTTTTAACCAGAACTCACACTTACTAAGCTTTGCGTAAAGTTTGTACTCTCTTAGCATTTGCAAGGCTATTCTTAAGTGCTCTTCATGTTCATCCTTTATTTTGGAGTATATAAGAATATCATCAATGAAGATGACTACGAACTGATCAAGATAAGGCCTGAAGACGTTATTCATGAGTTGTATAAATGCTGTCGGGGCATTGGTTAACCCGAACGACATTACCACGAATTCATAGTGGCCATATTGGCTTCGAAAAGTAGTTTTGTGTATGTTTTCATCTTTGATCTTGAGCTGATGATAACCTGACCTGAGGTCTATCTTGGAGAAATATTCTACTCCCAAAATTTGATCAAAGAGTTTATCTATACACGGCAATGGATATTTATTCTTAATTGTGATTCAGTCGCCAGTAGTCGATACATAGCCTGAGAGATCCATTCTTCTTCTTGACGAATAGAACTGGCGCACCTCAAGGGGATGTGTTAGGTTGAGTAAAACCCTTGTCTAATAACTCCTGAAGTTGTTTCTTCAATTCCTTGAGTTCTGTGGGGGACATCCTGTAGGGAGCTATTGAAACTGGTGCTGCTCCGAGAATGAGTTCAATGAAGAAGTTTACTTCCCATTCGGGCGGGAAACCAGGCAAATCTGCTGGAAATACATCAAAAAACTCATTCACAATGGGAATATCTTCTAAGATAATTTCCTTGGACTCGGCAATGATTACGGAAGCAAGAAAAGCTTCACACCCTTGCGAAATAAGTTTGCAAGCGTGAAAAAATGAAATAATGGTAGGATGCTTCCTATATTTGATACTAAGGAAGGAAAACCTTGGAAGACCTGGTTTCCGGAAAGAGATAATTCGTTTGCAACAATTTATATAGGCGTCGTGGTCTACAAGCTAGTCTACACCTAAAATAGCATTGTAGCCCTCCATGTCAAGGCATACGAGGATTGCTGGAAGATTATGACCTTCTACCATTAACTCACTATCGGGGTAGTAGGTTGTAAGTTTGGTTCCGGGACCTAATGGTGTAGTGATTGCTAGGTCCGAAGGTAGGGGAACTGATGAAATTGGCAAGGTTTTTACAAAAGTAGTAGATATAAAAGAATGAGAAGCACCAATATCAAATAGTACGAATGCAGGTCGGGAATAAATTTGGATAGTACCTTCCATTAGCCCATCATTCTTGGGCGCTTCCTCGCCTTCCATAATAGCATTAAGACGAGCCTGTCGCTTACGTCCACCACCGGAAGATTGTTTCTTCATAAGGGGGCAATTCGACATGCGGTGCTCCCGGCTGCCACATCGTAAACAAGCGCCGAGACACTTCCAGCATTCTTCGGCTGAGTGGGCAAACTTCTCACAAAATGTGCAAGCCGCCATGACTTGCTTCTCTTCTTCTTTGACCTTCTTATTCTTGTGGTAGCCACTGCCACTCCCGTTCCGGGATCTCTTCTTGCTATCACGGGATTTGTAAGGTTCCGTGATACTAAACTTTCCCTTCTTTTCATGTCGATTAGACCTTCGGCTCAGCTCCTCTGCTTTTCCTTTAAGTTTTTCGACCTTCTCCAAGGTCCTTTCACATAGATGTGCCCGTTGAATAATCTCCGCATATGTATGGATATTATGAGTCCCAAGTAATTGAATAAAGCCGGGTCTCAATCCATCCATAAACCGGTTAGCTTTTAATAAGTCGGTACTAACCAAATGAGGAGCATAAGGCCCCAGCATAGAAATTTCAAGTTCATACTCCACCACTGACATCATTCCCTAGCGCAATGAAGCAAACTCCATAGCCTTCCTCTCTTTAACATGTTCGGAGAAGTATTTTACTCGGAAGAGGGTGAGGAATCCCTCCCAAGTAGGTAATGAGCACACTTGTCCAATAGGTATCTTCGTATCAACATGAAGGTAAATTTAACATATTAACATTTTAGCTCTAGAGAATAAGATAAATCATGCGAATACGGCAAAGCATATGAATAAAGCCAAAGTAACAAGTTATGCTCACGACGAGATACGAGAATATGATAGATCAAGTATATGACAAGAATGTAAATTTGGCCTTTCCGTGAGCAAGAATGTAATTTTTACAACCATGAAGGCTATGTACTAGAAAGTCATGTAAGAAGCAAGAAAGTACTTTTCGCTTAATAGCAAGTACTTCATGAATTTACGTGGATCTTTATTCACATCCATGGATTTTCACTTATTTATAAAGAAAGTACTCCCAGCACAATGCGACGCCAGTAGCATCATACCCCATGGTTTACAGTATATTTCTGACAATCAGCCGAGGGGACTAGCATAGAGCCCTTGAACATAATCAGTGTTCGAACTGCATTCTCAAGTATAAATCAAGCTACTTCCACGGTTATAACAATAATGTGAACAATAATGTATATGTTCAACAATAACTCCATGACAAGGTAACCAAGGTATAGAACGCACCAATAATTGATCATGAGAATTCAAGAAATGCATTAATAACTAGGTTATGCTATGGAGAAAATTCGGTAGCATAACAGTACATTCTTTATTTCCATAATTTATTTAGACATCTTTGAAATAAGGTGTCAAGTTCTAGATAATCAATAGACCATGTGGAAACATAGGAATACTCAACCCAAAAGTAAATCCATGGGTTAACCATAATTAGATTTGATAAAAAAGAAGCTGGAACCATGCGGTCTAGGGCAGGGCCGCTAGGTAACATTGGCGGTATATCAATAGGCCGCTAACTGACTATGGCGGTCATACATTAGGCCGCTAAGGTCCATAACCCTTTAAAACAATGGTAAAGTGCTTTCTAGATAATTGGGCTTTTATGGTACAACCAGCTCAGCATCCTAGTGGGAATCCCAGGCTCGCGGAGTCTTACGGAGGCCTTGAAACAAGATTTCCTAGTCCGTTGGAAGGAATATCCAATGGAGAGGTTATCAAGTCCAAGATTGTGTACTTAATGTGTAAAAGTGTAACTAATGATAACATATCGGGATATGTGCCATGTAATTAAGAAAATGACTCTAGAAGAGCAAGATAATGGTAACAGCGATCAAAACATGACTAGTCCATGAATCATATAAATTTAAGTTAATTACAAAAGTATATGATTTGGTCATGAAAATATCATAAGTTTAAAATAACTTTAAGTGCATAAAGAATCGTGAAATCTACTAGAATATTCTATTAACATAACAAGGTATACGAAAATATCACTTGAAACAGGAGTAAAACATACTTAACTAGGCTTAACATACATTAATTAGGGCTAACCTGTAATATGTTTCAGGTTAACAACATTACAGAAATCAGAAAATGAAAACGGTCTAGTGTAGGACCATTTCACTGGGCTAAATGGTCTATCGTACGACTGCTAGGGTTTCTGGCGGTCTATAGGAGGACCGTTTCTTCCTGTGTTAACAGAAAACTTAATGATAATAAAATAAAATACTAACCTAAGGCATACCATGCATGGAAATCAACATGAATAAACTTCTATAGTATGATAGAACAAATATAGGCCAACAATATGCGTGGGTTTGTGTAACAACAAGAGAATTCCCCTTTTAACTTAATTAGGGCTAAGAATTATGCATGAAGAGTATACTAAATGCATAGTCCCAATAAATCATAAAATCATCAATGTAAAATACATGAAATCGACTGAAATTAGAGGGCTTTTATCCCCAATGTCATGTTTAAGCCGTTCATGAGATAACCTACCTCTGTCCTAGACTTTAGACTTCAAATTTAGGGTTGGAAGTTAACCCTAGTTTCTGCCCTTCCTGAACCGAATCAGCAACTTCATGGCCTTCTATCTCTTCATTCCCTTTACCTATGACCACAAAATTTTGAGGGTAAGAAGAGGGTACTAAAAGGAACAAATAATCTTAAAGAACCTCTATCTAATTACCTCGTTTAGGGCTTCTATCTCGCTGATCAATCTGACCCGGTCGTACAGGTTCCTGAGATTCTTATACTGAACCAGCGACTTTAGACGTCTCTAACTTCCTATAAGCTTGATCTCCTAGAATGAAATTTTCAGAAAAGTTAGATCTAACTAAAATGAACAAATTCTTAGAAGAAACTTACCTCTAATTCGACCTCCTTACCTTAGTTCCACGCGAGCCAAAAGTAAGGGTTGCGTAGGTGAGATCCGGGGTCTATTTATAGAGTTTAACTACGGTTTCATGGATTAGAACGATTCTAGAGTCCTAATTAGGTATTAGATCGATGTCTGAGAGTCCCAAGCATGCTTACAAGTCTTCATACTTCGGTCTCTAGAAGTTTAGACGCCAACAATCTAATCTTTTTACACTTTCTTCCACTCACGGAATCTGTAGAGCCTAGCGGTCTAGTACTATACCTTTTCTTGTTCCATGTGGTCTCGCGATAGACCGTCTCTTCTATTGGGGGCCGAATTTGAACAGTTTCAAACTCTCTTGTTATTATCTGTTTATTTATCTATTAAAGAGTAATTAACCCCTTAAATACTAGTTTAAGCTTCTAGAATATGGGCCAAACCTTATGGGCTTGGTTTTGGGTCTTTTTGGGCCTATTGGATTTATTTACACAGTATTGGGCTTTAATAATTAGATTTAATTAGCTATAATTCATTTCATAGCCCATTGGCCTTGAATTAATTCTAGAAAAATCTTAGAAAATCTAATTATGTTTCTATAAAATTTAAAATATTGTTTATAAAATCTTGGGGTATTACACTTGACTTGTACATACTTGCGTGAAATGGTCAATTCCATGATAATACTTGCTACATGATCATTCTCTACTTGCACTTTACTCTTGATATCATGTCTACTTGTAATTCCAATTACTTACATTACTTTACTCTCTCCTATTCTTGTTCCATATTTTATTTACGTTTCTCGGCATAGCACATACCTTTATCCAAAAATATTAATTACTTTAGGTTGCTGAGCATTTTGCTCACCCTACGTTTTCGGTTAACATTATAGGTAGTTTCGACGATGAACCCCAAACACATGGGGATGGGCAAGAGTGAAACGAGGGATCAAGTTCATCTTAGTTACCTAGGTTTATGAGTGTTGCTCTTGCTAGAATTATGTACTTCGAAGTTGTATTATGCCTCTTAAGGCTTAATGTTGTTGTAAAAATTTATTTCAATGAAATAAAAGTGTCCTCTTTTCTTTATCTCTCTTTGTGGTTGGACCCTATTATACATGCTCTGATCGACACGAGTGTTACGACTCGTCGCGCATCGATATTCCACGTCGGGACGTGACAGGTATAGCCTTTTGCTTTGCCATCTTATCTTTAGCTATGATCTAGACCCCATTATCTTATCACCTTCCCCCTTTGTAGCCTCTGCGACCCCATCCATTCCAGCTGCAGAGGAGGTTGTCGTTGTTGGTGGAGTTAAACAAGGAGAAGGTCGCTCGGTAGTTGCTATTCCGGCCGAGGGTGACTTGCCTTCGCCTACCCCCAGCCACGAGAGTAAAGGTAATTTTTCATTATTGTTGAAATTCCACGTGGATTGCTTATCTTCATTGGCCTATATTATTGGACAGGTGCTACTCTTGCAATTTCCACTGAAGCACCACCTTCTGCCACTCATGGTCGGGGTGTGTTCACTACCCGATGCTCCTCAGAACGATTGGCCGTACTTGTGGCAAAGAGAAGCTCCTCAGAGGCAACACAAGATTGCAGCGGCCAGGCATAGTGGCAACAGATTCATCAGAAAGCTCGCCCCCTGAAGAACCGGTAGACTATGGGACTTCCAGTGATGAGGATCTCCCTGAGGTGGGGTTAGGGGCAACCACCTCTTCATTCTCCTACGAGAGTGATCTCTCGGCCCTCAGCCCACCGCGACTTGCGATGGGGTCTTTTGGTGTGTCAAGTCCTCTTTTGGAGGAGGGGGAGGTTACCTCGGGCTTAACACACCCATCGATGGAGACTCCCATAGTAACTGAGTTGGGCCTTGTGCCAGTTGAGGTAGGCCTTCTATTTCATTCAGCTTCTTTGTTCTTGCCCGCATCTTTCGGTGTAGACTTTTTGATATATCCTCTTTTCCCTCTTTCCTTATCTCTCCTGAAGGGTTCCGCTGTCTTAATGGAGTCAACCCTGTCGGTCGTAAGTGTGGCGACATTGCTTCCTCCTCTTCAGATGGAATCCATGATCTTCACACCCGCTGGGGGTATGGCACCAGTGTTGAGGCCAATCGCACTATGATTCCCAGGTGGGTATACCCGAGTGTCGGGTCTCGACAAGCCTATGGGGACACTAGGCCTCGATCAAATAATGGAGCAGCTGCAACCTCAACCTCTAACCATTGAGCAAGGGCCGGCTGATGCCGGGATAGAGCAGACAAAACTTCAGGGGGAGGTGGCTGGTGAGACAACCATTTTAGCAATTACTGATAGAGCTGAGCCTGGAAAGGCCGTCCAAGCATTAGATCATGAGGAGGCCTCTTTTGCGGACATAGAATGAACTCCGAGTCTCATGGCAGAAATTTCCAGCCCTGTGCCTGAAGCCATGGATGAGTCTACATTTGTTACTTCTACCCTGCCCGCGCATACTGAGGAGGCTGGAGAGGGTATATTAAAGGCTTCAAGTTCATCAATGATGCTGCCATCATCCTCGTCGAAGCCATCTGACGCCATCTGGGCCGATGTTGATAGCAGGGTAGAGTTTCATCTCCGGAAGTTGCGCCCCTCGGCTTATCCTCTTCAGAAAAGATGGTGTGGCAGATGCTTGACATGATGCGACATACTGTGTCAACCCGCAGATGTCTAACTTATTTGCAATTACGGGGCATAGCAGAGCGCATCACTTTGGTGCTTCAAGCCTACGGGTGCCCCTTGGAAGAATGGATGCAGCAAGTGACCTTGCTGCTGAAATACGAGAATCGAAGGGAATATATTGAACATGGCCTAGCGGACCAGTTGACGGCTTTAAAATTTCAACGAGCTGAATGCCAAGCCGCTCTCCGGCCGCTGGAGGAAACTGCCCAACGACAAAATGAAATTGCCGAAACTGCCTCTCACCATATTGACTCTTTAAAGAGTCGGGCGTTGAAGCAGCGGACTGAGCTGGCTCGCATTGAGGAAGACCTAAAATCTTCCGAACAACTACGAGTACAGAGAATGGACGAAGCCACGCTAGCGTAGAGGCAAGCTATCTCCTTCCAAGAGGAGTTGTCAAGGCTTCAACCTGAGGAGTCCCGCTTACAAGAACTAGTCATCTATCCATCTTTTGGGATCCTCAAATTTGATGACATCTTTCGCCGGCCGGCTCAGTAGTAGTTCTGCTCTTTTTATTCTTTTCTTTTTCCCTTTTTCACATCCTCTATGTGTACCAGGGAATGCCCCGTGGGATCATGTAACTCTCCCTTTTTGCATGAAATGAAACTCAAGATAGTGCATCATTCCGTTTGTTGACATTCTTTGCTTTTCTCCTCTATTCCCTTTTTTATATGTGTGTGCAAGCCTGAGCTCTTTCATATTGATCATCACGAAGGGGAAATGTGCCTCCGAGGGGGAGGATTTTCCAGCCATCAGGGGTTCATTTCGTTGTTAGGGTAGGAGAGTGCTCACCGTTTCAAGGAAATGATGAGGGGTTCGCTCCACCGCACCGCGAACCTTACCATATAGAAACCTTGATTCTGGATGAAGTCCTAACCTGGTAGCAAAAGGCCCTTAAGGGACTTGCCAGCTATCTGTAGTGGCTATTGCGACCAACCGGTCGGCACTAGGCTAAATACTTAAAGGAGAAATAAAGGGGGGTTCGTTCGTCGACCAGGACGGAAGGTCCAAGTCATTTCTTGTTTATCGATTCCAACGATGATAGCCGAGAATCGATGGTGAGTTTAATCATTGGCATAGGTCAAAATGCCGAAGCAAAGAAGGTTTGTTCACCGACAGGGACGAAAGGTCCGAGTCGAAGGTTTGTTCTTCGATTTTGCCGATGATGACGAAGGGATGTCAATGGATTGGGTTCGGCTCAGGTAGACCAATACCATACCCTATCCGTGAAAGTTTTACTAATACCATACCCGGATAGTACCATATTATTTTCACGGGTATGGATACGGGTATATCCGTCACGGGTATGGATATATCCGCGGATATCCGTATCCGTCCATAAAGCATGAGTCTACATTTACATCCAAAGAAATGTGAGATTTATGAGAATTAGAAAAAAAGAAATCCGGCCAATTCTTTCCTTTCTGAAGTAATTTTTATGTTTTATAAAAACGTCCTTATAATTTTAGCAAGAAGTCTAAACTCACAAACTCAACAAGACGGGCAACGGATTGGGTTCATGTCAAAATCAAAGGCCAAACATGCACAATAAGTTATTAAGAGCGGGTTCGGATCGGGTACGAGTTTGGATGCACTAAATCCATACCCTATCCGAATATGAAACGGGTATTTTAAACATATCCGAACCCGAATCCATATCCGTTTATTCGGATATTACTCGACCCATCACGGGTCGGGTAATGCGGGTAATCGGATTTACGGGTATTTTTGACATCCCTAGGTTTAATCATCGGTAGGGGTTAAATGCCGAAGCAAAGATGGTTTTAATCGTTAACAAGGATGAAAGGTCCAGGTCAACGGTTCATTCATCGATCTCGCTGATGATGATGAGAATCGAAGGTAGGTTTAATCATCGGCATGGGTTAAAATGCCGAAGCAAAGAAGGTTTGTTTATCGACGGGGACGAGAGGTCCGGGTCGAAACTTTGTTCATCGATTTCGTCGATGGTGATGGAAATCGAAAGTAGGTTTAATCATCGGCATGGGTTAAATGCCGAAGCAAAGATGGTTTTAATTGTTAATAAGGGTGAAAGGTCTAGGGCAATGGTTCATTCATTGACCTCGCTGATGATGACGAGAATCGAAGGTAGGTTTAATAATCGGCATGGGTTAACATGCCGAAGCAACAAAGGATTTGTTTTAGTAGCATAGGCGTAGGGTCTATGCCGGTGGGACGAGGAGTGTCTGTATCACCCACGGACTCCCGTGGGACTTGAACGATAGTTGAAGTATGAGAAACTTTCATTCTTTTTTTTATTACCACATTACTGACCTAAGTGCACTTTCGGGTTTTCACTAGAGCTAGCCCCCTCTTGCTTTTACCCACGTGCCCTTTCGAGTTTTCATGTGGCGGGGTAACCAATTTTTCCTGCAGCGCCCTTTCGGGTTTTCACCACAGCCGGGTTTTAGCCGTTTTTGCCCTTGTTCGAGGTATCCGAACAAGTCTGGCGTGGCACCTCTATTTGAACCCCCATTCTTTTCTTCTTCTTTTTTATATATTTTTATATATTTTATATTGTATTTCTATAACAAACATAGTAGATGAGAGTTTGCTGACGGGTCGATATATGATGCTCGATCTCGGCTGTTTCTTTTGTTCGCATGGTGATAATGCCCATGCACAAGGAGGAGATTTCTACGCCAATTCGGACGTAAGGTTCAGAATGGCAATAACATGTAAACATCGGCTAGGGCATGAAGCCTTGTGCCGAAGGAGGTATATTCGTTGGCAATAAGGTAATCCCAACACAAAGAAAAGAGTTTATGCGCCAATCTGGACGTAAGGCCCGGAATGACGATAATGTGTTAACATCGACTAGGGCTTGAAGCCTTGCACTTAAGGAGGTATATTCATTGGCAATAAGGTAATGGCAACGCAAAGAAAAGAGTTTATGTGCCGATTCGGACGTAAGGCCCCAAATGGAAATAATGTTTAAACATCAGCTAGGGCATGAAACCTTGCGCCGAAGGAGGTATATTCGTTGGCAAGAAGGTAATGCCAACGCAAAGAAAAGAGTTTATGCGCCGATTCGGACGTAAGTCCCGGAATGGTGATAATGTGTAAACATCATCTAGGGCATGAAGCCTTGCACCGAAGTAGGTATATTCGTTGGCAAGAAGGTAATGCCAATGCAAAGAAAAGAGTTTGTGCACCGATTCAGACATAAGGCCCGGAATGGCGATAATGTGTAAACATCGGCTAGGGCATGAAGCCTTGTGCCGAAGGAGGTATATTCGTTGGCAAGAAGGTAATGACAATGCAAAGAAAAGAGTTTATGCGCCGATTCAGACGTAAGACCCAAAATGGCGATAATGTGGAAACATCGGCTAGGGCATGAAGCCTTGCGCCGAAGGAGGTATATTTGTTGGCAAGAAGGAAATGCCAACGCAAAGAAAAGAGTTTATGTGCCGATTCGGACGTAAGGCCCGGAATGGCGATAATGTGTAAACATCGGCTAGGGCATGAAGCCTAGCACCGAAGGAGGTATATTCGTTGGCAAGAAGTTAATGCCAACACAAAGAAAAGAGTTTATGCGTCGATTCAAACGTAAGGCCCGGAATGGTGATAACGTGTAAACATCGGCTAGGGCATGAAACCTTGCGCCGAAGGAGGTATATTCATTGGCAAGAAGGTAATGCCAACACAAAGAAAAGAGTTTATGCGCCGATTTGGATGTAAGGCCCGGAATGGCGATATTGTGTAAACATCAGCTAGGGCATGAAGCCTTGTGCCGAAGGAGGTATATTCGTTGGCAAGAAGGTAATTCCAACGCAAAGAAAAGAGTTTATCCACTGATTCAGACGTAAGGTCCAAGTCGGAGATGGTGGTGGCCCAGTGGGATGATCTACCCATTGACGGGTTTATAGGTGTTAACTCAAGGGGAAGAGGCTTATGTGCCGATCCAGATGTAAAGTCTGAACTAGTGACGATGTGGATGAAGCGGCTAAGGTACGATGCCTTTTGCCAATAAATGATGTATTCGTCGACGCGGCGGCAATGTCGACGTAAAGGAATTGATTTATATGCCAATCTAGACGTATGGTCCGAATTGGTGATGGTGCGATGACCGAGCTGGGCAAAGTCAGAAGTATAGCTTCCCTTCTTGTTGTTATAGCACGCTGACTGGCTTGTGTAGAGAAGTCAGAGTTGTGTGGTACAACTTGAGATGCTTCCCGTTGAGTGGCGAGAACTGAACTGCCCCTTTATGGTCCACCAAGACATAGACGCCTACTTTATAGACTCGGTGGACTACGTATGGGCCCACCCAATTTTCTATCAGCTTCCCCTTAGGGTTAGATGCCATCACCTCTTTTCTTCTGACCATAACTAGGTCACCTTTCTTGAATTCTCATTCTTTGACTAGCTTGTCGAAAGCACAAGCCATGCGAGCATGATATATCTATATGTTCTGTTGTACCCGGAGCCGTCTCCCCTCAAGTTCGGCGAGCTCCTCTAGCCTTCTTTCTATATTCGTTTGATCAGCGTCGGCTAGGCCTGCTGGATAGCAACCTGCAAGGATGGAACCTCCAACTCTATTAGCACCACAGCCTCTGACCAATACACCAGGGAGAACAACGAGCAACTGGTTGGGGTTTTATAGACTGTACGATATGCTGATAGTGCCTCGTACATTTTTTCTTCCCTGTCTCTTTTGCTAGAGCTAACCATCTTTACCAGCAGAGTACAGAGGGTTTTATTAAATGCTTCAGCAAGCCCATTGGCATGGGGATTTTAAGGAGTTGACATCCTCCAGTCAATCTTATATTTGTCAGCCAGTCGATAAACCTTCTGGTTTCTGAAATGACTGCCATTGTCGGAGATAATTCGGCTGGGAACCCCGAACCGAAATATTATATTCTGACGGAAGAATCTGGCGACTAGCTCCCCTGTTACTTCTCTTAGTGCCACAACTTCTGCCCATCTGGAAAAATAATATGTGGCTGCCAAAATATATTTACATCCTGATGAGGATACTGGCAAAGGTCCCACCACATTTGTGCCCCATTGGGCAAATGGCCAACTAGGGAAGGTGGGATGCAATGGCGCCAGTGGCCATCTAGGCATGGTGGCGTGTTCTTCGCATTTTTGACACGACTTGGAAAACTTGCAGCAGTCGTCAAATATAGTCGGCCAATAATAGCCTTGCTTCTTTATTTCAACCTTCATTTTCAGACCCGCCTGGTGCGCTCCCGCTGACCCGGCATGGACTTCTTTTATTACCTGCCAAGACTCTTCTGTCTACAGACAACATAGTAATATTTTCTTTCGAGCGTCTGCCACAATTTAGAATAGAGTTCCATTTCTCATCGCATAAGAATCTTTGATTTTGATCAACTTCATTCTTTGTTCTTTTTCATTCGGCAACAGCTGGTGCTGGAATCATTTTAAAAGATGTTCTCACTAGTTGGGCTGGCGGGCTTCTTCAATTGCCATGGCTTCACATTCCTTTTCACCTGTCGGTTCATCTAGCATGCTAGGGACCTGACGTCTATTAATGACAATTATATTCAAACTTTCATCTATTGGGACGGCTAAGGAGCTAGCCAATTTTGCGAGGGCTGTAGAGTGGTGATAGGCAGATCTAGAGGGGAGGGGCGAATAGATCAGCCCCTTTTTGCCCTTCTTTGCGGAAATAAAAACTAGATCCAATACTAAGACTAGTAAGGCAAGAATAAGTTGATAGCTAAGAGGCTAGATGCACAGATTATGAATGCTCCTATTAAGCTTCTACCGTTAGAACATAATGGAAAGCAAATAACAAGACGCAAGATTTAATGTGGTTCAATCTCTATCTAGAGACCTACGTCCACCCCTCACACAACTTGATGAGGCTTCACTAGTGCAAAGGCACTACCGCTGATTCACAGCTTCTATCAGAGAGATACACTCTCTCAGCTCCGCGACCAAACAGCTTAAGGGATCACAACCCGAAACTCACAGACCGGTGACCACACCGTCTGTCTTCCTACTTGCTGGTATGGTGCAGATATGAGAGAATGTGTTTTGAAGAAAAGCAAACTGAAAAAGAACAGCCAGACAGAGTATCGTAATAAAGTTCTATGAGAAGGAAAAACTCCTGTCTGGGAAGCAACTTGAGAACTCCTTGGTTCCCTTATTGTTCTTCCTCGTTCGTCACTACAACCTCAAGAGAGAAGGACGATCTTGCTTCTAGTTCACAAGGGAACCGGATGGATCTTCACAGATCCTTTCTGCTTTGCTAAGAGACCTCCTTGAGTGAGGAAGAGAAGTGTCTTCTTCGTTGCACTCACTCCAGCAGCACCAGGAAGGAGATGGCTTCGCGAGTAAGCTTCTCTATAGCTTCCTTGTATCCTACTTTTCTTTTTCCCTTTTCTTGCTCACTTCACTTGGAACTCCTCATGCTTATATATCGGTTGCACTCCCCATCTCCTGCATTGTCTACTTCAAGAAGAACGAACCCAGAAGGTCAGCTCCACATTATTTGATGTGCTTCCTTGTCAACGTTGACCCTTGCTTGTCATGCCTACAGAGATGTTGGTTGGTAGGAGACCATATCAGGAATGGTAGCATCCTTTTTGAGGATGTCTCTTCCAGAACAAGATCCTCCGACGCAGTGATCTTCTTGACGGTTTTTTTCGGATCGAGCGGATCCTCCAGGACAAGTTCCGGATCTTGAATAGCGGAATCAATCAGTTGCAGATCCATTCATGATGTACATGAACGTGTCGACACTTTACTCACAGGGTGTCGACACACCCCATTAAGATCTTGAGGACCCGATGGCTTCCAAGCAGAACAGGTCGACACCTTGACGAGCAAGTGTCGACACTTGCGCCATACTCGCATGTGAATCGTGCCGTCATGCCGAGACATCATTGGGTGGTGTCGAGACAGCTGTGCCATGTGCCGAGTCGTCACCAGATGGTGTCGAGACATAAGCCCCAGAGGGAAGTAAGACTTGCTTCTTGGAACCGAGGTGTCGACACTTTTCACTCAGTTTGTCGACACTTTTGTCAACCCAAAGGCCAGACAAAATTGGTTTCAGTTGGATTTCTTCTTGTGGTGTCGACACTTTGGTTAGATGTGTCGAAATTATCTTTATGCTAGTGCTTAACCAGAAAAAGTTCAACATGATCTCTTCGAGATGTGTCGACACGTTGTGGGAGGTGTCGACACGTTGTGGGAGGTGTCAACACTCTTGGAGTGTATCTCCTGTACTCGTTCAGTCTATACATTAAACTAAACTTGTTAGATATTCCTCAATTATCTAAAGATGATTTATGGATTGTTATCATCAAAACCAGGGGACACAACATTTTCCCCCCTTTTGATGATGACAACCATGAATCATTATATCCAAGCATTCATATAGCATTACAGCATTTTTAATGAGGAATCATCAGACAGGTGAATTTTTGGTTGCCTTTCAACAAAAAGAACACAACATTTTTATATTTTTCAACAGAAATGCTTGTTCCATTGATCAAACATAGTTTTATACAACTCAAGCAAGGATTTGTATTCAACCATTTACACTGTCTAGATGCAAAATGCTAAAATCTATAGAGAAGAAAAGAAACTAAACTAACTAGAGCTTATGCTAGCTAGATGATGCTTGTAGCACTCTCAAAAGTCTACAGAACTTCTCCCCCTTTGCCATCAGCAAGGAGGGGGTGAAAAAGGAGGCTGCTGTGGAGGAGGCATGGTGCTGGAGAGATTCTGTGCCTCAAGAAATTGCTGTTGTAGTTGCGTGATAGTGACTGCTAGAGAGTCAACCTTCTGAGTCAGTTGCCCATCCCTTTGTTTCACAAACTGGTGTAGAGTCTTGATGTTTTCATTGATATCCTTGAGCCAGGTGTGCATCATTTCACAAATGTACTCTGTCTCTGCCCGCTGTTGGGATCCTTGCGGTGGTAGACGAGAAGATGTGGCTTCTGTTTGAGGAGGAGGGCACCATTCATCACCTGCGTCGGCCAAGGTTGGTTGGAGTTGGGCTTTATGTAGACGAATGAGTTCCAGAAATTCAGTACCAACCATATCAAGTTTGTTGTACATAACATTCATTTTGGCCTCAGCTTTGGTGGTGATGTTCAGAATTTGGGTTGTGTCAGTGTGGACTATTTCTGTCAGCTTGGAGGAAGCATCAAGGAGCTTGTTGCAGTCAGCATAGACCTTCCCTTTCATCCAGTGGGAGGCATCAAGTAGCCTGGAAGTAGTGGAATTAACTGTCCGTTCCAAATTAGATGTGGCATTGATAGTTCTATTGGCCACTGTGGTCACTTGTTCTCTGATGGATAGCGTGGCTGCATTCAGTTGATCTACAATTTGATTGGAGGTGTCCATCAGCCGGGCACACTTGATGTTGAGATTGCCTTGATCTTCTCAGATGTCATAGGCATGCATGACCATTTTAGTAGTTTTCTCCAGGGTTTCAGCATCAATTTCACGTAATCTTTTCATGATTCACCCAGCTCTTTCACACACATTTATCAGAGAGTTCATAAATCCATACAGTTTGCCATCGGACTTGTGTTTGTTGGCAACAAATTTTTCCCATCTACTGGTTTGGACTTGCTCATAGTGAAGTTGTCTGGCTTCGATTCTGTCCACTTACAGACTGAGCTGTCGAAATGAGAAGTTCATGCTGCCAAACTGTGTAGTCAAAAACCTGATGAGAGTGGGGTGAATGTCCATAGGACTGGTAGTGGCACCATGAGCTGTACCTCTTGAGGTGGATGCCTCTGCATGGAATTCTGGAGGAGCATCCCCTTCAGTGAAGATTCGTTGTTCAGGTTCAGGAGAGAGTGGAGGTTGGATTCCAAAAGTTGTCATCATACCAGGCTGTTCCATGTGGTCGTCAGGCTGCGGCTGCTGTTGGTCCTGCTCAAAGTGAGCGTCGACATGGAACGGTTCTTCTTGCTGGTCTAACTGCTCATCTACAGCTGGCTGGTCAGGCTGATTCTGTGCAGGCTGTTCCTGTTGAGCTGGCTATACAGGTGGGCCTGGTAAATGGCCAAGTAGATTTCTTACAATTCTGTCACCTTCTTTCTTGAAGTGCATGTAATTCTCAATGAACCGCATGCAATAGACATTGCTCCTAGGGATTTGTGTTGACTTTTCATTGTCTAGAGGAATTCCAACCTTCTGAAAAATTACTATAAGCTGTGCTGCATATTGTAGACTTCTCCTGTTCCTTGTACAACTATCCATAATCTAGAGAATAATCTCTGGAAGACAAATATGATGATTATTGAACAAGCAGTAAAAGATGAATCTTTGGGTTTTTGTGAGTCTACTTCTGCCACCCCCTTGTGGGGTAATCATGGTGGTGCACATGTGGTGCAGTAGACGCTGTAAAGGGGGAAATCTATTGGTGTCAAAGGATTTGACAAGAATTTGGGATTCATCTTGAGGGTTTCGAGGCTTTCCAGTCAGGATAGTATATGTTACAGACAAATCAATCTCAAACTTAGATTCTATAAGCCCATCTCGGGTATATGCAAAGCTCTGTGAAGAAGCTTTGTTGAAAGTTTGATTGTAACCCCCTTGACCTCAGACCTGAGGGCTTTCTTATTTTGGTCAAACACTAAGTTCTTATAGAACTGCTGTACCAGAAATGGGTAGTACACCCTATGGTCAGACATGAATCTTCTCCATCCTTGGAATTCAAAGAGCGGCAGTAGTTCAGAAAAATTCTCAAGCATCTTACGGTTACTAAAATCCACATACCTAGGGAAGAGGATCCTGGTGGGGTCACTCTCTTCTTCCCTGACTGAGGGAACAGCACTGGGTTGCTGAGGTGCTGACGACGCCTTGGCCTTCCCTTTTTCAGCTGTGGATAGACGCTTCCTCTTTGCCGGAGGGTGTTGCAGTGTGCCCTTGTCACTGTTCGAACCCTGGGCTTCTGTGACTCTCCTCTTGGCTGGTTCAGCAGTTGGTCTATCTTCAATGCTCTTGGAGCACCCTTCTTTGTGTGCTTTCTTTGCTGCAGGGGAGAGAGCAGCGGCCTTTTTGGATGTGGCCGCGTCGTTCCTCTTGCCGCGGGTGACCGGAGGAGCCATGGAGAGGGCAGAAAGAAGGAAGGGAGGAGACGGAGGGGTGCTGAAGCAAGCTGGGGAGACGGTTGCACAAGCAAAGGGTGATGGAGAGGGGTGTCGACCTCCACGGGGAGGGCGTGCAGATGCGCCGGAGAGAGGGTTTGCGAGAGAGAGAAGGGAAAATGGTAAAGTGAAAACCTGAGTTTCACTGTGGAGTTTAAAAAGGCAGAGTTGAGATTTTTCCCTTTAGAAATAACAACCCTTAGATAAGAAATGGCTGAAATACCCCTATTTTTATTTCAGAACGGTTTAAGGCTTATAAGCTCATTTTTGAGTAATAAAGGTTTGAGAGAAACCGTTTTTGCAATAGATAATAAGACCAAAATATTTGAGAAAGTCAATATATATAACTAAGCTCATTTGTCTTACTCATCAAGTCCGTTAGGCATGATCGGAAAAAAAAGGAATGAGCAAGTATTGGAAATAAACAAAATACCTTTGTGTTTTGAAGTGAGGTATAGAGTCAGCCCCAAACTATTTTTATTATTAATTAATTAAACAGCAGTCCGATAGAACATACACTTTTGACTCAAGGAAACACGTTGTTCAGACGCCAGAGTCCCTAGTTACTCGGTGAAGCTTATCTTTATGTTTTCTTTTGAACAGAGTTGGCAGTCTTCATCATGACTAGATTAACCTTCATTTCATTGATGTAGGATCTGATTTCTCTGAAGATGAGGCCATTGCTATGAAATTATTCCAGAATGGTTTTAGGATGCGTATTCTCTAATTGGCTTCAAGAATGGTAACTTGTTTAAGGACAATACATGCCAATCATTTCTTAAACCAAGAAGCCTTTTTGTAGTCAACTTTCAGACGCTGAGGCTGTGGTCATTATCAAAGACTTGATGAATATTTTAACCTTTTTGCTCGGTGAAAAGAGAAGGTTCAGAGGCAAAATGTTTGATGTGGAGATGAAGAAGGCAGTGATAAGAAAGAGGTCAGAACGACTCTCCATTGGATCCCATACCCATGAGTGGTTTAGTGACTGTGTCGACACATTCTGTGGAGGTGTCGACCTACCTAGAGGAGGCGCAGACTTTGCACAGACATTGTAGCATGAACACCAGATATGCACAGACTTATGTAGAGTAGAAATTGAAACAATCATAGACCTTAACTGCTGTGCACAGACCTTGGATAGGATGTGCACCGACTGACCTTAACTGTTGTGCACAGACCTTGGTTAGGATGTGCACCGACCTAGTTGGTCTAGAAACCCATTATGCACAGACTTTGTTGAAGAACATGCACCGACCTTACTCAAAAACTACACCGACCTTGTTGGTCTAGAAGCCCATTATGCACAGACCCTATTGAAGAGCATGCACCGACCTTACTCAAAAAGTGCACCGACCTTTTTGGTCTAGAAACCCATTATGCACAGACCTTGTTGAAGAACATGCACCGACCTTACTTAAGATGTGCACCGACCTTCATTAAGCCATTGCCCTGCACGTGTCGACACATGACTTGAAAAGTGTGGACATGTTCAATAGACTGTACCCAACCAGTTTCTATGATTTGTATCTGTCTTTATTTCTGAAATACACCTGCCAGCTTCTACTGCCAGTCCCACTGGATTTCTTATTTCAGTCAATCATTCAAGAGATGTCTTACCTCTTTGCTGCCGCTGAGAAGTGCTTTATTGGATGCTAAAGCTTTAAACATGCTTATGCACTCGAAATTAACTATATATAGTCAAAATTCATTCCTGGCCCATGGTATTTGGCGGAGGCTAGTCCTCACGCATGGGGAGTGTTTCTTGATAGGTATGACATGTCTTTCCACTACTCAACATTTGATATACCATTTCGTCAAAAGATGATATGCAACTTAGAACAAGCATAAATGCATACAAACTCCCCTTGAGTGTGACCACCATTCATGAAACAGTTTATTCAACAAATTAGACAAGTTCTTAGACAAATGAGAGATCCTTGGACCCATCATAGCAAAGACAAGTAACTTGTGCATCAAAACAAAAGAAGTAAATAGCTCAAACCTGAGTGGATTGAGATCTGCATAGACCTAGCTCTCTCCTTAATATTGAAAACATGTCATTGCTTAAAGGTTTGGTGAAAATGTTTGCAATCTGATTTTCTGAGTCAACAAAATGGAGCTCAAAGAGATTTTTGAGGACTTCATCCCTTATGAAATGATGCCTAATTTCTATATGCTTAGTCCTGGAATGCATGACTAGATTTTTTTGAAGATTTATAGCACTTGTGTTATCACATAGAATGGGAACATAGCCAAGATCAATTAGATAGTCTTGGAGTTGGTGTTTGATCCACAACACTTGAGTGCCACAACTCCCTGTAGCAACATATTCTGTCTCTATAGTTGAGAGAGCAACCGAGTGCTATTTCTTAGAGGCCCAAGAAACCAAACACCCACTAAGAAATTGGCAATAGCCACTAGTGCTCTTGCGGTCCAGTTTGCATCCTGCATAGTCTGCATCTGGATATGAAATGAGTGGAAGTTCACAAGATGCAGGATACCATAATCCCAATTCTTGAGTGCCAGTGAGGTATCTAAAGATACACTTGACAGCAGTCAAGTGAGACTCTCTAGGATAAATCTAGCACAAAGGTAAACACTAAACTGAATGTCTAGTCTAGATGCAGTTAAATAGAGTAATGACCCAATCATACCTCTGTACCTCTTTGCATCCACAAGTGTACCTTGTTCATCTGCATCCAGTGAAGTAGCAGTCCCCATAGGAGTTCCTAAAGGTTTGCAGTTGGTCAGATCAAACCTTTTTAGCAGCTCCTTCACATATTTGGCTTGATTGATGAAACACCCTTCATTGCTTTGATTAATCTGCAAGCCAAGAAAGAATTGAAGCTCACCAATTAGACTCATTTCAAATTCATTGGTCATGAGTTTAGCAAACTCCTCACACATTTGAGACTTAGTTGACCCAAACACTATATCATCCACATAAATCTGGACTAGCAAGATGTCCTTACCTTGTCTCTTGGTGAATAGTGTCTGGTCTACATTACCTCTTGAATACCCTTGTTCGGTGAGGTAGGAGCTTAGTCTGTCATACCAAGCTCTAGGTGCCTGCTTCAAGCCATATAAAGCCATGTCTAACTTATAAACATGATCTTTAAAATATGTGCATTCAAAACCAGGGGGTTGCTCTACATAGACTTCTTCTTTAATAAGACCATTCAGAAAAGCACTTTTAACATCCATTTGCTACAGTTTGATTTTATGAGAACATGCAAATGTTAGAAAAATTCTAATGACCTTTAATCTGGCTACGGGGGCAAAAGATTCTTTAAAATCAATGTCAAACTCTTGATTATACCCCTGAGCCACTAATCTGGATTTGTTTCTTATTATCTTTTCATCTTCACTCAGTTTATTCCTAAAGATCGATTTAGTTCCTATGACAGATTTCTCTTGAGGCCTGGGAACTAGATGCCAGACTTTGTTTCTTTCAAACGAGTTTAATTCATCATGCATGGAGTTTATCCAGTTTTCATCTTTTAAGGCCTCCACAATATTTTTGGGTTCAGTTTGAGACACAAGAGCAAGTTGTTCAATATCATTCATAATTCTAAAATGAGACCTAGTTTTGGTTCGGTCATGCAGATTACCTAAAATGTTTTCTAAAGGATGGTCTTTTAACACTCTTAGATCAGGTTGAGTGTTACCTTCATCTGCTTTAGTGACCGGAGCGCTGCTTGGCTCTCCTTGGTCTTCATTTGCTTGTGTCTCCTCGTGTAGAAGTTCTCCCTTTCCTTTTATGTTCATGAATTCCCCGTCATCATCTTCCCTGCAGATGTTGTCATGTTCAATCTCATCAAAGGTGATGTGAGGGGATTCTTCCACACAAAGGGTCTTAAGATTATAGAATCTATAAGCTCTAGACTTATCTGAATACCCAAGGAATATCCCTTCTTCACTCTTGGGCTCAAACTTATCCAGAACTCTTTTATCATTATTATTAACAAAGTATTTTGACCAAAAAAATTTCATGTGAAAGAGAGATGGCTTTTTACCTTTCAGCAGCTCATAAGGAGTCATTTTGGTGAGTGGCCTTACCATTGAGCGGTTGATGATATAACATGTAGTGTTTACCGCTTCTGCCCAAAATCTCCTTGGTAATTACTTTTCAGCAAGTATTGTGCGTGCCATCTCTATGAGAGTTCTATTTTTCCTCTAAACTATCCCATTTTGTTCAGGAGTTCTTGGTGATGAAAACCTGTGAATTATTCCTTCTGTCCTACATAGATTGTCAAAATCAGTATTGTCGAATTCACCACCATGATCTGAATTTATGTTGGAAATCTTGAACTTACCATCTTGCTTCACTTGCATATAGAGTGCCTGAAACTCATCAAACGCATTATTTTTATGTGCAAGATAAAATACCCAAGTGAATCTAGTGAAGTCATCTACCAAGACATAACCATATCTCTTACCACTTAAGCTAGCTATTTTGGTTGGACCAAACAAGTCCATGTGAATTAGTTCAAGTGATTTACATGATAGGTTTTCAGTCCTACTCTTGAAAAACTTTCTAGTTTGTTTTCCTTGAGCACATGCATTACAAATTCTAGAGTTCAGTTTGAATTTAATTTCAGGCAGTCCCTTGAAAATAGAATGCTTCACCAATTTGTGAAGAGTATTGTAGCCAGCATGACCTAGTCTGCGATGTCACAAGCATGCTAATTTAGATTTGGGTGCAGCAAGACATAGATTTATGTGAGCAGGGTCATCTAAGTCAATCATGTACACGTTGTTGACTCTTTTTCCAGAAAACTTGGTTTCTTTTGAATTAGGATGCAAGATCCTACATTCATTAGAGTCAAAGACTACAGTATGACCTTTATCACATAGTTGACTTATGCTCAGCAAATTATACTCCAGACTATCAACAAGCAATACATTATCAATTGAGTTGGATGGGTTCTTACCAACTTTACCTGTACCGATGATCTTTCCTTTGTTATTTCCTCCAAACGTGACACGTCCAGCTTCCTTTTCTACCAGGAGATAGAATTTGGTTCTATCTCCAGTCATCTGTCTTGAGCAGCCACTGTCAAGATACCAGCGGTTTTGCATGGCTGCAAGACACTCCTACACAAGAAATTACGTGACAATGTTTGGAACCCAAGGACAATTGGGTCCCAATAGTTTCTTCATTTCTGTAAAGCAAGATAACACAGATTTTGAAATCCAAACTTTGTTAACATTTTTATTTTTCTTGCTTTGCTAGGGGTTCTGGTTTTTCTTTTCTTTAGTTTCTTGGGCTTTATGGGTTTTGGGAATGGTGAAAAAGGATTGTTTGTTAGACCATCTATTCCAGTTGGTTGGTCTATAGGAATAGGAGGTATCATAGTACCTAGGTTGTTGAGGTTGAGTGAACCTATGGCCATTGGGAACATAACTACCCTTAACCCATGAAGGTGTCGACCTATAAGAGGAAAAGTGTCGACTTGTCTCTCGTTCTATCCATCTATAGTAGTCTCTGGATGATGGATGTGTTGACCTCCTGCTATGATAGTGTCGACATGCTGGTGTAAACCTAGGGCATTGTTGGGTGTTTGACCATTTGGGTGTCGACCTATCCTGATGATAGTCCAGACCTGTTCCAACATTATAACTGTTCCTTCTTTTAGGATATGCAGACTTCGGCTTAGACTGGTGTCGGCCTGTTTGGGTTTGTTGATGAACCTTTTTGGGTTGATGGGAAGTTTTGTTGATTGATTCTCCTACCTTTTATTTTCCTTTGTTTTCAACATTTTCTTGGTGTGTTGATTTGGAGGTTGAAGCATCGGAAGATGAGACAAAGGTGGTAGTTTTTAGCTCAAATGTTTTCTTCTTGGTTGGCTCATACCCTAGCCCTTCCCTATTGAAGTTTATCTTAGTTTCTAGTAGGGCATTCAAGTTCTCACTTCCATTAACAAATTTTTCAAGAGCAGTTTCTTTATCTGTAAGATCCTTTTGAAGTTTTTCATTTTTTTCAACAGTTGAGAGTTGACTTTTTTAAAGACATCAAACTTTTCATTGCACAGATTGTTGTCTTTTACATAGCCTTGTATTTTTACTTTCAACTCATCAATTTCATATCTCAGGCTTTCATTTTTATCTTCCAAATCTTTCATCTATTTTCTTCCTTCTTCAAGATTTTCATTCATTTTTCTTAGATCTTTAATCTCAGTTTCTAGGAAGATTATTTTTTCATTAAGAGTTTCATCATGCACAAAAGAGTCAGCCTTCTTCTTTAAAGTTTTATTTTCTTTTCTGTACAATTTATACTTATTCATCAATTCGAAGTAAGCCTCTTCCTAATCACTAGTAGAGAAGTGCTCAAAGGGAGAGCTCACCTTGTTGTCATTTTCTCCTTTGGCCATCAGGCAGAGATCATCTTTCTCCTCTTCAGAGGAGTTATCTTCAATCTCTTCCACTTCTTCATCACTCCAGGTGCACACCATGGTCTGTTTCTTCTTGCCCTTCCACCTGGGCATTGCTTTCTTAGCTCCTTCTGGACACTCAGACTTGATGTGTCCTGGTTTCCTGCAAGAGTAGTAGACAAGCTTTTCAGACTTCTTAACATTTTTCAGTCTTGGCCTGAAACCTCTTTTTACCGTAGGCTTCCTCTTTGTGAAGCATGTACCTTCCTTTCTTAAAAATCTTCTAAACTTCCTTGTCAACAGAGGAACTTCGTCCTCTTCCGTGTTGCTACTTGAAGGCTCTTCATCTTCAGATAAGTCCTTTGTGCTTGGTCCAGCTTTGAGAGCCAGAGACTTCTTTTTACTTACCTCAGCCTCTTTGTTTTTCAGATTCATCTCTTAGGTCATCAGGGACCCTATGAGTTCTTCTACCTTGATGGTAGTCAAGTCTTTAGATTCTTCAACTACAGTGGCCTTTGTATGCCAAACAGGGGTTAGTGATCTCAGAATCTTCCTTACTATCTCCTGCTCGGAATAGATCTTACCTAGCTCAGTCAAGCCATTAGTGAGAGCGGTTAGCCTAGCATACATGTCTGAAATGGATTCGACAGATTTCATTCTAAATTTTTCATATTCAGACACCAGTATTTTTGCTTTGGTTGCGCGTACCAACTGTGTCCCTTCATATATTACCTCAAGGCAGTGCAACATTTCTTTTGCAGTTGCACAAGTTGACACCCTTAAGAATTATGTTGGATAAAGGGAGCACTGCATAATGTGCTTGGCACCCCAGTTCCGCGTTGATGTCCTGATCTGTTCCTTAGTCCATGTGTCCTCGTCTGGAGGCAGCTCAAATGGTCCCCTGCTGATCACTCGCCAGACTTCATGATCCTGGGCTCTAATGAAAACCTGCATGCGGTTTTTCCAGTAAGGATAATTTATCCCAGTGAAAAAGGGAGGTCTATTTATGGAGTGCCCTTCGGCCATAGGACTCTTAGTAGCCATATCACTAGTTCTCTAAAGGTCGTTAGACAACATACAAAGAGACTATCTCTGATACCACGTGTAGAGTGGTGATAGGCAGATCTAGAGGGGAGGGGTGAATAGATCAGCCCCTTTTGCCCTTCTTTGCAGAAAGAAAAACTAGATCCAATACTAATGCTAGTAAGGCAAGAATAAGTTGATAGCTAAGAGGCTAGATGCATAGATGAATATTATGAACGCTTTTATCAAGCTTCTACCGTTAGAACACAATGGAAAGCAAACCACAAGACGCAAGATTTAAGGTGGTTCGGTCTCTATCCCGAGACCAACGTCCACCCCTCACACAACTTGATGAGGCTTCACTAGTGCAAAGGCACTACCATTGATTCACAGCTTCTATCAGAGAGATACACTCTCACAGCTCCGCTGCTAAACAGCTTAAGGGATCACCACCCAAAACTCACAGACCGATGACCACACCGTCTGTCTTCCTACTCGCAGGTAGGGTGCAGATATGAGAGAATGTGTTTTGAAGAAAAGTAAATTGAAAAAGAACAGCCAGACAGAGTATCATAATGAAGTTCTATGAGAAGGAAAAACTCCTGTCTGGGAAGGAACTTCAGGACTCCTTGGTTCTCTTGTTGTTCTTCCTAGCTTGTCACCACAACCTCAAGAGGGAAGTACAATCTTGCTTCTAGTTCACAAGGGAACCGGATGGATCTTCACAGATCCTTTCTGCTTTGCTAAGAGACCTCCTTGAGTGAGGAAGAGAAGTGTCTTCTTCGTTGCACTCACTCCAGCAGCACCAGGAAGGAGATGGCTTCACGAGCAAGCTTCTCTATAGCTTCCTTGTATCCTATTTTTCTTTTTCCCCTTTCTTGATCACTTCACTTGGAACTCCGCCTGCTTATATATCGGTTGCCCTCTCCATCTCCTGCATTGTCTACTGCAAGAAGAATGAACCCAGAAGGTCAACTCCACATTATTTGATGTGCTTCCTTGTCAACGTTGACCCTTGCTTGTCATGCCTGCAGAGATGTGTGTAGGTAGGAGACCATATCAGGAATGGTATCTTCCTTTTTGAGGATGTCTCTGCTAGAACAAGATCTTCTGACGCAGTGATCTTCTTGATGACTTTTTCCGGATCGAGCGGATCCTCCAAGACAAGTTCCGGATCTTGAATAGCGGAATCAATCGGTTGCAGATCCGTTCATGATGTACATGAACATGTCGACACTTTACTCACAGGGTGTTGACACACCCCATTAAGATCTTGAGGACCCGATGGCTTCCAAGCAGAACAAGTCGACACCTTGATGAGTAAGTGTCAACACTTGCGCCATACTCACATGTGAATCATGCCGTCGTGTCGAGACATCACTGGGTGGTGTCGAGACAGCTGCGCCATGTGCCGAGTCATCACCAGACGGTGTCGAGACATAAGCCCCAGAGGGAAGCACGACTTGCTTCTTGGAACCGAGGTGTCGACACTTTTCACTCAGTGTGTCGACACTTTGGTCAACCCAGAGGCCAGATAGAACCGGCTTCAGTTGGATTTCTTCTTGTGGTGTCGGCACTTTGGTTAGATGTGTCGACAGTTGCTTTATGCTAGTGCTCAACCAGAAAAGGTTCAACATGATCTCTTCGAGATGTGTCGACACGTTGTGGGAGGTGTCAACACTCTTGGAGTGTATCTCCTGTGCTCGTTCAGTCTATACATTAAACCAAACTTGTTAAATTTTCCTCAATTATCTAAAGATGATTTCTGGATTGTTATCATCAAAACCAGGGGACATAATAAGGGCGTTGGCCTGAGCATTTTGTTCTCGATTAATATGCTTTATCTCAACAAGATAGAACTTCGCCATAAGGCGCAGCACCTGTCGGTGGTATGGGAGAAGTTCCAGCTTCTGGACGTCAAATTGTCCTTCTACCTGCTTCACAACCAACATCGAGTCCCCGAATGCTTCTAGCACTTGGATCTCCATGGACAGAGCGATCTGAAGACAGATTATTAAAGCTTCATACTCGGCTTCGTTATTGGTGCATGGCTTGTTTATTGAGTAGGAAGTATATACCACCTCTCCTTCAGGAGACTATTAAAACAATGCCTGCTCCAGCTCAGACTCTGACTGGCCCGATTGTTTGGATTTCAGTTCGGGATGCCCCGTCCAAATATAGCTGCCACATAGCTGGTTGAATCTGGTCTGCCTCCAGTGTCTCATCTTCAAGTAGTTCGGTGGCCAAAGGAGAGTCTTCAGACACAGGATGTGTAGCGAAGAAGTTCGCAATAGCTTGTCCCTTAACAGCCTTCTGTGGGATGTAGGTGATGTCAAATTCCATTAGCAGCATGACCCATTTGCCTAGTCGACCTTTGAGAACTAGCTGAGAGATGATGTACTTTATCGGGTCCACTTTGGAGATTAGCTTGACCTCATGTGAGAGCATGTAGTGCCTTAGCTTCTTTGCAATGAACATCAGCGCCAGGTAGGTCTTCTCAATGAAGGTATACTTCTCTTTAGTTCTTATCAGCCTCCAACTGAGGTAATACAGAGCATGCTCCTTCCCTTCTTCATTGTTCTAGGCCAACATTGCCCCTAAGGAGTAGTGAGTAGAAGCTATATATAAGACCAGCGGTCTTCCTTTTATTGGTGCTCCGAGTACCGGTGGGGTCTTCAAGTAATCCTTCAACTTTTCAAAGGTTGCTTGGCATTCTTCATCCCAATAGAAGGGCACATCTTTCATCATTAATTTATGAAAAGGGTGGCATCGACCCGACAAGTTGGAGATAAATCGTCGGATATACACCAGACGGCCTTGCAAAAAGCGAAGCTCTGTCATATTTCTGGGTCAAGGCAATTCCTATATGGCTTTGATCTTTCCAGGGTCTATCTCAATCCCCCAGTACCTGACGACGAAGCCAAGAAATTTGCCGCTGGAAACTCCGAAGGCGCACTTCATAGGGTTCATCTTTAATTCACACTGCCTCAGCCTCTGGAATATAACTTGGAGGTCTTACAGATGATCTTCTTTCTTTCTGGTCTTAACCACCAAGTCATCAATGTCACATTCAACCTTATCATATAAGAGCTCATCAAATATCTTGGTCATTGCTCTTTGATAGGTCACACCAGCATACTTTAATCCGAACGACATCCGTTTGTAGTGGAAGATGCCCTTGGGGGTTCGAAAAGCAGTGTGGATCCGGTCCTGCTACGCAAGCTATATATGATTATAACTGGATGACCGGTCCATAAATGACAAAGCCTCCTGACCGGTTGTAGCATCAATCATGACTTCCGTTATCGGCACCGAGAAGTCATCTTTTTGACATGCCTTATTCAAATAACGGAAGTCCACACATATTCAGATTTGTCCATTTTTTTCTTAACGGGCACAATGTTGGCTAGCCAAGTAGTGTATTGATTTTCTTCGAAAAAGCCCACATCAATGAGTTTATCAACTTCTTTGCACATTTGCGTAAAGCAACTCCGGTCTCATACGTCGGGGTGGCTGCTTTACAGGTTCGACCCTTGGGTCTATAGACAGGATATGCTCTGATACTACGGGACTGAACCCTGACATTTCTTTATAATTCCAGGCAAAACAGTCTTGGAATTCATGCCGCAACTGTATATACAACTTCCGTTCTTCTGAAGAGAGCTGGGTGTTGGGGAATGTAGGCTTGGGATCATCTTCACTTCCAAGATTTACCTCTATTAATTCGTCGACCGTGGCTTGGCCACTGTCTCGAATTTCCGGAGGTGCCGGCTGCAAGTCCATGAAATCATCGACATCATCTTCTGCCTCGAGAACTTATAGCTCTTCGTTATATTGCCCTCGGCCCTCCGGGGGAGTGTAGACGCACTAAAATTCGAAGGGGAATCTGTTCGTTTGTTGATCGGGGTTAATTCATTTATTTAGTGCGAGGGCGTGCCAGTCACAAAGTGATGATTTATTCGGGCTTCGTGGAAGCCCATGGTACGCTCAATCTGACTAATCAGACGATTGTGTAGTTCGTGTCAGGACCGAAACCCGCCGTGCCGTAAAGGCCATGACGTTATTTACATCCCCCATACGGGGGGAACACCCTTGATTGATTGCCGGGAATAAGGGCCCTACGGCCTAGAGAGAATACTAATCATGCATGAGGATAGTGAAAGACGAACTATGCTAGAAACCCGTATCGGGACGTGAATGTTCAGACGAAGGTCCGTGTTTGTGGTATAAAAGACGGTAACAAAACTACGCGGATGTCTGCCACGAACGAGGCAAGTTTAATGAGAATGGGGGACTGGATCCTGGTAAGGACGGGTCAAGTTGATGGACTGTTGGCCGGACATGGTTTCGGACTGTGGCCATGTCGAAAATTCCGTAAACCACGTCCAATACCATAAGGCGTCGTTGATTTTCTCTTTGCATCCAGTCCGAGAGAGTGGATTATTAAGTGCGTAGCCCAAGCTCGCCAACGTGCGCCGTCACACGCGGATCGACCTGCGCGGTCAGGTCGCGGGGTTAAGGTGCGCCCTCAAAACAAAATTTTAATTGAAGCACGGGTAATAGAGTTCCTTTCATTTTTTTTATTTGGCATTGATCTTCTGTTATCTTCCCTTTTTTTGCTTTGAATCTCTCTATATTCAGCTATTTATTCCCTTTTTAAATGGCATTAAGGGGGGGTGCCGGATTAAGGAGATGTCAAAGGAGAAGAGGGGGCGCGCCGGGTTCGAAATGGACAAAGGGGGGAGGCGCGCTGGATTGGGACCTCAAAGGAGTGCGCCGAGTAAGGGAGCATAAAGGAGGGGCGCATCGGTCGAGGGAACACAAGGGGGGCGCGCCGGATCAGCCAAGAGTGGGAGGGCGCGCCGGATTGAGGCTCGGGAGTTTGAAGATGAATTTGAGTGTGGGGCTGAACCGGCGCGGGGGGGTAACGCGCCGGGTTAACCCACGCCGGATTAAGGGCACGCCGGAATAGCTTATGTGGGTTTTATCTCAATCTGTTTGATTCTTATTGCCTCTGTTCTTATTTCTTCAACTTGCAGATTGATCAAATGAGCAGATTGTTTGTTCAATTGACATTTTAAATCATTGTAATGCTTCTTAACATTTGTTGAGGTGAATGAGTACTTGTATTTGGATGTTTACTTGAGGGGTTTATTATGCAAGAATTTAGATGTTTAACTTGATTCAGGGGCAGCTTCAGGCATGAACTGTTCTTATCTTCCGAGGACTTAGCTTGCTCGCTTGTTCGGCTGTTCTTATGCTCAGAGAACTCATCCTGCTCGTCTGTTCTTGAGTGTTCTCATCCTGTCGAAATTTGGGTAGCACCTCCCCTGGACTGGGAGTTGCCAGAGAGCAATAAGGAACACCAAACGGATAACTCCGGGGTGCACCTCAAATCTGGACCTCATGTCGGTCCAATAACCCAAATGTGAGTGTTGGAAAGCTCGAGGACTAGCCTTCGAGAGCTCTCACCACTCACGGGTGATGACTTCGTGGAACGGGACAGATGTAGGCTACAGGTGGCCATGAATCTTCACCCTTCGAACTGGTTCCCTTAGAGCTCATGCCATAGAAGGGCAAGCTTCTGAGGACCCCAGGTGATGTTGAAAACCGGGAGGGAGAAAACGGAAGAAAAGGGGAAGAGGTGAGAGCAATAGAATGCCATTTACGCCCACAAGAGTCACTCTTTTATTCATCCTCAAGGGGAAAGGAGATCTACCCCCAAAGCACGGGGGAGAATACAATGGAGAAGATAAAAGAAAAGCTAAGTGTTGAGGTGGGGGAAAGAAGATACATTGGTGGGGGAGAAGGAGGAACAGAGCACAAGCTCTTCCCCCTCTCTCCCCTCTCTCTTTCTCACCCTCTCTCTCTTTCTTCTTCACCTTGCAGATGGGGATGGATGTAGCTTCCTCTTCTCTTCAGACGCTGGGAACCTTAGCCGAACCAGCAGCCTTCCCTCTAGCCTCTCCCCTCTTCCTCTTCTCTCTTCTTTTGTTCCCTTCTTCTCTTCATCCTCCTCTTCCTCCTCGGCTTCACAACGCTGCCCCTTTTATATATCAGCCAGCCTGGGAGCCTCCCTGCCACTTCCACCTTGTCTGCAACGAAGTCGGGAGTTGACTGGCTGTGCTGGACGCTGTTCATTTGTCCCGTACACTGCTGCTCGTCCGAGGATGGGACGCTCAGAGATCTGCCGGAGCTTGCCTTGCTGCTACTGCTTATGTGCTGTCTAATGAAGGTAGAAGCAGAGTCATGGCCATTGAATGTTCTCTGCACGCCATAATGATGCAAAACAGAGCATCGGAGTGTAGATGGGACGGATTGTTTGCGTGCCGGATTAAGAAGAGATGCAAGGGAAAGGGTGCGCGCCGGTTTAACACATGATGAAGGGGAAAAAAGGGCACACCGGTTCAACCCAAGATGAAGGGGCGCGCCGGTTTAACCCAAAATGCAAGGGGGCGCGCCGATTTAACCCAAAATGCAAGGGGCGCGCCGGTTTAGACTTTGTCTTGACTTCACCGCCATTCGGACGAACATTTATGCTCTCGAAAAACTTCGACTACAATGCACCTGCTCTGAGGTGTTCAGCTTGAAGCCTCCGAGTCCCGGTTTAGGACTTTGAGTAGTTCCCGGCACGTGCCGAACCCGTGTCTGGATCACCGGGTTTCTTCCTGATTCGGCTTTCGGCATCGCCAGTCGGGGAGCTGTGGCCATCCCTTTTGCTCGAGGCGCTTCCTTATCGGACGGCGGAGCACCCAGTACGTACTCGTCCGGCTTAGATGGGGTATGGAATTTATTCGGCCTTTTCATCTTCGACTTGCTCTTGAGATGTCGAGACGTCCGTGCCACAGGAACATTCTTTTTCTTCTCTCTTTTTTTGACGTCCACAGGGAGTCCTTGATTCAGCTTTTTGTAGAAGTGTTGGCTGCTTGGATGACGAATAATCTGAGCTTTTAACTTCAGTTCTGAAGGTAGGGGGACTAAGCTCCGAACCTTCGACAGGAGTGGCATGCTCTTGTTCAGATATAGGTCCAAACCTTCGACGAGTCGGGTCTAATGCATATGTCGTGGACTTGTTAGAGGACTACAGGATCAGCTCCACTTTCAACGTGTCGGATCTAGTCGCTTACAGGGACCCGACGGTGATACCTAGTGAGCCATTTGAGCCATCTCCACCCCTTGTGAGTGACACTACCCCAGAGCGTCCACCTCCAGCCTTGTTACCTCAGAAGCGTGAGCAGATAGAGCATATAGTGGATGAGTAGGAAATGACTACTCGGGGTGGGGTGTACTAGCGCTACTTGGTGCAATGGAGGGGACGGCCCATGTCCGATGACACTTGGATCACCCGGGCAGAGTTATAGAGGAAAGATCCAGATCTGCTAGATCGATACTAGAGCGACCCGGACCCCTACTCGACGAGGTCGAGCTTCTCCCACCCGGGGAGAATTGGTGCGGACACCAGAGCCAGAGATCGGCTTGACTCAGCAAGCCACCGGTACCGGACACGTAGCACGACTCGGGCGATATAGACATCCTTGTGGCTGGGGGACAGTCTTGAGTCTCCACCTGAGTTTTGATATTAGTATTTATTTGGAGTGTATTTGGTGTGTATTTGTATGTATTTATTTGGAGTGTATTTGGTGTGTATTTGTATTTTTTGGGTTTGATTTGGGTCCAAGGGATTTAACTTGGGTATTTAATTTGGGTCCAAGGGAGATGGTCCAAGGGAGAATAAAGACCAAGTTGCATTTGTTGACTAGGAGAGAGGGGTGCCCCCTTCTTTGTCCCCTTGTGATGATTTTAATATTACTATGTTCTCCCTTCCCCATTATGCCACTTTCTCTCCCCTTGACCAAGTGATGCGGGACGGACACGCGACCTGGGACTCTAGCTCACGATCGCCCCTAAGTGAGGGAAGACGTGGGACCGGACGCGGTTGAGAAACCGGCCCTGAGTCTTGGGTATCGGCTTTTCCGCGTTAACTCGGATTGAGTCACGGGACGGGTTACACTCACTCTCTCGCAACGGTGATACAATTGATATAACGGGCTAATAACCTATCACATGCAACGGCATATACGAATAAATACGAGTAAAGCAAAGCCGAGTAAGAGAGCAAACATGATACCTCCACACTCCGTGCGTGGGGAAGATGACCCCAGCCAGTTACGGTAACTCCCGGTACAATGGTAAAAACTTAATTACAACCATGAATTTTATTGCCCACTCCACGTAGGGAGGTAAAGGGCTACAAGTGGGGCCCGGGAGGACCGACCCTGGGTTGACGGACAGCAATCTGGAGGTGCGTTCGGGGTGAACTCGGCCTGCTGGTCCGACTCGGTCCTGCGCCGACTCGGTTCTGACTCGCTGGACAGTAAGGCGCGGTTTCCAAAGGAACGTCGCCCTCCTGAGGTCGTCTGAAGGCGCCGCTTGGCTGGGATGATTGCGGGATGTCCCTGATCGACTCCCTGAAGTGACTGTTCCAGAAGTTGACTTTTGATATTTTTGCATGAATTATTCCCGGACTGATTTTCCTGATCTGCACATAGAACAGGTTTGCGCGCCTCGGCGGCAAGAATTATGATGCCCAGATCTGAAGGCCGATCGAGGCGTGGCAGGTACCGTTGGAAAGAGAACTCAAATAACTACAACATATATTTTTCACAGCTCCATCCACCGAACGGATTGAAGATGGGAATGACTGTAACACTATTTTATTTTCTGACCCCGACTGACAGACACATAGGGCAGACTGTGTTTTTCCTGAGACTGACCTTTTATTGAAGGGGAAATGATTTTTCTAGACTCCGCAAAAATTATGGTGGAAGGGGGTATATTGAGTAACACTGAGAAATTTTTGTGATTGTTTTGGAAATTTATAAGTGGGTGGGAAAAATACAAGAAGGTGACTCTGTCCCGTAGATCTGCAGAATGACAGATTACAGGGGGGAGAACAATAAATGCGGGAAAAATACTAAATGGAGTCCAAATGACACGAAATTTGAACTGGAGGTTAGGGGAGATGGACAGAACAAACCGTCAAAATTTGGGCTCGAACAGACAAGCAGATAAAAAGATAAAATTTTGTAGGTCAGGTTCTGTCCTGATGGAGATAGAACTCCGACGAGTGGCGGTGGCAGCGCGATGGCGGCTCGAACGGCGGCGGCGGCGACAGAGAAGAACTCAGAGGGGCTAAGGAGAATGTACGAGAGGGCTTCACATCCTGGAGATTGAAGGAGGAAGAGAGGAACCAGGGAGAAAGGGAGAGGGGCGCACCCTTCCATGGAGTAAATGCCACAATTTTTCTCATTAATTCTACATAAAATAGAAATACATGGTATTTATAGAAAAGTAAAAAAGACATTAACTACCCTTAGATCTAGGGTTAGGAAGGGGTACATAAGGGATAGAACTAATTAGTTCTAACATGTTTTTTTTTCAAAAATCAAAATTAGACCAAAAATGGGGGGGCGCCCCCTTGACTAGTGTAGGTGGAATCTTGGACTTTTTAGTCCATTTGTGCCCCATGTGTCTAATTGACATTCAACCCTTCTAGAAGCCACCTAGGATGGTTGACTAGCCCCACATGGCTTAGGTGGACCAATGGGGAAGGACTGGGGAGTCCCTTGCTGGACCTACTACACTTTTGCACAAAAACCCAAAGAATCCTAGGGAATGACAAAGTGGCTTTATAAAGCCTTACAATTGCGTACATACTTTCCCAAGGATATAAAAGCAAACTAAAAGGACACAAGTGCAAAATAAAAATGTCAGTGCTCGACGTCGATTCCCATTACCAAGGGAATCTAGGGTCTTTGTCCTAGGTCTAGGGTTTAATATATAATCTCTCTTGTATTAATTTTGGATAGAGAATATATGCAAATTGAAGCAATATTGCCGAGGGCGCCCCCCCTCTCTCTCTTGTTCTTCCTCCTTCCTCATTGCAGCAACTTATTCAGGGTGTGATGCCCATTCTTTGGGAGTGATTCCCACTTCTATCTCTTCCTATGGATGCGACTTCTAGCCACTGCCGCCACCGCCTCCAATCGTGCCGCCATCGAGCCACCACGGGCCATTCTCTGGCTTGCTATCTAGAGTTGCGACCTGTAGAATAGAAGGTGAAAGAGGAGGTTGGATCTCCAGATCTGACCATCTGATCGAGCTGAAAATTTGATGGTTTGTTCCCCACATCCTCTACTACTCCCAGATAAAGTTTCACGTTGAGCAGCTTCCGTTTGAATCCCTTCCCACTGCCATCTTTCCACCCCTCACAGTCTGCCAGTTTGCAGATCTATGAGATAGTAACGTGAAGATCCATTTTTCCCACCCCCCAAACCACCTCAGATCGCCACCAATTTTGGTGTGCGTGATCATCCCTTCCCCCTCTCTCACCCATAAAATTCCCATGATCTAGATCTACCATTTTCCCTTTAGTCAAACCCCTTCTTCAGGCAGATCACAGTCTGCCCTGCACCCCTACCAGATCGAGATTCCCTATTGTAGAGTTTTTCATAGAGAATCAGGCCGTTGGATGGTTGAGTTTCATATATGTTGTAGATCTTTAAGTGCTCTTCATAACGGAACTAGTTTCGTTCCGATCCTACATCGAACTTGGGTGTGGTGACTGTTTTCGTCGGATCGCGCAGTTCAGTCCCGTGATAGGCCAGCAAGAACAGTCCCTGTTTAAATCTTCTAGAAATACACCGGCTCAGATCCAGCGACCGCTGCTTCCGGGGATCGACCAGGGATGCCCCGCCATCGTCCCAGCCAATCGCTGCCATCAAACAATCTCCGGAGCCCCCCGTTCTAGTGGTCGCCATTGCTTGTTGTCCTGTAGACCTGATTCGTGCTGATCCGGACCAGTAGATGCATCCGCCCCGGGAACCTCGCCGACGTGCTGCCCGTCAACCCAAGATCAATGCTCTCAGGTCCATCATGTAGCCTATTACCTCCCTACGTGGAGTGGGCCACAGATTTAATTCTATAATTATTGATTAATTACTGTACTGGGAGTTAAGGGTCTTGGCCGGGACATCTTCCCCACGCCCCGAGCGTGGAGATACCCATACCACCCTTCTTTGTCACATTTGCTTATCCCGTATATGATCTTGGTGCCGCTGCTCGTCACCACGATAGGTTCCAAGCTCGATCAAGTTTAGTCACCGATGTGAGAGTGAGTGCGTAACCCGTCCCGTGACTCGATCCGAGCACGAGTGAAAGTATTGACCACTTGAGACTCAGTGTCGATTTCTCAACCCCGCAGATCGACACGTTTCCCTTGCTTGGGATGATTGAGAGCTTGTACTTCTTGTTATGGGCATGATTGCCTCTTCTGGAGCTCTATAGGTGCCGAGTTGTTCGTGTCATCGCTGGTCGTGTCATCCTTTTTGTCGCGTAGTCCCCTAGAGTCCCAGGTTCGCATCAAATCGGTGTCGAGTCTCATGTTGTCCCGCATCAGGTAGGCCTTCAGTTGGTAGGACAAAGGTGGAAATCACATCCACCTCATAGCGCCCTCCATAATAATATTCTTCAAGAGTGAACCCTAGCTCGGGGTTCGGAGAGATGCGCTTCAGTTCCTTATCCAAGTTGGTCGGTGTTGGGTCCCGTAGTATAGGAACACGGATCTAGAGGGGGGTGAATAGAACCTTCTAATAAAAACTATGTCCAATTAAAAACACAAACTAGTGCACAGCGGAATTAACAAGATTGATAAGATAGAGGAATTTAATGCTACACAAGTTAACTAGATTCTCTCACTCTCTCCATTCACATATGATCACACAAATAAGTATAACAAGTTAACCATACAATCACACAATTCAAACCACAGGAGACGAGAATTTTTAAGGTGGTTCGGGACCGCGATGGGCACCCTACGTCCACCCCTTACCAAACCGGTAAGGCTTTCTCCACACGCTGCAAATGCTGCGAACACAGGGATTTCTCCCCACACACACGGGATAAAAACCCCAACACAAACACGCTACAAAAGTAGCACACACACACAAGGCAAAAACCCCAACACACACGCAGATATGCTCTGCACCAAACGACGCACAAGCGTCAACTCAAACCACTCGGAGAAACCGTTCTCCGAACCCACACACAGAAAATCGTTTATAGGTTTGTAACAAGCCAAAAAATGAATGCTCTAAGCCCAAAACATGTGCTAAAGACTAAAACAAGAAAGATTCAACAAGCGCAAGGCACCCCCTTCAATTGAATCTCTGGCTCTTCTTGGTTTGATGTCGGATGATGGCGATTTTAGCATCCTCGCGTTCCTCTCTTCGAGATGCTTCTTTTCTTCTTCTACCACGAGCTTCAAATCTCCATGGAAGTAGATGAAAATCACCTTGCAAGAGCTCCACCACGTTTTCCCCCTTTTCTTCACCTATAAGAATGAATGAATGAGTATTAGGGTTAATCCTCTCACAAAATCGTAACTCTTATAAATGTAACTCAAGGGGTGGGGAGAAGACTCATAAAACCTTCCCAATACATGTTAGAAACACCTTAATAACAATGGGAACTAATGGGGGGTAGTATGGTAATGTTTAGAGAGGTTTTCATAAGGTTTTAAGCTCTCTCGGAAATCCCGTTCTGGAAGGGTCGACCCTTGGGGTCGACCCTCGGGCTTACAGAGGCGGACAGACAACAAAAAAACAACCAAGAATACAGGGGTCGACCCTTGCAAGGGGGTCGACCCCAGGGGTTGACCCATACAGGCAGGGTTCAAAAAATACTTTCTGTTTAGCCCAGAAACACTGAGGGTCGACCCATGGGGTCGACCCATGCAGGTAAGTGATAGAAAAACCCATTTTAGCCCCTTTAAGCTATGCAAAACTAATGGAATAAATGTGACCAATGTCCCTTTATTCCGGATGATTGATTTGGATGGTTTGAACCTACAAAACCATATAAAACTCAAATTAGTAAGGATTTTAAAATCAAATGAACCTCTCTCTTGAAACTAGCATGTCTAGAATGAATAAACACACAATATGGAATGCAAATCAACCCGGAACACCATCATCTCAAATGCTATGATCTCAATAGTGAAAAGGTGAGTTCAAAACAAGAATGTATCAAGTTAGCATTTCAACCAAACCATGTACACCATCTTGTGTTGTCTAAAACAAGGATATGAAATTATCATGCTTCCATGAGGAACCCAAACATGCTATTTTCACACAATCCATCTTGAAATTCTTTCACTCATATCAAATGAAGCTCAATGAGATATACTAGCAACATGATGAGGCTCATATTCAACTTTCCACAACCATACAATCAAGCATTAACACTTAGAACTTGTTCTCATCAAAATACATCATTGAACTCATTCAAGCATGTATTTAGCTTTCCATTCACAACCAACAAAAACACTTCCACCAAATGACAAGGTTTTGATATGATGAACATGAATCTATCAATCAACCAAATATAAAAACATGGGAGCTCAATCGTTCAATCACTTTTTTGTAGCTTTCATAATTTCAACACCAAAATGCTTCAATATCAAAATGTTAACAATCATGCCAAATGCAAAGCATGTAGAAAAGTATGGGAACACATTCATTCAAATGACATTCTTATTGACAAAAACTAATATTCATGAAGCATTGTTTCACAAGGAGCATTGATATAAACTTCCCAAATTTAGATTGCCATGAGTCTAAGAAACGAGTAAGCATCATTAAAATCACATCCATCAAATTTCAAGTTACAAGGTTGAGGATATTTCAAGCTCAAAAATCTTATGAGGAAAACACATGAAAATATCCAACCAAGACTTTGAAAGGCTATTTGATGAAATGCATGAAATATAGAAGAATTAGCGCAATGCAATGAGTGAGTCAACTCCCTTTTTCAATAAGGTCTTCATTGATGCACTTCTTTGAGTTCCAAACATGAATCATGAATTTTTATCCTGCAAATCAAAATATTAAAGGAATGAGATCCTTCAATACAAATCATTCATATGACATTCAAATGTGAACAGAGTTAACTCCCTTTTAGAAGAAGAGCTTCATTGATGGATTCCTTTAGATTCTAAGTATGAGCCATGAATTTACGTTCCTACAAACCAACATAAATATAACATTAGTTCCTTAAACACCAAGGGTTCACATGATTTTCAAGAGTGAACATTGACTCCATCTTTCAACTCATCAAATCAAGATATAAAATAAGTTGCTCAATGAAACACATACATACACAAACACAATCGTTTTGATATCATTAAAACCAAACACGAAATAGGGGATGCAACAATCTCCCCCTTTTTGATGATGATAAAACGATGTGTGTAATAATATAGATTTTACAAACATTTGCAAACATTGAGCATACACCAATTCTCACATTCTCCCCAAGACAACAACATTCATAAAGCATTGAGCACACGCTACACATTCTCCCCCTTTTTGTCATCTACAAAAAGACAGGGGGTATGTGATTGAAAGATAGGGGCCAAAGGATATGATTCAAATTTAAATGCCAATTGATGCTAAGTAGGGGCTCAAAGATATGATACCAAATATTGATCAAGATAGAGGCACAAACATATGCAATTTTAATTCTCGAAGAGAGAGCCTCGAAGATAGGATACCATTTGTTGGTTGAACTCATTTTGACATTTATGCAACAGAATATGCATTTCAAAATGAACTATGCCAATTGTTGGAAAGCATGGATTTGTTCAAGATGATATCATGAATGAACTATATGCATGATGAAAATGTCAAATATGCAAATATGCACATGATGAGCGTCATCTTTCAAATGCAATGAATATGCACTATGTGAATGCTAATCATGCAAGATATGAAGCTATGCACATGATGACTTTTATCCTTCAAAAGTAAGGTTTATGCTCAGAATTAGACTCAAGGGGAATGCATGAACATGCAAGCACACAAGCACAATCGCCATGCACACATATAGTACATATAGTAACTCCCCCTATATGAGGCACGGGTTAACAAAAGAGCATGTGATTGAAATTCAAGAATGTAAGGCATGAAGCATAACTAAGAGATTTATGCATACACAACTAGGAGTACTACATAAACCATGAGTGTAGACAAATTCATAAAATACATACATCACAAAAATGCCCATGTGAAATGTGAGGTAATGACTAATGAGCTTCAAAACATATGAATTTTCAGATTTTCTGAAGAACACTAGAAGGTAATCTCCTCTCTATATTTTCACTTTAGATTCTCGACTATCGGTAGCTTCGCACAACCCCTATTTTGTTTCTTTTAATAGACTTCACCTTTCGGCGCGAGTTTCCTCATATGTCACAATGGGGATTCCCAGCTACTTAGATTTGTCACACATATAGATTTTTATTTCTCCTTTCGACATGAGTTTCCTCCTTTGTTTCAGTGGAGATTCTCGGTTACTCGGATCCACATATCACTTATTAAATTTTTATGGGGTAGACAACTTTTTCCTGACGATTACTCTTTAATGTCCATGTAGAGATTCAAGTTCCCTTTAAAGTGTTGGAAGGAATTTCTTAAATATTTATCAAGTAAAGTCATTAAATTCATTGTGTGCAAGAGTGTGAGGATAAAACTTTGTTTTGCATGTATAAAATGAATTCGACAAGACACGCTATGACTCCCCCTAAATGTATGCACGGTCGGAGTCAAATCCTCCCCCTTAATATATGACATATATCACATATGAATAAAGTCACCGCATTGCTGTTTAGCAAAGAGGTAAGGCCTTAGAAAGATCAAAAAATAGTTTCATAGTCTAAATACTTACAAGCATGCAATGATTCATGAACCATTCATGCAAGCATTCATGAGTCAAGATATGCGATTATCATGAAATATATGCATATGCTCTATATGCATGAATATGCAATATGCATCTTTTTGTCATTTTATATGCATAGTATGCGAATGATATGTAAAGATGCCAATACGATGTAGAATGTCAGATTTTTATTTAAAAGTTCTAAATGCATTACAAAATTTAACGTGGGTGCAAGATGTAAGTTTTCAATTTTTCATATGAATGATCTAAATGCACCTTATGAAGTTTCTAATGCATGTAACTTATAAAAGCATGAGAATGCAATGCAGGATGCAAAATTTTTTTAATTTTTAGAACATCATGACAGATTGCACAAGGAGACATACATATTCAAATGATGAGCAGCAACCATTTTTCAAGACTTGCCCTTTTTGAACAAAGGTACACAAATGATAAAAATCAAACGGTTCACCCAAATTATTTTTAGAAATGTTCGAAAACATATTTTCAATAACATTTCAAAAGTTTAGAGTATCATCCACAAACCAAACAGATTTTACAGGTTCCGGTACGAGGTGGAGATGAAGGTTTGAAAACCCAACTCACACATAGTGAGAGCTTCTAGGTGGACATAATCCACCTTTCCACTACACACCATTTGATATACCAGCTACTCAATTACACTCAGATGCTCATGCATTTCATATTGAAAAGTATTCAGTAGGCAAAGACATCATGCTTGTTCCTCAAATTTTTTAGATTCATTCAACAAATGAGACATGTTCATCATAGCAGAATACAAGAACAACAGATCAAGTTCAGAAACAATATCTGTCAAAGGAACAATTCTGCATTTCAGAAATTTTACCTTCTAGAAGCAAGAATGAATTTCAGAATCAATTTGAACGCACATGGTATTTCAGAATTTCAAGGTAAATTGATTTCCTTCAAAAGACATGTTTCCACATTTCAATATTAATTGTTGCAAATGATCGAAGAATTTCACAGTTCAAAAATTTTGCCTTTTTGAAACAAGAGAATTTTTTAGATTCAGTTTAAAAGATATTACAGTTCAAAGGCAAATTCAATTCATTCAAAGCACATGATTCCTCATGAGCCAAACTATTCAATTTCAGAATTTTGGTACAAGGCGGAGAGCATTGATCCTTAGATCACCTCACGCATAGTGATGTCTTCCTAACAGGCTTAACCGGTCATTTCACACATCACCATTTGATATACCAAATATTTATTCAATAAAGACATGTATGGCTTGTGAAGAATTTAGAACATAACATGAGAACACACCAAGATCTCATTCCAAAACATCAAAATCATCAAGTTTGACAGTGAAGGAGCAAAGTTGGGGTTTTACCATATGAATGTGCCTTGTTCCATTTTACTGGAACCCCTTTTATTCTTTATTTACCTCAAGCCACACCTTCATCACAACCGACTCATTTGTCGGATTTTGGCACCCAAGCTTTCTTGGGTCCTTGGATGTTAGAAGCATTTCTTCGAAAAGTTTTCTTTGACATTTTCATTGCCACATTGGCATCACTTTTCATGATCCTGCAATCCTCAATAACGTGTCCATGGTTTCCACAATAAAGGTATTGAGGAGAAGCAGTTTTACCAAAAGACTTCCTTTTAGGAGTAAAGGAATTTTCAAATCCATTCCATCTTCTATTTTCAAAAGGTCTAGATTTAACAAAATTAGACCTCGCATTCATTCTAGAAGCATGGAAATTTTCTATTTTCAAGAACCAACACTCTTTCATAAGATGCCCATACTTCCCACAATAAAAGCAACACAGAGATGTAGGTCTACGGAATGACTTTCCATTATTTACATGAGTGTTTGTGAACAAGTTTCTCTTATAGGATGAAGACCCTTGAGCATTGGAAGTATGTTCAATTCTGAATTTTCTTTGAAGGTTTGATTGTGCATTCATGGCATGAAAATCATCATTTTACTTCACAAAGTAATTTTCTATCACATGGACTAGTTTATGACAATAGAAACAAGAAATATTTTTCTTTCTTTTAAAAACAGATTTATCTTCACATGCTTTTTCATCATCTATTTTCATGACAACACAATCATTCATTTCATGACCATGCATGTCATAGTAAAAGCATTCAACATTCAATTTCATTTTTTGTCCATTTTGAACTCTTTGAAACTCTTTTTGCATGGTGGGTTTTGAGTTGAGATTTTTCTTTTTCTCAAAAATATTTTCAGAAGTTTTCTTTTAAAAAATGGGAGGAGGAGCTTTGGAGGTGCTAGGAATGACGGATGCATGAACAAAAGAGGTTGTCATTTTGTGTTCAAAAGATTTTTTATTGACCGGGGTGTATCCAAGACCCTCTTTTTGAAAGTTCATCTTGACACCTAGCATTTTATCTAAATTCTCCATCCCTTTGACAAATCTAGATAAGTCATTTTTTAAATCATGTCTCTTTTTCACATGCAAGGATTTTCTCACTAAGCAAGCAATTCACAGATTCCAAGTTTTCATTCTCTTTCAAGATTTCCTTGTTTTCATTATTCATGGCATGGAGTTTATCAGTTAAGTTTTCAAGAACTTTCTCAGTTTCAACAAACTTTAAAATCTTAACAAGCAGTTGTTCATTCTCAGATTTCAACAAGGAATTTTCTTTTTCAAGCTTATCAAAGCATTTCAATCTTCCCTCAAGCAAGGAATTCTAAATAGACATGGCACCATTTTTCTTTTTAAGATCTTCATTTTTATTCATGATGCTCTTGCTATCAATTTCATAATCAAGTAACTTTTCAAATATTTTATCATCATCAGACAAAGAAGCTAGCTTGTTCTTAAGATATTCTTCATTTTTCTCAAGCATGGAGATTTTAGACATGAGGAATTTATTTTACTCACGCAGCTCATCACACTCATTTTCAATTTGAAAAGATGTGTTATGTTTTCTAGCCATTTCAACATCTTCATTCAAACAGGAAATCTCTTCTGAAAATAATTCAACTCTTGATTCAAGAGATTCATTTTGTTCTTGTAGATGTTTAATTTTTGACTCCAAGGTTTTGCAGTTCTCACAGGAGGAATTTGCATGCCCATTCTCATTAATCTTCCTTTTCAAGGTTTTATTTTCAGATTTGAGTTTCTTACATTTATCATACAGTTCAGCATATGCCATTTGCTATTCCTCAATAGAGAGTTCTTCGGATTCAGAATTTATCTCATCATAATTTTCTTCATTGAGTTGATCATCATTGTCGGCCATGAGATAATTTTATCCTTCCATCTCTTGAGCTTTGATCAACTGATCCATAAGTTCCTTTGCCATTCTACAAGAAGAAACAAATGAAAACATATGAGTATCAATGGCACTTTTCAATAAACTTAAGACAATGACATTTTCATGGTTCTTCAATTTATCTTGACTAGACCACTTGGTCTCATCTAGAGGCAATATGTGAGGACCATCATAGATCAACTTCCAAAGATTAGGATTAACTGAATTGATCAGTCCACACATTTTAGCTAACCATGAAGTAAAATCAAAACCATTAAAAATAGTAAGGCAATTCATCGACATATGCTCAACAGAAAATTTCATGATTGTAGAATACATTAGGATCACTCTGTAGATCGTGAGATCTAGGGACAACAGAGTCTCTCTCTGATACTAATTGTTGGGTCCCGTAGTGCAGGAACACGGATCTAGAGGGGGGTGAATAGATCCTTCTACTAAACACTATGTCCAATTAAAAACACAAACTAGCGCACAGCGGAATTAACAAGATTGATAAGATAGAGGAATTTAATGCTACACAAGTTAACTAGATTCTCTCACTCTCTCCGTTCACATATGATCACACAAATAAGTATAACAAGCTAACCATACAATCACACAATTCAAACTATATGAGACGAGAATTTTTAAGGTGGTTCGGGACTGCGACGGGCTCCCTACGTCCACCCCTTACCAAACCGGTAAGGCTTTCTCCACACGCTGTAAATGCAGCAAACACGGGGATTTCTCGCCACACACACGGGATAAAAACCCCAACACAAACACGCTACAAAAGTAGCACACACACACGAGGCAAAAACCCCAACACACATGCGGATATGCTCCGCACCAAACGATGCACAAGCGTCAACTCAAACCACTCGAAGAAACCGTTCTCCGAACTCACACACAGAAAATCATTTATAGGTTTGTAACAACCTAACAAATGAATGCTCTAAGCCCAAAACATGTGCTAAAGACTAAAAGAGGAAAGATTCAACAAGCACAAGGCTCCCCCTTCAAATGAATCTCTGGCTCTTCTTGGTTTGATGTCGGATGATGGGGATTTCGGCGTCCTCGCGTTCCTCTCTTCGAGATGCATCTTTTCTTCTACTACCACGAGCTTCAAATCTCAATGGAAGTAGATGGAAATCACCTTGCAAGAGCTCCACCACGTTTTTCCCCCTTTTCTTCACCTACAAGAATGAACGAATGAGCATTAGGGTTAATCCTCTCACAAAATCGTAACTCTTATAAATGCAACTCAAGGGGTGGGGAGAAGACTCATAAAACCTTCCCAATACATGTTAGAAACACCTTAATAACAATGAGAACTAATGGGGGGTGGTATGGTAATGTTTAGAGAGGTTTTCATAAGGTTTTAAACTCTCTCGGAAATCCCGTTCTGGAAGGGTCGACCCTCGGGCTTACAGAGGCGGACAGACAACAAAAAAATAACCCAGAATATAGGGGTCGACCCTTGCAGGTAAGGTTCAAAAAATACTTTCTATTCAGCCCAGAAACACTGAGGGTCGACCCATGGGGTCGACCCATGTAGGTAAGTGATAGAAAAACCCATTTTTAGCCCCTTTAAGCTATGCAAAACCAATGGAATAAATGTGACCAATGTCCCTTGATTCAGGATGATTGATTTGCATGGTTTGAACCTACAAAACCATATAAAAGTCAGATTAGTATGGATTTGAAAATCAAATGAACCTCTCTCTTGAAACTAGCATTTCTAGAATGAATAAACACAATATGGAATGCAAATCAACCCGGAACACCATCATCTCAAATGCTATGATCTCAATAGTGAAAAGGTGAGTTCCAAACAAGAATGTATCAAGTTAGCATTTCAACCAAACCATGTACACCATCTTGTGTTGTCTAAAACAAGGATATGAAATTATCATGCTTCCATGAAGAACCCAAACATGCTATTTTCACACAATCCATCTTGAAATTCTTTCACTCATATCAAATGAAGCTCAATGAGATATACTACCAACATGATGAGGCTCATTTTCAACTTTCCATAACCATACAATCAAGCATTAACACTTAGAACTTGTTCTCATCAAAATACATCATTGAACTCATTCAAGCATGTATTTAGCTTTCCATTCACAACCAACAAAAACACTTCCACCAAATGGCAAGGTTTTGATATGATGAACATGAATCTATCAATCAACCAAATACAAAAACATGGGAGCTCAATCGTTCAATCACTTTTTTGTATCTTTCATAATTTCAACAACAAAATGCTTCAATATCAAAATGTTAACAATCATGCCAAATGCAAAGCATGTAGAAAAGTATGGGAACACATTCATTCAAATGGCATTCTTATTGACAAAAATTAACATTCAAGAAGTATTGTTTCACAAGAAGCATTGATATAAACTTCCCAAATTTAGATTGCCATGAGTCCAAGAAACGAGTATGCATCATTAAAATCACATCCATCAAATTTTCAGTTACAAGGTTGAGGATATTTCAAGCCCAAAAATCTTATGAGGAAAACGCATGAAAATATCCAACCAAGACTTTGAAAAGTTATTTGATGAAATGTATGAAATATAGAAGAATCAACGCAATGCAATGAGTGAGTCAACTCCCTTTTCAATAAGATCTTCATTGATGCACTCCTTTGAGTTCCAAACGTGAATCATAAATTTTTATCATGCAAATCAAAATATTCAAGGAATGAGATCCTTAAATACAAATCATTCATATGACTTTCAAATGTGAACAGAGTTAACTCCCTTTTAGACGAAGAGCTTCATTGATAGACTCCTTTAGATTCCAAGTATGAGCCATGAATTTACGTTCCTACAAACCAACATAAATATAACATTAGTTCCTTAAACACCAAGGGTTCACATGATTTTCAAGAGTGAACATTGACTTCATCTTTCAACTCATTAAATCAAGATATAAAATATGTTGCTCAATGAAACACATACACACACAAACACAATCGTTTTGATATCATTAAAACCAAACACGAAATAGGGGATGCAATAGTCGGGTACCAAAGCTTCTTGAAAGACTCTTTCTCCTCACGGGACTGAAAAGAGGGAAGATGCATGTTCTCGAACATCTTGGCTACTTTTCCCGCTGTGAATTCCAAGCCCTGAATCGGGACCATTGGATTATCTAGGTTTTCAGATATATAGTAGTCCTTGTCTCGTTGGGTAGGATGCTCTCCCGCCTTATAGAATATACTGGTGGGGCCCAGTTAATGGGGGACCTCCAATAACTTCACGGGGCTTGACTGTTGAATTGTCGAGGCTAGCTATAGGCTTCATGTGACCCTCAAGAACCCTGGTATGCCCGTAAAGTTTTTCAATCCCGACTTCATTCATCTCGGGGTAGATAACAGGTGGTGTAGCTCTGCCAATATCGCCTGTGCTGGCGATATGTGACACAGCCCGAGGGCTTACATATCTAGGTGGTGGTGGTGGAAACCAGTCGTCACCTGAGGTTCCCTTTGTTATCTTAGTTGGGGCTTTTGGCTTGGTAGGCTTCTGAGGCTGCTCCGTGTAGAGGGAAGCATCTAAGAGATGACATTCAAACACTTCGAATGGGTAAAGGTCAGCAAATATCCTCTCCTCCTTCCTGTCTCTATTGTACTTGATGCATTGGTGTAATGTAGACGGCACTAACAGGTTTTCATGCAGCCATGGGCGGCCGAGCAGCGCCTTGTATGAAGTGTTGGAATTGATGACATGAAATTGCACCCTTGTGGTGAAGTCGACCATCATAAGGGTGAACTCAGCCACTCCTAGTGGGACCTCAAACTTCTGATTGAAGCCGGTGATACACATATCTTTGATTTTAGTAATGTGAACATCGAAGTAGTGCTTCTGATAGATCCGATAAGGGAGTATGTTGACAGCTGCACCGAGATCTACCAGGATTCGATTTACCGACTGGCCATTCAGTTGCCATCTCATGTAGACTGGCCTATTGTGACTGATAGAAGGGAGTAACATATCCTCAGTGAATTTCACATTTACCTCTAACAATGCCTCGATAAAATAGCTTTCATAGTGGGTGGGAGTCTATAAAGCGGTAATGATGGCCTATCGGGTCTCCTCGCTCAGAGAGAGAATCTGCCAGATAGTGAATCTTGCCGAGAGCTTTTTCAGCAGCTTCATAATTTGGCTCCCAGCTCAGACATTTGATAGCTTCATTTGCTCTGCCCATCTTGGCTTGAGAGGATCATGTGCTTCAGTCTCCGAGGGTCCTGCCTCATAGAGCTTAGGTCCTGTATCATCTTGTCGGGCTGTATCATCATTTTGTCGATCCTTGACATATTGACCAGAGCCAACCCCATCTTGAGACGGCCGAGCCAGCTGTGGAGAAATGCTCCCATTCGCAGGGCTAGGATCTTGGCGAAGCTATTTGCCTTTAGTTGCCTTCAGGAATTCAGCAAAGGTGGGGATGCACCCACCTTCCTTGCTCTGTTCATATAGTCCTTGTGGAGGAGGAATCTGGGCTCCTTTGACCTCGAAGAGATGTATTTGGTAGGGATGCTCACCCCTAAAAATAATGTTGTTGTTAGCTGGGGGCAGACGTCCCCATCTTCAGCCCGACCGTGTTGCATGTGCGGTCGATGCAGCTTCAGCCTGATTTGCATCTGTGGCAGGTATAAAGCATACGTCTTCTTCATCCTCTTCCGTAGGTAAGCTGAATAGGGCTGATAGGGTGTTACAAGAAAGCATTGGCACCTTTTTAGGTCTCTGGCCCTTTCTTTTCATCTTTTGCTTTCCTTTGGATGGCGCCTGCCTCCAGAACAAGTTGTTGTCTTCTTCTGCCTTCTCTGGTTCCTCTTTCTACTCCAGAGAAAGTTGTTCCAACTCTTCCCATGGGACATGGTCTCTCATTAACAGAGGTTGCAATTCGCGCTATTCATATTCATCTAGCTCGTCTATGTAGGCTTGAAGATGCCAAATTTTAGGACATATCTCTTTATCCATTGGCAGCGGAGTTTGTCTCCTCTGGTTGTGAGTGGGTATTCTTATTACCGTAGGCTGATTTAACCAGACTGGCACCGGAGTCGGTGGAGCTGGCCATGCCATCACACCACAGACATATGCCCCCACAGTTGAGCGAAGCATAGGGTTCTTCTTACTTTTCACAGGGACCTGTTGCCATCCCTGTTGCTCTTTTAAGGGTGTCAGAAAACACGCCCCATATGTAGGTTGAGTGCTAGCTTTTACAACCTCTTCAGGCAATGCCTGGTATAGAGATACCATATTGGCAGCTGCCCTATTCATTGGTGCTTCGTGAGGTTGTGGAGGGTCAACTTTGTACTCTCCCGTCTCAAGTTCACCTTTCTTTAGCAAGCCCTCAATGACATCCTTGAATACATAACAATTTTCAATCGGATGCCCTAACATTTGATGATAGGGATAGAATCTTGGGCTATCCTTTCTCTTCAAATCTTCTAGCCTCTTTGGCTCAGGAAGAGTAATTTTATTGTATCGGGTGACCCAGTCAAAAAGGACACTGGTTTTATCATTTGGGAAGGAATATACTTTTTTCATTTTGTCTCTAAGTGAGGGACCCACCTTCTTATCTGCTGCATTGGCAGGTGGGGGAGTAGCTGCCTTCTTGTCTTTATCCCTTTGTTACTCCAATGTCTTCAAGTCAACAGTGTTTGCTTCTTTCGGCGCGGGTTGCCGTTCTATTGCCTTTCCCTTCTGAGTGATGGCATTGGTTGCTGGCGAAGTATGTCTGGCCAGGAAGGTTTCAATCTCCGCCACTACATTATTTAAGCAGTCAAAAGACCTGTTGTATCCTGTGTTTTGATGATGTCAGAACAATATGGTTATTTCGTTAAATCAATAAACTCTAATTATATGTGTCAAAGTGGTGTGGTTCAAATTGACCAAAAGACCGTCTAATCAAATTGCAGGTTTGATAAAGAAGTGCATCAACGCACTCAGATTTGAGTCAAAAAGCAATAATGATCTCAAGCAGAAAAGTCAACACTTACTTAATCCAAGAAGCAGTGAAGTCATTGAAGAAAATGAAAGGTCGATGTAGAGGCTACGATTTAAAGATTCAGGTCAAGGTAGATAAATGTTGTGCTAAGACAGGACGATGCTCATGAACAATCAAAGCACCTAAGGTCGATGCACATTTGCATATAGGTCAATGCACATTGAAGAGGGGCGATCTCGCGCTACTCCTGAGCGGGGAAGAGGATGACCACGTATACTTGAAGTATGAACTGCAAGGGGGAAAACAAGTCAGAGGTGCCATGGGATGGATCCCCAGGGAAGACCCTCCGATGCTTAAGTCAGCAAATGTAGTAGAGCATTGGTGCGAAGGGAGGAATTAGGAGAAAGATGGGGGCGCGAGATCCCTCTCCACCGAAAGGTGAAGTGGTTCATGCTCATAGTTTTTGGCTTACCTTCTCATAGGAGGGTTCTTCTAGTTTAAGTAGTCGCTCGTTGAGTGAATGATCCCTGTAAGGTGAGGAGTTTCGGGGGGAGGTTACGTCCTCCTTGCTGGCTCTTTATCTCCCTTATCCATTTGAGCACCCAGCTTTTAAGGGACACATAACGGCTGTATAGATAAGCTTCCATCAGTCAGCCCAAGCATGAGGCACTGCCCCAGGAGATGCTTCACGAGCGATGAGTGCATGGATTGGGCAGGGAATACTGGGGTCCGAAGGAGCTTTCCCGATCGAACTGATGCTCAGACTTCCTAACCCGAAGGCCGCCTAGGAAGTGCTTGATCCGAGTAAGTTATTAGGCTTATAATAAGTGGGCCCTTCGGCTGCTACTTCAAGGAGCTAGGCCTCGTCGGGTCAAATTAGACCTCGTTTGGCCTCTCCGTTCGGGCGGTTAGATTTCCCCTCTCCACTTGTCCCCCTCCTACTCCCGAGCCAAAATTAGGCTCGGATGAGTAGCATTTGGGCTGAACTTTTCGTGGCTCTAGTTGGGTGGAGATCTCTCTCTACAGGGGCCACATGATGTGGTTTATCCTAAAAATACGCCCGTCATGAGGATAATTCTGAGAATTTTTACAAGAAGGCCCCTCTATCGGAACGTCACGCCGCTTCCAGCTAGGGGTTATAAGCATTGTGCGTTGTTTGCGTCCCTTTATCTATGGGGTTTAGGGTTTTGCCTTCCATTGCATTTATATTTGAGGGGGGCTCATGCGCCGTAAGAGCAGTTCGGAAGTGTGGGGAATCGTAGCGGCTTTCGCGGAGCTGGAAGAGATTACCGCGGCGGTGATCCGTCAACTTCCTTCTCCTCCAGAGTCCTCTAATCCAGTGCTTTCCCCTTCTTCTTCCAGCTCTTCTTGTTCCATGGCAGACCAAAATCCTGAGGCCGAGGGGCGAGGGGAAGGATAGGCCCCAAGGTCTTTTTTGGTGCCGTCGGAGCCTCTCTACAGTGAACTGGGCGAGGCTGATGTGAAGTGACTGGAGAACCAGTATGGGCTGCCTTGGCAGTTTTAGTTCTTCGCGTCTGAACCTCACAAGTCTAGCATGGCCACTCGTTCCGGCCTCTTCTATTCCTTCCTCTTGGCTTGGAAGTGCGGCTTTCACCTACCCCTCCATTCCTTTGTCGCCAATTTGCTTTTGTTCTACCGGCTGGCTCCTGTCCAGCTGGTCTCCAACTCTTATACCCTTATCTTATCCTTCATTTTCCTATGTGGCCAGAGTGGGGTGAGCACCTCGCTGGACCTCTTCCATTATTTTTTCAAGCTGAAGGAATCTTCATGCGGGGAAGGGCTTCTTCTTCGTCCAAGCGAAGCGAAAAAGTAGTTGTATGTCCCTTTACTCCTCTCACAAGGGGTGGAAGACCCAATATTTCTGGGTGGGTGCATCCGCGGTCGGTGTGGTCTGGGATTTCCCGACGGTGCCCAATTTTCACCTGAACATTCCTCCGAAGCAAACAGAGGTCTCCCCGGAGGTGGAGAGGGATGCTGCTATCCTTCTACAGAATCACCGGCCGACTGCTGGGTTGTTGACCCCGTCCAACATCGAGGAGTACCTTTCTCGAGCACTGCTGCCGATAGGTAAGGGTCTCAGGCTCGTTCTCTTCTTATCAGATGAGTGCCTTCCTTCTCATAATTTGCTCTCCTTCGTTCAGACTTGAGGCGAGTGGCTGAGGATGAGGCACCGCAAGTCGAGTTGGAGGTCATCGACGTGGATGTTACGCCGGCTCCGAGTGATCTTCAACCTTCGAAGGGTTCCTCCCGTGCCCGAGATAAGGGCAAGCGGGTCGCCCGAGATGACGCTTCCGAGCGCCGGGGGGTCAAGCACAAGGATCCCGTGGCGAAGTTGCTGAGGTCTTCCTTGCAGGCCTTGTCTGCTGAGAAGAAACGGGCGAGAAAGGCGGAGGTCACCTACCCGGCCGATGAGGTTCCCCTGTTTCCTTCTCTATCTCTGGAGCAAGAGGGAGCAGATGTCGGAGGGACCGTGGCTGATGTCGGGGCGCCGAGCGGAACAGAGGGGGTGCCAGATGGAGGAGTCTGGTCCGAGCCAGTCGAGGCTGGAAGGTCGCAGGATCAAGCGACTCAGTCGCAGCTGACCAAGGCCGGAAAGGTATGCGGCGAGGCGGCCCAGTCCGAGCCAACCGGTGGGGCCCCCGAGGCAAGGTCGCTCGGGGGAGGTGTCCCAGTCCCGATAGCCCTGGAGAGGGTCTCTCCTCCCTCGACCAGTACCTTCAGCGTTCGGGCTCCTTTATACCGGAGGAGCCACTCCATAGCTTCTGGAGCCGTGCGAGGAGAGCTCAGGAAAAGTCCCCCCTCCGCGCTTCTTGAGCGGATTTTGGAGGGTGGTCTGGTCTTGGCCCAGTTTGGGGCTGAGGCAGTGGACGCGTACGCTCGGGCGGCATCGGTGCGTGAGGCTCTCTCGTGGGCCCGCGGTGCGCTTTATCGGAAGGTTGAGCGTTTGACCCTCGATCTTGGGGATCTTCATCGGGAAGTGGCCCTTCTCTGGGCATAGGTGCAGTCGAGCCAGGCGGAGGCTCGATCGTTGGTTGAGCAGCTGGCCCAGGCCCGTCATATGGTTGATCTGAAGAATGAGCTCCTGGAAGCGGCGCGCCGAGTTCAGGTCGAGCGCGATGAGCAATGGAAGGCCGAGCGAGAGGGGCTCGAGGACCGAGTCCGGGGGGCTGAGGATGCACGGGCCGAGGCCGAGAGGAGGTTGTCCGAGTCAGAACAGAGGATATCCGAGCTTGAGGGGAAGGCGGAGTTGGCCGGGGTGGAAGCGCTCGAGCAATATAAATGCTCAGAGGCTTACCACGCAGCTCTTTATACGACTGCCTTCCCATACTATGAGTCGGGCTACCATCAGGGCCTTCGGAAGGGCTTCTCCCAAGGCTTCAATTGGGCCATCATAGAGGCTGAGGCCCAGGTGTCTGGGCTCATTTTTCCTTTCGGGCAATGCTATGACTCGAACTGGGGTTCTACCGACTCCTCCCACTATACGTCGAACGAAGAGGAGGGTCGGGCGACCTCGACCTCGCCCGAGCGATCACCAACTCCAGCAGCCTCGGGAGGGCACGCGACCGAGACAGATCCCACACAGGTGGGGTCAGTGCCTGGGTCTGCCGTCGTTGAGAGTACTGGGGGTAGATCGTCTGGTGCTGAGGGGCCCTCATCTACCGAGCCTCGAGATGGGCCTGAGGCCTGATGTACAAGCTCTTTCTTTCTTTTTCTTTTCCCTTATGTAGTTGCAAGAAAATCTTTTTTTGGAAAGTATAATAGTGACAATATTAAGTGCTGAATTGACTGTTCCTTACCGCTTTTGGCATGATTTGACTACCTGTGGATGCACTTTTTCACTTATTATTCTATTGTTAGTTTATTCGTTTATTAAGTGCGTGGGCGTGCCAGTCACAAAGTGATGATTTATTTGGGCTCCGAAGAGCCCATGGTGCGCTCGACCTGACTTCGTCAGACGATTGTGTGGTTCGTGTCGGGACCAGATCCCGTCATGCCGTAAAGGTCACGACGTCATTTACATCCCCCATACGAGGGAATACCCTTGATTAATTACCGAAATTAGGGGCCCTGCGGCCAAAATAAATAATACTAACTGCGCGAGAAGGGGACAGGAATAAATCACACTAAAGTCCATATCAGGATACGAGCCATTGGCCATGTCGGTCACTCGCGGACCTTCTCATATTCGGACTCGGGTCCGTGATAGAAATACGACGGAAACCGAGGTGGACCCATTCAGATGTCTGCCGAATGCACGGTAATTTTAATGATAGCTCGGAAGGGATCTGGGGCGAGAAGCGAATCCGGTCTGATTGGAATGTCGGCCCGAGACTAGGTCGGGGACTGGCCATGTCAGGATGATTCCCAAGACTTGGGCCCGGCCTGAGAGGGCGGCACTATTGTTCCTTCTGCGTCGAGTCACGGAGAGAGGGGACTGCAATGTAGAATTATTAATACCTTATCTTGTTTTATCATTATTGTTCCTATTACTCCGTTGCTTATTCCTCTTTCCGTATCTGTTTCGGGTGATTTCCCTCATCTTACTTACTGTCATTATTACTCCCTTTTTTATTATTATTGTCACTTATTTCATTCATTTATTTATTTTTTATACGGATCTGTTCAAGTTTATTTATTCCTCATGATTTTTATTGGCTTGTTAGTTCTGCCGCTAGATGCCTATATGTACATATATATGTGTATTCATGTATTATATATATATATATATATATATATATATATATATATGTATTTATTATTATTTCTTTTTGGGGAGAGTTCACCCTTGGTGGGTTGAAAGAGGGGCTAAAAAAAAGGGGTGTACCGCTGGAGGAAGATGGGCAGAAGAGTGTGTCGGCGAAGGGCTGGGGATGGGTGCCGCTGAAGGGCTAAAGGTGGTGTACTGGCGAAGGAGGGCAGATGATGATGGCATCCCTTGCTCCTCCACATTTTCTCCGGACTCGGATTGTTCGTCGGCAAGCGCCATTATGTTAGTCATGTATTTTTGAGTCTAGTCATGTAATCTTCACATTTTCTTTGAGTCAATATCATGTAATTTTCCCTTTATTTGAGTCATGTACCTAGGTTGTTGAGTCATTTTCCTAAGTATTGAGTCATTATGTTGGTTTGATAGGTTATTGGGCCCATCTCATTGGGCTAGGCCCATGGATGCCCCCCCTTCCCTTCGGTTATTAGTCATTGTGTCTTTTGTTAGGGTCCTTTGTGAAAAAGTCATGTGCCTATAAATAGGCCACCCCACTCCTCATATGTAACAACTTTTGAAGAATCATTTGAATAGAAAAAATTCTCTAGTCTTACTCCTCTCTACCAAATCTCTCTTCCCTCTCTCACCCATTATCTCTCTCTCTCTCTCTTTATCTCTCTCTCTCTCTCCCTCCACCCAATTTTCAGAATTTTCTCTCTCCTCCCCATTCACCCCTCATTAAGAGCTCTCCCCTTCCCCATACACCCATTTAACTCCCCCCCAACCCAAGGTGGCATCCTCCAATCCACACCCCACCTCCCAACCCCCAACTACCCAACACCACATCCTAAGCACCCCTTCCTCTCCCCAAGGTTGAAGGGGCTCTTCCCTAAGCCCAAATTTGAATTTCCCTCTCCCTAGGGAAGTGCCCTTCCATCTCCCCACCTCCCAAATCACCCAAAGTCGCAGCCCCCCTTCCCCATACCAGCCAAGTTCACCCTCCACCTCTTACTCTCTTGGCCATCCCCTTCCCCACCCCCTCATCTTCTTCTCATTCAGCCTCTGTTTCAGACAGTAGAGTTGCAGCAACTTGCAGAGGCAACCACGACCGTCTCTCAAAGATTCAGGTGGCAAGGCCGACATTTCTGGAATCGTCATCGAGATAGCTTTCCAACGGTGGTGGTCTCGCCAGCTTCCGAGGTCGGAGCTATCCGCAGGAGCTGATCTCCCACGACTGCGCAGAAGACCCCAGGCAGAGAACCAGAGCGAGATTGGAAGCCCAACCACGAAGAACCTTTTGGGATTCAGATCAAGTGTTCTTCAGAAAAGTTCTTCCCTCTCAAGTCCTCTTTTATTCTAAAGAAGCAGAGCTGCATTTGGACATCAGCATCTCAAGTTACAAATTTTCTACTCCAAGTGTGTCAGGTCAGTTTACAGGAGCCAGAACCGACACCCCTCTACTCATCTGATCGTCCTGGTCTTCTCCGACATCTGCCGGCGTCGCCGTCAGTGCCGACAGAAATAAGACTCGGATACGGTTCCAAAGGTTTAGGTCTCGCCTCAATCAGAGCTCGTTAGAGATCGTGGCACCCTCTGCAACCAGCCACATTGATCTGCACCAGACAGAGGCACAATCAATCAGTCCGGTCCCAGAATCTGCCACGGCCAGCTCGTGAAGGGTCTGAGCGCCATTTTTGGAGGGAAGAAACTACTTCAAGCTAGCTGCCACCTCCAAGAAGAAGGGACTCAATCGGCCACCGGAACCCTCTGCTCCAATTTTCTTCGTCGGAGACGGCAGACTGCCCCCTGTGGTCCCAGGTTAGACCAGTCCTCACTCCTCCGGTTACTCCTCTCTCCACAGACATCGGATCGCATCCCCGTCAACTCCGGCTCGAAGCTACCCCGACCAGGATCGTATCACCGCAAGTTTCATTCCAATCGGAGTCCGGGAGAGCCCACAGTGACTTCTGCAACCTGCTGCATCAGTTCGGTAACCACCAGAGACCAGATGCTGCTGTCCGGTTCCAGTCGCCGGCGCGGTCAGCCTCGAGTATCAAAGCTTCCCCAAAAATTCAAGCTTCATCCTCTGTCAGTTGGGAAACTTTTGGCGCTGGTCTCGTCAAGATCAGAGTTCCGTGGAACCCGCGGCAGCACCGTCTCCGACTTTCTGTCCAGTGAACCTGAAGCAGGGCAGAACCGGTGGAGCTCGGGAGGTCAAGTTTCATTGCGTAATCCCCAACACGCTTGGCCGGCTGAAGGCCCCTCCCTGCGTGGAGGTAGTTTTGGATGTAATTAACTTAATCCCCACCCCAAGATCATCCCTCCTGCGAGAGGCGTAGTGTTGTACTCTTTACACTTTCAGGTTGAAGCGACACCGACGCGGCGTGCGGGTACATACCCTCGCCTCCCCGCTCGCCCCCGTCTCCGGCCGGAGTCGGCGTCTTCACGCTGGCTAGGTGAGCTCCTGAACATCCCTCATTGCTGTATTGGACTTGCTTAGCTTAGTATTGCTATAGTTACTCCGTCGGCCGTAAGAGAGTGTCCGATTTTACATTGCCACCAAATTGAGTGACCACCGCGGGCGAGTTGAGAGTGAATCCACTTAACCCACACCCTTGGTGTGTTGGCCGCCCATGATTTGGGCATCCTAGGCCCATTTTGGGTTCTCCCCAAGCTTGCCAACCCTTGGAGCCTCATGGTCCCACCTCGGACCCTCTCCAACATCGCCTAGTTACCTTCGGGCCCTAGTGTGTGCCATACGGGTGAGCTCACTAGTGTGAGTCCGCTGCTCAAACTTGAATGCTTGCAAAATAGGTCCAAGGTCGATTTTACATCAAGTGGTATCAGAGCAAGTTCACAACTTGTCTCTATCAAGTTGGTCCTAGGGCATGTCTATGCATTTAGAGTCTTCAAGTGCATCACTCTTGTCCCCTAGTATGGCCACCTCATATCAACCTTACCAATCGGCCCACTTCATAAGTCCAAGCCACCAAGAGATGCCTACCACTAACACCCATAACTTCCCTGGCCATGTCAACTACTTCATGAAAGCCTTGACCTATGCCAATGAGCGGCTTGATAACATATCGGACCGACTCAACCAACTTGGAGAAAATAGGCCCGCCCCAAGGACAGACGATAGAATGGTCCCTTTCCCACTTCCCACCTTTGATGGAACCTCTCCTAGAGAATATTTAGATTGGGAAGCTACAATGGACCAATACTTCACTTGGTATCATATATCCGAGGATGAAAAGGCATTGGTTGTCAAAATGCAACTTACCAAACGGGCGGAAACTTATTGGATGCAAATTGTCGGGCTAAAAATACTTAGAAGGGAAACTCCCATCACCACTTGGAAGGACATGAAGGAGCAACTTAGAGCAAAATATATGTCCCCTTCCTACCCGGGTTACCAAAACTCGAGGAGCACTCTCACTCCTCCAAACCCACCCGTCCAAACCCTTACCACTAGAACCCAAGTCTCCAAGGCCTCCACCTCCCCACCTAATCCCATGAGGGCCCCCACACCCCAACCAAAATCCCCTTCACTAACCTACACTAGTCAAGCCTCTTTAGCCCCCACTTCCACCCCAAATGATCCCAAGGGCAAGAGACCCCTAACCGACCCAATTCCCTCCATGGTGACCACCACTCATCCAACCCTCACCATTAAAAACCATGTGGACACTGTGTCCACCCCTCCACCAAGGCCCATAATGGCCACCATCCCCAAACCCAAAACCCCTCACCCAACTCACCTCCCGCTTCCTACACCAATCTTTCCCCACCCTAGGCCTCCTCTACTTCCCCTTCTGATCCAAGTCCACCCTTGCCCACCACCCCAAGTGCAACATGCTCCAGCTATCACCAATTCTCCCGCATTAGACCTACCCAACCCATTAATACTAGGAATTGAAACCTCCACAACCCTCCACATGAGAGTAGATGCTAGTCCGGAACCCATTCCCACCCATAAGGAAGCCCAAGATCACACCAATGGTAAGGAAAAGCCTCAACCCTTTACCACTTCAAATAGCCCGGATCCTCAAGAGTCACCCACCTTCACCATGAATGAGCATATACTCCAATGGCTCAAGCAAGGACCCACCCTTCCTAGCTCACCCCCACCTCTCTCACCTTTGGGATATCCATCCCAAATTGTTCCCCTCCACTCCTATCACACCACAATCCAATCCTACTATGAGGTAGAAGATTGGGATGATCTCCTCAAAGGTCTAAAGTGGCAATCAGACTTGACTTCTTTATTGGCCCTAGGAGCGGACCAACCCAAGAGCCTTAACCTCATCCATCCATGCATTGGGTCTATCTCCTCGGTTTGCACTATTGGTTGCTACACTAGTGACATCCTTTTCCTTCTCCCCATAGTGGAAGAGCCCATCCTGGTCCACTCCCCTACCATTGTGATTCCTAAAACCTTGACCAACCAGCCCACCCCATACACCGACCCAACCATTCCACTAGAAGAAGACGACTCATCACCTTTTGAGGACATGGAGCCCCTTGGTAACCCACTTTATGATCCCTATGATCCATTCCAATGGGAGTCAAGGAACCCAAGTAACCCAATCACCTTAACTACCACCTACCTTTCCCTACCCCAACCCACCATGTTTGATCTAATCCACCCCATCCCAGACCCGGGTTACACCATGGGAACCATGACTTTGGGTGGTATACACCTAGGGATCGAGGAGGTGCCCCATCTCATGATATCCACCTTTTTAGACCCCTTCGACCCATTCCAATGGAAGTCCAAAGGCCCACACATAGGAGACATCTTTGTCACAAGAGTGCATAAGTCTTGGCATACAACACCACTTGGCATGATTCATAAGTCGGTACATTCATTTACATCACCCACATGTCAAGTAGGAAGCATAAGTGGACCGTATTTGGATGTATTGGCCCACCCTCATTCATCATGAGTCTTAAGTATGAGAGGAGCATACATGGATGTCCGGGTCCCCCGATATTTGTCATACCCATGCATAAAAGGTTCATCTATGGATGTCCCGGTCCCCCTGAGTCTGTCATAATCTTCATAGCATCAAAGCATGATCGATCTACATGTTGCTGCCCCGGACCACCTTTGCATACCAAACATTGCCCACTCACATCGCATCATCAAGCATGGCATATGCATCCAAGCACATATCAAGCAACAAGCGGTGATATTCACAACAAGCGAGCAAAAACTCATGAGCGCCACTTGGAATTCCAAGTTGGTAACTTGAGGATGATGACTTTGGAGTGGCTCTACCCCAGGGTCACCTCCAAATTGAGGGCACGAGGACTTGGACCTTGCCAAGTTCCGAGTGGCTTTGGCAACCCGGCTTATGGGTTGAACTTTCAAAAAGGGTTTTGGGATTCTCCCCATTTCTCATGTGGCGGATATAGCACCTTATAAGGGCACAGCGGTGGATCCTAGTGAGTGCCTCCAGCTTACACCTACCCTTGTGAGAGACACCCTCGGAGTGCCACCACAAATAACCTGAGAGCCCGACGGGAGCACACAGTGACAATACTAGGCAAGCAAGATCCCATCGCCAGCATGAGGGTATGACCGAGTCACTTTGTCGAGCTGAAGCGCCGTTCCCCGACTATGGTCGTGGGTTGAGTATGGAGATCGAGGATCACCCAGAGCCGCAGTTCGATGTACTACTTCCCTGGTGGACCCATACTCGATGGGGTCGAGTTTTCTCCACCCCGGGGATATGATGAGGGCATCCCTTGCCCCTCCACATTTTCTCCGGACTCGGATTGTTCGTCGGCAAGTGCCATTATGTTAGTCATGTATTTTTGAGTCTAGTCATGTAATCTTCACATTTTCTTTGAGTCAATATCATGTAATTTTCCCTTTATTTGAGTCATGTACCTAGGTTGTTGAGTCATTTTCCTAAGTATTGAGTCATTATGTTGGTTTGATAGGTTATTGGGCCCATCTCATTGGGCTAGGCCCATGGATGCCCCCCCTTCCCTTCGGTTATTAGTCATTGTGTCTTTTGTTAGGGTCCTTTGTGAAAAAGTTATGTGCCTATAAATAGGCCACCCCACTCCTCATATGTAACAACTTTTGAAGAATCATTTGAATAGAAAAAATTCTCTAGTCTTACTCCTCTCTACCAAATCTCTCTTCCCTCTCTCACCCATTATCTCTCTCTCTCTCTCTTTATCTCTCTCTCTCTCTCCCTCCACCCAATTTTCAGAATTTTCTCTCACCTCCCCATTCACCCCTCATTAAGACCTCTCCCCTTCCCCATACACCCATTTAACTCCCCCCCAACCCAAGGTGGCATCCTCCAATCCACACCCCACCTCCCAACCCCCAGCTACCCAACACCACTTCCTAAGCACCCCTTCCTCTCCCCAAGGTTGAAGGGGCTCTTCCCTAAGCCCAAATTCGAATTTCCCTCTCCCTAGGGCAGTGCCCTTCCATCTCCCCACCTCCCAAACCACCCAAAGTCGCAGGCCCCCTTCCCCATACCAGCCAAGTTCACCCTCCACCTCTTACTCTCTTGGCCATCCCCTTCCCCACCCCCTCATCTTCTTCTCATTCAGCCTCTGTTTCAGACAGTAGAGTTGCAGCAACTTGTAGAGGCAGCCACGACCGTCTCTTAAAGATTCAGGTGGCAAGGCCTATATTTATGGAATCTTCATCGAGATAGCTTTCCAACGGTGGTGGTCTCGCCGGCTTCCGAGGTCGGAGCTATCCGCAGAAGCTGATCTCCCACGACTGCGCAGAAGACCCCAGGCAGAGAACCAGAGCGAGATTGGAAGCCCGACCACGACAAACCTTTTGGGATTCAGATCAAGTGTTCTTCAGAAAAGTTTTTCACTCTCAAGTCTTCCTTCATCCTAAAGAAGCAGAGCTGCATTTGGACATCGGTATCTCAAGTTACAAATTTTCTACTCCAAGTGTGTCAGGTCAGTTTACAGGAGCCAGAACTGACACCCCTCTACTCATCTGATCGTCCCAGTATTCTCCGACATCTACCAATGTCGCCGTCGGTGCCGACAGAAATAAGACTCGGCTACGGTTCCAAAGGTTCAGGTCTCGCCTCAATCAGAGCTCGTTAGAGATCGTGGCACCCTCTGCAACCAGCCACATTGATCTGCACCAGACAGTGGCAGAATCAATCAGTCCGGTCCCAGACTCTGCCACGGCCAGCTCGTGAAGGGTCTGAGCGCCATTTTTGGAGGGAAGAAACTACTTCAAGCTAGCTGCCACCTCCAAGAAGAAGGGATTCAATAGGCCACCGGAACCCTCTGCTCCAATTTCTTCGTCGGAGATGGCAGACTGCCCCCTATGGTCTCAGGTTAGACCAGTCCTCACTCCTCCGGTTACCCCTCTCTCCACCAACATCAGATCGCATCCCTGTCAACTCCGGCTCGAAACTACCCCGACCACGATCGCATCACCGCCAGTTTCATTCCAATCGGAGTCCAGGAGAGCCCATAGTGACTTCTGAAACCTGCTGCATCAGTTCGGTACCCGTCAGAGACCAGACGCTGCTGTCCTGTTCCAATCGCCGGCGCGGTCACCCCCGAGCATCAAAGCTTCCCCAAAAATTCAAGCTTCATCCTCTGTCAGTTGGGAAACTTTTGGCGCTGGTCTCGTCATGATCCGAGTTCCGTGGAACCCGTGGTAGTACCATCTCCAACTTTCTGTCCAGTGAACCTGAAGTAGGGCAGAACCGGTGGAGCTCGGGAGGTCAAGTTTCATTGCGTAATCCCCAACCCGCTTGGCCGGATGAAGGCCCCTCCATGCGTGGAGGTAGTTTTGGATGTAATTAACTTAATCCCCACCCCAAGATCATCCCTCCTACGAGAGGCGTAGTGTTGTACTCTTTACACTTTCAGGTTGAAGCGACACCGACGCGGCGTGCGGGTACATACCCTCGCCTCCCCGCTCGCCCCCGTCTCCGGCAGGAGTCGGCGTCTTCACGCCGGCTAGGTGAGCTCCTGAACATCCCTCATTGCTGTATTGGACTTGCTTAGCTTAGTATTGCTATAGTTACTCCGTCGGTGGTAAGAGAGTGTCCGATTTTACATTGCCACCAAATTGAGTGACCACCACGGGCGAGTTGAGAGTGAATCCACTTAACCCACACCCTTGGTGTGTTGGCCGCCCATGATTTGGGCATCCTAGGCCCATTTTGGGTTCTCCCGAAGCTTGCCAACTCTTGGAGCCTCATGGTCCCACCTCGGACCCTCTCCAACATCGCCTAGTTGCCTTCGGGCCCTAGTGTGTGCCATACGGGTGAGCTCACTAGTGTGAGTCCGCTGCTCAAACTTGAATGCTTGCAAAATAGGTCCAAGGTCGGTTTTACATCAGCGGAGGTGTGCCAGCGAAGGGTTGGAGCTGTGTGCCGCTGAAGGGCTTAAGGAGGGTGTACCGGTGTAGGCCTCAAGGCAGTGTACCGCTGGGGGGGGGGCCTGAAGAGTGTATCAGCGAAGAAAGGGAGATAACATAAAGTCTGTGCATTCATCAGCCCCAAAGTTTGTACATTGTCTATTCAACCAGTATATCAAGTCTATACATCTTTCAGCTCAAAGTATGTACGTTGCCTATTGACTGCAGCTCATAGTCTGTACATTGGCTGCTCAAAGTCTGTACATCGGCCAATTCAAAGTCTATACATTGCCCTTTGGCTGCAGTTCAAAGTCTATACACTGTCCCTTGGCTGCAGTTCAAAGCCTGCACATTGGGCAACTCAAAGTCTATACATCGTTCATCGGCTGCAGCTCAGAGTCTATACATTGCAGCTCAGAGTCCGTACGTCGGCCAGCCCAAAGTTTGTACATAGGTCGGGCCAGAGTCTGTACATCCTTCAGCCAAAGTCTGTACGTGGCAGCATGAGGTCTGTACGTTGCAATATGAAGTCTATACATTATCCACAAAGTCTATACACAGCGGCACAAAGTCTATACATTGCAGCATGAAGTCTGCACATCCTAACATGAAGTCTGTGCATCGCCCATCCCAAAGTATGTACGCTGCAGCACAAAGTCTATACGTCGCAGCATGAAGTCTATACATTGGCTGGCCCAAAGTCTATACGCTGCAGCACAAAGTCTGTACGTTGCAGCATGAAGTCTGTACATTGGTCAACCCAAAGTCTATACACTACAGCACAAAGTCTGTACGTTATCCCTTGGCTGCAGCTCGAAGTCTATACATTGCTTGTTGCTGTGTTTGTGCGTCAATCTGCCAAGTCTATACATTGGGTTCCACTGAGAAGGTGAATGAGGGTGTACCGGCAAAGAGGGAGAGGCAATGGGAAGGAGTGTGCCGCTGAAAGGGCCAGGAGGTTTTGTCGTTGAAGGGTCGTTAGAGTGTGCCGCTGAAGATGGGCAGTGTGTACCGCTGAAGGCTCTCTGGAGTGTGCCGTTGGAGGTTGGGAAGGGCGTACCGCTGAAGGCGGTTTGGGGTTAGAAATGTTAAGGGGGATGATGAGGGTGTACCGCTGGAGGCCAAAAAGGGGCGTACCGCTGGGGGTTAGGAGGGATGTACCGGTGAAGGATAAAAACGGAGGGTAACGATGAAGGTTGGAACAAGGGTGGAGGTGAAGGCCCGCTCTTCTGTTATTTGTTTTAAGGCTTTTCTTTTCTTCTTTCATTAATTTTCATTTCTTCTTATGTAAATTTCCTCTCTTTCCTTGTTTTGTTCTGTTCGGCTTCTTCTCATAGATCGGGTGTTCGGTCTACCGTGTCGTTGATCGGTTCAACTCTTCTCGTGCTACCGGCAGGGCCTTGATTAGTTGGAAAGTTCTATCATTAATCGTTCATGCGTTTGTTGCTTCCTTTTGCCTTTTTTTTAACATATTTATTATTTTCTGACAAAAATTAGGTAGCATCTCCCCTTGACCCTGGCGTAAGGGAGATAAAGGGAATGCGCCCACACGGAGTGGCAGAACCCGACAACTGGAGGTGGGCGCCCGGAGGTGGCAACACCTTTATAGAACCTCAGGAAAACACGAAGAAAATGATGAACGGGAGGCTTCTAATACTGGACAGGGTGGACGGGGGATTGGCCAAGGCGTACCGGTCAAGGACGAGCATAGGGTGTGCCGGGCTAGGAAGGCTAAGGGCGTACCGCTGAGGCACAAAAGGGGGAGGTGTACTGTTGAGGGCTACTATGGGATGTGCCGGCGAAGACTGCTAAGGCCGTGCCAGGGAGGAAGTCTCAGGCTAGGCTACTGAAGAGGAGGGTTAAGGGCCAAGAGTGGGCCACTGGTGACTGGGCGTTCCGGAAGAGGAGGAGGGTTTCTCCCCCGCCGAGCAAATAGGCACAACTGACGGCCTTAGAAGAGGGCAAAGAACCCATGAGGCCAAGGATCATATAGGAGGAATCACGTCCCCACGGGGACCCCAAAAGCATCGGAGAAATAGAGAAATGGAGGAAAAACGAACAACACATCATACACTATGAAAACTGGCGTAAACCAACAGAACTAACAGAGACACCCAAGGAGGGTGATTTTCATTCATGGGGAGCAAGGGACCGTGGCCATCCATATACATTTCTGAACACGCCCGAGTCAAGGCTACGGGCAAGGAAGAAAACCAAAATACAAGATGAAGGGAGGAAGAAAACAAGGAAAACCACAGAAGGGAAAGTGTTGGGGATTGAAGCAGGGACGAGCGTCCACTGCTCGTTCCCCCGCACCTCTCCACGTTACATTCGGCCCTCCTTCTCTCTTACTCTCTCTTCTGCCCGGTGGCCGTCGGAGGAGACTCACGCCGGAGCCCTTCTTCTTCTCCCTTCTCTTCTCTTCCTCTCTTGCGTATGTCTCTCCCTCTGTCTGTGTGTGTGTTCCTCTCCAGCCTTTTTTTTCCTCCTCCTATTTTTTTGGAATGGGAGTGCCTTTATACTCCCAGCAGCGGGAGCCTTCGAGCATGGCCGTCGAAGGTGGGAAGTGGCTCGTGATGATGGGGTTTGACTTCCCTTATCCTGGCTGCCAGGGGAGTAGCCCGCGTGGCCCAACCGTTGGCTAACACCTCAGGGAGCTCACTGCGTGCCAAGGACGCGTAGGGCATGGGCACCACGTCGTTTAGCCGTTGAAAAGGCTTAACGTTGTGCCGCTGGTGGGCTGAATAAGTGTGCCGTAGGAGGGCCAAAAGGGCGTGCCGCGGGAACACCCAACGGGCGTGCCGCTGAAGGCCCAGCAGAGTGTGCCGCTGAGTGCCCAACGGGGCGTGCCACTGAGGGCCATGGGGCGTGTGCCGCTGAAGGCCCCTCTCTTGGGCGTGCCGCTAAGGGACCTGGGGGCTGTGCCGCTGAAGGCCCTGGGGGCGTGCCGCTGAAGCCCATTGGGGCGTGCCGCTGAAGGCCCTGGGGGCTGTGCCGCTGAAGCCCGTTGGGGCATGCCGCTGAAGGCCCTGGGGGCTGTGCCACTGAAGGCCCTGGGGGCATGCCGCTGAAGCCCATTGGGGCGTGCCGCTGAAAGCCCATTGGGGCGTGCCGCTGAAGCCCATTGGGGCGTGCCGCTGAAGGCCCTGGGGGCTGTGCCGCTGAAGCCCATTGGGGCGTGCCGCTGAAGGCCCTTGGGGCTGTGCCGCTGAAGGCCCTAGGGGCGTGCCGCTGAAGGGCTAAATGGGCAATGTTGAGCCCGTTGTGATCACGAGTTGTGCCCCGTTTGATTTTCTTCGAGGCCCATGGATTGTGGGGCTCTTTGTGATTGATTTCACTTCACTGTCGTGACTCCTGGGGGCGGCTTCACGGCAGTATGCGCATTCGGGACATCCGAATGACCAGTCTCTCCCGGGCTACTTCTCTCGGCTTCGTTGTTGACGCCGAGTCGAACAGGATATCCGGGTGCACAATTTTTGGTGTCCACAAATGCCCCCCACCCACGGGTAGTGCAGGCGAAGGATGAGCCGGGCGGTGCCCGTGGGTGTATTGGCCTCTTCTTCTCTTTGCTGGTGCTTAAAAAGTGTCGGGAGCTGGCCTGGTTTGTTGATCTCTTTGTCTCTTCATCAGTGCCGACCGGGCGTCAGAAACTGACCCGATGTGTTGATCTCTTGGTCTCTTCGTCAGTACTGACAGGGTGTCGGGAACTGACCTAGCTTGTTGATCTCTTGGTCTCTTCGTCAGTGCCGATAGGGTGCCGGCAGCTGACCTGGTTTGTCGATCTCTTGGCCTCTTCGTCAGTGCCGACAGGGTGTCGGGAATTGACCTGGTTTGTTGATCTCTTTGTCTCTTCGTCAGTGCCGACAGGGTGCCGGGAGCTGACCTAGTTTGTTGGTCTCTTTGTCTCTTCGTCTGTGCCGACAGGGTGCCGGGTGCTGACCTGGTTTGTTGGTCTCTTTGTCTCTTCGTCAGTGCCGACGGGTGTCGGGAACTGACCTGGTTTGTTATCTCTTAGTCTCTTCGTCAGTGCCGACAGGGTGTCGGGAGTTGACCTGGTTCGTCGTCTCTTGGTCTCTCTGTCAGTGCCGACAGAGTCTCAGGAGTTGACCTGGTTTGTTGTCTCTTAGTCTCTTCGTCAGTGCCGACAGGGTGTCGGGAGTTGACCTGGTTTGTTGTCTCTTGGTCTCTTCGTCAGTGCCGATAGGGTGTCGGGAGCTGACCTGGTTTGTTGATCTCTTCTTCTCTTTTCTTTCTCTTTTCTTTTCTCTTTTTTTTTGAACCACATTACCGATACAAGTGCCCTTTCAGGTTTTTGCCGGTACCGGCCCCCTCTTGCTTTTGCCCACGCGCCCTCTCAGGTTTTCACGTGGCGGGGTACCTAATTTTGCCTGTAGCGCCCTTTCGAGTTTTCGCCACAGCCGGGTTATTGCCATTTTTACCCTCGTCCCCGTGCAGGGGCGAGTCTGGCGGGGTATCTCTATTTTTAACCCCATTTTCTTTTTTTCTTTTCTTTGACAAGTGAGTGATACGCAAGTGTCGGCTAGGGCACGAAGCCTTGCGCCGGAAGGTAAGGCTTATTCGTTGGCAAGAAGAAAATGCCAGCGCAACGGGAGAATTCATGTCGATTCGGACGTAGGGTCCGTAATGGCAATATTGTGCGGAGTGGGTGGCTAGGGCACGGGGCCTTGCGCTAGAAAGGGTTTTATTCGCTGTCGAGGGACGAATGGCAACGCAAGGATAGGGGTCATGCTGATCCGGGCATAAGGCCCGTGGTGGCAATTCTGTGTGACGGGAGGTGGCTGAGGCACGAGGCTACGTGCCAGGGAAGGAGTTGCTTGCTGGCAGGGCACTAGTGCCGGTGCGGAGGTGGAGTCGTCCTTGCTCGTACGGACGCCCGTAGATGCATAATATTTATGTATATATATGTATGTCTATGTGTATGTTCGCATACATATCTATACGTGTGCATATACATATATATATGTATATGTATATATATATATATACATTATTATTATCGTTGTCGTTCTCCCCCCCTTTTTTTTTCTCTTTTTTTTTCCATTTCCCCCATTCCTCTCTTCTTGCCCCCCCTTTTTTTTCTTCCTTCCCCTCCTTTTTCTCTTCTTCTCTCTCTCCCTCCTTTTTTATTCATTCTCCCCCTCCTTTTTTCTTTTTATTTTCCTTTCTTTCTTTCCTTTCCCCCTTCTTTTTTTTTAATTTCTCCCCCCCCCTTCTTCTTTTTTTTTTATATAAAAGGGGCGGGGGCGGTTCATTCGAACCACCCCCCCTTTCAAACCCCCCCACATCTCTCTCTTCGGTGGCAGGCGAACCGTCCCCCCCTTCCGTTCTCTCCTCTTCCCCTCCTCTTTCTCCCTCGTCTTCGGGCGTCACCATCTCCGTCGTTGCCACCGTTCCCACCGTCGTCCTCATCGGGGTGAGGACGTCACCGTGGAGGGGACTCCCCCCCCTTTCCCCTTCTCTTCCTTCTCCCTCCTTCGCCTCCTCTTTCTTTCTCTTCTTTGTTCCTCTTCACCCTCTTCGTCTTTCTCCCCGTTTGGGCTCGGCGGAGCCCTAGGCTCCTTCCCCCCCTTCCTTTCACTTCTTCTTCTCCTTCCTCGTCTCCCTTTCTCCTTTTCTTCTCCGCCTCCGGCGTCGTGGACGGCCGCCGGTCGCGTCGGGCAAGCGCGGGGCCGTGCCGTTGAGAACGGGTTTGGGCGTGCTGGGGAAGCCGCAGGGACTCGTGCCGGGGAGGCCGCAGGGGCTCGTGCCGGGGAAGAGGCGTGAGGGCGTGTCGGGGAAGGACCCTCACGGGCGGTGCCGGGTAGTGGTTTTGGGAGGTGTACCGGCGAGGGAGCATCACAGGGTGTGCCGGAGAGGGCGCCCGGGGGCGTGCCGGCGAAGGACGACGTGGGGGCGTACCGGGGAGGCACCCCGGGTGTATGTGCTGGCGAAGAAGCGGCAGAGTGTACCGGGGAAGGTATTAGGGGCTGTGCCGGCGAAGGCCCCAGGGTGTGCCGGGGAAACACCGAGGGGGCGTACCAGTGAAGCGCTTTCGGAGTGTGCCGGGCAGCACAGGGCACAAGCGTGCCGGAGAAGCTTGAGGGTGTGCCGGGGAAGGCACCCAGAGGGCTTTAGGCAGTGGCCTGGTAGGGGAAGACGGGCAGACTTTTTCAACTGGCGGACTGCTGGTGTTGCATCTCGTTGCCCACCATGACTTTGTTGGGGCCGTCACTCCTTGTGGACGCGCACCCGTATTTTTCCTTACGCCTCTGGCCTAGGGGAAACTCTGCCGAAATTTCGTCAGAAATTAGGAATGATTTATTTATTTTACTTGTAGTAAAGTCCCCTTACAGTCTTTCATTCCCTTTTGCATGTGGCTTATTCTGATCTTCTATTTGTGTATCTTTGCAGAAAAATGGCTGCCCCAAGTGGTTCTTCTGCCCCTGCTGCTGCTGTCGGTGCCGACCTTATTCCGCGGGGTCTAGTGCCAGCGGTCACATGGCTCAACGTGGAGGACCTAGACCGAGAGCATGCGGAGATAGCCGCCTTGGCAGAGTCGTCAGGGTCTGACCGGGAGACCATGGACTTCAGCAGGCTGGCCAGGGTCGAGGGCGGCTTCACGTTCGACCGGGCCACGGGGGAGTACAAGAAGGACTTCTCGAAGGATAGACACCTGGTCCGGTTTCTGAAGCATTTTCGCTCGCGGGAAGGGCGAGACTTCCAGGTTGTGAAGAGTGTCGAGAGGGCCATCCTACAAGCCCGAGACAGCTTATTATACAGTGTCCCCCGGAGCATCCCAATGTACCTGGTGGGAGAGGCCATGGAGTGGAAGCCCATTCTAGGGATCGAGGGGGTGTTGCCAGCCGAAGACAAACTGGTGCGAGCACCTCAATTCATTCCGGCAAAATGGGACATGTCCGCCGGAAAGGTGCACGGCAAGTCACCCCGATTCTGCTTATTCTTGGCTCCCCTAAAATGGGGCTACAGGGAGGAGCCATTTATCTTAGATTGCCTGGCCATCAGGTTCAAGTATGAGCTGTCGCTGGGCCGGTTCGGGGAGCTGATGCTCCAAGACGCACACAGCTTCCGTGAAGGGGCGGTGGAGTTTACGGAGTATGTGTTGTTCAACTATGCTCCATTGCTGGTCCGGGTTTGCATTTACCACAGCGTGTACGCCTCTCGGTATGGCTACCCCATCTCCAAGGGTCTCTGCTGTGGCATGATAGAAGTGTTCAGTGCAGAGACCAACACCTTCTACACGGCGGAGGGCGAGACTTCACTTGATTTGTGGAGCCCAGTCAGCTGAGCGGCTTGCCCATCGACGGGGAGCCTTATGAAGAAGTATGCCTCCCCAATCTGATCAAGGACGAAACCAACGGGGATGGCTATTATTCTCTCGGGTATTCGTACCGGTACCTTATGAAGGCGTACCGGGAGTTATACCAGCTGTCACATGGTGGGAGGCAGCCCGCCCGAGGAGACAGGAAGAGGGTGCGTCTGACCCTGTGGTTGCAATACTTCTATGGTGGGCTGAAGCAATATGACGAATTTCCTTGCGTCGGGACCGCCGTTGCTCGCAAGAAGCGTGTGAAGCCCAAGCTTGATGTGAAGATCCCCTCCAGGGGGCGTCGGAGCGGGGCCAACCCCATGGGCGTCGACCCGCTAACTCACTGCGCCGCTTATCTCACGTACTGGCTATGCTCATTTGCCATGCCGTACGGGGACGAGACGGTCATTCGGCCAGATGCTATCTACCCGGCGTGTCAGATGGCGTGGGGCATCAAGCTGTCCCTGTGCCCGGTAACTCTTTGCTTGATCTACAAGGCGTTCGGGGATATCAGCACTCATCAATTCTCGAGACAAGCTCGGTACATATGTCCGCTGCATTTCTTCAATGTGTGGGTCTGCTCGTTGTTCCCCGAGTTCGCCCCGCGAGCTCTTCAGGACTGGGGGCTGGTGCCGAGAATGCTGGAGTTCGCCAGCGTAGAGCCGGCTTCTACTTCCATGCGGATGTATGACATTCGGGGCCGGTTGATAAAGGTTCCCCAGGACGCGGCAGGCACTATTCACTTCTGGACGCCGGCCGCGTACTCAAGCCCTCTGGTGAATAACAAGAGGGAATGCAAAGACGACTAGGTGGAGAAGTACGTCGACCCTATCAGCCAGGAGAATGTGGTCCGCCCGTTGCTGGAGCCCGAGCTGAGGGACTGGTCGCTGTCTATTCGCCCGAGTGTGTTGGCGTTTAGGAAGGGGGACAATGTATTGCTGGAGCCGTATTACCCCTTCCGCTTTGCCCGAAACTTCGGATATGATTAGCACATCCCGGTTTACCATGCACAGTTCGGCCTGCCCTCACGGAATATCCGAGGGAGTTCGGTTGCCGAGCACGCCAGGAGCTGGTGGGACTTCTTTCACTGGGCAGACTCTACCTCCTTCAGGGTGCCAGCTCCGGGTCGCATCCCCCGAGTGACCCAGGATTACATCAAGTGGTGGAACACCCGGACGGCCTTCTATCGATTGCATAAGACCGACTGCTAGGATGGGGCCGAGAGGAGGTTCCTCAGTAGGCAGGCGGTGCCGGTGCTTGACATTGAGCCAGATCATCTTCTTCGGCTCAAGAACAAGCAGGAGAAGGAGGTGATGGCATATATGGCCGCCCGTCGGGAAGCCCGGGACGCGAGGCCGACAGCGAAAGTAGAGTTGCCTCCGGTGGCGAAGGACAGCTACAAGAAGACATTGAGGGATCTTTACCGGATAGGGAGTGACCGTCTGGAGCTCATTAATTACCCACTCCCCATGGAGGAGGAGGGCACCCCCGCAAAGAGCTGGCATCCAGAGAGGGACCCGATCTACCCATACCGCACGTTTACGAGGCGGGAGGAGAGGAAGCCCGAGAATTATAAGGACACCACATGGCTGTATGTCCTGCTGCGGGTGAATGGGCTGAAGATTGAGGATCAGACGGCCGCCATCCTGAGCAAGCGCCTGCACGTCCCATAATATTATGCCGACGGGTGGGGCATGGACCACTTCAATCTTTTCTGCCACCTCTCTTCGAAGAAGCATGCAGATCTGGCTACCCTCACAGACCGGTGCCAGAAGGTCGAGGACGTATGATGGCTGGTCCGAGAGGCGGCGCATCGGGACAAGGAGCCGTCTCTGAGCTACTGGCCAATAACACTTCAGTTGTACACCGGTCCTCACGGTATTTAACCTTTCCATCTCCTTTATTCTCGTTGCTGCGACCTTAGCAGGTTGCCGGATGCTAATCATATGTGTGCGTCTATTTTGATAGACCATCCCGACAACGTGCAGATGGTGACGTACCAGAACTTCCTTCGGCTCATACAGAAGCCTGCCTATTTTGAGGATGCATTGCCAGTTCCGACTACGGCTCCCCTGCCCAAGGCTGCGAAGAGGTCCCGGGCCAAATCGCCTGTGAAGAAGGCGGTAGATGCTGCTAAAGCGGCCAAGCAGCGGGACGCAAAGCGGCGAAAAACCAAGGCGGCCAAGGCTTCGACGGTCACTCCTCCGGCGCCACGAGTCCCATCTTTTGAGGAGTTTGAGGTCGTCTGGACCGGGCCGAGCCAACCTGCCGGTCAACCTCTCCCACCATCAGTGTATCTTAAGGGTTCTTTTTTTTTTATTTTGAGGCAAGATTTTGACACCTGAATGTCTCTTTGATGCGGGACGGACACGGGAGACGACACTATTAGGTGCCACCCCCGGACTCTAAATGAAGACGCGACCAGCAGCATAGACCAGGGAGACACTAAGCCCGACACTACGAGCTCCTAGTGGCAAAACGTCGCTAACAGAAGTGGAAGCTCACTCGTCGTCCCAAGTGAGGGAAAGCGTGGACCGTGCGCAGTTAAGGAACCGGCGGAGGTCAAGGGTAGTCCGACTCAACTTCCGGACTCGGATCGAGTCACGGGACGGGTCACTCTCACTCTCACAGCGGTGACATGGACACACGGGCTAGTACCTACACTCTCGGCAGCGGCCTAAGACCGTATACTAGCTAAGCAATGTAACGCCAAGAAGTTCGGACTATTACCTCCACGCACCCGACGTGGCGAAGATAACCCCGGCCAATCACGGACCCCCGGTTAACACAATTTTACAGCAGTACAATAATTTGACCCACTCCACGCAGGGAGGTAAAAGGTCACATGCGGGGCCTGGGAATCATGCGAATTGGGTTGACGGGCAGCATCTTGATGTCGCCCGGCGGTGCCGAACTCCGCGTTTTCGTGCTTTCCGAACGGCAAGTTCTGCGGGCCCGCGGGGCCCACGGATGGCGCTGTCCTCCGGATCTGCGGGGGTGGGACCCACTTTAATGGGGACCCCTGGTGGCGCGCCTCCATGGACGGTGGTCGACCGGGAACACCGATCGGGGCTCGATTGGTCCCGATCTCCAAGCTTTGAAGTTGCTGTCCACGGATTTTTAGTTGCTGTTTTCAGGCGCGCGCTCCGGCGAAAACGGCCTCTGCGACCAATCCCGACGTCAGATCGGGACGCATAAGCTATCGTTGGAAAGCTCTCTTTAAATGCTTCAATCTAGACCTAGATAGATCTGCTGGATCTGGTCGCATCAGAACTTTAATGAATTTACAAGTCCCTGTTATATAGTAACCGAAACCTCAGATTTGCAGGGTACTTGTCTGAGTACCACCGTTGACCGCCTAGTAAACCTCCGATTCAACTCTTGAGCTCTTCTTCAAAGTTGTAGGGGATCAAACCAAGGAACTGGGAATATTTTTGGAATTTGATTTTGAGGTGATGGTGATTTACTATGATTTTAGGGGTGACTGGTGGTCGGATCTGGGAATAGGGGGATAGAACTGTAGCTGGGATGGAGAATGATTTTTAGAAAATATGAAATGGACGAACCAAAAATTGAGAAAAATTGTGGATGAAGGGATGGATGGGTGGAATCCCAAATAAAATTGGGCGAACCAACATAAATTAAAACATGGACCTAAGACTTGAAATTCAGGGCGGATGGGAACCTGGACAGAACTTTGGCAGAACCGAAGTGGAAGAGTGGACGAAAATATAAAATTATGAAACGGGATATGAATGACAAACCAAAATTTGTGAATAGTTCTTGACACCTCTGGAACATTCAGTAAAATTCCCAGGTCGATCTGAGCTCGTGGTTGATGGCTGAATTTCGTGGAAGCTGCTGTGATACTGCGCAGGCAGAACTTTGTTGATGGCGGTGGCGGTGCGGTGGCGGCTCGTGGCGGCGGCGGCGGCGACCGAAACTGATAGGGTGGAGTCTCACCACCAAGAAGCAACCTTCACAGCTGCAAGGGGAGAGGGAGGGGCACACCAAGCTAGAGCTCCAAGGTTTTTTCTTCCAAATGAATGCATTAATTCTACTAAAATGGAAAATACAAGCTTAAATAGGTTACATCTCACATCCATCCACAACCATTGGATCTAGGGGATGGGAATGGAGGGTTGGGATGGAGTGTGACACACACACATAAAATAATATAAAAAAACAAAGGGGGGGGGGGCGGCCCTTGGACCAAGCAGAGAGGGTGGACTAGTTGGTGGGGGTAGGTGGCCTCCCATGTGGACTTTTCTAGTCCATTGTCCCCCATGTGTCCAATTCCCATTCAAACTTCTAGATGCTCCCATGTGGCATGTTGACTGACCCCATGTGGGACCCTAGGCTGAGGTGGCCCAATGGGGTGGGGCCTGGGGGGCCCGTGGGGCCCACGGGGTCCGAATTACACATAAGCCCCTATTATAATCAAAATGTCAAACCGAATGCAACGAAATAAACACAAATTAAACACACATAAAGTCTAACTAAATATAATAAGTGGGGAGGCTCAAGGCGGAGTCTCCAGGCTGTCTCCGAGCCAGATGGATGCTGAGGTGGCTCGTGTCATGCTCCGTGTGCGGTACTGGTGGCTCGGCGTATCGTGCCGATCAACTGCTCGGGTGTCCGCACCAATTCTCCCCGGGTGGGAGAAACTTGACCCTGTCGAGTAAGGGTCTGCATCGCTCCTGTATCGCTCCAAAAGGTCTGGATCAATCCACTGCAACTCGCCATGTGTGATCCATGTGTCCTCAGTAGCGGGCCGTCCTCTCCATCGCACTAGGTAGCGCAGGTAAGATCCACTCCTAGGAACTGTCACTTACTCGTCCAGTATACGATCTATATGCTCACGCTGCTGTGAAAAAGGGGCTAGAGGTGGAAGTGGACACTCAGGTGTGGGATCACTCTCAAGGGGAGGAGATGGCTCAAAAGGCTCACTAGGGATCACCGCTGGGTCCCTATATGCAATAAGATCCGATACATTGAAGGTAGAGCTTATACCATATTCCTCGGGCAGGTCCACAACATACGCATTGGATCCAACGCGTTTCAACACTCTAAAGGGACCGGCTCCGCGAGCTTGCAACTTCTTAACGGTTCCAGAGGGAAACTGTTCAGGTCTTACCCTGATCATGACATATTCACCCTCTTGGAACTCTCGGTGGTGTCGATGGACATCGGCTAACTCCTTGTACCGTGCATTGCTGGCCTCAACTGTGACGACGGACATCGTCATGCAGACTCCTAACATGTTTAGCAAAAGAAAAGAAATACAGGATGCACACACGACCTAACATGCTTACCAAAAGAAAAGAAACACACGGATGCACACACGACCCTAAACAAGCCTACAGTTAGTAAAACCCAATCATATGCAAGGTGGTCCAGGACATCCGAATGTGTGCCATGCATGCATTTGACATAACCGGAGGTTAATGTCATGGTGGACTCCTAGACATCCTACGATGCACCAACCATGGACATGGGGTTTGGATGTGGGAAGTCCGGGAGGTTTGGGTGGTTGAGGTGGCCCGGGGAAACCAAAGTCCTCATTACCCCCAAATGACGGTTCAGACCTATTGCCATGTAAAGGTTGCCAGGCCCGAGTAGGAGCGGTGTGATAGTGGACTTCCTTAAAGAGGTGGAATGGAGGTTGTGGGCCAAAGGGCCCATGAAGAAAGGGATCGAAGGGATCAAAGAATGTGTGACCCCTCGATATGGATTCCCTCATTTCAAGGTCCCATGTGTGGAATTCTAGAAGGTGTTGATGGTCACCTTCATCCGTGAAGGGAGATGAGACGGTGGGGGTATGATGGTGGACTCTCTCGAAAAGGTGGTGTAAATATGGTGGGTCACGGAGTTCATAAGAGAATGGTTCAAAGGGATCAAAGAAGGTATGACCCCTCGGACTAGGCTTCCACAAATCACTATCCCACATTTGGAAATCTTGGAGGTGTAAATGATCACCTTCATTCATTGCGAGAGATGGGACGACAGTCATAGGTAGAAAGTAAGATTCCTCCATTGGGCAAAGGGGAATGAAGTTGGACTCGGCCGGCAAAGGGAGGAGTAGAAGAACCTCCGTGGTAACATGACCCACAGTGTACACGGAGGTGATGGACCCTAGGGATAGATGTGTGAAGCTACGACCTGTAGGTCGGTCGAAGCGTGGGGCCAACAAGTGCATAAATGTCAACTGCCGGTCTAATCCTTTAAGAAGATCATCTAATGTATCTACATGGTGACTAGACCGGAAGGTGGTATGGAATGAGTTGACTGGCACTAATGGTAGGGTAGGGTCCATGGATGGGAGGAGAGATGGGGCCAAGCCGTTCTTGAGCCATCTAAGAAGTGGTTCGGCTATGAAAAGTGTACCCGTTAGAAACACGGGTGGCTCGGGCTTTGGCGGCTCCAAATGAGAGGGCTCCGAAATAAGATCGGAAGGTGAGGTTTCTCCAACCCCTTTATCCCCTAGGGCTAGAGATGTTCGAGTGGGACACTGTCCGGCAAAGTGGCCAAACCCCTGGCAGCGATAACACTGTTATCGTGATCCTCTACGCTCCTTGATAAGTGGGTCCCTACCCTTATCCTCCTGACGGACAGGGGGTGTAGGCAATTGGGCTCTCGTGGGTGGGGGAAGAGGATCCACCAAGATGGGGAGAGGACCTCAGGATGGCACTCTAGATGACACCGGATTGGGACTACCGGTTGCTACCTCCTTAGGGTCATGCTTGGTTCTATCTCGGCTAGGAGGTAGGCAAGGGGGAAGCAGGGACTCAATATAATCACACTTCCTATCCACCTTATCCAAAATGATTTGGAAGAGTTCGGCAATGGTGGGGTTTGGAGTAGGAGCGATGTGATGGACTCCCCCATATGAAGTCGGCCTAGTCGTGGATCTAGGCTCTTCTACATGTGCGGCGCGTTGCCTCCGATTATGGCCCACTTGGGTGGATGTGATTGGGTGGGGTCGGTTGGAGGTGACCGGGCCGGGTAGGTAGACCTTCCTAAGTTCATCCTTCATCTCATGCCACGACTCGATTGGCCTTTGCCTCCTAACCTCTCTCATGCGCTTAATTCTCTCCCATTTCCAGGCGGCTTTGTTGACAAGCCTCTCTCGGGCAAAACTAACTTGCATGGCATCGGAAATGGTGTAACATTCAAGATATTTGTCCATGGCGGCCTCCCAATTGAGGTATTCGCCCGGATCATCAGAGCCATAAAAATCAGAGGCTTCGGGCCTACGAAAGGGGAGAGGATGGTTGCCAAGCCCATGAGTAGACCAACGGCCATATGGCCCGGGTGATTGGGAATCCATGGGAAATTGGGGGGAACTACATGTTGAACATGCCGACTCTTGGACAAGACCGACTGACTCTTATTGGACTACACATGAACTAGGAGACACAAACTGATGCAAACACTCACAAAAGGATGCACTTAGACCTAACCAATATCCGGTACGTGGCGGAGATAAGGGACCCAAAGATCACTCGCGCAAGTACGCTACCTTCCCGATAGGCATAACCTAATGTTCGGGCAACGCCTTTTAATATACCGGGCTATTGGGTGAAATGCAATTTGAAACACTCTTTTTTTTGTTGTTTTGAAATGATAATCCTAGACTCGACTTATACTATGCAAGACATATGCAACGACTACCCTAGACTCGACTCGCTCTGATACCAAACTGATGCGGGACAGACACGGGAGACGACACTATTAGGTGCCACCCCCGGACTCTAAATGAAGACGCGACCAGCAGCACACACCATGGAGACACTAAGCCCGACACTACGAGCTTCTAGTGGCAAAACATCGCTAACAGAAGTGGAAGCTCACTCGTCATCCCAAGCGAGGGAAAGCGCGGACCGTGCGCGGTTAAGGAACCGGCGAAGGTCAAGGGTAGTCCGACTCAACTTCCGGACTTGGATCGAGTCACGGGACGGGTCACTCTCACTCTCACAGCGGTGACATGGACACACGGGCTAGTACCTACACTCTCGGCAGCGGCCTAAGACCGTATACTAGCTAAGCAATGTAACGCCAAGAAGTTCGGACTATTACCTCCACGCACCCGGCATGGCGAAGACAACCCCGGCCAATCACAGACCCCCGGTTAACACAATTTTACAGCAGTACAATAATTTGACCCACTCCATGCAGGGAGGTAAAAGGTCACATGCGGGGCCCGGGAATCACGCGAATTGGGTTGACGGGCAGCATCTTGATGTCGCCCGGTGGTGCCGAACTCCGCGTTTTCATGCTTTCCGAACGGCGAGTTCTACGGGCCTGTGGGGCCCACGGATGGCGCTGTCCTCCTGATCTGCGGGGGTGGGACCCACTATGATGGGGACCCCTGGTGGCGCGCCTCCACGGACGGCGGTCGGCCGGGAACACCGATCGGGGGTCGATCGGTCCCGATCTCCAAGCTTTGAAGTTGATGTCCACGGATTTTTAGTTGCTGTTTTCAGGCGCGCGCTCCGGCGAAAACGGCCGCTGCGACCAATCCCGACGTCGGATCGGGACGCATAAGCTATCGTTGGAAAGCTCTCTTCAAATGCTTCAATCTAGACCCAGAGTGATCTGCTGGATCTGGTCGGATCAGAACTTTAATGAATTTACAATTCCCTGTTGTACAGTAACCGAAACCTCAGATTTGCAGAGTACTTGTCTGAGAACCACCGTTGACTGCCTCGTAAACCTCTGATTCAGCTATTGAGCTCTTCTTAAAAGTTGTAGGGGATCACACCACGGAATTGGAACTATTTTTGGAATTTGATTTGGAGGTGATGGTGATTTACTATGATTTTGGGGGTGACTGGCGGTCAGATCTGGGAACAGGGGGATAGAACTGTAGCTGGGACTGAGAATGATTTTTAGAAAATATGAAATGGACGAACCAAAAATTGAGAAAAATTGTGGATGAAGGGGTGGATGGGTGGAATCCCAAATAAAAATGGACGAACCAACATAAATCAAAAACTGGACCTAAGACTTGAAACTTAGGGCGGATGGGAACCTGGACAGAACTTTGGAAGAACCGAAGTGGAAGAGTGGACGAAAATCTAAAATTATGAAACGGGATCTGAATGACAAACCCAAATTTGTGGATAGTTCTTGACACCTCTGGAACATCCAGTAAAATTCCCAGGTTGATCGGAGCTCGTGGTTGATGGTTAAATTTCATGGAAGCTGCTGTGGTACTGCACAGGCAGAACTTCGTTGATGGCGGTGGCGGTGCGGTGGCGGCTCGTGGCGGCAGCGGCGGCGACCGGAACTGATAGGGTGGAGTCTCACCACCAAGAAGCAACCTTCACAGCTGCAAGGGGAGAGGGAGGGGCGCACCAAGCTGGAGCTCCAAGATTTTTTCTTCCAAATGAATGCATTAATTCTACTAAAATGGAAAATACAAGCTTAAATAGGTTACATCTCACATCCATCCACAACCATTGGATCTAGGGGATGGGAATGGAGGGTTGGGATGGAGTGTGACACACACACACAAAATAATATAAAAAAAACAAAGGGGGGGGGGGGGGGCGGCCCTTGGACCAAGGAGAGAGGGTGGACTAGTTGGTGGGGGTAGGTGGCCTCCCATGTGGACTTTTCTAGTCCATTGTCCCCCATGTGTCCAATTCCCATTCAAACTTCTAGATGCTCCCATGTGGCATGTTGACTGACCCCACGTGGGACCCTAGGCTGAGGTGGCCCAATGGGGTGGGGCCTGGGGGGCCCGTGGGGCCCACGGGGTCCGAATTACACATAAGCCCCTATTACAATCAAAATGTCAAACCGAATGCAACGAAATAAACACAAATTAAACACACATAAAGTCTAACTAAATATAATAAGTGGGGAGGCTCAAGGCGGAGTCTCCAGACTGTCTCTGAGCCAGATGGACGCTGAGATGGCTCGTGTCATGCTCCGTGTGCGGTACCGGTGGCTCGACGTATCGTGCCGATCAACTGCTTGGGTGTCCGCACCACTCTTTTTGTCTCAGTCTCTGTGGAAGGGCTCGCGCCCACGCCCATTCCCGACGTGGAGGAGCCGGTTCCTACGCCCGTCCCTGATGTGGGTAAAGCTGCGGCCGCGGCAAGGGCGACCTCGAGGCCATCTCCGACTCCCCCACCACAAGCCAAGGGGAGGTCCCGGGCAAAGTCGCCTGTTAAGAAAGCATTGGCTGCCGCCAAAGTGGCTGGGCGGCATGAGGCAAAGCGAAGGAGGGCAGAGGTCTCCCCGGCCTCGGTGACCGTCTCCCCGGTGGCTCCCATTCCATCTTTCGAGGAATTTGACGTCACTCGGACCGGGCCGAGCCACCATGCGGGTGAGGCTTATCGACCGCTGACATCTTTTCGGATTTATTTATTTTCCCGGGTGAGCCCTTTATATGCATGTGACCATCGCCTCTCTTCCTTTCAGACGGTGCAGAGGAGCCGTCACTTGTGCTGATCCCAGGCAAGGGGGCGGCCACGGCTCCCAAGAAGGCCTTGCCTGCCGAGGAGGCCTGTGGGTCACCCCGCGCTGTAGGAGCTGAAGAGGGTATTTGTCTTTGTCGGCCCACTTGATTCCTTTCATTCTTTGGGAGCCAACTGGGTTTGATGTGACCCACCTTTCCCTCTCCCTTTTTTTTATACGACAGGCGTAGCTGGGGCAGTTACTGGGCTATTTGGGCCTCGCCTGCATCTCCCGGCGACGCAGCTGTACATGAGGAAAAGGCTGAAGTCAGTCATACCCGCCTCATCCAGCCCGCGGGGGGATGCGCTAGTCATTGACGTCGAAGAGGAGGTCCCTTTGTCGGCAAGGGAAGAACCCATGATGGCTGAATCTTCATCGGGTGAAGAGGTAGATTACAACTATTCCTCCGATGAAGTGGCTTATGACAAGGGCGCGTCTGAAGCATCGGGGCTACCCGAGCTGTTCTTCAAGGCCCCCTTACTTGCTGGCTCCCCAAGCTTTATGGGGAGGGCTGCTGTAAGTGTGAGCTTGCTTGGGCCGGACCCCCTTTTCCCATAGTGGGCTAATGATCTCGTTCTTGTTGTCCTGGGATTTTCAGGAGCTTACCCAGCCGGAGGTTGTGGGGGAGGCCGCTTCAGCTGCGCCGGTCGACCGCCCGGCGGGAGCCGCTGCTGGCATGGGCAAGCTAGCCCTCTTGCTCGACGCCCTTCAACGGGAGGCATCTGCGGAACCTTTAAGTGCTACCGAAACGGCGGACGAGCCTCTGGAGGAGGGGGAGATTGCGCCCGAAGGCAGCATCATCCCGGTGGCCGAGGTAAGCACGTGGGGCTTATGGTTCTTCCCCACCTTTTGACTTTGCGTGATCTGTTCCACGCAGCGGGTGGCTGACTCCGCTTCCCATGAGCAGGTGATGCCGACAGGAGGGAAGACGTCCGGTCGTGCCCGGAAGGCTGTTGTGAAACGGAGGCCAAGCATTGGCCCAATAGCGGTGGAGGGGCTGGCTCCTGTCTCGGGCTCAGGGGTGGAGAGCCTGGCGGCGCTCGTAGAAGCGGGGGGCATCCCCCAACTGCTGGTTCCACTTTCGCCTCTCCCGAAGCTCCCGGCCCAAATGGAGGACCCACTCCTGAGGCAGATTATTGCGGGGCTTCGCGCACATCTGGAGGGATCCCAGACGCGCGAGAGGAGTTTATGGGCGGCGGCTTCCGGTCTGACTTTACTCGAAGCCCCTCCTTCGGCTGGAGTAGCTGTGCATGCACCCCCGCCGGTTGAACTAGTGGCAGAGGCGGGCCGGGCAGGGGAAGAGGAGACAGGAGAGCAGCGGATAATGGTGGCGCCAGATGCTTCGGCGATGATATTACCCATTCCCCTAGCGGTGGTTGGCCAGAGGTCCTCTGTCGAGCCAGGCCGGCCAGGGGACTTGACTCTTGCCCATCTGTCTTCTTCAGCCGCCGTGGACGCCGATTTGTGGTCGGAGGTGGACAGCACCGTGGAATTCACTCTCCCAGTCATGCCTTCGGTCAGTCACACCTTGTCGGAGGCGCCGGTTCATCAAATGCTGGTAACGCTGCGGACGATGCTCTTTGCCGACCTTTCCTTATCATACCGTGAGGTACACACCATAGTGACGTAGCTGACCGGGGCATTACAAGTGTTGGGTTATCCACTGGGGGAATGGTCACGACGAGTCTTACTATTACTGAAGTACGTTAAGCGTCGCGAGTTCCTCGAGACCCAGGCTCCTGACGAATGTGCCGCCCTTGATGCCCAGGCCAGCGAGTACTTACAGACTTTGGAGGCCCGGCGTCACGATGAGGAGCGGCATGAGAGGGCTCTCGGGGAAGGCCGGAGCAATGTTCGCTCCCTTAAGAGCCGAATTGCGAAACTGGAGAGCTACCTTGCCGCGGCTAGGTCTGACCTTGCCGAAGCCGAAAGAGCGGTCGAGGAGGAAGGCGAGGCTCTCGCCGTTGCCCAGGTCGAGGCGGCGTCCATGGAGGCGGAACTTGCTCGACTCGAAGAACGGAGGGGCCGCTTGCGTGATAGGACGAATTTTCCTTGCGTCGGAATCCTCCCCCTCGAGGACATCTTCAGGGGAACCGAGTGAGCGTTGCACCCCTTAATTCCTTTCTCTTTTCTTTTGAATGTAACACAGGGGTATGCCCCAAAGCTCATGTAGGTCGATTTTCTTTCATCTGAATTGAACAACAGATTTATGGTTTCACATGCTCTTCTAGCACGCATTCCCCTAGGGGGCCTCTTTTCTCCTTCCTCCTCTTTTGCGTATATCGTCCTTTCTCTCTCTCTTTTTTTTTTGTGCCGGGACGCATCGGGAGGGCGTGAGTCTTTGCGATGGTTCGCTCCAGGAGGACCAGGCAGGAACCCATGTCAGGGCATGGGAGAGTGCTCGCCTTCCCAGGGGGAGGACGAGGGGACCACTCCACCGTACCGAACGGGCGACTCACTGGCCTCGCCACAACGTTGGAAACGCGTACTGGCCTCAGGCGGGGGGTCTCGGTCAGAGGCCGGGTTTCTCATCGTCCAGAGGGGACGGAGAGAAGAGTTTGTCTAGTCAACAACCTGGACGGGAGATCCGAGCCAAAGGGGTACTCACCGCCCGGGGAGGACGGAGAGAAGAGTTTGTTTAGTCAATGACCCGGATGGGAGGTCCGAGCCAAAGGGGTACTCACCGCCCGGGGAGGACGGAGAGAAGAGTTTGTTTAGTTAATGACCCGGACGGGAGGTCCGAGCCAAAGGGGTACTCACCGCCCGGGGAGGACGGAGAGAAGGGTTTGTTTAGTCAAGAAATTTCTTTTAGTACTTCCGTTGCTACGGGGCGACGGCTGGAAATGGGGGGAGTTCCCCCTTTCTCGGCGTCCCCTCTTCCCTTGCTCCTGTATCTTTTTTTTTCACTTCTTCTTTTTTCTTTCTCTTTCTTTTCTTTCTTTCTCTCTTCTCTTTTTTTTCCTTTTTTTTCTCTTTTTCTCTTTTCCTCTTCTTTTTCTTTCTTTTCTTCCTTTCTCTCTTCTCTTCTTCTCTCTTTTTCTTTTCTCTTTTTTTTCTCTTTTCCTCTTCTTCTCTTCTTTTTCTTTCTTTTCTGCCTTTCTCTCTTCTCTTCTTCTCTCTTTTTCTTTTTCTCTTTTTTTTTCTCCTTTTTTTTCTTCTCTTTTTTCTTCTCTTTTTTTTTTACTTTCCTCTTCTCTTTTTTTTTTGCCCTTTTTTTTTCTCTTCTCCCTTTTTGAAAACATGGATAGTGGTCAAGTTGTTTGGACATTAATCATGCAAATCCGCCCAAAATAGGGCTGAGGGTTATATTATTGATTGAACGGGGGCGCAGGAGCGTGATACAGTCTCAAGTGCCTTCCATCAAGAGGCGGGAACTGAACTTCCCCGCGATGGTTGACAATTACATAGGCCCCACCTTCGTAGACTTTTTAGACTACGTAGGGTCCGAGCCAGTTCTCATTCAGCTTACCCTTAGGGTTGGCAGCCATGAGATCTCTTCTCTTGACCATGAGGAGGTCGCCCTTCTTGAGTTCGCGTTCCTTGACAAGCTTGTCAAAGGCGCGTGCAATCCGGGCCTGGTAGACCTGAATGTTCTGTTGGGCCTGGAGCCGCTTTCCTTCTAGACTGGAGAGTTCCTCGAGCCTTCATTCAACGTTGGTCTGCCCTTAAAGGACAAGCCCATGTTGAATGGCGACCCTGAGGGACGGTATCTACAGTTCAACGGGGACGATTGCCTCCGAGCCATATACGAGAGAAAAGGGTGAGCAGCCTGTTGGAGTCTTGTATACGGTTCGGTACGCCCAAAGCGCCTCGTACATCCTTTCTTCCCAGTCCCTTTTGTTAGGGCTGACAGTCTTGGCCAGGAGAGTGCAGAGTGTCTTATTAAAAGCTTCGGCCAGCCCATTAGCCTGTGGGTTGTAAGGAGTCGATGTCCTCCAATCAATTTTATATTTTTCTGCCAGCCGAGAGACCTTCTGGTTGCGGAAGTGGCTACCGTTGTCTGACACAACTCGGTCGGGCGTGCCAAATCGGAATATGATATTACGGTGGACAAACCTGACCATGATCTCTCTGGTGACCTCCCTTAAGGCGACAGCCTCCGCCCAGCGGGAGAAGTAGTCGGTTGCCGCCAAAATGTACTTGCAGCCTGTGGAAGATGCAGGTAAGGGACCCACGAACTGGGCGCGGTTGGGTGTAATTGCACGAGGGGCCTTCTGGGTATGGTGGCATGCTCCTGACATTTCTGACACGACTTAACATATTTGCAGCAGCCGTCGAACATTGCAGGCCAATAATAGCCGAGCTTCTTTATTTCAATCTTCATTTTCGGCCCCGCCTAGTGTGCGCCAGCCGTCCCGACATGGACCTCCTTCATGACCCTCCAGGCTTCTTCAATGTGTTAGCGCAGCAAGAGTGATATAGAAGGGGGGATGAATAGATCACTGCCAATTTGAAGAAACTTAAGCGGAAAATAAATTCTACTGCTAATGCACCTCCTTAACCCGTACACAGAGAAATGTAAATGAGAATAAAGAACTGATCACACGGAAGCAAAGAGACAAGCAGGTGAAGAGCGCAGATAATAATAGCAAACCACAGAGGAGGCACTCGGTTTTTAGGTGGTTCGATTGCAGTCCGCAATCTACATCCACCCCTCACTCCAACTAGAGTGAGGATTCCACTAGACGATGGTAGATCAATGCAGACTTAGTCTGCGAACAACATGCTGCCACACAGCTTGAACACCAAGGGAAACAAATCCCTCAACCAAGTTCTGCTACCCACAGAACTTGAAACCTGTTCTAGCTCCCAGCTAGAACACAACCGGAGAATCCTCTCCCTTCCTCCACACACCGGAGGGAAACTGTTAATGACAATCAGTCACTGACACCACCAGAGATCCCCGATCTCTCTTCCTCTGCAACACAGAGGGAAACTGGAGTGATACTCCCTTCCTCCACACACCGGAGGGAAAACAATTCAAATTAGAAGAATGAATTAAATGAAACGAAAGCAAAGTAGAAACAAAAACCAATGAAGAAGAAATCGGTTCTGAAAACCCAATACAAATGTAGCTTCAAATGAAGCAATTCATCAATCCACACACACTGCTTTCTCTCTCGAACAAACTCCTCTAGGATCTGGAACTCTCTGCTCTTTTTCTTTTCTGGATCGTGCAAACTCTCACCAATGGCTTCTGCTTTCTCTATTCACGATCTTGCTTCTACTGAAGGATGAAGCTCTATATTTATAGCAGATATTGGCGTGTGGCTGCCAGGTTCCCGCCCATGCACTTTTGGCCAGATCATTTGAATTTCGACCACATGGTAACATCCTGACCAGGTTGCCATCCACGTGTCATGCGCCTGTTGTCTTGGATCACGTGCCAGGTGCCAACCTCGGTTCACGTGCCCAATCATCAGCCTGAATCGTCTACAGACAGACAGATGTAATGTATAGACTTAGTTAGTTCAGGCTATTAACATGAATGTATATACTTCAGAACCTTCAACTGATTAAGTGTGTACAACGTGAGAGAGTGTACAGACTTAATGAAAGAGGCGCATGTGTGAAGGTAGTGTATAGACTTATGAACAATGCAGACGAATGGCAGTGTATAGACTATGAACAATGCAGACGAATGTCAGTGTATAGACTATGAACAATGCAAATGAATGGTAGTGTATAGACTATGAACAAGCGCATGTGAAGGCATTGTATAGACTTAAGAAGAACAAAGCAAACAAGCCTTACTAATGTGTACACTTAACAAAGCTTCTGCCACTGTATAGACTTCACGAAGCCTAACCAGTGTACAGACTTGGAACCTGTGTGAGACTCTTAATAAGAATGTGAGCAGTGTGTAGACTTGAACCCCATCGGTGATGTATAGACTTCGACAGCCTTAGCCAGTGTATAGACTCTGCCAGGGTGAGACAATGCATTAGACACTCGGCTGTACAGACTTGGATATTTCTGAATGAAACGATCGGCTGATGAACCGATGTACAGACTCTGAATGTAAAGGCAGTCTGTATAGACTTGAATCGCTTGAATCGATGTATAGACTTTGTGAAGCTCAAGCACTGTATAGACTTGTGAAGACTTCAGCGTTGTACAGACTTGGTGAAGCTCAAGTGAATGTATAGATTTGATGAACCACTGTGGATGTGTGGACTTGAGCGAGTGAAGCCGATGTACAGACTTGCCTAAGACGCAGCATGAGACGCTGGCTGAGACGGACGCTGTACAGACTTTGAAGAGCAGTTCAATGTATAGGCTTGAACGAATGAGGCCGATGTACAGACTTGCCTAAGACGTAGCATGAGACGCTGGCTGAGACGGACGCTGTACAGACTTTGAAGAGCAGTTCAATGTATAGACTTGAACGAATCAGGCCGATGTACAGACTTGCCTAAGATGTAGCATGCAATGTACACACTTAGTGATGTACAGACTTGGCCAGGAAAGCGTAGGGAAATGTTGAGTGTATGGACTTGGCCAATGCGTAGGAAAAGATATCGAATGTACAGAGTTGGTGAATCACAGGCCAGTGTATAGACTTAGAGAAATGAAGTCTAGTGTATAGACTTAGAGAACTGTTCAATGTGTTGGGTTGGCATTGTATAGACTTTGCCCAAGGAACCGAATGTATAGACTTTGCTGAAGCTATCTCTGAAGCAATGTTCAAACTTTGCAAACAAGACTCTGGGCGATGTATAGACTTACACTATCAGATGTGTAGACTTCATGACAATGCAACATCCAGTGTATAGAGATGAAGTTTGGCAATCCAATGTATAGAGTTGAAGCTTGGAAGGATGTATAGGGTTGAGCTGAACTAACTTTCGCAATATGCAAACTTGACTGGTCGGGCAGTGTACAGACTTAGAGAATTAGGATCAATGTGTAGACTTCAGTTAGAAGGTGCCCGATGTACAGACTTTAAGAAGATATGCCAATGTACAGACTAAATGGATCAAGCTGGTGTATAGACTTTGTGCCCAAACTATCAATGCTCTGATGCGTCGACCCACCCTTGCTGATGAGTCGACCCACTACTGTTCATATTAACCAAACAGTGTAGATAGAATCAAGATAGCATGCTTATCTGACAACCAAATGAACTGTACTCACTCACATGATGAAACAACATTAATCTAGAGATAGAAGATTGATTTATAGTGTGAGACATCATCAAAACCACAGGGATGCAACAATCTCCCCCTTTTTGATGATGACAACACTATGAATCAAGCAATATCAAGTTTCAACAAGAGATTTATATCAGCTGCAACAAACAAAGTAAATTCAAGGCATGCACATGCAGATGAATTATACAATCCATACAACACACTCTCATCTCCCCCACAACTCATAACCATAACTTCCACGAAGCAACATGACTCCCCCAAAGCTCAAGACAATTCCAAGACTCACTGATATTGCAGAACTTCTCACTAAAATTGCAGACATTGCAAACTTCTCTCCCCCTTTGACATCAGCAAAAAGAACTACAGAATGTATGACAGTGCTGGAAACATGAGGACTAAGGGCAGTAACTTCTTAGTGCAGAAAGTCACGAGTAGGTCTTAAGAGAATAAGTGAGTTTCTAATCTCAAGAGAAGATTCTTTATACTTCAGTACATAATAGAGAAGTAGAATGATAGACAAGTTTATCAGCATACATAGTGGATGATTTAGAGCAGGAGTTCACAAGTATAGTAAGATATAGCTGATCATTCAACTATCCCACAAGACAGCAAGAAACGAAATCAGAGAGCTGTTCTCAAGGTATTGAAGACAAGCAATCCTTTAGTTGCATAACAACAAGGAAATTTTTTTTTTGTTGTTGGAGATGATTTTCAAGAAGATCAATGAGTAAGTTGGTAGTTCACTCCTTTGACATTAGAGAGACACCTTGATTAGAGGCCTGAATCTCCAGTTACTCAGAGTGAGTACCTCATTACTTCCCCTTTTTTTTATTATTATTAGGGAACAGAGATAGTAACTGTGGCTTTTGACACGAGGAAACACCTTGATTAGAGGCCAGAGTCCCCAGTTACTCACCAGCAAGCCACCATTGCTCTGTCATGTCTTTTCATTCATTTTAAGCATTTGACACCTCATGACATGGGAGAAAAATTCATGTCATTGATGAAGCTCCCAGTTTCTCAGTGATCAGAACAGAACATTTTTGTTCAGTTAAGCCCTTGAGTTAAAGAGATAGAATGATTGAAAACAATACCAAAAGGACTATTTCTTGAATTGAGTCTTGAAGTCTAGATTTCAAGTTGATTGGGTCAGATATCAAGACATACAAGTTTTTGGCCTGAACCAGAGTCAATGACAATGTAGGAAGATATACTTTATGCAATTAGTCCAAATCTCTGAAGAAGTACTAAAGGAAAGATTCTAATCTGGAGATTAGAGTCACTGACTTATAGACTTAAGAGATAAGTGACACTCTACTGTCTGAGAGAACCACTCTAGATCAGTCATGCAAGACCAGCAAAGTTACACATCTGGATAGCCCTTTTGAATCTGTCAAAGAACTTCTCTTCTCACATCACAACTCAGCTCCCCCTAAGACATAGCATTCCTCAATAAAACATTTCAGCATAATCTCAAAGCTTCCCCTTACTCAAAGCATTCCTGAAAGCTAACCAGCAAGCATTCTGAACTCCCCCTTAAACCAGCATGCAAGAAGGCTAAACATCAGATAAACACAACTCCCCCTCACAACAAGAACATGCTTCATAATTAAGACAATTTGTATAAGCCTAATTCTCTTCTCAATGTGGTGAATTTTTCATTATCCGGAGGTTTTGTGAATATGTCAGCAATCTGATTATCTGTGCCTACATGAATCAGTTCAAAATTATTCTTAGACACCTCATCTCTTATAAAATGATGTCTTATCTCTATGTGTTTGGTTCGTGAATGTAAAATGGGATTTTTAGCAAGATTGATGGCACTGGTATTATCACAATAAATTGGTGTGCACCCCAGGTCTACTTGGTAGTCCTGAAGCTGGTGTTTAATCCATATTACTTGTGTTCCACAACTCCCAGCAGCCACATATTCAGCTTCTGCAGTGGAGAGGGCCACAGAATGTTATTTTTTGGAGCCCCAAGACACTAAACACCCACCCAAGAATTCACAATGGCCACTAGTGCTTTTCCTGTCTAGTTTACAGCTTGCATAATCAGCATCTGTGTATGCTACTAAATTAAATGTGTGAGATGCAGGAAACCATAAACCAAGAGAATGACTAGCTGACAAATATCTGAAGATTCTTTTAACTGTAGCTAAGTGTAATTCAGTAGGTCTAGATTGATACCTTGCATATATTCCTACACTGAATTGTATATCTGGTCTAGAGGCTGTCAAGTAAAGAAGTGATCCAATCATACCTCTATAAAGTTTGGCATTTACTTCTTTACCTGTCTCATCTGCATCCAATGAAGTATTGGTGCCCATGGGTGTAGTAATGTGCTTTAAGTTTTCCATGCCAAACCTTTTGAACAGTTCCATTGTGTATTTGGTTTGGTTGATGAAGCACCCATCTTCTAGCTGCTGTACCTGCAATCCAAGAAAATATTTTAGTTCACCAACCAAGCTCATTTCAAATTCAGCAGACATCATGGTAGAAAATTCATCACATAGTTCATGCTTAGTTGATCCAAATACAATGTCATCTACATATACCTGAACTATGATGAGATCTTTATTTATGCCCTTGGTAAATAAAGTTTGATCAACTTTACCACTTTTGTAGCCCTTGCTGATCAGAAATTCAGACAATCTTTCATACCAAGCTCTTGGAGCCTACTTTAGACCATACAAGGCTTTGTTTAACCTGAAAACTTGGTTAGGTTGAGGAGAATATTGAAATCCAAGAGGTTGTTCAACAAAAACTTCTTCTTTGATGACTCCATTTAAAAAGGCACTTTTAACATCCATTTGTTGGAGTTTTATATTCTTTGAGCATGCAAAGGCAAGCATCAATCTTATAACTTCTATCCTAGCAACAGGTGCATAGGATTCATCAAAGTCTACACCAAATTCCTGACAGTAGCCTTTGGCTACTAATCTGGCCTTATTCCTCGAGATGATTCCATCTTCATTCATCTTATTTTTGAACACCCACTTGGTTCCTATGATATTTATACCATCTGGTCTTGGGACAAGCTCCCAGACATTATTCCTTTCAAACTGACCTAATTCCTCACTCATAGCATTGACCCAAGCTTGATCAGCTAAGGCCTCTTCTACTGTTTTGGGTTCAATTTGTGAGACTAATGCAATTAAGTCATCATTATTCACATTTCTAAAATGAGACCTAGTCCGAAGAGGATCTTCAGGATTGCCTATGACTTTATCTAAAGGATGATCTTTAAGAAATCTGATATTTGTTGAAGACTCACCTGTTTCTCTTGGACCTTCCTGATTTGGGGAATTTGATTCTCCACTCGGCTGAGTCTTCTCTTCTTCCTGTTGGTCTTCTAGAAAATCTCCACTATGATTGGAATCCCTGTCAAGATTTTCAATATTAGAAACATATTTCTTTTCACTAAAAAGGATGTGTGGAGACTCTTCCACTTTCTGATCTGATATGTTAAATACCCTATATGCCCTTGACACTTCAGAGTAACACAAGAATATTCCAGGTGAACTTTTGGCTTCAAACTTGTCTAAATCTTTCTTATCATTGTTATGAATAAAACATTTTGCTCCAAAAATTCTGAAATGAAACAAGTTTGGTTTCTTACCTTTTAGAAGCTCATAGGGTGTTTTCTTGTGTAGGGGTCTTACCATGGCCCTGTTGATTATGTAGGTTGTTGTATTGGCCGCTTCTGCCCAAAACCTTCAAGGTAATTTACTTTCAATCAACATGGTTCGGGCCATCTCCACCACTGTTCTATTTCTTCTCTCCATAATCCCATTTTGTTCAGGTGTCCTGGGAGAAGAAAACATGTGAGTTAGTCCTTCTTTGTCACAAAGATCAGTAAATATGGAGTTTTCAAACTCACCTCCATGGTCAGATTGAATAGAACTAACCTTGTACTTCCCTTCTTGTTTGACCTTATTAAAAAATAGATTAAACTTTTCAAATGCATCACTCTTATTTGCTAAGAAAAATATCCATGAATATCTAGAGAAGTCATCTATGATGACATAGCCAAACCTATTTCCATTAAGACTCTGAGTTCTAGTTGGACCGAAAAGGTCCATATGAAGAAGTTCCATTGGTCTAGAAGACAATGGCTCAGATCTTAATTTAAAAGAATTTCTTGTCTGTTTGCCTAGAGCACAGGCATCACATGCTTTTGATATTGAGTTGAATTTAATTCTAGGCATGCCTCTAACTAAATCATGCTTGATCAATTTATTTAAAGTTGAAAAGCTAGCATGACCTAGACGTCTATGCCATTCAAAGGCATCATTTTCAGAATTGGCAGATAAGCAAATAGTAGATTCAGATTTCTCATCTAAGTCTACAATGTAGATATTATTAATCCTGTTGGCTACAAATTTAACCATGTCAGAATTTGTTTCAAGAATTTTACATGAACTATCATCAAATACAACCTTGTGACCCCTGTCACATAATTGACTAATGCTAATCAGGTTGTGTTGAAGCCCTTCCACAAGTAAGACTTTTTCAATGGAGTTTGTGGAAGACTTACCTACTGTTCCAACTCCAATTATTTTACCTTTGTTCTTTCCTCCAAACTTGACCAGACCCCCTGGCTTCATCTCTATCTTGCTAAACTTGGATCGGTCTTCTGTCATATGCCTGGAGCAGCCACTGTCGAGGTACCACTTGTTGTCTTCAGCTGCCAGGCCGACCTATACAGATACATCAAGCAGAGTGATTTGGAACCCAAGATGAGTTGGGTCCAATGACATTGTTCAAATCTCTGATCAAGTGTTTAGGTATCCAGATTTGTTTCAGCATGGTTTTCTCTGGCACCTTCCTTTCTGGTTTATTAAAGTTGAATCCAGCTGAACTGGAGAAGTGAGTTCTATTCCATTCATTAGCCTTCCTATTCCTAGGAAATTTCCTGTAGGCTAGTTGATTAGCATATCTTTGACCATGAAAGTTATTTCTCCAGTAGGTCCTGTTTGGACCCATCTGATTATTGTAATTCCAGCTCTTATTCTGATTTGCTTTCTTGGTCCATCTATCATTTATGTTCTGGTAAGTGGGCTTAGTGTTATTCTTCATAAAATTCATTCCCATCAGAAATGGTTGTCCAGTACTGATTTTTGTGTTTTCTTTAGGACATTGAATTTCCTTAGAGCTGTTTGAGCTGGATGGTGTGTCCAGCTTTTCTTTTCCCTTCTCTGGGCAGAAGGTGATGGTCTTGAATTGCAAGGGTCTCTTGTTGGTTGGGTCGTAGCCTAGACCTTCCTTATTGAAATTGACCCTAGTCCCTAGTATAGCATCTAAGGTAGTCTTTCCTTGGATAAAATTTTCTAAGACTTTCTGTTTGTCTTCCAGCTCCTTTTGAAGGGACTCAGAATTTTTTAGGAGTTCAACATTTACTTTCTTCACAGCTTCATATTTCTCTGAATTCACTCTAATTTCATTCATGCTTTCTTCAATTTTAGTTTTGAATTCATTGAGCTGTTTTTGACTTTCTTGAGTTTCTTCCTTGAGCTTATCATTTTCTTTCCTTAGTGAGGTCATTTCTTCTAGTTGTTCTTTTAGCTTCTCATTTTCCTCACAGATCAGAGTTTGTTCTTCAACATTTGTGTTAAATTTTCTTTTCAGAACTCTGTGCTCTTTGCTAAGGGAATTAAATTTATCTAGCAAGTCACCATAAGCATCCTCCCAGTCATCAATTGAGAAATTTTTGAAAATGTTTATTACCTCCTCTACACTGTTTGCCATAAGGCAAATTCCATCTTCATATTCTTCTGAGGAAGCTTCTTCCGAGTCTTCTTCTTCCTCGCTCCATGTGCAGACCATCGCCTGTGGCTTCTTCTTCTTCTGCACCTTTATGTTTTTTTTCTGAAGATAGGGACCCTTCTTCTGGAGGTCTGGGCATTCGCCTTTCATATGTCCCTCTTTGTTACAATTAAAACAAGTCAGTCTCTTAGGATTTCTATCCCTGTAATTAGTAAATTCAGCACTCTTGTTGAAAGAGTGTGGCTTCTTCTTCCTAAAGGTCTTTCCCTTTTTCTTCAAAAATTTTCTGAACTGTCTAGTGAGCATTGCCTGCTCCTCCTGGTCGAGATTTGAAAGACCTTCAAGCTCGGACTCAGACTCGGGGCTACTGCTGCTGCTCCCACTGTTGCTACCCTTGTTGCGGGATGCCCTTAGAGCCACATTCTTACCCTTCCTCTCACTTCCTTCTCCACCTCCTTTGAAATTCATCTCATAGGTCATAAGAGATCCTATGAGTTCATTCACAGTCAAGATAGTCAAATCTTTTGACTCCTCAATCACAATGGCCTTAGTGTGCCATGCCGGGGATAAAGATCTAAGGATTTTCCTGACTATATCTGCCTCAGCAAGATCCTTCCCTAGCCCTTTAAGAGTATTTGTGATTAAAGACAACCTGGCATACATCTCAGTTATATTCTCGTCTGCATTCATCTTAAACATTTCATACTTAGAAGTGTAGAGATTTACCTTTAAGGCTTTCACTTGAGCTGTACCTTCATAGATCAATTACAGCTCATCCCACATTCGCTTGGCAGTTCTGTATGTAGATATACGAGCATATTCCTCTGGATGAATAGCACACTGGATGATGTTCAGCGCCGTCCAGTTGAGTGAAGAGAGCTTGACATGGTCATCTGTCCAAGCATCCTCATTTGGTGGCAGATCATATGGCCCCACCGTGATTACTCTCCACAGTTTATGACTCTGAGCCCTGATGAACACTTCCATCTTGTTCTTCCAAAATAGATAGTTACTACCATCGAAATAAGGAGGGCGACTAATGGATTGACCTTCAGCCATGAAGGTTCTAGGTCCACTAGGATTTCCTTGACCGTTCATCCACATGGTGTAAACCTGCTCTGATACCAATTGTTAGCGCAGCAAGAGTGATATAGAAGGGGGGGGGATGAATAGATCACTCCCAATTTGAAGAAACTTAAGCGAAAAATAAATTCTACTGCTAACGCACCTCCTTAACCCGTACACAGAGAAATGTAAATGAGAATAAAGAACTGATCACACGGAAGCAAAGAGACAAGCAGATGAAGAGCGCAGATAATAATAGCAAACCACAGAGGAGGCACTCTGTTTTTAGGTGGTTCGATTGCAGTCCGCAATCTACATCCACCCCTCACTCCAACTAGAGTGAGGATTCCACTAGACGATGCTAGATCAATGCAGACTTAGTCTGCGAACAACATGCTGCCACACAGCTTGAACACCAAGGGAAACAAATCCCTCAACCAAGTTCTGCTACCCACAGAACTTGAAACCTGTTCTAGCTCCCAGCTAGAACACAACCAGAGAATCCTCTCCCTTCCTCCACACACCGGAGGGAAACTGATAATGACAATCAGTCACTAACACCACCAGAGATCCTCGATCTCTCTTCCTCTGCAACACAGAGGGAAACTGGAGTGATACTCCCTTCCTCCACACACTGGAGGGAAAACAATTCAAATCAGAAGGATGAACAAAATGAAACGAAAGCAAAGTAGAAACAAAAACCAATGAAGAAGAAATCGGTTCTGAAAACCCAATACAAATGTAGCTTCAAATGAAGTAATTCATCAATCCACACACACTGCTTTCTCTCTCAAACAAACTCCTCTAGGATCTGGAACTCTCTGCTCTTTTTCTTTTCTGGATCGTGCAAACTCTCACCAATGGCTTCTGCTTTCTCTATTCACGATCTTGCTTCTACTGAAGGATGAAGCTCTATATTTATAGCAGATATTGGCGTGTGGCTGCCAGGTTCCCGCCCATGCACTTTTGGCCAGATCATTTGAATTTCGACCACATGGCAGCATCCTGACCAGGTTGCCATCCACGTGTCATGCGCCTGTTATCTTGGATCGCGTGCCAGGTGCCAACCTCGGTTCACGTGCCCAATCATCAGCCTGAATCGCCTGCAGACAGACAGATGGAATGTATAGACTTAGTTAGTTCAGGCTATTAACATGAATGTATATACTTCAGAACCTTCAACTGATTAAGTGTGTACAACATGAGAGAGTGTACAGACTTAATGAAAGAGGCGCATGTGTGAAGGTAGTGTATAGACTTATGAACAATGCAGACGAATGGCAGTGTATAGACTATGAACAATGCAGACGAATGTCAGTGTATAGACTATGAACAATGCAAATGAATGGCAGTGTATAGACTATGAACAAGCGCATGTGAAGGCATTGTATAGACTTAAGAAGAACAAAGCAAACAAGCCTTACTAATGTGTACACTTAACAAAGCTTCTGCCACTGTATAGACTTCACGAAGCCTAACCAGTGTACAGACTTGGAACCTGTGTGAGACTCTTAATAAGACTGTGAGCAGTGTGTAGACTTGAACCCCATCGGTGATGTATAGACTTCGACAGCCTTAGCCAGTGTATAGACTCTGCCAGGGTGAGACGATGCATTAGACACTCGGCTGTATAGACTTGGAGATTTCTGAATGAAACGATCGGCTGATGAACCGATGTACAGACTCTGAATGTAAAGGCAGTCTGTATAGACTTGAATCGCTTGAAGCGATGTATAGACTTTGTGAAGCTCAAGCACTGTACAGACTTGTGAAGACTTCAGCGTTGTACAGACTTGGTGAAGCTCAAGTGAATGTATAGACTTGATGAACCACTGTGGATGTGTGGACTTGAGCGAGTGAAGCCGATGTACAGACTTGCCTAAGACGCAACATGAGACGCTGGCTGAGACGGACGCTGTACAGACTTTGAAGAGCAGTTCAATGTATAGACTTGAACGAATGAGGCCGATGTATAGACTTGCGTAAGACGCAGCATGAGACGCTGGCTGAGACGGACGCTGTACAGACTTTGAAGAGCAGTTCAATGTATAGACTTGAACGAATGAGGCCGATGTACAGACTTGCCTAAGATGCAGCATGCAATGTACACACTTAGTGATATACAGACTTGGTCAGGAAAGCGTAGGGAAATGTTGAGTGTATGGACTTGGCCAATGCGTAGGAAAAGATATCGAATGTACAGAGTTGGTGAATCACAGACCAGTGTATAGACTTAGAGAAATGAAGTCTAGTGTATTGACTTGGAGAACTGTTCAATGTGTTGGGTTGGCGTTGTATGGACTTTACCCAAGGAACCGAATGTATAGACTTTGCTGAAGCTATCTCTGAAGCAATGTTCAAACTTTGCAAACAAGACTCTGGGCGATGTATAGACTTACACTATCGGATGTGTAGACTTCATGACAATGCAGCATCCAGTGTATAGACATGAAGTTTGACAATATAATGTATAGAGTTGAAGCTTGGAAGGATGTATAAGGTTGAGCTGAATTAACTTTGGCAATGTGCAGACTTGACTGGTCGGGCAGTGTACAGACTTAGAGAATTAGGATCAATGTGTAGACTTCAGTTAGAAGGTGCCCGATGTACAGACTTGAAGAAGATATGCCATTGTACAGACTAAATGGATCAAGCTGGTGTATAGACTTTGTGCCCAAACTATCAATGCTCTGATGCGTCGACCCACCCTTGCTGATGAGTCGACCCACTACTATTCATATTAACCAAACAGTGTAGATAGAATCAAGATAGCATGCTTATCTGACAACCAAATGAATTGTACTCACTCACATGATGAAACAACATTAATCTAGAGATAGAAGATTGATTTATAGTGTGAGACATCATCAAAACCATAGGGATGCAACACAATGGACAAGCATCGGAGGAGTAATTTTTGCTTGGCGTCGGCCACCATTCGGAATAATATTCCGTTTCGGAGCTCATAAGAATCCTTAATTCTGATTAGCCTGATCTTCTCTTCTCTCTTCTTGGGCAGCTGCTGGTACTTGAACCACTGCATCAGGGGGTCTCTCCAGTCAAGTAGGCCAATGGCTTTTGCTGTGGTGACCTCTAGCTCTTCTTCTTCTGGTTCTTCTTCTATCATACTGGGCATCTGGCGCTGATTTATTACTTGGATACTGAGAGATCCATCTGGAGGCACTGCCAGTGAGCTTGCCAGTTTTTCCAGGGCGTCGGCCTGTGCATTCTCCCCCCTGGCGACATGGCCTATCTCAAGGAGGTAGAACCGCTCCATGAGTCTCTTCGCCTTAGTGTGATAAGGGAGCAGCTCAGGTTTTCGGACATCAAACTGTCCCTAGACCTGCTTGACGACTAGCAGTGAGTCGCCGAATACTTGGAGCATTTTGATCTCCATTTGGAGGGCCACCTGAAGGCCGATGATCAGAGCTTCATACTCTGCTTCATTATTTGTGCAGGGCTTGCTAATGCAGCAGGAAGTGTGCATCACTTCTCCGTCTGGCGATTTGAGGACGATGCCGGCTCCGGCCCGTACCTTGGCGCGTCCGGACGGGGTCGCTTCTGTTCTCGAAGCCCCGTCAAAGTATAGCTGCCAGATAGCTTGTTGGACATGATCCACCTCCAGTGTCTCATCCTCGGGTAGCTCTGTGGCCAACAGGGAGTCTTCGGGCACAGGGTGTGCTGCGAAGAAATCTACGACGGCTTGTCCCTTAACGGCCTTTTGCGGCACGTAGGTGATGTCAAACTCCATGAGCAGCACGGCCCATTTGCCAAGGCGCCCCTTCGGGATAGGCTGGGAGAGAATGTGCTTGATGGGGTCAGCTCTGGATATTAAGCTTACTTCATGGGATAGCATGTAGTGCCTCATCTTCTTGACTACGAAGACCAAAGCAAGGCAGACTTTCTCTATCGGAGTGTACTTGGCCTCCGCCCCCACCAATCTCCGGTTGAGGTAGTAAAGCGCCTGCTCCTTTCCCTCATCATTATTCTGGGCGAGCATTGCCCCCAGTGAATATTCGGTAGCTTCTATGTAGAGAATAAGCGGTCTGCCTTTGACAGGTGCCCCCAGGACTGGCGGGGTCTTCAGGTACTCTTTTACCTGGTCGAACGCATGCTGGCATTCGTGACCCCACCTGAAGGGTGCATTCTTCATCATCAGTCTGTGAAAGGGTTGGTAATGCCCCGACAGGTTGGAGATGAACCTGCGGATGTAGGCTAGACGGCCCTGTAGGGACCTTAGCTCTCTTAGACTCTTCGGAGGGGGCAATTCCTGAATGGCTTTTATCTTGAAGGGGTCAATCTCGATCCCCCTGTGCCGGACAATAAAGCCGAGGAACTTTTCGCTGGACACGCCGAAGGCGCACTTCATGGGATTCATTTTCAGCCCGTACAGCTGGAGCCTTTGGAAGATGACCCTGAGGTCACTCAGATGCTCATCTCTCTTCTTAGTTTTGACAACCAGGTTGTCGATATAGCATTCGACCTTGCTATACAGCAGCTCGTCGAAGATCTTGGTCATCGCCCGCTGATATGTAGCACCGGCATTCTTGAGGTCGAAGGGCATCCTCTTGTAGTGGAATATCCCCTTTGGCGATCTGAAGGCTGTGTGAATCCGGTCGTGGTCGGCTATCCAAATTTGGTTATATCCGGACGATCCGTCCATGAAGGACAAGGCCTCGTGGCCAGTGGTTGCATCAATCATCACTTCGGTGATAGGCACCGAAAAGTCATCTTTTGGGCAGGCTTTGTTCAGGTCGCGGAAGTCCACGCAAATCCTGATTTGTCCATTCTTCTTCTTCACCGGCACAATGTTGGCCAGCCAAGTGGTGTACTGGTTCTCCGCCACGAAGCCGACATCGATGAGCTTGTCGACTTCCTTGCAGATCTGGCTGATCAATTCCAGCCTCATACGCCGGGGAGACTGCTTCACTGGTTCCGGCATGGGATCAATGGCCAAGATGTGCTGAGTCACTTCGGGGCTGAGCCCAGGCATTTCTTTATAGTTCCAGGTAAAGCAATCCTGGAATTCTTGCAGCAACTTTGTGTATTGCTCTCTCTCCTGTGGGGGCATAAGAGCACTCAGAAAGGTCGGCCTGGGGTCACCTTCTGTGCCAAGGTTGATCTCAATCAATTCGTCGACTGTGGCCTGACCGCCATTTTCAATTTCCAGCGGGGCTGGCGACAAATCGACGAAGTCTTGATCTTCATTATCTTCAGGCTCGAGGACGCCATCCCCCTCTTCTTGTTCCTCATGAAGGGGCGCGGAGGCTGCATTTGTCACTCATTCCTCTTGGACCGTAGCCGCCGGGTCCGTGGGGTCCGCTGGTGCAGAAAGGCACAGGGCCACCTCGGGGTCTTCTGTGTACTCATCATAGACAGCTCCGGTGGGGGCCGGGGCAGCCGCATCTTCAGGCGCTTGGTACTGGATGGATAGTGTATAGGCTCCTCTTCTGGGGCTGTCCGCCACGTGGGGGCGTGGTGGGGCTACCACATAGTCTCCCATTCTGAGCTCGTCCCTGTCAATGAGATTTTGAGCAATGTCTTTGAAGACATAGCAGTCTTCGATGGCGTGGCCCAGTATCTGGTGGTAGGGACAAAACAGTGGGTCCCCACTTCTTCGGGTGTCCTGCGGCCTCTTGGACCGTGGGAGGGAGACCTTGCCGTAATGGCAGGCCCAGTCAAAAATACCCCGAGTCTTCTCTCTTGGGAAAGAGTAGGGCTTTTACAGCTTCTCTTGGAGTGTCAGGCCTTGCCTGGTTGGCCGCCCGGTTAATGGGCTTGCCGTGTCTCTTGTCTCCCTTCTTGACCAGACGGGGACATCGGGACTGGTGTCTCGGGGTCGAGGCATGTAGCCACCCCACGGGCGGAGAGAACCCTGGATGAGGTCGGCAACTAGCGAGGTCAACTCAGCCAGCCGTGCTTTTAACATCTCGATCTCCCGTTGCTGCTTATGGTACAAGGCGTACATGACGGGGTCATATCGAGGGGAATTTGGGGCATGACCCATGCTTCTGCTTCTTGCTTCGCCAGCAGGCCGAAGTAAGGGCGCCTCAGCGGTGTGCTCTTGCGAGGCTAGCCTGTCGGAGAGAGAGGGGGTTTTCCCCGTGCAGCGGCGGCGGAGAGGGTTCCAAAGGAACACTTCTTCATCTTGTGCCTCCTCAGCCGGAGGCCTGGGATATACTTCTTGGTGTGCTTCCTGCAAATCTGTAGCTTCCGCGGGGTCGTCGCCGGACAAGGCCGAAACCGATATCACATCAGTTTCGTAATAATCTTCTAGTGAAAAGCCCAGACCGGGGTGCTTGGTGATTTGCAGCAACCGCCGATCCAGGTTTGGTGGGTTCCACATTCTTTCGAACATTTCCTTCCGGCTGGAGGGTTGATAGGGGGGATCTTTTGCTTTCTGACCATTCTGGCTGCCTGGTCGGTCATGTGGGGGAGTCCCGCAATGGGGACGTGCGGGTCATGCAACTCGTCAGGAAATCGACAATCATCATCTTCCATGACTGGCTTTTCCCCGGCAACATAAAAGATAGTGGATGGCCCCTCCGGGTTAGGCACTTCAAAGGTCCTCAGCTGCTCGGCCGCTTGACAGTCAATTTCTGTAATGGGCTTGATGATCCCTGGCGGGACTCTGACATCCTCCAGCAGGTCTTCGAGGCAAGGCGTCCCCGGTGTAGAGTAGATGGGGAGAGGGGCTGCCTTAAATACCCCCCCCCCCCTCTTGTGCAATGAATGGTACATGTGGGGGAGCCACATAACCTGGGGGCGGCGGAGAAAACCAACTGCCCGACTCCACTTTCTTCTTTCCCTTGTCTTGGGCTGCTTGGGGAATTTGCTTCGCCTTTTCTAAGTACAGATTGGCGTCTGACAAATGACACTCGAACACCTCGAACGGGTGGAGGTCGGTGAAGATCCTAACTTCCTTCCCCTCGTAAGGGTATTTAATGCATTGGTGTAGGGTGGAGGGCACCACTCTATTCTGGTGTAACCAGGGCCGTCCCAGCAACGCCTTGTAGGAAGTGTTGGAGTTGATGACGTGGAACTGGACCTTGGTGGTGAAATCATCGAAAGTCAAGTTGAATTCTGCAACCCCCATGGGGACCTCACATTTCTGGTTAAAACCAGCAATCTTGACATTTTTGACCTTAACCAGGTGTACGTCAAAGTAGTGCTTTTGGTACACCCGGTAGGGAAGCATATTCACTGCTGCCCCCGGGTCGATCAGGACCCTGTTGATAGGCTGGCCGTTCAGCTGCCCTTTAATGTAGAGGGGTCTGTTATGGCTGCAGGTGGGCAGGAGCATGTCATCTTCTGTGAAAGCCACGACCACCTCAGGTGACATCTCTGTTAGGCAAGCTTCAAGATGTGCTGGCGTCTGGAGCGCGGCAATGATGGCTTGCCGTGTTTCTTCGTCCAAAGACAGCATCTCCCATACGGTAAACCGGGTCGGGATCTTTTTTAGGTGTCTGACTATTCGGTCGGCAGCCCGCACCTTGAGTAATTTCATCTCTTCGGGCTTGCCGCGCCTGCCCCCACCTTGGAGTTGGGGTGTCAAATCAGGGGATGCCAGCTTTGTGGGCTCTGTTGCAGCCTGTTGAGTCGGCGGGGCCTGCTGGGCTTCCTCCGCTCCTCGCATGAATTTGGCGAGGTTTGGGATGTCACTGTTGCCCGCTTCTGGCTGAGGAAGATCCACCGGTAGAGCTTGGGAGTTGCTTACTTTTTCGGTCGAGGGAGACCCCTGGGAGCGCACCTTCCCGCCTTCTCGGGCTAACAAGAATTCGGCGAATGAAGGGGTGCCTCGGCTCCTAGCCCCTACGGGATAGAGACTCGCCGGAGGAGGGATCTCGGTGCCTCGTACCTCAGGGTCGGGAACCCGGTATGGTTGTTCCCCCTGAGCATGATGTTGAGGTTATCCTGAGGAGGGTGCCCCCACTTCCTTCCCGACCTGGTGTCATGTTGGGAAGTGGAAACTTCAGCTTGATTCACCTCTGGTGGCTCATGGGGTGGCTCTTCTTCTGTTTCCTCCAAGGAAAGGGCAGTGAAACTCCGCCGATTGCATCTCCTAGGGTTAGGGTTTCGGAAGATTCGCAGAGGGGAAATGATCCTCTCATCCTAGCCTTTCATTTGCCACCGATTTGGGCTCATTTGATGGAGTATTGGGCTCGAATTTTGCATTTTAAGGTATGGTTGGGGCTTAAACCACTAATTCGGCCTACTTAGGGTGGCTTTGGTACGTATGGAGTTAGGCTAAAGATGGGTTAAGTCAACCTGATTAAAGTAGCCCGGAATTAACCCATTTTTGATTTGGTAGGAGGGTAGTTAATCTGGGAGTAATGATGTGGGCTAACCTAATTTTAATCTAGTATGATTTGGTAAATAGTAGGTTAACCTAGTAATAATGAGAGAGAGAAATAGCATTTATTATGAGAGAGACACACACATTTAATTGAGCATTTATTGAGGTAGGAGGTTAACCCACCTTAATCCACCCTTGGGTGTGAGTTTCAAAACCCAAGAATATCCCTGGGTTAGCCCTTAACCTAACCCGACTAACACTAACTCCTTACCAAAGCACAAAAAAGCTTATCCCGGAGTTAACTTAGAGCTAACCCCGTGATAAACCAATATCAAAGAGAGGCTTACAGATTTTATTTGGGTTGGCCACAGAAGACAAGTTTGTGAAACGTGTTATCCTCTATAAGAATATAATTTTTATGGATTTTTATAAAATAGTTGAAATATAACTTATTCTATTTATTAAGGAATTATTCTAATTAATTGCTAATTAATTTCTCAAAAAAAATTCAGGATATTACATCCTCCCCCACTTTAAGGAATTTGGTCTCCAAATTCATCGGGTATTACCAATTATTTGAATATTTGAACTAACATGATCTTATCTATCAAAATAACATGTTAATCATACAACTAATGACGAAAGAATTTAGCTATAGATAGGGATAAAAGAGAACAATACCTTATATAATTCTTCATTCGATAGAAGTTTATTTCGATTCTTCTTATATTTTTGCTTGTGAAAGTAACTTAGGACAGTTAGCCATTATATGATCCTAATTTCAACAACGGAGAAACAACGGAGACACGCTCCGCTCCTTCGCCAGCACTCCTTTACGAGATGACCAAGTTTGTGACAGTACAAACATTTCATTTGCGTAATATTATTATTATTATTCTTATTACTTCGGGTTTCTTTATGACGGACTCGCCAGCCTCTAGCGGAACCGAATCTTAGCTTACTCATGGACCCACTCGCTTTCATTTTAAGAATGGCTTAGAGACCTGCAAAATAATTATATGGTTAACTTTTTCATTACCCTTACGCGTATCACAACGCAATCTTGTATATATTTTATTACTTAACCCAAGATACTACCCAATCTCACCAAGTGACAAGGGATGACACGGGTCTTATGACTTAGGGTAACCTATACTCTTGGAAAAAATCCTAGGATTCAGACAACGGAGGCTTTGATACCACCTCTGTCACGCCCTGAACCGATAGCAGCGGGAAGCGATGCTCGGAACGTGGCAGTTAATAGTCATGATAACAAGAGCGAAAATAAATAACCACAATTAAACACATGGAGGCCATACACATTGTGAAGATACGAACTTTTATTAATATTTGAAATTTAAAATATAATTTGACTCTTGACACTAGCTAGACTCAAGAAGATAAAAAGACAGACTCCGATCTCTAGGTTCCAGGTTCACTCGATCACACTGACCCGATCATCATTTGCAACATTCCGTTTACCGCTTTACCTGAAAAGGATTGGAAGTAGGGGTGAGCAAGAAGCTTAGTAGGACTTATACTCTATCGTTAGGCATAGTTTAAGTGATTAACCAATTAATGAATATGCATGATTAACGCGAGAAAAATAAGCAGAACTAAATAATCATCAAGATTCAAAGAGTAACGATAATTAAATGGAAGAAATAATTACATGTCGAGATATCAAGCAAGATTAACAAGATTTTCTAGTGAATGGCCATTTACAAGTCAATTCGAGTCATGTCAAGCAAGCAAGCAAGTACTTCATGCTTTAAGCATGAATAATAAGTTTCACGAGAATGTGGAATGCCCTAGACTCAAAAAGCTAGTCATGCACCGGTGACAATGCCACACCTAGTCATTCACCTCCCCAGGGATCAAGTGTTGGGTTCGGTGCTATGTATTCAGAGGGGGGTGAATGAATCTACCCTTTAAAAATTTCTCCCAATTAAAATCTAATGCTCACAACTGAAGAATTAACGCCTAAAGGAATGAATTAAACTTCAGATCTAATCCTGTCAAAGGACTCTTGATACCACAATCAAACACACAGTGTGCAATCAAAACATATCATCCCTATGCATGCATCTAAGAGAAGCATATAAGAAATCAAACCACTGCACAGAGAATTTTTAGGTGGTTCGGTCCTCCAGACCTACATCCACCCCACACTCAAACCAGAGTGTGGATTCTGGTTACTCACAGCTTGAACCGCTGGGCATCACAGCTTGCCTACAACCGCTGGGCATTACAGCTTGCCATCTGTTGGGCAACATAGCTTGCCATCGGCTGGGGACTACAACTTAACCCGTCCGAGGTATCCACCTCGCCGCTGTGCATCACAGCTTGCACTGCTGACGAATAGCTTGAAGAAGGGTTTAAATCTAAAACAGAACACAAGAAAAATCAGCAACGAAAAGCTGGAAATGAAGTGCACAATGTAGCTCTCGTAGGAGCAAGTCTGGTTTGGATCTGATCTAATTTCCAGACAACTAGATTCTTCAATGGATGCTTCAGACTCTCTGCTCGAGCTCTCTATCTCTCTCTTTCTCTTCTACTTCTTCTCTCTTTCTCTTTTCTTCTTTGCTGCTTTCACACTCTGCCTCTGCTCTCTTTCTCTTCTTCACTCTTTTCTTCTCTGGATCGTGTAGGCTGCTTCAGTCACACTCTCTTTGCTTCTACTCCTTCTGCTTCAATCAGTCTTGTTCTGAGGAAGAAGGCTTCCTTTTATAGCAGCAGCAGAAGATAGGGCGTGTGTCTTCCACATTTCCCGCCCAGAAGCCTCAGTCCACGTGGCAGCATTTCAGCACAGTGGTTCCACGTGTCACGATCAGGGCCATCTTTTATTCTTGGATCACGTGCATCATTAACCTCTTGGAGCAGCAGCTCTGTAATAACAGATTGTTATCAGTAGAGTCATGGCCTGTACAGACTTGACAACAGGTGTGCAGAGGAGAGTGTATAGACTTTCAGTGCATGAGATGCAGTTTGCATTATGCATAAGTATATACATTCAGAGTGAATGCACAGACAGGCCAGCACAAGTGTACAGACTTGCGTGAGACGCTGCATGAAGCAAGGCAAATGGATGTATAGACTTGTGTGTGCGTGCATGCTACAAGGTAGTGTATGGACATGAACGCGTGTAACAAGATAGTGTACAGACTTGTGTTCATGCAGCAACATGCGTTGTATGGACTTGCTATCATGCGGATGTATAGACTTGAGCAGACTGGCTATCATGCGAGTGTATAGACTTGTGCAGACTGACGATGTACATACTTGCATGAGACACAGAATGCGACGTTGAACTGCCAAGAATGTATAGACTTCTAAGTGCTGACAGACGATGTACATACTTGCATGAGATGCTGAATGAGACGGATGTTCACGAGACATGAACTGCATTGGCTGTGCAGACTTGTGCTAATGCTGCAAGTGGACAATGTACACACTTCAAATCAAATGATGCATGATGTACAGACTTGCCAGACGCATGGACCAAGTCTGTATGGACTTGCCACCAATGTACAGACTTTAAACGTGAGTGATGCAGCGATGTATAGACTTTGCATATGCTCTGAAGATGGGCTGTACAGACTTCATATGATGCATGCACAAGACACAACGAATGTGGATGCACTGACAATGTACAGACTTGGTTTCGTGCATGCTACAGGGCAATATATGGACTTTGAATGAACGAGCATGCATTGTATAGACTTTGAGTGATGCACAAACATATGCAATGTATAGACTTATGCATTGAGTATAGAACACTGCATGACCTAGCACACTCATGCATTCTCCACAGAATAGATCAGACATATGCATTCATGTGATGACTCAAAGTGTTGTTCTTAGCAAAATAATATGGTGACTCATTCATGTTGCTATCATTAAAACACCACATTATCATCAAAGCACAAGGGGCACAATAATCTCCCCCTTTTTGATGATAGCAACATAATGAGTCACACTGACTCGTCAAACTATTCTCTCCCTTTGACATAATCAAAAAGAAAAGAAATAGTATGAGAGACAAAATTCAGCACACAGACTATTTTCTCACAAATTCAGAGTACAGAGAAAGAAACATAGTTCACTGAGATAGAGTTCCCCCTTATGACAAGAAAACATCTCTCCCCCTATCAATATGCATGCAGAACTACTCTCCTCTTAAATGCAGATAATCCATAACTCCCCCTGAAGCGCAGGAATGAACTCTGGTTATCCAATAAATCAATCTGAAATTTGCCATTACAAACAATCTGAACTCTGGCTGTGGCACCTCACATATGCATGAACAGAATGAAACAAGTGGAAAGTCCACAGAACCAGAACTGGTTGCAAAACAAGATGGAAGATTCCAACAGTGTGGAGAGGAAAGTGATTGATGATATGAAGGTAAAAGTAGACAACAATAATCACAAGACGTCTCAATGAATATTCAATAGCAAGATTTATGTTGATCAGGCTGACTGGAATGAATCTGATCATAAGGGATTTTAATGCTTGCACCACTACAATAAGTCTTAAGAAGAATAGACTCTTATATCATAAAGGGTTATGAAGTGGCAACTTAACCAATCTGATTTAATTATGATGTATACCAAATTTGTCAAGTTAAACTCAATACTCATATCTGAAACCAAGTTTTAATAAAGGTGAACCAAATAGTCAGATAACACTCAAAATTAATCATCTTTATCTTACACACATGATCTCAATAGCTCCTTTGAAAGTTACACAGATTAGTACTGAGGTTAAACACTTTTACAAGAACATGAGTTGACAGAATTTTCAATATATTTTCATTTGAAGCACATTATATTTTTCTTGAGCAATTTAAGTTGATCACACCTTTTTATATGAGGCACAACACGTCTTAGGTGAAGTAACCCAGTTACTCAGTGTGATAACTGTCATTGCCTCTCAACATTGAGACCAGAGTTAGTAATAGAAATATCTTTTTACATGAGGAGACACCTTGATCAGAGGCCAGACTCCCCAGTTACTCGACACAAATATGCCATTGCTCTGTCAGGTTTTTCGATAAATTTTTATCAGAGATAACTATGGCACCTCATGACATAAGTTACTTTATTTCATTGATAAAGAACCCAGTTTCTCAGTGACCGAGTCATTGCTCTGAATTCACAATTTTTCATTTAGTCAACATTTTTCAAATTAATGTTTAACCACAGTACTCACTCTATGTATCTCTACCAAAGTAGCCTTGATTACAAATTTTCAGATATCAGATGAGAGAGTCTAAGGTTTACATGACACATGTGGTTAAAGTTTATTAAACCTTATCATTCAGATATTTTCAAAGCATTTAAATGCAAATCTGAGAATACATAAATCTTATATCAGTCAGATTTAGTGGTTATTCTTAAACCTATATGATAGGAATTTCTACATGATTCAGACTGAATTGCATGGCCTGCAGCTTCAGTTCCTCAGATCAGATCAAAAAAAAAAATTTAGCTGACCAACTAATCAACAGTAGAACTAAATCAGTCACACCAGCTAAGAGATATATGAAGGATGAGTATAAGATGGTGGAAGAGTCAATCACCAATAGAGAAGAGCATTAGAAGAGAGTTTATCAACATACATTAGCTGAGTCTGAAATATAGACTGATCAGCTGCTTTGGTGAAGACAGCAGAGAATTCAATTGAACAGCACATAGGCAAGAGAATGGATCAGATTACTAGACAAAAGGAGTTCATGAGGTGAAGAAGAGATGAAATAGGAATGCTCCCCCTGTCTAAATGCAATGGAATATCTTTTTAGGTTTTTCAAAATTTTATGACATGCACTACTCTTCATATGTGCAGTATGCAACAAATCTGATAAGGAGAGCATGATGACCAAGCGACAGTAGACAAGCTCCCCTTGACAAAATGCATGATATGCAATGAAGGCACAACAATATGCACTGTAAACATGAGATGCACCGACTATATGCAAGACATGCAGCTACCTATACTAGGTGCAATACATGCATTGACTTGAAATGTCAACTATGCAAAGCATGCGTATGACATTCAGCTATGCAGAATGATTATTCAAACATCATAGCATTCTTTATTCAGAGAGCATCATGCGAGAGCAATCAACTTTTCAAGATAAATCAATTTAGCACAGACAGATTATTATGATATGCGATCATCTAAAGGGCAGAGAATGTCAGATGACAGAATTTAACACAGGTTTTCAGAACTTACCTGAGTGGTGCACTCCTGGGGGTTTCACTTTTGAGTGCCTTGGATTATTAACCCCTTTATTCATCAGCTTCCAAGGCACACCTGCAAGATAAGATCAATTTACGAATTTACGGACCCAAAGACTTTTGGGTCTTATTAGTTGAGTGACACCTCTGACAGGTGCACTCCAGGGTTTCCAAGTCTTCCTATCATCAAAATTCAAATCATGGTAGTTATTCATGATATGTCCTATTCTCCCACAATAATGACAATTAATGACAGAGTTCAAATTCCTTTTGACAGGATGAACATGAGATTTTTGTGAGTGGACATTCGTTAAGATATTTCTACCATGCAAATTGGTATTCATTTTAACATGCCAACACTTAAAGGCTCGATGGCCAACTTTACCATATTCAAAACATACAGGAGTTTTTCTATTAAAGACAGTTTTGTTCTCAAGGATATTCTCAGGTTTTGAACTCCTTTTTCCTCCCTGGGCATGCCAGCATTGAGCTGCAACATGGCCCAGCTTCCCACACTGGAGGCAATGGATCTTCTTCTTCTTATTGAATGCATGGGGTTTTTTAAGAATAATCTTAGCACTCAATTCATCTTGAACCATTATTCTACATTCATGCATATGATGACCAGATATGCCACAGTAATGACATGAGCTGATTCTTGTGTGTGCATGTGACTGGATGGGGAAATGTTTTGTACTATGCACTTGATCATGAGGTCTAACAGAGTTAGAAAAGGCCTTAACTGCAATAGATGAGAGTTTGGTTTTCCTTTTACTTCCAGCCTTTTCCTGATTACTTTCATTCTTCAAATTTTTATTCTTATTTTCAGTTCTCTGAGCAGTAAAGTTAGCTTCGTATTTGTTTAGCTCAGATTCACACGCAATCAACTGCTGTTGCAAAGCATCATTCAGGTTCTTCAGACTTTCATTTTCTTGTTGAACCATTATTTCATTGTTGTTCTCATTTTCCTTCACAACTGATTTTCCTTTTTCAAATGACAACCATCTTTCAGAGAAGACAGTATTAAGAGCCATTAGCTTTTTATTTTGATCTTTAAGATACATGTTTTCTTCAATCAGCATATTTTGACATTGATCATTTTCCTTCTTCTAAGCCAGCAATGAATCATTTTCTTCTTTCAATGATCTGATTTCATGCATCATTTCTTTTCTTAGTTTCTTTTTCTCAGATTTAACCTTATCATATTTCTCAATTAAGTGCTCATTTAACACAATCAAGTCCTCAATACAAAAATTTCCAGTGTCAGAGTTTACATGTTATGAAGTTTCCTCCATATGATCCTGGTCTTTGTCTGCTACCATGAGACACTTCACCTCTTCCTGACTTGTGATAGCAGCAACCATATTAACAATTTCTGACGCACTGCAGCAATCAAACACACAAGGAAACTTGTCAGTATTTGTAGCCCTTCGAGTTAGCTCCAGGGCCTTTTGATTCTCTGTGAATTTCAAGTGGTCTGAAGTTTTCCATAAGGATTTGTCCTTTGGAACTTCATAAGAGCTGTGTGCGATTATTATCCATAGATCTGGACTAATCTGCATCACGTACTCTCTAAATTGATTAAACCACTTGTAAAAACCTAGACCCTCAAACTTTGGAGGATCAATCATGATTTCCATGCTCAAACAGAATAAGAGTTCTAAATAGAACACTAATCAAACACAATGCAAGCAAATGAATCAACTCAGATCACACCGAAGCCAATTACGGATCGGATCTGCAGGTCGCTGGACCCTCTGTACAGACACCCGCTTTGATACCAAGTGTTGGGTTCGGTGCTATGTATTCAGAGGGAGGTGAATGAATCTACCCTTTAAAAATTTCTCCCAATTAAAATCTAATGCTCACAAGTGAAGAATTAACGCCTAAAGGAATGAATTAAACTTCAGATCTAATCCTGTCAAAGGACTCTTGATACCACAATCAAACACACATTGTGCAATCAAAACATATCGTCCCTATGCATGCATCTAGCGGAAGCATATAAGAAATCAAACCACTGCATAGAGGATTTTTAGGTAGTTCGATCCTCCAGACCTACATCCACCCCACACTCAAACCAGAGTGTGGATTCCGCTGACTCACAGCTTGAACCGCTGGGCCTCACAGCTTGCCTACAACCGCTGAGCATTACAGCTTGCCATCCGCTGGGCAACACAGCTTGCCATCGGCTGGGGACTACAGCTTAACCCGTCCGAGGTATCCACCTCGCCGCTGTGCATCACAGCTTGCACTACTGACGAACAGCTTGAAGAAGGGTTTAAATCTAAAACAGAACACAAGAAAAATCAGCAACGAAAAGTTGGAAATGAAGTGCACAATGTAGCTCTCGCAGGAGCAAGTCTGGTTTGGATCTGATCCAATTTCCAGACAACCAGATTCTTCAATGATCCAATATCGAGTTGAATTTAATTCTAGGCATGCCTCTAACTAAATCATGCCCGACCAATTTATTTAAAGTTGTAAAGCTAGCATGACCTAGACGTCTATGCCATCCAAAAGCATCATTTTCAGAGTTAGCAGATAAGCAAATAGTAGATTCAGATTCCTCATCTAAGTCTACAATGTAGACATTATTAATCCTGTTGGCTACAAATTTAACCACATCAGAATTTGTTTCAAAGATTTTGCATGAACTATCATCAAATACAACCCTGTGACCCTTGTCACATAACTGACTAATGCTAATCAGGTTGTGTTGTAGCCCTTCCACAAGTAAGACTATTTCAATGGAGTTTGTGGAAGACTTACCTACAGTACCGACTCCAATTATTTTACCTTTGTTCTTTCCTCCAAACTTGACCAGACCCCCTGGTTTCATCTCTATCTTGCTAAACTTGGATCGGTCTCCTGTCATATGCCTGGAGCAGCCACTGTCGAGGTACCACTTGTTGTCTTCAGCTGCCAGGCTGACCTACACAAATACATCAAGCAGAGTGATTTGGAACCCAAGTGAGTTGGGTCCAAGGACATTGTTCAAATCTCTGATCAAGTGTTTAGCTATCCAGATTTGCTTCAGCATGGTTTTCTCTGGCACCTTCCTTTCTGGTTTATTAAAGTTGAATCCAGCTGGACTGGAGAAGTGAGTTCTATTCCATTCATTAGTCTTCCTATTCCTAGGAAATTTCCTATAAGCTTGTTGATTAACATATTTTTGACCATGAAAGTTATTTCTCCAGTAGGTCCTGTTTGGACCCATCTGATAGTTGTAATTCCAGCTCTTATTCTGATTCACTTTCTTGGTCCATCTACCATTTGTGTTCTAGTGAGTGGGATTAGTGTTATTCTTCATAAAAATCATTCCCATCTTAAATGGTTGTCCAGTACTGGTTTTTGTGTTTTCTTTAGGACTTTGAATTCTCTTAGAGCTGTATGAGCTAGATGGTGTGTCCAGCTTCTCTTTTCCCTTCTCTGGGCAGAAGGTGATGGTCTTGAACTGCAAGGGCCTCTTGTTGGTTGGGTCATAGCCTAGACCCTCCTTATTGAAATTGACCCTAGTCCCTAGTATAGCATCTAAACTAGTCTTTCCTTGGACAAACTTTTCTAAGACTTTATGTTTGTCTTCCAGCTCCTTTTGAAGGGACTCAGAATTTTTTAGGAGTTCAGCATTTACCTTCTTCACAGCTTAATATTTCTCTGAGTTAACTCTTATTTCATTCATGCTTTCTTCAATTTTAGTTTTGAATTCATTGAGCTATTTTTGACTTTCTTGAATTTCTCCCTTGAGCTTATCATTTTCTTTCCTTAGTGAGGTTATTTCTTCTAGTTGTTCTTTTAGCTTCTCATTTTCCTCACAGACCAGAGTTTGTTCTTCAACATTTGTGTTAAATTTTCTTTTCAGAACTCGGTGCTCTTTGCTAAGAGAATTAAATTTATCTAACAAGTCACCATAAGCATCCTCCCCGTCATCAATTGAGTAATTTTCAAAAACATTTATTACCTCCTCTTCACTATTTGCCATAAGGCAAATTCCATCTTCATATTCTTCTGAGGAAGCGTCTTCGGGGTCTTCTTCTTCCTCGCTCCATGTGCAGACCATCGCCTGTGGCTTCTTCTTCTTCTGCACCTTTATGTTTTTCTTCTGAAGATAGGGACCCTTCTTCTGGAGGTCTGGGCATTCGCCTTTCATATGTCCCTGTTTGTTACAATTAAAACAAGTCAGTCTCTTAGGATTTCTATCCCTGTAACTAGTAAATTCAGCACTGTTTTTGAAAGGGTGTGGCTTCTTCTTCCTAAAGGTCTTTCCCTTTTTCTTCAAAAATTTTCTGAACTGTCTAGTGAGCATTGCCTGCTCCTCCTGGTCGAGATTTGAAAAACCTTCAAGCTCGGACTCAGACTCGGGGCTACTACTGCTGCTCCCGCTGTTGCTACCCTTGTTGCGGGATGCCCTTAGAGCCACATTCTTAGCCTTCATATCACTTCCTTCTCCACCTCCTTTGAAATTCATCTCATAGGTCATAAGAGATCCTATGAGTTCATTCACAGTCAAGATAGTCAGATCTTTTGACTCCTCAATCACAATGGCCTTAGTGTGCCATGCCGGGGATAAAGATCTAAGGATTTTTCTGACTATATCTGCCTCAGCAAGATCCTTCCCTAGCCCTTTAAGTGTGTTAGTGATTAAGGACAACCTGGCATACATTTCGATTATATTCTCATCTGCATTCATCTTAAACATTTCATACTTAGAAGTGTAGAGATTTACCTTCGAGGCTTTCACTTGAGCTGTACCTTCATAGATCAATTGCAGCTCATCCCACATTCGCTTGGCAGTCCTGTATGCAGATATACGGGCATATTCCTCTGGATGAACAGCACACTAGATGATGTTCAGCGCCGTCCAGTTGAGTGAAGAGAGCTTGACATGGTCATCTGTCCAAGCGTCCTCGTTTGGTGGCAGATCATATGGCCCAACAGTAATTACTCTCCATAGTTTATGGCTCTGAGCCCTGATGAATACTTCCATCCTGTTCTTCCAAAACAGATAGTTACTACCATCAAAATACGGAGGGCGACTAATGGATTGACCTTCGGCCATGAAGGTTCTAGGACCACCAGCATTTCCTTGACCGTTCGTCCACATGGCGTAAACCTGCTCTGATACCAATTGTTAGCGCAGCAAGAGTGATATAGAAGGGGGGGATGAATAGATCACTCCCAATTTGTAAAAACTTAGGCGGAAAATCAATTCTATTGCTTACGCCCCTCCTGAACCCGCACATAGAGAAATGCAAATGCAGTCACTAAACAAGACAGTATACGTGAATGAGAATGAAGAACTGATCACATGGAAGCAAAGAGACAAGCAGATTGAGAGTGCAGATAATAACAGCAAACCACAGAAGAGGCACTCGGTTTTTAGGTGGTTCGATTGCAGTCCGCAATCTACATCCACCCCTCACTCCAACTAGATTGAGGATTCCACTAGACGATGCTAGAACACTGCAGACTCAGTCTACGAACAACATGCTGCCACACAGCTTGAACAACCAAGGGAGACAAATCCCTCAACCAAGCTCTGCTACCCACATAACTTGAAACCTGTTCTAGCTACCAACTAGAACAGATCCGGAGATACCTCTCCCTTCCTCCACACACCGGAGGGAAACCAATTCGAATCAGAAGAATGAACAAAATAAAAGGAAATGAAATAGAAACAAAGACAACGAAGAAGCAGTCGGTTCTGAAAACCAATACAAATGTAGCTTCAAAGGAAGCAATTCATCAAACCATAGACACTGCTCTCTCTCTCGAACAAACTCCTCCCAGATCTAGACAATATAGGACTCTCTGCTCTTTCTCCTTTCTGGATCGTGCAGCCTCACACAAAAATGCTTTCTGCCTTTTTCTTTTCACGATCAAACTTCTACTGAAGGACGGAGCTCTTTATTTATAGCAGATTTTGGGCGTGTGGCTGCCAGGTTCCCGCCCATGAACTTTTTGCCAGATCATTTGAATTTCGACCACATGGCAGCATCCTGACTAGGTTGCCATCCACGTGTCATGTTCCTGGTTTCTTGGATCATGTGCCAGGTGCCAACCTCGGTTCACGTGCCCAATCATCAGCCTGAATCGCCTGCAGACAGAGATGGAAGAAATGTACATACTTAGTCAGTTCAGGCTATTAACAAGAATGTATATACTTCAGAAACATCAACTGAGTAAGTGTGTACAACGTGAGAGAGTGTATAGACTTGAAACAATAGTTAACCAAGTGTGTGTGTCATGTAAGAATGTATATACTTGGAGGTCTTTCAGCGAACTCAGTGTATAGACTTAGTTAGTTCAGGGCTATCCAAACCAATGTATAGACTTAATGGATAAGCTCATGAAAGACAGTGTATAGACATGTGATGAACAATGCAAACGAGCCTTACCAATGTGTAAACTTAACAAAGCTTCAGCCACTGTATAGACTTCACGGAGCCTAACCAGTGTACAGACTTGGAACCAGTGTGAGACTCTTAATAAGACTGTGAGCAGTGTGTAGACTTGATGCCCAACGGTTATGTATAGACTTCGACAAGCTTGAGCCAGTGTATATACTTTGCCAGAGTGAGATGATGCATGAGACACTCGGCTGTACAGACTTGCAAAGTTCTGAATGAGACGATCGGCTGTAGGACCGATGTACAGACTCTGAATGTGAAGGCAGTCTGTATAGACTTGAATCGCTTGAAGCGATGTACAGACTTGGTGAGGCTCAAGCAGTGTACAGACTTGTGAAGGCTTCAGCGTTGTACAGACATGGAAGTACCACTGAGGATGTATAGACTTGGTGAACCACTGTGGATGTATAGACTTGATGAACCACTGTGGATGTATAGACTTGAGCGAATGAAGCCGATGTACAGACTTACTAATTCGAAGCCTCTGTATAGACTTTGAAAAGCAGTTCAATGTACAGACTTGAAAGCCCCTGAGCTAATGTATAGACTTCACGCTGTACAGACTTTGAGGCTTTGAACGTTTGAGCAGAATGCAATGTACAGGCTTATCGATGTATATACTTGGCCAGGAAAGCATAGGGAAATGTATGAGTGTATGGACTTGGCCAAGCATAGGAAAAGATATGGAATGTATAGACTTGGTGAAACACAGTCCAGTGTATAGACTTGGAGAAACAGTTCAATGTATTGACTTGGCGTTGTATAGACTTGGCTTTGAACGCTTGAGCTGAAGACAATGTGCAGACTTAGGGATGTATAGACTTCGCCCAAGGAACTGAATGTATAGACTTTGCCACAGTCTAATATATAGACTTTGTAAAAGTGAACGAGCCAATGTATAGACTTCAAAAGAAGCAGTCCGATGTACAGACTTCAAGAATTCTAGACAGAGGACGCTGTACAGACTTGGACTCAAGGAATGTATATACTCAGCATGAAGATTGCCAGTCAATGTGTAGACTTGGCTGAAGCTATCTCTGAAACAATGTTCAGACTTTGCTGAGGATAATGCATGAGGTGATGTTCAGACTTTGTGCAATGTATGAACTTTAGTGTATGCAAGCCTGCTGACATGCAATGTGTAGACTTTGAGTGAGTGAGGCGGGCATTGTACAGACTATGCACGCAAGACACTTGGCGATGTATAGACTTACACTATCGGATGTGTAGACTTCATGAGAATGCAACAGCCGGTGTATAGACATGAAGCTTGACACTCCAGTGTATAGAGTTGAAGCTTGGAAGGATGTATAGAGTTGAGCTGTACTGACTTTGGCGATGTGCAGACTTAACTGGTCGGACAGTGTACAGACTTAGAATATTAGGACCAGTGTATAGACTTCAGTTAGAAGGTGTCCGATGTACAGACTTGAAGAAGTTATGCCAATGTACAGACTTAATAGATCAAGCTGCTCTATAGACTTTGGTACCCAGACTATCAATGTTCTGATGTGTCGACCCATCCTTGCTGATGAGTCGACCCACTACAGTCCATATTAACCAAACAGTGTAGATAGATGAGATAATGAAACAGCATATGAACTGTACTCACTTAGGTGATGAACCAGCATTAATCTAGAGATAGAAGATTGATTTATAGTGTGAGACATCATCAAAACCATAGGGAAGCAACAATCTCCCCCTTTTTGATGATGGCAACACTATGAATCAAGCAATATCAAAGTTCAACAAGAAGTTAATATCAGCTGCAACAAACAGAGTAAATTCAAGGCATGCTGATGCAAATGAATTAAACATTCCCTACCACAAACTCTCATCTCCCCCACAACTCATAAACATATCTTCCCCGAAGCAACATGTCTCCCCCAAAGCACAAGACAAATACAAGACTCACTCATATTGCAGAACTTCACTCACTGATATTGCAGAACTTCTCTCCCCCTTTAACATCAGCAAAAAGAAATACAGAATGTATGACAGTGCTGGAAACATGAAGAATAAGAGCAGTAATTTCTTAGTGCAGACAGTCACTAGGAGGTCTTAAGAGAATAAGTGAGTTTCTAATTTCAAGAGAAGATTCTTTAAACTCCAGTACACAATAGAGAAGTAGAATGATTGACAAGTTTATCATCATACATAGTGGATGATTTAGAGCAGGAGTTCACAAGTATGGCCAGATATAGCTGATCATTCAACTATCCCACAAGACAGCAAGAGACAAAATCAGAGAGGTGTTCTCAAGGTATTGAAGACAAGCAATCCATTAGTTGCATAACAACAAGGAATTTTTTCTTTTTGAGATGATTTTCAAGAGGATCAATGAGTAATTTGGTAGTTCAAACCTTTGACATTAGGGAGACACCTTGATCAGATGCCAGAATCCCCAGTTACTCAGAGTGAGTACCTCATTACTTCCTCTTTTTTTTTATTAAGGAACAGAGTTAGTAACTTTGGTTTTTGACATGAGGAAACACCTTGATTAGAGGCCAGAGTCCCCAGTTACTCACCAGCAAGCCACCATTGCTCTGTCTTGTCTTTTCATTCATTTTAAGCATTTGACACCTCATGACATGGGAGAAATATTCATTTCATTGATGAAGCTCCCAGTTTCTCAGTGATCAAAACAGAACATGTTAAGCCCTTGAGTTAAAGAGATAGAATGATTGAAAACAATACCAAAAAGGACTATTTCTTGAATTGAGTCTTGAAGTCTAGATTTCAAGTTGATTGGGTCAGATATCAAGGCATACATGTTTTGGCCTGAGCCAGAATCAATGACAATGTAGGAAGACATACTTTATTCAATTACTCCAGATCTCTGAAGGAGTACCAAAAGAAAGATTTTAACTGGAGATTAGAGTCACTGACTTATAGACTTAAGAGATAAGTGACACTCTACTGTCTGAGAGAACCACACTAGATCAGTCATGCAAGACCAGCAAAGTTACACTTCTGGACAGCCCTTTTGAATCTGTCAAAGAACTTCTCTTCTCTCATTACAACTCAGCTCCCCCTCAGACATAGCATTCCTCAATAAAACAATCCAGCATAATCTTAAAGCTTCCCCTTACTCAAAGCATTCCTGTAAGCTAACCATTAAGCATTCTGAACTCCCCCTTAAACCAGCATGAAAAGAAGGCTAAACATCAGACAAACACAACTCCCCCTCACAACAAGAACATGCTTCATAATTAAGACAATTTGTATAAGCCTAATTCCCTTCTCAATGTGCTGAATTTTTCATTATCCAGAGGTTTTGTGAATATGTCAGCAATCTGATTATCTGTGCCTACATGAATCAATTCAAATTTATTCTTAGACACCTCATCTCTTATAAAATGATGTCTTATCTCTATGTGTTTGGTTCGTGAATGTAAAACAGGATTTTTAGCAATATTGATGGCACTAGTATTATCACAGTAAATAGGTGTGCACCCCAGGTCTACTTGGTAGTCCTGAAGCTGGTGTTTAATCCATATTACTTGTGTTCCACAACTCCCTGCAGCCACATATTCAGCTTCTGCAGTAGAGAGGGCCACAGAATGTTGTTTCTTGGAGCCCCAAGACACTAAACATCCACCCAAAAATTCACAATGACCACTAGTGCTTTTCCTGTCTAGTTTACAGCCTACATAATCAGCATATGTATATGCTACTAAGTTAAGTGTGTGAGATGCAGGAAACCATAAACCAAGAGACTGAGTAGCTGACAAATATCTGAAGATTCTTTTAACTGCAGCTAAGTGTAATTCAGTAGGTCTAGATTGATACCTTGCACACATTCCTACACTAAATTGTATATCTGGTCTAGAGGCTGTCAAGTAAAGAAGTGATCCAATCATACCTCGATAAAGTTTGGCATTTACTTCTTTACCTGTCTCATCTGCATCCAATGAGGTATTGGTGCCCATGGGTGTTGTAATGTGCTTTAAGTTTTCCATACCAAACCTCTTGAACAGTTCCATTGTGTATTTGGTTTGGTTGATGAAGCACCCATCCTCTAGCTGTTGTACCTGCAATCTAAGAAAGTATTTTAGTTCACCAACCAAGCTCATTTCGAATTCAGCAGACATCATGGTAGAAAATTCATCACATAGTTCATGCTTAGTTGATCCAAATACAATGTCATCTACATATACCTGAACTATGATGAGATCTCTGTTTATGCCCTTGGTGAATAAAGTTTGATCAACTTTACCTCTTTTGTAGCCCTTGCTTATCATAAATTCAGACAATCTTTCATACCATGCTCTTGGAGCCTGCTTTAGACCATACAAGGCTTTGTTTAACCTGAAAACTTGGTTAGGTTGAGGAGAGTATTGAAATCCAGGAGGTTGTTCAACAAAAACTTCTTCTTTAATGACTCCATTTAAAAAGGCACTTTTAACATCCATTTGTTGGAGTTTTATATTCTTTGAGCATGCAAAGGCAAGCAACAATCTTATAGCTTCCATCCTAGCAACAGGTGCATAGGATTCATCAAAGTCTACATCGAATTCCTGACAGTAGCCTTTGGCTACTAATCTGGCCTTATTCCTCGAGATGATTCCATCTTCATTCATCTTATTTTTGAACACCCACTTGGTTCCTATGACATTAATACCATCTGGTCTTGGGACAAGCTCCCAGACATTATTCCTTTCAAACTGACCTAATTCCTCACATATAGCATTGACCCATCCTTGATCAGCTAAAGCCTCTTCTACTGTTTTGGGTTCAATTTGTGAGACTAAAGCAATTAAGTCATCATTATTCATATTTCTAAAATGAGACCTAGTCCGAAGAGGATCTTCAGGATTGCTTATGACTTTATCTAATGGATGGTCTTTAAGAATTCTAACATTTGTTGAAGACTCACCTGTTTCTCTTGGCCCTTCCTGATTGGGGGAATTTGTTTCTCCACTCGGCTGAGTCTTCTCTTCTTCCTGTTGGTCTTCTAGAAAATCCCCACCATGATTGGAATCCCTGTCAAGATTTTCAACATTAGAAACATCTTTCTTTTCACTAAAAAAGATGTGTGGAGACTCTTCCACTTTCTGATCTGATATGTTAGATACCCTATATGCTCTTGACACTTTAGAGTAACCCAGGAATATTCCAGGTGAGCTTTTGGCTTCAAACTTGTCTAAATCTTTCTTATCATTGTTATGAATAAAACATTTTGCTCCAAAAATTCTGAAATGAAACAAGTTTGGTTTCTTACCTTTTAGAAGCTCATACGGTGTTTTCTTGTGAATGGGTCTTACCATGGCCCTGTTGATTATGTAAGTTGCTGTATTGGCCGCTTCTGCCCAAAACCTTCTAGGTAATTTACTTTCAATCAACATGGTTTGGGCCATCTCCACCACAGTTCTATTTCTTCTCTCCACAATCCCATTCTGTTCAGGTGTCCTGGGAGAAGAAAACCTGTGAGTTAGTCCCTCTTTTTCACAAAGATCAGTAAACATGGAGTTTTCAAACTCACCTCCATGGTCAGATTGAATAGAACAGACCTTGTATTTCCCTTCTTGTTTGACCTAATTGAAAAACATATTAAACTTTTGAAATGCATCACTCTTATTTGCTAAGAAAAATATCCATGAATATCTAGAGAAGTCATCTATGATGACATAGCCAAACCTGTTTCCATTAAGACTCTGAGTTCTAGTGGGACCGAAAAGGTCCATATGAAGAAGTTCCATTGGTCTAGAAGACAATGGCTCAGATCTTAATTTAAAGGAATTTCTGGTCTGTTTGCCTAGAGCACATGCATCACATGCTTTTGATATCGAGTTGAATTTAATTCTAGGCATGCCTCTAACTAAATCATGCTTGACCAATTTATTTAAAGTTGTAAAGCTAGCATGACCTAGACGTCTATGCCATTCAAAAGCATCATTTTCAGAGTCGGTAGATAAGCAAATAGTAGATTCAGATTCCTCATCTAAGTCTACAATGTAGACATTATTAATCCTGTTGGCTACAAATTTAACCACATCAGAATTTGTTTCAAGGATTTTGCATGAACTATCATCAAATACAACCCTGTGACCCCTGTCACATAACTGACTAATGCTAATCAGGTTGTGTTGTAGCCCTTCCACAAGTAAGACTTTTTCAATGGAGTTTGTGGAAGACTTACCTACTGTACCAACTCCAATTATTTTACCTTTGTTCTTTCCTACAAACTTGACCAGACCCCCTGGTTTCATCTCTATCTTGCTAAACTTGGATAGGTCTCCTGTCATATGCCTGGAGTAGCCACTGTCGAGGTACCACTTGTTGTCTTCAGCTGCCAGGCCGACCTACACAAATACATCAAGCAGAGTGATTTGGAACCCAAGATGAGTTGGGTCCAAGGACATTGTTCAAATCTCTGATCAAGTGTTTAGGTTTCCAGATTTGCTTCAGCATGGTTTTCTCTGGGACCTTCCTTTCTGGTTTATTAAAGTTGAATCTAGCTGGACTGGAGAAGTGAGTTCTATTCCATTCATTAGTCTTCCTATTCCTAGGAAATTTCCTGTAAGCTTGTTGATTAACATATTTTTGACCATGAAAGTTATTTCTCCAGTAGGTCCTGTTTGGACCCATCTGATAGTTGTAATTCCAGCTCTTATTCTAATTCACTTTCTTGGTCGATCTACCATTTGTGTTCTGGTGAGTGGGCTTAGTGTTATTCTTCATAAAATTCATTCCCATCTTAAATGGTTGTCCAGTACTGGTTTTTGTGTTTTCTTTAGGACTTTGAATTTCCTTAGAGCTGTATGAGTTGGATGGTGTGTCCAGCTTCTCTTTTCCCTTCTCTGGGCAGAAGGTGATGGTCTTGAACTGCAAGGGCCTCTTGTTGGTTGGGTCATAGCCTAGACCCTCCTTATTGAAATTGGCCCTAGTCCCTAGTATAGCATCTAAACTAGTCTTTCCTTGGACAAACTTTTCTAAGACTTTATGTTTGTCTTCCAGCTCCTTTTGAAGGGACTCAGAATTTTTTAGGAGTTCAGCATTTACCTTCTTCACAGCTTCATATTTCTCTGAGTTAACTCTTATTTCATTCATGCTTTCTTCAATTTTAGTTTTGAATTCATTGAGCTATTTTTGACTTTCTTGAATTTCTCCCTTGAGCTTATCATTTTCTTTCCTTAGTGAGGTTATTTCTTCTAGTTGTTCTTTTAGCTTCTCATTTTCCTCACAGACCAGAGTTTGTTCTTCAACATTTGTGTTAAATTTTCTTTTCAGAACTCTGTGCTCTTTGCTAAGAGAATTAAATTTATCTAGCAAGTCACCATAAGCATCCTCCCAGTCATCAATTGAGAAATTTTCAAAAACATTTATTACCTCCTCTCCACTGTTTGCCATAAGGCAAATTCCATCTTCATATTCTTCTGAGGAAGCGTCTTCGGGGTCTTCTTCTTCCTCGCTCCATGTGCAGACCATCGCCTGTGGCTTCTTCTTCTTCTGCACCTTTATGTTTTTCTTCTGAAGATAGGGACCCTTCTTCTGGAGGTCTGGGCATTCGCCTTTCATATGTCCATGTTTGTTACAATTAAAACAAGTCAGTCTCTTAGGATTTCTATCCCTGCAAGTTGTAAATTCAGCACTCTTGTTGAAAGAGTGTGGCTTCTTCTTCCTAAAGGTCTTTCCCTTTTTCTTCAAAAATTTTCTGAACTGTCTAGTGAGCATTGCCTGCTCCTCCTGGTCGAGATTTGAAAAACCTTCAAGCTCGGACTCAGACTCGGGGCTACTACTGCTGCTCCCGCTGTTGCTACCCTTGTTGCGAGATGCCCTTAGAGCCACATTCTTAGCCTTCCTATCACTTCCTTCTCCACCTCCTTTGAAATTCATCTCATAGGTCATAAGAGATCCTATGAGTTCATTCACAGTCAAGATAGTCAGATCTTTTAACTCCTCAATCACAATGGCCTTAGTGTGCCATGCCGGGGATAAAGATCTAAGGATTTTTCTGACTATATCTGCCTCAGCAAGATCCTTCCCTAGCCCTTTAAGTGTGTTAGTGATTAAGGACAACCTGGCATACATTTCGGTTATATTCTCATCTGCATTCATCTTAAACATTTCATACTTAGAAGTGTAGAGATTTACCATCGAGGCTTTCACTTGAGCTGTACCTTCATAGATCAATTGCAGCTCATCCCACATTCGCTTGGCAGTCCTGTATGCAGATATACGGGCATATTCCTCTGGATGAACAGCACACTAGATGATGTTCAGCGCCGTCCAGTTGAGTGAAGAGAGCTTGACATGGTCATCTGTCCAAGCGTCCTCGTTTGGTGGCAGATCATATGGCCCAACAGTAATTACTCTCCATAGTTTATGGCTCTGAGCCCTGATGAATACTTCCATCCTGTTCTTCCAAAACAGATAGTTACTACCATCAAAATACGGAGGGCGACTAATGGATTGACCTTCGGCCATGAAGGTTCTAGGACCACCATCATTTCCTTGACCATTCGTCCACATGGCGTAAACCTGCTCTGATACCAATTGTTAGCGCAGCAAGAGTGATATAGAAGGGGGGGATGAATAGATCACTCCAAATTTGTAAAAACTTAGGCGGAAAATTAATTCTATTGCTTACGCCCCTCCTGAACCCGCACACAGAGAAATGCAAATGCAGTCACTAAACAAGATAGTATACGTGAATGAGAATGAAGAACTGATCACATGGAAGCAAAGAGACAAGCAGATGGAGAGTGCAGATAATAACAGCAAACCACAGAAGAGGCACCCGGTTTTTAGGTGGTTCGATTACAGTCCGCAATCTACATCCACCCCTCACTCCAACTAGAATGAGCATTCCACTAGACGATGCTAGAACACTGCAGACTCAGTCTGCGAACAACATGTTGCCACACAGCTTGAACAACCAAGGGAGACAAATCCCTCAACCAAGCTCTGCTACCCACATAACTTGAAACCTGTTCTAGCTACCAACTAGAACAGAACCGGAGATACCTCTCCCTTCCTCCACACACCGGAGGGAAACCAATTCGAATAAGAAGAATGAACAAAATAAAAGGAAACGAAATAGAAACAAAGACAACGAAGAAGCAGTCGGTTCTGAAAACTAATACAAATGTAGCTTCAAAGGAAGCAATTCATCAAACCATAGACACTGCTCTCTCTCTCGAACAAACTCCTCTCAGATCTGGACAATATAGGACTCTCTGCTCTTTCTCCTTTCTGGATCCTGCAGCCTCACACAAAAATGCTTTCTGCCTTTTTCTTTTCACGATCAAACTTCTACTGAAGGACGAAGCTCTTTATTTATAGCAGATTTTGGGCGTGTGGCTGCCAGGTTCCCGCCCATGAACTTTTTGCCAGATCATTTGAATTTCGACCACATGGTAGCATCCTGACTAGGTTGCCATCCACGTGTCATGTTCCTGGTTTCTTGGATCACGTGCCAGGTGCCAACCTCGGTTCACGTGCCCAATCATCAGCCTGAATCACCTGCAGACAGAGACAGAAGAAATGTACATACTTAGTCAGTTCAGGCTATTAACAAGAATGTATATACTTCAGAAACATCAACTGAGTAAGTGTGTACAACGTGAGAGAGTGTATAGACTTGAAACAATAGTTAACCAAGTGTGTGTGTCATGTGAGAATGTATATACTTGGAGGTCTTTCAGCGAACTCAGTGTATAGACTTAGTTAGTTCAGGGCTATCCAAACCAATGTATAGACTTAATGGATAAGCTCATGAAAGACAGTGTATAGACATGTGATGAACAATGCAAACGAGCCTTACCAATGTGTAAACTTACCAAAGCTTCAGCCACTGTATAGACTTCACGAAGCCCAACCAGTGTGCAGACTTGGAACCAGTGTGAGACTCTTAATAAGACTGTGAGCAGTGTGTAGACTTGATGCCCAACGGTTATGTATAGACTTCGACAAGCTTGAGCCAGTGTATATACTTTGCCAGAGTGAGACGATGCATGAGACACTCGGCTGTACAGACTTGCAAAGTTCTGAATGAGACGATCGACTGTAGGACCGATGTACAGACTCTGAATGTGAAGGCAGTCTGTATAGACTTGAATCGCTTGAAGCGATGTACAGACTTGGTGAGGCTCAAGCAGTGTACAGACTTGTGAAGGCTTCAGCGTTGTACAGACATGGAAGTACCACTGAGGATGTATAGACTTGGTGAACCACTGTGGATGTATAGACTTGATGAACCACTGTGGATGTATAAACTTGAGCGAATGAAGCCGATGTACAGACTTGTTAATTCGAAGCCTCTGTACAGACTTTGAAAAGTAGTTCAATGTATAGACTTGAAAGCCCCTGAGCTAATGTATAGACTTCATACTGTACAGACTTTGAGGCTTTGAATGTTTGAGCAGAATGCAATGTACAGGCTTATCGATGTATATACTTGGCCAGGAAAGCGTAGGGAAATGTATGAGTGTATGGACTTGGCCAAGCATAGAAAAGATATGGAATGTACAGACTTGGTGAAACACAGTCCAGTGTATAGACTTGGAGAAACAGTTCAATGTATTGACTTGGCGTTGTATAGACTTGGCTTTGAACGCTTGAGCTGAAGACAATGTGCAGACTTAGGGATGTATAGACTTCGCCCAAGGAATTGAATGTATAGACTTTGCCACAGTCTAATGTACAGACTTTGCAAAAGTGAACGAGCCAATGTATAGACTTCAAAAGAAGCAGTCCGATGTACAGACTTCAAGAATTCTAGACAGCGGACGCTGTACAGACTTGGACTCAAGGAATATATATACTTAGCATGAAGACTGCCAGTCAATGTGTAGACTTGGCTGAAGCTATCTCTGAAACAATGTTCAAACTTTGCTGAGGATAGTGCATGAGGCGATGTTCAGACTTTGTGCAATGTATGAACTTTAGTGTGTGCAAGCCTGCTGACATGCAATGTGTAGACTTTGAGTGAGTGAGGCAGGCGTTGTACAGACTATGCACGCAAGACACTGGGCGATGTATGGACTTACACTATCGGATGTGTAGACTTCATGAGAATGCAGTAGCCAGTGTATAGACATGAAGCTTGACACTCCAGTGTATAGAGTTGAAGCTTGGAAGGATGTATAGAGTTGAGCTGTACTGACTTTGGCGATGTGCAGACTTAACTGGTCGGACAATGTACAGACTTAGAATATTAGGACCAGTGTATAGACTTCAGTTAGAAGTTGTCCGATGTACAGACTTAAAGAAGTTATGCCAATCTACAGACTTAATAGATCAAGCTACTGTATAGACTTTGGTACCCAGACTATCAATGTTCTGATGTGTCGACCCACCCTTGCTGGTGAGTCGACCCACTACAGTCCATATTAACCAAACAGTGTAGATAGATGAGATAATGAAACAACATATGAACTGTACTCACTTAGGTGATGAACCAGCATTAATATAGAGATATAAGATTGATTTATAGTGTGAGACATCATCAAAATCATAGGGAAGCAACACTTCTATTCTTGGATCACGTGCATCATTAACCTCCTCGAGCAGCAGCTCTGTAATAACAGACTGTTATCAGTAGAGTCATGGCCTATACAGACTTGACAACAGGTGTGCAGGAGAGAGTGTATAGACTTTAAGTGCATGAGATGCAGTTTGCATTATGCATAAGTATATACATTCAGAGTGAATGCACAGACAGGCCAGCACAAGTGTACAGACTTGCGTGAGACGCTGCATGAAGCAAGGCAAACGGATGTATAGACTTGTGTGTGCGTGCATGCTACAAGGCAGTGTATGGACATGACCGTGTGTAACAAGATAGTGTACAGACTTGTGTTCATGCAGCAACATGCGTTGTATGGACTTGCTATCATGCGGATGTATAGACTTGAGCAGACTGGCTATCATGCTAGTGTCTAGACTTCTGCAGACTGACGATGTACATACTTGCATGAGACACAGCATGTGTAACACCCTCAAATATAGCTAAGTTATACTCTATATCATGGAGGCACCTTTTGAAGTATCAGCTCAGTTCTTGAAAAGAACTCCAAAGTTAAGCGTGCTTAATGGGGAGTAGTACTGGGATGGGTGACCTCCCGGAAAGTCCTCCATTTTGGAGCCGATCACTATTAGAAAGGGACAAAACCGTGAGGTCGGTAGGCCAAAGCGGACAATACCTCGACGGTATAGAGTACGGGGTGTGACAGAATGGCATCAGAGCTATACCACAGCCGGAAGTGTGGGAACTAAGTGCCAAGGAGCCACCTCTTGAACCTGCAATGGGACAAAGTGCTACATAGTGGGAGCCACCTCTTGAGCCTGTAGGGGCCACCTCTAGAATCCTACCTGCCTGGGGGTTTGATTGTGTGCTATATGTGCCCAGCGACGAGGACGTCGCCTATATCAGAGGGGTAGATTGTAACACCCTCAGATATAGCTAAGTTGTACTCCATATCATCGAGGCACCTTTTGAAGTATCGGCTCAGTTCTTGAAAAGAACTCCGAAGTTAAGCGTGCTTAATGGGGAGTAGTACTGGGATGGGTGACCTCCCGGGAAGTCCCCCATTCTGGAGCCGATCACTGTTAAAAAGGGATAAAACCGTGAGGTCGGTAGGTTAAAGCGGACAATACCTCGACGGTATAGAGTACGGGGCTTGACAGAATCTTCTGTCACGCCCCGAACCGATAGCAGCGGAACGTGTCGTTTGCTCGGAACGTGGCAGTTAAAACAGTCATGACAATCAGAGCATAGTTATTTCCACATAACGTAATTTGGACAAATAACAAATTTCATTCCAAATATAAGTTCTTTACATATTCGGGCCCATAATAAACAAAAAGACTCAATAAAGAAAAATTACAATGAGATTCTTGACTCGTCTTAACATAAGACATAGGAAAGTAAGACTAGGTGGTTCGTCTAGATGTCAGAGTTCTCTTCACTCTTGCCCTTGCCCATCATGTGAGGTCTCGTCGTCACTAAGGTCATTACCTGAAAAACATTAGAAAACGTAGGGTGAGCGAACGCTCAGTAGGACTTAATATCTCATGCTTCCAAGGTAGCTTTAAGTCAATTATAGTTTAATATGCTCATGCAGGTCATGCAAGATATAGAAATTGAGAACTATAATAACACGAAATAAATTCAAGAACTATAATAAACAAACGAGTAAGCATGATGCTAGATAACCTCATGAAGAGTAAGGACGATGATAATCAAGAGAGTATAGTGAGATCTAATCAAGTACTTTCTCAAGTTAGGTCAAGAGCATTCATGAGGAAATATAACATTCATCTCTCTATGACGAACACTATCACGAGAGCTTCAATGAATCCATTATTGTGAAGGATCTTTGTAACAAGATAACGAGTACTATCAATGGGATACTTCAAGAACATTTATGATGATCGATATAGAAGTAGAACAATTACTTCTACAAGCATTCTATAGTATTTGCCACGACACTAAGGGAATATCACGACGATATGGTAACCCCTCCAATATGGCAATTCAAGATATTTTCATGACGAACAATAAGTTGTAGAAAGATACACTATGATGGCAATTACTCCCGATCATCACTATCACGAGAGCGTTTGCACATCTAGCACTATATAGGATTGGCCAATACACTAAGGGTGACGATATGACCACCCCTCATAGAAAATAGCACTAGTTAGTATTTGGTCGCACACTTAGGAGTTCTCACGACTGTATGATTGCCCCTAAATGCCAATAACCGAGTTGGTGAATGCCTGCACCCGATCATCGTATACCGGTAACGTTTGGACTTTGCCTCGCCCAATAGGGTCAGATCGGGACCCGTAGCATTTAAAATGTCATTTTAGTGGGACCCATAGCCCCTGACATTTAGTCTAGACTAATTCCATATTAATGGCCAAGAATTTCAAGGATCAAGCATGTAAGAACATTAAGATAGATTTCATGGCATAGAGTTCAAGGACAGAACTTGTAATAAGGATGATATATCAATAAACCAGATGAAAACCATGACATTTCGAAAATCTAGGTGATTAGGTACAACCAGCTCAGTCGGCCTTGAGGGAATCCAAGGCTGCGAGGAGACTTACAGAGGTCCCAATGACTAACTTGCCAGTCCGAAGGAACAAAATGTCCAACGGAGGGCTCGTATGTCACCGAGAGTTGAGTGTATAATGTGAACCAATCATGAAACAGGGACTCCATCTATGGACATGAGATGAGAGTGCCAAAAGACCCGCGGTATGGGTCAAAAACGGAAGAAAACGGTGAGAACATGATTGCGTTGATTATAGAATTCAAGTCCCTCCAATTCTATAATTAACTATAATTAAATAAACTTATATTATTTGATGCCCATGGGTGACGTCAATTTTTAATTAGCACCCTCTTGGGAAACGTAAATTTTTAGAATTTTTAACTAAATTTATTTAACAAGAATTCACATTTATATCTATTTAATTGAATGAATTCAAAAACATACATTAAAAGGCACATTGATTTATTTAAAATCATTTAAGGAAATCAAATTTATGGTAACTAGGAGAAAATTTCAAGGATTCCAAATATATATTTTTCATAATTTTCTGTTACATATTTTAATTACTAAGGATTTACAAAGGTAAGCATACATGATATATATATATACTCATATATATATATATATATAGTTAATCGGACGCCTAGTAACAGGGGCGTCAGATTTTTAATTAACGACCGTGTTTAGGTCGTTATTTCAAAAAAACTGTATTTTCAAGTCTCTGGTTTTTATACTAAATGATGTCGGAATCTGGCTTATAATATACCGAAATGACCGGCTCAAAAAACTCTACATAACCATATGTTCAAAATAATTTTTCGATGAGAGACGGGGAACTTGCAATAGGGGCATGAAAAACGGTGCAACAACTTTCAGTACCTCGGTCTCTACCCCAATAGTATGTCCATAAATTTTCATGGCCAAAGTATGCTTCTATACCCATGAGTAACTACAAACGCTAAAAATTTATAACTAACGTATTTGAAATTGACGACTAGTCTTTCGTCGTTTCTTTCTTTTTTTTTCAATTAAGTAACGCCGATGCGGCTGCCACCTTTCTCTATTAACACGCCTTTAACAAAGGCGTCAATTCATAAAAACACGGCAGATATGAAGACGTTAATTTCAAATGGAAATTGACGACCCTTTTTGATGGGCGTCAAAATAAAATAGCGCCCTAAAAAAAGGCGTTATTTACTGTAAAAATTCTAATTTCACTAGAACACAACGATAAGCATAGATATGATATATATATGATATAAATGCATGATATAAGATGATTTTTGTCTATCATATTGACCCTAAATCATGGTTTAATTTTGTTTGGGCTATGAAACTTGAGAAAACCTACATGTTCTATACCTCTAGCATGCTAGCTTTATAATTTTGCTTGGGAGATTACCTACCTCGACGATGCTTTAACAGGGATGAAGGAAGAAGAAGTGACAGAGGAAGAAGAAGAGGAAGCCTTGTGCGTTAACAACAGCAGTGGCACGCACACGATGGGAGGTATATGCTTAGAAGAAGCTTTCACGCGCAGTCTCTCGGTTGACAACCACGATTCCTCACGTACCATGCACGAAGCCTTCTCTACAGCAGTAGAGTTATGCTTGCACGAAGGGCTCTTATTTATAAGATTGGCCTTTTGGCAGAGTCCTAGTATGCATGGGAATCCTAGTTTCTATCATACTTTCCATGATATGCCTTGTCTTCCTATAATTCCAGCCGCCAATCCTCTCACGCAATCTTTAGAACCATAATGTAAACCCCACGTAGACTCTATTCGAACGTAATTAGGTTCTCCAGTATAACCCCAAGACCCTGTTACGATAACATTTTTGTATGTACACTTTTTAGTAGCCCATTAGTTCCTAGGCTATTACGTGAGGCCCTCATATATATATATATATATATATATGGTTTAAATGGTTTAAGCTTTGTAATTTGGGTTGGCCCCTTCTCTATTTTGTTAAAGGCCCATTATTCCTTTTAAAACCCATTGAGCATAATGTATATATCTATATATATAACTCTTCATGTGTTTATTGATGCTCTTAAACCCAAACCATAAGGTCCATTAATCAATTAAAATTATAAACTAATTGTAGACTATATATATATATGGTTTTTATTTCTTGTAATTTTATTTATCTACCTTATTGCATTTTAGCATTCTCTGAGGTATCAGAGTCGAGTTCGAACCTATGACTTGTATTTATTTATTTGTATCACTCTTGAGGCCCATTAAGTTTTAGCTTTTGGCCTTTAATCCTTTTTAAAGGAATTACTTAAAGCCTTCTAGTTAATATTTAGGCCCGTTATCTATTTAGGCTATTTCTACTATCAAAATTTTTATTAACCACTATTATTTCATGACTAATATTTATAGTTATTTTTATTTATCTCATGTTTAAATTTTCGGGGTGCTACACCCTCCCCCACTTAAAAGAATTTGATCCCCAAATTCACATGATTTCCTTCCATAGTAGTGGGGTAAAATACCATGTCTAAAATCTGCATTCTAGCTAGTTCACTCTCATAACATGCTAGGTGCTAAGATCACTATATCTAATTCATGCAATTATGGGTGAGATAGGTTTATTGGGTTACCTTCCAATGCTTGCGGTGTTTCTTTTTTTAGGAGTGGACAACGAGCAATTTTATGATCTCCGCTTCCGCAACGGATGCATTTCCCGAGTTTATACCAACACTTGTCCGGATCGTGCCTTCCCTTCTTGCAATGCTCGTATTTCCCCTTGGCCAAAACAATTTGTCGATCTTTATTCCGGGGTTTCTTATTTTCATAGAATTTGATGCCTTCATTAAATCTCTTCTTATCGTTCATACTTTCCTTGTTCTTGGATCCATTTGGTAAGTCCTTCTTGGCGGCCTTTCCTTTGATTCTTTCCATCATATCCATAGCATCTTCCAAGAGTTAAGCTTTTCTAACCATCTCCGTATATGTTTGAATTTCTAGTGGAGCTAGTTGAGGTATAAGTTCCACCTTCAAGCCATTCATAAATCTCTTTGCTCTCATTTTCTCCGTGCTAACCAAGTGTGGTGCATATCGGGCCAATCTAGAAAAAACTTGCTTCATACTCGGTGACTGATAGACTACGTTGCTTCAAAGCTGCAAATTCCATAGCTTTCTTCTCGCGAATTCTTTCCGAGAAATACTTTTCATTAAAGTGTTCTAAGAATTCATCCCATTTAACTTGCTCGTTAGGCAAGATTGCTTCCACGGATCCCCACCATATTTGGGCATCCTTCTCTAATTGATATGTTCCAAATAGTACCTTCTCTTCATCGGTGCATTGCATCACCTTAAAGGTCCTCTCTATTTCTTGCAACCAATTCTCCGCTTCATCCGGGTCAGTCGACCCACTAAACTTAGGGGGATTTATCTTTTGGAACTTCCGATGCAAATCCCCAGCTCCATGCCGTGCTCCACCTTGTGCAACTTGTTGCAAGGCTTGCGTTAATCCCTGGACAGTGCGTTGCATCTCTCTCCACTGAGCTCTCTCAGCGGCCATTCTAGCCTACAAGAATAAGGTTTGGATTAATGATATTCATATCTCGGCAGGTATCTAACGCGAATGTAACATATTTTATCATTTAACCCCAAAGCTCTACCCAAATCTCACAGGGTTCCTATAGGATAATTGACAAGGACAACTCAATGTAGGACTTAAACCTGATGATCTAGGGATTTAGAAAGCCTAGGCTCTGATACCACCTTCTGTCACGCCCCGAACCGATAGCAGCGGAACGTGTCGTTTGCTCGGAACGTGGCAGTTAAAACAGTCATGACAATCAGAGCATAGTTATTTCCACATAACGTAATTTTGACAAATAACAAATTTCATTCCAAATATAAGTTCTTTACATATTCGGGCCCATAATAAATGAAAAGACTCGATAAAGAAAAATTACAATGAGATTCTTGACTCATCTTAACATAAGACACAGGAAAGTAAGACTAGGTGGTTTGTCTAGATGTCAGAGTTCTCTTCACTCTTGCCCTTGCCCATCATGTGAGGTCTCGTCGTCACTAAGGTCATTACCTGAAAAACATTAGAAAACGCAGGGTGAGCGAACGCTGAGTAGGACTTAATATCTCATGCTTCCAAGCTAGCTTTAAGTCAATTATAGTTTAATATGCTCATGCAGGTCATGCAAGATATAGAAATCGAGAACTATAATAACACGAGATAAATTCAAGAACTATAATAAACAAACGAGTAAGAATGATGCTAGATAACCTCATGAAGAGTAAGGATGATGATAATCAAGAGAGTATAGTGAGATCTAATCAAGTACTTTCTCAAGTTAGGTCAAGAGCATTCATGAGGAAATATAACATTCATCTCTCTATGACGAACACTATCACGAGAGCTTCAATGAATCCATTATTGTGAAGGATCTTTGTAATAAGATAACGAGTACTATCAATGGGATACTTCAAGAACATTTATGATGATCGATATAGAAGTAGAACAATTACTTCTACAAGCATTCTAAAGCATTTGCCACGACACTAAGGGAATATCACGACGATATGATAACCCCTCCAATATGGCAATTCAAGATATTTTCATGACGAACAATAAGTTGTAGAAAGATGCACTATGATGGCAATTACTCCCGATCATCACTATCACGAGAGTGTTTGCACATCTAGCACTATATAGGATTGACCAATACACTAAGGGTGACGATATGACCACCCCTCATGGAAAATAGCACTAGTTAGTATTTGGTCGCACACTTAGGAGTTCTCACGACTGTATGATTGCCCCTAAATGCCTATAACCGAGTTGGTGAATGCCTGCACCCGATCATCGTATACCGGTAACGTTTGGACTTTGCCTCGCCCAATAGGGTCAGATCAGGACCCGTAGCATTTAAAACGTCATTTTAGTGGGACCCATAGCCCCTGACATTTAGTCTAGACTAATTCCATATTAATGGCCAAGAATTTCAAGGATCAAGCATGTAAGAACATTAAGATAGATTTCATGGCATAGAGTTCAAGGACAGAACTTGTAATAAGGATGATATATCAATAAACCAGATGAAAACCATGACATTTCAGAAATCTAGGTGATTAGGTACAACCAACTCAGTCGGCCTTGAGGGAATCCAAGGCATGCAAGGAGACTTACGGAGGTCCCAATGACTAACTTGCCAGTCCGAAGGAACGGAATGTCCAACGGAGGGCTCGTATGTCACCGAGAGTTGAGTGTATAATGTGAACCAATCATGAAACATGGACTCCATCTACGGACATGAGATGAGAGTGCCAAAAGACCCGCGGTATGGGTCAAAAACGAAAGAAAACGGTGAGAACATGATTGCGTTAATTATAGAATTCAAGTCCCTCCAATTCTATAATTAACTATAATTAAATAAACTTATATTATTTGATGCCCATGGGTGACGTCAATTTTTAATTAGCACCCTCTTGGGAAACGTAAATTTTTAGACTTTTTAACTAAATTTATTTAACAAGAATTCACATTTATATCTATTTAATTGAATGAATTCAAAAACATACATTAAAAGGCACATTGATTTATTTAAAATAATTTAAGGAAATCAAATTTATGGTAATTAGGAGAAAAATTCAAGGATTCCAAATATATATTTTTCATAATTTTCTGTTACATATTTTAATTACTAAGGATTTACAAAGGTAAGCATACATGATATATATATATATATAGTTAATCTGACGCCTAGTAACAGGGGCGCCAGATTTTTAATTAACGACCGTGTTTAGGTCGTTATTTCAAAAAAACTGTATTTTCAAGTCTCTGGTTTTTATACTAAATGATGTCGGAATCTGGCTTATAATATACCGAAATGACTGGCTCGAAAAACTCTACATAACCATATGTTCAAAATAATTTTTCGATGAGAGACGGGGGAACTTGCAATAGGGGCACGAAAAATGGTGCAATCACTTTCAGTACCTCGGTCTCTACCCCAATAGTATGTCCATAAATTTTCATGGCCAAAGTTTGCTTCTATACCCATGAGTAACTACAAACGCTAAAAATTTATAACTAACGTATTTGAAATTGACGACTAGTCTTTCGTCGTTTCTTTCTTTTTTTTTTCAATTAAGTAACGACGATGCGGCTGCCACCTTTCTCTATTAACACACCTTTAACAAAGGCGTCAATTCATAAAAACACGGCAGATATGAAGACGTTAATTTCAAATGGAAATTGACGACCCTTTTTGATGGGCGTCAAAATAAAATAGCGTCCTAAAAAAAGGCGTTATTTACTGTAAAAATTCTAATTTCACCAGAACACAACGATAAGCATAGATATGATATATATATGATATAAATGCATGATATAAGATGATTTTTGTCTATCATATTGACCCTAAATCATGGTTTAATTTTGTTTGGGCTACGAAACTTGAGAAAACCTACATGTTCTATACCTCTAGCATGCTAGCTTTATAATTTTGCTTGGGAGATTGCCTACCTCGACGATGCTTTAACAGGGATGAAGGAAGAAGAAGTGACAGAGGAAGAAGAAGAGGAAGCCTTGTGCGTTAACAACAGCAGTGGCACGCACGCGATGGGAGGTAGATGCTTAGAAGAAGCTTTCACGCGCAGTCTCTCGGTTGACAACCACGATTCCTCACGTACCATGCACGAAGCCTTCTCTATAGCAGTAGAGTTCTGCTTGCACGAAGGGCTCTTATTTATAAGATTTCCTTTTGGCAGAGTCCTAGTATGCATGGGAATCCTAGTTCCTATCATACTTTCCATGATATGCCTTGTCTTCCTATAATTCCAGCCGCCAATCCTCTCACGCATTCTTTAGAACCCTAATGTAAACCCCACGTAGACTCTATTCGAACGTAATTAAGTTCTCTAGTATAACCCCAAGACCCTGTTACGATAACATTTTTGTATGTACACTTTTTAGTAGCCCATTAGTTCCTAGGCTATTACGTGAGGCCCTCATATATATATATATATATGGTTTAAATGGTTTAAGCTTTGTAATTTGGGTTGGCCCCTTCTCTATTTTGTTAAAGGCCCATTATTCCTTTTAAAACCCATTGAGCATAATGTATATATCTATATATATAACTCTTCATGTGTTTATTGATGCTCTTAAACCCAAACCGTAAGGTCCATTAATCAATTAAAATTATAAACTAATTGTAGACTATATATATATATGGTTTTTATTTCTTGTAATTTTATTTATTTACCTTATTGCATTTTAGCATTCTCTGAGGTATCAGAGTCGGGTTCGAACCTATGACTTTTACTTATTTATTTGTATCACTCTTGAGGCCCATTAAGTTTTAGCTTTTGGGCTTTAATCCTTTTTGAAGGAATTACTTAAAGCCTTCTAGTTAATATTTAGGCCCATTATCTATTTAGGCTATTTCTACTATCAAAATTTTTATTAACCACTATTATTCCATGACTAATATTTATTGCATGAGACACAGAATGAGACGTTGAACTGCCAAGAATGTATAGACTTCTAAGTGCTGACAGACGATGTACATACTTACATGAGACGCTGAATGAGACGGATATTCACGAGACATGAACTGCATTGGCTGTACAGACTTGTGCTAATGCTGCAAGTGGATAATGTACAGACTTCAAATCAAATGATGCACGATGTACAAACTTGCCAGACGCATGGACCAAGTCTATATGGACTTGCCACCAATGTACAGATTTTAAACGTGAGTGATGCAGCGATGTATAGACTTTGCATATGCTCTGAAGACGGGCTGTACAGACTTCATATCATGCATGCACAAGACACAACGAATGTGGATGTACTGACAATGTACAGACTTGGTTTCGTGCATGCTACAGAGCAATGTATGGACTTTGAATGAACGAGCATGCATTGTATAGACTTTGAGTGATGCACAAATATATGTAATGTATAGACTTATGCATTGAGTATAGAACACTGCATGACCTAGCACACTCATGCATTCTCCACAGAACAGATCAGACATATGCATTCATGTGATGACTCAAAGTGTTGTTCTTATCAAAACAATATTGTGACTCATTCATGTTGCTATCATTAAAACACCACATTATCATCAAAGCACAAGGGGCACAACATCAAGTACTCTTCGGGTGCTCCTCCCAGGACCAGACTGGGCCCTTCATTGTTTACCTTGGCATTGATTTGTTTGGATCGCGGATCCCACGAATCTAGACATCTACAATATTTAATGGCCAAGAGTTCCAAGGTCAAGTTCATGTAGTCAAGGTAAAGGACATAAGAATGATGATTCTTAAGAGTCCAAACAATAAGCTCCTTAATCGAGAGGAATAGTTATTCCAAATGACTATAATTGACGATCAATAGACCTAACAATAGGTCATATCACCAAATACCATAGCCTAGATAGGCTAGAGTAGCTCACACAATTCAAAATTATGAAATAATCACTTTCGAAAAACTGTCATATACACGGTCGGACATGGGCCGCTCAACATTTATACGGTCTCATATGGGCCGCACTATCAGGAACTGGGCTGGAGATCAGCCTCTACGAGGTCAAGGATAAACGGTCCAAGATGGGCCTTTCCACCACAAGAACGGTCAAGCATGGGCCGCACAAGGCCAAAACGACTAAAGCTCAAGAAGGCGATAAACGGGCTCAAAAGGGCCGCACGAAGAAAACAGTGAGAAATAGGCCGCACAGGGTTAGAAGCTCTTGAAGTACAAGAACAGGATATACGGTCCAGACAGATCCGCTCATCGTCTGAACGGTCCATTAAGGGCCGCCTGTCAGATGTACGGTCCATTACTATCCGCACAACACATGGCCTAATAATAATCTAGAAATTCCCCCAAGTGGGCTCCCGGGCTGCCATAGGCAAGGTGGAACTGAACCAGAGTCCAACCCACTATCTGCTGGTCAGCCTAGGGTCTATTGGGTCAGGCAAATCGGGAATCGGTCGAAGATAGATCAAGGATAAACAACCAAGGTTAAATGGCCATGAGCCAGAGATAAACGGTCTCCACTGGGCCGTTCAGGGAGATATGTGGTCGACTAGCGGCTGCTCAAGTCCCTGCTAGTCCAATTCAGACAATGACTCAAATCACAGCGGTTCGATTGAGTTCAAAATCAATTCTAAGGGATAATAATGGTTCGAGATTAACGGTTCAGGTCTAAGGTTAACAAGTGTAAACCTAATAGCCATTTCAATTACAAATGATTCACACTTAAGATTGACATTCATTGGAAAGATGAATCAAGATCAAGCTCAAATTAAATAAATCAGTAAGAATTATTTACTGTCATGAATTACAGTTTATTTTGTGTGTTGCTAACATGCAATTAACACTAATCTACTAACATAACATGCTGAAATGACAATTTAATCTGTTCTGCTACCGATGTGTGGTCAGTTCTGGACCTTACATCTCCATGGACGATCATATATAGGCCGCTCATGCGCCCCTCAGGTCCGAAGGCCTGCTGGAGATGGACGGTCGGTAGGGTGCCGCTGGAAGGGATGTGCGGTCTGGAACTGGCCGCAGGAAAGACATGCGGTCGGTATCTGGCCGTACGTACCAGGGAAACGATCAGAGATAGAAACAGTTAAACGGTCCACGACAGGCCGCCTATCTTGGATGTGCGGTCTATCGTGTGGCCGCACAAGTCTAGACAGGTCGCTGCCCTTTTGCCTTGTCCGACTCCGACGAGGTTTCTAGGGTCAGAACTAAAACATGGAATTCACACGATATAAAGCATGATATTTGGTGCTTTTACTACCAAAAGAAAGAGCACAAAAAACTCTACGAGATGCATGAATCAATTTCATATTTACTCTCTTAAGTCTCTACTTAAATCGAAGAGGAACAAAGTTAACTCTAATTTGACATGCTTCTACTAAACCTCAAAATACTCGCAGGATACTATATGATATTTAGGGCTTTATATATCAAAAGAAAGAGGACTTGATGCTTAACATTTTGATATATTACTTGAGGTTTGAGCCCGAGAGAACCTACCTCAATCAGGGAAGAAAGGAAGAAAAAGGAGGAAGACGCGCTAGGTACCCCACGTCGCAGATCACTGGAATTCGCCCTCGTCCAAGGTTCTCATCGGCCGCCACAGCTTCCAAATGAAACTAGGGTTCCTAAGGAGCATTTTTATAGGTCGCACACCTTCTAGAGTGTTCTATGCATGGAGAATTCGTCCACGCAAGTCGGGTTAATGTGAACGCTGCCGTAAAAATTGACTCGATCCAAACTCTGCCGATTGCATCTCCTAGGGTTAGGGTTTCGGGAGATTAGAAGAGGGGAAATGATCCTTTCATCCTAGCCTTTCATTTGCCACCGGTTTGGGCTCATTTGATGGAGTATTGGGCTCGAATTTCGCGTTTTAAAGTATGGTTAGCTAAGTGTTTAATTTGGGCTTAAACTACTAATTCGGCCTACTTACGGATTTTATTTGGGTTGGTCACAGAAGACAAGTTTGTTAAACGTGTTATCCTCTACAAGAATATAATTTTTCTGTATTTTTATAAAATAGTTTAAATATAACTTATTCTATTTATTAAGGAATTATTCTACTTAATTGCTAATTAATTTCTCGAAAAAAAATCGGGGTATTACAGATAGGGCCCATGATCCTAGGTGGACCAATGGGAAAGAGGGTGAGGGACCCTGCTAGACCTACTGGCTTTTTGCAAAGAAACCCAATGATTCCTAAGGACTAACATATTGGCTTATAATTGCCATACAATTGCAAACCCAATTAGCCAAGGATATAAATACAAACAAAAGGATACAAATGCAAAAATAAAATGTTAGTGTCCGGTGTTGATTCCCATCAAGTAGTCAGATTGTAGCATCTCTGATAAATTAAAGGAATAAAATTCCTAAATAGATTGAACATGAGTAATTTTCTAAATAAATAGACAAGGCCCAAATAATTTAGTTATAAAACCAAAAGGGTAAATTAACCTGTATTAGGGCCTCACGTATGTGAGCTAAGCCTTTAAACAAAAGCCTTAAATATAAATGGGCCTTATATGTGCACTAAAATCCTTTTACAAAGGAGAGGTTATTGGGCCTTTAGCCATAACCCACCTATGTAGGAAGGTAGTATGATGTATATGTTTATATATATAAATAAGGGGTTATTTTGTGAAACTCAAATCCCCTCACATTCGAACGTGTAAGGCGTAGGGTTTGGACTGTAATGGGATAGCGGCTGCAGTCAAGGAAATTACGATGCTATTAGGAGTCTTACGTAGGTAATGTTAATTCCATTAGGATTCTTAGCACATGAAATTTGTATATCATTAGGATTCTAAAACCCGTAGGTTTTATCTCTCTACAAATAACTCTTCAATCGAACGAGCTCTGGTTACAGCTACTATTATGTTCGAAGGAGTTTCTTACTGCCATCGTCTTCCTGCTCTTCATCATGTCTTCCTCTACGTGCGTGAAGGGGGGAGCCCTGCCACTACAATTGCTGTGAACGAAGCCTACTACTTCTTTCTCTAAACTGCTACTGCCGTTTATTTTGTGAAGAAGTCACCATCCTCTTCGTCCTCTTCTCCCTTCGCGTGAAGCTGCAGAAGCTGCCGCGGTTACCCGTTTGACGCGGGACGGGGACCGACACGGACTAAGACTCACAAAAGACTCTAACTCAGGCCAGCAGTAGCACGCTCAAGGGTCGCCAAGTGGCTGACCACCGTGATATCCCACAGAATGAGGGACGTCTCTCAACAGAAACTCCGACCTCGGCCGTCCCAAGGAGGGAAGCGCACGTGTCTAGGCGTATAGTCGACCTCCAAAGACAAGGGGAGTCGAGTCCTAGCTCGGTGCTCGACTAGTGCTAGGGATGGATGCTCTCACTCACGATCCGCGGTGATGGCAATAAGTGGCTAGGCACCTACCCTCTCTCACGCGGCATAATCAATCACATACTAAAAGAGCAAGCAAAAGGAGGGGAGTCGGAGCGCGTACCTCCATGCCTAGGCGTGGGGAAGGAACCCCGGCCGTGAACCAACAACCCCGATACACCAGAGGTCAATAAAATACAACCCAATAACGGCCCACTCCTCGCAGGGAGGTAAAAGGCTACAACCAATACGTTCGGGGCTGCCGGACACGGGTTGACGGGCTGCACTCGGTGACGGGTCGGCCACGAGGAGGTTCGGGTGCAACGCTGCAGAAACCGGTGTCGCGCGCGCCTGGACGGAGGGGGGGTCTCACGGGCTGATACGACGCCCGTTTGAGGCACCGTCAGAGAGGACGCGTCGCTGACTGTTGGAGGAACGCTCCGGCCAAAGGGGGCGCGCTGGATCCGCCGGTGGTGACCGTGGGCGCTGCTGAAAGTCAGATCAGGTTCTGTGGGCGCAGAACTGCGCTCGCCGACGGTAAAATCTGGAAATCGGCCTTCTGGTGCCCGAACAAGTCCGGGCCGGTTGGGGGTGAAAGCTGACTGGCAGAGATCGCCCTCGGCCAAATGGCGCTGGCAGACGACGCCGGTGCGAGCCGCAGGAGTCGCTGAAAATCGAGGCTGGTTCGCTGGGCGGACTGGGCAGACACGCTGGCGCAACCCCACGAGATCGACCGCCACGGACGGTGACGATGTCGAAACGCGACGCCGTCGGCGGCGTTGGAAAGTTGACTCGGAGATCTACGAACCCTGAAGAAACCAGGGCAAAAGACGCAGCGTGGAGGCCTGGGGAAAATTCGCAATCAGGGCCTCCCCGCTGGGCGAGCAGAGAAAGTGGTGCTGGCGCAGGTCGGCGGAGAAAATCGGTACGGGCAGTGCCGATCTCCGATTGATGCAAAACGGGTGCCGACGCGAAGCTGATCCGCAGACGTATCTCCAGAAAATAGGTCGTGGCAAAACTCGTCCAAGAAGGAGGCGCGAGCTCTGCTACAAGTCGGGGCAGAAATCTGGAATCACGAACACGAACCGTTGAGGAAGAAGATGAGGATAAGAGGGAACCCCGGAGTCCACCGAGGGCTGAGGCGTCACACCCCGCCGTTCTCCCGTCGCAGGAGCAGAAAGAGAGAGAGAGAGAAGGGCGCAAAAAACTTTGCACAATACTCACTTGTATTCAAATTCATGTGTAAACTGTAATCGGTACAAGGTGAGAACTATTTATAGGGGATGGGGAAACCCTAATCTAGCTAGAAGGGGAGGGGTGCGCAAATGGGAGGAGGGGTGGGCCCCAACTCCCTCCATTCAAGGGGGTTGCGACCAGCCCTCCCTCCAATCAAGGGGGGTGCGCTCAAGTGAGGCAAGGGGGAAAGAGTGGAAAGGGAAAGGGGGGGGGGCGCCCAAAAGGGAAGGCGGCTGCTACCTCCTCCACTTGGAGGAGGTGGGATGCGCCCAAAACCCTAACCCTAGGGGTGGGTGCGCAAATCCCCACATGGGCCAAGGAGGAGTGGAGCACAAGATGGCCCACTAACCCTTTGCCCTCTAAATAAGCCTACAAAGCATAAAAAATTGTCCAATTGGCCTACAAGGGCCCACAACTAGAAAGCAGTGTCCACGCAGGGACTAAAAGACAAGGCCCACAAGGCCTGAGCAAGTCCAGACTGAGGCCCAACATGGCCTAAACATGATGAAAAAAAATAACTAGAAGGTGCCGCCGTCGCCGAGCCACAAAGAGGTAGCGGTGTGCCGGGTGCTCCGTCGAGGATAGCGCCGTGTGTCCTCACCAATTCTCCCCGGGTGGGAAGAACTCGACCCCGTCGAGTAAGGGTCACGGTCGCTGAGGTACCGCTCCAGCAGGTCCGGATCGATCCGCTCCAGCTCTCCACGTGTAATCCAGGTGTTGTCCGACTCGGGGCGCCCTCTCCAACGCACGAGGAAGCGTTGGTAGGCTCCGCTCCTGGTAGTAGTCACCTGCTCATCCAGTATGCAATCTATATGCTCGCGTTTTTGTAATGGGGCTGGAGGAGGTGGACTCTCAGTAGGTGTATCACTCACAACAGGAGGGTCAGGCCCAAATAACTCACTGGGTATCACCGCGGGATCCCGATAAGCTACCAGATCAGAGACATTGAACGTCGAACTGATCCCGTAGTCGTCTGGTAGCTCGATCTCATACGCGTTCGACCCAATACGCCTCAACACTCTGAATGGTCCTGCACCGCGGTCTTGGAGTTTCTTTACGGCTCCCGAAGGAAACCGTTCCGGTCTAACCCGGACCATGACGTACTCTCCCTCGCGGAACTCACGTGTGCGTCTGTGCGCGTCAGCTAACTCCTTGTAACGTGCGTTGCTGGCCTCTATATGACGACGGACATGGTCATGCAACTGTCTAATATGCTCCGCAAAAGACTCAGCTGACTCAGAGACTCGGGACTGAATGGGGGAGGGAATCAAATCAATCGGCTTTCTAGGTCTTCGACCAGTGACAATCTCAAATGGACTCAACCCTGTAGACCTATTGACCGAATCATTATATGCAAACTCTGCTAATGGTAAGACAAGGTCCCAATCTCCAACTCTATCACGCACTAGACACCTCAGAAGATCCCCTAGACTTCTATTGACTACCTCTGTCTGACCGTCAGTCTGGGGGTGGTATGCGGTGGAGAACTTCAACTGGGTGCCCATCATCCGCCAAAGGGTTTTCCAAAAATAGCTCGTAAAACGCACATCCCTATCAGAAACAATGGTACGTGGCAACCCAAACCTGGACACACAGTGGGTGAAGAACAACCTGGCAACTCTAGAGGCATCCGATGTCTTGGAACAAGGAATAAACAAGGCCATCTTGGAGAAGCGGTCAACCACAACAAAAATAGAATCATGCCGCCGTGCAGTACGGGGCAAACCAAGCACAAAGTCCATGCTGATATCCTGCCAAGGACTATCAGGGACAGGCAGAGGGGTATAAAGGCCAGTGTTCTGTTTCCTCTGCTTCGCTAGGGCACAAATACGACACTGGGCAACTATGCGGGCCACATCCCTCTTCAAACTGGGCCAGCAGAAACGGTGCTCAACAGCCTCTATGGTCTTGTTTCGGCCGAAGTGGCCGGCAAGACCTCCTGCATGAAGCTCCCACGTAAGAAAATCACGAACTGAAGTCCGTGGGATGCACAACCTATCACCTCGAAATAAGTGACCATCCTGAAGGACATACTCGCTAAACTCATGGGACGGTCCTGACTGAAGGGCAGAATAGATGGGACCGAAGTCCGGGCAATCAATGTAGGCCTCTTTCAACTTCTCTAAACCAACCACCTGAACATTCATGGTGGATATCAACATCACCCGCCGACTAAGAGCATCGGCCACCTTGTTCTCAGCACCTGCCTTGTGCTTGAGAACGAATGTAAACTCCTGCAAATATTCCACCCATCTACTATGTCTGGCATTCAACTTCTTTTGGGTGTGGAGAAATCTCAATGCCTCGTGGTCAGAAAAGAGCACGAACTCCTGGTGGAGGAGATAGTGCCTCCAATAGCGCAAAGCCTGGACAACTGCGTAGAATTCCTTGTCATAAGTAGAGTAACGCAGTTTGGCATCATTGAGTTTCTCACTGAAAAAGGCTATAGGGTGGGACTCCTGGCTAAGCACTCCCCCTATGCCTACACCTGAGGCATCACATGTAACCTCAAACACCTTAGAAAAGTCAGGAAGTGTAAGAACGGGTGCCTGGGTCATGCGATCCTTGATAGTCTGGAAGGCTGTGGCAGCAGCCTTCGTCCAGGTAAACTCGCCCTTACGGATGCAATCCGTGATCGGGGCGGTGATAGAACTGAACCCCCTAATGAAACGGCGATAGAATGTCGCCAGACCATGAAAGCTCCTAACATCGTGGAGTGAGCGGGGCTCGGGCCACTCCACTATGGCACGGATTTTCTCCGGATCAGCGGAGACTCCGTCACGGGACACAATGAACCCTAAGAAAGAAACCTGGTCAGTCATGAAGCTACACTTCTTAGGGTTGGCAAACAAGCTCTCCCGTCTCAGAACAACACACACCTGCCTAAGGTGGTCTAGGTGTAACTCCCTAGTGCGGCTATAAATCAAGATGTCGTCGAAGTAGACGACCACAAACACTCCAATCATAGGACGCAACACCTGCGTCATCACCCGCATGAAGGTGCTAGGGGCGTTAGTCAGCCCGAAGGGCATGACCAACCACTCGTAAAGACCATCCTTGGTCTTAAATGCAGTCTTCCACTCATCACCTGGTCTGATCCTCACCTGGTGATAGCCACTCCTAAGATCGATCTTCGAGAAAATCGTGGCTCCCGACATCATATCAAGCAAGTCATCCAGCCGGGGAATGGGAAACCTATACTTAACCGTGATTTTATTGATCGCACGGCTATCGATGCACATACGCCATGTGCCATCCTTCTTCGGCGCTAGCAGGGCGGGAATAGCACAGGGACTCTTGCTATCCCGAAGGGAACCCCTACTCATCAACTCATCAACCTGTCTCTGTAGCTCAGCGTGGTCCGCGGGACTCATCCTATAATGTGGAAGATTGGGCAAGGACGAGCCCGGGACAAGATCAATCTCGTGCTGAATGTCACGCAATGGTGGAAGGCCTTCGGGAAGGTCCTCCGGGAAAATATCAACAAACTCTCGCAACATCTCAGCTAACTGAGGGTCTGTCACTCCCTCGAGACTGGGGACCACCTCACCCGTCTCCCTGACAACCACAGCTAAAAGAGGGACACCACTAGCAACCTCTCTCTCCATCTCTCGGGGACTGATGATCATCAACCTCCTAGTCGGAGGGGCCTCTATGGTGAGGGTGGGAGAGGGGGTGAAAACTGACACCGGAGGTGGTGGTGGTGGTGGGCTGACCTTCCCCTGGTGAGGGGTGGTCGTGGCACTAGGGCCGGCTGGTCCCCTAACAGTAGGGTCCCTAGGTGGGGCTGGGTGGAGGGTGATCCTGTGGCCGTTGTGATCAAATGTGCAAGTGTTTGCATGGCCCTGTAGGGTGGCATCCATGTCAAACAACCACGGCCTCCCTAAAATAATGTTACCTACCTCCATAGGTAGAACATCGCACCAAATTTCATCCTGATAGGTCTGGAACTGAAGGGGCACCAGGCAACAGAGCCTAACAGGAATGGAGGTAGAATCGACCCACGAAACCCTATAGGGGGCAGGGTGGTCAACTGGGGTCAACCCAAGGCGGGTAACAGTGCCAGTAGATATGGCGTTGATGCAACTCCCGCTATCAATGACAATCTTGCAAGCTTTACCCCCCAAGCCTGCAGAAGGTGTGAAAAATGGTGGTGCGACGCCAGTCGTCACTCACCTGGGGCTGGGCTAGGATGCACCTAACTACCCCTAACTGTGGGTCACCCTGAAAGTGACTATCCTGGGCACCATCCTGCTCTCCTTCGAGCAGATCATCGAAGAACTCCTCGACCAAGTCCTGGTCTACCTCATAACTAACAGGAATAGGCTCAGTGGGGGACTCAGTGGAAGTGGGGTCTGCCATGACAAGGGCCTTCCTCTCTCGAGTGGGGCATCTATCAGCAAAGTGGCCAAATCCGCCACACCGGTAACAATTATTACGTGCGCCCGCACTGGATGAGGCTCCAGCGGTCATAGGACTCTTGCCCTTGTCATCATGACGGGGCGCGGGCAGTAAAGGCTGAGAACACGCAGGGTGCGCGGGAGGTGGAAGTGTAGGGCGTGTGGGGGGGTAGGGCGGCTGCTGGCGAGGTGGAGGGAACGGGTCCCTAGGAAGGGGTGGACGAGGCCTGGGACCAGTGGGGTCCTGGCGAAGAGGCTCCGCGGGCCGAGCCGCCGGATATCGACCATACTGGGTGGAAGTGGAGCGAGGGTCAAGACCCCGCTGACTAGGCATCCCCTGACGAAAGGTGGGGCCAAACTCCAACTCAAATTGCTCTAACTCTAGGGCAACCTGGTAAGCCAGCTCTAAAGTGTCTACCTGGCGACGGTAGAGCTCATACTGATACTCGGGCCTCAAACCACGGCGAAAACGCGAAACAGGCATGCCCTTCTCCTCATCAACTCCACATCGCAAATAATACTCGTCAAACTCGGCGATGTACTCGGTCACGGACCGATCGCCCTGACTAAGGGTCTGCCATCGGTCGATGAGCCTCTGGCGGTAAGAAGGAGGGACATACTTCTCGCGGAGCTTACGCCGCATGTCAATCCAGGTTTCTATGGGTGGATCCTGCCTCTGCAACATCAGGCTCTCGACATTCCTCCAGTAGGTCTGGGCTCTCCCCACGAGCTTCATCTTGGCAAATCGGACTTGCCGAAGCTCAGACATCTCAACCCATTCGAAATACCTATCCATGCTATTCTCCCAGTCTATGTAGACTTTTGGGTCAAGGGACCCCTCGAAAGTGGGTGGATCGGCACGGACGGTCCTAAGGATCCTATCATCCTCATCCTGATGTGGTCGACGACCACGGTACTGGCGCCCATTCCCCTCAAAATCATTCTCGGACCCATAGTCATCAAAGTCGGGGGCTCGGGGACGTCGCTCCTGAGCCCGAGGGGCTTGAGCGGCAGCAACTGGAGGGGCTCGATCGGCTCTAGGAGGGTCCTGGTGGGGCACTTCATCAACTCTCCCAATCCGTCCAACAAGGCCCTGGATGGTTAAGTCAGACACTCTGGCACGATCCTCAATGATCTTCAGACGGCCATCTAGATGCTCAGTCAACTCCTTGATGGACTGGTCGGACCTGTCCATACGGGTCATAAGTTGGGTAATCAGATCCTCTAGAGATGGGCGTCCCTGAGGTGGGTGTTGGTCACCCATGGCGTCCGGGCGATGGTAATCCAAACCACCCCGAGTGGGCATGCAAAGGAGACTAAGGGAAGGGTAGGCTGACACCCTAAGACCTAGAGGGACACGAATGCAATGAGATGCAAGACTCAAACAAGACACGTCCAAAACCTAGACACAACCCTAAGACCCAACCTGTAAGGACAAGTTGGTAACCTGGCTCTGATACCAAATTTGACGCGGGACGGGGACCGACACGGACTAAGACTCACAAAAGACTCTAACTCAGGCCAGCAGTAGCACGCTCAAGGGTCGCCAAGTGGCTGACCACCATGATATCCCACAGAATGAGGGACGTCTCTCAACAGAAACTCCGACCTCGGCCGTCCCAAGGAGGGAAGCGCACGTGTCTAGGCGTATAGTCGACCTCCAAAGACAAGGGGAGTCGAGTCCTAGCTCGGTGCTCGACTAGTGCTAGGGATGGATGCTCTCACTCACGATCCGCGGTGATGGCAATAAGTGGCTAGGCACCTACCCTCTCTCACGCGGCATAATCAATCACATACTAAAAGAGCAAGCAAAAGGAGGGGAGTCGGAGCGCGTACCTCCACGCCTAGGCGTGGGGAAGGAACCCCGGCCGTGAACCAACAACCCCGATACACCAGAGGTCAATAAAATACAACCCAATAACGGCCCACTCCTCGCAGGGAGGTAAAAGGCTACAACCAATACGTTCGGGGCTGCCGGACACGGGTTGACGGGCTGCACTCGGTGACGGGTCGGCCACGAGGAGGTTCGGGTGCAACGCTGCAGAAACCGGTGTCGCGCGCGCCTGGACGGAGGGGGGGTCTCACGGGCTGATACGACGCCCGTTTGAGGCACCGTCAGAGAGGACGCGTCGCTGACTGTTGGAGGAATGCTCCGGCCAAAGGGGGCGCGCTGGATCCGCCGGTGGTGACCGTGGGCGCTGCTGAAAGTCAGATCAGGTTCTGTGGGCGCAGAACTGCGCTCGCCGACGGTAAAATCTGGAAATCGGCCTTCTGGTGCCCGAACAAGTCCGGGCCGGTTGGGGGTGAAAGCTGACTGGCAGAGATCGCCCTCGGCCAAATGGCGCTGGCAGACGACGCCGGTGCGAGCCGCAGGAGTCGCTGAAAATCGAGGCTGGTTCGCTGGGCGGACTGGGCAGACACGCTGGCGCAACCCCACGAGATCGACCGCCACGGACGGTGACGATGTCGAAACGCGACGCCGTCGGCGGCGTTGGAAAGTTGACTCGGAGATCTACGAACCCTGAAGAAACCAGGGCAAAAGACGCAGCGTGGAGGCCTGGGGAAAATTCGCAATCAGGGCCTCCCCGCTGGGCGAGCAGAGAAAGTGGTGCTGGCGCAGGTCGGCGGAGAAAATCGGTACGGGCAGTGCCGATCTCCGATTGATGCAAAACGGGCGCCGACGCGAAGCTGATCCGCAGACGTATCTCCAGAAAATAGGTCGTGGCAAAACTCGTCCAAGAAGGAGGCGCGAGCTCTGCTACAAGTCGGGGCAGAAATCTGGAATCACGAACACGAACCGTTGAGGAAGAAGATGAGGATAAGAGGGAACCCCGGAGTCCACCGAGGGCTGAGGCGTCACACCCCGCCGTTCTCCCGTCGCAGGAGCAGAAAGAGAGAGAGAGAGAAGGGCGCAAAAAGCTTTGCACAATACTCACTTGTATTCAAATTCATGTGTAAACTGTAATCAGTACAAGGTGAGAACTATTTATAGGGGATGGGGAAACCCTAATCTAGCTAGAAGGGGAGGGGTGCGCAAATGGGAGGAGGGGTGGGCCCCAACTCCCTCCATTCAAGGGGGTTGCGACCAGCCCTCCCTCCAATCAAGGGGGGTGCGCTCAAGTGAGGCAAGGGGGAAAGAGTGGAAAGGGAAAGGGGGGGGGGGCGCCCAAAAGGGAAGGCGGCTGCTACCTCCTCCACTTGGAGGAGGTGGGATGCGCCCAAAACCCTAACCCTAGGGGTGGGTGCGCAAATCCCCACATGGGCCAAGGAGGAGTGGAGCACAAGATGGCCCACTAACCCTTTGCCCTCTAAATAAGCCTACAAAGCATAAAAAATTGTCCAATTGGCCTACAAGGGCCCACAACTAGAAAGCAGTGTCCACGCAGGGACTAAAAGACAAGGCCCACAAGGCCTGAGCAAGTCCAGACTGAGGCCCAACATGGCCTAAACATGATGAAAAAAAAAAACTAGAAGGTGCCGCCGTCGCCGAGCCACAAAGAGGTAGCGGTGTGCCGGGTGCTCCGTCGAGGATAGCGCCGTGTGTCCTCACCACCGTTTAAGTGCCGTAGCGTACGCTTCTTCTTCTCTTAGCTGTAGTTGCTGCTGCTATTCTCTGCATCATCTTCTTGCGAAAATATTAGTCTGATCAAGCTACTGCTGCTGCGGTTGCTCTTGTTTATCTTGTTATCACCTTCTTCTGTCATCCAATTCATCAACAACGGTAGGTGTTCTTAATGTTACGAAGCCAAACATCACTGTAAATATTCATGCATGTAGATTATTTAAGCATGAAGCATATTTCAGTTTCAATACCATAGGTTTTGCTGCATAACAGTAAATAGCGACCCTGTCATGGACGCTTATTTAATAAACAACCGTGTGCACGGTCGTTAACTCTTTTTGAATGGCGACAGCACCAAGGGCGTCTCATAATGAACGACCTTATGCCCAGTTGCAATTTCTTTAGATAATTAAATAAATACAACATGTTTAAAAATCTATATCTATTAAACCTGACATGAAAATTAATACATGACCATGTTTTTGGAACCTATGTAATTTTCTCTACCTGTTCATGTCTTAAGTTTCTTGTTCTGATACACTTAAAATTTCATGAGTCTATGATTGTACCTGCCTAGTGTGTATCACCTGCCAAAGAAAGGGCGACTTTGTCTTAGTCGCTATTTATAGAATGAACGACCTTGTAACAAGGCGTTGTTTGTATAGATATTGTTAAAAGGCAAAAAATTATGTAATGATCATTATGCGACCTGACAGGAGACGTCAATTAAAGATTGAGAGCTTGTTCACTCAAACGTTGATTATAATGGATAATATTATTATACTGAAAATAATTAGAATTAGGGCCAGCATGATATGTCGTTAATTCTTATTAATTCATGAAAAGTTTAGAAATAAATTGTATTGAGCGACCATTCATAAAGTCGATATTCTTCTAAATAGCGACCTATGTGCAGGCGCTATTTTCCTGTTTTACAGTTTTATCGCATTTTCTCAACCCATATCACGGGTTACTTGGCACTCTCATCTCACTTCCGTAGATGGAGTCACGACAAGAAAAATGGGAAATTTCGACATCCATTTGCCATCGCAAATACGTCGGAGATACGTCGCAATGTGAATTTTCGACGTATTTCTGATGAGTTTGCGACGGAATGTGGACATCAAAAATCTTATGTCGTAAATTTTCGACGTATTCCAATAGTGTCGCCAATGTGTCTGAAATTATCGACGAAACTATATCGTCGAAATTATGGTGGCTATTTATGTCGATAATGAAAAATATGGAAATTAATTAATCATTGCGACGGACCATAATTTAGTTGAAAATATGTCTAAAGTTTTCGACGTATTTTTGACAGATATATTATGTCATCGCAAACATATGGGTTAAATTAGTTCCGAAGAAAGTTATTTTGGTGGGAAATACGTCGTTAATTTTTGACGTATTTCTATTAGATAAATAATACGTTGAAAACCTATGGGTCAAATTAGTTCCGACGAACTATTATTGTGTCGAAATTACGTCGTTAATGCTCGACGAATTTGAGACATATAATTAATACGTTGGAACTAATGTGGATCAAATTATTTCCGATGAAACTACCTTTGGTCGAAAAGACGTTGTTAATGTTCGACGCATTTGAGACGGATAATTAATATATCGGCACTAATGTGTGTTAGGACCGGTGTGATAAATTCAGAGAGGGGGGTGAATGAATCCCCTATAAAAATTTGCACAAATAAAAACTATAGCTGATCGATGCGCAGAATTAACGCACTCAGATGGCTCAACAAGATCATTGTTCTAAGAAGGCTCACACTCGAACACTTAATATGGACAATCAGATGAAACACTTAGTCACTCAGTGAATCCAGAAAACTCGAAACGGTTAGATGAGCAAATCTAATCATACATCTAACGTGGACCAACAAGTAATCAGTCCAAAGTGAAACTCTCAAGACCGCTATCGAATGAACGATATGCAATCAAATTCTTTGCTAGATTAAAGATTCAAATCGCCCTATGCATACATCTACCGAATCGAAAAAGACAATCAAACGACGGTAGACAAGGGAATTTTTAGGTGGTTCGGTCCGCAGACCTACGTCCACCCCACACTCAAACCCGAGTGTGATTTCCGCTGATACACAGCTTAAACCGCTGGGCCTCACAGCTTGCCTACAACCTCTTAGCGTCACAGCTTACTTCCGCGGGGCAATACAGCTTAGCCATCCGCTGCCTAATAGCTTGACACGTTGGGCAATACAGCTTAGCCGACCAGAGGAATCCTCCTCTGCAACCGCTGGGTAATACAGCTTGGCCATCCAGAGGAACCGATCCTCTGCTACCGCTGGGGCTTACAGCTTTACCCATCCAGAGGATACCACACCTCTACCCGCTGAGAGTCACAGCTTGCTCCGCTGACAAACAAATTGAAATAAAGAGTGTAAAAGAAAATTAAGAAATGAGAAATCATAGCGACAGAAAGCTATATACGATGATAGCACAAATGTGGCTCTCAGGGAGCTGACTGGCTTGGATTTGATCCAAGGTCCAGTGGAACTAATCTTCAGGAAAATCTTCTATCTTCTTCTCCTCGAGCTCTTTCTTCACTCTCTCTATCTCTCGATCTCACGAGCTCTCTCACTTTCACTTCTGCTCTACTCTGCTGCTACTCTCTTCTCCTCTCTGGATCGTGCTGGTTGTAGATCTTTCTGCTTCGATCCACTTTCTCCAGAAGGAGAGGCTTCCCTTTTATATGGGCATCAGATGTAGGGCATGTGCTTTCCACAATTCCCGCTCAAACGCCTTGGCTCACGTGGCAGCATCCTAGCTTAATGCTTTCCACGTGTCATGATCTTGGCATTTCCTCCACTCTTGGATCACGTGCCATTCTTATTCTTCTCAAAAAAATACCTGTCATACAGTCAGAAAGAAATATTAGCTCGAGACAATTATACATATAGTAAAGAGTTAAACAGGACTGCACGGAGTCAATAGGTGAATAAGCCAGATGTGCACAGACTTAATTGTGATGTATACACATTCATGCATGAGTTCTGTACTGTCACACTAGCATATGCAGACTTATTTGCAGCACAAGACTAACGTATGCACTAGCTATGTGTATGCAGTGTGCAAGCATTGCACAGACCTGCTCGGGTCGTGAGTAGCCTTGCATGGACTCCGTGTGTGCGAGTATGAGAGGGATGCACAAACTCTATGTGCATTCAGCAACGGAAGTTGCACAGAGTTGATTAGTGCAAGATAGGATTGCACCGACCGCGTGAATGCACACAATGCAAATTGCACCGAGTAAAGTCTTGCACATGCCAAATATGCATCGGCTGTAATCTCCGCAGTGCGATCTTACACCGACTTGGAGAAGTGGCGCAGGACAAAACATGCACTGACACAGTTATGCACTAAGGCAAAACTTGCGCCGAGTAAGTGTGCGCAAGACGGAATATGCACCGATACAATGACTTGCACCAACCGTGTCCTTGTGCCTAGACAAAGTCGTGCTCCGACCTTTCTATGCCTAATACACATGCCGGCAACAAACTCTGCACCGATGATGATTTGCCTAAACAGACCATGCACCGACGTTGATAAGCTAGAATTCTGCACCGACCTTGTATATGAGCAGCCAAGAAAATGCACCAACTTGGTGCGTGCAAAGCATGTCTTGCACCGACCTATCCAGCGTGCACCAACAAAGGTTGCACCGACCTAAGTATGTTGTGTTCATGACCAACATTGCACCGAGTGCACACATGCACCAAGGTAAAACATGCACTGACTATGCTATATAAGACGCAAAGTAAGACGCATATGTCTAATGCAAAGTTTGCACCGAGACAGAAAATGCACTGACCTTCTTTAGTGTGATGCATGCACAAGCATACCCATGAAATGCTCATCAAAGTCGTGATGCATACAGCAATTATACTCATGATGCATACAGCAATTATTCAACAGCACTGACTTATGCAATGCACAGAAAGCGATCCTCATTAATGTATAGTGCAAATAGGAGATGCATAAACATTCAATCTTTCATACAATCTTTCATGCAAACACATGGTGACTTATAGTATTTGCTATCATCAAAATCACAGAGGCACAACAATCTCCCCCTTTTTGATGATGGCAACACTATGAGTCAACATTGACTCTCATGGAAAATTATTCTCCCCCTTTGACTTCAGCAAAAAGAAAATGGTTTGAGAGAGAAATATAAGCATGCATGAAATGATTGAAGTAAAAACTCCTTCTTTGAGTAAGTCATGAACACATAGAAAAGCTATTCCCCCTCTTAATGACACAACATGAATGCAACAAGAGGATCATGGATGATCAGCAACCACATGATCAGTGAGATTGAAAGTCTGATACCTGGTACATTGATATAGCAGTTCGGATCATGATAGATTTAAAAAAATTAACAGAAGCACAACTTGATTTGTGGACTGTAAGAGAGTGTAGAAGATAAGCACAATGAGTTTCAAGTGAGCAGGATCTGAGCAGGTGTGATTTCTAAACCAAAGTATATGAGAAGAGAAGATTTTCAGCGGGGTACCCAATCTATATATCCATGTTTAAATTTTCAGAATCTTCTATTATAAAAGCTTATGAAATGGCTTTAATTGACAAGCATGGTTTAAGAATGATGTACTCAAGGTTTGTCAATATAATACAATACTCATATCTGAAGCAATTTTTTAATAAAACTTAACCAATTTTTCATATAACATTCTAGTTCAAACTCCTTTCATCTTAAACAATTAATTCCATTGACTTCTTTAGGAAAAACAGTCAAGAGTATTGAGGTTAAATAAAATGACTCTTAGTGAATTTTGAATTGCAAGGGTTACAGCAAATCTTTTTCACTTTTGCTTTTAACATTGAGCTTAGTCACCAGACATGTGTCATTTATACCTTTGACATTAAGGGTACACGTGGGTTAGATGACAGTACCCCCAGTTACTAAGCATAAACTACCATATCTGTCTCTGATCAAAAACTACACAGATGATTTACCCCTTTGACATTAAGGGTACACGTTTTTCAGACGCACGTACCCCCAGTTACTAAGTGAAACCAGCCCTATAGATTTGACCATAAGAACAGAGGTAACATGAAGCACTTCATGACATAAATTCCTCTCCATTTCTTTGATGGAGGGTTCAGTTTCTGAGTGCAATTCAGTCATTGCTCTGCCACAATATTCATTTCTTTTACTGTTGCTGCCCTTTTAATTTTCAAAGTGACTTGTTTAAAAACAATACTGGTTACATGCATTTAAACCAAAGTAAATCAAGGTTTCAATTTTCAGATGTCAGAGGATCTTACATGAACTTACATGAGTAGTCAGTTAAGGTTTATTAAAAAAACTGATTCAGATATTTTCAGGTTCTTCAAATTCAAACTTAAGAAAATAAAAGACTTAAACCAATTCAAATCAACAAATATTCTTAAACCTGTATAATAGAAGATTCTTCATTAAAGATGATTTCAGATTTATGAAAGGGTACACAAACTGATATTACTTCACTTCTCTGTACATTTAACATAGACAAAGCATTCAACAGCAAGAAACATTTGACAAGCATGCATAGAGAGTAAGACAAATGAAACTCATGCTTGCAACATGTATGATCAATGTGCATCAGATATATTTACGAGAAACCAATGGCTGAGTCTGGAGTACAGACAGATCAACTTGACAGCAATAAACTCTAGTTCAACTCCAGAAAGATTTGAGTGACTAGATTTGGAAGGGTTCAGATTATGAAAAACTAATGAGTCTCAAATGCTCCCCTTGTCTAGATGCAATAATCAACCCTTTTTGGATTTTTCAATACAAAAGACATGCAATGCAATTAACTACATGGTGCAAGGACAGGCAAACTCCCCCTGACTATATGCATTGAATGAAGTTTCTAAATGCAACATGTGCAATATCATTATGTAGGGAATTTGACAAATATGTATTAAAACATAGATTTGTAATGCATTCAGCAGACGAGATTATCATGATATGCAAGCATCTAGAGCACATGTATGCACATTCAATGCATTTTCTAAAGATGTTTCCTAATTCTGAATGTCCTGACTTTGACGCAAAAACAACTAAACTCCCCCTAATAGAATGCAGTACAATATGATCATTCAAGTGCCACAAACACATGACCTATTGTGTGAGGAAAAACATGGGGCATGCTCATGAAACAATCATGCCAATCCAACTGTGACAGATTATACTTACCATGAAGCTCAATTCGGATATTCAGAACGGTTCTGTTAGATGGAACACAAGTGATTTAACACATTTTTGCAAGTGATATACAAATGTTGAATCAAAATTAATCATGATGTGCAATCAATCAATTTAACTAACAGACTAAGCTAAGAGTGTATTGATAGAGAATTCAGTGAGTTTACCTAACAATATCTGAATTTGGGTTCATTTCAAGTGCCTTGGTTTATTACCCCCTTTATTACATTCCAAGGCACACCTGCAAGTTAGCACACTATTTGGCATGCGCAGGTACCCAAACAGTCTTTGGTCCTGCATGGTTAATAGCACCTTTGATGGGTGCTTTCCACAGTCTTTGGGCTTTTGAGTCATCAAATATCATTAAACGACAGTCATTCATGGAGTGCCCAAATTGACCACAATAATGACAGGAAATAACATGCTTTGATTTCTTGTTATGCACACAATTATTAGCAGGGAATTTTTATGCAAGTGCATACTGGTTTTTATTTTTATCATGGAAGTTGTTCCTGTTAATATTACCAAACATGTTTTCCTTAGTAGGATATCTAGCATATTTGTAATTTACCCACCTATCTTGAAGATGCCAATAGTCCTTGACTGTATGGCCATGCTTTCCATATTGAGAACAGCTAATTGGATTTCTTCTGAAAGAGCTTGACCAGCATTTGGTGGCCTTGTGACCAGATTTGTTACAGTTATAGCAAGTGATGTGCTCGTTTACAGGAACAAATTTGTTCTTATTAAAACCATGTTAGTTTGCAGAGAATTTTGTATGATATGAACGTGATCTTTTCTTACCACTTGTAAACCAACATTGAGTAGCAGTGTGTCCTACTTTTCCACAGCAAAAATAATTTATTTTCTTTCTTTGAAAAGTATGATCTCTAACAGTAATTTTCTGTGCAGTAGTAGCAGCTAGGTCATCTAATTCAAACAACTTACAATCATGCATCATATGACCTATCTTATTGCAATAAAAGCACTGCACATTCTTTTTCTTTTCAAACTGAAATTTATGAGAAGATTTTTCACAGCAGTTTTTCTTTTTCTTTTGTTCACCCCCGTGCTTATGAATGTTCTGAGATTTCTTAGGTGAAATGGATTTAGAGGTACTAGCACATTCTGAACTTTTCACAAAAATAATTTGTTCTTTTCCTTTCATACTTCTCTCATTATCTGGATTAAAACCTAGTCCTTCTTTCTGAATGTTCACTTTATTTCCCAGTAGTTTATCCAGATTCTCTTTTCCCTTAATAAATTTAGACAGTGATTTATTCAAATCAGCAATTTCACATTTAAGTGAAGTGATCTGTGTTTCAGAGTTTGTTAGATCTTCTTCACAGGTGAGAATTTGTTTCTGCATGGCATCATTCAGAATTTTCAAAATTTGAATCTCATGCAGAAGTTTTTGTTCTTTTTCATCATTAAGTTTAATTTTAGCACATTTTTCCCGTTCAACAGTCATGCATCTTTCAGTAGCAACAATGTTCAATACCATCAACTTCTTATTTTGATCTTTCAACATTTTATTTTCATCAATCAAATTATTTTGATCCACAGTTTTCAAATTCTCATTCACTTTTTGTTTAGACATTTCTAACTCAGAATTTTTATTCTTCAATTCTTCTAATTTTTCTTTCATACAGTCAATTTGTTGTTCTAGCATTTTTAATTTGGATTGAAGACTATTATTCAAATTTTTCGCAGAAACACACTCATTGCAAGAATTTTCATTTCTTTTCAGACTATCTTTCAGATTTGCATTTTCACATTTCAGTTCTCTTATTTCGTACAACATCTCCTTTTTCATTTTTCTCTTTTCAGTCTTAAGAGATTTGTATTCTTCTAACAAGTTTTCATACATTTCTACCAATTCATCAAATGAGGGTTCTTCTGATCCTGAGCTTCCCTGAGATGATGAATCTTCATTAAAGTGACTACTGCTATGATCACTCCGGTTGGCCATCAGACATTCCTCTTCTTGTTCCCCATTTGCAGCCGTGATTCTATCCAGAATTTCTTTTCCAGAAGCGCACCTGAAAGCAAAAGGATATATATCAGTATTAACCGCAGCTCTCAAGATATTAAGAACTATGACATTATCACGGTTCTTAGATCTGTCCTCACTAGACCACTTGGTCTGATCTTTAGGTAATTGGTGTGGGCCTTTAGATAGAAGACTCCATAATTTGGGATCAATGGAGTTCACGTAAACACATAGGCCTCCCAGCCAACTACTGAAGTTAGAACCATCATAAATCAGAGGACGAGCCATTAGGACAGATGGCAAACAGATTCAACGCACAAAGCAATCGATAAGAAATGCACCAAAGGCGAGATAGCATCGAAGACAGCAGGATCCTCTGCAAATCGTTGGATCTGGAAAGTCAGAGACCGGCTCTGATACCAACTGTTAGGACCGGTGCGATGAATTCATAGGGGGGGTGAATGAATCCCCTATAACAATTCGCCCAAATAAAAACTATAGCTGATCGATGCGCATAATTAATGCACTCAGATGGCACAACAAGATCACTATTCTAAGAAGGCTCACACTCAAACACTTAATATGGACAATCGGATGAAACACTTAGTCACTCAGTGAATCCAGAAAAGTCAAAACGGTTAGATGAGCAAATCTAATCATACATCTAACGTGGACCAACAAGTAATCAGTCCAAAGTGAGTCTCTCAAGACCGCTATCGAATGAACGATATGCAATCAAATTCCTTGCTAGATTGAAGATTCAAATCGCCCTATGCATACATCTACTGAATCGAATAAGGCAATCAAACCACAGTAGACAAGGGAATTTTTAGGTGGTTCGGTCCGCAGACCTACGTCCACCCCACACTCAAACCCGAGTGTGGCTTCCGCTGATACACAGCTTAAACCGCTGGGCCTCACAGCTTGCCTACAACCGCTGAGCATCACAGCTTGCTTCCGCTGGGCAATACAGCTTAGCCATCCGCTGCCTAACAGCTTGACACGCTGAGCAATACAGCTTAGCCGACCAGAAGAATCCTCCTCTGCAACCGCTGGGAAATACAGCTTGGCCGTCCAGAGGAACCGATCCTCTGCTACCGCTGGGGCTTATAGCTTTACCCGTCCAGAGGATACCACACCTCTACCCGCTGAGCGTCACCGCTTGCTCCACTGACAAACAGCTTGAAATAAAGAGTGTAAAAGAAAAACAAGAAATGAGAAATCACAGTGACAAAAAGTTGTATACGATGATAGCACAAATGTGGCTCTCAGGGAGCTGACTGACCTGGATTTGATCCAAGGTCCAGTGGAACTAATCTTCAGGAAAATCTTCTATCTTCTTCTCCTCGAGCTCTTTCTTCACTCTCTCTCTATCTCTCTCTCCTTCTCTCGATCTCACGAGCTCTCTCACTTTCACTTCTGCTCAGCTCTGCTGCTACTCTCTTCTCCTCTCTGGATCGTGCTGGCTGTAGATCTTTCTGTTTCAATCCACTTTCTCCATAAGGAGAGGCTTCCCTTTTATATGGGCATCAGATGTAGGGCGTGTGCTTTCCACGATTCCGGCCCAAACGCCTTGGCCCACGTGGCAGCATCCTAGCTTAATGCTTTCCACATGTCACGATCCTTGCACCTTCTCCACTCTTGGATCACGTGCCATTCTTATTCTTCTCAAAAAAATACCTATCACACAGTCAGAAAGAAATATTAGCTCGAGACAGTAATACATAGAGTAGAGAGTTAAACAGGACTGCACGAAGTGAATAGGTGAATAAGCCAGTTGTGCACAGACTTAATTGTGATGTATACACATTCATGCGCGAGTTTAGTACTGTCACACTAGCATATGCACAGACTTATTTGCAGCACAAGACTAACGGATGCACTAGCTATGTGTATGCAGTGTGCAAGCATTGCACAGACCTGCTCGGGTCGTGAGTAGCCTTGCATGGACTCCGTGTGTGCGAGTATGAGAGGGATGCACAAACTCTATGTGCATTCAGCAACGGAAGTTGCACAGAGTTGATTAGTGCAAGATAGGATTGCACCGACCGAGTGAATGCACATAATGCAAATTACACTGAGTACAGTCTTGCACACGCCAGATATGCATCGACTGTAATCTCTGCAGTGCGATCTTGCACCAACATGGAGAAGTGGCGTAGGACAAAACATGCACTGACATAGTTATGCACTAAGGCAAAACCTACGCCGAGTAAGTGAGCGCAAGACGGAATATGCACCGATACAATGACTTGCACCGACCGTGTCCTTGTGCCTAGACAAAATCGTGCTCCGACCTTTCTATGCCTAATACACATGCCGGCAACAAACTCTGCATCGACGATGATTTGCCTAAACAGACCATGCACCGACATTGATAAGCTAGAATTCTGCACCGACCTTGTGTATGAGCAGCCAAGAGAATGCACCAACTTGGTGTGTGCAAAGCATGCCTTGCACCGACCTATCCATCGTGCACCAACAAAGGTTGCACCGACCTAAGTATGTTGTGTTTACGACCAACATTGCACCGAGTGCACATATGCACCAAGGTAAAACATGCACTGACTATGCTATATAAGACGCAAAGTAAGACACATATGTCTAATGCAAAGTTTGCACCGAGACAGAAAATGCACTGACCTTCTTCAGTGTGATGCATGCACAAGCATGCCCATGAAATGCTCATCAAACTCGTGATGCATACAACAATTATACTCGTGATGTATACAACAATTATTCAAGGGCACTGACTTAAGCAATGCACAGCAAGCGATCCTCATTAATGTATAGTGCAAAGAGGAGATGCATAAACATTCAATCTTTCATACAATCTTTCATGCAAACACATGGTGACTTATAGTGTTTGCTATCATCAAAATCATAGAGGCACAACAACGTAGATCAAATTTGTTCCGAAGAACATTTAGTTGGTCGAAAATACGTCTGAACCTTTCGACCGATTTACGCTAGAAAATAAATACGTCAGGAAATAAGTGCGTGAAATTGGTTCCGACGAATTGTTAGTTGGTAGAAATTCCGTCGAAAACTTTCTCCACATTTTTTTATATATTTTAAATTTTTAAAAACCTTTTTAAAGCTACAATTATACACCACAATCGACACAACTCAACATAAAACACGCAATAAACAACATATACAACACACAATAGGATAAAATCCTATTGTAAATTACAATAAAGAGCGTCCACAACATATAAATCTTTGAATAAAAAAAGTTACAGTTACATTAATTGAAATGTATCATTTTTTCAAAATATCATTAAAAAAATCAAGAGATATCCGCTGCATCATCCTCATTCGTCATTCGTAGCATCTCCACCATCACTGACTGCAAGAGGATCCTACATCATAAAAAATTAATAATAAATAGATTTTAATAAATATAATTATTAATAAATCTACTTAAATATCTTTTTGATTTTCTAAATTTGAAAGTAGATAACATGAAGATGATTTCTTTCACTCTCAAAGGTGAATTCTTTGAACTAAGTAGTAATGTTATTGTTGTGCCCTGTGATTTTGAAGATGTCTAACACTATGAATCATATTATGATAATGGTTTTTTATATCATGAATTTGATGTGTGCTGGCTAATGTCAATATATTTTCTAATGCCTTGAACAACATTTTCATATGAAGGCTTGAAGAGTTGTAATGTCAATGCTATGAATGCTTGAACTGTTATGTCTGTATACTTGAAGAATGTATGTTTGAAGAACTGTAATATCTGAAGAATTCAGGTAAGCATAAGCATGACAATGTCACAGCAGCCCTAGAAGCAACTCTGCAGAAGAAGCCTCCAATCGCTGAAGAAACAAGCTGATATATCACCTTAAGATAGACTCTGTACCCACTGAAGAATAAGGGTGAAAAATATCCCTTAAGGCTGACAAATGTGCATTACGGGTGACAGATACTACCTTAAGGGTAACAAATAGATGGACTAGGTGAATAATAGGCAACAGTGGTGACAAATAGCAGTGCAAAGGTGAATAATAGGCAGTAGGTGTGAAACAGCTGAAAACCAAGAACCTCAAGCCGACTCTTACAAGTCGACTTCTGAAAGAAGAATTCACAGAATGAAAGAAGAGTTTTTAGCTACGGATTAATGGTGAAAATGGGTGGACAAAGTAGACAAATGGCTGTATAGCAGTTTGAAATGGTTGTTTAGTGGTGTAAAGTGGCTCATGGCTTTGATATTTGAAGAATATTCCCTCTGTGCTTCAGAGGAAGAGAGGATTGGTCCTCTGGTTGTAGGTAACTGGGTGTTACTCACGGTTCCTTCTAATTTGATCAGAAGAAGAGAGGAGAGTGTTCTTCTAGGTCAAGCTGTAAGTCAGCGTTTGTTTACAGACTGAGTCTGCGGTTATTGCTGGTGCAAGGGGAAGCCACACTCAAGTTTGAGTGTGGGGTGGACGTAGATCTGCGTGGCAGATCGAATCACCTAAAAATTCTATGTGCCATGATTTGCATTGGTGTGATTGGCCCTTATCATCTTATTCCATTTACAGGTTTGTGTATGAACAGATCGTCCCTATGCGCTAAGTGGTTGTATTGCAGTCTGTTAGATCTGTCTGATCTGAGTGGATTATGTGAGATATCATTCTCTTAGTTATTACATTCTTGTCACTTTCATTTATATTGTTCTCGCAGATATCATCTGAGCTCGTGGTTTTATAGCTGAGTGTGAAATTGTCTTAGGGTTAAAAATTAAGATTAAAATTTTTATAGGATTTATTCACCCCCCCTTTAGATCCTACTGCGCACACATATTTGTTGTGGCAGGTGACACACGGAATTAGATCCAAAGGGGGGGTGAATGGATCTTTTACAAAACTTGCCCCAAAAATAATTTTCAAAAGAGCTACCGCTGAATGAAATGATTGAGGAACACTGCCTATTAATGCTATCGATCAAATCATCTAATGGACTAAAGATCAAACACATAGAGCGCACCTACGCATGCATCTAGTGAAGATGAAACCATCAGACAAACCACAGCACACCAAATTTTTAAGTGGTTCGATCTCTATCCAGAGATCTACGTCCACCCCACACTCAACCTGAGTGTGGATTCCTGCTGATACACAGCTTAACTACTGGGCTTCACAGCTTGCCACCGCTGGGCAATACAGCTTGGCCGTCCAGAGGATACCACACCTCTGCTACTGTTGGGGCTTACAGCTTAACCCGTCCAGAGGAGTCCTCTGCAAATAGCTGAGCATCACAGCTTGCTATAATGTCAAAAGCAACTGGAAACAAGGATCAAAAGAGAAAACAAAAATTGGAAGGGATACAGCAACGGAAAGCTGTGAAAATCACAAAAACCAATTTAGCTCTCAAACAGATAACTGGCTTGGATATGATCCAAGGTCCAGTAGAAACAAGTCTTCGGATGCCGATCTTCTCTTTCTTCTCAACTCTCTATCTCTCTCTTTCTCTTCTATCTTGATCTCCCAATTTCCTTCAGCTCCTAACCTCTGAAGTATGCGCACTTTTTCACACTTCACGATAATAATCTCCCCTTTGATCACTCTCCTGTGGATGGGGAAATCTGCCTTTTATATCTGCAGCAAGACAGGTGAACGTGTGTCTTCCATGAGTTCCCGCCTTGGCATCTTGACCACGTGGCAACATTTCAGCTTGTTGCAGTTCATGTGTCATGATCCTGGCACTTCTTTCATTTTTGAATCACGCGCCCTTCTTAGACTCATCGAACCAAAAATTCTGTCAGACTAGATTTGATGCCATCTTGAATTAATCTGAAATAACAGAGAAGGATGTATAGAGTCAGTTCGAAAATTGAACTGATAATGTACAGACTTGATGGAGTGTAACGTAGTATTCATATAGGAAAGTGTGCACATTGAAGATGAATGCACAAACATGCCACCAACAAGTGTACATACTTTGTGTGCGAAGTGCAAACGATGTGCAGACTTTATGTGCATGCAACAGGACGATGTATAGACTTGCCACCAGATAGTGTGCATACTTTATGTGCGATGTACAAACGATGTGTAGACTTTATGCGACAGGACGATGTATAGACTTGTCGCCAGAGAATGTACAGACTTTGGAAGTACATGAGGCACACGATGCAACAAGACTCTATTCAGATTTAACCTGTGCATGGGCAAAAGATACATCGACTAGGTGTATGTATGAAGAGCACTGGCTATACAGACTTCGCTGCGAATACTTCTTAAGAATGTATAGACTTTGCATGCGTGCGACAACCAATGTGCAGACTTGCTATGCCTAGAGTTTAAACATGAATGCATAATGCACAAGCTGTGAGTGTGCATGTGTGGACTTTGAATGCATGACACTGCCTTACGTATGTATGCAGCTGAATGTATAGACATGCTGAGTTATCAAGGCAACCGTGTGCAGACTTGGTGTACGCATGAAGCATCTGATGCATGAACTTAACCACGCATTCTAGCTACGGTTGTACAAACTTGAGAAGCACTGCACTAACTATACATACATATACGAAGGATGATGCAATGCATTGATCCATGGATGTAAGATTAAATGCAAACACTTTTATTTATATTAATCTCACATGACTCAGATTGTCATTATCAAAACCAGGGTTCCAACAATCTCCCCCTTTTTGATATTGACAACTATAAGTCATGTAAGATTAATTGAGTTCATCGTCAGAATGAATCAAGCATTCAATAAACTCATACTTCAATGCAACCATGCAACATATCATAGACATTTCTGTGTACTTCAGAAAGATACAAGGTAGTGTTTGAATGAAAAGCTCTTTCAACAAAAAATCTCACAGCAGAGACAATCCATCCAGCAACACAAATATTGCACATTGTCTGTACAGAAGGAAAACTGTCTGACTGTCAAAACAAACTGTACAGTCTGTCCAAAAAGTCAAAAAATTGTATCTGTCCAAAAAGTCAAAAAGTTCACTGACTCTCCCCCTTTGCCATTATCAAAAAAAATGGGGTGTGATCAGTAACCTCTGTAACTCCCCCTGTCTCGTGGAAGAGATGATGAGCTAGAGCCTAATACGGGGAGTCTGTTTAGTATAGAAGTGTGGAGATCCCGAATGGAGTTTGACAGCTTGTCTAACTTGTTATGCACAGTACTTCCCAGTCTGTCCACCAGGGAAGTAGTTGACTCTTGTTTTGAAATGGATACTTTAACATGTTCTGAAAGGGCTTGCAAATTAGACTGGACCACTTGAAATCGATTTATGATATCTGGTTGAGTGGCAGTAATCTTGTTCAGTGTTCCCTTAATCAGTTCAAATTCAATTTTGAGATCAAAGGTGTTGATGGGATCGGCAAGCGGCTACAACAAAATTATAAAATAGCTATTTAAGTTTTAATTGTCTCATGTTAATTGGGCCATATGTATGAGCTTAATAGGTCATGTTTTATGTTTATAGTAATTATATCTACTATAATCATGTAAGAGTCTTTTTTTTTATTTTGTGTCTTTTAGTCTTCCCAAGAGAGTTATGATGAGTAGGTATTAGATGTTAATGAGTTGTCTTTTGGTTTTCCTGAATAGTCTATAAAAGGTCATGTAACTCTTCTTTAGAAGTAATGCAATGAAGAAAAAAACAAGTTAGCCATTGGCTATGAGTGTTCTTCAAACTTTTGGAACCCCCCCCCCCCCCCCGGGATGAGATGCCCCTTCCGATCCATCGTCTGCTACCTTCCCTCCATCCTCTGCTCACCCTCTACCACTGCCCTTCCCCATACAACCTTTCATTTTCCCAAGGGAGAATCCCTTCTCCCAAGCACCCCTTCCCCTCCCCAAGGCAACCCTTCCCATTCCCTAGGCTCCCATTAACCCCTCCATTAACCCCACATTCAAACCAAAGGAGAGTTCTCTCCCCCCTCTCTCCTTTCCAACCCAAATTCGCAGCTCCCCCTTCCTCCACTTGCTAGACCACCTCCCAGCCCCCTTTATGCCCCTCCCACACCTTGTATCACCCCCTAACAGACCCCCACATAGTCATGTGTCACCCCCACACCCATCCACCCCATTGCCCACCCCATCTACTCCGTCTCCCATCACCTTCCATCACCCTATCCATCTCAGTTCGCAGGCAACAGTTGGACCCCGATTTGCATAACCGGCCCCGAGGTCATTCGGCATCATCTGGAGGCGTACCATACATCGACGGAAATTTCGTCAAGATAGCTTCGCAGCCGAGGTGGTCTCACCGGCATCCGACATTCCTGCTGTCCGGAGGGTTCATTCTCGTCCGACTGCGCAACCGGGACCTGAACCAGGACCAGAGCTGCAGTGTAGAAGCTTCCACGGTCTCATCCTTATTTTCCAAGGCGCACCGCTTGGCCGGGTCAAATATCCACCAGTTCTCTGTCCAACACAGCAAGCGAGACCTCGTTCGGAGTCCGGGACTGCCCGTTCCGAATTTTCTCCCCCAGGTGCGCTGAACAGGCCACTCAGGACCTGTCCAGACCCCTCGTCACTCAACGGGCTCCCCCTCTCTTTCCCGACATCCTATCGTGTCCCCCTTGGCTGCTGCTCGAAGAAGACTCGTCCACGGTCATACTCGTCTTGGTCCCGCTGCGTTTTGACATCGGGAGCGGGCGTGGTGACTACTTCCACCTGCTGCTGCACCCTGGGACCAGTCCGAACCAGAGCACTGGGATCCTGTTTCAGAGCTCTCCCCAGCCGGTGACGACGTCGGGACCACCCACAAATATTCACAGGCATTCTTGGGTCTGTCAGCGACGTTTCAGTGCCATTTTTGTCAAATTCTGAGTTCGGTGGAGTGCGTGGCGTCATCTACATCGACTTCTTGTCCGGTTACTCCAGAACGGGCAGATCGTTCGGCGCTAGCTTAGTTAACCTCCCCTCCCCGCCTGGCTGGCTTAGCGCCCCTCCCTGTGTGGAGGTTGTGTTTGGTGTAAGCCCATTCCCCCACCCCGAGATCCACCCTCCTGCGTGGGGGCGTAGTTTTGTACTAGCAGGTCTTCGGCTGATGCGTCATCGGCGCGGCGTGCGGGTAGCCCACGCTTCCCCGCTCGCCCTCGTCTCCGACCGGGATCGGTGTCTTCACACCGATCAGGTGAGCATTGAGCCCCCATCCTCTGCTGGTTTCACTATTGCTTAGCTTAGTATTATCTCTAGTTGCGCCGTCGGCAGTGAGAGAGTGCTCGTCCCAACATTCCATCTAATCGAGTGCCACCGCGGGTGAGTTGTGAGAGTGTCATTACATCCCACGCCCTCGGCGTGCCGGCCGCCCTTGAAATTGGGCATCCCTGGCCCATTGGGGTCCATCCCTAGCTGGCCATATCCTTGGAACCTCGAGGTCAAACCTCGGATCCTCACCACCATCGCCGGTCCACCTACGGAACCGAGTGTGCGCGACACGGGTGAACCGCTTGTGAGAGATCGTTGTTCGGTCCGATTGCTTGCAAATCTAGGTCCAAGGAGTGGCTTCACATCAAATGGTATCAGAGCCAAGTTCTAGACTTGTCTCTACTAAGTCTTATCCTAGGGCCATTGCATGCATCACCCTTGTCCACCATCATGACTACCTCATACTTGGCATATTCGCCACTCTTAGGCCCATTATAAGCCTTTGTGTTTGATGGAACCCACCCTAGTATATATATAGAGTGGGAGGACTCCATAGATCGACACTTTGGGAGGTTCACTCTACCAGGGCCTATGCAAGTCAACTATGCCAAGAGTTTGCTCTGGCGCCAAGCTAGGAAAGAATGGGAGTACATTCTAGGTTTGAGAGAAGTCAAAGGGGAAGCACACATTGAATCTTGGGATGAAATGAGGGCCGATCTTAGAAAGATCTACGCACCACAATCCAAACATCTTCAACCAACCGATCTTCCACCCCCGACCCCAACTCCAACCCAAGAACTTCCCCGACCAAGCCCAACCCAAGTCCACCCATGTTCACCACCCCGAGAGTACCATGCACCGACCATTATCACTCCACCCACCATAGACTTTCCTACCCCATTATCCTTAGAAGTTGTGGCCCACACACATACCCAAGTGGAGATAGATGCCAATCCGGATCCACCTCCCATGATAGAGGACATCCTAGACCCCCCACTTCCACCCACCTCTCCTAGTCCGGGTCCTCATGAGCTGCACACCCTCACCATGAATGAGTCCATACTCCAATGGCTCAAGCGAGGCCCCGCCATTCCTAGCTTACCACCCTACCTCTCACCCTTGGGGTATCAAGCCCAAATTATGTCCACCCGGTCTTCCCATGCCACACTTCAAACCTCCTACCTTGTGGGAGACTTAGGGGACCTAGTGGACTGCTTACAATGGCAAGTCCACCTGACCGAAATGCTAGCCATAGGACCATCAGAGTCTAGCACCATCTTCCTAGCATACCCCACCACCGGTTCCATCACCTCCATCTACACTAGTGGCCATTATACGAGTGAAATCCTCCTCTTTCTCCCCAAGGATGAGAAACCCATCTTGGCCCACTCCCCACCCATTGAGGTTCCAATTGATTTGATTGGCCAACCCACTAGAGACCTTGACCCAATTATCTTGGAGGAGGATGACTCACCATTTGAGAACCTTGAAGACATAGAGTGCCTCCCTCTAGGAAGACCTTTCCACGACCCCTTTGATCCCTTCCTATGGGAGTCTAGTTCCCCATGTGACCCACCCACCTTACTCACCACCCACCTTACCTTACCCCCACCCACCATGTTGGGCCAAACCCCTCCCTTCCAAGACTCTGATTACACCATGGGAGCCATGACTTTGGGCAATACACACTTAGGGATCGAGGAAGTGCCCCACTTCATGATATCCACCTTCCTAGATCCCTTTGACCCATTCCAATGGAGGTCCAAAAGCCCACACATAGGAGACATATTTGGTACAAAAGTGCATAAGTCTTGGCGTACAACACCACTTGATATGATTCTTAAGTCAGGTCCACTCGTTCATATCACCCACATGTGAAGTAGAATGCATGATTGGTTCATATTCGAGTGTATCGGCCCTCCCTCATTCAACATTGGTCATACACATGTCAAAGGCATCTACGGATGTCCGGGTCCCCCGATATTTATCACCACTTTGCATGATAGGTACACCTACGGGTGCCCTGGCCCACCTAGGTTGACCAAAGTCTACACGGCATCATTGCATGATAGGTCCACCTATGGATGTCCTGGTCCTCCCAATTCCATCAAAGTCTTCTTGGCGTCAAAGCATGACTGGTCAACATATGGTTGTCCCGGTCCACCTTTACACACCAAGCTTTTCACACCCACACCGCATCATAGTGCATGGCATATGCATTCACGCAAGCATCTAGCAACGAGCGGTGAGGTTCACAAAGAGCGGGCAAAAGCTTACGAGCGCCACTTGGAATTCCAAGTAGGCAACTTATCGATGGTGACATTGGAGTGGCTCTACCCTAGTGTCACCTCCAACTTGAGGGCACGAGGACTTGGACCTTGCCAAGTTCCGAGTGGCTTTGGCAACCCGGCTTACGGGTTGGACTTACTAATGGGTTTTGGGATTTACTCCATTTCCCACGTGGCGGATCCGGCACCCTATATGGGCACTGCAGTGGATCCTAGTGAGTACCTTGAGCCTATATCTTCCCTTGTGAGTGATACCATAGGAGAGCCACCAAAAATCAGCATGAGAGCCCGACGTGTGCACACAGAGACAATACTAGGCAAGCAGGGTACCATCGCCAGCAAGAGGGTGTGCCTAAGCCACCATGAGAGGATGAAGGACCGTCCCCTGGTTGCAGACGTAGGGTTGAGTTTGGAGGTTGAGGTTCACCCTGAGCTGCTTTAGAGGACCACTTCCCCGGTGGACCCATACTCAACGGAGTCGAGTTCTCCGCACCCCGGGGGTATGATGGGGACATCTCCGGCAATCCCATTTGTTCGAGGATCCCGATGCTCACCAAGTGTGCTTCATCTTGTTCGCCGCTTTATTTCGAGTCATATGATGTATTTTTCATTTGCTTATTTGAGTCTTATCATGTAATTTTCCTTTTTATTTGAGTCCAATACCTAGGTTAGGTAGTTATTTACCTAAGTCTTGAGTCATTATGTTAGTTTGATAGATTAATGGGCCCAATTCAATGGGCTAGGCCCATGGGCGCCCCCCTTCCCTTGGTTTCTTGTTATTAGTCCAAAAGTCAGGGACTTGTGTTAAATTATGGGAATCATATAAATAGGACCCCACTCCCACCATTTGGAACTAATGAATTATTGAATGAAAAAAACCTGAGTTTAAATCCAGAGAGTTCTTGTGAGTTCTCCTACTTCTCCCTCTCTCTCTCTCTCTCTAAAGGGGGCGAACCCCATTCTCTCTCCTTCCCACCCCCAATTTCAAAATTCTCTCTCTCTCCTCCCCATTCACCTCTCATTAAGACCCCTCCCCCTTCCCCATACCTCCCATTTAATTCCCCTCCAACCCCTAGGTGGAATCCCCTTTTCCTAGGCACCTCTCCATTCTCCCAAGCAACCCTTCCTCTTCCCCAAGCAACCAATCCTTTTCCCAAGCCACCCCTTCCCTTCCCCAACACATCTATCCATCTCCCAACACACCCCTTCCCCTTCCCAAGACCACCATTGATCACCCACCATTAAAACAAATTCAAACACTTCCCCACCCTTTCCCAAGAGTCACTTGCGCCCCCCCTCTCTCTCACCCGCCACCCTTGGCCACACCTCCCTCCCCCTCCACCTGCTAGCTGCGACCCCAACCACCTCCACCCCCATCCTCCTTGCCACAGCCGCCCTCCCCCATCCCCCACAACCAATAATGGTGAGGACACGCGCCACACTTCACGACGGAGTACATGGATCTCGTCGGCATCCCTTTGGCTCGGCGATCACTTGGCGGACGAGCAGAGTTATGTTTAGTTATTTTATGCTTTAGGCCATGCTAGGCCTTGGTTTAGTCCCTGCGTGGACACTCTTATCATTATTGTGGACCTTTGTAGGCCAATTAGGCTTCCATTGGGTGATGTTAGGCTTATTAGTTAGGCATAGGGGAGAGTGGGCCACCTTGTGATCCACCTTCTTGGCCCATTTGGGCTGACCACCTTCCCACATGTGATGGCCCATGGGGATTTGCGCCCCCCTACTTGTGGGCTAGGGTTTGGGCACCCCCTTCATCTCCTCCAAGAGGTGGAGGTGGCAGCCGCCCCCACTCCTACTTTCTAGGAGTGGGGTGCGCACCCCCCCTTTCTCTTCCCCATCCGACCACCCCCTCCCTCCTTTGGCCGCCCCCCTTCCTCAATTCCCTCCTAGAATCTAGGAGTTGTGCGTCCCCCCTTTCCCCCCCTAGCCAATGTGCGCACCCCCCCCCTTTCCCCCATGCCACATTGCGCACCCCCCCTTTCCCTTGTGGCTAGGGTTTCAACCCTAGCATTCCCCCTCCCCATATAAAAGCTTTGTATTTTATTTGGAGGAACAATTATGAATGGAAGAAAAAAAAGAATTGCTGGTTCTCCTAGAAGGTGGCTGCGCCCTCCTCCTTGTTCATCCTTGCTTCTGCGACAGGAGCAAGCCCGGGGTGTGACTCCCCATCCCCTCGGTGCGACGCCGAGGTTCCCCCTCTCTTCCTCCTTGCTCCTGCGACGGGATCAAGCCCGGGGTGTGACTCCCCATCCCCTTGGTGCGACACCAAGGCATCTATCCTCTGCGTTCATCCACGCCGCCCTCACAAGCCCACGTCTTCATCTCCTCCATCAAGCTTAAAGATCAAGATAATCTGCACCCTGCAGATCCGAGGAAGAATTGAAGCCGTACTTCCAGAGGCGACCATGACGTCCACAGTGCGAATCAGGCCGAGAGTTCTTCTGTTAGTTTGTTCCTCTCCAAGTCCTCTTCGATCCAGAGGTGGTCTCGCCTCATTTCGACTTCGGCACTGTTCGTGGCCTCCATTATCCCACGACTACGCAGAATCCATTCGAATCAACCCGCCCAGAGGGTGCAGTTGGGTGATGTTCTTGTCACGATTCCTCCTTCGGTTTTCTGCCCATGTCTTCTTCTTCAACGTTGTAGCCCTCGGCGTCCCGGAACCAACCCAGGTGGTTTCGTCGGATTCTGACCCCGTTTCAGAAATTTTCACCACGGCCATCGTACCTCTATCCGACTGATCACCCAAAAGACATAAGCTTACCACTGTTGCGACTGCGCCCAGCCTGGTGATGTGATGAGGCTCATCTTCTGATGGTTCAACAACTTTTTGTCCTCTTTCCAACGCCGCAAGTCTCGCCTCATTTCGACGACCGTGTTGTGCGTGGCGTTCATTCTCGTGGGACCGCGCAGATCAACCTGTTCAGTCCGACCCCCGAATCAGCAATGACTTGCAGAGACTCTCCCGGCCAACCTCGACCAGCTCTGACCGAGCCCTTCGGTCAGGACCTGCTGCTCTGCGTCCCCGACGTCCTCCCTCAAGCGGCGCCCCGCTCGCCTACCGGAGCAACAAGTTATCATTTTTACCATGCGAGCGCGCTGTTCTATGTGCAGGAGACCAGTCACGGATTGCAGAAGACCTCACGGCCACCACGGTGTGAATATACGCGCCCGCTTTGGCCGACGCGTCCTCCTGTGACCTAGCTTCGCACTCCAACTGACGGCGTCCCATTCGGACTCCGGACCGGCTCGTGGTAGAGTTCGCCGCCGACCTGCGCGCGGCTGCGAACCGGCAGATTACCGTTCGGGAACCTCTTCGCGGCCAACCCTTCACCGAGTGCCGCCCGTCAGCCCGTGCATCGGCAGCGCCAAATTCTATTGTTGTAGCCTGTTATCTCCCTGCGAGGAGTGGGCATTTTTGGTTGGAGTGTATTATTGTTGTCGTGTGTATCGGGGTTGTTGTTCTCGGCCGGGGTTCTTCCCCACGCCTAGGCGTGGAGGTACGCACGACGCTCCTACTCTGTTGCTTTGCTTTACTAGTATGCTATTCTATATGTCGCGTGAGCGTGTAGGATCCTAGCCATTTTTTTGTAATTCACCGCGCGAATGTGAGTTGAGAGCACCCGTCCCGCGCCCCTAATGAGCACCGAGCTCGAATTAGACTCCCCTAGTCGTTCGGCGGTTCCTTAGCCACTGAGATCCCCGCGCTTCCCTCATAGGGACGGTCGTTGGGCTTGGATTTCTTGTTGAGAGACGCCTCCACCCGGAGGAACGCTACGGAGGTCAGCTGCCCGGCTTGCCTTTGGCGTGCGAGTGCTGGCCGCACTTCATTGCATTCGTAGGTCCTAGCCCGTTTCGGTCCCATCCCGCATCAAATACCCCCGCCCCTTGCTGTATTGGGCCCCCTATCCGACTCCATTTACCTTCATCAAGTTGCAGTTCCAGTAGCAGTTTGCAACAGCAGAGTACCGCTGAGTTGCAGAGGCTTCCTCTTCATCATCGCTAGTTTCCTGGTGGCAAATCCTATATTGTTGGAAAGCTCTTCCAGTCAGCTTTGCAGGCGAGGTGGTCTCGCATCCGTCTGAGCTCCAGGCTGCGCGGGAGAGCGATTCTCCCACTACTGCGCAAAGCTGCTCCGCCAGGGAATCAGAAGCCAAGAAAAGAAGAGACCACAGCTTCTCCGGGATGAATTTGGATGTCATTCCTTCACAGACATCTTCTCCTACAAGCCTCCTAACATCACCAAGAAACAGAGCACCGTTTGAAGCCCTAAGCATAAAGTTACAAATTTTATACCATTGGTGCGCAGGTCAGGTTAGTCAGGATCCGGCCAGACCCCCTCCCACTCTTCTGGCCGTTTCTCTCGACCCCGACCACTTCTCTCAACATTCTTCCTTTCTGGACAAAGAAAACTCGACCACGCTCGCGACCGTCCTGGTCCCGCCTCGATCGGATCACGGGAGCGATCGTGGTGTCATCGCCAACCTGCTGCTACAATCTGGACTCAGCCCGAACCAGAACCAAGCAGCACCGGTACAGCCTCCCCCTCAGCTGACAGCGACACCCCGACGTCCTGAGGAAATTCAGGAGTCATCCCCGAATAGTCAGAGACATTTTGGCCCTGGTTTCGTCAGATTCCGAGTTCGGGAGCATCCCTGGCAGCGCCATCATCGGCCCTCTATCAGGCCGTCCCAGAAGCGGACAGAACCAACAACGATCGCCGATCTTGCTTCCCCACCCCCGCCTGGCCGGCTTACAGCCCCTCCCTGTGCGGAGGTAGTATTTTTATGTATCCCACAGTCCCCCTCCCCTATGCCAACCCCTCTGTGAGGGTGTAGTGATTCTATTAGCAGGTCGTCACCGAAAGCCTCATCGGCGCAGCGTGCGGGTAGCCCACGCTTCCCCGCTCGCCCTCGTCTCCGGTCGGGATCGGTGTCTTCACACCGATAAGGTGAGCATCGGACCACTCTCCTCTGCTGGTTTCTTACCTTTGCTTAGCTTAGTATTATCTCTAGTTGCGCCGTCGGCAATGAGAGAGGGCTCGTTCCAACTTTCCATCTAATCGAGTGCCACCGCGGGTGAGTTGTAAGGGAGACACTACATCCCACGCCCTCGGCGTGCCGGCCGCCCTTGAAATTGGGCATCCCTAGCCCATTGGGATCCATCCCCAGCCAGCCATACTCTTGGAACCCCAAGGTCCAACCTCGGACCCTCACCATCATCGCCGGTCTGCCTACGGACCCGGGTGCGCGCGACGCGGGTGAACCCGCTTGTGAGATATCGCCGTTCGGTCCGGTTGCTTGCAATTTAGGTCCAAGGGGTTGTGTCACATCAGAGCTTAGGGAACCGGGTTGCTCCAACCAACCGGGATCCTGAGCTACAAGGTTCGAGGTCGAACCTCCTCCAAGCAGAGGGGTTTGATGGGATCGGCAAGCGGCTACAATAAAATTATAAAATAGCTATTTAAGTTTTAATTGTCTCATGTTAATTGGGCCATATGTATGAGCTTAATAGGTCATGTTTTATGTTTATAGTAATTATGTCTACAATAATCATGTAAGAGTCTTTTTTTTTATTTTGTGTCTATTAGTCTTCCCAAGAGAGTTATGATGAGTAGGTATTAGATGTTAATGAGTTGCCTTTTGGTTTTCTTGAATAGTCTATAAAAGGTCATGTAACTCTTCTTTAGAAGTAATGCAATGAAGAAAAAAAACCAGTTAGCCAATGGCTATGAGTGTTCTTCAAATTTTTGGAACCCCCCCCCCCCCCAGGGATGAGATGCCCCTTCCGATCCACCGTCTGCTACCTTCCCTCCATCCTCTGCTCACCCTCTACCACTGCCCTTCCCCATTCCCACCGCCATGCCTCCTTTCCCGTCTGAGAACCCAGCTCCCCAGTCCTCCATCCCCTGCACCCCCGTGAGCTGATTCCCCCACCTCTGCTACGGCCTTCTCTTCCCCTCCATCCCCCCTCCCTCACAACCATTGTCTCCACTGCAAGTCACCCCAGCTCGGCCAGCTATCCAATCCCCTTCCTCCATCTCTCATCCCCTCTCTCTTCCCTTCAAACTGCAGTCCCCCTCTCCCTCCTCTCCCTCTAATTTCATCTGTAACGGCCAGCACCACCGTCCGCCACCTTCCACCTCCTCCAACACCGATGGAACTTCCCCCACCTCCTCTTCATCTTCTTCCTCTGTTAATCTCCCTGGACCCCAGTTGCTTCTCCCCTAACCCCAGCATCGTCTCTCACCCTCCCTCAGACTACTATCCTTGCCCCTTCCTACAGCTATCGTCAAACTTCTCCAACCACCCCGCACACACCATGCAGCAGAGCCCTCACACGCTCCCCCTCCCACATGCCTGTCAACCACCCCCCTATGCCGGCAATCCCACCTCCACATAGCCTGCACCCCACCCCCGGCCAACCCACACCCGTGTGAGAAACCAACCCCTTCCCCTACCCATGCACCCTTCTCATCTGAGAACCCAGCACCACCTATCACCGGAGCCATGCACCCCTCTCTCTTCTCCAATAGAGCCCTACGAGGCCTCTCCCCATGCGGCCCTCCCTCTCTTGCCTGCGTCTCTTTCTTTACCCCATCTCTCTTCACCCTCTCCCCTCCCCAGCCATCTCTCTGTCGTCTGCACCGGCCTCCCTGAGCTTCTCCTTCCCTCCAACTTCTCCCTCCTTAGCCTCTCGAGCTCATCTCTCACTCTCCTTCTCTCTTTCTACACATACCACCGTAGCACTGCAACTTCTTTATTCCCGGCTCTCCCCCTCCCCCTTTCTCCACTTCTTCCCTTCCTTTTCTCACTTCTTCTGCTCCCCCTCCACTTCTCCTTTCTCCTCTTTCTCCTCATACCCACCGCCAGAGGTTTCTCCCCCCTCTCTTCGTCTTCCCTCCTCCCCACGCTCTCTCTGCACACGGTGGCATTCTCCCACTCTCCCCACTCTCTCTTCTCATCTCTCCCCATCTCTCCCTCTCTCCCTTCTACAGGTGCCAGTGGCCCCCTCGCTTTCTCTCCCCTTTGATGCGGGACGGACACGGGAGACGACACTATATGGTGCCACCCTCGGACTCTAGATGAAGACACGACCAGCAACACACACCAGGGAGACACTAAGCCTGACACTACAAGCTCCTAGTGGCGAAACGTCACTAACAGAAGTGGAAGCTCACTCGTCGTCCCAAGCGAGGGAAAGCGCGGACCGTGCGCGGTTAAGGAACCGGCGGAGGTCAAGGGTAGTCCGACTCAACTTCCGGACTAGGATCGATTCACGGGACGGGTCACTCTCACTCTCACAGCAGTGACATGGACACACGGGCTAGTACCTACACTCTCGGCAGCGGCCTAAGACCGTATACTAGCTAAGCAATGTAACGCCAAGGAGTTAAGACTTTTACCTCCACGCACCCGGCGTGGCGAAGACAACCCCGGCCGAATCACGGACTCCCGGTTAAACAATATTACAACAATACAAAGATTTGACCCACTCCACGCAGGGAGGTAAAAGGTCACATGTGGAGCCCAGGAATCACGCAACTCGGGTTGACGGGCAGCATCTTGATGTCGCCCGGCGGTGCCGAAATCCGCATTTTGTGCTTTCAGAACGGCGGGTTCTGATGGGCCCGGGGGCCCACGGATGGCGCTGTCCTCCGGATCTGCGGGGGTGGGACCCACTATGATGGGGACCCCTGGTGGCGCGCCTCCACGGACGGCGGTCGGCCGGGAACACCGATCGGGGGTCGATCGGTCCCGATTCCCAATTGATGAACTAGCTGTCCACGGATTTTGGTTGCTGTCTTCCGGCGCGCGCTCCGGCGAAAATGGCCGCTGCGAGCAATCCCGACATCGGATCGGGACGTATGAGCTATTGTTGGAAAGCTCTCTTCAAATGCTTCGATCTAGACCCAGAGAGATCTGCTGGATCTAGTCGTATCAGAACTTTATTGAATTTACAAGTCCCTGTTGTACAGTAACTGAAATCTCAGATCTGCAGGGTACTTGTTTGAGAACCACCGTTAACCGCCTCGTAAACCTCCGATTCAGCTCTTGAGCTCTTCTTAGGAATTGTAGGGAATCAAACCAAGGAACTGGGAATATTTTTAGAATTTTATTTGAATGTGGTGGTGATTTACTATGATTTGTGGGGTGACTAGTGGTCGGATCTAGGAACAGGGGGACAGAACTGTAGCTGGGACTGAGAACGATTTTTAGAAAATATGAGATGGGTGAATGAAAAATTAAGAAACGTTGTGGATGAAGGGGTGGATGAATGGAACCCCCAGTAAAATTGGGCGAACCGACAGAAATCAAAAGTGGACCTAAGACATGAAACTCAGGGCGGGGATGAATCTGGATAGAACTCTGGCAGAACCAAAATGGTAGAGTGGACGAAAATCAAAAAATATGAAACGAGATCTGACTGGCAAACCAAAATTTGTGGGATATCCTTGACACCTCTGGAACATCCACTAAAATTCCCAGATCTATCTGAGCTCGTGGCTGAGACATGAAATTTGTGGAAGCTTCTGTGATACTGCGCGGGCAGAACCCCGTTGATGGCGATGGCGGTGCGGTGGCGGCTCATGGCGGCGGCGGCGATCGTCGGAACCGATACACGAGGCGTCACACCTCAGAATGGAAGCCTTCACAGCTTCAAGGGGGAGAGGGAGGAGAGAGGAGGGGGGCGCACCAGCCCTTACTCTTGAATTTGTTTGATTCAAATGGCATTAATTCTAAAAAATGAGAAATTACAAGTATTTATGTGTTACATCTCACATCCATTGTCCACCGTTGGATCTAGGGGATGGGAATGTGTGGCCTGGATTGAGTGTGACACACACACACAAAATACATTAAAATATTTAGGGGGGGGCGGCCCTTGGACCAAGGAGGTGGAAGGTGGACTTGGTAGGTGGGGTGGGTGGCCAACTTGGACTTTCCAAGCCACTTGGCCCACCTATCTAGAAGCCTCCATTTGATATGTTGACTAACCCCACATGGGGCCCTTGGCTGAGGTGGCTCAATGGGATGGGGCCTGGGGGGCCCGTGGGGCCCACGGGCTCCAAATTGCACATAAGCCCCTCTTACAATCAAAATAGCAAACCGAATACAACGAAATAAACACAAATTACACACACAGAAAGGCTAACTAAATATGATAAATGGGGAGGCTCAAGGCGGAGTCTCCAGACTGTCTCCGAGCCAGATGGACGTTGAGGTGGCTCGAGTCGTGCTCCGTGTGCGGTACCGGTGGCTCGCCGTGTCGCGCCGCTCAACTGCTCGGGTGTCCTCACCAATTCTCCCCGGGTGGGAGAAACTCGACCCTGTCGAGTAAGGGTCTGCATCACTCCTGTATCGCTCCAGAAGGTTCGGATCGATCCGCTGCAACTCGCCATGTGTGATCCAAGTGTCCTCAGTAGCGGGTCGTCCTCTCCATCGCACTAGGTAGCGCGGGTAAGATCCACTCCTAGTAACTGTCACTTGCTCGTCCAGTATACGATCTATATGCTCACGTTGCCGTGAAAAAGGGGCTGGAGGTGGAAGTGGACACTCAGGTGTGGGATCACTCTCAAGGGGAGGGGATGGCTCAAAAGGCTCACTAGGGATCACCGCTGAGTCCCTATATGCAACAAGATCCGATACATTGAAGGTAGAGCTTATACCATATTCCTCGGGCAGGTCCACACCATATGCATTGGATCCAACGCGTTTCAACACTCTAAAGGGACCGGCTCCGCGAGCTTGCAACTTCTTAACGGTTCCAGAGGGAAACCGTTCAGGTCTTACCCTGATCATGACGTATTCGCCCTCGTGGAACTCTCGGTCGTGTCGGTGGGCATCGGCTAACTCCTTGTACCGTGCATTGCTGGCCTCAATGTGACGACGGATGTCGTCATGCAAACTCCTAACATGCCTAGCAAACGACTTGGCCGACTCTGACACTCTAGCATGGACAGGCATGGGGACAAGGTCAACGGGTTTTCTAGGCCTACGACCTGTGACAATCTCAAATGGACTCATGCCGGTAGACCTATTCACCGAATCATTGTATGCAAACTCAGCCATGGGTAAAATGAGATCCCAATCCCCAATGCGGTCCCTGACTAGACACCTCAAAAGATCTCCCAGACTCCTATTGACTACCTCGGTCTGACCATCGGTCTGGGGGTGATATACAGTGGAAAACTTGAGGTGAGTACCCATCATATGCCATAGTGTCTTCCAAAAGTAGGAAGTGAATCTAACATCACGGTCAGACACTATAGTGCGAGGCAACCCGAACTTGCACACCACATGCGTAAGGAAAAGGCGGGCTACCCTCGAAGCATCCGAAGTCTTCGAGCAAGGAATAAAGAGGGCCATCTTCGAGAAACGGTCAACCACCACATAGACCGAATCATGCTTCCTAGAGGTACGTGGCAGTCCCAAAACAAAGTCCATGCTAACATCCTGCCACGGGACATCAGGCACGGGAAGAGGCGTATAAAGGCCCGAGCTTTGCTTCTTCATCTTGGCTGTAGCACATGTACGGCACTGAGCCATGATGTTAGCAACATCGCGCTTCAAGCTCGGCCAATAAAATCGATGCTCTACTGCCTCGATAGTCTTGTTCCGAGCAAAGTGGCCAGCTAGACCTCCCACATGTAGTTCCCATACTAAGAAATCTCGAACTGAAGTTCGGGGAACACATAGCCTGCTACCTCGAAAGAGGTAACCCTCTTGAAGCACATACTCATCAAGGTCTCTCGAGGGTCCGGCCTGGAGGGAGGTAAAAATCTGACCAAAGTCAGGACAATCAACATAGGCCTCCTTCATCTTCTCTAACCCTATGACCTCGGCACTCATGGTGGTAAGCAAACATGCTCGCCGACTCAAGACATCAGCCACCTTATTCTCCACTCCAGCCTTATGTTTCAGCACAAAGGTGAACTGCTGGAGATACTCGACCCAACGACTATGACGCGAGTTAAGCTTCTTTTGCGAATGGAGGTACCTCAATGCTTCGTGGTCGGAGTATAGGACAAACTCCTGATGTAAAAGATAGTGCCTCCAATGCCTAAGAGCCTGAACAACTGCGTACAATTCTTTATCATATGTGGAATATCGTAGCTTCGCGTCATTCAGCTTCTCGCTGAAATATGCGATCGGGTGGGACTCCTGACTCAAAACTCCCCCAATTCCCACGCCCGACGCATCACAAGAGACCTCAAACACCTTCGAGAAATCAGGCAGTCGAAGGATAGGTGTCTGGGTCATGCGCTCCTTGATGTCCTTGAAGGCGGCAGATGTGGCCTTCGTCCATACAAATGTACCCTTACGGATGCAATCCGTGATCGGGGTGGTGACGGAGCTAAATCCGCAGATAAAGCGACGATAGAACGTCGCAAGACCATGAAAGCTGCGGACATCATGAACGGTACGGGGTTCAGGCCACTCAACAATGGCCTGGACCTTCTCCGGATCGGCGGAGACCCCCGTACTAGACACAATGAAACCCAAGAAGGTAAGCTGAGGTGTCATGAAGGCACACTTCTGTGGGTTCGCAAACAGCTGCTCTCACCGAAGAAGTAGACAGACCTACCGAAGGTGGTCTAAGTGGTCCCCCATTGTGCGGCTATAGATAAGGATATCATCAAAATACACCACTACAAAGACTCCAATGAAAGGTCGAAGGACCTGAGTCATGAGCCGCATGAAAGTGCTAGGGGCATTGGTCAACCCAAAAGGCATGACCAACCACTCATATAGACCGTCCTTGGTCTTAAATGCGGTCTTCCACTCATCACCTGGCCTAATCCTCACCTGATGGTAGCCACTCTTAAGATCGATCTTCGAAAAGATAGTGGCACCTGCCATCATGTCCAGCATGTCATCAAGGCGGGGAATAGGGAACCTGTACTTCACGGTGATTTTGTTGATGGCACGACTATCAATGCACATTCTCCACGTGCCATCCTTCTTCGGGGCGAGTAATGCGGGCACAGCACATGGACTCATGCTGTCCCGAACAGACCCTCTCTGCACTAACTCATCGACCTGCCGTTTAAGCTCGGCATGCTCCGTGGGACTCATGCGATAATGAGGAAGGTTGGGCAAAGAAGAGCCCGGAACAAGGTCGATGGCATGCTGAATATCCCGCATAGGTGGGAGTCCCTCGGGAAGCTCATCGGGAAAGACATCAGCATACTCCTGCAGAATGGGAACAACCTCGGGTGGGAGCTCACCCTCGGAGTCCCGCTCCACCTCTCGGACCGTAATGGCAAACACCGGACAGCCCTGACTAAGCTCCTGCTCCATCTCCCGGGAGCTAATCATCATCAATCTCCTCGTCGAGGGCTCTCCTGGGCCAGAGGTAACGGTCATAGCCCGAGCTGGGGATGGGGTACTAGGCCCGGGACGGAAGGCTTCGGAGTACTAGGGCCAGTAGGACCCCTGACTGATGGGCTCCTGGGCCGAACGGGTTGGAGGGTGACCCGCTGGCCAGCGTGGTCGAAGGTACAGGTGTTCGACCGGCCATGGAGCGTGGCATCCCGGTCAAATAACCACGGCCTACCAAGAATGATACTGCCCACTTCCATGGGGAGGACATCACACCAGATCTCGTCACGGTAGGAGTGGAGCTGCAGCGGGACCAAGCACCGCAGCCTGACCGAAATGGAAGTGGTATCCACCCATGATACCTGATAGGGACAAGGATGGTCTACGGGTGTGAGACCAAGACGAGCGACAGCGTTCGTGGAGATTGCATTGATACAACTCCCGCTATCGATGACCACCTTGCAAATTTGCTTTCCCAGCCTACAGAATACCTGAAGGATAGTGGTCCGACGCCAGTCATCACTGACCTGTGGCTGGGTGAGGATACATCTGACGACCCCCACGTGGGTATCGTCCGACTGCTGGACATCCTGGGCCTCACCTCCCATCTCATAGTACTCGTCAGCTAACTCTTCATCTGCCTCATAGCTGACTAACTCGAGGCCCGTAGGGGTGGTATCCTCGGCCTGTGTGTCCCCAATGTGAAGAGATGGGCGGGTGGGACACTGGTTGGCGAAATGGCCAAACCCATTGCAGCGATAACACTGCTGCCGTGATCCACTAGGCTCCCCAATCATAGGTCCTTTACCTTTATCCTCCCGACGGATAGGAGGCGTAGGCAACAAAGGACGTGCAGGAGGTGCGGGTGCCGGTGGACGGGCTATGGGTGGGGCCGTAAGATGCTGGGGACGAGGAAGGTCCCTCGGGGGTGGAGGACGAGGCCTAGGAGCAAAGGGCTCGGGGCGAGCGGGCTCCTGAGGTCGTGCCATGGGGGCCCTCGGATACGTGCCAGATGAGCCACGGGACTCGACACTACGAAGGGGAAAGGAGCCCAACCGATGGGGTGACTCAAACTCGGCCTCGAACTGCTCCAATTCGAGAGCAATCTGATATGCCTGCTCCAAAGTGGTGGCATTGCGGCGAAAGAGTTCATATTGATAATTGGGCCGCAAACCTCTCCGAAAGCGGGATATCGTCATGGTGCTCTCTTCCGTGACCCCGCACCGTAAATAATACTCATCGAACTCGGCGGTGTACTCGGTCACTGATCGGTTCCCTTGGGAGATGCTTTGCCACTTGTCTATGAGACGTTGGCGATATGAGGCGGGAAGTTACTTCTCCCTCAACTTGGTTTTCATATCATCCCAAGTACCGATCTAGGGTTGACGTCGCTGGTTGAGCAGGCTCTCAACATTGATCCAATAAGTTTGAGCCTACCCTTGCAGCTTCATCTTAGCGTATCGGACTCTCCGGTGGTCTGTCATCTCAAACCACTCGAAGTATCGGTCCATGCCGGCCTCCCAATCTAAATACATCGGAGGGTCCAAGGACCCGCTAAAAGTGGGAGGGTCCGCATGCACACCCCTAAGAATGCGGTCGTCATCCTCGTCATCACGATTCCGTCGTTGATGACGACGACCGTTACCCCCTTGATCATTATCAAATGCATAATCATCCACCACATGCACCTATTGAACCCCAACATTCTCCACTTGAGCCCTTGGCACAGTAGGTTGTTGCATCGGCTCTTGTTGGCCATTCGTCGGCGCAGGTTGCGCCGCTACTGGGCCCCTCTCTAGGATGGCAATCCTCCTAACTAAGCCCTGGATGGACTGATCCGAACTCTCGGCCCGATCCTCGAGGGCTTTCATCTGCCCTTCTAGACGCGTTCCTATGCCATCCATACGCGTACTAAGGCCATCCATACGCGTGTCAAGACGTTCCATAATGGCTCAGAACATCTCGGCCGTCGAGGACTCATCGGAGCTACGGGCCCGGGAATCCACCATAGGTGGTGGTGGCGAGTATTGGGTACCTCGACGGGTGGGCATGCAACTGACACACGACCTAGAAGACACCGACTAATGCAAACACACTAAATGATGCACTTAGACCTAAACCAATATCCGGTACGGGGCAGAGTTAATCGATCCGAAGATCACTCCCGCAAGTGTGCGACCTCCCGGTAGGCGTAGCCTAACGTTCGGACAACACCTTTTAAGATACCGAATAAAGGGTGCAAATGCAATTTAAAACACACTTTTTGTTTTGTTTTGAAAATAATGATGGTCCTAGGCTCGACTTAGACCATGATGCATGCAAGACATATGCAAAGACTACCCTAGACTCGACTTGCTCTGATACCAAACTGATGCGGGATGGACACGGGAGACGACACTATATGGTGCCACCCTCAGACTCTAGATGAAGACACGACCAGTAACACACACCAGGGAGACACTAAGCCTGACACTACGAGCTCCTAGTGGCGAAATGTCACTAACAGAAGTGGAAGCTCACTCGTCGTCCCAAGCGAGGGAAAGCGCGGACCGTGCGCGGTTAAGGAACCGGCGGAGGTCAAGGGTAGTCCGACTCAACTTCCGGACTCAGATCGAGTCACGGGACGGGTCACTCTCACTCTCACAGCGGTGTCATGGACACACGGGCTAGTACCTACACTCTCGGCAGCGGCCTAAGACCGTATACTAGCTAAGCAATGTAACGCCAAGGAGTTAAGACTTTTACCTCCACGCACCCGGCGTGGCGAAGATAACCCCGACCGATTCATGGACTCCCGGTTAAACAATATCATAGCAACACAAAGATTTGACCCACTCCACACAGGGAGGTAAAAGGTCACATGTGGAGCCCGGGAATCACGCAACTCGGGTTGACGGGCAGCATCTTGATGTCGCCCGGCGGTGCCGAACTCCACATTTTTGTGCTTTCCGAACAGCGGGTTCTGCGGGACCACGGGGCCCACGGATGGCGCTGTCCTCCGGATCTGCGGGGGTGGGACCCACTATGATGGGGACCCCTGGTGGCGCGCCTCCACGGACGGCGGTCGGCCGGGAACACCGATCGGGGGTCGATCGGTCCCGATTCCCAATTGATGAACTAGCTGTCCACGGATTTTGGTTGTTGTCTTCCGGCGCGCGCTCCGGCGAAAACGGCCGCTGCGAGCAATCCCGACGTCGGATTGGGACGCATGAGCTATCGTTGGAAAGCTCTCTTCAAATGCTTTGATATAGACCCAGAGAGATCTGCTGAATCTGGTCGGATCAGAACTTTATTGAATTTATAAATCCCTATTGTACAGTAACCGAAATCTCAGATCTGCAGGGCACTTGTCTGAGAACCACCGTTAACTGCCTCGTAAACCTCCGATTCAGCTCTTGAGCTCTTCTTAGGAATTGTAGGGAATCAAACCAAGGAATTGGGAATATTTTTAGAATTTGATTTGGATGTGGTGGTGATTTACTATGATTTGTGGGGTGACTAGTGGTCGGATCTGGGAGCAGGGGGGACAGAACTGTAGCTGGGACTGAGAATGATTTTTAGAAAATATGAGATGGGTGAATGAAAAATTAAGAAACATTGTGGATGAAGGGGTGGATGAATGGAACCCCCAGTAAAATTCGGCGAACCGACAGAAATCAAAAGTGGACCTAAGACCTGAAACTCAGGGCGGGGATGAATCTGGACAGAACTCTGGCAGAACCAAAATAGAAGAGTGGACGAAAATCAAAAAATATGAAACGAGATCTGACTGGCAAACCAAAATTTGTGGGATATCCTTGACACCTTTGGAACATCCACTAAAATTCCCAGATCTATCTGAGCTCGTGGCTGAGACATGAAATTTGTGGAAGCTTCTGTGGTATTGCACGGGCAGAACCCCGTTGATGGCGATGGCGGTGCGGTGGCGGCTCGTGGCGGCGGCGGCGATCGTCGGAACCGATACACGAGGCATCACACCTCAGAATGGAAGCCTTCACAGCTTCAAGGGGGAGAGGGAGGAGAGAGGAGGGGGGCGCACCAGCCCTTACTCTTGAATTTGTTTGAATCAAATGGCATTAATTCTAAAAAAATTGGAAATTACAAGTATTTATGTGTTACATCTCACATCCATTGTCCACCGTTGGATCTAGGGGATGGGAATGGGTGGCCTGGATTGAGTGTGACACACACACACAAAATACATTAAAATATTTAAGGGGGGGCGGCCCTTGGACCAAGGAGGTGGAAGGTGGACTTGGTAGGTGGGGTGGGTAGCCAACTTGGACTTTCCAAGCCACTTGTCCCCCCACTTGGCCCACCTATGTAGAAGCCTCCATTTGATATGTTGACTGACCCCACATGGGGCCCTTGGTTGAGGTGGCTCAATGGGATGGGGCCTGGGGGGCCCGTGGGGCCCACGGGGTCCAAATTGCACATAAGCCCCTCTTATAATCAAAATAGCAAACCGAATACAACGAAATAAACACAAATTACACACACATAAAGGCTAACTAAATATGATAAATGGGGAGGCTCAAGGCGGAGTCTCCAGGTTGTCTCCGAGCCAGATGGACGCTGAGGTGACTCGAGTCGTGCTCCGTGTGCGGTACCGGTGGCTCGGCGTGTCGCGCCGCTCAACTGCTCGGGTGTCCGCACCACCCTTTCTCTCTTTCTCATCTCTCCTCCTCCCTCGTTCACTCTTCTGCACACCCTCACACCGGCGGGCTCCTCCCCTCCCCACCTCTCTCTTCTCTCTTCGCCCGTCCTTCTCTTCCTCCCCCATTCTCCCCCCCCCCTCCGGCTGCCTTCTCTAACCCTCTGCCCCCTCTCCCTGTCCCTCTTTCTCTCCCTTTCTGCTGTGAACACGCACGCACACCACTCTTGCAACTCCTTCCATCTTGCCACCCTCCTCCCCTCTCTCTTGCCACCGCCACAGTCTGCACCACCTACAGCACCACCGGTCGCCTGCCCTCTCTCTTCCCCCCCCTCCATCTTGCACCCAGCCGCATTGGGGAAAACCATCACACACCGACGAAGCCCCTATTTCAAACAGGGCACCGCAACCCCTCCTCTCCTCCCGCCATGGCCCTCGCATGCGGCACCGTTGGAGCCATCTCCCTCCTCGTGACCTTCCATGCAACGTTGCCATTGCCACCCCCACCTCACTACGGCCCTGCATGCAGCCTCGCCGCTGCCACCGTCGGAGCCACCGCCCTCACCGCGGCAATGCATGCAACCTCATCATGGCATCACGCACGCCATCATCACCGCCATGCAGAGCCATTCTCTGCCCCCTTCTCATCGCAATCCCGCTGCGGCCTCCCCCCCACGTCCACTCCGACCGCCATGCAGACACATAGGCCACCATGCCAGCACGTCGTCGTCCTCGACAAAGTAGCTGCCATGGATACCCGCCTCTGCCCCGTTGCCTTCAACCCGTCGTCCTCCATCGACGAACAGGCCGCCGAAGTCCCGCTGCGGTAGCGCTCCCCTTGCCGAGCACGGCTGCCAGCCATGAATGGCATCTGAGCTTGGCATCTCCCACCTCCGAGCACTGGCGGAGCAGCGAGCACGGTGAGCACGGCCTCCAGCCATGGACGCCATCTGTCCGAGCCCACCGCTGTAGGTTCCCCCTCACCTCCTCTCTCATTCTCTCTCTCTCTTCCCTCACTCCCTCTCTCTCTACGGGATGAGCCTATGTAACATACCAAAAACAAACAAAAGAAATGACAAAAAAGTGAGCTGAAGAAAACTCCCCCTCCCCACCATGTTTTCTCATTCCTCCCACCTTCTCATCTTTTTCTCTCACATTTCTCTTTCACTCTCCCGTTACGTTTCTTTGAGAAGGAAACAAAAGAAAATTAAAATGCAAAGAAAGAGTTAACTATGTGAGGTGCATGGCTGCCATGTTCTCACGTGAGATGCATGGCTTGCCATGATCTCACTTATTCTCTTGCTCTCTCTCTCGTGAAAAAAAAGGCAAAGAAGTGGTAGAGAAGATTTGAAAAAAAAAGTGATGAATTTGTTTCCAAAAAAAAGGAGAGATAAGAAGAATGAAAAAAAGGTGAGAAAAAAAAAGGAAAAAGGACAATCACAAGTTTGGAGATTTTGTTCTACATCAAATTATTTTTGGACCCGGATGTTCGTGTCGCATCAGGTGTGGCTAAGAATTTGAGCCATCTTACTGATAAAAGAGAGTTGGTTGTCTTGAACTTTGCTTACCATTTCACCAACTCTAGTGCTAATAGTCATAAGGGATTCCAAAATCTGTTGTACTGCTATATCAGTTTTTCGTTTGGCAGTAAGAAACTCTATCCCTTGAGCTTTGACTACCTTCTCTAGATGCTGCGATCGGCTTTCAACTTTATCCAGATGAATAGTGTGAAACAGAAACTGTTGATTCATCAGGTCATTTTGATCGAGTACAATTTTTGTCAAATTTGACAACATTTGCACAATGTTCGGTTCAGTACTCACTTCATGTGAGCTGGTAGTGGAAGCACTTGAATCAGGGAGCTCAACTTGATATGAATGAGGCTGCTCAGTAGGTGGAGGAGGGAGGACGCCAAGACTAATTATCGCTCCATGATGTGGACCATATTCTGGAGCAGGTCCGATACCATAGTCTTGTACTTCTTCTTCAGCTGTCTGTGGAGTTTCTTCAGCATATATTTGGACTCTTTGTGGTACATCCTCCTCTTCATTTGCCACTGACTCTGCAAGTTCTTCATAGATTTCTTCAGCACTCTCTTTCATAATCTGAGTGATTATTTCCACAAAATACTCTGTTTCACTTCCCTTGTCTTGAGGGGATTCAGCTCTTTCAGTTTCTTTGGGAATTTCACTGCCTTCCTCTTCTTTGTCTGCTTCTTGCCCTTGCTGAGCATTGTGTTCTTGTTCTTGCTCAGATTGCACCCCAAATTGATCAACTAACTGACTTATATTTTGATCCAGTTGCTGGGAAGGTTGAATATCTGTTAAGTCAGGCTCATTGTCATCTTGTTGCAGGGGAATAATTTCAAGATTCACTTGAGCAGCATCAGCAGTTGTTTCCTCTTGATGTTCAGTCTCTGATTTTCTTCTTTTGTGTGTTTTCTTCCTCTTCTTCAAGGGAGCCAAGTCTTGTTCATCTGACTCTGTGAGATCCCTTTCATGACGGACCTGAAGCTTTTTACTTTCGTCAATGGCATCTTTCATATCACTGCTTTTGGATGACTTTGGCCTCAAATACTTGTTCACGAAGTCCAAATTATAGATGTTCACTTTGGGGATGTTTTTTGATGTTTCCCCTTCCAATGGAATTTTCATCTTTTTGAAGATTGCTGTCAATTGAGCAGCATATGGTAGATTTCTGTTGGACTTCTTGAAAGTACTCATGATCTGAATAATTGTGGCAGGTAGGCATATCTTGATGCCTTTGAGCAGACAATAGAGAATGAATCTCTGTGAGTCTGTTACTCTCCCTCTACCTCCGATTTGAGGAGTTATCATAGTAGTGAGAATATGATGAATTAATCTTTTCGAAGGGGAAAACTTACATGCATTGAATTGGGAGAGATATGCCTGCTTCTTTGGGTCTCTGGGGTCTCTGACCTTTTCAGAAATGAGGGAGTACCCCTCATGTAGGTCGAAATTGAATTCACCTTCCACCTGACCTTCTTCCGGAATATGAAAAACTTTGTGAAGAAAATGCCTAGCTAGTTAGGTCAATCTTTACTCCTTTAACCATGGACTGAACCCTTGTTTTTTCAGAGATGCATTTCAAGTTATGGTAAAACTCAGCAACCAACTTAGGATAATAAACTCTATGCTTACTTAAGAACTTCTTCCATTTCTGAATTTAAACATCTCTTTCACTTAAGAAAATTCTAAGATCATAGGTTCGTCATTAAAATCTACGTACCAAGGAAGCCTAACTCTTTCTATTTCCAGAACCACTTCAACTTGTGGAAGAGATACATCACCTTCTGAATGTTTAGACGAAGCTCCTTCTTCATCAGAATCAACTTTATCTGCCTTCTCTTTCCCTTTTGTTGCTTTTGGTGAGATACCTCTCTGGGTAAATCAGGCGGCGGCTGCTCTACTGAGGTATCCTTTGGCTCTTCCTCCATTTCTTTTCTCTTTTTACTTAGTGGTTCCTCTTGAACAGACGCAGAAGTTGCTTCCTTTGAATGTGCTTTCTTCGGCCTCCGCTCAAACCACCGAGTGACCTCAATCATCTGGGCCTGTGGAGCGGATGGTTGACGCTCTTCTGAGCTACTCTTCTTCCCTTCATTTGTGGTTGACGGGGAAGTCATGGTAGAGAAGATGAGAGGAGAAGAAGAACACGAGAAGAGGGAACGTGCAGAATGAGGAGACGGAGGGTTGGAGAGGCAAACTTGCAGGCCGAGCTAGGAGGGAGACTTTAGGGCGGGACAACGCCTCGTCTTCAAAAACGAGAGTATGAATGAAAGACAAGTAGGGTTTCGTATAAAAGATATCGCCACCTTTACTAATATTCAATGGTTAATACCCAAATTGCCCTTGTCTTTAAAACCGTAAAGGCCTTCCTATGCAGAAACGGGATATTCGGAATATGAGACTATATTTTAAAATAGTTTTCTTCACAATTTATTTTTATGCGTCAACAGGAGATAAATAGTTTTATTAAGGAAATATCTTAATCAAAAACATCCTTAATCTTATCAGCGTCTTTCATAACCCAATGACTGATTGAGCAACCCAATTTTCATATGGAATTTAAATCAATATAATTTTTAATGAAGGAACCTTAGGGTCAACCATATTAGTCAAGAACTTTTGCACAATTTTTGATTGAACATTCTAGTATAATAGCACCTTTTTACTCAAGGAAACATGTTGATTAGACACCAGAATCCCTGGTTACTTAGTGCGATATACCTTTATGTCTCCAAAGAAATTTGAACAGAGATAGCATTAATTCTCATGACATGACCTCTGAATTTCTTTGAGTCAGATGGCCAGTTTCTCAAATATTATGCCATTGCTCTGCCAGGATTAAGTTTTAATAATGGCGTATTCCCTGGTCCTTTATCAGAATTTTCCATAGACATGACTAAAAGACGATATGAGCCTTAGATTTCCTATCAGTTTGGGTTCTTACTAAACACTTTCAGATTTTAGAAGCATTGTTAAGAGATTTCCAATAGAACTATTTCATACCCATTGAGGAGACATTCAAATTAATTGTGAAGACTTTTCAGTTAAGATATAATGTTCATATACTGAGTCTCACATCTCTGCACAGGTTCACAATTTAGTTCTCAGATCAGGGTAATTTTAGTAGTTAATTATTGAAGTTAAGTAGAGGTGACACCAATCTGATGTTACTCCCCCTGACTTGTACGCTCTCTGATGTTACTAGAGAATAGAAGTGACTAAGAGAAAAAGAAGCTTAACATGGGGATGTTAGAGGTAAAGCCACTCATGAGCAAAGGGAAGACTGAGGCGAGAAAAGATAGCTCCAACATCACCACCTTAAGCACCAAAGACTAATGCTCACTCATCTCTTATGACCCAGAGATCCTCAGAATAGACCATTCATCTCATGTCACATTTCAGAAGCTGTATCACCGCAGTAATATCAACTAGATAGGCATCATCGGAGTACTAACTGTCTGAGCACCAGGACATCACAATTCCCATGAACAGATGACCTTTGTTGAGTTCAGCTCCCCTTCAGACCGAGCAGATATATCAAACAATCACTATTTGATCTTCTTAAGGTACACAGATATGTATATGAGTACACCTACTTATGCTCATGAGATCTAAATGAGATGCATCAACCACCATCATGAAAACAAGGTTGATCTATATTAATCACAGCTATCTAACAATTCTGTCATGCATATATGCTAATAAAGGGAACAACAATATTGACAAGAAAAGAGATTGGGGTTGACTGACCTTTATGTGCCTTGATATGATTACCCCATTCATTTCCTTCTTCAAGGCACACCTGCAAACTGAAGTTACTATGCAGATTTGGGGACCCAAGTGCTCTTGGGTCCTGTCAGTTCAGTAATATTTCTCGCATGTTTACTCAAGGATTTCCATACCTTTCTGTTGTCAGAATCAATTGCATGGCAGTTAATATGTCTTATTCTCCCATGATGATGATTAGCATTATTCAGATTTCTATTGAAAGTGTAAACATGGACATTCTTTGGTTGACCACTTGTGAATGTGTTTCTGTCATGAAAGTTAGTATTTCTTCTTACATGCCAGCACTCAAAGGCACGATGGCCAACTTTTCCGCATTCAAAACATACATGAGCTTTTCTATTAATGACAGCTTTATTCACAGAGGATTTTTTAAAGTATGAGCCATCTTTTCATCTCATGCCATCCCAGCAATGGGCTGCAACATGGCCTAACTTCCCACCATGAATACAATAAGTTTTCTTCTTTTGAAATGCATGGGGTTTTTCTTGAGCTTTTCTACCATGAGGTTTGTTAGCATACAATTCATCAAGCTCCATTATCTTGCACTCATGCATCTTGTGACCACGTTTCCCACAGTAATGACATGAAGTGATATTTACAGGCGCATGTGAATGTGTGAAGAAAATCTTTATGGCATGTATTTGTTTTTGATACCTTTCAAGACCAGATGAACTCTTAACGCCATCAGACTGAGATTTAGCTTTCCTGTTATTTTCAACCCTTTTATGTTTTTCTTCATTTTTCAGATTTTTACCTTGGTTTTCAGTCCTTTTTGCAGTAAACTGAAAAGTGAGTGTAACAGAACAAGAAGGCACAAAATTTTGATTTCTAACACCAGGATTCTTCTTATCTGCAGGAAGATATCCTAACCCTTCCTTTTGAAAGTTTGTTTTAATACCTAGGATCTTGTCAAGGTTATCTTTCCCTTAAACAAATTTATACAGAGAATTTTTCAGATCTTGAATTTCAGAATTCAATGAAGTAATGCTCAACTCATAGCTTCCAATTTCAGCTTCACAGGAAATGATCTGTTGATGCAGTGCATCATTTAAATTCTTCAGAGATACAATTTCATGTTCTAGCTTTTGTTCTTTATTAGCATCAGCTTCCTTTACAGCACATTTCCCTTTTTCAATAGACATCCATTTCTCTGATAGAGCAGTATTCAGAACCATTAACCTTTTATTTTGATCTTTCAGTTTGCAATTTTCTTCAATCAAGCTATCTTGATTCATAGCTTTTAGATTTTCTATCAATTGTTGTTCATTCAACTCCAGCTCTGAGTTCCTGTTCCTCAGATCTTCTATCTCTCCTTTAAGAGATACAACATGTTGCTCTTGCAGCCTAAGTTCAGATTGAAGATCTTTATTTAATATTCCAACAGAATCACATTTATTGCATGAATTTTCGCTTATCTTCAAGTTGCTTTTACGATTTGCGTTTTCACATTTTAACTCCCTGATATCATGCAACATAGTCTTTTTCATTTCTTTCATTTCACGTTTATAAGTTCTATAACTATCAAGCAGATTATCATGCATTTCAATCAATTCGTCCAGAGAGTTTTGTTCAGATTCAAAAATTACCTTTGATAAAGAATTGCCAGACTGATCACTGCTTTGATCCTTGGTCGTAGGACACTTATGGTTCTCCTTGCCAAACTTGAGGATCAACTCATCCATCAGCTCCTTACCATTCCTGCATTTTGTCAAATATGAGAGCACATTAGTTTCAATAGCTCCCTTCAACATTTTCATGGCTTTTACGTTTTCAGCATTCATTAGCTCATGACCAGTATTCCAGTTTGACATATCTACAGGTATGTCATAAGGCCCATGCTCTATCAAGATCAGCAGATTTGGATCTACAAGACTCACGTAATCCCTAAACTCTCTATGCCAGTCAGGGAAGCACAATCCACTGAACATCGGAATTTCAGGCACAGAATCCATGACACTTAAACAAAATACCAGACTATCTAAACAATCAATTAAGTCACCGGAAACAGTAGGATCCACTGCAGATCGTTGGATCTGATTACTCAGTGACCCTCTCTGATACCAATTGTTGGGGCAGGTGACACACGGAATTAGATCCAAAGGGGGGGTGAATGGATCTTTTACAAAACTTGCCGCAAAAATAATTTTCAAAAGAGCTACCACTGAATGAAATGATTGAGGAACACTGCCTATTAATGCTATCGATCAAATCATGTAATGGACTAAAGATCAAACACATAGAGCGCACCTACGCATGCATCTAGTGAAGATGAAACCATCAGACAAACCACAACACACCAGATTTTTAGGTGGTTCGATCTCTATCCAGAGATCTACGTCCACCCCACACTCAACCTGAGTGTGGATTCCTGCTGATACACAGCTTACCTGCTGGGCTTCACAGCTTGCCACCGTTGGGCAATACAGCTTGGCCGTCCAGAGGATACCACACCTCTGCTACTGCTGGGGCATACAGCTTAACCCGTCCAGAGGAGTCCTCCTCTGCAAACAGCTGAGCTTCACAGCTTGCTATAATGTCAAAAGCAACTGTAAACAATAATCAAAAGAGAAAACAAAAATTGGAAGGGATACAGCATCGGAAAGCTATGAAAATGACAAAAACCAATTTAGCTCTCAAACAGATAACTGGCTTGGATATGATCCAAGGTCCAGTAGAAACAAGTCTTCGGATGCCGATCTTCTCTTTCTTCTCAACTCTCTATCTCTCTCTTTCTCTTCTGTCTGGATCTCCCAATTTCCTTCAGCTCCTAACCTCTGAAGTATGCCCACTTTTTCACACTTCACGATAATAATCTCCCCTTTGATCACTCTCCTGTGGATGGGGAAATCTGCCTTTTATATCTACAGCAAGACAGGTGAACGTGTGTCTTCCATGAGTTCCCGCCTTGGCATCTTGACCACGTGGCAATATTTCAGCTTGCTGTAGTCCACGTGTCATGATCCTGGCACTTCTTTCATTTTTGAATCACGTGCCCTTCTTAGACTCATCAAACCAAAAATTCTGTCAGACTAGATTTGATGCCATCTTGAATTAATCTGAAATAACAGAGAAGGATGTATAGAGTCAGTTCAAAAATTGAACTGATAATGTACAGACTTGATGGAGTGTAACGTAGTATTCATATGGGAAAGTGTGCACATTGAAGATGAATGCACAAACTTGCCACCAACGAGTGTACATACTTTGTGTGCGAAGTGCAAACGATGTGCAGACTTTATGTGCATGCAACAGGACGATGTATAGACTTGCCACCATATAGTGTGCATACTTTATGTGCGATGTACAAATGATGTGCAGACTTTATGCGACAGGACAATGTATAGACTTGTCGCCAGAGAATGTATAGACTTTGGAAGTACATGAGGCACACGATGCAACAAGACTCTATTCAGACTTAACCTGTGCATGGGCAAAAGATACATCGACTAGGTGTATGTATGAAGAGCACTGGCTGTACAGACTTCGCTGCGAATACTTCTTAAGAATGTATAGACTTTGCATGCGTGCGACAACCAATGTGCAGACTTGCTATGCCTAGAGTTTAAACATGAATGCATAATGCACAAGCTGTGTGTGTGCATGTGTGGACTTTGAATGCATGACACTGCCTTACGTATGTATGCAACAGAATGTATAGACATGCTGAGTTATCAAGGCAACCGTGTGCAGACTTGGTGTACGCATGAAGCATCTGATGCATGAACTTAACCACGCATTCTAGCTACGGTTGTACAAACTTGAGAAGCACTACACTAACTATACATACATATACGAAGGATGATGCAATGCATTGATCCATGGATGTAAGATTAAATGCAAACACTTTTATTTATATTAATCTCACATGACTCAGATTGTCATTATCAAAACCAGGGTTCCAACAATATTCATATACTTGCTTCCAGCTTTGCCTATAGAGCACACAACATTGGTATCACAGATACTCCTCTATTATAACTCTAAAGTCTACAAAATTAAAAATTAAATGAAATACTCACATGAGATGGCTATGGTGTGCTCGAGGGTGCTCCCTGAGACAAAATCCCCGCCTGGGCCAGGAGGGTAGTAACCACCTGAGTGAAGCGTACCTCCATGCATTCCTCGACTAGGTCTACCGCATGTTCGACGATGGATGTAATCTGGCTCGTAGAAGTGCCGATGGAGGGAGTAGAGAAGGAACTACTACCGGGGTAGGACGAAGCTGTGCCTGGAGAAGATGCTAGAATAGGGCTGGTGTCCAAGCTCTACCCAAAACTGTATACTCATCCTTTCTTCGGTGGGCCGGCTGCTGCTACCCTTGCCTCAGGATGTAGTTGCGGCCGCTGCGTCTCCTCATCCCCATACTTTTCAGTCATATGCATGTCATATGACTCCTACAAATTGAATAAAAAATATTGTAAATGTCATATTAATCAATCATATTTAAAGATAGAAATAGAAAAAAAATGTGTATGTATATAATCTTACCACTACTGAGCGAGTTCTCTCACTCACATACTGATCCGTCCCCTTCTTTTGGTGAATTGTAGCAAATAAATCGCGGTACGAGACCGTACCACCCCTCTTCTTCTCCTGTTATACATGTTATAGAGAATAAATAGAGACATATATGAAATAAATTATAATAAAATTAAGATGATTACTTACCAATCTCTCCTCCTGGGTCGCGATGGGAAACATATCTAGAAGTATAGATGTACGTCTTGATGTAACGAACATGCGGCTTTGGCTTTTGTGGATTTGGGCAACAAATTAGGCTCGGTCCATCTATAACAGAGGTCCTCCCAGTGCTCCCTCCTCATCCATGCGGGCCCGTGTGCCTTCCAAAGGCCACGGTCCTCGCTCCCTCCGGCTAGAGCCTTGGCACGTTCCCGACAGCCGTGTAAATGATGTATATAATTTACAGTTCCTGTGGCCTCCCATACACGTCGAGCTCATCCGGTGTCAGCTCGCCTCACAAACTGATATCCTTGCTGTCAAGAATTCAAATTTAATAAGTTATTCAATTGAAATTATGGAGTTGGAAAATATGTAATTTAAAAGATTAAATCGTATACTAGGAACTCGTCATACAATCGATCGCGGATATCCTGAGGAAACTTTCGAAATGACTTATATGGGCCGGTCACATGTCGCTCAATAATGTTGGTAATAAAATGAGAAGCCTCACTGGGCTCTACATTATCCCTGCAATTACAAATGTTAAAATGATAGCCAACAATTATATATATAGTTTATGGATGGATAACGAACATAATTTGTGAGTTTAAATATTTACCCAGAGACCCAACATGGCTTGCGTCCCTCTTGCAACACCACCTGCTCGCCCTCATGATGGCTAACAGCATCGTCTGCCTATTGTATGCCCGGGTGGGCGGACAAGCCAACTATCGCAGGTGGTGTGCCCGACGTACATGTTACAAGTAAAATAGAAGTAGTTAATCAGAATTTAGCTCATTATTAAATAAAAAATTTCAACAAGTAAACATATAGAATTCTTATCATTTAACTAAGAATTTAAATAAACATAGCAGTAGAATGTGATGGAAGCGGTGTACTCTGTAGACCTGATGTAGAGGCACTCAAACCTGTAAACAAAAAATATCGTGAGCAAAACAAAGTGCATATTCACTACTCATTTATCTAAGAATTTAAATAAACATACCCGCAGTTGTTGGCGTGGGCGGTGCACTATGTGTACCTTGTGCGGAGACATAAAATATCGTGAGCAAAATAAAGTGCATATTCACTACTCATTTATCTAAGTGATGTGGGGAAGGATAGGATATAGAGGGGTGATGAATATATCTCTCGATTAAAAACTATGCCCAAATTAAAATAAAAAATCTGGCGCTACCCAATTTTAAAACATAATGAACAATATGTTAACAAGAGTTTGCATAGAACATACGTCGAACACTTAAGCACTTAAGCTAATGTCTCCGTTGACACCTATTTTTCACCCTTAAGAGGGTATATGTCACCCATAGCAGTCTATTTGTCAACCTTATGTGTGCATTTGTCGTCCTTAGCTTCTTCTGCTGGCGGGTAAACACAAGTGGACTTCCCCTTCATGTAGCTTCAACACTTCACACATATTCAGTGCTACAACCTATTTTTCACCCGTAGAGAGCTATTTGTCAGCCTTACCTCCCTATTTGTCACCACGAATGAGTCATTTGTCTACCTTATCTTCCTGCCTTCCCTTGTATGAATCTTAATAGATTTGATCATCATTTCTAAAGAATTCAGACTTTGACTGCACAGACTTGGGTTGACCACTGTCTTAGCTCCATTGACTGTGCGTTGACTACGTTACCACGTTGACTTTTCTTCGTTTCTTGAGAAAATAACTGGCTTTTAGCCTGTTCTATGTGCAACTGTCAACCTGTTCTTTGTGCAATTTAGAAGTAAACTACACACACAAAATCATTATAGCTCCATGGATGATTCTACATCAACAAAACACATTGACTATCCACATGAAGAGTATACATGAATCTAAATTTTGATAGCATCAAAACATGGAGCTGAAACACTAAGGATTTAAATAAACATACGCGCAGTAGTTGGTGGGGGCGGTGCACTCTATGTACCTAGTGCATATATTTAAAATATCGTGAGCAAAATAAAGTGCTAAGTCACTACTCATTCATGAATGATCTTAAATAAACATACCCGTAGCAGGTGGTGGGGTCGGTGTACTCTGTGTACCTGGTGCAGAGACATAAACTATCATTACCAAAATAAAGTGCATATTCACTACTCATTTATCTAAGAATTTAAATAAACAGACCCTTAGCAGGTGGTGGGGGCGGTGTACTCTGTGTACCTGGTGCAGAGACATAACATATCATTACCAAAATAAAGTGCATATTCACTACTCATTTATCTAAGAATTTAAATAAACAGACCCGCAGCAGGTGGTGGGGGTGGTGTACTCTTATGTACCTGGTGCCATAAACATAAACTATCATTACCAAAATGAAGTGCATATTCACTACTCATTTATCTAAGAATTTAAATAAACATACCGGCAGAACCCCTCCCGGAACCACCTCTCCTCGAAGATCTGGTACAACCTCGAACCATCTAATTATTGACAATAAGAATAGTAGTGCATATTAGTCCACAACTAATTACGAGGAGAGGTGGCAATTAATAATGATAAGAAGTGCATATATGTTAAATTTCTTACAAAATATTCAATCATTATCTAATTCATCTTCAGATGCTGAAGATATATCAAACTCAGCCTCATCTTCGTCATCTTCCTTGTTCTCACTAGATTCATACTCTTCCTCCTCAGAGGACTCCTCCTGCCCAACAATTACTTCATTTAGTTCAGTTGGATCGACTTCTTCCACTTCATCCTCTATAGACAACCGAAGTGGCTCGTCAGATTCGATCAGATGAAGATTAGAAGCAACCAACTCTGCAGTGTCACCCTCGTCTGATTGAAAAAATCGACACTAGAATCCTTTGAGATAGCTTCAATCAGATCTAACTCATCAATAGGCACAAGCCTTTGTTTTACCCTACAAAATGCCCACCAATCTCTATTCTTGGACGATGAATAACTTGAATAATACACTTGCTAGGCTTGTGCGGCCAAAATGAATGGCTCATAGGTGTTGACACCCATTTTTTGCCGATAAGTTGAGCCATTTTTTATACCATCATTTATTGATGCCTCAAGTTATCCATTACTCATTGGGCTATTTTCAGGTAGCTTATTGGGCCTATTTTATGGGTACCACCCTCCCTGAATCGGTCAGCTTCAATTCAGGGCTTAATGGGCCTTGGTTTTGCTTGATTTATCACATTTTTAGTAAATTTCAAATGCCCAGCCATTGAGCGGTCTATCGCTTGACCGTTCCATTTTGGAGCGGTTGATCATGAACCGTGTGTCTATTTACTGGATGTTAAGGTAATATTCTGAATTTCCACTGACAAGCTTTTTGCACGGTCTCTATGTAACCATCTAATACCATTGAGCGGCAGGTATATGACCGTCCATATCTCAGAGTCTCAGATTCGTTGGTTGTTCAGATAATTATCTAATTATCTAAGTTATTCTGATTTACCACCGACAGGCATTGGGTGGTTGGCCTATGGCCGTTCCATGGTCTGGGTGGTCCATTTGTAACCGCCCAATTCATGGGAGTCCAACAGCGAAATCATCGGGCAGTTCGATGGATATTTGGATAATATTTGCTTATTTACTTAATTTCCACCGACAGGTTGGACGGTCTTGTGACCGGTCGCCCAATGTACGGAGTGGTCTATCACGCGACCGAGCAATGGTTCGATTGCTGAAAAGCTAAGGGTTTTTCTCTCTATATATGTGGTTTTATCCTTGATTTGTTCCAACCATTTCTCTGTGGATATTCCACCAAATGGGGTGCCGTTTGAACTAGTTGAAAGATAATTATATTATCTACGGATTTTATGTTGATATCTCGAGCTGATTTTCATTGGAAACCCTAATTTCGAGGTTGGCTTTCAAGGCTCTATAAATAGGACCCTAAGGCGAAGCTTTGAAAGGGGGGGGGATTTTTTTGGTCGACGGTGAAGCCCTGTCGGATTGTTGAGCGACCCAAGACAGGGAGGGAGGCCTTCTACGTCCACATAGGCCTCCGATTCAGAGAGTACACTGTTTGTTTGAGTCGTCAGTTCACTAGTCTCATCGTCTGTTTTCTCCTTGCATGCATGCACTATTTTCCTTCTTCCATCTACTTTTCTTCATTCTTCCATCACATTACACACATCCTCCTATGTTTTTTGGTGCCCCTAGGGGTTTAAAAACCTCCAGGTATCCCCCACTTCATTTAGTTATGCTCGTTTCCTTTTCTTTCGGCATTTACTACACATTTTAGTTCTAATATCGGGTCCCTTTTTGTGTTTTCCACGTTATCTTGTAGGTTAGCATCATCCTAACACGAGGCCCATCCCTTCTGGCCTACCGGAAGGGGTGGAGGATTGGATCCTATGCTTTGGAGTTTGGTAGCATCGAATCGTCGTTGTCTGCCCGTCCACAGGTATACACGGCCCACATACGACCGTGCAACGCCTTATTGCGGTCGTCTGCGAACCGTGCTATCGCCATGCTCATCTTCGTCCCAGTTCTTACTTCGACGCTTTGAGCGGTCTGTCGAGAGACCGTCCTAATCACAGAGCGGATCTTCCAGGACCGTCTACGCCTGTCAGCGCTAAACATCAGGCGAGTGCTTTCTCCCCTTCTCCAAGGTACGGTTACCCCTCGGTACTTCGTGTCTTGGTGGCGATCATGATCATACGCCCTTTTTCACCCTTTCTTTCTTTCTTCCTTCATCTCGCTTGTCTTTACATTTTGATTATTAGAAAAGGAAGGTAAGAAGGAGAAAAGGTGGGAAAAATATGTCAACATCCCCTTTTTTGGCGATCACAATGGGACACCTAGTGCCCATCATGTTAGTGTTTTGCTGACCCGTTTGTGTGTTTGGTTAGTTTCCTTCTCTGAGTATTTCAGGTTGATCTTTGGCCCATATTACGTTCTATTCTCTGGAGTTTACGTAGTCATTTGTGAGCCGCCTACTTTTTTAAATGGCTGAAGATTGACCGTCCCATGATTATCACAGTGCCCCTGTTTCGCCCGCCCGTTACACCTAGCGGTTCTGTATAAACCATCCACTTCTTCCCGCGGTCTGATACAGACTGTTCATCGTTGCTGGCTCAGGTACGTTGCTTTGTTTAGATTTGTGATTTCTGTTGATATTCCGTGGTTGTTTCAGGTCCGTTCCAGACTCTGCACAGTCTGTCAGAAGACCGCTCATCCAGGTACACTTCTGAGTCTCATTCCTCGGTCATTTCGACATTTTGTGGTTTTTCTCTATTTTTGCATTACTCCCTGCTTTAGCATGGTCCATTCTAGACTGTTTTCTCTCTTTGAACTGTCCATTACACCCTGAGCGGTCTTCATCAGACCATCCTTTACTGCTACAGTACACCCGAGGCTTCATTTTGCTCATTGATCTATATCATTACATATATATATTTGGTGCTGTTTGGATCTCCCCCTGCTGTTGTTATATTGTTGCATGATCGTGTTCATGTCATTTTCTCATATTTGCTTTGATCATTGTCTGCTAGATCTAGGATAGATTCTGCATGCACTCCGGTGCGCATAAGGGCATACATACTCTTCATTAGTAGTTGCATTCCTACCGAGGTAGGGTTTCCTCTCATCTCCATACTCCTTGGAGCCGACTAGGTGACCTTGCTGAGGGCCTCCGTAAGTCCCCGTGAGCCGTGGATTCCCACACGGACGCCGGGCAGGTTGTACCATACCACCCCCCAGTCTAGGGTTTGCATCTGCGAGAGAGAGTCCCTTTAGAGTCAACCAGTTCCCCATTTCTCACCCTGATTAGGTACCTTGTGGTTAAGTGAACTCACATCTTAATTAGCCTACTAAGGTCCTACAAGGAAAGATTCATAAGATCTATCGCGCATCATCCATAATTTGAGTGTTCACTTGGTTGTCTCTCTTCTCATCTCTTCTCTCTCTTGTGTGTGCATCACTTCAGTGCTGTTTAGATTTTGGGTAGGATTGTTTGCTTCTTCTTCCCAGGTGCTCAGTGTATGTGGAGCTATCTCACACCCTCAGGATCATCTCCTAAGGGTAATTTGCCTTCCCATTCTTATTTCAATCCCTTGTTCTATTCACCTCCGATTATGTCGTCTTACAACTTCTCCCATCCCCCTGAGGATTCTCTCCCTCGGGGACTTCTAGAGGACCCACCTAGGGTTGCTCATGTGCAAGTGGGAGAGGGGACTGCCCCTCCTCTCCCGACCATTGTTGTTGAGGGTGCTCAACCCTCCCTCTCAGATTCATCCACTCTCGGCTTGGCCAGTCAGGTTCTTCATATGATGGCCCAGCTGGATCTTACTCGACTCCACCTGCTGAAACAGGCCTTGCAAGGGGCAGATGCCCCGCCCTTAGTACTTTCTTCTGGCACGACTGCTACCACCACTTCCACACCCCCGATTGTTGGATTAGGAGCCACCTCTGCAGCCCCCATCGATCTTACTTACATCCGTCCTCAGGCTCTTCGATTCTCCACCATGGAAGCGGTCCAGGCTTCTACCTCGGCCCATCAGTCACTTGATAAGGGGAAGACCCAGATCCCCTCTGTTTCTTATGCCGATCCTTACACCACATTCTCTCCAACATCGTAGGCCCTCGTGGCCCCGGCTGATTCTGTCCGTTTGCAATCAGGGGCCACCCAGTTGGCTCATGCGGATATGGGCCCTTCCGTAGCCCATTATCCATCTTATGGGCTACCCCCTCAGTCAGTCTATCCTTCGGCTCCATACTCCGGTTCGATCCTTCATGCCGTATCTTCCCCTTCCCGGGAACGGGAACTTCTAGACAAATGGGCTGCCATGCAGGAGCAGATTGACCTCCTCTACAAGCGGGTAGGCCCGCAATCTTTAGCTGATGTCTCCATTCCTAACTTCAGGGACATTCATTTCCCACCGCAGTCTGAGATCCCCGTGTACCGGAAATATGACGGGAATGGCAACCCGTTTATTCATGTCAGAAAGTTTCTCTATGAATCGGCGCAGTTCCAACATGACGACCGCTTGATGGCGTATCTGTTTCGCCCATCCTTGGATGGGGTTGCCCTTGAATGGTTCTACACATTGCCTCTGGAGGAGGCCGAAAGTTTCAAGACCGTGAAGGAGAAGTTTATCCAGAGATTTCAGGATCGGGTTGGGCTCGAGTATTCTTTTACAGACTTCATAGCAGAAAAGATGAAGCCGGACGAAGACTTTGTCGCATATGCAGATCGATGGAGGCAGATGGCCTCGCGTGTGCCCGGGTAGATCCCGGAAGAAGAAAGGGTTAAATTGCTGATTTCTAATGCTACCCCGACATTCTGAAATATATTGGCAATGAATGATATATCTAACATGCACCAGTTGTACAGCCGGGCCCGGTTCATCCAGACCCATTCACTGTTTGAGACCCAGAAATCCAAAACTACCCTAAAATCCCAGGGCCCAGTAACTGAGGGAGTTCAAGTCAATGAACAGGTCCAGGATGTTCAATTCCCTAACCAACCTGCTTCACCCCGTTTCCAGCAACCTCCTCACAACCCCCAGTTCTCCGCTCCACAAGGCCCCCGACCCACTTTCCAAGCTTCTCAGCACCCACAACAACCACCACCGCCACCACCACAGCCACAACAGCCACCCCAATACCATACCGTCCCTCCTCCTACTGGTTATGGGCCTGCTCGATCGGGACCCAAGAGGGTCAACTACCCACCTCATCCAGAAACCCTCCCCGATATCTTTTTAGCTCTAATGTACACTGGTGACATTCAATTGCCTCCGAAGCGTCAGAATTGGAATCCAACAGCCGATCAGTCAAGGTATTGCATATACCATCGATAGCCTGGGAACACCATAGAGAGATGCTACTAGTTTAGAGATCTGGTGTTTGATTTGCATGAGGACTAGAGGATTGATTGGGCCCAAATGCACAAGTTGATTGAAGATATCAAGGAAAGAAGAAGACAAGCCAGGCCGCAGTAGGCTGCACCCCAGCAGCAGCAGTTCCAGCCACCTCTACAACAACAACAACCCCCACAACAACAATAGCAGCACCAAGACCTCAGGATTCATCAGAATCCCATGCCAGAACACCAGCCCGCTCCACTGCAGCAACAACAGCAACAGCCGCCGGCACCGGCTCAAGTGAACGCAGTCCACCGCCCAGCCCCTAACACTGGGTGGTCCTTTGATGATGAGACCCCCGCTCACCTCTTGGCCTTTCACCACGCCAATTCGCCTGCGTCTTCTGTTCCCTCCATCCTTCGACCCACCACCTTCGCTACCCTACCGCCCACTATCCCTTCCCGACCACCTTTTTCACCCGCCACGTTCTCCACCATTTCGCCAAGCCTCCCGCCACCACCCGCCATGCCCTCCATCATCACCCCTCCACTTAACCATTCGCCCATTACCACTCTGCCAGTGCCCATCAGGCCAACCTCCGCCATTCTCACCCCTATTTCTACCCCTTCCACTCACCCTACTGGGCCAATTGGGGGTCCATCTGATGCCATGCCGGCATGACAATGCGCCCTCTGGAGCCGGCGTCCATTCCACAGAAGTTACTCTTCCCCTGGTGCGTCTGCACCCAACCCTCAAGTTCCTTTCTCTATAGTCGAAGCAAAAGAAGTGGGCCCCGTGCCGGGCACGAAATATGACTTGCTATAGCATTTGGATTGGATGCCGGCCAAGATATCAGTTCTGGAGTTGATTAAAAGGTCCACGCTGCATCATGATGCCTTCTGGGCTTTTCTACAGAAGGCTATGGTCAACGAGGACGTGGTGGTGGACAGCTTGCCGTCAGTGTTGGCAACTATTACTAGGGGGCCTTCCATTTCATTCTCTGAGTCAGAATTGGCACCCCCAGAGGCACGGCAGATGCCACTCTACATTACCATTTCTTTGAACAAAGTGGTGGTAGAGTCAGCTCTAGTGGATACATGTGCTTCCATCAATGTGTGTCCACTCAGTACACTACGTGCCTGCAACATTTCGGAAGATATGCTTAGGCCAACACCGACTACTATTGTAGCGTATGACACCTCCAGACGAGCGTGCCATGGGGTCGTGACAGTTCAGGCCGCGTTAGGGCCTTGGGTGATGGATGTGGAGTTTTACGTGTTGGACATAGACCCGATGTTCAAGGCAATTCTAGGTCATCCATGGATAGACAGTTTGAATGTTGTGCCTTCAACCGCCCATCAATGCCTTAAATTCCCATTCCAAGGCCGGGTAGTTAAGGTGAAGAGTATCTCCACAGTCCAGTCAGTTGATGCGATTACTGATAAAATTCTTCCCACTCTATGGCCGAGTAACAGCCCAGTTCATTCTGTAATGGACTTAGATTACCCATGGGCATATGCGTCACACAAGCCCACCACTGTGCCAGTAAATGTGAAAATTAAGTCCAAGATCAGAGATTCAAAAGGATGGCATAGGATTTTAAAGTTAGGCTATCAGTCGGGCTTGGGCCTTGGCGCACAACTGCAAGAGCGAACTAAGCCCGTTCCTAAAGGCATAAAGATGGGCCGGAGAGGCCTTGGCTACCGAGAGTCAGCACTATCTATCCTGGGAGACTCCGGGCCGCTGACGTGGGATTACTGTCAACACTTTGTGAAAGGCCCATTGCAGCCCGGCACTTTGAGGAAGCCGTCACCCTATCCTGATGAGAAGATTGATGCCACCCATGCTATTGCTGACCCACCGCCGCCGCTGAAGGGGCTAGTGGGTGATATGGAAGATTTTTGCAGCTGTTTTGAGAAACTGTTCCAAGAAGAAGAAGTTTGCCCGAAGAAGAGGGAGATGCAGCTGGTAAAGCAATCTCCGACTGAGCTAGCTCACTGGAGGCCGCGGAAAATAGGGAGATGGGGTTTGCCCGAACAAAATTCTATTTGTGCACGAACAAAATTCTATTTGTGCCATGTGCATGTGAGCGCTACCCACCCATTGATTTATCAACCATGTTTACTCCTCCTTCCCCCACTGCCCAACTCCACGAAATGTGGTTTTCGTCTTCCGACCCATTCTTCGACTGCATCTTCCCCGAGTTGTTTCCCATGCAACTCCCTCCTCCCCCGTCTTCTTCCTTCTGTTGCGTGATCTTCTCCGACTTCCAAAAAAATTGCTAATTTTAAAATGGAGGTTTCAATGGAGTATTATGCTATTTTCAGTCCATCCTCTTCCCAGGGGCATGAGACCCCTGCTTCTTTCCCTATAGACTTCTTATCTCCTAGATTAGATGTACATTCTGCAGAGTCTCCTAGGTTAGTGGAGTTAGTTGGGGTAGAATCTAGTTCTAGTTTGGTCAGCCCATCCACTTCCGCGGCGCACCTTGTGATACGCCATTCTAGATCTGTTGCAGATAGGTTCCTGCAAGATTTGGCTCAGAGATGCTATGCCCTTCTTAAATGCCCTGAGTTTGTAGAGACCGTGATTGTTTTAGAAGATGATGAGAAATTAGAATGGGTGTGGAGTAATGACGGATTAGGTGTGTATGAAATCATTGATGAGAAGGACCCAACCGATGATGAGGAAAGCGATGTGGATTACACCGTTGATCTGTATGCGCAAGGTTTGAAGAGGTTTGATGAACCGTCATCGGCGGTGGATGAACCCACCAAAGAAATTACTCTTGGAACAGACAAGGACCCCAGGCCCATAATTATTTCTGTTAATCTCCCTTCTCAGGTTGAAGAGGAGCTGATCAAGGTTTTGAGGGAGTACATCGAATCATTTACCTGGTCCTATGAGGACATGCCGGGTCTTGACCCCACATTGGTTGAACACGGACTCATTCTTAAACCAGGGGCAACACCCGTTAAGCAAAAGGCGAGAAGGTTCCACCCGCAAATGGCCTTGAGAATCATGGAAGAAGGCGATAAATTGCACAATGCAAGGTTTATCAGAGTTGTTTTGTATCCACAATGGGTGGCAGACATAGTCCTGGTAATGAAGAAAGATGGAAAGATTCAGATTTGCATCGATTTCAGGGACTTAAATAAGGCATGTCCGAAAGATGATTTCTCGCTTCCTCACATTGATGTGTTGGTGGACAACACAGCTGGGTATGAGGCCCTCTCATTCATGGATGGATATTCCGGATATAACCAAATCTGTCTTGCTCCTGAGGACCAAGAGATAACCTCTTTCACCACGCCTTGGGACACGTACTGCTATGTCGTTATGCCATTTAGATTAAAGAATGCAGGTGCCACGTACCAGCGGGCAATGATGGCTATCTTCCACGACATGATGCATGTGTATATGGAGGCCTATGTGCACGATATCCTGGTGAAGTCGAGGTCCAAAGAAGAACACCCCGCCATTTTAGCCAAAGTGTTGCAAAGGGCTAGGGAGTACAAATTGAAGATGAATCCAAAGAAATGTGTATTCGGAGTTGCATCAGGGAAGTTGCTGGGGTTTATAGTTAGTAAACGGGGGATTCAGATTAATCCGAACAAAGCAAAGGCTATTATGGAAATGCCGCCACCTAAGAACATCACTGAACTTAGAGGTTTGAATGGGCGCTTGCAGTTCATTAGAAGATTCATATCACAACATTCACAAAGGTGCCGCCCATTCTATGAATTGTTAAAGGCGGGAGCTAAGTTTGAATGGAACGAACAATGTCAGAAGGCCTATGAGGATCTTAAGGTATATCTTTCTAATCCCCCTGTTCTGCAGCCACCCGTCCCTAGGAAACCCCTGATCCTATACATTTCTATTATTGAGGACTCCCTAGGAGCTGTCCTGGCTCAGGTGGATGATGAAGGAAGGGAAAGGGCAATGTACTATCTTTCGAGTTGTTTAATCCTACTGAATCCAGGTACACTGCCATGGAGAAGACCTATGCAGCCTTAGTATGGGTAGCTCAGAAACTTAAACACTATTTCCTTGCCCACGAGGTTAAGCTGATCTCTAGAATGCACCCCATTCATTACCTATTAGAAAAATATGTCCTTTCTAGCCGGTTAGCTCGATGGCAGAGCTTCCTTTCCCAATTTGATATCACCTTCGTTATTCAGAAAGTGATCAAGGGATACGCGATTGTTGAACATCTCGCTCATTCTCCTATCCCCCGCACTGATTCGATTCAGGATGAGTTTCCTGATGAACACTTGGCTGTAATCACCCATCTTCCTTTTTGGTCTCTTCACTTCGACGGTGCTCTCTACTCTCAGGGTCGTGGAATCGGTGCCATTCTCCTCACTCTAGAAGGGGTGACCATCCCTATCGCTTATCAACTCTCTTTTCCTACCACTAATAATATAGTCGAATATGAGGCTCTCCTTTCCGGTCTGAAGCACACCTACCTCATGGGAGCGCGATACCTTAACATCATAGGAGACTCTCAATTGGTGGTGCGTCAAGTTTTGTCAACTTACCGCACCCGAGACCCCAAACTCAAGCCTTATCAAGACTTGGTCACACTCTTGGTTAGGCAATTCTGGAAGCTTATCTATATTCATACCCCTCGTCCTCAGAACATTCTAGCCGATGCACTTGCATCGCTCGCTTCTCCTCTTCCATTCCCCCTCAGTCGCACCACTGAGACCATCGTGGTCCAGCGGTTAGGCGCTCCTTCCCTTCAGGATCCCTAGTTTGACAACCTTAGAAAATCTATAAAAAGGAAAGCGAAGAGGGAAGATCTGAAAGAAGTTTCATTGACCGAGCTAGAGGAGATTATAGAAGAAGAATTTCCGTGGTGCCATGAGATAGAGCAGTACTGCAGTGATGGTTCCTTTCCCGAGACGGCGAATGCCGAGCAGCGCAAGGCCATTAGAAGAGTCGCCTCCAGATACACGATTATTGCTGGAGAACTATACAGGCGGGCTCTCAATAGAGTTCTAATGAGGTGTTTGGATGACGATGAGGCTTGGAAAGTAGTAGAAGCCGCTCACTCCAGTGAGTGTGGAGGGCACGTTAATGGACATGCGTTGGCGAAGAAGATTCTTAGGTAGGGCTATTATTGGCCAACCCTAGAAGAAGACCGTTCCACCTATGTCCGTAGGTGTCTTCAATGCCAGCTTCATGCTGACAAAATCCATGCTCCTGCTTCTTCTCTCCATCCTCTTTCTGCTCCTTGGCCATTCTCGATGTGGGCCTTTGATATCATTGGACCACTTGGTGACCCTAATGCTTAGGTTAAATAGAAATTCTTCATTCTGACGGCTATAGAGTACTTCACCATGTGGGCGGAAGCTGAAGCCTATGCAGAAATCAAAGCCACCACCGTATGCCGCTTCATCTTGAAGAATATCATCTCGCGGTTTGGAGTGCCAAGTGATATCGTCACCGACAACGGGCCTCAGTTTGTCTCTCAGGAACTTCGGGACCTCTGTAAGAAGTTTAATATTTCATTGCATCATTCATCACCGTACTACCCTCAAGGTAATGGCCAAGCTGAGGCCACGAACAAAACCCTTCTTAAAATTATTAAGAAAACATGCGAGTCGCACAAATTTGCTGATTGGGCCGACAAACTAATAGAAGCTCTATGGGTTTATCGCACCTCCGTCTGTACTCCTACGGGGCAGACTCCTTTTGCTCTCACTTATGGGATGGAGGCGGTACTCCCCTACGAGATCTTGATCCCTTCTCTAAGAGTGCAGCTACATAAAGAACTTAATCTCGATGAGCGTCGAGAGGCGTTGCTAGTCCAACTAGAACTCTTAGATGAGAAGAGGCTTAATGCGGACAATCACGTCTCGATTTATCAAAAACGTGTCTCGTGGTATTTTCAAAAGAAGGTTATTGAACGAAAATTCCAAGTGGATAACATGGTTTTGAAATGCAAATTTATCAGATCAGCATGTCCCAGGTCTAAGCTGTAACCTAATTGGGAAGGGCCGTTTGTAGTTAATGAAGTCTATCCTGGTAATGTGTATCGTTTAGTTAACGCGGAGGGTGAAGTATTGCCAAATCTGTGGAATAGGTTGTATTTAAAACGATTTTATCCATAGAGTCAAGCCAGCATTGGCTCGGCGGCAGGGCATGCCTCTACTTGATCACAAAGGAAGACCCCCGGTTCAACATACACACACTACACGACCCCCTGTGGTTCAGTTCCCTTCTTTTGCGCAACACTGTTTCTCCCTTGGCCATGCTTTGGGGAAAGTGAAGGTCCTTATTTTTTCTCCTCTCTCGGCTGAAAATAGGGGCAAGTGGCGAATAAGGGGGCGAGAACTGATCTAGACCCCCCAATAAAAGAGGTCTCAAATAGGGGCAGTCTGTCATGACCTTATTCCGCAGTTGTAAGAGCAAAGGAAAAAGAAAGAAAAGAAATGGAGAAAAGGGGTAAAATCAAAGACAAAGCTAAAAGCTCATCCAAAGCTCGAAGCTCAAAAATCTAAAAGTCCCCAAAATAATGAAACTAGGCATGGCAAGAGTGGCAGTACAGTTTCCCCGCGGGACGTTATGAGCCCGGTCGTATGCGTGCCTAGAGCGGATGTAGGTTTGATGACAGACACAAAGCCTCGACGCAATAGACCAAATTCTTTGAAAAGGAGTGTCGTGAGAAGAACTCCAGCCCTAAAAACCTCTTTACCTATTGCCAACTTTTCTATCAAACTCTCTTTTATTTTCCAAGGAATGGATCCCACCCCGGGTATGGCCGCGGTAGAGGCACCGTTAAGCGAAATCGGCCCCAGCCACAGGCGGTCCTTTATGACGCACGTTGAACCCAGGAGACCCCTAGTGAGATATGAGGTTCCCCGTCGTCAGGTTTGAGCTGGTTTCAAAATTAAAAAATATCAAATATTTCAAAATCCAAAAAAATCAAATATTTCGAAATCCAAAAAAATAAAATATTTCAAAATATAAAAAAATCATCACATTTTAAAATTTAAAAAAAATCAAATATTTCAAAATCTAAAAAATCAAATATTTCAAAATCCAACAAAATTAAATATTTTCAAAAAGATTTTCATGATTTGCATTCATAACATCCATAGCATTCGTTTTCATTTGTCATTTTCCCATTTAATAAGGCTTACCCCATCGACCAAAAATCAAGAGCTGGTCATTTCCTAACTTGTTACAGGCAAGGGGTTAAGCCTAAAACAGACTTAATCTGTTTTCTTTGTTTGTGTGTGTGCAGGGGCAGGTCGAAGTTGAAGGTTCAGTCAGTCCGTGGCCGTGTGCATTTCAAATTTATATCCCAACTCATCAATCATACAGAAAAAACCAAGCTCAAACCAATCCAAATCATCAACTTTATTCATTCATATATCAAACTTTCCAAAGCATAAGTCTCTACATCAAGCATCATGAAAGAAAAAGAAAATTACTCAGTCCTCCGCTGGGCATCCCCGCGGGGACGTATCCCTCTCAGCTCTCTAACATAGGCCTGGCGTGTTGCCGGAATCTTTGCAACCTCCGCTGGAAGGGTAAGCACCCTGCTCACCTCCCACATGATCAGGGCACTCCTGACCGCCTGCTCGTCCTCCTCCGTCCCGATCCTCCTCGTCTGTAGTGCGGGAAGGTGGGGTAGTGCTGGTAGTATGGTCCTGGGGAGTCCAACCTGTAGGTAGCACCGGTGCGGGCTGTACATCGCCAGTATAGTGTCACTCATGAGCCTCAGATCCAAGCCTGGCCTCCTAGGAACTCGGACAGTGGTGTCGTGGAGGAAGCCAGGGCGCATCATGAACCAATCCAGGGGCAGCTTGTTGAGGTGTAGTCGCTACACTTCCCTGGTCTTTTTCTCTGATGTCCTGCACTCTACCTGTGAAGAGAACCCAAATGTGCCACCTATGAAGAAGAGGCGGTGGCTCCCGAAGATCTTGCTAGCTGAAGTGATATCCTCCTTGTGAATGAATTTCATCCTGACACCCCTCCAACACTCTAAGAGTATCATGGAACCAAAGAGAGGACCTCCTAGGGCTGCTGAGGTAAGGCCCTCATACATGTAAGCAAGGACGGCCTGTCAAATAGAAAGACCCTGCCATAGGCCGCTGATGGTACTAAGGAGGGGAGTCTCTAGCACATGGTCAACTGAGGGGAACAAGATAGCCACGCACAAGCATATAGACGCGGCCTTGGCTATGGCCTCATCCCACCAACACCTGTTCCTACAATGTTCAACTACCCACTGGCTAAGAGAAAGAAGGTGGATCTGACGTGGGCCTATGAAGGTATGGATATCCCTGCTATCTGGTATAAACCCTCCCAAAATGACCCTAGGGTCCACAGGTGCCACAGTGTGACACACTAGGTCCTCCTCACCCACCTTAGACATAGGAAAGGAAAGATAGGTCTCTACCTCCTCCAGTAGGATAGTGGCCTCGAAAGATGGAAACATGAATGTATGGGTTTGAGGGTGCCAGATTTCTACCAAGGCAGAGATGCTGTGCTAGTCAAGGGAGAGCTTTGGGTAATTTTGGCCTAATACCAAGAGTGGGTGTAGGTGTCAGGACTTTAGGATTGATATCACTCCTAGGGGCAATGCACGGATCATGGGAGCCATCCACTTTAAAGTGGAATAGTGTCTGGAGCCAGGGAGAAGCTAAGATGAAAAAAAGAAAAAGAGAAAGAGAGGAAGAATGTGTAAGTATGTGAATAAACTTATTTGAATGAAATCATGCAAACGTACCTCTCTCAAAGGGCTCGAGCTCAGATGACGAGAGATCGTAGTCAGTCGTTGGAGCACTTCACGCTCCTTCCGGGCCGGCTTTGGCCCTTCATAATCTGCCCCCTCCAGGAACTCCCCTCGAAGGACCTTTTCATGATGATTTGATGGAGAATAACAAAGGTTTGAGGCCTAGAAAGAGGGGAGCGGTGTGAGTTGCGAATTTAGAGCCCCCTCCTACTTATAGGGCTTAGATAGAGGCCTAAACCCACTAGAAGTGAGGTAAGATAGGCCTAGATTGAGTTGGGATAGAGTCGGGGATGATTTAGGATGTCTATCTTCGGGTTGGGACTCTCCAAGAGAGTCCCGTTCGAACTCTTAGGTCGTGCCATGGCGCGGTCTAACGATAGACCGCCCGAACGTTTGGACGGTCTTCTTGAGACCATGTGGACGCACTTTTCAACACGCTCGTTTGTTTGTTTCTTTAAGTCGATTTATTTGGTGGGTTTATTCGTTTATTAAGTGTGTGGGCATGCCAGTCACCTAGGTGATGATTTATTGTGCGCTCGATCTGACTAATCAGACGATTGTGTGGTTCATGTCGGGACTAAAACCCGCCGCGCCATAAAGGTCACAGCGTCATTTACATCCCCTCGGAGAGGGGAACACCCTTGATTAATCGTCGGGAATCAGGGCCTCATGACCAGGAAACTATATCGAGAGAAACAAGCCAATAGTGGTCTCGAATCAGTCGGAAAGCTCGATGTCTAGGGAAGCGAGCATTCGAAATATGTCAGTCACTCCAGGGACCATTTCGATATTCGGACGAGCGTCCGGCTTCAGAGAATCGTGATCGTCACGGGGAAGATTGGAGCATATGTATGCCGAGGGTACGACAAGTTTATTCTTCAAAGGGATAGGAGACATTCGGTTGAATCCCAGTTAGAAAGATCAGAAATCAGCGAGTTTATTGGCCCGGTGCGTGATCGAGTCAGGACCATTCCGGGGGCGCCTCCCGCGGTCCAAACGAGGCTTGCGAGGGCATCGTTAATATTTTCGGTGTCGAAGGGCAGCGGGAAAGTGTCCCAGGACTAGATTCCAAAACAAAGATGTGTACAGAGATAGCTAGCTATATGCCTAAGATGTGGGTCAGGTGATGACCATGGTGGGGGCGAACCCGAGGTCCAAACGTGACTCACGAAGGTCTTATTGATATTCCCACACGTAGGGTTCGGGGAAGATGAGAGCCATCTCATTCCATTCGGATTTTGTCGATCACTCATTGACCACTTTATGTTCGGACAAAGGTCCATGTTTGTAGCATAAGAGACTGTGACAAACCATACAAATGTCTGTCGTGAGTGCGGCAAGTTTAATGCAAGCGCGGGATTAGATCCCGGTATATATGTCGGTCACTAATGGACCATTCGTCGATCGGATGAGAGTCTGCATTTGAAGCATTGAAGACAACGACAAAATCACACGGATGTCTGCCATAGGTACGGCAAGTTTAATGTGGGTGCGGGATTAGATCCCGGTATATATATGTCGGTCACTAATGGACCATTCATTATTCGGACGAAAGTCTGTATTAGTAGCATCGAGGATGACGATAAAACCGTACGGATGTCTGCCGTAGGTGCGGCAAGTTTAATGTGGGTGCGGGATCGGATCCCGATAAAGATAGGTCGAGCTAACGAACTATCGGCCCAGGATAAGTTCGGATCATGGTCACGTTCGAGCGAGGGCTCCCGAGATCCAAGTCCGATCTAGTGGGGCATCATTACTTTTCTCTTCAAACATAGTCTAGGGAAGCGGATTGGTCGGTGTGGAGCCCGAACTCGCCATCGTGCTCCTTCGCACGCGGATCGACCTGACCGGTCAGGTTGCGGGGGTCAAGGGGGCAGCGCCCCTTGCGGGGGTTTCCGGGGGGAGGAGCCCCCGGAACAAAATTGTGATTATAAGAGTGATTCATTATGTTGTTTTTTCTCATGAGGATGATTCATGTTCTTTCGTTCTTATTTATTAGTTTAGTTCCCTTCTTTTGTTTTAGTCATTAGTTTCAAACCTTTTCTTCTATTTAGCTAATTTATGTTTTCTTTCATGGGGCATGCCGGTTAAGTGAGATAGAAGAGGTGCGCCGGTTAAGAGTGCAAGGGGGGGTACGCCGGTTTAATGGGTGCAAGAGAGGGGCGCGTCGGATAAGGCCAAGAAGAGGGGGCGCGTCGGATTAAGGGGTTGCACAAGAGAGGGGCGCGCCAGATAAGTCCAAGAAGAGGGGCGCGATGGTTTTACAGGATGAATGGGGCGCGCTGGAATAGGCTCAAGAAGAGGGGCGCGCCGGATTAGGGGCACTATTCATTCTAATACTTTGAAAGTGGTTTTGAGTGTAGAGTTAAAAAGGCGCGGGGGGGGGGGGACCGTGCCAGATAAGCCCACGCCGGATTAAGAGAACGTCGGGATAGCTTCTATGAGGTTTTCTTTCATTCTTGTTGGCTCTGTTTCTTCTTTCTTTCAACCGTGAGCTACTTTGATGACAGATTTATTCATCTTATTGGTGGATTAAGCTTGTGGAAAAAAAGTTTAAGTATTTTAATTATTTGTTAGGGTGAATTAGCATGAGGATTCAAGTGTTTCGTTCAGAGGGGTTTGTGCAGGAACTAGGAGGTTCAGTTGTGATCAGCGGCTTCAAGCATGTGCAGCTCTGGCCCTCAAAGAGTAGTTTGTTTATTCGTTATGGTATGCATTTGGTTGTTATCGTTCTTGGCCCTGGCAAAAATAGGGCAGCATCTCCCCCGGACTGAGGCTTGCCAGAGGCAAATAGAGGAACACCAAACGGATTGCTCCGGGGTTAACCTCAAAATGCAGACCTCACGGCGGTCCGATAACCCAAATGTGAGTGTGGAAAAGCTCGATTACTAGCCTTCAAGAGCTCCCACGACTCACAGGTGATGATTCCTCCAAGCGGGACAAATGTGTGCCACGAAAGGCTATGAATGTTCATCCATCATGTGGATTCCTTTGAAGGCCATGCCACGGAAAGACAGGCTTCGAAGACCCCGGATGAATAGAAGGTGAAATAGGGAAAGAAGAAGCTAGACAAAGAATCGCGTTTACCAAAAGGGCCTTCTGTTTATTCATCCACCAAACGGGGAAAATAGCTCAAACCCAAGAGATTTCATCTCAAAAGAAGAGAAATATATTACAGAGGGAGAAAAGGGAAAGAGATACATGGACGGGGGGAATAGAGCATAAGCTCTTCCCCCCCAGCGCCCCTCTCGCTCTCACCCTCACTCATTCACTCTTTCCTTCACCTCTCCGGCGTGGATGGATGGAGTTTTTCTTCTCTTCGGGTGGCCTTCTCTTCTTTCTTCAGTCGCCCTCCAGGGGGTTCGAGCTTTTCTTATTCTTTTTGCTCTGTCGAACATGCAGAGTATATATAGAATGGGCTACCCTTTCGTTCCTGAATGGAAGAAACTCCCGCCATCTTCCTCCTCGTTCGTTGGGACATCCGGAGTTCACATGCCGCGGTGTCATCCGTTGATTTGTGCAGTACGTTGCTGCTCGTCCGAGGATGGAATGTTTGCAGATTTGCCGGGTCCTGCTTCGCTGCTGCCGCTTCTGTGCTGTCAATGGAGATGGAGACAGAGCTTCAAGCATTAATGTCATGCCCTTTTGCATCTGCGCCCGAAGCTGATGGGAGAACAGAGAATCGGAGCTCAGACGGGACAACTTTTGAGTTAAACCGGCGCGGTGTTGTGTGCGCCGGATTAGCAACATACAAAGAGCCACGCCGGATTGCAACCAAGACGGGGCGCGCCGGTTTAATGGCCATAGGAGGGGCACGCCGGTTTAAGGCCAAAACAAGGGCGCGCCGGTTTAAGTGCAGGTCGCGCCAGTTTAGACTTTGTCTCGAAGTCACGGCTATTCGGACGGACGCTTGTTCTCCCGTGTTACTTTAGTTGTAATGCACCGCCTCAGGGGTGTTTAGTTCGGGGCCTCTGAATCCCGATTCGAAACTTTGAGTGATTTCTGGCGCATGCCAAACATATGTTTGAATTCCTGAGTTTCTTTTGATTCGGCCTTCGGCACCGCCGACTGGGGAACCGGGGCTGTCTCTTCTGCCCGAGGGGCTTCTTTGTTGGGTGGCAGAGCACCAGGTATATATTCGTCCTGCTTGGAGGAGGCATGGGGTTTATTCGACCTTTCCGTCTTCGACTCACTCTCGAGTGCTGAGACCTGCATGTCGTATGATCAACATCATTTTTTGACGTCCACAAATGCCCCCCGCTTGTGGGTGGTGCAAACGAGGGATGAGTGCGCGGGGCCCACGAGTGTAGAGTTCTTTGACAAGATATCTATTCTTCCGGGTTGGTAGAATGTTGGTCCGGTGCAAATTTGTAGGAAAGCGCTCACTCCTTCAGTGAAGGGATGAGGTAACCGCTTCACCGCGTACGCACGTAGACCGAGATGCCTGAGTGGGGGTTTAGTCATCGGTATGGGGTTAATATCGAAGCAAGAAGTAAGGGTTTATGCGCCGTCCTCGGTGAAAGGCCTGAAATGACCCAGATGTGGCCAATCCCGAGGGGGTTGGTAACTCGTGCTACGTTTAATGAAAGTTCTTTTTTCATTGACTCAGACAGAGTGTCCAAGTCGAAGCAAAGGCAGTTTCTTTTTGTTCATCGGTTCAGACGAAAGGTCAGAGCCGAAGCAAGAGGGGTCTTTTGCTCATGCCCTCGGATGGAAGATCCGAGTCACGGGTTGGTTCACCAGTGGGACTGGAAATTGTAATATAGGGGTGGTTTATTCATTGGCACGGGGTTAGTGTCAAAGCAAGGGTCTTTTTGTTCATGGAACCAGACGAAAGGTCCGGGCCATAGGTTTGTTCATCGACACCGATAGGGTGTCGGAGACCGACGTGGTTTATTCGTTGACACGGGGTTAGTGCCAAAGCAAGGGTCTTTTTGTTCATAGAACCAGACGAAAGGTCCGGGCCACAGGCTTGTTCATCGATGCCGACGGGGAGTCGGGGGCCGACGTGGTTTGTTCATTGACACGGGGTTAGTGCCAAAGCAAGGGTCTTTTTGTTCATGGCTTCAGACGGAAGTTCCGGGCCACTGGTTTGTTCGTCGATGCCGACAGGGAGTCGGAGACCGACGTAGTTTGTTCATTGACACGGGGTTAGTGCCAAAGCAAGGGTCTTTTTGTTCATGGAACCAGACGAAAGGTCCGGACCACAGGTTTATTCATCGATGCCGATGGGGAGTCAGGGACCGACGTGGTTTGTTCATTGACACGGGACTAGTGCCAAAGCAAGGGTCTTTTTGTTCATGGCTTCAGACGGAAGTTCCGGGCCACTGGTTTGTTCGTCGATGCCGACAGGGAGTCGGAGACTGACGTAGTTTGTTCATTGACATGGGGTTAGTGCCAAAGCAAGGGTCTTTTTCTTCATGGAACCAGACAAAAGGTCCGGACCACAGGTTTATTCATCAATGCCGATGGGGAGTCGGGGACCGACGTGGTTTATTCATTGACACGGGGCTAGTGCCAAAGTAATCGTATTTTTCATTTATGGAACCAGACGAAAGGTCCGGACCACACGTTTTATGCGTCGGTGGGACTGAAAATATTTTGATCTCCGGCGGGACTCGACCAGTCGACATCCCTCGGAGGCTTCGGTGATGATTTTTTTCTTCTCTTTTTTTTCTTTTTTTTTCTTCTCTTTTTTTTCTTTTTCTTCTTCTTTTCTTTCCCTTCTTTTTCTTCTTCTCTTCTTATTTTTTTTCTTCTCTTCCTTTTTGAACAACTTTGGGTATCTACCGGTGTGGATGTCGATAGTGAAGAGATGTTGGTTCGGATGCCAATAGTCGGAAGCCGTCGGCCTGGGTGCCGTTAATTCGGAAGCTGTCGGCTCAGGGGCCGATAATTGAAAGCTGTCGGCTTGGATGCCGATAGTGAGAGAGCTGTCGGCTAGACGCCGATAATGACATAGCTGTCGGCTAAATACCGATAATCAGATAGCTGTCGGCTTGACGCCGATAATGAGATAGCTGTCGGCCAAACGCCGATATTGAGATAGTTGTCGGCTCGTAGGCCGATAGTTGAAAGCTGTCGGCTCGGAGGCTGATAGTTGAAACTTGTCGGCTCGGAGGCCGATAGTTGAAAGCTATCGGCTCAGGGGCCGATAATTGAAAGCTGTCGGCTCAGGGGCCGATAATTGAAAACTGTCGGCTCAGGGGCCGATAATTGAAAGTTGTCGGCTCGGGGGCCGATAATTGAAAGCTGTCGACTCAAGGGCCGATAATTGAAAGCTATCGGCATGGGAGCCAACAATTAGGAAGTGAGCCACGAGGGCAAAGAGGAGGGTTTATTCCTTTACCGGTCTGGACGGTGGGCCCAAATTGAAAAGGATTCGTCACCCAAAGGGACGGGGAGGAGAGTTTGTTGATTCGACAAGGGTGTTCATCACCCGGAGGGACGGAGAGAAGAACTTGTTGATTCAATGGCCTGGACGGGAGGTCCAAATCAAAAGGGATATTCGTCACCCTAAGGGACGGAGAGAAGAGTTTGTTGATTCCGAAAAGGATATTCATCGCCCGAAGGGACGGAGAGGTGGTCAAGTTGCTGACACGGGCTAGTGTTAGCGCAAGGAAAAGGGGATGATTCCTTACCCGAATGGCAGGCTCGGGCCAGGGTGAAAGGTTGTTTCTTTCTTTAATGCGCCGGGGGTACCAGCTGTATGAAGGGTCTTTTAATTCCTTGGCTGGACGGTAGGTCCGAGCCAAAGTGAAAGGATCTTTTGGTTCTCTAGCTGGACGGGAGGTCCGATCTAGAGTGGAAAGAATCTTTTGTTCTCTAGTCGGGCAGAAGGTCCGATCTAGAGTGGAGAGAATCTTTTTATTATACGGCTGGACGGTAGGTCCGAGCCAAAGTGAAAGGATGTTTTTGTTCTCTAGCCGGAGGGAAGGTCCGATCTAGAGTGGGGAGAGTCTTTTTGTTCTCTGGCTGGGCGATAGGCCCGAACCAAAGTGAAAGGAATCTTTTTATTCTCTAGTCGGACGGAAGGTCCAATCTAGAGTGAAATGATCTTTTTGTTCTATAGTCGGACAGAAGGTCCGATCTAGAGTGGAGAGAATCTTTTTGTTCTCTGGCTGGATGGCAGGTCCGAGCCAAAGTGAAAGGATCTTTTTATTCTCTAGCCAGATGGAAGGTCCGATCTGGAGTGGAGAGAATCTTTTTTGTTCTCCGACTGGACGGCAGGTCCGAGCCAAAGTGAAAGGATCTTTTTGTTCTCTAATCGGACGGAAGGTCCGATCTAGAGTGAAAGGATCTTTTTGTTCTCTAGTCGAACGGAAAGTCCGATCCAGAGTGAAAGGGGTCTGTTTGTTCTCTGGCTGGGCGACAGTCCTGAACCAAAGTGAAAGGATTTGATGTTCTTCAATGCGTCGGGAGTACCGGCTATGGAATCCGAACCCGGGAAAGTGGACCGCAAGGGCCAGAATCAGTGTTACGGAAGTAGGCCATGAAGGCTGAAATCGGGAAGCAGACTACAAGAGCCGCAATCGAGAAGCTTGCTACCCAAGCCGAAATTGGGGAGCAGGCTACGAGAGCCCAGATCGGGGAAGCAGGCTGCGGAAGCCGAAGCTGGGAGATTAGCAAGCCGTAGGGGTAGGAAGTAGGCCGTGAGGGCCAAGATTGGGCTGTACGAGCCAGAACTGGGAAAGTAGGCCGCAATAGCCGAAATTGAGTTTTTATTAATTTATTTCTTTATTCAAGCATGCAGGCATTCGATAGCGGGCACAACATAAGTATAAATAAGACAGCTCCCTCTACAGAGGATGGGATAGGGACATCGCCCGTAATTCACAAACGCGGTGCGGGCCATGAGGCACGACTGAGGGGTGGTGCACCCGTCAAGAGGATATCGCTTGTCTTGCATGCATAGCTTAAATTCACGCATTTCACCCGAGGCAATTCTCTATGGTGTGGAGGAGCAAACTGATGTGACACGACCTAAGGGTGCAATGGTATCAACAAAATGAACCTCGGACCTAAACTTGCAAGCCCACTTACAAATTAGCGGACTCGATGTTGGCGGACCGATATCGCAACACAACCCTTTCCCCGTGGTGACTAAGTGATGGTAGCGTGGATTCAAGAGCCTCAACCATGCTGCTTAGGGTGATGACTTGGCCAATGAGTTCCCCTCCCTTGGATTGGAGCACCCACATTAGTGGGGCGGACGCCGTGCCTTGAAGGTACGGGGATCTCTCCTCACTCAAACCGCGGTGGCCACTCGTGATCGGGAATCACGGGACCGGGCACTCTCTTCCTCGCCGGCTGAACTTAGAAATGATACTAAGAAAACACAAATATCCAGGGAGGGTTCAGCATATACCTGACCGGTGTGAGGACACCGGCCCCGAGTCGGAGACGTGGGCGAGCGGGGAAGCGTGTGTTCCCCACACGCCGCGCCGGGGAAGCTTGACCTGCCCAAGAGAAGTTACAACACTACACCTCTCGCAGGAGGGGGATCTTGGGGTGGGGGTTAATGGATATTACAACCAAAATTACCTCCACGTAGGGAGGGGCCTTGAGCCGGCCAAGCGGGGAGGGGAAAATGAGCAAGGAACACCGAAGATGGAGATTGCCGATTCTGCCCGCGTTCTGTGGGTGCTGACAGCCGAGTGGAGAACCGACTGCTGCGACTGCTACCGATTTTTGTTGGGGACGAAACCACCTGGAAAAGCTTCGTCGGAGGCCAGGGAAGTCATCCAATTTTTTCTGAATTCTTCTGGTGTCGAGGTTGATCTGGATGGAGGCCCGAACAGGGAGGCAGACCCTTGGACTGGCAGCTTCTGATTTCTAGCAGTAAGTTGCAGAGGGTGCCCCGACAGCTCCCGGACTCGGAATCAAGCACCGTCAGAGTCGCTGGAACCATGGATTAGTCTTCTGTGCAGAAAAACTGACGAGGAAGCCAACCGATGTCGGAGAAGATCAGGGGATGCAGAACAATGGCGACTGGTCGATGCAGACTGTGGGCAGTAGGACTGTGTAACTGAGGGATAAAAAGGATAACTCCTTCCACGGGATACCGAACGGAGTTCCGCTTCTTGATTCTGAAAGTAGACAGGAAGAAGAAGAACTTTGTAGAAGAGCTCGTGGCCTGATTCCTTGGGGGTTTGCCGTGGTGAAGCTTTCTCTCTGGATCAGGATCTCTGTAGAGCTAGCTCCTGATTTCCAACAGCGGGTTGCAGAGGATGCCCCGATAGCTCCTGAACTCGGAATCGAGCACCGTTGGTGTCGTTGGAATCATGGACAAGTGCTCTTCGCAGAAAAACTAACGGAGAGGCTAGCCGATGCTGGAGAAGACTAGAGATCTCTAAAAACTGATGACTGGTCGATGCAGACTGTGGGTAGCAGGACGACGGAGCTGAGGGAGAAAAATGATAACTCCTGCCACAGGATGCCGAACGGAATTCTGCTTCTTGATTCTGAAAGTAGACAGGAAGAATAAGAACTTTGTAGAAGAGCTTGTGGGCTGATTCCTCCGAGGTTCGTCGTGGCAGAGCTTCTAATCCGGTTCTGGTACTCAGCAGGGGCAGCTCTACGTAGTTGTGGGAGAACGGATCTCCCGGTCAGCTCAGAGCTCAGAAGGGGGCGAGACCACCGCCGTTACGAAGAGGACAGGCAGCCGCTTCTATGGACTACTCTTGGGCTTCCAGGAACGTCCGGGAGAGGTCGGGGTCGCTGCTGCAATCTTCAGGTCTACTGCAGGTCCTCTTACTCTAGATGGTAGAAGGTGGGGTGATGGAGGTGAACAAGGGAAGATGGAGAGGATGAGAGGGGGGCGACCCTAACCAAAGGGGAGGGGTCTTGGGCGCCCTAGGGCTATGGAGGGAAGGGGATTTTTGAATTCAAATGGTCTAGGGAAGTGGAGGGTTGCATGGGGGAGAGGGAAGGGTGCTTGGGAAAGGGATGAGGTGGTTGGAGGGTGGCTTAGTGATTGGGGATGCTCCCTTGGGACTAGGGGGTGGAGTAATGGGATGTGTGGGGAAGGGGAGTGGCCTTTAATGGGGGTAGGTGGGAGAGTGGTGGTTGGGAAGGGAGGAGAGAGAAAATTTTTGAAATTGGGTGTGGAGGAGAGAGAAAGGGGAGTGAAAGAGAGAGATTAAGAGAGGGATGGGTGGGATTCTCTCCCTAAGGTTTCTCACCTCACTAATGGATTCACTCCACCATAAAAATGAAGATAGAACTCACAAATGGCACATTTTTCATTCATTGATTCATTCCCCTCAAATGAAGGAAATGGGGTCCTATATATAGGAAACCCACATTTTACAATAAGACCCTGACAACAGACTTAATAACAAATAACTGAAGGGGTAGGGGGGCTCATGGGCCAAGCCCAATGAATTGGGCCCAATAGCACACTAAACAATCTAATGACACTCAAACTTAGGAAAATAAATGCAAGACCTAGGGACATGACTCAAATAAAATGAAAATTACATAATTATGACTCAAAGAAAATATGAAAATTACATGAACTGAATCAGAAAAATGTGACGGACATAATGGAACCATGCTGGTGAACAACCGGTAAATATGAAGGGTGAGAGATGCCCCCATCATACTCTCGGGGTGCGAAGAGCTCGACTCCGTCGAGTAAGAGTCTTTCCTATCTCGCCCATGTGTCCACCATCATGGCCGACCCTTCCACCTCACAAGATACTGCTGGATTGCCCTGCTCCTGATGGTGTCATTATGTTTAACTAGTATCAAATCTTTGTGCTCATGCCGGGCTCTCAAGGTTAGAAGGGGATTCTTATTGGTGGGGTCACTCTTAAAAGGGGGTATGGGCTCAATATCCTCGCTAGGTGCCACCGCGGGGCCCTTGCAGGGCACAAGGTCCGCCACACTACAATGAGGGTTGACCCCATATTCCTTCAGAAGGACCAACTCATTGGCATTTATGCTCAATCGCCCCAAGACCTTAAAGGGTCCAGTCTCTCGATCCCTGAGCGTAGAGGCGACTCTAGGGAAGAGCCTCTTCATCCTGACCATCAGATAGTCACCCTCTTGGAAGTCTTGGTTTCTTTTGAAGGTATCAATTCGCCTTTGACAAATCCTTTTACCTTTGATGATGGGCCTGCAAGTATGCAATCCTGAGACATAGTTGGTGAATGCTAGCACTCTATTGGATGTTGGGGGTCCCGGGCACCCAAATGTGGACCTAGCATGTCTAGACTCCCTATGAAGATTAGTGAGGATAGGGCCTGGACCTCTAAATGTAGCTCTATCATGCAAAGGGGTGGCAAATGCCGGGGGACCCGGATATCCAAGAATGCACCTATCATGCTTAAGACTCATGATGAATGGAGGTGGACCATTACATCCGAAAATGGTCCATTCATGCTTCCTACTTGACATGTGGGTGATGTGAATGAATGGACCCGTCTTATGAATCATGCCAAGTGAAGTGTTGTGCCAAGACTTATGCATTCCTATCCCAAAGATGACTTCCATGTGTATGGGTGTGGGATGGCCTTTGAACTTCCATGTGAAAGGGTCAAAAGGATCTAGGAAGGTGGGCATTATGGAGAGGGGCTCTTCTTTGCTTCCTAGGCATATGGTATCACATGGGTAACTAGGCTCCCATTGGAAGGGATCAAAGGGGTAATGAACTGGGCTTCTTAGAGGAAGGAACTCTATGTCCACATGGTCTACGCATAGTGGGTCATCCTTCCCCAAGGTAACTGGACCAAGGTCTTTAGTGGGCCAGTCGATCAAGGTACTTGGGATCTTAATGGTAGTGGAGTGGACCATGATGGGTTCTTCATCCATGGGGAGAATGAGAAGGAGGTCACTAGTGTAGCAACCAATGGTGAAGACTGAGGTGATAGAACCATCACATGGGTGGATGAGACTAAGTCTTCTTGGGTGGGCCGCTCCTATGGTCAATAAGCAAGTCAACTTTAGTTGCCATTCTAAACCCTTGAGGAGATCATCCCAACCATTTACCTCATAGTAGGATTGGAATGTGGTGTGATAGGAGTTAATGGGTGCTAATTGGAAATGGTGCTCCATGGTTGGGGTTTGAAAGTACAAGGCATGAGGGATGGGATTTTGCTTGAGCCATTTGATGATGAGTTCTCCTACGGTCACCACCTTTTGCGTGAGATTGAGTGGTTTGGGGAGGTATGTGTTTGTTTGGACGGGGATGAGTTGATGTCCTTCTTCCTTATTGATAGGAGTATGAATTTCCTTGAATGTGGGGAAGGGATTTGGGTTGGTGTCCAATCCCGAGAATTTGGTCTTGTGGGCCGGGTTCTCCTCATGTTCACTCATGACCTCATTCATTCTTTGAAGTGGGTTGAGAGGGCATGGTGGCCGGGTATGGGGCTCCGGTGGGTGAGGGAATAAAAGGTTGTTGAAACCATAGGCTCCCGGGAGATGTGGGGGATGAACTAGGCAAGACCAACGCAATGGGTGGAAGGTGGTATTCCGTTCATCAAGCCATTGTTTCTCTAGGATTATGCAAGGGCCTTCCAAAGTACCAATTTGACACCATGCTCCATCAAAGTATTTGATCTCTCCAAACCATTTATGGAATTCAACGAAGACTAGGTCTCCGTTGTGCACAATTTATCCGGTCGTAGAGAGGGTGGCTACAATTTTGGGGGATACCCAATTATCTTCTACCATGTAGATGAAGTCAATTTCTATGGGGCTCCCATTAGGTAGGTATGCTTGGGATATGATGGGAATTTGGGCCTTTTGGTCTATAGACTTAATGACAATGGGAGGTGGATAATGCATGGAACGATCCGATGAGAACTCTAATGCAAGCGTGCCCATGGACTTGACTTGTGAGAACAAGTCAAAGACTTGCTCTGATACCACTTGATGTGACACGATCTAAGGGTGCAATGGTATCAACAAAATGAACCTCGGACCTAGACTTGCAAGCCCACTTACAAATTAGCGGACTCGATGTTGGCGGACCGATATCGCAACACAACCCTTTCCCCGTGGTGACTAAGTGATGGTAGGGTGGATTCGAGAGCCTCAACCACGCTGCTTAGGGTGATGACTTGGCCAATGAGTTCCCCTCCCTTGGATTGGAGCACCCACATCAGTGGGGCGGACGCCGTGCCTTGAAGGTACGGGGATCTCTCCTCACTCAAACCGCGGTGGCCACTCGTGATCGGGAATCACGGGACCGGGCACTCTCTTCCTCGCCGGCTGAACTTAGAAATGATACTAAGAAAATACAAATATCCAGGGAGGGTTCAGCATATACCTGACCGGTGTGAGGACACCGGCCCCGAGTCGGAGACGTGGGCGAGAGGGGAAGCGTGTGTTCCCCACACGCCGCGCCGGGGAAGCTTGACCTGCCCAAGAGAAGTTACAACACTACACCTCTCGCAGGAGGGGGATCTTGGGGTGGGGGTTAATGGATATTACAACGAAAATTACCTCCACGTAGGGAGGGGCCTTGAGCCGGCCAAGCGGGGAGGGGAAAATGAGCAAGGAACACCGAAGATGGAGATTGCCGATTCTGCCCGCGTTCTGTGGGTGCTGACAGCTGAGTGGAGAACCGACTGCTGCGACTGCTACCGATTTTTGTTGGGGACGAAACCACCTGGAAAAGCTTCGTCGGAGGCCAGGGAAGTCATCCAATTTTTGCTGAATTCTTCTGGTGTCGAGGCTGATCTGGATGGAGGCCCGAACAGGGAGGCAGACCCTCGGACTGGCAGCTTCTGATTTCTAGCAGTAAGTTGCAGAGGGTGCCCCGACAGCTCCCGGACTCGGAATCAAGCACCGTCAGAGTCGCTGGAACCGTGGATGAGTTTTATGTGCATAAAAATTGACGGGGAAGCCAACCGATGTCGGAGAAGATCAGGGGATGCAGAACAATGGCGACTGGTCGATGCAGACTGTGGGCAGCAGGACTATGTAACTGAGGGATAAAAAGGATAACTCCTTCCACGGGATGCCGAACGGAGTTTCGCTTCTTGATTCTGAAAGTAGACAGGAAGAAGAAGAACTTTCTAGAAGAGCTCGTGGCCTGATTCCTTGGGGGTTTGCCGTGGTGAAGCTTTCTCTCCGGATCAGGATCTCTGTAGAGCTAGCTCCTGATTTCCAATAGCGGGTTGCAGAGGATGCCCCGACAGCTCCCGAACTCGGAATCGAGCACCGTTGGTGTTGTTGGAATCGTGGACAAGTCCTCTTCGCAGAAAAACTAACGGGGAGGCCAGCCGATGCCGGAGAAGACCAGAGATCTCTAAACACTGATGACTGGTTGATGCAGACTGTGGGTAGCAGGACGACGGAGCTGAGGGAGAAAAATGATAACTCCTGCCACAGGATGCCGAACGGAATTCCGCTTCTTGATTCTGAAAGTAGACAGGAAGAATAAGAACTTTGTAGAAGAGCTTGTGGGCTGATTCCTCCGAGGTTCATCGTGGCAGAGCTTCTAATCCGGTTCTGGTACTCAGCAGGGGCAGCTCTGTGTAGTTGTGGGAGAACGGATCTCCTGGTCAGCTCAGAGCTCGGAAGGGGACGAGACCACCGCCGTTGTGAAGAGGACAGGCAGCCGCTTCTATGGACTACTCTTGGGCTTCCAGGAACGTCCGAGAGAGGTCGGGGTCGCTGCTGCAAGCTTCAGGTCTTCTGCAGGTCCTCTTACTCTAGATGGTAGAAGGTGGGGTGATGGAGGTGAACAAGGGAAGATGGAGAGGATGAGAGGGGGGCGACCCTAACCAAAGGGGAGGGGTCTTGGGCGCCCTAGGGCTATGGAGGGAAGGGGATTTTTGAATTCAAATGGTCTAGGAAAGTGGAGGGTTGCATGGGGGAGAGGGAAGGGTGCTTGGGAAAGGGATGAGGTGGTTGGAGGGTGGCTTAGTGATTGGGGATGCTCCCTTGGGACTAGGTGGTGGAGTAATGGGATGTGTAGGGAAGGGGAGTGGCCTTTAATGGGGGTAGGTGGGAGAGTGGTGGCTGGGAATGGAGGAGAGAGAAAATTTTCGAAATTGGGTGTGGAGGAGAGAGAAAGGGGAGTGAAAGAGAGAGATTAAGAGAGGGATGGGTGGGATTCTCTCCCTAAGGTTTCTCACCTCACTAATGGATTCACTCCACCATAAAAATGAAGATAGAACTCACAAAATGGCACATTTTTCATTCATTGATTCATTCCCCTCAAATGAAGGAAATGGGGCCCTATATATAGGAAACCCACATTTTACAATAAGACCCTGACAAAAGACTTAATAACAAATAACTGAAGGGGTAGGGGGGCTCATGGGCCAAGCCCAATGAATTGGGCCCAATAGCACACTAAACAATCTAATGACACTCAAACTTAGGAAAATAAATGTAAGACCTAGGGACATGACTCAAATAAAATGAAAATTACATAATTATGACTCAAAGAAAATATGAAAATTACATGAACTGAATCAGAAAAATGTGACGGACATAATGGAACCATGCTGGTGAACAACCGGTAAATATGAAGGGTGAGAGATGCCCCCATCACAAACATGTGAACAAAAGGTGCTAAACATAGGGATATGCAGATTTTTTAAGTAACACTCGAGGGTTACTCTAGCGCCTACACATAGGTTTCAGGCTTTCGATTTCGGTAGCTTCGCACAGCCCCCATCACTTTATTTTGGTAGTTGATTTTACCGTTCGATGCGAGTCTCCTCATGTGTCTCAATGGGGATTCTCGGCTACTAGGATTCAGCCTTATCATAAATTTATTACGGATTCCACCGTTTGACGTGAGTTTCCTCATGTGTCTTAATGGGGATTCCCGGCCATTAGGCTTCATCTTTATTGAAATTCGCTTCACCATTTCGCGCGAGTCTCCTCATTTATTTCAGTGGAGATTCCCGGCTACTCGGATTCACATTTCTCTCCCTTTTTTTTGCATCATTTTTCTTTTCTTTCTTTTTTTACTGGGGGTAGGTAGCTTTTTCCTCACGATTACCTTTCACGCGAGTGGAGAAATTCAAGCATCCGTAGAGTGCTAAGAAGAAAGTCAGGCAATCCCTATGGTTGAAGACCATTGAACACATTAAACGTGAAGTGTGGGAGTGTTGCCTCAGGTTTATTTTATGAGTTGGGCTTAGCAATTTAGCCATGACTCTTCCCCTTGACGTGTGCACCTGCCATAATTGGGTTCTCTTTGAGCGTATGCCGTTACGCACATGCATCCGGAATCGGGGCAGCGTTATTGTTTAGCAAGGGAACAAGGTCCTAGAAAATTCCAAAGAGGTGTGTTATTCTATATTATAGGCAAGCATGCAAGCAAGGCAGCCAAGTATTTTTTGTCTCTTTTTTTTGCGTAAGAACATATTGTTGTTACGTATAAGTGTAGTGGTAGTAAAAGTATTCGGGGAGCAGACCACGAAGGGTCGAAAGGATATTAGGGAAGCGGGCAATAGAAGCCAAGGGACATTAGAGGAGCGGGCTAAAAGGGCCAAAAGATGTCGAGAAGTAGGCCAGAAAAGCCGAGGGACATCAGGGAAGTAGGCCATAGAAGCCGGGAGATGCTGGGAAGCGGACTACAAGGGCCAAGGGTTGGGGGAGCAAACTACGAGAGCCAACATTGGGAAGCAGGCCACGAAGGCCGAAGGGAAGTAGGCTGCAAGAGCCAGAATTGGGAAGCAGGCCACGAATGCCAAAGGGAAGCAGGCTACGAGAGCCAGAATTGGAAAGCGCGCCACAAAGGCCAAAGGGAAGCAAGCTACGAGAGCCAAAATTTGGAAGCGAGCTGCAAGAGCTGAAGATATTGAGAAGCGGGCTACGAGAGTCGAAGATGAAGGTCTCCCTTTTTTTTTGTTCTCTGGCCGGGGAAGGATCCGAACCAAAGTGGATGGGTTGATTCTTTAATTCTCTGGCCGGGGAAGGATCCGAACAAAAGTGGATGGGTTGATTCTTTGATTCTCTGGTCGGGGAAGGATCCGAACCAGAGTGGGAGGTTGATTATTTGATTCTCTGGCCGGGGGAAGGATCCGGACCAAAGTGAAAGGTTGATTCTTTGATTCTCTAGCTGGGAAAGGATCCGAGCCAAAGTGGAAGGTTGATTCTTGATTCTCTGGTCGGGAAAGGACTCGAACCCAAGTGAAAGGATTATTTTTTGATTCTCTGGCCGGGGGAGGATCCGAACCAAAGTGAAAGGGCTGATTCTTTGATGGGGAAGTTGTTGGCTGGGAGCCGATAGTAGGGTAGCTGTCGGCTCATGGGCCGATGATTAGAAGCTATCGGCCAAGAGGCCGATAACGGGATAGCTGTTGGCTCGGAGGCCGATGATGGAGTAGCTGTCGACCAGGAGCTGATGAGTGAAGCTGTCGGCTCAGAGGCCGATGAATAGAAAGTTGTCGGCTCGGAGGCCGATAAGGGGATAGCTGTCGGCTTAGAGGCCGATAAGTGAAGTAGCTGTCGGCTCAGGGGCCGATGATTAAATAGCTGTCAACCCGGAGGTCGATACTGGATAGCTGTCAACTCATAGGTCGATGGTAGAGTAGCTGTCGGCTCAGAGGCCGATGGTGGGATATCTGTCGGCTTGAAGCCCCGATGGCTGAGTATCTATCGAATTGAAGCCCCGATGGCTGAGGGTCTTGCCGGCTTAACGCCCCGTAGGTGAAAGGTTTAGTCAGTTTAACGCCCCATCGGAGGAAGGTTTAGTCGGTTTAACGCCCCCTCGGTGCAAAATTTAGTCGATTTAACGCCCCGTCGGCGGAAGGTTTAGTCGGTTTAACACCCCGTCGGCGGAAAGTTTAGTCGGTTTAACGCCCTGTCGGCGAAAGGTTTTGTCGGTTTAACGCCTCATCGGCGGAAAATTTAGTCGGTTTAACGCCCCGTCGGTGGAAGGTTTTGTCGGTTTGACGCCCCGTCGGTGGAAGGTTTTGTCGGTTTAACGCCCCGTAGGTGAAAGGTTTAGTCGGTTTAACGCCCCATCGGCAGAAAATTTAGTCGGTTTAACGCCCCGTCGGCGGGAGGTTTTGTCGGTTTGACGCCCCATCGGCGGAAGGTTTTATCGGTTTAACGCCCCGTAGGCGAAAGGTTTTGTCGGTTTAACGCCCCGTTGGTGAAAGGTTTTGTCGGTTTAACGCCCCGTTGGTGAAAGGTTTAGTCGATTTAACACCCCATCGGCAGAAAATTTAGTCGGTTTAACGCCCCGTCAGCGGGAGGTTTTGTCGGTTTGACGCCCCGTCGGCGGAAGGTTTAGTCAGTTTAACGCCCCGTCGGCGGAAGGTTTTGTCGGTGTAATGCCCCGTCGGTGGAAGATTTAGTCAGTTTAACGTCCCGTCGGTGAAAGGGTTTAGTCGGTTTAACGCCCCGTCGGTGGAATGTTTAGTCAGTTTAACGCCCTGTCGGCGGAAGGTTTAGTCGGTTTAACGTCCCGTCGGTGGAAGGTTTTGTCAGTTTAACGCCCCGTAGGCGAAAGGTTTTGTCGGTTTAACGCCCCGTAGGCGAAAGGTTTTGTCGGTTTAACGCCCCATCGGCGAAAGGTTTTGTCGGTTTAACGCCCTGTCGGTGAAAGGTTTTGTCGGTTTAACGCCCTGTCGGCGAAAGGTTTAGTTGGTTTAACGCCCCGTCGGCGGAAGGTTTAATCGGTTTAACGCCCCGTAGGTGAAAGGTTTTGTCGGTTTAACGCCCCGTCAGTGGAAAGTTTTGTTGGCTTAGATGAAAAGTCGTGACACCAACCCCATGAGAAGTCTATTTGTTGGATGGCTGGAGGTAGAAGGCGAAAGACCATGTCTGCCTCAAGGCTTACTTTCTTTTCTTCTCTTCTTCTTTAATGCGGGGAGGGGCGAGTGGAAAGACCACGTCTGCCTGATGACTGTTCTTTTCTTTTATGCTCTTCTTTTTATTGTGAAGAGGCGGGTTCAAAGACCACGTCTACTTCATTTTGTTCTACCCCTTCATTTTCTTCTTTTTATTGTGAAGAGTGACCATGATGACTGTTCTTTTTGTTCTGCTCTTCCTTTCTCATTGATGCCCCCGGACTGGGGTGTATTCTTTTAACGTGCTCCCAGGTTGGAGTGTAGCTTTTCTTCATCTGCCCCCTAGGTCGGGAGGTAGGCCTCTTTGCTTTTGTGCCCCTAGGCAGGGGTGTATTCTTTTGGCTTCTATGCCCCCGTGGCGGGGTATATTTCTCTTCATGTGCCCCTAGGCCGGGGTGTATTCTTTTATGGCTTCTATGCCCCCAGGCGGGGTGTATGTTCCTCTTCAAACGCCCCTAGAGCTCCTTGTTTCTTGTGCACCCAGGGCAGGATGGGTTTCTTCTTTACGTACCCCCGAGTCGGGGTGTAACTTCATGCTTCTTATGCCCCCAGGCCAGGGTGGATTCTGCTTCTTTGCTTCTGTGCCCCCATGGCGGGGTGTATGTGCTTCTTGTGCACCCCATGCAGAGTGTGTTGTTTTTTTTTATATGCCCCCAGGCCGGGGTGTGTTTCTCTTTTTGTGCACCCAAGGCAGGGCGTGTGTTTCTTTCTTCATGTGCCCCCCAAGGCCGGGGTGAGTTCTTGTTTCGTATTCCCCATGGCGGGGTATGGTCTTTGCTTCTTATGCCCCCATGGCAGGGTGTAGTTCTTCTTCGAATGCCCCTAACCCAGGGCAGATTCTTCTGCTTCTTCTGCCCCAGGGTGGGGTATATTTCTCTTTGTATTCCCTTGAGCCGGGGTGTATTTTTGTTTCATATGCCCCCATATCGGGGTATATTTCTCCCTCAAATACCCCTAAACCGGGGTGTATTCTTTGTCTCATATGTCCCCCGAGTCGGGGTGTGCTTTGCCTCTTGTGTACCCCAGGCGGAGTGTATTCTGCTTCTTCTACCCCTCAAGGCGGGGTGTGTGTCTTTCCATATATCCCCGGAGCGGGTGTAGTTTATTCTTCAAATGCCCCAAGGCCGGGGTGTAACTTTTGCTTTATGCGCCCCTGAGTCGGGGTGGATCTTGTTCATGTGCCCTCGGGCCGGGGTGCAACTCTATTTCTTCTTATGCCCCCCAAGTCGGGGTAGATTCTTCTCGCATGCCCCCGAGTCGGGGTGTATTCCATTCATGTGCCCCCTAAGCGGGCTGTATCTTTCGCTTCTTATGCCCCAAAGCATGGTGGATTCTTCTTTTTCTACCCCGACACACTGGGGGATGTTTGATTCTTGTGCACCCAAGGTGGGGTGTATTGCTGCTTTTGATGCCCCCAAGGTGGGGTGTATTGCTGCTTCTGATGCCCCCAAGGTGGAGTGTAAAGACACGCCATTCCTGACGTCTCCTAAGAAAGTCTCATATTATTATACGATGCCCCGCGACGGCTTACGCATTTTGAATCGCTCGAGTGCTTCCTTTTCTTGAGTCTTCTTCCACCTTTTCGACATCCGAAAATCGTCTCGTCGCAGCATTCGGACGGCATCAACACCAGTCAGACGCATCGGAAGGTTCCGAAACCAGGAAGGGTATCTGCCGGGCGGCTGCCAACGCCTTGTCTGAGGACCCAGGCGGTTCTTCATGGGGGCGTCCAGGAGCCTGGATGCCCCCATTTTTTTATTTATTTTTTAAACCCAAAAAAATGAATATATATATATATATATATATATATATATTAATGGAGGCGTCCAGGCCCCTGGACGCCTCCATGAAAACAAAAATATAAAATAAAAAATGCCAGTTGGCATAAAAAAATAAAACAAAAAAATAAAAATATATTTTCTTGGAGGCGTCCAGGCCCCTGGACGCCTCCATCAAGTCACTCACGGGGCCACGCCCACCGATCGACGGTTTGTCGTGTGTGAAAGAATCCAAATTGTGGAGACGTCCAGGCGACTGGACGCGCCCATTTCCAAATCACGGGTTGCCGCTCCAAAACCACGCGTTGTGTTAAACCGCGTGCGACTTTTGGTGGAGTTCGGTGGGACTTATGGAGGCGTCCGGGACCCTAGACGCCTCCATGAAAATATTCAAAAAAAATGAATAAAAATAGAATAAAATATCTTTTTTGCCCTGATGGAGGTGTCCAGGGTCCTGGACGCCTCCACCCTCTGGAGCCCTATAAATAGAGGCCCACCCCCTCAGTTCTGGGGGAGCTTCGAAGAGATCCGATAGGCTGCCGGAGCCTAGAGGCTACCGGAGTCATTTCTAACCCGTGGGGTCTTTTGTAGGTGGAGGTTCCGCCGGCTTCTCGGGTGCCCACGCTCGCGAGAGGAAGGTTGTCTTCATCCACCGCGCTTCCACGTCGTCCCTACGCTGCCGGAGCTCCGCCAGATTTCACCATCGGCACATCCAATAAGCTCATCCTTTCCTTTTCTTCGTAGTTCTTTTGCATTCACCATCTCGCATCCTCTATCCCCCTTCATAAGGGCGCCTCTTCTTATATACTTCTTGCATCCATCATCTCATTTTCTTCCTACTCGAGTCCGAGAGGGGTTTAAAAGATAACACCAACCAGGTGTGTGTCTTGCCATCATTTCGTTATTTTTGTCACAAGGATTTGAATACTACACCTTCATCTTTCTAATCCACTCGTTACTTGTTTGTCGTTGTTTTGCAAGGGTACCCAAGGAAAGCCCTCTCCGTCGGCCGGCCGAAGGGGGAGGAAGAAGTAACCCGTCGTCTCCCGCTCTTGAGGTAGGAGTGATCACTTTCTTTATTTTGGGGTCTTTTGGCCCCTGGCGATCACATCATGTTCTCGAGGCCGCGGCGAGTCACTTCCCCAATGGCCGTTTAAATTCCCGTTCTTATATTCTCTTTATATTTTGTTATATTCTTATCTATCCATATTCTCGAGGCCGCGGTGAGTCACTTCCCCAATGGCCGTTTAAATTCCCGTTCTTATATTCTCCTTATATTCTGTTATATTCTTATCTGCTCATATTCTCGAGGCCGCGGCGAGTCACTTCCCCAATGGCCGTTTAAATTCCCGTTCTTATATTCTCTTTATATTTTATTATATTTCTATCTATTCATATTCTCGAGGCCGCGGCGAGTCACTTTCCCAATGGCCGTTTAAATTCTCGTTCTTTACATTCTTCTTATATTCTGTTATATTCTTATCTGCTCATATTCTCGAGGCCGCGGCGAGTCACTTCCCCAATGGCCGTTTCAATTCTTACTATTTGATTTCTGCACCATTCCCGTCCCCCCGAGGTCGCGGTGAGTCGCTTCCCGCTATGGCCGTTTAACCCCCATATCTTGCTATATTACATTTGTCCTGCTCGTCCCGCCGAAGCAATCTCCCGTGGTGGCCCCTTCTCTTTTCTCTTATTTCTGTGTTGCAGTAAACAAGAGGAGCCCACACGCTCCGCGTCTTCTTCGCTCCCCGAACCGCGTGACGTCGCTCACAGATTGCCGATCATGGTGGGACTCCTACTGCTTCCTTTTGGCTACCCTTGCAAGTTCGGCACCGTCCGTGCCTCTCCACCTTGGCGCCCTCGCGCGCCCCCGTTGTGCTCACGGCAGCACTGTCAGTTGTGATTGGTTGGGTGTTTATTATATGTTTGTTATTTCTGTTGTTTTCTTACTCTATATCTCTGTCAGCATTCCATTGCATACATCCATCCCTCTTTTATATCCTTTTTCATTTTTTCTAAGGATCACCCTTTCCCAGTGAAAGAAGGACTCTCCGTTTGAGAATTCCTCTCAACGGACTAGAATCTCCTCCACTGGGACCTCCGTAAGTCCGCCACATCGAAGAATCTCCTCTTCGTTCACTGGGCTGGTTGTACCATTGAAGTTCTCCGGAGTTAGTCATCCCATTCGTGGTGAGACGAGAGACCCTAGCTAACATGGCGGTGAAACAAAAATAAACTAGGGTCCCTATTTTGTGTGAACTTCGGATCTCGCAAAAAACAAAAAAAATCATCAAAATCAAAACACAAAAAAGGCGTAAAGGCATCCACTTGTTTGATAATCTCTGCTACCTGCTTGCTAGTGTATGTTTTTACGTTCTGGGAACATTGTGAGCATGGCTCACGAGTCTTTTGAGGAGAACCACCCTAGTCGTGGTTTGTTAGCCGGCCCGCGAGTCTATGCTATGGACTCGGGTCCTTCTCATGAGCCCTCGCATGAGGTGAAGGTTATCGCCGGGGACACATCCCCACCACAGGATATCTCTTCCTTACTGGGCATCCTCGCCAACACGGAGCTTACCTTTGAACAGCTCCGGGCCTTCCAGGCCATTCTAAAGGGGAAATCTGTTTCCCCCACGCCCCAGGAATCAACTCCGGCCATCGCACCTCTCCAAGAGTCCGTGCAGGCCATTCCATCTCCTTCATTGGCGCAAGCCATCCAGTCTCTCTCGCTTCAAGGACAAGCGAGCCAACAACCTCCCTCATTCTAGTTCCCATCACAATCTCAAACTCCCGTTGTTCCCCACATACCGCTTCAGCCGGGGCCGACTGTCGGCGGTCCGGCAGCTCCCTCTCATTCGGGGTTCCCCCCTCAAGTCTCCGGGAGACAGTTTCTCCCCCAGTGGCAAGTGCCACCTTCACCTCCAGAGGAGCTCGCCCAATCGCTCCTCAATAGGTTCAATCGCATGGACGAGCAGTTTCAAAATCTGAGAAGAATGGTGGACGTGAAAGCCACCCCGGAGGTTGCTTTGCCAATCCTTCCCGTCACTCATCTTCCTCCCTCCGAAATGCCCACGTACCGCAGATACAATGGTACCGGCAACCCCTTCATTCACCTCAAGGATTTCATGTATGAGTCCTCCTATTGGCAAAACGATCAGAGGTCCCAGGCATACCTCTTTCGGAGATCATTGGATGGTCCCGCGCTAGAGTGGTTCTATTCTTTGGAGCCCCGCGAGGCCAAAAATTTTGAAATAGTCCAGAGAAGGTTCTTGCAGAAATATAGGGATAGGGTCGGTCCCTCACTCTCCATTACCGACCTAGTGGCCGAAAAGATGAAGCCCGACAAGGATTTTGTCCGCTATGCTGATAGATGGAGGTCTCTGGCGGAAAGAATAAGGGATACCCTCTCCGAGCCCGAACAAGTGAAGATGATTGTGTCTAATGCAACCCCACAGTTCAGACACGTCCTGGCCATGAATAAACTTACTACAATGGAGGAACTCTATGAAAGGGCCCGGTACATCCAAACCCAATTAAAAGACTCCCCCATTATGAACATGTTTGAGTCGCCGAAGCCCAAAGTGGTCAGAAAGACAGGCGCTGGTGTCCCGGGCGGAGCCACAGAAGCGGTCGTGACAAATGAGCAAGTGGGTGCGGTCAACAATGCCAACTATGCAGTCAACCCAAGGCCTCCACAAATGCCCCGACTTCCCCTCCAACCAGGTCCTTTCCCTCTTCGTCCTCCACCCCAAAATAATCCACCCCAGGATAAAATGCCTCCATTACGTCAACCCCAGCAACAACAACCACAACCTCAGCAACAACAACCACCACTTCAGTACAACCAAGTTCCACCCCCGGGGAATTATGCTCCCCAACAGCAACAAAGGAGGCCGGTCGGTCCCAAGAGAGCCTACTATCCACCGTTGCCAGAAACTCTAGCGGATATTTTCAACGCCCTCATGGCCTCAAACATACTTGTGCTACCCAGGGAAAGGCCCGTGTGGCCCCCGAATGTTGATACCTCCAAATACTGCGTCTACCACCGGCAGCCAGGACAAACAGTAGATTACTGCTTCCATTTCAAAGATTACATCCATGATATGAATGATGAACATCAAATAGATTGGGATGAAATGAGACGATACGTCGCCGCTCTCAAGGCTAGGAGACCTCCTCATAGGCCACAACAGTAGTTACAACAGCAGCAGCAGCAATAACCACAACAACAACAACAGCCTCAGCAGGCCCCACAACAACAGCCCAACATGGGCATAATCCAGAATCCATTACCGGAGCACCAACAACCCAATCATCAGGTTGACCCCATCTCCTCCTTCCCGGAAGTCGGGAGAGAGCAGGTGTGGCACCCGGTAAGTACCTCTATTCTTTCTTCCTCCAACCCTATCGTCATGCAACCCCCTCGCCTTGCCCGGGTAGCACCTCTCTCTCACCAACCCGCGTCAGTATCACCTTCACCATTTCCACTACCATTACGCCCCCTCATCCGCACCCCAATCTCCTATCAACCGACACCCTCCACTACGTCTTCACACCCTCTCATCTTCTCTCACTCCCCCACTTTACCATCCACCTCTACCACATTTACCCCTACGCCTTCTAAACCCCTTATGATCCGTCAACCATACATAACCCCGTCTTTCTCCACCATATCACCACTAATGCCTTCAAAACCACTCATTACCCATCACCCACCTCAAAATCATTGCCCGCTTCAAGCCCTACCCACTTCTACTTCGTCTCCACCTCCACCTTCCAGACCCCTTATCCTCCATAATCCGTGTGATATCCCCTCTACCTCCACCATGCCTCCACCTAACAAATCCCTCATCAGAATCCCTACTCCCGTCATCACCCTTGCTTCATCAACCATTCCTCCACCACTACCCCTCAAATCCCTGTTAAAACCCACTGCTACTCCCACAGAGGTACAAAAGCCGCAGGCAATGGTGCTCCGGAGTGGAAGGATTTTCCACAGGGTTTTCCCCCACAACAGTCAGAATCCTGAGCAATCTCAGCCAGAGAAGGATGGTGGAGAACAACCGGAAAGAGCTATCCCTGGAACACAGTATGATCTATTGAAACACTTGGACAAGACGCCTGCTCGGATATCCATCCTGGAGCTACTTCAAAGATCCACATCCCACCAGGCGGCCTTGATGGAATATCTTCAAAAAGTCATGGTTAATGAGGACCTCCCCGTGGAGAAGATTTCGACCGTCCTGACCCCAACAGACACACAACCGGCCATCATGTTCCACAACTACGAGCTCGCTCCCAAGGAAGCTCGGAAATATGCATTGTGCATTTCAATAAAAATTAATGGGGTATCCATAAACCCGTGTCTTGTGGACACAGGCGCGTCCATAAATGTGATCTCCATGGACACCCTTCAGTTGTGTGGGGTCAACGAGGAACAAATAAGACCTTCCTCGATCACAGTCACGGCTTATGACAATAGCAAAAGACCGCCGCAGAGGATGATTATTCTGAAGGTAAAACTAGGCCCTATGTCAGTTCTCACTGAATTCCATGTCCTCGACATGAACCCCACATTCAAGGCTATACTGGGTCGCCCCTACATTGAAACCATGGACGCTGTGCCTTCCACCAACCATCAGTGCCTGAAGTTTCCTTACAATGAGAGGATTATTAAAGTGTTCAGCACTCCTGTCCTTCACACAGTGGATGCTATCAACACCTCTCTGCCCTCTGTTTGGCCATCTCATTAGCCCATATTGTCATTGCTGGACGTGCATGATCTATCTCACGTTCCACTAGCACCAAAGGAGCCGGTCAGGGCAACCGCAACATCATATCTCCCTTTTCACTCCAAAGGTTGGGAGATTATGAGGAACATCGGCTACCAACAGGGTAAAGGTCTGGGCGCACAGTTACAGGGTAGGCTCAAACCGCCAAAGGAAATTAGATCGAACCGCAGGTTTGGCCTAGGCTTCAAAGGACCGTTCAAGGTGGATTGGAAGCCCCTCACATGGACTCTATCAAACCACTTCAACAGAGGGCCCGTTGTTCATATGGGAGATTACCCACGAGAAGCATATGGGGGATCACATGCTGTATATTTGGCTGAAAAATGTTCGAGGATCACCAAAAGAGGCAAGATCAAAGATCCGAAATGCGAGTGGAACAAATGGTTCGACATACAGGACATTTTCGTTGCACTGGAAAGGATGTTCTCGTCTCCTCAGCTTGAAGGATCACCACTGATCTCCGGAATACCAGAGAATATTACCACTCTTGCCAAGGTTCCAAACTATCTTCGTCCTCGCCAGAAGGACCCTGTCATCGACGGATCTTCATCCATCCTCAACATTGCCGTCGACGGCTCATTAGCCGCCATCTTCTCCATCCACTCGTCTCAACCTTTGCTGATATTTTCTTCCTGGGCCAGACAGTTGTCTGATGATCTTCCCAGGTCCCCTTCTTTGCTTACATACCTACACGGGCTTCTCAACCCGCGCCAGGTCTTCAACCATGATCTGCTCTATGAGCCTCACAATCCTCTAGCCATAACCACTTTTCTCTCTCCTTCAATCTCTTTTCACTGTTTTGTCATCAAAAATGAAAATAAAAAAAAACGTCAATTTTCAAACTCCCCAACAACACATCTTCGTTGAGGAAACCTCCTACATCTCCCACGGGTGCGTCCCCCATTGCGGACCACCCGTCCAAGGTCTGATGAGTGACCTTTTCTACCCCTCCTCTGAGGGGTCTTCTCCTGTACATTGTACACCATCCTCTTCGTCTTCCTCTTCTTCTGTAAATATTGTCAGTCAATCTAGGAATGATAGTTCAAGGGTAGTAGCTAGGAAGAAATCCAAGGGTAGGCAGATCCCTCGTCGATTCCTTCTGGATTTAGCCGCCAGGTGTCAGGCCCTTCTTGCCATCCCCCAGTTGTTAGAAAATCCCATCCGGCTATCGGAAATAGAATGTGAGGGTGACTGTGCATTTGATGAAGGGTATGGAGTCTACGAGATCACGGATGAAGAATACCCTACCGAAGATGAGGGTGAGGAATATGAGGATGCGGCTGGCGCATATGCTCGTGGAATAAGGAGATTCGACGAGCCGTCAACCGCCGTAGAAGAGTCCACCAAAGAAGTCAACTTGGGAACTGAGGAAGACCCTAGGATCATCCTCATAAGTGACAATCTACCACCCTCTAAAGAAGAGGCATTAATTGAAGTTCTCAAGAAATATAAGGACACGTTTGCATGGAGCTACGAGGATATGCCGGGTCTGGATTCAACCTTGGTCGAACACCGTTTAACCCTAAAACCAGGGTCCGTCTCAATAAAACAAAGGTTAAGGCGTTTCCACCCTCAGATGGCTTTGAAAATGAAAGAAGAGGTCGATAAGCTTCACAAAGCCAGGTTCATTAGAGTCGTCCTTTATCCTCAATAGGTGGCGAACATTGTCCTGGTCATGAAGAAAGATGGGAAGGTCAGGATTTGCATCGACTTCCGACACCTTAACCGCGCGTGTCCAAAAGATGATTTTCCCTTACCTCACATTGATGTGTTGATTGATAACACGGCAGGCTACGAGACCCTCTCATTCATGGATGGATTTTCAGGATATAATCAAATTCGTTTGACAGAAGAGGATCAGGAGAATACGTCATTCACTACCCCTTGGGGAACATATTGTTATGTGGTCATGCTGTTTGGGTTAAAGAATGCTGGAGCTACTTACCAAAGAGCGATAATGGCCATATTTCATGACATGATGCAGATATATCTGGAAGTGTATGTGGATGACTTATTGGTGAAATCAACGACCAGGATGGAACATCCAGAAGTTTTGGCTAAGGTCCTGCAGAGGTCAAGGGAGTTCCAATTGAAAATGAACCCGAAAAAGTGTGTGTTTGGTGTGTCGTCCGGTAAATTGCTGGGGTTCATTGTGAGTAAAAGAGGGATCGAGATAGATCCCGACAAAGCTAAAGCTATCAGGGATATGCCGCCTCCCAAGAATTTGAGGGAAGTCTGAGGTTTAATCGGGAGGTTGCAGTTTATTCGTCGATTTGTGTCCCAACATTCACAAAGGTGTAGACCTCTCTACGAGTTGACCAAGCCAGGAGTAGAATTCCACTGGAATTCTAAATGTCAGAAAGATTTTGAAGGGTTGAAGGAATATCTGGCTAGTCCACCTGTTCTCATTCCACCCAAACCAGAAAAACCTCTGATCCTTTACGTCTCAGTCTTGGATGACTCCGTGGGAGCCGTCCTCGCACAAGCTGATGAAGAAGGCAAGGAATGGGCAACCTATTACTTGTCCAAACTTCTCAATCCCTGTGAGCAGAAGTACACCGTCATGGAGAAAACCTGTGCTGCCCTCGTTTGGGTAGTGCAGAAATTGAAGCACTACTTCTTGGCTCATGAGGTCCACTTGATTGCTCGAATGAATCCTATCAAATTCCTTCTGGAGAAATCCGTCCTTACGGATAGGCTAGCACGCTGGCAAAGATTTCTCTCTCAGTTCGACATCACCTACATCCAACAAAAGGTGATTAAAGGCTATGCCATAGCCGAGCATCTCGCTCGCCATCCTCTTCCTAAGTTCGATCCCGTCCAATCAGAGTTTTCAGATGAAGAACTAATGTCCGTCAACCAATCAGATGAGCCAATGTGGACGCTATATTTTGATGGAGCTATGAATTCTCAAGGGAGAGGAATCGGCGTCACCCTCCTGTCGCCTGAAGGCCTCACATTCCCATTGGCATACCAGCTCAAATTTCCAGTTACCAACAATATAGCCGAATATGAAGCTCTTCTAGCTGGCCTAGAACTCGCTCATTTTTTTCGTATCACTGAGTTGCGAGTCATAGGTGATAGTCAACTCATCCTTCGCCAGGTGCTCACTAAATATTGCACTCGCGATCCCAAACTCAAGCCATACCAAGAACTCACTGCTGCCTTTGCCAAACTGTTCACCAAACTAATCTTTGTTCATGTCCCTCGTCATCAGAATATTCTCGCTGATGCCCTCGCCTCGTTGGCATCATTCATAAGGTTCCCTCTAGGAAGATGGTTTGAGTCCATTTCCATCTACAAACTTCACGCCCCTACAATCAATGATGCTTCCTACGTAAATATCAAAGACATGATAGCAAGGAAGATCCTGCAGGAAGATATCCTTGAGAAGAGGGAAATCATATTGGCAGAGGCCGAAGAAGAACTGGCTGATGAAGAGAAACCATGGTTCTATGAAATTGTCAAATACTGCCAAGATCAGTCTTATCCTGAAGGGGCCACCATAGAGGACAAGAAAGCCATAAGAAGGGTGGCTTAGAAATACACATTGGTTGGAGGTCTACTTTATAGGAGGAGCCTTATTGGTATTCTGTTAAGATGTCTTGGTGACGATGAAGTTTGGAAATGTGTAGAGGAGACGCAGTCGGGTGTGTGCGGTGGCCACGTGAATAGTCAGATGCTCGCCAAAAAGATCATTCGGTAAGGCTTTTACTGGCCCACTATAGAAGAGGATTGTGCTGTCTATGTCCGTAGGTGTGTGAAGTGTCAACTTCACGCCGATAAAATCCATTCACCATCTTCCTCACTTCATCCAATATCCTCCCCATGGCCTTTCTCCATGTGGGCATTCGACATCATTGGTCCCCTAGGTGATCCCAACTCCCTCACCAAGCAGAAATCTTTCATCCTTACTGCGACGGAATACTTCACCAAATGGGCCGAAGCCGAAGCTTACGCGGAAATCAAGGCGTCAACAGTCTGTAAGTTCATCATGAAGAACATCCTCGCCAGATTCGGCGTCCCAAGCACAATCGTCACCGACAATAGGCCACAGTTCATTTCTCAGAACCTATAGGACCTCTGCAAAATGTACGCAATTGCATTGCATCATTCATCGCCTTATTACCCACAAGGTAATGGCCAAGCGGAGGCCACCAATAAAACATTGCTCAAAATCATCAAAAAAACCTGCGAGTCTAGTAAGTTTTCAGACTGGCCAGAAAAACTTATCGAAGCCATATGGGCCTATCGCACTTCAATCCGTACCCCCACCGGGCAGACTCCATTTGCCCTTACTTATGGTATGGAAGCGGTAGTCCAGTACGAGACTCTGTTCCCTTCTCTCAGGGTACAATTGGACGAGGAATTTCCCCTCGACGATCGTCGTAATTCACTCCTCGCCCAGTTGGAACTCTTGGATGAGAAGCGGCTGGCCGCTGCCGAACACGCGCGTGTGTATCAAAATAGACTCGCTCGCTTTTACCAAAAGAAAGTCGTTGAGAGAAAATTCAAAGTCGGTGAGATGGTCGTAAAAAGAATTTTTGTCAAACCTGGAGGGCCGCGTTCTAAGCTCCAACCCAATTGGGAGGGACCATTTGTAATTCAAGCCATGTACCCTGGCAACGCCTACAAGCTAATCAACGCCGAAGGGACCGAGTTATCCCACCCTTGGAATGGGCTTTATCTTAAGAAATACTACCCTTAGCACAAAACAAAAAAATGATGAAAAGATAGAAAACATCAAAAACAAAGAAATATTAAAAACCACTAAAAATATGGAAAATTCAAAATGTCAATGCCTGGTGGTCACCATGTAGTCAAGTCACTGCATCTAGCCTTCATGTTAGGATAGGGCCCATTAAGGCTTGGTAGGCGTCTTGGTTTGTCAGAACTGTGGAGATCCCTGTCTGGCCATGTCGGCCTATGCTCCCTCGAAGGAAGCTAACATGTGCTCACTTATGTATTTTATTCAAAAAAAAGTCGGTAGCATCACCTACGGTGGGGCCCCACCCAGAAGATCTTCGGAAGCTGTAATCTTTATTCTTTTCTCTTCGACCAAATGAGACAGTCGGTGCCCTTAAAACGCTGAGCATGAGAAACCGAAACTCAAACCCCAAGGGCAAGAGTAGGATCCATTTCCTCGAGCATCGATCAGAGTACGAGAAGAGGGCAGTGTCCCCACAGGCATACGAAAGGGAGCCCACAAACGTCAAACAACTATATCTCCCTCACAAAAAGAAATACAAAATCAAAATCAAGAGCCTGGTCGTGACCGTACCTGATGCGATAAATGGAACCCCTCAAAGCAAAAGTTCAAATCCACAAAAAGAGGGGGGGGGCTGTGGAATGTAAATGCTCGAGATTTGGTCCAAAGTTGTCCGAAAGGAAAGAGTTAAATGGACCCTTATTGTCTCGCCGGGTTAACGGTTTTGCCGATCCTCTCAGGAGGTTTATCCCCCACGCTCTTCCTTCTTCCTTTGAAGATGAAAGCTAGATGGAGTTTCTAAATGGCGAAACCCGCCAAGGTCTGCGATCTTATTTTAATATACACATATGGTTGCCTACTTTGAAAAACAAAAGCTATCGCTGCGAAGGAGTCTCTGTGTTTCTGGCTGGTCAAGACCCATGTTTACCGCCTTGATGTCTTCTTGCTTAACCTTGGGCTTAGGCCAATGCAAGCGCGTCACCTATGGGTGTGACGACGTCTGATTCTGGGTCAGCGTTGTGCGGTTGGTCGTTAGGGTTCCAGGGTGTTCCATCATATACCATCTAGAGTTGTGAGGAAACAGACCCGGATCGGGCAAATCATTTACCTGAAACATCTTTTGGGTGAATCCCTGTGGTCGGAAGCGACTGGGAGCCTAAGCATGGCATGACGGTATTGTCATCAGAGTAAGTCTTAGCCAGCGGGATCATCATTCGAGAGGTCTAGAGGCCCAAATCAACCTAGATGTGCACTTAGGATACCTGGGAGGTTAGTAAGAAACCCCTGTTCTCACGTAGGTTAGGTGCCATTTGGGTGCTTGCCAGGCGTTAGCAACAAAAAATTTTATAATAAAAGTAACAAAAAAAATGGAAAAGAGAAAATGTACATATTTGTAAACAAAAAAAATATTTTTTTATGATAAAACAAAAAAATGCCAAATATAAAAAAAGAAAACAAATCAATTTTGTATGATTGCATTTACGTGCAGCATCTCACTTTTAATACCGCTTGCATTCGTGTGCTTGCCTGTCGCATTTATCATCACCACATCTTTCCCTGGCCTTCGTTAATAAAGGCTTGGCCTCTTGACCAGTTATCAAGGACAGTCAATGCGACCATTTGCTTATTGAGCAAGGGGCCAAGTCAGAACAGAAATTCTGATTTGTTTATTTCAGTGATGTGTGCAGGGATTCAGGCAACAGAAGCAAAGGTGAAAATCAAACAAACCAAACCTTGTACTTTATTCCAAAAACCAAAAAAAATTACATCAAGTTCCGCCCTCTCTCTCTACATTACTCGTCCCACTACTCTCCGGGCAAAACGCTCTCAAAGGTGCTACCCAACTACGAAAAGCGGTACTCCTACCGCTCTGTATTCCCCTTCCTATTCCCACACACCGGCGTTGATCCACGGAAACAACAGAGGGCTACCAACACGAAAGACACGCTCTCGTGCTCTTCGATAGTGCTCCTCACCATCTCTCAGTCACTGTTCAGCAAGACCAAGGTTGGTTCGGAGTTCGAACAACTGGGCCTCCATGGCCTTTCGTTCCTCCCTTTCAGTCAATCTGTTGACTCTTTCTCTCTCTACGTCTCTTTCTCTCTCTGCCCGTTCTCTCTCATGGTCTTCCCTCTCCAACTGGAGAGTGATCCTCAGTTCCACGGCATCCCTAGAGGAGTCGTCATCAGGACGACGCCGCAGTTCCCTCTCCAGTTCTGCTATCCCAGCCTCCCTCTGCGCAGCTTGGGCAAGCGCTTCTTCCGTTTCCTTTTCCTGCCGAGTATACCATCTCAGATACGCGATAAGGCGTAAACAAAGAGAACTCAACACGGAAACTTTTACCTGTATACAGAGCATCCCTTCTGCCTCCGCAGCACGCTGCGTGGCGTGAGAAAGTTGCTCATGAAGCAAGTCAAGTTCTGAGGTGGGAATCCACAAGCTGGAAGAGGCACCACCCACTCTCATCGCTGGGGAAGCCGCGCCAATCTGGGCATGCTACGACCGCGTGAATTAGCAGCCAACATCTGGAATCTACGGGTTTCAATTAGGAACGCGCACTGTACACCTACCGGAGCACTCAAGGCTTTACGGGCATCGCCCAATTGTTTCTCCATCTCTGCCAAGCGAGTTCGTAAATTCGCTATCATGGCATCCCGGACATCCTGCAGCCATACGAGTCAGCATTTTCACCAGAAAACCAAAAAAAAAGGAGAAAGAAGAAAAGAGAAAAAGGGGAGACCTACCTCCGCAACTCCCTGGGGTTGGAACCGCTCTGCGTACCTTGTCTTGTATAGACGCAGGTAATCCTCGCTATCCCGTGCCTGCGACTCCATGATTATGCCACCCCGTTGCCAGTCTTCGTACTATTCGGGGAATCGCACACGCCAGTCAATGCAGGTCACCGGTCCTCGCGTCTCTCTCCCAACGCGAGGTGGCGCAGCTGAATCCACCCATTCTTGAGCCAGTCCCAAAGTCCTCATAACCAATCGTAGCTGAAGCGGCTCGATTTCATTCATGCAGTGCATCCACAATTCCTGCCCGAACCGGGCACGACTTGCTAGAACCCACGGCTGGTCGGCATCGACCATGTCTGAGTAGGGTCTCTAGTTTACCATCGCTACAGGGAACTCCTGTAGCTCCCACCTTAGCACCATCAGTTGGTAGGTTAGGGGTGCCGCACTCATGATGGGTTCCCACCGCCTGGCTAGCGGCACTATCGCGGGTCGCCAATGCCAAGCTCTCCCCATGGGGAGATAATAATAGCTCCACAGCTGCTCGGCGCAGGTCATCAGTACCTTGCAAAAACACAAAAAAAATACAAAACAAGTAAAACCAAAAATATCTGGATGAATGGTGTGAAACCACTCACAGCCATCTCACGATCCGCTTCTTGGAACAGGCCTGTAAACAAGTGCACCAGCATGGTAGCTCCCCAGGCATAGTACCCTACTCTTTCAAGGTCTGATAGCAGCTCCAGGAAGCGACATTAGATACCATCCCCTTTCGAGCTCAGTACCAATCTTCCCAAAAGGAAGAGGAGAAATCTCCTCAAATCTATGTTGCATCTTTCCCAGTTGCCGAAATCTGTGCAATACACGGCACGGCATCCTATTTCCATTCTTTCCATGAACTCTTCTAAGGATTCATCGTCTCGCCGACGAGTGTCGGTGAGCCCTAATGCATCCATGAGGGATGCCCTAGCTACCGACCTGTTTTTCCGACCATCTAGGTCCAAACCCAGTAGCTTCCGAGCACCTTCTCGGTAATCCGCATAAGTGACCCCGGTCACTGCCTCGCCCTCCACCTTCAGGCTTGTGATCTGGACCACATCCTCCAAGTTGGGCACCATGTGCCCCCAGGGCATCAGGAATGCCCGACTCACTGGGTCCCATCTCTCACACAAGGCTTGGATCAGAACCAGGTCGAGCTCGAGCGGCTCAATCCGAAGAAAGGTGCCAAATCCCATGACGTCTAGCCTGGCCTTATGAAAATCTGGGAGACCCCTGTATGCGGCCACTGCTAACTCCCATGAAATGTGTGATGTCATCACACTCTGTGCGTGCATAAGAAATGGAGAAGGGTGTTATCAAGAGGAAGGAAGAAAGAATGAGAAAAGGGTAGGAAAGCTCAGCTTACAAGTTGTGATTGGGCCATTTCGCTGAAGTGCCCTTCGAGGTCCGAAAGCCTCCTGGAACTACTACCACTGGACATGCTTCTCTTCGAGGAGTGGGAAGATTCGCCCTCCATCTAACTCTCGGAATTTTGAACTCCTCCTCTCCCGTGAGAACTTGTGCTCCTCGAGTTAGCTCTCGATATACCTGGGAGGATAAAAGGGACAAGAATTTATAGAAATGGAAGGAGTGCAGGCCAAGATTGCCTCCATCACCTTTAATGATAGCCCTCGCGATGAGGCACCTACCATGCGGTCCCGTGTGTCACTTCACCGCTCACACAGGGTGATTGATTAGATGAAGAATATGACGACTAGCCCCCTATGTTGTCTAGGGATACCATATCATGTTTTGGAGGACGTCCGCAAAACTTGACACAACATCCGGGAGAAGGAACTAGGGCCGCCATTATTGACTTCGATGGCAGATTCCCATGGAAAATGGTCACAACAAGACGTGATTCTCCGCCTGGGGTGGAGTCTCGGTAGACCCATCACATGGGAATAGTGCAAAGGAAGCATGGCGAAGAGGGAACGCACAAGAGAACAAACAAGCAGCAGAAAATCAAATCACTCCATTCTACATAAGCTGTCATAAACATCACAATCATAGAGAGGAGGCAGGTCCACTAGCTCGCCAACTCTTGCCATTATCTTCATGCTCGTCCCTCTAGGCGTCCCTCTCCTCTCCCCTGAGGTGAGGGTCCCTCAGAAGCCTCTTGGATCCCCGTGCAGTAGCACCCGCCTCGCCTCATGGCACCGGCTCCACAGCAATGACTCGCTGCTCCTCCCCTGGCGTGGCGAAGAAGTCACTAGTGACAAAGAGACCAGACTGGGGCAGTCACTCCCCGAACTATCGCGCTCTCTCATAGCGCGTCTCCATCCCTCCTAGCCTCTGCACGACGGCCTGAAGGCCCAGCTGGAGCTCCCTCACTTAGGCCTCCAAGGCCCTCCTCTCGGTCTGATCCCGCTGACACTCGGCCATTCTCTCGACTCTCTCTCTCTCTGCCTCTCTCCTCGTCATCTGCAGAAGAACCCTTAACTCCAGGATGTCTGGAGAAGGTCTCTCCTCACCGCGATGTCGCAGCTCTGCTACAGTCGCCACCCAGGCATCACGCTCCTCTTCCGCCCGGGCAGCCCGAGCCACCGCACCGGCAAGTTGCTCCCGGAGGGAGGCAATCTCAAGAAAAGGGGCCGAGGAACTGGAAGATGCACCGCCAGCCACTCCCACTATCGCTGTCTGCTGGGCACGCTGGAACGAACAAACAACAGCCGTCAGCTAAGCTCCACATTTTAAAATAGAAAATGCAGCACTTAGCTTACCAGGAGTGACAGTTCCTGTTGAGTGGCGGCCAGCTGCCGCCTGACCTCGGCTAATTGGGCACGCGAGCCATTGACGTCGCGCGTATCCCCGGCTTGGGAAAACCCACGTAACTCTCTCTCTGTTACCGCAGGAAGTCGGTGTTAGACAGGAGGACGGTGAGCAAGAAGGGGAGGGGATGAATAGATAACCGTTTAAAAAATATTTGTCCGAGCCGAGGAAATCTTAGAAGATGAGATGGGCTAGGAAGACTGACAATATGTAAAATAATCTAAAACCTTAACCAAGATAAAGCAGATCATAAGCGCAGAACATATATCACACAGAATTTCATCAGCACATATACACAATCACTAAGCGAGCAGTCAGACCAAGGTTTCGATCATCAACAATCACACTTACTTCATGAAGCCAGACAGAAACATAAAGGAAATAGATGCGCACAACCACACCACGGAGAACAAGAGGTTTAGATGGTTCAGTCTGCAACCTGCAGTCTTACGTCCATCCCTCACTCAAGGCAGAGTGAGGCTTCCCTTTCACAAGAAAGAACCGCAGACTCAGTCTACCAATAACACGATGATCCACAGCTTGGGGATCGAAATCCCTACAGACGCTGAACTCACAGCTTGCACCCAGGTCTCACACCTCAAGACCTGACCCGGAGATAACTCTCCCTTCCTCTTAGACAAGAGGGAACCCAGCAGTGACTCACCCTCACTGCAATTTAGAGACGTTGTCTCTCTTCCTCCTCAGCCGGAGGGAAGAACCCAGGTAGCCTTCTCACTACCTGAACACAAAACCCCGGAGAACTTCTCCCTTCCTCTGATCTAAATCAGAGGGATGCCACACAGCGACCCAGAGGATTCACCTCTCTTCCTCTACACCTAGAGGGAACGAAAACGGAGTATCAGAATTTGAGAACGAACAAACGAAGACAAAGAAATATTGAAAGACAATCGAACGGAGAAATACTGTAGCTTCTTAAAGAAGCATAGACAAAACGTAGCAGAAAACCATCCTCTCCTTCATCACTCTCTCTCTTCCAGGTACGCTCAACGAATGGATCAGGATGGCTTCTCCTCTCCTTCCTCTCGCTCTGGCCTCACCCTTTTCCTTGTGGCTTTTGTGGCATTTCAGGGGCAGAAACCTTCCTCTATATATCCAGACTCACGAGAGACTGAGGGTGTGGGAGACACGCGCGAAGAAGATGCTTCCAGATGAGCCGAGCCACTTGTTAGACGATTATTCCCTCAAATCACGTGCTCACATGATTGGAATAAAGTTCCAATTTGTCTTTAAGTCCCTGTAAGGTTTCAGAGAACATTCAGTCAATCTCAGAAATATTCAAGTCATACATTTGTTCACACAGATTGCACGGGACTTATCAAAGGACTGAAGAACGCGTCAACGCACTAAAGCCAAGGCGTTAACGCAATGGATATAATAGAGAATAGGTCCCTTGACAAAACACACTAATGCGTCAACGCATTAGTGACAGCGTTGACGCGTCTGCTTGGTTGTTGATCATAAGACCTTGGGTCATAAGCTCAAGGTGTCGACGCTTCCATCGTGCAGCGTCGCCTCAGCTCCTTAGGCGAGACGTTCAAGGCATCGATGCTTCCATCGTGCAACGTTACCTCAGCTCCTTAGGCGAGACGCTCAAGCCCTTGGCAACAAGCCAATGCGTCAAAGCATCAGGTGATAGTGTCAACACAGTGAACACGACAGCAAGCGAAAGACGCACAATTACGTCTACGCAGCCAGCCAAGTGCGTCAACGCACTGAAGGCACGGAACCCATATATAAATGAAGACAACCAGATACGAGCTAATGAGTGAACAAGTTGGAGAAGCATTTAATCAGAAGATGTGCATGCCAGTAATTTGATTCATAGTGTTAGTCATCATCAAAACTACAGAGATTCAATAATCTCCCCCTTTTTGATGATGGCAACACCATGAGTCAAATTTGGTGAAAGAGGAAACATCAACCTAAAATAGTCTCATTAGCAACAGCAATAGTTCTCAATAAAACAACAATGGTGACCTCTCAAAAACTGAACTCTCAACACTCATTATCTTTTACCCAAAAGAAACACCAAAGACACCAAAAAAAACTTCCTTTTCACTAGCTCAACCTCCTCCTTACAACCTCTTCACACCCTACAACCTCTTCACACCCCCTTTCAACCTTCTCCCCCTTTGACATCATCAAAACAGAAGAGAGAGAGAGAGCAGTTGACGCTGGATTGATGATAAAAAATGGAGAGAATTCCAACAGTAGAATCTCAGTAACAGATCTTAGATGCTTAAGTGGGGCTTCAAGGTCAGTGAAGAATCTTGGAGTTCTGGTAAGAGAAGGAGATTCAGAAAAAGCTTGAAGTTTATCAACTTACAATGTATATGAAAGAAGCGCAAGTGTCAACAAATATGATTGAGGTAGCTATTAACGCTCGTCAAAAAGACAACAAGAATTTGAACCACGAAAATAGCCTGTAGGCGCTGAGGACAAACGTTCCAAGGAGAGAAAGCACAGTTGCAGAGTGTATTTGGCCAGTTACACCTTTGACATTAAGTATAGACCTTGGTCAAAGGCCAGCATTCTCAGTTACTCAGTGTAAGAGCCTCATACCTTCTCAGTTAGAGAACAGAGATAGTGACTATTGGTTTTTACATGAGGAGACACCTTGATCAGAGGCCAGAATCCCCAATTACTCACCACATGGCATCATTGCTCTACCAACCATAAATTTTGAATTGAATTTCTTTCTTTTGTGTTTGTTTATGAGAACTGATACTTCATGACTTAGAAAGTTCCCATTTCATTGATGGGATTCCTAGTTTCTTAGTATACAGTTTTAAACACTGATCAGTTTAACTAGCTCTTCAAGAAGGTTGTTTGAAGACAAGGCCAGGGCAATTACTCATGGTCTTATCACGAAATCCAATGAAAAGCGTATAATAGAACCCATTTCATATGAGTCTAGTTTGTTCATCAGTCAGGAAACAAAGTAAGAGGATATACTTGTGAAGGTTAATCTTAGCCTCTTAAAACTTACTAGAAGAAGATTATGGCTGGACTTTAATTGCACAGACTTAAGAATGTGGGAAATGAACGAGATTCTACTAAAAAGGGATGCTCAAGATCAATTTTGACAATTAATCCAGCAACAACAACCATCTTTCAAACGTTTTTAATTAGTCAAGCTCTCCCTCTCTAGTAGCTCTATCTCCCATTCTACCCTGATAACAGCAGAGAAACAGACCTGATACCTCTCAAATCTCACACCCGCTCCCCCTCACATAGTGACCCCATCAGAAAAAATAAAACAGAACTAACACTATTAACATGGAATTACATGAAATTGAATTCATTTCCACAGATTAGTTAGAGTTTGTAAATACCAAGTTCTCTTCTCAATGAAGTGAATTTTTCACTATCTAAAGGTTTTGTAAAAATATCAACAGTTTGATTTGCAGTTCCAACATGAATTAGTTCAAATGTTTTATTTGCAATTTCATTTCTAATAAAATGGTGCCTGATTTCAATGTGTTTTGTTCGTGAGTGTAAAACAGGATTCTTTGCAATGTTTATGGCACTAGTGTTATCACAAAAAATGGGAGTGCAACCTGTCTCTACTTGGTAATCCTGAAGCTGATGCTTAATCCAGATAACCTGAGTGCCACAGCTGCTTGCAGCCACGTATTCAGCCTCTGCAGTGGAAAGGGCCACTGAATGTTGTTTCTTTGAACTCCAAGAAACTAGGCATCCTCCTAAGAATTGGCAGTGGCCACTGGTGCCCTTCCTATCTAATTTGCATCCAGCAAAGTCTGCATCAGTGTATGCAACTAAATCTAATGTGCGGGAAGCAGGATACCATAATCCTAATGTGTGTGTGGCAGACAGATATCTAAAGATCCTTTTTACAGCAGACAAATGAAGTTCAGTAGGCCTAGACTGATATCTTGCACATAAGCAAACACTGAATTGTATGTCTAGCCTAGATGCTGTTAAGTACAAGAGGGATCCAATCATACCTCTGTACAGTTTTTCATCCACTTGTTTACCTGACTCATCTGCATTAAGGGTCATGATTGTGCTCATTGGGGTGGATATTTGCTTCAGGTTAGTCATCCCAAATCTTTTTAGGATATCCAGCGTGTACTTGGTTTGGTAGAAGAAGCAGCCATCTGACATTTGATTTATCTGTAAGCCAAGAAAATAAGTCAGTTCTCCAACATAAGTTGTGAAAATTCATTACACAGTTCAGGATTTGTTGATCCAAAGATGATGTCGTCTACATATACCTGAACTATGATGAGATATTGTCTTGAATTCTTAGTGAATAAAGTTTGGTCAACATTACCTCTGTTATATCCTTTATTCAGTAAGAAACTGGTCAGCCTTTCATACCAGGCCCGAGGAGCCTGCTTTAGTCCATAAAGAGCTTTGTTTAACCTGAAAACTTGATCAGGTTTAGTCAAAAACTGAAAACTAGGAGGTTGTTCAACATAAACTTCTTCTTTTAGAATTCCATTCAAGAAGGCACTCTTAACATCCATTTGTTGAAGTTTTATGTTGTTTGAACAAGCAAATGCTAATAGAATTCTAATAGCCTCCATTCTAGCTACTGGAGCAAAGGATTCATCAAAGTCCACTCCATACTCCTGACTGTAGCCTTTAGCTACAAGTGTAGCTTTATTCCTAGAGATGACACCTTCTTCATTCAGTTTATTCTTAAAAACCCATTTTGTTCCTATTACATTGAAATTTTCAGGTCTAGGTACAAGTTCCTAGACATTGTTTCTATCAAATTGCCCTAGTTCTTTACACATGGCAGTTACCCAATTCTCATCACTTAAGGCTTCTTCAATGGTCTTAGGCTCAATTTGAGAAACTAAAATAATTAAATCCTGATTCTGAACATTTCTGAAATGGGATCTTGTCCTAGGGGGATCATGAAGACTACCAATAATATTGGTTACAGGGTGGTCTTTTAAAACTCTGACATTTGTTGAGGACTCACCTTGTTCGGTTGTACTTACTGGGTTCAGATCGGTGGGTTCTTCAGCCGGTTGTATTCAGGAACTCTCCATCATGACTTGTAGACATGTTATCATCATTTAGACAGTTAGAGATTTTTGTTTCATCAAAAATAACATGAGGGGTTTCCTCTACAGTTCTATCAGTTTTATGAAAGACCCTGAAGGCCCTAGATGTTTCAGAGTATCCTAGGAATATTCCTGGAATACTTCTAGCATCAAATTTATCTAAGTCTCTCTTGTTGTTATTATGAATAAAGCATTTTGAACCAAAAATTTTGAAATGTGAGACATTAGGCCTCTTACCTTTCAGGAGTTCATATGGTGTTTTCTTATGTATGGGTCTTACCAAAGCTCTATTAAGTATATAACAGGCTGTGTTTGCTGCTTCTACCCAAAAACTCTTCGGTAGCTGACTCTCCATTAGTAATGTTCTTGCCATTTCCACTATTGTTCGATTCCTTCTCTCCACAATTCCATTCTGCTCTGGGGTCCTGGGAGAAGAAAATTTGTGAGTCAGTCCCTCCTTGTCACAAAAACTAGAAAATGAGGAGTTCTCAAACTCTCCTCCATGATCTGATTGGATAACAGTGATCTTGTGGCCTACATGTTTCTGCTTATTGAAAAAATGTTCAAATTTTTGAAAAACATCACTCTTATTTGCCAAGAAAAACAACCATGCAAATCTAGAGTAGTCATCGACAATGACAAAACCAAATCTCTTACCATTTAGGCTTTGGGTTCTTGTAGGACCAAAGAGATCCATGTGCAAGTGTTCCATAAGCTTGTTTGACAAGCTCTCAGTCCTTATTTTAAAAGAAGCTCGGGTTTGCTTGCCTAGAGCACAGGCATCGCAAGGCTTAGAGAATGATTTGAACTTCAAGCTAGGCATGCCTCTAACTAAGTCAATTTTAGCTAATTTATGCAATGTATTAAAGCTAGCATGACCTAGTCGCCTATGCCAGTCAAACATGTTATTCTCTGAGTCAGCAGAGAGACACAGATTAGACTCAGACTCAACATCAAGATCCACAATATAGACATTATTGACTCTATTTGCAATCAACTTTATTTTATCGGAGTTTGGTTCTAAAATTTTGCAAGCATGCTCATCAAAGAGGACCTTGTGACCCTTGTCACATAACTGACTAATACTCAATAAATTGTGTTGCAGACCTTCGACCAACAATACTTTTTCAACAGAGTTGGAGGTTTTCTTACCGATGGTTCCGGTCCCAATTATTTGGCCTTTATTTTTACCTCCAAACGTGACTGTCCCTCCTGCTTTCAATTCAAGCTTGCTGAACTTTCTTTGATCCCCTGTCATGTGCCTCGAGCAGCCACTGTCGAGATACCACTTTTTGTTCTCGGCTGCTAGGCTCACCTGCACAATAACAATTTAAGTAGTGTGCTTTGGAGCCCAAGGTAAGTTGGGTCCAAAAATGCCGCTCAAATGATTAAGCACAGTTTTGGGGATCCAGATGTGCTTCACCCCTTTTTCCTTTCTGTGCTGAGAATTGACAGTTTTGCTATTGATGTGCATTTCAGTTGTTTCCTTTTGTTTCTCAAGGTGTGTCCAGTTTCTGTTGATAAAAGCTTGGGTCCCGGCCAGACCATAATTTCTAAACTGTCTAGTTGAAGACTTTTTATTGACAGTATTCTGTGTGTAGTTAGACCTTCCCATGTTTCTTTTCAAATAGCCCATTCTTTTATTAGAGTCATAGTTGTTGAATTGACAGGCACCTTGTTTCTGGTGTATGGGCTTGTTGAATTTCTTAAAGACATTTTTTCCAAAATCAGGCTGTTGTTTATGGATGTTCTTTTGTTGTTCAGTACTTTTGGAACTGGATGGGATGTCCAGTTTCTCTTTTCCTTTCTCAGTGCAAAATGTGGTGATTTTTATCCCAAATGCATCCTTCTTATTTGGGTTGAAACCCAAACCTTCTCTGTTAAAGTTTACTTTGGTGCCTAACAAGGCGTTTAAATTACTTTCTCCCAAAACAAACCTCTCAAGAGTTTTCTTCTTATCTTCCAACTCGTTCCGCAGAGATATGTTGTTTTTCAACAATTCATCATTGACCTTTATAACAGCTTCATACCCTTCCTTGATTAAGTCAATTTGTCTCAGGTTTTCTTCAGTATGTTGATTGGTTTCATCAAGCTATTTTCTAGATTTTTTAAGTTCATTCTTAAGAAGATTATTCTCATTTCTTACATTTTCCATCTGAGCTAATTCAGCTACCAGTTTGGAATTTTCTATCTTGACGAGTTCTTGTTCTTCAGTAACCATATTGAGTTTGCGTTTGATGACTCTATGTTCTTTAGCTAAGGCATTGTACATATCTAGCAGTTCACCATATTTCTCTTCCCAGTCATCAATAGAGTAAGTTACAAAGGGATTGGTTACCTCATTTTCCTCGTTGGCCATCAGACATACTCCTTCAGTCTCCTTTCCTGAGGAATTAGTCTCTAAGTCTTCTTCTTCATCGCTCCAAGTGCATACCATAGCTTTTGGCTTTTTCTTGTACACTTTGGAGCCTTTCTTGTGGTAGTCCGGTGTCTTCTTCTGAAGCTCAGGGCAATCTTGCTTCATGTGCCCAAAGTTCCTGCAATGATAACACATCACACCTTTAGCATTCCTATCCTTGTCATTGCCATTGTTCGGATATTTACCTGATGAGTAGTTTCTTCTTTTCCTATATGAATTTCCCTGCATTTTCAGGAATTTCCTGAACTGACATTTGAGCAGTGCTTTTTCACTTCTGTCAAGGTCTGGAATTCCATTAGACTCTCCGCTGCTACTGCTACTGCTACTGCTGCTGTGTCGTTCAACTTTAAGAGCAACATTTTTGCCCCTTCTGTCATTTCCTTCTCCTGTTTTCTTGAGATTTATCTCATATGTCATAAGAGACCCTATGAGTTCAGTGACGGTCATGGTTGTTAAATCCTTTGATTCCTCTATCACAGTGGCTTTTGTGTGCCATGCTGGAGTCAAGGCTCTTAAGATCTTCCTGACTATATCCCCTTCAGATATTTCCTTTCCAAATCCCTTGAGGCTGTTTGTGATCAGTGACAGCCTAGCGTACATATCAGTCACGCTCTCCTCTGACTTCATCTTGAATAATTCATACTCAGAGGTTAGGTAGTTTACCTTGGTAGCTCTGACCTGAGAGGTACCCTCGTAAATCAGCGCTAGTTCATCCCACATTTTCTTAGTTGTCTTGCACGCCGAAATTCGGGCATATTCTTCAGGGTGAACTGCGCACTAGATGATGTTGAGCGCAGACCAGTTCAGTCCGGATAATTTGACTTGTTCTTCAGACCACATCTCCTCATTCGGAGGTAAATCATAAGGTCCAGTTGTAATGACTCTCCACAGCTTGTGGCTCTGAGATCGGATGAAAACTTCCATCCTGTTTTTACAAAAGAAATAATTAGAACCATCAAAATATGGGGGAGGGAGATTGACTGTCCTTCAGCTATCTAGCTGCGAGGACCACTGGTTCCAGGATTACCCTGGTCGTTGGACCACATCTCGGGTAAACCTGCTCTGATACCAACTGTTAGACAGGAGGACGGTGAGCTAGAAGGGGAGGGGATGAATAGATCACCGTTTAAAAAATATTTGTCCGAGCCGAGGAAATTTTAGAAGATGAGATGGGCTAGGAAGACTGACAATATGTAAAATAATCTAAAACCTTAACCAAGATAAAGCAGATCACAAGCGCAGAACATATATAACTCAGAATTTCATCAGCACATATACACAATCACTAAGCGAGCAGTCAGACCAAGGTTTCGATCATCAACTATCACACTTACTTCATGAAGCCAGACAGAAGCATAAAGGAAATAGATGCGCACAACCACACCACGGAGAACAAGAGGTTTAGATGGTTCAGTCTGTAACCTGCAGACTTACGTCCATCCCTCACTCAAGGCAGAGTGAGGCTTCCCTTTCACAAGAAAGAACCGCAGACTCAGTCTGCCAACAACACGCTGATCCACAGGTTGGGGATCGAAATCCCTACAGACGCTGAACTCACAGCTTGCACCCAGGTCTCACACCTCAAGACCTGACCCGGAGATAACTCTCCCTTCCTCTTAGACAAGAGGGAACCCAGCAGTGACTCACCCTCACTGCAATTCAGAGACGTTGTCTCTCTTCCTCCTCAACCGGAGGGAAGAACCCAGGTAGCCTTCTCACTACATGAACACAAAACCCCGGAGAACTCCTCCATTCCTCTGATCTAAATCAGAGGGATGCCACACAGCGACCCAGAGGATTCACCTCTCTTCCTCCACACCTAGATGGAACGAAAACAGAGTGTCGGAATTTGAGACTGAACAAACGAAGACATAAAGAAATATTGAAAGACAATCGAATGGAGAAACAATGTAGCTTCTTAAAGAAGCATAGACAAAACGTAGCAGAAAACCATCCTCTCCTTCATCACTCTCTCTCTTCCAGGTACGCTCAACGAATGGATCAGGATGGCTTCTCCTCTCCTTCCTCTCGCTCTGGCCTCACCCTTTTCCTTGTGGCTTTTGCGGCATTTTAGGGGCAGAAACCTTCCTCTATATATCCAGACTCACGAGAGACTGAGGGTGTGGGAGACACACGCGAAGAAGATGCTTCCAGATGAGCCGAGCCACGTGTTAGACGATTATTCCCTCAAATCACGTGCTCACATGATTGGAATAAAGTTCCAATTTGTCTTTAAGTCCCTGTAAGGTTTCAGAGAACATTCAGTCAATCTCAGAAATATTCAAGTCATACATTTGTTCACACAGATTGCACGGGACTTATCAAAGTACTGAAGAACGCGTCAACGCACTAAAGCCAAGGCATTAACGCAATGGATATAATGGAGAATAGGTCCCTTGAGAAAACACACTAATGCGTCAACGCATTAGTGACAGCGTCGACGCGTCTGCTTGGTTGTTGATCATAAGACCTTGGGTCATAAGCTCAAGGCGTCGACGCTTCCATCGTGCAGCGTCGCCTCAGCTCCTTAGGCGAGATGCTCAAGGCGTCGACGCTTCCATCGTGCAGCATTGCCTCAGCTCCTTAGGTGAGACGCTCAAGCCCTTGGCAACAAGCCAATGCGTCAACGCATCAGGTGACAGCGTCGACACAGTGAACACGACAGCAAGCGAAAGACGCACAATTGCGTCTACGCAGCCAGCCAAGTGCGTCAACGCACTGAAGGCACGGAACCCATATATAAATGAAGACAACCAGATACGAGCTAATGAGTGAAAAAGTTGGAGAAGCATTTAATCAGAAGATGTGCATGCCAGTAATTTGATTCATAGTGTTAGTCATCATCAAAACTACAGAGATTCAACAGTCGGCACTATCCTGCACCAATACGCTCCCTTGCTATCCAGGGAGACGTATGCGCCAGTCTTCAAGCTTCGCCTTGCCGCGACTCTCCTTCCTGATGCGGCTCAGCTCGTCTGCACTCGCCCACTCATCCTCTAGGCCCAGGGTCCCCGCCATGTCCTGCACCAAGAAAGAAGGGCCTCGCATCATAACAAAGAACGCGTCCCCTGTCTAGGACCCGACCATCATTTGAGTGCAACACTCGCCGAACCCTTTCCCCCCTCGCACGCCTCGCTTCAAAACTCAAAATAGATCAAAGAAGGGGAAACCGAAGCACTCACCGAGCCGTGTTCACTTCCTTCCGCGCCATTGGGCCCCTCGGGTCCCTTGGGGGCCCGAAGCGGCCCTTCCTCCTCCATGGAAGCCGTTCCATGCTCTGGCGCGTCCCTCCTTGGGTGAGGGGTCCCGCGTCCTTCTCCACCTTCACCGTGGTCCAGACCGCCGAACTCCATCGATCGAGGAGAAGAAAACAAAGACGGGTGAGTGGATTTCGGCAGGAAGCGGGCTCGTTTGCGGGTAAGGCACGGGAGAAGAAAGGCCGCCCGGCACTTTAAATTTAAATTTGAAAGTTAAGACGCGTCCTCACGCCTGGACGCGCCCAAAAGAAAGAGAAAAGGGGATCCCTCCGTGCGAGGCGTAGTTCCCTGCTGTTTAGGGCAAGGTCTTGTGAAGCGTGCCTCGAAACAACTTGGTACAAGAGAAGAAGTGTAGGAAAGGAGAGGCGCTATAGGACATAACATGTCACATTAGTGGTCAGTGTCAGAATTTTCGGTAGATCTCCTTTGCATTTTGGTGCGATTCTGTTACGATTTTGTTACTTTCTGGTGCTATTAATCCATGCTGGCCTGTGCAGGTTTTACTAACGGACGTCTTTGTCCTATCTCCTGTCCCGCCTTTCATTGGTTGGTCCCACCGTGTCATGCATCATAGTATATGATACCTACGCTACTAGAATATGTCAAGGACCTTGCGGCCCGAACGAATCTGGGATTTGAGTTCCCCTTCAACAAAAATGGTGATGATCCCAAAAGAATTTGGGTTGTACGGATAGGCCGTTAATTTGTGGTAGTGTGGGGACGACGGTTCCATTCAGTGAGTTGGTGCGCGGATAAACGGGCCCCAGCCCAATATCGGCTCACCGGATCGGTATCTTGACCCATTCTTAACAAGTTGACAATATTATCCTTGGCTATTTTCTATTTTAGTTTGTTTTAAATTTTTCTTTAAGCCCAACATGCATTCATATAGGACTTTGATTTATTGCGGAAGATCATTCAAGTGATTCGATTGCGAAAGCCGCTGTGCTTCAATTCTTACAAATATGAGATATTCCACTCCGAATGAAATACTGAGTTTCCTTGAAACGGCCCTACGCTGCTCTTCCAAAGGAGACCCTTGTTTGGACAGACCCTCAGATATTTCTTTACTTTTTACCTTGTTTGACCCACCTTGGCCGCAACACTTCCACATTGGCTGGTAACCGCTCACCAAAGGTGAAACCTACGGGTTTATGACCCAGGTACTTCCACACCGAGAAGTTGGTCTCCTTTATTTTTCGTGCCTGAGCACACATCTCACCCTCCCTTATTTGATCTCCGTCCAAGCAATCGTCAATATTTGAAAGACCTTCTTCAAGGTCACCTCATTGAAACTTCAGGAATGATTCCAAACAGTAACGTCAAAAGCGTGTCTCATCACACGTTGGCATCAACTTATCAGTCCCCTCCCACTTCATTTCACTCCACTTCGATACCATTCCACTACGTGTCGCTCCCTTGCAAAGCAGACGCCAAGGCGGGGCAGCTGTGGACACGCCATTCCTGACGTCTCTTAAGAAAGTCTCATATTACTATACGACGCCCCGCGACGGCTTACACTTTTTGAATCGCTCGAGTGCTTCCTTTTCTTGAGTCTTCTTCCACCTTTTCGGCATCCGGAAATCGTCTCGTCCCAGCATTCGGACGGCATCAACACCAGTCAGACGCATCGGAAGGTTCCGAAACCAGGAAGGGTGTCTGCTGGGCGGCTGCCAACGCCTTGTCTGAGGACCCAGGCGGTTCTTCATGGGGGCGTCCAGGCTCCTGGACGCCCCCATTTTTTTATTTATTTTTTAAACCCCAAAAAATGAAAAAATATATATATTAATGGAGGCGTCCAGGCCCCTGGACGCCTTCATGAAAACAAAAATATAAAATATAAAATGCCAGTTGGCATAAAAAAAAACAAAAAAATAAAAATATATTTTCTTGGAGGCGTCCAGGCCCCTGGACGCCTCCATCAACTCACTCACGGGGCCACGCCCACCGATCGACGGTTTGTCGTGTGTGAAAGAATCCAAATTATGGAGACGTCCAGCCGACTGGACGCGCCCATTTCCAAATCACGGGTCGCCGCTCCAAAACCACACGTTGTGTTAAACTGCGTGCGACTTTCGGTGGAGTTCGGTGGGACTTATGGAGGCGTCCGGGACCCTGGACGCCTTCATGAAAATATTTGAAAAAAATGAATAAAAATAGAATAAAATATCTTTTTTGCCCTGATGGAGGTGTCCAGAGTCCTGGACGCCTCCACCCTCTGGAGCCCTATAAATAGAGGCCCACCCCCTCAGTTCTGGGGGAGCTTCGAAGAGATCCGATATGCTGCCGGAGCCCAGAGGCTACCAGAGTCATTTCTAACCCGTGGGGTCTTTTGTAGGTGGAGGTTCCGCCGGCTTCTCAGGTGCCCACGCTCACGAGAGGAAGGTCATCTTCATCCACCGCGCTTCCACGTCGTCCCTACGCTGTCGGAGCTCCGCCAGATTTCACCATCGGCACATCCAATAAGCCCATCCTTTCCTTTTCTTCGTAGTTCTTTTGCATTCATCATCTCGCATCCTCTATCCCCCTTCATAAGGGCGCCTCTTCTTATATACTTCTTGCATCCATCATCTCATTTTCCTCCTACTCGAGTCCGAGAGGGGTTTAAAAGACAACACCAACCAGGTGTGTGTCTTGCCATCATTTCGTTATTTTTATCGCAAGGATTTGAATACTACACCTTCATCTTTCTAATCCACTCGTTACTTGTTTATCGTTGTTTTGCAAGGGTACCCAAGGAAAGCCCTCTCCGTCGGCCGGCCGAAGGGGGAGGAAGAAGCAACCCGTCGTCTCCCGCTCTTGAGGTAGGCGTGATCACTTTCTTTATTTTGGGGTCTTTTGGCCCCTGGCGATCACATCATGTTCTCGAGGCCGCGGCGAGTCACTTCCCCAATGGCCGTTTAAATTCCCGTTCTTATATTCTCTTTATATTTTGTTATATTCTTATCTATCCATATTCTCGAGGCCGCGGCGAGTCACTTCCCCAATGGCCGTTTAAATTCCCCTTCTTATATTCTCCTTATATTCTGTTATATTCTTATCTGCTCATATTCTCGAGGCCGCAGCGAGTCACTTCCCCAATGGCCGTTTAAATTCCCGTTCTTATATTCTCTTTATATTTTGTTATATTCTTATCTATTCATATTCTCGAGGCCGCGGCGAGTCACTTCCCCAATGGCCGTTTTAATTCCCGTTCTTTATATTCTCCTTATATTCTGTTATATTCTTATCTACTCATATTCTCAAGGCCGCGGCGAGTCACTTCCCCAATGGCCGTTTCAATTCTTGCTATTTGATTTCTGCACCATTCCCGTCCCCCCGAGGCCGCGGCGAGTCGCTTCCCGCTATGGCCGTTTAACCCCCATATCTTGTTATATTACATTTGTCCCGCTCGCCCCGCCGGAGCAATCTCCCGTGGTGGCCCCTTCTCTTTTCTCTTATTTGTTGGAACGGTGCGATCGATATAGAGGGGGGTTGAATGTATCCCCTTCAAGAATATTGCCCAAATTAAAAATAATTCGCCTGCTACTAGATATAGTTGCAGAATAAAGGCTATCGAGTTCAAATAGACATTTGATCGACCAGATGAGCTGCTGACTATACTAGTGGAACCTGATGAAGTCTAATGCCAAATGACAGTACAATGCGAACTAGACTCACTTACCAAGATGTAAAGCTCAAGGCCACTGTAACTCGAACCAAGACTATTCAAACAACCTGTGAAACAGATAGAAGATATGGAAGCGCACACCACAAGCAAACCACAGAACAAAGGATTTTTAGGTGGTTCGGTCCTCCAGACCTACAACCACCCCACACTCAAATCGAGTGTGGCTTCACTAACAGTTGGGCAACACAGCTTGCCAACAGACGCTGATACACAGCTTACCCAGGGGAACAACCTCCCCTCTTCCTCCTACACGGAGGGAACCTCTAGCAACCCACGGTCACTAGAAACCAGAGACTCACATCTCTCTTCCTCTATACCAAGAGGGAACCCCACTAGTAGCAGCCCCGCTACCAGTGAACCAGCCAGTAGCACTCTGCTACCAGCAATCCACCAGAGGCCTAGCCTCTCTTCCTCCTAGCCCGGAGGGAACCCACAAGCAGCCCCCCTACTGCTTGCAAATCGGAGATCAGATCTCCCTTCTCCTGACCCACCAGGAGGAACCCGACCTCAGTCCAGAGGATCGGAAGAACTCAGTAAATCAGATCGAATAAAAAGAAAAGTAAGGAACGAAAATAACACAGCAAACACAAGCTGTAAAAGAAGGAACATTAGATGTGGCTCCCATGGAGCTGACTGGCCTGCATTTGATCCACGGTCCAGTAGACAGATCTTCAGTGACTTTCTTCCTTTTTCTCCACAAACTCTCTCTCTCTATCTCTATCTCTCTTTCTTTCTCTTCTGCTCTCCTTTTCTCTCACGATGTTCTCTCGTTCTTCACTTCAACTCTTTTTCTTCTTCTTCTCTTCTGGCCTATCTCTCTCGAGTTCTCTTTCTGCTCTCAGATGGCCTCTTTTGCTTCACTTCTTCCTTGGAGTGAGCTATACTTTTCTGAAGACGAAGAAGGATTTATATACCAATAACAGGGGCTCCAGAGGATAGGGCAGAGACGCCCTAGAGAGCTTCGATGGGTTGGTCCACGTGGTGAAGTGGCAGGCCCCCAGCTTCCACGTGTCTGACTGCTGGCACGCCCTTTGTTATAGGATCACGTGCCCTTTCATAATTGGGGTCTCCTTGTACTGCATCGAAATATTCTAGTAATTTACCACACTTACTGTTTATGGAGACTGACCGCGTTGACGCACTGGCATCACTGCGTCTACTCTTTGCTTGTACACCTTTGAATTTGCCCCACTGCGTCGACCCTGCTGTGGATAGCGTTGACGCGTTGAAGACAGCCAGAGATAAGTCGCCCTTTTCTTGAACTGCTGCGTCGACGCTGCCAGTTGGTGGCGTTGACGCACGGATTAAAATCAGAAGTATGTATTGGCCTCTCTTCCGCCGCTGCGTCGACGCTGCTTGTTGATGGCGTTGACGCACGAACATGTACATTAAGGCCTATCTTGCCTTGTATATTGGCGTCTCTTAAGCCGCTGCGTCGACGCTGCTCCACTGCTGCGTTGACGCATTGAAGTATTTCTGACAAGGCCTCTGCTTCTTGAGTGGCTGAGTTGACGCAGCCTTTGCGTAGAGTTAACGCTGTGAAGAGTATCCGTGGATGCATATTCACTGGTGCGTGGACGCCTTAAGCTCTAGCGTCGACCCTGTTCCTGTCTTGCATCAGGAACTAATTCAAACGAAAAGATTAATGAGTCAAGACTTAATCACAACCACGCCATTCATATCTCATTGAATTAGATCTGAGGCAGTGTATAGACTTAGAGTGTAGCTAAAGCTTCGAGCGTAGGAATAGGCCAAAATGTATAGACTTTCAATGAAGGGCGTTGTGTAGACTTTGGAAAGTCTGAGCCAATGTACAGACTCTGCCTCAACAATGAATAGGCAAAACGGATGTACAGACTTCAGGTGTGAAGACCATTGTGCAGACTTTGGAGAACAGTTCAATGTATTGACTTAGCGTTGTATAGGCTTGGCTTTGAACGCTTGAGCTGAAGACAATGATGTAATGTATAGACATGAAGAAATTGTGCACATTGTATAGACTTGAAGAAACAAGGCAACGTTGTATACACTTGAAGAGACAAGGCAACGTTGTATAGACATGAAGATGAATGATCAGACAATGTATAGACTTCACAGTTCAACAGCCATTGTATGGACTTTGAAACAACAAATGAATAAGTATGTACACTGAGTAGAAGAGGCAGGCTGTATAGACTTAGAGTTTAACATGCATGAAAACCAGTGTACAGACTTGCTGTCCTCACAGCTGACGACTCCAGTGTATAGACTTGAAGGCCTGAAGGCGATGTGCATACTTGTTGAGTTGACACTGCAGCCCAATGAGTTAATGCTGCAACGTATACACTTTACGTTCAACTGATGATGTGTAGACTTGAAGTTAGACAAACCAGACAATCAGTGTTCTGATGGGTCGACGCATCAGCAAGAGTGGGTCGACCCACTACTGTTCATACTAACTAAGCAGAGTGTAGCAATGAATACTTTATGCATCAGTTAACATGACTGAACATCAAAAAATGTGAAAACTAAACTGAGCAGCAAGATGACTGAACATTTGATAGACTGAGTTATGATCAGAAAATAACTGAATAACAACATGATGACTCACACAGCAGGATGACTCACAGTGATTAACTCACATCAAAAACCAATCATCAAAACCACAGGGGCACAACAATCTCCCCCTTTTTGATGAGCACAACAATCTCCCCCTTTTTGATGATGGCAACATTTTCAACACATTGAGTCATTCTGATGATGTGAGGCATTCTGATGACTCAAATTATTCTCCCCCTTTGACTTCATCAAAAAGAAAAAAATTTGAGAAATTAAAGCATGTATAAGAATCAGGCAATTCCTCCCCCTTGCAAGAACAAAATGCTCCCCCTTTAAGAGTTGCAGCAAAAACATGAGTTAGAGATGATCAAAAGGAGCTTGCATGCAAAGATTGAATGAAATTTTCCCTTTGGCAAACAATCAATATAAACAGATACCAGAATGCAAGATCTCCCCCTAGAAATATGAATGCATGAGCACAATTCTCCCCTTTTTATGAGTTTCTATGCAGCATGATGCATATGATATGGAAGCTCCCCCTCAATAAGTGGAATCTTATGAGATGAATGAGAAGGAGACCACATGGGCAAGCAAGAATTCTCCCCCTTAGATCAACAGTCAGGTTCGAAATAATGGAGTCCAATGTGAGAAAGTAAGTACTCAGAATGAGTGTGAAAGATTTTCAATGGGATATCAATTTCATAAATCTGATTAAACAAGTATTTCAGACTCTTCTATTATAGGGATTTATGAATGATCTTCATTGACAAGTCAGATCAGAATATGATGTATGCAAGGCTTGTTTATAAGTTTCCTGTACTCATATCTGAAATCAGTTTTAATAGAAGTGAACCTTGTTTTCATATTGACAGTCTTGTTTGATCTTCTTCTTTCTTACTCACTCAATTTTAAAGATTCCTTTAAGAGATGCAATCAATAGTAATGAAGTTAAACACATAAGAAAAACATTTGTTTCTGTCAAGGGTTCCAATAGAATATTTCTTTTGCACATATTTTTCAGATGGTATACTAGATTAGCAGCAATTTTCATAACATTCTTCATGAGCACTTGAGTTTAGTACACCCTTGTAACTAGAGGATACACGTTGTTTAGACGCCAGTATCCCTAAGCACTTGGATGGACTAACTGTCATGCTTCATAGGAACAGAGATGGCATTTACACTTCATGACACACTACAGATCATGTCTTTGATGAGTGAGATGTATTTCTCGGTGTGCATGCTATTGCTCTGCCAGATTATCAATCATTTTTAAGCAGAGTTAACTATGGCACCTCATGACATAGTCCCTTGGACATGGTTTCTCAGTGACCAAGGTCATTGCTCTGACAGGATTTATCCTTAGACATAATCCATATTCTCAGATGTTTAAAAATCAATACTAATTTCATACATATCAATCAAGGAATATCATGATTTCAGAATTTTCAGAATTCAGAAGAGTTTAAACGACTCAACATGAAAATGTTGGTTAAAGTTTATTAAGACCAACTCAGATATTTTCAAGATATGTTGATAAGCAAACACAAGACATACATGAATCATCAACCGACTGAAGGAATCAGACATTCATAATCCTATATAATAGAAGATTCCTTTTTAATTTATTTTCAGATTTATGATCAGGATATGTACAGAGAATACTTTCTGAGTGTTCAGGGAAGGCCGAAAACATTTTAAAGAACAACCAATCCAACATATACCAATGGATAGGTTGAGTGAAAGTGGCTGAAAATAGTTGAAACAGGAATTTGAAATGTGTTGCATTACACATTCATCACAGGGATTTGAGCAAGATAGCAGTTCAATCTGAAGATGGGAAGTTCAGTTGATAGGATATGAATGATGCTCCCCCTAAATGTATGCATGAGCTAGCATTCCTACATGTATGCAATTTTGACCTATGGTACCAGGCGGAGGACATGGTCTAAAGACCACCTCACACACAGCAAGCACTTCCAGACAGAATTCATCAGCCCTTTAGTATCTCACTATTTATATACCAAGAGTCATGCATGACAATCCAATGCATATGCAGTCCTACATGCATCATAAGCTGACAGAATGCTATTTATATGCAATTGTGAATGCATGTGCATGTCAAATGTGCAGATGATAAATTTTTAAGCATGAGACATCATCCAAGCAACAGATTTATTCAATTCAGCTTTTCAGATTTTTCAGAATGTAATTTATTTTCAGTGATTGTGCATTTTAACAAATATCAAACAATTACAATTGTCATATGTATGCATCAAATGCAGACAACCTTTGAATCTCATGTATGCACCAGTGCATGATCAGAAAAAAAGAAATTGCAAATGGCAGATGCAGTTATGGACATATATGCATGAGATCTTAATTGACATATTAAGCATGATGTTCAGCTAGAGCAAAAATTCAGGTGAACAAGCATTTAATCAGCAGAGTTGGGGTTTACCAAACTTTAGATTCCTTGGTTTATTTGACCCCATTTTATTCCTCATCCTCAAGGCATACCTGCAAAGCACATATCTCATTTTGTGTTTCTAGGTACCCAAGACTTCTTGGGTCCTACTTTGTTAGTAACACCTCTGATAGGTGCTTTCCATAATCTTTGGGCATGTAAGTCATCAGACTTCATTAAATTACACTCACTCATGGAGTGCCCAACCTGCCCACAATAATGACAGGAAACAGCATATCTTGAATTCTTTTTATGCACAACATTGTTAGCATGGAGTCTGTGTGCATTATTCTGAACATAAATTTTATGTGCATTGGCATGAAGATTTCTGTTACTTGCATGAAATTTTAGTTTACCTTTACCTGCCCACCAGCATTCCGAAGCTCGGTGGCCAAGTTTTCCACATTCAAAGCATGCCATACTCTTTTCTTTAAAAATAGATTTATTTCCTCCAAAAATATTTCTATTTGCAGAGAGTTTTATATTTTGAGAGAATGTTCTTCCCTGAGCATGCCAACAGTCCTTGACTGTATGGCCATGTTTTCCACAATGAGAGCAATTAGAGAAGGTATTTCTATGAGGGCCTAACCAGCATTGTGCAGCAACATGTCCTATTTTTCCACAGTTATAACAATGAATTTTCTTTTCCCTAAGGACATGATTTCTACCCTGATTGTTTTGAGCAGCTGTTAGGTCATCTTTTTCCATCAAATTACACTCATGCATCAGATGTCCATATTTGTGACAGTAGTGACAGATCATTTTCTTTCTAGAGGCATGTGAGTGTGTGGGTGAAACATGCAGAGTGGGAAGAGGAACTTGTTGATTCTTTTCTTTCTGTTTTTCTGTTGTTTTCTTTTGAGCAGTTGACTGATAACAAGGAAGATTCTGAGGGCTTTGAGAAGTTGAACTGGACACAAAGGAAGTTTGAACTTTGTTTTGAAAACTCTTCTTATTTGAGGGATTATAGCCCAACCCTTCCTTATGAAAATTTACCTTAGTTCCTAGAATTTTGTCCAGATTATCTTTTCCGTCCACAAATTTTGACAAGGAATTATTCAAATATTCAATTTCATTTTCCAAAGAAACGATGTGTATTTCATAACTGGCAATCTCTTGTTCATTGCAATTTACACATTCGCTTAGTACCTTGTTTGTAATTTTACATTCCTCAATTTCTTGTTCCAGATTTCTCAATTTTTCAGATTCTTCAATGTAAACAGTTTTTCCTTTTTCTAAGAGAAGAACTTTCTCTGACATAGCAGTGTTCACCTGCTTCAATCCTTCAACCTTTTGAATTAGTTTGTCATTTTTTGATTTCAGATTTTCAGTTTCTTCAACAGAGTTTTTATCAATTTTTATTGAGCTCATTTTATCATTCAATTCTTCCTCTATCTGTTCAAGCTCCAGAATCTTGTTTAACAGATCTTTGTTTTCTTCCATTAGGGAAACAATAAACTCCTTCTGACATTCTGAATTTGAGTGAAGATCTTCATTTATTTCCTTGAGAAATGGACACTCATTGCATGCAGATTTAACAGAACATATTGTTTGAACCTGGAGTTTTTCACATTGTTTCCTAAGACATTCATTTTCAGATTTCAGCCTGTTACACAGGAGGATGGTGAGCTAGAAGGGGAGGGGATGAATAGATCACCGTTTTAAAAAATTATTTGACTGAGTCGAGGCAGGACCCTTAACCAATATAACGTAATTCACGAGCGCAGAACATAAATGACTCAAAATGTCATCAGCACATATGCACAACCACCTAGCGAGCAGTCAGACCAAGATTTCAATCATCAACATTCACATTTACTTAATGAAGCCAGACAAAATCATAAGGAAGATAGATGCGCACAACCATACCACGGAGAACAGGATATTTAGATGGTTCAGTCTACAACCTGCAGTCTTACGTCCATCCCTCACTCAAGGCCGAGTGAGGCTTCCTTTCACGAGAAAGAACCGCAGACTCGGTCTGCCTACAACACGCTGATCCACAGCTTGGGGATCGAAATCCCTACAGACGCTGATCACACAGCTTGAACCCAGGTCTCACACCCCAAGACCTGACCCGGAGATAACTCTCCCTTCCTCTTAGACAAGAGGGAACCCAGCAGTGACTCACCCTCACTGCAATTCAGAGACACTGTCTCTCTTCCTCCACAGCCAGAGGGAACAACCCAGATAGCCTCCTCACTATCTGAACACAGCAACCCCTGGAGACCACCTCCCTTCCTCTGATCTGATTCAGAGGGAATCACAATGCAACCCAGAGGATCCACCTCTCTTCCTCTACACCTAGAGGGAACGATAAAACAGAGTATCGGAATTTAAGAACAAACAACTGAAAACATAAAGAGATATCGAAGACAATCGAACGGAGAAACAATGTAGCTTCTTAAAGAAGCATAGACAAAACATAGCATAAAACCATCCTCTCCTTCACCACTCTCTCTCTCTTCCAGGTACGCTCAATGAGTGGATCAGGCTGGCTTTTCCTCTCCTTCCTCTCGCTCTGGCCTCACCCTCTTCCTTGTGGCTTCGGCAGCTTGTCAGGAGCAGAAACCTTCATATATATATATATATCCAACCTCACGAGAGAGTGAGGGTTTGGAAGACACGCGCGAAGACATGCTTCCAGATGAACCGAGCCACGTGTTAGACGATTATTCCCTCAGATCACGTGCTCACATAATTGGAATAAAGTTCCAATTTGTCTTTAAGTCCCTGTAAGGTTTCAGAGAACATTCAGTCAATCTCAGAAATATTCAAGTCATAAATTGTTCACACAGATTGCACGGGACTTATGAAAGGACAGAAGAGCGCGTCAACGCACTAAAGCCAAGGCGTTAACACAATGGATATAAGGAGAACAAGTGCCTTGACAAAACACAGTAATGCGTCAACGCATCAGTTGACAGCGTTGACGCTTCTGCTGGGTGGTTGATCAAAAGAACCTTTGGTCAAAAGCTCGAGGCGTCGATGCTTCCTTTGTGTAGCGTCGCCTCAGCTCCTTGGACGAGATGCACAAAATCTTGGTAACAACCCAATGCGTCAACGCTTCAGGTGACAGCGTTGACTCAGCTTCATAGGCGAGACGCTCAAGCCCTTGGCACCAAGCCAATGCGTCAACGCTTCAGGTGACAGCGTCGACTCAACTCGATAGGCGAGACGCTCAAGCCCTTGGTACTAAGCCAATGCGTCAACGCTTACATCGTGCAGCGTCGACGCAGTGGACAAAACAGCAAGCAAAAGATGCACTAATGCGTCTACGCACCCAGCCAAGTGCGTCAACGCACTAAATGTACAGATCCCATATAATCAAGACAAGTATGAGCTCATAGGTGTACATGATAGAGGAGCATCAAAACAGAAAAGCATGATGAAGAAGCATTTGATCCATAGATGTGCATGCAAGACAACAACATTAGATCCTGAGAATATTTAGACAATTCAGGATCTTTATCATTCATTTAGAAGCATCAAGATGATTATCATAAAAATAATTTGATTCATAGTGTTAGTCATCATCAAAACTATAGAGATGCAACAATCTCCCCCTTTTTGATGATGGCAACACCATGAGTAAAATATAGTGAAGGGAGAAATACCAACTTAAAACATTCTCAATAAGGGCAGCAACCCCTTTCAACCTTCTCCCCTTGTCAGACTTTTCAACTTCCAATCTTCCCCTTTTTGATGATGGCAACACCATGAGTCAAATTTAGTGAAGGAAGAAATATCAACTTAAAACATTCTCAATAAGGGCAGCAACCCCTTTCAACCTTCTCCCCTTGTCAGACTTTTCAACTTTTACTCCCCCTTTCAACCTTCTCCCCCTTTGACATCATCAAAACAAGGAGAAAGAGAGATGTTGACGCTGGACTGATGAGAAAAGATGGAGAGGATTCCAATAGTAGACACTCATTGTCAAATTTTAGAGGCTTAAGTGGGGCTGTAAGGTCCAGTGAAGAATCTTGGAGTTCTGGTAAGAGAAGGAGATTCAGAATAAACTTGAAGTTTATCAACTTACTATGATTATGAGAGAAGAGCAAGTGGCAACAAGTATGACTGAGGTAGCTGTTAAGGCTTGTCAAAGAGACAACAAGAGTTTGAACCACTAAGACAGCCTGTAGGCATTGAGGACAAACAGTCCAGGCAGAGAAGGCACAGTTATAGAGTGTATTTGGCCAGTTACACTTTTGACATTAAGTATGCACCTTGGTCAGAGGCCAGCATCCTCAGTTACTCAGTGTAAGAGCCTCATCACTTCTCAGTTAGAGAACAGAGATAGTGACCATTGGTTGTTTCATGAGGAGACACCTTGATCAGAGGCCAGAATCCCCAGTTACTCACCATTTTGTCATCATTGCTCTGCCAAGCATAATTTTGAATAGTATTTCTTTCTTTTGATTTTGTTTATGAGAACTGATACCTCATGACATAGGAAATTCTCATTTCATTGATGGGATTCCTAGTTTCTTAGTATGCAGTTTTAAGCACAGATAAGTTTAACTAGCTCAACAAGGGGTTGTTTGAAGACAAAGCCAGGGCAAATATTGGAGGTCTTATCAAGATGTCCAAAGAGAAGCTCATAAACAGAAACCATTTCTTACAAGTCTAGCTTGTTCATGAGTCATGCAACAAAGTAAGAGGATATACTTGTGAAGGTTAATCTTAGCCTCTTAAGACTTACTAGAAGAGGATTCTAGCTGGACTTTAATTGCACAAACTTAAGAATGTAGGAAATGAATGAGGTTCTATTAAGAGGAATATTCAAGATCAATTCTAACATTTAATCCAGCAATAACACCCATCTTTGAAGTGTTTCTAATTAGTCAAGCTCCCCCTCTCTAGTAGCTCTATCTCCCATTCTACCCAGAAAATAGCAGAGAAGCAGAATTGACTTTACTCAAGGCACACACCCGCTCCCCCTCACATAGGGACCCCCACCAGAGAAAGTAAGACAAAACTACCACTAACTTTATGGAGATACATGAACCAGAAACCATTGCCTCAAATTAGTCAGAGTTTGTAAATACCAAGTTCTCTTCTCAAAGAAGTGAATTTTTCAGTGTCTAGAGGTTTTGTAAAAATATCAGTAATTTGATCTGCAGTCCCAACATGAATTAATTCAAATGTTTTATTTGTAAGTTCATTTCTGATAAAGTGGTGCCTGATTTCAATGTGTTTTGTTCGTGAGTGTAAAACAAGATTTTTTGCAATGTTTATGGCACTAGTGTTATCACAAAAGATGGGAGTGCAACCTGTCTCTACTTGGTAATCCTGAAGTTGATGCTTGATCCAGATAACCTGAGTGCCACAGTTGCTAGCAGCCACGTATTCAGCCTCAGTAGTGGAAAGAGCCACTGAATGTTGTTTCTTTGAACTCCAAGAAACTAGGCATCCTCCTAAGAATTGGCAGTGGCCACTGGTGCTCTTCCTATCTAGTTTGCATCCAGCAAAGTCTGCATCAGTGTATGCAACTAAATCTAATGTGCGTGAAGCAGGATACCATAAGCCTAATGTATGTGAGGCAGACAGATATCTAAAGATTCTTTTTACAGCAGACAAATGTAGTTCAGTAGACCTAGACTGATATCTTGCACATAAACCAACACTGAATTGTATGTCTGGCCTAGAGGCAGTCAAGTACAAGAGGGATCCGATTATACCTCTGTAGAGTTTTTCATCCACTTGTTTACCTGACTCATCTACATTAAGGGTCATGCTTGTGCTCATTGGGGTGGATATTTGCTTCAGGTTAGTCATTCCAAACATTTTTAGGATATCCAGCGTATACTTGGTTTGGTGGAAGAAGCAGCCATCTGACATTTGATTTATCTGCAAGCCAAGGAAATAAGTCAGTTCTCCAACTAAGCTCATCTCAAATTCAGCTGACATAAGCTGTGAAAATTCTTTACACAGTTCAGGATTTGTTGATCCAAAAATGATGTCGTCTACATATACCTGAACTATGATGAGATCTTGTCTTGAATTCTTAGTGAATAAGGTTTGGTCAACTTTACCTCTGTTATATCCTTTATTCAGTAAGAAACTGGTCAGTCTTTCATACCAGGCCCGAGGAGCCTGCTTTAGTCCATAAAGAGCTTTGTTTAACCTGAAAACTTGATCAGGTTTAGTCGAGAACTGAAACCCAGGAGGTTGTTCAACATAAACTTCTTCTTTTAGAATTCCATTCAAGAAGGCACTCTTAACATCCATTTGTTGATATTTTATGTTGCTTGAATAGGCAAATGCTAATAGAATTCTGATAGCCTCCATTCTAGCTACTGGAGCAAAGGATTCATGAAAGTCCACTCCATACTCCTAACTGTAGCCTTTAGCTACAAGTCTAGCTTTATTCCTATAGATGACACCTTCTTCATTCAGTTTGTTCTTAAAAACCCATTTTGTTCCTATTACATTAAAATTTTCAGGTCTAGGTACAAGTTCCCAGACATTGTTCCTATCAAATTGCCCTAGTTCTTCACACATGGCAATTACCCAATTCTCATCACTTAAGGCTTCTTCAATGGTCTTAGGCTCAATTTGAGAAACTAAAGCAATTAAGTCCTGATTCTGAACATTTCTGAAATGAGATCTTGTCCTAGGGGGATCATTAAGACTACCAATAATATTGGTTACAGGGTGGTCTTTTAAAACTCTGACATTTGTTGAGGACTCACCTTGTTCGGCTGTACTTACTGGGTTCAGATCAGTAGGTTCTTTAGCCGGTTGTACTTCCTCCTCTTGCATTTCATTCAGGAACTCTCCATCATGACTTGTAGATCTGTTATCATCATTTAGACTGTTAGAGATTTTTGTTTCATCAAAAATAACATGAGGGGTTTCCTCTACAGTTCTATCAGTTTTATTAAAGACCCTGAAGGCCCTAGATGTTTCAGACTATCCTAGGAATATTCCTGGAATACTTCTAGCATCAAATTTATCTAAGTCCCTCTTGTTGTTATTATGAATAAAGCATTTTGAACCAAAAAATTTGAAATATGAGACATTAGGCCTCTTACCTTTCAGGAGTTCATATGGTGTTTTCTTATGTATGGGTCTTACCAAAGCTCTATTAAGTATGTAGCAGGCTGTGTTTGCCGCTTCTGCCCAAAAGCTCTTAGGTAGCTGACTCTCCATTAGTAGTGTTCTTGCCATTTTCACTATTGTTCGATTCCTTCTCTCCACAATTCCATTCTGCTCTGGGGTCCTGGGAGAAGAAAATTTGTGAGTCAGTCCCTCCTTGTCACAGAAGCTAGAAAATGAGGAGTTCTCAAACTCTCCTCCATGATCTGATTGGATAACAGTGATCTTGTGCCCTATATGTTTTTGCTTATTGAAAAAATGCTCAAATTTTTGAAAAGCATCACTCTTATTTGCCAAGAAAAATAGCCATGCAAATCTAGAATAGTCATCGACAATGACAAAACCAAATCTCTTACCATTTAGACTCTGGGTTCTGGTAGGACCAAAGAGATCCATGTGCAAGTGTTCCATGATCTTTGTAGACAAGCTCTCAGACCTAATTTTAAAATAAGCTCGAGTTTGCTTGCCTAGATCACATGCCTCGCAATTCTTTGAAACTGATTTGAACTTTAAGCTAGGCATGCCTCTAACTAATTCAAATTTAGCTAATTTATGCAAGGTGTTAAAGCTAGCATGGCCTAGTCGCCTATGCCAGTCAAACATGTTATTCTCTGAATCAGCAGTGAGACACAGATTAGACTCAGACTCAACATCAAGATCCACAATATAGACATTATTGATTCTATTTGCAATGAACTTTATTTTATCGGAGTTTGGTTCTAAAATTTTACATACATGCTCATCAAAAGGAACCTTGTGACCCTTGTCACACAACTGACTAATACTCAATAAATTGTGTTGCAGACCTTCAACCAACAAGACTTTCTCAACAGAGTTGGAGGTTTTCTTACCAATGGTTCCGGTCCCAATGATTTGGCCTTTGTTTTTACCTCCAAACTTAACTGACCCTTCTGCTTTCAATTCAAGCTTGCTGAACTTTCTTTGATCCCCTGTCATGTGCCTCGAGCAGCCACTGTGGAGATACCACTTGTTGTTCTCGGCTGCTAGGCCCACCTGCACAATAGCAATTTAAGTTGTGTGCTTTGGAACCCAAGGTAAGTTGGGTCCAAAAATACCGTTCAATTCATTAAGCACAGTCTTGGGAATCCAGATCGATTTTAACCCCTTTTTCTTTCTGTGCTGAGAGTTGACAGTTTTGTTATTGGTGTGCATTTTATTTGTTTCTTTTTGTTTCTCAAGGTGTGTCCAGTTTCTGTTGATAAAGGTTTGGGTCCCAGCCAGACCATAATTTTTAACCTGTCTAGATGAAGGGATTTTAATGACAGTATTCTGTGTATAGTTAGACGTTCCCATGTTTCTTTTAAAATAGCCCATTCTTTTATTAGAGTCATAGTTGTTGAATTGACAGACACCTTGCTTCTGGTGCATGGGCTTGTTGAATTTCTTGAAGATATTTTTTCCAACCTCAGCCTGTTGTCTATGGATGTTCTTTTGTTGTTCAGTGGTTTTGGAACTGGATGGAATGTCCAGTTTCTCTTTTCCTTTCTTAGTGCAGAAGGTAGTGGTTTTTACCCCAAATGCTTCCTTCTTACTTGGGTTGAAACCCAACCCCTCTCTGTTAAAGTTTACTTTGGTGCCTAACAAGGCATTCAAATTACTCTCTCCCAAAACAAACCTCTCAAGGGTTTTCTTCTTATCTTCCAGCTCCTTCCGCAGACATATATTGTTTTCCAGCAATTCATCATTGACTCTTTTAACAGCTTCATACCCTTCCCTGAGTAAGTCATTTTGTCTCAAGTTTTCTTCAGTATGTTGATTGGTTTCATCAAGCTGTTTTCTTAGTTTTTCAAGCTCCTTTTTAACAAGATTGTTCTCATCTCTTACATTTTCCATTTGATCTAATTCAGCTATCAGTTTGGAATTTTCTGTCTTGATGAGTTCTTGTTCTTCATTAACCACATTGAGTTTGCGTTTGGTGACTCTATGTTCTTTAGCTAAGGCATTGTACATATCTAGCAGTTCACCATACTTATCTTCCCAGTCATCAATAGAGTAAGTCACAAAGGGATTGATTACCTCATTTTCCTCGTCGGCCATCAGACATACTCCTTCAGTCTCCTTTCCGGAGGAGTTAGTCTCTGAGTCTTCTTCTTCATCGCTCCAAGTGCATACCATAGCTTTTGGCTTTTTCTTGTACACTTTGGAGCCTTTCTTATGGTAATCCAGTGTCTTCTTCTGAAGCTCAGGGCAATCTTGCTTTATGTGCCCAAGGTTCCTGCAATGATAACACATCACACTTTTAGCATTCCTATCCTTGTCATTGCCATTGTTTGGATATTTACCTGATGAGTAATTTCTTCTTCTCCCATATGATTTTTCCTTCAGTTTCAGAAATTTCCTGAACTGACGTGTGAGCAGAGCTTTTTCACTCCTGTCAAGGTCTGGAGTTTCATCAGAGTCTCCACTGTTGTTGCTACTGCTACTACTATGTCGTTCAACTTTAAGAGCAACATTCTTGCCCTTTCTGTCACTTCCTTCTTATATTTTCTTGAGATTCATCTCATAGGTCATAAGAGACCCTATGAGTTCAGTGACAGTCATGGTTGTTAAATCCTTCGATTCCTCTATCACAGTGGCCTTTGTGTGCCACGCTGGAGTCAAAGATCTCAAGATCTTCCTGACTATATCCCCTTCAGATATTTCCTTTCCAAACCCCTTGAGGCTGTTTGTGATCAGTGACAGCCTAGCGTACATATCAGTCGCTCTCTCCTCTGACTTCATCTTAAATAATTCATACTCAGAGGTTAGGTAGTTTACCTTGGTAGATCTGACCTGAGAGGTACCCTCGTAAATCAGCGCTAGTTCATCCCACATCTTCTTGGCTGTCTTGCACGCCGAAATTCGGTCATATTCTTCAGGGTGAACTGCGCACTGGATGATGTTGAGCGCAGACCAGTTCAGTCCGGATAATTTGACTTGTTCTTTAGACCACATCTCCTCATTCGGAGGTAAATCATAAGGTCCAGTTGTAATGACTCTCCACAGCTTGTGGCTCTGAGATCGGATGAAAACTTCCATCCTATTTTTCCAAAAGAAATAATTAGAGCCATCAAAATATGGGGGACGGGAGATTGACTATCCTTCAGCTATGTAGCTGCGAGGACCACTGGTTCCAAGATTACCCTGGTCGTTGGACCACATCTCGGGTAAACCTGCTCTGATACCAACTGTTACACAGGAGGACGGTGAGCTAGAAGGGGAGGGGATGAATAGATCACCGTTTTAAAAAATTATTTGACTGAGTCGAGGTAGGACCCTTAACCGATATAACGTAATTCACGAGCGCAGAACATAAATGACTCAAAATGTCATCAGCACATATGCACAACCACCTAGCGAGCAGTCAGACCAAGATTTCAATCATCAACATTCACATTTACTTAATGAAGCCAGACAAAATCATAAGGAAAATAGATGCGCACAACCATACCACGGAGAAAAAGAGATTTAGATGGTTCAGTCTGCAACCTGCAGTCTTACGTCCATCCCTCACTCAAGGCCGAGTGAGGCTTCCTTTCACAAGAAAGAACCGCAGACTCAATCTGCCTACAACACGTTGATCCATAGCTTGGGGATCGAAATCCCTACAGACGCTGATCACACAGCTTGAACCCAGGTCTCACACCCCAAGACCTGACCCGGAGATAACTCTCCCTTTCTCTTAGACAAGAGGGAACCCAGCAGTGACTCACCCTCACATCTCCCTTTCTCTTAGACAAGAGGGAACCCAGCAGTGACTCACCCTCACTGCAATTCAGAGACACTGTCTCTCTTCCTCCACAGCTGGAGGGAACAACCCAGATAGCCTCCTCACTATCTGAACACAGCAACCCCTGGAGACCACCTCCCTTCCTCTGATCTGATTCAGAGGGAATCACAATGCAACCCAGAGGATCCAACTCTCTTCCTCTACACCTAGAGGGAACGATAAAACAGAGTATCGAAATTTAAGAACAAACAACAGAAAACATAAAGAGATATCGAAGACAATCGAACGGAGAAACAATGTAGCTTCTTAAAGAAGCATAGACAAAACATAGCATAAAACCATCCTCTCCTTCACCACTCTCTCTCTCTTCCAGGTACGCTCAATGAGTGGATCAAGCTGGCTTCTCCTCTCCTTCCTCTCGCTCTGGCCTCACCCTCTTCCTTGTGGCTTCGGCAGCTTGTCAGGAGCAGAAACCTTCATATATATATATATCCAACCTCACGAGAGAGTGAGGGTTTGGGAGACACGCGCGAAGACATGCTTCCAGATGAACCGAGCCACGTGTTAGACGATTATTCCCTCGGATCACGTGCTCACATAATTGGAATAAAGTTCCAATTTGTCTTTAAGTCCCTGTAAGCTTTCAGAGAACATTCAGTCAATCTCAGAAATATTCAAGTCATAAATTGTTCATACAGATTGCACGGGACTTATGAAAGGACAGAAGAGCGCGTCAACGCACTAAAGCCAAGGCGTTAACGCAATGGATATAAGGAGAACAGGTGCCTTGACAAAACACACTAATGCGTCAACGCATCAGTTGACAGCGTTGACGCTTCTGCTGGGTGGTTGATCAAAAGAACCTTTGGTCAAAAACTCGAGGCGTCGACGCTTCCATTGTGTAGCGTCGCCTCAGCTCCTTGGATGAGACGCACAAAATCTTGGTAACAACCCAATGCGTCAATGCTTCAGGTGACAGCGTCGACTCAGCTTCATAGGCGAGACGCTCAAGCCCTTGGCACCAAGGCAATGCGTCAACGCTTCAGGTGACAGCGTCGACTCAGCTCGATAGGCAAGACGCTCAAGCCCGTGGTACTAAGCCAATGCGTCAACGCTTCCATCGTGCAGCGTCGACGCAGTGGACAAAACAGCAAGCGAAAGACGCACTAATGCGTCTACGCACCCAGCCAAGTGCGTCAATGCACTAAATGTACAGATCCCATATAATCAAGACAAGTATGAGCTCATGGGTGTACATGATAGAGGAGCATCAAAACAGAAAAGCATGATGAAGAAGCATTTGATCCATAGATGTGCATGCAAGACAACAACATTAGATCCTGAGAATATTTAGACAATTCAGGATCTTTATCATTCATTTAGAAGCATCAAGATGATTATCATAAAAATAATTTGATTCATAGTGTTAGTCATCATCAAAACTATAGAGATGCAACAATCTCCCCCTTTTTGATGATGGCAACACCATGAGTCAAATTTAGTGAAGGGAGAAATACCAACTTAAAACATTCTCAATAAAGGCAGCAACCCCTTTCAACCTTCACCCCTTGTCAGACTTTTCAACTTCCAATCTCCTCCTTTTTGATGATGGCAACACCATGAGTCAAATTTAGTGAAGGGAGAAATACCAACTTAAAACATTCTCAATAAGGGCAGCAACCCCTTTCAACCTTCTCCCCTTGTCAGATTTTTCAACTTTTACTCCCCCTTTCAACCTTCTCCCCCTTTGACATCATCAAAACAAGGAGAAAGAGAGATGTTGACGCTGGATTGATGAGAAAAGATGGAGAGGATTCCAATAGTAGACACTCATTGTCAAATTTTAGAGGCTTAAGTGGGGCTGTAAGGTCCAGTGAAGAATCTTGGAGTTCTGGTAAGAGAAGGAGATTCAGAATAAACTTGAAGTTTATCAACTTACTATGATTATGAGAGAAGAGCAAGTGGCAACAAGTATGACTGAGGTAGCTGTTAAGGCTTGTCAAAGAGACAACAAGAGTTTGAACCACTAAGACAGCCTGTAGGCATTGAGGACAAACAGTCCAGGCAGAGAAGGCACAGTTATAGAGTGTATTTGGCCAGTTACACTTTTGACATGAAGTGGTAGGCCCCCAGCTTCCACGTGTCTGACTGCTGTCACGTTCTTTGTTATAGGATCACGTGCCCTTTCTTAATTGGGGTCTCCTTGTACTGCATCGAAATATTCTAGTAATTTACCACACTTACTGTTTATGGAGACTGACCGCGTTGACGCACTGGCATCACTGCGTCTACTCTTTGCTTGTACACCTTTGAATTTGCCCCACTGCGTCGACCCTACTGTGGATAGTGTTGACGCGTTGAAGACAGCCAGAGATAAGTCGCCATTTTCTTGAACTGCTGCGTCGACGCTGCCAGTTGGTGGTGTTGACGTACGGATTAAAATCAGAAGTGTGTATTGGCCTCTCTTCCGCCGCTGCGTCGACGCTGCTTGTTGATGGCGTTGACGCACGAACATGTACATTAAGGCCTGTCTTGCCTTGTATATTGGCGTCTCTTAAGCCGCTGCGTCGACGCCACTGCTGCGTTGACGCATTGAAGTATTTCTGACAAGGCCTCTGCTTCTTGAGTGGCTGAGTTGACGCAGCCTTTGCGTAGAGTTAACGCTGTGAAGAGTATCCGTGGATGCATCTTCACTGGTGCGTGGACGCCTTAAGCTCTAGCGTCAACCCTGTTCCTATCTTGCATCAGGAACTAATTCAAACGAAAAGATTAATGAGTCAAGACTTACTCACAACCACGCCATTCATATCTCATTGAATTAGATCTGAGGCAGTGTATAGACTTAGAGTGTAGCTAAAGCTTCGAGCGTAGGAATAGGCCAAAATGTATAGACTTTCAATGAAGGGTGTTGTGTAGACTTTGGAAAGTCTGAGCCAATGTACAGACTCTGCCTCAGCAATGAATAGGCAAAATGGATGTACAGACTTCAGGTGTGAAGACCATTGTACAGACTTTGGAGAACAGTTCAATGTATTGACTTAGCGTTGTATAGACTTGGCTTTGAATGCTTGAGCTGAAGACAATGATGTAATGTATAGACATGAAGAAACTATGCACATTGTATAGACTTGAAGAAACAAGGCAACGTTGTATAGACTTGAAGAGACAAGGCAACGTTGTATAGACATGAAGATGAATGATCAGACAATGTATAGACTTCACAGTTCAACAGCCATTGTATGGACTTTGAAACAGCAAATGAATAAGTATGTACACTGAGTAGAAGAGGCAGGCTGTATAGACTTGGAGTTTAACATGCATGAAAACCAGTGTACAGACTTGCTGTCCTCACAGCTGACGACTCCAGTGTATAGACTTGAAGGCCTGAAGGTGATGTGCATACTTGTTGAGTTGACACTGCAGCCCAATGAGTTGACGCTGCAACGTATACACTTTACGTTCAATTGATGATGTGTAGACTTGAAGTTAGACAAACCAGACAATCAATGTTCTGATGGGTCGACGCATCAGCAAGAGTGGGTCGACCCACTACTGTTCATACTAACTAAGCAGAGTGTAGCAATGAATGCTTTATGCATCAGTTAACATGACTGAACATCCAAAAATGTTAAAACTAAACTGAGCAGCAAGATGACTGAACATTTGATAGACTGAGTTATGATCAGAAAATAACTGAATAACAGCATGATGACTCACACAGCAGGATGACTCACAGTGATTAACTCACATCAAAAACTAATCATCAAAATCACAGGGGCACAACAATCTCCCCCTTTTTGATGAGCACAACATTATTTCTGTGTTGCAGCAAACAAGAGGATCCCGCGTGCTCCGCATCTTCTTCGCTCCCCGAACCGCGTGACATCGCTCACAGAGTGTAATTCTTCTTCAGATCCCAGTAAGCTGGGGTGTGTTCTTTAAGGCTTCTATGCCCCTGAGTCGGGGTGTACTCTTTTGTTTCTTACACTCCTATGGCGGAGTGGATGAATGCTCTCTTCTAGATTCGTGGCCGTGCTCGGCCTCATTGCTATAAAGAATCCCCTACGGCGGGGAGGAGTTCGTCAAGCTAGAGTTGCGGCTTGTTGGATCTTCGAGCAGTCACTCGAGGGGCCGTCTTATGCTAGATAGGGGCAGCAGGAAGGTGGAATGGACCAGGGCATTGCACCATGGACTTGGACCCTCCTAGAGTCGGGTGGGATGCCGGCCTTCTTCTTGTCCTTTTGGTTGGCGATGTTTGCCAATTTTTTCTTTTTGTCCTTTCTTTTCTTCTCTTCTTTTTTTTTGTGTAATAGACCAAAGGCGGGTGCGCAGGAGAGCGCTCACTCCCTCAGGGAGGGGATGAGTGGTTCGCTCCTCCGCATCAATCCCACAGTGGTAATCTTTATTCAGCATGGGTCTCGACGGATATGGCCATACAACCCTCCCTCATCGATTCTTTCTCTTCCCTTTTTGTTTCTTTCTTGTTTCTTCTTTTCTTATTTTCTTATTTTCTTATTTTCTTATTTTCTTCTTTTCTTCTTTTCTTCTTTTCTTCTAGCGGGAAGGGGGTTTGGTTTCTCCTCCCTTCTCTCTTTCTCTTCTCTCCTTTTTTGGCGGCCTTCATGATTCATGGAAGCTGCAGGTGCCTCGGAGTAGCATCTCTGAGGCCACAAAATATTTTCGCCTAGTCCGACTTTTCTCCCCATAGGGCTAGCGAAGGCAACACCTGCAATTCATCAAAGGAGGCAAACATCATTTATTAGGAGGCCATGAGGCCCCGAATCTCGGCGAAGAGATGAAGGGTGGTTTAAGTCCCACTGGGCGAGCCAGACTTGTGGACGCACTTTTCGACACACTCGTTTGTTTGTCTCTTTAAGTCGGTTTATTCGGTGGATTTATTCGTTTATTCAGTGAGTGGGCGTGCCAGTCACCTAGGTGACGATTTATTGTGCGCTCGATCTGACTAATCAGACGATTGTGTGGTTCGTGTCGGGATCAAAACCCGCCGCGCCATAAAGGTCACAGCGTCATTTACATCCCCTCGGAGAGGGGAACACCCTTGATTAATCGCCGGGAATCAGGGCCTCATGGCCAGGAAACTATATCGAGAGAAACAAGACGATAGCGGTCTCGAATCAGTCGGAAAGCTCGATGTCTGGGGAAGCGAGCATTCGAAATATGTCAATCACTCAAGGGACCATTTCGATATTCGGACGAGCGTCCGGCTTCAGAGAATCGTGATCGTCATGGGGAAGACTAGAGCATATGTATGCCGGGGGTACGGCAAGTTTATTGTTCAAAGGGATAGGAGACATTTGGTTGAATCCCGGTTAGAGTGATCAAAAATCAGCGAGTTTATTGGCCCGGTGCGAGATCGAGTCAGGACCATTCCGGGGGTGCCTCCCGCGGTCCAAACGAAGCTTGCGTGGGCATCGTTAATATTTCCGGTGTCGAAGGGCAGCGGGAAAGTGTCCCAGGACTAGATTCCAAAACAAAGATGTGTACAGAGATAGCTGGCTATAGACCTAGGATGTGGGTCAGGTGATGACCATGGTGGGGGCGAACCCGAGGTCCAAACGCGACTCACGAAGGTCTTATTGATATTCCCACATGTAGGGTTCAGGGAAGACGAGAGCCGTCTCGTTCCATTCGGATTTTGTCGCTCACTCATGGACCAATTTATGTTTGGACAAAGGTCCATGTTTGTAGCGTAAGAGACTGTGACAAACCGTACAAATGTCTACCGTGAGTGCGGCAAGTTTAATGCAAGCACGGGATTAGATCTTGGTATATATGTCGGTCACTAATGGACCATTCGTCGTTCGGACGAGAGTCCGCATTTGAAGCATCGAAGACAACGACAAAACCACACGGATGTCTACCGTAGGTACGGCAAGTTTAATGTGGGTGCGGGATTAGATCGCGGTATATATATGTCAGTCCCTAACAGACCATTCATTATTCAGACGGAAGTCTGTATTAGTAGCGTCGAGGATGACGATAAAACCGTACGGATGTCTGCCGTAGGTGCGGCAAGTTTAATGTGGGTGCGGGATCGGATCCCGATAAAGATGGGTCAAGCTAACTAACTATCGGCCCAAGATAAGTTTGGATCATGGTCACGTTCGGGCGAGGGCTCCCGAGATCCAAGTCCGATCTAGTGGGGCATCATTACTTTTCTCTTCAAACACAGTCCGGGGAAGCGGATTGGTCGGTGTGGAGCCCGAACTCGCCATCGTGTGCCTTCGCACGCGGATCGACCTGCGCGGTCAGGTCGCGGGGTTCGACCAGATCGGTCAGGTCGCGGGGGTCAACGGGGCAGCGCCCCTTGCGGGGGTTTCCGGGTGGCGGAGCCCCCGGAACAAAATTTTGATTATAAGAGTGATTCATTATGTTGTTTATTCTCATGAGGATGATTCATGTTCTTTCGTTCTTATTTATTAGTTAGTCCCTTCTTTTGTTTTAGTCATTAGTTTCAAACCTTTTCTTCTATTTAGCTAATTTATGTTTTCCTTCATGGGGCACGCCGGTTAAGTGAGATAGAAGAGGCGCGCCAGTTAAGAGTGCTAGGGGGGGAGTGCCGGTTTAATGGGTGCAAGAGAGGGGCGCGCCGGATAAGGCCAAGAAGAGGGGGTGCGCCGGATTAAGGGGTTGCACAAGAGAGGGGTGTGCCGAATAAGTCCAAGAAGAGGGGCACGCCGGTTTTGCAGGATGAATGGGGCGCGTCGGAATATGCTCAAGAAGAGGGGCGCGCCGGATTAGGGGCACTATTCATTCCAATACTTTGAAAGTGGTTTTGAGTGTAGAGTTAAACCGGCGCGGGGGGGGGACCGCGCCGGATAAGCCCACGCCGGATTAAGAGCACGCCGGGATAGCTTCAATGAGGTTTTCTTTCATTCTTGTTGGCTTTGTTTCTTCTTTCTTTCAACCGTGAGCTACTTTGATGACTGATTTATTCATCTTATTGATGGATTAAGCTTGTGGAAAAAAAGATTAAGTATTTTAATTATTTGTTAGGGTGAATTATCATGAGGATTCAATGTTTCGTTCAAAGGGGTTTGTGCAGGATCTGGGAGGTTCAGTTGTGATGAGGGGCTTCAAGTATGTGCAGCTCTAGCCCTCAGAGAGTAGTTTGTTTATTCGTAATGGTATGCATTTGGTTCTTATCATTCTTGGCCCTGGCAAAAATTGGGTAGCATCTCCCCCGGACTGAGGCTTGCCAGAGACAAATAGAGGAACACCAAACGGATTGCTCAGGGGTGAACCTCAAAATGCAGACCTCACGGCAGTCTGATAACCCAAATGTGAGTATGGAAAAGCTCGAGGACTAGCCTTCAAGAGCTCCCACGACTCACGGGTGATGATTCCTCCAAGCGGGACAAATGTGTGCCACGAAAGGCTATGAATGTTCATCCATCATGTGGATTCCTTTGAAGGCCATGCCACGGAAAGGCAGGCTTCGAAGACCCCGGATGAATAGAAGGTGAAATAGGGAAAGAAGAAGCTAGACAAAGAATCACGTTTACTAAAAGGGCCTTCTGTTTATTCATCCACCAAAGGGGGAAAATGGCTCAAACCCAAGAGATTTCATCTCAAAAGAAGAGAAATACATTGCAGAGGGAGAAAAGGGAAAGAGATACTGATAGGGACATCACCTCCCATGCCCACATTTACCGTTCGTCTCCTCACCCCGGTTGCATCCGGCATGGTTTAGTCATTTAATTTTGAGTCCTATGTAATTTTATTTGAGTCATTTGATGTATTTTCCCTTTTATTTGAGTCATGTTCCTAGGTCTTGCATTTATTTTCCTAAGTTTGAGTGTCATTAGATTGTGTAATGTGCTATTGGGCCCAATTCTTCGGGCTTGGCCCATGAGCCCGCCCTACCCCTTCGGTTATTTGTTATTGAGTCTTTTGTAAGGGACTTTTGTAGAAATGTGGGTTTCCTATATATAGGACCACATTCCCCCCATTTCAACTTAATGAATGAATCAATGAAAAATGTCATTTGAGTATCCAAAGCTTAGTTTAGTGGAGTGATTCCAACATTTTTTGGGTGAGAAACCCTAGGGGAGAGATTCCCCACCCTTCCCTCTCCTAATCCCTCTTTTTCACTCCACTTTCTCCCTCCTCAACACCCAATTTCGAATTTTATTCTCTCTCCTCCTTTCCCAACCACCTCAACCCCCACCTACCATCATTAAAGCCCTCCACTTCCCCATGGCCTCCATTACTCCACCCCCCTAGTCCCAAGGAGATCCCTCACCATTCCAACACCATCCTCCACATTCCAACACCACTTTCCCCATTCCAACACAATCAACCCCTTCCCCACACAACCCCACAACTTCCAAAGCATATTTGAATTTGAAATCCACCCTTCCCTCCACTCACTTATGCCCCCCTCACCTTCTCCTCTCACCCACCTTCCCAAAATCGTAGCTCCTCCTCCCATCACCTGTTAGACCCCCTTCCAGACCCCATTCTTCCCTTCCCCCACCTTAGAACACCCCCTCCTAGACCCCCTCACAGCCCGGGCTTTCCCCACACTCATCCACCCCCATTTCCCCTCCCATATACCCCATTCCCCCCCATCATCATCAACCTACAGCTCTCAACTGAAGATCTACAGCAGAGCAGCAGCTTTCAGCGGCCACCACGATCACCTCCGGACGAGTTTGAAGACCCAAGAGCCATCGTCGGAAGCGTCTGCCAGTCGCTTTCGCAACCGAAGTGGTTTCGTCTTCTTCCGATCTCCGAGCCATCCTGGAGGTCCATTCTTCCACAGCTACGCGGTTCTGCCTCAGCTAAGGACCTGAACCAGATTAGAAGCTCTGCCACAACGGACCCTGAAGGAATCAGTCTTCAAGTTCTTCTTCAAAGTTCCTCTTTGGCCTGTCTAGTTTCATATTCAAGAAGCAGAAGTTCATTCAGCATCCGGGAGCAGAAGATACCAATTTTCTCCCCCGAACGCGCGGTTCTGCCTTCTACAGTCTGCACCGACCCCTCCTCACTCTTCTGGTTCCATAGATTGTCTCCGACCTCTTCTGGTGTCCTCGTTTCTTTTGCTGCAAAGAAGACTCACCACGGTTCTAAAGGCGCTGACGGCATCAAAGTTGGAGTTCGGGAGCGGCCAGGACAGCCTCTGCATCCCACTGTTGGTGACCTGCCCCTGCTAGTCCACGAAATAGAGGCCCTGTTCAAGCTCCTGCCCCGACCAGCAGCGACTCCAGAAGAAATTAAGAAAATTCTGAGGTAATTCCCCTTCCAGCTACGAAGGTTTTCCCTCTGGTTTCGTCGTCAAAAAAATTCCTGATCAAGATCTACAGCAGCAACACCGACTCTCTGTCCCGGCTCGCAGACAGTAAGCAGATTCGGCGTCCACCCTTTTTCCTCATTCTTTGCTTTAGTTTCCCCACCCCGCTTGACCGGCTGAATGTCCCTCCCTGTGTGGAGGTAGTATTGATTGTAATTTCTATTAACCCCCACCCCAAGATCCCCCTCCTACGTGAGGTGTAGTGTTGTAACTTGTTTGGGCAGGTCAAGCGATATCGCCGCGGCGTGTGGGGATCCACTCGCCTCCCCGCTCGCCCTCGTCTCCGACCGGAACCGGTTTCTTCAATCCGGTCGAGTAAATGCTCAAACCTTCACTCCACTTAGTGCTTGTCTTTCAATATTAGTTCTAATTCCGCTGGTTATGCGAGTGAGAGCCCGATCCTCAAGCCCCATAAACTTGAGTGATCACCGTGGGAATATTGCAACTGGTGCCTTTGGCACTTTATCGGCCCCCTTGATTTGGGCATCCCCACTCTTTGGGAATCAAGTCTTGGCCTTGCTGGCCCTCTACCAGCAAGGGCCCAACCCCACATCCTCCCCTTGGCATTGCCAAGTCACCCCGGGCTTGGGTGAGTGACGATAGAGCGGTGGCCCAATTTGGCCCGTTTTGAATGCGATTGTGCTTACTTGCATTAGGTCCGAGGTCGTGTCACATCAAGTGGTATCAGAGCAAGTCTTTGACTTGTCTCTACAAGTCAAGTCCTAGGGCATGCTTGCATTCTTGTCCGAACCGTGCATTGTCAACCCATCATTGTTAACATTGAGTCTTGGGTCACATGGCTCCTCTCCCAATCATATCCCATGCATGCTTACCTAATGGAAAGCCCGTAGAAATTGATTTCATTGACCTAGAATCTGAAAATTGGGTGTCCCCCGATATCGTTACCTCTCTTAGTAGGACCGGACAAATTGTGCACAATGGAGACCAAGTCTTTATTGAATTCCATAAATGGTTCGGGAAGATTAAGTATTTGGATGGGGCTTGGTGTCAAAAGGGAACATTGGCAGGTCCATGTATAATCCTAGTAAGAAATGGTTAGATGAAAGGAATGCCGACATCGACCCAACACGTCGGACTTGCCTAGTGCATCCGCCACACCTTTCGGGAACCTTTAAATTCAACAACCTTATATTCTCCCACCCGCGGGAATCCCGCCCTTGTTCACCACCCCGGGTGCACCATACTCCGGCCATCATCACCCCACCATCAAAGAACCTTCCCACTCCATTAGCTTTGGAAGAAGTAGTCCACACCACAACCATAGGTCCCCATACCCAATTGGGCCCCATGACCAACTCTCCACCTAGGCCCATGGTAACCCTCACCACTACCTCTCCATCACCCCCAAAAGGGGACACTCCTCCCAAAACCAATCAACCCAAACCCCTTCAACCCACCCATCTTCCTCTCCCTACCCCAATCCTATCCCAACCTAAGCCTCCAATACTTCCACTCCCAAACCCCACACTACCAATCCCAAACCAAGTTTCACTTTACCCTCCACCCCGGGAGCACCACACACCAACCCTCATCACCCCAAAAGACCCTCTCACCTCCTTGGTAGAAGAACTCATACCCAATTCAATAGTTGAGGACACTCCAAACCCACTCCCCACCTTGGAGGAAACCCAAGTCCAAGTTGAGAAAGAAACATCACACGATGGTCCTCACCTTACATCACCCTCTCTAGTTGGGACCAAGCTCATCTTAGGAGAACCCATTGTTAGTTGGCTAAAGGAGAGTCCAATTCGAGAGACCCCGGCCCATGTTTTCCCTCCCATAGAACGAGACCTTCCCATACTACCCTTCTTCTACTATCACACCACAATCCAAGCATCCTATCAAGTGGAGACCTTAGAGGACCTTCTCAAGGGCATAGCATGGCAATTAGAGATGACTAGCATGTTGACCCCTATGGTCGAACAACCTAGGAGCCTTAGCCTCCTACACCTATGCATAGGGTCTATCACCTCGGTTTGCACCATTGGTTGCTACACTAGCGACCTCCTTCTATTCCTCCCTACACCCGATGAGCCCAACCTTCTCCTCGATTTAGAACTTCTTATCTCGGGTAGAAAGCCAAGCCCTCCACTCATGGCCGACTCACTTGTCAAGAACATTGGCCCAACTATAATGGAGAAGGATGACTTAGCACCTTTTAAGGATCTTGAGGACATAGAGTTCCTCCCCCTAGGTGACCCATTTTATGATCCATATGATCCATTCCAATGGGAGTCAAGGGACTCATATGACCCAACCATCTTACCAACCACCCACCTTTTCCTACCCTCACCCACCATATTGGGCCAAACCCACCTCATCTGTGACCCGGGTTACACCTTGGGAGCCATGACCTTGGGCCACATATCCCTAGGTAATAAGGTTGTGCCCCACCCCATGATGACCACCTTCTTAGATCTATTCGATCCTTTCCAATGGGAGTTCAAAGGTTGTCCCACACCTATACACATAGAAGTCACCTTTGAGAAAAGCATGCATGTGCCTAGGCTTACCATACCCCTTGGCATGAACACTATGTTGGGTCCATTCATTCATATCACCCACATGTCAAGTAGAAAGTATGAGTGGTCCACATTCGGATGTCATGGTCCTCCTTCAATCATCATAGATCTTAAGCATGTCAAAAGCATCTACGGATGTCCGGGTCCCCCCACATTCATCACCACTTTGCATGATAGGTTCACCTACGGGTGCCCCAGCCCACCTAGGCCCACCGAAGCCTACATGACAACATTGCATGATAAGTCCACATATGGTTGCCCCGGCCCTCCAAAATCCATCAAAGTCTTCTTGGCATCAAAGCATGATCGGTCTACTTTTGGTTGCCCAGGTCCACCCATCACCCCTAGAATGTCAACATTCACAAAATTACATGAAAGCCTTTGCAAGCACATAAGCAAAAAGAATGAGGCTTATAAGAGGCGGGCCGACTCTCATCGGCGTCACCGAGACTTCCATGAGGGTGACTTTGTGATGGTAAGGACGGAGGGGCTCTCCCCGGGAGCCAACTCTAAACTGAGGTCACGTGGGGCTGGTCCCTTCCAGGTCTCGAGGCGCATTGGTGCAAAAGCCTACGAATTAGATCTCCCTGGGGAGTATGGAATAAGTCCCACATTAAATGTCGCCGACCTAATGCCATATAAGGGACCCACGGTGGTACCTAGTGAGGAGATTGAGCCTACTTCTTCCATTGAGAGAGCACCCACCCGTGAGGAGAGGCCACCAACCAAAAGAGCCCAGCGTGAACAAATTGAACAAATATTAGATGAACAAGTCACTACCACTCGGAGCAAGGTATATGAGCGCTATCTCGGCAGGTGGATGGATCGGTCTCGTTCGGGAGACTTGAGGGCGGTACCACTTCTACACCCCCCAAGGAGGGAAGGACACTTACTCGACAGAGTCGAGTTCTCCGCACCCCGGGAGAATGATGGGGACATCACCTCCCATGCCCACGTTTACCGTTCATCTTCTCACCCCGGTTGCATCCGGCATGGTTTAGTCATTTAATTTTGAGTCCTATGTAATTTTATTTGAGTCATTTGATGTATTTTCCCTTTTATTTGAGTCATGTTCCTAGGTCTTGCATTTATTTTCCTAAGTTTGAGTGTCATTAGATTGTGTAATGTGCTATTGGGCCCAATTCTTCGGGCTTGGCCCATGAGCCCCCCCTACCCCTTCGGTTATTTGTTATTGAGTCTTTTGTAAGGGACTTTTGTAGAAATGTGGGTTTCCTATATATAGGACCACATTCCCCCCATTTCAACTTAATGAATGAATCAATGAAAAATACCATTTGAGTATCCAAAGCTTAGTTTAGTGGAGTGATTCCAACATTTTTTGGGTGAGAAACCCTAGGGGAGAGATTCCCCACCCTTCCCTCTCCTAATCCCTCTTTTTCACTCCACTTTCTCTCTCCTCAACACCCAATTTCGAATTTTATTCTCTCTCCTCCTTTCCCAACCACCTCAACCCCCACCTACCATCATTAAAGCCCTCCACTTCCCCATGGCCTCCATTACTCCACCCCCCTAGTCCCAAGGAGATCCCTCACCATTCCAACACCATCCTCCACATTCCAACACCACTTTCCCCATTCCAACACAATCAACCCCTTCCCCACACAACCCCACAACTTCCAAAGCATATTTGAATTTGAAATCCACCCTTCCCTCCACTCACTTGTGCCCCCCTCACCTTCTCCTCTCACCCACCTTCCCAAATTCATAGCTCCTCCTCCCACCACCTGTTAGACCCCCTTCCAGACCCCATTCTTCCCTTCCCCCACCTTAGAACACCCCCTCCTAGACCCCCTCACAGCCCGGGCTTTCCCCACACTCATCCACCCCCATTTCCCCTCCCATATACCCCATTCCCCCCCATCATTATCAACCTACAGCTCTCAACTGAAGATCTACAGCAGAGCAGCAGCTTGCAGCGGCCACCACGATCATCTCCGGACGAGTTTGAAGACCCAAGAGCCATCGTCGGAAGCGTCTGCCAGTCACCTTCGCAACCGAAGTGGTTTCGTCTTCTTCTGATCTCCGAGCCATCCTGGAGGTCCATTCTTCTACAGCTGCGCGGTTCTGCCTCGGCTAAAGACCTGAACCAGCTTAGAAGCTCTGCCACGATGGACCCTGAAGGAATCAGTCTTCAAGTTCTTCTTCAAAGTTCCTCTTTGGCCTGTCTAGTTTCAGATTCAAGAAGCGTAAGTTCATTCAGCATCCGGGAGCAGAATTTACCAATTTTCTCTCCCGAACGCGCGGTTCTGGCTTCTACAGTCTGCACCGATCCCTCCTCACTCTTCTGGTTCCAAAGATCGTCTCCGACCTCTTCTGGTGTCCCAGTTTCTTTTGTTGCAAAGAGGACTCACCCACGGTTCTAACGGCGCTGACGGCATCAAATTTGGAGTTTGGGAGCGGCCAGGACAGCCTCTGCATCCTACTGTTGGTGACCTGCCCCTGCTAGTCCGAGAAACAGAGGCCCTGTTCAAGCTCCTGCCCCGACCAGCAGAGACTCCAGAAGAAATTAATAAAATTCTGAGGCATTCCCCTTCCATCTACGAAGTTTTTCCATCTGGTTTCGTCATCAACAAAATTCCTGATCAAGATCTACAGCAGCAACACCGACTCTCTATCCCAGCTCGCAGACAGCAAGCAGATTCACCGTCCACCCTTATTCCTCGTTCTTTGCTTTAGTTTCCCCACCCCGCTTGACCGGCTGAAGGTCCCTCCCTGTGTGGAGGTAGTATTGATTGTAATTTCTATTAACCCCCACCCCAAGATCCCCCTCCTACGTGAGGTGTAGTGTTGTAACTTGTTTGGGCAGATCAAGCGACACCGCCGCGGCGTGTGGGGATCCACTCGCCTCCCCGCTCGCCCTCGTCTCCGACCGGGACCGGTTTCTTCAATCCGGTCGAGTAAGTGCTCAAACCTTCACTCCACTTAGTGCTTGTCTTTCAATATTAGTTCTAATTCCGCTGGTTATGCGAGTGAGAGCCCGATCCTCGAGCCCCATAAACTTGAGTGATCACCGTGGGAATATTGCAACCGGTGCCTTTGGCACTTTGTCGGCCCCCTTGATTTGGGCATCCCCACCCTTTGGGAATCAAGTCTTGGCCTTGCTGGCCCTCTACCAGCAAGGGCCCAACCCCACATCCTCCCCTTGGCATTGCCAAGTCACCCCGGGCTTGGGTGAGTGACGATAGAGCGGTGGCCCAATTTGGCCCGTTTTGAATGCGATTGTGCTTGCTTGCATTAGGTCCGAGGTCGTGTCACATCAGATACATGGACGGGGGGAACATAGCACAAGCTCTTCCCCCCAGCTCCCCTCTCGCTCTCACCCTCACTCTTTCACTCTTTCCTTCACCTCTCCGGCGTGGATGGATGGAGTTTTTCTTCTCTTCGGGTGGCCTTCTCTTCTTTCTTCAGTCACCCTCCGGGGGGTTCGAGCTTTTCTTCTTCTTTTTGCTCTGTCGAACATGCAGAGTATATATAGAATGGGCTGCCCTTTCGTTCCTGAATGGAAGAAACTCCCGCCATATTCCTCCTCGTTCGTTGGGACATCCGGAGTTGACATGCCGCGGCGTCGTCTGTTGATTTATGCCGTACACTACTGCTCGTCCGAGGATGGGATGTTCGCGGATCTGCCGGGTCCTGCTTCACCACTGCCGCTTCTATGTTGTCGAATGGAGATGGAGATAGAGCTTCAAGCATTAATGTCATGCCCTTTTGCATCTGCACCTAAAGCTGATGGGAGAACAGAGAACCGGAGCTCGGATGGGACAACTTTTGAGTTAAACCGGCGCGGTGTTGTGCACGCTGGATTAACAACATACAAAGAGGCACGCCGGATTGCAACCAAGACGGGGCGCACCGGTGTAATGGCCATAGGAGGGGCGCGCCAGTTTAAGGCCCAAGCAAGGGCGCGCCAATTTATGTGCAGGCCGCGCCGGTTTAGACTTCGTCTCGGAGTCGCGGCTATTCGGACGGATCCTTGTCCTCCCATGTTGCTTTAGTTGTAATGCACCGCCTCAGGGGTGTTTAGTTTAGGGCCTCTGAATCCCGATTCGAAACTTTGAGTGATTTCCGGCGCATGCTGAACATGTGTTTGAATTCCCAAGTTTCTTTTGATTTGGCCTTCGGCACCGCCGACTGGGGAATCGGGGCTGTCTCTTCTGCCCGAGGGGCTTCTTTGTTGGGTGGCAAAGCACCGGGTATATATTCGTCCTACTTGGAGGAGGCATGGGGTTTATTCGACCTTTCCGTCTTCGACTCGCTCTCGACTGCTGAGACGTGCATGTCGTATGATCATCATCATTTTTTGACGTCCACAGACCGTTCCTAATCTTCCACACAATTCGTATCCTAGAGATTGAGCGGTCTAGAATTGACCGTTCTGTCTATTGCACGGTCAGAAGGGAACTGTCCTATTCTTAGAGTAGCTAATTTTAAACCGTTTGCTCACCTTGGCCAGAGGTTCTAAACGGTCTAGGTGAAGACCGCGTAGCGGTTTAAGCGGTCCCATTTCGATCGTTTAGATATCTGAAGCCCTACTTTAACCTGTTCTCACCTTATCACTCAAGTCGTGGCGTCGTCTCTCTCTCACTCAGTTTGTCGTCTCTCTCTCACTCAGTTTGTCATCTCTCTCTCACTCAGTTTCTCATCTCTCAGTTTGGCGTCTCTTTCTCTCTCAGTTTGGCATCTCTTTCTCACTCAGCTTGGCGTCTCTCAGTTTGGCGCCTCTCTCTCACTCAGTTTGGCGTCTCTCCCTCACTCTGAGTCAGCGTCGCTCTCTCACTCAGTCGTGTGTCTCACCTCCTCACTCGCTCACTCGTGCCGTCTCTCTCTCGTACGCGTCCATCTCACTCGAGTTAAGAGTCGTAGTTAGTTAGCTAGTGTCAGTCATTTACATTCATTCATACATTCATACATCCACAAAATAAAAACAAAAAGCATGTCATATCACTATCATATCATGTCCACATGTACAAAGTCGAGTCCCAAGTACAAAGAGTCAGGCCTGCCCCTCTCCCTGGCCCCCGTCGCTGTCTCCACCGCCCTCATGCCTCTTCGGGGGAGGCATCGCTGAAGTCGCCTCTATTGACACCCGTTTTATGACCAATAAGTTGGGTCATCTCCTTATTTTTCCATATGATGCTCCGAGTTGTTCACTCTTCATCAAGTCTCCTTGATCAGTTTGAAGCCTGTTTCTTGGGTCTTCTCCTTGGTTGGAGTGTGGTTTATTGTGGCCTTTTATTCGATGAGCTTAGCAGGCTTTGCACCTTTTTTTATCCTCATTGTTAATAACGGTCCTCCCTGGGGGCGTTACTTCCATATAACGCATGATCCCTGGGCCGTTACTTATTGAAGAGTCCTAAAGTTTGAGGCCTTTGTTCTAAAGCTTATCCTCTTGCTTATCCATTGAATATAACGGTTTGTCGTGCAGCCGTTATTTATTCCAACGCGTCCAGCCTTAGCCGTTACATCCAACAGAGAGTCCTGGCAGTTCAAGTCTTTTCTATGCTACTCCGTGGTCGAGATAAGAGCTTGAATTGTTGATTTCTCTTCCAAATCCGATCCTCAGAACCTTCTGTTTGTTTCTATGGACTCTTGGTGATATTATCTTTAGGGATTTGCTAAGGATTATCATTTTATCTTTTTGGATTATCCTCTGCTCGACCAGAGAGTTTGAGGGCATATAAATAGCACCCTTAACTTCATGGCCCGAAAGAGGAAGATCTGGAGTTTGCGTCGAAGTGCTGTCGCATTCTGGAGTCACATCTGACCAAGGAGAATTGTCTCTCACGTTCATCTGCTTCACGGTGAAGGGAGTATTCGTTCCATTGGTTTTCAAAGTTCATCATTACATATTGTGTTCTTTCTCATCTCCATTTCATCAAAAGCATTGTCCCTCTTCTTTCTCCACGTTCTCCCTTGTTTTTCATCATCTAAACATCCTCCTATCTTTTAAAACGCCCAGAGGGGTTAAAAAACCAAAACCTCCCTGGTACTTTCCTTTCCTTTTGCATGCTATTGAGTTTATTGAAGAATTGATGCTATATTGTTTAAAGGGCTAATCTGGGTTTGTTCTCTTGTGTTTTCACGTTCTTTGGCAGGTTTTCAGGTTCACCACACGAGGCCCAAGTCTTCTGGCCGGCTGGAGGAGTTGGAGTTAAAAGAATCCACAAGCTATTACTGCAGGTTATTTGACGGTCTTGTGCAGGCGCGTCAGATTCATATAGCGGTTCATCAAGCGACCGTCACTTCCCAGTGACGCGTTGGCTTTCGGCCGTTACATTCCGTTGATCTGCAGATTTCCCTGATTTTCTCTCTCCCGTGGGCGGGTGCTTCATCCACCTATTTCCAAGGTATTTTCAAGTCTCTGGCTTGTTTCTACTTTGGCGGCGATCACGTTCTTTCTTGTTATTGGGCATTAGCTTTCTCTCTCCATCTCATATCTCTTATCCTCTTTGCTTGCTCCACCCTTGCGGTGTGTCTTTGTTTGCTTTTGCTCCATGCCCCGGCGTGTGTTTTTCTTTATTCCCTTAGTTTAGTTTGATGATTGAGATAGCATGCCCATGCTAGATCTTGTTCTGGTTGCCTAGGTTCATGGTTCGCATGTCCTTGGGTTGATTGAGATCTTTGATTTTTACCTATCATCTTTATTGCACATAAAGCAAAAAGAAGAAGAGACGCAAAATAAATCAACAGATAATTTTTTGGCGATCACGGTGGGACAACTTGTGCCAATCGTGTCTTGATCTCTGTTTAAACCTGCCATCATTCCCTTGTCTGATTGTCCCCGGATCTCCTTCTTACTTCATCTTATTTCTGGTCCTCTGGGTGTTCTGACGGCCCTCTGTCTCTGCGTTACTCCACTCTGACGCAGGGGCGTTGGACCGTTATACGCCTGATCCTGTGTGCGGGCTTTTCATGGATTTCCCTTTTATTTCTGGTTGTTTTTGGGCTCTCTGGCTCATCCGACGGTCCTGGTGCTCTGCGTTATATTACTTCTGGCGGTCTGGTCTTCGACCGTTATTATCTTCTGATGCAGGGTCTATAGACCGTTATACTCCAGATAGGTACGCATCCCGAGGTGCATTACTTTCCATAGTTTCTGTTGTGATTTCCTTGCTTGGGTGATATCTGACTTCCTCCCTGATTGTTCTACATATTTACATCATTGCGTGCATAATTGTTTGCTAGATTCTAGGCTAGATTTTGCATGCACTCCGGTGCACATAGGTTCATTCATACTTTCATACATTAGATTGCATTTTCCCACCATGGTGTGCGGACCTCTCGTCTCCATATTCCTTGGGGCCGACTAGGAAATCACACCAGGGACCTCCATAAGTCCCCGCGAGCCGTGGATTCCCACACGGACGTCGGGCCGGTTGTACCTTTTCCACCCCGTGTCTAGGGTTGCATAAGTGAAGGAGTGGTCACACTTAGAGTCAAACCAAGCTTTACATCCATCTCCCGTCAGGAACCTATTGTTGAGAGCTCATATTAATCCATCCACTAAAGTTCCAAAGGAGAAATCCTAAGAATCTTGAAGCATCATGTTAAACAACTTGGTTGACTTTGAGTGTCTTCATCTCTTGCTACTTACATCTTTGTGATAAATCATCTAAGTTTTGTTGCTCATTGTGTGTTTGTGTTGTGTTGTGTTGTTTGCACCTTGTTAAGGTTGTTCGTTGCATGTGGAGTTGTTTTCGTCCGTTGGAAGCACCTCCTAGGGTCAACTCATTCTCCAAGTTCTACTCAAATCCGCTCTTCGAATCCACCATGGCTTCTTTCAATCCTCCTCGTCCCCAAGAGGATTCTCTTCCTCAAGGGCTTCTTGAAAACCCTGCTAGGGTTACCTCGTTCTCTTCTGTAGAGGGGACGGCCCCTCTTCCGTCCTCTACCTCCATGGAAGGTGGTCAGGCTACCCCTTCCTTCTTTACTCCTTCTGCGGGCTCCATTCTCCAGATGATGGCCCAATTGGATCCGGCCCAACTCCAAACTGTCTATCAGGCCATGCAAGGATCTAATATCTCCCCTCCCACGATTATGCAGGGTCAATCCAATCCTCTCATCCAGCCCACTCCAATTAATCTCACTCCGGTCCAACCCCGAACCATCACATTCACCGGCATGGAGACGGGCCAATCTTCCGCTTCGGCCCAGCAATCTTTTGACAAAGGGAAGTCTCCTATCCCTGCTTTCACTCAGATGGGTCATCACTTGTCTAGCCCACTTGTTCCACAAGTCTTGCTGGGTCCCTCCGATTTTCTACACCCTTAGTCAGGGGTGGTCCAAGCCCACTCCAATCTGGGTCAATCTCGGGCCCAATATCCTTCTTATGGACCCCCTACGTCGGCCGTTTATCCTTCGGCTCCTTCTTATGGGCTCCCACCTCCTACTACAATTCACCCCTCTACTCCTCAACTTCAAGCATCATCTCTTGCTACCCCTGCTCCATCCATAGAGCAGGAATTACTTGATAAATGGGCCACCATGCAACAACAACTTGACTTCCTCCAGAAGCGGGTTGGCCCACAATCCTTGGCAGATATTCCTGTTCCTAGTTTCCAGAACATCCGGTTCCCTCCCCAGTCCGAGCTCCCCAATTATAGAAAATATGACATGAACAACAATCCCTTTATTCACGTGAGGGATTAGTTATATGAATCGGCCCAATTCCAATATGATGATCGTCTTATGGCATATTTATTCCGCCGATTATTGGATGGTGTTGCACTGGAATGGCTTTATTCTCTGCCATTGGAAGAAGCTGAGAGCTTTAAGGTAGTAAAAGACAAGTTTATTCAGCGGTTTCAAGACCGGGTCGGCCCGGAATATTCTTTTACAGATCTGGTGGCCGAAAAGATGAAAACAGATGAGGAGTTTGCCACTTATGCAGATAGGTGGAGGCAGATGGCCGCTAGAGTGCCCGGCCATATTCCGGAGGAAGAGAAGGTCAAGCTACTTATTTTAAATGCTACTCCAACCTTCCGAAACATCCTGGCAATGAACGACATAGCCAACATGCACCAACTATATAGCCGGGCGCGCTTTATTCAGACTCAGTTCAAGGACTCCCCTATCCATTCTCTGTTCGAAAACCAAAAGCCCAAGTACCATAAGAAGCCACAAGGACCGGTTACAGAAGGGGTCCAAACAAATGAGCAGGTTCAAGCCGTTGCTTTTCCATTCCAAAATGCACCTTTCCGCTTCCCTCAAAACCCCCGCACTCCACAAAATTCCGCTCCACAGAACTTCCAAATCACTCCGCAAAACCCTCCGCCCACCTTCACCATTCCACAAAACACCTTTACCGCACCACAGCAACCACCACCACCCCCGCAATACCACAACGTCCCTCCACCCAACGTCTATAACAACAACCCAAACAACAAGCGCCCGGCTCCCAAGAGGGCACAATATCCTCCGATACCAGAAACCCTCACGGATATTTTCTCGGCTCTTATGTCGGTTAATGCTATACAGCTTCCTCCGGAACGGCCCAACTGGAATCTGGCCATTGATCAGACGAAGTATTGTATGTTGCATAGGCAACCGGGACATACCATTGAAGGATGTTTTCAATTCCGAGACCTAGTATATGATCTTCATGAAGGATAGAGGATAGATTGGACCGAAATGCACAGGGCCATTGTTGAGATTAAAGAAAAGAGAAGGCAGTCGCAGAGGCAGCAAGTGCAGCAGCATCAAGCACCGCAGCCGCAGCAGCCGCCACAACAGCAGCAACCATAGTAGGTTCAGGATCTGGGGATCCATCAAAATCCGATGCCAAACCATCCGCCCGCTCCACAACCTCAGCCGCCGACGCCGGCGCAAGTCAATGTAGTCTAACCCCCGACTCCTAACACCGAAAGGTCTTTTAATGATGATGGTACTGCACCACAAGTAATGGACCTCCACCATAACCACCGCAACCCCCTCACTCCTTCATTTATCCTCCCTACACACCCAACACCCTCTCTGCATGTCCTTCCATTCACACCCGCACCAGCAAATCCACCACCACCCACAGCGCCATCATAACCACCATTAGTTACCCCCGATACGGTCATAACCATCCCCTCATCCAATCCTCCGCCCGTCACCCTGCCTACACTCGTCCCCCCACCATCCGCACCATCCCCCATCATCACCCCACCTTCCGCTCATCCCACGCCACTCATCCAGCCACCATCTCTTGTTAACCCCAACATTACCTACCACCAAATCACCTCTCCTACGCAGTCTATTCCACTCATCCACCCTACCGGGCCAATAATATCATGGTGCAGACACCCGAGCAGTTGAGCGGCGCGATACGTCGAGCCACCGGTACCGCACACGGAGCATGACTCGAGCCACCTTAGCATCTATTTGGCTCAGAGACAGCCTGGAGACGCCCCCCTGAGTCCCGACATTTATCATATTTAGTTAGACTTTATGTGTGTGTAATTTGTGTTTATTTCATTGTATGCGGTTTGCTATTTTGATTGTAAGAGAGGCTTATGTGCAATTTGGACCCCGTGGGCCCCACGGGCCCGCCAGGCCCCATCCCATTAAGCCACCTCAACCAAGGGCCCCATGTGGGGTCAGTCAACATGTCAAATGGAGGCTTCTAGATAGGTGGCCCAAGTGGGGGACAAGTGGCTTGGAAAGTCCAAGTTGGCCACCCACCCCACCTACCAAGTCCACCTTCCACCTCCTTGGTCCAAGGGCCGCCCCCCCCTTAAATTTTTAATGTATTTTGTGTGTGTGTGTCACACTACATCCAGGCCACCCATTCCCATCCCCAAGATCCAACGGTGGACATTGGATGTGAGATGTAACACATAAATACTTGTAATTTCCCATTTTGATGAATTAATGCCATTTGATTCAAACAAATTCAAGAGCAAGGGCTGGTGTGCCCCCCTCCTTCTCCTCTCCCTCTCCCCCTTGAAGCTGTGAAGGCTTCCTTCTGGTGGTGAGACTCCACCCTATCAGTTCCGGTCGCCGCCGCCGCCGCCACGAGCAGCTACCGCACCGCCATCGCCATCAACGGAGTTCTACCTGTGCAGTACCACAGCAGCTTGCTCAAAATTCACAGGTCTTCCCCGAGCTCATTTGTCTACCAAATTTACAGGAGTTGTTCTTGGGATGTTCCTCTCCACGCACAAAAATCAGGCCAGCATTCAGATACGTTTGCTAATTTTTGATTTTCGTCCACTCTTCCATTTCAGTTCTGCCAGAGTTCTATCTAGGTTCACCTCCGTCCTATGTTTCATGTCTTAGAGCCCCTTTTTGATTTCTGTTAGTTCGCCCCATTTTACTGGAGATTCCATCTATCCACCCCTTCATCCACAATTTTTCTCAATTTTTGATTCACCCATTTCATATTTTATAAAATTCGTTCTCAGACCCATCTACAGTTCTGTCCACCTGTTCCCAGATCCGACCACCAGTCACCCTAAAAATCATAACAAATCTCCCCCACCTCCAAATCAAATTCTAAAAATAGTCCCAATTCCGTGGTTTGATTCCCTACAACTCCTAAGATTTGCTCAAGAGCTGAATCGGAGGTTTACTAGGCGGTCAATGGTGGTTCTCCGACAAATACCCTGTAGATCTGAGATTTCGGTTACTGTACAGCAGGGATTTGTAAATTCATTAAAGTCTAGATCCGGCTAGATCCAGCAGATCTCTATAAGTCTAGATTGAAGCATTTGAAGAGAGCTTTCCAACGATAGCTCATGCGTCCCTATCCAACGTCGGGATTGCTCGCAGGCGCCGTTTTCGCCGGAGCGCGTGCCGAAAAATAGAAATCAAAATCCGTGGGCAGCTAGTTCAACAATTGGGAATCGGGGCCGATCGACCCCCGATCGGTGTTCCCGGCCGACCGCCGTCTGTGGAGGCGCGCCACCATGGGTCCCCATCACAGTGGGTCCCACCCCCACAGATCCGGAGGACAGCGCCGTCCGTGGGTCCCGCGGGCCCGTAGAAGCCGCCGTTCGGAAAGCACGAAAACGCGGAGTTCGGCACCTCCGGACGACATCAAGATGCTGCCCGTCAACCCGAGTTGCGTGATTCCCGGACCCCACATGTGACCTTTTACCTCCCTGCATGGAGTGGGTCGACTTAGTGTATTGCTGTAATAATTGTTAACCGGGAGTCCGTGATTCGGCCGAGGTTGTCTTCGCCACGCCGGGTGCGTGGAGGTAAAGGTCTTAACCTCTTGGCGTTCATTTGATTAGCTAGTATATGGTCTTTTACCGCTGTCGAGAGTGTAGGTACTAGCCCGTGTGTCCATGTCACCGCTGTGAGAGTGAGAGTGATCCGTCCCGCGACTCGATCCGAGTCCAGAAGTTGAGTCGGACTACCCTTGACCTCCGCCGGTTCCTTAACCGCGCACGGTCCACGCTTTCCCTCGCTTCGGACGACGAGTGAGCTTCCACTTCTGTTAGCGACGTTTCGCCATTAGGAGCTCGTAGTGTCGGGCTTAGTGTCTCCCAGGTGTATGTTGCTGTTCGTGTCTTCATCTAGAGTCCGAGGGTGGCACCATATAGTATCGTCTCCCGTGTCCGTCCCGCATCATATCATCTCCCGACGCCGCGGCAAATTGCACCTTAAGAAGCGGGAAGTTGTTCCATCGGAACTACCCTACTACCTCCAATCCCCAGTCTTCCCAGCCAATAGTCGAGCAAGAAGAATCTGAACCTCTGCCAGGTACTCAATATGACTTGCTACATCATCTGGACCGAGTGCCCACCAAAATATCAGTTCTGGAGCTTATCAAGAGGTCCACCCTTCATCAAGATGCTCTCAGGGATTTCTTACAACAGGTGATGGTTAGCGAGGATATGGCAGTTGACAGCTTACCAACAGAACTGGCAACTATTTCAAAAGGGCCGGCAATTACATTCTCAGAAACTGAGCTAGCACCTCCAGAAGCTCGGCAAATGCCGCTCTGCATTACAATCATTCTGAACAAAGTCAGCATCGAGGCAGCACTGGTTGACACAGGGGCTTCAATTAATGTATGCCCGCTCAGTACTCTCCGAGCATGCAATATATCTGAAGGGCTACTACGACCTACCCCCACCACTATAGCAGCATATGACAACTCGAGGAGAGCATGTCACAGGGTGGTCACTATTCAAGCGGAGCTCGGGCCCCTTACTATGCCCGTGGATTTCTATGTGCTGGACATTGACCCCATGTTTAAGGTGATCTTGGGTCGTCCATGGATTGATACGCTCAGTGCCGTACCTTCCACCGCACATTAGTGCGTCAAATTCCCTTTCCAAGGGAGGGTCGTCAAAGTCAAGAGCTTGTCCACGGTTCAATCGGTTAAGGCCATTTCAGAACAGATTCTTCCTACACTTTGGCCAAGTAGCCGACCCGTCATATCAGTGCTGGATTTGAACTTCCCTTGGGCTTATACACCTCCTAGGCCCATCACTACTCCAGTTAACATCAAGATGAAGCCCCAGATCCGAGACTCAAAAAGCTGGAACATTATACTGAAACTGGGCTACCAACCGGGGAGAGGCCTCGGTGCACAATTACAAGGAATGACCAAGCCCATACCCAAGGGGAGAAAGATGGGAAGGAGAGGTCTTGGCTACAAAGAAACCGCATTATCTATGATGGGTGATTCTGGGCCACTCACCTGGGACTACCGTCAACACTTTGTTCGAGGGCCTCTCCAGCCCGGCACATTAGCTCTGCAGCCAGCTCCGTCAGGGAGAAATACAATATGTCCGATTGCCAGTCCACTGCCAGCACTGAAGAGGCCAGAAGATGATATGCTTGATTATGGTCAAGCCCTTCAAGGGTTGTTTCATGAAGAAGACTACTAGAAGAAGTAAGAGGCTCGGCTCGTGCAATGGAGGCCGAAGGAGCGGCCAGTCGATGATCCACGGGAGGAGGGGAGCTCGCCGATTATCTTTTCTTGGTCTCCCTCCCGCTTTCAACCTCTCCTCCAGCAGTGGGATTTCTTACCCTGTCTTCCTCCTATCATGGTAAATCCATCCTTCGTTGATCCGCCTGAAATTCTATTTATTCCTTGTGCTTGCGGGCATTGCCCGCCCATTGATCTATCCACTCTATTCACTGCTCCTCCTCCCAATGCCCAACTCCACGAGATGTTGTTCTCATCTTCCGATCCCTTCTTTGACTGCATCTTCCCCGAGCTATTCCCTATGCAGCTCCCGCCTCCTCCATCTTGCTGTGTAGTCTCTGCTGATCTCCAAAAAAAAACGTCAAATTCGAAACGGAGATTTCAGTGGAAGATTATGCTACCCTGTCTCCATCCTCATCCCAGGGGCAAGAGTCCCCTGCTCCTTCCCTTCCACTAGGTCTCCTTTCTCCTAGGTTAGGATTAGGGTCTATCGAGTCTAGGGAAGTAGAATTAGTCAGGTCTAAAGAAGTAGTGTCTTGTTCTAGGTCATCCAACCCTTCCTCCTCTGAGCCGCGCCCGCATGCGCGTCCTCCCAAATTTGTTCCTGATAGGTTCTTGCAAGACCTAGCTCAGCGTTGTCATGCCCTTTTGAAATGTCCATAATTTGTTGCTACGGCAATTATGATTGAAGAGGAAGAAGAAATAGAAGGGGTGTGGAGCGATGACGGACTCGACGTCTATGAAATCCTGGATGAAAAAGATCTGGTTAATGAGGACAGTGACGTAGATGACACTGCTGATCTGTACGCACAAGGACTTAAGAAATGCGACGAGCCGTCGTCAGCAGTGGATGAACCAACGAAAGAAATCAATCTGGGAACTGAGGAAGACCCCAGGCCCATCATTATTGCTGCTAATCTCCCTCCACAAGTAGAAGAAGATTTGATCAAGGTCCTAAGGGAGTATAGCGATTCCTTCACCTGGTCTTATGAGGACATGCCAGGTCTTGACCCCTCTTTAGTGGAACATCGACTCGTCCTTAAACCAGGGGCAACACCTGTGAAACAACGGTCAAGGAGATTTCACCCCCACATGGCCTTAAGGATTAAAGAACAAGTTGACAAGTTATATAAGGCCAGATTCATTAGAGTTGTTCTATATCCTCAGTGGGTGGCAAACATAGTCCCTGTCATCAAGAAGGATGGAAAGGTGCGTATTTGCATCGATTTCAGGGATCTCAATAAAGCATGTCCCAAGGATGATTTCCCGCTGCCTCACATTGATGTCTTGGTCGATAGTACGGCCGGGTACGAATCGTTGTCATTCATGGATGGTTACTCAAGATATAATCAGATCCGTCTCACTCCAGAAGATCAAGAGAAAACCTCCTTCACCACGCCCTGGGGCACATATTATTATGTGGTTATGCCGTTCGGTCTGAAGAATGCAGGTGCCACCTATCAAAGGGCGATGATGGCCATCTTCCACGACATGATGCATATCTGTATGGAAGCTTACGTGGATCACATTTTGGTGAAGTCAAGAACCAAAGAAGAACACCCCTCTATTCTGGATAAGGTGCTGCAAACAGCCAGGGAGTACAAGCTTAAGATGAATCCGAAGAAGTGTGTATTCGAAGTCCCTTCAGGGAAGCTGTTAGGTTTCATAGTGAGCAAACGGGGGATCCAGATTGATCTTAACAAAGCACAGGCCGTCATGGACATGCCTCCGCCTAAGAACATTACGGAACTTTGAGGATTGATCGGTCGATTGTAATTCATTAGAAGATCCATATCCCAACATTCTCAAAGGTGCCGTCCATTTTATGAATTGCTTAAGGCGGGGGTTAAGTTTGAATGGAATGAAGATTGTCAAAAGGCCTACGAGGGCTTAAAGGAATATCTATCCAATCCCCCGGTTTTGCAACCTCCTGTCCCTGGGAAACCCCTAATCCTATACATCTCGGTTATTGAAGACTCCCTAGGGGCGGTATTAGCACAAGTAGACGTTGAAGGGAAAGAGCGGGCTGCTTATTACCTCTCTCGGTTGTTCAACCCAGCTGAGTCCAGATACACCGCTATAGAGAAGACTTGTGCTGCCTTAGTGTGGGTAGCTCAGAAGCTTAAACACTATTTCCTTACCCACCCAGTTAGGTTGAGCTCTAGAATGGACCCGATTCGCTATCTCTTAGAAAAGCCAGTCCTTTCTAGTAGGTTAGCTCGCTGGCAGAGCTTCCTCTCTCAATTCGAGATCACATTTGTCGTTCAGAAGGCGGTCAAAGGATACGCCATCACTGAGCATCTTGCCCATCTTCCTATTCCTCACACTGATTCTATTCAGGATGATTTCCCTAATGAGCATCTCTCAATTCTCTCTCACCGTCCCTTCTGGTCTCTGCACTTCGATGGTGCACTTAATTCTCAAGGCCGAGGGATCGGCGCTATTCTGCTTACTCCCGAAGGAGTAACTATTCCCTTTGCTTATCAACTTCGATTTCCTGCTACCAACAACATCGCTGAGTATGAAGCTCTCCAGGCTGGACTGAAGCACGCCTATCTCCTAGGTGCGCGTTATTTGAACATCATCGGAGACTCTCAGCTCGTCTTACGGTAAGTTCTATCCACTTACCGTACTCGTGACCCCAAACTCAAGCCCTATCAAGATTTGGTCATGCTTCTTGCTAGGCAATTCCGTAAGCTAATCTATATCCATACTCCTCGTTCTCAGAACATTCTAGCCGACGCTCTAGCATCTCTTGCTTCCTCTCTATCTTTTCCTCTCAGTCGGAACACTGAGACTATCATCGTTCAGAGATTGGACGCACCCTCTCTTCAGGACCCTTGGTTCATCAACCTTAGGAAGGCTGTAGAGGTGAGGGCTGAGAAGGAAGATCTCAAGGAAGTATCTCTGATGGAGTTACAAGAGATTCTAGACGAAGAAGAGTTGCCTTGGTATCATGAAATCGAGTTATTTTGCAAAGAAGGGTCATTCCCAGAAGGGGCAAACGCCGAGCAGCGCAAGTCAATAAGGAGAGCCGCCTCAAGGTATACTATTGTTGCAGGAGAACTATACAGGCGTGCTACTAATAGAATGCTCATGAGATGCTTCGATGATAATGAGGCTTGGAGAGTGGCTGAAGCAGCCCATTCTAGTGAGTGTGGAGGTCATGTCAATGGCCAGGCTCTAGCGAAGAAAATCCTTAGGTAGGGCTACTACTGGTCCACTCTAGAAGAAGATTGCTCCCTCTATGTCCGGAGGTGTCTTAAGTGCCAACTCCATGCTGATAAAATCCATGCTCCAGCTTCATCTCTCCACCCTCTCTCTGCTCCTTGGCCATTCTCTATGTGGGCTTTCGACGTTGTCGGCCCGCTCAGTGATCCTAATTCTCAGACCAAGCAGAAATCCTTTATCCTTACTGCCATTGAGTACTTCACCAAATGGGCCGAAGCCGAGGCGTACGCAGAGATCAAAGTTTCAACGGTGTGCCGCTTTATCATGAAAAATATCATCTCCCGGTTCGGAGTGCCAAGCAGCATCATCACCGACAACAGACCCCAGTTTGTATCTCAAGAGCTCAAGAACCTATGTAAGAAGTTCAATATTGCATTGCATCATTCATCTCCATATTATCCACAAGGCAACGGTCAAGCCGAGGCCACTAATAAAACCCTTCTTAAAATCATAAAGAAAACATGCGAATATCATAAGTTTTCTGATTGGCCAGAAAAATTAGTGGAAGCTCTGTGGGCTTACCGCACCTCCGTCCGTACTCCTACGGGACAAACTCCCTATGCTCTTACCTACGGGATGGAGGCGGTGCTCCTATATGAGATCTTGATCCCTTCCCTTAGAGTACAGCTTGATAAAGAACTTAATCTCGATGAACGTCGAGAGGCGTTGCTTGTCCAGTTGGAACTCTTAGATGAGAAGAGGATGAACGCGGCAGATCACGTATCCGTTTATCAAAAGAGAGTTTCGCGTTATTTTTAAAAGAAGGTAATCGAACGTAAATTTCAAACAGGTGATATGGTTTTGAAATGCAAATTCATTCGGTCTGCAGGTCCTAGGTCTAAATTGCAACCTAACTGGGAAGGGCCGTTTGTCGTGAAAAAAGCTTATCCAGGGAATGCTTATCGCTTAGTAAATGCAAAAGGTGAGGAGCTCTCTCACCCGTGGAATGGGTTGTACCTTAAGCGGTTCTTTCCTTAGAGTCTAATTAGTGCCACCCCGGGCAACAAGATGTTCCTCCTATTTCTCTAAAAAGGGTCCCGAGTAAAGGCAATCACACACTACACGACATCCCTGGTCAGGTTTCCCGCTTTAAAAAGACACCGTTTCTCCTTGGCCATGCTTTGGGGGAAAGTTGAAGTCCCTGTTCTTTCCTTCCATCGGCTGAATCTAGGGGCATGAAGTGAATAAGGAGGCGATAACCAATCCGGGCACCCTGACGAGAGGAGGTCTCAAATAGGGGCAGTCCGTTATGACCTAACGCCACAAGCAAAAGAGCAAGAAAAAGAAAGCAAAGGATTAATCTCTACGATAAAAAAATCAAAAGTATTATCTCGAAGGTCTATTGAATATGATTCCAAAGCTCCAAAAAGCAAGAAAGAAAAAGAAATCTAGGCATAACAAGAGTGGCAGTACAGTTCCCCGCGGGACGAATGAGCCCGGTCGCACGCATGCCTAGAATGGACTAAGGTTCGATGACGGACACGAAGCCCCGGCGCAACAGACCAAATCTCTAATGGGTTGTCTGGAGAGGAACTCAAGTCCTAAAAACTTCTAAGTATGGCCTAAGCTTACCCCCGTGTTCTATTTTCCTTTTTCAAGATTGAAACTAGTACCCTGGGTATGGCCCTGGTAGAAACACCATCATGAAAATCTAGGCCTAGGTCAGGGGTTGTCACCTCATTGCACTCCAACCTCGGGACTCTCAATACGATGCGGAGGGCTCGCGTTGCTAAGGGAAAGCCCTGGTTTTCAAAATCCAAAAACAACATATATTTCAAAATCCAAAAACATCATATATTTCAAAATCCAAAAACATCATATATTTCAAAATAAAAAAACATCATATATATTTCAAAATCCAAAAACACTATATATTTCAAAAATCCAAAAACATCATATATTTCAAAAATCTAAAAAAACCACATATTTCAAAAAAATCCAAAAACATCAAATATTTCCAAAACACACAAAAATTCGAATATATTTTCTAAAATCCAAAAATACCATCATATGCATCGCATGCATCGCATTATTTCTATTATGTTTTTTCCCGCCTATTTAATAAGGCTCCACCCCTTGACCAAATATCAAGAAACGGTCATTATCTAACTCGCTTCGAGGCAAGGGGTTGAGTCTAAGAACAGATCTAACTTGCTCCATGTTTTAGTATGTGCAGAATGCAGGACCAAGAACAAAGCTGAAATCTCACCACTATGCAGGTTCAAGGCTGTGACGCGCCAGGTACAGGCCGTCACATTTGTTTAACGGTCCATGCTAGCCCGTTACATCTCTTCAGGCCTTCACTTTGACGCTCTCAGCAGTTCTCTCTCTAACGGCTTGGGGCACGACCGTTACTAATCCTAACGGTCCATCGTTGGACCGTTACTTCATCCAGAGGATTTAGTTCTCCGAGCATACACTATAACGGCCTATCTCCCCACCTTTATCTCCTTGTAACGGCCCTGGTAAGATCTGTTACCTTCTCCAGAAGCCCGGTTCTACTGGTCGTTCTAACCAAATCAAGGCACAAGTTCATGTCCATTCAATTAAGGCAATCTTATCTTATTCACATGAATTTAATGCAACATGAGATTGATAAAAATTCCAACTCTGATTGTCAAATCACATCATTCATAAAAAGAAAATCAAACTACATTCAGCCTCTTATCCGCAAAAGGGCGGATCTTCCTCAACTCTTTCAGGTAGCCACGGCATGCTTCGTCGTTCTCTTCTACTTCTTCTTGCCACGGGCGCACCTTGCTGATCTCCCACATGGTCAGCGCGTTCCGGACTGCTCTCTCATCGTCCTCGGTCCCCATCTTCCTAGGTAGAAGGGGAGGGTAGTGTGATAGTGCAGGAGCTTCAATCCGAGGTAGCCCGATCTGAAGATGGCACCAGTGTGGGTTGTAGATCGCCATGGTAGTATTTCCCACTAGCTGGAGGTCCAGGCCTTGACGCTGCGGTATTCTAAGAAGAGCGCACCGAAGGATCCTTGGTCTCTTGATGAATTTGTCCGTTGGCAAGGTGTTGAAGAAGAGGCGCCATTCATCCCGTGTTTTCTTGTCCGCCGTCTTGCATTCAACCTGAGAAGAGAATCCAGAAGCCCCTCCAATGAAGAAGAGAGGGTGGCTCCCGAAGATCCGGCTAGATGAAGTAATGTCCTCCTTTGATTAGAATTTAATTCTCACTCCCATCCAACACTCAAGGAGTATCATGGAACCGAATAAGGGTCCTCCTAGGCAAGCCGAGCTTAGTCCTTCATAGAAGTATGAGAGGATCGCTTGAGAAAGGGACATTCCCCGCCACAACCCACTAATAATGCTGAGATTTTGGGTATCTAAGAGGTGATCGGTAGTAGTGAAAAGGAAAGCTCCACATAAGCAAACTGCCACTGCCTTGGCTATGGCTTCATGTCTCACCCATTTATTTTTACAATGAGACATTACCCATTGGGCTAAAGGTATCAAGTGTATGTTGTGTGGGCTGATCATGGTCCTCACGTCCTTTGGATTATGGATGAAATCACTCAAAATTAAGGACGGGTCAATAGGCTCCACCGTGTAGCAAACTAGATCCTCATCCCCCACCTTAGTCTTAGGAAGGGCTAGGTAGGTTTCTACCTCCTCCAATAGGATTGTTGCTTCGAAGGAAGGGAAGATGAAGGTATGTGTTTGTGGATGCCACAACTCTATGAGGGCTGAAATACTAGGCCAATCTAACGTCAATTTCTAGAAATTCTCGCCTAAAACCAAGAGAGGTTGGAGGTGCCATGCTTTGAGAATTGATGTAACCTCTAAAGGGAGTGCCTTTACCATGGGAGCCACCCACTTCAGATTAGAATAGCATCTTGGACCGGGGAGGGGCTAAGAAAAGAAGAAGATCATGAGGAAGAAGATGAAGTGCATGAATTTCTGAACTTGGTTAGGTCATGGAAGCTTACCACTCTTTGAGCATTTAAGCTTAGGTGCTTGGGAATTGAGGTCAGCCTTTGTAGCTCTCCGTACTCCTTTCTTGCAGCTTTGGGTCCGGTGTAGACTTTCTCCTCCATAGCTATCACCTCGAAGCTTCTCTTCATCTTATTTCCTGCTCTTAAGAGAGGTTTTTCAGCCTTCTTGCAGAGAATTCAGAAAGATACGATTTTGGCTAAGTTTCCAAGTTTTAAAGGTTTGGTTTCGGCTTTAAAGAGATAAGATTCGGATTGGAAGGCTTTATCTTAAGTCTGGGAGGAGTCTATAACGGATTTGAGGCTTCCTATCTCGGGTTTTGCCCCTTGCCGTTCAATCCGTCTCGGAGTACAATTCATTATCTAATGGTCTGTCGCTAGACCGTCACTTTCCTCTGACGCGCTAGAGCTGGGCCATCACATTTTCTGTGGGTTTAATTTGATCAAACCTATTCTGTCAAGCTTAACGGTCTAGCATTAGACCGTTATATTCTTGTGACGCATTCTCTCTGGGCCGTTACATTCTCTGCTGATCAGTTTTGGTCTCTGCTTGGTCAATCATTCTCAACGGTCTTGCTCATGGCCGTTATCTGCCTCCGACGCACTGCGCATGAACCGTCACATTTCCTGCATATTTGGTTAAGTCTATACATCCCCTTCATCATCCCAGTCTGCATGCATTTATCATGTTGAAGTCTGTACATTCGTTCAAGTCCATGCATTTTTGAAGTCCATACACCGTTGATGAAGTGTGTACATTTGTTGAAGTTTGTACATCAGCTTCAAGTCCATACATCAGCTTCAAGTCTGTACATCAGCTTCAAGTTCATACATCATTTTTGAAGTCTATACATTCTACATCTTCACCCAAGTCTATACATTCCACATCTTCACCCAAGTCTATACATCTCACATTCTTTGAAGTCTATACATCCCATTTGTTGAAGTCTATGCGTCACATTCGTTAAAGTCTATACCTCCCACATTCGTTGAAGTCTATACATCCCATTCACTTTGAAGTCCATACATCAGGTGCAAGTCTATACATTCGTTGAAGTCCATACATTTGTTGAAGTCTATACATTCCCATACCTTCCCCCAAGTCTGTATAGCCTTCGTCCAAAGTCTACACGTCGTTGAAGTCTGTACATTCTTCATCCAAGTGTGTACACTCCCCAAGTCTGTACATTCTTCATCCAAGTGTGTACATTCCCCAAGTCTACACATTCCATGTCTCCCAAAGTTTGTACAGTCTTCATTCGAAGTCCATACATTCTCCAAGTCTGTACAGTCTTCATTCGAAGTCCATACATTTTCCAAGTCTGTACAGTCTTCATCACAAGTCTATACGTCCACACCGCTTCAAGTCTGAACATTCTTGATTCAAGTCTATACATTGCCCAACGTGAGCACAAGCCCCAAGTCTGTACATCCCTTGTCCAAGTCCATACATCCTTGCTGCTGTGTTCATCATCTGGACGTCTGCACTCGAAGTCTACACATCGCCTTGGCAAGGTCTATACACACTGAGTACAGTCAGTACGTTCATAGTTCAACATTGCTCTGCCATCTCTAACGGTCTAGTATTTGGCCGTTACTTGTATATAACGCACCATCTCTGATCCGTTACTCTTCCTGCTGCTCAGTTCTACAAAGTTGGGCTCTGTCCTTTCTAACGGCCTCCACCCGATGCGTCACTTGATCCTGACGGTTTGGGTATAGACCATTACATTGTCTGATGCTGTGACTTGTGCTATTCCTATCTGCCTCCGTGTAGACCTTGTGGTCCTACAGGCTTCCCATTCTGTTCATCCTGTACATCCACACATTATCTCATCCCCATCGTTCACATTTCATCTCCACGCAATCATCCTTTCCTTCACATGCATTCATTTTTCGTCAACTCTTTCACACATCCACAAGCATTTCCTGCATTCCAATCATACTCTCACAATACATTTTCTTGCATTCATTCTCATTCATTTTCACATGATCACCTGTTTGCATACACATCCATTCATTCACATAAAAGTTATAACAAAACATAAAAAAGATTTGCATTTCCATTTTTCATCTCCCATATAAGTCATGTACAAGTAATAAGAATAAGAAAACCAAAAAAAATGCATCACTCGGCCGGCTTATCCGCCGGGCCGCCATCATTATCTCCTCCCTCAGGTCTCCTCGCAGGTGGTGCTATGGAGGCGCTCTACTCCTGCTGTCCTCCCTCTGCCTTCTCATTCCTCCGCTGGCCAGAGGAGCTGGCAAGGAAATCCCCTATCGAGCCGCTCGGGGCAGCACTCCTCCATACTCCACTCTGGGAGGCACTCCGCTCTGGTCCCCGACCCATCATTCTCACTGTCCGCTCCATCGTCCACAGCTCGATCTTCAGCTCGAAGATCTGACGCCGCGTGTCCCATGCCTCGGTCCGATAACGATCCAAGTCCGTCGTCCAGGGTCGGAGTCTCTCCACCTCAACTTGTGACCGAGCTAGCTCTGTCCGGAGTTGCTCCGCCTCTGATCATCCTCGCTCCATCTCTACCTGGAGACGCTCTGCCTCCGTTCGAGCCAGCCTTGCCTCGGCCACTGCTGCGGCTAGCTCTCTCGCCTGTAGTTTGCGTTGCATATAGTTAGTCACATGAGCATTTCATTTTTCATAAGCATAGGCATGTAAGCATAAGCATTTAATTTGCATAAGCATTTAGCATCTTACCCGCTCCGCGAGGGTGGCCTCCGCCTCCTCGGCCCGAGCAACTGCTCGAGCAAACTCGGCGTCTCGCTCAGCCCTGCCTCCGGCAGGCTGTGAGGATGACAATGGGGCATCCGGTCCCGCTCTTTAGGTTCCCTCGGCCAGCTACATTTAGAAGTCATGGTTAGTCAATTGCATTTGCATCATAAAGCACAATTATTTTAAGTCCAAGGTTCTGGGAATCTTACCATGAGCTCCAAGGCAGTCCGGTACTCGTCCCGCTGCTGGACGGTGGCGTGGAGTAGCCCCTCGAGCTCGGCTATCCTTCCCTCAGGGTCTAGCTGCATTTTTAGAAACATGTGAGTCAGTGCATATAGGATAAAATTTTTTTATAAAAGGCATTCAGAGTTTTGAGTTTAGAATTGCATACCGGTCGTCGGGTACCTCGGTACACCTGGTCCCCGTACAGTCGGGCGAAGGCCTTCAAATACGCCTCATCGCTCTCATCCCGCTCTTTCACTGCTCTGCCCCGCTTATTCCAGTCATGGACGTACTTTGCTTTCCGGGCACACCAGTCTATGTCGCCGCTGATTCCCTTTGCTGATTTCCCCGGGTGGTCGTCACTACGGCGTGGGAAGGTCACCTCAGGCTGATGTAGTCCCCGAGTCCTCAGAATCAGCCGATAATGAAGAGGCTCGATAATATGGATGCAGTGCAACCATATGTCTCGTCTCCGGTACTAGAGGGCTGCCTCCACCCATGGCAGTCCCTCGTAACTCTCACCTCTGTACGGGGTCCACCTCACCTAGAAGCATGATAGCCCATTCATCAGCATATAAGATCATCATTTAGAAGCATATAGAAATATTCAAAATCATTTAGAAAGCATTTTTGAGTTCGGGCTTACCACCGTATGCGGGAAGGAATCCAAGTCTTCCTAGATCGCCCGGGTCAATCTGATGATCGACCCCGGGTCCCTCGCGACCACCCATCGTCTGGCGATCGGGATGCGGCCTGCGTGGAGTAGTGTGCCCCGTCCGATGCCCGGGAGGTACATGTAGCTCCAGAACTGCATGTAGAAGTTAAATCAGTCAACTGCATAATCATTTTCATAAACATTTGCATAAATCATAGTGGAAAGCATTTAAATTGCATTTACCTATAGAAAAGGTGAGAAGCCACCCAGCATCGTCTGTCGGTCCGTCGTGCTGAGGGACTCGAACAGGAAGGCTAGCACTGCCGCTCCCCAGGCGTACTTTCCAACTCTGCCCAAATCCTCGATCATCGGAAGCAGCCTGCAGCTGATCACATCTGCTCGAGTCGCGAACAAGAGCTTCCCGAACAATAGCATCAGGAACCGCCTCAGGGTGCGATCTCCCTCCGGTCCCGCCTCTGCCGCCACTCGTGGGCGCACCTGGTCGATCACTCTACCCAGATGCTCCTCTGGTAGCTCACCCATAGCTATCGCTGCTCCTCTCAATCCTAGGCTCTCCTGCAGTACTGATCTCAAGAGCTGGGATGACGTCTGCCCCGGTCTGATCAAATCCAGCCCCTGCAGCTTTTGGGCCATCTCCCGGTAGTTCCTGTAGGTCCATCCTGTCACTGCGGCTCCGTGGACTCGTAACCCGGCAATCCTCGCCATGTCTTCCAGCGTGGGGATCATGTGACCCCACGGGAAGATGAACGCCCTGCTAATCGGATCCCATCTCTCGTGCAAGGTGTACATCAGTGGCGTGTCCATCCTGGTCACCTCGATGCTCAGCACCTCGGCGAATCCCATCCCGACCAGTCTCTCTCTCTGGTAATCGGGCTGTGCCTGGTACACCGCCCGGATCTGAAGCCAGGAGATCCTCGTCCGTCTTTTTCCCTGCATCCATTTAGATCATAAGTTAGTCAAATGCATCATAAAATTATTGCATAGCATTTATAAAATGAAAACAAAACAAAAATTGAATAATTGAAAAACCTAAAAATAGTTCTGGCCTCTGGTGCATGTAACGTCCTTGGGATGGGGCGTCACATGGCTCTAACGCACCTATGGTGATGCGTTAGGTCTGTGACGGTCACTGGAAGGACTGTCACATTCCCTGCTAGAGGGCGTTTTTATTTTGCATTCCATGGCTCTCCCACTTTGGCCAAAAGGCCTACACATGATCCTAATGGGTTCATGGACCCATTTTCTACCCCCAACCCCACATGCATTCATACTAAAACACAAAAAAAATAAAATTTTGAAAAAATTTAGGGCGGAGGCCTACCTCATGGTCTTGGCCCCTCTTCCTCTTTTTCTCCTATTCCTTGGGTTCTCCCTCGTCCAGGGGAGCTTCTCCTTGGTCTTCCTCGGCCATTGGAGCCTCTTCTTCTACCCTTGGAGGTCTCCTCCTCGATTCTTCTTCCTCCGGCTGTCGTGCCACTTCGCGTTCTATACGGCGGTGAAACCGCTGGATTGCCTTGTTCTTCCCTCTCTCCCTCTTCTTCATTGGCTGTGGAGCCTCGTCGCCGGCCATCCTTCTTGGGCGAAAGACGGTGGTCGCCGGTGGCTCTCGATTGGGGTTTCTTCTCGGCGTTTGATGGATTGAATGTGACGAATGAATGAGGCCGTGGGCCATTCGGTTTGTTTTTTTTGAACACTCAGGAAATGTGACGGTCTGTCGTCTGACCGTTACATTCTCTGACGCGTACTATTCTGACCGTTACATGAATTTGAACTGTTTCATTGGAGAATGTGAACCGCTTAGTTTATGACGGCTCTTCCCTGACCGTTACTTTATGTGACACCCTCTAAGTAGACCGTTACAAACTTGCAAGTTTCTTGATGAATGAAATAGTCTATTTGATGTTATTTTTTGCCATAATATTCATTGTTGATGATTATCACACGTACAAATGGTTATGCCTTATTTCATTCTCATATTGTTATTGGCTAAGCTCTTTCTCATGAATGAAGCATCACGCTTTGTCGTTCATCAGGCAGGTAAGTCAGGTATTGTATCTCTTTCCCATATCCATTAATGCATTACTATATATCTATGATATATTATCTCGAGAACCGGCTAGTCATTCGTGTGTTCCAGTATCTGATGTTCCCCATAAACAAAAATGATGATGATCTAAGTTCACATGTTTAATCGTTAGATAGGCCGTTAGGTTGGAAAAATTTGGGGACGATGGTTCTGTCTTGCACGCCGTGGTTGCAGATGGTGTCCTGACCCTAGTTTCTCTGGTCTAGCAATATTATTCTCAAGTATCTTGATATTTTATCTTTCTTTGCATTCGTTTTACATCTTTTGAGCATTCATGTGCTTCATCTGTTCAAGGTATCTCAATGACGGTGAATAGTTGTGTTCCTTAAGCTCGAATAAGGAGAATCATTCCACTCTGAATTAGAAGGTTTCCTTTGATCTCATCGCTCGATTTGGTTGGCTGAAGATTCCTGTCTGGAGTTTAGTCAGTTCACTTTCCTTTTCGTTGCCTCCGGCGGCTAGCCGTGTTTCCTTTCCTTAGTTGTTAGTTCCTCCTGACATGCATCCTTTGGTTGGCTTTTTCCTTGTGATCGGTTCGAAGTTTTCCATAAAATTACTATCGCTTGTTGGTAAAGAACGGGTGTCGTTTACCTTAACGCCCACTTTTTCGCTTCACTCCGCTTCATTTCCGCTTCATCTCCATGTTCCATTTCATTTCCGCTTCACCTCCACTCGCTCCCCTGCAAAGAGGGCGTTAAGGAGGGGCATATGTTGACACCCGTTTTATGACCAATAAGTTGGGTCATCTCCTTATTTTTCTATATGATGCTCCGAGTTGTTCACTCTTCATCAAGTCACCTTGATCAGTTTGAAGCCTGTTTCTTGGGTCTTCTCCTTGGTTGGAGTGTGGTTTATTGTGGCCTTTTATTCGATGAGCTTAGCAGGCTTTGCACCTTTTTTTATCCTCATTGTTAATAACGGTCCTCCCTGGGGGCGTTACTTCCATATAACGCATGATCCCTGGGCCGTTACTTATTGAAGAGTCCTAAAGTTTGAGGCTTTTGTTCTAAAGCTTATCCTCTTGCTTATCCATTGAATCTAACAGTCTGTCGTGCAGCCATTATTTATTCCAACGCGTCCAGCCTTAGCTGTTACATCCAACAGAGAGTCCTGGCAGTTCAGGCCTTTTCTATGCTACTCCGTGGTCGAGATAAGAGCTTGAACTGTTGATTTCTCTTCCAAATCCGATCCTCATAACCTTCTGTTTGTTTCTATGGACTCTTGGTGATATTATCTTCATGGATTTGCTAAGGGTTATCATTTTATCTTGCTGGATTATCCTCTGCTCGACCAGAGAGTTTGAGGGCATATAAATAGCACCCTTAACTTCATGGCTCGAAAGAGAAAGATCTGGAGTTCACGTCGAAGTGCTGCCGCATTCTGGTGTCACATCTGACCAAGGAGAATTGTCTCTCACGTTCATCTGCTTCACGGTGAAGGGAGTATTCGTTCCATTGGTTTTCAAAGTTCATCATTATATATTGTGTTCTTCCTCATCACCCTTTCATCTAAAGCATTGTCCCTCTTCTTTCTCCACGTTCTCCCTTCTTTTTCATCATCTAAACATCCTCCTATCTTTTAAAACACCCAGAGGGGATAAAAAACCAAAACCTCCCCGGTACTTTCCTTTCCTTTTGCATGCTATTGAGTTTATTGAAGAATTGATGCTATATTGTTTAAAGGGCTAATCTAGGTTTGTTCTCTTGTGTTTTCACGTTCTTTGGCAGGTTTACAGGTTCACCACACGAGGCCCAAGTCTTCTGGCCGGCTGGAGGAGTTGGAGTTAAAAGAATCCACAAGGTATTACTGCAGGTTATTTGATGGTCTTGTGCAGGCGCGCCAGATTCATATAGCGGTTCATCAAGCGACCGTCACTTCCCAGTGACGTGTTGGCTTTCGGCAGTTACATTCCGTTGATCTGCAGATTTCCCTGATTTTCTCTCTCCCATGGGCGGGTGCTTCATCCACCTATTTCCAAGGTATTTTCAAGTCTCTGGCTTGTTTCTACTTTGGTGGCGATCACGTTCTTTCTTGGTATTGGGCATTAGCTTTCTCTCTCCATCTCATATCTCTTATCCTCTTTGCTTGCTCCACCCTTGCGATGTGTCTTTGTTTGCTTTTGCTCCATGCCCCGGCGTGTGTTTTTCTTTATTCCCTTAGTTTAGTTTGATGATTGAGATAGCATGCCCATGCTAGAGCTTGTTCTGGTTGCCTAGGTTCATGGTTCGCATGTCCTTGGGTTGATTGAGATCTTTGATTTTTGCCTATCATCTTTATTGCACATAAAACAAAAAGAAGAAGAGAAGCAAAACAAATCAACAGCCTCGTCACGCTGACGTCGCCGGCGCTGCTCGTCCTCCTCGTTCCTCCGGTGACCGAAGGAACCCGTGAAGTAACTCCTCACAGAGCCATGAGTACCGTGGCTGCCGCTCGGAGTCCCGTTATGCGCTGACCGCCGGCTCATCTCCTTGTAGGCCCGCAGCTCCCCACTCAGCCCGGATGCCTCGATCAGAGCCCGGTCCCGCTCCGCTCGGACCCGCACCAACTCCTCCGCTCCAGGCCGGAGTCGCTCCAGCTCATCCCGAAGAAGCGCCGTCTCTAGTGCATCTGTCGGCCGGCTCTGCGTTGCCTCCTCCCGCAAGCGGGCCACCTCCTCCTGAGCCGCTGCCTGACTCTACTCAAGCTCGGTCCTCAGTCGGGTCAGCTCGGTCGTCTGCATATGCATCGTCATGGTTAGTCAATAGCATTTCATACATTTTATAATCATAAGGATAATCAACAGGGAAAGTGTAGTAGTTGCGTATCCTCTCGGTGAACGCCACCTCGGCCCACTTGGCCCGCGCCACCATGCGTGAGAAGTCGGCATCCCGCTCAGCTCGGTCTGCGGGAGTCTGGGCGGAAGAAGAAGAAGGAGCGTCTGTCCCCTGGCGCTGGGTCCCCTCGGCTCGCTGCATCCACAACTCTAGGTCAGTCACAGGCATAATCATAATCATAAGCATTTGCATAATTTAAAGAGTTTAGGGTTTAGAAAACTCACCAGTAGGGCCAGGGCCTGGCGGGCCTTGTCGCGCTCGTGGATCGTCGCATGGAGGAGCCCTTGCAGCTCCACGATCCATCCCTCAGGGTCGATCTGCATTTACGAAGTTTAGACATCAATGCATAGGCATATAGGAGGCATGATAGGAAGAGCATTTAGGGTTTAGAAGTCGTACCGGTCGGTGGGCACCACGGAACACCTGGTCCCGGTAGTGCCTGGCGTACGCTGTATAGTACGCCGCGTCGCTCTCCGCCCGGGCGGTCACCACTCGCCCGCTTGCTGTCCAATCTATAATCTACTCTACATCTCGCTCTCTCTAGTCCAGCACCGTCGCCACGCCCCGTGGGTGCCGGTTGACGTGCTCCCCTAGCACTGGAAGCTCCACCGCTGGTTATGGGATGCCGGTCATCCTCATCACCAATCTGTAGTGTAGTGGCTCCACTACGTTCATGCAGTGCAGCCATACGTCACGTCCAGAGAAGGCAAGGGCCCCTGCCACCCAGGGCTGACCCTCATGCCCCTCCCCTGTGTAAGGAGTACACCGTACCTGTCAAGATAGAGAGTCACATCAGCACCGTAATCATATAGAATTGCATTTAAGTAAGGGGTCTAAGTTTAGAGTCGTACCGAGGTGTATGGTAGAGTGTCTATGTCATCCTGGAGCTCCCGAACCTGTCTTCAGAGACCTCCACTCTCCCGAGGTGCGATCCACCTCCTCGCAACAGGCAGTCAGTCCGGGTAGGTCTCCTCGCCTCGCCTGAGCTCGCGTAAGTACACGTAGGCCCATACCTGCATTGCATTGCACCAAGAGTCAGCATATGGCAGTCGGAGGGGTCCGATAGCTAACTGCATAACAGGAGTCAGAGTCGTACCTGGAGTAGAGGAGAGAAGCCCCCAAGCATCGTCCGTCGGGACGTCGAGCTCAGAGTGTCGAAGAGGAAGGCGAGGACGGCAGCTCCCCACGCATAGTCACCCATGTGGCTGAGGTCCTGGAGCAATGGTAGGAAATGGCAGCTGATGACGTCCCCTCGCGTCGCGAATAGAAGTCGGCCGAATAGTAACGTCAGGAACCGCCGCAGTACCCGGTCTACCTCCGGTCCCGCCTCCACTGCAACTCGTGGTCTGGCTTGCTCCACGAGTCTCTCGAGGTGCTGCTCGGGCAACTCTCCCGTCGCAATCCCCGCTCGTCAAAGCCCCAGGCTGTCCTGAAGCGTCGCCCGAGTCAGGGTGGTGGATTGCCGCTCGGGGTGCAGCAAGTCCAGTCCCAGAAGCTCCTGGGCCATCTCTCGGTAGTCGGGGTATGTACTCCCGCTGACCGGTGACCCGTGCACGCGAAGGCCAGTAAGTCGGGCCACGTCCTCAAGTGTAGGGACCATGTGCCCCCACGGGAAGAGAAACGTGCGACTCACTGGATCCCAACGGTCGTGCAGAGCGTAGAGTAGCGGTGTGTCAAACCGACTGACCTCCACGCTCAGGAACTCTAAGAATCCCATGACTCTCAGCCTCTCACACTGGAAGTCGGGCAACACGAGGTACACTGCCCGAACCTGCAGCCATGAGATCCGGGTCCTACGCTAATTGCATTTTAGTTTAGAATTTTGCATTTAATTCAATAATTAACTCTCTGCCTTCTAAACAGTCACCCATGGACCGTTTTCATATCCAACGGTTGTCTCCCAACCGCTTCAATAAGTCCCACGGTTCCCCCTGGACCATCTTTTTATCTGACCCTTGCCCTTGGAAGGGACCACAGTTGGCCGCTCAGTCATTACACGGTCCCCACCTGACCGCGTCTCTTCCCTTTTAAGTGGTTAATCGTTTGGGTTGCACGGTCTGTCGACTGGCCGTCTGAGGTTCAGCAGTTCGAGTATAGCCATTCTATTTCTAGGTGTTCTAGATTCAGGGCGGACCAAGTAGGTCCGTCCTACGTTCCACGGTCTGATGGAGACCATTCCGTTTTCAACGTCTCATATTCTAAGTGGACCAACATGGACCGCCCTACCTTTGGACGGTTTACATTGGACCGTTCTATGATGTCGGTTCGTATTCTTTGAACGGCCACCCACAGGCCGTATGTTCTTTGAACGGTTCTATGTGAACCACATTGTTTTGTTAGGCGGTCACTGTTGGACCGTGCTATTACTGTCGTCTCTGAGGATGGGAAAACTTCTCCCCACATCCGTCCACGGCCCTAGGGCCCATACATGGTGTTTCTGAGGGGTCGGATGCCCCTATGGTCCCCCTAAAACTAACATGCATAGAATTAAAATGAAAATGGAGGGGGTTTTTTAGTGCACCTACCTCGGGGTCCCGTGGTTTCTGATAGGTTCGGTGCAGTATTCAGAGGGGGGGGTGAATGAATATGACTTTTAAAAACCTTTCACCCAGTTAAAATTTCGCTCACTAAAAATGCTAGTTCGCAAACTAAACAAACTTGAAGGCTAATTGGCAGTTGTGGAACTGACCAAACACACAGTGAGATCACTAGAGAGCTAACAAGACAGATTTAGTCAATCTGAAAACTAATTAACTCTTCTGCTCAACCAAAAGCCAAACACATGGAGTGCCCCTATGTAATCACCTAGCGGAAGCACAAATAGACAAGTCAAACCACAGTGCACAAGGGGTTTTTAGGTGGTTCGGTCCAGCAGACCTACATCCACCCCACACTCAACCAGAGTGTGGCTTCCACTAGCTCACGCTAGAAACCGCAGACTCAGTCTGCAACAGGTGCTGCCACACAACTTGACAAGGGGAACAACCTCCCCTCTTCCTCCCAACCGGAGGGACACCCCAAGTGACTCCCAGCCACTTGGAAACTAGAGACGCACAGTCTCTCTTCCTCCAAAACCGAAGGGAACACACCAGTGACTCCCAGTCACCAGCAAACCGGAGGTCGAAGACCTCGCTTCCTCCAGACTAGGAGGGACACCTGGACTTGCAACCCACAAGCCCAGAACCGGAGATCAGATCTCCCTTCCTCTAAACTGGAGGGAACACACAAGTGACTTCCAGCCACTTGCAAACTAGAGGTCGCAGACCTCTCTTCTTCCAGACCAGGAGGGACCAGACCTCAATCCAGAGGATCGGAAGTACAAAGCTAACCAAATGAAAAAGGAAAAATAAGAAAAGAAAAATACACAGCGATCAGAAAGCTGTAAAGAAAGATAACACAGATGTGGCTCGTATGGAGCTGACTGGCCTGGATTTGATCCACGGACCAGTAGACAGATCTTCAGGTAAGCTTCTCTTCCCCTTCTCTTCTCTCTCACTTTCTTTTTCTCTTAACCCTCACGAGCTCTCTAACTCTCTCTTTCTCTTCTTCTCCTTCTGCTCTTCTTCTCTTTCTTTTCTTCTTCTTTCGGAGGCTCTCAGCCAGCTTCAGCACACGTGTCACAATCCTGTCTGCCCTTCCAGTCTCGGATCACGTGCCACCCAGTAACTGGGGAATATTCTTCCTCGGACCACCTTCTTCTTTTTGTTTTTCTTCTTCTCCTGCAAAGAGATTAAAACCATTAAAACTCAAGGCCACAAAAAAAACTAAAACTGCACGAGGTACGTGATAGCAATACGAGATGCACTATACTGAGAACGACACGAGATACACAAGATGACTACAGCACGAAATAACGAGAGAACGACACGAGGTACCACAGTAACAAGGCTAACACTACAAAGAGAATGACACGAAGTCAGATTAGAACAGCACGAGGTGAGAAGGAAATAACACGGAGTAAAATGGTAGTAAAACACGCGATCAGAGGAAACCTGAACGAAGATAGAAAAAAGCAACACGAAGATATAAAAACAACACTAAGACACAAACACAGAAATAACATGAAGACTCGAACACAAAAATGACACGAAGACATAAAAAGAAAAGATAACACGAAGACACAAACACAGAAGCAACACGAAGAACGACCTGAAAACGAGGACGACACGGGCTGAAAACAACTCGAAGATGAAAACAGAAACTGACGCGAAGTGTGGTCTCAAAGCAAGAAAGACACGGGGTCTAGGAAAAACAACACGAGGACAGAAGACAGGAACGGCTACAACGACACGTGATAAAACAGTGAAAGCAGGAAAACGACTCGAGTAACTACAGTAAATGACACGAAAACACCAGAGCAAAAATAAAAAGGATGACTCGAGATGAGCAACTAAATACTGAAGAAACGACACGAGGTTCACAGGAAAACGACTCGAAGTTCATCAGAACAAATCGAGCTGCTTCAGTAAACAGCACGAAGACAATCAACAAACATACTTGGAACAACACGACGTACAAAAAGACAACACGAAGTGTAGTAAACACAAACAACACGAAATATGAAAGGAACAGTACGGACATACAAGGTACTACCTCATAGCGGTTTTCCTGTTAATCATGGAAATTTCAAGTGCATAACATTACGCAAGATATATGATTAAAATGACAATATTTAACATAGTGATGCTCATCATCAAAACACTAGGGAAGTCACAAACAAGAAAGCTGTAAACAACAAGGCATGTTGTTGATGGGGACATCACCTCCCATGCCCATGTTCACAGCTCGTCTCCTCACCCCGGTTGCATCCGATATGATCTAGTCATTTAATTTTGAGTCCTATGTAATTTTTATTTGAGTCATTTGATGTAATTTTCCCTTTATTTGAGTCATGTACCTAGGTTAGTGAGTCATTTTCCTAAGTATTGTGTCATTAGGTTGGTTTATTAGGTTAGTGGGCCCAATTCATTGGGCTTGGCCCAAGGGCACCCCTATCCCTTCGGTTATTTATCATTGAGTCAAATGTCAGGGACTTTTGTAGAAATGTGGGTTGCCTATATATAGGACCCCATTCCCCTCATTTTGAAGGAATGAATCAATGAATGAAAAAACTTGCCATTTTGAGAGTTTACACTTCTTATCTAGTTGAGAGATTCCATTTTTTGGGTGAGAAACCCTAGGGGAGAGATTCCCCACCCTTCCCTCTCTTAATCTCTCTTTTTCACTCCACTTTCTCTCTCCTCAACACCCAAATTCAAATTTTCTTCTCTCTCCTCCCTTCCCAACCACCACTCTCCCACCTACCCCCATTAAAGGCCACTCCCCTTCCCCACACACCCCATTACTCCACCCCCTAGTCCCAAGAGAGCTTCCACCAACCCTAGCTCCACCTCCCAACCCCCAACTACCCCACCCACTTCCCCAAGCACCCTTCCCACTACCCCAAGCACCCCTTCCCTTCCCCAACACAACTCTTCCCATCCCCAAAGCCCCATTAACCACATTAGTCCATTTTCAAATTTTGGAGAAAGATCTCTCCTTCTCTCTTCCCCACCCATCCCAAATTCGTAGCTCCCCTCTCACCCACTGCAAACACCACCTTCTAGACCCCATTCTCCCTCATCCACACCTTGGAACACTCCCTCCTAGACCCCCTCACAGCCAGGGCTCTCCCCACACTCATCCACTTCCATTTCCCCTCCCATATACCCCATTTCCTCCCACCATCTTCAACCTTCAGTTTTCAGTTCGCTGGCAGCAGAAGAGTAGCAGTTTGCAGAGGCGACCCTGAGCACATCCCAGAGAATCTGAAGGCTCAAGAGGCATCCACGGAAGCTTCTGCCTATCCTCTCAGTAACAGAAGTGGTTTCATCCTCATCGGAGCTCGGTGCTGCCCATGAACCCCGTTCTTCCCCGACTGCGCAGGTCAGCCACTGCAGAGTTTCAGAACTGGAGGAAAAGCTTCATCACAACGAGCCCCGAAGGAATCAGGCCACAAGGTCTTCTGAAAAGTTCTTCCTCGGCCTGTCTACTTTGAGAAACAAGAAGCGGAAGTCCATTCAGCATCCGGGAACAGAAGTTACCAATTTTCTTCCACGGTCGCGCGACTCTGTCTTCCACAGTCTGCACCGACCCCTCCTCACTCTTTTAGTTCTATAGTTAGTCTCCGGCATCCTCTGTCATCCCTGTTTCTTTTTATGCAAAGAGGACTTACCCACGGTTCTAACGGCACTGACGGCACCTAATTCGGAGTTCAGGATCGGCCGGGACAGCCTCTTCTTCCCACTGTTGGTGATCTACTGCTAGTCCGAGAATCATAGGCCCTGTTTGAGCTCCCGCCCCGATCGGCAGCGACCCCAGGAGAAATTAAAAAAATTCTGAAGCATCCCAGCTCCTGTAACGAAGAGTTCCCCACTGGTCTCGTCCCCGGCGAAATTCCAGAAGCAGATTTATAGTTCCGGCACCGACTGTCTGTCCCCTTTAGCTGAAAGGAGACAGATTCGGCATCTTCATTGCTTCACTATCTTCCACTTAGTTTTCCCCTCCCCGCTTGGCTGGCTGAAAGCCCCTCCCTGTGTGGAGGTAGTTTTGATTGTAATCATTTAACCCCCACCCCAAGATCCCCCTCCTGCGAGAGGCGTAGTGTTGTAATTGGTTTGAGCAAGTCAAGCTTCACCGCCGCGGCGTGTGGGGATCCACCGCCTCCCCGCTCGCCCTCGTCTCCGAGCGGGACCGGTTTCTTCAAACCGGTCGAGTAAGTGCTCTAAACCCTTGCTCATTGTGCTTGTCTTTCAATGTTTGTTTCTTAGCTCCGCTGGTTGTGCGAGAGAGAGCCCGATCCTCAAGCCCCGTTGCCTTGAGTGATCACCGTGGGAAGAGTGAAACCGGTGCCCTTGGCACTTTGTCGGCCCCATTGAATTGGGTTCCACATCCTTTTGGGAATCAAGCCTTGGCCTTGCTGGCCCTCTACCAGCAAGGGCCCAACCCCACATCTTCACCTTGGCATTGCCAAGTTACCCCGGGCTTGGGTGAGCGACGAGAGAGCGGCGGCCCAAATTGGCCCATTTAGATTGCGAATGTGCTTGCTTGCTTAAGTCCAAGGTTGTGTCACATCAAATTGGTATCAGAGCAAGTCATTGACTTGTCTCTATCAAGTCAAGTCCTAGGGCATGCTTGCATTCTTGTCCGAACCGTGCATTGTCAAACCATCATTGTTAACATTGAGTCTTGGGTCACATGGCCCCTCTCCCAATCATATCCCATGCATGCTTACCTAATGGAGAGCCCGTAGAAATTGATTTCATTGACCTAGAATCTGAAAATTGGGTGTCCCCCGATATCATTACCTCTCTTTGTAGGACCGGACAAATTGTGCACAATGGAGACCAAGTCTTTATTGAATTTCATAAATGGTTCGGGAAGACTAAGTATTTGGATGGGGCTTGGTGTCAAAAGGGAACATTGGCGGGTCCATGTATAATCCTAGGTAAGAAATGGTTAGATGAAAGGAATGCCTACATCGACCCAACACGTCGGATTTGCCTAGTGCATCCACCCCACCTTTCGGGAACCTTTAAATTCAACAACCTTGTATTCTCCCACCCGCGGGAATCCCGCCCTTGTTCACCACCCCGGGTGCACCATACTCCGGCCATCATCACCCCACCATCAATGAACCTTCCCACTCCATTAGCTTTGGAAGAAGTAGTCCACCCGCTTTGCCACATGAAGACAAATACCCCTCGGGAACCTATCCCCTCCATGGAGAGCACCCATGTCCCAATTGAAGAGGAAGCCTCGCACGAGGATCGTTACCCTACACCACCCCCTCTAGATAAGGCCGAAATCATCTTAGAAGAGTCCCTTGTTAGGTGGCTAAGGGAGAGCCTAATTAGAGAGATCTCGGCCCATGTTTGCCCTCCCATTGAATAAAATTTTCCCCTAGTGCCCTTCTTCTCCTATCACACCACAATCCAAGCATCCTACCAAGTGGAAACTTTAGGGGATCTTCTTAAGGGCCTAGCATGGCAAATTGAGTTCACTAGTATATTGACCCCTATAGCCGAACAGCCTAGGAGCCTTGGCCTCCTACACCTATGCATCGGGTCTATCACCTCAGTTTGCACCATTGGTTGGTACACTAGCGACCTCCTTCTATTCCTCCCCACACCCGATGAGCCCGACCTTCTCCTCCAATTGGAGCTTTTTATATCGGGTAGAGAGCCAAGCCCTCCCCTCATGGCCAACCCACTCACCAAGAGCATTGACCCAATTATCATTGAGAGGGATGACTTAGCACCTTTTGAGGACCTTGAGGACATGGAGCTCCTTCCCCTTAGTAACCCATTTTATGATCCCTATGATCCATTACAATGGGAGTCAAAGAACCCGGGTGACCCAACCATCTTACCCACCACCCACCCTTTCCTACCCCCACCCACCATATTGGGCCAAACCCACCTCATCCATGACCCGGGTTATACCTTGGGAGCCATGACCTTGGGCTACATATCCCTAGGTAATAAGGTTGTGCCCCACCCCATGATGACCACCTTCTTAGATCCATTCGATCCATTCCAATGGGAGTTCAAAGGTTGTCCCACACCTATACATATGGAGGTCACCTTTGGGAAACGCATGCATGTGTCTAGGCCTACCACACCACTTGGCATGATCACTATGTTGGGTCCTTTCATTCATACCACCCACATGTCAAGTAGGAAGCATGAGTGGCCCATATTCGGATGTATTGGTCCACCTTCATTTATCATGGGTCTTAAGCATGTCAAAAGTATCTACGGATGTCCGGGTCCCCCTACATTCATCACCACTTTGCATGATAGGTTCACCTACGGGTGCCCCGACCCACCTAGGTCCACCAAAGTCTACATGATAACATTGCATGATAAGTCCACATATGGTTGCCCCGGCCCTCCAAATTCCATCAAAGTCTTCTTGGCATCAAAGCATGATTGGTCTACTTTTGGTTGCCCAGGTCCACCCATCACCCCTAGAATGTCAACATTCACAAAATTGCATGAAAGCCTTTGCAAGCACATAAGCAAAAAGAATGAGGCTTATAAAAAGCTGGCCGACTCTCATCGGCGTCACCAAGAATTTCATGTGGGTGACTTTGTGATGGTAAGGACGGAGAGACTCTCCCCGGGAGCCATCTCTAAATTGAGGCCACGTGGGGCTGGTCCCTTCCCGGTCCTGAGGTGCATTGGTGCAAATGTCTTTGAGTTAGATCTCCCTAAAGAGTATGGAATAAGTCCAACATTCAATGTTGCCGACCTAGTGCCATATAAGGGACCCACGGTGGTACCTAGTGAGGAGATTGAGCCTACTTCTTCCCTTGAGAGAGCACCCACCCGTGAGGAGAGACCACCAGCCAAGAGAGCTCAGCGTGAACAAATTGAACAAATATTGGATGAACAAGTCACTACCACTCGGAGCAAGGTATACGAGCGCTATCTCGGCAGCTGGATGGATCGGTCTCGTTCGGAAGACTTGAGGGCAGTACCACTTCTACACCCCCAAGGAGGGAAGGACACTTACTCGACGGAGTCGAGTTCTCCGCACCCCGGGAGTATGATGGGGACATCACCTCCCATGCCCATGTTCACAGCTCGTCTCCTCGCCCCGGTTGCATCCCATATGATCTAGTCATTTAATTTTGAGTCCTATGTAATTTTTATTTGAGACATTTGATGTAATTTTCCCTTTATTTGAGTCATGTACCTAGGTTAGTGAGTCATTTTCCTAAGTATTGTGTCATTAGGTTGGTTTATTAGGTTAGTGGGCCCAATTCATTGGGCTTGACCCAAGGGTACCCCTATCCCTTCGGTTATTTATCATTGAGTCAAATGTCAGGGACTTTTGTAGAAATGTGGGTTGCCTATATATAGAACCCCATTCCCCTCATTTTGAAGGAATGAATCAATGAATGAAAAAACTTGCCATTTTGAGAGTTTACACTTCTTATCTAGTGGAGAGATTCCCTTTTTTGGGTGAGAAACCCTAGGGGAGAGATTCCCCACCCTTCCCTCTCTTAATCTCTCTTTTTCACTCCACTTTCTCTCTCCTCAACACCCAAATTCGAATTTTCTTCTCTCTCCTCCCTTCCCAACCACCACTCTCCCACCTACCCCTATTAAAGGCCACTCCCCTTCCCCACACACCCCATTACTCCACCCCCTAGTCCCAAGAGAGCTTCCACCAATCCTAGCTCCACCTCCCAACCCCCAACTACCCCACCCACTTCCCCAAGCACCCTTCCCACTACCCCAAGCACCCCTTCCCTTCCCCAACACAACTCTTCCCATCCCCAAAGCCCCATTAACCACATTAGTCCATTTTCAAATTTTGGAGAAAGATCTCTCCTTCTCTCTTCCCCACCCATCCCAAATTCGTAGCTCCCCTCTCACCCACTGCAAACACCACCTTATAGACCCCATTCTCCCTCATCCACACCTTGGAACACTCCCTCCTAGACCCCCTCACAGCCAGGGCTCTCCCCACACTCATCCACTTCCATTTCCCCTCCCATATACCCCATTTCCCCCCACCATCTTCAACCTTCAGTTTTCAGTTCGCTGGCAGCAGAAGAGTAGCAGTTTGCAGAGGTGACCCTGACCACATCCTAGAGAATCTGAAAGCTCAAGAGGCATCCACGGAAGCGTCTGCCTATCCTCTTCGTAACGGAAGTGGTTTCGTCCTCATCGGAGCTCGGTGCTGCCATGAACCCCGTTCTTCCCCGACTGCGCAGGTCAGCCACTACAGAGTTTCAGAACCGGAGGAAAAGCTTCATCACAACGAGCCCCGAAGGAATCAGGACACAAGGTCTTCTGAAAAGTTCTTCCTCGGCTTGTCTACTTTGAGAAACAAGAAGCGGAAGTCCATTCAGCATCCGGGAACAGAAGTTACCAATTTTCTTCCACGGTCGCGCGACTCTGTCTTCCACAGTCTGCACCGACCCCTCCTCACTCTTCTGGTTCTATAGTTCGTCTCCGGCATCCTCTGGCATCACCGTTTCTTTTTCTGCAAAGAGGACTTACCCACGGTTCTAACGGCACTGACGGCACCTAATTCGGAGTTCAGGATCGGCCGGGACAGCCTCTTCTTCCCACTGTTGGTGATCTGCTACTACTAGTCCGAGAATCAGAGGCCCTGTTCGTGCTCCCGCCCCGATCGGCAGCGACCCCAGGAGAAATTAAAAAAATTCTGAAGCATCCCAGCTCCTGTAACGAAGAGTTCCCCACTGGTCTCGTCCCCTGAGAAATTCCAGAAGCAGATTTATAGTTCCGACACCGACTGTCTATCCCCTTTAGCTGAAAGGAGACAGATTCGGCATCTTCATTGCTTCACTATCTTCGACTTAGTTTTCCCCTCCCCGCTTGGCCGGCTGAAGGCCCCTCCCTGTGTGGAGGTAGTTTTGATTGTAATCATTTAACCCCCACCCCAAGATCCCCCTCCTGCGAGAGGCGTAGTGTTGTAATTGGTTTGAGCAGGTCAAGCTTCACCGCCGCGGCGTGTGGGGATCCACCGCCTCCCCGCTCGCCCTCGTCTCCGAGCGGGACCGGTTTCTTCAAACCGATCGAGTAAGTGCTCTAAACCCTTGCTCATTGTGCTTGTCTTTCAATGTTTGTTTCTTAGCTCCGCTGGTTGTGCGAGAGAGAGCCCGATCCTCAAGCTCCGTTGCCTTGAGTGATCACCGTGGGAAGAGTGAAACCGGTGCCCTTGGCACTTTGTCGGCCCCATTGAATTGGGTTCCACATCCTTTTGGGAATCAAGCCTTGGCCTTGCTGGCCCTCTACCAGCAAGGGCTCAACCCCACATCTTCACCTTGGCATTGCCAAGTTACCCCGGGCTTGGGTGAGCGACGAGAGAGCGGCGGCCCAAATTGGCCCATTTAGATTGCGAATGTGCTTGCTTGCTTAAGTCCAAGGTTGTGTCACATCAGTTGTACAGACTTCAAACAATATGCATCAGACGACTATGTATGGACTTGAAGACCCTTAGCCAATGTATAGACTTCAGGTGGAGACCAATGTGTAGACTTCTCGTGAAAGCCCAATGTGCAGACTTGAGCTATGAAAGCTACAATGTCGATGTATGGACTTAGTGAATGTTCAGACTTGTGTACAGACTTGCAGAGTCGACCTCAATGTATAGACTTGAGGAATTGAAGCCAATTTACAGACTTGTCGACTGGCTCAGCAATGTATAGACTTGGCGAATCACGGTCCAATGTATAGACTTGAAGCCTTAGGACGCAGCATGAGACGCTGTACATACTTGATGCATGTGAACAGTGAGACAGATGTATAGACTTGATGCCTGTAGTAGTGTATAGACTTTGGACTTCGCCATGCTTACACTAAGCGATGTACACACTAGCTGCCTGACTAATGTGCATGACAATGTATAGACTCAATGAACTACAACATGAACATATCAGCAGAGAAGCAATGCACAGAACAGAAATTCAGCACAAGCCAATATATCACGGTATGACTCAAGCATACACATGCATTCTTCACAATTCAGACATGGCACACTCATGCAATCTCCCACAGAAAAGATCAGACATATTCAAGATAATGTGGTGACTCATTCATGTTGCTATCATTAAAACACCACATCATCAACAAAGCACAAGGGGCATAACAATCTCCCCCTTTTTGATGATGACAACATAATGAGTCACACTGACTCATCAAACTATTATCCCCCTTTGACATAATCAAAAAGAAGGGAAATGGTTTGATAGTCAAATGCAGCACATAAATGCAGCACACAAAGATAGCACATAAATGCAGAGAATGAGCCATGGTTCTTTAAAATGAAGATCTCCCTTATGACAATGAAGCAGCTCCCCCCCTATCAACATGCATGATTGACTACTCTCCCCTTAGACGTTAATAAACCATAACTCCCCCTGAAGCACAGGAATGGACTCTGGTTATCCAATAAATCAATCTGAATTCAGCCATTACAAAGAATCTGAATTCGGGTGAAAATACCACAGAATCAGAACTTATTGCAGAACAAGATGGAAGATTCCAACAGTGTGGAGAGAAATACATCTCCGGAATCAATCTGAAATCCACCACCATAAGGATTCTGAAGTTCAGAAGGCTGCAAGTGAACAAGGTAATAATGGGAGTGGCACCTCACATTTGTATGGTCAGAAAAATGCAGATGGAATCAGTCAACTGATAAGAGAGGAGTTCACTTTGTTGATCATGCATGAATCTGATCATGAGGGATTTGAATGCATACATCACTTCAATAAGTCTTAAAAGATGTAGACTCTTCTATCATAAGGAGTTATGAAGTGGCAACATAACCAATCTGATTTAATTTTGATATATACCAACTTTGCCAAATTAAACTCAATGCTCATATCTGAATCCAAGTTTTAATAAAGGTGAACCAAATAGTCAGAAAACACTCAAAAACAATCATCTTTTATCTTACACATATGATCTCAATTGCACCTTTGAAAAAATACACAGGTTAGTATTGAAGTTAAACACTTTTTCAAGAACATGAGTTGACAAATTTTTCAAGATAATTTTATTTGAAGCACATTATATTTTACCTGAGCAATTTAAGTTGATCAACACCTTTTTACATGAGGCACAACAAGTCTTAGTTGAAGTGACCCAGTTACTCAGTGTGATAACTAGCATTGCCTCTCACTTTGAGAGCAGAGTTAGCAATATGAGTGTCTTTTTACATGAGAAGACACCTTTATCAGAGGTCAGACTCCCCAGCTACTCAACACAAATAAGCTATTGCTCTGTCAGGTTTTGTTTCACTAAATTTTTATCAGAGATAACTGTGGCACCTCATGACATGAGTTACTTTATTTCATTGATAAAGAACTCAGTTTCTCAGTGACCGAGTCATTGCTCTGAATTCATAATTTTTCATTTAGTCAACTTTTTCAAGTTAATGTTTAACCACAACACTCACTCTATGTATCTCGACCAAAGTAGCCTAGATTACAAATTTTCAGATATCAGATGAGAGACTTTAAGGATTACATGACACAAGAGGTTAAAGTTTATTAAATCTTATCATTCAAATATTTTCAATTCATTTAATTACAAAGCTGAGAATACATTAATCTTATATCAGTCTGATTCAGTGATAATTCTTAAACCCATATGATAGGAGTTTCTACCAAAATCTCAGACTGAATTGAATGACATGCAGCTTAAGTTCCTCAGATCAGAATAATAAATTTAGCTGACCAACAATTCAATAATGGTGCCAAAATAGTCACACCAGTTAAAAGGTATATGAAGGAACAGTACAAGCTGGTGGAAGAGTCAATCAGCAAGAGAGAATAAAGGTTTAAAGTCATTTCAGTCAGAGAAAATGAGACACTCCTTCTTCAACAGATTGAGGATTGGCAGCCAAATTTTTAGATTCAAGAAGGTATGAGCTCAAAATAGTCAATTGATGATTTGAACGAGTGGAGAGTGTGAAATTCAAATAGTGACAACAATATAATAATGCTCTCCCTGTCTATATGCAATGAATCAATTCTTTTCAAATTTAATTTTCTTCAAATTGATGATATGCAGTACACGGTTCTATATGGACCATGCCCCTTGGTACTTGGCAGAGAACTTGGTCTCAAGGACCATCTCACACATAGTAAGAACCTCCAAGCAGATTTCCCTGTCTTTTGGTAGCTTACTATTTGATATACCAGGGTTATGCATGACAATGGAACATAAGACCGTCCTACATGCATTGAACAAATTCATTGACAGTCATGCAAATGATGTATGCAGACATAAGACACATGCATTGACTGAGTGTACTAAATGACCCATTTATTCAATCAGCAGCTTCATCTTAGTGTATCGATCAGCATTTAAGCAGAGATCTCCAACCCAAGCTAACTCCCCCTTAGAATATGCAAGAAGTCAAGCTCCCCCTTACAGAGTGCATGATATGCAATTCAACATACAAGAAGTTTGACATATCATTCAACATGGAATTTGTGTGGAATGCATTTAGAAATAAACTCAATCATTTTCATGAGCATTTCAGATTTTTTTTTAATTAGTTTCAGTTAGACAATGCCCAAAAGGATTATCATGATACGCAGTGCATTCAGATCACACAAATCAGAATACAAAATTTAAGCAAAGTTTTCAGAACTAACCTGAAATGTAGTCATGGGGTTTTCATTCTTGAGTGCCTTGGTTGATTAACGCCCTTTATTCATTTCCAAGGCACACCTGCAAAGATTAATCATTTTGATCCTGCAAGAACCCAAGCAGTCTTGGGTCTTGAAATGATAGTGGCACCTTTGAAGGGTGCTTTCCACCATTTTCAGCATTATAATTATCAGAGTTCATTAACCGATAGTTAGACATGACATGACCAGACTGTCCACAGTAATGACAAGAGTCACCAAGTTTCATGTTCTTTTTATATGAGTAATCATGAGCATGAACTGCATATAACTGAACATGATTGGCATTTCTGTTATCATGAAAATTTTTCTTTCTATTTACATCAGAAACATTCTTTTTCTTGACATGCCAACATTCTTTGACTAGATGGCCAGCTTTTCCACAAAGGGAGCATTCAATATACTTGCTTTTAGAACCAGGGTAGGTTCTGTCAGAGGCATAGTTCACATGAAACTTAGTGTAACTAGAAACATTTCTTTTCGCATGGAATGTAACAAATTCAGACTTGAACTTCTTCCCTTGACTGTGCGAACAGCGAGCAGCAATGTGGCCGAATTTGCCACAACAATAACATTGAATTTTCTTTTTCTGATCAGTAGAAGGTTTCCTAAGATGATTTCTAGGATACATTCTAACAGCATTTCTTTCATCATTCCCTAATGTTGCACACTTATGCATAATATGTCCACCCTTCCCACAATAGTGACATGTTACTACCTTTTTATTCACATTCACTTGATTGACAGAACTAACATTCTCATGAGAGTGTGAATGTGTGTGTGAGCAGTGAGCAGCATGCATATGTAAATCAGGGACAGATTTGGACTTATTCAAATCAGCATCTTTCTTTTATTTTTGAATCTTTTTCTGTTTCTTATCTGAATTTTCAGCCTTATTAGCAGTGAATTGAAAGATTGAAGAACTGGATGAGTTGACATATTCTGAGCTTTTCACAAACACAGTTGATTTCCTCTTATCATTGTCTTTCTTATTAACAGACACATACCCAAGTCCTTCTTTCTGGAAGTTTACCTTAGAGCCAAGCAATTTATTCAAATTGTCTTTACCTTTGACAAATTTTGACAAAGAGTTTTTCAGATCTTCAATTTCAGAATTCAAGGAAGCAATACTCACTTCATACTTACATAGCTCAAATTCACAAACAATCAGCTGCTGTTGCAAGGCATCATTCAGGTTCTTCAGGGTTTCATTTTCTTGTTGAACCATTATTTCATTATTGTTCTGATTTTCCTTCACAACAGATTTTCCTTTTTCAAATGACAACCATCTCTCAGAGAATACAGTATTAAGAACCATTAACCTTTTATTTTGATCTTTCAAGTAACTATTTTCTTCAAACACTTTTTCTCCACCTTTTTCAACCTCAATTTTCTTGGCCAATAATAATTTGTTTTCTTCTTCCAGGGATTTGATTAATTCCTTTTGTAAATTATCATCATGGTCTATATCATTAATCAAATCTTGGAGAATGGCACATGCTTTGCAAGAATTATTTTCACTGATGAGTTTGATTCTAGGATTCTCATTTTCAGATTTCAAGATTTTCACTTCTTTTCTCAATTTTTTGTTTTCAGATTTTAATTTCTTGGATACTTTGAACAATTCTTTATACATTACTATCAATTCATCAAAAGAGTATCCTTCTGATTCGGATTCAGAATTTACCTTGGATGAGGATTTCTCATCATCCCGGTTGGCCATTAAGCATTTTGACTTTCCTCCTTCTTTATCAATATCCGAGGTGTTCTCTTTGAGTTTCGATAGTTCTGGACAATCATCCTTCGTGTGGCCAGCCTTCCTGCATTTGTAGCAAACATGAGTGTCAGCAATCTTGGCAGGGTTAGAGTTATACCTTGTTTTCTTTTTGCCACCATCAAGCTTTCCTTCTCTTTTTCTCAGAAATTTCCTAAACTCACTAATCACCATTCCAATGTGGTCTTCATCAATTCCAGACGGCGACAGGCTGATTTTTTCGCTTGATGATCCACTGTGGCTGGATCTAATTGCTTTGCTAGAGCCAGCCTTCAACACGATTGGTTCCATTACAAATAATCTGAAGACACAGAAAAACTGAAGCACCTAAACCAAATAAGCAAGACAAAGCACTAAGTCGGAGAATCAAAGCAACGAATACAGAAAGCACACTCTGGAATGCACCAAACAGTTAGCAGGATCCTCTGCAGATTGTTAGATCTGTTAAGTCAGAGACTGCTCTGATACCAATTGATAGGTTCGGTGCAGTATTCAGAGGGGGGGGTGAATGAATATGACTTTTAAAAACCTTTCACCCAGTTAAAATTTCGCTCACTAAAAATGCTAGTTCGCAAACTAAACAAACTTGAAGGCTAATTGGCAGTTGTGGAACTGACCAAACACACAGTGAGATCACTAGAGAGCTAACATGACAGATTTAGTCAATCTGAAAACTAATTAACTCTTCTGCTCAACCAGAAGCCAAACACATGGAGCGCCCCTATGCAATCACCTAGCGGAAGCACAAATAGACAAGTCAAACCACAGTGCACAAGGGGTTTTTAGGTGGTTCGGTCCAGCAGACCTACATCCACCCCACACTCAACCAGAGTGTGGCTTCCACTAGCTCACGTTAGAAACCGCAGACTCAGTCTGCAACAGGTGCTGCCACACAACTTGACAAGGGGAACAACCTCCCCTCTTCCTCCCAATCGGAGGGACACCCCAAGTGACTCCCAGCCACTTGGAAACTAGAGATGCACAGTCTCTCTTCCTCCAAAACCGGAGGGAACACACCAGTGACTCCCAGTCACCAGCAAACCAGAGGTGGAAGACCTCTCTTCCTCCAAACCAGGAGGGACACCTGGACTTGCAACCCACAAGCCCAGAACCGGAGATCAGATCTCCCTTCTTCTAAACCGGAGGGAACACACAAGTGACTTTCAGCCACTTGCAAACTAGAGGTCGCAGACCTCTCTTCCTCCAGACCAGGAGGGACCCGACCTCAATCCAGAGGATCGGAAGTACAAAGCTAACCAAATGAAAAAGGAAAAATAAGAAAAGAAAAATACACAGCGATCAGAAAGCTGTAAAGAAAGATAACACAGATGTGGCTCGCATGGAGCTGACTGGCCTGGATTTGATCCACGGTCTAGTAGACAGATCTTCAGGTAAGCTTTTCTTCCTCTTCTCTTCTCTCTCACTTTCTTTTTCTCTTAACCCTCACGAGCTCTCTAACTCTCTCTTTCTCATCTTCTCCTTCTGCTCTTCTTCTCTTTCTTTTCTTCTTCTTTCGCAAGCTCTCTCTTTCTCTTCTCTTCTCTTCTTCTACTCTTTCACTCTCTCGATCTCTGCTCCTCTATTTTCTTCGGCTCACACTTCTTCTATTTCTTCTTCTTCTACCTTTTTTTTTGTCTTTTCTTTTTCTGGATCGAAGGGCTTTCTGCTCTCCAGGCATCTTCTTCGATCAGTCTTCATCTGTTGGATGAAAGTTTCCTTTTATAAGCAGCAGCCAGCAGGAGGGCAGCACTGGGCGCGTGTGGCTTCCACATTTCCCGCCCAGAACTTGTGGTCACGTGTCAGTCTCTCAGCTAGCTTCAGCACACGTGTCACAATCCTGTCTGCCCTTCCAGCCTCGGATCACGTGCCGCCCAGTCACTGGGGAATATTCTTCCTCGGACCACCTTCTTCTTTTTGTTTTTCTTCTTCTCCTGCAAAGAGATTAAAACCATTAAAACTCAGGGCCACAAAAAAAACTAAAACTGCACGAGGTATGTGATAGCAATACGAGATGCACTATACTGAGAACGACACGAGATACACAAGATGACTACAGCACGAAATAACGAGAGAACGACACGAGGTACCACAGTAACAAGGCTAACACTACAAAGAGAATGACACGAAGTCAGATTAGAACAGCACGAGGTGAGAAGGAAATAACACGAAGTAAAACGGTAGTAAAACACGCGATCAGAGGAAACCTGGACGAAGATAGAAAGAAGCAACACGAAGACATAAAAACAACACTAAGACACAAACACAGAAATAACATGAAGACTCAAACACAAAAATGACACGAAGACATAAAAACAAAAGATAACACGAAGACACAAACACAGAAGCAACACGAAGAATGACCCGAAAATTAGGATGACACGGGCTGAAAACAACTCGAAGATGAAAACAGAAACCGACACGAAGTGTGGTCTCAAAGCAAGAAAGACACGGGGTCTAGGAAAAACAACACGAGGACAGAAGACAGGAACGGCTACAACGACACGTGATAAAACAGTGAAAGCAGGAAAATGACTCGAGTAACTACAGTAAATGACACGAAAACACAAGAGCAAAAATAAAAAGGATGACTCGAGATGAGCAACTAAATACTGAAGAAACGACACGAGGTTCACATGAAAATGACTCGAAGTTCATCAAAACAAATCGAGCTGCTTCAGTAAACAGCATGAAGACAATCAACAAACATACTTGGAACAACACGACGTACAAAAAGACAACACGAAGTGTAGTAAACACAAACAACACGAAATATGAAAGGAACAGTACGGACATACAAGGTACTACCTCATAGCGGTTTTCCTGTTAATCATGGAAATTTCAAGTGCATAACATTACGCAAGATATCTGATTAAAATGACAATATTTAACATAGTGATGCTCATCATCAAAACACTAGGGAAGTCACAAACAAGAAAGCTATAAACAACAAGGCATGTTGTACAGACTTCAAACAATATGCATCAGATGACTATGTATGGACTTGAAGACCCTTAGCCAATGTATAGACTTCAGGTGGAGACCAATGTGTAGACTTCTCGTGAAAGCCCAATGTGCAGACTTGAGCTATGCAAGCTACAATGTCGATGTATGGACTTAGTGAATGTTCAGACTTGTGTACAGACTTGCAGAGCCGACCTCAATGTATAGACTTGAGGAATTGAAGCCAATTTACAGACTTGTCGACTGGCTCAACAATGTATAGACTTGGCGAATCACGGTCTAATGTATAGACTTGAAGCCTTAAGACGCAGCATGAGACGCTGTACATACTTGATGCATGTGAACAGTGAGACGGATGTATAGACTTGATGCCTGTAGTAGTGTATAGACTTTGGACTTCGCCCTGCTTACACTAAGCGATGTACACACTAGCTGCCTGACTAATGTGCATGACAATGTATAGACTCAATGAACTACAACATGAACATATCAGCAGAGAAGCAATGCACAGAACAGATATCAAGCACAAGCCAATATATCACGGTATGACTCAAGCATACACATGCATTCTTCACAATTCAGACATGGCACACTCATGCAATCTCCCACAGAAAAGATCAGACATATTCAAGACAATGTGGTGACTCATTCATGTTGCTATCATTAAAACACCACATCATCAACAAAGCACAAGGGGCACAACAGTTTCTTGGCCGGTCTCTCCGCCGGTGCTTCCTCCCCGGCATCGCCGTCCCCGGCCATGATCACTCTGGGCTCTTCTCTGGCTTCGGGTGGTGGCGGGGGTGCGTCTCCCTCAGCCATTAAAGATGATGGTGCCTCCTCCGTCGATGGTACGTCGGGTCCCACGGCCGAGGCGGTCGCCGGCGGCGGCGTCTCTTCTCCTTCACCTGCCATTTCAGGGCGTCTCGCCTGGTGCTTGGTGCACATGAACGGGGGGGTGATCGAGAATGGGGGGGAGAATGAGAGAGAGAGGAGTGGGCAACGGTGTGTCTCCCTCCTCCCGCCGTCGGTTACGGTGGGGAGGGAGGGAGATGAAGAGTTTTGTTTTTTTTAAATGCCCCGAAAATTGAGCAGTCTATTGCGAGACCGTCCCAATCTTGAGCGGTCCACATCTGACCGTTTCTAAACCAATGGTACTTTGTATTGAGCGGCTATGATTTGACCGTTTCATTAATTGAACGGCCTACATATGGGCCGCATCTTATCTCGTTCATGTTCAAATCGTTGATAATTGAACGGTTTCGGGTGAGCCGTTCTATGGTCGGGGTGGTCTGTTGTTGACCGTGCATGTGCTTGAATGATGTGGTTTGGCCCCTTTAGTGCTGCATTATGTGATTCACTGATAAATTTAACGATCTTTACAGCATCACTTTCAATCGCTTGTCATTTCGCCTGCACAGGTAAGTCAGGTATGGCTTTCTATCCCTACATCCCTTATTGCATTACTATATGGTACTATGCTTTATTATCTCGAGAACTAGTTGGTTGCTCACGTGTTCCAGGATCTGATGTTCCCCTTTAACAAAAATAATGATGATCCAGGTTCACGTGTTTAATCATCGGATAGGCCATTAGGTTGGGAAAACATGGGAAGGATGGTTCTATCCTGCACGCCGGGGTTGCGGATGGTGTCTTGACTCTGATTCTCCCGGCTTAGCAATATTATTCTCGTGTATTTTCTATTTTGTTGCTTTATTTGTATTTGTTTTAATGATTTCTTTTATTTTAGCCCAGCATGCATCATATGCATCTTTTGAGCATTCATAATCCATGGTTTGCCTGCTGATGTCCCACCAATGATGGATAGCTGTGTGTTCAATGTTTGAGTAGGAGGAACAATTCCACTATGAGTTGGAAGGTTCTCTCTGGTTTATTCACTTGGTTTGGTTGATTAAAAGGTCCTCGTCTGGAGTTTTAATCCGTTTCTTTACTTTTGCTTATTCTGGTCTCCTCATTGGTCCGCGGGATTGTGTCCCCCATGAGGTTGATCTTGTGTTCCCTTCATTTAGTCAGTTCCTCCAGATTGGTGTCACTTTTAGTCTGACAACTCCTTGTGGTTGATTCAGAGTTTTTCAGAAGATTCCTATCGCTTGTTGGCAAAACGAGTGTCGTTTTACTTTAACGCCCACTTTTCGGTCCGCTCTGCTACATTTCCACTTCATCTCCATGTTCCACTTCGCTTTCACCTCACCTCCGCTCGCTCCCCTGCAAAGAGGATGTTAAGGAGGGGCATCTGTTGACACCCATTTTTTACCGATAAGTTGAGTCATTTCTCTTACCATCATTTATTGATGCCTCAAGTTGTCCATTACTCATTGGGCTATTTTCAGGTAGCTTATTGGGCCTATTTTATGGGTACCTCCCTCCCTGACTTGGTCTGCTTCAATTCAGGGCTTAATGGGCCTTGGTTTTGCTTGATTTATCACATTTTTAGTAAATTTCAAATGCCCAGCCATTGAGCGGTCTATCGCTTGACCGTTCCGTTTTGGAGCAGTTGATTATGAACCATGTGTCTATTTACTGGATGTTAAGGTAATATTCTGAATTTCCACCGACAAGCTATTTGCACGGTCTCTATGTAACCATCCAATACCATTGAGCGGTAGGTATATGACCGTCCATATCTCAACGTCCCAGATTCGTTGGTTGTTCAGATAATTATCTAATTCTCTAAGTTATTCTGATTTACCACTGACAGGCATTGGGGGGTTGTTCTATGGCCGTTCCATGGTCTGGGTGGTCCATTTGTAACCGCCCAATTCATGAGAGTCCAACGGCGAAATCATCAGGCAGTTCGATGGATATTTGGATAATATTTGCTAATTTACTTAATTTCCACCGACAGGTTGGACGGTCTTGTGACCAGCCGCCCAATGTACGGAGTGGTCTATAGCGTGACCGCGCAATGGTTCGATTGTTGAAAAGCTAAGGGTTTTTCTCTCTCTATCCATGGTTTTATCCTTGATTTATGCCAACCATTTCTCCGTAGATATTCCACCAAATGGGGTGCCGTTTGAACTAGTTGGAAGATAATTATATTATCTACGGATTTTATGTTGATATCTCGAGCTAATTTTCATTGGAAACCCTAATTTCGAGGTTGGCTTTCAAGGCTCTATAAATAGGACCCTAAGGCCAAGCTTTGAAAAGGGGGGGAGATTTTTTTGGTCGATGGCGAAGCCCTGTCGGATTGTTGAGCGACCTAAGACAGGGAGGGAGGCCTTCTACGTCCACATAGGCCTCCGGTTCAGGGAGTACACTGTTTGTTTGAGTCATCAGTTCACTAGTCTCATCGTCTATTTTCCCCTTGCATGCATGCACCGTTTTACTTCTTCCATCTACTTTTCTTCATTCTTCCATCATATTACACACATCCTCCTATATTTTTTGGCGCCCCTAGGGGTTTAAAAACCTCCAGGTATCCCTCACTTCATTTAGTTATGCTCGTTTTCTTTTCTTTCGGCATTTACTACACATTTTAGTTCTACTATCGGGTCCCTTTTTGTGTTTTCCACGTTGTCTTGCAGGTCAGCATTATCCTTACACAAGGCCCATCCCTTCTGGCCGGCCGGAAGGGGTGGAGGATTGGATCCTACGCTTTGGAGTTTGGTAGCATCGAACAGTCGTCATCTGCCCATCCACAGGTATACACGGCCCACATAGGACCGTGCAATGCCTTATCGCGGTCGTCTGTGAACCGTGCTATCTCCAGGCTCATCTTTGTCCTGCTTCTTACTTCGACACTTTGAGCGGTCTGTCGAGAGACCGTCCTAATCACAGAGCGGATCTTCCAGGACCGTCTACGCCTGTCAGCGCTGAACATCAGGCGAGTGCTTTCTCCCCTTTTCCAAGGTACAGTTACCCCTCGGTACTTCGTGTCTTGGTGGCGATCATGATCATACACCCCTTTTCACCCTTTCTTTCTTTCTTCCTTCATCTCGCTTGTCTTTACATTTTGATTATTAGAAAAGGAAGGTAAGAAGGAGAAAAGGTGGGGAAAACATGTCAATAATAGGTATTCAATTTTGATCTATGTTTGACATCGACAAGCCAATATATTGCGTCGTTTCGAACTGAATGAGGATCAAACCAATCACACTTAAAAAGGAATATATGCTTGTCTTGCCCAAGATACTGTAATTCTATAACCTCCTCAAGAATACCATAGTAATCAAGATCATTTTCATTGTATGTACTACCTTTCACGCATACGCCACTATTCATCGTAGACTTATTTCATCCATAATCTCTGGTGTGAAATCTATAACCATTCACAAAAAATCTTGGATAGGCATGCGCGACCTTCGAAGGTCCATAACTTATCACCCGGACTCTTTCATCAGTAACATAACCTTTTTCAACCTATGAATATAAACCACGTTACTTTTCTTTTGATACGTGCATACACCTTAACCTTTGTGGAATTGGTAGATTGACACTTACTTGACGTTTAAGCCATCTGGCAAAAGATCTCTCTCGTTCATTTTGAACCGCCATGTCATTGAGGTGTGGACATTGAGTAATTAATTCTGAATCAAATTGCCTACAATGATGAATGCAATATCACCGTAAATGGGAGGAAGAACGTCAAGATGCTTATAAATTTTTCGGAGTTGCGGAGTTGACGACTCACTCAACATAAGGTTCAATCTCAGCACAGTTCAGGAGAACATATATCTCTGCGGCCAACAACTCTCTGTCCTCTAATATGTGATTCGAACAACGTCCGAATGGACATCCTGGATACTTAAATAGGGACAACCGGTCGGACGGACCCACCTCTCCTCCATCATCATTACGTGGAGGTCAATTGCGGCGAGTTTGAATTTTGGGTTCAAAGTACATCGAACAGAAGTTCAAAATTTCTTTAATAATATAGGCCCCGGTAACCGAACCCTCTACTTTAGCCTAGTTGCGAACCTTCATTTTCAGGTCATGCATACACCTATGACAACAATTCATATGACAATGACATACAGTGACAATGACAGACACATATAAGTACTGTCAAATAATTAGTAAATACATACTGATTACCTCTTAAATGGATACATCCATCGAAATTGTACCGGTCCTCCAACTTTGGCCTCGTATGGCAAATGGATAATCAGCTGCTCCATGGAATCGAAGAACGCAGGGGAAAATATCTTCTCCAACTTGCATACCGTCGTGACCACATTCTGTTCCATAGTTTGCACGTCCCCAAGTTTGAGTTCTGATGCACATAGAATCCTGAAAAACTGACTCAACTCAGTCAATGCTCCCCATATAGGCTTTGGAAATATGTCACTGAATGCAATGGGCAAAAGTCTCTCCATGAACACATGGTAGTCATGACTTTTCAATCCATATATTTTTCCCTCATTAACATTCACACAACGGGCTATGTTAGACACATATCCATCAGGGAATCCTAATTGCTTTAGCCACTGACACAGTTCATTGATCTGTGTGTCTTTCAACATGTAAGCTGCTTTAGGTTGCACATCTTTGCCCCGTACAAGCCGCAATTTCAACTCTGGTTGTTTGCAAAGTATCTTCAAGTCTGCTCGTGCCTTGGCATTGTCCTTTGTTTTAGCTTTCACGTTCATGATGGTGTTGAACACATTATCAAAGACATTCTTCTCAACATGCATGACGTCCAGGTTGTGCCGTATCAAAAGGGCTGACCAGTAAGTGTTGGGCCCCTGTGGTTTTGATGATGGTTTTGATGATTGGTTGTTGAGGTTTTGATGATGGTTTTGATGATTGGTTGTTGATGTGAGTTAATCAAATGTTCAGTCATCTTGTTGCTCAGTTTAGTTTAATATATTTTGATGTTCAGTCATGTTAACTGATGCATAAAGCAAAGCATTCATTGCTACACTCTGTCTGCACAGTTGTCACTGCAGTGCGTCAACTCAGTGTGCCGATGCGTCGACCCCTTGGTCATTTTTTTATCTGTCCATACAGTAGTGCGTCAACTCCTTGAGCTGATGTGTCGACGCTTCAGTTCAGTTTCTTCATTTGATGAAGTCTATACATCATCAATTGATCATCAAGAATATACGTTGCAGCGTCAACTCATTGGGCTGCAGCGTCAACTCAGCTTGTATGCACATCAGCCTTCACATGCTAAGTCTGTAAAGCCTACGTCTCATGCAACGTCAACGCTGTGAGCATTCTCAAGACATTAGCGTCAACGCTATAAGTGTGTACATCGCTTTCACGTCACCAAGTCCATACATTTGTCCTCCTTCAAAGTCTGTACAGCCGCTGGTCTAGCTTCATGAAGTCTGTACATCAGACTGTTACAGGAAGTCTGTACATTGTCCTTCTTCCTTAGCGTCTTGATAGTTGATGTCTATACATTCTCCTCCATGCTCCAAAGTATATGCATTACTGTTCATGCATCAGTCTTCATAAGTCTGTACATTGGACTGTCTCTCTCAGCGTCTCATGGCATGAGGTCTGTACACTCGAATTGCCCTTGATCTGGTCAAGTGTATACACTCTCTCACTGTAGCTTTCAGCTATTCAAGTCTATACACTGGACTGTTAGGTCATGTCTATACAACGTGGGCTTCAGTTCTTCAAGCCTACACATCTACTGTTCATGCAAAGTCTAGACATTCGAACAAGTCTGTACATTGGCCATCAAAGCCCTCAAAGTCTGTACATCCTTCAAGACTCTCAAAGTCTGTACAGCCTGCTCTGTCGATTCAGATTTCAAAGTCTATACAGCGTTCGTCTCAGCCACCGTCTCATTCAGCGTCTCACGCTTGCAAAGTCAATACTCTGGTCGGTGGAACAAAGTCTGAACATCCTTCAGTGAACTTTGAAGTCTATACACTGATTCACTGTTCATCGCCTTTGGGCATCAAAGTCTGTACATCGCCTTCAAACTTTCAAGTCTATACACTCCATGATCTTCCAAGGTTGTACATCCACAGTGTATCTTCAAAGTCTGAACATTGTCTCACTCCGTCAAAGTCCATACATTTGTTTTCTCTTCAAGTCTGGACATTGGCTTCATATCATAAAGTCTATACATTGGGCCTAACATTCCAACTCTACACTGAACCTTCGTTCATCAAAGCCTCAAGTCTGTACAGCGTGAAGTCTACACTTTGGCTTCACGTTTTCAATGTCTGTACAGTGGCTTCGCATAGGCAAGTCTGTACATCGGGCTCCTTCTAACTAAGTCTATACACTCCCTCACACTGTACACACCTAGTCTATACAGCATGATCGTCTTTACAAGTCTACACAGAGTTCTTCACTTAAACTGATGACTTATCCGATACTATGTCTGACAGGTGTTCTGATCGTGAAGCTTATGGAGGGCACGTGATTCGAGGCTGGAAGGGCAGACAGGATTGTGACACGTGTGCTGAAGCTGGCTGAGAGGCTGACACGTGGACACAAAAAATCAAGAAAGAAGCTCCTGGATTATTCTGGTGCGTCAACGCATTGAGCAAGTAGCGTCGACGCAGCAGTTACAAAAAGAGAACCAATGGGTTACTGGGTTACTCAGATGCGTCAACACCACCCACTGGCAGCGTGGACGCAACAGTTCAAGTAACTCCTTTCAACCTCTGGAGTACCTTGGCAGCGTCGACGCTGCAGCTCGTTGGGGCGACGCAGCAGGTTGATGGAACGACACCTTTTAGCTGCTAGTACACACCGATGCGTCAACGCAGCAGTGGAGCGGCGTCGACGCAGCACGCCCATCTGCTAAAGACTTGATCACTGGATCATCGATGCGTCAACGCCACGGGCTGATAGAGTCAACGCAGTAGTCTTGAGTTTTACTGAACGAATGTCCTTGAATTGTAGGGCACGTGATCCGAGGTGCCTGGCTCGTGAACCAGGAAGCTGCCATGTGGTCCGAATTTCTAGGGCTGGAAACGTGGAAGCCACACGCGCCAGTGTGCTGCTGCTGCCAGTATATAATGGAGCCTTCGTCTTCAGATGAAGTAAGATCGAAGCAGAAGCCTAAAGAGCAGAAAGCCCTTCGATCCAAAAAAAGAGAAAAAGAAGGAAAAGAGAGGAAGAAGAGATAGAAGAGAGAAGCCGTGAAGAGAGAGAGCAGTGAGTGAGAGATTAGGAGAGTAGAAGAGAAAGAAAGAGAGATAGAGAGTGAGAGATTTGGAGAGCAGAAAAGAAAGAGGGACAGAAAGAGAGTGAGCGAGAGAGCTCGTGGAGAAGAAGGAAGAAGCTGCTTGAAGATCTGTCTTCACTGGACCGTGGATCAGATCCAGGCCAGTCAGCTCCGTTGAGAGCCACATTGTGCATTTCATTTTACAGCTTTCTGATTGTTGTGTTATTTTCCTTTATTGTTTTCCTTTGTTTTCTGATCAACTTTGTTCTTCCGATTGCCCTGTTGGGGATCGGGTTCCTCCTGTTGGTTCAGGAGAAGGGAGATCTGATCTCCGAGTTGCAAGTGACAGGTTGTCACTTGTGGGTTGCCCTCTGGTTAGAGGAAGAGAGGCTAGTCCTTCGGTTCTGGGCTTGTGGTTGCAAGTCCAGTGGTCCCTCCTGGTCTGGAGGAAGAGAGGTCTTCGACCTCTAGTTTCCAAGTGGCTGGGAGTCACTTGGGTTTCCCTCCGGTTGGGAGGAAGAGGGGAGGCTGTTCCCCTGGTCAAGCTGTGTGGCAGCAACTGTTTGCAGACTGAGTCTGCTTGGTTCTAGCATTTGCTAGTGAAGCCTCACTCCGGTTGAGAGTGAGGGGTGGATGTAGGTCTGTGGACCGAACCACCTAAAAATCTATTGTGTAGTGGTTTGATTGATTACTTTGCTTCCGCTAGATGCTTGAATAGGCACGCTCCAAGTGTTTGTATTTGAGTTGAATCGAATTGGTTCTATTCTGTGTCTATCTCTAGCATCCTAGTTTTTATTTGGCCATTTTACATAGAAGGATACATTCACCCCCCTCTGTATACAGGCCTAGCACCCTAACAGTTGGTATCAGAGCAGGTTTCTGCATACAAGGTCCAGCGACCTGCAGATCCGATCTTGCAGTCTTAGGTGCTAATTTGTTTTAGTGCATCAATATTCTTGTTGCATTGAATCTATCGGCTATCTGTTTCAATGGCTTGTCCACCCATCTTTAGTGGTTCTGATTTCAACCAGTGGCACAGTACTTTACGTGATTATGTTAAATCTGTTGATCCAGACCTGTGGAAAGTGATTTCACATGGTCCTCATAAATTACCAAAGAAAAGATCCAAATGGACTGATAGTCATGAATCAATGTATGAAGAGAATCAGACAGCTATAAATCTGATGAAAGTAGCCACTGACAAAGCCTTTCACTCATGTTTCCTTGATTGCAGATCTGCAAGGGATATGTTGGAGATGATGAAGAGAGCCGGGAAAGGAAATCAAACAAGCTGCATGATGGCCAACAGAAGCGATCAAGGCAGCAATCAAAGTGAAGACGATAATGATGAGGAGGTAAACCCTTTTGAGAACTATACCTTGGACGATTGGGAGAATTCATATGTTGAATTATTAGACTCTCATGAACAGTTAAGAGAACAATACAAAAAATTGAAGAAGAATAGTAGGTCAGACAGTTTCAATTCTCCATGTAAGAACTGTGCTGAACTGAAAAATGTTCATGATGCTTTTATGTCTGATATTCAAATGTTGAGGAAACAAATTTCATTGCTGAAAATTGAAGATCAAGATCATGTAAAGGAAATCTCTAAACTTGAAAAGAAACTTAGCCTAGCTAATCATGAGTCTGTTCAGAGTAAGGATTTGCTGAAAGAACTTGAATGTGTTAAATCTGACTTAAACAAGCTGAAAAATGAGAATGACTTTCTCAGAAAGTTTTCTAAAGAAAATGAAGAACAATTAGAGAAACTTAAACGAGAGAATGATTTGCTAATTGAAAATTTTAATGCCATAAAATCTGTAAACATAGAATTACAGAAAATTTTTGAAAAATAACAAAAGGAATTGAAGGAGTTTGAAGCTAGGAGAGAAAGCATGGTTAACTCAGAGGATCAGACTCTAATAAATGAGTTAATTCAGAATGACAAGCTTAAGGAAGAAAATGAAAAATTAAAAATGCTGAATTCCACTATGTCTGAAAGACTTCTTACTTTGGAAAGAGGAAAAACTATTTGCAACGAAGATTCTAATAAACTGAGCAATCTGGAACATGAAATTGAAAAATACAAAACTGCTAACAATGTGTTAACTGAAGCTATGAATTGCAGTGAGCAAGAGATTGCCAGTTATGAGTTACACATTTCCTCTCTAGAAAATGAAATTTAAGATCTGAAAACATCTCTGTCAAAGTTTGTGAGTGGTCAAGAAAATCTCGACAGGCTGTTAGGAGTTAAGGTCAATACTCAAAGGGAAGGGTTAGGCTACAACAATGTCAATAAAAAGGCCTTTGAAAACAAGCTGATGACATCCTTTATCAAAGCATCAGATGTAGCCACCACCTCAGAAAATAAACAACCAAATGTTCAGAAAAATCAAACACAAACTGAAAAGTTGAAAAAGGTTGATGGATCCAAGCTGAAAACTATTTTCATTAAAACCTCTGAACAGAAAAGGCTTTCTACTTCATCCCCAATTCAGTACAAGGCTAAGAAAACAGGAAAAGAGGATAAAAATCAGAAAAGGACTGTAAATCAGAAAATAAATGAAAAGGGTACATCAGTGTTTGTTGATCACAGTCCTCACACACACTCACATGCATCTAAAAAGAAGATTATCTGTCATTACTGTCATAAAGCTGGACATCTGATGCATGAGTGTAAGTTGATGGATAAGGATAATAAGAATGCTAGGAGATATCATGATAAAAATCCTTCATCTCAGAAAAGGAGAATTGAGTGCTTTCATTGTGGTAAACTAGGACACAAAATTTCACAATGCTGGTTTGTTAGTGATAAGAATAAATTTCATGCAAACGATCATGCTCTTAACAAGAACAAGTCTGTTCCAATAAACCAGCATATGACATGCTTTAATTGTGGAAAATTTGGTCATAAGAGATTTGAATGCTGGCTGAATGCTGGTAAGAAAAGTTCTAATTCATGCTTTCACTGTGGCAAGATGGGCCACATTGCAGCCCACTATAGGCATGCGCAGGGTAGACAATTCAATTCTAAAACTGTTAAACTCCCTGCAAATGGAAATGTGTTTGGAAGTAATATTTTTAGAGGCAAGCACAATGAGTGCTTCAAATGTGGGAAGTATGGCCATACAGTCAAGGACTGTTGGCATATTTACGGTAGAAATGTGAATCTCAAACATGCTAAATTCCCTGTAAGATAATTTGTAAAACTTTCATGTTATAACTGTGGGAAGCCAGGTCACAGGGCTGCAACCTGTTGGCTGGCAGGATATCAAAACCAAACTGGTTTTGGCAAACAGAATTTTTATTCTGTTAACAAGAAATCTCACGCTTATGCACATAGAATTCATGCTAACAAGAATGTGCATAAATCAGATCTGAAAACTGCTCCTAGAAATGTGCTGAGAAAATTTGCTAGGAGTAATACTGTTTTGTCAGGACCCAAGACTTCTTGGGTACCTGTTTGTGCAAAATAAACCTTGTTTTGCAGGTGTGCCTTGGAATGGAATAAAAAGGGGTATTAATCCAAGGCACTCAAGAATGAAAACCCCTTCTGAACTTTTCAGGTAATGTCACGCCCCGAGCGCGGAAGATACCCGGAGATGCGTGACGAGTTTATATCAATCATGTCAATCAGACTGGTCGTGTATTCGACACAAAGACAGAGATGCGTAAAATAGCAAGATAACCCAATCCTTTATTTCATAATGGATAGACTATTACAAATCCAATACTATGTTTAATAAAAAGGAAAAGAATACATATTTGACTCAAGAAACTATAGAAAAGACTAGATGACACTTGAGTAGCTCTATCACTTTCACTCTTGACCATTCCCATCCGATTGACTTCCATCGTCGTCGGACTTACCTGAAAAATGAAAAGGGACAAACGGAATGAGCGAACGCTCAGTAGGAAATTATATCTCAAGTACTAGCAAGGGGTTTAAGTAATTACATCTTTCATGAATGCATTACAGCTATGCATGCTCGCATGAAACGACAAGATAGAGAGAATGTAATATCAAGGAAATAAGATGAACTTAATCATGAACTTTCAACAAGATAACAAGTTCATTCAAGATATTCAAGCAAGTACGTTTAACAAGTCATGTCAAGAACTTTGGCTATCATGTATCAAGCAAGTAAATTACCCTTTTTCGGGCCACGCATTTCATGTCAAGTCAAGTACGATTCAAGTACAAGATGTATATGGAATGTCCAATCAAGCAAGTCAAGTACTCGGTATAATGCCAGATACCTTATCATTTTAACTCCCATGGGCACAAGTACTTTCGGGTGCTCCTCCCAGGACCAGATCGGGCCCTATATGCGCAGGCATTTATCATGTGTTTTGACATCCACTCTTGTTTATAGCCAACATAGAATTTCAATAATCAAGCTTGTAGACACGTATGACAACTTTGATAGAATAGAGTCCAAAATATGACAAAGGACATAGATTGGCGATAATAACGGTATAATCACGATTAACGATAAAACTAGGTAGAATATGGTTCCCTTAACTTGGGTACCATGACAAATCAAGGTGGACATTCTTTATATAGAATTGAGGTCCACATGAACAGTATATCAAAGGTAAGATACCCTCATTCTTATCATAGAATTGAGGTTTACAAGAATGACATGATATGGCATGATATCATCATCCCATTAAGAATTTCTTATGATACACTCTTTGTATAATCATAAGGGCCGGTATATCATGTTTCTTTAGAGTGACATGGCATCAGTGGTGTAATGGGTTTTTAGGGTACAACCAGCTCAGTCGGCCTTGAGGGAATCCAAGGCTACGAGGAGTCTTACGGAGGTCTCTATGACTAACTCGCTAGTCCAAAGGAACGGAATGTCCAATGGAGAGCTTGTATGTCAATGAGAGTTGAGTGTGATCGATAAAATAACGTGAAAAGTGGGACTATACTCACGGAGTGGAGAATAGTGCCGATATATACGTATATGTATAATATGAAACCATCGGTTAACATAACCAGGATAAAATCAGTTTACAGAAAATAACGACTTAGGTCAATTCGTTTCTCAAGTAATTAACGCCTAACAGAAGGGCGTTTACATATATTTCCATTTTGGCAGAATTTTCAATAATTCAGAAATTTATCTAAAAAAATGTCCTGGACAGGGGCGTTTCTTTGAAATGAGACGACTACAGTAGCAGGCATCTTTTTATTTACAATATTTTACAGAATATATTTATTTTCAGAATTATCAAAAACGCGCCCTTGGCAGGGGCGATTAATCATTAAATTCTTATTTTCACAGAATATATTGTTCGGGATTTTAACATAAACGCGCCCAACGAAGGGGCGTTACTTTTACAATTCACGCCCTGTTATGGGGCGTTAACAAATGGAAAACGACCTTGTCGAAGTCGTGAATTCAAGAAATTGCAGTAATTGACACGAACAGCCAGAAGTTTCACAATAATCAATGTACAGGATGGTATTTATATAGTCGTGACAGGAAGAATTTCACAGGGAGAGTCATGCATTCGATATTTCATATTTATGGATTTTAAAATATGAACAATTTAATTACATGTGATTTTCGTGGATAATCAGTTCTTAAGATCGCTGATTAACATTACATGCAATTAACGCCTGTGTATAGGGCGTCAAATATGAAATTGACGACCTGGGCAGGGTCGTGTCTTGTAAATTAGCGCCCTTGACAGGGGCGTCTCTTTCAAAATATTTCAGAAAAACACAACGAAACCATATATAAACCGTATACATGATATGCTTATATATATATATCTTACATTAATTTCATTTGGGCTACATTAACTTGAGAAAACCTACCTTTACAGTTGATTTAGAAGAAGACTTGTGAAGTATTTGAGGAGAACCCTTTCTACTGCAACTATATAACTGCAGCAGCAGCAGGAAGAATCGTTCGTTTTGAAGAACCCTTGTTCTTCGACAGAGCTTCCTACAGAGAAACATGAAGATGTATCAATCCTCACTTCATCATACTTTGGCTGAAGGTAAAAGATAGAAGAACATTACCTTTGTTCTTCACGTACGCAGGTGCTCTCTTCGACTTGTAAGAAGAGAAAGAGATGAAGAGTCAGTAACTCTTCATATGATAGAAAGAAAAGAACGTTCAGTTCTTTTACTCACCGCAGCAGACGATCGATCAAATAGATTTAGGGTTTGGTAATCAAACGTATTTATAGGATTTTGGGTGTCCTATTAGAGTTAGTGATTGTGTGAGGGTAATATATCCCTAATAGAGTCCTTACCCTAGTAGACACTTACTGGATTAGGTTAATCTTTCCCTGGATAAGCTCCCGTGTCGAACGGAACTCGAATGGAATTGACGACTTTGGTCAGGGCGTCGATTCTTGAATTGACGACCTGGTTCAGGTCGTTTCTTAAGAAGCGCCTTGTGTAAGGGCGTTCCTTGTTTTTAAAACACGCCCAAGATAGGGGCGTTTCTTGGCCTTACCATTTTTTGCGTTTAGAATTTGACGCCGTTTGGTCAGGGCGTCACTTCTTAAATAACGCCTTATCCAGAGGCATTTCTAATTTGAATAGCGCCTTTATCCGAGGCGTTATTTTATTTTGTTTTATTTATCTATTTATTTGATTTATTTTAAAATCTTTATTATTATTAATATTTTATCAGGGTTGCTACACCCTCCCCCACTTAAAAGAATTTGGTCCCCAAATTCAATTGCATATTATGTATACACGCGGAGAGTGTAGAGTATATACCTCTTAGAACAACTCGGAAAATCGTTTCTTCATAGATTCCTCGGTCTCCCATGTTGCTTCGTGTTCAGAATTCTTATTCCATTGCACCTTAAGCATGGGAATAACCTTATTCCTTAGTACTCGTATTTCTCGATCTAAGATCTTCATAGGCTTCTGTTCATATGTGAGATCTTTCTAGATCACCAGATCTCCATGTTCAATAATATGCGATGGATCGTGCACATACTTCTTCAACATAGATATGTGAAACACATTATGCACCTCGGACAATTGAGGAGGCAAGGCGATGCGATAAGTAACCTCGCCAACTCTTTCGAGTATCTCAAATGGTCCGATGAATCTTGGCGTAAGCTTGCCCTTAACACCAAATCTTCGTATGCCACGTCCAGGCGATATTTTAAGAAATACATGATCTCCAACCTGGAATTCAAGATCTCTCCTTCTTGTATCAGCATAAGCCTTTTGTCTCGTCTGAGCAACTTGCAATCTTTCTTGGATTACTTGTATCTTCTCAGTTGTATCCCTTACCATGTCTGGACCTAACAGTTGTTTCTCTCCAACTTCGTTCCAGCATAAGGGTGATCGGCAACTCCTTCCATATAAAGCTTCGAAAGGTGCCATTTGGATACTAGCTTGGTAGCTATTATTATATGCAAATTCCACTAGTGGCAAATATTCATGCCAGCTTCCACCAAAGTCAATGATGCAAGCTCTTAGCATATCCTCAACAACTTGATTAGCTCTCTCGGTCTGACCATCCGTTTGTGGGTGAAAAGCAGTACTAAAGTTGAGCCTTGTTCCCAACGCATGTTGTAATCCCTTCCAAAAATGAGAAGTAAAACGGGGATCTCTGTCAGACACGATTGAGACAGGAATTCCATGTATCCTGACTATTTCCTTGATGTATAGTGCAGCTAGTACATCAATTGACCATCGGCTCTTTATTGGCAAGAAATGCGCCGATTTAGTTAAACGGTCAATAATAACCCATATTCCATCATGTCCTCCTTTTGATTTAGATAAACCCATGATGAAGTCCATACCTCCCACTTCCACTTAGGAATATCTAGAGGATGTAGTTTTCCAGCAGGCTTTTGGTGTTCTGCCTTGACCTGTTGGCATGTGAGACAGCGAGATACATAGTCTGCTATTTCTCTTTTCATATTAGGCCACCAAAAGTTCCTCTTTACATCTTGATACATTTTGGTTGATCCTGGATGAATAGTGTACCTTGATCTGTGAGCTTCATCTAAGATCTTCTTCTTTAATTCCGGACAGTCGGGTATACAAGTTCTGCCTTTGAATAATAATCTTCCATCAGAAGTTAGTTGAAAATCAGATTGTCCTTCTAATCTGCCTTTGATTTCCACTAATATAGGATCATCATCCTGAAGTGCTTGTATCTCAGATAATAAATCTGACTGTATGCTTACATGAGATAATGTGACAAATTTGGCTTCCTTGTCCAAGCTTATATTGAGCTCGGAGAATTGTTCTAGCAACTTCCATTCTTGTATCATACAATTGGCTATCATTGCTCTCGGCTTTCGACTAAGGGCATCAGCAACATAATTACCCTTTCCAGGATGATATTGTATATTGAAGTCGAAGTCCTTGAGATATTCTAGCCAGCGTCTTTGTCTCATGTTTAGCTCCTTCTGTGAAAAGAGATATTTGAGACTTTTGTGATCGGAGTATACAGTAAACTGCACTCCATATAAGTAGTGTCTCCAAATCTTTAGGGCAAATACCACCGCGGCCAGTTCTAAGTCATGGACGGGGTAATTCTCCTCATGCTTCTTCAGTTGACGAGAAGAGTATGCTATGACCTTCCCTTGTTGCATTAAGACACACCCGAGGCCAATGCCAGAAGCATCGGTGTAAACCTCGAATTTCCCTCCTTCTATTGGTAGAGCTAACACCGGAGCTGTAGTGAGATGATCCTTGAGAGTTTGGAAACTTCTTTCACATTCCTCACTCCATTCATATCGGATCTCCTTACGAGTTAACCTTGTAAGGGGCACGGAGATCTTGGAGAAGTCTTTGATGAATCGCCGATAATAGCCTGCAAGACCTAAGAAACTTCTGATCTCGCTTGCATTGGTTGGTTTTTCCCAGTTTCTAATAGCTTCAACCTTTGACGGATCTACTGATAGACCATCCTTGGATATCACATGTCCGAGGAAAGTCACTTCTTCAAGCCAGAATTCACACTTGCTGAGTTTTGCATATAATTGATTTGTCCTCAAGACTTGCAATGCAATCCTCAAATGCTTTTCATGTTCTTCCTTAGTCTTGGAATATATCAATATATCATCAATGAAGACTACTATGAATTGATCTAAGTAAGGCCTGAATATGCTATTCATTAACTGCATAAGGGCAGCAGGGGCATTTGTTAGTCCAAAAGGCATAACAACAAATTCGTAATGGCCATACCTGCTTCTGAACGCAGTCTTATGAATATCTTCATCCTTGATCCTTAACTGATGGTATCCCGATCTAAGATCAATCTTCAAAAAATATTTGGATCCTGAAATTTGATCAAATAACTCATCGATTCTTGGCAGTGGATACTTGTTCTTGATCGTAAGATGATTCAACTGTCGATAGTCGATACACAATCTCATGGATCCATCATTCTTCTTTACAAATAAGACTGGTGCTCCCCACGGAGAAGTACTTGGTCTAATGAACCCTTTTCGAATTAATTCCATCAATTGATCCTTCAACTCTTTGAGTTCAGTAGGGGACATTCTATATGGTGCCTTTGAAACTGGACTAGCACCAGGGACTAAGTCAATGGTGAAGGCCACTTCTCTTTGAGGGGGTAATCCCGGCAAATCTTCCGGAAATACGTCTGGAAATTCTTGCACTACCTGAATGTCTTCTATCTTAGTGTCCTTTGTTTCCTTAACTGTGACAAATGCAAGGAAGGATACACATCCTTTTCTGACGAGCTTGCTTCCTCGAAGAGCCGAAATAAGAGGGGATTTGCTCTGACTCTTGGGGCGAGTAAAGACTAATTCTGGAAAATCTTTCAAAGCAATTTGGCTATTGCGGCAATCAACCGTTGTCTGGTATTTGGATAACCAGTCCGCTCCCAATATAACATCATACTCCTTTAGATCAAGGCATATGAGATCTATAGGTAAATTCCTACCTTGAATCATTACCTCACAGTTTTGGTAGTGATGAGTAATATCATTTTCACTTCCAAGAGGAGTAGTTAGAACTATTTTTATCCATTCTGGTTCTAACGGTAACGGGTCGGCAAACTTCTTAGAAATAAAGGAATGCGATGCACCCGTATCAAATAAGACATAAGCACTTTTGGAACAAATTTTCAATGTACCTTCCACTAATCCGCCTTCTTCTTCAGGTTCGGTCTCCTGGATTGCATGAAGACGAGCATTTTTCGTCACCGGGCGTTTACCGTCACCGGCTTGGTCATTCATTAATGGACAATCGGGAATCCGATGTTCGCGACTCCCACAACGGAGACAAGCTCCTAATTTCCTCCAGCATTCTTCTGTCTTGTGACCAGCCTTGTCACAATGCTTGCATACTACGTTTGAAGGTGTAGTGGTGATAGAGAAGGGCTTGGATTTCTTGAACTTGGAATCTTGAGAGGATGAACCTCCAGTATTGGGCCTCTTCTTAAAGTTGGGTTTGAAAGAACCCGAACCTGTGACTTGCTCCTTCTTGTCTTTTCCACGGATCCTATCAGATAGCTCCGTGGCATCTTCAAGTAGTTGAGCTCGGCGCACTATTTCAGAATAAACTTGGATGTCCATAGGCGCCAGTTGAGTAATATAGTGGGGCCTAAGCCCATTAAGAAATCTACGGGCTTTCATCTTCTCCGTGCTAATAAGATGCTTAGCATATCTAGACAACCTGGAGAACTGAGCTTCATAATCTGCTAATGATAAAGATCGTTGCTTTAATGCAGCGAATTCTGCAGCCTTCTTTTCTTGGACTCGGTCCGATAAATATTTAGCATTGAAGTATTCCACAAATCCTTCCCATGTTACTTGAGTAGGATCGATGGTTGCTTCAATAGACTCCCACCAGCATCTAGCATCTTTCTCTAACTGGAATGTAGCTAATAGAACTTTGTCCTGATCCGTGCATTGCATGACACGGAATATGCGTTCGGTTTCCCGAACCCAATGCTCGGCATCGTCCGGATCAGTCGATCCTATAAACTTCGGGGGATTCATGTTCTTAAAGGCTTGGTGTAAGCTTCCAGCTCGTAGAGCACCACTTTGTGCTACCTGTTGTAGCACTTGAGTCATCCCTTGGAGGGTACGCTGCATGTTGCGCCATTGAGCACGTTCGGCAGCCATTATCCTACAATTATAATAGCTACATTAGTATTATATCACTGTGATCTTATAAAAAGACTCATCGACTCTTAACCCTTGGTTCTACCCAATCTCACTGGTTTAAAGGTTCAAACTTATCCTTGGACTTGGGTTTTTCCTAGGAATTGAATACCTTAGGCTCTGATACCACAAAAACTGTCACGCCCCGAGCGCGGAAGATACCCGGAGACGCGTGACGAGTTTATATCAATCATGTCAATCAGAGTGGTCGTGTATTCGACACAAAGATAGAGATGCGCAAAATAGCAAGATAACCCAATCCTTTATTTCATAATGGATAGACTATTACAAATCCAATACTCTGTTTAATAAAAAGGAAAAGAATACATATTTGACTCAAGAAACTATAGAAAAGACTAGATGACACTTGAGCAACTCTATCACTTTCACTCTTGACCATTCCCATCCGATTGACTTCCATCGTCGTCGGACTTACCTGAAAAATGAAAAGGGACAAACGGAATGAGCGAACGCTCAGTAGGAAATTATATCTCAAGTACTAGCAAGGGGTTTAAGTAATTACATCTTTCATGAATGCATTACAGCTATGCATGCTCGCATGAAACGACAAGATAGAGAGAATGTAATATCAAGGAAATAAGATGAACTTAATCATGAACTTTCAACAAGATAACAAGTTCATTCAAGATATTCAAGCAAGTACGTTTAACAAGTCATGTCAAGAACTTTGGCTATCATGTATCAAGCAAGTAAATTACCCTTTTTCGGGCCACGCATTTCATGTCAAGTCAAGTACGATTCAAGTACAAGATGTATGTGGAATGTCCAATCAAGCAAGTCAAGTACTCGGTATAATGCCAGATACCTTATCATTTTAACTCCCATGGGCACAAGTACTTTCGGGTGCTCCTCCCAGGACCAGATCGGGCCCTATATGCGCAGGCATTTATCATGTGTTTTGACATCCACTCTTGTTTATAGCCAACATAGAATTTCAATAATCAAGCTTGTAGACACGTATGACAACTTTGATAGAATAGAGTCCAAAATATGACAAAGGACATAGATTGGCGATAATAACGGTATAATCACGATTAACGATAAAACTAGGTAGAATATGGTTCCCTTAACTTGGGTACCATGACAAATCAAGGTGGACATTCTTTATATAGAATTGAGGTCCACATGAACAGTATATCAAAGGTAAGATACCCTCATTCTTATCATAGAATTGAGGTTTACAAGAATGACATGATATGGCATGATATCATCATCCCATTAAGAATTTCTTATGATACACTCTTTGTATAATCATAAGGGCCGGTATACCATGTTTCTTTAGAGTGACATGGCATCAGTGGTGTAATGGGTTTTTAGGGTACAACCAGCTCAGTCGGCCTTGAGGGAATCCAAGGCTACGAGGAGTCTTACGGAGGTCTCTATGACTAACTCGCTAGTCCAAAGGAACGGAATGTCCAATGGAGAGCTTGTATGTCAATGAGAGTTGAGTGTGATCGATAAAACAACGTGAAAAGTGGGACTATACTCACGGAGTGGAGAATAGTGCCGATATATACGTATATGTATAATATGAAACCATCGGTTAACATAACCAGGATAAAATCAGTTTACAGAAAATAACGATTTAGGTCAAGTCGTTTCTCAAGTAATTAACGCCTAACAGAAGGGCGTTTACATATATTTCCATTTTGGCAGAATTTTCAATAATTCAGAAATTTATCTAAAAAAACGCCCTGGACAGGGGCGTTTCTTTGAAATGAGATGACTACAGTAGCAGGCGTCTTTTTATTTACAATATTTTACAGAACATATTTATTTTCAGAATTATCAAAAACGCGCCCTTGGCAGGGGCGTTAATCATTAAATTCTTATTTTCACAGAATATATTGTTCGGGATTTTAACATAAACGCGCCCAACGAAGGGGTGTTACTTTTACAATTCACGCCCTGTTATGGGGCGTTAACAAATGGAAAACGACCTTGTCGAAGTCGTGAATTCAAGAAATTGCAGTAATTGACACGAACAGCCAGAAGTTTCACAATAATCAATGTACAGGATGGTATTTATATAGTCGTGACAGGAAGAATTTCACAGGGAGAGTCATGCATTCGATATTTCATATTTATGGATTTTAAAATATGAACAATTTAATTACATGTGATTTTCGTGGATAATCAGTTCATAAGATCGCTGATTAACATTACATGCAATTAACGCCTGTGTATAGGGCGTCAAATATGAAATTGACGACCTGGGCAGGGTCGTGTCTTGTAAATTAGCACCCTTGACAGGGGCGTCTCTTTCAAAATATTTCAGAAAAACACAACGAAACCATATATAAACCGTATGCATGATATGCTTATATATATATATCTTGCATTAATTTCATTTGGGCTACATTAACTTGAGAAAACCTACCTTTACAGTTGATTTAGAAGAAGACTTGTGAAGTATTTGAGGAGAACCCTTTCTACTGCAACTATATAACCGCAGCAGCAGCAGGAAGAATCGTTCGTTTTGAAGAACCCTTGTTCTTCGATAGAGCTTCCTACAGAGAAACATGAAGATGTATCAATCCTCACTTCATCATACTTTGGCTGAAGGTAAAAGAAAGAAGAACATTACCTTTGTTCTTCACGTACGCAGGTGCTCTCTTTGACTTGTAAGAATAGAAAGAGATGAAGAGTCAGTAACTCTTCATATGATAGAAAGAAAAGAACGTTCAGTTCTTTTACTCACCACAGCAGACGATCGATCAAATAGATTTAGGGTTTGGTAATCAAAGGTATTTATAGGATTTTGGGTGTCCTATTAGAGTTAGTGATTGTGTGAGGGTAATATATCCCTAATAGAGTCCTTACCCTAGTAGACACTTACTGGATTAGGTTAATCTTTCCCTGGATAAGCTCCCGTGTCGAACGGAACTCGAATGGAATTAACGACTTTGGTCAGGGCGTCGATTCTTGAATTGACGACCTGGTTCAGGTCGTTTCTTAAGAAGCGCCTTGTGTAAGGGCGTTCCTTGTTTTTAAAACACTCCCAAGATAGGGGCGTTTCTTGGCCTTACCGTTTTTGGCGTTTAGAATTTGACGCCGTTTGGTCAGGGCGTCACTTCTTGAATAACGCCTTATCCAGAGGCGTTTCTAATTTGAATAGCGCCTTTATCCGAGGCGTTATTTTATTTTGTTTTATTTATCTATTTATTTGATTTATTTTAAAATCTTTATTATTATTAATATTTTATCAGGGTTGCTACAGGTAAACTTCCTGCTCTTCTTATTTTTAGTTTTAATGCATAGCAAGTTAAATCTGTTTTTGCATTTTCATTCATCATTTGCCATGTGCATTACTTTCTGATCATGCATTTGCTGAGAGTTCTGTGCAAATATCAGATTAAGAAGGGTTGTCTGTATCTGATGCATACATATGCTAATTTCAATTGTTTGATAATTGTGTTATGCATAGACTCTGAAAACAAATTGCATTTCAAATTTTCTGAAAAATATGAACTGCATATGAGTGTGACTTGAAACTTGTGTGTTGCAATAGCTCACTGAAATTCTGAACAGCATATAGGACTGCATGTTGAATATTATGCATGACCTCAATGGTATATAAATGGTAAGGTACCAAAAGGCAGGGAAGTCTATCTGGAGGTTCTTACTATGTGTGAGGTGGTCTTTTAGACCAAGTGCTCCGCCTAGTACCATGGGTCACTTTGCTGATAGGACAATCTGATTGTGCACAAGTCACAATATCATTTAGAATCATATGTTCAGTTTTTCAGTGTAAACATTGTATGTTTTCAGGGGGAGTTAGTTGCATTTCCTTGCATAGCATTCAATGTTAAGTCTTTGCATGTCCCTGCATACACATAGTGCATTGCATCTCCTTATATTGAAAATGCCAAAAAGAGAGTTTGAATGCATATTGTAAGGGGGAGTCATTGCATTGCATATAGGTTGTCAAATGCATACATGTGTCAGAACTCATTGCATATTCTCTCTTACTGATTTTGTTGGCAAACCTTAATCATATTCTGAAAACTTTGAGCTTCACAATCTCTCTTAACAATTGGTATTCCGCCTATCAATTGGTATAATTCGGGTTCAGAATTCAATCAGTCCTTCATGAAGATTTCAATGGGCTATCTCGATCATAAATCTGAAAAATTTTGAACTAGAAATCTTATATTATACAGTTTTATGAATGTCTGAAATAACTCATGTGGTTTAAGTTTAATGTTCATGGAGTTTGACTTTAAAATCTCTTAAAAATATCTAAAGCATGTTTAATAAACCTTAACCATCTGTCTCATGTTGTGTCTTGTGAAAACTTCTGAAATCTGTACTTTTGAATACAACACTTTATTTGGTTAAGAACATGATGTTGTTATTGCTTTGAAGCAAATAAAGTTGTCTGAAATGTCTAAAGGGTAAATAGTTGTCAGAGCAATGATTTTGGTCACTGAGAAACCATGTCCAAAGGACTGTGTCATGAGGTGCCTTAGTTAACTCTGTAAAATAAAATTCATTGAAAATTAGGCAGAGTAATGGCATGCACACTGAGAAATACAACTCACTCATCCAGAAATGATTTCGAGTGTGTCATGATGTGTAAATGCTAACTCTGTTCATACAAAGCATGACTGTTAGTCACACTAAGTGCTTAGGGATATTGGCCTCTGATCAAGGTATATCCTCTAGTTACAAGGTGTGAACTGAACAAGAGTGCTCGTAAAATTGTAGCAAGAAAATTGTTGAACAAATTAAAATACCTGAATATTGATGCTAAAATCAAATTGCTACAACCCTAGACAAATTCATATGACTTCATAATTGCTTGATTTCTGATGGGGACATCGCTTACTCCTTCACATACCTCCGAGGGTCCTGCTACTCGCCATTTTGCTCGCCATGATTTTTGGAGTCTAGCTATATAATTTTCACAATTTTATTGAGTCATTATCATGTAATTTTGCCTTTTATTTGGTCTATTACCTAAGTTAGTTAGTCATTTACCTAAGTCCAAGTTTCATTAACTAGCTTAGTAGGTTATTGGGCCTGTTCATTGGGCATGGCCCATGGGCGCCCCCTTCCCCAACCTTTGGTCTTCTGTCAGTTGTCCACAATGTGAGGACTTATTGTAAATTATGGGTTTCCTATATAAGGACCCCAATCCCCCACTTGAAGAGGGTAATTGATGAATGCATGAAATTTGAAACCCACTTGAATCCCCCTTGAGTCTTCTCTCTCTCTCTCTAGCTCTCTCTCTCTCTAGTTCTCTCTCTCTCTCCTAGGGGCGAATTCCCCTCTCTCTCCTCCCTCTCTCTCTAAATTTTGAATTCCCCCTCTCTCCTCACCCCTTGCCACCTCACTTGCCACCTAGGCAAGTCCCTTCAACTCCCAAGGCCCCATTACTCTCTCCATTACTCATTCCACCTTCCCAAGCAACCATTCACCTTCCCTAGACAACCCTCCCTATTCCCCACACATCTTCCAACATCCAAGACAACCTTCCCTCTCCCCCAAGCAACCCTCCCACTTCCCCACATCCTCATTCACACCCCAAGCCATCAGTTTGCGCACCACTCCCCACCCCTCTAGCCTTGGCCGACCACTCCCCTCCCCCATCTCCTAGGTTCGGCCCCCCCACTCCCCTCCACCCCCCCCCTTTTGTCAACTTCAGTTCTGTCTGCAGGCTGACCTGCAGACCAGCCTCGCGTTGCAGCGACTACCACGACAACATCTTGAAGCTTCTGGGGGCGTGGGCTACCTTTCTGGAAAGGCCTCCCTATCCTCTTCAACATGCAGCGGAGGACAATGATACCAATTTGATGTGATACGACTCCCTTGGACCTAGGATAGCAAGCAACACAACAAGTTGGTAACGTCACACTAGCGGACTCACTCGCGTAGGCACACTCGGATCCAAAGGAGGACCGGCGATGGGGGTTAGGGTCCGAGTTTGGACCTCGCGGTTCCAAGGGTCGGCCGGATAGGGATAGATCCCAATGGGCCAGGGATGTCCGATTTCACGGGTAGCCGGCACGCCAAGGGCGTGGGATGTGATGGAACTCTCTCAACTCGCTCCCGGCGAAACACTATAAATGGTTGAATTGAGGATCGGGCGCTCCTCCCACCTCCCTAGGGCCCTTTCCCCTCCCCAAGGAGCCCCTTCACCTCCCTTGGCCGACCACTCCCCTCCCCCATCTCCTAGGTTCGGCCCCCCCACTCCCCTCCACCCCAGCACCCCATTCCACCAGCTCCGCCCCTCTCTTCACCCCCACACATCCCTCCCCCATCTGCAAACACCTCCCCTTTCCCTCCATTAACAAACTTCAATCCCCCTTAACCTAACCCCACCACCATCCCATCCCTTTGGTCACATCTGCAGGTAACAGAAGATGGTCCGTCTTGCAGAAGCTCCCCTGTGTTCATACGGCGACATCTGAGGGCATACCTTACCATTCTGGAAAGGTCGTCCTGTCCACTTCGCAGGCGAGGTGGAATCGTCCAGTTCCGAGTTCATGACCGCCCGTGAGAGCTGTTCTACCCCGACTGCGCCAGACACCACCTGCAGCCAGCCTGAGCCCGATTGGAAGCTGCTTCACGACCAACGGTGGAGGAATCAGGCTGAAGTCTCTTCTTCAAAGTTCTTCCTCCCCCTGTCTACTTCCAGGAGCAGAAGGCAGAACTTAATTCTGCATCCGAGAGCCAGAGTTGCAAATGTTCTTCCTCAGTCGCACGGATCTGTCTCCTGCAGTCGGCAGCGACCAGTACCTACTCTTCAGGGCACACCAACCGCCCACGGCCTTTGATTGCAACCCCGTTGACTCCTTATGAAAGCCACCTCAACCACGGAGACGACGCCACTGGTTTCGTGCCATTTGGAGCTCGGGAGTGCCCGTGACAGCGTCTGCAACCTGCTGCTACAGAACCTGGACCACGCGGTGCAGCCTCTGCAGAGAATCAGAACCAGCTTGTAATCTCTGCCACGGCAAGCAACAGCGGAATCAGGCTGAGGTTTCTTCTTCAAAGATCTTCCTCCCCCTGTCCCCGACCAGGAGCATGAAACATAAGTACAGTCGGCATCCGGGAGCCCAAGTTCTGATTTTTCTCCTTCAGTCGCGCGGGACTGCCCTCCCCAGTCTTCTACGGCCAACAGTCACTCATCGGCGTCCCCCAGGCCACCCTGACCTCCGGCAACCTCCCCGCCAGTTTTTCTGCAAAAAGGGTTTGACCACGGTTCCAGAACTTCTGACGGTTCGTGATTCGGCATCCAGGAGCGACCAGGTCCACTTCTGCAAGTTGTTGGCAGAAACAAGGAGCGGCTGCGCCCAGGATCTGTCATCCTGCTCAAAGTCCAGCCCGAACCAGTACCCTCCCCAGAAGAAATCGGCAAAATTCTGAGGCGTCCCCGGTTCAGTTACAAAGACGACGCAGCTGATCTCGTGTCCGGAAAAATTCCTGAACGTGATTTAAGACCTCTACAGCGGCGGGCTGTCAGTGATCACAGCAAGCAGGGAACTCCGTTCGGCTTCACCGGCCCGACTTCCGGCGAATCTCCCGTCCCCGCTTGGCCGGCTCACCGCCCCTCCCTGTGTGGAGGTTGTGTTTGAATGTAATACAACTAATTCCCACCCCCGAGACCACCCTCCTGCGTGAGGTGTAGTGAATGTAAACTTAAACAGGTTTTTGAAGCTACATCGGCGCAGTGTGCGGGGACCACACTTCCCCGCTCGCCCTCGTCTCCGCCCGGGATCGGCGTCTTCACGCCGATCAGGTGAGCTCCTGGCCACTCTCCCTTGCTGGTTTTTACTGTTGCTTAGCTTAGTATCGCTCTTAGTTACCGTCGAGGGTGAGGCGAGTGTCCGATCCGCAATTCAATCCAATCGAGTGTTCACCGCGGGGCGAGTTGAGAGAGAGCCATTACATCCCACGCCCTCGGCGTGCCGACTACCCGTGAAATCGGGCATCCCTGGCCCATTGGGATATCCCTATCCGGCCGACTCTTGGAGCCGCAAGGTCCAAACTCGGACCCTCACCACCATCGCCGGTCCTCCTACGGATCCGAGCGTGCTTCCGCGAGTGAAACCGCATGTGTGACGTTGCCAACTCATAGTGTTGCTTGCTATCCTAAGTCCAAGGGAGTCGCGTCACATCAAAATTTAGTATCATTATCCTCCGCTGCATTTGGTGTCACATCAAGTGGTATCAGAGCAAGTTCTAGACTTGTCTCTACTAAGTCTTGTCCTAGGGCAGTTGCATTCATCACCCAATCATCATGCATACCCCTCGTTGGCCAAATGGTCCGATTGACCCCCTCCACATGGACTACATTGTAGATGAGGACCTTCATTTTGATGGAGATCCTCATGCCTATCTTAGGTGGGAGAATACCATGGAAAGGGACTTTGAAAGAACTTGGGTATATGGATCCGAGAGAGTCCGCAGGGCCAAGGCACGACTTCGGGGTCTAGCTAAGAAAATGTGGGAACACAAAGAGAGATTCAGAAGGGTTTGGGGGCAAGAGCCCATTCACTCATGGGAAGAGATGAAGAGTGAGCTTAGGAAGATCTACGCTCCCCGACCGTCCCACTCCTACCGTGAGGACCATAACCCGAGGAGCACTCCCACTCCCTCTTTTCCTCCCAGGCCTCCACTAGGACCCAAACCCTACCACCCAAAAGACCCCAAGACTCATTAGAAGAACTAAGGATTGAGATTAAGAATATCTTCACCTCCCTTAGGGTCCAAACTCCACCACCCCAAATAATTCCAACTTGCACCACCCCATCGCCAAAAGGCCTTCCCACTCCCCTGGAGAGCAAGACCCCCACACCACAAAGGAATGAGATTGAAGTTGAGGAATATGAGGCCTCCCCCGAATGGGAAGAGGAGTATGAATCACAATATCATGGGTTAGGCCAAGAAGTTCCCATCCCAAGTGGAGGAAGCATCATGGCTCACTCCACCCTCACCATTCCAACCCGTATGGACCCCATGTCCACTCCACCTAGGCCCATGATGGCCACCACCACCCCACCCAAAACTCTCCCACAAACCCACACTCCACAAACTTCCTTGGTCCCCAAAACCACCCCTCCATCTTCCCCTAAAAGAGACACACCCCCTAAAACCAACCAACCCAATCCTCCTCAACCCATCCATCTTCCACTACCAACCCCTATCCAACCCCAACCTAGGCCCCCACTTCTCCCCTTACCGATCCCAAACCAAGTTCCCCTTTACCTCCCACCCCGGGGGTACCACACACCTACCCTCACCACCCCACCCTCAAGGAACCATCTCACCTCCTTGATAGAGGAACCCATGATTCCCATACCCGACCCCATAGAGGTGAACACACCAACCCCCGCCATAGAGATCGCCCATGTCCAGGAAGAAGAAAGAACTTCACATGGTGGTCTTCACCTTACACCACCCTCCTTAATAGGGACCGAGCTTATCTTAGGAGAACCCCTTTCACGTTGGCTAAAGGAGAACCCATTTGGAGATCTCATGGTCCATGCTTACCCACCAATTGAGCGAAACCTTCCTATAGTACCCTTATCCACCTATCACACCACAATCCAATCATCCTATCAGGTGGAAACATTAGGGGATTTTCTTGAGGGTCTAACTTGGCAAATGAAGCTAACTGGTATGTTGACCACGGTAGCCAACCAACCTAGGAGTCTTAACCTCCTACATCTATGTGTCGGGTCCATCTCTTCCATTTACACTGTGGGTTGCTACACTAGCGACCTTCTTTTATCCCTCCCCATACCCGAAGAGCCCGATGCTATCCGTGAATTGGAGTTACTTATTTCGGGTAGGATGCCAAACCCTCCAAACATGACCAAACAACCCTCCTCGAACTTCGGTTCAATTACTACATTTGAGGAGAAGGACTCACCATCATTTGGAGACCTTGAGGTGAAAGAATACCTCACCCTTGGTAACACATTCCATGACCCCTTTGATCCCACCCCGTGGAAGACAATGAATCCATGGGACCTGGCCGCCCTACCCACCACCCACTCCCTCCTACCCTCACCAACCATGCTTGAACCAACACACCTCGTCCTTGACCCAGTCCACACCAAGGGAACCATAACCATGGGCAGTATACACCTAGGGAACAAGGTAGTGCCCCACCCCATGATGCATACCTACTATGAGCCCTTCGACCCTGACAAATGGGAACTTAAAAGCCACCCCATACCCACACACATGGTCATCATCTCTAGGAGAAGAAAGCACCCATCTTGGTATGACACATCATTCGACAAGGGTCACGAGTCCAGCCCTGTCATGCATGTCACGCACAGTTTAGGCTCAATGCATAACTGGCCTACATTTGGTTGTACTGGTCCACCCACATTCTTCATAGCCCTTACACTTGATTAGAGCACACGTGGATGTCCGGGTCCCCCGGTAATTCTCACAGCCATACACAATAGATCCGCCTATGGTTTCCCAGGCCCCCCTGAGTCCACAAGATGCCTCATCACATCCATGAATGATAGGTCTATGTATGGTTGCCCCGGTCCCCCTCTGCATACCACATACTTCCCACCCCCACCGCACCATCACTCAAAGCATTCTCATTCAAGCAAGCATCCAAATATGGGTAGTAACGATCATAATGAGCGGGCTATAACTCAAGGGTGGCACTTTGAAATCCAAGGAGGTAACCTCGCGATGGTGGCATTGGAACGACTCTATCTTAGGGCCACCTCCAAATCAAGGGCACGAGGACTTGGACCTTTCATGTTCCAAGTGGCTTTGGCAAACCTGGCTTATGGAAGAGATTTACTAATGGGCTATGGGATATACCCCAATTATCATGCGGCTGATCCGGCACCCTACATGGGCACCGCGGTGAATCCTAGTGAGTACTTTGAGCCTATAACTTCCTTTAAGAGGGACACCCCGGAGTGCTTCCACAAAATAGCCTTGAGAGCCCGACGTGTACACAGAGGGGCAATACTATGCCAGCAGGGTTCCATCGCCAGCATGAGGGTGTGTCCGGGCCGCCTTGAGAGGATGAAGAGCCGTCCCCTGGTCGCAGGTGCAGGTTGGTTTTGGAGATTGCAGGACGCCCTGAGCTGCTCCCCCGGTGGGCCCTTACTCGACGGAGTCGAGTTCTCCGCACCCCGGGAGTATGATGGGGACATCGCTTACTCCTTCACATACCTCCGAGGGTCCTGCTACTCGCCATTTTGCTCGCCATGATTTTTGGAGTCTAGCTATATAATTTCCACAATTTTCTTGAGTCATTATCATGTAATTTTGCCTTTTATTGAGTCTATTACCTAAGTTAGTTAGTCATTTACCTAAGTCCAAGTTTCATTAACTAGCTTAGTAGGTTATTGGGCCTGTTCATTGGGCCTGGCCCATGGGCGCCCCCTTCCCCAACCTTTGGTCTTCTGTCAGTTGTCCACAATGTGAGGACTTATTGTAAATTATGGGTTTCCTATATAAGGACCCCAATCCCCCACTTGAAGAGGGTAATTGATGAATGCATGAAATTTGAAACCCACTTGAATCCCCCTTGAGTCTTCTCTCTCTCTCTCTAGCTCTCTCTCTCTCTCTAGTTCTCTCTCTCTCTCCTAGGGGCGAATTCCCCTCTCTCTCCTCCCTCTCTCTCTCTAAATTTCGAATTCCCCCTCTCTCCTCACCCCTTGCCACCTCACCTGCCACCTAGGCAAGTCCCTTCAACTCCCAAGGCCCCATTACTCTCTCCATTACTCATTCCACCTTCCCAAGCAACCATTCACCTTCCCTAGACAACCCTCCCTATTCCCCACACATCTTCCAACATCCAAGACGACCTTCCCTCTCCCCCAAGCAACCCTCCCACTTCCCCACATCCTCATTCACACCCCAAGCCATCAGTTTGTGCACCACTCCCCACCCCTCTAGCCTTGGCCGACCACTCCCCTCCCCCATCTCCTAGGTTCGGCCCCCCCACTCCCCTCCACCCCAGCACCCCATTCCACCAGCTCCGCCCCTCTCTTCACCCCCACACATCCCTCCCCCATCTGCAAACACCTCCCCTTTCCCTCCATTAACAAACTTCAATCCCCCTTAACCTAACCCCACCACCATCCCATCCCTTTGGTCACATCTGCAGGTAATAGAAGACGATCCATCTTGCAGAAGCTCCCCTACGTTCATACGGCGACATCTGAGGTCATACCTTACCATTCTGGAAAGGTCGTCCTGTCCACTTCGCAGGCGAGGTGGAATCGTCCAGTTCCGAGTTTGTGACCGCCCGTGAGAGCTGTTCTACCCCGACTGCGCCAGACACCACCTGCAGCGAGCCTTAGCCCGATTGGAAGCTGCTTCACGACCAACGGTGGAGGAATCAGGCTGAAGTCTCTTCTTTAAAGTTCTTCCTCCCCCTGTCTAATTCCAGGAGCAGAAGGCAGAACTTAATTCGGCATCCGAGAGCCACAGTTGCAAACGTTCATCCTCAGTCGCACGGATCTGTCTCCTGCAGTCGGCAGCGACCAGTACCTACTCTTCAGGGCACACCAACCGCCCACGGCCTTTGATTGCAACCCTGTTGACTCCTGCTGAAAGCCACCTCAACCACGGAGACGACGCCACTGGTTTCGTGCCATTTGGAGCTCGGGAGTGCCCGTGACAGCGTCTGCAACCTACTGCTACAGAACCTGGATCACGCGGTGCAGCCTCTGCAGAGAATCAGAACCAGCTTGCAAGCTCTGCCACGGCGAACCACGGCGGAATCAGGCTCAGGTTTCTTCTTCAAAGATCTTCCTCGCCCTGTCCCCGACCAGGATCATGAAACAGAAGTACAGTCGGCATCCTGGAGCCCAAGTTCTGATTTTTCTCCTTCAGTCGCGCGGGACTTCCCTCCCCAGTCTTCTACGGCCAACAGTCACTCATCGACATCCCCAGGCCACCCTGACCTCCGGCGACCTCCCCGCCAGTTTTACTGCAAAAAGGGTTCGACCACGGTTCCAGAACTTCTGACGGTTCATGATTCGGCATCCAGGAGCGACCAGGTCCACTTCTGCAAGTTGTTGGCAGAAACAAGGAGCGGCTGCGCCCAGGATCTGTCATCCTGCTCAAAGTCCAGCCCGAACCAGTACCCTCCCCAGAAGAAATCGGCAAAATTCTGAGGCGTCCCCGGTTCAGTTACAAAGATGACGCGGCTGATATCGTGTCCGGAAAAATTCCTGAACGTGATTTAAGACCTCTACAGTGGCGGGCTGTCAGTGATCACAGCAAGCAGGGAACTCCGTTCGGCTTCACCGGCCCGACTTCCGGCGAATCTCCCGTCCCCGCTTGGCCGGCTCACCGCCCCTCCCTGCGTGGAGGTTGTGTTTGAATGTAATACAACTAATTCCCACCCCCGAGACCACCCTCCTGCGCGAGGTGTAGTGAATGTAAACTTAAACAGGTTTTTGAAGATACATCGGCGCAGTGTGCGGGGACCACACTTCCCCGCTCGCCCTCGTCTCCGCCCGGGATCGGCATCTTCACGCCGATCAGGTGAGCTCCTGGCCACTCTCCCTTGCTGGTTTTTACTGTTGCTTAGCTTAGTATCGCTCTTAGTTACCGTCGGAGGTGAGGCGAGTGTCCGATCCGCAATTCAATCCAATCGAGTGTTCACCGCGGGGCGAGTTGAGAGAGAGCCATTACATCCCACGCCCTCGGCGTGCCGACTACTCGTGAAATCGGGCATCCCTGGCCCATTGGGATCTATCCCTATCCGGCCGACCCTTGGAGCCGCAAGGTCCAAACTCGGACCCTCACCACCATCGCCGGTCCTCCTACGGATCCGAGCGTGCTTCCGCGAGTGAAACCGCATGTGTGACGTTGCCAACTCATAGTGTTGCTTGCTATCCTAAGTCCAAGGGAGTCGCGTCACATCAAAATTTGGTATCATTATCCTCCGCTGCATTTGGTGTCACATCAATTTCAATACAAATGCATGTAATTCCGAAAGAAGTCAATAATTTTGATTGTGTAAGAGAAAGGGAGATTAATCAAGATAAATATGAGGGCTTGGTTCATTTTTATTAAAACATGGTTTTAGATATCAATACAGAATTTTATTGATAAACTCTACATACATCATGTTTAAACCATGCTGTTCAATAAAGCTCATTCATAAGCCCTTATAATGGAAGACTTTGAAAACTTATGTTTTAGATTTATGAGATTGATATCTCTCTAAAAATCTGATTGAATTTTCTGAGATTGAAGCTTCCTTAAAAAGATGGCTGAATTTCTTCTGCTCATGTTATTGGTTCATTGACCTGAACTTCTCCTTGTTTGCCCCTGTGGTCTCCGTCTCATCTATCTCATAAGATTCCACTTATTCAGGGGGAGCATTCCTTGTCATAACGAATCATGTTCATATCATTTGTGACTTTGCATTCATATACTCAGGGGGAAGTATTGCATTTCTTGCTGCATCTGCATCTACCATGGTTTATTTTGATTATACCAAAGGGGGAGATTGTTTGCCAAAGAGGGAGAAATTGATTGAATTTTTATACATGCCTTAATTTCTCAAATTCTTTTCTTTTTGATGAAGTCAAAGGGGGAGAATAATTTGAGTCTTCAGAATGCCTCACATCATCAGAATGACTTAATGTATTGAAAGTGTTGCCATCATCAAAAAGGGGGAGATTGGTGGGCCCCTGTGGTTTTGATGATGGTTTTGATGATTGGTTGTTGAGGTTTTGATGATGGTTTTGATGATTGGTTGTTGATGTGAGTTAATCAAATATTCAGTCATCTTGCTGCTCAGTTTAGTTTAATATATTTTGATGTTCAGTCATGTTAACTGATGCATAAAGCAAAGCATTCATTGCTACACTCTGTCTGCACAGTTGTCACTGCAGTGCGTCAACTCAGTGTGCCGATGCGTCGACCCCTTGGTCATTTTTGTATCTGTCCATACAGTAGTGCGTCAACTCCTTGAGCTGATGTGTCGACGCTTCAGTTCAGTTTCTTCATTTGATGAAGTCTATACATCATCAGTTGATCATCAAGAATATACGTTGCAGCGTCAACTCATTGGGCTGCAGCGTCAACTCAGCTTGTATGCACATCAGCCTTCACATGCTAAGTCTGTATAGCCTACGTCTCATGCAGTGTCAACGCTGTGAGCATTCTCAAGACATTAGCGTCAACGCTGTAAGTGTGTACATCGCTTTCACGTCACCAAGTCCATACATTTGTCCTCCTTCAAAGTCTGTACAGCTGCTGGTCTAGCTTCATGAAGTCTGTACATCAGACTGTTACAGGAAGTCTGTACATTGTCCGTCTTCCTTAGCGTCTTGATAGTTGATGTCTATACATTGGCCTCCATGCTCCTAAGTATATGCATTACTGTTTATGCATCAGTCTTCATAAGTCTGTACATTGGACAGTCTCTCTCAGCGTCTCATGGCATGAGGTCTGTACACTCGAATTGCCCTTGATCTGGTCAAGTGTATACACTCTCTCACTGTAGCTTTCAGCTATTCAAGTCTATACACTGGATTGTTAGGTCATGTCTATACAACGTGGGCTTCAGTTCTTCAAGCCTACACATCGACTGTTCATGCAAAGTCTAGACATTCGAACAAGTCTGTACATTGGCCATCAAAGCCCTCAAAGTCTGTACATCCTTCAAGACTCTCAAAGTCTGTACAGCCTGCTCTGTCGATTCAGATTTCAAAGTCTATACAGCGTTCGTCTCAGCCACCGTCTCATTCAGCGTCTCACGCTTGCAAAGTCAATACTCTGGTCGGTGGAACAAAGTCTGAACATCCTTCAGTGAACTTTGAAGTCTATACACTGATTCACTGTTCATCGCCTTTGGGCATCAAAGTCTGTACATCTCCTTCAAACTTTCAAGTCTATACACTCCATGATCTTCCAAGGTTGTACATCCACAGTGTATCTTCAAAGTCTGAACATTGTCTCACTCTGTCAAAGTCCATACATTTTTTTTCTCTTCAAGTCTGGACATTGGCTTCATATCATAAAGTCTATACATTGGGCCTAACATTCCAACTCTACACTGAACCTTCGTTCATCAAAGCCTCAAGTCTGTACAGCGTGAAGTCTACACTTTGGCTTCACGTTTTCAATGTCTGTACAGTGGCTTCGCATAGGCAAGTCTGTACATCGGGCTCCTTCTAACTAAGTCTATACACACCCTCACACTGTACACACCTAGTCTATACAGCATGATCGTCTTTACAAGTCTACACAGAGTTCTTCACTTAAACTGATGACTTATCCGATACTCTATCTGACAGGTGTTCTAATCGTGAAGCTTATGGAGGGCACGTGATTCGAGGCTGGAAGGGCAGACAGGATTGTGACACGTGTGCTGAAGCTGGCTGAGAGGCTGACACGTGGACACAACAAATCACGAAAGAAGCTCCTGGATTATTCTGGTGCGTCAACGCATTGAGCAAGTAGTATCGACGCAGCAGTTACAAAAAGAGAACCAATGGGTTACTGGGTTACTCAGATGCGTCAACACCACCCACTGGCAGCGTGGACGCAGCAGTTCAAGTAACTCCTTTCAACCTCTGGAGTACCTTGGTAGCGTCGACGCTGCAACTCGTTGGGGCGACGCAGCAGGTTGATGGAACGACACCTTTTAGCTGCTAGTACACATCGGTGCGTCAACGCAGCAGTGGAGCGGCGTCGACGCAGCATGCCCATCTGCTAAAGACTTGATCACTGGATCATCGATGCGTCAACGCCACGGGCTGATAGAGTCAACGCAGCAGTCTTGAGTTTTACTGAACGAATGTCCTTGAATTGTAGGGCACGTGATCCGAGGTGCCTGGCTCGTGAACCAGGAAGCTGCCACGTGGTCCGAATTTCTAGGGCTGGAAACGTGGAAGCCACACGCGCCAGTGTGCTGCTGCTGCCAGTATATAATGGAGCCTTCATCTTCAGATGAAGTAAGATCGAAGCAGAAGCCTAAAGAGTAGAAAGCCCTTCGATCCAGAAAAAGAGAAAAAGAAGGAAAAGAGAGGAAGAAGAGATAGAAGAGAGAAGCCGTGAAGAGAGAGCAGTGAGTGAGAGATTAGGAGAGTAGAAGAGAAAGAAAGAGAGATAGAGAGTGAGAGATTTGGAGAGCAGAAAAGAAAGAAAGACAGAAAGAGAGTGAGCGAGAGAGCTCGTGGAGAAGAAGGAAGAAGCTGCTTGAAGATCTGTCTTCACTGGACCGTGGATCAGATCCAGGCCAGTCAGCTCCGTTGAGAGCCACATTGTGCATTTCGTTTTACAGCTTTCTGATTGCTGTGTTATTTTCCTTTATTGTTTTCCTTTGTTTTCTGATCATCTTTGTTCTTCCGATTGCCCTGTTGGGGATCGGGTTCCTCCTGTTGGTTCAGGAGAAGGGAGATCTGATCTCCGGGTTGCAAGTGACAGGTTGTCACTTGTGGGTTGCCCTCTGGTTAGAGGAAGGGAGGCTAGTCCTCCGGTTCTGGGCTTGTGGTTGCAAGTCCAGTGGTCCCTCCTGGTCTGGAGGAAGAGAGGTCTTCGACCTCTAGTTTCCAAGTGGCTGGGAGTCACTTGGGTGTTCCTCCGGTTGGGAGGAAGAGGGGAGGCTGTTCCCCTGGTCAAGATGTGTGGCAGCAACTGTTTGCAGACTGAGTCTGCTTGGTTCTAGCATTTGCTAGTGAAGCCTCACTCCGATTGGGAGTGAGGGGTGGATGTAGGTCTGTGGACCGAACCACCTAAAAATCTATTGTGCAGTGGTTTGATTGATTGCTTTGCTTCCGCTAGATGCTTGAATAGGCATGCTCCAAGTGTTTGTATTTGAGTTGAATCGAATTGGTTCTATTCTGTGTCTATCTCTAGCATCCTAGTTTTTATTTGGCCATTTTACATGGAAGGATACATTCACCCCCCTCTGTATCCAGGCCTAGCACCGTAACAGTAAGGCAATTCCCAGAAGATACTTTTCTTCACCCAATTATATTCCTCTCCAAATCCATAAAGATGTGGTATACTACCCGACAATTACACTATATCTGGTAAGTGTTGCACCTCTAATGCCATTTGTCGACCAGACATCCGTTCCAAGTCTGCTTCATCCATTTCAACTGTGTTCTTAATGAAGGAGTCCTTTTGCCTTCTGAAAGGATGGTCATTTGGTAGAAACCGTCGATGACAATCGAACCAGTATGATTTCTTACCATATTTCAGGACAAAGGATTTGGTATCAGCCATACAGTAAGGGCATGCCAACCTCCCGTGTGTGCTCCAGCCAGATAGCATTCCATATGCAGGGAAGTCACTTATTATCCACATTAATGCAGCCTTCATAGTGAAATTTTATTTTCTATACGCATCATAAGTAACAACTCCATCATTCCATAATCTTTTCAACTCATCAATCAGTGGCCTGAGATATATGTCCAAAGTTTTTCTTGGATTTTTTGGACCTGGAATGACCAAAGTTAAGAAAAGGTTCTCTCGCTTCATGCCAAACCCGGCGGAAGGTTGGACGGCGTCATGAACACTGGCCAACATGAGTAAGACGCCACTAAACCTCCAAATGGGTTGAAGCCATCTGTGTATAAACCTAACCTAACATTGCGTGACTTGTGTGCAAAAGCAGTATACGTACGATTAAAATGAGCCCAAGCTTCACCGTCGGTGGGATGACTGATTATATCATCTACACGACCTACTCTGTCCGTTTGCCATATCATATGCCAAGTTGTCTTTGACGACATATACATCCGCTGCAATCTGGGCGTGAGAGGGAAGTATCGCAATGACTTGTAAGGCACATCCTTCTGCTTTGAATTGTCCCCTCTCTTAGGTTTAAATCTATCATGCTAACAAATATCGCATGATCTTTTATCTACATTATCTTCATAATATAGCATACAGTGATTAGGGCATGCATCTATTTTTTTGTATTCAAGCCCTAACTCATTGACCATCTTCTTTGCATGGTAAAAATTTTCAGGAAGCTTCTCATCTCGAGACAGCATACTCTTGATAAGGAGGAGCATACGGTCAAAACAACTCTCACTAAGGTGAAATTCAAATTTCAATTTCAACAATTGTGAGATAGCAGACAACCGAGTGTGATTTCCACAACCATCCCACAGCGACTCATCAACATCCCCAAGTAACTTATAAAATCTTTCAGCCGACTTGTTTGGTGGTTCTTCGTTGTACACGTGTTCCCCTTGTACATTAAAGTTAGGGCCAACAGCATCGAGTACCATGTCTGCATAGGTACTTGTGCTTGCAACATTGTCGGGCTCATACGATCAGAACTCCTCACCATGACACACCCAATTCATATAACCTTTCGTGAACCCTTTCCTATATAAATGAGCTTGCACATCCCACAGCGAATGAAATCTCTGGCTTTTACTACGTAAACAAGGACATCAAACGTTACCACACTGGTCCACTACTGTTGGATGTCCCAATACAAACTGAATAAAACTATCAACTCCATCCTTAAACTCCTCTGACACCACTCCGTCACCTACTCTGCGATTCATCTATGAACGATCAATTCTAGCCATATTTACCTAACATATTAAAAAAATCATATCAATATGTCTTATCACTACATCTAAGAAAGTATCGTGTATATCTCCTCTAAATATTGACTATTTTCCACACTTGTACATCTTGTTTGGTCACATATACATCCATATCCACATCCACTTTCACTTCCATATTCACACACCGTGGTTGACATCGACATCATCTTCTGGAAAAAAATCATTAACATACTCGCATTCACATACACATTTTCTTACATATCGGCATCCACACCTGTCTACGAATTTAATTCACATCCAAGCATACTAATCACATATATCATAACAATAGTCTTGAAGGGGCAAAAATGAAAAAAGGGTCATATTCACATTTATGCACACACATTTATACCCACATCCCTATTGCCACCCTCGCAATACTATTGTGGCTTGGAATTTCATATGATGTGGTAAGAGTACAACATGTGATAAGGAGAAAAGGTTCGCCTTGTAGATCAGGCATGAAGGTTAAAATTCTTAAACGAGCAGTTGGTTTACTTAAAAGTAATCTCTATGCAACTCTTGAGTACATATTACTTGGGGGATAATATGTACTCAAGAAGGGGGGCCAACGGGAGAGGGAGAGAGGGGAATACCTATGGTGGGGGGGTGTCCGCCGGAAAGAATTTGACCGCCACTGCTGCCGGAGCTCACCTCCAGCCACCCTCGCCACTCTGCCGCCCCCCGGTAGGATATTGAGAGGCGGGTGCGATCATGAGAGAGGAAAGGGATGTTGCATTTTATGTTTTGATGATGTCAAAACAATATAGTTTATTATTTTTAAAGTTAACGCATCTCTGTGCACATGACATTTTTGCTGAATAACCTGAGATCATGGCAATTTATCCAACACCCTATGTGCAAGCCATTTTAGTGTGCATGGCATTTCATCGAACAGCCTAAGGTCGAAGCTAGCTGCACTTCACGCATACACAGAGTCGATGCTAGTTCGAGACTTGGCTAATAGAGGTTCGCGCATAGTTCATTTCATATCATATATAGTCGGTGCATGTTTTTACATGCACGCATATAAGGGTCGGTGCAGCCTTTGCTTTGAGCACAAGTCGGTGCACATTCTATCTTGCGCACGAATGAAGGTCAGTGCATAGATAGTTTGCTGCGAGCGCTTCAGGTCGATGCAGCTTTTGCTGCGAGCATAAGGTCGGTGCAGGTTTGCTACATGCATGCAAGGGAAGTCGGTGCAGGTTTTGGCTCACATTAGGTCAGTGCATGTCTATGACTAAGGCCATAAAAGGTCGATGCAAGTCTTTGCATCGCACATCTAGAGTCGGTGCATGTCGTGTTTATGGCATGATAAGGTCGGTGCAGGTCTTGCATTATGCATGGGAAGGTCTGTGCATTCCACTGTACCAGTCGGTGCATGTCACTATTCATCTAGTAGAAGATCTGTGCATTTAGGCCATTCTGCATATCTAACATCGGTGCACATTTCAACTCTAAGAATACCAAGGTCCATGCTAGTCTCTGTAGCACAGTAATGAGGGACCGTGCACGTTCTCCTCCTTGCACCTGAAGTCCGTGCAATTCACTGTTCAAACTGATGCTTGTTCAGCCTTAGGCTCACTGTAGCGTTGATGCATCTTTTGTATACGCATTTGATGGTCTGTACACTTTCCTATTCGTTCAATGGAAGGTCCTTACATGTTTTGTTGCGTGCTGCCGATGGTCCGAGCATGTCTCATTAACAGCAAGTTAAGGTCAGTGCACATCCTGTTTGACTAAACCTAAGGCCTGTGCATGTTTGATCGTTACACTATATAGTATATGCATCCCTTAAGAACTCAGGGCATAAACGGTACTCTGTCCTTTCTTTTACAGGGAACAATCTCGTTCACAGAAGAGGCACGTGATCTCTGAAATGGCAGAAGGTTGGCTCGTGGATAAAGGGGAAAATGAAAGGCACGTGATTCGAGGAAAGGAACTTTCTATTCCCTAACACGTAGACCAGTGGAGTTTTAGTAGGGCTCTTTTGCCTCATCCATACGGAGCCCTTGCTCCTATATAAGAATACCCAACCCTTCGAAGAAGGGTGTTGGAAAAGCGACCAATTGTCTCCACCTGAGAAAGAGAGCATCTCCAGGAGCAAGAGAGAGGGTGAGAAATTCAGTGCGAGTGGAGAGAAAGAGAGAGAAGTCTCTGAGAGCAGCCAGTGAATTTGTTTATACTTCTTTGAAGCTACATTGTCCATTGTTTTGTTTTCACTTTTCCTCTTTATTCTAATCCTTGTTTCACTGTCCGTGTTTTTAGAGTTCCCTCTGGTGTGGAGGAAGAGAGACAGTGTTTCCGGTTTCGAGTGGCTCTGGGAGGTCACTCGTGGGGTTCCCTCGGTGTAGAGGAAGGGAGGAATTGACCTCCGATTCTGGATTTGCAGGTAGCAAGTCCAGGGTTCAGGTTCTGCGGGGTGTAGGACCTGGTTGAGGGATTTGTCTCCCTCTAGGCAAGCTGTTAGCCAGCCGTTGTCGCAGACTGAGTCTACTTTTCTAGCTTGAGCTAGTGGAATCCTCGTGCTGTGTGGACGAGGGGTGGACGTAGATTGCGATGGGCAATCAAACCACCTAAAAACCCTTTGCCTCCTTGTGTGATTGTTACTCTACCTTTTGTGCGATTTCTGATCTTTAGTTGGTGGAGGTTGCTATCTTCTTTGCCTTCTTTACCCATCTTCTACTCGATCATTTAGCTGAGTATCATCGATTGCTTTCTGAGGCGCTCATTTCCTTGTGAGTGTGTTTTTCTACCGTGTGTAAAGTGTTCTGCACCTCTACTCTCAAGTTATATAGCATGATCTTTTGATCTGAGTTTATAATTGGGGTGATCTATTCATCCCCCCCTTCTAGATCACTTCGTAGTATTTCTATCAATTGGTATCAGAGGAGGTTACCCAACATGTGGTCCAACGACCAGGGTAATTCTGGATCTGGCAATCCTCGCATTTTCATAGCTGAGGGACAGTCTATTAGCCGTCCCCCTTTCTTTTATGGTAACAATTATTTTTATTGGAAAAACATGATGGACGTTTTTATAAGGGCACAGAGCCACAAACTCTGGAGAGTGATCACCACAGGACCATACGATCTTCCACCTAATGAAGATGCATGGACAAAGGATCACATCAGGCTTTCAACAGTCAACTGGTCGGCTCTAAACATAATCCAATGCACAGTTCATCCAGAGGAGTACGCTAGGATATCAGCCTGCAAGACAGCCAAGAAAATGTGGGATGAACTTGAGCTCATGTATGAAGGTACATCACAGGTCAAAGCTACGAAGGTGAACATGCTAACTTCTAAGTATGAATTATTTAAAATGAATTCTGAGGAGACTATTACCGTAATGTATGCTAGGCTGTCGTTGATCACAAATAGCCTCAAGGGTCTAGGGAAACAGATCCCAGAAGTAGATCTCGTTAGAAAAATCCTCAAGTCATTGACTCCCTTGTGGCACAATAAGGCCACTGTCATAGAAGAGTCCAGGGATTTGACAAAAATGACTATCACTGAATTAATCGGATCCCTGATGACTTATGAAATCAACCTAAAAGGGAATGTTGAAGAAACAAGTAAGAAGAGCAAGAACATTGCTCTCAAGGTGTCTCGAAGTGGCAGTGGTAGTGGCAATAGCAGTAGTAGCAGTAGTTGATGGGGACATCACCCATGAATCCCTCTGGCTTGGCACCTCTCTCCCTCCCGGAGACGGGTAGGATGCAGCTCCACGACTGGACGGGTCCGTTTCGACACTTGGGCTTACTATTTGGGTCATCTTGGTGTATTTTTCCCTTTTATTTGTGTCATTTTGATGTAATTTTCCCTTTGTTTTGAGTCGCGTCCCTAGGTTATTCCTTTACCTAAGTTTGTGTTCATCATGATGGGTTAGAGTGGCTTATGGGCCCAATTAGGTGGGCCTGGCCCAGGGGCGCCCTCCCCCTTCCCCACCTCTTTTGGTTATTTGTTATTAGCACTTATGTCAGGGACTTTTTGTAAATGTTGGGATCTCTATAAATAGGACCCCAACCCCACTTGGAGAAGGTAATGAAATATTGAATGAAAATTTCCACACAAGAATTGTCTCTCTCTCTCTCTCTCTCTTGAGTGAATCTTCTCTCTCTCTCTCTCCTCTCCCTCTCTCTCTAAAAGGGGCAACCCTTTCTCTCTCCTCCCCCCTCTCTCTCTCTAGGTGGACCAGCCCTCTCTCTCCTCCACCTCATCCTCCACATCAGCCCTCCCAACCTTTCATCTTCCCAAGACCCATTAACTCCCCTTTACTCCCACCACCTCCCAAGCAACCTTTCCCCTTCCCCATACAACCTTTCACATTCCCAAGGGAGAATCCCTTCTCCCAAGCACCCCTTCCCCTCCCCAAGGCAACCCTTCCCATCCCCAAGCCTACCATTGATCACCTCCATTAAAGGAAATTCAAAACTTACCTTCTCTCCACCCACTTGTGCCCCCTCATCTTCCCCCTCTCCCTTCAAGCCCAAATTCGCAGCTCATCTCTCACCCACTATGAAGACCACCCTCCAGCCCCCATTCTACCCCTCCTACACCTTGAATCACCCCCTACCAGACCCCCACACAGCCAGGGGGTCACTCCCACACCCATCCACCCCATTTCCCATCTCATATACCCCATTCTCTATCCACTAGTGGCAACTACAGGTCCACAGATCCACCATCCCGTTTCAGCGATGACCCCCGCCCACATCCCAGCGTTCCTGGGGGTGTGCCATACATCGACGGAAAGCTCTTTCACCTAACTTTGCAGGTGAGGTGGTCCCACCTCATTCTGAGTTCGGAGCCATTCTCCCCATACTGCGCAGAACAGGCCCGGCCAGCAACCTGAGGCAACTTCCTGGAGCCCCCGCGGCCACTCCCCTCCGCTTCTGGAGGCACCACTTGGCCGGAGTTTAGTGCCACCAGTCGCCTGTCCAACGCATCCAGCGGGGCACAAACGGAAGCCCGGAGCAGCTCGTTCCGATTTTTCTACTACAGGGTCGCAGATCAGGTCAGTCGGGATCCCTCCAGGCCCACTCCCATTCTTCTGAAGATATCTCTCGACCCCGACCTCGTCTGGAGCCGTTCTTTGTTTCTGAACGAAGAGGACGCAGCCACGCTCGGAACTGTCCTGGTCCCGTGTCATTCTGATCACGGGATCACTCGGGGCGGCTATGTCTTCCTGCTGCAGCTTTCTGAATCCTGCTCGAGCCAGAACTAGGCAACGCCGAACCAGGACCTGCTCCGGCCATCAGCGACACTTTGAGAGTCCAGAAAAATTTAGGCTTCATCCCGGGTCAGTCACCGACATTTTGGCACTAGTCTCGTCCACTTTAAACTCCGGGAACGATCACAACAGAGCCGACAGCGACTACCTATCAGTGGGCAGAACCAGTGGACAGAACTCCGAGTGGGTGATCCGGCTTCGTTCTTAGTCTCTTTTCCCTCCCCGCCTGGCCGGCTTACCACCCCTCCCTGTGTGGAGGTAGTGTTTGATTGTAGTCCAATTCTTCCCACCCCAAGCTCCCCCTCCTGCATGAGGCGTAGTACTTGTGCTTATTTAAACATGTCGAAGCTTCAGTCGACGCAATGTGCGGGGAACCCACACTTCCCCGCTCACCCTCGTCTCCGAACGGGGTTGGTTTCTTCAAACCAACCGGGTAAGCTCTAAACTTTGCTCCCATTATCAGTACTTGTTCTTTTAATATTCGCGAAGTTGCTCCGCTGGTAGCGAGAGAGAGAGCGCCCGACCCCGGAGTGTTCCACTTCCGTGTGGTCACCGTGGTTTGTGAGAGAGAGTGACCCAGTGCCCCACTTGGCACCCGGCCAGCCCCTTAGTTGTGGGCATCGTACCCTCGAGAGGGCAACCTTAGCCCTGCTGGCCCTCGACCAGCCAGGGTCTTGATCCACCACCTCCACTCGGCATCACCGAGTCACCTCGGGTTCGTGTGTGCAACGGCAATTCGGTGATTTACGCAACCCCGTGCTCAATATTGATTGTGTTTGCGTGGTAGGTCCAAGGACCCCACCCCATTGCTGCATTCACCCTAGTGGTGTCACATTAATTTGGTATCAGAGCAAGTTTTAGACTTGTCTCTACGAGTCTAGTCCTAGGGCATTGGCATTTGGGTCTCCCTTGCATCTCATTTTCCAACGCTCCTTGCATGACCACCCTAGGGAAACGCCCCAAGTCCCCATGGACCGATTTGACGCTGTCATCAACAAACTTAATAACTGTCTAGATACCCTCACCACCCGGCTTGATCGGATTGAAGCAAAAAGGAACCACGGCCCTAGAGCTTGGTCACCTCAGGATGAATTTGGATGGGAAGCCAATGAACCCCCACTTAGGAACTATGGCCTTAGAGTCTTGCCTCCACGGGATGAGTTTGATAGTAAAAGGTTAGACTATGATCCCTATTATGACTATGAGAGGCCCCAACATTACGGGCGTGAGGAGAGACGTCCCCGGGATAACCTGGATAACCATCCCTCCAGAATGATGCGATTCTCTAGGCCTCCTAGGTTCACTCTCCGGCCGGATGATCCCAAGGACATGGGACCCCGTCCCAACCCAGCCCCACTCTTGAAGACCCCCAAACCATGTCCAAGTAGGAGTACCCCATTTCGGCCCACTAATCTTCCTCCCACCCCTCCTCCGACAAGGGTCACCCCTAATCAAAACATGCCCCAGCAAGAAGGGAGTTCCAATGGACCAAGTGTGGGTGAGACCACCCAGGGGAGTAGACAACAATGCTTTGATTGTAAAGGCTTAGGACACTCCATCAATCAGTGCCCTTCACAAGAGATGTCCAACATACTGACTAAAGAAATAGTTACCCCTATCAAAGGGGAACTTGAGGAGGTCACCGAAATCCATGAGACTCCCCTAGATTGGGAAGAAGAATATGAAGCCCAATGCCAAGGGTTGGGTCAAGAAGGCTCATCCCTATCCAAAGAGACCCCAGCGAGCCTAACTAGGAACATCCTCCCCCTAGAGTTGCCAGATGACCAACCAAGTCCCCCCACCCATCCCTCCATGAGAAGTGTGATTTTAGGGGAACCCCTTATTGAGTTGCTAAAGCAAGACCTCCTCCTCCACATCATGCGCCCCCCCATGGAAAAACATTACCCAATCGTGTCCACCCCTCCCTTCCACACAACCTACCATTCGTTCTGCTTTGTAGGGACCCTGAGGGACTTGATTAGGGGAATACTAAGGCAAATAGTGGTGACAAACATGCTGGCCTTAGGAGCAAGTGACACGGGATACCTTAGTTTCTCACACCCCTCTATCGGGTCCATCACCTCCATTTACACCAAGGGTCCTTGCACAAGTAAGCTCTTATTGTTCCTACCCGAGCCTGATTAGTTTTATACCACCCCGTTGCCCTCCTACCCCTTTCCCTACCCCTCTCCCCTTTGCAAGGAGCATTGCGTTGGGGCCCACCAGGTTCATGATTTCCACTTCCCTATGTGTGCTAGGGACCCTAGGTCGATCACTTGGATTAAAGCCCACCTCCACGTCACCCACCCCTTAACCCATCTTGATCCTTTTGGCCACTTCCTATGGGCTTCCGAGTATTCTTCACTCACCACCCACTCCCTCCTACCCTCACCCACCATGTCGAACCTAACCCACCCATTCCAAAACTTAGCCCACACTATGAGAGCCATGACCAAGGGTGACATCCCCCTAGGATATGAGGAAGTGACCCATCCCAAGATGTCCACTTTCTGGGACCCCTTCTACCCCCATGAGTGGAAACCCCCAAATCAACCCCCACCTACAGATGGGACCATCTTGATAGGAATGCATGTGTCACAACATTTTGCATCATGCGGTAAGGCTAGTCACGTCATTTGTGTCGCAGACACACTAGGTCCAATGCACGACATGTTTACATTTGGATATGCTGGTCCTCCCCCACTCATCATCCATCTCATGCATGATAGGGCCACTTGTGGCTGCCCCGGTCCACCTAAGTTCATCAAGGTCCACATGGCATCAAAGCATGATAGGTCAATTTATGGATGCCCCGGTCCTCCTAATCCCGTCAAAACCAACGTAACACTTGATAGGGTTGAATTTGGTTGTCCAGGCCCTCCCTTCATCTCTAGAGGATCATCATTCATGACACTGCATGGCACCAGTCGCAAACACATCAACAAGAGCAATGAGGTGTACAAGAAATCTACCGATTCCCACCGTCGCCACCAAGAATTCTGTGCAGGTGATTTTGTGATGGTGAGGACCGAGAGACTATTCCCTGGAAATGTCTCCAAACTGAGGTCACGTGGATCAGGTCCCTTCCAGGTTCTGAGGTGGATCGGCACCAATGCTTATGTGTTGGACCTCCCCAAGGAATACGGAGTAAGCCCCACATTCAATGTGGCTGACCTGGTGCCATACATGGGTCCCACGGTGACACCTAGTGAGGACATCGAGCCTGTTCCACCCCTTGTGAGAGCCACTACCCATGAGAGAGCTCCACCAGACCAGAGAGGCCAGCATGAGCAAGTGGAGCGGATATTGGATGAACAGGTCACTGTCACCCGGAGCAAAGCATACGAGCGATACTTGGTCAGGTGGAAGGGCCGGCCTCCTTCAGATGACTCATGGGTGAGCAGGGAGAATCTTCAGCAATTAGACCCCGACCTCCTAGAGCATTATCGCAGCCGAGTGGACCCTTACTCGATAGAGCCGAGCTCTTCACAGCCCGGGGGAGTTGATGGGGACATCACCCATGATTCCCTCTGGCTCGGCACCTCTCTCCCTCCTGGAGACGGGTAGCATACAGCTCCACGACTGGACGGGTCCGTTTCGACACTTGGGCTGGCTATTTGGGTCATCTTGGTGTATTTTTCCCTTTTATTTGTGTCATTTTGATGTAATTTTCCCTTTGTTTTGAGTCGAGTCCCTAGGTTATTCTGTCATTTACCTAAGTTTGTGTTCATCATGATGGGTTAGAGTGGGTTATGGGCCCAATTAGGTGGGCCTGGCCCAGGGGCGCCCTCCCCCTTCCCCACCTCTTTTGGTTATTTGTTATTAGCACTTATGTCAGGGACTTTTTGTAAATGTTGGGATCCCTATAAATAGGACCCCAACCCCACTTGGAGAAGGTAATGAAATATTGAATGAAAATTTCCACACAAGAATTGTGTGTCTCTCTCTCTCTTGAGTGAATCTTCTCTCTCTCTCTCTCTCTCTCTCTCTAAAAGGGGCAACCCTTTCTCTCTCCTCTCCCCTCTCTCTCTCTAGGTCGACCAGCCCTCTCTCTCCTCCACCTCATCCTCCACATCAGCCCTCCCAACCTTTCATCTTCCCAAGACCCATTAACTCCCCTTTACTCCCACCACCTCCCAAGCAACCTTTCCCCTTCCCCATACAACCTTTCACATTCCCAAGGGAGAATCCCTTCTCCCAAGCACCCCTTCCCCTCCCCAAGGCAACCCTTCCCATCCCCAAGACTACCATTGATCACCTCCATTAAAGGAAATTCAAAACTCACCTTCCCTACACCCACTTGTGCCCCCTCATCTTCCCCCTCTCCCTTCAAGCCCAAATTCGCAGCTCATCTCTCACCCACTGTGAAGACCACCCTTCAGCCCCCATTCTACCTCTCCTACACCTTGAATCGTCCCCTACCAGACCCCCACACAGCCAGGGGGTCACCCCCACACCCATCCACCCCATTTCCCATCTCATATACCCCATTCTGTATCCACTAGTGGCAACTACAGGTCCACAGATCCACCATCCTGTTTCAGCGACGACCCCGCCCACATCCCAGCGTTCCTGGGGGTGTGCCATACATCGACAAAAATCTCTTTCAGCTATCTTCGCAGGCGAGGTGGTCCCGCCTCAGTCGGAGTTCGGAGCCATCCGGGAGAGCCGTTCTCCCCCGACTGTGCAGAACAGGCCCGGCCAGCGACCTGAGGAAACTTCCTGGAGCCCCCACGGCCACTCCCCTCTGCTTCTGAAGGCGCCACTTGGCCGGAGTTGAGTTCCACCAGTCGCCTGTCCAACGCATCCAGCGGGGCACCAACTGAAGCCCGGAGCCGCTCGTTCCGATTTTTCTACTACATGGTCGCAGATCAGGTCAGTCAGGATCCGTCCAGGCCCACTCCCACTCTTCTGGACATATCTCTCGACCCCGACCTCGTCTGGAGCCGTTCTTTGTTTCTGAACGAATAGGACGCAGCCACGCTTGCAACTGTCCTAGTCCCGTGTCATTCTGGTCACGGGAGCACTCGGGGCGGCTACATCTTCCCGCTGCAGCTTCCTGAATCCTGCTCGAGCCAGAACTAGGCAGCGCCGAACCAGGACCTGCTCCGGCCATCAGCGACATTTCGAGAGTCCGAAAAAATTCAGGCTTTATCCCGGGTCAGTCACCGACATTTTGGTACTAGTCTCGTCCACTTTCAACTCCGGGAGCGATCACAACAGAGCCGACAGCGACTACCTGTCAGCGGGCAGAACCAGTGGACAGAACTCCGAGTGGGTGATCCGGCTCCGTTCTTAGTCTCTTTCCCTCCCCGCCTGGCCGGCTTACCGCCCCTCCCTATGTGGAGGTAGTGTTTGATTGTAGTCCAATTCTCCCCACCACAAGCTCCCCCTCCTGCGTGAGGCGTAGTACTTGTACTTATTTAAACAGGTCGAAGCTTCAGTCGACGCAGTGTGCGGGGAACCCACACTTCCCCGCTCGCCCTCGTCTCCGAACGGGGTTGGTTTCTTCAAACCAACCGGGTAAGCTCTAAACTTTGCTCCAATTATCAGTACTTGTTCTTTTAATATTCGCGAAGTTGGTCCACTGGTAGCGAGAGAGAGAGCGCCCGACCCCGGAGTGTTCAACTTCCGTGTGGTCATCGTGGCTTGTGAGAGAGAGTGACCCAGTGCCCCACTTGGCACCCGGCCAGCCCCTTAGTTGTGGGCATTGTGCCCTCGGGAGGGCAACCTTAGCCCTGCTGGCCCTCGACCAGCCAGGGTCTTGATCCAGCACCTCCACTCGGCATCACCGAGTCACCTCGGGTTCGTGTGTGCAACGGCAATTCGGTGATTTACGCAACCACGTGCTCAATATTGATTATGTTTGCGTGGTAGGTCCGAGGACCCCACCCCATTGCTGCATTCACCCTAGTGGTGTCACATCAGCAGTAGTGGTGAGGAATTTGAAAATTTCTCAGATCTAGATCAAGAGGAGCAGGCCTTACTGACTCGCAGATTTCAATAGTTCTTGAGATCCAAGGGCAAGAAGTTTGGGAAAAGAAGGCCTCAATTATTTGGTAGGAATTCTAACTCCAAAACTGGCAAATACAAGTCTACTGACAAGCTGACTTGTTTCCATTGTCACAGGCCTGGTCACATGAAAAGTTACTGCCCAGAACTTCAGAAGAAGAACATCAAGGTGCAAAAGAAAAAGCCCAAAGCAATGGTTTGCACTTGGAGTGACGAGGAGGAGGATGTTGAAGGAAATTCATTTGAAGAAGAAGAGGAAAGACTGTGTCTGATGGTCGACTCAGACACCGAGGTATGCAACCCCTTTGAACACTACACTATAGATGACTGGGAGGACACTTATGCAGATTTACTTAATAAATTTAACTGTCAAACAAAGGACTACAAAATGCTAAAGAAAAAATTGAATAGTGTTGTCATGGAGGGAACTTGTCTGAAAGAAGAAAATGAGTTTCTGAAGAAAAAATTGGAAGAATTAAGCTCCTTGGAAATTGAGAATAAAAACCTCCAAGAACATCTTGAACAAGCTAACAAGAGTCTGATGAATTCAAGATAAGATTTCAAGAATTGCAAAAGAAAAATGACCTTGCTTCTGAAAAGTATGAAGCTGTGAAAATAGCCAACATAGAGATACATAAAATGAGTGAAACACTGAAAAAGAATCTTGAAGATAAGCAAGATACCCTGGAAAAATTTGTGCAAGGAAAGACTAATCTGGACACACTGCTAGGTATGAGGGTTAATTTCAACAGGGAAGGATTGGGATATAATCCCACCAATAAACGGCCCTTTGAGTTTAAAGCTATAACATTCTGTTCAGAAAAGGAAAAGGATAAGCTGGACACCCCATCCAGCTCAAATAGCAAATCCAAAGAATCTATAGAAACAAATTTCACTCCACCAAGAAATATCAATAGAAATTTTCATGCTAAGCCTACAATGCATCAAAGTAGCAAGACTACTCCCTCAAGCAATCCGGGTGTCTACAGGGCAAACCCTACTCATTTCAGAAAAATGTATCATGGAAACAATTTAAATGCTCCAACACAGTGGAATCAACATAGACCATCTTTTTAGAAATGGAACTGGAATCATAACATGCAAAATTGGGTTCACCCTAAACCCTCACAAAGGTTCTCCTATTAGAAAAGGTTCCGGAATAACCCTCAGAGAAAAGCCTATAATTGGAACAACTCACATGTCATTAAGAACAAAATTCATCAAAATCTAAGGACCAGAGTTAATAAAACTTTACATGCTGAAAATAAAAGTTCTGTTCACAGGAAGGGAACCAGACAAGTCTAGATTCCTATGATTGTCTTGGAAGGAATGAGTAACTTCTTTGGACCCAACTTTTCTTGGGTTCCAAAATTTTCTTGTGTCTGATCTGATTACAAGTTGGTCTGGCAGCCGGACACAATAGATGGTACCTGGATAGCGGCTGTTCCAGGCACATGACAGGTGACCAGACAAAGTTCAGTGAACTGGAAATGAAGATGGGAGGTATGGTCAAATTTGGAGGTAAGAATAAAGGAAAGATAATTGGAATAGGGACAGTTGGTAAGTCTCCTTCTAATGTGATTGAAAAAGTTTTGCTGGTAGATGGTCTTCAACATAACCTGCTTAGCATCAGTCAGCTATGTGACAAAGGTCACAGAGTAGTTTTTGACAATAATGCATGCAAAATCTTTGAAATAAATTCTAACAAAATCATGTTCTTAGGACATAGAGTGAATAATGTCTACATGGTAGACCTTAATAAGAATTCTGAATCAAATCTCTGCCTTTCTGCTGATTTAGACAATAATACTTTTAATTGGCATAGGCATTTAGGTCATGCTAGCTACAACACATTAAATAAATTGGTGAAATTTGATCTGGTTAGAGGTCTGCCAAAAATAAAATTCAACTCAATTTCAAAAATATGTGATACCTATGCTCTAGGCAAACAAACCTGTAAGTCATTTAAACTGAGATCTGAGCCATTGTCTTCTAGGCCAATGGAATTGCTTCACATGGACCTTTTCGGTCCTACTAGAACTCAGAGTCCAAATGGGAGTAGGTTCAGTTATGTGATTATTGATGATCATTCTAGATTCTCATGGATCTTTTTCTTAGCAAATAAAAATGATGCATTTCAAAATTTCAAACAATTTTTCAATAAGAACAAACAAGAAGGAAAACACAATATCTGTTCAATTCAATCTGACCATGGAGGTGAATTTAAAAACTCCATGTTTTCTGATTTTTGTGAAAATGAAGGACTGATAGATAAATTCTCTTCTCCCAGGACACCTGAGCAGAATGGAATTGTGGAGAGAAGAAATCGAACCATTGTGGAGATGGCCCGAACTATGCTGATTGAGAGCCAACTACCAAGAAAGTTCTGGGCAGAGGCAGCCAACACAACATGCTACACTATCAACATGGCTATGGTAAGACCAGTGCATAAGAAAATCCTTTATGAGCTTCTGAAAGGTAAGAAACCAAACTTAGCCCACTTCAGAATCTTTGGTTCCAAATGTTTTATCCATAATAATGACAAGAAGGACCTAGGTAAATTTGATGCTAAAAGTTGTCTTGGAATATTTTTAGGATACTCTGAAGTGTCTAGAGCATATAGGGTTTTCAACATCTCTGAACAAAAGATTGAAGAGTCTCCACATGTCATTTTTGATGAAAGAAAATGTGCCACTAACCTTGAAGATGATGACAGGGATTCTAAGCATAATGGAGAATTCCTAGGGGATAAACAAGAAGAGGATATTCAACCAAGTAAAGCACCAAATGCGGCAAACCAGGTAAGGCCAGCTGAAGCAGGTAGTCTTCAATAAATGTTAGATTTCTGAAAGACCACCATGTTCAAAACATTATAGGAAATTTGAATGAACCCCCTAGGACAAGGTCCTATTTTAGAGATGTAAATAACCATGACTTAGTTGCATTGTTATCTCAAATTGAACCCAAATCTATAGGGGAAGCCTGAAACGATGAATCTTGGGTTAATGCAATGAATGAGGAATTAGGATAATTTGAAAGAAACAATGTATGGGAACTAGTTCCTAGACCTAAAAATGCAACAGTCATTGGAACAAAATGGGTCTTTAAAAATAAATTGAATGAAGATGGAATAGTTTCTAGGAATAAAGCTACACTAGTAGCTAAAGGCTACTGCCAGGAGTTTGGAGTAGACTTTGAAGAATCATATGCTCCTGTTGCTAGGTTAGAAGCTATAAGAATCCTGCTAGCTTTTGCATGTTCTAAAAATATAAAACTTCATCAAATGGATGTCAAAAGCGCATTTTTGAATGGTATTATTAAGGAAGATCTTTTTGTAGATCAACCACCTGGATTTCAACTGTCTTCACATCCTAACAAAGTTTTCAGGTTGAACAAAGCCCTATATGGACTGAAACAGGCCCCTCGGGCTTGGTATGAAAGGCTGACATAATTTCTGCTCAGCAAGGGCTACAGAAGAGGTAAGGTGAATCAGACCTTCTTTACCAAGGTACTAAATAAAAATCTCATCATATTTCAGGTATATGTAGACGACATAGTTTTTTGTTCAACATGTACTGAACTATGCAGAGACTTTGCTGAAATGATGTCAAATGAATTTGAGATGAGCATGGTAGGTGACCTAAAATATTTCCTTGGTTCGTAGGTGCAGTAATTGGAAGATGGGTGTTTCATCAGTCAGACCAAGTATTCAATGGAAATTCTCAAGAGATTTGGGATGGACAACTTGAAGCACATCTCAACTCCAATGGGTACCAACACTTCTCTAGATGCAAATGAATCAGGTCAGGAAATTGATGCAAAGCTATACCGAGGTATGATCGGATCCTTGCTCTATTTGACTGCCTTGAGACCTAATATCCAATTCAGTGTAGGTATTGTTGAATCCCTACGGTTTTGATGATGTCTCACACTATAAATCTATTTGTTTTATCGCCATCTTGCAATAAAGGTCCGTGCATTCTCCTGTTCATATGCATTCAATAGATCAGTGCATGCTTTACTCTAGACGTGGTATGTCCTTGCCTCGGTGCAAGTTTCTTTTAATAAGCTCAACATTTGTGCTCGACTCAGAAGAGCTCGGTGCATCTCGCATAATGTCCGTGCATATTTTACAGCGGTGCATTCTTTGTTTCTAAGCATGAAGGAGGTCTGTGATTGTTGCATGATTTAGGTCCGTGCATTATTTGTCATTCATCTTTTTGCTTAATGCATATTAAGTCAGTGCATGTATTGTCTCGTTCATAAGCTTGCCTCGGTGCAAGTCCTTATTCATGCACGAGTACTGTCGTTCATACTCTGTCTCAGTGCACTTTACTAGGTCGTGTGCACCAAGGTCCGTGCATATTATGTCTCTATATCTCACCTCTTGAGGTCGGTGCAATTTTTGGGTCGGTGCAATTCTTGAATAGAATGCATTGTTTAGTCTGATCATTTTTTTCTCAGTGCAAATCCAGCTCAGTGCAAGTCTGTCTTGCATCTCTCTTTGTTCTGCACATTTCTCTCTGCCATCTCGGTGCAACTCTTCATTGGACTGCATATCTCGACTCGGTGCATTCTTTCTCTTTCTGAATAACATGAAGTCGGTGCATCTTCTTATTGCATTAACATACTCGGTGCATACTTTGCTTTAGATAAAAACATGATCGGCGCATAGCCAAGTCTATACAATTCTCTACAGCAACGAGGTCGGTGCAGTTCCTATTTCAGGCCTATTAGACTCGGTGCAAATCTTGTAGGTAGCTAAAATAGATTGGTGCATCTTCTGCTTCGTTCCGCATCGGTGCCTTTCCTGCCAATCTTAGTCGATGCTTGCTTTCGACTCGGTGCAAACTTTCCTTTTTGGCATAAAAAAAGTCAGTGCATCTCTGTGCTTTATGGATTCTTATCGGTGCATATCTATTGCATGATTGGAATCTAAGGTCCGTGCTTATGACGTCATGAGTTTTCACAAGTCAGTGCATCTCACATTTTTGCTCACTTCAACTCGGTGCAACCTCTTGTTCACCTAGTAGTAAGTTAGTGCATTGGTTGACTTGGAAATCCCTACTCAGTGCAGCTTATGCTTACTCACTCACTACGTCGGTACGACTTGTGCTAAGTGTGTGACAAAATGTTTATTCCTTTTTCTGACAGTCTGTCTATGCATTCACCAGGTGGATGGCACGTGATCCGGGGAAGATAGAGGTCCAGAACATTCTGACACGTGCCCCAACCTTTCAGGCGGGAAACATGGTATCCACACACCTAAGTTTCTGGAACATACATATATATATTGAGGAAAAGGGTTCGAACAGAGGATGTAATAGTAGAAAAGGAGAGAAGAGTGAGAGCAGTGCTGTGGATCAAGAGAGAAAACCAGAGACAAACCACTCCATCAAGAGCAGAGAGAAGATTCTGAGAGAGAGAGAGAGCTGTCTGTGAATCTGAAGATCTGCTTCTACGAAAGCTACATTATTTTGACTTAGAGATAATTGTTTTCTATTGATCTTTTATTTTCGAGTTTCTTTCGCTTTCAATTCCATTGTGTTACCCTCCAAGCTTGCTCGGAGGAAGGGAGAAGTTCTCCGGTTTCCCTCCATTGTTCTTGGAGGAAAAGAGGTTGATCCTCTAGTTTTGTGAGTTGCTTGGGAGCAATTTCACAGGGTTCCCTTTGCTGCATGCAAAGGAAGGGAGATTTATTCTCCAGTGCTTCTTTTGGTTGATCAGAAGACTGAGGAGGGTGTTCCTCAGGGCAAGCTATTTGGCAGCGGTTGTCGTAGGCTGAGTCTGCTGTGTGCGATTGATCATTGCAAGGAAACCTTACTCTTCTAAGTGAGGGGTGGACGTAGACTGCGGGTAGCAATCGAAACACCTAAAAACTCTGTCTCTCTTGTGGGTTTGCCTGTCTACTTTGTGCTTGCTCTCCATCTACTTGATATATTGCTTCATCGTGAATTTCTCTCTCGTTCTCAATCCGTAGTCTAGATATCTCTATTACCTATCTCCGAAGCTTCTCTTCACTACGTTTTGAAGGGTTGAGTATTTGTTTCTGAGTTTATCGAATTTGGGACTGATCTATTCATCCCCCCTTCTATCTCACTTTCCGCTGTGCGTATCAATTGGTATCAGAGCAGGTTCTCACTATGTGGTCCAATGGCCAGGGTAACTCCGGATCTAATGCTCCTCAGAGCTTCATGGCTGAGGGACAATCTATCAGCCGCCCTCCGTTCTTCGATGGTAACAATTACTTTTTCTGGAAAAATAGGATGGAGGTATTCAAAAGGGCGCAGAGCCACAAACTTTGGAGGGTGATCACCACAGGGCCATATGATCTGCCACCGAACGAAGACTCATGGACAGATGATCAAGTCAAGCTTTCGTCACTCAACTGGACGGCCCTGAACATCATCCAATGTGCAGTTCATCCAGACGAATATGCCCGCATCTCAGCATGCAAAACGGCCAAGAAAATGTGGGATGAGTTGGAGTTAATCTACGAAGGTACATCCGAAGTGAAAGCAACGAAGGTAAATCTCCTCACCTCTGAATATGAGTTGTTTAAGATGCAATCAGAGGAGACCATAATTGAGATGTATGCCAGACTGTTATTGATTACGAATAGTCTTAAGGGGTTTGGGAAAGAGATATATGAGGGAGATATAGTCAGGAAGATACTTAGATCTCTAACCCCTACATGACACACTAAGGCCATTGTGATAGAGGAGTCTAGGGATCTGTCGAGAATGACAGTCACCGAACTTATAGGATCCCTCATGACGTATGAGATGAATTTCAAGAGGAATGGTGAAGGAAGCGACAAGAAGGGCAAGAATATTGCCCTCAAGGTGTCCCACAGCAAAGGCAGTAGCAACAGTGGGAGTAGTAGTTGCGAGTCTGACGGGCTATCAGACCTCGACCAGGAGGAGCAAGCAATGCTCACTCGTCAATTCAGGAAATTCTTGAGGACTAAGGGAAAGACCTTTAGAAGAAAGATGTCATATCCCTCTGGTAAGAACTTTGATTCCAGCAATGATAAGAATAGTAATGCCAAGAAAGTCACATGTTTTCATTGCAGGAAACCTGGACACATGAAAGGGGATTGCCCTGATCTTCAGAAGAAGGGTCCCGACTTTCAAAAGAAGAGCTCCAAGCTACAGAAGAAGAAACCACAAGCAATGGTCTGCACGTGGAGTGATGAGGAAGAAGATCCAGAAGCCAACTCCTCAGAGGAGGACGAAGAAGGAATTTGCCTGATGGCAAATAGCGATGAGGAGGTAACCAACATTTTTGAGAATTTTTCTATTGATGATTGGGAAGATGCCTATGCTGAACTGTTAGATAAGTTCAATTCACTAAGTAAAGAGCATAGGGTTCTAAAAAGAAAATTCAATGCTAATATTGAAGAACAAACTCAAATCAGTAAGAAAATCAGAAATTAAAGGAACAATTAGAAGAAATGACTTCTCTGAAGAAGGAAAATGAAAAACACAAATCAGAGAACCAGGAAGTTCACACACAGCTCAACGAACTCAAGATAAAACTTGAAGAAAGTCTGAATGGAAACAGCGTGATCACTGAGAAGTATGAAGCTGTTAAGAAAGTGAACATTGAGCTTCTAAAAAATGTGAGTCTATGCTAAGAGAGCTGGAAGACAAACAAAAAATCTTAGAAAAATTTGTTCAAGGGAAAACAAATTTGGACTCTATCCTAGGAACAATGGTAAATTTCAACAAAGAGGGTTTAGGCTATAACCCGACAAATAAGAGACCCTTTGAGTTCAAGACCACTACCTTCTGCCCAGAGAAGAGAAAAGAAAAGCCGGACACACCATCCAGCTCCAACAGTAATCAAAATATTCAGCATCCAAAGGAGAAAACAATAAACAATACTGAACAACATCTTAAAACATGGAAGAACTTCACTAAGCCCATTCACCAGAACAGAAATGGTAGCCGGACAAGGCAAATGTATCAAAATAGAAGTTGGAGTTACTATAAAAGAATGGGCCCGAACAGAAGTTACTGGGGAAATAACATACATCCTCAAAAATTCGGTAATCAACATGCGTACAGAAGATACCCCAGGGATGAAAGGTCTAATAACTGGAAGAGATTCCATTTCTCTAGACCAGTTGGACATAATTCTGGTGACAATTTCAATAAACCTGAAAATAAGATGCAAGAGAAAAACAAGCTGAAACAATTTTGGATTCCCAAACACCTGCTTAAAGATTTAAATGATGTACTTGGACCCAACTTATCTTGGGTTCCAAACCACCTTGCTTGATTTCTTTTGTGTAGGTTTGCTTGGCGACTGAGAACAACAAATGGTACCTTGACAGTGGCTACTCCAGGCACATGACAGGAGACCGATCCAAGTTCAGCAAGCTAGAAATGAAGGTAGGGGGTCTGGTCAAATTCGGAGGAAAGAACAGAGATAAGATCATTGGGGTTGGCACAGTTGGTAAGTCCTCCACTAACTCAATTGAGAAAGTTTTACTTGTGGAAGGTCTTCAACACAATCTGATTAGCATCAGTCAATTATGTGACAAGGGTCACATGGTCGTGTTTGATAATAACTCATGCAAAATCTTTGAAATAAATTCTGATCTTATTAAATTTGTAGCCAACAGGACCAATAATGTCTACATGGTAGACTTAGATATTGAGTCTGAATCTAATCTCTGCTTATCTGCTAATTCTGAAAATAATGCTTTTGATTGGCATAGACGTTTAGGCCATGCTAGTTTTTCTACTTTGAATAAATTGATCAAGCATGATTTAGTTAGAGGCATGCCTAAAATCAAGTTTAACTCTATCTCAAAATCTATGATGCTTGTGCGCTAGGCAAGCAAACTCGCAAGTCATTTAAGCTTAGATCTGAGCCTTTATCAACCAAACCAATGGAACTCTTGCATATGGACCTTTTTGGTCCAACCAGAACTTTGAGCTTGAATGGGAAAAGATTTGGGTTCGTCATTGTAGATTATTTCTCTAGGTTTTCATGGCTATTTTTCTTTGCAAATAAAAATGATGCATTTTAGAAGTTTGAACATTTCTTCAATAAAATCAAACAAGGAGGTTCTCACTGTATTTCAATAATTCAAACTGACCATGGAGGTGAGTTTGAGAATTCTTTATTTTCTGACTTCTGCAATAAAGAGGGACTAACTCACAAATTCTCTTCTCCTAGGACTCCAGAGCAGAACAGAATTGTTGAGAGAAGAAATCGGACAATCATCGAAATGGCCAGAACCATGCTGGTCGAAAGTCAGCTTCCGAGGAGATTTTGCGCAGAGGGAGCCAACACAGCCTGCTACACAATTAATCGAGCAATGGTAAGACCTGTCCATAATAAAACACCCTATGAACTCCTTAAAGGTAAAAAGCCAAATGTCTCATGTTTCAGATTTTTTGGTTCAAAATGTTTCATCCATAACAATAATAAAAGGGACCTAGATAAATTTGATGCTAGAAGTACTCCAGGAATCTTTCTGGGATACTCTGAAACATCTAGGGCCTATAGGGTTTTCAATGTAACAAACCAAACTGTAGAGGAAACTCCTCATGTGATAATTGGTGAATCATCATATGCTAACAACCTTGATGATGCTGACATGTCTTCAAAACATGATGGAGAATTTCTTGAGGATAAATTGAAGGATGAAATTGAGCAACCCGAAGGACAAATCGATCAGAATCAAGTAAGCTCAGCCGAACCAGGTCAGTCCTCAACCAATGTTAGATTCTTAAAAGATCACCCTGAGAATAATATCATAGGAGATTTAAGGGAACCCCCTAGGGCCAGGTCTCATTTCAAAAGTGTTCAAAATGAAGATTTAATTGCTTTAGTTTCTCAAATTGAACCAAAATCAGTAGATGAAGCCTTAAACAATGCATCTTGGGTCAATGCCATGTCTGAAGAGTTAGGTCAATTTGATAGAAACAATGTCTGGGAACTTGTTCCAAGACCTGAGAACACTAATGTGATAGGAACCAAATTGGTGTTCAAGAATAAAATGAATGAAGATGGAATTATTTCTAGAAATAAAGTCATACTAATAGCCAATGGCTACTGTCAGGAATTTGGAGTTGACTTCGATGAGTCCTACACACCTGTTGCTAGGATGGAAGCTATAAGAATATTGTTAGCATTTGCATGCTCCAAAAATATAAAACTCCAACAAATGGATGTGAAGAGTGCGTTCTTAAATAGAATTGTCAAGGAAGAAGTTTTTGTTGAACAGCCCCCCGGATTTCTATTCTCCACTAAACCTGACCAAGTTTTCAAATTGAATAAAGCCCTGTATGGTTTAAAGTAGGCCCCTCGAGCCTGGTATGAGAGATTAACGGAATTTCTGATCAGCAAGGGCTACCAAAGAGGTAAGGTAGATCAAACTCTTTTTACAAAATGCTTTAATGAAGATGTCATCATAGTCCAGGTATACGTAGATGACATTGTCTTCGGCTCAACAAGTACTGATCTATGTAATGAATTTTTAAAATTGATGTCAGCAGAATTTGAAATGAGTTTGGTAGGCGAACTGAAGTATTTTCTTGGTCTGTAGATACAACAGTTGGAGGAAGGATGCTTCATCAACCAGACCAAGTATACATTGGACATTCTCAAGAGATTTGGCATGAACAACTTGAAGTACATTACAACACTAATGGGTACCAATACCTCATTGGATGCAGATGAGACAAGTAAAGAAGTAGATGCCAAGCTCTACCGAGGTATGATTGGATCTCTACTCTATTTTACAGCTTCAAGACCTGATATACAGTTCAGTGTAGGAATGTGTGCAAGGTATCAATCTAGACCCACTGAATTGCATCTAGCTGTAGTAAAAAGAATTTTTAGATATCTGTCTACTACACACACCCTTGGTTTATGGTTTCATGCATCTCACACTGTAGACTTAATTGCATACACAGATGCAGACTATGCCGGGTGTAAACTAGATAGAAAAAGCACTAGTGGTCATTGTGAATTTCTAGGTGGGTGTTTAGTATCTTGGGGTTCCAAGAAATAACATTCTGTGGCCCTCTCCACTGCAGAGGCTGAGTACGTGGCTGCAGGGAGTTGTGATACACAAGTCATTTGGATTAAACACCAGCTTCAAGACTATCAAGTAGGCCTAGGGTGCACACCCATTTACTGTGATAATACTAGTGCCATCAATCTAGCCAAGAATCCTGTCTTGCATTCCCGCACCAAACACAGAAATAAGGCATCATTTCATAAGAGATGAGGTTTCTAAGAACACCTTTGAACTGATTCATGTAGGCACTGCTAATCAAATTGCTGATATCTTCACCAAGCCTCTAGATAATGACAAATTCACCACATTTAGGAGAGACTTAGGCTTATTTAAATTATCTTGATTTCTAATCTCCTGATATTGTATTTTTTTTTAATCTTGGCAAGAGGTTGCGTGAGAAGCTTGTCCTAACCGTGAGGGAGAGTTCTATGTGTCTGCTGATTAGTTTCCTACTGTGCATCGATTGAGGGGGAGCTAGGCAGTTAGTAAAGTTTGACTGATTCAAAAGTTTGACCAGATGTGTGTCATTGCTGGTTCTCATGACTGAATGAGTGCGGTTCCCTCTTAGACAATAGAATCTCATTCATCTCTTAAGTCTATAAGTTTGTGTAACTAAAGTCCAGCTAGAATCTTTTCTCTAGTAGACTATTAGAGACTTGAATTAAGTGTCCGAAGTATATCTTCCTACATTGTTCATGATTCTGGTTCAGGATAAAACTTGTATATCTTGATATCTGTCCAGAACAACTTGAAATCTAGACTTCAAGATTCATTTCAAAGAAATAGTTCTTCTGGTATTATTTTCAAACACTTCATCTCAACAATATAAGGGATCAACCAAATGAACAAAGGTCTATCGTTTGATCACTGAGAAACTGGGAGCTTCATTAATGAAATGAAGTCTTTCCTATGTCATGAGGTGTCAAATTCAAAAAAAAATATTTTCAAAATAAACTTAATGTTTCTGACCTTCACAGAGCAATGGTGACAAGGTGGTGAGTAACTAGGGACTCTGGCCTCTGATCAAGGTGTTTCCTCACGTAAAAAGCCATAGTTACTAACTCTGTTATCTAAAAAGGAGAAGTAATGTGGTTTTCACATTGAGTAACTGGGGATTCCGACCTCTGTTCAGGGTGTCTCCCTAATGTCAAAGATGTGATTTACCAACTTACTTACTGGTCAATATCTTGAAAATCTCTATAATATCCTTTATATTTGTGCAAATTACTGGAATGCTTGTCCTCAATACCTTGAGCACACCTTCTCTACTTTTGTCTCTTGTCGTCTACTTAGTAGAGTTGTTTGATCAGCTATGTCTTGTCATACTTGTTCATCCCTGCTCTACATCATATACCCTTCATGTGGATAAACTTCCCTATAATTCTAATTCTATTTTGCTTACCACAGTTAAAGAATCTTCTCTTGAGTTTAGCGCCTCACTTATGCTCTTAAGATATGCTCATGAGTCTTTCTACACTACGAAGCCACTGTACTTCTTCCTCATGTCTCCAGCAACTGCATATATCTTTCATTTCCTTTTTGATGATGTCAAAGGGGGAGAGAGGTCATCTGAGAGGTTCAGGCGGTAAGAGGTCTTCTGAGAGGTTCAGGGCATCTGAGGCATCATGAGAGCAAGTTGTAGGAGAGCTCATTTGGAGAGAGAAGAGGTTCAGAAGATGGTGTCTCTATAGGGGAGCTGATTTGAAGAGAGAAGAGGTTCAGAAGATGGTGTCTCTGGGAAAGGCCTTCTAGCTTGTCAATATGCACATTTTGGTTTGCTCTTGATTGTTTTTGATCTCCTTTTAATGCCATGACATTGCTTGATTCATAGTGTTGCCATCATCAAAAAGGGGGAGATTGTTGCATCCCTACGGTTTTGATGATGTCTCACACTATAAATCAATTTGTTTTATCGTAGTCTTGCAATAAAGGTCCGTGCATTCTCCTGTTCATATGCATTCAATAGATCAGTGCATGCTTTACTCTAGACGTGGTATGTCCTTGCCTCGGTGCAAGTTTCTTTTAATAAGCTCAACATTTGTGCTCGACTCAGAAGAGATCAGTGCATCTTGCATAATGTCTGTGCATATTTTGCAGCGATGCATTCTTTGTTTTTAAGCATGAAGGAGGTATGTGATTTTTGCATGATTTAGGTCCGTGCATTATTTGTCATTCGTCTTTTTGCTTAATGCATATTAAGTCAGTGCATGCATTGTCTCATTCATAAGCTTGCCTCGGTGCAAGTCCTTGTTCATGCACAAGTACTGTCATTCATACTCTGTCTCAGTGCACTTTACTAGGTCGTGTGCACCAAGGTCCGTGCATATTATGTCTCTATATCTCACCTCTCAAGGTCGGTGTAATTTTTGGGTCAGTGCAATTCTTGACTAGAATGCATTGTTTAGTCTGATCATTTTTTTCTCAGTGCAAATCCAACTCGGTGCAAGTCTGTCTTGCATCTCTCTTTGTTCTGCGCATTTCTCTCTGCCATCTCGGTGCAACTCTTGCTTGGACTGCATATCCCGACTCGGTGCATTCTTTCTCTTTCTGAATAACATGAAGTCGGTGCATCTTCTTATTGCATTAACATACTCAGTGCATACTTTGCTTGAGATAAAAACATGATCGGTGCATAGCCAAGTCTATACAATTCCATACAGCAACGAGGTCAGTGCAGTTCCTGTTTCAGGCCTATTAGACTCGGTGCAAATCTTGTAGGTAGCTAAAATAGATTGGTGCATCTTCTGCTTCATTCCGCATCGGTGCCTTTCCTGCCAATCTTAGTCGATGCTTGCTTTCCACTTGGTGCAAACTTTCCTTTCTAGCAAAAATAAAGTCAGTGCATCTCTGTGCTTTATGGATTCTTGTCGGTGCATATCTGTTGCACGATTGGACTCTAAGGTCCGTGCTTATGACGTCATGAGTTTTAACAAGTCAGTGCATCTCACATTTTTGCTCACTTCAACTCGGTGCAACCTCTTGTTCACCTAGTAGTAAGTCAGTGCATTGGTTGACTTGGAAATCCCTACTTAGTGCAGTTTATGCTTACTCACTTGCTACGTCGGTATGACTTGTGCTAAGTGTGTGACAAAATGTTTATTCCTTTTTCTGACAGTCTGTCCGTGCATTCACTAGGTGGATGGCACGTGATCCGAGGAAGATAGAGGTCCAGAACATTCTGACACGTGCCCCAACCTTTCAGGTGGGAAACGTGGTATCCACACGCCTAAGTTTCTGGAACAGACATATATATATACTGAGGAAAATGGTTCGAATAGAGGATGGAATAGTGGAAAAGGAGAGAATAGCGAGAGCAGTGCTATGGATCAAGAGAGAAAACGAGAGACAAATCACTCCATCAAGAGGAGAGAGAAGATTCTGAGAGAGAGAGAGCTGTCTGTGAATCTGAAGATCTGCTTCTACGGAAGCTACATTATTTTGACTTAAAGATAATTGTTTTCTATTGATCTTTTATTTTCGAGTTTCCTTCACTTTCAATTCCATTGTGTTACCCTCCAAGCTTGCTCGGAGGAAGGGAGAAGTTCTCCAGTTTCCCTCCATTGTTCTTGGAGGAAGAAAGGTTTGATCCTCTAGTTTTGTGAGTTGCTTGGGAGCAATTTCACAGGGTTCCCTTTGCTGCGTGCAAAGGAAGGGAGATTTGTTCTCCAGTGCTTCTTTTGGTTGATCATAAGACTGAGGAGGGTGTTCCTCAGGGCAAGCTGTTTGGCAGCGGTTGTCGCAGACTGAGTCTGTTGTGTGCGATTGATCATTGCAAGGAAACCTTACTCTTCTGAGTGAGGGGTGGATGTAGATCGCGGGTAGCAATCAAACCACCTAAAAACTCTGTCTCTCTTGTGGGTTTGCATTTCTACTTTCTGCTTGCTCTCCATCTACTTGATATATTGCTTCATCGTGAATTTCTCTCTTGATCTCAATCCATAGTCTAGATATCTCTATTACCTATCTCCGAAGCTTCTCTTCACTGTGTTTTGAAGGGTTGAGTATTTGTTTCTGAGTTTATCGAATTTAGGAGTGATCTATTCACCCACCCCTTCTATCTCACTTTCCACTATGCGTATCAAGTATGTGTGCTAGATATCAATCTAGGCCTACTGAATTGCATTTAGTTGCTGTAAAAAGAATCTTTAGATACATATCTTGAACTCCTAACTTAGATCTGTGGTACCCTACATCAAATGCTTTAGATCTCATTTCATACACTGATACTGATTACGCTGGCTGCAAACTAGATAGGAAGAGCACTAGTGGACATTGTCAATTCTTAGGTTGGTGTCTAGTTTCTTGGGGTTCCAAGAAGCTGCACTCTATGGCCCTCGCCACTGCAGAAGCTGAATACATAACTACAGGGAGCTATGGTACGTAGGTGATCTGGATTAAAAATCAGCTTCAGGACTACCAGGTAGACTTAGGCTGCACACCCATATACTGTGATAATACTAGTGCCATTAATCTTGCAAAGAATCTTATCTTGCATTCTAAAACCAAACACATAAAAATCAGACATCATTTTATTAGAGATGAGGTTTCCAAAGGCTCTTTTCAATTGTTCCATGTTGGCACTACACATCAAATAGCTGATATTTTCATTAAGCCATTGGATAATGACAAATTCACAACTTTGAGGAGAGAATTAGGCATTTTTAAATCTTCTTGAACTCTAAACTCCTTGAATAAAATGCTCCATGCTTCTGTGTCAGCATTTGCACACATCAGCACTAGACATTTATCATACTTCAATAAAAATGCATCTGCATGCATACCCTGTTTGTATATCAAATGATAGCTGGGAGAAGGTCAGATATCTTTTGACTGGAAACCCACCTCATGTGTAGAGGCTAGACCTCCGCCCAGTACCATCAGTTATCTTGCATTAAGATGAGTTTCTATTTTGCATATTAGCTCATTCAGCATGAGATATGTCTGCATGTTAGTTCATCATGTGAGGGGGAGTTTTGTATCTGTGCGAGCTGATAAGTTGAGAGGCTTGATTAGTTGCATATTGCATTTGACATGCTTGAATATCAGATCACTCTGTGAGGGGGAGTAATCTTTGTGAAGGAATTTCTGCATTAGACATTCTAGCATATAGTGCATGTCAGGTAGAGCATCTCTAGATGGTTAGTTTGTACAGCTTGACTGAGTCAAAAGATCTTGAGAGATTTTTTTTTGCTACATCTATTGAAAGAATTTACACAGCCCATTCACAGATAGTAGAATCTCGATCATCCTCTTCTTAAATCCTTAAGTCTGAGCATCAGATAGATTCCTAGAATCTTCTATCTAATTAATTAGCAGAGACTTGGATAAAGTGTCAGAAGTATATCTCCTTACATATTTCATGATCATGGATCAAGATAAACTTGTATGTCATGAAATCTGCTAAAAACTTGAAACCTAGACTTCTGGAATCAAATTCTTTCAGAAATAGTTCTTCTGGTATTGTCTTCAAACATTCCATATCAAAAAGTTAAGGGGATAACAATATTTAGAGTAATGGTCTGATTACTGAGAAACTAGGTTATTCATCAAAGAAATGAAAAGCTTCCTATGTCATGAGGTGTCAGATTATCTCTGATTAAATATTGTAAAAATATTTTCTATCTGATCATGACAGAGCAATGGTAATAAGGTGGTGAGTAACTGAGGAGTCTAGCCTCTGACCAAGATGTCTCCTCACGTAAATAGCCACCTCAGTTACTAACTCTATTCTCTAAAAGAGAGGTAATGCGGTTCTCACACTGAGTAACTGGGATTCCGGCCTCTAGTCAAGGTGTCTCCTCATGTCAAAAGGTGTGATCTACCAAATTACTTATTGATGCTTTTGCTGCTCATTAAAGATAAATAAGTCAAATCCCCTATCTTTGCTCAATTCTGTGGACTGTTTATCCTCAATACCTCTGGCACCATTTCTGCGGATCAGTACCTTGCAGTCTACTTAGTATAGTTTTTAGGTCCGATCACTCTTGACATACCTGATCATCTTTGCTCTACATCATATCTTATGTACATTGATAAACTTCACTCTCCCTCCAGGTCCCTCTTGATTACTAGATTTGAAGCATCTTCGCTTGAATTGGTTCTCCTACTTAATCTTTTAAGATATGATTATGAGTCATTCTACACTGTGACGATATTGTGTTTTTTTTCTCACTCATCCTGCAGCTCCATATCTCTTTCATTGTCTTTTGATGATGTCAAAGGGGGAGAGAATGAAAATGAAATTGATTTTCTATCACTCTTTGTTGTCGGGTCTGTCATTGTGAAGGAGGGTCAGCATTTGCATATCATGGATATTATGCATATTTCAGGCATCAAATAAAAATTAAATTTTCAAAAACTGATATTATTGCCATCATCAAAAAGGGAGAGAATGTTGCATTTTGTGTTTTGATGATGTCATAACAATATAGTTTATTATTTTTAAAGTCAACGCATCTCTGTGCACATGACATTTTTGCTGAATAACCTGAGATCATGGCATTTTATCCAACACTCTGTGTGCAAGCCATTCAGTGTGCATGGCATTTCATCGAACAGCCTAAGGTCGAAGCTAGCTGCACTTCACGCATACACAAAGTCGATGCTAGTTTGAGACTTGGCTAACTGAGGTCCATGCATAGTTCATTTCATATCATATATAGTCGGTGCATGTTTTTACATGCATGCATATAAGGGTCGGTGCAGCCTTTGCTTCGAGCACAAGTCGGTGCACATTCTATCTTGCGCACGCATGAAGGTCGGTGCATAGATAGTTTGCTGCGAGCGCTTCAAGTCGATGCAGCTTTTGCCACGAGCATAAGGTCGGTGCAGGTTTGATGCACGCATGCAAGGGAAGTCAGTGCAGGTTTTGGCTCGCATTAGGTCGGTGGATGTCTATGACTAAGGCCATAAAAGGTCGGTGCAAGTCTTTGCATCGCACATCTAGAGTCGGTGCATGTCGTGTTTATGGCATGATAAGGTCGGTGCAGGTCTTGCATTATGCATGAGAAGGTCCGTGCATTCCACTGTACCAGTCGGTGCATGTCACTGTTCATCTAGTAGAAGGTCTGTGCATTTAGGCCATTCTGCATATCTAACATCGGTGCACATTTCAGCTCTAAGCATACCAACGTCTGTGCTAGTTCCTGTAGCACAGTAATGAGGGTCCGTGCACGTTCTCTTCCTTGCACCTGAAGTTCGTGCAATTCACTGTTCAAACCGATGCATGTTCAGCCTTAGGCTCACTATAGCGTTAGTGCATGTTTTGTATATACGCATTTCATGGTCTATGCACTTTCCTATTCCTTCAATGGAAGGTCCGTGCATGTTTTGTTGCGTGCTGCCAAAGGTCCGAGCATGTCTCATTAATAGCAAGTTAAGGTCAGTGCACATCCTATTTGACTAAACCTAAGGTCTGTGCATGTTTGATCGTTACACTATATAGTCTATGCATCCCTTAAGAACTCAGGGCATAAACTGTACTCTGTCCTTTCTTTTGCAGGGAACAATCTCGTTCACAGAAGAGGCACGTGATCTCTGAAATGGTAGAAGGCTGGCTCGTGGATAAAGGGGCAAATGAAAGGCACGTGATCCGAGGAAAGAAACATTCTATTCTCTAACATGCGGACCAATGGAGTTTTAGTAGGGCTCTTTTGCCTCATCCATATGGAGCCCCTGCTCCCATATAAGAATACCCAACCCTTTGAAGAAGGGTGCTGGAAAAGCGGCCAATTGTCACCACCTGAGAAAGAGAGCGTCTTTAGGAGCAAGAGAGAGGGTGAGAAATTCAGTGCGAGTGGAGAGAAAGAGAGAGAAGTCTATGAGAGCAGCCAGCCAGTGAAGTTGTCTATGCTTCTTTGAAGCTACATTGTCCGTTGTTTTGTTTTCACTTTTCCTCTTTATTTTGATCCTTGTTTCACCATCCGTGTTTTTAGAGTTCCCTCTGGTGTGGAGGAAGGGACACAGTGTCTCCGGTTTCGAGTGGCTCTGGGGGGTCACTCGTGGGGTTCCCTCGGTGTAGAGGATGGGAGGAATTGACCTCCAGTTCTGGATTTGTAGGTAGCAAGTCCAGGGTTCAGGTTCTGCGGGGTGTAGGACCTGGTTGAGGGATTTGTCTCCCTCTGGACAATCTGTTAGCCAGCCGTTATCGCAGACTGAGTCTGCTTTTCTAGCTTGAGCTAGTGGAATCCTCGTGCTGTGTGGATGAGGGGTGGATGTAGATTGCCATGGGCAATCGAACCACATAAAAACCCTTTTCCTCCTTGTGTGATTGTTGCTCTGTCTTTTGTGCGATTTCCGATCTTTAGTTGGTGGATGTTGCTATCTTCTTTGCCTTCTTTGACCCATCTTCTACTCGATCATTTAGGTGAGTATCATCGATTGCTTTCTAAGGCGCTCATTTCCTTATGAGTGTGTTTTTCTACCATGTGCTAAGTGTTCTGCACCTCTACTCTCGAGTTATATAGCGTGATCTTTTGATCTGAGTTTATAATTGGGGTAATCTATTCATCCCCCCCTTCTAGATCACTTTGTAGTATTTCTATCAAGGGATGTAGTGGTGGGAGGAGGAGGAAGGGGGAAGGACTAAGGAGGTCAGGAGAGGGGTCGTCTGCTTGTTCTTGTCTCTTTTTATTTGGCGCCATATTTTCATTTGGCGCCATGTTTTCATTCATTCATTCGTGATTTTTTGTCATTCATTCATTTCTTCCTTTAAAAGGATGAAATCTCCCTCAGTAAAAAATATCATTAGATCTACAAAAATTATTATATAATATTTTGAGATTTGTAATTTATAAATTTTCATCTTTTTTATGGCCGATAAGTCGATTCCTATAAAAAGAAGAGAGTGCGTGTTGAAAAGCCTAGCTACCTTGAAAGTAGGGTTTGTGGTCTCGACCAACCTGCCTATCCCGGTTACGGCCCCAGACGGGTCGGGTCGGTGCATATTCGCTCCGTGTCGGTCCATCTCGTAAAATGTTATAATAAAAAAACACTCTTTATATATATAATACATATAAAATAATACAACAAAGTAAAAAAAGGCTGTTTATATATATAATATATATATAATAAATTATTAAAATAATGAAGTGTCCCGGTCATGACCCACGACCTGGGCGTCCCGCCCACCACTTGGGTGGGGTCGGGACGTGCGGGTCGAGGCATCCCGGAGCGGGATGTCAAACCCTGCTTGACCGATAAGTCGATTCCTATAAAAGGAAGAGACGGCGTGTTGAAAAGCCTAGCTACCTTGAAAGGCCCACATCGTGGTGCGAAAAGGTACTCAGAGGCAAATCGGTCACATGTTGACCATTTCCTTATTGTTCCGTGCCCCCGCCAAACTCATTTGTTTTGAATTTACCGTCATGAAAATTATTCATTTTCGGGAGCTATGGCTCCTCGCGGGGAATGCCACGTGGAAGCACTCAGGTGCCATAATCAAATATCAGTGTATCTTTTATCGGTTTAACTCACGATAGGGCGTGCCAATCACTTGTGTGTGACAATGTGTTCAGGTTCCAAGACTGGAATGGTCTGGACTAACCGAAGGTGTGCTCCTTCTGATCACTAAGCAGACGATGGTGGGCATCGGGTTGAGACTAGCGACTCGCCGTGCCATAAAGGTCGATCACGGCGATAGGAGGGGAAAACGTTTGATTAATCACCAAGCAATGGGGTTGCATGGCCGATAGGTCGATTCCTATAAAAGAAAGAGACAACGTGTTGAAAAGCCTAGGTACCTTGAAAGGCCCACATCGGGGTGTGGAAAGGTACTCAGAGGCGTATCAGTCACATGTTTACCATTTCCTTATTGTTCCGTGCCCCCGCCAAACTCATGTGTTTTGAATTTACCATCACGAAAATTATTCATTTTCGAGAGCTAGGGCTCCTCGCGGGGAATACCACGTGGAAGCACTCAGGTGCCATAATCAAATATCATTGTATTTTTTATCAGTTTTACTCACGATAGGGCGTGCCAATAACTTGTGTGTGACAATGTGTTCAGGTTCCAAGACTGGAATGGTCTGGACTAACCGAATGTGCGCTCCTTCTGATCACTAAGCAGACGATGGTGGGCATCGGGTCGGGACTGGCGACCCGCCGTGCCATAAAGGTCGATCACGGTGATAAGAGGGGAAAACATTTGATTAATCGCCAAGAAATGGGGCTGCATGGCTGATAAGTTTATTCCTATAAAAGGAAGAGACAGCGTGTTGAAAAGCGTAGCTACCTTGAAAGGCCTACATCGGGGTACGAAAAGGTACTCAGAGGCGTATCGGTCACATGTTGACCATTTCCTTATTGCTCCGTGCCCCCGTCAAACTCATGTGTTTTGAATTTACCGTCACGAAAATTATTCATTTTCAGGAGCTAGGGCTCCTCACGGGGAATGCCACGTGGAAGCACTCAGGATAATAATCAACATCACCCTTGAGTCACGTGCACATCATTCGGGGCAGGTGTGGCCGTCCCTATCGAACCGGTAGTCCCGGCCACGGCTCGAGACTGGATTGGACATTGCATACCGATACAGAAAACTATAATATATATATATAATGGAATAAAAAAATTGAAATGACATGTTGTACCATTTCGTTTATTGTTCTGCCATTTGAACGGGTTTCTCCAGGTTCGAATCTTAGCTTTAGCTTAAGGTTTCCTTAAGTTTTTTGAATATAACTTATTTAAAAATGTAAATGAAAATACAGCAGAACGTTGTTTCGAACCCAACACCTAACGATTAACAGCTATACATTGACGTCCAGTTATTTGTTACTCCAGTTGAGCATTTTTCACCCACACTCACCTAATTGTCACCACTAAAGTCCACAAGACGTCGCCCTTACTCTTACACTGCCTTGAAAGCCGCACATCAGCCTTGTCTCTATTGAGCCCTATTTGTCACCGTTAGCAGGGTATTTTTCACCCTCGCTAACGCATTTGTCACCCGTGTAGACACATTTGTCGCCCTTAAGCTCCAAACTACCACGTGGAAAATGGGACTCGTCGGCCACGAGTGGGTGTTGTTCTCGTATTGCCGCCGATCCAACGCCGCAGGCCACATCAACAGAAATGATGATGCCGAACTAGATCCTCAAAATTAAAAATATCCAATTACTTATTTACCCTTCCCGCCATGTCTTGGCTCTTACGCAACCTACCAGAAGCCGGTTTGTCTCTCCATCGTACTCAGCGTCTCATCTTCCTCGCGGTGCCATTTGCAACCTCTCCGTCATTTGCTATTGAAGCACTCCTGAATTGCGAGCTCTCTTTCATCAATGATAGCCATGGAGCCGAAGGAGACACCCATGCAACGCTCCGTCCATCGTAAACTGGATGTCCCACCTGCATCTCAGGAAATTATACCAGTTCCTACGGCCGAAGGAGAAACGTTTCACATACCTAGGGTTTCTAAGTCCTCCACTTCAAGACGACAAGTTAAAGATAGTGTGGTTCCTTATCTCCCTTACATATCTATTTTCCCCCCTTATCGACCTATTTATTTGTCACGCTTATATCTACCTATTTGTGTCAGATTTAGACCTACCTGTCTCCGAATTTCATACATTTGTCACCGTTAACCACCTATTTGCCACACCTAAAGTCCCTTGTCTATACATTTGTCACCCTTGTCTTACTCTTAATATTTTTTTTATTTCTTGATCAGTCAATTAACTGAATTTCTTGTTTACACATTTTTTTGAATCTAGTGAACACAAGGGTCATCTCCGCCCGGTGTTCTATGGACATTTACATGAAGGACAGGGATCAGATGGCATTTCGGGAATGTCACAAGTCATTGATGAGGACCACACCCTTTGATCCATATGTTGACAATGCTTCTCCCGTCACCTTCACCATGACACTATTGGAGGAGATTATGTGCGCCCATAGTGGATAAAATTACTTCCGTATGGGTAGTAAGGAGGTCGCATTTAGTGTGGAAGATGTGGACATAATTTTAGGATTACCTTGCTCCGGTCAGCCGGTTCAACATTATGGATCCGCGAAACAGAAGTCGAAGTTGCAGCATCAATTTGGATTTGCAACAACATTTGACTAGAAGAAAGTGTGCTCTCTCATCCAACAAATTGTTGGGTCCGATGAAGAGCAGGATGTGGCCGACACTATCCGGCTGTGGATTGTACTCTTACTGTCCACTTTCCTTTCCCCACGATCGACACATTCTTGTCCACAACAGATGTTGTCATGCTTAGATGACATTGGTAGAGTTTCAGATTAAAACTGGGCAGCCGCCGTGCAACAGGTAACGATGCACAAGTTTGAGCAATTAGTGTTGGCGGTCGAGAAACGACGGTCAGGTACAATTGACCGTGCTAAGAGAAGAGTCGGGGATGCATCCCAGGCCCATACATTTATATTTAGTTGTTCTGCCGCACTTGCTCCAAGTTTTTTTATTTTTGTTGTGTAATAATTAATGTGTCAATCATTAATTCTATTGCATTGTAAAATAACTTTAGATATTTCATATTACAGGTCTGGTTTTTTGAGCACACGCGGGTGCGGCAGCCACTAAGGCAAGTCGCATTCCCCCGACTATTTAGGTGGGGGCCATTCCTTGGTAAGAAATTAAAATTCTCCATTGGATCCCTGCGAGGCCAATAGGTATTATGAGTACTAAAAACTTCTTCTTTGTCATTCAACATTAATGAATAACCGAAGTGATGTGGTTTGAAATGCAGGTGATCGAAGGGATCCTTGTGGAGCCAAGTGAAAGGGACACGGGGTACGGTGGTAAGATGATGACCCGACCCAGTGCTCAGGAGACTCTTTCATCTGCTCCATGCATGCCTGTGCTATAGGATATTACTGCTACATTGAAGATCCAGCAGCGGCTACTTGAGGAAATGAGGGCCTTGTTTCTGGCTAGGGTGCAAGAGGCTCACATTACCGCTGATGCAGCACCTCCTAGACCCGTCGAACAGGTGACGGTTGATGTCATGCCACCTCATGCAGCCCCTATCAAGGAAGTGCAAGGGGCTGAAAATATTGAGCAAAGTATATCTCAAACATCTGAATTGGACATTGCCATTGATGTCCCACCTCCAAGGCCCCCACAACAAAGTACGGATGATACCGTGCCATCTAAGGTAGCCCCTGAAGAGGATGTGCAAGGTGATATCCAAGCTCAAATGGAGGCGACCAATGGGCATGATGACCATCGTGAAGGTGTCTTTTCTCAATCCCTCTATCAACGAGACGAGAAGCCCGTGAGGAAAAGGCGGGCACCTGTAAAGAAAACTGTAGGACGGGGGAAGAAGAAGGTGAGTATGCATTGTTCCTACTTCTTATAGTATAGAATCTAAGATTGGTATATTGGCATAAATGTACAAGGGAGATGAAGTCGACACTTACAAAGAGCTTATATAGAGTACTGATTGGATCTGCAAAGGCCTGCTGAAGTCGACAAATAACACGATTGTGAATGAATTCATTGATGCTTGTGCCTCTGGAGATATTGAGTAAGTTATCCTCTTATAGTTTCTGTAATTATCCTGATCTGCCTTACTCTGACTACCATGAAAATTTTTGTCCAATATAGTGGCCCCATATTTCAATTACAGAACGGGATTGTTTTGAACCGTCGTCATGCCATTGATCTATTATACAGCCAGATGATAGATGATACGGTAATTTTTTTGGAAAATTATGAAATTTTTTGTCACTCGCCCTACCCTAAACTTGTGTTTCTACTGCTAAAAAAAGCATGATTGTTAATTTGCAGGTGATTGACACCATGGTGTACCTCCTCCACTCACGATTCAGTGAATCTGACACCTTTCATCAGTGGGTTTGTTTTCCCACCACTTTAGGGAATCACATAAACGATAGGACATCGACCAACTCTTAAAAATCCAACGAATTGTTGGAGTGCGCCTACGAGAATGTTGAATTATCAGAACTGCATAAGAACAAATATTGATTCTTCGTGTTACACTCTGGAGGTCACTGGCATCTACTTGCTGTTGACACGGAGAATCGCCGCTTTGTCTCATACAATTCCATGAGAGGCATGGCCATCCATGATGCCACTACAAGAAATTGGGTACTTTTTCTTATCCATGTACCCAAAATCATAGATATTTATATTGTCTTTTAATTATTCCTTAATAATTTATAACCTTTCATTTGCAGGCTGTAGTTCTACGGGTGTCTCTGAAGCTCTATGGGACATTCGAGGGAGTTGAGAAATAGGATCTTGTATTCGACAACGAATGTCCCCAACAGGCAGCTGGAAGCCTCAACTGTGGCATTTATGTACTGAAATATGTTCAAAAATTGCCAAGGAAGGGGGAGACATCATGGACATTTAATGAGGGTGATTGTAATATGTTTAGAGCTCGGTTTGGGGCCGACCTCATTATCTTTGAAAATACAAGATCTTAAATATTTCACGTCTCAAACCTCAGAATGTGGCATACATGTCTTCATTGATATTTCTTTTGTCATACATTTTGATCTTCAAAGTTTTATATGTTTTAATGCTATTAATGTGTGTGCTTGATAATGTTAATTCATGAATATCAATGAGTTTTCTGAAGACAGATTCAAGTTTGGTTAAGGAACTAGGCTGAAGTGTGAAAAGACGAAGGCTTTACTTGCACAAGTGTCGATTAGAGTCGACCGTGGAGCCGACTCCAGTTCAGACTGCTGAAGAGAAATACCCAACTCACCTGCTAGATGAAAAGGGCTTTGGCTACGCTTTAAGGGTGACAAATAGGTGGCCAATGGTGAAAAATAGGCCTACTGGTGTAAAAGAGACGACAAAGGGTGAATAATAGATGATCAGGCTGAAATATGGAAATATCCTTATCCCATGAGAGAGAATATATCTCTGACAGGGTAGCCTCGGATCACGTGCAAAGCATGTGCCCCTGGCCTTCAAGTTAAGCATATGCCAGACACATCGAGCCTGTGATTCACCCTTTCAGCCCATTTGTCAGTCTTACTGGCTAATTTAAACGCTTATCATCCATTTATCAGTGATAGGCGCTATTTGTCACCCTTACTGCATATTTATCACTCTTATCTTACCACATGACCAGCCGTTGCCTTCTTTTATCTCCATTAGCTGCTTGTCTTTGACCTGGATCACTGTAGCTGACTAATATATTCATTAACCTTTGACTTTGACTAGGACCTCATGATTGTAGTTAAGAAAAAGTTGAGCTTTCTGGAGTCCTATTTGAATGGCGTTGACCTTGACGAGTCGACATTGACTGTCTTGGCATTGACCAAGTCCCTTCGTTCTTTGATCTTCTGATTGCTCTATAAACTCTTGATACGCTGTTCACATTTTTGTCCTCTTGTAAACTTGACACCTCCTTTCAGCTCCTTCTGCTTTTCATTGGTTAGCTCTAGGATCTATTTTCACCCTTACCAGTGTATTTGTCTACTCTACAGATCTAGTTGTCGCCATTTATAGGTATTTTTCACCCTTATCCAGTGTATTTTCCAACACCCTCTCTTGTCCAATCACCTCTGCAATATGCTCCGATCGAGCGACAATCGTTCGGCTAGGGTTCCCGACGTTCCCCTTTTTTCTGCTCCCGAGGGGCTGTGTTACCACCTCCATTGCCGCGATGTGTTAAATCGACACACCGATTCCACTCGTGACCCTACATTGACACCCGCTCTTCTATGTTAAGTTATTAAGGCTCCTTCGCAATGTCATCCCCTTCATCAGTGCGCATAGCGGTGGCTTCCCTAGCAGAAGAGCCCATCTCCTCTGCGTCCTCTTCGGTCCCTTGTCGTCATTGGTTCCTACTGCAGATGCCCTCTTCCTTTTTTTTAATCCTCTTCCATGTTTATGCATTTTACATGCCTTTCATATGTTCGTATATGATATGCTCTGGGTAGTTTCATATTAAACAGATGTAGTGGTAGTTTCATTTTACATGCTTTTTGATCTACAAACTTTCTCTTATGAATTGGACTTCATATTAAATTTACTGTAATTATTATGTCTGGCATACCTATTGTCTTTTATAACACCTTACATGCAGAGAATTGAGGTTCAGAAAATGGGATGGTATAAATGCTATGTAGTGTGGGTTGGTCGCAAACCTGATGTATATTATAGTTGGCCCGAATGCTTTATCCAAGTGAATGGATACCCTGGAGCTCGTTATAAGGGTTTTCACTTGGTAGAGGAAGCACAAGCTGCTATAAATGGGGTTGGCAATAGCAGGCATACGTATGTTGATCATCCTCAACTACAGGAAAGGCCCATGCCTACATATCATGCAAGTCCTGGGCCTGACTATGATTCAAGGAACCAGGCACTATGCCAACAGACTACACAAATGTTAAATGTGCCTTGTATTGTTGTTGTTCTATTATGTACTCTAGTAGTGTTGCTCCTCTTCATATTAGTTGCTTTGTTATTACTGTTGTTGTAGGTAAGGAAGTGTACTACGTTTGGTCTGCATAGGGAAATAATGTACTGGACATTTTACTCATTGACACTGTAGACACGCCAAAATCGACGTTACTGTGGGTACATCTCATATCACCTTGTAATGCCCCAATTTGACCCTCAAATTAACTTTGTTTGAGTGGTTTTTCTCACTTTTCTTGGATTTCTCCCCTTTTCCTCTATTTTCCTATTTTCCCCTTTTTTTCAAATTTCCTGGGCATTTTTATCTATTTTTTAGAATTAACGGCGTGAGAGGGGGCGTTATTTTAATTAACGACTTGGCCAAGGGCGTTTCTTTTAAAATAGACGACTACCAATAGGGGCGTTAATTAAACAAATAACGACTTAAGGGTGGGCATCAATTCTATTCTGAAGTCTATACACCCCTCCGTTTGTTCCACTGCCTTCCCTTCGTCTCATTCTTTGTCTTCCTTCTTCGTTTCACAGTTTGAAGTCTATACGTTCCCCTTCCTTCCAGCCAAAGTCTATACACCCTAAGTCTTCATTCAACAAAGTCTATACATTCCCTTTCCCCTTCCTTCACACCCTAAGTCTATACATCCTCTTCCACAAAGTCTATACATTCCCTTTCCCCTTCCTTCACACCCTAAGTCTATACATCCACTTCCACTAAGTCTATACGTTCCCCTTCCTACCACTAAGTCTATACATCCACTTCCACAAAGTCTATACATTCCCTTTCCCCTTCCTTCACACCCTAAGTCTATACATCCACTTCCACTAAGTCTATACGTTCCCCTTCCTTCCACTAAGTCTATACGTTCCCCTTCCTTCTAGCCAAAGTCTATACACCCTTCCTTCCAGCCAAAGTCTATGCACCCATTCTTCTCAAAGTCTATACACCCATTCTTTCCACAAAGTCTGTACACCCGTTTCCATTCTTCCCAAAGTCTATACACCCATTCTTCCTTCACAAAGTCTATACACCCATTCTTCCTTCACAAACCAAGTCTGTACATCCAATTCTTCCTTCACAAACAAAGTCTATACATTCCCTTTCCCCTTCCTTCACAAGCCAAAGTCTATACATTCTCCATCTTCTCACAAGCCAAAGTCTGTACACTCCTCTCCTTCTCACACGCCCAAGTATATACATTCTGTCTCTCTATTTTCCACCGTCCACCCACAAAAAACATAAATAACGCCCCTATGAAAGTCATCCTTTTTTTAATTCACGCCTTGATCAAGGGCGTCTTTAAGAATTAACGGCTTGCTCAAGGACGCCCCTTTTATAATGGACGCCCATCAGTGGAGGCGTCATTTTATTTTAAGAAAATTTAAGAAAATAATTAAGAAAATTGACGCCACTTCCATTAGGCGTCAATTCCACTCATTTTCCAATTTTTCTAGATTTTTCTGAGAATATTTCGGAATTTTTTATGAATTAACGACTTAACATGGGACGTTACTTTGATTTTAAATGAAACAAAAATTTAAAAAATGAACTAACGACATATGCAAGGGCGTCATTTTCAATTTGAATATTTTAATATTATTTTTAAACCCTCTTCCAGAGGTGATTTGGTGGCTTTCCGGGTGTCAGAAAAATACGAAAAAATAGTAATTGGAATCAGCACAGTGAGATGCACCTCCACCTAAAAGATGAGAAAATAATATTGAGAAATAAGAAATGGCCCCGTTTTGAATTTTTTGAATTAACGACCTTGAATCGGACGCCAATTAAATTGACGCCCGACGCCACGGTCGTCCATTCTTTTTGGCTATTTATCATCTTGATTAACGCCCCTGTGCAAGGCGTCTTTTTCAATTAACGCCCCTGTGTCGGTCGTCATTTTCATTGCTCTATTTTGAGAGTTCGGGTCCGACCGAAATTTCGTGTTAAATTATAAATAACGTCCCTTTTCGCGTCGTCAATTCTTAAATTGACGTTTCCTCCGCGGACGTCATTTTAAGAAACGACCGTCTCCAGGTCGTCAATTTGTATTGAATTCCGAATTTTTCCAGAATCGCCTTCTTTCCTCATTTTGAGCCCCTTTTCACTTCGGAAAGGACCTCAATGGCTTTCCATGATTGGAGGAACTCCTTCCAATGTTTATCTCTTGCTAAAATCGGGCTATCCTAATTGTATTAGGATTTAAACTTCAATCTGCCCTATAAATAGAGCCCCCGTGGCTCTGTCGAAGGAAGAGGAGATTTTTTTTTTTACAGGGAGACGCTGCCCGAACGTCGGCTTAAGGAGAAGTTTCCTGCATCTAAAGCTTTATCGTTCGGAGGCTTCTCTCGACTGAAGATCTAAAGCCATCAACAGAGAAAAACCCCAGGATTTCCTTACTCCTCCTAGTTTCTCTTTTATATATTTTTTTCTTCCTTTTAACTGCATTAGTAGCATGCACACATCTCATATATTCATCTCTACTTTCTCAACCACGTTTGAGAACCTCCTCACAGTGCAACACTTTGCACTCACATTTATTTACATATCATTCATCATATCTCCCATACCCTTTTGCATAGGGGTTTAAAGGCCAACACCCAATAAGGTGTGTTCTTATACATGATTTTCATGCTCATCTTTATTATGAATTTGTTGCTACACTCACCTTGGTTCTAATTCCTATTTTTATTGGTTTTTGTCTTTGATCTTTGCAAGGGTAATCAACAAGAAGAACTCTCTTCATCGGCCGGCCGATCGGAAGAGAAGATGCACTCACAATCTCCCCCGCCTTTTGAGGTATTTTTCGCGATCCCTCCCTTTTATTATTGCTTATATCCTTTGAGGCCCTCGCATCTCTGGCGATCATACTTCCCTTTAGCACCACGTGCATGCTTATTTTTTTTCTTTTAATTGTTCTAAGTGGATTTCTTAGAATCTATAAATTGGCAATCACGGTGGGACTTCCACTGTTTTTCTTTTGATTACCATCTCCTTTTGGCACCCACGTGTGCCCTTTCCCCTTTGGCACCCACGCGTGCCCTTTCCCTTTGGTACCCACGGTACCCCTCCCTTGTGCCCCACGGGCACCCTCCACTGTGCACACTGCACACTCCCTGGGATCAGCCAGCTTGTGATTAATCTACTGCTGTTGTTGAATTAACGCCTTCCACAAAGGCGCCTTTTTATTTAACGCCTTCATCCAGGGCGTCTGTTTCCTATTTAACGTCTTCCACGAAGGCGTCTTTTATCATATCTGCTGCTTCTGTAAATTTGCGCCCTCTCCCCGGGCGTCTTTTTATTTGGCAGCGCCTTGCACCAAGGCGCGTTTTTCTTCGATCGTGCACACCACTTATATTTGACGCCCTCTGTCAGAGGCGTCTTTCTCATATTTAGCGCCCCACATCAAGGCGCGTTTTTGCATTGCCTGTGAGCCCCTCCCAGCGTTTCACGACAGCCACGCTGTCGTCTCTTTTGTTAGTAGCGACTGCCTCCAGGTCGCCTCTTTCCTGTGTGTTTACAGAACCTTACTGTTTCTATCTATTCATGCTGGATTCATACTTACATTGAGTATTTGATTATATTGCTGTGATTGACTTATCTCATACTGCATTTTGTGGCATTTGGTTGAGAGACCTCCTCTCTCTACACTAGGATTCCACACACCTTTCTTGGAATCGGGACAACCCTCCATTGAGCATTCCGTCTCTTTGGACTGGAAATATCTTTTCTAAGACCTCCGTAAGTCTCCGCACCCGTGGATTCCCTCACGGACACTGGGCTGGTTGTACCCTTGAAGTATCAGGAGTTTAGAAGAACCTATCGTTGGTGAGGAAAGAGAAAGAACCTAGTTGACACGGAGGCTACACTTGGATCCAAACTAGGTTTCACTTTGCAAAGAGGAGTGAATTATTCTGCAATTTAACTCACTCTAATCTCAAACATAACACTAAAATCTTGCCTTCATCTCAACTTGTTTGCATAAATTTGGTTGGGTTGATTTGCTCAAGCTTGCTTTGATTGGGTGATTGATTGTGTGATAATTCATTCATAAAGCTTTCTCTCTTTTTTAAGCATGCAACTCCGTTCAGGTAAGATTATCAACATGGCAAGCTACGGATATTCCTATGATGATGTGGAGGAGAACGTTTTCGGTCAATCATATGAGGTTCCCCAAGATTCTATCTATCATGAAGGGAATTACCCTCCTCCTCATTCTCATTATCCTCAAGTTCATGTGGTTGATACCACTACTCAAGAGGTTGTGCCCTCTTCTCAGGCTTTACCCTCCAACACTTCGGGGAACCCTTCCCCATCCTTCAATGTTACCGATTTGATTAATGCTCTATCTCAATTAGATGACTCCCAGCGGCAGGCAGTTCAGGCCGTTTTGAAAGGGAAGTCCGTTCCCTCTTCATCCTCCAATCCCCCTCCGGCCGAAAGTGGCCATCACCTCACTAATGACCAAGCGATCTTGCACAAACCCCCCTCTTGTCCATCGACCCCTGGTGCGGCGATGCCGGCCCAACAGGCGAGCTACTCAGCAGCTAGGCCCCAATTCTTTCAACCTCCCCAAATTCTAAGGACGCCTATGCCAAATACCTTCATTCCAAATTCGGCCCCGGTCGAGTCAGACACTAACGCTTTGCTCCTTCAGAAATTGGCTAGCATGGAAGAAAAACTCAACAAGGTTACTGCAACCAAGAATGCCCCAGAAATCTCACTGCCTACATTGCCAGTTTTCCATTTACCACCTTCTGAGATGCCGAACTTTCGGCGATACAATGGAACTGGTAATCCTTTTATCCATCTGAAGGATTTTATGTATGAAACGTCCTTTTGGCAGGGCAACAAAGCCTCATTGGCTTATTTGTTCAGAAGATCTTTAGAGGGGCCAGCCCTCGAATGGTTCTACTCCTTGGATCCGACAGATGCTAGTGATTTCGATGTGGTTCAGAAGAAATTCTTGCAGAAATATAGGGACCGGGTTGGACCCTCCCTTTCAGTCACAGATTTGGTTGCAGAGAAAATGAAGCCCGAGGAGGACTTCATCATATTTGCTGATAGATGGCGGTCAATGGCCGAGAAGTTGAAAGATACCTTATCAGAATCGGAACAGGTTAAGATGATTATATCTAATGCAACCCCTCAGTTCCGGCATATACTGGCTATGAACAGATTGACCACCATGGAGGAGCTTTATGAAAGAGCTCATTATATTCAAACCCAAATGAAAGATTCGCCCATCATGGGCATGTTTGAGCAAAAACCAAGGTTGGTTAAAAAGAATACAAATGTCAACAATAGCGGGCCCATGACTGAGGGCACCGTCATCAATGAGCAGGTTGGTGCGGTTGGCAACCCCACACCTTTTCGCCAATCTAACCCACGACCTCCGCCACCTCCATCACAAGGCACCCTCTTTACTTCACCCCCACAACACCAATTTACTCCTCAACCTTCCTTTACTCCACTACAAAACCAAGCGCCCCGCGTTGACCCTCCAGCTCCGCAACAATACCACCAAGTACCGCCACCCACTAATTATGGGCCGCAACAACAACAGCAAAGGAGACCACTTGGCCCCAAAAGGGCCCATTATCCGCCATTGCCAGAAAGTCTCCCGGATATTTTCAATGCCTTAATGGCTGCCAACTTGCTCATGCTACCAAAGGAAAGGGCAGCGTGGCCCGCTAATGTTGACACATCCCGCTACTATGTCTTCCACCGCTCCCCTGGTCACAACATTGATCGTTGCTTCCACTTCAAGGACTATATTTATGACTTAAATGACCAGGGTGGCATTAATTGGGACAAGATGAGACAGTTTATCGCCACTATGAAAGAAAGAAGGCCTCCTCGGCAACAGCAGGCTCAGCAGCCATAGCAACCCGCTCAGCAAGTACAGCAGCAAGCTCAGGCGCCTCAGCAAGATATGGGGATTGTCCACAATCCACTGCCAGAGCACCCACCAAATCAGCACGTGAACCCTGTCACATCTCTCCGTGAGGTGGAGAGAGGACAGGGGTGGCATGAAGAAAACGCCTCAGTCGGGGCATTTAATCATAATCCAAATCAACCTCCGCGCCTTTTGCGCATGCTTCCTTCTTCTTCTACTCCCCAATTGAGCCAGGCTCTTCTACGCCCCGTTAACCCACCTGCTCCCCCCAATTCTCCATCCTTGCCAACCCGATCTCTCATTACCCGCTTACCACCTCCGCAGCCTATCACGCAGCAAACTCCGCCATCCACCACCAACCCTTCACCTTCGCCATCTAGACCACTCCTTATCCGCCCGTCACCAACACCCGCTACACCCGCTACACCCGCCATCTCTACTCCTTCACCGGCAAGGATCCCCCCACCATCAGCTCCCCCATCTTTTATACCCAGATCTCTCCTCATTCCACCCACTAACCCTTCCCACACTCGGGCACCCATTCCTACTCCTACCCCTCCTATAATCTCCCTTGAACTCCTCACCAACACCCCTTACGGGAGCTCCTTCTTCAAACACCCCTCCACCACTTCTTAACGCCAATACACCCTCTTCCTCTTCCAACCCTCCTCCTTTACTTGCCCCGACAGAGGCAAGACAAAACGTAGCACCGCTCCGCAGTGGACGAATGTTCCAGCGCATCTTTCCCCAAAGAGAGCAAGAGCCCGCGCAGGGACCGAATGAACAAGAACAGGAGCAGGAGTCCGTACCCGTCACTCAGTATGATTTGTTAAAGCATCTTGACCGAACTCCAGCAAGAATTTCCATTTTAGAACTGATCAAAAGGTCAACCACTCATCAGATAGCCTTGAAAGATTATCTGCAGAAAGTCATGGTCAATGAGGACATTCCGGTCGAGCAAATAACTACAGTTTTGATGCACGCTAGCAGTCAACCGGCTATCATTTTTCATGAACATGAACTCGCACCACTCCCAGCAAGGAAATACGCTCTATGCATCACAGTCGACATCAATAAGGTGGCTGTAAGACAATGCTTGGTGGACACTGGGGCATCCATCAACGTCTTGCCCCCTAGCACCTTGAAATTATGTGGCATTCTAGGGAACCAGCTGCGGCCGTCTACCATAACAGTCACATCATATGACAATACCAAGAAGCCTCCTCTAGGCATGATCACATTAAAAGTCAGTTTGGGTCCGGCCACAATCACGGTCGATTTCCACATTTTGGACATGTATCCAACATTTAATGGCATTCTGGGCCGCCCCTACATTCAACAGCTCGATGCGGTGCCCTCTACAAATCATCAGTGCCTCAAATTTTCACATAAGGGCCGCATCATCAAAGTTACCAGTATGCCAATTCTGCCAGAGGAAGATATACACTTGACTTCATCAGTTCCTTCTATTTGGCCTGCCAACAAGCCGTTGCTATCAATACTAGACCTCCCTTACCCACGGCCAATGTCGCCCGAGACAGTCACGACAGTTGCTATGACACCCTTGCCTTCCAAGGGGAAGAAGAAGAAAAGCATGATAAACACCCCTGGCTGGAAAATTCTAATAAAAATGGGGTATCAAAACGGCAAAGGTCTGGGTGCCAGTTGTAAAGGTAGGACTAGGCCTATTAAGCCTCAGAAATTGATTACACGAGGCGGCCTGGGCTACAAAGGGCCGGGCAAAAATGAAGATGAACCATGGGCAGTTATGACATCCACCTTGAAGACAGATCGCCAGCCGCTTACTTGGACATTGAAGACACATTTTGTCACGGGTGGCGTTCAGAATAATGAGCAGACTACAATAATCACCTCCATTCTAGACTGTCAAGATATTCATGCAAGACAGTTTGCTCGCCATATCACACCATGGGCCACTTGTAAAGCCCTGGAGTCTCTAAGGCCCAATAAAAGAAGGAAAATGGATGATCCAGAGTGTGATTGGTACAGATGGTTCGATATGTATGATATTACTATTGCTTTGAGCCGTCTCTTTATGCCGACTGATCCGGAATGGCCGCCACTAATACATGAACTGATTGAAATGCCGGCTGTGATTACAAATAAGAGGTAGTTGCTGAGTGACTACACTGACACTGGAGAGCCAGATGTTCCATATGAAGAAGGATTTACAATAGATAGGCTGTGGGCCGGCCTCTTTTCCCTCACTTCTATGCATCCGTCTCTTCTAGCTTCCCTACATTCTCAATTGTTCTCTCGCGTGCCGAGACCGCCGCCAATTATGATCAGCTTTTCTCCAGATCCACTGCAGATTTCTCTCCCGATTCCTCCCTTGCTCCTCGAGCAATTCTCAAAACTCTCCATCACACCCCCGCGCGGGTCATCTCTGATTCAATCTTTCTCCAAGCTTTCAATCTCCACTCCTCCTGCTATTTTCCCTTCACAATGCTTTCTTCTATAAAAAGAAAATAAAAATGAAAATAAAGATAAAAATGAAAAAAAAATGTCAAAATTCCAACTCTTCAATCCTCCATCTCCGTGGAGGAGACTTCTTGTCTCTTTTCTGAGTGTGTCCCGACCCAGGGGCCACTCTTCCATGATTCATTGATAGATCTTTTCTTCCCCTCTAGTGAGGGGTCTCCTTCTGTATCTCCTTCTGTATCCACTTTTTCACCTCCTTCCTCCTTTTCAGCTTATTCTAATCAAGCTAGTTGTTCCTCTTCCTCTAATAAAATTCTTGGGGTAGATCTTCATAAGAAATCCAAGGGTAGGCAGATTCCGCGTAGATTTCTGTTAGAGTTAGCCAAAAGGTGCCAGACTTGTTTAGCCCTTCCTGAATTCGTGGAGAATCCGGTTATCCTGCCAGAGTTGGAATATGAGGATGCTAATGTTTCTTATGAGGGTTTAGGTGTCTACGAAATCATGAATGATGAAGACCCTATTGAAGAGGGGGATGAAAGTTATGAAGAATATGAGGACGAGGCTGATGCCTTTGCCAGTGGCATGAGAAGATTCGACGAACCATCAGCCTCTGTAGAAGAGCCTACCAAAGAAGTTAATTTGGGTACAGAAGAAGACCCTAGGATTGTCCTCATCAGCAAGAATTTGCCGCCCTCCGAAGAGGAGGCGCTTATTTTGGTACTTCAAGAATACAAAGATACGTTTGCGTGGAGTTATGAGGATATGCCTGGATTAGACCCTGCGCTCGTTGAACATCGACTTACACTTAAGCCAGGGTCTGTCCCGATCAAACAACGGTTGAGACGTTTCCACCCTAACATGGCTTTAAAGATGAAAGAAGAGGTCGACAAGCTTCATAAGGCTAGGTTTGTTAGAGTTGTCCTCTATCCCAACTGGGTGGCTAACATTGTGCCGGTCATGAAGAAAGATGGAAAGGTACGGATTTGTATAGACTTTCGGGACCTCAACCGTGTGTGTCCTAAAGATGACTTCCCCCTCCCTCATATCGATGTTTTGATTGATAATACAGTAGGATTTGAGACTCTCTCTTTCATGGATGGTTTTTCAGGTTACAATCAGATTCGCCTGGCTGAGGAAGATCAAGAGAAAACATCATTCACTACGCCATGGGGTACATATTGTTATGTGGTCATGCCCTTTGGACTCAAGAATGCTGGAGCTACCTATCAGAGGGCTATGATGGCGATTTTTCATGACATGATTCATATTTATATTAAAGTGTATGTGGATGACCTTGTAGTAAAATCAAGGACAAGGATTGAGCATCCTGGGGTTCTAGCTAAGGTCTTGCAAAGATCACGAGAGTATCAATTGAAAATGAACCCCAAAAAGTGTGTATTTGGCGTATCATCAGGGAAGTTGCTTGGATTCATTGTCAGCAAAAGAGGAATTGAAGTTGATCCCAACAAGGCGAAGGCCATTAGAGATATGCCTCCTCCCAAGAATTTGAAGGAAGTTCGAGGACTGATCGGGAGGTTGCAATTTATTCACCGTTTTGTCTCCCAGCACTCACAACGATGCAGGCCGTTTTACGAGCTTACTAAGCTGGGAGTCAAGTTTAATTGGGATGACAAGTGCCAGGCAGCCTTTGACGGATTGAAGTATTATTTGGCCAATCCTCCTGTCCTGAGGCCGCCGATCCCAGGCAAACCACTCATTCTCTATGTTTCTGTCCTGGATGACTCTGTGGGTGCTGTCCTAGCTCAAGTGGACGAAGAAGGGAAGGAGAGGGCAGCATACTATTTGTCTAAACTTCTCAACCCTTGTGAGCAGAGGTACTCAGCCATGGAGAAGACTTGCGCTGCTTTGGTCTAGGTAGTTCAGAAGTTAAAACACTATTTCCTAGCTCACGAGGTTCACCTCATTGCACGCATGAATCCAATTAAATTCCTTCTTGAAAAATCTGTCCTCACTGATCGATTAGCACGCTGGCAAAGCTTCCTTTCTCAGTTTGATATCACTTACATTCAACAGAAAGCTATCAAATGTTACGCCATTGCCGAACATCTTGCCCACCACCCTCTACCCTGAATTGATCCTGTCAATTCAGAGTTTCCAGATGAAGAATTGATGTCCATTAATCGACCCCACGATTCTATGTGGACATTACATTTTGATGGAGCTCTAAATTCCCAAGGAAGAGGGATCAGCATGGTTCTTTTAACACCAGAAGGGGTCACCATCCCATTTGCTGCTCGGCTTACTTTCCCTGTCACGAATAATATAGCTGAGTATGAGGCTCTTTTGGCCGGCCTTCAAACTGCTCATCAATATGGTGTTACTCACTTGCGAATTGTGGGTGACAGTCAGTTTATTCTGCGCCAGGTGCTTGTCAAGTGCCGCACTATCAATCCTAAGCTCAAGCCCTACCAGGAACTTGCTTCAGCTTATGCCAAACTCTTCACTAAGTTAATCTTCATTCACGTTCCTCGAAGCCAGAACATCCTAGCCGACGCTCTTGCATCTTTGGCCTCTGCTCTAGTCTTCCCTCCTGAGCGTGATTTCCATGTTCCTCTCATTCATCAGCGTGACACTCCAGCTATCAAGGATTGTGCATTCCTCGATATTAGGGATAAGGTGCTCGAGAAGGTCAGGCGGAGTGAAGCTCTTAAAGGCAAAGAGGTCATGTTGTTAGATTGGGAAGAAGAGTTGGCTGATGAAGAGAAACCTTGGTATTATGAGATTGCCAGGTATTGCAATGATCAATCCTATCCCGAGGAAGCCACAGTGGAAGAAAAGAAAGCAATTAGAAGAGTGGCTCAACGTTATGTTTTGGTTGGAGGTGTGCTCTATAGGAGAGGGCTCACGGGTGTTTTATTAAGATGCCTCGACGATGATGAATCTTGGAAGGTCGTGGAAGAGGCACATTCTGGAGTGTGTGGTGGTCATGTAAACAGCCAGATGTTAGCTAAGAAGATTCTTAGGCTAGGTTTCTATTGGCCAACTCTAGAAGAGGATTGCTCCATCTATGTTCGAAGGTGTGTTAAGTGCCAACTGCACGCCGATAAAATTCATTCTCCTGCTTCTTCACTCCATCCTATGTCCTCCCCATGGCCTTTCTCCATGTGGGCTTTTGATATCATTGGACCTCTTGGTGACTCGAACCTCCTGACCAAGCAAAAGTCGTTCATCCTGACGGCAACAGAATACTTCACCAAGTGGGCGGAAGCGGAAGCTTACGTGGAGATTAAAGCGTCAACAGTCTGTAAATTCATAATGAAGAACATCATCGCAAGGTTTGGCATCCCGAGTACCATCGTCACTGACAATGGACCTCAATTTATCTCTCAAGAGCTCAAGGATCTCTGCAACAGGTATAACATTGCATTGCATCATTCTTCTCCCTATTATCCGCAGGGCAATGGCCAAGCAGAGGCAACTAATAAAACTTTGATCAAAATTGTTAAGAAGACGTGTGAGGCTAATAAATTTTTGGATTGGCCAGACAAGCTAGTTGAAACCCCTTTCGCCCTCACTTATGGAATGGAGGCAGTAGTCCCTTATGAGATTCTCATTCCATCTTTGCGAGTACAATTGGACAAGGAACTCCCTATTGATGAGCGTCGCGATTCGCTTCTTGCTCAATTGGAACTCCTAGATGAGAAGCGTCTGGTCGCCGCTGAGCATGCGCATGTTTATCAAAATAGACTCTCACGTTTTTATCAAAAGAAAGTAATTGAGAGAAAATTCAAAGTCGGTGAGATGGTAATCAAGAGAATTTTTGTAAAACCTGGTGGACCTCGTTCAAAACTCCAACCAAACTGGGAAGGACCGTTTGTTATAAAAGATGTTTATCTTGGCAATGCTTATAAACTGATTAATGCTAAAGGACAAGAGCTAACTCATCCTTGGAATGGTCTGTACCTTAAGAAATATTACCCCTAATCCAAAAACCAAAATATATAGAATTTTCCAAAAAAACCATAAAAAATATATAAAATTTTCCAAAATCCAAAAAATATATATATATTGAAAAGGGTTGCCGTGTCACACAAGGGCTCAAGGTCTGAAAGGTCAAAATTCAGAATTCATTCATCAGTCTTGTTAACTCAAAAGGGGGTTGACACCCGCACACATTACACACTTAAACCGTGAACTCAAGTGGTGCAAAATCCGATGGGAAGTCAAAAACCTGACTAAAGGTGAAGACAATGCCCATGCTTTTTCTCTTCGGCCCATAAGGGAGGAAAGGAAGTCTCGGGGTAGATCCACCAAGCCTATCCGACGCCCTAGTAGGTGGAAGTCAGGGCCCAAAAGGGAACAAATGCCACAAAAGCCCGAGTACAATTAGGTTTATTTTTCAGCAATACAAATCAATTCCAAAGAGAAAGTCAAATTGTGAAAAGAAAAGCATGTCAAGAGGGCAAAGTCCCCGCAAGGAAAACCTTGGGCGTATGCATGCAATAAATGAGGCAAAAGGCAACAAAGTTTCCCTACGCCGAAGACCGAACCCCAACAGGCATAGGGTAAGAAAAAGTGGTTTTATCTAGAGCTTCTCAGAATCTCTTATGGGCTTCCTTATATCTTCGTTTTCTTTGTGGTAAGTCATAAACCAGCAGAATGGTCAAGGCTAACCTAGGAGATTGCACCATGCGAAATCTCGGGTATAAGTTAACTATTATTACGTCGCCCCTCTTTTGATTAATCAAGAAAGACCAATGAATTTTTAAATGGTGACCGTGTAGGATTAAGAGCCCGGGTGGCTTTGTCAACCCAAAGAAAAAGAATTAACGCCTTTGATTAAGACGCTTTTTATTGAATTCACGGCTTTCTTAAGGTCGTCTATTTTTAATAACGTCCCCTCCCAGGTCGTCACTTTCTCAAAATTCGAAACCATTTTCAAATTCACGCCGTCACCTAGGGCGTCTTTTATTTGAATAACGACCTAATCTAAGGCGCGTATTTTGAAAAATAAAAGAAAAATAATAATAAATATAGAAGGAAAAGAAAAGAAAAGAGGAAATAGGATTTATTATTCATGTGTGTGCTTGCATTATTGCATAGGGCATCTTGATTATTGTTTGCATACGTATGCTTGCGTGTTGCATCTCCTTTATTGGTTATTTCATTTGCCTTATTTGATTAAAGGCTTGGCCCCTTGACCCGCTATCCAGGTCAAAAGTAAAGGCACCCCTTGCTTATTTGAGCAAGGGGCCAAGTCGAACAAATGAATTAACCTGTTTATTTAAGTGTGAATCACAGCTACAAGTACAGGGCAAAGTAAAGCAAACACAAAGTAAGGTGGAAAAGAAGCGAAGTACACAACCATAAGTACACAACTGCACATATGCTCAGGTAACAAATATGTCAATCTCATATATATATACATCATAAATATCTGAGTACAGGTGTGAGGGTGGAGGAGTACAAGTAAGTCTCTCAGCTCTCACCTCCACCCTCTTCTCTCCTACTCTTTACCTCATCCTCGCCGTCCCGAGGAGGCGCTGGTGGAGGAGGCATGGGCCCCTCGAGAAGAAGCTGGAACTCGAGCCTGGCACCCCTGCCTCGCTCCTCTCTTGAAGAGAAGAACCCGCCACAAAGGTGGAGCTGGTGAAGGAGTACCCCGCAGCACGACCTCGCTCACGCCCTCGCTGGAGACGCTCCTCAGCAACTCGTAGCCGCTCCTGAGAAAGGACCGGCTGGGTCCTCGAGTCTGCCAGCTCACGCTCGCGTGCTGCCACCAGCTCCTGGTACCGAGCACGCTCTGACTGCTGTAGCTCGTGGTGACGGGCACGGTCAGCCAAGTGCTCCTCCCGCTCTCGAGCACGCTCTCTCCGCTCCAACTCGAGGGTAACCCGCAGCTCTGCCACGTCCTGAGGCAGCTCCTCCCGTCGCCTCTTTGTAATCCGCTGCTCGCGGATCGCCAGCTCTGTCCTGGCCAGGGCAGCCAGGGTACGTGCCGCCTGTAACTGTCTGGTCTGCAAACAGGTAAATAAATCATCAGTTCCACGGTTCAATAATTCATGAAATAAGCAATACATGATGAAAAGTAAATCACTCACCTGGGCAGTCATCGCCTGCTGTCCCTCGCAGACGCATGCAAGAGCGGCTCGAAGCTCCTCAGTCTGAAAAAATGAATTTCATCAGTGCTCAAAGTAATATATAATCAATAATTGAATGAGGTTCGAGTTTTGGAATTTACCCGTGAGGTGAGGTTGCGCTCTGCAGCCTCGGCCCGTGTGACCGCTCCCGCTAGCTACTCTGCTAGTGCGGTCACCTCTGCACTGGGTCCCCTCGAGCTAGAGGCCTCTCCCGTATCTCTCCCTACGGCTCCCTGCTGGGCACGCTGCATTCATTGAAATCGTCAGTGGCTAATCATCAATAATTCAACAGAAATTCATTTGCATATAGAAATAATTTAAACACTCACCAGGGTCTCAAGGTCGGCTCGTGTGGCAGCTAGCTGGTCCTCCAGGCTGTGTAGATGGGCCTGGGCATCCATCGCCACTATGTCCCGTGCATCCTGCATCCATTTTCATGTTAGTCGCATAATAGAAATACATAAGCATGTGCATTCAATTTAGAAATAAGTGCATTCATACATACCCCTAAGACCCTCATCTGGGGTCGGCCGACGTAAACCTCCCAGTAGCGTCGGAGGTACTCAGAGCTGTTAGTCGCCTGGGAGGTGACTCGGGTCCCGCCTCGCTGCCAGTCGGCGTACTGGTCCTCGAACCGCACCCTCCAGTCGATCACCTTCGTGCGACCGCGCGTCTTCTTCCCGATCCCTCGTGGCTCTCCAACTTCTACCCACTCCTGGTGTAGGCCCAGGGTCCTCATCACCAGCCAAAGCCGTAGTGGCTCAATCTCACTCAAGCAATGAACCCAGAGCTCATGCCCAAAGCGAGGTCACCCCACTACGACCCACGGCTGGCCCTCGTCAGTCATACCCTCGTAAGGCCTCCATCGCACCTGCATCCATAAACATGCATGTCATCAGCATCCCATCATAATCATAATAAAATCAAATAAAAAAATGCATTCATTCATGCATACCAGCGAGGGAGGGAAGTCTCGGAACTCCCTACGTAGCACCCACAACTCGTAGCCGAGTGGGGCACCGAAGACCACCGGCAGCCAGCGCCGTGCTAGAGGGAAAGCTCCCTCACCTCCTGGCCGTGGGTCGGCGCCCCCCATAGGCATGTACAGATGGCTCTAAACCTGCATCCATGCATTGTATTAGTAAGGCATTCACATGCATAAAAAAAATATAAAAAGAAGAATGAAGAAAGAAAGAAGGGAAAATATATAAGTGCATACTTGAAGAAAGGGTGAGAAGCCACTGACAGTCGTCTCTCGTCCTGTCCCCGTAGACAGGTCGGCCATCATGTGCGCTAGCAACACCGCTCCCCAGGCGTATCTGCCGACTCCCTCTAAATCCTCGAGGATCCCTAGGAATCGGCAGTTGACGACGTCGCCCTTCATCCCGAGCAATAGCCTCTCGAGCAGCAGCAGTAGGAACCTCCTCAAATCTCGGTCTGCTCTCTCCTTGTTAGCTGGGTCCTGGCAATAGACTGCCCTAGCCCCATCGATCAACCTCTGTGAGAATCGTTCTAAGGACTCCCCTGACCTATGCCTAGCATCCCCTAAGCCCATCACTGTAGTCAGATCGGTGCGGAAGATAGTCCTACACTCGCTAGGTGTCTCATAGACCATCTCTAGCCCTAGCAGCCTCTGGGCAAGCTCGGTATAATCTGGTAAGGTGATCCCGCTCACTGCCTCCCCGTCTACCCTCAACCTAGTAATCCTAGCTACATCCTCTAGGGTAGGGACCATATGCCCCCAAGGCATCAGGAATGCCCGGCTAGTCCTATCCCATCTCTCCCTCAGAACCTGGATAAGTGGTAGGTCGGGTCTGACTGACTCTATGCTAAGGAAGGCCCCAAACCCCATAGCATCTACCCTAGCTCTCTGGAACTCGGGGAGGCCGTAATATGCTACTCGGATCATGACCCAGGAGATCCGTGTCCTCATCAACCCCTGCACGCATAAAGAAAGAAATTTTGGTTTAATTGTTCTTGTTGAAATTCACTTAATTGCCTTGGTTGAGATTTTGATGTTTGATTTAATTAACGACCATCCCCAGGTCGTGATTCGTTTAATTAGCGCCCCTGAGGAGGGCGTGGTTTCTAAGTAAGATGTGAATTGACGACCTACCCTAGGTCGTTGTTTATCTAAGAAACGCCCCGGTGGGAGGCGTGGTTCTGAGGTTATTTTCTAATTTCCTAAAGGTTTTTCAATTGACGCCCGTCCAAGGGTCGTCATTTGTCTAAGTAGCGCCCCTGAATGAGACGTTTTTCTTAAATGGGTTTTGGGTTTTAATAATTTATTCTGGAATCGTTTGAATGGACGACCATCCCTATGGTCGTTATCTATTGAATTGACGCCCTGATGGGGGGCGTTGTTTTCCAGGATTTTGAAAATTAAATAAAAACAGCATGCGATATTAATCATGAAAAAATATATAATTGAACAAAGGCATGGGAATTAACAGCATGATTGATACGAAAAAATGATAATTTAAATGGACGACATGCTCTAGGGCGTGTTTTCATGATATTAATTATTTTTCAGGAAATAAAATGAATTCACGACCCAGGTATGGGCGTCTTTTCTTTAATTCACGACACCCATGAGGGCGTCTCTTTTCTGAGTTTTGAGCTTTCTAACCCCGAGGGCTATGGAAAATACCGAAAAAATGAAAATAAATTTGAAAAAAAATGGAAATTGGGTTGGGGGCCTACCTTGTGGCGTTTGGGTTCTTCCCGTGGAGGGCGTGGCTGACGAGGCCGCCGGAGTTGGCCGGGGCGAGGAGCGGCCGCCACCGTGGCCGGTGGCTCATCACCGTCTTCGTGTTCACCGTCATCACCTTCCTTCTCACTGCCGTCTTCGTTGCCCTCTTCGTCTTCGTCGTCATCATCTTCTTCGCTTCGCCCTCCGGCTTCGTCGCCGGCTATCGCCGTCAGAGCCTCCTCGGCCGCCGCGGGGGGGGGGGGGGGGGGGGCTTCCTCCTCGTGGGCATCTTCGCCCAAGTCCACGACCTCCGGTACGGCCACCCTCTGCCGTTTGAGTCCGCCGGCCATGGTTAGGGCTAGGGTGTAGGGTGTAGAGAGAGAGAGAATGAGAAGGATGGGGGGGGTTTCGGTTAGGGTTGCAGTAGAGTGTAGAAGAGAGAAAGAGGGAAAGAGGACGAAGGAAGAAGAAGAAAGGAGGGAAAGTTAAGTCGAACGGTCAAAAATAATTAACGACTTAAGGAAGGCCGTGTCTTATGGAATTAACGACTGAAACAAGGGCGTTTCTTGATAATTGACGACATTTCTTAAGGCGTTATTTTTGTTTGCATGGGGAATGATAACCGTCGTCAGACGCATTCAATGGGGACTGATTGATATAATGGGAGTAATGATTACTGTTTCTGAGTAATGACAATGTCTGAAGCGTTATTTATATAAAACGTTGCTTTTCTGAAGGCGTTATTTTTGGAATTTCAACGAATACTTTTTGGAATATAAATCGAATTAACGCCTTTTCTTAGGATGTTATTTAGTTAACGCCCATTGGTGAAGGCGTCAGTTATGAGAGATCAATCATTGAAGACGACGTTGGCTGAGGCGTCACTTTGTGAATTCACGACATTGACTGAGTCGTTATTTGCAACAGAACCGCAAGTTATTGGAAGATTTGATCAGAATCACTGTGTTATTGGCTCAATCAGAAAATTATCATTGATCTATTGGAAGAAAAGATTACATTGCTTCAATGAGCCGCTTTGGGCCTCAAGCTTCTTAAAGCTATTACATAAGACTTCCACTGATCTCTGTCTTCTTCTAAGTTTTCCACAGGATGATGTGTCTTGTTGATTTTCCACAGAGCTTGGATAGTGGTGCATTCTTCTCCATCCTCATTGCTGCCAAGGTCCCGTGTCTTGATCGGAGGGAGATGAGATGGATCTTCGAGTACTTGCCGTGGAAGCCCGAGTTGAGGAAGGCACCTATGTGAGTTATACAGAACGAATTCTGAAGCGCCTATGAGTCTAAGGTCCGTATCGGGAGAAAATCTTGCACAGAGTTCTTGAGTCTTGAGTATTCTCGGGGCGCAAGTGAAAAGGTTCTTTGGCATTACTTTGAGGTGTTCTCTCCATTCCGCTCTCTTCTTAATCTAAGGGATCCAGTTCGTCACCCTATTGCTTATCCCAAGTGAACCGGTCATGTAAGAGAGTGGGCTCTTTGAGAAGATTCTAGAAGGTTGTTGGGTCTCATCACATGGATCGAACTTGAAATGGAGATCTACCCAACTAGAGAGTGCTAGCATGCATCCGTAGATGGGTCTTCCCATTGCCGCCGAGGTAAGCCCACTATATAGATAGGCTAGGATAGCCGGTCCAACTCTCTCTCCTTCCCATAAGCTCACTATTGCGCTTAATTGGGCCTCCTCTAGGAAATCTTCCGTGGATGGGAATAAGAGTGCTCCTGCTAAGCATACCACGAAGGCCTTCGTCACCCGTTCGATTTCTTCTTCTTCTTTAGCTTGATCCGCTCTCTTGTACAGCCATGAGGCAAGCGTTAGAAGATTAATTCCTTTAGTGACCTTGATTTGGTTCACTAAGTTTGGGTTAGGTATCAATGTGGTTAATAGTTCATGTGAGGAGATTGGTTTTGGCATGATGGCCATCTTCTCTTCATCCCCTTGTTTCATCCTCTTCAAGCCCAAGATCAACTCTAATTCTGCCAATAGGATGGTGGCTTCAAAGGTTGAGAATAGAAAGGTGTGAGTGGAAGGGTGCCATATTTCAATTAAAGCTCCTATGGCAGCCCAATCAAGGTGAACCTGGTCATAGTGTTTTGCATGGGTTATTAGGCTTAGAAGATGCCATCTAGAGAAGTAGACCCTCATATCTGAAGAGAATTTGGAGAGGAGAAGAGGCAGCCACTTAATCTTTGTGAATCTCCTAGCACCTAGGACATTTGGATAGTCCTGAGGAAGAAGGAAAAGAAAAAAATAGAAACGGACATGAGCATAGAGAAGAAATATGAAAAAGTAGTTTGAAAGAGCAGTAGTTTGGGGAAGATATAAAAGAAGGAACAGAGAATTAATCTTTACCTGATTCATGGCAATCCGGTTGCTTATGTGCCCATTGATTTCAGTAAGCCTGGGAATAGAAGTTTTGGATCTTTTGATGGCTCTCTCCATCTTCGGTATGCAGGAGGAGTTGAGCGATTGCAGTGCCTGCAGAAGAACACGAGCAGTAGCAGAAGCAGAAGAAACAGAGATTTGATGAATTGCTTTGATTAATCTGAGGAAGTTCCCTCCGTTTATAGAAGTCTGGAGGGGTTTAAGGTTGTTAGGAGTTGGAAGATTGATTGTCATTAGGACTGGGTTTAGCTTTCGATTTAGAATCGGAAGCATGTTGTTAATTAACATCTTCTGTTGGGGCGTCAATTGTTGAAATTGACGACCTGACAGAGGTCGTGTTTTATTTCACGCCCTTGGATGGGTCGTCTTCTTCTTGAATGCTCGGTGCATTTAACGCCTCTGTGAAGGGCGTGTTTTATCTTTTGATGCCCTGATATCAGACGTCTTTCATGCTTTTGACGCCATTCCCTCTAGTCGAGATTTTATTTGCTCACATAATTAACTCCTCTATATGCTTTAATGAACTTAAGTGCTATTCTTTGGTTGGAATTATGTTTTTTAATTAAGCACTTATGATCATATCTTGAGGGTTATTTCTGATCATTGTTATGAGGGCTAATGAATTTTTTTTTTAAGTACAGAAGAGTGCAGGTTTCGCGGAGCATGGGTCACGCGTGGGAACATCATTCTGTCCTTGTATTTCTTTCCTGTAAGCATTGTTACTATACGGTTTTTACGCTATTATAGCATATCAAGGACCTTGTGGTTCTGATGAACCTGGAATTTGAGTTCCCCTTCATCAAAAATAGTGATAGTTCCAGGAGAGTCTTGATCACACGGATAGGCCGTTGAGTCATTGAAAATCTGGGACGATGGTTCCACTTTCTGAGTTGATACGTGGACAAACGGGCTTCGACTTAGTGTCAGCTCAGAGATCTGGATTCTTGACCAAATCTAGATGGCTTAGCAATATTATCCTTGATTATTTTCTATTTTGTTTGTTTGTTTGTTTTATTTTATCTTTCTTTTAGCCCAGCATGCATCATATAGGACTTTGAGCTTCATGCTGAAAATCTTCATATTATGGTAATAATGAAGGTCACTCGTTCTTGATTGAGTTGACATGAGATATTCCATTCCAAATTGAGTACTTTATTCTCTCTGAAGCCGCTCAGGCTAGTTCTTTGAAAATGTCCCTTTGCTGGGTCTTCATCTCAATTCTCTTACAAGAAATTTACCTTGATTGTAGCACGTCCACATTGGCTGGTAACCGCTCTCCAATGGTGTCTCCCTGTCGTGCCCACGTGTACATTATTTTTATTTACTTAGTTTAGTCTCCTTTATCCAGCAAATCGATGCTTCTTTGGAATTACTCGGAGTTGTTTCACTCAGAATCTTGGAAAGATTTCCAATGCTTAGTATCTGAGACGTGTCACATCACACCTTGGCATCTACTTATCAGTTCGTTCCACTTCATTTTACTTGTTGCACTTTCTCTCCATTTTGTCTCACTCCCTTCCAAAGCAGACGCCAAGGCGGGACAGCTGTAGACATGCCAAAACTGACGCTATGATGATCAAATCTCATGTCAATATTATAATACCCCAAAGTGAACTTCAATATTTCCATAAAATAAAGATTTTCTATTTTTGTGGGTTTTCTTCGCATTTTGTGCATTTTTTTTTGTGATTCACGACTTTGCCTAGGGCGTGTTTTAATTAACAGCCTTGCCTTAGGCGCGTTCTAAAGAAAGGATGACCAATTGTAAGGGCGTCAATTCCTGGTGTTTTACGAATCCCACCCTGATTGAAAATCAATGATTAATGTCCTTCCATTGGACGTGTTTTGTTTAACACCTTTGCTTCAGGCGTCTCTTCACAATTTTCAAATAAAGAAGGTTTTTATTACCAAAATTGAATCCAGGAAGTGACGCCTTAAGCCTGGTCATTTTTTACATTAACGTCCTGGGGCAGGTCGTCAATTCTGAATTGACGCCCTTTGTTAGGTCGTTTCTCACCCTTTCGTGTCATGTTTAAACTCATCTTCCTGAAGAGTTCCTGCTTTTCTTGATCACCATGCTTGATCTGGGAACTAGAGTCCTTGCCATTGACGATCACTGCCTATTCTTATCTTCCCAAATCCGTGCTTATCTGTGATCGAAACCTTATAAAAGGATTCCCTAGTCAATCTCGCGCGAGGTTACGGTGTTAGCACGGTATTGCTGGAGTCATTAACCACGAATCAGGAAAAGAGCAGAGAGCAGTTTTTCTCTTGCGCAGAGAAGAGTTATTCTCTTCGTCCGTGTGATCTCTTCATCGTCTTCCTTCTGCTTCCTGCTGCTCCGGTGGTTCTCCCTTTGCTGTTTACAGGAACAGCAGGGTTCCCTCTCCCTTGTGTGCTTATCTTCATCGTATCATCATCGATCATCATACTATTTTTTTTTCTTTTGCATTAGTACTGCATCTCCCCTCCTCTCCCTAATTCTCTAGGGGTTTTAAATACCAAACAAAAAGGTGTGCATCCTATATTCTTATTTCATCATCATACTGTTTCTTTGGATTGATACTACACTCACTCTCGGCTGATCCACTTTTCTTTTATTTATTTGTTCTTTGTTTCAAGGTAATCAACAAGGAAAACCCCCCTTCATCGGCCGGCCGATAGAAGGTGGAGGAAGGAATCCATATCCATCCCGCGTCTTATTTTCACCAGGTATTCGCGATCATATTTTCTTCTTATTGAGGTAACCCCTCTGGCGATCACACTCCTTAGTAGCACCACGTGCTCTTTTACTCCCTTTTTCATCATTATTCTTCTTTTACTCTTACGCATGTACTTATATATATATTCTCCTTTAAGAGTGGATTTTCCATGATTCACAGGCACCATTAAATCCTTCAAACGAACTTGAATTTCTTCAAGTTTAACTATCATGAGCTATTTGTCACCGTTACAGAGCTATTTGTCACTTCTAATGACTATTTGTCACTCATAACGAGCTATTTGTCACCCTTATTGCTCGCTAGGCATCACCTTTGTTTCGCTTAATCACATATTGTGACTTCTATTATCGATTTATCACCCTTACGAGATATTTCTCAGCCTTGAAGCCTATTTGTCATCACTGATGACTATTTATCACCACTATGTGGTGTTAGCCGTTGCAGTATCTCTCTTCGGCCTCTCCTCTACTATGCGACTGATGTATCCGGACGAAAGGAACCTCGGTCCAAGCGATCTCATGACCGACAAAAAGGAAGGACCGAGAGTCAGAAAAGTTGGGGGAGATGGAACGATCTTCGCTGTCCCGTCGCTTCGATGTCCACAAAGTTGGGGAGGCACGAAGACTCTTTTTCCCTCTGGGGGTTTCGTCTCCTTCCTATAAATAGAGACTCTGTGGGTAACCCTAAGGACATCCTGAGTTCCTTTGACTCTCGTGAAGATGTCGTCGTTTGAGAAGTCAGATTCTTCGTCAGAGCAGGTTCTCGCCAAAAGGCTGTGCTTCCGAAAGGAAGCCCTGCCAGTGTCGGACCAGCCATCAGGGGAAAGCAGCGACGATGACTTTTTGGAGGAATACAAGCAGGGGTACCTGTAAGGGTAGAAGGACGCCTTAGAGAAGGTGGACCGACTGTTTTGTAACAAGGGGGTGTTGAGCCTCCAACCTGACAGGTTCCGTCCCAAAGAGGACGAGTAACCGCTTGTACCCTCTTCCCCTATCAATATAATTTCCTTTTCTGCAACCTTTCTTTGCATGATGGATGCTTGATCTTTGCGTGATGTGGTTGCCGTCAAATGAAGGATACCATCCATCGTAGGTAGGGGTTATCTGTACGAAGGGGAGTTCTTCTCCTTTAAGTAGCAGGGTTTGTCGATTGTTCTAATATTAGTAGGGCTTATCTTCATGCTCATAGTTCATCGTTAGGATCCATTTGTCACCCTTCATGCGCATTTGTCCCCCCTGTTGATCTATTTGTCACCACTAATAGGCATCCTTCACTCTTATAGCATACAGGAGCCATCCGCCTTTGCCCTTGGGAGCCGTCGCCTTTGAGCATTTTTTCACCGTTAAGAGTCTTTTGTCACCCCTCATGCGCATTTGTCGCCCATGTCAACCTATTTGTCACCACTAATGTGCATTTATTGCCTCTGTCAACTTATTTGTCACCAATAATATGCATTCATCACCCTTATCATTCATTTTACTCACTGCTCTCACATATAGAAGGTGAACCCAAAAGAGAAAAAAAATATAACAATTAAAAAATCCATAAAAATTGATAATCAATAAATAAAATAATTTGTCACATAGTCAAGAAAATGACAAACAAACCATGAATCATTCTGACGTATTTCTGACAAAAACTTTTTAGTCGGATAATACCGTCGGTATTTTTCATTTTTCTGAGCTATTTGTCACCGTTACAGAGTTATTTGTCACTGCTAACGGCTATCTGTCACTCACAACATCTATTTGTCACTCTTATCGCTAGCCAACCATCGCCTATGTGTCGCTTCAAAACATATCTTTTAGTTCTGTTATCCATTTATCACCCTTAGGAGACATTTGTCAGCCTTGAAACCTATTGCTCACCACTAATGACTATTTGTCACCACTATGCGGTGTTAGCCGTCGCGCTTGATTTTGGCTTATCTAACTTACTGGCTCCAAAACTTCAAAACGTGTTCTTCTTTATGTTTAACAGTGATAATTAATAAATATAACACTGTAATTATAATAAAATAAATAAAAATCCTGAAAAACCATACAAATTAAAAATTTATAAATATAACAAAATAACAATAATAAAATTATTATGAAAAATAAAAAAAACCATATAAAATGATAATTAATAAATGTAACATCATAATAATAGTTAAATAATTATGAAAATGACACAAACCTAAAAAATTGAAAATGATAATTAATAAATGTAACGATAAAATAATAATGAAATAAATGAAGTTGAGAAAAAATATAAAAATGATAATTAATAAATGTAACAGCATAATAATAGTGAAATAATTATGAAAATGACAAAGACCATAAAAATGATAATTAATAAATGTACCAGTATAATAATAAATTATTTATAAAATTGATAAAAATATAAAATTGATAATTAATAAATGTAACACTATAATAATACTATATAACCACCTAATTATGAAAAATGATAGAAAAATAATATAAACATTTCGCTTCATTTAATCCGTGTCGTTTGATGACTATGAAAGCTTCAGATCCGTGTTGGTAGAGTTAGGAAATCCATACACGGTTAAACCCTTCAAACGAACTTGAGTTTCTTCAAGTTTCACTGCCATGAGATATTTGTCACCGTTACAGAGTTATTTGTCACTGCTAACAGCTATTTTTCACTCACAACATCTATTTGTCACCCTTATCGCTCGCCAGCCATCGCCTTTGTTTCACTTCAAAACATATCTTTTACTTTTGTTATCCATTTATCACCCTTTAAAACTACAATTATACACACAACCTATACAACTCAACATAAAACACACATCTCCCGATAAAATCCACACAACATATAACTCAATGAATAAAAGAAATTACAATTACATTAATTCAAATGTGTCATTTTTTACAATTACAATTACAATTACAAATCAACATATATTCATTGGAACATCCTCCACCATCACCAGTTGCAGAAGAATCCTCTCTCTCAGACGACTCCCCCTGCCCAACAATTGCTTCATTTAGCTCAATTGGATTGACTTCTTCCACTTCGTCCTCTATACACAACCGAAGTGGCTCGGCAGATTCGATCAGCTGAAGATTAGAAGCAACCAACTCTGCAGTGTCACCCTCATCTGATTAAAAATTTTCGTCACTATAATCCTCTAAGACACCATTTTTTTAGAATACTCGCTCCATTCAAATCACAATTTTGAAAGAAGCTCTTTTCTGAAGCCGGTATCATGATCTCTCTCTTCTGGAGAATTAGCATCGACCAGCCTGTACGTATAAACCTTCCTCATCTGTCCTAGTCTAAAAGCACGAAGAATAGCTTTGGTATCTCGCCAAACCATTGGTCCTACTTTTAGACGAGGAAGGTTTACACATACAGGCTGGTCGCTACTGATTCTCCAGAAGAGAGAGATCATGATACCTGCTTCAGAAAAGAGCTTATTTCAAAATTATGGTTTGAATGGAGCGAGTATTCTAAAAAAGTTCGACATCATCTCCCTTAAAAATTGAAAATTTTTTACTTTTGTACATTCTGAAAAATTATATACAACAAAATAAAAATACATCCAACATGTGAACTGAGAGATGAAATTAGGAATCATGACATAAGGGATTCAACCTTGGATGTGATGTTATAGAGGCCTTGCGCGGGCGGCGGTGGCGGAATGGTGATAGGCGACTGAGGACGGTGGCTACATCGCTACTGGACGGTAGCCGGTGGGCGGGTCTGCCTTGAACAGCGGCCAGCTGCCACGTCACGGCACCGGAGGGGCAGCGGTGCTCTACCGGAGTGGCTGCAAGGGGGAGCGCGACGGTGGGCTGGCCGACACTCACGGCGGTGCTGGTTCGCGGAGGGGAGGGAGGGTGCGCAGGGCACCCGTGGGCATACGGGGACAAGGTGGCGATGGCCTGCAGCGAGGGGGGAAAAGCAAGGGATGGGGGAAAAATAAATGACTTCTAAGGGTAAGAAATACGTCGTAAGGGTGACAAATAGGTCGTAAGGGTGACAAATGTTGTGTTAGATGGAAGCACTCTGTCACCACGAAGTGTGGATCTAGAGGGGGGTGAATAGATCAATAGCCTAATATAACAGTTCAATAAGGCTCTAATACGGAATTTAAATTCATCTATTAGATCACTAACTAGAGTGTTTGAATCTGAGCAGAAATGAAATGATCTGAGAATAGAATCGCTAAAAGCAATCACACATCAGATCATAAGCAATCACACAAACACATGACACAACAGATTTTTAGGTGGTTCGGTCAGCAGACCTACATCCACCCCACACTCAACCCAAGTGTGGCTTACTATTGCGCAACACAGCTTGCGTCCGCTGGGCAATACAGCTTAGCCTACAACCGCTGAGCTTCACAGCTTGCTGTCCGAGACCAAGTCTCGCCCGCTGGGGAATTACAGCTTCACTTGTCCAGTGGAATCCTCCACTGCAACCGCTGGGGACTACAGCTTGACCCGTCCAGAGGCTACACCTCTGCAAACCGCTGAGCAATACAGCTTAGCTCTGCTGACAAACAGCTTGAAGAAAGGTTTCAGAAAATAAAAATAGAATCAAACGAAAAATAAGAAATCCCAAAAGAGAATATAGCTCGCAATGAGCAAACTCAGCTCTGGTATCTAAACCAAGAGACTGAGGCACATTCAGACAAGCTCTCTCAACTCCTCTCTCTCTTTTTCTTCTCTGATCTTCTCTTCTCTCTCTTTTTCTTCTCTGCTCTCTGTGGCTCTCTGCTTTTCTTCTCTGTGGATCATGGAGGCTGAAGTTCACTCTCTGCTCTTCTGCTTCGATCAGGCTTCTTCTGAGGAAGAGGCTTCATATATATAGAGCAGCAGATAGGGCGTGTGTCTTCTACATCTCCCACCCAAAAGCTTGGACCACGTGGCAGCATCCAGGCTCGTTGCTGTACACGTGTCACGATCCTGGCACCTCCTCTTTCTTGGATCATGTGCCCTTCTTAATCTCCTAGAGCATAAGTACCTATCAGTCAGTCGAAGAGAATTATCAGTTTAAGACTATAGAACCTTGTACAGACTTTGTAGTGTGCAATGCAGTGTGTAGACTTTGCAATGTATAGACTTTGCAATGCAACAGCAATGTATAGACTTTGCAATGCGACAGCAATGTATAGACTTTGCAGTGCGACAACAATGTATAGATTTTGCAATGCGACAGCAATGTATAGACTTTGCAGTGCGACAGCAATGTATAGACTTTGCAATGCGGCAGCAATGTATAGACTTTGTAGTGTGTAATGCAGTGTTTAGACTTTGCAATGCGACAGCAATGTATAGACTTTGCAATGCCTAGTGTTAAAACATGAGAGCACAATACACAAACTAAGTGTGTAATGCAGAATGCATCAAGCAAAGTATGAACATTACAAATGGATGCACTGACATGCCAAATGAATGTGCAGACTTAACGTGCACCATTGTGCAGACTTACTAAAATGATGTATGAGCATAGCAACACAGAATGTGCAGACTTCGTGTTTGTGCAGCTAGCCAATGTATAGACTTGGCGTTTGTGCAGCTAGCCGTTGTATAGACTTGGCGTTATGAAGCACACAGGTTGTACAGACTTGTGCTAATGCTGCAAGTGGACAATGTACGGACTTCAAGTGCGTGCAACAAGATATTGTGTAGACTTCAGCTCGTGCAATGCAGTGTACAGACTTTGAATGGCAGTCTATGTAACCAATGCAGTGTACAGACTTGACCGATGTACAGACTTTGCATAAAGTAAGGCAAACTGATGTATAGACTTGTGTGTGCGTTCATGCTACAATGCAATGTATAGACTTAAGTGTGCGTGCATGCTACAATGCAATGAATGGACTTTGTGCACGGACAATGTATGGACTTTGAATGAACGTGCATGCATTGTATAGACTTTGAGTGATGCACAAACATATGCAATGTATAGACTTGTGTCCAAATGAGACGCTAAGTGAGACGGACCTCACAGGCTGTACAGACTTGAGAGTGCATGATGTATAGACTTAATGATTGTGTGAGCATGCAGCAGCCAATGTATAGACTTGCAGGTGCAACGTAGGTAAAGATACCAATGTATAGACTTGCGAGTGCAATGTCGATAAAGATACCAATGTATAGACTTCCTATGCATGCGTCAAATGCGATGTACAGACTTGCTATGCCTGCGTCAAATGCGATGTACAGACTTGCTATGTCTGCGACACATGCAATGTACAGACTTGCTGGCAACGAGTGTACAGACTATGCTGAGTGTGAATGTATAGACTCTGCGTGCATAAGGCAAGGCTAACAGATGTATAAACTTGCTCAACTGAGTGACGTGCAATAGGACAATGTATGGACTTGTGAAATGGATGCACGAACATAACAGCAAGGAATGTATAGACTCTGTGTTTGACAGAATGCAATGCATAGACTCTACGTTCAAGCGACATGACGATGTACATACATTGCAGCAACAAATGTGCAGACTTTGTGCAGTCTACAAGCAATGTGCAGACTTGACCGATGCAATGTATAGACTTGCTGGAGTGAACGATGCACTGACTTGTGAAAAGATGCACGAACAATGCATATGCATGAAGAGCACTGACGATGTACAGACTCTAAATGCATGGAACACACAGACAATCTGATAAAGATAATTTTATCAAAATATGAACAGTTGCCAATCAATCAAAACAAGCTGTTGCCAATGAAGTAAGGCTTATTGTCAGCATCATCAACACAGAGGAGTCACAACAATCTCCCCCTTTTTGATGATGCCAACACCCTATCATATAGGATGGCAACACCCTGTCACATCCTATATGATCTTACAAAGTGAAATTTATTTTGATGAAAGACATGATTTGTTAATCAGATTTGTCATGCAGATGCTATGAATGCATGCTATGAGATGAAATAACCAATGCAAGTTCTAGCAAGATCTCCCCCTTTGCCATAACATGATGCATACACTCCCCCTGGAATTCATCAAACAGATAATATATTCTCCCCCTTTACCATCAACAAAGAGGAGGGAAAGAAAGTGTAAGGGAAGAAGGAAATCTGACTGGCATTCTGAGCAAGTAATTCAGGAATTAAGCATTCTAAAGCACAGAGCCTTCAATCATATGAATTTAGAAACTGTTTAGAGATTGAATTCTGGTTTGAAGGTTATAAAAGTTAGAGTTCATGCACTACAATCATTGAATGAGTTTGCTGTGCATGATAATAGCAATAAACCAGAATCACATTTGAGCATGAGAGATTCAGTTTCAAAGTATCTTACATTCTTAGATTCAGTAAAATTTGTTAAGAGATACCAGGTCATGTATTGAAATTAAACAATTTGACATACCTGAGTTTTCTTTTTGAAGGAACAATATTTTCAATTTTATTTCATTAAGGGCATTCAGGTACCATTTATCTTTTTGCGTAAGGGTACACGTTTATCAGACGCCAGTACCCCTAGATACTCAACATGATGGACCATTCTGCCTATGATCAAATTCAACAGGACTGATTTACACCTTTTTGTGTGAGGATACACGTTTATGAGACGCAGGTATCCCCAGGTACTCAGTGAAACCACCCTACTGTTTTGACCATTTATACAGAGACAACTGATTCACATCATGACATAAGTGTTATCCATTTCTTTGATAGATCACTCAGTTTCTCAATGCTTTACCAGTCATTGCTCTGCCAACATTATTTTTCAAGGATTTTCAATATTTTTCTTAGCTGTCCTTTATTTGTTTCAAAATGACTTGTTTAAGGATAATACACATACTTAGCCTTCTCTAACAGAATTTCATGTGAGTTTTCAGATTTCAGATACAGTTAACTTTGTTTGACATGTAATGAAATAAGGGTTGAGTGCTTTATCAATTATCAGCATTCTTATTTACTGATTGCAATCTTTAAACTCTAAAGTTTATAAAATTTAAACCATTAAATCAGTCCTTAAGCAATTAAAATTCTTATAAAGGAAGAAGTTTGTTTTCTATTGTTTAAGAATTAGAACTGACTAACAGATTTCCATATTGTCAGACTCAACTCATTCAGGGTCAAGGGGTTTAATGAAATCAAGAGAGAAACGAGTTTGAGTATCAAGGAAGTTGATGACTTCTCTGAATTTCATACAACACTCTCCCTGTCTATATGCATGGGGTTTTACAAATGAATTAGAGGAAAGAGAGCTTAGACATAGTCATGGCTGAATGATATGCAATGAGAATCATGAGTGTGATGCCAATTGATATGTCATGAAAAATATGAATGTTATGCATGCATGGTCTGGTGCAACATTCAACAACCACAGAGTTTTATTTAGACTATCAGATGTAAATCCAGATCAGAATTTTATTCAAGCCACCTGAAAATTTATTCATCATGCTGAAATTTACACAAGCCAAGTTCTCTTCTAAGAAATTTGAACCTTTCATTCCCTAGTGGCTTAGTAAAGATATCAGCAATTTATTTTTCTGTTTCAATAAAATTCAATTCAATTTCCTTTTTATTGACAGCATCTCTAAGAAAATGGTGTTTGATCTCAATATGCTTAGTCCTAGAATGATGAACATGATTTTTAGCTAAACATATAGCACTAGTATTATCACACAAAATTGGAATACATTCCAGTTTTATTTGATAATCAGCCAGTTGGTGCTTGATCCAAAGTACTTGGGCTGCACAGTTACCAGCTACGACATATTCAGCCTCAGCTGTGGACAAAGCTACAGTGTGTTGCTTCTTAGATGCCCAAGATACTAGACAGCCACCAAGGAATTGACAGTAGCCACTAGTACTTTTTCTCTCTACTCGACACCCAGCATAGTCTGCATCAGTGTAGGCTAGGAGTTCTAACTCACACTTGGCAGGATACCATAGACCAAGCTCTTGGGTGCCTAGTAGATACCTAAAAATCCTTTTCACAGACTTAAGGTGTGACTCTTTAGGACTATCCTGAAATCTAGAACATAGACACACTGCAAACTGAATATCAGGCCTAGATGCTATAAGATATAAAAGGGATCCGATCATACCTCTATATAGCTTTTGGTCCAATGGTTTACCTTGAGGGTCTGAATCTAAGCTGGTCGAGGTACCCATTGGAGCAACTATTTCTTTGAGGTTGTCCATCTTGTATTTCTTCAGTAAATCCCTTATGTACTTGGACTGAGTGATGAAGGTTCCATCTTTTGACTGTGTAACCTGCAGTCCAAGAAATAATGTGAGCTCGCCCATTGAGCTCATTTCAAATTCATTAGTCATAATATGAGAAAACTCCTCACACAGTTTGGGGTTAGTTGACCCAAAAACTATGTCATCCACATAAATTTGAACAATAAGTATATCTGGATAACTTACCTTAGTGAACAAAGTTTGATCAACTACTCCTCTTGTGAAGTTCTTATCTGTGAGAAATTTTCTCAACCTGTCATACCAAGCTCTAGGGGCTTGCTTAAGACCATAGAGAGCTTTCCTAAGTTTATACACATGATTGGGGAAGTCTAAACATTCAAAGCTAGGAGGCTGCCTCACATAGACATCCTCACTGATTTCCCCATTCAGAAAAGTAGATTTTACATCCATCTGCTGGAGATTTATTCCTAGGGAGCATGCATAAGCCAATAAAATTCTAATTGCCTCTAACCTGGCTACAGGGGCAAAAGACTCTTCAAAGTCTATTCCAAATTCCTGTTTATACCCCTGAGCTACAAGTCTGGCCTTATTCTTAACCACAATCCCTAACTCATCAGTTTTATTCCTGAAGACCCATTTAGTCCCTATGACTGTCCCATGATCAGGAGGTGGGACCAAGTGCCACACCTTATTCCTGTCAAATTGATTGAGATCCTCATGCATGGCATTAGCCCAATGCACATCCTTGAGAGCACAGTCAATGGACTTGGGTTCTACATGAGAAACAAGAGCATATGCATTCAGTTCATTTTGAATTCTAAAATGGCCTCTAGTCCTAGGAGGGTCATGCAAATTGCCAATCACATTATCTATATGATGATCTTTCAGAGATCTAATGTTGACAATTTGATTATCATGATTTTCACTTACCTCCCCCTGAACTGTAGGCTCTTCTCCATTAAGCTCTTCATTTTCTTCCTCATCTTCCGATTTGTCTGCAGGGTTCCCTTCTTTCAGAATATCACCATTGTCTTCATTCCTGCATTGACCAATATTAGTCTTTACCAAAGATTCATCAAAAATAATATGTGGAGATTCTTCAACAGATTTGGAGTTTAGATTATACACTCTATATGCCCGGGTGTTTTCAGAGTAACCAAGAAAAATTCCTGGTTCACCTTTAGGTTCAAATTTATCAAGGTCTCTTTTATCATTTATATGAATAAAGCATTTGCAACCAAAAACCTTGAAATGAGCAATTGAAGGTTTCTTGCCCTTTATGATCTCATAAGGTGTTTTCTGGGTAGAAGATCTTACCATAGCTCTGTTAATTACATAACAGGCAGTATTTACAGCTTCAGCCCAGAACTTCCTTGGCATACCACCTTCAACCAAGAGTGTGCGACCCATCTCCACTAGGGTTCTGTTTCTCCTCTCCACAACTCCATTATGCTCGTGTGTCCTTGGTGAGGAGAACTTGTGATGAATACCATTTGTCCTGCAGAAATCCTCAAACTGTGAGTTTTCAAACTCACCTCCATGATCAGTTAAAATGTTTTCAATTTTCTGGTTTATCTTAAGACAGAACTCCTGAAATTCTATGAATGCATCACTTTTCTGTGACAGGAAGTATACCCAAGTGTACCTAGAGAAGTCATCTACCAGAACAAACCCATATTTTCTCCCTGATAAGCTGACAGACCTGGTTGGCCCAAAAAGGTCCATGTGTATCAGCTCATAGGGTTTAGATGACAAATTTTCTGTTCTAGATTTGAATGACTTTCTAGTTAACTTGGACTGAGTACATGCATCACAGAGTTTATTTTCTTTCTTAAAAGAAACTTCAGGAAGTCCTCTAACCATGCTGTGCTTATTCAATTTATGCAATACTGTGTAACTAGCATGGCCTAACCTACGATGCCATAAGAATGCTAAATCTTCTTTGCTAACTGTGAGGCATAGGTTAGAATGTGATATGTCATCTAAATCTATCATGTATGTATTATTAATTCTTTTACCAAAAAACTTAACAAAGTCAGAATCAGGTTCAAACACTTTACAGCATTGAGAGTCAAAAAGAACGTTATACCCTTTATCACATAACTGGTTGATGTAGACACGCCAAAATTGACATTATTTTACGTATATTTCATATCGCTCTGCGATGCCCCATTTGACCCTCAAATCAGCTTATTTGAGTGGTTTTCCCACTTTTCTTGAATTTCTCCTATTTTCCCCATTTTATCTCCTTTTCCTATTTTTCCGGATTTTTTGGGCATTTATCTCTATTTTTTGAATTCACGCCCTCATCAGGGGCGTGTTTTTGAAACACGCCCTGTTCTAGGGCGTGTCCTTCCCATCTTATTTATTTCTCCCCCATTTTATCTATTTTATGAATTTTCTAAATTCACGACCTGGGTAAGGGCGTGTTTTTCATAAAACATGACTTAACCAAGGGCGTTTCTTAAAGAAAGGACGACCTCACCTGAGGGCGTTAATTCTTTTGGGTTTGACCGACTTCCCCGTTTGAGCTCTTCAAATTAACGCCCTTCCACGGGGCGTGTTTTTAAAAATGGCTTTGATTGAGGCGTGTTTTTACATTTTTCAAATATGGGGAATTTTTATTGCTAAATTTAGTTTTTGAGAAACGCCCTTGTGCAGGGCGTGTTTTTGAGAAACGCCCTCTGGTCAAGTCGTCAATTCATTAATTGACGCCCTGACCTAAGGCGTGTTTCACCTTCTGGCTTCGCCGCCCTTTCCCCCGAGAGTCCTTGCTTCGTTAAATGCCTACTTGGTTTGGGCTCTTGCCCATTCTTATCATTTCCCTCTTAGGACTCTTGCCCATGTTTATCTCTTCCTCAACCTATTTAATAGAGCCAATGGCTCTGTTGTTTGGTTGGACTCCTCTTCTTCGGATCCCTCTTGTTGCCTTCCCCCCGTTCTTCTTCCTTCTTTTTTTATTTTCTTCTCTTTCCCTTTCTTCTATCGCAGGTGCTGCATGCTGTTGGCTGAAGGAGAAGCCCATGCTCATCTTCCTACGGCAGAGCTTCCTCCCCCCTTTAACATTTAAGCCAAAGCACAGGCCACCTCTTCCTCTTCTTTTATTTTGCATTCCTTTTGTTTCTATTTTCATCATATGCATGCATGCACATCTCCCTTCACTTTTTTTTATTATTCTCAACCACGTTGAGGCTCCCCTTAGTGCAATCTCTTGCACACTCCCCTTATTTTTTATATCATATCATTCATCATTCATCTCCCACACCCTCTTTTGCATAGGGGTTTAAGGGCCAACACCCTTAAGGTGTGTTCTTCACCATGATTTCATGCTCATCTTTATTTAGGAATTGATGCTACACTCACCACATATCTAATGCAATTTCTTTATTGGTGTTGTCTTTGTTTTGCAAGGGTAATCAAAGGAAGAACTCTCTTCATCGGCCGGCCGATTTGAAGAGAAAGGAATACTCACATCCCCACATATTTGAGGTATTTTGCGATCATCTTCCCATATCAATCTCCTCTTTGAGACCCTCGTGTCTCTGGCGATCACACACACTCCACATTAGCACCTCGTGCTATTTTTATTGCTCTTTTCTCATATATCTATTGCTTTTTATATTTTTAAGTATGGATTTTAATCCAAATCTACAAATTGGCGATCACGGTGGGACACTTTGTGTTCTTCTTTCATTACCCCTTTCCCCTTGGCACCCTCGCGTGCCCTTTTGATATTCATATTTGTTGATTGCATTGATTCTATGAGTGTTCCTCTGCTGTTGCTGGCCGCGAAGGATTCCTGGTCAAGATGAATTCACGCCTCTGGAAGAGGCGTTTTTATTGATTTAACGCCCTGACACAGGGCGTCTTCTTAATATTTTACGCCCTCTGCCAGGGCGTTTTCCAGCTTACTTCCGGGTTTTGTTGCTTCCTGTGAATTCACGCCTTGTCCGAGGGCGTTCTGTTATTGAGTAGCGCCGCAGATCAGGGCGTTTCTATTGATTTGACGCCCACTGCATAGGGCGTTCGTTTATTGGTAGCGCCCTGACCCAGGGCGTTCCTTGACTTGGTTGGCATCTGCCCGCGGTGTTTCACGCCCTACCGAAGGGCGCTTTTTCCATTGGTAGCGCCCTGCCCCAGGGCGTTTTCTTCTTGTGTTTTGCCAAACCCCAGTGCTTTCTTCATATCATATATTTTGCATATATCTGCTGCCAGTGTTTCACGCCTTGCCCAAGGGCGTTCTTTTATTTATTAGCGCCCCTCATCAGGGCGTGTCTCCTGAGTTGACGCCCGCTGAACAGGGCGTCCGTTTATTGGTAACGCCTCACTCTAAGGCGTGTCTCACCCTGCCCTGGGCCCCTCGCTTTGATTCACGACAGTCACATCGTCGTGTCTTTGGTTAGTGGCGCCCCCAGCCAGGGCGTGTTTTTACTGTGGGTTTTTTTTCATGCTGATTGATGCCTATATTTATTGATTGATCATATTGTGCTGATTGGCTTATTTTCCCTGCTGCATTCATCTTTGCATCGGTTTGAGAGACCTCCTCTATCTTCATTAGGATTCCACACACCCTCTTGCAATCGGGACGACCCTCCATTGAGCATTCCGTCTCTTTGGACCGGAAATCCCTTTTCCAAGCCTCCGTAAGTCCCCGCACCCGTGGATTCCCTCACGGACGCCGGGCAGGTTGTACCCTTTTGAAGTCCCGAGTTAGTTGGCCTATGCGTGGTGAGAGAGGATCCCTAGTTGGCATTGGAGTTCAACTCATATTGAAACTAGGTTCCCCCCTTGTGTGAATCATTCCAAACTTTGCTAAAATTCATTAATTCACCAAGGTTTAAACAAATAAAAATCAAGGTAACCATTCCAACTTGTGTGTTTCTTTGCAAATTGTTTGCACATTATTTGGATTGCATAATGGCTTACTTTGATAAACAAAACAACATGTTTAATTCAATTCATGAGGATGATCAACCTAGCACATCTTATAATCCTCAATTTCAACATGTTCATCAAAATTCTCACCATTCTTTCAAAGGGCCACGCCCACATTCTTATGGTCATGTCCGACCCATGGGCAATGTCCAATCCAATGGTCCTTCAACTCGATTTCGAGCCACTACTCCCTCGGGATCCTCTCGTCCCAATGATGAGAAAGTCTCCCAGATCATTCATGCGTTAGATCATCTTACCCCTCAACAGATCCAAGCCCGTAAGGCCGCCGTTGAGGGTACATCTCATGCATCTCTCCCTCCTTCCAATTCTATTCGGGTGGCCCATCACCCATCTCCCTCCAATTCTACATGGGTGGCCCATCACCCACCACCTCCTTCCAATCCTGATCGGGTAGCCCATTACCCATCTCCTCCTGTTCATCCTACTCGGGTGGCCCATCACCCGCCTCCTTCTATTCCCTCTCGATCACGGCCCCAAGGCCCATTTATACATTGCAATCCGGCCCATCCGGGTTCTTCCATGGGCCGGCCCATTAATTCCCCTCCACGGCCTTTTTATGCGGCCCTTCCTCCTTCAAGGCCCTGCCAGCCCTCGGTTGTTCAAGTCACACCCCTCCAACAATCTGTTCTTGATAAGATTACTTTGATGGAGGAACAAATAAAGAGGGTCACGGCTCCTCCTACTCCAGTCAATCCTCTCCATGCCGCTTTGGACGAGATTACAAAGATGGAGAGAGAGTGGAAAGACAGAAGGGATGATTACGGCGTCGACGGTTCAAGTGAGCAAGAGCCGGCATTCGAAGAATCCGAGGCAGTATACGATGATGATGAAGCTCCGCAGGCACCCCTTCCGAGTTTCCTTAACTTTCCGCTTTCCCCATTTTCATTCGATGAACCCCCTGCTCAGGAGGAAACCACTCCCAATTCAACCCCTGTTTATGAGACTAGTTGGTGTTACGACGATGGGTCGATATTCCAATCGTCCGCACCGGCGCCTATTGAGTCTCTTCCCATTCCCACTCCCACTCCTAACACTGCTCGCCCCGTCCGGCATTTTCTACGCACCAAACCTTCACCCATTAACCCTCCACCAACTACACCTCCACCCACTATACCATCAACCTTCACACCATTAGCCACCGCTGAGCCTTCCATTATAAAACCTCCACCTATTAAGTCAGTAACCTCCACATCGGCCTACACCGAGCCTACCACTGAACCTCCTCCAATTGACCTCCCATTACCACCATCCCTAAAAACCACCTTACCTACCCCAATATTTAACCCTCCATCTTTACCTATGGCTAATCCTGAGCAGGACCCACCACTTTTTACACTCGAGCTAACCCCGACCGCTTGCAAGCAAAGGGAGAAACTCGATGTGTTTGAACCTCCGCCTCCACTTACGCCAACACTTTCCATTATACCTCCACCACTCACAAAGCCTTCCGCCTCCGCTTCACCTCCTTTTACTACTCGGAATGGGAGTGCTTCTGCAAGTATTTGTGCCGAAGGTGATCAAGAGCCGGGCAAGACAGATGTGGCCACGATTATGCGATTCAAGATTCAAGAAGTCATTTACCGGATGCCAATCCGGATTATTGTGCCGAGCATGGTCGCAGAGGCCAAGTCACCGCCATTGCTCAGGGAAGAATGCCAAGAATTGATGCCATCCAAGGGCCAGGCAGGGCACCCTTTGTTCCCTCTTCCAAATCTTGATTCCATTCCTCCATACAAGGGGCGAATGCCCAATTTGTTCAACACCTCCTATACACCACAATTAATGGGCATGGCAATGCTTCATGTTCCAATTTTCCAACTCCCTCACACCATTACTTTGCACTCTCCAAGGGAGTTGTCATTCACCATTGAAGCCTCGACAGGGGCTATTTCTCATACACTTTCACTGCCGTGGAGGGGCAGTTATCTTGATGTCAAAAGGCCTTCCATTATTTCATCCATATTCTTGTCTATCATGTTTTCTTCATGGGCCACTCCCAGGGGAAAGAGGAGGATTTCACCCTCTCACCCTTCACATTCCTCATCTTCTTTGCATTTCATTGCGTTCATGCATTCACTGCATTCATCACGTCCATTCTATTGCATTCATATGCATTTGCACCTCCTGCTTCCCGGGTCTCCAAACCCGTATCTTCCCCGCCTTCCGGCACCTCCGGATATTCCGCACTTCCCATCTTATTCATCTTCATCTTTTTATCCACTATCCCTGGGGCATCGCGTCCCTTTTCCTGCTATCTCCCTGGAACCTCCAGGAATTTTATCCCTCCTCTTTGGGCATCTCGCCCTTTCTGATTCTATTCCTCCGGAATCTCCGGACTTTCTCCCAGGGCATCGCGCCCCTTTCCACCTTATTCCTCCGGAACCTCCAGATTTTCCCTTTGGGCACGACGCCCCTCTCCACCTTCTTTATTTGCTTCCTTCGGAACCTCCGGACTTTTCTCTCGGGCACGACGCCCCTTTCCACCTTCTCCTTTCTGATTTCATTCCTCCGGAACCTCCGGATTTTTCTCTCCCTGGGCATCGCGCCCCTTTCCATCCTCTTCCTCCGGAACCTCCGGACCCTCCATCTTTCTTCCGATTCATCTTTCTACTCCTCCGGGACATCACATCCTTCATTTTCTTCTTCCTTTTCCATCATCTTTTTCCCTATTTCTCCCCAGGGCATCGCATCCCTTCTTTCAATATTCCTCCGGAGCCTCCGGATTCCTCCTATCATGATTCTCCTCCTCTGCCTCCGGACCCTCCGGATCCACCTCTTTCCATCTACCAATTTCTTCTTCTGATTCCTCCTAATTCTGGGTCTGACCCAACTTCTTCCACATCCACTGCCTTGGGCATTTGCCCTTTCTCCCATTGCTTCCGAGGCTTTAGTCCTCACTCTACCTCTTAATTTTCCGCTTCTTTTGTAAACTGTTCCTTGTAATCAGGGTCTCCGCACCTTAATAAGGGAGTTCTAGCCCTTGTCTCTTTTCCTTTTTTTCCTTATTCGTCTGAGTCTGGTCTGGGCACCGCTCCGTCTTGATAAGCCACTTCCAATCCTTTGCTTCCAGTCTTTTTTCTACTAAAGAGGACAAATCCCACGATGACCACTTCTGGCAGCTGCTTCTACAAAGGTTGCAAGGTAACATATTGGCGTAAGTACGCATTTTTTATGATATCATATCCCCATTTCTTCACGCATGATTTTTCAAGACCAAGTGCTTCTTAACAAGATTAAGAGTGGTGTTTTAAACATTTATCTTAGGCTTTTGTTAAATTAAATCATTGTTCAAAAGAGTCTTTAGGCTTGTTTCTGCAGCACCTGTGGTAATAGGAACCCCGCGCTGGGAATTCAACATTCTCTCCCTGCTTGTTAAGAGCGACCCTTAGCTGGGCATTCCACACACTTCACGGCGTCCTTAGCCGGCTCTTTTGGTTAAAACACCGTTCCTACCTTGGCCATGCCATGAATTTCTGAAAGTCATTTCTCTTCTTTACTCGGCCGAATGCAGGTGCAAGAGGTTGACGGATAAGATGACCAACCTTGGTAATCCCCAATACGAGAGGAGTCTCAAATAGGGGCAGTCTTGACCCAAATTACATATGAGTTTTCATGATATACATTTCGCCGAAAGGGCTATTTATGAAAATCAAATCAACATTTTGATGCAAAATTAGAATTATGGCATGACAAGAGTGGCAAAGTCCCCGCAGGGAAAACCCTGGTCGTATGCATATCAAGGGTCTAAAAATTAAAGGCACAAAGCCTCGGCACAACAGACTACCTCTTTGAGGGTTTAATACCTCGGAAGGAATTCAAGTCTTGATATCTCCCATCCTGCATAAAGTTTATCCCCAAATTTTCTTCTCTTCTCCCTCCAAGACCGAATGTTTCTCGGGTATGGCCTTGGTAGGGGCACCGTTGATCAAAGACGGTCGGTTATAGGGCGCCACTTTCAATGCACGCCCAGCTTTGGGAAATTTTAGCGAAAAGGGGAAGGAACGAGAACCCCTAGCCAGTGGTTTAAAACACCCTTTGATGCTGCTTTAGCAATGTTTAACAAAAATCAAACAAAAAATTGAATATTTCTTGTCCAAAATCTCCACAAAAATTTGAATATTTCCAAAATCTCCACAAAAATTTGAATATTTTCAAAATCCATAAAAATTTGAATCTTTTCTAAAAACTCATAAAAATTTGCATATTCCAAAATCCAAAAATTTGCATTGTATTTTCTGATGGTGTTTTGCAGGAACAGCTTTGCAAGGACCAGGAGTACGGGATGAGTCCTCTCTCCACTTATTGCTATCAATCTATTGATTCTTCCCGATATTTTCATAACATGCCACCCTGGGCATTTTGATTATCATTTCCTCATATCTCCTGATTATTATTCATCTCCAAATTTTTTTTTAATCAACTCCTGCTAATTTCATCTGATCACTCCGCCGATGGGCATTATATCAGATCTTGATCATTCAATTCTAAATCTTGATTAGCAAGATTGTCTCCTCATGATAAAACAAGAAACAATGCTATGATTTGAAACAATGCTTATGCTTCATGCCATATACATGCTATAATTGATGCTTTGATGATTGCTATGATTGAATGTCTTATTCATTGCTTGTTATCTTTTATATCTTGGCTAATGAATTTTTGAGCGCAGGATAAGAAGCTCTTGGTCCCGCCGGCTGGGCATCATCATCAAAGTCCCACCGGTCTTGCAGCTCATTTCAGAGTCCCCCAGGCTTATTGCTATCACCATCTCCCTGTATGCATTTTACTATATGTTACTAGATTATATCAAGGACCTTGTGGCTTTGGTAAATCTGGGATTTGAGTTCCCCTTCATCAAAAATAATGATGATTCCAGAGAAGTCTTAGTCACACGGATAGGCCGTTGAGCCGTCCGAGACTGGGGACGATGGTTCCCTTTTTACGAGTTGGTGCGTGGATAAACGGGCTTCAGCTTAGTATCAGCTCGCAGAATTGGTTTCTTGACCCAGTCTGGGTAGTTTAACAATATTATCCTTGATTATATTATATTTTCATTTGTTATTTTTCCCTTTAGCCCAGCAAGCATTCATGTAGGACTTTGAAGCAATTATTGAAAAATCATTTTTGATAAGCTGATGTGAGAGTTGAATTGATCTTAATCTTTCTCGATATGAGATTTTCCTTGCCGAATTGGATCCTCAGTTCGTTTTGTCGCTGCTTTGGGTGATTTTCTCGAAAGCTCCTTGTTTGGATTTTTATCATCTTATTTTTAATCTCCTTTCCTTTGATCCACCTTGGCTGCAGCACGTCCACTGGCTGGTAACCGCTCCCCAATGGTGAAACCTACAGGTTTGTGACCTGGGGTACTTCCACCGCGTTGGAAGTTGATCATTTATTTTATCTCCTTCGTGCACCGCGTGCGCATCTCCCCTTTTATCCAAACATTGTTGATTTCGTTGGATTTCCCGAGATTTGCTTCATCTCGAGCTTTTGATTTCATTTCTCATCAAGTAATGTTGATTGCGTGTCTCATCACACCTTGGTATCTACTTTTCAGTTTGCTACGCTCCCTTGCAAAGCAGACACCAAGGCGGGGCAGCTGTAGACACGCCAAAATTGACATTATTTTGCGTATATTTCATATCGCTCTGCGATGCCCCATTTGACCCTCAAATCAGCTTATTTGAGTGGTTTTCCCACTTTTCTTGAATTTCTCCTATTTTCCCCATTTTATCTCCTTTTCCTATTTTTCCGGATTTTTTGGGCATTTATCTCTATTTTTTGAATTCACGCCCTCATCAGGGGCGTGTTTTTGAAACACGCCCTGTTCTAGGGCGTGTCCTTCCCATCTTATTTATTTCTCCCCCATTTTATCTATTTTATGAATTTTCTAAATTCACGACCTGGGTAAGGGCGTGTTTTTCATAAAACATGACTTAACCAAGGGCGTTTCTTAAAGAAAGGACGACCTCACTTGAGGGCGTTAATTCTTTTGGGTTTGACCGACTTCCCCGTTTGAGCTCTTCAAATTAACGCCCTTCCACGGGACGTGTTTTTAAAAATGGCTTTGATTGAGGCGTGTTTTTACATTTTTCAAATATGGGGAATTTTTATTGCTAAATTTGGTTTTTGAGAAACGCCCTTGTGCAGGGCGTGTTTTTGAGAAACGCCTTCTGGTCAAGTCGTCAATTCATTAATTGACGCCCTGACCTAAGGCGTGTTTCACCTTCTGGCTTCGCCGCCCTTTCCCCCGAGAGTCCTTGCTTCGTTAAATGCCTACTTGGTTTGGGCTCTTGCCCATTCTTATCATTTCCCTCTTAGGACTCTTGCCCATGTTTATCTCTTCCTCAACCTATTTAATAGAGCCAATGGCTCTGTTGTTTGGTTGGACTCCTCTTCTTCGGATCCCTCTTGTTGCCTTCCCCCCGTTCTTCTTCCTTCTTTTTTTATTTTCTTCTCTTTCCCTTTCTTCTATCGCAGGTGCTGCATGCTGTTGGCTGAAGGAGAAGCCCATGCTCATCTTCCTACGGCAGAGCTTCCTCCCCCCTTTAACATTTAAGCCAAAGCACAGGCCACCTCTTCCTCTTCTTTTATTTTGCATTCCTTTTGTTTCTATTTTCATCATATGCATGCATGCACATCTCCCTTCACTTTTTTTTATTATTCTCAACCACGTTGAGGCTCCCCTTAGTGCAATCTCTTGCACACTCCCCTTATTTTTTATATCATATCATTCATCATTCATCTCCCACACCCTCTTTTGCATAGGGGTTTAAGGGCCAACACCCTTAAGGTGTGTTCTTCACCATGATTTCATGCTCATCTTTATTTAGGAATTGATGCTACACTCACCACATATCTAATGCAATTTCTTTATTGGTGTTGTCTTTGTTTTGCAAGGGTAATCAAAGGAAGAACTCTCTTCATCGGCCGGCCGATTTGAAGAGAAAGGAATACTCACATCCCCCGCATATTTGAGGTATTTTGCGATCATCTTCCCATATCAATCTCCTCTTTGAGACCCTCGTGTCTCTGGCGATCACACACACTCCACATTAGCACCTCGTGCTATTTTTATTGCTCTTTTCTCATATATCTATTGCTTTTTATATTTTTAAGTATGGATTTTAATCCAAATCTACAGTTGATACTAAGTAAATTATATGCTAAACCTTCAACCAGCATGACATCTTCAATGCAACTGGTAGTACACTTACCTACCTTACCTGACCCGACAATTTTACCTTTTGTGTTGCTACCAAAGGTGACAAGACCTCCATGTTTCTCTGTCAGCATGCAGAACTTGGCCTTATCTCCTGTCATATGCCTGGAGCAGCCACTATCCAAGTACCACATATTGTTCTTCGCTGCCAGGCATATCTGCACACACAATAATGTAGAGAATTTTGGAACCCAAGTCTGATTGGGCTCCAGAGCAGATGAAATGCAGTTAAAATATGAAAGCAAGCTTTTAGGAATCCACATTTGTTTAAAAGAATTCTGTTCAGTGGATTTTTGAGATTTCTTTCCATTATTATTCCTCTTCTTTTTGTTGTTTTTCATCTTGTTGGCACCAGAATGATTATTGACATATTTGTTGCTTCTGTGCCAGTGCCTTGGCCAGGGTGCATTCATGAAATTGTGGCCATAGTAGTTTGTGGGCTGGCTGAAGAAATGCATGTTCCTAGGTGTCCAATTGCCATACCCACCAACCCAATTTCTAGTGCAAGGTCTGTGATACTTAATGGCCTTACCATGGGGTTTATATGCATGTGTAGGCTGACCCCTAACCTGAGACTGAGCTTTAGGATTTGGCTTGGATGTACCAGGTCTGCTAGGCTCACCAATCTTTTGTTTGCCCTTCTCCTCAGCACTGGGCTTCTTCAGGTTCACAGTTTTATTCACAGAAATTTTTGAATTCATGTTAATCAGAGGTCCTTTCTCTTTTTGTGCGACAAATGAAATAGTCTTCATTCCAAAACTTTTTGTTGCACTAGAATTAAATCCAAGGCCCTCTCTCCTGAAATTAACTTTTGACCCTAACAAAGCATTTAGGTTCGCTGAACCTTGGGTCATTTTCTCAATAGTTTTCAGCTTGTCCTCATTATCTTTCTGAATATCTTCAATAGATTTCTTCAGTTCGGTGTTCACACTTAAGACATCTTCATATTTTTCACTCACAATTTTCATCTCACTCTCATATTTCTATATTTTCAATTTCCATTCATCAGTTTCTTTTTCTAACCTCTCATTTTCTTCTTTAGAGGCTTTTAACTCATACTTGATTTCTTCATGCAATTTTATCAGTTAGAGTTGTGTCATTTTGCATGGAATTTATTTTTCTTCTTAGATGCCTATTGTCTTTTCTAATATCATCTACTTTATCTGCAATATCATGATAGGCATCTACCCAATCAACAATGGTAAAATTATCAAATCGAGAGGGTACCTCATCAGAATCTTCCTCTCTATCTTCAGAACTGGTTGCCATAAGACACATTGGTTTTTATGATTCTTCCTCACTGTCCGAGCTGCTGCTCAAGGTACCTTCATCCTCATCACTCCAGGTACTTACCATGGCTTTCCCTTTAGTGTTCTTTCTCTTGGACTTGTCCTTGTGCTTCTGATTCTCTGGACAATCAACTTTCAGATGGCCGGACTTCCTGCATTGGTAACACACATTAGTTTCAGTTTTCCTTATAGGATTAGATTTATACCTTGTATCCCGTCGGCTACCACCATGGTTTCTTCGGCTGAATCACCTTCCTTCTTTCCTGAGGAACCGCCTAAATTCTCTAGCGATCATTGCTATCTCATCACCTTCTATTTCTTCTCCAGTCAGGCTCTCCTCGGATGATGATCCACTAGAGCCGGATCGGCTGGATTTGCTGGCACCAGCTTTCAGAGCGATAGGTTTTCTCTTCTTCTCAGCTTCCTCTATCTTCAGTAGATGTATTTCATAAGCCATCAGCGATCCAATCAACTCATCTGCCCTGGTGTTTTGCAGATCCCTTGACTCTTCCATTACAGTAGCCTTAGTGTGCCAAATAGGAGTTAGGGAACACATGATTTTCCTTACAATCTCATATTCGGAATATGTCTTCCCAAGACCACTGAGACCGTTTGTGAAGACTGCCAGTCGAGCGTACATATCCTTGATGGTCTCATTGGGCTTCATCCTGAAAGCTTCATACTCTGACACCAAGAGGTTTGCCTTCGTCTCTTTGACATGAGAGGTCCCATCGTAGATAGCCTCCAGCTTATCCCGCATCTCTTTGGCTGAAGTGCAAGACGATACACAAGAGAACTCTGTGGGGTGCAGGGCGCACTGAATCGCATTGATGGCGCTCCAGTTCAGAGTGGACCTTCGGATCTCTTCCTTGGTCCAGACATCCTCATTCGGGGACAGCTCAAAAGGTCCCTTACTCACCACCTTCTAAGTCTCAAAATCCTTCACCCTCAAGAAGACTTGCATACGGTTTTTCCAGTACGCATAATTTGATCCATCAAAGTAAGGGGGCTTGGTGTTAGAATGTCCTTCAGTGATCAACCCTCTAGCATCCATCTGTACCATCCTCTTCGGGCTGTAAGTCCCTGTAGAAGAGTTAGGATCTGATACCAACTGTTGTGTTAGATGGAAGCACTCTGTCACCACGAAGTGTGGATCTAGAGGGGGGTGAATAGATCAATAGCCTAATATAACAGTTCAATAAGGCTCTAATGTGGAATTTAAATTGATATACTAGATCACTAACTAGAGTGTTTGAATCTAAGCAGAAATGAAACGATCTGAGAATAGAATCACTAAAAGCAATCACACATCAGATCATAAGCAATCACACAAACACATGACACAGCAGATTTTTAGGTGGTTCGGTCAGCAGACCTACATCCACCCCACACTCAACCCAAGTGTGGCTTACTGCTGCACAACACAGCTTACGTCCGCTGGGTAATACAGCTTAGCCTACAACCACTGAGCTTCACAGCTTGCTGTCCGAGACCAAGTCTCGCCCGCTGAGGAATTACAGCTTCACCTGTCCAGTGGAATCCTCCACTACAACTGCCGGGGACTACAGCTTGATCCGTCCAGAGGCTACACCTCTGCAAATTGCTGAGCAATACAGCTTAACTCTGCTGACAAACAGCTTGAAGAAAGGTTTCAGAAAATAAAAATAGAATCAAATGAAAAACAAGAAATCCCAAAAGAGAATATAGCTCACAATGAGCAAACTCAGCTCTGGTATCTGAACCAAGAGACTGAGGCACATTCAGACAAGCTCTCTCAACTACTCTCTCTCAATATTCTCCTCTCTCTCTTTTTCTTCTCTGCTCTTCTCTTCTCTCTCTTTTTCTTCTCTGCTCTCGGTGGCTCTCTGCTTTTCTTCTCTGTGGATCGTGCAGGCTGAAGTTCACTCTCTGCTCTTCTGCTTCGATCAAGCTTCTTCTGAGGAAGAGGCTTCATATATATAGAGCAGCAGATAGGGCGTGTGTCTTCCACATCTCCCGCCCAAAAGCTTGGACCACGTGGCAGCATCCAGGCTCGTTGCTATACACGTGTCACGATCCTGGCACCTCCTCTTTCTTGGATCATGTGCCCTTCTTAATCTCCTAGAGCATAAGTACCTGTCAGTCAGTCGAAGAGAATTATTCAGTTTAAGACTATAGAACCTTGTACAGACTTTGTAGTGTGCAATGTAGTGTGTAGACTTTGCAATGCGACAACAATGTATAGAGTTTGCAATGCGACAGCAATGTATAGACTTTGCAGTGCGACAACAATGTATAGACTTTGTAGTGTGTCGGTGGAAGACGAAGGGTCTCTCCCAACTTATGCCAACTACTCATGACTCATAAGTTGAGGTTTTTAAAGACGAAGGGTCTCACTACGGCTGGTTTTAATTTTAGAAGTCAAATAGTTAAAATGGGGTAGTTATTATAATTTCAGAAAGTGTAACAATCTTCCATCTTATCATATTTTTTATATTTTATATTTTACATTTTACATTTTATATTTTATAATACAATATTTACATAAATATATATTATATGATATATATTATTATGAACGGATATTTTATGAAACGAATATTATAATATCCGTATCCGGTCCGATTCAAATTCTAATATTATCTATATCTGAAATAATAAATATGATTTAGAATATTATCTGCTAATTAATGCGGATTCAAATTTGAATATTATCCAGCTAAACTATTGATATATTTATATTTATTTTTGTTATTTATTACATATACGTATTATGGTTAAACATAAGCTATTCCAGGAGTTTCCGAAGGAATCTTATTCAGTCGGAAATAAGTCAGAATTTACACACATATTTCTGTTCATTTATGATAATTATTATATAAATATATGTAAATATTAGTGACGGAAACTTTCTTGTCGAAAATCAGTGAGTAATTACCAATGTAATTACGACGAAATTTAAGTTATCTTTTTTTAGAGAGATTTTCGCCCGAAATAATGGGTCAAAAATTAGTCTGTATTTACCGACAGATTTGCGACAGAATATTTTCTATTAGAAAGTTATAATAGTTCCGACGTCTTTCTGACTGATATATTGCCGTCAAAAAATTACGTAAGTATTTCCCATTTTTCTTGTAGTGAGTCCCTATTTTGATTTCATCGATTACACACTCAATTCTCGGTGATGTTTGAACCCTCCGAGGGATATTCCTTCCTTCGGACTGGTGATTTCATCATAGAGACCTTCGTAAGTCTACGCGAAGCCTGAGATTCCCTCAAGGCCGCCGAGCAAGTTGTACCCTAAAAATCTATAACACCATGTCTTGTCACGTCACTCTAAAGAAACGTGATGTTTTAGCCCTCTTGGAGCGTTGTTTCTAGCCTCTTTGAGAGGTCTATTTACTGTCAGTAATTGGCAACACGGACCTGGGTGCCAGAAGGAATTGGCGACCTGACCAGTGCCGTTATTCCATGATATAGCAATCGTGACATGGACGCTATTTATGAATGAGCGACCGAATGAGAAGTCGCTAGTTCTTCATGTCTGTACTGTTCACTGGAATTCGCGACCACATATGTGGGCACTATTTCAGTAAATTGTGGCGACTGAGTGGGCGCCATTTACCTAGTTTTACGACATGCCTTGGTTCTCGCGAGGATTTATTGATGTGTCATACTTGTTCGAAGTTCAGCCCTTGAACTCCTTCATTCGTGAAGTCTATCTTATCATCCTACAATGGTTTATCCTTTGGAACTCTATATTGGCTATAACTATAGTGGATGTCTAAAATATACATGACCCAATGCCTGCGCATATAGGGCCCGATCTGGTCCTGGGATGAGCACCCGAAAGTACTTGTGTCCATGGGAGCTATATTGATCACGGTGTGGCATTACACCTAAGTACTTGTCATTCTAGAATTAATGGCATTCCACAATCTCGTACTTGACTTGACATGACATGACTTGCGTGGCCCAGAATGAGAATTACTTACTTGATATTAAATAGCCAATTCACGTAATATGACTTCAAATATTTACATGCTTGACTATCTTGTTACATTTCACGTGATTATCTTGAATTCTTGTTAGTTTAGGTAACCCCGATGACGAGATTCAATCGGATGGGAATGGAAACGAGTGAAGAGCATAGAGCCATCCAATCATAGAAGCGTCTATCTATCTGTGTCTTTTTTTCTTATTTTCTTGACTCAATCATTGTAATTTTCTTTTATTATGTCAAGGTTGTCCTTTAGTACCCTTTTATTAAGATAATGTAATAAAAATACCTTGATGGTTATTATGAATAAAGGATTTAATTTATCTCTATTTTTGCGCGCTCTGTCTGTGTGTCGAATACACTTATGCTCTGATTGACATGATCGATATAAACTCGTCATGAGCATCGGGTTCCTTCCGAGCTCGGGGCGTGACAATTTTGTGGTATCAGAGCCTAGGATATTCAATTCCTAGGAAACCAAGTCCATGGATAAGTTTATACCTTTACCCGATGAGATTGGGTAGAACCATGGGTTAAGTTAACTTAGGGACTTAAACTCTTGGTTAAATCATATACTAATATAGTTTTTAAAATCTTGTAGGATCATGGCCGCCGAACGTGCTTAGTGGCGCGACATGCAATGCACTGTTCATGGTCTTACTCAAGCGCTACAACAAGTGACACAGGGCAGAGCTAACCGTGGAGCAAGAGATCTCCACCGAAGCTTCTGTAATATGAATCGACCAAAGTTTATTGGCTCATCCGACCCCGATGATGCCGAGCACTGGATCAGGAAAGTAGAAAGGATATTCCGGGTTATGCAATGCTCAGATGAAGAGAAGGTATTACTAGCAACATTCCAATTGGAGAGGGACGCCTGCTTTTGGTGGGAGTCTATGGAAGCTATAGTGGTACATGATCATATTACATGGGCGCAGTTCATGGAGCACTTTAATAACAAGTATTTCTCCGATCGTGTACAAGAGAAGAAGGCTGCAGAATTCGCCACACTCAAACAACGAACTTTATCAGTGGCCGAGTATGAGGCCCAATTCTCTAGATTGTCAAGGTACGCACCGCATCTGGTGGGTACTGAGAAGATGAAGGTGAGATGATTTCTAAATAGGCTTCTACCGTAATTTATAACCCAACTGGCGCCGATGGACGTTCAAGTCTATTCGGAGATAGTGCGAAGACCCCAGCTGCTAGAAGACGCCACGGAGTTGTCCGATCAGATCCGTGGGAAGGACAAGAAGGAGCAAGTTATAAGCTCCGGTGCTTTCAAGCCAACCTTTAATAAGAAAAGGACTAGCAATGGAAAGTCCACAAAGCCAGCTACGCAAGGCAGGCCCCAGACATAGGCAACAAAGCCAGAGGCATTGTTACACCAGGCCCCCTGGCCTCTCTTCACCTTCGGCATTGCCACCCAGTCCAGTAACACCATCAACCGTTGAAGTGACCACCTGTTTGGAGAGTTCGGCGTCCAGACCAGATTGCTCCCGCGGTGCCGGCCCTGCACACCTTTGCCACAAGCCCAACACGCAAGACAAACGGGAATAGAATTCCCAAGTCACGGATAGCGGGCTACAATTTCAAGCACCATGCGTGTATCCAGTCACTCATATCTCTCTAGAACCCAGCTCTATAACCTCCCAGGTTCAACAGTCTTCTACAAACATACCACTACAGCATGAAAGATCACAACGAGAACGTCAACCCCCAGAACAAGTAACTCCCACCATGCCAATAGGGCCGGGAGAAATCAAGCTTGAAAGGCGCACGGGCCACACGCCATCGTCTTCGCCTCCGACGCACGCCCCGTGGGGGGCATTTTTTGGCACTGGATTATTTTCTTGAATTAATCAAGGATTAAGCATAGAGAAATACTCCCTAAATAGAGCAAAATGACACATCACCAAAGTTGATTTACCAGTCGAGTTGCGCTCAGAAATCGAGACGTGCCGTCGGGTCAAGCGGCGTAACATAATAATCGAGGATCGGCCATGAGCAAATGGCACTATGCCAGCCAGTTTGTCGACAACCGGGTCAGTTTCAGGATTCGAGACAACCTGCCATATCTTACGGCACTCTGTGAAGATTTGGGGATCACCCCCGGACATCCTACATACGGTATCACACCGCCGACGCTTCAACAACCGGGTTAACTCGGGACTCAGAACACCCTGCCGCTTCATACGACTCTTCGCCAAGGAGCAAGGGTCACCCCGACCACCAGACAAACGACATCATCATGTCGACTCCCCAGTCACCGGGCCTAACCAAGGGTCCTAACCAGCTTGCCGTGACTCAAGGCAACATCCACAATCGATCGGGCCCACCCCCGATCACTCAGCTTGCGGGTTTACCCGCGTTCAACACCGCTACCCGAGCCGACCCGGGGGCGACCTGACTACAAGCCACGCCATGTGGCACCTAGCAATGAGGCCAGGGTCTACCCTCGAGTTGCCTCCCTCCGGCCCTCTGAAGTCCAAGGGAGACGCACCTGGGACCAACCACAAGCTTCAGGAGCTCACAGCACCCGTATACGGCCCACGCACACATGTCGGGAATTTCCTCGAGCACCTGGTGGGCACGTATGCTCCAGCAACTCTACAGCAAGTCCAAGCCCAACTCGGGACTCCCATCAACCTATCGCGTTATGCACCACCATAGTGCGCCCTCGCACGTAGATCGACCTACGCGGTTAGGTCGCGCGGCCCCTTGCGGGGGTTTCTGGGGGCGGAGCCCCCGGATAAAAATTTCTATTTATAATAGGTCAAACCCTCAGTCAAATCCTAGTCTAACCTTTAGTCAAACCCCAGTCTAACCGTCAGTCAAACCCCAGTCTAACCCTCAGTCAAATCCTAGTCAAACCCACGGTAAACCCTCGGTCAAACCCGCGTAAACCCCTCTGGGGAGGGGTTTAGGCAGACCAGCATAGCCCCCTGGGCTGGTCCGCCTAAACCCCCCCTGGGGGAGGGGTTTAGGCGGACCAGCCCATCCCCTTAGGCTGGTCCGCCTAAACCCCACTTGGGGGAGGGGTTTAGGCGGACCAGACCAGCTGGTCTGCCTAAACCCTCCCTCCCCCACTTGTAAACAAAAGAAAAACATTTTTTAAGGGGTTTACCCGGACCAGCTTTGCCCCCAAACCTGGTCCGCCTAAACCCCTCCTGCCCCTTCACCTTCCACTATAAAACCCCCCCTAGAGAGCTCAAGGGACAGGAGATGGAATGGAGGATGCAATGCAACACCCTCCGACCTATCTGCCGCGCCCTCGGACTCTCGAGGCCTTCGGCAAGGGTCGGGGATGCGAGGAACTAAGTGTGCGTGCAGTTGGCTTGTTGATCGGCTTGTACACGCTGAGGGTATGTCACATGTACTCCCCTCACGCGGCGTCTAGACATCGAACACAAGTCCATGCCCGTCGCGTATAAGGCGTTATGATGACGGCGAATACACCCATATCTCGGGTCCGCCCGCGTATGATAACTCACGGTGGCTACGCATACGCTATGATGCCGCACCAACTTCTGACACAGAACAGCGTGCCCACTGCTCACACCGAGCTGGCCGTCGACCGCTCGGACTAATGACTCGAGTTAGCCGGACCCTGGCCTGGGAGTAATATTCTCGGGGCCGGCCTCGACTCCCCAGCATGATGACACTCGCCTTCCGAGGCCCGAACCCGACCGCTCACCTCTAGCCGCGTCCAACCTCAGTCAAGCGCCAGCCCACGACTGCCCCTGCCACCTAGGCAGTCGGGCGTGTCTCGATCTCCTCATGGAGAGTCTCTGTAAAACCTGTGGATATCTGCCATATCCCGCATTGACCCGGGGACCGACCCACGCGTCGAAATTATCCCGCGGCTTGCACCCATTGTACTCCGGCCACCCCGACCCATTTGTAAAGCCCACGTGGCTCTCATATAGCATGAAACCAGTTGAACACACATACCTATACTCGGGCCTCAGCCTCTTCACGGCGCCCGCCTCCTTCAGTCACAACGGTGCCTCCGGTACCCGACTGCCAGTCACACCGGGTCCCGAGCACGACCATCGAGGTCTCCTGACGCCCGCCTCCTTCAGTTGCAACGGTGCCCCCGACACCCGACTGCCAGTCACACAGGGGGCCGAGCACCACCAAAAAGGTCTCCCGGCGCCCGCCTCCTCCAGTCACAACGATGCCCCCGGCACCCGACTGCCAGATACTCCAGTCACATCGGGGACCGCGGCACCTGATCACTCAACAACTCCAGTCACAACGGTGCTGCCGGCACCCAACTGCCAACAACTCCAGTCACAATGGTGCCCCCGGCACCCGATTGCCAGCTACCCCAGTCACAACGGTGCCCCCGGCACCCGACTGCCAGCTACCCCAGTCACAACGGTGCCGCCGGCACTTGACTACCAACAACTCCAGTCACAACGGTTCCCCCGGCACCCGACTGCCAACAACTCCAGTCACAACGGTACCCCCGACACCCGACTACCAGCTACTCCAGTCACATCGGGGCCCGCGGCACCCGACCACTTAACTTCCCCCGCACAATGGTGCCTATGGCACCCTGACTGCCCAGACGTCGACACTCTCTCATGTCGGGAATACATTGTGACGCCCCCCGAGCGCCATCCTACTGAGTCTCAGGTCCCTTGACGGACACTATGTACACATACGGAACTACCCACACAATAATGCAACGACCCGGGGACCGTCATGAATGTCGAAATTGTCCCGTGGCTTGCAAGAAATTGTAATCGGGCTCTCATGCCCCCCATATAAATGCCTTTCATGGCACATGAGTCATGTAATCCAGTCAGGGAGCGGATCCCCCTCCTCGCCAGAACCAGTCTCTCTGCCCCCAATTATCCCTGTCATGTTGATGTTTCCCTGTCACTGTTGCACGGACTAAGCCCTCCCGACGTCGCGGCTCACAGGGTCCTTGACTCTCTCTTTGACAGTAGAAACAAAGGTATTCAGATTCAATCCGATGTAAAATAAACACCCGTTGCTTGCGACCGGTGGGGAAAGACGTCCAGTACATGAATCCCTATAATCGCCTGCGCACTCGCACCCATGGAACCCCTTCTATCCACATGTCGCCCGATCTCTCGAGCCATGTGCCGCGTCCTGGCGACGCTCCCCCAGTCAATCCTTGGTTCCATAGGTGATTGTCGAGAAATCGACTGGCACGCTCGCATTCCACCCAGCCATCCCTATCCTAGTCTCCCAGAATGATGAACCATACGCCATCCCTTCCAGTGCATTCCTATCATTCTCTCTACCTTCTTCTCAATACCCCCGGAATCCTCGCATGCCCAGTCAACATATCTCGACTTTCCGTAAAAGGCTAGTATACACCCCCGCCGTGAGGACAAAATGACAAGTGACTCCCCGCGGTCGCAAACAACCTTTAAACAAAAGCCTTAAATATAAATGGGTCTTATATGTGAACTAAAATCCTTTTACAAAGGAGTGGTTATTGGGCCTTTAGCCATTACCCCCCTACGTAAGAAGGTAGTATGATGTATATGTTTATATATATAAATAAAGGGTTATTTTGTGAAACTCAAATCCCCTCACGTTCGAACGTGTAAGGCTTAGGGTTTGGACTGTAATGGGATAGCGGCTACAATCAAGGAAATTACGATGCTATTAGGAGTCTTACGTTGGTAATGTTAATTCCATTAGGATTCTTAGCACAGGAAATTTGTATATGATTAGGATCCTAAACCACGTAGGTTTTCTCTCTCTATAAATAACTCCTCCACCGAACGAGCTCCGGTTAGTGCTACTATTACGTTCGAAGGAGTCTCTTACTACCATCGTCTTCCTGCTCTTCATCCTGTCTTCCTCTATGTGCATGACGGGGGAAGCCCTGCCGTTGTAGTTGCTATGACAGAAGCCTGTCGCTTCTTTCTCTAAACTGCTACTGCCGTTTATTTTGTGAAGAAGCCGCCGTCCTCTTCGTCCTCTTCTCCCTTCGCGTGAAGCTGCTGAAGCTGTCGCAGTTATCCGTTTAAGTGCCGTAGCGTACGCTTCTTCTTTCCTTAGCTGCAGTTGCTGCTGCTATTCTCTGCATCATCTTCCTGCGAAGATATTCATCTGATCAAGCTACTGCTACTGCGGTTACTCTTGTTTATCTTGTTATCACCTTCTTCTGTCATCCAATTCATCAACAAAGGTAGGTGTTCTCAATGTTTCGAAGCCAAACATCACTGTAAATATTCATGCATGTAGATTATTTAAGCATGAAGCATATTTCAGTTTCAATACTGTAGGTTTTGCTGCATAATAGAAAATAGGGACCCTATCATGGGCGCTTATTTAATAAACGACCGTGTGCATGGTCGTTAACTCTTTTTGAATGGAGACAGCACCAAGGGCATCTCATAATGAATGACATTATGCCCAGTTGCGATTTCTTTAGATAATTAAATAAATACAGCATGTTTAAAAATCTATATCTATTAAACCTGACATGAAAAGTAATGCATGACCATGTTTTTGGATCCTATGTAATTTTCTCTACCTGTTCATGTCTTAAGTTTCCTGCTCTGATACACTTCAAATTTCATGAGTCTATGATTGTACCTGCCCAGTGTGTATCACCTGACAAAGAAAGGGCTACTTTGTCTTAGTCGGTATTTATAGAATGAACGACCTCGTAACAAGGCGTTATTTGTATACATATTACTAAAAAGCAAAAATTTATGTAATTAGCATTCTGCGACCTGACAAGAGGCGTCAATTAAAGATTGAGCGCCCGTTCACTCAGTCGTTGATTATAATGGATAATATTATTATACTGAAAGTAATTATAATTAGCGCCAGCATGATATGTCATTAATTCTTATTAATTCATGAAAAGTTCAAAAATAAATATTATTGAGCGACTGTTCATAAAGTCGCTATTCTCCTAAATAGCGACCTATGTGCTGGCGCTATTTTCCTGTTTTACAGTTTTCTCACGTTTTCTCAACCCATATCGCAGGTTACTTGGCACTCTCATCTCACTTCCGTAGATGGAGTCCCTATTTTGATTTCATCGATTACACACTCAATTCTCGGTGATGTTTGACCCTCCGCGGGATATTCCTTCCTTCGGACTGGTGATTTCATCATAGAGACCTCCGTAAGTCTATGTGAAGCCTTGGATTCCCTCAAGGCCGCCGAGCAGGTTGTACCCTAAAAACCTATAACACCATGTCTTGTCACATCACTCTAAAGAAACGTGATGTTTTAGCCCTCTTGGAGCGCGGTTTCTAGCCTCTTTGAGAAGTCTATTTTCTATCAGTAATTGGCGACACAGACCTGGGCGCCAGAAGGAATTGGCGACCTGACCAGTGCCGTTATTCCCTGATATAGCGACTGTGACATGGATGCTATTTATGAATAAGCGACTAAATGAGAAGTCGCTAGTTCTTCGTGCATGTACTGTTCATAGGAATTCGGGACCACATATGTGGGTGCTATTTCTATAAATCGTGGCGACTGAGTGGGTGCCATTTACCTAGTTTTACGACATGTCTTGGTTCTCACGAGGTTTTACTGATGTGTCAAACTTGTTCGAAGTTCAGACCTTGAACTCCTTCATTCGTGAAGTTTATCTTATCATCCTACAATGGTTTATCCTTTGGAACTCTATATTGGCTATAACTATAGTGGATGTTTAAAATATACATGACCCAATGCCTGTGCATATAGGGCCCGATCTGGTCTTGGGAAGAGCACCTGAAAGTACTTGTGCCTATGGGAGCTATATTGATCACGGTGTGGTATTACACCGAAGTACTTGTCATTCTAGAATTAATGGCATTCCACAATCTCGTACTTGACTTGACATTACATGACTTCCGTGGCCCGAAACGGGAATTACTTGCTTGATATTAAATAGCCAATTCACGTAATATGACTTAAAATATTTACATGCTTGACTATCTTGTTACATTTCACGTGATTATCTTGAATTCTTGTTACTTCAACTTTATTATCTTTCGATACTCTCTCTCTCTTGTCGTCATCTTACGTACATGCTAGACTTGCATTCATTTAACATGTAATTACTTAAAGCAATGGTTGTACTTGAGATATAATTCCTACTGAGCGTTCATTCACCCTAGTGTTTCTCATACTTTTTAGGTAACCCCGATGATGAGATTCAATCGGATGGGAATGGAAACGAGTGAAGAGCATAGAGTCATCCAGTCATAGAAGCGTCTATCTATCTGTGTCTTTTTTTCTTATTTTCTGGAGTCAATCATTGTAATTTTCTTTTATTAAGTCAAGGTTGTCCTTTAGTACCCTTTTATTAAGATTATGTAATAAAAATACCTTGATGGTTATTATGAATAAAGGATTTGGTTTATCTCTATTTTTGTCTGCTCTATCTGTGTGTCAAATACACTTATGCTCTGATTGACATGATCGATATAAACTCGTCACGCGTACCGGGTTCTTTCCACGCTCGGGGCGTGACACAGATCGTGGTTAACAACGATTTCGCCTTCTGTAAGGCCGCAGTTGGTCGAGCGACCGCGACTTCAAGTCGCAGCTCCTGTAGGACCACGATTATTCTGCCGTCAAACAGAGATAGATTCGGCCTTGCAAGACCCTTTCTATGGAAAATAAAAATATAAATAGCAGGAAAACTAAAAAGGAAATCATGCTAGCATGTAGATAACGCATGCAAGGACATGTAATCAACCAAACTTGTTGTCCTTTCCTTTAATATTGCATGGACAGCATGAACTAGAAAACGTAATGCGCAATCATGATAAAACTGAAAATACATCATGCATGAAGCATGAAAATAAGTAGGATGAGAGGGATTTTGTTCCTAACATCATGTTTAAGTCGATCATGAGACAACCTACCTCTTGGGTTGATCCTAGACCTCGAATTTATCGTCGGAAGTGAGCCCTTATTCCTGCGCATCCTGTGTGGAGTCAGCAACTTTCGCACGCTCTAACTCCTTGGTTGCTTGTTCTCCTAACATGAAAATTGGAGGGATGTTAGAAGATACTAAGGTGAACAATAAGTTCTAAAGGAAGAACTTAAGAAGATGACGTTTCACCTAAGTTCCGTGCGATCCAAAACTAGGGTTCACATCGGATGATCTGGGTCCTATTTATGGGGAACGACCTAGGGTTGGGGTTTGTACTTCGGATTAGGATCCTTATTTGGTGTCAAGTCGATCCCCTAAGAGTCTTGGGTAGGTTTCCTCTTTAGATAACATCGAATCATGGCCAAATTGAGGATAGAAATCTGGGGTCTTCGTGATTATCCACTTGCCATTTTTGGAATCAAATCACGGTTGAGACTAGACCGCTACCTTCAAGAAGCGGTCGCGCAATAGACCGCGACCTGCCTGACAATTCTAAAATTTGATTTTTATTCTAACTCCACTTCTATTTTCCCTATTACCCTATTTTGATTAGGGACCTTATCCCTATTACGACTCTAGGTTTTGGGCTTGGGCCAAAATGCTTAGATTTAGGTTTTAAGGCCCTTTTTAAGTGGGCTTGACTATTTAGTTAATAGCTGGGCCTTTTTATCAAAGGCTTTAACTTATTGATCCATTAATTAGCCCATTTAAGTCTTTAAGTTTAAAAAAGTTTAAATAACTCTATTTAAAATTTTGAAAATTCTAGAAAATTGCCAGGGGTGCTACAACGGGTGTGTGTGTGAGCAGATCGAATGTGTGTAGCAGTGTAAACAAACTAATGTGTGTGACAATTTGAACCTGTGAATGGGGATAGGAGAAAAGGAATAATGGCACAAGTATAGCAGAGACACAACAGTTTTTTGGTGGTTCAGCCGGACACTCCAGTCCGCCTACGTCCACCCCTCACCAAACCCGGTGAGGATTACACTAAGCTGCAACTGCAGCCACACACACGGGGACAAGTCCCACAACAGCCGCTGATTCATAACTTTCGGGGATGAACCCCTAACACCTGCTGATTCACAGCTTCCAGGGATGAACCCTTAACACCCGCTGATTCACAGCTTCCTGGGATGAACCCCTAATGCCCGTTGATTCATAGCTTCCACACACACACACGAGGACACATGTAGAAACCCAAAATTTAAAAATGAGAAATAAAATTTTCAATTTGATTATGTAATTGAAATTTTCATGAAATAATCAAATTTCATTTTTACTATATGAAATAAGCTAGTTTATTGAATTTACTTGAATCAACTAGAAGTAAATAGAGATTAAATGCTTTGCACCTTAGATAAATCAATAGTAAGCCCAATAAAAGTCCATGTAATGAACTAGGATCACAATTGGCCCATTAGATAATCCAAGATGGGCTGAATTAATGGATTAAAGGATTTGTTAAAGGATAAATTGACCTAAATTCGTAACATGTGTTTAATATGCAATTTTAGGGATTTTAATAATCCCATTTCTAGAAGATTTGATTCAAAAATGGACCCGTACCTACCAGCCACCTTGGACCAGCCGTTTTTTCACTGAATTCACACTTAAGATGGTCTAAATTAAGAGGAGAAATTATATTTTTCTTCTAAAATGAGTTCATGGGGTTGGTGGATTTAGGTAAGGAAATTTTGACCCATTTTGCCAAGTTTTGGCAATAAATAGAACCCTATTCGACCCTCAAACCATCCCTGGAAGTTAAGTTTATGCTGCTGCGAAGATTCGTGGAGATTTGAAGGAGGATTTGGAAGATCAAGGGTTTTCTTTATATATTTGGGAATAATATTAGATCCGTCAAAAGGTAGGTGTCTCTCAGGCTAAACTCAAATCAATGCATGCTATCTTGTTCATTTTTCTGTCCTCTTTCCATTGATAGCTCATTTGTTAAATTCCATTGAGAAATGAGAAAGTTATGATCATTTTACCCCTTGATATTTCAGTTCCGTTTTAGGAATCTTAAGGCGCTATACATCAGTAGCGCGTCCTTAACGCGCTGGCCCGATATAGCGCGTTCATAACGTGTTCATACAGACCCTGCCCCTTTGACCAAACTTTCAAATATAATCGTATAATAATATAGTGCAAAATTCAAGATCGCGCTATAGGAACATAGCGCGTTCATCATGAACGCGCTATGGATGTATAACGCGATCATAGTTTAAAAATCCAATGACCGAGGGTCAAATTTTAGTATTTCTAAAATGGATATATTATACCTAGAGTATGTATATATATATCAGGAATGTATATCTATCATGGTTTACCCAGAACCCATCTCTTTAACCTAGTTTTCAAAATTCTTAAATATACCCCTCTGTTCCTGAACGCGCCATCCACATATAGCGCGTTCTTGAGGAACGCGCTCGCTACCTATAGCGCGTTCATAAAATTTTTTCCAGAAACATTTCTGTCAATCAAATATTATATTTTGAATATGTATATATGTTGTTCTGAACGCGACCCTGTGCTATAGAGCGTTCACAGACAGAAACAGGAAAACCAACCGCACCGCACCGCACCGCGACCGCGGCTCGGCTCGGCTCGACACGGCGCGGCGCGGCGCGGCGCGGCGCGGCGCGGCGCGGCGCGGCGCGGCACGGCACAAATAAATAAATAAATATATTACTGGTTTTGTATCAACTCACAACTCGAGCCCACATCCTATGCCCCTTAGGTCCTGACCCAAGGGTGAGATCTCCAACATATAAAGCCATGCAAGTTTTTTTGTAACTTCCAATATGGGACAAAACTTAAGCCACTATCCAACATGAACTATATCACTTGAAAATCTACATTAGTTACATGTATATAATCACCATATAATCACCAAAAGTAATAAATGGTAATATTAGCATGTTTTGATTATTATGACATGTTAAATATTTATTTTTTAAAATAAAATTATTATTTTTGCATGTAAAAATCTTTTTCAACATGTTAAGATTATTTTCAGCAAGTTAGAGTTATTTTTGACATACACTTTTATTTTCTTATCATAAGGTTAATTAATGTATGAATAAATACTAATATCTAATGTCACGCCCCGGGCCGATAGCAGCGGAACGTGTCGTTTGCTCGGAACGTGGCAGTTAAACAGTCGTGAATGATCAAGAGCAATCGCATAAGACCAAGATAATTTCGAACAACAATAGAAATTTATAGTTCTATTATAAATCTCTTACAAGAACTTGTTTTCCAACTTGGAGACTTCAACACAATGGAAAGGAAGATAACGACATACTAACAGATTTAGACAAGATAACGGAATAAGAGACGCCAAGCTGACTTAGCTAGACAACACTATCTAGAGTCAAGAAAGATAAAAGACTCGGTTCACTAGTTTCCGAAGCTCGCTTGCACACTTGTCCTGCCCGTGTGGGTCTCGGTCTTACTAGCTACATGCTTACCTGAAAATGTTGGAATAAAACGGAGTGAGCGAACGCTCAGTAAGAAATTATATCTCAAGAACTAGCAATGGGTTTAAGTAATTACAATTTCCCACATGTAAATGCAACAAGGCTATGCATGTAGAAATAACTGAACGAGTAACTAATCAAGAGAATAACACATCGAGCAAAACCTTCAAGCGAATATTAAACAAGAAACTTTCATGAGAGACTTTATAGATTATTGGCTATTTCACGCAAGTACATTGCCCGTGTCGGGCCACGCTAGTAAAGTCACGCAAGTCAAGTCACGCACGCAAGAAAAGAGAGATCGTGGAATGCCAAAGATCAAGATAAAGAGTACTCCGGTGTAATGCTAGACACCGTTATCATTAAAACTCCCATGGGCACTAGTACTTTCGGACGCTCCTCCCAGGACTAGATCGGGCCCTATATGCACAACATTCACGATAGATCTAGACATCCACGATAGTTTATAGCCAATAAGGAGTTCCAAGAACAAGCTTTAATTAGGATGATAAGATAAGATTTTCATGGAATTCAAGGGCAAGACCCTTGAGTAAGGACATACTGGCGATAAAATCCACGCAAAGCATATAAATCATGACATGTCGATAAACTGGGTGGAATTGGTTCTCTAACTGGGTACCATGACAAATAAGTGCCCATATGTAGATGGTCACTCCTTTATATAGAATTGTGATCTACAAGAACAGCATGTTAATAACATGAGGTCCACAAGAATCATCATAACAAAATTGATATAGAATTGGGGTCTACACTAACATCTCATTGATGGCATGTTTTCCCCCATTCCTTAAGATAGTTCTCATATCATACATATAGTATAACATGAGGGCCGGTATACCATGTTTCATTAGAGTGACATGGTAAAGATTGTGTAATGGGTTTTTAGGGTACAACCAGCTCAGTCGACCTTGAGGGAATCCAAGGTTCGAGGAGTCTTACGGAGGTCTCTATGACTAACTCGCTAGTCCAAAGGAACGGAATGTCCAATGGAGAGCTTGTATGTCAATGAGAATTGAGTGTGATCGATGAAACATCGTGAAAACGTGGGACTATACTCACGGAGAGGAGATATAGTGCCGATATATTATATAGCATATAAAACCATCGGTTAACAGTAGCAATAAAAATATCAGTTTTCAGGAAAATAACGACTTAAGATAAGTCTTCTCTTAAGTAAATAACGCCTCAGATAAGGGCGTTATATAGGTATTTTCTATTTCCAGAAATTTCATATTTCAGTATTTTATGTAAAACACGCCTCCTTCAGGGGCATTTTATTTAAATTTGACGACATACACTATGGTCGTCCATTCATTTAATTCCATCTTTGCAGGAAACCTATTTTCTGTATTTTTCAAAAACACGCCCTGTCAAGGGGCGTTATTTATATACTCACGCCCTAGTTCAGGGCGTTAGTTCACAAGTCACGACCCAACTCAGGTCGTTAATTCTTCAAGGGTCATGAACATTAGCGAAAATATATGTGTCAAGCAATTTTCAGGGATGAAATTTCATGGACAGGACAGGAACAATAATCAAATTTTCATGGATGGACAGGCAAACTAACAGGTAGAGACATGCTTTATTATAGAATCAGGATTTCATATAAACCATATTTTAATGTGGGTATTTAATAATTTCACAAAATTAACGCCTAAGTATAGGGCGTCTATTATGAAATTGACGACCTCTGTGGTGGTCGTTTCTTTTTAAAGTAGCGCCCTAGTCCAGGGCGTTTCTTTTAAAATTTACAGAAAAATCATTTTAGAATCACAAGAAAACTTATCTAACATGCATGTCATGTTGGTATATTTATTAACTATTGCTTTGGGCTACGTTGCTTGAGAAAACCTACCTTTTGATGAAACGTGAGGGTTTTAATGGAAACGATGCTCTATTTAGAACGGAGCCCTCTGAAGATCAATAAACCGCTACTGATGATGTACGTGGATGAAGAACCTTCGTTCTTCAGGACGATTTTGCCACGGCTACCTGTAAAGGATGAGAAGACATAAATCTTCTTTACCTACGTAACCTGAAGGCAAGGGAAAAAGAAAGAGGAAGAACTTTTACCTGTTCTTCGGCAATGATAGTGATGAAGATGATGATGCTTTGAAGAATGGTAGGTTTAAGAAGGCTTTTCTACAGAGAAACAAGATGAAGATCATTAATCGTATAACCTAAAGAAAAAGAAAATAGAGGAAGAACATTACTAGTTCTTCACATACCTCTGACGAACCAAATGCCAAAATAGCGAACAGATCGTATAGGTGGGTACTTATAGGATTTTGGAAATCCTAATAGGGTTAGAGGTATATTGGAAGTAATACTTACATGATAGAGTCCTTACCCTAGTAGATACTTACTAGATTAGCTTAATCCTTCACAGGATAAGCTCCTGGTTCGAACGGAACCGGAATGTAATTAACGACCTAGGTCAGGGCGTCGCATTTTAAATTGACGCCTTGTCATAGGGCGTTTCTTTAAAAGGCGCCTTGTATAAGGGCGTTTCGTGTTTAAAAACACGCCCATGAAAGGGGCGTTTCTTTTACTTGCCCTATTTGGTGTTTGGAATTTGACGCCATGTGGTGAGGGCGTCCTTTCTTGAATCACGCCTTGTTTAAGAGCGTGTCTAATTCAAATAGCGCCTTTATCAGAGGCGTTATTTCATTTTGTTTTATTTATCTATTTATTTGATTTATTTAACATCTTTATTTTTATTAATATTTTATCAGGGTTGCTATATTTCTTCCTTCTAATAAAAGTATAATGTAATAAATGTGAATATTAATTTTTTGAAATTATTAATAAAATACTAATTGATGTTTTCTTCAAGATTTAATGATTCTCAATTCAAATAAAATGGTATTATGCATTAAATGCCTGACTTAAAAATAACATGTTATTCTTAAAATTATGATAATACAATGGTAGGGTTCATGAGTTCTTTTTGTGAGATTTCTCAGGATGTCAGGGGGTCGTGTACCGAGTCTGGCCTTGATTATTTACGTTATATTATATTTATTTATATTGCATTATATATTCATAAACATATTTGTTACTTTCTAACCCTCATATACCTATTAATAATTTGTATGTATATAGGAATTTTATTCCTCATAATTTGTTTAACTTTTATTAGTCTTTGTCCTAGGTATCAGAGGCAGGTTCGATCTGAGCAACCCCTTAGGAATATCACTTGACCAAGTATTTATTTGCATAAACTTTAATCATTAAACATTATATACTTATGTATATATTTTATTCCTATTCCAAAATTACCGGGCGTTACACCCTCCCCCACTTAAAAGAATTTGGTCCCCAAATTCACATCACCTTTCATTCCTAATAGAGAACTTATTATGAGCTTATACAGAAGAAATCTTAAGGATGGAAAGAGAAAGAGCTAGCTTATGATTTCGGGTGAGGGGTACCTTCCGCAACCTTCCCTTTGGCAAGTTTGGTTAAATCTTGAACTCCTCTCGGAGGCTTCTTGGGGCATTCCGCTATCTTCTGATCTAACTTCCCGCAACGCAGACATGCTCCCGAACTCCACCAACACTCCTTCATTTTGTGACCATATCTTCCACAAGATTTACACTTATCTTGCGGGCGATCCGCCGAAGTTTCCCTCTTATTACACTTATTACACTTCTTACATTTCTGGCATTTCTTACACCTTTGTGAAATATCTTCCTCATTTATTCTTTTCTTGGTAACGGCGAAACTTTCGGAGTTATTTGTTTGATCTTTTCCCTTCAACTCTTTCTTTTTCTTCCACTACTTTCTCTAGTTCTTGAACTCTCCTGACAAGGCTCGCGTAAACTTGAACATCCACCAAGATCATTTCATGAACAAGGCTCGGCTTAGAGGCTTCCATTTTATCTAGGTTCCTGTGAAGATGAGTGGGGAGATAATTTATTGACTCAAGATCTAGTGTTAATGAAATGTAAATACTTTATCTTTCTTTTATAACTTTAACCCCAAGTTCTACCCATCTCTCACGGAATTCCTATAGGACGACTGACAAGGATACTCAACCTATAACCTGGTTTCAACAACCTAAGGATTTTGGAAAGTTGAATCCAAATATGACCGACCGGGATACCGGACCTATTATGGAAACTTAACGATTGCGACAACCAAAGCTATGATATGACTAACAAGGATATCTGACCTATCACTGAAACCTAATAACTTGAGAATGTAAAAGCTGAAGCTCTAATATGGTTGATAAGGATGACCTATCCTTGGGACTTAATAACCAGAGGATATAACAACTGGAGGATAGGAAAGCCAAAGCTCTGATATGGCTTAATAACTGGAGGATATGACAACTGGAGGATAGGAAAGCCGAAGCTTTGATAGGATCCATAAACAACCTAAGAACTGGAGGATATGACAGCCGAAGCTCTGATATGACAGACAAGGATTCTTAATCTGGAGGATATGAAAGCCGAAGCTCTGATAGGATCCATAAACAACCTAAGAACTGGAGGATATGAAAGCCGAAGCTCTGATACCACCTCTGTCACGCCCCGGGCCGATACCAGCGGAACGTGTCGTTTGCTCGGAACGTGGCAGTTAAACAGTCGTGAATGATCAAGAGCAATCGCATAAGACCAAGATAATTTCGAACAACAATAGAAATTTATATTTCTATTATAAATCTCTTACAAGAACTTGTTTTCCAACTTGGAGACTTCAACACAATGGAAAGGAAGATAACGACATACTAACAGATTTAGACAAGATAACGGAATAAGAGACGCCAAGCTGACTTAGCTAGACAACACTATCTAGACTCAAGAAAGATAAAAGACTCGGTTCACTAGTTTCCGAAGCTCGCTTGCACACTTGTCCCGCCGGTGTGGGTCTCGGTCTTGCTAGCTACCTGCTTACCTAAAAATGTTGGAATAAAACGGAGTGAGCGAACGCTCAGTAGGAAATTATATCTTAAGAACTAGCAATGGGTTTAAGTAATTACAATTTTCCACATGTAAATGCAATAAGGCTATGCATGTAGAAATAACTGAACGAGTAACTAATCAAGAGAATAACACATCGGGCAAAACCTTCAAGCGAATATTAAACAAGAAACTTTCATGAGAGACTTCATAGATTATTGGCTATTTCACGCAAGTACATTGCCCGTGTCGGGCCACGCTAGTAAAGTCACGCAGGTCAAGTCACGCACGCAAGAAAAGAGAGATCGTGGAATGCCAAAGATCAAGATAAAGAGTACTCCGGTGCAATGCTAGACACCGTTATCATTAAAACTCCCATGGGCACTAGTACTTTCGGGCGCTCCTCCCAGGACCAGATCGGGCCCTATATGCACAGCATTCACGATAGATCTAGACATCCACGATAGTTTATAGCCAATAAGGAGTTCCAAGAACAAGCTTTAATTAGGATGATAAGATAAGATTTTCATGGAATTCAAGGGCAAGACCCTTGAGTAAGGACATACTGGCGATAAAATCCACGCAAAGCATATAAATCATGACATGTCGATAAACTGGGTGGAATTGGTTCCCTAACCGGGTACCATGACAAATAAGTGCCCATATGTAGATGGTCACTCCTTTATATAGAATTCTGATCTACAAGAACAGCATGTTAATAACATGAGGTCCAAAAGAATCATCATAACAAAATTGATATAGAATTGGGGTCTACACTAACATCTCATTGATGGCATGTTTTCCCCCATTCCTTAAGATAGTTCTCATATCATACATATAGTATAACATGAGGGCCGGTATACCATGTTTCATTAGAGTGACATGGTAAAGATTGTGTAATGGGTTTTTAGGGTACAACCAGCTCAGTCGACCTTGAGGGAATCCAAGGTTCGAGGAGTCTTACGGAGGTCTCTATGACTAACTCACTAGTCCAAAGGAACGGAATGTCCAATGGAGAGCTTGTATGTCAATGAGAATTGAGTGTGATCGATGAAACATCGTGAAAACGTGGGACTATACTCACGGAGAGAAGATATAGTGTCGATATATTATATAACAAATAAAACCATCGGTTAACAGTAGCAATAAAAATATCAGTTTTCAGGAAAATAACGACTTAAGATAAGTCTTCTCTTAAGTAAATAACGCCTCAGATAAGGGCATTATATAGGTATTTTCTATTTCCAGAAATTTCATATTTCAGTATTTTATGTAAAACACGCCTCCTTCAGGGGCGTTTTATTTAAATTTGACGACATACACTATGGTCGTCCATTCTTTTAATTCCATCTTTGCAGGAAACCTATTTTCTGTATTTTTCAAAAACACGCCCTGTCAAGGGGCGTTATTTATATACTCACGCCCTAGTTCAGGGCGTTAGTTCACAAGTCACGACCCAACTCAGGTCGTTAATTCTTCAAGGGTCATGAACATTAGCGAAAATATATGTGTCAAGCAATTTTCAGGGATGAAATTTCATGGACAGGACAGGAACAATTATCAAATTTTCATGGATGGACAGGCAAACTAACAGGTAGAGACATGCTTTATTATAGAATCAGGATTTCATATAAACCATATTTTAATGTGGGTATTTAATAATTTCATGAAATTAACGCCTAAGTACAGGGCGTCTATTATGAAATTGACGACCTCTGCGGTGGTCGTTTCTTTTTAAAGTAGCGCCCTAGTCCAGGGCGTTTCTTTTAAAATTTACAGAAAAATCATTTTAGAATCACAGGAAAACTTATCTAACATGCATGTCATGTTGGTATATTTATTAACTATTGCTTTGGGCTACATTGCCTGAGAAAACCTACCTTTTGATGAAACGTGAGGGTTTTAATGGAAACGATGCTCTGTTTAGAACGGAGCCCTCTGAAGATCAATAAACCGCTACTGATGATGTACGTGGATGAAGAACCTTCGTTCTTCAGGACGATTTTGCCACGGCTACCTGTAAAGGATGAGAAGATATAAATCTTCTTTACCTACGTAACCTGAAGGCAAGGGAAAAAGAAAGAGGAAGAACTTTTACCTGTTCTTTAACAATGATAGTGATGAAGATGATGATGCTTTGAAGAACGGTAGGTTTAAGAAGGCTTTTCTACAGAGAAACAAGATGAAGATCATTAATCGTATAACCTAAAGAAAAGGAAAATAGAGGAAGAACATTACTAGTTCTTCACATACCTCTGACGAACCGAATGCCAAAATAGCGAACAGATCGTATAGGTGGGTACTTATAGGATTTTGGAAATCCTAATAGGGTTAGAGGTATATTGGAAGTAATACTTCCATGATAGAGTCCTTACCCTAGTAGATACTTACTAGATTAGCTTAATCCTTCCCAGGATAAGCTCCTGGTTCGAACGGAACCGGAATGTAATTAACGACCTAGGTCAGGGCGTCGCATTTTAAATTGACGCCTTGTCATAGGGCGTTTCTTTAAAAGGCGCCTTATATAAGGGCGTTTCGTGTTTAAAAACACGCCCATGAAAGGGGTGTTTCTTTTACTTGCCCTATTTGGTGTTTGAAATTTGACGCCATGTGGTGAGGGCGTCCTTTCTTGAATCACGCATTGTTTAAGGGCGTGTCTAATTTAAATAGCGCCTTTATCAGAGGCGTTATTTCATTTTGTTTTATTTATCTATTTATTTGATTTATTTAAAATCTTTATTTTTATTAATATTTTATCAGGGTTGCTATATTTCTTCCTTCTAATAAAAGTATAATGTAATAAATGTGAATATTAATTTTTTTAAATTATTAATAAAATACTAATTGATGTTTTCTTCAAGATTTAATGATTCTCAATTCAAATAAAATGGTATTATGCATTAAATGCCTTACTTAAAAATAACATGTTATTCTTAAAATTATGATAATACAATGGTAGGGTTCATGAGTTCTTTTTGTGAGATTTCTCAGGATGTCAGGGGGTCGTGTACCGAGTCTGGCCTTGATTATTTATATTGTATTATATTTATTTATATTGCATTATATATTCATAAACATATTTGTTACTTTCTAACCCTCATATATCTATTAATAATTTGTATGTATATAGGGATTTTATTCCTCGTAATTTGTTTAACTTTTATTAGTCTTTGTCCTAGGTATCAGAGGCAGGTTCGATCTGAGCAACCCCTTAGGAATATCACTTGACCAATTATTTATTTGAATAAACTTTAATCATCAAACATTATATACTTGTGTATATATTTTATTCCTATTCCAAAATTACCGGGCGTTACATCTAAACTCGTGATTGAAATTCATAAAACACATATAGTTCCATAGCTAAAAATTGATGTTTTATGATTCTAAAATTAAGATAAGATAGTTAAAAATAATTCTAATAACATTATTATCTTAAAATTTCTTCCCACTTACCGTTCATTTTTGAACTCCACGACTTAATGTCGTTAAACATTATGCCTTAAATTGTTATCCACTTTTCTTGCAACTTCTGAAATTGTGTCAAATCTGTGCTTATTACAAACAACATATTCTTGAAAGTTCTTGGCCATATACATTAAAGTGGATGTCTAAACGTACTTGAGATCTTTGGATCCATATGACTCAATGCCTGGCATTAATGGGGCCCGGTCTGGTCCTGGGGGGAGCGCCCGAAAGTACTTGTGCCCATGGGAGTTGATTGACCAACGGTGTGGCATTGCACCGAAGTGCATGATAGATTTACTTGATACGGCATTCCACTATTCGTACTTGTTTACTTGAAAAATTACATGAATTACTTGACTTGTTTGAAAATGGCCAATTTCATGAAATTCTTTACTTGTTCAAAGTCATTACTTGGAAATTCATCTTGATATCATATCATCTCAATTACTTGGAATTCCATTCATGTTTATACACTTCCCGATACAATTTAGGAAATTGTTTAAATTGTTAATACTTAAAGATTGCCTGGTTCATAGAGATATAAAATCCTACTGAGCTTTTAGCTCACCCTACGTTTTGGTTAATTGTTGCAGGAAATGACATTGAACATGGGAATGGACAAGAGTGAGAGAGTGTTTTCCTTTTTACCTAGGTTTATGTAGATCAACTAGTGATTTTACAAGAATGTTGTACTTTGGGATTGGAAGTTGTAATTTGCCTTTATGGCTTATGAATTAGTTTCGTAATACTTCATTTTGATTGAATAAAAGTATCATTCTCCCGTTCATTTCTGACTTTAGAAATAAAATTGTACATGCTCTGATCGACACGCTTGTTTACGACTCGTCGCGCCCTCGATATTCCGCGTCGGGGCGTGACAGTCTTTGCGGTATCAGAGCCTAGGTTACATCAAATCCTATGTTTCATAATTATGGGTTCATTCTTAAAACATAGTTTCCCTCAAACATAGGTTCTTGATCAATATCTAGAAATTGGATAGGTCTCAAAACCTTCCCGGTAAGATTGGGTAGAAATACGGGTTAAATGAGAATTATCAAGAAATAAATACCACAACAAAAATAATAAACCTTGGAATTATGGTTTCAGGCTAATTCTCGCAAATGGCCGTCGAGAGAGCTCAATGGCGCGAGATGCAGCGGACCGTTCAAGGCTTAACACAAGCCCTCCAACAGGTTGCTTAGGGAGGAGCAAATCGAGGAGCCGGAGACTTGCATAGAAATTTCCGGAGCATGAACCCTCCCAAGTTCGCTGGATCTATGGATCCGTATGAAGCCGAACACTGAATTAAGGAGATCGAGAGGATATTCCGAGTCATGCAATGCGCCGACAAGGAAAAGGTCCTACTCGCTACTTTCCAGCTGGAAAGGGATGCACGTGCCTGGTGGGAATCAATCGAAGCTACTTTACCGCACGACCAAATTCTATGGGAAGAGTTCGTGGAACACTTCAATAACAAATACTTCTCCGATCGAGTACAAGAAAGGAAGGCCACCGAGTTTGCCGCTTTGAAACAAAGGGGTTTATCAGTTGCGGAATATGAAGCTCAATTTTCAAGGTTATCTCGGTACGCTCCACATCTCGCGAGTATCGACAAGATGAAGGCACGAAGATTTCTTAATGGCCTTAAGCCTCAATATATTACTCAACTGGCCCCGATGGATATCCAAATTTATTCTGATGTGGTACGGAGAGCACAACTCCTAGAAGATGCAACGGAGTTATCGGATCGCATCTGAGGAAGGGAAGCCAAGAGAGAGCAAGTTACTGGGTCCGAAAGTTTCAAACCTTCCTTCGGGAAGAAAAGGCCCAATGACGGGCGTAATATCATCAAGGATGGGTGAAATTTCAACAAAGGTGGACGTAACTTTCATGGGGACAAGAAACCGAGGACATTCGATAAGCAAATTGTCCCTATATCGGCAACATCAAAGGAATTATGCAAATACTGCGAGAAGTCCGGACATAAAGTCGAGGAATGTTGGAGAAAGCTCGGTGCATGTCTTCGATGCGAGAGTCGGGAGCATAGGATCCCGAATTGCCCTCTTCTTAATGAGCAAGCTCCATCACCGGCAAAGCTTCCTATTATTGCTAAGAAGCCAGGAAGACTTCAAGCCCTTATGGGTAAGGAACCTACCGAGGAAGGAGTCATCGTGGAAGGTACTCTTTTCATATACTCCAAGCCTGCCTCTGTCTTATTTGACACCGGAGCTACGCATTCATTTATATCTAGAAGATTTGCTGGTCTTTTATCTGTGAAGCCTGTTCCATTAAATTCTACACTTACCATTACTACCCCTATTGGAACGGGAATGGAGATTCAACACTTCTATCCTGATAGTGAAATTCTAATTGGTGGTTATCTCTTACCCGCTGATTTGGTATGCATGGAGATGGAAGGATATGATGTTATTTTGGGTGCCGATTGGCTATCTACACATGGTGCTAGTGTCAATTGCAAATTGGGTACGGTAACTTTCATGGGTTACCCCGACCTTCTATTTTCGGGTATCAGGCATTTCAAGCACATACCTCTAATTTTGGCCCTCAAGGCCGAGAAATTCTTAAGGAAGGGTTGTGTCGGTTTCTTAGTTTCTATCACTATGACCGAGCACACGGAACCCATTCTAAAGGACATTCCTATCGTTCGGGATTATTCTGATGTATTTCCAGACGAGTTGCCTGGTATTCCACCCGAGAGAGAAGTGGTTTTCTCTATTGATTTAATTCCGGGAGCGGCACCCGTTTCTAAAGCTCCATATCGGATGTCTGCTGTGGAAATGAAAGAATTAAAGGATCAATTATTGGAATTACTGGAGAAGCGGTTTATCCGACCAAGTACTTCACCTTGGGGAGCCCCGGTCTTATTTGTCAAGAAGAAGGATGGTTCGATGAGGTTATGTGTTGATTATCGGCAACTGAATCAACTCACCATCAAGAATAAATATCCATTGCCGAGAATTGATGAATTATTCGACCAGATTTCTGGAGCTCAATATTTCTCAAAGATCGACCTTCGATCTGGTTATCATCAATTGAAGATCAAGGAAAGTGATATTCACAAGACTGCATTTCGGAGTAGGTATGGACATTACGAGTTCACCGTTATGCCTTTTGGCTTAACAAATGCGCCTGCCGCATTTATGCAAATGATGAACAGCGTATTCAGGCCGTACCTCGATCAATTTGTGGTTGTATTCATCGACGATATTTTGATCTACTCCAAGTCTAAGGAAGAACATGAGGAACATCTCAAGAAGGCCCTTCAATTATTAAGGGATCACAAGCTTTATGCCAAATTAAGCAAGTGTGATTTCTGGTTGGAGGAAGTTTCTTTTCTCGGTCACATAATTTCCCGGAATGGTATCGCCGTCGATCCTTCTAAGGTTGATGCCGTAAAGAATTGGGAAAGACCTACTAGTGTGACGGAAATCCGAAGTTTCTTGGGATTTGCTGGATATTATCAAAGATTTATCAAGGATTTCTCAAAGATCGCAGTATCTTTAACAAGATTGACAAGGAAGGAGAATCCTTTTATATGGTCCGAGGAATGCGAGAAAAGCTTTCAAACTTTAAAGGATTGTCTCACGACTGCTCCTATTCTCACATTACCTACGGAAGGAGGAGGATTCGAAGTGTATGCTGATGCATCTGGAATTGGCCTAGGTTGCGTATTAATGCAACATGGCAATGTCATAGCTTATTCCTCCTGACAATTGAAGAAGCACGCGGAAAATTATCCCGTACATGACCTAGAACTGGCAGCTGTGGTTTTTGCTTTGAAGATCTGGCGACATTACCTCTATGGCGAAGCCTTTACGGTGTATTCTGATCACAAGAGTCTCAAATATTTATTCTCTCAAAAGGATCTCAATATGAGACAAAGACGGTGGTTGGAATATTTAAAAGATTTTGACTTCTCTATACAATATCACACTGGGAAAGGCAATGCCGTAGCTGATGCACTTAGCCGAAAACCAATGGCTTTACTATCAAGCATGATGGTTAAAGAATGGCATCTACTTGAAGAAATGGCCAACTTAAACCTCAATATGAAGGAGAAGGAAGGCGGAGTCTTTGTTGCAAATATTCGACTCCAACCTGAGTTACTCTCGGAAATCAAGGGACGGCAAGTTAATGATCCATTGATCGTTGAAATCAAAGAGAAACTAGATCAACGACCAGATTTCCTTCTGGCTGATGATGGAAGGCTCTTATTCAAAGGAAGAACTTGTGTACCGGACTGTTCTAACCTCAAGGGTGAAATCCTAGAAGAAGCACATCGGTCAAGGTACACTATTCACCCCGGTGCTACAAAAATGTACCAAGACCTCAAGAGAACATTCTGGTGGCCTAATATGAAGAGAGAGGTAGCCGAGTTCGTAAGCCGATGTTTGGTTTGTCAACAAGTCAAGGCCGAACACCTCAAACCGGCAGGCAAGCTCAAGCCTCTCGAAATACCGGAATGGAAATGGGATAGTATTGGTATGGACTTCATTGTTGGATTACCGAAGACCCGAAGTGGTTTCGATGCTATATGGGTAATTGTTGATCGGTTAACAAACTCCGCTCACTTTTTACCTATCAAGACTAGATGGACGGTGGATGTTCTAGCCGCCTTATATATCAAGGAGATCGTAAGGTTGCATGGTATTCCAAGCTCTATTATTTCGGACCGAGATCCAAGATTCACCTCTCACTTCTGGAAGGGTTTACAATCGTCTATGGGTACTAGACTAAGGTTTAGTACGGCTTTTCACCCTCAGACGGATGGACAAACCGAGAGGAAGAATCAAATTATTGAAGATATGTTGAGAGCCTGCATGATTGACTTCGGTGGTAGTTGGCATGAACATTTACCGCTGACTGAGTTCGCTTATAACAATAGCTATCAGTCGAGTATTCAAATGGCACCATTCGAAGCATTATATGGCCGAAGTTGCAGATCGCCTCTATGCTGGAGCGAGGTTGGTGACAAGGGATTGCTTGGTCCCGACATTGTACAAGACACAACCGACAAAATCCAGTTAATACAAGGAAGGCTAAAGGTCGCCCAATCAAGGCAAAAGAGCTACGCCGACAATCGGAGGAGAGATCTTGAATTCCAAGTGGGGGAGCATGTCTTCTTAAAGATCTCACCCACCCGTGGAATTAGAAGATTCGGCATCAAAGGAAAGCTAAGTCTGAGATTTATCGGCCCTTTTGAGATTCTGGAGAGAATCGGCGAGGTAGCATACAAGCTGGCCTTACCTCCTCAACTGGCTGGTGTACACGACGTATTCCATGTATCCATGCTAAGGAAATACGTCTATGATCCCTCACATGTGATTCAATTTGAAGAATTGAAACTCCAAAAGGACTTATCATATGAAGAAAGACCGATCAAAATATTAGATCGAAAATTGCACCAACTGAGAAATCAGGCCATACCGATGGTGAAAGTCCAATGGAGCAAGCGTGGATTCGAGGAAGCAACCTGGGAATTGGAAGAATCCATCAAGAAGAAATACCCGGATTTAATCTCAGGTTAGAAATTCGACCTCTCTACTCGAATTTTTGAATTTTAGTTATATAATGTGAATTTGGAGGACCAAATTCTTTTAAGTGGGGGAGGATGTAGAAACCCAAAATTTAAAAATGAGAAATAAAATTTTCAATTTGATTATGTAATTGAAATTTTCATGAAATAATCAAATTTCATTTTTACTATATGATATAAGCTAGTTTATTGAATTTACTTGAATCAACTAGAAGTAAATAGAGATTAAATGCTTTGCACCTTAGATAAATCAATAGTAAGCCCAATAAAAGTCCATGTAATGGACTAGGATCACAATTGGCCCATTAGATAATCCAAAATGGGCTGAATTAATGGATTAAAGGATTTGTTAAAGGATAAATTGACCTAAGTTCGTAACATGTGTTTAATATGCAATTTTAGGGATTTTAATAATCCCATTTCTAGAAGATTTGACTCAAAAATGGACCCTTACCTACCAGCCATTTTTACACTGAATTCACACTTAAGATGGTCTACATTAAGAGGAGAAATTGTATTTTTCTTCTAAAACGAGTTCATGGGGTTGGTGGATTTAGGTAAGGAAATTTTGACCTATTTTGCCAAGTTTTGGCTATAAATAGAACCCCATTCGACCCTCAAACCATCCCTGGAAGTTAAGTTTATGCTGCTGCGAAGATTCGTGGAGATTTGAAGGAGGATTTGAAAGATCAAGGGTTTTCTTTATATATTTGGGGATAATCTTAGATCCGTCAAAAGGTAGGTGTCTCTCAGGCTAAACTCAAATCAATGCATGCTACCTTGTCTGTTTTTCTGTCCTCTTTCCATTGATAGCTCATTTATTAAATTCCATTGAGAAATGAGAAAGTTATGATCATTTTACCCCTTGATATTTCAGTTCCGTTTTCGGAATCTTAAGGCGCTATACATCAGTAGCGCGTCCTTAACGCGCTGGCCCGATATAGCGCGTTCATAACGTGTTCATACAGACCCTGCTCCTTTGACCAAACTTTCAAATATAATCGTATAATAATATAGTGCAAAATTCAAGATCGCGCTATAGGAACATAGCGCGTTCATCATGAACGCGCTATGGATGTATAGCGCGATCATAGTTTAAAAATCCAATGACCGAGGGTCAAATTTTAGTATTTCTAAAATGGATATATTATACCTAGAGTATGTATATATATATCAGGAATGTATATCTATCATGGTTTACCCAGAACCCATCTCTTTAACCTAGTTTTCAAAATTCTTAAATATACCCCTCTGTTCCTGAACGCGCCATCCACATATAGCGCGTTCTTGAGGAACGCGCTCGCTACCTATAGCACGTTCATAAAATTTTTTCCAGAAATATTTCTGTCAATCAAATATTATATTTTGAATATGTATATATGCTGTTCTGAACGCGACCCTGTGCTATAGCGCGTTCACAGACAGAAACATGAAAACCAACCGCACCGCACCGCACCGCACCGCGACCGCGGCTCGGCTCGACACGGCACGGTACAAATAAATAAATAAATAAATATATTACTGGTTTTGTATCAACTCACAACTCGAGCCCACATCCTATGTCCCTTGGGTCCTGACCCAAGGGTGAGTTCTCCAACATATAAAGCCATGCAAGTTTTTTTGTAACTTCCAATATGGGACAAAACTTAAGCCACTATCCAACATGAACTATATCACTTGAAAATCTACATTAGTTACATGTATATAATCACCATATAATCACCAAAAGTAATAAATGGTAATATTAGCATGTTTTGATTATTATGACATGTTAAAAATTTATTTTGTAAAATAAAATTATTATTTTTGCATGTAAAAATCTTTTTCAACATGTTAAGATTATTTTCAGCAAGTTAGAGTTATTTTTGACATACACTTTTATTTTCTTATCATAAGGTTAATTAATGTATGAATAAATACTAATATCTAAACTCGTGATTGAAATTCATAAAACACATATAGTTCCATAGCTAAAAATTGATGTTTTACGATTCTAAAATTAAGATAAGATAGTTAAAAATAATTCTAATAACATAATTATCTTAAAATTTCTTCCTACTTACCGTTCATTTTTGAACTCCACGACTTAATGTCGTTAAACATTATGCCTTAAATTGTTATCCACTTTTCTTGTAACTTCTGAAATTGTGTCAAATTTATGCTTATTACAAACAACATATTCTTGAAAATTCTTGGCCATATACATTAAAGTGGATGTCTAAACGTACTTGCGATCTTCAGATCCATATGACGCAATGCCTGGCATTAATGGGGCCCGTTCTGGTCCTGGGGGGAGCGCCCGAAAGTACTTGTGCCCATGGGAGTTGATTGACCAACGGTGTGGCATTGCACCGAAGTGCATGATAGATTTACTTGATACGGCATTCCACTATTCGTACTTGTTTACTTGTTACTTGTTTACTTGAAAAATTACATGAATTACTTGACTTGTGTGAAAATGGCAAATTTCATGAAATTATTTACTTGTTCAAAGTCATTACTTGGAAATTCATCTTGATATCATATCATCTCAAGTACTTGGAATTCCATTCATGTTTATACACTTCCCGAAACAATTTAGGAAATTGTTTAAATTGTTAATACTTAAAGATTGCCTGGTTCATAGAGATATAAAATCCTACTGAGCTTTTAGCTCACCCTACGTTTTGGTTAATTGTTGCAGGAAATGACATTGAACATGGGAATGGACAAGAGTGAGAGAGTGTTTTCCTTTTTACCTAGGTTTATGTAGATCAACTAGTGATTTTACAAGAATGTTGTACTTTGGGATTGGAAGTTGTAATTTGCTTTTATGGCTTATGAATTAGTGTTGTAATACTTCATTTTGATTGAATAAAAGTATCATTCTCCCGTTCATTTCTAACTTTAGAAATAAAATTATACATACTCTGATCGACACGCTTGTTTACGACTCGTCGCGCCCTTGATATTCTGCGTCGAGGCGTGACAACACAATCCTCACTGCTGATTCACAGATTCGACACGCACACGAGGACACAGTCCTCACTGCTGATTCGCAGCTTCACAGGAATGACTACCCACGCACCCAATGGTGCAGAGTATCAGAAATGGAAAGGGAAAACAAACAAGAAAGCGAAAACAGTATGGAGAACACAATGTAGCTCTGGATGATGATGCAAGAGCTTTACTAAAGATGAAATGAATCAAATTTTAGTCTTCCTCAGCTTCTAACTGAGCTTCAGACAAGGACCGGAAGCTAGACCGATACTCTTCCTCTTTTTCTTCTTCTGTGGCTCTCTAAGACTTCAGATCTGGCACTCTAGCTCTATTTCTTCCTCTTCTTCTGCTTCTTCCTTGCTCTCAGACTTCTTACACTTTTTCTTCTTCTCTATTCTCTCAAATTTATTCCTTCTTCCTCAGCAGAGCCAGCTTACTTCCTTTGCAAGAATCATACTCCGTATATATAGTGCATAGAACAAATGGATGAGGAGCTTTTTCGAGACTCACACTGATTGGTCCAGGTCAGATGAAATATTCTCTGGAAAAGGCCCTTCTAGAATCTTGGACCATCGATCTGAGTGCCTACCCAATCATTGGGCCTTGGTCCATGTGCCCAAGAGGGTACACACTTAAAGTTCGCAGTTCTGCCTTGAGAGTTCTATCGATTGAATCACCTGATTCAGACTAGGGGGGTCGACCCTGCTACATGTTGTTGTTGCTGCCACTACTGTTGCTTGCACTGTTGTTGCTACTGGGTGACCTTGCTGCTATTTCTATAGGTTGCTACTACTATTGTTGTTGTTGTTGCATGCTGTTGTTGTTGTTGCTGGATGCTGCTGTTGCTACTTGTGCATGCTGCTATTGTCATTGTTGTTGCTGTACTTGTTAATGCATACTGGATCACCAATTAGGTCGACCTACCATGAAGGTTAGGTCGACACACCCTGACCTCTGATAGGGCTATTTGTTCTGGTGAACCAATGTAGGTCGACACACTTCTGATGTATGTCGACACACTCTAGCTGTAACAACAAGTGTGTCGACACACTCTATCTGCTTTTGTTACTTTTATATGCTAGCTACTCCTCAAGAGTCTGTCGACTTGAACTCCTCTTCTATCGACCAGACTCACATGTCAGTGGACTTGGTCTTGTACATCTTGGAATCCTTCTATTGTGTAAATTATGTTTTAATGATGTCTCAGTATAAGTCATTTTCCAATTGATTTAGAAAATCATGAAACATCCTTTTATTTGGCTAGGTGTGAAGAAGTTTAACAAAGGTTAAAGGCTGCGTTGACCGCACCATAGGATGCGTCGACTCCATTGTTCACAAAAGAAGAAAAAGCCCAAAGCTTGTCAAGGCTATGTCGACCTCATGGCCTCACTGCATCGACTCCAGACGTAGTTCCAGCATGGGGAATGAGAGAGTCGACACTCAGGGTCGACTCCTCTCTACGGATGTTCTACCGTGCCCTGTTGTGTCGACCCCGCCATCTCAGGGCGTCGATGTGAGGCTCTCCTAGAGAGCGCTGTGGACGCACCCTTCAAAGGATGCGTCGACACACTCCACGTGTTGCGTCGACTCACAGCTTGCGAGCCTGTAAACAGTACAAGCAAGTCACTGGCTACGTCGACTCCAGATCATCGCTGCATCGACTCTAGCCTCACCCTGGGGTCTGGCAGCTCAAAAGTCTTGAAGCTGCGTTGACACAGGGGACCAGGTGCATTGACGCACAAGAAGCCTCCCAGAAGCCGTCTCAAGCTCATTCTCAACGGCTGCGTCGACGCAATGACATTACTGCTTCGACTCACCTGAAGTTTCTTCAGTCAACTTCTGTCAGATCAGCATCAGTTCGAAGACCATACAGAGACAAAAAATAGGCGACGTAAATCTCCAAAATCATGTTTTTTGAGGTCTGGAAAAGGCTACTAGGACAGATAACTGTCCTTGTCATCATAAGGTTGCCAGAATAGCTTTTTGGTCAGAAGATCTGTCAGTTAGCAATTGTGGGAAAGGTCACCTTTCATAGTAACATCCTTTTTGCACTTAACCAATTAGGTTGTTGTCCTAAAAAGTGTCTAGGATAGAGGAGTATACCCTCCTATCCTGAACCAATCAGAAGGAGGATCTTGAAGAGCCATTTGACCAAAGAATTCCTATTTTACTCCAACCATTCAAATGGGAGAAGCTTGGAGGGAAATTTTTTGTTGCTTGTGCCTATAAATTGGACGCCCTCTGCATGAAGATTGCTGCTGCTGGAGCTATAAGTCTGCCCGGAGAAGAGTTGAACGTGAGAGGAAATGCAAAAGGAAGGAGAAGGAGCGCATGTTCTGATTTCTATCAGAAAAATGTGAGAGCAAGAGAAGTGGAGAAAGAGCTACAGCGAAGCCAGTAAGCCATGGTTTACTTGAGTCATTGATTTGCACCACCATTCATCGTGTTCTTCATTTTGTAATAGATGCAGTTGCATTTTCTTGTTTTATGTTCGTTGTTTTTGGTTGTTCTACCACAAGCCATTCTGTGTGTGGGGCGTCGTCCCCATGTGAACTGCAGTTGTAGCTTGTGTGTTTGTTTTCCTTGGTTCTTATTTGTTCTTTTGGGGCTTGTCCTCGTGTGCTGCGTATTGCAGCGTGAGGACCTTGTCCTCGTGAGGACTTCATCCTCGTGTGTGTGTCTGGGGAGTATCCCCGTGTTCTGTTGGGTTCACCAGCGTGTGTGTGTGATCTCTTTTGGCCAAAGAGTGGAAGCCTCACTGAGTTGGTGAGGGGTGGACATAGGCATGCTTGGTAGCAGCCGAACCACCTTGAAATTGCTGGTGTTGTGGTTTGATGCTTGATGTCCATTTCTTCTACTTCTTCTTCGCAGGTGCTCTGATGTGTTAAGTGCATTCAATATCATTTTGCTGCTAACCTTTCGCATACTAGTCTAGTGTTGCGCTTGATTTGGTCTCACTGTTTTACTTTGATTGATAGTCTCTTTAAAAAACTACTAAAGGTTGAGTGTAGGATCTATTAACCCCCCTCTAGATCCCCTCATAGCATCCAACAGTTGGTATCAGAGCGGGTTCCCTAGAAATGTGGTCCGACGACTAGGGGAGATCCGATGGGAATATCTCTCACAACTACATAGCTGAGGGCCATGCCATCAATCGACCTCCATTCTTCGATGGAACAAACTACTTATACTAAAAAAATAGAATGGAAGTGTTTCTTCATGCCCAGGATCATTTGATCTGGCGTGTTGTCAATAGAGGTCCTTTTGTTCTACCAGAGTTGGATGATACCTGGACCCTTGACTAGGTTAAGAAATCCACAGTTAATTGGAGCGCAATGAATATAATGTAGTGCGCTATCCACCCCACAAAATACTCAAGAGTATCCACATGCAAATCTGTAAAAGAAATGCGGGATAGGCTTGAGCTAATCTATGAGGGGACATCTGAGGTAAGGGCCACCAAGGCCAAAATGTTGATCTCTAATTACAAAATGTTCAGAATGAAACCAGACGAATCTATTTCTGAGATGTATGCAAGATTCTCCCAATTAAAAAACTGCTTAAAACTTCTGAGAAAAGAATACACTGACAGTGAACTGGTTAGGAAGATCCTTAGATCTCTCACCGCAGCGTGGCACACTAAGGCCACTGCGATTGAGGACTCTAAGGACTTCTCTGTTATGACAGTTGACGAACTGATAGGTTTGCTCATGACATATGAGCTCAACCTGAAGAGAAGTGAGGAAGACACCAAGCACAAGAAGACTGTTGCTCGCAAGGTTTCTAAGAGCACAGACGAATCTGAAGAAGACGGTGAAGATGACATCTCAGGGGGAAGCCTAGCTGACCATGCCTTGCTCACTAGGCAATTCAAGAAGTTCCTGAGAAAAAGAGGTAAATTTCATAAGAAGAAGAGGACACCACATTTAAGTAGAACTCCCAATCTAAAATTAGCTCAAATTAAGAAATCTGACAATGTTATCTGCTATCAATGTAAGAAAGCAGGACATATGTGAGGAGAATGTCCTGAGCTGCTCAAAAAAATGTCCAATGCCAAGGGAAAGAAGACCAAGGCAATGGTCTGCACTTGGAGCAACGACGAGGAGGAAGATGAAAGCTCCTCCGCATTGGAAGATGAGGATGAATTCTGTTTGATGGCAGATGAAGATCAGGTAAGCACTACAGTGCCCCAGAATTTATATCTATAATTTTTGATATTTAAAATAATTTTCTAGAATTTATAAAGGCTTAAATAAATTAATGAAGGGGTAATTAGATTAATAAGTCATTATAAGACTCAATTAGGCTAATTAGTTAACCTAGCCTATCTAATTATTATCCAAAAGGTTAATGGACCAAGCCCATCAAGTTTGGCCCATATTCTAGAGGGGTAATTAGCTAATTAACGTATTTTAAGGATAAATACTATTTATATAAGATAATTATGTGGATAAATGAATAAAAGAGTTTTATCAAATTGAAACTCTATATACGTTGAATGTAACGGTCTATCAGGCGACCGCCACAGCCCTGTAATGCACCTAGGCTGATACGTTACACTCGGTTAGTTCCGTGAAAGAAAGAACGAGCAAAAAGATTAGAACTTTAGGATCTTATCTATAAGAGATCGACTTAGGGGAGCTTATAACATTGCTAAGGACTCTTAGGGATTAGGTTCTGACAAATTAAGGACTCTAGAATCGATCTAATCTTCAAATCCTAACCAAAACCCTATAAATAGGACCTAGTTCTGAACTGAGCGACCCTTACTTTTGGCCCGTGAAGAATCAAGGTAAGGAGTCATAATTTCGGGTAAGTTCTTTAGAAGATTTTGTTTAGTATATTATAGACTAATAGTTCTCCAAATTTCGTGCTAGGAGACCAAGCAACCAAGAAGATAGAAGCTTCCAAAGTTACTGATTCAACCTTAGCAACCCAGGAATCTGAACGCAAGACCCCTGAAGATCCAGAGATTAGGACATCTAAACGAGGTAATTAGAGTTCAATCATTTAGAACTTTTTGTACCCAATAGTCTCATCTCCGTACCCTCAAAATTTCACATCCTTAGGTCAAGAGACTGAGAAAATAGAGCATATTGAAGTTGCAGATTTATCACAAGAAGTACAAGGGTCTAAGGGTAGCACCTAGCATTAAATTCGAAGTTTGAAGGTCTTAAAAGAGGTAGGTTATCTCATGATTGGCAAAAAAACTTGTCAGGGATAAAAGCCCTCTAATTGTGCTTGATTTCATGCATCATAGACTAAGAATTTCATGATTTCATAGTTTTATATATTCATGCATCTCTTAGCCCTAAATAGAAATTAAAAGGTATTATCTTGTCTATTCACTAAACCCTTGCATATAGTTGGTCTATGCATCGTTATCATGACTAGGACAGTGGTAATATGTTGATTTCCAAGCATGTTATGTTTTCATAAATCTTCACTTTAGTTTACTACCAGCAAGTTCTCTGACGCACTAACGTGAGACCGTCACATGCATGTAACGACCTTACGATAGACCGTCACATTCTTTTGTGTTTTTATTTGTTCTATTGTCTCTGACGCACCCTAGCAGGAGCGTTACACCACTGTAACGGCCCCTCGATAAACCGTCACAATACTGTAACGCGCCTATCCTAAACCGTCAGGCACTGTGTTCTGTCAGCCTGAGGCAGAATGATAACCAGTTAGAGTTTACTTATAAATAAGCTTAGATAGCTAAGTTTGGACATGTTATCATGACTTTAAGTTTAGTTACTGTTTCATAATCAAATTGCATGGTTAATGTGTCTTAGGATTATTTTAAGTTATGTTAATTTCATCGGCTAAAACTATATAGTTTTGTATTCTAAATCAAGATTTTTCCAAATGTTGTATTGACAGAGTTTTCTCATGGTTTCACATTGTTATACATTCTTTTCCATCTATAGAGTCATTTCTTTAAGTACATGGCGCATATTCTGGTATCTTGTCCATTTAGTTCACTCTGCACTATAGGAACACTATTCTTGGACATGAGAACCTCTTTATTGGATATTCCTTCCAATGGACTAGAAAATCTTGTTTCAAGGCCTCCGTAATTCTCCGCGAGCCTGGGATTCCCACTAGGATGCCGAGTTGGTTGTACCATTAAAGCCCATTGATTAGATTACACTATCGATATTTTTGGTTATCAGTAATGTAACAGCTCTGCATTGGACCGTCAGGAGCATCTAACGGCCCAATGTACGACCGTTACATTCAACTGAGTCCGATTTCTTAGTTCTAGATTCAGACTAATATAACGGCCCAATACTACAGCGTCACATCATGTAACGGCCCAGTACACGACTGTCACACTACTTGAGTATTTTAACCCAAGGATTGACCAAGGGTTGATATTTCAAGATTCTAAATAGACTCTTGATGATCTAGAACTAATCATATTGATCAAGGAACCTAATATAATGAATGAAAGATAAAGAATGTATCGTTATGCTGCCGATTTATTTTCATAAGCATAACCTTGCTTAAGTCATTCTTGATTTCTCATGATTCTTATTGAAGCAATCATTTATTGAATTATCGTTATCAAGAGCTTGTTGGAATTGTATATTCTTGGCCATACTTTATTGTTACATGCGTGGATAAAACTTGATTTATACTTGAAGATGTGATCGAGCACTGATTGTGTTCAAGGGCTCTATGCTAGTCCCCTCGGCTGATTGTCGGAAACATACTATTATAAACCATGGGATATGATGCTACTAGCGTCGCATTGCGCTGGGAGTACTTTCTTTATAAATAAGTGAAAATCCATAACACAATACAGCATGATTGATGCTTGACTTTCTTGATATTCCACAGAAATTCATGAGGTACGTGTGATGGGAATCGACGCCGAGCATGTACTTTTTATTTTGTATTTATGTCCTTTTAGTTTGTGTTTATATCCTTGAGAAAGTATGTACGCAAATGTAAGGCTTTATACGCCAAAGAGTCATTCCCATGGATTGTGTGGGTTTTTGTGCAAATGTGTAGTAGGTCCAGCTAGGGGGCCCCCTCCCCTTCCCCATTGGTCCACCTCATCCATGTGGGGCTGGTCAACCATCCTAGGTGGCCATCTAGAAGGTTTGAATGCTAATTGACCACATGGGAGACAAAGGGGTTAAAATTTTAAAGGTAGGCCACCTACCTTACCTACCTAGTCAAAGGAGTGCCCATTCATATGTAATTTATTTATTTTGAGTTTTGACCACATGGGGGATGAAAATGACATATTTCCCACGAAATTATCAGCCCCCCCACCCCTTGATATTTTCTATATAAGCCTATGTATAGTGTCATTAGAGATTAATGAAGAAATGAAGAGAAAATTGTTGGAAAATCAAGAGTGTTCTTGAGCCCCTCCTCTCTCCCTCTGGTTTATCTCCTCCAACCCCAGATCTAGAGTGGTTCTACCTCCCTTCATCCCCTCTCAACCTCTGATCATCACCGGTGCCGCCGCCGCCGCCGTTCGTGCCGCCTTCGAGCCGCCACAGGATCAATTTTGGTGTTCTATCTTGCTGGACAGAGGTGAAGCTCGGAAATTCCTCAAGTCAGCCACGAGTTCAGATAGACTTCAAATTTTGAGGGTTGGTTCCTACCTTATAGACCCTTCCCCACAAAAACATTCAGCTCTAAATTCCCCCGTTTCATATTGTTTCCACTTCGTTCATTCCCCAAACTCAAATCAGATCTGTCTCTGTCTACAGTGACAGAACCTTTGAGTTCGTCCCCTTCTACCACCCTTTTGAATTTCTTTTGCCCTCCCAATTTAACTGGGGTTTCTGTCCATTTTTCCCTACCTCCACCATTTTTATTAATTTTTTTTGAGTCTTTTACCTATTTTTCAAAATTCATGTTCTACCGTAGCTACAGTACTTCCAGCCAGATCCCAGATCCGACCTTCCTCCAGTAAACAAATCATAGAAATTCATAGACACATCCAAACGTGTCAAAACTAACTTTGACATCTTCCCAACTCAAAATCCAACAACTTTCAAGCAGAAGCCGAAGTCTGAATCCAAGTTCTTCCTAGCGGTCAACGGCAGTTATCAGAGATCAGCTCTGCAGATCTGAGTGTTTAGTTACTGTACAACAGGAGGTTGTAAATTCCATAAGTCAAGATCAGCGAAGATCCAGGCCGGATCTCTAGGCCTACATTGAATTACTTCAAGTCAGCTTTCTAACGGCGCTAATTTCGTGTCAATCCGACATCGGATCTGATCGCAGCGCCCATTCTCGCCGGAGCGCGCGCTACAAAACAGCAGCAACCAGCCCGTGGACAGCAAACCCGACGGGTGCCGATCGGAGCCGCCCGACCTCCGGGCGATGTTCCAGCGTGCCGCCAGCCTGGGGATCACCTCCACCAGTGTCCCCACCACAGTGGTGACACCGGGTCCCACACGGCCCCTCCGGACAGCACGTGGGCCCCACCGTCACTAGTTCGGGTGTTGCCGAAGCTACGCGGAAAGCCGCCCGTCAACCCTAAATCGGCCCTCCCGGGCTCCATTGTGTCACCCTTTACCTCCCTGCGTGGAGTGGGCTTTACATCATTGCTGTAATCTTTATGTATTAACTATCCCGGGAGTGCGAGATCGGCCGGGTCCGTCGTCCCCACGCCGAGCACGTGGAGGTATCGTCTTCGCTCTTTACTTGGCATTTTGCTTAATTCTCATATATGCTTGTTTATGCCGCTGCTAGAGAGCATGATAGGGTAACTAGCTCGCTTTCTATTTGTATCACCGCTACTGCGAGAGTGAGCGTTACCGTCCCGTGACCCAATCCGGGCACGAAAGTGCGAGCCGACCACCCTAGCTCTTGCCGGTTTCTCAACCGTGCACGTCCGACGCTTCCCTCATCAAGGGACGATCGCGAGCTTGTTGTGTCCGTGGTCCCGTCCCGCATCAATTTGGTATCAGAGCAGGTTGAGTCTAGGGTGTTTGCATTCAAAAAAAAAAAAAAGAGTGTCATTTACGTCTAGTCATTAGTCGGTCTAAGTCGTGTTTAGGATCATCACATTTTTAAAACAACAAAAAGAGTCGTTTTTGGGTCGCATACATCCCTTTACTCGGTATATAAAAAGGTGTTGTCCGACCGTTAGGTTACGCCTATCGGGAAGGCCGCACACTTGTGCGAGTGACCTCCGGGTCGATTGTCTCCGCCCCGTACCGAGTCTTGGTTTACGTCTAGGGTCCTTAGTGTGCATTAGTTAGTGCATTCCAACTTTGCATTACTTAGTGTCGTGTCTAGTGTTTTGGTCCGAGTGTCGGCATGGCCATCCACTAGTTTCCCCGTGTCCCATGGAGTCCCAAACTCCCGGATGGTGGCGATACTATCTCAAATGGAAGGACCACCCGAACCACCCCACGAGGCCCGAAACCCGGGATTTCTACGGGTCCGATGACCCGAGTGTCTATCTAGAATGGGAAGCCATTATGGATGATTACTTTGAGGTGTACATCATGTACGGGCCCATGCAAGTCGATGTTGCCAAAAGGTGACTTTTTGGTGAAGCCGCTGCAACTTGGAGGGACATCAAATATTGGAGGGAGGATAGGAATCTAAGGCCCATCAAGTCATGGTGGGAAATGAAGAGAATGCTTAGGAGGGCCTACGTTCCCCGCCCACCTACCTCCAACCACGGAGGTCATTCCACTCACCAACCCCACCAACTCACCCACAATCAAGTGGGCCACACCTCTACCCAATCCCACCCCTTCACCGCCGTCCAAGCCCACCAAAGTGACCCCAATCTAGTGGCCCGCCCATGCACCACCAACCAACCTCCCCTTGGCACTCCCATCCCAACCCACTCAAGCACCTCCAACCGAGTAGAAGTCCCGCTTATAACCGAGCCTAGGCCCACACCCGAGCCGAGAGTTAAGGAGCTAGTCCACCCCAAGGTCCCTCCTCCAACCCGCTCCTTAGAAGAAATAAAGAAAATGATTTCGGATTGGTGGGAAAGGACACAAGCTACTCCACCACCCATGGATGCTCCATTCTTATCTACCTCCGGTCTTCATTCGAAACCATCAAAGTGGGAACTACCAAAGCCCGAGCCACCCGTGTTTCTTACGGGAACACTTTACATAGCCGAGCCACTTCTTAGATGGCTCAAGGATGGCTTGGTCCCACATCTCTTCCCATCAATGGACCCCACACTACCACTAGTGCCGGTCAACTCATTCCATACCACATTTCGATCTCGTCACCATGTTGATACGTTGGATGATCTTGTCATGGGATTAGATTCACAATGGGAGTTGACGCATCTTTTGGCCCGAGGCTTTGACCAACCCGCTAGTCTTAGCTTCACCCATCCGGCCATAGGGTCCATTACCTCCGAGTGCACCGTGGGTTGTGTCACCACGGAGGTTCTTCTACTTCTCCCGCTACCGGATGAGCCCGACTTCATGACTTTGCTTCCGAGGGAGGAGTCATATTTCCTATACACGGTCCCATCTACCATGACGGAGGAAGGTGACCACCCGCACCTTCAAGAATTTCATGATTGGGACCATGTCATGTTGGAACCCACTTCATGGGGTCACACCTTCTTCGACCCTTTTGACCCCTTCACTAGTGACCCTCCCGAGTTTTCATACTCGTTACCCTTCTTCCGCGGAGTTCACTATCCCACCTTTTCCATTCGGGCCAAGCAAACTCCACATCGCCATAGGTCCGAACCATCCCTCGGGGGTAAGGAAGACTTTGGTTTCCCCGATCCCTCTAAACCACCCGCACCTCCCGGACTTCCCGCATCCAAGCCCAATGTCCATGATTGGTGCATCATAGTATGTCTAGGAGTTCCCCATGACGTCAACCTCCAGTTACGTCAAATGCATGTATGGCACATATTCGGGTGTCCTGGTCCGTCGTCATCCATGTACGGGTCTGACTAACATTAGGTGTGTCTAGGGTCCTAGTTGAGTCGGTGTGTTTTTTGTGTGGTTTGTTTGTGTGGTGATTTTGAGTCGATTGTTTGTGTGATTTTCATTCATGTGTCAGTGCATGGTGAGTCTGCATGTGTCTTGTGCAAGCTCGTGTCGTTCTCTTATGAGTAAGAGGCGAGTGGACTCACTTGATGAGTATGGGATCGGTTCCACATCTATACCCGGATCAGTCACTTATAGGGACTCAGCGGTGATTCCTAGTGAGTCTTCGAGCTGTTTTCTTCCCTTTTGAGAGTGCCCCTTCGGAGTGACCACCTTTAGCCCATAGCAGTTCGCATATCGAGTATATATGGAATGAGCAGGTGACGATCGCTTGGAGTGGAGCGTACCCGCGTTACTTGGCACGGTGACGGATCCGCCGGAGTATTCGAGCATCCTTACCCCTACTCGACGGGGTCGAGTTCCTCCCACCCGGGGAGAGTTGATGGGAATCGACGCCGAGCATGTACTTTTTATTTTGTATTTATGTCCTTTTAGTTTGTGTTTATATCCTTGGGAAAGTATGTACGCAAATGTAAGGCTTTATAAGCCAAAGAGTCATTCCCATGGATTGTGTGGGTTTTTGTGCAAATATGTAGTAGGTCCAGCTAAGGGGCCCCCTCCCCTTCCCCATTGGTCCATCTCATCCATGTGGGGCTGGTCAACCATCCTAGGTGGCCATCTAGAAGGTTTGAATGCTAATTGACCACATGGGAGACAAAGGGGTTAAAATTTCAAAGGTAGGCCACCTACCTTACCTACCTAGTCAAAGGAGTGCCCATTCATATGTAATTTATTTATTTTGAGTTTTGACCACATGGGGGATGAAAATGACATATTTCTCACGAAATTATCAGCCCCCCCACCCCTTGATATTTTCTATATAAGCCTATGTATAGTGTCATTAGAGATTAATGAAGAAATGAAGAGAAAATTGTTGGAAAATCAAGAGTGTTCTTGAGCCCCTCCTCTCTCCCTCAGGTTTATCTCCTCCAACCCCAGATCTAGAGTGGTTCTACCTCCCTTCATCCCCTCTCAACCTCTGATCATCACCGGTGCCGCCGCCGCCGCCGTTCGTGCCGCCTTCGAGCCGCCACGGGATCAATTTCGGTGTTCTATCTTGCTAGACAGAGGTGAAGCTCGGAAATTCCTCAAGTCAGCCAAGAGTTCAGATCGACTTCAAATTTTTAGGGTTGGTTCCTACCTTATAGACCCTTCCCCACAAAAACATTCAGCTCTAAATTCCCCCGTTTCATATTGTTTCCACTTCGTTCATTCCCCAAACTCAAATCAGATCTGTCTCTATCTACAGTGACAGAACCTTTGAGTTCGTCCCCTTCTACCACCCTTTTGAATTTCTTTTGCCCTCCTAATTTAACTGGTGTTTCTGTCCAGTTTTCCCTACCTCCACAATTTTTATTAATTTTTGTTGAGTCTTTTACCTATTTTTCAAAATTCATGTTCTACCGGAGCTACAGTACTTCCAGCCAGATCCCAGATCCAACCTTCCTCCAGTAAACAAATCATAGAAATTCATAGACACATCCAAATGTGCAAAAATTAACTTTGCCATCTTCCCAAATCAAAATCCTACAACTTTCATGAAGAAGTCGAAGTCTGAATCTAAGTTCTTCCTAGCGGTCAACGGCAGTTATCAGAGATCAGCTCTGTAGATCTGAGTGTTCAGTTACTGTACAACAGGAGGTTGTAAATTCCATAAGTCAAGATCAGCGAAGATCCAGGCCAGATATCTAGGCCTACATTGAAGTACTTCAAGTCAGCTTTCTAACGGCGCTAATTTCGTGTCAATCCGACATCGGATCTGATCGCAGCGCCCATTCTCGCCGGAGCGCGCATTGCAAAACAGCAGCAACCAGCCCGTGGACAGCAAACCCGACGGGTGCCGATCGGAGCCGCCCGACCTCCGGGCGACGTTCCAGTGTGCCGCCAGCCCGGGGATCGCCTCCACCAGTGTCCCCACCACAGTGGTGACACCGGGTCCCACACGGCCCCTCCGGACAGCACGTGGGCCCCACCGTCACTAGTTCGGGTGTTGCCGAAGCTACGCGGAAAGCCACCCGTCAACCCGAAATCGGCCCTCCCGGGCTCCATTGTGTCACCCTTTACCTCCCTGCGTGGAGTGGGCTTTACATCATTGATGTAATCTTTATGTATTAACTGTCCCGGGAGTGCGAGATCGGTCGGGTCCGTCGTCCCCACGCCGAGCACGTGGAGGTATCGTCTTCGCTCTTTACTTGGCATTTTGCTTAATTCTCATATATGCTTATTTATGCCGCTGCTAGAGAGCATGATAGGGTAACTAGCTCGCTTTCTATTTGTATCACCGCTACTGCGAGAGTGAGCGTTACCGTCCCGTGACCCGATCCGGGCACGAAAGTGCGAGCCGACCACCCTAGCTCTTGCCGGTTTCTCGACCGTGCACGTCCGACGCTTCCCTCATCAAGGGACGATCGCGAGCTTGTTGTGTCCGTGGTCCCGTCCCGCATCAACGTGCTCATAAGTAAAAGATACTGGAGTGATGATTATGTGGCTTGCTAGTACATTCTCGTTACATTCTTGTTCATGAAAGGCCATATCATGTTCTTGTTTCATTCTTGCTAGTTCATACTTACTCTCATTCTATCTTACATGATCATCTTGTTACTTGGTTTAAACGCGTGATTGATCGCATTCGCATGATTCTACCTTATTCTTTAGAGCTAAATTGTTAATTACTTTAATAGTGCCTTCATGTTGATGCGAAGATACCTACTGGGCAAGTGTGCTCATTATCTATTTCCAATCTTTTCATGAGATGGAAGTGATTCGAATTCGGATTCGGGTTATACAAGTAGCGGGTCCGAGAGCGAATGAAAGTATTGTCAAGATGAGAGTGAAGACTTAGGAAGTCTAAATTGTTTAGATTGAGTCTGTGTAATTTTCCTATTTTCTTGAGTCTGGTATATTGGAATAAGTGGAATTAATGATTGTATTTGAGTATTGAATTTGATTATTATGAAATAAAGTTGGAGTTTGAGTAAATATTGTTCAATTACATTTATATATGTGATTGTCTCGTGCTCTGATCGTTCTTACTTGCAAGAGGCTTATCATGCCGGCTGTTCGCGTTTCTCGAGCGAGTCTTCCGCTGTCATAAAGGCTCGGGGCGTGACAGTTAAGTTGGTATCAGAGCCTAAGTCTCCGGACTTAGGAAGAAGAATCATGTCATAGGATAAGTCCAAGGTTTAAGGACCCCTACCTATGAACTAAGGAAGAAATTCCATACCCATGTGAGAATTGGGTAGAGCCCGGGATAAGATAATTAATTAGCTTTAAGATTGATTTTTCATTTCATGAGAAATAACAAGTTGTTATATTTCTCTCAGGTACCTTATGGCTCATCGTGTAGATTGGGATGGCATGCAACAAACAGTTGCCGGCCTTACTCAGGCATTGCAAACCATAGTGCAAGGCGGCGCAAGGGCAAGGGCTGGTGACCTACATCGTAATTTTCAGGGTTTAAATCCTCCGCAATTCTGTGGCTCTTCTAATCCCGACGAGGCAGAGAACTGGATTGACGAAATGAATCAAATATTTGACGTCATCCAATGCACCGATCAGGAGAAGGTGCGTCTCGCAACCTTTCAACTTAACAAAGATGCTCGTACCTGGTGGAAGTCAGTTCCGGCACCTCCAGCCAATGCACCTCATACATGGGATGGGTTCCTCACCCTATTTCGTGCAAAATACTTTTCGAGCACGTAAAGGAATGAAAGGCTATGGAGTTCACCACCCTTCGGCAAGGAATGATGACGGTTGCCGAATATGAACTATAATTCTCAAGGCTAGTACCGTATGCATCACATCTAATCAGTACCGATTTATTAAAGGCGAATCGGTTTATGGACGGGTTACATCCCGGTTTCATCCAGCAGCTCGGGATCCAAAACATTCGTACTTATGCGGAGATGGTTCAGTAGGCATACCTATGTGAAAGGACCTTAGAGAAGGTCGAAAAATTGAAAGGAAAGGGAGAATAATCCAGCCGACGTTCTGATCAGCGTTATAAGAAAGAGAAATTCAGCATCACGGTGCCATACAAGAGCCGTGATAGTAAGAAGAGATCCAGGAATGGGAATGGTGGAAGTTCCCATAAGCAAAAGAAAGTCAAGGAGGAGAAGGAGCAGGTCGCCACGGCATGCACATTTTGTGAAAAATTCGGCCATTCGGTTGAGGAGTGTTGGAAGTGCCTTGGCGCTTGTTTACGTTGTGGAAGCAGGGAGCATCGCATGCCAGAATGCCCCCTTATGAAGGACCAGTCATCTGGTAATGAACGCAGGAGGCAGGCTCGCCTCAATGCCGTTCTAGAAGAAGAGGAAGCGCCCATGGATGATGGGCTTATGGAAGGTACTCTTCAAATTTGTTCTCGTCCTACATTCGTGCTATTTGATACTGGTGCCTCTCATTCTTTTATCTCCACTACTTTTGCTAAAACATTACCAATCGCATCAGTTCCCTTACCTTCAGATCTTCCTATTTCCATACCCTTAGGTTCTAGAACAAAGCTTACCGACTATTATCTTGATAGCGAAGTGATAGTAGAGGGTCATAATCTCCCCGCAAATTTAGTATGCCTTGACATGAAAGGTTATGATGTCATTTTAGGGGTAGATTGGCTTGTAGATCATGATGCTTATATCAATTACCGAAACAGGATTATATCCTTTCGAAAGCCCTGTCTTCCGAAATTCTCTTTTCTTGGCATCAAGTACAAAAAACACTCCACTATCATATCCTCACTTCACGCTTGCAAACTTATCTCGCGAGGATGTGAAGCTTTTCTTGCTTCTGTCATTATTACGGAGTCCAAAGAAATTATCATAGCAAACATCCCTATTGAAAATGAGTTCTCGGACGTGTTTCCATTCAAATTACCCAGTTTACCACTCGAAAGGGAAGTGAACTTCACTATTGAACTCATTCCAGAAGCGGCACCTATTCTTATAGCCCCTTACAGGATGTCCCCCACAGATCTTAAGGAATTGAAAAAGCAGTTGCAGGAACTTCTGGATAAGGGCTTCATCAGACCAAGCACATCCCCGTGGGGTGCGCCAGTCCTATTTGTCAAAAAGAAGGATGGTTCTCTCAGGCTATGCATCGATTACCGGCGACTGAATCAACTCACAATTAAAAACAAGTATCTGTTGCCACGTATTGATGAGCTATTCGATCAACTTTCGGGAGCAGAGTATTTCTCTAAGATAGACCTCAGATCAGGTTATCATCAGCTTAGAATTAAAGAAGAGGACATTTATAAATCAACTTTTCGAAGTCGTTAAGGCCACTATGAATTCGTGGTAATGCCATTCGGATTAACTAATGCCCCCCAGCATTCATGCAACTTATGAACAATATTTTTCAGCCATATTTGGACCAGTTCATCGTCGTCTTCATTGATGATATCTTGATATATTCCCAGACAAAAGAGGAACATGAACAACATTTGAGAATAGCTTTACAAACACTTAGAGAACACAAGCTTTATGCCAAACTCAATAAGTGTGAATTCTGGCTCGAGGAAGTTTCATTCCTAGGCCACATTATTTCAAAATAAGGTATTGCTGTGGATCCTTCTAAGGTAGAAGCTGTCAAGAATTAGAGTCGGCCAACGATTGTATCGGAAGTAAGAAGCTTTCTGGATATAGCAGGTTATCATATGAGATTCATTAAGGACTTCTCAAAAATTGCGGTTCCTTTAACTAGACTCACAAGAAATGAAAACCCTTTTGTCTGGTCAGAGGACTATGAAAAGAGCTTCCAAAGTCTTAAGAATCATCTTACAACAGCTCCTATTTTATCACTACCAATGGAAGGTGGTGGATTCGAAGTGTATACGGATGCGTCTAGCATTGGCTTAGGATGCGTCCTCATGTAGAATGGAAAAGTAATATGTTATTCTTCTAGACAACTAAAACATCACGAAGAAAATTATACTGTACATGATTTGGAATTGGCAGCAGTTATTTTCGCCTTGAAAATTTGGCGTCATTACCTTTATGGAGAAAAGTTCACAGTATACTCGGACCACAAAAGCTTGAAATACTTATTCTCTCAAAAAGAGCTTAAGATGAGGCAGAGGAGGTGGTTAGAATATCTCAAAGACTTTGATTTTGCTATTCAATATCATCCTGACAAGGCTAATGTTGTAGCAGATGCACTCAGCAGAAAACCAATCGGTATGCTATCAAGTCTTATGATTAGTGTAACTAACATTGTTCCCCAATTTGCTCAGTTGAACTTAGATATAGACATAAAGGAAGAAGATTGTTTTATAGCTAATATCCGAGCTCAACCTACATTGATAGAAGATCTGGTCAAACTGCAAAATGATGATCCTATATTACTGGAAGTTAAGGCCAATATTGAACAAAGACCGGATTTTTCTATTTCCAATGACGGAAGATTGGTATTCAAGGGCCGAATATGTGTACCAGATCATGAGGCTACGAAGAAACTGATCCTAGATGAAGCACATAATTCCAAATACACAATTCATCCAAGAGGAACAAAGATGTATCAAGATCTCAAAAGAAATTTTTGGTGGCCCAACATGAAGAGAGAAATAGCTGATTTCGTATCCCGTTGTCTCACCTGCCAACAAGTAAAAGCAGAACATTTTAGACTCGCAAGTAAATTATACTCCTTGAGTATTCCCAAATAGAAATGGGAGAGTATAGGGATGGACTTTATTATGGGTTTACCTAAGACAAGAGGTGGACACGATGGAATATAGATAATCATAGATCGATTGACTAAATCCGCACACTTCATACCAATAAAGAGTCGATGGTCTGCGGATATTCTAGTAGCATTATACATAAAGGAGATTGTCAAACTACATGGTGTCCCAGTCACTATTATATCTGATAGAAATCCTCGATTCACATCACAGTTCTGAAAGGGTCTACAATAGTCACTAGGGACTAGATTAAATTTCAGCACAGCTTTTCATCCACAAATAGATGGTCAAACGGAAAGAACAAATCAGGTAGTAGAAGATATGCTCAGGGCTTGTGCTATCGACTTTGGAGGTAGTTGGCATGATCATTTGCCTCTAGTAGAGTTTGCATATAACAATAGTTACTAGGCCATCATACAAATGGCACCTTTTGAAGCTTTATACGGAAAAAGCTGTCGATCACCAATATGTTGGAGTGAAATAGGGGAAAGACAATTCCTAGGCCCCGATCTCATCAGGAACTCTACCGAAAAGATCAAGATCATTCAAGAAAAAATGAAAATGGCACAAGATAGGCAAAAGTCTTATGCTAACAATCGAAGACGTGACTTGGAGTTTCAGGTAGGAGATCATGTATATTTAAAGATTTCTCCAGGTCGTGGTATTCGAAGATTTGGCATTAAAGGGAAGTTAACTCCAAGATTCATTAGCCCATTTGAAATTCTCGAAAGGGTTGGTGAAGTGGCTTACAAATTAGCTTTACCTCCACAATTAGCAGGAGTTCATGACGTATTTCACGTCTCTATGCTGAAGAAGTATGTATATAATCCCGACCATATTATTACTTATGACAATCTGGAAATTCAGAAGGATATGACGTACGAGCAAAAGCCAATAAAGATTCTGGAACGGGAAGTGCGTCAACTAAGAAATAAAGTTATTCCTATGGTCAAGATTCAATGGAAGGAAACATGGCCATATGAAGCAACATGGGAAACCGAAGCAGCCATGCGAAAAAGATTCCCAGAATTATTTAACTGTAAGTACACTCTCCGAAATCCATATATTGAATTTGGGGACCTGTCACGCCCCGACGCGGAAAATCGAGACGCGAGCAGTTACGAGGCACTCGTGTCGGTCAGAGCATGTACAAATTTAATTCTAAAGATAGAGAGCTAAGATAAAATTACTAATTTTATTCCATCAAAATAAAGGTTTACATCACTAGTTTATAAGCCATAAGGCATGATACAATCTTCCAAATTTTCCAAATACATAAACCTTGTAAAAATACTAATGATCTACATAAATCCAAGAAAAAAGAAAAACACTCATTCACTCTTGTCCATTCCCTTGTTCATTTTTATTACCTGCAACAATTAACCAAAAACGTAGGGTGAGCAAAAAACTCAGTAAGATTTTATATCTCTAGAACCAGGTAATCTTTAAGTATTTAACAATTTAACAATTCGTGTCATGAAGTAATTGATCATGAATTTCAAGTAAGAAATTTTGTATAAGGAATTTCCAAGTAATTTCAAGATAACAAGATAATGTCAAGATCATGATAGTAGACAAGACGATGATCATTTTCAGAAATATATCAAGAACTTTCATGATGAGACGATGGGTACTATCATTAAGATAATTCAAGAACATTCACGGTGAACTTTAAGCAATATCGAAGTAGAGCAATCACTTGAACTTTAAACAATATAGAAATAGAGCAATCACTTGAACTTTAAACAATATAGAAGTAGAACAATCACTTCTACAAGGATATTTATGATGAATCTTTAAGCAATAATAATATAGAAGTAGAGCAATCACTTCTACCAACACTAAATAGGATTGGCTAGAGCACTAAGGGGAGATCATGACGATATGACAGCCCCTCATGGAATATCACTATTTTGGCTACACACTTAGGGGTTCTCATGACAGTATGGTTGCCCCTAACCGTAATAGACCCTGTATTGGTGAATGCCAGCACCTGATCATTATAATACCGATTTATATTTGGACTTTGCCTCGTCCGTGGGATCACATCAGAACCCCTTTATACACTAGCATTTAAATGTCATTTCATTGGGACCCATAGCCCCTGATATTTTTTTATATAATTCCACAATATGGCCAAAGAATTTCAAGAACAAGCTCATTTGTAAACAAGTACAGATCTGACAAAAATTGTGATAATTTGCAAAGGAGAGTGAAAAACACATTTTAATCATCATGTTTAACGACATTAAGTCATAGAATTCAAAAATGAATGGTAAGTAGGAAGAAACATTAAGATAGTGGTTTTATTAGAATTATTTTAAACACCTTAACATAATCTCAGAATCATAAAACATCAATTTTTTTGTAAAGAACAACTTTTAGTAAAGGAACATATATACTTATGAATTGAAATTATGAGTTTAGATATTATTATTTAATCATACATTAATTAACCATATGATAAGAAAATAGATTGAACATGCTGAAAGTAGTTTTTTATACATCAATATGATAGAAAATATATTTTACATTCTGAAATAATTTTCGTACGTCACTATGATAAAAAATATAATAGTTATAGGATGAAAAGATATTACTGTCTGTGAATGCGCTATAGCTCAGGGTCGCGTTCATACATCATATAAAAATAAAGTATATATATATTCAAAATATTATATTTTTGATCACCAAAATTTTTAAGAAAATTTTTATGAACGCGCTAGCCGAGACTAGTGCGTTCATGAAGAACGCGCTAGTCAAGAGTGGCGCGTTCAGGAACATATGTATATATTTAAAAATTTTAAAAACTAAATGAAATTGATGGGTTCTGTATAAACCATAAGAGATATAGACACATGATATATATATATATATATATATATATATATATATATATATATATATAAACACTTTATGTATTATATATATATTAGAAATATTATACTTTTGACCCCTGGTCATCCGGGTTTAAAAGTATGAACGCGCTAGCCGAGACTAGCGCGTTCATGAACAGATGTATATATTTAAAAATTTTGAAAACTAAATGAAAGAGATATGTTCGGTATAAACCATAATAGATATAGACTCCTGATATATATATAAACACTTTAGGTATTATATATATATATTAGAAATATTATACTCTTGATTTATAGTCATCCGGGGTTAAAAGTATGAACGCGCTAGCCGAGACTAGCGCGTTCATGAACAGATGTATATATTTAAAAATTTTGAAAACTAAATGAACGAGATATGTTCGGTATAAACCATAATAGATATAGACTCCTGACATATATATAAACACTTTAGGTATTATATATATATATATTAGAAATATTATACTTTTGATTTCTGGTCATCCGAGGTTAAGGGTATGAACGCGCTAGTCGAGACTAGCGCGTTCATGAAGAACGCGTTGGGTCGGGCTAGAGCGTTCAGAACGCGCTACTTAGGTATAGCACGTTCTGGACCTGATGAAAAAACGAGAATATCCCTCCAATAAAATGACCATAACTTGCTCATTTCATAACGGAATTTAATAAATGAGCTATCAATGGAAAGAGGACAGAAAAACGAACAAGATGGCATGCTTTAATTAGAGTTTATCCTGAGAGACACCTACCTTTTGTCGGATCTAAAGAATATCCCCAAATAACAAGAAAACCCTTTGATCTTCCAATTCCACCTTTAAATCTCCACAAATCTTTGCAACAGCATAGACTTAACTTCCAGGGATGGTTTAAGGGTCGAATGGGGCTCTATTTATAGCCAAAACATGGCCAAATTTGTCAAGATTCCTCGCCTAATTCCACCAAACCCATTAAGTCCGAATTAGAAGAAAAATATCATTTCTCTTCTTAATCTAGCCCATCTTAGCTGTGAAAACAATGTAAAAATGGCTGCTCCAATGTGGGCTGGTAGGTAAGGGTTGATTCTTGAGTCAATCTTCTAGAAATTGGGTTATTATCATCCTTTTCAAAAGGCATTTAACATGTGTTACGAATTTAAGGTCTAATTATCTTTTATTAATCCTTTAACCACTAATCTAGCCCATTATGGATTATCCAATGGGCCAATTATGATCCTAGTCCATTACATGGACTTTTATTTGACTTTCTATGATTTATCTAAGGGTTAAAGCATTTATTTTTCACTTTACCTTAAGTAAATTCAAGTAAATTCAATAATCCTTTTTATTTCACTTAGTAAAAATGTAAATTAATCATTTCATCAAAAATTTAATTGTATAATTTATTTAAAAAAATTATTTCTCATTTTAAATTATCAGATTTCTACATCCTCCCCCACTTAAAAGAATTTGGTCCCCAAATTCACATGATTTTCTTTCCGTAATAGTAGGGTAAAATTACCATATCCAAACTATGCATTCTAACTAGATCATTTTCATAACATGCTAAGTGCTAAGATTACCATTTCTAAACTATGCCATCATAGACGAGATAGGTTTATAAGGTTACCTTCCAATGCTTACGGTGCTCCTTTATTTAAGAGTGGACAACGGGTAATTTTATGATCCATGCTTCCGCAACGGATGCACTTCCCAAGTTTATACCAACACTCATCTGGGTTGTGCCTTCCTTTCTTACAATGCTCACATTTTTCCTTGACTGGAATAATTTATTGATCATTATTCCGGGGCTTCTTGTCCATACGGAAATCGTTACCTCCATTTAACCTCTTCTTGTCATTCACGGTTTCCTCGCTCTTGGACCCATAGACTAACTCCTTCTTGGCGACTTTCCCTTTGATTCGCTCCACCATATTCATAGCATCTTCTAGAATTTGTACTTTCCTAACCATTTCCGTATAAGTTTGAATCTCCAATGGAGCCAATCGAGGAATGAGTTCCACCGTTAATCTATTCATAAATCTTCTTGCCCTCATTTTCTCCGTACAAACTAGGTGTGGGGCATACCGAGCTAATCTAGAAAATGTCGCTTCATAATCTGCTACGGATAAGCTACATTATTTTAATGCCGCAAACTCCATGACCTTCTTCTCGCGAATTCTTTCCGAGAAATACTTCTCATTAAAATGTTGTAAGAACTCGTCCCATGTAACTTGTTCATTAGGCAAGATCGCTTCAACGGATACCCACCATGCTCGGGCATCCTTTTCTAGTTGGTAGGTCCCTAGTAGTACCTTCTCTTCATCGGTGCATTGCATTACCTTAAAGGTTCTCTCTATTTCTTACACCCAATTCTCCGCTTCATCTGGGTTAGTAGTTCCACTAAACTTCAGGGGATTCATCTTTTAGAATTTCTGATGTAAATCCCCGGCTTCATGCCGTGCTCCACCTTGCACAACTTGTTGCAAGGCTTGTGTTAATCCTTGGATAGTGCGTTGCATCTCGTGCCATTGAGCTCTCTCGGCGACCATTTGCGAGATTTAGCCTGAAACCATAGTTACATGGTTTAATTATTTTTCCTTGGTATTTATTTCTTGATAATTTATTCTTTTTAAAACTTAACCTGTATTTCTACCCAATCTTACCTGGAAAGTTTAAATTTCTAACCAAGTTTCTATCAAGGGAAACCTAAGTTTTAAGAATCCTAGGTTTTATGTAACCTAGGCTCTGATACCACTAAAACTATCATGCCCCGACGCGGAAAATCGAGGCGTTAGCAGTTACGAGGCACTCGTGTCGGTCAGAGCATGTACAAATTTAATTCTAAAGATAGAGAGCTAAGATAAAATTACTAATTTTATTCCATCAAAATAAAGGTTTACATCACTAATTTTTAAGCCATAAGGCATGATACAATCTTCCAAATTTTCTAAATACATAAACCTTGTAAAAATACTAATGATCTACATAAATCCTAGAAAAAAGAAAAACACCCATTCACTCTTGTCCATTCCCTTGTTCATTTTTATTTCATGCAATAATTAACCAAAAACGTAGGGTGAGCAAAAAGTTCAGTAGGATTTTATATCTCTAGAGCCATGCAATCTTTAAGTATTTAACAATTTAACAATTCGTGTCATGAAGTAAGTGATCATGAATTTCAAGTAAGAAATTTTGTATAAGGAATTTCCAAGTAATTTCAAGATAACAAGATAATGTCAAGATCATGATAGTAAACAAGACGATGATCATTTTCAGAAATATATCAAGAACTTTCATGATGAGACGATGGATACTATCATTAAGACAATTCAAGAACATTCACGGTGAACTTTAAGCAATATCGAAGTAGAGCAATCACTTGAACTTTAAACAATATAGAAGTAGAGCAATCACTTGAACTTTAAACAATATAGAAGTAGAACAATCACTTCTACAAGGATATTTATGATGAATCTTTAAGCAATAACAATATAGAAGTAGAACAATCACTTCTACCAACACTAAATAGGATTGGCCAGAGCACTAAGGGGAGATCACGACGATATGACAGCCCCTCATGGAATATCACTATTTTGGCTACACACTTAGGGGTTCTCATGACAGTATGATTGCCCCTAACCGTAATAGACCCTGTATTGGTGAATGCCAGCACCTGATCATTATAATACCGGTTTATATTTGGACTTTGCCTCGTCCGTGGGATCAGATCAGAACTCCTTTATACACTAGCATTTAAATGTCATTTCATTGGGACCCATAGCCCCTGACATTTTTTTATATAATTCCACAATATGGCCAAAGAATTTCAAGAACAAGCTCATTTGTAAACAAGTACAGATCTGACAAAAATTGTGATAATTTGCAAAGGAGAGTGGAAAACGTATTTTAAGCATCATGTTTGACGACATTAAGTCGTAGAATTCAAAAATGAATGGTAAGTAGGAAGAAACATTAAGAAAGTGATTTTATTAGAATTATTTTAAACAACTTAACATAATCTCAGAATCATAAACCATCATTTTTTTTAAAGAACAACTTTTAGTAAAGGAACATATATACTTATGAATTGAAATTATGAGTTTAGATATTAGTATTTAATCATACATTAATTAACCATATGATAAGAAAATAGATTTAACATGCTGAAATTAGTTTTTTATATATCAATATGATAGAAAATACTTTTTACATTCTGAAATAATTTTCGTACGTCACTATGATAAAAAATATAATAGTTATAGGCTGAAAAGATGTTACTGTCTGTGAACGCGCTATAGCTCAGGGTCGCGTTCATACAGCATATAAAAATACAATATATATATATATTCAAAATATTATATTTTTGATCACCCAAATTTTTGGGAAAATTTTTATGAACGCGCTAGCCGAGACTAGCGTGTTCATGAAGAACGCGCTAGTCAAGAGTGGCGTGTTCAGGAACATATGTATATATTTAAAAATTTTAAAAATTAAATGAAACAGATGGGTTCTGTATAAACTATAAGAGATATAGACACATGATATATATATATATAAACACTTTATGTATTATATATATATTAGAAATATTATACTTTTAACCCGTGGTCATCCGGGTTTAAAAGTATGAATGCGCTAGCCGAGACTCGCGCGTTCATGAACAGATGTATATATTGAAAAATTTTGAAAACTAAATGAAAGAGATATGTTCGGTATAAACCATAATAGATATAGACTCCTGATATATATATAAACACTTTAGGTATTATATATATATATATATATTAGAAATATTATACTTTTGATTTCTAGTCATCCGGGGTTAAAAGTATGAACGCGCTAGCCGAGACTAGCGCGTTCATGAACAGATGTATATATTTAAAAATTTTGAAAACTAAATGAAAGAGATATGTTCGGTATAAACCATAATAGATATAGACTCCTGACATATATATAAACACTTTAGGTATTATATATATATATTAGAAATATTATACTTTTGATTTCTGGTCATCCGAGGTTAAGGGTATGAACGCTCTAGTCGAGACTAGCGCGTTCATGAAGAACGCGCTGGGTCGGGCTAGCGCGTTCAGAACGCGCTACTTAGGTATAGCACGTTCTGGATCTGATGAAAAAACGGGAATATCCCTCCAATAAAATGACCATAACTTGCTCATTTCATAACGGAATTTAATAAATGAGCTATCAATGGAAAGAGGACAGAAAAACGAACGAGATGGCATGTTTTAATTAGAGTTTATCCTGAGAGACACCTACCTTTTGTCGGATCTAAAGAATATCCCCAAATAACAAGAAAACCCTTTGATCATCCAATTCCTCCTTCAAATCTCCACAAATCTTCGCAGCATAGACTTAACTTCCAAGGATGGTTTAAGGGTCGAATGGGGCTCTATTTATAGCCAAAACATGGCCAAATTTGTCAAGATTCCTCCCCTAATTCCACCAAACCCATTAAGTCCGAATTAGAAGAAAAATACCATTTCTCTTCTTAATCTAGCCCATCTTAGGTGTGAAAACAATGTAAAAATGGCTGGTCCAATGTGGGCTGGTAGGTAAGGGTTGATTCTTGAGTCAATCTTCTAGAAATTGGGTTATTACCATCCTTTTCAAAAGGTATTTAACATGTGTTACGAATTTAAAATCTAATTATCCTTTATTAATCCTTTAACCACTAATCTAGCCCATTATGGATTATCCAATGGGCCAATTATGATCCTAGTCCATTACATGGAATTTTATTGGGCTTTCTATGATTTATCTATGGGTTAAAGCATTTATTTTTCACTTTACCTTAAGTAAATTCAAGTAAATTCAATAATCCTTTTTATTTCACTTAGTAAAAATGTAAATTAATCGTTTCATGAAAAATTTAATTGTATAATTTATTTAAAAAAAATTATTTCTCATTTTTAATTATCGGGTTTCTACATGACCAAATTCTTTTATGTGGGGGAGGGTGTAGTGCCCCAGAATTTATATCTATAAATTTTAAATTTTAAAATAATTTTATAGAAATTATAAAGGATTAAATAAATTAATGAAGAGGTTATTGGATTAATAAGTCATTATAAGACTCAATTAGGCTAATTAGTTAACCTAGCCTATCTAATTATTATCCAAAATGTTAATGGACCAAGCCTATCAAGTTTTGCCCATATTCTAGAGGGCTAATTAGCTAATTAACGTATTTTCAGGATAAATACTATTTATATAAGATAATTATGTGGATAAACGAATAAAAGAGTTTTATCAAATTGAAACTCTATATACGTTGAATGTAACGGTCTATCGGGCGACCGCCACAACCCTGTAACGCACCTAGGCTGATGCGTTACACTCTGTTAGTTCCGTGAAAGAAAGAATGAGCAAAAAGATTAGAACTTTGGGATCTTATCTATAGGAGATTGACTTGGGGAAGCTTATAACATTGCTAAGGACTCTTAGGGATTAGGTTCTGACAAATTAAGGACTCTATAATCGATCTAATCTTCAAATCCTAACCAAAACCCTATAAATAGGACCTAGTTCTGAACTAAGCGACCCTTACTTTTGGCCCGTGAAGAATCAAGGTAAGGAGTCATAATTTCGGGTAAGTTCTTTAGAAGATTTTGTTTGGTATATTATAGACTAATAGTTCACCAAATTTCGTGCTAGGAGACCAAGCAACCAAGAAGATAGAAGCTTCCAAAGTTGCTGATTCAACCATAGCAACTCAGGAATCTGAACGCAAGACCCCTGAAGATCCAGAGATTAGGACATCTAAACGAGGTAATTAGAGTTCAATCCTTTAGAGATTTTTGTACCCAATAGTCTCATCTCCTTACCCTCAAAATTTCACATCCTTAGGTCAAGAGGCTGAGGAAATAGAGCAGATTGAAGTTGCTGATTTATCACAAGAAGTACAAGGGTCTAAGGGTAGTACTTAGCATTAAATTCGAAGTTTGAAGGTCTTAAAAGAGGTAGGTTGTAGCAACCCTGATAAAATATTAATAACAATAAAGATTTTAAAATAAATCAAATAAATAGATAAATAAAACAATATAAAATAACGCCTCGGATAAAGGCGCTATTTAAATTATAAACGCCTCTAGCAAAGGCGTGATTCAAGAAGGGACACCCTGACAACACGGCGTCAAATTCTAAACGCCAAAAACGGTAAGGCCAAGAAACGCCCCTATCTTGGGCGTGTTTTAAAAAAGAAACGCCCTAACGAAAGGCGCTTCTTAAGAAACGACCTGAACCAGGTCGTCAATTCAAGAATCGACGCCCTGACCAAAGTCGTTAATTCCATTCGAGTTCCGTTCGACACGGGAGCTTATCCCGGGAAGGATTATGTTAATCTAGTAAGTATTTAAATAGGGCAAGGACTCTATATTGGAAGCATTACTTCCACTAGGACTCTAACCCTAATAGGACCCCCTAAATCCCTATAAATAATTTACTGCTCGAACCCTTCAACGCTATTTGGCGTTCGGAATCTGCAAGGTACGTGAGAGAGGAATAGTTCCTCTGATTTTCTCTACGTCTGTTACATGAAGAACTAACAGTTCTTCATCTTCTTCTGTTATAGGTTAAGAAGGCGGCGTACGCGAAGAACAAAGGTATTGTTCTTTTTCCCTTTTTACTTTCAGTCAGGTAGTATGAAGAAATACTAATGTTTCTTCTTCTGTTCTTGTAGGAGTTACAGAACCGAAGAACAAAGGTTCTTCACCAAAGCCTTCTCTTCCTCCTACTGTGGTTATTGTTGCTGTGAAGCAACAACATTCCCCTTTTCATATCAATCTTCAAGTCTTCAGGTAGGTTTTCTCAAGTTACTGTAGCCCAAATGAAATTAATGCAAGATATATATATACAAGCATGTCATGCATACGGTTATTATAGTTTCCATGCGTTTTCTGCAATATTTTGAAAGAGACGCCCCTGTCAAGGGCGCTAATTCACATGAAACGACCCTTCCCAGGTCGTAAATTTCATGTTTAACGCCCCGTACTCAGGCGTTAATTTCTTTAAATCGTTAATCACCCATCTTAAGAACTGATTATCTAAGAAATCATGATTATAAATATATGCATGATCCTATGTCTTCAACCTGCTAACTTTACTGTCATGATATTACATTCGTTCCTCTGTTATCCTGAAATTATTACTGTCCTTAAAGTTTCTGAAGGAACTTGAATTAACGACTTGGACAAAGTCATTTTCCACATATTAGCGCCCCCTCATAGGGCGTGAATCTGAAAGATAACGCCCCTTCCTAGGGCGTGTATCGGTTAAAATCTTGAAATTTATATATTCTGAAAAATAGAATTAAATAGTAACGCCCCTGCCCAGGGCGCGTTTTGATAATTCCTAAAAATTAATTATATTCTGTCAAATATGTAAACAATAAGACGCCTTCTGGTGTAGTCGTCAGATCTTGAAGAAACGACCCTGACCAAGGTGCGTTTTAGATAAAATACTGAATTAATGAAAATTCTACAAAATAGAAACACGTGTAAACGCCCTTATGTTAGGCGTTAATTACTTGAGAAACGACTTGACCTAAGTCGTTATTTTCTGTAAACTGATTTTTATCCTGATTCTGTTAACCGATGGTTTCATATTATACATATACGTATATATCGGCACTATTCTCCACTCCGTGAGTATAGTCCCACTTTTCACGTTGTTTTATCGATCACACTCAACTCTCATTGACATACAAGCTCTCCATTGGACATTCCGTTCCTTTGGACTAGCGAGTTAGTCATAGAGACCTCCGTAAGACTCCTCGTACCTTGGATTCCCTTAAGGTCGACTGAGCTGGTTGTACCCTAAAAACCCATTACACCATTGATGCCATGTCACTCTAAAGAAACATGGGATACCGGCCCATATGATTATACAAAGAGTATATCATAAGAAATTCTTAATGGGATGATGATATCATGCCATATCATGTCGTTCTTATAAAAACCTCAATTCTATGATAGGAATGAGGGTATCTTACCTTTGATATACTGTTCATGTGGACCTCAATTCTATATAAAGAATGTCCATACTGATTTGTCATGGTACCCAAGTTAAGGGAACCATATTCTACCTAGATTTTTATCGATATCGTGATTATACCGTTATTATCACCATTCTATGTCCTTTGTCATATTTTGGACTCTATTCTATCAAAGTTGTCATACGTGTCTACAAGCTTGATTATTGAAATTCTACGTTGGCTATAAACAAGAGTGGATGTCAAAACACATGATAAATGCCTGCGCATATAGGGCCCGATCTGGTCCTGGGAGGAGCACCCGAAAGTACTTGTGCCCATGGGAGTTAAAATGATAAGGTATCTGGCATTATACCGAGTACTTGACTTGCTTGATTGGACATTCCACACACATCTTGTACTTGAATCGTACTTGACTTGACATGAATTACGTGGCCCGAAAAAGGGTAATTTACTTGCTTGATACATGATAGCCAAAGTTCTTGACATGACTTGTTAAACGTACTTGCTTGAATATCTTGAATAAACTTGTTATCTTGTTGAAAGTTTATGATTAAGTTCATCTTATTTCCTTGATATTACCTTCTCTCTATCTTGTCGTTTTATGCGAGCATGCATAGCTTTATTGCATTCATGAAAGATGTAATTACTTACACCCCTTGCTAGTACTTGAGATATAATTTCCTACTGAGCGTTCGCTCATTCCGTTTGTCCCTTTTTACTTTTCAGGTAAGTCCGACGACGATGGAAGTCAATCGGATGGGAATGGTCAAGAGTGAAAGTGATAGAGCTGCTCAAGTGTCATCTAGTCTTTTCTATAGTTTCTTGAGTCAAATATGTATTCTTTTCCTTTTTATTAAACAGAGTATTGGATTTGTAATAGTCTATCCATTATGAAATAAAGGATTGGGTTATCTTGTTATTTTACGCATCTCTGTCTTTGTGTCGAATACACGACCACTCTGATTGACATGATTGATATAAACTCGTCACGCGTCTCCGGGTATCTTCCGCGCTCGGGACGTGACAGTTTTTGTGGTATCAGAGCCTAAGGTATTCAATTCCTAGGAAAAAACCCAAGTCCAAGGATAAGTTGAATGTTTAACCAAGTGAGATTGGGTAGAACCAAGGGGTAAGAGTCAATGAGTCTTTTAATAAGATCACAGTGATATAATACTAATGTAGCTATTATAATTGTAGGATAATGGCTGCCGAACGTGCTCAATGGCGCAACATGCAGCGTACCCCCAAGGGATGACTCAAGTGCTACAACAGGTAGCACAAGGTGGTACTCCACGAGCTGGAAGCTTACACCAAGCCTTTAAGAACATGAATCCCCTCTTATTTCGACTCTTCGAGCAAGCAAGCTCGTCAGGAAAGGATGTGTATCCTTCCTTGCCTTTGTCACTGTTAAAGAAGCTAAGGAAACCAAGATAGAAGACATTCAGGTAGTGCAAGAATTTCCAGACGTATTTCTGGAAGATTTGTCGGGATTACCCCCTCAAAGAGAAGTGGCCTTCACCATTGACTTAGTCCCTGGTGCTGGTCCAGTTTCAAAGGCACCCTATAGAATGTCCCCTACAGAACTCAAAGAGTTGAAGGAGCAGTTGATGGAACTAATTCGAAAAGGGTTTATTAGACCAAGTACTTCCCCGTGGGGAGCACCAGTCTTATTTGTGAAGAAGAAGGACGGATCCATGAGATTGTGCATCGACTATCGACAGTTGAAAGTATCCACTGCCGAGAATCGATGAGTTATTTGATCAGATTTTAGGATCCAAATATTTTTCCAAGATTGATCTCAGGTCGGGATATCATCAATTAAGAATCAAGGATGATGACATTCATAAGACTGCATTCAGAAGCAGGTATGGCCATTACGAATTTGTTGTTATGCCTTTTGGACTAACAAATGCCCCTGCTGCCTTTATGCAGTTAATGAATAGCATATTCAGGCCTTATATAGATCAATTTGTGGTGGTTTTCATTGATGATATATTGATATATTCCAAAACTAAGGAAGAACATGAGGAGCATTTAAGGATCGCATTGCAAGTATTGAGGGAAAATCAATTATATGCAAAGCTCGGCAAATGTGAATTCTGGCTTGAAGAAGTGACTTTCCTCGGACATGTGATATCCAAGGATGGTCTATCTGTTGATTCATCAAAGGTTGAAGCTGTTAGAAACTAGGGAAGACCAACCAATGCTAGCGAGATCAGAAGTTTCTTAGGTCTTGCAGGCTATTATCGGCGATTCATCAAAGATTTCTCTAAGATCGCCGTACCACTTACAAGATTAACTCGTAAGGAGATCCGATATGAATGGAGTGAGTAATGTGAAAGAAGTTTCCAAACTCTCAAGGATCATCTCACTACAGCTCCGGTGTTAGCTCTACCAATAGAAGGAGAGAAATTTGAGGTCTACACAGATGCTTCTGGCATTGGCCTCGGATGTGTCCTAATGCAACAAGGAAAGGTCATAGCATACTCTTCACGTCAACTGAAGAAGCATGAGGAGAATTACCCCGTCCATGACTTAGAACTGGCCGCGGTGGTATTTTCCCTAAAGATATGGAGACACTACTTATATGGAGTGCAGTTTACTGTATACTCCGATCACAAAAGTCTCAAATATCTATTTTCACAAAAGGAGCTAAACATGAGACAAAGACGCTGGCTAGAATATCTCAAGGACTTCGACTTCAATATACAATACCATCCCGGAAAGGGTAATTATGTTGCTGATGCCCTTAGTCGAAAGCTGAGAGCAATGATAGCCAATTGTATGATACAAGAATGGAGGTTGCTAGAACAATTCTCCGAGCTCAATATAAGCTTGGACAAGGAAGCCAAATTTGTCACAGTATCTCATGTAAGCATACAGTCAGATTTATTATCTGAGATACAAGCGCTTCAGGATGATGATCCTATATTAGTGGAAATCAAAGGCAGATTAGAAGGACAATCTGATTTTCAACTAACTTCTGATGGAAGATTATTATTCAAAGGTAGAACTTGTATACCCGACTGTCTGGAATTAAAGAAGAAGATCTTAGATGATGCTCACCGATCAAGGTACACTATTCATCCAGGATCAACCAAAATGTATCAAGATGTAAAGAAGAACTTTTGGTGGCCTAATATGAAAAGAGAAATAGCAGACTATGTATCTCGCTGTCTCACATGCCAACAGGTCAAGGCAGAACACCAAAAGCCTGCTGAAAAACTACATCCTCTAGATATTCCTAAGTGGAAGTGGGAGGACATTGGTATGGATTTCATCATGGGTTTATCCAAATCAAAAGGAGGACATGATGGAATATGGGTTATTATTGACCGTTTAACTAAATTGGCGCATTTCTTGCCAATAAAGAGCCGATGGTCAATTGATGTACTAGCTGCACTATACATCAAGGAAATAGTCAGGTTACATGGAATTCCTGTCTCAATCCTGTCTGACAGAGATCCCCGTTTCACTTCTCATTTTTGGAAGGGATTACAACATTCGTTGGGAACAAGGCTCAACTTTAGTACTGCTTTTCATCCTCAAACGGATGGTCAGACCGAGAGAACTAACCAAGTTGTTGAAGATATGCTTAGAGCATGCATCATTGACTTTGGAGGAAGCTGGCATGATCACTTGCCACTAGTGGAATTTGCATATAATAATAGCTACCAAGCTAGTATCCAAATGGCACCTTTCGAAGCTTTATATGGAAGGAGTTGCCGATCACCCTTATGTTGGAACGAAGTTGGAGAGAAACAACTATTAGGTCCAGACATGGTAAGGGATACAACTGAGAAGATACAAGTAATCAGAGAAAGATTGCAAGTTGCTCAGACCAGGCAAAAGGCTTATGCTGACACAAGAAGAAGAGATCTTGAATTCCAGGTTGGAGATCATGTATTTCTTAAAATATCGCCTGGACGTGGCATACGAAGATTTGGTGTTAAGGGCAAGCTTACGCCAAGATTCATCGGACCATTTGAGGTACTCGAAAGAGTTGGCGAGGTTGCTTATCGCATCGCGTTGCCTCCTCAATTGTCCGACGTGCATAATGTGTTTCACATATCTATGTTGAAGAAGTATGTGCACGATCCATCTCATATTATTGAACATGGAGATCTGGTGATCCAAAAAGATCTCACTTATGAACAGAAGCCTATGAAGATCTTAGATCGAGAAATACGAGCTCTAAGGAATAAGATTATTCCCATGCTCAAGGTGCAATGGAATAAAAATCCTAAACACGAAGCGACATGGGAGACCGAGGAATCTATGAAGAAACGATTTCTCGAGTTGTTCTAAGAGGTATATACTCTACACTCTCCGCGTGTATACATGATATGCAATTGAATTTGGGGACCAAATTCTTTTTAAGTGGGGGAGGGTGTAGCAACCCTGATAAAATATTAATAACAATAAAGATTTTAAAATAAATCAAATAAATAGATAAATAAAATAATATAAAATAATGCCTCGGATAAAGGCGCTATTTAAATTATAAACGCCTCTAGCAAAGGCGTGATTCAAGAAGGGACGCCCTGACAACACGGCGTCAAATTCTAAACGCCAAAAATGGTAAGGCCAAGAAACGCCCCTATCTTGGGCGTGTTTTAAACAAAGAAACGCCCTAACGTAAGGCGCTTCTTAAGAAACGACCTGAACCAGGTCGTCAATTCAAGAATCGACGCCCTGACCAAAGTCGTTAATTCCATTCGAGTTCCGTTCGACACGGGAGCTTATCCCGGGAAGGATTATGTTAATCTAGTAAGTATTTAAATAGGGCAAGGACTCTATATTGGAAGCATTACTTCCACTAGGACTCTAACCCTAATAGGACCCCCTAAATCCCTATAAATAATTTACTGCTCGAACCCTTCAACGCTATTTGGCGTTCGGAATCTGCAAGGTACGTGAGAGAGGAATAGTTCCTCTGATTTTCTCTACGTCTGTTACATGAAGAACTAACAGTTCTTCATCTTCTTCTGTTATAGGTTAAGAAGGCGGCGTACGCGAAGAACAAAGGTATTGTTCTTTTTCCCTTTTTACTTTCGGTCAGGTAGTATGAAGAAATACTAATGTTTCTTCTTCTGTTCTTGTAGGAGTTACAGAACCGAAGAACAAAGGTTCTTCACCAAAGCCTTCTCTTCCTCCTACTGTGGTTATTGTTGCTGTGAAGCAACAACGTCCCCCTTTTCATATCAATCTTCAAGTCTTCAGGTAGGTTTTCTCAAGTTACTGTAGCCCAAATGAAATTAATGCAAGATATATATATACAAGCATGTCATGCATACGGTTATTATAGTTTCCATGTGTTTTCTGCAATATTTTGAAAGAGACGCCCCTGTCAAGGGCGCTAATTCACATGAAACGACCCTTCCCAGGTCGTAAATTTCATGTTTAACGCCCCGTACTCAGGCGTTAATTTCTTTAAATCGTTAATCACCCATCTTAAGAACTGATTATCTAAGAAATCATGATTATAAATATATGCATGATCCTATGTCTTCAACCTGCTAACTTTACTGTCATGATATTACATTCGTTCCTCTGTTATCTTGAAATTATTACTGTCCTTAAAGTTTCTGAAGGAACTTGAATTAACGACTTGGACAAAGTCATTTTCCACATATTAGCGCCCCCTCATAGGGCGTGAATCTGAAAGATAACGCCCCTTCCTAGGGCGTGTATCGGTTAAAATCCTGAAATTTATATATTCTGAAAAATAGAATTAAATAGTAACGCCCCTGCCCGGGGCGCGTTTTGATAATTCCTGAAAATTAATTATATTCTGTCAAATATGTAAACAATAAGACGCCTTCTGGTGTAGTCGTCAGATCTTGAAGAAACGACCCTGACCAAGGCGCGTTTTAGATAAATTACTGAATTAATGAAAATTCTACAAAATGAAAACACGTGTAAACGCCCTTATGTTAGGCGTTAATTACTTGAGAAACGACTTGACCTAAGTCGTTATTTTCTGTAAACTGATTTTTATTATGATTCTGTTAACCGATGGTTTCATATTATACATATACGTATATATCGGCACTATTCTCCACTCCGTGAGCATAGTCCCACTTTTCACGTTGTTTTATCGATCACACTCAACTCTCATTGACATACAAGCTCTCCATTGGACATTCCGTTCCTTTGGACTAGCGAGTTAGTCATAGAGACCTCCGTAAGACTCCTCGTACCTTGGATTCCCTCAAGGTCGACTGAGCTGGTTGTACCCTAAAAACCCATTACACCATTGATGCCATGTCACTCTAAAGAAACATGGGATACCGGCCCATATGATTATACAAAGAGTATATCATAAGAAATTCTTAATGGGATGATGATATCATGCCATATCATGTCGTTCTTATAAAAACCTCAATTCTATGATAGGAATGAGGGTATCTTACCTTTGATATACTGTTCATGTGGACCTCAATTCTATATAAAGAATGTCCATACTGATTTGTCATGGTACCCAAGTTAAGGGAACCATATTCTACCTAGATTTTTATCGATATCGTGATTATACCGTTATTATCGCCATTCTATGTCCTTTGTCATATTTTGGACTCTATTCTATCAAAGTTGTCATACGTGTCTACAAGCTTGATTATTGAAATTCTACGTTGGCTATAAACAAGAGTGGATGTCAAAACACATGATAAATGCCTGCGCATATAGGGCCCGATCTGGTCCTGGGAGGAGCATCCGAAAGTACTTGTGCCCATGGGACTTAAAATGATAAGGTATCTGGTATTATACCGAGTACTTGACTTGCTTGATTGGACATTCCACACACATCTTGTACTTGAATCGTACTTGACTTGGCATGAATTGCGTGGCCCGAAAAAGGATAATTTACTTGCTTGATACATGATAGCCAAAGTTCTTGACATGACTTGTTAAACATACTTGCTTGAATATCTTGAATAAACTTGTTAGCTTGTTGAAGTTCATGATTAAGTTCATCTTATTTCCTTGATATTACCTTCTCTCTATCTTGTCGTTTTATGCGAGCATGCATAGCTTTATTGCATTCATGAAAGATGTAATTACTTACACCCCTTGCTAGTACTTGAGATATAATTTCCTACTGAGCGTTCGCTCATTCCGTTTGTCCCTTTTTACTTTTCAGGTAAGTCCGACGACGATGGAAGTCAATCGGATGGGAATGGTCAAGAGTGAAAGTGATAGAGCTGCTCAAGTGTCATCTAGTCTTTTCTATAGTTTCTTGAGTCAAATATGTATTCTTTTCCTTTTTATTAAACAGAGTATTAGATTTGTAATAGTCTATCCATTATGAAATAAAGGATTGGGTTATCTTGTTATTTTGCGCATCTCTGTCTTTGTGTCGAATACACGACCACTCTGATTGACATGATTGATATAAACTCGTCACGCGTCTCCGGGTATCTTCCGCGCTCGGGGCGTGACATAGGTTATCTCATGATTGGAAAAAAGAACTTGTTAGGGATAAAATCCCTCTGATTGTGCTTGATTTCATGCATCATAGACTAAGAATTTCATGATTTCATAGTTTTATACATTCATGCATCTCTTAGCCCTAAATGGTAATTAAAAGGTATTATCTTGTCTATTCACTAAAACCTTGCATATAGTTGGCCTATGCATCATTATCATGACTAGGACAGTGCTAATATGTTGATTTCTAGGCATGTTATGTTTTCATAAACCTTCACTTTAGTTTACTGCCAGCAGGTTCTCTGACGCACTAATGTGAGACCGTCACATGCATGTAACGGCCTTACGATAGACCGTCACATTGTGTTGTATTTTTATTTGTTCTATTGTCTCTGACGCACCCTAGTAGGAGCGTTACACCACTGTAACGGTCCCTCGATAAACCGTCACAATACTGTAACGCGCCTATCCTAGACCGTCAGGCACTGTGTTCTGTCAGCCCGAGGCAGAATGATAACCAATTAGAGTTTACTTATAAATAAGCTTAGATAGCTAAGTTTGGACATGTTATCATGACTTTAAGTTTAGTTACTGTTTCATAATCAAATTGTATGGTTAATGTGTCTTAGGATTAGTTTAAGTTATGTTAATTTCATCGGCTAAAACTCTATAGTTTTGTATTCTAAATCATGATTTTTCCAAATGTTGTATTGACGGAGTTTTCTCATAGTTTCACATTATTACACATTCTTTTCCATCTATAGAGTCATTTCTTTAAGTACATGGCACATATTCCGGAATGTTGTCCATTTAGTTCACTTTGCACTATAGCAACACTATTCTTGGACATGAGGATCTCTCTATTAGATATTTCTTCCAATGGAGTAGGAAATCTTATTTCAAGTCCTCCGTAATTCTCCGCGAGCCTGGGATTCCCACTAGGACGCCGAGTTGGTTGTACCATTAAAGCCCATTGATTAGATTACACTATCGATGTTTTTGGTTATCGGTAATGTAACGGCTCTGCACTGGACCGTCAGGAGCATCTAACGGCCCAATGTACAACCGTCACATTCAACTGAGTCCGATTTCTTAGTTCTAGATTCAGACTAATGTAACGGCCCAATACTGGAGCGTCACATCATGTAACGGCCCAGTACACGACCGTCACACTACTTGAGTATTTTAACCCAAGGATTGACCAAGGGTTGATATTCCAAGGTTCAATAGACTCTTGATGATCTAGAACTTATCATATTGATCAATAACCTAATATAATGAATGAAAAATAAAGAATGTATCGTTATGCTGCCGATTTATTTCCATAAGCATAACCTTGCTTAAGTCATTCTTGATTTCTCATGATTCTTATTGAAGCAATCATTTATTGAATTATCGTTATCAAGAGCTTGTTGGAATTGTACATTCTTGGCCATACTTTATTGTTATATGCGTGGATAAAACTTGATTTATACTTGAAGATGCGATCGAGCACTGATTGTGTTCAAGGGCTCTATGCTAGTCCCCTCGGCTGATTGTCGGAAACATACTATTATAAACCATGGGGTATGATGCTACTGTCGTCGCATTGCGCTGGGAGTACTTTCTTTATAAATAAGTGAAAATCCACAACACAATACAGCATGATTGATACTTGACTTTCTTGATATTCCACAGAAATTCACAAGGTACTTGCTCATAAGTAAAAGATACTGGAGTGATGATTATGTGGCTTGCTAGTACATTCTCGTTACATTCATGTTCATGAAAGGCCATATCATGTTCTTGTTTCATTCTTGCTAGTTCATACTTGCTCTCATTCTATCTTACATGATCGTCTTGTTAATTGGTTTAAACGCGTGATTGATCGCATTCGCATGATTCTACCTTATTCTTTAGAGCTAAATTGTTAATTACTTTAATAGTGCCTTCATGTTGATGCGAAGATATCTACTGGGCAAGTGTGCTCATTACCTATTTCCAATCTTTTTAGGAGATGGAAGTGATTCGAATTCGGATTCGGGTTATACAAGTAGCGGGTCCGAGAGCGAATGAAAGTATTTTCAAGATGAGAGTGAAGACTTAGGAAGTCTAAATTGTTTAGATTGAGTCTGTGTAATTTTCCTATTTTCTTGAGTCTGGTATATTGGAATAAGTGGAATTAATGATTGTTTTTTTTTTCAAGCACAAAGTCATCTAGTGGCCGAAGGGAGAGTGCACCCCCATTCCAGAGGAAGGGAATGTTCTCACTCCACCAAACAAACCACTAAATGCTGATTTTATTGCTTTTGTATAGAACATGTACAATTCATTAGAGGCCGGAGAGACCAAGCCTCTAGTACAATGAAGCTGAAAAAAGCCTATACAAAACTCCTACGAAAATTAGGAACAGAAGAGGCATCCGCTAAAGCATAAGCTTTGGCTAGGATGGGCAGATCTTTAAAAGAGTGGAACTCCTTATTGTGACCGATGAAGATAGCATGATTATCAAGAGCATCAGCAACCTAGTTGATTTCTCTGTAGGTGTGAATGATGGGGCAACCACACATATAGAAGGCTTGTTGAATTTATGCCCACCATGGAAGAAGAGACCAAGGGGGATACTTCTTATTGGATAACAAACCAACCATTACCATGGAATCTGTATATATGATTGACAATGGAATAGAATGTAGTCTAGCAAGGCGCAGGCCATCCAAAAGGGCTCTTCCTTCAGCAATCATATTTGAGCCATTACCGTAAAAATAGGAGAAACTCAACAAAACTTGACCATGGGGATTTCGGATGCAGCCACCACCTCCAGCCGGCCCTGGATTACCCTTACAATCCCCATTGACATTGAGAGACTAGTTAACAGAGGGGGGTTTCCATCTAATAATAGAAGTTTCCGGCCGTTTGATGTTAACATCAATACCAAATTCATGAATCGAGTTCCAGTAATCAGAACTAATACCATGTCTGAAATTGGTTTGCTGCACAATTTGTTTAATCTCCAAAAGAATATTATCAGCCACCCTTAGGATATTGGAAGAACAACCTTCATACCTGACCAAGCATCGGTATTTCCATGTCTCCCAAGATATCAAAATCACCACCAGAAGAGCTATAAAGCCTTTAGGGGAAGTAATATGGATGTCTGTGATGAATTGTTCTAGCCACGAGCAGAAGTTTGATGAATCCGGTTTAGAGTCAGCTAAGAGAGACCCAAACTTATTCCAAAGAAAGACAGCAGGTTCACTTTTCAGAAATAAATGGTCTTCATCTTCATTATTCTTAGAGGATTGACAACAGGAGCAGCAAGATGCCAAATGTACACCACTTGATTGTACTCTGCTGTCAAATGGGACCACCTGTTGTATGAGCTTCCAACAGAATAAAGTAGCCCTCAGAGGAAACTTGGTATTCAACAGCTTGCTAAAACCTGAACTGCTCTGCTGTATCATTTACCCCTTTATAAACCTGTATGTGGATTTGATGCTGAACTTTCCAGAATTTGATAAGGTCCAGATGGAATTAATGATTGTATTTGAGTATTGAATTTGATTATTATGAAATAAAGTTAGAGTTTGAGTAAATATTATGCAATTGCATTTATGTATGTGATTGTCTTACGCTCTGATCGTTCTTGCTTGCAAGAGGCTTACCATGCCGGCTGTTCGCGTTTCTCGAGCGAGTCTTCCGCTGTCAAAAGGCTCGGGGCGTGACAAGCACCCCTTTTGAAAACTTTTCAATTGAAGAATGGGAAGAAGCGTATGCTAATTTGCTTGAAAAGTATGAGATGTATAAAAAAAACAAGCAATTGTAAAGGAAAATTAATGTTTTAGCTCATGACAGTCCTGTTAACAAGGATCTGGAGACCCTAAGAACAGAAAATGAAGAGTTAAAGAAACAAATCAAGCAATCTAAATTCAACTGCTCAAAACTGAACAGCTCAAAAGAAGAAAATGAAGAACTCAGAAAATAATTAAGTCATGCCAATTTGAGATGCCAGGAGTGTGAAAGCAAAGACAACTTAGTTTCAAGAAATCTGAAGCAATAAAAGCTGTCAATGACGAATTGCAGAAAAGTCTTGAGAAGGCTGAAAATGTATTGAAGGACATGCAATATGTCCTAGAAAGAATGACTCGGGGTAAATCCAACCTAGATGCTTTCTTAGGCACCTGAGTTAATTTCAGGAAGGAAGGGTTAGGATTTAACACCTCTAAAAAAAGACCTTTTGAATTTAAGACTATTTCATTCTGTCTAGAAAAAGGAAAGGGAAATTAATAATAGAAGAACCAACAAGGGAGGTTCCCCCTAAGTCCAAAAAAATCAAAGATAAGAACAATCAATGTGAAGATCAAAACCCTATGAATCAAGAAAGCAACCATCAGACCGGTTACAAAGAAAAAACTAGCTCACAGGGTCGACGCACTACTGCTAAATCAGCGCCGACCAAGAGGCAAGGTCGGCGCAGCAACCGATCAGGTCGACACGACACCACATAGCTAGAGCCGGCTTGACCTAAGGGTCGACGCAATGACCAATCAGGTTGACGTGTCCGTGCTCAACATAGTCAATCAGGTTGACGCAGCTCATCTTGTTACTTCGAGAAGAAAAATTAGTCCAGTGATAAAAGAAAGGCATACAGACATCCAAACTTGGGTACCTTCCATACCCAATTCAATACATTTGGAAACCCAAGAACCAAACCACAATTTAGTTCATATTTCATGAACTTCATGAAACCTGTGACGACCCAGAACTCAGATACCGGGCAAACCCGATACCACTTGGATCTTGAGAGGCCTCCCAAGAGCTATAAGGCTCCTAAGGGAAAGAAAGGTGTGTGTAGTACATTGAACTTTCAGATAAAGCAGTAAATAATTAAATTACTATGATGAGGATTGCAAAATTAGTAGAAATAAAATTACATTTTAATTGAATAAATTAAACTATAGAGCTAGCAGAGTCCAGTCCAACTAAATTACAGTTTAATAGGAAAGAGAAACGTACTCTCAAGTCGGGGAAAGCTCTATTAGTATAGGTGTGCTACAGGCCAATTTTGGGTCAGGTAGGCCTGATAGTTGTACAATCTTGTTCATTATTAACGAAGTGGTATTTGAGCGTAAATTTGTAATTGTATATTACTCTACGATATCCCTAGGATATGTGGTTGTAAAGTCAAGTCGAGATGGGATCTCGATTATGAGACTAATTTTACATGGACACATACCTTAAAACTATTTCTGGTTGTAGGGTAACCACTTGGGGACTTTGATTACCTATTAAACCTGTATACATGATGTATGGGTGAGCAGTCTCATGGTCACTAGTGCGGGGCACCAATACATATGTGTAGGTGTACGTTCTGGGAGGATGTACACTGAACTGATCTGCTATTGGATCTTCAGATAGTTGATTATACCTAATGTCAACTGAAGATCCAATTGTCTTAGTAGCATCATTGGTCCATTGACCTGAGACATTGATCGGATCTTACACGAGGACTGGAATGGTTTAATGAGTTGGCTAAGTGACTTTAACCATAAGTCATGAATTGCCAAGTTATTAACCATTTCAGGATACGTGTGAAGATCATCAATGGTCAAGAGGGGATCGCTCACTGTCAGGTATATATCATAAAGTTAATGGGTCATGACACTGATGCTCTGTTAAATCCCTGGCTAGGGTCGTGTGAGTTCATTTAGAACGGACGTCATACACTTTAAGGAGGTCATGATCAAATGGCATGATCATGGGATTTGACAGTTGCCATACCCTCGATCGAACCAGACTCATAGAAGGAGCGAGAGATTATAGCGATGCGGCAACTGTAGACTTACAGGTACAAGACAAGGTGGTTTGAACCCGACGTCCTCTGGGATCACGCGGATTTGCTTGACCCAACGTGATCAAAGGTTCAGAATAAATTAAACTATTATTCGGCTCTAGTAGAAGTGAATAATAAGTTTTATTTACTTCGAATTGGGAATTAGAAGTTAATGGGCCTTAAACTAGAGTGACTATGGGCCTAGAGGATCACACACAATGGGTTCTCGGGTGACGGGGTATTATTGTAGAGATGTATATGTGAAAAGCCTTAATTCTTTTGGGAAAAGAATGATAAGAAAGGCTTCATATATGCATATACAATAATGCAAGGACACATACACAATATATGTGGTTAGAGGCTCTTTTAGAAAGTGCCCAACCCATATATATATGGGTGTTATGTGTTACGTGGGTGTTCCTCACCACAACCAAGCATCAAAGGAGAAAACACCCCTTCTCTCCCTCTTGCTCTCTCTCTCCCCCTTGTTGCTCTCTCTCTCTCTCTTCCTATCAAGGGAGAAAGGCTTAAGGTAGAGGAAGGGATTTATTGAGCATCCATGGTTCGTGCGCGGGGGAAGAACGGGGGACGCTGTCACTGCACGAGGTGTTGTATATATCTCAGTGCTTTTGATGATAACAAAACCAAGGACATATACTTGTTCACATGCTTGGAACTAATACCTTAAGTGAATTCCATAAGCTATCATGCCGGATTTCTTCATGGTTTTTGCTTAAGTGTTTAGCATTCCAAATGCATTTCCAAGAAATCAAATTAAATTGAAATAAGTTTTAACCATTCGTTCAATTCATGTCTCGATCATATGGATACATTTTTCTGGGCTAAACTCTTCATTTTTCAGGTTTTTGACAGTCTGGTCGACCTCCGGTCTGATCCCGGTCGACCTGAAATAACAAAATGGACCTTTCTACAGCCTGTCTTAGTGGCGGTCAACAGCCCCCTCAATCCCGGTCGACCAAAATTCCTAAGGATCGGCCTCCTGCTGGTTTCTCAGTGGCGGTCAACCGCTAGCCCCTACAGGTCGACCGCCAGCCTCGAGCTGCCCAACATTGTTGACTTTTTATCACTTCGAGGAAAGCCCTACCTCTTGGTATTGTTTAATCCCTGAGCAACCAAACCCTCCAGATATTGTGGATCTGGTCTGGGGGGAGTCCATGGACCATTCAAAGTCTACAAAACACATACAAGAGGGTTAAGAAACCCTAATGCTCAAGTTGGATTAAGGAGGCTACCAAAGGGGAAGAGAAGGGAGCTAGCACTGTAGACGTGAATAGTGCTCCGAGAAGAGTTCTTCATCCTTCTTCATCCATCCTCAAGTGAAGATCAAGCCCAAGCCAAGAGGAGTTCAAGCTGCATCGTAGAAACTCTTCATCAACTAAGGGGGAGCATCTTCAAGCCTTTTCTTTTGTGTTTCCATTCTCAATCTTTCTAAGCTTCGAGTGTGGTTCTTGTAATCCTGTAACAATCTTGTGTGTGTGTGGATCTTCCTAGATCCGTGTGTGTGTCTAGTTAATCTGTTGGTTTCGTGTGTGTAGTTGGGTGTCCTTACACCTTCTGGGAGCCTTCATCTCCCAACGTGTGTGTGTGTGTGTGTGTGTGTGTGTGTGTGTGTGTGTGTGTGTGTGTGTGTGTGTGTGTGTGTGTGTGTGTGTGTGTGTGTGTGTGTGTGTGTGTGTTCGATCTTGTATCTCTTTATAAGATAGTGTGTGGATCCTCACGGTTAGTGAGGGTTGGACGTAGGTTACCGTTGTGGCATCCGAACCACCTAAAAATTGCTGTCTCATTATGGTTTGTTCCTTTTCTCCTATCCCCCCTTCTGCGCATGCTTGTGGAATTAGATTTATTGCATCTTTTAGATCTAGACTAATTGATCACTTTCAAATAGATCATCGCTATATCAAAAGTTGGATTCGGACTGACAAGGTTACTCTTGCCGGAAAGATAACAGTTTGCGTGAGTGAATCTACGTATTTGTTAACTCCGCCTAGTACCAAGGGTTATTGTGGTGATTGATTTTGATAGATCTATTTTATCTTGCACTAGTTCCATAGTGTTATCACATAATCTTAAAATTGAGGACAACTTTGATTAATTTTTTTAATACCCAATTCACCCCCCCTCTTGGGTGCCATTTAATCTCGGGACTTCTATTGGTATCAGAGCTAAGGCTCTTTCTTTTTAGATCTAACGATCTAGAGTAAGATCCGGTTAATTGGCAAACAAGGGTATGATGCCCGAGGGTCACTCCATCAACCGTCCTCCCTTCTTTGACGGTTCAAACTACTCGTACTGGAAAAACAGAATGCATGTCTTTCTAAGGGCTCAAGAGTACAAAGTTTGGAGAATTGTGGACAAGGGTCCTCACAAACTCGGGGATGATGAAGATAAATGGACACCTGAGGAAATTAAGAAACGCACCGCTAATTTTAATGCCATGAATATTATGCAATGTGCGATACACCCTATTAAATTCTCTCATGTTTCTATGTGCAGCTTGGCCAAAGAAATGTGGGACAAGTTGCGACTCATATACGAGGGAACTTCAGAGGTCAAGGAAACCAAGGCAAATCTCCTAGTCACTAACTATGAGCTATTTAAGATGGAACCTGAAGAAACCATCTCCGAGATGTTTGCAAGGTTAACAGAGGTTACAAATGGTCTCAAAAGTCTTGGGAAGGAATACTCAAATTCTGACCTTGTGAGGAAGGTGTTGAGGTCCCTACCGTCGGCTTGGCACACAAAGGCCACGGTAATTGAAGACTCAAAGAACCTGTCCACTCTCACCTTCGACAAACTCATAGGGTCACTCATGACCTATGAGATAAATATAAAGAGGACAGTTGATGAAGACATCAAGAAGAAGGTCATTGGACTCAAAGCTCATCACTCCGATGACAAATTTCAAGAAGGTGAATCAAGTGACGGAAGCAATGAAGAGGAAGAATTGGCAATGATAACTCGTCAAGTGAGGAGATTTCTAAGGAAGAAGAGAAACTTTTAGGGAAACTTCAGAAAAGGGCAAAAAAAGCCCACGCAAACCAAAGGCGAATTACGCAAGCCAAGTAGCATCATATGCTACGAATGCAAGTAGCCTGGGCACATGAGAGGTGAATGTCCATATCGAAAAAAAAATTCAAGAAGGATAATTTCAAGAAACCCAAAGCCATGGTCGCCACATGGAGCGACGAAGAAGATGAACCATCTGATGAAGAGATCCAAGAACTTGTGGAAAGCTTGTGTCTCATGGCACATGAAGATGAATCTACAGAGGTAAATTCTGACCCAGATTTTATTTCCAATGAACAATGGGAATCTGAATATGAAAAGTTGTACACGAAATACAAGAAAATCAGATCTGAAAATAAAACTCTCAAAAAGAAACTTGATGACTTGTCACATGAAGATATCTTTGTCAAATTTGAGAAACTGGAACATGAATGGTTTGAGGCTACGGAAGAAAGAGAAAGGCTATTACAAATAATTTTAGATTGTGATAAAGCCAAAGAAGAATTATCTTGCAAAATAGTTGAAATGGAGAAAGCATGTTGAAAGATGAAAATTGAAGAACAAATTCTGAAATCCACAAACTTAAAACTTGAAGAGAAAATTGTGAGTTTAGAAAAAGAAGTGACTGATCTTCAGTCCACATTGTCAAGATTTGTTAAGGGCAAGCAAAACCTTAATAATTTGTTGGGAGTTAAAGTCAATTTTCAAAAGGAAGGTCTTGGATACACTCCCCAAAACAAAAAATCTTTTGAGCATAAGATCACCACATCCCTTGTGCATGAAAAAGATAAAAACCATGCTTCATTGTAGCAACCCTGATAAAAATAAGATTTTTAAATAAATCAAATTAAAATAAAAGATAAGTAAATAGATGACAAAGAGCCTAAATGAGTAAATCATTAATCAAGAGGAAAATAACGCCTTTTATCAAGGCGCTGATTCAAAAAGAAAACGCCTCTGTCTAAGGCGTTAATTTAAAAAGGACGTCTACACCCTAGGGCGTCAAATTTCAAACGACGGGAAATAAAATTAAGGAAAGGAAAGGAAACGCCCTCACCTTGGGCGCATTTTTAATAAGAAATGACTAGGACAACGTCGTCAATTAAAACACACGACCTAGCCTAAGGCGTGAATTCTGTTCGAGTTTCGTTCGACCAGGAGTCTATCCAGAGCAAGTTCTGGATAACTACATCAAAGATGGAATATAGTAAGGACTTTATCATGGAAGTATTACTTCCAATATAACTCTAACCCTATTAGGATTCTAAAAATCCTATAAATACCCTCCTAATCCACCCAGACTGCTACTTTGGCAATCTGCTGGTGCCATCATACGTGAAGAACATGTGATGTTTTTCCTCTTCTCCTTCGCCTCTGGATGTGTATGACAAAGGAATATTAATGCTTTTTTCTTCTTTTCTTTTGCCTCCGCAGGAAGCCTACGAACAACACCCTGATTGAAGAACGTGGTTCTTCAGCAGAAAAGATCTTCTTACGTTCGCTGCAAAAAGGGGAGGAAGTTGATTAGGATCTCTGTCGCAGCATATCTCTCTATTTCCTTCTGGGTGCTGTTGATTATTGATCTAGTTACGGTTAGAAGCTTCGAAGGCTCTGTTTAGAACAGAGCATAGTTTTCATATCCAGCCCTTCAGACACCTTCATCAAGATCACGATAAGGTGGGTTTTCTCAAGATCGTAGCCCAAACTAGCTTAAGATCTTAATAATATCATCGGTCGTGCATGCATATAGTTTTATTGTGGTTTCAGATGTTTTCTATGTAATTTTAAAAAGAAACGCCCTTGGCAAGGGCGCTAATTTAAAGAAGCGACCCACACTAGGGCGCTAATTATTATTTTGACGCCCTGCCCAGAAGTCGTCAATTACATGTAATTAATAAATACCCACGCTTAAAAATTTAATATCTATGTAACCATGAATCTAATATATTGCATGAGTATACCTGTGAAATCCTGCTATTTTTCCTGTCATGATCATGTACCCTTTTTCCTGAAATTTTATTATCTGAAAATTGGTAAATTCTTGAATTCACGACCTTGTCTAGGTCGTCTCCTACTGAACTGACGTCCCAGACCAGGGCGCTAATTGAGAGGTAACGCCCCTGTCCAGGGCGCGTTTTGGTTAAAATTCTGAAATATTGAAATTCTGTAAAAATTGAAATATAGTTTGGACAACTGCTTCACGAGTCGTCAAAAGCTCAAGAAATGCCGTTATGTAAGGCGTTAATTACATGATTAATGACTTAACTAAAGTCGTTATTTTCCTGTAAAATTGTTTTTTTCACTATTTTTGTTATCCGACGGTTTCATACTTATGTATATATATATTGGCACTATATTTCCACTCCGTGAATATAGTCCCACGTTTCATGATGTTTTAACGTTACCCCCTTAACTCTCAGTGACATACAAGCTCTCCATTGGACATTCCGTTCCTTTGGACTAGCGAGTTAGTCATAGAGACCTCCGTAAGACTCCTCGAGTCTTGGATTCCCTCAAGGCCGACTGAGCGGGTTGTACCATAAAAACCTATCACCCTATTTTTTTGCCATGTCACTCTATAGAAACATGGTATACCGGCCCTCATGTCATGCCATGTGTATGATATGAGAATTATCTTAATGAACGGGGTAAAGCATGACATTGTTATGATGTTCTTGTAAACCCCAATTCTATATCAACATTGTTATGATGTTCTTGTAAACCCCAACTCTATATCAACATTGTTATGATGTTCTTGTAGACCCCAATTCTATATTAAACTTGATGTTCTTGTGGACCTCAATTCTATATAAAGAATGTCCATACTTGTTTGTCATGGTACCCAAGTTAGGGAACCAATTCCACCTACTTTTTATCGATAATCGTGATTGTACCGTTATTATCGCCATTCTATGTCAAGTGTCATATTTTTGGACTCTACTCTATCCAAGTTTATCCTACATGTCTATAAGCTTTATTCTTGAAATTCCATATTGGCTATATACAAAAGTGGATGTTAAAATACATGATTAATGCCTACGCATATAGGGCCCGATCTGGTCCTGGGAGGAGCACCCGAAAGTACTTGTGCCCATGGGAGTTGATTGATCACTGTATTGGCATTATACTGAAGTGCATGACTAGCTTGATTGAACATTCCACAAATCTTGTACTTGTACTTGACTTGATATTACATGACTTGCGTGGCCCGAAAAAGGGTAATTTCATACTTGCATGCTTGAAACGTGATAGCCAATTCCGACATGACCTGATGCGTCTACTTGCTTGAGTATCTTGATAGCTTTTGATATAGGTTCTTGAAAGTTCATGACTAGTTCTTCTTGCTATCTTTTTGTTATATCCTCTTTCTATCTTGTCGTTTTATGCGAGCATGCGTAGCTATAGTGCATTCATGAAAGATGTAATCACTCAAACCCCTTGCTAGTTCTTGAGATATAATTTTCTACTGAGCGTTCGCTCACTTAGTGTTTCCCTACTTTTCAGGTAAGTCCGACGATGAGGGAACTCAAACGGATGGGGAAAATCAAGAGTGAAAGAGATAGAGCTTCTTCCGTGTTATCTAGTCTTTTTCATATTTTCTTGAGTCAACCTTGTATTTTTCCTTTATTTTCGTTAGTACTTCAAAGGTTTGTAATAGACATATTCTTATGAAGGAATAAAGGATTGGGTTATCTTTACTTGTGCGCATCTCTAATTTTGGTGTCGAATGCACTAATACTCTGATTGACATGATTGATATAAACTCATCACGCGTCTCTAGGTATCTTCCGCTCTCGGGGCGTGACAGTTTTTGTGGTATCATAGTCTAGGGTATTCAATTCCTAGGAAACCCAAGTCCAAGGATAAGTCTGAACCTTTAACCGGTGAGATTGGGTAGAACCAAGGGTTAAAGTTAACATAAAAATGCTAGCTTCTAAATGAAATCACGTATTAATCTAGTTATTGTAATTGTAGGACGATTACAGGAAAAGAAAGCTGCAGAATTTGCTGCACTGAAGCAACGGTCCTTGACAGTGGCCGAGTACGAGGCCCAATTTTCTAGATTATGTCGGTATGCTAAGCACTTAGTTAGCACCGAGAAGATGAAAGCTAGGAGGTTCCTAAATGGGCTCAGGCCCCAATATATCACACAGCTAGCGCCAATGGATATCCAGGTCTACTCGGAAATTGTGCGCCGAGCTCAGCTATTAGAAGACGCCACGGAACTATCTGATAGAATCCGTGGGAAGGACAAGAAAGAACAAGTTACAAGTTCGGGTTCCTTTAAACCCAACTTCAAGAAGAGGCCTAGCAATGGAGGTACTTCCTCACAAGATCAGAAGTTTAAGAAGACCAAGCACTTCTCCATCACCACTACCCCATCAAATATAGTGTGCAAGCATTGTGACAAGGCGGGCCATAGAGCAGAAGAATGCTGGAGGAAACTAGGAGCATGTCTCCGCTGTGGGAGTCGCGATCATCGAATTCCCGATTGCCCATTACTTAATGATCAAGCCGGGGACGGGAAGTGCCCAGTAACCAAGAATGCTCGTCTTCACGCAATTAAGGAGACCGAACAAGAAGAAGAAGGCGGACTAGTAGAAGGTACATTGAAAGTTTGTTCCAAGTCTGCATATGTCTTAATTGATACTGGTGCTTCACATTCAATTATTTCCAAGAAGTTCGCTGATCCGTTACCCCTAGAATCGGAATGGATAAAATTAGTCTTGTCTATTCCTCTAGGAAACGAGACTGATATTACACACCATTACCAGAACTGTGAAGTACTGGTTTATGGTAAGAATCTCCCTATTGATCTTATATGTTTAGATCTAAAGGAGTATGATGTCATACTAAGAGCAGATTGGTTATCTAAATATTAGGCAACGGTCGATTGCCGCAATAGCAATGTTACTTTCGAGGAATTTCCAGAACTAATCTTTACTAGCCCCAAGAGGCGAAGCAAAACCCCTCTTATTTCGGCTCTCCGAGCTAGCAAGCTCATCAGGAAAGGATGTGTATCTTTCCTTGCATTCGTCACGATTAAGGAGGTTAAGGAAACTAAGATAGAAGACATTCCGGTGGTACAAGAATTTCCAGACATATTTCCGGAAGATTTGCCTGGATTACCCCCACAAAGAGAAGTGGCCTTCACCATCGATTTAGTTCCTGGTACAGGTCCAGTTTCTAAGGCATCGTATAGAATGTCACCTGTTGAACTCAAGGAGTTAAAGGAGCAATTGATGGAACTCATTAAGAAAGGATTCATAAGACCAAGTACTTCCCCATGGGGAGCGCTTGTATTATTTGTAAAGAAGAAAGATGGATCCATGAGGTTATGCATCGACTATCGACAGTTGAATCATCTCACTATCAAGAACAAGTATCCACTGCCAAGAATCGATGAGTTGTTTGATCAAATTTCAGGATCCAAGTACTTTTCCAAAATTGATCTTAGGTCGGGATATCATCAGTTAAGAATCAAGGATGAGGACATTCATAAGACTGCATTCAGAAGCAGGTATGGCCATTATGAATTTGTTGTTATGCCTTTCGGACTAACGAATGCCCCTGCTGCCTTTATGCAGTTAGTGAATAGTATATTCAGGCCTTATTTGGATCAATTCGTGGTGGTCTTTATTAATGATATATTGATTTATTCCGAGACCAAGGAAGAGCATGAGGAGCATTAAGGATTGTATTACAAATATTGAGGGTAAACCAATTATATGCAAAACTCAGCAAGTGTGAATTCTGGCTTGAGGAAGTGACTTTTCTTGGACATGTCATATCAAAGGATGGCTTATCAGTAGATCCATCAAAAGTTGAAGCTGTAAGAAATTGGGAAAGACCGACCAATGCTAGCGAGATCCGAAGTTTCTTAGGTCTTGCTGGCTATTACAGGGGATTCATCAAAGATTTCTCTAAGATCGCCATACCACTTACGAGGTTAACTCGCAAGGAGATCCGTTACGAATGGAGTCAGGAATGTGAAAGAAGCTTCCAAACTCTCAAGGATCATCTTACTACAGCTCTTGTCTTAGCTTTACCAATGGAAGGAGAGAAATTCGAGGTATACACTGATGCTTCTGGCATTGGCCTCGGATGTGTTCTAATGCAACAAGGAAAGGTTATAAATTATTCTTCTCGTCAATTAAAGAAGCATGAAGAGAACTACCCCGTCCATGACTTAGAATTAGCCACAGTAGTATTTGCACTAAAGATCTGGAGGCATTATCTATATTGAGTACAGTTTACTGTATACTCCGATCACAAGAGTCTCAAGTATCTCTTCTCACAGAAGGAACTGAATATGAGGCAAAGACGTTGGCTGGAATATCTCAAGGACTTCAACTTCAATATACAATATCATCCTGGAAAGGGTAATCATGTAGCAGATGTCCTTAGTCGAAAGCCGAGAGCACTGTTAGCCAATTGTATGATTCAAGAATGAAAGTTGCTGGAGCAATTCTCTAAGCTCAATATAAGCATGGACACGAACTTCAAATGTGTCACATTGTCTCATATAAGCATTCAGCCAGACCTGTTAACTGAAATACAAGCACTTCAGGATGATGACCCAATATTAGTGGAAATCAAGGGCAAACTAGAAGGACAGTCTGATTTCCAATTAGCATCAGATAGAAGGTTGTTATTCCAAAACAGAACTTCTATATCGGATTGTCCCGGGTTAAAGAAGAAGATCTTAGATGAAGCTCATAGATCAAGGTACACGATTCATCCTGGATCTACCAAAATGTACCAAGATGTGAAAAGAAATTTTTGGTGGCCCAACATGAAAAGGGGAATAGCGGACTACGTGTCGCGCTGTCTCACATGCCAACAGGTCAAGGCGGAACACCAAAAGCCTGCTGGAAAACTACATCCTCTAGATATCCCTAAATGGAAGTGGGAGGATATTGGTATGGATTTCATCATGGGATTATCTAAATCAAAAGGAGGACATGATGGAATATGGGTTATTATTGACCGATTGACTAAATCGGTGCATTTCTTGCCAATCAAGAGCCGATGGTCAGTCGATGTGTTGGCTGCATTATACATCAAGGACATAGTCAGATTACATGGTATTCCTATTTCAATCGTGTCTGACAGAGATCCCCGTTTTACTTCTCATTTTTGGAAGGGACTTCAACATTCATTGGGAACAAGGCTTAACTTTAGTACAGCTTTTCATCCTCAAACGGATGGTCAGACCGAGAGAACTAATCAGGTCATTGAAGATATGCTTAGGGCATGCATCATTGATTTTGGTGGGAGCTGACATGATCACTTGCCTCTGGTTGAATTTGCATACAATAATAGCTACCAGGCAAGTATACAAATGGCACCTTTCGAAGCTTTATATGGAAGGAGTTACCGATCACCCTTATGCTGGGACGAAGTTGGAGAAAAACAACTGCTAGGTCCAGACATGGTAAGGGTTACCACTGAAAGAATACAATTGATTCTAGAAAGACTGCAAGTTGCTCAGTATAGGCAAAAGGCTTATGTCGACACGAGAAGGAGAGATCTTGAGTTCCAAATCGGAGATAATGTATTTCTCAAGATATCGTCGGGACGTGGCATACAGAGATTTGGTGTTAAGGGCAAGCGTACACCAAGGTTCATCGGACCTTTTGAGATATTGGAAAGAGTTGGCGAGGTTGCTTATCGCATCGCATTGCTTCCTCAATTGTCTGAAGTGAATAATGTATTCCACATATCTATGTTGAAGAAGTATTTGCACGATCCATCGCATATTATTGAACATGGAGACTTAGTGATCCAAAAAGATCTCACATATGAGCAGAAGCCTATGAAGATACTAGATCGTGAAGTACGTATCCTAAGGAATAAGGTTATTCCCATGCTTAAGGTACAATGGAATAAGAACTCCGAACATAAAGCTACATGGGACACCGAGGAATCCATGAGGAGACGATTCCCAGAATTATTCTAAAGAGGTATATACTCTACACTCTCCAAAATATATATGTAGTATTGAATTTGGGGATCAAATTCTTTTAAGTGGTGGAGGGTGTAGCAACCCTGATAAAAATAAGATTTTTAAATAAATCAAATTAAAATAAAAGATAAGTAAATAGATGACAAAGAGCCTAAATGAGTAAATCATTAATCAAGAGGAAAATAACGCCTTTTATCAAGGCGCTGATTCAAAAGGAAACGCCTCTGTCTAAGGTGTTAATTTAAAAAGGACGCCTACACCCTAGGGCCTCAAATTTCAAACGACGGGAAATAAAATTAAGGAAAGGAAAGGAAACGCCCTCACCTTGGGCACATTTTTAATAAGAAACGACTAGGACAACGTCGTCAATTAAAACACACGACCTAGCCTAAGGCGTGAATTCAATTCGAGTTTCGTTCGACCAGGAGTCTATCCAGAGCAAGTTCTGGATAACTACATCGAAGATGGAATATAGTAAGGACTTTATCATGGAAGTATTACTTCCAATATAACTCTAACCCTATTAGGATTCTAAAAATCCTATAAATACCCTCCTAATCCACCCAGACCGCTACTTTGGCAATCTGCTGGTGCCATCATACATGAAGAACATGTGATGTTTTTCCTCTTCTCCTTCGCCTCTGGATGTGTATGACAAAGGAACATTAATGTTCTTTTCTTCTTTTCTTTTCCCTCCACAGGAAGCCTGCGAACAACACCCTAATTGAAGAGCGTGGTTCTTCAGCAGAAAAGATCTTCTTACGTTCGCTGCAAAAAGGGGAGGAAGTTGATTAGGATCTCTGTCGCAGCATATCTCTCTATTTCCTTCTGGGTGCTGTTGATTATTGATCTAGTTACGGTTAGAAGCTTCGAAGGCTCTGTTTAGAACAGAGCATCGTTTTCATATCCAGCCCTTCAGACACCTTCATCAAGATCACGATAAGGTAGGTTTTCTCAAGATCGTAGCCCAAACTAGCTTAAGATCTTAATAATATCATCGGTCGTGCATGCATATAGTTTTATTGTGGTTTCAGATGTTTTCTATGTAATTTCAAAAAGAAATGCCCTTGGCAAGGGCGCTAATTTAAAGAAGAGACCCACACTAGGGCGTTAATTATTGTTTTGACGCCCTGCCCAGAAGTCGTCAATTACATGTAATTAATAAATACCCACGTTTAAAAATTTAATATCTATGTAAACATGAATCTAATATATTGCATGAGTATGCCTGCGAAATCCTGCTATTTTTCCTGTCATGATCATGTACCCTTTTTCTTGAAATTTTATTATCTAAAAATTGGTAAATTCTTGAATTCACGACCTTGTCTAGGTCGTCTCCTACTGAACTGACGCCCCAGACCAGGGCGCTAATTGAGAGGTAACGCCCCTGTCCAGGGCGCGTTTTGGTTAAAATTCTGAAATATTGAAATTCTGTAAAAATTGAAATATAGTTTGGACGACTGCTTCACGAGTCGTCAAAAGCTCAAGAAACGCCCTTATGTAAGGCGTTAATTACATGATTAATGACTTAACTAAAGTCGTTATTTTCCTGTAAAACTATTTTTTTCACTGTTTCTGTTATCCGACGGTTTCATACTTATGTATATATATATTGGCACTATATTTCCACTCCGTGAATATAGTCCCACGTTTCATGATGTTTTAACGTTACCCCCTTAACTCTCAGTGACATACACGCTCTCCATTGGACATTCAGTTCCTTTGGACTAGCGAGTTAGTCATAGAGACCTCCGTAAGACTCCTCGAGCCTTGGATTCCCTCAAGGCCGACTGAGCGGGTTGTACTATAAAAATCTATCACCCTATTTTTTTGCCATGTCACTCTATAGAAACATGGTATACCGGCCCTCATGTCATGCCATGTGTATGATATGAGAATTATCTTAATGAACGGGGTAAAGCATGACATTGCTATGATGTTCTTGTAAACCCCAATTCTATATCAACATTGTTATGATGTTCTTGTAAACCCCAACTCTATATCAACATTGTTATGATGTTCTTGTAGACCCCAATTCTATATTAAACTTGATGTTCTTGTGGACCTCAATTCTATATAAAGAATGTCCATACTTATTTGTCATGGTACCCAAGTTAGGGAACCAATTCCACCTACTTTTTATCGATAATCGTGATTGTACCGTTATTATCACCATTCTATGTCAAGTGTCATATTTTTGGACTCTACTCTATCCAAGTTTATCCTACATGTCTACAAGCTTTATTCTTGAAATTCCATATTGGCTATATACAAAAGTGGATGTTAAAATACATGATTAATGCCTGCGCATATAGGGCCCGATCTGGTCCTGGGAGGAGCACCCGAAAGTACTTGTGCCCATGGGAGTTGATTGATCACGGTATTGGCATTATACCGAAGTTCATGACTAGCTTGATTGAACATTCCACAAATCTTGTACTTGTACTTGACTTGATATTACATGACTTGCGTGGCCCGAAAAAGGGTAATTTCATACTTGCGTGCTTGAAACGTGATAGCCAATTCTGACATGACCTGATGCGTCTACTTGCTTGAGTATCTTGATAGCTTTTGATATAAGTTCTTGAAAGTTCATGACTAGTTCTTCTTGCTATCTTTTTGTTATATCCTCTTTCTATCTTGTCGTTTTATGCGAGCATGCGTAGCTATAGTGCATTCATGAAAGATGTAATCACTCAAACCCCTTGCTAGTTCTTGAGATATAATTTCCTACTGAGCGTTCGCTCACTTAGTGTTTCCCTACTTTTTAGGTAAGTCCGACGATGAGGGAACTCAAACGGATGGGAAAAATCAAGAGTGAAAGAGATAGAGCTTCTTCCGTGTTATCTAGTCTTTTTCATATTTTCTTGAGTCAACCTTGTATTTTCCTTTATTTTCGTTAGTACTTCAAAGGTTTGTAATAGACATATTCTTATGAAGGAATAAAGGATTGGGTTATCTTTACTTTTGCGCATCTCTGATTTTGGTGTCGAATGCACTAATACTCTGATTGACATGATTGATATAAACTCGTCACGCGTCTCCGGGTATCTTCCGCTCTCGGGGCGTGACATTCATGTTCCAAGCCTGAACCAAAACATGCTCAACCCAAACCACGACAGTGTCAAGGAAAGTTTGCACCTATTAATTGTTATCATTGTGGAAGATTTGGTCATGCTATTGTTAATTGCTGGTTCAAACAAAGCCCACCTAGAAACCATGTTTTTTGGACCAAGAAGAGATATACCAAGAACTGGACTAACTCCTACGGACCCAAACTAGCTTGGGTACCAAAAATAATTGCATTAGAGTTTTTCTTCTTGCAGATATGTCTTCAAGCCAGGGGGAGCAAATGGTACTTGGACAGCGGCTGTTCAAGGCATATGACAGGGGACAAGAAAATGTTCTCTACACTGCAAGACAAGGATGGAGGCTCAGTTGTCTTTGGAGGTCAGGACAAAGGTAAAATCGTTGGGATTGGCCACATTGGTAAGAATTCTAAAATTCTTATTGAAGATGTACTTTTGGTGAAAGGTCTGAATCACAATCTGCTAAGCATAAGCCAATTGTGCGATAAGGGTTTTAAAGTTGTTTTTGATGAAACCCACTGCATTGTCTTGAACAAGAACACAAATGAGATCAAATTTCTTGGAAAAACAAATAACAATGTCTATACTATTGATATTGACAATGTTTCGTGTGATGATCTCTGCTTGGTTGCAAAAAATCATGAAAATACATGGTTATGGCACCGAAGATTAGGTCATGCTAGTTTTGGAGTAATCTCTAAGTTGTCTAGACATGATTTGGTGAATGGACTGCCAAAATTAAAATTTGAAAGTGATAGAATCTGTGAAGCTTGCACAAAAGGCAAGCAAACATGAATTTCCTTCAAAAATAAAAACATTATTTCATCTGCTAGGCCGTTGGAATTGCTGCATCTTGATCTTTTTGGTCCAACTAGAACCTCTAGCCTAGGAGAAAAATCCTATGGCTTTGTGATTGTTGGTGATTTTTCCAGATTCACATGGGTGTTATTTTTAGCCAATAAAAGTAATGCCCTGACGGAGTTTCAAGTGTTTTGCAGAAAAATCTAAAATGAAAGAGGTTACCTCATCACCACCATCCAGAGTGATCATGGTGGTGAATTTGAAAATCATGAATTCAGCATTTTCTGTGAAGAGCAGGGGTACACACACAATTTTTCATCACCAAAGACGTCCCAGCAAAATGGAGTAGTGGAGAGGAAGAACAGAATGTTGATAGACATGGCCCGGACCATGCTCAGTGAGAATTCCCTACCTAAGTATTTTTGAGCTGAGGCGGTGAGTACATCATGCTACATCATCAACAGGGCAATGGTAAGACCTATTCTGAAAAAAAACTCCATATGAGCTCTACAAGGGTAAGAAATCAAACATCTTATATCTTAAACCCTTTGGATGCCCTTGCTACATTTTGAACAATGGTAAGTCTAACTTGGGTAAGTTTGATGAAAAGAGTGACAAAGGAATTTTTCTAGGTTATGCACTCAATTCTAGAGCTTACCGATTATTCAACAAAAGGACTTTGGTCGTTGAAGAAAGTCCTCATGTTATTTTTGATGAATCCGAATCAAAACTGACAAATCAAATTTCTTCTACTTTGGATGCAGATGAAGATCCTAAGAACTCATCAAATGTCCAAGCTAAGGATGAACCATTAAAGGCAATATCAAGCAAAAATGAGAAAGATGAGGATCCTACAATTGAGACACTGCAAGAATCACAAGTGCAACATCCTGACTTGCCCACTTCTTCCACATTTCTAAAGGATCATCCAGCTGTGAACATCATAGGTAATTTGGAGGATGGGGTAAAAACAAGGTCCTCTCTAAGGCGGGTAGAAGAGAAGGATTTGATGGCTCTACTTTCACAAGAAGAACCCAAGGACATTCATGAAGCTCTTCAAAATGAATCCTGGATTTAGGCTATGCATGAAGAGCTGCACCAGTTTGAAAGAAACGAGGTGTGGACTCTCGTACCACGTCCTAAGAACCATCTCACTATTGGAACCCATTGGGTTTTCAGAAACAAGTTAAATGATGCGGGATTGGTTGTTAGGAATAAGGCCCGGCTTGTTGCCAAGGGGTATAGCCAGGAGATGGGTATTGATTTTGATGAGTCTTTTGCACCAGTTGCTAGACTTGAAGCAGTCCGGATCTGATTGTCCTATGCTTGTTCTTTGAACTTTACGTTATTTCAAATGGATGTTAAATCTGCATTTCTTAACGGTTATATCAAAGAGGATGTTTTTGTAGAGCAACCTCCAGGTTTTGAAGATTCCAAACATCCATGACATGTGTACAAGCTCCAAAAGGTCTTGTACTGACTAAAGCAAGCACCAAGGGCGTGGTATGAACGACTTACCTCATTTCTAGTTGAAAATGGCTTCAAGAGAGGTAAGGTTGATCAAACGCCGTTCAAGAGGAAATCAAGTAAAGATACTTTAGTAGTTCAAGTGTATGTGGATGACATCATTTTTGGAGCTACTAATAGTGCCTTATGCGATGAATTTGCAGAAATCATGCAAGGAGAATTTGAGATGAGCTTAATGGGGGAGCTAACTTTCTTTCTTTGATTGTAGGTGAAGCAAACCTCCGAAGGCATTTTCATAAGTCAAGCAAAGTACACGATGGAATTGTTAAAGAAATACGGGATGGCGGAAGCAAAACCTATATCAACTCCCATGGCTACCACCACAAAGCTGGATAAAGATGAAAATGGTAAAACTGTAGATCCTACACTGTTTCGAGGTATGATCGGATCACTACTGTACCTTACAGCATGTCACCCTGACATTCAATTCAGTGTATATCTTTGTGCCCATTTTCAGTCATGTCCCAAAGAATCTCATTTATCAGCTATTAAACGCATCTTTAGATATCTCATTGGCACAATAGACTTTGGCTTGTGATTTCCTATCGGTAGTTCCTTTGATTTAATTGCCTATACCGATGCGGATTATGCTGGGTGCATTGTAGATCGTAAAAGTACAAGTGGGTAATATCAATTTCTTGGTGGTTGCCTAATCTCATGGGTCTCCAAGAAACAACATTCAGTAGCTCTCTCAATGGCCGAGGCTGAATATGTAGCCGCCGGAAGTTGTGGAGCCCAAGTACTTTGGATCAAAAATCAACTCCTTGATTTAGATGTTGAAATGAAAACTGTTCCAATACTGTGTGATAATACCAGTGTAATTAATCTATCAAAAAATCCAGTTCAGCACTCTAGGACCAAGCGTATAGATATTCGTCATCACTTTCTGAGAGATCATATAGGAAAAGGGGTCTTTGAATTGAACTTCATTGACACACACAATCAGCTAGCTGACATTTTCACCAAACCTCTAAACCATGATCAATTTAATAAGATAAGAAGAGAACTTGGGATGTGCAAGGGTGAGAGCATACATGCATAGGTTTGCATTTAGGGTATAGGGTTACATTTGTAGAAATTCATGTGCATCAAGGGTAGAATAACATGCATATTGACTTTGTTTTCTTTCAATACCTTGTGTGTCTTCATTCACTTATGTATGCTTGAATGTACTTACTTATATTTATCCCTCCTTGAAAAAAATTTTCTACGGCCAAATATCCCTTGGTTAAAAACATCTGTGGACTCAGTGATGTTGGAACTAAAGGTACTACCTAGGGGCAGCCAGAACATTTTCTCTTATATCCACAACTTCACCTCCACACAATTCCCATGTCATGTTGATGGCCCTACTTAGGCAGTCGGTTGTTTATCTCCCATATACAAACAAAAAAAAGGAAAAGGAAGAAAAACAAAAAAAGGAAAATTTTCAAAAAATATGGGATTTCGGTCCTGGCGGTCAACCGCCAGGGTCGCGCTGGTTGACCGTCGGTGGCAGACCGGCCAGCCTAAAGGCCAACCGACCCTTAATATAAGGGCCCCCCTTTCACCATTCTCCTCTCCTATCACCTTCATTCACTCTCTACTACCTTGCCCTAACCCTAGCACTTCCTTTCTCCTCCACCCAAGCCTCCACAACCCATTCTTCCTCCACCCACACAAGATTCGACCGTCCCGTCATCACTTTGGGACATCCTCCATACGGTCGTTCGTGAGGTTGTTAAGATCTCTCTCAGCTTCCATACTGTGGAAAGGTTGTTCCAAGCCCTAGCAGTGCCCCTGTGCTCCATCCCTGTCCCAGGGTTGAGATCGATCGTTCGAGGGCTTCCCGGTGGGTTTCTCTAGTTCGTGATGCCGCCCAGATAGAGTTCTAGGCATTCTGCCCAAGGGGAAGCTAGCCGTCAATGGCAAGAGGCCCTGGCTCCTCCACCTCAGCGAGCTCCTCCTCTGCCTCGACCACCTCTACCTCCACGTCCTATTATCGACCCCCGCTTGGTCGACTTCAACGAGGTGAATGAGCTCCTCCCAGATTTATGTGCTCTATTTGAGGTTCAGGAGGGTTGGATGGATTTTGTTACCCGATACAACAGGTATTATCCTCGTCTTGTCCAGCAGTTCTACGGGTACCTGGTTGTGAGGAATGAACAGTTGTATGCCACGGTTGAAGGTGTGGAGCTTCACATCACCCCAGATCTATTTCAGCGGGCCCTAGGAGTATCCACCATGGGTGCAGATAAGGCATATGGTTTTGGTGAAGTTCCAGCCACATTCTCTCTTATGACTAACTGTGAGTATGTGCATGGTGTGAGCAATTTGATTAAACTGAATGCCAATCACTTTCCTCCACAACAAAGGATTTTGCATCACATGTTCACCTCCTTGATTTATCCCAAAGTGGGCGGCAGGGATGAAGTTACAAAAGTTGAGAGATTCTTGTTTTATCATGTCATGAATAGGATTCAAATTAATATGGGTCGGCTCATGACAGATCTGATTGGAACCTGCCGTACCTACCACCGACGCTCTCTCCCATATGCTTCTCAGTTGACTGGTGTCTTCATCTATGCCGGGATTGCTGTGGCGAATGAGCAGTTTATTTTGGTCAGGCAGGATGATATATACAACAAGCATATAATTTTCACAGATTTTGGCTATTACTTTGGTCCTGACGGTCAGCTTACACGGGACATTCCAGTTTATGGGGAAGAAGAGGACAGTGAGGAAGAACAAGAACCTGCAGAACAGCAAGGTGAAGGGGATATCCCCCCTCCAGTTCTAGCCGAGGAGCAGCCTCCTCCACCATCTCCTTATCACCAAGATTTTGAGATGCCTCCTCCACCTCAGGTTCACCATGGAGAGTCTTCTACTCAAGGGGCCGGACAGTGCCCTTCGGTGGACTACGAGGCTCTTGACGGGCGGCTCATCGGATTGGAGACTCGTGTGGATACCTTTGGGGATCGTCTCTCTACCCTTGGGGACACTATAGGCACTACTTTTGACACCATATCAGGGCGCATGGATACCTTCTCTACTTCCTTGGACAGTCTCTCTACTCAAATGGCCACTCTCACCACCCATATGGCTTCCCTCCGAGAAAGTGTCGATGCGTCTAACTCATCCGTCAGCCTCCTGCACCTCACCCTTCTTGACGCGCGGCGTCGGGATGTGGCTCGTGACGAGCGTCTTTCCCATATTCATGACCTTCTTTAGGTTCATGACCATTACCTTGACGACATCCGTCAGCACCTTGGCTATCCACCTCCTCCTCTAGCAGATCAGCCACCTCCAGCAGATGCTCCATGATGATTTGTTTTGCTTTAGCCTCTAGCATGTTCTCTTTTGGTCTTGTGTTGCTTGAGTCCCTCCTTCGTCTATCCTATCCCTTTTTGATGTTGACAAAGGGGGAGAAGTAGTAGGGCAAGTCTATATACTTATGTATGTCGATGTGTGGTTGTGTTGCTTGCTTGTATGTTGATCATGTGAGGGTTGTCAGTAGTGTCAATTCTTCTGTATTAGAGTCGGGCATTCACTCTTGCACTAATGTATTTTGTAATGAAATGATGAATTGAATGTACTGGTGTTAGAATTCAGATAGTTGGCACTTGTGTTTTATTTCATATTCTTGTTGGCAAACAAGTGGATAGATGGAATGTGCTGTGTTGAATGGTTTTCAAGCATGTTGATTGACTTTCAAGCATTACGTTCAATTTGGAGTTCCGAAAGCAATAAAAATGGTTTGCATGCCCTAGAGTTTTGTCATCAACAAAAAATGGGAGATTGTTGTATATATCTCAGTGCTTTTGATGATAACAAAACAAAGGACATATAATTGTTCACGTGCTTGGAACTAATACCTTAAGTTAATTCCATAAGCTATCATGCCGGATTTCTTCACGGTTTTTGCTTAAGTGTTTAGCATTCCAAATGCATTTCCAAGAAATCAAATGAACTTGAAATAAGTTTTAACCATTTGTTCAATTCATGTCTCGATCATATGGATACATTTTTCTAGGCTAAACTCTTCATTTTTCAGGTTTTTTACAGTCCGATCGACCTCCGGTCTGATCCCGATCGACCTGAAATAACAGAATGGACCTTTCTACAGCCTGTCTCAGTGGCGGTCAACCGCCCCCTCAATCCCGGTCGACCGGAATTCCCAAGGACCAGCATCCTGCTGGTTTCTCAGTGGCGGTCAACCGCCAGCCCCTGCAGGTCGACCGCCAGCCCCGAGCTGCCCAACATTGTTGACTTTTTGTCACTTCAAGGAAATCCCTCCCTCTTGGTATTGTTTAATCCCTAAGCAACCAAACCCTCCAGATATTGTGGATCTGGTCTGGGGGGAGTCCATGGACCATTCAAAGTCTATAAAACACATACAAGAAGGTTAAGAAAACCCTAATGCTCAAGTTGGATTAAGGAGGCTACCAAAGGGGAAGAGAAGGGAGCTAGCACTGTAGACGTGAACAGTGGTCCCAGAAGAGTTCTTCATCCTTCTTCATCCATCCTCAAGTTAAGATCAGGCCCAAGCCAAGTGGAGTTCAAGCTGCATCCTAGAAACTCTTCATCAACTAAGGGGGAGCATCAATCAAGCCTTTTCTTTTGTGTTTCCATTCTCAATCTTTCTAACCTTCAAGTGTGGTTCTTGTAATCCTGTAACAATCTTGTGTGTGTGTGGATCTTCCTAGATCCGTGTGTGTGTCTAGTTAATCTGTTGGTTTCGTGTGTGTAGTTGGGTGTCCTTACACCTTCTGGAATCCTTCATTTCCTAACGTGTGTGTGTGTGTGTGTTCGATCTTGTATCTCTTTACAAGATAGTGTGTGGATCCTCACGGTCGGTGAGGGGTGGACGTAGGTTGCCGTTGTGGCATCCGAACCACCTAAAAATCGCTGTCTCATTGTGGTTTGTTCCTTTTCTCCTATCCCCCCTTCTGCGCATGCTTGTGGAATTAGATTTATTGCATCTTTTAGATCTAGACTAACTGATCACTTTCAAATAGATCCTCAGTATATCAAAAGTTGGATTCGGACTGACAAGGTTACTCTTGCTGGAAGGATAACAGTTTGCGTGAGTGAATCTACGGATTTGTTAACTCCGCCTAGTACCAAGGGTTATTGTGGTGATTGATTTTGATAGATCTATTTTATCTTGCACTAGCTCCATAGTGTTATCACATAATCTTAAAATTGAGGATAGCTTTGATTAATTTTTTTAATACCTAATTCACCCCCCCTCTTGGGTGCCATTTAATCTCGGGACTTCACGAGGATCCGTATGTATCAACTCTAGAGGCCGTACATCTGTGCGGCTCTGCATTCAAGAAAATCTGCATTGGACACTGCGGACAGTGTCGTTCTGCGCAAGGTATAGATCTACAACCCGTTTTGGGGTTGGGTAGTTTTATTGCATCGATTAGAGCACGGTTCTAGGATTCCAAAAGGGCCTGGGTTCGCGATTTAAATTTTATTATCTGCTGCATTGCATGAACTAGGATGTCCAAATCCTTACAATAGTATCAGAGCCAGGTTGCACTCCGATCGATGCAATTTCTCCGCATAGAATCATGTTTAGGGGTTATTTTCATGATCTTTAATTATTAAAACGGATTACGGGATGCTAGGCATCCTTGTTCGTGAAAGTCTAAGGGAACGAGATGCTGGGCATTTTCTTGTTCTCGATAGATCACAAAAAAATAGAGAGGGGAAGCATGTTTTTTTTTAAAAAGGGGGGGCAGCCCGAGGACGCACAGGGCGCAGGGTGCCCTGTGCGCCCGCCCGCGGTGGCGTGCGCCCGCCACCGTGGGCAGGTGCCGCAAGGCGGAATTGCGTGGCGGGCGGGCGACGGCGCGCCCGCCCACGCCCCCCGGGTGGGCGGGCGTGCCCACGCGGGTTGACCGTCATTTTTTTATTTTTTTTAAAATTGCTTCTATTTAATTTATTGTGCCATTAATTCATATAATATATATATATATGGGCACATTAAATTAATCCAATTTTTATCTCAAATGCTAATTATCCTTTCGCAATATAAATTCAAATCTTGAATTTTATTTAACTTTTGAATTTAATGAGTTGGGATAATTATCACTTAATTTGAGATAAAAGTGTAATAATTGAAGATAATCATGAGAAATTTAATATTTTAACATTTTAATTATTAGATAATTGTTAAATTCAGAATTTGAAGTTCATTGAATATAATTATAGAAAATTCAAAATTTTAATTTTTAATTATTGGATAATTATTAAATTCAAAATTTGAATTTTATAAAATGATAATGGGGGATAATTACATTATTTAAATTTACTATCAAACAAAATTATTGGATAATTAATTTGAATTTAAATTTAAATAATTAACTTATTTATATTTATTTTTAAATTTAATTATTAGATAATTAAATTTAAATTTAATAATTATCTTAATTATTTGAATTATTTGAATTTGATTCAAATAAGCATGCCCCTACTATTAGTGATGGTTCTATGTACGACTTGCTTAATGTTATCTTGAATTGGCTTACTTATGTGTTTTAATTTTAGTTAATCCAACTTATATTTTTAAAATTAAATAAAGCCATCCTATTTTTTGTTTGCACGTCCCTCTTTTGAATCCAAATATAATGATTATTTTTAAAAATAACCCTTGATTTATTTGCATGTGTGAGTTGGCAAGTGATCATGGACATAGTTGATGTTACTGTTTGGGGCTTGCAAGCCTCCCTTCTCTCTCTGGTGAAATTTCTGTGTACTTTTATCTCCCTTCACAAGTTGTACTCGCCCTGTAATACCCCGATTTTTCAAGAAATTAATTAGAAATTCCTTAATAAATAGAATAAGTTAAATTTTGACCATTTTATAAAAATCCAAAAAAATTATATTCTTGTAGAGGATAACAAGTTTAACAAACGTGTCTTCTATGACCAACCAAATAAAATCTGTAAATAGGCCGAATTAGTGGATTAAGCCCAAATTAAACACGTAGTTAACCATACCTTGAAACGTAAAATTCGAGCCCAATACTCCATCAAATGAGCCCAAACCAGTGGCAAATGAAAGGCCAGGATGAGAGGATCATTTCCCCTCTCTTAATCTCCCGAAACCCTAACCTTAGGAGATACAATCGGCGGAGATTGGATCACGTCAACAATTACGGCGGCGTTCGCATCAACCCAACTTGCGTGGACGGATACTCCGTGCATAGAACCCTCTAGAAGGCATGTGACCTATAAAAATGAAGCTCTCTAACCCTAGAATCGAATCAGTGGCGGCTGCAGAGGAGCTGGATCGAGGGAGATCTCCAACGATTAGGGGATGTGTGTCCTTTCTTTCTCCTTCCTTCTTCATCCGATTCAGGTAGGTGATAGCAAGCCAAACCCGACAAATAATATATGGTTGGAAGCATCATCGTGTCAGCTTTTTATTGATGTAGAAAGACCTAAATTTTATCAAGTGTTCTGCGAGAATTTTGGGTTTTAGTAGAAGCATGTCACATCTAGGGTTATAAATGTTCCCTTTCGATTAAGTAGTAATTTCAGGCTGTAAACAGAAAATTGATTCATGCATCTTGTAGAGTTTTTCGTGCTCTTTCGTTTGGTAGTAAAAGCTCCAAATTTAATGCTTTATATCATGCGAATTTTATGTTTTATCCCAACCCTAGCCAACCTCGCCAGAGGCGGGCAAGGCCGAAGGGGTAGCGACCTGTTGAGGTTGCGCAGCCTCCCGATAGACCGCCCAACCATCTAGGCGGCCAGTTACGGACCGTCCAAGGCTTCGATCTCCGATTGTTTCCCTGACCCCCTGTTTTGGTTTAGACGGCCTCGAGACAGACCGCGTATCCTTATAAGTGGCCGGATTTCGACCGTTCTACTGTTTTACTGCTGTTACGTCTCCAGAGGCAGGTGGCAGATCCCTGGCCGCTCAACCTAAGCGCTGCCAGTCTTCAACCATTCAACGTCCTCAGCGGCACCCTACTGACCGCCCAACTCCATAAGGCCTTCGGACCTAACAGAGATTGAGCGGCCATAAGTGGACCGCCTATATCATTAAGCGGCCAACCAGAGACCGTTCGCTTCTGGTTATTGCCAATTAACCTTGGTCATTTATCCTTGATCCATCTTCGATCAAACCCCGAATTGATCAGCCCAATAAGCCCTAGGCCGACCAACAGACAGTGGGCTGGACTCTGGTTCAGTTTCACCCTGTCTATGGTAGCAGGGAGCCCACTTGGGTGAATTTCCAACTTATTGATAGGCCCTGTGTTGCGCGAACTATTTTGGACCGTCCATATTACAGGCAGCCCATATTGGACCATCCTTCCATTGAGCGGCCCAATGTTATCCGTATATCTTGTTCTTACCTTCTGGCCCTACGCGGCTTATTTTTGACCGTCTGTATCTTGCGCGGTCCAGTAGTGCCCGTTCAGCAGACTTGCGCGGCCTAGTAATTACCGTCCAACTTCTGAGCGGCCCTTAATCGTCCGTTCAACCTTGACCTCGTGGAGGCTGATCTCCAGCCCAGTTCTTGAGCGGCTCAGAATTGACCGCCCAGTTCTTAAGAGGCTCAGAATTGACCGTCCAGTGCTTGTGCGGCCTAGTAGTGACCGCCTATCTCCCAGATACGAGTTTTCTCCGTGTTTTATGGTTTTGAATCCAAGAACATTATGGTTCTTGATAACTTGAACTCCTGGACAGAAATTCTGGACAGTATCTCTTCAACTTAGCCTTGGGATGTTCCGAGGTAAGTTTATACTTCATTGTAATTGGCCATTTTAACTTGATTAAAGTCTAGACAACTTGGGATCTTGGATCCAATAAATCAATGCCAACGCATCATAGGGGCCCGGTCTGGTCCTGGGGAGAGTGCCCGAAAAGTACTTGTGCCGAGGGAAGTTTGTAATGACATGGTGAGGCATTGCACCGAGTGCATGACTAGCGTGATGTCTATGACAATGATATCTTAATCTCTTACTTGAATCGTGTTCGACTTAGTTATATTCTTGCTTATTGGCCATTCTCCTACAATTTCCTGTTCTTTATATTGTTCATAAACTTGCAATTCTTGTAGTTATATCATCCTGCCATATTGTTATTCCATTTCGTTCTTTAGCACTTTCTTTTTATGTTGTTTCATCCGATCGTCATTTCTTTTCTTTCCGTTTCATATAAACATGTAATTAATTGGTTAATTACTTACACTTGCCTGTTGTTACCTACTGAGCGTTCGCTCATATAGTTGTTTCCCCCTTTTCAGGCAGCTCAGGTGAATATTCACAGATGAATGGGAATGGGCCAGAGTGATGACTTGGAGTGTATCAGCTAGTAGATATGTTGATACTATTATAGTTATTTTACATCTAGCTATGCCTTAGAGCTTGTGTTAATTATTGTAACGGAGTCAAGTAGAGGTTATGCTTGATTATGTTTAAGTCAGTTTGCTGGCTATTATAATAGATTTGGAGTTATTTCGGTTCATGACGTTATGTAAATTCTTAGCTTAGCATGTTATCATTACTAGCGTTTTCTACTGCCAGTCCCGATATTCCGCGTTGGGGCATGACACGCCCTGAGGGTTTCTGGAATTTAATTGGCATGTAATTTAAATTTTGCGGCCTACGTGCCATGTAAAAGTTGTAATTTATGCGATATCAGAGTTTGAAGGCATGGAGCACAACCAACAAGGATGATCCAGTTGCTTCGGAAGCGAGCCGGATGTCTTAGTAGCATTAGGCATAGGGTCCATGATCACTTGCGATTTAATTTTTACATTGGATGTATTTACTTTGTGCAAACTACTAGGTATGATAAATATATTAGATATATTTATATTACCACCTAGAGTGAGACCAAGATAAAATCAAATTCCCTCGCACTTTAACTTTAGATCTGGTAAGCGTGGCTCTAGGAGTCGTCGTGGCCCTCCACCATTATGGGGTGAATGAATGTCTTTATCTCATGGATTTGTTGTGCTTTCCACAAGGTCCATGGGTTTGAGGGCAGGATGCAACTCCAAGGCTAGGCCTCAATGGGGTGGGGAATTGAACTTGACCTTATTGTTCTTTCCATACGGGTCGGGTCATGAACTCATTGCTATGTCGTAATGGTGGTAAGATCTAACCGAGAGTATCCTTTGTTGTGCTTTCCACAAGGGGATGACTTCTCAGGGGCCAAAAATTGAATATTACATTGGATGCAAGTGCTTGATGACTGCCCTTGAGATAGCGTATGGCTTGTTGTGCTTTCCACAAGGTCATACCTCAATCTCGTTGGGATTCCAACCCACTAGGATGATCCCGTTGATCTCCCATTCTATATACTGAGGGCTATATAGTTCGATCAAAAAATAGTGAGACTAACTAAGATAGAAAATCACATCTAAGTTAGAATTTGAACATATGCTAAGTTATCTTTTATTTATTATCCAGATTACGATGTCATCGTCCAACCCCCTCCGTGGCATCTTGGATGCCAACTGACTGACCGGACCAAACATCTTGGATTGCCTGCGTAATTTACGCATAGTCCTTACCGCCGAAAAAATAGCCTACGTGTTGGACATAGTTCATTCTGAGCCAGCTCTTGATACCGATGAGAGCGATTTAATGACCTATGCCAAATGGTCAGAATATTCTTTCCTTGTCCAGTGCTATATGCTGGCCTCTATGGCTCTTGAGCTGTAGAGGCAATTTGAAAAGACTGATTGTAGAACCATACTTCTTAACCTACGCCAGCTCTTCGGGGAGCAGGGTAGGATTGAGAGGTATGATATCTCCAAGAAACTTTTCTGGACCCGGATGTCAGAGTGTGCTTTAGTACAGGCTCATGTACTAAAAATGATGGAGTGGATTGAGAGACTCAATGCACTAGGGTTCAAGTTCGATCTTGAACTGTGAATTGATCTTATTCTCCAGTCATTATCCGACTCCTTTTCTCCTTTCATCATAAACTTCAACATGAATAGAATTGAAGTAACTCTCCCTGAGCTGCTTAACATGTTGAAAAGTGTTGAGGGACTATGCAGAAAGATAAATCATCTTCGGTAATGATTGTTGACCGGGCCAACAAGAAAAGGAAGGCCACCCAGATATCCACCAAAGGTGACAACGAGAAGGGAAAGAAGAAGACCAAGGGTAAGGAAGTCGCCAAAGGTAACAAAGGAAATGGCAAGAAGAATGAAAAGGAAGACAAGTGTTTTCGATAAGGGGAAATAGGGCATTGGAAAAGGAATTGTAAGGTAATTGTAAATGAAGATATTTTTATCATAGACCTTAATTTGTCATATATGAAATCCACATCATGGGTATTGGATACTGGATGTGCATCTCATATCTACAACCCTTTGCAGGTGCTGGCAAATAGAAGGTGACTAGGCAAAAAGGAGATTGTGCTGAGGATGGGCAATGGAGCTTTAGTTGCTATCAAAGCTGTCGAGACTGCACGTCTCAGTTTATCTTCAGGGGTCATTCTAGAGCTGAATGACTATTATTTTGTTCCTAATATCATAAAGAATATTATTTCAATCTCTAGCTTGTATAACGTTGGATATACATTGGCTTTTAATAGCACTAGGTGCTCTATGATGAATAATGGTTTGGTGATAACCAATGGTTCATTAGTCTATGGTCTTTATGTATTAGATACATCCTCTAATGTTATACAGATTTTCAATGCCAATGAAGTGAATCATGCATACCTCTGGCATTGCAGGCTCGGTCATGTAGGTGAAAAGAGATTCTCTCACCAACACTTAAATGAATATTTGAACTCATTCGAATACAAGCCATTTGATACCTGTGAGTCTTGTCGCATGGTGAAGATGACCAAGGCTTCCTTTAGTGAACATGGTGAGAGGGCTGTTGACCTTCTCGAGCTCATACACTCGGATGTGTGTGGACCCATGTCTATAGAAGCAAAAGGGGTCACATCTATTTCATCTCTTTTATTGATGACTTCTCGAGATATGGCTATGTGTATTTAATGAGACATAAATCGCAAGCCTTTGAGAAGTTTAAGGAATACAAGAATGAAGTAGAGAAACAGACTGGCAAGAGTAATAAGGCTCTTCGATCAGATCGAGGAGGAGAATACCTTAGCCATGAATTCACTTCTTATCTTAAGGATAGTGAAATTGTTTCTCAATGGACTCCACCGTATACACAACAGTACAATGGTGTATCCGAGAGGAGAAACATGACCTTGTTAGACATGGTCTGATCTATGATGTCCAGGTCGGGACTTCCCTTGTCTCTCTGGGGCTATGCCTTAGAGACTGCAGCCTATTTTCTGAATAGGATCTCAAGTAAATATGTTCCTTCTATACCATATGAGATATGAAAGGGCAGGAAACCAAGTTTTAATCACATTAAAATTTGGAGGTGTCCTGCCCATGTGAAGATGAACAATTGTGATAAGCTTGAGTCTAAAACCGATAAGTCTAGGTTTATGGGATATCCTAAAGAGACCTTTGGATATTATTTCTATCACCCCTCTGAGCAAAGGGTCTTAGTGGCTAAGAGAGTTACATTTCTAGAAAGAGAATATCTTCTCCAGAAAAATAGTGGGAGCCAGATAGAATTGGATGAGGTCCAAGAACCACAACCTGTAGACATAATCTCATTAGATAAGACTATATCAGTTGATCCTACTTAAAGTGAAACATAGACACTATGGAGATCTGGTAGACTACCAAGAGAACCTGAGAGATATGTTGGACATGTCTCAGAAAGGTCCACTAAGGTATGCATCAATGTGGATAAAGATCCTCAATCTTACCAGGAGGCAATCCATAGTGCAGACTCTGAGAAATGGCAAGAGGCAATGGATTCAGAGATCCAGTACATGTACACCAACAAATTTTGGAACTTGGTTGATGTACCTAAAGGGAAAGTCCCTATTGGCTGCAAGTGGATATTTAAAAGGAAAATCGATGCAGATGGATACATTGACACATATAATGCCAGATTAGTGGCGAAAGGGTATCGTCAAAGGCAAGACATTGATTATGATGAGACATTTTCGCTAGTGGTCGTGGTTAAGTCAATCAGAATACTCATTGCCATTGCTGCATACCTAGATTATGAGATTTGGAAAATAGATGTGAAGATAGCTTTTCTTAATGGAAATCTGTCAGAAGAGGTGTACATGGTACAAACTGAAGGATTCACCTCCATGCTTCATCTTAATAAGGTATGCAAACTTAAGAGGTCCATTTATGGATTGAAGCAAGCATCTCAGAACTGGAACTTGAGATTTGATGAGGTTGTCAAATCTTTCAACTTCATTCGTAATGAAGATGAACCCTATGTTTACAAGAAGGTCAGTGGGAGCTCTGTGACCTTTTTGGTCCTATATGTTGATGACATCTTACTCATTGGGAATGATGTAGGGATGTTGACACCAACTAAGTCTTGATTGTCCAAGACCTTCTCCATGAAGGATTTGGGAGAAGCATCCTATGTGCTAGGCATAAGGATCTACAGAGATAGATCTAATAGGATGCTAGGATTATCCCAATCCATGTACATAGACATTATCCTCAGAAGGTTCAGGATGGAAAATTCAAAGAGAGGTCTCATTCCCATGAGACACGGAATTTGCCTATCTAACTAAGGGGATAAGCGCTAAAACATCTGAGGAAGTGGCACACATGAATAAGGTGCCCTATGCATCGGCCATAGGGTCAATCATGTATGCATTGCTATGTACACGGTATGATGTTGCCAATGCTTTGAGCATTGTTAGTAGATATCAGGAAAATCTAGGTGAAGTGCACTGGAAGGCAGTAAAGGGCATCTTTAAGTACTTGCGGATGACTAAGGAGCTTTTTCTATATTATGGAGGAGAGGACCTACAGCTTAGACCTTACATAGACTCTAGTTTCCAGTCAGGTCTAGATGACTGCAAATCCATGTCTGGATTTATATTCATGTTAAATGGAGGGCCAGTCAGTTGGAGAAGCTCTAGGCAATATACGACTGTAGACTCGATGACAGAGGCAGAATATATTACTGCGGCTGAAGCTACTAAGGAAGTTATCTGGATGAAGAAATTCATCTTGGAACTCGGCGTAGTTCCCCAGATATTAGCTCCCATCCCATTATTTTGTAATAATAAGGGGACCATCGCCCAGGCGAAGGAACCAAGGTCTCACCAAAGGTCGAAGCACATTTTGAGGCGCTTCCACCTTATTCGGGAGATTGTTGATCGTGGAGATGTGATGGTAGAGTGTGTACCGTCGGAAGATAACATAGCAGATCCACTGACTAAGCCTTTGACATAGATTGTGTTTGAGCGCCATCGGGATAAGATGGGCCTCAAAGTTGTGGGCAATTGGCTATAGTTCAAGTGGGAGATTGTTAGTATTGGCGTGCTACAGGCCAATTTTGGGTCGGGTAGGCCCGATAGTTGTACAACCTTGTTCATTATTAACGAAGTGGTATTTGAGTGTGAATTTATAATTGTATATTACTCTACGATGTCCCTAGGATATGTGGTTGTAAAGTCAACTCGAGATGGGATCTCGATTATGAGACAGACTTTACATAGACACATACCATAAAACTATTCCTGGTTGGAGGGTAATCACTCGGAGACTTTGATTTCCTATTAAACCAGTACACATGATGTATGGGTGAGTAGTCTCATGGTTACTAGTGTGGGGCACCGATACATATGTGTAAGTGTACGTTCTGGGAGGATGTACACTGAACTGATCCACTATTGGATCTTCAGATGGTTGATTATACCTAATGTCAACTGAAGATCCAATTGTCTCAGTAGAATCATTGGTCCTTTGACCTGAGACATTGATCGGATCTTACATGAGGACTGGAATGGTTTAATAAGTTGGCTCAGTGACTTTAACCATAAGTCATGAATTGCCAAGTTATTAACTATTTCAGGATACGTGTGAAGATCATCAATGGTCAAGAAGGGATCGCTCACTGTCGGGTATATATCAGAAAGTTAATGGGTCATGACATTGATGCTCTGTTAAGTCCCTGGCCAGGGTCGTGTGAGTTCATTTAGAACGGATGTCATACACTTTAAGGAGGCCGTGATCAAATGGCACGATCATGGGGTTTGACAGTTACCATACCCTCGATCGAACAAGACTCATAGAAGGAGCGAGGGATTATAGCGACGTGGCAACTGTATACTTATAGGTACCAAATAGGGTGGTTTGATCCTGACGTCTTCTGGGATCATGCGGATTTGCTTGACCAAACGTGATCAAAGGTTCGGAATAAATTAAACTATTATTCGGCTCTAGTAGAAGTGAATAATAAGTTTAATTTACTTATAATTAGGAATTAGAAGTTAATGGGCCTTAAACTAGAGTGACTATGGACCTAGAGGATCACACACAATGGGTTCTCAAGTGACGGGGTATTATTGTAAAGATGTATATGTGAAAAGCCTTAAATTCTTTTGGGAAAAGAATGATGAGAAAGGCTTCATATATGCATATACAATAATGCAAGAACACATACACAATATATGTGGTTAGGGGCTCTTTTAGAAAGTGCACAACCCATATATATATGGGTGTTATGTGTTACGTGGGTGTTCCTCTCCACAACCAAGCATCAAAGGAGAAAACTCCCCTTCTCTCCTCCCCTACTCTCCCTCTTTCTCTCTCTCTTCCCCTTGTTGCTCTCTCTCTCTCTCTCTTCCTATCAAGGGAGAAGGGCTTAAGGTAGAGGAAGGGATTTGTTGAGCATCCGTGGTTCGTGCGCGGGGGAAGAATGGGGGACATTGTCACTGCACGAGGATCTATGTGGATCAACTCTAGAGGTCATACATCTGTGCGGCTCTACATTCGAGGTAATCTGCATCGCACAGTGCGGACAGCGTCGTTCCGCGCAAGGTATAGATCTACAACCCATTTTAGGGTTGGGTAGTTTTATTACATCGATTAGAGCATGGTTCTAAGATTCCAAAAGGGCGTGGGTTCACGATTTAAATTTTATTATCCCCTACGTTGCTCAAACCAGGCTGTCCAAATCCTTACAAGCTCGACACTAGCAAAGCTGGCAACTAAAAACCTCCGCACTGCGCCTCCGAACCACGACGAAGGAGAAGAACCGCCGCACTTGAAAAGTCAGGGATGAGCCTCATGTCACAGGCTCAGTAGGCGTCCCACAGATCCCCACCATGAAACAAAAGTAGTAATAGCAGTGCTAAATAGATAACAACACAAGTAGAAGCAACATGAGTAGCAATGGAAAGAGTAAAGAGGAGAACAGCTGTACTGCATAGAAACACGGCAGCCGATAGAACTTCAGCCCTCTAAACTACTCTAAACGACAATAGAAGAACAACCTCGATCTCACAAAGTCGGGAGTTGCCGAACTACCGATAAATCACGGACTCTATCATGAAGGCCTATGGAAACATACAAAGGCCACACAGCGACCTACACGGCCTAAAGGTACAGTCATGACTCTGCTATCATGCACTCTACATTGTCTATGGGTAGAGCCATAGTAATTCTCTACAGGCACCCTAGACTATAGTGTTCAAAGGACACAAAACCACTAATCAAGAGAATCACAAAGGCTTACAGTTCACGAGAACCACAAGAGTCACAAGAACTATATGTCATGTGACAGAAGTACCTCCTCACTAGAAGAAGAGCCAGATGTGTCCATTGACGTCTTACAATGCACCTCAGGTATCTCCCACTCGCCTCGAACGTGGTAACTAAGACACCGAACAAGTAACCAAGGAACAACAGTAACGAGTGACTAGTCAGGGTCATGCTCGTCGGCGCTGGTCCAACGCCCCTGACCACGTGTGCACACACAAGCTCAATGTCTTGAGCTAGGCCTCTAGCTGGTTTTCCCCTCCCATCAGACTCTGACGGCTAGACAAAGGGGCCCACGGAAACCAGCCTTCAAACTGTCTCTATCGGGAACTCACCCCGCCACCACTCCTAGGTGGGCCGACACATGAAAAGTGTCATCAGGCTACGACTAGTGGACGCTCACTAGACATAGAGACTCTCAAACAAAAAGACCGAAGTGTGGATAGGCTAAGCACGCACCTATCGCTAAAACTCGGAGCATATGGCAGCACCACGCCACCAGACTCTGGACAACCAACTAGATCTGCTATTACAACGTTCCTTGAGTCACAAGACTCGAGTCAAGATCGTCGCACATCATAGAAACACACTATTAATCAGCCTAGTCCCTAAGCCAAGACCACGGTAAAACACATTATGAAAGCAGCATAGAACATCCGGATCCACATCATCAATTTTGAGTCCTCTGCCCCTTAGCCGCTCATCGGACTCATATTCTGCATAACGAGAAACACAGAACATGAGAAATTACCAAGCCCTCAAACCACATAGACATGCAAATCGAGGTAAGATGATACCTCCACGCATCCAAAACATAGTCATAATCCCCATGGGACAACCGAGACATTCACGAGGTCACGTGTCAACCACTGGGTCACAACCGGGTTGACTGAAGACCATAAGAATTCTTGAAAACACACGGCACACTACTCGATATTACAGCAGTTCCAGACACCCTATAATACGGTCATGGCCCTCATAGGACGTCCAAGACATCCACGGAACAATGGGCTAACCAAGGGGTCGAAGCCAAACCAACCGGAAGCCAAACTGACAAAAAGAACATTCAGAACAGGTGGCGGTCATCACATGGCCGCTACAAGACATGCCTAATAAATGGCGGTCCTAGCAGGGCCGCCACTTGATTGCCCAACAGGAAGAAGACGGTCTTAAGAGGGCCACCACTATCATAAGGCGGTCGTGGCGACACCACCATCTAACCGAAAACCTGTTGACACCTACAATATACAAAGATAAAAGAAGAAGCCAAAGCAAGCTGAGGGCTTTGAAGATCAGTCAAGGGTGCAACTCCTGTGTCACCCCTGGAAGTTATGAGAATCAGAATAGAAGAAGATCCATTACACCTAACACTCTGTCCGGCTAAAGCCATTACTGGCCAAGCTGCTATCCAGCACGGCTATCATTCAGATAGTCAGGCTGATGAAAACTACGTCAACCCTCGGGCAATCATCTTCCTGTTGAAGAAGATCCTCACAATATTCTGATGCTCGTAAAATGGGATTCACATAGCTTCGCACATATCTGTTGGTGCCGGATGCTAAGTAACTGACAAGGAGAACAAATGAGCATTTTAAGAAGCCCATATGCCCAACGAAGAGGGCACATTCATTGAAGGCCTTGGTCGGCGCTGATGCACTGAGTAGAGGGGCCCAAGCCCATTACGACAGGAGCGCGCCGAGGAGCCTGCTGCCGAGCGCGCCGATGCCGTATCACCCCGGGAAGCACCCGTGCCGATAGAAGGGGTCCAACCCTCTATATAACCCCATGCCTTCGGCGTGTGTAAAGGGGGGATCGAGAAGATATAGAGAGGGATCTGAATAGAAAGAAAAGAGAGAAGAAATCAAGAGAAGAAAAGAGGGTTTGAAGCCAGAAAAAGGGAAGAGTCTGAGAGCATGCTGAAAAGGATCTGAAGAGAGAAAGAGAGAGTTGCAGAAGCCCAGGAGAGGAGATTCAAGGTGGGGTTTGTTTATCAAATGCCCTAAGGGGTTGTATTCTCCCCTTCCCCATCTTTGGTCTCGATCTGTCTTCTGTAGTCCGCTTCCATTTTCTGTAGTTTGCTTCTGAGGCTTGTTCCTCAGTCGATGTTAAGTACCGGTATAGTCTGATATATATTTTCAAGGGGCATCATCTGTATGTAGATTCTTGCAGTCTGATCCCCCTTTTGGGCTAAATGTATGCTTTCTTTTGAATGGAAGAAAATATGAGATTCTGGGTTTTCTCTCTTTCTGCCCCTCTGAAATCTGTTGTATTAGATAGCCGTTGTGAACGGATCTGGTTCTACTGTATGCACACCCCTCAGATCATCTGAGTGTGTTTCTATTGCATCGCCTCTGTCTTTCTAACCTTACAATCAGGTGGGAGCCTAAGACAGTCCATCTCATGGCTTCTCGTTTGTGAAATGGTGAGGGATATGTTTGAATCAAAGCTCGTATGATTCAATCAGTAATCTGGCTCCCAGTGGTGTTCCAGAATGAAAGTGTAACACCCTCAAATATATCTAAGTTGTACTCTATATCACCGATGTGCCTTTTGAAGTATCGGCTCAGTTCTTGTAAAGAACTCCGAAGTTAAGCGTGCTTAATGGGGAGTAGTACTGGGATGGGTGACCTGCCCGGGAAGTCCCCCATTGCGGAGCTGATCACTGTTAGAAAGGGACAAAACCGTGAGGCTGGTGGGCCAAAGCGGACAATACCTCGACGGTATAGAGTACGGGGCGTGACAGAAAGCCCTCTCCCCCTCGGGGTGATTTGTCCCAAACCATCCTCAGTCTCCCCTGACCATCTCAAAGTCCTTGAATAGAGCCTCTCAAGCCTCAGATAAAACATCTCAAAGCCCTTGAATAAAACCTTTCCAAACCCTCAGATAATTCCCCAAAATCCATAACCTCCTAAGAGCCTAAAAAACCCTCTTATCGGCGCCCTAACTGCCTCCCGATGCGGCTCTCTCTCAGCGCGGGTTCCGCACCGAGTGACGAGCATGCCGATCCGCCACTCCTCCTCTAGCGCGCCGAGACCCTCCTAGGTGCCACCCATCACATCGATAGCCTTCCTCCAACCTCCCCCAGGCCGATGTCCCCTTTGTGCTGTCCGTCGCGCCGAAAACTAGCCACGCCGAGAAACCATCGTGTCGACACCTTCATGAACCCCGAGCCTTATTATACTCAGCATAAAACCATTACCAGCCCGGGGAGGAGCAATAGTCCTTCACTCAAGCCCATGAGAGCTAAATCAATGGGGTTAACCCCCCTTACATTCTGCTACCCCAATGGCCCATGGAGTTCTGCCACTGCATGTTCTCCTATGGCCTCTTCAAGGGGATATTAATGAATGCCATGATGAGTGGACATTGTCCCGTCGGATTATGATCCTCTTGGATCTCGGGCTACGCCCATCTTTCTTTTGGCTTCCATCTCGACACTCTGTAGATGGATGTCCTATACTCCCCTTTTGGCATAGTCCAAAACAAGGGGAGATGCTGCCGAAATGAACTCAGGTCTTCGGTATGCTACATCAGCTTCAAACCCCTTGGGATCCGAAGGGCCCCGCCTCTGCATGGTCTCTGGTAATTCCCTCTAGGGAATAGAAACATCAAACAGATGCAACGATGAGTGGACACTGTCCCGTCGGATTATGATCCTATTAGATCTCGGGCTACGCCCATCTTTCTTTTGGCTTCCGTCTCGGCACTCCATAGATGGATGTCCTATACTCCCCTTTTGACACAGTCCAAAATAGGAGGAAATGCTGTCGAAATGAACTCTGATCTTCGGTATGCTACATCATCTTCAGACCCCTTGGGATCCAAAGGGCCCTGCCTCAGCATGGTCTCTGGTGGCTCCCTCTAGGGAATAGAAACATTTAGTACCTCAGCATATGAACGCCGTCCCAGATTAGTCCGTCTCAGTGTGATCCTATTCCGTGATTATTTGGGCATCGGCATGTCCCGATCATTATGGGTTCCATCTCGCCTCTACGTGGATGGTATCCTATTCCCACTTGGTATGATCCAAGATCAAGGGGGACATGATGCCAGATTCATTATGTGATTCATATAGATGAGATTAAGAGATGGGCATGTAATGCCGTAATGTTCTTATAAATCTTGTTGTTCTTCTAATGCTTGCCTAGTTTCATGATGAACAAACATGTCTATCTCATGCAACGTTCCCAGCATGATCAAACAAATCTAAAGGCATCCTCTCCTGTGCTCTCGGTATATCAAATAATGCGTGGTTGAAGATCGGACTATGTCCAATTGGAAGCCATGGTTATGTGTGAGAGTGGTTTTCGAACCTAAGTTCTTCGCCCCCTGTACCGGGAAATATGTAGATGAACCATAATGAAACTATCAAATCGCATGAGAACGTGCATGCATCTCATATCCTGTAAATAAAATGAGCATAGCAGTCTTATGCCCCCGGGGCCCCTCTTACTTTGGCGATTAATCAAGGGTTGTCCTTTTTTGGAAGGGCATAATTAACGTCATAGCCTTTACGGTATGACGGACTTCCGATCCCAACTCGGACTTCACAATCGACTGACCAAGTAAGATCGAGCGCATAATAAATTGTCACTCCGGTGATTGGCACACCTAATAAACTAATAATTAAACATAAATAACTAAGATAAAATAAAAATAATAATAAATAAATAAAATTCATTTATACAAGTTAGCACGCCGGGTGGGACCTAGTTTCCCTTCATCTTTTCGCCAAAGTAAGAGGCCTGGCGGCCTCCCCAAAAGTTCTGACTGTGTGCTGATTTTACTTGCAGGAATTCAAATGGAGACTGGGCTGATTTCCCTCGAGTTCGGCCAACAAGTCATCGACAATCACATTCGTGATGGGTACCTGGCGGTGCCAATGATGTTCGGATCCATGCCCCTGACGGTAGGATTCCCAAACTGCTTAGGACTTGCATTCGTCGACCTGCTCCAAGTCGATGGTGAAGCCCAGAAGACTACTGCGGTAGAACCCGCAAGTATACCAGAGAAGAAGAAAATCCAAAAGACGGTTGTCTCATATACCGTTCTTTCGTGCTATGTCCACCATGTGGATAGAAGGACTGCTGCCCCTGCTTCTGCTGGCAGGAACAAGAACTACCGGAGGAACTGGACTACTACACCCAAAGGACGTTTGTCAATCTTGGGAAAGTCCATGCTGATAGGTGGAATGCGGGTGTACCTCAACGGTCGCCCGCCTGAAGCACTACCCGACCGCATCATTCCAGCGGTCCCCACCAACAACAAGTTCCAAGTGCTGGCCACCAGGAGGGCCAACATGGAGAAAGACGAAAAGAAGCCGTTAGCACCTAAGCCGGCAAGATTCAAGCAGATCTGGGTACCCAAGAAGGTCCGAGGCCTAGCGCCAGCCCCTACAAGGGCAGAAGTTGCCGTTATGCGCCCCAGGAGAGGAGGAAGGAAGGTTCTGATAAGAAAAGAAGAAGAAGAAGAAGAGGCTATTCCAATGGCTGTTTACCACATGCTGAGGGCCTGCGCCCGATAGGCACATGTATTCCGGTATCCCCGAAAGATGTATCAAGCTGCACAGATAACAAGGCTGGCTTATCAGCCGAAGACACAAGATCGACTGATGCCGCAAGCTGATCCGCATAGGCATAGTCGAGAAGAAATGAATACAGTAGTCCAAGACTATTTCCACTGCCCAGGGAACTCATCCCTAGGGCAGCAAAGATTGCTCCGCACCATGGGCGCTGAAGAAAAGGAAATAGATAACAAAGAAGAGATAATGCCAGGAGTCTCATGTTCAGACTCCAATGAATTCGAAGACGGCCAAAGGGCCGGATGTTTGAAGGATGTCCCACAGTAGGGAGAAGAAAGAGAAAGAATATTTGTGTTCGATCGATTGACCTTCCCTGGTCATGTCTGAAGAAAAGTCTAGAGGCAAAAAGGAAAGCTGCAAATCTTTGCCTGTAATATGGCAGGGGTTGCTGGGCGGTATGGTGCTTTACCCGACCAGCCCGAAGATATCATTAAGCTGGCCAGAAGGCCCGGACCCGTAACAAGGCGAGGCCAAGCGACAAGAGAGAGGCTTACAGCCTCTGATGATTCACCAAAGATCACCACTTTAACTGTAAATATGGTGACTTCAGAAGAAGAAGATGTGTCACTCATGAATCTGATTGAGGGGACATCTGGTCACATGACAAAAGATATGCCTATGGCTGCATCTCTGGACCCAACCATCCTAATGATGTTCAGAAGATATCAACAAAAAATTGAGTCTCTTAAGAGGCAATTAAATGAGAAGAATGAACAAACTCCTGTTTCCAAGCATGCGGAACCCGCAAGAGAGGTCTCCAGTTCGGCGGAGGTGGTAATACCTACCGTCTCCCACCAAGCAAGTCACGGGAAAGCGCCATGTCAGCCTTTCCCGCCACAGCCAATAGTGCAACCCTCTCCCTCAAGAGTGCAGTCGGGTTTACATGCCACTGTCATGACAACTCCCTTTACACAACAACATGCGCACTTCTAACCAGAGCCTGTCGATCCTACTATGGTGAACAAGCTGATGGTTGAAAGGATGATAGAAATGAAGCTGTCTGAGAAGGCTGATGGTGAGTATGGGACTTTTGATGTCTACCGGGTACCGTATCCTCCATAATATGCTGCAAAGAGACTACCCCTAGGCATTAACAAGCCACCAAAGTTTGAGAAATTTAATGGGCAAGGCTCCCCAAGGGAACATATTTCCTATTACACAATAGTCATGGGAGACTTGGCTGCTGATGTAGCTTATCTACTGAAGTTCTTTGGCTCGTCCCTCACGGGCTTGGCCTTTGAGTGGTACTCCAGCCTACCAGCCGGGTCTATAGCTGATTGGCCCGATATGCAGCGAAAGTTTCGAGAAAGGTTCCATGTCACAGAAAGGGAGATTACAGTGGCAGAATTATACTCTACCAGGCAGAGGCAGGATGAAATAGCCCTGGATTATATTAAAAGGTGGAGGAACCTGGCCATGAGATGCAAGCGGCCTCCGTACCAAGAAGATGATGTTTAGATATGCAAGCAAAACCTCAGAAGAGAAGTGCTTGAAAAGATGATTGGAATAGACATCATGACATTTGATCGTTTGAACAGTGTGGTGGCAGAAGTTGAGACCTTCTTGTCCAGACGTCCCGCAAACAACATTCCTGCTGCTCAGAAAGGGAAAGCTATTGAACGGCGACCAGCGCCGATTGAAGCAAATACTGTTGACTTCAATACCTTTGACTAGCAAATAGCAAAGGCCAAAGCAACAACTACCCTTCCACCATCAGGGGCGATAGAAATAAAAGAAGGTGTATGTTTGAGGAACAAAATGAGGAAGTTATATTCATTTCCGAAAGAAAAGATAGGGGCATTATTTGACTAGGCATATAAATACAACAAGATAACATTGCCTGAGCCAAAAAGACCTGATGATGCAGCTAAGAAGGATGATCCCCTATTCTGTCCGTGTCATTGGGCACTGGGACATGCCATTGAAAATTGTTATGTCTTCAAAGACGTCATTTAAAGCATGATTAAGAAGGGCGAGCTCTAAATGGGAGAGCACCAGGTGGATCCCCCACGCCCTCATGAGCCCCCGGTGATGAGGCAGGCTGTCAATATGGTTTCTATACCAACAATTGCCTAAAGAGGCTGCTGAAACTTGCACACAACATACATATGAAGCATGCTTTCTTACTCCCATCAATGATCAGGTGGGATGGCAGATAGTACCAGCCAAGACCAAGAGACGGTCATTAGTCTCTGAAGTGTTGGAGGCCTCCATTCGGGGGTGTCACTCCAAATCAACCCCCGCTAGCAATAAACCCCGTGTGGCACACCACGGAGTCACCACCGGTTATCCGAATATTCACTCCCAATCGGAGGAAGTAGACTCCACTGCCAACCCATGAGAAGATAAGCCCGGAAGTAAAACGCTTGCAGCAATACATTAACCAGCTTGATGAATATGAGCAACCTAAGCTGAAGCCAATATTGGTAAAAGACCATGTCCTCTGGGAACAGCTGGAGGGATTAGCCATCGAAGAGCAACCCGAAAAAGAGCAAGAAGAAGCCGGAGCCGACCTCTTCTGGGGGCATAAGCCAGCCGAGTCCGGGCGCCGAAAGAAGAATAAACCAAGAAACAAGAAGAAAATAGTCACATTGTAGTGTAATACTCTATCAGCACTGTTCACCCTACCAGGGAAAGAAGATGAAGGAGAGTCTTCCACTCTGTCACTAGAAGCAATTCAAGCCGAGGCTTCGACCTCAATGCATGCTACCTGCTCTGGGAGAAGGTGGGGGCATTTCCCTCCAGCCAACCACAATATTATCTTCAGGAGCGAGCAACCCTATCAGGTACCAGAGACACAAGTCTTGGGCATTGAAATCCCTCCCCCGTTTGGCCTCTATGCAAAAACAAAAGGGGGTAATGAGACCCCGTCATTCCTTGAATTCCTGTCCATTCTGGAAGGTAAATACCCAGCTCCGAATGCTACTGCTGAAGATAAAAACCCTCGGCAACCATCTGACGCGATGATCAAAGGAAAACACGAAGCAAACGTCAACCTTTCCTCAACACCAGAGATAACTTCCCCAACGGAGACCCGCCAACAGTCCCCGCAGAAGAAGGAAACAAGAGAAGGGCAAGCCATGCCGCAAGCACCACATGAACCTCCAAGACCCCGCTGGGTGGAGGAGATGCGATTATCCAATGTCCGAGTGGGCAGCCGAATTATGAAGATGCTGAAGAAGCTCCCCACAAGGTTTTTTATATGAGAGATCCTCTCCTTGAGCGAAGAAGCTCGCCAAGCCATTATTGACGCCCTACAGGCACCAGCTCAATATGAAGCACTTCTGACAGAAGTTAACTCCGGGACAACTGTTACATTCACGGAGGATGACATGTTAATTTCTAACCCCAATCATAATAGGCCTCTGTATATGAGGGGGCATCTCAACTGCCAGCCATTAAGCCGGATTCTGATAGATCCGAGAGCTGCCGTAAACATCTTGCCTTACCGCATCTACCAGAAGTACTACTTCGATTTACACCTCACCGAGGTGAAAGACATGAGGATCGCTGGCTTCAATCAGAAGTGCGAGACTCCGCTCGGAGTGACAGAGTTCAACCTCACATTTGGTTATTTCACCACCTCGGTGCAATTCTATGTCATAAACTCCAATACTACATATAAAGCCCTACTGGGATGGCCCTGGCTACATAGATACCATTTAGTGCCCTCTACTTTACACCAATGTATCAAGTACTGCCATAATGGCAAAGAGGAGAGGGTATTTGTAGATCTGCATCCCTTCGAAGTATATGAGTGTCACATGCTTGATGCACCGTTTTATACAGAAGTCTCCCAAGGAGCGAAGAGAAAAGAAGCTCATGCAAGCCAGAAGAAAGCAATGGCAAAAGCAGATGAATGGTCCCCTTCACCACCCCCGGGTTACGTGGAACAACAGGAGGTCACCCATGTCTCTCGGACTGGGGACTTTGCTACAATTGCACCACCAACTGCTTACCCTGTCGAAGTAGAAGACGATGTGAAGAAGAAGCTTAAGCTCGTTGAGATTCCACCTAGACTGTTCAAACCCATTCCGAGCTTGGAATGCCAAATAGTGCAACCAATGAAGACTATGGAGGTTCCCCGCTTCGGCGAACCCCCTATGATATTCTACCATGGAGAACCTGTCGATGAGGATGATGAAGACTGTGTAATCCCAGAGGAGGCAGCTAATAGAATGGTGCCAATATCGGGTCTAGATTACACTACCCAACGGGTCTCCTAGATGTTTACCAAAATGCAAATGCCCTTGCTGCAGCTTGTCGGCCAGAAGAAGTCATTCCAGAAGCTCTTAGACCCGCCCAACAACAACAAAGAATTACTGAAGATCACTCAGCATCCGGGTCTGGGCTACACTCTACAGGAGTATTATGAAACATAGGTAGATGTTATCTCCACCTACTTCACCCACGAAAACCCTTTCGAGGTGGATTATGATGATTACCCACCATATGGCGAAGAAACAACACAACGCCCCGAAGGTGGTGCTGAAACCCATGGCAGTTATGAAAGCTCAGAGGGACGAGATGAAGTCACTCTATCCCAATACTGGAAGGGGCCCCTCCCAATGGAAGATCCATTCCAAAATGAAGCTAGATTTGACAAGGGAATACCTGATGAAGATCAAGCCTCCGAGAAAGAAAGGGAGCACCTAGAATTTGAGCATATACTGGAAGAGATCTGGGCCATGCAGGACCTGGCAGATCTGGCAGAAGAATTTCTACCTGTGGACCCTTAGGGGCCAGAAGGTCCTATGTCAGAAACACAAGATGAGACATCAAGACAACAAAGCAGAGTTGACCAAAACCTGGCGGAGAATCTGATAATTCAATAATGGAGCAAAGAAAATGAGGGACATGTTCTTCTAACCTTAGAGAGCCGGTCTGAAGAAAACCACCAATCACTAGCTGACTTCGAAGACCCGAGGTCGACCAACACATCACTCGGGGAGTTGGAGGCCCTAGAATCTGAAGAAGATTACATCAACGGAGGCTTTATAATCCTCAAAGAAGCCCCACTAGAAGTCGAGGACGGCGGTCAAGCTACCGTTGATGAGCTGATAGAAGTGAACCTGGGGAGTGAGGGAGATCCAAGAACCACCTTTCTCAATGCACTGTTGTCATTAGAAGAGCAAGAGCAGTATATACAATTTATGAAGGAGTTCCGAGATTGTTTTGCCTGGACCTACAATGAGATGCCAGGGTTGAACCCCGATGTAGCACATCATCTGCTATCTATTGATCCAAGGGCAGAGCCCATAAAACAGCCTCCCAGGCGGATGCGGCCCGAGCTGATTAACCAAATTAATGGGGAAGTCGACAAGCTCATTGATGTGGGGTTCGTCAAAGAAAATCAATACACAACATGGTTAGCAAATATAGTGCCCGTGAAGAAGAAAAATGGGCAGATATGAATATGTGTTGACTTTCGGGACCTCAATAAAGCATGCCTGAAAGATGACTTCCCTGTGCCGATCACCAAGGTGATGATAGACGCCACAATAGGCCATGAAGCCCTCTCATTTATGGATGGATTGTCCGGATATAACCAGATTTGGATTACTGAGCACGATAGGGTTCATACTGCATTTCGCACCGCAAAGGGGAAATTCCATTACAAAAGGATGTTGTTCGGCCTCAAGAATGCCGACGCTACATATCAAAGAGCCATGACGAAGATATTCGATGACTTGCTCTACAAGAAGGTGGAGTTCTACATTGATGATATGGTAGTAAAGACCAAGAGAAAGGAAGACCATCTGCAAGATTTGGGGGTGGTGTTTCAAAGGCTACGCCAATATGAGCTGAAAATGAACCCCATGAAATGCGCCTTCGGCGTGTCTAGCGGGAAATTCCTTGGATTCATTGTCCGACACAGAGGCATTGAAAATTATCCATCCAAGATTAAAGTTATTCAAGAACTCCCTCCTCCGAAGAGTCTGTCAGAGCTGCGGTCCTTGTAAGGCCGACTGGCATATATTCGCCAATTTATTTCAAATTTGTCGGGTCGATGTCACCCTTTCCATAGGCTAATGATGAAGGATATGCCGTTCTTCTAGGACGAGGAATGCCAAATGGCTTTTGAAAAGCTAAAAGAATATCTGAAGACCCCTCCAGTGCTGGGAGCACCGATCAAAGGAAGACCCTTGATTCTTTACATAGTAGCTACTCACTATTCCCAAGGGGCAATGCTAGCGCAAGTAAATGAAGAAGGCAAAGAGCAAGCCCTCTACTACCTTAACGGAAGGTTAGTAAGGATTGAAGAGAAATACACTTTTAAAGAGAAGACCTATTGTGGGAATGGATTTTTATTAATTATATTTATTATTTATTTTTTTTTATTTATTGGTTTATTAGTTGGTTTATTAGGCGTGCCAGTCACCGGAGTGACAATTTATTATGCGCTCAGTCTGACTCAGTCAGTCCATTGTGAAATCCGCGTCGGGACCGGAAGTCCGTCATACCATAAAGGCTATGACGTTAATTACGCCCTTCCAAGGAAGGACAACCCTTGATTAATCGCCAAAGTAGAAGGATCCCAGGGGCAAAACCAATGTGATAGGTATGCTCATTCATTTGCAGGATAGAAGATGCATGCGATTATGCAAAATGAGATATAACATATTAATATACGGAATAAATCTGGCAGCATATCCCCTTATCTTAGACTATGCCAAAAGGGAATATAGGACATCCATCTACGGAGTGCCGAGATGGAAGCCAAAGGAAAGATGGGCGTAGCCCGAGATCCAAGAGGATCTAGATGCGACGGGACAATGTCCATTATCATGGTATTTATTGATATCCCCTTAAGAAGCCACTGGAGGACATGCAGTGGCAGAACTCCGAGGGCCAGCAGGGTTAGAAAAGAAGCATCATACTCGGTAGAATGTAGGAGTAAAAACCCCGTTAATTTAGCTCCCTTAGACTTGGATGAAGAACCATGATTCCCCGTGATGTGATGAGAGTGGGCCTGAAGGCAAATGAGGTTGAGACATCAAGTTTAGACTGAGTTTAGGGCTTATTAAGGCTGCTGGGGAGTTGAGTGTTTGAACAATGGTTGGCACTAAGATGAACCAGCACGGATGAGAACCGGCGCGAAGGTAAACCGGTGCGGGTAGGCTTCCGGCACGGTGGCAAACCGGCGCGGCTAGGGTTCCGGCACGAAAGCAAATCGGCACGACTAGGTTCCGGCACGAAGGGATCCCGGCGCAACGGGAGGCCAAAGGGTAGACAGCGTAGCATGTTTCCCGACGCGCCCTTCACCCGACACGGGTTTGGCGCCAGGAGGAGGTGGCGCCGGGGGGAGATGGCGCCGGTGGCCATTTGGTTGGTTTTATTCAAAGGTTATGGGGGGTTCTATTGAGGGGATCTATGGTGTTTAATCAAGGCTTCATGGGCTCTAGCGATGATGTTTAGGCAAGCTGAAAGGGGTGGAGAAATTCATCCACAGAAGGTGTAGGGAGACCATGTGACAATCAATGAAAAATCTCATAATGATCATGTTCCCCTTGTACAGTGGGCAAAGGGCCATGAGATAGTCTGTCTCAAGCCTCTGTCATACAGCAGGGGGTTTATTTATCAGTTTAACGAAAACATCACACGATATGACAAAGCAATGATCGTGAATGAATTTCGGCAGCATCTCCCCTTATTTTGGACTATGCCAAAAGGGGAGTATAGGACATCCATCTACGAGTGCCGAGATGAAAGCCAAAGGAAAGATGGGCGTAGCCCAAGATCCAGAAGGATCAGAAGTCAGCGGGACATTGTCCACTGATTGCGGTGCCTCATCAATATTCCCCTAAAGGGACCAGCGGAGAACATGCAGTGGCAGAACTCCGTGTCCCGACGGGGTGAAAGAAGGAAATCGGAAACCCGAAACCCGAATTGAAATAAATGTAGGGGTCAAACCCCATTAATGTAGCTCCTTTTCATCTCGTGAGGCTGAGTGAAGTTCAGCATTCAATGGAACAGTGAGAAGGAGGATAAAGCTTAATTCACAATGAAGAAGGGAAAAAGAGATGCTCTGCATGGGCAGGGGCATGAACCGGCGGCCAAGAGGGACACGTGGCTTAGTGGCTGGCCTCATGCACAGGTATATATATGTAGCTACTTCACTCATCCGGTGGCTGGGCCTTCTTGGGTGAAAATGCGCATATACATTTGTTTGATAGCAAATGGGCTCACAGTTGGGTGGGCTCCATACACCATGCATGTTGATATATATAATGGAATATATATGGTGTGATATATACAAGAAAGTGAGCTGGCATCAGACATATGGTGGAGTGGGTTCCATGCATGTCTTATCCCGTTTATATATATCCACGTTAGATTTCATGCATGCTGGTTTATTGAATTAAAATACATCCATACATATGCTTATTCATGTACATATATATAGGATCAAATGGGTTGGCAGCAGACATATGGCAAGTTGAAATGGCTATATGGTGACATGGTGGCTATGTGAGTTTGGGTGGCATGGGCTTGGCAAACAAGTTAATGGCTGCCCACGTGTAGGCCTACAGCAAGTGGGGGCCATGCATTGATGAGTGTTGTTTATTCAAACATGCTAAATAACCATCACGTGAATACAAAGACTCAGGTGGGCAGGGCCATGCCAAATAACCATGACGTGCGTGCATAGGAAATGGCGGGAAAATCATATGGGCACGGCGGGGAGCTCATATCCGGCGCGAAGTGAGCAGCCTCGGCACGAGGGCTCTCGGTGTAGAAACAAGAAAGGGTCTCGGCGCGGACATAAAAAGGACTCCCGGCGTGGGAGGCAATCGGCGTGGGTTTGGCGCCGAGAATGGTTGGTGCCGGGACTAGTTGAAAGGGGATTTTGAGGTTTAAGATTTCGTGGAAGTTGCCGGGCTTGGGCTCTTCTCAGTGAGCACGAAACTATTCGGAGAACACAAACACCAGATCAGAGCTGGGCAAAATTGCTTTTCCTCATGATTTGGGGGGATGGGAAAGCCATGAGATGGGCTGTCTCGAGCTCCCGTCTTATATCAGAGGTATATAACTTCAACTATTCACGATAGAACTCGGAGAGTAAACACCAGAACTCAGTGTTCCCGGGACGTAGCAATGCCTTCGCGAATGTCATTGACAGATGGGATAACACTCCCACTGTCTCTGCAAAGTCGTAGTAACCATAAGGCCGTCGCCCTGGGTTGAACGGAAGAAGCGTAAAATCGGAACTACGGTAATTCTAGATAGAATAAAGGGAGCACACAGACGACATCAAGGGGATTTAATTACAGCAACACATCTATATAAAGAAAGAATTCTTATCATAAACAGATGCATCGATACATATCTTTCATTCATATAAAATCGGGCATAGCCGGATACAGACAGAAGAAAGCCTCAAGAGGCCATTACATTACAGAGCTCGCCGACAGAAATGTAGCGGCAGAGGAACATATAAAACAGAAGAGAAAAGAAGCAGGGGGAGGGGGATATTGTAGCCCCGAAGGGCCTTACATGGTGGGACACCCACCTTGACAGCAGAGGGAAACCCTCACTTTCTTCAGCACTATTTTTCTTCTATGGGTTGGTGGCTCTCTCTCCCTCTTTTTTTTCTCGAGTTCTTCTGTGCGTTCCTTGCCGGCTCTATTGTTTCTTCTCCGGCTGATCGATTTTTCTCTCTCCCTTCATACACGCCGAAGGCGTGGTTATATAGAGGGCTGGCCCTCTTCTCTCGCCACAGGTCCTTCCCGGGGTGGTGGACAGTCGGCGCGCTCGACAGTAGAACTCTCGGCGCGCTCCTTCTTCAATATGGGCTTTGACGTCCCTTTATGCTTTGATATGGTCTAGGTGCTTTTGTGGACTTAATGGGCCCTTGTAGCCTCTCCACCTCTTCCTTTATCCCTAGAAAATAAGGAATATAAGATGATTTAGTAGGAAAAATATGTTGACATTATTTATATATATATGTATATATTGGTATTATTTTATCATTTTTCATGTGTCAACAAATGTCCCTCACCCGTAGGTGGCGCGAATGAGGGACGAGCGAGCGGGGCCTACGGGTGAAGCCTGTTTGAAAGCGTGTCTTTTTGTTCATGCAAGCATGCAGGCATTCAATAGCAAGCATAAGCTAGATATATAGAATAGCTCCCCTATATCGGGGATAGGACAAGGACAGCGCCTGTGACTCATAGGCAGAGTGCGGCTCACAAGGCACAACTAAGGGAGATGTGCATGCGTAGAGAGGACATCACATAGAATATGTGCACAGCGTAAGCCACGATCTACACCCGAGGCTACTTCTCCGTAGTGTGATAGTGCAAGTATGCGAGCAACGAATCTCCGACGTAGGGATACACAGACGTTCAAAATAACACTAGAGTATTGCTCCAGCGTCTACACACACAACTGGGGTTCTCGATTTTTGGTAGCTTCGCACGACCCCCTTAGTTTGTTCCCAGCTCTGGACTTCACCGTTCGGCACGAGTCTCCTCATGTGTCTCAATGGGGATTCCCGGCTACTAGGATTCATCCTTTAGAGTGATTTTATTACAGACTTCACCGTTCGGCGCGAGTCTCCTCATATGTCTCAATGGGGATTCCCGGCTACTAGGATTCATCCTTTAGAGTGATTTTATTGCAGACTTCACCGTTCGGCGTGAGTCTCCTCATATGTCTCAATGGGGATTCCCGGCTACTAGAATTAATCCTTTAGAGTGATTTTATTGCGAACTTCACCGTTCGGCGTGAGTCTCCTCATGTGTCTCAATGGGGATTCCCAGCTACTAGGATTCATCCTATCTGTCGTCCTTCTTCTTCCCTTTTTTTTTAACTTGAGGGAAGGCAGCTTTTTCCTCATGATTACCCCTCATGTGAGTGCAGACGTTTGAGCATCCATAAAGTATTAGGAAGAACCTTCTAGGATCCCTATTATAAGAGACCGCTGAACACATTGTGGTGCAAAGTGCGGGAGTTTTGCATTGGATGTATCTCACGAGTTGCGTTAGCGACATAGTTATGACTTTTCCACTAGACGCATGCACTCAGCCAATATTGACTTTTCATCCCTTAGTGTATGCCGTGGCGCACACATGCTTAGAATCAGACAGTTTATTTAGCAAGGAGATGTGGTCCTAGAAAATTGAAGGAGGTGTATTATCTTATAGTATAAGCAGGCATGCAAGCATGGCCAACAAACACCCAAAAATTTGAAAGCAAGCAATTTTTCCTTTCTTTTTCTTTCTCTTTTTTTATATTATTTTATATGTATGCATATATGTATATGTCACTATATATATCCATTTATTTGTTCAAGCACCTGATACGAATACCTGCAGGTTAGTTATTCAAAAGCCAGCAGAATTGATAACAAAATAATGGAAAAGGGCTTTATGTAGTAAGTCCTGGCGGGACGAAGAGGGTTGGTACTGGCCAACGAGAGCCGTTTTATTCAGATGATAGACCTAGATTAAAGTGAAGTGGTAGGCCTCAACAGGGTGCCTTGGCCAAGGACGGGCAGCGGGTTTGACAGGGAGTCTAACCCGAATATAGAAAGTGGACTATAGAAGTCAACAGTTGGCAAGGGAAGCGGGCTATTACAGCCGAAAGGTAACATGGCAAGCAGGCTGTAAAGGCCAGGAGATAATGGGAGAATAGGATATGTTGACCTAGCGATAGCAGGGAAGCAGGCTTTAAGGGGAGCCCAAGTCATTGAGTTGTAGCAATCATCACGGTGGGACATGATGGTCATTGTTGAAGTAGGCTTAAGCCACAAGGGTAGCGGGACAGTGGGCTTGAGGAGATGCTGGCCGACCTTGCCGATGATGACAAGGGCCATGAGTAGGTTGACCGATCTCGCCGAAGGTGACAAGGGTCAAAAGGGTAGATGGTCATGTCGATGGTGACAAGGACCGGAAGGGGTAGACGGTCTTGTCGATGGTGACAAGGACCGGAAAGGGTAGCGATCGATCTTGCCGATGGTGACAAGGGTCGAAAAGGTATACGGTCTTGCCGATGGTGACAAGGATCGAAAAGGATAGACGGTCTTGTCGATGGTGACAAGGACCGAAAAGGGTAGCGACCGATCTTGCCGATGGTGACAAGGGTCGAAAAGGTAGACGTCTTGTCGATGGTGATAAGGACCAAAAAGGGTAGACAGTCTTGTCGATGGTGACAAGGACCGGAAAGGGTAGCGACCGATCTTGCCGATGGTGACAAGGGTCGAAAAGGTAGACGGTCTTGCCGATGGTGACAAGGGCCGAAAAGTGATGATAGCAGGCCGTGGGGGCCAGGGTAGCAGGTTAAAAGAGCCAGATGTAGCAAACTGTAAAGCCAGGATCAACAGACTATAAGGTCTGGAAACATAAAACTATATGAGCCAAAGATAGCAGGATCTAGGAGCCAATAACAGTATGCTTTAAGAGCCAGAATAGCAGGCCGTAGAAGCCAGGAATAGCAGGCTACGAGAGCCAGATACAGCAGGCTTTAAGAGCTAGAATAGCAGGCCGTAGGAGCCGGGAATAGCAGGCTGCGAGAGCCAGAGACAGCAGGCTATAAGAGCTAGAAATAGCAGGCTATAAGAGCCAGGATAGCAGGCTGCAGAAGCCAGGAATAGCAGGCTACGAGAGCCAGAGACAGTAGGCTACAAGAGCCAGAGATAGTAGGCTATAAGAGCCGGGGTAGCAGGCTGCAGAAGCCAGGAATAGCAGGCTACGAGAGCCAGAGACAGCAGGCTACAAGAGCCAGAGACAGTAGGCTACAAGAGCCAGGAATAGCAGGCTATAAGAGCTAGAGGCAGCAGGCTATAAGAGCCAGGATAGCAGGCTGTAGAAACCATGAATAGCAGGCTATGAGAGCCAGAGGCAGTAGGCTATAAGAGCCAGGATAGCAGGCTGTATAGGCCCGGAATAGCAGGCTACGAGAGCCAGGAATAGCAGGCTGTGAGAGCCAGAGACAGCAGGCTATAAGAGCCAGAATAGCATGCTACAGAAGCCAAGAATAGCAGGCTGTGAGAGCCTAGGATAGCAAGCCGTAAAGGCCAGGACAGCAGGCTATAAAAGCCTGGGATAGCAAGCCGTAAAGGCCAGGATAGCAAGCTATAAAAGCCTGGGATAGCATGCCACAAGAGCCAGAAAGTGGTAGGATAGCAGGTTATACAGGTCGAAATGACATAATAGTAGGCTTTAGAAGTTAGGGTTTAACGAGATAGCAGACTGTAAAAGCCAGAAGGTAGCAGGATAGCAGGTTGCAAGAGCCAGAACGGTGAAATAGCAGGCTATAAGAGCCCGGATAGCAGGCTACGAGAGCCATAGATAGCGAGCTGCAAGAGTTAGATATAGCAGAGATAGCAGGCTACGAGAGCCAGAGAGTAGTAGGGAATCGGGCTTGTGAAAGCCGAAAGGTAGTTTAGCCGAATTATATGGTAGCAGGTCTTAGCCGAAGAGGCTAAGCCAGAAACGTAAGATAGTTGAAATGTGGGATAACGAGCTTTAGCCAAGATAGCCGAAAGTCATGATAGCGAGCTCTGGCTAAGCCGAGAGATAAGATAGCTAAGGTGCAAGGTAGCAAGTTTTGGCCAAAATGGCTAAGCCGAAAGATATGATAGTGGTCACATGCTGTGGGGAAGCGGGCTTCCAAGCTGACATCCATGCAGATGGAAAATGAGTTGAAATTGAGGAGAGAGGGACTGAATAGTCACAATCAAGGGAAGTGGGCTTCGACGATAGGTCTAGGCCGTTGCATTGCATTGATCATTGCAATGGGACAGGTGGATGAGTCCTGATAGCAAGCTTTGGCCAAAAATGGCTAAGCCGATGGATGAAGTAGTTGGAAATTGTAATAGCAGCTTTGGCCGGAATGGCTAAGCCGAAAGATAGAATGGTCAAAAATTATGGTAGCAGCTTCGGCCGGAATGGCTAAGCCGATAGATAGAATAGTTTGAAAATCATGATAGCAGCTTTGGCCGGAATGGCTAAGCCGAAAGCTAGAATAGCTGAAAATTATGATAGCAGCTTTGGCCGGAGTGGCTAAGCCGAAAGATAGAATAACTGACAAATTGTGATAATGACTTTGGCCAGAATCGCTAGACCGAAAGAGGAGATAGCTGAAGAATTGCAATAGCGGCTTTGGCCGGGATGGCTGAGCCGGAGGACGAGACAATTAACAAATTGTGATAGCGGCTTTAGCCAAGATGGCTAAACCGAAAGAGGAGATAGCTCAAGAATTGTAATAGTGGCTTTGGCCGAGATGGCTGAGCCGGAGGATGAGATAATTAACAAATTATGATAGCGGCTTTAGCCAAGATGGCTAAACTGAAAGAGGAGATAGCTCAAGAATTGTAATAGCGGCTTTGGCCGGGATGGCTGAGCCGGAGGGCGAGACAATTAACAAATTGTGATAGTGGTTTTAGCCGGATGATGGAATGGCTGAAAATGTATAATAGCGACTTCGGCTGTCATGGTTGAGTCGGGGAATAAGATAGATGGAAGTTTTGAGATATATCGTAGTGTGCTTCAGCCGAGGTGGACGAGCCGAAAAATGAGATACTTGAAATACATGATAGGGTGTTGGGCTCGCCAACAAGGATAGCTGGCTTCGACTGGATGTCAAAGGCCAGAAGATAGGATAGCAGATCCTGGTAGGATGTCGGACTTGGAAGCAATCTAGAATTGATGTTGCCTTGACGGACTGCCGAAGACAAACCATGCATCTGACCCAGATGGGAGGTCTACGTCAAAGGTAGAATCTTGATGCCAACCTGACAATATGTCAGAGCTGACAAACCTTACTCAGACGGTAGGTCTGGGACAAGGGTAGAATGCAGACGTCGACCCGACGAGATATCGGGACCGACAAACCTTGCTCGGACGGCGTGTCTGGGACAAGGGCAGAATATAGACGTCGACCCGACGAGATGTCGAAATCAACAAACCTTGCTCAGATGGGAGGTCTGAAACAAGGGCATGATATAGACGTCGACCCGATGAGATGTCGGAATCAACAAACCTTGCTTAGACGGGAGGTCTGAAACAAGGGTAGGATATATAAATGGGCATTGACTCGACAGAATGCCGAAATCAAGCAACTCAGCAAAGACGTGGGGTCTAGGCCAAGGTTAGAACTTAGCCGACTGGCGAGGGCTAAGAATGGTACCTTCCAAAAGTACTCCTGGTACAGACCAGCCCATAGTGCAGGCTGTGTTGTCCGGTGGGACTATTGATGGATTTGACTATGTTATTATAGCACCGGTGGGGCTAGGGATTAACATCTGAGAGCTCGGCCAAGGCGGGGTGCCTTGAGCCAGAGGGAAAAGGTTAATGGGACTAGCTCGGTGACAATATTTAAGAGCTCGACATAGACGGAGTGCCTTGCGCTGAGGAAAAAAAACTTATGGACTCAGCTCGACGGGGCTTGATGGGTAGAGTCTAAGAGCTCAACGAGGGCGGAGTGCCTCAGGCCAAGGTAAGGCGTAGCTCGATCAGGGCGGAGTGCCACTAGACCAAGGTGGAGGTAGCTTGATCAGGGCGGAGTGCCACTAGACCAGGGCGGAGGTAGCTCGATCAGGGCAGAGTGCCACTAGACCAAAGTAAAGGTAGCTCGGTCAGGACAGAGTGCCACTAGACCATGGTGGATAGAGTTCAGCCAGGGCGGAGCGCCACTAGACTAAGGGTAGGTATAGAGCCCGGTCAGGGTGGAATGCCGCTGGACCAAAGGTAGGTAGAACTTAGCTAGGGTGAAGTGTCACTAGACGTAGGCAGATGGAACTTAGCTAAAACGGAGTGCCACTAGACTAAGGTAAATAGAACTTAGCAAGGGCGGAGTGCCGCTAGACTAAGACATGTAAAACTTAGCTAGGGCAGAGTGCCACTAGACTAAGGCAAGGTAGAGCTCGGCCAGAGCGGAATGCCACTAGACCAAGGTATGTAGAACTTAGCTAGGGCGGAGTGCCACTAGACTAAGGGTATGTATAGCTCGGCCAGGGCGGAATGCCACTAGGCCAAGGTGGGTAAAACTTAGCTAGGGCGGAGTGCCACCAGGCTAAGGCAGGTAGAGCTCGGTCAGGGTGGAATGCCACCAGACCAAAGCAGGTAGAGCTCGGCCAGAGCGGAATGCCACCTGACCAAGGTAGGTAGAGCTCAGCCACGGCGGAATGCCACTAGACCAAGGCATATAGAGCTCGGTCAGGGCGGAATGCCACTACACCGAGGCATGTAGAACTTAGTTAGGGCAGAGTGCCACTAGACTAAGGTAGGTAAAACTTAGCTAGGGCAGAGTGCCACTAGACTAAGGTAGGTAGAACTTAGCTAGGGCAGAGTGCCACCAGACTAAGGTAGGTAGAGCTCGGTCAGGGCGGAATGCCACAAGACCAAGGGAAAGATTTAATGGGCCCGGTCCAATGGAACTGATGGGTGATGAGAGCTCGACGAGGGCGGAATACCACAAGCCAAGGGAGAGGTTTTATGGGCCCGATCCAATGGGACTGATGGGCAACACCTAGAGCTTGGCGAGGGCAGAGTGCCACAGGCCAAGGGACAGGTTTTATTAGCCCAGTGGGACAAGTTTGGAATCTCTTAGCGTGTTTGTGTAGCTGTTTGCGGTGGAATGCCGAAGGATGGCAAAGATGTATTAGTTATGAATGTGGGTTCCACACTGAGGGTAGAGAGTCAATCCTGGTGGGACTAATGGGAAGCATTTTGCAGGATAAGGAGGAATCCCGTTCTAACATTGAATGAAATGCAGCAGATGGGTCCTCTAAGCAAGGAGATCGAAATCTTTAGCAGTCGAGCTTGTCGAACAGTTAGCATCTGCAGCGGGTCGTCTAGTTCACGGTGGGATGTTGGTGTGCCCTAAATAATCCCGTTCTCTCTTCTTTTAGCTTTGGATGCCCCCGTGCTGGGGTGGATAGTCGGAAAGTTCATTCTCCTTTTAATGCCCCCAAGCTAGGGTGGATAGCTGAAGATGAGTTGTTCAAAGCACGTCTTTCCATTGGGTAGCTTGTTCGCTTCATGAGCAGTTGTGTAGGCAGACAATAGCAGGGAAATCCAGCCGTTGGACTCCACCCTCTTCTCTTTTGTTGGCAGCCCCCGAGCGGGGAATAGAGTCTTGCTGTGCCCAGCGGCACCTCAGAGCTTGATTGCGACTGAGCGTATTTTCATTCTTGCCCCCCTTGCTCGGAGAGAGTTGAGCCTCCATTATTGTGTGCTGGAGCATGTAGAGCAGCGGCTACGTTATGTCGGGTCATTTCATTTGGAAGGAGATTCTTCCTTGCATCTTTATCATTTTACAGTTGGCCCTGATATGAGTGGACTCCACTCTTAAGCTGATGGCTTGAATAAAGAGGGCAACACATCGAGCAGTAAAGCATCATCTTTTCTTTTATTCCTGGGTTTATTTCTTCTCTTGTCCTCAGCAGTTGCCCCCGGAGATGGTGTAACAATTGCATTTGTTCGGCTTCTTACCACAGCGGAGGGAGCTCATAGTGCCCTTCAGAGGATATGATGTTCTAGCTAATATTGAGAGGCTATGCTGGCCGACATCTTAAAGATGGGCAATTGGTGAGGGCAAGGTGGGTCCACCCTATATTCTCCAATCTGCAATTCATCACTTTGGATCAGATCCTCCATGATATCTTTGAACATATAGCAGTCCTCGATGAGATGTCCCCTCTTCCGATGGTAGGGGCAAAACCGAGGGTCGTCTTTTCTTTCGATGTCATTTGGTCTCTTGAGCTCCGAGAGGATGACCTTTTTGTACTCAAGGGCCCACTCGAACAGCCACTGGGTCTTGTCTTGTGGAAAGGAGTATGGTCTTTTCATTCTTACCCTTAGTGAAGGGGGTTTTTGTCCCAACAACCCTGGTAGAGGAGGAGCTAGTTGCCTCTTGTGCTTTCCTCCACTGATGCTCGAAGGCTACAAAGTCAGCTGCCTCTATTTCTTCTGGTGCCGGCTGTTCTTCAATTGGCTTGTGCACTTGAATTGGAGGTGTAAAAGCCGGGCAGTATTTGGCTAGAAAGGCTTCAATTTCAATTGCCACATCTTCTAATTGGTCGAAGGTTTTGACTTCGAGGCCAATTACCCTTTGTAGGATCTCTTTCCTCAGATTGTGCTTGCATAGCTGGACAGCGTGCTTGGAGCTTGGCTATGTTTGTATCTCGCACTGAGATTCTTCCAACGTTGAATGTAGTCCGAAGTAGACTCATCATCTTTTTTTTGGATCACATATAACTCTGCTTTGGTGACTTCTTCCTCATCGGATTTTATCTCAGTTGCTTGTTTTATTACTAGCTTGTTTGTCATGGCTGTCGCCGCTAGATTCCGGCGTAAGCCAGCTGATTGTAGAGGCGGCATTGCATGAGGCGTGGAAGCTGCTCCCTGACGTGCCTGGAGAGCTGAGGGGTACGCATGGGCCGTGTGGTATAGCTACCGCGGGAGGGTGTTCCCGTCATGGCCTTGTGTTGATTGTGGCATAGATGGTTGCAGTGAGGCTTCAAATGATTTAGCGCCACCTTGTAGGGCTTCGGATGAAGGTCCTGCCTGCCCGAGTGTGACTGGGAGTAAGCCCATCTCAGTCAATCTTTTTCTTAGTGTCTCCACTTTTTGTATTTTCTGATAGAGCTCCATCATCAGAGTGGAGTTAGGTTGGTAGGAGCTAGGAGTGCCGTTTCCCGTGCTGATTCCAGGTTGGACTAGCAGCATTTCATTATCGGCACGAGACACGTACGGTCCAGCATGAATAGATGTTCTTGCCCCCATGCCCTCATGTTGAGGAGGGGTATAATAGCATGCTTCTTCAGCAGGTGGTGGAGGATGCCCCCACCCTTCATGAGGTTGATGGCGAGAAATAAATGTTGCTGCTTGACCTGCCCTTGCTGGTGTATAGCATATTTCTTCATCGTCTTCTTCAGCAGCTCGGCTCGTACTGGGCCAGGTCGATAGGGTATTACAGGATAGGACAACGCCGCTCCCTCTGTCTCTTGGCTTATTCTTCTCTTGCATTTTTGTAGTTGGCACCTGGTGTGCGATGCGAACTCTGGTTGTCTCTTGAGACAATAGCTGGCATAGAGACATTGTATTGATTATTCTTTCCATAGCAGGTAGCTCATGAGGGCGAGGAGGATCAACCTTATAGTCGCCCAATTGTAGCTCCCCTCTTCTGATTAGCTTTTCAATAGCGTCTTTAAAGACGTAACAATCTTCGATAGGGTGCCCGACCATCTGATGATATGGGCAGAAACGAGGATGATCCTTCTTTCTAGCATCTTCCGGTCTCTTCGGCTCTGGTAGAGTAGCCTTGTTATTTGCAATAGCCCATTCGAAGAGGACTCGAGTCCTCTCCTTGGGAAAAGACTAGAATTTTTTCATCTTGGCCCGCAAGGACGGGACTTCTTGCTGCTCAGCTAGCTTAGCGGGAGGAGGGTTAGCCACTCCTTTTTCTTTTTCTTCTTGTTGGTTGAATGCTTTGAAGTTAACTGTGTGAGCTTCCTTGGGCGATGGCCACTTGCCAATAGACTTGCCCTTTTGGCTTGTAGCAGTTGAAGTAGAGGGAGAGCTAGAGATGAAGACTTCAATCTCTGCGACCACACTATTTAGCCGATCGAAAGACCGTATTTCAATTCCTATCATCCTACTGAGGATTTCCTGGCTCAGATTCTGCTTGCATATTTGCACCGCGTCTTCTGGATGTGGCGGCCGCTTGCATCTCATACTGAGATTCCGCCATCCTTTGATGTACTCCAGGGCTGAGTCATCATGTCTTTGCCTGGCGGCATACAGCTCGGCCAGTGTGACCTCTCTTTCAGCAACATGGAACCGCTCTCCAAAACTTCCATTGCATAGCTGCCCAGTCGTTTATAGAGCCGGCCGGTAGATTGGAATACCATTCAAAAGCCAGGCTTGTCAGTGAGGACCCGAAGAACTTTAGCAGGTAGGCTTCATCTGTTGCCAGATCGCCCATTACTGTCATATAGTAAGCAATATGCTCTTTAGGAGAGCCATGCCCGTTGAACTTTTCAAACTTGGGCGGCTTGTTGATGCCAGGCAGGAGCCTCTTTGTGGCATACTGCGGCGGATATGGCACCTTGTAAACATCAATAGTGCTGATATCACCATCTGTCCTCTCGGCCAGCTTCATTTCAATTAGTTGTTCCACCATTAATTTATTTACCACGGTTGGGTTCACCGGTGTCGGGTGGCGATGTGCAGGATGCTTTATAGAGGGAGTGAGTAGAGCTTCGACATGAGGTGCCGACGGCTCCGTTGGTGGCAACTGCTGCACTGGTGGAAGAGCTGGTTGCACCCAGGGTGGTTGTAGGGAATGTAGCCTGTTGCTTGAGAAGTAGTTTGGGGTGTAGCATTGACCAGGTTAGGAACTTCCCGGGATGATTCAGTATGCACGTCCTGTTGCCAGGGAAAAGGGGCTTGTTCATTTCTTTTATTCAGTTGCCTCTTCAAGGCTTCGATCTCTTGCTGGTAATTTTGTAACATCATTAAGATGGTTGGGTCTTGCACTGCCATAGCGGAAGTACCCTTGAATGCTTCGCCCGAAACATCTTCAAACGAGGCTGGCAGAGTAATCTCTTCTTCTTCAGAAGTCACCATGTTGGCAATTGAAGTAGTGATAATTTGCTTCTCTTTGGCTGCTTCGAGCATTTCTCTTGCAGCTTTGCCTCTTCTTGTCATTAGCCCGGGCCTTTCAGCTAACTTGGCCAACTCTTCTGGTTCTTCGGGTAGGGCCCCATATCTGCTAGCCACCCCTGCCATGTTGCAAGTGAAGACTTGGATCCTTTTTCTTTGCCCCCAGACTGTCTTCTGGACTTGACTGGGGAAGGTTGACTTTTCAAACATTGATATCCTTTTATTCTCTTCACGCTGTGGAGAAGCTTCAGAGCACTTGGCTTGCAAGCCATCTCCATATTCATTCATGAGTGACACCATTCTTCTTCTTTCTTTGCCTTCTTCTTTTCTTTCGGCGCTAATGGCACGGAGTAGCCTTTGCCGACTTAGGAAAGAACTTTCTAAGTCATAGAAGTAATCCCTGACCACCTTGGTCATTTCTCCTTGACTGCGCCCTGGAGAGAGGGCAGGAATTAACAGTTGGTCTTGCATCGACGGCATGTAGGAGGGCCGCGATAGTCTAGTAGCTCCGTTCGATCTTGTCGAACGTCGGAGAACATTGGTATGCCTGGCACATACCCTATGAGCGGGCGGAGAGGCCACTGGCATGACCTCTTCTTCCTTTGGTGTAGCTTTATTGTCCCCACACCTGGGGTCCTTGACAGTTGATGTTGAATCTTGAGTGGTCGAAGCTGGGCCCCGGGTTCTCTTGAGAACCCAAATTTGCTTGAATTTTGGTAGCTTGGGAGCTAGCTTCCCCCGGACATCCATGTCTAGATTGGCCTTCTGGCTTGCTAATGCCTGGAAGGCGTTGTGAACGGGAACTACCGGGATGATATGAACCGACAAAGCTTCAGCACAGCGGACGTTCAGATAAACACGAGCGCCACCAATTAGAACAGAGTTCCCAGAAGCCGAGAGTCGGCCTCTGGAAACAGCAACAACTCTTCTTCTTTGGTTCTTCTTCTTCTTGCGCCCGAACGCCTTGTCACTGGCGGGGACAGCATGGTAGTCCATGTGGTGGATAAAGCATGAGATAGTATGGCAAGACGGAGTGGTTCCCCACGGACAGCTCACCATTGCAGGGGTTACGGCCTTGGCCGCAACAGTCTTGTTAGCTTCCTCTTCCTCGATCCTTAGTAGGCCGATGAAGGCGACTCCGAGAAAATTAGGGAACCCCACCACTGGTGGCAGAGTTCCGAAAGCAGTGGGCACCGCCAGGTACCCATGCTCCGCGTGGGTAGCGACCACTTGAGGGCCGAATGCAAGCGCAGTAAGTCCGCCAGCCATTGAGATCACTGCAAATCAGAATGAGCAAACGATCAGTATTTTGGGGAAGGCCTCCAGGCCTTCTACTTTGGCAAAGAGATGAAGGGAGAGTTGGTCCCACCGGGCGTGCCAGCTTGTGGGAATGGATTTTTATTAATTATATTTATTATTTATTTTTTTATTTATTGGTTTATTGGTTGATTTATTAGGCGTGCCAGTCACCGGAGTGACAATTTATTATGCGCTCAGTCTGACTCAGTCAGTCGATTGTGAAGTCCGTATCGGGACCGGAAGTCCGTCATACCATAAAGGCTATGACGTTAATTACGCCCTTCCAAGGAAGGACAACCCTTGATTAATCACCAAAGTAGAAGGATCCCAGGGGCAAAACCAATGTGATAGGTATGCTCATTCATTTGCAGGATAGAAGATGCATGCGATTATGCAAAACGAGATATGACATATTAATATACGGAATAAATCTGGCAACATATCCCCTTATCCTAGACTATGCCAAATGGGAATATAGGACATCCATCTATGGAGTGCCGAGATGGAAGCCAAAGGAAAGATGGGCGTAGCCCGAGATCCAAGAGGATCTAGATGCGACGGGACAATGTCCATTATCATGGTATTTATTGATATCCCCTTAAGAAGCCACTGGAGGACATGCAGTGGCAGAACTCCGAGGGCCAGCAGGGTTAGAAAAGAAGCATCATACTTGGTAGAATGTAGGAGTAAAAACCCTATTAATTTAGCTCCCTTAGACTTGGATGAAGAACCATGATTCCCCGTGATGTGATGAGAGTGGGCCTGAAGGCAAATGAGGTTGAGACATCGAGTTTAGACTGAGTTTAGGGCTTATTAAAGCTGCTGGGGAGTTGAGTGTTCGAACAATGGTTGGCACTAAGATGAACCGGCACGAATGAGAATGGTTCCCGGCGTGCATGTTTCTCGGCGCGCCCTTCACCCGGCACGGGTTTGGCGCCGGGAGGAGGTGGCGCCGGGGGGAGATGGCGCCGGTGGCCATTTGGTTGGTTTTATTCAAAGGTTATGAGGGGTTCTATTGAGGGGATCTCTGGTGTTTAATCAAGGCTTCATGGGCTCTGGCGACGATGTTTAGGCAAGCTGAAAGGGGAGGAGAAATTCATCCATAGAAGGTGTAGGGAGACCATGTGACAATCAATGGAAAATCTCATAATGACCATGTTCCCCTTGTACAGTGGGCAAAGGGCCATGAGATAGTCTGTCTCAAGCCTATGTCACACAGCAGGGGGTTTATTTATCAGTTTAACGAAAACATCACATGATATGACAAAGCAATGATCGTGAATGAATTTCGGCAGCATCTCCCCTTATTTTGGACTATGCCAAAAGGGGAGTATAGGACATCCATCTACGAGTGCCGAGATGGAAGCCAAAGGAAAGATGGGCATAGCCCAAGATCCAGAAGGATCAGAAGTCAGCGGGACATTGTCCACTCATCGCGGTGCCTCATCAATATTCCCCTAAAGGGACCAGCGGAGAACATGCAGTGGCAGAACTCCGTGTCCCGACGGGGTGAAAGAAGGAAATCGGAAACCCGAAACCCGAATTGAAATAAATGTAGGGGTCAAACCCCATTAATGTAGCTCCTCTTCATCTCGTGAGGCTGAGTGAAGTTCAGCATTCAATGGAACAGTGAGAAGGAGGATAAAGCTTAATTCACAATGAAGAAGGGAAAAAGAGATGTTCCGCATGGGCAGGGGCATGATCCGGCGGCCAAGAGGGACACGTGGCTTAGTGGCTGGCCTCATGCACAGGTATATATATGTAGCTACTTCACTCATCCGGTGGCTGGGCCTTCTTGGGTGAAAATGCGCATATACATTTGTTTGATAGCAAATGGGCTCACAGTTGGGTGGGCTCCATACACCATGCATGTTGATATATATAATGGAATATATATGGTGTGATATATACAAGAGAGTGAGCTGGCATCAGACATATGGTGGAGTGGGTTCCATGCATGTCTTATCCCGTTTATATATATCCACGTTAGATTTCATGCATGCTGGTTTATTGAATTAAAATGCATCCATACATATGCTTATTCATGTACATATATATAGGATCAAATGGGTTGGCAGCAGACATATGGCAAGATGAAATGGCTATATGGTGACATGGTGGCTATGTGAGTTTGGGTGGCATGGGCTTGGCAAACAAGTTAGTGGCTGCCCACGTGTAGGCCTACAGCAAGTGGGGGCCATGCATTGATGAGTGTTGTTTATTCAAACATGCTAAATAACCATCACGTGAATACAAAGACTCAGGTGGGCAGGGCCATGCCAAATAACCATGACGTGCGTGCATAGGAAATGGCGGGAAAATCATATGGGCACGGCGGGGAGCTCATATCCGGCGTGAAGTGAGCAGCCTCGGCACGAGGGCTCTTGGCGTAGAAACAAGAAAGGGTCTCGGCGCGGACACAAAAAGGACTCCCGGCGCGGGAGGCAATCGGCGCGGGTTTGGCGCCGAGAATGGTTGGCGCCAGGACTAGTTGAAAGGGGATTTTGAGGTTTAAGATTTCGTGGAAGTTGCCGGGCTTGGGCTCTTCCGAGTGAGCAAGAAACTATTCGGAGAACACAAACACCAGATCAGAGCCGGGCAAAATTGCTTTTCCTCATTATTTGGGGGGATGGGAAAGCCACGAGATGGGCTGTCTTGAGCTCCCGTCTTATATCAGAGGTATATAACTTCAACTATTCACGGTAGAACTCAGAGAGTAAACACCAGAACTCAGTGTTCCTGGGACGTAGCAATGCCTTCGCGAATGTCATTGACAGATGGGATAACACTCCCACTGTCTCTGTGAAGTCATAGTAACCATAAGGCCGTCGCCCCGGGTTGAACGGAAGAAGCGTAAAATCGGAACTACGGTAATTCTAGATAGAATAAAGGGAGCACACAAACGACATCAAGGGGATTTAATTACAGCAACACATCTATATAAAGAAAGAAATCTTATCATAAACAGATGCATCGATACATATCTTTCATTCATATAAAATCGGGCATAGCCGGATACAGATAGAAGAAAGCCTCAAGAGGCCATTATATTACAGAGCTCGCCGGCAGAAATGTAGCGGCAGAGGAACGTATAAAACAGAAGAAAAAAAAAGCAGGGGGAGGGGGATATTGTAGCCCCGAAGGGCCTTACATGGTGGGACACCCACCTTGACAGCAGAGGGAAACCCTCACTTTCTTCAGCGCTCTTTTTCTTCTATGGGTTGGTGGCTCTCTCTCCCTCTTTTTTTTCTCGAGTTCTTCTGTGCGTTCCTTGCCGGCTCTATTGTTTCTTCTCCGGCTGATCGATTTTTCTCTCTCCCTTCATACATGCCGAAGGCGTGGTTATATAGAGGGCTGGCCCTCTTCTCTCGGCACAGGTCCTTCCCGGGGTGGTGGACAGTCGGCGCGCTCGACAGTAGAACTCTCGGCGCGCTCCTTCTTCAATATGGGCTTCGACGTCCCTTTAAGCTTTGATATGGTCTGGGTGCTTTTGTGGACTTAATGGGCCCTTGTAGCCTCTCCGCCTCTTCCTTTATCCCTAGAAAATAAGGAATATAAGATGATTTAGTAGGAAAAATATGTTGACATTATTTATATATATATGTATATATTGTTATTATTTTATCATTTTTCATGTGTCAACACCTGTCTGGTGCTAGTCTTCGTTGTCAAAAAGCTCCGGCATTACATGTTGTCCCATGAAATTAGATTAATATCTGGAGCGGACCCGCTCAAGTACATATTATCTCAGCCAGCACTCAAAGGAGGCTTGGCAAATGGGCCGTGATCTTGATGGAATTTGAAATTTCATATGTTCCTCAAAGAGCCATAAAAGGTCAAGCCGTGGCCGATGTCTTTGCAGCACACCCTGCACCGAAGGATGTTCCATTAGAAGCTGAACTCCCTGATGATGAGACACTGGAGGCATGTCAAGCCCAGCCGGTGATGTGGCACCTCTATTTTGATGTGGCGTCAAGAACAGAAACTACCTCAGCTGGACAGGTCAAAGTCCGGGTAGGAGCCAGCATTATCCTAAAGTCACCTGAAGGGGAAGTGGTATACACTTCATGCTCAATAAACAAGCCATGCACTAATAATGAAGATGAGTATGAAGCTCTGATAATCGGCCTACAAATTACACTCAGCATGGGAATCCATATGCTCCAAGTGTTCGGTGACTCAATGCTGATAATAAAACAGATGCAAGGGGAGTTTGAGGTGCGGAAGCTAGAACTAAACCCCTACTACCAATAAGCATTACACCTTGTGGCAAGCTTTCACCATATCAAGCTCAATCATGTGGGCCGGGGACATAATGCTGAAGCTGATGCTTTGGCAAAATTAGCCAGTTCGCTAGCAGTCCCACTAGATGAAACACTCAACATTGTTGTGATAAACTGACGGTAGGTTCCCAGTATGTTAGAATCATGCCCAAAAGAATACGAGGCCAATGTAGCCGAAGAAGTACGGGAGCCCGACTGGAGACAACATTTGCTACAATGGTTCCTTCACTAGCAGCTACCCAAAAATAAAGAAGAAAGAATGAAACTCCTGCAGACTAAAGATTCCTATGAGTTCCAAAGTGGGACACTATTCCGAATCATGGCAGACGCACGTAAGAAGATTCTGCTCCGCTGCCTATCCACCAACGAGGCTTGGCAAGTGATGAAAGAAATACATGCTGGGACAGCTGGAGCACACCAAGCTGGACCAAAGATGAAGATCGAAATCAAGAAACTGGGCTATTACTGGCCTACTATGTTTAAAGACTACTGTCAGTTTGCAAAAACATGCCAGAAATGTCAGGAGCATGCTACTGTGCCCAGAAGGCCACCTGTACCCCTACACCTGATAGTTCCCAGCTGGCCTTTTGCTCAATGGGGAACCGATGTGATTGGACCTCTTCCAATGTCTTCAACTGGACACAAGTACATCTTGGCTATAACAGATTACTTCTCCAGGTGGGTAGAAGCTATAGCACTCAGAGAAGTGACTGGTGAGCTGGTCGCCAGGTTCATCAAACAGAACATTATTTTTCGGTTTGGTGTTCCCAATCGAATAATTTCTGATAACGAAAGCCACTTCAAGAATTAGAAGATATATCAGCTCGTCGAGAAATACAAAATTGATTGGAGGACCTCCACCCCCTACAATCCACAAGCAAATGGATTGGCTGAAGCATTTAATAAAACCCTATGCACACTCCTTGCTAAGACTATCAGCTCCAGCAACAAGGGCTGGGGGGAAAAGATGTACGAAGCATTATGGGCTTATCGTAATATCTACAAGACCCCTACAAGCTGTTCACTCTTCTCCTTAGTATACGGATCCGAGGCAGTAGTCCCCATAGAGTTGGAAGTCCCATCACTCAGGGTCACAATTCAATATGGATTAGTCCGCAATGAGCAAGCAAATGCTGAAAGAAGATTCGAAGAATTGGCTGAGCTGGAAGGAAAACGCCTTCAGGCACAGAAGAATATCCAGGCATACCAAGCCCGCATGGAAAATGCCTTCAATAAGCTCTTCAGAGGGCGAGAGTTCAAGAAAGGTGACCTAGTCATGGTCCAGAAGAAAGAAGTCATGCTTCCAACCAAAAGGGCAAGCTGGCTGCAAACTGGTTGGGTCCGTATGTGGTCCAAAGGGTCTACGAAGGCGGAGCCTACATGGTTGTCGACCATCGAGGGGAAGTTCAGTTCTCGCCACTCAATGGGAAGCATCTGAAGCTCTATCATGCTGTACCACTACCCTTTGAGGGAGTGGCGAATGATTGAATGAACAGCCTCAACATAAAAATGATGGTGATCAGGGCTCTGAAGAATGATGACGACAATGAGGTTGGTTACTCCAGCCTGTATGTGAACATCAATCTGGACCTTCCGTCTGGATGGATGATGAAACCTTATCTCCTTTGCGTTGATGTAAACCCCACATCAACGATGAAACATATATGCATTCTAGGCGAATGGCTTCGGGCCCAAGCCTCCTTCATGTAGACATCAATCCGGACCTTACGTCTGGATGGATGATGAAACCTTATCTCCTTTGCGTTGATGTAAACCCCACATCAATGATGAAACATATGTGCATTCTAGGCGAACGGCTTCTGGCCCAAGTCTCCTTCATGTAGACATCAATCCGGACCTTACGTCTAGATGGATGATGAAACCTTATCTCCTTTGCGTTGATGTAAACCCCACATCAACGATGAAACATATATGCATTCTAGGCGAACGGCTTCGGGCCCAAGCCTCCTTCATGTAGACATCAATCCGGACCTTACGTCTAGATGGATAATGAAACCTTATCTCCTTTACGGTGATGTAAACCCCATATCAACGATGAAACATATGTGCATTATAGGCGAACGGCTTCGGGCCCAAGCCTCCTTCATGTGGACATCAATCCGGACCTTCCGTCTGGATGGATAACGAAACCTTATCTCCTTTGCGTTGATGTAAATCCCACATCAACGATGAAACATATGTGCATTCTAGGCGAACGGCTTCGGGCCCAAGCCTCCTTCATGTGGACATCAATCCGGACCTTCCGTTTGGATGGATAACGAAACCTTATCTCCTTTGCGTTGATGTAAACCCCACATCAATGATGAAACATATGTGCATTCTAGGCGAACGGCTTCAGGCCCAAGCCTCCTTCATGTGGACATCAATCCAGACCTTCCGTCTGGATGGATAACCAAACCTTGTCTCATTTGCATTGATGTAAACCCCACATCAACGATGAAACATATAGGCATTCTCGGCGAACGGCTTCAGGCTTAAGCCGCCTGTATACCAGCATCAATTCAGACCTTCCATCTAGATAGATGATAAAACCATAGTTTCTTTTACGTTGATGTAAAACCCCATGAAGAGGGGCGATCTCGCGCTACTCCTGAGCGGGGAGGAAGATGACCACGTATCCTTGAAGTGTCAACTGCAAGAAGGGAAATGAGTCAGAGGTGCCCAGGGATAGATCCCCAGGGAAGACCCTCCAATGCTTAAGTTAGCAAAGTAGTAGAGCTCTGGTGCGAAGGGAATAGTTAGGAGGAGGAAGGTGGGAGCGCGAGATCCCTCTCCACCAAAAGGTGAAGTGGTTCCTGCTCAGGGTTTTGGCTCTTGCCTTGCTTACCTCTTGTAGTAGGGCTTTTTGATGCGGGACGGACACTCGACCTGGGACTCTAGATCGTGATCGTCCCTATGCGAGGGAAGACGTGGGACCGTGCGCGGTTGAGAAACCGATAGTGAGTATCGGGTATCGGCCTTTCCGCGTTAACTCGGGTCGAGTCACAGGACGGTCACTCACTCTCACTCTCGCAGCGGTGATAAAATGATAACAAGCTAGATAATCTATCACTCATGCAGCAGCATATACAAAAATATACGATTAAAGCAATGCCTACGAGGAGGGTAGCGAGTGTACCTCTACGCTCCGGGCGTGGGGAAGACGTTCCCGGCCAAGTACGGTAACTCCCGGTAAAAACGGTAAAAGTTAATTACAATAGTGAATTTTATTACCCACTCCACGCAGGGAGTTAAAGGGCTACATGTGGGGCACGGGAGGACCGATCCTGGGTTGATGGGCAGCAATCTGGAGGTGCGTACGGCACGAACTCGGCCTGCTGGTCCGACTCGGCACTATTCCAACTCGGTGCTGCGCCAACTCGATTGCGGACTCACTGGACAGCAAACAACGGTTTCCAAAGGAACGTCACGTTCCTAAGATCTTCCGGAGGCTCCGCTTGGCTGGGACGATGGCAGGGCGTCCCTGAACGACTCCCTGAAGGGGCGGCTCCTGAAGTTGATTTTTGATCTTTATTTCTGAATATCTTCTGCACTGTAATTTCAGACCTGCATAGGGAATAGTTCTGCAGGGCTCGGCGACACGAATTACGACGCCCAGATCCGGAGGCCGATCGGGTCGTGGCTGGTACCGTTGGAAAGAACACTCATAGATCTACAACATATAATTTTGACAAATCCATCCACCGAACGGATTGAAAATGAATATGACTGTAACACTATTTTTGTTTCTGACTTGGACTGACAGACACACAGGGCAGCAAGGGATCTACCTGAAACTGACCTTTGACTGAGGGTCAAATGAATTTTATAGACTCCACGAAAATTATGGTGGAAGGGGATATATGTGTGGAACACTGAGTAATTTTTTGGGATTTTTTGAAAATTTGTAAGGGGGTGGGGAAAATGTGACAAGGTGACTCTGTCCCCTAGATCTGTAAAAGAGCAGATTACAGAGAGGACAAACAAAAATATGGGAAAAATACTTAATGACTTCCAAATGACACAAAATTTGAACTGGAGGATAAGGGAGATGGACAAAACAAACTATCAAAATTAGGGCTCGACCTGACAACAAGAGAAATAACTAGAATTTCGGGATTGGGGTTTTATCCTGATGGAGACAGAACTCCGGCGAAGCGGCGGTGGCGGCGCGTTGGCGGCACGAACGGAAGGCGGTGGCCGGAAGTCGCATCCAGCGGAGGTGGATTTCTTGGAGTAACACCAAGAGGAGGGCTTCACACCCTAGAATAGCAAAAATTCATCTGCAAGAGGAGAGAGAGAGAGACAAGGGATGCCCTTGGGCTTGCTCTTGACAAAAATACTTAATTCTTCATTAATTCTTCTAATGACACTATACATAGGCTTATATAGAGAATGTAAATGGGTGGGGGATGGGAATTTCATGGGAGAGAGGCCATTTTCTTCCCAAATGTGGTCAAAAACCCAAAATAAATAAATTACATATGGAGGGGACACTCCTTTGAAAGGAAGGAAGGCATCTTGGACTTTTTAGTCCATTTGTCCCCTTTGAATGTCAAACCATCTACAAGCCCACCTTGGACCTTTGACTAGCCCCACATGGACCCCTAGGGCTTAGGTGAACCAATGGGAAAGGGTATGGGGGCCCCTTGATGGTCCTACTGGATTTTTGCACAAAAACCTAAAGAATCCTAAGGAATGACAAAGTGGCTTATAAAGGCTTACAATTGCACATGTTTTTTCTCAAGGATATAAAAGCAAACTAAAGGACACAAATATAAAAAATAAAAGTTAGTGCCCGGTGTTGATTCCCATCAATTCTCCCCGGGTGGGAAGAACTCAACCCCGTCGAGTAGGGGTGCGGCGGCTCGAGTAGCTCCGGCGGATCCGTCATCGAACCTGGAAGCGCGTAGTACGCTCCACTCCAAGTAATCGACACCTGCTCATCCCGTATAGATTTGATATGCACACGTTGCTGTGGGTATAAGGCTTGAGGTGGACACTCCGGGGTGGGGTCACTCTCAAAAGAGGGGAAGGCGGCTCGAAGACTCACTAGGGATCACCGTTGGGTCTCTTTATGTGACTAGATCCGATATGTGAGGTAGAACCGATCCCAAAGTCCGACAAGTCTCGCACTCGAAAGGGACTGACAACGCGAGCATACAAAGGATCGACTCGACTCGATGTATGCACAGACACACAATGCACTCGACAAACAAACCAGACAAAACAAAGACTCACACATGACCCTAAACAAACCTAATATTAGTCCGACCTACGCATAGGCGATGGTGGACCAGGACAACCGAATATGTGCCATGCATGCATTTGACGTAACCGGAGGTTAACGCCATGGGTAACTCCTACACATCCTACGATGCACCACTCATGGACATTGGGGTTGGATGTGGGAAGTCCGAGAGGTTCGGATGGTTTAGGTGGGCCGGGGGAACCAAAGTCTTCATTACCCCCAAATGATAGTTCGGACCTATTGCTATGTGGAGGTTGTTTTGCCCGAGTGGAAAAGGTGTGATAGTGAACTCCGCCGAAAAAGTGGAGTGAAGATGATAGCTCGGGAGATTCACTAGTGAAGGGGTCAAAAGGGTCAAAGAAGGTATGACCCCGAAAGATGGGTTCCAACATGACATGGTCCCAAGTTTGAAATTCATAGTCACCGTCATACATTATGATCGGTGGGATGACGGTCATGTGTAGAAAATAAGATTCCTCCCTCGGGCAAAAGGGTATGAAGTCAGGCTCGGCCGACATGGGGAGGAATAAGAGAATCTCCGTGGTGACACAACCCACGGTGCACACGGAGGTAATGGACCCTAAGGCCGGATGGATGAAGCTAAGACTAGCGGGTTGGTCGAAGCCTCGGGCCAATGAGTGCGTCAACTTCCATTGCGAGTCTAATCCCACAATAAGGTCATCCAAGGTGTCAACATGGTGACTAGACCGGAATGTGGTAAGGAATGAGTTGACCGGCAGTAATGGTAGGGTGGGGTCCATTGATGGATAAGGAGGTGGGACCAAGCCATCTTTGAGCCAACTAAGAAGCGGCTCAGCTATGAAAAGCGTACCCGTTAGAAACATGGGTGGCTCGGAATGAAGTGGCTGCAAATGCGATGGTTCCGAATAAAGATCGGAAGTAGATGGTGTTGGCATTGGAGCTCTCGTGGGTGGTGAAGGAGCACGTGTCCTTTCCATCGTATCCAACCAATCTGAAAGCATTTTCTTGATTTCATCTAAGGTGCGGGTTGGAGTAGGGGCCTCGGGGTGGACTCGCTCCTCATCTCTCGGCCTCGGGGTGGGCCTAGGGTCGGCTACCGGTGGGGCTTCTTGCCTCCGACTATATCCCACTTGGTTGGAGGTGAGGGTGTGGGATCGACTGGAGGTGTGACCCACTTGTTTGGAGATGATTTGGCGGGGTTGGCTGGAGGTGATTGGGTGGGACTGGTTGGAGGGGAACGGTTGGGGAACGTAGACCTTCCTAAGTTTTCTCTTCATGTCCCACCATGATTCGAGGGGCCATTGCCTCCTAACCTGCCTTAAGCCTTCGATGGTTCTCCATTTTTCGGCAGCCCGGTCATGAAGCCTATCCTTGGCAAAATAGAATTGTCTGGCCTCGGACATGAGATAGCAAGCGAAGTATTTTTCCATGGTGGCTTCCCAATGTAGGTAATCGCCCGGGTCGTTGGAGCCATAAAAATCTGAGGCTTCGAGCCTACAGAAGTGGAGAGGATGGTTGCCCAACCCATGGGTGGGCCAACGGTTAGATCGCCTGGGCGACCGAGATTCCATTGGGAATGGGGAATTATAAGGCGGACATGTCGACACACGGAGACAAGACACTAGACATGACGACAATGTAAGTTGGAATGCACTAACTAATGCACACTAAGGACCCTAGATGTAAACCAAGACTCGGTATGTAGCGGAGTTAATCGATCTGAAGATCACTCGCGCAAGTGTGCGGCCTTCCCGATAGGCATAGCCTAACGTTCAGACAACACCTTTTGATATACCGATTAATGGTATGCAAATGAGACACTTAGACCGACTTAGACTTAGACTCCTAGACTTAAACGACACTTTTTTTATGTTTTTGTTAAGCAATGACTGATGACTACCCTAGACACAACTGGCGCTCAGATACCAAATTGATGCGGGACGGACACGCGACCTGGGACTCTAGCTCGCGATCATCCCTATGCGAGGGAAGACGTGGGACCGTGTGCGGTTGAGAAACCGGCAGTGAGTCTCGGGTATCGGCCTTTCCGCTTTAACTCGGGTCGAGTCACAGGACGGTCACTCACTCTCGCTCTCACAGCAGTGATAAAATGATAACAAGCTAGATAATATATCACTCATGCAGCGGCATATACAAAATTATACGAGTAAAGTAATGCCTACGAGGAGGGTAGCGAGTGTACCTCCACGCTCCGGGCGTGGGGAAGACGTTCCCGGCCAAGTACGGTAACTCCCGGTACAACGGTAAAAGTTAATTACAACAGTGAATTTTATTGCCCACTCCACGCAGGGAGGTAAAGGGCTATAAGTGGGGCCCGGGAGGACCGATCCAGGGTTGACGGGCAGCAATCTGGAGGTGCGTACTGCACGAACTCGGCCTGCTGGTCCGACTTGGCAGTATTCCAACTCGGTGCTGCGCCAACTCAGTTGCTGACTCACTAGATAGCAAGCAACGGTTTCCAAAGGAACGTCGCGTTCCTGAGATCTTCCGGAGGCGCCGCTTGGCTGGGAAGATGGCAGGGCGTCCTTGAACGACTCCTTGAAGGGGCAGCTCCTGAAGTTGATTTTTGATATTTATTTCTGAATATCTTCTGGACTGTAATTTCAGACCTGCATAGGGAATAGTTCTGCAGGGCTCGACGACACGAATTACGACGCCCAGATCCGGAGGCCGATCGGGTCGTGGCTGGTACCGTTGGAAAGAACACTCATAGATCTACAACATATAATTTTGACAAATCCATCCACCGAACGGATTGAAAATGAATATGACTATAACACTATTTTTGTTTCTGACTTGGACTGACAGACACACAGGGCAGCAAGGGATCTACCTGAAATTGACCTTTGACTGAGGGTCAAATGAATTTTCTAGACTCCACAAAAATTATGGTGGAAGGGGATATATGTGTGGAACACTGATTAATTTTTTGGGATTTTCTGAAAATTTGTAAGGGGGTGGGGAAAATGCGACAAGGTGACTCTTTCCCGTAGATCTGCAAAAGGGCAGATTACTGAGAGGACAAACAAAAATATGAGAAAAATACCTAATGACTTCTAAATGACACAAAATTTGAACTGGAGGATAAGGGAGACGGACAAAACAAACTCTCAAAATTAGGGCTCGACCTGACAACAAGAGAAATAACTAGAAATTCAGGATTGGGGTTTTGTCCTGATAGAGACAGAACTCCGGCGAAGCGGCGGTGGCGGCGCGTTGGCGGCACGAACGGAAGGCGGTGGCCGGAAGTCGCATCCAGCGGAGGTGGAGTTCTTGGAGTCACATCAAGAGGAGGGCTTCATACCCTAGAATGTCAGAAATTCATCTGTAAGAGGGGAGAGAGAGAGACAAGGGGTGCCCTTGGGCTTGCTCTTGGCAAAAATACTTAATTCTTCATTAATTCTTCTAATGACACTATACATAGGCTTATATAGAGAATGGAAAGGGGTGGGGGGATGGGAATTTCGTGAGAGAGAGGCCATTTTCTTCCCCCATGTGGTCAAAAACTCAAAATAAATAAATTACATATGGAGGGGACACTCCTTTGAAAGGAATGAAGGCATCTTGGACTTTTTAGTCCATTTGTCCCCTTTGAATGTCAAACCATCTACAAGCCCACCTTGGACCTTTGACTAGCCCCACATGGACCCCTAGGGCTTAGGTGGACCAATGGGAAAGGGTATGCGGGCCCCTTGATGGTCCTACTGGACTTTTGCACAAAAACTTAAAGAATCCTAAGGAATGACAAAGTGGCTTATAAAGCCTTACAATTACACATGTGTTTTCCGAAGAATATAAAAGCAAACTAAAGGACACAATACAAAAAATAAAAGTTAGTGCCCGGTGTTGATTCCCATCACTTTTCCAGTTTAAATTGTGGCTCGTTGTGCGACTGATCCCTGTAAGCGGAGGAGTCTCAGGGGGGTTACGTCTTTCATGCGGGATCCTTATAGCACGCGGGCTCTTGGTCTCCCCTATCCCCTTGAGCTTCCTGCCATTAAGTGACTCGCAACGGCCGTACTAATAAGCTTCCATCAGTGAGCCCGAGCGATAGGCACTTGCCCAGGAGTGATCTCCCGAGCAATGAGTGCATGATCGAGACAGGGAATAGGAGGCTCCGGGGGAGCTTTCTCGATCGAACTGATGCTCGGACTTCCCAACCCGAAGGTCACCTAGGAAGCGCTTGTACCGAGTGAGTTTTTAGGCTTTATACTAAGTGGGCCCATGGACTGCCACTTCGAGGAGTTGGGCCTCATTTGGTCAGATTTAGACCTCGTTAGGCCTCTCCGTACGGGCGAGGAGATTTCCCCTCTCCACCCCACATCAACGGTGAACTATTTTACATGATCAAAAAAAAGAGACCACTTTAAATGTTACAAAAAAAGGAAGAAAAAAATAAATATAAAAAATGGGGCTTAAAATAGTGGTGCCCCACCGGACTTGTTCAGACATCCTGGACAAGGGTAAAAAGGGCTATAACATAGCTGTGGTGAAAACCCAAAAGGGCACTGCAGGCAAAATCGGGTACCCCGCCACGTGAAAACCCGAAAGGGCGCGTGGGCAAAAGTAAGAGGGGGCTGGCTCCGGTGAAAACCCAAAAGGGCGCTTGGGTCAGTAATGTGGTTACTATAACATGAAAATACATGCTATACCTTTTTGGCGACACTTCCACCAATTGTCCCACCAATGATGAAACCTTCTATCGGTCACAAGGCATCATCACCTAGATCGATAATGAGACATATCCAGAATAGACCTTCCGTCTACTCTGATGAAACTTATCAATTTTCTTGCATCGGCATAAACCCGATGTCGATGATGAAACCTTCTATCGGTCACAAGGCATCATTGCCTAGATTGATAATGAGACTTATCCAGAATAGACCTTCCGTCTACTTTGATGAAACTTATCAATTTTCTTGCATCGGCATAAATCTGATGTCGATGATGAAACCTTCTATCCGTCACAAGGCACCATCACCTAGATCGATAATGAGACCTATCCAGAATAGATGTTCCGTCTACTCTGATGAAACTTATCAATTTTCTGGCATCGGCATAAACCTGATGTTGATGATGAAACCTTCTATCGGTCACAAGGCATCATCGCCTAGATCGATAATGAGACCTATCCATTATAGACCTTCAGTCTACTCTAATGAAACTTATCAATTTCCTTGCATCAACATAAACCCAATGTCGATGATGAAACCTTCTGTCGGTCACAAGGCATCATCGCCTAGATCAATAATGAAACCTATCTGGAATAGACATTCCGTCTACTCTGATGAAACTTATCAATTTTCTTACATCGACATAAACCCAATGTCGATGATGAAACCTTCTGTCGGTCACAAGGCATCATCACCTAGATCGATTGTGAGACCTATCCAGAATAGACCTTCCGTCTACTCTGATGAAACTTATCAATTTCCTTGCATCGACATAAACCCGATGTCGATGATGAAACATTCTATCGGTCACAAGGCATCATCGCCTAGATCGATAATGAAACCTATCCAGGATAGACCTTCCATCTACTCTGATGAAACTTATCAAATTTCTTGCATCGGCATAAACCCGATGTCGATGATGAAACCTTCTGTCGGTCACAAGGCATCATCGCCTAGATCGATAATGAAACATATCCAGAATAGACCTTCCGTCCATTCTGATGGAACTTATCAATTTCCTTGCACTGGCATAAACCCAATGTCGATGATGATACCATCTGTCGGTCACGAGGCATCATCGCATAGATCGATAATGAAACATATCCAGATTAGACCTTCCGTCTACCCTAATGAAACTCATCCATTCTCTACTATCCTAAGTCCTACCGACAATAAAACCCTCTATCGGTCAAAAGGCATCATCGCCCAGATCGATAATGAAACCTACTCGGAGTAGACCTTCCGTCTATTCTGATGAAGCACATCCATTTCCCTGCATCGACATAAACCCAATGTCGATGATGAAGCTTTTGATGATCATACGGCACTTTGCCTTGATCAATACTGAAACCTATTTGAGATGGACCTTCTGTCTACTACAATGAGACATGTAGACCTTTCATACACATATCAGCAAGCATTCCTACAACCTGCACTTCTGGCCGATGAGACTTACACTTGGGATCGATTTGGCAACTTCTGGAATCCCGGCACGTGGTGGAGCGATGCCCCCATCCTTTCCTTGAAAGGGTGGGCGCTCTCCTGTGGTACAGACACGTGTATGCTTCCATACAAGTTGCCAAAATTGCTACAAGATATGACAAAATAAAGGTGTGGAGTTGGGCACCGAAGACATGAAAAGAAAGATATGTTCCATTTCAAAAAGAAAAAATAAAGACAAAAGGGGCCCTTCAAGGGGAATGGATTACAAAAGATGGATTAGGTAAGATCACCTAAAGATATCTTCAAAGTCAAGAAGCCCGACATGTGGAGCCGCTCCCAGTTCACGGAGCTGAACCTCCTCCGCTTGGACACGAGTCATCTTGGTCTGCAAAGATGCAACTTGGCCTTCCAGCAATGTGGTCTCCTCAATACCCTGGGCTTCTGCCGCCTCTAGCAACGGTATCTCAACTTCAACAGCATTTAATTCAGCCCGAAGTTCTTCCCGTCGGCCACACAGGAATTGTGCGCGAGCAGCTGAAGCTTCAACCTGGGCCCTATTTCTATGGAGATCAGAATTCAGTGACCCCAGCTCTGTCTGACAGTTGGCCTTCTGCAATTTAAGGGCCGTCAGCCGGTCATTCATTATCCACTCGAGAAAATCTCAGCGATTCACAAATTTCAGCAAGAATAGCACCCGCTAGGTCGATATGTCTAAAGGACAGCCTAGTGCCCGCAGGCCGACCGTCAGTCGTTCAGCCACTTCCTTCAGTTAGAGATAAGATAATGTCGGCTAGGATTCTACTACCTGGCACAACATCTCGAAGTGCTGGGAGACAAAATCCTCTAATGAAGTGAAGCCAAGGGAGGCTACTGGCTCCACATCAAAAGAAACTTCATTGTCTATGGATGCCCATAAGCCAGTGTCTACTTCAGAAGAAGAAGATAGAATGGCCACCAAAACTGAAGGGGCAGGCACTTCGACGGTCTGCTCATGATCCGCTGGGCTCTTTGAAGATCTCTCTTCTACAAGTGCTGGAGGTAGCAAAGGCTCCGACTCTATTACTTGTACGGATGGAGCTGCAAGGTCTGGTGCAATTGTCATTATGGCCACTAGAACGAATGTAGAACCTCTTGATGGATCTGCTTCGGCCCTCAACTCTATCGTAGGCACTAGTGCAGAACTCTCTCCCAATGAACTCAACTCTAGTGATGATGCTTCAGCTGTCGGTTGTATCCTCACTAGCACATGGCGGAGTACAGTAACCACCTCTGAAGAAGATATGGTGACATGAGGCAGCATATCTAAAGCCTCCGATGAAATGATGATGACATCTGAAGAAGGTACCAAGAGGTGATCGGCTGCGCCAGATTCCTGGAACAAGGTTTCGATAAGCACCAAGATGACAAACAAAAAAGAAGAAGTTATGCAGCTCGGCAAAGGGCAGGTAGAATTTACCATGGCTGTGGAGTCCATCTCCTCAAATGTTTGTATAGAGGACGCCAATTCCGCAGATGAAGCAACAAAAGGAGGGGTTATTTCCACCTCCATGTCTATTCTGGCAAATTCCTCTGGCAATATTCCCTTAGATGATGATGCTAGCAGTCTTGGGGGACTAAATATTGAAGGACCACTCAACAGTGTGGAGGGCGTTGATGTCCCTTCGTTGGCTGCCTCAGAAGCTTGCTCGTCACCTTCTGAAGAACCGTAATCAACTTCTTCATTAGAAGGGGTGGTAGTGCTACTAGAAGAAATGTCTATACTAGGCTCGGGTTGGATCGCCTCCTATGTTGCCTTACGATAGGTTGCGGATGAGCCGCCGCCCCCGGAGGGTAAAATGGCCTCCAACAGTTTGCTGGGAGGCATCATCGCGTGGAGGGCTCTTCCGGGGGAGCTGCGACTTCTCCTCCCTGGCCGCCTGGGCCCTCATAAGATCCACGAGGACATCCAGTTTTGTGTTGAGGGTTTAGAGGGCGTCGGTGCTTCCGTCGGGAAGCTATTCCCCCTCCATCGATGGAGGTATCTCATTGGCGGGGTTGCTCGACGGGGAGTTCTCCGTGGGGAGAGAAGGTGAGCCTTCTTCTGTCGCTGGGGCCCTTCCCTTGTCGCCGACAATCCTCCTGCCAGAATTCCTTCGCACCATGATGGCTCTTTGTTCATTTCCCACAGATGGCGCCAGATGAAGAGGGGCGATCTCATGCTACTCCTGAGCAGGGAGGAAGATGACCACGTATCCTTGAAGTGTGAACTGCAAGAAGGGAAATGAGTCAGAGGTGCCCAGGGATAGATCCCCGGGGAAGACCCTCTGATGCTTAAGTCAGCAAAGTAGTAGAGCTCTGGTGCGAAGGGAATAGTTAGGAGGAAGGTGGGAGTGCGAGATCCCTCTCCATGAAAAGGTGAAGTGGTTCCTGCTCAGGGTTTTGGCTCTTGCTTTGCTTCCCTCTTGTAGTAGGGCTTTTCTAGTTTAAATAGTGGCTCGTTGTACGACTGATCCCTGTAAGCGGAGGAGTCTCAAGGGGGGTTACGTCTTTCATGCGGGCTCCTTATAGCACGCGGGTTCTTGGTCTCCCCTATCCCCTTGAGCTTCCTTCCATTAAGGGACTCGCAACGGCCGTACTAATAAGCTTCCATCAGTGAGCCCGAGCGATAGGCACTTCCCCAGGAGTGGTCTCCCGAGCAATGAGTGCATGGTCGGGACAGGGAATAGGATGCTCCGGGGGAGCTTTCCTGATTGAACTGATGCTCGGACTTCCCAACCCGAAGGCCACCTAGGAAGCGCTTGTACCGAGTGAGTTTTTGGGCTTTATACTAAGTGGGCCCGGGGGTTGCCACTTCGAAGAGTTGGGTCTCATTTGGTCAGATTTAGACCTCGTTTGGCCTCTCCGTACGGGTGATGAGGTTTCCCCTCTCCACTTGTCCCCCTCCTACTCCCGAGCCAAAATTAGGCTCGGACGAGTAGCATTTGGGCTGGACTTTTTGTGGCTCTAGTTGGGTAGAGATCTCTCTCTGGTAGGGGCCACATGATGCGGCTTGCCTTGAAAATATGCTTGTTGTGATGAATAAGAGAAGGCCCCTCCTCGGGAGATCGGATCGCCGCGTCGCCTCCGATTTAAGCATTGTGCGTTTTTTCATTCCTTTATCTCCGGGCTTTAGAGTTTTGCCTCTCTTCGCATTTATATTTGAGGGGGACTCCTGTACTGTAAGAGCAGTTCGGAAGAGCGAAGAATCGTTGCGGCCATCGGAGCTAGGGGAGCATCTTGAGGCGGTGATTCGTCAGTCTTCAGAGTCCTTTGATTCAGAGCTTTCCCCTTCCTTCTTCCGGTTCTTCTCTCTGCTCCATGGCGGACCATCGTCATGAGGCCGAGGGGCGACAGAGAGATCAGGCCCCAAGGGCTCTCTTGGTATCATCGGAGCCTCTCTACAATGAGCTGGGGGAGGTTTATGTGAAGCGGTTGGAGAACCAGTATGGGCTACCTTGGCGGTTCCAGTTCCTGGCGCCTGAGCCTCATGAGTCTAGCCTGGCCACCTATTCCAGCTTCTTTTGTTCCTTCCTCTTGGCCTGGAAGTGTGGCTTTCGTCTGCCCCTCCATCCCTTTGTTGCCGAGTTGCTTCGAAACTACCGGCTGACTCTTGTCCAGCTGGTCTCCAACTCTTATACCTTCATCTTCTCCTTCATTTTCCTTCTTGGCCAGTGTGGGGTGCTCACCTCGCTGGACCTCTTTCATTATTTCTTTGAGTTGAAGGAGAATCCTTTTGCGGGGAAGGGCTTCTTCTTCATTCAGGCGAAGCGGGGGAGGAGTTGTGTGTCCCTTTCTGTGAAAGATTCTTCTAATAAGGTGTGGAAGACCCAATCTTTCTGGGTGGGTGCATCGGCGGTCGGTGTGGTCTGGAATTTCCCGACGGCACCCAATTTTCACCTGAACATTCCTCCGAAGCAAACGGAGCTCCCCCTGAAGGTGGAGAGGGATGCTGCTATCCTTCTACAGAATCGCCAACCGACTGCTGAGTTGGTGACCTCGTCCAACATCGAGGAGTATCTTTCTCGAGCACTGCTGTTGACAAGTGAGGATCTCAGGGACTTGTCCTCTTTCTTGTTGCGTAAATGCCTTCCTTCTTTCAATTTGCACTTCTTCGTTTAGACAAGAGGCGAGCGGTTGAGGATGAGGTGCTACCAGCCGAGTTGGAGATCATCGACGTGGATGATACACTGGCTCTGAGCGATATTCAAGCTTCAGAGGGTTCTTCCCGTGCCCGAGATAAGGGCAAGCGGGTCACCCGGGATGACGCTTCCGAATGCCAAGGGGTCAAGCATAAGGATCCTGTGGCAAAGCTACTGGGGGCTTCATTGCAGGCTCTATCTGTTGAGAAGAAGCGGGCGAGGAAAGCGGAGGTCGCCCGCACGGCCAAAGAGGCTTCTCTGTCGGCTCTTCCCTCTTCCGAGCAAGAGGGGGCCGGTGATGAAGGGGTCACGGCTGATGTTGAGGCACCGAGCGAACCAGAGGGGCACAAGACGAGGGGGCCCGGTCTGAGGCGGTCGAAGCTGGGGGGTCGCAGGAGGAAGCGACTTAATCCCAGCCGACCGAGGCTCGGGAGGTACGCGGCGGGGCCGCTCATTTCGAGCCAAGCGGTGGGGCCCCCGGGACAAGGTTGCCCGGGGGAGGTGCCCCAATCCCGGCTACTCCGGTGAGAGTTTCCCCTCCCTCGACTAGCGCCTTCAGTGTTCGGGCTTCTCTGTATCGGGAGTGCCATTCCCTAGCTTCATGAGACTTGCGGGAGAAAGTCCGAAAGGGTCCCCCCTCCTCGCTTTTTGAGCAACTTATGGAGGGTGGGCTGGTTGATGCGGGACGGACACACGGCCTGGGACTCTAGCTCGCGATCGTCCCTAAGCGAGGGAAGACATGGGACCGGGCGTGGTTGAGAAATCGGTCGTGAGTCTCGGGTATCGGCCTTTCTGGGTGAACTCGGATCGAGTCACTGGACAGTACACTCACTCTCGCAGCAGTGATAAAGTATGTTCGGGCTAGAAACCTAACACTCGCAGCAGCATTCAAAAATATACAAGGTAAGCAAAATGTGATAAAGAGAGGGGCGAGTTTACCTCTACGCTCCGGGCGTGGGGAAGACGATCCCGGCCAAGACAGTAACTCTCGGTTAAATAATTATCACAATAATTATAGAAATGATTTCTAATGTCCACTCCACGCAAGGAGGTAACGAGCTACAAATGGGGCCCGGGAGGACCGAACTTGGGTTGACGGGTAGCGTTTTGGTGTAGCTTCAGCGGCACGCGTATTCATGAACGTGGGGCCCACATGCTGGTCGGTGGGTCCGAGTGGGCCCAGAGTGGTACCACTGTGACGTTGGCCCCTGGAGAGGCACTCCCTGGGACGGCGGCACGCCGGTTCACCTCACGGAAGGCGAGTCGGCTCCGGTCTTCACTGGTTGACCTTCCTGCCCACGGATCTGAAGCTGCTATTTTACAGCGTGCGACTCGGCGAGATCTGCTACTGCGATTACTCCCGAAGTCGGATTGACGCACAAGAGGTATCGTTGGAAAGCTCTTTCAAAATACTTCATTGTAGGGTCAGAGAAATAATTTTGAATTTCTCGGATTTGGCCTTGATCGATTTTACAAGCTGATGTTGGACAGAACCTGAAATCTTAGGACAGAACTAAGTTTTCTTGAGAGTTGGCATTGACCGTGCCGCAAACCTAAGATCAGAAACTTGGACTCTTCACGAAAGTTGTAGAGGTGGAAACAAGGAAGACGGAGCTAATTTTTATTTGACTTTTGGTGGCGGTTTCGATTTTTTGAGGATTTTATACCGACTGGGGGTCGGATCTAAACTGCATAGGACAAAACAGATTTTGGAAAATACAGAAATTTTTAAAAATATAAAAAGGACTCTAGAAATTCTAAGAAAATTCATGGATGATGGGAGTGGTAGATATAACTCTCAATAAATTTAGAGATTCAAAAAAATAAAAATAAGTGGGTCGAAGAGGGGAAACTCTGGGTTGCTGTGACAGGATCTGAACAGAAGACAAAATTGGAAGGTGGTAATATACGAAAATGGAAAAATTGCAAATGAATGGTAAATGACCGTATTTTCTTTGTGGAGGCTGGGATGGATGTGGATGACTCACCCTCCAATTTTGGTTGCGATCTGAGCTCATGATGGAGAGCTAAAAATCGTGGAGTAGGGCTCTATCCTGATGTAGATAGAACTCCGGCGATGAAGACGGCGGCGCGATGGCGGTGCGATGGCGGCGGCAGAAATAGAATTCAGAGGATCAGAGGAGGAGGTTGAATGGGTCTCACACACAAGATTTAGCAGAAATCCATCTGCAAGAGGGGGAGGGACAGAGGAGGAGGGCACACCCTTCTTTGGCTCCAACCAAATGTCACAAAATTTTCTCTTCATTATTTCTTACAAAACGCTATACATGGGCTTATATAGAAGGGGAGGAAGGGGGAGGGGGGTGGGATTTCGTGGGAGAGAGGGGAGGGGTAGCATTTTCTTCCCCCATGTGATCAATTGGCCTAAAAAAATAAAATACAAAATATCATTTTAATGGGGGGGCACCGCCTTGACTATGAAGGAGCCATTTTGAACTTTTTAGTCCATTTGTCTCCCATGCGTCTAATTGAATGTCAAACCATCTAGAAGCCACCTAGGATAGTTGACCAGCCCCATATGGCTTAGGTGGACCAATGGGGAAGGAATGAGGGCCCCCATGCTGGACCTACTGACATTTTGTAAATAAACCCAAAGATCCTTAGGGAATGACACATTGGCTAATAAAGCCTTACAATTGTAAACATACTTTCCCAAGGATATAAAAGCAAACAAAAGGACACAAATGTAAAATAAAATGTTAGTGCTCTTGCTCTGATGTCCCCATCAATTCTCCCCGGGTGGGAAGAACTCGACCCCGTCGAGTAAGGGGTGCGGCTGCTCGAGTAGCTCCGGCGGATGCATCACCGAACCTGGAAGCGCGGAGTATGCTCCACTCCAAGTAATCGACACCTGCTCATCCCGTATAGATTCAATATACACACGCTCCTGGGGAGAAGGCTAGAGGTGGACACTCAAGGGTGGGGTCACTCTCAAAGGAGGGAAGGCGGCTCGAAGACTCACTAGGAATCACCGCTTGTCCCTTATGTGACTAGATCTGATATGTGGAGTAGAACCGATCCCAAAAATATGACAAGTCCCATACTCGAAAGGAACTAATAATGCGAGTGTACAAAATCGACTCAACTCGATGTATGCACAAACACACGACAGGCAAACAAAACAAAGACTCACAAAGACCTTAAACAAACCTAATGTTAGTCCGATCTACTGATAGGCGATGGTGGACCAGGACACCCGAATATGTGCCATGCATGCATTTGATGTAACCGGAGGTTAACGCCATGGGGAACTCCTAGACCTCCTAAAGTGGACCATGCATGCATATTGGACCTAGATGTGGGAGGGTCCGGGGTACCAAATGCATCTTCTTCCTTTCCCCTATATGATGGTGTATCTCGTAAGTGAACGGGCTTGGTGGGTGTAGACGACCCGGCCCGTGGAGAAGGGGTGTGGTAGTGGACTCCCTCAAAGAAGTGAAGTATATATGATGGGTCTAGAGGTCCACTAGGGAATGGGTCAAAGGGATCAAAGAAGGTATGACCCCTTGTGGTGGGTTCCCACAAGTCATATGTCAAGCCCCGAGCGCAGAAGGAACCCGGAGATGCGTGACGAGTTTATATCAATCATGTCAATCAGAGCGTTAGTGTATTCCACACAAAGACAGAGCGCGAAAGAGTAAAATAACACAATCCTTTCTTTCATCAAAACCTTTAAAGTACTTCTATTACAATTCACTTAATGGAAGTGCTAAGACTCATTAAAAGGAAAAGTACAAGGAATGACTCAAGAAAATGAAAAGACAAGACTAGACGACGCTTGGATAGTTGGAGTAGCTCTAATCTCATCACTCTTGACTTTCCTCATTCGAAAGAGTTTCGTCCTCGGACTTACATGAAAAAAATAAGGGAAAAATACTATGTGAGTGAACGCTCAGTAGAGATTATATCTCAAGAGCTAGCTTGCTTTAAGTAGATTACATGTTACATGAAATGCAATAGGCTATGCATGCTCGCATAAAACGACAATAGACAATGTATAACAAGAGAATAGTGAGTGAACTAGCAAGTCTTTCAAGAACTCATGTTAAGATAGCAAGATAATCAAGCACATATATCTATCATGTCAAGTGATCATGTCATGGCAAGAATTGGCTATCATGTTTCAAGCAAGTACAATAAATACCCTTTCCGGGTTACGCAAGTCATGTCATGTCAAGTCAAGTCAAGTACGAGATTTGTGGAATGTCTATCAAGTTAGTCATGCACTTCGGTACAATGTCATACTGTGATCATTACAACTCCCATGGGCACTAGTACTTTCGGGTGCTCCTCCTAGGACCAGATCGGGCCCTATATGCGCAGGCATTGATCATGTATTTTCGACATCCACTATAGTTATAGCCAATATAGAATTCCAAGGATTCAAGCTGGTATGAACTTTAAGGTAGATCGTGCGGAATAGAATCTCAAGGATTGAACATGTAGGGATGATAATAACGGTATAACCACGATTCATTTTAAAACTAGGTGGAATCAGCTCCCTAACTTGGGTGCCAAGACAATAAGAATAAGCGCTCATATAGAGATGGTCGCTCGTTCTTGTACATGATAAGGTAGATAGAATTAGTGTCCATAAGTATGGCACATCATTCTTAAGCAGTATTAATGACATGGTTTCCCATTCCATTAAAGAGTATTCTCATGACATCAAAATAGCATATCATGAGGGCCGGTATACCATGTTTCTTTAGAGTGACATGAAAATCAAGTAGTGCCATGGGTTTTGATGGTACAACCTGCTCGGCTGTCTTGAGGGAATCCAAGGCTAGCGAAGTCTTACGGAGGTCTCTATGCTAAAGTCAATGGTCCAAAGGAACGGAATGTCCCATGGAGGGTTCATCTATCACCGAGAAATAGTGGGTAATCGATAAAACATCATGAAATGTGGGGCTATATTCACGGAATGGAATATAGTGCCAGTGTACACAACCCATGGTCAAGGGTTATAGAAAACCATGAAAATCAGGAAATCAGGAGATCAGTAAATTGACGCCTGAGCTTAAGTCTTCATTTTCTGAATTGGCGCCTTTGTCAGGGTCATCAGTTCAGTAAATGACGACTGTTCACTCAGTCGTTACATCCAGATTATGTAAATATTAATATCTGTAAACATTTTCAAATTTTGATTATTATAAAAATGACGCCTTTCATGAATGCTTCAATTCTGTAAACAGTGCCTTAGTCAGGGGCGTCATATATCAAATTAAAAGGTAGGGTGTATGTCGTCATTTCAATATCCAGGAGTATTATAAACATTTTTATAATTCACAGTTTATCACTAAATTGGCGCCCGTTTCCATGAGCATTCATTCAATTGACGACCAAGGTACGGTCGTTATTTCTTTGTCATACGATTTGCACCGGACAGGTACAATCATAGACACATGATTTTTTTGGAGTATTTCCAATCAAGAAACTAGAGACATGTACAGATCAAGAAAAATAGCAAGAATTTATGGACATGATCATGCATTAGTTTACATGTAAGGGTTCGTATTTATTAAATTTTGAACATTGCATAATTATTAATTATCCAGCCAATTGACGACTGTTTACACGGTCGTTAAATAAAATAGCGCCCTAGTTTGGGTCGCTATTTACTGTAAATGCAGAAATCAAAAATCTGATATCGGTAAACCTTTCTACTGATCACTATCAACCTATATGCATGCAGAGACTTAACATGATTTTACATAGAACTTGAGAAAACCTACCTTGTGGTGATTTGGTTGATGGTAACGTGAAAAAAAATAGCCACAAACGATACTCTATTTTCAACAGAGTAACCGGGTAGAAGGAAGAAGAGGATGAATCTTGTTCTCCTTCAATATGAAGCTTGTTCTTCTAGCTTCAGCAGCCGAAAAAAAATAGCAGCAGCAGTTATGGTAGCAGAAGAAGACTTCCTCCCTTTAAAAGAAAGGAACAGAGGTCCCTCTTCATGGTAGCGGTAGCAGGAGAAAAGGAAGAGAATGAAGAACCTTCCACGTTCTTCACGTTCTCCATGACAGGATGAAGATAACAAGAGCAACGTAGTAACAGCAACTTGAAGAAGTAGGGAAGCAGTGGAAGAGAATAGAATTCTCTACCCCACGCACAGCCAATGAAGAACACTCTTCAAGAGAGCAACAGGACGTCGTTGAAGAAAAAGAGCCAGTGGGTTGGCTCGATGGAGGGGTTTAGTATTTATAGAGAAGTAATCCTAATGGGTTTTTTTAGGAGTTTGATTAGAACTAAAATTTCCTTGGTAGAATCCTTACTAAACTTAAATATACACGTATCAATCCCTTTCTTAATCAAAACTTACCCCGGATAACATCCCTATTCGAACCAAACACCAACAGTTCTGTTTGTAAATGACGCCTAAGGTTGGGGCGTGATTTAAAAACGACGCCTCTGTCACAGTCTTCAATTCTTTTATATGACGCCTGTTAAGAGGGCGTCAAATCTTAAATTAGCACCTGCTTGAATAGTCTTCAATTAAATGACGACCTGCCAGGAGGCGTTATTTCGCTTATGACCTATTTGTTATATGTTTTAAGTATATATATATATATATAAGTTGGGCTATTATTATTGGTTTAATATTTTAATCCATTTAGGATTTTATACCTTTAATTTACCAGGGTTGTTACACCCTCCCCCACTTAGAAGAATTTGGTCCCCAAATTCAATCGCACATATTTACGGAGAGTGTAGGACTCATACCTCTTTAGAATAAATACGGGAATCGCTTTTTCATAGACTCCGCGGTCTCCCATGTGGCTTCGTGCTCTGAGCATTTACTCCATTGCACCTTTAGCATGGGAATTCTTTTGTTCCTTAGAGTATGAACTTCACGATCGAGGATCTTCATAGGCTTTTGTTCATATGTGAGATCCTTTTGAATTACCAGATCTCCATGATCGATGATATGTGACGGATCGTGCACATACTTCTTCAGCATGGATATATGGAATACATTATGGACATCGGATAATTGAGGAGGCAAAGCGATGCGGTAAGCAACCTCGCCAACTCTTTCTAATACCTCAAAAGGTCCGATAAACCTTGGTGTAAGCTTGCCCTTAACACCAAATCTCCTTATTCCACGTCTGGGTGATATTTTGAGAAATACGTGATCTCCGACTTAGAATTCAAGATCTCTTCTTCTTGTGTCAGCATAAGCCTTATGTCTAGACTGAGGTACTTGAAGTTTCTCTTTAATCATCTGAATCTTTTCGGTGGTATCCCTTACCATGTCTGGGCCTAATAGTCGTTTCTCGCCAACTTCATCCCAGCACAAGGGTGATCGGCAATTCAATTCGTATAAGGCTTCGAAAGGTGCCATCTGTATACTTACCTTGTAGCTGTTGTTGTATGCAAATTCAACCAAAGGCAAGTGATCATGCCAGCTTCCACCAAAATCGACGATGCAAGCTCTGAGCATATCTTCTACTACCTGATTTGTTCTCTCTATCTGACTATCCGTCTGAGGATGAAAAGCAGTACTTAAGTTGAGTCTTGTCCCCAACGAATGTTGTAGACCCTTCCAAAAATGAGAAGTAAAACGAGGGTCTCTATTAGACACGATTGAGATAGGTACTCCATGTAACCTGACTATCTCCTTAATGTATAATGCAGCAAGGATGTCAATTGACCATCGGCTCTTGATTGGAAACAAATGGGCCGACTTGATCACACGATCTATGATGACCCATATTCCATCATGTCCTCCTCTAGATTTAGATAGACCCATAATGAAGTCCATACCGATATCCTCCCACTTCCACTTGGGAATATCAAGAGGATGTAGCTTACTGACAGGCTTTCGGTGTTCCACCTTGACTTGTTGACAAGTGAGACAACGAGACACGAAGTCTGCTATTTCTCTTTTCATATTGGGCCACCAAAAAGTCCTTTTTAAATCTTGGTACATTTTGGTAGATCCAGGATGAATCGTGTACCTTGATCTGTGAGCTTCATCTAAGATCTTCTTCTTTAGCTCTGGACAATCTGGGATGCAATTTCTATTCCTGAATAATAACCTTCCATCTGAGGCCATCTTGAAATCAGGTTGTTCCTTTATTTTGCCCTTGATTTCCACTAATACCGGGTCATTATCTTGCAGTCCTTGTATCTCTGAGAGTAGATCTGGTTGTATGCTCATATGGGATAGTGTGACACACCTACTCTCCTTGTCCATGCTTATATTAAGTCTAGTGAACTGTTCTAGCAACTTCCACTCCTGAATCATACAATTGGCTAATATTACTCTTGGCTTGCGACTGAGGGCATCAGCTACAGGATTACCCTTTCCAGGATGATATTGTATTGTGAAGTTAAAGTCCTTGAGATATTCTAGCCAACGTCTCTGTCTCATATTCAATTCCTTTTTAGAAAAGAGATACTTGAGACTCTTGTGATTGGAGTATACAGTGAACTGTACTCCGTATAAGTAATGTCTCTAGATCTTCAATGTAAACACTACCGCAGCCAATTCTAGATCATGTAGTGGGTAGTTCTCTTCATGCTTCTTTAGCTGTCGAGATGAGTAAGCTATGACTCTCCCTTGTTGCATTAAGACACATCTGAGGCCAATGCCAGATGCATCAGTGTATACCTTAAATTTCTCGCCTTCAATTGGTAAAGCTAAAACCGGGGTAGTAGTTAGGTGATTCTTGAGGGCTTGGAAGCTTCTTTCACATTCCTCACTCCACTCATAAAGGATTTCCTTGCGAGTCAGCCTAGTGAGTGGTACGGCGATCTTGGAGAAATCCTTGATGAATCGTATGTAATAGCCCGCAAGACCCAAGAAACTACGGATCTCGCTAGCATTGGTCGGTCTTTCCAATTCTTTACAGCTTCAACCTTTGATGGATCTACGGATAAACCGTCCTTTAAAATCACATGTCCTAGGAAGGATACTTCTTCTAGCCAGAATTCGCATTTACTGAGCTTTGCATATAGCTGATTCATCCTCAATATTTGTAATGCAATCCTTAAATGCTCCTCATGCTCTTCCTTGTTCAATGAAAACTACTATGAATTGATCTAGATGAGGCCTGAATATACTATTCATCAACTGCATAAAGGCTGCAGGGGCATTCGTTAGTCCAAAAGACATAACCACAAATTCATAGTGCCCATACCTGCTCCTGAACGCGGTCTTATGAATGTCCTCATCTTTGATCCTTAGTTGGTGATATCTCGACCTGAGATCGATTTTCGAGAAATACTTGGATCCAGATATTTGATCAAATAACTCTTCGATTCTCGGTAGTGGATACTTGTTCTTGATAGTAAGATGATTCAACTGTCGATAGTCGATGCATAACCTCATGGATCCATCCTTTTTCTTCACAAATAATACAGGTGCTCCCCATGGGGAAGTACTCAGCCTAATAATTCCTTTCTTAAGAAGCTCCATCAATTGTTCTTTTAACTCCTTGAGTTCAGCAGGGGACATCCTATATGGTGCCTTAGAAACTGGACCTGCACTAGGGACCAAGTCGATGGTGAAGACCACTTCTCTTTGTGGGGGTAATCCAGGCAAATCTTCCGGAAACACGTCCGAAAATTCTTGCACAACTGGAATGTCTCCTAGCTTAGTTTCCTTAGTTTCCTTAATGGTGACAAAAGCAAGGAAAGATACACATCCTTTCCTTTTAGCTTGCTAGCTCGGAGAGCCGAAATAAGAGGTGACTTGCTCCGACTCTTAGGGCTAGTATAGACCAGTTCCGAGAATTCCTTGAAAGTAACCTTACTGTTACAGCAATCAACAGTTGCATGGTACTTGGATAACCAATCAGCTCCTAATATGATATCATAGTCCTTCATGTCTAAGCATATTAGGTCGATGGGTAAATTTCTTCCTTCAACCAAGACTTCACAATTTGGTAATGGTGAGCAATATCGGCCTCATTTCCAAGAGGAGTCGAAATAACTAATTTTATCCACTCCGGTTCCATAGGTAGCGGGTCAGCAAACTTCTTGGAAATAACTGAGTGCGATGCACTAGTATCAAATAAGACATATTTAGACTTGGAACAAACTTGCAGTGTACCTTCCACTAGTCCGCCTTTGTCTTGTTCTGTCTCCTTAATAGCTTGGAGGCGTGCATTCTTCATTACCGGGCGTTTCCCCTCACCGGCTTGATCATTGAGCAGGGGACAGTCGGGAATCCGATGATCACGACTCCCACAACGGAGACACGCTCCAAGTTTCCTCCAACATTCTTCGGCCTTATGTCTGGCCTTGTCACAGTGTTTACACACCACTTTGGAAGGTGTGGTGGTGATGGAGAACGGCTTGTTAATCTTTTTAACTTTCTTTTCCTAGGAAGACTCTCCTCCATTACTTGGCCTCTTCTTGTTGAAGTTGTTGTGCCCATGTAGTTTTGATGATGGTTTTAATGGTGGTTTTGATGATTGGCCTTAGAAGTGAGTTATTCACTGTGAGTCATCTTGCTGTGTCTTTTCTATGCTCGATTAATTCATGTTTTATCATGTAAGTGAATGGAGTTCATATGGCTGTCAGATAACATGCTCTACTCAATTCTGTCTACACTCTGTCTGCACAGTCTACACAGCAGTGCGTCAACTCATTGTGCTGATGCGTCGACCCTTCAGTCATACTTGCCTCTGTCTACACAGCAGTGCGTCGACCCACCCTTGCTGATGCGTCGACCCATCAGAACATTGTTCTTTATAGTAAGCCCACACATTGGTCTTCTTGACTCAAGGTCTATGCATTCGGAAAGGGGCCAAGTCTATACAGTCTCACGCTCAAATCCTTCAAAGTCCATACATTGGACTATAGCGTCCACTGGTCTTGCCTTTGTCCAAGTCTATATAGTGCACTGTGCAGCCTGTTCGTGTTCAAGCGTGTTGGTGAAGTCTATACATCGGTCCTTCACCGTCTCATGCATTGTCTCTGCCAACGTCTCATTTAGAGTCTTCCCTGTGTTGAAGTCTGTACAGCGTCAACAGTGCATCATTTCTAGAAGTATGTACATCGGCATGCATTGCATCAAGTGTATACATTGGGTCATATATTCACTGTAGAGTCTACACATTGCTGGGTCTTATTCAATGTCTTCATGCACTCAGCAAGTCTATACATCCTCAATTGAACGTAAAGTATATACGTTGCAGCGTCAACTCATTGGGCTGCAGCGTCAACTCAGCAAGTTTGCACATCGCCTTCAGTTTCAAGTCTATACACTCTATCTTCGTAGGTTTCAAGTCTGTACAGCATGCCTGGCTATTCACAGCCTTTAAAGTCTGTACATTGGGCCTTCAAGCTTTTGAAGTCTATGCACTGGACTTCATTTCACCAAGTCTATACACTGAACTTTGTTTTACCAAGTCTGTACACTTGCTGCACTGCTCAAAGACCATACACTGGCAGCTCTGCTTAAGTATATACATTCGTCTGAACTAAGGTCATTTTCCTCTGCAGATGATTCAGGCCATCAAGACTTGGCACGTGATCCAAGAAGCTGAAATGCTGACACGTGGACACAGAAGTTCAAACAATCAAGAAAGAAGCTCCTGGATTACTCTGTGCGTCAATGCCACAAGTTGGAAGAGTCGACGCAGCAGTTAAAGAGTGAAGGCTGTTTGTTCACTGGAACGTATCAATGCGTCAACGCCATTGCTAGACAGCGTCGACGCAGCCATTAAGCCTGATAGGCATCTAGCTCGGAGACAATTTAGAAGGTTAACGCTGGAGTCCTTAGCGTCCATGCAGCATGCAAACAAGCTGAACTATTAGTTGCAAAAATACACCAACGCGTCAACGCAGCAGTGGAGCAGCGTCGACGCAGCAGTTAAAAAAGGGGTAGACTGTTTGTTTACCGGACTGTCGATGCCGATGCGTCAACACCACAACTGAGCAGCGTCGACCCAACTGTCAATAGGCCTAGGCTGGTTGCTCACTAGAACGCATCAATGCGTCAACGCCATGAGTTCGAAGCGTCAACGCAGCAGACTTGAGTTCTACTGGTAGAATGTCCTTGAAGGCTGCGTCAACTCCTTGAAGCAAGTGCGCTAATGCCACCTGACTCCAGTTGCTGAGCGTACTGAATTGAAGGGCACGTGATCCGAGGTGCCTGGCTCGTGAACCAGGATGCTGCCACGTGGTCCGAATTTCTAGGGCAAGAAACATGGAAGCCACACGCGCCCAGTGTGCCTGCTGTTGATGCTTATAAAAGGAAGCCTTCGATCCAGAAAAAGAAAAGAAGAAGAAAAAGAGCAGAAGAAGAAGAGAAAAGAAGAGAGTGAGAGCAGTAGAAGAAAGAGAGAAAGATTGTGTGAGCTGAGAAGAAGAAAGAAGAGGAAGAAAAGAAGAGAGGAGAGTTCTATTGAAGACCTGTTCAGTCTGTTCGTGGATCAAATCCAGAACGACTATTGTGTTTCATTTCCAGCCTTTATCGTTGTTCCTTTTATGTTTTCTTATTTTTCATTTTATTTCTCTGGTTAGCTTTGTTCTTCCGATTGCCCTGTTGGGGATCGGGTTCCTCCTGGTGAGTCAGGAGAAGGGAGATCTAATCTTCGGTTGCAAGTAGCTGGGTGCTACTTGTGGGTTCCTCCTGTGGATTCAGGAGAAGGGAGATCGTGGGATCTCCGGTTTGCTCGCAGCAGGGTTCCGCGAGTGGGTTCCCTCCGGCTGAGGAGGAAGAGAGGCTAGACCTCTGATCTGCCAGTAGCTGGGAGCTGCTAGGTGTTTCCCTCCGGGATTGGAGGAAGGGAGGTTGATTCCTCCGGTTGCAAGTGGCTGGTGCCATTTGTGGGTTCCCTCCGGCGTGGGGGAAGAGGGGAGGCTGTTCCCCTAGTCAAGCTGTGAGGCAGCGTCTGTTGCAGACTGAGTCTGCTGGTTCTAGCTCTGGCTAGTGAAGCCTCACTCCGGTTGGGAGTGAGGGGTGGATGTAGGTCTGGAGGACCGAACCACCTTAAAAGTATGTGTGCAGTGGTTTGCCTTGCGTTAGCTCCATATCTTCTACCTCCCATTCACAGGTTGTGCATGCTTGGCTAGTTACATTATCTAGAGAGTTATTTTTTCAGCATTATATTCTGCTAAGTGTATTTGGGTTGTTTAGCTCTGCCTTCGTTTCTGATTGATCAGGTGGCTGCATTGTTGCAGTCCAACTGTTTGTTCATTCGTTGCCTTATCATTTCATCTTGGAAAGCTCATTATTCCTTATTCCGCATATCTGAGCTTTAGTGTTTTAATTTCGGCTATATTTTCTGGAGGGATACATTCACCCCCCCTCTGTATCCGGGCCTAGCACCCTAACAGTTGGTATCAGAGCGGTGTCTGCATCCAAATGGACTGACAGTCACAAGTCTAAGCATGAAGAAAATCAGATAGCTATAAATCTGATGAAGTCAGCTACTGATAGAGCTTTCCATTCATGTTTCTTTGATTGCAGTTCTGCTAAAGATATTTTGGATACACTGAAGCGAATTCAGGAGATAGATGTGGACAGCTGCATGATGGCCAACAGAAGTAATCAAAGTGGCAGCGATCAAGGCAGCAATCAAAATGAAGAAGATGATGATGATGATGATGAGGTAAATGTCTTCGAGAAATTTTCTCTAGAAGATTGGGAGAATGCATATGCTGAATTATTTGAATCTCATGAACTGCTAAGAAAACAATACAAAAAATTGAAGAAAAGTAGTAGGTCAGACAATTTAAATATTGATTGTAGAAATTGTGGTGAATTGAAAAATGCTCTTGATGCTAATATGTCTGATACTCAAATGCTGAAAGAATTTGAATGCGTTAGGTCTGAATTAAACAAGCTGAAATCAGAAAATGATTCTCTTAGAGGGTTCTCCAAAGAAGATGAAGAAAAATCAGAGAAACTTAAACAGGAGAACAAATTGCTGATTGAAAAACCTAATGCCATAAAGTCTGTAAACATAGAATTACAGAAAGATCTTGAAAAACAGCAAAAAGATATGAAGGAAATTGAAAATGGAAGAAAGTATGAAGTCAATTCAGAAGATCAGCTTCTAATAAATGAATTGGTTCAGAATGACAAACTTAAGGAAGAAAATGAGAAATTGAAAATGCTGAACTCCACTATGTCTGAGAGACTTCTAACTTTAGAAAGAGGTAAAAGTGTTTGCGTTGAAAATTCTGATAAACTGAGCAATCTGGAAAATGAAATTGAGAAATATAAAATTGCTAACAAAGTTTTGAATGAAGCTATGAATTGCAGTGAACAAGAGATTGCCAGTTTTGAGTTACAAATCACCTCTTTAGAAAATGAAATCCAAGACTTAAAGAACTCTCTGTCAAAGTTTGTTAGTGGGCAAGATAATCTGAACAAACTGCTGGGAGTAAAAGTCAATTTTCAGAAGGAGGGGTTAGGTTATAATCCTGTAAATAAAACGAATTTTGAAAATAAAATTCGTACATCTTTTGTTGCTAGCTCTACTTCTCACACTTCTCAGAAGTCACATGTTTCTCAGTCTACTGGTCAGAGAACCCAAAAACAAACTGAAAAGTTGAAAAAGGTTGATGGATCCAAGCTGAAAACTGTTTTCATTAAAACTTCTAAACAGGAAAAGTCTTCTACCTCATCTCCACCTCAGTACAAGACTAAGAAAACAGGAAAACATGATAAAAATCAAAAAAGGACTATAAATCAAAAAATCAATGAAAAGGGTTCATCAGTGCACATTGATCACAGTCCTCACACACACTCACATGCATCTAAAAAGAAGATTATCTGTCATGACTGTCATAAAGTTGGACATCTGATGCATGAGTGTAAGTTGATGGAGAAGGATTATAAGAATGCTAGGAGATCTCATGATAAAAATCCTTCACCTCAGAAAAGGAGTGTCACATGTTCTAATTGTGGTAAATTAGGACACTCAATTGCTCATTGCTGGTTTGCAAGTAATAAGGAAAAATCATGTTCATATCATACAAAACACTTTGCAAATCAGCATGTCTTTAATAAAAACAAATCTGTTTTTATGAACCAGTACATCATCTGTTTTAATTGCAACAAAAGGGGTCACAGGGCCTCTAAATGCTGGTCAGGTTCTTTTAGAAGAAATTCTCTCAATTGCTCTCACTATAGAAAGCATGGCCATACAGTCAAGGACTGTTGGCATATTCAGGGTAGAAATGTGAATCTCAAACATGCTAAATTCCCTGTAAAACAATTTGCAAAACCTTCATGTTATAACTGTGGGAAGCCAGGCCATAGAGCTGGAGATTGTTGGCATATTCAGAATAACTCTGCTAAACTCCATGGTGTGAAATTTACATGCCATCATTGTGGGAAGCCAGGTCACAGGGCTGCAACCTGTTGGCTGGCAGGATATCAAAACCAAACTGGCTTTGGTAAACAGAATTTTTATTCTGTTAACAGAAAATCTTATGCATATACACATGGATTTCATGCTAACAATTGGTATTATGTTAATAAGAATGTGCATAAATCCAATCTGAAAACTGCTGCTCCTTGTTATCAAGTTAAAAATGTGCTGAGAAAACCTGCTAGAAGTAATAATGTCATGTCAGGACCCAAGACTTCTTGGGTACCTATTTTTGCAAAATAACTTTGCTATGCAGGTGTGCCTTGGGACTGGAATAAAAGGGGCAATGATCCAAGGCACTCAAGAATGAAAAACCCCATTCTCACACTTTTCAGGTAATCTCTCTGCACATCCATTTTGAAACTCATTGCATATCTGATTTGATGTATTCCTGCATATCTGCCATTTGTAGTTGTTTGACAATTGTTGAAATGCATAAATTCTGAAAACAAATTACATTCTGAATAATCTGAACTGCTTATGTATATGGCTTGAAATTTGTCTATTGCACAGTTCATTGTAAATCTGTCCATTACATCTTGAAAAATCTGATAGGACAGTCTGATTGTGCACAAGTCACAATATCATTTGATTTCATATGTTCAGTTTTCAGTGCAAACATTGTATGTTTTCAAGGGGAGTGTGGAACGTGGATCTTATCTTATTTTGTTACATTATTTATTTATATTTTTTTATTTTTATTATTTGGATTTTTGATTTATTGATTTATTAGGCGTGCCAGTCACGTGTGTGACGATTTTATTGTGCGCTCGATCTGACTTGGTCAGTCGATTGTGAAGTCCGAGTCGGGACCAGAAGTCCGTCATACCATAAAGGCTATGACGTTAATTACGCCCTTCCAAGGAAGGACAACCCTTGATTAAACGCCAAAATAGGAGGAAAGCAGCGGTGAAGATAAGGCTCAGAAGAGACGGGGTTGATTTATTTGCAGAATGCTAAATGGACTAGACAAAGCAGGGGGGTTATTAAGTACGGGACAAATCCGACGGCATATCGCCGCCATCTTGGACTATGCCAAGTGGGAATAGGAAACCACCCATGCAGCGGCAGGGTAGGATCCGTAAAAGATCGAGTATAATAGACCCGAAGTCCGAATAGGGACCGGCGTGACATGGCACGTCCCATGTGGGTGCGGTGCCGCATCTATATCCCCCTTCGAGGGACCATCGGAGAGCGTGCAAGGACATAACTCCATGGCCTGGCGGGGCTGGGAGAGAATATCACATTTACCCGGTAGGGTATGTATGAATTTCGGCAGCATGTCCCCTCAACTTGGATTATGCCAAGAGAGAATAGGTCATCATCCACGGGATGTCGGGATGACGACCAGATAAGAAGGGCACCGGGCCCGGGGATGTTACTTGCGTCTATCTCATTGGTTAATATTCCCTTGGAACCCATCAGAACGCATATAATAACATGGCTCTTTGAGTTCGTAAGGTAGCAGTGAAATCCAGATCGGAAATGAGGGCTGTAGGGGAGGTCTTCCCCATTACTGTATCTTCTCAGGGCACATATGATGGTCTCCGAACATCCCCTAGACAGGTGTGTAGGGAGACTAAAGGATTGAAGGATGACAGTGCAGAGGAGGGCCTCGGACTAGGTTTCATTGGCCAAAGAAGGAGGGTCTCGGCGTGGGTTTCTATTGGCCAAAGGGAGAGCTCTCGGCATGGCTTTAATGGCAAAAAACAAGGGGGGAAGCTTCCGGCGTGAGGCTTCTCGGCGCGCTCCTCACCGCGCCGGGAACCCGGCGCCGGGAGGCCACAGGCCGGGAAGGCTGTGAAGGAACAGGGGTTTAACCGGGGGGGTTTGTCATTTTGCTGAATGGGAAGGAAGAGGGAGGCCTCTCGGCGACGTAGTTCTCGGAGTGGAAATTAGCACGCCGGGAAGGTGAAAGGGTTAAGGGTTTCAGGGCTTGATTACGGTACTCTGTTTGGGAATTTTCTGAGTTTTCTGGCTCGGATCGAGACCGAATGTGGAGTGCAGGAGAGGGTTTCGTGGATAGCTCTGTTTGAAGGATGCCAAGGGAATTGGAAGGCCGAATCAGTAGGGGAAAAGAGACCATCATCTATATCCTGTGAAGGGTTTCATCTGTTTGTTGCAGGCCGTCTGGGGGATCAAGAGATGACTGTCTCTGATCCCCTAGACGAGCCCAACTGCATCAAAAAACTGGCGACGGAGGAACTCTTAGCGCCGAAACTCTAGACCCTAATCATTCAAGGGTTAGAATGGAGGGTCAAGAGACTGAGGTCATCGCTTGTTAGAATCTCGCGGGATGGCATTAACCTGCAGAACATACATATCTTTGTACAGCCAGCAGTTCAGGGAATCAAGAGATTGATGTCTTTGGTTCCTGAACAGCACAAGGGCTCAAGAGAAAACTCGGACTATATGCGGAGGATCTGCCATTGAGACAGGAGGGGAGAAGAAAGTGGAACCCAATAACCCATTAGATAGGGGTAGGGGTCCTATCTTCATCCCTCCTCGAAGAACAGATTCATTCCATCGGCTCTGAAACTCGAAGAGTCTAGGCTACTGGACTTTTCAGCCGAGAACTATGTACATGGAGAGAGACGGAGAGCAGATATCTCAATCAACCGATGCCCAAATGGGCCATGTTGATACTTCATTGCGTTGTATCGAAGACTTACACAGATTGTAAAAGAGAAATGCAAAGCAGAGAGGTGGAAATCAAGACCGGAACTCTCCGGCTACATTTGATAAATCGAGAAAAGACTCGCTAGATTACATCAAAGAAAAGAAAAGAAAGTATGGGGGAGGGCAGAGCATTGACTCCTCTCCCTCCCCGGAGCAGCCCACCTGGAGCTTCTTCTTCCTCCTTTCTTCTCAGATATCTCTTCGCTTCTTCGAGTCACTTTTCTTGGGGCTCTCTTTTTCCTTTGGTTTCTGGCTATCCTCTCGATCTCCTCCCTTTTTTTTATCGAAGGGAAGGAGTTTTATATCTATCTCTCCCCTCTTTTTTATCGAAGGGAAGGGGTTTTATATCTATCTCCCCCCCTTCTCGGCAGGCCTCATCACGGCGCGCCTCAGCTGGGGCTTCCCGGCGCGCAGGCATTCAACCTCTCGGCGCCACCTTCACACAGGCCCACTTGGGTCTTTAGCCACTTTCACAGGCCCACTTGCATCATCACCCAAAATGGCCCTCTATTGGTGACACAGCTTCCATTGATATCATTGATATATTTTCATCAGTCCGTAGACAGGGGTTTCATCAGTATTGCCATCTGAATGATGACAAAACCCGGTATCATTTTATCGATATCGTCACCTGAATGGTGACGAGATCGGACATCAGCCTTAGTCTGGGAAGACCTCAGCCGGGCGTATAATCTGTGGAGACGATTCTTCTTCATTGATCTGACTTTGCAAAAGCCTTTACAATCTTCATCTGCCGGTACCGGCTTCATCTTTATCTCATATCACATCTGCCAATAAGCCGACATCTGACTTACCCTGACATGTCATCTGTGGATTCTTGGATGAGGTAGTAGTACAGCTCTCATTAAAGTGTGCTAGGAGGTCCCATCAGTCGAGTGACTGCTGCTTTATCAGTGTTGCCGTCTGAATGATATCGGCACCGGGCATCAGCTTGGCCGACAAAGGCTTCAGCTGGGTAAATGGTTGACGGGCTTCATCATTGGTCTTTCACTGTTGGTCTGATCCTCTTTTCAAATGTGCTTTCACCCTTGTTCATTTTCAAGGTGTCAACAAATGCCCCCCACCTGCGGGCGGCATAAGCGCAGAATGGGCGGCACGGGGCCTGCAGGTGACGTTCATTATTCGAGGGCATCTTCCTCAATTTCTCTTCAATCCGATTCTCAGACCTGATCATCTCGTTGCAACAATATTCTGCACACGTATTCTTCATTTTCACTTTTTTCCATCTTCATATCTTCTTTATTTTCAGCATTTTGGAGCTTCTCGGCACGGGGCCCGGGGCTTCTCGGCGCACGAAGACCTCCCGGCGCGGAGCTTCTCGGCGCGCATAGCTTCCCGGCGCGCATAGCTTCCCGGCGCGCTTGGCCGAAGGGGGCTCTCGGCCTGGGGATCTCGGCGCGCCCTTTTGGCCCAAGGGGGCTCTCGGCCTGGGGGGTTCTCGGCGCGCGTTTCACTGCGCCGAGACCCTGGTCGCTCGGGCCCCTATTTAGGGCGCCGAGGCCCTTTCTCTTCTCATTCTCACCCTTCCTTTCTCTTTCTTCAGCTTCTCTTCTCTCCATTTCTTTTCTTCGGCGCGAGCCGTTTTCATCCTCTCGGCGGTGGCCGCGAGTTCTTCCCGTCCCGGGTATGACGTTTTTTTCGGGATTTAATCCCTTTTGCTTCCGGGATCACCCCCTCTTGGTTGGTGACTCCCTATTCTTTTTGGGCAGACCCCGAATAAGGGGAGATGCTGCCGAAATTTTCATAGGGTCTCATGTTACAATCTTTATAAGACTGACTTTTATTTTAGGACTTTTAATTCACATTTCTTCTTCAACTGCAGACACTGCAATGGCTTCCGGCTCTACTGCTACATCTTCTGGAGCCGTCGGAACAAGTTCGTCAGCCCAACCAGATATATCACGGGCCACAGTAAACTGGCTGAACGTGCACAGCTTAGACTTCGGATACGACAAGATCGCTTCCGTTGATGAATCATCCGATTCTGATACCGATACGGTGTCAACATCCCGGGTATACTCCACTGCCATGGAAACATGTTTCAGACGGGGCACTGATTATCGCCCAGATTTCCCGAAGGACAAACACTTGCTGCCGTTTATCCGGACCTTCACCGTGGGTGGAATGCGGAAATACCGAATAGCTCGTACAGTTGAAGCCGCAATTCTGGTTGAGAGAGACAGCCTGAAAGATTCAGTATATCGCGGAAAGGCTATATATCTTCCCGGGGAGAAGCGTGACTGGGATGCAGTCCTTGGCATATCGGAGCTGGAGCCGGAAAAGAAAATGTTGACCCGGGCCCCGGAGTTCACACCTGCTTGGTGGGATAATGCCAGTGGCCAAGTCAATAGGGAGAAGCCCGGCTATGGTCTCTTCCTGGCGCCAGTGAAGTGGGGGTATCGCGAAGAGCCTTTTGTGCTGAATTGTTCGGCCATTCAGTTCAAGTATCATTTGGCCGCTGGTTGGTTTGGGGATACCAAGATCACTGACGCCCACCTATTTCGAGCAGGAGCCGTGGAATTTACTGAGTTTGTTCTGAAGGAATATGCCCCTCTGCTGATCAGAGCCGGGGTATATCATAGTGTTTTTGCTTCCCGATTTCGGTATCCTATATCCCGAGGGTTATGCTGTGGGATGTTCGAGGTCTTCTGCCCCTTATTCAACATATTCTATACAGCAGAGGGTGAGACATCTCTTGACCTCTGGAGTCTGTCACAGCTTTCCGGACTACCTATTGACGGCGAGCCGTATGAAGAAGTCTGCTTGGCAGATTCTGAGAAGGATAGCTCCGATGGTGAAGGCAGATATTCCATTGGCTTCTCATACCGGTACCTAATGAAGGCATATCGCTCCATTTGTCTGGCGTACAGTAGAGGGTCCTCCAAAGGTTATCATCCCCGAGAGAAGGGCAGCAAGCTGCGGATCCGGGTAGGGCAGTGGATTCAGTACTTCTTTGACGGGCCCTTGAAATATGCCGACTTCCCTTCCGTGGGTCCAACTGCTAGCAAGCAGGTAAGGGCTCCTCGTTATAAGTCGGCGCTGCCATCTTCATTGCGCCGTGCAGGCAGCGGTGGTCCCAACCCAGCAGGCATAGACCCCATCACACATTGTGCGGCTTACTTCACATTATGGCTGTGCACTTTCACTCTCCCTCAAGGGGACGAGACAATCATCCGGCCAGAAGCTATATATCCGGCCTGTCAGATGGCCTGGGGAATGAGGCTGTCGCTCTGCCCAGTGGCCCTGTGTTTGATATACAAGTCTTTGGGGGATCTGTACAAGCATCGGACTCCCCGTTCTTTGAGGACCGTGGGTCCTTTTCATTTTTTCAACGCCTGGGTCTGCAATTTATTTCCTGAGTTGGCTCCCAGAACTTTGCAGGCAGATACGGTATTGCCCCGAATGATTGAGTTTGCCAGTGCTGAACCTGGTCCTTTCTATGATCAGCTATTCAAAATAAGGGGTCGACTGATAAAGGTGCCGGTGGATGCCCCTGGCAGTATTCATTTCTGGAGCTTGGCAGCAGGTTCAGCTCCTTTGATTGATCCTCAGAGAGAGTGCAAGCTGGAAGAGGTAGAGACATATATCCATCCTGTCTCAGGGGTTAACACTGCCCGGCCAATCCTGGAGCCGGAGCTGGTCAGATGGGCCATGGCCATCCGTCCTAGTGTCTTAGTTTTCAGAAAGGGTGGCCTGCTCCTTCTGGAACCATACTATCCATTCCGCTTTGGGCGGAACTTTGGTTATGACCAGCATATCCCCACAACGGTTGCTCAATTTCCCTTGGATAGCCGGGCTAAGCATGGGTCCACCATTGTCGGCGATGGCCGGTTGTGGTGGGATTTCTACCATCGCCAAGACGGTGCAGTTTTCAGAGTTCCCACAGTTTCCAACCATGTTCCCCGGGTAACATCAGAATATATCAAATGGTGGAACATTCGAACCAACTTCTACAGGGATAGTAGAGGTGCATTCTGGGACGTGGCCGAGCGTTCCTTTCTGAAACAACAGCCCGGGCCAGTGTTTGACATCCCAGAGGCCCACCTGAGAAGGCTTTATTCACAGCACCAGAGGGAGGCTGAGAACTATCTGGCCCAGCGTCGGGCTTTGAAGGAAAAGGATTCCGACCCGCCTGCTCCTGTCTTTGCTGCTATCAATGAGGACACTCTCATGCAGAACTTGAAACATTTGAGCCGTGTAGGGGACGCTCGTTTGGAGGCGCAACAATATCCATTTCTTGTCAAAGTGCCGCTCCCGACAGCAGCTTCTTGGAGGGGTCCGACAGATAGATTTCACCCATATAGGACGTTTGTGCGCCGGGAAGATAGAACCCAGACGTACTACAAGCAGACGTCTTGGTTGTTTATTTTTCTGAATTTACATGGGTTATCTGCAGAAAACCCGATAGCCGGCATATTGAACAATCCGTTGTTTATCTCTTTTCATTATGTCGACGGCTGGGGTATGGACCACCTCGACTTGTTTCGGTGTCTTGACCTTCATGGTCATAGTGACCTGGCAGCTTTAGTGGAGAAGTGCCAGGTACTTGGCGATGTATGCTGGCTTATCAAGGAGGCTGCTTCACGCTCCAAGGAGGTAGCTTATCTGTACTGGCCGCTCTCTATCTTTTACGACGGCCCAGCAGGTATGATATCTTCTTTCCTGACTGCAGTGATTTCTGCTCATTATTCACACTTTGCATCCACTGATCACATTACCTCTCTGACATCTTCAACAGACAGGCCTGATATAAAGCGACATGGGCTTTATAGAAAAATCATTGCGCAGGCTGAGAAGCCTACTTATTTTGAAATCCCTCCAGCAGCACCGACTACTACTCCCCTGCCTCCTGGCAAGAAGAGATAGGCTTCCGTAGTTAAGGCTGCAGTTGGGAAGGCCAGGAAGGCCAAGAAGGTTTATGCTCAGCAATCGGCTTCGGTAGCTATGGACACCGGGACCCCTCTCCCTGATATTCCCTCATTTGATGAGTTTGAATCTGAAATGGAGGCTGCTCAGACATCGGTTTAGGGTAACATCAATAGCCTGCAATTGCATTCCTCATTCTCTTTTGCTGGATTTCAAAGAAGTCCTTGAATCTGGCCCCTTCCTTTTGCGCAGCCCAAGAGCCAATTGTAGCACCTTCTGTGGTGGAGACCAGGTTGCCTTCTCCCATGTCGGCTAGTGAGGCGGAGGGTAAGTGTGTGTTTTTTATCTGTTTCATACTTGCACTATCTTCTTTGCTATATTCCTCAGAGGTCCCTTTTGCAGCAGTGGCAGGCGAAGAGCAGACTGAAGCTATGATGACAAAAGAATTGCTTCAACCACAGGAGGGTCACAAGACTCAGTCGAAGCAGAGTACCGTTCCGGCCAGGCGCATAATTACCCGGTCTACATCCCGACATGTTTTAGAGGTGGCCCCACAGCGTGTAGCTAGTGTGGAAATATCCTCAGGCAGTTCTAAGACCGTCTCTGATGAGGAGGAAGCGACTTTCAGCGGCAGTGAGGGGGATGCTCCTGAATCAGAGGCCCCGCTTGTATTTGCAAAAGGTGCTCTGTCTTTTCAGCCTGCTAAGCTGCTGGTGCTATCTTCTGAGGAGGAGTTGCAAGAGGAGTTTGCCGGGCTCGACACCGAGATCGACATAACTCCACCATTTGTCACTCCGACTACGGAGCTTCCTTCTCTTTCACCCCACTTTGAGGGTGTGGACCCTGCTTCAAAGGTGGGTTCCTTTACATGTTTGTTGCTTCATCTGTTTCTTTCATCTAGTGCTGAAAGTTGCTTTGCTTTGGTTTTAGGGCATTGCCACTGCTAGCTCAGACACAACCGCAGCTATCATGGACATTTCCTCTACAAACTAGGCTATTGTCCCTTTTCTGCCTTTAACTTGAATGGGAGTCCCTGAGGTCATTCGCCCTGTGCCAGTGCGGATACAGTCTTCGACGGATTTAGCATCGTTGGACTTAGGGGCCTCAGGAGAGAGTTGCATTCCTATCAGGGCTTCGGATTTCAGAGCCGAAGCTGATCCATCTAGAAGCTCTGCTTTTATACCGGCTGCAGTAATGTCAATTGCGCCTGAGTCAGTAGTCCCTGCCATAGTGGCTATAGAGATTGGACTTCTGCCTTTTCCGCCTATAGCAGCTCCTTCCCTGTCACCAGAAAGAGCAGTTGAAGATGAGGCCCCTATTCAAGAGACTCATGAAGAGGCAGCTCCATCCTTCATCGATTCTCCCCCTGTGGATGTTCAAGCTATAGCTTCCGATACAGCGATAGGGGAGGAATCTTCAGCTCAGCAGGAGAGCACAGAAAAGGACTGGCCAGCCCTTACAGCAGATCTGCCGTCTTCGTCCTCTCAGCCGGACGTTGCATTGTGGGAAGATATCGATGGCGAGGTGACCTTTGAAGTCGTCCCCTCTGCCTCCTTCGGCTTCGCTTCCTATGACAACTTTGTCTGGCAGCATCTGGACATGCTACGTCAGCTGGTAGAATCCCAGCCTGGCTTGACGTATCTGCAACTGAAGGAAATCGCCAATCGCTTCACCGCTGGCTTGCAGGCCATGGGCTACCCTTTGGACATGTGGGTTCAGCGGGTGCTGCTTCTACTGAAATTCGTGCATCGGAGAGACTTCCTAGCACGGACCATGGTTGATAAGCTAACGACGTTGAAGCTGCAGAGGTCAGAATATAAATCTGAGCTGGGGAAGCTGACGCTTATGCTTGATGAACGCCGAGCCGAGCTACAAGGTGCTATTCAGCGGGAAGAAGCTGTGCGGGACCGGATGGCCATCTTGGAGACGGAGCTCTCTGGACTTCGAGCCGAACTGCAGCAATTATCCTTTATCCGGCCGCGGTCCGAAGAGGAGGTAGCCTCGCTGGAGGGACGAGTGATGTCTCTCCAGGACATATCCACTGGGCTTCAGGAGGAGGAGGCGCGCCTTCATGAGCTGGGGGCCGCTCCTTATGTGGGTCTTCTGGCCTTTGAAGATATATTCCGGTGGCCATAAATTGTCTATCCCTTCTTTTTCTTTTTATTCTCTTTTGTGATATGGTGTCCCCTCGGGGCCCTCTATGTACTCCCTTTTTAATGGAAAGGAATCTCTTGGCTTCATGCGTCTCATCTTATTCTGCATGTGGTTTTATCACTTTGGAAGGTGGGGTAGCGGTTTTGACAATCCCTCATGCGAATGGCTCGTACCTTGGCAGGAGAGCGTCCACCCCTTCAGAGAAAGGATGGGGAACTCGCTCCACCGCGTGACGGCATCCGAGGAGGTGCTTGAACCGAATTTTTTTGGTGGCAGCAAACGTCCTATTGGCCATGTGTGCCGTAAGGGAGACGATTTGCCGGAATGCAAATGAGGGGGGTCTCATCAGAGTAGACATATGGTCTAGGCTGGGTAGAGACTATTGCAGGTGGGACATTGAAAAGGATATGTGGTTCTCATCAGAACGGACATAAAGTACGAACTGGACAGATTGTATCATTGGCCGGGTGATGTACCGATCAGCCAACGGTTGACTTCATCATCGATATTGAGCTTATATCGATGCAAGGGAAATTTTAGAATAGACGTAAGGTCTAAACTGGGTAGGGTTTCATCATTGATCGGGCGAGGTGCCGATCGATCAATAGCGGGTTTCATCATCGATATTGGGTTTATATCGACGCAAAGGGATTTCATGAGTTTCATCAGAATAGACGTAAGGTCTAAACTGGATAGGGTATTATCATTGATCGGGCAAGGTCCCAATCGATCAACAGTTGGTTTCATCATCGATATTGGGTTTATATCGATGCAAAGGGATTTCATGAGTTTCATCAGAATAGACGTAAGGTCTAAATCGGACAAAGGATTTCATCATTGATCGGGCGAGGTGCCAGTCGATCAACGGTGGGACGTACGTGACGGTGTAGGTCTCGTCAGGACAGACGTAAGGTCTATTCCAACAGGTTTTATCGCAGGTGGGGCTTGCCAAGAAATGCGTAGGCTTCATCAGGACAGACGTGAGGTCTGAGCTGGACACGCTTCATCAGAATGGTGATGGGTTTCATTGTCGGTGGGATGTTTGAAAGAGGGTATGTAGATTTCATCAGGGTAAACGTAAGGTCTACCCCGGAAGGGTTTTATCATCGGTGGGGAATGGAGCCAACTGACCGACGGAAGGTTTCATCAATGAAGGGGAGGTAAAGACTGCGTGTCGGTTGGCATGGAACTTCGAATTACCACATTACTGACTCAAGCGCCCTTTCGGGTTTTCACCGGAGCCAGCCCCCTCTTGCTTTTGCCCACGCGCCCTTTCGAGTTTTCACGTGGCGGGGTACCCGATTTTGCCTGCAGTGCCCTTTCGGGTTTTCACCACAGCTAGGTTTTAGCCAATTTTGCCCTTGTTCAGAATGTCCGAACAAGTCTGGCGGGGTATCTCTATTTTTAATCCCATCTTTATATATATATATATATATATATATATATATATATATATATATATATATATTTGAACTGAGATTTTTAGCATGGATCAGGCGATGTGCTGCTTCATCAGTGGCTGCTCTTATCATCGGTATTGGGTATATACCGATGCAAGGATTTCATAGGCTTCATCAGGATAGACGTAAGGTCTAAACTGGATAGGTTTCATCATTGATCGGGCAGGATGCCGACCGATCAACAGCAGGTTTCATCATCGGTATTAGGTTTATACCAATGCAAAGATTTCATATGTTTCATCAGGATAGACGTAGGGTCTAAACTGGACATATTTTATCATTGATCGGGCAGTGCGCCAATCGATCAACAGCAGGTTTCATCATCGGTATTGGGTTTATACCAATGTAAAGATTTCATGTGTTTCATCAGGATAGACGTAGGGTCTAGCCTGGACAGGTTTCATCACTGATCGGGCAGTGTGCCAGTCGATCGGCAGCGAGTTTCATCATCGGTATTGGGTTTATGCCAATGCAAGGATTTCATAGGTTTCATCAGGATAGACGTAAGGTCTAAACCGGACATGTTTTATCATTGATCGGGCAGTGCGCCAATCGATCAACAGCAGGTTTCATCATCGGTATTGGGTTTATACCAATGCAAAGATTTCATATGTTTCATCAGGATAGACGTAGGGTCTAGCCCAGACAGATTTTATCATTGATCGGGCAGTGCGCCAATCGATCAACAGCAGGTTTCATCATCGGTATTGGGTTTATACCAACGCAAAAATTTCATATGTTTCATCAGGATAGACGTAGGGTCTAGTCCGGATAGGTTTCATCGTTGATCGGGCAGGATGCCGACCGATCAACAGCAGGTTTCATCATCGGTATTGGGTTTATACCAATGCAAAGATTTCATGTGTTTCATCAGGATAGACGTAGGGTCTAGCCCGGACAGGTTTCATCGCTGATCGGGCAGTGTGCCAGTCGATCGGCAGCGAGTTTCATCATCGGTATCGGGTTTATACCAATGCAAGGATTTCATAGGTTTCATCAGGATAGACGTAAGGTCTAAACCAGACAGGTTTTATCATTGATCAGGCAGTGCGCTAATCGATCAACAGCAGGTTTCATCATCGGTATTGGGTTTATACCAATGCAAAGATTTCATATGTTTCATTAGGATAGACGTAGGGTCTAGCCCGGACAGGTTTCATCGCTAATCGGGCGGGACGCCGACCGATCAACAGCAGGTTTTATCATCGGTATTGGGTTTATACCAATGCAAAGATTTCATATGTTTCATCAGGATAGACGTAGGGTCTAGCCCGGACAGGTTTCATCGCTGATCGGGCAGGATGCCGACCGATCAACAGCAGGTTTCATCGCGGCGGGACGTAAAGAGATATGCAGATCTAGTCGGAACAGACGTAAGGTCTAAACCGTACCGATTTCTTTGCCGATCGGACAGCGAGCCCGTCAACCAAAGGTAGGTTTCATCATCGGTATTGGGTTTATACCAATGCAAAGATTTCGTATGTTTCATCAGGATAGACGTAAGGTCTAAACTGGACAGGTTTCATCGCTGATCGGGCAGTGCGCCAATCGATCAACAGCAGGTTTCATCGTCGGTAATGGGTTTATACCAACGTAAAGATTTCATATGTTTCATCAGGATAGACGTAGGGTCTAAACTGGACAGGTTTCATCATTGATTGGGCAGGATGCCGATCGATCAACGGTGAACTTCACCATGGTGGGACTTCGGACAAGGTATGGGGGTTTTATCAGGACAGACGTAGGGTCTATACTGGGCGGGTTTGATCGTTGATCGGGCAAGGTGCCGGTCGATTGACGAGAGGTTTATGGCGGGAGGTGAGGCTTCTTTAGGATCACCACGTTACTGACTCAAGCGCCCTTTTGGGTTTTCGCCGGGGCCAGCCCCCTCTTGCTTTTGCCCACGCGCCCTTTCGGGTTTTCACGTGGCGGGGTACCCGATTTTGCCTGAGGTGCCCTTTCGGGTTTTCACCACAGCTGGGTTTTAGCCATTTTTGCCCTTGCTCAGAGAACCTGGACAAGACCGGCGGGGTATCTCTATTTTTAACCCCATCTTATTTATTTATTTATTTATTTTCATTCTTTTATTCTCTCTTCCCCTCTTTTTTGGGAGGGTGACAAGTCGGAATGCCATTAGATCATGATGAGGGATGGCTTGGTTAGGGCGGAGTGCCGCTATACCAAGAAAGGGTGTAGCTCGGCTAGGGCAGGAGGCCGCTAGACCAAGGAAAGGGTATATCTCGGCTAGGGCTGGATGCCACTAAGCCAAGGAAAGGTGGCTTGGTTAGGGCAGAGTGCCACTAATCCAAGGAAAGGGTGTATCTCGGCTAGGGCGGGATGCCGCTAAGCCAAGGAAAGGGCGTATCTCGGCTAGGGCTAGATGCCGCTAAGCCAAGGACAAGGTGTATCTCGGCTAGGGCTGGATGTCGCTAGACCAAGGAAAAGGTGGCTTGGCTAGGGCGGAGTGCCACTAGGCCAAGGAAGGGTAGCTCGATCAGGGCGGAGTGCCACTAGACCAAGGAGAGGTAGCTTGGTTAGGGCGGAGTACCACTAGACCAAGGAGAGGTAGCTCGGTTAGGGCGGAGTGCCACTAAGCCAAGGAAAGGTAGCTTGGTTAGGGTGGAGTGCCACTAATCCAAGGAAAGGGTGTATCTCGACTAGGGCGGGATGCCACTAAGTCAAGGAAAGGGTGTATCTCGGCTAGGGCGGGATGCCACTAAGCCAAGGAAAGGGTGTATCTCGGCTAGGGCGGGATGCAACTAAGCCAAGGAAAGGGTGTTTTGGCCTGATTACTCGGGGAATATTGGTTGTGCAGCATGATACAGCTTGAGGTGTTTACCGTTGAGTGGCGAGAACTAAATTTCCCCTCGATGGTTAACAACTACGTAGGCCCCTCCTTCGTAGACCCTTTGTATCACATAAGGACCTTCCCAATTAGCATTCAGCTTTCCTTTTGGGTTGGACGCCATGACTTCTTTTTTCTTGACCATGACGAGGTCACCTTTCTTGATTTCTCATCCTCTTACGAGTTTATTGAATGCAGTGGCCATGCGGGCCTGATACATTTGGATATTCTTCTGAGCTTGGAGGTGCTTCCCTTCCAATTCAGTCAGTTCTTCTAACCTTCTTTCAGCATTTGTTTGTTCGCCACGGGCCAGGCCATATTGGATTGACACTCTGAGCGACGGGACTTCCAGCTCTAGTGGAACCACTGCCTCCGAGCCGTATACCAATGAGTATGGTGAGCACCCTGTAGGTGTCTTAAAGACGGTGCGGTATGCCCACAGAGCTTCATACATCTTTTCTTCCCAGTCCTTTTTATTAGAACTGACAACCTTGGCTAGCAAGGTGCACAAAGTCTTGTTAAAAACTTCTGCCAATCCGTTTGCCTAGGGATTGTAGGGAGTGAAGGTTCTCCATTCAATCTTATACTTCTCGGCAAGTCGATAGATATTCTGATTTCTGAAATGGCTTCCATTATCAGATATTATTCGGTTGGGGATCCCAAACCGGAAGATAATATTCTGCTTGATAAATCTGGCGACCAGTTCACCAGTCACTTCTCTTAATGCTACAGCTTCCGCCCATCGGGAGAAGTAATCTGTCATGGCCAATATGTACTTATGATCGGCCGAGGAAGTCGGCAGTGGCCCGACTACATCAGTTCCCCATTGTGCAAATGGCCAGCTGGGAACTGTAGGGTGCAGAGTTGTAGGTGGCCTTCTAGGCACGGTAGCATGCTCCTGACACTTCTGGCATGACTTTACAAATTTACAGTAGTCTTCAAACATGGTAGGCCAATAGTAGCCCAGCTTTTTGATTTCTATCTTCATTTTGGGTCCAACCTGGTGGGCGCCTGCTGTCCCAACGTGTATTTCTTTCATCGCTTGCCAAGCTTCCACAGTGGACAGGCAGCGGAGTAGAATCTTTTTACGTGCATCCGCCATTATTCGAAATAAAGTTCCATTTCTGAATTCATAGGAATCTTTGATTCTCAGGAGTTTCATCTTTTCCTCCCTTTTCTGTGGCAGCTGTTGGTGTAGAAACCACTGTAGCAAATGATGTCTCCAATCAGACGCCTGTACTACGCTGATAGTGGCAACTTCTTCCTCTTCGGGGCACCCTTCTAGCATACTGGGGACTTGCCGCCGGTTCATAACAACAATGTTCAGTGTTTCATCTGGCGGGACTGCTAGCGAGCTGGCCAGCTTTGCCAGTGCATCAGCCTGGGCATTATGTCCACGGCCCACATGTTTGAGTTCGATATGATAGAACTTTGCCATGAGGCGTACAGCCTTCTGGTGATAGGGATTTAGTTCTGGCTTCCGCACTTCGAACTCCCCTTGGACTTGCTTTATTATCAACATCGAATCCCCGAATACCTGAAGCATTTGGATACCCATGTTGAGGCTGATATTGAGTCCGATTATCAGAGCTTCATATTCGGCTTCATTATTGGTGCATGGCTTGTTTATAGAACAGGAAGTATGCACAACCTCCCCCTCTGGTGATTTCAGCACAATACCGGCTCCAGCCCGTATTCTGGTCTTTCCATCGGAATCTGTCTCCGTTCTGGATGCTCCATCAAAGAACAGTTGCCACATAACTGGCTGAGTTTGACAGGCGTCGAGTGTTTCATCATCGGGTAACTCAGTCCCCAACATATCATTCTCCGGCACAGGGTGCTCCGCGAAGAAATCAGCCACGGCCTGTCCTTTTATTGCCCTCTGGGGTATATATGTGATATCGAATTCCATCAGAATTACTGCCCATTTGCCCAACCGGCCTTTCAGTACTGGCTGAGTCAATATGTATCTGAGTGGATCTGCTGCAGATATCAATCTGATTTCAAGTGACAACATGTAGTGTCAGAGCTTTTTGACAACAAAGACTAGTGCCAAGCAAGCCTTCTCTATGTAGCTGTAGCTTTCTTTAGTTCTCATCAGCCTCCTACTTAGGTAGTACAGGGCTTGTTCTTTGCCTTCCTCATTTATCTGTGCCAGCATTGCCCCCAGGGAACAGTATGTGGCTGCGATATACAGTATCAAGGGCCTGCCCTTAATGGGTGCCCCCAGCACCGGAGGGGTCTTGAGGTATTCCTTCAGCTTCTCAAAGGCTTCCTGACAGCCATCGTCCCAGAGGAACGGCACATCTTTCATCATGAGTTTGTGAAAGGGGTGGCATCTTCCCGATAGATTTGATATAAATCGTCGGATGTAGGCCAGACGCCCTTGCAGGGATCTCAACTCGTGCAGATTCCTTGGTGGAGGGAGCTCCTAGATAGCTTTAATCTTGGATGGATCAATTTCAATACCCCTATGTCGGACAATAAATCCGAGGAATTTTCCACTGGACACGCCAAAGGCGCATTTCATAGGATTCATCTTGAGTTCATATCTGCGCAACCTCTGGAATACTATCCTTAGGTCATGCAAATGATCTTCTCTTTTGCTGGTTTTTACCACCAGATCATCGATGTAGCACTCTACCTTTTTGAAGAGCAGGTCATCAAAGATCCTTGTCATAGCTCTTTGGTAAGTAGCGCCGGCATTCTTAAGGCCGAACGGCATCCTTTTGTAGTGGAATATTCCCTTCGGAGTGCGGAATGCAGTGTGCACTCTGTCTTCTTCAGCAATCCAGATCTGATTGTATCCGGATGACCCATCCATAAATGATAGGGCCTCATGGCCAGTAGTCGCATCGATCATCACCTCAGTGATGGGCACTGGGAAATCATCTTTCGGGCAAGCCTTATTAAGGTCCCGAAAATCAACACATATTCTAATCTACCCATTCTTCTTCTTTACGGGCACTATATTGGCCAGCCATGTAGTATACTAGTTTTCTTCGACAAAGCCTACCTCAATCAGCTTGTCAACTTCTTTGTTAATCTGATTTATCAATTCAGGACGCATTCTCCTGGAAGGCTGCTTTACAGGGTTAGCCTCTGGGTTTATTGTCAATCGGTGATGTGCCACATCAGAGCTCAATCCTGGCATTTCATCATATGTCCATGCAAAACAATCTCAGAATTCTGTCAAGAACTGTATATATTGTTCCCTGACATCTGGCTCCAGCAGTGCGTTGAGGAATGTCGGCCTTTGCTCATCTGCGGACCCCAAATTTATTTCTATCAGCTCATCGACGGTGGCTTGGCCTCCGTCGTCGACTTCGGGCGGGGCTCCTTGCAAATCAATAAAGCCTCCCGGGATATAATCTTCTTCAGTTTCATGCTCCTCTGCTTCATCATACTGGGCATCAGCGGATGCTGGCGCATCATATAGGGCCAATACTATCGGATCCTGTTCAGTCTGCTCCGAGGGCGAGACTGGTTCAGCAGGAGATTCAGAAGTGGACCCCTCCGTCCTTAGAGGCTCTTCTAATGTGGGCTCCCTTGAAAGGTCATCATTCTGTAGAGCCCGGAATTCTTCTAGGATGCGCCCGAACTCCAGACGCTCCTCCAGCTCTCTGGCTATTTGATCTTCATCTGGGGTTCCCGTATCAAATTTTGCTTCAGCCTGGAACAGATCCTCTTTGGAAGATAAGTCCTCCCAGTACCAAGCTTTCTTTGTCTCATCAGATGTCTCTGTTTCTGGCAGGTTGTCTAGGGCTTCATTGCTCATTATGGATTGATAAATGATTTCTTCATCTTCCGAGGGGTATTTGTCATATCCTACCTCGGGAGGATCGTCATGCCGGTAGGAGACAAATATGACGTCTACCTCAGCCTCATAGTATTCTTGGAGGGTATAACCCAATCCTGGGTGTTGAGTGATCTTCCTCAGTTCTTTACTATCTCGAGGCGGATCCCACAGTTCCTTGAATGCCTTCTTCTGAGCAGCAGGCTGCATTGATGGCATTTGCATTTTGGAGAACATTTGTGAAACCCGTTGGGTAGTATAATCCAAGCCTGTAATCGGTACCATCCGGTTTGCAGCTTCTTCAGGGGCCATATAGTCTTGATCATCTTCTTCGACTGGCTCCCCGGTGTAGAATATAATAGGAGGTTCGCAGAAGCGAGGGATTTCCATAGTCTTCAGTGGTAGCACCGTTTGGTACTCAAGGCTGATGATGGGTTTAAATAAACCCTGCGGCACCTCCACCTGAGTGTACTTTTGCTTCATTTCTTCATCGACATTATCCAGGTGGACGCTAGGAGGGGTAACCCGAGCAAAGTCACCGGCATAAGAGATGTGAGATACATTATACTTTTTAACATAGCCCTTTGGTGGCGATGGAGACCAGTTCCTTATCTCTGTCTCAGGCTTTTTCTGGTTGACCACAGTCTCTTTCCTTTCGCACTTTTGCGACACCTCGGTGTAGTAGGATGCATTGAGCATATGGCACTCGAACACTTCGAAGGGATGCAGGTCCGCAAACACCCTTTCTTCTTTTCCTTCATGGCAGTATTTGATGCACTGATGTAGCGTGGATGGCACTATTTGATATTCATGCAGCCACGGTCTCCCCAGCAGGGCCTTATACGTGGTGTTGGAGTCGATCACATAGAATCGTACCACTGTAGTGAGGTCTCCCAATGTGAGGTTGAAATCAGCTACCCCAAGAGGTGTCTCACACTTTTGGTTGAATCCTGCAATTTTCATGTCTCTGACCTTGGTGAGCTGCAGATCAAAGTAATATTTCTGATAGATGCGGTATGGGAGAATGTTCACAACAGCCCCGGGATCTATCAGTATTCTGCTTATCGGCTGACAGTTCAGGGAACCCCTCATATACAGCGGTTTGTTATGGCCGGAATTTGGGATTAGCATATCATCCTCTGTGAATGTGACTGATGGACCAGAATTCACTTCTGTCAAGAGTGCTTCATACTATGCTGGCGACTGCAAGGCATCAATAATGGCTTGGCGAGCCTCTTCACTCAGAGAGAGGATTTCCCAGATGGAGAACCTGGTAGGGAGCTTCTTCAGCATTTTCATGATCCGGCTGCCCACCCGGACGTTAGACAGTTTCATCTTCTCCACCCAACAGGGTCTTGGAGGTTCATGTGGTGCCTGTGGCCTTTGCTGCCCAGTGCCGGTTTTACCCTCTTGATCGGTTCCCCGGGAGGCTTCTTCTGTAGTAACGACCCCTGTTTCTGCTAGAGGGTTACTTCCTTTATTTTCTTCATGCTGCTTCTGCTTCCTAACTGCAGTCTGCTGGCATTTATTGTTTTCAGCTGAAGCAGTGTGAGCCAATTGCTCATTTTCCAAACTGGACAAGAATTCCAGGAATGAAGGAGCCTCTTCTTTTTCTTGGTACAAGCTGGCAGGGGGAGGAACCTGGACACCTCGTACCTCTGGCTCGGGGATCTGATAGGGTTGCTCCCCTCTGAATATAATATTATGATTGGCTAGTGGCGGGCGCCCCCATCTTTTCCCAGAACGTGTTGCATGGGCTGAGGGAGAGGCCTCAGCATGGTTGGCTTCTAGCGGGGCATTTGATGCTTCATCCTCATCATTCTCCTCGGGCAAGGAAAAGAGTACCGGCAGGGTGTTGCATTGTACTGTCGTGACTTTCTTTCCCCTTTTGGACTTGGGCCATCTCTTCTTCTTCTGGGAATTCGGCTTTGCTGGCTCTTGCCCCCAGAAGGGCTCATTTTCAGGCTTTTCTTGTTCTGCCTCTGGTTGCTCTTTAATTTTCAATTCTTCAAGCTGCTCCCAGAGTATACAGTCTTTTATCAGCAGGTTTTTGGGCTTTTTCTGCTCATATTCATCGAGCTCATTGATATACTGCTGTAGACGCCCGGCTGCAGGACTTACTTCTTTATGTGCAGGTAGGGAAGTTTGTCTCCTCCGGTTCTGAGTAGGGATCCGGATGACTGGTCCGGTCTCAGCTGTATGCCATACTGGCTTTACTGGACGCGACTCAGGCCTTGGGGTGACACCCCGAATAGTTGCCCCACTGGTGCTGGCTGCAAGAGTCTTTCTTCTGTTCTTTATGGGCTTCGTCTGCCATCCTTCCTGATCTTTCAGTGGGGTGAGGAGGCAAGCTGCATAAGTATGCCTGGTACATTCTTCAACGGCTTCCTCAGGCAGCTGCTGATAGACTGAAATCACATTGGCGGCCGTCCTCCAGGGCGGAGGCTCATGCGGATGAGGTGGCTTCACCTGGTAATCACCCAACTGTAGCTCACCCTTTTTGACCATTCCTTCCATAATATCCTTGAAGACATAACAATCTTCAATTGCGTGCCCCAGCGCACGGTGAAATGGACAGAACAATGGATCATCTTTTTTTGTTGCATCCGCAGGTCTCTTCGGTTCAGGCAACGTTACCTTGTTGAACTTATATGCCCAGTTAAATAGTGCTGATGTCTTATCTTTGGGAAAAGAGTAAGCCCTTCTCATTCTGTCTCTCAGAGAGACCTTATCTTTTCTTTATGTTGCACTCTCAGGCGGGGGAGCTTCATCTGCCTCCTTTTTCCCTTTCTGTTGCTCGAAGGTTCTAAAATCGACGGCGTTAGCCTCAGTATGTGATGGCCGTCGATCATTGGTTTTACCCTTCGGCATAGTGGGAGCATTGGCGATCGGGCGCTTGAACAAGAATGTCTCGACTTCCGCCACTGTATTGTTCAGCCGGTCGAATGTTCTGACATCTGCACCGATCATCTTTTCTAGCAGCTCTCTCTTGAGGCTCTGTTTACATATCTGCACTGCATCTTCCTGATGAGGAGGTCTTCGGCATCTCATGGCTAAGTTTCTCCACCTTTTGATGTAATCCAGTGCTGTTTCATCCTGCCTTTGCTTGGTTGCATATAGCTTCGCTATTGTAATTTCTCTTTCAGTGACATGAAATCTATCACGGAATTTTCTTTGCATATCAGGCCAATCAACCACTGATCCAGCGGGCAGGCTTGAATACCATTCAAAGGCTATCCCAGTGAGGGGCGAGCCAAAGAACATAAGCAGATAGGCTTCATCAGCTGCCAGGTCGCCCATAATTGTGGTATAGTAAGCAATGTGCTCCCTGGGAGAGCCCTGGCCGTTGAATTTCTCAAATTTCGGCGGCTTACTGACGCCTGGGGGTAGTTTTTTAGCAGCATACTGGGGAGGATACGGTACTTTGTACACGTCATAGGTACTTATACCATCACCTGTCTTCTCAAACAACTTCATCTCCATAATTCTTTCAATCATCAGCTTGTGGGCTAGGGCTGGATCTATCTCTTCTGGGAAGAAGTGAGCTTGTTGTTGGCTGTAGGGAGTCGTCATCACAGTTGCGCGCAAGGTGGGCGCGGCGGGCTGCGTCTTAGATGTAGAGGGCTGAGCTGCTGCTTGCTGCAGAACAGGCTGGCTCGGAGCTTTGCCATTATCAGCTGGAAGGGGATTAGTTGGGACAACCATTTCTGCTGAGCTGGAAGTCTGCCCCACAGGTTCGGCTTGCTTGGAGATCGGTGTGGCTTCGTGCCTCTCATTTAGCTGTCTTCTGAGAGCACTGATCTCCTGTTGATATCTTCTAAACATCATCTGGATCATGGGATCCAGAGTCGATGAGATCTGTATATCTTCTGAAGTCCCTTCAGCATCATCAACGAAGGGATTGTCTTCTTCTTCTGTTGTCACCACATTGACTGTCATGGTGGTGATCTTGCGGGTTTCCTCATCATTCTTCATCTTATCTTTTGCAGCCTGACCTCTTCTTGTGACGGGGCCTGGTCTGGTAGCCAGCCTGAGCAGTTCATCTGGCTGAGTTGGTAGCATATTCTGCCCCCTGGCGATTCTAGCCATGTTACAGGTGAAGATTTGCATTCTTCCCTTCTGCCTGTAAACTTTTCTTTTTGCCTGGTCAGGGTATTTGAGTCGGTCGAAGACCGATACTCTTTCTTCAGCCTCTTCCCTATACAGGTCTTCTTTATCATATCCGGCCTTGCGGCCTTCTTCATAATCATTTGAATCGGAGGAGGAGACTCCAAGCATCACTTCTTGAAGGGCTTCTCCTTCTTCTTCATCCACGGTGCCCAGAGCACGGGATAATCTTTGCTGACTGAGGGCAGAGTTCCCCAGGTAATGGAAGTAGTCTTGGACCACTTGTTTCATCTCCTCTGGATCGTGCCTTCGCGGCTCTGGTCGGAGTATCAATCTTTCCTGGCTTTTCTGCTGATGAGCAAGTCTTGTCATCTGAGCATTCAAATGCTCGGCTTTGGAATATTTGAATATGTCAGCCTGTCTGGCACAGGCTCTTGGTCTTCTTGGAATGGCAACCGTGACTGGTTTGCTCATTCCCATATCGCCATCTTGGCAGCAGTTGGCAGTGTCATTATAGTTCTTCCTTTGCCATCTTTTGCCTTTGGCCCTGGGATGGGTGATAGTAAGGTCTTCATTCTTTTGATATCTTTTGCCCTTCATCACGGGGTGAGTAGTAATCAGATTTCTTCCTTCATCATTTTTTTCATCTCTCCTCCCCAGAGCTTTGGGGTAAGCAGCAACATCATCTCTTCTGTAGTTTCTTTCTTCTCTTCTGCTTCCTACCCTGAAGCGGGCAACAGCATCCTCAGTAGCCTTCTTCTCATATCGAGCTGGGGCCCAGCTCTGAATCTTCTTTGGTCGCCAGACCTGTTTATATTTTGCTGGCTTGGGCGCCAGCGGCTTCCTTTCATCAGCTTCCTAGTTGGCCCTCCTAGCGGCCAGAACGCGGAACCTGTTGTCGGTCTGGACAGTCGGGACAATCCTGTCCGGCCGGACTTCACTGGGGCGACCGTTGAGGTTCACCCTAACATCTCCCATCATCATTGTCTTCCCAGAATTGGAAAGACGACGCTCAGCAATAGCATACCGGCTTCTCCGGTTATTTCTCTTTCCCCTCTGGGCAGCAGCGGGAACCGTATCCCTCCTTTGAACTTGGTGTACATAGCAGGCGACGACCGTCGAGGTCATCTTCTCTGGTAAGACAGCCTTCTTACCAGTAGTCTTCATAGGGGCACCTGCAGCGGTGCCTTGCTCGTCGTTGTTGACCTGCAGAAGATCGGTGAAGACGAGGCCCAGACAGTTGGGCAGCCCGACAATAGAGGGCATTGCTCCGAATGACAGGGGTACCGCCAGGTAACCCTCTCGCACATATCGATCGGTTGTTGGCCGAAGCGTACAGACATAGGTCCATTAGTCATCTTCCTGAAAATAAGGAAAGCGCACAGGATCAGAAATTTGAGGGGGGCCCGCTGGGCCTCCTATTTTGGCGTAGAGATGAAGGGAGACTAGGTCCCACCGGGCGTGTCAGCTTGTGGAACGTGGATCTTATCTTATTTCGTTATATTATTTATTTATATTTTTTTATTTTTATTATTTGGATTTTTGATTTATTGATTTATTAGGCGTGCCAGTCACGTGTGTGACGATTTTATTGTGCGCTCGATCTGACTTGGTCAGTCGATTGTGAAGTCCGAGTCGGGACCAGAAGTCCGTCATACCATAAAGGCTATGACGTTAATTATGCCCTTCCAAGGAAGGACAACCCTTGATTAAACGCCAAAATAGGAGGAAAGCAGCGGTGAAGATAAGGCTCAGAAGAGACGGGGTTGATTTATTTGCAGAATGCTAAATGGACTAGACAAAGCAGGGGGGTTATTAAGTACGGGACAAATCCGATGGCATATCCCCGCCATCTTGGACTATGCCAAGTGGGAATAGGAAACCACCCATGCAGCGGCAGGGTAGGATCCGTAAAAGATCAGGTATAATAGACCCGGAGTCCGAATAGGGACCGGCGCGACATGGCACGTCCCATGTGGGTGCGGTGCCGCATCTATATCCCCCTTCGAGGGACCATCGGAGAGCGTGCAAGGACATAACTCCGTGGGCCGGTGGGGCTGGGAGAGAATATCACATTTACCCGGTAGGGTATGTATGAATTTCGGCAGCATGTCCCCTCAACTTGGATTATGCCAAGAGAGAATAGGTCATCATCCACGGGATGCCGGGATGACGACCAGATAAGAAGGGCACCGGGCCCGGGGATGTTACTTGCGTCTATCTCATTGGTTAATATTCCCTTGGAACCCATCAGAACGCATATAATAACATGGCTCTTTGAGTTCGTAAGGTAGCAGTGAAATCCGGATCGGAAATGAGGGCTGTAGGGGAGGTCTTCCCCATTACTATATCTTCTCAGGGCGCATATGATGGTCTCCGAACATCCCCTAGACAGGTGTGTAGGGAGACTAAAGGATTGAAGGATGACAGTGCAGAGGAGGGCCTCGGACTAGGTTTCATTGGCCAACGAAGGAGGGTCTCGGCGTGGGTTTCTATTGGCCAAAGGGAGAGCTCTCGGCATGGCTTTAATGGCAAAAAACAAGGGGGGAATCTCCAGGCGTGAGGCTTCTCGGCCCGCTCCTCGCCGCGCCGGGAACCTGGCGCCGGGAGGCCACAGGCCGGGAAGGCTGTGAAGGAACAGGGGTTTAACCGGGGGGTTTTGTCATTTTGCTGAAGGGGAAGGAAGAGGGAGGCCTCTCGGCGACGTAGCTCTCGGCGTGGAAATTAGCATGCCGGGAAGGTGAAAGGGTTAAGGGTTTCAGGGCTTGATTACGGTACTCTGTTCGGGAATTTTCTGAGTTTTCTGGCTCGGATCGAGACCGAATGTGGAGTGCAGGAGGGGGTTTCGTGGATAGCTCTGTTTGAAGGATGCCAAGGGAATTGGAAGGCCGAATCAGTAGGGGAAAAGAGACCATCGTCTATATCCTGTGAAGGGTTTCATCTGTTCCTTGTAGGCCGTCTGGGGGATCAAGAGATGACTGTCTCTGATCCCCTAGACGAGCCCAACTGCATCGAAAAACCGGCGACGGAGGAACTCTTAGCGCTGAAACTCCAGACCCTAATCATTCAAGGGTTAGAATGGAGGGTCGAGAGACTGAGGTCATCGCTTGTTAGAATCTCGCGGGATGGCATTAACCTGTAGAACAGACATATCTTTGTACAGCCAGCAGTTCAGGGAACCAAGAGATTGATGTCTCTGGTTCCTGAATAGCACAAGGGCTCAAGAGAAAACTCGGACTATATGCGGAGGATCTGCCATTGAGACAGGAGGGGAGAAGAAAGTGGAACACAATAACCCATTAGATAGGGGTAGGGGTCCTATCTTCATCCCTCCTCGAAGAACAGATTCATTCCATCGGCTCTGAAACTCGAAGAGTCTAGGCTACTGGACTTTTCAGCCGAGAACTATGTACATGGAGAGAGACGGAGAGCAGATATCTCAATCAACCGATGCCCAAATGGGCCATGTTGATACTTCATTGCGTTGTATCGAAGACTTACACAGATTGTAAAAGAGAAATGCAAAGCAGAGAGGTGGAAATCAAGACCGGAACTCTCCGGCTACATTTGATAAATCGAGAAAAGACTCGCTAGATTACATCAAAGAAAAGAAAAGAAAGTATGGGGGAGGGCGGAGCATTGACTCCTCTCCCTCCCGGAGCAGCCCACCTGGAGCTTCTTCTTCCTCCTTTCTTCTCAGATATCTCTTCGCTTCTTCGAGTCACTTTTCTTGGGGCTCTCTTTTTCCTTTGGTTTCTGGCTATCCTCTCGATCTCCCCCCTTTTTTTTATCGAAGGGTAGGAGTTTTATATCTGTATCTCCCCTCTTTTTTATCGAAGGGAAGGGGTTTTATATCTGTCTCCCCCCCTTCTCGGCAGGCCTCATCACGGCGCGCCTCAGCTGGGGCTTCCCGGCGCGCAGGCATTCAACCTCTCGGCGCCACCTTCACACAGGCCCACTTGGGTCTTTAGCCACTTTCACAGGCCCACTTGCATCATCACCCAAAATGGCCCTCCATTGGTGACACAGCTTCCATTGATATCATTGATATGTTTTCATCAGTCCGTAGACAGGGGTTTCATCAGTATTGCCATCTGAATGATGACAAAACCGGGTATCATTTTATCGATATCGTCACCTGAATGGTGACGAGATCGGACATCAGCCTTAGTCTGGGAAGACCTCAGCCGGGCGTATAATCTGTGGAGACGATTCTTCTTCATTGATCTGACTTTGCAAAAGCCTTTACAATCTTCATCTGCCGGTACCGGCTTCATCTTTATCTCATATCACATCTGTCAATAAGCCGACATCTGACTTACCCTGACATGTCATCTGTGGATTCTTGGATGAGGCAGTAGTACAGCTCTCATTAAAGTGTGCTAGGAGGTCCCATCAGTCGAGTGACTGCTGCTTTATCAGTGTTGCCGTCTGAATGATATCGGCACCGGGCATCAGCTTGGTCGACAAAGGCTTCAACCGGGTAAATGGTTGACGGGCTTCATCATTGGTCTTTCACTGTTGGTCTGATCCTCTTTTCAATTGTGCTTTCACCCTTGTTCATTTTCAAGGTGTCAACAGGGAGTTAATTGCATGTCTTTGCATAGCATTCAGTGTTGAGTCTTTGCTTGCATGTAGTTAATTGCATTATATTTCCTTAGATTGAAAATGCCAAAAAGATTGCCTAAATGCATGTTGTCAGGGGGAGTCAATGCATTGAATATAGGTTGTCAAATGCATACTCATGTGAGAATTCATTGCATATCCTTCCTTATTGATTTTGTTGACAGACCGTGAACATATTTTTGAAAACATTGAGCTTCAAAAATCTCTCCTATCAATGTGTATCATTTGGCTTCAAATTTTTATCAGTCCTTCATGAAGATTTCAATGGGCTATCTCGATCATAAATCTGAAAACTTTTGAACTAGAAATCTTCTATTATACGTTTTTATGAATATCTGAAACAACTTAGGTTGTTTAAGCTTAATGTATTCATGGAGTTTAACTTTAAATTCTCTTAAAAATATCTGAAGCATGTTTAATAAACCTTAACCATTTGTTTCATGCTGTGTCTTGTGAAAAATTTCTGAAATCTGCACTTTTGAATACATGACTTTAATTGGTTAAGTACATGAAACTATTATTGATTTGAAGCAAATGAATGTCTCTAAAATGTCTAAAGGGTTATATCTGTCAGAGCAATGACATTGGTCACTGAGAAACACAAGTCCAAAGGACTGTGTCATGAGGTGCCTTAGTTAACTCTGCATAAAATTCATTGAAAATCAGGCAGAGCAATGGCATGCACACTGAGAAATACAACTCACTCATTAAAAAAAAAAATAATGATTTGTAGTGTGTCATGATGTGTAAATGCTAACTCTGTTCACATAAAGCATGACAGTTAGTCACACTAAGGGCTTAGGGATATTGGCCTCTAATCAAGGTATATCCTCTAGTTACAATGTGTGCACTGAACTAGAGTGCTCATAAAATTTGTAGCAAGAAAATTGTTGAACAAATTGAAATATCTGAATATTGATGCAAAAATCAAATTGCTACAACCCTAGATAAAATCATATGAATTCATAATTGCTTGATTTCAATACTAGTGCATGTAATTCTGAAAGAAGTCAATAGATTTGATTGTATAAGAGAAAGGGAGATTAATCAAGATAAATATGAGAGCTTGGTTCATCTTTATTAAACCATGGTTTTAGATATCAATACAGAATTTTATTGATAAACTCTGCATACATCAAGTTTAAACCATGCTGTTCAAAAAGCTCATTCATAAGTTCCTATAATGGAAGACTTTGAAAATTTATGTTTTAGATTTATGAGATTGATATATCTTTGAAAATCTGGCTAAAATTCTTGTGTTTGGAGCATCCTTGAAAAATCTGTTAATTGAAACTCTTCTGCTCATTGACCTGAACTTTTCCTTGTTTGCCCATGAGGTCTCCTTCTCATCCATTTCATAAGGTTCCATTTATTGAGGGGGAGCCTCCTTGTCATATGCATCATGCTGCATAGAAGGAGAAGAATTGTGCTCTTGCATTCATATTTCTGGTATCTGCATCTACATTCATACCCCTTCCCATGGTTTATTTTGATTATACCAAAGGGGGAGATTGGTTGCCCAAGAGGGAGAATTTCATTCAATCAGTGCATGCAGGTTCCTTTTGATCATCTCTAACTCATGCTTTTGCTAAAACTCTTAAAGGAAGAGAATCATGTTCTTGCAAGGGGGAGAAATTGACTGAATTTTTATACATGTTATAATTTCTCAAACTATTTTCTTTTTGATGAAGTCAAAGGGGGAGAATAGTTTGAGTCATCAGATTGACTCACTGTGTAGATGACTCACTGTGTAGTGTTGCCATCATCAAAAAGGGGGAGATTGTTGTGCCCATGTAGTTTTGATGATGGTTTTAATGGTGGTTTTGATGATTGGCCTTTGAAGTGAGTTATTCACTGTGAGTCATCTTGCTGTGTCTTTTCTATGCTCGATTAATTCATGTTTTATCATGTAAGTGAATGGAGTTCATATGGCTGTCAGATAACATGCTCTACTCAATTCTATCTACACTCTGTCTGCATAGTCTACACAGCAGTGCGTCAACTCATTGTGCTGATGCGTCGACCCTTCAGTCATACTTGCCTCTGTCTACACAGCAGTGCATCAACTCATTATGCTGATGCGTCGACCCTTCAGTCATACTTGCCTCTGTCTACACAGCAGTGCGTCGACCCACCCTTGCTGATGCATCGACCCATCAGAACATTGTTCTTTATAGTAAGCCCACACATTGGTCTTCTTGACTCAAGGTCTATACATCTGGAAAGGGGCCAAGTCTATACAGTCTCACGCTCAAATCCTTCAAAGTCCATACATTGGACTATAGCGTCCACTGGTCTTGCCTTGGTCCAAGTCTATACAGTGCACTGTGCAGCCTGTTCGTGTTCAAGCGTGTTGGTGAAGTCTATACATCGGTCCTTCACCATCTCATGCATTGTCTCTGCCAACGTCTCATTTAGAGTCTTCCCTGTGTTGAAGTCTGTACAGCGTCAACAGTGCATCATTTCTAGAAGTATGTACATTGGCATGCATTGCATCAAGTGTATACATTGGGTCATATATTCACTATAGAGTCTACACATTGCTGGGTCTTATTCAATGTCTTCATGCACTCAGCAAGTCTATACATCCTCAATTGAACGTAAAGTATATACGTTGCAGCGTCAACTCATTGGGCTGCAGCGTCAACTCAGCAAGTTTGCACATCGCCTTCAGACTTTCAAGTCTATACACTCTATCTTCGTAGGTTTCAAGTCTGTACAGCATGCCTGGCTATTCACAGCCTTTAAAGTATGTACATTGGGCCTTCAAGCTTTTGAAGTCTATGCACTGGACTTCATTTCACCAAGTCTATACACTGAACTTTGTTGTACCAAGTCTGTACACTCGCTGCACTGCTCAAAGACCATACACTGGCAGCTCTGCTTAAGTATATACATTCGTCTGAACTAAGGTCATTTTCCTCTGCAGATGATTCAGGCCATCAAGACTTGGCACGTGATCCAAGAAGCTGAAATGCTGACACGTGGACACAAATAGTTCAAACAATCAAGAAAGAAGCTCCTGGATTACTCTGTGCGTCAACGCCACAAGTTGGAAGAGTCGACACAGCAGTTAAAGAGTGGAGGCTGTTTGTTCACTGGAACGTATCAATGCGTCAACGCCATTGCTAGACAGTGTCGACGCAGCCATTAAGCCTGATAGGCATCTAGCTCGGAGACAGTTTAGAAGGTTAACGTTGGAGTCCTTAGCGTCCACGCAGCATGCAAACAAGCTGAACTATTAGTTGCAAAAATACACCAACGCGTCAACGCAACAGTGGAGCAGCGTCGACGCAGCAGTTAAAAAAGGGGTAGACTGTTTGTTTACTGGACTGTCGATGCCGATGCGTCAACACCACAACTGAGCAGCGTCGACGCAACTGTCAATAGGGCTAGGCTGGTTGCTCACTGGAACGCATCAATGCGTCAACGCCATGAGTTGGAAGCGTCAACGCAGTAGACTTGAGTTCTACTGGTAGAATGTCCTTGAAGGCTGCGTCAACTCCTTGAAGCAAGTGCGTTAACGCCACCTGACTCCAGTTGCTGAGCGTACTAAATTGAAGGGCACGTGATCCGAGGTGCCTGGCTCGTGAACCAAGATGCTGCCACGTGGTCCGAATTTCCAGGGCAGGAAACGTGGAAGCCACACGCGCCCAGTGTGCTTGCTGTTGATGCTTATAAAAGGAAGCCTTCATCCTCTGTAGAAGGTTGATCGAAGAAGAAGCCTGGGGAGCAGAAATGCCTTCGATCCAGAAAAAGAAAAGAAGAAGAAAAAGAGCAGAAGAAGAAGAGAAAAGAAGAGAGTGAGAGCAGTAGAAGAAAGAGAGAAAGATTGCGTGAGCTGAGAAGAAGAAAGAAGAGGAAGAAAAGAAGAGAGGAGAGTTCTATTGAAGACCTGTTGAGTCTGGTCGTGGATCAAATCCAGAATGACTATTGTGTTTCATTTCCAGCCTTTGTCGCTGTTCCTTTTATGTTTTCTTATTTTTCATTTTGTTTCTCTGGTTAGCTTTGTCCTTCCGATTGCCCTGTTGGGGATTGGGTTCCTCCTGGTGAGTCAGGAGAAGGGAGATCTAATCTCTAGTTGCAAGTAGCTGGGTGCTACTTGTGGGTTCCTCCTGTGGATTCAGGAGAAGGGAGATCGTGGGATCTCCGGTTTGCTCGCAGTAGGGTGCCGCGAGTGGGTTCCCTCCGGCTGAGGAGGAAGAGAGGCTAGACCTCTGATCTGCCAGCAGCTGGGAGCTGCTAGGTGTTTCCCTCCGGGATTGGAGGAAGGGAGGTTGATTCCTCCGGTTGCAAGTGGCTGGTGCCATTTGTGGGTTCCCTCCGGCGTGGAGGAAGAGGGGAGGCTGTTTCCCTAGTCAAGCTGTGAGGCAGCATCTGTTGCAGACTGAGTCTGCTGGTTCTAGCTCTGGCTAGTAAAGCCTCACTCCGGTTGGGAGTGAGGGGTGGATGTAGGTCTGGAGGACCGAACCACCTTAAAAGTATGTGTGCAGTGGTTTGCCTTGCGTTAGCTCCATATCTTCTACCTCCCATTCACAGGTTGTGCATGCTTGGCTAGTTGCATTATCTAGAGAGTTATTTTTTGAGCATTATATTCTGCTAAGTGTGTTTGGGTTGTTTAGCTCTGCCTTCGTTTCTGATTGATCAGGTGGCTGCATTGTTGCAGTCCAACTGTTTGTTCATTCGTTGCCTTATCATTTCATCTTGGAAAGCTCATTAGTCCTTATTCCGCATATCTGAGCTTTAGTGTTTTAATTTGGGCTATATTTTCTAGAGGGATACATTCACCCCCCCTCTGTATCCGGGCCTAGCACCCTAACAGAAGTTGGGTTTAAAAATGCCAGAGCTAGTGACATGCTCCTTCTTGTCTCTCCCACGGATCCTATCAAATAGCTCCGTGGCATCTTCTAGTAACTGGGCTCGTCGTACCATCTCCGAGTATACTTGTATGTCAATCGGTGCCAGTTGTGTGATATATTGGGGCCTGAGTCCATTTAGAAATCTCCTAGCTTTCATTTTTTCGGTACTGACTAGGTGTTTAGCTTATCGAGACAATCTTGAGAATTGTGCCTCGTACTTAGTCACCGACAAAGATCGTTGCTTAAGTGTGACAAATTCGGCAGCTTTCTTCTCCTGGACTCGGTCTGAGAAATATTTATTGTTGAAATATTCAACAAATTCTTCCCAAGTAACTTGGTCCTGCTCTAAAGTGGCTTCTACTGACTCCCCCCAGCATCGGGCGTCCCTTTCCAGTTGAAATGTTGCCAATAAGACCTTTTCTTGGTTTGTGCATTGCATAACTCGAAAGATACGTTCGGTTTCCCTTATCCAATGCTCGGCGCCATCCGGATCCGTGGATCCTATGAACTTAGGAGGGTTCATGTTCTTGAAACTTTGGTGGAGGTTTCCCACTCCACGGTTCACCGCTCCCTGAGCTACCTATTGAAGTTCCTGCGTCATGCCTTGAATAGTGCGTTGCATGTTACGCCACTGAGCACGTTTGGCAACCATTGTCCTACAAGGATTTTAAATAACTAATTAATGTGAGACTTGACGAAGAGTTTGAATACCTTAGTTACTTTAACCCATGGTTCTACCCAATCTCACCGGTTAAAGGTTTAAACATATCCTTGGACTTGGGTTTCCTAGGAATTGAATATCCTAGGCTCTGATACCACAAAAACTGTCACGCCCCGAGCGCGGAAGGAACTCGGAGATGCGTGACGAGTTTATATCAATCATGTCATTCAGAGCGTTAGTGTATTCCACACAAAGACAGAGCGCGCAAGAGTAAAATAACCCGATCCTTTATTTCATCAAAACCTTTAAAGTACTTCTATTACAATTCACTTAATGGAAGTGCTAAGACTCATTAAAAGGAAAAGTACAAGGAATGACTCAATAAAATGGAAAGATAAGACTAGACGACGCTTGGATAGTTGGAGTAGCTCTAATCTCATCACTCTTGACTTTCCCCATCTGAAATAGTTTCATCCTCGGACTTACCTGAAAAAAATAAGGGAAAAACACTATGTGAGCGAACGCTTAGTAGGGATTATATCTCAAGAGCTAGCTTGCTTTAAGTAGATTACATGTTACATGAAATGCAATAGGCTATGCATGCTCGCATAAAACGACAATAGAGAATGTATAACAAGAGAATAGTGAGTGAACTAGCAAGTCTTTCAAGAACTCATGTTAATATAGCAAGATAATCAAGCACGTATATCTATCATGTCAAGTGATCATGTCATGGCAAGAATTGGGTATCATGTTTCAAGCAAGTACAATAAATACCCTTTCCGGGTCACGCAAGTCATGTCATGTCAAGTCAAGTCAAGTACGAGATTTGTGGAATGTCTATCAAGTTAGTCATGCACTTCGGTATAATGCCATACCGTGATCATTACAACTCCAATGGGCACTAGTACTTTTGGGTGCTCCTCCTAGGACCAGATCGGGCCCTATATGTGCAGGCATTGATCATGTATTTTCAACATCCACTATAGTTATAACCAATATAGAATTCCAAGGATTCAAGCTGGTATGAACTTTAAGGTAGATCGTGCGAAATAGAATCTCAAGGATTGAACATGTAGGGACGATAATAACGGTATAACCACAATTCTTATTAAAACTAGGTGGAATCGGCTCCCTAACTTGGGTGCCAAGACAATAAGAATAAGCGCTCATATAGAGATAGTCGCTCGTTCTTGTACATGATAAGGTAGATAGAATTAGTGTCCATAAGTATGGCACATCATTCTTAAGCAGTATTAATGGCTTGGTTTCCCATTTCATTAAAGAGTATTCTCATGACATCAAAATAGCATATCATGAGGGCCGATATACCATGTTTCTTTAGAGTGACATGGAAATCAAGTAGTGTCATGGGTTTTGATGGTACAACCTGCTCGGTTACCTTGAGGGAATCCAAGACTAGCGAAGTCTTACGGAGGTCTGTATGATAAAGTCACTGGTCCAAAGGAACGGAATGTCCCATGGAGGGTTCATCTATCACTGAGAAATAGTGGGTAATCGATAAAACATCATGAAACGTGGAGCTATATTCACGGAATGGAATATAGTGCCAGTGTACACAACCCATGGTCAAGGGTTATAGAAAACCACGAAAATCAGGAAATCAGGAGATCAGTAAATTGATGCCTGAGCTTAAGTCTTCATTTTCTGAATTGGCGCCTTTGTCAGGGTCGTCAGTTCAATAAATGACGACTGTTCACTCAGTCGTTACATCCAGATTATGTAAATATTAATATCTGTAAACATTTCAAATTTTGATTATTGTAAAAATGACGCCTTTCATGAAGGCTTCAATTCTGTAAATAGCGCCCTAGTCAGGGGCGTCATATATCAAACTAAAGGGTAGGGTGTATGTCGTCATTTCAATATCCAGGAGTATTATAAACATTTTTATAATTCATAGTTTATCACTAAATTGGTGCCTATTTCCATGGGCGTTCATTCAATTGACGACCAAGCTACGGTCGTTATTTCATTGTCATACGATTTGCACCGGACAGGTACAATCATAGACACATGATTTTTTTGGAGTATTTCCAATCAAGAAACTAGAGACATGTATAGATCGAGAAAAATAGTAGGAATTTATGGACATGATCATGCATTAGTTTACATGTAAGGGTTCATATTTATTAAATTTTGAACATTGCGTAATTATTAATTATCTAGCCAATTGACGACTGTTTACACGGTCGCTAAATAAAATAGCGCCCTAGATTGGGTCGCTATTTACTTTAAATGCAGAAATCAAAAATCTGATATCGGTAAACCTTTCTACTGATCACTATCAACCTATATGCATGCAGAGACTTAACATGATTTTGCATAGAACTTGAGAAAACCTACCTTGTGGTGATTTGGTTGATGGTAACGTGAAAAAAAATAGCCACAAATGATACTCTGTTTTCAACAGAGTAACCGGGTAGAAGGAAGAAGAGGATGAAGCTTGTTCTCCTTCAATATGAAGCTTGTTCTTCTAGCTTCAGCAGCCGAAGGAAAACAGCAGCAGCAGTTATGGTAGCAGAAGAAGACTTCCTCCCCTTAAAAGAAAGGAACGGATGTCCCTCTTCACGGTAGCGGCAGCAGGAGAAAAGTAAGAGAATGAAGAACCTTCCACGTTCTTCACGGTCTCCACGATAGGATGAAGATAACAAGAGCAACGCAGTAGCAGTAACTTGAAGAAGTAGGGAAGCAGTGGAAAAGAATAGAATTCTCTACCCCACGTACAGCCAACGAAGAACACTCTTCAAGAGAGCAGCAGGACGTCGTTGAAGAAAAAGAGCCAGTGGGTTGGCTCGATGGAGGGGTTTAGTATTTATAGAGAAGGAATCCTAATGGGTTTTTAATAGTTCGATTAGAACTAAAATTTCCTTGGTAGAATCCTTACTAAACTTAAATATACACGTATCAATCCCTTTCTTAATCAAAACTTACCTCGGATAGCATCCCTATTCGAACCAAACACCAACGGTTCTGTTTGTAAATGACGCCTAAGGTTGGGGCGTGATTTAAAAACGATGCCTCTGTCACAGTCTTCAATTCTTTTATATGACGCCTGTTAAGAGGGCGTCAATTCTTAAATTAGCGTCTGCTCGAACAGTCTTCAATTAAATGATGACCTGCCAGGAGGCGTTATTTTGCTTATGACCTATTTGTTATATGTTTTAAGTATATATATATATAAGTTGGGCTATTATTATTGGTTTAATCTTTTAATCCATTTAGGATTTTATACCTTTAATTTACCAGGGTTGCTACATCATAGCCCCATGTATAGAAGTCTTGAAGGTGTAGATGGTCACGTTCATGCAGTGGGGTAGGTGGGGCGGTGAATATATAGGAAGTATGATTCCTCCCTCGGGCAAAAGGGTATGAAGTCCGGCTCGGTCGGCATAGGGAGTAATAGAAGAATCTCCATGGTGACACAACCCACGGTGCACACGGAGGTAATGGATCCTATGGTCAGATGAGTGAAGCTACGACTAGTGGGTTGGTCGAAGCCTCGGGCCAATAAGTGCATCAACGTCCATTGTCGGTGTAAACCCATAATAAGGTCACCCAAGGAATCAACATGGTGACTAGATCGAAAGGTAGTGTGGTAGGAGTTGACGAGCACTAATGGTAAGGTGGGGTCCATTGATGGGTAAGGAGGTGGGACCAAGCCATCCTTGAGCCAGCTAAGAAGCGGCTCGGCTATGAAAAGCGTACCCGTTAGAAACACGGGTGGCTCGGGCTTTGGTGGCTCCAAATAAGTTGGTTCCGAATAAAGTTCGGAAGGAGAGGGTGGCAAAGGAGCACTCATGGGTGGTGAAGAGGCACATGTCCTTTCTAATCAATCCAAAAATATTTTCTCGATCTCATCAAAGGTGCGGGTTGGAGTAGGGACCTCGTGGTGGACTCGCTCCTCATCTCTTGGCTCGGGTGTGGACCTAGGCTCAGCTAGAAGCGGGGCTTCCACTTGGTGGAAGGTGACTGGGCGGACCACTTGATTGGGGTTGCTTTGGAGGGCTTGGATTGGGGTGAAGGGGCGGGATTGGTTGGAGGTGTGGCCCACTTGATTACGAGTGAGTTGGTGGGGTTGGCTAGTGGTATGACCCCCGTGGTTGGAGGTAGGTGGGCGGGGAAGATAGACCCTCCTAAGCGCTCTCTTCATGTCCCACCATGACTCGATGGGCCCTTATCTCCTAATCTGTCTTAAGCATTCAATGTCCCCCCACTTCTCGATAGCCTCGTGAAGCAGCCTATCCCTGGCAAAAGAGAATTCATGGGCCTCGGACATGATGTAATAAGCGAAGTATTTGTCCATGGCGGCTTCCCAATATAGGTAGTCGCTGGGGACTTTGGAGCCATAAAAGTCCGGGGATTCGGGCCCAAGCCCATGAGGGTGCCAACGGTAATATCGCCTTGGCGACCGAGATTCCATTGCGAATGGAGAACTACAAGGCGGGCATGCCGACACACGGAGACAAGACACTAGACACGACCCTAAACGATAATGCAAGTTGGGATGCACTAACTAATGTTGCATCCATACGGTTTTGATAATGTCTCACACTATAAATCAATATGTTTCTATCTCTAGATTAATTCATGCTTCATCACTTAGGATAGTACAGTTCATGTGGTTGTCATATAGACATGCATTACTTGATCAACTCTATACACTGCCAGCATACTTGTTCAAAGTCTCTACATTGTAGTCTGTACATTGGCCATGTCTGTACAGAGTCGTTTGCATCAAGTCTACACATCCTGTTTGCACGCAAGACTTTAGAGTTTACACATCGCACATCATGCAGTCCTAGAAGTCTATACATTGCATCATGTCTAAAGTCCATACATTGTCTCAGTGTCTTATACTTCGTCTACACTGTCTAGCACACACATTGCATATAGGCAAAGTCTGCACATTGGTAGAGTCTATACATCGGCCTGGCGCTCGCTAAGTCAATTCATCGCTTAAAGTCTGTACAGCCCAAGTCTGTACATCCATCGTCTCACTCAGCATCTCATTCAAGTCTATACATCGTAGAGTATGTACAGAGTTTGCACAAGTCTACATGCTTCTAAGTCTATACATCGTTTATGAAGTCTGTACAGCAGTGCTTTCCTTGAAAGCAAGTCTATACATTGCGTTGGTGGAAAGTCTATACATTGGGCTGTAGCTTGCACGAAGTGAAGTCTATACATTGGTTCAGGGTTTCCAAGTCTGTACACTGGTCCTCAAGTGTTGTAAGTTTGTACATTGGTGCTTTGCCAAAGTCTATACATTGTGAACCTTCAAGTCTGTACAGACTTTGCTTCGCTCAAGTCTGTACATCGTCCAGTTGTCTTTGGCAAGTCTTCACATCGTGAAGTCTATACTTTCAATTGCCTTGCTGTGCTCAAGTCTGTACAGCCTTTCCCTTGCAAGTCTTTACATCAGATTCGCATGTCTATACATCTCATAAGTAGTTCAGAGGGCGTCAACCCATTGAGCCCACGAGGTTGACGCAACCTTGAAATGCCTCAGATGTCTTTGAAGATAAGGCTGGAGGCGTTGACGCATGGGGTCCTTGCGTCGACCCACTGAACTGACCCAGATCTAACTTTTCTTCAAGGGGTAAGTCTAAACATTGGATATGGGTGTGCATCATGAAGTCTATACACTGCTTGTGTAACTCAAGCCTTTACATCAAAGTCTATACACTTGTTAGGCTTGTTCATGCATCAGTTCTTCAAGTCTATGCATCGGCGCACTGTTCATGCATCAGTTCTTCAAATCTATGCATCGGCGTACTGTTCATGCATCAGTTCTCCAAGTCTATACATCGGCACACTATTCATGCATCGGTTAAGTCTATACACTGGCTATGGCTTGCTCATGCATCTTACCCACGCAAGTCTGTACACTGAGGTTGCTTGAAAGGCTTCAAGTCTACACACTCTCACATTGTACACACTTGCTTATTTTCTGCTTCTAAAGTCTATACACGCTGTGTTAAGAGCCTGAACTAACTAATTGCATTTCTTTGTCTCTGCCTGCAGATGAGTCAGGTTGATGATTGGGCACGTGAACCGAGGATGATGCCTGGCATGTGATCCGAGGATACTCTGGAAAAGGAGGGAACGAGCCCCACTCGTGTGAAGTACTGGAATTCAGGTCTGATGCCATATAAAAGGAAGCCTTTTGCGAACAGGAGAAAAGAATTGGAGGAAAAAGCTGAGCAGAAGAATCCCTGAGCAGAAGAAGAAAAGAGAGAGCCTCCATGTTCCAGAGAAAAGATAGAGAGAAAAGATTTGAGAGTATTGTTCTGAGAGAAAAGTCTGAGTGAGAGAGTAGTGTTTAATTTGCTTCTTCGGAAGCTACATTGTTTTGGTTTTCAGAAACGATTGTCTTCACCGATTGTCTTGTTTTCTGTTTCTTTCTTCATATTTCTGATTTCGAATTGTTACCCTCCAGTGTTTGGAGGAAGGGAGAGTTACTCTGGTTTCCCTCTGGGCTGCAGAGGAAGAGAGATTTGTGATCTCTGGTTTTGCCAGTGACGGGTTGTCACTAGCAGGTTCCCTCCGGGTTGGAGGAAGGGAGATCCATCTCCGGTTCTGGTCTTGCGGGTAGCAGGTCCAGGTGTCAAGCTCTATGGGTAGCAGAGTTTGGGTTGAGAGATTTGTTTCCCTTAGTTGGTCAAGCTGTGTGGCAGCATTTTGTTCGCAGACTGAGTCTGCTATTTCTTTTGGAAAAATAGGATGGAGGTGTTTATCAGGGCACAGAGCCACAAGCTGTGGAGGGTAATCACTACTGGGCCGTATGATGTGCCACCGAACGAGGACGCGTGGACAGATGTGCATGTCAAGCTATCCTCACTCAACCGGACGGCGTTGAACATCATCCAGTGTGCTGTTCACCCAGATGAATACGCCCGCATATCTACCTACAAGACTGCCAAGCGAATGTGGGATGAGCTGCAACTAATCTACGAAGGTACAGCTCAAGTGAGAGCCTCGAAGGTAAATCTCTACACCTCTGAATATGAATTGTTTAAGATGAAACCAGAGGAGAACATCACTGAAATGTATGTCAGATTGTCTTTGATCACGAATACTCTTAAGGAGCTAGGGAAAGAGGTGACTGGATCAGATATTGTCAAGAAGATTCTTAGATCTCTATTCCCAGCATGGCACACTAAGGCCATCGTGATAGAGCAGTCAAAGGATCTGACGACTTTGACAGTAAATGAACTCATAGGATCCCTCATGACCTATGAGATGAATTTCAAAGGAGGTGGTGAAGGAAGTGATAGGAAGGGTAAGAATGTAGCTCTCAAGGCATCCCGCAACAAGAGTAGCAGTAGCAGCAGCGGCAGCAGTAGCGGTGAGTCTGATGGTTTTTCCGATCTCGACCAGAAGGAGCAGGCAATGCTCACTCGACAGTTCAGTAAATTTTTAAGGAAAAAGGGGAAGACCTTTAGGAGGAAGAAGCCATACTCCTTTAGTAAGAATGTTGAATCTAGCAATCATAAGGACAGAAATAATAAGAGACTGACTTGTTTTCATTGTAACAAATAGGGACACATGAAAGGGGAATGCCCAGATCTCCAGAAGAAGGGTCCCTACTTTCAGAAGAAGAGCTCAAAGGTGCAGAAAAAGAAGAAGCCACAGGCAATGGTCTGCACGTGGAGCGATGAGGAAGAAGATCCGGAAATCACTTCCTCAGAGGAGTATGAAGAAGGAATTTGCCTAATGGCAAACAGCGAAGAGGAGGTCAGCCTGGCAGCTGAAGATAACAAGTGGTACCTCGACAGTGGCTGCTCCAGGCACATGACAGGAGACCGATCCAAGTTCAGCAAGATAGAGATGAAGGTAGGGGGTCTGGTCAAATTTGGAGGAAAGAACAGAGGTAAGATAATTGGAGTTGGCACAGTAGGTAAGTCTTCCACAAACTCCATTGAAAAAGTTCTACTTGTGGAAGGTCTTCAACACAACCTGATCAGCATTAGTCAGTTATGTGACAAGGGTCACATGGTTGTGTTTGATGATAATTCATGCAAAATCTTTGAAATAAATTCTGATGTGGTTAAATTTGTAGCCAACAGGATTAATAATGTCTACATGGTAGACTTAGATGCAGAATCGTAATCAAATCTATGTTTATCTGCTAATTCTAAAAATGATGCTTTTGAATGGCATAGACGTCTAGGTCATGCTAGCTTCTCTACCTTAAATAAATTGGTCAAGCATGATTTAGTTAGAGGCATGCCTAGAATTAAATTCAATTCTATTTCAAAATCATGTGATGCCTGTGCTCTAGGCAAATAGACCAGGAATTCCTTCAAGCTAAGATCTGAGCCATTGTCCACTAGACCAATGGAACTTCTCCATATGGACCTCTTTGGTCCTACTAGAACTCAGAGTCTTAATGGGAATAGGTTTGGCTATGTGATTATTGATGACCATTCTAGATATTCATGGATCTTTTTCTTAGCTAATAAAAGCGATGCTTTTCAAAAGTTTAATCAGTTTTTTAATAAGGTCAAACAAGAAGGAAAACACAAAATTTGCTCTATTCAATCTGACCATGGAGGTGAGTTTGAAAACTCCATGTTTTCTGATCTTTGTGAAAGAGAGGGACTAATACACAGGTTTTCTTCTCCCAGGACACCTGAACAGAATGAAATTGTGGAGAGAAGAAATAGAACTATTGTGGAGATGGCCCGAACCATGCTGATTGAAAGTCAATTACCAAGGAGGTTTTGGGCAGAGGCAGCCAATACAGCAACTTACATAATCAACAGGGCCATGGTAAGACCTATTCACAAGAAAACACCCTATGAGTTACTAAAAGGTAAGAAACCAAACTTGTTTCATTTCAGAATTTTTGGAGCTAATTGCTTTATTCATAACAATGACAAGAAAGATTTAGATAAGTTTGAAGCTAAAAGCTCCCCTGGAATATTTTTAGGATACTCTGAAGTGTCAAGGGCATATAGGGTCTTTAACATAATAGACCAGAAAGTTGAAGAGTCTCCACACATCCTTTCTAGTGATAAGAAAGGTGTTTCTAACATTGAAAATTTTGACAGGGATTCCAAGCATGATGGGGAATTCCTAGAAGACCAAGAAGAAGAAAAGACTCAGCCGAGTGGAATATTAAATCCCTCCAACCAGGAAGAGCCAAGAGAAACATGTGAGTCTTCAATAAATGTCAGATTTCTTAAAGATCATCCGATAGATAATGTCATAGGCAATCCTGAAGATCCTCTTCGGACTAGGTCTCATTTTAGGAATGTGAATAATGAAGACCTAATTGCTTTAGTCTCACAAATTGAACCCAAATCTGTAGAAGAGGCCTTGGCTGATCAAGCTTGGGTCAATGCTATGTGTGAGGAATTAGGCCAGTTCGAAAGAAATAATGTCTGGGAGCTTGTTCCAAGACCAGATAATGTTAATATCATAGGAACTAAGTGGGTGTTCAAAAATAAAATGAATGAAGATGGAATCATATCTAGGAATAAGGCCAGACTAGTAGCCAAGGGCTACTGTCAGGAATTTGGTGTGGATTTCGATGAATCATATGCACCTGTTGCTAGGATGGAAGCAATAAGAATGTTGCTTGCTTTTGCATGTTCAAAGAATATAAAACTCCAACAAATAGATGTTAAAAATGCCTTTTTAAATGGAGTCATTAAGGACGAGATTTTTTTTGAACAACCACCTGGATTTCAATTCTCTCCTCAACCTAACCAAGTTTTCAGGTTAAACAAAGCCCTGTATGGTCTAAAGTAGGCTCCTCGAGCATGGTATGAAAGATTGATTGAATTTCTGATCAGCAAGGGCTACAAAAGAGGTAAAGTTGATCAAACCTTATTTACCAAGGGTAAAAATAAAGATCTCATCATAGTTCAGGTATATGTAGATGACATTGTGTTTGGATCAACTAAGTATGAACTATGTGATGAATTCTCTAAAATGATGTCTGCTGAATTTGAGATGAGTTTGGTCGGTGAACTAAAGTATTTTCTTGGCTTGCAGGTACAACAGTCAGAGGATGGATGCTTCATCAACCAGACCAAATACACAATGGAACTATTCAAGAGGTTTGGTATGGAAAACCTGAAGCACATTACAACACCCATGGGTACCAATACCTCACTGGATGCAGATGAGACAGGTAAAGAAGTAAATGCCAAGCTCTATCGAGGTATGATTGGATCTCTTCTTTACTTGACAGCTTCTAGACCTGATATACAGTTTAGTGTAGGAATGTGTGCAAGGTATCAGTCTAGACCCACTGAATTACACTTAGATGCAGTGAAAAGAATTTTCAGATATTTGTCAGCTACTCATTCTCTTGGTTTATGGTTTCCTGCATCACACACACTTAACCTAGTTGCATACACAGATGCTGATTATGCAGGATGTAAACTAGACAGGAAAAGCACTAGTGGTCACTGTGAATTTTTGGGTGGGTGTTTAGTGTCTTGGGGTTCCAAGAAATAACATTCTGTGGCCCTCTCCACTGCAGAAGCTAAATATGTGGCTGCAGGGAGTTGTGCTACACAAGTCATTTGGATTAAACACCAGCTTCAGGACTACCAAGTAGACCTGGGGTGCACACCTATCTATTATGATAATACAGTGCCATTAATCTTGCCAAGAATCCTATTTTGCATTCACACACCAAACACATAGAAATAAGGCATCATTTCATAAGAGATGAGGTTTCTAAGAACAATTTTGAACTGATTCATGTAGGCACTGAAAATCAGATTGCTGACATCTTCACTAAACATCTGCATAATGAAAAATTCACTACACTGAGAAGAGAATTAGGCTTGTATAAATTGTCTTAAATGTGAAGTCTATTCTTTTTGTGAGGGCGAGTTCTGTAAATCTGATGGTTAGCTTTTTGTAATGCTATGTTTGAGGGGGAGCTGGTTGAGCTATGAGAGGGAGAGTTCTTTGACAGAATCAAAAAGATTGACCAGATGTGTGTCATTACTGGTTTTCATGACTGATCTAGTGTGGTTCTCTTAGACAGTAGAATCTCACTCATCTCTTAAGTCTATAAGTCTGTGATACTAAAGTCCAGCAAGAATCTTCCCTCTGGTAGTTTATCAGAGATCTGAATTAATTGTTAAAGTTTATCTCCCTACATTGTCAGTGATTTCAGTTCAGGCCAAAACTTGTATGTCTTGATATCTGACCAAAACAACTTGAAATCTAGACTTCAAGATTCACTTCAAGAAATAGACCTTCTGGTATTATTTTCAATCATTCCATCTCCTCAACACAAGGGCTTAACTGAATAAACATGTCTTGTTTTGGTCATTGAGAAACTGGGAGCTTCATCAATGAAATGAAGTTTTCTCCTATGTCATGAGGTGTCAAATGCTTAAAATGAATGAAAAGACATGACAGAGCAATGGTGGCTAGCTGGTGAGTGACTGGGGACTCTGGCCTCTAATCAAGGTGTTTCCTCATGTCAAAAACCACAGTTACTAACTCTATTCCTTTAAAAAAAAGGGGGGAGGAGGTAATGAGGTACTCACACTGAGTAACTAGGAATTCAGGCCTCTAATCAAGGTGTCTCCCTAATGTCAAAAGAGTGAATTACCAACTTACTCATTGGTCTTCTTGAAAATCATCTCAAAACTCCCTTGTTGTTATGCACTAATGGATTGCTTGTCCTCAATACCTTGAGAACACCTTCTCTGACTTTGTCTCTTGTTGTCTTTTGGGATAGTTGCCAGTTCAGCTAAATCATGCCATACTTGTTAACTCCTGCTCTAAATCATACACTATGTATGTTGATAAACTTGTCTATCATTCTATTTCTCTATTGTTTACTGGAGTTCAAGAATCTTCACTTGAATTTAGCACCTCACTTATTCTCTTAAGACTTGCTCGTGCCTTTCTACACTAAGAAGTTACTGTACTTCTTCTTCATGTCTCCAGCACTTTCATATATTCTGCATTTCCTTTTGCTGATGTCAAAGGGGCAGAGAGGCTCTGCAATATCAGTAGATCATGAGTTGTGGGGGAGAGAATAGTTTGCTATCATGAGCTATGGGGGAGAATAGCTTGTCATGGAAATACCTGAAAGTGTGTTGTGGGGGAGTTGTTTTGGAGAAAGAAGTGTTTCAGTAGTAGTGTTTAATTTGGCTCTGCATGCATTTGCTTTAAATTTGCCTTGAGTGTTAATTTCTTGTGAATCCTTGATATTGCTTGATTCATAGTGTTGCCATCATCAAAAAGGGTGAGATTGTTGCATCCATACGGTTTTGATGATGTCTCACACTATAAATCAATCTATTTCTATCTCTAGATTAATTCATGCTTCATCACTTAGGACAGTACAGTTCATGTGGTAGTCATATAGACATGCATTACTTGATCAACTCTATACACTGCCAGCATACTTGTTCAAAGTCTCTGCATTATAGTCTGTACATTGGCCATGTCTGTACAGAGTCGTTTGCATCAAGTCTACACATCCTGTTTACACGCAAGACTTCAGAGTTTATACAGTGCACAACATGCAGTCCTAGAAGTCTATACATTGCATCATGTCTAAAGTCCATACATTGGCTCAGCATCTCATACTTCGTCTACACTGTCTATCACACACACTGTATATAGGCAAAGTCTACACATTGGTAGAGTCTATACATCGGCCTGGCGCTCACTAAGTCAATTCATCGCTTAAAGTCTGTACACCCCAAGTCTATAAATCCATCGTCTCACTCAACGTCTCATTCAAGTCTATACATCGCAGAGTCTGTACAGAGTTTGCACAAGTCTGCATGCTTTTAAGTCTATACATCGTTTATGAAGTCTGTACAGCAGTGCATTCCTTGAAAGCAAGTCTATACATTGCGTTGGTGGCAAGTCTATACATTGGGCTGTAGCTTGCACGAAGTGAATTCTATACATTGGTTCAGGGTTTCAAGTCTGTACACTGGTCCTCAAGCGTTGTAAGTCTGTACATTGGTGCTTTGCCAAAGTCTATACATTGTGAACCTTCAAGTCTGTACAGACTTTGCTTCGCTCAAGTTTGTACATCGTCCAGTTGTCTTTGGCAAGTCTTCACATCGTGAAGTCTATACTTTCAATTGCCTTGCTGTACTCAAGTCTGTACAGCCTTTCCCTTGCAAGTCTTTATATCAGATTCACACGTCTATACATCTCATAAGTAGTTTAGAGGGCGTCAACCCATTGAGTCCACGAGGTTGACGCAGCCTTGAAATGCCTCAGATGTCTTTGAAGATAAGGCTGGAGGCGTTGACGGATGGGGTCATTGCATCGACCCACTGAACTGACCCACATCTAACTTCTCTTCAAGGGGTAAGTCTATACATTGGATATGTGTGTGCATCGTGAAGTCTATACACTGCTTGTGTAACTCAAGCCTTTACATCAAAGTCTATACACTTGTTAGGCTTGTTCATGCATCAGTTCTTCAAGTCTATGCATCGGCGCACTGTTCATGCATCAGTTCTTCAAATCTATGCATCGGCGCGCTATTCATGCATCAGTTCTCCAAGTCTATACATCGGTGCACTATTCATGCATCGGTTAAGTCTATACACTGGCTATGGCTTGCTCATGTATCTTACCCACGCAAGTCTGTACACTGAGGTCGCTTGAAGGGCTTCAAGTCTACACACTCTCACATTGTACACACTTGCTTATTTGTTGCTTCTAAAGTCTATACACGCTGTGTTAAGAGCCTGAACTAACTAATTGCATTTCTTTGTCTCTGCTTGCAGATGAGTCAGGTTGATGATTGGGCACGTGAACCGAGGATGATGCCTGGCACGTGATCTGAGGATACTCTGGAAAAGGAGGGAACGATCCCCACTCGTGTGAAGTCCTGGAATTCAGGTCTGATGCCATATAAAAGGATGCCTTCTGCGAACAGGAGAAAAGAACCAGAGGAAAAAGCTGAGCAGAAGAATCCCTGAGCAGAAGAAGAAAAGAGAGAGCCTCCACGTTCCAGAGAGAAGATAGAGAGAAAAGATTTGAGAGTATTGTTATGAGAGAAAAGTCTGAGTGAGATAGTAGTGTTTAATTTGCTTCTTCGGAAGCTACATTATTTTGTTTTTCAGAAACGATTGTCTTCACTGATTGTCTTGTTTTCTATTTCTTTCTTCATATTTCTGATTTCGAATTGTTACCCTCCAGTGTTTGGAGGAAGGGAGAGTTACTCCGATTTCCCTCTAGGCTGCAGAGGAAGAGAGATCTGTGACCTCTGGTTTTGCCAGTGACGGGTTGTCACTAGCAGGTTCCCTCCGGGTTGGAGGAAGGGAGATCCATCTCCGGTTCTGGTCTTGCAGTTAGTAGGTCCAGGTGTTAAGCTCTGTGGGTAGCAGAGTTTGGGTTGAGGGATTTGTTTCCCTTAGTTGGTCAAGCTGTGTGGCAGCATTTTGTTCGCAGACTGAGTCTGCTATTTCTAGCGGTGGCTAGTGGAATCCTCACTCTGGTTGGGAGTGAGGGGTGGATGTAGATTGTGAACTACAATCGAACCACCTTAAAATTTCTTGTCTCTTCTGTGGTTTGCTTGCTATTGTTGTGTTGCATTTCCTCTGCTCGTGAAATTGCTTCTCTGTGAACAGAGCTTTCAATCGCACACTTATTCTGTCCCGGTTATTGATTGCTTTAGCTATACTCTTTCGCTGCATCTGAAGGGTTGTGAAACTGTAGAACTGATTTTCTGCTGAAGTTTTAAAATCGGGAGTGATCTATTCATCCCCCCCTTCTATATCACTCTACGCTGCGCATATCAATTAATGCATACTAAGGACCCTAGACTTAAACCAAGACTCGGTACGTGGCTGAGTTAATCGATCCGAAGATCACTCGCGCAAGTGTGCTGCCTTCCCGATAGGCGTAGCCTAATGTTCGGATAACACCTTTTGATATACCGATTAATGGTATGCAGATGTGACACTTAGATCGACTTAGACAATGACTAGACGTAAATGACATTTTTTTCCACCAGACTACCCTAGACTCAACTGGCGCTCTGATATCAATTTGATGCGGGACGGACACGCGACCTGGGACTCTAGCTCGCGATCGTCCCTAAGCGAGGGAAAATGTGGGACCATACGCGGTTGAGAAACCAGTCGTGAGTCTCGGGTATCGACCTTTCCGCGTGAACTCAAATCGAGTCACAGGACGGTACACTCACTAACTCTCGCAGTGGTGATATAGTATGTTCGGGCTAGAAACCTAACACTCGCAGTGGCATTCAAAAATATACGAGGTAAGCAAAATGCGATAAAGAGAGGGGCGAGTTTACCTCCACGCTCCGGGCGTGGGGAAGACGATCCCGGCCAAGACAGTAACTCCCGGTTAAACAATTATCACAATAATTACAGAAATGATTTCTACTGCCCACTCCACGCAGGGAGGTAACGGGCAACAAATGGGGCCCGGGAGGACCGAACTTGGGTTGACGGGCAGCGTTTTGATGTAGCTTCAGCGGCACGTGTATTCACGAACGTGGGGCCCACATGCTGGTCGGTGGGTCCGAGTGGGCCCGGAGTGGTACCACTATGACGTTGGCCCCTAGAGAGGCGCTCCCTGGGACGGCGGCACGCCGGTTCACCTCGCGGAAGGCGAGTTGGCTCCGATCTTCATTAGTTGACCTTGCTGCCCACGGATCTGAAGCTGCTGTTTTACAGCACGTGACCCAGTGAGATCTACTGCTGAGATCACTCCCGACGTCGGATCAAGGCACAAGAGGCATCATTGGAAAGCTCTTTCAAAATACTTCGCTCTAGGGCCAGAGAAATAATTTTGCATTTCTCGGATCTGCCTTGATCGATTTTACAAGTTGTTGTTGGACAGAACCCGAAATCTCAGGACAGAACTAAGTTTTCCTGAGAGTTGGCATTGACTGTGCCTCAAACCTCATATCTGAAACTTGGACCCTTCACGAAAGTTGTAGAGGTGGAAACAAGGAAGACGGAGATAATTTGTATTTGACTTTTGGTGGAGGTTTCGATTTTTTGAGGATTTTATACTGACTGGGGGTCGGATCTGAACTGCACAGGACAGAACAGATTTGGGAAAAGATAGCAATTTTTAAAAATACAAAAAGGACTCTAAAAATTCCAAGAAAATTTGTGGATGATGGGGGTGGTGGATAGAACTCCCAATAAATTTGGGGATTGAAACAAGTAAGAAAAAGTGGGTCGAAGAGGGGAAACTTAGGGTTGTTGTGATAGGATCTGAACAGAAGAAAGAACTGGAAGGTGGAAATATACGAAAATGGAAAAATAGCAAACGAAAGGTAAATGACCAGATTGTTTTTGTGGAGGCTCGGGTGGAGGTGGATGACTCACCCTCCATGTTTGGTTGCGATCTGAACTGCATAAGGAGAGCTAAAAATTGTGGAGTAGGGCTCTATCCTGATGTAGACAGAACTCTGGCGATGAAGACGGCGGGACGATGGCGGTGCGATGGCGGCGGCAAAAATAGAATTCAGAGGATCAGAGGAAGAGGTAGAATGGGTCTCACACCCAAGATTTAACAGAAATCCATCTGCAAGAGGGGGAGGGAGAGAAGAGGAGGGCACACCCTTCTTTGGCTCCAACTAAATTTTACAAATTTTTCTCTTCATTATTTCTTACAAAACACTATACATGGGCTTATATAGAAGGGCAGGAAGGGGGAGGGGGTTGGGATTTCGTGGGAGAGAGGGGAGGGGTAGTATTTTCTTCCCCCATGCGGTCAATTGGCCTAAAAAAATAAAATATAAAATGTCATTTTAATGGGGGGGCACCCCCTTGACTATGAATGAGCCATTTTGGACTTTTTAGTCCATTTGTCCCCCATGTGTCTAATTGAATGTCAAACCATCTAGAAGCCACCTAGGATGGTTGACCAGCCCCACATGGCTTGGGTGGATCAATGGGGAAGGAGTGAGGGCCCCCTTGCTGGACCTACTAACATTTTACAAATAAACCCAAAGATCCTTAGGGAATGACACATTGGCTGATAAAGCCTTACAATTGTAAACATACTTTCCTAAGGATATAAAAGCAAACAAAAGGACACAAATGTAAAATAAAATGTTAGTGCTCTTGCTCTGATGTCCCCATCACTGGTCTTGGCCCAGCTGGGAGCTGAAGCAGTGTATGCGTATGCTCGGGTGGAGTCAGAGCGAGAGACCCTTTCGTGGGCCCGCGGTGCGCTCGATCAGAAGGTCGAGCATCTGAACCTCGATCTTGGGGACCTTCGACGGGAGATGGCCCCGCTCCAGGCGTTGGTGCAGTCGAGCCAAGCGGAGGCTCGGTCGTTGACGGAGCAGCTGGCCCAGGCCCGTCGCCTGATCGACCGGAAGAATGAGCTCCTGGAGGCGGAGCGCAAGATTCAGGTCGAGCGCGGCGAGCAATGGAAGGCCAAGCGAGAGGGGCTCGAGGATCGAGTCCGGGGGGCCGAGGGTGCACGGGCCGAGGTTGAGAGGAAGCTGTTCGAGTCCAAACAGAGGATAGCTGAGCTTGAGAGGAAGGCGGAGCTGGCGAGGGCAGAAGCTCTCGAGCAACATAGATGCTCGGAGGCTTACCACGCTGCTCTTCTTCAGGCTGCCTTCCCTTACTACGAGTCAGGCTACCATCGGGGGCTTCGGAAGGGCTTCTCCTAGGGCTTCAATCGGGCCGTCATAGAGGTAGAGGCCCAAGTGTCTAGGCTCATTTTCCCTTCCGGGCAACGCTATGACTCGGACTGGGGTTCGACTGACTCTTCCCATTATACATCGAGGGAAGAGGAGGGTCAGGAGTCCTTGACCTCGTCCGAGCGATCACCAACTCCAGCAGCCTCAGAAGGGCGCACGACCGAGACAGTTCCCACACAGGTGGGGTCAGTGCCTGGGTCGGCCGTCGCCGAGAATACTGGGGGCAGATCGTTTGGTGCTGAAGAAGCCTTGCCTACCGAGCCTGAAGATGGGCCTGAGGCCTGATGTAATAGCTCTCTCTTTCTTTGTTCTTTCCCTTATGTAGCCGGGTAAGGCTTTTTTTGGAAAATATAATAGCGGTAGTATTGAATGCTGAATTGACTGTTTCTTACCGCTTTTGGTGTGATTTGACTACCAGATCCGTAGTCATTGGAGAAGGCGTCGATTTTCTCTGTAGATATCGCGCGTGCCGATCTGTCAAATAACTGACATGGCGTTGGCACCTTTCCATTTTTCCATACTGCCCTTAATGACTTGCTGCTTTGCACATCCCGCTGGCGGGATGTTTGGGAAACGAGGTAACCATCTCAGGGAAAGCCCTATTAGCGTGTTTTGTAAGAGGAGAGTCATTTAAGGCGATCAGCTCCCCCTTCGGCCTATAAAAGGTCTGAGGGGCGTCTCATTTTCCTTTCATCACTTAAGGCCATCCCTGGCGGTTTCTCCTTCTTTCCCTTCCGCGAGGCGTTGTGCTATCGGTCTTGGCGGGGCATGAAAGGCGCTTTAGAAGATGATGATGCAGATGGCAGTAGGAGGGAAGCTCCTGCTATTTCAGTCTGGAAGAGGGTTCGTCAGTCGGGGGTCACTCTAGGAGAGGGTTCATCATGCTGGAGCATGTCGCCCTCCTGTCGCTGACCCGCCGATGTTATTATGAGGGCAGGGGGGAGCTAATTAAGCTCCCTCCTTTCTTGGCCTCCCCCTACCTCCTCGTCCTTCTCTGCCATTTTCTTTTTCTCCCTCCTCCTTCACTCTTTGGAGGATGCCTGCTCTCTCTGCCTTCCAAAGAGTTGGTAGAGATGAGGCCTTCACTTGTATTCCTTCCTCTTCTCCCATCTCTTTTTGTTGTTTCCCCTCTTTTCCTCTTTCCTTCGAGCTTTTCTCAAACCAACGAGGCCGGCAATCCTTTGTCTGAGCCAGTTTTCGCACGAGGCAGAGTCAGTAGCTGGACATAGGAGCGCTTACCGGGTTGGCAGAGCGTTTTGCTCGCGTTATAGTGCCAGAGGGTGTAATTTTTGTACGTGTATACTGTATTGGCTGCGGCCTACTTGTTGTACATCAAAGTTTAATAAGAAGGGAAGAATGGCATTTATTCTACTTTGCTTACATGTGCATGCTTGCCAAATGATCAAAAGTAGAACTTGCGAAGATTTGTCGAATTCCATATCCGAGGGATGAGTGTTCCTTCCATGGTGGACAGTCGGTATGCTCCTTTCCCGAGCGTCTTGACCACTCGGTAGGGGCCTTCCCAAGTAGGGGCCAACTTCCCTGCCGCCTCTAGTGGTCGAGATGTTTCGGCCTTTCTTAGGATGAAGTCTCCCGGCTGGAAATGTCTGTCTCGGACTCTGGAGTTGTAGTATCGAGTGATGCGCCGTTGGTATTCCGTTGCTCGGATACTTGCAATCTCTCGGATCTCGTCCGCTAAGTCGAGGTTCTCTCACAGTTTCTGCTCGTTTACCTCGAGTTTGAAGTGGACGACTCGGAGAGAGGGATTGCCGACGTCCAACGGAATTACGGCTTCTGTGCCATACACCAGCTGAAAAGGTGTTTCACCGGTGGCCGTTCTCGGAGTAGTTCGGTGTGACCATAGTACGCTAGGTAATTCCTCGAGCCAGCTTCCCTTGGACTTGCCGAGCCTAATTTTGATGCCTTTTAAAATAGTCTTATTGGCATTCTCGACCAGTCCGTTGGCCTGAGGGTGGGCTACCGAAGTGAAGTGATTGTGAATGTTAAGGTCGACATATTTGTCTCTGAATTAATAAGAATCAAACTGCCGACCGTTATCGCTCATGATCACTCGGGGGACACCATAGCGACAGATGATCGACTTCGAAATAAAACTCTATACGACTGATTCGGTGATCCTAGTGGTGGCTTCGGCCTCAATCCACTTGGTGAAATAGTCGATGGTGACGATGATGAACTTCTTTTGAGCTTGAGCCGTGTGGAATGGCCCTAAGATGTGGATCCCCGAACGAGCAAAAGGGCATGGCTCGACAAGGGTGATGTGCTCCGCGGCGGGCTGATGGATCAGGGGGTCGAAGCGCTGACATCGGTCACACTTCTGTACGTAGGTCGTGCAGTCACGCTGGAGAGTGGGCCACCAGTAACCCTACCAAAGCAAGATCCTAGCGAGCGATCTTCCTCCCTGGTGTGCACCGCAGATGCCTTCGTGTACTTCTTGAATAGCTCGGCTGGCTTCGTTGGTGCTGATGCATTTGAGGAGGGGGCCGGAGAAAGATCCGCGGTACAAGGCCTCATCTATACTGACGAAACGTCGAGCTTGGTACTTGAGCTTCCGAGCCTCCCGAGGGTCGGTGGGCTCTTGAGAATACCGGAGCCAGGATATGTAGGGAGTTCGCCAGTCGCTCGGGGGTGCTGGGTCAACAGTCATAAGCTCAGACTCGATGCTCGGTCGCTCGAGCTCTTCGGGAAAGACCGATCGTGTACCTGCGGGGTCGAGCAAGGAGGCCAGTCAAGAGAGGGTGTTCGCTCGGGAGTTTTCTTCCCGAGCTATCCGGACTACCTCAAAGCTTTCGAAGACTTGGGCCATCCTATTGACCGCCTGGAGGTACTTGACCATTTGTCCTTCCCGAGCTTCGTAATCACTATTGACCTAGCTAGCGACCAATTGGGAGTCAGTGTGGATCCCTACTCGCTCGGACCCTAGTCATTGAGCCATCCTGGCCCTTGAGATAAAGGCTTCGTACTCGGAGGCGTTGTTGGACGCCTGGAAGTTGAACTTCAGGGCGTACCGCAGCTCCACTCCTTCGGGGGACTTGAGGAGGACACCGGCGCTGCATCCGATCAAGTTGGAGGACCCATCGATGAACAGATCCCAAGTGGACCCGGGCGCAAGTGGAAGTGCTTCTTCAATCGGAACTGTGCTTTCAGTAATGAAGTCTGCGAGGGCCTGTCCTTTGATGGCCAAGCGGGGGCGATACGAGATATCATAGGCCCCGAGCATGATGGCCCATTTGACGAGGCGTCTCGAGGCTTCAGGGTGAAAGAGAATCTTCTTCAGGGGTTCGCCGGTCAATATGACGATGGAGTGCCCTTGAAAGTAGGGTCAGAGGCGCTTGGCCGAGGTAACCAACGCTAGCATGAGTTTCTCGATTGCGGGGTACCTTCTTTCAGCCTCATTAAGCACCTCGCTGGTATAGTAGACCGGTCTCTCGATCCCTGCGTCATTCCTGACTAGGACTGAGCTCACTGTAGAAGTGGTCGCCGAGAGGTAAAGGTGTATAGCTTCGCCCTAGACTGGCTTGGATAGCATCGGAGGCGAGGCCAAGAATCCCTTGAGTTCGGTGAATGCTTTCTGACATTCCTCATCCCAGGCGAACGTATCAGATGCCATTTTGGGTCCCCTCAACAATTTGAAGAAGGGTAAGCATCGTTTGGCCGCCTGGGGCAGGAAACGGTTGAGAGCAGCAATGCGTCCCATAAGGCGTTGGACATCCTTGATGCAGGTGGGCGGCCGCATGTCCAGGATGGCCTGGACCTTGTCTGGGTTGGCCTCAATCCCACATGAGTTACCAGGAAGCCTAGAAACTTCTCGGATCTGACTCCGAAGGCACATTTAGCAGGGTTGAGCTTCATGTTGCACCTCAGGAGGGTGTCGAAGGTCTCGGCTAAGTCGGTGAGGTGGTCTTCGGCCTTTGGTGTTTTGACAAGCATGTCATCAATGTAGGCCTCGACGTTCTGACCGAGCTATCCTTCAAAAATTTGGTTGATCAGTCTCCGATATGTCGCCCCGGCGTTCTTTAGTCCGAACGACATTCGGGTGTAGCAGTGTACGCTGAAGTCGGTGATGAAGGCGGTCTTCTCGATGTCCTCCGAGTCCATCCTGATCAGATGGTAGCCGGAGTAGGTGTCCATGAAGCTGAGTAGCTCATTGCCAGAGGTTGAGTCGAACAGTTGATCGATGCGTGATAGCGGGTAGCAATCCTTCGGGGTAGCCTGGTTGAGGTCGGTGAAGTCCACGCACATTCGCCATTTCCCAGAAGCCTTTGGCACCAGGACGACGTTGGCGAGCCACGTAGGGTACAGGACCGGAAAAAAAAGGTCAGTCTTCTGCCCCTTGATGACTTGCTCTTTGATGACCGCTTGCTTCTCCGGGGTGTGCTTTCTCCTACGTTGTTGGACTAGCTTCACCGTTGGGTCGAGGTTGAGCTTGTGCATCACCACGTCTCCCGGGATCCCGGGAAGGTGCTCGTCAGACCATGCAAAGACTTGGATGTACTGGACAAGGAAATCCTTATATTTTCCCTGTTCCTCAAGTGGTAGACTGGCTCCGATCTTTACTCCTAGAGTCGGGTCACCGTTAAGGAAGACCGTTAGCAACTCGCCACCAGGCTCAGATATTGCGGGTCGCTCTTCGGCTCCCTTTACTCCTTTATTTTTCCCTTCCGGCCTAGTGGCTTCGACCGAGATTATATAGCACCGTCTAGCCAATGCCTGGTTACCTCAGACTTCCCCCACGCCATACTTGGTTGGGAACTTCATTTTTGTTAAAAGGTAGAGGGCACCGCTCTCATTCGACTGATGATACCTTGTCCGAAGATGGCGTTATATGCCGTCATCCCTTTAATCACGATGAAGTCTACCATAACCGTAATGGTTTTGGGTGGGGTGCCGATAGTAACTAGCAGGCTCAGGGCTCCCTCGGGATAAGTTGCCTGGCCGTTGAACCCACAGAGGGGGGTTCGGATCGAGCGGAGTTTAGATGGATTATCTCCCATCTTGAGGAAACATTCATAGGATAATACATCAGGGGCACTACCATTGTCAACTAAGATCATGTCTACATTACAATGGTTTATTGTAGCCGATACAACGAGAGTGTCATCATGCGGGGTGGTTAACCCTTCCAGGTCTTGGTCGAAGTATACCAGGGCCTGTCGCTCGCCTGCAGGGCCTTAGGGGGCTAAGCAGAGGCTCGGCTCGCCCGCTCGGCGTGACGCTTTCTTCCTTGGCTGCTATCTCCACCTGATGCTGAGGCACCCGCGATGACGTTGATGTGGACTCCGCAGGGGGCATTGTAGATCTCTTTAGGGGCACCTCGGTCTTCCTTCTGCCTGGACACATACGGGATAGGTGCCCCTAGCGGATGAGGCACTAGATCTCATCTTGAAGTTGATGGCAATCGCTGGTGTGATGCCCGTGATTGCTGTGGAATAGGTAATGCTTGCGGTGATTGCGGTGCTTGGCCTTCATAGGCTCGGGTTGGTTGAGGAGGCCCGACCCTTTGATGTCTTCATAAATCTCGTAGACGGTGGCGATAAGGGGGGTATACCGCTCGTACTTCCGGGATGGCTCTTTATGGTCTCCGTCCTGATTCCACCTCTTTCCTTGACCCATCCTTTGCTCGGACGATCACTTCTTGTCCCCCTCCCGATCCGAGGCTATCGTGCCTTGGCAGGCGCTGAGGACTTCCTCGCACTCTACATGCCGCAGGGCCAGGGTCACTAGCTCGGCAAGGGAGGTGGGAGGATGAAGCACTAGCTCGCGCCGCAGCTTCTCGTCGCGGGTACCCCCGGTCAATGCGGTGATGGCAGAGGCCACATCCAGGTGGGGGATGCGCAGGGCTTCCGATTTGAATTGGTTGATATAAGCCCACAACTTATCCCCTTGTTCCTACTGGAGGGCCAATAATCCCGCCACTAACCGGGGTGGACCGCTGCCGGCGAAGCTTTCCTTGAACACTCGCCTGAATTGCTTGAAGTTGTGGATGCTACCGGGGGTGAGGACCCTGAACCAAGCCTGAGCACCCTGAACTAGAGTGGTCATGAACGCTCGGCACTTGATTACGTCAGACGCTCCATGTAAGGTCATTAGGGCGTCGAAGCTGTCGTAGTGGTCGGTCGGGTCTCCCTAGCCGTCATACAACTTGAAGGTCAGGAGTGAGATCCTGGGGGATCTCTCAGCCTTCAAGATGTAATCGAAGAACGGGGATCGCTCCTCATCCTCCGCAAGAGAGGTCTTCTGCAAGGCACGGAGGGCGTGCTCTTGCTCCGTGAAATGACTCTCAAAGTCTTGCAATCGAAGAGACAGCTTCGCTTTTCGTTGGCTCGAGGGGCTAGGGGGGCACACTTACATGCTGTCCTGATGCTCCTCCGGGGCCTCGGCTTCCGAAAATAGTTGGCGTGCTCCAGTCTTCTCCCTCCTCGGGGTTGAGGAGGCTTCCTGCTCCGGGGGAGGGGCATGCGATGGTCCTCCTGATAGGTTGCGGATGAGCCGCCGCCCCCGGAGGGTAAAGCGGGCTCCAGCAGTTTGCTGGGAGGCATCTCCGAGTGGAGGGCTCTTCCGAGGGAGCTGCGACTTCTCCTCCCTGGCCGCCTGGGCCCTCATGAGATCCACATGGACATCCAATTTTGCGTTGAGGGTTTGGAGGGCGTCGGTGCTCCAGTCGGGAAGCTGTTCCCCCTCCATCGATGGAGGTATCTCATTGGCGGGGTTGCTCGGCGGGGAGTTCCCTGTGGGGAGAGAAAGTGCACCTTCTTCTGCCACCGGGGCCTTTCCGTTGTCCCCGATAATCCTCCTGCTAGAATTCCTTCACACCATGATGGCTCTTTGTTCGTTTCCCACAGGCAGCGCCAGATGAAGAGGGGCGATCTCGCGCTACTCCTGAGCAGGGAGGAAGATGACCACGTATCCTTGAAGTGTGAACTGCAAGAAGGGAAACGAGTCAGAGGTGCCCAGGGATAGATCCCTCGGAAAGACCCTCCGATGATTAAGTCAGCAAAGTAGTAGAGCTCTGGTGCGAAGGGAATAGTTAGGAGGAAGGTGGGAGCGCAAGATCCCTCTCCACCAAAAGGTGAAGTGGTTCCTGCTTAGGGTTTTGGCTCTTGCCTTGCTTACTGCTTGTAGTGGGGCTTTTCCAATTTAAATAGTGGCTTGTTGTGCGACTGATCCCTATAAGCAGAGGAGTCTCAGGGGGGGTTACGTCTTTCATGCGGGCTCCTTATAGCACGCGGGCTCTTGGTCTCCCCTATCCCCTTGAGCTTCCTGCCATTAAGGGACTCGGAACGGCCATACTATGAAGCTTCCATCAGTGAGCCCGAGCGATAGGCACTTGTCCAGGAGTGGTCTCCCGAGCAATGAGTGCATGGTCTAGATAGGGAATAGGAGGGTCCGGGGGAGCTTTCCCAATCGAACAGATGCTCGAACTTCCCAACCCGAAGGCCGCCTAGGAAGCGCTTGTACCGAGTGAGTTTTTGGGCTTTATACTAAGTGGGCCCAGGGGCTGCCACTTCGAGGAGTTGGGCCTCATTTGGTCAGATTTAGACCTCGTTTGGCCTCTCCGTACGGGCGATGAGATTTCCCCTCTCCACCCCACATCAACGGTGAACTCTTTTACATGATAAAAAAAAGAGACCACTTCAAATGTTAGAAAAAAAAGGACGAAAAAAATAAATATAAAAAATGGAGCTTAAAATAGTGGTGCCCTGCCGGACTTGTTCAAACATCCTGAATAAGGGCAAAAAGGGCCATAACCCAACTATGGTGAAAACCTGAAAGGGCACTGCAGGTAAAATTGGATACCCCGCCACGTGAAAAGCCGAAAGGGCGCGTGGACAAAAGCAAGAGGGGGCTGGCTCTAGTGAAAACCCAAAAGGGCGCTTGGGTCAGTAATGTGGTTACTATAACATGAAAATACATGCTATACCATTTTGGCAACACTTCCACCAATTGTCCCACCAATGATGAAACCTTCTATCGGTCACAAGGCATCATCGCCTAGATCGATAATGAGACCTATCCAGAATAGACCTTCCATCTACTCTGATGAAACTTATCAATTTTCTTGCATCGACATAAACCCAATGTCGATGATGAAACCTTCTGTCGGTCACATGGCATCATCGCCTAGATCGATAATGAAACCTATCCAGAATAGACCTTCCGTCTACTCTGATGAAACTTATCAATTTCCCTGCATCGACATAAACCCAATGTCAATGATGAAACCTTCTATCGGTTACAAGGCATCATCGCCTAGATCGATAATGAAACCTATCCCGGATAGACCTTCCATCTACTCTGATGAAACTTATCAATTTTCTTACATCGGCATAAACCCGATGTCGATGATGAAACATTCTGTTGGTCACAAGGCATCATCGCCTAGATCGATAATGAAACATATCCAGAATTGACCTTCGTCCATTCTGATGGAACTTATCAATTTCCATGCACCGGCATAAACCCAATGCCGATGATGATACCATCTATCGGTCACAAGGCATCATCGCCTAGATCGATAATGAAACCTATCCAGAGTAGACCTTCCGTCTACCCTAATGAAACTCATCCATTCTCTACTATCCTAAGTCCTACCGACGATAAAACCCTCTATCGGTCACAAGGCATCATCACCTGGATCGATAATGAAACCTACATGGAGTAGACCTTCCATCTATTCTGATGAAGCACATCCATTTCCTTGCATCGACATAAACCCAATCTCGATGATGAAGCTTTTGATGATCATACGGCACTTTTCCTTGATCAATACTGAAACCTATTTGAGATGGACCTTCTGTCTACTTCAATGAGACATGTAGACCCTTCATACACATATCAGTAAGCATTCCTACAACCGGCACTTCTGGCCGATGAGACTTACACTTGGGACCGATTTAGAAACTTCTGGAATCCCGTACGCGGTGGAGCGATGCCCCCATCTTTTCCTTGAAAGGGTGGGCGCTCTCTTGTGGTACAGACACGGGTATGCTTCCATACAAGTTGCCAAAATTGCTACAAGATATGACAAAATGAAGGTGTGGAGATGGGCACCGAAGACATGAAAAGAAAGATATATTCCATTGCAAAAAGGGAAAATAGAGACAAAAGGGGCCCTTCAAGGGGAATGGATTACAAAAGAAGGATCAGCTAAGATTGCCTAAAGATATCTTCAAAGTCAAGAAGCCCGACATATGGAGCCGCTCCCAATTCATGGAGCTGAACCTCCTCCTCCTGGACACGAGTCATCTCGGTCTGCAAGGATGCAACTCGGTCTTCCAGCAATGTGGTCTCATCAATACCCTGGGCTTCTACCGCCTCCAGCAACGGTATCTAAGTATCAACAGCATTTAATTCAGCCCGGAGTTCTTCTTGTCGGCCATGCAGGAATTGTGCGCGAGCAGCTAAAGCTTCAACCAGGGCCTTGTTTCTGTGGAGATCAGAATTCAGTGAGTCCAGCTTGTCTGACAGTCAGCCTTCTACAATTTAAGGGCCGTCAGCCGGTCATTTATTATCCGCTCGAGAAAATCTCGGTGATTCACAAATTTCTGTTGGGACAGGTGCGATGGATTCAGAGGGGGGTGAATGAATCCCCTATAAAAATTCACCCACTTGACACTTTTAAGCAAACAGAGTTAAGCCTTTTGAAGCAGTGTTTCGAGTAACTTGACAGCACCTCACACTAAACAGACATTGGACAAACAAACTGAAATACACACCTCAGCAGAACAGCTAGGTGACAGAACGTGTGATCACGTAGCTTTCACGAGGCTGAGATCAAACAATCGATGTGCATAGCAACCACAAGCTAGCGATACAGAACAAATGATTGGCCTACGCATTCATCTAACCGAGATAGATAAAAAACATGCAAACCAAAGAACACAAGAAATTTTAGGTGGTTCGGTCCTCCAGACCTACATCCACCCCACACTCAAACCTGAGTGTGGATTCCTACTGATACACAGCTTAAACCGCTGGGCTTCACAACTTGCCTACAACCGCTGAGCAACACAGCTTGCTGTCCGAGGTATCCACCTCGCCCGCTGAGCAACACAGCTTGCTGACCAGAGGAATCCTCCTCTGCAACGTTGGGGATTACAGCGTTACCCGTCCAGAGGATACCACACCTCTGCCCGCTGAGCGTCACAGCTTGCTCCGCTGACAAACAGCTTGAAATAAAGAGTGTAAAAGAAAAACAAGAAATGGGAAATCACAGCGACAGAAAGTTGTATACGATGATAGCACAAATGTGGCTCTCAGGGAGCTGACTGTCCTGGATTTGATCCAAGGTCCAGTGGAACTAATCTTCAGGAAAAACTTCTATCTTCTTCTCCTCAAGCTCTTTCTTCACTCTCTCTCTCTCTCTCGACCTCTCTTTATCTCAGGAGCTCTCTTTCTTTCACTTCTGCTCTTCTCTGCTGCTACTCTCTTCTCCTCTCTAGATCGTGCTGGCTGTAGATCTTTCTTCTTTTATCTACTTCGATCACTCCGCTCCTCAGGAGGAAGCTTCTTATTTATAGAGCATTGAACAGATAGGGCATGTGGTCATCACGATTCCCGCCCGAATATCTAGGTCACGTGTCAGCATCATAGCGTCATTGCATTCCACGTGTCACAATCCTGGCACATCCTACATTCTTGGATCACGTGCCCTTCTTAAGTTCCTCGACCAGCAGTCTTGTCAGATCAGACTTGGTATCAGTTTGAATTAATCTGAAAGGAAAGAAAGAAAGACGCACCGAGTTAGTTCGAGAATTGAACTAAGCATGTACAGACTTGATAGCGTGTAATGCAATATGCATATAGGAAAGTATGCACATTGAAGAGGAATGCTCAGGCATGTCACCGAGCAGTGTATAGACTTTTGTGTGCATGTGTATGCGCGAGGCAAAGTGACTATGTGTATGCGTGAAGCACAACGATACAAAAAGATGCACTGAGTTGGTTCGAGCATGTATAGACTTGCTAAGTCATCAAGGCAACCGAGTGCAGACTCAGTATTCAAATGCACGAACTTTACGCATGTATGCAACAGAGTGTATAGACTTTAAGTGCATGGTACAGAAAGATGCATCGACTTGCTGTGCCTACAGAAAGAAGCATCGACTTGCTGTACAGAAAGGTGGCATAATCAGGGATTCTAAAGGCAAGGTTATCCTTGCCTTCTCACACTTTTATGGTCAATCTAATAGCTTAATTGCAGAGGCCCGAGCTCTCATGGATGGCATTAAATATTTGAAGACAATGGACTCCAAACCTGCGCTTATAGAGTGTGACTCACTTACTCTTGTTCGAATTATCAAAAAGGAAATTCATTGCCCATGGTCAATTCTCAGCTATGTCAGGGATATCTGGAGCTCCATCTCCCAATGTGACTTGATTTTTCATATCTACATAGAAGCAAACACTGTAGCTGATTTACTTGCTTCTATAGCTTGCACCACTAAATGTAATTCTTTCTACTCTTACAGTGAGCTCCCTTCCATTATAAAAGGTGCTGCTCGGCTAGACTCACTAGGCTTGCCTAGTATCAGATTGATGTAATTCATTATTCTTATATTGTGAAATATAGCAACCTCCTAGCGGACTGATGGTGGAGTGACTTTCTCCTTACCTCTGGTAAGGGGTGCACTCTCCCATTGAGCCCTAGGTTAGGTTTTTCTATTAAAAAAAAATAGTGTACAGACTCTGATGAAATGATGTACAAACTTAGATGCTCGAATCAACAGAGGTTTTACAGGCTTGTGAAATGATGCACTGACTATGTATATGCATGAAAAACACGGGCTGTACTGACTTCGCTGTGAACCAACGGAGGTTGTACAGACTAGCCACCAAAGAATGTACAGACTTTGAGAAAGATGCACACATGCACTGAGTTAGTCGCGTGCAGTAACCAATGTTGTACAGACTTAGCAATGAACTATGCACTGACTTTGTATTGAAGCAACTGATGAATGCACCGATGCAATGTGCAGGAGGACTAACAATGCACTCTATATACCAGAACCCATATGGCTCTTCATACATGCATGAAAATAAGATGCTCAATCAATCATTCATATGCAGATAATATGTTGATCAATCATTCATACTCATAGTGCTTGCTGACATCAAAACCACAGGGACAACAATCTACCCCTTTTTGATGATGGCAACACTATGAGTCACACACACCCGAACTATTCTCCCCCTTTGACTTCATCAAAAAGAAAATAGTTTGAGAGAGAAAAATTAAGCAGGTATGAAAAGATTGATATAACATCTCCCCCTTTGACTACAAGAAAGCACAGTAGAGCTATTCTCCCCCAAAGTGCAATATGACACCACATATTCTCTCTGGATAAAAAGGAAGAACAACCATACATGAAACTTCCCCTGAATAAAGGAATACAATTAACAAGCACAGGGGCAGTTAGACAATCAAGTATCAATCCTCCCCCTTTAAGAAGCAATAAGTGAAATCTGTTCAACAGTCTTTGCTCAGAATAAAGAAAAAGTTTCAAGAGGATATGTGAGGAGTGTGTCACAGCAACAAGAAGTAGATTGAGGAAGAATGCCAAGGCAACATATAGAGCACAGGATCTTTCAGTAACAGTTCAGTAGAAAGAGTGAGTATTTTCAAGTAATGATCATGAAATAGATGTGCAAGATGATGGAGCAGTTAAGGATGTAACTGATCAGACGAAATGTTATGCCAGGTACCACTGTTATAAGTCCAATTAAGGATATACTCTCCTATCATAAGGGGCTATGAATTAAACTGCATGACAAAATGGGTTTAAGCATGATGTATACCAAATTTGACAATTGTATACAATACTCATATCTGAAACTGAGTTTTAATAAAGGTGAACCAATTATTCATATAGCATTCCAGTTCAATCCTCTTCCATCTTACTCAATTAATCTCAATGACTCCTTTAGGAGTTACACATTGTAGTATTGAGATTAAACACCAATAATAGTATTTGAAGTTGACTTCGTTGGCAGAAATTTTATGATATCCATTTTTAAATTTTAATATTGAACTTCACTTTATTTTTCTTGAGCAATCTTGGATGATTAACACCTTTTTACATGAGGCAAACCACGTCTCAGGTGAAATGACCCAGTTACTCAGTGTGATAACCGCATTGCCTCTCGAACATGAGAACCGAGTTAGCAATTGGAGTGTCTTTTTACATGAAGAAACACCTTGATCAGAGGTCGGGATCCCCAGTTACTCAACACAACCATGCCATTGCTCTGTCAGAATTTTCAATTATTTTTATACCAGAGATAACTGTGGCACTTCATGACATAGGTTTACTCCATTTCTTTGAGGGAGGACCTAGTTTCTCAATGATCAAAGTCATTACTCTGAATTTTGCTATTTTTTTAGTCAACTTCAGACAGATTTAATGTTTAAGAACAATACTACTAACATGTATCTCAAACAAAATAACCTTGATTTCAAATTTTCAGATTTCAGAAGGTTTTGTCCAGAGATTACATGAAACAGTTGGTTAAAGTTTATTAAAACTTGTGATTCAGATACTTTCAAGTCTTTCAAATTCAAATTCATGAATACATTAGACTTACACCAACGTAGATCAATCAGTTATTCTTAAACCTGTATAATAGGAGTTTCTTTTAAGATATTAGATTTATAACCAAGGTACACAGATTTAAGTCTCTTCAAAATCAGTTCAAACAATATTTTGACAATAGCATTCAATAGCAGAGACATTAACAAGCATGTATAGAAAGTGAGAATTGAAACACATGCTTGTAGCAAATATGATCAATATGCATCAGACAGATTTTCAGACTGCCAATAGTAGTGAGTTTACAAATATGCAGCAAGAGGTATGCACTTGAGCAATGCAATTCAGAAATTGATGACATAGTCTGGAATTCAGTCAAACCAGATTGACAAAAGTGACAGGGAAGAATTCCAGTGAGGCACTCTTTCAGCAAATTAGGAAGTACTAGACAAAGATTCCAGATTAGAAGGAAGAGAGTGTTTAGTTTATGAAAGACTGATGAATTTAAAATGCTCCCCCTGTCTAGATGTAATGAGTCATTTCTTTTTGGATTTTTAAAATTAATGAAATGCTATGCAATTTACTGCATGTATGCAAATGCATTGATTTTCTTGCAAGCATTACATGGACACATGTGGCATGAATACATGCAAGGGCTAGATAAAACTCCCCCTGACTTTATGCATTGAATAACTAAGTTCTGAATGCAATTTATGCAATGAGCATGTTACTAGGAGTTTAATGAGTTATGCTCATGAATGTCTTGAACTCTCCTATGTGCAATATGACCCATGGCTGAGGACTTAGTCCAAAGGACCACCTCACACATTGTAAGAACTTCCAGATAGATTACGTCTACCCTTTAGTAACTTACCATTTGATATGCCGTAGTGGTCATGCAAATCAGTGCAACACAACATGCAGGGAGTTTGACATATCATGCATCATGACATAGATATGCAATGCATTCAGAGACAAACTACAATTATTTCCATGTGCATTTCAGACTTTCAATTAGATTCAGTTAGACGACGCACAAAAGAATTAACATGATATACAATCATTTAAAGCAGACAATTTAGAAAACAGAATTTATGCAGAGTTTTGAGAACTGACCTGAAGAGTGCAATCATGGGGTTTTCATTCTTGAGTGCCTTGGTTTATTAACCCCCTTTATTCATTTCCAAGGCACACCTGTAATACAGCAAACTATTTTGTACAAGCAGCTACCCAAGTGGTCTTGGGTCCTGAAGTACCAGTGGCACCTTTGAATGGTGCTTTCCACATTTTCTGAGACTTCAGATCATCACTCATCATCAAGGAGCAATTATCCATACAATGACCTATCTGACCACAGTAATGTCATGATGCAGCATATTTTAAATTCTTTTTATGCAAATTACTGTTGTCATTAATTCTATGTATCTTTGGATGAAAAAATCTGTTAACAGAATTAAGATTTATTGACCGAAGCCAGCCTGTTTATTATAACCTGCCAGCCGACAGGTTGCAGCCCTGTGGCCTGGCTTTCCACATTCAAAACATACAATGTGCTTGCTTCTAGAACCAAACTTCTTTCTATCGAAAATGTTTTTATTAACAGGGAAATTAACAAATCCAGAATCAGTTTTCTTTCCCTGAGCATGCCAACACTTGGCATCAATGTGGCCCAATTTGCCACAGTGATAACAGTAAATTTTCTCATTCAGATGAGCATGACTTTTCGCATGAGATTTCTTTGCTTCCATGTCATCTTGTTTCATTAAATTACATTCATGCATGACATGACCAATTCTGTGACAATAGAAGCAGTGGATTCTTTTCCTTTGAACAAGATACAGTTTCTTAGCAAAAGAGTTCCTAGCATGAATTCTATCAGTTTTCTGATCATCCTTCTTCATAGCAAAACAGTCAGCCATCTCATGACCAAATTTTTCACAATAAAAACATTTTACTTGTTCTCTTTCAACAATGAATATTTTGGCCTAAGATTTTTCACCATTCATTTTATTCAGGACATGTGCATGTGAGTGTGGGTGACAACTATAGTCATCATGCACAAATTTAGCACGGTTATTCATGAATTAAATATTTTTATTCATTTTCTATTTTTCAGTCTTCTTGGCTGTGAACTGGAAAATGGAAGAACTGGAGGGATTGGCCTACTCTGAACTACTCACAAATACAGTTGATTTCTTCTTTTCATTCGCTTTCTTATTAATAGGCACATACCCAAGTCCCTCTTTTTGGAAATTCACATTAGAGCCAAGTAATTTATTCAAATTGTCTTTACCTTTGACAAATTTTGACAGAGTTTTTCAGATCTTCAATTTCAGAATTCAAAGAAGCAATGCTCACTTTATACTTAGATAGCTCAGATTCACAAAGGATTACATGTTGTTGCAAAGCATCATTTAAACTTTTTAGTGTTTCATTTTCCCTTTAAAGCTTTATTTCATCATTTGTTTCCTTTTCTTTCAGAACTGATTTTTCTTTTTCAAATGCCATCAGTCTTTCAGATAGAACAATATTCAGAACCATGAGTTTTTTATTTTGATCTTTTAGATGAGTGTTTTCTTTAATCAGCTTATCTTCATATTCTCCAGCTTCAATTTTCTTTTCCGGCAATAATTTATTTTCTTCTTTCAGAGATTTGATTAAATCCTTTTGAAAGTTATCATCAGAATCAAGGTCATTAATCAAGTCTCTTAAAACAGTACATTCATTGCAAGAATCATCTTCTCTAATGAGTTTGTTTCTAAGGTTATCATTTTCAGATTTCAAATTATTCAACTCAACTTTCAGACAAGTAACTTCATGAATCATTTCTTTTCTCATTTGTCTCTTTTCAGATTTGACTATATCATATTTCATCAATAGATACTCATTCATGGCAACTAAATCATCATAACTAATATTTTCTATTTCAGAGTTTACCTGAGAGGATGAGTCCTCGGACTAATCTTTGACCATGAAGCACATTTCCTCATCTCTACACGATCTTTCCAATATTTTGTTGATGATTTCCATTGCGCTCCTACACTCATTCACACATTGAAAACAATTAGAGTTTATTGCCCTTTTTATTAGACCTAGGGCCTTTTGATTTTCTTCAGATTTCAGTCTGTCTGAGGATCTGCATTGAGATTTGTCCTCCGGAACTTCATATGGACCGTGAACTATGAGTACCCATAAATCAGAATTCAAATATATCACATAGTCTCTGAAACGACCGTACCAGTCATAGAAATCCGAACCGATGTATATAGGAATTTCATCCATAAGATCAAGACAAAGCAGATCAAATCAAATTGCACCGAAACCAAATCAAGGAACGGATCTGCAGGTTGTTGGATCTTTTGTTACATACACCCGCTCTGATACCAATTGTTGGGACAGGTGCGATGGATTCAGAGGGGGGTGAATGAATCCCCTATAAAAATTCACCCACTTGACACTTTTAAGCAATCAGAGTTAAGCCTTTTGAAGCAGTGTTTCGAGTAACTTGACAGCACCTCACACTAAACAGACGTTGGACAAACAAACTGAAATACAAACCTCAGCAGAATAGCTAGGTGACAGAACGTGTGATCACGTAGCTTTGACGAGGCTGAGATCAAACAATCGATGTGCACAGCAACCACAAGCCAGAGATACAGAACAAATACACATTCATCTAACCGAGATAGATAAAAAACATGCAAACCATAGAACACAAGAAATTTTAGGTGGTTCGGTCCTCCAGACCTACATCCACCCCACACTCAAACCTGAGTGTGGATTCCTGCTGATACATAGCTTAAACCGCTGGGCCTCACAGCTTGCCTACAACCGCTGAGCAACATAGCTTACTGTCTGAGGTATCCACCTCGCCCGCTGAGCAACACAGCTTGCTGACCAGAGGAATCCTCCTCTGCAACGCTGGGGATTACAGCTTTACCCGTCCAGAGGATACCACACCTCTGCCCACTGAGCGTCACAGCTTGCTCCGCTGACAGACAGCTTGAAATAAAGAGTGTAAAAGAAAAATAAGAAACGGGAAATCACAGCGACAGAAAGTTGTATACGATGATAGCACAAATGTGGCTCTCAGGGAGCTGACTGGCCTGGATTTGATCCAAGGTCCAGTGGAACTAATCTTTAGGAAAAACTTCTATCTTCTTCTCCTCAAGCTCTTTCTTCACTCTCTCTCTCTCTCTCGACCTCTCTTGATCTCACGAGCACTCTTTCTTTCACTTCTGCTCTTCTCTGCTGCTACTCTCTTCTCCTCTCTAGATCGTGCTGGCTGTAGATCTTTCTTCTATTATCTACTTCGATCACTCCGCTCCTCAGGAGGAAGCTTCTTATTTATAGAGCAGTGAACAGATAGGGCGTGTGGTCATCACGATTCCCGCCCGAATATTTAGGTCACGTGTCAGCATCATAGCGTCGTTGCATTCCACGTGTCATGATCCTGGCACATCTTACATTCTTGGATCACGTGCCCTTCTTAAGTTCCTCGACCAGCAGTCCTGTCAGATCAGACTTGGTATCAGTTTGAATTAATCTGAAAGGAAATAAAGAAAGACACACCGAGTTAGTTCGAGAATTGAACTAAGCATGTATAGACTTGATGGCGTGTAATGCAATATGCATATAGCAAAGTATGCACATTGAAGAGGAATGCTCAGGCATGCCACCAAGCAGTGTACAGACTTTTGTGTGCATGTGTATGCGCGAGGCAAAGCGACTATGTGTATGCGTAAAGCACAATGATACAAAAAGATGCACTGACTTGGTTCGAGAATGTATAGACTTGCTAAGTCATCAAGGCAACCGAGTGCAGACTCAGTATTCAAATGCACGAACTTTACGCATGTATGCAACATAGTGTATAGACTTTAAGTGCATGGTACAGAAAGATGCATCGACTTGTTGTGCCTAGAGTTTAAGCATGAATTCATAGTGTACAGACTCTGATGAAATGATGTACAAACTTAGATGCTCGAATCAACAGAGGTTGTACAGGCTTGTGAAATGATGCACTGACTATGTATATGCATGAAAAACACGGGCTGTACTGACTTCGCTGTGAACCAACGGAGGTTGTACAGACTAGCCACCAAAGAATGTATAGACTTTGAGAAAGATGCACACATGCACTGAGTTAGTCGCGTGCAGCAACCAATGTTGTACAGACTTAGCAATGAACTATGCACTGACTTTGTATTGAAGCAACTGATGAATGCACCGATGCAATGTGCAGGAGGACTAACAATGCACTCTATATACCAGAACCCATATGACTCTTCATACATGCATGGAAATAAGATGCTCAATCAATCATTCATATGCAGACAATATGTTGATCAATCATTCATACTCATAGTGCTTACTGACATCAAAACCACAGGGGCACAACAATTTCAGCAAGAATAGCACCTGTTGGGTCCATATGTCTAAAGGACAGCCTAGTGCCTACAGTCCGACCGTCAGTCGTTCAGCCACTTCCTTCAGTTAGAGATAAGACAATGTCGGCTGGGATTCTACTACCTGGCGCAACATCTCCAAGTGCTGCCAGACAAAATCCTCTGATGAAGTAAAGCCAAGGGAGGCTACTGGCTCCACATCAAAAGTAACTTCATTGTCTATGGATGCCCATAAGCCAGTGTCTACTTCAGAAGAAGAAGACAGAATGGCCACCAAAGCTGAAGGGTCATGCACTTCGACGGTCTGCTCATGATCCGCTAGGCTCTTTGAAGATCTCTCTTCTACAAGTGCTGGAGGCGGCAAAGGCTCCGACTCTATTACTTGCACGGATGGAGCTGCAAGGTCAGGTGCAATGGTCATTATGACCACTAGAATGAAGGCAGAACCTCTTGACGGATCTTCTTCGGCCCTCAACTCTATCACAGGCACTAGAGCAGAACTCTCTCCCAATGAACTCAACTCTAGTGATGATGCTTCAGCTATCGGTTGTATCCTCACTGGCACAGGGCAGAGTACAGTAACTGCCTCTGAAGAAGATATGGTGACAGGAGGCAGCATATCTAAAGCCACCGATGAAATGATGATGACATCTGAAGAAGGTACCAAGAGGTGATCGGCTGTGCCAGATTCCTGGAACAAGGTTTCAATAAGCACCAAGATGATAAAGAAAAATGAAGAAGTTATGCATCTCGGCAAAGGGCAGGCAGAATTTACCATGGCCGCAGAGTCCATCTCCTCAAATGTTTGTATAGAGGACGCCAATTCTGCAGATGAAGCAACAAAAAGAGGGGTTATCTCCACTTGCATGTCTATTCCGGCAAATTCCTCTGGCAATATTCCCTTAGATGATGATGCTAGCAGTCTTGGGGGACTAAATATTGAAGGACCACTCAACAGTGTGGAGGGCATTGCTGTCCCTTTGTTGGCTACCTCAGAAGCTTGCTCGTCACCTTCTGAAGAACCGTAATCAACTTCTTCATTAGAAGGGGTGGTAGAGCTACTGGAAGAAATGTCTATACTAGGCTCGGGTTGGCTCGCCTCCTCTGTTGCCTTACGAGCTACTGAGCGGGTAATTACATGCCGCAATGGGATGGCACCCTTCTTTAACATAGTTTTATGTCCTTCCTGCTGTGAAGGAGCGTCCACAACAGGCGTCTTAGACACAATACTGATTACGCTGGCCACTACAAGCACAAAGGCATGCATAGGGTAGGGTCAGAAGATCACTAAGAAAAGACGATTCAGAAGGATCACAGTCACTTGGCTCACCCTCGGCTTCACAGGCTGGCGTGGGAGAACGAAGTTTGACGTCCTCCTGGGTTGTGGGGGTACTCTCCCCTATGGCTTTAGCCGCCTCAGTTGCCTCCACCATGGCTGCGGTAGAGGGTTCCATATCCTATGTCGCCTTGGCAATCTCCTCAGTGTTCATAGTAGCAGCAACTGCCTCTTGAGCTAGTACCCAACAAAGAAGATGTCAGTAAATGAAGGTGCCCTAGAAGGAATAATCTTACAGGCTGCAAAGGAAAGGTAATGCCACCTTCGGCTGCTTGCTGAGTGGCCGCCTGCTAAGCGACGAACTGTTCAAATAATGGCACTATAGGCAAAAGAGCCTCAGTTACATCAGCCGATGACTGCTTTGATAAATTTCTCTGAGCTTTCTTTACCCATCCCAAGGCAACCTTCAGCAAAGAAGCCGCTCTGTTTCTGCCAGGAGGTAGCGGAGTAGTGGTTGGCGTTGGTGCTGGAATGTCAAAATACTCGGAATTCTAAGCTTGGGAAATGATCTTCCTATAAAGTCCTTGCTGCTTTATGTCTGGTCGATCTACCAAAGGAGGCGCATGTCGTTATAGAAAGAATTAAAGAGCAAGCTAGGCGACATGTCAATTGAAGAAAATTTTACCTGCATGGCCATTATAAAAACATGAGAGTGGCCAGTATTGATAAGCCACCTCCTTGCTTCGGGATGCAGCCTCCCGAAGAAGCCAACAAATATCACCAATTTTCTTGCACCTTTCGGCCAGATCAGCCAAGTCCACATGGCCGTGGGAAGCGAGACAATGATACAAGCCGAGGTGGTCAAGACCCCAGCCGTCAGCATAATGAAAAGATACAAACAAAGACTTGTCTAGAATACTTGCTACAGGATTGTCGAGGGCCAATCCAGGAACATTCATCAAAACAAATAGTCAAGACGTATGCTGATAATATGTCGGGGTTCTATCTTCTCTCCTAATAAACGCCCGATATGGGCAGAAGCGGTCGACCTCACATTTCCATGAAATTGCTTTGGGGAGCGGCTCCTCGATTGGGAAAGGATATTGTTGAAGCTCCAGGCGGGCGTCGCCAATTTGGCATAGATGTTCCAGATTCTTCATGAAAACATCTTCATCTATGTCAGCAAGCACATGCATCAACTGTTTAGTTGCATCCTCTTTCGCGGCTTTTTGGCACACTATGTATGCATCTGCCTCCTTCGGGTGCTAAGAAAATAGCCTCTTTAGATGGGCCTCATCAATGTCAAAAACTGGCACAGGCTACTGACTTAGAAAAGTACGCTCGGCTACATCCTAGCATGCCATCCTAGCATTGCGATAGAAGCTGGTTCGGGCATTCCACCATTTTATATATTCTGGAGTTGCCCGGGGAACACGGTTCGGCGCCGGTACTCTGAAAAGATTGGCATCCCGGTGATGAAAGTAGTCCCACCAGGTGCGGCCCTCACTTGCAACAGCTGAGCTGTGCTTCAACCTGCTGTCCAATGGAAACTGAGCAGCTGAGGGTGGAATGTGCTGATCATAACTAAAATTTTGGCCAAATCTGAACGGGTAATAGGGTTCTAGATGAACCACACCCCCCTTTCTTAACACTAAAACACTGGGGCGGATTGATAAAGCCCAATCTATGAGCTCAGGCTCCAAGACTGGCCAGGTCACAGTGGCACCCGAGATGAAGTGAGTAAAAGTCTCCACTGCCTCAATTTTGCACTCACGTTGACGGTTCACTAGCGGAGCAGAATGTGCTGCCAAATTCCAGAAATGAATGGTTCCTGCTGAGTCCACCGGAACCCTTGTTAACCGGCCACTTATAGAGAAAAGCTATTGTGACACAGGGCTAGGCTCGACACTTGCAAATTCCAGCATCCTGGGGTACAATGTAGTGGTCCGCAAAGTCCTGGGAGCAAGTTCTGGGAACAAATTGCATACCCAGGCATTGAAGAAATGAAAAGGACCCACTGTTCTGAAAGACCGAGGGATCCGATGCGTATATATATCTCCTAGAGATTTGTAAACCAGACAAAGCGCATCTAGACATAAAGCAAGCCGCATGCCCCAAGCCATCTGACATGCCGGGTATATTGCCTCCGGCCTGATAACTGTTTCATCTCCCTGCGGGAGAGCAAAAGTGCACAGCGAAAATGTAAGGTAAGCAGCACAATGAGTAAGGGGATCCACTCCAGCAAGATTCGGTCCTCCTCGGCTGACTCGCCGAATGGAAGCAGGTAACTCTGACTTAAACTTGGGAGGCTTACTTGGCTTACCCGCAACAGAAGCGACAGGAGGGAACTCATTATATTTTAGAGGACCACCAAAGAAATATTGAATCCAATGTCCTACTCAGACTCTCAGCCTACTACTCTTCTCTCGGGTATCATATCCCTTAGATGATCCCCTATGATGTGCCAGGCAAAGGGAGCGATATGCTTTCATCAAGTACCAGTATGTAAAGCCGAACAAATACTGACCCTCTCCATCTGCTTTGAGTCAACAACCTATGTGGTCCTTAGCTTTTCCATCTGCTTGGCAGAATTCTGATGTACAGTTCTATGTCCTTTAATACATATACCATATTACTTACCAAAAAAAATACTGACGCTCTCCGTCAGTTTCATCTTTGATGAAGTCATGCAGGCAGACCTCTTCATAAGGTTCTCCGTCAATCGGCAGACCTGAAAGCTGTGACAAACTCCAGAGGTCCAAAGAAGTTTCACCCTCTGCTGTGTAAAAGGTATTAAACTGTGGGCAAACGACTTCAAACATGCCGCAACATAGGCCTTTAGAAATGGGGATCCTAAAGTGGGATGCATATACACTATGATACACCTCGGCCCTAATCAGTAAGGGAGCATATTCCTTCAGCACATACTCTGTAAATTCTACCGCTCCCACGCGAAAAAGATGAGCATCGGTCACTTTGGTGTCCGCAAACCAGCCAGTAGCCAACTGAAACTTGAACTGGACAGCCAAGCTGTTCAGAACAAACGGCCCATCTCCGTAGCACCACTTGATAGGTGCCAAGAACAGACCGTAGTCGGGCTTCTCTCTGTTGACCCGACCTACAGCAGTATCCCACCTGGCTAGTGTGAATTCAGGAGCTCGTGTCAACATCTTCTGCTTCGCCTCCAACTCAGTTACTCCCAGAACAGCGTTCCACTTGCGCCGCTCTCCCAAAAGATAGATGGTTTCTCCTCGATATACGGAGCCTTTTAGGCTGTCCCTATCCATCAGCATGGCCCGTTCCACCATCCAAGCCAGCATAACATCTCTCTTCCCAGCTACATTGAAGGTGCAGATGAATGATCCTAGATGACGATCCTTCGGAAAATCCGGACGATAGCCGTCATCGCGATTGAAGTTTAACCCGTCCTCAGTAGGTAGGATGCGGGATGCAGACACTGTGTCCGTTTCTGAGTCAGAAGATTCGTCAACTATGGCGATCCTCCCAAGACCTCGGTCCAGCTGTCCGACATTCATCCAAGTCACAGTAGGGCCAAGTACCCTACCTTGAGAAGAGGCACCAGCATCAATAGTTCCAGAAGTAGCATGGCTAGAGGTGGTTGCCATTTCAGTAACTGTAGATAAAAACCCAAGAAAATAAGACAATATGGAGACAGAAACAGAGGAAGGAAGCCTAAGAAAATTTTGACAGCACCTCCCCTTATCTGGGGTATGCCCAGAAGTCAAATAGGATGAACATCCACCAAGAGGGGATGACTCCTTAGTAAAGAGGGACGTAGTCCCGCATGAGAAGCAAAAGAAGAGAACCTCACAGTGAGAAAAGGAGGGAGAAAGAAAAATCTTCTCTGAAGGAGCTCACGCCGATCGTCGCCGCAGTGAAGGACGAAGAGGGAAGAGAGAGAAAGCTCAGGGTGAAATGAGCTTCCATCATCCTCTCGGCGCAAATGCGCGCTGAGATGCTGCCCGCGTCGAGAGCCCCGCTGGCGAAAATGCATGTCGAGAGGAATGCACGCCGAGAAGCCCCCAGCCAAGAGCACGCCGAGATGAACTCCGTGCCAAGGCCAATGCTGTGCCGAGGCCCAATGTGTCGAGATTTCCGCCCACGCCGATGTGCTCACTCCGGGATGCTACAACTAGGAAAACTGAATCCCAATGTAGGTCATTTTAAGACCCAACAATCTGGCATTAGTCCAAAGATACTTACAAAGTGTTGGGACTATACAAACAAAGTGAAGATTTCAAGCTATGAATGGGCCCAATAAACAGGAGCAAACCTGAAGAAAGCACAAAGTACATTATCATATGCACCCGCGGGTCCTGTGCCGCTCATCCTTCGCTTACGCCAACTGCAGGTGGGGGACATTTGTTGACACCTAAAATATACAAAGATAAAAGAAGAAACCAAATCAAGCTCAGGGCTTTGAAGATCAGTCAAGGGTGCAACTCCTGTGTCACCCCTAGAAGTTATGAGAATCAGAATAGAAGAAGATCCATTACACCTGACACTCTGTCCAACTGAAGCCATTATTGGCCAAGCTACTATCCAGCACGGCTATCATTCAGATAGTCAGGCTGATGAAGATTACGTCAACCCTCGGGAAATCATCTGCATGTTGAAGAGGATCCTTAGAATATTTTGATGCTCGTAAAATGGGATTCACATAGCTTCACACATATCTGTTGGTGCCGGATGCTAAGTAAGTGACAAAGAGAACAAATGAGCACTTTAAGAAGCACATATGGCCAATGAATAGGGCCCATTCATTGAAGGCCTTGGTCGGCGCCGATGCACTGAGTAGAGGGGCCCAAGCCCATTACGACAGGAGCGTGCCGAGGAGCCTGCTACCGAGCGCACCGATGTTGTATCACCCCTGGAAGCACCCGTGCCGATAGAAGGGGGCCAGCCCTCTATATAACCCCATGCCTTCGGCATGTGTAAAGGGGGGATCGAGAAGATATAGAGAGGGATCTGAAGAGAAAGAAAAGAGAGAAGAAATCAAGAGAAAAAAAGAGGGTTCGAAGCCAGAAAAAGGGAAGAGTCTGAGAGCCTGCTGAAAAGGATCTGAAGAGAGAAAGAGAGAGTTGTAGAAGCCCGAGAGAGGAGATTCAACGTGGGGTTTGTTTATCAAATGCCCTAAGGGGCTATATTCTCCCCTTCCCCATCTTTGGTTTCGATCTGTCTTCTGTAGTCTGTTTCCGTTTTCTGTAGTTTGCTTATGAGGCTTGTTCCTCCGTCGATGTTAAGTGTCGGTATAGTCTGATATATATTTTCAAGGGGCATCATCTGTATGTAGATTCTTGTAGTCTGATCCCCCTTCTGGGCTAAATGTATGCGTTCTTTTGAATGGAAGGAAATATGAGATTCTGGGGTTTTCTCTCTTTCTGCCCCTGTGAAATCTGTTGTATTAGATAGCCGTTGTGAACGGATCTGGTTCTACTATATGCACACCCCTCAGATCATCTGAGTGTGTTTCTATTACATCGCCTCTGTCTTTCTAACCTTACAATCACGGTGGGAGCCTGAGATAGTCCATCTCATGGCTTCTTATTCGTTAAATGGTGAGGGATATGTTCGAATCAAAGCTCATATGATTCAATCAATAATTTGGCTCCCAGTGGTTTTCCAGAATGAAAGCCCTCTCCCCCTCGCGGTGATTTGTCTCAAACCATACTCAGTCTCCCCTGACCATCTCAAAGTCCTTGAATAGAGCCTCTCAAGCCTCAGATAGAACATCTCAAAGCCCCTGAATAAAACCTTTCCAAGCCCTCAGATAAACCCCCAAAATCCATAACCTCTTAAGAGCCTAAAAAACCCTCCTATCGGCGCCCTAACTGCCTCCCGGCGTGGCTCTCTCTCGCCGCGGGTTCCGCACCGAGTGACGAGCGCGCCGATCGGCCACCCCTCCTCTAGTGCGCCGAGACCCTCCTAGGTGCCACCCATTGCGCCGATAGCCTTCCTTCAACCTCCCCCAGGCCGATCTCCCCTTTGTTCTCTCCGTCACGATGAAAACTAGCCGCGCCGAGACACCATCGTGCCGACACCCTCATGAACCCCGAGCCTTATTATACTCAACATAAAACCATTACCACCCCGGGCAGGAGCAACAGTCCTTTTTTTTAATCCAAATCATCTAATGGACTTAAAGGGAGAGTGCACCCCTTTCCAGAAGAAAGGAATGTTCCCACTCCACCTTTATACCACTAGATGAAAATTTATTGCATAAAAGTTGTATAAAGTTCACTGGGACATTGTCCCTTAGGTACAAACAACAAGAGATGACAATTATCTCTATACAGCTCCAAATGTGGAAATAAAAGAAAAGATAAGCTAACTCTATACATGTCTAATGCGTATATTTGGTAAGTTAGCAGCATCAGCTATAGCAGCTCCTCTAGCAATGAGTGGCAACTCCTTTGTCGATGCAAATTCAGAATTTAGTTCTCCTCTGGCAGCATGTTTGGCCAAAGCATCTGCTAGCATATTAGTTTCCTTGTATGTATGTACAATCGAGCATTGAAATTTGCTGAATATTTCTTTGAGTTTATACCACCACGGGAGGAGAGACCAAGGGGGGCTTCTGTTGTTCTTTAATAGTTCCACCAATACTAATGAATCAGTGTATATAACCGAGATGGGAATATTATGCTGTTGTGCTAATCTGAGGCCATCTAGAAGGGCTCTGCCTTCAGCAATCATGTTAGAACCCCGTACATAAAAATAAGAGTATCCCAGTAACATTTTTCCTTTATTGTCTCGGAAGCAACCACCTCCTCCAGATGGTCCTGGATTACCCTTGCTAGCGCCATCCACATTGAGAGCATAATTGAATTTTGGAGCTATCCATCGAACCGATATGCAGCTAAGTATTTTATGTTTGATGGGGATGCCCATATTTTGGTATCTACTGCAAATGGAGTGATCAATTCCCTGTTTAAAAGAGATCTGTCTCATAACTTGAATGATGGTATCATGTATCTGATCAGCAATGTGAATAAATTTGACTTTAATGCCTTCAAATCTACTTTTGCATCTATACGTCCATGTTTCCCTGACAATTAGCATGGCTACCAACAAGGTAATAAAACCTTGTGGTCTGTAAATAACAGCTTCATTGAGAATTTTACATATCCTGTCATGAATGGTGTAAGTTTCCAGATATGAATTATCAATGAGCATAGCAAACTTATTCCACAAATATGATGCCACTTCACTATTTACAAAGAGATGATCAAAATCTTCAATGTTATGTGAATGAGTACAGCAGTCACAATAGGATGCCATTTGTATTCACATGCTTTGAATTCGGTTGTCAGTTGGCACAGCATGATTTAGCACCTTCCAGTAAAATAGAGCTGCACGAGGGGGAAATTTATTGTGCCATAATTTGACTTTTGGATTTCCTGCCTCTTGTCCTTGATGTATCTGTATGCAGATTTGGTATCAAAATTTCCAGTATTAGTAAATGTCCAAACAACTTTGTCATCCCCTTCCTGTGTAACAAACTTGAGAATTTCATTCCGCAAGTTATTATCTTCAATACATTGCCATATTAAATGATGGTGGTCTGCTAATGCAGCTTGTACTGAACAATCCTCAACTGAAAGCATATTAGAAGAGGCATATTCCTTCAAAGGCTTATCCTTGTACCATATATCTTTGAGAAAATTTGTATTTGCTCCATTGAACACAATCTTCTTCATACCAGCTAATAGGATATTTCTAGCCTTTTCAAAGTCCCTGGCTTTAATACCAACAGAAAATGGAATTTTACAATATGAAATGTGTAGATTTTGAATATATTTACTCTTGATAAATCAACAATAGTCCTTCACTCAAGCCCATGAGAGCTAAATCAAAGGGGTTAACCCCCCTTACATTCTGCTACCCCACTGGCCCATGGAGTTCTGCCACTGCATGTTCTCATATGGCCTCTTCAAGGAGATATTAATAAATGCCATGATGAGTTGACACTATCCCGTCGGATTATGATCCTCTTGGATCTCGGGCTATACCCATCTTTCTTTTGGCTTCCATCTCGGCATTCCGTAGATGGATGTCCTATACTCCCCTTTTGGCATAGTCCAAAACAAGGGGAGATGCTGCCGAAATGAACTCTGTTCTTCGGTATGCTACATCAGCTTGAAACCCCTTGGGATCCGAAGGGCCCTACCTCTGCAAGGTCTTTGGTGATTCCCTCTAGGGAATAGAAACATCTAACAGATGCAACGATGAGTGGACACTGTCCCGTCGGATTATGATCCTCTTGGATCTCGGGCTACTCCCATCTTTCTTTTGGCATCCATCTCGGCACTCCGTAGATGGATGTCCTATACTCCCCTTTTGGCACCGTCCAAAATAGGAGGAGATGCTGCCGAAATGAACTTTGATCTTTGGTATGCTACATCATCTTCAGACCCCTTGGGATCCAAAGGGCCCTGCCTCTGTATGGTCTCTGGTGGCTCCGTCTAGAGAATAGAAACATCTAATACCTCTACGTATGAACGCCGTCCCGGATTTGTCCGTTTCAGTGTGATCATATTCCCTGATTATTTGGGGATCGGCATGTCCCAATCATTATGGGTTCCATCTCACCTCTGCGTGGATGGTATCCTATTCCCACTTGGTATGATCCAAGATCAAGGGGGACATGATGCCAGATTCATTCTGTGATTCATATAGATGAGATTAAGAGATGGGCATGTAATGCCGTAATGTTCTAATAAATCTTGTTGTTCTTCTAATGCTTGCCTAGTTTCATGATGAACAAACATGTCTATCTCATGCAACATTCCCAGCATGATCAAACAAATCTAAAGTCATCCTCCGCTATGCTCTCAGTATATCAAATAATGCGTGGTTGAAGATCGGGCTATGCCCGATTGGAAGCCATCGTTATGCGTGAGAGTGGTTCTCGAACCTAAGCTCTATGCCCCCATACCGGGAAGCATGTAGATGAACCATAATGAAATTGTCAAATCGCATGAGCACGTGCATGGATCTCATATCCTGCAAATAAAATGAGCATAGCAGTCTTATCTCGTTTTACCCCCGGGGCCCCTCTTACTTTGGAAATTAATCAAGGGTTGTCCTTCTTTGGAAGGGCATAATTAACGTCATAGCCTTTACGGTATGACAGACTTCACAATCGACTGACCAAGTCAGATCGAGCGCATAATAAATTGTCACTCCGGTGACTGGCACACCTAATAAACTAATAATTAAAAATAAACAACTAAGATAAAATAAATAAAATAATAATAAATAAAATCCATTCCCACAAAACCTCAAACACAGAGACATGGAGAAAATAGGTAAAATGCGATCACCTGGAGACCGTAACTTGAAGCATGCGGTCACCCCAGGGCCGCTTCTTGGAGGTAGCGGTCATAACCGTACCGTCTTCTCCAGGCTGCCTTGAAAATGCACGATAGGCCATCCTGGTTGCGGTCTACCCCTGTCCGTTACTTCAAGGAGGTGGTTAGTCGCAAGGCCGCTACTAGGAACCAACCTAAACCGACTTAAAACCAAATAGCGGTCACCCCAAGGGTCATTACTTCATGGTTGCAGTCAGGAGCAAGACCGTTACCTGAAACCAACCATGAACGCCAAGATAATGGTCTCGAGAGGGCCGCCTTTACTAGGTTGCAGTCTCTGGTATGACCGCTACTTCGTTCTGATTCGAAAATCATAAAAACCTACAAAACTCGGGCGTTCCATGCCCCAATCATCTCAAAACGATGGGAAAACGTCCATTGTAATACCCCACTTTTTTCAAGAAATTAATTAGTAATGAATATAATAATTCCTTAATAAATAGAATAAGTTATATTTTGACTATTTTATAAAAATCCAAAAAAATTATATTCTTGTAGAGGATAACACGTTTAACAAACTTGTCTTCTGTGGCCAACCCAAATAAAATCCGTAAGAAGGCCGAATTAGTGGTTTAAGCCCAAATTAAACACTTAGCTAATCATACCTTAAAACGTGAAATTCGAGCCCAATACTCAATCAAATGAGCCCAAATCGGTGGAAAATGAAAGGTTAGGATGAGAGAATCGTTTCCCCTCCACTAATCTCCCGAAACCTTAACCCTAAGGGATGCAATCGGTGGAGTTTTGGCACGTCAACAATTACGATGGTGTTCACATTGACTCAACTTGCGTGGATGAATTCTCCCTGCATAGAACACCCTAGAAGGTGTGCGACCTATAAAAATACTCCTTAGGAACCCTAGTTTCATTTGGAAGTTGTGGCGGCCGACGAGAACCTTAGACGAGGGTGAATTCCAGTGATCTCCGACGTGGGGTACCTAGGGCGTCTTCCTCCTTTCTTCTTCCTTTTTTTCCTGATTGAGGTAGGTTCTCTCGGGCTCAAATCTCAAGTAATATATCAAAATGTTCAGCATCCGGTCCTCTTTCTTTCGGTATATGAAGCCCCAAATATCATGTAGTATCCTGCGAGTATTTTGAGGTTTAGTAGAAGCATGTTAAATTAGGGTTAACTTTGTTCCTCTTCGATTTAAGTAGAGACTTAAGAGAGTAATTATGAAATTGATTCATGCATCTTGTAGAGTTATTCGTGCTCTTTCCATTGATTACAAAAGCCCCAACTTTCATGCTTTATATCGTGCGAATTTCGTGTTTTAGTTCTGAACCTAGAAACCTCGCCGGAGTCGGGCAAGGCGAGCGTGGTAGCGACCTGTTTGGACATGTGCGGCCACACGATAGACCGCACATCCAAGATAGGCGGCCCTCTGTTGACCATTCAAGATTTTGATCTCTGATCATTTTCTTTGACCCGTGTTCTGACTTGTGCGGCCTCACGACAGACCGCACATCCCAGACAGGCAGCTTGTGTTTTGACCGTTTATATGTTTCTATATCTGATTGTGTCCATTGAACGTGAGGCCTAACCCTAACCGCATGACTTTCCTGCGGCCAGTTCTAGACCGCACATCCCTCCATGCGGCACACTACCGACCGTCCATATCCAGCAGGCCTTCGGAGCTGAGGGGACGTGTGCGGCCAGTCTATGACCGTCCATGAGGATGTAAGGTCCAGAACCGACCACAGATCTATAACAAAACAGATTTACTTGTTTTCTTACAACATGTTATGTTAATAGATTAGTGGTAAATGGCATGTTAGCAACACATCTAATAAACAGTAATTCATGACAGTAAATAATTCTTGATGATTTATTTAAATTGATCTTGATCTTGATTCATCTTTCCAATGAATGTCAATTTAATTATGAATCATTATAATTGAAATGGCTATTAGGTTTATACTTGTTATAACCATTAATCTTGAACCAATTGTATCCCCTAGATTTCATTTAGACTCCATCGAACCGCTGTGATTTGAGTTAGTCCGAATTGGACTAACAGAGACTTGAGCGGCCGATAGTTGACCGCATAACCCCTGGAATGGCCCACTGGCGACCGTTCATCCCTTGGCTTATGCCAATTAGTTTGGCCGATTTTCCTTTATCCATCTTCGGTAAATTCCTGAATTGATAAGCCCAGTAAGCCCTAGGCCGACCAGCAGACAGTGGGCTGGACTCTGGCTCAGTTCCACCCTGCCTATGGCAGCCCGGGAGTGCACTTGGGCGAATTCCTAGATTTTGGTTAAGTCCTGAGGTGTGCGGCCAGGAATGGCCCGTACATCTGACAGGCGGCCCATAATGGACCGTTCAATTGATGAGCGGCTCTATCAGGACCATATATCTTGTCCTCGATTTTGTAAACTTCTGGCCTTGTGCGGCCAAATACTTACCGTGCATATAGAAGAGCGGTCCTTTATCAGCCGTTCAACCTTGACCCACGAGGGCTAGACCTCAGCCCTGTTCTTGTTAGTGCGGCCCAGAGTAGACCGCACAACTCTTGAGCGGCCCATTACTGACCGTGTTTATTACAGTTTTCCGAACAGTGATTATTTCATGATTTCGAATTGTGTGAGCTAGTCTAGCCTATCTAGGCAATGGTATTTCATGTTATGACCTAATGTTAAGTCTATTGATCATCTATTATAGTCATTTGGGATAATTATTCCTCTCGATTAAGGAGCTTATTGTTTGGACTCTTAAGAATCATTATTCTTATGTCCTTTACCTTGACTACATGAACTTGACCTTGGAACTCTTGGCCATTAAATATTGTGGATGTCTAGTTTCGTGGGATCTGTGATCCAAACAAATCAATGCCAAGGCAAACAAATGAAGCGCCCAGTCTGGTCCTGGGAGGAGCACCCGAAAAGTACTTGATCACTGCGGAGGTGAATGACTACATGTGGCATTTGGCACCGGTACTATCTAGCGTGTTGGGTCTACGCCATTCCACATTCTCGTGAAACTTATAATTCATGCTTAAAGCATGAAGTACTTGCTTGCTTGCTTGACATGACTTTAATTGACTTGTAAATGGCCATTCACTAGAAATCTTATTAATCTTGCTTGATATCTCGACATACAATTATTTCTTCCATTTAATTATTGTTACTCTTTCTATCTTGATGATTATTTAGTTCTGCTTATTTTTCTCGCGTTAATCATGCATATTCATTACTTGGTTAATCACTTAAACTATGCCTGACGATAGAGTATGATTCCTACTGAGCTTCTTGCTCACCCCTACTTCCAATCCTTTTCAGGTAACGCGGTAAACAGAACGTTGCAAATGGTGATCGGATCAGTGTGATCAAGTGAACTTGGAACCTAGAGATCGGAGTATGTCTTTTTACCTTCTTGAGCTTAGCTAGTGTCGTGAGTCTGGTTATTTCTTTTCCTTCCCTTGTTATTTCCTCCTTTAATTTGAATCTAATATTGTTAAAGTGAGTCAAATTATATTTTTAAAATTCATAAGGGCTCGTATTTTCAATGTGTGTATGGCCTCCATGTGTTTATTTATGGTTATTTATTTTTGCTCTTGTTATCATGACTGTTAACTACCATATTCTGAGCATCGCTTTCCGCTAGAGGCTGGTGAGTCGGTCGTAAAGAAACCCGAAGTAATAATAAGAAGAAGAGCAATATTACGCAAATGAAATGTTTGTACTGTCACAAACTTGGTCATCTCGTAATTAAAGGAGTGCTGGCGAAGGAGCGGAGCGTGTCTGCGTTGCGGAAATCAGGATCATAAAATGGCTAACAGTCCTAAGTTACTTCCACAAGCAAAAATATAAGAAGAATCGGAACCAACTTTTATCGAATGAAGAATTATATAATGTATTATTCTCTTTTATCCCTAACTATAGCAAAATTCTTTCGTCATTAGTTGTATGATTAACATGTTATTTTGATAGATAAGATCATTTCTGTTCAAATATTCAAATAATTGGTAATACCCGACGAATTTGGGGACCAAATTCTTTAAAGTGGGTGAGGATGTAATACCCCGATTTTTTTTTGAGAAATTAATTAGCAATTAATAGAATAATTCCTTAATAAATAGAATAAGTTATATTTCGACTATTTTATAAAAATCTAAAAAAATTATATTCTTGTAGAGGATAACACGTTTAACAAACTTGTCTTCTGTGGCCAACCCAAATAAAATCTGTAAGAAGGCCGAATTAGTGGTTTAAGCCCAAATTAAACACTTAGCTAACGATACCTTAAAACGCGAAATTCGAGCCCAATACTCAATCAAATGAGCCCAAATCGGTGGCAAATGAAATTCTAGGATGAGAGAATCGTTTCCCCTCTGCTAATCTCCTGAAACCCTAACACTAAGGGATGCAATCGGTGGAGTTTTGGCGCGTCAACAATTGCGGCGGCGTTCACATTGACTCGACTTACGTGGACGAATTCTCCCTGCATAGAACACCCTAGAAAGTGTGCGACCTATAAAAATACTCCTTAGGAACCCTAGTTTCATTTGCAAGCTGTGGTGGCTGACGAGAACCTTAGACGAGGGCGAATTCCAGTGATCTCTGACGTGGAGTACCTAGGGCGTCTTCCTCCTTGCTTCTTACTTTCTTCCCTGATTGAGGTAGGTTCTCTCGGGCTCAAATCTCAAGTAATATATCAAAATGTTCAGCATCCAGTCCTCGTTCTTTCGGTATATGAAGCCCCAAATATCATGTAGTATCCTACGAATATTTTGAGGTTTAGTAGAAGCATGTTAAATTAGGGTTAACTTTGTTCCTCTTCGATTTAAGTAGAGACTTAAGAGAGTAATTATGAAATTGATTCATGCATCTTGTAGAGTTATTCGTGCTCTTTCCATTGATTACAAAGCCCCAAGATTCATGCTTTATATCGTACGAATTTCATGTTTTAGTTCTGAACCTAGAAACCTCGCCGGAGTCGGGCAAGGCGAGCGGGCTAGCGACCTGTTTGGACATGTGCGGCCACACGATAGACCACACATCCAAGACAGGCGGCCCTCTATTGACCATTCAAGATTTTGATCTTTGATCATTTTCCTTGACCCGTGGTCTGACTTGTGCGGCCTCACGACAGACCGCACATCCCAGACAGGCAGCTTGTGTTTTGACCGTTTATATGTTTCTATATCTGATCGTGTCCATTGAACGTGAGGCCTAACCCTAACCGCATGACTTTCCTACGGCCAGTTCTAGACCGCACATCCCTCCATGCGGCACACTACCGACCGTCCATATCCAGCAGGCCTTCGGAGCTGAGGGGACGTGTGCGGCCAGTCTATGACCATCCATGAGGATGTAAGGTCCAGAACCGACCACAGATCTATAACAGAACAGATTTACTTGTTTTCTTACAACATGTTATGTTAATAGATTAGTGGTAAATGGCATGTTAGCAACACATCTAATAAACTGTAATTCAGGATAGTAAATAATTCTTGATGATTTATCTAAATTGATATTGATCTTGATTCATCTTTCCAATGAATGTCAATTTAATTATGAATCATTATAATTGAAATGGCTATTAGGTTTATACTTGTTATAACCATTAATCTTGAACCAATTGTATCCCCTAGATTTGATTTAGACTCCATCGAACCGCTGTGATTTGAGTTAGTCCGAATTGGACTAACAGAGACTTGAGCGGCCGATAGTTGACCGCATAACCCCTGGAATGGCCCACTGGCGACCGTTCATCCCTTGGCTTATGCCAATTAGTTTGGCCGATTTTCCTTGATCCATCTTCGGAAAATTCCTGAATTGATCAACCCAGTAAGCCCTAGGCCGACTAGCAGACAGTGGGCTGGACTCTGGCTCAGTTCCACCCTGCCTATGGCAGCCCGGGAGTGCACTTGGGCGAATTCCTAGATTTTGGTTAAGCCCTGAGGTGTGCGGCCAGGAATGGCCCGTACATCTGACAGGCGGCCCATAATGGACCGTTCAATTGATGAGCGGCTCTGTCAGGACCATATATCTTGTCCTCGATTTTGTAAACTTCTGGCCTTGTGCGGCCCAATACTTACCGTGCATATAGAAGAGCGGTCCTTTATCAGCCGTTCAACCTTGACCCCCGAGGGCTAGACCTCAGCCCAGTTCCTGTTAGTGCGGCCCAGAGTAGACCGCACAACTCTTGAGCGGCCCATTACTGACCGTGTTTATTACAGTTTTCCAAACAGTGATTATTTCATGATTTCGAATTGTGTGAGCTACTCTAGCCTATCTAGGCTATGGTATTTCATGTTATGACCTATTGTTAAGTCTATTGATCATAAATTATAGTCATTTGGGATAATTATTCCTCTCGATTAAGAAGCTTATTGTTTGGACTCTTAAGAATCATTATTCTTATGTCCTTTACCTTGACTACATGAACTTGACCTTGGAACTCTTGGTCATTAAATATTATGGATGTCTAGTTTTGTGGGATCTGTGATCCAAACAAATCAATGCCAAGGCAAACAAATGAAGCGCTCAGTCTGGTCCTGGGAGGAGCACCCGAAAAATACTTGATCCCTAGGGAGGTGAATGACTAGGTGTGGCATTTGGCACCGGTACTATCTAGCGTGTTGGGTCTACGCCATTCCACATTCTCGTGAAACTTATTATTCATGCTTAAAGCATGAAGTACTTGCTTGCTTGCTTCACATGACTCGAATTGACTTGTAAATGGCCATTCACTAGAAATCTTATTAATCTTGCTTGATATCTCGACATGCAATTATTTCTTCCATTTAATTATCATTACTCTTTCTATCTTGATGATTATTTAGTTCTCACGTTAATCATGCATATTCATTAATTGGTTAATCACTTAAACTATGCCTGACGATAGAGTATAATTCCTACTGAGCTTCTTGCTCACCCCTACTTCCAATCCTTTTCAGGTAACGCGGTAAACAGAACGTTGCAAATGGGGATCGGATCAGTGTGATCAAGTGAACTTGGAACCTAGAGATCGGAGTCTGTCTTATTACCTTCTTGAGCTTAGCTAGTGTTGTGAGTCTGGTTATTTCTTTTCCTTCCCTTGTTATTTCCTCCTTTAATTTGAATCTAATATTGTTAAAGTGAGTCAAATTATATTTTTAAAATTAATAAGGGCTCGTATTTTCAATGTGTGTATGGCCTCCATGTGTTTATTTGTGGTTATTTCTTTTTGCTCTTGTTATCATGACTGTTAACTGCCACATTCCGAGCATCGCTTTCCGCTACTATCGGTTCGGGGTGTGACAGAGGTGGTATCAGAGCCTCCGTTGTCTGAGTCCTAGGTTTTTGTCCAAGAGTATAGGTTACCCTAAGTCATAAGACCCGTGTCATCCCTTGTCACCTGGTGAGATTGGGTAGTATCTTGGGTTAAGTAATAAAATATATACAATATTGCATTGTGTTACTCGTAAGGGTAATGAAAAAGTTAACCATATAATTATTTTACAGGTCTCTAAGCCATTCTTAAAATGAAAGCGAGTGGGTCCATGGGTAAGCTAAGATTCGGTTCTACTAGAGGCTGGTGAGTCGGTCGTAAAGAAACCCGAAGTAATAATAAGAAGAAGAGCAATATTACGCAAACAAAATGTTTGTACTGTCACAAACTTGGTCATCTCGTAATTAAAGGAGTGCTGGCGAAGGAGCGGAGCGTGTCTGCGTTGCGAAAATCAGGATCATAAAATGGCTAACTGTCCTAAGTTACTTCCACAAGCAAAAATATAAGAAGAATCGGAACCAACTTTTATCGAATGAAGAATTATATAAGGTATTATTCTCTTTTATCCCTAACTATAGCAAAATTCTTTCGTCATTAGTTGTATGATTAACATGTTATTTTGATAGATAAGATCATCTTCGTTCAAATATTCAAGTAATTGGTAATACCCGATGAATTTGGGGACCAAATTCTTTAAAGTGGGTGAGGATGTAATACCCCGATTTTTTTCGAGAAATTAATTAGCAATTAATAGAATAATTCCTTAATAAATAGAATAAGTTATATTTTGACTATTTTATAAAAATCCAACAAAATTATATTCTTGTAGAGGATAACACGTTTAACAAACTTGTCTTCTGTGGCCAACCCAAATAAAATCTGTAAGAAGGCCGAATTAGTGGTTTAAGCCCAAATTAAACACTTAGCTAACGATACCTTAAAACGCGAATTGGAGCCCAATACTCAATCAAATGAGCCCAAATCGGTGGCAAATGAAATGCTAGGATGAGAGAATCGTTTCCCCTCTGCTAATCTCCCGAAACCTTAACACTAAGGGATGCAATCGGTGGAGTTTTGGCGCGTCAACAATTGCGGCGGCATTCACATTGACTCGACTTACGTGGACAAATTCTCCCTGCATAGAACACCCTAGAAAGTGTGCGACCTATAAAAATACTCCTTAGGAACCCTAGTTTCATTTGCAAGCTGTGGCGGCTGACGAGAACCTTAGACGAGGGTGAATTCCAGTGATCTCCGACGTGGGGTACCTAGGGCGTCTTCCTCCTTTCTTCTTATTTTCTTACATGATTGAGGTAGGTTCTCTGGGGCACAAATCTCAAGTAATACATCAAAATGTTCAGCATCCAGTCCTCTTTCTTTCGGTATATGAAGTCCCAAATATCATGTAGTATCCTACGAGTATTTTGAGGTTTAGTAGAAGCATGTTAAATTAGGGTTAACTTTGTTCCTCTTCGATTTAAGTAGAGACTTAAGAGAGAAATTATGAAATTGATTCATGCATCTTGTAGAGTTATTCATGCTCTTTCCATTGATTATAAAAGCACCAACTTTCATGCTTTATATCGTGCGGATTTCGTGTTTTAGTTCTGAACCTAGAAACCTCGCCGGAGTCGGGCAAGGCGAGCGGGGTAGCGACCTGTTTGGACATGTGCGGCCACACGATAGACCGCACATCCAAGACAGGCGGCCCTCTGTTGACCATTCAAGATTTTGATCTTTGATCATTTTCCTTGACCCGTGTTCTGACTTGTGCGGCCTCACGACAGACCGCACATCCCAGACAGGCAGCTTGTGTTTTGACCGTTTATATGTTTCTATATCTGATCGTATCGATTGAACGTGAGGCCTAACCCTAACCACATGACTTTCCTGCGGCCAGTTCTAGACCGCACATCCCTCCATGCGGCACACTACCGACCGTCCATATCTAGCAGGCCTTCGGAGCTGAGGGGACGTGTGCGTCCAGTCTATGACCGTCCATGAGGATGTAAGGTCCAGAACCGACCACAGATCTATAACAGAACAGATTTACTTGTTTTCTTACAACATGTTATGTTAATAGATTAGTGGTAAATAGCATGTTAGCAACACATCTAATAAACTGTTATTCATGACAGTAAATAATTCTTGATGATTTATTTAAATTGATCTTGATCTTGATTCATCTTTCCAATGAATGTCAATTTAATTATGAATCATTATAATGGAAATGGCTATTAGGTTTATACTTGTTATAACCATTAATCTTGAACCAATTGTATCCCCTAGATTTGATTTAGACTCCATCGAACCGCTGTGATTTGAGTTAGTCCGAATTGGACTAACAGAGACTTGAGCGGCCTATAGTTGACCGCATAACCCCTGGAATGGCCCACTGGCGACCGTTCATCCCTTGGCTTATGCCAATTAGTTTGGCCGATTTTCCTTGATCCATCTTCGGTAAATTCCTGAATTGATCAGCCCAGTAAGCCCTAGGCGGACCAGCAGACAGTGGGCTGGACTGTGGCTCCGTTCCACCCTGCCTATGGCAGCCTGGGAGTGCACTTGGGCGAATTCCAAGATTTTGGTTAAGTCCTGAGGTGTGCGGCCAGGAATGGCCCGTACATCTGACAGGCGGCCCATAATGGACCGTTCAATTGATGAGCGGCTCTGTCAGGACCATATATCTTGTCCTCGTTTTTGTAAACTTCTGGCCTTGTGCGGCCCAATACTTACCGTGCATATAGAAGAGCGGTCCTTTATCAGCCGTTCAACCTTGACCCACGAGGGCTAGACCTCAGCCCTGTTCTTGTTAGTGCGGCCCAGAGTAGACCGCACAACTCTTGAGCGGCCCATTACTGACCGTGTTTATTATAGTTTTCCGAACAGTGATTATTTCATGATTTCGAATTGTGTGAGCTAGTCTAGCCTATCTAGGCTATGGTATTTCGTGTTATGACCTAATGTTAAGTCTATTAATCATCAATTATAGTCATTTGGGATAATTATTCCTCTCGATTAAGGAGCTTATTGTTTGGACTCTTAAGAATCATTATTCTTATGTCCTTTACCTTGACTACATGAACTTGATCTTGGAACTCTTGGCCATTAAATATTGTGGATGTCTAGTTTCGTGGGATCTGTGATCCAAACAAATCAATGCCAAGGCAAACAAATGAAGCGCCCAGTCTGGTCCTGGGAGGAGCACCCGAAAAGTACTTGATCCCTGCGGAGGTGAATGACTTGGTGTGGCATTTGGCACCGGTATTATCTAGCGTGTTGGGTCTACGCCATTCCACATTCTCGTGAAACTTATCATTCATGCTTAAAGCATGAAGTACTTGCTTGCTTGCTTGACATGACTCGAATTGACTTGTAAATGGCCATTCACTAGAAATCTTATTAATCTTGCTTGATATCTCGACATGCAATTAGTTCTTCCATTTAATTATTGTTACTCTTTCTATCTTGATGAATATTTAGTTCTGCTTATTTTTCTCGCGTTAATCATGCATATTCATTACTTGGTTAATCACTTAAACTATGCCTGACGATAGAGTCTGATTCCTACTGAGCTTCTTGCTCACCCCTACTTCCAATCCTTTTCAGGTAACGCGGTAAACGGAACGTTCTAAATGGGGATCGGATCAGTGTGATCAAGTGAACTTGGAACCTAGAGATCGGAGTCTGTCTTTTTACCTTCTTGAGCTTAGCTAGTGTCGTGAGTCTAGTTATTTCTTTTCCTTCCCTTGTTATTTCCTCCTTTAATTTGAATCTAATATTGTTAAAGTGAGTCAAATTATATTTTTAAAATTAATAAGGGCTCGTATTTTCAATGTGTGTATGGCCTCACTGTGTTTATTTGTGGTTATTTATTTTTGCTCTTGTTATCATGACTGTTAACTGCCACATTCTGAGCATCGCTTTCCGCTGCTATCGGTTTGGGGTGTGACAGAGGTGGTATCAGAGCCTCCGTTGTCTGAGTCCTAGGTTTTTGTCCAAGAGTATAGGTTACCGTAAGTCATAAGACCCGTGTCATCCCTTGTCACCTGGTGAGATTGGGTAGTATCTTGGGTTAAGTAATAAAATATATACAATATTGCATTGTGTTACGCGTAAGGGTAATGAAAAAGTTAACCATATAATTATTTTACAGGTCTCTAAGCCATTCTTAAAATGAAAGCGAGTGGGTCCATGGGTAAGCTAAGATTCGGTTCTACTAGAGGCTGGTGAGTCGGTCGTAAAGAAACCTGAAGTAATAATAATAAGAAGAGCAATATTAAGTAAATGAAATGTTTGTACTGTCATAAACTTGGTCATCTCGTAATTAAAGGAGTGCTGGCGAAGGAGCGGAGCGTGTCTGCGTTGCGGAAATCAGGATCATAAAATGGCAAACTGTCCTAAGTTACTTCCACAAGCAAAAATATAAGAAGAATCGGAACCAACTTTTATCGAATGAAGAATTATATAAGGTATTATTCTCTTTTATCCCTAACTATAGCAAAATTCTTTCGTCATTAGTTGTATGATTAACATGTTATTTTGATAGATAAGATCATCTTCGTTCAAATATTCAAATAATTGGTAATACCCGACGAATTTGGGGACCAAATTCTTTAAAGTGGGTGACGATGTAATACCCTGATTTTTTTTCGAGAAATTAATTAGCAATTAATAGAATAATTTCTTAATAAATAGAATAAGTTATATTTCGAATATTTTATAAAAATCCAAAATATATATATTCTTGTATAGGATAACACGTTTAACAAACTTGTCTTCTGTGGCCAACCCAAATAAAATATGTAAGAAGGCCGAATTAGTGGTTTAAGCCCAAATTAAACACTTAGCTAACGATACCTTAAAACGCGAAATTCGAGCCCAATACTCCATCAAATGAGCCCAAATCGGTGGCAAATGAAATGCTAGGATGAGAGAATCGTTTCCCCTCTGCTAATCTCCTGAAACCCTAACACTAAGGAATGCAATCGGTGGAGTTTTGGCGCGTCAACAATTACGGCGGCATTCACATTGACTCGACTTACGTGGACGAATTCCCCCTGCATAGAACGCCCTAAAAAGTGTGCGACCTATAAAAATACTCCTTAGGAACCCTAGTTTCATTTGCAAGCTGTGGCGGCTGACGAGAACCTTAGACGAGGGCGAATTCCAGTGATCTCCGACGTGGGGTACCTAGGGCGTCTTCCTCCTTCTTATTTTCTTCCCTGATTGAGGTAGGTTCTCTCGGGCTCAAATCTCAAGTAATATATCAAAATGTTCAGCATCCAGTCCTCTTTCTTTCGGTATATGAAGCCCCAAATATCATGTAGTATCCTACGAGTATTTTGAGGTTTAGTAGAAGCATGTTAACTTAGGGTTAACTTTGTTCCTCTTCGATTTAAGTAGAGACTTAAGAGAGTAATTATGAAATTGATTCATGCATCTTGTAGAGTTATTCGTGCTCTTTCCATTGATTACAAAAGCCCCAACTTTCATGCTTTATATCGTGCGAATTTCGTGTTTTAGTTCTGCTCCTAGAAACCTCGCCGGAGTCGGGCAAGGCGAGCGGGGTAGCGACCTGTTTGGACATGTGCGGCCACACGATAGACCGCACATCCAAGACAGGCAGCCCTCTATTGACCATTCAAGATTTTGATCTCTGATCATTTTCTTTGACCCGTGTTCTGACTTGTGCTGCCTCACGACAGACCGCACATCCTAGACAGGCAGCTTGTTTTTTGACCGTTTATATGTTTCTATATCTGATTGTGTCCATTGAACGTGAGGCCTAACCCTAACCGCATGACTTTCCTGCGGCCAGTTCTAGACCGCACATCCCTCCATGCGGCACACTACCGACCGTCCATATCCAGCAGGCCTTCGGAGCTGAGGGGACGTGTGCGGCCAGTCTATGACCATCCATGAGGATGTAAGGTCCAGAACCGACCACAGATCTATAACAGAACAGATTTACTTGTTTTCTTACAACATGTTATGTTAATAGATTAGTGGTAAATGGCATGTTAGCAACACATCTAATAAACTGTAATTCATGACAGTAAATAATTCTTGATAATTTATTTAAATTGATCTTGATCTTGATTCATCTTTCCAATGAATGTCAATTTAAGTATGAATCATTATAATTGAAATGGCTATTAGGTTTATACTTGTTATAACCATTAATCTTGAACCAATTGTATCCCCTAGATTTTATTTAGACTCCATCGAACCGCTGTGATTTGAGTTAGTCCGAATTGGACTAACAGAGACTTGAGCGGCCGATAGTTGACCGCATAACCCCTAAAATGGCCCACTGGCGACCGTTCATCCCTTGGCTTATGCCAATTAGTTTGGCCGATTTTCCTTTATCCATCTTCGGTAAATTCCTGAATTGATCAGCCCAGTAAGCCCTAGGCCGACCAGCAGACAGTGGGCTGGACTCTGGCTCAGTTCCACCCTGCCTATGGCAGCCCGGGAGTGCACTTGGGTGAATTCCTAGATTTTGGTTAAGTCCTGAGGTGTGCGGCCAGGAATGGCCCGTACATCTGACAGGCGGCCCATAATGGACCGTTCAATTGATGAGCGGCTCTGTCAGGACCATATATCTTGTCCTCGATTTTGTAAACTTCTGGCCTTGTGCGGCTCAATACTTACCGTGCATATAGAAGAGCGGTCCTTTATCAGCCGTTCAACCTTGACCCCCGAGGGCTAGACCTCAGCCCAGTTCCTGTTAGTGCGGCCCAGAGTAGACCGCACAACTCTTGAGCGGCCCATTACTGACCGTGTTTATTACAGTTTTTCGAATAGTGATTATTTCATGATTTCGAATTGTGTGAGCTACTCTAGCCTATCTAGGCTTTGGTATTTCGTGCTATGACCTATTGTTAAGTCTATTGATCATCAATTATAGTCATTTGGGATAATTATTCCACTCGATTAAGGAGCTTATTGTTTGGACTCTTAAGAATCATTATTCTTATGTCCTTTACCTTGACTACATGAACTTGACCTTGGAACTCTTGGCCATTAAATATTGTGGATGTCTAGTTTCGTGGGATCTGTGATCCAAACAAATCAATGCCAAGGCAAACAAATGAAGCACCCAGTCTGGTCTTGGGAGGAGCACCCGAAAAGTACTTGATCCCTGGGGAGGTGAATGACTAGGTGTGGCATTTGGCACCGGTACTATCTAGCGTGTTGGGTCTACGCAATTCCACATTCTCGTGAAACTTATTATTCATGCTTAAAGCATGAAGTACTTGCTTGCTTGCTTGACATGACTCGAATTGACTTGTAAATGGCCATTCACTAGAAATCTTATTAATCTTACTTGATATCTCGACATGCAATTATTTCTTCCATTTAATTATCGTTACTCTTTCTATCTTGATGATTATTTAGTTCTGCTTATTTTTCTCGTGTTAATCATGCATATTCATTAATTGGTTAATCACTTAAACTATGCCTGACGATTGAGTATAATTCCTACTGAGCTTCTTGCTCACCCCTACTTCCAATTCTTTTCAGGTAACGCGGTAAACGGAACGTTGCAAATGGGGATCGGATCAGTGTGATCAAGTGAACTTGGAACCTAGAGATCGGAGTCTATCTTTACCCTCTTGAGCTTAGCTAGTGTCGTGAGTCTGGTTATGTCTTTTCCTTCTCTTGTAATTTCCTCCTTTAATTTGAATCTAATATTGTTAAAGTGAGTCAAATTATATTTTTAAAATTAATAAGGGCTCGTATTTTCAATGTGTGTATGGCCTCCATGTGTTTATTTGTGGTTATTTATTTTTGCTCTTGTTATCATGACTGTTAACTGCCACATTCCGAGCATCGCTTTCCGCTGCTATCGGTTCGGGGTGTGACAGAGGTGGTATCAGAGCCTCCGTTGTCTGAGTCCTAGGTTTTTGTCCAAAAGTATAGGTTACCCTAAGTCATAAGACCCGTGTCATCCCTTGTCACCTGGTGAGATTGGGTAGTATCTTGGGTTAAGTAATAAAATATATACAATATTGCATTGTGTTACGCGTAAGGGTAATGAAAAAGTTAACCATATAATTATTTTACAGGTCTCTAAGCCATTCTTAAAATGAAAGCGAGTGGGTCCATGGGTAAGCTAAGATTCGGTTCTACTAGAGGCTGGTGAGTCGGTCGTAAAGAAACCCGAAGTAATAATAGGAAGAAGAGTAATATTACGCAAATGAAATGTTTGTACTGTCACAAACTTGGTCATCTCATAATTAAAGGAGTGATGGCGAAGGAGCGGAGCGTGTCTGCGTTGCGGAAATCAGGATCATAAAATGGCAAACTATCCTAAGTTACTTCCACAAGCAAAAATATAAGAAGAATCGGAACCAACTTTTATCGAATGAAGAATTATATAATGTATTATTCTCTTTTATCCCTAACTATAGCAAAATTCTTTCGTCATTAGTTGTATGATTAACATGTTATTTTGATAGATAAGATCATCTTCGTTCAAATATTCAAATAATTGGTAATACCTGACGAATTTGGGGACCAAATTCTTTAAAGTGGGTGAGGATGTAATACCCTGATTTTTTTTCGAGAAATTAATTAGCAATTAATAGAATAATTCCTTAATAAATAGAATAAGTTATATTTTAACTATTTTATAAAACTCCAAAAAATATATATTCTTGTAGAGGATAATACGTTTAACAAACTTGTCTTCTGTGGCCAACCCAAATAAAATCTGTAAGAAGGCCGAATTAGTGGTTTAAGCCTAAATTAAACACTTAGCTAACGATACCTTAAAACGTGAAATTTGAGCCCAATACTCAATCAAATGAGCCCAAATCGGTGGCAAATGAAATGCTAGGATGAGAGAATCGTTTCCCCTCTGCTAATCTCCCGAAACCCTAACACTAAGGGATGCAATCGGTGGAGTTTTGGCGCGTCAACAATTGCGGCGGCGTTCACATTGACTCGACTTACATGGACGAATTCTCCCTGCATAGAACACCCTAGAAAGTGTGCGACCTATAAAAATACTCCTTAGGAACCCTAGTTTCATTTGCAAGCTGTGGCGGCTGACGAGAACCTTAGACGAGGGCGAATTCCAGTGATCTCCGACGTGGGGTACCTAGGGCGTCTTCATCCTTTCTTCTTATTTTCTTCCCTGATTGAGGTAGGTTCTCTCGGGCTCAAATCTCAAGTAATATATCAAAATGTTCAGCATCCAGACCTCTTTCTTTCGGTATATGAAGCCCCAAATATCATGTAGTATCCTACGAGTATTTTGAGGTTTAGTAGAAGCATGTTAAATTAGGGTTAACTTTGTTCCTCGTCGATTTAAGTAGAGACTTAAGAGAGTAATTATGAAATTGATTCATGCATCTTGTAGAGTTATTCGTGCTCTTTCCATTGCTTACAAAAGCCCCAACTTTCATGCTTTATATCGTGCGAATTTCGTGTTTTAGTTCTGAACCTAGAAACCTCGCCGGAGTCGGGCAAGGCGAGCGGGCTAGCGACCTGTTTGGACATGTGCGGCCACACGATAGACCGCACATCCAAGACAGGCGGCCCTCTGTAGACCTTTCAAGATTTTGATCTTTGATCATTTTCCTTGACCCGTGTTCTGACTTGTGCGGCCTCACGACAGACCGCACATCCCAGACAGGCAGCTTGTGTTTTGACCGTTTGTATGTTTCTATATCTGATCGTGTCTCTTGAACGTGAGGCCTAACCCTAACCGCATGACTTTCCTACGGCCAGTTCTAGACAGCACATCCCTCCATGCGGCACACTACTGACCGTCCATATCCAACAGGCCTTCTGAGCTCAGGGGACGTGTGCGGCCAGTCTATGACCGTCCATGAGGATGTATGGTCCAGAACCGACCACAGATCTATAACAGAATAGATTTACTTGTTTTCTTACAACATGTTATGTTAATATATTAGTAGTAAATGGCATGTTAGCAACACATCTAATAAACTATAATTCATGACAGTAAATAATTCTTGATGATTTATTTAAATTGATCTTGATCTTGATTCATCTTTCCAAAGAATGTCAATTTAATTATGAATCATTATAATTCAAATGGCTATTAGGTTTATACTTGTTATAACCATTAATCTTGAACCAATTGTATCCCCTAGATTTGATTTAGACTCCATCGAACCGCTGTGATTTGAGTTAGTCCGAATTGGACTAACAGAGACTTGAGCGGCCGATAGTTGACCGCATAACCCCTGGAATGGCCCACTGGCGACCGTTCATCCCTTCGCTTATGCCAATTAGTTTGGCCGATTTTCCTTGATCCATCTTCGATAAATTCCTGAATTTATCAGCCCAGTAAGCCCTAGGCCGACCAGTAGACATTGGGCTGGACTGTGGCTCAGTTCCACCCTACCTATGGCAGCCTGGGAGTGCACTTGGGCGAATTCCTAGATTTTGGTTAAGTCCTGAGGTGTGCGGCCAGGAATGGCCCGTACATCTGACAGGCGGCCCATATGGACCGTTCAATTGATGAGTGGCTCTGTCAGGACCATATGTCTTGTCCTCGATTTTGTAAACTTCTGGCCTTGTGCGGCCCAATACTTACTGTGCATATAGAAGAGCGGTCCTTTCTCAGCCGTTCAACCTTGACCCCCGAGGGCTAGACCTCAGCCCTGTTCTTGTTAGTGTGGCCTAGAGTAGACCGCACAACTCTTGAGCGGCCCATTATTGACCGTGTTTATTACAGTTTTCCAAACAGTGACTATTTCATGATTTCGAATTGTGTGAGCTACTCTAGCCTATCTAGGCTATGGTATTTCGTGTTATGACATATTGTTAAGTCTATTGATCATCAATTACAGTCATTTGGGATAATTATTCCTCTCGATTAAGGAGCTTATTGTTTGGACTCTTAAGAATCATTATTCTTATGTCCTTTACCTTGACTACATGAACTTGACCTTGGAACTCTTGGCCACTAAATATTGTGGATGTCTAGTTTCGTGGGATCTGTGATCCAAACAAATCAATGCCAAGGCAAACAAATGAAGCGCCTAGTCTGGTCCTAGGAGGAGCACCCGAAAAGTACTTGATCCCTAGGGAGGTGAATGACTAGGTGTGGCATTTGGCACCGGTACTATCTAGCGTGTTGGGTCTACGCCATTCCACATTCTCGTGAAACTTATTATTCATGCTTAAAGCATGAAGTACTTGCTTGCTTGCTTGACATGACTCGAATTGACTTGTAAATGGCCATTCACTAGAAATCTTATTAATCTTGCTTGATATTTTGACATGCAATTATTTCTTCCATTTAATTATCGTTACTCTTTCTATCTTGATGATTATTTAGTTCTGCTTATTTTTCTCGCGTTAATCATGCATATTCATTAATTGGTTAATCACTTAAACTATGCCTGACGATAGAGTATAATTCCTACTGAGCTTCTTGCTCACCCCTACTTTCAATCATTTTTAGGTAACGCGGTAAACGGAACGTTGCAAATGGGGATCGGATCAGTGTGATCAAGTGAACTTGGAACCTAGAGATTGGAGTCTGTCTTTTTACCTTCTTGAGCTTAGCTAGTGTCGTGAGTCTGGTTATTTCTTTTCCTTCCCTTGTTATTTCCTCCTTTAATTTGAATCTAATATTGTTAAAGTGAGTCAAATTATATTTTTAAAATTAATAAGGGCTCGTATTTTCAATGTGTGTATTGCCTCCATGTGTTTATTTGTCGTTATTTATTTTTGCTCTTGTTATCATGACTGTTAACTGTCACATTCCGAGCATCACTTTCCGCTGCTATCGGTTCGGAGTGTGACAGAGGTGGTATCAGAGCCTCCGTTGTCTGAGTCCTAGGTTTTTGTCCAAGAGTATAGGTTACCCTAAGTCATAAGACCCGTGTCATCCCTTGTCACCTGGTGAGATTGGGTAGTATCTTGGGTTAAGTAATAAAATATATACAATATTACATTGTGTTACGCGTAAGGGTAATGAAAAAGTTAACCATATAATTATTTTACAGGTCTCTAAGCCATTCTTAAAATGAAAGCGAGTGGGTCCATGGGTAAACTAAGATTCGGTTCTACTAGAGGCTGGTGAGTCGGTCGTAAAGAAACCCGAAGTAATAATAAGAAGAAGAGCAATATTACGTAAATGAAATGTTTGTACTGTCACAAAGTTGGTCATCTCGTAATTAAAGGAGTGCTGGCGAAGGAGCGGAGCGTGTCTGCGTTGCGGAAATCAGGATCATAAAATGGCTAACTGTCCTAAGTTACTTCCACAATCAAAAATATAAGAAGAATCGGAACCAACTTTTATCGAATGAAGAATTATATAAGGTATTATTCTCTTTTATCCCTAACTATAGCAAAATTCTTTCGTCATTAGTTGTATGATTAACATGTTATTTTGATAGATAAGATCATCTTCGTTAAAATATTCAAATAATTGGTAATACCCGACGAATTTGGGGACCAAATTCTTTAAAGTGGGTGAGGATGTAATACCCCGATTTTTTTTCGAGAAATTAATTAGCAATTAATAGAATAATTCCTTAATAAATAGAATAAGTTATATTTCGACTATTTTATAAAAAACCAAAAAAATTATATTCTTGTAGAGGATAACACATATAACAAACTTGTCTTCTGTGGCCAACCCAAATAAAATCTGTAAGAAGACCGAATTAGTGGTTTAAGCCCAAATTAAACACTTAGCTAACGATACCTTAAAATGCGAAATTCGAGCCCAATACTCAATCAAATGAGCCCAAATCGGTGGCAAATAAAAGGCTGGGATGAGAGGATCGTTTCCCTTCTACTAATCTCCCGAAACCCTAACACTAAGGGATGCAATCGGTGGATTTTTGGCGCGTCAACAATTGCGGCGGTGTTCACATTGACTCGACTTGCGTGGACGAATTCTCCCTGCATAGAACACCATAGAAAGTGTGTGACCTATAAAAATACTCCTTAGGAACCCTAGTTTCATTTGGAAGCTGTGGCGGCTGACGAGAACCTTAGACGATGGTGAATTCCTGTGATCTCCGACATGGGGTACCTAGGGCGTCTTCCTCCTTTCTTCTTCTTTTCTTCCCTGATTGAGGTAGGTTCTCTCGAGCTCAAATCTCAACTAATATATCAAAATGTTCAGCATCCAATCCTCTTTCTTTCGGTATATGAAGCCCCAAATATTATGTAGTATCCTGCGAGTATTTTGAGGTTTAGTAGAAGCATGTTAAATTAGGGTTAACTTTGTTTCTCTTCGATTTAAGTAGAGTCTTAAGAGAGTAATTATGAAATTTATTCATGCATCATGTAGAGTTATTCGTGCTCTTTCCATTGATTACAAAAGCCCCAAATTTCATGCTTTATATCATGCAAATTTCGTGTTTTAGTTCTGACCCTAGAAACCTCGCCGGAGTCGGGCAAGGCGAGCGGGGTAGCGACCTGTTTGGACATGTGCGGCCACACGATAGACCGCACATCCAAGATAGGTGGCCCTCTGTTGACCGTTCAAGATTTCGATCTTTGATCATTTTCCTCGACCCGTGTTCTGACTTGTGCGGCCTCACGACAGACCGCACATCCCAGGCAGGCGGCCTGTGTTTTGACCGTTTATATGTTTCTATATCTGATCGTGTCCCTTGAACGTGCAACCTAACCCTAACCGCATGACTTTCCTGCGGCCAGTTCTAGACCGCACATCCCTTCATACGGCACACTACCGACCGTCCATATCCAGCAGGCCTTCGGACCTGAGGGGATGTGTGCAGCCAGTCTATGACCATCCATGAGGATGTAAGGTCCAGAATTGACTGCAGATCTATAACAGAACAGATTTACTTGTTTTCTTACAACATGTTATGTTAATAGATTAGTGGTAAATGGCATGTTAGCAACACATCTAATAACCTGTAATTCATGACAGTAAATAATTCTTTCTGATTTATTTAAATTGATCTTGATCTTGATTCATCTTTGCAGTGGATGTCAATTTAATTGTGAATCATTATAATTGAAATGGCTATTAGGTTTATACTTGTTATAACCGTTAATCTTGAACCAATTGTATCCCCTAGATTTGATTTAGACTCCATCCAACCGTTGTGATTTGAGTTAGTCCGAATTGGACTAACAGAGACTTGAGCGGCCGATAGTTGACCGCATAACCCCTAGAACGGCCCACTGGCGACCGTTCATCCCTTGGCTTATGCCAATTAGTTTGGCCGATTTTCCTTGATCCATCTTCGACAAATTCCTGAATTGATCAGCCCAGTAAGCCCTAGGCCGACCAACAGACAGTGGGCTGGACTCTGGCTCAGTTCCACCCTGCCTATGGCATCCCGGGAGTGCACTTGGGTGAATTCCTAGATTTTGGTTAAGTCCTGTGGTGTGCGGCCAGGAATGGCCCGTACATCTGACAAGCGGCCCATAATGGACCGTTCAACTAATGAGCGGCTCTGTCAGGACCATATATCTTGTCCTCGATTTTGTAAACTTCTGGCCTTGTGCGGCCCAATACTTACCTTGCATATAGAAGAGCGGTCCTTTATCAGCCGTTGAACCTTCACCCCCGAGGGCTAGACCTCAGCCCAGTTCCTGTTAGTGCGGCCCAGAGTAGACCGCGCAACTCTTGAGCGGCCCATTACTGACCGTGTATATTACAGTTTTCCGAACAGTGATTATTTCATGATTTCGAATTGTGTGAGCTACTCTATCCTATCTAGGCTATGGTATTTCTTGTTATGACCTGTTGTTAGGTCTATTGATCGTCAATTATAGTCATTTGGGACAATTATTCCTCTCGATCAAGGAGCTTATTGTTTGGACTCTTAAGAATCATTATTCTTATGTCCTTTACGTTGACTACATGAACTTGACCTTGGAACTCTTGGCCATTAAATATTGTGGATGTCTAGTTTCCTGGGATCTGTGATCCAAACAAATCAATGCCAAGGCAAACAAATGAAGCGCCCAGTCTGGTCCTGGGAGGAGCACCCGAAAAGTACTTGATCCCTAGGGAGGTGAATGACTAGGTGTGGCATTTGGCACCGGTACTATCTACCGTGTTGGGTCTATGACATTCCACATTCTCGTGAAACTTATTATTCATGCTTAAAGCATAAAGTACTTGCTTGCTCGCTTGACATGACTCGAATTGACTTGTAAATGGCCATTCACTAGAAATCTTATTAATGTTGCTTGATATCTCGACATGTAATTATTTCTTCCATTTAATTATTGTTACTCTTTCTATCTTGATGATTATTTAGTTCTACTTATTTTTCTCGCGTTAATCATGCATATTCATTAATTGGTTAATCACTTAAACTATGCCTGACGATAGAGTATAATTCCTACTGAACTTCTTGCTCACCCCTACTTCCAATCCTTTTCAGGTAACGTGGTAAACGGAACGTTGCAAATGGGGATCAGATCAGTGTGATCAAGTGAACTTGGAACCTAGAGATCAGAGTCTATCTTTTTACCTTTTTGAGTCTAGCTAGTGTCGTGAGTCTGGTTATTTCTTTTCCTTCCCTTGTTATTTCCTCCTTTAATTTGAATCTAATATTGTTAAAGTGAGTCAAATTATATTTTTAAAATTTATTAGAGCTCGTAATTTCAATGTGTGTATGGCCTCCATGTGTTTAATTGTGGTTATTTATTTTCGCTCTGGTTATCATGACTGTTAACTGCCACGTTCCGAGCATCGCTTCCCGCTGCTATCGGTTCGGGGCGTGACATCCATAGACTCAATATAAACCTTCTACAAACCGGAAGGGTTCCAGAAAACCACAAAACGATAAGAAACGGGCGATTTCCACAAATCAACCCAAAATGACTCACATGGGCATCCGGCCTCATACCGGCCCCAAACCACGAGCAAATGGAACCAAATTGGCGGGAATCGAATCCTGACAAGCCAGGGGTTCAAATTCTAGCATTTAAACTAGAAACCATCGCCTGGAATAGCGATTTCAGCTCACACCCCCGAAACATGCATTTTCCCTTAAAATAGAAAAACCCGCACAAACTCACGCCTATCGTCTTGAAATCCCGAGGGAAGGTAGGAAATAGGTAGAGTTACCATCCCCCTACCTCAACCGAGGATCTCGTGCACCGAAAACCATCACATGAACCCCGCCGTGCTTCGAATCCTCATAACGTGATCGCGCCAACACCATGCTCCATTCCTCGCGCCTTTACACTCCACGACGCCTCCACAACATCCCTGCCTCGTCCACCTCCGCCACAGTCGGCCACCTGGGGGAGAGGGGAAGAAAGGGGAGAGAACGGAGGGGGAGAGTGAGAATGACGGTGAGGAGAGAGGAGAGAGGTTGAGGGTTAAAAAAGAAAAGAAAATAAGAAATTATGAATATTTCTGAAATCTGATTTTTGACCCAAAACTCCATAAAATCAAAAAAATGTGGAAAAATAGCCTCTGCGATCCTCAAAACGAGCACAACGCATCTGCAGCGTCCCGGAGTCTCAAAACTCAATGGTTCACTCTCCACGAGGTTCCACAGGCTATACAGCGGAAAAACTCGAGTGGATTGTAAAACACGATCTGGGACCCGTAAAAGAGCTCTGAAAGCTCTCCGATTCTGATCCAAAGGATCCAGGGTATTACATCCTCCCCTCCTTTTAGAAATTTCATCCTCAAAATTTAAGGAGCCAACAGGGAAATAGGGAAGAACAACCCATAAAGCTGGCAACGCTCTCAAAGCTCCAGCCGAACCTTGAACACACGAAAACATGATAACACGATTCTCGAAAAACATGATTCAGAGGAACACTGCCAGACCATGATCACAGGCAAGATCATCATGCTTTGGATCTCAAGGCACATCGATCCACAGAATGAGCACGACACAGAAAAGAACACAAGTCTGGCACCTCCAAAATAGGGCATCATCGCTATCGTCTCTCAATTAAGAGACACGACCCATGCCACAAAACAACCACTGAAAAAAATTCACACTCGGCAGACACAACAAGCATCAGCTCTCACGAGGAAGACAATCATCTCGACTGACTGCTCTAACCCATCGGCTTTCGTGCCACAATGATAAACGAATCTGGCACGCGGAACGCCAATGACAATAGTGGACCAAAACAAAATCAAGTCAGTCCTCACGCAAACATTACATCTGATTCGAGTTTCACGCCAACTCTACCACGGTAGGAGAGTACATCAGAACCAACCGACAAGACCTTGGTCCACACAAATTTGAACTCAGACTCATAGGGAACTCCTCCCAAGCTGACCACAAACATAAACCATCATACAACTAAATGATGGACACCTACAAATCCTTGGCTCTGTTCTCAACACAGAATCACAGGACAACACCGCAAGCTGGGTCACATCAAGGCAAAATTATAGCTGACCACATGGCTAAACGTATCAGCGCTCACAGCTTACCAATAAGGACCCACAACAACCCTCAGAAAATGAATCTCTACGACCACGATCCATCTCTAGAGCACAACTTCCAAGAAACGTAGAAAAGAGAGGGTACTCATCCAGCATATTTGCCGACATACTTCCCCAATTCTCAAACCTGCCAATGCCAACAGCTATAATGCCTCAAGCAATGGCACGGCAACCAACATCACCAAGGCACACATAGCCAAGACGAACATATCGAGGAAACAATCCTCTCGGCTGGTCAGAATCCTCCAACCCAACGATCCTCAACCTGTGGGTTATGAGCCCACACGCTTCCACTACACACTCAACACAACGCACACAGGCATCACGAATAACTCGGCATCTGCATCTCAGCACACCTCTCAGCACCATCGCAATTCACAAAACTGTAATATACCATGCCTTGAGTATCGATCTTGCTAACAGCCGATCACAAGTTGCCATAGTGCAAACCGCAAAGAGCACCAGCCTCAGCTTAACCTCAAAATAATGCCACAAGACAAGATGAGAAAGATCAAGCTCCTCTAACAATAGCTCACCGGGAAGGAAATCCTTAGCTCGCCCGAGCACTCTCTCAAACAAGGCATCCAAACGACCAACTCAACCACAACCTTAACACCTTAGCACCTCAGGGGCTAACCAAACCTCAAGCTGGGATGGCCAAAGCAACATTAATCTCATCCGAAGAACATGCACGGCCGTACACTAACGATAATTCCCATCAGCCACCAGATCATGCCATAGAAAATATCGAATGCCGCACCACAGACTCATGCCTGTCGACAAACTCTGCCCAACGCAGCACAACCGAGACCAACACCTTGACGAAAGAAGGACGCTCCATCAGATCCTGACGAGAGTAAAACCACCTTCACATTGCCACCATAGTGTACACAAGCTTTCACACGAGAAGCAAAGCGATAAAGGAACATAAAACCTATGCCAGCTATCGACTGTATTGGACCGTATGGACTCTAATTAATGTAATATCTTGAATTCCCATGTACTTTCACACCCCTTGGCTCTGATACCATCTGTGATGACCCAGAACCCAGATATCGAGTAAACTCGATACCACTTGGATCCTGAGAAGCCTCCCAAGAGCTGTCAAGCTCCGAAGGGAAAGAAAGGTGTGTGTCAAGTACATTGAACTTCCAGATAAAGTAGTAAACAATTAAATTACTATGATCGGGATTTCTAAATTAGCAGAAATAAAATTACATTTTTAATTGAATAAATTAAACTACAGAGCTAGTAGAGTCGAGTCCAACTAAAGTATAGTCTAACAGGAAAGAGAAACGTACTCTCAAGTCGGGGGAAGCCCGACAATGGCAAAGCTGGCAACTAAAAACCTCTGCACTGCACCTCTAAACCATGAGGAAGGAGAAGAATTGCCGCACCTAAAAAGTCAGGGGTGAGCCTCGTCTCACTGGCTTAGTAGGGGTCCCGCGGATCCCCACCATGAAACAAAAGTGGTAACAGCAATGCTAAACAGCTAACAACAAAAGTAGTAGCAGCAGGAGTAGCAACGGAAAGAGTAAAGAGGAGAATAGCCGTACTGGACAGAAACATGGCAGCCGATAAGAACTTCGGCCCTCTAAACTACTCCAAACGGCAACAGAAGAACAACCCCTATCTCATAAAGTCAGGAGTTTCCGAACTACCGATAAATCACAGACTCTATCGTGAAGGCCAATGGAAATAGGCAAAGGCCCCACAATGACCAACATGGCCCAAAGGTACAGTCACGACTCCACTGTCCTGCACTCTACACTGTCGATGGGTAGAACCATGGTAATTCTCTACCGACACCCTAGACTGTAGTGTCCAAAGGACACAAAACCACGTATCAAGAGAATCACAAAGGCTCACGGTTCACGAGAAGCACAAGAGCAACAAGAACTATGTGTCATGTGACAGTAGTACCTCCTCACTAGAAGAAGAGCCAGATGCATCCACTGACCTCTTACACTGCACCTCAGGTATCTCCCACTCGCCTCGAACGTGGTAACTGAGACACCGAACAAGTAACCAAGGAACAATATTAACGAGTGACTAGTCAGGGTCATGCCCGTCGACGCTGGTCCAACGCCCCTGACCATGTGTGCACACACAAGCTCAATGTCTTGAGCCAGGCCTATAGCTAGTTTTCCCCTCCCGTCGGACTCTGACGGCTAGACAAAGGGGGCCACGGCAACCAGCCTACAAACTGTCTCTATCAGGAACTCGTCCCGCCACCACTCCTAGGTTGGCCGACACACGGAAAGTGTCGTCAGGCTACGGCTAGTGGAGGCTCACTAGACACAGAGACTCTCAAATAGAAATACCGAAGTGTGGACAGGCTAAGCACGCACTTGTCGCTAACACTCGGAGCACATGGCAGCACCACGCCACCAGACTTAGGACAACCAACTAGACCTGCTAACATAATGATCCTTGAGTCACAGGACTCGGGTCAAGATCATCGCACATCACATCAACACGGCGTTAATCAGTCTAGTCCCTAAGCCAAGACCACAGTAAAACACATTATGGAAGCGGCATAGAATAGCCGGATCCACATCATCAATTTTGAGTCCTCGGCCCCTTAACCGCTCATCGGACTCACAATTCCGCATAACGAGAAACACGGAACATGAGAGATTATCAAGCCCTCAAACCACATAGAAACGTAAACCGAGGTAAGACGATACCTCTACACGTCCAAAACATAGTCTCGATCCCCACGGGACAACCGAGACATTCACGAGGTCACATGTCAACCACTATGTTAAGGTTGACTGGAGACCATAACAATTCTTGAAACCACATGGCACACTACTCGATACGGTCATGGCCCTCATAGGACGTCCAAGACATCCACGGAACAATGGGCTAACCAAGGGGTCGAAGCCAAACCAGCCGGAAGCCAAATCGACATGACTGCCTTGTTTTGCCCTCGCCTGGGTCCTCTTGGCCCCCTTTGCTTTCTTGGCCCTTTGGCCTTGTACGTCTCTTGCCCCTCTTTGGGCGTTCCCCCCCCCCTCTTGTACCCCTTTCTTTTGCTACTTTCATATATGAAAATCGCTTGCCTGGTGGCCGCGATAGTGTTTTCATCTTCTTCCGCAATGAAGAGATGAACCCCCTCTCCCGTTTCCCCCTAGCAAGTATCTACTTTAGTTAAAAAAAACACGGAGACAGGGAGAAAATAGGCAGAATGCGGTCACCTGGGGACCGTAACTTGAAGCAGGCTGTCACCCCAGGGCCGCCTCATGGAGGTTGCGGTCATAACTAGACCATCTTCTCCAGGATACCTCAAAAATGCACGATAGGCCATCCTGGTTGCGGTCTACCCCTGACCATTACTCCAAGGAGACAGTCAGTCTCAAGGTCTCTACTTGAATCGACCTAAACTGACTTAAAACCAAATAGCGGTCACCCCAAGGGCTGCTACTTCAAGGTTGCGGTCGGGAGCAAGACCGCTACCTGAAACCGACCATGAACGCCTACATAACGGTCTCCAGAGGGCCGCCTTTACAAGGTTGCTTTCTCTGGTACGACCGCTTGTTTCAGCGATGGGATCGCTTCCTTGGACTTTGTTGAAAATTATTGTTATTTTTATTTTATTGGTGGGTTTATTTGGTTTATTTACGTGTCGATCAACCAATTAATTACCCGAGAATTAACTACCTGATTGACTGCACAGGCGTGCTAGTCACATAAGTGACGAGTTTATTATGCGCTCATTCTGACCCGTATCAGGCGAGAGTGAGACTCAGTCGGGACCAGCAGTCCGCCACACCATAAAGGCTATGGTGTTAATTACATCACCCGCGAGGAGGGACAACCTTTGATTAATTGCTGAGATGGTGGGCTGTCGAGGCCGGAATAAAGACGCGAAGGTATAAACATGACGAGGTCACATGAGATGTCTCTATCTATCATGCAAGAGAGGCATGGTTCATTAAATTGGAGACCCTTGGTACGTGGCGGAGGACGTAGGTCCGAAGACCAATATCGCGCATAGCAGAGACTTCCAATCGGGCGTAACCCAGGCTTCCGTCGATGCCATTCGATATACCCGAGGGTCCATGCAGGCATGCACACATGATGTTCATGATTATGCTAAACATGGCAGTAGAGTTGTAATAATGATCAGTGATCAATCAAATTTATTAGCCTCCGCTGAGGGGGGGGACGGAAGTGGTAACATAAGCATGATAACGAAAGCGAAGCGCTAACGGACATGGCACTAAAAGTATGATAGTAAAATAACCTGAGCTTGAATAGCCCTATCTTGTTCAATTTATTATTGATTAGAGTCATTAATCTCGACCGCGGGAGACGAGGATCGCTTCGAGGGCGAGTGAGTGATTGGAACAGTATAATGCCTCAAAACCGACGCGGCTGCGTGTAGGGATAGGTTTCCCCGGTGCGGCCAAATGTAGGTAAATGATTCTAATACGACGCGGCCATGAGCTTGTTTAACCCGGCACGATGGGCTTGCGGCGCGCCGGATTAGAGCGCTCCGGGAACGTGTCGTTTGAAATCAAATTTTTATGAGTGTAAAGTTATTCCGGCGGGGGGGGGGGGTATTATGCCGTATTAAGGCGCGCCGGATTAGGACCGCGCCGCTTTAGCTAATTTTTGATGAATTTTGAAATGATTTAAGTTTATTAAGGTTCTATTGAGAGTTTTGAAGTTAATTGAGGTGATTGTTTGTTTAATTGGAGTCTAGAGCCCCCAGGGGCAAAGTTATGAGCTAGTGCGAGGTTCATACTCGAGCACTAGGGTCCTTAGCCTTAGGACAAATGTTTTATTGAGGCCATTTTTATACAGGTGATCTTATAAGTTAAAAGGATTCTGCTGAAAATTGGGCAGCATCTCCCCCGTCCCTAAAGGATTACAGGGGAGAAGCGGGGTCATACTCACTTGTGGAGTAAGCCCCTAACCAGTCGGTCTGCATAGTGGCAGCCGGCAAACCCCGGTCGGACAGGATACCCCGAGGACTAGCCTGTGAGGGGTGCCATAGTTCCGTGGGTGGAAATAGAGGGACGAGGCAGCCATCGATGGAAGCAACACCCCGAGGACTGGCCTACGAGGGGTGGGCAACCTACAGTGTGCACTGTATCTGCCAGCGAGGGAGCATTAGGGAGAGAGGCCCTGAGGACAAGCCTATTAGGAGCACTCGTCCCTTAGCCACAAGAGGATCCCGAGAGACTGTGGGTTTAACATTGTCGGGCTGAAGCCCCTGTTGTTATTTGCCCTACGGCCCATGGGAAGCGTCCATCACTCGTAAGTGGAACTCTCTTGACCGATTGGCAACTCTGTGAAGCAGTGGCGAATATCCCCCTCCCCGGGTGACTAAGACGAAACCGACAAGACTCGAATGGTTTAGTGGCTGCAGACCACAAACGAGAAAAAGTGAAGATTCTTGGCATTGGTAACCTACCCGCCACGGGGTTAAGGTGTTGATGCTCGCGAGACTAGATTGCCATCCACGGAAGAGAATGCAAACAACGGTCACGGAGAGAGGCAGTTGATATCCAGCTGGGACGATTTATCTACACACACTTATACTCGAATGGCTGGAACGCAGTAGTTACAAGACGGACACCACTATTCCGAAAGCAGCCCCTACCTCCTCTGAGCAACGGAGAAATGCAAAGAGGGAATAAGGTCGAGGTCAGATCTCGTATTAAACGGGGGAGACGTATGCACAGGCACAGACACGGAGGACCCGGGGAGGGGTTATTTCTGTAGCCCATGGCATCCCAGGGCGTATTCGGAATCAGGGGGAAACCGGAATCGGAAAACTATACACGGGAGGACACCGATATGTATATCTACTGAGTGAGATAGCAGTGGGAGAAGAAAGCAAGGCGTTGAGCATTCAATCCGCCGATAGATTCATATACGCATGCCATCATCCCATCGGCGAAAGAGGCTACAGATATGTTACATGTTTGGTGCCGGCATCACGGCACGGCCACCGTTTTACTTACAGGGAAGCTCACAGGAGAGCAACAAAGAGAAAAGATGGCGAAGAAGGGGGGGAGGTTGGCTCATATCATCGCCAGCCCCCCCCCCCTTTCGCTTACATTTAGTTGAGGGGAAGTAGTCGGAGGGTAGACAGGAAACGCAGATGACCCGCCTATTCAAAGAACAGAGTATCGGGATGACTCCTTTTTCTCTGGCTCCGGAGGGCTTCATGCAGCGGAAGGAAGATGGCCGTGAAGGATGCTCAGAGAGATCCTACTTCACTCGCAAGAAACCATCTCTCCCTTGAAGGCGATTCGCTCTCAGACCCTCTCTCCTTTTTTTCCATTCTCTTCTTCTTTTGAAAACCCCTTCACCTCTTTTTCTTCTTTTTGTTTCGAATGGCCATTTATACAAGGACCGTTTGAAGTTTAATCCGGCGTGGGAATTGGCGCGCTGGGGAAGGGGCATTCTGAAGCCTTTGCGCACCGGAATAGAAGGGCGCCGGATAAGGGGGTGCGCCGGTTTAGGGCGCGCCGTATTAACATCTCTCGCTCGCCGCGGGTTAGTCGGTGAGTGCGGGGATGGTTCCGGGAGGCACCGTGAACATTCATCTTGCCGCCGTTCTTCAAAACGTTGATGGGATGCCTTGCCGAAGCTCTCAGGATGACGTATGGCCCTTCTTAGAACCTTGAGTATCTTTTGTTTGAACACGCAGGTTTTTCACTGACACGACTTTCGGCACTATGATCTGTGCTGCTGGCTCGATCTGGCTTGTGCTCAAAGCTTCTTGGAGGGTGGGATAACACCCGGGATAGTTCCGCCCAGGCTGGGCGATCATTCGGCCACTAACGGGCCCAACTTGGCGGGAAGCCGTACCCGTGCCGAGTAACAGGGATCTTCTGCCGATAGAGCCTTTGGTCCTCAATTCTGAAAAGCCAAGGGCATTCTTTCATTTCAGGAGAGTCTTTCATGAGGTGGCTGGCCACCGGGTAGACCGTCGTCCTTGGTTGGACAACGGGTGTAGTGTATGTGGCACGACGGAGTCGATGCCGGTTCATTGGGATTGCTTGGTCGCACTGCCGGTTGGTTGTGAATTCATCTTGATTCTCCTGAGGTGAAGTCCCTGATGTTCTTACAGGGTGACCTGAGGCTCTGGCAGCTTGAGAGGGGTTTAATATGTTGATATTTATCAGCTTCTATGCTTGAGTGGGCCGTGTCATTCATCTTTGAGGCTTGATCGCCGTTAGTGATATTTTGAGTGCCAACACCGCTACTTCGTTCTGGTCTGAAAATCGTAGAAACCTACAAAACTCGGTCGTTCCACGCCCCAATCATCCCAGAACGATGGGGAAACATCCATAGACTCAATATAAACCTTCCACAAGCCGAAAGGGATCCATGAAACCACAAAATGACAAGAAACGGGCGATTTTCACAAATCAACCCAAAATGACTCACATGGGCATCCGGCCTCATACCGGCCCCAAACCACGAGCAAAAGGAACCAAATTGGTGGGAATCGAATCCAACAAGCGAGGGGTTCAAATTCTAGCATATAAACTAGAAACCATCGCCTGGAACGGCAATTTCGGCTCACACCCCCCGAAACATGCATTTTCCCTTAAAACAAGAAAACCCGCTCAAACTCATGCCTATCGGCTTGAAATCATGAGGGAAGGCAAGAAACAGGTTGAGTATCCATCCCTGATGCGGGACGACTATGAGACTAGATGCAGATGGGTTGCGACCTTGGACTCTGAAGGACGACGCAACTAACAAGACGACACGACCATCAATGACACTACAATGCGGCACCGAACGAGCTCCAGAAGAGGCGATCATGCCCCAAACAAGAAGCACTAACTCACAGTCGTCCCCTTTGAGGGAAACGTGACGATCTTGCACGGTTGGAAAACCGGCTTTGAGTTTTGGGTGGTCGGCTCACTCTCGTGCTGGGAACGAGTCACGGGACCGGTCTCGCACTCACAACTCACAACTCACAACGGTGATTAATATTTAACTAGCTAATAAAATATCTCACTCACATGCAGTGGCATCTAAAACGCATACTAGCTAAGCAAGTATGACAAAAAGGGGGGGTGGTGAGTGTACCTCCACGTTCGGGGCATGGGGATCCGAAGACTTCCCGGCCGAGATCCAGAACTCCCGGTACAGAAATAATTATTAATTACAGAATTATTTCAACAGCCCACTCCACGCAGGGAGGTAACAGGCGACATGTGGGGTCCGGGAGCACCAATCTCGGGTTGGCGGGCAGCAGTCGGTGGCGCTCAGGCGGACGCGGTCGGCCGGTTCAGCTTGGTTCACTCGGGCCCGCAGGACAGCTCGTGGGACCCGCTGCTGGTACGGTGATGTCCGGGGTGGCTCCTGGCTGCAGCGATTGGCGGGGGCATTCCTGGAGTGTCCCGGGTCAATCCCCAGGAGCAGCGGTCACCGGAGTGGAGGCGGGCGATTTCTTGGGATTTGTTTTCCAAGGTTGTCCCACAGGTCAGCTTCTGGCCAGATCTGCGCACTCTAGGGAGAACGGCTCGTACTCCCAGCTCCGACGTCGGATCGTGACGCAAAGGGTACCGTTGGAAAGAGGATTCAAAATCCTAAGACATACTAGATATACAGACTTGTCCAACGGCTGGAATGATAATGGGAGTGACTGCAAAGTGACTGAGCACACTATCCCGAAACTCAGAACAGGCAAGACAGAACTTGAGCTGCCTGATCAAGGGCTTTGACCGGGCAACAAATGAACGAATTAGGAATTGGGATTTTTATGGTGGGTAGAGGGGAGGGTTATGGTGACGCACATAGTTTTTTTTTAAACTTTGGAAATTGGGGAAGAAGAATCGGCTACCAAGATCTATCCCGCAGATCTGCACACAGGCAGACTTTGGGGAAGAAGAACAGGTGGCTGGGAAATTGGGCAAACGGGTTCTGATCGACCTCAAAATTAAACTGGGAATGGCCTATGATGAGGGGGAACCTTCCCTCAAAGTTTCGGCACGATCCAACGGTCGGATCTGCCGTACCAGATCTTTCACCGAGCTGCTGTCCTACAAGTTCTAGTTCTAGGGCAGCAAGATGATGACCGGCTTGTGGAGGCTCAACGGCGGCACGAACGGCGGCGGCGGTGGTGGCAGCGGCGGTGAATGATCCCAGATGATAGAGGAAGAAGAGAAGAAGAAGAAACTTGAGGGAGATAGAAGATCTAGGATCAGATCTGAAGAAGAAATGGGGAAGAAGGGGGAAGAACATCAAGAACACAAGGGAGAGAGGGGGGTGCGCCCAAATGGGTTTTCCAATATATTTCTTTCATTCATTAATTTGTTCCAAATACAACAAAAGAATATATATAATCAAACCCTAGACCTAGCCATATGACTTAGAATACCCTTGGTCAAGGGGGTATAATGGGGAAGGGAGATTAAACAAAGCTTAAATAAATCCCCATGTGGAGACAAAGAGGGGGGCGCCCCTTTCATAAGTCAACATAAGGGGCTTCCATTAATTAATCCCCTTGGACCATATTTTCCCCCCCTTAGACCAAAATAAATAAAAATACAAATACATGGTCATTTATTCTACCATTGACCCAATATAAAAATCCAAGATAATACAATCCCAATACAATCCAAATAAATGCTAAATACACACCAAATATGGCCAAATACGAATAAAATACAAATACATATAAAAATACATACTGAAGTATCAGTGCTCTAGTGGCGACTCCAGACTGTCCCCCCGCCACAGAGACGTCAGTGTCGACCGAGTCGTGCTGCGGGTCTGGTACCGACGGCTCGCTGAGTCGAGCCGTACTCGTACTCTGGTGTCCTCACCAATCTCCCTACCTCCACCGAAGATCTCGCGCGCCGAAAATGCCAAAAATGATCACACGAACCCTGCCGTGCTTCGAATCCACAGAACGGGATCGCGCCAACACCACGGTGCATTCCACACACCTTCACGCTCCAAGACGCCTCCACAACATCCTTGCCACCTCCACCTCTACCACGGTCGGCCGCCTGGGGGAGAGGGGAAGAGAGGAGAGAGAATGGAGGGGGAGAGTGTGAGAACGGCGATGAGGAGAGATGAGAGAGGGTGAGGGTCAAAAAGAAAAAGAAAACAAGAAATTATGAATATTTCTGAAATCTGATTTTTGGCCTGAAATTCCATAAAATCAAAAAAATGAGGAAAAATAGCCTCCACGATCATCAAAATGAGCACAACGCATCTGCAGCGTCCCGAAGTCTCAAATCTCAATAGTTCACTCTCCACGAGGTTTCGTAGGCTATATAGCGAAAAAATCTGAGTGGATCGTAAAACACGATCCGGGACCCGTAAAAGCGCTCCGAAAACTCTCAGATTCCGATCCAAAAGATCCAAAGTATTACAAAAACTGTGTGTTACACCTGCAACCGTCTTGGACACATCCACAACCAATGATGGTCTGGCCAGTGAATGAGGCCATTTAAGTAAGTGTGGATTCCAAAAAAATTGTTACATGCTTTCAACTATGATTGTGGACCCAAATTTGGTTGGGTTCCAAAAGCTTCTGCTTAATGTGTTCTATTTAGGGATGCCTAGCAGCTCATCACAATCGATGGTACTTGGATAGCGGCTGCTCAAGGCATATGACCAGAGACAATAAGAATATCATCCATTTTATCAAGAAAGAAGCGGGGCAAGTTGTAACGCCCGAGAATTTTCTAAGGAATTTTGAAGTTAAAAATATTATTATAATAATTGTTAAGCATTTAATGAGCTATTAAATGCATTATGGTGAATTAAATCTAATTAATTAGGCCCTACATTAATCCAAGAGGATTAGGCCCATATAATAAACCCAATAGGCCCAAAAAGATTATTTTGGACCTTGGCCCATATTCTAGAAGCTAGGAATGGGTATAATCACGGAATTTAAGGATAATTACTCTTTAGAGATTTATAAATGGATAATAAGTGGGATAATACCAAAAAGAATTTGAACCAATTCAAGTTCGGTGCCCACAATTGCTAGCGGTCAATCGTGAGACAGCTAAGAGATGGGTAGCGGTCTATCATTCGACCGCTAGGATCTGTCAGTTCCGTGAGAGAAAGAAAATGTGAAAATGTTAGATTTTTAACATCCAAATCATCTTGGATCAACTCTATCAGCTAATTAGATAAGTCTAGAAGGATTGTAGATTGAATTGAAAGTCTAATTGTGTCACGCCCCGAGAGCGGAAGATACCCGGAGATGCGTGACGAGTTTATATCAATCATGTCAATCAGAGTAGTAGTGTATTCGACACAAAGATAGAGATGCGCAAAAGTAAAGATAACCCAATCCATTTATTTCTTCATAATAAATAGTCTATTACAAACCCAATACTCTATTCAAAAAAAGAAAAGTACACATTTGACTCAAGAAATACATAAAAGACTAGATGACACTTGGAAAAGCTCTAGCTCTTTCACTCTTGATTCTCCCCATCCGATTGACTTTCCTCATCGTCGGACTTACCTGAAAAGTAGAGACAACACGGAGTGAGCGAACGCTCAGTAGGAAATTATATCTCAGGAACTAGCAAAGGGGTTTAAGTAATTACATCTTTCATGAATGTACTATAGCTATGCATGCTCGCATAAAACGACAAGATAGAAAGAGGATATAACAATAAGATAACAGGAAGGACTAGTCATGAACTTTCAAGAACTTATATCAAATGACCTCAAGATATTCAAGCAAGTACTTTATCATGTCAAGATGAAATTTGGCTATCACGTTCAAGTACGCAAGTAATTACCCTTTTTCGGGCCACGCAAGTCATGTAATATCAAGTCAAGTACAAGATTTGTGGAATGTTCAATCAAGCTAGTCATGCACTTCGGTATAATGCCAATATCGTGATCAATCAACTCCCATGGGCACAAGTACTTTCGGGTGCTCCTCCCAGGACCAGATCGGGCCCTATATGCGCAGGCATTAATCATGTATTTTAACATCCACTTTTGTATATAGCCAATATGGAATTTCAAGGATAAAGCTTGTAGACATGTAGGATAGACTTTGAAAGAATAGAGTCCAAAAATATGATACTTGACATAGATAGGCGATAATAACGGTACAATCACGATTATCGATAAAACTAGGTGGAATTGGTTCTCTTAACTCGGGTACCATGATAAGTAAGTAGAGACACTCTTTTATATAGAATTGAGGTCCATATGAATAGCACCTCAATGGCATGACGTCCTCATTCTTAATATAGAATTGAGGTTCACAAGAACATCAAGTTCAATATAGAATTGGGGTCTACAAGAACATCATAACAATGTTGATATAGAATTGGGGTTTACAAGAACATCATAACAACGACATATTCTTTCCCGTTCATTAAGATAATTCTCATATCATACCCATGGCATGACATGAGGGCCGGTATCACCATGTTTCTATAGAGGGACATGGCAAAGATTGTGTAATGAGTTTTTATGGTACAACCAGCTCAGTCGGTCTTGAGGGAATCCAAGGCGGCGAGGAGTCTTACGGAGGTCTCTATGACTAACTTGCTAGTCCAAAGGAACGGAATGTCCAATGGAAAGCTTGTATGTCAATGAGAATTGAGTGTGTAATGCGATAAACCATCGTAGAAAACATGGGACTATACTCACGGAGTGGAGGAATAGTGCCTATATATAAATATATGTAATGAATCCCTCGGATAACAGTAATCAGGAAAAATCGGTAATGCAGAAAGTAGCGACTTTGGTAAAGTCATTTTTCATGTAATTAACGCCTTAATCAGGGGCGTTTATATTAGATTTGACGACGTGTACAGCAGTCGTCCTTTCAATATTTCTAGTTTTGCATAATATTATAAATTTGGAAATTTTAATGAAACGCGCCCTGGACAGGGGCGTTAGTTTACAGAAGGCGCCCTGGTATGGGGCGTCAGTTCAAGAAAAGACGACCTGGACAAGGTCGTTAATTCACAAGTTTACAAGTTTCGAGATATTGAAATTTTAGGAAACATAATATATGGTCAGTACCATAAGATATAGCAGGATTACAAGAGATTGATCATGCATTAATCTAGAATCATGTTTGAATTGATATATAATTTTTAAACATGGTGTTTATTAATTGACGTCCGTGTGCAGGGCGTCAAATATTAAATTGACGACCTAGTCGTGGTCGTGTCTTTTAATGTAGCGTCCTTGATAAGGGCGTCTATTTCAAAACTCTTTAGAAACTTACCGAAACGCATGAAATCTATATGCAGGTATTAACGGATGATGTTATAGATATTAATATGCTAGTTTGGGCTGCAATCCCTGTGAAAATCCTACCTTTTGATGAAACGTGAAGGATCTAGTGAAAAGACGATACTCTGTTTGTACAGAGTGCTCACCGGAAGAAGAAACTGAAGGAGAAGTTGCAGATGATTGGAGACGATTATGATGAAGAACCTTACGTCCTCCAACTATATGAGAGCTCCTTCTCGACGTAGACAATCTACAGAATCATGAGATGAAGAGTATCAATATTCTTCATGACTATCTCATAGACAGGGGAAGAAGAACATCACCTGTTCTTCACGTATTATAGGAACACTTCGGGATGAAGAACCCTCGTTCTTTAATGGAAGATAGAAGCTCCTCAACCTGCGATAGAAGAATAAGATGGAGAAGAATTATTCCTCCTAATACCTAATCAGCAGAGGAGAAACAATAGGAAGAACCAACCTCTCTTTCACGGATGACTACAGCAGAACCTTCTTCGGCCAAATATCTTTAGGGTTTGTTTGAACAAGGTTATTTATAGGATTTTGGGAATCCTAATAGGGTTAGTGTTTTGATTAGAAGTAACACTTCCATGATAGAGTTATTACTACATTCGAACTCTTTCTCATAGTTATCAACTTACCCTGGATAAGTTTCTGGTTCGAACGAAACTGGAATGGAATTAACGCCTTATGCTAGGGCGTCGAATTTTAAATTGACGCCTTGACGTGCGTCGTTTCTTGTTAAAACGCGTCCATGTAAAGGGCGTTACTCTTTTTATTGTCTTTTTATGCCTTTTATTTATTTTGGATGTCTGAAATTTGACGCCGTGAAACGTGGGCGTCCTTTCTTAAAAACGCGCCTTAGATGAGGGCATAGCGCCTTGCTCCAAGGCGTTAATTTTATTAGTGCTTTGTTCTTCTTGTTTCAACCTTTTTCATTTGTTCACTTAATCTTTTAGTTTATTTCAATTTATCTAAATTTATTTCTTTTCATTTTATACGAGTTGGTACACCCTCCCCCACTTAAAAGAATTTGGTCCCCAAATTCATAGCATATATTTACATATGGAGAGTGTAGAGTTCATACCTTCTAAAATAATTCTGGAAATCGCTTCCTCATAGATTCCTCGGTCTCCCATGTAGCTTCATGTTCTGAATTCTTATTCCATTGTACTTTTAGCATGGGAATAACCTTATTCCTTAGGGTTCGTACTTCTCGATCTAGTATTCTTATGGGCTTCTGCTCGTATGTGAGATCTTTCCGGATTACTAGATTTCCATGCTCAATAATATGTGATGGATCATGCACATACTTCTTCAACATAGATATGTGGAACACATCATGTACTTCGGACAGTGGAGGTGGCAATGCGATGCGATAAGCAACCTCGCCAACTCTTTCTAGTATCTCAAAAGGTCCGATAAATCTTGGTGTAAGCTTGCCCTTAACACCAAATCTTCGTATTCCACGTCCAGGCGATATCTTGAGAAATACATGATCTCCAACTTGGAATTCAAGATCACTTCTTCTCGTGTCGGCATAAGCTTTTTGTCTAGACTGAGCAACTTGTAGTCTTTCTCTGATCAATTGTATCTTCTCGGTAGTGTCCCTTACCATGTCTGGACCTAATAGTTGTTTCTCTCCAACTTCGTCCCAGCATAAGGGTGATCGACAACTCCTTCCGTATAAGGCTTCAAAAGGTGCCATTCGTATACTTGCCTGGTAGCTATTATTGTATGCAAATTCAACCAGAGGCAAGTGATCATGCCAGTTTCCACCAAAATCAGTAATGCATGCTCTTAGCATATCTTCGACTACTTGATTGGTTCTCTCGGTCTGACCATCCGTTTGAGGATGAAAAGCTGTACTGAAGCTAAGTCTCATCCCCAACGACTGTTGTAGTCCTTTCCAAAAATGAGAAGTAAAACGGGGATCTCTGTCAGACACGATTAAAACAGGAATACCATGTAATCTGACTATTTCCTTGATGTATAGTGCAGCTAAGACATCAACTGACCATCGACTCTTGATTGGTAAGAAATGCGCTGATTTAGTCAATCGGTCAATGATAACCCATATTCCATCATGTCCTCTTTTTGATTTAGATAAACCCATGATGAAATCTGTACCAATATCCTCCCACTTCCATTTAGGGATATGTAGAGGATGTAGTTTTCCAGTAGGCTTTTGGTGTTCCGCCTTGACTTGTTGGCATGTGAGACAGCGTGATACGTAGTCCGCTATTTCTCTTTTCATGTTGGGCCACCAAAAATTTCTTTTTACATCTTGGTACATTTTGGTAGATCCTGGATGAATCGTATACCTTGACCTATGAGCTTCATCTAAGATCTTCTTCTTCAATTCTGGGCAGTCTAGTATACAAGTTCTATTCTTGAATAACAATCTTCTATCAGAAGTTAATTGGAAATCCGATTGTCCTTCTAATCTGCCCTTGACCTCCACTAATGTTGGATCATCACCCTGAAGTCCTTGTATTTCAGCTAGTAGGTCTGACTGAATACTTATGTGAGATAATGTGACACATCTAGGGTCTGTGTCCATGCTTATATTCAGTTCAAAGAATTGCTCTAGCAACTTCCATTCTTGAATCATACAGTTGGCTAACAGTGCTCTCAGCTTTCGACTAAGGGCATCTGCTACATGATTACCCTTTCCGGGATGATATTGTATATTGAAATCGAAGTCCTTGAGATATTCCAGCCATCCTCTTTGCCTCATATTTAACTCCTTCTGTGAGAAAAGATATTTGAGACTCTTGTGATCAGAGTATACAGTAAACTGTACTCCATAAAGATAATGTCTCCATATTTTGAGTGCAAATACTACCGCGGCCAATTCTAAGTCATGGACGGGGTAGTTCTCTTCATGCTTCTTTAATTGACGAGAAGAGTAGGCTATAACCTTCCCTTGTTGCATTAGAACACATCTGAGACCAATGCCAGAAGCATCAGTGTATACCTTGAACTTTTCTCCTTCAATTGGCAATGCTAAGATAGGAGCTGTAGTAAGATGATCCTTGAGAGTTTGGAAGCTTCTTTCATATTCCTCACTCCATTCATAATGGATCTCCTTGCGAGTTAACCTCGTAAGTGGCATGGCGATTTTAGAGAAATCCTTGATGAATCGCATGTAATAGTCGGCAAGACCTAAGAAACTTCAGATCTCGCTAGCATTGGTCGGTCTTTCCCAGTTCCTTACAGCTTCAACCTTTGATGGGTCTACAGACAAGCCATCCTTTGATATAACATGTCCGAGAAAAGTCACTTCTTCAAGCCAGAATTCACACTTGCTAAGTTTTGCATATAATTGGTTTGTCCTCAATATTTGTAATGCAATCCTCAAATGTTCCTCATGCTCTTCCTTGGTCTTGGAATAAATCAATATATCATCAATAACGACCACCACGAATTGATCCAAATAAGGCCTGACTATACTATTCATTAACTGCATAAAGGCAGCAGGGGCATTCGTTAGTCCGAAAGGCATAACAACAAATTCATAATGGCCATACCTGCTTCTGAATGCGGTTTTATGAATATCCTCATCCTTGATTCTTAGTTGGTGATATCCTGACCTAAGATCAATTTTGGAAAAGTACTTGGATCCTGAAATTTGATCAAACAATTCATCGATTCTCGGCAGTGGATACTTGTTCTTGATAGTGAGATGATTCAACTGTCGATAGTCGATGCATAACCTCATGGATCTGTCTTTCTTCTTTACAAATAATATAGGCGCTCCCCACGGGGAAGTACTTGGTCTAATAAGTCCTTTCTTAATGAGTTCCATCAATTGCTCTTTTAACTCCTTGAGTTCAGCAGGTGACATGCTATAAGGTGCCTTTGAAATCGGACCAGCACCAGGGACTAAGTCAATGGTGAAGGCCACTTCTCTTTGCGGGGGTAATCCCGGCAAATCTTCCAGAAATACGTCCGGAAATTCCTGCACCACTGGAATGTCTTCTAGTTTAGCTTCCTTGGCTTCTTTAACTGTGACAAAGGCAAGGAAAGATGCACATCCTTTCCTGATGAGCTTGCTAGCTCAGAGAGCTGAAATAAGAGGGGATCTGCTCCGACCCTTGGGACTAGTAAAAATTAGTTCTGGAAATTCCTTGAATGTAACCTTGCTATTGCGGCAATCAACCGTTGCCTGATACTTGGATAACCAATCTGCTCCTAGTATGACATCATACTCCTTCAGATCTAAACATATGAGATCGATAGGGAGATTTCTACCCTGAACCAATACTTCGCAGTTTTGGTAATGATGTGTAATATCAGTCTCATCACCCAGAGGAGTAGACAAAACTAACTTCATCCATTCCGACTCTAGGGGTAATGGGTCAGCAAACTTCTTAGAAATAATAGAATGCGATGAACCAGTATCAATTAAGACATATGCATTCTTGGAACAAACTTTCAATGTACCTTCCACTAGGCCGCCTTCTTCTTCTTGCTCGGTCTCCTTGATTGCATGAAGACGAGCATTCTTGGTTACTGGGCGCTTTCCGTCACCGGCTTGGTTATTTAGTAGTGGGCAATCGGGAATCCGATGCTCACGACTCCCACAACGGAGACATGCTCCAAGTTTCCTCCAGCATTCTTCTGCTCTATGACCCGCTTTATCACAATGTTTGCACACTATATTTGAAGAGGTAGTGGTGATAGAGAAGGGCTTGGTCTTCTTGAACTTTTGGTCTTGCGAGGAAATACCTCCATTGCTAGGCCTCTTCTTGAAGTTGGGTTTAAAGGAACCCGATCCTGTAACTTGTTCCTTCTTATCCTTATCACGAATCCTATCAGACAGTTCCGTGGCATCTTCTAATAGTTGAGGTCGGCGTACTATCTCCGAGTAGACTTGAATGTCCATCGGCGCCAGTTGAGTAATAGCTTGGGGCCTGAGCCCATTAAGAAACCTCCTAGCTTTCATTTTCTCGGTGCTAACTAGATGCTTAGCATACCGAGATAATCTAGAGAATTGGGCCTCATACTCGGCCACTGACAAAGATCGTTGCTTTAATGCAGCAAATTCTGCAGCCTTCTTTTCCTAAACTCGGTCCGAGAAATATTTTGTGTTGAAGTGTTCAACGAATTCCTCCCACGTAACCTGATCTTGATTTATAGTAGCCTCTATTGATTCCCACCAGCATCTAGCATCTCTTTCTAACTGAAAAGTAGCTAATAAGACCTTATCTTGATCCGTGCATTGCATAACATGGAATATTCGTTCTGTTTCCCTAATCCAGTGTTTAGCGTCATCTGGATCAGTAGAACCCGTGAACTTGGGTGGGTTCATGTTCTTGAAAGTCTGGTGGAGACTTCCTGCTCGTTGTCCACCTCCTTGTGTTACTTATTGCAGCACTTGAGTCATGCCTTGAAGTGTACGCTGCATGTTGCGCCATTGAGCACATTCGGCAGCCATTATCCTACAATTACCATAACTATATTAAAACGTGATTTATATTTAAAGACTAGTATTTCTATGTTAATTTTAACCCTTGGTTCTACCCAATCTCACTGGTTAAAGGTTTAAAACTTATCCTTGGACTTGGGCTTCCTAGGAATTGAATACCCTAGGCTCTGATACCACAAAAACTGTCACGCCCCGAGAGCGGAAGATACCCGGAGATGCGTGACGAGTTTATATCAATCATGTCAATCAGTGTAGTAGTGTATTCGACACAAAGACGGAGATGTGCAAAAGTAAAGATAACCCAATCTATTTATTTCTTCATAATAAATAGTCTATTACAAACCCAATACTCTATTCAAAAAAAGAAAAGTACACATTTGACTCAAGAAATACATAAAAGACTAGATGACAATTGGAAAAGCTCTAGCTCTTTCACTCTTGATTCTCCCCATCCGATTGACTTTCCTCATCGTCGGACTTACCTGAAAAGTAGGGACAACACGGAGTGAGCGAACGCTCAGTAGGAAATTATATCTCAGGAACTAGCAAAGGGGTTTAAGTAATTACATCTTTCATGAATGTACTATAGCTATGCATGCTCGCCTAAAACGACAAGATAGAAAGAGGATATAACAATAAGATAACAGGAAGGACTAGTCATGAACTTTCAAGAACTTATATCAAATGACCTCAAGATACTCAAGCAAGTACCTTATCATGTCAAGATGAAATTTGGCTATCACGTTCAAGTACGCAAGTAATTACCCTTTTTCGGGCCACGCAAGTCATGTAATATCAAGTCAAGTACAAGATTTGTGGAATGTTCAATCAAGCTAGTCATGCACTTCGGTATAATGCCAATACCGTGATCAATCAACTCCCATGGGCACAAGTACTTTCGGGTGCTCCTCCCAGGACCAGATCGGGCCCTATATGCGCAGGCATTAATCATGTATTTTAACATCCACTTTTGTATATAGCCAATATGGAATTTCAAGGATAAAGCTTGTAGACATGTAGGATAGACTTTGAAAGAATAGAGTCCAAAAATATGATACTTGACATAGATAGGCGATAATAACGGTACAATCACGATTATCGATAAAACTTGGTGGAATTGGTTCCCTTAACTCGGGTACCATGATAAGTAAGTAGAGACACTCTTTTATATAGAATTGAGGTCCATATGAATAGCACCTTAATGGCAAGACGTCCTCATTCTTAATATAGAATTGAGGTTCACAAGAACATCAAGTTCAATATAGAATTGGGGTCTACAAGAACATCATAATAATGTTAATATAGAATTGGGGTTTACAAGAACATCATAACAACGGCATATTCTTTCCCGTTCATTAAGATAATTCTCATATCATACCCATGGCATGACATGAGGGCCGGTATCACCATGTTTCTATAGAGAGACATGGCAAAGATTGTGTAATGGGTTTTTATGGTACAACCAGCTCAGTCGGCCTTGAGGGAATCCAAGGCGGCGAGGAGTCTTACGGAGGTCTCTATGACTAACTTGCTAGTCCAAAGGAACGGAATGTCTAATGGAGAGCTTGTATGTCAATGAGAATTGAGTGTGTAATGCGATAAACCATCGTAGAAAACATGGGACTATACTCACGGAGTGGAGTAATAGTGCCTATATATAAATATATGTAATGAATCCCTCGGATAACAGTAATCAGGAAAAATCGGTAATGCAGAAAGTAGCGACTTTGGTAAAGTCATTTTTCATGTAATTAACGCCTTAATCAGGGGCGTTTATATTAGATTTGACGACGTGTACAGCAGTCGTCCTTTCAATATTTCTAGTTTTGCAGAATATTATAAATCTGGAAATTTTAATGAAACGCGCCCTGGACAGGGGCGTTAGTTTACAGAAGGCGCCCTGGTATGGGGCGTCAGTTCAAGAAAAGACGACCTGGACAAGGTCGTTAATTCACAAGTTTACAAGTTTCGAGACAATGAAATTTCAGGAAACATAATATATGGTCAGTACCATAAGATATAGCAGGATTACAAGAGATTGATCATGCATTAATCTAGAATCATGTTTGAATTGATATATAATTTTTAAACATGGTGTTTATTAATTGACGTCCGTGTGCTGGGCGTCAAATATTAAATTGACGACCTAGTCGTGGTCGTGTCTTTTAATGTAGTGTCCTTGATAAGGGCGTCTATTTCAAAACTCTTTAGAAACTAACCGAAACACATGAAATCTATATGCAGGTATTAACAGATGATGTTATAGATATTAATATGCTAGTTTGGGCTACAATCCCTGAGAAAATCCTACCTTTTGATGAAACGTGAAGGATCTAGTGAAGAGACGATACTCTGTTTGTACAGAGTGCTCACCGGAAGAAGAAACTGAAGGAGAAGTTGCAGATGATTGGAGACGATTATGATGAAGAACCTTACGTCCTCCAACTATATGAGAGCTCCTTCTCGACGTAGACAACCTACAGAATCATGAGATGAAGAGTATCAATATTCTTCATGACTATCTCATAGACAGGGGAAGAAGAACATCACATGTTCTTCACGTATGATAGGAACACTTCGGGATGAAGAACCCTCGTTCTTTAATGGAAGACAGAAGCTCCTCAACCTGCGATAGAAGAATAAGATGGAGAAGAATGATTCCTCCTAATACCTAATCAGCAGAGGAGAAACAATAGGAAGAACCAACCTGTCTTTCACGGATGACTGCAGCAGAACCTTCTTCGGCCAAATATCTTTAGGGTTTGTTTGAACAAGGTTATTTATAGGATTTTGGGAATCCTAATAGGGTTAGTGTTTTGACTAGAAGTAACACTTCAATGATAGAGTTATTACTACATTCGAACTCTTTCTCATATTTATCAACTTACCCTGGATAAGTTCCTGGTTCGAACGAAACTGGAATGGAATTAATGCCTTATGCTAGGGCGTCGAATTTTAAATTGACGCCTTGACGTGCGTCGTTTCTTGTTAAAACGCGTCCATGTAAAGGGCGTTACTCTTTTTATTGTCTTTTTATACCTTTTATTTATTTTGGCCGTCTGAAATTTGACGCCGTGAAACGTGGGCGTCCTTTCTTAAAAACGCGCCTTAGATGAGGGCGTAGCGCCTTGCTCCATGGCGTTAATTTCATCAGGGCTTTGTTCTTCTTGTTTCAACCTTTTTCATTTGTTCACTTAATCTTTTAGTTTATTTCAATTTATCTAAATTTATTTCTTTTAATTTTATACGGGTTGCTACACCCTCCCCCACTTAAAAGAATTTGGTCCCCAAATTTATAGCATATATTTACATATGGAGAGTGTAGAGTTCATACCTTCTAAAATAATTCTGGAAATCGCTTCCTCATAGATTCCTCGGTCTCCCATGTAGCTTCATGTTCTGAATTCTTATTCCATTGTACTTTTAGCATGGGAATAACCTTATTCCTTAGGGTTCGTACTTCTCGATCTAGTATTCTTATGGGCTTCTGCTTGTATGTGAGATCTTTCCGGATTACTAGGTTTCCATGCTCAATAATATGTGATGGATCATGCACATACTTCTTCAACATAGATATGTGGAACACATCATGTACTTCGGACAGTTGAGGTGGCAATGCGATGCGATAAGCAACCTCGCCAACTCTTTCTAGTATCTAAAAAGGTCCGATAAATCTTGGTGTAAGCTTGCCCTTAACACCAAATCTTCGTATTCCACGTCCAGGCGATATCTTGAGAAATACATGATCTCCAACTTGGAATTCAAGATCTCTTCTTCTCGTGTCGGCATAAGCTTTTTGTCTAGACTGAGCAACTTGTAGTCTTTCTTAAAATGCGTCCATGTAAAGGGCGTTACTCTTTTTATTGTCTTTTTATGCCTTTTATTTATTTTGACCGTCTGAAATTTGACGCCGTGAAACGTGGGCGTCCTTTCTTAAAAACGCGCCTTAGATGAGGGCGTAGCGCCTTGCTCCAAGGCGTTAATTTCATCAGGGCTTTGTTCTTCTTGTTTCAACCTTTTTCATTTGTTCACTTAATCTTTTAGTTTATTTCAATTAATCTAAATTTATTTTTTTTAATTTTATACGAGTTGCTACAAATTGGGACTCTAGAATCGTTCTAATCCTCAAACCCTAGCTAGATCCTATAAATAGATCCCAGTTTTGACATACGCGACCCTTACATTTGGCACGCGTGGAACTCAGGTAAGGAGGATGAATTAGTGGTAAGTTTCTTCTAGAAATATGTTTATTTTAGTTAGAACTAACTACTCTCCAATTTTTGTGATAGGAGATCAAGCCTACAGGAAGTTAGAGTCTTCTAATGTTGCTGATTCTACCTTAAGAACTCAGGAATTAGTGTATCCGACCCAAGAAGATCAGGGAAATAGAAGCCCTAAACGAGGTAATTAGATAGATGTTATTTAGAACAATTTGTTCCTGTTAGTACCCTTTTCTTACCCTCAAAATTTCACGTCTTTAGGTCAAGGGAATCAAATGATACAAGGGCGTGAAGTTGCTGATTTAGTTCAGGACGAGCAGAGAACTAGGGTTGACTTGCAGCCTTAAATTTGAAGTTTAAAGCCCAAAACCAAGGTAGGTTATCTCATGAATGGCTCAAACTTGAAGTCGGGAATAAAAGCCCTCTAATTTCATTTGATTTCATGCATTGTATCTTGAGAATTTGATGTTTTCATTAGGACTATGCATCTAGTTTAGTCTTCATGCTTGAACTAGTCTTAATGAAGTAAAAGGAGAATCTTCTTGTTAATTACATGAACCTATGCATATTGTTGACCTATCCTTGTTCTATCATGCTATAGAAGTTTATATAAGTTCATTTCCCGGCATGATATGTCTTAGCTTAGCATTTTGTTTTATTATCATTTGCACTCGGATTAATACAGGAGGAAACGGTCTTCTTGTAGACCGCCAGAGAACCTAGCGGTTGCCCGATAGACCGCTAGCCAAAATTAAATGGTCGCCCACTAGACCGTTTGCGGTTCTGATTTCTGTAATATTGTTAATTCAAAAACATATTACAGATTAATTTTAATTGATATATGATAAGCCTAGTTAACTAAGTTTTATTCCTAGTTTTAACATTGGTTTCATAGACTTAGTTATATTTACTGTTCATCATAATATATTCCATGCTTCTATGTACATTTGGTTTTATTTTAACTTATGTTAATTTGGGACCAAAATTATATATTCTTGTAATAAATACATGTTTCAAATGATAGAGGATTCATGGTTTAACTTGATCACTGTTTTACACGATTGTCTCTTTCTTCTAAGTGTTATTTTCTTAAGTATATGGCACATATCCCGGTATGTTGTCATTAGTTACACGTTTCACATTATGAACATAATCTTGGACTTGATGACCTCTCCTTTGGATATTCTTTCTAATGGATTAGGAAATCTTGTTTCAAGACCTCCGTAAGACTCCGCGAGCCTGAGATTCCAACTAGGACGCCGAGCTGGTTCTATCATTAAAGCCTAAATGTCTAGAAGGCACTTATACCGATGTTTTATATTTTGGATTATTATCAACATTCTGGTTGACCGCCAAAGACTACTAGCAGCCTTACATTTGACCGCTAACGGATCCTAAACGGTACTGCATTTGACCGCTAAGACTCCAGATATCCTATTTTAAAATATCGAACTATCTTATCATTAACGGTCCTGTCCTAGACCGCCAGGGACAAGAGACGGTCCAGTAAATGACGGCTAGCGTCCTGAATTTGATTAACCCGGGGTTTGACTCAAGGGTTGATTTTCCTATGTTCCTAGATGATCCAATTGATTATCTAGAACCTGTCATATTATTCCAACGATACCTAAGTAATTTAGAGAGTTAAAGAATGTACCGTTATGCTGCCAATTTGTTTCATGGCACAACCTAGTTATTAAATGCATTTATTGAAATCTTTTATTCTCAATAGAAGCATTCTTATTTTGGTTACTTTATCATGGAACTATAGTTGAAATTATACATTCTTGGCCATATTATTGATATAAACGTGGAATTAGCTTGATTTATACTTGAAGATGCAGTTCGAGCACTGATTGTGTTCAAGGGCTCTATGCTAGTCCCCTTGGATGATTGTCAGAAACATACTATAAACCATGGGGTACGATGCTACTGGCGTCGCATTGTGTTGGGAGTACTTTATCTATAAATAAGTGAAATATCCACGGGAAATCACATAAATTCATGAAGTACTTGCTACTAAGCGAACAATACTTTCTTGCATGACTTTCTAGTGCATAGCCTTCATGGTTATGAAAAGTACATTCTTGCTCATGAAAAGGCCAAATTGACATTCTTGTTATGTACTTGATTAATCATACTCTCATATCTTAAGCTTGATCATATCTTGTTACTTTGGCTTTATTCGCATGTTTCCTCGTATCTGCATGATTTATCTTATTCTCTAGAGCTAAAATGCTAATCATTTAAATTTATCTTCATGTTGATACGAAGATACCTACTAGATAAGTGTGCTCATTACCCTACTTTTCAATCTTTTTCAGGGGATTCTAGTGGGTCGGGTTCGGATTACTTAAGTGATGGATCCGAGAGTGATTGAAGGATACGTGACTCGAGAGAAGCCTTAGTTATCAATGTCTAGTCGAGTCATGATGTAATTTTTATTTTCTTAAAGTCTAGTGAAAAGATCTTATGTACTTTGGGAATTATTTTATGAAGAAATAAAATTGAAGGTTTTTAGTGAATTACTTGTGCAATTACCTTTGTGTGATTATCTTGCACTTTGATTATATTACTTGCTTGAGGCGTACTAGCCGACTGATCACATTCCCGATTGTTTCCGCTGCATAATCTCGGGACGTGACAGTGAAAGTGATATCAGAGCATAGGACTAGAAGTCCTAGGGAAAAGGCATGACATAGGTTTAGTCCATGTCTTAAGGACCCACACCTATGAGACTAGGAAAGAAATTCCCAACCTATGAGAGGAATTGGGTAGAACTGGGGATGAGATAGTAATTAGAATTATTTCTAAGGATTAACCTCACTCATTCCATTAGAAGTAACAAATTCATTACTCTCCTCAGGTACCTTATTTTCATCATAATGGCTCATCGCGTGGACTAGAATGGTATGCAATAGACCATTGCTGGTCTTACTCAAGCATTACAAACCATGACGCAAGCTGGCACAGGAGCAAGAGCGGGAGATTTACATCACAATTTTTGGAGCTTAAATCCTCCGCGGTTTTCAGGTTCCTCTAACCCAGATGAAGTCGAGAATTGGATAGATGAGATGAACCGCATCTTTGAAGTTATGCAATGTGTTGATCAGGAGAAGGTTTGTCTAGTCACGTTTCAATTAAATAAAGATGCCCATACATGGTGGAAGTCGATTCCGACACCGCCGCAAGATGCACCACATACTTGGGAAGGTTTCCTTACCCTTTTTCGAGCCAGGTACTTCTCCGAACATGTCAAGGAGAGGAAAGCTATGGAATTCGCTTCGTTACGCCATGGCATGATGACCGTAGCAGAGTATGAACTCTAATTTTCTAGGCTGGCGCCATATGCTCCTCACTTGGTTAGCACCGACTTATTAAAAGATAACCAATTTATGGATGGATTGAGGCCCGGCTATATTCAACAACTAGGGACTCAGAATATCCGGACATATGCGAAAATGGTCCAGCAGGCGCATCTATGTGAAAGGACCCTAGAGAAGGTCAAAAAATTAAAAGGAAAGGGAGAGGAGCCGAGCCAAAGGTCTGATCGGCATGATAAGAAGAAGTTTAGTATCACGGAACCCTACAAATCCCGTGATAGCAAGAAGAGATCCCAGAATGGGAGTGGTAGTGGCTACCACAAGAATAAGAAAGTCAAGGAAGAAGATAAACAAGTCACCACGGCTTGTACCTTTTGCGAGAAGTTCGGTCATTCGGCCGAAGAGTGTTGGAACCGCCTTGGTGCTTGTTTAAGATGTGGCAGCCGGGAGCACCGCATGCCAGATTGCCCCATTATGAAGGAACAATCTTCCGGTTGTGGACGTAAGTGTCAGGCTTGTCTCAATGCTATCATGGAAGATGATGAAGCGCCCAAGAATGATGGGCTAATGGAAGGTACTATCCAAATCTATTCCCATCCTGTATTTGTACTATTTGATACCGGTGCTTCTCATTCCTTTATATCTTCTACTTTTGTAAAAACATTACCTATTGCATCAATTCCTCTACCTTCGGACCTAGCAATCACTACACCATTAGGTCCTGGAACCAAACTTACAACCTATTATCCCGATAGCGAGGTAGTGGTAGAATGTCACAATCTTCCTGCAAATCTCGTATGCCTTGACATGGAGGGATACGATGCTATTCTAGGTGTAGATTTACTAGTAGACCACGACGCCTACATCAATTGTCGCAACCGAATTATCTCTTTTCAGAAACTTGGTCTTCCAAGATTTTCCTTTCTAGGTATCAAATATAGGAAGCATCCTACCATCATTTCATCTCTTCACGCTTGTAAATTTATTTCGTAAGGATGTGAAGCTTTTCTTACTTACGTAATCATTATCGAATCCAAAGAGATCGTCTTAGAAGATATTCCCATGGTGAATGAGTTTCCCGATGTATTTCCATTAGATTTGCCCGGTTTACCGCCCGATAGGGAAGTAAACTTCTTCATTGAACTCATTCTCGGAGCAGCACCTGTCTCAATAGCTCCTTATAGGATGTCCCCCATAGAACTCAAGGAATTGAAGAAATAACTTCAAGAATTATTAGACAAGGGTTTCATTCGACCTAGCACATCCCCTTGGGGTGTGCCAGTTCTATTCGTCAAGAAGAAGGATGGATCCCTCAGGCTATGTATCGACTACCGGCGATTGAATCAACTCACAATTAGGAATAAATATCCGTTGCCGCATATCGATGAACTCTTTGATTAGATTTAAAGAGCAGAATATTTTTCCAAGATAGACCTCAGGTCAGGTTATCACCAGCTCAAGATCAAAGATGAAGACATACACAAAACTACTTTTCGAAGCAGATATGACCATTATGAAATCGTGGTAATGCCGTTCTGGTTAACCATTGCCCCGGTAGCATTTATGCAACTCATGAATAATGTCTTCAGGCCTTATCTAGACCAGTTTATAGTCGTCTTCATTGATGATATTCTTATTTACTCCATAACAAAGGAGGATCATGAAGAGCACTTGAGAATAGCCTTGCAAACACTAAGAGAGCACAAACTCTATGCGAAGCTTAGTAAGTGCGAGTTCTGGCTAAAGGAGGTCTCTTTCCTTGGCCATATTATTTCAAAGGAAGGTATCGCTGTCGACCCTTCTAAAATAGAAGCTGTTAAGAATTGGAGCCGGCCGACGACTGTGTCCGAAGTCAGAAGTTTTCTTGGTCTGACTGGTTATTACATAAGATTTATTAAAGATTTTTCAGAGATCGTTGTTCCTTTGACTAGACTTACAAGAAAGGAGAATCTTTTTATATGGTCAAAGGATTGCGAGGAGAGTTTTCAAACACTTAAAGAACACCTTACCACTGCACCAATATTAACACTACTGACAGAAGGTGGTGGTTTTGATGTCTATACGGATCCTTCTGGCATTGGCCTAGGATGCGTCCTTATGCAAAATAGAAGGGTGATTTGCTATTCATCAAGGCAGTTAAAGCGTCATGAAGAAAACTACCCTGTGCATGATCTGAAATTAGCTGCGGTTATATTCGCATTAAAGATTTGGCGACACTACCTTTATCGGGAGAAATTCATTAATTTTTAGATCATAAACGTCTGAAATATCTTTTCACCCATGAGGAGTTGAATATGCGATAACACAGATGGTTGGAGTATCTCAAGGACTTCTACTTTACTATCCAATATCATCCAGGAAAAGTAAATGCTGTAGCTGACGCTCTTAGCAGGAAGCCAATGGCAACTCTAGCAAGCCTCCGGAAAGATATAACTTGTCTTATTGAAGATTTTTCTCGTTTAAATCTTGATATTGACAGAGAAGGAGAAGGAGGTATGATTGTCAATATAAGATCTCAACATATATTAATTGACGATATAGTCAAATTGCAAGAGAATGATCCTACATTGATAAAAATCAAGGATAACATTGATCCTACATTGATGGAAATCAAGGATAACATTGATCTCACATGATGGACGATTGTTATTTAAGGGTCGAATTTCTGTGTCGAATCATGATGACACTAAGAAACTGATCATGGAGGAAGCACATAAATCAAGGTATGCTATTCATCCTGGTGCTACCAAGATGTATTAAGACTTGAAAAGGAACTTTTGGTGGCCCAATATGAAAAGAGAAGTAGTAGAATTTGTATCCCGCTCTCTCACTTGTCAGCAGGTAAAGGCAGAACATTTAAAACTCGCTAAGAAATTACAACCCTTAAATATTCTCGAATGAAAATGGGAAAGTATAGGGATGGATTTCATCATCGGTTTACCTAGGACAAAAGGAGGACATGATGGTATATGGTTAATCATAGACCGATTGACTAAATCTGCATATTTTCTACCAATCAAAAGTCGATGGTCTGTGGATGTACTAGTAGCACTATACATGAAGAAGATTGTCAAACTACATGGTGTCCCTGTCACCATCATATCTGACCGAGATCCTCGATTCACATCACAATTCTAGAAGGGTCCACAACATTCATTAGGGACCCGACTAAATTTTAGCACTGCATTCTATCCACAAACCGATGGTCAAACTGAAAGAATAAATCAAGTGGTGGAAGATATGCTCAGGGCATGTGCTATAGACTTTGGAGGAAGTTGGCATGATCACTTACTTCTAGTGGAATTTTCATACAACAATAGCTATCAAGCTAGTATACAAATGGCACTATTCGAGGCTCTGTATGGAAGAAGCTGTCGTTCACCTATTTGCTGGAATGAAGTAGGAGAAAGGCAATTTCTCGGTCCCGACATCATTAGGGATACTACCGAGAAGACAAAGCTTATTTGGGAGAGACTCCAGATAGCTCAAGATAGGCAAATCATATGCTGACAATCGAAGGCGCGACTTGGAGTTTCAAGTAGGAGATCATGTATTTCTTAAGATTTCCCCAGGTCGGGGTATTCAAAGATTTGGTATTAAGGGCAAGCTTACTCCAAGATTCATTGGCCCCTTTGAGATTCTTGAAAGGGTTGGTGAAGTTGCATATAGAATAGCTTTGCCACCGTAATTATCCGAAGTACATGATGTATTTCACGTCTCAATACTAAAGAAGTATGTACCTGATCTATTTCATGTCATTACTTACGACAATCTGGAGATTAAGAAGGACTTGACATATGAGCAAAAGCCAATAAGGATCGTTGAACGGGAGGTACGATAACTTCGGAATAAAACTATTCCTATGGTCAAGATCCAATGGACCAAATCATGGCCTCATGAAGCCACATGGGAAGCGGAAGAAGCTACACGCAAAAGATTTCGAGAACAATTTGAATGTAAGTGCACTCTCTATAAATCCATGTATTGAATTTAGGGACAAATTCTTTTTAAGTGGAGGAGGGTGTAACGCCCGAGAATTTTCTAAGGAATTTTGAAGTTAAAAATATAATTATAATAATTGTTAAGCATTTAATGAGCTATTAAATGCATTATGGTGAATTAAATCTAATTAATTAGGCCCTAAATTAATCCAAGAGGATTTGGCCCATATAATAAACCCAATATGCCTAAAAAGATTGTTTTGGACCTTGGCCCATGTTCTAGAAGCTAGGAATGAGTATAATCATAGAATTTAAGGATAATTACTCTTTAGAGATTTATAAATGGATAATAAGTGGGATAATACCAAAAAGAGTTTGAACCAATTCAAATTCGGAGCCAACAATTGCTAGCGATCTATCTCGAGACCGCTAAGAGATGGGTAGCGGTCTAGCATTCGACTGCTAGGATCTGTCAGTTCCGTGACAGAAAGAAAACGTTAAAAGGTTAGATTTTTAGCGTCCAAATCATCTTGGATCAACTATATCAGCTAATTAGATAAGTCTAGAAGGATTGTAGAACGAATTGAAAGTCTAATTGGGACTCTAGAATCGTTCTAATCCTCAAACCCTAGCTAGATCCTATAAATAGATCTCAGTTTTGACATACGCAACTCTTACTTTTGGCACGCGTGGAACTCAGGTAAGGAGGACGAATTAGTGGTAAGTTTCTTCTAGGAATATGTTTATTTTAGTTAGTGTTGGGTCCCGTGAGGTGTAAACGGATCTAGAAGGGGGGGTTGAATAGATCCTATCACAAGTTATGGCCTATTTAAAAACTCTTATCTAGCGGAAGCTTAAACCACTCTTATTAAGCGAATGAATCACTTAGGCACAATGCACAGCGGAATTAAGTAGAGTGACTCAAATGAAAAGACTTGAATTACAAGCTATGAAACGTCCACACTTCTTTAAGCACATTTGTGATCTTGAAAGAAATAAGCCTTGCAGTGCAGGGATCATAAAGCATAACACTAAAACATGCAATAGCTTGCAACAACCATGCTTGTGTGTGTGTGTGCTATGATGATCACTCAAAGTGCATATATGTGTGAACAATCTAACCAAGTATGTAAAGCACACCGACCTGTGAATGGGGTTAGAAGATATAGATCAATCACACACGATAAACAACCCACAACACAGGGATTTTTAAGGTGGTTCGGTTGCAACCCCGCAACCTACGTCCACCCCTCACCAAAACCCGGTGAGGCTTCCTTGCTGACACACAGCTTGACTCGGGGACACGCCCCAAACCACAGAACAGAGAAACCCCTCTTTCTATCTTCCTACACACAAAGCCGGCAGGGACGGCTACACCGCAAATCGGAGAACTCCCGATTGCCTTCCTACTAACCACCGGTAGGGACGATTCTCAATTCCAAATGTTTGAATGAAATGGAAAACGAACAAATATGAAATCACTCAAACAAGATATAGAATATGCTTAAGAGAAAAGATCTTGTCTGAGGTTTGTTGGAGCTTGAATCTCTTGAGGATTTGATGAAGAACTTCTTCCCGGAGTACTTTTCACAGCTACAGTAACTCGAACTCCTCTTCCTTGAACACACCCTTGCAGCCTCCTTTGATTTCCCTTATTAGCCTTGCTTTCTTCTACTCTTCCTTGGAGGTTGCTGGATTGAGATATGAGCTTGAATCACCTTGAGTTGATGGAGAGATTGTTGGATGTAGCTTTGATCTTCTTTGAATCTCCTTGAGTTGATGAAGAGGTGTATGGATGTAGCTTTGATCACCTTTGCAAGCCTTGAATGCTTCTTGCTTGATTGGAGGTTGCTTGACTTCAGATCTCACCTTGAATCACCTTGGAAGGATGAAGAACTCCTGCCCGAAACACTGTTCACGGAGGTGCTACAGTGCTCTCGAAATGGCCTCTCTTGATTCACTTCATCAACTCCATCAACTAGGGTTTCTAACCCTCTCATGTTGGTTTTATAACCCTTGGAATGGTCCTTGGACACCCTCCAGACCAGATCCACAAATCATGGGAAGTTAGGTAAGGTTTGATTAAACAAATCCATGGAAAGGGGCTGGCCACGAGGTGGATTTTGAAGTCAAACATGGCTGCATCGGGGCTAGCGATCGACCAGAATTCATGGGCCGGTCGACCGGAACCTGCTGCAGCCAGAACTTTTCGGCTCTGGCAAAACCGATCGACCGGAATTCATGGGGCGGTCGACCGGAATGTCACAGACCCCGAACCTTTTGGTTCTGGGAAATTCGGTCGACCTAGCTACAGTGCCGCCGGTCGACCTAAAGCTACAGTAAATTCCAGATTAACACAATTCAGCCCCAAATGTCATTGTAACCCTTCCGAACTCTGTGGCATCAAACTCCTTTGATCTTGGGGAATATATATTGAGTGTTTTGGCCTGCAAAATCATATAAAAAGGATTAGAAATTTAGCTCAATAATCCATATAATAAATGTATGAAATACACATATGAAATCTCATGTATGTGAACACTTTGAATCACAAGTGTTCTGAGCTAAAGATAAAGAGATAAGAGCTCAACCACCCCAAGTAAAATATCCATGAAACACACTCATGGAATTTCAATAACAAGAAGGATAGAAAAGCTCATTCTCAAATTAACCATCCATATCAAAAGAGCAAGTTCATATGACAATGAATTTAAACGAATGGATGATCATCAAGTAACCCAAAGTTTCAAGATTGATGTGAGCATTCAAAAACCACATGTTCCTTGGTATTAATGCAATGTGAGAACATATAATGCAAGTTGTGAATGGGCATCATGAAACCAAATACATGGAGAGTGATAAACAACAATGACTAATAGTGTTAAGCCATTATCAAAACTAAGAATACCACAGAACTCATATGACTATAGAATGATGTCGAATGACCCAAGAGACCACAGAATGACTCAAATGACCTCAGAGACACAACATTCTCCCCCTTTTTGATGATGGCAACTATGAGTCATTCTGAACTATGAGTCATTATAAACTCACAAGGCAACTATGAGTCTGAAGAATAAGAAGAGGAATCTTACCACATTCACCACATGCATTGAGTAATGACTTCACATAATCTTACCTTCTTACCTTACCACATCCTTTGATGAATAACTCACATAATCTTCTCCCCCTTTGACAACATCAAAAGATCCAGAAAAGTGAAAGAGAGACGCACATTAATGACGCACACAAAATGATGTGAAAATACATGCCAATGGATGTACACTTATTAAGATTGACAAAATAACCAAAGAGAACAACCAATTGTGGAAAGCCAGTTATAGGACTGAGACCAATGAATGATATGGAGGCATCGAACATGGTGGTGTCCCGTGACTTGGCAAAGAGAAAGTAAGTGTGAGAGGTGGAGCCACAGCAGCATGATTCAATTTCTCAAATAGGAGATGGATAGAGCAGCCAAGGAGCAAATTTTGATTTCAAATTTTGTAGATTTTTAGTGGTTTTCTATTTTTCAGATTTTTTGGATTTGCTAAGCAATGCATGGAAATGATAGATGCAAGTTACAATTGTATGAAGTTAAGATGCGCATGCCTCCCTATTAGCATGAGAGCATGATGCTAATGATGCTAGGTCTTATGCCACATGCCAATGAATGAGAAAGCAATGTGATATCACTTGATAGAGGACACCAATGATTTTGGATGCGACTTGAAAGGTGCATCAAGATGATACCACTTGTTTGATGATACCACTTGTTTAGTATGATAATGTAATCATGGCAGCCTGAATGATTTATGTAGATATGGCAGATGAAGGCAAACAACAAAGTTTATGTAACATGTGCAGCTCAAGATCCATGATAGTGAAGCATGTGAATGCAGATATGTATGCATGGATATACAAATGCATGGAGAAGTAAAGTGTATGAATGCTATGCATTAACCCTCATGATAAATGAAGGTTCTCTCCCCCTTGGATTCTCCCATATCCACAATGCACTCTCCCCCTTTGACAACGCACAAAGGTAACAAAAGGAAACATCTCCCCCTTTCTCCCAAGTCCATAGTAAGGACTCACAACAAGACATTCTCCCCCTTTGCCAATAGCAAAAAGGAGGGATACGGCACAGTGGTTGACAAAGATCCTAGAGATCAGAGTGGAATGGTAGTGGAAGAGCAAGCCATTATATGGAAATTAGAAACATGTCGGGAGCAATATATATGGTTCAAAGCTAATGAAAACTAAGATCATCAATAGAGTTTAAAAAGTGTCGACATCCATGGTTTAATAGAAATGAACCAGAAGCACATATCTTGACAGTGTTTAACAGTCCCTTGTCTTATACATCCATATTCAATAACCACAAAGGGAATAACACAAAAACTAGTATTGAGGCTAAACAAGCATGACTAAAGCATGGAATTTTATGAGTTTAACAAATTTGATTTTCAATATCGTTTGAATTTGAAGGCACATGACTCATATGTTACGAGCAATCAAGTCTAGTACATGCCTCCTAGCTGTAAGAATACATGTTGTTTAGACGCTAGTATCCCTAGGTATTTGGCAAGACTGACTGTTATGCTTCAGAATGAACAGAGATAGCAACATCACGTCATGACATATCCAAACTCATTTCTTTTATGAGAAGATATATTTCTCAGCAATTATGACATTGCTCTACCTAGAGTCCAAATGAATTAAGACAGAGATAACAGAGGCACATCATGACATATTATTCGTCACTTGATTTGATAACGGGACATATTTCTCCGTGCAACACTATCATTACTCTGCAAATTGATTTTCAAGAATTCCAGCTCATCAAGATGTTTAGAAACAATACTAAGCTCTAGAGTATCACCAAAGTTGTCAAGACATTTGGATTTTCAGATTTCAGAATAGTTATTCAAGGCACAACATGAAATCTCTAGTTAAGGTCTATTAAAACTATAGAACATAGATGATTTCAAAAGATTCATCATAATTTTAAGGAAATCATTAAATCTGAACCATTTTCATTGAATGGACAATCATCAGTTCATATAATAGAAAGCTCTTACACTGTAGTGATGTCTGTCTCTTGAACTTATTATCACACTGGAGGCCATTGAGGTTCAGATGCAAAAAGGACGAATGAACCAAGAAGAACAACATGATTCCCCCTATGAATATGCAATGAAAGCATGCAAGGAGTGATGTTTGCAGTCACATAGAATGACGAATGTCAATGAGAGGTTTACTTGACCCATGCAGGGGTTGACCTGATCAAACATGAAATGCATGAACCAACATAATGCATGATTTTACACTTATGAAATGCAACATAATGAATATGAACCATATGCACGAATACCTTAAGAAGATAACTCCCCCTAGATATATGGCCTATATGCGATAGTGACGCATGGTACTTGGCGGAGGTGAAACCTCACGCATGTTGAGTGCTTCGAGGCAAGCATAACCTGCCCTTCCATACATCAACATTTGATATACCCTGGCCATGCACGAATGATATGATGTAAAATGATTCAAGCTAGGTTGATGTTGACTCCCCCTGAATACATGCAAGGGTTGGCAATGAACTATGCAGCCTAAGATTTATATGAATGCACAATGCAATTAAGATGCTGCAAAATGATTATGCATTATCATTTGTCTTCTAAACATGATGTGCATTAAGGCATGTGTGATTACAAGATGATGCAAACACAAATCATTGACAATTGATTTTGAACTGAATACAACATGATGATGCCAATTGCTAGACTCCCCCTTTGAACAATGCTAATATGAATAACGAGTTGAAAATCTAACCATGGTTTGCATCATCAAAACCAAAGTCCAAGCATTTCATGTGGCTGATAGCAAGACTTGTGCAACTCATTATCACATCAACTTCATCAGCATAACAAATTTTTCATGAATTAAATAGCTGAAATCAAGCATGGTGTGAACAAGTTATCTAGCTCAAAAGTTCATCTCACACCATGGGGGGTTTTGCATTTCAAAGAGACATTCAGTTTGCAGAATCTAATGACATTGGGCAGACATATAATGCACTATCTACATGTCAAGACTAAACATGCAAGATGACTGAACTTCAAAAAGGTTTATGTACATACCTGTGCCTTGAGCTTTTATTTACCTTATGATCCTTTGTTCAGCTCCAAGGCATCCTGCACCCAAAATTCTCATTTGGAATTTTTAGGTACCCAAGATTGCTTGGGTCCTTGTGGGTTAGCAACATGTTTAGCATCTTGGCCCACCTTTTTCAGGGCAATCACATCATCCTCCCTCATTGTGAGGCAATCATATATCTCATGCCCATTTTTACCATAATAGAAACAACACATAAAAGATTGATTTTTCTTTTTATGTTCATGTGCGTGTGCATGTGGACTATACTTTTATGGGCGAGCATAATTTTTACCTTTCATGGTATGAGGGTGATGTCTTTCTTTCAAATACCAGCATTCCTGGTCAGTGTGACCAGTCTTACCACAGTGAAGACAGCAAAGAGCAGCATTTCTTTTAAAGGCCATGGGGAGTGTTGACCTGTCTGGATGGGAATGTCGACACTTCTGATTCTCTATGCGATTCTGTGCATAGTTCTGCTGAGCAAGCCTTCTGCCAGTGTTGACATGTTTCTTTCCTTACTCTTTCACTTGATCTCCTGCTCTAAGCTCATCATTTCTCAAAATAAAATAATCATGCACAGTGTGACCATGTTTACCACAATAATAACAATTGACATTCATTTTGTGGAAGGCATGGTATTTAACATTGGACATGTTATGGTGCATGTTTGGATGAGCATGCTGAATTTTACTTTTCTTTCGAGCAGTGTGCCCTTTTTGGTGACCATAGGAAGTGGTGGCTTCCGGTGAGCCAGAATCTTGGATTTGGGCAAACATTGACAAGAAATCATTCAAACCTTGAATTTCATTTTCAAGTGAGGAAATGTGTTGTTTAGATTCAACAAGGCCCTCTTCGCATGCTGCCAATTGTTCATTGAGCATGGCATTTACTGCTTTAAGATTTTGATTTTGTTGTTCTAAAGCATGCAAAGTTTCAGAGTGATCATCAATGACAGATTTGCCTTTTTCATGTGCAGCTAGTTTTTCATGCAACTCTTCTTCAGCTTGTTCAAGTTTAATTTTCTTTTCCAACAACTCTCTATTCTCTTCTTTCAGAGAATCAATCAGATTTTGTTGCCATTCAAGATCATCATGAAGACCAACATTTATGTTTCTCAAGAATGAACATTTTTCACATACAAAATTAGTAGAGCATGAATCAGAATTTTTATTTTCTTCAATCAACCTCTCATCATGGATTAGCCCATCGGTCATAGTTTGATCATTAGAGATTGACTTAAGTTGGTTTTGAAGTTTTATTACAATTTCTTCCAACCTAGTGATTTCATCCTGAAGATTTTCATTTTCTTCCCTTAGACATGCAATGCTTTGTTTATGCGTATCTATTTCAAATAAGAGAGTGTCGTTAAGCTCTTTAAAAACAGAACACTTTTTACAAAATGAGCTTTCATTTTGGTTGATTTTCTTGAGATCCTTTTTCAATTTTTTGTTTTCAGATTTTACCTTTTTGTATTGTGTGATCAATTCATCATAGACTTCCATAAGCTCTTCAAAAGTGAATTCCTCGTTATCAGAGTTTACCTGTGATGAGGATGCATTGCTGGACTGTTCTATACGGTCGGCCATGAAGCATTCTTGTTCTTGTTCCTTCCCTTCATGGATTTTAACCAACTTGTCCAATACTTGCTTGGCTGTGCTGCAAGAGGACACAAGATGAGTTAGTCTTAGATCAACTGCAGCTGTAATTAAGTTATATGTAAGACGATTGATGGGGGACGGGGACCGACACGGACTAAGACTCACAAGGACTCTAACTGAGGCAAGCAGTAGCACGCTCAAGGGTCGCCAAGTGGCTGACCACCGTGATACCCCACAGAGTGAAGGACGTCTCTCAACAGAAACTCCGACCTCGGCCGTCCCAAGGAGGGAAGCGCACGTGTCTAGGCGTAAAGTCGATTTCCAAAGACAAGGGGAGTCGCGTTCTAGCTCGATGCTCTAATGGTGCTAAGGGGTGGGTGCTCTCACTCACGATCCGCGGTGATGGCAACAAAGTAGCTAGGCGCCTACTCTCTCTCACGCGGCATAATCAAAAGCATACTAAAAGAGCAAGCACAAGAGAGGAGTCGGAACGCGTACCTCCACGCCTAGGCGTGGGGAAGGAACCCCGGCCGTGGGCCAACAACCCCGATACACTGAAGACCAATAAAATACAACCCAATAGTGGCCCACTCCTCGCAGGGAGGTAAAAGGCTACAAGCGACGCATTCGGGGCTGCCGGGCACGGGCTGACGGGCCGCACTCGGTGACGGGCACGATGCTGCAGAATCGGTGTCGCGCGCGCCTGGACGGAGACGGGTCCCACGGGCTGATGCGACGTCCGATCGAGGCGCCGTCAGAGAGGACGCGTCGCTGACTGCTGGAGGAACGCTCCGGCCAGAGGGGACGCGCTGGGTGCGCCGGTGGTGGCCGTGGGCGCTGCTGAAAACCAGGTCTGGTTCTGTGGTCGCAGAACCGCGCACGCTGCCGGTAAAATCTGGAACTCGGTCGTCCGGTGCCCGAACAGGTCCGGGCCGGTTGGAGATGAGAGCTGACTGGTAGAGGAAGCCCTCGGCCAAACGGCGCGGGCAGACGATGCCGGTACGAGTCGCAGGAGCCGCTGGAAGTTGGTGTTGATTCGCTGGCCGGACTGTGCAGGCACGCCGGCGCAACCCCACGAGAACGACTGCCACGGACGGTGACGACGTCGAAACGCGACGTCGTCGGCGGCGTTGGACAGGAGACCTGGAGATCTACGAACCCTGAAGAAACCAGGGTAAACGGCGCAGTGTGGAGGCCTGGGGAAAATTCGCAAGAAGGGCCTCCCTGCTGGGCGAGCAGAGAAGGGGGTGCTGGCGCAGGTCGACGGAGAAAATCGGTACGGGCGGTGCCGACCTCCGATTGACGCGAAACCAGCGCCGACGCGAAGCTGATCCGCCGACGTATCTCCAGAAATTAGCTTGGGGCGAAACTCGTCCAGGAGAGGGGCGCGAGCTCTGCTACAAGTCGGGGCATAAATCTGATTCACGAATACGAACCGTCGAGGAAGAAGAAGAAGATAAGAAGGAACCCCGGAGTCCACCGGGGGCTGAGGCGTCGCACCTCGCCGATCTCCCGTCGCAGGAGAAGAGAGAAAGAGAGAGGGGGCGCACAAGGCTTTTGCACAATGGCTCAATATTTTAATTCATGTGTAAACTGAAACAAGTACAAGATGGGGACTACTTATAGGGGAGGGGAGAAAACCCTAATTCTACTAGAAGGAGGGGTGCGCCCAGCTCCAAGGAGAGAAGGGCGGCCCATATTCCAGCAAGTCTAGCAAAATAAGAAAGACTCTAAGTGGGAGAAGGAAGGGGTGGAGTTGTGGAAAGGAGGAGATGGGGAAAGGGGGAAAGGGAGAGGGGAGCGCCCCCCACCTTCCCTAGTAGGGCTAGGAAGGGTGGGCGGCTGCCTCCACCTTCTCTACATGAAGAGGGGGCCGCACCCTAACCCTAATGGGCCCTCAATAAGTGGGCTTCAAGCCCCATTATGCCCATGAACCAACCACAAGACCCATTATCCCTAAATGCAACCCAATAAGCCATCACATGGCCCAATAAGTGTCTAAATAAGATAAAGTGTCCACGCAGGGACCAAAAGACAAGGCCCACATGGCCTGAGCAAGCAGAGAAGATAGCTAGAAGATGCCGCCATCGCCGAGCCACAAGGAAGTAGCGGTGTGCCGGGTGCTCCGTCGAGGATAGCGCCGTGTGTCCTCACCAATTCTCCCCGGGTGGGAAGAACTCGACCCCGTCGAGTAAGGGTCACGGTCGCTGAGGTACCGCTCCAGCAAGTCCGGATCGATCCGCTCCAGCTCTCCACGTGTAATCCAGGTGTTGTCCGACTCGGGGCGCCCTCTCCAATGCACTAGGAAGCGTTGGTAGGCTCCGCTCCTGGTAGTAGTCACCTGCTCATCCAGTATGCAATCCATATGCTCGCGTGTATGTAATGGGGCTGGAGGAGGTGGACTCTCAGTAGGTGTGTCACTCGCAACAGGAGGGTCAAGCCCAAATAACTCACTGGGTATCACCGCGGGATCCTTATAAGCTACCAGATCAGAAACATTGAATGTCGAACTGATCCCGTAGTCGTCTGGAAGCTCGATCTCATACGCGTTCGACCCAATACGCCTCAACACTCTGAATGGTCCTGCACCGCGGTCTTGGAGTTTCTTTACGGCTCCCGAAGGAAACCGTTCCGGTCTAACCCGGACCATGACGTACTCTCCCTCGCGGAACTCACGTGTGCGTCTGTGCGCGTCAGCTAACTCCTTGTAACGTGCGTTGCTGGCCTCGAGGTGGTGATGATGCAGACTCCGAACTAGCTGTGTTGACTCATACCTATGTGAATGCAGTGGTGGTCCTGGACATCCAAACATGGATATAACATGCCTATGACGTCTACCAGACTTGACAACATGGGGAGGGCCTGGACAACCAAAGTAGAACCTAGCAGGCACATGTGTCCTATGACATATGGTAGACTCAGAAGGATGAATAATCCCAAGTTTACTCATGACATCTCCCCTATATGACGATGGACATGGTGAAACACGGGGAAGAGACATGTGTCCCTGGCCTCCTAAGCTCGGGCATCTGGATGCCTGCACGGTGAGGTGTTGACTAGAAGGCCTAGGTGGTGTATGATAGTGGACCCCCTCGACAAGGTGGGGAAAATAATATGGGTCGAGAGGCTCACTAGGGAGGGGATCGAAAGGGTCAAAGAAATGATGACCCCTCCCGACAGGTCCCTTCACTATACTTGCCCATGTGCTACATTCGCCCAGGTGCAGATAATCACCTTCAGGCACTCTCATGTATGGGGCAAGAGGCTCATAAGGAAGGCAAGGAAGGCTAGGTTCCTCCCTCGGGACCGTGAAACCATAAGCGGGGACAAAATCAACCTCCACGGGTATGGGAAATAATAAAAGGACCTCGGATGTGATATGTCCTATGGTGTAGACCGAGGTAATAGACCCCAAAGCAGGAAGTGTAAAGCTATGACTATAGGGTTGGTCAGACCCTAAGGTCAACATATAAGTCAACTCCCATTGATAATCTAAACTCCTAAGGAAGTCCTTCACATTTTCAAGAAAGCAGAAGGACCGAAAAGTGGTGTGAAAGGAGTTAAGGGGTATTATTGGGAGGGCTGGTCCCATGGGTGTATAGCGAGGAATGGAGACATCTAGAAGTGGACCCTCCCTTAGCCAGCTAGCTAAAGACTCACCAATGACCAGTTCACCCTCGGAAGGTAAGAATGTCTCTATATGAGGGTCTAAGGGTGAAGCCTCTCTCTCGGGAGGGGAAACGGAGTCCTCTATGATGTGGAGGGGATCACTCCCTAACTCCTCAACCTCAGTTAGGTACTCCTCAATCAACTCCTGTTCAGCCTCGTAACTCACTGGAACAAACCCAGGTGATGACATGGAGGTGGTCGGCGTAACGCCGTCATGGAAGACAAACTCACCGGGAAGGTGAGATGGGTGTAAGGTGCAGGTCCTCCTATCCAGGTCGATGGTCGCACTTCTTTCCTCCAACCAAGTTCGCCCTAAAATGATGCATGGACCAGCAAGTGTGCTGATCTTGCACCAAGCGCCATCGAAATATTTAACGGGGCCAAACCACCGTTGAAACTCGATAAAAGCTAAACCATCACGGAGAACAATCTCCCCAGTCTTAGAGAGAGACTCAACAATGTCCTGTGAGACACAATTATATGAAACCTTACTGATGAAGTCGATCTCCGTATGCAACCCATTAGGTAGGATGGCCACGGACATGACAGGGCGCTGAAACGACTCGGTCATCGGTATAGGGATCGGGTATCCCGACGACTGAGTGGTAGGGCCGACACCCACGGGTCGTGCCATAAGAGCGTCGAATCGGGCCAACAGGGATGACCAATCTGACACGTGGGCACGAGGAACCACCATGGGGCTGGCGGGGAGCTGGACATGCAAGACTCAACGAGACAAGGATAAAAACTCTAACTAGACACAAGCCTAAAATGACAATGCAATGGTGGGTTACCTAGATGAACTAAGAGACTCAATGCACCCTAGACAACCTAAAGACTCAAAAGACCTAAGACCCCCAATTTGTTAGAACAAACTGGTTCCCTAAGCTCTGATACCAAATTTGATGGGGGACGGGGACCGACACGGACTAAGACTCACAAGGACTCTAACTGAGGCAAGCAGTAGCACGCTCAAGGGTCGCCAAGTGGCTGACCACCGTGATACCCCACAGAGTGAAGGACGTCTCTCAACAGAAACTCCGACCTCGGCCGTCCCAAGGAGGGAAGCGCACGTGTCTAGGCGTAAAGTCGATTTCCAAAGACAAGGGGAGTCGCGTTCTAGCTCGATGCTCTAATGGTGCTAAGGGGTGGGTGCTCTCACTCACGATCCGCGGTGATGGCAACAAAGTAGCTAGGCGCCTACTCTCTCTCACGCGGCATAATCAAAAGCATACTAAAAGAGCAAGCACAAGAGAGGAGTCGGAACGCGTACCTCCACGCCTAGGCGTGGGGAAGGAACCCCGGCCGTGGGCCAACAACCCCGATACACTGAAGACCAATAAAATACAACCCAATAGTGGCCCACTCCTCGCAGGGAGGTAAAAGGCTACAAGCGACGCATTCGGGGCTGCCGGGCACGGGCTGACGGGCCGCACTCGGTGACGGGCACGATGCTGCAGAATCGGTGTCGCGCGCGCCTGGACGGAGACGGGTCCCACGGGCTGATGCGACGTCCGATCGAGGCGCCGTCAGAGAGGACGCGTCGCTGACTGCTGGAGGAACGCTCCGGCCAGAGGGGACGCGCTGGGTGCGCCGGTGGTGGCCGTGGGCGCTGCTGAAAACCAGGTCTGGTTCTGTGGTCGCAGAACCGCGCACGCTGCCGGTAAAATCTGGAACTCGGTCGTCCGGTGCCCGAACAGGTCCGGGCCGGTTGGAGATGAGAGCTGACTGGTAGAGGAAGCCCTCGGCCAAACGGCGCGGGCAGACGATGCCGGTACGAGTCGCAGGAGCCGCTGGAAGTTGGTGTTGATTCGCTGGCCGGACTGTGCAGGCACGCCGGCGCAACCCCACGAGAACGACTGCCACGGACGGTGACGACGTCGAAACGCGACGTCGTCGGCGGCGTTGGACAGGAGACCTGGAGATCTACGAACCCTGAAGAAACCAGGGTAAACGGCGCAGTGTGGAGGCCTGGGGAAAATTCGCAAGAAGGGCCTCCCTGCTGGGCGAGCAGAGAAGGGGGTGCTGGCGCAGGTCGACGGAGAAAATCGGTACGGGCGGTGCCGACCTCCGATTGACGCGAAACCAGCGCCGACACGAAGCTGATCCGCCGACGTATCTCCAGAAATTAGCTTGGGGCGAAACTCGTCCAGGAGAGGGGCGCGACCTCTGCTACAAGTCGGGGCATAAATCTGATTCACGAATACGAACCGTCGAGGAAGAAGAAGAAGATAAGAAGGAACCCCGGAGTCCACCGGGGGCTGAGGCGTCGCACCTCGCCGATCTCCCGTCGCAGGAGAAGAGAGAAAGAGAGAGGGGGCGCACAAGGCTTTTGCACAATGGCTCAATATTTTAATTCATGTGTAAACTGAAACAAGTACAAGATGGGGACTACTTATAGGGGAGGGGAGAAAACCCTAATTCTACTAGAAGGAGGGGTGCGCCCAGCTCCAAGGAGAGAAGGGCGGCCCATATTCCAGCAAGTCTAGCAAAATAAGAAAGACTCTAAGTGGGAGAAGGAAGGGGTGGAGTTGTGGAAAGGAGGAGATGGGGAAAGGGGGAAAGGGAGAGGGGAGCGCCCCCCACCTTCCCTAGTAGGGCTAGGAAGGGTGGGCGGCTGCCTCCACCTTCTCTACATGAAGAGGGGGCCGCACCCTAACCCTAATGGGCCCTCAATAAGTGGGCTTCAAGCCCCATTATGCCCATGAACCAACCACAAGACCCATTATCCCTAAATGCAACCCAATAAGCCATCACATGGCCCAATAAGTGTCTAAATAAGATAAAGTGTCCACGCAGGGACCAAAAGACAAGGCCCACATGGCCTGAGCAAGCAGAGAAGATAGCTAGAAGATGCCGCCATCGCCGAGCCACAAGGAAGTAGCGGTGTGCCGGGTGCTCCGTCGAGGATAGCGCCGTGTGTCCTCACCAACGATTATCATTGTGTTTGGTCTCATGTTCGGCTAACCAATCAATTGAATTTGATGGCAGCTTATGAGGACCATTGTATAAAAGAGTCCACAATTGTGGATCTATGGAGCTAACATAAATGAACATTCTTCCAACCCATGTTGAAAAATCCGAACCATCATAAATGGGTGGAGAAGCCATCGAAGCAAGTGTAGCATGTGAATCCATCTAAATAAAAAACACCGAGATCTTTCCCTACAGATCGTTGGATCTGGGAATGACAGAGCCTCGCTCTGATACCACTTGTTGGGCCCCTTGAGGTGTAAACGGATCTAGAAGGGGGGGTTGAATAGATCCTATCACAAGTTATGGCCTATTTAAAAACTCTTATCTAGCGGAAGCTTAAACCACTCTTATTAAGCGAATGAATCACTTAGGCACAATGCACAGCGGAATTAAGTAGAGTGACTCAAATGAAAAGACTTGAATTACAAGCTATGAAACGTCCATACTTCTTTAAGCACATTTGTGATCTTGAAAGAAATAAGCCTTGTAGTGCAGGGATCATAAAGCATAACACTAAAACATGCAATAGCTTGCAACAACCGTGCTTGTGTGTGTGTGTGCTATGATGATCACTCAAAGTGCATATGTGTGTGAACAATCTAACCAAGTATGTAAAGCACACGAACCTGTGAATGGGGTTAGAAGATATAGATCAATCACACACGATAAACAACCCACAACACAGGGATTTTTAAGGTGGTTCGGTTGCAACCCCGCAACCTACGTCCACCCCTCACCAAAACCCGGTGAGGCTTCCTTGCTGACACACAGCTTGACCCGGGGACACGCCCCAAACCACAGAACAGAGAAACCCCTCTTTCTGTCTTCCTACACACAAAGCCGGCAGGGACGGCTACACCGCAAATCGAAGAACTCCTGATTGCCTTCCTACTAACCACCGGTAGGGACGATTCTCAATTCCAAATGTTTGAATGAAATGGAAAATGAACAAATATGAAATCACTCAAACAAGATATAGAATATGCTTAAGAGAAAAGATCATGTCTGAGGTTTGTTGGAGCTTGAATCTCTTGAGGATTTGATGAAGAACTTCTTCCTGGAGTACTGTTCACAGCTACAGTAACTTGAACTCCTCTTCCTTGAACACACCCTTGCAGCCTCCTTTGATTTCCCTTGTTAGCCTTGCTTTCTTCTACTCTTCCTTGGAGGTTGCTGGATTGAGATATGAGCTTGAATCACCTTGAGTTGATGGAGAGATTGTTGGATGTAGCTTTGATCTTCTTTGAATCTCCTTGAGTTGATGAAGACGTGTATGGATGTAGCTTTGATCACCTTTGCAAGCCTTGAATGCTTCTTGCTTGATTGGAGGTTGCTTGGCTTCAGATCTCACCTTGAATCACCTTGGAAGGATGAAGAACTCCTGGCCGAAACACTATTCACGGAGGTGCTACAGTGCTCTCGAAATGGCCTCTTTTGATTCACTTCATCAACTCCATCAACTAGGGTTTCTAACCCTCTCATGTTGATTTTATAACCCTTGGAATGGTCCTTGGACACCCTCCAGACCAGATCCACAAATCATGGGAAGTTAGGTAAGGTTTGATTAAACAAATCCATGGAAAGGGGCTGGCCACGAGGTGGATTTCGAAGTCAAACATGGCTGCATTGGGGCTGGCGGTCGACCAGAATTCATGGGCCGGTCGACTGGAACCTGCTGCAGCCAGAACTTTTCGGCTCTGGCAAAACCGGTCGACCGGAATTAATGGGGCAGTCGACCGGAATGTCACAGACCCCGAACCTTTTGGTTCTGGGAAATTCGGTCGACCTAGCTACAGTGCCGCCGGTCGACCTAAAGCTACAGTAAATTCCAGATTAACACAATTCAGCCCCAAATGTCATTGTAACCCTTACGAACTCTGTGGCATCAAACTCCTTTGATCTTGGGGAATATATATTGAGTGTTTTGGCCTGCAAAATCATATAAAAAGGATTAGAACTTTAGCTCAATAATCCATATAATAAATGTATGAAATACACATATGAAATCTCATGAATTAGTTATATGTGAACACTTTGAATCACAAGTGTTCTGAGCTAAAGATAAAGAGATAAGAGCTCAACCACCCCAAGTAAAATATCCATGAAACACACTCATGGAATTTCAATAACAAGAAGGATAGAAAAGCTCATTCCCAAATTAACCATCCATATCAAAAGAGCAAGTTCATATGACAATGAATTTAAATGAATGGATGATCATCAAGTAACCCAAAGTTTCAAGATTGATGTGAGCATTCAAGAACCACATATTCCTTGGTATTAATGCAATGTGAGAACATATAATGCAAGTTGTGAATGGGCATCATGAAACCAAATACATGGAGAGTGATAAACAACAATGACTAATAGTGTTAAGCCATTATCAAAACCAAGAATACCACAGAACTCATATGACTATAGAATGATGTCGAATGACCCAAGAGACCACAGAATGACTCAAATGACCTCAAAGACACAACAGTTAGAACTAACTACTCTCCAATTTTTGTGATAGAAGATCAAGCCTATAGGAAGTTAAAGTCTTCTAAAGTTGCTGATTCTACCTTAAGAACTCAAGAATTAGTGCATCCGACCTAAGAAGATCAGGGAAATAGAAGCCCTAAACGAGGTAATTAGATAGATGTTATTTAGAACAATATGTTCCTGTTAGTACCCTTTTCTTACCCTCAAAATTTTACATCTTTAGGTTAAGGGAATCAAAAGATACAAGGGCGTGAAGTTGTTGATTTAGTTCAGGACGAGTAGAGAACTAGGGTTGACTTGCAGCCTTAAACTCAAAGTTTAAAGCTCAAAACCAAGATAGGTTATGTCATGAATGGCTCAAACTTGAAGTCAGGAATAAAAGCCCTCTGATTTCATTCGATTTCATGCATTGTATCTTGAGAATTTGATGTTTTCATTTGGACTATGCATCTAGTTTAGTCTTCGTGCATGAACTAGCCTTAATGAAGTAAAAGGAGAATCTTCTTGTTAATTACATGATCCTATGCATATTGTTGGCCTATCCTTGTTCTTTCATGCTATAGAAGTATATATATGTTGATTTCCCAGCATGATATGTCTTAGCTTAGCATTTTGTTTGATTATCATTTGCAATCGGATTAATACAGGAGGAAACGGTCTTCCTGTAGACCGCCAGAGAACCTAACAGTTGCCCGATAGACCGCTAGCCCAAATTAAATAGTCGCCCACTAGACCGTTTATGGTTCTGATTTTTGTAATATTGTTAATTCAAAAACATATTGCAGATTAGTTTTAATTGATATATGATAAGCCTAGTTAACTAAGTTTTATTCATGGTTTTAACATTTTTTTCATAGACTTAGTAATATTTACTGTTCATCATAATAGATTCCATGCTTCTATGTACATTGGGTATTATTTTAACTTATGTTAATTTGAGACCAAAATTATATATTCTTGTAATAAATACATGTTTCAAATGATAGAGGATTCGTGGTTTAACTTGATCACTATTTTACACGATTCTCTCTCTCTTCTAAGTGTTATTTTCTTAAGTACATGGCACATATCCCGGTATGTTGTCATTACTTACACTTTGCACATTAGGAACACAATCTTGGACTTGATGACCTCTCCTTTGGATATTCCTTCCAACGGACTAGGAAATCTTGTTTCAAGACCTCCGTAAGACTCCGCGAGCCTAGGATTCCCACTAAGATGCCGAGCTGGTTGTACCATTAAAGTCTAAATGTCTAGAAGGCACTTATACCGATGTTTTATATTCTGGATTATTAGCGACCTTCTAGTTGACCGCCAAAGACTGCTAGCGTCCTTACATTTGACCGCTAACGGATCCTAAACGGTACTGTATTTGACCACTAAGACTCCAGATATCCTATTTTAAAATATCGAACTGTCTTATTATTAACGGTCCTGTACTAGATCGCCAGGGACAAGAGACGGTCCAGTAAATGATTGCTAGCGTCTTGAATTTGATTAACCCGGGGTTTTACTCAAGGGTTGATTTTCCTATGTTCCTAGATGGTCCAATTGATTATATAGAACCTGCCATATTATTCCAAAGATATCGAAGTAATTTAGAGAGTTAAAGAATGTACCGTTATGCTGCCAATTTGTTTCATGGCATTACCTAGTTATTAAATGCATTTATTGAAATCTTTTATTCTCAATAGAAGCATTCTTATTTTGGTTACTTTATCATGGAACTATAGTTGAAATTGTACATTCTTGGCCATATTATTGATAGAAACGTAGAAATAGTTTGATTTATACTTGAAGATGCAGTTCGAGCACTGATTGTGTTCAAGGGCTCTATGCTAGTCCCCTCGGCTGATTGTCGGAAACATACTATAAACCATGGGGTATGATGCTACTTGCGTCGCATTGCGCTGGGAGTACTTTCACTATAAATAAGTGAAATATCCACGGGAAACCATATAAATTCATGAAGTACTTGTTACTAAGCGAACATTACTTTCTTGCTTGACTTTCTAGTGCATAGCATTCATGGTTATGAAAAGTACATTCTTGTTACATTTTTACTCATGAAAAGGCCAAATTGACATTCTTGTTATATACTTGATTAATCATACTCTCATATCTCAAGCTTGATCATATCTTGTTACTTTGGCTTTATTCGCATGTTTCCTCGTATCTGCATGATTTATCTTATTCTCTAGAGCTAAAATGCTAATCATTTAAATTTGCCTTCATGTTGACACGAGGATACCTACTGGACAAGTGTGCTCAGTACCCTACTTTCAAATCTTTTTCAGGAGATTCTAGTGGGACCTGTTCGGATTACTCAAGTGATAGATCCGAGATCGATTGAAGGATACGTGACTCGAGAGAAGCCTTAGTTATCAATGTCTAGTCGAGTCATGATGTAAATTTTATTTTCTTAAAGTCTAGTGAAAAGATCTTATGTACTTTGAGAATTATTTTATGAAGAAATAAAATTGAAGGTTTTTAGTGAATTACTTGTGCAATTACCTTTGTGTGATTATCTTGCACTTTGATTATATTGCTTGCTTGAGACGTACTAACGGACTGATCACATTCCCGATTATTTCCGTTGCATAATCTCGGGATGTGACACAAGTGAGGTTTGAAGGCAAAGATAAAGGGAAGATCATTAGCACAGGTACAATCGGTAAGAACTCTTCCATTTTCATTGAAAACGTTATGCTTGTTGAAGGCCTTGAGCACAATCTGCTCAGCATAAGCCAACTATGTGACAAAGGCCACAAGGTATTGTTTGATGCCAATGAATGTAAGATATTTGAGCAAAATTCTGATTCTGTGATGTTTGTAGGTGATAGAGTAAATAATGTCTACATGGTAGACCTTGATACCTCACTTTCTGAAAATCTATATTTGTCTACCAGTCAGCCTAATGATGCATGGCTGTGGCACAGATGATTGGGACATGTCAGTTATAGTACATTGCACAAACTGTCCAAGCATGAAATGGTTAGGGGTTTGCCTAAATTGACCTATGAAAAGTTTACCCAGGTTTGTGAAGCATGCTCTGTCACGCCCCAAACAAGGCGATGGCGTGAACAGTTATATGGGCAAGTCAATCAAGAGACTCAGATGATGAGTATGAACACAAATGGACAAAATCACATCTTTATTTCATAATCTGACATTTCCAACAAATGTCCTTCAAGGACTTACAATACTATTCAGACTCGATACATTCATTTATAAGTAGAAAGACTGGGAAAAGTAATTTATTAAAAACTATCATCACTCTCATCACTCCAGCCCATTCTCATCATCTTCAGGATTTCCTAAAAATTAACAACAATACACAGGGTGAGCTAGAAAGCTAAGTAGGACATATATCTCCTTACCAGGTCACTTTAAGTAATTAGCATTTTGGATCATCTATATGCTCTCGAATAAAATAAGTAATAAAACAAATGATAATTAGAGAACAAGATCAGGAAGTCAAGAATTTCAAGAATAGATATTGTAGAACACAAGTGTAAGTATGAAGATCAATAACAAGTATAGAATTGTAAATATGGCCATGTAAGAAGGATATTAATCACTCTGGGCAAACATGTCATGTATAGGAAGTTAAGCATGTAATGAGTCAAGCATGTAATAAGTGAATTGCCTAGTTCAATCTTACATGTCAATTGGTGCAATGCCACACCTGATCATTCAACTCCCTCGGGCACAAGTACTTTCATGCTTTACTTCTCTAGGACCAGATCAGGGCCCCCATGTTTTCCAAGCAATGAGTATCAGGTGGACCAAAGTCCCATGTAATTTCCTGAATAATTCATTATAATTATGGCCAATTCGAGTTTCTAGAAAAGCTTAAGAAGCGTAGTATAGCACATAACTAGTCATTTAGTTATGGAGGACTCTAGAGGTGGGCCCTAAAGGCTCAAGAGGTGGCTCCCATTATGTAACACTTTGCGTCATTCTGACCTCAAGAGGTGGATCCAATAACGTAGCACTTTACCCTGCTGGCACTTAACTCCTACACTCCCAAATGGTAGTTTATGGTTAAAGTACAGATCTAGCAAAATTTTCATTTTCAAGGACATGTAGTATGAAGAAAGGGCATGTAGAATGAAGAATAAATGAAGTTTATATGAAATGTTCAAGGATGATTTAAAGCATCATGTTTAACGACATTAAGATAATAAAGAGAATGAATTTTCGGTCAAGGCGCGATCAATTCTCGCGAAAAATCTTGTAAAATAAGTTTAGATCAGGTTTCTCTTAGTCGAGTAATTAGCATAAAAACAAAGAAAACCCGGCCAGGTAAGAGGTGGGATAGTGGGAGGCTCCCCTCGTATTCACGATGTCCTAATTAAGTAACCACTTATCCACTTAAAACATTTGCCCGTGGACCACTATCCTTGACACCGGTTCTTCTTGGTGAACTTGCTAGCTACACGATTTTTCGGAGACATGAAAACATGTAAATCTAATGGAAATCATTCATGTATATTCTAACATTTTCATTTGTGAAAGAATTTGAATGAAGGAAAAGATATTGAAAAAATATGTCAAGCTTCCAATTACATAATATGTTTATGTATGAAGAGAAGTTTGAAAGAAGATGTCAAGTTTTCAGATAGAGATTAAATCAAATAGATATGGTCAATCATGTATATAAATTCTACGAAAATTAGAGCATAATTGTTTGAACAATTAACAATAGCTTTACGAGTTCATTCACCTAGTCATTTCTTTGTTAATAGTATTCTTAAGGCAAGAACATGATTTTAAAATTCAAGATTTAAGTTTGAAATAACGCATATAAACGATGTAAATCGGGCATGGTTATCGTATTCAAATCATGGTCTATATGTGATCCACGTTATTGAAACACGTTATGATAATGAAAACTCCATAATTGAACTTTAAATTTTAAAATAAACTATAAATACATTATCATGAAAAATTTACATAGAATCAAAATACTCATGCAAAGAAACATATATGGAGACCTAATTAAGTTTTTGCCTGAGAGAAAACCTACCTCGTTGAAGATCAAAGAAGAAGAAATTTAAGAACGAAGAACGTTTTCGAACACTCCTCCAACTTCGAGCTTTCTCCCTCTCTCTAACTAGCAATTTCACCCAAAAGATTTGTGCTTTAAGTAGGGAAGAGCCCAGCCCTATTTATAGGCCAAAATCTCCCACCTACTTTCCATACTCCACCAACCTTGTTACTATTACACCAACCTTATCACTATTACACCAACTTTGTCACTATTACACAAACTTCATTCCACCATGTGAATGAAATAATCAATGACCTCATTTATTCAATGATGTAAGAATGACCTCATCCATTAATTATGATTAGATTAAAGATAATAATTCTCTCTTAAATCGGATGCTATAGTACTGCTACAATACCGACGTCTTCGCCTTCTTAGAATCGTGCCGTGAATCTCGTCGTTCATGTTAATAAGTGGAATAGGGTTCATGTTTATGTATTCTATACTTGTAAAGACATAACAGAAAAATATTCATAATTTATTTTATTTTCATCTTTTATTATTTCTTTTTACATATAAATGCATATAAATTTTTATGAGTTGCTACATACTCCCCCACTTAAAAGAATTTGGTCCTCCAAATTCACATCACGTAATAGTAATTTAAAATTTCAAATGGAGGGTTCAAAATTCTAACATGAGATCAAATCTGGATACTTCTTCTTGATTGACTCTTCTAATTCCCAAATAGCCTCCTCGAATCCACGCTTACTCCATTGAACTTTTACCATCGGTATAGCCCTATTCCTTAGCTGGTGAAATTTCGGATCTAAGATCTTCATCGATCTTTCTTCATAAGACAAATCCTTCTATAGCTTCAAGTCATCGAATTGAATCACATGTGAAGGATCATACACATATTTTCTTAGCATGGATATATGAAATACATCATGAACACCAGCTAATTGTAGAGGCAAAGCCAGCTTGTATGCCACTTCATCGAATCGTTCTAGAATCTCAAAAGGGTCAATATATCTTAGACTCAGTTTTCCTTTGATACCAAACCTTTTAATTCCTCGCGTGGGTGAAATTTTCAAGAAGACATGCTCCCCCACTTAAAATTCAAGGTCTCTTCTTCGATTATCGGCATACCTCTTTTACCGTGATTGAGCAATTTTTAACCTTTCACGGATCAACTGCATATTGTGAGTTGTATCTTGAATAATATCGAGACCCATCAATCCCTTCTCTCCAACCTCACTCCAGCATAGAGGTGATCTACAACTCCTACCATGCAGTGCTTCAAAAGGTGCCATCTGAATGCTAGACTGATAACTGTTATTATATGTAAATTCAATCAATGGCAAGTGTTCATGCCAACTTCCCCCAAAATATATCATACAAGCTCTTAACATATCTTCAATAATCTGAATCGTTCTCTTGATTTGTCCATCTGTCTGAGGGTGGAAAGCGGTACTAAAATTCAGCCTAGTACCCAAAGATGATTGCAAACCTTTCCAAAAGTGGGATGTAAATCTCGAATCTCTATCTGAAATAATAGAAGTTAGAATACCGTGCAGCCTTACAACCTCCTTGATATATAGGGCAGCTAGAACATCCACGGTCCATTTGCTTTTGATGGGAAAGAAGTGAGCAGACTTAGTTAGTCGGTCCACAATCACCCATATAGCATCAAATCCACTTCGAGTCTTTGGCAATCCAACTATAAAATCCATGTCAATACTATCTCATTTCCATTCCGGTATCTCTAGAGGTTTTAGCTTACCAGCCGGTTTGAGATGTTCGGCTTTAACTTGTTGGCAGACCAAACATCGACTCACGAACTCAGCTATCTCTCTTTTCATGTTAGGCTACCAAACGGTTCTTTTGAGATCTTGGTACATTTTTGTAGCACCAGGATGAATAGTGTACCTCGATCGATGTGCCTCCTCCATGATTGTCCTTGATGGTAGAACAACCGATCACACAGGTTCTTCCTAGGAAGAGCAGCCTTCCATCATCTGCCAAAAGAAAATCTGGTCGTTGATCTAATTTCTCTTTAATTTCAACAACCAATGGATCATCACTTTGCAACTTTTTAATTTCTAAGAGTAACTTGGATTGGAGACTAATATTTACAATTAAGACTCCTTGTTCCTTCTCCTCTATATTGAGGTCTAAGTTTGTCATTTGTTCTAACAATAGCCACTTTTTAATAATTAGGCTTGATAATAATGCCATCGGCTTCCGGCTAAGAGCATCAGCTACGACATTACCTTTTCCGGGATGATATTGTATAGAGAAATCAAAATCCTTCAAGTATTCCAGCCACCGTCTGTGTCTCATATTAAGTTCTTTTTGAGAGAACAAGTACTTGAGACTCTTGTGGTCAGAATATACAATAAATACCTCACCATAGAGATAATGCCTCCATATCTTTAGAGCAAAGACTACTGCGGCTAATTCGAGATCATGCACAAGGTAATTAACTTCGTGGGTCTTCAGTTGCCTAGATGCATAGGTTATCACCTTGCCTTGTTGTATTAATACACAACCTAGGCCAATTCCCGAAGCATCAACATATACCTCGAATCCTCCTCCCGTAATAGGCAGAGTAAGAACATGTGCAGTTGTCAAGTGCTCCTTTAGAGTCTGAAAACTCTTCTCACATTCCTCAGCCCATACATAAGAATTTTTCTTCCTTGTTAGTCTAGTTAATGGCAATGAAATTTTAGAGAATCCTTTGATGAATCTCCTATAGTAACCGGCCAATCCTAGAAAACTTTGGATTTCAGTCACATTTGTAGGTCTTTCCCAGTTATTGACAGCTTCTACCTTTGAAGGGTCAACATAGATACCTTCCTTAGAGATCACATGACCGAGAAATGAAACTTCTTCTAACCAGAACTCACATTTGCTCAATTTAGCATATAATTGATTCTCTTTTAATATCTGCAAGGCAATCCTCAAATGTGCTTCATGTTCTTCCTTGGTTTTGGAGTAGATCAATATATCATTAATAAATACAACCACCAATTGATCTAAATATGGTCGGAACACACTATTTATGAGTTGCATAAAAGCTGCAGGTGCATCAGTCAGCCCAAAAGGTATGACAACAAATTCATAGTGTCCATATCTACTCCTGAATGCTATCTTAGAAATATCTTCTTCCTTGATTCTCACTTGATGATAACCCGACCTGAGGTCAATCTTAGAGAAATAATGAGCTCTAGATATTTGATCAAATAGTTCATCAATTCTTGGCAGAGGGTACTTATTCTTGATAGTCAATTGGTTTAACTACCTATAATCAATGCATAACCTCATAGATCCATCTTTCTTCTTCACAAAAAGAACAAGTGCCCCCCAAGGTGATGTACTAAGTCTGATGAATCCCTTCTCTAATAATTCCATCAATTGCTCTTTTAGTTCCTTCAGCTCAGTAGGTGACATTCTATAAGGAGTTTTGGATATAGGGGCTGCTCCTAGTATCAAATCGATTGAGAATGAAACTTCTCTCTCGGGTGGTATGTCAGGTAATTCCTCAAGAAATACATCCGGATATTCCTTAACACCAGATATTTCTTCCAAAATGGGTTTCTTGGGTTCAATTATAAAGACAGAAGTCAAAAATGCAACACATCCTTTCTTCATCATTTTTTGAGCTTGAAGGGGCAGAGATGAGAAGAGGGTGTCTATGATGGCTATTTCTAGAGAAAGATAGTTCAGGGTATCCTGGTTCACCAAAGGTTACACTTCCTCGCCTGCAATCCACCTTAGCATTATACTTGGCCAACCAGTCAGCACCTAAGATTACATCATAACCCTCCATGTTCATGCATATCAAATCCGTGGCTAAGTTATGACCACTAATAAATACTTCACTAGAGGAAAAATAATGTTTAATCTCAGTGCTTGCTCCTAAAGGTGTGGAAATAACAAGTTCAGTTTTCAAAGGAACATGTTTTTCATGTAAGGTGGTAGCAAAATTCTGGGATATGAATGAATGGGTAGCTCCAGTATCAAATCGAATAAAAGCAGTTCTAGAATTGATGGTGAGAGTACCTTCCACCACTCCTCCTTCTTCAGTAGGTGTAGGTTCTATCAGAGCTTGGAGTCTTCCTTGACACCTTGGTCCTTCTTGAGTTTTCTTCTCCGATGGAGATTCCTTCATAAGGGGATAATCTGAAATGCGATGATCCCCACTTCCACAACGCAAGCATGCTCCCTTCTTTTTCCAACACTCTTCAGTCTTGTGACCAGCCTTGTCAAAATACTTACAGATATCTTTTGAAGATGTAGCAGGGATGACTTGCCTAATTCCATCTCGAGGCCTTTTGTCTTGTTGAGGGGTTCTTCCTTCATTTATCCTCTTCTTTCCAAATGTTGGTTTAAAGTTTTCGGCGCCAACGACTTGTTCTTTCACGACTCTTCCCTTGATTTTATCCGCCATCTCCATGGCATCTTCTAGCAGTTGGGCCTTCTGGACCATCTCGGCATATGTTTGGATGTCCATAGGTGCCAGTTGGGGAATGTATCGGGGCCTTAGCCCATTCATGAATCGCTTGGCCTTCATTCTCTCTATATTAATGAGGTGTGGAGCATAACGGGCTAGTCGAGAAAACTGGGCCTCGTATTCAGCTATAGAGAGACTTCTTTGTTTAAGGGTGGCAAATTCTACTGCCTTCTTTTCTTGGACTCTCTCCGAGAAATACTTGCCATTGAAATATTCTAGAAATTCCTCCCAAGTGATATGGGAATCGGGCAAGGTCACCTCCGCGGATTCCCACCAAGCTCTTGCATCCCTTTCCAGTTAGAAAGTTGCAAGTAAAACTCTATCTTGATCCGAGCATTGCATGACTCAGAATATTCTTTCTATCTCCTTGACCCAATGTTCGGCTTCATCCGGGTCAGTGGAACCATTGAACCTTGGAGGATTCATGTTCCTAAAGTTGCGGTGCAGGTCTCCCGTGTTGAGTACGGACTGAATAGATCTAGAGGGGGGGTGAATAGATCTTTCCCCCTTTTTTCGATTTAATATCTATTGACTAAATGAGTTGCAGGTGATTGACGACTTACAGAACTAATGTTGATATCAATGAAGAAAACAAACACATAGAGAAGCACGCACACACATAAGCAAACCACAAGATAGGATTTTTAAGGTGGTTCAGTCTCTTCCCGAGACTTACATCCACCCCTTGCTTAACTCAAGCAAGGCTTCACTTATGAGAGCCTCTGATCTCAATCCAAAACACAAGACACCGCTGTCACACAGCTTGTTCCTGCTGACACACAGCTTGTACCAGCTGACACACAACTTGAATCCGCTGCCTCACAGCTTGACACTTGGTGTAAGGATGAATAGAAATGATGAGAAGGTGGGATGATGCAACAGGACTGAATATAGACTTTTGTAACAAAGTAAAGAATTCAGCCTGGGACTTAATCACATAAATAACAAGAGTAGACTCCCTGTAGAACTTCCAATCGGATGCCTTCAGCTGCTTTGCTGCTGGAGGTCGCACAGCTTCAAGCCCAGTCTTCCTTCTGCAGCAATGAGAATGCCTTTAGTCTTCTGCAGATTTCTGATTGATGGAGAGCCACTTCGTCCTGTGATATAGGTGTGTTTCTTAGCTTCTGTTCTATGCTCTCTCTGTGTGCTTTTTTCCGCGATCAGTTGCCTTCTACTTTTTATGCAGATACTTTTTCAAGCCTGAAGCTCTTCCCGCTCAAATTCCAGATCGAGCGTCAATCTGCTAGAAAGCAGGGAGAAGGTTAAATCCGATCACTACAATAAGTTTGACCGCTTCTAAGCAAGATTCTCTCCTTGATTCCCATGCGGAATCTCATCATTTGAACTACCCAACAACCTGCAACAACAATCTGCAGGTTTTAAGGAACCAAAATAGAATTCGGTTAGAGTTCGGTTCTGGACGCTATAACACCCGTGGTCGACCATGACACTGTCCCTGGTCGACACGAGCAGTGTCCTGATGGCGGTTTCATTCTGGCTGACACTCGCGTCCCCCGTGGTCGACCACAGCCTTGTCGCTGGTCGACAAGGGGCAAATTCCAGATGGCCGTCAGTTCTGTCTGATGCTCTGTCTGTTCTGTGGTCGACCAGAAGTGGGGCTTTGGTCGACAGCCAAGGCACATGCAGAAGACGGATGACTTGAAGTGTTTCTGGCTGGGTTCGTTGGTCGACCATAACCACTTCCCTGGTCGACAAGCGGCCTTTGACACTTCTTCTGATTTGTTGATTCCACTTGGATTTCAGTGGACCTGAAATTACTTAACTTATCAGAAGTAACTTGAACTATCAGATTTATATTGAGTTAATCAAAAACATTGTTTGTCATCATCAAATAGTCATGAGTCCATTACTTTGAAGGAACAATCAAACCACTTGTATTTGTTATGAAACAAGATAGAACTTGATTAATCAAACATATCCTATTGTCATCATCAAAACCAAGGGATGCACAACATTCTCCCCCTTTTTGATGATGACAACCATGAGTCATTGTGACAAACAACATATTATAGAATTCATTTGATATTGCATTCAAGGCTATCATAGCACAGATTTCATTCAGACAATTCGTTTGATGTGCCTTTCAAAAACTATAGCACTAATTACATGAGTGACTCAAAAAGGATAAAGACACTAAGGACACGTAGACAAAGTAAACTTGACATCTAGACACACATCTAGACACACAACTAGACACACAATGACACATAAAGTCCTATCTCCCCCTTTGTCAACAGCAAAAAGAAGATCATTTAAACAATCCCTCTGAGGAGGATGAGGAAGTCTCTGGCTTCACGTTCTCTTCCATGCGATCCAGCTTGTCAACAATGTGGGCATAAGAGAGTCTGAGCTTCTGGATCTCGGAGATAGTAGCATTGTGATACTTTTCATTCTGCTTGGTTGTGAACTCTATGCGGTTTCTCATTTCTTCTGACACTTGACCTAAGGTGCCAACTAGTCTGTTGAACCGAGAACTAGCATGGTCAGTGTGTTCCTTTTGCTTGATGAACCTGGCCTCCATCTGTTGTTCCAGCCTTTGGACTTTCTACTCCAGGCGCCCGGTGGCAGCATTCATATTCTCTTGAAAGGATTGGAATTGAGTGGTGAGAGAGGACAACTGAGATGCTATCTGGAGAAGCACTCCGTGAGACTCAGTGTTGGAGGTGAAGGATGGTGGTGGAGCAGAAGTAGATGGAGTGGAGGTAGGTGGAACTTGGGTAGGTGGAACAGAATGAGATGGAGCTTGGGTAGGTGGAACAGAAGTGGATTGAGCATGAGTGGCAGCAGTGCCTGGATGCCAGGGCACTATAGAAAGGGAAGATGGAGGATGGGTAGTAGTGGTGGTAGTAGGGGTAGCTTGAGGCACCACAGGTGGAGGTGTGACAGTAGGGCTAACCTGTATAGGTGTATGTGGTGGAGAAGAGGGTGGCAATGGAGCCTTGGATTTTCCCTTGGATGGTAGAGTGCGCTGAATTTGGTCTCCTACCTTCTTAAACCCCAAAAATGTGGTCACGAAGTGAAAGTTGTAGACGTGCCATTTGGGAATTACAATGTGCGGAGCGTGAGGAAATGGTATTTTTGCTGCTTCCAGAATGGCAGATATGTGGGCAGCAAATGGAAGAGAATTCTGGGGATAATGTAGGATGTTTTGGAAGGTGTTTAGGATGAGCGTTATGAGGCGAATGGGTTGACAAGTGATGAGGCCATGGAGCAAAAATAGATGGAGGCGACTTACTTGATCTCTGGCGCCTCCTCTTGGTTGGATAATGGTGGTAAGAATGTGATGAAGCAATCTATGAAGAGGAGGGAAGGTGTTGGCATTCAGATACTTAGGGAGAACCTCAGGAGCTGGCTGGCCAGTGACGACGGTGTATGCAGCTTGGAAGTCAAAATCCTCAGGATTGAAGACGGCGCCATGTCTGGAAATCGTCAACGCTTTGTGGAGCAGTTTGACGTCGAGGCGGACGACGATGCCTTGAACTACGGTGTAGACCTGACCATCCACTATTTGCAAGTTGTGGTAGAATTCTTGCACAAGCTGAGGCGAATACTGAGTATGTGCCGAGACAAACGCTGTCCACTCTTGGGCTTCAAAAATTGGCAGTAGTTCTGGGAACATCTCCATCAACTTCTCATTAGAGAAATCAACAATCCTTGGTGGCAGAACGGTCCGTGGCTTGAGAACTCCTGAAACTGGATGGACGATGGGTTCTTCTGAAGATGGTACCTTCCTGCCTGAGTCAGCCGCCTCAGCCGTGGTCGACTGTTGAGGGGCCGATGGCGGACCCTGCGCGGCCCTCGGCTTGGAACGCTTGGACGGCTTCGAGGAATCGGCAGGGGCCTTCTCTCTTGTTCTCTTGGTAGACCGCGGAGCGTGCTTTGGAGACATGGTGGAGGGATGCGAGAGAGAGGCGAGAGAGAATTGGAGAGGAAGAATTCGAAAGAGGTACAAGTCGGCGGATGAGAGAAAATTAGGGACCCAGCCGTGGCAATTTATAGGGTAGGGCAGTAGGGCTGGGTCTAAAAAAAAAAAGGATAGTGAACCATCACGATGCAGAAAACGAGCGGTCAGGATTTAATCAGCATAACTCAAATTTTTGGAAGATATTAAAGTGTACTCCCTTTCTTTAATAGAACACTTATGGAACCTTTCCACCCTTATGCAAAGACCACCTTGTGACCAAATAGAGTGGGTCTTGTGGTTCAATGAATTTGAAAGTATTGCACCAATAAATTGACTCCCCATATCCAATTTCTTACACATGGCTCCTTGAACTTATAATATATTTCAAGAGATAATTTTACTAACTATGCTAGCTGAACAGTGTTTTGTACTTTTATTTGCATGCTATGCTTTAGGTCAACCATTTTCTCTGCCTTTGTGATAACTTTAAATTTTTCTTTTTGAATCATTTGAGAGCTGTGGTCAGGTTTATCACATGCTTTTCTACACGAGGAGACACGCTTTTTACACGCCAGAAACCCCGGCTACTTAGCATGCCTAACCATTCCACTAATGACTGGGACATACCTTTTATCCGTGAGGATATACGTTTATCAGACGCCAATATCCCCAGTTACTCAGTATGCCCAATCAATATTTTTGAAAGCAGCAGAGTTAGATTGGATCTTCATGACGCACTTGTCTCCCATCTATTTTTCAGCCAATTTTTTGCTTTGAGATGGAGAACAGTAGTTTCTCAGAACTCAATCCATTGCTCTACCAAGAAGGCAGAATTATGGTGTATTCCATGTACATACATGTTATATTTGAGTTTATTTTTACTGTCCAACACAGACACAGGTAGAGAAACAATCTCATTACTAAAAATCATAAGTCCTCAAAATCTTGTGACAGAGTCATAGTTATGGTTTGAATTTATTGCAGTAGTATAGTTCAAATTCTCATTACTACACTCAACCTCTACTCTTAATGATTACCTTGGTGATTTTATTGAAAGATATGGTTAGGTTTTTCAACGTTTTATCAAGGAATGAGTTTACACTTTTTCTCCCCCTCAATTTGTGAGTCCTTGCTGAAGATAAAAAAAATGTTGGCCATGAAGAGATATAGAGACACAAGGGATGGGAAGTATGGATAAGGATGAATGAGTGAAGAATCTGAGCACAAAAGTTCACTAAGTTCAGAGGATTTCCTAGCAGAGCCAGCAGCCTTTTTAGATCCATTTTCCCTTGTTCAGATCCTCTGTCGACCATAGAGTTGCCTTTGGTCGACCTCTGTGCTGTCACAGAAGCTGCCTGATGAGTAGTCACCTGTGGTCTGCTTTCTGACAATTCTGTTGTCGACCATGGGACCGCCTGTGGTCGATAGCTGCGAAGTCACAGAACCAACTATTTCCTGTCCTGATGCCTTGGTCGACCAGCGCCTTGCCTGTGGTCGACCACAAGAGATAATCCGTAGTAGAACCAGGATTCTGCAGAACTTGCTGAAGTAGCAACCGACACTAGACCTCCAAACTCAAAACTTGACCAGTACTAGAGACCTAGTTGACATAACTTAGTACAGAAATGACAGAATCTATACAGTGAACACATGAATATGATTATTTCAAGAATTTTCAGGAGAAATTCTACAAATTCCTAACTCCCTTCTTAGAGTTGAAAATCTGTCATTATTAAGGGGTTTTGTGAAAATGTCTGCCAGTTGTTTTTCAGTTTCTACAAAATGAAGCATGAAATTTCCTTTGGAGACCTCATCTCTTAGAAAGTGATGACGGATCTCAATGTGTTTTGTCCTAGAGTGTTGAATGGGGTTTTTAGACAAATTAATAGCACTAGTGTTGTCACAAAAAATAGGTGCACATCCAAGATCTACATTGTAGTCTTGGAGTTGATGTTTTATCCATATAACCTGTGTACCACAGCTCCCTACTGCGACATACTCAGCCTCAGCAGTGGAGAGTGCCACAGAATGCTGCTTTTTAGAAGCCCATGATATTAAACATCCACCTAATATTTGACAATAACCACTAGTACTCTTCCTATCAATTTTGCAACCAGCATAATCAGCATCTGAATATGAAATCAAATCTAGTTTGCAGTATGTAGGATACCATAAACCCAATTCTTGGGTGCCGGCAAGGTATCGAAGGATACGCTTGACAGCCCCTAAATGTGATTCTCTAGGGCTAGACTGATATCTAGCACACATGCATACACTAAACTGAATATCTGGCCTTGAAGCAGTTAAATATAGCAGGGACCCGATCATACCTCTGTATTTCTTGGCATCTACCATGTTACCTTTTACATCAGCTTCCAATGTTGCATTTGTACCCATGGGTGACTCGATTGGTTTGCAGCTTTCCATGCCAAACTTCTTCAACATCTCCTTTATGTACTTAGATTGATTTATGAAGTATCCTTCTCTACATTGTACGATCTGCAATCCAAGAAAAAACTGTAAATCACCCTTTAAACTCATTTCAAACTCATTGGTCATTAAGTTTGCAAATTCAGTACATAAAGAAGCTTCGGTAGACCCAAACACAATATCATCGACATAGATTTGTACAACTAGTATATGCTTACCTTGGGTCTTGGAAAACAATGTTTGATCAATTTTACCTCTTATGTATCCCTTCTTGGTGAGGAAGGAGCTCAACCTTTCATACCAGGCCCGAGGAGCCTGCTTTAATCCATACAAAGCTTTATGCAATTTGAAAACATGATTAGGAAGTTCATCATTTTCAAATCCAGGGGGTTGTTCCACATAGACTTCTTCTTTTATTATTCCATTTAGAAATGCACTTTTTACATCCATTTGTTGTAGTTTGATTCCATGAGATGCTGCAAAGGCTAACAATATCCTGATGGCTTCTAATCTAGCAACTGGAGCATATGATTCTTCAAAATCAACCCCAAATTCCTGGTTGTACCCTTTAGCCACCAGCCGAGCCTTGTTTCTCATTACAACCCCTTCTTCACTTAGCTTGTTTTTATAGACCCACTTGGTTCCAATAACGGGGTGAGATGAAGGTCTAGGGACAAGACTCCACACCTGATTTCTTTCAAATTGATTTAGTTCTTCATGCATAGCATTTATCCATGAGTCATCTTTTAATGCTTCCTCTACTGATTTGGGCTCTATTTGGGACACAAGTGCAAGCTGATCTAGTTCATTGATTTCTTTTAACTGAGATCTAGTCTTCCTAGGATCACGAATTCCACCAATGATGTTTTCTATGGGATGATCTCTAAGAAGTCTTAAGTTCTCAAGATTGTTACCTGAGATGCCTTCTCCTTCGGGTGGAGCATTAGTAATACCTTGATCTCTTTCCTGAGATTATTCTTCTTCATTTGGTTCTTCGTTGTCTTCTAGAAATTCCCTATCTTCTTCTTCCTTGCTGACCTGCTCATTTTTGCCAAGATCATTAATTTCATCAAATGTAATATGAGGGGATTCTTCAACAATTTGATCTTTGGTGTTAAAAACTCTATAGGCTCTTGATCGGTCGGAATAGCCCAAGAATATTCCTGGATCACTCTTCGGTTCAAATTTGTCCAAGACCCTTTTATCATTGTTATGAATAAAGCATTTTGACCCAAAAATTTGAAAATGAGCTAGGGATGGTTTCTTACCTTTGAACATTTCATATGGTGTATTTTCACTAGCCGGTCTTACCATTGCTCGGTTTACAATGTAGCATGCTGTGTTGACTGCCTCTGCCCAAAATCTCCTTGGAAGTTTAGCTTCAACCAGCAGGGTTCTAGCCATCTCGACAAGAGTGCGGTTCCTTCTCTCCACAACTCCATTTTGTTCTGGAGTCCTTGGTGAGGAAAATCTGTGGGTTATGCCCTTGTTTCTGCAGAATAAGTCAAAGTCAGAATTTTCAAACTCCCCCCCATGGTCAGATATGATTGTACACACTTTGGACTTGCCATCCTGCTTCATTCTTTTGTAGAATTCCTGAAACTCAGAAAAAGCATCACTTTTATGAGATAGAAATATTACCCATGTGAATCTAGAGAAATCATCTACTAGTACATAACCGTATCTCTTACCACTAAGACTAGCAGTTCTTGTTGGGCCAAAAAGGTCCATGTGCACAAGTTCTAGTGGTCTAGAAGATTGACTTTCAGTTCTACCTTTGAATGATTTTCTTGTTTGCTTACCTTGGGTACATGATTCACATACTTTGACATTTTGAGCAAACGAAATTTCAGGCATACCAAGAACCATTTTATTCTTCACAAGTTTATGCAACACCCTATAGCTAACATGCCCTAGCCTTCGGTGCCACAGCCAGGTCAGGTCCTCTTTCTTGGCGGTTAGGCACAGGTTGGAGTGGGCTGGATCATCCAAGTCTATTATGTAGACATTGTTTACTCTCTGGCCCATAAACTTGACTGTATCTAAATTTGGTTCAATAATCTTGCAGATCTTGGAGTCAAATATTACTTCATGGCCTTTGTCGCAAAGCTGACTGATGCTCAGCAAGTTATATTCCAGTCCATCTACCAGCAGTACATTTTCAATACTGTTTGAGGAGTTCTTACCTATTTTACCTGTCCCGATGATCTTACCTTTGTTATTTCCTCCAAAGGTCACATAACCTCCATCTTTTGAGCTTAGTTGGGAGAACTTGGTCTTGTCTCCCGTCATGTGTCTTGAGCAACCACTATCTAAGTACCACTTATTGTGCATGGCTGTCAGACATTCCTGCATCATGAATTACACAGAAATTTTTGGACCCCAATGGTACCCGGGTCCAAGATAACTTGTAAAATTATCAAATTGCTGTAACAATCCTTTGGGAACCCAGATTTTGTTAGAGCAGTTTAATTTTTCGTCTCTGAACTTGTTCAGATTGGGTGGCTTTTGTTCTAATGTTTCTTTAATCTGAATCCACCTTTTTGATTTCCAATTTTCATTTTGTTTCACCTGAGAAAATCTGTGGTTTCTGTTTGCGTGTCTGGTCATGGTCGACATCTGGTGTGTCTGTGGTCGACCATTGCTTTTCCAGAAGCCAGCGCTTGTTCTGGCAGTTCCTCTGATCGACATCTGGTATGTCTGTGGTCGACCACTGCTTCTCCAGACGCCAGCCCCTGTTCTGGCAGATCCTCTGGTCGACAGAGGAGGGGTCGATTGTCGACCAGCCTGTCTCCAGACACCTTGTTTTCTAGATTTATGTCCTTTAACTTGATTTAGTACTTGGTTTGTTTGGTTATTTCTGTGAATTTGAGTTTCTTGTCTATTATTTTTAAGCTTATGTTGATTGACTGTTTTCTCTTTAATGTTTCTCTCTTCCTTGGTGACATTATTCCTTTTGGAGGAGCATTCAGCTACATCCTCTTGTTTGTCTTGATATAGATTGATTAGGGGCCCTTTTCTTTTTGAGTCAGCAATCTCAGTTACGGTTTTTATTTGGAATTCCTTTTTAGCCGTAGGATTGTATCCTAACCCTTCTTTTTGAAAGTTTACTTTTATTCCCAAGACAGCATTTAAGTTTTCTTGACCTTTAGTCATTTTTTCCAAGGTTTCCTGTTTGTTTTTCAGTTCACTCTGGATTCTTTCTATTTCTTCCAGAAGTTGACAGTTTTCCTCCTTGAGTGAGTTGTTTCTTTCTTGAGTTACCTTAGTTTGCTGTTCACTTTCTTGAGTCTTTAATTTTACCTCATCAATTGTGTTTTTCAGTGACTCATTTTCTTCTAACAGCCCTTTGACATTTTCTTCATCTGTCTCGTATTGTTTCAGCTTATTTTTCAAGGTGGTGATTTCTAATTCTAGTTCAGTTCTGTTGGCAAATGGGTTGCTGTCATTATTGACCTGATTAAGCTTTTTCTTCAAACTCTTATTTTCCTTTCTAATTCTTTCATATGCATCAAGTAAGTCTGAGTAGACTTCTTCCCAATCTCAGCTAGAAAAATCTTGAAACGGAGGGATTACCTCAAGATCATCGCTATCTCCTTTGGCCATCAAACAGATGTTTCCTTCTTCTTCCTCGGAAGTTGTTTCCTCCTTACTGCTTTCCTCCTCCTCGCTCCATGTGCTTATCATTGCTTTTGGTTGCTTGCCTTTCCACTTGAAGCTTGATTTCTTAGGAGTCTCTGGACATTCAGCCTTTATGTGTCCTAGTTTCCTACAGTTGTAGAAGACAAGTTTGTTAGATGAAGTTTTATTTTTATCAAACTTAAACTGAGATGACTTTCTTACCATGCCCTTAGGATTCCTGAATCCCTTACCTTCCTTCCGCAGAAACCTTTTGAATTTTCTTGTTAACATGGCTAGCTCACCAGTTTCCTCACCTGTGCTAGATGAGTTATCAGTGTTAGATAGTTCAGAGGTGCCTATTTTAGTTTTTAGGGCGAGCTGGTTCTTTTTCTTGCCCTCATCTTCTTTTCTTTTCAGATTGACCTCATAGGCCATTAGGGATCCCACTAGTTCATCCACAGTCATAGTGGTGAGGTTCTTTGAGTCCTCAATTACTGTGGCCTTGGTATGCCATATAGGAGTGAGGGATCTTAGGATCTTCCTCACTAATTCCTGTTCCTTGTAGGTTTTCCCTAGACTCTTTAAACTATTCGTTAATTGCACTAGTCTAGCATACATTTCAGAAATATTTTCGTCAGTTTTCATTCTAAACATTTCATATTCTGAAACTAGCATATTTGCTTTTGACTCCCTTACCTCTGAAGTACCTTCATAGATTACTACTAGTCGATCCCACATTTCCTTGGCCGTTGCACATTGTGAAACTCGTGAGAACTCCGTGGGGTGTAGTGCGCATTGCATTACGTTCATGGCTCCCCAGTTGATGGTTGATTTTCTGACCTGTTCTCTGGTCCAGGTATCCTCATCTTCGGGCAGCTCGTAGGGTCCTCGGCTTACGACTCTCCACATCTCATGATCTTGTGCTCTCAAGAACACCTGCATACGATTTTTCCAGTATGAGAAATCATTTCCATCGAAATATGGTGGTCTAGTTACTGAGTGTCCCTCAGCCATTAGACTTCTAGAGTTCAGTCCGGCAGGCCTCTCCTGGTTGTTAGACCACATTTTTGGAGAGTCTGGCTCTGATACCACGTGTTGAGTACGGACTGAATAGATCTAGAGGGGGGGTGAATAGATCTTTCCCCCCTTTTTCGATTTAATATCTATTGACTAAATGAGTTGCAGGTGATTGACGACTTACAGAACTAATGTTGATATCAATGAAGAAAACAAACACATAGAGAAGCACGCACACACATAAGCAAACCACAAGATAGGATTTTTAAGGTGGTTCAGTCTCTTCCCGAGACTTACATCCACCCCTTGCTTAACTCAAGCAAGGCTTCACTTATGAAAGCCTCTGATCTCAATCCAAAACACAAGACACCGCTGTCACACAGCTTGTTCCTGCTGACACACAGCTTGTACCAGCTGACACACAACTTGAATCCGCTGCCTCACAGCTTGACACTTGGTGTAAGGATGAATAGAAATGATGAGAAGGTGGGATGATGCAACAGGACTGAATATAGACTTTTGTAACAAAGTAAAGAATTCAGCCTGGGACTTAATCACATAAATAACAAGAGTAGACTCCCTGTAGAACTTCCAATCGGATGCCTTCAGCTGCTTTGCTGCTGGAGGTCACACAGCTTCAAGCCCAGTCTTCCTTCTGCAGCAATGAGAATGCCTTTAGTCTTCTGCAGATTTCTGATTGATGGAGAGCCACTTCGTCCTGTGATGTAGGTGTGTTTCTTAGCTTCTGTTCTATGCTCTCTCTGTGTGCTTTTTTCCGCGATCAGTTGCCTTCTACTTTTTATGCAGATACTTTTTCAAGCCTGAAGCTCTTCCCGCTCAAATTCCAGATCGAGCGTCAATCTGCTAGAAAGCAGGGAGAAGGTTAAATCCGATCACTACAATAAGTTTGACCGCTTCTAAGCAAGATTCTCTCCTTGATTCCCGTGCGGAATCTCATCATTTGAACTACCCAACAACCTGCAACAACAATCTGCAGGTTTTAAGGAACTAAAATAGAATTCGGTTAGAGTTCGGTTCTGGACGCTATAACACCCGTGGTCGACCATGACACTGTCCCTGGTCGACACGAGCAGTGTCCTGATGGCGGTTTCATTCTGGCTGACACTCACGTCCCCCGTGGTCGACCACAGCCTTGTCGCTGGTCGACAAGGGGCAAATTCCAGATGGCCGTCAGTTCTATCTGATGCTCTGTCTGTTCTGTGGTCAACCAGAAGTGGGGCTTTGGTCGACAGCCAAGGCACATGCAGAAGACGGATGACTTGAAGTGTTTCTGGCTGGGTTCGTTGGTCGACCATAACCACTTCCCTGGTCGACAAGCGGCCTTTGACACTTCTTCTGATTTGTTGATTCCACTTGGATTTCAGTGGACCTGAAATTACTTAACTTATCAGAAGTAACTTGAACTATCAGATTTATATTGAGTTAATCAAAAACATTGTTTGTCATCATCAAATAGTCATGAGTCCATTACTTTGAAGGAACAATCAAACCACTTGTATTTGTTATGAAACAAGATAGAACTTGATTAATCAAACATATCCTATTGTCATCATCAAAACCAAGGGATGCACAACATCCCGCACCATGGTGATTAACTCTTCCTTGAGCCACTTGTTGTAGGGCTTGAGTTAGCCCTTGGACGGTCCTTTGCATTTCTCTCCATTGAGCACGCTCAGCGGCCATTTTTAACAGCTAAGAATTTCTGCAAAATAAGCTATGGGGATTAAATGTATTATCTCTACATATCTAAATATCTAGCCCAAGTCTCTACCCAATCTCACGGGTCAAGTATAGCTATCGTTTGTCCTATAGTGTGAAGAACCTAGGGTTTTTAATAACTAAGCCTTGATGCCCTAGACTCTTTTTAACCATAGGCTCTGATACCAACTAAACTGTCACGCCCCAAACAAGGTGGAATTATCAACGTGTGAACAGTTATATGGGCAAGTCGATCAAGAGACTCAGATGATGAGTATGAATACAAATGGACAAAATCACATCTTTATTTCATAATCTGACATTTCCAACAAATGTCCTTCAAGGACTTACAATACTATTTAGACTCGATACATTCATTTATAAGTAGACAGACTGGGAAAAGTAATTTATTAAAAACTATCATCACTCTCATCACTCCAGCCCATTCTCGTCATCTTCAAGATTTCCTAAACATTAACAACAATACACAGGATGAGCTAGAAAGCTCAGTAGGATTTATATCTCCTTACCATGTCACTTTAAGTAATTAGTATTTTGGATCATCTATATGCTCTCGAATAAAACAAGTAATAAAATAAATGACAATTAGAGAACAAGATCAGGAAGTCAAGAATTTCAAGAACAGATATTGTAGAACTCAAGTGTAAGCATGAAGATCAATAACAAGTATAGAATTGTAAATATGGCTATGTAACAAGGATATTAATCACTCTGGTCAAACATGTCATGTATAGGAAGTTAAGCATGTAATGAGTCAAGCATGTAATAAGTGAATTACCTAGTTCAATCTTGCATGTCAGTGAGTGCAATGTCACACCTGATCATTCAACTCCCTCGGGCACAAGTACTTTCAGGCTTTACTCGTCTAGGACCAGATCAGGGCCCTCATGTTTGCCAGGCATTGAGTATCAGGTGGACCAAAGTCCATTGTAATTTCTAGAACAATTCATTATAATTATGGCCAATTCGAGTTTCAAGAAAAGCTTAAGAAGCGTAGTATAGCGCATAACTAGTCATTTAGTTATGGAGGACTCTAGAGGTGGGCCCTAAAGGCTCAAGAGGTGGCTCCCATTATGTAGCACTTTGCGTCATTCTGACCTCAAGAGGTGGCTGATGTGACACCAATATGGGGTAGGCAGCAAGCAAACAAAAAAAAACTTAAGATCTAATCCGCATTCACAAACACACAGCAATTAAGATGATAAATCGGGACCGAAACACCGTCGCACACACGCGAGCCCCGGGTGACTATATGATGCTAGAAAGAGGTGATGGATCAAGACCCTTGCTGGTAGAGTGCCAGCAGGGCTAGGGTTGCCCTCCCGAGGGTATGTGGCCCACACCTTTGGGGCTGGCCGGTGCCAATTGGGGCACTAGGTCCCACTCTCTCACTATCACCACGGTGACCACACTATAATGGTGGCTGCGGGAACGAGCACTCACGCACATGCGCAACGGAGCTAAGTCTACGGATATTAGATGAACAAACACTAAAATTGCTGGAGCAAAGTTTAGAGCTCACCTGGTTGGTTTGAAGAAACCAACCCCGTTCGGAGACGTGGGCGAGCGGGGAACTGTGATCCCGCACACTGCGCCGATGTAGCTTGAGCTGCTAATTACATGAACTACTCCTCACGCAGGAGGGTTGGATTAAGGGTGGGGGAATCAAAATTACATCAAACACTACCTCCATGCAGGGAGGGGTGCTAAGCCGGCCAGGCGGGAGGGGGAAAGTCGCCGAGAAAGACGGAACGGAAGCCGACGTGGATCCGCTCACTTGCTGTGCAAGGGGACAGGTTGCCGCTGTTGCAGTCGTATCTCGTCCTCTGGAATTTTGCTGATGACGAGACTTGAGGGAGAGGCTTCGTAACAGGGATGGGGACTCCTCTGATTTTTATCCAATTCTTCTGTCGTCGCCGGTGGTCGTGGTGGAGACTCGAACAGGACGTAGGAATCTGGGGTTGCCAGCTTCAGAATGGATGTAGTAGGATGCAGAAGTTGTACCTTGGGCTCCCGAACTCCGAATATCGAACCGTCAGAGTCGTTGTGTCCGTGGACAAGGCTTATGCACAGAAAAACTGACAGCAACACCTTCTGAGGTCGGGGTGGACAGGGGGAGGCCGTTGAGTGGGACCTGGTCGATGCAGACTGCAGGAGGCAGACCCGCGCGACTGAGGAAGAAAATTCGGAAGTTGGGCTCCCCGATGCCGAATGTAGTTCTGCTTCTTGATCCTGATCGGGGACAGGGGGAGGAATATCTTTGATGAAGGACCTTTGGTCTGATTCAGCCGTGGTTCGCCGTGGCAGAGTCTGCAAGGTGAGTCTGATTTGCTGGCAGGGGCTGCACCAAGTCAGCCCTGGTTCTGTGGCAGCAGGTTGCAGATGACGTTACGGGCCCTCCCGAACTCCAATTGTCACGAAACCAGTGGCGTCGCCTTCGTGGTCGGAGTAGCTTTCATACGGAGTCAACGGAGCTGCAATCCGATGCCGAGGCTGATCGTGGTACCCAGAAGAAGGGGTCCTGGTCGCTGCAGACTGCCCGAGGCAGACCCGAGCAGTTGAGGGAAAAACGTCACAACTCCGGCCCTCGGATGCCGAATTAAGTTCCGTCTTGTGCTTCTGGTCGTGGACAGATGGAGGAAGAATGTTGAAGAAGAGTCTTCAGCCTGAATCCTTCGCTGTTGGCCGTGAAGCTGCTTCCAACCAGGATCAGGCTGTCTGCAGGTGGGGTCTGGCGCAGTCGGGGTAGAACTGCTCTCACGGGCGGCCACGAACTCGGAATTGGACGATTCCACCTCGCCTATGAAGAGGACAGGGAGGCCTTTCCAGAATGGTATTCCACGCCCTCAGACGTTGTCGTATGAACTCGGGGCAGCTTCTGCAACACGTACCCAGTTCTGCTACCTGTAGACTAGCAAGGAGGGAGGGGAAGGAGGTGGTCGGCCAAGCAATGGGAGGTGGAATGGGGTGGAGGGGTTGACCCTAGGAGGGAGGGGAAGGTGGTGGACGACCTTGGGAGGTGAAAGGGGTTCTAGGGAAGGGGAAAGGGCTCTTGGGAGGTGGAAGGTTGCTTAGGGAAGGGGGAGGGATGCCTTGGGAAGGTGAAAGGGTGCTTGGGGAGGTGGAGTGGTTAATGGTGAAGTAATGGGAGTCTTGGGAGGTGAAAAGGCTTGCCTAGGTGGCAAGTGAGGTGGCAAGAGGTGAGGAGAGAGGGGAATTCCGAATTTAGAGAGAGAGAGAGAGAGAGGAGAGAGAGGGGGTTTGCCCCTAGGAGAGAGAGAGAGAGAGAGACTTAGAGAGAGAGGAGAGATGCACTCAATGGCTCAAATTTTGCTTAATACTTCATTACTGAACTCAAGTGGAGTTGGGGTCCTATTTATAGGAATCCCAACATTTACAAAAAGTCCTTGGATAAACTACTAAAAGCAAATAAGCAAGGGGGTTGAGGAAAGAAGAGGTTGCCCATGGGCCAGGCCCATCTAATTGGGCCCAAACGACTTCCTAGCCTAACATACTTAGATAGATAATGTGACGACTTAGGACCATGACTCAAAATAAAGATAAGTACATCAAAATGACTCAAGGAAAGATAAAAAATACATAGCTAGACTTCGGAAATCAAGCTAAACATAATGGCAATCATCCGGTCCCGTGGAGAAGTGAGAAGTGGTAAGCGATGTCCCCATCATACTCCCGGGCTGCAGAGAACTCGACTCTGTCGAGTAAAAATCCATCGTATGCGGAGGAAGCCATAGCGAGGTTGCTCTCAAGTCCACCAAAGGTAGCTGGTCCTTTCCACCAAGCAAGGTAGTGCCCATCCCTTTGCTCCAGACGGCAGTAACCTATTCATTTAATATCTGCTCCAATTGCTCACGTTGGCCCCTCTGGGTGGGTGGAACTCTCTTATGGGTAGTGACTCTCTCAAGAAGTAGAACATGCTCAACATTCTCACTAGGTGTCACCGTGGGACCCCTATATGGCACTAAGTCAGCCACATTGAATGTGAGACTAACTCGGGGAGGTCCAACACGTAAGCGTTCGTGCCAATCCTCTTTAGGACCTGGAAGGGGCCTGATCCACGCGACCTCAGCTTGGAGACATTCCCAGGGGAAAGCCTCTCAGTTCTTACCATCACATAATCACCTACGTGAAACTCCAGGCGGCGGCGGTGGGAATCGGCCGTCTTTTTATAAACCTCATTGCTTTTGTTAATGCGTTTGCGGATTTCCTCATGCAACCTTGTGGATGTTGGTTCACTAGTGGATAAAGGGGGTCCTGGACAACCAAATAGGGACATATCATGTAATGGTGTTATGTAGACTCTGATGGACCTAGGGGGACCGGGACATCCATAGATGAGACTATCATGTAAAGGAGTGTTCGATGCCGGGGGTCCTGGATATTCAAATGGGGTTCTGACTTGTGAGTGATCCCTAACATGGTTGACTGCAAAGGGGGGGCCAAGACACCCAGATGTGAACCTATCATGCATCAGTCCTAGTGTGTGAGTGACACAAATGAGGTGACTAGCCTGACCACATGATGTAAAAGATTGTGACACATGGATTCCTATCAAGATGGTCCTATCTGTGAGATTTGGGGGTTTCCACTCATGGGGATCAAAGGGGTCCCAGAAAGTGGACATCTTGGGATGGGTAGATTCCTCACTTCCTAGGTGGATGTCACCCTTGGTCATGGCTCCTATGGTGTGGGCTAAGTTTTGGAATGGGTGGGTTAGGTTTGTCATGGTGTGTGAGGGTAGGAAAAGGTGGGTGGGGGTGGGTAATGAGACTAGGTCCCATGGGTTCTTTGGCTTCCATTGGGAGGGATGGAATGGGTCATCTAGGGGAGAGAACTCTTGGTCCTCATGGTCTTGGGAGAGGTAGTCTTGGCTTAAAATGGTAGGTTGTGGTAGGAAAATGATGGTGTTGGGTATGGTGGGTGGGTATAGGAAGGGATCGAATGTGTCATGGTATGGGTCACTTAGAAACTCAAGGTCCACATGTGGGTGGGGGTCATTCACCTCTATTGAGATTTTTGGGCAAAAGTTGTTGGTGGGTGGGTCAGCCTTGAAAGGATGATTGGGTTTTCTCCCTGAAATGAGGAGCTCCAATTTAAGGATGGCCTCGGGCTCATCGGGTGTGGGAAGAAAGAGAAGGAGGTCGCTGGTGTAGCAACCAACCGTGCAGACCGAAGTGAAAGACCCAACACATGGGTGTAGAAGACCAAGGCTCATGGGTTGGTCGACCATAGGGTTCAACATAGCAGTCAACTCTACTTGCCATGCGAGGCCTTTTAGGAGGTCTCCTAGAGTTTCCACTTGGTAAGAGGATTGGATGGTAGTGTGATAGGTGGAGAAGGGTAGTATGGGGAGGTGTTGTTCCATGGGAGGGTTGACATGGGGCAGGATAGGGTGAACCGGACTTTCCTCTAGCCATTTAGCCAGGGGCTCACTTATGACGAGTTCACTCCTATTTAGAGAGGGTGGTGTAAAAGGTGAAGTTCTTCCCTTGGTTTGGGCAAGGGTTTCCTCCAAGGTGTGGAGCGGTTCTAGGGTGTCCACCACTATGATGTCGGGTGTGGGAGTCATGGGTTCCTCTCCCAAGGAGGTGGGATGGTCCTTTGAAGGTGGAGTGATGAGGGTAGGTGTGTGGTACCCCCGGGGTGGGAGGTAAAGGGGAACTTGGTTTGGGGTCGGTAAGGGGAGAAGTGGAGGCCTAGGTTGGGGTTGGATAGGGGTTGGTAGTGGAAGATGGATGGGTTGAGACGGACTGGGTTGATCAGTTTTGGGAGGGAGGGTGGTGGCCATCATGGGCCTAGGGGAAGTGGACATGGGGTCCACATGGGTTGGAATGGTGTGGGTGGAGTGAGCCATGATGCTTTCTCCTCTTGGGATGGGAACTTCTTGGCCTAACCCATGGTTTTGTGATTCATATTCTTCTTCCCATTCGGGGGAGGCCTCATATTCCTCAACCTCAATCTCATCCCTTTGTGGTGTAGGGGTCTTGCTCTCTAAGGAAATGGGAAGGCCTTTTGGCGATGGGGTGGTGTAAGTTGGACTTATTTGGGGTGGTGGAGTTTGAGCCCTGAGGGAGGTGAAGATCTCCTTAAACTCAATCCTTAGTTCTTCTAGCGAATCTTGGGGTCTTTTGGCTGGTGGAGTGTTGGTCCTAGTGGAGGTTCTAGATAGACTGGGCGGAAACGGGGTAGTGGGAGTGTTCTTCAGGTTGTAGTCCTCATGGTAGGAGTGGTCGGGTCGGGGAGCGTAGGTCTTCCTAAGTTCCTTTTTCATGTCATCCCATGAGTGAATGGGTTCTTTCCCCCAAACTCTTCTGAACCTCTCTTTGTGTTCCCACATCTTCTTGGCTTGTCCCCGAAGACACCCCGTGGCCCTGCGGACTCTAGCATGTCCATAGATCCAAGTCCTATCAAAGTGTTTATCCATGGTAGTCTCCCATTTTAGGTAGGCATTGGGATTAGATCCATCAAAACTAAGGTCCCCTTCTAGGATGATGTCCATGAGGAGAGGGTCAATCGGATCCTTGTGGAAGGCCATGTTGGGGGGACTTGACCAATGGGGAGTATACATGATGATGCACGGGGTGGCCCAATGAAGACTCTAAAAGCTTATGCGCCCTAGGACAAGACTTAGTAGAGACAAGTCTAGAACTTGCTCTGATACCAATTTGATGTGACACCAATATGGGGTAGGCAGCAAGCAAACAAAAAAAAACTTAAGATCTAATCCGCATTCACAAACACACAGCAATTAAGATGATAAATCGGGACCGAAACACCGTCGCACACACGCGAGCCCCGGGTGACTATATGATGCTAGAAAGAGGTGATGGATCAAGACCCTTGCTGGTAGAGTGCCAGCAGGGCTAGGGTTGCCCTTCCGAGGGTATGTGGCCCACACCTTTGGGGCTGGCCGGTGCCAATTGGGGCACTAGGTCCCACTCTCTCACTATCACCACGGTGACCACACTATAATGGTGGCTGCGGGAACGAGCACTCACGCACATGCGCAACGGAGCTAAGTCTACGGATATTAGATGAACAAACACTAAAATTGCTGGAGCAAAGTTTAGAGCTCACCTGGTTGGTTTGAAGAAACCAACCCCGTTCGGAGACGTGGGCGAGCGGGGAAGTGTGATCCCGCACACTGCGCCGATGTAGCTTGAGCTGCTAATTACATGAACTACTCCTCACGCAGGAGGGTTGGATTAAGGGTGGGGGAATCAAAATTACATCAAACACTACCTCCATGCAGGGAGGGGCGCTAAGCCGGCCAGGCGGGAGGGGGAAAGTCGCCGAGAAAGACGGAACGGAAGCCGACGTGGATCCGCTCACTTGCTGTGCAAGGGGACAGGTTGCCGCTGTTGCAGTCGTATCTCATCCTCTGGAATTTTTCTGATGACGAGACTTGAGGGAGAGGCTTCGTAACAGGGATGGGGACTCCTCTGATTTTTATCCAATTCTTCTATCGTCGCCGGTGGTCGTGGTGGAGACTCGAACATGACGTAGGAATCTGGGGTTGGCAGCTTCAGAATGGATGCAGTAGGATGCAGAAGTTGTACCTTGGGCTCCCGAACTCCGAATATCGAACCATCAGAGTCGTTGTGTCCGTGGACAAGGCTTCTGCACAGAAAAACTGACAGCAACACCTTCTGAGGTCGGGGTGGACAGGGGGAGGCCGTTGAGTGGGACCTGGTCGATGCAGACTGCAGGAGGCAGACCCGCGCGACTGAGGAAGAAAATTCGGAAGTTGGGCTCCCCGATGCCGAATGTAGTTCTGCTTCTTGATCCTGATCGGGGACAGGGGGAGGAATATCTTTGATGAAGGACCTTTGGTCTGATTCAGCCGTGGTTCGCCGTGGCAGAGTCTACAAGGTGAGTCTGATCCTCTGGCAGGGGCGGCACCAAGTCAGCCCTGGTTCTGTGGCAGCAGGTTGCAGATGACGTTACGGGCGCTCCCGAACTCCAATTGTCACGAAACCGGTGGCGTCGTCTCCGTGGTCGGAGTAGCTTTCATACGGAGTCAACGGAACTGCAATCCGATGCCGAGGCTGATCGTGGTACCCAGAAGAAGGGGTCCTGGTCGCTGCAGACTGCCCGAGGCAGACCCGAGCAGTTGAGGGAAAAACGTCACAACTCCGGCCCTCGGATGCCGAATTAAGTTCCGTCTTGTGCTTCTGGTCGTGGACAGATGGAGGAAGAATGTTGAAGAAGAGTCTTCAGCCTGAATCCTTTGCTAGGACAATGGTTGACTCAATAAAGATAGAAAAGACAAGACTAGATAATTGCTAGGACGGTCGGTATGGCTCTAAACTCTTCACTCATTGTCATCCCCATCCGATTGTGTCTCGTCATCGGACTTACCTGAAAAATAGGGAAAAACACTAGGTGAGCGAATGCTCAGTAGGAATTATATCTCAAGTGCTAGCTTACTGTAAGTAAATTACATGTTGTATAGAATGCAAGTAACGCTATGCATGTTCGTAGGACATGACAATAGAAAGAGTATATAGCAAGAGAGAACTCAGAATGAACTAGCAAGATATCCAGGATTTCATGTAATTATATCAAGATAGACGAGCATATACGTTTAGTAAGTCATGTCAAGAATTGGCTATCATGTTATCAAGCAAGCAAGTAAATACCCTTCCGGGCAACGCATGACAAGTCACGTCAAGTCAAGAACAAGTACAAGAGTTTTTGGAAATGTCCATTCAAGCAAGTCATGCACTTCGGTGCAATGCCACACCGTTCGGGTGCTCCTCCCAGGACCAGATCGGGCCCTATATGCGCCAGCACTGAATCATGTATTCCGACATCCACTTTAGTTATAGCCAATATAGAATTTCAATGGAATGAACCTTTGTAGGAATATAAGGTAGATCTTGTGGAATAGAATCATAAGGACATAAATTTCATGGAAGGACATACTACGGTCAAACGACATAATCACGATACTCACGTAAAACTAGGTGGGATCGGCTCCCTAGTGGGTGCCATGACATTAAGAATAAGCATCCATATGTATATGGATGCTAGTTCTTTGAACATGATAAGGTAGAAAGAATTGGTATCTCCATAAAGATACATATTCCAAGATAGATGGCAATGGCATGGTTCTCCATTCCATTAGTTTAAGAATCATTCTCATGACAGCTAGGTAGCATACCATGAGGGCCAATTTACCATGTCTCTTTAGAGAGACACGGCAATCAAAAGTATCATGGGTTTTAGTGGTACAACCTGCTCAATCGGCCTTGTAGGAATCCAAGGCTACGAGGAGTCTTACGAAGGTCCCAATGACTAACTTACCAGTCCGAAGGAACGGAATGTCCAACGGAGGGCTCGTATGTCACCAAGAGTTGAGGGGCAATCGATAAAACATCGTGAAACGTGGGACTATACTCACGGAAATGGAATATAGTACATATATATATAACCCACTATCAAGGGTTACAGAAAACTACGAAAAATAGAAATCAGGTAAATAGCGCCTGGGGTCAAGTCTTCATTCCATGAAATAGCGCCATGGGCAGGGTCGCTAGTTTAATATATAACGACTGTTCATTCAGTCGTTATATCCAGGTTCTATATATATTAAGATCTATAAAAATTCTCAATTTCAGCTATTATGTAAATGACTACTTAGCTCAAGACTTCAATTCATTAAATAGCGCCCTAGTCAGGGGCGTCATATTTCAATTTGAAGGAAGGGTTCATGTCGTTATTTCCATTATCTATGTAATTCTATCACGAATAGTTTAATGTTCACATGTTATCACTAATTAGCGCCCGTATGTGGGGGCGTTCATTAAATTGACGACCTGAAGAGGGTCATTATTTCTTTGTCATATGATACGCATCGGGCAGGTACAATCATAGACACATGATTTCTGGAGTGTGTCCAATCAAGAAACTAGAGACATGTACATGCAGAGAAAAATAGCAGGAATCTAACAGTATACTCATGCATTAGATTAGATGTCATGGTTCACAGTTATTAAATTTTGAACATGTGTATTTATTAATTAATCAACTAATCTGACGACTGTTTGCATGATCGCTATATCAAATAGCACCCTAGAGGGAGGCGCGTTCTACTGAAAACTTCTCGAAATACATTTAAACCAACTGAACACATTCTAACTGACCTATATGCATGATTATGATTTAATAGCTATTAGATTGGGCTTGTACTTGAGAACACCTACCTGATTGGGTGATTCTAGTTGACAGACGTGAAGAACAATGAAAGAAATACAACACCTGCTACTCTACAACGATAGATGTAAAGGAAGAAGTTGCTCTATAGCAGCTTCAATGGATAGAGGAAGATGACACTCTTCCTTCAGTAGCAGATCGTCGAGGAAGAAGCAGTCGGGGAAGAAGACGATGCAGCTTCAGGGATTGTGAGGAAGCAGAGGGTCTATCCTTCTCGTGCAGCCGAAGGAGAAGCAGAAGAAGAGAGGATTCTTCTCTTCTCGTACAACCATCGGTGAGAAAAGAACAGAGACGGTAGTAGGTCATTTGAAGAAAAGAGCCAGTAGGTTGGCTCGATGGAGGGGGTTGGTACTTATAGAGAGACTTTGAACGTGGTTTGGAGTTTTCATCAGGATCGAAGTTTCCATAGAAGAATCTCAAAAAAACTTCCCAAATAGCATCCTAGTTCGAATAAAACACTGCAACAGTTTCTATTTTTGACTCTGCAGGGAAATTGCGCCTAGAATAGAGGCGCCCTTTAGGTAAATAGCGCCCATGATAGAAGCGTCATTCATGTAATTGGTGCCTTCGTGAAGGGTCTTCAATTTGTGAAATTGCGTCTTACGAGGGGGCGCTATTCAATTTTGGCCCATTTATTATATGATGTAAGCTCCATCATTTATATATATATATATAAGTGGTTTAAATACATATATATATGAGTTGGGCCTTGAACCTTGGTTTAATTTTCAATCTAATTACATTCCTTCAATTTACCAGGGTTGCCACACCCTCCCCCACTTAAAAGAATTTGGTCCCCAAATTCAATCATATATAGACGTGGAGGGTGTAGAGTACATACCGTTTTCAAGTAAGTCGGGAAATCTCTTCTTCATGGACTCCTTGGTCTCTCACGTGGCTTCTTGTTCTGAGAATTTGTTCTATTGAACCTTGACCATGGAAATTGTCTTGTTCCTTAATGCACGTACCTCGCAATCAAGGATCTTCATGAATTTTTGTTCGTAAGTGAGATCCTTTTGTATCACTAGTTCTCCGTGATCTATGACATGTGATGGATCGTGCACATACTTCTTCAACATGGATATGTGGAACACGTTATGAACTTCGGACAATTGAGGAGGCAAAGCGACACGGTATGCAACCTCGCCAACTCTTTCTAGTACCTCAAAAGGTCCGATAAACCTTGGTGTAAGCTTACCCTTAACACCAAATCTCCTAATTCCTCGTCCAGGCGATATCTTGAGAAATATGTGATCTCCGACTTGGAATTCGAGATCTCTTCTCCTTGTGTCAGCATAAGCCTTCTGTCTAGACTGAGCCACTTGAAGTCTCTCTCTAATCAACTGAATCTTTTCGGTGGTATCCCTTACCATATCTGGGCCTAATAGTTGTTTCTCGCCAACTACATCCCAGCACAAGGGTGATCGGCAACTCATTCCGTACAAGGCTTCGAAAGGTGCCATTTGTATGCTTGCCTGGTAATTATTGTTGTATGAAAACTCGACCAAAGGAAAGTGATCATGCTAGTTTCCACCAAAATCGATGATACAAGCTCTGAGCATATCTTCTACCACCTGATTCATCCTTTCGGTCTAACCATCTGTTTGAGGATGGCAAGTAGTACTAAAATTGAGTCTCGTCCCTAATGAATGTTGTAGACCCTTCCAAAAGTGAGAAGTAAAGAGCGGGTCTCGGTCAGACACGATTGATACAGGAACTCCATGTAATCTGACTATCTCTTTAATGTATACAGCGGCAAGAACATCAACTGACCATCGGCTCTTAATTCGTAAGAAGTGTGCTGACTTGGTCAAACGGTCGATGATGACCCATATTCGATCATGTGCTCCTTTAGATTTAGATAAACCCATAATGAAGCCCATACCGATATCCTCCTACTTTCACTTGGGAATATCAAGAGGATGTAGCTTACCGGCCGACTTTTGGTGTTCCGCCTTGACTTGTTGGCATGTGCGACAGCGAGACACGAAGTCCGCTACTTCTCTTTTCATGTTGGGCCACCAAAAGGTCCTTTTCAAATCTTGGTACATTTTGGTAGATCGTGGATGAATGGTGTACCTTGATCTGTGAGCTTCATCTAAGATCTTCTTCTTTAGCTCTGGACAATATGGTATGCAAGTTCTATCTCTGAACAACAACCTTCCATATGAGGCAATCTTGAAATCAGGTTGTTCTCCTATTTTGCCCTTGATTTCCACTAATACGGGGTCATTATCTTGAAGCCTTTGTATTTCAGAGAGTAGATCTTGCTGTAGGCTCATATGTGATAGTGTAATACACTTGCTCTCCTTATCCATGCTTATATCAAGTCTAGTGAACTGTTCTAGCAACTTCCACTCCTGAATCATACAATTGGCTAATATTACTCTTGGCTTCCGACTTAGGGCATCAACTACAGGATTACCCTTTACATGATGATACTGTATTGTGAAGTCTAAGCCCTTGATATATTCTAGCCAACGTCTCTATCTCATATTCAATTTCTTTTGAGAGAAGAGATACTTGAGACTCTTGTGATCAGAGTATACAATGAACTGCACTCCGTATAGGTAATGTCTCCAGATTTTCATTGCAAATCCTACCGCAGCCAACTCCAAGTCATGAACTGGGTAGTTCTCTTCATACTTCTTCAATTGGCGGGAAGAGTAAGCTATAACTCTCCCTTGTTGCATTGAGACAAATCCGAGGCCAATTCCAGATGCATCGGTGTATACCTCGAATTTCTCTCCTTCAACTGGGAAAGCTAAGACTAGGGCAATAGTTAGGTGATCCTTGAGATCTTGAAAGCTTGTTTCACATTCCTTGCTCCATTCATAACGGATCTCCTTGCGAGTTAGCTTAGTGAGTGGTACGGCGATTTTGGAGAAATCCTTAATGAATCGCTGGTAATAGCCTGCAAGACCCAAGAAACTACGGATCTCGCTAGCATTGGTCGGTCTTTCCCAATTCTTTACAGCATCAACTTTTGATGGATCTACGGGTAGTCCGTCCTTTGAAATCACATGACCTAAGAAAGATACTTCTTCCAGCCAGAATTCACATTTACTGAGCTTTGCATATAATTGATTTGTCCTCAATATCTGTAATGCAATCCTCAAATGCTCATCATGCTCTTCCTTGGTCTTTGAATAAATCAATATATCATCAATGAAAACCACCACGAACTGATCAAGATGAGGCCTGAATATACTATTCATCAACTGCATAAAGGCTACAGGGGCATTTGTTAGTCCGAAAGGCATAACAACAAATTTGTAGTGCCCATACCTACTTCTGAACGCGGTCTTGTGAATGTTCTCATCTTTAATTCTTAGTTGATGATATCCCGACCAGAGATCAATCTTCGAGAAATACTTGGATCCAGATATTTGGAAATAACTCATCGATTCTCAGCAGTGGATACTTGTTCTTGATAGTGAGATGATTCAACTATCGATAGTCGATGCATAACCTCATGGATCCATCCTTCTTCTTTACATATAGCACGGGTGCTCCCCATGGGGAAGTACTCGGCCTAATAAATCCCTTCTTTAGAAGTTCCATCAATTGTTTCTTTAATTCCTTGAGTTCGGCAGGGGACATCCTAAATGGTGCCTTAGAAACTAGACCAGCACCAGGGACCAAGTCGATGGTGAAGGTCACTTCTCTTTGTGGGGGTAGTCCAGGCAAAGCTTCCGGAAACACATCCGGGAATTCTTGTACAACTGAAATGTCTTCTATCTTAGACTACTTAGACTCCTGAATGGTGACAAAAGTAAGGAAAGATACACATCCTTTCCTTATTAGCTTGTTAACTCGAAGAGCCGAAATAAGAGGTGACTTGCTTCGACTCTTAGGGCTAGTATAGACCAGTTCCGGAAATTCCCTGAATGTAACCTTGCTTTTACGGCAGTCAACAGTTGCCTGGTATTTGGATAACCAATTGGCTCCCAATATGATATCATAGTCCATCATTTCTAGGCATATTAGGTCGATAGGTAGATTTCTTCATTTTACCAAGACTTCATAATTTTGGTAATGATGAGTAATATCGGCTTCGTTTCCGAGAGGAGTCGAAATAATTAATTTTATCCATTCCGGTTCCATAGGTAATGGGTCAGAAAACTTCTTGGAAATAAAAAAATGTGATGCACTAGTATCAAATAAGACATGTGCAGACTTGGAACAAACTTTTAATGTACCTTCCACTAGTCCGCTTTCGTCTTGATCCGCCTCCTTAATAGCTTGAAGACGTGCATTCTTCTTTACCGGGCGCTTTTCATCTCCGGCTTGGTCATTGAGTAATGGACACTCGGGAATCCGATGTTCATGGCTCCCACAACGGAGGCAAGCTTCGAGTCTTCTCCAGCATTCTTCGGCCCTATGGCCGGTCTTGCCACAATGTTTACATACCTCCTTGGAAGGTGTGGTAGTAATGGAGAAAGGTTTGGTCTTCTTAAACTTTTGCTCCTTGGAGGAAGTACCTCCATCATTGGCTCTCTTATTATTGAAGGGGGGCTTGAAATTTCCAGGGCTTATAATAGGCACTTTCTTATTCTCTTGTGACTCCTCTGTGTTGATGATGTTGACAATATGCTTTACTTCATTGGCAACACCCTGTTTTGATTGATTGGCAACTGTCTATGCTTTGATGAAATTGCTTTTATCAGATTGTCTGTGTGTTCTATGCATTTCACAAGTCTACACACTGCACACACACACAAGTCTTCACACTCAGCATAGTCTATACATCGTGTTGTGTTTGTGTTGTGTTTGTGCATCGTTGAGAACGTAAGTTTATACATCCATGCATCATCACTCTCAGCATAGTCTAGACAGAAGTGGGTCGACCCCCTTCTTAGATGGGTCGACTCACCCAGAACACAAGTCTATACACTGTCCGTCTTAATTAGTGTCTCATGCAGCGTCAGCTCAGTAAGTCTATACATTGCATCGGTGCATTGCTTCCTCTGTGCATATACTGCATCAGTGCATCCAACAGGCTAAGTCTATACATCGTCCGTCTCAGTTGAGCTTCAAAGCCTATACATCCACCATCTCACTTAAGCTGTGAAGTCAGTACATTGTCCGTCTAACTTAGCATCTTATGCATTGGGAAAAGTCCATACACTGCAGCTCACATAACTAGCAAGTCTATACATTGCATTGTGGTGTCTGTGCTCAAAGTCTATACAGTGCTTGCACTGTCATTCAAAGTCCATACCTTGGACTGTAGCATGCACGAAGCTAAGTCCATACATTAGTGAAGTCTGTACAGCGTCATGCATCATTCTTCAAAGTCCATATACTGCACTGTAGCTTGCTCGAGGTGAAGACTGTACATTCACCAGTTGAACCTTCAAAGTATGTACATTCACCAGTTGAACTTCGAAGTCTATACATTGGGATCTTTACCTACGTTCAGTTTTGCAAGTCTGTACATTGGGTTTTCAGATAAAGTCTATACATCCCAGAACTGTGCAAGTCTGTACATTGCTACTTTGCCAAAGTCTTTACATTGTGAACCTTCTAGTCTGTACAGGCTTTGCTTCGCTCAAGTCTGTACATCGTCCAGTTGTCTTTGGCAACTCTACACATCGTGAAGTCTATACATTCAACTGCTTTGCTTTGCTCAAGTCTGTATAGTCTTTCTCTTGGCAAGTCTGTACATCGCTCATGATGTCTGAACAACGAGCAAGTATGTACATCGGACTAGTCTGCATCGGCTAAGTCCATACATCATCCAGTGCATTGCATGCATCATTCATGAAGTCTGTACATCGAGCTGAAGGCTGGCTAAGTCTATACATCGTCTGTCTTCTTAGGGTCTCATGCATAACATGAAGTCTGTACATTGCACAGCATTCAAGTCTGCACATTGTGTATCATGTTAGTTGAAGTCTATACATCGTGCATCTAGTGTTTCAAAGTCTATGCATTGTTGCACGTTGTGTCTGTCTAAGTCTACACAGTGCTCCTTCATGCATTGAAGTCTGCACATTGCTGCATGCTCATTAAGTCCATACACTGGCAAGTCTTTACATTGCCTTAGTCTATACATTGGCTGCTGAATGTTCTTCAAAGTCGGCACATTGCATTACACTTCAGCAAGTCTGTACAGCGGTTGCCTTCATATAGGAAGTCTGCACATGCCTTAGCTCTGCATATACAGAGTCTATACATTGCATAGCATTGTATTCACAAAGTTTGAACATGGCATAAGCCTTGCATGCGTACAGTCTGTACATGCCATAGCACTGTAATCACATAGTCTGTACAATGCCATAGCCACGCATTCACAAAGTCTATACACTGCATTCGAGTTCACAAAGTCTATACAGTGCAGAGTCTATACAATGTATTACATCCTACAAAGTCTGTACAGGGTTTATACTTAAACTGATAATTCTAATTCGACTGTCTGACAGGGATTCTTTACTGAGATTGATGACTTGGCTCGTGATCCAAGGAAGGACGAGGTGCCCAGATGGTGACACATGGAAGCAACCCATCCAGGATGCTGCCATGTGGATGAAATTTCCTCGGATCTGGAGAATTCTTTGGGCGGGAAATGTGGAAGCCACACGCTCTTGTCCAATCTGTTGCTGGTATATATATGAGTCTTCTTCTTCGGATGAAGGTAGATCGAAACAGTGGCAAAGTATATACAGAGAGAGTAAAAGTCTGAAGCAGTAGAGAGCCACCGATCGATAGAGAGAAGAAAAATAGAGAAGAAGAAAAAGAGAGAAGAGAAGATTGAGAGAGATGTGTTGAGAGAGTGAGATTAAGAGAGTTTTGTTTGAGAGCTTTTCTGATTGTATCTCAGACTCTTGGTTCAGATACCAGAGCTGAGCTTTGCTCATTCTGAGCTACATTCCCAGTTGGGTTTCCTTATTTTTGTTTGCTTCTGTCTTTTGTTTCCGAAATTGTTTCTTCAAGCTGTGAGTCAGCTGTTAGCAGAGGTGCTGCCTCTGGTCGGGTAAGCTGTAAACCCCAGTAGTTGTAGTGGAGGTTTCCACTGGACAGGTGAAGCTGTAATCCTCAGCAAGCGAGACTTGTCTCGGACAGCAAGCTGTGTTACTCAACGGTTTGTAGGCCAAGCTATACTGCCCAGCGGACGCAAGCTGTACTGCGCAGCAGTAAGCCATACTCGGTTGAGTGTGGGGTGGGCGTAGGTCGCCTGACCAAACCACCTAAAAATCTTGTGTGCCTTGTGTTTGCTTGTTTGTCAATGAGCTGTGTGCGATTGGATTTCCTATTCATCTTCACAGTTTGATTCGCCCTAGTTCAAATCTAGTACTCGAGATAGTGATTCAGTAGATTTGCCTATATTCCGCTTTAGAGCCTTATACTGGTTTTAAATTAGGTAGTAGATCTATTCACCCCCCTCTAGATCCACACTTCGTGGAGATAGACTACGTCCATCTAACATAACATGTTCTTCTCCCGGATCTTGTCGAACAGCTCCGTGGCATCCTCTAATACTTGAGCTCTTCGAACCATATCCGAGTAGACCAGAATGTCCATCGGTGCTAGTTGTGTGATATATTGGGGTCAAAGCCCATTGAGAAATCTTCTTGCTTTCATTTTCTCGGTACTTACTAAGTGTTTTGCGTACCTTGATAACCTAGAGAATTGGGCCTCATATTCGGCCACTGATAGAGTTCTTTGTTTAAGTGAGGCGAATTCTGCGTGATGCGGGATGACAATGAGACTCGATGTTGTTAATGCGATCCTTGGACGTCTACTAGATGACGTGACTTGTTGGACGACGCAACTAGCAACAATACGAACAACTCGGCACCTAACGTGGCTCTTGAAGAGACGAATGTGCCCAAACAAGAAGTACTCACTCACGGTCGTACCTGGCGAGGGAAACGAGTCGATCTGCACGGTTGAGCAACCGGCAATGAGTCTCGGGTGGTCAGCTCACTCTCATGCTCGGATCGAGTCACGGGACGGGTCTCGCACTCACAACTCACAGCGGTGACTAGTTCGAACGATCTAGGGGCCTAACATGCTCACGAGCAGCAGCATCAAGAGCCTATACTAGGAAAGCAAGCGACTAAGGAGGGGCGACGAGTGTACCTCCACACTCGGGGTGTGGGGAAGACATCCCGACCAAGACAGTGAATCCCGGTACAAGAGTTAAAATTAATTACAACAATGAAATACATGCCCACTCCACGTAGGGAGGTAACAAGCTACACATCGACTCCGGGGGGCACTGAACTTGGGTTGGCGGGCAGCATTTTGGCGGGTCCCGTGAGGCGGTTCCAGCTCTGTGGTTTGCTGGTCGGCATGACAGCAACAACGGACGTACAAAAAAGCCACGTCCTCCGGGAGGCTTCTGGAGGCAGAGGCCCACTGGGACGACGGCAGCAGGTTCCCGGACGATCTACTGGAGCGGCGGCGGCTGAATCCTCTCCGACGTATTTTTGATGGCCTTTTCCGTTGACCCCTTTCAGCATGTCAACCTCGGGATAGACCCGGGCAGCTTTGCGCACCCTGGCAAGATCGGCCGCCACGACCAGCTCCGACGTCGGATCGAGACACAAAAGATACCGTTGAAAAGATGACTCAAAATCCTATGACATACTAGAATCACAGCTTCGTCCAAAGGTTGGATTAAAAATAGGATTGACTGAAAGTTGACTGAGCACACTATCCTGAAATATAGAACAGGCTGGACAGAACCTAACCTCCCTAATCAAGAGCTTTGACCGAGAACCAAATGAATGAATAAGGAATCAGGATTTTTATGGTAGATAGAGGGGAGGGAGACGGAGATGCACATAGATCTTTTGTGTAATTTGGACAACATTTGAAGGGTGAGAAAATTCAGATGCCAAGATCTATCTCGTAGATCTGCACACAGGCAGACTTTAGGGAAGATGAATAGGTGGCTGGGAATGGAGGAAAACGGGCTCTGATCGACCTAAAAATTGAAATGGAAATGGAATCTGATAGGGGGAACCTACCCTCAAAGTTTCGTGACGATCTAACGAACGGATCTCCCATACCAGCCCCTTCACCGAGCTGCTGTCCTGCAACTCCGAGTTTGGGGCTACAGGATGAAGATCGGCTCGTGGTGACTCAACGGCGGCACGAACGGCAGCGGCGGCAGCGGTGAACGTTCACAAGAGAGAGAAAAAGAAGAGAAGAAGAAGATATTTGAGAGAGATAGAAGATCTGAGATCAGATCTAGAGAGCGTTGGTGGTGGGAGGAGGAAGAACACCAAGAACACTCAAGAGGGAGAGGGGAGTGCACACCAAGCAATATTCTCGTCAAATTTTGATTAGTTCCACCAAAATACAACAGGAGGCTATATATATTAAAACCCTAGATCTAGACCAAAGGACATCTACTAACACCAATGGACATCAACTAACATTGGTCAATGGTAGGTGGGGGACAAGCATGGGGGACAAGGCGGGGACACCCCCCATTAAGGGTAGGTGGGGGACAAGCATGGGGGACAAGAAGGGGGCATCCTCTACCTTTGTCTCGTTGGTCCAACGGTCCAAGTCTTCTAGAAGCCCATCTTGGGCCTTGGACTAGCCTTTTGGACCCACATGTGTAGAAGCCCACAAGGGAGAGAGAGGCCCAATTGGGCTCCTAAAAGTTTGGAGGCCCAATTTAGAAATTGGGCCTCTTACATGAAGTGTAACCCATTTTACAACATTGAGCCATTACACTCATAAGTACTCAAATAAATACACACCAATACACTCGTAATAAACATAAAGAAACTCAATACCCAGGTGGGGACTCCATGCTATCACCCAGCCACAAGGAGGTCGGCGTCGCTCGAGTCGTGCTACGTGTCGGATAATGACGGCTAGCTCTGGTGTCCTCACCAATTCTCCCCAGGTGGGAGAAGCTCGACCCTGTCGAGTAGGGGTCCTGATCGCTCTGGTATCGATCCAGCAGATCTGGATCTATCCTCTGTAACTCTGCCCGGCTGATCCAAGTGTCATTGGACACGGGCTGTCCCCTCCATCGCACCAGATAGCGTTGGTACACTCAACCCCGGGTAGTAGTCACCTGCTCGTCTAGTATACGTTCTATCTACTCACGCTACTGAGGTGACAAAGCTGGAGGTGGACGCTCGGGGGTGGGGTCGCTCACAATGGTTGGAGACGGCTCAAAGGACTCACTGGGTATCATCGCTGGGTCCCTATAAGCGACTAGATCCGATATGTTGAAAGTGGAGCTGATCCCATACTCCTCTGACAGATCTAAAACATATGCATTAGGACCAACTCATTTCACTACTCGGAAAGGACTGGCACCGCGATCTTTTAGCTTCTTCACAGTTCCCGAGGAAAATCACTCCGGCCTAACCCTGATCATGACATACTCGCCCTCCTGAAACTCATGGTGGTGCCTGTGGGCATAAGCCAACTCTTTGTACCGTGCGTTGCTAGACTCAATGTGACTACGTACATGCTCATGCAACTATCTAATATGATTCACGAAGGACTCAGCTGACTCAGATACACGAGACTGGATGGGAGATGGGACCAGGTCTATAGGCTTCCTAGGTCTACGACCAGTACAATCTCAAAAGGACTCATGCATGTAGACCTATTAATCGAATCATTGTAAGTAAACTCCGCGTGTGGTAGAACCAAGTCCCAATCCCTAACTCGATCACGGACTGGACACCTCAGAAGGTCCCCCAAACTCCTATTGACAACCTCAGTCTGACCATCGGTCTGGGGGTGATATGCACTGGAGAATTTCAATTGGGTGCCCATCATGTGCCATAGGGTCTTCCAGAAATAGCTAGTGAAGCGCACATTCCTATCGGACACTATAGTCCGTGGGAGTCCGAACCTGGACACACAATGTGAAAAGAATAGACGGGCAACTCTAGAGGCATCCGAGGTTTTGGAGCATGGGATGAATAATGCCATCATAGAGAACCGGTCGACAACCATAAAGATCGAGTCATGCTTTCGGAGGGTGCGAGGCAATCCTAACACAAACTCCATGCTAATGTCCTGCCATGGACTATCCGGGACAGGAAGAGGAGTATAGAGGCCGGTATTTTGCTTCCTCTGTTTGGCCATAGCACAAGTGCGGCACTGGGCCATAATACGAGCAACATCCCTCTTTAGGCTAGGGTAATAGAATCGATGCTCAACCACCTCTATGGTCTTGTTCCGGCCAAAGTGGCCAGCAAGACCTCCCGCGTGCATCTCCCACGTAAGAAAGTCACGAACAGAAGTCCGTGGGATGCACAACTTGTCACCCCGGAATAGGTGACCCTCTTGTAGCACAAACTTGTTATAATCGCGCGAGGGACCAGCCTATAGGACGGCATAGATCGGACCAAACTCCGGACACTCAACATAAGCGTCCTTCAGCCTCTCTAGCCCTACCACCTCAACACTCATGGTGGTCAACATCATCACCCGATGACTCAGTGCATCGGCCACCTTGTTCTCTGCCTCTGCCTTGTGCTTAAGCACAAAGGTGTACTTCTGGAGATACTCCACCCAACGACTGTGGTGGGCGTTTGGCTTTTTCTAGGTATGGAGGAATCATAATGCCTCATGATCAGAAAAGAGGACAAACTCCTGGTGCAATAGATAATGCCTCCAATACCTCAATGCCTGGACGATTGCGTAAAATTCTTTATCATAAGTGGATGAACGTAGTTTGGCATCGTTAAGCTTCTCGCTAAAGAATGCAATAGGGTGGGACTCTTGACTCAACACTCCACCAATGCCTACTTCAGAAGCATCACACGTGACCTCAAACACCTTAGAAAAATTAGGTAGGGCAAGGACATGTGCCTGGGTCATGCGCTTCTTGATGTCCTGAAATGCCGTGGCGGCGGCCTTAGTCCATACAAATGCCCCATTCTTTATGCAATCAGTGATCGGGACAGTGATAGAACTGAAGCCGCGAATGAAGCGACGGTAGAACATCGCTATGCCATGGAAACTCCAGACATCGTGGAGTGTGCGGGGAGCAGGCCACTCTCTGATGGCCTTAATCTTCTCCGGATCAGCGGAGACTCCATCTCTCGACACAATGAACCCGAGAAAAGTGATCTGATTGGACATGAAAGCACATTTCTTTGGGTTGACAAATAAACTCTCTCGCCTCAACACAATGCAGACCTGTCTAAGATGGTCTAAGTGGTCTTCCTTAGTACGGCTATAGATAAGAATGTCATCGAAGTAGACGACCAAGAAGACCCCTATCATAAGGCATAAGACCTGGGTCATCAACCACATGAAGGTGCTAGGGGCATTGGAAAGCCCAAAGGGCATAACCAACCACTCATAAAGACCATCCTTGGTCTTGAATGCCGTCTTCCATTCATCTCTAGGCCTGATCCGCACATGGTGATAGCCACTACGAAGATCTATCTTTGAAAAGATAGTGGCTCCCAACATCATGTCTAGCAAGTCATCCAATCGAGGAATGGGAAAATAATATTTCATCGTGATCTTGTTGATTACACGGCTATCAACGTACATCCTCCATGTGTCATCCTTCTTCGGGGCCAATAGTGCGGGGACAGCGCAGGGACTATTACTGTCCCTAAGGGACCCTCGACTCATCAACTCTTCAACCTTCCGCTGAAGCTCGGCATGGTCCGTGGGACTCATCCTATAATGGGGAAGGTTCGGCAAAGATGAGCCCAGGACGAGGTCGATCTCATACTGGATATCCATCATAGGTGGAAGGCCTCCAAGGAGGTCTTCGGGGAAGACATCAGAAAATTCCCGTAATATTGTGGCTATCTCTGGGGGATGCTCATCCTCAGACCTAGGAGCGACATCCTCTATGCCCCTGACAATGACAGCTAGAATGGGGTTACCCCCGGTCACCTCCTGCTCCATCTCTCTCGGATTGATCATCATCAACCTTTTAGGTGGAGGGTCCACTATGCTAGGAGCAGTCGAAGAGGTGGTGGCATGTGCGAAGGACAACGCGGGTGGACCGGCTTTCTCCTTACTAGGAAAGGTCACAGTACTGGGGCCAGCTGGTCCTCGGACAGACGGGTCCTTCGGTTGGACAGGGTGGAGGGTAATCCTTTGGCCACCTTGGTCGAAGGTGCAAGTGTTCGACCTGCCATGAAGGGTGACATCTCGGTCAAAGAGCCAAGGCCTACGAAGGATGATACTACCCACCTCCATAGGTAGTACATCGCACCATATCGCATCACAGTATGCCTGGAACTGCAGTGGCACCAGACAGCGCTGTCGGATCGGGATGGAAGTGGAATCCACCCAAGAAACTCTATAAGGTACGGGGTGATCCACGGGCATCAAACCAAGGCGCTTGATGGTGCCTGTGGAGATAGCGTTGATGCAACTCCCGCTATCAATAATCACCTTGCAGGCCTTCCCTTCCAGCCTACAAAATGAATGGAATATGGTGGTGCGACGCTAGTCGTCACTCACCTACGGCTTGGTAAGGATGCACCTAACTACACCCAAATGTACATCATCCGGATACTGGGTACTAGGGATGTCAACCTGCTCGCCTTCCAACAGCTCATCAAAGAATTCCTTGGCCAATTCCTTGTCCGACTCATAATTGACTGGCACCAACTCGGGGGTTGGGTCACAGGCCAGCGTGTCGGCAATAACAAGTGTTCCCCGGGTGGGACACTTGCTGGCAAAGTGGCCAAGTCCTCCATAAGTGTAGCAACGGTCTCATGGACAAGTGCCCTGAGATGTTTCACCAATCACTGGCCCCTTACCCTTGTCCTCTCGATGGACTGGGGGTGTGGGAAGAAGAGGCCGAGCTGGTACGGCGGGCTGATAAGGCCGAGGGGATGGGATGGGTGCCCGCGGGCGAGGGGGAGGGTCCCTCGGGGGAAAGTGCGGAGCCTAGGAGCAGTGGGGTCCTGCCGAGGGGGTTTCGGGGGACGGGCCACCGAAAACCGGCTCTAGGAGGTAGGCGTGGTACGAGGGTCAGTCCCACGCTGATAAGTGAACCCCGGGTGCCTGGAACTGCTCCAACTCTAGAGCAACTTGGTATGCATCTTCCAAGGTGATAACATTGCGGTGAAATAATTCATATTGGTAGTGGGGCCGCAAACCATGACGAAAGCGCGATACAGGCAAGGTGCTCTCCTCCGTAACGCCACATCACAAAAAGTACTCGTCAAACTCCGCGATGTAGTCTTACACGGATCGGTCCCCTTGGGTGAGACGCCCCCACCTATCAATAAGTCGCTGACGGTACGTGGCAGGAAGGTACTTACGCCTAAGCTTGTCCTTCATCTCATCCCAAGAACCTACCTGAGGTTCATGACGCTGAAAGAGAAAGCTCTTCACATTGCTCCAGTAAGTCTGTGCTTGCCCTAACAACTTCATCTTGGCATACCTGACCCTCCGGTGGTCCGTCATCTCGAACCACTCAAAGTACCGGTCCATGCTGGCCTCCCAATCAAGATAGATCTTGGGTTCCAAAGGTTTGGACCCATCAAATGTGGGAGGGTCTACACGGACAGTGCTGAGGATCCGTTCGTCCTCATCATCCCTGTGTGGTCGGTGACCACGCCAGCGCCGGCCATTTCCCTCGTAATCGTTGTCAGACTCGTAGTCCTCAAAATTGAGGGCACGTGGCCGTTGCTCCTCAGCCCGAGGTGGTGCGAGCTGGGCAACAGGCACGGGCTAGGCAGCAGGCGCGGGCTGGGCAACAGGCGCCTGAGGGGCCGGAAGAATGCGCGGTAGGTCCCGGCGAGGGGTTCTCTCCACACTCTCAAGCCTTCCAACCAGACCTTGGACAGATCGGTCAGAAGCCTCAGCGCGGTCCTCCATGGCTTTGAATCGGCTCTCTATAATCTCGGTATGCTCTCTAAGAGTTTGCTCGGACCTATCCATGCGCTCCATGAGTAGAGCTATCATGTCCTCCAGGGAACGGCCTCCCGGGTTGGCACCTCGAGATTCACCCATAGTGTCAGGGCGATGGTACTGGGCACTGTGGATCCCTTTAAAAATCCACACTTTTTGGTGTGAGGTTTAAAAAGGAAATGAAAAGGGAAACATTCAATAATGGTGGAGATGAAACAATGCACGAGGTGCACAAGGGGAGTGTGTGATCGCCAGAGGGTTTACCTCAATAAAAAAATAAGATCGCATGTACCTGGTGAAAGATGGGATGCGGGATGAATGTGGATCTCTTCCTCCAACTCCAATCGGCCGGCCGACGAAGTGGGTTTTCTTGATTGATTACCTTGTAGGAAAGACAATGAAAGACAAGCAAAAGAAAGGGGATCAGCCAAAGTGCAGTAGTATCAGTCAAAAACCAACATAAAAATGATGAAAAGACATCAACATGCGCACCTTCTTTTTTGTTTTCTTTTAAACCCCTTAAGAAGACTTAAGGAAAGGGGAGTTTGATGATAAAAAGGAAATGCAACAAAACGTGAACAGGGAATAGAGATATAAAGGACGGAGGGATGATGGTATGAATAAAATAAAATAGATGAAAAGATGAGAACCCTGCTGTCCCTGGCGACAGTAAAGGGAAAAAACCAAATGATGATGGATGAGGCACCGGATGCAGCCCAATCAAAGGATGCAGAGGGGAGGCAGCAAGGGACGAAGAAAGCTTCTGCCCGTGATGAATATTCAGCTTCTGAGCGCTCAACCCGTTGAATGCTTAAGGTGCTTAACTTTCTGCACGATCGGTCAAGGCTTCAATTTATAATGCCTCAAGCGAATGTGATCAAACCAAGGGATGATAAGAACAGGCAATGAGGCATCCAGGGAAGGATCAAGATCGAGCAAGAGTCCAAAGACAGCAGGGAACCGTGAGGGAAAGATTGAAAAAGAAAGGACTCTGGAGTGAAACACGCCTTAATACAGGGCGTCTTTTATGAATTGACGACCTTCACAAAGACGTTTTCTTGAAACACGACCTAGGAAAGGGCGTTTCTTCCTGGATTTAATTTTGGAAACGAAACCTTGCCTTGTTTGAAAGCTCAGATAACACGCCTGAGATAACGGCGTTAATTAAAATCACGCCCTGAGAGAAGGCGTTACTCACAAAAGGCCTTTTATTTTGAAAATAGATAATTCCAGAAATTAAGGGATAACCCCAGGAATTGACGCCCTCACATACGGTCGTCCTTTCTTTGAAAACGCCCTACAACAGGTCGTTACTTTTGAAATTAACGCCCTTAATCAAGTCGTGACTCACAAAAATACAGAAAAAATGCAGAAAAACTCAGAAAAATAGAAAAACTTCATGTTATAGGAATATTGAAGTCCACTTGGGGCATTTATATAATAACATGAGATTTGATCAACAAAACGTCAATTTTGGCGTGTCTACAGCTGCCCCGCCTTGGCGTCTGCTTTGCAAGGGAGTGAGACGGAAATGGAGCGAAGTGTAATGAAAGGAATGAAGTGGAACGAACTGATAAGGATAGAGAGAGGAGGTCTCTCAACCAGCAAACCAAGATGATCCAAGCAGTAATATAATATCAAGACAAATGCTAAGCAATGAATAATAGCCAATCTGTGAAAAAGAACAGTAAAGACACGCCCTTGGAAAGGTCGTGTTCACAGCAAGAGGAAAGACACGCCCTGTGGCAGGTCGTGACTAAATGAAAACACGGCAGCGTGGCTGTCGTAAATTCTGTGAGGGGCTCACAGACCGTAGGAAAAACACGCCTTAGGGTTAGGCGTTATAAATAAAGGACGCCTGCAGATGAGGGCGTCAAAACTCAGAGACACGCCCTGATGGAAGGCGCTGATAATAAATGAAACGCCTCTGAGAGGGGCGTTAATTCACAGGCAATATGACAAGTATGCAGCGAACAGCAGTTATGATAAAGAGAAACGCCTTAATGACAGCGGTTAATAAGAAATGAAACGCCTTGAAGAGGGGCGTTATTCCACAGACAGTATAATCACCATGCAACACACCGCAGTTATAGAAACATACGCCCTGGAGATGGGCGTTAATCAATGAAACACGTCCCTGTAAGGGGCGCTAAATATCAGACGAGAAAAAAATGAAGATCATGCAAGCAGATGCAATAAAGACACGCCCTTGAAGGGGGCGTTAATTCATAAAAACACGTCCCTGTGAGGGGCGTTAAATCAAAAGACGCCCTCATCGAAGGCGTTAATAAGCAACAATTGACTGATCCGGGGAGTGTGCAGAGTGCACAATGGAAGGTGCCCAAGGGGCACAAAGGAAAGGGTACCGAGGGTACTGAGGGGAAAGGGCACACGAGGGTGCCTAAGGGGAAAGGACACACGAGGGTGTCAATGGGAAAGGACACACGAGGGTGTCAAAAGGGAAAGGGCACACAAGAGTGCCAATGGAGATGGTAATCAACAAAGAAAACAGTGGATGTCCCACCGTGATCGCCAATTTGTGGATCCCTTTAAAAATCCACACTTTTTGGTGTGAGGTTTAAAAAGGAAATGAAAAGGGAAACATTCAATAATGGTGGAGATGAAACAATGCACGAGGTGCACAAGGGGAGTGTGTGATCGCCAGAGGGTTTACCTCAATAAAAAAATAAGATCGCATGTACCTGGTGAAAGATGGGATGCGGGATGAATGTGGATCTCTTCCTCCAACTCCAATCGGCCGGCCGACGAAGTGGGTTTTCTTGATTGATTACCTTGTAGGAAAGACAATGAAAGACAAGCAAAAGAAAGGGGATCAGCCAAAGTGCAGTAGTATCAGTCAAAAACCAACATAAAAATGATGAAAAGACATCAACATGCGCACCTTCTTTTTTGTTTTCTTTTAAACCCCTTAAGAAGACTTAAGGGAAGGGGAGTTTGATGATAAAAAGGAAATGCAACAAAACGTGAACAGGGAATAGAGATATAAAGGACGGAGGGATGATGGTATGAATAAAATAAAATAGATGAAAAGATGAGACCCTGCTGTCCCTGGCGACAGTAAAGGGAAAAAACCAAATGATGATGGATGAAGCACCGGATGCAGCCCAATCAAAGGATGCAGAGGGGAGGCAGCAAGGGACGAAGAAAGCTTCTGCCCGTGATGAATATTCAGCTTCTGAGCGCTCAACCCGTTGAATGCTTAAGGTGCTTAACTTTCTGCACGATCGGTCAAGGCTTCAATTTATAATGCCTCAAGCGAATGTGATCAAACCAAGGGATGATAAGAACAGGCAATGAGGCATCCAGGGAAGGATCAAGATCGAGCAAGAGTCCAAAGACAGCAGGGAACCGTGAGGGAAAGATTGAAAAAGAAAGGACTCTGGAGTGAAACACGCCTTAATACAGGGCGTCTTTTATGAATTGACGACCTTCACAAAGACGTTTTCTTGAAACACGACCTAGGAAAGGGCGTTTCTTCCTGGATTTAATTTTGGAAACGAAACCTTGCCTTGTTTGAAAGCTCAGATAACACGCCTGAGATAACGGCGTTAATTAAAATCACGCCCTGAGAGAAGGCGTTACTCACAAAAGGCCTTTTATTTTGAAAATAGATAATTCCAGAAATTAAGGGATAACCCCAGGAATTGACGCCCTCACATACAGTCGTCCTTTCTTTGGAAACGCCCTACAACAGGTCGTTACTTTTGAAATTAACGCCCTTAATCAAGTCGTGACTCACAAAAATACAGAAAAAATGCAGAAAAACTCAGAAAAATAGAAAAACTTCATGTTATAGGAATATTGAAGTCCACTTGGGGCATTTATATAATAACATGAGATTTGATCAACAAAACGTCAATTTTGGCGTGTCTACAGGCACCTCCACGGGTGGGCATGCAATGAGGCCTAAAGAGAACTAAGGGTGACTCACTAGACCTATATGGATGGATCGATGCAAGTTGAGGACCCCAGACTTAAATCGATATCCGATACTTGGCGGTGTCCAGGGATCCGAAAATCCTCTCATGGGAGTGAATAGCCTCCCCGATAGGCATAACCTAACGGTCCAGCAACACCTTTTTATATACCGAATATTGGGATGCAACGTAAGACCTTGGACCAGACTACCCTAGACTCAAACTGGCTCTGATACCAATTTGATGCGGGACGGCAATGAGACTCGATGTTGTTGGTGCGATCCTTGGACGTCTACTAGACGACGTTACTGGTTGGACGACGCGACCAGCAACAACACAAACAACTCGGCACCTGACATGACTCCTGAAGAGACGAATGTGCCCAAACAAGAAGCACTCACTCACGGTCATCCCTGGCGAGGGAAACGAGTCGATCTGCACGGTTGAGAAACCGGTAATGAGTCTCGGGTGGTCAGCTCACTCTCGTGCTCGGATCGAGTCACGGGACGGGTCTCGCACTCACAACTCACAGCGGTGACTAATTTGAACGATCTAGGGGCCTAACATGCTCACGAGCAGCGGCATCAAGAGCCTATACTAGGAGAGCAAGCGACTAAAGAGGGGCGATGAGTGTACCTCCACGCTCGGGGCGTGGGGAAGACGTCCCGGCCAAGACAGTGACTCCCGGTACAATAGTTAAAATTAATTACAGCAACGAACTACAGGCCCACTCCACGTAGGGAGGTAAAAAGCTACACATCGACTCCGGGGGGCACTGAACTTGGGTTGGCGGGCAGCATTTTGGCGGGTCCCGTGCGGCGGTTCTGGCTCGGTGGTTTGCTGGTCAGCATGACATCAACAACGGACGTACAAAGGAGCCACGTCCTATGGGAGGCTTCTGGAGGCAGGGGCCCACCGGGACGACGGCAGCAGGTTCCTTGACGATCTCCTGGAGCGGCGGCGGCTGAATCCTCTCCGACGTATTTTTGCTGGCCTTTTCCATTGACCACTTTCAGCAGGTCAACCTCGGGACAGACCCGGGCAGCTTTGCGCATCCTCGAAAGATCGGCCACCACGACCAGCTCCAATGTCAGATCGAGACACAAAAGATACCGTTGGAAAGATGTCTCAAAATCCTACGACATACTAGAATCACATCTTCTTCCAACGGTTGGATTAAAAATAGGAGTGACTGCAAGTTGACTGAGCAAACTATCCCGAAATATAGAATAGGCTGGACATAACCTAAGCTCCCTGATCAAGAGCTTTGACCGAGGACCAAATGAACGAATAAGGACTCGAGATTTTTATGATGGATATAAAGGAAGGAAACGGAGAGGCACATAGCTCTTTTGTGAAATTTGGACAACATTTGAGGGCTGAGAAAATTTAGATGCCAAGATCTATCTCGTAGATCTTCACACAGGCAGACTTTGGGGAAGATGAACAGGTGGCTGAGAACTGATAAAAATGGCCTCTGATCGATCTAAAAATTGAACTTAAAATGGACTCTAATGGGGGGAACCTACCCTCAAAGTTTCGCAACGATCCAACGGTCGGATCTCACGTACCAGCCCATTCACCAAGCTGATGTCCTGTAACTCCGAGTTTGGGGCAGCATGATGAAGATCGGCTCGTGGTGACTCAACGGCGGCACGAACGGCGGCGGCGGTGAACATTCACAAGAGAGAGAAAAAGAAGAGAATAAGAAGAGATTTCAGGGAGATAGAAGATCTGAGATCAGATCTAGAGAGAGTTGGGGGTGGGAGGAGGAAGAACACCAAGAACACTCAAGAGGGAGAGGGGAGTGCACACCAAGCAATATTCTCGTCAAATTTTCATTAGTTCCACCAAAATACAACAAGAGACTATATATATTAAAACCTTAGGTCAAGACAAAATGACATCCACTAACACCAAAAGACATACACTAACATTGGTCAAGGGTAGGTGGGGGACAAGCATGGGGGACAAGGAGGGGGCATCCTCTACCTTTGTCTCCTTGGTCCAATGGTCCAAGTCTTTTAGAATCCCATCTTGGGTCTTGGACTAGCCTTTTGGGCCCACATGTGTAGAAGCCCACAAGGGAGAGAGAGGCCCAATTGGGCTCCTAAAAGTTTGGAGGCCCAATTTGGAAATTGGGCTCCTTACATGAAGTGTAACCCATTTTACAACATTGAGCCATTACACTCATAAGTACTCAAATAAATACACACCAATACACTCGTAATAAACATAAAGAAACTGAATACCCAGGAGGGGACTCCAAGCTATCACCCAGCCACAAGGAGGTCGACGTCGCTCGAGTCGTGCTACGTGTCTGATAACGACAACTAGCTCTGGTGTCCTCACCACTGCGGCTTTCTTCTCTTGCACTCGGTCGGAAAAATATTTATCATTGAAGTACTCGGTGAACTCAGCTCATGTGATGGGTTCTTCACCTAGGGTGGCTTCTACAGACTCCCACCAGGATCGGGCGTCTCTTTCTAATTGGAATGTAGCTAGCAACACCTTCTCTTCGTCTGTGCATTGCATAACACGGAATATCCTTTCAACCTCTCGGAGCCAATGCTCGGCATCATCGAGATCTGATGAGCTAATGAACCTTGGTGGGTTCATATTTCTAAAACTACGGTGGATATCACCAGCTCCACGGCTCACCGTTCCTTGTGCCATTTGCTGTAGCGCCTAAGTCATGCCTTGAATAGTGCGTTGCATATTACGCCACTGAGCACGTTCGGCAGCTATCGTCCTACAAGGATTTTAAATAATTAATCAATAAGAGTTTGAACAAAGAGTTTGATTTCCCTAAGTTATCTTAACCCATGGTTCTACCAAATTCTCACCGGGTGAAGGTTTAAAACCTATCCTTGGACTTAGGTTTCCTAAGAATTGAATATCCTAGGCTCTGATACCACAAAAACTGTCACGCCCCGAGTGCGGAAGGAACCCAGAGTGCGTGACGAGTTTATATATATCGATCATGTCAATCAGAGCGTTAGTGTATTCGACACAAAGATAGAGTGCGCAAAAGTACAGATAACCCAATCCTTTACTCAATCACAATCTTACAGTACTTCTATTACAACCACTTAATGAAAGTACTAGGACTTAATAAAAGGAAAATACAATGGTTGACTCAATAAAGATAGAAACGACAACACTAGATAATTGCTTGGACGGTCGGTATGGCTCTAAACTCTTCACTCATTGTCATCCCCATCCGATTGTGTCTCGTCATCGGACTTATCTGAAAAATAGGGAAAAACACTAGGTGAGCGAATGCTCAGTAGGAATTATATCTTAAGTGCTAGCTTGCTTTAAGTAAATTACATGTTGTATGGAATGCAAGTAAAGCTTTGCATGTTCGCAGGAAACGACAATAGAAAGAGTATATAGCAAGAGAGAACTCAGAATGAACTAGCAAGATATCCAGGATTTCATGTAATTATATCAAGATAGACGAGCATATACGTTTAGCAAGTCATGTCAAAAATTGGCTATCATGTTATCAAGCAAGCAAGTAAATACCCTTCCGGGCCACGCATGTCAAGTCACGTCAAGTCAAGAACAAGTACAAGAGTTTGTGGAAATGTCCATTCAAGCAAGTCATGCACTTCGGTGCAATGCCACACCGTGATCAATAATAGCTCCCATGGGCACAAGTACTTTCGGGTGCTCTTCCCAGGACCAGATCGGGCCCTATATGCGCCAACATTGAATCATGTATTCCGACATCCACTTTAGTTATAGCCAATATAGAATTTCAATGGAATGAACCTTTGTAGGAATATAAGGTAGATATTGTGGAATAGAATCACAAGGACAGAAATTTCATGGAAGGACATACTACGGTCAAACGTTATAATCACGATACTCACGTAAAACTAGGTGGGATCGGCTCCCTAGTGGGTGCCATGACATTAAGAATAAGCGTCCATATGTACATGGATGCTAGTTCTTTAAACATGATAAGGTAGAAAGAATTGGTATCTCCATAAAGATACATATTCCAAGATAGATGGCAATGGCATGGTTTCCCCATTCCATTAGTTTAAGAATCATTCTCATAACATCTAGGTAGCATAACATGAGGGCCGGTTTACCATGTCTCTTTAGAGGGACACAACAATCAAAAGGATCATGGGTTTTAGTGGTACAACATGTTCAATCGGCCTTGAGGGAATCCAAGGCTACGAGGAGTCTTACGGAGGTCCCAATGACTAACTTACCAGTCCGAAGGAACGGAATGTCCAACAGAGGGCTCGTATGTCACCAATAGTTGAGGGGCAATCGATAAAACATCTTGAAATGTGGGACTATACTCACGGAAATGGAATATAGTACCTATATATATAACCCACTGAGGCAAGGGTTATAGAAAACTACGAAAAATAGAAATCAGGTAAATAGCGCCTGGGGTCAAGTCTTCATTTCATGAAATAGCGCCCTGGGCAGGGTCGCTAGTTTAATATATAATGACTGTTCATTCAGTCGTTATACCCAGGTTCTATATATATTAAGATCTGTAAAAATTCTCAATTTTAGCTATTATGTAAATGATGACTTAGCTCAAGACTTCAATTCATTAAATAGCGCCCTAGTCAGGGGCGTCATATTTCAATTTGAAGGCAGGGTTCATGTCGTTATTTCCATTATCTATGTAGTTCTGTCACGAATAGTTTAATGTTCACAGGTTATCACTAAATAGCGCCCGTGTGTGGGGGCGTTCATTAAATTGACGACCTGAAGATGGTCATTATTTCTTTGTCATATGATACGCACCGGGCAGGTGCAATCATAGACACATGATTTCTGGAGTGTGTCCAATCAAGAAACTAGAGACATGTACAGGCAGAGAAAAATAGTAGGAATCTAACATAATACTCATGCATTATATTAGATGTCATGGTTCACAGTTATTAAATTTTGAACATGTGTATTTGTTAATTAACCAACTAATCTGACGACTATTTGCACGGTCGCTTTATCAAATAGCGCCCTAGAGGGAGGCGCATTCTTTTGAAAACTTCCAGAAATACATTTAAACCTACTGAAAACATTCTAACTGACCTATATGCATGATTATGATTTAATAGATATTAGATTGGGCTTGTACTTGAGAACACCTACTTGATTGGGTGATTCTGGTTGACAGACGTGAAGAACGATGAAAGAAATACAACACCCGCTACTCCGCAATGATAGATGTAAAGGAAGATGTTGCTCTATAGCAGCTTCAACGGATAGAGGAAGATGACACTCTTCCTTCAGTAGCAGATGGTCGAGGAAGAAGCAGCAGGGGAAGAAGACGATGTAGCTTCAGGGATTGAGAGGAAGTAGAGGGTCTATCCTTCTCCTACAGCCGAAGGAGAAGCAGAAGAAGAGATGATTCTTCTCTTCTCGTACAACCGTCGGTGAGAAAAGAACAGAGACGACAGTAGGTCGTTTGAAGAAAAGAGCCAGCAGGTTGGCTCGACGGAGGGGGTTGGTACTTATAGTGAGGGTTTGAATGTGGTTTGGAGTTTTGATCAGGATCAAAGTTTCCATAGAAGAATCCCAAAAAAACCTTCCCGAATAGCATCCTAGTTCTAACAGAACACTGCAACGGTTTCTATTTTTGACTCTGCAGGGAAATAGTGCCTAGAATAGAGGTGCCCTTTAGGTAAATAGCACCCATGATAGAGGCGTCATTCATGTAATTGGCGCCTTCGTGAAGGGTCTTCAATTTATGAAATGGCGCCTTACGAGGGGGCGCTATTCAATTTTGGCCCATTTATTATATGATGTAAGCCCCATTATTTATATATATATAAGTGGTTTAAATACATATATATATGAGTTGGGCCTTGAACCTTGGTTTAATTTTCAATCTAATTACATTCCTTCAATTTATCAGGGTTGCTACAGGAAGGTCCTACGGTCTCTGTCATCCCAATGGCACACGAAGGTAACGGTAATTGAATATTCAAAAGATCTCAGTACTTTGACACTTGATGAGTTGATAGGTTCTTTGATGACCTACGAGATTAACCTCAAGAGGAGTGATGAAGGTCACAGTAAGAAGAAATCAGTTGCACTTAATGCCAACACACATTCATATGAGGAAAGTGATGAAGGGTCAAGTCTTGATAATAGTGAGGATGAACTTGTAGACCTCATCACTTGAAGAGCTAGAAAAATTTTCAGGAAGCCTAAAAGGGATGGCACTTCTTTTAGAAAATCTTAGAAAAAACCACTGGGCAAGAAATGAGAGATTAGATGCTATGAACATAACAAGGTCGGACACATGAGAAATGAATGTCCAGATCTTGAGAGGAAAGTGAAGAAAGGAAAAGCTAGCAAGCAAAAGGCGATGAAAGTTGTTTGGAGCGACGAGGACGACAGTGAGTCAAAATCTGAGGAGGAGGATGAACTGGACGAGCTGGTCCAGAATCTTTGTTTGATGGCAAATGAGGAGAATGATACCGTGGTAAATTCTGATGACGAAAACCTTACTTGTGATCAATGGAAACTTGCATATGTGGATTTGTATAAAAGTTACAAGAAGGTTAAATCTGAAAATAAAAACTTGAGAAAGAAGTTTCATGACTCTACGCACTCTAGTTCATCTTCATGTATCAAATGTAGTTTGCTTGACTTATAATTTGAAAAGATAAAAGATAAAAATGAAACTTTGAACTCCACAATAACCCTGTATGAAGATGAGCTTGGTTGTCATGAAGTTGAAAAATAACATGCCTATGAGAATGTGAAAAACCTGAAAATAGAAAATGAAGAATTGGTAAAGGAGTTGGATGGAATTAAAGCAAAACTGAGTAAGTGTGAAAAATCTAAGAAAGAGATTGAATCCAACTTCAATGCCATGCATGATGAGCTAAAGAAATTGAAAAATGTTGTTGAAAGGGAACTAAAAGGAAAACATAAAATGGGTGAGACTAGCAAAGAAAATGCTAGGAATGAGAAAAGTGATATGGGATACTCTCCCATAAAGAAAAATTCTTTTATGAGAAATCAATTTTAGAAATCTTTTGGTTCTTGTTGTTATTCCCCTGCTGATCCATGCATGACCTCATTTGTTGATACACCAAACATACATAGAAGAAACCATTTTAGAAAATCAAATGTCGCATGTTTCTACTATGGTATGTTCGGCCATTCCATGTACGTCTGTGACTTTATGATGGCCGACGATGAATGGTTTGAGAGGAAAAATAAAAAGTTTTTTGTTCAAGGTGTAACTAACTCTAAGGGACCCAAGAAAGCTTGGGTATCCAAAACTATAAAATGAGAATTTTATCTTGCAGCGATGCCTTGAGGCCGATGAAGGAATGTTGATAAATAAAGGTAACTCAAGGCAAGAAAATGAATGTTCATCTGGTAAGAATCTTTCTTTCAGGCACCGGTTGATTTTGGTACACACTCCAAGAGTAAGGATTTGAAGTTTGAGAAAAACTTGGTGTTTCCTATTACAAATTTTCTATTAAGCCAAGTGGTGCGAATCTGAGCTGTTGCAATTGCACCACCAAATCCTGTGTTTGATTAAATATGAAATTCTGGTTTGGTGAGAAAATGCTTGCGAGTTGCACATTTTGTTGAGAAAATGTTGATACTCATCTGAATCTTACACTCACTTTTTCTTGATTTTGCCAGTTCGTACACTTAACTGCACATGATGTACATAAACATATTTTGAATGCCTGACACTGCATATAGAGTCTCTCATACTTTCCCTTATCCTTTACAAATAACAATTTAGTTTTGCATATATAGAAAACACACTAAACTTCATGATGCATAGTGCACATGTCCTTGCATACCTGTGAATAGAAATGTTTTTTCCATCATCATTTTACATTCATGCACATGTTTACATATACTTTACATACTTATGTGCTTGAATGCCTTGATTGTCCAGTATATCAAATGATGCTTGTGGAAGGTTGGATTATTTCCAGCTGGAAGCTTTTACTACGTGTGAGGTGGTCTTCGGACCTAAGTTATACGCCACGTATCGGAAATCATCTTGCATGAACAAATTTCCATATCCTTGCTTTATTGCATGTATATACTCTATACAAGCTTTTCTTGAAAATTTCTAAGACCTCACCTCCTTGATAAATAAAACTACAGTGATTTTGATCATTTGTGAATTGTGACATATACAAAGGAGGAGGATTTGTTTGCAACTGTGCATACATTTAGGGGGAGTATAGCTATGTTATGGCAAACTCATTTTTAATATACACAGCAATTACCCACACACTTTGCATATAATGTTGCATATGACTTTGATCGACAAGGATTTCAGAAATTCTTTTCAACACTTCACAGGAAACTTAAATCTCTACATGAAAATTAAGAGTAATCATGAGAAAAAAGCTGCCTACCCCATAAAAATTTAATAAGTGGAATGTCGTGCTAAGTAGCCAGGAATCCCCACTGAAATAAATGAGGAAGCCCGCGTTGAAAGGTGAAGCAAAAAATCCACAATTTGGGATGAATCCTAGTAGCCGGGAATCCCCATTGACACATATGAGGTGACTCATGCCGAATGGTGAAGTCTAATAAAAGAAACATAAGTGGGGTTGTGTGAAGCAGATGATAGTCAAGGATCTAAAATGATAGTGTAGAGAGGAAATAACCCCTAGTGCTCTTAAGAAATTCTGATGTTATCCATATATTTTGAAGCTCATTGCTCATTAACTCACATTTCACTCTTAGGTACTATTATGATGAATGTGTACTTTGAATTTGCTCTTATCACGGTTTATGCAGTGCTTCTAGCTTATGCATGCACTACCTTTTTTGATTATGCTTCATGTCTCACAATTTGGTTTTGAATCTACTGTTCACTTGATATCCTTCTACCCTATTGAGGAGGAGTAATGGAGTTATAGTACTACATGCTTGCTTTATTTTCATGCTTGATTGCTTGCATGAATAATTTTGATCATTTCATACTTCATTTATAGGGGGAGTATAATGTGCGTTTCAGACATACATTTGCACACATTTCAGTTTCAGTTATACATTCAACACATAGTTCGGTCATACATTTTGCATACAGTTCAGAACTTGTGCATTTGCTCATATTTCAGCCATACTTGTGAATATCACAGTTCTCTGCATATACAATGTGTTGTATAGTTTCGACATTTGAAAATTTGCAATTTCTCGGTTATGCATACACTGGATAGAATGTCGTTGCATTTTCAGGTTTGTACTTGTACATAATTTTGGGATCTTGAAAGGCATGTGCTTCATCTTAACATTGAACTAATTGTCTATGGAAGTCTCCTTGTGCACCACATTATTTCAAAAGGGGGAAGAAACCTTTTCAAATGAGAAGAAAGAAGGTTCAATTTAAGTCCACCCCCAATTTTTTGATAATGCCAAAGGGGGAGAAAGATTGCAATTGCCACAATATTTTGTCATCATCAAAAAGGGGCAGATTGTTGGGTTCTGTTGTGCTCCCTCATTGATTTTGGTATTGGTTTTGATGATAACAAAATATTGTGTGTGCTTGATTGTGTGAGTAGTTTCTCCATAGATTGAACCGTGTGGAAGTAACAATTTTTGTGTGCTTGTTTGTGTTCTTTGTTTTTCCAAGGATTGAACTCATGTCCATGTCTTGAAGTCTTGAAGTGCAAAGTAAGTTTCGTCATGCATATGATTTCATTCTTAAGATCATGATATGTAAATGGGTTGTTATGTTCCAGCTTGATTTGCATGCTATATGAATGTCAAATCTATATTGATTTGGTTTCTAGGAGAGACCAAGTCGACTTGGTCAGTTCTTGTTTTTGTTAGTGTGTTAAGTTTTTGGTTTACATGGTTCTGTCCACAATGCAAGTCGACTTGGTTCTGTGGGAAGTCGACTAGGCCTTATGGTTGTTTGGTTTATCTTGTTAATGTATGCTTGAACATCTTTACTATGTTGGCTAAAGAATATGGAACTGATATATGGTTGTGGAGAATGAAAGGTGTGGTTACTTTAAAGATAAAAATTAGTTTGATGTTTTTGATTTTAATGCCCATGTTGATTTGATACTTTTAAGTCTTATGCATTTTCTGCATAGGTTTTTCAATGATCATGCTTGCTGAAGATGTTCAGATAAATCTTGGTAAGAATTGGTTACATGATAAACATTCATATGGTTCAATTGAATGGTAAGCTGATCTTAATCTTAGTTAAGAATAACTAGATTCTCAAAGTGTTTTCATATCTTTTTCTTCATGGTTTCTATAACGACCCGAGAATCCGATTACCGGGAAGGCCCGATAACCCGAGACTCGCACCGCCACCCACGAGCCCGAAGACTCGGAAGGGTTAAAAGGATGGTGTGGAAACTACACAAGTATCACAAATAATTACAGAAATAAAACAGTTAAAATATTAAGCAGGAAATAAATTAACATTTTACATGGTCCACAATAAAATAACAACAACAGCAAGAACAGTCCATGACTAGTACAGTGACAAGAAAGAAAAGTACAGCTACACGGGACATACCCCGGCTCTGACCTCTGGCACTACATCTGGGCACCCGCACCACGCTGCGCTCCTGACGCGCTCCCCGAAGGTGGCGCCTCACCTGAAACACGGTGAAAACACGCAGGGAATGAGTCTCGGAACAAGACTCAGTAGGGATCACTCGAACCCTACCTCGTAAAATGAGAAACCACTACTATAGCGGTAGGAAAGTACCTCGGAAAGGAAAGCCCTGTACTCTACAGAACTAGACCCTACGGCACGCAAACCGACACACGTGCCACGGTACGAGAAGATCGAAACTCAACGGTCGAACCGCCAAAACTCGAAGGTCGGAAACACACGACTGACAGTCTGACACTCCGTACTCGACAGGAGTACCACCCACTAGAAGCACAGCCGGTAGCGTCCCTTGACGTCTTACACCGCACCGCAGGTGAACCGCCTGACGTGGTAGGTCCTACCCGAGGCGCAGACACCGTACAAGTAACCACAAACAAGTAACTAGCTGGGGTCACGCCCGTCGACGTGGGTCCAACCGCCCCCAACCACGTGTGCACACACAGACCTTGCGTCACTAGGTCTGGTCCTCTGACCGGTTTTCCCCCGTAGCCGGACTCTGGCTACCGACGAGGGGCCTACGGTAACCGGTCCACAAACCGTCTCGAAAGGTGGGTGCCCGTACACCACTCCCAGGTGAGACCAGCACCTCGTACTGGTGGGCTACGACTAGTGGAGGGTCACTGAAGGAGTAGACTCTCGAGTCAACAGAAAACGACGTCCGAGTCCGACAACGTGTGGGAATCACCCCACGCACTAGCTCCATCAACGGGACCACGGTCGGAGAAAAACGGACTCACCGCCCATAGCCAAACTCATAACCAAGGCAAACGGAACCTCCGGACACCAAAGACACGGTCACGGAACTCCACGGGCTGCCCGGGACGCACACACGGCCCAAGGGAAACACCCAACAACAGCCAAATCGCGCTAGGGATACCTAGCGCGACACGGAAGAACGCGCTAGGGCCTCCTAGCGCGACAAGGGACATAGCGCTAGGGCCTCCTAGCGCGATAAGGCATGTCGCGCTAGGGACGGCTAGCGCGACACGACAGATCGCGCTAGGGATGCCTAGCGTGACAAGGCTGATCGCGCTAGGACCCCATAGCGCGACAGGAACCGCCTCCTGTTCATCTTCTCCGATGAATGCGCTCGGTCGGGGCAGCGCGACCTCCAAGAACGCGCTACTGGAGTATAGCGCGTTCTCAGTCCGCAGCCGAAAACGGTAGAAACGCCCAAAATTCTAACCACGCCCCCATGCCTCCCTAGGAGAGGGGGAAATCAAGGGGGAAGACCCCTGGGGACCCCTAGCATGATTCTAGGCCATCAAAACACGAAATCATGCATCAAATCCATAGATCGGGCGATCTCTCCCCAAATCATGGAAAAACCCAAAAACGCTCAAACGATCCCCTCTCGGCCTCCCCGCGGCCTATAAATCGCGGAAAAGATCGGCATGAGGCTAAGGAACGTCACCCTACCTCAATGGAGCAAATGCTCCGCCGAATCAATCACGAATCACGAAGAACGCTTCAAACTTCACGAACTCCCCACGCTTCCCACGCGCGCCGCACGCCCACGAGCTCGCCTCGCCGCCGCCCACACGTCCGCGCCGTCGTCCGTAGCCGGAGAGGGGTTCGCCGCGCCCGAATGGGAGAGAGGGAGAGAGGAGGGTGTCACGGTGGGAAGAAACGGAGGAAGAGGAAGAAGAAGAAAGAGAAAGGAGAAAAGAAAAAGAAAAGGAATTAGGGCTTTATAGAAAATCCAAATTTTCGGAAAAATACCAAAAAATAGAAAAATACATTTTCGGAATCCTCGGAACGCACCGATCGCAACGGTACCACTCGTGCCCGGGTGAACCGCCCGGTTCGCCTGCAGCGAGCTTCCGAAGAAAAAGCCGAAACACACACCGGAAATCGGAAAACACACGCGGAAAAGCCGCGGAACGCCTCTGGGCCTCCGAAACGACTCCGGATCGCGCCGATCCGAACACGAAAGATGTCCTAAACGAAATTTCAGACACAATGGAGTTGGACGCTCCGAGAACCAGATCCGGGACCCACGAAGAAGGATCCGAAAGGTCCGAGATATTACAGCCGTTCCCCCTTAAGGAATTTCATCCTCGAAATTGAGAACAACCAAAGGGGAAAGAAGAGGAAGACTCACTCAAACAGATACGGGAACTGCTGACGCATCTCGTCCTCACATTCCCACGAAGCCTCACCACCAGAGTGTCGCTACCACACGACCTTCACCAAGGGAATGACCTTGTTTCGCAGGCGCTGCTCTCGCCTATCCTCCACGCGGATCGAAAACTCTGGGAGAGAAAGATCTGGAGTCACCTCAGGCCAAACGGAAAATTCGAGCACATGAGAGTCATCGGGCATATACTTCCGTAACATCAAGACGTGGAACACGTCATGCACCGACGCCAACTCAGGAGGTAACTGCAACCGGTAAGCAACCTCACCGATGCGCTCCACAATCACGAAAGGACCAATATAGCGGGGACTCAGCTTCCCACGCCGTCCAAAACGCATCACCCCCTTCATCGGAGAAACTCTCAAGAACACATGATCGCCCACGGCGAACTCGAGGGGTTGCCTCCTACGGTCAGCATAGCTCTTCTGCCGACTCTGGGCCGCCAACATGTTCTGACGAACCAGGTGCACAACGTCCACACATTGCTGCACCAACTCCGGTCCCGTCAAAACACGCTCACCCACCTCAAACCAATCAAGTGGAGTCTGACAAGGACGCCCATACAGAGCCTCATAGGGAGCCCTGTCGATGCTCGAATGATAGCTGTTGTTATAGGCAAACTCCACCAATGGTAGGTGATGAATCCAACTCCCCTGCCACTCCAGGCAGCAGGATCTCAGCATGTCCTCCAAAGTCTGAATGGTCCTCTCAGACTGACCATCTGACTGAGGATGATACGCCGAGCTAAACGCCAACTCCGTGCCAAGAGCTCGCTGGAAACCCCTCCAGAATCTAGAAGTGAAGCGCGGATCCCGATCCGACACGATCGAAATGGGAACCCCATGCAACGACACAATCCGCTCCACATAAAGGCGAGCCAACCTGGACACGCTCCAGCTGACCTTGACCGGTAATAACCGCGTCACCTTCGTCAGCCGATCCGCCAGCAACCAAATACTGTCTTGCCCACTCGGGGTCCTCGGCAATCCCACCACGAAATCCGTGGTTACATGGTCCCACTTCCAAGCAGGAACATCCAAGGGCTGGAGAGTACCTCCTGGTCGCTGATGCTCCGCCTTCACCTGCTGACATATCAGGCACCTGGCCACAAACTCCGCGACATCTCTCTTCATGCCAGGCCACCAGAACTGCCTCCGTAAGTTCCGATACATCTTCGTCGCACCCGGGTGTACAGTGTACCTGCTCCCATGAGCCTCGCGTAACACCACACGACGAATCTGCTCCTCGGCTGGGACGTACAGCCTGCCACGAAACCTCGCAGCACCATCCTCGCCAAGCTCCACATCAGCCATAGCCAAAATTCGGGACAACTTAGGGTCCGCATGCTGAGCCTCTGTCACCTGACGACGGATAGCAGGAGTGACAGTCAGACTCGCAAGCACCGCCAACCCTGGCTCCTGGGGAATCTTGAGCCTGAAAGATACCTCGGGCACTTGTTCCCAGAGCCTCCACTTCCTCAACATCAAGGTACTGATTGCAACCTTCCGACTCAAGGCATCGGCGACGACATTCATCCTGCCCGGCTAATAAGATAGGGTGAAGTCATAGTCCTTCATGAACTCCATCCAACGCCTTTGTCTGAGGTTCAGATCTCTCTGCGAGAACACAAACCTCAAACTCTGATGGTCAGTAAACACCTCGAACTTCTCACCGTACAGATAATGCCTCCAGATCTTCAGCGCGAAGATCACTGTCGCCAACTCAAGGTCATGGGTAGGGTAGTTCTCCTCATGGGGCTTTAGCTGCCGAGATGCATAAGCCACCACTCTACCATGCTGCATCAGAACAGCACTCAATCCGACCCCGGAAGCATCTGTACACACCACAAAACCTCCCGATCCAGAAGGCAAAACCAACACCGGAGCCGAGGTGAGCAATCTCTTCAGTTCCCTGAAGCTCTGCTCACACTCCTCGGACCAGACGAAAGGCACATCCTTCCGCGTGAGCCTCATCATCGGGGTCGCAATGCGGGAAAAATCCTGGATAAACCGGCGATAGTAACCCGCAAGCCCCAAGAAACTCCGGATCTCCGTCACCGACCTCGACCTCGGCCATTGCATCACAGCCTCGACCTTGGCGTGATCTACGGAAATACCATCACCAGAAATCACGTGCCCCAGAAAGTGCACCTCGCTGAGCCAAAACTCGCACTTGCTGAGCTTCGCATACAACTGGTGATCTCGCAACGTCTGCAGCACCACACTTAAATGGTACGCATGCTCCTCAGCAGACTGCGAATAAATAAGGATGTCGTCCACGAAGATGACCACGAACTGGTCCAAATACGGATGAAACACCCTCTACATCAAGTCCATGAAGGCTGCTGGGGCATTGGTGAGCCCGAACGGCATCACCAGAAACTCATAATGCCTGTACCTCATACTGAACGCAGTCTTCTCCACATCGGACTCGCGAATTCTCAGCTGATAGTAACCGGACCGCAAATCAATCTGCGAGAACACTCACGCAGACTGAAGCTGGTCGAATAAATCATCAATCCGCGGCAACGGATACTTGTTCTTAATGGTCACTTCATTCAGCTGCCGATAGTCAATGCACAACCGCAGACTACCGTCCTTCTTCTTCACAAACAACACGGGCGTACCCCAAGGGGAAAAACTAGGACGAATGTACCCCTTGGCCAACAGTTCCTGCAACTGCGCCCTCAACTCCCTCAACTCAGCGGGGGCCATACGGTAGGGAGCCTTCGCCAAAGGTCCCGTACCAGGCACAACCTCGATCACGAAATCGATCTCCCGCTGGGGAGGTAATCCAGGCAACTCCTCAGGAAAAACGTCGGGAAACTCGCACACCACCGTAATGTCCTCGACATCCGACTCCATCCAGTCAGACACAACCACAGACGCGAGAAAACCCTGACAACCAGAATCAAGCAACCGACGGGCTCGAATAGCAGAGATAAGGAATCGAGGAGAGGTGGAACGGATACCTTGGAAGTAGAAGGTCCTCTTGCTCGGATGCTGAAAGTAGACCCTCTTCATTCCACAATCCACCACCGCTCCATGGGTCTCGAGCCAATCCATGCCTAAAATCACATCGTAATCCCGAAGCTGCAACGCATACAACCTGCCTGGCATACTCCGCCCATCGATCCACACCAGAACCTGGTCGAAGCAATACGGAGTGACCATAAAGTCACCCGAAGGCAACTCCACTGCCAAATCACAGGACAACTGGGTCACCGGCTCCTTGACGCTCGACGTGAAATCCTCCGAAATAAACGAATGAGACGCGCCAGAATCGAACAAAACCTGAGCCGCACAACCCAAAATCTGAACGGTACCTTCCACGAGCTGCGACGCCACTGCCTCTGCCCTGGTCATGTGCGTGATCTGGCCTCGAGCCCTCTGCCTGCCTCCCACACTAGCTGACCTCGGTAGCGGCGGATACTGTCCCTGCTGCTGCCTCTGCTGCTGGGGAACCTGCTGCTGCTGAGGAAACTGCTGCTGCGGCGGCCTCTGAGGACAGTCACGCGCCATATGCCTTGGCTGGTCACACCGAAAACAAATAATCGGCGCCGTGAACTGCCTGCCTGGGTGGGTACCACCATACCGTGGACAAGGTCCTCGCGATCCACCCACTGATCCCTGACGCTGCAAAGGAATCGACTACTGCACACTGCCCGATGAAGCCTGCCCTTGATCCTTGTGCTTCTTCCGGAGACTCTTCTTCAAGAATTTCTTGACCTTCGAGCCGAAGGACGCAGATCCTGCCACTGACGCTGCCGGTGCCGGTACTCTTGAACCACCCGACGCATGCTGGAAGAAACCCTGCTGCTGGGTAGCCGACTGCTGGCTGCGACCTGACAAGGACTGCCCCTGGCTGACCGGTCCTCGAGTCCTCTGTATATCCATCTCCAAGGAAATCGTAACCCGAGACGCCGTCTCTAGATCAGTGGCCCCATTCGCGATCAAATGGTGCCTCAGCTCCAGCCTCAAGCCCTGTACAAGCTGCGTGGTCCTCACCCTCTCATGCTCCATGATGTGAGGTGCGTACCGACCCAGCTCGACAAATCGGGCCCTGTATTGCAACACGGACATGTCACCCTGCACCAGCTCCAGAAACTCCCGCATCCGCTGCGTAGCAACAACATCTGGACAGTACGTATGCTCGAAAGCACTGACGAAGTCATCCCACTCGATCTGCTCAAGTGGACGAAGCTGAAAGGACGTCTTCCACTCGGAAGACCACCACCTCCGAGCCGTACCCTGCAACTGGTTGTAGTCCAACACCACTCTGTCCTCGGCAGCACTCTTCGCAGAACTGAACACCCGCTCTATCTCATCAAGCCAATCACGAGCCGCATCAGGGTCTGCCTGGCCGCTAAAGTAAGGTGGATGGAACTGCGTGAAGTCCCTCACTGCTCGGCCTGGCCCACCCCTGACAAACGAGCCCTCAGCAGCCTCTCCGCCAAACTGCTGAGACATGAGATGGTACATGCCACGGAAGAAATCCTCGGCCCCCGGAGCTCTCGCAGCATCCGCGGCCTCGGTAGCTCCCGGAACTCTGCTATGCTCCTCCTGGTCCCTCTCGACCCCCTGCTGGATCTCCTGACCTCCAGCCGACTGCCCCTGCTGAGAGCGAGACCTCCTCCTCGGCGCCATACTCGCTCCTGAAGCAAAAGACAGAAAACACGAAAACGGCAAGGTCAAAATAAACACACGGTGCCCAATGCCAGCGTCACCTGTACATCATCGCTGTGGACTAGTGGACCACTACAATTACCTATGATTCTCATGTAATTCCACAACCGCGCTCTGATACCAGCTGTAACGACCAGAGAATCCGATTACCGGGAAGGCCCGATAACCCGAGACTCGCACCGCCACCCACGAGCCCGAAGACTAGGAAGGGTTAAAAGGATGGTGTGAAAACTACACAAGTATCACAAATAATTGCAAAAATAAAACAGTTAAAATATTAAGCAGGAAATAAATTAACATTTTACATGGTCCACAATAAAATAACAACAACAGCAAGAACAGTCCACGACTAGTACAGTGACAAGAAAGAAAAGTACAGCTACACGGGGCATACCCCGGCTCTGACCTCTGGCATTACCTCTGGGCACCCGCACCACGCTGCGCTCCTGACGTGCTCCCCGAAGGTGGCGCCTCACCTGAAACACGGTGAAAATACGCAGGGAATGAGTCTCGGAACAAGACTCAGTAGGGATCACTCGAACCCTACCTCGTAAAACGAGAAACTACTACTCTAGCGGTAGGAAAGTACCTCGGAAAGGAAAGCCCTGTACTCTACAGAACTAGACCCTACGGCACGCAAACCGACACACGTGGCACGGTACGAGAAGACCGAAACTCAACGGTCGAACCGCCAAAATCCGAAGGTTGGAAACACACGACTGACAGTCTGACACTCCGTACTCGACAGGAGTACCACCCACTAGAAGCACAGCCGGTAGCGTCCCCTGACGTCTTACACCGCACTGCAGGTGAACCGCCTGATGTGGTAGGTCCTACCCGAGGCGCAGACACCGTACAAGTAACCACAAACAAGTAACTAGCTGGGGTCATGCCCGTCGACGTGGGTCCAACAGCCCCCAACCACGTGTGCACACACAGACCTTGCGTCACTAGGTCTGGGACTCTGACCGGTTTTCCCTCCGTAGCCGGACTCTGGCTACCGACGAGGGGCCTACGGTAACCGGTCCACAAACCGTCTCGAAAGGTGGGTGCCCGTACACCACTCCCAGGTGAGACCAGCACCTCGTACTGGTGGGCTACGACTAGTGGAGGGTCATTGAAGGAGTAGACTCTCGAGTCAACAGAAAATGACGTCCGAGTCTGACAACGTGTGGGAATCACCCCACGCACTAGCTCCGTCAACGGGGCCACGGTCGGAGAAAAACGGACTCACCGCCCACAGCCAAACTCATAACCAAGGCAAACGGAACCTCCGGACACCAAAGACACGGTCACGGAACTCCACGGGGTGCCCGGGACGCACACACGGCCCAAGGGAAACACCCAACAACAGCCAGATCGCGCTAGGGATACCTAGCGCGACACGGAAGAACGCGCTAGGGCCTCCTAGCGCAACAAGGGACATCACGCTAGGGCCTCCTAGCGCGACAAGGCATGTCGCGCTAGGGACGGCTAGCGCGACACGACAGATCACGCTAGGGATGCCTAGCGCGACAAGGCTGATCGCGCTAGGACCCCATAGCGCGACAGGAACCGCCTCCTGTTCATCTTCTCCGATGAACGCGCTCGGTCGGGGCAGCGCGACCTCCAAGAACGCGCTACTGGACTATAGCGCGTTCTCAGTCCGTAGCCGAAAACGGTAGAAACGCCCAAAATTCTAACCACGCCCCCATGCCTCCATAAGAGAGGGGGAAATCAAGGGGGAAGACCCCTGGGGACCCCTAGCATGATTCTAGGCCATCAAAACACGAAATCATGCATCAAATCCATAGATCGGGCGAGCTCTCCCCAAATCATGGAAAAACCCAAAAACGCTCAAACGATCCCCTCTCGGCCTCCCCGCGGCCTATAAATCACGGAAAAGATCGGCATGAGGCTAAGGAACGTCACCCTACCACAATGGAGCAAATGCTCCATCGAATCAATCACGAATCACGAAGAACGCTTCAAACTTCACGAACTCCCCACGCTTCCCACGCACGCCGCACGCCCACGAGCTCGCCTCGCCGCCGCCCACACGTCCGCGCCGTCGCCCCGCCGTCGTCCGTAGCCGGAGAGGGGTTCGCCGTGCCCGAATGGGAGAGAGGGAGAGAGGAGGGTGTCACGGTGGGAAGAAACGGAGGAAGAGGAAGAAGAAGAAAGAGAAAGGAGAAAAGAAAAAGAAAAGGAATTAGGGCTTTATAGAAAATCCAAATTTTTGGAAAAATACCGAAAAATAGAAAAATACATTTCCGGAATGCTTGGAACGCACCGATCGCAACGGTACCACTCGTGCCCGGGTGAACCGCCCGGTTCGCCTGCAGCGAGCTTCCGAAGAAAAAGCCGAAACACACACCGGAAATCGGAAAACACACGCGGAAAAGCCGCGGAACGTCTCCGGGCCTCCGAAATGACTCCGGATCGCGCCGATCCGAACACGAAAGATGTCCGAAACAAAATTTCGGACACAACGGAGCTGGACGCTCCGAGAACCAGATCCGAGACCCACGAAGAAGGATCCGAAAGGTCCGGGATATTATAGCTTCTGCATGAGTTTTTGACTCATAATGTGCTTAAACTTCCTTGCATTAATCATGGTGGAAATTGGCTAAGTGATGTGCTCACATATTGCATAAATGAATGGCCATTTGTTTTTCATTCTTGGTTGAAGAAAATTGGTTTTTTACAAGGGTTTAAACATGTTTTTTAACCTGCCATTGCAAGGGTTGACCCATACGGTCGACCCCCCCTCTTGCTTTGATTGCCTTGGGCAGATTGTCCAGGAACAAGCAAGAGTCAATTCATGGAGTCAACTCTTGTTGTGCCCTGGAGGCTGTCAAGAAGGGCAGCCAGCAAGAGTTGATTCCTAGAGTCGACTCTTGTCTGCCTGCTCCTCTTTTTTGGCTTGGGCAGAACACTTGAGAAAAGGTGTCGGCACCTCTTCTAGGTGCTCCAGAATGGGGGTTTCGAACCCCATTTGAAACACATGAAACGTAATCCTATTGAATCCCTTTTTGACCCCTTTGCCCCTAGGTCATTCATACATAGTTGTGAGGGGTTTTGCAAGGGTTGTGCATGGGTTTCTTGGTCATTTGATCATCCTATTATGCCACTATATAGATACTACGTTTTCTGCTATGAAGATAAAAAAATAGAAGGTTGGCCGCTGGTGGGAGAGGGAGGACGTTTTCTGAAGTGGTTCATGCATTTTTCTCTCTTGTAGGATTGTTCTGAGGTGGAGACTTCAAGGCTACATCAGTTCCAACGAGTTTTCTTGCTTCAAAGGAGTCGAATCTGCAGCTACAAGTCTATGCGGCTTGCTGTCTGTTGATGGTCGACCCCCCTCACCTTGGAAGCTTCAAGGAAGATCATATCTAGGACATTTACATTCAAGGATATATTTCTACAACCTCTCAAATATATTTTGATGATTTCTATTCAGTCTTTGAGCATGTATTGAACATATTCTTAGTTTTCTATACTCTGAATCTGTGTGTGTTGAATCGTCTACGTACGGTTGAGGGTTTATTGTCTTGCGGTTACTGCAGTGTGTGTGTTTTGAACCATGGTCGGATCATGTTGGAGACCGTGTCTCCATGTGTGTTGGAGATTTTCTCCATGTGCTTCGTTGTTAAGCTGGTGAAGCCTCACCGATTTGGTGAGGGGTGGACGTAGGGAGCCCGTCGTGGTCCCGAACCACCTTAAAATCCTTGTGTCCTGTGGTTGCTTGCTTGCGTTTTATTTTATTCCAACACAATCGAGTGAGCTCGGAGAGGTTGAAAGAACTAAAGTTATTTCTATTCAGCTTATTTTCATCAATCTCGCTAATTCCATAAATTTGTTTTAAAATCTGTCATCTCGTTTAGGGGACAATTCAACCCCCCTTCTTGTTCGTGCACTTATCTGGGCCAACAATTGGTATCAGGGCCAAGCCTCTGAATTTAATTCAATCTCATGGTTGAAGAGGATAGATTATTAGGCGATGGAAAGTAGGGGAATGCTCCCAGAGGGACATTCTATACATAGGCCCCCATTTTTTGATGGTACGAACTATCCCTACTGGAAAAATAGAATGATTGTGTTCTTGCAAGCACAGGATTATGATACCTGGAGAGTCATAAGTAATGGTCCTTATCAATTGCCTGATGATGAGGACAGTTGGACTGAAGAACATATTAGAAAATCATGTACAAATTTCAGAGCTATGCATATTGTTCAATGTGTTGTACATCCAAATGAGTATTCACGCATATCCATGTGTTTGTCTGTGCAGGAAATGTGGAACAAGCTGAAGTTGATGTATGAAGGCACTTCAGAAGTCAAGGAAACAAAGGCAAATTTATTGGTTTGAGAATACGAGATCTTCATGATGAAGCCACATGCGACCATCTCGGAGATGTTTGCATGGTTAAGTGAGATTACCAATGGTTTGAAAGCACTGAGAAAGGAGTACACAAATAAAGACCTTGTGAGGAAGGTCCTTCGGTCTCTGTCATCTCAATGGCACACGAAGGCAACAATAATTGAACATTCAAAAGATCTCTGTACTTTGACACTTGATGAGTTGATAGGTTCTTTGATGACCTACGAGATCAACCTCAAGAGGAGTGAGGAAGGTCACAGTAAGAAGAAATTGGTTGCACTTAATGCCAACACGCATTTATCTGAGGAAAGTCATGATGAAGGGTCAAGTCTTGATAATAGTGAGGAAGAACTTGTGGACCTCATCACTAGAAGACCTAGAAAAATTTTTAGGAAGGCTAGAAGGGATGGCACTTCTTTTAGAAAACCTCAGAAAAAACCATTGGGGAAGAAAGGAGAGATTAGATGTTACCTAGGAAAATATCAAGAGATAAGGGTTCAAGAATTTCCCTGAACACCTTTAAAGTGTGGGCTACCTAGCCCTTCCTATGGCTCCCTGGGCCCAGCCAAGGGTCCTAACCAGCTAGCCGTGACCCACGACAACATCAACAATTGATTGGGGCCACCCGTTATCACAGTGTTTGTGTGTTTACTCGCGTTCAACATAGCCACCTGGGCCAACCCGGGGGCTCCCTGACGACAGGCCAAGACATGTGGCACCCAGCAACGAGGTCAGGATTTGCCCCCAAGAAGTCTTCTTCCAACTTTCTGAAGCCAAAGGAAGACTTGTTTTGGTCAACCACAGGCTTTAGAATCACATAGCACCCGTATGCGGCCCATACACGTGTGTCGGGAATTTTCCAGAACACCTCGCGGGCGTACATATCCCAGCCGTTCTACAATAAGTCGAGGGCCAACCCACGGCTCAAGTACTCCAGCCATGTCCTATGACAACTCTCTAGCAAGTCGGGGCCACCCCCGACCCTCAGACACGCGGCGACAAGCCGTTTATTTTTAGCTCCCGAGCCGACCCGGGACTGCCCGCCAACCCACCGTACTACACAGCGTAAGCCACAAAGGCCAGGCCCACACGCCCGAAAGGTCCTCTCTCGACTCCTGTGAGCCCCTTCCCTCACCCCAAGGCCAATTCTAAGGCCTGCCGATCACCTACCCTTGCCGATCGACAACCCGAGGTGTGTCGGGAATTTCCCCGAACACCTTGTGAACGGCAGCGACAACACAACGACGACAAGCCCCATGGGCCAATCCCAGTATCCCGGAGCACCCCGTCTTTTAAAGGACAACCCCAAGCAACAAAGAAAAACCCACGGGGCCACCCCTCGGGGCCACGGCTCGCCCGGGGGGGAGTTCACCCTGGGTGCGGCCGTGCCCCGGGGAGGGTGAACTCCCTTGGGGGTCGCGCCTTCCTCCCAGCCCAAGTTCCCCACGGCCGTCTTCTAGTCCCAGTCTCTCCCAGTCTCGGGCAAGATCAACCGATGTACCCGTTCGTGGAAGGATTCGACGACGGAGCCTCGGGATCGCACAAAGCCTCACACATCAATGTTCTTGGTCCACATGCGCAAGCAACCGGTCAACCAGCCAAGAGCCTCGTATCCTTTCTCTGCGGTGGTCACACTGATTCAAAGTGGAGCCAAAATAAGTGAAAATGGAGATTTTATAGGGTGGGGACCACCCCCTCTCTCTCCCCCTACTTTGCTCCGCGTAAACCGCCGATTGGGAGGTTTAGGCGGACCAAACCTGACCCCCAAGTTGGTCCGCCTAAACCCCTGCTGTAATAAAAAAAGAGTTTTTTTATCAAAAAACCCAACCCCTAGAGCCGGTCCGCCTTAACCCATAGGGGTTTAAGCGGACCAGACTAGATGCTTAGTCTGCTCCGTCTAAACCCCAAGTTTAGGCGGACCAAACCTGACCCCCAGGTTGGTCCACCTAAACCCCATCCAGAATAAAAAAAAAGTTTTTTCTAACAAAAAAACCCCAGCTTTACTCCGCGTAAACCCCCCCTGTGGAGGGGTTTAGGTAGACCAAACCCTGCCCCCAGGTTGGTCCACCTAAACTCCCCTCCCCCACTCTGAAAATAATAATAAAAAATTCAAGGGTTTACCCGGACCAAGTTCTACCCTCAACTTGGTCCGCCTAAACCCCCCTGACCCTTCGTATACCTCTATAAAAGCCCCCTTGGAAGCTCAAGGGGCATGCATGCATGCAATAACACATGAACTGACTGCCGCACATCCGGACTTCCGCAGGCACCCGACAAGCAAGGATGGGCGCAAGGATCTAAGTATGCGCACGTGGTTGGCTTGTTGATCTACTCAAACATGCCGCGGGTATGTCGCTCGCACTTCCCTCATACGGTGTTTTTGCATCGCACACAAGCCTGTCTCCGTTGCACATAAGGCATTATGACAACTGCGAACATACCAACATTCCGGGTCTACCTGCATATGACAACCCACGGTGGCTACGCATATGCCATGATGCCGCACCTACTTCCGTCACGGAACCGCATGCCTACCGCTCGCCCCCAGCTGGCCGCCGACCGCTCTGACTGATGACTCGAGTTAGCCGGACCTCGGCCCGGAAGTAACATTCGTGGGACTGGCCCAGACTCCCCAGTATAAAGATACTCGTCTCTCAAGACCCGTACCCAATTGCTCATTCCGAGCAGCGTCCGGCCCTCCTCTAGGCGACGACCAGTATCTCTCCCTGCCATCCAGTCTAGCCCTCCCTCAGCAAATCGAACACGACCCTAGCCTTGTGAAGAGTCTCTGTAAAAATACGCAGATGCTTGCCTTATTATGCATTGACTCAGGGACTGACCCACGTGTCGCCATTGTCCCGCAGCTTGCACCAGTTGTACTTTGGCCTCCTCGGCCCATTTGTAAAGCCCATGTGGCTCTCATACGGCATTAAACCAGTTGAATACATGTACCTATACCCGGGTCTCAGCTCCTTGCCATACTACCCAGTGTGGGTCCAGCGTCTCTCACTCCAGTGAACCAAACCTCCTAGTCAAATACGCCGTTATAGCTACAGTATGCCCCCGGCCCCTCTATCCATGGCTTCAGACATATATAGACTTCTCTTCAGCACGGAACAAAGGTGTTCGGATTCAATCCAATGTAAATAAACACCGACTGCTTGCGGTCGGTGGGGAAAGACATCCAGTACATAATTCCCCACAATTGCCTATAGACTTGCACCCATGGAACCCTTTCTCTCCACGTGTCGCCCGACTTCCCAAGCCCACGTGCCACGTCCTCGCGACGCTTCCCCAGTCAACCTTCGGTTCCCCAGGTGATTGTTGAGAAATCGACTGGCACGTCCGCACCCCGATCTAGTTACCTTAACCCCATAAAATTCTCGTGCCATTCGACCCCCTCTCGACCTTCCGTAAAAGGCGAGTGCACGGTACCGTCGTGAAAGGCATACAACTATGAAGGAGGATACCCGAGATACATCAAACTCTCATATTTTTCCTTTCCCGTTTTATTCCTTCCCTCAACCTGGTCACCGATCCCCAACGCATACGACAAGGATGGCATGCCCGGTGGGACGTCTCCTGCCTTTCTTCTTTCGGCTGAAGAGAAGCCTGTGCCAGCCCTGAAGCCGTGGTGCCCTTTTTCCTGTTATTGCAGGAGATGTAGAGGGGGGCACACGGGCACACTTCCCGGCAGCTTCCAGTTCACGTTCCGACAGCCGGACCTCCAGCAGCCAGCATTCTAGCAACTATGGCGGCCGTGACCTATGACCCCATTGTCATCTCCACCCATGCACGGGTGGGCTACTTGGCGACGTCGATCGCTTTCGGTGACTTCACCCCCGGTATCGGATCGCCCTACTTCCTGGGCGTGATCCCGGTGGCTGTTCTGCAGCCGATCCTAGTTCCTCTGCCTATTTGTGCGATCAACGTGCCGCGCTCTGCTCCAGCATCGACGTCCCGCATGAGCGTCAGACTCGGGACCGTCACCACCGGCCCCTGCAGGGGTCCCAAATCGTCTCTTCCCCTGACAAGCATCGGCTCCCGGGCCCAGCTTCGGCCTATCTCCAGCACGGGCTATTAGAATAGGTGGTACACGGAAATAGATCCAGAGGGGGGGTGAATGGATCTTTTGGAAATATCGTTCAATTAAAACACAAACTTCACTCAAAGAAACGAATGAAAATAGCTCCACAGAAGATATTTATAAATGAAGACTTCTACTTAGACCGGTGGACAAATGCTTATCATGCCATCAAAGTATCAGCAAGAGATTAGATGTAATCTCCAACATTCATAGCTCAAGCAAAACAAATATCGAATACCTAGCGCTCAAAAGAACAATCAACAGAAGGGGGCAGGAGACGTGGACAATTACACCAAGGCAAACCACTACGCATGGGGTTTTTTAGGTGGTTCGATCTCAGACCCGAGATCTACGTCAACCCCCCACTCCAACCGAGTGAGGCTTCCACTAGCAGAAGTTAGAAACCAAAGCAGACTCAGTCTGCAACAAAGCGCTGCCTAACAACTTACCCTAAGGAAGACAAATCCCTCACACCGATCCTACAACCCACAGGATCTAAACCCTGACCTTGCAGCCCACAAGATCAGAACCGGAGGACCAATCCTCCCTTCCTCCAAACCAGACGGGAACCACTAGTGACACCCCGTCACTAGCAACCGGAGACCATAATCTCCCTTCTTCTGCAAATGCAGAAGTGTCATGCCCCAAACCGATAGTAGCGGAACGTGTCGTTTGCTCAAAATGTGGTAGTTAATAGTCGTGAATAATCAAGAGCATGAAATATGACACCAACTAATTTGAGGCAATAATTGAAAATTTTATTCCAAATATAAGTATATTACAAATTTCTAACTTTAATAAAAAGACTCAGGAACAATACCAAGAAAGAAAGGAATTAGAGACACACTAACGGATCTAGATATGATAATCTAAATAGAGAATATCATCTAGACTCAAGAAAGTAAAAGACTCGGGTTCACTAATTTCCAGAGCTCGCTTGCACACTTGTCCCTCCCATGTGAGTCTTGGTCTCGCTAGCCACCTGATTATCGGAAAAATATTGGAATAAAACTGGGTGAGCGAAAGCTCAGTAGGAATTATATCTCAAGAACAAGCAATTAGTTTAAGTAATTACATTTTCACATGTAAATGCAGGTAAGACTATGCACATAGAATTAACCAAGTAAATGAAACAAAACTAGCAAGAGATTAACAACGTTATGCAAAACTTCCAAGAGAGTCTTAAACAAGAGATATTCATGAGAGAATTTATAGATTATTGGCTATTTCACGCAAGTACTTGCCCATTCCTGGCCATGCGAGTCGAGTCAGGCAAATCAAGTCATGTATGCAAGTCACGAGAGAAAGAGAGAGTGTGGAATGCCAAAGATCAAGAGAGACAAGTACTTCGGTGCAATGCCAGACACCGTGATCAATATAACGCCCATGGGCACAAGTACTTTCGGGTGCTCCTCCCAGGACCAGATCGGGCCCTATATGCACAGCATTAAAAATAGATCTAGACATCCACTATAGTTCATAACCAATAGAGAGTTCCAAAGAACAAGCTTTAGTAGATTGATAAATAGAGTTTATGGAACTCAAGGGCAAGGCCCTTGGGTAAGGATAGACTAGCGATAAAATCCACGCAAAGAGCATAGACAAACCGTGACATGTCGATAAACTAGGTGGAATTGGCACCTAGATAGGTTGCCATGATACTTTGAATAAATGACTAACAAGAGTCATGAATTCAATGGACATGAAGCAAGCTGAAGAATTGGCACCTAACCATAGGTTTCCCAATTCAATAATTTGCCTAGTGGAACGGTCACCTACTCCACCGGCTTGAGAGATTTCTCTCATGGGCCAAGCGTAGCACCATGAAAGGGCCGGGTTACCATGTTTCTCCAGAGTGACATGGCAATTAAAACGGGTACAAGGTGTTTAAGGTACAACCAGCTCAGTCGGCCTTGAGGGAATCCAAGGCTACGAGGAGACTTACGGAGGTCCCAATGACTAACTCGCGAGTCCGAAGGAACATAATGTCCAACAGAGGGCTCGAATGTCACCACGAATTGAGGTATATACGTGAACCAATCGTGAAACATGGACTCTATCTACGGACGTGAGATGAGAGTGCCAGAAGACCCGCGGTATGGGTCAAAACCGGAAGAAAAACTGTGAGAACATGAATGCATTAATTAAAGAATTTGCGTCTATTAGAGAGAGACGCCAGATCTAAAATTAACAATAACTATATAAACATATATTAATTGACGCCCGTGGGTGGCGTCATTTATTAATTAGCGTCAACTTGGAAGGACATTAATTTTATGATTTTTAACTTAATTTATCTCACAAGAATTCATGTCAATATCTATTTAATTGAATAGTTTCATGATATACATTCAATGACACATTTGTTTATATATAAAAGTTTAGAGAGATAGAATATATGATAATTAGGAGAAAAATATGAGGTTTCCAGATATATAATTTTTATAATTTTATGTTACATCATTTAATAGATAAATATTTTCAAAGATATAATTAAGAGTTATATGTATATATAAAGAATGAGCCACGGTCAACGATCGTTGTTTAAATAGTGAAATTGTCAACTTTTTATAATTATCCATTTCCCGACGCAACCATGTCGGAATCGCGCATACTATATACCGAAATGACGGGCCTAAAAAAATCTATCTAATCGGGTGTTCAAAATAATTTTTCGTTGAGAGATGGGGGATCTTGAGATAGGAGGCACGGAAAATGGTGGTACCACCCTCACTACCTCGGTCTCCACCCTAATAATACGTTCGTAAAATCTCATGTCCAAAGGACACTACGGCACCTACGAAAAGACCGATAAGATAAAACGATGTAATAGTGAATATGCTATTTGCCGTGTAAATCATTTTAACTTATTTATTTTTTTAATTTAGTTATTAACTAGTTAATACATCATATAACTACATAAAAATTAAGGATAAATCATGGGGATTCTAATCACTTATATTTTATGATTGTTAGATATGTGATTACATAGATATAAAATGTTTAAACATGTTGTGATTATTTAATTAATTAAACTAAATATGCAAACTATAAGTTAGAGAACAAAACATGTAATGCACTTAATTACTATTATCTTGGACTTTAATTCTTTGAGAAAACCTACCTTTTGATGAAGAACGAGACACATGACGATGATGAAAACGGAGGAAGAAGACCAGCACGCAGAGCAGCTCTGCATATGTCCACGGCCTTCCTTCGATTGCAGCAGGAAATGAAAGGGAGCAGAGGATGTAGACTCCACGCACATCAAAAAGGCCTTCGAACAGCTGCAGGACGACGATAGCCTCCCCCTTCGAACGCACGAGTATCAACAACCCATGCACGTTCGACAAGCGTTGGGTTTTATAGAGAAGTAAATTTCTGGAGTATTGTAAGGCCACTAATTGGGAAGGTTTTAAAACCTTCCATGCGTTACCTAATAACCCTACCGTATTAACAGCCGCCTGCAAAAAAAGTATCATGCAAAACCCTAACTCTTGCAGGCATTCGAACCAGCATTGGGTTGGGTCATGGGCATGGGCTTTGGTTTTGGGTTAGGTTGCAGGTCAACCCCTTCTTACATATGAGTTAAGGTTGGTCTTTGGGCTAACAGTGGCTGTACGAATGTCTACTTGAGTACGTGAAGCATGTAGTGGGTTTTGTTGTAGAGTGAGAGCCCACATACGTGGGTTTGTGCGTGGATGGGCAAAAGCCCATGGGATTTAGTACATTGCATGTACGTGGTTTTAGTTCAAGGTATTAATGGTTCTGAGTGGGTTGGCTATATGTTTTATGTATATATTTGTATACCCCATGATGTTTCCCACGTAGGTTACTTAAGGCTTTTGAGGTATTTGGGTTTTTATTCACTAAGGCCCATTTATAATTATATATTTAGGCCCATCCATATATATTAAGCTTGGCTCACATACGTGAGGCCCTATCCATTTGGTTTTATAATTAACTGACTTGGGCCCTTATAACATGTGTCGGTTTGTCAAGAGTGGATTTGGTAATCATGTTTTAGGCCCATTTAAATATAAGATTCATATATACATGTATTGTATATATAGACGTGTATATATATATATATATATATATATATATATATATATGAGTGGGTTACTCATATACATGGTGTAATATATATGGGGTTGATATATGTACATAGATTTCATATATTTTGTGTTAGATAGATGTTCAAATATAGTTAATATATGCAATGCAATTGTAATATAGTTTTTATCTATATATAGATGAGTGAAGATTGTTTAGTTCATACCTATACCTAGGTTAATATAAACCATGTAACTATTCTAGGGTTTTTATCATGTGAGCTAGGGCTTCGTGTTTAAGGACATATATAACTAGACACTTTGGTTATTAATTAATAGCTTTCGCATAGATATATATATATATATACATATGTATTCATGTAAGGCCCGTTTCCTATAGGGTTGTACTAGCCTATATTGTAGGTGGGCTATGTTATATTCCAGGGTCCTTCCCGATCGTGAGTCTGCTTAAGTCATATGGGGATCTCATCCCCCACATTTTTCATTTACTTTAATTATGTTACTAGTCCTTGCCCTGGGTATCAAGGGCAGGTTCGCTCTTATGAAAGTCTTTACATGTGTAGATGTGGATATACATTGCTGGAACGAGATTTCCGTAAACTATTTATGTCACGCCCCGAGCGCGGAAGGAACCTGGAGACACGTGACAAGTTTATATCGATCATGTCAATCAGAGCGTTAGTGAATTCAACACAAAGATAGAGCGCGCAAGAGTAAAGATAACCTAATCTTTTATTTCATCAAAACCTTCAAAGTACTTCTATTACAATCCTCTTAGTGCTAAGACTCAATAAAAAGAAAAAGTATAATGATTGACTCAAGAATGTAGAAAAGTCAAGACTATACAACGCTTGGATAGTTGGAGTAGCTCTAATCTCATCACTCTTGACTTTCCCCATCCGAAAGAGTTTCGTCCTCAGACTTACCTGAAAAATAAGGAAAAAACACTATGTGAGCGAACGCTCAGTAGGGATTATATCTCAAGAGCTAGCTTGCTTTAAGTAAATTACAAGTTAGATGAATGCAATTTAGCTATGCATGCTCGCATAAAACGAGAATAAAGAGTGTATATCATGATAGAGATTGTATATCAATCAAGAGACAGTTACGTGAACTAGCATGTCTTTCAAGAATACATGTCAATAATTATCAAGATATTCAAGCAAGTACTTTTTGCAAGTCATGTCGAGAATTGGCTATCTTGTTCAAACAAGTAACAATAAATACCCTTTCTGGGTCACGCAAGTCATGTCAAGTCAAGTCAAGTATGAGGTTTGTGGAATGTCTATCAAGCTAGTCATGCACTTCGGTACAATGTCATACCGTGATCATTACAACTCCCATGGGCACTAGTACTTTTGGGTGCTCCTCCCAGGACCAGATCGGGCCCTATATGCGGAGGCATTGATCATGTATTTTTGACATCCACTTTAGTTATAGCCAATATAGAATTCCAAGGATTCAAGCTAGTATGAACTTTAAGGTAGATCGTGCAGAATAGAATCACAAGGATTGAACATGTAGGGACGATAATAACGGTATAATCACGATTCGTATTAAAACTAGGTGGAATCAACTCCCTAACTTGGGTGCCAAGATAATAAGAATAAGCGCTCATATAGAGATGGTCGCTCGTTCTTGTACATGATAAGGTAGATAGAATTAGTGTCCACAAGTATGGCACATCATTCTTAACCAGTATTAATGGCATGGTTTCCCATTCCATTAAAGAGTATTCTCATGACATCAAAATAGCATATCATGAGGGCTAGTATACCATGTTTCTTTAGAGTGACATGGAAATCAAGTAGTGTCATGGGTTTTGATGGTACAACTTGCTCGGCTGCCTTGAGGGAATCCAAGGCTAGCGGAGTCTTACGGATGTCTCTATGATAAAGTCACCGGTCCAAAGGAACGGAATGTCTCATGGAGGGTTCATTTATCACCGAGAAATAGTGTGTAATTGATAAAACAACGTGAAACATGGGACTATATTCACGGAATGGAATATAGTGCCGAAATATAACCAACCGACAGTGGGTTACAGAAAATCATGAAAATCAGAAAAAAGGAAATTGACGCCTTAGGTCACGTCTTCATTTTATGAAATGGCACCCTTGTCAGGGTCGTCAGTTCAATAATCAACGACTGTTTACTCAGTCGTTATAACCAGATTCCTGTTGATATTAAAATCTGTAAATATTTTCAATTTTCAGATATTATATAAATGGTGACTTAGCCTAAGTCTTCAATTCAGTAAACAGCGCCCTAGTCAGGGGCGTCATATATAAAAATGATGGCAGGGTCTATGTCGTTAAATCCAATATCCAGGAAAAATATACACATCTCTATAATTCACTATTTATCACTAAATTGGTGCCCGTTTACAGGGGCGTGCATTCAATTGACGCCCTAGATGGGGTCGTTATTTATTTGTCATCCGATTTGCACCTGCCAGGTACAATCATAGACACATGGATTTTGGAGTATTACCAATCAAGATTATAAAGACATGAATAGATAGAGAAAAATTGCAGGAATTTAAGGACATGATCATGCATTAGTTTACGTGTAAGGGTTCTCAGTTATTAAAATTTGAACATTGTATAACTATTAACTATCTAGATAAAAGACGACGGTTTGCACGGTCGTTGAATTAAATAACGCCCTATCTTTGGTCGTTATTTTCATTTATGGAGTAAACGGAAAAACTCAATCTAGAATGATAACTATAGATCCCTTATAGACCTATATGCATGGGTACAAGCCTAAAATTATTAAAATTTTGCTTAACAATTGAGAAAACCTACCTTGGGTGATGATTCGGTTGACAGATGATGAAGAACACGATGGGGAATACAATATTCCGATACTCTGCTTTCAACAATGAGCTGTTGACATGTTTTGTCTTTACTCCTCATTGGCTTAAAAGAAGAATGTCTTCTCTCCTTCTACTAAATCGATATATAAAATAAATGGGAACAGTAGAAGGAGAACAGAAGTGTGTAAATAACTGTGATCGCCACCAAGGTGCCTAATGTGATTGACACACCGTACCTTGGAAAGAGAGGGAGACACTCGCCTTTAACCAGCACTGCAGGGGATGAGCGGCTCAGGAGGAACCACATGTATGGATGTGCAGCCGCACGATAGACCGCTCTTAAGTGCTGCCGAGTATGCGGGATGTAGAACTACTGGCTAATGGATGGTTTAGAAACGACCACAGGACGATGAAGAGTGGTCGAAGATCCACCGCACGTACCCTTGAACGGTCCTGATAGAGCCGCACAAGACCACCACGCCAGAAGTTGCAAAAGGGTCCAACCTCCACCCTTTCCGGTCGACCAGAAAGGATGGGCCTCGTGTTAGTGTACTGTTGACCTGCAAAACAACATGGAAACACAAAGAGAAAACCGAAATTAGAACTGAAAAGTGTAGTAGATGCTAAAACGAAAATAAATGATCATAAGTAAGTGAAGTGGGGGATACCTGGGGAGTTTTAAACCGCTGGGGGCGTCAAAAACATGGGAGTGTGTGTGAATGATAGTGCAAGCAACGAAAATGTGGGAGAATAGATGTGTAGAAACAAACATGCAATGAGAAGAAAACGAGACTATCAAAAGCAAAAAGACTCAAAACAGAAGTTACTCTCTAGACCGGAGGCCTATATGGACGTAGAAGGCCTCCCTCCATGGTCGTAGGTCGCTCAAGGATTCGGCAGGGCTTCGCCGTCGACCAAAATCTCCCCCCCTTTTCAAAGGTAGCCTTTAGGCTCTATTTATAGAGCCTCTAATGGTCTAGCTCAAAATTAGGGTTTAGAAATATTTTCAGGTCGAGATAATCAAAGAAAAATCATACATAATCAAATTATCTCTTATCCAGTTGAAACGGCACTCAAAATGGTTCATTATCCGCGGAGAAAATGACGGGAGAAGTTAGGGATAAAACCACGGATAGAGAGAGAAAATCTGTTGAAATTTAGGAATCGAACGGATGAACGGTCTTACGATAGACCTCTCAACGGGATGTGCGGCCATGTCCTGACCATCCAACCTTGTCAGTGGAAGTTCAAATAAATAGAAAATATTATCCAACTATCCATCGAACTGACCGAAATCTTCGCCGTTGGACTCTCATAGATGAACGGCTAATAGCAGACCTTTCATCTACAAGGGCGGCCAGGAGGCAACCGCTCAACCCTGTCGGTGGAAAATCAAAATAGATAAGATAATTAGATAATTATCTGAAAACCTGCGACGTTAGGACTCTGGAGAGATGGACCGCTCAGATTCTACCGCACAATGGTCTTAGGCGGCTATGTCTAGGCCGTATATATGCCTGTCGGTGATAATTCAGAAAATCAGCTAAATGTCCCATAAATATATGAACGGCCCAGTATCAATCGCACAAATCGTTATATGGCTGGAGGTTGACTGCACGTGTACATGGGTACTTGGAATTCATAGAAAAGCTCGATTAACCGAAACCAAGGCCCATTAAGCACTGAATCAACTCGAACCTAACCAGGGAGGGAGGCTACCCATAAAACTGGCCCAAAACATGCCTGAAAATAGCCTCAACGAGCGATGGACAACTCGAGGCATCAGCAAATGGGAGTAAGAGGAATGACTCAACTCATCGGCAAAAAATGAGTGTCAACAGATGCCCCTCCTTAACGTCCTCTTTGCAGGGGAGCGAGCGGAGGTGAAGCGAAAGTGACATGGGACATGGAGATGAAGCAGAAATGCATCGGAGTGGACCGAAAAGCGGGCGTTAAGGTAAAACGACACCCGTTTTTACCAACAAGTGATAGGAATCTTCCGGAAAACTCTAAACCAAATGCAAGGAATGATTAAACTAAAAGTGACACCAGTCTGGAGGAACTAAACTAAACGAAATGAAACAAATTGACAAGACCAACCTCATGGGGGACACAATCCCGCGGTCCAATGAGGAGGCCAAAAGCAGGCAACAAAAGTAAAGGAAACATGCTAAAGCTCCAGGCGGGGACCTCTTAATCAATCAAACCAAGCGAATTGACTAAAGAGAACCTTCCAACTCAGAGTGGAATTAGTTCCTCTTACTCAAACACTGAACGCACAGCTAACCATCACTGACGGGACATTTTGCAGGCAAACCATGGGTCATGAAAGCTCAAAAGATGCGTATGATGTATGCTGGGCTAAAATAAAAGAAATCGTTAAAACAAATGCAAAGAAAGATTAAAATATAAAATACTCGAGAATAATATTGCTAAGCTGGGAAAATCAGAGTCAAGATACCATTCGCAACCACAGGGTGCAGGATAGAACCATCCTCCCCATGACATCCCAACCTAACGGCCTATCCGAAGATTAAACACGTGAACTTGGATCATCATCGTTTTTGTTAGAGGGGAACATCAGATCCCGGAACACATAGATAACCAACTGGTTCTCGAGATAATATAGCATAGTACCATATAATAATGCAATAAGGGATGCAGGGATAGAAGGCCATACCTGACTTACCTGTGTAGGTGAAACGGCATGCTTTTTTTGGATTTTTATTTTCAGATTTTTATGAATTTTTATGAATAAGACAAATGAGTATAAACGTAGCAGAGATAACACAATGATTAACTGAACGATAAATAACATGACATGACATGACGAATGGAAAACAACACAACAAGATGAACAAGCACATGGGCAAAGGCATAAACGAACAACACGCATGTACAAACACAGCATGACAGGACACCAATGCAGCGGGACAACACACGGTTGGGACAAAGACATGACGGATGATCACACGGTTGGGATAACACATGGAACATGGAAGGACGACTATCAACTTGCGCAAAACAACTAACAACATGTGGTGAGGAACAAAACAACAAGTGTGGGACAACACGGTGGGACATGGTCATGAGACAAAGATACGGTGGGATAAAAGACATGAACAAATACGCCCTTCAATCAAAACCTAAGATCAGAATGAAGCAGAACCGCCAAGTTCATAATCGTAAGGCAAAGCCCTCTCATAAAGATATGATCATTGCAAACAAAAGCTGGGAAGGACATAAGCTTCAGAACAGATCGAAGAAGAAAGGAACATATCAAAGATGTTGACAGGAGGCAGAGCACAGGGATATAGCAAGGAATTCCGGAGTACTTACAACCTGCACCTTTAGCAAATGGATTACGTATCTGTCCTTAACATGCAAATGCACGAAAAAGACACATTTTTTTGGATTTTTGTGATCTTTATTTTTTTTGGATTTTCAATAGTATTTCATTTTTCTGGATTTTTTTTGAAGTATTTGATTTTTTAGGTTTTTGAAATATTTGATTTTTTTTAAAATTTTGAAGTATTTGAATTTTTTTAGATTTTTGACAATATTTGATTTTTTTAAAGAAAATTTGATTTTGACATAGAAATCCGCAACACCTAAAGACGGGCTCAAACTACTAGCCTGGGATCGTCGTTCCTACCTCTTTCATTAAAGGCTTCCCTTAAGCAGGGTGTGCAGGTGAGGGTGGCTTACCACAACCAACCGCTTCTAAAGAACGGTGCCCTACTAAGGCCATACTCGGGATACAACCCAGCCTAAGAGGGAGAAGCAGAAGAAAAATTGGAGACAAGCTTCGTGCAGGATGGGAGATATCAAGGCTCGAATTCCTTTCAGGGCACTACCCCTCAAAGAGATAGCTTGTTGCGCCGGGACTTTGTGTTTTTGATTTTTAGACCCATATTTATCAGGCACGCATGCGACCAAGCCCATGACGTCCCGCGGGGAACTGTACTGCCACTCTTGACATGCCTTTGATTCATAATTGTGCATTGATTCATTTTCTCATTTTGGTAGCCCTTATTGGCCAAATGTAGTATGAAAGCTCACTTTTGAGGGTCAAGACTGCCCCTATTTGAGACCTCTCTCGTATTAGGGAGTGCCTAGGTTGGTCATCTCATCCATCCATCTCTTGCCCCTGCACTTGGCCGAGCAGAGAAAAGAAAAGACCTTTGTGCATACCCAAAGTATGGCCAAAGCAGCAACGGTGCACCTCAGAGAGATCGGCTATGGCTTGCCGTGTAGTGTGTGAAAAATCCATACTCATAGGTCACCCTCAACAATCGAGGAAAGAAACTAGACTCCTAGTGTGGTGCTATCACCAGCCTAAGGATGCTGCAGAAGCTAACTTTTTTATTTGACACAAAGTTAAGATCTAATTAAACAAAGACTCCTAAAGCCACTCAATCGTGTTAAGGAATCATCTGCAGAAACAATAGAAATAATGGAAATGAAAGCACGTTGTTGCACAAAATAAAGATACCTTTGGAGATCCATGGCGTGGAAACCAGCATCCTGAAGCGATTTCGATCATCGAGCTTTGAGGAGCGCGAGTAGCTTTGCATTCCTTGCTTGCCAGGATAAAAGATGAAAGGAGAGCAAAGGATTGGATTCCTCGACACATAGGAGTGACAGACATCATACTAGATGAAGAAGGGATAAAAAGGAAGAGAGACGAGGGCTAGAACTCCCTCGTTAAGGCACTGAGGCCCTGATAACAAGGAACGAAGTACAGAATAACCAAGGATTAACTGAGATCAAGGCGGGCTAAAGCCTCGAAAACAGTAAGAGAAAGGGTAAGAACCCTGAAAGGGTGAGAAGGAAAGAATCGAAAGACGATGAAAAGATAGCTGTGAAGATAAGGAAGAAGGAGAATGATCATCCGACGTAGTCGGAGATGAAGAGTAGCGATCACCCACCAGAGGCGGGGAAGAAAATGCATGAACATCTGACAAGGTCATGGAAAAGAAATGGAAACCACCCGACAAAGTCGGGGAAGGATCAAAAAAACCACCCGACAAGGTCGTGGAACGAGCACAAGGAATCCCCAACATGGTTGTGGGAAAGAGATGAGAAGTGAAATCCGGACGTATCCAGGGAGGAAAGCTAGAAGATGCCCCTAGATCAGGAGAAGAGAGGACATAGGCCGAGGCCTAGAATGGTAAGGATAGGAGAAGATGGTAGAAACATGGCCAGGTGGTAGAAGGTACACCACCCAAGGATAAGAACCGAGCAGAAGAAATGATGAGTGAAATGCAGAAGAAGGAAGAGAAGCGGACCCCCGAATGCACAATTGACGGCCCTTGAACTTATGCCGTAGCCTCTTCTTAGCAGAAATCTTCTTGAAACAACGCCGCCCGATGCGGACTCGGGCCTTCGGGCTTCTTGTCTTGCAATACTTTCTCAAATAACGGGCCCATCCGACAGACAGCTTGGCCCGGTTGTGAACATGCTGCTTTATCGGGACGGTTTCCCCTAGCTGTGCGGTGCTAACCATAGAAGGACTTTCCAGAACAGTCAACTCCTTGTGATGAACATTAGGAAGCAATGGAGTTTTGTCGTTCGACACTAGAACATGGAGCTTTGGCATCTTTACTCGGCAGCTGCGCATGAAGCATAACTCCCTTGCTAGAAGTGCAAGACGGAACTAAGGGAGGGCGATGCGTGGCGTTGACGTGGCCGCCTCACCAATAAACCGAGGGAGATTGCATAGGATGTGTAGAATGCCCCTGGTCAATCTCGAGGACACGGCCAATTGCCCTTTGAACGCTGAATTCATTAGACTTCTGGCGGTCGTGTGGGTTAGCACCACCCAGGCGGAAAACTCTTCTGGGCCAGTGCACTGAATAGCAATCAGGTGAGAAGTAATAACAACATCAACAGTGAATTGCCCGGTGTGCAAAGAAATTCCAACCGGCCTTGCTTTTGAAGAGACTGGCACTAGTGCTAAAGAACTCTTTTGAGCAACCGTCTTCATAGCAAGTGTAGGCTCATTGTACCTAGAATAGCCAGAGACCAAGACTCGGACCTGCATGCGACAAATGAAGTTTTGAAGCTTGTGATGCACAGTCAAAACTTGGTTCGGCTCTTTATCTCCCTGGGGACTAGACCCGAGGGGCACCAAAGGTAGCATGTACCTGCTACGCGAAGTGGGAAGTGGTAGAGGGAGGTTAGAAGGAAGAGGTTTGAAGGGTGCGGGTGGCGATGGTGCAAGTGATGGGGAAATACTGTTGACGATGGGCATGGGTGGAGGTAAAGGCAAAAGTGGAGGTATGGGTTTAGGGTCGGCCTACTCGGGCTTAGAGGATGATGGTGAAAGAAGTGGCATCGGTCGCGAGGATGGTTGTGAAGGTGACGGAACAGGGATTATTACGAGGGGAGGTGATGAAGACAGTAGTGGTGATGGTAACGGGGATAATGGAGATGGTGATGATGGAGATGTGGGCAATGGAGGTGGCGAAGATGGGGGTGGAGAAGGTGGTGACAAAGGGGGTGATGTGGTTGATGGAGATGGTGAAGGTAAAGAGGAAGGATGTGAAGGTAGGGGTGGGGAAGAAGGAGGAGAGGAAGGTAGTGGCGTAGTGGGGGAAGTGGCGGGTGGTGGCGCTCTTCGGCATATCTTTAGAACACGTCGAGAGGCATTGGGGACATGAGTGGTGGTGGAAACGGAGGGTGAAAGAGAAGTTGCCCGAGCGGAGGCTAAGGTTGGTAAAGGTGGTGGAGGAGATGGGATGGAGGAAGAAGTGGGTAACAGAGTAGGTATCTTATCAACTGAAGAAACACTAGGGTGCCCCTAGTCTTGAAGTGGAGACGGTTGCCTAGGCGGCACGGCTTGCTGCTGTTGTTGCTTGCTGTTGAGATCTGAAATAACTTGGCGCATGATAGCCCAATCAATCATCTTCTTATCTTCCAAGCTGTAAACAAGCTCCCGGAACTCGGGGCAATTCTCGACCACATGCCCCTGTTGACGATGAAACTCACAGAACTGGAGCAAATTCCCGACCACGGGTCGACAAGGCATAACCTGAGGGAGTTACAATGCATGGGTGGCCATCAAAGCCCTGAAAACATTTGCAAGAGATTCTCGGCAACGAAGAGTGAGAAGCCCGCTTCGAGCAAGGTGGATATATGCCGAGGGGTATGAAAAGGTAATGGAGATGGTAGCGGGGGTTGCGTAGGTGAAGGCGGAGGGCTAAAATGATGTGGAGGCGTAGTGGGAGTGAGAATATAGTGGACGGTATTCACCCGCTCTGGGTGTGGTGTTTCTTTGACCAGCAGTGGAGAGGCGTGGGGAGATAAAATAGCGGAGGGCTGACTCGTGGAGGGTTGGTATGCGGTGGAGGGACATGTAGAGGCATATGTGGAGGTATGGGGGTGTGTGGGAGCGAAAGGCTGACTCGTGGAGGGATATGTAGTAGAGGGTTGACCCATGGTGGATGGGGAAGAGAAGGGGTATGTGGAAGGCGAAGGTGGAGGAGACTCGTGGTCCAAGGAAACTAGGAGTTGTTGGCTAACAAAGCGGGATCGACTATAAAGTTGTTGCCCGGATGTAATATCATTCAGGGCTAAGATGCGCCTGAGCTCGGGCGTTGCATTAGAAATAACCATCTTGACCTGCTCACCCTCCGGAATATGCCATGGGACTTGCGTGGCCAGGCGATGCCAGCGGTCGGCGAACGTGGAGAATTACTCATTGAGCTTCATCTTCTCGTGGGCCAGATCAACCACAGAATATCTGGGCCCAACCTGGTCCTGGTACTGCTAAATAAATCTTGCTTGGACGGCCTGAAAATTCATCATCTGCTCTTGCGGCAATGTGAAGAACCAATCCTTGGCCGAGCCCTCTAAAGATAGACCAAACAAATAGGCCATCAAGCGTTGATCATGCTGGAACTGGGCCGACTCATATAAGAGCTCTTCAAAAGGACATAGGGGTCACCAATTCCACTATAGCGATGATAAGCCGGGATCTGTGAACGTGGTGGAAGCTGAAGACCTAGGAATGCAAATGGGAAATCCAAAGAAGTTTGAGGATTGATTTGTCATTGCAATTCATCAAGCTGGCGTTGGGCCTGAGTGATCATCTCCTCGGTAGGAAGAGTCCGAGAAGGATATGGGCCAGCTTGAGCAAGAGATGATGAATTTAGACCAGGATAATGTTGATGGACCAGATAAGGGGAACCGACCTGAGAAGAAGGAAAGCCCGCTCCGGGAATGGAGGAATACATGGGCCTGGAAGAATTGTGTACGTGGGAATGAGGATTGATTGGGCCAACAGCAGCACGGGCGGGATAAGAAGGCCCGTTAAAAGAATAGGGTCTAATAGAGGAATAAGGAGACGGGCCCGCATGGGAAGAGGAATCCACATGGGGGTAAGAAGATGGAGAGATGCAGGAATAAGGTACAGGGGTGAAGTGCTCCATGGGGATAATGGAGACTTTATACAGTGAATTTCAAATGAATACATGGAGGGAAATGAACGTAGGACAAATGCAGCTAAATGGAGACACACGAAGATGAACTAGACCTAATGAGCCTAATCTGACAAAAGGATGCAAATGATGACACTGTGCAACATACAATGGAGGAGAGAGATGAGAAAAAGAATCAACCAATTACCCAAACAAATTCCAAATGATGCGGGAAGATTTTTATAAGTTTTCTTTTGGGACCTTAGTGGATTAATTAAAATGTGAATTCACTCAACCACAAGGTACCTACACAGGGCGAGAATGGAGAACTGGCAGACTCTAAAGGACTCTCTCTCGCACGAATGCAAACCCTATACTAGGGGGTGGTATGGTACAACCTGCCCGGCATCCGTGTGGGAATCCACGGCTCACGGGGGCTTACGGAGGTCCTCGACAAGGTCCCCTAGTCGGCTCCAAGGAGTATGGAGATGAGAGAAAACCCTACCTCGGTAGGAATGCAACTACTATGAAAGAGATGGATGCACCTATGTGCACCGGAGTGCATGCAAAATCTAGCCTAGCAACTATCAACCAATGATCAATCAAATATCTAAGCAATGAAAACAATCATGCAACAATGATATGGGAGCAGGGGGAGATCAATAACCAGCACCAAAGATCATGAATATCATGGAACATGGCAATCAAAATGAGTTACGGGTGCACTGTAGCGCCACAAGGATGGTCTATATAAGATCGCTCAAAGGGACAGACGGTCTGTACAGAACCGTATAATCCAGGGAGTAACAGGGAGTAACGGCAAAATAACTGCAAAAATCAGAGAATGCTGGAAATTAAGGATGGCAGAGATGAGAAACGTACTAGGAGGAATGGTCTATGGACAGCCGCGTAAGCTCTGGAATGGATCTCCAGCAACCGTGTACCTACAACCAGATCAACCAGAAGCGTACCTATGCCAAACAGATGGACGACCAAGGACAGGCCGTTCGGCAGTGTGGACGGTCGATAGGAGGCCGTCTATCACAGGACGGTTGTAGGAGAATTGGCACTGTTCGCAGAGAGGGACGGTGGACGTGCAGCCGCACACGGGATGAACGGCTCTAGGAGAACCGTTCACGTTGCAGAAGGCAGAGAACGCGACCCAACCTACAATTACTTCAAGAAGAGGACTCACACAACAAAAGAAGGGGTCAGCAAATCGCTAACACGATGGGCACTAGGTGTCCCACCGTGATCGCCAAAAAATGGGTTGTTGACATGTTTTGTTTTTACTCCTCATTAGCTTAAAAAAAGAATGTCTTCTCTCCTTCTACTAAATCGATATATAAAATAAATGGGTACAGTAGAAGGAGAATGGAACAATGTAAATAACTGTGATCGCCACCAAGGTGCCTAATGTGATTGAAACACCGTACCTTGGAAAGAGAGGGAGACACTCGCCTTTAACCAGCACTACAGGGGATGAGCGGCTCAGGAGGAACCGCCTGTATGGATGTGCGGCTGCACGACAAACCGCTCTTCAGTGCTGCAGAGGATGCGGTATGTAGAACTACTGGCTAATGGACGGTTTAGAAACGACCGCAGGACGATGAAGAGTTGTCGAAGATCCACCACACGTACCCTTGAACGGTCCCGACAGAGCCGCACAAGACCACCACGCCAGAAGTTGCAAAAGGGTCCAACCTTCACCCTTTCCGGCCGGCCAGAAAGGATGGGCCTCGTGTTAGTGTACTGCTGACCTGGAAAACAACGTGGAAACATAAAGAGAAAACTGAAATTAGAACTAAAAAGTGTAGTAGATGCTAAAACGGAAATGAATGATCATAACTAAGTGAAGTGGGGGATACCTGGGGAGTTTTAAACCCCTGGGGGTGTCAAAAACATGGGAGTGTGTGTGAATGATAGTGCAAGCAACGAAAACATGGGAGAATGGATGTGTAGAAACAAACATGCAATGAGAAGAAAACGAGACTATCAAAAGCAAAAAGACTCAAAACAGAAGTTACTCCCTAGACCGGAGGCCTATATGGACGTAAGAGGCCTCCCTCCCTGGTCGTAGGTTGCTCAAGGATTCGGCAGGGCTTCACCGTCGACCAAAATCTCCCCCCCTTTTCAAAGGTAGCCTTTAAGGTCTATTTATAGAGCCTCTAAAGGTCTAGCTCGAAATTAGGGTTTAGAAATATTTTCAAGTCGAGATAATCAAAGGAAAATCGTAGATAATCAAAGTATCTCTTATCCAGTCGAAACGGCACTCAAAATGGTTCATTATCCATTGAGAAAATGACGGGAGAAGTTAGGGATAAAACCACGGATAGAGAGAGAAAATCTGTTGAAATTCAGGAATCGAACGGATGAACGGTCTTACGATAGACCGCTCAACGGGATGTGCGGCCATGTCCTGACCGTCCAACCCTATCGGTGGAAGTTCAAATAAATAGAAAATATTATCTAACTATCCATCGAACTGACTGAAATCTTCGCCGTTGGACTCTCATAGATGAATGGCTAATAGCAGACCTTTCATCTACAAGGGCAGCCAGGAGGCAACTACTCAACCCTGTCGGTGGAAAATCAAAATAGATAAGATGATTAGATAATTATCTGAAAACCAGTGACGTTAGGACTCTGGAGAGATGGACGGCTCAGATTCTACCGCACAATGGTCTTAGGCGGCTATGTCTAGGCCGTATATATGCCTGTCGGTGATAATTCAGAAAATCAGCTAAATGCCCCATAAATATATGAACGGCCCAATATCAACCGCACAAATTGTTATACGGCTGGAGGTTGACCGCACATGTACATGGGCGCTTGGAATTCATAGAAAAGCTTGATTAACCGAAACCAAGGCCCATTAAGCCCTGAATCAACTCGGACCTAACCATGGAGGGAGGCTACCCATAAAACTGGCCCAAAACGTGCCTGAAAATAGCCCCAACGAGCGATGGACAACTCGAGGCATCAACAAATGGGAGTAAGAGGAACGACTCAACTCATCGGTAAAAAACGGGTGTCAACACTCGGCAGTAGCAATATGAAGAAGCTTGGATGAACTATCAACAACTCTTCTGCAGGAAGATGATTTCAGCAACGCCGCAACCCCTTTAGGAAGAAAATAGAGAAGTAGAGGCTTCCCACGAATACTCAAAACCTTTAGAAGAAGAAGCAGAAGACAGCTTCCTCCCTTCACGGTATCGACAGCAAGATGGAGAGGAAGAAGACGATGAAGAACAATCAATGTTCTTCACGCAGTAGCAGTAGATCGTTTGTTTGAAGAATACGAACCAACAGGGATTTGATAGAAGTGTTGATATTTATAGGAGAACGAATCCAAAAGGTTTCTAAGAGTTCGATTGGAACTAAAACTTACTAGGTAGAATTCTTACTAAATTTAAAATATCCACGTATTGATCCTTTCCCTAAACATACTTACCCAGATAACATCCCTGTTCGATCCAAACACAACCTTTTTAAAATGATGCCTCAGGTTGAGGCGCTATTTTGAAACGACGCCTCTGTCACAGTCTTCAATTCTTTTATATGACGCCTGTCAAGAGGGCATCAATTCTTAAATTAGCGCCTGTGTGAACTGTCTTCAATTAAATGACGACTTTAATGGAGGCGTTATTTATCTTGGCCCTTTTTGTTATATGTTTTAAGTGTATATGAGTTGAACTTTTTATCATTGGTTTTAAATCTTTTATTCTATTTAAGATTTTATTCTTTTAATTTACCAGGCTTGCTACACCCTCTCCCACTTAAAAAGAATTTGGTCCCCAAATTCAATCGCACATATTTACGGAGAGTGTAGGACTCATACCTCTTTAGAATAAGTCCGAGAATCACTTCTTCATAGACTCCTCGGTCTCCCATGTGGCTTCGTGCTCTAAGCATTTACTCCATTGCACCTTTAGCATGGGAATTATCTTATTTCTTATTATACGAACTTCACGATCGAGGATCTTCATAGGCTTTTGTTCATATGTGAGATCCTTTTGAATCACCAGGTCTCCACGATCGATGATATGTGACGGATCGTGCACATACCTCTTCAGCATGGATATATGGAATACATTATGGACATCGGACAATTGAGGAGGCAAAGCGATACGATAAGCAACCTCGCCAACTCTTTCTAATACCTCAAAATGTCTGATAAACCTTGGTGTAAGCTTGCCCTTAACACCAAATCTCCTTATTCCACGTCCAGGTGATACTTTGAGAAATATGTGATCTCCGACTTGAAATTCGAGATCTCTTCTTCTTGTATCAGCATAAGCCTTCTGTCTAGACTGAGCTACTTGAAGAAGTTTCTCTCTAATCATCTGAATCTTTTCGGTGGTATCCCTTACCATGTCTGGGTCTAATAGTTGTTTCTCGCCAACTTCATCACAACACAAGGGTGATCGGCAACTCCTTTCGTATAAGGCTTCGAAAGGTGCCATCTGTATACTTGCATGGTAGCTGTTGTTGTATGTAAATTCAACCAAAGGCAAGTGATCATGCCAGCTTCCACCAAAATCAATGATGCAAGCTCTAAGCAAATCTTCTACTACCTGATTGGTTCTCTCGGTCTGACCATCCATTTGAGGATGAAAAGCTGTACTAAAGTTAAGTCTCATCCCCAACGAATGTTATAAACCCTTCCAAAAGTGAGAAGTAAATCGTGGGTCTCGGTCAGACACGATTGAAACAGGTACTCCGTGTAGCCTGACTATCTCTTTGATGTATAGAGCAGCCAGAACATCAACTGACCATCGGCTCTTAATTGGCAAGAAATGGGCCGACTTGGTCAGACGGTCTATGATGACCCATATTCCATCATGTCCTCCTGTAGATTTAGACAGACCCATAATGAAGTCCATACCGATATCCTCCCACTTTCACTTGGGAATATCTAGAGGATGTAGCTTACCGGCAGGCTTTTGGTGTTCTGCCTTGTTTGACATGTTGGCAAGTGAGACAACGAGACACGAAGTCTGCTACTTCTCTTTTCATATTGGACCACCAGAAGGTCCTTTTCAAATCTTGGTACATTTTGGTAGATCCTGGATGAATCGTGTACCTTGATCTGTGAGCTTCATCTAAGATCTTCTTCTTTAGCTCTCGACAATCCGGTATACAAGTTCTATTTCTGAACAACAATCTTCCATCCGATGCCATCTTGAAATCTGAATGCTCTTCAATTTTGCCCTTGATTTCCACTAATAATGAGTCATTGTCTTGAAGTCCTTGTATTTATGAGAGTAGATCTGGCTGTATGCTCATATGTGATAGTGTAATACACCTGCTCTCCTTATCCATGCTTATATCAAGTCTAGTGAATTGTACTGGCAGCTTTCACTCCTGAATCATACAATTGGCTAATATTGCTCTTGGCTTCCGACTTAGGGCATTAGCTACAAGATTACCCTTTACAGGATGATATTGTATTGTGAAGTCGAAGTCCTTGAGATATTCTAGCCAACGTCTCTGTCTCATATTCAATTCCTTTTGAGAGAAGAGATACTTGAGACTCTTATGATCGGAGTATATAGTGAACTACACTCCGTATAGGTAATGTCTCCAGATTGTCAATGCAAATACTACCTTAGCCAACTCCAAGTCATGAACTGGGTAGTTCTCTTCATGCTTCTTCAATTGGCGGGAAGAGTAAGCTATAACTCTCCCTTGTTGCATTAAGACAAATTCGAGGCCAATTCCAGACACATCGATGTATACCTCGAATTTATCTCCTTCAACTGGCAAAGCTAAGACTAGGGCAGTAGTTAGGTGATCCTTGAGAGCTTGAAATTATGTTTCACATTCCTTGCTCCATTCATAACGGATCTCCTTGCGAGTTAGCTCAGTGAGTGGTATGGCGATTTTGGAGAAATCCTTAATGAATCGCCGGTAATAGCCTGCAAGACCCAAGAAACTACGGATCTCGCTAGCATTGGTCGATCTTTCCCAATTCTTTACAGCTTCAACTTTTGATGGATCTACGGATAGTCCGTCCTTTGAAATAACATGTCCCAAGAAAGATACTTCTTCTAGCCAGAATTCACATTTACTGAGCTTGGCATATAACTGATTAGTCCTCAATATCTGCAATGCAATCCTCAAATGCTCCTCATGCTCTTCCTTGGTCTTTGAATAAATTAATATATCATCAATGAAAACCACCACGAATTGATCAAGATGAGGTTGGAATATACTATTCATTAACTTCATAAAGGCTGCAGGGGCATTTGTTAGTCCAAAAGTGTCATGCCCCGTACTCTATACCGTCGAGGTATTGTCCGCTTTAGCCTATTGGCCTCACGGTTTTGTCCCTTTCTAACAGTGATCGGCTCCAGAATGGGGGACTTCCCGGGTAGGTCACCCATCCTAGTACTACTCCCCATTAAGCACGCTTAACTTTGGAATCCAAAAGGTTTCTAAGAGTTCGATTGGAACTAAAACTTACTAGGTAGAATTCTTACTAAATTTAAAATATCCACGTATTGATCCTTTCCTTAAACATACTTACCCAGATAACATCCATGTTCGATCCAAACACAACCTTTTGGAAATGACGCCTCAGGTTGGGGCGTTATTTTAAAATGACGCCTCTGTCACAGTCTTCAATTCTTTTATATGACGCATGTCAAGAGGGCGTCAATTCTTAAAATAGCGCCTGCGTGAATAGTCTTCAATTAAATGACGACTTTAACGGAGGCGTTATTTATCTTGGCCCTTTTTGTTATATATTTTAAGTGTATATGAGTTGAACATTTTATCATTGGTTTTAAATCTATTATTCTATTTAAGATTTTAATCTTTTAATTTACCAGGGTTGCTACAATTTAGATTGTGTTTCTAGTTTGAGCCTTAATTTGCTAAGTTATATTCAATTCTCCTTACTTGATTATTTATTTATACTTTTGTTGATGCCCATAATGGCATATCTTTAGAGTCAAAGGGTCCTAACATCTTGGTAACTTTAACATTTCAATCTCATTCAAGGTCTATTGATTTATTTTAGTTATTCCCATTTTCTTTTATCTGAATTATTCTTATTTTCATTCCATGGTTAATATTGTATGCTTATTATCATTTATTCTCTATTTAAACTTTCGGGGTACTACAAGAAGGGACGTGAACAGCACTGCTCACCAAAACCCATAGGATTAAATCCTCTCTTCCTCTGAATCCACAGAGGGAAACCGTGAGTGATACCCAGTCACTCACAACCGGAGAGTCCAACTCTCCCTTCTCCTGAACCCACAGGAGGAACCCCGAACTCAAAATTGAGTATCGAAAAACATATTGAGAAAGTGAAAAGAACAACTAAAAAATACACAGATGCAAAACAAATGTAGCTCCGAGGAGCACAAGAACTATGGATTTGATCCACGAGTTGATCCATGAGCAGATAAGCAATTTGTTGCTTTGGCTGCACACTTTTCTCTTGCCCTCTGGCTGCTCCTCTCTTCTTCTTCTTTCTCTTCTTCCTCTCACTCTAGCTCTCGTACTCTTCTACTGGTTCTCATCTGTGGTGGCTGCTACTTCTCTCTAATGGGATCTTCTCACTCTGAGTACTCTTGCAGCTTTCTGTGGTTTCCCCCTTTTTTCGCCCGCTCCATCCAAGGGTAAAGCTGCCTTTTTATAGGGACAGAGCCTTCGTAAGAAAAAGGATGTAACCCTGGTGAAGATCCATTTGTCCATGTGGCACTGTAGTTTTCTTTCCCACCAAGCTTCAAAAATGTACGTGCCATCCTTTCTTGGATGTCGTGCCACCTTTGACGCTGTAGCAACAGTTGGTCGGACTCACGTGCCTGCTTTGTGTGTTCCAGACGAGCTGGACTCCTCAGTTATGGGATCACGTGACAACTTAAGAGGTTGATGCTTCTTTACCTACAAGGTAAGATTCCTGCAGATCAGAAGACAGTCATTCAGTCAAACATTTTGAATTGGAGTGAAATATTCTACATACAAATGAAACATTTTGTACATAGGTTAAACATTTTGAGTTGGGGCAAAATATTCTGCATACAGGTGAAACATTTTGTACACAGGTTGAACATTTTGAGTTGGTGTGAAATGTTCTGCATACAAGTGAAACATTTTGTATACATGTTGAACATTTTGAGTTGGAGTGAAATATTCTGCATACGAGTGAAACATTTTGTACACATGTTAAACATTTTGAGTTAGAGTAAAATATTTTGCATGCAGGTAAAACATTTTGTACACAGGTTGAACATTTTAAGTTGGAGTGAAATGTTCTACATACAAGTGAAACGTTTTGTATACAGGTTGAATATTTTGAGTTGGAGTGAAATATTCTACATACAAGTGAAACATTTTGTACACAGGTTGAACATTTTGAGTTGGAGTGAAATGTTCTGCATACAAGTGAAACATTTTGTACACAGGTTGAACATTTTGAATTGGTTCATCATATGCACAGACTTTAGGTTCAGTCAAACAAGATGTGCACTGACCTTAAGTTGCTATGAGTAAAACACGCTCGGACCTTAGGTAGCACACAACAAAACATGCACTGACCTTCCATATGCACATTAATAAATATGCACTGACCTTGTATATAGAGAAATGAAATGTGCACCGACTTACATGCTGAACAAGAGAATGTGCACCGACCCTAGTAAGCAGACCAACCAAATGTGCACCGACCTTCTATTGAAGGAACAAGAATGTGCACCGACCCTAGTAAGCAGACCAACCAAGTGTGCACCGTCCTTCTATTGATGGAACAGGAATGTGCACCGACCATGTCATGCGCAATGCAAGACTTGCACCGATCTCTTTCACGCGTGATACAAAAGGTGCACCGCCCTTTGTATGCTTGAGGCAGAAACATGCACCGACCTTAATATGCATGCAGCAAAGTGGGCACCGACCTTGTATCGCACAAGGGAAAATGTGCACGACCTTGTGTCGCATGACAGCAATGTTGTGCACAAACCTTAATATGATGAAGTAAAAACATGCACCAACTTAGTAGTGTAGAAACCAAAACGTGCACCAACCTTATAATAGCTAGCATAGAAACATGCACAGACCTTATGTATTGAAGTGAGAAATATGCACTGACCTACTATGCAGACTAAGAAGATGTGCATCGACCTTATACTTGCTCAGACCTGAAATGCCTATAAACCAAAACATGCACAGACTTCATATGCTATAAACCAACATGTGCATTGACCTTTACATGTAGCCTACAAAAACACGCACCGACCTTAGTGTCTTGGGAACACAACTAGCATCGACCTAAGTATGCACAAGGGAAATATGCATCGACCTTAGTTTGTGTATATGACTTATCAACCTGAAAGAAATTTGTGTACACAACCTGTTCGATGAAATGTATATGCATGCAACCTGATATGCAGTGGTCTAAAATGTGCATGGACTTCATATGCAATGGACAGAGATATGCATGGACCTCACATTGACCTCAATGTGATGAGCACAGACTTAATGCTTCATACACAGTTATGACATCATAAAAACATTGATAGCACCAATACCTTATCAATGCAGAATGAACACTAAATGCAGCATCAACATGTATGTATGCAGTATGCTAAGACATGCTGACCTATAGTGTTTGCTATCTTTCAGAGATATGCATGGACCTAACATTGACCTCAATGTGATGAGCACAGACTTAATGCTTCATACACAGTTATGACATCATAAAAACATTGACATCACCAAGACCTTATCAATGCAGAATGAACACTAATTGCAGCATCACCACGTATGTATGCAGTATGCACTAGTGGACACTATCAATTTCTAGGTGGGTGTTTAGTTTCTTGGGCTTCCAAGAAACAACACTCTGTGGCCCTCTCCACTACAGAAGTTGAGTATGTAGCTGTAGGGAGCTGTGGTACACAGGTGATCTGGATTAAACACCAGCTTCAAGACTACCAAGTAGACCTGGGCTGCACACCCATATACTGTGATAATACTAGTGCCATAAATCTTGCAAAAAAACCCTATCTTACATTCTCGCACCAAACATATTGAAATCAGACATCATTTTATCAGAGATGAGGTCTCTAAAAACACTTTTGAATTGATCCATGTAGACATTGCACATCAGATAGCTGATATCTTTACTAAGCCTCTGGACAATGAAAAATTCACAACCTTGAGGAGAGAATTGGGGATTTTTAAAACCCCCTGAATTCTAGAATATTGGAATAAAATGCATCCATGTGTCTGTGTCCATGTTGAGCTGCATACAATCTTCATTTGCATAAATTTTCATCTAGTGTCTGTCATATTTTAGTAACTAAAATTGACATGCATAACCTGTTGGTATATCAAATGATAAGCTGGGAGAAGGTCAGATTTCTTCTGACTGAAAACCCACATCATGTGTGAGGAGGTCTTCTGACCTACGTTCTCCACCTGGTACCACAGGCTCATTTACATATAGATCATGTAATGCCCGAGAAAAATTCAGGGATTTAAAATATAATTATATTAATTATTCAAGGGGTAAAAATGGCTATTAAATGAAATATGGTTAATTAAATCTAATTATTATGGCCCTACACTGATCCAAGCGGATTAGGCCCATATAATAAACCCAATTGGCTCAAAAAGACTATTTTGGACCTTAGCCCATATTCTAGAAGCTTTAAACTAGTGTAATCACGGAATAAAGGAGATAAGTAGGATAAAGAGGTGAATAATATCAAAAGAGTTTGAAACAGTTCAAACTCGGTGCCCAGACCAAAAACGGTCTATCGCGAGACCGCATAGCAATGGGAAACGGTCTAGCATTAGACCGCTAGGCTCTGCAGATTCCGTGAAAGGAAGAGAACGTGAAAAGCTTGGAACTTGGGCATCCAAATCGCCTAGGACCGATGCTATCTACTAATTAGATAAGTCTAGAAGGCTAGAAGATCGAATTGAAAATCTAATTAGGATTCTAAGTTCGTTCTAATCCTCAAAACCCTAGCTAAACCTATAAATAGACCCCAGAACCAACGCGTGCGACCCTTACTTTTGGCCCATGTAAAACTAAGGAAAAGAGGAAGAATTAGAGGTAAGTTTCTTCTAAGAATTTGTTTATTTTAGTTAGACCTAACTTTTCTCAAAATTTAGTTCTAGGAGATCAAGCCTACAGAGAGATAGAAGCCTGCAATGACTGTGGTTCGGTGGAAACAACTCAGGGAACTATGCGACCGACCCAGGAAGATCAAGAAAATAGAATCCCCAAACGAGGTAATTATATAGAGGTTCTTCAAAATAAATTGTTCCTGTTAGTACCCTCTTCTTACCCTCAAAATTTTATGTCTTTAGGTCAAGGGGATCAGGAGATACATGGGCGTGAAGTTACTGGTTTAGCACAGAACGTGCATAACTGGGGCTTACTTCCAGTCAGAAATTGGCAGTCTAGGAGCACTATTTAAGGTAGGTTATCTCATGAATGGCTTAAACATGACATTAAGGATAAAAGCCCTCTGATTTCAGTCGATTTCATGCATTATACACTGATAATTTGATGTTTTCATTAGGACTATGCATCTAGTATAATATTCATGCATGAACTAGCCCTAATGGAGTAAAAAGGAAATTCTCATGTAGTACATAAACCCACGCATGTTGGCTGACCTATCCTTATTCTATCAGGCTATAGAGTTTATATATGTTGATTTCCATACATGATATGTCTTAGATTAGCATTGTATTTTAGTATTATTGAGTTTTCTATTAACACAGGAAGAAACGGTCTTCCTCTAGATCGCCAGAAACATTAGCGGTCGTACGATAGACCGTTTGGCTCAGTGAAATGGTCCTACACTAGACTATTTTTGTTTTCTGATTTCTGTAATGTTGTTCACCCGAAACATATTATAGATTAGCCCTAATTAATATAGGTTAAGCCTAGTTAAGTAGGTTTTACTCCTATTTCAAGTGATATTTTCATATACCTAGTTATGTTAACAGAACATTCTAGTAGATTTTATGATTCTTCATGCAGTTATAATTATTTTTAAACTTATGTTATTTTCATGACCAAATCATATACTTTTGTAGTTAACTTAAATTTATATAATTCATGGACTAGTCATGATTTGATCGCTGTTTGTCACGATCTCATTCTTATCTATGAGTCACTATCTTAAGTACATGGCACACATCCCGGTATGTTGTCATTAGTTACACCTTTGCACATTAAGCACACAATCTTGGACTTGATAGCCTCTTCATTAGATATTCCTTCCAACGGACTAGGAAATATTGTTTCAAGGCCTCTGTAAGACTCCGCGAGCCTGGGATTCTCACTAGGACACCGAGCTGGTTGTACCATTAAAAGTCCATTATCTAGAGAGCACTTTTATCGATGTTTTGTGAGATCTAGACCTTTACGGTCATATCTAATGCAACCGCTAGGATCCAGGAGGTTTCATACATCAAACGGTCTTGCACTAGAACGCTTGTCTCAAGAAACAGCCCAGTAAAAGACCGATGGGTTCCTGATTGTATGTAACCCGTGGTTTGACCTTTGGGGTTGGTTTTTTTGAGTTACCGGATGGTCTTAGAATTATCTGGACTCTGAACCTATGTTAATAAGTCAATATTAAAAATATGAAAGATAGTGAATGTACCGTTATGCTGTCGAATTTTCTCCATACCATAACCTAGTTATTACTGCATTTCTTGAATTCTCATGATCAATTATTGGTACGTTCTATACCTTGGTTACTTATCATGGTATTATTGTTGAACTTGTACATTATTGGCCACATTATTGTTATAATTGTGGAAGTAGCTTGATTTATACTTGAAGATGCAGTTCGAGCACTGATTGTGTTCAAGGGCTCTATGCTAGTCCCCTCGGTTGATTATCGGAAACATACTATAAACCATGGGGTATAATGCTACTGGCGTCGCATTGCGCTGGGAGTACTTTCTTTATAAATAAGTAAAAATCCATGAAATGTGAATAAAGATCCACGTAAATTCATGAAGTACTTGCTATTAAGCGAAAAGTACTTTTCTTACTTGTCACATGACTTTCTAGTGCATAACCTTCATGGTTATGAAAAGTACATTCTTGTTACATTTTTGTTCAAGGAAAGGCCAAGTTTACATTCTTGTTATATACTTGATCAATCATATTCTCATATCTCATCGTGATCATAACTTGTTACTTTGGCTTTATTCATGTGCTTTGTCGTATTTGCATGATTTATCTTATTCTCTAGAGCTAAAATGTTAATCACTTAAATTTGCCTTCATGTTGATATGAAAATACCTACTGGGCAAGTGTGCTCATTACCTACTTTCTTAAATGTTTCAGGAAGTACAGATGAATCGGATTCAAATTATACAAGTAACGAGTCCGAGAGTGATTGAAGGTCAAAATGAATCGAGAGAAGCCATAGTACCAGATGTCTAGTTGAGTCTTATTGTAATTTTCTATTTTTTCTTGAGTCTATGATGTAAGAGTGTTAAGAGTCAAGGATCTTGTGTACTTTGATATTATTATTATGGAATAAAGTGAAGTTTGGAAAAATTTACTTGTGCAATTACGTTAGTGTGATTATCTTGCGCTCTGATTATATTGTTTGCTCGAGACGTACTAGCCGACTGTATACGTTCCCGATTGTTTCCGCTGCATAATCTCGAGCCGTGACAGATCAGGTTCAATGTCCATAAATGGTCTTCTCTGCATTTCAATACATTGTGCATTCCAGATGTCTGCATACCTGATTCATATTGTGAGGGGGAGGTGTTCTAGGTATGTCTTGTATAGGAGGCATTTGTATGTGTTAAGCTGATTGGTTTGAGTTCATCAATCAGTCAAGTTGTCAGGGGGAGCTTCTTGTCTGTTAGTTTGTGATCTTAGGTGACTGATTCAAAAGGATTTTGAGAGATCTTGTCGCTGCACAAAGCTCATTGAGAACCTTAAGCAGTTTTTTTCACAAAAGCTAGAAGCTCTCAACTCTCTTAAATTTCTAAATTTGATTAACTAAAATTTAGCTAAAAAGCTTCTTTCTAATAATCCTGCAAAGACCTAGATAGAGAACCTGAAGACTGTCTTCCTACATGATTAATGAACATGGATCACTGTTGACATCTTTATGTCATGAAATCTCTTAAATGTTTGAAACTTCAATTTTTGGAAGCAAACTCTCTGAGGATCAGTTCATTTGGTATTGTCGTCAAACATCATATGCCAAATAAAATAAATTTGTTTAGGGGAATATCAACATTTCTGAGCAATGTTCTAGTTACCGAGAAACTAGATACTTCATCAAAGAAATGAACCATACTCTATGTCATTGTTGACACCCATTTTTAGCCCGCAAGATGTGTCATTTCTCTTATTCATCATTTTTGATGTCCCGAATTAACCATTGTTTTGGAGCCTTCCTTGGATGAATTTCGAGCTCATTTTATTGCTCCATTCCCTTTGAGCCTTGGAGGTCATGATTTCTTAGAGCCCTGGGATAATTTTAATCAACTTCTAGCCTTCCAAGTCAAGTTACAACCAAGTTACGTCGACTTCCCTCAAACATTCGGCCCCCTTCGCTGTGCAGTCTTGAAAAATGGTTCTTTTTTATCCCTTTCCGTTCCTCCATTCACTATGCGTCCTTCACCAAAGTTGTTCATTTTTTAAAGCCCTACAATTCCTTCTTCTACTTCATTAGCCAGTTCTCCACCGTTTTCAAGTCCCAACATTTTTCTCTATTCTCACCCCATTTTCTCCATCTTCTGATTATCTTTTCATCTTGCTCTCTTCATGAAAGTTGTTCATCTTTCAGTTATCTATAATTTCTTCATCTACCACTTTTACTAGTGCTGCATCATTTGGGATATATGATCTGATTTCCAAAGTCGCACGAAGTCTACCCAAACGGTCGTGCAAACGACCGTTTCTTATTGCAAAAGGTCGGTCGACCGACCATTTATTCCTTAACGGTCGGTCGACCAACCACTAAACAAACCGCTAAAAGTCCAGCCTGCGCTGGACTCTGCCCCGATTCTACTCGATGGGCCTATCTTGCAGCGGCTGTAACTTCTAGAAACCAACTCCGAATTGAGCCCCGTTTATTTCTATCTCTTGTCCTTTGGATTATCTCAAGTTTGGTATATAGAGCACAATTTTTCATGGACCATATCTCCTGGAATCTTGGTCGCAATATCATGTTTTATGCACTTCCGTGCAACATAAACTCTGTCAGATTAGGTTCTAGGGCCTTCTTCTAAGAGCCATATCTTCCAGATCCTTCCACCAAAAAGAGTCCCATTTTCTCCTAGCTCTTATCCTGACTATTATCTCAAGAATGATCTAGAGATCTCGAGATTTGGTGGACTCTATCTTCTGGAATCGTGGCAGAAAGTTTTGGGATCCATCATTTTTCTATAAATAGATGCCCAGTTCACCTGCGCGACGGGGGGCTTTTCTTCGACCTGGGGCAAAGCCATGTCGGATTGTTGACTCAACCCTTTGACCCCAGGCTTTTTAGTGAAGTATTGGCTTTGATTTGGTTCCTTATTTGCTTGATTTCATCATCGTTTGCCCTCCTAACTTCGCCTCTACTTCTTGTAAATCATCACAAATTCTATTTTCCTGCTACAACTCCGTGGTAGGACGGTCTTCGTCGGTCCGGGGCGGAGCCATGCTACGTCGTCTACCTCCTGCTCCGACTCCAACCTGAAGAGGGGAGTGTTCTCTTTCGTTTCCATCTTTCTGGGCTCCTTTTCTTCGCTCTTATGCTTAGTTCTCCTCTCCCACTTTTCATAAATAATCACAGTTTTACACTTAGTTTTTGCACAGTTTCCTGTACATTTTTACATTTTTATTTATTTTGAACAACATTTTTCTCTCTCCTTTCTTAATCAAATTTCGTGATTTCAACTCCCATGCATACACAACACTCCCACCTTTCATTTGCACCCGTTTATAGGGGTTAAAAACCCTCCCCCGGTGCGTTCTCCCCCTTTCTTTCATGCTATTTTATCACTTCGGGGCACGTACTACACTTTCATGATCTAATGGGTGTACTTTTATTTTTATGGCTTTGTTTTGTAGGAGATTATCAATAGAAACATGAGGCCCTCTTCCTCTAGCCGGCTGGAAGGAGAGGAGGTATGATCCCACCAATTCCCGCACCCATATTCAAGGCGCGATTATGTTGTAGCAGTCACCTTCGGTAGCGGTCTTCTTTATTTTCCCAAGGTACGCCGTAGGTTTGTTTTCATTATAGCATATATTTCCTACTGCTAATCCTTCGATGGCGATCACGGTTCACTCAGTTTTTTTTTATCGCCCTTTCCTTGTTCATGCTATCATGTTATTTTCATGATCACACTCACATTTACATGCATAGCTTGTTAGAGGGCGGGGTAGGTTAAATTTACTATCTACATCCTTTTCTGGCGATCACAGTGGGACACCTAGTGCCCATCACGTTGTATTTTTAGTCTCTTGCATGTTGGGTGGGTGTTCATGCATGTTTGGGTAGTCTGCTCCACGTTTTTCCATTATTCTGTCCATTCCCGGGTCTGTTAGGGGTACCGGTCTATCGCAAGGCTGCTAGCACATTTAACGACCATTATAGGACCGCCCCAACCCTCTGGGGTTAGAAACGGTCCTCCCCGGCCTGCCCAGGACCTGGGCGGTCATCCCGTAGACCGCATACAGGGTAAAAACGGTCATCCATGTGACCTTTTCTTGGTTCTGGCTGGGCAGGATTTCTGTTCACAGGGGCCTTATTCATTCGGGCATAACTTTGTCTCCTGACGTCAAATTGGGCTGATTTTTATTGCGTTATGTTGTCCTTTGTATTGTCTTTCCATACATATAAAGTTTGCATCATTTGGACATCATTTGCATATTTAAAAAGTGTCTCCATTTTTGCATTTTATGCATTAAGTTTGCAGGCAGGCTCTTGGACAGGTTCACAGGTGCGTTCTTTCATAATGATTTAATTACCTTCCCGACATCTGATTGCACTGATTTTTGTTCCATTGGGTAGTACTTTGTATTATCTTTCCATCCATAGTTCATTTGCATCATTTGGGTCACATTTTCCTAGTTAAATATTGTCATCATTTTAGCATTTTGTGCATAAAATCTGCATGCGGTCTGCGCACAGGTTCACGGGGGCATCTTTCTTGGACCATTTAATTGGCCTCCCGAGATCGGATTGCCTTATTCATGGGTCCATTGTGTAGACCTTTGTATTATCTTTCCATCCATAGTTTATTTGCATCATTTGGGTCATATTTGCCTAGTTAAATATTGCCTTCATTTTTGCATTTTATGCATAAAACTCTCTTGAAGGTCCGGGGGAAAACACAAAGGTACGTTGTTCTTTTATGGTTTTCCACATCTTTTAGTGCCTAATTGTCCCTGTTTATGGTCTTTCATTGTTGACATTCATATTATTTTTATATTTTTCATGCATTTTGTGATGTTTGCATAATTTTATTATTGTCTTGATTTGCTAGACTTAGGCTAGAAATTGCATGCACCCCGGTGCGCATAGGATCATGCATATTTACATATTGTAGTTACATTCCTCCTCGGTAAGTGATCCTCTCTCTCCCATATTCCTTGGGCTCGACTAGGTGATATTATCCGGGACCTCCGTAAGTCCCCGCGAGCCGTGGATTCCCACACGGACGTTGGGCCAATTGTACCTCTCCACCTCGTAGTTTCGCATTTTGCATACGTTGTGAGAGAGTTAACCATAGATTAACCCAAAGTTCGGACCTTCTTCCTATATGGCATTTATGTCTTGAGGGAATTATGCTTAATTTAAGTCATTAAAAGGGCCCGCCAAAGCTTTGGAAAAATAAAATTAACGATCATATCAACTTGTTTGATCTTGGTTGAACCCTCTCACACCCATATTATTTGTTTGGGCTTGTCTAGGCCCGTTTGTGATGTTTTGTGTTGCATCCCCCATCATCCATATAGGTTTTGTTATTAGGCCCATTTAGGCTGGTCCATTCTGTGTCCATTTGTCTAGTCTCATTGTCCTAGGTTTCTTTTTCTTTTTTTCCTTTGCATTATTGAGTCAGTCCCCCTCCTTGATCTTTAAGCCCTTACTTCCCTCATTGTATTTTCCTGATTTTCCTGTATAAAGTCTCCATTTACCCTTACTTCCACTCCTGGAATGGGCTTTCCTTCTTCTCAGTCCGGATCCCCTCATCTGGTCCACTATCATAATCCTGGTCCAAATTCACACTCTCTTACGCAGGCTAGCTTGCATTCTTCTCGATCTCTCCCCATCGAGGAGATGATGGCTCAAACCCAACGCCAGCTTGATGAGCTACAACACCGAATTGATCCCAAATCTTCTTTGAGTGTCCTGTTTGCATTCCAAGGTCTTCAGCTTCCACAGCGTTCATAAATTCCCGCATATCGCCGTTATGGTGGAGTCGGTGACCCTTATGTGCACTTGAAGGAGTTCATTTATGAGTCGGCCCAATTCTAACATGACCAACTCTTGATGGCTTATTTATTTGGTCTATCACTAGAAGGCCCAGCTTGGGAGTTGTTCTTTGCATTGTCGCAAGATCAAGTGGTGAATTTTCAAGCCGTTCAAGAGAAATTTCTTCAGCAATATCAAGACCAGGTTGGGCCCAAGTATTCCATGGTTGATATGGCCCATGAGAAGACGAAGCTCAACGAGGAGTTCTCTACTTTCATCGACCGCTGGCGTCGCTTGGCCGCTCAAGTCCCAGGATATATCCCGGAGGGAGAACAGATCAAAATGCTCATTTCTAATGCAACGCCCGAATATCGATTCATCTTAGCCCTCAACGATATCACCTCATGGCAGCAGCTTTATAGCCGAGCCCGCTTCATCCGCCAACAACTCCTAGTTTCCCTTGACCCCGAGTCTCCTTCACCTTCTACGCCCACGTACTCCTCCTATCCATCATCTCTCACATATCCTTCCATGAGTCAGCCCTCCACCACATATCCTTCCACAAGTCAGCCTTCCGCTCCCACACATCCATATACCTCCACATATCCTTTCACATATCAACCCTCCACGAGTCAGCCTTCTGCCTCTTCATACCCGCATGAAACTCCACCTCTGGTTAAGGAAACACCACACCCCGAGCAGGTGGATGCCGTCTATATACCCCCTCATCCTGCTCCACATATGTCTTCACCAAATCCTTCCCTTAGCCATGCGCCATTGCCTACGCAACCTCTGCTTCCATCACCGCAACCTTCTCCATCACCTTCCCATATCCCTCGGCATCCACCGTGCCCAAAGCGGGCTCCTTTTCCACCGTTGCCAGAGTCTTTTACAGATATTTTTATGGTTTTGATGGCCGCTCATGCATTGCAACTCCCTCTGGTTATGCCTTGCCAACCCGCGGTCAGAGATTCGCTCTAATTTTGCAATTTTCATCGTCAGCAGGGGCAATTGGTTGAGGATTGCCCCGAGTTTTAGCAATTGGTTTATGGTTTGGAAGGCAAGAAGATGATCGATTGGGCCACCATGCATGAAGCTATTTTAAATCTCCGCAACAAGCAGCAGCAGCAGTCGCCGCCAAGGCAGCCGTCTCCACTACAAGACCAGGGGCACCCCTGTGATTCTTTATCTGGCATTGCACCCACTCCGTCACCTACACCATCACCTGTTCCCTCCCCTATGCTTTTGCCTATCTCGTTGCCTACCTCGTCACCCTCTTCATCTCCACCTACCCCCTCACCTTCACCGTCTCCTACCTCGTCTCCATCTTCTCCACAGACCCGAGCCTCTGCTCAGGCAAGTGCTACCTCTCCTTCCTCCATTTGCACCACCGCTTCTACTCCCGACGCCACTCGACGCGTTGTGTCGATGCGTCGAAGGTGGGCGTCACGACTCCCCACTTCCTCCGCCTCACCACCACTACTACCATCCTCACCTCCACTACCTCCATCGACCACATCACCCTCTCCACCATCTCCAATACCCCTGCCGCCGTCACCATCGTCTTCACCGCCTCCTATCCCAGTGACCCCTCTTCCATTACTTCCACCATCTCCTCCGCCTTTGCCATCCCCTTCGCCATCGTTGCCCGAGCATGAGCATGCTATACCTACACCTACACCTCTACCTTCGCCTTCACCCCCTCCTACACCTCCACCTTTGATATTAACTCTACCCGCCGCTATCCCTCCACTACCCGAGGCCTCTCCACCCTCTAAACCTTCATCCACACCTTCCAAGCCTTCTCCACCCCTTTCCCCACCTACTTTCACTTCACGGAGCGGGTATGAGCTACCTACGGTGCCCCTCAGGTCTGGTCCCCAGGGAGATGATGAGCCGGATAAGGATAATTCATTGCCGGTTATGTGTTTCAACATTCAAGACTCCATTTGCCGCATGCCAGTCCGAGTCCTGGTCCCTGGCTATTTTGGGGATAATGAGCCTACATTTTCTATGGATACAGTTGCTAAGAAGAGTTCCCTTGCACTAGTGCCAGATTCTGCTAAAGCGAGGCCTGTGGCATTCTCATTGCTCACCGGAGGTTCGATTATCGATGATGTTATCACCTCTCGCTCGATTGCTGTTCAGTTCACTGGCCAAGAAGGTTCTCTACTTACATTGTGCTAACTCATACGGCCGCCAAGAGCCTGATGGATTCCCTATTCAAGGGGCAATTGGCCGTATCTTCTGCACTTTCCAAGGACATTCTGCACTTGTTATGCAATCTTCCTCGGTTTATTGGTGAATGGGCCACGTCAACGCCGCGCATTACTCTCCCTTAGTTTTGTCCTGCTCTTTTGGTAAGGGAGTTATGTTTCATGCCCAATTGTCGAGTGAAGATGACGAATCTTATGCTGTTAGTACCGAGTGACAAAACTCCACTATTTTCTGATGTTCATCCCAAGGAGTTATCTATCTAAGAATGTCTGCCTATGGTTAGCACTGGGTGTCTATGGGCAACCACCCTGCAGAAGATGCATATTCATGACAGGGCTAGGTCGTCTGCCAGATGGGCCCGTTATTTGAGGAGACATTACAGATCAAGAAGGCCGAAGGTCCGGGTCCGCACCAGGAAGGCCCGTGTTTAAGAATTGCCGCTAAGAAGTGGCGACGGTGCAAGTATAAAGGCCGCATGTTGTGCACTCGAGGGGCCACTACTTCTTCTTCTCCTTTCTTCCATTCATCATTTCTTCTACTCAGCTCCCACCCTTGGGTGGTGTATTTACCTTCTCCCAATCCAGTTTCTGTTGTTTTCTCCTCGCTTTTCAGGTCTACAAACCCCCATTCTTCTTTCTCCCGTCATCCGGAACCTCCGGATTCTCCCTTTTCTCATGATTCTAGGCCTTGGCCTATGTCATCTTTTCATCCCACTTTCAGGGCTTCCTCTGATTCTCCTCCCCCGATATCCCCGGGTTCGATTTCTCATTCTCTTTCCCCGACCCTGTTGAGTGTTTATCATTTTTCTTCCCCGACCTTGTCGGGTGATTCTAATTGTTCTTCCCCAACCTTGTCGGGTGTTTATGCTTCTCCTTCCCCGACCCTGTCAGGTGATTGTAATTCCTTTTCTCCGACCACGTCGGATGATCACTCCTCTTCCCTCTTATCTTTGCCACAATATTCTTATGATTTGTCTATTCCCTCATCTTCACCCTTTCGGGGTTCTCACCCTTTTTCTTGCTATTTTTTGAGGCTTTAGCCCGCCTTGATCTCAGCTAATCTCTATTTATTCTGTATTTGGTTCCTTGTCATCAGGGTCTCTGTACCCTAACGAGAGAGTTCTAGCCCTCATCTCTCTTCCTTTTATTCCTCTTCATCAAGTTTGATGTCTGCCGCTCTTCCATGTAGAAGAATCTTCAAGTCCTTGCTACCCTCTCCATTTTTTGTCCTATCAAGCAAGGAATATCAAGCTCACGTTACCCGAAGTTCGCTGGTCAAAATTGCTTCAGGACATTGATTTTCGCTCCATGTTTACAAGGTATCCTTTATATTGTGCAAGAATATGTTATCATCATTATCACTTTTATTATTCGTGCGCATGGTCATAATATCGGTTCCTTCACACGTTTGAGTGGCTTAGTAAGGTTAAGTTTAGTCAAATAGGTTCGCTTCTGTAGCACCTTAGGCTGGTGATAGCTCCGCACTAGGAGTCTGAATTTTTGTCCCCCATCGTTGAGGGTGACCTTTGAGTATGGGTTTTTCACACACTTCACGACAAGCCATAGTCGAATTCTCTGAGGCACATCGTTGCTACTTTGGCCATACCATGGGTATGCACGAAAGTCTTTTCTCTTCTTTGCTCGGCCAGGTGCAGAGGCAAGAGATCGATGGATGAAATAACCAACCTAGGTATTCCCCAATACGAGAGAGGTTTCAAATAGGGGCAGTCTTAGAAAAAGAAATGAATGAGAAACACCATGAAAAATGCCCCTGATCTTAGTAACCGGGCCTGCTTCTTCTAAGGCAAGAGATGAGGTTCACGTAAAACGGTGAAGGGTAGTGCCGCATCATGTGTGTATCAAAATCAAAAGTGAGCTTTATTTCAATATCTCGCCAATAAGGGCTATGCCAAAATTATATATGAAAATCAATGTAAAGTTATGATTAAAAACATAAAAGCCCGGCGCAACAGACCTACTCTTTGAGGGGTGGTGCCTTGGAAAGAAGTCGAATCCTGATATCTCCTATTCTGCACAAAGCTTGTCTCCCGATTTTCTTCTATTCCTCCCTCTTAGGCAGGGATGAATCCCGGGTATGGCCTTAGTAGGGGCACCGTTCTTTGGAAGCGGTTGGTTATGGTGAGCCACTCTCAAATGTACGCTCTGCTCAAGGGAAATCTTTAACAAGAGGGGGAGGAACACCGACCCTTGGCCAGCAGCTTGATCCTGTCTTTGGTTGCTGCAGATAGTTTTTTCAAAAAAATTCCAAAAAAATTAGATATTTCGAAAAGTAAAAAAAAATAGATCCAAAAAAAGAAAAAAATCAAATATTGTCAAAAAAACAAAAAAAATCAAATATTGTCAAAGAAACAAAAAAATCAAATATTATCAAAAAATCTGAAAAATCAAATGTTGTTCAAAATCCAAAAAAGGAGAAAAAAACAAAATAAAAATAAAAAAATAAAAAATTGTCAAAAATCCAAAAATGTTTGTCTTCTATTCCTTTTTATCTTTTATTTTAAGGACATGCATGATTTGTTCGCTAAGTGTGCATGTGAGGTGTTCAAGCTTTCTGGCTCTATCTTTTGCTCTACCACATGTTCATATTTTTCTGATCTGTCCTCTCTTTCTTCAAACTTGTCCCTCGAGCTGTTCCGAAGCTCATGTCCTTCTCATGCTTAGCTTCGCTCAGCTTGTGATCATATCTTTGTGAGAGAGGGCTCTTTGCCTCACTGTTGCGAACTCGGCGGTTCTGCTTCATCAGAACTTGGGCTCGATTGAAGAACATATTTTGTCATTTCTCGTGTTGTCCCCCTGTGGTCGTCGTCCAGGTGTCCTTGTGCCATCTATGGTCATCTCATTTATATTCTAGTTCCACGTGTTGTCTCGTTCCGCCATGTGTTGCATGTGTCCTTGTCCCATGTGGTTGTTTCACATGTGTTATGCCATCTCCCCTGTGGTTGTCTTAGATGTCATTGTCTTACGTATCTCTGTCCCGCTGCACGTGGTTTTGTTCTGCATGGTGTGTTGTCCCCTTATGATCTGGTCCCAACTTGTGTGTCATCCCGCCGTGTGTTGTCATGTCCCACCATTTTCTCCGTTCTCATGCTTGTTGTCTGTTTATGTGGTGTTTTGCATATGTTGCTTGTTCGTTCATTCTTCGTTATGTTATGTTGTCTTTCGTTCATTTGGTTGTTATGTTTTCATGTTATTCGTGCTTGTTTATTCATGTTGTTGGTTGTCTTATTTAAAAATCCATAAAAATCAAAAAATTAAAAAACCCAAAAAAAAATGCCGTTTCGCCTGCACAGGTAAGTCAGGTATGGCTCTCTATCCCTGCTCAGTGTTACATTACTATATGGTATCTACATTATTATAGCCTCTCAAGGACCGGCTGGTTGCCCGTATGTTCTGGGATCTGATGTTCCCCTTTAACAAAAAGGATGATGATCTAGGAGTATACGGTTAATTGTTGGATAGGTCGCTCGGTTGAGTTAGGTGGGGGACAATGGACTCTGTCTCGCACGCTGTGGTTGCAAGAAGACTCTTGACCCTATCTTGGCTCGGTCTAACAATATTATCCTTGAATACTTTCTATTATATGCTTTCTCTACATTCGTTTTGATGAGTTCTTTATTTTTGCCCAGCATGCATCATGTCATTTTGAGCATTCACGCCTCATGATCCATTCAAGGTTGTTCCTTAGCAATGGTTAATTGCACTTCAATTCACTTGAAGAAGAGATTCTCATTCCACTCTGAATTTGATCGATTTCTCTGATCTGCCCGCTCGGTCTGGTTGGCCGGTGTGATTCCTGTCTGGATTTTATCTCAATTTCAATTGCTTCTTTTTCAGCTTACGATATGTTCTTTTCGGATCGCCTCATTGTCTATGGACTGTGTCCCCGATGAGGTTGGTCGTGTTTTCTTTTCCTTTTTTAGTTTAGTTCTCAAGGCATATATCATCCTTGTCAACCAGTCCGGGTGGATAGTTCGGCATTTTCAGGAGAATTCATGTCGCTTGTTGGTTGTAACGGGTATCTTTTATCTTGATGCCCACTTATCAGTTCTCTCCGCTTCATCTCCATTTCCCATCGTTGTCACTTTCGCTCCATCTCCTTTCCATTTGACCTCCGCGCCCCTTTCGCTTGCTCCCTTTCAAAGCGAACATCATGGAGGGGCATCTGCTGACACCCGTTTTTAGTCCGCAAGTTGCGTCATTTCTCTTATTCATCATTTTTGATGCCCCGAATAAACCATTATTTTGGAGCCTTCCTTGGATGGATTTCGAGCCCATTTTATTGCTACATTCCCTTTGAGCCTTGGAGATCATGATTTCTTAGAGCCCTGAGATAATTTTAATCAGCTTCCGGCCTTCCATGTTGAGTTACATCCCAGTTACGTCGACTTCCCTCAAGCATTCGGCCCCTTTCGCTGTGCAGTCTTAAAAATGGTCATTTTTCATCGCCTTCCGTTCCTCTATTCACTAAGTGTCCTTCAACAAAGTTGTTCATTTTTTAAATCCCTACAATTCCTTATTCTACTCCATTAGCCACTTCTCCACCGTTTTCAAGTCGCAGCATTTTTATCTGTTCTCACCCCATTTTCTCCATTATCGGATTATCATTTCATCATTCTCTCTTCATGAAAGTTGTTCATCTTTCCGTTATCTACAATTTCTTCTTCTACCACTATCGCTCGTTCTGCACCATTTGTGAGATATGATCTGAATTCCAAAGTCGCATGAAGTCTGCCAAAACGGTAGTGCAAACGACCATTTCTTATTGCAAACGATCGACCGACCGACCGTTTATTCCTTAACGGTCGGTTGACCAACTTCTAAGCAAATCGCTAAGAGTCCAGCCTGAGCTGGACTCTGCCCTGATTCTTCTCGATGGGCCTATCTTGCGGCAGCTGTAACTTCTAGAAACCAACTCTAAATTGAGCCATGTTTGTTTCTATCTCTTGTCCTTTGGATTATCTCGAGTTTGGTATATAGAGCACAATTTTTCATGGACCATATCTCCTGGAATCTTGGTCACAATATCAGGTTTTATGCACTTTCGTGCAACATAAACTCTGTCAGATTAGGTTCCAAGGCCTTCTTCCAAGAGCCATATCTTCCAGATCCATCCACCAAAAAGAGTCCCATTTTATCCTAGCTCTTATCCAAACTATTATCTCAAGAATGATCCAGAGATCTTGAGATTGGTGGACTCTATCTTCTGGAATCATGGCAGAAAGTTTTGGGTTCCATCATTTTCCTATAACTAGATGCCCAATTCGCCTACGCAACGTGGGGCTTTTCTTCGACCTGGGGCGAAGCCATGCCGGATTGTTGACTCAACCCTTCAACCCCAGGCTTTTGAGGGAAGTATTGGCTTTGATTTGGTTCCTTATTTGCTTGATTTCATCGTCGTTTGTCCTCCTAACTCCGCCTATACTTCTTACAAATCATCACAGATTCTATTTTCCTACTACAACTCCACGGTGGGACGCTCTTCGTCGATCCGGGACAGAGCCATGCTGCATTGTCTACCTCCTGCTCCAACTCCAACCTGAAGAGGGGAGTGTTCTCTTTCGTTTCCATCTTTCTGGGCTCCTTTTCTTCGCTCCTATGCTTAGTTCTCCTCTCCCACTTTTCACAAATAATCACAGTTTTACACTTAGTTTTTGCACAGTTTCCTACACGCTTTTACATTTTTATTCATTTTGCACAATATTTTTCTCTCCTTTCTTAATCAAATTTCATGATTTCAACTCCCATGCATGCACAACACTCCCACCTTTCGTTTGCACCTATTTATAGGGGTTAAAAACCCTCCCCCGATCCGTTCTCCCCCTTTCTTTCATGCTAGTTTATCACTTCGGGGCACATACTATACTTTCATGATCTAATGGGTGTTCTTTTATTTTTATGGCTTTGTTTTGCAGAGATTATCAATTGGAACGTGAGGCCTTCTTCCTCTAGTTGGCTGGAAGGAGAGGAGGTCTGATCCCACCAGTTCCTTTCACCCATCTTCAAGGTGCGATCACGTTGTAGCGGTCACCTTCGACGGCGGTCTTCTTCATTTTCCCAAGGTACGTCGTAGGTTTGTTTTCATTATAGCATCTATTTGCTACTGCTAATCCTTGGGTGGCGATCACGGTTCACTCAGTTTTTTTTTATCGCCCTTTCTTTGTTCATGCTATCATGTTTTTTTATGATCACACTAACATATACATGCATAGCTTGTTAGAGGGCGGGGTAGGTTACATTTACTATCTACAGTCATGAAGTGCCAGAATATCTCTCTTTAAAAAATTTCTCAAAATTTAACATTCATGGCAGAGCAATAGCATTAAAGTGTTGAGTAACTAGGGATTCAGACCTCTGATCAAGGTGTCTCCTCACGTCAAAAGACACTTCTATTGCTCACTCTATTCTCTAAAGAGAAGTATTATAGTTATCACACTGAGGAACTGGGAATTTCGGCCTCTGATTAAGGTGTCTTCTCATATACCAATGTGTAATTTACCAAAATTACTCAATGGCAGCTTCGCTACTCAGCAAAGAAAAATCTTCCACCCCTCTGAAATAATTTGTAGACTGTTTGTCCTCAATACCTTTGGACCATTCAACAGTAGATAAGCCTCTAGTTACTTGATTAGTACAGCATTTTGACAGCTTTCTCTTGGCATAACTATTTCAACTTGGTCCTTATTCTTTATTTTGTACGATGATAATCTTCAATCTTATTCTTTGTCTTTCCTGCTTATTAGCCATGAGGTCTTTCAGCTCAATCTAGTTACGTTACTTGGATCTTTAAGGGTTGCATCTGAGATTCTTCTACCATGTGAATTCATTGTCTCTGGTCTTACCAGCTTAGCAGTACCTTGGTTCTCCTTACACTCCTTTTGATGATGTCAAAGGGGGAGAATGGATTTGAGCGCATGACTTATGTTCTGGTTGGAGGTCAGTATGTCAGGGGGAGCTAGTGTGTCATGAGTAAAGTCAGCATGTCAGGGGGAGTTAGTATGCAGGGGGAGTTAGTATGTGGCATTGCATGTATATCTGTTCAGACTCATGTTTTATTGACTGCATTAATTGTGATTGGCTCATAGTCTTGTCATCATCAAAAAAGGGGGAGAATGTTGTATCCCTGTGGTTTTGATGATGTCAAACACCATAAGTCATAATTCAAACATATTTTGTCAGAAGCCTTCATGAGTCTGTGCATTGGAGTCAGTGTGCCTGCATGAAATCACGGTCTGCTGCTTTCAAGTCTACATACATTACCGGTACAAGGTCGGTGCAGGTTTTGATTTCAAAAGCACAAGGTCGGTGCATCGCTTGCTTCAGGCCATATGAAGTCGGTGCATATATCAGCTCAACGCACATAAGGTCGGTGCATCTTCTGCTGCTCGTATATAAAGCCCAAGCACATTTGCTTTCCTGGTCGGTGCACAATTGCATGATCACTTATAAGGTCAGTGTAACATTTCTCTATACTACATTGCCAAGGTCGTTGCATACATTGTTAGACACATATAAGGTCTATATGACGTCGATGCTATTTCAGACCACTTGCTGCTGTGGTCGGTGCATGTCTGTGTCACCAGAATATAGGTCGGTGCATGCTTGTGTTAACTGTCTAAGGTCAATGCATGTTTTCCAGACTGCATATGAGGTCGGTGCACTTTACAGTTTCTTCGTGAGAAGGTCGGTGCACATTTTGCTGTTCAGCATAGAACGTCGATGCACATTATGCCTGCGCATATAGAAGGTCAGTGTAATGTTTGCATCGTGCATATAAATATAGGTCGGTGCATATTTTGCCATACGGATGCATGGGTCAGTGTACTTTTTAGCTCTATGCAGATAAGGTCCGTGCACTCCACTGTTTAGAGTCTGTGCACATCTCAGTCTTTGAAAGGTAAGGTCAGTGCACATCATCAAACGGCTAATACTCACGACTATTTCATTGCCAGGTCAGTCATGTGGTTGAGCATCTACTGAGCAACCTGCGAACTTACCTCACGTGGAATTTTAAGTACCAGGTTAACAGCACGTGATCCAAGGCAAGGAGCGGATTAGATGATCCTGCCACATGGACGGCTACATTACCACGATTTTGACATGTGGAACCTCGAAGGATCAGATCTGCATGAAAGTTTGGGCGGGAAACATGGTATCTACGCGCCCATCGTCTGCTTATAAAAGAGGATCGAATGGCTGGGAGAAAGGTGAGAGAGCAGAGCTGAATAGAAGAGAAGAGAGAATATCTGAAGCCACTGCTAGTGCTGAAGTTCCCCCCATTCAAGATGAGAGAAAAGTCTAGGAGAAAATCAAGAGAGATTGAACCAGTTCAGAAAGAGGAGAGCCAGATTGATCGTCCGTCTTTGAGTCTGAAAGTCTGCTTCTATGGAAGCTACATTGTCATTATTTCTGGGCATGTTTTTCTTCTTCGTTTTATTTTCCACCTTCGAGTTTTTTCATCTTTTCAATCCTACTTTGTTACCCTATAAATTCACTTGGAGAAAGGGAGTGGTACTCCAGTTTCCCTCCATCATATTTGGAGGAAGAGAGGAACGATCCTCTGGTTCGTGAGTTGCTGGGAGCAATTCACGGGGTTCCTTTTGCTGATTGCAAAGGAAGGTAGGTTGGACCTCCAATGATTCTTCTGATCTTCAGAAGAGCGAGGAGAGTGTTCCTCGGGCAAGCTGTCAGGCTGTGGGTGTTAGCAGATTGAGTATGTAGTTCTTAATTCCTTAGTGCAAGGAAGCCTTACTCTGATGGAGTAAGGGGTGGATGTAGATTGCGGATCGCAATCGAACTACCATAAAAACTCTCTGTTCCATCTGTGTGGATTACTTGGCTGTTCTCTCGATTTGGCTCTAGCACGTCAGCTGTTCGATTATTGTTTCATCCTAACTCTCTCTCTTGATAAGCTTCCGTCCATCAGTCTGCTCCGTGGCCAGACTAGGAAAGTTTCCTTACTGCAATTCAGATTATATAATGTTTTTTCAAATTACTCTGAATTGGACGTGATCTATTTATCCCCCCCTTCTAGCTCATGTTCTGTGTGTTTTATCATGGGCACTGTGCCCCAAACTTCGATTACTACTTTAGCACTTTGCTCAGGCCTTCAACCCCGAGTCCCAGTCAAGTCAGCACCCGACACGGGCTACTTGCCCCGGGTCTCCGGCTCCCCAACATTTCGCTCGAATCTTGAACCCCGAGTCCCAATCAAGTCGGCACCCGACGCGCGCTCCTTGCCCCGGGTCCCCGGCTTTCCAGCATCTCACTCGGGCTCTCAGCTCCGAGTCCCAACCGAGCATGCCCCTAGCACGGGTTCCATACTTCGGGGGTAAGGCTTCCCAGCACTCTGCTCGGGTCTTCCGACTCGAACACTGAAAGAGCCATCACTCAATACGGGTTCCCATCCCCAAGTTCGAGGCTCCCCAGCATCCAGCCCAGGCACACAACCCCGGGTCTTACTAAGGTCGGTTCTTGGCACGGACTCCGCATCAGGCCCCTGGCCTCCTAACTCTACCATAGGGTATTTCCCCCTATTATCCAGTAACACCAACTCCCAGCACAGGTCTCCCTCTTTGCGATGCGACAATCTCAGTGCCTGCTATGGGCCCTTTGTCTCACCCTCTAGCTACATCAGCACCCACCTATGGTTGCTTGCACTCTAGTATCTTCTGCAACATTGGTTCTCGATGCAAGAGCGCCATTTCGAGCATCGATGACACATCTGTCAGCTCGAGCAAGAGCTTACACCCGAGTCACTCAGCCATTGGCTCCCGATACGGGACTTGTGCCCCAGAGGCCGATTCCAGCACTTTCGCCTGATGGCCTCGCGCTGCTAGCAACGGGAGATCAGGTTTTCTCGGTCTACCACCTCGGAGCAGGATCTTCCTCGGCTCCCAGAAGGAGCATCACCACGGCCGTAAAGGTAGGCGACTCGCCGCTTTAACCAGCAATTCTGGAAAGACCATCCTTGTCGGCGACCTGTGGATTCATCTTAATGAAGGTGAACTAGTCATACCTCGAGAGCGAACCGTCCCTACGATCCCCACCACCAACCGCTTCAGCCTCCTACGACGGACGTGAGAGGATAAAGCGAAGCTTAGAGAAGCAGGCGCCTCGACAGTAGTTTAGGGGCACCCGCACTAGCCCAAAACCCAGGCTCCCAAGTCTTGTCGAAGGAACGATGACAAGGGAGATCCACAACTTATCCTAAGAAGAATTTGGGTTACCCCGGAAGAGGCTCAAGCTATTCGAAGGGCACGTACCAAGAACCCCTTCTGAGCGCTCAAGAGTGCCGTCGGGTGGGACGCAGCCGCGTCTACATCGGCACAGTTCAACGACACCCAGCCACTCAGCATCCCCCGCTTAAATAAGCGGAAACAAAGAAGGGCTCGTTTCGGACCCCGCCAGCACTCAGTTCCTAGTTCTCCTCAAGTCGACACCATGATGGAGGCTCTACCACAACGAACCTCGGTCTTTGACAGGCTGGGGACACCAATCCGCTCTGAGAAGCATTCCCAGAAAAAGCGGATGGTTCGGCTCATCAATGATGCAGTTCGGGTGTTCGCGTGTTATACCACCAGACACCAGCCTGATACTCAGTCTAATGACCTAAACCAGCCTCTTATCCTGCTCAGGAGGCCTCGCCATCAAACTCAACCTCCGGCGCCGTCGGGCCACATCGGCACTTCCGTCGGACCTCAGGCATCGTAACGTGCGAAATAAGTTCAAACCGAGGGCCGTGGTGTACAGATCAACGTGGACCCAGCCAACAATGATCCTCCGGCAAACGAAGTTCAAGAGGTGACCCTCGAGACTCTCGTGAAGGAGAACCAACATTTGAAGGCCCTCCTGCAAGACCTCCTTCAGGAACGGGACGTTCACCCTTAGCAACCTGCTAGGCCTCCGGCCGAAGCACCGGCATAGCCAGTGGGGAACAATGGTGTCAACACTTCAGCGACAGCTGCCCGAACCCCAACAGTAGCTGGGTTCAGCACGCCCCCTATCGAAACTCATCCGCGAGCGTCCAATACGCCAGTGCCAGAAAATGTCATGGCACAACGTCAGATGATCGAGCGGATTGTCGAGACAAAGCTCGCCTAGTATGGGGAAGGGGTCACTACTATAGACCTCTACAGTGTACCCTACCCGCTCCATCACAAGTTGAAAAAGCTCCCTCCGGAGTACGCCAAGCCCCCGAAGCTACAGAAGTTCGACGGGCAAGGGTCTCCACATGAGCACTTGGTCTACTACATTATGGCCATGGGCGAGCTAGCGTTAGACGAGTCGTATCTCCTCCGCTACTTCGCCACCTAACTCATGGGAATGGCCTTTCTGTGGTATTCCCGCCTGAAGCCCACCTCAATGATCGACTGGGTAGATCTCCAGAAAAAGTTCCTCGACCATTTTCAGATGGTCGAGCGTAAGATATCCCTAACCGAGCTCTGTTCTCTCTGGCAGAAGAAGGGTGAGAGCGCCCACGACTTCATCAAGAAATGGCGAGACCTCAGCATGAGGTGTATCAACCCGCCAGTCCAAGAGGATGCCATCACCATATGCCGCAGAGGCTTGGCAGCCGAGGTCAGTGAAAATCTCCTTGGCACCAATATCAAAGGCATCGACCAACTCAACTCGGCCGTCACCGAAATAGAGATGTTCTTTGCCAATAACCCAAGCTACACTTTAGCTAAGGGTAAGCAGACGCGAGAATGCCAGCCCGGTAAGGAGGTGAACATCATTGAGTTCACCCCCGCAGCCAAAGCTAGTAAAGAGGCCAAGCCAAGCAGCTCTGACAAAAAGCCAGCAGACAAGCCGCCTGCTCCTTCCTTTTCAGAGCATATGAAGACACCCTTCTCCTTTAAAAAGGAACACATGAAGATGCTCATCGACCTCTTCATGGCCCAAAAGATCATCGAGCTGCCAGAAGCTTGCAAGCCAGATGAGGCCCAGAAAACTGATGACCCTAGCTATTACCCATATCATCGCATGCTAGGCCATCTGCTTGAAGATTGCTACATCTTCAAGACTTAGGCACAGAAGCTAATCCGAGACCGCCTCATTAAAATGAAGAGTGGTCTCGTCAATCCCCCGCAGCCACATGCGTGGTCCAGGCCAGCCAAGGCGGCGCGTGTGATTCATTACATAGCTAACGTGATTCACATGATGGCTGCATTCTCTCACTCTGACAATGAAGCAGAGGAGCCCAGTACCAGCGAAGGTGAGCATTCACTTTGGTATCTGGGGTAGGGACCCTGGCATGACCACCTACGCCTCTCCTTTCCAAGAGAAAGAACCCGGTGGCTCTTTGATGTCGTCGTCGAGAGATGGCAAATCATGCCCCACGATCAGCCAGTAGACTACACCCAATGGGACTTCAGTCATCCCCAGTATTCCCATTTCATGCCAGAATCTGCCATGCGATCGAATCCTGCAAGGAAGTTCAACACCGAATCCAGGAACATATCCATTGGGAGTAGATCGATGTTGAAGGGAACTCTATGGTGACTCAGAGGCTTCGAGAAGCCATTGAAGAGACCATGAGCATTGCCAGAAATGCACCAGAGCAACCAAAACCACTTCAAGCAAATAGGCACGGGCTGCCTTATCAGCATACCCCAGAATGGCTCGAGTTTTGAACCGATAATCGAGAGGCTCTCGAGTGCCTACGAAGGCGCAGGGAGCGGGACGCCAGCCAGGAGGCAGAGTCGAGTGACTTCTCTGTCAATGTCATCCATCCTCCCGCCACCCCAGCTCCTCCAGACGCCTAGAAATCAACAACCGGCCGACCAGCCCCTGCCACTTCGGCCGTGCAATGGCGGCCCTGACAAGAGCTGGAGTCTCTCCCATTCTCCAGGGCGGATACCGCCAGGCTCCTCTGAGTCCTTCTCGGCCGAGAGGCGAGACGATGATGGGCGCCCCAAGTTCCTCTCACTCCCCTCATACCCCACCTCCATCTCCGGTATCAGGAGATGGGAAGGGGAAGCAAAAGTAGGATGAGGTTCCAGCATGGTCGTGTCGGGTCCCTTTGGTAGGCGAGCCCTCAGGCCCTCCCCGTATACCCTGCAGCCCAGTCCAGATCATAGAATAGACATCTTCGGAGTCTTTAGCGACTCTGGCCAACAAGCCTGGTCCTCTACCACAAGGCCCAGTCAATGCACGATGTCGGGATGACTACTAGGAGCGGCGACACCCCGCTACATCGTCAGTTACCACCTGATCCCGCTCCAAGCCAGATGGTAAAGGGAAGGCTAAAGAGCAGGACTCCCAGCGAGTCCCCCAATTTACATTTTAGCAAAGACCTTCACCACCGCGGGTAAGGCATCAAACTGCGTGTACGTCTTTGTACGCCAGCACCAACATGTCGGCCTACCACAGGGCTCCTTCGCCACCGCGGGTAACGCATCAAACCGCACATACGTCTTCAGACGCCAGCCCCAGCACACCAGCCTATCAAAGGTTACCTCCTTCACCACCGTGGTACGGCTTCAAACTGTGCATACATCTTTGGACGACAGCACCAGTATGCTGGCCTACCAAAGGCCTCTTTCGCCACCGCGGGTAAGGCATCAAACCACGCACATGTCTCCGGATGCCAGTCCCAGCATTCCAGCATACCAGGAGCTACCACCTGAGGTAATCGAGCAGGCGATCAACGCCACCTTCTGAATACAACAAGCGGAAGGTGCCTGGATTGAAATCCAGGCAAAGAAAAGCTGGCGACATCACCCTGCCAAAACATCATCTCAGAGATATCCTCATGGGGATTTATCAACTCCGGCCCTAGTACCTCTCCCTCCTACTCCCCTGGAGGCGGCCATCGCCAAGAAACTGGAGAAAAATAGGAGGAAGAACCTCAAAAGGCTGCTCAAGAAACAAGCTGAGTAAGCAGCCGCCTTACAGGCTCCAACCGAGCCAAGGCCTCTCCAGAGGCTCTAGCGGCTCATCGACGACCTGGAGGAATACATTGCTCCTCGTCCTACCAGATCTCTCCCACTCGATAGCTATATCCCGTGGGAAGAGATGCAGAAGCGAGCTCACCTCAGAGGCTGGGGCCAAGAGATGATCCAGAAAATCAAGAATGGCGAAAGGCTCCTCATCCCAGAAGAACTCTCCTTGTTCTATAAAGACAAGGAGATCACAACAGAGCAACTAGAAGAAATGCTTCGGGGCTGCACCTGCAACATGGTGGCCATTCCACCCCCTGATAACATCAACGCCTCCCGACGAGGTGAGCCAGTGGCCTTCCGAACCAGACAAAGAACCATCGCCCCGCTTGGGCTATAGCCAGCTCCAGAACACACCGGCCGCAACTGAGGTCGTGGCCGGGGACGGGGTAGAGGCCGTGAGAGGATTCCCGAGCTACCTCTTCACCCGTCCCACCTTTGACCCGGAGCGAATTATCCTCTTTAAAGGAGAGGAACCTACCCCCATTCCAGTGGTAGAAATTTAAAAAGGGGCCGGCATCTTTGACCCCTCCTGCACGGAGGGGACAACTGCCAGCATCCCAGTCCCTGCACCAGCTCCGTTCTCTTCTGCAGAACAAGCAGGACCATTCGGTAAGGACAAGCCAGCTCGCCAACCACTCTCAGAAGAGCCATATTGGCACCCCTGTTCCAGAAGTCCACAGGTGATCAGAGTCAGCCCGATCCCAGTGGCAACGGCAAGGCAGTGCAACTCCTAGACGGGGAGCAGCGCAGTAGCCCACAGAACATCGAGCCTGACATACTACCATCATTGGAGGATGCTCGAGCTCAAGCCAATCGAGAGGTCCTCCACCAGATGAAGCGATTTCCCGCCAGCATTACAATCCGGGAAGCCATTGCTTGGAGTAAAGAGCTAAGAGAAACTCTTATCAAAATACTCCAAGAGCCAGAAGCTTATGAAGCACATGTCACGGAGATGAAGGCGGCTCCCTATGAAGCCTTCATAGCCACCGTCTCCTTCACGGAGAAGGACATGCTGCTCTCCCCTCCTTGCCACAACCGTCCTCTCTACATGAAGGGGAAGGTCAATGGGCATGAGGTAAATCGGATCCTGGTGGACGCCGGTGCTACTGTCAACATCATGCCACTCAAAACATTCGAGACTTTATATCTGACCCCATACCTCCAAAAGGTTCAAGCGGTCAAGATATTCGTCTTCAATCAAGACACCGAGGATGTCCTCGACCGGGTGGATGTCGATCTGGTGCTCGATGATTTCACCTCCAAGGTGACATTCTACATCATCGATGCCAACACATCCTATAAAGTGCTACTGGGTAGACTGTGGCTGCATGAAAATTGGGTCGTGCCGTCAACTCTCCGCCAATGCATCAAGTATGCCAAGGACGGGGAATAGCACACAGTCTTCGCAGACCTGTCCCCATTCACCCCAGCAAAATGCAATCTCGCCGATTCTGTGCTCTACTTCGGGGGAATCAGTCCTTACCCCGTAATCAAGAGCAAGAGCAATGGCTGACTCTTAGAAGAAGATGAGGATGATCTCTTCTCCATTGACGAGGAGAAGGCCAAGCTTTATCGGCTACGCCTTAGCTCCAAGTCAACCCCAGACCGCCCCGAGCGGCGCAAGATCGACTTTGAGGCTAACCTTATTTGCCGAGCAATCAACAAGAGTATATGCATGCCACCAGACTGTATCCAGCTCCCATGTGCATCAGAAGAGCACAGGGTTGAGTCGCTAACGAGATTTGTCGTTACCTTCAAGCGACAACGCAGAAACAAGAAAAAGGATAACAGGGACAAGCCCATTGTCTTCTATAAGGGAGACATGGTCCCTCAAGCCCCACCGGGCGACGACTTCGGTTGGTCCAAACGAGCCGATGATACCCCTGAAGCAGTCCAAGTACTGGACGACCTACCGCCGCATATTCAGAAGATGTGTCTGAAGCAACACATCCCTCAATGGCAAGCTTCCGCACAGCGGAGATGTTTTCACCCGCTATGGACCCCTTCCCAGGTCCGGGGGCAATCCCCCATCCTTTCATTAGGATACCAGGGGACTCGGCTATGACCAAGACCCGGACTTCCATGTCTACTACACGATCAACGTCGTAGGCTTGAAACAGCCAGTCGATGACCAGGCTAAAGTCGAGGCAAAATTTGACAGCTTCAGGGATGAGGAAGAGGAGATCCTGATCTCGATCCCTGTTAAAGCCAGCACTCTAGTTCAGGCAATCGAAAAATCCTCTTCGCCTCCCTGCGAAAATCTCAAGGCTGAAGAAGCTCCTCCTGCCACCCAGCCTGTCAAAGGACTCAATTCGACAGACTCTCCTGATGAGGGAGGTATCTGGGACATTAGTCGCGACCGATCGTCAGCTTTAGCAGGTAACCCTAGGGAAACCTCAGTGGCACCAGTCGACAACCACTGGCAAGAAGCTAGCGATCCAGATCAATCTTTGATGGATTCCAGCAACAGTAACTTTCCATTCCCATCCGCATCAACCAGTGGCTTCAAAAATCAAGAAATACACGAAGCCGACACCAATGATGAGGATTTCATCGACTTCCAACCCGCTCCTCCCGAGCTGGAGGACGGTGGCCAAGTAACCGTTGATGAACTCGTTGAAATCAACTTGGGTGAAGATGAAGCCCACCAGCCAACATTCTTCAGCACTCTTCTTACCGAAGCAGAAAAGCGGGACTACCAGCAACTCCTACTTGAATACAAAGACTGCTTCGCGGGACATATAAGGAGATGCCAGGGCTAGATCCCTCCCTAGCAGAGCATGAGCTAGCCATTTCTCCCACATCAACCCTAGTCAAACAGCCACAGCGGCGCATGCACCATGAGCTGGAGCTCCAAGTTTCGGTCGAAGTCAACAAAATGGCGGAGGTCGACTTCATCGAGCAGTGTATCTACCCGATCTGGCTCGCCAACATAGTCCCAGTGAAAAAGAAAAATGGTCAAGTCCGCATTTGCATCGACTTCTGGGACCTCAACAAAGCCTGTCTGAAGGATGACTTCCCAGTTCTGATCACGGAGAAAAAGGTCGACATGACCACCGGACATGAAGCCCTATCTTTTATGGACGGGTCATCCGGTTATAACCAGATCCGGATGTCCCTCAAAGATAAGAACCACACCGCCTTTAGGTTCCCCAACGGGATTTTCAACTATAAGCGAATGCCCTTCGGTTTGAAGAATGTCGGCGCTACTTACCAGAGGGCAATGACCAAAATATTCGACGAGATGCTGCACAACATCGTTGAGTGTTTTGTCGACGACCTCGTCATCAAGACTGAAAGGCACGAAGACCACCTACATGATTTGCGCCAGGTCTTCAACCGACTCTGGCAATATGGGCTCAAGATGAACCCCATGAAATGTGCCTTTGGCATATCCAGCGGCAAGTTCCTTGTCGTTGTCATCAGATACCGAGGAATTGGGGTGGACCCCAATAAGATCAAAGCTATCCGGGAACTTCCACCACCCACGAACCTCACCGAGCTCAGGTCCTTCCAAGGAAGATTGGCCTACATTCGAAGGTTCATCTCCAATCTCTCCAGTCGATGTGCGCCTTTCAATAAGCTTATGAAGAAAGACGCCCGGTTCATATGGGACTCAGATTGCCACGTGGCTTTCGAGCAGATCAAGGAGTACCTCCTTACTCCCTCGGTGTTAGTGGCACCAGTCAAGGGTAAGCCCCTCATACTCTACATCGCTGCCATGGATACTTCGTTGGGGGTTCTTTTGGCACAAATCAATGGGGAAGGTAAAGAGCAGCCACTCTACGACCTCTGTCAAAAACTAATTGGCGCTGAGTATCGCTACTCCCCCATGAAGAAAGTCTGATTGGCATTGGTATTCACCGTCAAGATGCTACGACACTACCTTCTGGCCCATAGGGTTGAGCTTATATCTAAGCACGACCCACTCAAATATCTCCTCAGACAGCCCGTCCTCTCAGGCCGACTGGGAAAATGGGCTCTCCTGCTGATGGAGTACAATATTACTTACGTCCCAAGAAAAGTGATCAAGGGACAGGGCATGGCTGAATCCTTGGCAACCCATCCAGTACCAGACGACTCACCTCTCAACACGGAGCTCCTTGATGAGGAGTCCCTTGTTGTCCAGTCACAACAACCAGTTGAATAGACCGGAGATGTCTTGCATTACCAGCGGTAAGATGCCCTCACAGTAAATTTACCTTACTGGGAGCTCTACTTCGATGGCACTTCCCAGGGTATTACCCGGAATAATTAAAATCTAGCCGTCATGGCAGGTGCCGGCATCATCTTCCTAACCCCTTAGGGCAGAGTTTGGTACAACTCATGTGCCCTCATGAAATCCCTGACCAATAATGAAGTTGAGTATGAAGCTCTAATCATCAGACTTCAGATGGCTCTCGACATGGGCATCAAGTGCCTTAAAGCCTACGGGGACTCCCAACTAATAGTCCGGCAAGTCCTCGGCATTTACGACATGCGAAAGAAGGAGTTAGTCCCATACCATGCCGCCATCACCAGACTCACCCAGAAGTTCTATTTCTTTGAAATAGATCATGTCCCCAGGAGCAGCAACGCTCAGGCAGATGCCCTAGCCAAATTGGTTGCGGCCATCAAGCTTCCGCCCGAAGGCGAAGTTGACATCACTTTCAAGCACAGAAGGCTAATGCCGACTACACTCGAAGGTGAATCCGGCCTCACTGCCTATGAGGTCCACAGCCTCAACCAGACCACTCCTCTAGAAGAAGAAGATTGGCGTGAGCCTATCATCAAATTCAAGCGACGTTGGCTCCCTCCTGACCGAGCTTAAAGAGTCCAGTTACTTCGCCGGGCAATGTCATATGAGTTGATCGGTGACTCTCTATATATATACTACCCTCACACAATCACTAACTCTAATAGGACTTCCAAAGTCTTATAAATAAACTTGTTCGGCCAACCCTAAATCTATTTGGACGAACTACTGCTGCACGGTACGTGAAGAACAAACTGTTCTTCTTATTCCCTTTTGTTTTTCTTGCTTCAGATTATATGAAGAATAATTAGTTTTCTTCTTGTTCAGGAAACTTGCTACTGCCGTCGAAGAATAGGTAATATTCTTCTATCTTTTCCTTAAACGTCGATTATAACTATGAAGATTATTAACATCTTCATCTTCCCTCTTTTTCTCTTCCTCTACAGGTTCTGTAGCGTGAAGATCTTTGAAGAACATTTGTTCTTCTTCCGGCTACTGCTGCTGTTGCGGATTTTCGTTGCAACAGAGCTCATCTTCTATCTCATCCTTCACGTTCCATTAAAGGTAGGATTTTCTCAAGTCACTGTAGCCCAAACTAAATTGATACAGTACAATAATTATCATGCATATACATGGTTTGGTTTACTATAGTTTCTGAACGATTTTCTGTTAATTTCTTGAAAGAAACGTCCTTAGCAAGGGCGTGACTATGAAATACACGCCCCAGACTAGGGCGCTACTTGGCAAGTCACGACCTTTCCCAGGTCGTCAATTTCATATTTGACGCCCTGTACACAGGCGTAAATTTCATGTAAATCTTAAGAACTGGTTATCCATGCAATTACATGAAATCAAATCAATAATTGTTGACGGTTAAAAGTCAATAAACATGAAACATCAAATCTGATATACTGCATGTGAATTCCTGCCAATTTTCCTGTCATGACAATATGATTGTTATCCTTGATTATCGTGCAAATCTTGCTAATTCCTAATATTTCTTGAATTCACGACCTAGACTAGGTCGTTTTTCCCTGTGGTAACGCCCCATCACAGGGCGTGAATTAACAATAAACGCCCCTTACTAGGGCGCGTATCTGTTAAAAATCCTGGAATATATATTCTGTGAAAAATAGAACTTAATGATTAACGCCCCTTCCAAGGGCGCGTTTTTGATAATTTCTGAAAATAAGTATGTTCTGAAAAATATTGTAAATAAAAGACGCCTGCTACAGTAGTCGTCAACTCTTGAAGAAACGCCCCTGATGAAGGCGCGTTTTAGATAAATTATTGAAATTATTGAAAATTCTGCAAAACGGACCATATGTAAACGCCCTTCTGTTAGGCGTTAATTACTTGAGAAACGACTTGACCTAAGTCGTTATTTTACTGTAAACTGATTTTTCCTCTGATTTGCTAACCGATGGTTTTATATAATATATATATATATATCGGCACTATTCTCCACTCCGTGAGTATAGTCCCACTTTTCACGGTGTTTTATCGATCACACTCAACTCTCATTGACATACAAGCTCTCCATTGGACATTTCGTTCCTTTGGACTAGCGAGTTAGTCATAGAGACCTCCGTAAGACTCCTCGTAGCCTTGGATTCCCTCAAGGCCGACTGAGCTGGTTGTACCCTAAAAACCCATTACACCATTGATGCCATGTCACTCTAAAGAAACATGGTATACCGGCCCTTATGATTATACAAAGAGTATATCATAAGAAATTCTTAATGGGATGATGATATCATGTCATATCATGTCGTTCTTGTAAACCCCAATTCTATGATAAGAGTGAGGGTATCTTACCTTTGATATACTGTTCATGTGGACCTCAATTCTATATAAAGAATGTCCATATTGATTTGTCATGGTACCTAAGTTAAGGGAACCATATTCTACCTAGTTTTATCGATATCGTGATTATGCCGTTATTATCGCCATTCTATGTCCTTTGTCATATTTTGGACTCTATTCTATCAAAGTTGTCATACGTGTCTACAAGCTTGATTATTGAAATTCTATATTGGCTATATAAACCAGAGTGGATGTCAAAACACATGACAAATGCCTGCGCATATAGGGCCCGATCTGGTCCTGGGGGGAGCACCCGAAAGTACTTGTACCCATGGGAGTTAAAATGATAAGGTATCTAACATTATACCGAGTACTTGACTTGCTTGATTGGACATTCCACACACATCTTGTACTTGAATCGTACTTGACTTTACAGGAAACGCGTGGCCCGAAAAAGGGTAATTTACTTGCTTGATACATGATAGCCAAAGTTCTTGACATGACTTGTTAAACGTGCTTGCTTGAATATCTTGAATAACTCGTATCTTGTTGAAAGTTCATGATAAGTTCATCTTATTTCCTTGATATTACATTCTCTCTATCTTGTCGTTTCATGCGAGCATGCATAGCCTTATTGTATTCATGAAAATGTAATTATTAAACCCCTTGCTAGTACTTGAGATATAATTTCCTACTGAGCGTTCGCTCATTCCGTTTGTCCCTTTCTACTTTTCAGGTAAGTCCGACGATGGAAGTCAATCGGATGGGAATGGTCAAGAGTGAAAGTGATAGAGTTTCTACAAGTGTCGTCTAGTCTTTTCCATAGTTTCTTGAGTCAAATATGTATTCTTTTCCTTTTTTTGTTAAACAGAGTATTGGATTTGTAATAGTCTATCCATTATGAAATAAAGGATTGGGTTATCTTGCTATTTTGCGCATCTCTATCTTTGTGTCGAATACACGACCACTCTGATTGACATGATTGATATAGACACGTCGCGCATCTCCGGGTATCTTCCGCGCTCGGGACGTGACAGACTCTGTCTGATATAGCGGTATACAACCATAGCGCGTTCATGAAGAACGCGCTATGACGATATAGCGCGATAACTAAAAGCCCATTAAATGATTTGAAAAGGAAAACTATCCTTTGGGCAGTCATTTAATCAAATATTGAATGAGAAAAAACATCCAAAGGGGATACTATAATGATCAAGTGTAAATAACAACTGCTCAAAGGATAACTTCAATTAGATCCATAACACGCTATGAACAAGAAAGCGATAAGAGCGGATAGCGCGGGAATGCCAAACTTGAGATCAGATCCAAGGTAAGAAATTGAAATGTTGGGCCAAGAATAGAGAAAAAACCCAGAAAAGCAACCAACTAAGGATCAATTGGGGCATTAACTAGGAGAATAAAGAAAATGCTCAATTTATCGGCCAAAATTGGGTGTCTACACACGCGAGCCAAAAGTAAGGGTCGCGTAGGTAAAACTTAAGGTCTATTTATAGGGTTAGGTAGGGTTTTGAGGATTTAAACGAACCTGGAGTCCCAATTAGGGTTTCAATTCGATCCTTAAGCATTCTAGACTCTTCCAACTAGTAGATAGCATCGATCCCTAGTGATTAGGCTTGAAGAAAACCAAGATTTCCACGTTTCTAACTGTTCGCGATCGGATGGATAATAGCGGTCGCTTGTAGACCGTTTTATACTTTAGGCGGTCCCTTGATAGACCGGTTTTATCCCTTGAGGTCGAATTTGAACTATTTCAAACTCTTTGTTATTTATTCGTTGATTTATCCGATAATTGGTATATTTATCCCCTAAATTTTAAAAATAGCCTATTTTAAGCTTCTAGAATATGGGCTAAGTATTTGGAATTTAGAATAAGAAACTAATGTAATGTGGAATAATGTTACAAATTGTATAACGAGGGTTGCAAAACAACTCTTAGGCGAATCTAAAGGTAAAAAGAATTTAGAAAAAGAGACTTGGTGGTGGAGTGAGGAAATCAAAAATATCATTAGAGTAAAAAAGGAATGCTTTAAAGTTTGGCAAACTAACAAAAATGATCAAACCCTAGAAGCCTATAAAATTGCTAAAAAGAGAGCTAAGAAAATAGTTAGCGAAGCTAAATCAAAGGCATTTGAAGATTTATATAATAAATTAGGAACCCGAGAGGGTGAAAAGGACATATTTAAACTTGTTAAATTAAGAGAAATGAAAACTAGAGATTTAGATCATGTTCGGTGCATCAAAGGTGAAGATCAAAGGGTTTTAACTAAGGATCTTGAGATTAAATGGAGGTGGCATAGTTATTTTCAGAAGTTACTTAATGGAGATTCCGTCAATGATTTATCGTTAGAAGGTACCCAAGAGTCCACAATATTTGATAAATATCAATATTTCAGGCGTATTAAGATGTCAGAAGTGGAGGATGCTTTAAGAAAAATGAAAGTGGGTAAGGCCTTAGGACTAGATGGATTACCTATTGAAGTTTGGAAAGGCCTAGGAGATATTGGTATTCAGTGGCTAAGTAAATTTTATAATAAAATTTCAAAGGAACGGAGAATGCCAGAAGTTTGGAGAAAAAGTGTTGTAGTTCCTTTCTATAAAAATAAAGGAGATATTCAAAGTTGTAACAATTATCGTGGAATTAAGCTTATGAGTCATACTATGAAACTTTGGGAAAGAGTAATTGAAAAATGCCTCCGATGTATGACTACTGTATCAGAAAATCAGTTTGATTTTATGCCAAATAGATCTACTACAGAAGCTATTTTCTTACTACGGCAGCTAATGGAGAAGTATAGAGAGATGAGAAAAGATTTGTATATAGTTTTTCTTGATTTAGAGAAGGCGTACGATCGAGTACCGAGAGAATTGATTTGGTGGACATTAAGAAAGAAAGGAATCTCTCAATGATATGTTGATTTGATTAAGGATATGTACGACAACGCTAATACTAGTGTTCGAACTATTGCTGGGGAGACTGGTGAATTTCCCGTTTCTATAGGTTTGCATCAAGGTTCTGCACTAAGTCCGTATCTCTTTGCCTTAGTTATGGATGAAGTAACTAAACAATTGCATGAGGATATCCCTTGGTGTATGCTTTTTGCAGATGATATTATTTTAATTGATGAGAGTATTGATGCTCTGAATGCTAAGTTAGAGCGTTGGAGACTTGCCTTGGAGTCTAAAGGTTTTAAAATTAGTAGGAGTAAGTCAGAGTTTATGCACTGTAATTTTAGTAATGGGAGAGTGGTTCAGAAAGACATGGTTCTAATTGATGGACATAACATTAAGAAGAGTAGTACCTTTCGATACTTAGGGTCTATCATACAAGAGAATGGGGAGATTTATGATGACGTTACACATAGGATTAAGGCAGGCTGGTTAAGATGGAGAAGTGCATTAGGTGTCCTTTGTGATCGTCATATGCCTGTGAATCTCAAAGGGAGGTTTTATAGAACGGCTGTGAGACCTGCTTTGTTATATGGTACTGAGTGTTGGGCAGTACGAAAGGAACACATCCATAAAATGTGTGTAGCAGAGATGAGGATGTTGAGATGGATGTGTGGCAAGACTAAGAAAGACAAGATTAGGAATGAGCATATCCGTAAGGACTTAGGGATAGCTCCAATTGATAGTAAAATGATAGAAAATAGACTCAGGTGGTTTGGACATGCGTGTCGTTGCCCTAATCCAGCGCCGGTTAAAAGATGTGACCAAATCTTAGTGGATGCTAGTAAAAGAGCTCGGGGAAGGCCTAAAATGAGATGGTGCGATATTATTAGGAAGAAAATGAGTTTCTTGGGTTTAAATACGAATATTGCACTTGATAGAAATCTTTGGCGGAATAGGATTCATGTAGCCAACCCCAATTAATTAGGATAAGGCTCTGATGATGATGATGATGATGATGAGAATATGGGCCAAGTCTTGTGGGCTTGGATTTGGGTCATTTGGGCTTTTAAAAGGGCCTGATCAATCAACAAATATTGGGTCTTAATATTTTTTTATTTAACCCAAGTTCATTTAATATTCTATTTATTTCTAGAAAAATCTTAGAAAATCTGAAAAAATTCTAAAATATTATATACATATATATATTTTGGGGGTATTACATCCTCCCTCACTTAAGAGAATTTGGTCCCCAAATTCAATATATAGATTTATGGATAGTGTACTTATAATTGAAGAGCTCGGGAAATTTTCTATGCATGGCTTCCTCCGTCTCCCATGTAGCATCTTGCTCCGATCCTTTATTCCACCAAATTTTCACCCTAGGAATGATTTTATTTCGAAGCTGACATACTTCTTGATCAATAATTTTGTAAGGCTTTTGCTTGTACGTCAAATCTTTCTGAATCTCTAAATTATCATAAGAGATAATATGGAATGGATCATAGACATATTTCTTTAACATAGAGACATGGAATACATCATAAACTCCTGCCAGCTGTGGAGGTAATGCTAGACGGTACACCACTTCTCCGATTCTTTCAAGAATTTCAAAAGGGCCAATGAATCTTGGCATAAGTATGCCTTTAATACCAAACCTGCGAATACCACGACCCGGGGAAACCTTGAGAAATACATGATCTCCCACCTGAAATTCCAAGTCTCGCCTTCGGTTATCAGCATAGGACTTTTGACTATCTTGGGCCACCTTGAGTCTTTTTCTTATCACTTTCACCTTGTCGGTTGTATCTCGAACAAGATCAGGGCCTATAATTTATCTTTCACCGACCTCATCCCAGCATACAGGCGTACGACAACTTCTTCCATATAATGTCTCAAACGGTGCCATTCGAATACTAGCTTGATAGCTGTTGTTGTGGGCAAATTCCACAAGAGGTAAATGGTCGTGCCAGCTTCCACCGAAGTCCATAACACATGCCCATAACATATCTTCCACTACCTGATTGGTCCTTTCAATTTGTCCATCAGTTTGTGGATGAAACGCAGTGCTAAAATTCAACCAGGTTTCCAAAGAATATTGTAGCCCTTTCTAGAATTATGAAGTAAATCGAGAGTCTCGATCAGAAATAATGATGACAGAGACACCATGTAATTTAACAATCTTTTTTATATATAAAGCAGCCAAGATATCCACAGACCATCGACTTTTAATAGGTAGAAAATGAGCCGATTTTGTTAAACGGTCTATGATCACCCATATCCCATCATGTCCACATCTTGATTTAGGTAGTCCCATTATAAAATCCATTCCTATACTTTCTCATTTCCATTCTGGAATTTTCAAGAGATGTAGTTTTCCAGCAGGCCTTTGATGTTCTGCCTTGATTTGCTGGCAAGTAAGGCAACGTGACACATAGTCTGCTATCTCTCTCTTCATATTAGGCCACCAATAATTTCTTTTAAGGCCTTGATACATCTTGGTAGCACCATGGTGAATAGTATACTTAGATTTATGAGCTTCTTCTAACATCGTCTTCTTAGTATCAGCATGATCCGAGATACAGATACGACCATGAAACAACAATCTTTTATCATTTGCAATAAAGAAACCAAGTCGTTGCTCCATATCAGCCTTAATCTCTAATAATACAGGGTCATTCTCTTGTAACTTTACTAGATCTTCAATCAATGTAGGTTGTATCCGGATATTGGCTATAAAGTAATCTTCTTTCTTCATATCAACATCTAAATTCAATTGAGTAATTTTAGAAATAAGATTTGTCATACCTTTCATAAGACTTGATAGCTTCCCCATTGGTTTCCTGTTGAGTGCATTGGAAACAGCATTTTCCTTGCCATGATGATATTGAATAGCAAAATCAAAGTCCTTGAGATATTCCAGTCATCGTCTTTGCCTCATATTCAATTCCTTTTGAGAAAAGAGATACTTCAGGCTCTTGTGATCTGAATATATAATAAATTTCTCTCCATAAAGATAATGATGCCAAATCTTCAAGGCGAATATGACCGCAACCAGCTCTAGATCATGAACATGATAATTTTCCTCATGCCGCTTCAATTGTCTTGAAGTGTAGCAAATCACCTTGCCATTTTACATGAGTACGCACCCTAGGCCAACGCCGGATGCATCAGTATAAACTTCAAATCCGCCACCTTCAATAGGCAACGCCAACACAGGTGTCGTGGTGAGATGTTCCTTAAAATCCAGGAAATTTTCTTCACATTCTTTTGTCCACTCGAAAGGATTTTTCTTTCTAGTGAGTATTGTCAAAGGAGCGACGATCTTGGAGAAATCTCCTATAGTAACCCACCAGGCCAATGAAACTCTAAACTTTAGATACGGTGTTCGGCCGGCTCCAGTTCCTAACAACTTCAACTTTAGAAGGATCCACTGCAATGCCTTCTTTGGAAATAATGTGGCCAAGATGGAAAACCTCCTTAAGCCAAAATTCACATTTGTTCAACTTAGCATAGAGTTGGTGTTCTCGTAAGGTTCGTAAAGCAACCATTAGATGTTCTTCATGTTCCTTCATTGTCTTAGAATAAATAAGGATATCATTAATGAAAATGACGACAAATTGGTCAAGATAAGGCCAGAGCACATTGTTCATTAGTTGCATAAATGCTACCGGGGCATTAGTTAACCCGAACGGCATTACAACGAATTCATAGTGCCCATTTTTGCTTCGGAAAGTAGTCTTGTGAATGTCTTCCTCCTTGATCCTCAGTTGATGATGGCCTGACCTGAGGTCAATCTTGGAGAAGTACTCCGCGCCAGACCGTTGATCAAATAGCTCATCGATACACGACAGTGGGTATTTGTTCTTGATGGTAAGTTGATTCAGCTGCCGGTAGTCGATGCATAACCTGAGGGAACCATCCTTCTTCTTGACAAATAAGACCAGCGCACCCCAAGGGGATGTGCTAGGTCGAATGAAACCTTTTTCTAGCAACTCTTGAAGTTGCTTCTTTAATTCCTTCAATTCTGTGAGGGACATCATGTAAGGAGTTATTGACACAGGTGCTGCTTCTGGTGTGAGTTCAATGGTGAAGTTAACCTCCCTCTCGGGCGGTAAACTAGGTAACTCGGAAGGAAAAATATCAGGAAACTCTTGAACTACAGGGATTTCATCTATCTGAATTTCCTTAGACTCGGTAACTACTATGGAGGCAAGGAAAGCTTCACATCCTTGCGAAATGAGTTTACAAGCATGAAGGGATAAAATAATGGTGGCATGTTTCCGATATTTAATACCAAGGAAGGAAAATCGCGGAAGACCTGGTTTCTTGAAAGATATTATACTATTGCGACAATTTATATAGGCGTCATGGTCTACCATCCAATCAACTCCCAATATGGCATCATAGCCTTTCATTTCAAGACATACAAGGTTTGCCGAAAGATTATGACCTTCCACAATTATCACGCCCCGACGCGGAAAATCGAAATGTAGCAGTTTATATCAATCATATCAATTAGAGCATACATTGCCACAAGAGACTAACCACCAGGCTAATAATAAAGAAACAATTAACCCAACTTTATTGATAATATTAATAAGAGAAAGTATTCAATTACACCAGACTCCTTGTGGACTTCTATCTCATTAATGGAAAATACATCAACTCTAGATAACAACTAATCCAAACTTGACTTGAACATAAACTCTAAATGACTCGCTCCTGGAATCACTCGCTCCCGTCCCCATCGGAACGCCCGTCCTCATCCGAGCTACCTGAAAAAGATTGGAAAGTAGGGGTGAGCAAAGCTCAGTAGAATTTTATATCTCTATCATCAGGCATAATTAAAGTGATTAATCATTTATGAATAACGTTGTAACAAAAGCGATGATAAATAAATGACAAGAGATAGATAGGAAAAAGAACATGAGCTTTCAAGTAAAGAGTAAACACAAGTATAACAAGAACTTTTCATGTCATGAAATGATAAATGGAATTGGCCATATCAAGCATGTATTTCAAGTAATTGAGTAAAAGTGGAAATGTCATAGACCAATCATGCTAGTCATGCACTTCGGTGCAATGCCACACCTTGTCATTACAAACTCCCCGGGGCACAAGTACTTTCGGGCGCTCCTCCCAAGACTAGACCGGGCCCTTTATGATGCATTGGCATTGAAGGTTTGGATCAATGATCCTAGTCTAGACATCCATCACATTAATGGCCAAGAGTTCTAAGGTTAAGCTCACGAACTTACTTCTAAGATCAAGAGAAATTCCAACAAAATTGGAATGACATCAAGTAGAAAGACTATGAGTCTTTAGGTAACAAGGATGTAAACAAGGATTGCACATAATCTCACAATTCAAGGCCAACCTTGATAACTGCTTCATGATGATAAAATAAGAAAAACCTTATTACTATCTTATCTGTGACGGTCTATAACAGGGCCGTTACAGGAATGTGATGGTCGTACACAGGGCCGTTACGTTGCTGTGACGGTCCAATCTTGGGCCGTTACAAGACACAGACCTGTTTAATTTGAGCTAGTCCAAAAACATGATTCAAACCACGTTCATGGGTTCAGGTCTTTCGGGTACAACCTACCCGGCGTCCCGGTGGGAATCCCAAGCTCACGGGGTCTTACGGAGGTCTCATAATAGTGGTCCTAGTCCGACGGAGGGAATATCCGGCGGAGAGTCCCATCTATTACAAGAATTGATGCTAATAAACATGGAAACCAAAGCGGTGCAGTCAGTCAATTCCACTGGAGTGGCATGACTGTCAAACAATAAAGCTAAGATCAAATATATATCTTACATAATTCAAAATTTATACAAGTTTAACTAAGGGTTTTTATCAAATTCTTCATGATCATTCAACTTAGGATTTTCTAACATCTTTCATGTAGAACAATGAAAAATGTATGTTTATGATCATAATACAATATTAACATCACGTTCTGCCTTACTTATAGATCAAGATATCATACTAACATAGCAAGTTTCTGGTTTTAAAAACGCATAAGCAATAGTTTAAAAAAATACTGTCAAGAGAATGTGACGGTCTAAGTAAGGGGCGTTACAAGCATGTAACGCTCTATAGTAGGTGCGTTACGTACCAGAAAATAAATAGATTAAAATTTCAAAATTTTAAAACACAGGGGCATGTGACGGTCTGTCGTGGGACCGTCAGGCTCATGTGACGATCTGTCGTGCGGCCATCAGGCTATAACGCCCTCTGGAAGATATGTCACATGACCTGGAACCCGCCGACGATGAACTTCGACATTTTACACTAAAACTTCGATTGATTATGATAGAATGAATAAAAATTAGGGAAAATGCTACCATTCGGAAGAGCGTAAAAATTCGTATAAAATAGCATAATTTGATTTAGATCTAACACAACAAGATTCAATCTTTAACTAATAATCATGAAAGTTGCCCTTTTTATACACCTCAGAGAAAAACGTGAAATTCGAACAGAATGATGAACGAGAATTGGGCAATTAGGTATCAAAAGAAAGAGCTCATGGAGACGCACAATACGGTATTGTTATATTTCTGTTTGGCCTGAGAGACACCTACCTTTGCTTAAAGGAAAGAAAGACAAAGAAGAGGGGTCGTCGGAACCCTAGGTACCGCTCCTAGAACGCCCAAATTCTCCCTCGTCCGATCACGATCGGTCCCGCCGCCTGTTGCTGGTGCAAATAGGGTTCGAAGGTGTCGAAAGCCCTCTATAAATAGAACCTATAGGGACTCCTAGAGATCGAATTTGGTTGAAGAGTCCTATGAAGAAATTCCGGTGAAAACTTCGGATAAGGTTCTAATCCACCGCCGCCGCCGCCGGTAGAAGCATCTAGAGTTAGGGTTTTCGAAGAGAAAGCAAAGACCTATCAATGGGCTAGGGTTTGGCTCGAATTGGAGCACAATTGGGCCCAAATTGTGATAGCTAAACTAGGTCTTCTAACCCACGAAAAACTCCTAAAAATGCGAAATTGGGCCTACACGAATTTTATTTTGGGCTCTTACCTGAAGACAAAGTTATTACAAATTCAATTTTACACTAGTTTCATATTTTTCCAGAATTTTAATAATTTCTTTAGAAGTTGAGCCAATAAATAATTAATTGTGGAAATATTATAGTAGAAAAAGGCAGGGTGCTACAACAATTACCTCACTATCGGGGTAATAAGTTGTAAGTTTCATTCCAGGATCTAAGGGTGTGGTAATAGCTAGGTTCGATGGTAAAGGAACCGATGAAACTAGCAAGGTTTTCGTAAAAGCAGTTGATATAAAGGAATGAGAAGCACCAGTATCAAATAACATAAATACGGGATGTGAATAAATTTGAATAGTACCTTTCATAAGCCCATCATCCTTGGGCGCTTCATCATTATCTACAATAGTTTTAAGACGAGCATGTCGCTTTCGTCCACCGCTAGAAGACTGATCCTTTATGAGGGGGCAATCTGGCATGCGGTGCTCCCGGCTGCCACATCGCAAACACGCCCCTAGGGGTTTCCAGCATTCCTCGGTCGAGTGGTTGAACTTCTCACAGAACGTGCAAGCCGCCATGACTTGCTTTTCTTCGTCCTTCACCTTTTTGTTATTAGGGTAACTGCTACCACCCCCGTTCCGGGATCTCTTCTTACTATCACGGGATTTATAAGGCTCTGTGATGCTGAATTTTTCCTTCTTCCTATACTTATCTTTCCTTCGGCTAGACTCCTCTCCCTTGCTTTTGAGTTTCTCGACCTTCTCTAAGGTCCTTTCACATAGATGAGCTCGTTGGACCATTTCTGCATAGGTTTGAATATTTTACGAGCCGAGTTGTTGAATGAAGACGGGCCTCAACCCCTCCAGAAAATGATTGGCCTTCAGAAGATCTGTGCTTACTAGATGTTGAGCATACGGTGCTAAGCAAGAGAATTGTAATTCATACTCGACTACCGTCATCATGCCTTGACGCAATGAAGCGAACTCTATCGCCTTCCTCTCCTTAACGTGCTTGGAGAAGTATTTTGCTCTAAAGAGGGTGAGAAATCCCTCCCAAGTGTGTGGTGCATCTGCAGGCAGTGCTGGAATGGACTTCTACCATGTACACGTGTCTTTGTTAAGTTGAAATGTGACAAGATGAACCTTTTTCTTGGTCGGCACATTGCATGACCTCAAATATACGGTTCATTTCATCTACCCAGTTCTTTGCTTCATCTGGATTGGAAGAGCCAGTAAATCAGGGAGGATTTAAACTCCGGAAGTTGCGGTGCAGATCACCAGCCCCTGCCCTTGCGCTTGCTTGGGCCATAGTTTGCAAAGCCTTGGTGAGACCTGCAACGATTTGTTGCATTCCGTTCCAATCAACACTATGAGCCATTGTAAGAATGAGGTACCTGAGAAGAGTAATAGATTTCTTAATTCTAGTGGAATTGGTGGGGTTTATCGTAGAGATAATTTCTAATTTCTATCTCGTCCCAAATTCTACCCAATTTCTTTAATGGGTTGGGTATTTCTTTCCTTGTTTCATAGGCATGGGTCCTTAAACCTTGGACTTAACCTATGACATGACATCTTTCCTAGGAATAAGTGAGTCCTTAGACCTAGGCTCTGATACCACTTTAATTGTGACGTCCCGAGCTTTTTAATACAGCGGAAGGAATTCTGGGAACGTGAACAACTGGCATGGTAAGCCTCTCGCAAGTAAGTAATCAGAGCGCAAGATAATCACATAAAAGTAATTACACAAGTAATTTTCTCAAAACTCTAACTTTATTTCATAATCATAATCAAGAGTACACAAGGCCATTAATGTTTGACATCCTTCCATCATATGACTCAAGAAATCAAAATTACAACATGACTCGACTAAACACTTGATAACTAAGGCTTCACTCATTCAATAGACCTTCAATCGCTCTCAGACCCGCTACTTGCATAATCCGAATCAATTTCACTAGTAATTCTTGAAAAAGACAAGAAAATAGGTATGAGCACACTTGCCTAGTAGGAATCTTCGTATCAACAAGAAGGTAATATTCATGTGATTAATGCTTTAGCTCTAGAATTAAGGTAAAAATGAGAATGCTGTAAAACATACGTCATAAACCAAAATAACTAAGAAAATCGAGTCATAAGATATTTGATCAAATAGACATCGTTGAGTTATATGAACAAGCAAGATTTAATCATGTAGACATACATTTGGCCTTTCATGAACAAGAAAGTACGAGCATGTATCGAGAAAGTACTTACACAACCTTGTAAAGGCTATGTACTAGAAAGTCATTAACAAGCATGTAATTTCCATTTTGAGTCTCGTGGTTCTCCACTCGTCTATAAAAAAAGTACTCCCGACGCAATGCGACGCCAGTATACATCTTACCCCATGGTTTTCAGCACGTTTCCGGCCATCGACCGTGGGGGCTAGCGTCAAGCCCTTGGATATAGTCTGTGCCCGCTCTTGCATCTTCAAGTTACAGATCAAGCTAATTCCATGAGATAACAATAGTTTCGGCCAATAATTTCAATTTCAAATCATAGGTTTCATAACCAAGTAACCAAGGAATATAACGTTCCAAAAATGATATACGATTTCAAAGAAGAATTAAGTGAACATTATGCTACGGCGGCAATCCGACAGCATAACGGTACCTTAATTAAGTTCCATATCTTAATGTTAACTTGTTACACATAAGTTTGAAATCCAGATAATCCTAAGATCATCCAAGAACAAAATTTAGACAAGCCCTAGGTCAAACCTTGGGTTAAGAACAAGATAGAAATAAACAGTCATCTTTTGGGTCGTTTCAAGAAGAAAAAGGTCACAGCTGGGCCGCTTAATCGATAATAAGGGTCCAGTGAAGGCCGCATTTAACTATGTCTACCAGAATGAAAAGAAAGTCGACACTTAAAGAATTCTGAAGAATAACAGTCGCTAAGGGGGGCGTTTTGTGAACAAAACAGTCTGAGAAAGATCGCTAAGTAACTAAGATGGTCTCCTATAGGCCGTAATTAACCAGAGTACAGAAAATAAAGCACCGATCATGTGAGTGTTTTCTAGATAATTTGTGTTTAAGGGTACAACCAGCTCGGCATTCTAGTGGGAATCCCAGGCTCGCAGAGTCTTATGGAGGTCTTAAAACATGATCCCCTAATCTGACAGAATGAATATTTGGCAGAGAGGTTCACAAGTCCAAGAGAGTGTGCTATAAGTGCAAAGTGTAAATAATGGTCGCATACCAGAGTAAACGTCATGTACTTATGAAAATAACTCAAGAGGTAAGAGAGGATCGTGTGAAAACAGCGATCAAAATAATGTTTTTAATACCATCATGAATCATGTTTCGTAAAAGGAAATATTTAATTACAAAACTATAATAATTTTGTAATAAAATTAGATAATAAGGAAAAATAAAGTTTTAAACATGCTCATGCTGAACAGGGTGTCTACAAGAATTAAAACCTGATTGTATGAGAAATATTATAACATTAATAATATGAGAAATTAATTAGGTTGAATTGGTTCACAAAACCATATAGTGGTTAGGATATGGCCGCATGGGTGTTATAAATGGTCTCGCGATAGACCGCTGTCAAATGGGGTGGTCAGGTTATTGACCATTTCTTTCTGATAGACATAAGCTATAAAATAGTGAAATAAAACATTAATTCTAGGGCATATTATGCATGGAAAACGATGTAACCACGTAGCTAGGACCTGATAGAAGGTATTTAGGCCATGAACATGCATTGGTTGTGAGAAATAGACACAAAATTTCTATTTTTATCTTATTAGGGCTAGGTGTATGCATAGAAATGAACTTACTACGCAGTCTCAATAAAACGTAAAATACTCCACGTACAATGCATAAAAATGACTGGAAATTAAGGGCTTTTACTCCTAACATCAAGTTTAAGATGTTCATGAGATAACCTACCTCTAGACTGGGCTTTAAACGTCGAATTTAGGGCTGGAAGTCGACCCTAGTTTCTGCTCGTCCTAAACCAAACCAGCAACTTCTCGCCCTTCTAACTCCTGATTCCCTTCACCTAAGACCACGAAAATTGGAGGGTGGGAAGAGGTTACTAAGGTGAAGAAATAAGTCTAAAAAACTAACTTCTAATTACCTCGTTTAGGGCTTCTAATTTGTAGATCTTCCTGGGTCCGTTGCACAGGTTCCTGGGTTGCTTGCTCCGAGCCAGCGACTTTGCAAGCTTCTATCTTACTGATGGCTTGATCTCCTAAGACAAAATTTTGAGGGTAGTTAGTCCTCACTATTATGAACAAAATACTCTAAAGAATCTACCTGAAATAATGTCTCCTTACCTTAGTTCCACGTGAGCCAAAAGTAAGAGTCGCGCAGGTAAAACTTAAGGTCTGTTTACAAGGTTAGCTAGGGTTTTGAGGATTTGAACAAACCTTGATTCCTAATGAGGGTTTTAATTTGATCCTCAAGCATTCTAGACTCTTCCAACTAGTAGATAGCATCGATCCCTAGTGATTAGGCTTGAAGAAAACCAAGATTTCCACGTTTCTAACTGTTCGCGATCGGACAGATAATAGCGGTCGAAGGGAGATCGTTTTATACTTGAGGCGGTACCTCGATAGATCATTTTTATCCCTTCATGTTGAATTTGAACTATTTCAAACTCTTTGATATTTATTCGTTCATTTATCTGATAAATTTGGAAAATAGCCTATTTTAAGCTTCTAGAATATGGGCCAAGTCTTGTGGGCTTGGATTTGGGTCATTTGTGCTTTTAAAAGGGCCTGATCAATCAATAAATATTGGGTCTTAATATTTTGCTTTATTTAACCCAAGTTCATTTAATAATCTATTTAGTTCTAGAAAAATCTGAAAAAATCTGAGAAAAATTCTAGAAAATTCTAAAATATTATATATATATATATAATTTTGGGGTATTACATGTAGTAGGCAATCTTCTAGGAGGGAAGGTCTTCTTCTCTGGCTCCAACTCACGTGGGACGTTCTTTCTTCTCCTTGGCTGCACCTGGTTCTCCTCTTGTTGCTCTTCTCGTTTTTCTCTGCTTCTTCTTGCTCTTCTTCTTCTGTTTGCTTGCTACAGACTCTTTACCTCTGCTGCTTTCTCGGTTCGCTCCTCTTTCTCCCTCAAACTCTTCCCGCGCTAGCTTCTCTCTCTTATCCCCCTTTTCACGCTCTATATTAAAAGGCAAAACTGAATCCACGATATTTCTTCTTCTGGAAGAATCTTGTGGGGCCCTTGCATCAGAAGATGTTAGGATTGGCATATTTTCCCTCCAAAAAGGTTCTCCATGTGGCTTCTTCCTCGTAGTATGGATCCCACCACTTATTACTTGGGATCACGTGCCAAAGATGGGCTCCAATTAGGGTTTACTGGACCCTCTTCCGGTTTAAGTCAAGTTGGGCTGGAGTGTAACTCGACTTAACCTAGAATCTGAATGAGTAGAGCTTCTGGGAAATCGTCAACTCGAGTTGAAACTGGTGTAACTCGAGTTAGGATCTATTTTGTTCATAGTGCAGTTTTTGGATGCTTGGGCAACTCGACTTAAAACTGGTGTAACTCGATTTAGGATCTGTTCTGTTCACACAGTAGCTTCTGGATGCCTGGGCAACTCGAGTTAAAACTGGGCTAACTCGAGTTACAATATGTTCTGATCATACAGCAACTTCTGGATGCATGTTTAACTCGACTTAACATTGGTTTAAGTAGACTTAGGATCTGTTCTTGTGCTTTTGGCCTATTTTCACTTGGGATTCAAGTCGGCTTGCTTCTTGGCTTGAGTGCTTGAGTTGACTTGAGTTCCTTGACCTGTTCACTTGCATAATTCAGAACTTTTATGTCTTTTTGATGGAAATAACATATCACTCAATGGAATATAGTTAGACATCATCAAAATCAAGGATGTACAACACTAAAGACTAGAGACTGGGAACTGAGAAACCGGGGACTAAAGCCTAGGAGTTGGGGATTGTTGACTGGGGACTGGAAACTAGAGACTGGATGCTGGGAATTGGAGACTGAAAATTGAACACTAGAGGGTGGAGACTGGGGACTGGAAACTTGAGACTAGGAACTGGAAACAGAGAATTAGAAATTGGACATTGAGGACTAGGGACTGGAAACTAAAGACTAGGAGCTAGAGATTGGACTCTGAGGACTGAGAATTGGAAATTAGGGACTGGAGACTTGGAGCTAGAGGCTAGGAACTAGAAACAGGAAATCGGAGACTGAGGACTGGAATCTAAGGGTCGGAGACTGGGAATTGGAGACGGGGAACTAGAAATTTGGGATTGGAGACAAAGACCTGGATATTGGGACCGAAGCCTAGGTACGGGAACAGGAAATAGGGAACTAGAGGCTGGGAACTAGGTACTGGGATAGGAGACTGAGATCTGGGACTTGGTTATTGGACACTGGGACTAGAGACTATGTATTGGGATTGAAAATTGGGATCTGGAGGCTGGGTACTGGGACTAGAAATCAGGAGTTGGAGGTTGAATACTGGATACTAGGACTGAGGACTAGAATATGGATATTGGATACTGAGACTGGAGACTGGGTACTGGGACTAGAAACTGGGAACTTGAAAGCCAAAAATTGGATACTGGGATGAGAGACTGGGATCTGGGTACTAGATATTGGGACTGGAGACTGGGTATTGGTATTGGAAATTGGGGTCTGGCAATTGGATACTGGGACTAGATACTAGGATTTGAATACTTAAAGCTGGGATCGAAGGCCTACCTACATGAGGCGTACTGGCCTGTTGCTAGAAATTGGAACTAGGGATTGCAAACTGGATATTGGGATGGGAGACTGGGTACTTGGACTAGAAACTGGGAACTGTAGGCTGGGAACTGGATACCGAGACTAGAGACTGGAATCTAGCTACTAGGTACTAGGGATGGAGGCTGGGTATTGGGAACTGGACACTAGAGCTGGAGACCGAGGATTGGGACTTAGATATTGGGACTAGAGACTGAAAACTGGAGACTGGAAAGTGGATGCTGGGACTGGAAGCTAGGATTTAGATACTTGAAGCTGGGACTGGGCCTGCCCCTTTGAGGCATGCTAGCCTGTTGCTGGAAACTGGAACTGGAGTTAGGAAACTAGTTATTAGATGCTGGGAACTGGAGGCTGGAACTGAATACCGGGACTGGAGATTGGGATTAGATATTGGATATTGGGACTGGGGACTAGAGGTTGGATGCTGGGTATTGAGACTGGAGATTGGGAGCTAAGTGCTAGAGGCCTGCTTAGGTGAGGCGTTCTGGCCTGTTACTGGAAGATAGAAGTTGGAGATTAGGGACTGGATATTGGAAACTGCATATTGGGGCTGGGGACTGGAGACTGGAATAGGAACAAGATATTGGACTGGGTACTGGAGGCTGGAGCCGGAGCTGGATACTAGGAATTAGATAATGGAACTGGCTATTGGAGTCTAGAACTAGAGCTGGATAGTCGAGACTAGACACTAGATCTGGATACTGGAGCTGGAGCTAGATACTGGGGACTGGGGACTGGAAGTGGATCTTGGAGACTGGGTACTCGGGACTAGGGTTGGAACTGGATGCTGGGGACTAGATACTGGAACTGGATTTTGGAAGTTGGATACTGGATGCTAGATATAGGAACGAGATGCTAGAATCTGGATACTGGAACTAGATGGTAGAAGCAAGTTACTGGAATTAGATACTAGAAGCTAGGTACTGAAACTGGATGATGGAGGTTCGGTATTAACTAAGTACTGGAAGCTAGATATTGTTACTGGATACTAGAAGTTGGATATTGGAAACTAGATACTGGAAACTGGATACTGGAAGCTGGATATTAGAAGCTGTGTACTAGAGGCCTGCCTAAATGAGGCGTACTGAGCTGAATGGCAGGAGACTGGAAGATGGAGGATAACCCGTAAGGGTGTGTTGACCTAGAGAATTGGAAATTGAAAGCTGGAGGCCGACTCGTGAGGGTGCATTGGCCTGTGTGACTGGGAACTAGAAACTGGAGGCTGGAGACCGACCCGTGAGGGTGTGTTAGCCTACGTTGCTAGAGACTAGAGGTTGGAGGCTGACCCATGGGGGTGCATTGATCTATGCTGCTGGAGACTGGAAGCTGGAGGCCGACCCGTGAGGGTGTGTTGGCCTATGTTGCTGGAGTTGTTGGTTAATCCTAATGTATGTTAGCCAAAGACCGGTTGCTAGCCAACTGGTCACCGAGATGTTGTTAGCCGAAAATGTAGTCAATGTCGGCCGATTGTTGAGTTATGTAGCCAAAAAACTGGAACTGGTTGTCTGACTATAAAGATGTAATAGCCAAGGGATCTGGAGCTGACCGACTGACCGCATGGGTGTTTTAGCCTGGGGACTAGAACTAGAGCTGGAGCTAGCCGGCTGACCGCTGGGGGAATTATAGTCGGGGAATTGGAACTGGAGTTGGAGCTAAAACTAGCCAGCTAACTGCTAGGGTGTTGTAGCCGGAGACTGGTAGTGGAGCTAGAGCTGGCTAGCTAACCGCTGAGGTGTAGTATAGCCGGAAGGTTGGGACAGGTCGGCTAACTGTTGAGGTGTATTAGCTGAATACTAGGGCTGGAGTTGGTGTTGGAGCTGGCCGGCTGACCACTAAGGTGTTGTAGCCGGAAGACTAGAATTGGTCGGCTGACCGTTGAGGTGTGTAGCCGAAGATTGGAACTGGAGCTAGAACTGGAGCTGGTCGGATGATCGCTAATGTGTAGTAGCCGGAAGACTGGGATTGGTGCTAGTGATGACCGACCCTCGGGGGTGTATTGGACACCATTGGTGTAGGGTAGTGTTGCACTAGTCATTGGCGAGATGTCACGGTCGATAGCTTTTGTCAGTAAGGAGTAGAGGAAGAGAGTTTTTGTTTGTTCTCTTTACCAACTCTACCGCCTTGTGGGTTTTCGCCAGAGCTGGCCCCCGTTTACATTTTTTGTTGTGCCCTTGCGGGTGTTCACATAGAGGGGTAACCCAATTTTGCCTGAGACGCCCATGCGGATTTTTACCTCAACTGGTTATTAGCATTTTTTGCCCTCAGTTGTCCCATAGAGGGAACTGACTGAGGCCATCAAGGTATCTCCATTTTCAACGTTATTCTCACTCTTTTTTTTGTTTACCTGTGAGCCTCGCTGATGTCATCCGTAGCTTGCTGTTGTCAGGGGACATGACATGTGGTTGTGTCATTGATGGCTTGTTGCCGTCGTAGCCGTGACTACGACTTTGGCTTGTTGTTGAGTCATTTGAACCTTGACAGTTGATCTGAGAACCGATGAGCCTTTGCGGTGTATTGTTGAAGCTGTTGACACCCGTTTTCAACCTACAAGTTGAGTCATTTCTCTTATTCATTCTCATGATGTCTCGAATTACCCATTGTTTTGGAGTCTTCCTTGAGCGTATTTCGAACCGATTTTTGATCATTTTCGAGCCCATTAACCCTTGGAAGCTAGATGTAGCGACCCGAGAATGTGATTACCGGGAGAGACCCGATAACCCGAGACTCGAACCGCCGCCCACGAGCCGGGAGGGCTCGGAAGGGCTAAAAGGAGTGTGGAGGCACAAAGAAATAGGAAATAAAGCAGGACAATTCAATAATTAATAGAAATAAACAAACAACTACAGCTACAACAGAGTCCAGTCCAACAGAAAGTAAAGTCTAAAGCAGTAAAAGTGTACCACATGTCGAGTAAACACTCGGCCCGGCGAGCTGGCAACTGAGAACCTCCGCACCGCGCCCTCGAACCTCAAGGAAGAAGAACCGCCACACCAGAAAAGTAGAGAATGAGTCTCCAAAATAGAGACTCAGGAGGGATCCCGCGGAACCCCAACTGGAAACAATGGTAGTAGCAGAATGGAGAGTTACAACTACAGCAGGAACAGTGAACCGGTGGCCGGTCAAAACCCGGCACTACAGCTACTCCTACTGTACCAGAAACACACCTCGGACTCACGGTCGGGGGCTACCAAACAACACTAATACCGCTTACCGAAGTAAAAACCCACGGCAACCACGCCGTAGAGGCCTGTCTCCCAGGACACGGCCAACATGGACACGCTGTCCAAAGTGCAACACTGACACTTGGTCACGGGTACCGCACGACAAGATGCGACCTCGGTAAAGCCACTAGCACTATTCTTATGGCGTGAAAACCAACACACGTGCCATGGCGAAACAACCGAAAACTCAACGGTCGACACGACGAAAAACACGAAGGTCAAAGTCACGGAAACTGACAGTCTGACACTCTCTGTCCAGAACAGGAGTACCTCCCACTAGAAGAACGACCAGAAGCATCCCCTGATGTCTTACACCGCGTCACAAGTGTCAATCTAAAACGCCCCGGGCGTGAGACTCAGACACGTAACAAGTACCACAACAAGGACTAGCTGGGGTCACGCTCATCAGCGCGTGTCCTAAGCCCCCAACTACGTGTGCACACACAGACCATCCGCTCTAGGTCGGGTCCTCTAACTGGTTCCCCCCCCCATTGGACTCTGGTGGCAAAGGCAAGGGGCCCTATGGTAACTAGCCTAAAAACTACCTCTCATCGGGTCTCGCTCTCCACCACTCCCAGGTGGGTCCGCACCTGCGTGCATAGGAAGCTACGACTAGTGGACAGGTCACTGAGAGAGTGGACTCTCAAGACAACGAAAAACAACATCCGAACCCGATGAAGTACGGGGACCGTCCCACATACTAGCACCATCGCACGATGACCACGGTCGGAGAAGAAACGGGACTCACAGTCCACGGGTCGCACACCCGACCACACAGAAACGTAGAAACACGGTTCCCAAGGCAGCTCATAGGCCGCCAAACCAAATCCCACTCTCAGGGAAAGGCCAGAACCCTCCAACCCCATGCTGGGCAACTGGACTCGTAGTCTAAGGCCATACGCATGGCCTACGCTGAAAGCACATAAGCATGATTCCCAGGGCAACGCACAAGCTGCCACACCGATAACTGGACTCACAGTCCAAGGCCAAACACGTGGCCCACTCGAGAATCATCTTCCAGGAAAACTCACGGGATGCGGGGGAGACCCCACCGCACCCCCACTGACAGACGGTGACTCGGTCTAGCATAACACAAAAGCCCGACACGCGAGATGCCACCCAGACTCTCAAACCCACGGGTACGCTAAACGAGGTAGCACGGAGCTCCCGACACCCTCAAAACACGGACACAGAATCCCATGGGTGTCTGGGGCACTCGCAAGACCGCAAGTCGACCACTGGGTCACAACCGGGTCGACTAGGGACCGACACAACGCGAAACGATCACGGAGAACACGAAAATACACCTCAGTGCAACACAGAGCCTGACGGTCTAACCTTGGGCCGTCACAGTCTGTAACAGTCAATGCTGGACCATCACAGCACTCTGGCAGTCCAACGCAGGAGCGCCCCACAAGAGGGGAAACAACGGTTGTGACGCACCCACCCTGGGACGTCACAGTCTCTAACGGACCAAGCCTGGTGCGTTAGAAGACAGAACAACACAGGCTGTGACGCTCACCCCTCGGCGCGGCACAGCGTCTGACGATCCTACCTGGGCGAGTCAGAAGAATGGACTGCGTCAGCTTTGACGCTCCCATTCGGGCGCGTCATAGTCTCTGACGATCCTACCTAGGTGCGTCAGAAGACTCATGACCCTAACGGTCTGAAAACACGAGAAGGCACGTAGCGGTCGAACCCAGGCGCGTCACACCCTCTGGCGGTTTATCGTAAGACTGCCAGAGCCACCGACGCCCTACCGACAAAATAGGACCCTTTGACGCGCTCACCCCGGCGCGTCATAGGACGTAACGCACCCACCCTGGTGCGTCACAGATTGTGACGGTCACTAGAAGGACCGTCACACCGTCCCGAGAACGCTACGGCGGGAAACGACCGAAAACTCGTCCCACGCCCCCATACCTCCACGGGAGAGGGGGCAAACAAGGGGGAAGCCCCCCAATAGCCCCAAGCATGCATCTACGGCCTCGGATCAGCCAAAAATGTAATGAAACGGCGGATCGACGCTCAACCCCAAAAATATGGATTTTTCCCAAAATCCCCAAACACGCCTGCTCGGCTCATCACGGCCTACAAAACTCGCGGGAAAGGAAGAGCACGAGCTGGGGGTCCATCTCCCTACCTCCACCGAAGATTTCGGGCCCCGAGCTCGCCGATCCACGAAGAAAACGCCGTGAAACCCTCGCCGCTCCACGAACCCACGGCCGAGCTTCCACGCGCCACCCGCCCTCGATCCTCGACCCGTTCCCCGTTCCTCACCTCCTGCCATCGCCGCCTCGCCCTCCTCCGCCACCGTCGGCCGCCCGGGGAGAGGGGGAGAGAAAGAGATGAGAGAGAGTGAGGAAGAGAGAATGAGAGGGGGAGAGAGAAAAGGGTTAATATATATTGAAAAATCTGAAAATTGCAGAAATTCAGTTACGAAAAATTACCTCCGCGATCCTCGGGAGGAGCACAACGCCGTGGTACCATCCCGGAGTCGAAGAACACCATAGTTCTCCCTGCACAGAGTTCCGAAGGCACATCAGGGAAAAACACGTGTAAAGCACAAAATACACTCCGAGACCCACTAAAAGATCCGAAAAAAACCTGGGGCATTACAACCCTCCCCCCTTAAAGGAATTTCATCCTCAAAATTCAAGACCTAGCATGAAGTCACAGGGGAAGAACACTGAACCAACTGACAACGCTGTCAGAGCTCCATTATAGAAAATCTCGATTCTCACGAAAACACCGATCCTGAGGGACACAGCCAGACTTACAATCACAAACAACACCTCGCTTCACGCGCCGTGCACACCGGCCATCAGAGCAGGCACATACCAGAGGACACAGTCCGGCATCACCTCAGACACCTCAAAAACTAACATGGCACCGATGCCACCCTCTCGCTCACCGAGGAGACACAGTCCTCGACACGAGAAACAGCTACCGATCCATCCAATGGTCAGCAGACAAAACACACACAACTTCACAACCAGCTGACAGGTCGCACACCCTTCTCGAGGGAACAACCAAGATAGAGCCTCCATTGGCTCACGCAGCCATCTCGACAGAGCGCAACCAGGACATCGGCTTAGCACCAAGAATCACCTCACACCTGGCAAGCTGAAAGCCAAACATATCACTGAGCCAACTCTTGTCAGAAGACAAACTTCGACAAAGCCCAGATCCTGTCCGGAAAGGCACATCACAGAAACGACCACCAAAGGTCTTGCTGGCACACGGCTCTCGCCACGCTCGAGCCCCGACAACCAGCATCTTCTGTCTGTGACAAGACCATCCACTGGTCGCCAGATACACATCAACGGGAAACCTCCACCTACCCAACGGGCACGATCCAGCCCCACAGCAGGTCATCCGCTGACTCACACATAGACCGATGCCACATCTCGAGCTACACTCCTCTCGGACTCCACATCCGAGCTCGAACATCACGCCAACTCGACCCTCTCAGGGGAGCACGACGAAACAAATTGACAAGATCCTGGTGTCCTCAGTCATCACCTCACTCGACTCAGGCTCACAGGGGAACCATCCCATGCTGGTCACCAAACCAGGGATAATCATTGCGACACCAACATTCCATCAAGGACCACCCTTTCGACGCCAACCTCGCTAAAAAGGCCTCCGCCCATAGGCGTCACTCTTACGTCTGGTCTCAACAAATCCTTCGACCTCCGTCAGGCGACATCCTCAACAACCCCATCCGAGTCTAACACTGACGCCTGACATGGCTTCCATCACAAGAATAGGGTAGTCATGCGGTGCACTAGCGAGCACATTCCCCAACACTCCATCCTGCCAGTGCCAAGAACCATGATATCTTGAGCAACGGCACGGCAACAACACGTTTCGTACAGAGGGACCAATCCTCCAATGCTCAACGCAAACTCAGGAATCCGCCCGTAGCAACCAACCCTACGATCCTGAACCAGTGGGTCATAAGCCCACCAGGCTTCCACTGCGCACTCTGATCCACGCGCATAGCCACAAATTCTAGGAAACAACGCCCAATCGGCACTCGTCTTTTCAGAAAAGTGCCAACACCCTTTCACGACAACAGAATGGACACAACTTCTCACAGGCAACCACTTGGCCAAGACAAGGAGCACGTCTCGCACGGACTTCATGGCACACAAGGCCAACCAATCCAAACACACAATGCAAGATGATGAACCTTAGCTGAACACAATCTCTCCAACCAAAGGAGAAACCAAATGCACTTTCGACCAACTGAAGAACTCCACGCTCGACATGATCTCGAACTTCGCGCACGCTGGAAACAGCACCGTCCAGCACCAAGGAGAACCATCACTTTCATCAGGTCAGCGCCTCCAACACACTCAACGAGTGTCACATCGGACCACAATCATAGCATCTTTCGATGCACCACCATTGCAATTCCTCAAACTGCAGTGCACCACACCAAGAGCCGCTACACGAGCCATGACGACAACTGCCGACGCTCATCCTCGAGTCCCGAACTCGCCATGGAGCCTTCACATCTCAAGCCAACCCCAGGACGAACACAACCCATCCACTGACAGAAACACAGGAGCAAAGACTTACTAGGACATCTCTGCCAAATCTTGCCTTGAAATCCGTAGAACAATCGGGACCGACACATCATTTCTGACACCACAGAGCACGACAAGAACACTAGGCTCGACGAGACAGCACCTCACCGAGAAGATCCTCCGCTTACCCGAGCACACTTCTCGATCAAAACACCAGCTCTGCCACCTTAAACCACGATCTAACCACCTCAGGGGCTGGACAAACCTCAAGCTGGAGTGGCATAACCCACAGCAGCTCCCTCAGAGCACACTCACGGCCACTTATCCACGAACAATCCTCTCCAGCCACCTGACCATGCTGTAGACCCCTCGATCGCAGCACCGCAGCGACACACCTGCCGGCAACCTCTACCCAATGCAGCACAACCGGGGCCACCACCAATGAGGGAGAAAGCTCTCGACCTCGATCCTTAGACCCCATGCTAGCACGAAAGCCGCGGACAGCAACCACCTTCACAGCGCCGCACAACGCACTCAATCTCTCGAGCGAGAAACTAGGCGAAAAGTGAACACAAAACCCTAAGCCAGCTGACGACTGTACTAGACATTATGGACTCTGATCACTTGAATATTTCGAATTCCTATGTACGTCCACAACAACCTCACTCTGATACTAGCTGTAGCGACCCGAGAATCCGATTACCGGGAGAGACCCGATAACCCGAGACTCGAACTGCCGCCCACGAGCCGGGAGGGCTCGGAAGGGCTAAAAGGAGTGTGGAGGCACAAAGAAATAGGAAGTAAAGCAAGACAATTCAAAAATTAATAGAAATAAATAAACAACTACAGCTACAACAGAGTCCAGTCCAACAGAAAGTACAGTCTAAAGGAGTAAAAGCGTACCACATGCCGAGTAAACACTCGGCCCGGCGAGCTGGCAACTGAGAACCTCCGCACCGCGCCCTCGAACCTCGAGGAAGAAGAACCGCCACACCTGAAAAGTAGGGAATGAGTCTCCAAAACAGAGACTCAGTAGGGATCCCGCGGAACCCCAACCGGAAACAATGACGGTAGCGGAAAGGAGAGGTACAACTACAGCAGGAACAGCGAACCGGTGGCCGGTCAAAACTCGGCACTATAGCTACTCCTACTGTACCAGAAACACACCTCGGACTCACGGTCGGGGGCTACCGAACAACACTAATACCGCTTACCGAAGTAAAAACCCACGGCAACCACGCCGTAGAGGCCTGTCTCCTAGGACACGGCCAAGATGGACACGCTGTCCAAAGTGTAACCCTGACACATGGTCATGGTTACCGCACAACAAGACGCGACCTCGGTAAAGCCACTAGCACTAGTCTCACGGTGCAAAAACCAACACACGCGCCATGGCGAAACAACCAAAAACTCAACGGTCGACACGACCGAAAACCCGAAGGTCAAAGTCACGGAAACTGACAGTCTGACACTCTCTATCCAGAACAGGAGTACCTCCCACTAGAAGAATGACCGGAAGCGTCCCCTGACGTCTTACACCGCGTCACAAGTGTCTAGCTACAACACCCCGGGCGTGAGACTCAGACACGCAACAAGTACCACTACAAGGACTAGCTAGGGTCACGCTCATCAGCGTGTGTCCTAAGCCCCCAACTACGTGTGCACACACAGACCATCTGCTCTAGGTCGGGTCCTCTAGCTGGTTTTCCCCCCCACCAGACTCTGGTGGCAAAGATAAGGGGCCCTATGGTAACCAGTGTAAAAACCACCTCTCACTGGGTCTCGCTCTCCGCCACTCCCAGGTGGGTCCGCACCCGCGTGCGCAGGAAGCTACGACTAGTGGACAGGTCACTGAGAGAGTGGACTCTCAAGACAATGGAAAACAACGTCCGAACCCGATGAAGTACGGGGACCATCCCACATACCAGCACCGTCGCACGGTGACTACGGTCGGAGAAGAAACGGGACTCACAGTCCACGGGTCGTACGCCCGGCCACACAGAAACGTGGAAACATGGTTCCCAAGGTAGCTCACAGGCCGCCAAACCAAATCCCACTCTCAGGGAAAGACGGGAACCCTCCAGCCCCAGATTGGGCAACTGGACTCGCAGTCCAAGGCCATACGCGTGGCCTACGCGGAAAGCACAGAAGCATGATTCCCAGGGCAATGCACAAGCTGCCACGTCGATAACTGGACTCACAGTCCAAGGCCAAACACGTGGCCCACTCGGGAATCATCTTCCAGGAAAACTCACGGCATGCGGGGGAGACCCCACCGCAGCCCCACTGACACACGGTGACTCGGTCTAGCATAACACGAAAGCCCGACACGTGAGAAGCCACTCGGACTCTCAAACCCATGGGCACGCTAAATGAGGTAGCACGATCCTCCCGACACCCTCAAAACACGGACACAGAATCCCACGGGTGTCTGGGGCACTCGCAAGACCGCAAGTCGACCACTGGGTCACGACCGGGTCGACTAGGGACCGACACAACGCGAAACGATCGCGGAGAACACAAAAATACACCTCGGTGCAACACAGAGCCTGACGGTCTAACCTTGGGCCGTCATAGTCTATAACTGTCAATGCTGGACCGTCACAGCACTCTGGCGGTCCAACGTGTTAGGGTGCTAGGCCCGGATACAGAGGGGGGTGAATGTATCCTTCTATGAATAATGGCCAAATAAAAACTCAGATGCTAGGCAAAATCTGGAATTAAGCTAATTCGATTAAGCAAAATAACAAGTAGGTGGAGCGAGCCTATCCAAGCATCTAGCAGAAGCAAATCAAGCAATCAAACCACTGCTCAATAAATTTTTTAGGTGGTTCGGTCCTGCAGACCTACATCCACCCCTCACTCCCAACCGGAGTGAGGCTTCACTAGCAAATGCTAGAACCAAACAGACTCAGTCTGTAAACAGTTGCTGCCACACAGCTTGACCAGGGGAACAGCCTCCCCTCTTCCTCCCAACCGGAGGGACACTCAAGTGACTCCCAACCACTTGGAAACCAGAGGTCGCAGACCTCTCTTCCTCCAGAACAGGAGGGACCCCTGGACTTGCAACCCACAAGCCTGGAACTGGAGACAAGTCTCCCTTCCTTCAAACCGGAGGGTACCCACAAGTAGCACCCAGCTACTTGCAATCGGAGATCAGATTTCTCTTCTCCTGACCCACCAGGAGGAACCCGACCTCAGTCTAGAGGATCGTAAGTACAAAGCTAACCAGAGAAACAAAATGGAAAATAAGGAAACATAAAAAGCACAGCAACAAAAGCTGGAAATGAAACACAATAGTCATTCTGGATTTGATCCACGAACAGACTGAACAGGTCTTCAATAGACTCTCTCCTCTTCTTCTTTTCTTCCTCTTCTTTCTTCTTCTCAGCTCACGCAATCTTTCTCTTCTGCTCTCACTCTATATTTTCTTCTCTTTCGCAGGCTCTCCCTGTCTCTTCTCTTTCTTCTTCTTCTTTCTCTTTTTCTGGATCGAAGGGCTTTCTGCTCTCCAGGCTTCTTCTTCGATTCTTTTGCTCACACTCTCAGATTTCTTCGCTGGAGAGCTTCCACTTCTTCTGTGGAGAGTTAACCCTTTTCGAGAGGATGATGGGGTGCTTTTATAACAGAAACAGAGCCTCCGAAGGTTGAGTAGAAAATGCCCTATTGACCACTGATTGGTCCACTTGGCGGGGTAGCACCCCTTATCTAACACGTGTCAGCATCCTGCCCCCTTTTCCCATCGGATCACGTGCCCCCTCGAATGGTTGGAGGCATCCTCAGACTTGAACGAAGGTTCCTTCCTCGTGGCAGGGTAGCAGTCAGTGGCTTACACGTGTCTGGCTCGTAGGGTTCTGTTTTTGGAGACTGACCGCGTTGACGCACTGGCATCACTGCGTCTACTCTTTTCTTGTACACATTTGAATTTGCCCCACTGCGTCGACCCTGCTGTGGATAGCGTTGACGCGTTGAAGACAGCCAGAGATAAGTCACCCCTTTCTTGAACTGCTGCGTCGACGCTGCCAGTTGGTGGCGTTGACGCACGGATGAAAATCAGAAGTGTGTATTGGCCTCTCTTCCGCCGCTGCGTCGACGCTGCTTGTTGATGGCGTTGACGCACGAACATGTACATTAAGGCCTATCTTGCCTTGAATATTGGCATCTCTTAAGCCGCTGCGTCGACGCTGCTCCATTGTGGCGTTGACGTAGTGGAAGATATCGTGAAGGCTTCGTCAACTGATGTGTGGACGCTTTAAGCTCCCAGCATCGACCCTGTTCCCTTCAGCAACAAGAAAGAAGTCCTAAGATTTAAGTATGTGCATTGCAGTGTATATACTTCGTTGTATGGACTTGTGAAGGCAAATGCAACGTACAGACTTGGTAAAACAAGGTCCAGTGTAGGCTTGGTAAAGTGAAGTCCAGTGTATAGACTTCAGTTAAGTTCAGGCCTCTAACAACGAGTGTATAGACTTGGGCCTAACAATTGAATGTATAGAGTTGAAGTCTGACAACCCAATGTGTAGACTTGAAGCTTGAAAGGATGTATAGACTTTACATAACACAGTCCGATGAATAGACTTGGAGATTCAACAGAAGACTGTATACACTTGACGAAACAATCCAATGTATAGACTTTAGGCAAGGAGGCCAATGTATATACTCCGAGAAGTGATGCATAGTTCACGCTGTACAGACTTCAACATAGGGAAGACTCTAAATGAGACGTTGGCAGAGATAATGCATGAGACGGTGAAGGACTGATGTATAGACTTCACCAACACGAGCAGGCTGCACAGTCGACTGTATAGACTTAATGATATGAACTTCAGGAGCATATGACACGGTTGTATAGACTTTGTTACCCAAACGAATGAATAGACTTTGCCGCAGTCTAATGTATAGACTTGAAGAAACTGAACTGAAGAGTCGACGCATCAGCTCAAGGAGTTGACGCATTACTATGTGGACATAGACAAATATGACTGAAGGGTCGACGCATCAGCACGGGTGGGTCGACCCACTACTGATCATACTAACTAAGCAGAGTGTAGCAATGAATGCTTTATGCATCAGTTAACATGACTGAACATCAAATATGTTAAACTAAACTGAGCAGCAAGATGACTGAACATTTGATAGACTGAATTATGATCAGAAAATAACTGAATAACAGCATGATGACTGAATAACAGCATGATGACTCACACAGCAAGATGACTCACAGTGATTAACTCACATCAAAACCACAGGGGCACAAAAATCTCCCCCTTTTTTATGATGGCAACATGATGCGGGACGGATGACCGACTCGGGCTAAGACGTACGATCGACTCGATGTGCGACCAGCACTAGCACACTAAGGCAAGCCAGGCGGGTGACCACCGTGGTATTCTCTGGGTGGAGACGTCTCTCAACAGCGACTCTCTTGAGCCCGACGATCATCCCTTGCGAGGGAAACGTGGGGATCGCGGCGATTAAGAAACCACCGTCGCCTAGGGTGCTAATTCGCGCTCGGTGCTCGATTGGAGACACGGAACGGGCGCTCACAACTCACAATCGCGGTGAATTTGAACTGGCTAACGGCCCTAATCTCACAAACGCATCAATATAGAAAGTATACTAAACAGCAAATGTGAGGATCGGAACGAGCACGTACCTCCACGCCTAGGCGTGGGGAAGATTCCCGGCCGATTTCCGAACAACCCCGATATACAAATACAATAAGATTACACTTTCAGAAATATTTGCCCACTCCACGCAGGGAGGTATAGGGCTACAAACGCCAATATTGGGGTTGCTGGAACCCGGGTTGACGGGCCACACTCGCAGGAGGCGAGGAACGCGTGCCGGGGCCACTCGGGTACGCTGACGGAAAAACTGACCCGGTTCTGCCCGCGCTGGTCACCCTGCGCAGCGAGTTTGCGGAGGCTGGTACGGTTAGATCCGAAGCTCGATCGGAGCACCGTTTGTTGGAGAATGTCGGAAACTTGATTTAGTATCTTCACTCCGAAGTGCGCGATCAGATGCTTTGAGATCTGGGCGCAGCGATGAAACTTCTCTGGTTCTGGTTTTGTGCTCACAGAACTGCACAGCGACACGGTAAAAATATGAAATAATGGTTTTCGATGTCGGATCGGGGCGTTCTTTATGGAAGAACGTCAGCGATGCCCTGAGGAAGAAATACTCTGAAGACCTCTTACACGGATCTTGGCCGGATGAAGATGGGGCAGGCTCTGAAAGTAGACTCAGATTTCAGCCGGACCTGCTCAGATCAGCCCGCGTGATCCCACGAGATCTGTCGGCACGATCAGCACCGGTCACGGATCGAGGCGAAACCAGCGGCAACGCGAAGAGGACTTGAAACACTATGACTTCTCTTTAGAAAGAAACTGCATATGGCGTGGGGGTTGGGCTCCAAGAACTAATACACAGACATCTTCAGATCTGGACTGCACTCTGGGACAGATCTGCGCGCCGCCACGAGGAAAATCGCCACCGAAGCTCCCGAACTCGGATCATCACAAAACCAGCGCTGAATCATTGCTAACTCGTAGTAGTATAATGGATAAATCAGGTGGAACCAGAAGATAAGAAACAGAGGGGGGTAGAGGGTCGAGTCTCACGGCCTGAATGCTGTCCAGTCACAGGATAGGGTTGGGAGTCACACCCAAAGAAGGAAAAGTGAATCACTCACTTAAGGCAATTTCTCACAAAATATTTTCATCAATCCTTAAACACACATTGTACAAGCCTTTAAATAGGCATTACAAGAAGTATAGGGGAAGGGAAGGTCGTGGGTTTCAAGAGGGAGAGAGAGAGGGGTGCGCCCATGTCCACTTGTTGGTGACAATGAAAGGGGGGGAGACAAGATGAAATGGTTGCTAGCCTACCATTGAATTTCTTGTAAAAGGTGGCAGGTGGCAGCAATTTTTGTCTTGACCAGCAGCCTTTCTAGCCTCCCATGTGGTAAATGGTGAGAAGAAAGAAGAAAATTAAGAATTGTCTAGCCTAATAAGCCAAGGAAGGGGGTGCCCCCTTCAATGGGCCTTGAATGGGCCACTTTGGCTCATGGCCAGCCCATTCTCCTCCTCTTGCTTAAGGCCCCTTCCAACCTTGTAAACCCATGAGGGAAGCCCATGCTTGTATAAGGCCTCTCCCATTTAGAGAGCCCATATAGAAAGGGAGCCCAATTGGGCCTTGCTAGGCTAATGGGTGCTTCATATTGGTCCAAGGCCTTTCCTTTCTTAAGGAAAGCCTAAGGGCCTTTAACCACTTGGCCTTTAAAGGGTCTAGCAACCAGCCCAATATGAAAACCCATGTATAATCTTCAATACAAGCCCAAATTTAATGCTAAAAGTGTCCAAATTGAAGCCAAATGATCCCCAACTCGATGGGAAGCTGATGTAGTCCACTTGGCGCTCTGCGTATGGCACCGTCGGTTCGCCGACGTGTCACGTGATCACCCTGGTGTCTGCACCAATTCTCCCCGGGTGGGAGGAAGTCGACCCCGTCGAGTAAGGGTCTTGAATCTTGAACTATCCGCATGTGATCAAGGCGTTGGTCATGGTTGGGGCATCCTCGCCAACGCACTAGGACGTGTGGATATGCGCTGTTCCTTGTGGTGATCACCTGCTCATCCAGTATACAATCTATATGCATGCGTTGAGGCTGAAAGAGGTGGACTCTCGGGTGGTGTATCACTCACAATAGAAGGAGAAAGCCCAAAGCTCACTAGGGATCACCGCGGGTTCCAATATGCTACCAGATCTGAAATATGGAACGTCGAACTGACACCATAGTCACCCGGTAGTTCAATATCGTACGCATTCGGACCCACTTGTTTCTTGACTCGGAAAGGGTGGGGATCGTGGACTTAGAGTGGCTTTCGGTCTCCAAGAGGAAACCAATCAGGTATGACCCTGATCTAGACGTACTCTCCCTTTGAATCCATGGATATGTAGCATGCATCGGCTACCTCCTTATATGTGCATTGACTGGCCGTTTATTGACATGACTTAATGCAAACCATATGAAAGAAAACAAACCATAGAAACAAACACACACACTTGAACTTAGACAAACCTATGGTTATGTAGACTATGCATATGCAATGGTGGACCAGGACACCCGAACATGTGCCCCGTATACACTAGTGGCAACTGGTGGTTGGCGGAAAGTGGGACTCTTAGACATCCTACTTTGTCCCTAGCATGCGGCTGCCCATTGGATTTGGGAGACTTGGGAGGGCTAGGAGGGCCGGATGTAGGTTTATCAGGCTTGGTGGGCGTAGGTGGCCCAGCCCGTGAGAAAGGGATGTGAAAGTGGACTTCCTCAAAGAGGTGGAGTGGAGGTTGTGGGCCAAAGGGCCCATGAAGAAAGGGATCGGAGGGATCAAAGAATGTGTGGCCCCTCGATATGGATTCCCTCATCTCAAGGTCCCATGTGTGGAATTCTAGAAGGTGTTGATGGTCACCTTCATCCATCGACGTAGATGGGACTGTGTATAGCAGATAGGGCTCCTCCCTCGGGATAAAAGGAAGCAAGTCAGGCTCGGCCGGTAAGGGGAGGAGTAAAAGAACCTCCATGGTGATATGGCACACAGTGTACATGGAGGTGATAGACCCTAAGGATGGATGTGTGAAGCTACGACCTATAGGTTGGTCAAAGCCTGGAGCCAACAAGTGCATAAAAGTTAGTTGCCGGTCTAACCCTTTAAGAAGATCATCCAATGTATCCACACGGTGACTAGACCGGAAAGTGATGTGAAATGAATGGATTGGCACCAGAGGTAGGATAGGGTCCATAGATGGGAGGGGAGATGGGACCAAACCTATCTTAAGCCAGCTAAAGAGTGGCTCGGCTATGAGTAGCTTTCCCGTTAGAAACACGGGTAGCTCTGGCTGAGAAGGCTCCAAATAAAGATCGGAGAGTGAGGCTTCTCCAACCCTTTTGTCCCCTAGAGCTCGAGATGTCCGAGTGGGACACTGTCCTGCAAAGTGGCCGAATCCCAGGCAGCGATAACATTGCTGTCGTGAACCACTACGCTCCTTGATAAGTGCATCCTTACCCTTATCCTCCTGACGGACAGGGGGTATAGGCAAAGGGGCTCTCGTGGGTGGGGAACGAGGATCCACTATGATGGGGAGGGGACCGTGGGATGGAACCATAGATGGCACCGGATTGGGACTACCGGCTGTTACCTCCTTAGGTTCGTGTTTGGTTCCTCCCTGGCTAGGAGGTAGGCAAGGGGAAGCAGGGACTCGATATAAGCACACTTCCTATCCACTTTATCCAAAATGAGTTGGAAGAGTTCGGCAATGGTGGGGTTTGGAGTAGGAGTAATGTGGTGGACACTCCCATATGAACTCGGCTTATTCGTGGACCTCGGCTCTTCTACATGCGAGGTGCGTTGCCTCCGATTATGGCCCACTTGGGTGGATGTGATTGGGTGGGGTCGGTTGGAGGTGACCGGGCCGGGTAGGTAGACCTTCCTAAGTTCATCCTTCATCTCATGCCACGACTCGATGGGACTTTGCCTCCTAACCTCTCTCATGCACTCAATGCTCTCCCATTTCCAGGCGCCTTTGTGGACAAGCCTCTCTCGGGCAAAACTAACTTGCATGACATCGGACATGGTGTAGCATTCAAAATATTTGTCCATCGCGGCCTCCTAATTGAGGTAGTCGCCCGGATCATTAGAGCCATAAAAATCAGAGGCTTCGGGCCTACGGAAGGGGAGAGGATGGTTGCCAAGCCCATGGGTGGACCAACGGCCATATTGCCCGGGTGATGGGGATTCCATGTGAATTTGGAGGAACTACATGCTAGACATGACTATGTGGGAATGCACTAACTAGGAACCTAGACTTAACCCACTATTCGGTACGCGGCGGAGATAAGCGATCCGAAGATCACTCGCGCAAGTGTGCGGCCTTCCCGATAGGCGTAGCCTAACGTTCGTGTCGCACCTTTTGATATACCGAGTAGAGGAATGCAAATGCAACCTTGGACTTAAATGACCCTAGACTTGAACGACGCTCTGATACCAATTTGATGTGGGACGGATGACCGACTCGGGCTAAGACGTACGATCGACTCGATGTGCGACCAGCACTAGCACACTAAGGCAAGCCGGGCGGCTGACCACCGTGGTATTCTCCGGGTGGAGACGTCTCTCAACAGCGACTCTCTTGAGCCCGACGATCGTCCCTTGCAAGGGAAACGTGGGGATCGCGGCGATTAAGAAACCACCGTCGCCTAGGGTGCTAATTCACGCTCGGTGCTCGATTGGAGCCACGGAACGGGCGCTCACAACTCACAATCGCGGTGAATTTGAACTGGCTAACGGCCCTAATCTCACAAACGCAGCAATATAGAAAGTATACTAAACAGCAAATGTGAGGATCGGAATGAGCACGTACCTCCACGCCTAGGCGTGGGGAAGATTCCCGGCCGATTTCCGAACAACCCCGATATACAAATGCAATACGATTACACTTTCAGAAATATTTGCCCACTCCACGCAGGGAGGTATAGGGCTAAAAATGCCAATGTTGGGGTTGATGGAACCCGGGTTGACGGGTCACACTCGCAGGAGGCGAGGAAGGCATGCCGGGGCCACTCGGGTACGCTGACGGAAAAACTGACCCGGTTCTGCCCGCGCTGGTCACCCTGCGCAGCGAGGTTACGGAGGCTGGTACGGTTAGATCCGAAGCCCGATCGGAGTTTTGTTTGTTGGAGAATGTCGGTAACTGGATGTAGTATCTTCACTCTGAAGGGCGCGATCAGATGCTTTCAGATCTGGGCGCAGCGATGAAACTTCTCTGGTTCTGGTTTTGTGCTCACAGAACTGCACATCGACACGGTAAAAATATTAAATAATGGTTTTCGATGTCGGATCGGCGCGTTCTTTGTGGGAGAACGTCGGCGACGCCCTGAGGAAGAAATACTCTGAAGACCTCTCACACGGATCTTTGCCGGATGAAGATGGGGCATGTCACGCCCCGAGCGCAGAAGATACTCGGATATGCGCGACGAGTTTATATCAATCATGTCAATCAGAGTAGTAGTGTATTCGACACCAAAACAGAGATGCGCAAAATAGAAAGATAACCCAATCCTTTATTTCATAATGGATAGACTATTACAAATCCAATACTCTATTCAATTAAAAAGGAAAAGTACATAGTTGACTCAAGAAAATAGGAAAAAGACTAGATGACACTTGGAGAAGTTCTATCTCTTTCACTCGTGACCATTCCCATCCGATTGACTTCCCTCGTCGTCGGAATTACCTGAAAAGTAGGGAACACATGGAGTGAGCGAACGCTCAGTAGGAAATTATATCTCAAGCGCTAGCAAGGGGTTTAAATAATTACATCTTTCATGTATGTACTGTAGCTATGCATGCTCGTATAAAACGACAAGATAGAGAGAGAATTTATCAATAAGACAGCAAGATGAACTAGTCATGAGCTTTCAAGAAAAGATAACAAGATATTCAAGCAAGTACTTTTTAGCAAGTCATGTCAAGAACTTTGGCTATCATGTATCAAGCAAGCAAGTAATTGCCCTTTCTCGGGTCACGCAATTCATGTCATGTCAAGTACGAGTCAAGTACAAGATTTGTGTGGAATGTCCAATCAAGCTAGTCATGCACTCGGTATAATGTCAGATACCTTATCATTCAACTCCCATGGGCACAAGTACTTTCGGGTGCTCCTCCCAGGACCAGATCGGGCCCTATATGCGCAGGCATTTATCATGTATATTTGACATCCACTCTTGTATATATATATAGCCAATATGGAATTTCAACAATTTAATCTTGTAGACACGTAGGATAACTTTGAGAGAATGAAGTCCAAAAATACGATATTGGACATAGATAGGCGATAATAACGGTATAAACACGATGAACGATGAAACTAGGTGGAATTAGGTTCCCTTAACTCGGGTACCATGACAAACAATTATGGACATTCTTTATATAGAATTGAGGTCCACATGAATAGTACATCAAAGGTAAGATACCCTCATTCTTATTATAGAATTGAGGTCTACAAGAACATCAACAAATGGCATGATATCATCATCCCATTAAGAATTCTCATGACATACTCTTTGCATATCATAAGGGCCGGTATACCATGTTTCTTTCGAGTGATATGGCAATCAATAGTGCAATGGGTTTTTAGGGTACAACCAGCTCAATCGGCCTTGAGGGCATCCAAGGCTTCGAGGAGTCTTACGGAGGTCTCTATGACTAACTCGCTAGTCCAAAGGAACGGAATGTCCAATGGAGAGCTTGTATGTCAATGAGAATTAAGGGTGATCGACAAAACATCATGAAACGTGGGACTATACTCACGGAGTGGAGATATAGTGCCGATATACATATATATAGATATACTGAAACCATCGGTTATCAGAAACAGGGTAAAAATATTTTTTTACAGGAAAATAACGACTTAAGTAAAGTCACTACTCAAGTAATTAACGCCTTAGATAAGGGCGTTTATATATTTTTCCTATTTTTACAAAATATCAATATTTCAGTATTTTACAAAAAACGCGCCCTGGTAAGGGGCGTTTAATTACAAGTTGACGACGTATACAATGGTCGTTCATTCTTTACTTCTATTTTTGTTGAATATATATTTTCAGTAATTTATCAAAAACACGCCTTGTACAGGGGCGTTACTTTTCAATTCACGCCCTGAACAGGGGTGTTAGTCAAGTGAGAGACGACCTATACAGGGTCGTGTATTTCAAGAATTTACAATTTTTCAAGTATTGAAATTTTCAGAAAACGAGATATGGTCATGACAGGATAATATCAGGATTAATGATCATGCACTGATTTAGAATCATGTTTAAGTGAATATTGGACTAATTAACATGGGTAATTATCAGGTAATTAAATTGACGTCTGTGTACAGGGCGTCAAATCTTTTGAATTGACGACCTTGTCAGGGTCGTTTATTTAAATAGCGCCCTAGTCTGGGTCGCGTATAAAATTAGCGCCCTTGGAAAGGGCGTTTCTTTCCAACAATAGAAACATTCAAAACTCTTGAAAACTATATGCATGAATTAATATATATGGTTTAACATAGCTATTATGGTGATTTGGGCTACAGTGCTTGAGAAAACCTACCTTTTGATGAAACGTGAAAGATCTGGTGAAGAGACGATGCTCTGTCTGTAACAGAGTGATCACCGGAAGAAGAAGATGAAGGAGAAGTTGCAGATGATGTACGTGGATGAAGAACCCTCAATTCTTCAATCGATCGGTTTCACTTCTACAGGCAACCTGTAGAGGCAGAATAAAACGAAGGTATTACTCTTCGTAAGAACTAACAGAAGGTAAAGAAGGAGAAGAACTTACCCGTTCTTCAGATGACAAAAGCTTTCAACCTGGAATCAGAAGAGAATGAAGAATCATCAGTATTCTTCACAATTTGATAGACAGATTAAAGGAAAAAGAACATGATGTTCTTTACGTACCGTAGCTGCAGTAGGTCGTCCAAATAGATCTTTAGGGTTCGACAGTCAAGGGTTTTTATAGGGTTCTGGAAATCCTAATAAGGTTAGTGTTTGATTGGAAGTAACACTTCCGTGATAGAGTTATTACTACATTCAAACTCTTTCTCATAGTTATCAACTTACCCTGGATAGACTCCTGGGTCGAACGAAACTCAAACTGAATTAGCGTCCTAAGTAAGGGCGTCGAATTTAAATTGACGCCTTGTCAGGCGTCGTTACTTGTTGAAACGCGTCCACTCAAAGGACGTTATGCAAACTTGCCCTTTTTATTCATTTTGGTCGTTTGAAATTTGACGCCTTGAAATGTGGGCGTCCTTTCTTCAAAACACGCCTTAGGTGAAGGCGATTCTTGTAAAGTAGTGCCTATATCTGAGGCGTTATTTTCATCAGGGTTTAATTATTTTTATTCCAAGATCTTTCGTTTATTTACTAAATCTTTTAATCTATTTTGATTTATTTATTCCTTTTAAATTTATCAGGGTTGCTACACCCTCCCCCACTTAAAAAGAATTTGGTCCCCAAATTCATAGCATATATTTACATATGGAGAGTGTAGAGTTCATACCTTCTAAAATAACTCTGGAAATTATTTCCTCATAGATTCCTCGGTCTCCCATGTAACTTCATGTTCTGAATTCTTATTCCATTGTACTTTTAGCATGGGAATAACCTTATTCCTTAGGGTTCGTACTTCTCGATCTAGTATTCGTATGGGCTTCTGCTCATATGTGAAATCTTTCTGGATCACTAGATCTCCATACTCAATAATATGTGATGGGTCATGTACATACTTCTTCAACATAGATATGTGGAACACATCATGTACTTCGGACAGTTGAGGTGGCAATGCGATGCGATAAGCAACCTCGCCAACTCTTTCTAGTATCTCAAAAGGTCCGATAAATCTTGGTGTAAGCTTGCCCTTAACACCAAATCTTCGTATTCCACGTCCAGGTGATATCTTGAGAAATACATGATCTCCAACTTGGAATTCAAGATCTCTCCTTCTTGTGTCAGCATAAGCCTTTTGTGTAGACTGAGCAACTTGCAGTCTTTCTTTGATCAATTGTATCTTCTCAGTAGTGTCCCTTACCATTTCTGGACCTAACAGTTGTTTCTCTCCAACTTCGTCCCAGCATAAGGGTGATCGACAACTCCTTCCGTATAAGGCTTCAAAAGGTGCCAGTTGTATACTTGCCTGGTAGCTATTATTGTATGCAAATTCGACCAGAGGTAAGTGATCATGCCAGTTTCCATCAAAATCAGTAATGCATGCTCTTAGCATATCTTCGACTACTTGATTGGTTCTCTCGGTCTGACCATCCGTTTGAGGATGAAAGGCAGTACTAAAGTTAAGTCTCGTCCCCAACGAATGTTGTAGTCCCTTCCAAAAATGAGAAGTAAATCGGGGATCTCTGTCAGACACGATTGAAACAGGAATACCATGTAGTCTGACTATTTCCTTGATGTATAATGCAGCTAAGACATCAACTGACCATCGACTCTTGATTGGCAAGAAATGCGCTGATTTAGTCAATCGGTCAATGATAACCCATATTCCATCATGTCCTCTTTTTGATTTAGATAAACCCATGATGAAATCCATACCAATATCCTCCCACTTCCATTTAGGGATATCTAGAGGATGTAGTTTTCCAGCAAGCTTTTGGTGTTCCGCCTTGACTTGTTGGCACGTAAGACAGCGTGATACGTAGTCCGCTATTTCTCTTTTCATGTTGGGCCACCAAAAATTTCTTTTTACATCTTGGTACATTTTGGTAGATCCAGGATGAATCGTATACCTTGACCTATGAGCTTCATCTAAGACCTTCTTCTTCAATTCTGGGCAGTCCGGTATACAAGTTCTATTCTTGAACATTAATCTTCCATCAGAAGCTAATTGGAAATCCGATTGTCCTTCTAATCTGCCCTTGATTTCTACTAATGTAGGATCATCATTCTGAAGTGCTTTTATTTCAGACAATAAATCTGATTGTATGCTTACATGAGATAATGTGACACATCTAAAGTCCGTGTCCATGCTTATATTGAGTTCAGAGAATTGTTCTAGCAATTTCCATTCTTGAACCATACAATTGGCTAACAGTGCTCTCGGCTTTCGACTAAGGGCATCTGCTACAGGATTACCCTTTCCGGGATGATATTGTATATTGAAGTCGAAGTCCTTGAGATATTCCAGCCATCGTCTTTGCCTCATATTTAGTTCCTTTTGTGAGAAAAGATATTTGAGACTCTTGTGATCGGAGTATATAGTAAACTGTACTCCATAAAGATAATGTCTCCATATTTTGAGTGCAAATACTACCGCGGCCAATTCTAAGTCATGGATGGGGTAGTTCTCTTCATGCTTCTTTAATTTACGAGAAGAGTAGGCTATAACCTTCCCTTGTTGCATTAGAACACACCCGAGGCCAATGCTAGAAGCATTAGTGTATACCTCGAACTTTTCTCCTTCAATTGGCAATGCTAAGATAGGAGCTGTAGTAAGATGATCCTTGAGAGTTTGGAAGCTTCTTTCACATTCCTCATCCCATTCATAACGGATCTCCTTGCGAGTTAACCTCGTAAGCGGCACGGCGATTTTTGAGAAATCCTTGATGAATCGCCTGTAATAGCCGGCAAGACCTAAGAAACTTCGGATCTCGCTAGCATTGGTCGGTCTTTCCCAGTTCCTTACAGCTTCAACCTTTGATGGGTCTACAGACAAGCCACCCTTTGATATAACATGTCCGAGAAAAGTCACTTCTTCAAGCCAGAATTCACACTTGCTAAGTTTTGCATATAATTGGTTTGTCCTCAATATTTGTAATGAAATCCTCAAATGTTCCTCATGCTCTTCCTTGGTCTTGGAATAAATCAATATATCATCAATAAAGATCACCACGAATTGATCTAAATAAGGCCTGAATATATTATTCATTAACTGCATAAAGGCAGCAGGGGCATTCGTTAGTCCGAAAGGCATAACAACAAATTCATAATGGACATACCTGCTTCTGAATGCGGTTTTATGAATATCCTCGTCCTTGATTCTTAGTTGGTGATATCCTGACCTAAGATCAATTTTGGAAAAGTACATGGATCCTGAAATTTGATCAAATAATTCATCGATTCTCGGCCGTGGATACTTGTTCTTGATAGTGAGGTGATTCAACTGTCGATAGTCGATACATAACCTCATGGATCCGTCTTTCTTCTTTACAAATAATACAGGCGCTCCCCATGGGGAAGTACTTTGTCTAATGAATCCTTTCTTAATGAGTTCCATCAATTGCTCCTTTAACTCCTTGAGTTCAGCAAGTGACATCCTATAAGGTGCCTTTGAAATCGAACCAGCACCAGGGACTAAGTCAATGGTGAAGGCCACTTCTCTTTGCGGGGGTAATCTCGGAAAATCTTCCGGAAACACGTCCGGAAATTCTTGTACCACTGGAATGTCTTCTAGCTTAGCTTCCTTAGCTTCTTTAACTGTGACAAAGGCAAGGAAAGATGTACATCCTTTACTGATGAGCTTGCTAGCTCGGAGAGCTGAAATAAGAGGGGATCTGCTCCGACCCTTGGGGCTAGTCAAGATTAGTTCTGGAAATTCCTTGAATGTAACCTTACTATTGCGGCAATCAACCGTTGCCTGATACTTGGATAACCAATCTGCCCCTAGTATAACATCATACTCTTTCAGATCTAAACATATGAGATCAATAGGGAGATTTCTACCCTGAACCAATACTTCGCAGTTTTGGTAATGATGTGTAATATCAGTCTCATCATCCAGAGGAGTAGACAAAACTAACTTTATCCATTCCGGTTCTAGGGGTAATGGGTCAGCAAACTTCTTAGAAATAATAGAATGCGATGCACCAGTATCAATTAAGACATATGCATTCCTGGAACAAACTTTCAATGTACCTTCCACTAAGTGGCCTTCTTCTTCTTGCTCGGTCTCCTTGATTGCATGAAGACGAGCATTCTTGGTTACTGGGCGTTTCCCGACATCGGCTTGATTGTTAAGTAATGGGCAATTGGGAATCCGATGCTCACGACTCCCACAACGGAGACATGCTCCTAGTTTCCTCCAGCATTCTTCTGCTCTATGTCCCGCTTTATCACAATGTTTGCACACTGTATTTGGAGAGGTAGTGGTGATAGAGAAGGGCTTGGTCTTCTTGAACTTTTGGTCTTGTGAGAATGCTCCTCCATTGCTAGGCCTTTTCTTAAAGTTGGGTTTAAAGGAACCCGAACCTGTAACTTGTTCATTCTTATCCTTACCATGAATCCTATCAGACAGTTCCGTGGCATCTTCTAATAGTTGAGCTCGGCGTACTATCTCCGAGTAGACTTGAATGTCCATCGGCGCCAGTTGAGTAATAGCTTGGGGCCTGAGCCCATTAAGAAACCTCCTAGCTTTCATTTTCTCGGTGCTAACTAGATGCTTGGCATACCGAGACAATCTAGAGAATTGGGCGTCATACTCGGCCACTGACAAAGATCGTTGCTTTAATGCAGCAAATTCTGCAGCCTTCTTTTCCTGAACTCGGTCCGAGAAATATTTTGCGTTGAAGTGTTCAACGAATTCCTCCCACGAAACCTGATCTTGATTTATAGTAGCCTCTATTGATTCCCACCAGCATCTAGCATCCCTTTCTAACTGAAAAGTAGCTAATAAGACCTTATCTTGATCCGTGCATTGCATAACACGGAATATTCGTTCTGTTTCCCTAATCCAGTGTTCAGCGTCATCTGGATCAGTAGAACCCGTGAACTTGGGCGGGTTCATGTTCTTGAAAGTCTGGTGGAGACTTCCTGCTCGTTGTCCACCTCCTAGTGTTACTTGTTGCAGCACTTGAGTCATGCCTTGCAGTGTACGCTGCATGTTGCACCATTGAGCACGTTCGGCAGCCATTATCCTACAATTATCATAACTATATAAATACGTGATTTGTATTTAAAGACTAGTATTTCTATGTTAATTTTAACCCTTGGTTCTACCCAATCTCACTGGTTAAAGGTTTAAAACTTATCATTGGACTTGGGTTTTTCCTAGGAATTGAATACCCTAGGCTCTGATACCACAAAAACCGTCACGCCCTGAGCGCGGAAGATACTCGGATATGCGCGACGAGTTTATATCAATCATGTCAATCAGAGTAGTAGTGTATTCGACACCAAAACAGAGATGCGTAAAATAGAAAGATAACCCAATCCTTTATTTCATAATGGATAGACTATTACAAATCCAATACTCTATTCAATTAAAAAGGAAAAGTACATAGTTGACTCAAGAAAATAGGAAAAAGACTAGATGACACTTGGAGAAGTTCTATCTCTTTCACTCGTGACCATTCCCATCCGATTGACTTCCCTCATCGTCGGAATTACCAGAAAGTAGGGAACACACGGAGTGAGCGAATGCTCAGTAGGAAATTATATCTCAACTGCTAGCAAGGGATTTAAATAATTACATCTTTCATGTATGTACTGTAGCTATGCATGCTCGTATAAAACGATAAGATAGAGAGAGAATTTATCAATAAGACAGCAAGATGAACTAGTCATGAGCTTTCAAGAAAAGATAACAAGATATTCAAGCAAGTACTTTTTAGCAAGTCATGTCAAGAACTTTGGCTATCATGTATCAAGTAAGCAAGTAATTGCCCTTTCTCGGGTCACGCAATTCATGTCATGTCAAGTACGAGTCAAGTACAAGATTTGTGTGGAATGTCCAATCAAGCTACTCATGCACTCGGTATAATGCCAGATACCTTATCATTCAACTCCCATGGACACAAGTACTTTCGGGTGCTCCTCCCAGGACCAGATCGGGCCCTATATGCGCAGGCATTTATCATGTATATTTGACATCCACTCTTGTATATATATATAGCCAATATGGAATTTCAACAATTTAATCTTGTAGACACGTAGGATAACTTTGAGAGAATGAAGTCCAAAAATACGATATTGGACATAGATAGGCGATAATAACGGTATAAACACGATGAACGATAAAACTAGGTGGAATTAGGTTCCCTTAACTCGGGTACCATGACAAACAATTATGGACATTCTTTATATAGAATTGAGGTCCACATGAATAGTACATCAAAGGTAAGATACCCTCATTCTTATTATAGAATTGAGGTCTACAAGAACATCAACAAATGACATGATATCATCATCCCATTAAGAATTCTCATGACATACTCTTTGCATATCATAAGGGCCGGTATACCATGTTTCTTTAGAGTGACATGTCAATCAATAGTGCAATGGGTTTTTAGGGTACAACCAGCTCAATCGGCCTTGAGAGAATCCAAGGCTTCGAGGAGTCTTACGGAGGTCTCTATGACTAACTCGCTAGTCCAAAGGAACGGAATGTCCAATGGAGAGCTTGTATGTCAATGAGAATTAAGGGTGATCGATAAAACATCATGAAACGTGGGACTATACTCACGGAGTGGAGATATAGTGCCGATATACATATATATAGATATATTGAAACCATCGGTTATCAGAAACAGGGTAAAAACATTTTTTTACAGGAAAATAACGACTTAAGTAAAGTCACTACTCAAGTAATTAACGCCTTAGATAAGGGCGTTTATATATTTTTCCTATTTTTGCAAAATTTCAATATTTCAGTATTTTACCAAAAACGCGCCCTGGTAAGGGACGTTTAATTACAAGTTGACGACGTATACAATGGTCGTTCATTCTTTACTTCTATTTTTACAGAATATATATTTTCAGTAATTTATCAAAAACACGCCCTGTACAGGGGCGTTACTTTTCAATTCACGCCCTGAACAGGGGCGTTAGTCAAGTGAGAGACGACCTATACAGGGTCGTGTATTTCAAGAATTTACAATTTTTCAAGTATTGAAATTTTCAGAAAACGAGATATGGTCATGACAGGATAATATCATGATTAATGATCATGCACTGATTTAGAATCATGTTTAAGTGAATATTGGACTAATTAACATGGGTAATTATCAGGTAATTAAATTGACGTCTGTGTACAGGGCGTCAAATCTTTTGAATTGACGACCTTGTCAGGGTCGTTTATTTAAATAGCGGCCTAGTCTGGGTCGCGTATAAAATTAGCGCCCTTGGAAATGGCGTTTCTTTCCAACAATAGAAACATTCAAAACTCTCGAAAACTATAGGCATGAATTAATATATATGGTTTAACATAGCTATTATGGTGATTTGGGCTACAGTGCTTGAGAAAACCTACCTTTTGATGAAACGTGAAAGATCTGGTGAAGAGACGATGCTCTGTCTGTAACAGAGTGATCACCGGAAGAAGAAGATGAAGGAGAAGTTGCAGATGATGTACGTGGATGAAGAACCCTCAATTCTTCAATCGATCGGTTTCACCTCTACAGGCAACCTGTAGAGGCAGAATAAAACGAAGGTATTACTCTTCGTAAGAACTAACAAAAGGTAAAGAAGGAGAAGAACTTACCCGTTCTTCAGATGACAAAAGCTTTCAACCTGGAATCAGAAGAGAATGAAGAATCATCAGTATTCTTCACAATTTGATAGACAGATTAAAGGAAAAAGAACATGATGTTCTTTACGTACCGTAGCTGCAGTAGGTCGTCCAAATAGATCTTTAGGGTTCGACAGTCAAGGGTTTTTATAGGGTTCTGGAAATCCTAATAAGGTTAGTGTTTGATTGGAAGTAACACTTCCGTGATAGAGTTATTACTACATTCGAACTCTTTCTCACAGTTATCAACTTACCCTGGATAGACTCCTGGGTCGAACGAAACTCAAACTGAATTAGCGTCCTAAGTAAGGGCGTCGAATTTAAATTGACGCCTTGTCAGGCGTCGTTACTTGTTGAAACGCGTCCACTCAAAGGACGTTATGCAAACTTGCCCTTTTTATTCATTTTGGTCGTTTGAAATTTGACGCCTTGAAATGTGGGCGTCCTTTCTTCAAAACACGCCTTAGGTGAAGGCGTTTCTGGTAAAGTAGCGCCTATATCTGAGGCGTTATTTTCATCAGGGTTTAATTATTTTTATTCCAAGCTCTTTCGTTTATTTACTAAATCTTTTAATCTATTTTGATTTATTTATTCCTTTTAAATTTAACATGGTTGCTACAGGGCAGGCTCTGAAAGTAGACTCAGATTTCAGCCGGACCTGCTTAGATCAGCCCGCGTGATCCCACGAGATCTGTCGGCACGATCAGCACCGGTCACGGATCGAGGCGAAACCAGCGGCAACGCGAAGAGGACTTGAAACACTATGACTTCTCTTTAAAAAGAAACTGCATATGGCGTCGGGGTTGGGCTCCAAGAAATAATACACAGACATCTTCAGATCTGGACTGCACTCTGGGACAGATCTGCGCGTCGCCACGAAGAAAATCGCCACCGGAGCTCCCGAACTCGGATCATCACGAAACCAGCGCTGAGTCCTTTCTAACGTGTAGTAGTATCTGCGATAAATCAGGTGGAACCAGAAGATAAGAGGAAGAGGGGGGTATAGGGTCGAGTCTCATGACCTGAATGCTGTCCAGTCACAGGACAGGGTTGGGAGTCACACCCAAAGAAGGAAAAGTGAATCACTCACTTAAGGCAATTTTCCACAAAATATTTTCATCAATCCTTAAACACACATTGTACAAGCCTTTAAATAGGCATTATAAGAAGTATAGGGGAAGGGAAGGTCGTGGGTTTCAAGAGGGAGAGAGAGAGGGGTGCGCCCATGTCCACTTGTTGGTGACAATGAAAGGGGGGGAGACAAGATGAAATGGTTGCTAGCCTACCATTGAATTTCTTGTAAAAGGTGGCAGGTGGCAGCAATTTTTGTCTTGACCAGCAGCCTTTCTAGCTTCCCATGTTGTAAATGGAGAGAAGAAAGAAGAAAATTAAGAATTGTCTAGCCTAATAAGCCAAGGAAGGGGGCGCCCCCTTCAATGGGCCTTGAATGGGCCACTTTGGCTCATGGCCAGCCCATTCTCCTCCTCTTGCTTAAGGCCCCTTCCAACCTTGTAAACCCATGAGTGAAGCCCATGCTTGTATAAGGCCTCTCCCATTTAGAGAGCCCATATAGAAAGGGAGCCCAATTGGGCCTTGCTAGGCTAATGGGTGCTTCATATTGGTCCAAGGCCTTTCCTTTCTTAAGGAAAGCCTAAGGGCCTTTAACCACTTGGCCTTTTAAGGGTCTAGTAACCAACCCAATATGAAAACCCATGTATAATCTTCAATACAAGCCCAAATTTAATGCTAAAAGTGTCCAAATTGAAGCCAAATGATCCCCAACTCAATGGGAAGCCGATGTAGTCCACTTGGCGCTCCGCGTATGGCACCGTCGGTTCGCCGACGTGTCACGTGATCGCCCTGGTGTCCGCACCACAACACTTTCAACACATTGAGTCATTCTGATGATGTGAGGCATTCCGATGACTCAAATTATTCTCCCCCTTTGACTTCATCAAAAAGAAAATAATTTGAGAAATTAAGGCATGTATAAAAAAAATTCAGTCAATTTCTCCCTTTTGCAAGAACACAATTCTCCCCCTTTAAGAGTTTCAGCAAAAAGTCATTAGTTAGAGATGATCAAAAGAAGCCAGCATGCAATGATTGAATGAAAATCCCCCCCTTTTTGGCAAACAATCTCCCTCATTTGGTATAATCAAGATGAACCATGGGAAGGGGTAAATGCAAAAATGCAGATGCAACAAGAAATGCAATACTTCCCCCTAAGTATATGAATGCAAGGTTAGAAATGATATGAACATGATCAGTATGACAAGGAATGCTCCCCCTGAATAGATGCCAATTGATATGCAAGTGATGCATGACATGAAATCTCCCCCTCAATAAGTGGAATCTTATGAGATGAATGGGACGGAGATCATAGGGGCAAACAAGGACAAGTTCAGGTCAATGAGCAGAAGAGGTTCAATTAGCAGATTTTTAAAGAGGCTTCAACTACAAGGATTTCAGTCAGATTTTCAAGGAAATGTCATTCTCATAAATCCAAATCAGAATATTTCAAAGTCTTCCATTATAAGGGCTTATGAATGAATTTTATTGATCAGCATGGTTTAAACATGATGTATGCAGAGTTTATCAATAAAATTCTGTATTGATATCTAAAACCATGGTTTAATAAAAATGAACCAAGCCCTCATATTTATCTTGATAAAACTCCCTTTCTCTTACACAATCAAATTTATTGACTTCTTTCGGAATTACATGCATCAGTATTGAAATCAAGCAATTATGAAGTCATATGATTTTGTCTAGGGTTGTAGCAATTTGATTTTAGTATCAATATTCAGATATTTCAATTCGTTCAACAATTTTTCATGCTACAAATTTTACGAGCACTCTAGTTGAGTGCACACCTTGTAACTAGAGGATATATCTTGATCAGAGGCCAATATCCCTAAGCACTTAGTGTGACTAACTGTCATGCTTTATATGAACAGAGATAGCATTTACACATCATGACACACTGCAAATCATTTCTTGATGAGTGAGTTGTATTTCTTAGTGTGCATGCCATTGCTCTGCCTGAATTTCAATTATTCTTAATCAGAGTTAATTATGGTACCTCATGACATAGTCCTTTGGACATGTGTTTCTTAGTGACCAAGGTCATTGCTCTGACAGAAAATACCCTTTAGACATTTCAGAAAAATTCATTTGCTTCAAATCAATAACAATTTCATGTACTTAACCAAATAAAGTCATGTATTCAATAATGCAGATTTCAGAAGATTTTACAAGACACAGCATGAAACAGATGGTTAAGGTTTATTAAACATGCTTCAGATATTTTTTAAGAGATTTTAAAGCCAAACTCATTGAATACATTAAACTTAAACCACATGAGTTATTTCAGTCATTCATAAAAACGTATAATAGAAGATTTCTAGTTCAAGAATTTTTCAGATTTATGATTGAGATAGTCCCATTGAAATCTTCATGACAGACTGATAGATTTCTGAAGCTAAATGATACCAATTGATAGGAGAGATTTCGAGGCTCAATGATTTCTGATATTATCAAGGTTTGTCAACTAAGATCAATGATGAAGGGTATGCAATGAATTCTCACAAGAGTATGCATTTGACAACCTATATGCGATGCATTGACTCCCCCTGACAACATGCATTCAGACAATCTTTTTGGCATTTTCAGTTTAAGGAAATGCAATGCACTATATGTATGTAAAAACACATGCAAGTAACTCTCCCTTAAAACATGCAATGTTTCCCATGAGAAACTGAACATATGATTTTGATTCATGCACATTCAGACTGTCCTAACCAGCAAAGTGACCCATGGTACTAGGCGGAGCACTTGGTCTAAAAGACCACCTCACACATAGTAGGAACCTCCAGATAGACTTCCCTGCCTTTTGGTACCTTACCATTTATATACCATTGAGGTCATGCATGATAATTCAACATGCAGTCCTATATGCAATTCAGAATGTTCAGTGAGCTATTGCATCACACAAATTTCAAACAATATTCACATTCAGTTCAGATTTTCAGAAATTTCAGAGTGCATGATCAGAAAATAATGCAACTGGCAGATGATGAATGAATATGCAAGAACATATTTAATATGCATGCACTAGATGAAACTAAGAACAAGATATGCAAGAATACATCAAACCAGATGTGCAATGAGTTTCAAAATAGGAAATGCAGAGAGATTACCTGAAAAGTGTGAGAATGGGGTTTTTCATTCTTGAGTGCCTTGGATCATTACCCCTTTATTCCATCCAAGGCACACCTGCTAGGCAACTTCCTATTTTCCACTAGTAGGAACCCAAGTGGTCTTGGGTCTTGCATAGTAATTAGCCCCTTTTGGGACTGCCTACATCTTTTTCTGTGTCAACCAGTCATCAGAGTTCATGATTAAACAGTTATGCATTGAATACTCAGACAGCACACAATAGTGGCATGAACTAGCAGGTTTCATGTTCCTCTTATGTATACTAGCATGAACTTGAGCATTATAAGAGTGAGCATGAGGGTTTCTGTTATTATTATGAAACTTTTTCTTTTCATGACCAGCTACCCTGCAAGCAGCAACTTGGTGGCCTGGTCTTCTGCAATTTGAGCAAACAAGAATTCTTTTAAAAACAAGTTTGTTCCTATCAAATTCTTTGAAATTTCTATTCCTACCCTGGACATGCCAGCAGTCCTTGACTGCATGGCCATGCTTCCCACAATGGGAGCAGAAAGGGAATTTTCTTCTAAAAGAGCTTGCCCAACATTCAGTGGTCTTGTGCCCAAGCTTGTTACAATTAAAACATTTGACATGCTGGTTCAGAGAAGTAGTTTTGTTTATATTAAAAGCATGTTGGTTAGCATAAGATTTAGCATGATGTGAGAGTGGTTTTTTCTTTCCATTAGCAAACCAACACTGAGCAAGGGTGTGGCCTAATCTACCATAATGAGAGCATTCACTTTTCTTTGAATGAACAACAGGTTTTCTATCATGATATTTCCTAACATTCATCATTTCAGCATTCAAATCATCCAATTTGTTTAATTCACACTCATGCATCAAATGACCAAATTTATGACAGTAATGACAGATAATCTTCTTTTTAGATGCATGTGAGTGTGTGTGAGGACTGTGATCAACATGCACTGATGAACCCTTTTCATTTATTTTTTGATTTACAGTCCTTTTCTGATTTTTATCATGTTTTCCTGTTTTCTTAGCCTTGTACTGAATTGGAGATGAAGTAGAAGGCTTTTCCTGTTCAGAAGATTTGACAAAGATAGTTTTCAGGTTGGCTCCATCAACCTTCCTCATGACTGGACTGTAACCCAGTCCTTCCTTTCTAGGGTTGATTTTTATACCTAGTAGCTTGTCTAGGTTTTTCTGCCCATCAATAAATTTAGACAAGGATTTTCTCAAGTCTTGAATCTCATTTTCGAGAGATATAATGTTTATTTCATAGCTTGCAATCTCTTGTTCACTACAGTTGACAACTTCATTCAAAACTTTGTTAGTTGTTTTGTATTTTTCAATTTCCTTTCTCAGCTCATCTGCTTCATCAGTTTCGTTTGTACAGATGACTTTTCCTTTCTCCAATGTGAGAAGTCTTTTAGACATGGCACTATTTAACAATTTTAATTTTTCAACTTCTTCTTTAAGCTTATCATTTTGAACCAATTCATTTATTAGAAGCTGATCTTCTGAATTGGCTTCATGTTTTCTTCCAGCCTCAAATTCCTTCAATTCTTTTTGTTGTTTTTCAAAATCTTTCTGTAATTCTATGTTTACAGACTTTATGGCATTAAGTTTTTCAATCAGCAATTTGTTCTCCTGTCTAAGTTTCTCTGATTTTTCATCATTTTTATTGGAGAACTCTTTAAGAGAATCATTTTCAGATTTCAGCTTGTTTAATTCAGACTTAACACATTCAATTTCTTTCAGCAAATCCTTACTCTGAACAGAATCATGACTAGCTAGACTAAGCTTCTTTTCAAGTTCAGAGATTTCTTTCACATGATCTTGATTATCATTTTTCAATAATGAAATTTGTTTCTTCAACATTTGAAAATCAGACATACAGGCATCATGAATATTTTTCAATTCAACACAATTTCTACAAGGAGAACTTGAACTATCCAAACCAGTACCCTTCTTCAATTTTTTATACTGTTTTCTTAACAGTTCATGAGATTCAAATAATTCAGCATATGCATTCTCCCAATCTTCTAGAGAAAAATTCTCGAAGACATTTACCTCATCTTCATCATCTTCTTCAGTTTGATTGCTGCCTTGATCATTTTTGTCAGCCATCATGCAGCTGTCCACATCTCTCTTCTGAGTTCGCTTCAGCATATCCAGAATATATTTAGCAGAACTACAATCAGGGAAGCATGAGTGAAAAGCTCTATCAGTAGCTGCCTTCATTAGATTTATAGCTATCTGATTCTCTTCATGCATAGACTTGTGACTGTCAGTCCATTTGGACTTTTTCCTTGGTAGTTCATGAGGACCATGTGAAATTACTTTCCACAGGTCTGGATTCACAGATTTGATATAATTCTTCAGACTAGCGAACCATGCATTAAAATGCGTACCACTGAAAATCGGTGGATGAGCCATGAGAACACAACAGATTAATGCAACAGGAATATTGATGCACTAAAAACAAATTAGCACCTAAGACTCCAAGATCGAATCTGCAGGTCGCTGGACCTTGTATGCAGACACCGCTCTGATACCAACTGTTAGGGTGCTAGGCCCGGATACAGAGGGGGGGGTGAATGTATCCTTCTATGAATAATGGCCAAATAAAAACTCAGATGCTAGGCATAATCCAGAATTAAGCTAATTCGATTAAGCAAAATAACAAGCAGGTGGAGCGAGCCTATCCAATCATCTAGCGGAAGCAAATTAAGCAATCAAACCACTGCTCAATAAATTTTTTAGGTGGTTCGGTCCTCCAGACCTACATCCACCCCTCACTCCCAACCGGAGTGAGGCTTCACTAGCAAATGCTAGAACCAAGCAGACTCAGTCTGCAAACAGTTGCTACCACACAGCTTGACCAGGGGAACAGCCTCCCCTCTTCCTCCCAACCGGAGGGACACCCAAGTGACTCCCAGCCACTTGGAAACCAGAGGTCGCAGACCTCTCTTCCTCTAGACCAGGAGGGACCCCTGGACTTGCAACCCACAAGCCCAGAACTGGAGACAAGTCTCCCTTCCTCCAAACCGGAGGGTACCCACAAGTAGCACCCAGCTACTTGCAACCGGAGATCAGATCTCCCTTCCCCTGACCCACCAGGAGGAACCCGACCTCAGTCCAGAGGATCGGAAGTACAAAGCTAACCAGAGAAACAAAAGGGAAAATAAGGAAACATAAAAAGCACAGCAACAAAACCTGGAAATGAAACACAATAGTCGTTCTGGATTTGATCCACAAACAGACTGAACATGTCTTCAATAGACTCTCTCCTCTTCTTTTTTTCTTCCTCTTCTTTCTTCTTCTCAGCTCACGCAATCTTTCTCTTCTGCTCTCACTCTCTATTTTCTTCTCTTTCGCAGGCTCTCCCTGTCTCTTCTCTTTCTTCTTCTTCTTTCTCTTTTTCTGGATCGAAGGGCTTTCTGCTCTCCAGGCTTCTTCTTCGATTCTTTTGCTCACACTCTCAGATTTCTTCGCTGGAGAGCTTCCTCTTCTTTTGTGGAGAGTTAACCCTTTTCGAGAGGATGATGGGGTGCTTTTATAACAGAAACAGAGCCTCCGAAGGTTGAGTAGAAAATGCCCTAGTGACCACTGATTGGTCCACTTGGCGGGGTAGCACCCCTTATCTAACACGTGTCAACATCCTGCCCCTTTTTCCCATCGGATCACGTGCCCCCTTGAATGGTTGGAGGCATCCTCAGACTTGAACGAAGGTTCCTTCCTCGTGGCAGGGCAGCAGTCAGTGGCTTACACGTGTCTGGCTCGTAGGGTTCTGTTTCTAGAGACTGACCGCGTTGACGCACTGGCATCACTGCGTGTACTCTTTGCTTGTACACATTTGAATTTGCCCCACTGCGTCGACCCTGCTGTGGATAGCGTTGACACGTTGAAGACAGCCAGAGATAAGTCGCCCCTTTCTTGAACTGCTGCGTCGACACTGCTAGTTGGTGCCGTTGACGCACGGATGAAAATCAGAAGTGTGTATTGGCCTCTCTTCCGCCGCTGCGTCGACGCTGCTTGTTGATGGCGTTGACGCACGAACATGTACATTAAGGCCCGTCTTGCCTTGAATATTGGCGTCTCTTAAGCCGCTGCGTCGACGCTGCTCCATTGTGGCGTTGACGTAGTGGAAGATATCGTGAAGGCTTCATCAACTGATGTGTGGACACTTTAAGCTCCCAGCGTCGACCCTGTTCCCTTCAGCAACAAGAAAGAAGTCATAAGATTTAAGTATGTGCATTGCAGTGTATATACTTCGTTGTATAGACTTGTGAAGGCAAATGCAACGTACAGACTTGGTAAAACAAGGTCCAGTGTAGGCTTGGTAAAGTGAAGTCTAGTGTATAGACTTCAGTTAAGTTCAGGCCTCTAACAACGAGTGTATAGACTTGGGCCTAACAATTGAATGTATAGAGTTGAAGCCTGACAACCCAATGTGTAGACTTGAAGCTTGAAAGGATGCATAGACTTTACATAACACAGTCCGATGAATAGACTTGGAGATTCAACAGAAGACTGTATACACTTGACGAAACAATCCAATGTATAGACTTTAGGCAAGGAGGCCAATGTATATACTCCGAGAAGTGATGCACAGTTCACGCTGTACAGACTTCAACATAGGGAAGACTCTAAATGAGACGTTGGCAGAGACAATGCATGAGACGGTGAAGGACCGATGTATAGACTTCACCAACACGAACAGGCTACACAGTCCACTGTATAGACTTGATGATATGAACTTCAGGAGCATATGACACGGCTGTACAGACTTTGTTATCCAAACGAATGAATAGACTTTGCCGCAGTCTAATGTATAGACTTGAAGAAACTGAACTTAAGAGTCGACGCATCAGCTCAAGGAGTTGACGCATTACTATGTGGACAGAGACAAATATGACTGAAGGGTCCACGCATCAGCACGGGTGGGTCGACCCACTACTGATCATACTAACTAAGCAGAGTGTAGCAATGAATGCTTTATGCATCAGTTAACATGACTGAACATCAAATATGTTAAACTAAACTGAGCAGCAAGATGACTGAACATTTGATAGACTGAGTTATGATCAGAAAATAACTGAATAACAGCATGATGACTCACACAGCAAGATGACTCACAGTGATTAAGTCACATCAAAAACCAATCATCAAAACCATCATCAAAACCATAGGGGCACAACACAACGCAGGAGCGCCACACGAGAAGGGAAACAACGGCTGTGACGCACCCACCCTGGGACGTCACAGTCTCTAACGGACCAAGCCTGGTGTGTTAGAAGATAGAACAACACAGGCTGTGACGCTCACCCCTCGACGCGTCACAGCGTCTGACGATCCTACCTGGGCGCGTAAGAAGAATGGGTTGCATCAGCTCTGACGCTCACATTCGGGCGTGTCACAGTATTTGACGGTCCTACCTAGGCGCATCAGAAGACTCATGACCCCAACGGTCTGAAAACATGAGAAGGCATGTAGCAGTCGAACCCAGGCGCGTCACACCCTCTGGCAGTTTATCGTAAGACAGCCAGAGCCACCGACGCCCTGTCGACAAAATAGGACCCTGTGACGCGCTCACCCTGGCGCGTCACAGGACATAACGCACCCACCCTGGTGCGTCACAGACTGTGACGGTCATTGGAAGGACCGTCACACCGTCCCGAGAACGCTACGGTGGGAAACGACCCAAAACTCGTCCCGCGCCCCCATACCTCCACGGGATAGGGGGAAAACAAGGGGGAAGCCCCCAAATAGCCCATAGCATGCATCTACTGTTGTGCCCCCTGTGCCTTGATGATGTTATATAGTTTTGATGATGGCAACCACTAATGAATCATGTAAGATTAGAATTAGTAAATGTTCTACATGCTTCATCGTTCTTCATACTTCAGCATATATACTTCATGCATGAAGAGGAAAGGGGGTGTGCGTTAACATAGTATGGGCATTGCGTTGATGCAGGTATACGGTGCATTGTCTGTTCTCTGCATCAGGTCTATTCTACTTCGTGCATAGCTTGCATTGGTGCATTAATTATAGTTGCACGCCACATATTCAGTGCATTGACCATCTCTTGCATATCACTGATCGATGCATGTTTGCATGTGTTATCCATAGTTAGTGCACTCATTTGTTTCATGCGTACACTAAGTCTGCACTCGGTTGGTTTGATGACTGAGCAAGTCTATACATCCGTTAGCTCAGCTCGTGGCTTAGTCAGTGCATCCGTGTTCATTGTGCATGTGTGCATCTTTCTCATCAAAGTATGTACAACCTGTGTTGACACTAGCAATTAAGTTTGTGCATTAATTCATAAGTTTGTACAACCGTTGCTGGCACGAGCATTTAAGTTCATGAATCATCACACCAGCAAGTCTGTACATCGTTGTTGCATGTACACTAAGTCCATACACTCGTTGATGGCATGTCCGAGCATTCATCTTCAATGTGCATACTTTCCTATATGCATTCGCATTACAAGCTAGCAAGTCTATACATCGTCTTGTACATTGCACACAAAGTCTATACATTTTCTGGTGGCATGTCCGTGCATTCACCTTCATTGTACATACTTTCTAATATGCATACTGCATTATGTGCAGCAAGTATATACATGCTTAGTTCAAATCTCAAACGTACTCGATGCATCCTTTTCTTTTCCTTCAGATTGATTCAAACTGATATCAAGTTTAATCTGATAAGACTTATGTTTGAGGAACCTAAGAAGGGCACGTGATCCAAGAATGGAGGATGTGCCAGGATCGTGACACGTGTAACGCAGCAAGCTGAAATGTTTCCACATGGTCAAGGCTCTAGGGCGGGAATTATGGAGGACACACGCCCACCTCTCTGATGCTATAAATAGAAGAATTCTCCATCTGGAGAAATTGATCGTGAGCAAAGTGATCGAAGAAGGGGAACTTATCTGAAAGAGAAGAAGATAGAGAGAGAGCATGTACGATCTAGAAGAAGAGAGTAGCAAAGAAGAAAAGAAAGAAAAAGAGAGAGAGCAGCATAGAAGAAAAGAAACGAAGAAGAAGAAGAAAGATAGAGAGAGAGATAGAGAGTTAGAGGAGAAGAAGAGAAGCTTCATCTGAAGATCTGTTTCTACTGGACCATGGATCAAATCCAGGCCAGTTAGCACTTTGAGAGCCACTTTGTGTTCTATCTTTTACAGCTTTCAGTCGCTGTGTTTTATCATCTTTTGTTTTTCTTTTTTACCTTTGTTTCAAGCTGTTAGTCAGCAGAGCTAAGCTGTATTGCTCAGCGGTTGCGGAGGAGGATTCCTCTGGTCAGCAAGCTATGTTGCTCTGCGGGTGAGGTGGATACCTCGGACAGCAAGCTGTGTTACTCAGCGGGCAGAGGTGTGGTATCCTCTGGACGGCATAAGCTATAACGCCCAACGGTTTGTAGGGTTTTGACCCCGAAGCTGTATATCAGCGGTAGAAGCCACATTCCGATTTGGAGTGTGAGGTGGACGTAGATCTCGGGTTTAAGATCGAACCACCTTAAAAATCCCTGTCTACTGTGCGATTGTCGTGTGACTTGTATGCATCCTGTTCATCTCCTCTATCCGCTGTAGATGCATGTTTAGGATCGCTCAAGTTTAGATCAACTAGAGTTGGTATTCCGTGATCGCTTTAGCTTATCTTTCTGTCATCCAGCAATAGTTAGCTTTAATTCCGCACTTGAACCTGCTGCAGTCGATTTTTATTGGGTGACTGATCTATTCACCCCCCTCTAGATCGTTCATAGACCCTCATCAGTTGGTATCAGAGCCTAACTATTTTTCAGGGACTAACATCCTAAAGAGGAACGACCATGAACGTTAAGGGAATGACAGCAGAAGGACATTCAACCTCCAAGCCTCCGTACTTCGACGGATCTAACTACGCCTACTGGAAGAATAGAATGCAGGTCTTTCTGAGGGCAAAAGACTACGAGATCTGGAGGGTGTTGTGACTCCTTTGTGTTGATGATGTTGACAATTGCTTTATTTCATTGGCAACACCTTGTTTTGATTGATTGGCAACTATTTATGTTTTGATCAAACTATTTTATCAGATTGTCTGTGTGTTCTATGCATATCACAAGTCTACACACTGCACATACACAAGTCTTCACACTCAGCATAGTCTATACATCGTGTTGTGTTTGTGTTGTGTTTGTGCATCGTTGAGAACGTAAGTCTATACATCCATACATCATCACTCTCAGCATAGTCTGGACAGAAGTGGGTCGACCCCCTTCTTAGATGGGTCGACTCACCCAGAACACAAGTCTATACACTGTCCGTCTTATTTAGTGTCTCATGCAGCGTCAGCTCAGTAAGTCTATACATTGCATCGGTGCATTGCTTCGTCTGTGCATGTACTGCATCACTGCATCACAAGTCTATACATCCATTGCTTCAGTTCAATACCTGCTATGTGCATGCATTGCATCGGTGCATTGCTTCCTCTGTGTATATACTGCATCAGTGCATCCATCAGGCATCCAGTCTATACACTAATGCATGTGAGGTACTGTCTGCACGATAATGTCTATACATTGCTGCATTGTTCGCACAGGCTAAGTCTATACATCGTCCATCTCAGTTGAGCTTCAAAGCCTGTACATCCTGTCCGTCTCACTCAGCGTCATGCATCATTCTTCAAAGTCCATACACTGCACTGTAGCTTGCTCGAGGTGAAGTATGTACATCCATCAGTGAACTTCCAAGTCTATACATTGGTGAAGTCTGTACATTCACCAGTTGAACTTCGAAGTCTATACATTGGGATCTTTACCTACGTTCAGTTTTGCAAGTATGTACATCGGACTAGTCTGCATCGGCTAAGTCCATACATCGTCCATTGCATTGCATGCATCATTCATGAAGTCTGTACATCGAGCTGAAGGCTGGCTAAGTCTAAACATCGTCCGTCTTTCTTAGAGTCTCATGCATAACATTGAAGTCTGCACATTGCTGCATGCTCATCAAGTCCATACACTGGCAAGCCTTTCCATTGCCTAAGTCTATACATTGGCTGCTGAATGTTCTTCAAACTCCACACATCTGTTGTCAGCATGTCTATGCATTCGTATTCAATGTACACACTTCACTACATTGCACATTGCATCTCCAAGTCTGTACATCACTGATTGCATGCATTGGGTTAGCATCTCATTCAGCATCTTCACAAAGTCTAGTCATCGGTTGGGTTCATAACGCTGAGTCTGCATATTCATATGGCATGTCTATACAACAATCTGCTATGTTCTTAGCATTGCATACCTGAAGTCTGTACAATGCCACATCACTGCATTCACTAAGTCTGTACAACGCCATGGCCCTGCATACATAGAGTCTGTACATTGCATTCGCATTCACAAAGTCTATGCAGTGCAAAGTCTATACAATGCACTGCATCCTACAAAGTATGTACAGGATTCTATACTTAAACTGATAATTCGATTCTCTATCTGACAGGGATTCTTTACTGAGATTGATGACTTGGCTCGTTATCCGAGAAGGACGAGGTGCTATGATGGTGACACGTGGAAGCAGCCCATCCAGGATGCTGCCATGTGGATGAAATGTCCTCGGATCTAGCGAATTCTTTGGGCGGGAAATGTGGAAGCCACACGCCCTTATCCAATCTGCTGCTGGTATAAAAGAGAATCTTCTTCTTCGGATGAAGGCTGATCGAAGAAGTGGCAAAGTCTATACAGTGAGACTAAAAGTCTGAAGCAGCAGAGAGCCACCGAGATCCACAGAGAAGAAAAGCAGAGAAGAGAAGAAAGAGAGAAAAGAGAGAAAAGAGAGATGTGTTGAGAGAGTTTGATTGAGAGAGTTGAGTTGAGAGAGCTTTAGAGAGGTTTTGTAAATCAGACTCTTGGTTCAGATACCAGAGCTGATTTTGCTCATACTTGAGCTACATTCGTCTTGTTTTTACATTTCGTTTGTTTCTGTTTTTCTTGCTTTCGATATACTTTTGTTATCAAGCAGTGAGGCAGCAATTGCAGTGGAGGTTTCCACTGGACAGGTGAAGCTGTAATCCTCAGCAGGCGAGACCAGGTCTCGGGCGACTAAGCTGTATTGCCCAGCGGTTGCAGAGGATTTATTCCTCTGGTCGGCAAGCTGTAAAGCCCAGCGAAGCTGTGTATCAGCGGTTGTAGGCCAAGCTGTACTGCCCAGCGGACGCAAGCTGTGTTGCGCAGTAGTAAGCCATACTCAGTTGAGTGTTGGGTGGACGTAGGTCTCCTGACCGAACCACCTAAAAATCTTGGGTGTCTTGTGTTTGTGCGATTGTCTATGAACTGTGTGCGATTGGATTTCCTGTTTACCTTCACAGTTTGATTCGCTTCAGTTCAAATCTAATACTCGAGTTAGTGATTTAGTAGATCTGCCTATATTCCGCATTAGAGCCTTATATTGGTTTTAAATTAGGCAATAGATCTATTCACCCCCCTCTAGATCCACACTTCGTGGAGATAGACTGCGTCCATCTAACATAACAGTTGGTATCAGAGCCATACTCTTCTACAGGTACTCATCGCCCAAAGAGGAAAGGCAAAGATGGATGCTCAAGGGATGATAGCTGAAGGACACTCAACCACAAAGCCCCCATTCTTTGATGGATCTAACTATGCATACTGGAAGAACCGTATGCAAGTATTTCTGAGCGCGAAGGATTACGAGATCTAGAAGGTAGTAAGCAAGGGACCTTATGAGCTGTCCCCTAATGAGGAAGTCTGGACCAAGGAGGAGATTAGGAGGTCTACACTAAATTGGAGTGCCATAAACGCCATTCAGTGCTCTCTGCACCCCATAGAATTTTCTCAGGTATCAGCTTACAATTCTGCTAAGGAGATGTGGGATGCACTGGAAGTTATTCATGATGGGACTTCTCAGGTTAGAGAAACGAAGGCTAATCTCCTTGTGTCTGAATATGAAGCATTCAAGATGAAGCCAAACGAGACCATCAAGGAGATGTACTCTCGATTAACTATCATCACAAATGGTCTTAGAGGTCTCGGGAAACCTCAGACAGAATACGATGTAGTGAGGAAGATATTGCGCTCCCTGACTCATGCTTGGCATACTAAGGCTATAGTGATGGAGGAGTCAAGGGATTTGCGAATCACAAGGGCTGATGAGCTAATTGGCTCGCTGATGGCATATGAGATTAATATGCCAAAGATAGAAGAAGCTGAGAGGAAGAAGAAGCCAATCGCTCTGAAAGCTGGTGCCAGCAAATCCAGCAAATCCAGCTCTAGCAGTTCATCATCTGAGGAGAGCCTGAATGAAGAAGATATAACTCGTACTGAGATGGCAATGATGACCAGAGAGTTCAGGCGGTTCCTCAGGAAAGGGGCAGGATGATTCAGCCAAAAGAAGTACAGTGGCAGCCAAAGGGATAAAAGGTATAAACGTAACCATGCTAAGAAAATTGAAACTAATACTTGTTATCAATGTAGGAAAACAGGCAATATGAAAGCTGACTGTCCAGAGAATCAGAAATACAAGGACAAGTCAAAGAGACGGAACACGAAAGGGAAAGCAATGGTGAGTACCTGGAGTGATGAAGATGAAGGCTCCTTGAGCAATACCTCTGACAATGAAGCCGAATCTGAACAGCCCATTTACCTTATGGCAACAAGCTCTGAAGACAGAGAGGAGGACTCAGATGAGGTAATCACTAGATTTGAAAATTTCACTATTGCTGATTGGGTAGATGCCTACCATGACATAGCTGATAGAGCTGATGATATTAGAAAGGAAAAAAGGCATCTAAGAAGAAAGATTAACTCCATGCAAAATGATACAACTCTAACTGATAAAATTGCATGTCTAGAATCTGAGAATGAAAAATTGAAACTCACATGTTCTGAATTAGAAGAAATCAAGAATAAGTCAAAAGTCTCTAAAGAAGAAAATGAGATGTTAGAAAAAGAAACTGATGAACTGAAATTGAAAATTTAGAAATGTGAGAGTGAGATAAAAATAGTGAATGAAAAATATCAAGCTGTCCTAAGTGTGAATACAGAACTTAAGAAATCAATTGAAGATATTCAAAAGGATAATGAGGACAAGCTTAAGATTATTGAGAAAATGACCCAAGGTTCAGATAACCTAAATGCTTTGTTAGGGTCAAAGGTCAACTTCAGAAAAGAGGGCCTTGGATTTAATTCTAGTGCAACAAAAACCTTTGGAATGAAAACTATTTCATTTGTTGCACAAAAAGAGAAAGGACCTCTAATTAGTATGAATTCAAACATTTCATTGAACAAAACTGCTAATCTGAAAAAGCCTAGTGTTGAGGACAAGGGCAAACAAAAGCTAAGTGAGCCTAGTAGAGCTAGCACATCCAAGAAAAATCCCAAAGCTCAGTTTCAGGTTAGGGGTCAACCTACACAGTCTTATAAACCCCATGTTAAGGTCACCAAGTCTCCACCATCACCACCACCTCTGAAAAAGACCCAATACACACCTATGAATAGGTCAGCAGGGTCCAAGGTGCAGGGGAGGCAGAATGCTTTTAGAGCTCAACCTAAACATTTCTCACAACCTAGAGCCCAGTCCCACTTCTTTGCACAGTCAACCTATCCAAATAGGTCAGGATGGACTAGGACTCAAGGAAGGTTTACAGGTCATGGACATCAGGCAACACAGTCTTATAGACCTTACACCAGAAATTGGGTTAGTGGGTATGGCAATTGGACACCAAGGAACCAACATTTCTACAGCCAGCCCAATGATTACTATGGCCAAAATTTCATGAATACATCCTGGCCAAGGCACTGGCAAAGAAATAATCATGCTAGTGTCAACAAGAAAAAGCAAAACAAAAAGAAATCTGGAAAATCCACTGAACAGAACTGTTTTAAACAAATGTGGATTCCGAAAAGTCTGCTTTCTTGCTTTGCTTCTATTTCATCTGCTCTGGAGCCCAATCAGTCTTGGGTTCCAAACTTCTCTACCTGATTATGTGTGCAGGTATGCCTGGCAGCCAAGAACAATTCGTGGTACTTGGATAGTGGCTGCTCCAGGCATATGACATGGGATAAGGCCAAGTTCTACATGCTGACAGAGAAACAAGGAGGCCTTGTCACCTTTGGTAGCAACACAAAGGGTAAGATTGTTGGAACAAGTAAGGTAGGTAAGTGTACTACTTGTTGCATTAAGGATGTCATGCTGGTTGAAGGATTAGCTTATAACTTACTTAGCATCAGCCATCTATGTGATAAAGGATGCAAAGTGCTTTTTGACTCTCAATGTTGCAAAGTTTTTGAACCTGATTTCGAAACTGTTAAATTTTCCGGTAAGAGAATAAATAACACTTACATGATAGATCTAGATGATATTCAACATTCTAACCTATGCCTTACTGCTAGTAGAGAAGACTTAGCATTTTAATGGTATCGTAGGTTAGGTCATGCTAGTTACACTGTTTTGCATAAACTAAATAACCATAGCATGGTTAGAGGACTTCCTGAAGTTTCCTTTAAGAAAGAAAATAAAATCTGTGATGCATGCACTCAATCAAAGTTAACTAGAAAGTCATTTAAATCTAGAACAGAAAATCTGTCTTCTAAACCCTATGAGCTGATACACATGGATCTTTTTGGGCCAACCAGGTCTGTCAGCTTATCAGGGAGGAAGTATGGGTTTGTCATGGTAGATGACTTCTCTAGGTATACTTAGGTATATTTCTTATCACATAAAAGTGATGCATTCTCAGAATTTCAGGAGTTCTATCTTAAGAAAAACCAGAAAATTGAAAATATTTTGACTGATCATGGAGGTGAGTTTGAAAACTCACAGTTTGATGAATTCTGCAGGTCAAATGGAATTAACCATAGGTTCTCCTCACCAAGGACACCTGAGCAGAATGGAGTTGTGGAGAGAAGGAACAGAACCCTAGTGGAGATGGGTCGTACACTCTTGGTTGAAGGTGGTCTACTAAGGAAGTTCTGGGCTGAAGCAGTAAATACTGCCTGTTATGTAATTAATAGAGCCATGGTAAGACCTTCTACCCAGAAAACACCCTATGAGATCTTAAAGGGTAAGAAACCTTCTATTGCTCATTTCAAGGTTTTTGGTTGTAAATGTTTCATTCATATAAATGATAAAAGAGATCTTGATAAATTTGAACCTAAAGGTGAACCAGGAATTTTTCTTGGTTATTCTGAAAACACCCGAGTATATAGAGTGTATAATCTGAATTCCAAAACTGTTGAAGAATCTGCACACATTATTTTTGATGAATCCTTACAAAAGACTAATGTTGGTCAATGCAGGAATGAAGACAATGGTGATATTTTGAAGGAAGGAAATCCTGCAGACAAATCCGAGGATGAGGAAGGAAATGAAGAGCTTAATGAAGAAGAGCCTACAGTTCAGGGGGAGGTAAATGAAACTCATGGTGATGAAATTGTCAACATTAGATATCTAAAAGATCATCCTGTAGATAATGTAATTGGCAATCTGCATAACCCCCCTTGGACTAGAGGTCACTTAAGAATTCAAAATGAATTGAATGCATATGCGTTTGTTTCAAATGTAGAACCCATGTCCATTGACTGTGCTCTCAAAGATGTGCATTGGATTAATGCCATGCATGAGGAGCTCAATCAATTTGACAGGAATAAGGTGTGGCATTTGGTTCCACCTCCTGATCATGAAACATTCATAATGACTAAATGGGTGTTCAGAAATAAAACTGATGAATCAGGGAATGTCATTAAAAATAAGGCCAGACTTGTAGCTCATGGGTATAATCAGGAATTTGGAATAGACTTTGAAGAGTCTTTTGCCCCTGTAGTTAGGTTAGAAGTAATCAGAATATTATTGGCTTATGCATGTTCCCTAGGAATAAATCTTCAGCAGATGGATGTAAAATCTGTATTTCTGAATGGGAAAATCAGTGAGGATGTCTATGTGAGACAGCCTCCTAGATTTGAATGCTTAGATTTCCCTAATCATGTCTATAAACTAAAAAAGGCTCTCTATGGTTTAAAGCAAGTTCCTACAGCTTGGTATGACAGGTTGAGCAAATTCCTCACTGAAAAGAACTTCATAAGAGGTGTAGTTGATCAAACATTGTTCACCAAGGTGAGTCATTCAGATATTCTTATCATTCAAATTTATGTGGATGGCATTATCTTTGGGTCAACTAACCCCAAATTATGTGAGGAATTCTCTCAAATTATGACTAATGAGTTTGAAATGAGCTCAATGGGTGAGCTCAAACTATTTCTTGGACTGCAGGTTACACAATCAAAAGATGGTACTTTCATCTCTCAGTCCAAGTACATAAGGGATCTATTGAAGAAGTACAAAATGGACAACCTCAAGGAAATAGCTGCTCCAGTGGGTACCTCAACCAGTTTGGATGAAGATCCTCAAGGTAAACCAGTGGATCAAAGGCTATATAGAGGTATGATCTGATCCCTTCTATATCTTACAGCATCTAGGCCTGACATTCAATTTTCAGTGTGTTTATGCTCTAGATTTCAGGCTAGTCCTAAAGAAACACATCTTAAGGCTGTGAAAAGGATTTTTACGTATTTACTAGGCACCCAAGAGCTAGGTCTATGGTATCCTGCTAAGTGTGAGTTAGAACTTCTAGCCTACACTGATGCAGACTATGCTGGGTGTTGAGTAGATAGAAAAAGTACTAGTGGCTATTGTCAATTCCTTGGTGGCTGTCTAGTATCTTAGGCATCTAAGAAGCAACACACTGTAGCCTTGTCTACAGCTGAGGCTGAATCTGTTGCAGTAGGTAATTGTGCTGCCCAAGTACTTTGGATCAAGCACCAACTAGATGATTATCATATAAAATTGGAATGTATTCCAATCTTGTGTGATAATACTAGTGCTATATGCCTTGCTAAAAATCCTGTTCATCATTCTAGGACTAAGCATATAGAGATAAAACACCATTTTCTTAGAGATGTTGTAAATAAAAAGGAAATTGAAATGAACTTCATTGAAACTAAAAAATAAATTGCTGATATCTTTACTAAGCCTCTTGGGAATGAAAGGTTTAAATTTCTTAGAAGACAACTTGGCTTGTGTAAATTTCAGCATAATGAATAAATTATCTGATGGCTTGAATAAAATATGTGAATGTTGAATGTAGCAACAGACTCATGATCATGCATGTCACTCATATTTTTTTACACTCATGATCATCACTGCATATCATTTAGTTATGAATGTGTCTAAAACCACATGCATATCATTCATAATTTTTTATGACATAGTTTTCATTGCATATCATTCATCCATGACCTATGTCGAAGCTCTCTCTCATTTAATTCTTACCATTCATTTGCAAAACTGCATGCATATAGACAGGGGGAGTCTTGTCAGAAATTCAGTGTGAACTGCTGCGTCGACGCTATCACGCTGTAGCGTTGACGCACTGGGGTATTCCAGTGAACCATTAACTCTGCCTTTTGTTAATTGCTGCGTCGACACTGCTCTACTGTGGCGTTGACGCGGTGAACTAGATCTGTGAATGCCTCTGCTCCTTATTCTAATGAGTGGACACTGCAATAGCGTGGAGTTGACGCACTGATATTATCTCAGTGTTTTATATTGTTGCCTTTTCAACTGATGCGTGAACGCCTTGAACTCCCAGCGTCGACCCTGTTCATTCATCCTTTGACTCTGAATGATTGAGTCTGACAATATGGCAATCTGTTAGTCAGTTCTAATTCCTAAGCAATAGAAACCAGACTTCTTCTCTTATAAGAATTTTAATTGCTTATAGACTGACTTAATGGTTTGAATTTTATAATTTTTGGAGTTTAAAGATTGCAATCAGTACATAAGAAAGCTGAAAATTGATAAAGCTCTCAACCCTTATCTTATCTCATGTCAGACAAAGTTAATCATATCTGAAATCTGAAAACTCATCTGAAATCATGTTAGAGAAGCTAAGTATGTGTATTGTTCTTAAACAAGTCATTCTGAAACAAATAAAGGACAGCTAAGAAAGATATTGAAAAACATTGAAAAATAATTGAAAAATAACATTGGCAGAGCAATGACTGGTAAAATACTGAGAAACTAAGTGATCCATCAAAGAAATGGACTATACTTAAGTCATGAAGTGTATCAGTTATCTCTGTATAAAATGATCAAAACAGTAGGGTTGTTTCACTGAGTACCTGGGGGTAACTGGCGTCTGATAAACGTGTACCCTCACACAAAAAGGTGTAAATTAGTTCTATTGAATTTGATCATGGCAGAATGGTCCATCATGTTGAGTATCTAAGGGTATTGGCGTCTGATAAATGTATACCCTTACGCAAAAAGATAAATGGCACCTGAAGGCCCTTAATGAACTAATATTGAAAATGCTGTTTCTTCAAAAGAAATTTTATGGATGTCAATTTGTTTAATTTCAATACATGACCTAGTAACTCTTAACATTTTTTTTCTGAGTCTATGAAAGTAAGATATTTTGAAACTGAATCTCTCATGCAAATGTGATTCTGGTTTATTGTTTTATCATGCACAGAAAACTTATCCATTGATTGTAGTGCATGAACTCAAAATTTTATAGTCTTTAAACCAGAATTCTATCTGAAAGTAGTTTCTAAATTCATATGACTGAAGACTCTGTGCTTTAGAATGCTTATTCCTGAACTACTTGTTCAGAATGCCAGTCAGATGATCTCTCTTGTTCCTTCCCTTGTAATCACTTTCCCTCCTCGTTGTTGATGGCAAAAGGGGAGAATTTTGTCTGTTTGATGAATTCTGAATTCATTCCAGGGGGAGTGTATGAATCATGTTATGGCAAAGGGGGAGATCTTGTGAGCAGGGAGTTAGTCTTTATTTCGTAGCATGCATTCATAGCATCTGCATGACAATCTGAATAACAAATCATGTCTTTCATCAAAAATTCATCTGAATGACATGTTGTTGCTATTTTACATGATAGGGGGTTGCCATCATCAAAAAGGGGGAGATTATTGTGACTCCTTTGTGTTGATGATGTTGACAATTGCTTTATTTCATTGGCAACACCTTGTTTTGATTGATTGGCAACTGTTTATGTTTTGATGAAATTGTTTTATCAGATTGTCTGTGTGTTCTATGCATTTCACAAGTCTACACACAAGTCTTCACACTCAGCATAGTCTATACATCGTGTTGTGTTTGTGCATCGTTGAGAACATAAGTCTATACATCCATGCATCATCACTCTCAGCATAGTCTGGACAGAAGTGGGTCGACCCCCTTCTTAGATGGGTCGACTCACCCAGAACACAAGTCTATACATTATCCGTCTTATTTAGTGTCTCATGCAGCGTCAGCTCAGTAAGTCTATACATTGCATCGGTGCATTGCTTCCTCTGTGCATGTACTGCATCAGTGCATCACAAGTCTATACATCCATTGCTTCAGTTCAATACCTGCTATGTGCATGCATTGCATCGGTGCATTGCTTCCTCTATGTATATACTGCATCAGTGCATCCATCAGGCATACAGTCTATACACTAATGCATGTGAGGTACTTTCTGCACGATAATGTCTATACATTGCTGCATTGTTCGCACATGCTAAGTCTATACATCGTCCGTCTCAGTTGAGCTTCAAAGCCTATACATCCTGTCCGTCTCACTCAGCGTCATGCATCATTCTTCAAAGTCCATACACTGCACTGTAGCTTGCTCGAGGTGAAGTATGTACATCCATTAGTGAACTTCAAAGTCTATACATTGGTGAAGTCTGTACATTCACCAGTTGAACTTCGAAGTCTATACATTGGGATCTTTACCTACGTTCAGTTTTACAAGTCTGTACATCGGACTAGTCTGCATCGGCTAAGTCCATACATCGTCTAGTGCATTGCATGCATCATTCATGAAGTCTGTACATTGAGCTGAAGGCTGGCTAAGTCTATACATCGTCCGTCTTCCTTAGAGTCTCATGCATAACATTGAAGTCTGCACATTGCTGCACGCTCATCAAGTCCATACACTGGCAAGCCTTTCCATTGCCTAAGTCTATACATTGGCTGCTGAATGTTCTTCAAAGTCCACACATCTATTGTCAGCATGTCTATGCATTCGTATTCAATGTACACACTTCACTGCATTACACATTGCATCTCCAAGTCTATACATCACTGATTGCATGCATTGGGTTAGCATCTCATTCAGCGTCTTCACAAAGTCTAGACATCGGTTGGGTTCATAACGCTGAGTCTGCATATTCATATGGCATGTCTATACAACCATCTGCTATGTTCTTAGCATTGCATACCTGAAGTTTGTACAATGCCACAACACTGCATTTACTATGTCTGTACAACGCCATGGCCCTGCATATGTAGAGTCTGTACATTGCATTCGCATTCACAATGTCTATATAGTGCAAAGTCTATACAATGCACTGCATCCTACAAAGTCTGTACAGGATTCTATACTTAAACTAATAATTCGATTCTCTGTCTGATAGGGATTCTTTATTGAGATTGATGACTTGGCTCGTTATCCGAGAAGGACAAGGTTCTATGATGGTGACACATGGAAGCAGCCCATCTAGGATACTGCCATGTGGATCAAATGTCCTCGGATCTGGCTAATTCTTTGGGCGGGAAATGTGGAAGCCACACGCCCTTATGCAATCTGCTGCTGGTATAAAAGAGAGTCTTCTTCTTCGGATGAAGGCTGATCGAAGAAGTGGCAAAGTCTATACAGTGAGACTGAAAGTCTGAAGCAGCAGAGAGCCACCGAGATCCACAGAGAAGAAAAGCATAGAAGAGAAGAAAGAGAGAAAAGAGAGAAAAGAGAGATGTGTTGAGAGAGTTCGATTGAGAGAGTTGAGTTGATAGAGCTTTAGAGAGGTCTTATAAATCAGACTCTTGGTTCAGATACCAGAGCTGATTCTGCTTATACTTGAGTTACATTCGTCTTGTTTTTACATTTCGTTTGTTTCTATTTTTCTTGCTTTCGATATACTTTTGTTATCAAGCTGTGAGGCAGCAATTGCAGTGGAGGTTTCCACTGGACAGGTGAAGCTGTAATCCTCAGCAGGCGAGACCAGGTCTCGGACGGCTAAGCTGTATCGTCCAGCGGTTGCAGAGGATTTGTTCCTCTGGTCGACAAGCTGTAAAGCCCAGCGAAGCTGTGTATCAGTGGTTGTTGCCCAAGCTGTACTGCCCAGCGGACGCAAGCTGTGTTGCACAGTAGTAAGCCATACTCAGTTGAGTGTGGGGTGGACGTAGGTCTCCTGACCGAACCACCTAAAAATCTTGGGTGTCTTGTGTTTATGCGATTGTCTATGAACTGTGTGCGATTGGATTTCCTGTTTACCTTCACAGTTTGATTCGCTTCTGTTCAAATCTAATACTCGAGTTAGTGTTTTAGTAGATCTGCCTATATTCTGCATTAGAGCCTTATATTGGTTTTAAATTAGGCAATAGATCTATTCACCCCCCTCTAGATCCACACTTCGTGGAGATAGACTGCATCCATCTAACATAACAGAGGGTAGTGAGCAAGGGACCGTTCGAACTGCACGAGAATGAAGAGGTTTGGACGAGAGAGGAAATCAGAAAGTCTACTTTGAACTGGAGTGCCATCAACTCTATTCAGTGCGCACTTCATCCTACTGAATTCTCCAGAGTCTCATCGTGCAAAACCGCCAAGGAAATGTGGGACACACTGGAGGTTATCTACGAAGCGACATCACAGGTGAGAGAGACCAAGGCAAATATGCTGGTCTCTGAATATGAAGCATTCCGGATGAAACCTGGTGAGACTGTGACTGAGATGTATGCTTGTCTGACGATCATAACTAACAGTCTGAGGAATTTGGGAAAGAACTATTCCGACTATGAGATTGAAAGGAAGATCTTGCGGTCTCTGACTCCTGTCTGGCACACAAAGGCGACAGTGATCGAGGAGTCAAGAGATCTTCAGACGATGAAAGTTGACGAGCTAATAGGTTCTCTAATGGCATATGAGGTGAACCTTCCCAAAATTGATGAGCTCGAGAACAAGAAGAAACCAATTGTGCTGAAGGCTAGTTCCAGCAAAACAAGCAGATCCAGCCACAGTGGATCATCAAGCGAGCAGAGCAGCCTATCTGGGTCAGAAATCGATGGAGATCAACTTGCTATGTTGATAAGAGAGTTCAGGCGATTCTTGAGAAAAGAAGGCAAAAATTTTGGCCGAAGACAATTCAGCGGCCGGCAACACAACAGGTATAGGTCCAACCAAGCTAAGAAACCTGACACTAATGTTTGCTATCATTGCAGGAAGGCTGGGCATATGAAGGCAGATTGTCCAGAGCTCCAGAAGCTGAAAGAAAAGTCCAAGAAAAGAGCTCCCAAAGGAAAAGTAATGGTGAGCACATGGAGCGACGAGGACGAGGCCAATTTGAGTAGTACATCAGAAAGTGAAGACGAAGAAAAGCTCATCTGCCTGATGGCCAGGAATGATGAAAAGGAAGAAGAAGACTCCGATGAGGTATCCTCTCCCTTCGAGCACTATACAGTTTCTGAATGGGAGGATGCTTACGGAGACTTGCTAGATAAAGTGGATGATATTAGAAAGGAGAACAGGCATTTGAAGAAGAAAGTAAACTCACTTATGAATGATAAAACCATGTTTGATAAAATTGCTTATCTGCAATCAGAAAATGATAGTTTAAAATTTTCATGTGCTGAGTCTGATGATTTGAAGCTTGCTTTAACAGATACTAGAAAGGAAAATGAATTGTTAAAGAATTTCATTGATGATTTGAAGCTGAGAGTTAAATGTTTGAAAATTAATCAAAAATTTCAAATGAAAAATATGAAGCTGTTTTGTGTGTGAACTCTGAATTAAAGAAAATAGTTGAAAATTTAGAAAAAGAAAATGTTGACAAAAGGAAAATAATAGAAAATATGACCCAAGGCACAGACAATCTTAATGCTCTGTTAGGGTCAAAGGTAAATTTTAGAAAAGAAGGTCTTGGATTCAACTCAACTGCCACTAAAAGCCTTGCCATGAAAACCATATCATTTGTGACAGAGAAAAAGAAGGGACCTCTCATAAAAATGGTAAGTGAAAATTCTGTTTCAAAAATTGTTAATTCGAAAATGTCCAGTGCCAAGGACAAGGGTAAACAGAAGGTTGGTGAGCTTAGCAGATCCTGCCCTTCAACCAAATATAAGTCTCAGGTTTGGGGTCAGCCTCCAAGCAAGTCTAAACCCCAGGGCAAAGCCACCAAGTCTTCACCATCATCACCTATCCAGAAGAAGACCGAACATAAACCTGTACAGAAGTCTAGTGGGTCAACAGTGCAAGGGAGACATAATGCTACATGGGGCCAGAAAAGTCATACTTACCAGCCCAAGGTTCAGACCTATTATACTTATCCTCAGAAACAGGTGCAATCATTCTATAGGTCTGGATGGAATCAGGTCCAAGGGAGGTCTAGATATCAACCTTTTACCACTCATTGGCATAGACCTAAATTTGCTAGCTGGGTTGGTCAGTCTAGGACTACAGCTGGCCGCAATTATCTGAGGACCTATTGGCCTGGGCATTGGCACAAAAATAATTTTGCTGCTAATAAAGATGGAGCCAGAACTCAATATAAACCAAAGCACCAGAGGAAGAAGGTTCAATCAGTTGGTGCTGAGAGAAAGAAAGATGATGAACAGAATGTCATGAATTCCACTAAACCAACCATGTTTAGACAAATGTGGATTCCTAAACAATTGATGTCTTGTTTCAATTGTTCTGTTTCTGCTTCGGAGCCCAAACAGTTTTGGGTTCCAAAATTCTCCACTTGATTGTGATTGCAGGTATGCCTGGCAGCCAGAAGCAATATGTGGTATCTTGATAGTGGCTGCTCTAGGCATATGACAGGAGACAAGGCCAAATTTTGCATGCTGACTGAGAAGAATGGAGGTCTTGTCACCTTTGGAGGAAATACAAAGGGTAAAATCATCGGGTCAGGTAATTTAGGTAACTGTACTACCTGTTGCATTGAAGAAGTACTGCTGGTTGATGGTCTTGCATATAACTTACTTAATATCAGCCAGCTCTGTGATAAAGGACACAAGGTAGTATTTGATTCTCATTATTGCAAAATCTTTGAACCTGATTCCGATGTAGTTAAATTCTCAGGAAAAAGGGTGAATAATATTTATTTGGTAGATTTAGATGATTTAGCTCATTCTAATCTTTGCCTCACTGCAAATAAAGTTGATTTAGCATTCTTGTGGCATCGTAGATTAGGCCATGCCAGCTATACTGTTCTGCACAAATTGAATAAACATAGCATGGTTAGAGGACTCCCTGAAATTTCTTTCAAGAAGGACAATAAGGTGTACGGTGCTTGTACTCAGTCCAAGCAAACTGGAAAGTCATTTAAATGAAGAACTGAAAACATGTCCCTTAAACCTTATGAGTAGATACATATGGATTTATTTGGACCCACACGTTCAGTCAGTTTGTCAGGGAAGAGATATGGATATGTCCTAGTCGATGACTTCTCTAGGTTTACTTGGGTCTTTTTCCTTGGACATAAAAATGATGCATTCATAGAATTTCAGGAGTTCTATTTGAAAATAAAACAGAAAAATGAAAATTTAATTGAAAATATTTTATCTGATCATGGAGGTGAGTTTAAGAATTCTCAATTTGATTAATTTTGCAGGGTCAATGGGATTACTCATCGGTTCTCCTCACCAAGAACACCTGAGCAGAATGGAATAGTAGAAAGGAGGAACCGGATAATTGTGAAGATGGCCCGTACACTGCTTGTTGAATGTGGCTTACCAAGAAAATTTTGGGCAGAAGCAGTTAATACTGCATGCCATGTAATCAACAGAGCCATGGTAAGGCCTTTCACTCAGAAAACTCCTTATGAGATTCTGAAAGGTAAGAAGCCTTCAATTGCTTATTTCATGGTCTTTAGCTGTAAATGTTTCATTCATGTTAATGATAAAAGAGATCTTGATAAATTTGAACCTAAAAGTGATCTAGGAATTTTTCTTGGGTATTCTGAATACACTAGAGCATATAGAGTGTACAATCTTAATTCTAAAACTATCGAGGAATCTCCACATATTGTCTTTGAGGAATCCCTAACTAAATGTGAAAATGGTCTGTACAGGAAAGAAGATGATGGAGAAATATTGAATGAAAGACAATCTGCAGACCAATCAGATCAAGAAGAAGAGCCAGAAGAAAACAATGCAGAAGAGCCTGCTGTTCAGGGGGAGGTAAATGAAGATCAAGGTAACCAAATTACCAATGTCATATTCTTAAGAGACCATCCTATTGAGAACATCATTGGTGATTTGCATGAACCTCCTAGGACTAGAGGTTTTCTTAGAGCTCAAAATGAATTAAATGCATATGCATTGGTTTCGCACGTAGAACCCAAGTCCATTGACATTGCTCTAAAGGATGTGCATTGGATCAATGCCATGCACGAGGAGCTTAATCAGTTTGACAGGAACAAGGTGTGGCATCTAGTTCCACCTCCTGTTGATGGAAATGTCATTGGGACAAAGTGGGTCTTTAGAAATAAAACTGATGAGCTAGGTAATGTTGTCAAAAATAAGGCCAGACTTGTTGCTCAGGGGTATAACCAAGAATTCGGAATTGATTTTGAAGAGTCTTTTGCCCCTTTAGTCAGGTTAGAAGCCATTATAATTCTGTTAGCTTATGCATGCTTTCTTGGAATAAATCTCCAGCAGATGGATGTAAAATCCGCTTTTCTCAATGGGGAAATTAAGGAGGATGTATTTGTTCATCAACCTCCTATAATTGAATGCTCAGACTTCCCTTCTCATGTATATAAGTTGAATAAAGCTCTCTATGGTTTGAAGCAAGCTCCTAGAGCTTGGTATGACAGGCTCAACAAATTCCTTACCAACAAGAAGTTCTCAAGAGGTGAGATTGACCAAACGTTGTTTACAAAGGTAAGTCACCCTGACATACTTATTGTTCAGATTTATGTGGATGACATTCTTTTTAGTTCAACTAACCCAAAGTTATGCAAGGAATTTTCTGACTTAATGACACAAGAGTTTGAAATGAGCTCAATGGGTGAGCTGAAAGTCTTCCTTGGATTGCAGGTGACTCAAACAAAAGATGAAACCTTTATCACCCAGTCCAAATACATTACGGACCTCCTGAAGAAATACAAGCTCGAAGACCTCAAGGACATTGCAGCTCCAATGGGTACCTCCACAAGTCTTGATCAAGATACAAAAGGTAACCCATTGGATCAAAAATTGTATAGAGGTATGATCGGATCCCTTTTGTACCTCACTGCATCTAGGCCGGATATACAATTTGCAGTATGTTTATGTGCTATATTTCACGCTAGTCCTAAGGTGTCTCATTTTAGTGCAGCGAAAAGGATCTTTAGGTATCTGTCAGGCACCCAAGAACTTGGTCTTTGGTACCCTGCTAGGTGTGAGTTTGAGCTTATATCTTACACTGATGCAGACTATGCTGGGTGTCGGATAGATAGGAAGAGCACTAGTGGATATTGCCAATTCCTAGGTGGTTGCCTAGTATCTTAGGCCTCTAAAAAGTAACACACTATAGCACTTTCCACTGCAGAGGCAGAATATGTTGCTGCAGGGAATTGTGCTGCCCAGGTACTATGAATTAAACATTAGCTATCAGATTATCAGATAAACCTAGGATGTATTCCTATTCTATATGATAACACTAGTGCCATCTACCTTTCTAAAAATTCTGTTCACCACTCTAGGACTAAGCACATTGATATTAAACATCATTTTCTTAGAGATGTTGTGAGCAAGAGTGAAATTGAATTAGTCTTTATTGAAACTGAAAAACAAGTTGCTGATATTTTTACAAAACCTCTTGGAAATGAAAGATTTAGATATCTAAGAAGAGAACTGGGGCTTTGTAAATTTTAGCAGGAAAATGACTAATTTTTCTCTTGAAATATTTTTTAGAGTACTTGAAATAATTGGTTTGCATGTTCTTGAACTTGTGAATAAATTAGTTTGATGATGGAATAACCACCTGTGGATTGAGTACATAAGTTGCTGCACATCTTGCACATATTATCTCTGTAGTCGATGCATAGTCGGGCAAATAGTCGACGGATGGTTGCGCATGTAGTCAATCAATTGCATTGTATAGACTTTATGTTGAAGCATGCTCTACACATAGTCGATGCACCCAATGTGTTAACTGCATGATAGGTCGAATCATTGCATAGTTTAGAAATGCATATTGTTGTCAGGGGGAGGTTTGCATTATCAGAACTAAGTTCAACTCCTTCACAGAATGGATAACAGTCTAGTGATTGGTTCATTATCATGAGCTGAAATTATTACAACCCTTCTGTTATAAGAATCACATGTGCTTACTGATTGAAACTAAGGTTTAACTTTAATAGACTGTAAAGTTTAAAAGATTGTCTTCTGAAAAATAGATGATAGAAAGCATTTATAGCTCTTAACCTCTATGTCATGATTATGATAGAACAAGTCCTCACAGTACCTGAACATGATAGATTTAGTGTTGGTTAAGGTTTGAAAACCAAGAATCATGTATTGTTCTTAAACAAGTCTCTCTAAAAATCACAAGGGCAGCTAAATTTAAGATCATCAAAGAAAAAGAAGTGAACAAAGCGGCAGAGCAATGACTGAGTTTCACTGAGAAACTGAGGTCTCCATCTAAGAAATGGAGAGTACCTTAAGTCATGAAGTGACTCAGGTTATCTCTGTTCATTTGGTCGAATCTACAAGAGAGATTTCACTAAGTAACTAGGGGTATTGGCCTCTGATCAAGGTATACCCTTAACGTCAAAGGTGTAAATTATTCCTGTAGCTTTGATCAGAAATAGATATAGTAGTTTGTGCTTAGTAACTGGGGGTATAAGCCTCTGATCAAGGTATACACCTAATGTCAACGGCATAAATGATACTTGTCTGTTCAATAAGTTCATGTTTCAGAAGCATGTGAATGAAATTGCTGTAACCCTTAGAAAACAAATATCCTTGAGTGTCAATTGTTTAATCTCAATACAAGTTCAGGTGTCTTTCCTTGCCTTTCACTTTCTCTGAAGTAACTAGGGTCTTGTATCGACCTAGACTATTACGGTCATGTGACTTAAGTTCATTGCTATAACTGAAGCATATGATCCTATCTCAGAAAGCCAGTTCTTTCTCCTCACCCTCTATCACTGTTAAACCTAATTGACATCAAGAAAGCCATTGCTCGATTCATATATTTTAAGGATTGCGTCATAATGTGCTCACATTCTGAACTGCCACATAAAACGTTGCTCCTGTCTTTCCTCCTTATTTGCTGATGGCAAAGGGGGAGAATGTGCAGGGGGAGATGGGAGATGGGATAGGAGTCTCATTTAGTGCATACGTCTATCAGTGCATAAGTCTGTACATCTATTAGTGCATAAGTTTGTGCATGCATGAACCGATCTCATGGCATCTATTCATTGTGTTGCCATCATCAAAAAGGGGGAGATTGTTGTGCCCCTGTGCCCTGATGATGTTATATAGTTTTGATGATAGCAACCACTAATGAATCATGTAAGATTAGAATTAGTAAATGTTCTGCATGCTTTATCGTTCTTCATACTTCAGCATATATACTTCATGCATGAAGAGGAAAGGGGGTGTGCGTTAACACAATATGGGCATTACGTTGACGCAGGTATACGGTGCATTGTCTATTCTCTGCATCAAGTCTATTCTAGTTCGTGCATAGCTTGCATTGGTGCATTAATTATAGTTGCACGCCACATAGTCAGTGCATTGGCCATCTCTTGCATATCACTAATCGATGTGTGTTTGCATGTGTTAGCCATAGTTAGTGCACTCGTTTGTTTCATGCATACACTAAGTCTGCACTCTGTTGGTTTGATGACTGAGCAAGTCTATACATCCGTTAGCTCAGCTCGTGGCTTAGTCAGTGCATCCGTGTTCATTGTGCATGTGTGCATCTTTCTCATCAAAGTCTGTACAACCTGTGTTGACACTAGCAATTAAGTTCGTGCATTAATTCATAAGTTTGTACAACCGTTGCTGGCACGAGCATTTAAGTTCATGAATCATCACACCAGCAAGTCTGTACATCGTTGTCGCATGCACACTAAGTCCATACAATCGTTGATGGCATGTCCGAGCATTCATCTTCAATGTGCATACTTTCCTATATGCATTTCGCATTACAAGCCAACAAGTCTGTACATCATCTTGTACATTGCACACAAAGTCTATACATTCTCTGGTGGCATGTCCGTGCATTCACCTTCATTGTACATACTTTCTAATATGCATACTGCATTATGTGCAGCAAGTATATACATGCTTAGTTCAAATCTCAAACGTACTCGATGCGTCCTTTTCTTTTCCTTCAGATTGATTCAAACTGATATCAAGTTTAATCTGACAGGACTTATGTTCGAGGAACGTAAGAAGGGCACATGATCCAAGAATGGAGGATGTGGCAGGATCGTGACACATGTAATGTAGCAAGCTGAAATGCTTCCACGTGGTCAAGGCTCTAGGGCGGGAATTGTGGACGACACACGCCCACCTCTCTGATGCTATAAATAGAAGAATTCTCCATTTGGAGAAATTGATCGTGAGTAGAGTGATCGAAGCAGGGGAACTTATCTGAAAGTGAAGAAGATAGAGAGAGAGCCTGCACGATCCAAAAGAAGAGAGTAGCAAAGAAGAAAAGAAAGAAAAAGAGAGAGAGAGAGCAACAGAGAAGAAAAGAAACGAAGAAGAAGAAGAAAGATAGAGAGCGAGATAGAGAGTTAGAGGAGAAGAAGAGAAGCTTCATCTGAAGATCTGTTTCTACTGGACCATGGATCAAATCCAAGCCAGTTAGCTCTTTGAGAGCCACTTTGTGTTCTATCTTTTACAGCTTTCAATCGCTGTGTTTTATCATCTTTTGTTTTTCTTTTTTACCTTTGTTTCAAGCTGGTAGTCAGCAGAGCTAAGCTGTATTGCTCAGCGGTTGCGGAGGAGGATTCCTCTGGTTAGCTAGCTGTGTTGCTCAGCGGGTGAGGTGGATACCTCGGACAGCAATTTGTGTTGCTCAGCGGGCAGAGGTGTGGTATCCTCTGGATGGCATAAGCTGTAACGCCCAGTAGTTTGTAGGGTTTTGACCCCGAAGCTGTGGATCAGCGAAGCTGTGTATCAACGGTAGAACCCACATTTCGATTTAGAGTGTGGGTGGACGTAGATCTCGTTGGTCCAATCGGTCCTTATCCTCATGCTCAATTCAGGCCCGCATATCCTTCTGCTCTCGGAATGGGCCCTTCTTCTCCTCAGCCCAGATCCTCTTATCCGACCCATTATCACAATCCGAGTCCACATTCACAACCCCTTGCTCAAGTTGGCCCACACCATTCTTGATGTCTCCCTGCCCAGGAGATGATTGCCCAAGCCCAACGCCAGCTTGATGAGTTGCAGCATCAGATTGATCCCAAGCCCCCTTTGAGCGTCCCGTTTGCCTTTCAGAATCTCCGTCTTCCACCTCCATCGCAAATCCCCGCATATCGCCGTTATGGTGTGACCGACGACCACTTTGTGCACTTGAAGGAGTTTGTTTATGAGTCACCCCAGTTTCAACATGACCAACGCTTGATGGCTTACTTATTTGGTCTATCATTAGAGGGTTCGGCTCGGGATTGGTTCTTTTTGTTGCCACAAGATCATGTTGTAAACTTTCAAGCTCTCCAAAGCAAATTTATTCAACAATATCAAAACCAGGTTGGGCCCAGATATTTTGCTATGGATTTGGCCCACGAGACGATGAAGCCCGATGAGAAATTCTCCACTTTTGCTGACCACTGGCGTCGCCTTGCCACGCAAGTCTAGGGGTATATTCTGGAGGGAGAGCAAATTAAGATGCTCATTTCTAATACAATGCCCGAGTAACGCCTTATCTTAGCCCTAAATGACATTACATATTGGCAACAACTGTATAGCCGAGCCCACCACATTCGCCATCAATTCCAAAATTCCCTTGGCTCCAAGTCCCTTCAGCCCTCCACATCCTCGTATACTTCCTACCAACCTTCCACATATACCCCACCATCCACTTCTACCTCCCGCGTACCATCCATGAGACCTATACCCCTCACCAACCCTCGATAAGCCAACCCTCCATGAGTCAGCCTTACGCTTCCACATACAAATCCTCCACTAGTCAACATTCCACTTTCCATGGTCATCCTTCCATATCCTCATATTCACCTTTGTCCCCACCTCCGATTAAGGGAACACCACACCTCGAGCAAGTGGATGACATCCACTACATACCTCCTCGCCCCATTCATCATACGCCTCCACCTAATCCCTCCACTAGTCACTATGCAACCTCCATAACCCTCTTCATCATCTCATACCCCTCAACACCCACCTTGCCCAAAGCGGGCTCCTCATCCTCCATTGTCGGAGTCCTTAATGAATATTTTCCGGGCATTGATGGCTACTCACATGTTGCAGCTCCCTCCGGTTGTACCCTGCCAACCCGCGGCCAGAAATTAGTTTTAGTTTTGTGAATATCATCGTCAGTAGGGGCATTTGGTCGAGGATTGCCCCGAGTTCCGGGAGTACATTTATGACTTGGAAGATAAGAAGAGGATCGATTGGCCCACGATTCATAAGGTTGTTCTATATCTTCACAGCAAATAGTAGCGTCATGAAGCGCCGCCCAGATAGCCATCTCCAGCATTGCAAGAATAAGGGCACCCCTGTGGTTCTTTGTCTATCGCAGCACCCGCTCTGTTACCTATCCCGTCACCTGCTCCATTGCCTATCCCTGCACCTGCTTCATCACCCATTCCCCCACCTAGTCCACCACCCAATCCATCACCCGTTTTGTCACCTATCCGATCGCCTCCACAAACCCAAGCCCTTGCTCAGGCTAGTGCCTCCTATCCTCCTACTCCTGTTACCACTACTGCTTCCATTCCCAACGTCGCTCGACGTATCGTGTCGATACGATGACAGTGGGTCCCCTAACCCTCCTCTTAACCTTCTCCATCCCCAACGCCGTCTCCATTATCCCCATTGCCCTCGTCACCACCTCTGTCACCATCCTCATTACCTGCCCCTCATCGCCATCATCCTTGCCTACTACCCTTCCGAAATCATCCAACCCGTTACCTCCATCTCCGCCATCTCCACCATCTTCACCGCCTCCACCATCTTCATCCTTATCCTCGCCTTCTCCACCGTCATCCTCACCCGAGCCTGAGCAAGATGCACCTACGCCTTCACCTCCACACACACCTGGGCCTCTCATTGCCATTTCACCTTCGCCGCCATTGCTAGAACCTTTCAACCTTTCACCATCTTCGCCTTTACCCCCACCTACACTTGTGCCTGTCATTGCCACTATCCCTCCTCCACCACTGCCAGAAATCTCGCCATCCAAACCTTTTACCTTCCCTTCTCCATCCATTTCCACCCCACAGAGCGGGTGTGCGCTACGCCTGGTGCTCCTTGGGTCTGGTCCCTGAGGAGACGATGAGCTGAGCCAGGGAGATTTGGTCCCAATTGTGCATTTGAAGATTCAAGATTTTGAAAAAAGTTCTCTCTCTAGATTCTAGAGAGAGAAGCTCCAAGAATTCGTTTTCCCGCCTGGTGCTTTTGCTCGTTCCTTCCCCCTCCCTGCCAGCTATGGCCGATATGGCGGGGGGTCCTCTGCTGCCGATGGGGAAATCTAATACTGACCAGGTAACTCAGGCTTCTCCTTTGACCGAGGTTCATAAGTCATATGCGCAAGTGCTCCTGGACAAAGTATATCAAGCTCTTCCCCCCATCCTGATTAAAGAACCGCCATTCACAGATCGGGGTGAACCTGCTGTATATTTCTCTAATTCTGATATTCAAGCTTCTATGCAGTCTCTTCAGTTTGCTATAGTGGCCAAGTGTTCATATGGTAGGCCATCATTTACGGAGATTAAGAGCTTTCTTTCTCAACGGATGGGGCTCTCGACGGGTTTTATTATCAGCAAGTTGAATCCGAGACACCTCCTGTTCAGATTTGATAGTGAAAAGGATTTCACGAAATTACTCATTCAAAAAAACTTGTACATAAAAGGTTTTTTGTTTCGATTCTTTAGGTGGACTATCGACTTTAATTTTGATGTCGATCCACCTACGATTCCAGTCTGGATTGGCTTTCCAGGCCTGCTGGTGAATTTATATCATGAAGACTGTCTTCGATCCATCGCTGGGAACTTTGGCTCTGTGCTGCGCATTCATGAAAAATCTTTAACGATGGCAGATACCTCTGAGGCGTTAGTTTGTATAGAATTGGATCTGTTAGCCATGCGCAGGGAGTGATTATGGATTGATATGGATGGATATGGGTATTGGCAATCTGTCAATTTTAATCGGGTTCCATCTCTTTGCTCATATTGTCAGAAATTGGGGCACTCGAGTACTAAATGCAAGAGGAAGATGAATCGTAGCCGTCCTCACCTGAGGATTAATTCAGAATTGAAAAATGCTAAATAGATCTTCATGCCTCGTCATCCACCACCACCAGATGTTCGACATAATGTCATTCTGGAAGAGCAATTGGAAGAAGTAGAGCAGGATCTGGATACTCTGGGTGAACTAAACCCTATACAAGAAGATATTAATTTGGCCAATATTTTGTTGGAAGAAGGGATTCCCACGGTTATGCCGTCAGATGAGTTAACAGAGAATTCAACATCTGCTCAGGTTAAAAGCGACAATTCAATGTCAAAGCTAGATAATGACAAGTTAATAAGCTCAGTTGTTGATGCTCCTCAAGATACTAATCTCTATTCAGAAAAGTTGGATTTGGTCAGGAATTCAAAGGTTGCCAGTCTTGCCAAATCTGAGAATCTGAGGGTGATGGTGGATCAGAAATCTGACTATGGAGCTCTTCCTGATGTTTCAGGCTTTCCTGGTGAATTAATCAATGATGCGCGCATTACCAGGGCCAAATTCAAGGTTCTAGCTGCTCATTCTTCTCATTATTCTAATGATTGATTCTACGCTTATATGGAATGCTAGGGGTATGGGAAATAAAGCGACTGTTAACAGTCTGGCTCATCTAGTAAAGGTTAACAACCTTGGTTTGGTTGCCATATCTTAACCTCATATTGCTTTTAATCGTGCTTTGAAAGTGGCCCATCGCATTAATCTTCCTAGTGTTATTAGCAATAATGGAGATACTTCCAATATTTGGCTTTTCTTTAAGGCTGGCATCAGTCTGGAGACAATTGAATTGCACAATCAGTTCATTACCGTTGCTATTAAAGAGAATGATACTATAAATTTTTTCTTTACTGCTGTCTATGCTTCCTGTTGCCCCACTACTCGCAGGGAGATGTTTGATGCTCTGATGGCTTTCAACTCTAGTGAAAATTATCCTTGGATAATTGGGGGGGACTTCAATTGTGTGATCTCCCCTAATGAGAAAATGGGTGGTCTGTTGGCTTCTGCATCATCTATGCTGGATTTTCAGAGCTTTGTTGCAGCTATTGGCCTAATCGATGCTGGTTTTTCTGGTTCCTCTTTCACTTGGTCTAATAATTAGGCTGGAGCTTCTCATATTCGGGCTAGACTTGACAGAGTGTTTATCAACTCTAAGTGGATGAATTCTGATCATCAATTATTGGTTCAGCATCTGACTAGGGGTCCCTCTGATCATGCCCCATTATTACTTAATATGTGTCCCAGAAAGCAAATGCCAGGAAGATTTATTTTTCAACAGATGTGGACAACTCACTCTGATTTCAGAAAATTTATTGAGGATAAATGGAGCCAACTGGAGACCTTGAAGCACCCTTTCTATTCTCTACAAAATAAGCTTATAAATCTCAAAAAGGCCTTGAAGATATGGAACAAGGAGGTCTTTGGTGATATCCACTTAGCTATTAAGATGGCTGAATCTCAGTTAATAAGATCCCAAGATGCCTTCGATAGTCATCCCTCTATTGACAATAGGTTGAATTTATCCAAAGCTAATGCTGAGTTGAAACAAGCCCTACATAGAGAGGAAATTTTCTGGTTCCAAAAATCCCGGATTCAATGGTTACAGCATGGGGACAGAAATACTAGATTTTTTCACAATTACACAAAGGTCAGAAGGCAAAAAGCTTTTATTCATAAACTTCAGATCAATGGAGCTTGGGTAGATGATCAGGCTGTTTTATTGGATGGAGCTGTGGATCATTTTAAGTCTCTTTTCTCTTCTGAGGAACATTACAGAAATGAGGAGCTTCTGGATTGTATCCCTAAATTGGTGACAGAAGAACAAAATAACATATTATGCTCCATCCCTTCAAATGAGGAGATCAAGAGCATTGTCTTTTCTGCATCTAGCAATAGTTCTCCGGGACCTGATGGGTTTTCTGGATCCTTCTTTTCTTCTTGTTGGGATATTGTGGGCAATGATGTGGTTGCTGCTGTTCAAAGTTTCTATCAGGGTTGGGGCCTTCCTAAGGGTGTTACTTCTTCCATCCTCTGCTTGATTCCTAAAGTGTAGAATCCCTCTTCTTTTGCTGACTTTAGGCCCATTAGTCTCTGCAATTTTATATATAAGGTGGTTTCCAAAGTCATAAGCAACTGGATGAGAAGTATTTTATCTGTGATTATATCTGAAAATCAGAGTGGCTTCGTCCAAGGTAGAAGTATTACAGAAAATTTTTTGCTGGCTAAGGAGCTTTTTATGGAACTTGATAGGCCGGTGAGAGGCCATAACATTCTTGTTAAGCTTGATATGGCTAAAGCTTATGATCGGATAGAGTGGGATTTCATTCTTCAGGTGTTGGAAAAGTTTGGCTTCTCCCACAGATTTAATTCTCTCATTGCCCAACTTTTGATGAATTGTTGGTTTTCCATAGCATTGAATGGTCATTTACATGGGTATTTCAAGTCCACTAGGGAGGTGAGACAGGCTGACCCCCTTGCTCCTGCACTCTTTATTATTGCGGAGGAGGTTTTGAGTAGGGGACTACTTCAACTTTTTTCCTCTGGTAAGTGCCAATATTTCCATGCCTCCCGTAATACCATTCCAGTTTCTCATATCCTATTTGCGGATGATACAATTATTTTTATGAATGGGGGCATTTCTCCAGTCAAAACTTTACTTGATTTTCTCAAGAAGTATGAGAATTGTTCATGGCAGAGGATAAATTCCAGCAAGAGCTCCTTTTGTACATCCAAACACCTGCATCATCAGGCTATCGAGAGAATTCATAACCTCAATGGCTTTTATCATAAATCTGATAGTATTGTCTATCTAGGCATTCCTCTTTTTAAAGGCAGAAGCAAAGTTCCCCATTTCAAGTTTCTCTTGGACAAAATTAATGCCAAACTGATGGGATGGCAAAGCAAATTTTTATCACAGGCAAGGGGACTTTCTTTGATAAAATCTGTGCTTTCTGCCATTCCAATTTATACTGTTAGTTCCACATCTATCCCATACAGTATCAGTAAGCAAGTTGGATGCATTTGTGCCAATTTTTTTTGGCAAGGCTTAGATCCTGTACACAGAAGACATTGGGTGAAATGGGACACAATCTGCTGTCCACAAGCCATTGGGGGCCTCGGAGTTCGAAATATTCGGGACATACAAATGTGTTCTTTTGTCAAACAGCTATGGTCTACTCTCCATGTTAATTCTCTATGGGCCAATTATATCAGAAAGAAGTATATTCAGGAGCAGCATATTTTAGAATGCAAAGTCCCATTTCCTGCTGGCATCAAATACAGGGATTTCAACAAAGCTAAGTCCATCCTGATGGCTGGCAAGAAGATGATTGTTTTCAATGGGAAGTCCACTAATTTCCTCAGAGATAATTGGTTCAAAGGAAAGTCTTTTTCTGATTCTCTCAGCGATAATATGGATTGTCAGGTGAATTGTTCTGTTCAGGAAGCATTGGCCAATCACCTCCATCCTATTTGGAATTACATTACAAATGGTGATCTGAAAACTGAAATTCAGGAATTTGGTACTCAAGATGGGGATGACATTCCCATATGGTCTTTCTCCTATTCGGGTAGTTTTGATTTTAAGTCTACATACAGATACATTAAAGAGCAGCAATCGGACCTTTATAAAGTTAAACTTTGGAACTCCAAATTTCCACCTAGAGCAGCTTTATTCTATTGGAAAATGTTGAACCATGTTGTCCCTGTGGATGGCAGAATTCAATAGAAGGGCATACAACTTGCATCTTGTTGCAGCTGCTGCGTAAATTCTCATCATATTGAAGATTGGGACCATCTATTCATCTATAGTGAGCTTGCGAGCTTTTTATGGAACAAATTTAGTCCCCTTCTGGAAGAATCTCATTTGTTGATTGCTTCCATTAGGACACGGCTGTTATTGATTTTAAAGGATTCAGTAATTTCCACCCCTCAAGGTTTCTTGAATCTTTTGGTGTCTATGACAATTGTGTTGGAAATATGGAAACAGAGATGCTTAACTAGAATTGAAGGCTGCCAGGTTAATTTCCTGCGGTGGGGCAGAATGATCAAAGATGAGATTGGTCAGACCTTCAATCAACATTCTTTTTTCATGGAATTCAATTCTCCATTTATACAGACACTTAGGCAATGGGGGTTCTATTTTCAGAACAAGGTTCTACAAATTACAGCAGTTAGATGGATTGCTCCGGCTGTGGCATTTGCATTAAATGTGGATGGTTCCTGCAGAGGAAATCCGGGAGCTTCGGGTGGAGGAGGCTGCTTCAGAGATATTCATGGTAATATTCTGCTGGGTTTTTCTTACTATTATGGGATTGGTTCTAGTATTGTGGCTGAAGGGAGTGCCCTCCTTGATGGTCTTAGATTGGCAAAGCTACATAGTATTCCTATTTCTATTATATACACAGATTCTAAGGTGCTGGTTAATCTTTTGAATGGCATTGGCTCTCCTCCATGGCATCTCCTTCCGTGGTGGAAATCCTTGGAGGTTTTATTCCACTCTAGTACTTATACAATTACTCACATTTTTCGGGAGGCTAACCAACTGGCTGATTCATTGGCCAAGCTTGCTGTGGATATGGGGTGTAATTCTGAATTTCTCTCCATAAGGGAGCTTCCAGCAGCAGCCAAAGGGTTTGTGAGGGCGGATGCTTTTGGTTTGCCAAACCTTCATGTTCGGCGTGTTAGTTCTTGATGGGACAAACTGTATATGGCTGAGATACAATATTCGTACTGATACTTGGGTGGGTGGGCTTTATGTTCTGCTGCCACTTCCTTGTGAGTTTACAACTGTATAGGATTGTATTCCTTTTTGACTTTTCGGGCGATTGTCCCCTCATGTATGTTACTTCATTTCAAAATCAATAAAATTAGCATCTAGCGACTGAGGTGGAGTGGGACCATTCCCTACCTCTGGTATGGGGGTGCACTCTCCCTTTTGCCACTTGATGACTTGAGTTGGAGGGAAAAAAAAGATTCAAGATTTCATCAGTCACATGTCGATCTGCGTCCTGGTCCCTGGCTATTTTGGGGATGATGAGCCTACATTTTCAAAGATGGATGTTAAGAAGATCTCCCTGGCCTTGGTGCTAGTTTCTCTCGAGCGAGACCGGTGGCCATCTCTTTGCTCGCCGACAGGTTTATCATTGATGCTATTATTACTTCTCGCTCTGTCATTGTTCAAATTACTGGCCAAGGAGGGTTCTCAACCCGTGTCATGCTAACTCATATGGTTGCCAAAGAAGTCATGCATTCAATGTTCAAGGGGAAGTTTGCCATATTTTCAATGTTTTCGAAGGACAATCTGCACATGCTATGCAATTTCTCTCGGTTCGTCAGTAAGCCGGCCACATCAACGCCGCGTATTTATTTCCCTCGATCTTGTCTTTCTCTATCAAGGGAGCTATGCTTCATACCTGACTGCCGAGTGGAGTTGCCAAATCTCAAGGTCCTTGTGCCGAGTGGAAAAACTCCATGGTTTCATGACGTTCATCTATCTATGGAGTTATCCTTTCAAGAATGTCCTAATATTGTTAGCACTAGGTGTCTAGGGGCAACTGCCCCAGCAAGGCTGTATATTCATAACCGGGCCAGGCCGTCTACCAGGTGGGCCCGTTACTTAAGGAGATATTTCAAGTTGAGAAGGCCAAAGGTCCGAGCCCGTGCCAGGTGAGTCCATTACAAGGAAGTTTCTGCCAAAAAAAGATGACGGCGCAAGTTTAAGGGACGTCGATTGTGCACTCAGGGGATCACTTTTTCTCCTTCCTTTCATTCATCCTTTCTTTTGTTTAGCTCCCACCCTTGGGTGGTGTACCTACCCTCTTCTAATCCTATTTCTATGATTTTATCTTCTCTTCTCGGGTCCATGAACCCCCATTCGATCCTCATCTTCTCATCCGGAGCCTCTGGATTCTCCTTATTTTCCTAATTCTAGGCCTCAGCCTAGGCCCTCCTTTCATCCCGATTTCTGGACATCTTCCGATTCTTCCTCTTCTCATTGGTACGTGCAGCGAAGAGTGAGATAGAAGGGGGGGATGAATAGATCACTCCCCAATCTGATAAACACAGCCACAAGTTCTTAGCCCCTCAAACTAGAGAAATAAAGGCCACGTAAACAGACAACGAAGATGATAAGAGAAGAAGTGATATCAAGAGAGCAACCATAAAGAAGCAAAGTCTCAAGAAGTTGGAGAGCAGCACACGAAAACAACCAAACCACAAATGAGACAGCGAATTTTTTAGGTGGTTCGATTGCTATCTGCAATCTACGTCTACCCCTTACTCAATCGAGTAAGGCTTCCTTGCACTTGAGTCGCACACAGCAGACTCAGTCTGCAACAACCGCTGCCAAAGAGCTTGTACAGAGGAACAGCCTCCTCAATCTTCTGATCGACCAGAAGAAGAGCACCGGAGAACAATCTCCCTTCCTTTGCACACAGCAAAGGGAGCCCTGTGCAGTTACTCCCAAGTAACTCACACAACCAGAGGATTGAACCTCTCTTCCTTCAAGACACTGGAGGGAACTAGAGAACCTCTCCCTTCCTCCGAACAGTGGAGGGTAACAATATGGAATGAAGATGATCAAACAAAAACATGAAAACACAGCGATCGGTAAACGATAATATTCTCTAGAAACAAAGATAATGTAGCTTCCATAGAAGCAGATCTTCTCAATCACGAACACTTCTCCCTCTCAGAAATTTTTCTTTCTCTTCTGCTTCTACTGGTTCTCTTTCTCCTTCTCCTCTATTTTCTGTTCTCGTTGTTATTGTTTTCTTCTGCTCAGCATTCACTTTTTATAGAGCATTAGAGGACGGGCGTGTGCTTTCCATTATTCCCGCTTAAAGGCCTTAGCCCACGTGGCAGAATCCCACCTCACTTCTCTCCATGTGTCACAATCCTACCACCTCCTCCATACTGGGATCACGAGCCATTCTTATTCTTCTCAAAAAAATACCTGACAGATAATTAGAAGAAAGCATTTCGGATACTGGTAAGAAGGATGACATTGCATTGGGCATATAAATGCTAAATGCACGAACTGAGAGAGATGGACCGATTATATAAAACATGAGGCAAATGTTGCACCGAATGTGAATAGACATAACATGCACTGAGTAGAGATATTAAAGTCAACCATTGAATTGACTTACTAAAGTGAGTGACCCCATGTGCACAGACTCTAGCGTCCACCCGTGCAGCTGGTATGCACAGACATGGGTCCAAGAGGCACACGACGAAGACTTTGTACTGAGTCAAAGGAAAGGATCAAGGATATGCACGGACTTTTAAAAACAACTGTGTAACACAGTAGATGCACCGAGTTGGATTTGCGAGAATTGTAGCGAGATGAAAGAGAAGAATCATCCGAACAAAAACGGATGCAAGACAGACCTTGCACCGAGTCTGAAAGGCGAGACGCACAAAGATGCACAAACAAGATATGCACGAACCTAAAAGTGTATGCTGCAATGAAATACAATGAAATGCACTGAGCCAATTTATGTCTAGACACGTAATGCACCGAGATGTAAACGGGGCTACAGTGTTTGTGAGTGAGACAGAGACTTGCACCGAATTGATAAAGAGAAGTACAAGACGCCGCTTGCACCAAGACGAATTTGCACTGAGATGAAGAGACAAGATCTAACGGTCCATACCAGACGACGATTGCACCGACTAGAGCTTGCACCGACCTTGAGAGGTGAGATGCAAGGACATGTTATGCACAGACCTTAAAGCTATTACCACAGACTTCCTTCATGTTTTGACACAAGTAAATGCACCGAATGTATAAATTGATATAGGGATAAAAACAAATTGATTTATAGTGTGTGACATCATCAAAACCTTAGGGATGTAACAATCTCCCCCTTTTTGATGATGGCAACACTATGAATCAAGCAATATCAAGGCATTAAAAATAATCAGTTAAAAATAGGCCAATCATACAAACAAATCAAGCACAACTTCTTGATTTATAGTGTGTGACATCATCAAAACCTTAGGGATGCAACACTCATCCGGGGTCTCCGTATCTCCACTGTTCCCATCTTCAATTTACATTTGTTTCTCCTCCAGAATTTTTGGATTCTACCTCTGATTCTTCTCCGACCATGTCGGATGATCACTCCTCTTCTTCCTCATTTTTGCAGTAATATTCCCATTGTTTTTCTATTCATTCTTTATCACCCTTTCGCGGTCTTCACCTTTTCTCATGCTATTTTCAAGGCTTTAGTCCCCTTTGATCTCAGTTAATTTCTAATTCTTCTATAGCTTGTTCCTTGTTATCAAGGTCTCTGCGCCCTAGTGAGGGAGTTCTAGCCCTCACCTCTCTTCCTTTGATCCCTCTTCGTCTAGTGTGGTGTCTGCCGCTCTTTTGTGTCAAGGAATCTTGAACCCTTGTTATCCTATCCCTTTTATCCTATCAAGCAAGGGATACGAAGTTCGCTGATCAAGATCGCTTCATGATGTTGCTACTTTCACGCCATGGATTGCAATATATGTTTTATTTTGCGTAAGAATATTCTCTCATTGCTTCTACTTTTATTATTTCTGTGCATGGTCATATTGCTGGTTCCTTAACACGTTTGGGTGGGTTTAGGAGTCTTAGCTTAGTTAGGTCAAATGAGTTTGCTTCTACAGCACCACAGGCTAGGGATAGCTCCACGCTGGGAGTCTGGATTCTTTCCCCGATCATTGAGGGTGACCTTTGGGCATGGTTTTGCATACACTACACGGCAAGCTGTAGCCGATTTTCCTCTTGTTGTAACACCGTTGCTACTTTGGCCATACTTTGGGTATGCACAAAGGCCTTTTCTCTTCTCTGCTCGGCCGAGTGCAGCGGCAAGAGATGGATGCATAAGATGCCCAACCTAGGCACTCCCTAATACGAGAGAGGTCTCAAGTAGGGGCAATCTTGACCCTTTAAAATGTGCTTTCATGCAAAATCTAGTCAATGAGGGCAAATCAATGAGAAATTATGGCAAAATTATGAATCAAAGGCATGTCAAGAGTGGCAGTATAGTTCCCCGCGGGACGTCATGAGCCCGGTCGTATGCGTGCCTGATAATGGGTCCAAAATTAAAAGACACAAAGCCCCAGTGCAACAGACTGTATCTTTGAGGGGTAGTGCCCTAGAAGGAATTCAAGTCCTAATATCTCCAATCCTGCATAAGGCTTATCTTCAATTTTCTTCTGTTTCTCCCTCTTAGGCTGGGTTGTATCCTTGGTATGGCCTTAGTAGGGGTACCATTTTTTAGAGGCAGTTGGTTGTGGCGAGCCACCCTCATATGCACGCCCTACTTAGGGGGAGTCCTTAATGGAGGGGGAGGAGCGACGACCCCTAGCCAGTAGCTTGAACCAGTCTGTGTGTTGCATATAGATTGTTCACAAAAAAAACCAAAAATTAAATATTTCAAAATTTCAAAAAAATTCAGATATTTTCAAAATTCCAAAAAATCAGATAATGTCAAAAATTTGAAAAAAATCAGATATTGTTAAACATAAAAAAATCAAAAAAATGTTAAAAATCAAAAAATATTTGTCTTTTGTTTTATTCTTCATTTTTCACACATCTTTATTTTGAAAACAGATATAATCTGTTTGTTAAGTGTGCAAGTTACAGGTGTCCAAGTTTTCCTTGCTCTATCTTTTGCTCTGCCTCATGTGCATATCTTGGTCTTTTCATTTCTTGAGTCTCGCCCTTAATCTGTTCTAAAGCTTATGTCCTGCTCAACTTTCATTCATCTCGCTTCATCATCATGTCTCCAAGAGAGGGTTTTGCCTTATGATTGTGAACCTGGCAGTTCTGCTTCATCTGATCTTGGGCTTTGATTGAAGAGCGTACTTGTTGTGTCTTTTGTCCCCTGTGGTTCTCATCTCACTATGTTGTGTTGCCCCCTATGTTGTCTTTTATCCCACACGTGTTGTCATTCCGCCATATAGCTATTGTCCCCCATGTCTTTTGTCCCCCGTGTTGTTGTCATCCCACGTGTTATCTTGTCGTCCCGCATGGTTGTTGTCTCACTGTGTTATCTTTTGTCCAGCGTATCTTTTGTCCCCCATGGCTGTCGTCCCACGTGTTGTCTTGTCTCACCATGTTGGCTTGTCCCGCCATGTTGTGTTGTCATCCTACGCGTGTGCTGTCCCACCATGATCTTGTCCCACCGTTTGTGCTGTCCCACCGTCTCCCACCGTCCCACGCTTGTTGTTTGTTCTTGTGATGCTTTACTTGTGTGGTTGTGTCATGAGATGCTTCGTTCATCTTCGTCACGTTGTCATGTTATGTTTTGTTCATCTTTATTATGTTTAGGTTCATTTCCGTGCTTGGTCATGTTTTGTTGGTAATCTTATATGAAATCCCATAAAAATCTAAAAATTCAAAAATCCAAAAAAATGCTGTTTCGCTTGGCAGGTAAGTCAGGTGTGGCTCTCAATCCCTGCTCTTTGTTATTATATGGTATCTATGTTATTGTAGCCTCTCAAGGACCAGCTGGTTCTCCATATGTTCTGGGATCTGATATTCCCCTGTACCAAAAACGATGATGATCTAGGAGCATACGGTTAATCATTGGATAGGCCGTTAGGTTGAGTCGGGTGGGGGACGATGGACTCTGTCTCGCACACCGTGGTTGCAAGAATACTATTGACCCCGTCTTACTCAATCTAGAGATATTATCCTTGAGTATTTTCTATTTTCTCTTTTTTTGCATTAGTTTTGATGATTTCTTTATTTTATCCCAGCATGCATCATGTCATTTTGAGCAATCACGTCCCATGATTCTTTAAAGGTTTATCCTCAGCAATGGTTGATTGTGCTTAATTCTTTTGGATAAGAGGTTCTCATTCCACTCCGAATTTGAACGTCTTCTCTGATCTATTCGATTGATCTGGTTGGCCAGCATGATTCTTGTCTGGTTTTATTTATCTTAGTTTAAACTTTTGCCCTTCCGATCCCCTCATTGGCTCTAGATTGTGTCCCCTAATGAGGTTGGTCGTGTGTTTTCCTTACCTTAGTTAGTTCTCCAAACATGTGTCATCCATGTCTGCCGTTCCTTGTTGTTAGTTCAACGTTTTAAAGAAAATTCATCTCGCTTGTTGGTTTTACCGGGTGTCTTTTGCCTTGATGCTCATTTTTCAGTTCTTTCCACTTCATCTCCATTTCTCGTTACCTTCGCTTTCACTCTATCTCCGTTCCATTCCGTCTCCACGCCGCTTTCGCTCGTTCCCTTGCAAAGTGGACATCAAGGAGGGGCATCTGTTGACACCTATTTTTAGCCTGCAAGTTGAGTCATTTCTCTTATTCATTCTCATGATGTCCCAAATTACCAATTGTTTCGGAGTATTCCTTGAGCATATTTTGAGCCTATTGGCAGTTAAAAAAAGAAGAAGAAGAAGAAATCAACGTCCCTTCACGCGGACGCCAATTCCTTAATTGGCGACTCGTGAAGTGACTCCAACACAGCCTTCTTTGGGTCGACTCAGCTAAATGAGTGTCCCTTTTAGTGGACGCCAATTCTTTAATGGGCGCCTTCGCAAAGAGACACCAATTCTGGGTATTATTAGATTTCCTAAGATTAATGGATTTTTAAATCTGATGAATTGGCGTCCCTTCAAGTGGACGCCATTTTGAATTAGCGTCAATGTCATCGACCAGATTTTGATTAGGTCTCAAGAATCAGTGACCAACCTCCTGGATGCCAATTCCGCGATCGAAGAAAGTGTGGCCTTCCCTCTGGATGCCAATTTCACGATCACAGCACTGCAGACGGCGAGCATTGAATGCTCGCCATGTTGACCATGCCTTCGAATGGTCACCCCCCTTGCGTGGCTGACGGTGGGGATGCCACCAGAGAGGCCGCCATGCCTTAGCCCTCTTCCCTGCTCCACCGTAGCAGCGGTGAAAGCAATATCAACGACAGCAGGAGCTACCACAGGATCAGCAGTAGCGGCGACAGCAGTAGTAGCAGCAGCAGCGGCAGATAAAAAGAAAGAAAAATAAGAAAGAAAGAGAAGAAGAAGAACATGGGCTCTCCCTCCGAAAGGGACCCTGTGCTTTCCCTATAAATGCAAGCTCCAGGGCTGAAGAAAAGAAGAGGAGATGCTGAAGAAATCTCTTGGGGAGACTTTGTCACTGGAGATAAAGAGAGAGAAAGTGAGAGAGAAGAGAGAGGTAAGGGATGTGAGCAGGGAGATCCGACCCCTGTCTCTCCCCCTTATTTTGTAATCTTTTCTTCTTCTTTTGCCTCCCAATGTATTTCTCTCCTTTACGATATAAGATAAAGGGAATACTCCCCTGTGGGAGAATTTTTTTTATGTTGTAAGCTTTCTAGATGTTCACCTTCCAATGTCCACGATCTCTCTCCCTCTCCCCGAATAGCTGGGTAGTTTCTCGCTGATTTCTGGTATGTCATTCATACGATGATACAGTTGTTATTTCAGCAGCCACCAGCCTGGGATTAATCCAAGTTCATGGATATGACTCCGAGGTTCCCAACCGCTGGTAGCATATCAAAGTTTTCCCGTCTTTTCATTTTGAAACAATCTCGCTTTCCTCTCAAAACCCTACCTTGGGATTTGGACCAATTTCATGCCCATGATGCCAAAGGGGTGAGAAACATGGGATTTAATGCCAAATCGATCGTTTTCTTGCAAACTCCGACTTTTGGAACTTTGATCATTCTTAGATCCTCGGGGGCTTGCTTCTTCATAGCGTGGTTCCCAGGCGATCTCTTTGAGAAGGATGAATATTGATGGCCACATAATGTGGCGATAATCTAAAACCACGTCTCGAGGTCGGGATTGTGCCATCCCTCGTGTCATTGGAGCCCCTCGTAGGCTAGTCCTTGGGGTGTTTGTGCCCGTTTCGGGTTACGGGGTGTTGCCGCTTCCGTGCGCACCCCAGGATGTTGCCGCTTCCGTGCCCATACCTCTTGTTTCGGGGCCGTCTCGGAGTTTCTCCGTAGATGCATACCAATTTACAACCCCCCCCCCCCCCCCGACGCTCCGAGTCAAAGACAGATGCTACTGGATTTTCGCCAGGACAATACCGTGAAGAACAATGAGAATTGGACCGAACTCAAGAACATCACAAATGAAACCATTGAGCACAAAGAACTCAATATGAACTAATGTGTAATAAGCACAAAACAATGCAAACAATTAACCTCATCCCCGTAGGTGTATAGATGCATGAAAAATGAATACCTCATTTCATTTCTTGAATGCTTGCTTGCCATGGACTTTGGTATATCAAATGGTGAGCGATGGAAACCTAGAGTACTTCCTGGTGAAGATCCTCATTATGCATGAGTGAAACACTCTGTCTCGTACTAAGGATCATTTTGCATAATTGCATGATCGGACCTTTGTAAGATGAGCATAGGGATTTACCAATCCATATTCTTGCATTCTCTAAAATCACGGGTTTCTCAATGCAGCTATCATGCATACATGCATAATCTTGCACAGTCTTGCATAGATAAAAAAGAGATGAAAGAAGAAGAAGAAAAAAACAAAGATGGCATTTGCATTCTCACATGCGCATTCTAAGTGCATAACAGGCCCATGTATGCATTAAATTCTTCACATTGAAGCTACACATGATTCTTCATGCATAATTGAGCTATTTTGGGATTAAGAATTTGAATCTACTTTCCTGCCAAGAGGGAGTCGACTCTAGGAGTCGACCCCCTCCTGGAAGCCTTATGTCTGAAGGCCTACGTCGACCCAACTCAGGATTGGGTCGATGCAGTGAAGTCATGTTGACTTAGTAGGATGCCATTTAATTAGTGCCCTTCCGCGGAGGTGCCATTTCCTTTATTTAAATTTCAAAGGAAACAATAACAACGAAAATTTCGCATCCACTGAGGTGGATGCCATTTAATTAACGCCTTCTCAGAGTGGCGCCAATTCTCTGATTTAAACTTTAACTAAAAAAAATAAAACCAAACAGAAAATCCAGAATTAACGACTGTTTAGAAAGATGCTGATTAATCAACGCCTTTCTAAAGATGCGCCAATTATTCATTTTAAAAATTCAAGTAAAAATAGGAAAACCAACAAATAGCGTCCGATCAAGGGATGCCAATTCTTTAATTGATGTCCACCTAACGGACGCGAATTCTTAAAACTCCCCCCCCCCCCAAAAAAAAAACTACAAAACACCCTCGTTAAGAAACCTAATGGCATTTTTTCCGGAGCCCTTCCCTTTCAACCCGCATGAAGAGGAAATATCAAAGATACCCTTGCAAGACATGCTCGACCCCTTGGGATCACCCCCATTATGGTCATGGTCTGACTCTGCTTCGGGCCGAAAACTTACTGAAGTTGACTCGTTTTGACTGGGATTTAACTTCGCTTCTCTGTTCTCTTCTCATATTAACCTTTCCATACCCTGGTGTACATTTGTCTCGGTATTGAATATATACTTGGAGCATTTTCAATCCGGACGCCTATCCGAACATGAAATGGTCAATATCTGACCGACATAATTTTAATTACCCTCTTATACCCTAGTATAAGGAATTTTAATGCTCTCCAATACATTTTTCACTCAATTGATCTTCAGGCCATGAGGCCTCTCATCTTGACAATTAATCAGATGTGTTCTCCTCCCCGAGGGGATGTAATTAATGCCGTGACCTTTATGGCATGGAGGGTCTCCAATCCCGACCCGATACCCACCATCGTCTAGTTAGTTAGACGGAGAGCACCACAGGCTTCGGACCACTCCAGTCTCAAAGTCTGAACACATTGTCACTTTAGTGACTGGCACACCCTCGCACATGATAAAATGATAAACCGATAAATGATATAATCATATAATAATATAAAAGAAATTGAGTGCGTCCAACAAGTTGGCATGCCCGGTGGGACTGGACCACCTTTCATCTTCTCGCCAAGATCTGGGGGCTCATGGCCTCTTCTTAAAATACTAATTTCCTCAATTTGAAATTGTAGGTTGAATTTCAAGCGAATGAGATGGTAGTCACTTTCGGACCGCTTGTGGTGGCCAGCCATGCCGAGCATGGCTACCTTGCTGTGCCAACCCGGTTCGGCAGTTTTCCTCCTATTGTGGGCTTCCCCAACTTCTTGGGGGTGGCCTTCGTCGAACTCCTGGATGTCCAAGAGAACAACTCTGCCGCGGCCACAATGGCAACAACAAAGAAGATTGAAGCAGTTGGCCGCCATGTCCACCACGCTCACCACTCTGCCTCAAGCAATAAGAGGCGCACCTCGGCTACCAGGAGGGCTGCCAAGAAGAAAGCTGGCACGTTGCGAAGCCGGCTCTCCACCCCAGGCAAATTCATGCTCATCGGAGGCGTTCGTGTCTTTCTGAACGGTCGACAGGCCAAGGTCACAACATATAGGGTAATCTTTACTGTGCCAGTGCGCAACTCATTCCAGGCGCTGGCTCAATGAAGAAGGGACTGCTTCGAGTCTGAATCATAGGGAGGATTGGACCCTAAGCCAATCAGATATAAATATATATGGGTGCCCAAGGCATGGGCCCTGGCACTAAGAAAATAAGATAAAGAAGAGAAGACCAAGGTGCCTGCTCAGGCGTCTCATAAACCAGTACTCTGGCCCCGCGCTTGATGGGCAATTGTTTTTCTATATAATAGAGGATATGGCAGGATGAGTGAGCCAAGCCGCCTCACCGACAAATCTTCGACACAAGCCAGTGTGCCACATGCTGTAACCTGCCCTACCAACGGGCGAATTGATATTGTTCTGGCTATCTAGGGGCACCCCCTCGACTTTGGATGCACCTCGCCAAGAGCAGAACAACCCCCAGAAGATGTAAATGCTGCAAACAAAGGTCGAGAGCAACTAGCCAACCCAGAGAAAATGAAGTATGCAGGATTGGGCTGTTATGGGCCACCCCGTTGTGAAGATGTTACACCGAGAATCTCGGCGCTTGATGGATGCACTTTCCTCGGTCGGCTGACTAGGAGAATCATCCAAAGAAGTACGCCACTTCAGATACTCACTTGCAATATGGTTTGGGTGACCAGCTGCTATGGGGCTCCACCCACAGATGCGGATGAGGCGGCACAAGCCCGCACTGAAGAAATAAATGCAGATCTAGTCACGATGACTGTGAATGTGAACACTGCCAAAGATGATGGCGAAAGACCACCACCTTCTCCAAATGCTCTGGTGGAAGGGGGGTCAGGCTCCGAGTTCCTCGACACCTAATCCAGCTATTATGATGATGCTGCTCCAACAATACAAGCAAGAAATCGAAACGCTGAAGAGGTAGCTCAGGGAGATGAGCATGCACACTTCAACTTCAAAACAGGATGAGGTTCCTCCTCAAGCCTTGCAGCAAGCTGCAACTGAATTGGAGGCTCCGCCTCAGATAATGGCCTCTCAGTCGGCTTTCGATTACACTAGGGGCATGACCCCGCAGCTTGCTCCTCAGCCCTAAAGGCCCGCTACCATACCTCAAGCATCAATGATGGCAACGCCGCAGATGCAGAAAGCTCTACTCTGTCCAAGCCAGGTCGACCCGACAATGGCGAATAAACTAATGATAGAACAAATGATCGAGAAGAAGCTGGCCGATAGAGGCAATGATGATTATGTTGCTTTCGATGCGTACAAGGTACCTTACCCTATCCTTCATGCTGCCAAGAGGTTACCTCTCGGCGTCAACAAACCACCAAAGTTTGGTAAATTCAACGGACAAGGTTCGTCGAAGGAGCATATAGCCTATTACATCAACATGATGGACAATCTGGCGACTGATGAGTCCTACCTACTCAAGTTCTTCAGGTCCTCCTTCACAAGACTCGCTTTCGAATGGTACTCAAACTTACCGGCTAGATCTATCAATGATTGGCCAGACATGCAGCGGTAATTCCAAGAACGGTTCCACGTCACTGAAGAGAAGTGACTGTGGCCGAGCTATATGCTTCCAAGTAGAAGAATGATGAAAACGCTTTGGAATATATCAAAAGATGGTGAAACTTCAGCATGAGGTGCAGGCCCCCACCACACCAGGAACATGCCGTGCAAATTTGCAAGTAAAACCTGAAGCAGGGAATCCTCGAGAAGAGGATTGTTATTGAAATCAGGTCTTTTGACCGACTGAACAACGTGGTGGTGGAGATCAAGGCCTTCCTCTCCAATCACTCCTCTGCTCCTGCTGCTGCACGCCAAAGAGCCAAACCGGCTGATAGGCGGCCCATGCCCGAAGAAGTTCACATTGTTTACTTCAAGGCGTTCGAGCAGCTAAAAGATAAAGAAAAGGGGGTTGCCAACCCTCCCCTTGCTGAGCCCGATGAACAACAAGAAGGCCCGTCCCTGTGGACCAAAATGAAGAAGCTTTATTCTTTCCCCAAGGAGAGAACCCGAGCCCTGTTTGAATGGGCCACTAAATACAACAAGATTACTCTTCCAGAGCCGAAGAGACCAGGAGACTCTGGAAGAAAAGATGATCCCCGCTTTTGCGCGTATCACCAAATGATCAGGCATTCCATTAAAGATTGTTATCCATTCAAGGATGCTATTGAAGGCTGATCAAGAAAGGGGAATTACAAATGGGCGAGCACTAAGTGGAACCTCCACACGCTCACGAACTCCCTGATCTGAAAAGAGATGTCAACATGATGTCTATATACCAGCAATCACCCGAAGAGGTGTCCGAAGCTCATGCTACTTAAGAAAGAGATGAAGAAATATTCCCCGCACCGATAAGCGTGGATCAAGCTGAAGCCGCTACCTCTCATCATCATGCTAATTAGTGCCGGGGGAATTGAGGGCACTTTCCACCGCCCAATGAAGAGGCGTACTATGAGACCCCTCCCTCATCCGAGGGCGTGGGGGCAGAAATTTGAACTATTGAGGGACTAAGCGCGTCCGGAAACAATGATAGGATGCCACTGGTCCCACCCGAAGTCAAGATAGGAAGTAGCATTCCTGGCTCTTATCAATCTGATCTTGCCCTGGTGGCACAGCTATACCAAAACCTCCAAGAAGGAGAAGTGCTGAGAAGAGGATTAAGTAGGATGGGTTTATACCTAACTACACCCGGGCGGGCAGGACCCTCATCCGAAGCTCTGCAAGGCAATACTGAGCCACTTGAAGCCTCACCGACACTGGCAATGCCCCGAATGATGCATGACCAAGCAGAGGGCACCCTCCGTCACCAGCTACAGCACGCGCTCTCGGCACATCCCTCAACTTCTCGGGCATGCCAGAAGGTGATTATTATGCCTCAGGTAATCCCACCAATAAACCCGCTTCTATAATCAGCCAGCTTGTGTCCGAACCGGACAGTCCCATCGGCAATGAACAAGTTAAAAATGCAGCAAACCGCTGAAACGAAGCTAGCCGAGGAAGAAGTCACTGAGGCATAGCTATATATGGCCGAGAAAAAGGATGATGGTCCCGCTTTGGTCTACATCCAACGATGGAAGAATCTCAATGCAAGATGCAGACACCCACCCGGCCACAGGGATGCTATACAAATGTGAAAATGTAGCATGAAGACGCATAACCTGCTAAAGGAAATTGGCGTCGAAGTCAAGTCCTTCAATCAATTAAATGATCTGGCAAACGATGTCGAAGCCCTTTTGGCAAAGCACTACCCGGCTAGTGCTACCCCGATTCAAAAGAGTAAGCTAGCTGGCGAACGGCCGACGTAAAAAGAAACGCACGCTGTTGATTTTGAAGCTTTCGTGTAATGAATCGATAAATCAAAAGAGGCGGCTAGCCCTTCTACTGTCAATCCCACTGAGCAAAAGTCCTCACTAAGAGGAAGAATGACGAAGCCATTTTCCTTTTCGATAGACAAAACTCATACGCTATTTGAGTGGGCCCGTGGATACGACAAGGTCGTCCTCCCGGAGCCCAAAAGGCCGAGTGATGCCAGATGGAAAGTTGTGTTGGGACTGGTGCGATGGATTCAGAGGGGGGTGAATGAATCTCCCCTTTTCAAATTTTGCCCAATTAAAATCTGTAACAGAACAGTGATGCGGAATTAACACAAATAGGTGCTTTGTATGACACAGGTGCTCTCTTCGAATGAAAAGGGAAGTTCAGATAAACTGAACTTATGATCTACTCTATATGCGCTGGTGTGCAGACCCAATTCCAATCAAATATGTGGTGTGCGAATAAACCACTCACTAGATGAAAGAACACATCGAACCTAAGCATGCATCTAGCGAAACACAATAGACAATCAAACCACTGCACAGAAGACTTTTAAGGTGGTTCGGTCTTCCAGACCTACATCCACCCCACACTCCAACTAGAGTGTGGATTCCGCTGATACACAGCTTAAACCACTGGGCCTCACAGCTTGCCTACAACCGCTGACTCACAGCTTGACCGTTGGGCATTACAGCTTTGCCAACCGCTGGGGACTACAGCTTAACCCGTCCAGAGGAATCCTCCTCTGCCCGCTGAGCAACGCAGCTTGCTCCGCTGACAAACAGCTTGAAACATAGGTAAAAGAAAAACAAAATATGGAAAGGACACAGCAACAGAAGGCTGTATACGATAAAGCACAAAACAGCTCTCAAAGAGGAAGTTGGTCTGGATCTGATCCAAGAGCCAACAGATAACACATCTTCAACGAAGTCTTCTCTCCTCTTTTTCACGAACTCTCTGTCTCTCTTTTCACTCTCATTTTTCTTCTTCTGCTAATCTCTCTCTCTCTCTCTTTCTTTCTCTTTCTCTTCTTCAGAATCGTGCAGGCTCTCTCTCTGCTTCTGCTCTTTCAGATAAGTTCCCCTGCTTCGATCCTCACACTCGCTTGCCTTTCTCCAGAGGAAGAAGCCTTTTATTTATAGAGCAGTGAAGGTAGGGAGTGTGATTTCCATGATTCCCACCCAGAGGCCTTAGTCCACGTGGCGATATCCCAGCACAATGATTCCACGTGTCACGATCAAGGTTAGACCTCCATTCTTGGATCACGTGCCCTTCTTGAACTTCTCCATGGCATCTGACATAAAGTCACCTGCAGACAAGATATGAGTTATAAGGAAGATGTACTGACTTGATCATGCATGGAATAAACCCTCCACAGAGTTGGTTCGAGAATGTATAGACTTGTTAAGTCATCAAGGCAACCATGTGTAGACTCAGTATTCAAATGCACAAACTTTATGTATGCAACAGAATGTATAGACTTTGAGTGCATGATACTACTTTACATATGTATGCAACAGAATGTATAGACTTTGAGTGCATGATAAAGATTGTACAGAGTGTACAGACTTTATTTTGAAAGATGCACAAATGCAACAGAATGTATAGACTTTGAGTGCATGATAATGAGTGTACAGAGTTTATTTTGAAAGATGCACAAATGCAACAGAAGAATGTACAGACGTTGAACGTGTGAAATGCAGTTTGCATCTATCAAAGTATGCACAACGAAGATGAATGCTCAGGCATGCTGTCAAAGAATGTACAGACTTTACTTGCATGCGCCAAGATGATGTACAGACTTTGCGTGCTTGAAACAAGACAATGTACAGACTTGCTACCTAGCATTTAAGAATCAATGCATCATGTATAGACTTGCTTAAATGCCGCATGGACATAACAGCAAAGACTGTGCAGACTTTGTGTATGCATGAAGCAACCGAATGTACTGACTATGTATGCATAATGTGTTAGCGCAGCAAGAGTGATATAGAAGGGGGGATGAATAGATCACTCCCAATTTGCAGAAACTCAGGCGGAAAATAGATTCTGCTACTAACGCACCTCCTTAACCCGTACACAGAGAAAAGTAGATGAGAGTGAAGAACTGATCACTTGAAGGCAAAGAGGCAAGCAGATGAAGAGCACAGAAATCAATAGCAAACCACAGAGGAGGCACTCGATTTTTTAGGTGGTTCGATTGCAGTCCGCAATCTACATCCACCCCTCACTCCAACTAGAGTGAGGATTCCACTAGACGATGCTAGATCAATGCAGACTCAGTCTGCGAACAACATGCTGCCACACAGCTTGAACACCGAGGGAAACAAATCCCTCAACCAAGTTCTGCTACCCACAGAACTTGAAACCTGTTCTAGCTCCCAGCTAGAACACAACAGGAGAATCCTCCCCCTTCCTCCACACACCGGAGGAGAACAGTTAATGACAACCTGTCACTAACACCACCAGAGATCACCGATATCTCTTCCCCTGCAATTCAGAGGGAAACTGGAGTAGTACTCCCTTCCTCCACACACCGGAGGGAAACCAATTCAAATCAGAATGGAAGAACGAAAATAAACGAAAGCAAAGTAGAAACAAAAAACAATGAGGAAGAAATCGGTTCTGAAACCCAATACAAATGTAGCTTCAAATGAAGCAATTCATCAATCCACACACACTCTCTCTCTCTCGAATAAACTTCTCTCAGATATGGAACTCTCTGCCCTTTTTCTTTTCTGGATCGTGCAGACTCTCACCAATGGCTTCTGCTTTTTCTTCTCACGATCGAGCTTCTACTGAAGGATGAAGCTCTATATTTATAGCAGATAATGGCGTGTGGCTGCCAGGTTCCCGCCTTAAGAATTCGGACCACGTGGCAGCATCCAGCAGGTTGTCAGAACACGTGTCCTCATCTGGGCACTCTCCTTATCCTCGGATCACGTGCCCAGCACCAGTACGCTCAACAACTGGAGTTAGATGGCGTCACCTCACTTGCTCTAAAGGGTTGACGCAGCCATCATAGATCTTCAACCTTTTTAACCGCTGCGTCGACTCCATCAGCCTTCTGCGTTGACGCAACGGCATCGGCAGTCCAGTGATCAAGCCTTCAACATATGGGCGTGCTGCGTCGACGTTATCAGCATGTTGCGTTGACGCATTGAAGACATGTACATTTGTATACTGGGGTCTCTTAAGCCGCTGCGTCGACGCTGCTTGTTGATGGCGTTGACGCAGTAGAAGATATCGTGAAAGCTTCGTCGCTTGTAAGAGTCTCTGCTTCTTTAACTGCTGCGTTGACGCTGCTTGCTTGTGGCGTTAACGCAATAGAAGACATCGTGAAACCTTCGTCTACTGATGCGTGGACGCTTTAAGCTTCAGGCGTCGACCCTGTTCCCTTCAGCAACAATAATGAAGTGTATCGACTTAGTGTTAACGTGAAGCATTGTATAGACTTCAGAGATCAATATAGCAACTGTGTACATAGTGAGGGAGTGTATAGACTTAGCAGTCTAGGTCTCTAACAACGAGTGTATAGACTTGCAACTCTTCATGAGATCTCAGTGTATAGACTCAACCAATGTATATAGTTGAAGATCTAACAATCGAGTGTATAGAGTTAGTTATGTGAGCATGCGTTGTATAGACTTCACACAAGAAGACAAACAGGCTGTACAGACTTGGAGAGTTGAACCCAATGTACAGACTTGTTGATATCAAATGAAGAGCTTCCAGTGTATGGACTTTGTAGTGCAAACGACAATGTATAGACTTAGAGAAATGAAGTCTAGTGTATAGACTTGGGGAACTGTTCAATGTGTTGGGTTGGCGTTGTATAGACTTGGCTTTGAGCACTTGGGCTGAAGGCAATGGGCAGACTAGGCGATGTGTAGACTTTGCCCAAGGAACCGAATGTATAGACTTTATGAGATGCAAACGGCTGAACAGACTTGAATGAGTATAGGGTGTATAGACTTGAAATCCACTGTACACGACTATACAGACTTTGAGGCTTAATGCAAAGTCCAGTGTACAGACTTCTAAAAAATTGTTGCGTTGTATAGACTTTCATGAGACGCTAAAGTCTATACAGACTAGACCAGTGAGACACTGATAGAGACGATGCAATGCGATGTGGAGACTTTAACATTAGACGCTGCATGAGACGGTAGGCTGTACAGACTTGCAAAGAGTGTAGGGTGTATAGACTTGAAAGTCTCAAGGCGAAGTGCAAGCATGCTGAGTTGACGCTGCAGCCCAATGAGTTGACGCTGCAACGTATTACTTTTACGTTCAACTGATGATGTATAGACTTAATCAAATGAAGAACCTGAACAGAAGAGTCTACGCATCAGCACACTGAGTTGACGCACAGGTGTGAGAACAGAGACATGCAATGACTGAAGGGTCGACGCATTAGCACACTGAGTTGACGCACTGGTGTGAAGACTGTGCAGACAGAGTGTAGGCAGAATTAAGGTAAAGCATGATATCTGACAGCCATTGAACTGTACTCACTCACATGATGAAACAACATTAATCTAGAGATAGAAGATTGATTTATAGTGTGGGACATCATCAAAACCATAGGGATGCAACAATCTCCCCCTTTTTGATGATGACAACACTATGAATCAAGCAATATCAAGTTTCAACAAAAAGTTAATACCAGCTGCAACAAGCAGAATAAATTCACGACATGCTCATGCAAATGAATTAAACATTCCCTACAACACACTCTCATCTCCCCCACAACTTATAAACATATTAGCATGAAGCAACATGACTCCCCCAAAGCTCAAGACAAATCCAAGACTCACTGATATTGCAGAACTTCTCACTGAAATTGCAGACATTGCAAGCTTCTCTCCCCCTTTGACATCAGCAAAAAAAACTACAGAATGTGTGACAGTGCTGGAAACATGAGGACTAAGGGCAATAACTTCTTAGTGTAGAAAGTCACGAGTAGGTCTTAAGAGAATAAGTGAGTTTCTAATCTCAAGAGAGGATTCTTTAGACTTCAGTACACAATAGAGAAGTAGAATGATAGACAAGTTTATCAGCATACATAGTGGATGATTGAGAGCAGGAGTTCACAAGTATGGCCAGATATAGCTGATCATTCAACTATTCCACAAGACAGCAAGAGACTAAATCAGAGAGGTGTTTTCAAGGTATTGAAGACAAGCAATCCATTAGTTGCATAACAATAAGGAATTTTTGTTGGAGATGATTTTCAAGAAGATCAATGAGTATGTTGGTAGTTCACTTCCTTTGACATTAGGGAGACACCTTGATTAGAGGCCTGAATCCCCAGTTACTCAGAGTGAGTACCTCATTACTTCCTTCCTTTTTTTTTAATTAAGGAATAGAGTTAGTAACTGTGGCTTTTGACATGAGGAAACACCTTGATTAGAGGCCAGAGTCCCAGCTACTCACCAGCAAGCCACCATTGCTCTGTCATGACTTTTCATTTATTTTAAGCATTTGACACCTCATGACTTGGGAGAAATATTCATTTCATTGATGAAGCTCCCAGTTTCTCAGTGATCAAAACAGAACATGTTTGTTCAGTTAAGCCCTTGAGTTAAAAAGATAGAATGATTGAAGACAATACCAAAAAGAACTTTTTTTTTTGAATTGAGTCTTCAAGTCTAGATTTCAAGTTGATTGGGTCAGATATCAAGACGTACAAGTTTTTGGCCTGAACCATAATCAATGACAATGTAGGAAGATATACTTTATGCAATTAGTCCAGATCTCTGAAAGAGTACCAAAGGAAAGATTCTAACTTGGAGATTAGAGTCACTGACTTATAGACTTAAGAGATAAGTGACACTCTACTTCCTGAGAGAACCACACTAAATCAGTCATGCAAGACCAGCAAAGGTACACATCTGGACAGCCCTTTTGAATCTGTCAAAGAACTTCTCTTCTCACATCACAACTCAGCTCCCCCTAAGACATAGCATTCCTCAATAAAACATTCCAGCAAAATCTCAAGGCTTTCCTTTATTTAGAGCATTCTTGACAGCTAACCAGTAAGCATTCTGAACTCCCCCTTAAACCAGCATGCAAGAAGGCTAAACATCAGATAGACATAACTCCCCCTCACAACAAGAGCATGCTTCATAATTAAGATAATTTGTATAAGCCTAATTCTCTTCTCAATGTGGTGAATTTTTCATTATCAAGAGGTTTTGTGAATATGTCAGCAATCTGATTATCTGTCCCTACATGAATCAGTTCAAAATTATTCTTAGACACCTCATCTCTTATAAAATGATATCTTATCTCTATGTGTTTGGTTCGTGAATGCAAAACAGGATTTTTAGCAAGATTGATGGCACTAGTATAATCACAGTAAATAGGTGTGCACCCCAGGTCTACTTGGTAGTCCTGAAGCTGGTGTTTAATTCATATGACTTGTGTTCCACAACTCCCTGCAGCCACATATTCAGCTTCTGCAGTGGAGAGGGCCACAGAATGTTGTTTCTTAGAGCCCCAAGACACTAAACACCCACCCAAGAGATGCAGGAAACCATAAACCAAGAGAGTGACTAGCTGATAAATATCGAAGATTCTTTTAACTGCAGTTAAGTGTAGTTCAGAAGGTCTAGACTGATACCTTGCACACATTCCTACACTGAATTGTATATCAGGTCTAGAGGCTGTCAAGTAAAGTAGTGATCCAATCATACCTCTATAAAGTTTGGCATTTACTTCTTTACCTGTCTCATCTGCATCCAATGAAGTATTAGTGCCCATGGGTGTAGTAATGTGCTTTAAGTTTTCTATGCCAAACCTTTTGAACAGTTCCATTGTGTATTTGGTTTGGTTGATGAAGCACCCATCTTCTAGCTGCTGCACCTGCAATCCAAGAAAATATTTTAGTTCACCAACCAATCTCATTTCAAATTCAGCAGACATCATGGTAGAAAATTCATCACATAGGTCATGCTTAGTTGATCCAAATACAATGTCATCTACATATACCTGAACTATGATGAGATCTTTATTCATGCCCTTGGTAAATAAAGTTTCATCAACTTTACCTCTTTTGTAGCCCTTGCTGATCAGAAATTCAGACAATCTTTCATACCAAGCTCTTGGAGCCTGCTTTAGACCATACAAAGCTTTGTTTAACCTGAAAACTTGGTTAGGTTGAGGAGAATATTAAAATCCAGGAGGTTGTTCAACAAAAACTTCTTCTTTAATAACTCCATTTAAAAAGGTACTTTTAACATCCATTTGTTGGAGTTTTATGTTCTTTGAGCATGCAAAGGCAAGCAACAATCTTATAGCTTCCATCCTAGCAACAGGTGCATAGGATTCATCAAAGTCTACACCGAATTCTTGACAGTAGCCTTTGGCTACTAGTCTGGCCTTATTTCTCGAGATAATTCCATCTTCATTCATCTTATTTTTGAACACCCACTTGGTTCCTATGACATTAATACCATCTGGTCTTGGGACAAGCTCCCAGACATTATTCCTTTCAAACTGACCTAATTCCTCACTCATAGCATTGACCCAAGCTTGATCAGCTAAGGCCTCTTCTACTGTTTTGGGTTCAATTTGTGAGACTAAAGTAATTAAGTCATCATTATTCACATTTCTAAAATGAGACCTAGTCCGAAGAGGATCTTCAGGATTGCCTATGACTTTATCTAAAGGATGGTCTTTAAGAAATCTGATATTTGTTGAAGACTCACCTGTTTCTCTTGGCCCTTCCTGATTGGGGGAATTTGTTTCTCTATTTGGCTGAGTCTTCTCTTCTTCCTGTTGGTCTTCTAGAAAGTCTCCACAATGATTGGAATCCCTGTCAAGATTTTCAACATTAGAGACATCTTTCTTTTCACTAAAAAGGATGTGTGGAGATTCTTCCACTTTCTGATCTGATATGTTAAATACCCTATATGCCCTTGACACTTCAGAGTAACCCAAGAATATTCCAGGTGAACTCTTGGCTTCAAACTTGTCTAATTCTTTCTTATCATTGTTATGAATTAAACATTTTGCTCCAAAAATTCTGAAATGAAACAAGTTTGGTTTCTTACCTTTTAGAAGCTCATAGGGTGTTTTCTTGTGTATGGGTCTTACCATGGCCCTGTTGATTATGTAGGTTGCTGTATTGGCCGCTTCTGCCCAAAATCTTCTAGGTAATTTACTTTCAATCAACATGGTTCGGGCCATTTCCACCACTGTTCTATTTCTTCTCTCCACAATCCCATTTTGTTCAGGTGTCCTGGGAGAAGAAAACCTGTGAGTTAGTCCTTTGTCACAAAGATCAGTAAACATGGAATTTTCAAACTCACCTCCATGGTCAGATTGAATAGAACTAACCTTGTACTTTCCTTCTTGTTTGACCTCATTGAAAAACAGATTAAACTTTTGAAATGCATCACTCTTATTTGCTAAGAAAAATATCCATGAATATCTAGAGAAGTCATCTATGATGACATAGCCAAACCTATTTTCATTAAGACTCTGAGTTCTAGTTGGACCGAAAAGGTCCATATGAAGAAGTTCCATTGGTCTAGAAGACAATGGCTCAGATCTTAATTTAAAAGAATTTCTGGTATGTTTGCCTAGAGCACAGGCATCACATGCTTTTGATATTGAGTTGAATTTAAGTCTAGGCATGCCTTTAACTAAATCATGCTTGACCAATTTATTTAAAGTTGAAAAGCTAGCATGACCTAGACGTCTATGCCATTCAAAGGCATCATTTTCAGAATTGGCAGATAAGCAAATTGTAGATTCAGAATTCTCATCTAAGTCTACAATGTAGACATTATTAATCCTGTTGGCTACAAATTTAACCATGTCAGAATTTGTTTCAAGGATTTTACATGAACTATCATCAAATACAACCTTGTGACCCCTATCACATAATTGGCTAATGCTAATCAGGTTGTGTTGAAGCCCTTCCACAAGTAATACTTTTTCAATGGAGTTTGTGGAAGACTTACCTACTGTGCCAACTCCAATTATTTTACCTTTGTTCTTTCCTCCAAACTTGACCAGACCCCCTGGCTTCATCTCTATCTTGCTGAACTTGGATCGGTCTCCTGTCATATGCCTGGAGCAGCCACTGTCGAGGTACCACTTGTTGTCTTCAGCTGCCAGGCCGACCTACACAAATATATCAAGCAGATTGATTTGGAACCCAGGATGAGTTGGGTCCAAGGACATTGTTCAAATCTCTGATCAAGTGTTTAGGTATCCAGATTTATTTCAGCATGGTTTTCTCTGGCACCTTCCTTTCTGGTTTATTAAAGTTGAATCCAACTGAACTGGAGAAGTGAGTTCTATTCCATTCATTAGTCTTCCTATTCCTAGGAAACTTCCTGTAGGTTTGTTGATTAGTATATCTTTGACCATGAAAGTTATTTCTCCAGTAGGTCCTGTTTGGACCCATCTGATTATTGTAATTCCAGCTCTTATTCTGATTTACTTTCTTGGTCCATCTACCATTTGTGTTCTGGTAAGTGGGCTTAGTGTTATTCTTCATAAAATTCATTCCCATCTTAAATGGTTGTCCAGTACTGATTTTTGTGTTTTCTTTAGGACTTTGAATTCCCTTAGAGCTGTTTGAGCTGGATGGTGTGTCCAGCTTTTCTTTCCCCTTCTCTGGACAGAAGGTGATGGTCTTGAATTGCAAGGGTCTCTTGTTGGTTGGGTCATAGCCTAGACCTTCCTTATTGAAATTGACCCTAGTCCCTAGTATAGCATCTAGGCTAGTCTTTCCTTGGACAAACTTTTCTAAGACTTTCTGTTTGTCTTCCAGCTCCTTTTGAAGAAACTCAGAATTCTTTAGGAGTTCAACATTTACTTTCTTCACAGCTTCATATTTCTCTGAATTCACTCTAATTTCATTCATGCTTTCTTCAATTTTAGTTTTGAATTCATTGAGCTGTTTTTGACTTTCTTGAATTTCTCCCTTAAGCTTATCATTCTCTTTCCTTAGTGAGGTCATTTCTTCTAGTTGTTCTTTTAGCTTTTCATTTTCCTCATAGACCAGAGTTTGTTCTTCAATATTTGTGTTAAACTTTCTTTTCAGAACTCTGTGCTCTTTGCTAAGAGAATTAAATTTATCTAACAAATCACCATAAGCATCCTCACAGTCATCAATTGAGAAATTTTCAAAGACGTTTATTACCTCCTCTTCACTGTTTCCCATAAGGCAAATTCCATCGTCATATTCTTCTAAGGAAGCATCTTCGGGGTCTTCTTCTTCTTCGCTCCATGTGCAGACCATCGCCTGTGGCTTCTTCTTCCTCTGCACCTTTATGTTTTTCTTCTGAAGATAGGGACCCTTCTTCTGGAGGTCTGGGCATTCGCCTCTCATGTGTCCCTGTTTGTTACAATTAAAACAAGTCAGTTTCTTAGGATTTCTATCCCTGTAACTGGTAAATTCAGCATTATTGTTAAAGGGTTGTGGCTTCTTCTTCCTAAAGGTCTTTCCCTTTTTCTTCAAAAATTTTCTGAACTGTCTAGTGAGCATTGCCTGCTCCTCCTGGTCGAGATTTGATAAACCTTCAAGCTCGGACTCAGACTCGGGGATATTGCTACTGCGCCCACTGTTACTACCCTTGTTGCGAGAAGCTCTTAGAGCTACATTTTTACCCTTCCTCTCACTTCCTTCTCCACCTCCTTGAAAATTCATCTCATAGGTCATAAGGGATCCTATGAGTTCATTCACAGTCAAGACAGTCAAATCTTTTGATTCCTCAATCACAATGGCCTTAGTGTGCCATGCCGGGGATAAAGATCTAAGGATTTTCCTGACTATATCTGCCTCAGCAAGATCCTTCCCTAGCCCTTTAAGAGTGTTAGTGATCAAGGATAACCTGGCATACATTTCGGTTATATTCTCATCTGCATTCATCTTAAACATTTCATACTTGGAAGTGTAGAGGTTTACCTTCGAAGCTTTCACTTGAGCTGTACCTTCATAGATCAATTACAGCTCATCCCACATTTGCTTGGCAGTTCTGTATGCAGATATACGGGCATATTCCTCTGGATGAACAGCACACTGGATTATGTTCAGCGCCGTCCAGTTGAGTGAAGAGAGCTTGACATGGTCATCTGTCCAAGCATCCTCGTTTGGTGGCAGCTCATATGGCCCCACCGTGATTACTCTCCACAGTTTATGACTCTGAGCTCTGATGAACACTTCCATCCTGTTCTTCCAAAACAGATAGTTACTACCATCGAAATAAGGAGGACGACTAATGGATTGACCTTCGGCCATGAAGGTTCTAGGACCACCCGCATTTCCTTGACCGTTCGTCCACATGGCGTAAACCTGCTCTGATACCAATTGTTAGCGCAGCAAGAGTGATATAGAAGGGGGGGATGAATAGATCACTCCCAATTTGCAGAAACTCAGGCGAAAAATAGATTCTGCTGCTAACGCACCTCCTTAACCCGTACACAGAGAAAAGTAGATGAGAGTGAAGAACTGATCACTTGAAGGCAAAGAGACAAGCAGATGAAGAGCACAGAAATCAATAGCAAACCACAGAGGAAGCACTCGGTTTTTTAGGTGGTTCGATTGCAGTCTGTAATCTACATCCACCCCTCACTCCAACTAGAGTGAGGATTCCACTAGACGATGCTAGATCAATGCAGACTCAGTCTGCGAACAACATGCTGCCACACAGCTTGAACACCGAGGGAAACAAATCCCTCAACCAAGTTCTGCTACCCACAGAACTTGAAACCTGTTCTAGCTCCCAGCTAGAACACAACAGGAGAATCCTCTCCCTTCCTCCACACACCGGAGGAGAACAGTTAATGACAACCTGTCACTAACACCACCAGAGATCACCGATCTCTCTTCCTCTGCAATTCAGAGGGAAACTGGAGTAGTACTCCCTTCCTCCACACACCGGAGGGAAACCAATTCAAATCAGAATGGAAGAACGAAAATAAACGAAAGCAAAGTAGAAACAAAAAACAATGAAGAAGAAATCGGTTCTGAAACCCAATACAAATGTGACTTCAAATGAAGTAATTCATCAATCCACACACACTCTCTCTCTCTCGAATAAACTTCTCTCAAATATGGAACTCTCTGGCCTTTTTCTTTTCTGGATCGTGCAGACTCTCACCAATGGCTTCTGCTTTTTCTTTTCACGATCGAGCTTCTACTGAAGGATGAAGCTCTATATTTATAGCAGATAATGGCGTGTGGCTGCCAGGTTCCCGCCTTAAGAATTCGGACCACGTGGCAGCATCCAGCAGGCTGTCAGAACACGTGTCCTCATCTGGGCACTCTCCTTATCCTCGGATCACGTGCCCAGCACCAGTACGCTCAGCAACTGGAGTTAGATGGCGTCAACTCACTTGCTCCAAAGGGTTGACGCAGCCATCATAGATCTTCAACCTTTTTAACCGTTGCGTCGACTCCATCAGCCTTCTGCGTTGACGCAACGGTATCGGCAGTCCAGTGATCAAGCCTTCAACATATGGGCGTGCTGCGTCGACGTTATCAGCATGTTGCGTTGACGCATTGAAGACATGTACATTTGTATACTGGCATCTCTTAAGCCGCTGCGTCGACGCTGCTTGTTGATGGCGTTGACGCAGTAGAAGTTATCGTGAAAGCTTCGTCGCTTGTAAGAGTCTCTACTTCTTTAACTGTTGCGTCGACGCTGCTTGCTTGTGGCGTTAACGTAATAGAAGACATCGTGAAAGCTTCGTCTACTGATGCGTGGACGCTTTAAGCTTCAGGCATCGACCCTGTTCCCTTCAGCAACAATAATGAAGTGTATCGACTTAGTGTTAACGTGAAGCATTGTATAGACTTCAGAGATCAATATAGCAACTGTGTACATAGTGAGGGAGTGTATAGACTTAGCAGTCTAGGTCTCTAACAACGAGTGTATAGACTTGCAACTCTTCATGAGATCTCAGTGTATAGACTCAACCAATGTATATAGTTGAAGATCTAACAATCGAGTGTATAGAGTTAGTTATGTGAGCATGCGTTGTATAGACTTGACACAAGAAGACAAACAGGCTGTACAGACATGGAGAGTTGAACCCAATGTACAGACTTGTTGATATCAAACGAAGAGCTTCCAGTGTATGGACTTTGCAGTGCAAACGACAATGTATAGACTTAGAGAAATGAAGTCTAGTGTATAGACTTGGGGAACTGTTCAATGTGTTGGGTTGGCGTTGTATAGACTTGGCTTTGAGCACTTGGGCTGAAGGCAATGGGCAGACTAGGCGATGTGTAGACTTTGCCCAAGGAACCGAATGTATAGACTTTATGAGATGCAAACGGCTGAACAAACTTGAATGAGTATAGGGTGTATAGACTTGAAATCCACTGTACATGACTATACAGACTTTGAGGCTTAATGAAAAGGCCAGTGTACAGACTTCTAAAAAATTGTTGCGTTGTATAGACTTTCATGAGACGCTAAAGTCTATACAGACTAGACCAGTGAGACACTGATAGAGATGATGCAATGCGATGTGGAGACTTTAACATTAGACGCTGCATGAGACGGTAGGCTATACAGACTTGCAAAGAGTGTAGGGTGTATAGACTTGAAAGTCTCAAGGCGAAGTGCAAGCATGCTGAGTTGACGCTGCAGCCCAATGAGTTGACGCTGCAACGTATTACTTTTACGTTCAACTGATGATGTATAGACTTAATCAAATGAAGAACCTGAACAGAAGAGTCTACGCATCAGCACACTGAGTTGACGCACAGGTGTGAGAACAGAGAAATGCAATGACTGAAGGGTCGACGCATCATCACACTGAGTTGACGCACTGGTGTGAAGACTGTGCAAACAAAGTGTAGGCAGAATTAAGGTAAAGCATGATATTTGACAGCCATTTAACTGTACTCACTCACATGATGAAACATTATTAATCTAGAGATAGAAGATTGATTTATAGTGTGGGACATCATCAAAACCATAGGGATGCAACATAATGAACATGCATCGACTTCGAGATAAAGCGACTGACGAATGCATCGATGCAGTGTATGCATATGGCAGATATTGAACCGATGCAATGTATGCAGGAGAACTAACAGTGCAGTCTATTTACTAGATCATGCATCGACTATATGACGTGCAACAACAGTTAATGTTCCGATGCAAACTACACTTGTTATGCAGGAACTAGAGTTGCACCAATGCAGAGATAGACAATGCAATGAGATGAATGTGCCCACTCTCAAATCAATCAATCAATCATGCTCATAGTGCTTGTTGACATCAAAACAATTTATACTCATAGTGCTTGCTGACATCAAAACCATAGGGGCACAATAATCTCCCCCTTTTTGATGATGGCAACACTATGAGTCACTATGAGACACACAGATCCAAGCTATCTCCCCCTTTGACTTCATCAAAAAGAGAAAAAATAAGCAGGTATAAAAAGATTGAGATAATATCTTCCCCTTTGACAAATGAAGGCACATAAGAGCGATTCTCTCCCAAAATGAAGTATGCAGGATGAGCACTAGAAGAATAAAATATAAGAGCTCCCCCTATCAATATGAATGAAAGACTACTCTCCCCTTAAATGCAGATGACCCAGAACTCTTCCTGAAGTGCAGGAATAAACTCTGATTATCCAATGAAGCAAACTGAAATCTGCCATCACAGAAGAAAGCAGATGAAAAGTCCACAGAACCAGAACTGGTTACAGAAACAAGATGGAAGATTACAACAGTGTGGAGAGTAGATCATCTCAGGAATCAATCAACTAATAAGAGAGGATTGTCAACTAAGTGCCTGTTGATAAAGTTGTCAGGGGTGAAACAAATCATGAGGAATTTTAAGACATGCACCACTACAATAAGTCGTAACATGAATAGACTCTCCCATCGTAGAGGGTTATGAATTGGCAACTTGACCAACCTGATTTAATTATGATGTATACCAAATTTGTCAATCAAAATCAGTACTTATATCTGAATTCAAGTTTTAATAGAGGTGAACCAAATAATCCGATAACACTCAGGACCAATCATCTTTATCTTTCACGCATGATATCAATAACTCCTTTGAGAGTTACACAGATTAGTATTGAGATTAAACACTTTTACAAGAGCATGAGTTGACAGAATTTGCAAGATATTTTCATTTGAAGCACTTTATACTTTTCTTGAGCAATTTAAGTCAATCAACACCTTTTTACGTGAGGCACAACATGTCTCAGGTGAAGTGACCCAGTTACTCAGTGTGATAACTGTCATTGCCTCTCAACATTGAGACCAGAGTTAGCAATAGAAATGTCTTTTTACGTGAGGAGACACCTTGATTAGAGGCCAGACTCCCCAGTTACTCAACACAAATATGCCATTGCTCTATCAGATTTTTCAATAAATTTTCACCAGAGATAACTATGGCACTTCGTGACATAGGTTTACTTTATTTCATTGATAGAGAACCCAGTTTCTCAGTGACCAAGTCATTGCTCTGAATTCGCATTTTTTCATTTAGTCAACATTTATCAAGTTAATGTTTAAAAATAATACTCACTCTATGTATCTCAACCAAAGAAAGCCTTGATTTCAAATATTCAGATTTCAGATGAGTGAGTCTAAGGTTTTCATGACATATGTGGTTAAAATTTATTAAAGCTTACCATTCAGATATTTTCAAGTCATTTAAATGCAAATATGAGAATACATAACTCTTACATCAGTCTGATTTAGTGGTTATTCTTAAACATATATGATATGAGTTTCTACATGATTCTCAGACTGAATTGCATGGTCTGCAACTTGTGATCCTCAGATCAAATCAGAAATACAGCTGACTAACTTATCAACAATAGAAACAAATCAGTCACACCAGCTAAGAAGAATGTGAAGGATAAGTATAAGCTGGTGGAAGAGTCAGCAACAAGAGAGAAGAACATTAAAGAGAGTATATCAACAAGCAGTAGCTGAGTTTGGAATTCAGACAGATCAGCTATTTCAATGATGACAGTAGAGAATTTAGGTGAACCACCTAAGTGTAGGGAGTAGATCAGATAGCTAGACAGAGAGAGTTCAAGAGGTGAAGAGATGAAACAGAAAAGCTCCCCCTGTCTAGATGCAATGGAATATCTTTTTAGGTTTTTCAAATTTTATTACATGCACTACTCTTCAAATGTGCAGTATGCAGCAAATCTAATAAAGAGTAGCATGATCATTAAGCGACAACAGACAAGCTCTCCCTGATGTAGTGCATGATATGTAATGAAAGCACAGCTCATGATTTTAAAGTTTATGCTCGAAGAAAATTCATGCTGTTCAACCAGAGAGAGAACCTACCAAATACATCAAGTTCATTTCAAATTTTCAGAAAGTTTCAACTAAGCACAAATCAAATCAACAAGATGCTTAACCATCTCAAACAAGCAATTTTCAGATGATGGAATTTAAACAGATTGTTCAGAACTAACCTGGAGAGCAGGATCATGGGGTCTTTCAATTTTTGAGTGCCTTGGTTTATTGACCCCTCTTTATTCATCCCAAGGCACACTTGCAGCAAAGTAATCGGTTTGATCATGCAGGAACCCAAGCCACCTTGGGTCCTGTATTAGCCCTAAAAGGTGTTCTAAATAATCTTTTAGTAACATTGTCATGAAAATCCATCAAATAACAATTAGTCATGGAATGTCCAATTCTACTACAATATTTGCATATGACAGTAGATTTTCTGATTCTATGATGCATATCAACAGCAGCTTGAGACCTATGAGTGTGAGCATGAAGTTTCCTACTGTTCACATAGACATTTTGTTTCTTATTGTCTGACAACCAACATTCCGCAGACTTGTGACCTGACTTGCCACAGTTAAAACATGAAAAATTCACAGGTCTTTTGGCAGAGAATTTAAAAAATTTGTCATTAACATGGCTTCCTTGGGCATGCCAATAGTCCTTGACTGTATGGCCATGCTTTCCACATTGAGAGCAGCTAATTGGATTTCTTCTGAAAGAGCTTGACCGGCATTCGGTGGCCTTGTGACCAGATTTGTTACAGTTATAGCAAGTGATGTGCTGGTTTACAGGAACAAGTTTGTTCTTATTAAAACCATGTTGGTTTGTAGAGAATTTTGTATGATATGAACGTGATCTTTTCTTACCACTTGTAAACCAACATTGAGCAGTCATTGTAGATTCTAATTTTTAAAAGATCTACTTAAACAAATAACAATAAAGATAAAAGGAACAATAGGGGAATTTGTGATCGCCAGAGACGCGAACGCCTCAAAAGAATATAACAATGAAAAAGTGTGGAGGGATCGCGAAAAATACCTTGAACGTGGGTGATTGTGAGTGCTTTCCTTTCTCTTCAAATCGGCCGGCCGATGAAGAGAGTTCTTCAATTGATTACCCTTGCAAAACAAAGACAAACACCAACAAAGATATGGATTAGAAACATGGTGAGTGTAGCAGCAAATCTTAAATAAAAATATGAGCATGATAACATGGTGAAGAACACACCTTAAGGGTGGTTGCCCTTAAACCCCTATGCAAAGAGGGTGTAGCAACCTTGATAAATGAATATTGAAATAAAAGTAAAAACATACATAGTACAGAAGTAATACAGACAAAATAAAGCAAATTAAAAATAACGCCTCTGAGTAAGGCGTTAATTTAAAAATAAACGCCTCTACATACGGCGTGACTAAAGAAAGGACGCCCACGCATGTGGTCGTCAACTCTCACGCCACCAAATAGGCAAGTAAAATAAACGCCCATGTCTTAGGCGTGTTTCAAAAACAAGGAACGCACTTATACAAGACGTTTCTTAAGAAACGACCTGAACAAGGTCGTTAATTTAAGAATAAACGCCCTAACCTAAGGCGTTAATTCAGTTCGTGACCCGACGAACCCAGAACTTATCCAGGGTAAGTGATAAGCATTAGAAAGAGTTCAAACGCGGTAATGACTCTATCATAGAAGTATTACTTCCACATGAACACTAACCCTAATAGGACTTCCATAACCCTATAAATAATCTACTGCTCGAACCCGTGAACGCTATTTGGCGTTCGAGTTCTCTAAAGGTAATTACAGAGCAATAGCTCTTCCTTCCCTCTATCCCTTTTTGATTTGGTGGACGGTCATTAATTCGACTTCTTCCTTCTTCCAGGTTGAAGAAGCATTGGGGTTGTGAAGAACAAAGGTAATAATCTTTCCTTTACCTTCGGTCAGGTATTATGAAGAAAATATTAATGTTTCTTCATATTTCTCTGTAGGAAGTTCAGTCGAAAGGGGTTCATCAGTTGAACATAAAGACTTCTTCCTGCTGATAAGGCTGAAGTTATTGGTTGCTGTTTAAGCAACAGAGTTTTCTCCCTTCTTCATATCAATCTGCAAATCGTCATCTCCAAATCAACTCTTAAAGGTAGGATTTTCTCAAGTCTCGTAGCCCAAACTAAAAATAAATATAAGAAGCACCATGCATGATATATTTATACAGTTTGCATGTAGTTTTAATACGTTTTCTGTAAATTTTTCAAGAAACGCCCTTGAATAGGGCGCTACTTTAAAAGAAACGACCATCACAGTGGTCGTTAATTAAAAGTATATGCCTTGTATACAGGCGTTAATTTCATGAACAATCGCATGTAATCAATAATTGATCCTGTTTAAAATTCAATAAATATGAAATATCGATTCTAATATCTTGCATGACTCTACCTGTAAATTCCTGATAATTTTCTTGTCATGATCATGTCTCCTGTCTTGGAAATTTATTTGTTGAAATATTGTAAATTCCTTGAATTCACGACCTTGACAACGTCGTTTTACACCTGTTAACGCCCCATCACAGGGCGTAAATTGAAAAGAAACGCCCCTTTCTAGGGCGCGTTTTCTGTAAATTCCTGAACTATGTATATCCTGTAAAATAAAATTAAACAGTAACGCCCCTTTCCAGGGCGTGTTTTAAATAAATCCTGAAAATTATTTATATTCTGTCAAATATTTAAATAATGAGACGCCTGCTTATATAGTCGCCAACTCTGAAGAAACGCCCCTGTACAGGGCGCGTTTTATATAAATTATTGAAATAATGAAATTCTACAAAACGGAACATATGTAAACGCCCTTATGTTAGGCGTTACTTACCTGACTAACGCCCCTGACTAGGGCGTGTTTTTCATGAATTAATAAACTTATTGAAAATTCTGTAAAATAGAAATATGTAAACGCCCTTCTGTTAGGCGTTAATTACTTGAGAAACGACTTGACCTAAGTCGTTATTTTACTGTAAAACTGATTTTTCCCTGTTTTTGTTAACCGATGATTCCATATGTTATATAATATATATATCGGCACTATTCTCCACTCCGTGAGTATAGTCCCACGTTTCACGATGTTTCATCGATCACACTCAACTCTCATTGACATACAAGCTCTCCATTGGACATTCCGTTCCTTTGGACTAGCAAGTTAGTCATAGAGACCTCCGTAAGACTCCTCCTAGCCTTGGATTCCCTCAAGGCCGACTGAGCTGGTTGTACCCTAAAAACCCATTACACGATCCTTGCCATGTCAATCGAAAGAAACATGGTATACCGGCCCTTATGATTATACAAAGAGTATATCATAAGAAATTCTTAATGGGATGATGATATCATGCCATATCATGTCGTTCTTGTAAACCTCAATTCTATGATAAGAATGAGGGTATCTTGCTTGATCTAATGTTTATGTGGACCTCAATTCTATATAAAGAATGTCCATATTGATTTGTCATGGGACCTAAGTTAAGGGAACCATATTCTACCTAGTTTTATTGATATCGTGATTTTACCGTTATTATCGCCAATCTATGTCCTTTGTCATATTTTTGGACTCTATTCTGTCAAAGTTGTCATACATGTCTACAAGCTTGAATATTGAAACTCTATATTGGCTATATAAACAAGAGTGGATGTCAAAAATACATGATAAATGCCTGTGCATATAGGGCCCGATCTGGTCCTGGGAGGAGCACCCGAAAGTACTTGTGCCCATGGGAGTTAAAATGATAAGGTATCTGGCATTATACCGAGTACTTGACTTGCTTGATTGGACATTCCACACACATCTTGTACTTGAATCGTACTTGACTTTACATGAAATGCGTGGCCCAAAAAAGGGTAATTTACTTGCTTGATACATGATAGCCAAAGTTCTTGACATGACTTGTTAAACGTGCTTACTTGAATACACGTGTCATCTGGTTGGAAGTTCATGATTAAGTTCATCTTATTTCTTGATATTACATTCTCTCTACCTTGTCGTTTTATGCGAGCATGCATAGCTTTATTGCATTCATGAAAGATGTAATTACTTAAACCCCTTGCTAGTACTTGAGATATAATTTCCTACTGAGCGTTCGCTCATTCCGTTTGTCCCTTTGTACTTTTCAGGTAAGTCCGACGACGATGGAAGTCAATCGGATGGGAATGTTCAAGAGTGAAAGTGATAGAGCTGGTCAAGTGTCGTCTAGTCTTTCCTATAGTTTCTTGAGTCAAATATGTATTCTTTTCCTTTTTATTAAACAGAGTATTGGATTTGTAATAGTCTATCCATTATGAAATAAAGGATTGGGTTATCTTGCTATTTTGCGCATCTCTATCTTTGCGTCGAATACACGACCACTCTGATTGATATGATTGATATAGACACGTCACGCATCTCCGGGTATCTTCCGCGCTCGGGGCGTGACAGTCTTTGTGGTATCAGAGCCTAAGGTATTCAATTCCTAGGAAAAACCCAAGTCTAAGGATAAGTTGAACCTTTAAACCAGTGAGATTGGGTAGAACCAAGGGTTAGATTTAACATAGTGTACGAGTCTTTAAATACGATCACGTACTAATATAGTTATTGTAATTGTAGGATAATGGCTGCCGAACGTGCTCAATGGCGCAACATGCAGCGTACCCTTCAAGAGATGACCCAAGTGCTACAACAGGTAGCACAAGGTGGTGCTTCACGAGCTGGAAGCTTACACCAAGCCTTTAAGAATATGAATCCCCCGAAGTTTATGGGATCGACCGATCCGGACGATGCCGAGCATTGGGTTCGGGAAACCGAACGCATATTCCGTGTCATGCAATGCACGGACCAGGACAAAGTGCTATTAGCTACATTCCAGTTAGAGAAAGATGCTAGATGCTGGTGGGAGTCTATTGAAACAACCATCGATCCTACTCAAGTAACATGGGAAGAATTCGTGGAATACTTCAATGCTAAATATTTCTCGGACCGAGTCCAAGAAAAGAAGGCTGCCGAATTCGCTGCATTAAAGCAACGATCCTTATCATTAGCAGATTATGAAGCTCAGTTCTCCAGGTTATCTAGATATGCTAAGCATCTTATTAGCACGGAGAAGATGAAAGCCCGTAGATTTCTTAATGGGCTTAGGCCCCACTATATTACTCAATTGGCGCCTATGGACATCCAAATTTATTCTGAAATAGTGCGTCGAGCTCAATTACTTGAAGATGCCACGGAACTATCTGATAGGATCCGTGGAAAAGATAAGAAGGAACAAGTCACGGGTTCGGGTTCTTTCAAACCCAACTTTAAGAAGAGGCCCAATAATGGAGGTTCTTCCTCTCAAGATCAGAAATTCAAGAAGACCAAGCCTTTCTCTATCACCACTACCCCTTCGAATACAGTCTGCAAGCATTGTGACAAGGCTGGTCACAAGACGGAAGAATGCTGGAGGAAATTAAGAGCTTGTCTCCGTTGTGGAAGCCGTGAGCATCGGATTCCCGAGTGCCCATTAATGAACGACCAAGCCGGCGATGGTAAACGCCCGGTGACAAAGAATGCTCGTCTTCATGCGATACAGGAGACCGAACCTGAAGAAGAAGGCGGATTAGTGGAAGGTACATTGAAAATTTGTTCCAAATATGCACATGTCTTATTTGATACGGGTGCATCGCATTCTATTGTTTCTAAGAAGTTTGCTGACCCGTTACCTCTAGAACCGGAATGGATGAAAATAGTGTTGTCTACTCCTCTCGGAAACGAGACGGATATCACGCATCATTACCAAAACTGTGAGGTATTAGTTCGAGGAAAGAATTTTCCTATTGATCTTATCTGTTTAGATCTAAAAGAATATGATGTTATACTAGGAGCAGATTGGTTATCTAAGTACCAGGCAACGGTTGATTGCCGTAATAGCAAGATCGTTTTCAAAGAATTTCCAGAACTGACTTATACTAGTCCTAAGAGTCGAAGCAAATCCCCTCTTATTTCGGCTCTTCGAGCAAGCAAGCTCGTCAGGAAGGGATGTGTATCCTTCCTTGCTTTTGTCACTGTTAAAGAAGCTAAGAAAACCAAGATAGAAGACGTTCAGGTAGTGCGAGAATTCCTAGACGTATTTCCAGAAGATTTGCCGGGATTACCCCCTCAAAGAGAAGTGGCCTTCACCATTGACTTAGTCCCTGGTGCTGGTCCTGTTTCAAAGGCACCATATAGAATGTCCCCTGCTGAACTCAAGGAGTTGAAGGAGCAGTTGATGGAACTAATCCAAAAGGGTTTATTAGACCAAGTACTTCCCCGTGGGGAGCACCAGTCTTATTTGTAAAGAAGAAGGATGGATCCATGAGATTGTGTATCGACTATCGACAGTTGAATCATCTTACTATCAGGAACAAGTATCCACTGCCGAGAATCGATGAATTATTTGATCAGATTTCAGGATCCAAATATTTTTCCAAGATTGATCTCAGGTCGGGATATCATTAGTTAAGAATCAAGGATGATGACATTCACAATACCGCATTCAGAAGCAGGTATGGCCATTACGAATTTGTTGTTATGCCTTTTGGACTAACAAATGCCCCTGCTGCCTTTATGCAGTTAATGAATAGCATATTCAGGCCTTACTTGGATCAATTCATAGTAGTCTTCATTGATGATATATTGATATATTCTAAGACTAAGGAAGAACATGAAGAGCATTTGAGGATTGCATTGCAAGTCTTGATGACAAATCAATTATATGCTAAACTCAGTAAATGCGAGTTCTGGCTTGAAGAAGTGGCTTTTCTCGGACATGTCATATCCAAGGACGGTTTATCTGTAGATCCGTCAAAGGCTGAAGCTGTAAGAAACTGGGAAAGACCCACTAATGCAAGCGAGATCAGAAGTTTCTTAGGTCTTGCAGGCTATTATCGGCGATTCATCAAAGATTTCTCTAAGATCACCGTGCCCCTTACAAGGTTAACTCGTAAGGAGATCCGATATGAATGGAGTGAGGAATGTGAAAGAAGTTTCCAAACTCTTAAGGATCATCTCACTACAGCTCCGGTGTTAGCTCTACCAATAGAAGGAGAGAAATTCGAGGTCTACACTGATGCTTCTGGCATTGGCCTCGGATGTGTCCTAATGCAACAAGGAAAGGTCATAGCATACTCTTCACGTCAACTGAAGAAGCATGAGGAGAATTACCCCGTCCATGACTTAGAACTGGCCGCGGTAGTATTTGCCCTAAAGATATGGAGACACTATCTCTATGGAGTACAGTTCACTGTCTACTCCGATCACAAGAGTCTCAAATATCTATTCTCACAAAAGGAGCTAAACATGAGACAAAGACGCTGGCTAGAATATCTCAAGGACTTCGACTTCAATATACAATACCATCCCGGAAAGGGTAATTATGTTGCTGATGCCCTTAGTCGAAAGCCGAGAGCAATGATAGCCAATTGTATGATACAAGAATGGAGGTTACTTGAACAATTCTCCGAGCTCAATATAAGCTTGGACACGGAATCCAAATTTGTTACATTATCTCATGTAAGCATACAGTCAGATTTATTATCTCAGATACAAGCACTTCAGGGTGATGATCCTATATTAGTGGAAATCAAGGGCAGATTAGAAGGACAATCTGATTTTCAACTAACTTCTGATGGAAGATTATTATTCAAAGGTAGAACTTGTATACCTGATTGTCCGGAATTAAAGAAGAAGATCTTAGATGAAGCTCACAGATCAAGGTACACTATTCATCCTGGATCAACTAAAATGTACCAAGATGTAAAGAAGAACTTTTGGTGGCCCAATATGAAAAGAGAAATAGCGGACTATGTATCACGCTGTCTTACATGCCAACAGGTCAAGGCGGAACACCAAAAGCCTGCTGGAAAACTACACCCTCTAGATATTCCTAAGTGGAAGTGGGAGGATATTGGTATGGACTTCGTCATGGGTTTGTCTAAATCTAAAGGAGGACATGATGGAATCTGGGTTATCATTGACCGATTAACTAAATCGGCGCATTTCTTGCCAATAAAAAGCCGATGGTCAATTGATGTGCTAGCTGCACTGTACATCAAGGAAATAGTCAGGATACATGGAATTCCTGTCTCAATCGTGTCTGACAGAGATCCCCGTTTTACTTCTCATTTTTGGAAGGGATTACAACATTCGTTAGGAACAAGGCTCAACTTTAGTACTGCTTTCCACCCACAAACGGATGGTCAGACCGAGAGAACTAACCAGGTTGTTGAGGATATGCTTAGAGCATGCATCATTGACTTTGGAGGATGCTGGCACGATCATTTACCACTAGTGGAATTTTCATATAATAATAGCTACCAAGCTAGTATCCAAATGGCACCTTTCGAAGCCTTATACGGAAGGATTTGTAGATCACCTATATGCTGGAACGAAGTTGGAGAAAAACAACTGCTAGGTCCAGACATGGTAAGGGATACAACTGAGAAGATACAAGTAATCAGAGAAAGATTACAAGTTGCTCAGACGAGACAAAAAGCTTATGCTGATACAAGAAGGAGAGATCTTGAATTCCAAATCGGAGATCATGTATTTCTCAAGATATCGCCTGGACGTGGCATACGAAGATTTGGTGTTAAGGGCAAGCTTACGCCAAGATTCATCGGACCATTTGAGGTACTTGAAAGAGTTGGCGAGGTTGCTTATCGCATCGCATTGCCCCCTCAATTGTCCGAGGTACATAATGTATTTCACATATCCATGTTGAAGAAGTATGTGCACGATCCATCTCATATTATTGAACATAGAGATCTGGTGATCCAGAAAGATCTCACCTATGAACAGAAGCCTATGAAGATCTTAGATCGAGAAATACGAGCTCAAAGGAATAAGGTTATTTCCATGCTCAAGGTGCAATGGAATAAGAATCCCGAACGCGAAGCGACATGGGAGACCGAGGAATCTATGAAGAAACGATTTCCCGAGTTATTCTAAGAGGTATATACACTCTCCACGTGTATAATTATATATATTGAATTTGGGGACCAAATTCTTTTTAAGTGGGGGAGGGTGTAGCAACCCTGATAAATGAATATTGAAATAAAAGTAAAAACATACATAGTACAGAAGTAATACAGACAAAATAAAGCAAATTAAAAATAACGCCTCTGAGTAAGGCGTTAATTTAAAAATAAACGCCTCTACATACGGCGTGACTAAAGAAAGGACGCCCACGCATGTGGTCGTCAACTCTCACGCGACCAAATAGGCAAGTAAAATAAACGCCCATGTCTTAGGCGTGTTTCAAAAACAAGGAACGCCCTTATACAAGACGTTTCTTAAGAAACGACCTGAACAAGGTCGTTAATTTAAGAATAAACGCCCTGACCTAAGGCGTTAATTCAGTTCGTGACCCGACGAACCCAGAACTTATCCAGGGTAAGTGATAAGCATTAGAAAGAGTTAAAACGCGGTAATGACTCTATCATAGAAGTATTACTTCCACATGAACACTAACCCTAATAGGACTTCCATAACCCTATAAATAATCTACTGCTCGAACCCGTGAACGCTATTTGGCATTCGAGTTCTCTGAAGGTAATTATAGAGCAATAGCTCTTCCTTCCCTCTATCCCTTTTTGATTTGGTGGACGGTCATTAATTCGACTTCTTCCTTCTTCCAGGTTGAAGAAGCATTGGGGTTGTGAAGAACAAAGGTAATAATCTTTCCTTTACCTTCGGTCAGGTATTATGAAGAAAATATTAATGTTTCTTCATATTTCTCTGTAGGAAGTTCAGTCGAAAGGGGTTCATCAGTTGAACATAAAGACTTCTTCCTGCTGATACGGCTGAAGTTATTGGTTGCTGTTTAAGCAACAGAGTTTTCTCCCTTCTTCATATCAATCTGCAAATCGTCATCTCCAAATCAACTCTTAAAGGTAGGATTTTCTCAAGTCTCGTAGCCCAAACTAAAAATAAATATAAGAAGCACCATGCATGATATATTTATACAGTTTGCATGTAGTTTTAATACGTTTTCTGTAAATTTTTCAAGAAACGCCCTTGAATAGGGTGCTACTTTAAAAGAAACGACCATCAAAGTGGTCGTTAATTAAAAGTATACGCCTTGTATACAGGCGTTAATTTCATGAACAATCGCATGTAATCAATAATTGATCCTGTTTAAAATTCAATAAATATGAAATATCGATTCTAATATCTTGCATGACTCTACCTATAAATTCCTGCTAATTTTCTTGTCATGATCATGTCTCCTGTCTTGGAAATTTATTTGTTGAAATATTGTAAATTCCTTGAATTCACGACCTTGACAACGTCGTTTTACACCTGTTAACGCCCCATCACAGGGCGTAAATTGAAAAGAAACGCCCCTTTCTAGGGCGCGTTTTCTGTAAATTCCTGAACTATGTATATCCTGTAAAATAAAATTAAACAGTAACGCCCCTTTCCAGGACGTGTTTTAAATAAATCCTGAAAATTATTTATATTCTGTCAAATATTTAAATAATGAGACGCCTGCTTATATAGTCGTCAACTCTGAAGAAACGCCCCTGTACAGGGCGCGTTTTATATAAATTATTGAAATAATGAAATTCTGTAAAACGGAATATATGTAAACGCCCTTATGTTAGGCGTTACTTACCTGACTAACGCCTCTGACTAGGGCGTGTTTTTCATGAATTAATAAACTTATTGAAAATTCTGTAAAATAGAAATATGTAAATGCCCTTCTGTTAGGCGTTAATTACTTGAGAAACGACTTGACCTAAGTCGTTATTTTACTGTAAAACTGATTTTTCCCTGTTTTTGTTAACTGATGATTCCATATGTTATATAATATATATATCGGCACTATTCTCCACTCCGTGAGTATAGTCTCACGTTTCACGATGTTTCATCGATCACACTCAACTCTCATTGACATACAAGCTCTCCATTGGACATTCCGTTCCTTTGGACTAGCAAGTTAGTCATAGAGACCTCCGTAAGACTCCTCGTAGCCTTGGATTCCCTCAAGGCCGACTGAGCTGGTTGTACCCTAAAAACCCATTACACGATCCTTGCCATGTCAATCGAAAGAAACATGGTATACCGGCCCTTATGATTATACAAAGAGTATATCATAAGAAATTCTTAATGGGATGATGATATCATGCCATATCATGTCGTTCTTGTAAACCTCAATTCTATGATAAGAATGAGGGTATCTTGCTTGATCTAATGTTTATGTGGACCTCAATTCTATATAAAGAATGTCCATATTGATTTGTCATGGGACCTAAGTTAAGGGAACCATATTCTACCTAGTTTTATTGATATCGTGATTTTACCGTTATTATCGCCAATCTATGTCCTTTGTCATATTTTTGGACTCTATTCTGTCAAAGTTGTCATACATGTCTAAGAATATTGAAACTCTATATTGGCTATATAAACAAGAGTGGAAGTCAAAAATACATGATAAATGCCTGTGCATATAGGGCCCGATCTGGTCTTGGGAGGAGCACCCGAAAGTACTTGTGCCCATGGGAGTTAAAATGATAAGGTATCTGGCATTATACCGAGTACTTGACTTGCTTGATTGGACATTCCACACACATCTTGTACTTGAATCGTACTTGACTTTACATGAAATGCGTGGCCCGGAAAAGGGTAATTTACTTGCTTGATACATGATAGCCAAAGTTCTTGACATGACTTGTTAAACGTGCTTACTTGAATACCTTGAATACACGTGTCATCTGGTTGGAAGTTCATGATTAAGTTCATCTTATTTCTTGATATTACATTCTCTCTACCTTGTCGTTTTATGCGAGCATGCATAGCTTTATTGCATTCATGAAAGATGTAATTACTTAAACCCCTTGCTAGTACTTGAGATATAATTTCCTACTGAGCGTTCGCTCATTCCGTTTGTCCCTTTGTACTTTTCAGGTAAGTCCGACGACGATGGAAGTCAATCGGATGGGAATGTTCAAGAGTGAAAGTGATAGAGCTGGTCAAGTGTCGTCTAGTCTTTCCTATAGTTTCTTGAGTCAAATATGTATTCTTTTCCTTTTTATTAAACATAGTATTGGATTTGTAATAGTCTATCCATTATGAAATAAAGGATTGGGTTATCTTGCTATTTTGCGCATCTCTGTCTTTGCGTCGAATACACGACCACTCTGATTGATATGATTGATATAGACACGTCGCGCATCTCCGGGTATCTTCCGCGCTCGGGGCGTGACAGAGGGTGTGGAAAAATATGATGAATGCAAAATAAAACAAGGGGAAAGAGTGCAATAGTTGCACTATGGGGAGATCTCAATATGGTTGAATATAAATAATTTAAAAGAATGATGAATGCATGTGAATGTATTAATCACAAATAAAGCAAAAGAGAATATAAGGGAGATAAGAAAAATCTGCTCGTATTGGCTCCTTTGGCTTTAATTCTCAATGGGGAGGAAACTTCAAAAGGATGGAGACTTTAACATGGAAGCTTCTCCTTCAGCCACAAGCCGCATCAACTCCTTCGGTTCCCTGTAGAAAGAAAAGAAGAAGAAGAAAGAACAGAAGAAGAAAAAGAAAAAGCAGAAGAAGAAAAACGTAGGAAGAAGAAGAAACAGAAGAAGAAAACAGAAAACCGACGAATAGAAAGGGAAGAAGAAAAATCGGAAAAGGGATCCAACCTAATTAATAGAGCCGCCGGCTCTATTAAATAGAACAGATCAAATATAGGAGAAGATAAGAATGGCAAGAGCCCTACGGAGGCAAGACTCCAGTCCCCAATCAAGGAAGGTGTCTATCGAAGCAAGGACTCTCTAGGGAAAGGGCTGCGAAGACAGAAGATGAAACACGCCCTGGGTCAGGGCGTCAATTCAAGAATTGACGACCTACCATAGGGCGTTAATTCAAAACACGACCTGGCCAAGGGCGTCAACTCCCAGATCAATTTTGGAAATAAATATTTCTTTTATTTAGAAATTCTAAAACATGCCTCCAGGAGAGGCATCAATTGAAACACGCCCCAAAGAAGGGCGTTAATTAACATTTTTCAAATATTTATTCTTTTTCAAAAATTGGATAATGCCAGGAATTGACGCCCTTTCCAGAGGTCGTCACTTCTTTAAAAGGCGCCCTAGGTCCGGTCGTGAATCAAAACGCGCCCTGGATCAAGGCGTGAATTCATAAAATCATAAAAATGGAGATGAATGCCAAAAAATCCAGAAAAATAGGAAAAATAGGGGAAAATGGGGGAAATTCAAGAAAAGTGGGAAAAACCACTCAAACAAGCTAATTTGAGGGTCAAATGGGGCATTGCACGGTAATATGAAATATACTCAAAATAATGTCAATTTTAGCGTGTCTACAGCTGCCCCGTCTTGGCGTCTGCTTTGCAAGGGAGCGTAGCAAACTGAAAAGTAGATGCTAAGGTGTGATGAGACACGTAATCAATATCACTTGATGAGAATCAAATCAAAAGCACGAGATGAAGCAAATCTCGGGAAATTCAATGAAATCAACAATGTTTGGATAAAAGGGGGAGTGTGCACGCGGTGCACGAAGGAGATAAAATAAATGATCAACTTCCAGCATGGTGGAAGTACCCCAGGTCACAAACATGTAAGTTTCACCATTGGGGAGCGGTTACCAGCCAGTGGACGTGCTGCAGCCAAGGTGGATCAAAGGAAAGGATTGAAATAAGATGATAAAAATCCAAATAAGGAGCTTTCGAGAAAATCACCCAAAACAGCAACAAAACGAACTGAAGATTCAATCTGGCATGGAATATCTCATATCTGGAAAGATTAAGATCAACTTCAACCCTCAAAGTCAGCCCATCAGAATGATTTTTCAACAATTGTTTCAAATTCCTACATGAATGCATGCTGGGTTTAAAAGGAAAAATTAAATCAAATGAAAATATAAGATAATCAATGATAATATTGCTAAGCTGCCAAGACTGGGTCAAGAAACCGATTTCACGAGCTGATACTAAGCCGAAGCCCATTTATCCACGCACCAACTCATAAAAAGGAACCATCGTCCCCAGTCTCGGATGGCTCAACGGCCTATCCGTATGACTGAGATGCCTCTGGAATCGTCATCATTTTTGATGAAGGGGAACTCAAATTCCAGATTTACCAAAGCCATAAGGTCCTTGATATAATCTAGTAGCATATGTAACATATAGTAAAATGCATACAGGAGATGGTGGTGCAATGAGCATGGGAACTGAGAACTGAGCTGCAAGCACCGTGGGGCTTGGATGATGATGCCCAGTCGGTGGGACCAAGAGCTTCTTATCTTGCGCTCAAAAATTCATCAGCCAAGATATAAAAGATAACAAGCAATGAATAAGGCATTTAAGCGTAGCAAGCATAGCATCAATCAAAGCATCCATAGCATGTCACAACATAGTAACCATTATGAGTTGAATCATGATATTGCAAAGCATCATTGTTTGTTATTTTGTCATGAGGATGATAACTTGGCTAATCAAGATTTGGAGTTGAATGATCAAGATCTGATAATGCCCATCGGCAGAATTGATCAAGAGAAATTACTAGGAGTTGATTGAAAGATCTGGAGATGAATAATCAGAATGATAATCAGGAGATATAACCAAAATGATATAAGGAGGTGATAACCAAAAATGCCCAGGGTGGCATGTCATGAGAATATCGGGAGAATCAATAGATTGATAGCAATGAGTGGAGATAGGACTCATCCCGTGCTCTTGGTCCTTGCAAAGCTGTTCCTGCAAAACACCATCAGAAAATACAATGCAATTTTTATGGAGTTTTTTTTGAAATATGCAAATTTTTATGTGGTTTTTTGAAAATATACTCAAATTTTTATGACTTTTGGAAAAATATGTAAATTTTTATGGGTTTTGAAAAATATTTCAATTTTTATGAATTTTGGGAAAGATATTTAAATTTTTATAGATTTTGGACAAGAAATATTCAATTTTGTTTGATTTTGGTTAGACATTGCTAAAGCAGCATCAAAGGGTGTCTTAAACCACTGGCTAGGGGTCCTCGTTCCTTCCCCTTTTGCTAAAAACTGCCCAAAGCTGGGCGTGCATTGAAGGGTGGCGCCCTATAACCGACTGCCCTTGATCAACGGTACCCCTACCAAGGCCATACCTGAGAAATGTTCGGTCTTGGAGGGAGAAGAGAAGAATAATTGGAGATAAGCTTTCTGCAGGATGGGAGATGTCGGGACTTGAATTCTTTCCAAGGTGTTCCCCCTCAAAGAGGTAGTCTGTTGCGCCGGGGCTTTATGCCTTTGATTTTTAGACCCTTGACATGCATACGACCAGGATTTTCCCTGCGGGGACTTGGCCACTCTTGTCATGCCATAATTCACAATCTTGCTTTTATCGAAATTCTGACTTGATTTTCATAATAGCCCTTTTGGTGAGATGTATATCATGAAATTCATATTTAGTTTGGGTCAAGACTGCCCCTATTTGAGACTCCTCTCGTATTGGGGATTACCAAGGTTGGTCATCTCATCCGTCAACCTCTTGCCCCTGCACGTGGCCGAGTAAAGAAGAGAAAAGACTTTCAGATATACTCATGGCATGGCCAAGGTAGCAACGGTGTTTAACCAAAGGAGCCGGCTAAGGACGCCGTGAAGTGTGTGAGGTGCCCAGCTGAGGGTTGATCTTAACAAGCAGGGAGAGAATGTTGAATTCCCAGCGCGGGGTTCTTATTAACCAAGGTGCTGCATAAGCAAGCCTAAAGACTCTTTTTAACAATGATTTAATTTAACAAAAGCCTAAGATAAAGATCTAAAAGACCACTCTTAATCTTGTTAGGAAGCACTTCATTTTGAAAATCATGCGTGAAGTAATGAGGTAATGATATCTTATAAATGCATACTTACGTCAATATATTACCTTGCAACCTTTGTTAAAGCAGCTACCGCGAGAGGTTGATCATCGTGGGATAGTCCTCTTAGGCAGATAAAGGATTGGAAGCAAAGGATTGAAAGTGGCTTAACAAGAAGGAGTGGTGCCAAGACCAGACTCAGACGAATAAGGAAAAAAAGGAAAAGAGGCGAGGGCTAGAACTCCCTCACTAAGGCGCGGAGACCCTGATCACATGGAACAGTCTACAGAAGGAGAGGAGAATTAGAAGGAGGAATGAGGACTAAAGCCTTGAAAGCAATGGGAGAATGGGCAGATGCCCAAGGCAGTGGATGTGGAAGAAGTTGGGTCGGACCCAGAATCAGGAGGAATTAGAAGAAGAAATTGGTAGATAGAAAGAGGCGGATCCGGAGGGTCCGGAGGCGGAGGAGAATCGTGAGAGGAGAAATCATCCGGAGGCTCCGGAGGGATGACAAAAGAAGGGACGCGATGCCCTGAGATGAAATAGGGAAAAAGATGATGGAAAAGGAATAAAAAAATGAAGGATGTGATGTTCAGGAAGATTAGAAAGATGAATCGGAAGAAAGATGGAGGGTCCGGAGGTTCCGGAGGAATGAGATCAGAAGGGGCGCGATGCCCTGGAAAAAGATAGAAAGAATAAGATGGAGAATCTGGAGGTTCCGGAGGAATGAGAAGGGAAGGGATGCAATGCCCAAAGAAGAGGGAAATAGAATCCGGAGGTTCCGGAGGAAGAAGACGGAAAGGGGCGCGATGCCCGAGGGGAAAGTCCGGAGGTTCCGGAAGAATAAGGTGGAAAGGGGAGCGATGCCCTGGGAGAAAGTCCGGAGGTTCCGGAAGAATAAGGTGGAAAGGGGCGCGATGCCCTGGGAGAAAGTCCGGAGGTTCCGGAAGAATAAGGTGGAAAGGGGCGCGATGCCCGAGGGGAAAGTCCGAGAGAGTGAGATGAAAAAGGGCGCGATGCCCTAGCAGAACAAAGGAGAAATCCGGAGGGTCCGAATGCAAGAGCTGAAAAGGGACGCGATGCCCTGAGAAGAGATTGGGGAGGGGGCAACGCCCGAGCAATGTACGGGGACCCACAGATCCCGAGGATGAAGATGAATAAGATGGAAAATTTGGAATATCCGGAGGTGCCGGAAGGCGGGGAAGATACGGGTTTGGAAACCCGGGAATCAGGAGGTGTATGCAAAATGATGGATGCGATGAATGCAGTGAATGCGCGAATGCAACAAAATGCGTGAGATGCAAAGAAGATGGAGAATGTGAAGGGTGAGAGGACGAGATCCTCCTCCTAACCCCGGGAATGGCCCATGAAGAAAAAGTGATAGAAATGGATGCATAGAAGGTGGAACAAATAAGGAACGGCCCCTTAGTGCCAAGATAACTGCCCCTCCACGGCAGTGAAAGAGTATAGCTAATTGGCCCAATGGAAGAAGCTTCACTAATGAATGGAAACCCCCTTGGAAGGCAAGGATCAATGATGTGAGAGAGTTGGAAAGTTGGAACATGAAGCATTGACATGCCCATTAATTGTGGTGTACAAGAAGTGTTGAACAAAATGGGCATTCGCCCCTTGTATGGAGGAATGGAATCAAGATTTGGAAGATGGAACAAAGGGTGCCCTGCCCGGCCCTTGGATGGCATCAATGCTTGGCATTCTCTGAGCAATGGTGGTGACCTGGCCCCTTCGACCATGTTTGGCACAATAACCCGGATCGGCATCCGGTAAATAAATTCTTGAATTTTGAACGGCACAGCCACGGCCAAATTCTCCTTGCGCGGCGCTTGATTATCCTTGGCACAAGTTCTTGCAGAAGCACTCCCCTTCCGAGTAGTAAAGGGTCGTGAGGCGGAGGGCTTTGTGGATAATGGAGGTTTAATGGAAGGTGTAATGGGAGGTGTAGTGGAAAGTGTTGGAGGAAGGATAAGCGGAGACGGAGGTTCAAACACGTCGAGCTTCTCCCTTTGCTCGGAAGTAGTCGGGGTTGGCTCGAGTGCAAAAAGTGGTGGACCCTGCTCAGGATTAACCGTAGGTAAAGGTGAAGGGTTATGTGGAGGAATAGGGGTGGTTGGCTGAGGTGGTGGCAATGGGAGGTTATTTGGGGAAGGTTCGATGATAGGCTCGGTGGAGGCTAAAGGCTCAATATGTGGAGGTTTTATAGTGGAAGGCTTGGGGGAGGCTGGCGTTGTGAAGGTTGATGGCATAGTAGATGGAGGTGTAATTAGTGGAGGTTTAATGGGTGACGGTTTGGTGCGGAGGCAATGCCGGACGGGGCGAGCGGTGTTAGGAGTGGGAGTGGGAATGGGAAGAGACTCAATAGGCGCCGGCGCCGGCGATTGGAATATCGACCCATCGTCGTAACACCAACTAGTCTCATAAACAGGGGTTGAATTAGGAGTGGTTTCCTCCTGAGCAGGGGGTTCATCGAATGAAAATGGGGAAAGCGGAAAGTTAAGGAAACTCGGAAGGGGTGCCTGCGGAGCTTCATCATATACTGCCTTGGATTCTCCAAACGCCGGCTCTTGTTCACTTGAAATGCCGACGCCATAATCATCCCTCCTATCTTTCCATTCTCTCTCCATCTTTGTAATCTCGTCCAGAGCGGCATGGAGAGGATTGACCGGAGTAGGAGGAGCCGTGACCCTTCTTAATTGTTCCTCCATCAAAGTAATCTTATCAAGCAGAGATTGTTGGAGGGGTGTGACTTGAACAACCGAGGGCTGGCAAGGCCTTGAAGGAGGAGGGGCCGCATAAAAAGGCCGTGGAGGGGAGTTGACGGGATGACCCGTAAAAGAACCCGGACGAGCCGGATTGCAAGGAGTAAATGGGCCTCGGGGCCGTGATGGAGGAGGAATAGAAGGAGGCGGGTGTCGGACCACCCGAGGAGGAGTGTGAATAGAAGGGGATGGGTAATGGGCTACCCGATTAGGAATATGAATAGAAGAGGGAGGTGGGTGATGGCCCCCCCGTGTAGGATTGTGAATAGAAGAGGGAGGTGGGTGATGGGCCACCCGATTAGGATTGGAAGGGGAAGATGAAGGAGATGCACCCTCAACAGCGGCCTTAAGGGCTTGGATCTGTTGAGGGGTGAGATGATCTAATGCATGTAAAATTTGGGAGACCTTCTCATCATTGGGACGAGAGGGTCCCGAAGGAATAGTGGCTCGTGATTGAGTAGGGGGACCATAAGGATGGACATTGCCCATGGGTCAGGCAACACCATAAGAATGAGGACGTGGTCCCTTGAAAGTATGGTGAGAATGATGAACATGTTAAATTTGAGGGGAATAAGATGTGCTAGGTTGATCACCCTCATGAACATTAATTGAATTGAACATGTTATTTTGTCTATCAAAGTAAGCCATTCAAGCAATTTAGTGTGCAAACAATTTGCAAAGAAACACACAAGTTGTGATGGTTACCTTGATTTCTTATGTTTGAATCTTGGTGAATTAATGATTTTATGCAAATTGATATGATTCACACAAGGGGAGGAACCTAGTTTCAAATGTGATTTAACTCCAATGCCAACTAGGAACACTCTCTCACCACGTATAGGCCAACTAATTTGGGACTTCAAAGGGTACAACCTGCCCGGCGTCCGTGAGGGAATCCACGGGTGCGGGGGCTTATGGAGGCTTGGTTTAGGAATTTCCAATCCAAAGAGACGGAATGCTCAATGGAGGGTCCTTCCTTCACCAAGAGGGTGTGTGGAATCCTAGTGTAGAGAGAGGAGGTCTCCCAAACCAATGCAAATGAATGAAAGAAATGCAATATGTGCAAGGGGATAGGCAAATCACCAATAGAGCCAAATAATAATATAAATCAACGAAGCATGAATAAGCGGAGGCTCTGTGAAATCACAGGAAAGAGACGACCTGTGGAAGGTCGCTACTAATAAAAACGCGCCCTGGTGTGAGGCGCTACCTGAGGAAAGGACGCCTCACAGAGAGGGCGTCAAATCTAAAACACGCCCTGGGGCAGGGCGTTAACTCTCAGAGGTGCGCACGGCCGAGAGAAAGAAATGCCTTGATGTGAGGCGTTATCAAATAACAAGACGTCCTGGAGAGGGGCGCTATCCAGAAAAGAAACGACAGGGTCACTGTCGTGAATCACTGTGAGGGCCCACACAGGCAAGGTAAAAACACGCCCTGGTATGGGGCGCTACAAAACAAATGGACGCCTCTGGTCGAGGGCGTCAACTCTCAGGGGTACGCACGGCCGAATGAATAAAACGCCTTAGTGTGAGGCGTTACAATATAAAAAGGCGCCCTGGAGAAGGGCGTGAATTCACAGATAAGCAGGGTATGATAGAATACGTCCTGTCAGAAGGCGTTAGACATGCATAAAATGCCCTGGGTGAGGGCGTGAAATTAAAAAGCGCCTCTGACAGAGGCGTTAATTCCTAGAAAGACCCCACGGCCAGCAATATCAAACACTCACGGTCACAGGGCAATCAATAAAATGCAGCAGAGTATAACATGCTCATCAAAAATTTTGGATAAGTGGAATTTTCAAAAAGAAAATCTAACAAGCTGACAGATCACTTGGGGAGAGTGCAAAGCACAATGGAGGGTGCCCGAGGGGCACAAAGGAGGGGTACCGTGGGTACCAAAGGGAAAGGGCACGCGAGGGTGCCAAAGGGGAAAGGGGTAATAAAAAAGAAGAACACAAAGGGTCCCACCGTGATCGTCAATTTGTAGATTCTAATTTTTAAAAGATCTACTTAAACAAATAAAAATAAAGATAAAAGGAACAATAGGGGAATTTGTGATCGCCAGAGACGCGAACACCTCAAAAGAATATAACAATGAAAAAGTGTGGAGGGATCGCGAAAAATACCTTGAACGCGGGTGATTGTGAGTGCTTTCCTTTCTCTTCAAATCGGCCGGCCGATGAAGAGAGTTCTTCAATTGATTACCCTTGCAAAACAAAGACAAACACCAACAAAGATATGGATTAGAAACATGGTGAGTGTAGCATCAAATCCTAAATAAAAATATGAGCATGATAACATGGTGAAGAACACACCTTAAGGGTGGTTGCCCTTAAACCCCTATGCAAAGAGGGTGTGGAAAAATATGATGAATGCAAAATAAAACAAGGGGAAAGAGTGCAATAGTTGCACTATGGGGAGATCTCAATATGGTTGAATATAAAAAATTTAAAAGAATGATGAATGCATGTGAATGTATTAATCACAAATAAAGCAAAAGAGAATATAAGGGAGATAAGAAAAATCTGCTCGTATTGGCTCTTTTGGCTTTAATTCTCAATGGGGAGGAAACTTCAAAAGGATGGAGACTTTAACATGGAAGCTTCTCCTTCAGCCACAAGCCGCATCAACTCCTTCGGTTCCCTGTAGAAAGAAAAGAAGAAGAAGAAGAAATAACAGAAGAAGAAAAAGAAAAAGTAGAAGAAGAAAAACGTAGGAAGAAGAAGAAACAGAAGAAGAAAACAGAAAATCGAAGAATAGAAAGGGAAGAAGAAAAATCAGAAAAGGGATCCAACCTAATTAATAGAGCCGCCGGCTCTATTAAATAGAACAGATCAAATATAGGAGAAGATAAGAATGGCAAGAGCCCTACGGAGGCAAGACTCCAGTCCCCAATCAAGGAAGGTGTCTATCGAAGCAAGGACTCTCTGGGGAAAGGGCTGCGAAGACAGAAGATGAAACACGCCCTGGGTCAGGGCGTCAATTCAAGAATTGACGACCTACCATAGGGCGTTAATTCAAAACACGACCTGGCTAAGGGCGTCAACTCCCAAATCAATTTTGGAAATAAATATTTCTTTTATTTGGAAATTCTAAAACACGCCTCCAGGAGAGGCGTCAATTGAAACACACCCCAAAGAAGGGCGTTAATTAACATTTTTCAAACATTTATTCTTTTTTGAAAATTGGATAATGCCAGGAATTGACACCCTTTCCAGAGGTCGTCACTTCTTTAAAAGGCGCCCTAGGTCCGGTCGTGAATCAAAACGCGCCCTGGATCAAGGCGTGAATTCATAAAATCATAAAAATGGAGATAAATGCCAAAAAATCCAAAAAAATAGGAAAAATAGAAAAAATAGGGGAAATAGGGGAAATTCAAGAAAAGTGGGGAAAAACCACTCAAACAAGCTAATTTGAGAGTCAAATAGGGCATTGCACGGCAATATGAAATATACTCAAAATAATGTCAATTTTAGCGTGTCTACAGTCATGTGTCCTACTTTTTCACAGCAAAAATAATTTATTTTCTTTCTTTGAAAAGCATGATTTCTAACGGGAATTTTCTGTGCAGTAGTAGCAGCTAGGTCATCTAATTCAAACAACTTACACTCATGCATCATATGACTTATCTTATTGCAATAAAAACACTGCACATTCTTTTTCTTTTCAAACTGAATTTTATGAGAAGATTTTTAATAGTAATTTTTCTTTTTCTTTTGTTCAGCCCCGTGCTTATGGATGTTCTGAGATTTCTTAGGTGAAATACATTTTGAGGTACTAGCACATTCTGAACTTTTCACAAAAATAATTTGTTCTTTTCCCTTCATACCTCTCTCATTATCCGGATTAAAACCTAATCTTTCTTTCTGAATGTTCACTTTATTTCCCAGTAGTTTATCCAGATTCTCTTTTCCCTTAACAAATTTAGACAGTGGTTTATTCAAATCAGTAATTTCACTTTTAAGTGAAGTGATCTATGCTTCAGAGTTTGTTAGATCTTCTTCACAGGTGAGAATTTGTTTCTGCATGGCATCATTCAGATTTTTCAAAATTTGAAACATGCAGAAGTTTTTGTTCTCTTTCATCATTAAGTTTAATTTCAGCATATTTTTCCCGTTCAACAGTCATGCATCTTTCAGTAGCAACAATGTTCAATACCATCAACTTCTTATTTTGATCTTTCAACAGTTTATTTTCATCAATCAAATTATTTTGATCCACAGTTTTCAATTCTCATTCACTTTCTGTTTAGATATTTCTAACTCAGAATTTCTATTCTTCAATTCTTCTAATTTTTCTTTCAGAGAGACAATTTCACATTTCAGTTCTCTTATTTCGTACAGCATCTCCTTTTTCATTTTTCTCTTTTCAGTCTTAAGAGATTTGTATTCTTCTAACAAGTTTTCATACATTTCTACCAATTCATCAAATGAGGGTTCTACTGATCCGGAGCTTACCTGAGATGATAAATCTTCATTAAAGTGACTACTGCTATGACCACTCCGGTTGGCTATCAGACATTCCTCTTCTTGTTCCCCATTTGCAGCCGTGATTCTATCAAGAATTTCTTTTCCAGAAGTGCACCTGAGAGCAAAAGGATATATATCAGTATTAACCGCAGCTCTCAAGATATTAAGAACTATGACATTATCACGGTTCTTAGATCTGTCCTCTCTAGACCACTTGGTCTCATCTTGAGATAATTGGTGTGGGCCTTTTGAAACCAAACTCCATAGATTAGGGTCAATGGAATTCAAATAAACGCATAGGCATCCTAGCCAACTACCGAAGTTAGAACCATCATAAATCAGAGGACGAGCCATTAGGACAGATGGCAAATAGATTCAACGCACAAAACAATCGACAAGAAATGCACCAAAAGTGAGATAGCACCGACGACAGCAAGATCCTCTGCAGATCGTTGGATCTGGAAAGTCAGAGACCCGCTCTAATACCAATTGTTGGGACTGGTGCGATGGATTCAGAGGGGGGTGAATGAATCTCCCCTTTTTAAATTTTTCCCAATTAAAATCTGTAACAGAACAGTGATGCGGAATTAACACAAATAGGTGCTTTGTATGACACAGGAGCTCTCTTCGAATGAAAAGGGAAGATCAGATAAACTGAACTTCTGATCTACTCTATATGCGCTGGTGTGCAGACCCAATTCCAATCAAATATGTGGTGTGCAAATATACCACTCACTAGATGAAAGAACACATCGAACCTAAGTATGCATCTAGCGAAACACAATAGACAATCAAACCACTGCACAGAAGATTTTTAAGGTGGTTCGGTCCTCCAGACCTACGTCCACCCCACACTCCAACTAGAGTGTGGATTCCGCTGATACACAGCTTAAACCGCTAAGCCTCACAGCTTGCCTACAACCGCTGACTAACAGCTTGACTGCTGGGCATTACAGCTTTGCCAACCGCTGGGGACTACAGCTTAACCCGTCCAGAGGAATCCTCCTCTGCCCGCTGAGCAACATAGCTTGCTCCACTGACAAACATCTTGAAACATAGGTAAGAGAAAAACAAAATATGGAAAGGACACAACAACAGAAGGCTGTATACGATAAAGCACAAAACAGCTCTCAAAGAGCAAGTTGGTATGGATCTGATCCAAGAGCCAACAGATAACACATCTTCAATGAAGTCTTCTCTCCTCTTTTTCACGAACTCTCTGTCTCTCTTTTCACTCTCCTTTTTCTTCTTCTGCTAATCTCTCTCTCTCTTTTTCTTTTTTTTTCTCTTCTTCAGAATCGTGCAGGCTCTCTCTCTGCTTCTGCTCTTTCAGATAAGTTCCCCTGCTTCGATCCTCACACTCGCTTGCCTTTCTCCAGAGGAAGAAGCCTTTTATTTATAGAGCAGTGAAGGTAGGGAGTGTGCTTTCCACGATTCCCGCCCAGAGGCCTTAGTCCACGTGGCGATATCCCAGCACAATGATTCCACGTGTCACGATCAGGGTTAGACCTCCATTCTTGGATCACGTGCCCTTCTTGAACTTCTCCATGGCATCAGACATAAAGTCACCTGCAGACAAGATATGAGTTATAAGGAAGATGTACTGACTTGATCATGCATGGAATAAACCCTCCACAGAGTTGGTTCGAGAACGTATAGACTTGTTAAGTCATCAAGGCAACCATGTGTAGACTCAGTATTCAAATGCATGAACTTTATGTATGCAACAGAATGTATAGACTTTGAGTGCATGATACTACTTTACATATGTATGCAACAAAATGTATAGACTTTGAGTGCATGATAAAGAGTGTACAGAGTATACATACTTTGTTTTGAAAGATGCACAAATGCAACAGAATGTATAGACTTTGAGTGCATGATAAAGAGTGTACATACTTTATTTTGAAAGATGCACAAATGCAACAGAAGAATGTACAGACATTGAACGTGTGAAATGCAGTTTGCATCTATCAAAGTATGCACAACGAAGATGAATGCTCAGGCATGCTGTCAAAGAAAGTACAGACTTTGCGTGCATGCGCCAAGATGATGTACAGACTTTGCGGGCCTGAAACAAGACAATGTACAGACATGCTACCTAGCATTTAAGAATCAATGCATCATGTATAGACTTGCTTAAATGACGCATGGACATAACAGCAAAGACTGTGCAGACTTTGTGTATGCATGAAGCAACCGAATGTATTGACTATGTATGCATAATGAACATGCATCGACTTCGAGATAAAGCGACTGACAAATGCATCGATGCAGTGTGTGCATATGGCAGATATTGAACCGATGCAATGTATGCAGGAGAACTAACAATGCAGTCTATTTACTAGATCATGCATCAACTATATGACGTGCAACAACAGTTAATGTACCGATGCAAACTACACTTCTTATGTTGGAACTAGAGTTGCACCAATGCAGAGATAGACAATGCAATGAGATGAATGTACCCACTCTCAAATCAATCAATCAATCATGCTCATAGTGTTTGCTGACATCAAAACAATTCATACTCATAGTGCTTGCTGACATCAAAACCATAGAAGCACAACAAGACGATCCTCAGTTCTTCCCCTACCACAAACAATAGGGGCACTCCATTCAGGATGGCTATGTATTCAAGGATATCATTGAAGGCCTGATTCAAAAAGGTGAATTACGAATGGGTGAACACAAGGTGGACCCACCTCGTCGGTACCAATTTCCCATCTTTAAGACATCGGCCAACACGGCTTCGCTGTACCAGCTGAAGTAACACTTATGCTAAAGGGTATTTTAGGCCCCTCAAGCTATGGCAAGAAGCCGAAGAAAATTTCAAGATGCAGATGGTGCTTCGCTCTGGGGGAAATGCTAGAAACAAAAGAAGAAAGAAAGGCTGAAGATAAAAGAAGAGCCTACCCTCATATAGTGCAGAGATTCTATCGTTCAGCTTAGCCGTCGGGGCCAAAGCCTGCTTTCATGTATATGTTAAATATCCTACCCTTTGGCTTGGCCATTACAGCCAAAGCCCACTTTTATATGTTTCAAATGTTTCATCTTGCAACTTTGCCATTCTGGCTAAAGCCCGCTCTCATGTATCTCAGATATACTATCTTTCGATTTAGCCATCTCAGCCAAAATATGCTTTTATATATATCAAATATCCCATCTTTCGGCTCGGTCATATCGCCCAAAGTCCACTTTCACATATTCAAGATATCCTACCTCTCGGCTCAGCCATTACCGCCAAAGCCCGCTATCGGGACTAAGCCATCCGTCCCACCACAGTAACCAATACAACTCGATGGCTTCGACCCTCGGTCGAAGCCTGTTTTCCAATTTTGACTTTCATAGCATGCTTCCAACATCTTTTTGGGCTTTAGAACCTGCTTTCAAATACCCTGTGACTTTTATGGCCTACTTCCCCAACATCCTTTGGCTCTTATAGCCTATTCTCCCAACACGCTTCGGCTTTTATAGCCTACTTTCCCAATACCCCTTTGGCTCTTATAGCCTACTTTCTCAATATCCTCTGGCTTTTATACCCCGCTCTCCCAACATCCTTTGGCTTTTACAACCTACTTTCCCAATATCCTTTTGGGCTATATAGCCTACATTCAGATGTCCTTTGGGCCTTCATAACCTACTTTCCCACTATCCTCCGGCTCTTACAGCTAGCTCTCCCGCTGTCCATTTGGTTCTACAACTTGCTTTCCCGCTCTCCTTTGGGCTTACGTAGCCTACTCACCAGCTATCATTGGGCTTATGTATCCTGCTCTCCAACTTTCCTTGGGCTTACGCAGCCTGCTCTCTCGCTCTCTTTGGGCTTACGTTGTAGTACCCCAAGAATTTAATAAATAATATAAAGGGTAATAGTTTAAGAACATTAATTATTATTAAATTGGAAATTCCTTTAGGTGAAGTTTTAACTAATTTATAAAAATCTAGAAAATTAATAATCAAGTAGAGGACCTAATTTCCAGACACTTTGTCTTCTTGGTCGAGCCCTAAATAAAATTTCTATCAAGCCGAATTAATGGAATTAGGTAAAAATCATGTTTAAACTAACCAAATTTAGATCACTTAATTGGAGCCCAAATCTCGATCGTTAGAGCCCAAACCAGGCCCATTCGAACGGCCTTGATGTGCAGCCCATTTTCCCTCTCATTCCACGCGAAAACCCTAACCCTAGGAGCTCAATTATGGGCGAGAGGCATCGCAACTTTGTCAATGCGTGATTCCCGCACGCGTCGAGTTGTGGGACTCTTCCCAGCCTTATCGACACCCCTAAGATCCAATTGTCGCTATAAATCTAACCCTCAACCAACCTAGAAACACCATTTGCTGCGGCGGCCGACGAGGAGCTCGATCAAGGGTGGTTCTCGGCGAGTTCTTGGGAGGTGTTCTTGTGCGATTTCGGTGACCTTCATCATCTTCTTCCTTCGATTAAGGTATGTGATAGTGGACTAAACCCTAATAAAGTTATATCATTGGAAGCGTCTTTGAGTCCCCTCTCTTTTGATACTAAAAGCCATAATCTTTATTCAGTGGATCGTGAGTTTTTCTGGATTTGTAGTAGCATGTAACAGTTAGGGTTCCGACCATGCCTTATTTTTTATATCAATTCAATGATGGGTATAGGCAGTCTCAAACTCTAATTAAACATGATATACTGTGTATTATTATGTCCTCTTTTCATTCATACCATTTCACCTAAATTTTTAGCATTACATCACCCTAATTAGTTCTTAGAATGAGGCTCTATTGGAGTTCGCCGGAGACTAGGCATGTCGACCTTGTTGCGGTCACAGCAGGAACCGCCCTGGAACATAGCGGTCTCGCGATAGGCCATTTATCTCATTCGACCACCCTGGCCCTTTGCGGCCCTTGTCAGACTGTTTCTATGCAGAGCAGTCGCTCGATAGACCGTCTCTGCCTATTGTTTTTAATTATGATAAATAGTAAATTATATCATAGAGCGGTCTATCGTATGACCGTTTAGCTTGTTTAGCGGCCCTCTATAGACCGCCTTTGACGCACAATTTATGTTTTGTTTCATGTTTTAATAATTAGGTTCCAATTTTGTGAAATTATGTGTGTAGGATAGAAACTCACATAAAAATTGCAATATATGAAACATGTGTGATTTAACTATGTTCATGACTGAATTTTACCTTGTCCATTTACAACCACATCTCATCTTCTTTTACTACAATTGATAAACATTAATTGTAAAGTAATTGTTACATGGAGTATAATGTTTTTGCAACTTAATTGGTTTGTGCTAATAGTCACACCACTCTGGTGGTGTTGGCAAACCGTTACACACCATTTTCTGATGTTTTATCTGCCCTTAATCTTGTAATGGTTGGGACTCTCCTCCAGATACTCCTTCCATCGGACTAGGACCTCCATTACGAGACCTCCGTAAGCCCTCATGAGCCTGCGATTCTCACTAGGACGTCGGGCAGGTTGTACCCCCAAAACCTGAACCTATCGACTTGATCGAATTGCGTGATTTCACAGCCCAGAATCGAGATTGTTCTATTAATTGTGGCTTTTCTGGGACCGCTACCATCAGGTTGCGGCCCAGTAATGACCGCCTGACACCTGAAGCGGCTCCTTTGTGACCACATCTAACTGGCTAAGTGCCACGTTGCGCTGGTCAATTTTCCTTGAATTCTATCGACCTAGCCATGATTGAGTCGACCTATAGCCTCTAACTTGACCTGAGAAGTGTGGGCTGGACCCTGGTTCGGTTCCAGCATGTCTCGGGCGGGCTGGACGCCAAAGCAGATTGTGTTAGTCTGGCTGGGCCAAACTAGTTGCGGTTGTCGCGGGACTGTTTTATCCATTAAACGGGCCTCTGAGGACCGTTTATATGGTGGGGCGGCCTAGTAGGGACCGTTTCCTTTTGTTGTGGCCCAGGAGACTTTCTGATCTAAACAACCCCTCCGGGACCATTTTCCTTTTGAAGGCGGCCCATCCAGGACTGTCTTTGTCTTCTTACGGCCCACTGTGGACCGTTTTCATCCTTTGGCGCTGGACTATCTCTGGCCTAGTATCCACTGTGGCGGTCCACGATAGACCATTTTTACCTTATGCGGCCAGGGTATGACCGCAACTCCTCTAGGAGCTTGTTTCTCGCGTGTTTCTTGTGTGCTGTGGTAGCCGGGCCAAGGTTGGCTTAAGCTATAATTGATCATGATTTCATTCTTGTCTGCTGCAAGCCATAATCTTATGGTTTCCCACTCAATTATTGAAATTTCACTTGATCTTAGGAAAATAAGTTGCATAGCTTGACCTTGGAATTCGTGGCCGATATCAATGAATGTCTAGATATTACTTGGATCTTGGATGCATCAAATCAATGCCAACGCATCATAAGGGCCCGGTCTGGTGCTGGGAGGAGCGCCCGAAAAGTACTAGTGCCCTGGGGAGTTGTAATGACATGGTGAGACATTGCACCGAATGCATGACTAGCGTGTTGTCTATGATATTCATTCATTCATTATTCTTATACATTTCTGCATGTTATTAGATTCCTACATGGGATTTATCTCTACATGAGTTGCTTTCTTGCGTGCTTGATCGGCCAAATTCCTAGAGTTGATATATCTCTGCTCAATTCATTCTATTATTTTTCATTCCATCAATTCTTATGTTAGCTTGTTTTATCGTTCTTTTATTCGCATGATGATGGGAATCAAGCCAGCCGTCAAGCCGAAGCGAATCGAGCAAGCTACCAGGCCAAACATGAAGGCGCTATAGGTCCCAAGCGCAATCTTGAAGAAGGCGCTATAGGTCCCTAGCGCGACCTGAAGAAGGCGCTAGGTTCCCCTAGCGTGATCTCAGGCAGACACGTGGTGCATCCAGTCCAACTTCCCGGCGCCGAATTCCTCAAAGTCTTCGATGTTAGCTGTCTTCCATGGTTGTAAATCGACGTGTTAGCGTCGTTTTATCTTCCCTTTCCCTATATATGTACCCCGTTCGTTTGATTAAGCATAGAATGAAGGAATGAAATCGAAGTATGAGTGTTCTTGAGTGTAGCCCATGGCTTTCCCTCCAAATCTTTGGAAACCCCCCCTTCCTCCGACCCTCTCTGGGTGTGAGGCCCAATTATGTCCCTCTAATCCTCTCCTTTTCCCCTTCAATGGGGGATGATCGAAGCCCCGGGTGCATCAGCTCTGAGACGGGGTCGAGTGTGAGGCTTCATTCGGAGCTTTGATCTTCTTCCAACCACGATTCCACCTCCCCATCTCCGACAAAGGTGTTGTTACGATCTGGATGGAGCTCGGCTGCACCGTACCTACGATGGGTTCGGGTGTGAGGCCCCAGCCAAGCCTCTTCAAGGCCCTAACATCATCTACGTCCACCCTCCTTCCCTTGCCATTCACCCCCACACCCACCTTCACAAAAGTTATCCTAGATAGGATTTGCTTGGTTTGATTTCGTTTTAAGCATCCCCCGTGTGTTGTCTATCCTCCTATGTGTTGTCCCCTTGTGTTTTGATCCCCTAGAGTCATTCACGAGAGCCCCAATGTCGAGGTTCTTCGTTCTGCTGCTGTCTGTGAACGCGCGTAAACGATATAGCGCGTTCTTCAGAACGCGCGTAATGTGTATAGCGTGACTATGAGCAGAAGGAAGAAGGAGACCCCCCACTTCTGTCCCGCATCAAATTGGTATCAGATCTTAGGGAACCAGGCTGTTCTCACATACTGGGATCTTGAGCTACGAGGTTCGAGGATGAACCTTTCCAAGTGGAGGGGTTTTGATGGGAATCAAGCAAGCCGTCAAGCCGAAGCAAATCGAGCAAGCTGCCAGGCCAAACATGAAGGAGCTATAGGTCCCAAGCGCAATCTTGAAGAAGGCGCTATAGGTCCCTAGTGCGACCTAAAGAAGGCGCTAGGTTCCCCTAGCGCGATCTCAGGCCGACATGTAGGTGCAGCCAGTCCGACTTCCCGGCGTCGAATTCCTCAAAGTCTTCGATGTTAGCTGTCTTCCATGGTTGTAAATCGACGTGTTAGCGTTGTTTTGTCTTCCCTTTCCCTATATATGTACCCCTTTCATTTGATTAAGCATATAATGAATGAATGAAATCGAAGTATGAGTGTTCTTGAGTGTAGCCCATGGCTATCCGTCCAAATCTTTGGAAACCCCCCCTTCCTCCGACCCTCTCTGGGTGCGAGGCCCAATTCTATCCCTCTGATCCTCTCCTTTTCCCCTTCAATGCAGGATGATCGAAGCCCAGGGTGCATCGGCTCTGAGACGGGGTCGAGTGTGAGGCTCCATTCGGAGCTTTGATCTTCTTCCAACCACGATTCCACCTCCCCATCTCCGCCAAAGGTGTTGTTACGATCTGGGTGGAGCTCGGCTGCACCGTACCTGCGATGGGTTCGGGTGTGAGGCCCCAGCCAAGCCTCTTCAAGGCCCTAACATCATCTACGTCCACCCTCCTTCCCTTGCCGTTCACCCCCACACCCACCTTCACAAAAGTTATCCTAGATAGGATTTGCTTGGTTTGATTTCATTTTAAGCATCCCCCGTGTGTTGTCTATCCTCCTGTGTGTTGTCCCCTTGTGTTTTGATCCCCTAGAGTCATCCACGGGAGCCCCAACGTCGAGGTTCTTCGTTCTGCTGCTGTCTGTGAACGCGCGTAAACGATATAGCGCGTTCTTCAGAACGCACGTAATGGGTATAGCGCGACTATGAGCAGAAGGAAGAAGGAGACCCCCCACTTCCGTCCCGCATCAAATTGGTATCAGAGCTTAGGGAACCAGGCTGTTCTCATAGACTGGGATCTTGAGCTACGAGGTTCGAGGATGAACCTTTCCAAGTGGAGGGGTTTTGATGGGAATCAAGCCAGCCATCAAGCCGAAGCAAATCGAGCAAGCTGCCAGGCCAAACATGAAGGCGCTATAGGTCCCAAGCGCAATCTTGAAGAAGGCGCTATAGGTCCCTAGCGTGACCTGAAGAAGGCGTTAGGTTCCCCTAGCGCGATCTCAGGCAGACACGTGGGTGCAGCCAGTCCAACTTCCCGGCGCCGAATTCCTCAAAGTCTTCGATGTTAGCTGTCTTCCATGTTTGTAAATCGACGTGTTAGCGTCGTTTTGTCTTCCCTTTCCCTATATATGTACCCCGTTCGTTTGATTAAGCATAGAATGAAGGAATGAAATCGAAGTATGAGTGTTCTTGAGTGTAGCCCATGGCTATCCCTCCAAATCTTTGGAAACCCCCCTTTCTCCGACCCTCTCTGGGTGCGAGGCCCAATTCTGTCCCTCTGATCCTCTCCTTTTCCCCTTCAATGGGGGATGATCGAAGCCCCGGGTGCATCGGCTCTGAGACGGGGTCGAGTGTGAGGCTCCATTCGGAGCTTTGATCTTCTTCCAACCACGATTCCACCTCCCCATCTCCGCCAAAGGTGTTGTTACGATCTGGGTGGAGCTCGGCTGCACCGTACCTGCGATGGGTTTGGGTGTGAGGCCCCAGCCAAGCCTCTTCAAGGCCCTAACATCATCTACGTCCACCCTCCTTCCCTTGCCATTCACCCCCACACCCACCTTCACAAAAGTTATCCTAGATAGGATTTGCTTGGTTTGATTTCATTTTAAGCATCCCCGGTGTGTTCTCTATCCTCCTGTGTGTTGTCCCGTTGTGTTTTGATCCCCTAGAGTCATCCACGGGAGCCCCAACGTCGAGGTTCTTCGTTCTGCTGCTGTCTGTGAACGCGCGTAAACGATATAGCGCGTTCTTCAGAATGCGCGTAATGGGTATAGCGCGACTATGAGCAGAAGGAAGAAGGAGACCCCCCACTTCCATCCTGCATCACATGACATTTAATTAAATGGGTTAATTACTTAAACTTTACCTGCTATTACCTACTGAGCGTTCGCTCACCCAGCTTTTCCACCATTTTAGGTAGCTCCAATGAGGAAACGTAAACGGGCGGGGATGGGCAAAAGTGAACACCCGGAGTGGACCCGTCAGATTTGATTATGGCAGTTGTCTTAGTAGACTTATGGAATAGTCTCATAGTGGTCTTGATGAGTCATTGTTAGTAATGTCTTTAAGAGTTGTTGTCAAGAGATGTAATCTTTTCATTTATTTTCCTATTCATCGAGTCGTGATGTAAGACTTTTTATTCTCTCATTTATGAGTAATTGGTATCTTTGGAGTAATTCTCTCTCTTTGCAATTATGCTCTTTTATTTCCGTTCTTGCTTTGTTTATCATGAATGTATATAACTGCTGTGTTCTGATATTTCACGTCAGGGCGTGACAGTTTTATGGTATCAAAGCCTAGTTTTTCTAAGTCCTAGGTTTCTAAGTGGTGTCATAGAACCCGTGACTTTGTTAAGGTCTAAGGATCCTACCCGGTGAGACTAGATAGAGACTCGGGTTGAGTTAATTAATAAAACTCTAAAAGATTCCCGTTAGGATGTTTCTAATTAATTTTTCTTGCGTATAGGAATCTGTCATGATGGCAGCCGAGCGTACGCAATGGAGGAATATGCAGCGTACAGTGCAAGGTTTCACTCGGGCCCTCCAGCAGGTGGCCCAAGGAGGAGGAGTGCACCATGGAGCCGGTGATCGCCATCGGAATTTTTGAGGATTGAATCCCCCACGATTTGGTGGTTCATGGATACTGATGAGGCCGAGCATTGGCTAAAAGAGATGGATCAGATTTTCGAAGTTATGCAATGTAGTGACCAGGAGCATGTTCTCCTGACTACCTTCCAATTAGAACGTGACGCTCGTACGTGGTGGGAATCAGTAAAAGCCACACTAGGAGATAGGCAGGTATCATGGAAAGAGTTCTAGGAGCTTTTCAACAGTAAATATTTCTTGGACAGAGTACAAGAGAAGAAGGCAGCGGAGTTCACTGCTTTGAAGCAAAGGAACTTATCGGTTGCTGAATATGAAGCTCAATTCGCTAGATTATCTCGCTATGCGATGCATTTGGTATCTACTGAAAAGATGAAGGCCAAGAGGTTTCTCAATGGATTGAAGCTTCAATATATTAACCAATTGGCACCTTTGGAGATCTACACTTATGCTGAAATTGTCAGAAAGGCACAAGTTCTCGAAGATACCATGGAAATGACCGAGATGATTCGAGGAATGAACACCAAGAAAGAGTAGACCACTAGTTCTGGGAGTTTCAAACCTAATAACGGCAAGAAGAGGCCTACTAGTGGGTCTAGTTCGTGGAAGGATAAGAACTCGAGAAGCGATGACAAGAAGTCAGGTCCGGTTGCATCGTCCAAAGCTCTTTAGAAGTATTGTGATCATCCAGGTCACAAGATGGAGGAGTGCTAGCGCAAGCTAGGCGCCTATTTGCATTGTGGGAGCAGGGACCACCATATCCCCGAGTGTCCTCTCCTGTCAGATCAAGCTACACTGAGCAAGCCGCAAGGAGGCCAGAAGCGGTAGGGCAAGCTCCAAGCCTTACAAGAAACCGAGGCAGAAGCCACCGAGGAGGGTGGATTGGTTGAAGGTACACTTGTTATTTTCGATAAGCCAGCATTTACTCTCTTTGATACCGGAGCAACGCATTCTTTTATTTCTCAAAGTTTGACTAAGTCTTTATCTACGAAACCTGTATTGATGAACTCTCAACTGGAAATATCAACCCCTATTGGTTCGAGTTCAGCAATTAAGTACTATTATCATTCTAGTATGATTTTGGTTAATGATCTGAATATGTCAGCTGATTTGGTATGTATGAAGATGAAGGACTATGATGTAATCCTAGGAGCAGATTGGTTAGCTAGGTATGAGGCTAGCATTCATTGTAAATCTGGCACCGTGTCTTTTTTTGGGTATACCGAGCTTTCTTTTGTCCGGGTTAGGCATTCTATGTCCGTGCCACTTATATCGGCACTTCGGGATGAGAAGTTGTTGAGTAAATGATGTTAGGCATTTATGGCGTTGGTTTCTTTGACCGACAAGAAGGAGTTGGAAATTAAGGACATCCCTATTGTCTGAGAATTCCCGGATGTGTTTCCTAAAGATTTGCCAAGACTTCCACCAAAGAGAGAGGTCATCTTTTCTATTGATTTAGTTCCTGCCGCGTCTCCAGTTTTAAAGCTCTGTATCGTATGTCTCCTGCGGAGTTGTAGTGCCCCAGAATTTATATAAGTTATTTTTAGATTATTTTATAATTTATTTGTAATTTATAAGGGCTAAATAAATTTATAAAAGGATTATTGAGTTTATTAGCCATTATAAGGCCCAATTGTGTTAATCAATTAACCTAATCTACTAAACAAATCAAAAAGGTTTAAAGACCAGGCCCATTTAATTTGGCCCATATTCTAGAAGGTTATTAAGCCTATTCACGGATTTTAAAGGATAAACACCACTTAATAGGATAACTAGATGAAAAATAAATAAAAGAGTTTTATTAAAATTAAAATTCTGAATGTGTCGAATGTAACGGTCCATCAGGGGACCGCCACAGCCTTGTGACGCATATATCCTAGACCGTCACAGCCTGCAAGTTCCGTAAGTAAGAGAATGTATAAAAAGATTAGAACTTGATGATCCTGTCCATAAGAGACCTAATTAGAATGACATGTAAAATCACTAGGAACTCTTAGAAGTCAGGTTTTAGCAGAATACAGATAGATAAAAATTATATAAATAATTATATAGGATAATTAGCAAAAGAGTTTGATTAATGTTGAACTCTGGGAACATTGAATGTAACGGTCTATCGTGAGACCGTCACATGCTTGTAACGCAGGGGTCTACAACCGTTACACCGTGTTAGTTCCGTGAAGGAAAGAACGAGTAGAAAGATCAGAACCTTGAGATGTTATCCACTAGGGATCGACTTGGGAGAGTTCATAACACTACTAAGGACTCTTAGGGATTAGATTCTGGCAGATTAAGGACTCTAGAATCGATCTAATCCTCAAACCCTAGCTAGAACTCTATAAATAGGACCTAGTTCTGAACTACGCGACCCTTACTTTTACTCTCGTGGAATCAAGGTAAGGAGTCATAATCTCAGGTACGTTCTTTAGAGGAATTTGTTTACAATACTTTAGACTAACGCCTCTCCAAATTTCACATCTTTAGGTCAAGAGGTCGTGGAGTTAGAGCCCAAGGAAGTTGCTTGAAAGTCACAGGAAGAGGAGAACTAGGGCACATTTTTCAAACCCTAAATTGGAAGTTTAAAGCCAAGTTAAGAGGTAGGTTATCTCATGAACGGCAAAAACCTCTTGATAGGACTAAAAGCCCTTTAGTTTGATTGAATTCCATGCATGATAGATCATGAATTTCATATTTTAATAGTTCTATGCATTCATACATCTCTTAGCCCTAAGTAGAAAATTAAAAGATGTTATCTTGTCTATTCACTGAAACCCATGCATGTAGATAGCCTATACTTTGTTATCATGCCTAGGATAGACATGGTATTTGATTTACAGACATGATGTGTGTTGATCTCTTAGGTTTCATATCAGTTTCTGTCAGCAGACGCTGTGACACATCATGGTAGGACCGTCACATACATGTAACGGCCTTACGATAGACCGTCACACACTCTGTTATGTTTTCGTTTCAATGTTGTCGATAACGCACCAGGACATGAGCATTACATTATTGTAACGGCCCCTCGATAGACCGTCACAGACACTGTGACGCACCCCTGTTAGACCGTTAGACTCTGTGTTCTGTCAACTGATGACATAATAGTTACCAATTAAGTTTACTTATAGTTAACCCTAGATAGCTAAGTTTGAACCTGTTATGTGACTCTTCAGTTATCTAATTATTCATGATAGGTATTGCATGTTATTTTAAGTTATGCTAGTTTCATGTACGAAAAATTCTATAGTTTGTATTTAAATCATGGTTTTCCAAAATTGTATTAATGGAGTTTTATCATGGTTTCACATCATTACACCTTCACTCTTTATCAATAGAGTCGTTTCTATAAGTACATGGCACATATTCTGGTATGTTGTCCATTAGTTCACTTTGCACTATAGGAACATTATTCTTGGACTTGAGGACCTCTCTATTGGATATTCCTTTCAATAGACTACGAAATCTCGTTTCAAGGCCTCCGTAATTCTCCGCGAGTCTGGGATTCCCACTAGGATGCCGAGTTGGTTGTACCACTAAAGCCCATTGATTAGACTACCCTATCGATGTTTTCTGATTATCAGTAATGTAACGGCTCTGTGTTGGACCGTCAGGCACATGTAACGGCCCAATATAAGACCGTCACATTCATCTGAGTTTGAATTCTTGATTCGGGGTTCAGACTAATGTAACGGCCTAATTCTGGACCGTCACATAATGTAACGGCCCAATGCATGACTGTCACCTTTCTCTGAGTCCATTTTTATTGTTTTGGACTAGGATCATTGTAACGACCCACTGCTGGAGCATTACATGATGTAACGGCCCAGTAAACGACCGTCACATTGCTTAAGTACTTAACCCAAGTGGTGCGGACACTAGCGCGAGCGAATAGCATGAGTCGGCGAACCGACGGTACCATACGCGGAGCACCAATCGGACTACTTCGGCTTTCCTTTGAAATGGAGGCAATTTGGCTTAAGTTTGGACACTTTTTACATTAAAATTGGGCTTGTAATGTGTCATTGTACTTATGTTTTCATATTGGGCTGGTTGTAAGGCTCTTAAAGGGCCATTTTGGTTAAGCCCCTTTAGAATTCATTAAGAAGGAGTGGCCTTGGACCATTATGATGGATCCATAAGCTATGGAAGGCCCAATTGGGCTTCCTTCCTTCATGGGCTATCTAGGATGGAAAGGCCTTAAGCAATCCATGGTTGATTGGGCTTGGGTTGGCCAAGGACCCAACTTGGCCCAATGTTGGCCCAAGAAGGGGGCGCCCCCTATTTTGGTTGTATTAGGCTGAATTTTCTTTTGTTTTCTTTTCTTCCCCTCCCCATTTACCACATGGACTTGGAAATGGCTGCTGGTCGAAAAGTAATGGCTGCCACCTACCCCTTTACTTGAATTTCAAAGGTAGGTAAGTCCCATGTCCCCTTGTCTCCCCCTCCCTTCCTATTCTAGTCAAAGGGGCGCACCCCTCTCCCCCTCCCATTGGTTCCATCGAACCTCCCCAGCCCCTCCCCTTGCCAAACCCCTATATAAGGACTTGTATGATGATGTGTTAAAAGATAATGAAGTTTTATTGAGTGAAAGTTGCTTTAAGAGAGTGATTCTCTTCTTTCCCCCTTGGGTGTGATACCCTGCTCAGTCCTGTGATGGGATAGACTTTGGGTGTGAGACTCACCCCTATATCTCCCCCATGCCCTTATCATCTGCTTCCACAAAAATTATCCTTGATATCTCTACAAGTCAGGAAAATTTCAGAGGCAGTTTTGCGTCGATCGGAGGTCGGGATCGCCGGTGGCGATTTTTCTCGTGACGGCGCGCAGATCTGCCCCAGCCTGCAACCCTGATCTGAAGTTTCCTGATTACGAATTTCCCTAGATCGCCTCTGAAGTCTTCTGGTGCTGATTCGTAAAGTGATCATAGGATTTTGAGTCCTCTACGCGTTGCCATTGGTCTCGCCTCGATCCGAAACCTGTACTGATCGTGGCGAAGATTCTCGTGGGATCGCGCGAGCAGATCTAAGTAGGTCCAGCTCAGATCTAGAGTCGACTTTCAGAGTCTACCCCGCCTCACCCGTTCAAGATCCGTGCGAGATCTTTGGCGTACTTCTTCCTATGGACGTCACCAACGATCTCCCATAAATGGCGCCTCGATCCGACATTGGCAACTAATTTTCCCTTATTTAATCATGTTTCTGTGCAGTTCTGGGTTCACAGAACCAGAAGCCGATTGTAACTGCTGCTGCGCCCAGATCTGAAAACATCTGCTCACGCCCTTCGGAGTGGACAAATTACGTCCAGTCGCCGACGTTCTCTAATAAACGGTGCTCCTATCCGCCTTCGAATCTTGGCGTACCATCCTCTGCAAGCTTTCTGCGCAGGGTGACCAGCGTGGACAGAACCGGGTCAGCTTTCCATCGGCGTACCCGAACGGCTCCGACTCGCGTCCCTCGCCTCCTACGAGTGTGGCCCGTCAACCCAGGTTCCAACAACTCTAAATTTATCCATTATAGCCCTATACCTCCCTGCGTGGAGTGGGCATTAAGTTCTGCAATTGTAATTTTAACCGTTGTGTGTATTGGGGTTGTTTGGATTCGGCCGGGAATTCTTCCCCACGCCTAGTCGTGGAGGTACGCGCTCGTTCCTATCTCACGTTGCTGGTTTAGTATATTATCATATATGCTACGTTTGTGAGATTAGGACTGTTAGCTAGCTACAAATCACCGTGAATGTGAGTTGAGAGTGCCCATTCCTTAGCTCCAGTCGAGCACCGAGCCCGAACTGGATACCCCTAGGCGACGGTGGTTCCTTAACCACTGCGATCCCCATGTTTCCCTCGCATGGGACGATCGTCGGGCTAGTTAGAGTGTAGTTGAGAGACGTCTCCACCCGGAGAACACCACGGTGGTCAGCCGCCCGGCTTGCCTTTAGCGTGTTAGTGCTGGCCGCACATCGAGTCCGTCGTACGTCTTAGCCCGGTCGTCATCCGTCCCGCATCAAATTGGTATCAGAGCGTCGTTTAAGTCTAGGGTCATTTAAGTCCAAGGTTGCATTTGCATTCCAATAACCCGGTATATAAAAAGGTGTTGTCCAAATGTTAGGGTACGCCTATCGGGAAGGCCGCACACTTGCACGAGTGATCTTCGGATCGATTAACTCCGCCACGTACCGAGTCCTGGTGTCTTGTCCTTAGTGTGCATGCATTCCAACCTTGCATAGTTGGTCTAGTGTCGTGTCCTAGTGTCGGCATGGCCATCCATTAGCTCCCCGAGTCCAATGGGTTCCCAAACGCCTAGTTCATATGAATGGTGGCGACACCACCAAGGATGGGGAATCCAACCGCACCACATCCGTAGGCCCGAAGCCTCGGACTTCTATGGAACCAAGGTCCTGAGCGACTACCTCAAGTGGGAAGCCGCCATGGACGCATATTTTGAGTGTTATACTATGTCCGAGGCAATGCAATTCCCTTTCGCCAAGGAGCGGCTTCTTCATGAGGTGGCCAAAAAGTGGGACTACATTGAACGTTTGAGAGAGGTTAGGAGGCAATGGCCCGTCGAGTCATGGTGGGACATGAAGAGAGAGCTTAGGAAGGTCTACGTTCCTCAACCTGTCACTTCCAACCGACCCCACCCACTCACTTCCAACCAAGTGGGTCCAAGTCAGAAGCAAAGATCCCCACACATAGATGAGCCTAGACCCAAGCCTAGGCCGATTGACTATGGGCGAGTCCACCATGATCTCCCTACTCCAACCCACACCGTTGCCGAACTTGTGCAAATGATTTCGGATCGGGTGGATAGGAGATGTACTTATATTGAATCGCTGGTCTCCCTTTGCCCACCTCCGGCAATCCCAAGCCCTCTCCCCATCTTGGAGACCCCTCCTTCATCACCCGTGAATGCTCCGTTGCCATCCTCTCCTTCCGAACTTGATCCGAAGCCATCATATTCGGAGCCACTTCAGCTAGAGCTACCCGTATTTTTAACGGGAAAGCTACTCGTAGCCGAACCACTTCTTAGCTGGCTTAGGACTGGCTTGGTCCCTACCCCACCTTACTCTCCACCCTGGGAGCCAATACTCCCAATAGTCCCCATTAACTCCTATCACACCACTTTCAAGTCCTTTTGCTTCATAGAATGTGTAAAGGATCTATTAAGGAGTTTAGAATGTCAAAGGGAGCTGACATATACATTGGCCTTAAGGTCTAACCAACCCTATACCCATAGCTTTATGCTCCCATCTTTGGGGTCTATTACCTCGTTATACACCTTGGGTCCTATCACCATTGAGGTTCTGTTGCTCTTCCCAGTTCTCGATGAGCTTGCATTGGACCCCTCTTACGGTATTGTCATCTCGAGGGAGGACCCATATCTACTCTATGAGACCACCGTCCCACCTACCATAACAGATGAAGGTGACAACCCACACCTTCAAGAATTTCACAATTGGGACCGTGACATCTGGGAGTCCATCTCATGGGGTCACACATTCTTTGACCCATTTTACCCCTTTTCTAGTGGGCCTCGTGATCCACCACTTCCCTTCTACTTTGTCAATGAAGTCCCCTTCCACTCTCTTCCCACTCGGGCCAATCAAACTCCACATAGCAATAGGTCCGATTATTGGGAAGCATGGCATGCCTTACCTACATGTAGTGGTGATGAACCTCTTAGTCCACCCACACGCATATCTGATAGAAAGTCCTTGCGTTCATGGTGTCTTTTTGGGTCTCTAGGAGTCCATAATTTTACCTACCTTTGGTTGCATCAAGTGTATGCATGGCACACATTCGGGTGTCCTGGCCCACCTTGCATATGTTTGGGTTGCATTGTTTGTTTGGTGTCTAGGTTTGTCGAAGGTCATATGTGTGTCTATTTATTTCTCTAGTGTGTTTCTTTCATGCATATGGTTTGCATTAAGTCGTGTCTCAATAAAAGGCCATCCATGCACGTATAAGGAATTAGCTGATACATGCTCCATGTCCGTGAGTTCAAACGGGAGAGTACGTCATGATCAGGGTCATACCTTAACAGTTTCCTCTTGGGACCGTAAAGCAACTCTAGGCCCACGATACCCGCCCTTCCCGAGTCACGAAACAAGTGGGTTCAAATACGTACGTTATTGAACTACCGGATGACTATGGTGTCAGTTCGACGTTCCATGTTTCTAATCTGGTAACATATTGGAACCCGCGGTGATCCCTTGTGAGTTTCAAGCTTTATCCTTCTATTGTGAGTGACACACCACCTGAGAGTCCACCTCTTCCAGCCTCAACGCAAGCATATAGATTTTATACTGGATGAGCAGGTGATCATCACAAGGAATGGAGCCTACCAACACTTCTTAGTGCGTTGGCGAGGATGCCCCACGATGAGCAACGCCTTGATCACATGCGGAGAGTTCAAGCCCCAGGACCCTTACTCGACGGGGTCTAGTTCCTCCCACCCGGGGAGAATTGGTGTGGACACCAGCGCGAGCGAATAGCACGAGTCGGTGAACCGACGGTATCATACGCAGAGCACCAATCGGACTACTTCGGCTTTCCTTTGAAATGGTGGCAATTTGGCTTAAGTTTGGACACTTTTTACATTAAATTTGGGCTTGTAATGTGTCATTGTACTTATGTTTTCATATTGGGTTGGTTGTAAGGCTCTTAAAGGGCCATTTTGGTTAAGCCCCTTTAGAATTCATTAAGAAGGAGTGGCCTTGGACCATTATGATGGATCCATAAGCTATGGAAGGCCCAATTGGGCTTCCTTCCTTCATGGGCTATCTAGGATGGAAAGGCCTTAAGCCATCCATGGTTGATTGAGCTTGGGTTGGCCAAGGACCCAACTTGGCCCAATGTTGGCCCAAGAAGGGGGCGCCCCCTATTTTGGTTGTATTAGGCTGAATTTTCTTTTGTTTTCTTTTCATCCCCTCCCCATTTACCACATGGACTTGGAAATGGCTGCTGGTCCAAAAGGAATGGCTGCCACCTACCCCTTCACTTGAATTTCAAAGGTAGGTAAGTCCCATGTCCCCTTGTCTCCCCCTCCCTTCCTATTATAGTCAAAGGGGCGCACCCCTCTCCCCCTCCCCTTGGTTCCATCGAACCTCCCCAGCCCCTCCCCTTGCCAAACCCCTATATAAGGACTTGTATGATGATGGGTTAAAAGCTAATGAAGTTTTATTGAGTGAAAGTTGCTTTAAGAGAGTGATTCTCTTCTTTCCCCCTTGGGTGTGATACCCTGCTCAGTCCTGTGACGGGACAGACTTTGGGCGTGTGACTCGCCCCCATATCGTCCCCATCCCCTTATCATCGGCTTCAACCAAAATTATCATTGATACCTCTACAAGTTAGGAAGATTTCAAGGGTAGTTTCGCGTCGATCAGAGTTTGGGATCGCCAGTGGTGATTTTTCTCGTGACAGCGCGCAGATCTGCCCCAGCCTGCTACACAGATCTAAAATTTCCTGATTACGAATTTCCCCAGATCGCCTCTCAAGTCTTCTGGTGCTGATTTTTGGAGTGATCGTAGAATTTTGAGTCCTCTTCGCGTTGCCGCCAGTTTTGCCTCGATCCGAGATCTGTACTGATCGTGGCGATGATTCTCGTAGGATCGCGTGAGCTGATCTGAGCAGGTCCGGCTCAGATCTAGAGTCGACTTTCAACGTCTGCCCGCCTGACCCGGTCAAGATCCGTGCGAGATCTTTGGAGTACTTCTTCCTATGGACATCGCCAACGATCTCCCAAAAACGGAGCCTCGATCTGACATCGGCAACTAATTTTTACTTATTTAATCGTGTTTCTATGTAGTTCTGGGTGCACAGAACTAGAAGCCGATTGAAACTGTTTCTGCACCCAGATCTGAAAACATCTGCTCACGCCCTTCGGAGTGGACAAACTACGTCTAGTCGCCGACGTTCTCCAATAAACGGCGCTCTGATCCACCTTCGGATCTTGGCGTACCGGCCTCCGCAAGCTTGCTGCGTAGGGTGACCAGCATGGACAGAACCGGGTCGGCTTTCCATCGGCGTACCCGAGCGACTCCGACTCGCGTCCCTCACCTCCTACGAGTGTGGCCCATCAACCCGGGTTCCAGCAACCCCAAATTTAGCCATTGTAGCCTTATACCTCCCTGCGTGGAGTGGGCATTAAGTTCTGCAATTGTAATTTTAACCGTTGTGTGTATTGGGGTTGTTTGGATTCGGCCGGGAATTCTTCCCCATGCCTAGTCATGGAGGTACGCGCTCATTCCTCTCTCACGTTCCTGGTTTAGTATATTATTATATATGCTGCATTTGTGAGATTAGGGCCGTTAGCTAGCTACAAATCACCGTGAATGTAAGTTGAGAGTGCCCGTTCCTTAGCTCCAGTCGAGCATCGAGCCCGAACTAGATACCCTTAGGCGACGGTGGTTCCTTAACCGCTGCGATCCCCACGTTTCCCTCGCAAGGGACGATCGTCGGGCTAGTTAGAGTGCTGTTGAGAGACGTCTCCACCCGGAGAACACCACGGTGGTCAGACGCCCGGCTTGCCTTTAGTGTGTTAGTGCTGGCCGCACATCGAGTCCGTCGTACGTCTTAGCCCGGTCGTCATCCGTCCCGCATCACCAAGGTTTGACCCAAGGGTTGATATTACAAAGGTTCTAGATGAACTAATGATAGTCTAGAACTTATAATATTGATCAAGAAACTTAATATAATGATTGGAAAGAGAAAAGAATGTACCGTTATGCTGTCGATTTATTTCCGTGAGCATGACATTTTTTAAATCTTTTTCTTGATCTCTCATACTCTAAATTGAAGCATTCATTCATTGATTGTTGTTATCATGAGTTATTGACCTCATTACATTCTTGGCCATACTTTATTGTTACACTCATGGAAGTAGCTTGATTTATACGTGAAGATGCAGTTCGGGCGCTGATTGTGTCCAAGGGCTCTATGCTAGTCCCCACGGCTGATTGCCGGAAACATACTATTTTATAAACCATGGGGTATGATGCTACTGGTGTCGCATTGCGCTGGGAGTACTTTCTTTATAAATAAGTGAAATCAATGAACACTCGTGAAAATCTAGTGACTTGCTACATGATTGACATTCTCGTGCGTAACCTTTATGGTTATGAAAGTGCATTCTCGATACATTCTTGTTCATGAAAGGCCAAATATCATGTTCTTGTTACATTCATCCTTGTTCATTCTTGTTCACTCTATCTTACATGATTATCGTGTTACTTTGGTTTAATCGCATGATATTCGCATTCACATGATTTTACCTTACTTCTTTAGAGCTAAATTGTTAATTACTTTAATAGTGCCTTCATGTTGATGCGAAGATACCTACTGGGCAAGTGTGCTCATTACCTATTTCTAATCTTTTTCAGGAAATGAAAGTGAGTTTGATTCGGGTTCAGAATGTTCAAGTAGCGGATCCGAGAGTGAATAAGGATGAGCGAAGGCTTAGGAAGTCTATATTGTTTAGATGGAGTCAATGTAATTTTCCTAATTCTTAAGTCTAGTAGAGTGAAAGATGGTGGAAAAAGTTATTGTATTTTGAATATTTGATTGATAACGGAATGAAGTTGGATTTATAGTAAATACTGTGCAATTGCATTCATTTTGTGTGATTGTCTTGCGCTCTGATCGTTCTTGCTTGCAAGAGGCTTACCATGCCGGCTGTTCACGCTCCCCGAGTTAGTCTTACGCTGAAATAAAGGCTCGGGACATGACAGTTAAGTTGGTATCAGAGCCTAAGTCTCAAGACTTAGGAAGAAGGAATCATGTCATAGGATAAGTCCAAGGTTTAAGGGCCCCTACCTATGAACTAAGGAAGAAGTTTCCATACCCATGTGAGAAGTGGGTAGAGCCCGGGATAAGATAATTAATTAGTTTTAAGATTTATTTTGTTCATTCCAATTTCATGAGAAATAACAAGTTGTTATTTTCTCCCAGGTACCTTTTCTTACAAATGGCTCATCGTGTAGATTGGGATGGTATGCAACAAATAGTTGCCGGCCTTACCCAGGCATTGCAAACTATAGCGCAAGGTGGCGTAGGAGCACGGGCTGGCGATCTACATCGTAATTTTCAGAGTTTAAACCCTCCACGTTTCTACGGTTCCTCTAACCCGGATGAAGCAGAAAATTGGATCGATGAAATGAATCGTATCTTTGATGTCATTCAATGCACCGATCAGGAGAAGGTGCGTCTGGCAACGTTTCAACTTAATAAGGATGCCCGTACTTGGTGGAAGTCGGTTCCAGCACCTCCAGCCAATGCACCTCATACATGGGACGGTTTTCTTACCCTATTCCGTGTCAAGTACTTTTCTGAGCACGTAAAGGAACAAAAGGCTATGGAGTTCGCCGCTCTTCGGTAAGGAATGATGACGGTTGCCGAATATGAACTAGAATTTTCAAGGCTAGCACCTTACGCACCACATCTTATCAGTACCGACTTATTGAAGGCAAATCGGTTTATGGACGGGTTACGACTCGATTTCATCCAGCAACTCGGGACCCAAAACATCCGTACCTATGCGGAGATGGTTCAACGAGCATGTTTATGTGAAAGGACCTTAGAGAAGGTCGAGAAGTTAAAAGGAAAAGGAGAAGAATCAAGCTGACGTTTCGATCGGCGTTATAAGAAAGAGAGATTTAGTATCACGGAACCCTATAAAAGCCGTGATAGTAAGAAAAGATCTAGGAGTGGGAACGGTGGAAGTTCCCACAAGTAAAAGAAAGTCAAGGAAGAGAAGGAGCAGGTCGCCACGGCTTGCACATTTTGTGAGAAATTCGGCCATTCGGCTGAGGAGTGTTGGAAGCACCTTGGGGCTTGTTTACACTGTGGAAGCAGGGAGCATCACATGCCGGATTGCCCCCTTATGAAGGACCAGCCATCTGGTAATGGACGCAGGAGGCAGGCTCGCCTCAATGCAGTTCCAGATGAAGAGGAAGCGCCCAAGGATGATGGGCTTATGGAAGGTACTCTTCAACTTTGTTCTCGTCCTACATTTATGCTATTTGATACTGGTGCCTCTCATTCTTTTATCTCCACTACTTTTGCTAAGACATTACCAATCGCATCAGTTCCCTTACCTTCAGATCTTGCTATTTCCACACCCTTAGGATCTGGAACTAAGCTTACCAACTATTATCTTGATAGCGAAGTGATAGTAGAAGGTCACAATCTCCCCGCAAACTTAGTATGCCTTGACATGAAAGGTTATGATGCCATTTTAGGGGTAGATTGGCTTGTAGACCACGATGCTTATATCAATTGTCGAAATAGGATTATATCTTTTTGAAAACCCGGTCTGTTAGCGCAGCAAGAGTGATATAGAAGGGGGGGGATGAATAGATCACTCCCAATTTGCAGAAACTCAGGCGGAAAATAGATTCTGCTGCTAACGCACCTCCTTAACCTGTACATAGAGAAAAGTAGATGAGAGTGAAGAACTGATCACTTGAAGGCAAAGAGACAAGCAAATGAAGAGCACAGAAATCAATAGCAAACCACAGAGGAGGCACTCGGTTTTTTAGGTGGTTCGATTGCAGTCCGCAATCTACATCCACCCCTCACTCCAACTAGAGTGAGGATTCCACTAGACGATGCTAGATCAATGCAGACTCAGTCTGCGAACAACATGCTGCAACACAGCTTGAACACCGAGGGAAACAAATCCCTCAACCAAGTTCTGCTACCCACAGAACTTGAAACCTGTTCTAGCTCCCAGCTAGAACACAACAGGAGAATCCTCTCCCTTCCTCCACACACCGGAGGAGAACAGTTAATGACAACCTGTCACTAACACCACCAGAGATCACCGATCTCTCTTCTTCTGCAATTCAGAGGGAAACTGGAGTAGTACTCCCTTCCTCCACACACCGGAGGGAAACCAATTCAAATCAGAATGGAAGAACGAAAATAAACGAAAGAAAAGTAGAAACAAAAAAACAATGAAGAAGAAATCGGTTCTGAAACCCAATACAAATGTAGCTTCAAATGAAGCAATTCATCAATCCACACACACTCTCTCTCTCTCAAATAAACTTCTCTCAGATATGGAACTCTCTGCCCTTTTTCTTTTCTGGATCGTGCAGACTCTCACCAATGGCTTCTGCTTTTTCATTTCACGATCGAGCTTCTACTGAAGGATGAAGCTCTATATTTATAGCAGATAATGGCGTGTGGCTGCTAGGTTCCCGCCTTAAGAATTCGGACCACGTGGCAGCATCCAGCAGGCTGTCAGAACACGTGTCCTCATCTGGGCACTCTCCTTATCCTCGGATCACGTGCCCAGCACCAGCACGCTCAGCAACTGGAGTTAGATGGCGTCAACTCACTTGCTCCAAAGGGTTGACGCAGCCATCATAGATCTTCAACCTTTTTAACCACTGCGTCGACTCCATCAGCCTTCTGCGTTGACGCAACGGTATCGGTATTCCAGTGATCAAGCCTTCAACATATGGGCGTGCTGCGTCGACGTTATCAGCATGTTGCGTTGACGCATTGAAGACATGTACATTTGTATACTGGCGTCTCTTAAGCCGCTGCGTCGACGCTGCTTGTTGATGGCGTTGACGCAGTAGAAGATATCGTGAAAGCTTCGTCGCTTGTAAGAGTCTCTGCTTCTTGAACTGCTGCGTCGACGCTGCTTGCTTGTGGCGTTAACACAATAGAAGACATCGTGAAAGCTTCGTCTATTGATGCGTGGACGCTTTAAGCTTCAGGCGTCGACCCTGTTCCTTTTCAGCAACAATAATGAAGTGTATCGACTTAGTGTTAACGTGAAGCATTGTATAGACTTCAGAGATCAATATAGCAACTGTGTACATAGTGAGGGAGTGTATAGACTTAGCAGTCTAGGTCTCTAACAACGAGTGTATAGACTTGTAACTCTTCATGAGATCTCAGTGTATAGACTCAACCAATGTGTGTAGTTGAAGATCTAACAATCGAGTGTATAGAGTTAGTTATGTGAGCACGCGTTGTATAGACTTCACACAAGAAGACAAACAGGCTGTACAGACTTGGAGAGTTGAACCCAATGTACAGACTTGTTGATATCAAATGAAGAGCTTCCAGTGTATGGACTTTGCAGTGCAAACGATAATGTATAGACTTATAGAAATGAAGTCTAGTGTATAGACTTGGGGAACTGTTCAATGTGTTGGGTTGGCATTGTATAGACTTGGCTTTGAGCACTTGGGCTGAAGGCAATGGGCAGACTAGGCGATGTGTAGACTTTGCCCAAGGAACCGAATGTATAGACTTTATGAGATGCAAACGGCTGAACAGACTTGAATGAGTATAGGGTGTATAGACTTGAAATCCACTGTACACGACTATATAGACTTTGAGGCTTAATGCAAAGGCCAGTGTACAGACTTCTAAAAACTGTTGCGTTGTATAGACTTTCATGAGACGCTAAAGTCTATACAGACTAGACCAGTGAGACACTGATAGAGACGATGCAATGCGATGTGGAGACTTTAACATTAGACGCTGCATGAGACGGTAGGCTGTACAGACTTGCAAAGAGTGTAGGGTGTATAGACTTGAAAGTCTCAAGGCGAAGTGCAAACATGCTGAGTTGACGTTGCAGCCACACACATGGGCGTGCTGCGTCGACGTTATCAGCATGTTGCGTTGACGCATTGAAGACATGTACATTTGTATACAGGCGTCTCTTAAGCCGCTGCGTCGACACTGCTTGTTGATGGTGTTGACGCAGTAAAAGATATCGTGAAAGCTTCGTCGCTTGTAAGAGTCTCTGCTTCTTTAACTGCTACATCGACGCTGCTTGCTTGTGGCGTTAACGCAATAGAAGACATCGTGAAAGCTTCGTCTACTGATGCGTGGACGCTTTAAGCTTCAGGCGTCGACCCTGTTCCCTTCAGCAACAATAATGAAGTGTATCGACTTAGTGTTAACGTGAAGCATTGTATAGACTTCAGAGATCAATATAGCAACTGTGTACATAGTGAGGGAGTGTATAGACTTAGCAGTCTAGGTCTCTAACAACGAGTGTATAGACTTGCAACTCTTCATGAGATCTCAGTGTATAGACTCAACCAATGTGTGTAGTTGAAGATCTAACAATCGAGTGTATAGAGTTAGTTATGTGAGCACGCGTTGTATAGACTTCACACAAGAAGACAAATAGGCTTTACAGACTTGGAGAGTTGAACCCAATGTACAGACTTGTTGATATCAAACGAAGAGCTTCCAGTGTATGGACTTTGCAGTGCAAACGACAATGTATAGTCTTAGAGAAATGAAGTCTACTGTATAGACTTGGGGAACTGTTCAATGTGTTGGGTTGGCGTTGTATAGACTTGGCTTTGAGCACTTGGGCTGAAGGCAATGGGCAGACTAGGTGATGTGTAGACTTTGCCCAAGGAACCGAATGTATAGACTTTATGAGATGCAAACGGCTGAACAGACTTGAATGAGTATAGGGTGTATAGACTTGAAATCCACTGTACACGACTATACAGACTTTGAGGCTTAATGCAAAGGCCAGTGTACAGACTTCTAAAAACTGTTGCGTTGTATAGACTTTCATGAGACGCTAAAGTCTATACAGACTAGACCAGTGAGACACTGATAGAGACGATGCAATGCGATGTGGAGACTTTAACATTAGACGCTGCATGAGACGGTAGGCTGTACAGACTTGCAAAGAGTGTAGGGTGTATAGACTTAAAAGTCACAAGGCAAAGTGCAAACATGCTGAGTTGACGCTGCAGCCCAATGAGTTGACGCTGCAACGTATTACTTTTACGTTCAACTGATGATGTATAGACTTAATCAAATGAAGAACCTGAACAGAAGAGTCTACGCATCAGCACACTAAGTTGACGCACAGGTGTGAGAACAGAGACATGCAATGACTGAAGGGTCGACGCATCAGCACGCTGAGTTGACACACTGGTGTGAAGACTGTGCAGACAGAGTGTAGGCAGAATTAAGGTAGAACATGTTATCTGACAGCCATTGAACTGTACTCACTCACATGATGAAGCAGCATTAATCAAGAGATAGAAGATTGGTTTATAGTGTGAGACATCATCAAAACCATAGGGATGCAACAATCTCCCCCTTTTTGATGATGACAACACTATGAATCAAGTAATATCAAGATTCAACAAGAAATTTATATCAGCTGCAACAAACAGATTAAATTCAAGGCATGCTCATGCAAATGAATTAAACATTACCTACAACACACTCTCATCTCCCCCACAACTCATAAACATATCAGCATGAAATAACATGACTCCCCCAAAGCTCAAGACAAATCCAAGACTCACTGATATTGCAGAACTTCTCACTGAAATTGTAGACATTGCAAACTTCTCTCCCCCTTTGACATCAGCAAAAAGAACTACAGAATGTATGACAGTGCTGGAAACATGAGGACTCAGGGCAGTAACTTCTTAGTGCAGAAAGTCACAAGTAGGTCTTAAGAGAATAAGTGAGATTCTAAACTCAAGAGAAGATTCTTTAGACTTCAGTACACAACAGAGAAGTAGAATGAGAGACAAGTTTATCAGCATACATAGTGGATGATTGAGAGCAGGAGTTCACAAGTATGGCCAGATATAGCTGATCATTCAACTATTCCACAAGACAGCAAGAGACTAAATTAGAGAGGTGTTTTCAAGGTATTGAAGACAAGCAATCCATTAGTTGCATAACAACAAGGAATTTTTGTTAGAGATGATTTTCAAGAAGATCAATGAGTAAATTGGTAGTTCACTTCCTTTGACATTAGGGAGACACCTTGATTAGAGGCCTGAATCCCCAATTACTCAGAGTGAGTACCTCATTACTTCCTTCCTTTTTTTTATTATTAAGGAACAGAGTTAGTAACTATGGCTTTTGACATGAGAAAACACCTTGATTAGAGGCCAGAGTCCCCAGCTACTCACCAGCAAGCCACCATTGCTCTGTCATGACTTTTCATTCATTTTAAGCATTTGACACCTCATGACTTGGGAGAACTATTCATTTCATTGATGAAGCTCCCAGTTTCTCAGTGATCAAAACAGAACATGTTTGTTCAGTTAAGCCCTTGAGTTAAAAAGATAGAATGATTGAAGACAATACCAAAAAGAACTTTTCTTATTTGAATTGAGTCTTGAAGTCTAGATTTCAAGTTGATTGGGTCAGATATCAAGACATACAAGTTTTTGGCCTGAACCATAATCAATGACAATGTAGGAAGATATACTTTATGCAATTAGTCCAGATCTCTGAAAGAGTACCAAAGGAAAGATTCTAACTTGGAGATTAGAGTCACTGACTTATAGACTTAAGAGATAAGTGACACTCTACAGCTTGAGGGAACCACACTAAATCAGTCATATAAGACTAGCAAAGGTACACATCTGGATAGCCCTTTTGAATCTGTCAAAGAACTTCTCTTCTCACATCACAACTCAGCTCCCCCTAAGACATAGCATTCCTCAATGAAATATTCCAGCAAAATCTCAAGGCTTCCCCTTTATTTAGAGCATTCCTGACAGCTAACCAGTAAGCATTTTGAACTCCCCCTTAAACCAGCATGCAAGAGGGCTAAACATCAGACAAATACAACTCCCCTCACAACAAGAACAGGCTTCATAATTAAGACAATTTGTATAAGCCTAATTCTCTTCTCAATGTGGAAAATTTTTCATTATCCAGAGGTTTTGTGAATATGTCAGCAATCTGATTATCTGTGCCTACATGAATCAGTTCAAAATTATTCTTAGACACCTCATCTCTTATAAAATGATGTCTTATCTCTATGTGTTTGGTTCGTGAATGCAAAATAGGATTTTTAGCAAGATTGATGGCACAAGTATTATCACAGTAAATAGGTGTGCACCCCAGGTCTACTTGGTAGTCCTGAAGCTGGTGTTTAATCCATATGACTTGTGTTCCACAACTCCCTGCAGCCACATATTCAGCTTCTGCAGTGGAGAGGGCCACATAATGTTGTTTCTTGGAGCCCCAAGACACTAAACACCCACCCAAGAATTCACAATGGCCACTTGTACTTTTCCGGTCTAGTTTACAGCCTGCATAGTCAGCATCTGTGTATGCTACTAGGTTAAGTGTGTGAGATGCAGGAAACCATAAACCAAGAGAGTGACTAGCTGACAAATATCTGAAGATTCTTTTAACTGTAGCTAAGTGTAGTTCAGTAGGTCTAGACTGATACCTTGCACACATTCCTACACTGAATTGTATATCAGGTCTAGAGGCTGTCAAGTAAAGTAGTGATCCAATCATACCTCTATAAAGTTTGGCATTTACTTCTTTACCTGTCTCATCTGCATCCAATGAAGTATTGGTGCCCATGGGTGTAGTAATGTGTTTTAAATTTTCCATGCCAAACCTTTTGAACAGTTCCATTGTGTATTTGGTTTGGTTGATGAAGCACCCATCTTCTAGCTGCTGCACCTGCAATCCAAGAAAATATTTTAGTTCACCAACCAAGCTCATTTCAAATTCAGCAGACATCATGGTAGAAAATTCATCGCATAGTTCATGCTTAGTTGATCCAAATACAATGTCATCTACATATACCTGAACTATGATGAGATCTTTATTCATGCCCTTGGTAAATAAAGTCTGATCAACTTTATCTCTTTTGTATCCCTTGCTGATCAGAAATTCAAACAATCTTTCATACCAAACTCTTGGAGCCTGCTTTAGACCATATAAAACTTTGTTTAACCTGAAAACTTGGTTACGTTGAGGAGAATATTGAAATCCAGGAGGTTGTTCAACAAAAACTTCTTCTTTAATAACTCTATTTAAAAAAGCACTTTTAACATCTATTTGTTGGAGTTTTATGTTCTTTGAGCATGCAAAGGTAAGCAACAATCTTATAGCTTCCATCCTAGCAACAGGTGCATAGGATTCATCAAAGTCTACACCGAATTCTTGACAGTAGCCTTTGGCTACTAGTCTGGCCTTATTCCTCGAGATAATTCCATCTTCATTCATCTTATTTTTGAACACCCACTTGGTTCCTATGACATTAATACCATTTGGTCTTGGGACAAGCTCCCAGACATTATTCCTTTCAAACTGACCTAATTCCTCACTCATAGCATTGACCCAAGCTTGATCAGCTAAGGCCTCTTCTACTGTTTTGGGTTCAATTTGTGAAACTAAAGCAATTAAGTCATCATTATTCACATTTCTAAAATGAGACCTAGTCCGAAGAGGATCTTCAGGATTGCCTATGACTTTATCTAAAGGATGGTCTTTAAGAAATCTGATATTTGTTGAAGACTCACCTGTTTCTCTTGGCCCTTCCTGATTGGGGGAATTTGTTTCTCCATTTGGCTGAGTCTTCTCTTCTTCCTGTTGGTCTTCTAGAAAGTCTCCACCATGATTGGAATCCCTGTCAAGATTTTCAACATTAGAAACATCTTTCTTTTCACTAAAAAGGATGTGTGGAGATTCTTCCACTTTCTGATCTGATATGTTAAATACCCTATATGCCCTTGACACTTCAGAGTAACCCAAGAATATTCCAGGTGAACTCTTGGCTTCAAACTTGTCTAAATCTTTCTTATCATTGTTATGAATAAAACATTTTGCTCCAAAAATTCTGAAATGAAACAAGTTTGGTTTCTTACCTTTTAGAAGCTCGTAGGGTGTTTTCTTATGTATGGGTCTTACCATGGCCCTGTTGATTATGTAGGTTGCTGTATTGGCCGCTTCTGCCCAAAACCTTCTAGGTAATTTACTTTCAATCAACATGGTTCGGGCCATTTCCACCACTGTTCTATTTCTTCTCTCCACAATCCCATTTTGTTCAGGTATCCTGGGAGAAGAAAACCTGTGAGTTAGTCCTTCTTTGTCACAAAGATCAGTAAACATGGAGTTTTCAAACTCACCTCCATGGTCAGATTGAATAGAACTAACCTTGTACTTCCCTTCCTATTTGACCTTATTGAAAAACAGATTAAACTTTTGAAATGCATCACTCTTATTTGCTAAGAAAAATATCCATGAATATCTGGAGAAGTCATCTATGATGACATAGCCAAACCTGTTTCCATTAAGACTCTGAGTTCTAGTTGGACCGAAAAGGTCCATATGAAGAAGTTCCATTGGTCTAGAAGACAATGGCTCAGATCTTAATTTAAAAGAATTTCTGGTCTGTTTGCCTAGAGCACAGGCATCACATGCCTTTGATATTGAGTTGAATTTAATTCTAGGCATGCCACTAACTAAATCATGCTTGACCATATTATTTAAAGTTGAAAAGCTAGCATGACCTAGACGTCTATGCCATTCAAAGGCATCATTTTCAGAATTGGCAGATAAGCAAATAGTAGATTCAGAATTCTCATGTAACTCTACAATGTAGACATTATTAATCCTGTTGGCTACAAATTTAACCATGTCAGAATTTGTTTCAAGAATTTTACATGAACTATCATCAAATACAACCCTGTGACCCCTGTCACATAATTGGCTAATGCTAATCAGGTTGTGTTGAAGCCCTTCCACAAGTAATACTTTTTCAATGGAATTTGTGGAAGACTTACCTACTGTGCCAACTCCAATTATTTTACCTTTGTTCTTTCTTCCAAACTTGACCAGACCCCCTGGCTTCATCTCTATCTTGCTAAACTTGGATCGGTCTCCTGTCATATGCCTGGAGCAGCCACTGTCGAGGTACCACTTGTTGTCTTCAGCTGCCAGGCCGACCTACACAAATATATCAAGCAGATTGATTTGGAACCCAGGATGAGTTGGGTCCAAGGACATTGTTCAAATCTCTGATCAAGTGTTTAGGTATCCAGATTTGTTTCAGCATGGTTTTCTCTGGCACCTTCCTTTCTGGTTTATTAAAGTTGAATCCAACTGAACTGGAGAAGTGAGTTCTATTCCATTCATTAGTCTTCCTATTCCTAGGAAACTTCCTGTAGGCTTGTTGATTAGTATATCTTTGACCATGAAAGATATTTCTCTAGTAGGTCCTGTTTGGACCCATTTGATTGTTGTAATTCCAGCTCTTATTCTGATTTACTTTCTTGGTCCATCTACCATTTGTGTTCTGGTAAGTGGGCTTAGTGTTATTCTTCATAAAATTCATTCCCATCTTAAATGGTTGTCCAGTACTGATTTTTGTGTTTTCTTTAGGACTTTGAATTGCCTTAGAGCTGTTTAAGCTGGATGGTGTGTCCGGCTTTTCTTTTCGCTTCTCTGGACAGAAGGTGATGGTCTTGAATTGGAAGGGTCTCTTGTTGGTTGGGTCATAGCCTAGACCTTCCTTATTGAAATTGACCCTAGTCCCTAGTATAGCATCTAGGCTAGTCTTTCCTTGGACAAACTTTTCTAAGACTTTCTGTTTGTCTTCCAGCTCCTTTTGAAGAAACTCAAAATTCTTTAGGAGTTCAGCATTTACTTTCTTCACAGCTTCATATTTCTCTGAATTCACTCTAATTTCATTCATGCTTTCTTCAATTTTAGTTTTGAATTCATTGAGCTATTTTTGACTTTCTTGAATTTCTCCCTTAAGCTTATCATTCTCTTTCCTTAGTGAGGTCATTTCTTCTAGTTGTTCTTTTAGCTTTTCATTTTCCTCATAGACCAGAGTTTGTTCTTCAATATTTATGTTAAATTTTCTTTTCAGAACTCTGTGCTCTTTGCTAAGAGAATTAAATTTATCTAGCAAATCACCATAAGCATCCTCCCAGTCATCAATTGAGAAATTTTCAAAGACGTTTATTACCTCCTCTTCACTGTTTGCCATAAGGCAAATTCCAACGTCATATTCTTCTGAGGAAGCATCTTCGGGATCTTCTTCTTCCTCGCTCCATGTGCAGACCATCGCCTGTGGCTTCTTCTTCTTCTGCACCTTTATGTTTTTCTTCTGAAGATAAGGACCCTTCTTCTGGAGGTCTGGGCATTCGCCTCTCATGTGTCCCTGTTTGTTACAATTAAAACAAGTCAGTTTCTTAGGATTTCTATCCCTGTAACTGGTAAATTCAGCATTCTTGTTAAAGGGTTGTGGCTTCTTCTTCCTAAAGGTCTTTCCATTTTTCTTCAAAAATTTTCTGAACTGTCTAGTGAGCATTGCCTGCTCCTCCTGGTCAAGATTTGATAAACCTTCAAGCTCGGACTCAGACTCGGGGCTACTGCTGCTGCTCCCACTGTTACTACCCTTGTTGCGGGAAGCTCTTAGAGCTACATTTTTACCCTTCATCTCAATTCCTTCTCCACCTCCTTGGAAATTCATCTCATAGGTCATCAGGGATCCTATGAGTTCATTCACGGTTAAGACAGTCAAATCTTTTGACTCCTCAATCACAATGGCCTTAGTGTGCCATGCCGGGGATAAAGATCTAAGGATTTTCCTAACTATATCTGCCTCAGCAAGATCCTTCCCTAGCCCTTTAAGAGTGTTAGTGATCAAGGATAACCTGGCATACATTTCGGTTATATTCTCATCTGCATTCATCTTAAACATTTCATACTTAGAAGTATAGAGGTTTACCTTCGAGGCTTTCACTTGAGCTGTACCTTCATAGATCAATTGCAGCTCATCCCACATTCGCTTGGCAGTTCTGTATGCAGATATACGGGCATATTCCTCTGGAAGAACAACACACTGGATTATGTTCAGCGCCGTCCAGTTGAGTGAAGAGAGCTTGACATGGTCATCTGTCCAAGCATCCTCGTTTGGTGGCACCTCATATGGCCCCACCGTGATTACTCTCCACAGTTTATGACTCTGAGCTCTGATGAACACTTCCATCCTGTTCTTCCAAAACAGATAGTTACTACCATCGAAATAAGGAGGGGGACTAATGGATTGACCTTCGGCCATGAAGGTTCTAGGACCACCAGCATTTCCTTGACCGTTCGTCCACATGGCGTAAACCTGCTCTGATACCAATTGTTAGCGCAGCAAGAGTGATATAGAAGGGAGGGGATGAATAGATCACTCCCAATTTGCAGAAACTCAGGCGGAAAATAGATTCTGCTGCTAACGCACCTCCTTAACCCGTACACAGAGAAAAGTAGATGAGAGTGAAGAACTGATCACTTGAAGGCAAAGAGACAAGCAGAAGAAGAGCACAGAAATCAATAGCAAACCACAGAGGAGGCACTCGGTTTTTTAGGTGGTTCGATTGCAGTCCGCAATCTACATCCACCCCTCACTCCAACTAGAGTGAGGATTCCACTAGACGATGCTAGATCAATGCAGACTCAGTCTACGAACAACATGCTGCCACACAGCTTGAACACCGAGGGAAACAAATCCCTCAACCAAGTTCTGCTACCCACAGAACTTGAAACCTGTTCTAGCTCCCAGCTAGAACACAACAGGAGAATCATCTCCCTTCCTCCACACACCGGAGGAGAACAGTTAATGACAACCTGTCACTAACACCACCAGAGATCACCGATCTCTCTTCCTCTGTAATTCAGAGGGAAACTGGAGTAGTACTCCCTTCCTCCACACACTGGAGGGAAACCAATTCAAATCAGAATGGAAGAACAAAAATAAACGAAAGCAAAGTAGAAACAAAAAACAATGAAGAAGAAATCGGTTCTGAAACCCAATACAAATGTAGCTTCAAATGAAGCAATTCATCAATCCACACACACACTCTCTCTCTCGAATAAACTTCTCTTAGATATGGAACTCTCTGCCCTTTTTCTTTTCTGGATCGTGCAGACTCTCACCAATGGCTTCTGCTTTTTCTTTTCACGATCGAGCTTCTACTGAAGGATGAAGCTCTATATTTATAGCAGATAATGGCGTGTGACTGCCAGGTTCCCGCCTTAAGAATTCGGACCACGTGGCAGCATCCAGCAGGCTGTCAGAACACGTGTCCTCATCTGGGCACTCTCCTTATCCTCAAATCACGTGCCCAGCACCAGTACGCTCAGCAACTGGAGTTAGATGGTGTCAACTCACTAGCTCCAAAGGGTTGACGCAGCCATCATAGATCTTCAACCTTTTTAACCACTGCGTCGACTCCATCAGCCTTCTGCGTTGACGCAACGGTATCGGCAGTCCAGTGATCAAGCCTTCAACTGATGTGATACCACTACGGGGTATGCAGCAAGCAAATGTAAACTTAGGACCTATTCCGCATTCACAACCACATAGCAATTAAGTTGATAAATCGGGGCCAAATCGCCGTCGCACACGCGCAAGCCCGGGGTGACTAAATGATGCTAGGAGGAGGTGATGGATCAAGACCCTTGCTGGTAGAGTGCCAGCTGGGCTAGGGTTGCCCTCCCGAGGGTACGTAGCCCACGCTTATGGGGCTGGCCGGTGCCAATTGGGGCACTAGGTTCCACTTTCTCACTTTAGCCACGGTGACCACACTAAGATGGTGGCTCCGGGATCGGGCACTCGCTCGCATGCACAACGGAGCTATGTCTACGGATATTAACTGAACAGACACTAAATAATAATGGAGCAAAGTTTAGAGCTCACCTGGTTGGTTTGAAGAAACCAACCCCGTTCGGAGACGTGGGCGAGCGGGGAAGTGTGGATCCCGCACACTGCGCTGATGTAGCTTGAGCTGCTTAATGCAAACACTACTCCTCGCGCAGGAGGGTTAGACTAAGGGTGGGGAAATCAAGCTTACATCCAAACACTACCTCCACGCAGGGAGGGGCGATAAGCCGGCCAGGCGGGAGGGAGAAACTCGCCTAGGTTGTAGGAGAGGAAGCCGACGTAGGATCTGCTTGCTTGCTGTGAGAGGGGACAGGCCGCCGCTGTTGCAGTCGCAGCTCTTACTCCGGAATTCTGCCGGTGACGAGACCAGGAGGGAATTCTTCATAACAGAAGCTGGGGCGCCTCTGAATTTTACTGAATTCTTCTGACGTCGTCGCTGGCCGCGGCAGAGGCTCGAACAGGACGAAGGAAACTGGGGTTGACAGCTTCAGATCTGATGCAGTAGGATGCAGAAGTTGTACCGTGGGCTCCCGAGCTCCGAATCTCGAACCGTCAGAATTTATGGAACCGTGGATGAACCCTCTTGGCAGAAAAACTGGTGGGGAGGCCGTCGGAGATCGGGGTGGCCTGGGGGACACCGATGAGTGAGTGCTGGTCGCAGAAGACTGGAGAAGGCAGTCCCGCGCGACTGGAGGGGAAAAATCAGAACTTTGGCTCCCGGATGCCGAATGTAGCTCTGCTTCTTTCTCCTGGTCGTGGACAGGGGGAGGAAGAACTTTGAAAAAGGAATCTCAGTCAGAATCCTCCACTGTGAATCATGGTTCAGCTTCTGGTCGAACTCTGGTTCTCTGCAGGTGGAGCTTGGTGCAGTCGAGGGAGAATGGCTCTCCCGGGCAGCTCCGGATTCGGAATGGTACGATTCTTTCTCGCCTGCATAGTGGACTGGACGACCTTTCCAGCAATGTATGGTACGCCTCTGGATGCAGCTTTATGACTCATAGGAAGCTTCTGCAAGTCGCAACCTTTTCTGCCACCTGCAGACTATCAAAGTAAAGGGAAAGGATGGTGGAAGAACTAGTGGTAGGGGAGGGGATTGGCAATAGTGGAGATGGTGGGGTGGATGGTTGATGGGAGGAGGGTGCTTGGGGATGTGGAGGGAAGAGGAACAGGGGGATTATGGAGCCTTAGAGGGAGGTGGAGTGGAGAGGCCGCAGCTATCAGGTGGGGGGTGGTGGGTTCGGCCAAGGCAATGGGGTGGGTGTAGATGGAGAGGGGGGTGCGCAACTAGTGGTGGGGTGGGGGTTTGGAGGGTCAAGGGATATGAATGAGGGTGTGGGGGAGTGGGAAGGTTGCTTGGGGAAGAGGGATGGGTGTCTTGGATGTGGGGAAGGTGTATGGGGAATGGGAAGAGTTGCCTAGGGTGGAGGAGGTAATGAAGGGAGTTATGAGTCTTGGGAATATGAAAGGGTGGAGGGATGAGGTGGCAGCTGAGGTGGCAGGGGGAGGGGGAGGTGAAAGGGCAGGTTCGCCCAAGGGAGAGAGAGAGAGGAGGAGGAAGAGAGAGAGAGGGGGTCGGCCCCCTTAGTGAGAGAGAGAGAAGGAGAGAGTGAGGGCTAGAGAGAGAGAGAGAGGAGTGCACTTATGCTTGCAATATTCAAATCTTCATTAACCTTAAAAGAGGGGGTTTGGGGTCCTATATATAGGAAAACCCAATTTACAAAAAGTCCTCATGGAATGGACAAATGACGAAAGACCAAGGGGTGGGGAGAGGGGCGCCCATGGGCCAGACCAAAGAAATGGCCCAATAAGAACTACTAGCCCCATTAGCCCACTAGCCTACATATAAGCATAAGTAAATAACATGATAACATAGTAACATGACTCAAAACATAGGCAAGTACATCAAAATGACTCAAGAAAGGAGAAAATACGTCAATATGTTCTCAATATTAAGCTCCTGTGTCGTCGTGGGCCCATCCAGTCGTGCAGTCACACACTACTTGTCTCCGGAAGGGAGAGAGGTGTCGAGCCAAAGGGAATCCTGGGTGATGTCCCCATCAACTCCCCCGGGCTGCGAAGAGCTCGACTCTGTCGAGAAAGGGTCCACTCGACTGCGGTAATGCTCCAGGAGGTCGGGGTCCAACTGTTGAAGATCCTCCCTACTCACCCATGAATCATCTGAAGGGGGCCGGCCCTTCCACCTGACCAAGTATCGCTCGTTTGCTTTGCTCCGGGTGACAGTGACCTGTTCATCCAATATCCGCTCTATTTGCTCCCGTTGGCCCCTCTGGACTGGTGGAACTCTCTCATGGGTGGTGGCTCTCTCAGAAGGTGGAATAGGCTCAATTCCCTCACTAGGTGTCACCGTGGGACCCCTATATGGCACCAAGTCAGCCACATTGAATGTGGGACTTACTGTGTACTCCTCGGGGAGGTCCAACACATAAGCGTTTGTGCCAATCTTCCTCAGAACCTGGAAGGGGCCTGATCCACGCGACCTCAGTTTGGAGACATTTCCAGGGAAAAGCCTCTCAGTTCTTACCATCACATAGTCACCCTCGTGAAACTCTTGGTGGCGTCGGTGGGAATCGGCCATTTTTTTATACACCTCATTGCTTTTGTTAATGTGTTTGCGGATTTCTTCATGTAATTCTTTCATGTGTTGGGCATACGACTCAGCACTAATAGACACTCTAGCATGTGGAGGCAAAGGAATGAGATCTGTAGGCTTTCTAGGCTTTTACCCATGCACAGCTTCAAATGGGCTCATCCCTATCGACCTATTCACTGAATTGTTGTATGCAAACTCTGCATGGGGTAATATGAGATCCCAAGTCCCGGGGTGATCCTCAACAAGACAACGGAGTAGATTCCCAAGACTCCTATTAATGACTTCGGTCTGGCCGTCAGTTTGAGGGTGATAGGCCGTGGAAAATTTGAGAAGGGTCCCCATTAGGTGCCAGAGAGTTTTCCAGAAATAGCTGGTGAATTTGACATCCCTATCAGAAATGATGGTCTTGGGTAGGCCATGGAGGCGGACGACCTCATCAAAGAATAGACGGGCCACATGAGAGGCATCGGAGGTTTTAGAGCAGGGGATGAAATGGGCCATCTTAGAAAACCTATCCACTACGACAAAGATGGAATCATGCCTTTTTTGAGTCCTAGGTAGGCCTAAGACGAAGTCCATGCTTAAGTCCTGCCAGGGACGATCAGGGACAGGGAGTGGGGTGTATAGGCCTGTGTTCTGTCTTGTCTGTTTGGCTGAGGCACATATCCGGCACTGTCCTACAATTTTGGCTACGTCCCTTTTGAGGCTTGGCCAATAGAACTGACCCTCAACCAAAGTAATGGTTTTATGCACCCCAAAATGCCCAGCAAGGCCTCCTGCATGTAACTCCCAGACCAGGAAATCCCGTAGAGAGGTCCTAGGTATGCAAAGTCTATGGCCTTTGAAGATGAATCCGTCCTCTAAGATGAATTCTTGGTGTTCCTTAGGTGAGAGGGTGGACAGAGTGGTATGGATTGGACCAAAGTCCGGGCAATCAGAGTACTCCTCCTTGAGTCTTTCAAATCCTATGACTTCTACCCGGACGGTAGCTAGCAAGGAAATTCTCCTACTGAGGGCATCGGCAGCACGGTTTTCACTTCCGGCTTTATGTTTGATCACAAATGTGTAGGCTTGGATGTATTCGACCCATCGGGCATGTCGAGCATTCAGTTTCTGCTGGGAGTTGAGGTATTTCAGGGCCTCATGGTCGGAGAATATGACAAATTCTTTAGGCAAGAGATAGTGTCTCCAATGCCGGAGGGATTGTACCACGGCATAAAATTCCTTGTCGTAGGTGGAGTACCTCATCCTGGCATCACACAACTTCTCACTAAAGTAGGCCACTGGGTGTCCTTCCTGGCTAAGGATCCCACCAATTCCTACCCCAGAGACATCACAAGTCACTTCAAAGACTTTGGAGAAATCAGGGAGGCATAAGACAGGGGCTTGGGTCATTCTCTCTTTGAGCTCTTGGAAGGCCCTAGATGCTGACTTGGTCCACACAAAGGTCCCCTTTTTGAGGCAGTCGGTGATAGGGGCCGTGACTGTGCTGAACCCCCGGATGAACCTACGGTAAAAGGTGGCTAATCCATGAAAACTCCAGACTTCATGGAGAGTGCGGGGCTCCGGCCATTCGAGGATGGCTTGGACCTTTTCAGGGTCCATAGATACCCCCTCGGTGGAGACAACATACCCAAGGAAGGTAATGGATTTTGTCATGAAGTGACATTTTCCCAAATTGGCAAAGAGGCTTTCCTTCCTAAGGGTGGTGCAGACTTGCCTAAGATGACTGAGGTGTGCTTCCTTGGACTGGCTGTAGATGAGGATGTCATCAAAATAGACTACCAGGAAGACTCCAATGTAGGGCCTAAGGACCTCGGTCATAAGGCGCATAAATGTGCTTGGGGCGTTAGAGAGCCCAAAAGGCATCACCAGCCATTCAAAGAGCCCATCCTTGGTTTTAAAGGCAGTTTTCCACTCATCCCCGAGCCTTATCCTAACCTGATGGTAGCCACTCTTGAGGTCTATCTTGGAGAAAATGATGGCTCCAGCTAGCATGTCTAGCATATCGTCAAGTCTAGGTATGGGGAACCTATATTTGACGGTAATCTTGTTGATGGCCCTGCTATCAATACACATGCGCCATGTCCCATCTTTCTTTGGTGTGAGGAGGGCTGGGACAGCACAAGGACTTTTGCTTAGACGGAGAAAGCCTTTTCTAATGAGTTCCTCCACTTGCCTCCTCAATTCAGCATGTTCAGTGGGATTGAGGCGATAGTGGGGAAGGTTTGGGAGGGTGGCCCCTGGGACAAGGTCAATAGCATGCTGGACATCCTTCATGGGTGGCAGTTGATCGGGGAGCTCCTCGGGGAACACATCCTTGAATTCTTCTAGGAGAGGGTGTATCTCCACAGGATGAGGGTTGGAGGGGGTGGGTTCCCCTAGGCATATGACTACAGCGCATATGGGTGTCCCGAGGGCTACCTCTTTGATGGAATCCTCGGTTCAAGATTCAAAATTTAAAAATTTGACGGGGATCGGCAATCAACTTCATCAACACAATCAAATGGCCAATCTATTTGTCTCATGATAATTGGGCCTCTTTATGGGCCTTATGGGTTATGTCCGTAGCAATTATGTAATAGTCCTTTCATATTTTTATCTTTAAGTCTTCCAATAGAGTGTCTTTTAGTCTCCCCAAGAGAACTATAATGAGTAGACATTAAGTGTTTAGGATAGTGTCTTTTGGTCTCCCCAAGAGAACTATAATAAGTAGACATTAAGTGTTTAGGATAGTGTCTTTTGGTCTCCCCAAGAGAACTATAATAAGTAGACATTAAGTGTTTAGGATAGTGTCTTTTGGTCTTCTTTGAGAGTCTATAAAAGAGTCATGTATCTTTCATTTGAAAAACAGTGAATGAAATCTTATTTTTGGAACCCCCATGTGATGCCCACGTAGGAGGGGCCTTCCCCTCCTTTATCTTCTTCCCCCCCCCCTCTTTTAATTCCCATGGCCGTGAGTGCCTGTTCTTCCTTCCCTCTCCACGGGTGAGATGCCCAGTTCTTCCCTCCCTTGCCACGGGTGTTGATGCCCTTCATTCCTCCCTTCTCCTCCAGCCACCAGCATCTTCCGCTCACCCCCACAGCTTGGCCGAACTTCCCGTTCCCCAGTTCCTCCTGTCTTCTAACCCAATCTTTCACTGCTGCGGCAGTCTACCTTCCTTGCCTCACCCTCTAAGCTTCTTCCTCCCGGCCACGCTATTACCTCATACGCCCACGCTACCTCCGTTCCCGTCATACACGCACTGCACCCCTTTCCACAGCCTCAAGACAACCCCCTGCAACCCCAACCACGTCCACCCACTATCCCCATAGCTTACACCCACAAACACCACCACTAAACTTAGCCCCCACTCCACAAGCCCATCCCAAACCCGCAGGCAGCTTCTGGCCCAATTTGCAGAGTAACTTCCAGCTCGTTCCAGGTGGAGTCTGCATCCAAGGTCTTCAGCAAAGTTGATCGTCCACAAGTCCTCTTCGCAAGCGAGTTGGAATCGTGTCGATCCGAGTTCGTGGCCGCCCACAAGGGACTTTCTTCCCCGACTGCGCAGAGAAGGCCTGACAGCGACCTGAAGCGGTTTGGGGCAGCAACCACGACCTCTTCTTGAAGGATTCAGGCTCCAGGATCTTCATCAAAGTTCTCCATCCTCAAGTCAGCTACCGGGATCAGAAGACGGAACCGCAATCAGAGGTCGGTGGCCAGAGTTACAAATTTTATACCCCGACGACCCCATTCTGCCTCCTGTCTGTCTCCTCCGACCAGTCCCCACTCAACGGGACCTGCACGTCCACACCGACATCCGACTGAGGTGAGACCAGTGCCGCTGGAAAGTAGTCGTCCCCACGATTCCAACGCCACCTGCCGCGCACCAAACGGAGTTCGGGGTTGCTCGTGGTGTCCCTGTCAAGCCGCTGTTCAGAAGCTGCCCCTGCACAGAACCAGAACGGGGTCCCCGCTCAGTCGTCCGTGGCGACCAGGTTCGGGCGGAACCAAAATTCAGAAAAATTGTGCTGTATCCCTACCCTGTTACGAAGCCAACGGCACCAACCGCGCCTCCGGCAAAATTCCAGAGTGCGATCCACAGCCACTTCAACAGCTGCTGGTCACAGATTCCAGAACCGGACAGAATCGACTTCGGCATTTGTTTCACATCAAGTGGTATCAGAGCTTAGGGAATCGGGCCGTCCCATCGGACCGAGATCCTGAGCTTTGAGGTTCGAGGTCGAACCTCCTCCAAGCGGAGGAGTATGATGGAATCCTCGGTTCAAGATTCAAAATTTAAAAATTTGACGGGGATCGGCAATCAACTTCATCAACACAATCAAATGGCCAATCTATTTGTCTCATGATAATTGGGCCTCTTTATGGGCCTTATGGGTTATGTCCGTAGCAATTATGTAATAGTCCTTTCATATTTTTATCTTTAAGTCTTCCAATAGAGTGTCTTTTAGTCTCCCCAAGAGAACTATAATGAGTAGACATTAAGTGTTTAGGATAGTGTCTTTTGGTCTCCCCAAGAGAACTATAATAAGTAGACATTAAGTGTTTAGGATAGTGTCTTTTGGTCTCCCCAAGAGAACTATAATAAGTAGACATTAAGTGTTTAGGATAGTGTCTTTTGGTCTTCTTTGAGAGTCTATAAAAGAGTCATGTATCTTTCATTTGAAAAACAGTGAATGAAATCTTATTTTTGGAACCCCCATGTGATGCCCACGTAGGAGGGGCCTTCCCCTCCTTTATCTTCTTCCCCCCCCCCTCTTTTAATTCCCATGGCCGTGAGTGCCTGTTCTTCCTTCCCTCTCCACGGGTGAGATGCCCAGTTCTTCCCTCCCTTGCCACGGGTGTTGATGCCCTTCATTCCTCCCTTCTCCTCCAGCCACCAGCATCTTCCGCTCACCCCCACAGCTTGGCCGAACTTCCCGTTCCCCAGTTCCTCCTGTCTTCTAACCCAATCTTTCACTGCTGCGGCAGTCTACCTTCCTTGCCTCACCCTCTAAGCTTCTTCCTCCCGGCCACGCTATTACCTCATACGCCCACGCTACCTCCGTTCCCGTCATACACGCACTGCACCCCTTTCCACAGCCTCAAGACAACCCCCTGCAACCCCAACCACGTCCACCCACTATCCCCATAGCTTACACCCACAAACACCACCACTAAACTTAGCCCCCACTCCACAAGCCCATCCCAAACCCGCAGGCAGCTTCTGGCCCAATTTGCAGAGTAACTTCCAGCTCGTTCCAGGTGGAGTCTGCATCCAAGGTCTTCAGCAAAGTTGATCGTCCACAAGTCCTCTTCGCAAGCGAGTTGGAATCGTGTCGATCCGAGTTCGTGGCCGCCCACAAGGGACTTTCTTCCCCGACTGCGCAGAGAAGGCCTGACAGCGACCTGAAGCGGTTTGGGGCAGCAACCACGACCTCTTCTTGAAGGATTCAGGCTCCAGGATCTTCATCAAAGTTCTCCATCCTCAAGTCAGCTACCGGGATCAGAAGACGGAACCGCAATCAGAGGTCGGTGGCCAGAGTTACAAATTTTATACCCCGACGACCCCATTCTGCCTCCTGTCTGTCTCCTCCGACCAGTCCCCACTCAACGGGACCTGCACGTCCACACCGACATCCGACTGAGGTGAGACCAGTGCCGCTGGAAAGTAGTCGTCCCCACGATTCCAACGCCACCTGCCGCGCACCAAACGGAGTTCGGGGTTGCTCGTGGTGTCCCTGTCAAGCCGCTGTTCAGAAGCTGCCCCTGCACAGAACCAGAACGGGGTCCCCGCTCAGTCGTCCGTGGCGACCAGGTTCGGGCGGAACCAAAATTCAGAAAAATTGTGCTGTATCCCTACCCTGTTACGAAGCCAACGGCACCAACCGCGCCTCCGGCAAAATTCCAGAGTGCGATCCACAGCCACTTCAACAGCTGCTGGTCACAGATTCCAGAACCGGACAGAATCGACTTCGGCATTTGTTTCACATCACTCTTCCTCGAGTTCTTGTCTAGTGATGAGGTGAAGGCCCTTGATGGTGCTCTTAGGGGTGGATTGTTGACTTGTTGGTGGGGTTGGGACCCCTGGGTTTTGAGGTGGTGTAGGGAGAATTCCCTTGGGGGGTAGTTCCTTTCGGGGTGGGGAAGGGTTGAGGTGAATGGTCTTCCCCTCGTGTTCAAATGTGCATGTGTTTGTTTTCCCCTGGATGGTAGCATTGACATCATATATCCAAGGTCTCCCTAGTAGGATGCTTCCTACAGCCATAGGTATGATGTCACATCATATTTGTCCCTGGTAGGATGAAAAGGTGATGGGGATAAGACAACATGTGTTGATGGGTAGGGAGTGGTTGTTTATCCATGACACACGGTATGGTTTGGGGTGGGGTGTTGGGGTAAGCCTAAGGAGTTTGACGGTGTCCGGGGACACGGCGTTGACACAACTCCCGTTGTCTAGGATGACCTTCCTAACATGGTCTCCGATTTTGATGAAGGTGTGGAAAATGGAAGTCCTCCGCCAGTCGTCCTCTTTAGGTTGGGTAAGGGTGGACCTGATCACCCCTAGATGGGTGGAGTGGGGGTCATCTTCTATACCTTCCTCAAAGACTTGCTCCTCATATTCCTCTTCCCACCCTAAAGCAGCCTCGTACTCCTCAACAGTATCCTCATGGGTTTCCTGGGATGTGGTAGGTCCGCCTTCAATAACAAGGCTTGACATCCCCTTGGAAGGGCATTGGGAGGCTATGTGGCCGTACCCATGGCACTGAAAACATTTAATCGTACTACTCCCTGGGGTCTTCCCTTTGGAGGCTTCCTCCCTTCGGGGAGGAGGGTTGAGTGGGGTGGTTTTTGTGGGGGTGGGAGTGGTTGGTTGGGGATAGGGCCGAGTGGGGGCTCCCCCATTGGGAGGAGGTGTTCTTAACAGAGGAGGTACGTTGGGACGGGGTCCCGGGCCCTTGGGGGGGGGCAAACCTAGGATTCCTAGAAAATCTCTCTACATCCCGGGCTATTTGATATGCAATTTCCAAGCTATGTACTTCCCTCATAAAAAGCTCCCGTTTGATGTGGGGGAGGCGACCATTCCTAAACCGGGATAAAGTGACGGCTGGGTCTTCAACCACACCACACCTTAGGAGATATGAGTCAAATTTTTCAATATACTCTTCCACGGTCTTTCCCTCTTGGGTAAGGCTTTACCATTCATCAAGAAGAAGTTGGCTATAGGAGATGGGGAGATATTTGTTTCTAAGTTGATCTTTCATGTCTATCCAAGTGTCAATGGGTTCCTCACACCGGATCCTCCTTTGGCTTTCTACCTTTAGCCAATAGGTCTTGGCTAGTTTAAGAAGGTGCATCTTGGCCAACCTAACCTTTCTCTCCTCGGACATGGGGTACCATTCAAAGTATTGGTCCATGCCATGCTCCCATTCTTTATATGCACTAGGGTTATGAGACCCATGAAAATTAGGAGCTTCCACTTTGATCATTCTTAGTAGGAAGTCATCCGGATCCTCTCGTGGTCACCTCTCATGATATCAAGGTCGTGGGACTCTCTCTTGCTCACGATACCACTCATCATCTAGGTCTTCCCTCTCATGTTCAACCCGCGGAGGATGAACTCTTTGGGCATGGTTCCTAGGTGGGGCCCTAGCTTCTTCCAATCTCTCTAGTCGGGTGGAAATTCCATTCATTTGCTCCGTGAGGACTTGGATGGCAGCCTCAATTCGATCCATAGGAGTTTGGGGAGCCTCCCTAGGGATGTTTTGGTTGCCATGCACATTGGGATCCATAGGTGGGTTGGAATTAGAAGGATCAGCCCGATATATGGTACCCCTACGGGTGGACATGCACAATGATGACAACACGGGATAGAAATGCAATTGCCCTTGGACCTAGGCTTGTAGAGACAAGTCTAAAACTTGCTCTGATACCAACTGATGTGATACCACTATGGGGTATGCAGCAAGCAAATGTAAACTTAGGACCTATTTCGCATTCACAACCACATAGCAATTAAGTTGATAAATCGGGGCCAAATCGCCGTCGCACACGCGCAGGCCCGGGGTGACTAAATGATGCTAGGGGGAGGTGATGGATCAAGACCCTTGCTGGTAGAGTGCCAGCTGGGCTAGGGTTGCCCTCCCGAGGGTACGTAGCCCATGCTTATGGGGCTGGCCGGTGCCAATTGGGGCACTAGGTTCCACTTTCTCACTTTAGCCACGGTGACCACACTAAGATGGTGGCTCCGGGATCGGGCACTCGCTCACATGCACAACGGAGCTATGTCTACGGATATTAACTGAACAGACACTAAATAATAATGGAGCAAAGTTTATAGCTCACCTGGTTGGTTTGAAGAAACCAACCCCGTTCGGAGACGTGGGCGAGCGGGGAAGTGTGGATCCCGCACACTGCGCCGATGTAGCTTGAGCTGCTTAATACAAACACTACTCCTCGCGCAGGAGGGTTGGACTAAGGGTGGGGAAATCAAGCTTACATCCAAACACTACCTCCACGCAGGGAGGGGCGATAAGCCGGCCAGGCGGGAGGGGGAAACTCGCCTAGGTTGTAGGAGAGGAAGCCGACGTAGGATCTGCTACCTTGCTGTGAGAGGGGACAGGATGCCGCTGTTGCAGTCGCAGCTCTTACTCCGGAATTCTTCCGGCAACGAGACCAGGAGGGAATTCTTCGTAACAGAAGCTGGGGTGCCTCTGAATTTTACTGAATTCTTCTGACGTCGTCGCTGGCCGCGGCAGAGGCTCGAACAGGACGAAGGAAACTGGGGTTGACAGCTTCAGATCTGATGCAGTAGGATACAGAAGTTGTACCACGGGCTCCCGAGCACCAAATCTAGAACCGTCAGAATTTATGGAACCATGGATGAACCCTCTTGGTAGAAAAACTGGTGGGGAGGCCTTCGGAGATCGGGGTGGCCTAGGGGATGCCGATGAGTGAGTGCTGGTCGCAGAAGACTGGAGAAGGCAGTCCCGCGCGACTGGAGGGGAAAAATCAGAACTTTGGCTCCCGGATGCCGAATGTAGCTATGATTCTTTCTCATGGTCTTGGACAGGGGGAGGAAGAACTTTGAAGAAGGAACTTCAGTCAGAATACTCCACTGTGAATCATGGTTCAGCTTCTGGTCGAACTCTGGTTCTCTGCAGGTGGAGCTTGGTGCAGTCGAGGGAGAATGGCTCTCCCGGGCAGCTCCGGATTCGGAATGGTACGATTCTTTCTCGCCTGCGTAGTGGACTGGACGACCTTTCCAGAAATGTATGGTACGCCTCTGGAATGAGCCTTATGACTCCTGGGAAGCTTCTGCAAGTCGCAACCTTTTCTGCCACCTGCAGACTATCAATGTAAAGGGAAAGGATGGTGGAAGAACTAGTGGTAGGGGAGGGGATTGGCAATAGTGGAGATGGTGGGGTGGATGGTTGATGGGAGGAGGGTGCTTGGGGATGTGAAGGGAAGAGGAACAGGGGGATTATGGAGCCTTGGAGGGAGGTGGAGTGGAGAGGCCGCAGCTATCAGGTGGGGGGTGGGGGGTTCGGCCAAGGCAATGGGGTGGGTGTAGATGGAGAGGGGGGTGCGCAACTAGTGGTGGGGTGGGGGTTTGGAGGGTCAAGGGATATGAATGAGGGTGTGGGGGAGTGGGAAGGTTGCTTGGAGAAGAGGGATGGGTGTCTTGGATGTGGGGAAGGTGTATGGGGAATGGGAAGAGTTGCCTAGGGTGGAGGAGGTAATGAAGGGAGTTATGAGTCTTGGGAATATGAAAGGGTGGAGGGATGAGGTGGCAGCTGAGGTGGCAGGGGGAGGGGGAGGTGAAAGGGCAGGTTCGCCCAAGGGAGAGAGAGAGAGGTGGAGGAAGAGAGAGAGAGGGGGTCGGCCCCCTTAGTGAGAGAGAGAGAAGGAGAGAGTGAGGGCTAGAGAGAGAGAGAGGAGTGCACTTATGCTTGCAATATTCAAATCTTCATTAACCTTAAAAGAGGGGGTTTGGGGTCCTATATATAGGAAAACCCAATTTACAAAAAGTCCTCATGGAATGGACAAATGACGAAAGACCAAGGGGTGGGGAGAGGGGCGCCCATGGGCCAGACCAAAGAAATGGCCCAATAAGAACTACTAGCCCCATTAGCCCACTAGCCTACATACAAGCATAAGTAAATAACATGATAACATAGTAACATGACTCAAAACATAGGCAAGTACATCAAAATGACTCAAGAAAGGAGAAAATACGTCAATATGTCCTCAATATTAAGCTCATGTGTCGTCGTGGGCCCATCCAGCCGTGCAGTCACACACTACCTGTCTCCGGAAGGGAGAGAGGTGTCGAGCCAAAGGGAATCCAGGGTGATGTCCCCATCATCAACATATGGGCGTGCTGCGTCGACGTTATCAGCATGTTGCGTTGACGCATTGAAGACATGTACATTTGTATACAGGCGTCTCTTAAGCCGCTGCGTCGACACTGCTTGTTGATGGTGTTGACGCAGTAGAAGATATCGTGAAAGCTTCGTCGCTTGTAAGAGTCTCTGCTTCTTTAACTGCTGCATCGACGCTGCTTGCTTGTGGCGTTAACGTAATAGAAGACATCGTGAAAGCTTCGTCTACTGATGCGTGGACGCTTTAAGCTTCAGGCGTCGACCCTGTTCCCTTCAGCAACAATAATGAAGTGTATCGACTTAGTGTTAACGTGAAGCATTGTATAGACTTCAGAGATCAATATAGCAACTGTGTACATAGTGAGGGAGTGTATAGACTTAGCAGTCTAGGTCTCTAACAACGAGTGTATAGACTTGCAACTCTTCATGAGATCTCAGTGTATAGACTCAACCAATGTGTGTAGTTGAAGATCTAACAATCGAGTGTATAGAGTTAGTTATGTGAGCACGCGTTGTATAGACTTCACACAAGAAGACAAATAGGCTTTACAGACTTGGAGAGTTGAACCCAATGTACAGACTTGTTGATATCAAACGAAGAGCTTCCAGTGTATGGACTTTGCAGTGCAAACGACAATGTATAGTCTTAGAGAAATGAAGTCTAGTGTATAGACTTGGGGAACTGTTCAATGTGTTGGGTTGGCGTTGTATAGACTTGGCTTTGAGCACTTGGGCTGAAGGCAATGGGCAGACTAGGTGATGTGTAGACTTTGCCCAAGGAACCGAATGTATAGACTTTATGAGATGCAAACGGCTGAACAGACTTGAATGAGTATAGGGTGTATAGACTTGAAATCCACTGTACACGACTATACAGACTTTGAGGCTTAATGCAAAGGCCAGTGTACAGACTTCTAAAAACTGTTGCGTTGTATAGACTTTCATGAGACGCTAAAGTCTATACAGACTAGACCAGTGAGACACTGATAGAGACGATGCAATGCGATGTGGAGACTTTAACATTAGACGGTAGGCTGTACAGACTTGCAAAGAGTGTAGGGTGTATAGACTTAAAAGTCACAAGGCAAAGTGCAAACATGCTGAGTTGACGCTGCAGCCCAATGAGTTGACGCTGCAACGTATTACTTTTACGTTCAACTGATGATGTATGGACTTAATCAAATGAAGAACCTGAACAGAAGAGTCTACGCATCAGCACACTAAGTTGACGCACTGGTGTGAAGACTGTGCAGACAAAGTGTAGGCAGAATTAAGGTAAAGCATGATATCTGACAGCCATTGAACTGTACTCACTCACATGATGAAGCAGCATTAATCTAGAGATAGAAGATTGATTTATAGTGTGAGACATCATCAAAACCATAGGGATGCAACACGGTCTTCCAAGATTCTCTTTTCTTGACATCAAATACAAGAAACACCCCACTATCATATCCTCACTTCACGCTTGCAAGCTCATCTCGCGAGGATGTGAAGCTTTTCTTGCTTCCTTCATTATTACAGAGTCTAAGGAGGTTATCATAGCAGACATCCCTATTGTAAATGAGTTCCTAGACGTGTTTCCATCTGAACTACCTAGTTTACCTCCCGAGAGGGAAGTGAACTTCATTATTGAAGTCATCCCAGGAGCAACACCTGTTTCTATAGCCCCTTACAAGATGTCCCCTACAGAACTTAAAGAACTAAAGAAGCAGTTGCAGGAACTTCTGGATAAGGGCTTCATTAGACCTAGCACATCCCCTTGGGGTGCGCCGGTTCTATTTGTCAAAAAGAAGGATGGTTCTCTCAGACTATGCATCGATTACCGGTGACTAAATCAGCTTACAATCAAAAATAAGTATCCGTTGCCGCGTATTGATGAGCTCTTCGATCAGCTTTCGGGAGCAGAATATATCTCTAAGATTGATCTCAGATCAGGTTATCATCAGTTTAGAATTAAAGGAGAAGACATTTATAAATCGACTTTTCGAAGTCGTTATGGCCACTATGAATTCGTGGTAATGCCATTTGGGTTAACTAATGCCCCAGCAGCATTTATGCAACTTATGAATAGTGTCTTTCAGCCATACCTAGATCAATTCATTGTCATCTTCATCGATGATATCCTGATATGCTCCAAGACAAAAGAAGAACATGAAGAACATCAAAGGATAGCTTTGCAATCACTTAGAGAACACAAGCTTTATGCCAAACTCAATAAATGTGAATTCTGACTCGAGGAAGTCTCATTCCTAGGCCACATTATTTCAAAAGAAGGTATTGCTGTAGATCCTTCTAAGGTAGAAGCTGTCAAGAATTGGAGTCGGCCTACGACTGTGTCTGAAGTAAGGAGCTTTCTGGGTCTAGCTGGTTATTATAGAAGATTCATTAAGGACTTCTCAAAGATAGCAGTTCCTTTAACTAGACTCACCAGAAAAGAAAATCCTTTTGTCTGGTCAGAGGAATGTGAGAAGAATTTCTAAACTCTTAAGAATGATCTTACAACAGCCCCTGTTTTGTCACTACCAATGGAGGGTGGTGGATTCGAAGTGTATACGGGTGCATCTGGCATTGGCTTAGGATGCGTTCTCATGCAGAATGGAAAGGTGATCTATTATTCCTCAAGACAACTAAAACGGCATGAAGAAAACTATCCTGTGCATGATTTAGAATTGGCAGCAGTTATTTTCACCTTGAAAATTTGGCGTAATTATCTTTATGGAGAAAAGTTTACGGTCTACTCAGATCACAAGAGCTTGAAATACTTATTCTCTCAAAAAGATCTTAACATAAGACAGAGGAGGTGGTTAGAATACCTCAAAGACTTCGATTTTGCTATTCAGTATCATCCTGGCAAAGCTAATGCTGTAGCAGATGCACTCAGCAGAAAACCAATGGGTATGCTATCAAGTCTTATGATAAGTGTAACTAACATTGTTCCTCAATTTGCTCAGTTGAACTTAGATATTGACATAAAGGAATAAGATTGTTTCATAGCCAATATCCGAGCTCAACCTATATTGATAGAAGATCTGGTCAAGCTGCAAAATGATGATCCTATATTACTAGAAATTAAGGCCAATATTGAACAAAAGGCAGATTTTTCTATTTCCAATGACGGAAGATTATTATTTAACGGCCGAATATGTATACCAGATCATGAGGATACAAAGAAACTGATCTTAGATGAAGCACATAATTCCAAGTACACAATTCATCCAGGAGGTATAAAGATGTATCAAGATCTCAAAAGAAATTTCTGGTGGCCCAATATGAAGAGACAGATAGCTGATTTCGTGTCCCATTGCCTCACTTGTCAACAAGTAAAAGTAGAACATTTTAGACCCGCAGGTAAATTGCATCCCTTACATATTCTCGAATGGAAGTGAGAGAGTATAGGGATGGATTTCATTATGGGGTTACCTAAGACAAGAGGTGGACATGATGGCATATGGGTAATCATAGATCGATTGACTAAATCTGTACATTTTATACCAATAAAGAGTCGATGGTCTGTGGATATCCTGGTAGCATTATACATAAAAGAAATCGTCAAGTTACATGGTGTCCCTGTCACTATTGTATCAGATAGAGATCCCCGATTTACATTACAATTCTGGAAGGGCCTACAACATTCACTGGGGACTAGGTTGAATTTTAGCACAGCCTTTCATCCACAAACTGATGGTCAGACGGAAAGAATAAATCAGGTAGTAGAGGATATGCTCAGGGCTTGTGCTATTGACTTTGGAGGTATTTGGCATGATCACTTACCTCTAGTAGAGTTTGCTTATAACAATAGCTTTCAGGCAAGCATACAAATGGCACCTTTTGAAGCCTTATATGGAAAAAGTTGTCGATCACCAATATGTTGGAGTGAAATGGGGGAAAGACAATTCTTAGGCCCTGATATTATCAGAGATTCTACAAAGAAAATAAAACTCATTCAGGAAAGAATGAAGATGGTGCAAGATAGGCAAAAATATTATGCCGACAATCGAAGGCGTGACTTGGAGTTTCAGGTAGGAGATCATGTATATTTGAAGGTTTCTCTAGGTCGTGGTATTCGAAGATTTGTCATTAAAGGAAAGCTAACTCCAAGATTCATTGGCCCATTTAAAATTCTTGAAAGGGTCGGTGAAGTAGCTTACAAGCTGGCTTTACCCCCATAATTAGCAGGAGTTCATGACGTATTTCACGTCTCCATGCTAAAGAAGTATGTATATGATCTTGACCACATTATCACTTATGACAATCTGGAGATTCAGAAGGACTTGACATACGAACAAACACCGATAAAGATTCTGGAACGAGAAGTGCGTCAACTAAGAACTAAGGTTATCCCTATGGTCAAAATTCAATGGAAGAAAACATGGCCATATGAAGCAACATTGGAAACCGAAGCAGCCATGAGAAAAAGATTTCCAGAATTATTTAACTGTAAGTACACTCTCCACAATCCATGTATTGAATTTGGGGATCAAATTCTTCTAAGTGGGGGAGGGTGTAGTGCCCCAGAATTTATATAAGTTATTTCTAGATTATTTTATAATTTATTTGTAATTTATAAGGGCTAAATAAATTTATAAAAGGATTATTGAGTTTATTAGCCATTATAAGGCCCAATTGTGTTAATCAATTAACCTAATTTACTAAACAAATCAAAAAGGTTTAAAGACCAGGCCCATTTAATTTGGCCCATATTCTAAAAGGTTATTAATCCTATTCACGGATTTTAAAGGATAAACACCACTTAATAGGATAACTAGATGAAAAATAAATAAAAGAGTTTTATTAAAATTAAAATTCTGAATGCATCGAATGTAACGGTCCATCAGGCTACCGCCATAGCCTTGTGACGCATATACCCTAGACCGTCACAGTTTGCAAGTTCCGTAAATAAGAGAATGTATAAAAAGATTAGAACTTGATGATCCTATCCATAAGAGACCTAATTAGAATGACATATAAAATCACTAGGGACTCTTAGAAGTCAGGTTTTAGCAGAATAAGGATAGATACAAATTATATAAATAATTATATAGGATAATTAGTAAAATAGTTTGATTAATGTTGAACTCCGGGAACATTGAATGTAACGGTCTATCGTGAGACCGTCACATGCTTGTAACGTAGGGGTCTACAACCGTTACGCCCTGTTAGTTCCGTGAAGGAAAGAACGAGTAGAAAGATCAGAACCTTGAGATCTTATCCACTAGGGATCGACTTGGGAGAGTTCATAACACTACTAAGGACTCTTAGGGATTAGATTCTGGCAGATTAAGGACTCTAGAATCGATCTAATCCTCAAACCCTAGCTAGAACTCTATAAATAGGACCTAGTTCTGAACTACGCGACCCTTACTTTTACTGGCGTGGAATCAAGGTAAGGAGTCATAATCTCAGGTAAGTTCTTTAAAGGAATTTGTTTACAATACTTTATACTAACTCCTCTCCAAATTTCACGTATTTAGGTCAAGAGGTCGTGGAGTTAGAGCCCAAGGAAGCTGCTTAAAAGTCACAGGAAGAGGAGAACTAGGGCACGTTTTTCAAACCCTAAATTGGAAGTTTAAAGCCAAGTTAAGAGGTAGGTTATCTCATGAACGGAAAAAACCTCTTGATAGGACTAAAAGCCCTCTGGTTTGATTAAATTCCATGCATGATAAATCATGAATTTCATATTTTAATAGTTCTATACATTCATACATCTCTTAGCCCTAAGTAGAAAATTAAAAGATGTTATCTTGTCTATTCACTGAAACCCATGCATGTAGATAACCTATACTTTGTTATCATGCCTAGGATCGACATGGTATTTGATTTACAGACATGATGTGTGTTGATCTCTTAGGTTTCATATCAGTTTCTGTCAGCAGACGCTCTGACGCATCATGGTAGGACCGTCACATACATGTAACGGCCTTACGATAGACCGTCACACACTCTGTTACGTTTTCATTTCACTGTTGTCTCTAACGCACCAGGACATGATCGTTACATTACTGTAACGGCCCCTCGATAGACCGTCACACACACTGTGACGCACCCCTGTTAGACCGTTAGACTCTGTGTTCTGTCAGCTCATGACATAATAGTTACCAATTAAGTTTACTTATAATTAACCCTAGATAGCTAAGTTTTAACCTGTTATTTGACTCTTCAGTTATCTAATTGTTCATGATAGGTATTGCATGTTATTTTAAGTTATGCTAGTTTCATGTACGAAAAATTCTATAGTTTGTATTTAAATCATGATTTTCCAAAATTGTATTAATGGAGTTTTATCATGGTTTCACATCATTACACCTTCACTCTTTATCAATAGAGTCGTTTCTATAAGTACATGGCACATATTCCGATATGTTGTCCATTAGTTCACTTTGCACTATAGGAACATTATTCTTGGACTTGAGGACCTTTCTATTAGATATTCCTTCCAATGGACTAGGAAATCTCGTTTCAAGGCCTCCGTAATTCTCCGCGAGCCTGGGATTCCCACTAGGATGCCGAGTTGGTTGTACCACTAAAGCCCATTGATTAGACTACACTATCGATGTTTTCTGATTATCAGTAATGTAATGGCTCTGTGTTGGACCGTCAGGCACATGTAACAGCCCAATATAAGACCGTCACATTCATCTGAGTTTGAATTCTTGATTCAGGGTTCAGACTAATGTAACGGCCTAATCCTGGACCGTCACATAATGTAACGGCCCAATGCATGATCGTCACCTTTCTCTGAGTCCACTTTTATTGTTCTGGACTCGGATCATTGTAACGGCCTACTACTGGAGCGTTACATGATGTAACGGCCCAGTAAACGACCGTCACATTGCTTAAGTACTTAACCCAAGGTTTGACCCAAGGGTTGATATTCCAAAGGTTCTAGATGAACTAATGATAGTCTAGAACTTATAATATTGATCAAGAAACTTAATATAATGATTGGAAAGAGAAAAGAATGTACCGTTATGCTGTCGATTTATTTCCATGAGCATGACATTGTTTAAATCTTTTTCTTTATTTCTCATACTCTAAATTGAAGCATTCATTCATTGATTGTTGTTATCATGAGTTATTGACCTTATTACATTCTTGGCCATACTTTATTGTTACACTCATGAAAGTAGCTTGATTTATACGTGAAGATGCAGTTCGGGCGCTGATTGTGTCCAAGGGCTCTATGCTAGTCCCCACGGCTGATTGCTGGAAACATACTATTTTATAAACCATGGGGTATGATGCTACTGGCGTCGCATTGCGCTGGGAGTACTTTCTTTATAAATAAGTGAAATCCATGAGCACTCATGAAAATCTAGTGAATTACTACATGATTGACATTCTCGTGCGTAACCTTTATGGTTCTGAAAGTGAAAGTGAAAGTGCATTATCGATACATTCTTGTTCATGAAAGGCCAAATATCATGTTCTTGTTACATTCATCCTTGTTCATTCTTGTTCACTCCATCCTACATGATTATCGTGTTACTTTGGTTTAATCGCATGATATTTGCATTCGCATGATTTTGCCTTACTTCTTTAGAGCTAAATTGTTAATTACTTTAATAGATCCTTCATGTCGATGCAAAGATACCTACTGGGTAAGTGTGCTCATTACCTATTTCCAATCTTTTTCAGGAAATGAAAGTGAGTCTGATTCGGGTTCAGAATGTTCAAGTAGCGGATCCGAGAGTTAAAAAGGATGAGCGAAAACTTAGGAAGTCTATATTGTTTAGATGGAGTCAATGTAATTTTCCTATTTCTTGAGTCTAGTAGAGTGAAAGATGGTGAAAAAAGTTATTGTATTTTGAATATTTGATTGATAACGGAATGAAGTTGGATTTTTAGTAAATATTATGCAATTGCATTCATTTTGTGTGATTGTCTTGCGCTCTGATCGTCCTTTCTTGCAAGAGACTTACCATGCCGACTGTTCGCGCTCCCCGAGTTAGTCTTCCGCTAAAATAAAGGCTCGGGGCGTGACAGGAGTTAAGAGAATTGAAAGAGTAATTAATGGAGTTACTTGAGAAGGGGTTTATTCATTTGAGTACATCCCCATGGGGAGCCCCAGTGTTGTTTGTAAGTAAGAAGGATGGTTCCCTGAGGTTGTGTATTGATTACCGCCAGCTTAACCAGGTTACTATTAAGAATAAGTACCCGTTGCCAAGAATAGATGAGTTGTTCGATCAAATAGCAGTAGCACAATATTTTTCCAAGATTGATCTGTGATCGGGGTATCATCAGTTGCGGATCAAGGATGAAGATATCTTTAAAACAGCATTCTGAAGCAGGTATGGGCATTTTGAGTTTGTTGTAATGACTTTTGGTCTAACGAATGCTCCTGCAGTCTTTATGCAGCTAATGAATAGTGTGTTCCGGCCCTACTTAGATCAGTGGGTCATGGTTTTTATTGATGATATTTTAATATACTCCAAGAGCAAGGAGGAGCATGCAGAGCACATGAGGATGGCATTACAGATATTGAGGGACCAGCAGTTATACGCCAAGTTTAGTAACTGTGAATTCTGGCTGCAAGAAGTGTCTTTTCTGGGGCACATTATTTTTAAAGATGGAATCTTTGTAGATCCCTCTAAGGTAGAGGCAGTGAGAAACTGGGATAGGCCTGCGAATGTAACCGAAGTGAGAAGTTTTCTAGGCCTAGCAGGTTACTATCAGATATTTAGTAAAGATTTCTCAAAGATTACGGTACCTCTGACTTGATTGAGCCGTAAGGAGAATCGATTTGAGTGGTCAGAAGTCTGTGAACGAAGTTTCCAGACCTTGAAAGATTGTTTGACCACTGCCCCTGTTTTGGCCTTGCCTGCGGGAGGAGGTTTTCAAGTCTATAATGATGCCTCATGCATTGGCCTAGGATGTATGCTTATGCAGCATGGAAAAGTGATAGCCTATTCTTCCAGGCAGCTGAGGAAGCATGAAGAAAATTATCATATCCATGACTTAGAGCTCGCTGTAATGGTTTTCGCCTTGATGATCTGGAGGCTTTACTTGTATAGAAAGACTTTTACTGTATTTTCTAATCATAAGAGCTTGAAGTATTTGTTCTCTCAGAAAGATCTTAATATGAGGCAGAGAAGATGGCTTGAATACTTGAAGGACTTTGATTTCCTTATATACTATCACCCTAGGAAAGGTAATGAAGTGGCTAATGCTTTGAGCCGCAAGCCGATAGCAAAGTTGTCTAGTCTCATGTTGCAAGAATGGAGATTGCTAGAGCAGTTGGCTAGTCTAGACCTTAATATTAGTAAGGATCGGGTCATGATCACTCAATTTCAACTTCGTCCCGAGCTGTTGATGGAAATTAAGACCCTACAAGACAGCGATCCAATGTTAGTAGAAATCAAGGGAAGTCTAAGTAATCGACCAGATTTTCTATTTTATGATGATGGAAGATTATTATTCTGAGGAAGTTCTTGCGTCCCTGATTTAGCGGAAGTGATGAGCAAGATCCTCGAAGAAGCCCACAGATCCAAGTATATTATTCATCTTGGAGCCACTAAGATGTACCGAGATTTAAAGAAGACCTTTTGGTGGGCAAACATGAAACGGGAAGTGGTAGAGTTCTTAAGTAGATGTCTGGTGTGCCAACAAGTGAAGGCCGAGCATTTCAGATCTGCCGGAAGATTAAAACCACTCGATATACCACAATGGAAGTGGGAGAGCATCGACATGGATTTTATAATGGGCTTTCCAAGAACTCATGCAGGTTTTGACGCCATATGGGTAATTGTGGATAGGTTGACTAAATATGTGCATTTCTTATCTGTCAAGTCAAAGTGGTCAATTGATGTCTTGGCTGCTCTGTACATGAAGGAAGTGGTAAGACTGCATGGTGTACCCATGAATATTATGTCAGACAAAGATCCTAGATTCACTTCACATTTTTGGAAGGGATTACAAGAATCCATGGAAACCCGTTTAAATTTTAGTACTGGCGAACGGGCAAACTGAGAGAACTAATCAGATTGTCGAAGATATGCTAAGAGCTTGCATGATCAACTTTGGTGGTAGTTGGCACGAACATTTGCCCCTAATAGAATTTGCCTACAATAACAGTTATCAGTCCAGTATCCAGATGGCACCATTTGAGGCTCTTTATGAAAGGAGTTGCCGATCACCTTTGTGTTGGGACGAGGTAGGCGAGAAGTAATGGCTAGGACCACATCTCATTTCAGAATCATCTAAGAATATCCAGGTTATTCGAGATCGTCTACAAGTTGTACAGTCAAGACAGAAAAGCTATGCAGATAACAGAAGGAGAGACTTGGAATTTTTAGTAGGCGAGCATGTATTTTTGAAGGTTTTGCCTATGAGAGGAGTTTGAAGGTTTGGTATTCGTGACAAGATAAGTCCAAGATACATTGGCCTATTTGAGATTTTGGAGAGAGTTGGAGAAGTTGCCTACAGATTGGCTTTACCACCCCAGTTATCTGGAGTACATAATGTTTTCCATGTGTCTATGCTGCAAAAGTATGTTTATGACCCCGCGCACATCATTCAACATTCGGACCTAGAGTTGAAGGAAGATTTGACTTATGAGGAGAGACCTATCAAGATTTTGGACATGAAGCTTCAGCAAGTCAGGAATCGGTCCATACCGATGATCAAGATTCAGTGGAGTAGGCGTGAAACCGAAGAAGCCACCTGGTAATTTGAAGAAGCTATCTGGAAGTAGTACCCTGATCTATTTTAAGGTCGGTAATCTTAGTTATCCCCCTTTTAATAAGTGCAGTGAATTTCGACGACCACATTCCTTAAAGTGGGGGAGGGTGTAGTATCTCGAGAATTTAATAAATTATATAAAGTGTAGTAGTTTAAGAAAATTAATTACTATTAAATTGGAAATTCCTTTAGGTGAAGTTTTAACTGATTTATAAAAATCTATAAAATTCATAATCAAGTAGAGGACATAATTTCCAGATACTTTGTTCTCTTGGTCGAACCCTAAATAAAATTTCTATGAAACTGAATTAATGGAATTAGGGCAAAATTCATGTTTAAACTAACCAAACTTTAGATCGCTTAATTTGAGCCCAAATCTCGATCGTTTGAGCCCAAACTAGGCCCAGTCAAATGGCCTTGATGGGTAGCCCATTTTGCCTCTCATTCCACGCGAAAACCTTAACCCTAGGAGCTCAATTTTGGGCGAGAGGCGATGCGACTTGATCAATGCACGATTCCCGCACGCATCGAGTTGTGGGACTCTTCCCAGCATTATCGACACCCCTAAGATCCAATTGCCCCTATAAATCTAACCCTCAACCAACCTAGAAACCCCATTTGCTGCGGCGGCCGACGAGGAGCTCGATCAAGGGTGGTTCTCGGCGAGTTCCTGGGAGGTGTTCTTGTGCGATTTCGGTGACCTTCATCCTCTTCTTCCTTCGATTAAGATAGGTAATAGTCGACTAAACCCTAATAATGTTATATCGTTGGAAGCGTCTTCAAGTCCCCTCTCTTTTGATATAAAAAGTCCTAATTTTTATTTAGTGGATCGTGAGTTTTTCTGGATTAGTAGTAGCATGTCACAGTTAGGGTTCCGACCATGCCTTATTTTTTTTATCGATTCAATGCTGGGTATAGGCAGGCTCAAACTCTAATTAAACATGATATACAGTGTATTATTATGTCCTCTTTTCGTTCATACCATTTTGCCTAAATTTTATGCATTACATCGCCCTAATTAGTTCCTAGAATGAGGCTCTATCGGAGTTCGCCAGAGACTAGGCGTGTCGACCTTGTTGCGGTCACAGCATGAACCGCCCTGGAACCTAGCGGTCTGGCGATAGGCCGTTTATCTCATTGGACCACCCTGGCCCTTTGCGGCCCTTGTCAGACCGTTTCTATGCAGAGCGGTCGCTCGATAGACCGTCTCTACCTATTGTTTTTAATTATGATAAATCATAAATTGTATCATAGAGCGGTCTATCGTATGACCGTTTAGCTTGTTTAGCGGCCCTCTATAGACCACCTTTGACGCACAGTTTATGTTTTGTTTCATGTTTTAATAATTAGGTTCTAATTTTATGAAATTATATGTATAGGATAGAAACCCACATAAAAATTGAAATATACGAAACACGTGTGATTTAAATATGTTCATGACTGAATTTTACCTTGCCCATCTACAACCACATCTCATCTTCTTTTACTATACTTGATAAACATTAATTGTAAAGTAATTGTTACATGGAGTGTAATGTTTTTGCAAATTAATAGTTTTGTGCTGACAGTCACGCCACTCCGGTGGTGTTGGCTAACCGTTACACACTATTTTCTGATGTTTTATTAGCCCTTAATCTTGTAATGGTTGGGACTCTCCGCCGGATACACCTTCTGTTGGACTAGGACCTCCATTACGAGACCTTTGTAAGCCCTCGCGAGCCTGGGATTCCCCCTAGGATGTCGGGCGGGTTGTCCCCCAAAACCTGAACCTATTGACTTGATCGAATTGCGTGATTTCACCGCCCAAAATGAGAATTGTCCTATTAATTGCGGCCTTTCTAGGACCGCTGCCATCAGGTTGCGACCTAGGCATGATTGCCTGACACCTGAAGCGGCTCCTTTGTGACCGCATCTAACTGGCTAAGTGCCAGGTTCTGCTGGTCGATTTTCCTTGAATTGCATTGACCTAGCCATGATTGAGTCGACCTATAGCCTCTAACTCGACCTGAGAAGTGTGGGTTGGACCATGGTTCGGTTCCACCATGCCTCGGGCGGGCTGGAAGCCCTTTAAGACGATTGCGTTATTCTTGCTTGGCCAAACTAGTTGCGGAGGTCGCTGGACCGTTTTATCCATTAAACGGGCCTCTAAGTATCGTTTATATGGTGGGGCGGCCCAGTAGGTACCGTTTATATGGTGGGGCGGCCCAGTAGGGACTGTTTCCTTTTGTTGTGGCCAAGGAGCCTTTCTGATCTAAACGGCCCCTCTGGGATCGTTTTCCTTTTGAAGGTTGCCCATCCAGGACCGCCTTTGTCTTCTTACGGCCCACGGTTGTCCGTTTTCATCCTTTGGCGCTGGACTTTGTCTCTGGCCTAGTATCCACTATGGCAGTCCACGATAGACCATTTTTACCTTATGCGGCCTGGGTATGACCGCAACTCCTCTAGGAGCTTGTTTCTCGCGTGTTTCTTATGTGTTGTGGTAGCCGAGCCAAGGTTGGCTTAAGCTACAATTTATCCTTATTGCATTCTTGTCTGCTGCAAGCCATAATCATATGGTTTCCCACTCAATTATTGAAATTTCACTTGATCTTAAAAAAATAAGTTACATAGCTTGACCTTGGAATTCCTGGCCAATATCAATGAATGTGAAGATATTACTTGGATCTTGGATCCATCAAATCAATGTCAACGCATCATAAAGACCCGGTCTGGTCCTGGGAGGAGCGCCCAAAAAGTACTAGTGCCCCGGGGAGTTGTAATGACATGGTGAGACATTGCACCGAGTGCATGACTAGTGTGTTGTCTATGATATTCATTCATTCATTCTTTCATCATTCCTATACATTTCTGCAAGTTATTAGATTTCTACATGGGATTTATCTCTACATGAGTTGCTTTATTGCGTGCTTGGTCGGCCAAATTCCTAGAGTTGATATATCTCTGCTCAATTCATTCTATTATTTTTTATTCCATCAATTCTTATGTTAGCTTGTTTTATCATTTTTTTATTCGCATGACATTTAATTAAATAGGTTAATTACTTAAACTTTGCCTACTATTACCTACTGAGCATTCACTCACCAAGTTTTTCCCCCATTTCAGGTAGCTCCGATGAGGAAATGTAAACGGACGGGGATGGGCAAGAGTGAAGACCCAGAGTGGACCCGTTAGATGTGATTATGGTAGTTGTCTTAGTAGAGTAATGGAATAGTCTTATAGTGGTCTTGATGAGTTGTTGTTAGTAATGTCTTTAAGAGTTGTTGTAAAGCGATGTAATGTTTTCTTTATTTTCCTATTCTTCGAGTCGTGATTTAAGACTTTTTATTCTCTCATTTATGAGTAATTGGTATCTTTGGAGTAATTCTCTCTCTTTGCAATTATGCTCTTTTATTTCCGTTCTTGCTATGTTTATCATGAATGTATATAACTGCTGCATTTCGATATTCTGCGTCAGGGTGTGACAGTTTTGTTTTATCAGAGCCTAGGTTTTCTAAGTCCTGGGTTTCTAAGTGGTGTCGTAGAACCCGTGACTTTGCTAAGGTCTAAGGATCCTACCCGGTGAGACTGGGTAGAGACTCGGGTTGAGTTAATTAATAAAACTCTACAAGATTCTCGTTAAGCTGTTTCTAATTAATTTTTCTTACGTGTAGGAATCTGTCACGATGGCAGCCGAGCGTGCGTAATGGAGGAATATGCAGCGTACAGTGCAAGGTTTGACTCGGGCCCTCCGGCAGGTGGCCCAAGGAGGAGTAGTGCACTATGGAGCCGGTGATCTCCGCCGGAATTTTCGAGGATTGAATCCTCCACGATTTGGTGGTTCGATAGATACTGATGAGGCCGAGCATTGGCTAAAAGAGATGGATCGGATTTTTGAAGTTATGCAATGCAGTGACCAGGTGCGTGTTCTCCTGACTACCTTCCAATTAGAACGTGACACTCGTACGTGGTGGGAATCAGTAAAAGCCACACTAGGAGATAGGTAGGTATCATGGAAAGCGTTCGAGGAGCTTTTCAACATTAAATATTTCTCGGACAGAGTACAAGAGAAGAAGGCGGCGGAGTTCGCTGCTTTGAAGCAAAGGAACTTATCGGTTGCTAAATATGAAGCTCAATTTGCTAGATTATCCCACTATGCGATGCATTTGGTATCTACTGAAAAGATGAAGGCCAAGAGATTTCTCAATGGATTGAAGCTTCAATATGTTAACCAATTGACACCTTTGGAGATCCACACTTATGCTGAAATTGTAAGAAAGGCACAAGTTCTCGAAGATACCATGGAAATGACTGAGAGAATTCAGGGAAGGAACACCAAAAAAGAGCAGACCACTAGTTCTGGGAGTTTCAGACCCCATAATGGCAAGAAGAGGTCCACTGGCGGATTTAGTTCGTGGAAGGATAAGAAGCCAAGAAGCGATGACAAGAAGTCTGGTTCGGTTGCATCGTCCAAAGGTCTTTTCAAGTATTGTGATCATTCGGGTCACAAGATGGAGGAGTGCTGGCGCAAGCTAGGCGCATGTTTGCGTTGTGGGAGCAGGGACCACCGTATCCCCGAGTGTCCTCTCTTGTCAGATCAAGCTACACCGAGCAAGCCGCAAGGAGGCCAGAAGCGGTAGGGCAAGCTCCAAGCCTTACAGGAAACCGAGGCAGAAGCCACTGAGGAGGGTGGATTGGTTGAAGGTACACTTGTTATTTTCGATAAGCCAGCATTTGCTCTCTTTGATATCGGAGCAACGCATTCTTTTATTTCTCAAAGTTTTGCTACGTCTTTATCTACGAAACCTATATTGATGAACTCTCAACTGGAAATATCAACCCCTATTGGTTCGGGTTCAGCAATTAAGTACTATTATCCTTCTAGTAAGATTTTAGTTAATGATTTGAATATGCCAACTGATTTGGTCTGTATGAAGATGAAGGATTATGATGTAATCCTAGGAGCAGATTGGTTAGCTAGGTATGAGGCTAGCGTTCATTGTAAATCTGGCACCGTGTCTTTCTTTGGGTATCCCGAGCTTTCTTTTGTCCGGGTTAGGCATTCTAAGTCCGTGCCACTTATATCGGCACTTCGGGTCGAGAAGTTGTTGAGGAAAGGATGTTAGGCATTAATGGCGTTGGTTTCTTTGACCGACAAGAAGGAGTTGGAAATTAAGGACATCCCTATTGTCTGAGAATTCCCAGATGTGTTTCTTAAAGATTTGCCAGGACTTCCTCCAAAGAGAGAGGTCATCTTTTCTATTGATTTAGTTCCTGCCGCGTCTCCAGTTTCTAAAGCTCTGTATCGTATGTCTCCTGCGGTGTTAAGACAATTGAAAGTGTAATTAATGGAGTTGCTTGAGAAGGGGTTTATTCATCTGAGTACATCCCCATGGGGAGCCCCATTGTTGTTTGTAAGGAAGAAGGATGGTTCCCTGAGTCTATGTAGTGATTACCGCCAGCTTAACAAGCTTACTATAAAGAATAAGTACCCTTTGCCAAGAATAGATGAGTTGTTCGATCAGATAGCAGGAGCACAATATTTTTTCAAGATTGATCTATGATCGGGATATCATCAGTTGCAGATCAACGGTGAAGATATCTTTAAAACAGCATTCTGAAGCAGATATAGGCATTTTGAGTTTGTTGTAATGCCTTTTGGTGTAACGAATGCTCCTGCAGCCTTTATGCAGCTAATGAATAGTGTGTTTTGGCCCTACTTAGATCCGTGGGTCGTGGTTTTTATTGATGATATTTTAATATACTCCAAGAGCAAGGAGGAGCATGCAGAGCACTTGAGGATGGCGTTGCAGACATTGAGGGACCAGCAGTTATACGCCAAGTTTAGTAACTATGAATTCTGACTGTAAGAAGTGTCTTTTCTGGGGCACATTATTTCTAAAGATGGAATCTCTGTAGATCCCTCTAAGGTAGAGGCAGTGAGAAACTGGGATAGGCCTGCGAATGTAACCGAAGTCAAAAGTTTTCTTGGCCTAGCAGGTTACTACCAGAGATTTTTTAAGGATTTCTCCAAGATTGAGGTACCTCTGACTAGATTGAGCCGTAAGGAGAATCGATTTGAGTGGTCAGAAGACTGTGAACGAAGTTTCTAGACCTTGAAAGAATGTTTGACCATTGCCCCTATTTTGGCCTTGCCTTTGGGAGAAGGAGGTTTTGAAGTCTATAATGATGCCTCAGGCATTGGCCTAGGTTGTGTGCTTATGCAGCATGGAAAAGTGATAGCCTATTCTTCCAAACAACAGAGGAAGCATGAAGAAAATTATCCTGCCCATGCTCGCTGCAATCATTTTTGCCATGAAGATCTGGCGGCATTACTTATATGGAGAGACTTTTACTGTATTTTCTGATCATAAGAGCTTGAAGTATTTGTTTTCTCATAAAGATCTTAATATGAGGCAGAGAAGATGGCTTGAATATTTGAAAGACTTTGATTTCTCTATAGAATATCACCCTAGGAAAGGTAATGTAGTGGCTAATGCTTTGAGCTGCAAGTCGATAGCAAAGTTGTCTAGTCTCATGTTGCAAGAATGGAGATTGCTAGAGCAGTTGGCTAGTCTAGACTTTAATATTAGTAAGGATTGGGTCATGATCGCTCAGTTTCAGCTTTGTCCTGAGCTGTTGATGGAAATTAAGACCCTACAAGACAATGATCCAGTGTTTGTAGAAATCAAGGGAAGTCTAAGTAATCGACCAGATATTCTATTTTCTGGTGATGGAATATTGTTATTCCGAGGAAGGACTTGCGTCCCTGATTTAGTGAAAGTGAAGAGCAAGATCCTCAAAGAAGCCCAGAGATCCAAGTATACTATTCATCCTGGAGCCACTAAGATGTACCGAGATTTAAAGAAAACCTTTTGGTGGCCAAACATGAAACGGGAAGTGGCAGAGTTCGTAAGTAGATGTCTGGTGCGCCAACAAGTGAAGGCCGAGCATTTTAGACCTACCGAAAGATTAAAACCACTCGATATACCACAGTGGAAGTGGGAGAGCATCGGCATGGATTTTATAATGGGCTTACCAAGAACTCGTGGAGGTTTTGACACCATATGGGTAATTGTGGATAGGTTGACTAAATGTGCGCATTTCTTATCTGTCAAGTCAAAGTGGTCAATTGATGTCTTGGCTGCTCTGTACATGAAGGAAGTGGTAAGACTGCATGATGTACCTGTGAATATTGTGTCAGATAGAGATCTTAGATTCACTTCACATTTTTTGAAGGGATTACAAGAATCCTGGGAAACCCGTCTAAATTTCAGTACTACTTTTCATCCTCAGACGGACGGGCAAACCGAGAGAACTAATCAGATTGTCGAAGATATACTAAGAGCTTGCATGATCGACTTTGGTGACAGTTGGCACGAACATTTGCCCCAAATAGAATTTGCCTACAATAACAGTTATCAGTCCAGTATCCAGATGACACCGTTTGAGGCTCTTTATGGAAGGAGTTGACGATCGCCTTTGTGTTAGGACGAGGTAGGCGAGAAGTAATGGCTAGGACAACATCTCATTTTAGAATCATCTAAGAATATCCATGTTATTCGAGATCATCTACAAGTTGCACAGTCAAGACAGAAAAGCTATGCAGATAACAGAAGGAGAGACATGGAATTTTTAGTAGGCGAGCATGTATTTTTGAAGGTTTTGCCTATGAGAGGAATTCGAAGGTTTGGTATTCATGGCAAGCTAAGTCCAAGATATATTGGCCCATTTGAGATTTTAGAGAGAGTTGGAGAAGTGGCCTTCAGATTGGCTTTGCCACCCCAGTTATCTGGAGTACATAATATTTTTCATGTGTCTATGCTATGAAAGTATGTTTATGACCCCACAAACATCATTCCACATGCGGACCTAGAGTTGAAGGAAGATTTGACTTATGAGGAGAGATCTATCAAGATTTTGGACAGGAAGCTTCAGCAACTTAGGAATCGGTCCATACCGATGATCAATATTTAGTGGAGTAAGCGTGGAACCGAAGAAGCCACCTGGGAATCTGAAGAAGCTATCCAGAAACAGTACCCTAATCTATTTTAAGGTCGGTAATCTTAGTTATCCCCCTTTTAATAAGTGCAGTGAATTTGGAGGATCAAATTCCTTAAAGTGGGGGAGGGTGTAGTATCCAGAGAATGTAATAAATAATATAAAGGGTAATAGTTTAAGAAAACTAATTACTATTAAAATGGAAATTCCTTTAGGTGAAGTTTTAACTAATTTATAAAAATCTAGAAAGTTCATAATCAAGTAGAGGACCTAATTTCCATACACTTTGTCTTCTTGGTCGAACCCTAAATAAAATTTCTATCAAGCTGAATTAATGGATTTAGGGTAAAAATCGTGTTTAAACTAGCCAAACTTTAGATCGCTTAATTTGAGCCCAAATCTCGATCGTTTGAGCCCAAACCAGGCCCATTCAAATGGCCTTGATTGGTATCCCATTTCCACTCTCATTCCAAGTGAAAACCCTAACCCTAGGAGCTCAATTATGGGCGAGAGGTGGTGCGACTTGATCAATGGGGGATTTCCACGCGCGTCGAGTTGTGGGACTCTTCCCAGCCTTATCGACACCCCTAAGATCCAATTGCCTCTATAAATCTGACCCTCAACCAACCTAGAAACCCCATTTGCAGCGGCGGCCGGCGAGGAGCTCGATCAAGGGTGGTTCTCGACGAGTTCCTGGGAGGTGTTCTTGTGCGATTTCGACGACCTTCATACTCTTCTTCCTTCGATTAAGGTAGGTGATAGTGGACTAAACCATAATAAAGTTATATCATTGGAAGCGTCTTCGAGTCCCCCATATTTTGATACTAAAAGCCCTAATTTGTATTCAGTGGATCGTGAGTTTTTCTAGATTTGTAGTAGCATGTCACAGTTAGGGTTCCGACCATGCCTTATTTTTTTTATCGAGTCAATGCTGGGTATAGGCAAGCTCAAACTCCAATTAATCATAATATACTATGTATTATTATGTCCTCTTTTCGTTCATAACATGTTACCTAAATTTTATGCATTACATCGCCCTAATTAGTTCCTAGAATGAGGCTCTATCAGAGTTTGCCGGAGACTAGGCGTGCCAACCTTGTTGCGGTCGCAGCAGGAACCGCCCTGGAACCTAGCGGTCTCGCGATAGGCCGTTGATCTCATTGGACCACCCTGGACCTTTGCGTCCCCTATCAGACCGTTTCTACGCAGAGCGGTCTACCTATTGTTTTTAATTATGATAAATCATAAATTGTATCATAGAGCTGTCTATCGTATGACCATTTACCTTGTTTAGCGGCCCTCTACAGACTGCCTTTGATGCACAGTTTATGTTTTGTTTCATGTTTTAATAATTACGTTCTAATTTTGTGAAATTATGTATGTAGGATAGAAACCCACAAAAAAATTGGAATATACGAAACATGTGTGATTTAACTATGTTCATGACTGAATTTTACATTGTCCATCTACAACCACATCTCATCTTCTTTTACTACAATTGATAAATATTAATTGTAAAGTAATTGTTACATGGAGTATAATGCTTTAGCAAATTAATAGGTTTGTGCTGCAGTCATGCCACTCCGGTGGTGTTGGCTGACCGTTACACACTATTTTTCGATGATTTATTCGCCCTTAATCTTGTAATGGTTGGGACTCTCTGCCGGATACTCCTTCTGTCAGACTAGGACCTCTATTACTAGACCTCCGTAAGCCCTCGTGACCCTGGAATTCCCACTAGGACGTCGGGTGGGTTGTACCCCTAAAAACTGAACATATCGACTTGATCGAATTGTGTGATTTCACCACCCAGAATCGGGACAGTCCTATTAATTGCGGCCTTTCTGGGACCGCTGCCATCAGGTTGCGACCCAAGCATCACCGCCTGACACCTGAAGCGGCTCCTTTGTGACCGCATCTAACTGGTGAAGTGCTAGGTTCTGCTGGTCGATTTTCCTTGAATTCCATCGACCTAGCCATGATTGAGTCGACCTATAGCCTCTAACTCGACCTGAGAAGTGTGGGCTGGACCCTGGTTCGGTTCCACCATGTCTCGGGTGGGTTGGAAGCCCTTTAAGCCGATTGCATTAGTCTTGCTGGGCCAAACTAGTTGCTATTGTCACTGGACCCTTTTGTCCATTAAACAGGCCTTTGAGGACCGTTTATATGGTGGGGCGGCCCAGTAGGGACCGTTTCCTTTTGTTGTTGCCCAGGAGCCTTTCTGATCTAAACGGCCCCTTCGGGACCGTTTTCCTTTTGAAGGCAGCCCATCCAGGACAGCCTTTGTCTTCTTGCAGCCCATTGTGGACCATTTTCATCCTTTGGCGTTGGACTTTGTCTGTGGCCCAATATCCACTTTGGTGGTCCACGGTAGACCATTTTTACCTTATGCGGCCTTGGTATGGCCACAACTCGTCTAGGAGCTTATTTCTCGCGTGTTTCTTATGTGTTGTTGTAGCCGGGCCAAGGTTGGCTTAAGCTACAATTGATCCTGATTGCATTCTTGTCTAATGTAAGCCATAATCTTATGGTTTCTCACTCAATTATTGAAACTTCACTTGATCTTAGAAAAATAAGTTACATAGCTTGGCCTTGGAATTCTTGGTCGATATCAATGAATGTCTAGATATTGCTTAGATCTTGGATCCACTAAATAAATGCCAACGTATCATAAGGGCCCGGTCTGGTCCTTAGAGGAGCGCCTGAAAAGTACTAGTGTCCCGGAGAGTTGTAATGACAAGGTGAGGCATTGCATCGAGTACATGACTAGCGTGTTATCTATGATATTCATTCATTCTTTCTTTCATTATTCCTATACATTTCTGCAAGTTATTAGATTCCTACATGGGATTTATCTCTACATGAGTTGCTTTCTTGCGTGCTTGATCGGCCAAATTCCTGTAGTTGATATATCTCTCCTCAATTCATTCTATTATTTTTCATTCCATCAATTCTTATGTTAGCTTGTTTTATCGTTCTTTTTATTCGCATGACATTTAATTAAATGGGTTAATTACTTAAACTATGCCTGCTATTACCTATTGAGCATTCACTCACCCAATTTTTCCCCCATTTCAGGTAGCTCCGATGAGGAAACGCAAACGGACGGGGATGGGCAAGAGTGAAGACCCGGAGTGGACCCGTTAGATGTGATTATGGCAGTTGTCTTAGTAGAGTTATGGAATAGTCTCATAGTGGTCTTGATGAGTCGTTGTTAGTACTATCTTTAAGAGTTGTTGTCAAGAGATGTAATCTTTTCGTTATTTTCCTATTGTTCGAGTCGTGATGTAAGACTTTTTATTCTCTCATTTATGAGTAATTGGTATCTTTGGAGTAATTCTCTCTCTGTGCAATTATGCTTTTTTATTTCCGTTCTTGCTCTGTTTATCATGAATGTATATAACTGCTGCGTTCCGATATTTCACGTCAGGGCGTGACATACGTAGCCTACTCTCCCACTTTCCTTGGGCTTACACAGCATGCTCTCCCGCTCTCCTTGGGCTTACGTAGCCTACTCTCCCTCTTTCCTTGGGCTTACACAGCCTACTCTCCCACTCTCCTTGGGCTTACACAGCCTGCTCTCCAGCTATCCTTGGGCTTAAGCGGGCTGCCCTCCAGATACCCTTGGGCTTACACAGCCGGCACTCTAGCTATCCGTCGGCTTATACAACCTGCCCTCTCGATTTTGGCTTTGCAAAGCTTGCTTTCCCACGATCATTCGGCTTTCATAGCTGGCTCTCCAATTTCCAATTTGGGCTTTGCCTAAAGCCCGCTCTCTTGTCCTTCGCTTAGACTTTCCGTCAAAACCTGCTGCTCTATTCTTGGTCCTACCGGGATTCACCCCAATATCAAAAAACAAAAAACTCTCAAGAGTGCTCTTCATTTTGAATGTTTGCTTTCCCTGCTTGCAGGCATGTTTATTATATATATTTAAAACACTTTATTTAAACTTCCTAGGACCATGCTTCCTTGTTAAATAATGTTGCCCCGATTCTGGGTATATATGTGCCCCGACATATTCTAAGGGGGAAAACCAATTTTTTGTGGATGTATGCGTCAAGGGAAAGAGTCATAGCTATGTTGTTAGCGTAACTCACAAAATATACCTGAGACAAAACTCCCACGCTTTGCACACAATGTGATAAATGGTCTCTGAAGAGGGGCGATCTCGCGTTACTCTTGAGCTGGGAAGTAGATGTCCACATATACTTGAAGTATGAACTGCAAGAAGGGAAACACGTCAGAGGTGCCCAGGGTTGGAACCCCGAGGAAGACCTTACGATGCTTAAGTCAGCAAGAGTAGTAGAGCACTGGTGCGAATGGAGGAATCAAGAAGAATATGGGGATGCGAGATCCCTCTCCACCAAGAGGCGAAGTGGTTCCTGCTCAGGGTTTTAGGTGTCTCTTACCTTTCTTCGGCAGGGTTCTTCCAGTTTAAATAGTGGACCATTGAGTGAATGATCCCTGTAAGTTGAGGAGAATCGGGGGGGGGGGGGGTTATGTCCTCCTCGTGGCCTCTTTATAGCCCGCGGACTCTTGGTCTCCCATGTCCCCTTGAGCTCCTGGCTTTTAAGGGACACATAATGGCCGTATTAATAAGCTTCCATCAGTTGGCTCTGTTGGGTCCCACGATCAATGACACCCAAGAGGGGGGTGAATTGGGTGATTACAAATTTTAAGGAAACTCGCCCCTTTTTAACAAGTGTAATGAAACAACAATTAAAACATCAAATATGATGAACATGCAAGTAAGATAACAACCTACACTAACCCCCACACTAGACAACAAGACAAATACTGCGTGGTGGAGTAAACTCCTTACAACAAGATTAAGGAAGTTGATTATGTCAATAAACAGATTCTCTCAATCTTACCGTTCCCACACGATCATATAAGAGGATGCAACAATCAAACCAAGCCAACGCACAAAGCAAACCACAATGCACAAGAATTTTAAGGTGGTTCGGGACCTCGACGGGCTCCCTATGTCCACCCCCCACCAAACTAGGTGAGGCTTCACTCGGGAAAAAATCCCCAAACGGAGACGATGCTCCAACCACACACACAGGAGAACACCTACACACACACACGGGGATGAACCCCAGTACACACACACACACACACACACGGAGATGAAGTCTCCAACACGATCTAACAAGCGGATCAACAAAACGCACACACGCTGCAACAAGTGCAGCAAAACTCACACACACGTAGATCTAGGAAGACATACGCATACACATGAATCCAATATGACACACACAAAAGACCACGGATCTAACAATGATCCACACACACACAAGTATGCAGTTTATAGGAAATACAAAATTGAAACTTAAAACACAATAAGGCACAGTTGAGAAAAACTCCTGATTTGGCTCCCCTTTGAATGTATGTTGTTGATCTTGAATGTGGCTTCAATCTCCACTTGATCAGAGCTTTACTCCAGGCTTGCTTGGCTCTTCTTTTCCTTCAATAGCACTCTCTTTATCTCCCTTGAATCTTTCTTGACTCCCCTTAGATCGTTCTTGAAGGATGATGAAGGATTCTAGCACGAAGGGATGTTGAAGCTTGATGTCCGATGCAGCTCTTCGATGTATATGATCTTGGGCTTTTATTCAAGCTCTTTCCTTTGGATTTCAACTTCAGAGCAAGGTGGAATAGGGCTTGAAGGCTGCAACTCCGAACCTGCACACACAAAATAGAACTCCCTTCCTCTTCTGCGAATTTTATCAAACACTTGTGCATCACGATGACCGTTCTTGACGATCTTGGCTCGGATGTGGCTGAATCTCGATTTTGCTCGCAGCCAGCAGCAGAGGCTTGATTGGAACTTTGATTCCTCCTTCTTCCCTTCACATTCACGCACACACCAAGGTGAAATAAGGGCTGGAGGTGGCTGCTGCGACCTGCACACACAAATGTTAGGAAGAAACCCAAAATCAGGACATACGAATTTCTCTTAGGGTTTTCTTCCTCTACAAGATGTTATATAGGCCAAGGGTGGTCAAGGGACAGCCATGAGAGAAGATCCACTTGTTATGGAGTGGATTAAGGATAGCCACATAAGTGTGGTTGGACCATTTGGTCGAAATGCCAAGAGTCCACAATCACGGCGCCGCCCAGACCAGAAAGGGTCAACCCTTGGGGTCGACCCTCGTGTGGGGCCAGATGGGCCAGATAGCATGGGTCGACCCTTGGGGTCGAACCTTCCAGGAACCAGTCCAGGTTTTATAATTCTGCCAACAGGGGTCGACCCTTGGGGTCGACCCTCGAGTGAATGGGTCGACCCTTGGGGTCAACCCTTGCAGGTCTGGTGAAGGAGCCCGCCAGGTTCAAAAAAATAACTACCAGGGGTCGACCCTTGCAGCTGGGGGTCGAGAGGTCCGATTGAAATGAAGGAATGGATAGACTTTGAAGAGTGTATAGACTTTGAAGAATGAATGGAGTTTGAAGAGTGTATAGACTTTGAAGAATGAATGGAGTTTGAAGAGTGTATAGACTTTGAAGAATGTATGGAGTTTGAAGAGTGTATAGACTTTGAATTTGAGCTAGTAGCCAACATACAGACTTTGAGTCTGTGCAATCAGCCAACGTACAGACTTCTTGTTACAGGATGTATAGACTTGCTGATGTATAGACTTGCTGGCTGTATAGACTTGCTGATGTATAGACTTGCTGGCTGTATAGACTTGCTGATGTATAGACTTGTTGGCTGTATAGACTTGCTGGCTATATAGACTTGCTGATGTATAGACTTGCTGCTGAGGGATGTACAGACTTTGATGTGCCTGCAACCAATGTATAGACTTGTTAATGGATGTATAGACTTTGATGTGCCTACAACCAATGTATAGACTTGTTGTGTAGCAGCATAAGAGATGCATCGACTATATGAATGAACCAATGCAAGATATGAACAGTGGTATGCACTGATGCATTGCTCATGCACACAACCTGTTCGATGAAATGACTAACTGCTTAAACAGATACACAATGACATCATATGCAAGCACAGTGTGACTTATAGTAGTTGCTATCATCAAAACCATAACAGTAATCATGGTGCACATGTATTCAACAATCTCCCGCTTTTTGATGATGGCAACACTGTGAGTCATTATATTGCAGAAATAGCCAAGAAGGCAAAGTTTATGACATATGTAACATGTGCAGCGCAAGATCCATGATAGTGAAGCATGTGAATGCAGATATGTATGCATGGAGAAGTAAAGTGTATGAATGCTATGCATAAACGCTCATCATAAATGAAGGTTCTCTCCCAATCATGAATCCAGCATGTTGTTCTCCCCCAATCATGAAACCAGCAAACAGAATCCAGCATGTTGTTCTCCCCCAATCATGAAACCAGCAAACATGAATCACATGAAATAATTCTCCCCCTTTGACATTATCAAAAAGCGGGGTAATGCCAATCATACTCCCTCATGAAGACGAAACAGAGGAAAGGCACATTGTAGTATGATAAATGTGTAAGGAACAGTAACCGACATTTGAAATTCTGATGAAGCAGGAGTAAGTTATAAATGAGTGGGTTCATGGAATGTATGAGAAACACCAATTGTTGGCTAGAGAGGATACCAAATGTTGATTACTTGGATGTGCCCAATTTTTCTCCTCATTTGTCAAGCAAACACAAGAATTTATTGAGAAAGTAAATAGTATGGGAAGTCCACTCAATTTTTGGTTTTCAGTATTTTCCAGATTTTTAATTTTTGATTTGTGGTTTGAAATGTATGAGATGCAACTTATGCAAAGGATGGTATGTAAGATGCATACACAAGCAAACAAATAGAGATATATATGTATATGCAACACAGCTCCCCTGTACTTATTTAAGAGCGGATGGGTATAAGAAAGATGCAAGAGAATCATGATAATCAGAATACACATGTGTAGCACATGAGAGATTTTCCAATCATATAGGAGATTAATGCAATTGCTAATGCAGTCAATTAACTTTCTGAATACATATTAAAACAAATTCTCAGATGTGTAAGTGAGTAACATGAAAAATGATGGTTTCAATATGGATATTTAGATTTTCAGATCAACATAGGGAGACATTTTACAGACTGCACTTCAATTTTGAGAACAGCGTATTGGAGGCTACGCTCTACCACAATTGAGTTTTCACCAACATTTTTTCATCTCAACCAGTATCACATGATAGTCAGAATTTTTCAAGAGTGATCAAGTCCAAAATGATTCCTTTTTACCCGAGTAGACGCATGGTGCTCATGTCAGAATCCCCGGTTACTTAGAATACTGAACCATCTCACCTCATTTTGAACAGAGGTACTAATCCACACTTTTCAGATATGAACCACATCACGTCTTAGGTGACATGTGCCCAGTTTACTCAGTGAGACCAAGCATTGCTCTGCCGTTCATTTTTATTTCAGATTTTTCAACAAAGATAGGTAGGTAACTTTTTCCTCAATTGTCTCTTCAACATACTTGCAACAAGTTTAACATCTCAAGAGTGTTGAAAAGAAATTCATATATCCTTATCTTTAACACTCATTTTCATATTTTGTGCATGAAATGTGCGAATTTGATTCAGCATGTATACCGAAAATATCATGAATACATAACAATACAACTCCCCCTAAATAGATGCACTTTTACTCCCCCCAAAGTGTACAACATGAAGCACACCGATAATGACTTCAAATACAACATTATTTATCAAGAAAACATAAGGTCATAGAAATTTCAAGGATGGGGGTGAATATCATATACTAACACACAAGCACACATTGAGAGTTTATGTAAATGCACTATGACATGCATGCGAGCAATGTGATGTCAATTTGATACCATATGAATGGATGCCTAAAGAATGAACTGAGTGCGACGAATGCATGACTTCTAATGCAATGCAAAAATTAACATGGGTGCAAGGTGTGTGTTTTTGGTTTTTCATTAAAGTGATCTAAATGCACCTAATGCATTGGATTCCGATGCATGCACCCTATAGCTGTATGAGAATGAAAGACAGGATGTAAAAATAAGATGAGAGCGTTGATTTCCAAGCCAGTGTGACAGAAATCTTATTGAGTTCATCCTCATTCAATCCATGAATCAGCAAACATTATTTATGACAAGACCTTTATGAATAAGGGTGCATAAATGATCAAAAGTAAGCAATACAACCCAAATTTCAGAATTATTCAAAAATTAGATTTTTAAAGATCTTTCACAAGTTTTGAAATGAGAGTTCATCCAAAAGTCAAATGTATGAATCATTTAATCACAAACATATTTTCAATTCACATGACTCATCTCAGGGATTCATTCAACAATTAATCAATCACAAGACAATCAGGATCTGGTACGAGGCGGAGATTTTAGTCAAAGACCCAACTCAACGCATAGGGAATGCTTCCAAGTGTATATAATCCACTATTTCACAAATGCCATTTGATATACCAGACACGCAATTCAATTCAAGTGTCATTCAATAACCAATCACTGCATGCACATCTCTCAAGATTTTCATTTTGTTAAATCAACTAAGTGTGTTCATCACATCAACCTAGATTCAACCAATTTGTCACAGCGTGCTAGTAAATGACAACTCAAGTTTTTAGAGTCAACACTTGTCATCTAAAGGTATCACCAAGTGACAAAAGGCTATTGTATAAGTTGATAAGGATGAATTACCTTGTTTCAGGAGACAAGAATGGAAGCCTTCAAACATTGAGATTGCCAACCTCACGGAGGTTGATATTTCAGATTTTGCTTTCTTACCTTTGCCTTGAGAATCCTTTTTCTTCCAAGTCTTTCACCTATTGAACCCATCCTTCATTAATAGAGATGCGCACTTTTCATACCATATCTTGGTTACTATCAAGATCACTTCCTATCTCCCGGTAGTGAATTAAGGAAATTTTTATCATTTTCATCCTTGCAAGGTATTCCTCATTTGATTCAAACTTGGTCACGGCCAGCCCATCAGCATTTAGATTTTGGGAGTGTAATCTGCATCCAAGAATAACAAGAATTGATTTGTCAATTTTGATTCAAATTTATTAACTTTGGCATCACAAATTATTTTAACAACCAAAATCCTCTAGATAGCTCAAGATGCAGTGCAAGACTCATGTGTGAACCTAAGCATTGAACTCATATGGTGAATGTGGTTGCTCCCCCTTAGTGTGTGCAAGAATGCAAGATGTTCAGTAACAATCCAATGCCATAAGCAGCCTTTTGAGTAAATGACTGATAGTACTAGGCGGAGAACTTAGATCCAAATATCACCTCACGCGTAGTGATAGTTTTCAGACAGGCTTGACCTGCCCTTCCACATGTCACCATTTGATATACTATGTAGTCATGGATGATCAAGGTAGGAGGATTGCTGTGCATTATGACATGAATTCATAATGTTCAACTATAGCATGACAGAGTGTGAAAGGGTGTATGCAAACATGAGGGTGTATGCAAGCTCAACAAATGTAGTGAATTTTATTGATGGTTTCAAAGCACCACTTCAACAAGATGCTATATGAGGATGATTTGCACAAGTGTATGCAACTATCTATGGATGGAATGCATGAACAAACATGTGCATTAACACAAGATAATTCAGCACAATATGAATCAAACAATGACATAATTACTGAAGAGAGTGAGAGGGATATCACCTGAATTTCCAAATTTCAGTTTTGGTTTCTTTTAACCTTATTTATCCCACTTGTGTGCCTTACCTTCATGATATAAATAGATTTCATGCTTTACATTCCCAAGGCACACCTGCAAAACAAATTTCTCATTTGGCATTCTTAGGTATCCAAACCATCTTGGGTCCTTGTGGGTTAGCAGCATCTTTGGCACGTGGCTTCCACTTCATAACAACATTCAAATCATCAATTTTCATCAGAAAATAATCATGCACCATATGTTCAAATTTACCACAGCAGTTGCAACATGACTTTGAGTTATTAAAAGCATGAGGATTCTTTGAAGCATGTGATTTTTTGTTTCACTTTTGTTTCCCATTTGTAAAATGTTTTATTCTTTTCCTACATGCTTCTAAATCATCATTCTTTCTCATAAAACAATCATGCATAGCATGTCCATGTTTTCCACAATAGAAACATGAGAATTTCTTTCTTGGTGGTTGTGTGTGTGTGGAAGAAGTATGTTCAACATGCATGGAGATGTTAGCAGCATTTTTGGATTTTTGATGCATGTTGATTTTCTGATATTTGTTTTCTTTTTGAAGCTTTTGAACATTCACATTATTTTTCTGATTTGATTGGGTTCTTGATATAGTGGGTTGTTGGGAGTAAGATGTGGAGATGGTAGGCGCACAATTGTCATGAACAAATGAAGTATATATTTTACTTTCAAATTTCTTTTTGTTCACAGGATTGAACCCCAGCCCTTCTCTTTGAAAGTTTACTTTCATTCCCAACAGTTTATCCAAGTTTTCTTGACCATTGACAAATCTAGATAACGAAGCATTCAAATCAGAAATTTCTTTTTCAAGTGATGAAATGTGCAATTCATAGGAAACCATCTTATTTTCACAAGTCTTGACTTGTTCATGTAATTGGGTGTTGATGATTTTGTAGGTTTCCATTTCTTGTTTCATCACATGCATTTCTTCACATTGATCAACAAGCAAACTTTCCCCTTTTTCAAAAATAAGCAATCTTTCAGAAATGGTATTGTTCAATTCCTTCGGTTTCTCATTTTCCATTTCAAGATTTTTATCATGAGCAACCTCATTTTGACCATTGTTCATAAAACTAACTCTCTCTCTCAGCTCCTTGTTTTCATTTCTCAAAGAAGAGATTTGATCTTTGTGAATTTCAATGTTGAACACATGATCATCAATCAATTCCTTCAAGTGTGAGCATTCATTACAAGGTGAATCACATTTATTTTGACCAGCATTCTTTTTCATTTTTTTGTTTTCTAATTTTAACTTCTTGTGTTTTTCAGCGAGCTCATCATATGCATTCAACAGTTCTTCATAGCTAAATTCATCTTCACAACCGGAGTCAGAATTTACCCTTGAGCTTGATCCACTTTGCTGATCACTCCCTTGATCACTCGTGCCTGCTACAAGACATCTATCTTTATGCTCTTTCTTGATGTCTGCCAATCCATCTAGTATTTCCATCGCGGATCTGCACTGGGAGACAAAGGGGAAATAGTTAGAATCAACTGAAGCAATAAGCAACTTCAAAACCAAGCAATTTTGATCATGTTTGTGCTTTTGATTTTCAGTCCAGACATTTTTATCTTTAGGCAATTCATGAGGACCATGTGAAATAAGCTTCCATAGCTTAGGTTCATATGAATTGACTAGACTAAACATTCTACCTAACCACAAATCAAAATTACAGCCATCAAACATGGGTGGTGAGTTCAAGGTGTACATCATGGTGGTCATTGATCCGGATCACTCTAGATCGTTAGATCTATGAAATTAAAGCATTAGCTCTGTTACCAATTGTTGGGTCCCACGATCAATGACACCCAAGAGGGGGGTGAATTGGGTGATTTCAAATTTTAAGGAAACTCTCCCCTTTTTAACAAGTGTAATGAAACAATAATTAAAACATCAAATATGATGAACATACAAGTAAGATAACAACCTACACTAACCCCCACACTAGACAACAAGACGAATACTGCGTGGTGGAGTAAACTCCTTACAACAAGATTAAGGAAGTTGATTATGTCAATAAACAGATTCTCTCAATCTCACCGTTCCCACACGATCATATAAGAGGATGCAACAATCAAACCAAGCCAACACACAAAGTAAACCACAATGCGTAAGGATTTTAAGGTGGTTCGGGACCTCGACGGGCTCCCTATGTCCACCCCTCACCAAACTAGGTGAGGCTTCACTAGGGGATAAATCCCCAAACGGAGACGACGCTCCAACCACACACGTAGGACGACACCTACACACACACACGGGGATGAGCGCCAGTACACACACACACACACACACACACACACGCATGGAGACAAAGTCTCCAACACGATCTAACAAGCGGATTAACAAAACGCACACACACTGCAACAAGTGCAGCAAACCTCACACACACGTAGATCTAGGAAGACCTACGTACACGCATGAATCCAATACGACACACACAAAAGACCATGGATCTAACAACGATCCACACACACACAAGTATGCAGTTTATAGGAAATACAAATCTGAAACTTAAAACACATTAAGGCACAGTTGAGAAAAACTCCTAATTTGGCTCCCCTTTGAATGTATGTTGTTGATCTTGAATGTGGCTTCAATCTCCACTTGATCAGAGCTTTACTCCGGGCTTGCTTGGCTCTTCTTTTCCTTCAATAGCACTCTCTTTATCTCCCTTTAATCTTTCTTGACTCCCCTTAGATCGTTCTTGAAGGATGATGAAGGATTCTAGCACAAATGGATGTTGAAGCTTGATGTCCGATGCAGCTCTTCGATGTATATGATCTTGGGCTTTTAGTCAAGATCCTTACTTTGGATTTCAACTTCAGAGCAAGGTGGAATAGGGCTTGAGGGCTGCAACTCCGAACCTGCACACACAAAATAGAACTCCCTTCCTCTTCTGCGAATTTTATCAAACACTTGTGCAGCACGATGACCGTTCTTGACGATCTTGGCTCGGATGTGGTTGAATCTCGATTTCGCTCGCAGCCAGCAGTAGAGGCTTGATTGTAACATTGATTCCTCCTTCTTCCCTTCACATTCACGCACACACCAAGGTGTAACAAGGGCTAGAGGTTGCTGCTGCGACCTGCACACACAAATGTTAGGAAGAAACCCAAAATCAGGACATACGAATTTCTCTTAGGGTTTTCATCCTCTACAAGATGTTATATAGGCCAAGGGTGGTCAAGGGACAGCCATGGGACAAGATCCACTTGTTATGGAGTGGATTAAGGATAGCCACACAAGTGTGGTTGGACCATTTGGTCGAAATGCCAAGAGTCCACAATCACGGCACCGCCTAGACCAGAAAGGGTCGACCCTTGGGGTCGACCCTCGTGAGGGGCCAGATGGGCCAGACAGCATGGGTCGACCCTTGGGGTCGACCCTTCCAGGAACCAGTGCCGGTTTAATAATTCTGCCAACAGGGGTCGACCCTTACAGGTCTGGTGAAGGAGCCCGCCGGGTTCAAAAAAATAACTACCAGGGGTCGACCCTTGGGGTCGACCCTTACAGTTGGGGGTCGAGAGGTCCGATTTAAATGAAGGAATGGATAGACTTTGAAGAGTGTATAGACTTTGAAGAATGAATGGAGTTTGAAGACTGTATAGACTTTGAAGAATGTATGGAGTTTGAAGAGTGTATAGACTTTGAATTTGGGCTTGCAGCCAACGTACAGACTTTGAGTCTGTGCAATCAGCCAACGTATAGACTTCTTGTTGCATGATGTATAGACTTGCTGATGTATAGACTTGCTGGCTGTATAGACTTGCTGATGTATAGACTTGCTGCTGAATGATGTACATACTTGCTGATGTATAGACTTGCTGTTGAAGGATGTATAGACTTTGGTGTGCCTACAACCAATGTATAGACTTGTTAATGGATGTATAGACTTTGATATGCCTGCAACCAATGTATAGACTTGTTGTGTAGTAGCATAAGAGATGCATCGACTATATGAATGAACCAATGCAAGATATGAATAGTGGTATGCACTGATGCATTGCTCATGCACACAACCTGTTCGATGAAATGACTAACTGCTTAAACAGATACACAATGACATCATATGCAAGCAAAGTGTGACTTATAGTAGTTGCTATCATCAAAACCATAACAGTAGCCATGGTGCACATGTATTCAATAGGCCCGAGCATGAGGCACTGACTCTGGAGGGGCCTCCCGAGCAATGAGTGCATGATTAGGGCAGAGAATACGGGGCTCTGAAGGAGCTCTCCCGATCGAACTGATGCTCGGGCTTCCCAACCCGAAGGCCACCTAGGAAGCGCTTGTTCCGAGTGAGTTATTGGTCTTATATTGAGTGGGCCCGGGGGCTACCACTTCAAGGAGTTGGGCCTCATTCGGTCCGGTTGGACCTCTTTTGGCCTCTCCATCTGGGTGGTTAGATTTCCCGTCTCCACTTGTCCGCCTCGTAATCCCGAGCCAAAATTAGGCTCGGATGAGTAGCATTTGGGATGGACTTTTTGTGGCTGTAGTTGGGTGGAGATCTCTCTCTGCAGGGGCCACATGATGCCGCTCGTCCTGACAATATGCCCGTCATGATGAGTAAAAGGAGGCCCCACCTTGGGAGATCCGAACGCCGCGCCGCTCCCAGCCAGGGGTTATGAGCATTACACATTTTTGCGTTCTTTTATCTTCAGGGTTTAGGATTTTTCCTCCTTTTATGTTTAAATGGGGGGGCTCAGGCGCCGTGTGAGTAGTTCGGAGGAGCGGAGAATCGCAGTGGCTTCCGTGGAACTGGAGAGAGTGCCTCGGTGGCGATTCGTTAGCTTACTTCTCCTTCGGAGTCCTCTGGCCTAGAGCTTTCCCCTTCTTCTCCCAGTTCTCCTGTCTGTTCCATGGCGGACCGAAATCCAGGGGTTGAGAGACGAGAGGGAGAATAGGCCTCAAGTACTTTTTTGGTGCCATCAGAGCCTCTTCGCAGCGAGCTGGGTGAGGCGGACATGAAGTGGCTGGAGAATCAATATGGGCTGCCATGGTGATTCATGTTCCTCGCACCTGAGCCTCATGAATCAAGTCTGACCACTCGTTCTGGCCTCTTTTGTTCTTTCCACTTGGCCTAGAAGTGCGGCCTTCGACTGCCCCTCCATCCTTTCATCGCCGAGTTGCTTCGGTTCTACCGGCTGGCCCCTGTCCAGCTGGTCTCCAATTCATATACCCTTATTTTTTTCCTTCATTTTCCTCTGTGGCAAGAGAGGGGTGCACACCTCGCTGGACCTCTTCCACTATTTCTTCAAGCTGAAGGAGAACTCTTTTGCCGAGAAGGGCTTCTTCTTCATTCAGGCGAAGCGGAAGAGGAGTTGCGTGTCCCTTTCCGTGAAGGATTCTTCTCACAAGGGGTGGAAGACCCAATATTTCTGGGTGGGCGCGTAAGCGGTCGGCGTGGTCTGGGATTTCTCGACGGTGCCCAACTTTCACCCGAACATCCCTCCGAAGCAAATAGAGGTCTCTCCGGAGGTGGAGAGGGATGCTACTATCCTTCAGCGGGACCGCTTGGAGATTGCTGAGTTGGTGACTCTTCCTAACATCGAGGAGTATCTTTCTCGACTGCTGTTGTCGACGGGTAAGGGTCTCAGGGACTTGTCATCTTTCAAGCAAGTGCCTTCCTTTTCTCAATTTGCTCTTCTTCGCGCAGACATGCGGCGAGCGGCTAAGGAGGAGGAGGAGGAGGAGGAGGCACCATCAGTCGAGCTGGAGGTCATCAATGTGGATGATACGCCAGCTCCGAGCGATCTCCCAACTTCGGAGGGCTCATCTCGCGCCCAGGAAAATGGCAAGGGGATCGCTCGGGATGATGCTTATGAACGCCGGGGGGTCAAGTGGAAGGATCCCATGGCGAAGTTGCTGCGATCTTCCATGCAGGCTCAGTCTGCTGAGAAAAAATGGGCGTGGAAGGTGGAGGCCGCCCGCCCGGTTGATGAGGTTCCCTTGTTGCCTCCTTCCTCTGCAATACAAGAGGGATCAATTGACAAAGGGATCATGGCCGATACTGGGGCGCCGAGCGAAGTAGAGGGGGTGCCAGACGGAGGAGCCCGGTCTGAGCCGGTCGAGGCTGGAGGGTTGCATGATGTAGCGACTTGATCGTAGCCGACCGAGGTCGGGGAGGTACACGGCGGGGCTGCTCATCTTGAGTCAACTGGTGGGGCCCCCGAGGCAGGATCGCTCGGGGAAGGTGCCCCAATCCCGACTGCTCCGGAAAGAATTTCCCCTCCCTCGACTAGTTCCTTCAGCATCCGGGCCTCTCTGTACTGGAGGTGCCATTCTATTGCTTTAGGAGTTGTGCGAGAGAAACTCCAGAGGGGTCTCCCCTCCACGCTTTTCAAGCAACTTATGGAAGGCAGCCTGATCTTGGCCCAGCTCGGAGCTGAGGCATTGGGCGCGTATGCTCGGGTGGAGTCGGAGCGGGAGGCTCTCTCATGGGCCCGTGGCGCGCTCGATCGGAAGGTTGAGCGTCTTACCCTTGATCTTGGTGACCTTCGTCGGGAGGTGGCCCCGCTTCGGGCTAAGATGCAGTCGAGCCAGGCGGAGGCTCGGTCGTTGGCGGAGCAGCTGGCCCAGGCCCGTCGTATGGGTGACTAGAAGAATGAGCTCCTGGAGGCGGAGCGTATGATTCAGGTCGAGCGCGGTGAGCAGTGGAAGGCCGAGCGAGAGGGGCTCGAGGATCGAGTCCGGGGGGCCGAGGATGCGCTGACCGAGGCCGAGAGAAGGCTGTCCGAGTCTAAACAGAGGATAGCCGAGCTCGAGAGGCAGACAAAGTTGGCCGGGGTGGAGGCACTCGAGCGACATAAGTGCTAAGAGGCCTATCACGCGGCTCTTCATCAAGCTGCCTTCCCCTATTATGAGCCGGGCTACTGTCGGGGCCTTCGGAAGGGCTTCTCCTAGGGCTTCGATCGGGCTGTCATAGAGGCTGAGGCCCAAGCGAATGGGCTCATTTTTCCTCTCGGGCAACGCTATGACTCGGATTGGAATTCCACCGACTCTTCCCACTACACGTCGAGCGAAGAGGAGAGTCGGGAGACTTCGGTCTCATCTGAGTGACCGCCAACTCAAGTAGCCTCAAGAGGGCACACGACCGAGATAATTCTCACACAGGTGGGGTCAGTGCCTGGGTCGGCCATCGCCGAGAGTACCTGGGGTAGATCGTCTAGCATTGAGGGGGCCTTGTCTACCGAGATTGGAGATGGGCCCAAGGCCTAATGTTGTAGCTCTTTCTTTCTTTTTCCTTTATGTAGCTATGTAATATTTTGGGAAAATATAGCGGCGACAATATTAAGTATCGAATTGACTGTTTCTTACCGTTTTGGCATGATTTGACTACAGTATCCATAGTCACCGATTTTCTCTGCAGGTATCGCGCGTGCTGATCTGTCACATAACTGACATGGCATTGTCGCCTTCCCGCTTTTCCATGCCACCCTTAATGACTTGCCGCTTCGCGCGTCCCGTCGGAGGGGGATGTTGGGGAATGAGGTAACCATCTTAGGGAAGGCCCCTTTAGCGTGTTTTTAAGGGGAGAGTCATTTAAGGCGAACAGCTCCCCCTTCGGCCTATAAAAGGTCCGAGGGGCGTCTCGTTTTCCTTGTATCACTTACGGCCATCCCTAGCGGTTTTTCCTTCTTCCCTTTTTGCGAAGCGTTGTGCTGTTTTGTCTAAGCAAGGCATGGAGTGCACTTCAGAAGATGACGAGGCGGATGGCTATAAGAGGGAAGCTCCTACTATTTTAGTCTGGAAGAGGGTTCGTTAGTCGGGGGTCGCTCTGGGAGAGGGTTCATGCCGGAGCATGTCGCCTTCCTATCCCTGACCTGCCGACACTATTCTGAGGGGAGAATGAAGCTTGTCAAGCTTCATTCTTTCACTGTCCACCCGGCCCCTCTTTCCACCGTCGATCCCGTTGCCCAGGGGGGGAGCTCTCTCAAGCCTCCTCTCCATTTTGCTCGGGTCGACCTCTCCCTTTTTATTTTTGTTGTTTCCCCTCTTTTCCTCATTCCTTCGAGCTCCTCGAGCCAATGGGGCCGGCTATCCCTTATCCGAGCCAGTTTCTGCACTAGGCAGAGTTAGTGGCTGGACGTAGGAGTGCCTATTGGGTTGGCCGAGCGATCTGCTCGCGTCATAGTACTCGTGGATGTAATTTTTTTTGTTGTACATGCATATTGTATTGGCTGCGGCCTACTTGATGTACATCATAGTTTAATGAAAAGAGAAGAATGTTGTTTATTCTACTTTGCTTACATGTGTGTGCTTGCCAGATGATCAAAAGTAGAACTTGTGAAGATTTGTCGCGTTCCATGTCCGAGGGATGAGTACTCCTTCCATGGTGGTCAGTCGGTATGCTCCTTTCCCGAGTGTCTCGATCACTCGGTAGGGGCCTTCCTAGGTAAGGGCTAGCTTCCCCGCCGCCTCCAGTGGTCGAGAGGCTTTGGCCTTTCTTTGGACGAAATCCCCTGGCTGGAAGTGTCTGTCTTGGACTCTGGAGTTGTAGTATCGAGTGATGCATAGTTGGTATTCCGTTGCTCGGATCTTTGCAATCTCTCGAATCTCGTCCGCTAAGTCAAGGTTTTCTCGCCGTTTCTGCTCGTTTACCTCGGGTTTGAAGTGGATGACTCGGAGAGAGGGATTGCCGACCTCTAACGGAATCACGGCTTTTATGCCATATACCAGCAGAAAAGGTGTTTCACAGGTGGTCGTTCTTGGAGTAGTTCGGTGTGACCATAGGAGGCTCGGTAATTCCTCGAGCCAGCTTCCCTTGGCCTTGTCGAGCCTGGTTTTGATGGCTTTTAAGATAGTCTTATTGACATTCTTGACCAGTCCGTTAGCGTGAGGGTGGGCTACCGAAGTGAAGTGATTGTGAATGTTTAGGTCGACACATTTGTCTCTGAAGTAATGAGAATCAAATTGCCGACTGTTATTGCTCACGATCACTCGGGGGACACTGTAGCGACAGATGATCGACTTTCAAACAAAACTCCATATGACTGACTCGGTGATCCTAGTGGTGGCTTCGCCCTCGATCCACTTGGTGAAGTAGTCGATGGCGACGATGATGAACTTCTTCTGAGCTTGAGCCGTAGGGAACATACCCAAGATGTCGATCCCCCACCGTGCGAAGGGGTATGGCTCGGCAAGGGTGACGAGCTCTGCGGCGGGCTGATGGATCAGATGGTCGAAGCGCTGACACCGATCGCACTTCTGTACATAGGTCGTGCAGTCGTGCTGGAGAGTGGGCCACCAATAACCCTGCCGAAGTAAGATCCTGTTGAGCGATCTTCCTCCCTAGTATGCGCCGTAGATGCCTTCGTGTACTTCTTGAATAGCTCGGCTGGCTTCGTTGGTGCTGATGCATTTGAGGATGGGACCGGAGAAAGATCTGCAATACAAGGCCTCATCTAGCATGACGAAACGTCGAGCTTGGTACTTAAGCTTCCGAGCCTCCCGAGTGTCGGTGGGCTCTTGAGAATCCCGGAGCCAGGATATGTAGGGAGTCCGCCAGTCGCTCGGGGGTGTCGGGTCAACAGTCATAAGCTCGGACTCGATGCTTGGTCGCTTGAGCTCTTCGAGGAAGACCGACGTGTACCTTCGGGGTCGAACGAGGACGCCAGGCGAGAGAGGGCGTCCGCTCGGGAGTTTTCCTCTAGGGCCATCCGAACTACCTCAAAGCTCTCGAAGAGTCGGGCCATCCTCTTGACCACCTGGAGGTACTTGACCATTTGTCCTTCCCGAGCTTCATAATCATCGTTAACCTGGCTAGCGACCAGTTGAGAGTCGGTGTGGATCCTGACTCGCTCGGCTCCCAGTCGTAGAGCCATCCTGGCCCTTGAGATAAGGGCTTCGTACTCAGAGGAAGTTGAATTTCAAGGCGTACCGCAGCTCCGCTCCTTTGGGAGAATTGAGGAGGACACCGGCGCCGCATCTGGTCGAGTTGGAGGACCCATCGACGAACAGATCCCAAGTGGACCCGAGCGCAAGTGGACGTGCTTCTTCAATCGGGACCGTGCTTTCGATGATGAAGTCCGTGAGAGCCTGTCCTTTGATGGTCGAGCGGGGGCGGTACGAGATGTCGTAGGCCCCGAGCATGATGGCCCATTTACGAAGGCTTCCTGAGGCTTCAGGGTGAAAGAGAATCTTCTTCAGAGGTTCGCTGGTCAATACGACGATGGAGTGCCCTTGAAAGTAGGGTCGGAGGTGCTTGGCTGAGGTAACCAACGCTAGCATGAATTTCTCGGTTGCGGGGTACCTTCTTTCAGCCTCATTAAGCACCTTGCTGGTATAGTAAACCGGTCTCTCGATCCCTGCACCATTCCTGACTAGGATCGAGCTCACTGTAGAAGGGGTCGTCGAGAGGTAAAGGTGTAGAGCTTCACCCTGGACCGGCTTGGACAGCACCGGAGGTGAGGCCAAGAATTCCTTGAGTTTGGCAAATGCCTTCTGACATTTCTCATCCCAAGCGAACGTAGCAGATGCCATTTTGGGTCCCCTCAACAGTTTGAAGAAGGGTAGGCACCGTTCGGCCGCTCGGAACAGGAAGCAGTTGAGCACAGTAATGCGCCCCGTAAGGTGTTGAACGTCCTTGATGCAGGTGGGTAGCCGCATGTCCAGGATGGCCTAGACCTTGTCGGGGTTGGCTTCGATTCCACGTTGATTTACCAGGAAGCCTAAGAACTTCTCGGATCTGACTTCAATGGTGCATTTTGCAAGGTTGAGTTTCATGTTGCACCTCAGGAGGTTGTTGAAGGTCTCGGCTAAGTCGGCAAAGTGGTCTTCGACCTTCGGGGTTTTGACAAGCATGTCATCAATGTAGGCCTCGACGTTTCGACTGAGCTGTCCTTTGAAAATGTGGTTGATCCGCCTCTAATATGTTGCTCCAGCGTTCTTCAACCCGAACAACATCCGGGTGTAGCAGTGTACGCCGAAGTCAGTGATGAAGGCGGTCTTCTCGATTCCTCTAGGTCCATCCTGATCTGATGGTAGTCGGAGTAGGCGTCCAGGAAGCTGAGTAGCTCGTTGCCAGAGGTTGAATCGACCAGTTGATCGATGCTCGACAGCGGGTAGCAATCCTTTGGGGTAGCCTTGTTGAGGTCGGTGAAGTCCATGCACATTCACCATTTTCCCGAAGCCTTCGATACTAGGACGACGTTGGCGAGCCACGTAGGGTACATGACCAGACAAAAAAGGTCAATCTTCTACCTCTTGATGACTGCTTGCTTCTCCGGGGCGTGCTTTCTCCTGCGTTGCTGGACAGGCTTCACCGTTGGGTCGAGGTTGAGCTTGTGCATTACCACGTCTCCCAGGATCCCGGGAAGGTGCTCATCAGACCATGCAAAGACTTGGAAGTACTGGGCAAGGAAATCCTTATATTTTTCTTGTTCCTCAAGTGGTAGATCAGCTCTGATCTTGACTCCTAGAGTCAGATCACCATTCAGAAAGACCGTTAACAACTCGCCGCCAGGCTCGGATGTTGTTGGTCCCTCTTCGGCTCCCTTTATTTCTTTGCTCTTCTCTTCCAGCCTCGTGGCTTTGACCGAGATTATATAACACCGTCTAGCCAATGCCTGGTTACCCCGGACCTCCCCCACGGCATATTTGGTCGGGAACTTTATTTTTTGGTGAAAGGTAGAGGGCACCGCTTTCAGTCGACTGAGGATACCTCGACCGAAGATGGCGTTATATGCCATCAGCCCCTTAATCACGATGAAGTTTACCATAACCGTAACGGTTATGGGCGGGGTGCCGATAGTAACTGGCAGGCTCAGGGCTCCCTCGGGATAAGTTGCCTGGCCGTTGAACCCATAGAGGGGGGTTCGGATCGGGAGGAGTTTAGATGGATTTTCTCCCATCGTGAGGAAACATTCATAGGATAATACATTAGGGGCACTACCATTTTCGACTAAAATCATTTCTACATTACAATGGTTTATTGTAGCCGATACAATGAGAGCGTCATCATGCGGGGTGGTTAACCCTTCCAGGTCCTGGTCGGAGAATACCAGGGCCTGCGGTTCGCTCGCCTGCGGGGCCGTAGAATGCTCAACAGAGGCTCGGCTCGCCCGCTCGGCGTGACGCTTTCTTCCTCGGCTGCTATCTCCACCTAATGCCGCGCCACCCGTGATGACATTGATGTGGACTCCACGGGGGGCATTGTCGATGTCTTCGGGGGTGCCTCAGTCTTCCTTCTTCCAGGACACGTATCGGGATAGGTGCCCTTGGCGGATGAGGCGCTCGATTTCATCTTGAAGTTGATGGCAATCGCTAGTGTGGTGCCCATGATCGCTGTGGAACAGGCAATACTTGTGGCGGTTGTGATGCTTGGCCTTCATAGGCTCGGGCTGGTGGAGGAGGCCTTAGACTTTAATGTCTTCATAAATCTCGTAGACGGAGGAGGTAAGGGGGGTATACCGCTCGTACTTCTGGGACAGCTCTTTATGGTCTTCATCCTGGTTCCACCTCTTTCCTTGACCCGTCCTTTACTCAGACGGTCGCTTCTTGTCCCCCTGCCGACCTGAGCTTGTTGTGCCTCGACAGGCGCAGAGGACTTCCTCGTACTCTACGTGGCGCAAGGCCAGGGTCACTAGCTCAGAAAGGGAGGTAGGAGGATGAAGCACTAGCTCGCGCCGTAGGTTCTCCTCGCGGGTACCCCTGGGTAATGCGGTGATGGCCGAGGCAACGTCCATGCGGGGGATGCGCAGGGCTTCTGATTTAAATCTGTTGATATAAGCCCGCAACTTCTCCCCCTATTCCTGCTTGAGTGCCAGTAATCCCGCCACAAACCGGGGTGGACCGCTACCGACGAAGCTTTGCTTGAACACTTTCCCGAATTGCTTGAAGTTGTGGATGCTGCCGGGGGCGAGGGCTCTGAACCATGCTTGAACGCCCTGAACCAGGGTGGTCACAAACGCTCAGCACTTGATTACACCGGACGACCCATGCAAGGTCATTAGGGTGTCGAAGCTGTCGTAGTGGTCGGCTGGGTCTCCCTGGCCGTCGTACGACTTGAAGGTCGGGAGTGAGATCCTGGGGAAAATCTCTGCCTTCAAGATGTAATCGGAGAACGGGGATCACTCCTCATCCTCCACAGGAGAGATCTTCTGCAAGGCGCGGAGGGCGCGCTCCTGCTACATGAAACGCCTCTCAAAGTCTCACAGTCGGAGGGACAACTCCGGTTGTCGTTGGCCCGAGGGGCTGGGGGGACGCATTTACATGCTATCCTGGTGATCCTCAAGGGCTTCTGTCTCTGAAAGCTATTGGTGTGCTCCGGACTTCTCCCTCCTCGGGGTTGAGGAGCCTTCCTACTCCAGGGGAGGGGCATGCGATGGTCCTCCTGACATGTTGCGGATCAGCCGCCACCCCCGGAGGGTAAAACGGCCTCCAGCAGTTTGCTGGGAGGCATCTCCGCGTGGAGGGCTCTTCCGGGGAAGCTGCGACTTCTCCTCCCTAGCCGCCTGGGCCCTCATGAGATCCACGAGGACATCCAGTTTTACGTTGAGGGTTTGGAGGGCGTCGATACTCCCGCCAGGAAGTTGTTCCCCCTCCACCGATGGAGGTACTTCATTGGCGTGGTTGCTCGATGGGGAGCTCTCTGTGGGGAGAGAAGGTGTGCCTTCTTCTACTGCTGGGGCCTTTCCCTTGTCACCGGCAATCCTCCTGCCAGAACTCCTTCGCATCATGATGGCTCTTTGAGCATTTCCCACAGATGGCGCCTAATGAAGAGGGGTGATCTCGCGTTACTCTTGAGATGGGAAGTAGATGTCCACATATACTTGAAGTATGAACTGTAAGAAGGGAAACACATCAGAGGTGCCTAGGGTTGGAACTCCGAGGAAGACCCTCCGATTCTTAACTCAGCAATAGTTGTAGAGCACTGGTGCGAAGGGAGGAATCAGGAGGAATATGGGGACGCGAGATCCCTCTCCACCAAGAGGTGAAATGGTTCCTGCTCAGAGTTTTAGGTGTCTCTTACCTTTCTTTGGCAGGGTTCTTCCAGTTTAAATAGTGGCCCGTTGAGTGAATGATCCATGTAAGCTGAGGAGATTCGGGGGGGTTATGTCCTCCTCGTGGCCTCTTTATAGCCCGCGGACTCTTGGTCTCCCCTATTTCCTTGAGCTCCTGGCTTTTAAGGGACACGTAACGGCTGTATTAATAAGCTTCCATCAGTTGGCCCGAGCATGAGGCATTGACTCTGGAGGGCCCTCCCGAGCAATGAGTGCATGATTAGGGCAGAGAATGCGGGGCTCCGAAGGAGCTCTCTCAATGGAGCTACTGCTCGGACTTCCCAACCCAAAGGCCGCCTGGGAAGCGCTTGTTCTGAATGAGTTATTGGGCTTATATTGAGTGGGCCCGAGGGCTACCACTTCAAGGAGTTGGGCCTTGTTTGGTCCGGTTGGACCTCTTTTGGCCTCTCCATTTGGGCGGTTAGATTTTCCCTCTCCAGTCTCTAAGCACAAGGATCGTAGAATTTCTTAACACTCTTTGGATGCTCAAACTCCTACAGTCACCTGAAAGGTAATCGTGAGGAAAAAGTTGCCTACTCCCTTCAAAAAAAATGAATGAATGAAATGAATGATGAAAATGTGGAATGTGAACCCAAGTAGCCGAGAATCCCCACTAAAACAAATGAGGAGACTCGCGCGAAAATGGTGAAGCATATTCCGCAATAAAATTACAATAAGGATGAATCCTAGTAGTCGGGAATCCCCATTGAGACACATGAGGAAACTCGCGTCGATCTGTGAAGTCTAGAATTCAAAATAAACAAGGGGGCTAAGTGAAGCTATCGAAAGTTGAAAGTCTGAAATGCATGTGTAGGTGATGGGGACATCAACTCTCGTGCCCATACTCACGGCACATCTCCTCGTCCCGGAAGCGTCCGAGATGGTCTAGTCATTTATCTTGAGTCATATGTTGTATTTCCTCATTTTTATTTGAGTCTTACTGTAATACCCCGAAAATTTTTAGTGAGCCCAATATATTTATTAAGCTTTTATTAACTGAAAATTGAATTTTTAATGATTAATGCTTGAATTTCAGATTTATAATATTTAATTCCTTAGAAAATAGAATAGTGAAAATTTGACTACCTTATAAAAATCTGGAAAAATGCTAATCGGGTTAATGACGATGTAGTTAGCAACTTTGTCTTCTGTGATCGACCCAGCAAAAATCTGTAATTAGGGTTAATTAGTGGATTAAGCCTAAAAGTGCACACTTAGTTAACCTTTACCTTACCTCACCTTAAAACATCAAATTAGAGCTTAATACTCAACCAAATGAGCTCAAATCGGTGGCAAATGAAAGGCCACGATCTAATGATCAATAGCCCTCTATCAATCGAACCCAAACCTAACCCTAGCACATGGTGGCGGCAGAGTTTTGGCTTCGTCAACCTTGGCGGCGCCGTTTTCCAACACCACCATGTGTGGTCGATTTCTCCCAGCTCCGAAGTCACCAGAAGCTCTATGAGCTATCAAAATGTAGCTCTACGAGTCTATTTTCTTTTGGTAGCTATGGTGTTCGCATTGGATTCAGATCTAGGAGGATCTTGGTCGTTTAGTGGAGGTGGGTCGGCAGCAGTCGTCCTCCTTCCTCTCCTCTTTGTTCCATCGATTGAGGTAGGTTTCCTTAACCAAAACCTGTACATGAATACATCAAATTGTTCCTCTCGACGAGATCTTTCCAATGATATAAGAAGCCCTAAATTTCATTAGGTATCCAAGGAGATATCGCGGTTTTTCTAAGGTGCTGTCAAGTTCGTTCTTCATTCTAGGGCTTTAAGTTCTCTTTTCGATTGAGGAAGGATCTAACAGCTCAACTCTAATTAATATACATGGATGTAACCATCATCATGTTAGCTTTCATTTGGCGTAGAAAGCCCCAAATTTCATTGAGCATGTCTAGAGAATTTTGGATCGAAGTAAGAGCATGTCTAGGCTTGATTTATGCAGTGTTCTTATGAGTCAAAGTATGATTTCGGGCTGATTTTGAGTTGCATATCTTGATCCCCATATAGCATATCATACATGGATGGAATCAGCATCGAAGTAGCTTTCTTTTGATATAAGAACCCCTAAATTTCATTGTATATATTGAGAGAATTTTATGATTTAGTAACTGCATGTCAAAATTAGGGTTTCCTGTGTTCTTGCTTTGATAAATCATGATTTCAGAAAGATATTATGAAATTGATCTTATTGTTAGGTAGAGTTTTTTATTATCTTTCCAACAGTACCAAAAGCCCCTTATTTGGAGTCCATTTCCATTAGTTATTAGAGTTTTAGTCCAACTCCCTGGCTTGCCCTTTGACCCCCGTTCAGCCCTGTTTAGTCCAGAGGTTATAAGGTTCATTCCGAACCGTTTATCCATGCAGTAAGTGACTTTGTTATGATTCTAAATGGTTCATATTAGTATCCTAATGGTAATTAATAAATTAGAAACTCACATGATTAGTGGTTAATTATGTAACTAAATTTCTGTTAATTGCATGTTGTTCATCCTACGCGAGCTTGTCCATTCTCCTTATCAACTTGAATCATTCTTTTTGGCAAATTGACTTAATGTAAAACTTAATCCTTGATAACTTGACATAGAATTAGGATTAATGTGATTATTAGCTTGCTGGTTAGCTGCTGTACTATAGTAAACAGCGTGACCAACTTACCGACTTTTAATAAGTCGTTAGCCGATTAGTGTGCTAGTCTTGGTTTTACCCCCAGAAACTCTATCCGGCGGTTTTACCATCACCTTGGAACCTTGTTATATCGCTGTTATGAACCTAATGAACTACCAAAAACATCATTTTATATGTTTAAACCGATGGTTTAAGGCTTGGATCGTATCGGACAACGAGAGGCATGCGCGACTAGTAGTTGACCGCATATCTGTAATACGGCTGTTGACACCTAGAAAATGAACAGGGGTGGAAGCATAACTGAAAAGAAAATCAGGCCAACAGTAGAAGACCACTGATGAAGCTCGTCAACCATTCACCCGGCTAAAGCCTTTGTCGGCCAAAGCTGATGCCCGGTGCCGATGTCATTCAGACGGCAGCGCCGATGAAGCCACAGTCACTCGACTGATGGGACCTCCCAGCCTTTTAAGAAGAGCTGTACTACTGCTTCGTCCGAGAATCCACGGATGATATGTCAAGGTAAGCCAGATGTCAGCTTACTGATGGATGTAATATGAGATAAAGATGAAACCGGCACCGACAGATAAAGATTGTCAGGGCTCCTACAAAGTCAGAACAGAAGAGCAATCCTCTCCACAGATTACATACCCGACCGAAGTCTGTCAGACTGAAGCTGATGTCTGGTCTTGTCACCGTTCGGATGATAATGCCGATGAAACATACCCGGTTTTGTCGTCATTCATACGGCAATACAGATTAAACCCCAGTTCGTTCACTGATGGAGCCTCAAAACGATCTCAACAAAGTCATGCCTCTACTAAAGGTGGGCTTTATTCGGTTCTGATGAAGATTAATTCAAAAGAAAGCATGAAGAGAAGCCTAAGGCACGAATGAGGCCTGAAGGCGCTAGATGGGCCGGTCATTTGGGCTCCTGTTAGTGGCGCCGGGAGCCTCAACAGGGGGCTACTTGTCGCGCCGGGAGATGTCTCGAATGGAACTGGCCACACCGACTGCCCTCCGCCGAGAGCACAGAAGGATGAGACCTATATAAACATACCCCCTTTGAAAGAAAAGGGGATCGGAGGATCAGAAGCCAGACCATCGATCAAAAAGAAAGAAAAAGAGAAGAGACCAGAGAGAGAGAGAGCCTCCTCCGCTGAAAAAGAAAGAGAGAAGAGACCCATTCCCAGGGAAGAAGCTCCAGGTGGGCATCCGGGGGAGGGAGAGGAGTCAATGCTCCGCCCTCCCCCATGTTTGTTTTCTCTTTTCTTCTATTTCATGTAATACTTTCGAATCTTATCTCGATTCATGCAATGTAGCCGAAATATCTCAGCATCTGTCTGTTCCCCTTTCCCTCACTCTCTCCCTGTAATCGGTTTGGGTATGGGAATGATGTTTCATATGGGTTTTCTGACTATGTGTCTTCCGTGATGGGCATCATCAAACGAATGGATATATATGTATGATGGGCTGTAGTTTGAGCTTGATTTTTGCTTTTTTTTTAAGCCCTATTGCCATTCTCTGTGTTATTTGTAAATCAATAGCATGATGATCAGTTTCGTCTGTCCTTTCTCTGCCTCGTAGCACTGTTATTGCTCACCCCAAAGCCTGGAACATATTATTCTTTGGCTGCTGGGATGAAGCCGTGCTGTGCAATGATTGAGGCTTGAGAAACTCCGGGGTTCCAAGCATGTGTGTTTCCTCCGTATATGTCATCTAAGTCTCCTCTGGGGCCAGAGACAGCCATCTCTTGGCTCCCAGGGTGACGAATGACCATATTAAGTTTGTCCCCAAGCTCTGCATGATAACGGCGATGAACAGGGGCATTCAGACATTGGCCTCCCAGATGCCTCTCAAATCCCAATACTCCTCTAGATTCTAGACCTAATCCAACTCAAAGTGGATGCTTTGGATAGCTCAGAGCCCATAGAGTCCGTCGCTTTCAGCCCAAACCATCATTAAAACTAGAAAACAGAGTACCGTAAGCTTTGTTCTGATCCCGGCGCCCTCATACTTCTCGGATCAACCTACAGTAAATTTGGTGAATAGCTCCTGGCGCCGCTTCTTCAGGCGCCGAGAACCACCAGGATCAGCTCCTCCCCCCCTTTTTTTCTTTGCGCACCGGGAGCCCCTATGCCTTGGCTTTCTTCCCCGCGCGCCGGGAGGCCCTCTTTCTTCCTCATGTGCCGAGAGACCCTCCGGGCCATCCTATCAGCGCACCGAGAAACCCGTGCCGGGAGCTCTCTGGCATCCTTGCCATCGGCGCCGAAAAGCCAACCTGTACACCTCAAGTCATAAAACCTTTGCTACCACTGAAGAAACCCCATAAATACTCTTGTTATGTCAAGGGATGCCCCGGGCCATCATATGCACCTCGGGGGTGACAATTAATGGGGATAACCCTCCCCTTTTCTACGAGGTTTTCCGGACTCGATCGGCTTTTATAACCTTCCGAGGCAATGGAGCTCCGCCACTGCATAAGCTTCGCTGACCTCTAAAGGGATATCGAAACAGTGCTGCAGGCACGTACATGGTTAGGGGTTCAATACCCCTCTATTTGGCTTTCACCCCGGCATTCCGTGGGTGATCGTCTATCATTCCCTGGCAAATGCTGAGTCTGGGGGAGATGCTGTCAAAATTCTCCCAGGACCACGAAAAGCCAACATTAAGCTGTCCCCGGGACTCTGTATGACACAGGTGACAGGGATCCTCTATGCCTTGGCCTTCCCAAATTCCTCCTCGATCCTGATGTTCTTATAAAGCCCAAGCCTAATCTAGTTCAAACTTTGATGCCCTGACCTATTTTTGACCCCAAAGAAATCCTTCCCCTTGGCATGAATCAATCAGATACCCAAAACAGAGTACCGTAAGCTCTGTTCTGGTCCCGGCGCCCTCACTGCTCTCGGCTCAGCCTAAAGTAAACTGGGTGAATAGCTCCCGGCGCCACTTCTTCAGGCGTCGAGAACCCCCAGGGGCAGCTCCTCTCCCTTTCACCGCAGTGCACCGGGAAGCCCGGGCCGAGAACCTCCAGAGTCCTCTTTGCATCCTCCGTGCCGGGAGACCCCCCCTTGCAGCCTCGTCGCGCCGGGAGCCTTGCTCAACCATCCCGCGCCGAGACCCTCTTCCAGTATTTCTTCCTCGCGCCGGGAAGCCTGCGCCGAAGGCCCTCTCCCCTTTGGCTTCTCTTTGTCGCGCCGGGAACCTAAGTCCTCTCGCCTTGGTGCCGGGAACCCCCAGCCTTCTTGTTTTGGCGCCGGAAGCCCTGGCCTTCCCATTTTTGGGTCGTGCCGAGAGCCTGTGTCCATTTAGAGCGTGCCGAGAGCCCGATCTACCACCCAATGAATTCCAATACCCAAAGCGAACCCACAAAAGGGATATATGTGGATCACCCGATATGTTCCGGGGATAAAATTGAAGGGGAGTCATAACCCCTATGTTCCACCTAACTACAACGGATTTACGAATAACCCTTTTGCTCGGGGGGGTCTTGCCACTGCATGAATCCCGCTAGCTTTTCAAAGGGAAAATCACACATTGCCCCATAGCCCATATGTACACGGGTTGGGAGGTTCGGCCTCTCTAGCTCTCGGCTTTCATCTCGGCATTCCATGGGTGATAGCCTATTTCCCCCTGGGCATAACCCAGATTAAGAGAAAAGGCCGTCGAAATACCGATCGAAGCTTTAAACCTATATCATGGCCAGGGCTTTGCCTTTCCGTGGTGGATATCTTCTATCTCCTTGTTTCCACCAAGTATAACTGTTTTGAACCGCCAACCACACGATCTAGTCGGTTTCTGTGGTTGATGTTATTATCTTACCCGCCTCCCCGGCCCTGGTATGAAGTTTAAAGTTAAGCATGTGAATATCTGTTTGCCTCTCGAGGCCTCTTACTTTAGCGTTTAATCAAGGGTTGTCCTTCCCTGGAAGGACGTAATTAACGTCATAACGTTCATGGTATGACGGACTTCAGGTCCCGACACGATCACTCACAATCGACTGACCATGTCAGATCGAGCGCACAATGAAATCGTCACACATGTGACTGGCACGCCAATAAATCCATAAATATAAATAAATGAACAAATAATAAATAAATAAAAAAAATCCACGTCCACAAGTCTGGCACGCCCGGTGGGACTTAGTCTCCCTTCATCTTTACGCTAAGGTAGGAGGCCCGGCGGGCTCCCCTGAAACTTCTGATTCTGTGTACTTTCCTTATTTCCTGGAATCTACAATGACAGCTGGAATCATGTCCGCTTGCTTCAACAAACAACCGGTGGACATGCATGTCTAGGAGGGATACTTGGCGGTACCACTGGCGTTCGGCTCGTTTCCCCCAGCTGTCGGGCTGCCCAACTGCTTGGGCGTTGTCTACACCGACCTTCTGAAGGTCGATAACCATGAGCAAGGCACTGCTGCGAGTGCCCCAATGGAGACCACTGTCCAGAGGGACAGCTTGCCAGAGAAGACGGCCCCCACGGCCGTCGCCTGCTATGTCCACCACGTCCAGAAAAGGGGCACGGTCCCCGCTGCTGCTCAAAAGGGGAGGATGACCAACTGGAGGAGCCGGTATGTCACTGCTGACCGTTGTCTTTCCAACTCCGGAAAGACCATGATCGGAGGGATCCGGACGAACCTCAACGGCCGCCCGAGGGAGGTCAACCCAGATGTGATCGTCCCGCGAGTGCCCACTACGAACAGATTCCAAACTCTGGCCACCAGGCATGCCAACTGGGAGGCCGATGAGAGGAAGCCACTGGCGCCCAAGCCAGCAAAATACAAACAGGTCTGGCGACCGAAGAAGATGCAGAGCTGGGCTCCAGCTCAAGATGAGGAGAAGGCTACCAATGATGCTGTCACCCACTTCAGGGCGGGAAGCCAAAGAAGAGAGGGAAAAGAAACAGGAAATGCTATTGCTGCTCACCCCAGAGCCTGGGGTAGGAGAGATGAAAGAAACAATGGAGAATGAAAACTGACTACTGCTCGCCCCATAATGAGGGGTAGGAGACTTGAGAAGAAAGAAGACCTTGCTGTCACCCACCCCAGGGCCGGGGGCAGAAGATGGCAGAGAAAGAACCATGATGTTGCTGCCAACTGCTGCCGGAATAACGATGCGGGAATGTGTGAACCAGTCATGGTTGCCGTCCCAAGAAGAGCAAGGGCCTGTGCCAGACAGGCCGACATCTTCAAATATTCCAAGGCCGAGCATTTGAATGCTCAGATAACAAGACTGGCCTATCAGCAAAGAAGCCAGGAAAGACTGATGTTCCAGCCTGAGCCGCAAAGGCGCAACTCTGAAGAGACAAAGCAAGTAGTCCAAGACTACTTCCACTACCTAGGGAGCTCTGCCCTAGGTCAACAAAGACTATCCCGTGCCTTGGGCACCAGAGATGATGAAGAAGAAGAAACCTTCCAAGAAATGATGATCGGAGCCTCCTCCTCCGATTCAAATGACTATGGAGAAGGCCTCAGGGCCAGATATAATGAAGAAGACCTGCACGGGGAAGAAGACAAAGAAAGAATATCGGTCTTTGACCGGCTCAGATATCCTAGCCAAATAAAAAGAAAGGTCTACAGGCGAAAAGGAAAGATGCAAATCTTCGCCTGCAACATGGCTGGACTGGCCAGGGGACAAGATATACTACTAACTCAGCCAGATGAATTGCTCAGACTGGCAACTAGACCTGGTCCTGTCACAAGAAGAGGCCAGGCCGCAAAGGATAAAATGAAAATTGATGATGAAGCCCGCAGGATTACCACTATGACAGTTAATGTGGTAACAACAGAAGATGGAGATAACCCCTTTGTTGATGATGCTGAAGGGACTTCTGAAGATATACAAATCCCATCAACTATGGATCCCATGATCCAGATGATGTTCAGGAGATATCAGCAGGAGATCAGCGCTCTCCGAAGACAGCTCAATGAGAGACAGGAAGCTACATCAGTCTCGAAGCAAGCTGAACCTACGGGGCAGACATCCAGCTCCACAGAAACAACTATCCTGGCTAATCCTCTCCTAGCTGATAAGGGCAAGACACCGAGCCAACCTGTTCCACAGCAAACAGCAGCTCAGCCCTCTGTGTCTCAGACACAGCCTACCGCGCCCATCTTGCGCGCCACTGTGATGACAACTCCTCACAGCCAGCAACAAGCTCACTTCTTCCCAGAAGAGATAGATCCAACTGTGGCCCACAAGCAGATGATTGAAAGAATTGTGGAAATGAAGCTGTCAGAAAAGATTAGTGGTGATGCGGGTACCTATGATGTGTACAGGGTACCCTATCCTCCCCAATATGCTGCTAAGAAACTACCCCCAGGCGTCAGTAAGCCGTCGAAGTTTGAGAAATTTAATGGCCAAGGCTCCCCTAGGGAGCATATAGCCTACTACACTACAATCATGGGCGACCTAGCAGTCGACGAAGCTTATCTGCTCAAGTTCTTTGGCTCATCCCTCACTGGGTTGGCCTTTGAATGGTACTCAAGCCTGCCAGCCGGGTCAGTGGTTGATTGGCCTGATATGCAAAGAAAGTTTCGCGACAGATTTCATGTCAAGGAAAGGGAAATCACGATAGCAGAGCTATATGCAACCAGGCAGAAACAAGATGAGACTGCACTGGACTACATCAAAAGGTGGAGGAATTTAGCCATGAGATGCCGAAGGCCTCCTCATCAGGAAGATGCGGTGCAGATATGCAAGCAGAGCCTCAGGAGGGAGGTGCTAGAAAAGATGATCGGTGCAGATGTCAGAACATTCGACCGACTGAACAATATAGTGACAGAGGTCGAGACGTTCTTGTCCAAGCGTCCGACCGCCAATGTTCTCACTATGCCGAAGGGAAAATCCAATGAACGACGGCCATCACACTCTGAGGCCAACACCGTCGATTTCAGAACCTTCGAGCAGCAGAAGGGGAAGAAAGGGGCAGATGAAGCTCCCCCGCTGGCAGATACAGCAGAAAGGAAGGATAAAGTCTCTCTGAGAGACAAGATGAGAAAGGCATATTCCTTCCCAAAGGATAAGACGGCCGCACTGTTCAACTGGGCATACAAGTTCAATAAGGTAACATTGCCTGAACCCAAAAGACCAGCCGATGCAGCAAAGAAAGATGATCCGCTGTTCTGTCCATTTCACCGCGCGCTGGGGCACGCAATTGAAGATTGTTATGTCTTCAAAGATATCATGGAAGGAACGGTCAAGAAAGGTGAGCTGCAGCTGGGAGATTACCAGGTAAAGCCGCCTCACCCACATGAGCCTCCACCCTGGAGAGTGGCTGCCAATATGATCTCAGTCTACCAACAGCTGCCCAAAGAGGCCGTTGAAGAATGCACCAAGAATACCTATGAAGCTTGCTTCCTCACCCCGCAGAAAGATCAGGAAGGATGGCAGATGATACCCATAAAAAGCAAAAAGAAGAAGACTCCTGTAGCCAGTACCAGCGGAGCAGTTATCCGGGGTGTTACACCAAGGCCTGAGCCGCCTCCAATAAAGTCAATATGGCATACAACTGAGACTGGACCAGTCATCCGGATCCCTACTCACAACCGGAGGAGACAAACTCCCCTCCCTACACATAAAGAAGTAAGCCCTGCAGCCAGGCGTCTGCAGCAATATATTAATGAGCTCGATGAGTACGAGCAGAAGAAGCCCAAGCATCTGCTGATGAAAGACTGTATACTCTGGGAACAGCTCGAAGAATTGAAAATTAAAGAGCAGCCAGAGGCAGAACAAGAAGAAGCTGAAAATGAGCCCTTCTGGGGGCGGGAGCCGGCAAAGTCAAATTCCCAAAAGAAGAAGAAACGACTCAAATCCAAGAAAGGAAAGAAGGTCACGACAGTACAATGTAACACTCTGTCAGTACTCTTCTCCTTGCACGGGGAGGACGATGAGGCGGAAGCATCCAACGCTCCGCTAGAAGCTAACCATGCCGAAGCCTCTACCTCGGCCCATGCAACACGTTCTGGGAGAAGATGGGGGCGCCCACCACCAGCCAACCATAATATCATGTTCAGAGGGGAGCAACCCTATCAAATCCCGGAACCAGAGATACGAGGTGTCCAGGTTCCTCCCCCTGCCAGTCTGTACCAAGACAAAAAGAAGGCAGATGAAGCCCCTTCATTTCTGGAGTTCTTGTCCAGCTTAGAAAATGAGCGACCGGCTCGTACTGCTCCAGATAAAAGCAATAAATGCCAGCAGACGGCGGCTGGAAAGCAGAAACAGCATGAAGAAGATGAAGAAGGTAACCCTCTAGCAAAAGCAGGGGCAGTCGCTACAGAAGAAGCCTCCCGGGAGACCGATGAAGAAGATAAAATTGGGACTGGGCAGCCAAGGCCACATGCACCACATGAACCTCCAAGGCCCCGATGGGCAGAGGAGATGAGACTGTCTAATGTCCGGGTGGGCAGTCGAGTCATGAAAATGCTGAAGAGGCTCCCTACCAGATTCTCCATCTGGGAAATTCTCTCTCTGAGTGAAGAAGCTCGCCAAGCAATTGTGGATGCCCTGTAGTCCCCGGCACAATGTGAAGCACTCTTAACAGAGGTGAATGCTGGGCCATCAGTAACATTCACAGAGGATGATATGCTAATCCCGAATTCCGGCCATAATAGACCACTATATATGAGGGGTTCCTTGAACTGTCAGCCGATAAGCAGAATACTAATAGATCCAGGGGCTGCTGTGAATATTCTCCCATACCGCATCTATCAGAAATATTACTTTGATCTGCAGCTCACCAAGGTCAGAGATATGAAGATTGCAGGATTCAACCAGAAATGTGAAACACCTCTCGGGGTGGCTGATTTCAATCTCACATTGGGTGATCTCACTACAGTGGTACGATTCTATGTAATCGACTCCAACACCACATATAAGGCCCTGCTGGGAAGACCGTGGCTGCATGAATATCAGATAGTGCCATCCACGCTACACCAATGCATAAAATATTGCCATGAAGGAAAAGAGGAAAGGGTGTTTGCAGACCTACATCCCTTCGAAGTGTTCGAGTGCCATATGCTCGATGCATCCTATTACACCGAGGTGTCACAAAGGGATAAAGGAAAAGAAACTGTGGTCAGCCAAGAAAAGCCGGCGACGAAAGTAAGAAATTGGTCTCCGCTGCCGCCAAAGGGCTACATTAAAAAGCATGGGGTGTCTCACATCTCCTATGCTGGTGATTTTGCTCGGATCACTCCTCCCGGCATACACCCAGATGATACTGAAGAAAAGATGAAAGAAAAATACACACAGGTGGAAGTTCCTCAGGGTCTAGTGAAGCCCATAGCCAGCACAGAATACCAGACAGTGCTGCCCCTAAAGACTATGGAAATCCCTCGCTTTGGCGAACCCCCTATCATATTCTACACTGGGGAGGCAGTTGAAGAAGATGATCAGGATTGCATGGCCCCTGAAGAAGCTGCAAACCTAATGGTACCAATTACGGGCCTGGATTATACTACCCAACGGGTTTCACAAATGTTCTCCAAGATGCAAATGCCATCGATACAGCCTGCTGCTCAGAAGAAAGCATTCAAGGAGTTATGGGATCCGCCTCGAGATAGCAAGGAGCTGAGGAAGATCACACAACACCCGGGACTGGGTTATACCCTGCAAGAATACTATGAAGCCGAGGTGGATGTCATCTCAGCCTTCTACCCGAATGAAGATTCCCCAGAAGTAGGGTATGATCAATACCCCTTTGAAGATGAAGAGATTATGTATCAATCCATAACAGACAATGAAGCCCAAGACAACCAGCCGGAGGCAAGGGCGTCTGATGAGACCAAGAAGGGTTGGTGCTGGGAGAATCCGTCCTGCAAAGAGGATCTGTTCCAGGCCGAAGCACAATTTGACACCGGAACCCCGGATGAAGACCAAGTAGCCAGAGAGCTACAATAGTGCCTGGAGTTTGGGCGCATTCTAGAAGAATTCCGAGCTCTACATAATGATAACCTCTCAGGGGAGCCCACATCAGAAGAGCCTCTAAGCGCAGAAGACTCCACGTCGAAGTTTTCCGCTGAGCCAGTCACGTCCTCGGGGCAGACAGGACAGAATCCGGCCATATTGGCCTTATACGATGCACCAGCATCTGTTGATGATCGGTGTGATGAAACAGAAAGTCATGAGAATGAAGAAGATTATATCCCGGGAGGCTTCATTGATTTGCAAGAAGCCCCGCCCGAAGTTGAGGACGGAGGCCAGGCCACCGTCGATGAGCTGATAGAAGTGAATCTGGGGTCAGCAGATGAGCCAAGGCCTACGTTCCTCAGTGCACTACTGGAGCCAGCTGTCAAAGAACAGTATATTCAGTTTCTGAAAGAATTCCGAGACTGCTTCGCATGGACATATGATGAGATGCCGGGACTGAGTTCCGATGTGGCACAGCACCGATTGGCGATAAACCCAGAGGCAAGCCCTGTGAAGCAGCCTGCCAGGAGAATGCGTCCCGAACTGATAAATCAAATCAACAAAGAAGTCGACAAGCTGATCGATGTGGGCTTTGTTGAAGAGAACCAATATACTACATGGCTGGCCAATATAGTGCCCGTGAAGAAGAAAAATGGGCAGATCAGAATATGTGTAGATTTCAGGGACCTGAATAAGGCTTGCCCGAAAGATGATTTCCCAGTGCCAATCACTGAAGTAATGATCGATGCAACCACTGGCCATGAAGCCCTGTCATTCATGGATGGGTCATCCGGATACAACCAGATCTGGATTGCTGAAGAAGACAGAGTGCATACTGCATTCTGCACCCCGAAGGGGATATTTCACTACAAAAGGATGCCGTTCGGCCTCAAGAATGCCGGTGCTACTTATCAAAGAGCTATGACAAAGATCTTTGATGATGTACTCTTCAAGAAAGTGGAGTGTTACATCGATGACCTGGTGGTGAAAACCAGCAGAAGAGAAGATCATCTGCAAGATCTGAGGATAGTGTTCCAGAGGCTGCGCAGATATGAACTCAAGATGAATCCTATGAAATGTGCCTTCGGCGTGTCCAGTGGAAAATTCCTTGGGTTCGTTGTCTGTCATAGGGGCATTGAGATCGACCCATCCAAGATTAAAGCTATCCAGGAGCTCCCTCCACCAAGGAATCTCCACGAGCTGAGATCTCTGCAAGGGCGTTTGGCCTATATCCGACGATTCATATCAAATCTGTCGGGGAGATGCCACCCTTTTCACAAGCTCATGATGAAAGATGTACCGTTCCTCTGGGACGAAGGCTGTCAGGAAGCTTTTGAGAAGTTGAAAGAATATCTCAAGACCCCTCCAGTGCTGGGGGCACCTATTAAGGGCAAGCCCCTGATACTATACATTGCAGCCACACACTGTTCCCTGGGGGCAATGCTGGCACAGATAAATGAAGAAGGCAAAGAACAGGCTCTATACTACCTGAGTCGGAGGCTGATTAGAACTGAAGAAAGCTACACCTATATAGAAAAGACATGCTTGGCACTAGTCTTTGCCGTTAAAAAACTCCGGCACTATATGCTGTCACACGAAATTAGATTGATATCTGCAGCAGATCCGCTCAAATACATATTGACTCGGCCAACACTGAAAGGCCGGTTGGGCAAATGGGCAGTAATTCTGATGGAATTCGATATCACATATATACCCCAGAGGGCAATAAAAGGACAGGCTGTGGCTGATTTCTTCGCAGAGCACCCTGTGCCAGAGAATGATATGTTGGGGACTGAGTTACCCGATGATGAAACATTAGAAGCCTGCCAGGCTCAGTCAACTATGTGGCAGCTATTCTTTGATGAAGCATCTAGGACAGAGACGGACTCCAATGGAAAGACCAGAATACGGGCCGGAGCCGGTATTGTGCTAAGATCGCCAGAGGGGGAGGTTGTGCATACTTCCTGTTCTATAAACAAGCCCTGCACTAATAATGAAGCCGAGTATGAATCTCTGATAATCGGGCTGCACATCAGCCTCCACATGGGTATCCAGATGCTTCAGGTATTCGGGGATTCAATATTGATAATAAAGCAAATCCAAGGTGAGTTCGAAGTGCGAAAGCCGGGGTTGAACCCCTACCACCAAAAAGCTGTGCGCCTCATGGCGAAGTTCTATCATATTAAGCTCAAGCATGTGGGCCGTGCACATAATGCCCAGGCTGATGCATTGGCAAAGCTAGCCAGCTCAATAGCAGTCCCACCGGATGAGACACTGAACATTGTTGTTATAAAACGGCGGCAAGTCCCCAGCATGCTAGAAGGCTGCCCCGAAGAAAATGAAGTCGCCACGATCAGTACAGAATAGGCATCTGACTGGAGACAGCACCTGCTACAATGGTTTTTGCACCAATAGCTGCCGCAGAAAAGAGAAGAAAAGATGAAATTTTTAAGGATCAAAGGTTCTTATGAATTCAGAAATGAAACTCTGTTCCGAATAATGGCAGATGCACGCAAGAAGATTTTGCTCCGCTGCCTGTCCACTGAGGAAGCTTGGCAAGCGATGAAAGAAATACATGCTGGGACGGCAGGTGCTCACCAAGCTGGCCCTAAGATGAAGATAGAAATCAAGAAGCTGGGCTACTATTGGCCCACTATGTTTGAGGATTGCTGCAAGTTTGTGAAGTCATGTCAGAAATGTCAGGAGCATGCTGCTGTGCCTAGAAGGCCACCTGCCGTTCTGCACCCTACAATCCCTAGCTGGCCGTTTGCACAATGGGGAACCGATGTAGTCGGCCCACTACCAACCTCCTCAGCCGGACATAAGTACATACTGGCAATAACAGATTACTTCTCCCGATGGGCGGAAGCTATAGCATTACGAGAAGTGACTGGTGAGCTGGTTGCCAGATTCATCAAACAAAACATTATCTTCCGGTTTGGGATCCCCAGCCGAATAATATCTGATAATGGAAGTCATTTCAGAAATCAAAAGATCTATCGGCTCGCCGAGAAGTATAAGATCGAGTGGAGGACTTCCACGCCTTACAATCCACAGGCAAATGGATTGGCAGAAGCCTTCAACAAAACGTTATGCACCTTGTTGGCTAAAGTCGTCAGTTCTAATAAGAAGGACTGGGAAGAAAAGATGTATGAAGCTCTATGGGTATACCGCACTGTCTTCAAGACACCTACAGGGTGCTCGCCATACTCACTGGTATACGGCTCAGAGGTAGTAGTTCCGCTGGAGCTGGAAGTCCCGTCACTCAGGGTGGCAGTCCAATATGACCTGGCCCGTGGCGAACAAACCAATGCAGAAAGAAGATTACAAGAATTGGCTGAATTGGAAGGGAAGCGCCTCCAAGCTCAGAAGAATATCCAGATGTACCAGGCCCGCATGGCCACTACATTCAACAAACTCGTAAAAGGACGAGAATTTAAGAAAGGTGACCTCGTCATGGTCAAGAAAAGAAAAGTCATGGCGTCCAACCCAAAAGGGAAGCTGAATCCTAATTGGGAAGGTCCTTATGTGATATATAGGGTCTACGAAGGAGCGGCCTATATGGCCGTTAACCATCGAGGGGAAATCCAATTCTCACCACTCAACGGCAGACACCTAAAGCTGTATCATGCCGCCCAACCAATATTCCCCGAGTAATCAGGCTAAAAACTACCCTTCTTCCTCGGTCTAGCGGCACTCCGCCCTAACCAAGCTACCCTTCTTCCTCGGTCTAGCGGCACTCTGCCCTAACCGAGCTACCCTGCTCCATTGGTCTAGCGGCACTCTGCCCTAACCGAGCTACCCATTTCCTTGGTCTAGCGGCACTCCGCCCTAACCGAGCTACCCTTTTCTTGGTCTAGCGGCACTCCGCCCTAACCAAGCTACCCATTTCCTTGGTCTAGCAGCACTCCGCCCTAACCGAGCTACCCTGCTCCCTTGGTCTAGCGGCACTCTGCCCTAACCGAGCTACCCATTTCCTTGGTCTAGCGGCACTCCGCCCTAACCGAGCGACCCTTTTCTTGGTCTAGCGGCACTTCGCCCTAACCAAGCTACCCATTTCCTTGGTCTAGCGGCACTCCGCCCTAACCAAGCTACCCTTCTCCCTTGGTCTAGCGGCACTCTGCCCTAACCGAGCTACCCATTTCCTTGGTCTAGCGGCACTCCGCCCTAACCAAGCTACCCTTCTTCCTTGGTCTAGCGGCACTCTGCCCTAGCCGAGCCATCCCTTATCATGATCTAATGACAGTCAGACTTGTTACCCTCCCAAAAAGAGGGGAAGAGAGAATAAATAAATGAAAATAAATAAAAATGGGGTTAAAAATAGAGATACCCTGCCGGTCTTGTTCAGGTTTTCCAAGCAAGGGCAAAAAATGGCTAAAACCCAGTTGTGGTGAAAACCCGAAAGGGCATTGCAGGCAAAATCGGGTACCCCGCCACGTGAAAACCCGGAAGGGCGCGTGGGCAAAAGCAAGAGGGGGCTGGCTCCGGTGAAAACCCGAAAGGGCGCTTGGGCCAGTAATATGGTGATCCTAAAGAAACCTCACCTCCCGTCATAAACTTCTCGTCGATCGGCCGGCACCTCGTCCAATCAACGATCAAACCCACCCAGTTCAGACCCTACGTCTTTCCTGATAAAACCCTCATACCTTGCCAAAGTCCCACCATGGTGAAACCTACTTTGATCGATTGGCGCACTACCCGGTCAATGATGAAACCTATCTGACTTAGACCTTACGTCTATCCCGATGAAACCTATGAAATCCCTGCATTGGTATAAACCCAATACCGACGATGAAACCTGCTGTTGATTGATTGGCACATTGCCCAATCAGCGGTAAGACCTATCCAGTTTAGACCCTACGTCTATCCTGATGAAATCCATGATATCCTTGCATTGGTATAAACCCAATACTGATGATGAAACCCATCTTTGGTCGACAGGGCACCCTGCCCGATCGGCGAAGAAACATGTTCAGTCTACATCTCACATCTGTTCCGACTAGAGCTGCGTGTCTCGCTATGTCCCACCGTGATGAAATCTGCTGCTGATTAATGGGCACACTCGCCCGAGCAGCAATGAAACCTATCCGGCTTAGACCTTACGTCTATCCCGATGAAACCCATGAAACCTTTGCATTGGTATAAACCCAATACTGATGATGAAACCTGCTGTTGATCGATTGGCACCCTGCCCGATCAGCAACAAAACCAGCCCAGGGTAGACCTTACGTCTATTCTGATGAAGATTCACAAGATCCTTGCATTGGTATAAACTCAATACCAATGATGAAACCCACCTTTGGTCAATGGGCACCCTGCCCGATCAACGAAGAAACCCGTCCTATCAAATTTGCATATCCCTTTACGTCCCGTCGTGATGAGACCTACCATTGGCCGATCGGCACCCTGCCCGATCAATGATAAAACCAGCCCAGTGTGGACCTTACGTCTACCCTGATGAAACCTATAAAATCCTTGCGTCGGTATATACCCAATACCGATGATAAGAGCATGCATTAATGAAGCAGCACATCGCCTGATCCGTGCTGAAGTCCCGATTCAGGAAACATATGTATATAAAAAAAATGGGGTTAAAAATAGAGATACCCCGCCAGACTTGTTCGGACATCCCGGATAAGGGCAAAAATGGCCAAAAAACCCCGCTGTGGTGAAAACCCGAAAGGGCACCGCAGGCAAAATCGGGTACCCCGCCACGTGAAAACCCGAAAGGGCGCGTGGGCAAAAGCAAGAGGGGGCTGGCTCCGGTGAAGACCCGAAAGGGCACTTGGGTCAGTAATGTGGTAATCTAAAAGTTCCATGCCAACCGGCACGCTACCTTTACCTCCCCTTCACTGATGAAGCCTTCTGTCGGTCATCTGGCTCTATGCCCCACCGATGATAAAGCCTTCCCGAGGTGGACCTTACGTCTACCCTGATGAAACCTACATACCCGCTTTCAAACGTCCCACCGACAATGAAACCCATCACCACCCTGATGAAGCCTGTCCAGCTCAGACCTCACGTCTGTCCTGATGAAGCCTACGCATTTCTTGGCAAGCCCCACATGCGATAAAACATGTTGGAATAGACCTTACGTCTATCCTGACGAGACCAACACCTTCACATACGTCCCACAGTTGATCGATTGGCATCCTGCCCGATCGATGATGAAACCTTGTCCAGTTTAGACCTTTCGTCTATACTGATGAAACTTATAAATCCCTTTGCATCGATATAAACCCAATATTGATGATGAAACCAACCGTTGATCGATTGGCACCCTGCCCGATCAATGATGAAACCTTGTCCAGTTTAGACCTTTCGTCTATACTGATGAAACTTATAAATCCCTTTGCATCGATATAAACCCAATATTGATGATGAAACCAACCGTTGATCGATTGGCATCCTGCCCGATCAATGATGAAACCTTGTCCAGTTTAGACCTTTCGTCTATACTGATGAAACTTATAAATCCCTTTGCATCGATATAAACCCAATATTGATGATGAAACCAACCGTCGATCGATTGGCATCCTGCCCGATCAATGATGAAACCTTGTCCAGTTTAGACCTTTCGTCTATTCTGATGAAACTTGTGAAATCTCCTTGCATCGATATAAACCCAATATCGATGATGAAATCAATTGTTGATCGACCGGCACCTCGCCCGATCAATGATGAAACCCTATCCAATTTAGACCTTTCGTTTATTCTGATGAAACTTATAAAACCCTTCGCTTCGATATAAACCCCATATCAATGATGAAACCACCGTTGATCGACCGGCACCGCGCCCGATCAATGATAAAACCCTGCCCAGTTCAGACCCTACGTCTGTTCTGATGAAAACTATGCCCCCTTCAAATGTCCCACCTGCCATAACCTCTATCCAGTCTAGACTTGCCGTCTATTCTGATGAAACCCCTTCTGTCACATCCCTGCAAATTGTCTCCCTCATAGCACATGTCGCCAAGAGGGACGTTTGATGATACCGACACAATCCGGTTTAAGCACCTCTTCGGATGCCCGTCACGCGGTGGAGCGAGTTCCCCATCCTTTCTCTGAAGGGGTGGACGCTCTTTTGCTAGGTACGAGCCATTCACATGAGGGATTGCTAAAACCACTACCCCACTTCCCGAAGTGATGAAACCACATGGTAGACAAGATGGATACACATGAAGCCAAAAGATCTCTTTTCATTTCATTACGAAGTGAGTACATAAGGGGCCCCGAGGGGACGCTGTGTCATAAAAAGAAAGAAAAGAAAAGAAAGTGAAGATAATTCATGGCCGCCGAAAGATATCTTCAAAGGCCAGAAGACCAACATAGGGGGCGGCTCCTAACTCATGAAGGCGCGCTTCCTCCTCCTGAAGCCTCATGGACAGGTCCTGGAAAGACATCACCCGACCCTCCAGTGAAGCCACCTCCTCGGTGGACTGTGGCCGAATAGAAGATAATTGCTGCAGCTCGGCCCGAAGTTCAGTGAGCTCCGCCTCCAAAACGGCTACCCGTTTCTGGATAGCCTCCTCCCGCTGAATAATACTCTGTAGCTCGGCCTGGCGTTCATCAAGTGTCAGCGTTAGCTTTTCCACCTCGGATTTGCATTCCGACCTCTGCAACTTCAACGCCGTCAACCTGTCAACCATGATCCGTGCTAGGAAGTCTCTCCGATGCACGAATTTCAAAAAAAGCAAGACCCGCTGAGCCCATGTGTCCAAAGGGCAGCCCATGGCTTGCAGGCCAGCAGTGAGGCGATTGGCGATTTCCTTCAGCTGTAGATATGTCAAGCCAGGCTGAGACTCTACTACCTGGCGTAACATGTCCAGATGCTGCCAGACGAAGCTGTCAGGAGACGTAAAGCCAAAGGAAGCAGATGCGACGACTTCGAAAGTCACCTCTCCGTCAATATCTGCCCATAGTCCAATGCCCGCTTGGGAGGACGAAGAAGGCAAATCTGCCGAAAGAGCTAGCCGGTATCTCTCTGTACTCCCCTGCTGGACTGAAGACTCCTCCTCTGCTGTTGCCTCGGGAGCTACACCTTGAACATCCGCGAGAGGAGAATTAATGAGTAATGGGGTTATCTCTGCAATGGAGGCTGCACCTTCAGCTGCTCTTTCTGGTGATGGGGACAGAGGTGCCTTAGACTGTGTAGGCAGGAATTTGGACTCTGCAGCCACTATGGCAGGAATTGCTGACTCGGGCGCGATTGACATTACTGCGGCCGGTATGAAAGCAGAGCTCCTAGCCGGATCTGCTTCGGCTCTAAGATCTGAAGCCCTAGCAGGGATGACGCTTTCTTCTGTAGCCCCCAAGTCTAATGATGCCAAGTCCGTCGAGGACTGTATCCGCACTGGCACAGGGCGAATGATCTCAGGAGCCCCCGTGCAAGTTAAAGGCAGAAAAGGAACAATAGCCAAATCTACAAGGGAAATGTCCATGAAGGATGTGGAGGTGGCCGGGGTAGCAGCAACAATACTCTGAGACCAAAGCAAAGCGACCTTCAGCACTAAATAAAAGAAACAAATGAAGCAGCATACATGAAGAACAACCCACCTTTGGAGCAGGGTCCGCAGCCCCAAAATGGGGCGAAAGAGAAGAAAGCTCCGTGGCCGAAATGGCGAGTGGTGGAGTTATGTCAATCTCAGTATCGAGCCCGGCAAACTCCTCCTGAAATTCTTCCTCAGAGGATGACGCTGATAGTTCGGCGGGTCGAAGAGACGGAACACCTTTCGCAAGTGCAGGAGGGGCTTCTGACTTGGCAATACCTTCCCCTTCGCTGTCGCTGAAATCTACCTCCTCCTCATGGGAGACAGCCTGGGAGCTGCCCGAAGATATTTCCACACTAGCTATATGCTGGGCCGGTACCTCTAAAGCATGGCGGGATGAAGATCGAGTGATTATGCGTCTGGCCGGAATAGTACTCTGCTTTGGCCGAGTCTTGTGACCCTCCTGTGGTCGAGGCAGCTCTTCTGTCATTATCATGGCCTCGGCTTGCTCCCCGACTGCCACTGCTACAAGAAAAGAAAACTTCTGAGAAGTATAGCAAAGAAAACAATGGAAGTATGAAACAAATGGAAAAAGCACATTTACCCTCCTCCTCGCCAGCCGGGGTGGGAGAAGGCAATCTTGTGTCCGTCTCCACAGGCGCTTCAACCTGCTCCTGGGCTGTATCAGATAAAAAGAAGCTCAGCCTCAAAGAACTCCCTAGGAGATTGGTCAAGATGACAAAGGAAGTTCCAGCTACAAGCTATCACCGTCACCTTCGGCAGATGCCTGTGCGGCCTCCCTCTGAGATGCGAATGCGTCAAATGAAGGGATATCCGGAAGAGGGGTTCCAGCTTCCTTCGCAGTCGAAGCCGACTTCCGGGTCCGAGCAACCTTGGCATTCTTGGCCTTGGCGACTGCAACCTTCACCACAGAAGGCTTCCTCTTCTTGCCCGGAGGCAGGGGAGTGGTCGTAGGTGCTGCTTCGGGAATTTTAAAGTGGGCAGGTTTCTCAGCTTGAGCAATTATCTTCCTGTAAAGCCCCTGCCGCTTTATGTCTGGTCTATCTGTATGAGACACGAGAAAGGCAGTCATAGTCAACATATGCAAAACATGACAATAAGAAGAAAGAAGCCATGATCAAACAAACAAGGAGCACACCTGCTGGGCCGTCATAAAATGTGGAAAGCGGCCAATGTTGGATACGGACTGAATAGATCTAGAGGGGGGGTGAATAGATCTTTCCCCCTTTTCGATGATTTACTAACTATTGACCAGATGAGCTACTGGTAATTAATGAATTATAGAACTAATGCGAATAGTAAAGATGCAAGCATACGTATAGGAAATCAAACACACACAAGCACACCACATAATCAAACCACAAGATAGGATTTTTAAGGTAGTTCAGTCTCTTCCCGAGACCTACATCCACCCCTTGCTTAACTCAAGCAAGGCTTCACTAAATGAGAATTCCTGATCTCACACAAACACCGCTGACACACAGCTTGACTCCGCTGCCTCACAGCTTGACTCCGCTGCCTCACAGCTTGACACTTGGTGTAAGGATGAATAGAAATGATGAGAAGGTGGAATGATGCAACAGGACTGAATATAGACTTTTGTAACAAAGGAAAGAATTCAGCCTGGGACTTAATCACACAAATAACAAGAATAGACTCCCTGTAGAGCTTCCAATCGGATGCCTTCAGCTGCTTTGCTGCTGGAGGTCGCACAGCTTCAAGCCCAGTCTTCCTTCTGCAGCAATGAGAATGCTTTCAGTCTTCTGCAGATTTCTGATTGATGGAGAGCCACTTCGTCCTGTGATGTAGGTGTGTCTCTTAGCTTCTGTTCTATGCTCTCTCAGTGTGCTTGCCTGCGCGATCAGTTGCCTTCTATCTTTATTCAGATTCTTTTTCAAGCATGAAGCTCTTCCCGCTCAAATTCCAGATCTAGCGTCAATCTGCTAGAAAAACAGGGAGACGGTTGAATCCGATTACTATAATAGGTTTGACCGCGTCTCAGCATGATTCTCTCCTTGATTCCCGTGCGGAATCTTATCTCCTGAGCAGCCCAACAACCTGCAACAACCATCTACAGGTTTTAAGGAACCTCAACAGAATTCGGTTAGAGTTCGGTTCTGGACGCTATAAAGCCCGTGGTCGACCATGACCCTGTCGCTGGTCGACAATGGGCATTCCCCAGACGGCCGGTTCTTCTGGCTGAAACTCACTTCGCCCGTTGGTCGACCACAGCCTGGTCGCTGGTCGACAAGGGACGAATTACAGATGGCCGTCAGTTCTGTCTGATGTTCTGGCTGTTCTGTGGTCGACCAGAGGTGGGGCTTTGGTCGACAGCCAAGGTGCTTCCAGAAGACAGATGATCTGATGCTTTTCTGGTTGAGTTCGTTGGTCGACCATAACCACTTCCCTGGTCGACAAGCGGCCTTTGACACTTCTTCTGACTTGTTGATTTCACTTGGATTTCAGTGGACCTGAAATTACTTAACTTATCAGAAGTAAATTGAACTATCAGATTTATATTGAGTTGATCAGAAACATTGTTTGTCATCATCAAATGGGCATTAATTCAATGCACTATCTTTACACACATAACTAAACCATTTGCTTTAAGAGACAAGATAGAACTTAGATTAGTCAAACATATCCTATTGTCATCATCAAAACCAAGGGATGCACAACATTCTCCCCCTTTTTGATGATGACAACCATGAGTCATTGTGTCAAACAAAACCATTTGAAATAGCATTCAAGGCTTTCATAGCACAAATTTCATTCAACAAAGTATTTGATGTGCCTTTCAAAAAGCTTTCAAGAAGCAGTATAGCACTACTTACATGAGTGACAAAACTAAAGACAAACCTAAAGACACTAAGGACTAGTTGGACACATCTAGACACACAATGACACATAAGCTTCTCTCTCCCCCTTTGTCAACAGCAAAAAGTGAATCACTTAAACAGTCCTTCCGAGGAGGATGAGGAAGTCTCTGGCTTCACGTTCTCTTCCATGCGATCCAGCTTGTCAACAATGTGGGCATAGGAGAGCCTGAGTTTCTGGATCTCTGAGATAGTATCCTTGTGATACTTCTCATTCTGTTGGGTTGTGATCTCGATACGGATTCCCATCTGATCGGACACTTCACCGAGGGTCCTTACAAGTCTGTTGAACCGAGAACTAGCCTGGTCAGAGTGTTCCTTCTGCTTGATGAACCTGGCCTCCATCTGTTGTTCCAGCCTTTGGACTTTCTGCTCCAAGCGTCCAGTGGCAGCATTGACATTCTCTTGAAATGATTGGAGTTGGGTGGTGAGAGAAGATAACTGAGACGCCATCTGGAGGAGCACTCCATGAAATTCAGGGTGGGAGGTAAATGCTGGTGGTGGAGCAGAAGTAGAGGGAATGGAGGTAGGTGGTACTGGTGTGGGTTGAGCAGAATGTGATGGAGCTTGGGAAGTTGGAGCTTGGGAAGGCGGAGCAGATGGGGATTGAGCTGGAGGGGCAGCAGTGCCTGGCTGCCAGAGCACTATTGAAAGGGACGATGGTGAATGGGCAGCAGTGGGGGTAGTAGGTGTAGCTTGAGGCACCACTGGTGACGGTGTGACAGCAGGGCTAACCTGTATAGGTGAATGAGGTGGAGAAGAGGGTGGCACCGGATCCTTTGCTTTGCCCTTGGAAGGGAGAGTGCGCTGAACATGGTCTCCGACCTTCTTAAATCCCAAGAATGTGGTCACGAAGTGAAAATTGTAGACGTGCCATTTGGGAATGACAATGCTTGGGCTGTGAGGAGAAGGTATGTTGGCTGCTTTCAGAATAGAAGTGATATGGGCAGCAAAAGGAAGAGAATTCAGGGGATAATGTAGGATGCTTCGGAGGGAATTCAAAAGGAGTGTGGTTAGGCGAATAGGCTGGCGAGTGATGAGGCCATGGAGTATAAATAGATGGAGGCGACTTACTTGATCTCTGGCGCCTCCTCGAGGTTGTATGATGGTGGTGATGATGTGGTGAAGCAAACGATGAAGAGGAGGGAAGGTATTAGCATTGAGGTACTTGGGAAGGACCTCAGGGGCTGGCTTGCCAGTGACCACTGCATGTGCTTCTCGGAGGTCGAAGTCCTCATGATTGAAAACAGCTCCAATTCTGGGAGTCTTCAGCGTCATGTGGAGAAGCTTGACGTCGAGTCTGATGACTTTCCCTTGAACTACGGTGTATAGCTGACTGTCCACGACTTGCAGGTTGTGATAGAATTCTTGCACAAGCTGGGGCGAGTACGAATTGTGCACTGAAACGAACGTAGTCCACTCTTGAGCTTCAAAAATTGGCAGTAGATCTGGGAACATCTCCATCAGCTTGTCATCGGAGAAATCGACGATCCTGGGTTGCAAAACTGTTCGTGGCTTGAGAGCTCCAGAAACGGGATGCACTGCGGGTTCCTCTGAATCTGCTGATTGTCTGCCTGGACCAGGTGCAGCAGCCGTGGTCGACCGGTGAGGGGCCGATGGCGAACCCTGCGCGGCCCGCGACTTGGATCGCTTGGACGGCATCGAAGCAGCGGCAGGGGCCTGATCTCTTCTACGCTTAGAGGAAAGTAGAGCACGCTTGGGAGACATTGTGAAGGGAAGCGAGATAGAGGCGAGAGAGAGGCGAGAAAAGAAATCTGGAGAAGATGAAGTTGAGAGAGGGCTAGAGCTGCGGATGGGAGAATTTCAGGGACCCAGCCGAGACAATTTATAGGGTAGGGCATTAGGGCTGGCTCTTAATTTTTAGGGCAGTGAACCATCGCGATGCAAAGAACGAGCGGTCAGGATTTAATCAGCATAACTCATATTTTGGGAAATTGTTGAAGTGTACCCCCTTTCTTTAATAAGACATTTAAGTAACCGTTCCCCCTTTCTTAAAGACCACCTTGTGACCAAATCGAGTGTGTCTTGTGGTTCAAAGAATTTGAAAGTATTGCCCCAATAAATTGACTCCCCATATCCACTGTCTTACTCACGGCTCCTTAAACTTATAATATGGTTCATGAGATAATTTTACTAGCTGAACAAGCTGAACAGTGTTTTATGCCTCTATTTGCATATAGTGCATTAGGTCAACCATTTTTGTTGCCTTTTCATTTTGGAATATTTAAAAGCTGTGGTCAGGTTTATCACATGCTTTTCCACACGAAGAGACACGCTTTTTACACGCCAGAAACCCCGGCTACTTAGCATGCCTAACCATTCCACTTTTAACTGGGACACACTTTTTATCCGTGAGGATATACGTTTATCAGACGCCAATATCCCCAGTTACTCAGGATACCCAATTAATAATTTTGAGAGTGGCAGAGGTAGATTGAGTCTTCATGACATACATGTCTCCCACTTAATTTTTCAGCCAATTTTGCTTTGTGATGGAGAACAGTAGTTTCTCAGAACTCAGTCCATTGCTCTACCAAGTAGGCAGAATTATGGCGTATTCCATATACATTCATGCTATAGCTGCGTTTATTTTCACTGTCCAACACAGACACAGGTAGAGAAACAGTCTCATTACTAAAAACATAAGTTCTCAATAGACTTGAGTCAGAGTCATAGTTATGGTTTGAATTTATTGCAGTAGTACAGGTCAAATTCTCATTACTACACTTAACATTTACTCTCATTGATGACTTTGGTGATTTTCTTGTAAGAGGTGGTTAGGTTGTTCAATGGTTTATTAAGGAATGAGTTTACACTTTTTACTCCCCCTCAATTTGTGAGTCCTTGCTGAAGATAGAGAACAATAAGCTGACCACAAAGAGATATTGAGACACAAGGAATGGGAAGTGTATGAGGATGAGTGAGTGAAGCCAAAACTGAGCTCAGAGTCCAAAAAGTTCAGAAGATTTCCCACCAAAGCCAGCAGCTTGATTAGATCCAATTTCCCTTTTTCAGGTCCTTTGTCGACCATGGAGTGGCCTGTGGTCGACCTTTGTGCTGACACAGAACCTGCCTGTTGAGAAGACTGCGTTCTCACAAACCTGTTGTCGACCATTGGATCGCCTGTGGTCGACAGCTGCGAATTCCCAGAGCTAACTATTTCCTGTCCTGATGCCTTGGTCGACCAGCGCCTTGTCTGTGGTCGACCACAAGGGATGAGCCGTAGAGAACCAGTATTCTTGCTGAAGTTGCACCCGACACAAGACTTTCCAAACTCAAAAACTTGACCAGTACTAGAGACCTATAACTTAGACAGAAATGACAGAATCTATGTAGAGTACACATGAATATGATTATTTCAAGAATTTTCAGGAGAAATTCTACAAATTCCTAACTCCCTTCTTAGAGTTGAAAATCTGTCATTGTTAAGGGGTTTTGTGAAAATGTCTGCCAGTTGTTTTTCAGTTTCTACAAAATGAAGCATGAGATTTCCTTTGGAGACCTCATCTCTTAGAAAGTTATGACGGATCTCAATGTGTTTTGTCCTAGAGTGTTGAATGGGGTTTTTAGACAAATTAATAGCACTAGTGTTGTCACAGAAAATAGGTGCACATCCAAGATCTACATTGTAGTCTTGAAGCTGATGTTTTATCCACAAAACCTGTGTACCACAGCTCCCTACTGCGACATACTCAGCCTCAGCAGTGGAGAGTGCCACAGAATGCTATTTTTAGAGGCCCATGATATTAAACATCCACCTAATATTTGACAATAACCACTAGTACTCTTCCTATCAATTTTGCAACCAGCATAATCAGCATCTGAATATGAAATCAAGTCTAGTTTGCAGTAAGTAGGATACCATAAACCCAAATCTTGGGTACCGGCAAGGTAACGAAAGATACGCTTGACAGCCCCTAAATGTGAATCTCTAGGGCTAGATTGATATCTAGCACACATGCATACACTGAACTGAATGTCTGGCCTAGAGGCAGTTAAATATAGTAGGGATCCGATCATACCTCTGTATTTCTTGGCATCTACCATGTTACCTTTTACATCAGCCTCCAATGTTGCATTTGTCCCCATGGGTGACTCTATTGGTTTGCAGCTTTCCATGCCAAACTTTTTCAGCATCTCCTTTATGTACTTGGATTGATTTATGAAGTAGCCTTCTCTACATTGTAGAATCTGCAATCCAAGAAAGAACTGTAAATCACCCATTAAACTCATTTCAAACTCATTGGTCATTAGATTTGCAAATTCAGTACATAATGAAGCTTCAGTGGATCCAAACACAATATCATCCACATAGATTTGCACAATTAGTATATTCTTACCTTGGGTCTTGGAGAATAATGTTTGATCAATTTTACCTCTTGTGTAGCCCTTTTTGGTGAGGAATGAACTCAGCCTGTCGTACCATGCCCTAGGAGCCTGCTTTAAACCATACAAAGCCTTATGCAGTTTAAAGACATGATTAGGAAAATCATCATTTTCAAAACCAGGGGGTTGTTCCACAAAGACTTCTTCCTTTACAAAGCCATTTAGAAAGGCACTTTTTACATCCATTTGCTGCAATTTAATTCCATGGGACGCCGCAAATGCTAACAGTATTCTAATGGCTTCTAACCTTGCAACTGGAGCATATGATTCTTCAAAATCAACTCCAAATTCTTGGTTATACCCCTTAGCCACCAATCGAGCCTTGTTCCTCATAACAACTCCTTCTTCATTAAGCTTATTTTTATAAACCCATTTGGTTCCAATAACAGGATGAGATGAGGGTCTGGGAACAAGTTTCCAAACCTGATTTCTTTCAAATTGATTTAATTCTTCATGCATGGCATTTATCCAAGATTCATCTCTTAAAGCTTCCTCTACATTTTTAGGCTCAACTTGAGATACAAGGGCTAGCTGATCTAATTCATCAACTGTTTTAAGCTGAGATCTAGTTTTCCTCGGTTCATTAATTCCTCCAATGATGTTATCTAGAGGATGATCTCTGAGAAATCTCAGATTTTCAGAATTGTTACCTGGGATGATCTCTCCTTCGGGTTGATCATTGGAATCACCTTGCTTTGGTTCTGCTTCAGTCTCCATTGGTTCCTCTTTGCCTTCCAGAAATTCCCCATCTTCATCTTTGCCTACCTGTCCAGTTTTGTCAAAGTCATTATTTTCATCAAATGTGATATGTGGGGATTCTTCAACTAGCTGATCTTTGGTGTTGTAGACTCTATAGGCTCTTGATCGGTCAGAGTATCCCAAGAAGATTCCTGGGTCACTCTTTGGTTCAAATTTGTCCAATGATCTCTTGTCATTGTTATGAATAAAACACCTTACACCGAAGATTCTAAAATGAGCTAGAGATGGCTTCTTACCTTTGAACACCTCATATGGAGTTTTCGTACTAGATGGTCTTACCATTGCCCTGTTTACAATATAACATGCTGTATTGACCGCCTCAGCCCAAAATCTTCTTGGAAGATTGGCTTCAACCAACAAGGTTCTGGCCATTTCAACAAGTGTGCGATTCCTTCTCTCTACCACTCCATTTTGCTCTGGCATCCTTGGTGATGAGAACCTGTGATTTATTCCTTTGTTCCTGCAGAATTCATCAAACTCTGAATTTTCAAATTCTCCCCCATGATCAGATATTATTGAACACACTTTGGACTTTCCATCCTGCTTCATCCTTTTGTAAAATTCCTGAAACTCAGAAAAGGCATCACTTTTATGAGATAAGAACATGACCCATGTAAATCTAGAGAAATCATCAACAAGTACATAACCGTACCTCTTACCACTAAGGCTAGCAGTTCTTGTTGGGCCAAAAAGGTCCATGTGCACAAGTTCTAGTGGTCTAGAGGATTGACTTTCAGTTCTACCTTTGAATGATTTTCTTGTTTGCTTACCTTGGGTACATGATTCACATACTTTGACATTTTGAGCAAACGAAATTTCAGGTAAACCAGATACCATTTTATTCTTAACCAATTTGTGCAGCACCCTGTAGCTAACATGCCCTAGCCTTCGGTGCCACAACCAAGTCAGGTCCTCCTTCTTGGCGGTGAGGCACAAGTTGGAGTGGGCTGGATCATCCAAGTCTATCATGTAGACATTATTTACTCTCTTGCCCATAAACTTAACTTTAGCCGAATTTGGTTCAAGAATTTTACAGATTTTAGAATCAAAGACTACTTGATGGCCTTTGTCGCATAGCTGACTGATGCTAAGAAGATTATATTCAAGGCCATCCACTAGCAGTACATCTTCAATGTTATTTGTAGATGTCTTACCTACCTTACCTTTCCCAATGATCTTGCCTTTGTTATTTCCTCCAAATGTCACATGTCCTCCATCTTTTGAGTTTAGCTCGGAGAATTTTGCCTTGTCCCCTGTCATATGTCTTGAGCAGCCACTATCTAAGTACCACTTGTTGTGTATAGCTGCCAAACACACCTGCATCACAAGTTACACAGAAACTTTTGGACCCCAATGGTACCCGGGTCCAAGATGACTTGTAAAGTTACGAAATTGCTGCAGTAATCCTTTGGGAACCCAGATTCTGTTAGAGCAATGTACATTTTTATTTTTGAACTTGTTCAGATTGGGTTGCTTTTGTTCTAAAGTTTCTTTAATCTGAGTCCACCTTTGTGTATTCAAGTTTTCATTTTGTTTTACCCGAGAAAGCCTGTGATTTCTGTTTGCTTGTCTGCCCATGGTCGACTTTTGGTATGTCTGTGGTCGACCATCGCGTCTCCAGAACTCAGCATCTGTTCTGGCACCACCTCTGGTCGACATCTGGTGTACCTGTGGTCGACCACTGCTTCTCCAGTAACCAGCGCCTGTTCTGGCAAATCCTCTGGTCGACAGATGAAGGGTCTGTTGTCGACCAGCCTGTCTCCAGGCACCTTGTTTTCCAGATTTATGTCCTTTAACTTGGTTTATTTGGTGATTTCTGTGAATTTGGGTTTCTTGTTTATTATTTTGAATCTTATATTGATTGACTGTTTTCTCTTTAAAATTTCTCTCTTCCTTGGTGACATTGTTCCTTTTGGAGGAGCATTCAGCTACATCCTCTTGTTTATCTTGGTATAGATTAATCAGGGGCCTTTTTCCTTTTGAGTCAGCAATCCCATTTACGGTTTTTATTTGGAATTCCTTTTTAGCCGTAGGATTGTATCCTAACCCTTCTTTTTGAAAGTTTACTTTTATTCCCAAGACAGCATTTAAGTTTTCTTGACCCTTGGTCATTTTTTCCAAGGCTTCCTGTTTATCTTCCAATTCACCTTGGATTCTTTCTATCTGTTTTAGAAGCTTACTGTTTTCTTCCTTGAGTGAATTGTTTCTTTCTTGACTTAACTTAGTTTCCTGTTCATATTCTTGAGTTTTTAGTTTTAGCTCATCAATGTCGTTTTTTAGCATTTCATTCTCTTCGGACATTCTCTTGTGGTTTTCTTCATCTAAGTCCATTTGATTCAGCTTGTTTTTCAGAGACTTGATTTCCATTTCTAGTTCAGTTTTGTTTTCCATTGAATTGCTGTCTTTATTCAGTTGACTGATCTTCTTCTTCAAATGTTTATTTTCCTTTCTTATTCTTTCATAAGTATCAAGCAATTCTGAATATACTTCTTCCCAATCCGAACTAGAGAAGTCTTGAACTGGGGAACTTACCTCAAGATCACTGTTGTCTCCCTTGGCCATCAGACAGAGCTTTCCTTCTTCTTCCTCGGAAGTTGTTTCCTCTTCACTGCTCTCTTCCTCCTCACTCCAAGTGCTAATCATCGCCTTGGGTTTCTTGCCTTTCCACTTGAAGCTTGATTTCTTAGGAGCTTCTGGACATTCAGCCTTCATATGTCCAGGCTGCCTGCAATTGTAGCAAATGAGTTTATTAGAAGAAGTCTTATGTTTATCAGATTTAAACTGGGATGACTTCCTTACCATGCCCTTTGGATTTCTGAATCCTTTACCTTCCTTTCGCAGGAATTTCTTAAATTTTCTTGTAAGCATGGCTAGCTCACCAGATTCTTCACCTGAGCTAGATGAGTCTTCATTGTCAGACACCTCAGAGGTGCTTGTCTTAGACTTTAGGGCAAGTTGCTTCTTTTTCTTCCCCTCATCTTCCTTTCTCTTCAGATTGACCTCATAGGCCATCAGGGATCCTACTAACTCATCCACTGTCATTGTTGTGAGATCCTTTGAGTCCTCAATGACTGTGGCCTTGGTATGCCACATCGATGTGAGAGACCTTAAAATCTTCCTCACTAATTCCTGCTCTTTGTATGTCTTCCCTAAGCTCTTCAAGCCATTAGTCAATTGTACTAATCTGGCATACATCTCAGAAATACTTTCATCATTTTTCATCCTAAACATCTCATATTCTGAGACTAGCATATTTGCTTTTGTCTCTCTTACCTCGGAAGTACCTTCGTAGATTACCTTTAGACGATCCCACATTTCTTTGGCTGTTGCGCATTGGGAAACTCTTGAGAATTCTGTGGGGTGTAGTGAGCACTGCATTACGTTCATGGCTCCCCAGTTGACAGTTGATTTCCTGACCTGTTCTCTGGTCCAGGTTTCTTCATCTTCCGGTAGCTCAAAAGGTCCGCGGCTCACTACCCTCCACATCTCGTGGTCTTGCGCACGTAAGAACACATGCATACGATTTTTCCAATAAGAATAATCAGTTCCATCAAAATATGGAGGTCTAGTTACAGAGTGCCCCTCAGCTATGAGGCTTTTAGAGTTCAGTCCGCCCGGTCTCTCCTGGTTGTTAGACCACATTTTTGGAGAACCTGCTCTGATACCACGTGTTGGATACGGACTGAATAGATCTAGAGGGGGGGTGAATAGATCTTTCCCCCTTTTCGATGATTTACTAACTATTGACCAGATGAGCTACTGGTAATTAATGAATTATAGAACTAATGCGAATAGTAAAGATGCAAGCATACGTATAGGAAATCAAACACACACAAGCACACCACATAATCAAACCACAAGATAGGATTTTTAAGGTAGTTCAGTCTCTTCCCGAGACCTACATCCACCCCTTGCTTAACTCAAGCAAGGCTTCACTAAATGAGAATTCCTGATCTCACACAAACACCGCTGACACACAGCTTGACTCCGCTGCCTCACAGCTTGACTCCGCTGCCTCACAGCTTGACACTTGGTGTAAGGATGAATAGAAATGATGAGAAGGTGGAATGATGCAACAGGACTGAATATAGACTTTTATAACAAAGGAAAGAATTCAGCCTGGGACTTAATCACACAAATAACAAGAATAGACTCCCTGTAGAGCTTCCAATCCGATGCCTTCAGCTGCTTTGCTGCTGGAGGTCGCACAGCTTCAAGCCCAGTCTTCCTTCTGCAGCAATGAGAATGCTTTCAGTCTTCTGCAGATTTCTGATTGATGGAGAGCCACTTCGTCCTGTGATGTAGGTGTGTCTCTTAGCTTCTGTTCTATGCTCTCTCAGTGTGCTTGCCTGCGCGATCAGTTGCCTTCTATCTTTATTCAGATTCTTTTTCAAGCATGAAGCTCTTCCCGCTCAAATTCCAGATCTAGCGTCAATCTGCTAGAAAAACAGGGAGACGGTTGAATCCGATTACTATAATAGGTTTGACCGCGTCTCAGCATGATTCTCTCCTTGATTCCCGTGCGGAATCTTATCTCCTGAGCAGCCCAACAACCTGCAACAACCATCTGCAGGTTTTAAGGAACCTCAACAGAATTCGGTTAGAGTTCGGTTCTGGACGCTATAAAGCCCGTGGTCGACCATGACCCTGTCGCTGGTCGACAATGGGCATTCCCCAGACGGCCGGTTCTTCTGGCTGAAACTCACTTCGCCCGTTGGTCGACCACAGCCTGGTCGCTGGTCGACAAGGGACGAATTACAGATGGCCGTCAGTTCTGTCTGATGTTCTGGCTGTTCTGTGGTCGACCAGAGGTGGGGCTTTGGTCGACAGCCAAGGTGCTTCCAGAAGACAGATGATCTGATGCTTTTCTGGTTGAGTTCGTTGGTCGACCATAACCACTTCCCTGGTCGACAAGCGGCCTTTGACACTTCTTCTGACTTGTTGATTTCACTTGGATTTCAGTGGACCTGAAATTACTTAACTTATCAGAAGTAAATTGAACTATCAGATTTATATTGAGTTGATCAGAAACATTGTTTGTCATCATCAAATGGGCATTAATTCAATGCACTATCTTTACACACATAACTAAACCATTTGCTTTAAGAGACAAGATAGAACTTAGATTAGTCAAACATATCCTATTGTCATCATCAAAACCAAGGGATGCACAACAGCCAATACATATAAGCTACCTCCTTTGATCGGGAGGCGGCCTCCTTCACGAGCCAGCATACATCGCCAATAGTCTGACACTTCTCCGTCAGGGCGGCCAAGTCCTTATGGCCATGGAAATCAAGGCAATGAAATAGGCCGAGGTAATCTATGCACCAGGCGTCAACATAATGGAAAGAAACAAAAAGCTGCTTATTTAGAATGACAGCTACCGGGCTCTCCACTGTCAGCCCGTGGACATTTAACAGTACAAAAAGCCAGGAGGTGTGCTGATAATATGACTGGGTGCGGTCCTCCCTCCGCACGAAGGTCCTATAAGGATGAAACATGTCTGTCGAACCCCCCCGGCCAAGAGCTCCCATCGACCAAAAGGCGCGCCGAGAGCTCCCCGGCCGAAAACCCCCCCGTCAGCCAAAAGTCACGCTGATAACTCCCAGGCCGAGAACCCCTGTCGGCCGTGAAGCGCGCCGAGAAGCCCATACGTGCCGATATCCTTCGCGCCGGGAGGTCCATGCCGAGAAGCCCCGAAATGCTGGAAATAAAGAAAATACGAAAATGAAGACATCAAAATGAAAGATGGATATGCAAAAGGGTTACTACAGCAACATGATCAAGCTGAAGGACAATGTCAAGGATAAAACTGAGGAATATACCCTCAAATGATGAAGAACACCTGCAGACCCCGTGTCGCTTATTCTGCACTTACGCCGCCCGCAGGTGGGGGGCATTTGTTGACACATAGAAAATGAACAGGGGTGGAAGCATAACTGAAAAGAAAATCAGGCCAACAGTAGAAGACCACTGATGAAGCTCGTCAACCATTCACCCGGCTAAAGCCTTTGTCGGCCAAAGCTGATACCCGGTGCCGATGTCATTCAAACGGCAGCGCCGATGAAGCCGCAGTCACTCGACTGATGGGACCTCCCAGCCTTTTAAGAAGAGCTGTACTACTACTTCGTCCGAGAATCCACGGATGATATGTCAAGGTAAGCCAGATGTCAGCTTACTGATGGATGTAATATGAGATAAAGATGAAACCGGCACCGACAGATAAAGATTGTCAGGGCTCTTACAAAGTCAGAACAGAAGAGCAATCCTCTCCACAGATTACATACCCGGCCGAAGTCTGTCAGACTGAAGCTGATGTCTGGTCTTGTCACCGTTCGGATGACAATGCCGATGAAACATACCCGGTTTTATCGTCATTCATACGGCAATACTGATTAAACCCCAGTTCGTTCACTGATGGAGCCTCAAAACGATCTCAACAAAGTCATGCCTCTACTAAAGGTGGGCTTTATTCGGTTCTGACGAAGATTAATTCAAAAGAAAGCATGAAGAGAAGCCTAAGGCACGAATGAGGCCTGAAGGCGCTAGATGGGCCGGTCATTTGGGCTCCTGTTAGTGGCGCCGGGAGCCTCAACAGGGGGCTACTTGTCGCACCGAGAGATGTCTCGAATGGAACTGGCCACACCGACTGCCCTCCGCCGAGAGCACAGAAGGATGAGACCTATATAAAGATACCCCCTTTGAAAGAAAAGGGGATCGGAGGATCAGAAGCCAGACCATCGATCAAAAAGAAAGAAAAAGAGAAGAGACCAGAGAGAGAGAGAGCCTCCTCCGCTGAAAAAGAAAGAGAGAAGAGACCCATTCCCAGGGAAGAAGCTCCAGGTGGGCATCCGGGGGAGGGAGAGGAGTCAATGCTCCGCCCTCCCCCATGTTTGTTTTCTCTTTTCTTCTATTTCATGTCATACTTTCGAATCTTATCTCGATTCATGCAATGTAGCCGAAATATCTCGGCATCTGTCTGTTCCCCTTTCCCTCACTCTCTCCCTGTAATCGGTTTGGGTATGGGAATGATGTTTCATATGGGTTTTCTGACTATGTGCCTTCCGTGATGGGCATCATCAAACGAATGGATATATATGTATGATGGGCTGTAGTTTGAGCTTGATTTTTGCTTTTTTTTTAAGCCCTATTGCCATTCTCTGTGTTATTTGTAAATCAATAGCATGATGATCAGTTTCGTCTGTCCTTTCTCTGCCTCGTAGCACTGTTATTGCTCACCCCAAAGCCTGGAACATATTATTCTTTGGCTACTGGGATGAAGCCGTGTTGTGCAATGATTGAGGCTTGAGAAACTCCGGGGTTCCAAGCATGTGTGTTTCCTCCGTATATGTCATCTAAGTCTCCTCTGGGGCCAGAGACAGCCATCTCTTGGCTCCCAGGGTGACGAATGACCATATTAAGTTTGTCCCCAAGCTCTGCATGATAACGGCGATGAACAGGGGCATTCAGACTTCGGCCTCCCAGATGCCTCTCAAATCCCAATACTCCTCTGGATTCTAGACCTAATCCAACTCAAAGTGGATGCTTCGGACAGCTCAGAGCCCATAGAGTCTGTCGCTTTCAGCCCAAACCATCATTAAAACCAGAAAACAGAGTACCGTAAGCTTTGTTCTGATCTCGGCGCCCTCATACTTCTCGGATCAACCTACAGTAAATTTGGTGAATAGCTCCCGGCGCCGCTTCTTCAGGCGCCGAGAACCACCAGGATCAGCTCCTCCCCCCTTTTTTTCTTTGCGCGCCGGGAGCCCCTATGCCTTGGCTTTCTTCCCCGCGCGTCGGGAGGCCCTCTTTCTTCCTCATGTGCCGAGAGACCCTCCGGGCCATCCTATCAGCGCACCGAGAAACCCGTGCCGGGAGCTCTCTGGCATCCTTGCCATCGGCGCCGAAAAGCCAACCTGTACACCTCAAGTCGTAAAACCTTTGCTACCACTGAAGAAACCCCATAAATACTCTTGTTATGTCAAGGGATGCCCCGGGCCATCATATGCACCTCGGGGGTGACAATTAATGGGGATAACCCTCCCCTTTTCTACGAGGTTTTCCGTACTCGATCGGCTTTTATAACCTTCCAAGGCAATGGAGCTCCGCCACTGCATAAGCTTCGCTGACCTCTAAAGGGATATCGAAACAATGCTGCAGGCACGTACATGGTTAGGGGTTCAATACCCCTCTATTTGGCTTTCACCCCGGCATTCCGTGGGTGATCGTCTATCATTCCCTGGCAAATGCTGAGTCCGGGGGAGATGCTGTCAAAATTCTCCCAGGACCACGAAAAGCCAACATTAAGCTGTCCCCGGGACTCTGTATGACACCGGTGACAGGGATCCTCTATGCCTTGGCCTTCCCAAATTCCTCCTCGATCCTGATGTTCTTATAAAGCCCAAGCCTAATCTAGTTCAAACTTTGATGCCCTGACCTATTTTTGACCCCAAAGAAATCCTTCCCCTTGGCATGAATCAATCAGATACCCAAAACAGAGTACCGTAAGCTCTGTTCTGGTCCCGGCGCCCTCACTGCTCTCGGCTCAGCCTACAGTAAACTGGGTGAATAGCTCCCGGCGCCACTTCTTCAGGCGCCGAGAACCCCCAGGGGCAGCTCCTCTCCCTTTCACCTCAGCGCGCCGGGAAGCCCGGGCCGAGAACCTCCAGAGTCCTCTTTGCATCCTCCGCGCCGGGAGACCCCCCCTTGCAGCCTCGTCGCGCCGGGAGCCTTGCTCAACCATCCCGCGCCGAGACCCTCTTCCAGCATTTCTTCCTCGCGCCGGGAAGCCTACGCCGAAGGCCCTCTCCCCTTTGGCTTCTCTTTGTCGCGCCGGGAACCTAAGTCCTCTCGCCTTGGCGCCGGGAACCCCCAGCCTTCTTGTTTTGGCGCCGGAAGCCCTGGCCTTCCCATTTTTGGGTCGTGCCGAGAGCCTGTGTCCATTCAGAGCGTGCCGAGAGCCCGATCTACCACCCAATGAATTCCAATACCCAAAGCGAACCCACAAAAGGGATATCTGTGGATCACCTGATATGTTCCGGGGATAAAATTGAAGGGGAGTCATAACCCCTATGTTCCACCTAACTACAACGGATTTACGAATAACCCTTTTGCTCGGGGGGGTCTTGCCACTGCATGAATCCCGCTAGCTTTTCAAAGGGAAAATCACACATTGCCCCATAGCCCATATGTACATGGGTTGGGAGGTTCGGCCTCTCTAGCTCTCGGCTTTCATCTCGGCATTCCATGGGTGATAGCCTATTTCCCCCTGGGCATAACCCAGATTAAGAGAAAAGGCCGTCGAAATACCGATCGAAGCTTTAAACCTATATCATGGCCAGGGCTTTGCCTTTCCGTGGTGGATATCTTCTATCTCCTTGTTTCCACCAAGTATAACTGTTTTGAACCGCCAACCACACGATCTAGTCGGTTTCTGTGGTTGATGTTATTATCTTACCCGCCTCCCCGGCCCTGGTATGAAGTTTAAAGTTAAGCATGTGAATATCTATTTGCCTCTCGAGGCCTCTTACGTTAGCGTTTAATCAAGGGTTGTCCTTCCCTGGAAGGACGTAATTAACGTCATAACGTTCATGGTATGACGGACTTCAGGTCCCGACACGATCACTCACAATCGACTGACCATGTCAGATCGAGCGCACAATGAAATCATCACACATGTGACTGGCACGCCAATAAATCCATAAATATAAATAAATGAACAAATAATAAATAAATAAAAAAAATCCGCGTCCACAATGGCCCAGTATGGTCCGTATATCTTATCATGGGTCTTAATGTCTTCTGGACATGAGCGGCCCATAATGCACCGTTCATACCTTAGAGCAGCCCACTGTCAGCCATTCTTTCTTGACCTCGCTGGCTGATTTTTAGCCCAGTTTCTGTATGCACGGCCCTGTGTTAGCCGTACATACCTTGCGCGGCTTCTGTACGACCGCACATCTCTCGGAGATGAGTTTCATTGTGTTTATGTGCTCTTGAATCCAAGGACAAGGTTAGTCCTTTAAATCTTGAACGTCTGGCAGTAATTCCCCCGATTAAATTGGCCATTAAACGTGACTGAATGTCTAGACAATCGTGGGATCTTGGATCCAATAAATCAATGCCAACGCATCATAGGGACCCGGTCTGGTCCTAGGGAGAGCGCCCAAAAATTATTGAGCCCATGGGATGTTAATGACATGGTGAGGCATTGCACCGAGTACTTGACTTGTGTAACGTCTATGACATAAAATCTCTTGTTACTTGTTACTTGATCGTGCTTGAATGATGTTTAAAATACTTGCTTGTTGGCCAATTCTCTATTACTATCTCCTGTTGTAAATTATTGTACTTGTTATCTCTTGTCATCATTATATTTCTTGACCTTGCAAGATCTTTGTATTACACTGTTTTATTGTATCGTCTTTTATTTCTTTTATTTAGCATGGCATATGAAAGATGTAATTAACTTGTTAATCATGTAAACTTGACCGTTATTTCCTACTGAGCGTCAGCTCATAGTTGTTGTTTCCCCCCTTTCCAGGCTATTTAGGTGATGATGCGCATACCGATGGGGAAGGGCAGGAGTGATATCTTTTGAGTGTGCCTGTTAGTAGATGCCGTGTTGGCATGGTTGTTTACCTCTAGTTATTTCATCAGAGTTGTGTTAGCACTTATTACTTTTGGAGTCAGATATTGTATCAGAATTCAGATTTGGAAGTCATGTTTGATCGTGTATTAGCAGTATTGGTTATTGTAATAAATTGGAATCATCTTGATCAATAGATTTGTTTCTCTCTTAGCACATGTGTAATTGTTTAGTTTAGTTTATTAGTGTTATTTCTAGCTAGTCTCTAACTGTACGTCCCGATATTCCGCGTCGGGGCGTGACACCTACTATTATAATTTTCCTTTTATTTGAGTCATGTACGTAGGTTAATGAGTCATCTACCTAAGTTAAGTGTCATAGGGTAGATTATATTATTTAATGGGCCCAATTCATTGGGCTAGGCCCAGTGGCACCCCCTACCCCTTGTTATTTATCATTGTAGCAAGAGTAAGAGACTTTTTGTAAAATGTGGGTTGCCTATATATAGGACCCCATCCCCCCCATTTGAAGTTAATGAATGAATGAATATTTGAATTTTCTAGTGTCCAACTTAAATCTTCTTCTTTTGGTGAGAAGCCAATTGAGTGGGTGAGAAGCCCCTATCCCCCCCTCTCTCTACCTCTCTCTCTAGGAAGCCATTTTCTCTCTCCTCTACTTTCTCTATCTAAAACATGCACCCCTTTCTCTCTCCTCCCCTCCCAACCACCTTACTCTCTCTTCCCCCCCTCCAATAACTCATCCCCAACTCCCGTTGGAATCGTCGTCCAGTCAGCTTCGCAGCTGAGGTGGTTTTGTCTTCGTCCAAGCACCGAGCTGCCCGTGAGAGCCATTCTTCCTCGACTGCATAGAACCACTCAGGCAGAGAACCAGAGCTCCAGATCAAGTTCGACCACGGCCATCCTCTTGAGGATCTGGAGGCGGCGCTTGGCTGAGATATTCTACAACAAGTCTACTTCCAGGATTAAGAAGCAGAACCCCGTTCGGCATTCGGAGCTAAGAGTTCTCATTTTTCTTCCCCGGGTGCGCAATTTTGTTCCTCCTGGGACTGAACAGACACCCGATCACTTTTCGGGCTGTCTCTGTCTACTTCGAACTCCTCTGGAACCCCGTGGCTCTTCGTTCGAAGAGGACTCGACAACGAATCCAGTGACTGCAACCAAGCCTGAATCGGAGCTGAGGAGCCTCCGTGGTGACCTCGTCTCGTGCTGAAGCGGTACCGTAGCAGTCAGATTCAGAGATCAGAGGCCCTGCTCACGACCCTGCCTTGTCCACCGCCGGCAACTAGAAATTCTCCCAAAAAGTAGGCGACCTCCTGGGCCAACTCAGATAAGTTTGCCACTAGTTTCAGTGCAATCGAAGTTCAGGATCGACCGTAGCGGCGTCGAGACCGACCCCCTGTCTGCTGTTCCAGAGCGTGGGCAGAACCGACTTCATCCTTCAATTAGTCCCTAGTTCCCCTTTCCCCTCCCCGCCCGGCCGGCTTATAGCCCCTCCCTATGGGAGGTAGTGTTTGAATGTATGTGTGACTACCCTCTCCCCTTGTTCCACCCCCTTGCATGGGGATTAGTGTGGTAATCCTTTAAACAAGTTCAAGCTACACCGGTGCGGCGTGTGGGGAACCCACGCTTCCCCGCTCGCCCACGTCTACGAGCGGGATCGGTTTCTTCAAACCAGTTGAGTAAGTGCTCCAACCCTTGCTCTCTTTAGTGCTTGTTCTTCCCATATTAGCTCATAGTTCTGCTGGCCCATGTGAGTGAGTGCTCGATCCACAAGCTCCTTTGCTTCAGGAGATTACCGTGGGAGAAAGTATGTGACCCGTGCCCTCAGCACAACGTCGGCTCCATTGAATTGGGCCTCCATACCATTGGGAGAATCCTTGGCATTTCTGACCCTCTACCAGCAAGGGCCCAGCCCTCACAACCTCCACTCGGTATCACTTAGTTACCTCGGGACTTGGGTGAGTGTCGGGTGAGTGGCCGTCGATATCAGTCCATTTCGATTGCAAATTGTGCTTACTTGATAAGGTCCAAGGTGCATCGGTCTTGTGACTATCACCCCAAGGTGGTGTCACATCAATTGGTATCAAAGCAAGTCATTGACTTGTCTATACAAGTCAAGTCCTAGGGCACGCTTGCATTGGAGTCATCATCAGTCCGACCCTTGCATTGTCCACCCACAGTTGTCATCATTAAGTCTAGGGTCAAATGGCCCCTCTCCCAATCATATCCCATGCATACCTACCTAATGAAGAACCCACGGAAATTGACTTCATTGACTTAGAGTCCGATAATTGGGTATCCCCCGATATCGTTGCCTCTCTTTCTAGGACTTAAAAAATTATGCACAATGGAGACCAATTCTTTGTTGAATTCCGTAGATGGTTCGGAAAGACTAAGTATTTTGATGGGGCTTGGTGTCAAGTGGGAACATTGGCGGGTCCATGTATAATCATAAGTAAGAAATGGTTAGATGAAAGGAATGCCGACATCGACCCAACACGTCGGACTTGCCTAGTGCATCCGCCACACCTTCCGGGTGCCTTCAAATTCAACAACCTTGTACTCTCCCATCCGCCGGAGTCCCACCCTTGTTCACCACCCCGGGTGCACCACACACTGGCTAACATCACCCCACCCTCAAAGAACCTTCCCACCTCATTAGCTTTAGAAGAAGTAGCCCACCCACTTTACAACATGGAGACAAATGCCCCTCCAGATCCTTTCCCCTCCATGGAGGGCACCCATGTCTAAATTGAAGGGGAATCCTCGCACAAGGATCATCACCCTACACCACCCTCTCTAGATAAGGCCGAACTCATCTTAAGAGAAGCCCTTGTTAGGTGGCTAAGGGGGAGCTCGATTAGAGATATCATGACCCATACCTATCTACCCGTGGAGCAAGACCTCCCTATAGTGCCCATCTTCTCCCATCACTCCACCATCCAATCCTCTCACCAAGTAGAGAACCTAGGGGAACTTCTCATGGGCTTAGCTTGGCAATTGGAGTTGACCGACATGTTGACCACAATGGACAACCAACCAAGGAGTCTTGACCTCCTACACCTATGTGTCGGGTCCATCACCTTGGTATACACCATTGGTTGCTACACTAGTGACCTCCTTCTATTCCTCCCCACACGCAATGAGCCCAACCTTCTCCTCAATTTCGAGCTTCTTATATCGGGTAGAAAGTCAAACCCTCCCCTCATGGCCGACCCACCCACCAAGAACTTCGGCCCAATTATTTCATTAGAGGATGACCCACCACCATTTGGGGATCTTGACAACATAAGGCCCCTCCCCCTTGGTAACCCTTTTCATGATCCCTTCCAATGGTAACCGTGGAACCCATGTGACCCAACCACCTTACCCACCGCCCCTTTCCTACCTTCACCTACCATGTTGGGTCAAGCTCACCTCATCCATAACCCATGTAACACCAAAGGAGCCATGACCTTAGGGAACACTCACCTAGAGATCGAGGAAATGCCCCACCCCATATCCACCTTCCTAGATCCCTTCGACCCTTTCACATGGAAGTTCAAAGGTCGTCCCACATCTATGCACATGGAAGTCACCTTTGGGATAAGCATGCATGTGTCTAGGCTTACCACAGCACTTGGCATGAACAATATGTTGGGTCCATTCATTCACATCACCCACATGTCAAGTAGGAAACACGAGTGGTCCATATTCGGGTGTAATGGTCCTCCTTCATTCATCATGGGTCGTAGGCATAATAGGAGTATTCATGGATGTCCCGATCCCCCGACATTTGTCACCCCCATACATGACCGGATCACCTATGGATGCCCCGGTCCTCCCCATTCCATCAAAGTCTTCTTAGCGTCAAAGCATGATTGGTCTACTTTTGGTTTCTCAGGTCCACCCATCACCCCTAGAATGTCAGTGTTCACAAAATTGCATGAAACCTTAACAAGCACATTAGTAAGAAAAATGAGATTTATAAAAGGCAGGCTGACTCCCAACGGCATCACCAAACATTCCATGTGGATGACTTTGTGATGGTGAGGACGGAGAGGCTCTCCCCAGGAGCCAGCTCCAAATTGAGGCCTCGTGGGGCTGGTCCCTTCCAGGTTATGAGGTGCATTGGCACTAATACCTATGAGTTAGATCTTCCCGAGGAGTATGGAGTAAGTCCCACATTCAACGTGGCCGACCTAGTGGATAAGGGTCCCACGATGGTACCTAGTGAGGATATTGAGTCCACTCCCCTCATTAAGAGAACACCCACCCATGAGAAGAGTCCACTAGTCAGGAGAGCCTAGCGTGAGCGAATATTGGATGAACAGGTCACTGCCACCAGGACCAAGGTGTATGAGCGCAATCTCATCAGGTGGATGGATCGGTCTCGTTCGGAAGACTTGTGGGCGGTACCACTTCTACACCATCCGAGGAGGGAAGGACTCTTACTCGACGGAGTCGAGTTCTCCACACCCCAGGAGTATGATGGGGACATCACCTCCCGTGCCCACACTCACGGATCATCTCCTCGTCTTGGAAGCGTCCGACATGGTCTAGTCATTTATCTTGAGTCATATGTTCTATTTCCTCATTTTTATTTGAGTCATACCAATATAACTTTTCTTTTATTTGAGTCATGTACCTAGGTTAATGAGTCATCTACCTAGTTAAGTGTCATAGGGTGGATTAGATTAGTTAATGGGCCCAATTCATTGGGCTAGGCCTAGGGGCGCCCCCTACCCCTTGGTTATTTGTCATTATAGCAAGAGTCAGGGACTTTTTGTAAAATGTGGGTTGCCTATATATAGGACCCCATTCCCCCCATTTGAAGTTAATGAATGAATGAATATTTGAATTTTCTAGTGTCCAACTTAAATCTTCTTCTTCTGGTGAGAAGCCAATTGAGTGGGTGAGAAGTCCCTATCCCCCCTCTCTCTACCTCTCTCTCTAGGAAGCCATTCTCTCTCTCCTCCACTTTCTCTCTCTAAAACCTGCTCCCGTTTCTCTCTCCTCCCCTCCCAACCACCTTTCTCTCTCTTCCCCCCTCCAATAACTCATCCCCAACTCCCCACCACCCCACCTTAACTCCACCCCAGCCCCAAGGGAGATTCCACCACTCCCCACTCCACCCTCCAACCACCAACCACCCACTCCCCTTCCCCAAGCACCCTCTCATCTCCCAAGAGAGAATTCTCCACTCCCCAAGCCCCCCCTTTACCTTCCCCACACACCTCTTCCAATCCCCAAGACAAGAAAATAATCCCACCCTTAAACACATTTTCAAATACCCTTTCCCTCTCTCCCTTCCAACCAAATTTGCAGCTCTCCCTCCCTCCACCTGCTAGACATCCTTCCAGCCCCCATTCTGCCACTCCCACACCTTGTAACACCCCCTCCTAGACCACCTCACAGCTAGGGGTTTCCCCTACACACATCCACCTCATTTCCCCTCTCATCTACCCCCATTTCTTATCACCTATCACCACTCTGCATAGGCCAATTCACAGGCAGCAGTGTACCAGCAACTTGCAGCAGCGGCCAGGGCGTCATCGTGAAGCTTCAGGAGGCATACCATATACCGTTGGAATTGTCATCTAGTCAACTTCGCAGCCGAGGTGGTTTCATCTTCGTCCAAGCATCGAGCTGCTCGTGAGAGTGATTCTTCCTCGACTGCGCAGAACCACTCAAGCAGAGAACCAGAGCTCTAGATCAAGTTCAACCACGGCCATCCTCTTGAGGATCTGGAGATGGTGCTTGGTTTAGATCTTCTACGACAATTCTACTTCCAGGATCAAGAAGCAGAACCCCATTCGACATCCGGAGCTAAGAGTTCTCGCTTTTCTTCCCCGAGTGCGTAGTTCTATTCCTCCTGGGACTGAACAGACACCCGATCATTTTTTGGGCTGTCTCTATCTACTCCGACCTCCTCCGACACCCCCGTGGGTCTCCGTTCGAAGAAGACTCGACAACGAATCCATCGACTATGACCAAGCCAGAATCGGAGCTGAGGAGCGTCCGTGGTGACCTTGTCTTCCTGCTGAAGCGGTACCATAGCAGTGAGATTCAGAGATCAGAGGCCCTGTTCATGACCCTGCCATGTCTAGCGCCGACAACTAGAAATTCTCCCAAAAATCAGGCGACCTCCTGGGCCAACTCAGAAGAGTTTGCCACTGGTTTTGATTAAATTGAAGTTTGATGACGACCGCAGTGGCGTCGAGACCGACCCCCTGTCTGCTGTTCCAGAGCGTGGACAGAACCGACTTCATCCTTCAATTAGTCCCTAGTTCCCCTTTCCCCTCCCCGCCCGGTCGGCTTACAGCCCCTCCCTGTGGGAGGTAGTGTTTGAATGTATGTGTGACTCCCCACTCCCCTTGTTCCACCACCTTGCATGGGGAGTAGTGTTGTAAACCTTTAAACATGTTCAAGCTACACCGGCGCGGTGTGTGGGGATCCCACGCTTCCTAGCTCGCCCACGTCTCCGTGCGGGACTCGTTTCTTCAAACTGGTCGAGTAAGTGCTCCAACGCTTGCTCTCTTTAGTGCTTGTTCTTCCCATATTAGCTCATAGTTCTGTTGGCCCATGTGATTGAGTGCTTGATCCACAAGCTCTTTTGCTTCAAGAGATCGCCATGGGAGAAAGTGTGTGACCCATGCCCTCGGCACAACGTCGGCTCCATTGAATTGGGCCTCCATACCATTGGGAGAATCCTTGGCCTTGCTGGCCCTCTATCAGCAAGGTCCCAGCCCTCACAACCTCCACTCGGTATCACCGAGTTACCCTGGGACTTGGGTGAGTGTCGGGTGAGTGGACGCCGATATCGGTCTGTTTCGATTGTAAATTGTGCTTGCTTGATAACGTCCAAGGTGCATCGGTCTTGTGACTATCACCCCAAGGTGGTGTCACATCAGTAAGCCCTAGAGTAATCCTCTAGTGTTGCTTAGAACATCTACATATCCCTATGTTTAGGGTTTGCTGCTCATATGATTACACTTTCACACCACGGAGAACTTTCCCCAGGTGTAGATTATAATTTAAACCATGCGCATAAGCTATGCAATATCATCTTGACGAGTGCACATCTCCTTTAGTTGTGCTTCGTGTGCCGCACTCTGCCTGTGAGCCGTGGGTGCTTTTCTTATCCTATCCCCGATAGAGGGGAGCTATTCTATATATATATATCCACCTTTGTGTGCTTGTGTCAATGGATGCTTGTATGCCCGAATTAAAGGACAATAATGAAAAGAACACCAATAAGAATAAAACGAAGGAACGAAAACTCTCCAATTTTTGGCTCTTACAGCCTACTCTCCAAATGCTGGCTATCGCAGCCTACTCTCCAAAATCTTGGCTCCCAAAGCCTACTCCCTTAAATTTGGGCTCTCGCAGCCTACTCCCCCAATTTTGACTCATAAAGCCTACTCTCGGCTCCTAAAGCTTGCTCTCCCACTATCCTTCGACTTTCGTAGCCAACTCTCCCAAAATCGGCCCTCGCGTCCTGCTCTCCGGAAAACCAGCTCTTAAAGCTTGCTTCCCCAATTTCGGCTCTTAAAGCCTTCTTTCTCAACTTCAGCTCTTGCAGCCAACTCTCTCAATTTCAGCTCTCGCGGCCTACTTTCTCAAAGTCGGCTCTCGCGGCTTGCTCTACCAAAAATCAGCTCTTAAAGTTGGCTTCGCCAATTTCGGCTCTTGTAGTAGGCTCTCCAAATTTTGGCTCTTGTAGCCTACTCTCCCGATTTTGACTGTTAAAGCCCTCTCTCTCAATTTCGGCTCGCAAAGCCTGCTCTCCCAATTTTGGCTCCCGCAGCTTACTCTCCGAATCTTGGATCCCGTGGCCAGCTTTCTCAACTTCAGCTCTTAAAGCCTACTCTCCTAATGTTGGCCCTTAAAGCCTTATCTCCTAATTTCGGCTTCCATAGCATGCTCTCCCAAATTTTGGCTCCTAAAGCTTCATCTCCTAAATTTGGCTTCCGCAGCCTATTCTCCAAATTGCGACTCTTAAAGCCTTATCTTTCAATTTCAGCTCTCATAGCCAACTCTCCCAAAATTGACTCTAGCAGCCCACTCTCTCAATTTCGGCTCTCAAAGCTTACTCTCCTAGTTTTGGCTCTCGCGGCCTACTCTCCCTATTTTGACTCTTGTGGCCTGCTCCCCCAAAATTGGCCCTCGCAGCTATCTTTCCCTATTTCGACTCTCGTAACTTACTCTCCGAATTTCGGCTCTTAAAGCTTACTTTCCCTGTTTCGACTCTTAAAGCTTACTTTCCCAATTTTGGCTTTTACGGCCTACTCTCCCTATTTCAGCTCTTGAAGCTTGCTTTCCCTATTTCGGCTCTCGTAGCTTGCTCTCCCAATATCGGCTCTCAAAGCTTGCTTTCCCTATTTCGACTCTCGCGGCCTGCTCCCCCTATTTCGGCTCTTAAAGCTTGCTTTCCGTAATTCGGCCCTCAAAGCCCGCTCTCCCGATCAAGAGAAAGATAAAGATACACACCTGAACGCTTTCAATGGGCTACACCCGTAGGCCCCGCTCTCTCATCCTCCAACCATTGGCATCTAAGCCGACAGCTTGTCAACCATCGATGTCTAAGCCGACAGCTTTCTAATCATCGGCATTTAAGCCAATAGCTTTCCAATCATCGGTGCTTAAGTCGACAGCTTTCTAATCATCAGCATCTAAGATGATAACTTTCAAACCATCGGCATCTAAGATGACAACTTTTCAATCATCAACATTCCAGCCGACAACTTTCCAACCATCGATATCCAAGCCGACAACTTTCCAATAATCAGCGTCTAAGCCGACAGCTTTCCAATCATCGACGTTTAAGTCGACAGCTTTCCAATCATCGGCGTTTAAGCCGACAGCTTTCCAATCATCGGCATTTAAGCCGATAGCTCTTCAACCATCGGCACTCAAGCTGACAACTTTCCAACCATCGGCATTTGACCCGACAGCTCTTCAACCATCGGCATTGAAGCTGATAGCTCTTCAACCATCGGCATCCAAGCCGACAACTGATCAAAAATGTTTAAGGATGCTCTGCTCTGATATCGACCGCCTGTCGAGCAAGAAGTTGCACCCACAGGCTCAGCTTTCTCGTCCCTCGTTCGCGACACCTACCGGCGAGGGGCATTTGTTGGCAGTTAAAAAAGAAGAAGAAGAAATCAGTGTCCTTTCACGCGGACGCCAATTCTTTAATTGGCGACTCGTGAAGTGACACCAATTTTGTAGGTTGACTCAGCCTTCTTTGGGTCGACTCATCTGAATGGGCGTCCCTTTTAGTGGACGCCAATTCTTTAATGGGCACCTTCGCAAAGAGACGCCAATTCTGGGTATAATTGGATTTCGTAAGATTACTGGATTTTTAAATCTGATTAATTGGCGCCCCTTCAAGTGGACGCCATTTTGAATTAGCACCAAGGTCATCGATGCGATTTTGCTTGGGTCTCAAGAATCAACGACCAACCTCTTGGACGCAAATTCCGTGATCAAAGAAGCGCGGCCTTCCCTCTGGATGCCAAGTTCACAATTTTGGCACTATAGAGGGCGAGCATTGAATGCTCGCCATGTAGACCATGCCATCGAACGGCCACCCCCCTTGCGTGGTTGACGGTGGGGATGCCACCGGAGAGGCCGCCATGCCTTATCCCTCTTCCATGCTCCACCATAGCAGCGGCGAAAGCAACATCAACGATAGCAGCAGATGCCACGGCATTAGCAACATCGGCGACAACAACAGCAGTGGCAGATTAAAAAAAAGAAGAAGAAAAAAAGAGAAGAAGAAGAACAGGGGCTCTCCCTCCGAAAGGGACCCCCTGCTTTCCCTATAAATGCAAGCCCCAGGGATGAAGAAAGTAAGAGGAGATGATGAAGAAACCTGCTGGGGAGACTCTACTGTCGGAGCTGAAGACAGAGAAAGTGAGAGAGAAGAGAGAGGTGAGGGATGGGAGTAGGGAGCTCCGGCCCCTATCTCTCACCCTTCTTTTGTAATCTTTTCTTCTTCTTTTGCCCCCCAATGTATTCTTCTACTTTACGATATGAGATAAATGGAGTACTCCCCTGTGGGAGATTTTTTTTTATGCTGTAAGCTTTCTTGATGTTCACCTTCCAATGTCGACGATCTCTCTCCCTCTCCCCGAATAGCTGGGTAGTTTCTCCCTAATTTTTGATATGTCGTTCATACGATGATACGGTTGTTATTTCGGCGGCCACCGGCTTGGGTTTATCCGAGTTCATTGATATGACTCCGAGGTTCCCAACCGCCGGTAGCATATCAAAGTTTTCCCGTCTTTTCATTTTGAAACAATCTCACTTTCCTCTCAAAACATCACTTTGGGATTTGGACCAATTTCATGGCCATGATGCCAAAGGGGTGAGAAACATGGGATTTAATCCCAAATTGATCATTTTCTTGCAAACTCCGACTTTCGGAACTTTGATCATTCTTAGATCCCCGTGGGCTCGCTTCTACATAGTGTGATTCCCGGGCGATCTCTTTGAGAAGGATGAATATTGATGGTCACATAATGTGGCGATAATCTAAAACCACGTCTAAGTGTAAGGATTATGGCGTCCCTCTTATCATTGGAGCCCCTCGTAGGCTAGTCCTCGGGGTGTTCGTGCCCATTTCAGGTTGCGGGGGTGTTGCCACTTCCGTGCGCACCCTGAGATGTTGCCGCTTCCGATCACATACCTCTTTTTTCCGGGGCGTCTCGGAGTTTCTCCGTGGACGCGTACCCATTTACACCCCCCCCTCGACGCTCTAGGTCATGGGGAGATGTTGCCGGATTTTCGCCGGGATAATAACGCGAAGAACAATGACAATTGGACCGAACTCAAGAACATCATGAACGAAACCATTGAGCACAAAGAACTCAGTATGAATTAATGTGTACTAAGCACAAAATAATGCAAACAATTAACCTCATCCCTGTATGTGCATAGATGCATGAAAAATGAATACCTCATTTCATTTCTTGAATGCTTGCTTGCCATGGACCTAGGTATATCAAATGGTGAGCGATGGAAACCTGGAGTACTTCCGAGTGAAGGTCCTCATTATGCATGAGTGAAACACTTCGCCTTGTACTAAGGATCATTTTGCATAAATGCATGATCAGACCTTTGTATGATGAGCATAGGGATTTACCAATCCATATTCTTGCATTCTCCAAAATCATGGGTTTCTCAATGCAGTTGTCATGCATACATGCATAATTTTGCATAGTCATGCATAGATAAAAAGGAGATGAAAGAAGAAGAAAGAAGAAAACAAAGATGGCATTTGCATTCTGACATGCGCATTCTAAGTGCATAACAAGCCCATGTATGCATTAAATTCTTCACATTGAAGATACACATGATTCTTCAATAATAATTGAGCTATTTTGGGATTAAGAAGTGGAATCTGCCTTCCTGCCAAGAGGGAGTCGACTCCAGGAGTCGACCCCCTCCTGGAAGCCTTTTGTCTGAAGGCCTGCGTCGACCCAGCTCGGGATTGGGTCGACGCAGCGAATTCGCGTCGACTCCGTAGGACGCCATTTAATTAGCGCCCTTCCGAGGAGGCTCCATTTTCTTGATTTAAATTTCAAAGAAAATAATAACAACGAAAATTTTGCGTCCACTGAGGTAGACGCAATTTAATGAACGCTTTCTCAGAGAGGCGCCAATTCTCTGATTTAAACATTAACTAAAAAAATAAAACAAGACCAATAAAAAATCTAGAATTAACATATGTTTAGAAAGGCGCTGATTAATCAACGCTTTTCTGAAGAGGAGACAATTATTCATTTTTAAAATTCAAGTAAAAATAGGAAAACCAAGAAATAGCATCCGGTCAAGGGACGCCAATTCTTTAATTGGCGTCCACCTAACGGACGTGAATTCTTAAAAATTCCCTAAAAAAATGACAAATGATGAATTGCATTGCTTAAACACTTATATAATAATGGTGTTAATAATAATAAAAAGGAAAAAATATGATAATCATATAAAGAAATCTACAAAACACCCTCGTTATGAAACCTAACGGCATTTTGTCCAGAGCTCTTCCCTTTGACCCCCATGAGGAGGAAATATCAAAGATGCCCTTGCGAGACATGCTCCACCTTGGGGATCACCCCCATTATGGTCATGGTCTGACTCTACTCCGGGCCGAAAACTTACTTATGTGGGACCGATGACGCGACCGGGCTAAGACATACGATTGACTCGATGTGCGGCTAGCACTAGCACGCTAAAGGCCTGCAGAGCGGCTGACCACCGTGGTGTTCTCCGGGTGGAGACGTCTCTCAACAGAAACTATAACTAGCCCGATGATCGTCCCTTACAAGGGAAACGTGGGATCACAATGGTTAAGGAACCACTGTCGCCTAGGGGGGTGAAGTCCGAGCTCGGTGCTCGACTGGAGCTAAGTAACAGCTCTCACTCTCACAATCACGGTGACTTGCAATTTGGATATGACCCTATTCTCACAAACGTAGCAAGATAGAAAATATACTAAATAAGTAATGTGAGTGTAGGAACGTTGTGCGTACCTCCACGACTAGCGCGTGGGGAAGAAATCCTGGTCGATTCCGACAAACCCCGATACACAATAAATAATTAATAATACACTTTCAGAACGCTTTCCACTCTACGTAGGGAGGTAAAGGGCTACAAGTACACTTTCGAGGCGGCTAGAACTCGGGTTGACGGGCCACACTCGTAGGAGACGAGGGAGGCAAGTCGGGGCCGATCGGTTAAGCTGATTGATCACCGAGCGGTTCTGCCTGCACTGGTCACCTGGCGCAGCAAAATTGCAGAATTCAGTATGGCTGGATCCAACGTCCAATCAGGGTGCCGTTGGTGGGAGCACATCGGCAACTGGATGAATAACACCTCGGTCAAATGGCCCAATCAGATCTAATCAGATCGGGGAGTGACCGCACCTGCACCAGGGCTCTAGTTCTACTCGCATAGAACTGCACATGAAAACTAAAAATTACAGAATAAATAACTCTGGTATCTGAATGGATCGCCGCTTGTTGAAGATCATCGGTGACGTTAGGTGGAAGGATCTGACCAAGGGGTTTGGTCAGATTTGCAAAGAGGAAGGTGGGGCAGCTTCTGCAAGTCACCTTTGGTTCTGGATCGGATCTGCACATGTTGGCTTGCGCAGTCTCACCAAAAGCGACGCCACGCCCAGCACAGATCTCAGAATGATGCGTGCTCAGCGGCAGTGCGAAGAAGACAGAAAGATATACGATTAATGAAAATCTCAGAATTTTAGGATATGAGAGTAGATCTTTAGAATTCTCGTATCAGAGAAATTGAGATCTGGTCAGATCTGGACAACAGGCTCGGATAGATTTACGCGGCTTCACCGTCGGAATTGTTTCCGGAGATCCCAAACTCCGATTGGAACGAAACTAGTGCTGGATCGTTCCTGATTCGCAGAAGCTTCATTGATAAAATTTATAGATCCATATACATGCAGGAAGGCGATGATAAGGGGGGTTAGTCACACTCCAAGTAAATCCCATCACAGGATTTTGGGGTCTAGGGCATCGCACCCAAGAAAGGAAAAGAGAATCACTCTCTTACAAAAGTTCTCTCAAAAATAATTCTTTATTTCATTAACTTTGCAAATGACACTATACATATGTTTATATAGAGAATGGCATGGGGATAGGGGGTGGGAAATGGTGTGGGGAGAGGGGGAAGAGGGGGGTATCCACGTATGAGAGGGGGGGCTGGTCTTTGTAGACCAAGGTGGAGTGGGAGAGGAGGATTCCTCCTCTTTTGTCAAGGAAGGGGGCAAGCCACCTCCTTGGACCAAGAAAGGGGCATCCCTTCCACATGTGTAAAAGAAAAAACCCATCCTTTCACACTAGATCCCCATTCACACCTAGCCATGACCCTTTCACACGACCCATTCACACTTGTTCACACTAGATCACTCTTGACCCATTCAATGCCCAATAACCCACCTAATAACCCAATAACCCAATAACTCTAGCCCAATAACCCATAAACAACTACTATTGTCCAGACATCGACTATATTGGGCCCAACAAGGCCTGAAAGCATAAAGAAAAGATAAGTAGCTTGATCGACACATCCACGTCCTCCTCGAGCCGAAGAGTCTCCGGCATGTCCTCGTTCCCGGCAAGTACTGTGGCATGTGTCCACACCAATTCTTTCCGGGTGGGAGGAACTCGACCCCGTCGAGTAAGGGTCCGATCCTTGAGCTCTTCGCATGTGATCAAGGTGTTGTTTATCACGAGGCATCCTCGCCAACTCACTAAGAAGTGTTTGGTAGGCTCCGTTTCTGGTGGTGGTCACCTGCTCATCTAGTATACAATCTATATGCTTGCGTTGTTGTAATGGGGCTAGAAGATGTGGACTCTCGGGTGGTGTGTCACTCACAATAGGAGGAGAAAGCCCAAAAAACTCATTAGGGATCACCACGGGGTTCCGATATGCTACCAGATCTGAAACATTGAGTGTCGAACTGATACCCTAGTCGTCTGGTAGTTCAATAATGTACACATTAGAACCAACTCGCTTCACGACTCAAAAGGGACTGGCACCATAGGCCTGGAGTTTCTTCACGGCCCCAGAGGGAAACCGTTTAGGTATGACCCTGACTATGACGTACTCTCTATTTCAGAACTCACGGGTGCGTCGACATGCATCAACTAACTCCTTGTAACATGCGTTATTGGCCTTTTAGACTCGACACACAAACTGTATAAATAAAGTAAAACAAACTCATACATGACCCTAGACAAACATAGACACCCATAGTGATACTCACATACAAACGACATAACCCAAAGTTGGGGACTCCTAGACACCTATGTACCTACTGGCCTCTTATGGGATTTCAGAGGTTTGGGAGGATTGTAGATTCTAATTTTTAAAAGATCTACTTAAACAAATAAAAATAAAGATAAAAGGAACAATAGGGGAATTTGTGATCGCCAGAGACGCGAACGCCTCAAAAGAATATAACAATGAAAAAGTGTGGAGGGATCGCGAAAAATACCTTGAACGCGGGTGATTGTGAGTGCTTTCCTTTCTCTTCAAATCGGCCGGCCGATGAAGAGAGTTCTTCAATTGATTACCCTTGCAAAACAAAGACAAACACCAACAAAGATATGGATTAGAAACATGGTGAGTGTAGCATCAAATCCTAAATAAAAATATGAGCATGATAACATGGTGAAGAGCACACCTTAAGGGTGGTTTCCCTTAAACCCCTATGCAAAGAGGGTGTGGAAAAATATGATGAATGCAAAATAAAACAAGGGGAAAGAGTGCAATAGTTGCACTATGGGGAGATCTCAATATGGTTGAATATAAAAAATTTAAAAGAATGATGAATGCATGTGAATGTATTAATCACAAATAAAGCAAAAGAGAATATAAGGGAGATAAGAAAAATCTGCTCGTATTGGCTCCTTTGGCTTTAATTCTCAATGGGGAGGAAACTTCAAAAGGATGGAGACTTTAACATGGAAGCTTCTCCTTCAGCCACAAGTCGCATCAACTCCTTCGGTTCCCTGTAGAAAGAAAAGAAGAAGAAGAAGAAGAAAGAACAGAAGAAGAAAAAGAAAAAGCAGAAGAAGAAAAACGTAGGAAGAAGAAGAAACAGAAGAAGAAAACAGAAAACCGAAGAATAGAAAGGGAAGAAGAAAAATCGGAAAAGCGATCCAACCTAATTAACAGAGCCGCCGGCTCTATTAAATAGAACAGATCAAATATAGGAGTAGATAAGAATGGCAAGAGCCCTACGGAGGCAAGACTCCAGTCCCCAATCAAGGAAGGTGTCTATCGAAGCAAGGACTCTCTGGGGAAAGGGCTGCGAAGACAGAAGATGAAACACGCCCTGGGTCAGGGCGTCAATTCAAGAATTGACGACCTACCATAGGGCGTTAATTCAAAACACGACATGGCCAAGGGCGTCAACTCCCAGATCAATTTTGGAAATAAATATTTCTTTTATTTGGAAATTCTAAAACACGCCTCCAGGAGAGGCGTCAATTGAAACATGCCCCAAAGAAGGGCGTTAATTAACATTTTTCAAACATTTATTCTTTTTTGAAAATTGGATAATGCCAGGAATTGACGCCCTTTCCAGAGGTCGTCACTTCTTTAAAAGGCACCCTAGGTCCGGTCGTGAATCAAAACGCGCCCTGGATCAAGGCGTGAATTCATAAAATCATAAAAATGGAGATAAATGCCAAAAACTCCAGAAAAATAGGAAAAATAGAGGAAAATAGGGGAAATTCAAGAAAAGTGGGAAAAACCACTCAAACAAGCTAATTTGAGGGTCAAATGGGGCATTGCACGGCAATATGAAATATACTCAAAATAATGTCAATTTTAGCGTGTCTACAGCTGCCCCGCCTTGGCGTCTGCTTTGCAAGGGAGCGTAGCAAACTGAAAAGTAGATGCCAAGGTGTGATGAGACATGCAATCAACATCATTTGATGAGAATCAAATCAAAAGCACAAGATGAAGCAAATCTCGGGAAATTCAATGAAATCAACAATGTTTGGATAAAAGGGGGAGTGTGCACGCGGTGCACGAAGGAGATAAAATAAATGATCAACTTCCAGCGCGGTGGAAGTACCCCAGGTCACAAACCTGTAAGTTTCACCATTGGGGAGCGGTTACCAGCCAGTGGACGTGCTGCAGCCAAGGTGGATCAAAGGAAAGGATTGAAATAAGATGATAAAAATCCAAAAAAGGAGCTTTCGAGAAAATCACCTAAAACAGCAACAAAACGAACTGCAGATTCAATCCGGCATGGAATATCTCATATCTGGAAAGATTAAGATCAACTTCAACCCTCAAAGTCAGCCCATCAGAATGATTTTTCAACAATTGTTTCAAATTCCTACATGAATGCATGCTGGGTTTAAAAGGAAAAAATAAATCAAATGAAAATATAAGATAATCAAGGATAATATTGCTAAGCTGCCAAGACTGGGTCAAGAAACCGATTTCACGAGCTGATACTAAGCCGAAGCCCGTTTATCCACGCACCAACTCATAAAAAGGAACCATCGTCCCCAGTCTCGGATGGCTCAACGGCCTATCCGTATGACTGAGATGCCTCTGGAATCGTCATCGTTTTTGATGAAGGGGAACTCAAATTCCAGATTTACCAAAGCCACAAGGTCCTTGATATAATCTAGTAGCGTATGTAACATATAGTAAAATGCATACAGGAGATGGTGGTGCAATGAGCATGGGAACTGAGAACTGAGCTGCAAGCACCGTGGGGCTTGGATGATGATGCCCAGTCGGTGAGACCAAGAGCTTCTTATCCTGCGCTCAAAAATTCATCAGCCAAGATATAAAAGATAACAAGCAATGAATAAGGCATTTAAGCGTAGCAAGCATAGCATGAATCAAAGCATCAATAGCATGTCACAACATAGTAACCATTATGAGTTGAATCATGATATTGCAAAGCATCATTGTTTGTTATTTTGTCATGAGGATGACAACTTGGCTAATCAAGATTTGGAGTTCAATGATCAAGATCTGATAATGCCCATCGGCAGAATTGATCAAGAGAAATTAGTAGGAGTTGATTGAAAGATCTGGAGATGAATAATCAGAATGATAATCAGGAGATATAACCAAAATGATATAAGGAGGTGATAACCAAAAATGCCCAGGGTGGCATGTCATGAGAATATCGGGAGAATCAATAGATTGATAGCAATGAGTAGAGATAGGACTCATCCCGTGCTCTTGGTCCTTGTAAAGCTGTTCCTACAAAACACCATCAGAAAATACAATGTAATTTTTATGGAGTTTTTTTTGAAATATGCAAATTTTAAGTGGTTTTTTGAAAATATACTTAAATTTTTATGAATTTTGGAAAAATATGCAAATTTTTATGGGTTTTGAAAAACATTTCAATTTTTATGAATTTTGGGAAAGATATTCAATTTTTTATAGATTTTGGACAAGAAATATTCAATTTTGTTTGATTTTGGTTAGACATTACTAAAGCAGCATCAAAGGGTGTCTTAAACCACTGGCTAGGGGTCCTCGTTCCTTCCCCTTTTGCTAAAAACTACCCAAAGCTGGGCGTGCATTGAAGGGTGGCGCCCTATAACCGACTGCCCTTGATCAACGGTACCCCTACCAAGGCCATACCTGAGAAATGTTCGGTCTTGGAGGGAGAAGAGAAGAATAATTGGAGATAAGCTTTATGCAGGATGGGAGATGTCGGGACTTGAATTCTTTCCAAGGTGTTCCCCCTCAAAGAGGTAGTCTGTTGCGCCGGGGCTTTATGCCTCTGATTTTTAGACCCTTGACATGCATACGACCAGGATTTTCCCTGCGGGGACTTTGCCACTCTTGTCATGCCATAATTCACAATCTTGCTTTTATCGAAATTCTGACTTGATTTTCTTAATAGCCCTTTTGGCGAGATGTATATCATGAAATTCATATTTAGTTTGGGTCAAGACTGCCCCTATTTGAGACTCCTCTCGTATTGGGGATTACCAAGGTTGGTCATCTCATCCGTCCCACCGTGATCGCCAATTTGTAGATTCTAATTTTTAAAAGATCTACTTAAACAAATAAAAATAAAGATAAAAGGAACAATAGGGGAATTTGTGATCGCCGGAGACGCGAATGCCTCAAAAGAATATAACAATGAAAAAGTGTGGAGGGATCGCGAAAAATACCTTGAACGCGGGTGATTGTGAGTGCTTTCCTTTCTCTTCAAATCGGCCGGCCGATGAAGAGAGTTCTTCAATTGATTACCCTTGCAAAACAAAGACAAACACCAACAAATATATGGATTAGAAACATGGTGAGTGTAGCATCAAATCCTAAATAAAAATATGAGCATGATAACATGGTGAAGAACACACCTTAAGGGTGGTTGCCCTTAAACCCCTATGCAAAGAGGGTGTGGAAAAATATGATGAATGCAAAATAAAACAAGGGGAAAGAGTGCAATAGTTGCACTATGGGGAGATCTCAATATGGTTGAATATAAAAAATTTAAAAGAATGATGAATGCATGTGAATGTATTAATCACAAATAAAGCAAAAGAGAATATAAGGGAGATAAGAAAAATCTGCTCGTATTGGCTCCTTTGGCTTTAATTCTCAATGGGGAGGAAACTTCAAAAGGATGGAGACTTTAACATGGAAGCTTCTCCTTCAGCCACAAGCCGCATCAACTCCTTCGGTTCCCTGTAGAAAGAAAAGAAGAAGAAGAAGAAGAAGAAGAAGAAAGAACAGAAGAAGAAAAAGGAAAAAAAGAAGAAGAAAAACGTAGGAAGAAGAAGAAACAGAAGAAGAAAACAGAAAACCGAAGAATAGAAAGGGAAGAAGAAAAATCGGAAAAGGGATCCAACCTAATTAACAGAGCCGCCGGCTCTATTAAATAGAACAGATCAAATATAGGAGAAGATAAGAATGGCAAGAGCCCTACGGAGGCAAGACTCCAGTCCCCAATCAAGGAAGGTGTCTATCGAAGCAAGGACTGTCTGGGGAAAGGGCTGCGAAGACAGAAGATGAAACACGCCTTGGGTCAGGGCGTCAATTCAAGAATTGACGACCTACCATAGGGCGTTAATTCAAAACACGACCTGGCCAAGGGCGTCAACTCCCAGATCAATTTTAGAAATAAATATTTCTTTTATTTGAAAATTCTAAAACACGCCTCCAGGAGAGGCGTCAATTGAAACACGCCCCAAAGAAGGGCGTTAATTAACATTTTTCAAACATTTATTCTTTTTCAAAAATTGGATAATGCCAGGAATTGATGCCCTTTCCAGAGGTCGTCACTTCTTTAAAAGGCGCCCTAGGTCCGGTCGTGAATCAAAACGCGCCCTGGATCAAGGCGTGAATTCATAAAATCATAAAAATGGAGATAAATGCCAAAAAATCCAGAAAAATAGGAAAAATAGGGGAAAATAAGGGAAATTCAAGAAAAGTGGGAAAAACCACTCAAACAAGCTAATTTGAGGGTCAAGTGGGGCATTGCACGGCAATATGAAATATACTTAAAATAATGTCAATTTTAGCGTGTCTACAAGGATCACACCCAATTGCACATGGTCTTGGTTTTGAGTACCTGGGACGTCAGCGTGCTCTTCTAATTGCTCATCAAAGAACTCCTCCGTGACTTCTGGATCTAGCTCATAGCTGAGCGGCACTAGCTCTCGTGTAGGGTCGTGAGCTGGAGTGTCTGAAATAGTCAGCGATTCCCGGGTGGGACACTTGGCTGTATAATGGCCAACTCCACCACACCTATAGCATTGGTCACGTGGCCCTGTGCTTGAGGATGCTCCACCGGTCATCAGCCCTTTTCCCTTGTCTTCTCGACGGGCCGGGGGTGGTGGGAGCTGAGGTCGGGCAGGCAACGTGGGCTGCTGAGGGCGGGGAGCGGGGAAGGATGCCTGTTGGCGTGGGGGAGGGTCCCTTAGAGGGAGAGAGCGAGGCTCGAGAGCAGTGGGGTCCTGGGGAGGGGGTTTTGGGGGACGAGCTACTGGAAATCGACTATAAGAACTGGGCATGGTACGAGAGTTGGACCTACGCTGATAGATGGTCCCTGGTCGCTAGACGGGAGCGAACTCCTACTCAAACTGCTCCAACTTGAGAGCGACATGATATGCGGCCTCCAGGGTGGTTACATTACGGCGAAAGAGTTCATACTTAAAGTGGGGCTGCAGACCACGACGGAAGCGGAAAGAGGTATCGTGCTCTCTTCCGAGACGTCACATCGCAAAAAATATTCATCTAATTCTGCGATGTACTCGAACATGGACCGATCCCCTTGGTTGAGATTCTGCCACCTGTCAATGAGCCTCTGACAGTAGGTGGCAGGAAGATACTTAAGCCGAAGCTTGTTCTTCATCTCATTCCAAGATTCAACCTTGGGCTCTTGGCGCTGAAATAGCAAGCTCTCCACATTCCTCCAATAAGTTTGAGCTTGCCCTAACAGCTTCATTTTAGCGAACTTGACACTCCGGTGGTCCATCATCTCGAACCACTCAAAGTACCGATCCATGTCGGCCTCCCAATCAAGATAGACATTCGGGCCCAAGGACCCGTCAAAAGTGGGAGGGTCTGCTCGCACGGTCCTGAGGACTCTATCATCCTCTTCATCCCTCAGCTAATGAAAGCCACGGTGGCATTGGCCATACCTCTCATAAGCATTATCGGACCCATAGTCCTCAAGACCAAGGTCACGAAGCTGTGGTTTGAGGGCCTGATGAGAGGTGGGCTGAGGAGCATGTGCGGGCGGGTCCTGGGTCGCGGGAGCGGCATGGACCTGGGCCATGGGAGCGGCGTGTCTTTGGGCCGCCGCTGGAGTGGGTGCGCGTGGGCCCTGGGCCGCTCTAGGAGGGTCTCCGTGTGACATCCTTTCCAACTGTCCGACCGGACCATGGATAGATCTGTCGGATAACTCCATCCGTTCCTCCGTGGCACTAAGTCGGCTATCCATACAGTCCTAGAAGCTCCTAAATGTTGCCTCGGACTGGTCCATCCGGGCTATGAGGGCCATCATCACCTCATGCAAGGAGTGTAGGTCTCCAGAGGCGGTATCCCGTGGGTTTGCCATAGGCGCGGGGTGATGGTATTGGGTACCTCGCCGAGTGGGCATGCAATGACACAAAGCTTGGAATGCACTAACTAATGTAAACTAAGAACCTAGACTCAACCAATATCCGGTACGTGGCGGAGGTGTTGATCCGAAGATCCAACTCACGCAAGTGTGCTACCTTCTCGATAGGCCTAACCTATCATTCGGGCAACACCTTTTGATATACTGAATAGAGGGATGACATGCAACCCTAGACTTAGATGATGCTATGATAGACTACCCTAGACTTAACCTACAGCTCTGATACCAATTTGATGTGGGACGGATGACGCAACCGGGCTAAGGCGTACGACAGACTCGATGTGCAGGCAGCACTAGCACGCTAAAGGCAAGTCGGGCAGCTGACCACCGTGGTGTTCTCCAGGTGGAGACATATCTCAACAGAAAATCTAACTAGCCTAACGATCCTCCCTTGCGAGGGAAACACATGATCGCAGCAGTTAACGAACAAATGTCACCTAGGTGGTGTAGTCCGAGCTCGGTGCTCGACTGGAGCTAAGGAACGGCTTTCACTCTCACACTGACGGTGACTTGCAATTTGGATATGGCCCTATTCTTACAAACACAGCATGATAGAAAATATACTAAATAAGCAATGTGAGTGTGGGAACGTTGTCCGTACCTCCACGACTAGTGCGTGGGGAAGAAATCCCGACCGATTCTGACAAACCCTGATACACAATAAATGATTAATAATACACTTTCAGAACGTTGCCCACTCCACGTAAGGAGGTAAAGGGCTACAAGTACATTTTAGGGGCCGCTGGAACTCGGGTTGATGGGCCGCACTTGTAGGAGACGAGGGAGGCGAGTCGGGGCCGATCGGGTGAGCCGATTGATCACAGAGCGGTTCTGCCCGCGCTGGTCACCCGGCGCAGCAAACTTGCGGAAGTCGGTGCGGCTGTATCCAACGTACGATCTGGGTGCCGTTGGTAGGAGCACGTTGGCAACTAGATGAAGAACCCCTCTGTCAAATGTCACAATCATATCTGATCAGATCTGGGAGTGACAGCACCTGCACCAGGGCTCTAGTTCTACTCACACAGAACTGCACATGATAACTAAAAATTACAGAATAAATAGCTCTGGTGTCTGAATGGATCACCACTTGTTGGAGATCGTCGGAGACCTCTGGCGGAAGGATCTGACCAAGGGGTTTGGTCAGATCAGCAAAAGGGAAGGTGGGGAAGCTTATGCAAATCACCTCTGGTTCTGGATCGCATCTACACAGGTTGGCTTGCGCAGTCTCACCAAAAGTGATGCCACGCCTAGCACGGATCTCAGAATGATGAGTGCTCAGAGGCAGTGCGAAGAAGACAGGAAGATCTCCGACTCATGAAAATCTTAGAATTTTAAGATCTGGGAGTAGATCCACATAATTCTCGTATCAGATAATTTAAGATCTGGTCAGATCTGGACAGCAGGCTTGGACAGATTTGCGGGGCTTCACTGTCGGAATTGTTGCCGGAGATCCCGAACTCTGATTGGGATGAAACCAGCGCTGGATCGTTCTTAATTCGTAGAAGCTTCATTGATAAAATTCATAGATCCAGATACGAGCAGGAAGGGGATGATAAGGTGGGCAAGTCACATGCCAAGTAAATCCCATCACAGGAGTTTGGGGTCTAGGGCATCACACCCAAGAAAGGAAAAGAGAATCACTCTCTTACAAAATTTCTATCGAAAATAATCATTTATTTTATAAACTTTGCAAATGACACTATACCTATGCTTATATAGAGAATTTCATGGGGAGAGGGGGTGGGAAATGGCATGGGGAGAGGGGGAAGAGGGTGGTATCCACGTATGAGAGGGGGGGCTGGTCTTGGTAGACCATGGTGGAGTGGCAGAGGAGGATTCCTCCTCTTTGGTCAAGGAAGGGGGCAAGCCACCTCCTTGGACCGAGAAAGGGGGATCCCTTCCACATGTGTAAAATAAGAAACCCATCCTTTCACACTAGATCCTCATTCACAACTAGCCATGGCCCTTTCACACTACCCATTCACACTTGTTCACACTAGATCGCTCTTGACCCATTCAATGCCCAATAACCCACCTAATAACCCAATAACCCAATAACTCTAGCCCAGTAACCCATAAACAACTATTATTGTCCACACAGGGACTATATTGGGCCCAACAGGGCCTGAAAGCATAAAGAAACGATAAGTAGCTTGATCGACGCGTCCACGTCATCCTCGAGCCGAAGAAACTCCGGCGTCTCCTCATTCCCGACGTGTACTGTGGCATTTGTCCGCACCACTTACTGAAGTTGACTCGTTTTGACCGAGATTTAACTTCGCTTCTCCGTTCTCTTCCCATATTAAATTTGTCATACCCTAGCGTACATTTGTCTTGGTATTGCATATATACTTGGGGCATTTTCAACCCGGATGCCTGTCCGAATATGAAATGGTCAATATATGACCGACATAATTTTAAATACCCTATCGTACCCTAGTATAGGGAATTTTAATGCTCTCTAATACATTTTCACTCAATTGATCTTCAGGCCATGAGGCGGCTCATCTTGGCAATTAATCAAAGGTTTTGTCCTCCCCGAGGGGGTGTAATTAACGCAATGACCTTTATGGCACGGCGGGTCTCCAGTCCTGACCCGCTACCCACCATCGTCTGGTTATTCAGACGGAGCGCACCACAGGCTTTGGACCACTCCAGTCTCGAAGCCTGAACACATTGTCACGTCGGTTACTGGCACGTCCTCACACTTGATAAAATAATAAACTAATAAATGACATAACGATATAACGATATAATAATATAAATGACATTGAGTGCATCAAATAGAACCCATTTTTTATCATTTTCAAGCCTGTTAACCCTTGGAAGTTAGAGGTTATTGTCCTTCCCCGATTGTCACGCGACCAGACTGAGTTTTGCTGGTCCAGTTAGGTGGTGGTCTGGTGATGACCGCCACCATCAAGAGGTGGTCATCCCAAGACTACCTCCTTCCTGCCTATCTTTTGCCTACGTTGACTCTGTGGCTTGTGCGTCGACTCCATTATTTGAGCCATCAAGGTGGCGGTCCTCCCATGACCGCGTTTTGCATGTGGCGGTCGTGCGACTGACCACGTTCTAGTTGCAGAATCATGATCATTCTGGGCTCCATTTTCTACAGCCAAGGACTCTTTGGAGCCCTTGTTTGAGCCATTAACATCAAAGATATCCTTCCAGCTCGATTATTATCCATCCTGGGAATATTATTCCACTATTATCTCACGGATTTATCAAGCTAAATCCCCTATTTTGGGTGTTTATCCCAGAATTTTGACCTAGGGTTTCCTAAGGTCTATAAATAGCCTCCTGTTACATGTGCACAAAGGGAGGGCATTCTTTGATCCGGGGTGAAGCCATGCCACACCGCCGTCTCATCTCTTTGACCACAGGCCGTCCAGGGATGTGTTAACTCCATCCTCTTCCTCTTTAGTCTCCCTTTTCTTCATTCTTTCTTATATTTCTCTGCTCTAACTTTCTCTAAATTATATAAAAATAAAATATAAAATATTAAATTTGATATATAAGTTATTAAGTTAATATAATATTATATATTATATTATTTATATACAATTTCTGCACCCTATTCTGCACCATTTTTTGCACATTTCATACATATTGTTTCACATTTTTCTATGTTATTCTCTACATTTTAAATCATCCTTTCACTCTCCATGCATACATAATACACAAACTTATTATTTTGTCCGGTTTACAGGGGTTAAAAACCCTCCCCCGGTGCGTTCTCCCCCAATTTCTCAAGCTATTTTCTACATTCAGGATGGATGCTACACATGCATGTTCTAATGGGTTTTTATCATCAATTTGGCTTTGTTTCACAGGAAAGCAAGTTTGAACGTGAGGCCCTTGTCTTCTAGCCGGCTGGAAGGTGAGGAGGTCTGATCCACACAAGTTCCCGCACCCGTTTGTTACGCGCAATCAAGTTGTAGCGGTCCTTCTTCGACCGTGTCTTTTCCTCTCCATCTTTGCAAGGTATGCAGCGCCGTTATCATCTTATCTTAGTCTTCTTTTGTGCTGTTAATCCTTGGTGGTGATCACGGCACGCTCCTCTTTCTTTTAACGCCCCTTGCCTTTTACATTATATGCTTGCATGCTTATTGTTCTATAGTTTGGGGGCATGATTTAATTATCAACATAATCCTTGACTGGGATCTGGGAACTGGTAAGCCTTTGTGGCATAATGCTGGAGTCCTGATTGGGATCTGGGAACTGGTATGCCTTTGTGACATATTACTGGAGTATTGACTGGGATCTGGGAACTGGTACACCTTTGTGGCATATTGATGGAGTCATAACTGGGATCATGAAGGTTTAAGCACGATGGGCTAGTGACTGGGTGTCACACCCCGAGCGCAGAAGGAACCTGGAATGTGACAGTTATATCGATCATGTCAATTAGAGCTCAAGGCATTCACACAGAACTACAAGAACCGAGTATTCTTAAAGAGATAATAAATCACAACATACTTCATTCCACAATACTTAAGTTCACAATCAATAGATCCAACTTCAATAGCTCCACTTTACTAGACTTAATAAAAGAAAATTACAAGACCGACTATGACAAGACACGATTCTACGGTAGCACAAGGCTTCAGGTTTAGCTCTACGCTCTTCACTCTTGGTCATCCCCATTGGTTTGGATATCCTCATCTGAATTACCTAAAAAATATGGTAAAAGCACTGGATGAGCGAAAGCCCAGTAGGAATTACATCTCTATGAATCAGGCTTGCTTTAAGTGATTAACATGTTACATTAATGCAACTATAACCATGCATGAATGAGCTCAAGATAGAATAAGATGTACGTGTGAGCTAGGAAATAGATAGCAGGAACTAACAAGTTCACCGGTATAGTATAAACAAGATATTTGCTATTCAGGTTCAAGTAAGTACCCTTTGGGTCAAGCACATAAAGACATAATATCACGTCAAGAGTGGAATGTCTTAGATCAATCTAGCAAGTCAAGCACTTTGTTGCAGTGTCACACCATAGTCAATAATAATTCCCATGGACACAAGTACTTTTGGGTGCTCCTCCTAGGATCAGACCGGGCCCCATTAATGCCAGGCATTGAGGTTATGGACCAAAGATCCCGTGTAAATATATAGACATCCACTTTATTTAATAGCCAATAGAATTCCATGGATTAAGCTTTTGTAGGAATACTTGGAAAGATATATGAAGACAATTAAGTTCAAGCATAGAGCCATTCAATAGGGAAGAATCCTGAGAAATCTATCACTTAAAACAGCGAGATGCGAGAATTTGGAAGAATTGGCGTCCACTCAGGCTGCCGTCAATTCAAGAATTCGCGTCTTCTGGTCAAGTCACTAATTCCTGTGAATAGTGCCGGCACGAAGAATTCGCGTCACTATCATGGACGCTAATTCAAGAATATGCGTCGACTGTCCCAGTCACCAATTTCATAGCATCTGGACAATTTCAGGACTCCCACCAAACACCCAAGTCTTGGCGCTCTATGAAGGCAAGGTATCGTGTTTCTTTAAAGTGACATGACCAAAATAGGTTTTTGGGTTTTTAGGGTACAACCAGCCCAGTGATCGAAGAGGGAATCCTTCAATGTCGGGGTATTACGAAGGCCTTAGAGAAAGAATTTCTAATTCGGAGAGAGAGATTCCCGATGGAGGGTCCTTCCTTCCCCAAGAAATAGGGTGTACGTGAAAACACAGAAATCAGGGACCATGTCTCGGTAGTAAGACAACGATGCTAAGGATCCATGGCGTTGGATCAAAACTCGGTTAAAACTGTACTTGAAGAATTTGTGTATGATGGTGGAAACTTCAATTTTTTAAATCCGCGTCCACGTAGAAAGACGTTAATTTCATAAGAGTAAAATTTTTATTTAGCTATTTAATCATGAATTGGCGTCGAGGTAGCAGATGCAAATTAAAACACGTCTCTCTGGAAAGGCATGTAATGAAGAGTCTACGTCTACTACAATGGACGCTAGTTTAACGAGTAATCCACATCTTACCAGGAGACACAGATTCTCAAATACACATCACTACGCATCAGGTAGATACAATCACAGACTCATTAACACTATTCATTTCTTTCTATTAGGATGAACAGTAGCACTTCTAACCTACGGGAACTTTTACAAAACAGAGGACATAATAATTAAGAGAAATTTTAGGGATCCTAAAAACAATCACATCATAAATTTATTTAACATGGTGCAATAGATATTGATTTTTAAACGTTGATACAATATTTATTTATCTAGGAAGTTCACGTCTGGGTGGTCGACGTGTATTAATACGCGTCTATATGCACGACGCGATTTCATGAATCCACGTCTACGTAGAAAGACGCAGATTAATACGTGTCCACTAGTCTGGTCGTGAATTCCTTTTGAAACAAAAAAGGTAATAGGATGCTTTGAAACCAAAACTACACATGGATTATGGAAGAATAATGTATTAGGATGAAAGGGATGCATGCTTGTCTACTAACATGAGTTGTTTAATTATTTTTGCCTGAGATAAAACCTACCTTAATCGAAGAAGGAAGAAGAAAGGAAGAAAAACAACAATAAGATGCCTACGGTTCTCTGCAACAGCACAGCATGCACACGACCACGCTCGCTTCCTCTTAAGCCTCTCGATCCTAGTAGCAGCAGCAATAGCTTCTGCTATTCTCACAAGGGTCCTATATATAAGGTTTAACTCCGACGACTCCTACTAGGGTTCAAGGAATCCTATTTCTATTAGAACCCAACCCCTTCAGTGTTAATCCATATCCTACCTTAATTGAAGCCTCCAGCAGCCAATCCTTCGATCGACCTCCTCTCAGGGTTTAAAAAGATAAGACACTACTAAACCAAAAAGCCCACTGTCGAACTATGCCCATTCGAACAAGCCCACTAAAAGGGTTTTAGATGGGAATTTATTTTGGAACCCATTAACGAGTCTTATCTTATTTAACTAATTGGGGTGGATTTAATCATTTAATAGTTAAGAGTTATTAATATTATTTTCATTATGGATTATATATTTCATCGGGTTGCTACACCCTCTCCCCCTAAAAAGAATTTGGTCCCCAAATTCACAGAAGTTCTAAGAGAGGTTTACGCATGAATCAGAAAACAATTGCAGATACTTCTTCTTAACAACTTCCTTTATGTAACGACCCAAGACCCGGATATCGGGAGGAGCCCGATACCATTCAAATCCTGGCCCGTCGCCCACGAGTTGGGAGGGCTCGGAAGGGCTAAAAGGAGTGTGGAGGTACAAAGAAATAGAAAATAAAGCAGGAAAATTCAACAATTAACAGAAATAAATAAAAAACTACTACAACAGAGTCCAGTCCAACAGAAAAAATAGTCTAAAGTAGTAAAACGTACCACATGCCAAGTGAACACTCAGCTCGGTGAGCTGGGAACTAAGAACCTCCGAACAGCACCCTTGAACCTCGAGGAAGAACCACCGCACCTGAAATGCAGGGGTGAGCCTCCTATCACTGGCTCAGTAGGGATCCCATGGAACCCCAACTGAGAACAACGGCAGCACAGAAAGCAGTAACTACAGGAACAACAGTGACAGCAGGAACAGAAAACACGGTGGCCGATCAAAACTCGGCACTACTCCTACTCCTACTGTATCGATCGAGCAGAAAGAGAAATCCCAATATCAACATCAGGAATCGGACCACACTAACACCACTTACTGAGATAAAACCTATGGCAACTCCACCATAGAGGCATGTCTCCCAGGATAAGGCCAACCTGGACACGTTGTCCAAGGTGCAACCCCGACCACCTGGTCGCGGGCACTGCACAAACAAGACGCAACCTCGGTGAACCCACTGGCACCCTTGCCACTACCTTGGAAACACCGGACAGTCCAGAAAGCCACGCCTCGCAGAGGGGAAATGGAACCCGGAAATAAGAGAGTCACATCTCACGTGACAGGAGTACCCGCCCACCAGAAGCAAGGTCGGATGCGTCCACTAACGACTTAGACCACAGCCTCAGGTGTATCGCTGCGGCGCCCCAGGCGGAGACTAAGACACCGTACAAGTAACCATAGAACACAGTACAATGGTCTAGGCAGGGTCGTGCTCATCAGCATGCGACCGAAGTCCTCGACCACGTGTGCACACACTGACTGACTGCGCTACGTCAGGCCCTCTAGATGGTATTCCTCTCGGCCCAGACTCGAGCCACCATAGCGGGAGGCGCTACCGCAACCAGCCTAAAGCCGTCTCTCCCGGGTAAAGCCTAGCCACCACTCCCTGGTGGGACCATACGCGTGTCAGAAGGCTACGACTAGTGGGGAGTCACTAATGTGACCACTCTCTGAAGATAAACTCCGAGAAACACGCACGCACCCTGTATGAAAGTCGAGAAGAACCAAGTGGCGCCGAGCCACTAGACTCTGGACAGTCCTCTAGAGTCACTAAATCCAACGGTCCTTGAGTCACAAGACTCAACGTCAAGACCATTGCACGTAACAGCATAATGCCGTTAATCTAGCCTAATCCTTAGGTCTAAATCCAAGATAGCATGAATACCGAGGTAGCTCACTAGCCACCGAGACCATCCCCTCAGGGAGGGAACTCAAGGGACCTCCAGCCCTAAGCTAGGTGATTGGACTCGCAGTCCAAGGCCACACACGTGGCCCACGCAGAAAGCATAGAAGCATGATTTCCAAGGCAGCACATAAGCCGCCACGTCGAATCCCCATCCCAGGGAAACTTCCAGCCCCAGGCCAGATGACTGGACTCGCAGTCCAAAGGCCAAACACATGGCCCACTCGGGAATCATCTTCCAGGGAAACTCACGACATGCAGGGGAGACCCCAACGCACACACACCCATCCACGGTGACTCGATCCAGCGTAACACAAAGCCCGGAACACACACACCTACGGGCATGCTAATCGAGGAAAACAAAATCTCCGGACACCCAAAGACACGGTCACGGAACTCCACGGGTTGTCCGAGATACACACGAAAAAAAGAGACACGATCAGCCGTAGACTACCCGCCCTGGGCTGCCCGACTGGTCACCCTCAAGATCGCGCTACCCTCCTATAGCGCGTTCAGAACAGAACGCGCTATACTCCTATAGCGCGACAAGACAGAATGCGCTATACTTTTATAGCGCGACAAAATAAAACGCACTACCCACCTGTTGCGCGACAGGAATGAACGCGCTATGCTTCTATAGCGTGATAAGAACGGAACATGCTACCCACCTATAGCGCGATAAGAATCACCTTACTGTTCATCTTCCCCGATGAACGCACTCTATCGGGGCTGCCCGACCTCCAAGAACACACCCACCTTGGGGACCGCGTTCTCAGTCCGCGCCCGAAAATGGCGAAAATCGTGAAGAAACTCAGTCCACGCCCCATTCACCCCCAGGTGAAGGGGAAACAAACGGAAAATCATTCCCCATGCCCATAGGCATTCAATGATGCCCTCAAACCACCAATTAACGTGTTAAAACGCTAGATCGGGCTCACACCCCAAAAACATGCATTTTCCCCAAAATGCGAAAAGAACCCCACTCGGCTTGCCACAGGCTTCCAAATCCACTTGAAATGAAGTACACGAGCTGAGGGTCCATCTCCCTACCTCTACCGAAGATTCGACGCACTGTGGATGCCGATCCACGGAGAAAACGCCACGAAACCCTCGTCGGTTCACGAACGCGCAATCGAGCTTCCACGCGCCACCGACCCTCGATCCTCGACCCATTGCTCGTTCCTCGCCTCCCGCCATCGCCGCCTTACCCTCCTCGACCACCGTTGGCCGCCCGAGGAGAGGGGGAGAGAAAGAGATGAGAGAGAGTGAGAAAGAGAGAAGAGAGGTTAAAGGGGGTTGATATAGAAAAACCCCAAAATTTTGAAAAATACCAAAAAAATAGACAAATATACCCCCCGATCCTCGGAATACGCTGATCGCCGTGGTACAGTCCCGGAGTAGGTGAACGACCTGGTTCACCTGCTACGGGGTTGTGAAGGTCCAGTCAGGGAAAAACATGGGAAACCGCATAACAAGTTCCGGGACCTCCGAAACTGATCCGAAATGCACGGATCCGAACCCAAAAAATGTTCGAAAGATAATTCCAGGCATTTCGAGAATAAATTCTCCGAGAAAATAAATCCGAGACCCAAGAAGAAAGATCCGAAAACCTGGGGCATTACGGCCCTCCCCCCTTAAAGAAATTTCATCCTCGAAATTTTGGACTAGCACCAAGTCACAGGGGAAGAACACCGTAACCAACTGACAACGCTGTCAGAGCCCCAGCACAGAAAACCTTGATTCTTTCTAAAACATGGATCCTGAGGGACACAGCCAGACTACCATCATGAATGGCACCTTGCTCCGCACGGCGCGCACGCCGACCTTGAGAGCAGGCATATACCAAAGGAGATAGTCCGGCATCACCTCAGTCACAACGAAAACCAATCATGGTACCACTGCAACAATCTCGCTCATCGAGGAGACACAGTCCTCGACACGAGAAACAGCTACCGATCCACCTTATGGTAAGCAGACAAAACACACATCAGCTTCACAGCCAGCTGACAGGTCGCACACCCTTCTCAAGGGAGCAACCAAAATAGAGCCTCCATCAGCTCACGAGCCATCTCAGCAGACCACAACCAGGTTATCGGCTCAGCACCAAGAATCACCTCACACATGGCAACCTGAAAGCCAGACATATCACTGTCCCACACTGCCAGAAGATAGATTCCAACAAAGCCCAGATCCCATCCGAAAAGGCACATCATAGAAACGACCACCAAAGGTCTCACCGATACATGGCTCTCACCGTTCACGATGCACCACCAACAGCATCTTCTATCTTTGAAAAGACCACACGCTGGTCACCAGTTGCTCATCAATGGGAAACCTTCCACCGGCCTAGCAGGCACGATCCAAATCACGGCAGGCCATCCGCCGACTCACACACAAATCGATACCACATCTCGAGCCGCACTCCTCTCGGACTCCGCACCCAAGCTCAATCATCGTGCTAACTCAACCTTCTCAAGGGGAGCACGATGAAACAAAATGACAAGATCATGGTGTCTTCGGTCATCACCTCACTCGACTTAGACTTACAGGGGAACCATCTTATGCTGGTCACAGACCAAGGATAACCATTGCGACACTAACGTCCCATCAAGGACCACTATCCAATGCCAATCTCACTTAAAGGCCTCCGCCCATAGGCGTCACTCTTCCGTCATGTCTCATCGAATCATATCTTAATTAATCCAAGTGGACACCTGCCAATCCCAATTCCGCCCTCACCACAGAGCCACGGGACACCACCGGAACAATTTACGGCACACATCTCCAAGGGAGGAAAGTGCCATCCAAAAATATGGCAACCTAGTCGCCAACACCATGACCAAAGCACACAGGGTCCCTAGTCGATTATAGATATCACCGTCACAATCCGACACGACCATATAACCAACAAATGCTGCTGTGGTCGATCACACGGTTTGGCTCACCAGCCACCCACAGCTGCCAACTAGGACCCATAATCTACTAGAGACCACTTCCTTAAAACACGATCTCATTCGAGGACACGATTGGCAACCCAAGTCAGGCACCAAGCCACCGACTCTGACCAACGCGTCCTCGACCTCTGTCCGGTGACATCCTCAACAACCCCTTCCGGGTCAAACATCGACGCTTGACACGGCTTCCATCACAGCAATAGGGTACTCATGCAGCACACTTGCCAACATTTTCCCCCAACACTCTATCCTGGCAGTGCCAAGAACCACGATATCTCGAGCAACGGCACGGCAACAACACGTCTAACACCGAGGAACCAATCCTCCGATGCTTAACGCAACCTCAGGAAATGCCCCCGTAGCAACTAACACTACGATCCTGAACCTGTGGGTTGTGAGCCCACCAGGCTTCCGTTGCCCACTCTGATGCACGCGCACAGCCAACACGGCAACTCGGGACTCGCCATCCCGACAATCCACAACTCGGCTGGTCAACCTCAGAAAATAGGGTGACGAAAGCTCCCTTACCTCGAACCCCAAGCACAGATCCACTCCCAAATCTGGCAATCCTCTGCAACTCTGCAGGCTCCGAACTGCCACGCATTGGAAAGTTCCAACACCAGCCAAGAATGCGAACACCACCCAACTAGCACTCATCCTGCCAGAACAGTGCCAGCACCCTTACACACCAGAGGAAATGGGCACAACTCTCACAGGCAACCACCTTGCCAAAACACAGGACACGTCTCGCATGGACTTCATGGCACACAGGGGCCAACCAATTTGGACACGTAATGCAAGATGACGAACCTTAGCCAAACACAACCCTCTCCAACCAAAGGAGAAACCGACACTCCTCCGACCAACAGAAAACTCCACGCCTGACCTGATCTAGAATCTCGCGCATACTGGGAACATCACCTTCCAGCACTGAGAAAACCATCACCATGTCAGGTCAGCACCTCCAACACACTCGGCGAGTGTCACCTCGGACCACAATCACAGCATCTCTCGATGCACCACCACTGCAATTCCTCGAACTGCAACACGGCACACCAAGAGCCGCAACACGAGCCATAATCGACGATCGTCAACGCTCACCCTTGAGTCCCAAAACTCACCGCGGAACTTCCACAACTCAAACCAAAACCAAGGTGAACACAACCCATTCGCACATAAGAGCGCAGGAGCAAGACTTACTGGGACACCACAGCCCAATCCTACCTCAAAATCCGCAAAAACAACCGCGACCAACACGTCATTTTTAACGCCATAGAGCACGACAAGAACATCAGGCTCGACAAAATAGCAGCTCACCGAGAAGAGCCTCCGCTCACCCGAGCACACTTCTCGATCAGAGCACTCGCTCCGACACCTCTAGCCACAACCTTAACACCTCAGGGGCCGGATAGCCTCAAGCTAAAGTGACCAAACTTGACAACAGCTCCCTCAGAGCATGCTCACAGCCACTTAACCATGACCAATCCTCACCAGCCACTTGACATTGTGGCAAATGCCTTGAACACAGCACCACAACAATGCACGTGCCGGTAACCTCTGCCCAACGTAGCACAACCGGGATCACCACCGATGAGGGAGAAGCTCTCAACCTTGATCTTTAGACCCCATGTCGGCACGAAAGCCGCGAACAATGATCACCGCAATATCACCACATGATGCACACAAGCTCTCAAGCGAGAAACCAAGCGGAGAACAAACACAAAACCCTATGCCAGCTACCGACTGTACTAGACCTTATGGACTCTGATCACTGTAATATCTCGAATTCCTATGCACGTCCACAACCACTGCTCCGATACCAGCTGTAACAACCCAAGACCCTGATACCGGGAGGAGCCTAATACCATTCAAATCCTAGCCCACCGCCCACGAGCCGGGAGGGCTCGGAAGGGCTCAAAGGAGTGTAGAGGTACAAATAAATAGGAAATAAAGCAGGACACTTCAACAATTAACAGAAATAAATAAACAACTTCTACAACATAGTCTAGTCCAACAGAAAGTACAGTCTAAAGTAGTAAAACGTACCACATGCCAAGTGAATACTCGGCCCAGTGAGCTGGCAATTAAGAACCTTTGAACAGCACCCTGGAACCTCGAGGAAGAACCATCGCACCTGAAACGCAGGGGTGAGCCTCCTATCACTGGCTCAGTAGGGATCCCGCGGAACCCCAACTGAGAACAATGGTGGCATGGAAAGCAGTAACTACAAGAACAACAGTGACAGTCGGAACAGTAAACACGGTGGCCGGTCGAAACTCGACACTACAACTACTCCTATAGTACCGGTCGAGCAGAAAGAGAAAGCCCGATCTCGCCATCGGGAACTAGACTACACTAACACCACTTACCGAGGTAAAACCTACGGCAACCCCGTTGTAGAGGCCTGTCTTTTAGGACAAGGCCAACCTGGACACGCTGTCCAATGTGCAACCCTGACCACCTAGTCACGGGCACCGCACAAAGAAGACGCAACCTCGGTGAGGCCACTGGCACACTAGCCACTACCTTGGAAACACCGGATGGTCCAGAAAGCCACGCCTCGTAGACGGGAAATGGAACCCAGAAACAGGAGAGTCATGTCTAACATGACAAGAGTACCCATCCACCAGAAGCAAGGCCGGACGCGTCCACTGACGACGTATACCACAGCCTCAGTGTCTCGCTGCGGCACCCCAGGTAGAGATTGAGACACCGTACAAGTAACCACTAAACACAGAACAAGGGTCTAGGTGGGGTCGTGCTTGTCAGCATACGTCTGAAGTTTCTGACCACGTGTGCACACACTGACTGACTGCACTATGTCAGGCCCTCTAGCTGGTATTCCTCTCGTCCCGGACTCGAGCCGCCATAGTGGGAGGCCCTACCTCAACCAGCGTAAAGCCGTCTCTCTCGGGTAAAGCCTAGCCACCACTCCCTGGTGGGACCACACGCGTGTCAGAAGGCTACGACTGGTGGGGAGTCACTAATGTGACAACTCTCTGAGAAGAAATTCTGAGAAACGTGCACGCACCCTACGCGAAAGTCGAGAAGAACCAAGTGGCGTTGAGCCACTGGACTCTGGACAGTCCTCTAGACTCACTAAATCTAACGGTCCCCGGGTCACAAGACTCGAGGTCAAGAACATTGTACGTAACGGCACAATGCCGTTAATCTAGCCTAATCCCTAGGTCTAAATCCACGGTAGCATGAATACCGAGGTAGCTCACGAGCCGTCGAGACCATCCCCTCAAGGAGGGAACTCAAAAGACCTCCAGCCCTACACTGGGTGACTGGACTCGCAGTCCAAGGCCACACACGTGGCCCATGCGGAAAGCACAGAAACATGATTTCCAAGGCACCACACAAGCCGCCACACCGATTCCCCATCCCAGGGAAAAGCGGAAAACCTCCAGCCCCAGACCGGATTACTGGACTCACAGTCCAAAGGCCAAACACATGGCCCACTCGGGAATCATCTTCCAGGAAAACTCACAACATGCGGGGGAGACCCCACCGCACACACACCCATCCATGGTGACTCGATCCAGCGTAACACAAAGCCCGGAACACACACACCTATGGGCACGTTAATCGAGGAAAATAAAACCTCCGGACACTCAAAGACACGGTCACGGAACTCCACGGGGTGTCCGAGATACACACGGACAAAAGAGGCATGATCAGCCGTAGACTACCCGCCCTTGGCTGCCCGACTGGTCGCCCTCAAGATCGCGCTACCCTCCTATATCGCGTTCAGAACAGAATGTGCTACCCACCTGTAGCGTAACAAGAATGAACGCGCTATGCTCCTATAGCACGATAAGAACGGAACGCGCTACCCACCTGTAGCGTGACAAGAACCACCTTGCTATTCATCTTCCCCAATGACTGCGTTCTATCGGGGAGGCGCGACCTCCAAGAATGCGCCTACCTTGGCGAGCGTGTTCTCAGTCCGTGCCCGAAAATGGTGAAAACCATGAAGAAACTCATTCCACGCCTCGTTCACCCCCAAGTGATGGGGAAACAAAGGTAAAATAATTCCCCAAGCCCCTAGGCATTCAATGATGCCCTCAAACCACCAATTAACGCCTTAAAACGCTAGATCGGGCTCACACCCCAAAAACATGCATTTTCCCCAAAATGCGAAAAGAACCCCACTCGGCTTGCCATAGGCTACCAAATCCGCAGGAAATGAAGTACATGAGCTGAGGGTCCATCTCCCCACCTCTATCGAAGATTCAACGCACTGTGGACGCCGATCCACGGAGAAAATGCCACGAAACCCTCGCCGGTTCACGAACGTGCCACCGATCTTCCACGCGCCATGAAGCCCTCGATCCTCGACCCGTTCCTCGTTCCTCGCCTCCCGCCATCGCCACCTCGCCCTCCTCCACCACCGTCGGCTGCCCGGGGAGAGGGGGAGAGAAAGAGATGAGAGAGAGTGAGAAAGAGGGAATGGGGAGAGAGAGAGGTTAAAGGGGGTTCATATAGAAAAATCCATAAATTCTAAAAAATATCAAAAATTAGAAAAATATACCATCGTGATCCTTGGAACACACTGATCGCCGTGGTACAGTCTCGGAGTAGGTGAACGACCTGGTTCGCATACTACGGGGTTTCGAAGGTCCAGTCAGGGAAAAACACGGGAAACCGCGGAACATGTTCCGGGACCTCTGAAACTGATCCGAAACGCATGGATCGGAACTCGAAAAATGTCTGAAAGATAATTCCGGGCATTTTGAGAACAAATTATTTGAGAAAATAAATCCGGGACCCAAGAAGAAGTATCTGAAAACCTGGGGCATTACACTTTATCTCCGAAGTAGCTTCTTCTTGACCTCACCTACTCCATTGAACCTTCACCATAGGTATTGCCCTATTCCTCAGTTGATGTAATTTGTGGTCCAAGATCTTCGTAGGCTTCTCTTCGTAAGACAAGTCTTTTTGTAGCTCCAGGATATCATGCTGAATTACATGCGAAAGATCATATACATATTTTCTTAACATCGATATGTGGAACACATTGTGCACTCCTGCCAATTGTGGTGGTAAAGCAAGCTTGTAAGCCACCTCTCCTACTCGATCTAGAATCTCAAAAGGACCAATATATCTTGGACTGAGTTTTCCCTTAATACCAAACCTTTTAACTCCTCTGGTTGCTGATACCTTGAGAAACACATAATCTCCTACTTGAAATTCCAACTCTCTTCTTCGGTTATCGGCATAACACCTTTGCCTTGACTGAGCGACCTTCTATCTTTCTATGATCAATTGAATATTCTGAGTAGTATCTTGCACAATATCAGGTCCCAACAAACTTCTATCTCCAGCCTCACTCCAGCACAATGGGGATCTACAATGTCACGCCCCGAGATATAAATACAGTGGAAGATATCTAGGAACATGAACAGCAAGCTAGTACGCCACAAGTGAGCAATATAATCGGAGCGCTAACACATCCACATATAAGTATGAATGCATAATAATTGAACAAAAATTTTCTTTTATTGAATAATAATCAAAGTACATGATATTGACTCTTGACTATTTCACTGACTAGACTCAATAAAAATTAAAAGTACAAAAGATGACTCAATAAAATAAAAATTACATCATATGACTCTAGACTATCATAATGACTTATAACACGTTAATTATTCTCTCGAGTCTTCAATCATCACTCTCGGACCCATCATCAGAATACTCAGAATCTGATCCACTAGAGTTTCCTGGGAAGATTTGAAAAGTAAGGTAATGAGCACACTTGCCCAGTAGGTATCTTCGTATCAACACTTGCCTTTTCATGAGATAACCTACCTCTATAATTGGCTTTAAACTTTGGATATTGGACTGAAAGGATGCCCTAGTTTCTGCAGGTCCTATGCCAAACCAGCAACTTCCCGTACGTCCTTCTCCTCAACCACTTGACCTAAGTCCATGAAATTTGGAGGGTAGGTAGATGATATAAAGGGGAACAAAAAGTTCTAACGAATCAACTCGAACTAACCTCATTTAGGGCTTCCAATTTCTTGGTCTTCACTAGACCGGTGCACTATTTCCTGTGCAACCTACAGCGAATCAGAGACTAGCAGATGCTCTTGCTCTCCAACTGCTACATCTTCTAGCACAAAAATTGGAGGTGAGTTAGATAAAACTAAGGAGAACATAAAGTTCTAAAGATCCAACCTGAGATGAGGTCTCCTTATAGTCGAACTACGCGCTCCAAAATAAAGGTTCACGCAGGTCAAACCTGAACCCTATTTATAAGGTTTGCCTAGGGTTTGAGCGATTAGATCGATTTGAGAGTCCTATTTAAGAGTAGAACTGATCCCTAAGAGTCCTAGACTTGGTTTCCATGCCAGGTAGCTTCGAATCATAGAGATTGGGATGGAAAAATTGGATTTTTCCACGCTTCTAACACCTCCATTCATAGAGCATAGTAGCGGTCGTCTTGAGACCGCTGTTGTATGAAGGCGGTCTCATGATAGACCACGTTTATGCGGTTATTCTGAAAATTTTGGATTTTTAGTGTTATCAACTATTTATCACCTAATTAGTTTATTTATCACATTGAAATCCGAAAATAACCCCAATTATGTTTCTATAATTGGGCTTGGGCCTAAAGGTCTTGGAATTGGGTCTTTGGGCCTATTTAAGTTGGGCTTAGCCCTTTGGTTAATATAGGACTTTTAGATTGATTTAGTTAGCTCAAAATTCTTTTAATAGCCTATTAACCTCTTTAAATGTTTTAATAATTATATTTCATTCCAGAAAATGCCTAGAAAATTCTCGGGCGTTACACCCTCCCCCACTTAAAAGGAATCTGGTCCCCAAATTCAATGCATGTGGTCTATTAAGGAGAGTGCACCTACGTTCAAATATCTCCAGAAATCTTTTGCGCATAGCTTCTTCTATTTCCCATGTCACCTCGTGCGGGCAAGATTTGCTCCATTGGACGTTGACCATGGGAATAGTTTTATTCCAAAGTTGATGTACTTCTTGTTCAATTATTTTGATTGACTTTTGCTCGTATGTCAAATCCTTTTCAATCTCCAAGTTGTCATAGCTTATAACATGGAATGGATCGGGGACGTAACTTTTGAGCATTGAGACATGAAATACATCGTGGACTCCATCTAATTGAGAAGGCAAGGCAATCTAGTATGCGACCTCGCCAACCCTTTCGAGAATTTCAAAGGGGCTGTAGACGTCAAAAAAAATGATGACGGTGATGATCATACGGCATTCATGTCCACGTGCGAGTCGAAGACGGGAAGGCCGAACAAACCCATACCTCGCTCGGTCAAGACGAGAACTTGCCCGGTGGCCCGCTACCTATCAAGGGAGCCCCCTCGAGTAGAAGATACCACCACAATTCTCCAACCGGCCATGCCGAGAGCTGAATCAAACAAAAGCTGGGAATTCCGGCACAGTCTTAGTATGCATCGAAAGTCACGCAAAGTCTGGGACCGAGTCCCAGAGGCTGTGAACGGAATATTGCAGAGGCCATACATCGCAACCGGAACATTCCGGGAATGCCAACATTCATATAAATGGCCGCGACTTCGAAAAGAATCCGTTCGATGCTTAAAACGGCGCAGAAGGGTCTGAAAGTGGCGCGCCTTAAAACGGCGCGCCCCACTTTATGCTCTAATACGAGCTCCCCTTGCTTTTGTTAAAACGGCGCCACCCCCCCTTTTATGCTAAAACGGTGCGCTCCCATTGAAGGGCCACCCCTTTGAATGCACTAAAACGGTGCCATTTTAACCCCTCATTCTTAAAGCCCACACTAGACTATTCCCTGAAGCGTTTCCCCGGCGCGCAATCAACCGATCCCGTCATCAATGCGGTCCCCTGTTTCCAGCGAACAACACGTCGACGAACAGCTTAAAATGGCTAAATGTCTGCTTCGATCCGTTGGGCAACCAGGCATGTTCTTTAAACAGAAATTCTCGAGCCCTGCACCGCCGAATGGCCATTCCCGGTCGGCCGCCCACTCCCTTGCAGGTCACGGCGATGTTAACGTGGCTGGCGAAGGAGCTCGACAGCAAATCGGCACGACGTGGGCAACCGTCCGGCGCGCTCAGCTTCGAACAAATACTTGAGTGCTTCACCCTGTATATATAACAAACATTTTGTAAGTAGGGGGCGGGGCTTGGGTGGCTCTCTGGATAGCGCAGGAAGAAAGAAAGGTTCCCGAGAGGTGTGTGTTAGAGGAGAATAGGGGTGAGAGAGTTTCTTTTTCCCTCCTCTAGGGAGCTTCCATCGAAGAAGGCCGAAGGGTGAACAAGCTCTGTTCTCGTGTCGGAGAAGAAAAGGGAGAGAGAGAGGGGTGAGTGTGAGAGGTTAGTCGGGGGGGGGGGGGGTTCTGTGTTCTTTTTCCTTCCTCGACAGTATCTTCTTCCTCCCCCCTTCGATGTAGTCCATTTGTATCTTGGGATGAATCTCTTTCTATGCAAAACACTTTCCCCGTTGTGTGGATGAATACAAGAAGAAAAGCCATTTTCGCAACTCTAGTATTCTCTGCTCCAATCTCTACTCTTCCTTTCTTCACTCTCCGATCATCCGGGGCCTTTGAGGTCCACCTCTTCATGGCGTGACCCTAAAAGGAACCCGGCCGAAGGATGAACATTCATTGCCCTTGTGGAAAACACTTGCCCCGCTTCAAAGAATCATCACCCGTGAGTCGTGGTCGCTCTTATAGGCTGGCCCTCGAGCGCTCCACACTCACATTTGGGTTCGGACCGCTATGAGGCCACTCCGATATTTTGAGGGTCACCCCGGAGCAATCCGTTTGGTGGCCTTTGCTTCTCTCTGATAAGCCCCGGTCTGGGGGAGATGCTACCCAATTTTCTCCAGGGGTTAAGAACACTCGAGAATATACGGACACTGCAATCTCCGAGAACAAGAACAACGCACATATTGAATCCTCTGTGAACAAACCACCGCCAAACTTGCTCACGGGTGATAAGAAAAAAAAAAGGAAAGCACAGTAAAATAGCTTTGAAACAACCCTCGGGAGAGGTTATTCCAACGCGGGTTGAAACGGCGCGGTCACTGTTCCACCGCGCCGTTTTAACCCCTTCTCATAACCCATCCGTCTACCATCATACCCTTAAAATGGCATGGCCATAACCGGCGCGCCCTCCCTCCAATCCTATTTTGGCGCGGTCAATTTCGACGAGCCCAGGGGCGTGCCGATTTACCCCCCTTTTTCATCCCCTTTTGATGCTTAAACGACGTTCTCCTTTGAAGTCCTAATCCGGTGCGCCTCCCCCTTTGTTCACCCTGTTCACTCCTTATCCGGTGCGGTTAATTCCGGCGCGCCCAGGGCCACGCCGGATTAACCTCCCCTTTTGTCCACTTCAAACCCGGCGCGCCTCTTTTATATAAAGAGGGGGGGGGGTAAATAATAAAACAAAAGGAGAGAAAAGTTCAAACAAAAAAAGAATGCAAAGATCAATGCCATTAAAAAAAATGAAAGGAACTCTATTACCCGTGCTTGTTGATTTGGTTTTTTAATTAAATTCCTATCCCGCCCCCTTTAAATACATACATGCATAAACAAGTGAATCGAAGACAAGGGAGATGAAGGGATGAGAAATACTAACCGTGATCGCCACCAAGGTTCCAACAACGCCAAAGGATGAAGAAAGGAGAGGAATGACGCCGTGTACCTTAGAAAGAAAACTTGATCGCGCTTAAGAATGGGATGTGGGGAACTTGTGGAATCGAACCTCTTCTCCTTCCAGCCGAGTAGATGAAGAAGGCCTCACGTTTATATCATGCTCTCCTACAAAACAAAGATCAAAACACAAAGGCAAAAACTCATTAGAACATGAACTGTAGTATCAATCCCGCAGTGATAAAATAGGGTTAGAAATTGAGGGAGAACGCATCGGGGGGAGGTTTTTAACCCCTGTGGTAGGGTGGGAAAGATAGGTGTGTGTGTTGTGCATGCATAGGGTTTGAAATCACGAGATATGATGAAGAGAGTAGAGAGAAAACGTCGATGCAATATGGGGAAAAGTGCATATGTAGCAGAAAAGTGTAGAAAACTTTGATGATTTGTGATTTGGAGAGGAAGAGAACTAAGCGTATAGACCCTGAAATCAAGCCCAGAAGGATGGAATTGAAAGTTAATACTTCCCTCTTCAAGTCAAGGTCGAAGTTGTGAGATGGAGTTGCAGCATGGCTTTGCCCCAAACCAAAAAAGAGCCCCCCTTTGTAACTGCGAACTGGGCAGTTTTTAAAGAAAAAATAGTGAAATCCCCATCTTCTTATCATGATTCCCGGAGATAGAGTCTAAAATAAATCAAGTTCTCTGGATCAAACTCGAGATAATACTAAGGACAAGAGATAGGAACAAACGGGGTTCAATTCAGAGGAGGATTCTAGAAGATATGGCTCTTGGAAGGTAGCCACGGAGCCTTATCTGCAGAGTTTTAGTTGAACCAGGATGCTTAAATCCCAAGCTTGCAACCCAGATCCCGAGAGATATAGCCAATAAAAATTTGATTTCTATGAACCAAATTCAAGATAATACAAAGGGCTAGAAGTAGGAAAAAATGGAGATCAATTTTGATAAGAATTGAAGAAGTTATGGGCTCTGCAAGATAGGTCTGTTGCACAGTTTTCGGGCCAGAGTCCAACACGAATTGAACTCTCTGGTGTGTGTAACAGTCTATCATAGGACCGTCAGAGTTATGTAACGGCCTAGGGTAGGTCCGTCACACTCTGGGGGTCGAACGGGATGATTTTGGATAAGTTTCAGTGTAACACACCTATACTAGACCGTAACATGGCTCTAACGGTCTAGGGTAGGACCGCCACGCTCTAGGGGTTGAAAAGGATCATTTCGGGCATGTTTCGGTGTGACGCTCTATCGTAGGACCGTCACACTGCTCTAACGCACCTATGTAGGGCCGTCACACTGATGGAGGAAAAATTCTGGGAAGACTGCGCATGACTTTAGAAATTGAAGCGTATCTCTCAAACGGGGTAGAACTAGCGAAAGTGGTAGAATAAGAAATTGTAGATAACTAAGAGAGGAACAACTTTCGTGAAGAAATAAATTTCAGAAAATGATTGGAAGAGGGAGAAAATGGTGTTAGAACATAGAGAAAAACTCTGGAAAATAGGTCAACAGCACAGCACGCCAGAAAAATACGAATTGCTCACAATCGGGGCAGAACTAGCCGATGGCATAGAAGAAGCAATTTTAGATCTTTCAAAGAGGAACAACTTTAATGAAGACAACGTTTTGAATAGAGGATCAGAAGAGGGTGAAAAGAACCACTTTTAGGACTATGCAGTGAGAGAGAGCCGAATGCTTGAAGGAAGTCGACCTAAATGGGCCGTAAGTTAACTTGGAAGTCGGAATTTGATAAGATAAGCTCTAAGACTTTAGAAAATCATGATCTCCAAGACTCAAAGGATATGAAATGGTACAAAATGGGCTCGAAATCTATCCAAGGAAGTTCCCAAAATAATGGGTAATTCGGGACATCAAAATGATGAATAAGCGAAATAACTCAACTTGTGGGCTAAAACGGGTGTCAACAGATGCCCCTCCTTGATGTCCGCTTTGCAAGGGAATGAGCGAAAGCGACATGGAGGGGAAATGGAAAGGAGATGGAGCGAAAGCGATAGCGACGTGAAATGGAGATGAAGCGGAGATGAAACTGAGAGAACTGATAAGCGGGCATCAAGGTAAAAAGACACCCGTCATGACCAACAAGCGACAGGAATTCTCTCGAAAACGCCGAACTAACCACCTGGAATGGATGATAAGGATGAGACATGTCTGGAGAACTAACTAAGGGAGGAAAGGAAACACGACCAGCCTCATCGGGGACACAATCCACGGACAATGAGTGGGTCGGAAGGAACACAGCATAAGAGCTGGAAAAGGAGAGATAAAACTGAGAGAAAATCCAGACAGGAATCACGCTGGCCAACCAGACCGAGCAGCAAGATCAGAGAAATCATTCAAATTCAGAGTGGAATGTGATTCTCTTATCCAAGAGAGCTTAAGTGCAATTAACCATTGCTGAGGAGAAATCCTTGAACGGATCACGAGACATGAATGCTCAAAATGACATGATGCATGCTGGGCTAAAATAAATAAATCATCAAAACGAATGTAAAGAAAGAAAAAATAGAAAATACTCAAGGATAATATTGCTAGACCGAGCAAGACGGGGTCAAGAGTCTTCTTGCAACCACGGCGTGCGAGAAAGAGTCCATCATCCCCCACCCGACTCAACCGAGCGGCCTATCCAACGATTAACCGTGTGTTCCTAGATCATCATCGTTTTTGTTAAAGGGGAACATTAGATCCGAGAACACATGGCCAACCAGCCGGTCCTTGAGAGGTTATAATAATGTAGATACCATATAGTAATGCAACAATGAGAAGGGATAGAGAGCCATACCTGACTTACCTGTGCAGGCGACACGGCATTTTTTGGAATGTTTGGTTTATGCTTTTTATGGATTTTCATCATAAGACAACAACCACATGACATGACATGATGTGAACATGAACGAATATGAACGAGCATGACATGAACATAACATAATAAGAGGAATATGAACAAAACATGGCACAACATAACATAATGAAGATGGATGAAACATAACAAACAAACAAATGGCAAGCATACATGCGACTAAAGGCACTGTGGGACAAGACAACACGCAAGCGGTGGGATAGCACACGTGGTGGTATAAGGACATGGTGGGGCAAAGACACGGTTGGGAAAAGAACATGGGACATAAAGGGATGACTAACAACATGTGCAAGACAACCAACAATACGTGGTAAGGAACAAAATAACATGCGTGGGACAACATGGTGGGACATAGACACGGCGAGACGAGGACACGGCGGGACAAAAGACATAAATAAATATGCCCTTCAATCAAAACCCAAGATCAGCCGAAGTAGAACCGCCAGGTTCATAGTCGTGTGGTAAAGTCCTCTCTTATAGATATAATCATTGCAAACAAAAGCTGAGAAGGACACAAGCTTCAGAACAGATCGAGAGATTTGAAGAAGGAAACAGATTAGGAGATGTGGACAGGAGACAGAGCACAAAGATATAGTAAGGAATGCCTGAGTACCTGCAACCTGCACACTTAGCAATCAGATTATGTATCTATTCTCAAAATAAAATGTAAAAGATAAATATTTTTAGAATTTTCAATTTTCTTGATTTTTTTGGATTTTGAAAATATTTGATTTTTTTGAACATTATTTCATTTTTTTTATTTTGAACAATATCTCATTTTTTTGGATTTTTGACAATATCTCATTTTTTTGGATTTTTTAAAAATATCTCATTTTTTTTAGATTTTTGGCAATATCTATTTTTTTGGTATTTTGAAATAGCAATCCGCAGCACCCAAAGACAGGCTCGAACTACTGGCCAGGGATCGCCGTCCCTCCCGTCTCATTAAAGACTTCCATTGAGTAGGACGTGCATGTGAGGGTGGCTTACTATAACCAACCGCCTCTAAAGAACGGTGTCCCTACTAAGGCCATACCCGAGATATAACCCAGCCTAGGAGGGAGAAATAGAAGAAAAATTGGAGACAAACTTTGTGCAGGATGGGAGACATCAGGACTTGAATTCCTTCCAGGGCACCACCCCTCAAAGAGATAGCCTGTTGCGCCGGGGCTTTGTGTCTTTGATTTTAAGACCCATATTTATCAGGCACGCATGCGACTAGGCTCATGACGTCCCGCGGGAAACTGTACGGCCACTCTTGCCATGCCTTTGATTTGTAATTTTATTTTGATTTATCATTGATTTTCTTTTTTGACAGCCCTTGTTGGCTAGATATAGCATGAAAGTTCACTTTTTAGGGTCAAGACAGCCCCTATTTGAGACATCTCTCGTATTAGGGAGTGCCTAGGTTAGTCATCTTATCCCTCAATCCCTTACCCCTGCACTTGGCTAAGCAGAGAAGAGAAAAAGGCCTTTGTGCATACCCATGGTATGGCTAAAGCAGCAACGGTGTTACTCAGAGAGATCGGCTATGGCTCACCGTGTAGTGTGGGAAAAACCCATACTAAAAGGTCACCCTCAACGATCGTGGAAAGAACTAGACTCCCAGCACGGAGCTATCACCGGCCTAAGGATGCTGCAGAAGCAAACTCATTCTAAATAAACTAAGCAAATTTCTAAAAGCCACTTAACCATGTTGAGGAATAACATAATAACCATATGCAGAAACAATAGAAATAATGGAAATGAAAGCATGTTTCTTTGCTTAAAATAAAGATACCTTTGTAAATCCATGGCGTGGAAACCGGCATCCTGAAGTGATCTCGATCATCGAGCTTCGAGGAGGGCGAGTAGCTTTCTATTCCTTACCTATCAGGATAAAGGATGAAAGGAGAGCAAAAGATTGAAAGATTCCTCGACACAGAGGAGTGACAGATATCGTACTGGACGAAGAAGGGATAAAAAAGGAAGAGAGACGAGGGCTAGAACTCCCTCGTCAAGGCACTAAGGCCCTGATAACAAGGAACCAGATACAGAATAAACCAGATTAGCTGAGATCAAGGCGGACTAAATCCTCAAAAATAGCATGAAAAAGGGCAATGACCCTGAAAGGGTGAGGATGAATGAGTAGAAAGATGAGAAGAAGAATCATCCGACGTGGTCGGAGAAGAGGGACAAGAATCATCCGACAAGGTCAGAGAAGGAGAATAAGAGACACCCGATAGGGTCGGGGAAAGAGAACTAGAGACGGAACCCGGAGATACTGGAGGAGAAGAACTGGGAGATGTCCCGAGATCGGCATGAAAAGACATAGGCCGAGGCCTAGAATTATGAGAGGAGGGAAAATCTGGAGGATCCAGAGAAAAGGGAGAGGAATAACGACGCACTGACCTATGGAAGGAGGAGAAAATGATGGAGATAGGATCAGATGGAGGAAGATACACCACCCAAGGGTGGGAACTAAGTAGAAGGAAGGATGAATGAAAAGAAAGGGAGGAAGAGGTGGACCCCTGAATGCACAACCGACGGCCATTGAGTTTGCGTCGCCGCCTCTTCTTGGCAGAAATCTCTTGAAAATGGACCCACCTGGTGCGGGCTTGGACCTTCGGGCTTCTTAATCTGTAATACCTTCTCAAATAATGGGCCCACCTAGCAGATGGCCTGGCCGACTGTGAACATGCAACTTCATCGGTGCGGTTGCCCCTAGACACCCGGTGCTAGCAATATGCGGAAACTCTAGAGCAAGTAACCCTTCAGAGTGATGAATATCACAAACCCACGGGGTTTTGTCTCTCGGCACTAGAAGAATGAGATTCGGCAACTCCACTCAGAACTCAGCCTTGAAGCACAACTCCCTTGATAGAAGAGACGGGTGAAGCTGAGGGAGAGTAATACACGGCGTTGACATGTTCGGTTTGCTAATAAACAGAGGAAGATTACATTACAAGTGCAGAATATCCTTGGAAAGTGTAGAAGATATCGCCAATTGTCCCTTGAACATAGAATCCATAATCTGCTTGGCGGCCGTATGCGTTAGCAAAACACGGGTAGAGAACCCTTCTTGGCCTATCATCTGAATGGCAATAGAGCGAGGAGAAATAATTGCATCAACGGTGAACTCTCTGGCAAGCGAAGAGATTGCCACATGCCTTGCTCGGGAAGAAACTGACATCAACTCAAGGGAACTCTTCTTAGCAACTGTCATCTTTGAAAGTAGAGACACATCATCCCCAAAATAGCCAAGGACCAGGACACAGATCGGCATCCGACAGATAAAATCCTGAATCTTGAAATGCACGGACGACACTGAATCATCTCGACTTGGCTTATTGTCTCCGTGGAGATTAGACCCAAGGGGCACCATGGGTAACACACACCCGCTCCGTGGGGTGGAAGTGGTTGGAGAAGTAAAGAAAATATGTTTGGGTGGTACGAGTGAAGGTTTGGAAGGCATGGAGGCTCCAATGGGAGTGGTGATGGAAAGTGAAGGCGCAGGCGATGTGGTGATGATAGGCTCGGGTGGAGACAAAGGCGAAGGTGAAAGCGTGGCTAAGGGTAAAGGTAAAGGCAAATGTGTGGCTTGCTCAGGCTCGGGCAAAGGTGATGGCGGAGATGGAGGCAAGGGTGGAGATGGAAGTGGTGATGGAAGCACTGGTGGTGGGGACGGAGATGATGGTGATGGCAATAGAGATGGTGAGGATAGTGATGAAGGTGATGGGGGTAGTGGACATGGAGGTGGAGAGGGTGAAGAGGGAGGTTGTGGTGTCCACCGTCGACGTGTCGACACAACGCGTCTAGCGGTGTTGGGAATGGAAGCGGTGGTAGTGGCGGTGGGAGAAGAAGGGGAGGCACTAGCATGAGCAGAGGGTTGGGTTTGTGGCGACGATGGAGCCGGGGTAGGAGATGGCAGAGGTAACAGAGTAGGTGACAGAGCGAGGGTAGCACTAGACGAGGAATCACAGGGGTGCCCCTGGCCTTGAAGTAACGGAGACGGCTGCCCGGGCGGCACTTCTTGTGGCTGCTGCTTGCTACGGAGATCTAAAATAACTTTATGCATGGCAGCCCAATCAATCCTTTTCTTAGCTTCCAGATCATAAGCATAATCTCGGAACTCGGGACAATCCTCAACCAAATGCCCCTGCTGGCGGTGGAAATAACAGAACTGAAGCATATCTCCGACCGCGGGTCGGTAAGTCACAACCGGAGAGAACGGCAATGCGTAAGTGGCCATCAAAGCCCGAAATATATCGGTGAAACACTCCGGCAATGGAAGTCGAGGATCCTGCTTTGGGCAAGGTGGATGCCGAGGGATATGTAATGCTGGAGAAGGTTGTGGAGACGTTAGTGGAGGTCGCATAGGCAAGAGTGCGTGGCTAGTGGTGGAGGGCTTTGGTGAAGGCATGTGTGGAACAAGACGAGGGGGTATGTAGACGACATCTACTTGCTCGGGATGTGGTGTTCCCTTGACCGGAAGTGGAGATGGAGACGGGTATGTGGATGCGCGAGGCTGACTCATGGAAGGTTGATATGCAGAGGTGTATGGGTACGTAGAGGCTGGAGGTTGGCTCGAGGAGGGATATGCGGCGGAAGGCTGACTCATGGGAGCGTAGGGTTGGCACGTGGAGGGTGAATGTTGATATGTGGAGGTGGATGGTGGAGACTCGGGGTCACGGGAATCTTGGATTTTTTGGTGAATGAAGCGGGCTCGGTTGTATAATTGTTGCCAGGAGGTGATGTCATTGAGGGCTAAGATAAATCGATACTCAGGCGTGGCATTGGATATCAGCATCTTGATTTGTTCTACCTCCATAATGTGTCCCGGGACTTGTGCAGCAAGGCGACGCCAACGATCTGCAAAGGTAGAGAACTCCTCTTCGGGCTTTATCATCTCATGGGCCAAATCCACAATAGAGTACTTGGGCCCAACTTGGTCTTGGAACTGCTTAACAAATCCCTCTTGTACAGCTTGAAAATTCACAACTTGCTATTGCGGAAGAGACAAGAACCAATCCCGAGCCGGGCCTTCCAATGACAGACCAAACAGATAAGCCATCAAGTGTTGGTCATGTCAAAATTGGGCCAACTCATAAACAAACTCCTTCAAGTGCACATACGGGTCACCGACTCCACTATAACGGCGATATGTGGGAATTTGTGATGGAGACGGAAGCCGAAGACCTTTAAATGCGAACGGAACACTTAAAGAGGATTTGGGATCGATCCGATGTTGAAGCTCATCAAGCTGGCGTTGGGTTTGAGCAATCATCTCCTGGGTAGGGAGAGATCGAGAAGAATATGGGCCAACTTGAGCAAGAGGTTGTGAATTAGGACCAGGAGCATGGTATTGGGCCGGATAAGAGGATCCGGGCTGAGAAGAAAAAGGGCCCATTATGGGAATGGAAGGGTGAGCGGGCCTGGAAGAGATGTTGGAACATGGGTTGAATGGGCTAGCAGCAACATGGGCAGAATACTGAGGCCCATTAAGAGAATAATGCCCATTAGCAATTGGGCCAGCAACATATGAAGGAGAAGGAGGAGGCCCATGAATAGAAGATGGCCCATTATTAGAAGAAGGCCCATGAAGATGAGATGCAATAAGACGTTGGGCCTAGGCCGGGTCGATTTGGTGAACAAGGCTTGAAAGGTGGGCCATGAGATTGGCCTTTTCCTTGGATGGATCAGAAGGACCACGGGAAGATGGGCCCACGTGGGAAGAGGATTCCACGCGGGAATAGGAAGAAGATTGAGAAAAAGGATGACACAAGGGGTTAGAATGATACTCCATGAGGGTAAATGGAGACTTAATATAAGGAGATCAAGGACAATACCAATGGGGAAGCAAGGGCTTAATGGGCTTGAGAAGAAGGAGGGACTGGCCCACTAATGCAAACATCGATGGACAACAGACCAAGGGACGATGGACTGGACAATGAACCCACAAAATGGACTGACTTATGTGGGCCTAACAACGATGAAACTTGTGGATGCAACACTAAACACCACTAATGGGCTTGGACAAGCCCAAACAACACAAACAATGTAATGTGAGAGTTTTCACCTAAGTCAAACAAGTTGATATGATGGGAAATATTTTAGGGATTTTAATAGACCTTTTAATGATTTGAATTAATAATTATTTCCTCAAGATAAGGTCCAAACTTTGGGTTGACTAAGGTTAACTCTCTCACACTTATGCAAATGCAAGCCTAAAGGGGTGGAAAGGTACAACCGGCCCGGTGTCCGTGTGGGAATCCACGGCTCACGGGGACTTATGGAGGTCCCAGATAAGATCACCTAGTCGACTCCAAGGAATATGGTGGCTAGAGAATCACTTACCAAGGTAGGAAATGTAACTATGATATGCAATGTATGGCCCTATGTGCACCGGAGTGCATGTAAATTCTAGCTTAAAATTAAAAAATCAAGACTAGATTAAACTATGCAAATATGATCCAACTAAGACATTTAGTATATGGATGGAAAGACAATACAAAGGTCTGCACAACGGGCCCAAGAACAGAGCAATCTGACCACGGGAGGTCAATAAAATCACTGAGCAAAGTTACTCCCGTGAACCTGTGCGCAGACCACATGCAGATTTTATGAACAAAATGCTAAAATGATGACAATTTTTAACTAAGCAAATGTGACCCGAATGATGCAAGTAGTATATGCATTGAAAGACAATACAATGGACTATCCAATGGAACAAAAATCAGAGCAATCAGAAAACGAGAAGGCAGTCAAATCACTAAGTAAATATGTACCTGTGAACCTGTCCCTGAGCCTGCCTGCAGAACTTATGTACAAAACTCAAAAAGTTGGACAATATTAGAATATGCAAATGTTAACCAAATGATGCAAATGATATGTGGATGGAAAGACAAGAGAAAGGGCTATCCAACGCAACAAGAATCAACTCAATCGGACTCCGGGATCAAAAGTTATGCCCCGACGAACACGGCCCTGTGAGCATGTGCGCAGGACTGCCAGAAGTTGTAACGGTCTACCAACTGACCGTTACACTGCTCTGACGGTCTACTATGTGACCGTCACACTACCAGAGCCCTTAAAATTCCCCAAACAGTGGAAGAATGGATAAAATATCACCTACACATGCACAAGTACACACTCAACTCACAAAAGAGCATGAAAACAAACGTGATGGGCATTGGTGTCCGACCGTGATCTCCAAAAAAACTGTTGATTTATTTTTTTAATTAGATTCCTATCCCGCCCCCTTTAAATACATACATGCTTAAACAAGTGAATCAAAGACAAGGGAGATGAAGGGATGAGAAATACTAACTATGATCGCCACCAAGGTTCCAACAACGCCAAAGGATGAAGAAAGGAGAGGAATGGCACCGTGTACCTTGGAAAGAAAACTTGATCGCGCTTAAGAATGGGATGTGGGGAACTTGTGGAATCAAACCTCTTCTCCTTCCAGCCGGCTAGATGAAGAAGGCCTCACGTTTATATCATGCTCTCCTACAAAACAAAGATCAAAACACAAAGGTAAAAACCCATTAGAACATGAAGTGTAGTAGCAATCCCGCAGTGATAAAATAGGGGTAGAAATTGAGGGAGAACGCATCGGGGGGAGGTTTTTAACCCCTGTGGAAGGGTGGGAAAGATAGGTGTGTGTGTGTTGTGCATGCATAGGGTTTCAAATCATGAGATATGATGAAGAGAGTAGAGAGAAAACGTCGATGCAATATGGGGAAAAGTGCATATGTAGCAGAAAAGTGTAGAAAACTTTGATGATTTATCATTTAGAGAAAAAGAGAACTAAGCGTATAGACCATGAAATCAAGCCCAGGAGGATGGAATTGAAAGTTAATACTTCCCTCTTCAAGCCAAGGTCAAAGTTGTGAGTTGGAGTTGCAGCATGGCTTCGCCCCGAACTAAAAAAGAGCCCCCTTTGCAACTGCGAACAGGGCAGTTTTTAAAGAAAAATGGTGAAATCCCCATCTTCTTATCACGATTCCCAGAGATAGAGTCTAAGATAAATCAAGTTCTCTTTATCAAACTCAAGATAATACTAAGGACAAGAGAGAGGAACAAACGGGGATCAATTCAGAGGAGGATTCTAGAAGATATGGCTCTTGGAAGGTAGCCACGGAGCCTTATCTGTAGAGTTTTAGTTGAACCAGGATGCTTAAATCCCAATCTTGCGACCCAGATCCCGAGAGATATAGCCAATGAAAATTTGATTTCTATGAACCAAATTCAAGATAATACAAAGGGCTAGAAGTAGGAAAAAATGGGGATCAATTTGGATAAGAATTGAAGAAGTTATGGGCTCTGCAAGATAGGTCCGTTGCACAGTTTTCGGGACAGAGTCCAACACGAATTGGACTCTCTGGTGTGTGTAACGGTCTATCGTAGGACCGTCAGAGTTATGTAACGGCCTAGGGTAGGTCCGTCACACTCTGGGGGTCGAACGTGATGATTTCGGATAAGTTTCGGTGTAACGCACCTATACTAGACCGTCACATGGCTCTAACGGTCTAGGATAGGACTGCCACGCTCTAGGGGTTGAAAAGGGTCATTTCGGGCATGTTTCGGTGTGACAGTCTATCATAGGACCATCACACTGCTCTAACGCACCTATGTAGGGCCGTCACACTGATGGAGGAAAAATTCTGGGAAGACTGCGCATGACTTTAGAAATTGAAGCGTATATCTCAAACGGGGCAGAACTAGCGAAAGTGATAGAAGAAGAAATTGTAGATAACTATAGGAGGAACAACTTTGATGAAGAAAGAAATCTGAGAAAATGATTGGAAGAAGGAGAAAATGGGGTTAGAACATAGAGGAAAACTCTGGAAAATAGGTGAACAGCACAGCACGCCAGAAAAATGTGAATAGCTCACAATCGGGGCAGAACTAGCCGACGGCGTAGAAGAAGAAATTTTAGATCTTCAAAAGAGGAACAACTTTGATGAAGAAATCTTTTTGAATAGAGGATTGGAAGAGGGTGAAAAAGAATCACTTTTAGGACTGTGCAGTGAGAGAGAGCCGAATGCTTGATGGAAGCCGACCTAAATGGCCGTAAGTTGACTTGGAAGTCAGAATTTGATAAGATAAGCTCCAAGACTTTAGGAAATCATGATCTCCAAGACTCAAAGGATATGAAATGGTACAAAATGGGCTCGAAATCTATCCAAGGAAGTTCCCAAAATAATGGGTAATTCGGGACATCAAAATGATGAATAAGAGAAATAACTCAACTTGTGGGCTAAAACGGGTGTCAACAGATGCCCCTCCTTGATGTCCGCTTTCCAAGGGAACGAGCGAAAGCGGCGCGGAGGTGAAATGGAAAGGAGATGGAGCGAAAGCGATAGCGACGTGAAATGGAGATGAAGCGGAGATGAAACTGAGAGAACTGATAAGCGGGCATCAAGGTAAAAAGACACCCGTCATGACCAACAAGCGACATGAATTCTCCCGAAAACGCCAAATTAACCACCTGGAATGGATGACAAGGATGAGACATGTCTGGAGAACTTACTAAGGGAGGAAAGGAAACACTACCAGCCTCATCGGGGACACAATCCACGGACAATGAGTGGGTCGGAAGGAACACAGCATAAGAGCTGGAAAAGGAGAGATAAAACTGAGATAAAATGCAGACAGGAATCACGCTGGCCAACCAGACCGAGCGGCAAGATCAGAGAAATCATTCAAATTCAGAGTGGAATTTTATTCTCTTATCCAAGAGAGCTTAAGTGTAATTAACCATTGCTGAGGAGAAATCCTTGAACGGATCACGAGACATGAATGCTCAAAATGACATGATGCATGCTGGGCTAAAATAAATAAATCATCAAAACGAATGCAAAGAATGAAAAAATAAAAAATACTGAAGGATAATATTGCTAGACCGAGCAAGACGGGGTCAAGAGTCTTCTTGCAACCACGGCGTGCGAGAAAGAGTCCATCGTCACCCACCCGACTCAACCGAGCGGGCAATCCAACGATTAACCGTATGTTCCTAGATCATCATCATTTTTGTTAAAGGCGAACATTAGATCCCAGAACACACGGCCAACCGGCCGGTCCTTGAGAGGTTATAATAATGTAGATACCATATAGTAATGCAACAATGAGAAGGGATAGAGAGCCATACCTGACTTACCTGTGCAGGCGACACGGCATTTTTTGGAATTTTTGATTTATGCTTTTTATGGATTTTCATCATAAGACAACAACCACATGACATGACATGATGTGAACATGAATGAATATGAACGAGCATGACATGAACATAACATAATAAGAGAAATATGAAGAAAACATGGCACAACATAACATAACGAAGATGGATGAAACATAACAAACAAACAAATGGCAAGTATACATGCGACTAAAGGCACTGTGGGGCAAGACAACATGCAAGCGGTGGGATAGCACGCGTGGTGGTATAAGGACATGGTGGGGCAAAGATACGGTTGGGAAAAGAACATGGGACATAAAGGGATGACTAACAACATGTGCAAGATAACCAACAATACGTGGTGAGGAACAAAATAACATACGTGGGACAACACGGTGGGACATAGACACGGCGAGACGAGGACACGGCGGGACAGAAGACATAAACAAATATGCCCTTCAATCAAAACCCAAGATCAGCCGAAGTAGAACCGCCAGGTTCATAGTCGTGTGGTAAAGTCTTCTCTTATAGATATAATCATTGCAAACAAAAGCTGAGAATGACACAAGCTTTAGAACAGATCGAGAGATTTGAAGAAGGAAACAGATTAGAAGATGTGGACAGGAGACAAAGCACAAAGATATAGTAAGGAATGCCTGAGTACCTGTAACCTGCACACTTAGTAAACAGATTACGTATCTATTCTCAAACTAAAATGTAAAAGATAAATATTTTTAGAATTTTCAATTTTCTTGATTTTTTTGGATTTTGAAAATATTTGATTTTTTTGAACAATATTTCATATTTTTTTGGATTTTGAACAATATCTCATTTTTTTGGATTTTTGACAATATCTCATTTTTTTTGGATTTTTTAAAAATATCTCATTTTTTTAGATTTTTGGCAATATCTCTTTTTTTTGGTATTTTGAAATAGCAATCCACAGCACCCAAAGACATGCTCGAACTACTGGCCAGGGATCGCCGTCTCTCCCCTCTCATTAAGACTTCCATTGAGTAGGACGTGCATGTGAGGGTGGCTTACCATAACCAACTGCCTCTAAAGAACGGTGCCCCTACTAAGGCCATACCCGAGATATAACCCAGCCTAAGAGGGAGAAATAGAAGAAAAATTGGAGACAAACTTTGTGCAGGATGGGAGACATCAGGACTTGAATTCCGTCTTTGTGCAGGATGGGAGACATCAGGACTTGAATTCCGTCCAGGGCACCACCCCTCAAAGAGATAGCCTGTTGCGCCGGGGCTTTGTGTCTTTGATTTTGAGACCCATATTTATCAGGCACGCATGCGACCGGGCTCATGATGTCCCGCGGGGAACTGTACTGTCACTCTTGCCATGCCTTTGATTTGTACTTTTCTTTTGATTTATCATCGATTTTCTTTTTTGACAGCCCTTGTTGGCTAGATATAGCATGAAAGCTCACTTTTTAGGGTTAAGACTGCCCCTATTTGAGACCTCTCTCGTATTAGGGAGCGCCTAGGTTGGTCATCTTATCCATCAATCTCTTGCCCCTGCACTTGGCTGAGCAGAGAAGAGAAAAAGGCCTTTGTGCATACCCATGGTATGGCCAAAGCAGCAACGGTGTTACTCAGAGAGATCGGCTATGGCTCACCGTGTAGTGTGGGAAAAACCCATACTCAAAGGTCGCCCTCAACGATCGGGGAAAGAACTAGACTCCCAGCGCGAAGCTATCACCGGTCTAAGGATGCTGCAGAAGCAAAGTTATTCTAAATGAAATAAGCAAATTTCTAAAAGCCACTTAACCATGTTGAGGAATACCATTATAACCATGTGCAGAAACAATAGAAATAATGGAAATGAAAGCATGTTTCTTTGCTTAAAATAAAGATACCTTTGTAAATCCATGGCGTGGAAACCGGCATCCTGAAGTGATCTCGATCATCGAGCTTTGAGGAGCGTGAGTAGCTTTGTATTCCTTACCTGTTAGGATAAAGGATGAAAGGAGAGCAAAGGATTGAAAGATTCCTCGACACAGAGGAGTGGCAGACATCATACTGGACGAAGAAGGGATAAAAAAGGAAGAGAGACGAGGGCTAGAACTCCCTCGTCAAGGCACTAAGGCCCTGATAACAAGGAACCAGATACAGAATAAACTAGATTAGCTGAGATCAAGGCGGACTAAATCCTCAAAAATAGCATGAAAAAGGGCAATGACCCTGAAAGGGTGAGGATGAATGAGTAGAAAGATGAGAAGAAGAATCATCCGACATGGTCGGAGAAGAGGGACAAGAATCATCCGACAAGGTCAGAGAAGGAGAATAAGAGACACCCGATAGGGTCGGGGAAAGAGAACTAGAGACGGAACCCGGAGATACTGGAGGAGAAGAACTGGGAGATGTCCCGAGATCGGCATGAAAAGACATAGGCCGAGGCCTAGAATTATGAGAGGAGGGAAAATCTGGAGGATCCAGAGAAAAGGGAGAGGAATAACGACGCACTGACCTACGGAAGGAGGAGAAAATGATGGAGATAGGATCAGATGGAGGAAGATACACTAGCCAAGGGTGGGAACTAAGTAGAAGGAAGGATGAATGAAAAGAAAGGGAGGAAGAGGTGGACCCCTGAATGCACAACCGACGGCCATTGAGTTTGCGTCGCCGCCTCTTCTTGGCAGAAATCTCTTGAAAATGGACCCACCTGGTGCAGGCTTGGACCTTCGGGCTTCTTAATCTGTAATACCTTCTCAAATAACGGGCCCACCTAGCCGATGGCCTGGCCCGACTGTGAACATGCAACTTCATCGGTGCGGTTGCCCCTAGACACATGGTGCTAGCAATATGCAGACATTCTTGAGCAAGTAACCCTTCAGAGTGATGAATATCACAAACCCACGGGGTTTTGTCTCTCGGAACTAGAAGCATGAGATTCGGCAACTCCACTCGGAACTCAGCCTTGAAGCACAACTCCCTTGATAGAAGAGACGGGTGAAGCTGAGGGAGAGTAATACACGACGTTGACATGGCCGGTTTGCTAATAAACCGAGGAAGATTACATAATAAGTGTAGAATATCCTTGGAAAGTGTAGAAGATACGGCCAATTGTCCCTTGAACATAGAATCCATAATCTGCTTGGCGGCCGTATGCGTTAGCAAAACATGGGTAGAGAACCCTTCTTGGCCTATCATCTGAATGGCAATAGAGCGAGGAGAAATAATTCCATCAACGGTGAACTCTCTGGCAAGCGAAGAGATTTCCACAGGCCTTGCTTGGGAAGAAACTGGTATCAACTCAAGGGAACTCTTCTTAGCAACTGTCATCTTTGAAAGTAGAGATGCATCATCCCCAAAATAGCAAAGGACCAGGACACAGATCGGCATCTGACAGATAAAATCCTGAATCTTGAAATGCACGGATGGCACTGAATTATCTCGACTTGGCTTATTGTCTCCCTGGAGATTAGACGCAAGGGGCACCATGGGTAACGCACACCCGCTCCATGGGGTGGAAGTGGTTGGAGAAGTAAAGGGAATATGTTTGGGTTGTACGTGTGAAGGTTTGGAAGGCATGGAGGCTCCAACGGGAGTGGTGATGGAAAGTGAAGGTGCAGGCGATGTGGCGATGATAGGCTCGGGTGGTGACAAAGGCGAAGGTGAAAGCGTGGCTAAGGGTAAAGGTAAAGGCAAATGTGTGGCTTGCTCAGGCTCGGGCAAAGGTGATGGCGGAGATGGAGGCAAGGGTGGAGATGGAGGTGGTGATGGAAGCACTGGTGGTGGAGACAGAGATGATGGTGATGGGAATGGAGATGGTGAGGATAGTGATGAAGGCGATGGGGGTAGTGGACATGGAGGTGGAGAGGGTGAAGAGGGAGGTTGTGGTGTCCACCGTCGACGTGTCGACACAACGCGTCGAGCGGTGTTGGGAATGGAAGCGGTGGTAGTGGCGGTGGGATAAGAAGGGGAGGCTCTAGCATGAGTAGAGGGTTGGGTTTGTGGAGATCTAAAGTAACTTTATGCATGGCAGCCCAATCAATCCTTTTCTTAGCTTCTATATCATAAACGTAATCCCGGAACTCGGGATAATCCTCAACCAAATGCCCCTGCTGGCGGTGGAAATAACAGAACTGAAGCATATCCCCGACCGCGGGTCGGCAAGGCACAACCGGAGAGAACGGCAACGCGTGAGTGGCCATCAAAGCCCGAAATATATCGGTGAAACACTCTGGCAATGGAAGGTGAGTATCCTGCTTTGGGCAAGGTGGATGGCGAGAGATATGTAATGTTGGAGAAGGTTGTGGAGACGGAAGTGGAGGTCGCATAGGCAAGAGTGCGTGGCTAGTGGTGGAGGGCTTTGGTGAAGGCATCTGTGGAATAGGATGAGGGGGTATGTAGATGACATCTACTTGCTCGGGATGTGGTGTTCCCTTGACCGGAAGTGGAGATGGAGACGGGTATGTGGATGCGGGAGGCTGACTCATGGAAGGTTGATATGCGGAGGCGTATGGGTACATAGAGGCGGGAGGTTGGCTCGAGGAGGGATATGCGGCCGAAGGATGACTCATGGGAGCGTAGGGTTGGCATGTGGAGGGTGAAGGTTGATATGTGGAGGTGGATGGTGGAGACTCGGGGTCAAGGGAATCTTGGATTTGTTGGCGAATGAAGGGGGCTCGGCTGTATAATTGTTGCCATGAGGTGATGTCATTGAGGGCTAAGATAAACCGATACTCAGGCGTAGCATTGGATATCAGCATCTTGATTTGTTCTCCCTCCGGAATGTGTCCCGGGACATGCGCGGCAAGGTGACGCCAACGATCGGCAAAGGTAGAGAACTCCTCTTCGGGCTTCATCATCTCATGGGCCAGATCCACAATAGAGTACTTGGGCCCAAAATGTAGCTGTTGCACTTCACCTGCTATGGAGGATCATAATCACCTTTTTATTGAAGGGGATATGGCAGCAGAACTATGGGCTTGGGTCACTTCCCTAATCAGTGCAAAAATTCATCTAAATGAGCACATCACAATCCGCTGCTGGAACATATTGGAAGGTACCAAACTTTCCTCGTCTTCTAGTTTTGTTGGAATGTATGCAGCCATTTTAATGCTTTGGGAGATATGGAAAATAAGATGCTCAGTCAGATTTGACAATGCCAGTCCCAGTGTGAGTGGAATTAAAAGAAGGATCTATGCAGCTATCTCTTATTCCCTTGATAAAGTTTCTTTTTCAGCCATGATACCAACATAGCAATTGAATTATCTGGCTCAGCTCCATTTAAGTCCAAGGGTATTTCAGAAATGCCCATTTGTAGTGCGATGTTATCTATCATCTTCTAAACTGACCCTGCATGTGGACGGGGCCTCCAAGGGCAATCCAGGTGTGAGTGGTGGCGGAGGGTGTATCCGCGACCCTGCTGGGAATTTATTAGTCGGATTTGCCTTCCACTATGGCCATGGTTGCAGCCTTCTAGCCGAGGCAAGGGATCTTCATGATGGTTTATCTATAGCTCTAAATGGTGGTCTTCAGTTAGCTGCTGTTCATAGTGACTGCGCATTGTTAATTGATGCAATCCGAAAAGGGGTGGCTCCCAATTGGACTATTCTTCCATGGTGGAGGAAAATTTTGACTTTGTTAACCAGAAGTGGGTGCACAGTGCAACATGTCTTTAGGGAGGGCAAGCAAGTTGCTGATGCATTGGCCTCCCATGCCTGTGCTAATCATCTCAATTCCATCTATACTCGGGTCAGTGATCTGCCCTGACTGGCTAGGGGCGCTTTGAGGATGGATAAAGCAGGATTTCCTGCCATTCGCAATTATAATTAGTTTATTTTTTGGTTCTTTGGTTCTGTAGCTAATTGTGATTCTCATGGTTGATTGTAGAGACTGACAGGGGTATGCCCCGCTGAGCATGTATTCTTTTCCAATATTAATAAAAATTTCTTTGGCCACAATGTCAGTCTGGGGAAGTGAGAGCATTGTCTCCTGCTGGGGGATGGTGCACTTGACTGGACTTTGACTCTGTTGGTCGGTGCTTACTCAAAAAAAAAAGAGTACTTGGGCCCAACTTGGTCTTGGAACTGCTGAATAAATCCCTCTTGTACAGCTTGAAAATTCACAACTTGCTCTTGCGGAAGAGAGAAGAACCAATCCCGAGCCGGGCCTTCCAATGACAGACCAAACAGATCAGCCATCAAGTGTTGGTCATGTCGAAATTAGGCCGACTCATAAACAAACTCCTTCAAGTGCACATACGGGTCACTGACTCCACGATAACGGCGATATGTGGGAATTTGTGATGGAGAGGGAAACCGAAGACCTTGAAATGTGAACGAAACACTTAAAGAGGATTTGGGATCGATCCGATGTTGAAGCTCATCAAGCTGGCGTTGGGTTTGAGCAATCATCTCCTGGGTAGGGACAGATCGAGAAGAATATGGGGCAGCTTGAGCAAGAGGTTGTGAATTAGGACCAGGAGCATGGTATTGGGCCGGATAAGAGGATCCGGGCTGAGAAGAAAAAGGGCCCATTATGGCAATGGAAGGGTGAGCGGGCCTGGAAGAGATGTTGGAACATGGGTTGAATGGGCCAGCAGTAACATGGGCAGAATAATGAGGCCCATTAAGAGAATAATGCCCATTAGTAATTGGGCCAGCAACATATGAAGGAGAAGGAGGAGGCCCATGAATAGAAGATGGCCCATTATTAGAAGAAGGCCCATGAAGATGAGATGCAATAAGACGTTGGGCCTAGGCCGGGTCGATTTGGTGAACAAGGCTTGAAAGGTGGGCCATGAGATTGGCCTTTTCCTTGGATGGATCAGAAGGACCACGGGAAGATGGGCCCACGTGGGAAGAGGATTCCACGCGGGAATAGGAAGAAGATTGAGAAAAAGGATGATACAAGGGGTTAGAATGATACTCCATGAGGGTAAATGGAGACTTAATATAAGGAGATCAAGGACAATACCAATGGGGAAGCAAGGGCTTAATGGGCTTGAGAACAAGGAGGGACTGACCCACTAATGCAAACATCGATGGACAATAGACCAAGGGACGATGGACTGGACAATGAACCCACAAAATGGACTGACTTAAGTGGGCCTAACAACGATGAAACTTGTGGATGCAACACTAAACACCACTAATGGGCTTGGACAAGCCCAAACAACACAAACAATGTAATGTGAGAGTTTTCACCTAAGTCAAACAAGTTGATATGATGGGAAATATTTTAGGGTTATTAATAGACCTTTTAATGATTTGAATTAATAATAATTTCCTCAAGATAAGGTCCAAACTTTGGGTTGACTAAGGTTAACTCTCTCACACTTATGCAAATGCAAGCCTAAAGGGGTAGAAAGGTACAACCAGCCCGGTGTCCGTGTGAGAATCCACGGCTCACGGGGACTTATGGAGGTCCCGGATAAGATCACCTAGTCGACTCCAAGAAATATGGAGGCGAGAGGATCACTTACCAAGGTAGGAAATGCAACTATGATATGCAATGTATGGCCCTATGTGCACCGGAGTGCATGTAAATTCTAGCTTAAAATTTAAAAATCAAGACTAGATTAAACAATGCAAATATGATCCAACTAAGACAAATAGTATATGGATGGAAAGATAATACAAAGGTCTGCACAACGGGCCCAAGAATAGATCAATCTGACCCCGGGAGGTCAATCAAATCGCTGAGCAAAGTTACCCCCGTGAACTTGTGCGCAGACCACATGCAGATTTTATGGACAAAATGCTAAAATGATGACAATTTTTAACTAAGCAAACGTGACCCAAATGATACAAGTAGTATATAGATGGAAATGTTAACCAAATGATGCAAATAATATATGGATGGAAAGACAATACAAAGGGCTATCCAACGCAACAAGAATCAACTCAATCGGACTCCAGGATCAAAAGTTATACCCCGACGAACACGGCCCTGTGAGCATGTGCGCAGGACTGCCAGAAGCTGTAACGGTCTACCAACTGACCGTTACACTGCTCTGACGGTCTACTATGTGACCGTCACACTACCAGAGCCCTTAAAATTCCCCAAACAGTGGAAGAATGGATAAAATATCACCTACACATGCACATGTACACACCCAACTCACAAAAGAGCATGAAAACAAACGTGATGGACATTGGTGTCCCACCGTGATCGCCAAAAAAACTGTTGATTTGTTTTTTTAATTAGATTCCTATCCCGCCCCCTTTAAACACATACATGCATAAACAAGTGAATCAAAGACAAGGGAGATGAAGGGATGAGAAATACTAACCGTGATCGCCACCAAGGTTCCAACAACGCCAAAGGATGAAGAAAGGAGAGGAATGGCACCGTGTACCTTGGAAAGAAAACTTGATCGCGCTTAAGAATGGGATGTGGGGAACTTGTGGAATCAAACCTCTTCTCCTTCCAGCCGGCTAGATGAAGAAGGCCTCACGTTTATATCATGCTCTCCTACAAAACAAAGATCAAAACACAAAGGTAAAAACCCATTAGAACATGAAGTGTAGTAGCAATCCCGCAGTGATAAAATAGGGGTAGAAATTGAGGGAGAACGCATCGGGGGGAGGTTTTTAACCCCTGTGGAAGGGTGGGAAAGATAGGTGTGTGTGTTGTGCATGCATAGGGTTTCAAATCATGAGATATGATGAAGAGAGTAGAGAGAAAACGTCGATGCAATATGGGGAAAAGTGCATATGTAGCAGAAAAGTGTAGAAAACTTTGATGATTTATCATTTAGAGAGAAAGAGAACTAAGCGTATAGACCATGAAATCAAGCCCAGAAGGATGAGATTGAAAGTTAATACTTCGCTCTTCAAGCCAAGGTCGAAGTTGTGAGTTGGAGTTGCAGCATGGCTTCGCCCCAAACCAAAAAAGAGCCCCCCTTTGCAACTGTGAACTGGGCAGTTTTTAAAGAAAAATGGTGAAATCCCCATCTTCTTATCACGATTCCCGGAGATAGAGTCTAAGATAAATCAAGTTCTCTGGATCAAACTCGAGATAATACTAAGGACAAGAAATAGGAACAAACGGGAATCAATTCAGAGGAGGATTCTAGATGATATGGCTCTTGGAAGGTAGCCACGGAGCCTTATCTGTAGAGAAGTTGAACCAGGATGCTTAAATCCCAATCTTGCGACCCAGATCCCGAGAGATATAGCCAATAAAAATTTGATTTCTATGAACCAAATTCAAGATAATACAAAGGGCTAGAAGTAGGAAAAAATGGGGATCAATTTGGATAAGAATTGAAGAAGTTATGGGCTCTGCAAGATAGGTCCGTTGCACAGTTTTCGGGACAGAGTCCAACACGAATTGGACTCTCTGGTGTGTGTAACGGTCTATCGTAGGACCGTCAGAGTTATGTAACGGCCTAGGGTAGGTCCGTCACACTCTGGGGGTCGAACGGGATGATTTCGGATAAGTTTTGGTGTAACGCTCCTATACTAGACCGTCACATGGCTCTAACGGTCTAGGGTAGCACCGCCACGCTCTAGGGGTTGAAAAGGGTCATTTCGGGCATGTTTCGGTGTGACGCTCTATCGTTGGACCGTCACACTGCTCTAACGCACCTATGTAGGGCCGTCACACTGATGGAGGAAAAATTCTGGGAAGACTGCGCATGACTTTAGAAATTGAAGCGTATCTCTCAAACGGGGCAGAACTAGTGAAAGTGGTAGAATAAGAAATTGTAGATAACTGACAGAGGAAGAACTTTCATGAAGAAATAAATTTGAGAAAATGACTGTAAGAGGGAGAAAATGGTGTTATAACATAGAGGAAAACTCTGGAAAATAGGTGAACAGCACAGCACACCAGAAAAATGCGAATAGCTCACAATCGGGGCAGAACTAGCCGACGGCGTAGAAGAAGAAATTTTAGATCTTGAAAAGAAGAACAACTTTGATGAAGATAACTTTTTGAATAGAGGATTGAAAGTGGGTGAAAAAGAACCACTTTTAGGACTGTGCAGTGAGAGAGAGCAGAATGCTTGAAGGAAGCCGACCTAAATGGGCCGTAAGTTGACATGGAAGTCGGAATTTGATAAGATAAGCTCCAGGACTTTAGAAAATCATGATCTCCAAGACTCAAAGGATATGAAATGGTACAAAATGGGCTCAAAATCTATCCAAGAAAGTTCCCAAAATAATGGGTAATTCGGGACATCAAAATGATGAATAAGAGAAATAACTCAACTTGTGGGCTAAAACGGGTGTCAACAGTGCTTCAATTAAAATTTTGTTCCGGGGGCCCTGCCCCCGGAAACCCCCACAAGGGGTGCTGCCCCCTTGACCCCTACGACCTGATCGGGCAGGTCGATCCACGTGTGAGGGCACACGTTGGTGAGCTCGAGCTATGCACTTAATAATCCACTCCCTCGGACTGGGTGCAAAGAGAAAATCAACGATGCCATATGGTATCGGACGTGGTTTATGGAATTTCAGACATGGCCATAGTCCGAAATCATCTCCGGCCAATAATCTCTCAACTTGACCCGTCCTTACCGGGATCCAATCCCGCATTCTCATTAAACTTGCCTTGTTCATGGCAGAAATCTGCGCGGTTTTGTTGCCGTCTTTTATGCTACAAACACGGACCTTCGTCCGAACATGAAGTGGCCCATGAGTGGCCGACATAGTCTGAACGTTCACGTCCCGATACGGGTTTCTAGCATAGTTTGTATTTCACATTCCTCCTGCATTATTAGTATTCTCTTTAGGCCGTAGGGCCCTTATTCCTGGCAATCAATCAAGGGTGTTCCCCCATATGGGGGATGTAAATAACGCCGTGGCCTTTATGGCACGGCAGGTTTTGGTCCCGACCTGAACTACACAATTGTCTGATTAGTGAGATCGAACGCACCATGGGCTTCCATGAGGCCCGAATAAATCGTCACGTTTCTGACTGGCACGCCCTCGCACTAAATAAACGAATTAACCCGATCAACAAACGAACCGATTCTTTTCAAATTTTAGTGCGTCCATAGGGGCCGATGAATCTTGCAGTGAGCTTGCCTTTAATGCCGAACCTTCGAATACCTCGACCTGGAGAAACCTTGAGGAACACATGGTCTCCTACTTGGAATTTCAGATCATGCCTTTGATTATCAACATATGATTTCTCTCTATCTTGAGCCATATGAAGTCTTTCTTGAATGAGCTTTACCTTTTCAGTAGTATGTCGAATGATTTCTGGACCTAGAAGTTGCCTTTCTCCAACTTCATTCTAGCATATTGGTGAGCGGCAGCTTCTCCCATATAGTGCCTTGAATGGCGCCATTCGAATACTAGCTTGGTAGCTATTGTTGTAGGCAAATTCAACTAGAGGTAGATGGTCTTGCCAACTCCCACCGAAATCAATAACACAGGCCCTGAGCATATCTTCCACTACTTGATTTGTTCTTTTAATTTGACCATCAGTTTATGGATGGAAAGCAGTGCTGAAATTAAGTCAGGTCCCTAATGAATTTTATAGACCCTTCTAGAATTGAGATGTGAATCAAGAGTCTCGATCGGAGATAATGGTCATAGGGACACCGTGTATCCTGACAATCTCCTTCATGTATAAGGCTGCTAGAATATATCCACATACCATCGACTTTTTATAGGTAGAAAGTGTGACGATTTAGTCAATTGGTCTATGATCACCCATATACCATTGTGTCCTCCTCTTGTCTTAGGTAAACCCATGAATGAAATCCATTCCTATGCTTTCCCACTTCCATTCGGGAATTTCCAAGTGATGCAGTTTACCAGCGGGCCTTTGATGTTCCGCCTTAACTTGCTGACAAGTGAGGCAGCAAGATACAAAGTCAGATATTTCTCTCTTCATGTTGGGCCACCAAAAATTCATTTTCAGGTCTTGGTACATCTTGGTAGCACTAGGGTGAATAGTATACCTTGATTTATGAGCTTCTTCCATGATCAATTTCTTAGTGTTGGCATGATCCGGCACATATTTGATCTTTAAATAATAACCTTCCACCGGTTGAGATAGAGAACTCTCACCTTTGATCAATATTAACCTTGATCTCCATTAATGTGGGGTCATTTTCTTATAATTTGACTAGATCTTCAATCAGTGTAGGTTGTGACCAGATATTAGCAATAATACCATTTTCTTCTTTTACATCCACATACAGATTCAAATGAGTAAAATCCTCTATAAGTTAAGTCATACCTTTCCTGAGGCTTGCTAGAGTTACCATTGGTCTTCTGCTTAGAGCGTCAGCTATGGCATTTACTTTGCCTGGATGATACTAAGTAGAGAAGTCGAAGCCCTAAAGGTACTCTTGCCATCTTCTTTGTCTCATGTTAAGTTCCTTTTGAGTAAAAAGGTATTTCAAACTTTTGTGGTCCGAAAATATAATGAATTTCTCCCCATAAAGGTAATGTCGCCAGATATTTAAAGCGAAGATAACAGCAACCAATTCCAAATCGTGGATAGGGTAATTCTCTTTGTGACGCTTTAATTGCCTCAAAGCATAACATATCACCTTGCCATGTTACATGAGGACGCACCCAAGGCCAATGTCAGATGGATCCATGTAGACTTCAAATCCACCACCTTCAATAGGTAGTGCTAAGACAGGGGCAGTGGTTAAATGATCTTTAAGGTTTAGAAAACTTTCTTCGTAATCCTTCATCCATATGAAGGGATTTTCTTTTCTAGTAAGCCTAGTCAAAGGAACGGCGATTTTGGAGAAATCCTTAATGAATCGCCTATAATAGCCAGCCAAATTGATAAAGCTTCTAACTTCAGATACGGTCATTGGTCGGCTCCAATTCTTGATAGCTTCAACCATTTAAGGATCAACAACAATACCTTCTTTTGAAATAATATGGCCAATGAAAGAAACCTCCTTTAGCCAGAACTCGCACTTGCTGAGCTTTGCGTAGAGTTGATGCTCTTTTAGAGTTTGCAAAGCTATTCTTACATGTTCTTCATGTTCTTCCTTTGTTTTAGAATAGACGAGGATATCATCAATGAATACGACCATAAATCGATCGAGATAGGGCCTAAACACTTTGTTCATAAGTTGCATAAATGTTGTCGTGGCATTTGTTAACCTGAACGGCATCACCATGAACTCAAAATGCCCATATTTGCTTCGGAATGCAGACTTGTAGATGTCTTCATCTTTTATCCTTACCTGATGGTAGCCCGACCTGAGGCCGATCTTGAAAAAATATTCCGCTGTAGAAATTTGATCAAACAATTCATCGATACGCGGCAGCGGATATTTGTTCATGATGGTGAGTTGATTAAGTTGTCGGTAATCGATACATAGCCTGAGGGATCCATCTTTCTTTTTGACGAATAAGACTGACCCACCCCAAGGGGACATCCTTGAAGTTGCCTCTTTAGTCCATTGAGTTCCGTAAGGGACATCCTGTAGGGAGCTATTGAAACAGGTGCTGCTCCAGGAATGAGTTCAATGGAGAAGTTTACTTCCCTTTCGGGCGGTAAACCAGATAAATCAGATGGAAATACATAAGGGAACTCTTTGACAAAAGGAATTTCTTCTATGGAGATTTCTTTGGACTCGGTGACAATCACGGAAGTAAGAAAAACTTCACATCCTTGTGAAATGAATTTGCAAGCGTGAAGAGAAGAGACGATGGTAGGGTGCTTCCTATACTTGATGCTAAGGAAAGAGAATCGCGAGAGACCTGATTTTCGAAAAGACATTCTCCTATTGTGACAATTTATATAGGCGTCATGGTCAACAAGCAAATCTACACCTAGGATGGCATCGTAGCCTTCCATGTCAAGGCATACGAGGTTTACGGGAAGATTATGGCCTTCTATAGTTACCTCACTATATGGATAGTGGGTTGTAAGTTTTGTTCCAGGACCTAAAGGTGTTGTGATTGCTAGGTTCGATGGTAGAAAAACAAGTGAAATTGATAAAGTTTTTGCAAAGGTAGTAGATATAAAAGAATGGGAGGCACCAGTATCAAATAACACAAATACAGGATGTGAATAAATTTGAACGGTACCTTCCATTAGCCCATCATCCTTGGGCGTTTCTTCATCCATCACAGCATTGAGGCGAGCTTGATGCCTACGACCGCCATTAGAGGGTTGTTCCTTCATAAGAGGGCAATCGGGCATACGGTGCTTCCGACTTCCACATTGTAAACAAGCGCCAAGGCACTTCCAGCATTCTTCGACTGAGTAGCCGAACTTTTCACAAAATATACAAGCAGTTGTGACCACTCCTTCTTCCTCCTTGATCTTTTTACCGTTTCCGTTGCCACTCCCGTTGCCATTCGGGATTGTCACGCCCCGAGCCTTTTATTACATCAGAAGACTAGCTCGAGGAACGCGAACAGTCGGCATGGTAAGCCTCTTGCAAGCAAGAACGATCAGAGCGCAAGACAATCACACATAAGATGCAATTGCACAATAGTTTACTAAAACTCTAACTTTATTTCATTAATAATCAAAATATCCAAATACAATAGCTTTCAACCTTCAATAATTCAAAGAAAAAGGAAATTACAAAGACTCCATCTAAACATTATTGACTTTCCTAAGTCCTCACTCTCAGTTTGATATGACTTTTACTCGCTCTCGGACCAGCTACTTGTATAACTCGAATCTGAATTCGTATCACTTCCATCTCCTGAAAATATTGGGAAAATATGTAATTAGCACACTTACCCAGTAGGTATCTTTGCATCGACATGATTAGCAATATTTAAGTAATTAGCATTTTAGCTCTAAATAAATAATGTAAAATCATGCGAATGCAATTAAACCAAGGTAACACGATGATCATGTAAGATAGAATGAGAAAGTATGAATGTAACAAGAATATGATATGGCCTTTCATGAAAAAGAATGTACTAGAAAGTCATGTATCAATCAAGAATGTATTCTTTACTTAGTAGCAAGTACTTCGTGAATTTCTGTGGAATAACATGTAACAAGCTAGAAAGTGTTGTACGTGTCGTGGATTTTCACTTCACGAGCCGTGGATCTTCACTTATTTATCGAGAAAGTACTCCCAGCGCAATGCGATGCCAGTAGCATCATACCCTATGGTTTATAATAGTATGTTTCTGAGAATCAGTCGAGGGGACTAGCATAGAGCACTTGAACACAATCAGTGCTCGGTCCGCATCTTCAAGTATAAATCAAGCTACTTCCACACATGTAAACAATATGGCCAAGAATGTACAATTTCAATGATAGGTTCAAAATAAAGTAATCCATCATAAGAATGCTTCTCTTTGAATTAAAGAATTTCAATGAACATATTAAAACTAGGTTATGCCATGAAAATAAATCGGCAGCATAACGGTTCATTTCTTAACTTTCATAATTTAAGATTAAGTATCTTGAACAATATGACAAGTCCTAGACCATCAATAATATATTTAGGAATTTTAAAATATCAACCCTTGGGTCAAACCTCGGGTTAACTCACTCAAGAACTGTGACGGTCAATTAATGGGCCGTTACATGAACGTGATGGTCTATAATTGGGCCGTTACAATAGATTTAATCTAGAAAGAATAGTTTGACTCAGTGAATGTGACAGTTGTATACTAGACAGTTAGATGAGCCTGACGGTCTAGTATTAGGCCGTTACATAGTAAAAACCAGAAAATATTGATAGTGCTTTCTAATCAATTGGGCTTTAAAGGTACAACCAACTCGGTGTCCTAGTGGGAATCCCAGGCTCGCGGAGAATTATGGAGGCCTTGAAACTAGATTTCCTAGTCCATTGGAAGGAATATGCAATAGAGAGGTCCTCATGTTCAAGAATATATTCCTATAGTGCAAAAGTGTGAACTAATGGTCATATACCGGAATATATGCCATCTACTTAGAGAATTGACTCTATAGACAGAAAGAATGTGTAACAATGTGAATCCATGATAAAACATCATCAATATATCAGTAAAAATCATGTTTTAATACAAAACTATAGAGCTTTAGCAATGAAATTAACATGTACTTTAAAATAACTCAAAGTGCTTTTAAACATACCTGAATCAATTTATAAACTCAAAGTTATGAAAAATAGGTCAAACTTAGATAACTAAGCTTATTCATAAGTAAATTTGACTATTTTTAACTCTGTCTCGGGTTGACAGAACACAGTTATTCTGACAATCGAACATGGGCGCGTCATAGTGTTGTGACAGTTTATCGTGGAACCGTTAGAGTGTTGGAACGCTCCGGTTATGGTCCGTCAGAGATAATAGAGAAGTTTAAGTATAACAGGGAGTGTGACGGCTTATCGTAAGGCCGTTACATCCCTCCAACGGTCTAAATAAAGGCCGTTAGAGTCCTGTTGAAAGGAAAGTAAAAAGATAAATGACTATGCCTTGAAACATGTCATGCTTTGAAAAGACTTAACTAATCTAGTCATGATAAAACGAAGTATAGTCCATCTAGATGCATAGGTTGCAGTGAATGAACAAGAGAATATCTTTTATCTTCATTTGAGGCTAAAGACATGCATGTATGTATACACTTACTAAAACATGAAATTCAAAGTCTATGATGCATGGAATCAATCAAAACTAGAGGGCTTTTATCCCTAACAGGATATTCTTACCATTCATGAGATGACCTACCTCTTTACTGGGCTTTCAACTTCCAATTTGGGACTACAAGACATGCCCCAGTTCTTTCCTTCCAGTGAGTTTTCAGCAACTTTACGTCGCTCTAACTTCTCAATCTCTTGACCTAAGGATGTAAAACCTTGAGGGTAAGAAGGTGAAACTAAGGGGAATAGAAAATTCTAAAGACACTTAGGCTAATTACCTCGTTTTGGTGCTCTAATCTCGTGATCTTTAGTAGACTTTCGCTCAGATTCCTGGGTTGCTATAGTCGAACCAGCAACTTTGGAAGCTTCTAACTTCTTGTGTAGTTGATCTCCTAGCACGATATTAAAAGGAAGATTAGTCCTATGTATAAGGAATAAAAAGTTCTAAAGAACTTACCCGAAATACTATCTCCTTACCTTAGTTTCACGCGAGCCAATGTAAGAATCACGCAGGTCAAAACTAGGGTCTATTTATAGGGTTTTACTAGGATTTTGTGGATTAGATCGATTCTAGAGTCTTTGTTAAAGCTTAGATCGACTTCTGAGAGTCCTTAACATGTTTACTAGTCCTCCCATCTCGATCCCAAAGTGATAAACTAGAAAATTCTAATCTTTTTGCTTGTTCTTTCATTCACGGAACTAACAGCGTGTAACGGTCGTGTATTGGCACATTACCTAACTGTGGCGGTCGCACGATAGACCGCTACATTCACCGTTCGCAGAATTCAACCTAATTCAACCTCTTTAATTATTTTATCCACATAATTATTTTATAAATGAGTATTTATCCTTAAAATTCATGAATAAGCTAAATATCCTTCTAGAATATGGGCCAAACTTAATGGGCTTGGTCTTTAAACCTTTTGGGTTTTATTTATCAAAGCTAGATTAATATTTTAACATAATTGGGCCTTATAATTAGTTTAAGCTTTATAAATTCCTAATAAATTCTAGAAAATTCTTAAAAAAATCTAAAAATTATTTATATAATTTTAGGGGCACTACACCCTCCCCCACTTAGAAGAATTTGGTCTCCAAATTCAATACATGGATTATATGGAGAGTGTACTTACAGTTGAATAATTCTGGGAATCCTTTCCGCATAGCTTCTTTTGTTTTCCCAAGTTGCTTCGGATGGCCATGATTTCTTCCATTGAATTTTGACCATAGGAATAGCTTTATTCTTAGTTGACGCACTTCCCGTTCCAGAATCTTTGTTGGTGTTTATTCGTACGTCATATCCTTTTGAATCTCCAAATTATCATAAGTGAAAATATGGTAAGGATCATATATATACTTTTTTAGCATAGAGACGTGAAACACGTCATGAACTCTTGCTACTTGTGGAGGTAAGGCTAATCTATAAGCCACTTCACCGACCCTTTCGAGAATTTTAAATTGGCCAATGAATCTTGGAGTTAGCTTACCCTTGATGCCAAGTCTTCGAATACCACGACCCGGAGAAACCTTCAGATACACATGATCTCCTACTTGGAACTCTAAGTCGCGCCTTCGATTATCAACATAAGAGTTCTGCCTATCTTGGGCAATCTGCAATCTTTCTCAAATGAGCTTAATTTTCTATAATGTCGGGGCCCAGAATTTACCCTTCCTCTATTTCATTCCAACATATTGGTGATCTACAGCTTTTTACATATAAAGTTTCAAAAGGTGCCATCTGTATGCTGGCCTGATAATTGTTGTTATATGCAAATTCCACCAGAGACAAGTGATCATGCCAACTTCCTCTGAAGTCAATAGCACAAGCCCTGAGCATATCTTCCACCACTTGATTTATTCTTTCCGTCTGAGCATCAGTTTGTGGATGGAATGCCGTGCTAAAGTTCAGTCTGGTCCCTAGTGAATGTTGTAGACCTTTCCAGAATTGCGATATGAATCTAGGATCTCTATCAGATATGATAGTGACAGGGACACCATGCATCTTGAAAATTTCTTTTATGTATAAGGCTGTTAGAATGTCCACAGACCATCGACTTTTGATAGGTAGAAAGTGTGTCGATTTTGTCAATCAGTCTATGATTACCCATATGCCGTCATGTCCTCCTCTTGTCTTTGGTAAACCCATAATGAAATCCATTCCTATACTTCCCATTTCCATGCTGGAATATCTAAGGGTTGTAATTTACCTACGGGTCTAAAATGCTCTGCATTTACTTGTTGACAAGTGAGACAGTGAGACACGAAATTAGCTATTTCCCTCTTCATATTGGGCCACTAGAAATTTCTTTTAAGATCTTGATACATTTTTGTACCACATGGATGAATGGTGTACTTGGATTTATGTGCTTCATCTAGGATCAGTTTCTTCGTATCCTTATGATCTGGTACATATATTCGGCCCTTAAATAGCAATCTTCTGTCATTGGAAATAGAAAAATCTGGCCTTTGTTCTATGTTGGCTTTAATCTCCAGTAATACAAGATCATCATTTTGCAGCTTGACCAGATCTTCTATTAATGTAGGTTGAGCTTGAATATTAGCGACGAAACAATCTTCTTCCTTCATGTCAATATCTAAGTTCAACTGAGCAAATTGAGGAATAAGATTTATCATACTAATCATGATACTTGATAGCTTTCCCATTGGTTTTCTGCCGAGTGCATCTGTTACAGCATTAGCCTTGCCAGGATGATGTTGAATAGCAAAATCAAAGTCTTTGAGATATTCTAACCATCTCCTCTGTCTCATATTTAACTCCTTTTGAGAGAATAAGTATTTCAAACTTTTATGGTCCGAGTAGACCGTGAATTTCTCTCCATAGAGATAATGACGCCAAATTTTTAAGGCGAAAATGACAGCTGCTAGTTCTAAATCATGTACATGATAGTTTTCCTCGTGACGTTTTAATTGTCTTGATGAATAACAGATTACCTTTCCATTTTGCATGAGGACGCACCCTAAGATAATGCTAGACGCATCCGTATATACTTCAAATCCACCACCCTCCACCGGTAGTGATATAATAGGAGCTGTAGTAAGATGATTCTTAAGAGTTTAAAAACTCTTTCCACATTCCTCTGACCAGACAAAAGGATTTTCTTTTCTTGTGAGTCTAGTTAAAGGAACCGTAATTTTTGAGAAGTCCTTAATGAATCTTCTATAATAACCAGCTAGACCCTGAAAGCTCCTTACTTCTGATACAGTCGTTGGCCGGCTCCAGTTTCTGACAGCTTCTACTTTAGAAGGATCCACAGCGATACCTTCTTTTGAAATAATGTGGCCTAGGAATGAAACTTCCTTGAGCCAGAATTCACACTTGTTAAACTTGGCATAGAGTTTATGTTCTCTAAGTGTTTGAAAAGCTATCCTCAGATGTTCTTCATGTTCCTCTTTTGTTTTGGAATATACCAGGATTTCATCAATGAAGACAACGATGAACTGGTCCAGATATGGCTGGAAAACATTGTTCATAAGTTACATAAATACTGTTGGGGCATTTGTTAACCCGAACGACATTACCACAAATTCATAGTGGCCATAAAGACTTCGAAAAGCTGATTTATAAATGTCTTCTTTATTAATTCTAAGCTGATGATAACCTGACCTGAGGTCTATCTTGGAGAAATACTCTGCTCCCGAAAGTTGATCGAAGAGCTCATCAATACGCGGCAACGGATACTTGTTTTTGATTGTGAGTTGATTCAGTCACCGGTAGTCGATGCATAGCCTGAGAGAGCCATCCTTCTTCTTGACAAAAAGAACTGGCACACCCCAAGGGGATGTGCTAGGTCTGATGAAACCATTGTCTAGTAGTTCCTGCAACTGCCTTTTTAGTTCCTTAAGTTCCGTGGGGGACATCCTGTAAGGGGCTATAGAAACAGGTGCTGCTCTTGGAATGAGTTCAATGGTGAAGTTTACTTCGTTCTCGGGATGGTAAAATAGGTAATTCAGATGGGAACATATCTGGGAACTCATTTACAATAGGGATGTCTGCTATGATGATTTCATTGGACTCGGTAACAATGACAGAAGCAAGAAAAGCTTCACATCCTTGCGAGATAAGTTTGCAAGCGTGACGAGAGGATATGATAGTGGGATGTTTTCTATACTAGATGCCAAGGAAAGAAAATCTTGGAAGACCGTGTTTTCGAAGAGATATAATCCTATTTCGGTAATTAATATCAGCATCATGCTCTATAAGCCAATCTACCCCTAAAATGGCATCATAACCTTTCATGTCAAGGTATACTAAATTTGCGGGGAGATTGTGATTTTTCACTATTACCTCACTATCAGGATAATACTCGGCAAGCTTTGTTCCAGAACCTAAAGTTGTAGTAATAGCGATCTGAAGGTAAGGGAACTGATGCAATTGGCAATGTTTTCACAAAAGTAGTGGAGATAAAAGAATGAGAGGCACTAGTATCAAATAGCACAAATGTAAGACGGGAACAAATTTGAAGGGTACCTTCCATAAGTCCACCATCCTTGGGTGATTCTTCTTCTTCTAGAACAGCATTGAGGCGAGCTTGCCTCTTACGTCCTTCACTAGATGGTTGATCCTTCATAAGGGGGCAATCTGGCATACGATGCTCTCTGCTTCCACAACGTAGACACGCACCAAGGCGCTTCCAACATTCTTCATCCGAATGGCCGAACTTTTCACAAAACGTGGAAGCCGCTATGACTTGCTCCTTCTCCTCTTTGGCTTTCTTGTGTTTCTGGGAACTTCCACTGTTCTCGCTCTGTGATCTTATCTTACTATCACGGGTTTTGTAGGGCTCCGTGATGCTGAACTTCTCCTTCTTATAACGCCGATCAGATCGTCGGCTAGACTCCTCTCCTTTTCCTTTCAATTTCTCGACCTTCTCTAAGGTCCGTTCGCATAAATACGCCCGTTGAACCACTCCGCATAGGTACGGATATTTTGGGTCCCGAGCTGCTGAATGAAACCGAGTCGTAACCGGTCCATAAACCGATTGGCCTTCAATAAATCGGTACTGATTAAATGCGGTGCATAAGGTGCTAGCTTGGAGAATTAAAGTTTATACTCCGCGACTGTCATCATTCCTTGACGAAGAGAGGTGAACTCCATAGCCTTTCTTTCTTTGACATGTTCAGAGAAGTACTTAGCACGGAATAGAGTAAGAAAATCGTCCCATGTATGAGGTGTGTTGGGTCCCGTAGTGCAGGAACACGGATCTAGAGGGGGGGTGAATAGATCCTTCTACTAAAATAAAGTCCAATTGAAGCTTTAAGCTGGCTCACAGCGGAATTAGCAAGATTATCAAGAGTGAGAAATTTAAACTAATTAGAATAGACTTGATTATCTCAATCTCACCATACTTACTCGAACAGAAATTAGATATGAACAACAAGGCAAAACACCACAACACAAACCACAATGCACGGGGATTTTTAAGGTGGTTCGGGACCACGACGGGCTCCCTACGTCCACCCCTCACCAAACTGGTGAGGCTTCACTCGGGGAAAAATCCCCAACACGGAGATGACGCTCCAAACACGCACGGGGATAAATCCCCACAAACACACACGGGGACGTGCCCTAATGCACACACACACGCACACACACACGCACAAAGACGAAGTCTCCAACACGATCCAACTAGTGGATCAACAAAACGCACATACGTTGCGACAAGTGCAGTAAACTTTATACGCACGTAGATCTTAGGAAGACCTACGCACACATATGAATCAAGTACGACACACACACAAATGACATTACCACGTAGAGTTTATGTTCTCTAAGTGTTTGAAAAGCTATCCTCAGATGTTCTTCATGTTCCTCTTTTGTTTTGGAATATACCAGGATTTCATCAATGAAGACAACGATGAACTGGTCTAGATATGGCTGGAAAACATTGTTCATAAGTTACATAAATACTGTTGGGGCATTTGTTAACCCGAACGACATTACCACAAATTCATAGTGGCCATAACGACTTCGAAAAGCTGATTTATAAATGTCTTCTTTATTAATTCTAAGCTGATGATAACCTGACCTGAGGTCTATCTTGGAGAAATACTCTGCTCCCAAAAGTTGATCGAAGAGCTCATCAATACGCGGCAATGGATACTTGTTTTTGATTGTGAGTTGATTCAGTCACCGGTAGTCGATGCATAGCCTGAGAGAGCCATCCTTCTTCTTGACAAAAAGAACTGGCACACCCCAAGGGGATGTGCTAGGTCTGATGAAACCATTGTCTAGTAGTTCCTGCAACTGCCTTTTTAGTTCCTTAAGTTCCGTGGGGGACATCCTGTAAGGGGCTATAGAAACAGGTGCTGCTCTTGGAATGAGTTCAATGGTGAAGTTTACTTCCTTCTCGGGATGGTAAAATAGGTAATTCAGATGGGAACATATCTGGGAACTCATTTACAATAGGGATGTCTGCTATGATGATTTCATTGGACTCGGTAACAATGACAGAAGCAAGAAAAGCTTCACATCCTTGCGAGATAAGTTTGCAAGCGTGACGAGAGGATATGATAGTGGGATGTTTCCTATACTAGATGCCAAGGAAAGAAAATCTTGGAAGACCGTGTTTTCGAAGAGATATAATCCTATTTCGGTAATTAATATCAGCATCATGCTCTATAAGCCAATCTACCCCTAAAATGGCATCATAACCTTTCATGTCAAGGTATACTAAATTTGCGGGGAGATTGTGATTTTTCACTATTACCTCACTATCAGGATAATACTCGGCAAGCTTTGTTCCAGAACCTAAAGTTGTAGTAATAGCGATCTGAAGGTAAGGGAACTGATGCAATTGGCAATGTTTTCACAAAAGTAGTGGAGATAAAAGAATGAGAGGCACTAGTATCAAATAGCACAAATGTAAGACGGGAACAAATTTGAAGGGTACCTTCCATAAGTCCACCATCCTTGGGTGATTCTTCTTCTTCTAGAACAGCATTGAGGCGAGCTTGCCTCTTACGTCCTTCACTAGATGGTTGATCCTTCATAAGGGGGCAATCTGGCATACGATGCTCTCTGCTTCCACAACGTAGACACGCACCAAGGCGCTTCCAACATTCTTCATCCGAATGGCCGAACTTTTCACAAAACGTGGAAGCCGCTATGACTTGCTCCTTCTCCTCTTTGGCTTTCTTGTGTTTCTGGGAACTTCCACTGTTCTCGCTCCGTGATCTTATCTTACTATCACGGGTTTTGTAGGGCTCCGTGATGCTGAACTTCTCCTTCTTATAACGCCGATCAGATCGTCGGCTAGACTCCTCTCCTTTTCCTTTCAATTTCTCGACCTTCTCTAAGGTCCGTTCGCATAAATACGCCCGTTGAACCACTCCGCATAGGTACGGATATTTTGGGTCCCGAGCTGCTGAATGAAACCGAGTCGTAACCGGTCCATAAACCGATTGGCCTTCAATAAATCGGTACTGATTAAATGCGGTGCATAAGGTGCTAGCTTGGAGAATTAAAGTTTATACTCCGCGACTGTCATCATTCCTTGACGAAGAGAGGTGAACTCCATAGCCTTTCTTTCTTTGACATGTTCAGAGAAGTACTTAGCACGGAATAGAGTAAGAAAATCGTCCCATGTATGAGGTGTGTTGGGTCCCGTAGTGCAGGAACACGGATCTAGAGGGGGGGTGAATAGATCCTTCTACTAAAATAAAGTCCAATTGAAGCTTTAAGCTGGCTCACAGCGGAATTAGCAAGATTATCAAGAGTGAGAAATTTAAACTAATTAGAATAGACTTGATTATCTCAATCTCACCATACTTACTCGAACAGAAATTAGATATGAACAACAAGGCAAAACACCACAACACAAACCACAATGCACGGGGATTTTTAAGGTGGTTCGGGACCACGACGGGCTCCCTACGTCCACCCCTCACCAAACTGGTGAGGCTTCACTCGGGGAAAAATCCCCAACACGGAGATGACGCTCCAAACACGCACGGGGATAAATCCCCACAAACACACACGGGGACGTGCCCTAATGCACACACACACGCACACACACACGCACAAAGACGAAGTCTCCAACACGATCCAACTAGCGGATCAACAAAACGCACATACGTTGCGACAAGTGCAGTAAACTTTATACGCACGTAGATCTTAGGAAGACCTACGCACACATATGAATCAAGTACGACACACACACAAATGACATTACCACGTAGAGTTTATGTTCTCTAAGTGTTTGAAAAGCTATCCTCAGATGTTCTTCATGTTCCTCTTTTATTTTGGAATATACCAGGATTTCATCAATGAAGACAACGATGAACTGGTCTAGATATGGCTGGAAAACATTGTTCATAAGTTACATAAATACTGTTGGGGCATTTGTTAACCCGAACGACATTACCACAAATTCATAGTGGCCATAACGACTTCGAAAAGCTGATTTATAAATGTCTTCTTTATTAATTCTAAGCTGATGATAACCTGACCTGAGGTCTATCTTGGAGAAATACTCTGCTCCCAAAAGTTGATCGAAGAGCTCATCAATACGCGGCAACGGATACTTGTTTTTGATTGTGAGTTGATTCAGTCACCGGTAGTCGATGCATAGCCTGAGAGAGCCATCCTTCTTCTTGACAAAAAGAACTGGCACACCCCAAGGGGATGTGCTAGGTCTGATGAAACCATTGTCTAGTAGTTCCTGCAACTGCCTTTTTAGTTCCTTAAGTTCCGTGGGGGACATCTTGTAAGGGGCTATAGAAACAGGTGCTGCTCTTGGAATGAGTTCAATGGTGAAGTTTACTTCCTTCTCGGGATGGTGAAATAGGTAATTCAGATGGGAACATATCTGGGAACTCATTTACAATAGGGATGTCTGCTATGATGATTTCATTGGACTCGGTAACAATGACAGAAGCAAGAAAAGCTTCACATCCTTGCGAGATAAGTTTGCAAGCGTGACGAGAGGATATGATAGTGGGATGTTTCCTATACTAGATGCCAAGGAAAGAAAATCTTGGAAGACCGTGTTTTCGAAGAGATATAATCCTATTTCGGTAATTAATATCAGCATCATGCTCTATAAGCCAATCTACCCCTAAAATGGCATCATAACCTTTCATGTCAAGGTATACTAAATTTGCGGGGAGATTGTGATTTTTCACTATTACCTCACTATCAGGATAATACTCGGCAAGCTTTGTTCCAGAACCTAAAGTTGTAGTAATAGCAAGATCTGAAGGTAAGGGAACTGATGCAATTGGCAATGTTTTCACAAAAGTAGTGGAGATAAAAGAATGAGAGGCACTAGTATCAAATAGCACAAATGTAAGACGGGAACAAATTTGAAGGGTACCTTCCATAAGTCCACCATCCTTGGGTGCTTCTTCTTCTTCTAGAATAGCATTGAGGCGAGCTTGCCTCTTACGTCCTTCACTAGATGGTTGATCCTTCATAAGGGGGCAATCTGGCATACGATGCTCTCTGCTTCCACAACGTAGACACGCACCAAGGCGCTTCCAACATTCTTCATCCGAATGGCCGAACTTTTCACAAAATGTGGAAGCCGCTATGACTTGCTCCTTCTCCTCTTTGGCTTTCTTGTGTTTCTGGGAACTTCCGCTGTTCTCGCTCCATGATCTTATCTTACTATCACGGGTTTTGTAGGGCTCCGTGATGCTGAACTTCTCCTTCTTATAACGCCGATCAGATCGTCGGCTAGACTCCTCTCCTTTTCCTTTCAAGTTCTCGACCTTCTCTAAGGTCCTTTCGCATAAATACGCCCGTTGAACCATCTCCGCATAGGTACGGATATTTTGGGTCCCGAGCTGCTGAATGAAACCGAGTCGTAACCGGTCCATAAACCGATTGGCCTTCAATAAATCGGTACTGATTAAATGCGGTGCATAAGGTGCTAGCTTGGAGAATTAAAGTTTATACTCCGCGACTGTCATCATTCCTTGACGAAGAGAGGTGAACTCCATAGCCTTTCTTTCTTTGACATGTTCAGAGAAGTACTTAGCACGGAATAGAGTAAGAAAACCGTCCCATGTATGAGGTGTGTTGGGTCCCGTAGTGCAGGAACACGGATCTAGAGGGGGGGTGAATAGATCCTTCTACTAAAATAAAGTCCAATTGAAGCTTTAAGCTGGCTCACAGCGGAATTAGCAAGATTATCAAGAGTGAGAAATTTAAACTAATTAGAATAGACTTGATTATCTCAATCTCACCATACTTACTCGAACAGAAATTAGATATGAACAACAAGGCAAAACACCACAACACAAACCACAATGCACGGGGATTTTTAAGGTGGTTCGGGACCACGACGGGCTCCCTACGTCCACCCCTCACCAAACTGGTGAGGCTTCACTCGGGGAAAAATCCCCAACACGGAGATGACGCTCCAAACACGCACGGGGATAAATCCCCACAAACACACATGGGGACGTGCCCTAATGCACACACACACGCACACACACACGCACAAAGATGAAGTCCCCAACACGATCCAACTAGCGGATCTACAAAATGCACATACGCTGTGACAAGTGCAGTAAACTTTATACACACGTAGATCTTAGGAAGACCTACGCACACATATGAATCAAGTATGACACACACACAAATGACCACAGATCCAACAACGATCCAAACACACACAAGTATGCAGTTTAGAAGAAACACAAATCTGACACTGAAAACACAATAAGGCACAGTTGAGAAAAACTCCTGATTCGGCTCCCCTTTAAATGTATGTTGTTGATCTTGAATGTGGCTTCAATCTACACTTGAACGGAGGTTTAATCTGTGCTTGCTTGGCTCTTCTTTTCCTTAGACAGCACTCTCTTTATCTCCCTTGGATCTTTATTGACTCCCCTTAGATCGTTCTTGAAGGATGATGAAGGATTCTTGCACAAATGATGTTGTAGCTTGATTCTCTATGCAACTTCTGGTTAGAGATCGATTGGAAACTTGTTTGCAGCTTCTTCCCATCACATTCACGCTCAAAACCTGGTGAAAGAACCCCTGGAGCTGCTACCTACGACCTGCACACACAAAGTTGAAGAAAAGAATAGTTTTCAGGTTTTTCCCTTAGGGTTTTCACTCCAATAAGATGTTTTATAGACTTAGGACGGTCAAGAGATAGCCTAGGGACCAGATCCAGATATCCTGGAGTGATTTAGGGCTTTTGGACCGCATTGGGAGTACTTTTGGTGCACTTATACGAAGGTCAAATATGACGGCGTCACCACGTACCGGAATGGGTCGACCCTTGGGGTCGACCCTCGGGCAAACAGAACACAAACCAGAATGATTTCTGTTTCAATTTTACAGGGGTCGACCCTCGGGCTAAACAGAACCCAAAACAGAACCAAATCTTGGTTCTAGTTTACAAGGGTCGACCCTTGGGGTCGACCCATCAATGGGTGCAAAAAACTAGTTTCTATCTTGAACAGAAACACTGAGGGTCGACTCATGGGGTCGACCCTTGCAAGTAAGTGATGGAAAAAAACCATTTTTAGCCCCTTTAAGCTATGCAAAACCAATGGAATAAATATGACCAAAGTCTCTAGATTCCGGATAATTAGTTCTAATGATTTGAACCTGCATAACCATAGAAAAACTAAATTACTATTGATTTGAAAATCAAATGAACTTATCTGTTGAAACTAGCTTTTCTAGAATGAATATGAACATAATGGCATCCAAATGAACCTGAAACATTATCATCTCAAAGGCCATGATCTCAAGAGTGAAAATGTGAGTTCAAAATAAGAATCTATCAAGTTATCATTTCAACCAAGCCATGTACACCAACTTGTATAGTCAAAAACAAGGATTTGTAGTTGTTATGCTTTCATAAAAAACCCAATCAAGCTATTTTCACACAGCCCAACTTCTAGAGGTTCTTTTACACATTTCAAATGAAGCTCAATGAAATATACTAGAAACATGATGAGGCTCATATTCAACTCTCCACAATCATGCAATCAAGTATTAACACTTAGAACTTGTTCTCATCAAGATATATCATTGAACTAACTGAACCAAGTATTTGGCTTCTCAAATCAATCAACAAAAATACATTCCACCAAATGACAAGGTTTTGTTATGATAAACATGGACCTCTGAATTAATCAAAAACAATGACATGGGAGCTCAACCATTCAATCACAAGGCAACCAAATCTTTAACAACAAAATGCTTCATCACACAAGTGTTAACAATTATGCCAATTGCAAAACATGCATAATATCATGGAACCACATTCATTTAAATGACATTCTTGTTGATTAAGAACTAACATTCATGAAGCATTATCTCAAGAGGAGCATTGATATAAACTTTCCAAATTAAATTACCATGAGTCCAAAAAACGAGTAAGCATCATTAAAAGCACATCCATCAAATTTCAAGTTACAAGGTTGAGGATATTTCAAGTCCAAAAATCTTATGAGGAAAATGCATGAAAATACCCAACCAAGACTTTGAAAAGTTATTTGATGAAATGCATGAAATATAGAAGAGTCAACGTAATGCAATGAGTGAGTCAACTCCCTTTTTCAGTAAGATCTTTATTGATAAAATCCTTTGAGTTCCAAACATGAATCATGGACTTTTATCCTGCAAATCAAAATATTCAATGAATGAGATCCTTAAATACAAATCATTCATATAACTTTCAAATATGAACAGAGTTAACTCCCTTTAAGAAGAAGAGCTTCATTGATGGACTCCTTTAGATTCCAAGTATGAGCCATGAAGTTGTGTTCCTACAAACCAACATAAATATAACATTAGTTCCTTAAACACCGAGAGTTCACATGGCTTTCAAGAGTAAACATTGACTCCATTTTTCAACTCATCAAATCAAGATATAAAACATGTTACTCAATGAAACACATACACATACAAACACAATCGTTTTGATATCATTGAAACCAAGCACGAACTAGGGGATGCAACAATCTCTCCCTTTTTGATGATGACAAAACGATGTGTGTGATAATACAGATTTTACAAACATGTGCAAATATTGAGCATACACCAATTCTCTCATGCTCCCCAAGACAACATCCATCATAGGCATTGATCATTGAGCACACACCAAACATTCTCCCCCTTTTTGTCATCTACAAAAAGACAGGGAGTTATGTGACATAAAATGAACATGTAAGCACAAAGATATGATACCAAATATTGATCAAGATAGAGGTACAAACATATACAATTTCAATTCTCGAAGATGGAGCCTCGAAGATAGGATACCATTTGTTTGTTGAACTCAGTTTGGCATTTATGCAACATGAAGTGTTTAGAATATGCATTTCAAAATGAACTATGCCAATTGTTGGAAAGTATGGATTTGTTCAAGCAGTTATCATGAATGAACTATTTGCATGCTGAAAATGTCAAATATGTAAATATGCAAATATGCACACGATTAGCGTCATCTTTCAAATGCACTGAATATGCACTATGTGAATGCTAATCATGCAAGATATGAAGCTATGCACATGATGACTTCTATCCTTCAAATGCAAGGTTTATGCTCAGAATTAGACTCAAGGGGAATGCATGAACATGCAAGCACACAAGCACAATCGTCATGCACACAAATATTACATATAGTAACTCCCCCTAAATGAGGCATGGGTTAAGAGAAGAGCATGTGATTCAAATTCAAGAGTGTAAGACATGAAACATAACTAAGAGATTTGAACAAACATAACTAGAAGTATTACATAAACTATGAATGTAGGCAAATTCATAAAATACATACATCACAAAAATGCCCATGTGAAATGTGAGGCAATGACTAATGAGCTTCAAAACATATGGATTTTAAGATTTTCTAAAGAACAATAGAAGGTCATCTCCTCTCTACATTTTCACTTTAGATTCTCGACTATCGGTACCTTCGCACAACCCCTATTTTGTTTCTTTTAAAAGACTTCATCTTTCGGCGCGAGTTTCCTCATGTGTCGCAATGGGGATTCCCGGCTACTTGGATTTGTCCAACATATGGATTTGTTTCTCCTTTCGACACGAGTTTCCTCCTTTGTTTCAGGGGAGATTCCCGGTTACTCGGATCCACGTTCCACTTATTCAATTTTTGTGGGGTAGGCAACTTTTTCCTCACGATTACTCTTTAATGTCCATGTAGAGATTCAAGTTCCCGTTAAAGTGTTGGAAGAAATTTCTTAAATCCTTATCAATGAAAGTCATTAAATTCATTATGTGCAAGAGTGTGGGGGTAAATTTTTATTTTGCTTGTATAAAATAAATCTAACAAGACACGGCTATGACTCCCCCTAAATGTATGCATGGTCGGAAACAAATCCTCCCCCTTAATATATGACATGTATCACATATGAATAAAATCACTGTAATGTTATTTATTAAGGAGGTGAGGTGTTAGAAATATCAAGAAATGGTTTCATAGGGTAAATACTTACAAGCTTGCAAGGATTCATGAAACAATCATGCAAGCATTCATGAGTCAAGATATGCTATTATCATGAAATATATGGATATGCTCTATATGCATGAATATGCAATATGCATCTTTTTGTCATTTTATATGCATAGTATGTATATGCCAAAATGTCAATGCATTCTTTCTATGTAAGTTTTCAATTTTTGTAATGACTTGAGCATTTAAGAAAGGCATGAAGCAAGTGAATACATGAGATGGATTTTCAATGAATTTGACACTGAATCATGAGCATTATATTTCAGATTTCATCATGAAAAGCCATGTCCCTTAGAACCCAATGTTCAACTATGATCATCCAAAGATAATATTTCATGAGACATAAGCTTCAGTTTGAACATGATACGCCCTACATGTGTGAATATGCAAATAACCAAGTTTCCAACAGATTTCACACAAAATTTGACAAATGAGCAAGATAAGTGTTTGAACATCTATTAACAAGAGTAGATTTCTAAACATGCCAAACAACTTATCAATTTTTTAAATCAATCACATATGGTCAATGAGCTTTAAACTGAGCCATGGTCAACATTCAATATGAATTATTACTTTTGATCAAGCAAGTCCATAGTTCATAAAATTTTACCTTTTGAAACAAGAAGGATTTCAGATTTAATTTGAAAGCTATACAAATCAAATACAAATTGATTTCATCCAAAACACATGGTTCCTCATAAGCCAAGTAATTCAATTTTTTGAATTTTGGTACAAGGCGGAGAACATAAGTCCAAAGACCACCATCACGCTTAGTGGAAGTATTAAGTTGAACGTAGTCCAACCTTGTCTAACCACCATTTGATATACCAAATATTCATCCATTGAAGACATGTATGGCTTGTGAAGAATTTAGAACATAACATGAGAACATGCCAAAATCTGATTCCAAAACATCAAAACCACCAAGTTTGACAGTGAAGGAGCAAAGTTGGAGTTTTACCATATGAGTGTGTCTTGTTCTATTTTACTAGAACCACTTTCATTCTTTGTTTACCTCAAGGCACACCTTCATCACAACTGACTCATTTGTCAGATTTTGGGCACCCAAGCCTTCTTGGGTCTTTGGATATTAGAAGCATTTCTTCCATAAGTTTTCTTTGACATTTTCATTGCCACCTTGTCATCACTATTCATGATCCTGCAATCCTCAATAACATGTCCATGGTTTTCACAATAAAGGCATTGAGGAGAGATAGTTTTACCAAAGGACTTCCTTTTAGGAGTAAAGGAATTTTTAAATCCATTCCATCTTCTATTTTCAAAAGGTCTAGATTTAACAAAATTAGACCTAGCATGCATTCTACAAGCGTGAAAATTTTCTGTTTTCAAAAACCAACACTCTTTCATAACATGCCCGTACTTACCACAATGAAAACACTATGGAGATTCAGTTCTATGGAATGACTTTCCATTGTTTACACGAGTGTTTGTGAACAAGTTTCTCTTATAGGATGAAGACCCTTGAGCATTGGAGGCATGTTCAATTTTGAATTTTCTTTGAAGGTTTGATTGTGCATTCATGGCATGAAAATCATCATTTTACTTCATAAAGTAATTTTCTATCACATGGCCTAGTTTTTGATAGTAGAAGCAAGAAACATTTTTCTTTCTTTTGAAGGCAGATTTATCTTTGCATGCTTTTTCATCATCCATTTTCAAGACATCACAATCATTCATTTCATGACCAGACATGCCACAATAGCAGCATTCAACATTCAACTTTGATTTTTGAGATCTATCTGACATGGAAGGCTTTTTGTTGAGATTTCTCTTTTTATCAAAACTATTTTCAGAGATTTTCACTTGAGCAACGGGAGGAGGTGTTTTAGAGGTGCTAGGAATGTCGGAGACATGAACAAAAGATGTTTTCATCTTTGATTCAAAAGATTTTTTATTGACCAGGATGTAACCAAGACCCTCTTTTTAAAAGTTCACTTTAACACCTAGCAATGTGTCTAAGTTCTCCTTCCCTTTGACAAATCTAGACAAATCAAGCTTCAATTTATTGATCTCTTTTTCACATGCAAAGATTTTATCATCAAGTAAATAATTCTTTGAAGTGAGTTTTTCATTTTCTTGCATGAGGTTTTTATTTTCCAGATTTGTGCAGTGGAGTTTTTCAGCAAGCTTTTCAAGAACCATTTCAGTTTCAACATGCTTTGATATCTTAGTAAGCAACTGTTCATTCTCATGCTTCAACAATGAGATTTCTTTTTCAAGTTTATCAAAGCATCTCAATCTTCCCTCTAGCAAAGAATTCTGAATTAACATAGCACCATTTTTCTTTTTAAGATCATCATTTTCATCCATGATGCTTTTATTATCAATTTCAGAATCAAGTAATTTCTCAAACAACTTATCATCATCAGACAAAGAAGCTAACTTGTTTCTAAGATATTTTTCTATTTCTTCAAGTAATGAAATCTTAGACAACAAGTGTTTGTTTTGATCAAGCAAATCATGGGAATCAGTATCAATTTCAAGAGCAGTATTAGATTTTCAAAACATCTCAAGCTCCTCATTCATACAAGACATCTCATCTGAAAATAATTCAACTTTGGATTCTAAAAGTTCTTTTTCATATTCTAGGTTCTCAATCTTTGACTCCAAAGTTTTACAATTTTCACATGAAGGATTATCATGCACATTCTCATTAATCTTCCTTTTCAATGTTTTATTTTCATATTTGAGTTTCTTACATTTATCATGCAGTTCAGCATATGCAATTTGCCATTCCTCAATAGAGAGTTCTTCGGATTCCGACTTTACCTCATCATAATTTTCTTCATTGAGTTGATCATCATTGTCGGCCATGAGATAATTTTGTCATTCCATCTCTTGAGCCTTGATCAACTGATCCACAAGCTCCTTTGTCATTCTATAAGAAGAAACAAATGGAAACATATGAGTATCAATGGCACTTTTCAATAAATTTAAGACAATGACATTTTCATGGTTCTTCAATTTATCTTGACTAGACCACTTGGTCTCATCTAGAGGTAATATGTGAGGACCATCATAAATCAACTTCCAAAGATCAGGATTAATTGAATTGATCAGTCCACACATTTTACCTATCCATGAAATAACATCAGAACCATTAAGAATAGGAAGACAATTCATCGACATGTGCTCAACAGAAAAATTCATGATTGTAGAATGCACTAAGATCACTCTATAGATCGTGAGATCAAGGGACTGCAGAGCCAAGCTCTGATACCAATTGTTGGGTCCCGTAGTGCAGGAACACGGATCTAGAGGGGGGGTGAATAGATCCTTCTACTAAAATAAAGTCCAATTGAAGCTTTAAGCTGGCTCGCAGCGGAATTAGCAAGATTAGCAAGAGTGAGGAATTTAAACTAATTAGAATAGACTTGATTCTCTCAATCTCACCGTACTTACTCGAACAGAAATTAGATATGAACAACAAGGCAAAACACCACAACACAAACCACAATGCACGGGGATTTTTAAGGTGGTTCAGGACCACGACGGGCTCCCTACGTCCACCCCTCACCAAACCGGTGAGGCTTCACTCGGGGAAAAATCCCCAACACGGAGACGACGCTCCAAACACATACAGGGATAAATACCCACACACACACACGGGGACGTGCCCCAATGCACACACACACACACACACACACACACACACACACGGAGACGAAGTCTCCAACACGATCCAACTAGCGGATCAACAAAACGCACACACACTGCGACAAGTGTAGCAAACTTTATACACACGTAGATCTTAGGAAGACCTACGCACACATATGAATCAAGTACGACACACACACAAATGACCACGGATCCAACAACGATCCAAACAAACACAAGTATGCAGTTTATAAGAAACACAAATCTGACACTTAAAACACAATAAGGCACAGTTGAGAAAAACTCCTAATTCGGCTCCCCTTTGAATGTATGTTGTTGATCTTGAATGTGGCTTCAATCTACACTTGAACGGAGGTTTAATCTATGCTTGCTTGACTCTTCTTTTCCTTGGACAACACTCTCTTTATCTCCCTTGGATCTTTCTTGACTCCCCATAGATCGTTCTTGAAGGATGCTGAAGGATTCAAGCACAAATGATGTTGTAGCTTGATTCTCTATGTAACTTCTGGTTGGTGATCGATTGGAAACTTGTTTGCTGCTTCTTCCCTTCACATTCACGCTCAAAACATGGTCGAAGAACCCCTGGAGCTGCTACCTGCGACCTGCACACACAAAGTTGAAGAAAAGAATAGTTTTCAGGTTTTTCCATTAGGGTTTTCACTCCAATAAGATGTTTTATAGACTTAGGACGGTCAAGAGATAGCCTATGGACCAGATCCAGATATCCTGGAGTGATTTGGGGCTTTTGGACCGGATTGGGAGGACTTTTGGCGCACTTATACGAAGGTCAAATATGACGGCGTCGCCACGTACCGGAATTCAAGGGTCGACCCTCGGGCAAACAGAACACAAACCAGAATGATTTCTGGTTCAATTTTACAGGGGTCGACCCTTGGGGTCGACCCTCGGGCTAAATAGAACCCAAAACAGAACCAAATCTTGGTTCTGGTTTACAGGGGTCGACCCTTCAATGGGTCGACCCCATGGGTTGACCCTTTCAGGCCGAGTGCAAAAAACTAGTTTCTGTCTTGAACAAAAACACTGAGGGTCGACCCATGGGGTCGACCCTTGCAAGTAAGTGATGGAAAAAAACCATTTTTAGCCCCTTTAAGCTATGCAAAACCAATGGAATAAATATGACCAAAGTCCCTTGATTCTGGATAATTAGTTCTAATGATTTGAACCTGCATAACCATAGAAAAACTAAATTACTATCGATTTGGAAATCAAATGAACTTATCTGTTGAAACTAGTATTTCTATAATGAATATGAACATAATGGCATCCAAATGAACCCGAAACATTATCACCTCAAAGGCCATGATCTCAAGAGTTAAAATGTGAGTTCAAAACAAGGATCTATCAAGTTATCATTTCAACCAAACCATGTACACCAACTTGTATAGTCAAAAACAAGGATTTGAAGTTGTTGTGCTTTCATAAAAAACCCAATCAAGCTATTTTCACACAACCCAACTTCTAGAGGTTCTTTCACACATTTCATATGAAGCTCAATAAAATATACTAGAAACATGATGAGGCTCATATTCAACTCTCCACAACCATGCAATCAAGCATTAACACTTAGAACTTGTTCTCATCAAGATATATCATTGAACTAACTCAACCAAGTATTTGGCTTCTCAAATCAATCAACAAAAATACATTCTACCAAATGATAAGGTTTTGTTATGATAAACATGGACCTCTCAATTAATCAAAAACAATGACATGGGAGCTCAACCATTCAATCACAAGGCAACCAAATCTTCAACAACAAAATGCTTCTTCACACAAGTGTTAACAATTATGCCAATTGCAAAACATGCATAATATCATGGAACCACATTCATTTAAATGACATTCTTGTTGATTAAGAACTAACATTCATGAAGCATTATCTCAAGAGGAGCATTGAAATAAACTTTCCAAATTAAATTACCATAAGTCCAAGAAACGAGAAAGCATCATTAAAAGCACATCCATCAAATTTTAAGTTACAAGGTTGAGGATATTTCAAGCCCAAAAATCTTATGAGGAAAACGCATGAAAATACCCAACCAAGACTTTGAAAAGTTATTTGATGAAATGCATGAAATATAGAAGAGTCAACGCAACGCAATGAGTGAGTCAACTCCCTTTTTCAGTAAGATCTTCATTGATGCAATCCTTTGAGTTCCAAACATGAATCATGGACTTTTATCCTGTAAATCAAAATATTCAATGCATGAGATCCTTAAATAAAAATCATTCATATAACTTTCAAACATGAACAGAGTTAACTCCCTTTAAGAAGAAGAGCTTCATTGATGGACTCCTTTAGATTCCAAGTTAAGCTTTGGAACTCAAAATTCCCTCCACGTGCAGCCTTATTTTATTGGAAATTGTTGAATCATGCAGTTCCAGTGGATGGTAGAATCCAGTAGAAGGGTATTTCACTTTCCTCTTGTTGTAGTTGTTGCTACTTGTCACATTCTGTAGAAGAATTGGATCACCTGTTTGTCACTAGCGAGCTTGCTAGTTTCTTTTGGAACAAATTCAGCCCTCTGTTGGATGATACTCATCTATTAATTCTCCCTATTCGGGCAAGGCTCCTATTGATTCTGAAGGAATCTATAATATACAGCCCTCGGGGTTTTCTGAACCTTTTGGTATCCATGATGATTGTGTGGGAAGTTTAGAAACAGAGGTGCTTAACAAGATTTGAAGGGTGCAAGGTTAATTTGTTGCGTTGGGGCAGTATGATTAAAGAGGAGATTGTCCACATTCTCAATCAACATATCTTCTCCATGGAGTCCAATCGTCCTTATCTACAGACTCTTCAACAGTGGGGTTTTTCCTTTCAATGCAAAGCTATACAAATTAAAGTTGTCAGATGGTCTGCTCCATCTTTCGCGTATGCTCTTAATGTCGATGGCTCTAGTAAAGGCAATCCGGGTGTTTCTGGCAGAGGAGGGTGCTTTAGAGATGGTCATGGAAATGTTCTGCTGGGATTCTCCTACTATTATGGCATTGGTTCTAGTATTGTGGCTGAAGGAAGAGCTCTTCTTGATGGACTCCGTCTGGCCAAGCTTCATGGTATTCTTATATCTATTATATATACAGATTCCAAGGTGCTGCATGATCTCTTGAAAGGCATTGGTCGTCCTCCGTGGCACTTTCTTCCTTGGTGGAGCCTCTTGAAGGAATCGTTCCAGTCTAGTACATGCCCTTTATTTCATATTTTTCGAGAGGCTAATCAATTAGCAGATTCCTTGGCCAAGGTTGCAGTAAATATTAGAAGTAACTCTGAGTTTTTCTCTTTAAGGGAGCTCCCTGCAGCGGCCAAAAAGTTTGCCAGGGTGGATGCTATTGGTATGCCAAATCTTCGTATTCGGTGAAATTAAACCTGCTGTGGTTTAATGGAGTGGGAGTGGGACCCGAAGCCCGATAAAATGTGGTTTAATGGAGTGCTGTTCGTGCAGTCTATCATTTTGTGCAGTCAGATTTCTTTGTGCAGCCAGTTACTTCGTGTTTCTGTGGATTCCTTCACGTTGTTGCGATATCTTCGTGCAGTATTTGAGTTGGGTTGGAAGTGGTGGTGCGGCTGCCTTCGTGCAGTATCTTACTTGGTGTAGTTATTACCTTTGCACAGCTAGTTTCTTAGATTTTTTCTTGATGTTATCAGTCTTCGGATCTCATGTTTTGTAATATCCTATCCTATATAAATAAAAGAAAGCATCTTGTGGGGGAGGTGGAGTGGGAACATTCCCTACCTTTGGTATGGGGGTGCACTCTCCCTCTTATCACTTGATGACTTTGGTTTATGGAAAAAAAAGTATGAGCCATGAAGTTGTGTTCCGACAAACCAACATAAATATAACATTATTTCCTTAAACACCGAGAGTTCACATGGCTTTCAAGAGTAAACATTGACTCCATCTTTCAACTCATCAAATCAAGATATAAAACATGTTGCTCAATGAAACACATACACACACAAACACAATCATTTTGATATCATTGAAATCAAGCACGAACTAGGGGATGCAACAAGGTGCATCAGCCGGAGGTGTAGGTACTGATTTCCACCACGTGTGTGCATCTTTATTGAGTTGGAAGGTTGTGAGACGCACTTTTTCTTGGTCCGTGCATTGAATAACATCGAAGATGCGATTCATCTCATCCATCCAGTTTTCTACCTCATCCGGATTAGAAGAACCGTAGAACCGCTGAGGGTTTAAGCTCCAAAAATTGCGATGCAAGTCACCAGCCCTTGCCCCTGCCTAGGCCATAGTTTGTAATGCCTGAGTAAGGCCGGCAACGGTTTGTTGCATGCCACCCCAATCTACGCGATGTGCCATTACAATAATGAGGTACCTGAGAGAAATAACAAATTGTTAATTCTCATGGAATTAGAAAGAGATTAATCTTAAAACAAATTAACTATCCTTTCCCAGGCTCTACCCAATTCTCGCATGGGTGAGGAAATTTCTTCATTAGTTCATAGGTAGGGGTCCTTAAACCTTGGACTTATCCTAGGACATGACTCTTTTTCCTAACTCCTGAGACTTAGGCTCTAATACCAACATAACTGTCATGTCCCGAGCCTTTTATTACAGTGGAAGACTAGCTCGAGGAACGTGAACAGCCGGCATGATAAGCCTCTTGCAAGCAAGAACGATCAGAGCGCAAGACAATCACACATAAGATGCAATTGCACAATAGTTTACTCAAACTCCAACTTTATTTCATTAATAATCTAAATATCCAAATACAATAGCTTTCAACCTTCAATAATTCAAGGAAAAAGGAACTTACAAAGACTTGATCTAAACATTATTGACTTTTCTAAGTCTTCACTCTTAGTTTGATATGACTTTTATCTCGCTCTCGGACCCGCTACTTGTATAACTCGAATCCGAATTCGTATCACTTGCATCTCCTGAAAAGAATGATAAAATATGTAATGAGCACACTTGCCCAGTTGGTATCTTCGCATCAACATGATTAGCAATATTTAAGTAATTATCATTTTAGCTCTAAAGAAATAAGGTAAAATCATGCGAATGCGATTAAACCAAGGTAACACGGTGATCATGTAAGATAAAATGAGCAAGTATGAATGTAACAAGAATATGATATGGCCTTTCATGAACAAGAATGTACAAGAAAGTCATGTATCAATCAAGAATGTACTATTCACATCGAAGCAAGTACTTCATGAATTTCTGTGGAATAACATGTAACAAGCTAGAAAGTCATGTACGTGTCGTGGATTTTCACTTCACAAGCCGTGGATCTTCACTTATTTATCGAGAAAGTACTCCCAGCACAATGCGCCGCCAGTAGCATCATACCCCATGATTTATAATAGTACGTTTTCGACAATCAGTCGAGGGGACTAGCATAGAGCCCTTGAACACAATCAATGCTCGGTCCGCATCTTCATGTATAAATCAAGCTACTTCCACACATGTAAACAATATGGCCAAGAATGTACAATTTCAACGATAGGTTCAAAATAAAGTAATCCATCATAAGAATGCTTCTATTTGAATTAAAGAATTTCAATGAACACATTAAAACTAGGTTATGCCATGAAAATAAATTGTCAGCATAACGGTTCATTTCTTAACTTTCATAATTTAAGATTAAGTATCTTGAACAATATGACAAGTCCTAAACCATCAATAATATATCTAGGAACTTTGAAATATCAACCCTTGGGTCAAACCTCAGGTTAACTCACTCAAGAACTGTGACGGTCAATTAATGGGCCGTTACATGAACGTGACGGTCTATAATTGGGCCGTTACAATAGATCGAATCTAGAAAGAATAGTTGGACTTAGTGAATGTGACGGTTGTATACTGGACCGTTAGATGAGCCTGACGGTCTAGTATTATGTCGTTACATAGTAAAAACCTGAAAACATCGATAGTGCTTTCTAATCAATTAGGCTTTAAAGGTACAACCAACTCGGCGTCCTAGTCGGAATTCCATGCTCGCGGAGAATTACGGAGGCCTTGAAACCAGATTTCCTCGTCTATTGGACGGAATATCCAATAGAGAGGTCCTCAAGTTCAAGAATATGTTCCTATAGTGTAAAAGTGTGAACTAATGCTCATATACCGGAATATATGCCATGTACTTAGAGAATTGACTCTATAGATAGAAAGAATGTGTAACAATGTGAATCCATGATAAAACTCCGTCAATATATCAGTAAAAATTATGTTTTAATACAAAACTATGAAACTTTATCAATGAAATTAACATGTACTTTAAAATAACTCAAAGTGCTTTTAAACATACCTGGATCAATTTATAAACTCAAAGTTATGAAAAATAGGTCAAACTTAGATAACTAGGCTTATTCATAAGTAAATTTGACTATTTTTAACTCTGTCTCGGGTTGACAGAACACGGTTATTCTAACGGTCGAACATGGGCGCGTCACAGTGTTGTGACGGTTTATCGTGGAACTGTTAGAGTGTTGTAACGCTCTGGTTAAGGTCTGTCAGAGATAATAGAGAAGTTTAAGTATAACAGGGAGTGTGACGGCTTATCGTAAGGCCGTTATATCCCTCTGACGGTCTAACTAAAGGCCATTAGAGTCTTGTTGACAGGAAAGTAAAAAGATAAAAGACTATGCCTTGAAACATGTCATGCTTTGAAAAGACTTAACTAATCTAGTCATGATAAAATGAAGTATATTCCATCTAGATGCATAGGTCACAGTGAATGAACAAGAGAATATCTTTTATCTTCATTTAAGGCTAAAGACATGCATGTATGTATACACTTACTAAAACATGAAAATCAAAGTCTATGATGCATGGAATCAATCAAAACCAGACGACTTTTATCCCTAACATGATATTCTTGTCATTCATGCGATGACCTACCTTTTTACTGGGCTTTCAACTTCCAATTTGGGACTACAGGACACGCCCTAGTTCTTTCCTTCCAGTGACTTTTCAGCAACTTCACGTCGCTCTAACTTCTCAATCTCTTTATCTAAGGACGTGAAAATTTGAGGGTAAGAAGGTGAAACTAAGGGGAACAGAAAGTTCTAATGATACTTAGGCTAATTACCTCATTTTGGTGGTCTAATCTCTTGATCTTCAGCAGACTTTCGCTCATATTTTTGGGTTCCTATGGTCGATCCAGCAACTTTGGAAGCATCAAACTTCTTGTAGAGTTGATCTCCAAGCACGAAATTTTGAGGAAGATTAGTCCTATGTATAAGGAATAAAAAGCTCTAAAGAACTTACCTGAAATACTATCTCCTTACCTTAGTTCCACGCGAGCCAATGTAAGGGTCGCGCAGGTTAAAACTAGGGTCTATTTATATGGTTTTGCTAGGGTTTTATGGATTAGATCGATTCTAGAGTCATTGTTAAAGCTTAGATCGACTTCTGAGAGTCCTTAACACGTTTACTAGTCCTCCCATCTCGATCCCAAAGTGATAAACTAGCAAAAATCTAATCTTTTTGCTTGTTCTTCCATTCACGGAACTGACAACGTGTAACGGTCGTGTATTGGCGCGTTACCTGACTATGGTGGTCGCACGATAGACCACTACATTCACCGTTCGCAGAATTCAACTTAATTCAAACTCCTTAATTATTTTATCCATATAATTATCTAATAAATGAGTATTTATCCTTAAAATTCGTGAATAAGCTAAATATCCTTCCAGAATATGGGCCAAACTTAATGGGCTTGGTCTTTAAACCTTTTGGGTTTTATTTATCAAAGTTGGATTAATATTTTAACATAATTGGGCCTTATAATTAGTTTAAGTTTTATAAATTTCTACTAAATTCTTGAAAATTCTTAAAATAATCTAGAAATTATTTATATAAATTTTGGGGCACTACAGGGATCGCTTCTTGTTGTCACGGGACTTGTAGGGTTCTGTGATGCTGAATCTCTATCCTTTCCTTCCTCGTCGATCGAACTTCCGACTAGACTCCTCTTCCTTGCCCTTAAATTTTCCAACATTTTACAAGTTCCTTTCACACAAATGCGCCCATTGGACCATCTCCGCATAAGTACGGATATTTTAGGGTCCAAGTTGAGTAATAAAAATGGGCCTTAAGCCATCCTTAAATCGGTTAGCCTTCAATAGATCGGTACTAACCAGGTGAGGAGCATATGGAACAAGAGGAGAGAATTGAAGCTCATATTCTACCATGGACATCATGCCTTGGCGAAGAGAGGTGAATTCAGCGGCTTTTCTCTCCTTGATGTGCTTAGAGAAGTATTTCGCTCGAAAAAGTGTAAGAAATCCATCCACGTAAGTTATGCATTTTATGGTTGTGGTTTCCACCACGTACGTGCATCCTTGTTCAGTTGAAATGTGGCGAGACAGACCTTCTCTTGGTAAGTGCATTGCATGACCTCAAATATACAGTTCATATCGTCAATCCAATTTTCTGCTTCATTGGGGTTGGCGGATCCAGAGAATCGGGGAGGATTTAAGCTCCAAAAATTCCCGTGTAAGTTTCCCGTGCCAGCCCTCGCGCCAGTTTGGGCCACCGTTTGTAGGGCCTCGGTAAGACCCACAACTATTTGTTGCATCTCGTCCCAGTTGACACGGTGAGCCATTTTGGGATGGTACCTGAGAAGTAGAATGGTTTGTTCGTTCCTATAGAATCAATTGAAATTAACCTAGAGGTAATTTCTAATTAACTATCTCATCCCGAGCTCTACCCAATTCTCACATGGGTTGGAAATTTCTTTTCTTAGTTCATAGGTGTGGGTCCTTAATCCTTGGACTTAGCCTATGACATGACATTTTCGTAGGGCATACTTATGCCTAGGCTCTTATACCACTTTAACTATCACGTCCCGAGATATAAGTACAATGGAAGATATTCGAGAACATGAACAATCGGCTAGTACGCCACAAGTGCGCAATATAATCAGAGTGCTAGCACATCCACATATAAGTATAAATGCACAATAATTGAACAAAACCTTTACTTTCATTGAATAATAATCAAAGTACATGATATTGACACTTGACTCTTTGACTGACTTGACTCAATAAAAATTAAAAGTACATAGGATGACTCAATAAAATAAAAATTACATCATATGACTCCAGACTATCATAAGGACTTATAACACGCTAAGTCTTCTCTCGAGTCTTCAATCATCACTCTCGGACCCATCATTGGAATACTCGGAATCCAACCCAGTAGAGTTTCCTAGGAAGATTTGAAAAGTTGGGTAATGAGCACCCTTTCCCAGTAGGTATCTTCGTATCAACATGAAGGTAATGTTTAAGTAATTAACATTTTAGCTCTAGAAAAAATAAAAGGAATGCGATAAATCATACGAATAAAATCCAAGTAATATTAATAACGAGATATAGATCATAGAGATATGAAGAATGTGAAGAGATAATAGAGCATGATCAAGCAAGGCATAAGATAAAGTGGCCTTTCATGAACTAGAATGTACTTTTCATAACCATAAAGGCTATGCACTAGAAAGTCATATAACAAGAATGTTCTAGCAAGCATGTAAATTTCACAAGTTTACCTTGTGATTTTCAACCGTTTATAAAAAAAGTACTCCCAGCGCAATGTGATACCAGTTAGCATCATATCTCATGGTTTATAGTACGTTTCCGGCTATCTACCGAGGGGGCTAGCGTGGAGCCCTTGGACACTATCCATGCCCGCTCTTGCATCTTCAAGTTATAAATCAAGCTACTTCCACGAGAAATAAAGTAGGCCAATAATGTACAAGTTCAAACTATTATTTCATGATAACAAATATCAAGGTAAGAATGTACAAAAATTGAAATCATGGGTCAAGGATGATTTAATGACAAGGTCATGCTACGGAAGAAATTCGGTAGCATAACGGCATGTTCCTTAACTTTCATAATTCATTACGTGGCTTTTGAATAAGGTATTAGGTTCTAGATCATCAATAGACCATCTAGGAACATAAGAAAATCAACCATTGGGTCAAACCTCGGGTTAGACAGGAACTGGGTAGAAGCGGTCATTACTGGACCGTTTCTAGACGGAGGCGGTCAAGGCAGGACCGCTATAATGAATTTGGCGGTTAGGTCAAGACCGTTTCTATATAGAGTCGACGCATGAAGAAAGAAGGTGTCGACGCAGTGATGAAATCTGGACTAACGCGGTCACGGGATGACCGCTAATAGACAGTAGCGGTCGCCTGATGGCCGCGACTATCCAGGACACAGAAAAAATGTCGATAAGTGCTTTCTAGACAATTGGGCTTTGAGGGTACAACTAGCTCGGCGTCCTAGTGGGAATCCCAGGCTCGCTGAGACTTATGGAGGCCTTGAAATAAGATCACCTAGTTCGATGGAAGGAATATCGAATGGAGAGGGTCACAAGTCTAAGATTGTATGTCTATGAGTGCAACGTGTAACTAATGACATCGTACCGGAATACGTGCCATGTACTTAAAAAAAGACTCAAAAGTTGAGAGTGAGATCGTGATAAAACAACGATCAAAACATCTATAACACAAGTCCATAAACCATGTAGAAATAACTTTAATACAAACTATATGAGTTTTGGCATGAAAGTATCATAAGCTAAAAATAGGTTTAAAACACATTAAGGACATGAAATCTATCATGATGGATGAACAATAAAACCAAGGTCATAAATGTAAAGTCATAACTAGGAATAAGACCTAATTAGCTAAGCTTAACATATATATAATAGGGTCACTCTTCAATCTATTTGGAGTTAACAAGTGCAGAATACTGAAACATAAAGGCGATCTTAGGAGGACCGTTTCTGACAGTAGCGGTCTTGCCTGAATCGCTGCTATGCATACGCGGTCAGTCGGGGACTACTAAAAGACGTTTGGCTGTCTTGAGGAGACCGTTTTAGCCTGCCAGCCAGAAGGGTAAAAATAGAATGACTAAAGCCTATTCTAAGGCAATAAACTTCATGAAAACATGCTAGATAGAGAGATAAGATAGGATAGCTCATGGAGATGCATGGGTTACATGAATTAAGCCAAAACCATTAACTTTTCTTATTAAGGACATGATTCATGTATGCAAAAATAAGTTAACTGCGTAGTGTAAATAAAACATGAAATTCGTCACATACAGAGCATGAAATCACATGAAACTAGAAGGCTTTTATTTTTAACTTGTTAATTTAGCCTTCTTATGAGATAATCTAACTCTATAATTGGATTTAAACTTTGGATTTTGGACTGGAAGGATGCCCTAGTTTCTGCATGTCCTGTGCCAAATCAGCAACTTCCTGTCCCTCCTTCTCCTCAACCACTTGACCTAAGTCCATGAAATTTGGAGGGTAGGTAGAAGATAGAAAGGGGAACAAATAGATCTAAAGACTCAACTTGAACTAACCTCGTTTAGGGCTTCTAAATTCTTGATCTTCACTAGACCGGTGCACTGTTTCCTGTGCAGCCTGCAGCGAACCAGAGACTTGCAGATGCTCTAGCTCTCCAACGGCTGGGTCTTCTAGCATGAAAATTGGAGGTGAGTTATATAAAACTAAGGAGAACATAAAGTTCTAAAGAACCAACCTGAGAGGAGGTCTTCTTACTATCAAACTACACACTCCAAAACAAAGGTTCACGCAGGTCGAAGCTGAACCCTATTTATAAGGTTTGCCTAGGGTTTGAGTGATTAGATCGATTTGGGAGTCCTATTTAGGAGTAGAACTGATCCTTAAGAGTCCTAGACTAGGTTTCCATGCCATGTAACTTCGAATCATGGAGATCGGGATGGGAAAAATTAGATTTTTCCACGCTTCTAACACCTCCATCCACGGAGCATAGTAGTGGTCGTCTTGAGACCGCTATTGTGTGAAAGCGGTCTCGCGATAGACCGAATTTATGTGGTTATTCCGAAAAATTTCTGATGTTTGGTTTTATCAACTATTTATCCCTTAATTGGTTTATTTATCCCATTTAAATCTGAAAATAGTCCCAATTACGTTTCTATAATTGGGCTTGGGCCTAAAGGTCTTGGAATTGGGTCTTTGGACCCATTTAAGTCGAACTTAGCCCTTTGGTTAATATAGGGCTATTAGATTTATTTAATTAGGCCAAAGTTCTTTTAATAACCTATTAACCTCTTTAAATGGTTTAATAATTATATTTTATTCTAGAAAATGTCTTGAAAATTCTCATGTGTTACATACAATTTCTGCCATATAGTGCCTCGAAAGGTGCCATCTTGATGCTGGATTGATAACTATTGTTATATGTAAATTCTATCAATGGCAAGTGCTCATGCCAACTACCGCCAAAATCTATCATGCAGGCTCGCAACATATCTTCAATAATCTGATTCATCTTTTCCGTCTACCCATCACTCTGGGGATGAAAAGTTGTACTGAATTTTAACCTTGTCCCCAAGGATGACCGCAATCCCTTCCAGAAGCGAGATGTAAACCTCAGATCTCTATTAGAGACTATAGTTATAGGAATCCCATGTAATCTAACCACCTCCTTGATATAAAGTGCCACTAGTACAACCATTGTCCATCGATTCTTAATAGGCATAAAGTGAGCAGCCTTTGTTAAACGGTCCACGATCACCCATATAGCATCAAACCCACCTCGGGTCCTTGGTAATCCGATGATAAAGTCCATGACAATACTATCCCACTTTCATTCCGGTATCTCAAGTGGTTTCAACTTTCCGATAGGCTTGAGTTGTTCAGCCTTAACTTATTGACAAACTAAACATCGGCTCACGCATTCTGCTATCTCTCTCTTCATATTAGGCCACCAAAAAGTACCCTTCAAATCTTGATACATCTTAGTAGCACGGGGATGAATAGTGTCATGCCCTGAACCGATAGTAGTAGAAACTCGCTCAGAACGTGGCAGCGAAACAATCATGACAATCAGAGCAACTTAGATGACAATAAAACAATACCACGCAACACATGGAGGTCGAAAAATAGAAATAAAAGTTTATTAACAACAACTTGTACGTTGACTCGAATTACAATAATGGACTCAAATAAAAAGGAAAAGAAAAGAGAAAAAAGGACAAGTCTCACAACTCTATCTAGACTCAAGAAAATAAGAAAAAGACTTCAGGTCCACTAGATCACTCTTGCCCATTCTAGATTTCATGAACTATAGCTTCTAAATTACCTGAAAAATATTAAAAGAAGAGGGTGAGCAAGAAGCTCAGTAGTATTTATATCTCTATCACTAGGCAGAGTTTAAGTAATTAACAATTTAATAAAGTGGAAAGAACTATATATATGCATGAATGAAACACTTCAATAAATCATAAACATCGCAATACTGAATCATGATAGAGTCAAGTTTAACAGGAAGAGATAAGATCAAGTACCGAAAGTACAAAGTTAAGCAAAGTTGTATAATGTTATGCCCCGGTGATCAATATTTGAGAATTCGGGCCATATATCAAGTCATGTCAAGCAAGCAAGTATGTTCATGTACTCAGTTTACGAGGAAGTGGAATGTCGTAGACTCAATACACTAAATAGTGCTTTAGTGCAATGCCTCTCCATGTCATTACAAACTCCCATGAGCACTTGAACTTTTCAGACGCTCTCCCCAGGACCAGACCGGGCCCTTTTGGTGCGTTGACATTGAAGGGTGGATCAAAGATCCCACGAAATCTAGACATCTACCATTTTAATGGCCAAGAGTTCCAAGGACAAGTCATGTCATGAAGGTAATACGAGTAGGAATATGGATTCCTTTGAAGAATTTCAATTGACAAGCTTATTAATCAAGAAAGAAAAGTCATTAAAAAATTGACTTTAAGGAAGGATATCGAGTGATTTCTAGGAATATGATTCCCAGAAAAGACCCAATAAAGGTCGAAATAACAGGAAATAATAGCATGGAGAGGCTAGTATGGTCAAAACACACCAAAATCATGGAATTAGAAATTTCAGGACACTAGATGGAATAGCGGTCCGGACTCGACCGCTATCATAAAATAACGGCCACCATTGGACCGCGATCAAGTACTGACAAAGCAGTTGAATAAGTCAGTGAAAGAATGCGTCCACCTAGGCTGACGCCTTTACATGAAGGCGTCCATTACCCAAGACACGTCAAAGCCCGACCGTGAAAATTCAGAATAATATGGTCTATCGCGGAACCGCTACTAGAAGGAAGCGGTCAGGATAAGGCCGCAATCAGGTAACTAGATAGAAAACTCAGCAGAAGTTGGACAGAGCCTCGTTCCGCCCTTCGTGGGTTTTAGTGGGTTCAGGATTTGGTGTACAACCTGCTCGGCGTCCTAGTGGGAATCCCAGGCTCGCGGAGACTTATGGAGACCTTGTGATAGCGGTCCTAGTCCGACGGAAGGAATATCTGGCAGAGAGTCCCAACTATCCCAAGAATTAGGGGTTACAAAACCATGGAAAATGGGAGTAACGGTAAGTCGACACCACCAAAGTGGCACGACCCTCAAACAAGCTTAATCATGAATAACAGTAGGCTAGCAAGCTATGAATAGCAGAGATCACAAATTAGTCAATTAATTTACAAGTTATTCTACTCCCTTTCCAATCAGAAGGTGACATAAATATGATAATCATGGAGGAATAAATATGAAGATAACTAAGCTTAGATCAATTATTTCATGAGCCCTAGTTAGCAGTGCGCTCTATAACATTAATAACCCTAAGAACATGTTGTATAACAGTTAATAAAAGTCTAAAACACGCAAGAAATAGACAAGGTTTTTGTCGTAAACAGGGACAGAACGCGGTCAACGGAGGTCGATATCTTCATAAGACGAGCTGCTCAGGGCTGCGATCATATATATATATATATATTGAAAATATTTGAAAGAAAGCATCCACATTGGGTGACGTGCCTAAAAGGAGGCATCCAGGGAGATGGACGTGATTACTATTTATCATAGAATAACATTAAAATAAAAACAATTTACGTTCACAAAAAATGCCAATTATTAGTGACGCATATAAAAGGGCACGTCCAGTACACTTGACGCGTTCACTTTTACATATTAAAAATTTGAAATAATATATAAGGTAGTGGTCTATCGGGGGTCACGTTCTTAGGTAGCAGTCTCTGGCTCGCAGCGATCTGAAACTGAGCCTCGCCTTCCGGCAGACCCTGACATACCTTCACTAAAACCCACGATTCGATCGATATAGTGAATGAAAATTAGGCAAAATGGTATCATTGGAGAGAGCACTCGAAGACGCACAATATGAAATGCTTTATTGATGATTTGGCCTAAGAGAAACCTACCTTAATGTGTTTAAAGAAGAGGATGATGAACTTGTTGGAACCCTAACACGACCTCACCTTCCTCGTCAAATTCACCCTCGATCTCGCACACCGCCGCCACCCAAAGCAAAAAAGGTTTCAAGGGAGGCGTGGCCTTCAACTTATAGTGGTTGGGAGGCTCGAAGAGTCCTCCACAAGGAAGAGAAATCTAAAACCCAAAGCTCGGCAAAAACCTCACGTTCGACCTAATCTAGCGCCGCCACCCTCGAATTAGGGCTTCTAGGGTTAGGGTTTTCAAGGGAAAACGTTGGTCCTAGATGGGCCTAGGGTTTAGGCTCCGATCTGAGCCCATTAGGGCACGAATTGGGTTTAATTTGGGCGATTTGGGCTGGTTCTTGCTAAACTCCGAGTTTAACCCTAAAACTCTGATTTGGGCCTAAAACAAATTTATTTGGGGTTTCTTTCCTTAGACAATTTTGTTAGAAATACTTTATTCTATGGGTTACATATTTTTATATATTTTTATTAAAATTTGGCATCGAGAAGACAATTACATAATATTATTTGATTCATTATTTTATTCCAAGAATTATATTCATTCGAGCTTTATTTTAAATTCAGATTTCCAAGATTGTGCCTTAAAAATATCAAATTTCTTTTATTGTCATTTGAATTAAATTCATAGCATAATAATTATTAATTCTTATTTATGTAGTTTGACCCTTTTGAAAATAATTAATTATCATAGTACCATTTAACTAAGGAGGATTATTGAAGTTATTAGATGACAAATTAGTTAGGAATATAGTTGTTTTAACATGTTCAATAGATCAACCTTACTTTTAATCGGGTCTTAGATCAATTATTCAGTCACTATATCATTAATTTGTTCTTCATTCCTCCCCCTTTATTTGTTCACATAAAATTCGGTTAAATCTGAGTTTTTAAGTGAAATTTGTAGGCTTCATTTCGTAACATCATTTTGTATATTATTTTTTCTCATTTTTCATTTCAATTTACATATTTTCTTTAACCCTTATTAATTTACTAGGGTGTTACAAATAGTGTACCTTGATCGGTGTGCCACCTTCAGAATCTTATTCTTGATATTAGAACAGTCAGGCACACACGTCCTTTCACGGAACAACAATCTTCCATCAGTTGCCAACATGAAGTCAGGTTGTTGATCCAACTTACCCTTAATCTCCATGAGCACAGGGTCATCATTATGCAATTCTTTTATTTTCGAGAGTAGATTAGGATACAGACTCAAGTTCGATAAAAGAACACGCTCCTTCTCCTCTACCAACCTTATGTCCAGTCTAAAAAAATGCTCTAGCAACTGCCATTCTTGAAGCATACAACTTGCTAGGAAAGCTCTCGACTTCCGACTAAGAGCATCAGCTACAGAGTTCCCCTATCTTGGATGATATTGTATAGAGAAATCATAATCTTTGAGGTATCCTAGCCAATGCCTTTGCCTCATATTAAGTTCCTTTTAAGTAAACAAATACTTTAAACTCTTATGATCTGAGTTGACAATAAACTGCTCCCCATAAAGATAGTGCCTCCAAATCTTCAAAGTAAAAATAACTACGACCAATTCTAGATCATGCACTGGGTAATTCTGGGGAAGTACATCTTGTGCTAATGTCTCTGCTATAAACTGCTGAAAGAATTCTGATCTTAATTGGAGTCCTTATAATAGTCTGCTTTGCACATAGATAAAATGCTTGGTCTGTGTGATTTTGTGTACTCCTGATTACTTGTTCCCTATTGAGGGAGAGCTTTGAAAGGTGTTTTCGAATTGAAGCTTATTGTGTGTTTGCATGTTGTATATGTAATACAATCCATTGTCATGCATATAGATTTTTGATGAAACTTGTTGTTTGCATGTTGTGAGACTGTGGAAAGCACCTGTGAAAGGTGTTGCTAACCCCCAGGGATCCAAGAAAGCTTAGGTACCCAAATCTACAAAATGAGAACTTTGGTTGAAGGAGTGACTTGAGGGAAATGAAGGCATTGAGAAAATCAAAGGTGTTCTTAAAGCAAAGTTATTGCTACACTATTGCTTGGACAATGAAGATTGGGTCTATTGAAATGTTGACCTTCATGAGGTTAGTGAATTTGGTGCTTGAAGGTATATAGCTGCTGCCTGCTGAACTCAGGTAACTTAACTTTCTACTGTGGAAATGAAATCTTTACAATAGCATATGGCACCAAATGATATTGTCCTTATTACAGGTATTGATTCTGAAAACTTGAACTGTTGTTCCTCTATTCTGCTGTACTGAAAATGTCAAAATGGTCCTTTGAAAAATTCTCAATTGGAAGTTCATGAGCACATTTGAGCTTAAATGCATATCTGGTATATTGACTGGTGTGTAGTGGAAGGGTGGATTACGTCCACCTGGAAGCTCTCACTATGTGTGAGTCGAGTCTTTGGACTCTCATCTCCACATCGTACCGGAACTTGAAAAATCTGACTGGTTAGTGAATGATTTTTAAATTTCTCAAATGTTACTAAAAATCTATTTTTGAATAGTTTCTGAAAACAATTGGACTGCATTACATGTTTTAGATTATTTCTGCACCCTTGCTTATAAAGGTCATGTAATGAAAAATATTTGTTGTTCATCATTTGAATCTGAATGCTTTCGTGTTCATTCTGTTATAATGCTCAGGTCACTAGGAGTGTGAATCAAGCTTTTACATCTTGCACTGCATTCTCATATAGGTTATAGGCAGCATGAAAAAGAATTCATGCATTAGCTGCATTTAGATCATTCAAATGAAAACTGAAAACTTGTATTTTGCACATATGTTACATTATGCACCCATGTTGCATTGTGCATTGCATTTTGCATATTCTCATGGTGTGCTTGCATGTTAATATATGCTATTCAAACCCTTGTCCTTGAAATTTCTAAGACCTCATACTTCTTGTTAACTAATTCTACATTTGAGTCATCACTAGTGTGTCTCATGTCACACACTCAAGGGGGTAAATATTTGATAAGTGCATCTATGTAGGAGGAGCTGCACTGTTATGTGTTCAATAAATTTTTGGTATACATGTTGAATCAAATTCACACACTTCTTGCTTAAAATGTGAAAATCAGTGTTAAACATAAGGATGTAGGAATTTCCTTTCAACACTCTAAAGAAATTGAACATGTTGCATGTAACTTGAAAAGGCAGTTGAGGAAAAAGTTGACTACCTATTTTGGTAGAAAGAATCTGAAAAGAAAATGAAAGACAGAGCAATGTTCAGTCTCACTGAGTAAATTGGATGCACGTCACCTGAGACATGATGTGGTTCATTTCTGAAAAGTGTTGTACTGAAATACCTCTATTCAAGTGAGTGAAATGGTTAATACTCTGATTAACCGGAGAGTCTGGCATGTGCTCCATGTGTCTCCTCACGTAAAAAGGAGTAGACTGAACCGAATCACTCTACGAAAAATTCAGATTGTTAATGTCAAATTTTTGAGATGAAAAATTTGGTGCAAAAAATATAATGGGGCAGAGCGTAGCCTCCAATACGATGTTCTCCTAAAATGAAGTGTAGTTTGTATAATCTCTCATTGTGTTGATCTGAAAATCTGAATATCCATATGGCTATAATCTATTGTCATGTTATTCACTTACACCTTTGGTAATTTGATTTAATATGTATTCAGAAAATTAAATGACTGCATTGGCAATTGCATGATTCTTCTATGTGATTGCATAATCTCCTAGGTGTTACACATGAACATTCTGGTTGCACTGACTCACTTGCATATCTCGAACACCTATCCTATCCTTTTAAATAAAAAAAGGGGGAGCTATGTTGTAGGTACATACAAATATTTGCTTGGTTGCATTGTGTGCATTTAATGTGCTGTATTTCAATCATGTGCATCTTGTGTCATGCATTTCCAAAGAAGACAAAAATCACTGCTCATTTCTGCATTAATCATGTTCTGCATATTCATATAACTTCCATTGTAATGCTCTTGAACATTGGAAAGACTGCTTTGATTCTATTTAAGGGAAAAAAATTTGTCATACAATTGCTAAGTTTGAATACAATGCTCTTGGACATAAATCTGCTCTTCAATGCTTTCCTCCCACTTTTTGATTACGACAAAGGGGGAGAAAAATCTGTGTAATTTGTATCATAAAGTTTGTCATCATCAAAAAGGAGGAGATTGCTGTATGCCTTGCATTTGATATGTGTGATATTTTGATGATAACTAAACTTTATGTTTGTATGTGCCTTTGATAATAGCTGCTATGTTTCATGGCTTCTGCATGGGTTTTTGAGGTTCATATATGTTTAAGAATCTTACATCAACCTTGGTGTAAGTTAGTCTGAATGAGGATCATACATGTTGTTTTAATCCATGGCTATATGAAGTTACTTTTGGTTGAGAAAACTTGGGTTTTCAAAGAGGTTTCAAAGCTTTTTCTGAATGAACAAGGTCTTTGTACTATTCTTGATGCATTAACCTTTACTATCTTGCATTGTAGGAACAAATTCATGGTGGACATCATTTAGGAGTCAAACGATTACATGGATAAGCACCTTGCTATCCACCATTCAAACAGGTAGTAAACATCATGTATATTCTTCAGAAAAATCAGGTGAGGCCTTACATTTCTAAAAGTTGTCTTTGAAGTCGACTTTTGTTCAAGCAAGAGTCAACTTCTGATTCAAGCAAAGTCGACTTCTGATGAAGCCAAGTTGACTTCTGCTGGCTTTCTTTTTCAGTTTCTATTTTGGATTGGGTTCTTATGTGCCTGAACTTGTGGAATTGATTTATGGTGAGTGAATTGGTTTGGCATTGATCAATAAATTGAAAGGTGTGATTAGTTCAAATTGAAGAATCATTTTCAGGAAGTTTGATGTTTGTGATTTTGATGCATATACTCTTTTGGTATCTTCATGCTTATTCTTCATTAGGCTTTTTGAGCTAGCTAAGTGTTATGAACTCCTCATACAAACCTTGGCATAAATGAGTTGAATGATATTCTCAAGATGTATGAAAATTGGTTTAATGATGCTATCTTATTGCACAAATGCATTGCCATATGATCTTGATGTTTAGTTGTGGTTAATTAAGTTAACAAAGTGCTTTCATGCACCTTGTTCATATGTTTTCATGAGTGTGCTTCATGAATATTTAACGTCGGGCTATTGAGCTTGATATCTAACATTTTCCCCTTGTTTTATCCTTTCTGCAGGAATTTTGGTCGACCAGTAGGGGACAAACGGTCGACCAATTTAGCCAGAGCTGGCTGGACAAAATGTAGTCTCAGTTCTGGCGACCGACCTGAGGACTTCGGTTGACTGAATTAGGTAGTGCAGGCCAGTCAGAAATGTGTTACCGTTTGGTCGACCGATGGCCAATTTCGGTCGACCGATTACGGCGAACACGCCCGATTTCTGAGTTTGAAACCCATCTAACTCAATCCATTTGGGCTCTAAACTTACCCATTTGCCCCTAGGTTCTTGATAGACATATTAGGGTCATTTTGGAGGGTTCTAGAAGGGGTTTTTTAGTCTTTTTCACCCCTTTGGATATATATATACAAGAGCTACAAATTTGGAGAGAGTAACCCTTATTGAGCTAGCATTTCCTATCTTGCAGCTGAATAAAGGGGAGAAGAAGAAAAATGGAAGAAGAGAGGGAGATTTCATCTCCTCCAAGGCATTTCTGGAGCTTGAGGAAGAAGAGAAAGCGAAGCGAAATGAAGAGAGGATCAAGGGGATGTTGAAATCGTGATCATCCGTCTTCCATCCGACCTGAGCTTCAAGAATCGTCATCTTTTGGCATTGGAAATCAAGGGGGATAAACTCTACATCTTTATCTATCAATTTCTGATGTTCTTCTTGAGTTATATTTCAGTCTGAGCATGTCTTGAGCATTTTTTTTGATTTTTCCGAACTCAGTGATATTATGTGTGTGGTTTGATCACCTGCGTGTGATAGTGTGTGTGTCTGGTGCTGCGACTGTTGCAGCGTGTGTGTTTCATCTACTCTCAGTTTGATATGACTTTTACTCGCTCTCGGACCCGCTACTTGTATAACTCGAATCTGAATTCGTATCACTTCCATCTCCTGAAAATATTAGAAAAATATGTAATTAGCACACTTGCCCAGTAGGTATCTTTGCATCGACATGATTAGCAATATTTAAGTAATTAGCATTTTAGCTCTAAAGAAATAATGTAAAATCATGCGAATGCAATTAAACCAAGGTAACACGATGATCATGTAAGATAGAATGAGCAAGTATGAATGTAACAGGAATATGATATGGCCTTTCATGAACAAGAATGTACTAGAAAGTCATGTATCAATCAAGAATGTATTCTTTACTTAGTAGCAAGTACTTTGTGAATTTCTGTGGAATAACATGTAACAAGCTAGAAAGTCTTGTACGTGTCGTGGATTTTCACTTCACGAGCCGTGGATCTTCACTTATTTATCGAGAAAGTACTCCCAGCGCAATGCGATGCCAGTAGCATCATACCCCATGGTTTATAATAGTATGTTTCTGAGAATCAGTCGAGGGGACTAGCATAGAGCCCTTGAACACAATCAGTGCTCGGTCCGCATCTTCAAGTATAAATCAAGCTACTTCCACACATGTAAACAATATGGCCAAGAATGTACAATTTCAATGATAGGTTCAAAATAAAGTAATCCATCATAAGAATGCTTCTCTTTGAATTAAAGAATTTCAATGAACATATTAAAACTAGGTTATGCCATGAAAATAAATCGGCAGCATAACGGTTCATTTCTTAACTTTCATAATTTAAGATTAAGTATCTTGAACAATATGACAAGTCCTAGACCATCAATGATATATTTAGGAACTTTAAAATATGAACCCTTTGGTCAAACCTCGGGTTAACTCACTCAAGAACTGTGACGGTCAATTAATGGGCCGTTACATGAACGTGATGGTCTATAATTGGGCCGTTACAATAGATTGAATCCAGAAAGAATAGTTTGACTAAGTGAATGTGACGGTTATATACTGGACAATTAGATGAGCCTGGCGGTCTAGTATTAGGCCGTTACATAGTAAAAACCAGAAAACATTGATAGTGCTTTCTAATCAATTGGGCTATAAAGGTACAACCAACTCGGTGTCCTAGTGGGAATCCCAGGCTCGCGGAAAATTACGGAGGCCTTGAAACTAGATTTCCTAGTCCATTGGAAGGAATATGCAATAGAGAGGTCCTCATGTTCAAGAATATATTCCTATAGTGCAAAAGTGTGAACTAATGGTCATATATCGGAGTATATACCATCTACTTAGAGAATTGACTCTATAGACAGAAAGAATGTGTAACAATGTGAATCCATGATAAAACTTCATCAATATATCAGTAAAAATCATGTTTTAATACAAAACTATAGAGTTTTAGCAATGAAATTAACATGTACTTTAAAATAACTCAAAGTGCTTTTAAACATACCTAAATCAATTTATAAACTCAAAGTTATGAAAAATAGGTCAAACTTAGATAACTAAGCTTATTCATATGTAAATTTGACTATTTTTAACTCTGTCTCGGGTTGACAGAACACAGTTATTCTGACAATTGAACATGGGCGCGTCACAGTGTTGTGACAGTTTATCGTGGAACCGTTAGAGTGTTGTAACGCTCCGGTTATGGTCCGTCAGAGATAATAGAGAAGTTTAAGTATAACAGGGAGTGTGACGGCTTATCGTAAGGCCGTTACATCCCTCCAACGGTCTAACTAAAGGCCGTTACAGTCCTGTTGAAAGGAAAGTAAAAAGATAAATGACTATGCCTTGAAACATGTCATGCTTTGAAAAGACTTAACTAATCTAGTCATGATAAAACGAAGTATAGTCCATCTAGATGCATAGGTTGCAGTGAATGAACAAGAGAATATCTTTTATCTTCATTTGAGGCTAAAGACATGCATGTATGTATACACTTACTAAAACATGAAATTCAAAGTCTATGATGCATGGAATCAATCAAAACTAGAGGGCTTTTATCCCTAACATGATATTCTTACCATTCATGAGATGACCTACCTCTTTACTGGGCTTTCAACTTCCAATTTGGGACTACAAGACATGCCATAGTTCTTTCCTTCCAGTGAGTTTTCAGTAACTTCACGTCGCTCTAACTTCTCAATCTCTTGAGCTAAGGACGTAAAACCTTGAGGGTAAGAAGGTGAAACTAAGGGGAACAGAAACTTCTAAATACACTTAGGCTAATTACCTCGTTTTGGTGCTCTAATCTCGTGATCTTTAGTAGACTTTCGCTCAGATTCCTGGGTTGCTATGGTCGAACCAGCAACTTTGGAAGCTTCTAACTTCTTGTGTAGTTCATCTCCTAGCATGAAATTTTAAGGAAGATTAGTCCTATGTATAAGGAATAAAAAGTTCTAAAGAACTTACCCGAAATACTATCTCCTTACCTTAGTTTCACGCGAGCCAATGTAAGAATCACCTAGGTCAAAACTAGGGTCTATTTATAGGGTTTTACTAGGATTTTGTGGATTAGATCGATTCTAGAGTTTTTGTTAAAGCTTAGATCGACTTCTGAGAGTCCTTAACACGTTTACTAGTCCTCCCATCTCGATCCCAAAGTGATAAACTAGCAAAAATCTAATCTTTTTGCTTGTTCTTTCATTCACGGAACTAACAGCGTGTAACGGTCGTGTATTGGCACATTACCTAACTGTGGCAGTCGCACGATAGACCGCTACATTCACCGTTCACAGAATTCAACTTAATTCAACCTCTTTAATTATTTTATCCACATAATTATCTTATAAATGAGTATTTATCCTTAAAATTCATGAATAAGCTAAATATCCTTCTAGAATATGGGCCAAACTTAATGGGCTTGGTCTTTAAACCTTTTGAGTTTTATTTATCAAAGCTAGATTAATATTTTAACATAATTGGGCCTTATAATTAGTTTAAGCTTTATAAATTTCTAATAAATTCTAGAAAATTCTTAAAATAATCCAAAAATTATTTATATAAATTTTGGGGCACTACAACCTCCCCCACTTAGAAGAATTTGGTCTCCAAATTCAATACATGGATTATATGGAGAGTGTACTTACAGTTGAATAATTCTGGGAATCTTTTCCGCATAGCTTCTTCTGTTTTCCCAAGTTGCTTCGGATGGCCATGATTTCTTCCATTGATTTTTGACCATAGGAATTGCTTTATTCCTTAGTTGACGCACTTCCCGTTCCAGAATCTTTGTTGGTGTTTGTTCGTACGTCATATCCTTCTGAATCTCCAAATTATCATAAGTGAAAACATGGTAAGGATCATATACATACTTTTTCAGCATAGAGACGTGAAACACGTCATGAACTCCTGCTACTTGTGGAGGTAAGGCTAATCTATAAGCCACTTCACCGACCCTTTCGAGAATTTTAAATTGGCCAATGAATCTTGGAGTTAGCTTACCCTTGATGCCAAATCTTCGAATACCACGACCCGGAGAAACCTTCAGATACACATGATCTCCTACTTGGAACTCTAAGTCGCGCCTTCGATTATCAACATAAGATTTCTGCCTATCTTGGGCAATCTTCAATCTTTCTCAAATGAGCTTAATTTTCTATAATGTCGGGGCCTAGAATTTACCCTTCCCCTATTTCATTCCAACATATTGGTGATCTACAGCTTTTTACATATAAAGTTTCAAAAGGTGCCATCTGTATGCTGGCCTGATAATTGTTGTTATATGCAAATTCCACCAGAGACAAGTGATCATGCCAACTTCCTCTGAAGTCAATAGCACAAGCCCTGAGCATATCTTCCACCACTTGATTTGTTCTTTCAGTCTGAGCATTAGTTTGTGGATGGAATGCCGTGCTAAAGTTCAGTCTGGTCCCTAGTGAATGTTGTAAACCCTTCCAGAATTGCGATATGAATCTAGGATCTCTATCAGATATGATAGTGACAGGGACACCATGCATCTTGAAAATTTCTTTTATGTATAAGGCTGCTATAATGTCCACAGACCATCGACTTTTGATCGGTAGAAAGTGTGTCGATTTTGTCAATCAGTCTATGATTACCCATATGCCGTCGTGTCCTCCTCTTGTCTTTGGTAAACCCATAATGAAATCCATTCCTATACTTCCCATTTCCATGCTGGAATATCTAAGGGATGTAATTTACCTACGGGTCTAAAATGCTCTGCCTTTACTTGTTGACAAGTGAGACAGTGAGACACGAAATTAGCTATTTCCCTCTTCATATTGGGCCACTAGAAATTTCTTTTAAGATCTTGATACATTTTTGTACCACAAGGATGAATGGTGTACTTGGATTTATGTGCTTCATCTAGGATCAGTTTCTTCGTATCCTCATGATCTGGTACATATATTCGGCCCTTAAATAGCAATCTTCTGTCATTGGAAATAGAAAAATCTAGCCTTTGTTCTATGTTGGCTTTAATCTCCAGTAATACAAGATCATCATTTTGCAGCTTGACCAGATCTTCTATTAATGTAGGTTGAGCTTGAATATTAGCGACGAAACAATCTTCTTCCTTCATGTCAATATCTAAGTTCAACTGAGCAAATTGAGGAATAAGATTTATCATACTAATCATGAGACTTGATAGCTTTCCCATTGGTTTTCTGCTGAGTGCATCTGCTACAGCATTAGCCTTGCCAGGATGATGTTGAATAGCAAAATCAAAGTCTTTGAGATATTCTAACCATCTCCTTTGTCTCATATTTAACTCCTTTTGAGAGAATAAGTATTTCAAGCTTTTATGGTCCGAGTAGACCGTGAATTTCTCTCCATAGAGATAATGACGCCAAATTTTTAAGGCGAAAATGATAGCTGCTAGTTCTAAATCATGTACATGATAGTTTTCCTCGTGACGTTTTAATTGTCTTGATGAATAACAGATTACCTTTCCATTTTGCATGAGGACGCACCCTAAGATAATGCTAGATGCATCCGTATATACTTCAAATCCACCACCCTCCACCGGTAGTGATATAATAGGAGCTGTAGTAAGATGATTCTTAAGAGTTTGAAAACTCTTTCCACATTCCTCTGACCAGACAAAAGGATTTTCTTTTCTTGTGAGTCTAGTTAAAGGAACCGCAATTTTTGAGAAGTCCTTAATGAATCTTCTATAATAACCAGCTAGACCCTAAAAGCTCCTTACTTTTGATACAGTCGTTGGCCGGCTCCAGTTTCTGACAGCTTCTACTTTAGAAGCATCCACAGCGATACCTTCTTTTGAAATAATGTGGCCTAGGAATGAAACTTCCTTGAGCCAGAATTCACACTTGTTAAGCTTGGCATAGAGTTTATGTTCTCTAAGTGTTTGAAAAGCTATCCTCAGATGTTCTTTATGTTCCTCTTTTGTTTTGGAATATACCAGAATTTCATCAATGAAGACAACGATGAACTGGTCCAGATATGGCTAGAAAACATAGTTCATAAGTTACATAAATACTGTTGGGGCATTTGTTAACCCGAACGACATTACCACAAATTCATAGTGGCCATAACGACTTCGAAAAGCTGATTTATAAATGTGTTCTTTATTAATTCTAAGCTGATGATAACCTGACCTGAGGTCTATCTTGGAGAAATACTCTGCTCCCGAAAGTTGATCGAAGAGCTCATCAATACGCGGCAACGGATACTTGTTTTTGATTGTGAGTTGATTTAGTCACCAGTAGTCGATGCATAGCCTGAGAGAGCCATCCTTCTTCTTGACAAAAAGAACTGGCACACCCCAAGGGGATGTGCTAGGTCTGATGAAACCATTGTCTAGTAGTTCCTGCAACTGTCTTTTTAGTTCCTTAAGTTCTGTGGGGGACATCCTGTAAGGGGATATAGAAACAAGTGCTGCTCTTGGAATGAGTTCAATGGTGAAGTTTACTTCCTTCTCGGGGAGGTAAAATAGGTAATTCAGATGGGAACATATCTGGGAACTCATTTACAATAGGGATGTCTGCTATGATGATTTCATTGGACTCGGTAACAATGACAGAAGCAAGAAAAGCTTCACATCCTTGCGAGATAAGTTTGCAAGCGTGAAGAGAGGATATGATAGTGGGATGTTTCCTATACTTGATGCCAAGGAAAGAAAATCTTGGAAGACCGGGTTTTCGAACAGATATAATCCTATTTCGGTAATTAATATCAGCATCATGCTCTATAAGCCAATCTACCCCTAAAATGGCATCATAACCTTTCATGTCAAGGTATACTAAATTTGCGGGGAGATTGTGATTTTTCACTATTACCTCACTATCAGGATAATACTCGGCAAGCTTTGTTCCAGAACCTAAAGGTGTAGTAATAGCAAGATCTGAAGGTCAGGGAACTGATGCAGTTGGCAATGTTTTCACAAAAGTAGTGGAGATAAAAGAATGAGAGGCACTAGTATCAAATAGCACAAATGTAGGACGGGAACAAATTTGAAGGGTACCTTCCATAAGTCCACCATCCTTGGGTGCTTCTTCTTCTTCTAGAACAGCATTGAGGCGAGCTTGCCTCTTACGTCCTTCACTGGACGGTTGATCCTTCATAAGGGGGCAATCTGGCATACGATGCTCTCTGCTTCCACAACGTAGACACGCACCAAGGCGCTTCCAACATTCTTCATCCGAATGGCCGAACTTTTCACAAAACGTGGAAGCCGCTATGACTTGCTCCTTCTCCTCTTTGGCTTTCTTGTGTTTCTGGGAACTTCCACTGTTCTCGCTCCGTGATCTTTTCTTACTATCACGGCTTTTGTAGGGCTCCGTGATGCTGAACTTCACCTTCTTATAACGCCGATCAGATCGTCGGCTAGACTCCTCTCCTTTTCCTTTCAATTTCTCGACCTTCTCTAAGGTCCTTTCGCATAAATACGCCCGCTGAACCATCACCGCATAGGTACGGATATTTTGGGTCCCGAGCTGCTGAATGAAACCGGGTCATAACCGGTCCATAAACCGATTGGCCTTTAATAAATCGGTACTGATTAAATGCGGTGCATAAGGTGCTAGCCTGGAGAATTAAAGTTTATACTCCGCGACTGTCATCATTCCTTGACGAAGAGAGGTGAACTCCATAGCCTTTCTTTCTATGACATGTTCAGAGAAGTACTGAGCACGGAATAGAGTAAGAAAACCATCCCATGTATGAGGTGTGTTGGGTCCCGTAGTGCAGGAACACAGATCTAGAGGGGGGGTGAATAGATCCTTCTACTAAAATAAAGTCCAATTGAAGCTTTAAGCTGGCTCACAGCGGAATTAGCAAGATTATCAAGAGTGAGAAATTTAAACTAATTAGAATAGACTTGATTCTCTCAATCTCACCGTACTTACTCGAACAGAAATTAGATATGAACAACAAGGCAAAACACCACAACACAAACCACAATGCACGGGGATTTTTAAGGTGGTTCGGGACCACGACGGGCTCCCTACGTCCACCCCTCACCAAACTGGTGAGGGTTCACTTGGGGAAAAATCCCCAACACGGAGATGACGCTCCAAACACGCACGGGGATAAATCCCCACACACACACACGGGGACGTGCCCCAATGCACACACACACACACACACACACACGCACGAAGACGAAGTCTCCAACACGATCCAACTAGCGGATCAACAAAACGCACATACGCTGCGACAAGTGCATCAAACTTTATACACACGTAGATTTTAGGAAGACCTACGCACACATATGAATCAAGTACGACACACACACAAATGACCACAGATCCAACAACGATCCAAACACACACAAGTATGCAGTTTATAAGAAACACAAATCTGACATTGAAAACACAATAAGGCACAGTTGAGAAAAACTCCTGATTCGGCTCCCCTTTGAATGTATGTTGTTGATCTTGAATGTGGCTTCAATCTACACTTGAACGGAAGTTTAATATGTGCTTGCTTGGCACTTCTTTTCCTTAGACAACACTCTCTTTATCTCCCTTGGATCATTATTGACTCCCCTTAGATCGTTCTTGAAGGATGATGAAGGATTCTTGCACAAATGATGTTGTAGCTTGATTCTCTATGCAACTTCTGGTTAGAGATCGATTGGAAACTTGTTTACAGCTTCTTCCCTTCACATTCACGCTCAAAACCTAGTGGAAGAACCCCTGGAGCTGCTACCTGCGACCTGCACACACAAAGTTGAAGAAAAGAATAGTTTTCAGGTTTTTCCCTTAGGGTTTTCACTCCAATAAGATGTTTTATAGACTTAGGACGGTCAAGAGATAGCCTAGGGTCCAGATCTAGATATCCTAGAGTGATTTGGGGCTTTTGGACCGCATTGGGAGGACTTTTGGTGCACTTATACGAAGGTCAAATATGACGGCGTCGCCACGTACCGGAATGGGTCGACCCTTGGGGTCGACCCTCGGGCAAACAGAACACAAACCAGAATGATTTCTGGTTCAATTTTACAGGGGTCGACCCTCGGGCTAAACAGAACCAAATCTTGGTTCTAGTTTACAAGGGTCGACCCTTGGGGTCGACCCATTGATGGGTCGACCCTTTCAGGTAGGGTGCAAAAAACTAGTTTCTGTCTTGAACAGAAACACTGAGGGTCGACTCATGGGGTCGACCCTTGCAAGTAAGTGATGGAAAAAAACCATTTTTAGCCCCTTTAAGCTATGCAAAACCAATGGAATAAATATGACCAAAGTCCCTTGATTCTGGATAATTAGTTCTAATGATTTGAACCTGCATAACCATAGAAAAACTAAATTACTATCAATTTGAAAATCAAATGAACATATCTGTTGAAACTAGCTTTTCTAGAATGAATATGAACATAATGGCATCCAAATGAACCCGAAACATTATCATCTCAAAGGCCATGATCTCAAGAGTGAAAATGTGAGTTCAAAATAAGAATCTATCAAGTTATCATTTCAACCAAGCCATGTACACCAACTTGTATAGTCAAAAATAAGGATTTGAAGTTGTTATGCTTTCATAAAAAACCCAATCAAGCTATTTTCACACAACCAAACTTCTAGAGGTTCTTTTACACATTTCAAATGAAGCTCAATGAAATATACTAGAAACATGATGAGGCTCATATTCAACTCTCCACAATCATGCAATCAAGCATTAACACTTGGAACTTATTCTTATCAAGATATATCATTGAACTAACTCAACCAAGTATTTGGCTTCTCAAATCAATCAATAAAAATACATTCCACCAAATGACAAGGTTTTGTTATGATAAACATGGACCTCTGAATTAATCAAAAACAATGACATGGGAGCTCAACCATTCAGTCACAAGGCAACCAAATCTTCAACAACAAAATGCTTCATCACACAAGTGTTAACAATTATGCCAATTGCAAAACATGCATAATATCATGGAACCACATTCATTTAAATGACATTCTTTTTGATTAAGAACTAACATTCATGAAGCATTATCTCAAGAGGAGCATTGATATAAACTTTCCAAATTAAATTACCATGAGTCCAAGAAACGAGCAAGCATCATTAAAAGCACATCCACCAAATTTCAAGTTACAAGGTTGAGGATATTTCAAGCCCAAAAATCTTATGAGGAAAATGCATGAAAATACCCAACCAAGACTTTGAAAAGTTATTTGATGAAATGCATGAAATATAGAAGAGTCAACGCAATGCAATGAGTCAGTCAACTCCCTTTTTCAGTAAGATCTTTATTGATAAAATCCTTTGAGTTCCAAACATGAATCATGGAATTTTATCCTGCAAATCAAAATATTCAATGCATAAGATCCTTAAATACAAATCATTCATATAACTTTCAAATATGAACAGAGTTAACTCCCTTTAAGAAGAAGAGCTCCATTGATGGACTCCTTTAGATTCCAAGTATGAGCCATGAAGTTGTGTTCCTACAAACCAACATAAATATAACATTAGTTCCTTAAACACCGAGAGTTCACATGACTTTCAAGAGTAAACATTGACTCCATCTTTCAACTCATCAAATCAAGATATAAAACATGTTGCTCAATGAAACACATACACACACAAACACAATCGTTTTGATATCATTGAAACCAAGCACGAACTTGGGGATGTAACAATCTCCCCCTTTTTGATGATGACAAAATGATGTGTGTGATAATACAGATTTTACAAACATGTGCAAACATTGAGCATACACCAATTCTCTCATGCTCCCCAAGACAACATCCATCATAGGCATTGATCATTGAGCACACACCAAACATTATCCCCCTTTTTGTCATCTACAAAAAGACAGGGAGTTATGTGACATAAAATGAACACGTAAGCACAAAGATATGATACCAAATATTGATCAAGATAGAGGTACAAACATATACAATTTCAATTCTCGAAGAGGGAGCCTCGAAGATAGGATACCATTTGTTTGTTGAACTCAGTTTGGCATTTATGCAACATGAAGTGTTTAGAATATGCATTTCAAAATGAACTATGCCAATTGTTGGAAAGTATGGATTTGTTCAAGCTGTTATCATGAATGAACTATTTGCATGCTGAAATTGTCAAATATGCAAATATGCAAATATGCACACGATTAGCGTCATCTTTCAAATGCACTGAATATGCACTATGTGAATGCTAATCATGCAAGATATGAAGCTATGCACATGATGACTTCTATCCTTCAAATGCAAGGTTTATGCTCAGAATTAGACTCAAGGGGAATGCATGAACATGCAAGCACACAAGCACAATCGTCATGCACACAAATATTACATATAGTAACTCCCCCTAAATGAGGCATGGGTTAAGAGAAGAGCATGTGATTCAAATTCAAGAGTGTAAGACATGAAACATAACTAAGAGATTTGTGCATACATAACTAGGAGTACTACATAAACTATGAATGTAGGCAAATTCATAAAATACATACATCACAAAAATACCCATGTGAAATGTGAGGCAATGACTAATGAGCTTCAAAACATATGGATTTTAAGATTTTCTAAAGAACACTAGAAGGTAATCTCCTCTCTATATTTTCACTTTAGATTCTCGACTATCGGTACCTTCGCACAACCCCTATTTTATTTCTTTTAAAAGACTTCACCTTTCGGCGTGAGTTTCCTCATGTGTCGCAATAGGGATTCCCGGCTACTTGGATTTGTCACACATATGGATTTGTTTCTCCTTTCGACACGAGTTTCCTCCTTTGTTTCAGGGGAGATTCCAGGTTACTCGGATCCATGTTCCACTTATTCAATTTTTTGTGGGGTAGGTAACTTTTTTCTCACGATTACTCTTTAATGTCCATGTAGAGATTCAAGTTCCCGTTAAAGTGTTGGAAGAAATTTCTTAAATCCTTATCAATGAAAGTCATTAAATTCATTATGTGCAAGAGTGTAGGGGTAAATTTTTATTTTACATGTATAAAATAAATCTAACAAGACACGGCTATGACTCCCCCTAAATGTATGCATGGTCGAAAACAAATCCTCCCCCTTAATATATGACATGTATCACATATGAATAAAATCACTGTAATGTTATTTATCAAGGAGGTGAGGTGTTAGAAATATCAAGAAATAATTTCATAGGGTAAATACTTACAAGCATGCAAGGATTCATGAAACATTCATGCAAGCATTCATGAGTCAAGATATGCTATTATCATGAAATATATGCATATGCTCTATATGCATGAATATGCAATATGCATCTTTTTGTCATTTTATATGCATAGTATGTATATGCCAAAATGTCAATGCATTCTTTTTATGTAAGTTTTTAGTTTTTGTAATGACTTGAGCATTTAAGAAAGGCATGAAGCAGGTGAATACATGAGATGGATTTTCAATGAATTTGACACTGAATCATGAGCATTATATTTCAGATTTCATCATGAAAAGCCATGTCCCTTAGAACCCAATGTTCAACTATGATCATCCAAAGATAATATTTCATGAGACATAAGCTTCAGTTTGAACATGATACGCCCTACATGTGTGAATATGCAAATAACCAAGTTTCCAACAGATTTCACACAAAATTTGGAAAATGAGCAAGATAAGTGTTTGAACATCTATTAACAAGAGTAGATTTCTAAACATGTCAAACAACTTGTCAATTTTTTAAATCAATCACATATGGTCAATGAGCTTTAAACTGAGCCATGGTCAACATTCAATATGAATTGTTACTTTTGATCAAGCAAGTCCATAGTTCATAAAATTTTGCCTTTTGAAATAAGAAGGATTTCAGATTGAATTTGAAAGCTATACAAATCAAATGCAAATTGATTTCATCCAAAACACATGGTTCCTCATAAGCCAAGTAATTCAATTTTTTGAATTTTGGTACAAGGCGGAGAACATAGGTCCAAAGACCACCATCACGCTTAGTGGAAGTATTAAGTTGAACGTAGTCCAACCTTGTCTAACCACCATTTGATATACCAAATATTCATCCATTGAAGACATGTATGGCTTGTGAAGAATTTAGAGCATAACATGAGAACATGCCAAAATCTGATTCCAAAACATCAAAACCACCAAGTTTGACAGTGAAGGAGCAAAGTTGGAGTTTTACCATATGAGTGTGTCTTGTTCTATTTTACTGGAACCACTTTCATTCTTTGTTTACCTCAAGGCACACCTTCATCACAACTGACTCATTTGTCAGATTTTGGGCACCCAAGCCTTCTTGGGTCTTTGGATATTAGAAGCATTTCTTCCATAAGTTTTCTTTGACATTTTCATTGCCACCTTGTCATCACTATTCATGATCCTGCAATCCTCAATAACATGTCCATGGTTTTCACAATAAAGGCATTGAGGAGAGACAGTTTTACCAAAGGACTTCCTTTTAGGAGTAAAGGAATTTTTAAATCCTTTCCATCTTCTATTTTCAAAAGGTCTAGATTTAACAAAATTAGACCTAGCATGCATTCTACAAGCATGAAAATTTTCTATTTTCAAAAACCAACACTCTTTCATAACATGCCCGTACTTACCACAATGAAAACACTATGGAGATTCGGTTCTATGGAATGACTTTCCATTGTTTACACGAGTGTTTGTGAACAAGTTTCTCTTATAGGATGAAGACCCTTGAGCATTGGAGGCATGTTCAGTTTTAAATTTTCTTTGAAGGTTTGATTGTGCATTCATGGCATGAAAATCATCATTTTACTTCATAAAGTAATTTTCTATCACATGGCCTAGTTTATGATAGTAGAAGCAAGAAACATTTTTCTTTCTTTTGAAGGCAGATTTATCTTTGCATGCTTTTTCATCATCCATTTTCAAGACATCATAATCATTCATTTCATGACCAGACATGCCACAATAGAAGCATTCAACATTCAACTTTGATTTTTAAGATCTATCTGACATGGAAGGCTTTTTGTTGAGATTTTTCTTTTTATCAAAACTATTTTCAGAGATTTTCACTTGAGCAACGGGAGGAGGTGTTTTAGAGGTGCTAGGAATGTCGGAGACATGAACAAAAGATATTTTCATCTTTGATTCAAAAGATTTTTTATTGATCAGGATGTAACCAAGACCCTCTTTTTGAAAGTTCACTTTAACACCTAGCAATGTGTCTAAGTTCTCCTTCCCTTTGACAAATCTAGACAAATCAAGCTTCAATTTATTGATCTCTTTTTCACATGCAAGGATTTTATCATCAAGCAAATAATTCTTTGAAGTGAGTTTTTCATTTTCTTACATGAGATTTTTATTTTCCAGATTTGTGCAGTGGAGTTTTTCAGCAAGCTTTTCAAGAACCATTTCAGTTTCAACATGCTTTGATATCTAAGTAAGCAACTGTTCATTCTCATGCTTCAACAATGAGATTTCTTTTTCAAGTTTATCAAAGCATCTCAATCTTCCCTCTAGCAAGGAATTCTGAATTAACATAGCACCATTTTTCTTTTTAAGATCATCATTTTCATCCATGATGCTCTTGTTATCAATTTCAGAATCAAGCAATTTCTCAAACAACTTATCATCATCAGACAAAGAAGCTAACTTGTTTCTAAGATATTTTTCTATTTCTTCAAGTAATGAAATCTTAGACAACAAGTGTTTGTTTTGATCAAACAAATCATGAGAATCAGTATCAATTTCAAGAGCAGTATTAGATTTTCTAAACATCTCAAGCTCCTCATTCATACAAGACATCTCATCTGAAAATAATTCAACTTTGGATTCTAAAAGTTCCTTTTCATATTCTAGGTTCTCAATCTTTGACTCCAAAGTTTTACAATTTTCACATGAAGGATTATCATGCACATTCTCATTAATCTTCCTTTTCAATGTTTTATTTTCAGATTTGAGTTTCTTGCATTTATCATGCAGTTCAGGATATGCAATTTCCCATTCCTCAATAGAGAGTTCTTCAGATTCCGGCTTTACCTCATCATAATTTTCTTCATTGAGTTGATCATCATTGTCGGCCATGAGATAATTTTGTCATTCCATCTCTTGAGCTTTGATCAACTGATTCACAAGCTCCTTTGCCGTTCTATAAGAAGAAACAAATGGAAACATATGAGTATCAATGGCACTTTTCAATAAATTTAAGACAATGACATTTTCATGGTTCTTCAATTTATCTTGACTATACCACTTGGTCTCATCTAGAGGCAATATGTGAGGACCATCATAAATCAACTTCCAAAGATTAGGATTAATTGAATTGATCAGTCCACACATTTTACCTATCCATGAAATAACATCAGAACCATTAAGAATAGGAAGACAATTCATCGACATGTGCTCAACAGAAAAATTCATGATTGTAGAATGCACTAAGATCACTCTGTAGATCGTGAGATCAAGGGACTACAGAGCCAAGCTCTGATACCAATTGTTGGGTCCCGTAGTGCAGGAACACGGATCTAGAGCGGGGGTGAATAGATCCTTCTACTAAAATAAAGTCCAATTGAAGCTTTAAGCTGGCTCGCAGCGGAATTAGCAAGATTAGCAAGAGTGAGGAATTTAAACTAATTAGAATAGACTTGATTCGCTCAATGTCACCGTACTTACTCGAACAAAAATTAGATATGAACAACAAGGCAAAACACCACAACATAAACCACAATGCACGGGGATTTTTAAGGTGGTTCGGGACCACGACGGGCTCCCTACGTCCACCCCTCACCAAACCGGTGAGGCTTCACTCAGGGAAAAATCCCCAACACGGAGACGACGCTCCAAACACACACGGGGATAAATCCCCACACACACACACGGGGACGTGCCCTAATGCACACACACACACACACACGGAGATGAAGTCTCCAACACGATCCAACTAGCGGATCAACAAAACGCACACACACTGCGACAAGTGTAGCAAACTTTATACACACGTAGATCTTAGGAAGACCTACGCACACATATGAATCAAGTACGACACACACACAAATGACCACGGATCCAACAACGATCCAAACACACACAAGTATGCAGTTTATAAGAAACATAAATCTGACACTTAAAACATAATAAGGCACAGTTGAGAAAAACTCCTGATTCGGCTCCCCTTTGAATGTATGTTGTTGATCTTGAATGTGGCTTCAATCTACACTTGAACGAAGGTTTAATCTATGCTTGCTTGACTCTTCTTTTCCTTGGACAGCACTCTCTTTATCTCCCTTGGATCTTTCTTGACTCCCCTTAGATCGTTCTTGAAGGATGATGAAGGATTCAAGCACAAATGATGTTGTAGCTTGATTCTCTATGTAACTTCTGGTTGGAGATCGATTGGAAACTTGTTTGCAGCTTCTTCCCTTCACATTCACGCTCAAAACCTGGTGGAAGAACCCCTGGAGCTACTACCTGCGACCTGCACACACAAAGTTGAAGAAAAGAATAGCTTTCAGGTTTTTCCATTAGGGTTTTCACTCCAATAAGCTATTTTATAGACTTAGGACGGTCAAGAGATAGCCTATGGACCAGATCCAGATATCCTGGAGTGATTTGGGGCTTTTGGACCGGATTGGGAGGACTTTTGGCGCACTTATACGAAGGTCCAATATGACGGCGTCGCCACGTACCGGAATTCAAGGGTCGACCCTCGGGTAAACAGAACACAAACCAGGATGATTTCTGGTTCAATTTTACAGGGGTCGACCCTTGGGGTCGACCCTCGGGCTAAACAGAACACAAAACAGAACCAAATCTTAGTTCTGGTTTACAGGGGTCGACCCTTAGGGTCGACCCTTCAATGGGTCGACCCCATGGGTTGACCCTTTCAGGCCGGGTGCAAAAAACTAGTTTCTGTCTTGAACAAAAACACTGAGGGTCGACCCATGGGGTCGACCCTTGCAAGTAAGTGATGGAAAAAACCATTTTTAGCCCCTTTAAGCTATGCAAAACCAATGGAATAAATATGACCAAAGTCCCTTGATTCCGGATAATTAGTTCTAATGATTTGAACCTGCATAACCATAGAAAAACTAAATTACTATCGATTTGAAAATCAAATGAACTTATCTGTTGAAACTAGCTTTTCTATAATCAATATGAACATAATGGCATCCAAATGAACCCGAAACATTATCACCTCAAAGGCCATGATCTCAAGAGTTAAAATGTGAGTTCAAAACAAGGATCTATCAAGTTATCATTTCAACCAAACCATGTACACCAACTTGTATTGTCAAAAACAAGGATTTGAAGTTGTTATGCTTTCATAAAAAACCCAATCAAGCTATTTTCACACAACCCAACTTCTAGAGGTTCTTTCACACATTTCATATGAAGCTCAATGAAATATGCTAGAAACTTGATGAGGCTCATATTCAACTCTCCACAACCATGCAATCAAGCATTAACACTTAGAACTTGTTCTCATCAAGATATATCATTGAACTAACTCAACCAAGTATTTGGCTTCTCAAATCAATCAACAAAAATACATTCCACCAAATGACAAGGTTTTGTTATGATAAACATGGACCTCTCAATTAATCAAAAACAATGACATGGGAGCTCAACCATTCAATCACAAGGCAACCAAATCTTCAACAACAAAATACTTCATCACACAAGTGTTAACAATTATGCCAATTGCAAAACATGCATAATATCATGGAACCACATTCATTTAAATGGCATTCTTGTTGATTAAGAACTAACATTCATGAAGCATTATCTCAAGAGGGGCATTGATATAAACTTTCCAAATTAAATTACGATAAGTCCAAGAAACGAGAAAGCATCATTAAAAGCACATCCATCAAATTTCAAGTTACAAGGTTGAGGATATTTCAAGCCCAAAAATCTTATGAGGAAAACGCATGAAAATACCCAACCAAGACTTTGAAAAGTTATTTAATGAAATGCATGAAATATAGAAGAGTCAACGCAATGCAATGAGTGAGTCAACTCCCTTTTTCAGTAAGATCTTCATTGATGCAATCCTTTGAGTTCCAAACATGAATCATGGACTTTTATCCTGTAAATCAAAATATTCAATGCATGAGATCCTTAAATATAAATCATTCATATAACTTTCAAACATGAACATAGTTAACTCCCTTTAAGAAGAAGAGCTTCATTGATGGACTCCTTTAGATTCCAAGTATGAGCCATGAAGTTGTGTTCCTACAAACCAACATAAATATAACATTATTTCCTTAAACACCGAGAGTGCACATAGCTTTCAAGAGTAAATATTGACTCCATCTTTCAACTCATCAAATCGAGATATAAAATATGTTGCTCAATGAAACACATACACACACAAACACAATCATTTTGATATCATTGAAACCAAGCACGAACTAGGGGATGCAATAAGGTGCATCAGCCGGAGGTGTAGGTACTGATTTCCACCACGTGTGTGCATCTTTATTGAGTTGGAAGGTTGCGAGACGCACTTTTTCTTGGTCCGTGCATTGAATAACATGGAAGATGCGATTCATCTCATCCATCCAGTTTTCTACCTCATCCGGATTAGAAGAACCATAGAACCGCTGAGGGTTTAAGCTCCAAAAATTGCGATGCAAGTCACCAACCCTTGCCCCTGCCTAGGCCATAGTTTGTAATGCCTGAGTAAGGCCGGCAACGGTTTGTTGCATGCCACCCCAATCTACGCGATGTGCCATTACAATAATGAGGTACCTGAGAGAAATAACAAATTGTTAATTCTCATGGAATTAGAAAGAGATTAATCTTAAAACAAATTAACTATCCTTTCCCGGGCTCTACCCAATTCTCGCATGGGTGAGGAAATTTCTTCATTAGTTCATAGGTAGGGGTCCTTAAACCTTGGACTTATCCTAGGACATGACTCTTTTTCCTAAGTCATGAGACTTAGGCTCTAATACCAACTTAATTGTCATGCCCCGAGCCTTTTATTACCGCGGAAGACTAGCTCGAGGAACGTGAACAGTCGGCATGATAAGTCTCTTGCAAGCAAGAACGATCAGAGTGCAAGACAATCACACATTAGATGCAATTGCACAATAGTTTACTCAAACTCCAACTTTATTTCATTAATAATATAAATATCCAAATACAATAGCTTTCAACCTTCAATAATTCAAGGAAAAAGGAACTTACAAAGACTTTATCTAAACATTATTGACTTTCCTAAGTCTTCACTCTCAGTTTGATATGACTTTTATCTCGCTCTCAGACCCGCTACTTGTATAACTCGAATCCGAATTCGTATCACTTGCATCTCCTGAAAAGAATGATAAAATATGTAATGAGCACACTTGCCCAGTTGGTATCTTCGCATCAACATGATTAGTAATATTTAAGTAATTATCATTTTAGCTCTAAAGAAATAAGGTAAAATCATGCGAATGCGATTAAACCAAGGTAACACGATGATCATGTAAGATAAAATGAGCAAGTATGAATGTAACAAGAATATGATATGGCCTTTCATGAACAAGAATGTACAAGAAAGTCATGTATCATTCAAGAATGTACTCTTAACTTAGTAGCAAGTACTTCATGAATTTCTGTGGAATAACATGTAACAAGCTGGAAAGTCATGTACGTGTCGTGGATTTTCACTTCACAAGCCGTGGATCTTCACTTATTTATCGAGAAAGTACTCCAAGCGCAATGCGACGCCAGTAGCATCATACCCCATGATTTATAATAGTATATTTCCGACAATCAGTCGAGGGGACTAGCATAGAGCCCTTGAACATAATCAATGCTCGGTCTGCATCTTCAAGTATAAATCAAGCTACTTCCACACATGTAAACAATATGGCCAAGAATGTACAATTTCAACGATAGGTTCAAAATAAAGTAATCCATCATAAGAATGCTTCTATTTAAATTAAAGAATTTCAATGAACACATTAAAACTAGGTTATGCCATGAAAATAAATAGTCAGCATAACGGTTCATTTCTTAACTTTCATAATTTAAGATTAAGTATCTTGAACAATATGACAAGTCCTAGACCATCAATAATATATCTAGGAACTTTGAAATATCAACCCTTGGGTCAAACCTCAGGTTAACTCACTCAAGAACTGTGACGGTCAATTAATGGGCCGTTACATGAACGTGACGGTCTATAATTGGGCCGTTACAATAGATCGAATCCAGAAAGAATAGTTGGACTCAGTGAATGTGACAGTTGTATACTGGACCGTTAGATGAGTCTGACGGTCTAGTATTATGTCGTTACATAGTAAAAACCCGAAAACATCGATAGTGCTTTCTAATCAATTGGGCTTTAAAGGTATAACCAACTCGGCGTCCTAGTCGGAATCCCATGCTCGCGGAGAATTACGGAGGCCTTGAAACCAGATTTCCTCGTATATTTGAAGGAATATCCAATAGAGAGATTCTCAAGTTCAAGAATATGTTCCTATAGTGTAAAAGTGTGAACTAATGGTCATATACCGGAATATATGCCATGTACTTAGAAAATTGACTCTATAGATAGAAAGAATGTGTAACAATGTGAATCCATGATAAAACTCTGTCAATATATCAGTAACAATTATGTTTTAATACAAAACTATAAAACTTTATCAATGAAATTAACATGTACTTTAAAATAACTCAAAGTGCTTTTAAACATACCTGGATCAATTTATAAACTCAAAGTTATGAAAAATAGGTCAAACTTAGATAACTAGGCTTATTCATAAGTAAATTTGACTATTTTTAACTCTATCTCGGGTTGATAGAACATAGTTATTCTGACGGTCGAACATGGGCGCATCACAGTGTTGTGACAGTTTATTGTGGAACTGTTAGAGTGTTGTAACGCTCTGGTTAAGGTCTGTCAGAGATAACAGAGAAGTTTAAGTATAACAGGGAGTGTGATGGCTTATCGTAAGGCCGTTATATCCCTCTGATGGTCTAACTAAAGGCCGTTAGAGTCCTGTTGACAGGAAAGTAAAAAGATAAAAGACTATGCCTTGAAACATGTCATGCTTTGAAAAGACTTAACTAATCTAGTCATGATAAAACGAAGTATAGTCCATCTAGATGCATAGGTCGCAGTGAAGGAACAAGAGAATATATGTTATCTTCATTTAAGGCTAAAGACATGCATGTATGTATACACTTACTAAAACATGAAATTCAAAGTCTATGATGCATGGAATCAATCAAAACCAGAAGACTTTTATCCCTAACATGATATTCTTGTCATTCATGAGATGACCTACCTCTTTACTGGGCTTTCAACTTCCAATTTGGGACTGCAGGACACGCCCTAGTTCTTTCCTTCCAGTGACTTTTCAGCAACTTCACGTCACTCTAACTTCTCAATCTCTTTATCTAAGGACGTGAAAATTTGAGGGTATGAAGGTGAAACTAAGGGGAACAGAAAGTTCTAAAGATACTTAGGCTAATTACCTCATTTTGGTGGTCTAATCTCCTGATCTTCAGCAGACTTTTGCTCAGATTTTTGGGTTGCTATGGTCGATCCAGCAACTTTGGAAGCATCAAACTTCTTGTAGAGTTGATCTCCTAGCATGAAATTTTGAGGAAGATTAGTCCTATGTTCAAGGAATAAAAAGCTCTAAAGAACTTACCCGAAATACTATCTCCTTACCTTAGTTCCACGCGAGCCAATGTAAGGGTCGCGCAGGTTAAAACTAGGGTCTATTTATAGGGTTTTGCTAGGGTTTTATGGATTAGATCGATTCTAGAGTCATTGTTAAAGCTTAGATCGACTTCTGAGAGTCCTTAACACGTTTACTAGTCCTCCCATCTCGATCCCAAAGTGATAAACTAGCAAAAATCTAATCTTTTTGCTTGTTCTTCCATTCACGGAACTGACAGCGTGTAACGGTCGTGTATTGGCGCGTTACCTGACTATGGTGGTCGCACGATAGACCACTACATTCACCGTTCGCAGAATTCAACTTAATTCAAACTCCTTAATTGTTTTATCCATATAATTATCTAATAAATGAGTATTTATCCTTAAAATTCGTGAATAAGCTAAATATCCTTCTAGAATATGGGCCAAACTTAATGGGCTTGGTCTTTAAACCTTTTGGGTTTTATTTATCAAAGTTGGATTAATATTTTAACATAATTGGGCTTTATAATTAGTTTAAGCTTTATAAATTTCTAATAAATTCTTGAAAATTCTTAAAATAATCTAGAAATTATTTATAAAAATTTTAGGGCACTACAGGGATCGCTTCTTGTTGTCACGGGACTTGTAGGGTTCTGTGATGCTGAATCTCTATCCTTTCCTTCCTCGTCGATCGAACTTCCGACTAGACTCCTCTTCCTTGCCCTTAAATTTTCCAACGTTTTACAAGTTCCTTTCACACAAATGCGCCCGTTGGACCATCTCCGCATAAGTATGGATATTTTAGGGTCCAAGTTGAGTAATAAAAATGGGCCTTAAGCCATCCATAAATCGGTTAGCCTTCAATAGATCGGTACTAACCAGGTGAGGAGCATATGGAGCAAGAGGAGAGAATTGAAGCTCATATTCTACCATGGACATCATGCCTTGGCGAAGAGAGGTGAATTCAGCGGCTTTTCTCTCCTTGACGTGCTTAGAGAAGTATTTCGCTCGAAAAAGTGTAAGAAATCCATCCACGTAAGTTATGCATTTTATGGTTGTGGTTTCCACCACGTACGTGCATCCTTGTTCAGTTGAAATGTGGCGAGACAGACCTTCTCTTGGAAAGTGCATTGCATGACCTCAAATATACAGTTCATATCGTCAATCCAATTTTCTGCTTCATCGGGGTTGGCGAATCCAGATAATCGGGGAGGATTTAAGCTCCAAAAATGCCCGTGTAGGTTTCCCGTGCCAGCCCTCGCACCAGTTTGGGCCACCGTTTGTAGGGCCTCGGTAAGACCCACAACTGTTTGTTACATCTCGTCCCAGTTGACACGGTGAGCCATTTTGGGATGGTACCTGAGAAGTAGAATGGTTTGTTCATTCCTATAGAATCAATCAAAATTAACCTAGAGGTAATTTCTAATTAACTATCTCATCCCGAGCTCTACCCAATACTCACATGGGTTGGAAATTTCTTTTATTAGTTCATAGGTGTGGGTCCTTAATCCTTGGACTTAGCCTATGACATGACATTTTCGTAGGGCATACTTATGCCTAGGCTCTTATACCACTTTAACTATCACGTCCCGAGATATAAGTACAACGGAAGATATTAGAGAACCTGAACAATCGGCTAGTACGCCACAAGCGAGCAATATAATCAGAGTGCTAGCACATCCACATATAAGTATAAATGCACAATAATAGAACAAAACCTTTACTTTCATTGAATAATAATCAAAGTACATGATATTGACACTTGACTCTTTGACTGACTTGACTCAATAAAAATTAAAAGTACATAGGATGACTCAATAAAATAAAAATTACATCATATGACTCCAGACTATCATAAGGACTTATAACACGCTAAGTCTTCTCTCGAGTCTTCAATCATCACTCTCGGACCCATCATTGGAATACTCGGAATCCAACCCAGTAGAGTTTCCTAGGAAGATTTGAAAAGTAGGGTAATGAGCACACTTTCCCAGTAGGTATCTTCTTATCAACATGAAGGTAATGTTTAAGTAATTAACATTTTAGCTCTAGAAAAAATAAAAGGAATGCGATAAATCATACAAATAAAATCCAAGTAATATTAATAACGAGATATAGATCATAGAGATATGAAGAATGTGAAGAGATAATAGAGCATGATCAAGCAAGGCATAAGATAAAGTGGCCTTTCATGAACTAGAATGTACTTTTCATAACCATAAAGGCTATGCACTAGAAAGTCATATAACAAAAATGTTCTAGCAAGCATGTAAATTTCACAAGTTTACCTTGTGATTTTCAACCGTTTATAAAAAAAGTACTCCCAGCGCAATGTGATACCAGTTAGCATCATATCTCATGGTTTATAGTACGTTTCCGACTATCTAACGAGGGGGCTAGCGTGGAGCCCTTGGACACTATCCATGCCCGCTCTTGCATCTTCAAGTTATAAATCAAGCTACTTCCACGAGAAATAAAGTAGGCCAATAATGTACAAGTTCAAACTATTATTTCATGATAACAAATATCAAGGTAAGAATGTACAAAAATTGAAATCATGAGGTCAAGGATGATTTAATGACAAGGTCATGCTACGGAAGAAATTCGGTAGCATAACGGCATGCTCCTTAACTTTCATAATTCATTACGTGGCTTTTCAATAAGGTATTAGGCTCTAGATCATCAATAGACCATCTAGGAACATAAGAAAATCAACCATTGGGTCAAACCTCGGGTTAGACAGGAACTGGGTAGAAGCGGTCATTACTAGACCGTTTCTAGACGGAGGCGGTCAAGGCAGGACCGCTATAATGAATTTGGCGGTTAGGTCAAGACCGTTTCTATATAGAGTCGACGCATGAAGAAAGAAGGTGTCGACGCAGTGATGAAATCTGGACTAACGCGGTCACGGGATGACCGCTAATAGACAGTAGCGGTCGCCTGATGGCCGCGACTATCCAGGACACAGAAAAAATGTCGATAAGTGCTTTCTAGACAATTGGGCTTTGAGGGTACAACTAGCTCGGCGTCCCAGTGGGAATCCCAGGCTCGCTGAGACTTATGGAGGCCTTGAAATAAGATCACCTAGTCCGATGGAAGGAATATCCAACAGAGAGGGTCACAAGTCTAAGATTGTATGTCTATGAGTGCAAAGTGTAACTAATGACATCGTACCGGAATACGTGCCATGTACTTAAAAAAAGACTCAAAAGTTGAGAGTGAGATCGTGATAAAACAACGATCAAAACATCTATAACACAAGTCCATAAACCATGTAGAAATAACTTTAATACAAACTATATGAGTTTTGGCATGAAAGTATCATAAGCTAAAAATAGGTTTAAAACACATTAAGGACATGAAATCTATCATGATGGATGAACAATAAAACCAAGGTCATAAATGTAAAGTCATAACTAGGAATAAGACCTAATTACCTAAGCTTAACATATATATAATAGGGTCACTCTTCAATCTATTTGGAGTTAACAAGTGCAGAATACTGAAACATAAAGGCGGTCTTAGGAGGACCGTTTCTAACAGTAGCGGTCTTGCCAGAATCGCTGCTATGCATACGCGGTCAGTCGGGGACTACTAAAAGACGTTTAGCTGTCTTGGGGAGACCGTTTTAGCCTGCCAGCCAGAAGGGTAAAAATAGAACGACTGAAGCCTATTCTAAGGCAATAAACTTCATGAAAACATGCTAGATAGAGAGATAAGATAGGATAGCTCATGGAGATGCATGGGTTACATGAATTAAGCCAAAACCATTAACTTTTCTTATTAAGGACATGATTCATGTATACAAAAATAAGTTAACTGCGCAGTGTAAATAAAATATGAAATTCGTCACATACAGAGCATGAAATCACATGAAACTAGAGGGCTTTTATTTTTAACTTGTTAATTTAGCCTTCTTATGAGATAATCTAACTCTATAATTGGCTTTAAACTTCAGATTTTGGACTGGAAGGATGCCCTAGTTTCTGCGTGTCCTGTGCCAAATCAGCAACTTCCTGTCCCTCCTTCTCCTCAACCACTTGACCTAAGTCCATGAAATTTGGAGGGTAGGTAGAAGATAGAAAGGGGAACAAATAGATCTAAAGACTCAACTTGAACTAACCTCGTTTAGGGCTTCTAATTTCCTGATCTTCACTAGACCGGTGCACTGTTTCCTGTGCAGCCTGCAGCGAACCAGAGACTTGCAGATGCTCTAGCTCTCCAACGGCTGGGTCTTCTAGCATGAAAATTGGAGGTGAGTTATATAAAACTAAGGAGAACATAAAGTTCTAAAGAACCAACCTGAGAGGAGGTCTCCTTACCATCAAACTACGCACTCCAAAACAAAGGTTCACGCAGGTCGAAGTTGAACCCTATTTATAAGGTTTGCCTAGGGTTTGAGTGATTAGATCGATTTGGGAGTCCTATTTAGGAGTATAACTGATCCTTAAGAGTCCTAGACTAGGTTTCCATGCCAGGTAACTTCGAATCATGGAGATCGGGATGGGAAAAATTAGATTTTTCCACGCTTCTAACACCTCCATCCACGGAGCATAGTAGTGGTCGTCTTGAGACCGCATTTATGCGGTTATTCCAAAAAATTTCTGATGTTTGGTTTTATCAACTATTTATCCCCTAATTGGTTTATTTACCCCATTTAAATCTGAAAATAGTCCCAATTACGTTTCTATAATTGGGCTTGGGCCTAAAGGTCTTGGAATTGGGTCTTTGGACCCATTTAAGTCGAACTTAGCCCTTTGGTTAATATAGGGCTATTAGATTTATTTAATTAGGCCAAAATTCTTTTAATAACCTATTAACCTCTTTAAATGTTTTAATAATTATATTTTATTCTAGAAAATGTCTTGAAAATTCTCATGCATTACATACAATTTCTGCCATATAGTGCCTCGAAAGGTGCCATCTTGATGCTGGATTGATAACTATTGTTATATGCAAATTCTATCAATGGCAAGTGCTCATGCCAACTACCGCCAAAATCTATCATGCAGGCTCGCAACATATCTTCGATAATCTGATTCATCTTTTCCGTCTGCCCATCACTCTGGGGATGAAAAGTTGTACTGAAGTTTAACCTTGTCCCCAAGGATGACCGCAATCCCTTCCAGAAGCGAGATGTAAACCTCAGATCTCTATTAGAGACTATAGTTATAGGAATCCCATGTAATCTAACCACCTCCTTGATACAAAGTGCCACTAGTACAACCATTGTCCATCGATTCTTAATAGGCATAAAGTGAGCAGCCTTTGTTAAACGGTCCACGATCACCCATATAGCATCAAACCCACCTCGGGTCCTTGGTAATCCGACGATAAAGTCCATGACAATACTATCCCACTTTCATTCCGGTATCTCAAGTGGTTTCAACTTTCTGACAGGCTTGAGGTGTTCAGCCTTAACTTATTGACAAACTAAACATCGGCTCACGCATTCTGCTATCTCTCTCTTCATATTAGGCCACCAAAAAGTACCCTTCAAATCTTGATACATCTTAGTAGCACGGGGATGAATAGTGTCATGCCCTGAACCGATAGTAACAGAAACTCGCTCAGAACGTGGCAGCGAAACAGTCATGACAATCAGAGCAACCTAGATGACAATAAAACAATACCACGCAACACATGGAGGCCGAAAAATAGAAATAAAAGTTTATTAACAACAACTTGTACGTTGACTCGAATTACAATAATGGACTCAAGTAAAAAGGAAAAGAAAAGAGAAAAAAGGACAAGTCTCACAACTCTATCTAGACTCAAGAAAATAAGAAAAAGACTTCAGGTCCACTAGATCACTCTTGCCCATTCTAGATTTCATGAACTATAGCTTCTAAATTACCTGAAAAATATTAAAAGAAGGGGGTGTGTAAGACCCATGCCTTAATGGATCCTTAATGGATTTTGTTCTATTATTTGTTCTGGAATTTGCAGCTATTTTCCTGGATTTTTAGGAATTTATCTGGTATTTTTCCGGATTTATTTGAGGGTTATTAGAGATCAATGAGATTTTAATATATATAATAATTATATTATATATATTTTAATTTTTTTTTTCTTTACTTTTAATCCCTCACCCTCTCACCCTCTCTCTCTCTCCCCGTCGATCTCTCATTCACCCTCACGCTCTCTCTCTCCTCATGCGATCGCCCCTCTCTCCTCCTTAGGGAACGCGGGCGAGACGGCGTCGGATTGAGACGTGGTTGGCGCCGGTGGATTCCTCGCGTCGAGAGGAACGCGTGGGTACCCATTTCGGCACGGTTCGGTGATCGTGGGAGCGGGGTGGAGCTTGAAGGCCCGGTGAGCCTACCTCGGTGCATGCGGCCTTTTCGCCCGTCTCGGCTTGCAAGAGGTAGGGGGATGGAATCCCGATCTCGCTAGGATCAGTTCCTATAGCTCGTTCTGTTGATTAGAACCCCATTGCATGCTTAATGTTCATATTTCCTAGTTTTGGGGTTTTAGCTAAATTCTTGATTTTAACGCTTATTAGGCGTTGCATGTGGTGTTTTTAGGTGTTATGGTGTTGTTTAGCATGTATGGTTTGGCAGGTTACAGGTTTTCACGGCGTTACCCGACGATTTCTATCGTCCGGGAGGGCCTCGGTTTTCAAATCGAACCCGCCCGTGTTCCAGGTGGTGTGACGGTCCTGCCAGGAACCGTCACACGCCTGACGGTCCTTGGTGGACGCGTCGTTTCCAAACGACGGCTCGTCGAGGACGCGTTATTTGGAGAGTAACGGTAGGAACCCCATCCGTTACTCGTGCGTGGTTTTACGTTAACCCGGTCAGGCGGTGCGCCCGACGGCCAGTCGGCCGGCCGTTGTTTCGATCCGACGCGTCTGGGTTAGGGCGTCGCTTCGCCTGCTATCGGTTTTGAATACTGTTCGTTGATGTCCGGCCTCGGGTTGAAGTAACGGCGGTGATCCAACGCGTCGTTACGAAGTAACGCACTGGGCCCCCTCCGTCACTCCCCTCTTGGGTCATTTGAGCTGGAACTCTGGTGGAAGTAACGACGGGACACTGACGCGTCGCTTCAGATGTAACGCGCCAGTCCCCCACCGTCGCTTGCCAGTAACGCATGGGCAGACGACCGACGTTTGCCTGTAGGTTTTAATATGTTCCCAGCCTTCTCGTTATGCGTTCCATAATATATACGTGCCATGTTTATATTGTTTTAGTATTCGGTGGCATGTTTCTTATACCAATAGAGTAGCTTTTCTTTCCATGCAATGGAGCCACTGTTGTTGCCCTAAGGTCTGTTGAGTACCAACCCGCTTGAGGATGGCGGAGGGGTGTGTTTCCCATGCACGGTTTGTAAGCTAGTTCCGTGGGCTCCCAGCCAATGGTAGCGTCCTACCAAGGGAGAAAACTAGCTAGAGGGCCTGGCTCAGGCTAGAGTCAGTGTGTGCACACGTGGTCGGAGACTGTGGACTGACACCGACGGGTGCCACTCCGACTGGTCACTTGGTTTGGTACTGTTTACGCGCTTAGCTTGTCGCTTTGCCGACTGCGAGTGCTTGAGACGCAGTGTAAGTCGTCAGTGGACGCTTCTGGTTTCTGCTCCAGTGGTTGTCCTTCCTTATTGTTTGGATTAGTTAAGCCTCATTCTATTTTGGTAGATTTAGTCTTAATTGCTTGCATTTACTTAGCTTTGGCATGCATTAGCTATTATACTTGCTTAGTTAGAGTTTATAGCTTTACTTGAGTAGTTATTCATACCATTGCCAGTTAGCTTATTTGAATGCATGCTCTATTTGCCGTTATTAATGCATGTATGCTTGTTTAGTGCGAGGTAGGGATCCGCGTGACCCCTACTGAGTCTGGCTGTGACTCACCCTTTCTCCTTTCAGGTGAGCCGCGCCCGTCGTCTCCCGGTGCTTCGTGAGCCGTTTTGGAGACCGTGTCTAGCTGCCAGCTTTAGTCGAGGCGCCTTTTTAGGCTTGCTTGTACTTTTGCCAGGGTATGCCCCGTGTAGTTGTACCTTTTGGACTAGTACTTTGGCTTATCTGGACTAGTATATATATATCACTCTGGTTATTTTGTTTTGCTTCCGCACTTGTGTTATTTTTAATGCTTAATTGTATGTTGCGCGTTCTAAATTCCAATTCGTTATGCATACCCCCTCAGCACTTTTCTACTAACCCTTCAGGGGCCTCATCAGCCTCTTGGGTGGCTTCCCCAGTTCTTGATATCGGTGTATCGATGTTATCGGTATATCGGTATCCTGAACTCTGGGTCGTTATAGTTGGTATCAGAGCGTTGTTTGAGGAATTGTATAAGGAATTGAAATTTGTGCTTTGTCCAGAGCTCGTCCTGTAGTCGTCTATTGCTGGCATAGGGTGTTTTCTGCGAGATTGATGGTTTTTGCTGTTGTTTTGTGTTCTCGGCAGAGTAATTATGCCGCCTCGTCGAGGAAGACCTCCTCGTGTTCCTCGAGATGCGCCCCGGGAAGATAGTGGTTCTGCACCTCCTCCTGCAATTCCAGCTGTTCCAGTTGTTCCTCCTCCAGCGCCGATTGTTGCTCCTCCTGTTGAAGTGCCTGGTAGTCGAGGCAAGGCTTTGAAAGAATTCCTGATGTTCAATCCGCCTGCTTTCGATGGTCAAGCTGATCCAGAAGTGGCAAGGCAATGGTTGGATGCGATCGAGCGGGTGTTTGTCTCGATGGAATGTACTGAAGATTAAAAAGTTATGCTTGTTGCTTTTCAACTCCAAGGTACGGCCATTTCGTGGTGGAAAGCCGAGTGGCAGATTGCCTTTCTTTCAAGACCTCTTCGGCAGATCACGTGGGCAGAGTTCGCAGCTGCTTTTGAGCGTGCATACACTCCTGCCTATTTACAAATGGCGAAGATGTATCAATTTATGGAGCTGACGCAGGGCAGTATGACGGTGCTCCAGTATCGGAATAAGTTTATGGAATTGGGTCAGTATGCGCCCCATGTGCTGGCCGGTGAAGCTTTGAAAACCCAGCAATTTTTGCGAGGTTTGAGGCCCGAGTTGAAGATGCCCCTCATTGCCAGTCTTGTTGCGGATTTGGATAGTGCGTGCCAGACAGCTGTGGCACTAGAGCTGGAGATGACGAGACCAGGTGGATATCCCCAGACAGGGTCAGTGCAGCCGGTAGCTCAGTCGCAGCAGACTTACCGACCGTGAGTGCCAGGTGTCCCCTCGGTCCAGTCAGAGGTTAGTGGTTCTTCCTCTCCTTCCAAACCCAAGTTCAAAAGGTTCAAGAAGAAGAAGAAGTTTTTCCAGCAGCCGACAGCACCTTCTTCTCAGACTCGGTAGAGCTCAGCTGTCAGTCAGCCATGGACGTGTGAGAGATGCGGTGGTCATCATAAGGGCCAGCCGTGCTCTCTCCCTGTGGTGTGTTTTCGTTGTGACCAGCCTGGTCATGTGGTTCGGGATTGCCCGCTGAGGCCGAATCAATAGCAAGCTTCTTAGTTTTCTCAACCTCAGCAATCACAGTTCAGACCTCCTGCACCGCAAGCTCAACAACAATTTTACTCTCAGGCGTCGGCGTCTTCTCAGCAATCTTCAGCTGGTTCTAAGAAGCAGAAAGGCAAGGTTTCTCATTTGACTAGAGCTGATGCTGTTGCGTCCCATCTGGTTGAAGGTACGATTATGCTTTATGGTCATTTAGCTCGTGTCTTATTTGATTCTGGTGGTTCTCACTCTTTTATTTCTGAGGATTTCATGGCATGTATTGAGGAACCGACTTCTGAGATGTCTTATGAGTTATTTGTTGAATTGCCTTCTGGAGATTTCATGGTTACACCTTTGTGCCTGGAAGAGTCTCCTGTGATGATTGATAATCACCAGTTGCCGGCGAGATTGTATGCGTTGCAGCTGGCAGATTATGATGTTATTCTGGGAATGGATTGGTTGGAGCATTATGGAGCTGTGGTTGACTGCAGATCGAAGAAAGTCTATTTTCAGCCGCAGGGGAAATCAGCTTTTTATTTCCAAGGTATTCGATCCCGATCTTCTCGTATGATTATTTCTGCTATTCGAGCCTATAGGTTGCTAAGTGCAGGTTGCCAGGGATTTCTTGCTTTAGTGGTTGTTGTTGAAGAACCACAACGGGATGTTTGTGATATTCCTATTGTCTGTGAGTTCCCTGATGTATTTCCTGACGAGTTGCCAGGCTTGCCCCCAGAGCGAGAGATAGAGATGGTGATTGAACTGATTCCGGGTACAGGCCCCTTAGCAAAGGCACCGTACCGAATGGGTCCAGTTGAATTGAAAGTACTGCGTGCACAGCTACTAGAGTTACTGGAAAAAGGTTATATTCACCCCAGTTTTTCTCTGTGGAGTGCCCCGGTGCTATTTGTGTAAAAGAAAGATGGAAGCCTGAGACTTTGTATTGATTACAGGCAATTGAATCAGGTGACTATCAAGAATAAGTATCCGCTTCCCAGGATTGATGATTTATTTGACCAATTACAGTCTGCTACTGTCTTTTCACGGATTGATCTCCGGTCTGGCTACTTCCAATTGCGAATCCGGGAATCCGATGTGGAGAAGACAGCTTTCAGCACTCGATATGGTCACTTTGAATTTTTGGTTATGCCATTTGGTTTGACTAATGCCCCTGCAGCTTTTATAGACCTAATGCAGCGTATCTTTCGTCCATTTCTTGATCAGTTTGTGGTGATCTTTGTGGATGATATTCTGATCTATTCTGCCTCTGATGAAGATCATGTGCAGCATTTGAGGATCGTTCTGCAGACTCTAAGGGATCACGAGCTTTTTGCAAAGTTCAGTAAATGTGAATTCTGGCTTCGGGAAATACATTTTCTTGGTCACGTGATTTCTGGTGATGGAGTGGCAGTGGACCCTACAAAGATTGATGTCGTTTTGAATTGGCAGAGGTCGAAGTCTGTGTCTGAGATAAGAAGCTTCATAGGTTTGGCTGGGTATTACCGCAGGTTCATTCAAGACTTTGCGAAGATTGCAGCCCCGATGACTAGACTGACTCGTAAAGATGTACCTTTTGTCTGGTCGGATCAGTGTGAGGCTAGCTTTGTTGAATTAAAAAGGCTATTGACTTCTTCTCCTGTGTTGACTTTGCCTTCCGACTCGGGTGGTTTTTTGGTTTGTACTGATGCTTCTCGAGTAAGTCTCGGTGCAGTGCTGATGCAACATGGTAAGGTTATCGCATATGCATCTCGGCAATTGAAATGACATGAAGAGAATTATCCCACTCATGATCTGGAGCTAGCTGCAGTTATTTTTGCCTTAAAAATCTGGAGACATTATCTGTATGGTGAGAAGTTTCAGATTTTTACTGATCACCAGAGTTTACAGTATATATTCTCCCAGAAAGATTTGAATCTCAAGCAACGTCGATGGATGGAATTCATGAAAGACTTTGACTTTACACTCTCCTATCAGCCGGGTAAAATGAATGTCGTGGCTGATGCTCTGAGCAGGAAAGTACAGGTCAGTCATTTGTTGCTTCATGAATGGAAATTGTGGGAACGGCTTCCGAGCGAGGCATTCAGTGCAGAATTTCCTGCTGATCCGAAGATGGCAGTTTGTGCTACCTTGGTTTTGGGTTCAGCTTTATATCAGCAGATTAAAGAAGCCCAGTAGGTTGATTCTGATTTGGCTCATGTTATATCGAGATATGATGTGAAATTTGATGACGAGCTGGTTGTCAGTTTCCAGGGCAGATGGTATGTTCCCGCTGATGATGATTTGAGGAATGAGATTCTGAGTGAGGCCCATGGTTCCCGTTTTGCTATTCATCCAGGTGTCACCAAGATGTATCAGAATTTGAAGAAGCAGTTCTGGTGGCCGGGTATGAAGAAAGACGTGGCTATGTTTGTTTCTAAGTGCTTGACTTGTTAGTTAGTTAAAGCCGAACATCAAAAGCCAGGTGGTTTGCTTCAGCCGTTAGAGATTCTGATGTGGAAATGGGACCATGTTACTACAGATTTTGTGGTGGGTTTGCCTCGAACTTCTCAAGGTTTTGATGGCATCTGGTTGCTTGTCGACAGATTGACTAAAACCGCCAGATTATTGTCGATTAAAGTTACTTGGAATGTACAGAGGTTGGCCGAGCTATATGTGCAGAAGATCGTGCCACTGCATGGAGTGCCTGTTTCACTTGTGTCAGATCGTGACCCACGTTTTACCTCCGGCTTCTGGCATAGTTTCCAGAAAGCTTTGGGCACTGAGTTAGCTTTCAGTTCAGCGTATCACCCTCAGTCAGATGGACTGTCAGAGAGGACTATTCAGACTTTGGAGGACATGCTGAGATTATGTTGCCTTGATTGGCAGGGTTCGTGGAGTCAGTATTTGCCACTGGTTGAATTTGCTTATAATAACAATTTTCACACCAGTATTGGTGTGGCTCCTTATGAAGCACTTTATGGTCATCCTTGTCGAACTCCTCTGAACTGGTTTGATGATGGGGACAGTCTGTTGACAGGGCCTGACATGGTGCAGCAATGTTCTGATGTGGTTCGTCTGATCATGCAGAGATTGTTGACGGCTCAGAGTCGACAGAAAAGCTATGCAGATCAGCGCAGACGTCCACTACAATTTGAGCCTGGAGATAGGGTGTTTGTTAAAATATCTCCGATGAAAGGTGTTTCCAGATTTGGGAAGCGTGGAAAGCTTAGTCCGCGGTATGTTGGCCCTTTTCCAATTGTTGAAGCTATTGGTCAGGTGGCTTATCGTCTGCAATTGCCAGCGGCTATGCAAGCTATTCATGATATATTCCACGTGTCTCAGTTGAGGAAATATGTGCCAGATGCTTCTCATGTTCTCGATGATTCAGTATGGCCTGAAGTGACTGCTGATTTGTCCACGTCAGAATTTCCTATCAGAATTGAAGAACGTCGTGAGCAGCGGTTGAGAAATAAGGTTATTCCTCTGGTAAGAGTTGCTTGGCAGCGTCACTCTGGTAATGAGTCTACTTGGGAGCGTGAAGATGAGATGCGCCTGCTTTTTCCTTTCTTATTCCAGTGAGGTATATGTCCTTTCTCAGTTTCCTCCTTTTCTGTTGTTGTAAAATTTCGAGGGCGAAATTTTTATAAGGAGGGAGGGACTGTAAGACCCATGCCTTAATGGATCCTTAATGGATTTCGTTCTATTATTTGTTCTGGAATTTTTGGCTATTTTCTTGGATTTTTAGGAATTTGTCTGGTATTTTTCCGGATTTATTTGAGGGTTATTAGAGATTAATGAGATTTTAATACATATAATAATTATATTATATATATTTTAATTTCTTTTTTTCTTTTCCTTTAATCCCTCACCCTCTCACCCTCTCTCTCTCTCCCCGTCGATCTCTCATTCACCCTCACGCTCTCTCTCTCCTCATGCGATCGCCCCTCTCTCCTCCTTAGGGAACGCGGGCGAGACGGCGTCGGATTGAGACGTGGTTGGCGCCGGTGGATTCCTCGCGTCGAGAGGAACACGTGGGTACCCATTTTGGCACGGTTCGGTGATCGTGGGAGCAGGGTGGAGCTTGAAGGCCCGGTGAGCCTACCTCGGTGCATGCGGCCTTTTCGCCCGTCTCGGCTTGCAAGAGGTAGGGGGATGGAATCCCGATCTCGCTAGATCAGTTCCTATAGCTCGTTCTGTTGATTAGAACCCCATTGCATGCTTAATGTTCATATTTCCTAGTTTTGGGGTTTTAGCTAAACTCTTGATTTTAATGCTTATTAGGCGTTGCATGTGGTGTTTTTAGGTGTTATGGTGTTGTTTAGCATGTATGGTTTGGCAGGTTACAGGTTTTCACGGCGTTACCCGACGATTTCTAACGTCCGGGAGGGCCTCGGTTTTCAAATCGAACCCGCCCGTGTTCCAGGTGGTGTGACGGTCCTGCCAGGAACCGTCACACGCCTGACGGTCCTTGGTGGACGCGTCGTTTCCAAATGACGGCTCGTCGAGGACGCGTTATTTGGAGAGTAACGGTAGGAACCCCATTCGTTACTCGTGCGTGGTTTTACGTTGACCCGGTCAGGTGGTGCGCCCAACGGCCAGTCAGCCGGCCGTCGTTTCGGTTTGATGCGCCTGGGTTAGGGCGTCGCTTCGCCTGCTATCGGTTTTGAATACTGTTCGTTGATTTCCGGCCTCGGGTGGAAGTAACGGCGGTGATCCAACGCGTCGTTATGAAGTAACGCGCTGGGCCCCCACCGTCACTCCCCTCTTGGGTCGTTTGAGTTGGAACTCTGGTGGAAGTAACGGCGGGACACTTACATGTCGCTTCAGATGTAACGCGCCAGTCCCCCACCATCGCTTGCCAGTAACGCATGGGCAGACGACCGCCGTTTGCCTGTAGGTTTTGATATGTTCCCGGCCTTCTCGTTATGCGTTCCATAATATATACGTGCCATGTTTATATTGTTTTAGTATTCGGTGGCATGTTTCTTATACCAATAGAGTAGCTTTTCTTTCCATGCAATGGAGCCACTATTGTTGCCCTAAGGTCTGTTGAGTACCGACCCGCTTGAGGATGGCGGAGGGGTGTGTTTCCCATGCACGGTTTGTAAGCTAGTTCCATGGGCTCCCAGCTAATGGTAGCGTCCTACCTAGGGAGAAAACTAGCTAGAGGGCCTGGCTTAGGCTAGAGTCAGTGTGTGCACACGTGGTCGGAGACTGTGGACTGACACCGACGGGTGCCACTCCGACTGGTCACTTGGTTTGGTACTGTTTACGCGCTTAGCTTGTCGCTTTGCCTACTACGAGTGCTTGAGACGCAGTGTAAGTCGTTAGTGGACGCTTCTGGTTTCTGCTCCAGTGGTTGTCCTTCCTTGTTGTTTGGATTAGTTAAGGCTCATTCTATTTTGGTAGATTTAGTCTTAATCGCTTGCATTTACTTAGCTTTGGCATGCGTTAGCTGTTATACTTGCTTAGTTAGAGTTTACAGCGTTACTTGAGTAGTTATTCATGCCATTGCCAGTTAGCTTATTTGAATGCATGCTCTATTTGCCGTTATTAATGCATGTATGCTTGTTTAGTGCGAGGTAGGGATCCGCGTGACCCCTACTGAGTCTGGCTGTGACTCACCCTTTCTCCTTTCAGGTGAGCCGCGCCCGTCGTCTCCCGGTGCTTCGTGAGCCGTTTTGGAGACCGTGTCTAGCTGCCAGCTTTAGTCGAGGCGCCTTTTTAGGCTTGCTTGTACTTTTGCCAGGGTATGCCCCGTGTAGTTGTACCTTTTGGACTAGTACTTTGGCTTATCTGGACTAGTATATATATATCACTCTGGTTATTTTGTTTTGCTTCCGCACTTGTGTTATTTTTAATGCTTAATTGTATGTTGCGCGTTCTAAATTCCAATTCGTTATGCATACCCCCTCAGCACTTTTCTACTAACCCTTCAGGTGCCTCATCAGCCTCTTGGGTGGCTTCCCCAGTTCTTGATATCGGTGTATCGATGTTATCGGTATATCGGTATCCTGAACTCTGGGTCGTTACAGTTGGTATCAGAGCGTTGTTTGAGGAATTGTATAAGGAATTGAAATTTGTGCTTTGTCCAGAGCTAGTCCTGTAGTCGTCTATTGCTAGCATAGGGTGTTTTCTGCGTGATTGATGGTTTTTGCTGTTGTTTTGTGTTCTCGGCAGAGTAATTATGCCGCCTCGTCGAGGAAGACCTCCTCGTGTTCCTCGAGATGCGCCCCGAGAAGATAGTGGTTCTGCACCTCCTCCTGCAATTCCAGCTGTTCCAGTTGTTCCTCCTCCAGCGCCGATTGTTGCTCCTCCTGTTGAAGTACCTGGCAGTCGAGGCAAGGCTTTGAAAGAATTCCTGATGTTCAATCCGCCTGCTTTCGATGGTCAAGCTGATCCAGAAGTGGCAAGGTAATGGTTGGATGCGATCGAGCGGGTGTTTGTCTCGATGGAATGTGCTGAAGATGAAAAAGTTATGCTTGTTGCTTTTCAACTCAATGGGTATGGCCATTTCGTGGTGGAAAGCCGAGTGGAAGATTGCCTTTCTTTCAAGACCTCTTCGGCAGATCACATGGGCAGAGTTCGCAGCTGCTTTTGAGCGTGCATACACTCCTGCCTGTTTACAAATGGCGAAGATGTATCAATTTATGGAGCTGACGCAGGGCAGTATGACGGTGCTCCAATATCGGAATAAGTTTATGGAATTGGGTCAGTATGCGCCCCATGTGCTGGCCAATGAAGCTTTGAAAACCCAGCAATTTTTGCGAGGTTTGTGACCCGAGTTGAAGATGCCCCTCATTGCCAGTCGTGTTGCGGATTTGGATAGTGCGTGCCAGACAGCTGTGGCACTAGAGCTGGAGATGACGAGACCAGGTGGATATCCCCAGACAGGGTCAGTGCAGCCGGTAGCTCAGTCGCAGCAGACTTACTGACCGCGAGTGCCAGGTATCCCCTCGGTCCAGTCAGAGGTTAGTGGTTCTTCCTCTCCTTCCAAACCCAAGTTCAAAAGGTTCAAGAAGAAGAAGAAGTTTTTCCAGCAGCCGACAGCACCTTCTTCTCAGACTTGGTAGAGCTCAGCTGTCAGTCAGCCATGGACGTGTCAGAGATGCGGTGGTCATCACAAGGGCCAGCCGTGCTCTCTCCCTGTGGTGTGTTTTCATTGTGACCAGCCTGGTCATGTGGTTCGGGATTGCCCGCTGAGGCCGAATCAATTGCAAGCTTCTCAGTTTTCTCAACCTCAGCAATCGCAGTTCAGACCTCCTGCACCGCAAGCTCAACAACAATTTTACTCTCAGGCGTCGGCGTCTTCTCAGCAATCTTCAGCTGGTTCTAAGAAGCAGAAAGGCAAGGTTTCTCATTTGACTAGAGCTGATGCTGTTGCGTCCCATCTGGTTGAAGTTACGATTATGCTTTATGGTCATTCAGCTCGTGTCTTATTTGATTCTGGTGCTTCTCAATCTTTTATTTCTGAGGATTTCATGGCATGTATTGAGGAACCGACTTCTGAGATGTCTTATGAGTTATTTGTTGAATTGCCTTCTGGAGATTTCATGGTTACACCTTTGTGCCTGGAAGAGTCTCCTGTGATGATTGATAATCACCAGTTTCCGGCGAGATTGTATGCGTTACAACTGGCAGATTATGATGTTATTCTGGGAATGAATTGGTTGGAGCATTATGGAGCTGTGGTTGACTGCAGATCGAAGAAAGTCTATTTTCAGCCACAGGGGAAATCATCTTTTTATTTCCAAGGTATTCGATCCCGTTCTTCTCGTATTATTATTTCTGCTATTCGAGCCTATAGGTTGCTAAGTGCAGGTTGCCAGGGATTTCTTGCTTTAGTGGTTGTTGTTGAAGAACCACAACGGGATGTTTGTGATATTCCTATTGTCTGTGAGTTCCCTGATGTATTTCCTGACGAGTTGCCAGGCTTGCCCCCAGAGCGAGAGATAGAGATGGTGATTGAACTGATTCCGGGTACAGGCCCCTTAGCAAAGGCACCGTACCGAATGGCTCCAGCTGAATTGAAAGTACTGCGTGCACAGCTACTAGAGTTACTGGAAAAAGGTTATATTCGCCCCAGTTTTTCTCCGTGGAGTGCCCCGGTGCTGTTTGTGTAAAAGAAAGATGGAAGCCTAAGACTTTGTATTGATTACAGGCAATTGAATCAGGTGACTATCAAGAATAAGTATCTGCTTCCCAGGATTGATGATTTATTTGACCAATTACAGTCTGCTACTATCTTTTCACGAATTGATCTCCGGTCTGGCTACTTCCAATTGCGAATCCGGGAATCCGATGTGGAGAAGACAGCTTTTAGCACTCGATATGGTCACTTTGAATTTCTGGTTATGCCGATTGGTTTAACTAATGCCCCTGTAGCTTTTATGGACCTAATGCAGTGTATCTTTCGTCCATTTCTTGATCAGTTTGTGGTGATCTTTGTGGATGATATTCTGATCTATTCTGCCTCTGATGAAGATCATGTGCAGCATTTGAGGATCGTTCTGCAGACTCTAAGGGATCACGAGCTTTTTGTGAAGTTCAGTAAATGTGAATTCTGGCTTCGGGAAATTCATTTTCTTGGTCACGTGATTTATGGTGATGGAGTGGCAGTGGACCCTGCAAAGATTGATGCCGTTTTGAATTGGCAGAGGCCGAAGTCAGTGTCTGAGATAAGAAGCTTCATAGGTTTGGCTGGGTATTACCGCAGGTTCATTCAAGACTTTGCGAAGATTGCAGCCCCGATGACTAGACTGACTCGTAAAGATGTACCTTTTGTCTGGTCGGATCAGTGTGAGGCTAGCTTTGTTGAATTAAAAAGGCTAGTGACTTCTTCTCCTGTGTTGACTTTGCCTTCCGACTCGGGTGGTTTTTTGGTTTGTACTGATGCTTCTCGAGTAGGTCTCGGTGCAGTGCTGATGCAACATGGTAAGGTTATCGCATATGCATCTCGGCAATTGAAACGACATGAAGAGAATTATCCCACTCATGATCTGGAGCTAGCTGCAGTTATTTTTGCCTTAAAAATCTGGAGACAATATCTGTATGGTGAGAAGTTTCAGATTTTTACTGATCACCAGAGTTTACAGTATATATTCTCCCAGAAAGATTTGAATCTCAGGCAACGTCGATGGATGGAATTCATGAAAGACTTTGACTTTACACTCTCCTATCAGCCGGGTAAAATGAATGTCGTGGCTGATGCTCTGAGCAGGAAAGTACAGGTCAGTCATTTGCTGCTTCATGAATGGAAATTGTGGGAACGGCTTCCGAGCGAGGCATTCAGTGCAGAATTTCCTGCTGATCCGAAGATGGCAGTTTGTGCTACCTTGGTTTTGGGTTCAGCTTTATATCAGCAGATTAAAGAAGCCCAGCAGGTTGATTCTGATTTGGCTCGTGTTATATCGAGATATGATGTGGAATTTGATGACGAGCTGGTTGTCAGTTTCCAGGGCAGATGGTTTGTTCCCGCTGATGATGATTTGAGGAATGAGATTCTGAGTGAGGCCCATGGTTCCCGTTTTGCTATTCATCCGGGTGTCACCATGATGTATCAGAATTTGAAGAAGCAGTTCTGGTGGCCGGGTATGAAGAAAGACGTGGCTATGTTTGTTTCTAAGTGCTTGACTTGTTAGTTAGTTAAAGCCGAACATCAAAAGCCAGGTGGTTTGCTTCAGCCGTTAGAGATTCTGATGTGGAAATGGGACCATGTTACTACAGATTTTGTGGTGGGTTTGCCTCAGACTTCTCAAGGTTTTGATGGCATCTGGTTGCTTGTTGACAGATTGACTAAAACCGCCAGATTATTGCTGATTAAAGTTACTTGGAATGTGCAGAGGTTGGCCGAGCTGTATGTGCAGAAGATCGTGCCACTGCATGGAGTGCCTGTTTCATTTGTGTCAGATCGTGACCCACGTTTTACCTCCGGCTTCTGGCGTAGTTTCCAGAAAGCTTTGGGCACTGAGTTAGCTTTCAGTTCAGCGTATCACCCTTAGTCAGATAGACAGTCAGAGAGGACTATTCAGACTTTGGAGGACATGCTGAGATTATGTTGCCTGTATTGGCAGGGTTCGTGGAGTCAGTATTTGCCACTGGTTGAATTTGCTTATAATAACAGTTTTTACACCAGTATTGGTATGGCTCCTTATGAAGCACTTTATGGTCGTCCTTGTCGAACTCCTCTGAACTGGTTTGATGATGGGGACAGTCTGTTGACAGGGCCTGACATGGTGCAGCAATGTTCTGATGTGGTTCGTCTGATCAGGCAGAGATTGTTGACGGCTCAGAGTCGATAGAAAAGCTATGCAGATCAGCACAGACGTCCACTACAATTTGAGCCTGGAGATAGGGTGTTTGTTAAAATATCTCCGATGAAAGGTGTTTCCAGATTTGGGAAGCGTGGAAAGCTTAGTCTGCGGTATGTTGGCCCTTTTCCAATTGTTGAAGCTATTGGTCAGGTGGCTTATCGTCTGCAATTGCCAGCGGCTATGCAAGCTATTCATGATGTATTTCACGTGTCTCAGTTGAGGAAATATGTGCCAGATGCTTCTCATGTTCTCGATGAATCAGAATGGCCTGAAGTGACTGCTGATTTGTCCACGTCAGAATTTCCTATCAGAATTGAAGACCGTCGTGAGCAGCGGTTGAGAAATAAGGTTATTCCTCTGGTAAGAGTTGCTTGGCAGCGTCACTCTGGTAATGAGTCTACTTGGGAGCGTGAAGATGAGATGCGCCTACTTTTTCCTTTCTTATTCCAGTGAGGTATATGTCCTTTCTCAGTTTCCTCCTTTTCTGTTGTTGTAAAATTTCGAGGGCGAAATTTTTATAAGGAGGGAGGGACTGTAAGACCCATGCCTTAATGGATCCTTAATGGATTTTGTTCTATTATTTGTTCTGGAATTTCCGGCTATTTTCTTGGATTTTTAGGAATTTGTCTGGTATTTTTTCGGATTTATTTGAGGGTTATTAGAGATTAATGAGATTTTAATATATATAATAATTATATTATATATATTTTAATTTATTTTAATTTATTTTTTTTCTTTTCCTTTAATCCCTCACCCTCTCACCCTATCTCTCTCTCCCCGTCGATCTCTCATTCACCCTCACGCTCTCTCTCTCCTCATGCGATCGCCCCTCTCTCCTCCTTAGGGAACGCGGGCGAGACGGCGTCGGATTGAGACGTGGTTGGCGCCGGTGGATTCCTCGCGTCGAGAGGAACGCGTGGGTAGCCATTTCGGCACGGTTCGGTGATCGTGGGAGCGGGGTGGAGCTTGAAGGCCCGGTGAGCCTACCTCGGTGCATGCAGCCTTTTCGCCCGTCTCGGCTTACAAGAGGTAGGGGGATGGAATCCCGATCTCGCTAGGATCAGTTCCTATAGCTCGTTCTGTTGATTAGAACCCCATTGCATGCTTAATGTTCATATTTCCTAGTTTTGGGGTTTTAGCTAAATTCTTGATTTTAATGCTTATTAGGCGTTGCATGTGGTGTTTTTAGGTGTTATGGTGTTGTTTAGCATGTATGGTTTGGCAGGTTATAGGTTTTCACGGCGTTACCCGACGATCTCTATCGTACGAGAGGGCCTCGGTTTTCAAATCGAACCCGCTCGTGTTCCAGGTGGTGTGACGGTCCTGCCAGGAACCGTCACACGCCTGACGGTCCTTGGTGGACGCGTCATTTCCAAATGACGGCTCGTCGAGGACGCGTTATTTGGAGAGTAATGGTAGGAACCCCATCCGTTACTCGTGCGTGGTTTTACGTTGACCCGGTCAGGCGGTGCGCCCGACGGCCAGTCAGCCGGCCGTCGTTTTGGTCCAATGCACCTGGGTTAGGGCGTCGCTTCGCCTGCTATCGGTTTTGAATACTGTTCGTTGATTTCCGGCCTCAGGTGGAAGTAACGGCGGTGATCCAACGTGTCGTTACGAAGTAACGTGCTGGGCCCCCACCGTCACTCCCCTCTTGGGTCGTTTGAGTTGGAACTCTGGTGGAAGTAACGGCGGGACACTTACGTGTCGCTTCGGATGTAACGCGCCAGTCCCCCACCGTCGCTTGCCAGTAACGCTTGGGCAGACGACCGCCGTTTGCCTGTAGGTTTTGATATGTTCCCGGCCTTCTCGTTATGCGTTCCATAATATATACGTGCCATGTTTATATTGTTTTAGTATTCGGTGGCATGTTTCTTATACCAATAGAGTAGCTTTTCTTTCCATACAATGGAGCCACTGTTGTTGCCCTAAGGTCTGTTGAGTACCGACCCGCTTGAGGATGGCGGAGGGGTGTGTTTCCCATGCACGGTTTGTAAGCTAGTTCCGTGGGCTCCCAGCTAATGGTAGCATCCTACCAAGGGAGCAAACTAGCTAGAGGGCCTGGCTTAGGCTAGAGTCAGTGTGTGCACACGTGGTCGGAGACTGTGACTGACACCGACGGGTGCCACTCCGACTGGTCACTTGGTTTCGTACTGTTTACGCACTTAGCTTGTCGCTTTGCCTACTGCGAGTGCTTGAGACGCAGTGTAAGTCATCAGTGGACGCTTCTGGTTTCTGCTCCAGTGGTTGTCCTTCCTTGTTGTTTGGATTAGTTAAGGCTCACTCTATTTTGGTAGATTTAGTCTTAATCGCTTGCATTTACTTAGCTTTGGCATGTGTTAGCTGTTATACTTGCTTAGTTAGAGTTTACAGCTTTACTTGAGTAGTTATTCATGCCATTGCCAGTTAGCTTATTTGAATGCATGCTCTATTTGCCGTTATTAATGCATGTATGCTTGCTTAGTGCGAGGTAGGGATCCGCGTGACCCCTACTGAGTCTGGCTGTGACTCACCCTTTCTCCTTTCAGGTGAGCCGCGCCCGTCGTCTCCCGGTGCTTCGTGAGCCATTTTGGAGACCGTGTCTAGCTGCCAGCTTTAGTCGAGGCACCTTTTTAGGCTTGCTTGTACTTTTGCCGGGGTATGCCCCGTGTAGTTGTACCTTTTGGACTAGTACTTTGGCTTATCTGGACTAGTATATATATATCACTCTGGTTATTTTATTTTGCTTCCGCACTTGTGTTATTTTTAATGCTTAATTGTATGTTGCCCGTTCAAAATTCCAATTCGTTATGCATACCCCCTCAGCACTTTTCTACTAACCCTTCAGGGGCCTCATCAGCCTCTTGGGTGGCTTCCCCAGTTCTTGATATCGGTGTATCGATGTTATCGGTATATCGATATCCTGAACTCTGGGTCGTTACAGGGTGAGCAAGAAGCTCAGTAGTATTTATATCTCTATCACTAGGCAGAGTTTAAGTAATTAACAATTTAATAAAGTGGAAAGAACTATATATATGCATGAATGAAACACTTCAATAAATCATTAACATCGCAAGACTGAATCATGATAGAGTCAAGTTTAACAGGAAGAGATAAGATCAAGTACCGATAGTACAAAGTTAAGCAAAGTTGTATAATGTTATGCCCCGGTGATCAATATTTGAGAATTCGGGCCATATATCAAGTCATGTCAAGCAAGCAAGTATGTTCATGTACTCAGTTTACGAGGAAGTGGAATGTCGTAGACTCAATACACTAAATAATACTTTAGTGCAATGCCTCTCCATGTCATTACAAACTCCCATGAGCACTTGAACTTTTCAGACGCTCTCCCCAGGACCAGACCGGGCCCTTGAAGGGTGGATCAAAGATCCCACGAAATCTAGACATCTACCATTTTAATGGCCAAGAGTACCAAAGACAAGTCATGTCATGAAGGTAATACGAGTAGGAATATGGATTCCTTTGAAGAATTTCAATTGACAAGCTTATTAATCAAGAAAGAAAAGTCATTAAAAAATTGTCTTTAAGGAAGGATATCGAGTGATTTCTAGGAATATGATTCCCAGAAAAGACCCAATAAAGGTCGAAATAACAGGAAATACTAGCCTGGAGAGGCTAGTATGGTCAAAACACATTAAAATCGTGAAAATAGAAATTTTAGGACACTAGATGGAATAGCAGTCCGGACTCGACCGATATCATAAAATAGCGGCCACCATTGGACCGCGATCAAGTACTAACAAAGCAGTTGAATAAGTCAGTGAAAGAATGCGTCCACCTAGGCTGACGCCTTTACATGAAGGCGTCCATTACCCAAGACACGTCAAAGCTCAACCGTGAAAATTCAGAATAATGTGGTCTATCGAGGAACTGCTACTAGAAGGAAGCGGTCAGGATAAGGCCGCGATCAGGTAACTGGATAGAAAACTCAGTAGAAGTTGGACAGAGCCTCGTTCCGCCCTTCGTGGGTTTTAGTGGGTTCAGGATTTGGTGTACAACCTGCTCGGCGTCCTAGTGGGAATCCCAGGCTCGCGGAGACTTATGGAGACCTTGTGATAGCGGTCCTAGTCCGACGGAAGGAATATCTGGCAGAGAGTCCCAACTATCCCAAGAATTAGGGGTTACAAAACCATGGAAAATGGGAGTAACGGTAAGTCGACACCACCAAAGTGGCACGACCCTCAAACAAGCTTAATCATGAATAACAGTAGGCTAGCAAGCTATGAATAGTAGAGATCACAAATTAGTCAATTAATTTACAAGTTATTCTACTCCCTTTGCAATCAGAAGGTGACATAAATATGATAATCATGGAGGAATAAATATGAAGATAACTAAGCTTAGATCAATTATTTCATGAGCCCTAGTTAGCAGTGCGCTCTATAACATTAATAACCCTAAGAACATGTTGTATAACAGTTAATAAAAGTCTAAAACACGCAAGAAATAGACAAGGTTTTTGTCGGAAACAGAGACAGAATGCGGTCAACAGGAGGTCGATATCTTCATAAGACGAGCTGCTCAGGGCTGCGATCATATATATATATATATATATATATTGAAAATATTTGAAATAAAGCATCCACATTGGGTGACGTGCCTAAAAGGAGGCATCCAGGGAGATGGACGTGATTACTATTTATCATAGAATAACATTAAAATAAAAACAATTTACGTTCACAAAAAATGCCAATTATTAGTGACGCATATAAAAGGGCACGTCCAGTACACTTGACGCGTTCACTTTTACATATTAAAAATTTGAAATAATATATAAGGTAGCGGTCTATCGGGGGTCACGTTCTTAGGTAGCGGTCTCTAGCTCGCAGCGATCTGAAACTGAGCCTCGCCTTCCGGCAGACCCTGACATACCTTCACTAAAACCCACGATTCGATCGATATAGTGAATGAAAATTAGGCAAAATGGTATCATTGGAGAGAGCACTCGAAGACGCACAATATGAAATGCTTTATTAATGATTTGGCCTAAGAGAAACCTACCTTAATGTGTTTAAAGAAGAGGATGATGAACTTGTTGGAACCCTAACACGACCTCACCTTCCTCGTCAAATTCACCCTCGATCTCGCACACCGCCGCCACCCAAAGCAAAAAAGGTTTCAAGGGAGGCGTGGCCTTCAACTTATAGTGGTTGGGAGGCTCGAAGAGTCCTCCACAAGGAAGAGAAATCTAAAACCCAAAGCTCGGCAAAAACCTCACGTTCGACCTAATCTAGCACCGCCACCCTCGAATTAGGGCTTCTAGGGTTAGGGTTTTCAAGGGAAAACGTTGGTCCTAGATGGGCCTAGGGTTTAGGCTCCGATCTGAGCCCATTAGGGCACGAATTGGGTTCAATTTGGGCGATTTGGGCTGGTTCTTGCTAAACTCCGAGTTTAACCCTAAAACTCTGATTTGGGCCTAAAACAAATTTATTTGGGGTTTCTTTCCTTAGACAATTTTGTTAGAAATACTTTATTCTATGGGTTACATATTTTTATATATTTTTATTAAAATTTGGCATCGAGAAGACAATTACATAATATTATTTGATTCATTATTTTATTCCAAGAATTATATTCATTCGAGCTTTATTTTAAATTCAGATTTCCAAGATTGTGCCTTAAAAATATCAAATTTCTTTTATTGTCATTTGAATTAAATTCATAGCATAATAATTATTAATTCTTATTTATGTAGTTTGACCCTTTTGAAAATAATTAATTATCATAGTACCATTTAACTAAGGAGGATTATTGAAGTTATTAGATGACAAATTAGTTAGGAATATAGTTGTTTTAACATGTTCAATAGATCAACCTTACTTTTAATCGGGTCTTAGATCAATTATTCAGTCACTATATCATTAATTTGTTCTTCATTCACCCCCCTTTATTTGTTCACATAAAATTCAGTTAAATCTGAGTTTTTAAGTGAAATTTGTAGGCTTCATTTCGTAACATCATTCTGTATATTATTTTTTCTCATTTTTCATTTCAATTTACATATTTTCTTTAACCCTTATTAATTTACTAGGGTGTTACAAACAGTGTACCTTGATCGGTGTGCCACCTTCAGAATCTTATTCTTGATATTAGAACAGTCAAGCACACACGTTCTTTCACGGAACAACAATCTTCCATCAGTTTCCAACATGAAGTCAGGTTGTTGATCCAACTTACCCTTAATCTCCATGAGCACAGGGTCATCATTATGCAATTCCTTTATTTTCGAGAGTAGATTAGGATACAGACTCAAGTTCGATAAAAGAACACGCTCCTTCTCCTCTACCAACCTTATGTCCAGTCTAAAAAATTGCTCTAGCAACTGCCATTCTTGAAGCATACAACTTGCTAGCAAAGCTCTCGACTTCCGACTAAGAGCATCAGCTACAGAGTTCCCCTATCTTGGATGATATTGTATAGAGAAATCATAATCTTTGAGGTATCCTAGCCAACGCCTTTGCCTCATATTAAGTTCCTTTTAAGTAAACAAATACTTTAAACTCTTATGATCTGAGTTGACAATAAACTGCTCCCCATAAAGATAGTGCCTCCAAATTGTCAAAGTAAAAATAACTACGACCAATTCTAGATCATGCACTGGGTAATTCTGGGGAAGTACATCTTGTGCTAATGTCTGTGCTGAAAACTGCTGAAAGAATTCTGATCTTAATTGGAGTCCTTATAATAGTCTGCTTTGCACATAGACAAAATGCTTGGTCTGTGTGATTTTGTGTACTCCTGATTACTTGTTCCCTATTGAGGGAGAGCTTTGAAAGGTGTTTTCAAATTGAAGCTTATTGTGTGTTTGCATGTTGTATATGTAATACAATCCATTGTCATGCATATAGATTTTTGATGAAACTTGATGTTTGCATGTTGTGAGACTGTGGAAAGCACCTGTGAAAGGTGTTGCTAACCCCCAGGGATCCAAGAAAGCTTAGGTACCCAAATCTACAAAATGAGAACTTTGGCTGAAGGAGTGACTTGAGGGAAATGAAGGCATTGAGAAAATCAAAGGTGTTCTTAAAGCAAAGTTATTGCTACACTATTGCTTGGACAATGAAGATTGGGTCTATTGAAATATAGACCTTCATGAGGTTAGTGAATTTGGTGCTTGAAGGTATATAGGTGTTGGCTGCTGAACTCAGGTAACTTAACTTTCTACTGTGGAAATGAAATCTTTGCAATAGCATATGACACCAAATGATATTGTCCTTATTACAGGTATTGATTCTGAAAACTTGAACTGTTGTTCCTCTATTCTACTGTACTGAAAATGTCAAAATGGTCCTTTGAAAAATTCTCAATTGGAAGTTCATGAGCACATTTGAGCTTAAATGCATATCTGGTATATTGACTGGTGTGTAGTGGAAGGGTGGATTACATCCACCTGGAAGCTCTCACTATGTGTGAGTCGAGTCTTTGGACTCTCATCTCCACATCGTATCGGAACTTGAAAAATCTGACTGGCTAGTGAATGATTTTTAAATTTCTCAAATGTTACTAAAAATCTATTTTTGAATAGTTTCTGAAAACAATTGGACTGCATTGCATGTTTTAGATTATTTCTGCACCCTTGCTTATAAAGGTCATGTAATAAAAAATATTTGTTGTTCATTATTTGAATCTGAATGCTTTCGTGTTCATTCTGTTATAATGCTCAGGTCACTAGGAGTGTGAATCAAGCTTTTACATCTTGCACTGCATTCTCATATAGGTTATAGGCTGCATGAATTAGAATTCATGCATTAGGTGCATTTAGATCATTCAAATGAAAACTGAAAACTTGTATTTTGCACATATGTTACATTATGCACCCATGTTGCGTTGTGCATTGCATTTTGCATATTCTCATTGTGTGCTTGCATGTTAATATATGCTATTCAAACCCTTGTCCTTGAAATTTGTAAGACCTCATACTTCTTGCTAACTAATTCTACATTTGAGTCATCACTAGTGTGTCTCATGTCACACACTCAAGGGGAGTAAATATTTGATAAGTGCATCTATGTAGGGGGAGCTGCACTGTTATGTGTTCAATAAATTGTTGGTATACATGTTGAATCAAATTCACACACTTCTTGCTTAAAATGTGAAAATCAGTGTTAAACATAAGGATGTAGGAATTTCCTTTCAACACTCTAAAGAAATTGAACATGCTGCATGTAACTTGAAAAGGCAGTTAAGGAAAAAGTTGACTACCTATTTTGGTAGAAAGAATCTGAAAAGAAAATGAAAGACAGAGCAATGTTCAGTCTCACTGAGTAAATTGGATGCACGTCACCTGAGACATTATGTGGTTCATTTCTGAAAAGTGTTGTACTGAAATACCTCTATTCAAGTGAGTGAAATGGTTAATACTCTGATTAACCGGAGAGTCTGGCATGTGCTCCATGTGTCTCCTCACGTAAAAAGGAGTAGACTGAACCGAATCACTCTACGAAAAATTCAGATTGTTAATGTCAAATTTTTGAGATGAAAAATTTGGTGCAAAAAATATAATGGGGCAGAGCGTAGCCTCCAATACGATGTTCTCCTAAAATGAAGTGTAGTTTGTATAATCTCTCATTGTGTTGATCTGAAAATCTGAATATCCATATGGCTATAATCTATTGTCATGTTATTCACTTACACCTTTGGTAATTTGATTTAATATGTATTCATAAAATTAAATGACTGCATTGGCAATTGCATGATTCTTCTATGTGATTGCATAATCTCCTAGGTGTTACACATGAACATTCTGGTTGCACTGACTCACTTGCATATCTCGAACACCTATCCCATCCTTTTAAATAAAAAAAGGGGGAGCTATGTTGTAGGTACATACAAATATTTGCTTGGTTGCATTGTGTGCATTTAATGTGCTGCATTTCAATCATGTGCATCTTGTGTCATGCATTTCCAAAGAAGACAAAAATCACTGCTCATTTCTGCATTAATCATGTTCTGCATATTCATATAACTTCCATTGTAATGCTCTTGAACATTGGAAAGACTGCTTTGATTCTATTTAAGGGAAAGAAATTTGTCATACAATTGCTAAGTCTGAATACAATGCTCTTGGACATAAATCTGCTCTTCAATGCTTTCCTCCCACTTTTTGATTGCGACAAAGGGGGAGAAAAATCTGTGTAATTTGTATCATAAAGTTTGTCATCATCAAAAAGGAGGAGATTGTTGTATGCCTTGCATTTGATATGTGTGATATTTTGATGATAACTAAACTTTATGTTTGTATGTGCCTTTGATAATAGCTGCTATGTTTCATGGCTTCTGCATGGGTTTTTGAGGTTCATATATGTTTAAGAATCTTACATCAACCTTGGTGTAAGTTAGTCTAAATGAGGATCATACATGTTGTTTTAATCCATGGCTATATGAAGTTGTTTTTGGTTGAGAAAACTTGGGTTTTCAAAAAGGTTTCAAAGCTTTTTCTGAATGAACACGGTCTTTGTGCTATTCTTGATGCATTAACCTTTACTATCTTGCATTGTAGGAACAAATTCATGGTGGACATCATTTAGGAGTCAAACGATTACATGGATAAGCACCTTGCTATCCACCATTCAAACAGGTAGTAAACATCATGTATATTCTTCAGAAAAATCAGGTGAGGCCTTACATTTCTAAAAGTTATCTTTGAAGTCGACTTTTGTTCAAGCAAGAGTCAACTTCTGATTCAAGTAAAGTTGACTTCTGATGAAGCCAAGTTGACTTCTGCTGGCTTTCTTTTTCAGTTTCTATTTTGGATTGGGTTCTTATGTGCCTGAACTTGTGGAATTGATTTATGGTGAGTGAATTGGTTTGGCATTGATCAATAAATTGAAAGGTGTGATTAGTTCAAACTGAAGAATCATTTTCAGGAAGTTTGATGTTTGTGATTTTGATGCATATACTCTTTTGGTATCTTCATGCTTATTCTTCATTAGACTTTTTGAGCTAGCTAAGTGTTATGAACTCCTCATACAAACCTTGGCATAAATGAGTTGAATGATATTCTCAAGATGTATGAAAATTGGTTTAATGATGCTATCTTATTGCACAAATGCATTGCCATATGATCTTGATGTTTAGTTGTGGTTAATTAAGTTAATAAAGTGCTTTCATGCACCTTGTTCATATGTTTTCATGAGTGTGCTTCATGAATATTTAACGTCGGGCTATTGAGCTTGATATCTAACATTTTCCCCTTGTTTTATCCTTTCTGCAGGAAGTTTGGTCGGCCAGTAGGGGACAAACGGTCGACCAATTTAGCCAGAGCTGGCGGGACAAAATGTAGTCTCAGTTCTGTCGACCGACCTGAGGACTTCGGTCGACTGAATTAGGTAGTGCAGGCCAGTCAGAAATGTGTTACCGTTTGGTCAACCGATGGCCAATTTCGGTCGACCGATTACGGCAAACACGCCCGATTTCTGAGTTCGAAACCCATCTAACTCAATCCATTTGGGCTCTAAACTTACCCATTTGCCCCTAGGTTCTTGATAGACATATTAGGGTCATTTTGGAGGGTTCTAGAAGGGGTTTTTTAGTCTTTTTCACCCCTTTGGATATATATATGCAAGAGCTACAAATTTGGAGAGAGTAACCCTTATTGAGCTAGCATTTCCTATCTTGCAGCTGAATTGTATCAACCCTGATAAAATATTAATAACAATAAAGATTTTAAAATAAATCAAATAAATAGATAAATAAAACAATATAAAATAACACCTCGGATAAAGGCGCTATTTAAATTATAAACGCCTCTAGCAAAGGCGTGATTCAAGAAGGGACACCCTGACAACACGACGTCAAATTCTAAACGCCAAAAACGGTAAGGCCAAGAAACGCCCCTATCTTGGGCGTGTTTTAAACAAAGAAACGCCCTAACGAAAGGCGCTTCTTAAGAAACGACCTGAACCAGGTCGTCAATTCAAGAATCGACGCCCTGACCAAAGTCGTTAATTCCATTCTAGTTCCGTTCGACACGGGAGCTTATCCCGAGAATGATTATGTTAATCTAGTAAGTATTTAAATAGGGCAAGGACTCTATATTGGAAGCATTACTTCCACTAGGACTCTAACCCTAATAGGACCCCCTAAATCCCTATAAATAATTTACTGCTCGAACCCTTCAACGCTATTTGGCGTTCGGAATCTGCAAGGTACGTGAGAGAGGAATAGTTCCTCTGATTTTCTCTACGTCTGTTACATGAAGAACTAACAGTTCTTCATCTTCTTCTGTTATAGGTTAAGAAGGCGGCGTACGCGAAGAACAAAGGTATTGTTCTTTTTCCCTTTTTACTTTCGGTCAGGTAGTATGAAGAAATACTAATGTTTCTTCTTCTGTTCTTGTAGGAGTTACAGAACCGAAGAACAAAGGTTCTTCACCAAAGCATTCTCTTCCTCCTACTGTGGTTATTGTTGCTGTAAAGCAACAACGTCCCCCTTTTCATATCAATCTTCAAGTCTTCAGGTAGGTTTTCTCAAGTTACTGTAGCCCAAATGAAATTAATGCAAGATATATATATATACAAGCATGTCATGCATACGGTTATTATAGTTTCCATGCGTTTTCTGCAATATTTTGAAAGAGACGCCCCTGTCAAGGGCGCTAATTCACGTGAAACGACCCTTCCCAGGTTGTAAATTTCATGTTTAACGCCCCGTACTCAGGCGTTAATTTCTTTAAACCGTTAATCACCCATCTTAAGAACTGATTATCTAAGAAATCATGATTATAAATATATGCATGATCATATGTCTTCAACCTGCTAACTTTACTGTCATGATATTACATTCGTTATCCTGAAATTATTACTGTCCTTAAAGTTTCTGAAGGAACTTGAATTAACGACTTGGATAAAGTCGTTTTCCACATATTAGCGCCCCCTCATAGGGCATGAATCTGAAAGATAATGCCCCTTCCTAGGGCGTGTATCGGTTAAAATCCTGAAATTTATATATTTTGAAAAATAGAATTAAATAGTAACGCCCCTGCCCAGGGCGCGTTTTGATAATTCCTGAAAATTAATTATATTCTGTCAAATATGTAAACAATAAGACGCCTTCTGGTGTAGTCGTCAGATCTTGAAGAAACGACCCTGACCAAGGCGCGTTTTAGATAAATTACTGAATTAATGAAAATTCTGCAAAATGGAAACACGTGTAAATGCCCTTATGTTAGGCGTTAATTACTTGAGAAACGACTTGACCTAAGTCGTTATTTTCTATAAACTGATTTTTATCCTGATTCTATTAACCGATGGTTTCATATTATACATATACGTATATATCGGCACTATTCTCCACTCCGTGAGTATAGTCCCACTTTTCACGTTGTTTTATCGATCACACTCAACTCTCATTGACATACAAGCTCTCCATTGGACATTCCGTTCCTTTGGACTAGCGAGTTAGTCATAGAGACCTCCGTAAGACTCCTCGTACCTTGGATTCCCTCAAGGTCGACTGAGCTGGTTGTACCCTAAAAACGCATTACACCATTGATGCCATGTCACTCTAAAGAAACATGGGATACCGGCCCTTATGATTATACAAAGAGTATATCATAAGAAATTCTTAATGGGATGATGATATCATGCCATATCATGTCGTTCTTGTAAAAACCTCAATTCTATGATAGGAATAAGGGTATCTTACCTTTGATATACTGTTCATGTGGACCTCAATTCTATATAAAGAATGTCCATACTGATTTGTCATGGTACCCAAGTTAAGGGAACCATATTTTACTTAGATTTTTTTCGATATCGTGATTATACCGTTATTATCGCCATTCTATGTCCTTTGTCATATTTTGGACTCTATTCTATCAAAGTTGTGATACGTGTCTACAAGCTTGATTATTGAAATTCTACGTTGGCTATAAACAAGAGTGGATGTCAAAACACATGATAAATGCCTGCGCATATAGGGACCGATCTGGTCCTGAGAGGAGCACCCGAAAGTACTTGTGCCCATGGGAGTTAAAATGATAAGGTATCTGGCATTATACCGAGTACTTGACTTGCTTGATTGGACATTCCACACACATCTTGTACTTGAATCGTACTTGACTTGACATGAATTGCGTGGCCCGAAAAAGGGTAATTTACTTACTTGATACATGATAGCCAAAGTTCTTGACATGACTTGTTAAACGTACTTGCTTGAATATCTTGAATAAACTTGTTATCTTGTTGAAAGTTCATGATTAAGTTCATCTTATTTCCTTGATATTACATTCTCTCTATCTTGTCGTTTTATGCGAGCATGCATAGCTTTATTGCATTCATGAAAGATGTAATTACTTACACCCCTTGCTAGTACTTGAGATATAATTTCCTACTGAGCGTTCGCTCATTCCGTTTGTCCCTTTTTACTTTTCAGGTAAGTCCGATGACGATGGAAGTCAATCGGATGGGAATGGTCAAGAGTGAAAGTGATAGAGCTGCTCAAGTGTCATCTAGTCTTTTCTATAGTTTCTTGAGTCAAATATGTATTCTTTTCCTTTTTATTAAACAGAGTATTGGATTTGTAATAGTCTATCCATTATGAAATAAAGGATTGGGTTATCTTGTTATTTTGCGCATCTCTGTCTTTGTGTCGAATACACGACCACTCTGATTGACATGATTGATATAAACTCGTCACGCGTCTCCGGGTATCTTTCGCGCTCGGGGCGTGACAGTTTTTGTGGTATCAGAGCCTAAGGTATTCAATTCCTAGGAAAAAACCCAAGTCCAAGGATAAGTTGAACGTTTAACCAAGTGAGATTGGGTAGAACCAAGGGGTAAGAGTCAATGAGTCTTTTAATAAGATCACAGTGATATAATACTAATGTAGCTATTATAATTGTAGGATAATGGCTGCCGAACGTGCTCAATGGCGCAACATGCAGCGTACCCTCCAAGGGATGACTCAAGTGCTACAACAGGTAGCACAAGGTGGTACTCCACGAGCTGGAAGCTTACACCAAGCCTTTAAGAACATGAATCCCCCGAAGTTTATGGGATCGACCGATCCGGACGATGCCGAGCATTGGGTTCGGGAAACCGAACGCATATTCCGTGTCATGCAATGCATGGATCAGGACAAAGTTCTATTACCTACATTCCAGTTAGAGAAAGATGCTAGATGCTGGTGGGAGCTATTGAAGCAACCATCGATCCTACTCAAGTAACATGGGAAGAATTTGTGGAATACTTCAATGCTAAATATTTCTTGGACCGAGTCCAAGAAAAGAAGGTTGCAGAATTCGCTGCATTAAAGCAACGATCTTTATCATTAGCAGATTATGAAGCTCAGTTCTCCAGGTTGTCTAGATATGCTAAGCATCTTATTAGCACGGAGAAGATGAAAGCCCGAAGATTTCTTAATGGGCTTAGGCCCCACTATATTACTCAACTGGCGCCTATGGACATCCAAGTTTATTCTGAAATAGTGCGCCGAGCTCAACTACTTGAAGATGTCACGGAACTATCTGATAGGATCCGTGGGAAAGACAAGAAGGAACAAGTCACGGGTTCGGGTTCTTTCAAACCCAATTTCAAGAAGAGGCCCAATAATGGAGGTTCTTCCTCTCAAGACCATAAGTTCAAAAAGACAAAGCCTTTCTCTATCACAACTACCCCTTCTAATACAGTGTGCAAGCATTGTGACAAGGCTGGTCACAAGACAGAAGAATGCTGGAGGAAATTAGGAGCTTGTCTCCGTTGTGGGAGTCGCGAACATCGGATTCCCGATTGTCCATTAATGAATGACCAAGCCGGTGACGGTAAACGCCCGGTGACAAAGAATGCTCGTCTTCATGCAATCCAGGAGACCGAACCAGAAGAAGAAGGTGGACTGGTAGAAGGTACATTAACAGTTTGTTCCAAAAGTGCTTATGTCTTATTTGATACGGGTGCATCGCATTCCTTTATTTCTAAGAAGTTTGCTGACCCGTTACCGTTAGAACCAGAATGGATAAAAATAGTTCTAACTACTCCTCTTGGAAGCGAAAATGATATTACTCATCACTACCAAAACTGTGAGGTAATGGTTCAAGGTAGGAATTTACCTATAGATCTCATATGCCTCGATCTAAAGGAGTATGATGTTATACTGGGAGCGGACTGGTTATCCAAATACCAGGCAACGGTTGATTGCCGCAATAGCCAAATTGCCTTCAAAGATTTTCCAGAGTTAGTCTTTACTCGCCCCAAGAGTCGGAACAAATCCCCTCTTATTTCGGCTCTTCGAGCAAGCAAGCTCGTCAGGAAAGGATGTGTATCCTTCCTTGCCTTTGTCACTGTTAAAGAAGCTAAGGAAACCAAGATAGAAGACATTCAGGTAGTGCAAGAATTTCCAGACGTATTTCCGGAAGATTTGCCGGGATTACCCCCTCAAAGAGAAGTGGCCTTCACCATTGACTTAGTCCCTGGTGCTGGTCCAGTTTCAAAGGCACCCTATAGAATGTCCCCTGCGGAACTCAAAGAGTTGAAAGGAGCAGTTGATGGAACTAATTCGAAAAGGGTTTATTAGACCAAGTACTTCCCCGTGGGGAGCACCAGTCTTATTTGTGAAGAAGAAGGACGGATCCATGAGATTGTGCATCGACTATCGACAGTTGAATCATCTCACTATCAAGAACAAGTATCCACTGCCGAGAATCGATGAGTTATTTGATCAGATTTCAGGATCCAAATATTTTTCCAAGATTGATCTCAGGTCGGGATATCATCAATTAAGAATCAAGGATGATGACATTCATAAGACTGCATTCAGAAGCAGGTATGGCCATTACGAATTTGTTGTTATGCCTTTTGGACTAACAAATGCCCCTGCTGCCTTTATGCAGTTAATGAATAGCATATTCAGGCCTTATCTAGATCAATTTGTTGTGGTTTTCATTGATGATATATTGATATATTCCAAAACTAAGGAAGAACATGAGGAGCATTTAAGGATCGCATTGCAAGTATTGAGGGAAAATCAATTATATGCAAAGCTCAGCAAATGTGAATTCTGGCTTGAAGAAGTGACTTTCCTCAGACATGTGATATCCAAGGATGGTCTATCTGTTGATCCATCAAAGGTTGAAGCTGTTAGAAACTGGGGAAGACCAACCAATGCTAGCGAGATCAGAAGTTTCTTAGGTCTTGCAGGCTATTATCGGCGATTCATCAAAGATTTCTCTAAGATCGCCGTACCACTTACAAGATTAACTCGTAAGGAGATCCGATATGAATGGAGTGAGGAATGTGAAAGAAGTTTCCAAACTCTCAAAAATCATCTCACTACAGCTCCGGTGTTAGCTCTACCAATAGAAGGAGAGAAATTTGAGGTCTACACAGATGCTTCTGGCATTGGCCTCGGATGTGTCCTAATGCAACAAGGAAAGGTCATAGCATACTCTTCACGTCAACTGAAGAAGCATGAGGAGAATTACCCCGTCCATGACTTAGAACTGGCCGCGGTGGTATTTGCCCTAAAGATATGGAGACACTACTTATATGGAGTGCAGTTTACTGTATACTCCGATCACAAAAGTCTCAAATATCTATTTTCACAAAAGGAGCTAAACATGAGACAAAGACGCTGGCTAGAATATCTCAAGGACTTCGACTTCAATATACAATACCATCTCGGAAAGGGTAATTATGTTGCTGATGCCCTTAGTCGAAAGCCGAGAGCAATGATAGCCAATTGTATGATACAAGAATGGAGGTTGCTAGAACAATTCTCCGAGCTCAATATAAGCTTGGACAAGGAAGCCAAATTTGTCACATTATCTCATGTAAGCATACAGTCAGATTTATTATCTGAGATACAAGCGCTTCAGGATGATGATCCTATATTAATGGAAATCAAAGGCAGATTAGAAGGATAATCTGATTTTCAACTAACTTCTGATGGAAGATTATTATTCAAAGGTAGAACTTGTATACCCGACTGTCCGGAATTAAAGAAGAAGATCTTAGATGAAGCTCACCGATCAAGGTATACTATTCATCCAGGATCAACTAAAATGTATCAAGATGTAAAGAAGAACTTTTGGTGGCCTAATATGAAAAGAGAAATAACAGACTATGTATCTCGCTGTCTCACATGCCAACAGGTCAAGGCAGAACACCAAAAGCCTGCTGGAAAACTACATCCTCTAGATATTCTTAAGTGGAAGTGGGAGGACATTGGTATGGATTTCATCATGGGTTTATCCAAATCAAAAGGAGGACATGATGGAATATGGGTTATTATTGACCGTTTAACTAAATCGGCGCATTTCTTGCCAATAAAGAGCCGATGGTCAATTGATGTACTAGCTGCACTATACATCAAGGAAATAGTCAGGTTACATGGAATTCCTGTCTCAATCGTGTCTGACAGAGATCCCCGTTTCACTTCTCATTTTTGGAAGGGATTACAACATTCGTTGGGAACAAGGCTCAACTTTAGTACTGCTTTTCATCCTCAAACGGATGGTCAGACCGAGAGAACTAACCAAGTTGTTGAAGATATGCTTAGAGCATGCATCATTGACTTTGGAGGAAGCTGGCACGATCACTTGCCACTAGTGGAATTTGCATATAATAATAGCTACCAAGCTAGTATCCAAATGGCACCTTTCGAAGCTTTATATGGAAGGAGTTGCCGATCACCCTTATGCTGGAACGAAGTTGGAGAGAAACAACTATTAGGTCCAGACATGGTAAGGGATACAACTGAGAAGATACAAGTAATCAGAGAAAGATTGCAAGTTGCTCAGACCAGGCAAAAGGCTTATGCTGACACAAGAAGAAGAGATCTTGAATTCCAGGTTGGAGATCATGTATTTCTTAAAATATCGCCTGGACGTGGCATACAAAGATTTGGTGTTAAGGGTAAGCTTACGCCAAGATTCATCGGACCATTTGAGGTACTCGAAAGAGTTGGCGAGGTTGCTTATCGCATCGCGTTGCCTCCTCAATTGTCCGACGTGCATAATGTGTTTCACATATCTATGTTGAAGAAGTATGTGCACGATCCATCTCATATTATTGAACATGGAGATCTGGTGATCCAGAAAGATCTCACCTATGAACAGAAGCCTATGAAGATCTTAGATCGAGAAATATGAGCTCTAAGGAATAAGATTATTTCCATGCTCAAGGTGCAATGGAATAAGAATCCTGAACACGAAGCGACATGGGAGACCGAGGAATCTATGAAGAAACGATTTCCCGAGTTGTTCTAAGAGGTATATACTCTACACTCTCTGCGTGTATACATGATATGCAATTGAATTTGGGGACCAAATTCTTTTTAAGTGGGGGAGGGTGTAGCAACCCTGATAAAATATTAATAACAATAAAGATTTTAAAATAAATCAAATAAATAGATAAATAAAACAATATAAAATAACGTCTCGGATAAAGGCGCTATTTAAATTATAAACGCCTCTAGTAAAGGCGTGATTCAAGAAGGGACGCCCTGACAACACGGCGTCAAATTCTAAACGCCAAAAACGGTAAGGCCAAGAAACGCCCCTATCTTGGGCGTGTTTTAAACAAAGAAACGCCCTAACGAAAGGCGCTTCTTAAGAAACGACCTGAACCAGGTCGTCAATTCAAGAATCGACGCCCTGACCAAAGTCGTTAATTTCATTCGAGTTCCGTTCGACACGGGAGGTTATCCCGGGAAGGATTATGTTAATCTAGTAAGTATTTAAATAGGGCAAGGACTCTATATTGGAAGCATTACTTCCACTAGGACTCTAACCCTAATAGGACCCCCTAAATCCCTATAAATAACTTATTGCTCGAACCCTTCAACGCTATTTGGCGTTCGGAATCTGCAAGGTACGTGAGAGAGGAATAGTTCCTCTGATTTTCTCTACGTCTGTTACATGAAGAACTAACAGTTCTTCATCTTCTTCTGTTATAGGTTAAGAAGGCGGCGTACGCGAAGAACAAAGGTATTGTTCTTTTTCCCTTTTTACTTTCGGTCAGGTAGTATGAAGAAATACTAATGTTTCTTCTTCTGTTCTTGTAGGAGTTACAGAACCGAAGAACAAAGGTTCTTCACCAAAGCCTTCTCTTCCTCCTACTGTGGTTATTGTTGCTGTGAAGCAACAACGTCCCCCTTTTCATATCAATCTTCAAGTCTTCAGGTAGGTTTTCTCAAGTTACTGTAGCCCAAATGAAATTAATGCAAGATATATATATACAAGCATGTCATGCATACGGTTATTATAGTTTCCATGCGTTTTCTGCAATATTTTGAAAGAGACGCCCCTGTCAAGGGCGCTAATTCACATGAAACGACCCTTCCCAGGTCGTAAATTTCATGTTTAACGCCCCGTACTCAGGCGTTAATTTCTTTAAACCGTTAATCACCCATCTTAAGAACTGATTATCTAAGAAATCATGATTATAAATATATGCATGATCCTATGTCTTCAACCTGATAACTTTACTGTCATGATATTACATTCGTTATCCTGAAATTATTACTGTCCTTAAAGTTTCTGAAGGAACTTGAATTAACGACTTGGACAAAGTCGTTTTCCACATATTAGCGCCCCCTCATAGGGCGTGAATCTGAAAGATAACGCCCCTTCCTAGGGCGTGTATCGGTTAAAATCCTGAAATTTATATATTCTGAAAAATAGAATTAAATAGTAACGCCCCTGCCCAGGGCGCGTTTTGATAATTCCTGAAAATTAATTATATTCTGTCAAATATGTAAACAATAAGACGCCTTCTGGTGTAGTCGTCAGATCTTGAAGAAACGACCCTGACCAAGGCGCGTTTTAGATAAATTACTGAATTAATGAAAATTCTGCAAAATGGAAACACGTGTAAACGCCCTTATGTTAGGCGTTAATTACTTGAGAAACGACTTGACCTAAGTCGTTATTTTCTGTAAACTGATTTTTATTCTGATTTTGTTAACCGATGGTTTCATATTATACATATACGTATATATTGGCACTATTCTCCACTCCGTGAGTATAGTCCCACTTTTCACGTTGTTTTATCGATCACACTCAACTCTCATTGACATACAAGCTCTCTATTGGACATTCCGTTCCTTTGGACTAGCGAGTTAGTCATAGAGACCTCCGTAAGACTCCTCGTACCTTAGATTCCCTCAAGGTCGACTGAGCTGGTTGTACCCTAAAAACTCATTACACCATTGATGCCATGTCACTCTAAAGAAACATGGGATACCGGCCCTTATGATTATACAAAGAGTATATCATAAGAAATTCTTAATGGGATGATGATATCATGTCATATCATGTCGTTCTTGTAAAAACCTCAATTCTATGATAGGAATAAGGGTATCTTACCTTTGATATACTATTCATGTGGACCTCAATTCTATATAAAGAATGTCCATACTGATTTGTCATGGTACCCAAGTTAAGGGAACCATATTCTTCCTAGATTTTTATCGATATCGTGATTATACCGTTATTATCGCCATTCTATGTCCTTTGTCATATTTTGGATTCTATTCTATCAAAGTTGTGATACGTGTCTACAAGCTTGATTATTGAAATTCTACGTTGGCTATAAACAAGAGTGGATGTCAAAACACATGATAAATGCCTGCGCATATAGGGCCCGATCTGGTCTTGGGAGGAGCACCCGAAAGTACTTGTGCCCATGGGAGTTAAAATGATAAGGTATCTGGCATTATACCGAGTACTTGACTTGCTTGATTGGACATTCCACACACATCTTGTACTTGAATCGTACTTGACATGACATGAATTGCGTGGCCCGAAAAAGGGTAATTTACTTGCTTGATACATGATAGCCAAAGTTCTTGACATGACTTGTTAAACGTACTTGCTTGAATATCATGAATAAACTTATTATCTTGTTGAAAGTTCATGATTAAGTTCATCTTATTTCCTTGATATTACATTCTCTCTATCTTGTCATTTTATGCGAGCATGCATAGTTTTATTGCATTCATGAAAGATGTAATTACTTACACCCCTTGCTATTACTTGAGATATAATTTCCTACTGAGCGTTCGCTCATTCCGTTTGTCCCTTTTTACTTTTCAGGTAAGTCCGACGATGATGGAAGTCAATCGGATGGGAATGGTCAAGAGTGAAAGTGATAGAGCTGCTCAAGTGTCATCTAGTCTTTTCTATAGTTTCTTGAGTCAAATATGTATTATTTTCCTTTTTATTAAACAGAGTATTGGATTTGTAATAGTCTATCCATTATGAAATAAAGGATTGGGTTATCTTGTTATTTTACGCATCTCTGTCTTTGTGTCGAATACACGACCACTCTGATTGACATGATTGATATAAACTCGTCACGCGTCTCCGGGTATCTTCCACGCTCGGGGCGTGACATGAATAAAGGGGAGAAGAAGAAAAATGGAAGAAGAGAGGGAGATTTCATCTCCTCCAAGGCATTTCTGGAGCTTGAGGAAGAAGAGAAAGCGAAGCGGAATGAAGAGAGGATCAAGGGGATGTTGAAATCGTGATCATCCGTCTTCCATCCGACCTGAGCTTCAAGCATCGTCATCTTTTGGCATTAGAAATCAAGGGGATAAACTCTACATCTTTATCTATCAATTTCTGATGTTCTTCTTGAGTTATATTTCAGTCTGAGCATGCCTTGAGCATTTGTTTTGATTTTTCCGAACTCAGTGATATTATGTGTGTGGTTTGATCACCTGCGTGTGATAGTGTGTGCGTCTGGTGCTGCGACTGTTGCAGCGTGTGTGTGTGTGTGTTGTTGATCCAGTCATCGGATCGTGTTGGAGACTCCCTCTCCGTGTGTGTGTGCAGGCATCGTCCGGCGTGTGTGTTGGAGCTTGGCTCTGTGTTTGGGATTTATCCTCATGCTGGTTTTTTAACAAGTGAAGCCTCACTGGTTTGGTGAGGGTTGGACGTAGGGAGCCCGTCGTGGTCCCGAACCACCTTAAAAATTGTTGGGTTCATATGGTTTTCCTTATTGTGATTTGAATGCTTCTTAATGCATACATTGAGTGAGCTCGGTGAGATTGAGAGAACCTAAGTTTACTTTGATTAGTATATTTTTCATCAATCTCGTTAATTGTGCGAAGTTAGTTTAAAATTTGCCATATCGCTTGGGGGACAATTCAACCCCCCCTTCTTATCCGCTCACCTTTCGGGCCAACAGAAAATAAATACTTTAAACTCTTATGATCTGAGTATACAATAAACTGCCCCCCATAAAGATAGTGCCTCCAAATCTTCAACGCAAAAACAACTACGGCCAATTCTAGATCATGCACTGGGTAAGTCTCTTCATGTTTCTTCAACTGTCTAGAAGAATGTGCGATCAATTTTCATTGTTGCATTAATACACAGCCAAAACCAATCTCAGATGCATCAGTATAGACTTTGAACTTCTTTCCTTCAACTGGTAAAGCCAGCACAGGTGCAGTAATCCAACGATCCTTTAGGGTTTGAAAGCTCTTCTCGCATTCCTCAGTGCATTCATATGGGTTTTCCTTCTTGGTCAATCTTGTCAACGGAACACCAATCTTAGAGAAATCTTTGATAAAATGCCTGTAGTAGCCAGCTAGACCCAGAAAACTTCAAATCTCTACTGCATTAATGTGTATTTCCCAATTCCTTATAGCCTCCACTTTTGATGGATCAACAGAAATTCCCTTCTTTGAAATTACATGACCCATAAACGAAACATCTTCAAGCTAGAAGTCACACTTACGTAACTTAGCATATTACTGGTTAATGTTCAAAAGTTCCAATGCTATCCTTTAATGCTCCTCATGCTCTTCCTCAGATTTAGAATCTACCAGAATATCATTAATGAACACCACAATAAACTGATCAAGATGCGGCCTGAATATAATGTTCATTAGTTGCATAAACATTGCAAGGGCATTGGTTAGTCTAAAAGGCATAACAGTAAATTCATAATGCCCGTACCTGCTTGTGAATGCCATCTTGCAAATGACCTCCTCCTTAATCCTTAATTGATCGTAACTAGATCTGAGATCAATTTTTGAGAAATATCGAGCTCTTGAAAGCTAGTCAAATAGTTCATCAATCCTCGGCAGTGGATACTTATTCTTGATAGTTAGCTGATTTAACTGTCGATAATCTATGCACAATCTCATGGAAGCATCCTTCTTCTTGACTAACAAAGCTGGTGCTCCCCACGGGAAAGTACATGGCCTAATAAATCCTTTCTTCAGTAATTCCATCAATTGCTCCTTCAATTCTTTCAGTTCAGCGGGGGACATCCGATAAGGAGCCTTTGATATGGGGCCAGCACCAGGAACAAGATCAATAGTGAATGCCACTTCTCTCTCCGGGGGTAAACCAGGCAATTCCTCTGGAAACACATCAGGAAAATCCTTAACCAGACGAATCTCCTCTATCTTCTGACTTCTATGCTCTGCTATAGAGATAAAAGCTAAGAATGCTATACATCCTCTTCTTATAAGCTTGCTAGCTCGAAGGGCTGAAATCAGAGACGAACTACCACGACTTAAAAGACCGGAATAGACAAGTCCAGGACTACCACTAAGGGTTACAATACCCTTCTTGCAATCTATGATAGCTTCATGCCTAGACAACCAATCTGCTCCTAGAATCACATCATACCCATCCATATCCATGCACACGAAGTCGGTAGGCAAATTCTGACCTCCAACTAAGACCTTGCTATAAGGGTAATGACACTTAATCTCGGTCCCCGCTCCAATAGGGGTAGAGATGACTAACCCAGTTTCTAACAGAACATGCTTCACATGCAACATAGCAGCAAAACTCCGAGAGATAAATGAGTGGGTTGCTCCAGTATAAAACAGAACAAAAGCAGACTTGGAAGAAACATCTAGAGTACCCTCCATAATATTTCCCTCGCTCGGTTCCGCCTCTTGCAACGCTTGGAGATGCCCTTGCTTCTTTGCTCCACCCTAGCGCTTCTCGCTTCCAGCCTGGTCATTAAGTAACGGACACTCAGAAATCCGATGATCACGACTCCCACAATGGGGACAAGCTCCCAACCTCCTCCAACATTCTTCAACTCAGTGCCCAGCCTTATCACAATGTTTGCATATTTCCTTTGATGGAGTAGCGGCAGGAATTGATTACTTATCACTCTTCTTAACCTTCTTGTCTTTGGGGAAGTCACCTCCTCCACTGGGCCTCTTCTTATAAAATGGGGTCTTGAAAGAACCCAAACTCGTAACCTGCTCCTTCTTGTCACGTCCACGAATCTAGTCAAATAGCTCGGTGGCATCTTCTAATAACTACGCTCATCTAACCATCTCCACATAGGTCTGCACATCCATGGGCGCCAACTGAGTAATATATTGAGGCTTGAGCCCGTTCAAGAATATCTAAGCATTGATCTTATCAATGCCCACCAAGTGTGACGCATACCGAGACAACCTCGAAAACTAAGCTTCATATTCGGCAACTGCTAAGCTTCGTTGTTTCAGCACGGCAAACTTCGCATCCTTCTTCTCTTGCACTCGGTCAGAAAAGTACTTGCTATTGAAATACTCCACAAACTCTCCCTACGTCACGTGGTCATGTGGCAGAGTGACCTCCACTGACTCCCACCACAACCTAGCATCTCGCTCTAACTGAAAAGTAGCCATGAGAACCTTCTCTTCGTCCGCACATTGCATCACACGGAAGATATGCTCAATCTCCTTCATCCAATTCTCCACGTCATCAGGGTCGATAGATCCGATGAACTTCGGGCGATTCATATTACAAAAGCTCCTATGAAGATCTCCAGCTCCACGATTCACCGCTCCTTGGGCCACTTGCTGTAAGGCTTGCGTGAGACCTTGCACAGTCCTCTACATCTCTCTCCAATGAGCCTGTTCCACGGCCATGATCCTACAAGAAATTTTGATAATTATACGTTCGGCTTAAAATTTCTAGATCTCAACGTATTACATTGACTTAACCCATGGCGCTACCTAATTGTCACTGGGTAAAAATGTAAGAAACCTAGATACCTTAACCTTGGACTTGATAACCTAGGTAATTTAGAAAAACCTAGGCTCTGATACCACAAAATTGTCACGCCCCGAGCGCGGAAGGAACCCAGAACGTGACGGTTATATCGATCATGTCAATCAGAGCTCAAGGCATTCACACACAACCACAAGAACAGAGTACGCTTAAAGAGATAATAAATCACAACATACTTTATTCCACAATACTTAAGTTCACAATCAGCAGATCCAACTTCAATAGCTCCACTTTACTAGACTCAATAAAAGAAAATTACAAGACAGAATATAACAAGACACGATTTTACGGTAGCACAAGGCTTCGGGTTTAGCTCTACGCTCTTCACTCTTGGTCATCCCCATCGGTTTCGATATCCTCATCTGAATTAAATGAAAAACATGGTAAAAGCACTGGATGAGCAAAAGCCCTGTAGGAATTACATCTCTATGAATCAGGCTTGCTTTAAGTGATTAACATGTTACATGAATGCAACTATAACCATGCATGAATGAGCTCAAGATAGAATATGATGTAAGTGCGAGCCAAGAAATAGATAGCAAGAACTAACAAGTTCAGTAGTATAGTATAAACAAGATATTTGCTATTCATGTTTAAGTAAGTACCCTTTCGGGTCAAGCACATCAAGACATAATATCACGTCAAGAGTGGAATGGTGCCCCCAATCTATCAAGAACTAAAATCCACATTGACGGGTGCTTCACTAAGTAGCAAGATCTTGAGCTAGTGACTACTCTGCCAGATCTTGAGCTGGGTGCCATTATGGCCCGTGGAGGGGTCTCTTAGCTCGTGCCCTCGAGACGGGCTGGGCCTCTTTTCTTAATGACCCATGTTCACTCGAGAGAGGACTGGAGTTTCTCCTTGGAGTTGCCCTCTCGCTTGGATTTGGGAGGCTAGATGCTGGTCTGGGACGGTTGCCCCTAGTGTGATACTGGTGTGCCGGCTTCTTTGAGCTTCGCCTTATTCTTCAGAGTTAGAGACGATGGCGGTGAGCCACCTATTTATGCAGTTGTTGTGTGGGAACATATACAGTAATGGTACGGGGTTTGGAGCCGGTACTAGATGCTGAAGGTGTTGCCGGAACCTAAGGTGTTGCACCGGTGTTAAGAACCGGTGAAACTGGAACTGTGGGCTGGTCGCCCGTCTTGGCGATTAAGGCGTCGGAAGCCCAGGGCTCGTCGCCCATGTTAAGAGTTGGTGTAGCTAGGACCCATAGCCTAATGCTTGTGTCGACTGTTCAAAAGATAGTCAAGGCCCAGGGCTTGAGACCCATATCGCGATCTGAAGGCATGACAACCTGGGGCATGCTGCTCGCATACGCCGCCGGAGTTGTGGTCGGAGTCTGGGACTTGAGACCCATGCTGGGATCTGAGGATGTCGGAGGAGCAGTGACCCAGGGCTTGACGTTGGTATTGGGTGTTGATGAAGCTGGGACCCAGTGCTGGAAGCCTATCTTGGGTGCTGGTGAAGCTGGAACCCAGGGTTGAGCGCCCGTCTTGGGTGTTGATGGAGCTTGAACCTGGGGCTAGACACTCATCTTGTGTGCTGATGAAGCTGGAACCCGGGGCTGGATGCTCATCTTGGGTATCACTAGGGCATAGACCCAGGGCAGAAATCTCATCACGGTTGTTGCTGGAGCCGGGACCCAAGGTTGGAAGCCAGTATCGGGTGTTGATGTGGCCACGCCCTGGGACTTGGTGCTCGTGTTAGGAGTTGATGTGACCTAAACCTAGGGGACGATGCTGCCGTAGGTCGTTGTTGATGTTGTGATGAGTATCCGAGGTTGAAAACCCGTATTGGAAGCCGCCATGGTAGAGACCTGAGGCATGGTGCTTGTATCGGGTGTTGAACTGTCGAGGATTCGGGGCTCGTCGCCTGTGTTGGGAATCGGCATGGGTGGGACCCATCACTTGACGTTTATGCAGGTCATTGGTGACGTTGTGCTAGAAACCTAGGGTCGGAAGCCCCTATTGGATGCTGGTGGAGCTGGGGACCTAAGGACCAATGGCCGTGTGGGTCGTTGTTGGTATAGGAGCAAGGGACCGGCTGCCTGCGTGGGTGGTCACCAGATTGGGCTACTTGTCGGCCACGGTGATGGCACCCGAGGATCATGTTGGAATAACGATGGAGCTAGACAGAGATTCAGAGGGGGGGTGAATGAATCCCCTTTAAAAAATTGTGGAATTAAAATTTTCTCTGAAATATTTGTGCAGAAATAACACACAATGGCTCAGTTAAACATTTCTTCTATTGAAGTTCACACTTAAACAATTAGAGTACTCAGAATGATGTATGCTAACCAGATGCAATTGAAATGAGCCTAAGCATACATCTATCGTGAATCAATAATTCAAAGCAAACCACAATGCACTAGGAATTATTAGATGGTTCGGTCTGCTACCACAGACCTATGTCCATCCCCCACTCAAACCCGAGTGAGGTTTACCGCTGACAAACAGCTTGAACTACTGAGCATCACAGCTTGCTTACACCTCTGAGCAACATAGCTTGCTTCCGCTGAGTATCAAAGCTTGCTACACCGCTGAGCAACACAGCTTGCTGTCTAGAGGAATCGATCCTCTACAAACGCTGACCCACAGCTTGATAAAACCAAAAATGGAAAACCAAAGAACGAAAATGAAAACAAAAGGATATAGCTCACACAGGAGCAAAATAGTTCTGGATCTGATCCAAGAAATGATGAACATGCAGATCCTCGAGCTCTCACTTCCTCTCTATTTTCTCTTGCTCACTTACTTTCTCTTTCTCTGCTCACACTCTTTTTCCCTTCAAACTTCTTCTGATTTTACGATACTCTATTTTTATCCTTCTTCTTCTTCTTCTTCTCTTCTGCGAACTCTCTCTCTCTATCACTCTAACTCTAACTCTTCTCACGAACTATCTGGCTCGCGTACTCTTCTGCTCTTCTTTTCTCTTCTTCTAATCTTCCTTTCTCTTCTCTTCTCTTCTGTTGTTTTGATTTCGATCGCAGGAGAGGCTTTTATAGAGCTACAGGCTTGGGTCCCTCGAGCTCACACTTCGGGCATGTGGAGGGATCGTTTCCTGCCTTTTCAGATATGCCATGCGTCAGGTGCAGGTGGTATGATGATCCACGTGGTAGAATCTTCAGAATGGCTTCTACCTTGGATCATGTGCCAATCATTAGCTTCACTTAAATTTCTGTTGCTCTAAGACACTTGATGTTTGCCTTAATCCTGCCAATCAGAGGACAGATTTTTAGTCAAACACCTTATACGTTAGAGTTCATACTTAGGCAGTTATCAGAGAAAAAAACATTCTCAGACCAATAATATGAATGTATATGCAAATGCCTTAGAGCATGGATAATGATGCACAGACTTAACGACGTGATTCCACATGTGCATCGACTTCGGTCTTTGCATGTCCATCGACCTTGGTTTATCATATGCACAGACCCTGGACATGCACAGACCTATATGTGCACAGACTTGAACATGTGCACAGACCTTGAATTCTGAATGTGCATAGACTCTAAAATGTGCATAGACCTGAATACAACATTTGCGTAGACCTTACAAGGCATATTTTAGTAATGTGCATCCACCTTGTAGACAATGTTACAAAACATGCATCTACCTTATAGATCAAACTATAAAACATGCATCGACCTTGATTCATGCAAGATGCAACATGTGCATCGACCTTAGTGTGCAAGATGCAACATGTGCATCGACCTTGATATGCAACCATTCTGCACATGCATCGACCTTCAGAGTAGTAATGGAGATATGAACCGACCTTGATATGTGTACAAGGAAAATGTGCATCGACGTTCCAGTATCAACGACAAATGTGCATCGACCTTCTTGATTAGTAGCACATATGTGTCTCGACCTTATACAACAATATGTATGCATATGCACTGACCTTATAAGCAACTGTATAAACATGCATCGACCTTGTATGCAATCTAACACAATGTGCACTGACCTTGACAGTGTAGGACCTCAACATGTGCACCGACCTATATGCAAAAGACATGAATGTGCACCGACCTTCTATGAACGAACATGAATGTGAACTGACCTTACCTGTTCACAGAGAAGGTATATGCACCAACCTTTATGCTTCAGACTTGGATGTGTATTGACCTTACCTGCCAAAGAGCTAACTCACAATTTAATCAGTTGACCTATTGATAGTTCTAGAACAGTGGCGTTGAGCTGCGTTGACTTGCATTGACCTGTTGTTTTTCGTGACTTCGAACAGTAGTGACTGACTTTTTGTCATTTTCAGAACCTGTACTATATCACCAAGGTTATATATAATGACATAATAGTTCACAACATTAAAACTAGACATCATCAAAATCATAGGGACACAACAATCTCCCCCTTTTTGATGATGGCAATATTATGAGTCATTGCAATAAAATCATCATGATGATAAAAATGTCAGACATAAAGTGATCATGAGTTCATGAGTTTAAGGTGCAAGTCAGTATGAAATATGCAGGAGCATCACATATTCTCCCCATTCTCCACATACCTTAAAGACTCACACTCAAATATTCTCCCCCTTTGACAACATCAAAGAGGAAGGAATAGTAAGCTGAACATGCAGACTATATTCTCCCATCATGAATGTAAAATGTAGACAAGTATGAACTATAACAGTGCATGCATCATCTGACAGAAATATGACTCGCATATTCTCCCCCTTCGAAAAGAGAAGAGATATTGAAGTGAAAGAAATGTCTGCACTCTCCCTTGCTACAAAAATATACTCCTCCTGAGCAGATAATGTCTCTCTTTGGACACAGTAGAAGGAGTTGAATGAAATGAAAGCATAGGGACAGTCATGTTTAAGCAGATCAAGCTGATTACAAAGATCCTGATGAAACAAGCTCCCCCTTTGAGTGTACATAGGGATTGGAGTAGAGGTAAATCATCAGACATACATATTTAAACTTACACAAGGTCAATGAAGGTAACAGCAAAGACACAGGAACAGTTATATGTCAGTTCAAGTCAAGACATATTAAAGCAAGAGCAGTGAGCACAATCTGATTTTTTGGATTTCAACAGTAAATGGAAACTGAGCACAGGAATTCCAAATGATCTTCAAACACATGAGTAATTCAACAAGATTTTCAAAGAGATATCAATTTCATAATTACAAAAATAAGAATTTTTCAGAGTCTCCCATTATAAGGGCTTATGAATGAACTTTATTGAACTACATGGTTTAAATATGATGTATACACAGTTTGCCAATAAAGTTCTATACTCATATTTAAAATCAGTTTTAATAATAGTGAACCAAGCTCTCATATTAACATCTTGATTAACCTCCCTTCATCTTACTTAGTCAATTTCAATGACTTCTTTAGGAATTGCAATCATTAGTATTGAGGTTAAACATTATGAAGGAATTCAGATATGGTTCCTGAGGATTAACAAAATCTTTTCAACCAATTTGAGATTTTTCTTTTGTTTAACAATACTTTTCAAATCAAATTTTTCAGGTGTAATTAAGTTCAGTACACAGCTTGTAACTAGAGGATACACGTTTAGACGCCAGTATCCCTAAGCATATGGTATGACTGACTGTCATGCTTCATAAGAATAGAGATAGCATTGACACCTCATGACATACCTTAACTCATTTCATTGATGAGTGAGATATATTTCTCAGTATGCAAGCCATTGCTCTGCCTAGATTTTCAATGAAATTTCAGCGAGTTAATTATGGCACTTCATGACATAGTACTTTAGACTTCATGGTCAATAGACATCATTTCTCAATAACCAAAACCATTACTCTGACAATATTTACCCTTAGGAACATTTTAGATCAAACAAATGTTTAAAAATAATATTGATTTCATATATTTCAACCAAATAAAGCCATGATTTCGACATTTTCAGATTTAAGAAGATTTTATAAGGTTCAACATGAAACAGTTGGTTAAAGTTTATTAAAGTTGACTCAGATATTTTCAAGACATTCATAACCAAACGCAATGAACACATTAAACTTAAACCAATTTGATCCTTCAGATATTCATAAATCTGTATAATTGAAGATTCCTTAATGATTTAGTTTTTCAGATTTATGATCAAGGTACACAGATTGAAATCATTCCAAGTTACAAATATATCAACAATTTCAGTAGCAGCCAATCAATAGAAACATCAAGGAGCATGCATTGTAAGTGAAAACATTAGAATTTCATGCATGTAGCAGATATGGTCAAGGGTACATCAGACAAATAGCCATGAGATTCCAAGAAGTTTTGTTTAGAGAGCAACATGATTAATGTCAAGTTTGACAAAGATTTTCAAAGATATGTGCAGCAAAGGATGTGTAGTAATCAATGGATTTCAAACTCAAGAAGAGTATCAGTTCAAGTGAATTCAAAGCAGATAGAAAGAAGTGATACAAACTGATGCCAATTGTTGATGTATATTACAGAGAGAGCAGAGATTGGAGAATGAGCAAAAATATGGCTAGACAATGAAGATATCGGTTGACTGAATGAGCAATTTAGGTCGACCGAATTAGATAGTAAGAAAACAGATGAATAGTCATGCAGTTTAAAAGTTTGATTTATATGCTCCCCCTGTCTATATGTATTGAATCAATCTTTTTGGAATTTTTAATATGAATATGCATGATATGCAATCAACTCAAGTATGCATATGCAATGACTCCCTATAGTTAAATGCATTGATACCAATTGTTAGCATGAATGTTGAGCACTTATGAGCTTCCCTTATCTAAATGCATTCAACCATTATATATGACATGAAAATCATGTTGGTGATTAATCTAACCAACTATGCATGAAGCACAAGAGCTACTTTGACAGACTCCCCCTGACTTTATGCACTGAGTGCAGTACATGCAATGAAGTCTATGTAGGGAGTTTTATGAATTATTCTCATGAAAATCTAGACAACCCTATGGTACCAGGCAGAGGACTTGGTCCAAAGACCACCTCACACATAGCAAGAACTTCCTGATAGATTGCATCTGCCCCATGGTAACTTACTATTTGATATACCATAGAGGTCATGCATGATAATGCAGTGCAAAAGCAGTCCTATGTGCATCTCACATTGACAATATGCTAAACATATGCAAATGTGAATATATGTGCATGTCAAGTATGCAGATGAACATTTTTTGCATGAGACAACATGCAGGCATCAAATTCAGTAAATTTAGATTTTTAAAAGTGCAATTTATTTTCAGTCTAATATTTACACAGACAACTCAGTATATGCATTGAGAGACATGAATACTCATAATAGATGCAAATGAGGACATGTATGCATGAAATTTGTTTAACAGATCAAACATGATATGCAACTATTTAAACATAGTTATAGAAAATTCAAATAACCAAACCTATGAAGAGCATAACTGGGGTTTATCATACGCGGGTGCCTTGGCTTATTAAACCCATTTTTATTCTTTAGCCCCAAGGCACTCCTACAAAACAGATTCTCATTTTACAGATTTAGGTTCCCAAGAATTCTTGGGTCCTGAAATGTCAGTGGCACCTCTGAAGGATGCTCTCCACATTTTCTGAGCTTGTATGTCATCAACTTTCATCAAATATCAGTTAGACTTGGAATGCCTAGACTGTCTACAATAATGACAAGAAACAGAAGGCTTTGTGTTCTTATTATGTGTATTAGCATGAACATGGAAATTCTGACCAAAAACAAACATGTTATTATATCTATCATAGGAAACTCTTTTTCCTTTAACATGCCAACAATCTTTGACTGTATGGCCATGCTTTCCACAGTGAGAACAAGAAGAAGAATTTCTTCTATGAGAACCTGACCAGCATTCAGTAGCCCTATGACCTGGATTGGTACAATTAAAACATGTAATGTGCTGGTTTATTGCAACAGATTTATTCTTGTTAACAACATGATAGTTTGCAAGAAATTTAGCATGATATGATTGTGAATTTTTCTTACCACTTGCAAACCAGCATTGGGCTGCAATGTGGCCTATCTTGCCACAGTAGAAACAATGAATATTCTTTTTCTGATTAGGAGAAAATTTTCTATTCTGAGAATTCCTAATATGCAAGTTATTCTTCCTAACAGAATCATTTCTATTTGTAGGGAATTTAACAAATTCAGATTTAAATTTCTTTCCATGAGCATTCCAACATTGAGCAACAACGTGGCCTAATTTACCACAACAAACATAATGAGCATTTCTTTTCTGAACAGAAGAAGATTTCTTATTCTAAGAATTTTTAACATGCAAATCATTACTCCTGCCAACATTCTGTTCATCATTTCTCATTAGAAAACATTTATGCATCACATGTCCAAACTTTTCACAATAAAAACATTTAACATTCTTGGATTTTTGAACATGATTTTTCTTTTTCTCAACATTGTCCTTCAATTTATGTATTTGTTTTTGTTTTTGAATTTCATTTGGTTGATTAGCTAACTTGGTTGGAGAAGCATTTGAAGTGCTAGCTACACTTGAGATACGTACAAAGGTTGTGTATAGCTTCTTCTTAATTTCAGAGTTATGTTGTATCCTCTTACCAGAATCAGTGGCTTCATCTTCCAAATGAACTTTCGCCTTACCTTTATCTTTAGGAGATTTAGATGAAGCCTAATTCAATTCAGTTATTTTGTCATTCAAGGAGGCTATGAGTATTTCAGTGTTAACTTTTTCTTTTTCATATAAAGCCAGCTTTTCTTTCAATATTTCATTTTCATTTTTATGTTCTTCATTCTGAACAAGTTCATTTATTAAGATTTGATCATCATTAGTTGACTTCAGCTTGTCTTCAATTTCAGAAATTCTTGATTTTCATTTTTCAATAAGGAAATTTGCTTCTTATGCCTATGAACGTCAGACAAATAGACATCATAAGATTGTTTTACATTCAAACAATTTTCACATAAAGTATTTAAACTATTCTGATCAATTTTCTTTTTCAACATTTTATTTTTCAATTTCAGTTTCTTATGTCTGTCAGATAGTTCTTCATACATGCTTGCTAATTCATCAAATGACATATCTTCAGATCCGGAGCTTACATGAGACGGTGTCTCATTGCTGTGATCACTCCGGTTGACCATCACACATTTCTCTTCTTGTTCTCCATGAACAATAATCAATTTGTCCAGGATTTCCTCTCTAGAAGTGCACCTAAAAATGAAAAAAAATATGTCAGTGTTAACTACAGCTTTCAAAATATTAAGAACCATAGTGTTTTCACAATCCTTCGATCTGTCCTCATTAGACCACTCGGTCTAGCCATGAGGCAGTTTATGTAGGCCTTTTGATAGGAGACTCCATAAGTTAGAATAAATGGAGTTCACATAAACGCCTAGGCCTCCTAGCCAGGTACTAAAATTCAAACCATCGAAAATAGAAGGATAAGCCATGGAAAACACTTATCAAGTAGATTTAAAGTAATAAACTGAATGAAACAATGCACCAAAAAAGATTAGCAGGATCCTCTAAAGATCGTTGGATCTGGACAGTCAGAGACCTATTCTGATACCAATTGTTGGAATAACAGTGGTGCTAGATAGAGATTCAGAGGGGGGGTGAATGAATCCCCTTTTAAAAATTACAGAATTAAAATTTTCTCTGAAAGATTTGTGCAGAAGTAACACTCGATGACACAGTTAAACAGTTGTTCTATTGAAGTTCACATTCGAACAATTAGAGTACTTAGAATGATGTATGCTAACTAGATGCAATTGAAATGAGCCTAAGCATACATCTATCGTGAATCAATAATGTAAAGCAAACCACAATGAACTGAGAATTTTTAGATTGTTCGGTCTGCTACCACAGACCTACGTCCATCCCCCACTCAAACCCGAGTGAGGCTTACGGCTGACAAACAACTTGAACCACTGAGCATCACAGCTTGCTTAAACCGCTGAGCAACACAGCTTGCTTCCGCTGAGCATCACAGCTTGCTACACCGCTAAGCAACATAGCTTATTATCCAGAGGAACCGATCATCTAAAAAGGCTGACACACATCTTGATAAAACCAGAAATGGAAAACCAAAGAATGAAAATGAAAACAAAAAGATATAGCTCACGCAGGAGCAAAACAGTTCTGGATCTAATCCAAGAACTGATGAAGACGCATATCCTTGAGCTCTCACTTCCTCTCTATTTTCTCTTACTCACTCTCTTTCTTTTTCTCCGCACACACTCTTTTTCCCTTTATACTTCTTCTGATTTTACGATACTCTATTTTTCTCCTTCTCCTTCTTCTTCTCTTCTGCGAACTCTCTCTCTCTCACTTTAACTCCAACTCTTCTCACGAACTCTCTGGCTCTCGTACTCTTCTGCTCTTCTTTTCTCTTCTTCTAATCTTCCCTTCTCTTCTGTTGTTTTGATTTCAATCGCAGGAGAGGCTTTTATAGAGCTTCAGGCTTGGGTCCCACGAGCTCACACTTCTGGTGTGTGGAGGGCTCGTTCCCGCCTTTTCAGAGATACCACGCGTCAGGTGCAGGTGGTATGATGATCCACATGGCATAATCTTCAGAATGGCTTCTGCCTTGGATCATGTGCCAATCATAGCTTCATTTAAATTTTTGCTACTCTTAGACACTTGATGTTTGCCTTAATCCTGCCAATCAGAGGACAGACATTTAGTCAAACACCTTATACGTTAGAGTTCATACTCAGGCAGTAATCAGATAAAAATATATTCTTAGACCAATAATATGAATGTATATGCAAATGCCTTAGAGCATGGATAATGATGCACAGACTTAATGACGTGATTCCACATATGCATCGACTTTGATCTTTGCATCTGCATCTACCTTGCTTTATCATATGCACAGACCCTGGACATGCACAGACCTATATGTGCACAGACTTAAATATGTGCACAGACCATGAATTCTGAATGTGCATAGACTCTAAAATGTGCATAGACCTGAATGCAACATGTACGTAGACCTTACAAGGCATATTTGAGAAATGTTCATCGACCTTGTAGACCATGTTACAAAACATGCATCGACCTTATAGATCAGGCTACAAAACATGCATCGACCTTGATTCATGCAAGATGCAATGTGCATCGACCTTAGTATGAAAGATGCAACATGTGCATCGACCTTAGTGTTCAAGATGCAACATGTGCATCGACCTTGATATGCAACCATTCTGCACATGCATCGACCTTCAGAGTAGGAATGGAGATATGCACCGACCTTGATATGTGCACAAGGAAAATGTGCATCGATGTTCCAGTCTCAGTGACAAATGTGCATCGACCTTCTTGATCTGTAGCACATATGTGCCTCGACTTTATACCATAATATGTATGCATATGCACTGACCTTATAAGCAACTGTATAAACATGCATCGACCTTATATGGAATCTAACACAATGTGCACCGACCTTGACAGTGCATGACCTCAACATGTGCACCGACCTATATGCAAAAGACATGAATGTGCACCGACCTTCTATGAAGGAACATGAATGTGCATCGACCTTACCTGTTCATAGAGAAGGTATATGCACCAACCTTTATACTTCATACTTGGATGTGTATTGACCTTACCTGTCAAAGAGCTGACTCACAATTTGATCAGTTGACCTGCTGAAAGTTCTTGAACAGTGGCGTTGACCTACGTTGACCTGCATTGGCCTGTTGTTTTTCATGACTTATAACAGTAGTGACTGACTTTTTGTCATTTTCAGAACCTGTACTATATCATCAAGATTATATATAGTGACATAATAGTTGACATCATCAAAACCAGACATCATCAAAACAACAGGGACATAATAGATCAGGGCAGTCGAAGGCCGGAGCAGCATTACCGAACGTGATTGGCATCAACGGATGTTTACACCTGGCGTAACTAACAATGATAATTGGACCATAGGTCACTGTCACCATCGGTTTGTTCTTGCTGCTGCTGCCTGCAAGTTGGTCACTCGACGCTGACCGGTCACATGTTGCATCCTGGACGAGACCCTCCTCTTCCTCTCCATTAAGAAAAGGCGAGGGCATCATGGCATATGGTAAACATGTATGACGCTCTTTCGACAGAAAGAAGAAAGGTAGGACACGTCAGACCAGGCATGCCAATTTGTTTTGGCTCATGAAAATTTCTTTATTTTATTTTTTTTTCTTGGCGGTGACACATTCACCTTTTACGGAAGGCTGAGATAGGTTGATTTGGCATGCGGGGATTCCGGGGGTGTTGACAGTGGAAATATGCAAGAATGACTGGGTGTGGTAGCTAGACGGAATGCGGGTGTGCTAGTCGATTTCTCGACGATCACCTGCGGAACCAAGTTTTTTGATTGGGGCACATGGGCAGTGAATGTCGAGCAACACGTGGAGAGAAGAAGATTCCGCTAGTACAAGTGGCGGCAATTGTGGGGGCTCTTGTACTAGAAGTCTTTCCCCACCGACTGCAAGCAATCAATGTTTATTTTACATCGGGCGGAGCCCGAACACCTTTGTTTCTACTGCTGTAGGAAGAGAGTCAGGGACCCTAGGAGCCACGATGTCGGGAGTGCTTGGTCTGTGTAACAGTGGCAGAGCAACAACAACACAATAGGGATGACTAGAGGCAGAGAGATTGGTTTTAGTGTGGACACTAGAGAGGGTATGGACTCTGGGTTTATGAGAATGAGGCATTGGCTCCAACAAAGGAGCAGTGCACACTGGTTCAGCAAGGAGTAGACAGGTGCTGGCTCGGGTGCAGAGCGGCTAACACTGGCTCGGGTATAGGATCCGTCCGGCTAGAGGAGTGAGGGCTGGGCTGGGAGATGGAGGGCAATCTACTGGACGGCGTTGAGATTGGCAGCTGGCGAGGATGAAAGTCCATTCTCTGATTGGGTTACATTACTATAAGCCCTGAACGGTGTTATATTGGGCATGGAAAGCCCGATTACAAGTGTGTGCAAGACACGGGATAATTCCATCATTTATGACGATCCCCGGGTCATTGCATTGTTATGTGGGTGTTTCTACCTTTGTACATGATGTTCGTCAAAGGACTCATGACTCGATAGGGTGCCTCTTGAGAGGGCTTGTAAGTCCCTGGATGTTTGTCTCTCAGGTGTTGTCATCTATTGTCACGTGCCTTACTCAAGTGAAGAGCTAACGGGCACGACTTGTACGGAGTAGCCAGGTGCAGCTCGGAGTGAGCAGTCAGGCGCGGCTCGGAGTGAGCAGTCGGGCATGACTGTGACAGGAGAAACTAGACAACGTTGATATTAGAGAAATTGGGTGAAGAGGGCACCACTATGACTGGGGCGATCGAGCACTATTGAGACTGAGGCGGCTGAGTGGCGTAAGAACCACTGTGACTGGAGCGATCGGCCGCTATTAGAACTCGGGCGACCAGGTGCAATGGGCACCGTTGTGACTAGGGCGACTGGGGGTCGTTGAGACTAGAGTAGCTGTGCACCATATGGATTGGGTAGTTGGGTGTCGTGGGAAACATTGTCACCGGAATAGCCGGGCGGTCGGGTGCCATTGGCACCATTGTGACTGGAGTTGTAGAGCGCCTGTTGAGGCTAGAGTAATCGGGCGTCGTCTGGACTGGACAGTCAGGTGCAGTGGGCACCATTGTGATTGAAGGAGCTGAGCAATCGGGTGTTGTCGACACCGTTGTGACTAGAGTTTTAAAGCGAGTGTTGAGGCTAGAGTAGCCGGGCACCATCTCGACGGGACAGTCGGGTGCAGTGAGCACTGTTGTGACTGAAGGAGCTGGGTAATCAGGTGAAGTTGGTGTTGATACATCAGATTAGATAATCTATAGGGGGGTGAATAGATTATCACCCACTTTTTGCAATGTGCTACCTAAGACTGGATAATCAGAATAGAGATGAAAGATGAAATGCTAGATTTGAGATATGATTCAAGCGAGCCGAAACATTCATCTAGCGGTGCAAATCACACAAGGAAGAACAAGCCAACCACACAATGAGATAGTGTTTTTTAGGTGGTTCGGTCTCTATCAAGAGACCTATGTCCACCCCCCACTAAAGCAGTGAGGATCCCTACTGCCACACAACTTGAAATGAGGAACAAATCCTTAACAGACAGTTGAGCGTCATAGCTTACTTTCCAGAGGAACATATCCTCCACAATAGCTCAGCTTCATAGCTTGCTATTGCTGAGCCTCACAGCTTGCTACCAAGAGGAATAGATCCTCTAACCCGCTGCCAAATAGCTTGAGGAATGGCACACAGGGCCCAACACCACATATCTGAGAAAGCTTCTTAGTCTGTCTTCCTACTCACAGGGTAGGGACGATTCAAAAGATTCTAGTTACAAGATCAAAAGAAAAACAAAATGGTGAAAGAACAGATAAGTTTCAACAATTGAGATCAGATAAGAAAGTCCTTGTCTGAAGATTGGAAGACGTCCTTGACTGCTTCCAGATGTGTGACCTCCTCTCCGGGTAACTTTCCTGACTAATGGATGACGCTTATTCTTCTTCGCTGAAAGCTGGAGATGGTCCTTTTTCTTTTCACTGACGGGCTACGATTAGATGGAGAATCTTCTTCATGGAGCTGTAGATAAATGACTTGAAAACTAGGGAAGAGGAGCTTGTCTTCTCTATTCTCCCTATCTCACTCTACCTCTCTTCTTCTCTTTCTCCGAATGGGGGCTCTTCCTTTCTCTCCAAGCTTGTTGCTCGTATTCCCTTTCTCACGCCTTTCATATGCACTCCACACGCCCAGATCAAAAAGTGAATCAAATATCCTCGTGGGGCCCACTATGGATAATGCCAAAGGTAGGGAATAATTCCCTCCAAAAGTGTGCTTCACGAAGCTGCCACCTCGTACGGACATGATCACCAATGATTGCACATGGATTCAGGACCCAACACAGTACCCAATAAGTATTCGAATGGCTTCGGGACTGATAGTGGCTACTTGGGTGTTTGTCATGGGAACCAGCTATTTGTCACCATAACATAGCTATTTTTCACCCTTAGCGGCTATTTGTTTCCCTTACAAAGCCATTTTTCACCCATACCATGCATAAGCCATCGCTTTCCTCCTTATTACAAAAAATGTTGGCTTCTGCGAACTAGAGTCAACTCCAGAGCTGAATAGAGTAGACTCTCCCTCTTCGAGTGTCGTCTTCTTCTCATTTGTCAACTCTAGCGAGCTATTTTTCACCGCTAATGCCCATTTGTCTGCCTTGCCCATGCATTTATCACCCTTATCCTCTGTAAGCCGTCGCCTTTTAACATGTGTTATTGTAGAAGGCTTTGCAGGTCCATTTGTTGCCGTTGAAAGCTATTTGTCACCCTTGAGTGACTTCATTTCATCCTTGAAGCTTAGAAGATTGCTCTCTTGTGAAGCTGCTACCAAATCAACTCCTCTTAATCTCTTTTCTTCTCATCTTGTGCTAGAACAAGCTTCACGAATCTCCCGATGTTGCTTCTGCTAGAACCCATCACAGTCGGATTCCATTTGAACTAAGGATGAATTTCTTCCTTTGATCTTTAACGAGTTTATCATTGTCGCCCAAAGCTTAAGGAAGCTCCAAATCTGAGATGATAAGGTTTAGAAACCCATGCACAACTATTTTCAACGAAGAAGCTTGATCATTTTTCATGTTTCATTGCTATCGGCCATTTGTCACCATTAAGAAGCTATTTTTCACCGCTATCGATCATTTGTCAGCTCTAATGAGCTATTTGTCACCACTAACCGCTGGGTGCCGTCACCTTTGACAGCTCTTCTATTCTTTTAAAAGCCAACATGACTGCGTCGACTCCATCTGTAGTTGAAGTCGACTCCTCTTCTACAATTTTCATGCTTTGAGCTCCTTTCGGCCTCATGAGCTATTTGTCACCCGTAGGGACCTATTTGTCACCCTTATCTGATATTTTACACCCTTAACGGGACATTTGTTAGCAATAACTTGCGATATTTTTCTGCTTGGTGGAGTCGACTCCAATTCATCATGGATTCGACTCTCCTTCTTGATTTTCATGCATCTGGCTTCATTTTCATACATCTTGCCATTCCTTTGTCCAAAATCGAGCCTATCTTCACAAAACTCATGGATATTGATGTATTAACATTATCAAAAACATTTGTCAGCATCAAACACATATGAAACTCAAGAATCAAAATGTATGAAACTCAAAGATCAAAAACGTATGAACCTCAAGGATCAAAGACGTATGAAACTTAAGGATCAAAATCACATGAAACTTAATGATGAGTCATAGTGTTGACATCATCAAAACATAGGGGCACAACAATCTCCCCATTTTTGATGATGGCAACAATGTGAGTCATTATGATCAATATAATTCAATGTATGCACGAGTATTTCAATGTATGCACAAGTATGCCTCATGCATCTCCCATATAATGACGCTCAAACATTCTCCCCCTTTAACATCAGCAAAAAAAATATAATTGCACTTGATTTAGGGGATTTGGAAAGATTGAATCAAGAAGGCTCTGAATGGTCAGTAGAAACAAGCTGTCCTGTTGACATATGAGTAGAAAAATATAGCCAGATTGCAGTAGAACTCAAGGAGAAAACATGTAGAGAATGGTGTCCTTGATACCAAAGAGTGATTTCAGCAGAATACAAGGATGAAGCCAGTCCAAGTTTGCAAGAAAAATTCTCAATCTGATACAAATTCTCATAAATCAGAAATGACTTAAGTTCAGATTCTTCCGTTATAACCAACTTATGATATGTGCCTTATTTATTTGCATGGTTCAAATCTAATAAGTTCAGAGTTTATCAATGAAATTTCTTTGAAATTTTTTTTCTGCATTCAAGTTTAATAGAAATGAACCAAGTTTTCATATGAAAACCTTGTTTAACTTTCTTTTATCTTACTTAATCAAAAGCAATGACTCCCTTAGGAGTTACCCAGATTAGTATTAAGGTTAAACATTCATGATTTTTTGATCTATTCTTGGGTTTTAACAATTCTCTTTTCATCTTTTCCTACCATTTTTGAAATTTTCCTTTTGTTCAACTGAATTGTAAGAGCAATCAAGTTCAGTGCATACTTTGCATCTAGAGGATACACGTTGTTTAGACGCCAGTATCCCTAAGTACATAGTATGACTAACTGTCATGTCTCATTTTGAACAGAGGTAGCTTTCTTACCTCATGACATATCTCAACTTATTTCATTGATAAGTGAGATATATTTCTCAGTGATCCTGCCATTGCTCTGCCTAGATTTTTCAATAAATATCTCAAGAGTTAATAGTGGCACTTCATGACACAATCCACAAAACATCAAGTTCAAGTGACATGGTTTCTCAGTGGACCAATGTCATTGCTCTGGCAATATTTACCCTTTAGAAGTTTTTAGATTTTCTGTTCTTTAAAGACAATACTTAAACTAAGTACCTCAACCAAAGTTGCCACAATATTTGAATTTTCAGATTTCAGAAAAATGACCAGGGCACAACATGCAAAAGATGGTTAGGGCCTATTAAAGTTAAACATAGATTTTTTCAAGACATTTATCTTTAAACTCAATGAAGTCATTAAACTTAAAACAACTAATTATTCTTGACAATCATAAACTTGTATAATAGAAGATTCCTTATATGAGTTGTTTTCATATTTATGGTGTAAGATTCGGTAGTCAATGGATTCTTAGCGGATCCTTATCGATATTGAAGTTTAAAAGATTGATTAATTTAGAGCTTTTTAATGGGCTGAATGGGTCTTGTTTAGTGGGTTTATTCAATTATATAAGCTTTTAAAAATAAAATAAGGCATTTATACAATTTTGCTTCATTTAATGCCTTTTGGCAATTTAAGGTTTTTCACAAAAAAAAATAAATATCAAAGGTTTTTTTTTTGAGAACCCACATTGGGCTCTCTCTCTCTCCTCACCCTCTCTTCCTCTCTCCTACGGTCGCGCCCCCTCTCTCCTTGCTCTCACGGCGGTGTGCTCACCCCGAGGCGCGGCAGGAACTGCAGGTGGCGTCTTTGGCGAGCTTGGGACGTGGGAAGAGCGGCGGTGTAGCCGAGGAGGCGAGCCGTGAAGCGTGGAGGCAGGAACCCACGTGGTGAGACGCGGTGTCCTTCGTGTAGAACGGGCGTAGAACGGCGGTTTTGGCTTAAACCATGTAGGGGGATGGCTTCCTTGCCTTGATAGGATCGATTTCTTGTCGTTTGGCATGCAATAGGGTGGCCGATATGCATGAACATCGCCATTTATGTTTTGATAGCATGAACATTGTCAATAATGTTTTCGATCCACCATGGCCATTGTTTTATGTTTTTTGATATGTAAATGTTGTGGAATGGCCCTAGGAAGGCAGGGAACCGGTTAAATGTGCTTTCCCATCGATCTAGGATCGATTGGGAGGGGTTTCATTTTCATTACTCACGGATCGGGTCCTCTGGATTGTTAGTGGTCGTTCTAGGGACCATTTTCATAATGGTATAAGGCGGTGGACCTTTGCGGTCTCAGACCTGACCGTTTGCTATGTCTGGCGATCTTACGACCGACAGTTTGCAAACCCTGGTGGGCTAGCGGATGATCACTAAGACCCTTTGACCTTGTAAGGCGGTGGAAGCCTAGCGGGCGTTGACCTGGCCGTTTTCGGTCACCTGGCGGTTAATCGACCCACCGTTTATGATTTAAGGTTTTATTTTATTCAAAAATATGAAACGTTCGTGACCTGGCGGTCATAGGTAGGACCGCATAAGTGAGCTTGGCGGTCAATCGCTTGACCGTTTCCCAGCTCCTGGCGAGCGTGTGGTAGACCATTTGGTCGTGCAGAAAATGAAAGTAATTCTATTCATTTAATTATGCATGTAATGATGCATGTTCACCATGTTTATATATTTTTATAAACTGTGGCATGTTTTTAGATCCCAATAGAATTGTTTTCACTTTCCTCGTGATGGAACCACTAGTCGTAGCCCGACGACCTTTAGTGTCAGCCCACCTGGGAGAGGTGGCGGGGTTGTCCCGTTGTACGATTTTTAAGCTGGTTTCCGTGGGCCCCCTTGCTTGGCAGTAGCGTCCTACTGGGGGGGAAAACTAGCTAGAGGCCTAGCTTAAGGCATTGAGCCTATGTGTGCACACGTGGTCAGGGGCTTGGACTGACACTGACGAGTGTGATCCTGACTAGTTCTTGACCTTGGTTACTGTTACGTGTCTCACTTGTCACGTTCTAGGCTCGTGTACATACTTGAGATGCAGTATAAGTCATCAGTGGACGCCTCTGGTCTTCTTTCTGGTGGTCTCCTTTCTCTCTCCTATCACTTGGAAATGATGGAAATGTTACTTCTATTCTATTCGGTATATTATAATTCTCATGCTTAGTTATTTAGTTGAATATCAAATGGCATTTAGATTGGCTGTCTTTAATTGTTCATATAACTGTACAACTTTAATTTCTGATGTTATTCATATGCCATTGCATCTTTAATTGTTGTTTTCTGTTTAGTTGCGAGGTAGGGATCCACGTGAACCCTATTGAGTCTTTGTTGTGAGACTCACCCTTTCCTTTCCAGGTGAGCAGCAGCAGCCATTTGCCGGTGGTTCTCGTGCTTTTGACGGCAGGTTGTAGGTGCCAGCAGTGGACCGTCTGTCTGTCGTTCTTTATCTATTGACCAGGGTATGCCCCGAGTAGTTGTTTAGTTCGTTGCATGTTCAGTGTTTGGACTTGTTATGTATTGATCTGGACTATTTTATGTAAATATATCACTCTTATATTGTAAATTGCTTCCATTTAAAATTATCATTTTATAATTACGCGTGTAATTCCAGTTCATTATACACCTCCTCAACCAATCCTCCCAACCCTTACGGGGCCTCATTAGCCTCTTTTGTGGCGTCTCTGAGTCTTGGTATCCGTTTAGCGGTATCCAGATCTCCAGGTCGTTACAGTTGGTATCAGTGCGGTGTTGTGGTGATGTATAAGGAATTGAAATTGCAATAGTCCAGAGCAAGTCCATGTGTACCACTACTGCTGGCTTAGGTTGTTTTTTCGTTATTACTTATGGCTTTTTCGTTGTGTGTCTTCTCTTAAGCTTATATTGCAATACCGCCTAGACGGAGAGGCCGAGGTCGTGTCCAAGCCAATGTGCCCCGAGATGTTCCAATGGAAGAGAGCGGTACTTCACCTCCTCCAGTGAATGTTCGAGGGCAAGGCCGTGTTTACCCCGCTGCTGGTGAAGACTTCTTGCCTCCCGGTGGTCGTGGTCGAGTTTTGAAAGAATTTCTTCTCTTCCACCCACCGGCATATGAAGGACAAGCTGATCCAGATGCAGCTAGAGTTTGGCAGGATGCAACCGAGCGTGTGTTTCATTCTATGGAATGCACTGAAGATGAGAAGGTGATGCTAGCTAAGTTTCAGTTGCAGGGGGAAGCGCTCGCATGGTGGACCACTGAGTGGGAGGTGACTTTCAAGTCCCGTCCTCTTCGAATGATTACTTGGAAGGAGTTTGTCACTTCGTTTGAGCATACATACCGTCCAGCTTATCTCAGGATGGACAAAATGTACCAGTTCATGGAGTTGGCTCAACGAGAGATGACAGTGCTGCAATATCGGAACAAATTTATGGAATTGGGGCGATATGCTCCTCATATTCTTGCTGGTGAAGGGCTGAAGACTGAGCAATTTTTGCGTGGTTTGACGCCGGAGCTGAGGCAGCCTCTGATTGCAACTCGAGTGGCAGAGTTAGATGTGGCTTATCAGGCAGCAGCAGCATTAGAACTGGATATGGCGAGAACTCGAGTGCGAACCCAAGTTGAGCCAGTGCAGCAGAGTGTGCAGCATCAGCAGGCTAGTAGCCAACCTAGTGTAATGGGGGTACCATCTTTTGTTCCTTCTGCTAGTGATACTTCCTCCATGAAATCCAAATTCAAGCGGATGTTCAAGAAATCAAAGAAGCAGTATGACATGCAAGCTTCCTCTAGTACCGTGCAACAATCAATACCCTCTTCTTTTCAGCGACAGGGATCGGTGGCCAGTCAGCCGAGACCATGCCCGAGGTGTGGCGGTAGCCATTTGGGGAGACCATGTTTGAAGCCCGTGGTATGTTTCAGATGTGATCAGGTGGGTCACATGGTTCGTGACTGTCCATTAAGGCCGGAGTAGCATGTTCAGTTCTCACAGCCACAATAGTTTTGGCCTCCTCCACCACCTACATAGTCGCAGCAGTATTCGCAGGCATCAGTATCGTCATCCCAACAGTCTACGACAGGCGGAAAGAAGCAGAAAGGGAGAGTCATGCACATTACTCGTTCTGAAGCAGTAGCGTCTCATCTGGTGCAAGGTACCATTATGATTTATGGGCATCCAGCTCATGTTTTATTTAACTCAGTTGCTTCTCATTCATATATTTCTAAAGATTTTGTTGCTTGTATTAAGGAGCCAACATCAGAGATGTCTTGTGAGTTACTTGTTAAATTGCCTTCTGGGGAGTTCATGTTTACACCTTTCTGTCTTGATGAGACTCCAATAGTGATTGGGAATCAGCAGTTGCCAGCTAGGCTATATGCTTTGAAGCTGGTATGTTGACCCTAAGCATTGCTTGGACAAGAAGGGGGGTAGAATTGTCCCCTTTAAAAGGTTGTAGAAATTTAAAGCTGTAGCAAAACAGTGTAAAGCAATGGGCAGAATTTAAGAATAGGAGATGAGATTGATCACAAGCAAATTTCTACACTCAAACTCACCGGCTCACACGATCGATATATATAAGATATACGAACAAGCCACAATCACACAAGATGCTAGAGAGAGATTTTTAGGTGGTTTGGGACCACGACGGGCTCCCTACGTCCACCCCTCACCAACCGGTGACGCTTCACTCGCTTCGAACTGAAGCGCACGGAGTTCAGACTCCAAATACACGGAGACGTCGTCTCCTACACGATCCACCAGCGGATCACAATCACCCGGACGCTGCACAGCCCGCAGCTCCGTTCACACACAACCGTACGCAAACGGTTCTCAACAAAGAAATATTCAGAGTTCAGAAAATAAGAGGAATATTCAATACAAGCTTGATACTCATATTATACGAAGAGGGAATCATGAAAATAAACTAAGGAAGGCTAAGAAAAGATGGAGAAATGTTTCCATAGACTATTGAAGGCCTTAAGATTATCATCTTTGAGCTTCCAAGGTGAGGGAGGGCGAAACTTCAGCCAATCCGAGCCCAAACGATGCGGTCGCTCCAGATTCAGCTTTCTTGACTTGGGAAATCTTGATAGAATGGATGTAGCTTGGAGATCCTTGCTTGAAAACATTCCTACAAGGTAGGAAAACACATGAGGCACATAAGAAACCCTCTCCCTTCTCACCTGCGGCCTATGCTTCTTCCTTCCTTCAAAGGAAACCTGAACATCATAGCTCTTATATAAAACCACAAGAGAGATGCCCAAAAGACCATAAATCGCATGAAAAACCCTCTTAAAATCCCTTTCATAAATGTATACAAACCCTAGGGGCATGAGAGTAAAAACCCAAAGCAAATGGATCATGAAATGGGGGTTTCGAAACCAAACCTGAAATCCCGTTCCGGACTGGCCTATATAGGTGTCGACACCTGGTGTCGACACTCAATACAACAAGTTCTATCCATGTACAAAATGCAACACCCAGGATGTAGGTGTCAATACCTGGTGTCGACACCTGAATCCAGGTGTTCTGCCATGTACAAAATAAGTCACCTAGTGGATAGGTGTCGACACCTGGTGTCGACACCTCCTGGGTAGAGTTATGTCCACATTAAAACTGATGCCCAGGAAGCTGGGTGTCGACCCTAGGGGTCGACAGTTCTAGTGGGGAATTGGAAAACTTCCCTATGGCAGTCCAGTTCACCCCAAAACAGCCCAATGCCATTAAACTAAATCAAAGGCCTTGTGACCCTATATGAAAACTTGATTTTTCAGAAAGATGACATGCAAATGAAAGATTTGAAAAAACCATTCATCCTTGGCTTCAAATGAAAATAAAGGAATCAAAATGAGTGATATGTAAACTCAAAACATAGATGAGTTACACGAGAGAGGAGAGGCTAGAGAACGGTTGCCTTGTTCTTGAACTTCGCCGGCCATGAACGGCGAGGGGGGCGAGCCCCCCCCCCCCCCCCCCCGCTCCTTGCTCTGGAGGTATCTATGAAGGTGCTTCTCCTTCTTCGTTGCCCACGGGCTCACGAAGGACGTACGCCCAAATGCTTCTGGCTTCGCATCAGAAAGCAAAGATGAAGATTCCGTTGAAGGCATCGGGCTTCATAGACCAAGGTGAGCCGGCGATTTTCTTCTCCAAGGCTGACGTCCAAGCTTCCATTCAGAGCCTGTGCCAAGCCATTATAGCTAAGTGTTCATACGGCAGACCAGCATTCCCCGAGATAAAATCCTGTTTAACATAGAGATTGTCTTTATCCTCAGACTTCGTTATCAGCAGGCTAAACCAAAGACATTTACTCATTAGGCTTGGCTGCGAAGATGATTTTCTAAAGCTTATGTAGCAGAAGAATCTGTATATAAAGGGTTATCTGTTTAGATTTTTCAGATGGAAGCCGGATTTTGATTTTGATGCAGACCCTGCGTCTGCTCCAGTCTGGCTAGGCTTCACGGGGCTACCTGCTAATCTTTTTCATGAGGATTGTATGAAATCCATTGCAGGTAACTTTGGTCAGGTGCTGAGGATACATGATAAAACCATTGCTATGGCTGATACGTCAGAAGCCCTTGGTTGTGTCGAGCTTGATCTTTCTGCTCCAAGAAAAGAAAGAATGTGGATAGATTTGGATGGGATAGGATTTTGGCAGTTAGTGAATTATCATAGAGTTCCGCATTTATGTATGTTGTGTCACAAACTTGGCCACTTGGAGGATGAATGCAAAAGGAAATTGGGTAATCAGGTGACCAAGCAACCTCTGAAAGGTGCTGATAAAATGCCAAGAAGGAAGGTGTTCTTGGCCAGGGCAATTAGTCCTCAAGCTGCTCGACAGGATGCCTCCATGAAAAACAGGTTTGATATTCTACAAGGCAAAGACTATTCAGAGCTGGGGGAGTCAGAGGATTTAGTTGCTCATATCCAGAACTTTGATGTGGTTCAATTGAATTCCACTACTCTATCAGAAAATGTTATGCCTGTGAATGACAGTGTGCTTGTGGATCTACAGTAGGCTCAAGCTATAGAGCTCCCTTCATCCCAAAATTTGTCTGACAAGTTTGATTCTAAGAAACATAGTGATCAGGGACAAGTAATTCATTCCACTTCTCATGGATCTCTTGATGAACAGTTTTCTAAGGGGAAGGCCATTAATTGTTTGGAAATTGGATCTAGAGTAGATAATGTAGCAGACATATTAAAATAATCGATGGATTTGGTTAAGGTAGCCGCTGATACTACTCAGGTGGCTAATAATGAAGATGCTGTGGGCAGAATTAAAGATACTGGATAGGGTGAAAGTGAACAGAATCATATTGTTTTAGGTAATACCAATATTCTTACTGTCAATAAAATTCTTTCCTCTTTTATTGAGGACATTGGAGATTTGTCTGTGGCATAGCAATCCAGTTCAGAGAATATATTCATGCAGGATGCTTTATTGGAGAATGATCAAGGGCATTCCAGTTTAGAGAATACAGATCGAAGAATGAAACATCCAGGGAATAAAATGCAACAACCCCTGACAAGGGCTAAAGCTAAGCATTTAGCTAGTGGTACTCAACCTTCCTCCCTTTTTCAATGATTGGTCCTATCTTAATTTGGAATATTCGTGGCATTGGTAATGTAAAATCTATGAGAAGCATCAAAAACCATATTATTAGGAATGATGTACAGATGGTCTGCATGATTGAACCAAAAATTTCTGCTGATAGACTGGATTATGTCATGCTAAGACTTAAATTTGACTATGCCTATGTGAATCAAGATGATAACTCTAAAATCTGGGTGCTTTGGCAACAATCTGTTTCTGTTTCGGTTGTGCAAAGACATCCTCAATTCATCGTTGTGCAGCTGCAAAGTGTAGGCTGTGTTGATTGCATGGCTACTTTCGTTTATGCTTCCTGTAATGTGGCTGGCAAAAGAGATTTGTATGAAAATCTAATACAATTTGGAGGTGGAATAAATCATCCATGGTTTCTGGGTGGTGATTTTAATGATGTCCTGTCACCTAAAGAGAAAAAGGGAGGTACTATGGGCTTCATAAACTCTATGACAGACGTTCAAGGTTTTGTTGCATTGGCAGGATTATTAGATGCTGGATATGTGGGCAGTCCTTACACCTGGTCAAATAATCAGATTGGCTTAAGTAATATTAGGGCCAGACTGGATAGGGTACTTTTCAATGACATTTCGGTGGAGAAAGCTCCTGCTATTACTGTCAAGCACCTGATGAGGGAACCTTCTGATCATTCTCCTTTGCTAATATATCATCCTCAACTGAATGCTGGGGCTAGCAGGTTTGTTTTTCAACATATGTGGCTTGAAGATGAGAATTTCAAAACCATTATTAAAAATGCATGGGAGTCTGCTTCTTTAGATCATCACAATGCCTTTTATATTCTTCAGCGCAAGCTCAAAGCCATTAAACCTTTAATTAAGCAGTGGAATAAGGAGCAATTTTGCAATATCTTTAAAAGGAAAGCAAAATCAGAGGAGGCTATTCTTTTGGCAGAATCTATTTTGATGATGACCCTAAAGAGGAAAATAGAATATCATTACAAAGTGCTCAAGCTGAATTAAGAAGATGCCTTCATCTGGAGGAAGTGTATTGGGGTCAGAAAGCCAGAGCCAACTGGTTACAGATGGGGGATCGTAACACCAAGTTTTACCATCTCCATGAAAAGCAAAGGAGATCTAGAATGACTATTCACAAGCTTAAACTTGACAGTGGTGAATGGTGTGAGGATGAATCATTGTTGAAAGTCAAAGCTGTGGAATTCTTCCAAAAGTAATTTACTTCTGCAGACCATCAAATAAAGCCTAAAATTTTGGAGCATATCCCATGTGTTATTTCTGATGAGGATAATAATGCCCTCACAGTTGTTCCTGATGAAGGGGAAATCAAAGATGATGTTCATTCCCTGGCACCTGACAGTGCCCCTGGACCTGATTGGTACACAGGGAAGTTCTTTGTTGCCTGTTGGGATATTATATTAAAAGATGTTACTCTAGCTGTTCAGGGTTTTTTCAGAGGTCTGCCCCTGCCGAAAGGTACCACTTCCTCACTGATTGTAATGATTCCCAAAGTGGCTTCTCCTACCTCTTATACTGATATGAGGCCCATAAGTCTCTATAACTTCTCATATAAAATTATATCCAGAATCATAAGTAACAGGTTGGTTGATATTCTACCACTTGTCATATCTGAAAACCAAGGTGCCTTTGTTAAAGGAAGGAATATAGCAGACACCGTTTCTTTAGCTTCGGAACTGATGAAAGATTTGGGTAGGAAAATCAGAGGTAACAATATCATTCTAAAATTTGATATGGCCAAAGCCTATGACAGGCTGGAATGGGATTTCTTGCTAGCTGTTATGAAAGCATTTGGATTTTCTAATAGATTCTGCTCCCTGATATCTATGTTGTTAAGCAATTGCTAGTTCTCAATTTTATACAATGGATCCCCCACTGGTTTTTTCAAATCTACTAGAGGGGTCAGACAGGGTGACCCCCTGGCCCCAGCTCTGTTTATTATTGCTGAAGAAGCTCTTAGTAGGGGCATTTCAAGGCTTTTCGACACTAGCCAGGTGCAGTTCTATCATGTTCCAAGAGGATGTCAACAAGTCTCTCATTTAATATATGCTTATGATACCCTGATTTTTTTAAATGGGATAGCCAAGAATATCCAAAGGTTGATGGAATTTATTAGGGACTATGAGGAGTCCTTGGGGCAGAAAGTTAACAGTACAAGAGCAATTTTATAGTCTCTCACAAAGCCTCAGCAGCAGTCATTAAAAGAATCTTAGACACAACTGGCTTTCAACATAGAAGTGGTTTGCAATCATATCTTGGAGTTCCACTTTTTGAAGGTAGGAAAAGAGTCTCACATTACAAGTATCTGTCCCAAGCAAAGTATCTATCCCAAGCAGGTAGGAGGTGCATGATTAATTCGCCAGGCTTGAGAGCTGGCAATCAAAGTATCTGTCCCAAGTAGGTAGGAGGTGCTTGATTAATTCAGTCTTCCAATCTATACCCATCTACACTGCCAGTGCTTCATGTCTTCTAGCAACTATTATTGGTCTTATAAATAAGTTTTGTGCCAACTTTTTCTGGAGTGGTAAAGAGGGTCCGAAGCGCCATTGGGTTTCTTGGTCTAGTATCACCAAACCGATAGAGGAAGGTGGTCTTCGAATTAAGAGTTTGCAGTACATCCAACTATCCATGGTGGTCAAGCAATTGTGGGGAATACTGAATGGCAATTCTCTATGGTCTAAGTTTGCATATTCAAAATATATAAAAGGTCATCTCAGCTCTATAGAGAAGCCTTTCCCAGCATGTGTTAGAAAGGATATCTACAGTATTGCTAAACAAATTGTGCTATCCAATACTTGCTGGATTCCTATGGATGGAAACACCATTGATGTTTTGAAGGACAACTGGTGTGGAACTGAGCTGGCTCCTCATATCAGTACCCCGAAGGTCACCTTAAGGGAAGCTGTTCTTAATCCAAATAACTCTGTATGGAATTATATTCCACACCACAATGCAAGAACCATGGGAGCTATGTAGTTGCAGCAGAAGGTAGATAAATGTGTGTGGGCTGCCAATATTGATGGTTCTTATTCTAGCAAATCCACATACAATGTTCTTAGACCACAAGGGAATAGACGATTGCCCTTAAAGAAATTGTGGGGATCATATATTCCTCAAAGAGCCTTAATGTTTTGCTGGCGGATTCTCCATCTTGCTGTTCTTGTTGCTTGTGCCATAAAGCACAGTGGAATACACCTCCCATCCAAATGTGTATGCTGCAACAACAACAATAAGGAGGAGAGTCTTAACCATTTATTTCTGGAAAGTCAAATTGCAAAGCCACTGTGGCAGTTCTTATGGACTCTTTTTGACTCCCGATGCAGACTTCCTAACTCTGTCTATTGCTTCTACTGGGATGTAATATGCACATGTGATAATAAATCCCCGTCTGGATATGCAGCTATCATTTCCATGATCCACATATTATGGGAGATATGGAAGGTTCGTTGCAAACTAAAGTTTGAGGATAAGGGAACTTTAGTAAAAGTGATGCAGCAGAGGATTCGAAGGCAGATTGAGTTCTCCTTGGATAAGGCCAGTTTCAGCAGGACTCCTACAGTAAAGGAAAGGGGTGTAATGGAACAATTCAGGTTTGTCTATTGTATCAATGAGAAACCTTCTAAGATCATTCGATGGTTCTGTCCTTCTACTGGGTACGCTTTAAATGTGGATGGGGCTGCAAAAGGTAACCCGGGTCATGCTGGCGGAGGTGGTTGTATAAGTAACAGTAGAGGTGAAGTCATCTATGGTTTCTCCTACTACTATGGTGTAGGAAGCAACATGGTAGCTGAAGCTAGAGCATTACTTGATGGGCTGAGAATATTGGTGAAGAGCGGGCTCTCTGCTACTGTTATTTACTCTGATTCTAAATCTCTTGTAACTATGATTCAATCTAATGCCCGCCCTCCTTGGAGAATTTGGAAATGGTGGGATGAAATCACTAAGACTATTAATAGAAACAAGTGGAACATTCAACATATATATAGGGAAGGGAACACTGTTGCGGATGCTTTAGCATCTTTAGCTTATTCGACCCGATCCAACAAGAATTTCAGAAGCTGGAAAGAACTCCGAAGGAGAGCCCGTGGATGTGCCACTGTTGATGCTGCAGGCCTACCTAGCTGGAGGAGTTAACACACCTACTATTTCTATTTTTCTCTTGATTCTTTCTTGTTTCAAATGCAGGGGTATGCCCCGTGGATCATTTGTAAATGTCCTTATTGATATCAATAAGATTTGGGCCGGAGACCATTGGTGGAATTAGCACTAATTGTGCATTCCCCTAATTGTTTTCCTTGGTCTCGGTTATAGAAAAAATAGATGAGTTACACGGTAAGCTTCGATATCAACAACCCACCATTCAAAAACAAGGTTTCAGAATTTTCCAAGAATGAGATGAACAATTGAAGATGCATTCATGAAAAGCAAACTTGTTCCAAACTTAAAGATCTCAATTTGTGAAGACATGAAGAATTTAAGGCATGTTGTAAAACACCAAGACTCCATGTGAAGAGTGATCTAGAGGGGGGTGAATAGATCAATCACCCAATAAAAAATTACCACAGTAGCTACTAGTGCGGAATTAAAACAAGCTACTGCAGGACGGTCTGAAAGCACTCAATCGCGACCAAAAAATAACTAGTTAAGTAGATCAGTCCTTATGCGATCCTAAACAACAATCTACTAAGCGATGAATAGAATGCAACGATGAACACAAGTCACAAAGCAATCGCATAGTAGATAAGGGGTTTTAGGTGGTTCAACCTCAATCCAGAGGTCTACGTCCACCCCACACTCAAACCAGAGTGTGGCTTCACTGTTGACTCATAGCTTGCCGCTGATCCACAGCTTCGGGGACTTTCTTCATTACAATCTGTTGAGCGTTACTGCTTTGCTATCTAGAGGAATCCACCTCTGCCGCTAAGGATTACAGCTTTACCTCTGCTGACACACAGCTTAAACAAGAGTTTCAAAGATGAAATGAAACAAAGCAAAGATCAGGAAACCCAAATGAGAATGTAGCTCAACAACAAGCAAGATCAGCTCCGGTTCTGAACCTGGAGACTGATGACAAACACTCTCTAAAATTCTTCTCTCCAAGCTCTCTTTCCTTTTCTCTTCTCAGATCTGCTCTCTATCAATCTGGATCAGGCTTTTTCTTGTTCTCACTCAGCTTCTTCTCCCAATATTACACTCAACTCTTCTGCCGTGATCTCCCTTCTCTTGAACGAGCATCTCCTTATTCATAGGCAGCAAAAGAGAGGTAGTGCGCGTGCTCACCACGATTCCTGCCCGATTGCCTTATCCAGATCTAACATTTCTAGGTCACGTGGCAGCATCCCAGCTCGACTACTTTCCACCTGTCATGATCCTGGCACATCTTCCATTCTTGGATCAGGTGCCTTTCTTAGCTTCCTAAAACAAGTATCATGTCAAAGTATCAGACTTAATGTCAGCTTATGACAGTTTTATAAGAGATAAAGAGATTGCACGGAGTTGAAATATAGTCAGAACTGAAGTGCACAGACTCAACACATCATTTGATTATATGTGCATGTACTTAATGTACACGCAGCACACATATCCACAGACCTTCTATGTTGTGCGATAGTGATGTGCACAGACTCTGCTAAACATAAGATGTGACATGCACAGACATATTATGCAGCATGCCTTGACTTGCACAGACTCAATACTTACAGACTACTTATGCACAAACAAGCCAACGAAGTGTGTGCAGACATTATGTGCACGATGCAAGAGTTGCACCGACTTGATGGTGTGTGATAGTGATTGTTGCATCGACTTCGTGAGCCTAGATATTGCATGCACCGACTTGGTTGCGTGCAGCAACGACGATTGCACCGACTTGATTTCCCTTGGATGCAAGCATGCACAGACTTGATGTATGCGTACACAGACTTGATGTATGCGTGCACAGACCTTACTCAGTTGAAACGCAGCATATGCACGGACTCAATATAGAGTGAATTTAGTGTTGCACCGACTCTATTCTATGTATAGATTAAGTATGAAGATGTAGACAACATTTATATGATAATCTAACAAATGAAATTCATCAAAATACACACATCATCATATCAAGAAAAAGTTGACAAAGTCAACTCTTTAGTCAACTAGTTTTAGCTTGACTGATGCCATCACTCAAAACTATTCATCATGTTGCCAATCATTTAAAACAATTCAGCCCAAAGTAGCACACATATTGCTTATCAATCCAGAGGAGATTCAACATTCTCCCCCATCATACCATCTCAGAGGAGACCCAACATTCTCCCCCTTTTTGATGATGGCAACCCTAATAGCCCCAATGGCAATCCTGAAAAATAAATGCCATAAAGATGATGTATTTTGATGAGACATGAAGCATAGTCCAATGATTATGCATGCAAATGTAGACTCTATTAAGATGCTCCCCCTGAATATATGACTAGACCCCTCAAATAAAATAGCCTGAACTCTTTCTCTTCCCTTCTCGTATTTATTTCCATTAAGAACTCTCCCCTAAATGAAGAACTCTCCCTTAAATGCATAGACTCTCAATCTTCTCCCCCTTCATTAGATAAAATAAGGAGACAATAAACTCTCCCCCTTTGCCATCAACAAATAAGGAGGATAGAGGAGATAGAGGAGGAGAAGAAGAGATGATACAGAAACCAAAGAGGATAGAGGAGTCTTAACAACATTCTATGTAAAAGTTCAGAATATGAGCAAATTATGGAACAGTTCTTCAGGTATACGAATCAAGCAATGTGCATTCTTGATATCATTTAGGTTTAATAGTTATAGAATGTAGTGTGAATTCACTGATTCTCTAAAATAGGGTTATAGTGTCCATTTATAGCAGTGAACCTAAGTCACATAACCATAATAGACTAGTTCAAGACTATATCTTACTGATTTCAGAATCAATGGATATCACGAAGAATGACATGAATATGTATTGTGGTTAAACAATTGACACTTCATAACACTTTGAACTTTAAGGGTTACATGTGACGACCCGGACTCCGGATATCGGATATACCTGATAGGACGACCGAGTAGACCCGATACCACTTGGAACCTATGAAGCCTCCCAAGAGTTGTAAAGCTTCGAAGGGAAAAAGGAATGGCATGTAGTACATTGAAGTTGCAGATATAACAGTAAGCAATTAAATTTCATTAATCAAGTTTGCTGAAGTAGCAACAATAAAATTACTTTTTAATTAACAGTTAAAATTAATAATTATACCAGAGTCCAGTCCAAAGGAAAGATAAGTATAGTCCAACAGAAATAAAAATGTACATTGAGGTCGGGGGAAGCCCGACGCAGGTACCGCTGGCAACTACGAACTCGCCACACCAGGAACCGCCAAAGAAGCAGAGACGACCCCACCTGAAGAGCAGGGGTGAGCCTCGTGTCACTGGCCCAGTAGGGGTCACGCGGATTCCCACTGAAAAACAACGCAATAACACAGAACAACTAAAACAATAGCAGTAGTAGAGCAGGAAAAGTAGGGAAAACTACTACGAGAAAGCTGTACAATAATAACCGAGAACGGAGGGAGTAGATGCCACGCCCCGAGCCTTTATGACAGTAGAAGACTCGCTCGAGAAACGTGAACAACCGGCATGGCAAGTCTCTTGCAAGCAAGAATGATCAGAGCGCGAGACAATCACACACATAAATGCAATTGCACATGATTTTAATCAAACTCCAACTTATTTCATTGATAATCAGTATTCAAAATAGAATAACTTTCAACTTCCTTCAATCTATCAAACTCAAGAAATAGAAAAATTACAGAGACTCGATCTAAACAATATAGACTTTCCTAAGTCTTCACTCTCATCTTGACAACACTTTCATTCACTCTCAGACCCGCTACTTGTATAGCCCGAATCCGAATTCGAATCACTTCCATCTCCTGAAAAGTTTGGAAATAGGTAATGAGCACACTTGCCCAGTAGGTATCTTCGCATCAACATGAAGGCATCATTAAAGTAATTAACATTTTAGCTCTAAAGGAATAAGGTAAAATCATGCGAATGCGATCAATCATGCGAATAGACAAAGTAACAAAGATGATCGTTTAAGATAGAATGAGAGCAAGATTGAACTAGCAAGAATGTAACAAGAACATGTTATTAGCCTTTCATGAACAAGAATGCATCGAGAATGTACTAGCAATGCCACATAATCATCACTCCAGTCTCTTTTCCTTATGAGCAAGCACTTCATGAATTTCTGTGGAATATCAAGCAAGAAAGTCATGTCATACCATATCGTGGATCTTCACTTATTTATAGAGAAAGTACTCCCAGCGCAATGCGACGCCAGTAGCATCATACCTCATGATTTGTAATGGTATCTTTCCGACAATCAGCCGAGGGGACTAGCATAGAGCCCTTGAACACAATTAGTGCTCGATCGCATCTTCAAGTATAAATCAAGCTACCTCCACGCAAGTAACAATAAAGTATGGTCAAGAATGTATAATTCAATATGCTCATGACAGTAATAATTCAATGAATGAATGCTTCAATTTAAGAACATGAGAGACCAAGAATGACTTTAAACAAGGTTATGCTTATGGAGACCAAACTATAGTGTTTTGGCATGAAATTAATATATCCTTAAAATAATTCAAGATGCCTTTAACATGCGATACTTATCATGAACCAATTAATAAATTTAAAGTCATATTAACAGGTCAAAACTTAGATAACTAGGCATATTTATAAGTTAATGTGACTGTTCTTCAATTCTGTCTACAGTTACTCTGACGGTCTAGGATAGGCGCGTTACAGTCTTATGACGGTTTATCGAGGGGCCGTTACAGTAGTGTAACGCTCCTGTTATGGTGCGTCAGAGACAATAGAACAATTCAAATGCAACAGAGGGTGTGACGGCTTATCGTAAGGCCGTTAGATCATTCTGACGGTCTTATCTTGATGCGTCAGATCATCTGCTGGTAGTAAAATAAAGTAAAGGTTTATGAAAACATAACATGCCTGAAAATCAAAATACTACAACTATTACAGACATGATAAACGAAGTATAGGCCAACTATATGCATGGGTTTTAGTGAATAGACAAGATAATATCTTTTATTTTCCATTTAGGGCTAAGAGATGCATGAATCTATAGAACTATTAAAACATGAAATTCTTAGTCTATAATACATGCAATCAAGCACAATCAAAGGGCTTTTATCTTTAACAAGATGTTTTTACAAATCATGAGATAACCTACCTTTTAAATGAGCTTTAATCTACCAATTTAGGACTGCAAGACACGCCCTAGTTCTTCCCTTCCTGAGGTTTTTCAGCAACTTCACGTCGCTCTATCTCCCCAATCTCTTGACCTAAGGATGTAAAATTTTGAGTGTAAGAATTTGAAACTAAGGTGAACAAAAAGTTCTAAATGACTGAACTCTAATTATCTCATTTAGACGTCCTAATCTCTTGATCTTCAGGGGTCTTGCGTTCAGTTTCCTGGGTTGCTATGACTGAATCAGCGACTTTGGAAGCTTCTATCCCCTTGGTTAGTTGATCTCCTAGCACGAAATTTAGAGAACTATTAGTCTAAAGTATACTAAAGAAAATCTTCTAAAGAACTTACCCGACATTATGACTCATTACCTTGATTCTTCATGAGCCAAAAGTAAGGGTCGCTCAGTTCAGAACTAGGTTCTATTTATAGGGTTTTGGCTAGGGTTTGAGGATTAGATCGATTCTATAGTCCTTAATTTGCCAGAACCTAATCCCTAAGAGTCTTTAGTAATGTTATAAGCTCTCCCAAGTTGATCTCCTACAGATAGGATCCGAAGGTTCCAGTCTTTTTGCTCGTTCTTCAAATTCACAGAACTGACAAGATGTAATGCATCAAGACTGGTGTGTTACATGGCTATGACGATCGCACGATAGACCGCTACATCCAACGTGCATAGATTTTAACATAAATCAAACTCTTTTGTTAATTATCCATATTATTATCCATAAAAAATGGTATTTTATCCTTAAAATACGTAAATAGGCTAAATAACCTTCTAGACTATGGGCCAAACTTAATGGGCTTGGTCCTTAAATCTTTTGGATTTTATTTAAATAGGCTAGGTTAATTATTTATCATAAATTGGGCCTTATAGTGATTTATTTAATCTAATATTCATTTATTAATACATTTTGGGTCTTTAAAATTCCCCAAAAAAATTAAATATACCAAAAATAATTTATAAAAATATGGGCCTTACACCCTCCCCCACTTAAAAGAATTTGGTTCCCAAATTCAATACATAGATTATGAAGAGTGTACTTACAGTCTAAAATAATTCTGGGAATCTTTTCCACATGGCTGCTTCGGTTTCCCATGTTGCTTCATATGGCCATGTTTTCTTCCATTGAATCTTGATCATATGAATAACTTTATTTCTTAGTTGACGCACTTCCCGTTCCAGAATCTTTATTGGCGTTTGCTCGTACGTCATATCCTTCTGAATCTCCAGATTGTCATAAGTGATAATATGGTCAGGATCATATACATATTTCTTCAGCATAGAGACGTGAAATACGTCATAAACCCCTGCTAATTGTGGAGGTAAAGCCAGTCTATAAGCCACTTCACCGACCCTTTCAAGAATTCTAAACGGGCCAATGAATCTTGGAGTTAGTTTACCCTTAATGCCAAATCTTCGAATAGCACGACCTGGAGAAACCTTGAGATACACATGGTCTCCTATTTGAAATTCCAAGTCACGTCTTCGATTATCGGCATAAGATTTCTGCCTATCTTGTGCCATCTTTATTCTCTCTTGAATAAACTTGATCTTCTCAGTAGAATCTCTGATAATATCGGGGCCTAGGAATTACCTTTCCCCTATTTCACTCCAACATATTGGCGATCGACAACTTTTTCCATATAGACCTTCAAAAGGTGCCATTTGTATGCTGGCCTGATATCTGTTGTTATATGCAAATTCTACTAGAGGCAAGTGATCATACCAACTACCTCCAAAATCAATAACACAAGCCCTGAGCATGTTTTCTACCTCTTGATTCATTTTTTCTATCTGACCAATAGTTTGTGGATGAAAGGCTGCGCTGAAATTTAATCTAGTCCCTAGTGACTGTTGTAGACCCTTCCAAAACTATGATGTGAATCGAGGATCTCTATCAGATAGGATAGTGACTTGGACACCATGTAATTTAACAATTTCCCTTATGTATAATGCTGCCAGGAAATCCACAAACCATCGACTTTTGATTGGTATGAAATGTGCAGATTTAGTTAATCGGTTTATGATTACCCATATACCATCGTGTCCACCTCTTGTCTTAGGTAACCCCATAATGAAATCCACCCCTATACTCTCCCACTTCCATTCGAGAATATTCAAGGGATGTAGTTTACCTGCGGGTCTAAAATGCTCTGCCTTTACTTGTTGACAAGTGAGACAGCGAGACACGAAATCCGCTATTTCCCTCTTCATGTTGGGCCACCAGAAGTTTCTTTTGAGATCCTGATACCTTTTTGTACCACCTGGGTGAATGGTATACCTGGATTTATGTGCTTCTTCTAGAATCAATTTTTTCGTATCCTCATGATTCGGTACACATACTCGGTCTTTAAATAGCAATCTTCCGTCCTTGATAGAAAAATCCGGCGTTTATTCAACATTGGTCTTGATCTCCAATAATATAGGATCATCATTTTGCAGCTTGACTAGATCTTCTATTAATATAGGTTGAGCTTGAATATTAGCTAGGAAACAATCCTTTTTCCTGTCAATATCTAAGTTCAACTGAGCAAATTGAGGAATAAGATTAGGCATACTAATCATGAGACTTGATAGCACATCCATTGGTTTTCTACTGAGTGCATCCGCAACAGCATTAGCCTTGCCAGGATGATATTGAATAGCAAAATCAAAGTCTTTGAGATATTCTAACCATCTCATCTGCCTCATATTTAGCTCTTTTTGAGAAAATAAGTACTTCAAGCTTTTGTGGTCCGAGTAGACCGTAAACTTTTTTCCATATAGATAATGGCGCCAAATTTTCAAGGTGAAAATGACAGCTGCTAATTCCAAATCATGAACATGATAGTTTTTCTCGTGACGTTTCAATTGTCTTGAAGAATAACATATTACTTTTCCATTTTGTATGAGGACACACCATAAGCCAATACTTGATGCATCCGTATATACTTCGAATCCACCACCTTCTACCAGTAGTGATAGAATAGGAGCTGTAGTAAGATAATTCTTAAGAGTTTGGAAACTCTTCTCACATTCCTCTGACCAGACAAAAGGATTTTCTTTTCTCGTGAGTCTAGTTAAAGGAACTACAATCTTTGAAAAATCTTTAATGAATCTTCTATAATAGCCAACCCTTGCTCCTGCGCCAGCTTGCGCCATGGTTTGTAATGCCTGTGTAAGACCAGCAACAGTTTGTTGCATACCATTCCAATCTACGTGATGAGCTATGGTAATAATAGGGTACCTGAGAGAAAAATAACAACTTATTATTTCTCGTGAAACTAGAAGGAAAATCAATTGTAAAACTAATTAACTATTTTATCCCGAGTTCTACCCAATTCTCACATGGGCGTGGAAATTTCTTCCTTAGTTCATAGGCAGGGGTCCTTAAACCTTGGACTTATCCTATGACATGACTCTTTTCCCTAAGTCCTGAGACTTAGGCTCTGATACCAACTTAATTGTTACGCCCCGAGCCTTTATGATAGCGAAAGACTCGCTCGAGAAACGTGAACAGCCGGCATGGTAAGCCTCTTACAAGCAAGAATGATCAGAGCGTGAGACAATCACACACATAAATGTAATTGCACATGATTTTAATCAAACTCCAACATATTTCATTGATAATCAGTATTCAAAATACAATAACTTTCAACTTCCTTCAATCTATCAAACTCAAGAAATAGGAAAATTACAGAGACTCGATCTAAACAATATAGACTTTCCTAAGTCTTCACTCTCATCTTGACAACACATTCATTCGCTCTCGGACCCGCTACTTGTATAGCCCGAATCTGAATTCGAATCACTTCCATCTCCTAAAAAGATTGGAAATAGGTAATGAGCACACTTGCCCAGTAGGTATCTTCGCATCAACATGAACGCATCATTACAGTAATTAACATTTTAGCTCTAAAGGAATAAGGTAAAATCATGCAAATGCAATCAATCATGCGAATACCCAAAGTAACGAAGATGATCAGTTAAAATAGAATGAGAGCAAGATTGAACTAGCAAGAATGTAACAAGAACATGTTATTGGCCTTTCATGAACAAGAATGCATCGAGAACGTACTAGCAATGCCACATAATCATCACTCCAGTATCTTTTGCTTATGAGCAAGTACTTCATGAATTTCTAGGGAATATCAAGGAAGAAAGTCATGTCATGCCGTATCGTGGATCTTTACTTATTTATAGAGAAAGTACTCCCAGCGTAATGCGACGCCAGTCACATCATACCCCATGGTTTGTAATAGTATGTTTCCGGCAATTAGCCGAGGGGACTAGCATAGAGCCCTTGAACACAATTAGTGCTCGATCACATCTTTAAGTATAAATCAAGCTACTTCCACGTATGTAACAATAAAGTATGGCCAAGAATGTATAATTCAATAAGTTCATGACAGTAATAATTCAATGAATGAATGCTTCAATTTAAGAACATGAGAGACCAAGAATGACTTTAAACAAGGTTATGCTTATGGTGATGAATCGGTAGCATAACTGTACATTTCTTTAACTTTTATTTCGTTATATTAAGCCTCTTTGGATAATTTGACAAGTTCTAGATCATCAATAATCCATCTAGAAACTTTGGAACATCAACCCTTGGGTCAAACCTTGGGTTAAGCACTCAAACAATGTGACGGTCAAGGACTGGGCCGTTACATGATGTGACGCTCCAGTATTCAGCCGTTACATTAGTCTGATTCCAGAAATAATAAAATAGACTTAGTGAAATGTGACGGTCGTATATTGGGCCGTTATATGCTCCTGGCGGTCTAGTATAGATCCGTTACATTGCTAGAACCAGAAACATCGATAGTGTAATCTACTAAATGGGCTTTAATGGTACAACCAACTCGGTGTCCTAGTGGCTATCCCAAACTCACAGAGAATTACGAAGGCCTTGAAACAAGATTTTCTAGTCCATTGGAAGGACTATCCAATAGAGAGGTCCTCATGTCCAAGAACAATGTTCCTATAGTGCAAAGTGTGAACTAATGGACAACATATCGGAATATGAGCCATGTACTTAAAAGAAATGACTCTATTGATAGAGAGAATGTGTAACAATAGGAAATCATGATAAAACTTCATCAATACATCATTTAAAATCATGGAGTTAAAACAAACTATAGTGTTTTGACATGAAATTAACATATCCTTAAAATAATTCAAGATGCCTTTAACATGCGATACTTATCATGAACCAATTAATAAATTTAAAGTCATATTAATTGGTCAAAACTTAGATAATTAGGCATATTTATCAGTTATTGTGACTGTTCTTCAATTCTGTCCACAGTTACTCTGACGGTCTAGGATAGGCGCGTCACAGTCTTGTGACGATTTATCGAGGGGCCGTTACAGTAGTGTAACGCTCCTGTTATGGTGCGTCAGAGACAACAGAACAATTCAAATGCAACAGAGGGTGTGACGGCTTATCGTAAGGCCGTTAGATCACTGTGACGGTCTTATCTTGATGCGTCAGATCGTCTGCTGGCAGTAAAATAAAGTAAAGGTTTATGAAAACATAGCATGCCTGGAAATCAAAATACTACCACTATTCCACACATGATAAACGAAGTATAGGCCAACTATATGCATGGGTTTTAGTGAATAGACAAGATGATATCTTTTATTTTCCATTTAGGGCTAAGTGATGCATGAATGTATAGAACTATTAAAACATGAAATTCTTAGTCTATAATGCATGAAATCAAGCACAATCAGAGGGCTTTTATCCCTAACAAGATGTTTTTTCTAATCATGAGATAACCTACCTTTTAAATGAGCTTTAATCTTCCAATTTGGGACTGTAAGACACGCCCTAGTTCTTCCCTTCTTGAGGTTTTTCAGCAACTTCACGTCGCTCTATCTCTCCAATCTCTTAACCTAAGGACGTGAAATTTTGGGGGTAAAAGCTGAAACTAAGGTGAACAAAAAGTTCTAAAGGACTGAACTCTAATTATCTCATTTAGACGTCCTAATCTCTTGATCTTCAGGGGTCTTGCGTTCAGTTTCCTGGGTTGCTATGACTGAATCAGCGACTTTGGAAGCTTCTATCTCCTTGGTTGGTTCATCTCCTAGCACGAAATTTGGAGAACTATTAGTCTAAAGTATACTAAAGAAAATCTTCTAAAGAACTTACCCGAAATTATGACTCATTATCTTGATTCTTCACGAGCCAAAAGTAAGAGTTGCTCAGTTCAGAACTAGGTCCTATTTATAGGGTTTTGGCTAGGGTTTGAGGATTAGATCGATTCTAGAGTCCTTAATTTGCCAGAACCTAATCCCTAAGAGTCCTTAGTAATGTTATAAGCTCTCCCAAGTTGATCTCCTGCAGATAGGATCCCAAAGTTCCAGTCTTTTTGCTCGTTCTTCCATTCACGGAACTGACAGGATGTAACGCATCAAGACTGGTGTGTTACATGGCTGTGGCGGTCGCACGATAGACCGCTACATCCAACGTGCATAGAGTTCAACATAAATCAAACTCTTTTGTTAATTATCCATATTTCTATCCCTAAAAAGTGGTATTTTATCCTTAAAATATGTAAATAGGCTAAATAACCTTCTAGACTATGGGCCAAAGTTAATGGGCTTGGTCCTTAAACCGTTTGAATTTTATTTAAATAGGCTAGGTTAATTATTTATCATAAATTGGGCCTTATAATGATTTATTTAATCTAATATTAATTTATTAATCCATTTTGGGTCTTTAAAATTCCCATAAAATAATTAAATATACCAAAAATAATTTATAAAATTCTATGCCTTACAGTAGAGCAGCTAAAAGAAAAGGGAAAAGAAGCCGTACCTGAATGAAAACACGGCTGCCGAAAGGACTTCGGCTCCCCACACTACTCCGAGCAACAACAGAACGGAGAACCCTGATCTCACAGAGTCAGGTATCACCGATCCGTCGACAAACTCAGGGCCAACTAAAGTAGACAAAAGCCTAGTAAAGACCTAGACAGACAAGACAGACCTAAAGCACATACAACTTGATTGTCGTGCACGCTCTTCTAGACATGACCACACACACGACTGGAACGTCGTGTACACAACATAAGACTGACCTCTGGTAAGGCCACGAAGAGGCTAACCTGGAAGGGTCACGACAAGCGAAAAATACGAGAGTCACGTGTCACGTGACGGAAGCACCTATGCTACGCCGAAAGTGTCTCGCCTAACACGGCCAAGCACACGGCAGAGACTTGAATACTGTAACCAGAACAAGAACCACAGTAACGAGTGACTAGTCAGAGTCACGCCCGTCGGTGCAAGTCCAAGCCCCTAACCACGTGTGCACACACAAGCCCAATGTCTTGAGCTAGGCCTCTAGCTAGTTTTCTCCCCCAATAGGACGCTACTGCAAGGCAAGGGAGCCCACGGTAACTAGCCAAAAAATCGTATCTCGGGAACTGCCACGCCACCACTTCCAGGTGGGTCGACACGCCGTAACGCGTCGCCATGATATGACTAGTGGAGGCTCACTAGACACAAAACTCTTAAACATAAGCACTGTAGTACTAACAGGCAATGAAGCACTATCGTATGTACTACGAAGCACCAGGGTAGCACAACGACTGCCAACAGACTCAGTACATGGCAACTAGACCTAAAAACACAACGATCCATGAATCTCACGACTTGGAGTCAAGATCGTCGCACAAAGTGGAACAAGCCGCCAATCGATCTAATCCTAAGCCAGAGAAAATGACGCATCCGGGAGAAATGACTCACGGAGACCTAAGGGATCACCAAAACCCCCTGCACAACTGGATATGTAGACCGAGGTAATATGATATGTAAATGCATACAGAACCACTGTCTCAAGCTATCTAGAATAGTCGAGACACACACAAGGTTACTTGTCAACCACTAGGTCTAACCGGGTTGACCAGAACCTAACAACGACTCTTAAGTGATATAAAAGCACTCCTGGCTATCTGACTGTGGTCGTATCCCTCATAGGGTGTCAGAAGACATCCACGGTACGACGGGAAAACCACAGGGTCAAGCCAAGATAATCAGAAGTCAAAACATCAGGAAATGACACTCAATAATTAAGCGAAGGAACATAAGCTGGCGGACATAGAATGGGCCGCTAGGTGACTGTAGCGGTCAAGGATTAGGCCACTAAACCAACTCATCCCTGAACCGACCTATTCAGACAAACGACCAAAGCAGTCTAATATAGATCTGCCACACGGACTAGGCGGCCCAAGAGACAACCGCCACACTAACCGTCCTAAAACATTAACCTAAGACAAGCGACATGTAGCGGCCTAAGAAAGATGCGCTACAGCGAAGAAACGCATGAAGGTTGGGCCGCCAAGGCCAATCGACTTAAATCTTGACTAGGTCTAAAACCATGGTAACATAAATACCGAGGCAGACCACAAACCATCGAGACCATAACCTCAAGACGGGAACTCAAGGGAGGCCACTCACATGCGGGGAAACCCCACCGCACTCACACCGATACATGGTGACTCGATCGAGCGCAACACGAAGCCCAAAACACACATACCTACGGGCACGCTAATCGAAGTAACACGGCACTTCCCGACACCCCAGAAACACGGACACAGAACCCAAAGGGTGTCCGGGACACTTGCGAGGCCATAGGTCAGTCATTGGGTCTCAACCGTACCGACCAGGACTCAAAACGAACAAAAACAGAGAATTCCGATTGACCTGAACCCTGGGGTTGGTTGACCTGACAGGGCCGGTTGACCGGCCTAGGTGGTCCGGTCGACCGGACCATCGGTTGGACCCGACATGGTCCGCGAACGCCCGCCGGTCGACCGGCCCATCGGGTCCGGTCGGCCGGTTACAGCGGGAAACCGGCCGAACCGAGCCCTAACGCCTGATTCCATGCCCCGTTCGATTCTAATCGAAGGGGAAAATAACCACAATCATAATACCGACCTTCCACACTCCGGAAGGGGTCAAAACAATGCACAAACGGCTTGAAATGGGCAATTCCACCGAATTGACTGTAAATGAGTCACCGAGGTTCCCAGGCTCATACCGGCCCCAAATGACAACCAATTGACACGAAATCAGCGGATCTGGAACGCTGACATTCTAGGGGTTCGATTGATACCAACTGATCTAAAAACCATCGCCATTTTTCGGCAAACCCTACGAACACCCCAAAAGCATTATTTTCCCAAAACTGAACGAAACCCGCTCAAACTCGCACCGAACAACGCAAAATTGCATGGAAAACGCAGAGGAGAAGTAGAGCTTCCATCTCCCTACCTCCACCGAAGATTCCGTGCACCGAGGTGACTAAACCACGCCGAAAATCACGTCACAAGCTCGACCGTCGGCTTTGAATCCACCATTCGGGATCGCGCCAAAACCGAGCCGATCCTCGCCCCATCGCGCTCCGGACCACTCCCACGACATCACCTTTACTTGCCCGAGCCTCCTCCGTCTGCAGCCGGAGCCGGAAGGGCGAGAGAAGAGAGAAAATAGGGGAGAGAGGAGTCACAGTCGTGAATGAACGGGAGGAGAGAGGAGTGAAAGAAAAAGGAAAAAAGAATAAGAAATTAGGCATTTTCCTAATTTCTGAAAATTTTGATAATTAGACCGAAAATGGACTAATTCATAAAAATACGTAAAAATAGTCGAAACGATCCTCGGGAAGAGTACAACGCAACTGCGGCATCCACGAGTCAATGAACTAAGAAATAAACTCACCAAAGGGTTCCGTAACTAGTACGAGAGAAAAACCCACGTGGATTGTAAAACTCAACTCAAGACCCACAAAAGTGATCCGAAACTCTCCGAAAAGGATCCGAAAGACCAGATAAGAATCCGATAAGAATCCAGGGCATTACATCCTCCCCTCCTTCAAGAAATTTCGTCCTCAAATTTTAAGTAACGGACAAGAAGAAGCAACGACGAACAAACCCCAAGACACAACTTAAAACATCACGAATCTCGAAAAAACACCATTCAGAGGAACACTTGTCAGACCATAATCACAAGCACACACTTTGGATCTTAAGGCAGACAGATCCATCAAACGAGCATGATACACAAGTGAACTCAAGCCTAACACCTCCGAAACAAGGCAACATCGCTTACGTCTCATAGGAAAGGAGACACGACCCATGCCACGACAACAGCTATCGGGAAAACAAAACGACAGACACGGTAAGCATCAGCTTAAACAAAGGAAGCATAGTCCTCTCAGGTGACAGCTCGACACATCGGCTCCAATGCCAAAGGCAACCATGAAACCTGGCACACAAGACGCCAACAATAGCACCGAACCACAGCACAATCAAGTCAGTCCTCACTCAGATATTACATCTGATCGAGTCGCATGCTAACTCTATTAGGAGAGAATAGTACAACAAAGCTAACCGACAAGACCTGGTCTAAACAGTGCCAAGACACATACACAAAATCATAGAGAAACAGTGATAAAATGATAACAACGGTAGCACTTGCAGGATCCCAGCTCCGTACCGGACACAGAACCATGGAACACAACTGCAAGCTGGGTCACATCAACGCACAACGACAGCTGCACGCATGACCACAAGGGATGAGTCATGCATCGAGCAACTTACCAAGAACAGACCCACGATGATGAGAACAACAATCTTGGAAAACGCATCTCAAGGACCACGTTAACGTCCTGAGAGCACAACGCCCAAGGAAGGATTGTAGAGCAGAGGGTACTCAACCAGCAGAAATGCCGACTGATTCCCTAACACTCAAAAATGTCGATGCCAACACCAGAATACCTCCAGCAACGACACGGCAAGAGACCACATCAAGGCACGGGAAGCCAAGATGAAGTCACATTGAGAAAGAGCAATTCTCTCGACTGGCCAGAATCTTACAACAAAAGATCCTCGACCCGTGGGTTATCAGCCCACACGCTTCCGCTGCGCACTCAAACAACGCACACAAGCGTCAGAAATATCTCAGTATCTGCATCTCAACACACACACACGGCGCCATCGCAATTCAAGAAATCGTAATATAACACGCCATGAGTACTGATCCTTCTAACAATCAATCACAAGTCGCCTAAGTGCAAACGAAGGAGAGTACCAGCTTCAGCACAAAGCACAAAGAAAAGCTAATCTCAGCTTACCATTACGTCTTGAAAGAATAAATGAGCCTTTACAACACATCGGCCGCTAGACACGACACGACAAATACGGTACATAACAGCTCTTAACACAAGGATTAGGTCCAAAGCCAAGCAACCGTAGAACAAAGAGGCAGATCAGGCTCAAAATAAATACTGTCCACACTTAAGTATATACAGGACAAAGGTCTCACTAAGACAGCACTTCTAAGGATTACCTCGAAAAGACTCCACCAAACAGGATGAGAAGCATCAAGCTCACTAACAGTAGCTCACCAAGAAGGGAAATCCTTGATTCGCTTGAGCATCTTCTCAATCGAGGCAATAAAGCAACCACTTCAACAGAAACGAGACACCTCAGGAGCTGCACGGACTTAAGCTGGGATGACCAAAATAACATAAGAACGTGTGCGGCCATCACACCAACTCAAAAAAGTCACCAGCCACCTGAACAAATCACGGAAAAATCTACAACAATGTACTGCAGATTCAATCCTACCGGTGAACTCTGCCAAGTACCGCCCGATCGAGACAAACACCATGATGAAAAGGAACATCTTGTCACATCTTGACGAGAGGAAAACCCATCTCGTATAGTGCCAACACAGCATGCACAAGACAACACGCGGAAAACAACGCGACAAAGAATCGTAAAACCTAAGCCAACGAAAGACTGTACTGGACATTCAGGACTCTAGACACTGTATATCTTGGATTCCCATATACTTCACACAACAATGCTCTGATACCACCTGTGACGACCCGGACTCCAGATACCAGATATACCCGATAGGACGACCGAGTAGATCCGCTACCACTTGGAACCCGTGAAACCTCCCAAGAGCTGTAAAGCTCCGAATGGAAAAAGGAATGTCGTGTAGTACATTGAAGTCAAAGATATAACAGTAAGCAATTAAAATGGTTTGCTAAAGTAGCAAAAATAAAATTACTTTTTAATTAACAATTATACCATAGTCCAGTCCAAAGAAAAGACAAGTACAATCCAATAGAAAGGAAAGCGTACAGTGAGGTCGGGGGAAGCCCGACGCTGGTACCGCTGGCAACTACGAACTCGCCATACTAGGAACCGCCAAAGAAGCAGAGACGACCCCACCTGGAAAGCAGGGGTGAGCCTCGTGTCACTGGCCCAGTAGGGGTCACGCGGATTCCCACTGAAAAATAATGCAGTAACACGGAACCACTAAAACAACAGCAGTAGTAGAGGAGGATAAGTAGGGAAAACTACTACTAGAAAGCTATAAAAGAAAAGTTGAGAATGGAAGGAGTAGAGCAGCTAAAAGAAAAGGGAAAAGAAGCTGTACCTAAATGAAAACACGGCTGTCAAAAGGACTTCGGCTCCCTACACTACTCCTAGCAGCAATAGAACGGTGAACCCTGATCTCACAGAGTCAGGCGTCACCGATCCGTCGACAAACTCAGGCCCTACTAAAGTAGACAAAAGCCTAGTAAAGACCTAGACAGACAAGTCAAACCTACCGTACACACGACTCGATTATCATGCATGCTTCTCTAGACACGACCACATACACGAATGGAACGTCGTGTACACGACACAAGATTGACCTCGGGTATGGCCACGAAGAGGCTAACCCGGAAGGGTCACGACAAGTGAAAAACATGAGAGTCACGTGTCACGTGACGGAAGCACCTCCTCACTAGAAGAATAGCCAACTGCGTCCACTGACGTCTTATGCTGTGCCGAAAGTGTCTCGCCTAACGCTTCCAAGCACATGGCAGAGACTAAGACACTGTAACCAGAATAGGAACCACAGTAACAAGTGACTAGTCAGGGTCACGCCTGTCGCCGCAAGTCCAAGCCCCTAACCACGTGTGCACACACAAGCTCAATGCCTTGAGCCAGGCCTCTAGCTAGTTTTCTCCCCCAATAGGACGCTACTGTAAGGCAAGGGAGCCCACGGCAATTAGCCTAAAAATCATATCTCAGAAACTGCCACACCACCACTTGCAGGTGGGTCGACACGCCGTAACGTGTCGCCAGGCTATGACTTGTGGAGACTCACTAGACACAGAACTCTGAAACATAAGTGATGTAGTACTGACAGGCAAGGAAGCACTGTCGTATGTACAACGAAGCACCAGGGCAGCACAACGACTGCCAACAGACTCAGTACAGGGCAACTAGACCTAAAAACACAATGATCCATGAATCTCATGACTTGGAGTCAAGATCATCGCACAAAGCGGAACAAGCCGACAATCGGTCTAATACTGAGCCAAAGAAAATGACACATCTTGGAGAAACGACTCATAGAGACCTGGGGGATCACTAAGACCCTCAACACAACTGGATACGTAGACCGAGGTAAGATGATATCTCAAAGCATCCAGAACCACTGTCTCGAGCTATCCAGAATAGTCGAGACACACACAAGGTTACTTGTCAACCACTGGGTCTAACCGGGTTGACCAGAACCTAACAATGACTCTGAAGCGATACAAAGGCACTTTTGGCTATCTGACTATGGTCGTAGCCCTCATAGGGTGTCAAAAGACATCCACGGGATGACGGGTAAACCACAGGGTCAAGCCAAGATAATCAGAAGTCAAAACATCAGGAAACGACACTCAGGAATTAAGCGAAGGAACATAAGCTGGCGGTCATAGAATGGACCGCTAGGTGACTGTAGCGGTCAAAGATTAGGCCGCTAAACCCAGTCAACCCTAAGCCGATGTCACGCCCCGAGAGTGGAAGATACCCGGAGACGCGTGACGAGTTTATATCAATCATGTCAATCAGAGTATTAGTGTATTCGACACCAAAATCAGAGATGCGCAAAAGTAAAGATAACCCAATCCTTGATTCCTTCATAAGAATATGTCTATTACAAACCTTTGAAGTACTAACTAAAATAAAGGAAAAATACAAGGTTGACTCAAGAAAATACGAAAAAGACTAGATAACACGGAAGAAGCTCTATCTCTTTCACTCTTGATTTTTCCCATCTGTTTGAGTTTCCTCATCGTCGGACTTACCTGAAAAGTAGGGAAACACTAAGTGAGCGAACGCTCAGTAGGAAATTATATCTCAAGAACTAGCAATGGGTTTAAGTAATTACATCTTTCATGAATGCACTATAGCTATGCATGCTTGATGTGACACAAATATGGGGTATGCAGGAAGCAAACAAAACTTAGGACCTATTCCGCAAGCACAGCTACATAGCAATTAAGTTGATAAATCGGGGGCCAATTCGCCGTCGCACACACCCGAGCCCGGGGTGACTAGATGATGCTAAGGGGAGGTGATGGATCAAGTCCCTTGCTAGTAGAGTGCCAGCAAGGCTTGGGTTGCCCTCCCAAGGGTACGTAGCCCACGCTTATGGGGCTGGCTGGTGCCAATTGGGGCACTAGGTCCCACTCTCTTACTGCCCACGGTGACCGCTCGTAAGTGGAGCACGTGGGGTCGGTCACTCTCTCGCTTGCACAACGGAGCTATGTCTACAGATATTAAATGAGCAGGTACTAGAAGTAATGGAGCAAAGTTTTAGAGTTCACCTGGTTGGTTTGAAGAAACCAACCCCGTTCGGAGACGATGCGAGCGGGGAAGTGTGGATCCCCGCACACTGCGCCGATGAAGCTTGAGCTGTTTATTACAAACAGTACTCCTCACACAGGAGGGATGGACTAGGGGTGGGGAAGTCAATCTTACATGCAAACACTACCTCCCGCAGGGAGGGGCGCTAAGCCGGCCAGGCGGGTGGGGAAACTCGCCGAAATCGTGGGGGAGGAAGCCGATGTGAACCTGCTCGCTTGCTGTGAGAGGCGATAGGCAGCCGCTGTTGCAACCGTAGCTCTTACTCAGGAACTTTTCTGTCGACGAGACCAAGAGGGAATTCTTTGTAACAGGAGGTAGGACAGCTCTGAATTTTACTGAATTCTTCTGACGTCGTCGCTGGCCGCGCCGGAGGTTCGAACAGAACAAAGGAATCTGGGGTTGTCAGCTTCTGTTCTGATGTAGCAGGTTGCAGAGGTTGTGCCGATGGCTCCCGGACTCCCAATCACGAACCGTCGGAGTTGCTGGAGCCGTGGACGATCCCGCTTCACAGAAAAACTTGTGGGGAAGCCATCTGAGGTCGGGGTGGACTGGGGGACGCTGATGAGTGGAGGTAGGTCGCTGCAGACCGTGGGAGGCAGACCCGACCAGCCGAGGGATAAAGGCGATAACTCTGGCCTCCGGATGCAGAATGCACTTCTGCTTCTTGCTTCCAGTCGAGGACAGGGGGAGGAGGAACTTTGAAGAAGGGCCCTCGGTCTGAATCCTCCACTGTTAGTCGTGGTTCAGCTTCTGGTGGAGCTCAGGTGCTCTGCAGATGGAGCTGGGCACAGTCGGGGAAGAAGGGCTCTCCCAGACAGCCCCGAACTTGGAATGGCACGATTCTTCCTCACCTGCGTAGTGGACTGGACGCCCTTTCCAGAAAGGTATGGTACGCCTCTGGATGTCATCGTGTGAATTCAGGGAAGCTTATGCAAGTCGTACCTTCTTCAGCCACCTGCAGACTTGGCTAAAAGAAAGGGATGGTGGTGGATTTAGGTTAAGGGGAGTGGAGATTAGTAGTGGAGGGAGGGGGTGGTGGTGATAGTAGATGGGGGGGGATATGTGGGGACGATGAGAATGGTGGAGCAGGGAAAATGGAGGTCCAAGAGGGTGGAGGGGAGGGGTGGCCACAGCTAGGAGATAGGGGGAGGGAGTGGTCGGCCAAGGTAAGAGGAGGGGGGGTGAGTAGATGGAGAGGGGGTTCGCAAATGGTAGTGGGGTGGGGGTTTGATTGCTTGGGGATATGAATGAGTGTGTGGGGGAGTGAAAGGGAAGAGGGATGGGTGCCTTGGAGGTGGAGAAGGTGTATGGGGAATGGGAAGAGTTGCTTGGGGAAGTGGAGGAATTGATGGGATTTAAGGCTCTTGGGGAGGTGAAAGGGTGGAAGGGTGAGGTGGCTGGTGATGTGGCAAGGAGGGGGGGAAGGGGAAAGGGCAGGTTCGCCCAAGGTAGAGAGAGAGAGGAGGGGGAAGAGAGAGAGAGGGGTTCGCCCCCTTAAGTGAGAGAGAGAAGATAGAGAGAAAGCTAGAGAGAGAGGGAGGGATGCACTTATGCTCAAAATATTCAAATGTTCATTAACCATCTCAAGAGGAGTTGGGGTCCTATTTATAGGGATCCCAACATTTACAAAAAGTCCTTGGAGAAAATGCTAAAAGCAAATAAGCAAGGGGGTGGGGGAAGGAAGGGGGGGCCCATGGGCCAGGCCCATCTAATTGGGCCCATATGACCCCCTAGCCTAGCAAACATAGGTAAATAACGTGACGACCTAGGGACATGACTCAAAATAAAGACAAGTACATCAAAATGACTCAAGAAAAGGAGAAAATACATCAATATGTCCTCAGTACTAAACCCCAGTGTCGTCATGGACTCATCAAGTCGTGTGGTCGCATCCTACCCGTCTCCGGAAGGGAGAGAGGTGCCGAGCCAGAGGGAACTCTGGGTGATGTCCCCATCAACTCCCCCGGGCTGTGAAGAGCTCGACTCTATCGAGAAAGGGTCCACTCGACTGCGGTATTGCTCCAGGAGGTCGGGGTCCAGCTGCTGAAGATCCTCCCTGCTCACCCATGAATCATCTGAAGGGGGCCGGCCCTTCCACCTGACCAAGTATCGCTTGTATGCTTTGCTCCGGGTGACAGTGACCTGTTCATCCAATATCCGCTCTATTTGCTCCCGTTGGCCTCTCTGGACTGGTGGAACTCTCTCATGGTGGTGGCTCTCTAAAAAGGTGGAACAGGCTCAATTCCCTCACTAGGCGTCACCGTGGGACCCCTGTATGGCACCAGGTCAGCCACATTGAACGTGGGACTTACTGCGTACTCCTCGGGGAGGTCCAACACGTAAGCGTTTGTGCCAATCCTCCTCAGAACCTAGAAGGGGCCTGATCCACGCGACCTCAGTTTGGAGACATTCCCAGGGAGAAGCCTCTCAGTTCTCACCATCACATAATCACCTACGTGAAACTCCTGGTGGCGTCGGTGGGAATCGGCCGACTTCTTATACACCTCATTGCTTTTGTTAATGTGTTTGCGGATTTCCTCATGCAATTCTTTCATGTGTTGGGCAAAGGACTCAGCACTAATAGACACTCTAGCATGTGGAGGCAAAGGAATGAGATATGTAGGCTTTCTAGGTTTGTACCCATGCACAGCTTCAAATGGGCTCATCCCTATCGACCTATTCACTGAGTTGTTGTATGCAAACTCTGCCTGGGGTAATATGAGATCCCAATTCCCTGGGCGATCCTCAACAAGACACCGTAAGAGATTCCCAAGACTTCTATTAATGACTTCGGTCTGGCCGTCGGTTTGAGGGTGATAGGCCGTGGAGAATTTGAGAAGGGTCCGCATTAAGTGCCAGAGGGTTTTCCAAAAATAGCTGGTGAATTTGACATCCCTATCAGAAATGATGGTCTTGGGTAGGCCATGGAGGTGAACTACCTCATCGAAGAATAGGCGGGCCACATGAGAGGCATCGGAAGTTTTAGAGCAGGGGATGAAATGGGCCATCTTTGAAAACCTATCCACTACGACAAAGATTGAATCATGCCTTTTTTGAGTCCTAGTAGGCCCAAGACAATGTCCATGCTTAAGTCCTGCCAGGGGCGATCAGGGACAGGGAGTGGGGTGTATAGGCCGGTGTTCTGTCTTGTCTGTTTGGCTGAGGCACATATCCGACACTGTTCTACAATTTTGGCTACGTCCCTCTTGAGACTTGGCCAGTAGAACTGACCCTCAAGCATAGCAATGGTCTTGTGTACCCCAAAATGCCCAGCCAGGCCTCCCGCATGTAACTCCCAGACCAGGAAATCCCGCAGAGAGGTCCTATGTATGCAAAGTCTATGGCCTTTGAAGATGAACCCGTCTTCTAAGATGAATCCTTGGTGTTCCCTAGGTGAGAGGGTGGACAGGGTGGTATGGATTGGACCAAAGTCCGGGCAATCAGAATACTCTTCCTTGAGTCTTTCAAATCCTATGACCTCCACCCGAATGGTAGCTAGCAAGGAGATTCTCCTACTGAGTGCATCTGCGGCACGATTCTCGCTTCCAGCCTTATGTTTGATCACAAAGGTGTAGGACTGGATGTACTCGACCCATCGGGCATGTCGGGCATTCAGTTTCTGCTCGCAGTTGAGGTATTTTAGGGCCTCATGATCAGAAAATATGACAAATTCTTTAGGCAAGAGGTAGTGTCTCCAATGCCGGAGGGATTGCACCACGGCATAAAATTCCTTATCGTAGGTGGAGTATTTCATCCTGGCATCACACAACTTCTCACTAAAGTAGGCCACTGGGTGTCCTTCCTGGCTGAGGATCCTGCCAATTCCTACCCCGGAGGCATCAGAAGTCACCTCAAAGACTTTGGAGAAATCAGGGAGGCATAAGACAGGGGCTTGGGTCATCCTTTCTTTGAGCTCCTGGAAGGCCCTAGATGCCGACTTGGTCCACACAAAGGTCCCCTTTTTAAGGCAGTCGGTGATAGGGGCCGTGACCGTGCTGAATCCACAGATGAATCTCCGGTAAAAGGTGGCCAAAACATGAAAACTCCTGACCTCATGGAGGATGCGGGGCTCAGGCCAGTCAAGGATAGCTCGGACCTTCTCGGGGTCCATGGACACTCCCTTAGTGGAAACCATATACCCAAGGAAAGTAATGGACTCAGTCAGAAAGTGGCACTTTCCTGGGTTGGCATAGAGGCTCTCTGTCCTAAGGATGGTGCAGACTTGCCTAAGGTGGTGGTAGTGGGCTTCCTTAGACTGGCTGTAGATGAGGATGTCATCGAAATAGACTACCAGGAAGACTCCAATGTAGGGCCTAAGGACCTCGGTCATAAGGCGCATAAAGGTGCTTGGAGCGTTAGAGAGCCCAAAAGGCATCACCAGCCATTCATAGAGTCCATCCTTCGTTTTAAAGGCAGTTTTCCATTCATCCCCGGGCCTTATTCTAACTTGGTGGTAGCCACTCTTAAGGTCTATTTTTGAAAAGATGGTGGCTCCAGCTAGCATGTCTAGCATATCGTCAAGTCTAGGTATGGGGAACCTATATTTGACAGTAATCTTGTTGACGGCCGTGCTATCGACACACATTCGCCATGTCCCATCTTTCTTTTGGGTGAGGAGGGCTGGGACAGCACAAGGACTCTTGCTAAGACGGAGGAAGCCCTTTCTAATGAGTTCCTCCACTTGTCTCCTCAATTCAGCATGCTCAGTGGGGTTGAGGCGATAGTGGGGAAGGTTTGGGAGGGTGGCCCCTGGGACAAGGTCAATAGCATGTTGGACATCCCTCATGGGTGGCAGTTGATCGGGGAGCTCCTCGGGGAACACATCCTTGAATTCTTCTAGGAGAGGGTGTATCCCCACAGGATGAGGGTTGGAGGGGGTGGGTTCCCCTAGGCATATGACTACAGCGTATATGGGTGTCCCGAGGGCTACCTCTTCCTCGAGTTCTTGACTAGTGATGAGGTGTAGGCCCTTGGTGGGGCTCTTAGGGGTGGACTATTGACTTGTTGGTTGGGTTGGGGGTAATGGGACCCCTGGGTTTTGAGGTGGTGTAGGGAGAATTCCCTTGGGGGGTGGTTCCTTTCGGGGTGGGGAAGGGTTGAGGCGAATGGTCTTCCCCTCGTGTTCAAATGTGCACGTGTTTGTTATCCCCTGGATGGTAGCATTGACATCATATATCCAAGGTCTCCCTAGTAGGATGCTTCCTACAGCCATAGGTATGATGTCACACTATATTTGCCCTTGGTAGGATGAGAAGGTGATGGGGATAAGACAACATGTGTTGACGGGTAGGGAGTGGTTGTTTATCCATGACACACGGTATGGTTTGGGGTGGGGTGTTGGGGTAAGCCCTAGGAGCTTGACGGTGTCCGGGGATACGGCATTGACACAACTCCCGTTGTTTAGGATGACCTTCCTAACATGGTCCCCGATTTTGATGAAGGTGTGGAAAATGGAAGTCCTCCGCCAGTCGTCCTCTTTAGGTTGGGTGAGGGTGCACCTTATCACCCCTAGGTGGGTGGAGTGGGGGTCATCTTCTATACTTTCCTCAAAGAATTGCTCCTCGTATTCCTCTTCCCACCCTAAAGCAGCCTCGTACTCCTCAACAGTATCCTCATGGGTTTCCTGGGATGTGGTGGGTCCGCCCTCAATAACAAGGCTCGACATCCCCCTTGGAAGGGCATTGGGAGGCTATGTGGCCATAACCATGGCACTGAAAACACTTAACAGTACTACTCCCTGGGGTCTTCCCTTTGGAGGCTTCCTCCCTTCGGGGAGGAGGGTTGGGTGGGGTGGCCTTTGTGGGGGTAGGATTGGTTGGTTGGGGGTAGGGCCGAGTGGGGGTTCCCCCACTGGGAGGGGGTGTTCTCAACAGGGGAGGGAGGTTGGGACGGGGTCCCGGGCCCTTGGGAGGGGCAAACCTTGGGTTCCTAGAAAACCGTTCTACATCACGGGCTATTTGATAGGCAACCTCAAGACTATGGGCTTCCCTCATAAAAAGCTCCCATTTGATGTGGGGAAGGAGACCATTCCTAAACCGGGACAAAGTGACGGCCGGTTCTTCGACAACACCACACCTTAAGAGGTATGAGTCAAATTTCTCCACATATTCTTCCATGGTTTTTCCCTCTTGGGTAAGGCTTTGCCATTCATCAAGGAGAATTTGGCTATAGGAGTGGGGAAGATATTTGCTCCTAAGCTGGACTTTCATGTCCATCCAAGTGTCAATGGGTTCCTCACGCCTGATTCTCCTTTGGCTTTCTACCTTTAGCCAATAGGTCTTGGCTAATTTAAGAAGGTGCATCTTGGCCAACCTAACCTTTCTTTTCTCGGACATGGGGTACCAATCAAAGTATTGGTCCATGCCATGCTCCCATTCTTTATAGGCACTAGGGTTATGTGACCCATCAAAATTAGGAGCTTCCACTTTGATCATTCTTAGTAGGAAGTCATCCGGATCCTCTCGTGGTCGCCTCTCATGGTACTGAGGTTGTGGGGCTCTCTCCTGCTCGTGATACCACTCATCCTCTAGGTCTTCCCTCTCATGTTCAGCCCGCGGGGGAGGAGCCCTTTGGACATGGTTCCTAGGTGGGGCCCTAGCTTCTTTTAATCTCTCCAATCGGGTGGAAACACCATTCATTTGCTCCGTGAGGGCTTGAATGGCAGTCTCAAGTCGATCCATAGGAGCTTGGGGAGCTTCCCTAGGGTTGTTTTGATTGCCTTGTAAATTGGGATCCATAGGTGGATTGGAATTAGAAGGATCAGCCCGGTATATGGTACCCCTACGGGTGGACATGCACAAAGATGACGACACGGGATAGAAATGCAATTGCCCTTGGACCGAGGCTTGTAGAGACAAGTCTAAAACTTGCTCTGATACCAACTGATGTGACACAAATATGGGGTATGCAGCAAGCAAACAAAACTTAGGACCTATTCCGCAAGCACAACTACATAGCAATTAAGTTGATAAATCGGGGGCCAATTCACCGTCGCACACACCCGAGCCCGGGGTGACTAGATGATGCTAAGGGGAGGTGATGGAACAAGTCCCATGCTGGTAGAGTGCCAGCAAGGCTTGGGTTGCCCTCCCAAGGGTACGTAGCCCATGCTTATGGGGCTGGCTGGTGCCAATTGGGGCACTAGGTCCCACTCTCTTACTGCCCACGGTGACTGCTCGTAAGTGGAGCACGTGGGGTCGGTCACTCTCTCGCTTGCACAACGGAGCTATGTCTACGGATATTAAATGAGCAGGTACTAGAAGTAATGGAGCAAAGTTTTAGAGTTTACCTGGTTGGTTTGAAGAAACCAACCCCATTCGGAGACGAGGCGAGCAGGGAAGTGTGGATCCCCGCACACTGCGCCGATGAAGCTTGAGCTGTTTATTACAAATACTACTCCTCACACAGGAGGGATGGACTAGGGGTGGGGAAGTCAATCTTACATGCAAACACTACCTCCCGCAGGGAGGGGCGCTAAGCCGGCCAGGCGGGTGGGGAAACTCGATGAAATCGTGGGGGAGGAAGCCGATGTGAACCTGCTCGCTTGCTGTGAGAGGCGATAGGTAGACGCTGTTGCAACCGTAGCTCTTACTCAAGAACTTTTCTATCAACGAGACCAGAAGGGAATTCTTTGTAACAGGAAGTAGGACACCTCTGAATTTTACTGAATTCTTCTGACGTCGTCGCTGGCCGCGCCGGAGGTTCGAACAGAATGAAGGAATCTGGGGTTGTCAGCTTCTGTTCTGATGCAGCAGGTTGCAGAGGTTGTGCCGATGGCTCCCGGACTCCGAATCATGAACCGTCAGAGTTTATGGAGCCGTGGATGATCCCTCTTTACAGAAAAACTAGTGGGGAAGCCGTCTGAGGTCGGGGTGGACTGGGGGACGCTGATGAGTGGAGGCAGGTCGCTGCAGACCGTGGGAGGCAGACCCGACCAGCCGAGGGAGAAAGGTGATAACTCTGGCCTCTGGATGCAGAATGCACTTCCACTTCTTGCTTCCAGTCGAGGACAGGGGGAGGAAGAACTTTGAAGAAGGGCCCTCGGTCTGAATCCTCCACTGTTAGTCGTGGTTCAGCTTCTGGTGGAGCTCAGGTGCTCTGCAGATGGAGCTGGGTGCAGTCGGGGAAGAAGGGCTCTCCCGGACAGCCCCGAACTCGGAATGGCACGATTCTTCCTCACCTGCGTAGTGGACTGGACGCCCTTTCCAGAAAGGTATGGTATGCCTCTGGATGTCATCGTGTGAATTCAGGGAAGCTTCTACAAGTGGTACCGTCTTCAGCCACCTGCAGACTTGGCTAAAAGAAAGGGATGGTGGTGGATTTAGGTTAAGGGGAGTGGAGATTAGTAGTGGAGGGAGGGGGTGGTGGTGATAGTCGATGGGGGGGGATATGTGGGGACGATGAGAATGGTGGAGCAGGGAAAATGGAGGTCCAAGACGGTGGAGGGGAGGGGTGGCCGCAGCTAGGAGATAGGGGGAGGGAGTGGTCGGCCAAGGTAAGAGGAGGGGGGGTGAGTAGATGGAGAGGGGGTTCGCAAATGGTAGTGGGGTGGGGGTTTGATTGCTTGGAGATATGAATGAGTGTGTGGGGGAGTGGAAGGGTTGCTTGGGGAAGAGGGATGGGTGCCTTGGAGGTGGAGAAGGTGTATGGGGAATGGGAAGAGTTGCTTGGGGAAGTGGAGGAATTGATGGGAGTTAAGGCTCTTGGGGAGGTGAAAGGGTGGAAGGGTGAGGTGGCTGGTGATGTGGCAAGGAGGGGGGGAAGGGGAAAGGGCAGGTTCGCCCAAGGTAGAGAGAGAGAGGAGGGGGAAGAGAGAGAGTGGGGTTCGCCCCCTTAAGTGAGAGAGAGAAGATAGAGAGAGAGGGAGGGATGCACTTATGCTCAAAATATTCAAATGTTCATTAACCATCTCAAGAGGAGTTGGGGTCCTATTTATAGGGATCCCAACATTTACAAAAAGTCCTTGGAGAAAATGCTAAAAGTAAATAAGCAAGGGGGTGGGGGAAGGAAGGGGGCGCCCATGGGCCAGGCCCATCTAATTGGGCCCATATGACCCCCTAGCCTAGCAAACATAGGTAAATAACGTGACGACCTAGGGACATGACTCAAAATAAAGATAAGTACATCAAAATGACTCAAGAAAAGGAAAAAATACATCAATATGTCCTCAGTACTAAACCCCAGTGTCGTCATGGACCCTTCAAGTCGTGCAGTCGCATCCTACCCGTCTCCGGAAGGGAGAGAGGTGCCGAGCCAGAGGGAACTCTGGGTGATGTCCCCATCAATGCTCGCATAAAACGACAAGATGGAGAGAGTGTATAACAATAAGATAGCGACGAGAACTAGTCATGAACTTTCAAGAACTTATATCAAAAGATATCAAGATATTCAAGCAAGTGTATTCATCATGTCATGTTGGAATTTGGCTATCACGTTCAAGCACGCAAGTATGAAATTACCCCTTTTCGGGTCACGCAAGTCATGTAATATCAAGTCAAGTACAAGTACAAGATTTGTGGATGTTCAATCAAGCTAGTCATGCACTTTGGTATAATGCCAATACCGTGATCAATCAACTCCCATGGGCACAAGTACTTTCGGGTGCTGCTCTCAGGACCAGATCGGGCCCTATATACGTAGTCATTAATCATGGATTTTAACATCCACTTTTGTGTATAGCTAATATGGAATTTCAAGAATAAAGCTTGAAGACATGTAGGATAAACTTGGATAGAATAGAGTCCAAAATATGACACTTGACATAGATAGGTGATAATAACGGTACAATCACGATTATCGATAAAACTAGGTGGAATTGGTTCCCTAACTTGGGTACCATGACAAACAAGTATGGACATTCTTTATATAGAATTGAGGTCCACATGAACAGCACATCAATGGCAAGGCGTCCTCATTCTTAATATAGAATCGAGGTCCACAAGAACATCATGTTGAATATAGAATTGGGGTTTACAAGAACAGCATCAAATGGCATGATAACCTCATCCCATTAAGAGAATTCCCATGATACACACTTTGCATAACATGAGGGCCGGTATACCATGTTTCTATAGAGTGACATGGCAAAATAGTGTAATGGGTTTTTATGGTACAACCTGGTCAGTCGGCCTTGAGGGAATCCAAGGCTCGAGGAGTCTTACGGAGGTCTCTATGACTAACTCGCTAGTCCAAAGGAACAGAATGTCCAATGGAGAGCTTGTATGTCAATGAGAATTGAGGGTAGTGCGATAAAAATATCATGAAACATGGGACTATATTCACAGAGTGGAAATATAGTGCCGATATAGATATATATATATATATATATATATATATATATATATATATATATATATATATATATATATATATATATATATGTATGTATATATAACCCTTCAGTTGACAGTAATCAGTGTAAAACAGTAATACAGAAAATAGCGACTTAAGCTAGGTCATTAATTATCCAATTAACGCCTTACTCAGGGGCATTTATTCACAATTTGATGACTTATACATTAGTCGTCCCTTCAATATTTCCATTCTACAGAAAATCAATATTCTAGAATTTTAACAAAAACGTGCCCTGGGCAGGGGCGTTACTATTCAATTAGCGCCCTGGTCTGGGGCGTCAGTTCAATAAGAGACGACCTAGACAAGGTCGTTAATTCAATAATTTTCCAAATTTCAGATATTAAATTTTCAGGAAACAGGTACATGGTCAGGACCAGAAAAATAGCAGGATTCAATCAGGATGAACATGCATTAGATTAGGTTCATGGTTTCATAGATATAGAATTTTAAACATGGGTAATTATCAATTTATATGAAATTGACGACTTCTGGGTTGGGCGTCAAAACAATAAGTAGCGCCCTAGTGTGGGTCGCTTTTTTAAATTAGCGCCCTTGTCAAGGGCGTTTCTTTTTAAAATTACATGGAAAACATCTGAAACCACAATAAAACTATATGCATGTATGACGGAAGGTATTACTAGCAACCGGAGTTAGTTTGGGCTACGTTCTTGAGAAAACCTACCTGATTAAGATGTGGATGAAGGACTCGTGCAGATTCGTGAAGACAAACGATACTCTGTTTGTAACAGAGTCTTCTGATCACCAGAAGAGGAAGAAGAAGAGGATGAAGAACCTCACGTTCTTCAATGAGTTGTTTGTATGCTACCTGCAAAGGAAGATGAGGGAGAAGAAGAAAAGAATATTAATGTTCCTTCCTCAAACAACCAGAGGCAAAAATAACGGAAGGAAGAAGAACATAAACCTGTTCTTCGCGCACAACAGCAGCAGAGCTTCCTTCGGCCAACAGCTCGTTAGGGTTCGACAGAGAGGGTTACTTATAGGATTTTGGGGATCCTAATAGGGTTAGAGTTCTATTGGAAGTTATATTTCCATGATAGAGTTCTTACTATATTCCACCTTCGACGTAGTTATCCAGAACTTGCTCTGGATAGACTCCTGGGTCGAACGAAACTCGAACTGAATTCACGCCTTAGACTAGGTCGTGTGTTTTAATTGACGACGTTGTCCTAGTCGTTACTTATTCAAAACGCGCCCACGGTGAGTGCGTTTCCTTTCCTTTCCTTAATTTTATTTCCCATCGTTTGAAATTTGACGCCCTAGTGTGTAGGCGTCCTTTTTAAATTAACGCCTTAGACAGAGGCGTTTCCTTTTGAATCAACGCCTTCATAAAAGGCGTTATTTCCTCTTGATTAATGATTTACTCATTTGGGCTCTTTGTCATCTATTTACTTATCTTTGATTTATTTTTTTTAAAAAAAATCTTATTTTTATCTGGGTTGCTACACCCTCCCCCACTTAAAAGAATTTGGTCCCCAAATTCTATAATATATATATGTGGAGAGTGTAGAGTATATACCTTAAAATAATTATGGAAATCGCTTCCTCATAGATTCCTCGGTCTCCCATGTGGCTTCATGATCGGAACTCTTATTCCATTGTATTTTTAGCATGGGAATAACCTTATTCCTTAGAGTACGTACTTCACGATCTAGTATCTTCAGGGGCTTCTGCTCGTATGTGAGATCTTTCTGGATCACTAAGTCTCCATGTTCAATAATATGTGATGGATCGTGTACATACTTCTTCAACATATATATGTGGAACACATTATGAACATCGGACAGTTGAGGAGGCAATGCGATGCGATAAGCAACCTCGCCAACTCTTTCCAATATCTCAAAAGGTCCTATGAACCTTGGTGTAAGCTTGCCCTTAACACCAAATCTCCTTATGCCACGTCCAGGTGATATCTTGAGAAATACATGATCTCCGATTTGGAACTCAAGATCTCTCCTTCTCGTGTCGGCATAAGCCTTTTGCCTAGACTGAGCAACTTGCAGTCTTTCTCTAATCAATTGTATCTTCTCAGTGGTATCCCTTACCATGTCTGGACCTAATAGTTATTTTTCTCCAACTTCGGCCCAGCATAAGGGTGATCGGCAACTCCTTCCGTATAAAGCTTCGAAAGGTGCCATTTGTATACTTGCCTGGTAGCTATTATTGTATGCAAATTCCACCAAGGGTAAGTGATCATGCCAGCTTCCATTGAAATCTATGATGCAAGCTCTGACCATATCTTCAACCACCTGATTAGTTCTCTCGGTCTGACCATCCGTTTGAGGATGAAAAGCTGTACTAAAGTTAAGCCTTGTTCCCAACGAATGTTGTAGTCCCTTCCAAAAATGAAAAGTAAAACGGGGATCTCTGTCAGACACGATTGAAATAGGAATACCGTGTAATCTGACTATGTCCTTGATGTATAATGCAGCCAACACATCGACTGACCATCGGCTCTTGATTGGCAAGAAATGCGCCGATTTAGTCAATCGGTCAATAATAACCCATATTCCATCATGTCCTCCTTTTGATTTAGATAAACCCATGATGAAATCCATACCAATATTCTCCCACTTCCATTTAGGGATATCTAGAGAATGTAGTTTCCAGCAGGCTTTTGGTGTTCTGCCTTGACCTGTTGGCATGTGAGACAGCGCGACACGTAGTCCGCTATTTCCCTTTTCATGTTGGGCCACCAAAAATTTCTTTTCACATCTTGATACATTTTAGTAGATCCAGGATGAATTGTGTACCTTGATCTATGAGCTTCATTTAAGATCTTCTTCTTTAACTCGGGATAATCCGGTATACAAGTTCTATTCTTGAACATCAATCTTCCATCAGAAGTTAATTGAAAATCAGACTGTCCTTCTAGTTTGCCCTTGATTTCCACTAATATTGGGTCATCATCCTGAAGTGCTTGTATTTTAGTTAATAGGTCTGGATGAATGCTTACATGAGACAATGTGACACATTTGAAGTTCGTGTCCATGCTTATATTGAGCTTAGAGAATTACTCCAACGACTTTCATTCTTGAATCATACAATTAGCTAACAGTGCTCTCGGCTTTCGACTAAGGGCATCTGCTACATGATTACCCTTTCCGGGATGATATTGTATATTGAAGTCGAAGTCCTTGATATATTCTAGCCAACGCCTTTGCCTCATATTTAGTTCCTTTTGAGAGAAAAGATACTTGAGACTCTTGTGATCGGAGTATATAGTAAATTGTACTCCATATAGATAATGCCTCCAGATCTTCAGTGCGAGTACTACCGCGGCTAATTCTAAGTCATGGACGGGGTAGTTCTCTTCATGCTTCTTTAATTGACGAGAAGAGTAAGCTATAACCTTTCTTTGTTGCATTAGAACACATCCGAGGCCAATGCCATAAGCATTAGTGTATACCTCGAATTTCTCTCCTTCCATTGGTAAAGCTAAGACATGAGCTGTAGTAAGATGATCCTTGAGAGTTTGGAAGCTTCTTTCAAATTCCTCACTCCATTCGTAACGGATCTCCTTGTGAGTTAACCTCGTAAGTGGTACGGCGATCTTAGAGAAATCTTTGATGAATCGCCTGTAATAGCCAGCAAGACCTAAGAAACTTCGGATCTCGCTAGCATTGGTCAGTCTTTCCCAATTTCTTACAGCTTCAACTTTTGATGGATCTACTGATAAGTCATCCTTTGATATAATATGTCCGAAAAAAGTCACTTCCTCAAGCCATAATTCACACTTGCTGAGTTTTGCATATAATTGGTTTGCCCTCAATATTTGTAATGCAATCCTTAAATGCTCCTCATGCACTTCCTTGGTCTCGGAATAAATCAATATATCATCAATAAAGACCACCACGAATTGATCTAAATAAGGCCTGAATATACTATTCATTAACTGCATAAAGGCAGCAGGGGCATTTGTTAGTCAGAAAGGCATAACAACATATTCATAATGGTCGTACCTGCTTCTGAATGCAGTCTTATGAATGTCCTCATCCTTGATTCTTAACTGATGATATCCCGACCTAAGATCAATTTTGGAAAAGTACTTGGATCCTGAAATTTGATCAAACAACTCATCGATTCTCGGCAGTGGATACTTGTTCTTGATAGTGAGATGATTCAACTGTCGATAGTCGATGCATAACCTTATGGATCTATCTTTCTTCTTTACAAATAATACAGGCGCTCCACATGGGGAAGTACTTGGTCTTATGAATCCCTTCTTTATGAGTTCCATCAATTGCTCCTTTAACTCCTTGAGTTCAGCAGGTGACATTCTATACGGTGCCTTAGAAACTGGACCCGCACCAGGAACTAAATCGATGGTGAAGGCCACTTCTCTTTGTGGGGGTAATCCAGGCAAATCTTCCGGAAATACGTCCTGGAATTCTTGTACCACCGGAATGTCTTCTATCTTAGTTTCCTTAGCCTCCTTAATCGTGACGAAAGCAAGGAAAGATACACATCCTTTCCTGATGAGCTTGCTAGCTCGGAGAGCCAAAATAAGAGGGGTTTTGCTTGGCCTCTTGGGGCTAGTAAAGATCAGTTCTGGAAATTCCTCGAAAGTAACCTTGCTATTGCGGCAATCGACCGTTGCCTGATATTTAGATAACCAATCCGCTCCTAGTATGACATCATACTCCTTTAGATCTAAACATATAAGATCAATAGGGAGATTCTTACCATGAACCAATACTTCACAGTTCTGGTAATGGTGTGTAATATCAGTCTCGTTTCCTAGAGGAGTATACAAGACTAATTTTATCCATTCCGGTTCTAGGGGTAACGGATTAGCGAACTTCTTGGAAACAATTGAATGTGAAGCACCAGTATCAATTAAGACATATGCAGACTTGGAACAAACTTTCAATGTACCTTCTACTAGTCCACCTTCTTCTTCTTGTTCGGTCTCCTTAATTGCGTGAAGACGAGCATTCTTGGTTACTGGGCCCTTCCCGTCCCCGGCTTGATCATTAAGTAATGGGCAATCGGGAATTCGATGTTCGCGACTCCCACAGCGGAGACAAGCTCCTAGTTTCCTCCAGCATTCTTCTGCTCTATGGCCCGCCTTGTCACAATGCTTGCACACTATATTTGATGGGGTAGTGGTGATGGAGAAGGGCTTGGTCTTCTTAAACTTCTGATCTTGTGAGGAAGTACCTCCATTGCTAGGCCTCTTCTTGAAGTTGGGTTTAAAGGAACCCGAACTTGTAACTTGTTCTTTCTTGTCCTTCCCACGAATTCTATCAGATAGTTCCGTGGCATCTTCTAGAAGCTGGGCTCGACGTACTATCTCCGAATAGACTTGAATATCCATCGGTGCTAGTTGGGTAATATATTGGGGCCTAAGCCTATTTAGGAACCTCATAGCTTTCATCTTCTCGGTGCTAACTAAGTGCTTAGCATACCGAGATAATCTAGAAAATTGGGCCTCGTACTCGGCCACTGTCAAGGACCGTTGCTTCAGTGCAGCAAATTCTGCAGCTTTCTTCTCCTGTACTCGGTCTGAAAAATATTTAGCGTTGAAATGTTCAACGAATTCTTCCCAAGTAACTTGGTCTTGATTTAAAGTAGTTTCTATTGATTCCCACCAGCATCGGGCATCCCTTTCTAGTTGGGAAGTAGCTAATAAGACTTTATCTTGATCCGTGCACTGCATAACACAGAATATACATTCCGTTTCCCTGATCCAGTGCTCTGCGTCCTCCGGATCAGTAGAACCCGTGAATTTAGGCGGGTTCATGTTTTTAAAGACTTGGTGGAGACTCCCTGCTCGTTGTGCACCTCCTTGTGCTACTTGTTGTAGCACCTTAGTCATGCCTTGAAGTGTACGCTGCATGTTGCGCCACTGAGCACGTTCGGTAGCCATTATCCTACAATTACATTAACTATATTAGTATATACTCGCGTTAAGGGCTTTTAAGTTAACTCAACCCTTGGTTCTACCCAATCTCACTGGTTAAAGGTTTGGACCTATCCTTGGACTTGGGTTTTCCTAGGAATTGAATACCCTAGGCTCTGATACCACAAAACTGTCACGCCCCGAGAGCGGAAGATACCCGGAGACGCGTGACGAGTTTATATCAATCATGGCAATCAGAGTATTAGTGTATTCGACACCAAAATCAGAGATGCGCAAAAGTAAAGATAACCCAATCCTTGATTCCTTCGTAAGAATATGTCTATTACAAACCTTTGAAGTACTAACTAAAATAAAGGAAAAATACAAGGTTGACTCAAGAAAATACGAAAAAGACTAGATAACACGGAAGAAGCTCTATCTCTTTCACTCTTGATTTTCCCCATCCGTTTGAGTTCCCTCATCGTCGGACTTACTTGAAAAGTAGAGAAACACTAAGTGAGCGAACGCTCAGTAGGAAATTATATCTCAAGAACTAGCAATGGGTTTAAGTAATTACATCTTTCATGAATGCACTATAGCTATGCATGCTCGCATAAAATGACAAGATAGAGAGAGTGTATAACAATAAGATAGCGACGAGAACTAGTCATGAACTTTCAAGAACTTATATCAAAAGATATCAAGATATTCAAGCAAGTGTATTCATCATGTCATGTTAGAATTTGGCTATCACGTTTAAGCACGCAAGTATGAAATTACCCCTTTTCGGGTCACGCAAGTCATGTAATATCAAGTCAAGTACAAGTACAAGTACAAGATTTTTGGAATGTTCAATCAAGCTAGTCATGTACTTCGGTATAATGCCAATACCGTGATCAATCAACTCCCATGGGCACAAGTACTTTCGGGTGCTCCTCCTAGGACCAGATCGGGCCCTATATGCGCAGGCATTAATCATGTATTTTAACATCCACTTTTGTGTATAGCCAATATGGAATTTCAAGAATAAAGCTTGTAGACATGTAGGATAAACTTGGATAGAATAGAGTCCAAAATATGACACTTGACATAGATAGGTGATAATAACGGTACAATCACGATTATCGATAAAACTAGGTGGAATTGGTTCCCTAACTTGGGTACCATGACAAATAAGTATGGACATTCTTTATATAGAATTGAGGTCCACATGAACAACACATCAATGGCAAGACGTCCTCATTCTTAATATAGAATTAAGGTCCACAAGAACATCATGTTGAATATAGAATTGGGGTTTACAAGAACAGCATCAAATGGCATGATAACCTCATCCCATTAAGAGAATTCTCATGATACACACTTTGCATAACATGAGGGCCGGTATACCATGTTTCTATAGAGTGACATGACAAAATAGTGTAATGGGTTTTTATGGTACAACTAGCTCAGTCGACCTTGAGGGAATCCAAGGCTCGAGGAGTCTTACGGAGGTCTCTATGACTAACTCGCTAGTCCAAAGGAACGGAATGTCCAATGGAGAGCTTGTATGTCAATGAGAATTGAGGGTAGTGCCATAAAAATATCATGAAACATGGGACTATATTCACGGAGTGGAAATATAGTGCCGATATATATATATATATATATATATATATATATATAACCCTTCGGTTGACAGTAGTCAGTGTAAAACAGTAATACAGAAAATAGCGACTTAAGCTAGGTCATTAATTATCCAATTAACGCCTTACTCAAGGGCGTTTATTCACAATTTGACGACTTATACATTAGTCGTCCCTTCAATATTTCCATTCTACAGAAAATCAATATTCTGGAATTTTAACAAAAAAGCGCCCTGGGCAGGGGCGTTACTATTCAATTAGCGCCCTGGTCTGGGGCGTCAGTTCAATAAGAGACGACCTAGACAACGTCTTTAATTCAATAATTTTCCAAATTTTAGATATTAAATTTTCAAGAAACAGGTACATGGTCAGGACCAGAAAAATAGCAGGATTCAATCAGGATGAACATGCATTAGATTAGGTTCATGGTTTCATAGATATAGAATTTTAAACATGGGTAATTATCAATTTATATGAAATTGATGACTTCTGGGCAGGGCGTCAAAACAATAAGTAGCGCCCTAGTGTGGGTCGCTTCTTTAAATTAGCACCCTTGTCAAGGGCGTTTCTTTTTAAAATTACATGGAAAACATCTGAAACCACAATAAAACTATATGCATGTATGACAGAAGGTATTACTAGCAACTGGAGTTAGTTTGGGCTACGTTCTTGAGAAAACCTACCTGATTAAGATGTGGATGAAGGACTCGTGCAGATTCGTGAAGACAAACGATACTCTGTTTGTAACAGAGTCTTCTGATCACCAGAAGAGGAAGAAGAAGAGGATGAAGAACCTCACGTTCTTCAATGAGTTGTTTGTATGCTACCTACAAAGGAAGATGAGGGAGAAAAAGAAAAGAATATTAACGTTCCTTCCTCAAACAACCAGAGGCAAAAACAATGGATGGAAGAAGAACATAAACCTGTTCTTCACGCACAGCAGCAGCAGAGCTTCCTTCGGCCAACAGCTCGTTAGGGCTCGACAGAGAGGGTTACTTATAGGATTTTGGGGATCCTAATAGGGTTAGAGTTCTATTGGAAGTTATATTTCCATGATAGAGTTCTTACTATATTCCACCTTCGACGTAGTTATCCAGAACTTGCTCTGGATAGACTCCTGGGTCGAACGAAACTCGAACTGAATTCATGCCTTAGACTAGGTCGTGTGTTTTAATTGACGACGTTGTCCTACTCGTTACTTATTAAAAACGTGCCCACGGTGAGGGCATTTCCTTTCCTTTTCTTAATTTTATTTCTCGTCGTTTGAAATTTGACGCCCTAGTGTGTATGCGTCCTTTTTAAATTAACGCCTTAGACAGAGGCGTTTCCTTTTGAATCAGCGCCTTCATAAAAGGTGTTATTTCCTCTTGATTAATGATTTACTCATTTGGGCTCTTTGTCATCTATTTACTTATCTTTGATTTATTTTTTTTTAAAATCTTATTTTTATCAGGGTTGCTACAGCCGACCTATGTTGTGCATCCCTTGGTTTTGATGATGACAATAGGATATGTTTGATTAATCAAGTTCTATCTTGTTTCATAACAAATACAAGTGGTTTGATTGTTCCTTCAAAGTAATGGACTCATGACTATTTGATGATGACAAACAATGTTTTTGATTAACTCAATATAAATCTGATAGTTCAAGTTACTTCTGATATGTTAAGTAATTTCAGGTCCACTGAAATCCAAGTGGAATCAACAAATCAGAAGAAGTGTCAAAGGCCGCTTGTCGACCAGGGAAGTGGTTATGGTCGACCAACGAACCCAACCAGAAACACTTCAAGTCATCCGTCTTCTGCATGTGCCTTGGCTGTCGACCAAAGCCCCACTTCTGGTCGACCACAGAACAGACAGAGCATCAGACAGAATTGACGGCCATCTGGAATTTGCCCCTTGTCGACCAGCGACAAGGCTGTGGTCGACCACGGGACGCGAGTGTCAGCCAGAATGAAACCGCCATCAGGACACTGTTCGTTGTCGACCAGGGACAGTGTCATGGTCGACCACGGGTGTTATAGCGTCCAGAACCGAACTCTAACCGAATTCTATTTTGGTTCCTTAAAACCTGCAGATTGTTGTTGCAGGTTGTTGGGTAGCTCAACTGATGAGATTCCGCACGGGAATCAAGGAGAGAATATTGCTTAGAAGCAGTCAAACTTATTGTAGTGATCGGATTTAACCTTCTCCCTGCTTTCTAGCAAATTGACGCTCGATCTGGAATTTGAGCGGGAAGAGCTTCAGGCTTGAAAAAGGATCTGCATAAAAAGCAGAAGGCAACTGATCGCGGAGGCAAGCACACAGAGAGAGCATATAACAGAAGCTAAGAAACACACCTACATCACAGGACGAAGTGGCTCTCCATCAACCAGAAATCTGCAGAAGACTAAAAGCATTCTCATTGCTGCAGAAGGAAGACTAGGCTTGAAGCTGTGCGACCTCCAGCAGCAAAGCAGCTGAAGGCATCCGATTGGAAGTTCTACAGGGAGTCTACTCTTGTTATTTATGTGATTAAGTCCCAGGCTGAATTCTTTACTTTGTTACAAAAGTCTATATTCAGTCCTGTTGCATCATCCCACCTTCTCATCATTTCTATTCAACCTTACACCAAGTGTCAAGCTGTGAGGCAGCGGATTCAAGCTGTGTGTCAGCTGGTACAAGCTGTGTGTCAGCAGGAACAAGCTGTGTGACAGCGGTGTCTTGTGTTTTGGATTGAGATCAGAGGCTCTCATAAGTGAAGCCTTGCTTGAGTTAAGCAAGGGGTGGATGTAAGTCTCGGGAAGAGACTGAACCACCTTAAAAATCCTATCTTGTGGTTTGCTTATGTGTGTGCGTGCTTCTCTATGTGTTTGTTTCTTCATTGATATCAACATTAGTTCTGTAATTCGTCAATCACCTGCAACTCATTTAGCCAATAGATATTAAATCGAAAAAGGGGGAAAGATCTATTCACCCCCCCTCTAGATCTATTCAGTCGTACTCAACACGTTGTATCAGAGCCAGACTCTCCAAAAATGTGGTCTAACAACCAGGAGAGGCCTGCCGGACTGAACTCTAGAAGTCTAATGGCTGAGGGACACTCAGTAACTAGACCACCATATTTCGATGGAAATGATTTCTCATACTGGAAAAATCGTATGCAGGTGTTCTTGAGAGCACAAGATCATGAGATGTGGAGAGTAGTAAGCCGAGGACCCTACGAGCTGCCCGAAGATGAGGATACCTGGACCAGAGAACATGTCAGAAAATCAACCATCAACTGGGGAGCCATGAACGTAATGCAATGCGCACTACACCCCACGGAGTTCTCACGAGTTTCACAATGTGCAACGGCCAAGGAAATGTGGGATCGACTAGTAGTAATCTATGAAGGTACTTCAGAGGTAAGGGAGTCAAAAGCAAATATGCTAGTTTCAGAATATGAAATGTTTAGAATGAAAACTGACGAAAATATTTCTGAAATGTATGCTAGACTAGTGCAATTAACGAATAGTTTAAAGAGTCTAGGGAAAACCTACAAGGAACAGGAATTAGTGAGGAAGATCCTAAGATCCCTCACTCCTATGTGGCATACCAAGGCCACAGTAATTGAGGACTCAAAGAACCTCACCACTATGACTGTGGATGAACTAGTGGGATCCCTAATGGCCTATGAGGTCAATCTGAAAAGAAAAGAAGATGAGGGCAAGAAAAAGAACCAGCTCGCCCTAAAAACTAAAATAGGCACCTCTGAACTATCTGACACTGATAACTCATCTAGCACAGGTGAGGAAACTGGTGAGCTAGCCATGTTAACAAGAAAATTCAAAAGGTTTCTGCGGAAGGAAGGTAAGGGATTCAGGAATCCTAAGGGCATGGTAAGAAAGTCATCTCAGTTTAAGTTTGATAAAAATAAAACTTCATCTAACAAACTTGTCTGCTACAACTGCAGGAAACTAGGACACATAAAGGCTGAATGTCCAGAGACTCCTAAGAAATCAAGCTTCAAGTGGAAAGGCAAGCAACTAAAAGCAATGATAAGCACATGGAGCGAGGAGGAGGAAAGCAGTAAGGAGGAAACAACTTCCGAGGAAGAAGAAGGAAACATCTGTTTGATGGCCAAAGGAGATAGCGATGATCTTGAGGTAATCCCTCCGTTTCGAGATTTTTCTAGCTCAGATTGAGAAGAAGTCTACTCAGACTTACTTGATGCATATGAAAGAATTAGAAAGGAAAATAAGAGTTTGAAGAAAAAGCTTAATCAGGTCAATAATGACAGCAACCCATTTGCCAACAGAACTGAACTAGAATTAGAAATCACCACCTTGAAAAATAAGCTGAAACAATACGAGACAGATGAAGAAAATGTCAAAGGGCTGTTAGAAGAAAATGAGTCACTGAAAAACACAATTGATGAGGTAAAATTAAAGACTCAAGAAAGTGAACAGCAAACTAAGGTAACTCAAGAAAGAAACAACTCACTCAAGGAGGAAAACTGTCAACTTCTGGAAGAAATAGAAAGAATCCAGAGTGAACTGAATAACAAACAGGAAACCTTGGAAAAAATGACTAAAGGTCAAGAAAACTTAAATGATGTCTTGGGAATAAAAGTAAACTTTCAAAAAGAAGGGTTAGGATACAATCCTACGGCTAAAAAGGAATTCCAAATAAAAACCGTAACTGGGATTGCTGACTCAAAAGGAAAAGGGCCCCTAATCAATCTATACCAAGACAAACAAGAGGATGTAGCTGAATGCTCCTCCAAAAGAAATAATGTCTCCAAGGAAGAGAGAAACATTAAAGAGAAAACAGTCAATCAACATATGCTTAAAAATAATAGACAAGAAACTCAAATTCACAGAAATAACCAAACAAACCAAGTACTAAATCAAGTTAAGGACATAAATCTGGAAAACAATGTGTCTGGAGACAGGCTGGTCGACAACCGACCCCTCCTATGTCGACCAGAGGATCTGCCAGAACAGGCGCTGGCGTCTGGAGAAGCAGTGGTCGACCACAGACATACCAGATGTCGACCAGAGGAACTGCCAGAACAAGCGCTGGCTTCTGGAAAAGCAATGGTCGACCACAGACACACCAGATGTCGACCATGACCAGACACGCAAACAGAAACCACAGATTTTCTCAGGTGAAACAAAATGAAAATTGGAAATCAAAAAGGTGGATTCAGATTAAAGAAACATTAGAACAAAAGCCACCCAATCTGAACAAGTTCAGAGATGAAAAATTAAACTGCTCTAAGAAAATCTGGGTTCCCAAAGGATTGTTACAGCAATTTCACAATTTTACAAGTTATCTTGGACCCGGGTACCATTGGGGTCCAAAAATTTCTGTGTAATTCATGATGCAGGAATGTCTGGCAGCCATGCACAATAAGTGGTACTTAGATAGTGGTTGCTCAAGACACATGACGGGAGACAAGACCAAGTTCTCCCAACTAAGCTCAAAAGATGGAGGTTATGTGACCTTTGGAGGAAATAACAAAGGTAAGATCATCGGGACAGGTAAAATAGGTAAGAACTCCTCAAACAGTATTGAAAATGTACTGCTGGTAGATGGACTAGAATATAACTTGCTGAGCATCAGTCAGCTTTGCGACAAAGGCCATAAAGTAATATTTGACTCCAAGATCTGCAAGATTATTGAACCAAATTCAGATACAGTCAAGTTTATGGGCCAGAGAGTAAACAATGTCTACATAATAGACTTGGATGATCCAGCCCACTCCAACCTGTGCCTAACCGCCAAGAAAGAGGACCTGACCTGGCTGTGGCACCGAAGGCTAGGGCATGTTAGCTATAGGGTGTTGCATAAACTTGTGAAGAATAAAATGGTTCTTGGTATGCCTGAAATTTCGTTTGCTCAAAATGTCAAAGTATGTGAATCATGTACCCAAGGTAAGCAAACAAGAAAATCATTCAAAGGTAGAACTGAAAGTCAATCTTCTAGACCACTAGAACTTGTGCACATGGACCTTTTTGGCCCAACAAGAACTGCTAGTCTTAGTGGTAAGAGATACGGTTATGTACTAGTTGATGATTTCTCTAGATTCACATGGGTAATATTTCTATCTCATAAAAGTGATGCTTTTTCTGAGTTTCAGGAATTCTACAAAAGAATGAAGCATGATGGCAAGTCCAAAGTGTGTACAATCATATCTGACCATGGGGGGGAGTTTGAAAATTCTGACTTTGACTTATTCTGCAGAAACAAGGGCATAACCCACAGATTTTCCTCACCAAGGACTCCAGAACAAAATGGAGTTGTGGAGAGAAGGAACCGCACTCTTGTCGAGATGGCTAGAACCATGCTGGTTGAAGCTAAACTTCCAAGGAGATTTTGGGCAGAGGCAGTCAACACAGCATGCTACATTGTAAACCGAGCAATGGTAAGACCGGCTAGTGAAAATACACCATATGAAATGTTCAAAGGTAAGAAACCATCCCTAGCTCATTTTAGAATTTTCGGGTCAAAATGCTTTATTCATAACAATGATAAAAGGGTCTTGGACAAATTTGAACCGAAGAGTGATCCAGGAATATTCTTGGGCTATTCCGACCGATCAAGAGCCTATAGAGTTTTTAACACCAAAGATCAAATTGTTGAAGAATCCCCTCATATTACATTTGACGAAATTAATGATCATGGCAAAAATGAGCAGGTCAGCAAGGAAGAAGAAGATAGGGAATTTCTAGAAGACAACGAAGAACCAAATGAAGAAGAACAATCTCAGGAAAGAGATCAAGGTATTACTAATGCTCCACCGAGAAGGCATCAGTAATGCTCCACCCGAAGGAGAAGGCATCTCAGGTAACAATCTTGAGAACTTAAGACTTCTTAGAGATCATCCCATAGAAAACATCATTGGTGGAATTCATGATCCTAGGAAGACTAGATCTCAGTTAAAAGAAATCAATGAACTAGATCAGCTTGCACTTGTGTCCCAAATAGAGCCCAAATCAGTAGAGGAAGCATTAAAAGATGACTCATGGATAAATGCTATGCATGAAGAACTAAATCAATTTGAAAGAAATCAGGTGTGGAGTCTTGTCCCTAGACCTTCATCTCACCCCGTTATTGGAACCAAGTGGGTCTATAAAAACAAGCTAAGTGAAGAAGGGGTTGTAATGAGAAACAAGGCTCGGCTGGTGGCTAAAGGGTACAACCAGGAATTTGGGGTTGATTTTGAAGAATCATATGCTCCAGTTGCTAGATTAGAAGCCATCATGATATTGTTAGCCTTTGCAGCATCTCATGGAATCAAACTACAACAAATGGATGTAAAAAGTGCATTTCTAAATGGAATAATAAAAGAAGAAGTCTATGTGGAACAACCCCCTGGATTTGAAAATGATGAACTTGCTAATCATGTTTTCAAATTGCATAAAGCTTTGTATGGATTAAAGCAGGCTCCTCGGGCCTGGTATGAAAGGTTGAGCTCCTTCCTCACCAAGAAGGGATACATAAGAGGTAAAATTGATCAAATATTGTTTTCCAAGACCCAAGGTAAGCATATACTAGTTGTACAAATCTATGTGGATGATATTGTGTTTGGGTCTACCGAAGCTTCTTTATGTACTGAATTTGCAAACTTAATGACCAATGAGTTTGAAATGAGTTTAATGGGTGATTTACAGTTTTTTCTTGGATTGCAGATCGTACAATGTAGAGAAGGATACTTCATAAATCAATCCAAGTACATAAAGGAGATGTTGAAGAAGTTTGGCATGGAAAGCTGCAAACCAATCGAGTCACCCATGGGTACAAATGCAACATTGGAAGCTGATGTAAAAGGTAACATGGTAGATGCCAAGAAATACAGAGGTATGATCGGGTCCCTACTATATTTAACTGCTTCAAGGCCAGATATTCAGTTTAGTGTATGCATGTGTGCTAGATATCAGTCTAGCCCTAGAGAATCACATTTAGGGGCTGTCAAGCGTATCCTTCGATACCTTGCCGGCACCCAAGAATTGGGTTTATGGTATCATACATACTGCAAACTAGATTTGATTTCATATTCAGATGCTGATTATGCTGGTTGCAAAATTGATAGGAAGAGTACTAGTGGTTATTGTCAAATATTAGGTGGATGTTTAATATCATGGGCTTCTAAAAAGCAGCATTCTGTGGCACTCTCCACTGCTGAGGCTGAGTATGTCGCAGTAGAGAGCTGTGGTACACAGGTTATATGGATAAAACATCAACTCCAAGACTACAATGTAGATCTTGGATGTGCACCTATTTTCTGTGACAACACTAGTGCTATTAATTTGTCTAAAAACCATATTCAACACTCTAGGACAAAACACATTGAGATCCGTCATCACTTTCTAAGAGATGAGGTCTCCAAAGGAAATTTCATGCTTCATTTTGTAGAAACTGAAAAACAACTGGCAGACATTTTCACAAAATCCCTTAACAATGACAGATTTTCAACTCTAAGAAGGGAGTTAGGAATTTGTAGAATTTCTCCTGAAAATTCTTGAAATAATCATGTTCATGTGTTCACTGTATAGATTCTGTCATTTCTGTACTAAGTTATGTCCACTAGGTCTCTAGTACTGGTCAAGTTTTGAGTTTGGAGGTCTAGTGTCGGTTGCTACTTCAGCAAGTTCTGCAGAATCCTGGTTCTACTACGGATTATCTCTTGTGGTCGACCACAGGCAAGGCGCTGGTCGACCAAGGCATCAGGACAGGAAATAGTTGGTTCTGTGACTTTGCAGCTGTCGACCACAGGCGGTCCCATGGTCGACAACAGAATTGTCAGAAAGCAGACCACAGGTGACTACTCATCAGGCAGTTTCTGTGACAGCACAGAGGTCGACCAAAGGCAACTCTATGGTCGACAGAGGATCTGAACAAGGGAAAATGGATCTAAAAAGGCTGCTGGCTCTGCTAGGAAATCCTCTGAACTAAGTGAACTTTTGTGCTCAGATTCTTCACTCATTCATCCTTATCCATACTTCCCATCCCTTGTGTCTCTATATCTCTTCATGGCCAACATTTTTTTTCTTCAGCAAGGACTCACAAATTGAGGGGGAGAAAAAGTGTAAACTCATTCCTTGATAAAACATTGAAAAACCTAACCATATCTTTCAATAAAATCACCAAGGTAATCATTAAGAGTAGAGGTTGAGTGTAGTAATGAGAATTTGAACTGTACTACTGCAATAAATTCAAACCATAACTATGACTCTGTCACAAGATTTTGAGGACTTATGATTTTTAGTAATGAGACTGTTTGTCTACCTGTGTCTGTGTTGGACAGTAAAAATAAACTCAAATATAACATGTATGTACATGGAATACGCCATAATTCTGCCTTCTTGGTAGAGCAATGGATTGAGTTCTGAGAAACTACTGTTCTCCATCTCAAAGCAAAAAAATTGGCTGAACAATAGATGGGAGACAAGTGTGTCATGAAGATCCAATCTAACTCTGCTGCTTTCAAAAATATTGATGGGGCATACTGAGTAACTGGGGATATTGGCGTCTGATAAACGTATATCCTCACGGATAAAAGGTGTGTCCCAGTCATTAGTGGAATGGTTAGGCATGCTAAGTAGCCGGGGTTTCTGGCGTGTAAAAAGCGTGTCTCCTCGTGTAGAAAAGCATGTGATAAACCTGACCACAGCTCTCAAATGATTAAAAAGTTATCACAAAGGCAGAGAAAATGGTTGACCTAAAGCATAGCATGCAAATAAAAGTACAAAACACTGTTCAGCTAGCATAGTTAGTCAAATTATCTCTTGAAATATATTATAAGTTCAAGGAGCCATGTGAAAGAAATTGGATATGGGGAGTCAATTTATTGGTGCAATACTTTCAAATTCATTGAACCACAATACCCACTCTATTTGGTCACAAGGTGGTCTTTGCATAAGGGTGGAAAGGTTCCATAAGTGTTCTATTAAAGAAAGGGAGTACACTTTAATATCTTCCAAAAATTTGAGTTATGCTGATTAAATCCTGACCGCTCATTTTCTGCATCGTGATGGTTCACTATCCTAGTTTTTTTAAGACCCAGCCCTACTGTCCTACCCTATAAATTGCCACGGCTGGGTCCCTAATTTTCTCTCATCCGCCGACAAGTACCTCTTTCGAATTCTTCCTCTCTAGTTCTCTCTCGCCTCTCTCTCGCATCCCTCCACCATGTCTCCAAAGCACGCTCCGCGGTCTACCAAGAGAACAAGAGAGAAGGCCCCTGCCGAATCCTCGAAGCCGTCCAAGCGTTCCAAGCCGAGGGCCGCGCAGGGTCCGCCATCGGCCCCTCAAAAGTCGACCACGGCTGAGGCGGCTGACTCAGGCAGGAAGGTACCAGCTTCAGAAGAACCCATCGTCCATCCAGTTTCAGGAGTTATCAAGCCACGAACCGTTCTGCCACCAAGGATTGTTGATTTCTCTGATGAGAAGCTGATGGAGATGTTCCCAGAACTACTGCCAATTTTTGAAGCCCAAGAGTGGACAGCGTTTGTCTCGGCACATACTCAGTATTCGCCTCAGCTTGTGCAAGAACTCTACCACAACTTGCAAATAATGGATGGTCAGGTCTACACCGTAGTTCAAGGCATCGTCGTCCGCCTCGACGTCAAACTGCTCCACAAAGCGTTGCAGATTCCCAGACATGGCGCCGTCTTCAATCCTGAGGATTTTGACTTCCGAGCTGCATACACCGTCGTCACTGGCCAGCCAGCTCCTGAGGTTCTCCCTAAGTATCTGAATGCCAACACCTTCCCTCCTCTTCATAGATTGCTTCATCACATTATTACCACCATTATCCAACCAAGAGGAGGCGCCAGAGATCAAGTAAGTCGCCTCCATCTATTTTTGCTCCATGGCCTCATCACTTGTCAACCCATTCGCCTCATAACGCTCATCCTAAACACCTTCCAAAACATCCTACATTATCCCCAGAATTCTCTTCCATTTGCTGCCCACATATCTGCCATTCTGGAAGCAGCAAAAATACCATTTCCTCACGCTCCGCGCATTGGAATTCCCAAATGGCACGTCTACAACTTTCACTTCGTGACCACATTTTTGGGGTTTAAGAAGGTAGGAGACCAAATTCAGCGCACTCTACCATCCAAGGGCAAATCCAAGGCTCCATTGCCACCCTCTTCTCCACCACATACACCTATACAGGTTAGCCCTACTGTCACACCTCCACCTGTGGTGCCTCAAGCTACCCCTACTACCACCACTACTGCCCATACTCCATCTTCCCTTTCTATAGTGCCCTGGCATCCAGGCACTGCTGCCACTCATGCTCAATCCACTTCTGTTCCACCTACCCAAGCTCCATCTCATTCTGTTCCACCTACCCAAGTTCCACCTACCTCCACTCCATCTACTTCTGCTCTACCACCATCCTTCACCTCCAACACTTAGTCTCACGGAGTGCTTCTCCAGATAGCATCTCAGTTGTCCTCTCTCACCACCCAATTCCATTCCTTTCAAGAGAATATGAATGCCGTCACCGGGCGCCTGGAGCAGAAAGTCCAAAGGCTGGAACAACAGATGGAGGCCAGGTTCATCAAGCAAAAGGAACACACTGACCATGCTAGTTCTCGGTTCAACAGACTAGTTGGCACCTTAGGTCAAGTGTCAGAAGAAATGAGAAACCGCATAGAGTTCACAACCAAGCAGAATGAACAGTATCACAATGCTACTATCTCCGAGATCCAGAAGCTCAGGCTCTCTTATGCCCACATTGTTGACAAGCTGGATCGCATGGAAGAGAACGTGAAGCCAGAGACTTCCTCATCCTCCTCAGAGGGATTGTTTAAATGATCTTCTTTTTGCTGTTGACAAAGGGGGAAATAGGACTTTATGTGTCATTGTGTGTCTAGTTGTGTGTCTAGATGTGTGTCTAGATGTCAAGTTTACTTTGTCTACGTGTCCTTAGTGTCTTTATCCTTTTTGAGTCACTCATGTAATTAGTGCTATAGTTTTTGAAAGGCCCATCAAACGAATTGTCTGAATGAAATCTATGCTATGATAGCCTTGAATGCAATATCAAATGAATTTTATAATCTGTTGTTTGTCACAATGACTCATGGTTGTCATCATCAAAAAGGGGGAGAATGTTGTGCATCCCTTGGTTTTGATGATGACAATAGGATATGTTTGATTAATCAAGTTCTATCTTGTTTCATAACAAATACAAGTGGTTTGATTGTTCCTTCAAAGTAATGGACTCATGACTATTTGATGATGACAAACAATGTTTTTGATTAACTCAATATAAATCTGATAGTTCAAGTTACTTCTGATATGTTAAGTAATTTCAGGTCCACTGAAATCCAAGTGGAATCAACAAATCAGAAGAAGTGTCAAAGGCCGCTTGTCGACCAGGGAAGTGGTTATGGTCGACCAACGAACCCAGCCAGAAACACTTCAAGTCATCCGTCTTCTGCATGTGCCTTGGCTGTCGACCAAAGCCCCACTTCTGGTCGACCACAGAACAGACAGAGCATCAGACAGAACTGACGGCCATCTGGAATTTGCCCCTTGTCGACCAGCGACAAGGCTGTGGTCGACCACGGGACGCGAGTGTCAGCCAGAATGAAACCGCCATCAGGACACTGCTCGTTGTCGACCAGGGACAGTGTCATGGTCGACCACGGGTGTTATAGCGTCCAGAACCGAACTCTAACCGAATTCTGTTTTGGTTCCTTAAAACCTGCAGATTGTTGTTGCAGGTTGTTGGGTAGTTCAACTGATGAGATTCGCACGGGAATCAAGGAGAGAATATTGCTTAGAAGCAGTCAAACTTATTGTAGTGATCGGATTTAACCTTCTCCCTGCTTTCTAGCAGATTGACGCTCGATCTGGAATTTGAGCGGGAAGAGCTTCAGGCTTGAAAAAGGATCTGCATAAAAAGCAGAAGGCAACTGATCGCGGAGGCAAGCACACAGAGAGAGCATAGAACAGAAGCTAAGAAACACACCTACATCACAGGACGAAGTGGCTCTCCATCAACCAGAAATCTGCAGAAGACTAAAGGCATTCTCATTGCTGCAGAAGGAAGACTGGGCTTGAAGCTGTGCGACCTCCAGCAGCAAAGCAGCTGAAGGCATCCGATTGGAAGTTCTACAGGGAGTCTACTCTTGTTATTTATGTGATTAAGTCCCAGGCTGAATTCTTTACTTTGTTACAAAAGTCTATATTCAGTCTTGTTGCATCATCCCACCTTCTCATCATTTCTATTCATCCTTACACCAAGTGTCAAGCTGTGAGGCAGCGGATTCAAGCTGTGTGTCAGCTGGTACAAGCTGTGTGTCAGCAGGAACAAGCTGTGTGACAGCGGTGTCTTGTGTTTTGGATTGAGATCAGAGGTTCTCATAAGTGAAGCCTTGCTTGAGTTAAGCAAGGGGTGGATGTAAGTCTCGGGAAGAGACTGAACCACCTTAAAAATCCTATCTTGTGGTTTGCTTATGTGTGTGCGTGCTTCTCTATGTGTTTGTTTTCTTCATTGATATCAACATTAGTTCTGTAATTCATCAATCACCTGCAACTCATTTAGTCAATAGATATTAAATCGAAAAAGGGGGAAAGATCTATTCACCCCCCCTCTAGATCTATTCAGTCCGTACTCAACAACCTATTCAGATAAACCACCAAAGTGGTGTAATATTGATCTGCCACACGAACTAGGTGGCCCAAGAGACAACCGCCACACTAACCGCCCTAAAACATTGACCTAAGACAAGCGACTTGTAGCGGCCTAAGAAAGGCGCGCTACAGCGAAGAAACACATGAAGGTTGAGCTGCCAAGGCCAACCGACTTAAATCTTGACTAGGTCTAAAACCACGGTAACACAAATATTGAGGCAGACCACAAACCACCGAGACCATCCCCTCAAGACGGGAACTCAAGGGAGGCCACTCACATGCGGGGAAACCCCACCGCACTCACACCGATACACGGTGACTCGATCGAGCGCAACACTAAGCCCAAAACACACATGCCTATGGGCATGCTAATCGAAGTAACACGACACTTCTTGACACCCCAGAAACACTGACACGGAACCCACAGGGTGTCCGGGACACTCGCGAGGCCATAGGTCGGTCATTGGGTCTCAACCGGACCGACCATGACTCAAAACGAATAAAAATAGAGAATTTCGGTCGACTGAACCCTAGGGTCGGTCGACCTGACAGGGCCGGTCGATCGGCCCAGGTGGTCCGGTTGACCGGACTATCGGCTGGACGCCACACGATCCGCGAATGCCCTCCGGTCGACCGGCCCATCCGGTCCGGTAGACCGGTTACGGCGGGAAACTGGCCGAGCCGAGCCCTAACGCCCGATTCCACGCCCCGTTCGATTCCAATCGAAGGGTAAAACAACCACAATCACAATACCGACCTTCCACACTGCGGAAGGGGTCAAAAAAATGCACAAACGGCTTGAAACGGGAAATTCCACCGAATAGACCCTAAATGAGTCATCGGGGTTCCCAGGCTCGTACCGGCCCCAAATGACAACCAATTGACACGAAATCAGCGGATCTGGAACGCTGACATTCCAGGGGTTCGATTGATACCAACAGATCTAAAAATCGTCGCCGTTTTTCGACAAACCCTACGAACACCCCAAAAGCATGATTTTCCCGAAACTGAACGAAACCCGCTCAAACTCGCACCGAATAACGCAAAATTGCGGGGAAAACATAGAGGAGAAGTAGAGCTTCCATCTCCCTACCTCCACCGAAGATTTCGTGCACCGAGGTGACTAAACCACGTCAAAAACCACGTCGTGAGCTCGACCGTCGGCTTTGAATCCACTGTTCAGGATCGCACCAAAATCGATCCGATCCTCGCCCCATCGCGCTCCGGACCACTCCCATGGCATCACCTCTACCTGCCTGAGCCTCCTCCGTCTACAGCCAGAGCCGGAAGGGCGAGAGAAGAGAGAAAACGGGGGAGAGAGGAGTCACGGTCGCGAATGAACGGGAGGAGAGAGGAGAAGAAAGAAAAAGGGAAAAAGAAAAAGAAATTCAAAATTTTCAAAATTTTTGAAAATTCTGATAATTAGCCCGAAATTGCACTAATTCAGAAAAATATATAAACATAGTCAAAACGATCCTCAGGAAGAGTACAACGCAACTGTGGCATCCACGAGTCGATGAACTGAGAAATAAACTCACCACAGAGTTTCGTAACTAGTACGAGATAAAAACTCACGTGGATCGTAAAACTCAACTTAGGACCCACAAAAGCGATCCGAAACTCTCCGAAAAGGATTTGAAAGACCTGATAAAAATCTGATAAGAAACCATGGCATTACAATACATCATACTTTTTCACTTTTGATAATGAATCTGAACTCGGTGGACAAACAAGTGTCATTTATGCCGTTGACATTAAGTGTACACATGGGTTAGACGCAAGTGCCCCCAGTTACTAAGCATAAACTACTATATCTGCCTCTGATCAAAAACTACCAAGATGATTTGCACCTTTGACATTAAGGGTACACGTTTATCAGACGCCGGTACCCCCAGTTACTCAATGAAACCATCCCTATAGATTTGACCATATGATCAGAGATAACATGACGCACTTCATGACATGAGGCCCTCTCCATTTCTTTGATGGAGGGTTCAGTTTCTCAGTGTCATTTAGTCATTGCTCTGCCACTTTGTTCATTTCTTTCATTACAGATTTCTTTTTAGCTGCCCCCTTTTTTTTACTTTTCAAGTTGACTTGTTTAAAAACAATACCCATTCTAGTCTTCCCAGTCTAGACATCACTAAAACTGGAATGTTCAGATACTATAAAGATATTTCCTTTTAAAATCATGGAAGAAAGGTTAAGAGCTATAAATGTTTTCTATCACCTTATTTTCTAAAGAACAGTCTTCTGACTTTATAGTCTATTAAAATTAAACATTTCGTTCTTGTCACGCCCCGAGCGCGGAAGATACCCGGAGACGCGTGATGAGTTTATATCGATCATGTCAATCAGAGTATTAGTGCATTCGACACCAAATCAGAGATACGCAAAAATAAAGATAACCCAATCCATTTCTTCCTTTAATAAGAATATGTCTATTTCAAACCCTTGCAAATACTAGACTCAATAAAAGAAAAGTACAACTCTGACTCAAGAAAAATATAGAAAAAAATAGGACTGATTGACGCTTGAATAGCTCTAACTCTTTCACTCTTGACCTTCCCCTTCTGTTTGGGTCTCGTCATCGGACTTACCTGAAAAGTAGGGAAAACACCGAGTGAGCGAACGCTCAGTAGGAAATTATATCTCAAGAGCTAGCAAGGGGTTTAAGTAATTACATTTTTATGAATGCACTATAGCTATGCATGCTCGCATAACACGACAAGATAGAGAGTATATTGACAAGATAACAAGGTGAACTATTCTTGAACTTTCAAGAACTTTATATCAAATAAATGTCAAGATGTTCAAGCAAGTATATTCATCATGTCATGTCGAGAATTTGGCTATCACGTTTCAAGCAAACAAGTATATAAATTACTCTTTTTCGGGTCACGCAAGTCATGTCATGTCAAGTCAAGTGTAAGATTTGTGGAATGTCCAATCAAGCTAGTCATGCACTTCGGTACAATGCCATACCGTGATCATTACAACTCCCATGGGCACTAGTACTTTTGGGTGCTCCTCCTAGGACCAGATCGGGCCCCATATGCGCAGGCATTGATCATGTATTTTGACATCCACTTTGTGCATAGCCAATATGGAGTTTCAAGGATAAAGAACTTGTATGAACTTAGAGGTAGATAGCATTTCAAGGATTTGAACATGACAATAATGACGATAATAACGGTGTAATCACGAGTATCGATAAAACTAGGTGGAATTGGTTCCCTAACTTGGGTACCATGACAAGTAAGTGCCCACAAGTAGATGGTCACTCTTTTAATATAGAATTGAGGTCCACAAGAACATCATAATAATGTTTGATATAGAATTGGGGTCCACAAGAACATCATAATAATGGCATGCTTTTCCCGTTCATTAAGATAATTCTCATATCATACACATAGCATAACATGAGGGCCAGTATACCATGTTTCTATAGAGTGACATGGCAAAGTAGTGTGATAGGTTTTCATGGTACAACCCGCTCAATCGGCCTTGAGGGAATCCAAGGCTCGAGGAGTCTTGTGGAGGTCTCTATGACTAACTTGCTAGTCCAAAGGAACGGAATGTCCAATGGACAACTTGTATGTCACTGAGAATTGAGGGGTAATGCGATAAACCATCGTGAAACATGGGACTATATTCACGGAATGGAAATATAGTGCCAGATAATATGATTATATATATATATATATATATATCAAAACCCTCGGTTAACAGAAAACAATTCAAAATAGTAACACAGGAAAATAGCGACTTAATCTAAGTCATTACTTATCAAATTAACACCTTCTATAGGGGCGTTTATTTATGATTTGATGACTTTTACAGCGGTGGTCCATTATATATTTCTATTTTACAAAATCTCTAAATTCTGGAATTTTAGTAGAAAGCGCCTTTAACAGGGGCGTTACTTTCAAATTCGCGCCCTGGTTCAGGGCGTTAGTTTTGTAAGACACGACCTTCATCAGGTCGTTAATTCAAGATATTTCAAGATTAATAGGAACAGGGGTAATTTTAAGGATAATAAAATTTCAGAAAGAGGAATCACACTGTCAGGAAGAGAAAAATAGCAGGATTCAACAACTATGATCATGCATTAAATTAGAATCATGTTTTGATAGACATAAAAGTTTTAAACGTGGGTAATTTAATAACTAGATGAAATTGACGACTTAATGCAGGACGTCAGAACTGGAATTAGCGACCTGGGCATGGTCGTTTCTTTTAAATTAGCGCCCTTGATAGGGTCGTTTCTTTTAAAATCCATAGAAAACCGTTTTAAAAACTATAATAAAACTATATTCATGCATGTCATGATGGTATTATTATGGAATTAAACTAGTTTGGGCTACGTTCTTGAGAAAACCTACCTGATGAATGTTCTGGTGAAGGAACGTGAAGAAGAATGATACTCTGTTCTAAACAGAGTTCTTCCGAAGCTTATGGAAACAGCTTCCTTCTTGGAGGAAGAGATCGTCTTGATGAAGAACCTCCCGTCCTTCAATTAGGTAGAAGAGTTTCTACTTACGGCAGACTTCTTGCTACAAAGACGATGAAGAACATCAATATTCTTCATGATTATGACCGAAGGCAAGGGAAGAAGAACAATACCTATTCTTCACGCACGGCAGTAGCAGAGCTTTCCTTCGACCAAATAGCTTATTAGGGCTCGACAGGAAGGGTTGTTTATAGGGTTTACAGAACCCAATAGGGTTGGAGTTTGATTAGAACATGTCTTTCCTTGATAGAGTCCTTTCCATGTTTGATTGAACACGTATTAATCCAAAAACTTACCCTGGATAATGTCCGGGTTTGAATGGGTCACAGACGGAATTAACGCCTTACGTTAAGGCGTTATTTTTAAATTGACGCCTTGTGTTGCCGTCGTTTCTTATCAAAGCAGCGCCCTTGAGGCGGGCGTCTCTTGCTCTTTCCTTATTTTTATTTTTAGCCATTAAGATTTGACGCCCAAGAGTGTAGGCGTCCACTTAAATATTAACGCCTTAGATGGAGGCGTTTCTTGTTGTATTAGCGCCTTTCCACGAGGCGTTATTGTCATTTTGGTTTATTATTTACTCATTTAGGCTTTTTATCATTTATTTACTAAATCCTTTAATCTAATTTGCTCAATTTAGATTTATTTCTTCTATTTTACTAGGGTTGCTACACCCTCCCCCACTTAAAAGAATTTGGTCCCCAAATTCAATCGCAAATATATATGTGTGGAGAATGTAGAGTACATACCACTTAAAATAATTCTGGAAATCGTTTCCTCATTGATTCCTCAGTCTCCCCGGTGGCTTCGTGTTCAGAACATTTACTCCATTGCACCTTTAGCATGGGGATAATTTTATTCCTTAATATTCGTACCTCGCGATCAAGGATCTTCATGGGCTTTTGTTCATAAGTGAGATCCCTTTGAATCACCAGGTCTCCATGATCAATGATATGTGACGGATCATGCACATATTTCTTCAACATTGATATGTGGAATACATTATGAACTTCGGACAATTGAGGAGGTAAAGCGACGCGATAAGCAACCTCGCCAACCCTTTCTAGTATTTCAAAAGTTCCGATAAATCTTGGTGTAAGCTTGCCTTTAACACCAAATCTCCTTATTCCATGTCCATGTGATATTTTGAGAAAGACGTGATCTCCGACTTGGAATTCAAGATCTCTCCTTCTTGTGTCAGCATAAGCCTTTTGTCTAGACTGCGCTACTTGCAGTCTGTCTCTAATCAACTGTATCTTCTTGGTGGTATCCCTTACCATGTCTGGACCTAATAGTTGTTTCTCTCCCACCTCATCCCAGCATAAGGGTGATCTACAACTCCTTCTGTATAACGCTTCGAAAGGTTCCATTTGTATACTTGCCTGGTAGCTATTGTTGTATGCAAATTCAACCAACGGCAAGTGATCATGCCAGCTTCCACCAAAATCAATGATGCAAGCTCTAAGCATATCTTCAACCACCTGATTAGTTCTCTCGGTCTGACCATCCGTTTGAGGATGAAAAGATGTACTAAAGTTATGTCTCGTTCCCAACGAATGTTGTAGTCCTTTCCAAAAATGTGAAGTAACACGGGGATCTCTGTCAGACACAATCGAGACAGGAACACCATGTAATCTGACTATCTCCTTGATGTATAATGCAGCCAAAACATCAACTGACCATCGGCTCTTAATTGGCAAGAAATGCACCGATTTAGTCAATCGGTCAATAATAACTCATATTCCATCGTGTCCTCCCTTTGATTTAGGTAGGCCCATGATGAAGTCCAGACCGATATCTTCCCACTTCCATTGAGGGATATCTAGAGGATGTAGCTTACCAGCAGGCTTTTGGTGTTCTGCCTTGACTTGTTGGCAGGTGAGACAGCGAGACACGTAGTCCGCTATTTCTCTTTTCATGTTGGGCCACCAAAAATTCCTTTTCACATCTTGGTACATTTTGGTAGATTCTGGATGAATGGTGTACCTTGATCTATGAGCTTCATCTAAGATCTTCTTCTTTAATTCTGGATAATCCGGTATGCAAGTTCTGTTTTTGAATATCAATCTTCCATCAGAAGTTAGTTGAAAATCAGATTGTCCTTCTAGTTTGCTCTTGATTTCTACTAATATTGGGTCAGCATTCTGAAGTCCTTGCATTTCAGATAATAAATCTGGCTGTATGCTTACATGAGACAATGTGACATATCTGAAATCCGCGTCCATGCTTATATTAAGTTCAGAGAATTGCTCTAGCAACTTCCACTCTTGAATCATACAATTGGCTAGTAGTGCTCTCGGCTTTCGACTGAGGGCATCGGCTACAGGATTACCCTTTCCAGGATGATATTGTATAGTGAAGTCGAAGTCCTTAAGATATTCTAGCCAACGTCTTTGCCTCATATTCAATTCTTTCTGAGAGAAGAGATACTTAAGACTTTTATGGTCAGAGTATACAATAAACTGCACTCCGTACAAATAATGTCTCCATATTTTCAGTGCAAATACTACCGCAGCCAATTCTAAATCATGAACTGGGTAGTTCTCCTCGTGCTTTTTCAATTGGCGAGAAGAGTAGGCTAGAACCTTTCCTTGCTGCATTAGGACACATCCGAGGCCAATACCAGATGCATCGGTGTATACCTCAAACTTTTTTCCTTCAATTGGTAGAGCTAAGACTGGGGCAGTAGTCAAGTGATCCTTGAGAGCTTGGAAGCTTCGTTCACAATCCTCGCTCCATTCGTGACGGATCTCTTTGCGAGTTAACCTAGTGAGGGGTACGGTGATCTTGGAGAAATCCTTGATGAATCACCAATAGTAGCCCACAAGACCCAAGAAACTACGGATCTCGCTAGCATTGGTCGGTCTTTCCCAATTTCTTACAGCTTGAACCTTTGATGGATCTACAAATAAGCCATCCTTCGATATAATATGCCCTAGAAAAGTTACTTCTTCTAGCCAGAACTCACATTTGCTAAGCTTTGCATATAGTTGGTTTGTCCTTAATATCTGTAATGAAATCCTTAAATGCTCCTCATGCTCTTCCTTGGTCTTGGAGTAAATTAATACATCATCAATGAAAACCACCACGAATTGATCTAGATAAGGCATGAATATACTATTCATTAACTGCATAAAGGCAGCAGGGGCATTTTTTAGTCCAAACGGCATAACAACAAACTCATAATGGCCATACCTACTTCTGAATGCGGTCTTATGAATGTCATCATCCTTGATCCTTAGTTGGTGATATCCTGACCTGAGATCAATCTTTGAAAAATACTTGGATCCACATATTTGATCAAATAACTCATCGATTCTCGGCAGTGGATACTTGTTCTTGATAGTGAGATGATTCAACTGTCGATAGTCGATGCATAGCCTCATGGATCCATCCTTCTTATTTACAAATAGCACAGGTGCTCCCCACGGGGAAGTGCTTGGTCTGATAAATCTTTTCTTGAGAAGCTCCATCAATTGCTCCTTCAACTCCTTGAGTTCAGCAGGGGACATTCTATAAGGTGCCTTAGAAACTGGACCAGCTCCAGGGATTAAATCGATGGTGAAGGCCACTTGTTGAAGTGCCTGAGTCATGCCTTGAAGAGTGCGTTGCATGTTGCGCCATTGAGCACGTTCGGCAGCCATTGTCCTACAATTACAATAGCTATTAGTATGTGATTGTGTTTAAAGGCTTTTAATTCTATTTGACTTTAACCCTTGGTTCTACCCAAATCTCACTGGTTAGAGGTTCAGACTTATCCTTGGACTTGGGTTTCCTAGGAATTGAATACCCTAGGCTCTGATACCACAAAAACTGTCACGCCCCGAGCGCGGAAGATGTCCGCAGACGCGTGACGAGTTTATATCGATCATGTCAATCAGAGTATTAGTGCATTCGACACCAAATCAGAGATACGCAAAAATAAAGATAACCCCATCCATTTCTTCCTTTAATAAGAATATGTCTATTTCAAACCCTTGCAAATACTAGACTCAATAAAAGAAAAGTACAACTCTAACTCAAGAAAAATATAGAAAAAAATAGGACTGATTGACGCTTGAATAGCTCTAACTCTTTCACTCTTGACCTTCCCCTTCTGTTTGGGTCTCGTCATCGGACTTACCTGAAAAGTAGGGAAAACACTGAGTGAGCGAACGCTCAGTAGAAAATTATATCTCAAGAGCTAGCAAGGGGTTTAAGTAATTACATTTTTATGAATGCACTATAGCTATGCATGCTCGCATAACACGACAAGATATAGAGTATATTGACAAGATAACAAGGTGAACTATTCTTGAACTTTCAAGAACTTTATATCAAATAAATGTCAAGATGTTCAAGCAAGTATATTCATCATGTCATGTCGAGAATTTGGCTATCACGTTTCAAGCAAGCAAGTATATAAATTACCCTTTTTCGAGTCACGCAAGTCATGTCATGTCAAGTCAAGTACAAGATTTGTGGAATGTCCAATCAAGCTAGTCATGCACTTCGGTACAATGCCATACCGTGATCATTACAACTCCCATGGGCACTAGTACTTTTGGGTGCTCCTCCCAGGACCAGATCGGGCCCCATATGCGCAGGCATTGATCATGTATTTTGACATCCACTTTGTGTATAGCCAATATGGAGTTTCAAGGATAAAGAACTTGTATGAACTTAGAGGTAGATAGCATTTCAAGGATTTGAACATGACAATAATGACGATAATAACGGTGTAATCACGAGTATCAATAAAAGTATGTGGAATTGGTTCCCTAACTTGGGTACCATGACAAGTAAGTGCCCACAAGTAGATGGTCACTCTTTTAATATAGAATTGAGGCCCACAAGAACATCATAATAATGTTTGATATAGAATTGGGGTCCACAAGAACATCACAATAATGGCATGCTTTCCCCGTTCATTAAGATAATTCTCATATCATACACATAGCATAACATGAGGGCCGGTATACCATATTTCTATAGAGTGACATGGCAAAGTAGTGTGATAGGTTTTCATGGTACAACCCGCTCAATCGGCCTTGAGGGAATCCAAGGCTCGAGGAGTCTTATGGAGGTCTCTATGACTAACTTGCTAGTCCAAAGGAACGGAATGTTCAATGGACAGCTTGTATGTCACTGAGAATTGAGGGGTAATGCGATAAACCATCGTCAAACATGGGACTATATTCACGGAATGGAAATATAGTGCCAGATAATATGATTATATATATATATATCAAAACCCTCGGTTAACAGAAAACAATTCAAAATAGTAACACAGGAAAATAGCGACTTAATCTAAGTCATTACTTATCAAATTAACGCCTTCTATAAGGGCGTTTATTTATGATATGATGACTTTTATAGCGGTCGTCCATTATATATTTCTATTTTGCAAAATCTCTAAATTCTGGAATTTTAGTCGAAAGCGCCTTTAACAGGGGCGTTACTTTCAAATTCGCGCCCTGGTTCAGGGCGTTAGTTCTGTAAGACACGACCTTCATCAGGTCGTTAATTCAAGATGTTCCAGGATTAATAGGAACATGGATAATTTCAAGGATAATAAAATTTCAGAAAGAGGAATCACACTGTCAGGAAGATAAAATAGCAGGATTCAACAATTATGATCATGCATTAAATTAGAATCATGTTTTGATAGACATAAAAGTTTTAAACGTGGGTAATTTAATAACTAGATGAAATTGATGACTTAATGCAGGACGTCAAAACTGGAATTAGCGACGTGGGCATGGTCGTTTCTTTTAAATTAGCGCCCTTGATAGGGTCGCTTCTTTTAAAATCCACAGAAAACCCTTTTAAAAACTATAATAAAACTATATTCATGCATGTCATGATGGTATTATTATGGAATTAACCTAGTTTGGGATACGTTCTTGAGAAAACCTACCTGATGAATGTTCTGGTGAAGGAACGTGAAGAAGAATGACACTCTGTTCTAAACAGAGTTCTTCCGAAGCTTATGGAAACAGCTTCCTTCTTGGAGGAAGAGATCGTCTTGATGAAGAACCTCCCGTCCTCCAATTAGGCAGAAGAGTTTCTACTTACGACAGACTTCCTGCAGCAAAGATGATGAAGAACATCAATATTTTTCATGATTATGACCGAAGGCAAGGGAAGAAGAACAATACATGTTCTTCACGCACGGCAGCAGCAGAGCTTTCCTTCGACCAAATAGCTTATTAGGGCTCGACAGGAAGGGTTATTTATAGGGTTTACAGAACCCAATAGGGTTGGAGTTTGATTAGAACATGTCTTTCCTTGATAGAGTCCTTTCCATGTTCGATTGAACACGTATTAATCCAAAAACTTACCCTGGATAATGTCCGGGTTTGAATGGGTCACAGACGGAATTAACGCCTTACGTTAAGGCGTTATTTTTAAATTGACGCCTTGCGTTGCCGTCGTTTCTTATCAAAGCAGCGCCCTTGAGGCGGGCGTCTCTTGCGCTTTCCTTATTTTTATTTTTAGCCGTTAAGATTTGACGCCCAAGAGTGTAGGCGTCCACTTAAATATTAACGCCTTAGATGGAGGCATTTTTTTTGTATTAGCGCCTTTCCACGAGGCGTTATTTTCATTTTGGTTTATTATTTACTCATTTAGGCTTTTTATCATTTATTTACTAAATCCTTTAATCTAATTTGCTCAATTTAGATTTATTTCTTCTATTTTACCAGGGTTGCTACAGTTCTTTCAAGGAGCAAATGAGATTCTTATAAAAGAAGACTTGAAATAATTCATGCTCATGACAATGAACTAATTACTAGACTATCATCCATCCTGAGTGAAAGAAGTAGACAATGAAGTGCAGAATCATGATGCCATGTGATAATAGCTTCAGAGATTTAGGAGAGAGTAGAAGGGTTTGTACTCAGATCAGATTCTACTTAACTCCCCCTGACATCATGATGCATCGACTTTGATATGCAAAAAGTAGACCTTGCACCGACCTTATCATGCAGGACGTAGACAATGCACTGACTATGTATGCGAATGATGTGAAGATGCATCGACTATGACATGTGAAGACACGAGGTGCACGGACTTTACATGTGGCTTAGACACAAGGTGCACCGACCTTGTATGCAGAGGACTCACATTATGCATCGATTATGTACAAAATTGTATTGACAGAACCTCGGTGAAGAACATGCATTGGACTTAAATGCTCACACAATGCATTGACTATATGCGAGATATGCAACGACTTATACTCTGTGCAAGAATATGCATCAACTTCAAAACTCAACAGTGCAAGGCATGCATGTTACATTTCGACTGTGCAAAATAATTATTCAGACATCAGAAGCTGTTTATTCAAAATTCAGAAATAGGCTAACATAGAATTATTTTTCAAGCCATTTACATTTCAATTACAGAATGAAATCATGAATCATTTTCATGCTAAAATTTACATAGCCCCAATTCTCTTCTTAGATATTTAAATCTTTCATTTTCAAGAGGCTTAGTAAAAATATTAGCAATTTATTTTTCGGTTTCAACAAAGTGTATTCAATTTCATTCTTGCTTACTGCATCTCTAAGAAATTGGTGTTTGATTTCAATGTGCTTAGTCCTAGAGTGATGAACAAGATTTTTTGTTAGGCAAATAGCACTGGTGTTATCACATAAAATTGGAATACATCCCAAATTTATCTGATAATCTGAAAGTTGGTACTTGATCCATAGTACTTGAGCTGTACAATTCCCTGCAACGACTTATTCTGCCTCTACAGTGGACAAGACAACTGTGTGTTGCTTCTTGGAAGCCCAAGATACTAGGCAACCACCTAGGAATTGGTAGTAGCCACTAGTGCTTTTCCTATCTACCCGATACCCAGCATAGTCTGCATCAGTGTATGCTAGAAGCTCTAGTTCACACTTAGCAGGGTACCAAAGACCAATTTCTTGGGTGCCCGATAGATACCTGAAAATCCTTTTCACTGCACTAAAGTGAGACTCCTTGGGACTAGCCTGAAATCTAGCACATAAAAACACTGTAAATTGTATATCAGGCCTAGATGTAGTAAGGTAGAGAAGGGATCCGATCATACCTCTATACAACTTGTTATCAACTATTTTACCTTTGGAGTCTTCATCAAGACTTGTTGAAGTACCCATTGATGCTACAATTTCCTTGAGGTTTTCAAATTTAAACTTCTTCAGTAGGTCCCTTATGTACTTAGACTGGGTGATGAATGTTCCATCTTTGGTTTGGATCACCTGCAGTCCAAGAAACAATTATAGCTCACCCATTGAGCTCATCTCAAATTCTAGTGTCATCAAGTCAGAAAATTCCTTACACATCTTCGGGTTAGTTGAACCAAAAACAATATCATCCACATAAATTTGAACTATGAGAATGTCTGGATGGCATACCTTGGTAAACAACGTTTGGTCAATCTCACCTCTTGAGAATTTCTTTTTAGTAAGGAATTTGCTAAGCCTGTCATACCAAGCTCTAGGTGCTTGCTTCAAACCATAGAGAGCTTTATTCAATTTATAGACATGACTAGGGAAATTTAAACATTACAAACCAGGAGGTTGTCTCACAAAGTCATCCTCTTTTATTTCTCCATTTAAGAAAGTAGATTTCACATCCATCTGCTGGAGAGTTATTCCTAGTGAGCATGCATAAGCAAGTAAAATCCTAATTGCCTCTAACCTAGCTACAGGGGCAAAAGACTCTTCAAAGTCATTCCAAATTCTTGATTATACCTCTGAGCTACAAGTCTGGCTTTATTCTTAACGACATTTCCCTGCTCATCAGTTTTATTTCTAAAACCCCATTTAGTCCTAATGGCAGTCCCATGATTAGGAGGTGGGACTAGGTGCCACACTTTGTTCCTGTCAAACTGGTTCAGCTCCTCGTGCATGGCTTTGATCCAATGCACATCATTTAGGGCACTATCAATGGTCTTGGGTTCTACATGAGAAACTAATGCAAAAACATTCAATTCATTTTGAGCTCAAAAGAAGCCTCTGGTCCTAGGGGGTTCATGCAAGTTGCCAATGACATTATCTACAGGATGATCTTTAAGAAATGTAACATTGATAACTTGGTTACCTTGACCTTCATTTACCTCCCCCTGAACAGTAGGCTCCTCTGCATTGTTATCTTCAGGTTCATCTTCCTGATCTGATTGGTTTGTAGACTTTCCTTCCTTCAGAATTTCTCCATCATCTTCTTTCTTGCACAGACCATTATCAAATTTAGTCAGGGTTTCATCAAAGACTATATGTGGAGGCTCTTCAACAGTTTTGGATTTAGATTGTACACCCAATATGCTCTAGTAGTTTCAGAATATCCTAAGAAAATTCCTGAATCACTTTTAGGTTCAAACTTATCATGGTCTCTTTTATCATTGACATGAATAAAACACCTACAGCCATAGACCTTGAAGTAAGCAACTGAAGGTTTCTTACCCTTGAAGATTTCATATGGAGTTTTCTGGGTAAACGGTCTTACCATGGCTCTGTTAATTACATGGCATGCAGTATTGACTGCCTCTGCCCAAAACTTCCTTGGTAGGCTACCTTCCACTAGCAGTGTACGGGCCATCTCCACAAGAGTCAGGTTCCTCCTCTCCACTACTCCATTTCGCTCTGGTGTTCTAGGGGAGGAGAACCGATGAGTTATGCCATTAGCCCTACAAAACTCATCAAACTGTGAGTTTCAACACCACCATGATCAGATAAAATGTTTTGAATTGAATTTTTATTTTTCTATTTTATTTCAAATAGAACTCCTGAAATTCATTGAAAGCATCATTTTTATGAGTAAGGAAGAATACCCAAGTAAACCTGGAGAAGTCATCAACTAATACATATCCATATCTCCTACCTGACAAGCTGACAGATCTTGTGGGTCTGAAAAGGTCCATATGAATCAGCTCATAAGGTTTGGAAGACATGTTTTTAGTTCTAGATTTAAATGACTTTCTAGTTTGCTTGGACTGTGTGCATGCATCACAAACGTTATTTTCCTTCTTGAATGAAATTTCACGGAGTCCTCTAACCATGCTATGTTTGTTCAATTTATGCAAAACAGTGTAGCTAGCATGACCTAATCTACGATGCCACAAAAATGCTAAATCATCTTTATTTGCTGTGAGGCACAGATTAGAGTGGGCAATGTCATCTAAATCTACCAAGTAGATGTTATTTACTATTTTTCCAGAAAACTTAACTACATCAGAATCAGGTTCAGAAATTTTGCAATTATGAGAATCAAAGACTACCTTATGTCCTTTATCTCATAGCTGGCTGATACTAAGTAAATTATATGCAAGACCATCAACCAACAACACCTCCTCAATGTAGCAGGTAGTACACTTACCTATCTTACCTGATCCGATGATTTTACCCTTTTTATTTCCTCCGAAGGTGACAAGGCCTCCATTCTTCTCAGTCAGCATGTAAAATTTAGCCTTGTCTCCTGGCATATGCCTAGAGCAGCCACTATCCAGGTACCACATGTTGTGCTTGGCTACCAGGCATACATGCAATCACAATTACGGAGAAAAGTTTGGAACCCAAAAATGTTTGGGCTCCAGAGCAGATGCAGAGCTACTCAAACAAGACAACAAATTCCTTGGAATCCACATCTGTTTAAACGTTGTTTGTTTGGTGGATTTTTCAACATTCTTTTTATTATTTCTCTTTCTTTCAGCATTGACAAGTTGAGTCCTTCCTTTCATCTTTTGTGTCCTGGCACCATGGTTATTAGCAGTGTGAGTTTGCTTGTGCCAGTGCCTAGGCCAATGAGCATTCACAAAATTGTGGCCAGTGTTGGTTCTAGGCTGACCGAATGGCGTTTGCCTGCTAGGAGCCCATGTCCTAGACTTCCAAACCCAGTTCATGGTTTGAGGTCTATAACTCTGAGTCAGATATAGATGAAATTCAGACCTCCCTTGAATTCTATTCCATCCAGACTTATTGATATGACGTGACTGTGCATGATAATGGGTGTGATAGGTCTAGACTCTGGGTTGGTAGAACTGACTCGATTGACCCCTAATCTGAGCCCTTCCCTGAAGAGTAGGACAATGTGTACTAACATGGCGAGACTCACCAACTTTCAACTTGCCCTTGTCTTTGGCACTGGGTAGTTTGGAATTAGCATTTTTAACAGCAGAATTTCCGCAGTTCATCTTAATAAGAGGTCACTTCTCCTTCTCAGCCACAAATGAGATTATTTTCAATTCAAAGCTTTTCTTGGCTGTGGGATTATAGCCGAGACCCACTTTTCTGAAATTAACTTTAGACCCCAATAGAGCATTCAAATTTTCTGTTCCTTGGGTCATGTTTTCAATGATTTTCTGTTTGTCCTCATTATCTTTTTCAACTTTTTCTATCGTTTTCTTCAATTCATCATTAACACACAACATAGCATCATATTTCTCATTTACTATTTTCATTTCATTCTCACATTTCTGCAATTTAAGTTTCAATTCATCAATGTCATTTTTCAGCATTTCATTTTCTTCTCTAGCATCAGTCAAGGCAATTTTCATGTCATCAGATTCACCACACGTTTTCTTTAGTATATCATTCTCAGTTTCAAGATAGGCAACTCTATTAGACAGAGTAGTGTCATTCATGAGAGAATTAACTTTCTTCCTTAAATGTCTATTTTCTTTTCTGATGTCATCAGCTTTATCTAACAAATCACCATATGCATCCTCCCAATCAGCAATAGTATAATGTTCAAAAGGAGAGGATACCTCATCAGCTTCTTCTTCATTGTCACCATCTTTAGCCATCAGGCATATTGGCTTTTCTTCATCTTCACTTTTCGAGGTACAGCTTAAGGTGCCCTCGTCCTCATCTCTCCAGGTACTCACCATAGCTTTCCTATTAGGATTCTTCTTCTTGGCTTTCTCCTTAAACTTATGGAGCTCCAAGCAGTCCGCCTCCATGTGGCCCGCCTTTCTGCAGTGATAGCAAATAGTAGTATCAATTTTCAGTGTAGGATTAGATGTATACCTGATTTGCCTTCGGCCACCATACTGTATTCTGCCAAAATTTCTTCCTTCCTTTCTTAGAGACCTTCTGAACTTTCTGGTCAGCATTGCTAATTGATCTCCTTCGAACTCTGACCCAGAGAGATTCTGATCGCTTGATGATCCACTGTGACTGGATCGACTGGAACTAGCCTTCAGTGCTATAGGCTTCTTCTTCTTCTCTAGCTCTTCGGTCTTTGGCAGATTCATCTCGTAAGTCATCAATGAGCCAATCAACTCATCAACCTTAGTGTTCTACAAATCCCTGGACTCCTCGATAACAGTTGCTTTGGTGTGCCAAACTGGAGTTAGAGATCGTAGAATATCCCTGACAATCTCGTAGTCCGAATAAGTTTTCCCCAGACTTCTAAGACCATTGGTGATTATCGTGAGACGTGCGTACATCTTTGTAATGGTCTCACTGGGCTTCATTATAAAAGCTTCATATTCTGAGACCAACAGGTTCACCTTGGTCTCCCTCACCTGCGAGGTCCCCTCATATATTACCTCTAGTTTATCCCACATCTCCTTTGCAGTCGCACATGACAAAATCCTGGAGAACTCTGTGGGGTGAAGAGCACACTGAATTGCGTTGATGGTGCTCCTGTTGAGAGTGGACTTTTTGATTTCCTCTTTCGTCCAAACATCTTCGTTCGGGTGTAGCCCGAACGGTCCTCTACTTACCACCTTCCAGATTTCATAGTCCTTCGCTCTCAAAAAAACTTGCATATGGTTCTTCCAGTATGTGTAGTTAGATCTATCGAAGTATGGGGGCTTGGTCGTAGAATGTCCCTCAGTAGTAAACCCTATACCGTCCATGGCCCTTTCCTCTTTAGGATCTTGATCCATGGAAAAGAGTTAGGCTCTAATACCAACTGAAGAGTTATCTAGAGGGGGGTGAATAGATCAATCACCCAATAAAAAATTACCACAGTAGCTACTAGTGCTGAATTAAAACAAGCTACTGTAGGATGGTCTGAAAGCACTCAATCGCGACCAAAAAATAACTAGTCAAGTAGATCAGTTCTTATGCGATCCTAAACAACCATCTATTGAGCGATGAACAGAATGCAACGATGAACACAAGTCACAAAGCAATCGCACAGTAGACAAGGGTTTTTAGGTGGTTTAACCTCAATCCAGAGGTCTACGTCCACCCCACACTCAAACTAGAGTGTGGCTTCACTATTGACTCACAGCTTGTCGCTGATCCACAGCTTCAGGGAATTTCTTCCCTACAATCTGCTGAGCGTTACAGCTTCGCTATCGAGAGGAATCCACCTCTACCGTTGAGGATTATAGCTTTACCTCTGTTGACACACAGCTTGAACAAGAGTTTCAAAGATGAAATGAAACAAAGCAAAAATCAGGAAACCCAAATGGGAATGTAGCTCAACAACGAGCAAGATCAGCTCCAGTTCTGAACCTGGAGACTGATGACAAACACTCTCTGAAATTCTTCTCTCTAAGCTCTCTTTCGCTTTCTCTTCTCAGATCTGCTCTCTATCAATCTGGATCGGGCTTTTTCTTGTTCGCACTCATCTTCTTCTCCCAATATTACACTCAACTCTTCTGCCGCGATCTCCCTTCTCTTGAATGAGCATCTCTTTATTCATAGGCAGTAGTAGAGAGGTAGGGCGCATGCTCACCACGATTCCCACCCAATTGCCTTATCCAGATCTGACATCTCTAGGCCACGTGGCAGCATCCCAGCTCGACTACTTTCCACGTGTCACGATCCTGGCACATATTCAATTCTTGGATCACGTGCCTTTCATAGCTTCTTCGAACAAGTATCATGTCAAAGTATCAGACTAAATGTCAGCTTGTGACAGTTTTATAAGAGATAAAGAGATTGCACGGAGTTGAAATATAGTCAGAACTGAAGTGCACAGACTCAACACAACATTTGATTATATGTGCACGGACTTAATGTACACGCAGTACACATATGCACATACCTTCTACGCTGTGCGATAGTGATGTGCACAGACTCTGCTAAACATAAGGCGTGACATGCACAGACATATTATGCAGCATGCCTTGACTTGCACAGACTCAATACTTACAGACTACTTATGTACAGACAAGCCAACAAAGTGTGTGCAGACTTTATGTGCACGGTGCAAGAGTTGCACCGACTTGATGTGTGCGACAGCGATTGTTGCACCGACTTCGTGAGCCTAGATCTCGCATGCACCGACTTGGTCGTGTGTAGCAACGACGATTGCACCGACTTGATGTCCCTTGGATGCAAGCATGCCCAGACTTGATGTATGCGTGCACAGACTTGATGTATGCATGCGCAGACCTTATTCAATTGAAATGCAGCATATGCACAGACTCAATACAGAGTTAATTTAGTGATGCACCGACTCTATTCTATGTACAGATTATGTATGAAGATGTAGACAACATTTATATGATAATTTGACAAATGAAATTCATCAAAATACACACATCATCATATCAAGATAAAGTTGACAAAGTCAACTCTTCAGTCAACTAGGTTAAGCTAGTCTTATGCCATCACTCAAAACTATTCATCATGTTGCCAATCATTTAAAACAATCCAGCCCAAAGCAGTACACATACTGCTTATCAATCCATAGGAGATTCAACATTCTCCCCCATCATACCATCTCAGAGAAGACCCAACACCATGACCAATAGGTATATGCAAATTTGAAGCTCTATGAATGACTTGGCTTCGAGGATACAAGACAAGCATGATGAGGTCAACTCCATTCTTGATAAGGTCGACTCCTCAGAAAAAAATTTCAGCTTTTGATAGTCTTGAAGACGATATCCACCATGGGTTAATAGCTGTAAAATAAGATAGTGGAAAATGAGCACCTTGGTTAGCATTCTTCAATAAACTGTTAGAAAAATACATACACACGAGATTTGTCATCATTAAAACATAACCATCCAAAATCAACTAGGGGATCCAACATGGTAGACTATGATGTTATTCTGGGCATGGATTGGTTAGGGAATTATGGATCTGTGGTTGATTGTAAATCGAAGAAAGTTTATGTTCAGTCATCTGGGAAAGCAGGATTTTATTTTCAAGGTATTTGATCTCGTTCTTATCGCTTGCTTATTTTTGCTATTCGAGCCTGTAGATTACTTAATGTAGGTTGTCAGGGATTCTTTGCTTTCGTGGTTGATGTTGAGGCACCACAACAGGAGATAAATGATATTCCTATGGTTTATGAATTTTCTGATGTGTTTCCTGCTGAGTTGCCAGGCTTACCCCCACAGCGAGAGATTGAGATGGTAATTGAATTGATTCCAGGTACGGCACCTTTATCAAAGGCACCTTACCGTATGGCTCCTGCGAAATTAAAAGAATTGAGAGCACAGTTGCTAGAATTACTGGAAAAGGGCTATATCCATCCTAGATTTTCTCCTTGGGGTGCTCCTGTGTTATTTCTAAAGAAGATAGATGGAAGCCTGAGGCTATATATTGATTATAGGCAATTAAATCAGGTGACTGTCAAGAATAAGTATCCTTTGCCCAGAATTGATGATCTGTTTAACCAACTTCAGTCTGCTGGTGTCTTTTCACGGATTGATCTTCGATCTGGTTATTTCCAATTGAGGATTCGAGAATCTGATGTGGAGAAGACTGCCTTTAGTACGAGGTATGGTCATTATGAATCTTTGGTTATGCCATTTGGGCTAACCAATGCTCCAGCAGCAATTATGGACTTAATGCATCGTGTGTTTTGTCTCTATCAGGACCAATTTGTGGTGATCTTTGTCGATGCCATTTTGGTCTATTCTGCCTCTGAGGAGGAACATGTTCAGCATCTTCAGGTAGTTTTGCAGACTCTGCGAGATCACGAGCTCTATGCAAAATTTAGCAAATGTGAGTTTTAGCTTCGGGACGTTAATTTTCTAGGCCACATGATTCAGGTGATGGAGTTGCAGTTGATCCGGTTAAGATTGAAGCTATTCTACAATGGTAGAGCCCTAAGACTATAACAGAGATCAAGAGCTTTCTAGGTCTTGCAGGTTATTACAGAAGATTCATTCATGATTTTACGTGGATTGCCATGCCAATGACCACATTGACTCACAAAGATGTGTCGTTTGTGTGGTCGGATAAGTATGAACAGAGCTTCAATGAATTGAAAAGGCTATTCACCACTTCTCCAGTGCTTGTTTTGCCTTCTGGCTCGGGTGGATTCGTAGTATGTATAGATGCTTCTCGAGTAGGCTTGGGTGCAGTGCTTATGTAGCATGGCAAGGTTGTGGCATATGCGTCCCGACAATTAAAGCAACAGGAAGAAAATTATCCCACTCATGATTTAGAGTTGGCGGCGGTGATTTTTGCATTGAAGATATGGAGACACTATTTGTATGGCGAGAAATTTAAGATCTTCACAGATCATCAATGCTTGAAATATGTGTTTTCTCATAAGGATTTGAATCTTCATCAGCGCAGATGGATGGAGAATATGAAAGACTATGATTTTACTCTATCTTATCAACCGGGCAGGATGAATGTGGTGGCTGATGCATTGAGCAAGAAAGTGCAGATCAGTCATTTGTTGATACGAGAATGGAAGTTGTGGGAACAGTTTTCTTGTGAGACATTTAGATTGAAAATTCCTCGTGATCCGATGGCAGCCATGTTTGCTAGTCTAGTGATGACTCCAGTGATTTACCAACAGATCAGGGAGGCATAGCAGGCAGATTCTGAGTTGTCTCGCATTATGTTAATGCCAGATGTTGAATTTGGTGATGATTTAGTGGTTAGATTTAGAGATATACTTTATGTTCCAGCTGATGAATCACTGAGGAATGTTATTTTACGTGAAGCGCATGGATCCCATTATACTATTTATGTCGGCACCACGAAAATGTATCATAATGTAAGAAGGCCATTTTGGTGGCCAGGTATGAAAAGGGATGTGACTGACTTTGTGTCTAAATGTTTGACGTGTCAACGGGTCAAAGATGAGCATCAAAGGCCTGGCGGAATGCTTCAACGCTTGGAGATTCCGATGTGGAAATGGGATCATGTTACTACTGATTTTATTGTGGGTTTACCCCATACTTCTCAGGGCTATGATGGCATTTGCTGTTAGTTGATCATCTAAATAAGACAGTGAGAATGTTGCCGATCAAGGTGACGTGGAATGTTCAGAGATTGGCAGAGCTTTATGTCGAGAAGATTGTGCCATTGCATGGAATTCTGATATCTATTGTGTCAGATCGTGACCCGCATTTTACTTCTGGCTTTTTGCAGACTTTTTAAAAGGCGTTGGGCACTGAATTGGCATTTAGTTCAGCGTATCATCCTCAATCTGATGGTCTGTCCGAGAGGATGGTTTAGACATTAGAAGATATGCTGCGATCGTGTTGTTTGGATTGGCAGGGTTCGTGGAGTTGACACTTGCCGTTGGTGGAATTCTCTTATAATAATAGTTATCATTCCAGTATTGATATGGCTCCGTATGAAGCTTTGTATGGGCGTCCTTGTCGTACACCGTTTGACTGGTTTGAGACTAGTGACCGACTATTGATAGGACCAGATATGGTTCAACAATGTGTTGATGTGGTACGTTTGATCAGACAGAAGATGTTGACAGCTCAAAGTCGACAGAAAAGCTATGCAGATCGACGTAGAAGACCATTGCAGTTTGAGCCTAGAGATTCTATTTTTGTGAAGATATCTCCAATGAAAGGCGTGATGAGTTTGGGAAGGGTGGAAAGCTTAGTCCCCAATATATTGGTCCGTTTCCTATCTTGGAACGTGTGGGCCAAGTGGCTTATCGACTTCAGTTGCCATCGGCGATGCAAGCAATCCACGATGTGTTTCATGTTTCTCAATTAAGGAAGTATATTCCTGATGCATCACACATGTTAGATGATTTAATGTGGCCTAAAGTGACAATAGATCTATCCACGCCAAAGTTTCCAATACGGATTGATGATCATCGTGAACAACGACTGAGGAATAAGGTGATCCCTCTGGTAAAGGTAGTGTGGCAACGTCATTCGGGTAATGAAGCTACTTGGGAACGTGAGGATGAAATGCGTCAGTAGTTTCCTTTTTTATTTGAGTAAGGTATAATCTCTTTCAGTTCTCTCCTTGTGCTTCCTTTTAACTTTCAATGATGAAATTTGTACTAGGAGGGAGGGACTGTAAGATCCGATAGTCAATGGATTCTTAGCGGATCCTTATCGGTATTGAAGTGTAAAAGATTCATGAATTTAGAGCTTTTGAATGGGCTTAATGGGCCTAGTTTAGTGGGTTTATTCAATTATATAATCTTTTAGAAATAAAATAAGGCATTTATACAATTTTGCTTCTTATAATGCCTTTTGGCAATTTAAGATTTTATCACAAAAAAAATAAATAACAAAGGTTTTTTTTGTGAGAACCCACGTTGGGCTCTCTCTCTCTCCTCACCCTCTCTTCCTCTCTCCTATGGTCGCACCCCCTCTCTCCTTGCTCTCTCGGTGGTGTGCTCACCCCAGGGCATGGCAGGAACTGCAGGTGGCGTCTTTGGCGAGCTTGGGACGTGGGAAGAGCGGCGGTGTAGCAGAGGAGGAAAGCCGTGAAGTGTGGAGGCGGGAACCCACATGGTGAGACGCAACGTCCTTCGTGTAGAACGGGCGTAGAACGGCGGTTTCCGCTTAAACCATGTAGGGGGATGGCTTCCTTGCCTTGATAGGATCAATTTCTTGTCGTTTGGCATGCAATAGGATGGCCGATATGCATGAACATCACCATTTATGTTTTGATAGCATGAACGTTATCAAATATGTTTTCGATCCACCATGGCCATTATTTTATGTTCTTGGATATGTAAATGTTGTGGAATGGCCCTAGGAAGGCAGGGAACAGATTAAATGTGTTTTCCCATCAATCTGGGATCGATTGGGAGGGGTTTCATTTTCTTTACTCACGGATCGGGTCCTCTAGACGGCTAGCAGTCGTTCCAGGGCCCATTTTCATAATGGTATAAGGTGGTGGACCTTGGCGGTCTCACACCTGACCGTTTGCTGTGTCTGGCGGTCTTGCGACCGACCGTTTGCAAACCCTGGCGGGCTAGCGGATGACCGCTAAGACCCTTTGACCCTGTAAGGCGGTGGAAGCCTAGCGGGCGTTGACCTGACCATTTACGGTCACCTAGCGGTCAATCGACCGACCACTTACGATTTAAGGTTTTATTTTATTCAAAAATATGAAACGTTCGTGGCCTGGCGGTCATAGGTAGGACCGCATAGGTGAGCTTGTCGGTCAATCGCTTGACCGTTTCCTAGCTCCTGGCGGGCATGTGGTAGACCGTTTGGTCTCGCAGAAAATGAAAGTAATTCTATTCATTTAATTATGCATTAAATGATGCATGTTCGCCATGTTTAGATATTTTTATAAACTGTGGCATGTTTTTAGATCTCAATAGAATTATTTTCTCTTTCCTTGTGATGGAACCACTAGTCGTAGCCCGATGACCTTTAGTGTCGGCCCACCTGGGAGTGGTGGCGGGGTAGTCCCATTGTACGATTTTTAAGCTGGTTTCCGTGGGCCCCCTTGTTTGGCAGTAGCGTCCTACCGGGGGGAAAACTAGCTAGAGACCTGGCTCAAGGCATTAAGCCTGTGTGTGCACACGTGGTCAGGGGCCTTGACTGACGCTGACGAGTGTGACCCTGACTAGTTCTTGACCTTGGTTACTGTTACGTGTCTCACTTGCCGCGTTCCAGGCTCGTGTAGATACTTGAGACACAGTATAAGTCGTCAGTGGACGCGTCTGGTCTTCTTTCTGGTGGTCTCCTTTCTCTCTCCTATCACTTGGAAATGATGGAAACGTTGCTTTTATTCTATTAGGTAGATTATAATTCTCATGCTTAGTTATTCAGTTGAATATCAAATGGCATTTAGATTAGCTGTCTTTAACTGTTCATACAACTGTACAGCTTTAATTTATATTGTTATTTATATGCCATTGCATCTTTAATTGCTATTTTCTGTTTAGTTGCGAGGTAGGGATCCACGTGAACCCTACTGAGTCTTTGTTGTGAGACTCACCCCTTCCTTTCCAGGTGAACAACAGCAGCCGTCCGCCGGTGGTTCTCGTGCTTTTGACGGCAAGTTGTAGGTGCCAGTAGTGGACCATCTGTCTTTCTTTCTTTCTCTTTTGACCGGGGTATGCCCCGTGTAGTTGTTTAGTTCGTTACATGTTCAGTGTTTGGACTTGTTATGTATGGATCTGGACTATTTTATGTAAATATATCACTCTGATATTGTAAATTGCTTTCAATTAAAATTATCATTTTTAATTGCGCGTGTAATTCCAGTTCATTATACACCACCTCAACCAATCCTCTTAACCCTTATGGGGCCTCATCAGCCTCTTGGGTGGCGCCTCCGAGTCTTGGTATCGATTTACCGGTATCCGGATCTCTGGGTCGTTACATATGGTCATGGCACGCAGATTGGAACATTCCACATTTCAGATAGCTCTAGAAAGTTGAAGAGGTAGCCAAATATTCAGTGAGCAGATAATGAATTCAGTCGAGCATTAAGCAAGAAGAAATTTTCAATAGTAAGCACATCACTGGGAAGACATCAAGAATGCTAACTCAAGGATGACAAGTATGTTCAATTATGCAGCAAGCAGAAAGTTCTTATGAATAGGCACAATAAGTGGGCAAACATCAAAAGAACTAGAGCACATAAGGTTCCAAGAATGTGTGGACATTGTGCAAACAAGAAGATCAAATCTCATGGAAATATGAGATAGGAGGGAACCAAACTCTCCCCCTTAGACAATTCAGACCAAAATTATCTCAGATGAAACTCCCCCTCAATGTGTGCATGCAGTTCAAAAACATTTTGGAAATTTGATTCAAATGATATTCAGCTTCTTCTGAAACTTTTGTATGCATGAGCAAACAAATATATGCTTTGACTCACCCTATCTAAATGCACTAAAACATCAAATTCGACATGAGAAACATGCAAGGAATACCTAATTGTAGGATTGACCAATGGTACCAGGAGGAGAACTTAGATCCTAGGATCACCTCACGCTTAGTGCGGGTTTCCAAAAAGACATAATCTGTTCTTCTCCCATCACCATTTTATATACCATAGGGTCAACATATGATATCCAATGCAATGGAAGTTTATTAATATGAATCCTCCCCCTCAGCAAGACGTATATAAAATGCCATGTGTTTTACTTCACGCAAGAATAATTACATTTCAAGCAGAGATGCCACATCAAATGAGCATAGTATCAAAAATAAATCAATTTTCAATTCAAGACAAAATCATGATGTAGCACCCCAGATAAAACTATAAGAATAAAATTTCCTAAAAAAATAAATCTTCTAAATAAATAAACAAAGGGTAAAAAAAAAAATTTAAGCCAACCACAACCATCACCAATGGGCCTCAAAACACATGAAAGGCCTTAACCATTATACATGGGCTTCACATACATGGATAACCTAAGAACTAATGGGCCTTACAAATGGGTTTAAGGGTATAAACATGATACCTATACATCTAGAATCTTTTATTTACATTCAAAACCCCATGACGTTCGAAGCTTGTTTTCAAAAAATATTTTAGGGTTTAACCCAACTGGGAAGGTGGCTACGGTTTGGAAAAGGAAAGGGATTGCATGGGAAGGTTTTAACCAAGTAGGATTGCTACGTGGGAATTAAATCCCATTAGAGAGCTTAAAGCCTCTATTAGGATCTCTCTCTATAAAAGCCATGTTCCATCGAACGAGCAAAAGGCTATTGTTGCTCAATTTGTTTGATGCAGGACGGACGCGACTCGACTCCAATTGGATATGCGACCCTTAGACTCAAAGCAAGCTCGTGATCGCCCCTAACGAGGGAAGCGTACGGACGTGCAGGGTTGAGAAACCGGCAGCTAGGGTGGTCAGACTCTCTCGTAGTGCCCGGATCGGGTCACAGGACGGTCTCACTCTCTCTCGCAGCAGCGGTGAATAACAATATATGGCGAGCTAATTACTCTATCATGCTCTCTAGCAGCGGCATAAACAAGTATATACGAATAAAGCAAATGCTGAGTAAGGGAGCGAACATGATACCTCCACGTGCCGGGCGTGGGGAAGATGATCCCGGCCGGTCTTGTACTCCCGGAACAATAAATTACATTAATTACAGTAATGACTTTACTGCCCACTCTATGCAGGGAGGTAAGGGGCTACACGGTGGGACTCAGGAATAGCGGGTTCGGGTTGACGGGCTGCTTCTTGCGTAGCTTCGATGGCATGTGTACTAACGAACGTGGGACCCACGAGCTGGTCTGGGGGGCCGTGTGGGCCCGGAGCGGCACCGCTGCGACGGGGACGTCCGGAGGGGCGCTCCCTGGGAAGGCGACGCGTTGGTTCACCTCGTGGAAGGTGAGTCGGCTCTGACCTCCACGTGTGGAACTTGCTGTCCACGGATCTGAGTTCTGTTTCAGACCTGTTCGTCCCGACGAAAGCTACTGCTGCGATCGGCCTAGACGTAGGATCGATACGAGACTAGCGCCATTGGAAAGATAACTCAAAATCCCTCGATCTATGGCTAGAGAAAGAATTTTGACTTCCTCGGATCTGGCCTTGGTCGATTTTACAAGTTGCTATTGGGCAGAACCAGAAATCTCAGGATAAAGGTGATTTTTCCTGAGAACTGACGTTGACCGAGGTTCAAAGTTCGGGTCTAGAAGTTGACTTCTTCATGAAAGTTGTGGAGAATGAAGTAAGGAAGATGGATATATATTTTGTAGAATTTCGTGTGGAGGTTTAATAGGGGAAACGGACTTTATGGCACTGGTGGGTCGGATCTGGACAGTAGAGACAGAATTGATTTTTGGATCTAACAGAGATTTTTAAAAATAGGTAGATAACTCCAGAAATTCCTCAAAAATTCGTGGATGATGGGGGTGGTGGACAGAATCCCCAATCAAATTGGTGATCCAAGAAAATAAGGGGAAGTGGGTCGAAACGTGGAAACACAGAGCTGCTATTACACAGATCTGAACAGAGACCGATCTGGTGGATCCAGAAGCTAAAAAACAAAAGAAAATTGGATGAAGCTCTGATTTCGAGGGAAATTTACTGGAGGTGGGGGTTCATGTCGGGAACCTAACCTGAAAATCTCAGCGGCAAAAGATATGGGAGTTGAGTGTTAAAATTCTCGGAGTAGACCTCTATCCAGCAGAACAGCAGTTTGGACAGCACCTCGGAAGTTGCTTCACGGTGGCTCGATGGCAGCACGAATGGCGACAGAGATAGAATCCAGAGGGAGAGGGGATGAGATAAAGGGGTTCTACACCCTGGAGATTGGAAGAGTAAGAGAGAAACCAGAGGGAGAGAGGGGAGGGTGCAAGAAGCTCTTGGCAATTCACAAATTTTTCTTCTCATTAATTCACACAAAATGGAAATTACATAGGATATATAGTTCCACCTTAATGACCCAAATGTCCGCAGATCTAGGGCTAGGGGAGGGGCATACAAGGGACTTCCCACATGGTGAAAAAACACACAAAAACTCAATATACAATGGAGTTCGCCCCCCTCCTTAATAGGTAAAATGGAATTTTGCCTCTTTATTTAATTCTTGGTCCAAGTCCACATTTGGACCATGGACCAGCCCCCATGGGCCTTGGAATCCATGTGGACCAATGAGAGGGAGGGAGGGGGCCCCTGTAGGGCCTACGTGCCCTTTTGCAAAGAAACCCAATGGCCTTTTGTAAATAAACCCACTAAGACTTACAATTGTGTATCCATATAACACAAGGGTATACATACAAATATGAAAGGACATAAATGCAAATAAAATGTGAGCGGTCTTGCTTTGATGTCCCCATCAATTCTTCCCGGGTGGGAAGAACTCGACTCCGTCGAGTAAAGGGGGTGACTGCTCGAGTCGCTTTGGCGGATCCGTCGCCGTACCAAGTAGCGCGGGTACGCTCCACTCCAAGTGATCGTCACCTGCTCATTCCGTATATACTCGACATGCGCATGGTGCTACGGGAAGAGGCTAGTGGTGGAACACTCCGGGGTGGGGTCACTCTCAAGGGGAGGAGGAGGCTCGAAGACTCAGTAGGAATCACCGCTGGGTCCCTGTAGGTGACTAGATCCGGGGCATAGATGTAGAATTGATCCCATACTCCTCTAGCAAGTCCACTCGCCTCTCACTCATAAGAGACCGACAACGGGCTTGCACAAGACACATGCAGACTCACCATGTACTAACACACGTATGTAAACTACACAAACAAGCCACACAAAACAAACCACACAAAGAAGAAATAAATTGACTCATGCATGACCCTAGACTTAAGGTGGTGACATCGCCCCACTAGGTGACCATCACCCGAGTGCCGCATCCTGAGTGTCGGCAGGTTCATCTAGACCTTCTTCATAGTACTCATCAGCTAGTTCCGGTTCGGCCTCGTAGCTGATAGATACAAGCCCAGAAGGTGAGGCTTCTCCTACCCCTAGGGCTAGAGTGGTACGAGTGGGACATTGGTTGGCAAAGTGGCCAAACCCATGATAGTGAAAACACTGTAGCCGTGACCTACTGGCCTCTCTAATAAGAGGGCCCTTACCCTTATCCTCCCGACGGGTAGGGGGTGTGGGCAACAGGGGTGGAGGTGTAGGTGTCGTGGGCAACAAGGGTGGGGGTGACGGTGCTAGAGGACGGGCAATGGGTGCCGGGGGGCAGGCAGCGGGTGCCGGTGGTTGGGATGAAGGTAGATTTCAGGGTGGGGGAGGGAGAGGCCTTGGAGTGAAATGCTCCTGACGGGCAGGCTCCTGAGATCGAGCCATGGGGGCCCGCAGATGTGGGCCTAAAGAGTGACTGGGCTCGGTACTACGAAGAGGGTTGGGATCGGGCCGATGGCTAGACTCGAACTCTCCCTCAAATTGCTCGAACTCGAGAGCAACCTGATATGCCTCTTCCAACGTTTTGGTATTGCGGCGGAAAAGCTCATACTGGTAGTGTGACCGCAAACCACGTCGAAAGCGAGAAACGGGCATGGCGCTCTCCTCCGTGACTCCACATTACAGAAAGTACTCATCAAATTTGGTGATGTACTCGGAGACGGACCGGTCTCCATGGCTGAGACTCTGCCACCTATCGATGAGTCGCTGGCGGTATGTGGCAAGAACGTACTTTTGCCGAAGCTGGAACTTCATTTCACCCCATGTCTCTATCTAGGGCTCTAGCAGTTGAAATAACAGTCTCTCTACATTCTTCCAATATGTTTGCGCATGTTCCATTTGTTTCATGGTAGCGAATCGGAATCTTTGACGCTCTGACATATCGTACCAGTCGAAGTATCGATCCATGCCGGACTCCCAATCAAGATAGACTTTCGGATCCAAAGACCCGTAAAAAATGGGAGGGTCCGCTCGCACGGTCTTAAGGACCCTATTGTCCTCTTCATCCCTATGTGGCTGGAGGCCACGACGGCGTTGACCATACCCCCTCATAGGCGTTGTCGGACCCATAGTCTTCAAGACCAAGGTCACGGAGCGGTAGTTAAGGGGCCCGAGGAGGGGCGGGCGGAGGAGCCTGCGCTGACTGAGGAGCATGTGCGGGCGGGTCCTAGGCCACAAGGGTGGGCTGGGCCTGGGCTATGGGAATGGCTTGGCCTTGGGCAGCCACTGGAGCGAGTGTTGGTGGGCCTGGGGCCACTCTAGGAGGGTCTCCGTGTGACATCCTATCCAACCGTCCGACTAGACGTTGGACAGATCTGTCAGATGACTCCATCCGTTCTTCCATGGCATTAAATCGGCCATCTATACGGTCCGCGAAGCCCTTAAAGGTTGCCTCGGATTGGTCCATCCGGGCTACGAGGGCCATGATCGCCTCGTGCAAGAAGTTAAGGTCTCCCGAGATGGTATCCCGTGGGTTGGCCATAGGTGTAGGGCGATGGTATTGGGTACCTCGCCGAGTGGGCATGCGACGACACAAGGACTAGGAGACACGGACTATGCAAGGTTGGAATGCACTAACTAATGCACACTAAGGACCCTAGACTTAAACCAAGATCCGGTACGTTGGCGGAGTTACGGGATCCGAAGATCCTCTCGCGTAAGTGTGCGGTCTTCCCGGTAGGCGTAGTCTAACATTCGGACAACACCTTTTAATATACCGAATAAAGGTATGCGATACAACCTTGGACCGACTTAAGCTTAGACTCGACTTAAATGATGACTAGACGTAAATGACACTTTTTTGGTATTTTGTTAAGCAATGATGAATGACTCAACTAGCGCTCTGATACCAAATTGATGCAGGACGGACGCGACTCGACTCCAATTGGATATGCGACCCTTGGACTCTAAGCAAGCTCGCGATCGCCCCTAACGAGGGAAGCATACGGACGTGCACGGTTGAGAAATCGGCAGTAAGCTAGGGTGGTCAGACTCTCTCGTCGTGCCCGGATCGGGTCACGGGACGGTCTCGCTCTCTCTCGCAGTAGCGGTGAATAACAATATATGGCGAGCTAATTACCCTATCATGCTCTCTAGCAGCGGCATAAACAAGTATATATGAATAAAGTAAATGTCGAGTAAGGGAGTGAACACGATACCTCCACGCGCTGGGCGTGGGGAAGATGATCTCGGCCGATCTCGTACTCCGGGAATAATAAATTACATAAATTACAGCAATGATTTTACTGCACACTCCACGCAGGGAGGTAAGGGGCTACACGGTGGGACCCAGGAGTAGCGGGTTCGGGTTGACGGGCAGCTTCTTGCGTAGCTTCGGCGGCACGCGTACTCACGAACGTGGGATCCACGTGCTGGTCTGTGGGGCTGTGTGGGCCTGGAGCGACACCGCTGTGACGGGGACATCTGGAGGGGCACTCCCTGGGAAGGCGACGTGCTGGTTCACCTCGTGGAAGGCGAGCCGGCTCCGACCTCCACGTGTGGAACTTGCTGTCCACGGATCTGAGTTATGTTTCAGACCTATGCGTCCCGACGAAAGCTACTGCTGCGATCGGACCCGACATCGGATCGACGCGAGACTAGCGCCGTTGGAAAGCTAACTCAAAATCCCTTGATCTATGTCCAGAGAAAGAATTTTGACTTCCTCAGATCTGGCCTTGGTTGATTTTACAAGTTGTTGTATGGCAGAACCAGAAATCTTAGGACAGAGGTGATTTTTCCTGAGAACTGACATTGACCGAGTATCAAAGTTCGGATCTAGAAGTTGGCCTCTTCATGAAAGTTGTGGAGAATGAAGTAAGGAAGATGAATATATTTTTTGTAGAATTTCATGTGGAGGTTTAATAGGGGAAACGAAATTTATTGCACTGGTGGGTCGGATCTGGACAGCAGAGACAGAACTGATTTTTGGATCTGACAGAGATTTTTAAAAATAGGTAGAGGACTCTCAAAATTCCAAGAAAATTCGTGGATGATGGGGGTGGTGGAAAAAATCCCCAATAAAATTGGTGATCCAAGAAAATAAGGGGAAGGGGGTCGAAACATGGAAACACAGAGCTACTGTTACACAGATCTGAACAGAGACAGATCTAGTGGATCCAGAAAGTAAAAAGGAAAAGAAAATTGGATGAAGCTCTGATTTCAAGGGAAATTTACTGGAGGTGGGGGTTCACGTAGGGAACCTACCCTGAAAATCTTAGCTCCAAAAGATATGGGAGTTGAGAGCTAAAATTCTCGGAGTAGACCTCTATTCAATAGAACAGCAGTTTGGACAGCACCTCGGAAGTTGCTTCGCGGTGGCTCGATGGCGGCACAAACAGTGGCGGCGGTGGCAGAGATAGAATCCAGAGGGAGTGGGGATGAGATAGAGGGGTTCTACACCCTGGAGATTGCAAGAGGAAGAGAAACCAGAGGGAGAGAGGGGAGGGCGCAGGAAGCTCTTGGCAATTCACAAATTTTTCTTCTCATTAATTCACACAAAATGGAAATTACATAAGATATATAGTTCCACCTTAATGACCCAAATGTCCCTAGATCTAGGGCTAGGGGAGGGGCATACAAGGGACTTCCCATATGGTCAAAAAAACACACATAAAAAATCAATATACAATAGAGTTCGCCCCCCTCCTTAAGAGGTAAAATGGAATTTTGCCTCTTTATTTAATTCTTGGTCCAAGTCCACATTTGGACCATGGACAAGCCCCCATGGGCCCTGGAATCCATGTGGACCAATGAGAGGGAGGGAGGGGGCCCCTGCAGGGCCTACGTGCCCTTTTGCAAAGAAACCCAATGGCCTTTTGCAAATAAACCCACTAAGACTTACAATTGTGTATCCATAGAACACAAGGGTATACATACAAATATGAAAGGACATAAATGCAAACAAAATGTGGGCAATCTTGCTTTGATGTCCCCATCAATGTTCCCTGCGTCGACTTCATCTTCCTACGTGCTTATTCCTCCTACTGGCCATGCGTGAAGAGGAAGCTGTTGCTTCTTCCTCCTCCTACGATCATTGTTGTCGTGAAGAAGCTCCTTCCCTCTTCTTTCATCTACATCCATGAAGAAGCTGCATTGTCTTCTCCGTAATGCTGCAGTTGCCGTAGCTGCTGCTACAGTTGTCCTTCATTTATTCTTTTCATTTTTCATTCGATGTTCTTCGTCAATCAAGGTAGGTTTTCTCAAGAAACGAAGCCCAAGATGATAGTAAATAGCTTGCATGCATGGATAGTTCTATTACCATCTCTTCCTTATGTCTATAAGGTCACTGCTCTGGAGTTTTTCATAGTTTGTTTTGTTTCTGTTGCATGGGAAATAGCAACCAGAGAAGTTGTTGCATATTATTGAGCGCCCGTGTGAACCGGTGCCAATTCTTGAATTGGCGACAGTCCTCTGGCCGCCAGTAAATGAACGACCATCACTCTGTCGCAGATTCTTTTAGTGTAATTAATAATAAACTCATGTTTAAAATTAAATAACTATGGAACCATGTATCTGAAAAACATGAATGTATGTTTCTGGATTCATCATATTTTTCTCTACTTGTTCATGTCCTCAGTTTCCTGAATTTCATCATAAACGTCAAGATGCTACTGTTCATGCTAATTAGATGAAATGAATAGTAATTAATGTCTAGATGTGCACCTGCTTGATGCCTTCTAATTTATAAACACAAAAGAATGAGCGACTGTTTGACCAGCCGTCCATTCATTATATAGCGCCTCTATACAGAGTCGCCGATTCTTGTTATTTATTTATAAAAAAGGAAAATAATGCAGAAAATATGAATTAACGACCATCAAGTGGTCGCTATTAAAAGATATGGCGCCTTTCTGGAAGGTCGCCCATTCTTGTAGAAATTGATAAAATTCGTGAAAATTATTGATTTAGCGACATTGGAAAAAGTCGCACATTTAAATAACGCCATCTGAGTGGTCGATATTTTCCTGTCACTCAAATTTATTAGATTTCAACCCATATCGTGGGTGTACTGGCTCTCTTATCTCAGTCCATGGATGGAGTCCCTATTTCACGTTGTTTTACGCCTACACACTAACTCTTGGTGATGATTGTACCCTCCGCGAGATATTCCTTCCTTCGGACTGGTACTTTCTTCATTGAGACCTTCGTAAATCTCCGCTAGTCTTAGATTCCCTCAAGGCAGCCGAATTGGTTGTGCCCTAAAAACCTTGGAACCATTGATTGTCATGTCACTCTAAAGAAACCTGATGCTTATCCCACATAGATTGCTATTTATGGCCTCTTTTGAGAAGTTTGTTTCTGTCTCGAAACTACGACCATGACTTGGACGCCAAAAGGAATTGGCGACCAGCCAGTGGGCGCAGATTACTGATTTACCAGCCGTGATATGGATGCCAATTCCTCGTGCCTGTACTATTCATAGGAATGAGTGACCACCACAGTGGACACTATTTCTGTAATTGATGGCTACCTTAGTGGATGCCAATTGCCCAGTTTCATGATATGTCATCGTTTTTCATGCGATTTATCGGTATGTCATCCTTGTTCAAGTTTTATTTTTGAACTCCTTCATTTTATGAAATCTACCTTATCATCCTACAATGGCTTATTCCTTTGGAACTCTATTGGCTATAAACTATAGTGGACGTCCAAAAATATATACATGACTCAATGCTGGCGCATATAGGGCCCGATCTGGTCCTTGGAGCAGTACCCGAAAGTACTTGTGCCCATGGGAGCTATATTGATCACGGTGTGACATTGCACTAAAGTGCATGACTTGCTTGATTTTGGCATTCTACGAATCTCGTGCTTGACATGACTTGACATGACTTGCGTGGCCTGGAATGGGTATTTACTTGCTTGAAATTATAAATAGTCAATTCACATGACATGACTAGTTATTTACATACTTGACAATCTGAATATACTTCGTATGATTATCTTGAATCTTGCTAGTTCATCTATATTACTTCTTGATACTCTACTCTCGTCATTATCTTGCGTACATGCATCACTATACTTGCATAGTTCATGTAACATGTAATTTACTTAAAGTAAGCTTGATCTTGAGATATAATTCTTACTAAGCGTTCGCTCACCCTAGTTTTCCACCTATTTTTCAAGTAATTTTGATGATGAAGATCATTCGGATGGGAATGGACACGAGTGAAGAGAGTAGAGCTGTTCGCTTGTCAAAGACATTTTCTAGTCGTGTCTTTTCATCTTTCTTGAGTCATTATTGTATTTTCCTTTTATTTGAGTCTAGTACCTTTATTTGGTAATGAAGAGTATGTAATTAGATTATCTTTGGAGTTTTTAATGAAATAAAGGATTTAGTTTGTTATCTCTACTTTTGCGCACTCTGTCTATATGTCGAATTCCTTATACTCTGATTGACATGAATGATATAAAATCATCACGGGTACCGAGTTCCTTCCGCGCTCGGGGCGTGACAATTTTTGTGGTATCATAGCCTAGGATATTCAATTCCTAGGAAACCAAGTCCAATGATAGGTTTATACCTTTTACCCGGTGGGATGGGTAGAGCCATGGGTTAAGTTAACTTAGGAATATAAGACCCTTGGTTCATCAATTATTAATGTAGTTATTTAAAACCTTGTAGAACTATGGCTGCCGAACGTGCTCAGTGGCGTGATATGCAACGCACTGTCCAAGGTCTTACCCAGGTGCTACAACAAGTGGCGCAGGGCGAAGCGAATCGTGGGGCGGGAGATCTCCACCGAAGCTTTCGCAATGTGAATACACCGAGGTTCATCGGCTCGTCTGACCCCGATGATGCCGAGAATTGGATCAAGGAGATAGAAAAAGGATATTCCATGTAATGCAATGCACGGATGAGGAGAAGGTTCTCCTAGCGACTTTCCAACTAGAACAGGATGCCCGATTTTGGTGGGAGTCGGTTGAAGCTACTTTACCGCATGACCACGTCACGTGGGGCGAGTTCGTAGAATATTACAATAACAAATACTTCTCAGATCATATCCAAGAATAGAAGGCCATGGAATTTTTCGCACTCAAGCAAAGGACTCTCTCAGTCTGAGTATGAGGCCCAATTCTCTAGATTGTCATGGTATGCACCACATCTGGTATGTACCGTGAAAATGAAGGCTAGGAGATTTCTTAATGGGCTTCGGCCACAATATATTACCCAACTGGCACCAATGGACATTCAAATCTATTCGGAGATGATAAGGCATGCACAACTACTAGAAGACGCCACGAAGCTGTCCGACCGGATCCATGGGAAAGATAAGAAGGAGCATGTTACAAGCTCCGACTCATTCAAGCCGACCTTCAATAAGAAGAGGTCTAGCAATGGACGAGATTCCTCCCAACAGAAGAAGATCAAGAAGGGTAACAAGCCCTTTTCTATTACTACCACACCTTCCAAAGAGGTGTGCAAACATTGTGACAAGGCCGGCCATAAGGCCAAGGAATGCTGGAGATGATTAGGAGCATGTCTCCGATGCGGGAGCCACAATCACCGGATTCCCGATTGTCCCTTACTCAATGATCAAGCCAACGATAAGAAGCACCCAGCAAGGAAACAAGGCCGTCTCCAAGCTCTTCAAGAGGCGGAGCAAGATGAAGGTGGACTTGTGAAAGGTACATTAAAGATTTGTTCTAAGTCTGCCCGTGTCTTGTTTGATATCAGCATGACTCATTCTTTTGTTTCCAAAAGATTTGTTGATCCATTACCAATGGAATCGGAATGGATCGATTTAGTTATTTCCACTCCTCTCGGAAACGAATATGAGATTTCACACAATTACCCAAATTGTGAAGTTATGGTAAAAGGGAAAAATCTACCTGCCGACCTGATTTGCCTAGATATGGACGGGTATGATCTCATACTAGGAGCCGATTGGCTATCCACATACAAGGCAGTTACAGATTGTCGAAATGGCAAAGTAACTTTTAAGGAATTTTTGGAACTTGTCTACACTAGTCCTCGGAGTCAAAACAAGTCACCCCTTATTTCGGCCCTCCGAGCTAGTAAGCTCTTAAGAAAGGGGTGTGTGGCTTTCATAGCATTTGTGTCTGCCATGGAAATTAAGGAGTCCAAGATAGAAGACATCCGCGTGGTTTGGGAGTTTCCCGATGTGTTTTCGAAAGATTTTCCCGGATTACCCCCACAAAGATAAGTGGCCTTCACCATCGACCTTGTCCCTAGTGTTGGCCTAGTTTCTAAGGCACCTTATAGAATGTCCCCCGCCAAGCTAAATGAATTAAAAGAACAATTGATGGAGCTTTTGAAGAAAGGATTCATCAGGCTGAGTACTTCCCCGTGGGGAGCGTCTGTACTATTTGTAAAGAAGAAGGATGGATCGATGAGACTTTGCATCGATTATCAACAGTTGAACCACCTTACCATTAAGAACAAGTATTCACTACCGAGGATCGATGAATTATTTGATCAAATATCTGGAGCCAAATATTTCTCGAAGATTGATCTCAGGTCGGGATATCACCAATTAAGGATCAAGGATGAGGATATTCACAAGACAGCATTTCAGAGCAGGTATGGGCATTACAAATTTACTGGTATGTCTTTTGGACTAACAAATGCCCCTGCAGCCTTTATGCAGTTGATGAATAGCATATTCAGGCCTCATCTAGATCAATTCATAGTGGTTTTCATTGATGATATATTGATATATTCAAAGACCGAGGAAGATCATGAAGAACATTTGATGATTGCATTGCAAATACTAAGGAAGAATCAACTTTATGCCAAGCTTAGTAAATGTGATTTCGGGCTTAAGGAGGTATCTTTCTTAGGACATGTGATATCAAAGGATGGGATTTCTGTTGATCTGTCAAAAGCCCAGGCTGTAAAGAATTGGGAAAGACTTACTAACGCTACCGAGATCCGTAGCTTCTGGGGTCTGGCTGGCTATTACCGGCGAAGGACTTCTCCAAGATCGTTGTTCCTCTTACTAGGCTAACCCGCAAGGAGATTCCTTATAAGTAGAATGAAGATTGTGAGAGAAGCTTTCAAGCCTTGAAAGACCATCTGACAACTGCTCCAATTTTGGCATTACCAACCGAAGGAGAGAAATTCGAGATATATATCGATGCATCTAGTATTGGCCTCAGATGTGTGCTAATGCAACAAGGGAGAGTCATTGCTTACTCTTCCCGGCAATTAAAGAAGCATGAGGAGAACTACCCAATGCACGACCTACAATTGGCCGCGGTAGTGTTTGGTTTAAATATCTGGATACACTATCTCTATGGAGAACAATTCACCGTGTACTCCGATCACAAGAGTCTCAAGTACTTATTCTCCAAAAAAGAATTGAACATGAGACAAAGACGTTGGCTAGAGTATCTCAAGGACTTCGACTTCACAATATAATACCATCCTAGAAAGGGTAATCCCATAGCAGATGCCCTTAGTCGAAAGCTGAGAGCATTATTGGACAAATGTATGATACAAGAATGGAAGACGTTAGAGCAATTCTCTAAACTTGATATAAGCATGGACAAGGAGAAAGGGTGTATTACTCTATCACACATGAGGATACAACCGGATTTACTCTCCGAGGTCAAGGAACTTCAAGACAACGACTCGGTGTTAGTATAAATAAAAGGCAAGCTAGAATAACAACCTGATTTCAAACTAGCATTAGATGAAAGATTATTATTCCGAGAAAGGACTTGTGTACCGGACTGCCCCGAGTTGGAGAAGAAAATCTTAGATGAAGCTCCTTGATCAAGGTACACAATTCATCCTGGAAGTACTAAGATGTACCAGGACTTGAAGCGAACCTTTTGGTGGCCCAACATGAAAAGGGAGGTAGCTGACTTCGTTTCTCGCTATCTCACATGCCAACAAGTCAAGGCGGAACACCAAAAGCCTGCTGGTAAGTTACATCCTCTAGACATTCCCAAGTGGAAGTGGAAAGATATCGGCATGGATTTTATCATGGGTTTGTCTAAATCTAAAGGCGGACATGATGGAATATGGGTTATCATGCATCGATTGACCAAGTTGGAACAATTCTTCCCAATAAAGAGCCGATGGTCGGTTGATGTTCTAGCCGCCTTGTACATCAAAGAAGTCGTTAGACTGCATGGAGTTCCCGTTTCAATTGTGTCTGACCGAGACCCGCGCTTCACTTCTTATTTTTGGAAGGGTCTACAACACTCCTTGGGGACAATACTCAATTTCAGCACTACTTTTCACCCTCAAATGGATGGTCAAACTGAGAGAACGAATCAAGTTGTAAAAGATATGCTACGAGCTTGTGTGATTGATTTTGGTTGAAGCTGGCATGATCATCTACCCCTTGTTGAGTTTGCATATAACAACAGTTACCAGACAAGTATTCAAATGGCACCCTTCGATGTACTATATGGAAGGAGTTGCCGATCACCACTATGCTGGAACGAAGTTGGTGAAAAGAAACTTCTAGGACCAAAGATGGTAAGGGATACTACCGAGAAGATTCAAATCATCAGAGAAAGACTTCAGATGGCTCAGTCTAGACAAAAGACTTACGCCGATACTAGAAGGAGAGACCTCGAGTTCCAAGTTGGAGATCACGTCTTTCTTAAGGTTTCCCCTAGACAAGACATTAGAAGATTTAGTGTTAAGGGCAAGCTTACACTAAGGTATATCGGTCCCTTTGAAGTGATGGAAAGAGTTGGCGATGTTGCCTATCGGATCGCCTTGCCACCGTAATTATCTGATGTTCACAATGTGTTTCACATCTCCATGCTTAAAAATTATGTTCATGATCTATCCAACGTCATAGAACATGATAATCTAGTGATACAAAAGGGTCTTACTTATGAACAAAGATCCTCGAGGATCCTGGCTCGTGAGGTTTGCATGATAAGGAGCAAGGCGATCCCTACAGTGAAGATTCAATAGAATAAAAACCTCGAACGTGAGGTCACATGGGAGACAGAAGAATCTATGAAGAAAAGATTCCCAGACTTATTTCAGAATTGTAAGTACTGTGCACCCTCCATATTTATATGCAATTGAATTTGTGGACCAAATTCTTTTAAGTGGGGGAGGGTGTAGCACCCCGGATAAAACTATAGGAATAACATTTCATAAATAAATAAATCTTCTAAATAAATAAACAAAGGGAAAAAATCAAACAAAAAAAATCTTAAGCCAACAACAACCATCACCAATGGGCCTCAAAACACATGAAAGTCCTTAACCTTTATACATGGGCTTCACGTATATGGATAGCCTAAGAACTGATGGGCCTTACAAATTGGTTTAAGGGTATAAACATAATACCTATACATCTAGAGTCTTTTATTAACATTCAAAACCCCATCACGTTCGAAGCTTGTTTTCAAACAAGATTTTAGGGTTTAACCCAACTGGGAACGTGGCTGCGGTTTGGGAAAGGAAAGGGATTGCATGGGAAGGTTTTAACCAAGTAGGATTGCTACGTGGGAATTTAATTCCATTAGAAAGCTTAAAGCCTCTGTTAGGATCTCTCTCTATAAAAGCCCTAGTCCATCGAACAAGCAAAAGGCTATTGCTACTCGATCTATTCCCTGTGTCGACATCATCTTCCTATGTGCTTTTTCCTAATACTAGCCATGCCTGAACAGGAAGTCAATGCTTCTTCCTCCTTCTTCTACGATCGTTGTTGCCATGAAGTAGCTCCTTCCTTCTTCTTTCATCTACACCTGTGAAGAAGCTGCATCGTCTTCTTCGTATTGTTGCAGTTGTCGTAGCTGCTGCTGCAGTTGTCCTTCCTTTATTCTCTTCATTTTTTGTTCGACGTTCTTCGTCAATCAAGGTAGGTTTTCTCAAGAAACGAAGCCCAAGATGATAGTAAATAGCTTGCATGCATGGATAGTTCTATTACCATCTCTTCCTCATGTTTATAAGGTCACTACTCTGGAGTTTTTCGTAGTTTGTTTTGTTTTTGTTGCATGGGAAACAATGACCAAAGCAGTGGTCGCATATTATTGAGCGCCCGTTTGAACCGGCGCCAATTTTTGAATTGGCGACAGTCCTGTGGCCGCCAGTTAATGAGTGACCATCACTCTGTCGCAGATTCTTTTAGTGTAATTAATAATTAACTCATGTTTAAAATTAAAAAACTATGGAATCATGTATCTGAAAAACATGATATGCATGTTTCTGGATTCATCATATTTTTCTCTACTTGTTCATGTCCTCAGTTTCCTGAATTTCTTCATAAACGTCAAGATGCTATTGTTCATGCTAATTAGAAGAAATGAATAGTAATTACTATCTAGATGTGCACCTGCTTGATGCCTTCTAATTTATAAACATAAAAGAATGAGCAATTGTTTCACCAGCCGCCTATTCATGATATAGCGCCTCCATACAGAGTCACAGATTCTTGTTATTTATTTTTAAAAAAAGGAAAATAATGCAGAAAATATGAATTAATGACCATCAAGTGGTCGCTATTTAAAGATATTGCGCCTTTCTAGAAGGTCGCCCATTCTTATAGAAATTGATAAAATTCTTGAAAATTATTTATTTAGCGACATTGGAAAAAATCGCACATTTAAATAGCGTCATCTGAGTGGTCAATATTTTCCTATCCCTCAGATTTACCAGATTTCGACCCATATCACAGGTCTACTGGCTCTCTTATCCCAGTCCGTGGATAGAGTCCCTATTTCACATTGTTTTACGCCTACACACTAACTCTTGGTGATGATTGTACCCTCCGCGGGATATTCCTTCCTTTGGACTGGTGCTTTCTTCATTGAGACCTCTGTAAATCTCCACTAGTCCAAGATTCCCTCAAGGCAGCAGAGTTGGTTGTACCCTAAAAACCCTAGAACCAATGATTGTCACGTCACTCTAAAGAAACGTAATGCTTAGCCCTCATAGAGTGCTGTATCTGGCCTCTTTTGAGAAATTTGTTTCTATCTGGAAACTGCGACCATGACTTGGAAGCCAAAAGGAATTGGCAACCAGCCAGTGGGCGCAGATTACTGATTTAGCGGCCGTGATATGGACGCTAATCCCTTGTGCCTGTACTGTTCACAAGAATGAGCGACGACCATAGTGGACGCTATTTCTGTAATTGATGGCTGTCTGAGTGGACGCCAATTACCCAATTTCATGATATGTCATCATTTTTCATGCGATTTATCGGTATGTCATCCTTGTTCAAGTTCTATCCTTGAACTCCTTCATTCTTTTAAATCTACCTTATCATCCTACACTGGCTTATTCCTTTGGAACTCTATTGGTTATAAACTATAGTGTATGTCTAAAAATATATACATGACTTAATGTTGACGCATATAGGGCCCGATCTAGTCCTGGGAGGAGCACCCGAAAGTACTTTTGCCCATGGGAGCTATATTGATCACGGTGTGGCATTGCACCGAAGTGCATGACTTGCTTGATTTTGGCATTCCATGAATCTCATGCTTGACTTGACTTGACATGACTTGCATGGCCCGGAATGGGTATTTAGTTGCTTGAAATTATAAATAGCCAATCACATGACATGACTTGTTATTTACATGCTTGACAATCTGGATATACTTCACATGATTATCTTGAAATCTTGCTAGTTCATCTATATTACTTCTTGATACTCTACTCTCATCATTATCTTACGTACATGCATCACTATACTTGCATAGTTCCTGTAACATGTAATTTACTTAAAGCAAGCTTGATCTTGAGATATAATTCCTACTGAGCAATCGCTCACCCTAGTTTTTTTCTTATTTTTCAGGTAATTCCGATGATGAAGATCATTCAAATGGGAATGAACACGAGTGAAGAGCATAGTGCTGTCCGCTCATCAAAGACGTTATCTAGTCGTGTCTTCTCATCTTTCTTGAGTCATTATTATATTTTCCTTTTATTTAAGTCTAGTGCCTTTATTTGGTAATGAAGAGTATGCAATTGGATTATCCTTTGTGTTTTTAATGAAATAACGGATTTGGTTTATTATCTCTACTTTTGCACACTCTGTCTATATGTCGAATTCCTTATGCTCTGATTGACAAGAATGAAATAAACTCGTCACGCGTACCAGGTTCCTTCCACGCTCGGGGCGTGACACATGAGGTCTACACAGACCAAGTTCTCTTCTCAAGGTGGTGAACCTATCATTGCTGAGAGGATTGGTAAAGATGTCTGCAATTTGATATTCTGAGTCAACAAATATTAATTCAAAACTCTTTTTAATGACCTCATCACACAAGAAGTGGTGCCTGATCTCAATGTGTTTGGTCCTAGAGTGCTGAATTGGATTTTTAGCTAATTGATAGCACTAGTGTTATCACATAAAATTGGGACACACCCAAGATCAACAAGGTAATCCTAGAGTTGGTGTTTTATTCAAAGCACTTGGGTACCATAGCTCTCCACAGCGACATATTCTGCGTCTGCAGTAGACAGGGCAACCGAGTGTTGCTTTTTGGAAGCCCAAGACACTAAACACCTTCCCAAAAAATGGCAATAGCCACTAGTACTCTTCCTATCCAATTTACAGCGAACGTAATCAACATCTGAATAAGAAACAAGTGTAAAAGCACAAGATGCTGGGTACCACATTCCCAAATCTTGAGTCCCGACAAGGTATATAAAGATACGCTTGACAGCACTCAGGTGAGACTCTCTAGGATCTAATTGAAATCTTGCACACAAACGCACACTAAATTGGATATCAGGTCTAGATGCAGTAAGATAGAGGAGTGAGCTAATCATACCTCGATAATTCTTTGCATCCACCGATTTACTTGTATGATCAGCATCCCGAGTTGCACCTGTGCTCATTGGTGTGGTAATTGTCTTATAGTTCTCCATTTTGTATCTTTTTAGTAGTTCTAAAAGATATTTGGCCTGGTTGACGAAACATCCCTCCTTGCCTTGGGTGATTTGAAGACCTAAAAAGAATTACACCTCACCCATTATGCTCATTTCAAATCCAGTAGCCATTCAAACTGTAAATTTCTCACACATCATAGATTTGGTAGAATCGAACACTATATCATCAACATAAATTTGAACGATAAGAATATCATTTATGTGTACCTCTGTGAATAGTGTTTCGTCCACCTTATCTCGTGAGTAGCCTTTGTCCATGAGGAAAGAACTCAGTCTCTCATATCAGGCTCGAGGGGCCTGCTTCAAACCATATAGAGCTTTGTCTAATCTAAACACATGGTTGGTAAATTCAGCATGCCCAAAACCAGGAGACTGTTCAACATACACCTCCTCTTTTATTACCTCATTCAAGAAGGTACTTTTTACATCCATTTGGTATAGTTTTATGCCATGACTACATCCAAATGCAAACAATAACCGAATGACACCTAATCTAGCTACAGGCACAAAAGATTCTTCGAAATCAATTCCTGACTCCAGAATGTATCCTTGAGCCACAAGTTTGGATTTATTTCTAACTATCTTACGTTCTTTATTTAACTTATTTCTGAAGACCCATTTTGTACCAATAACAGGATGTGATTCGGGTCCAGGGACAAAATGCCATACTTTATTTCTTTCAAATTGATTTAACTCCTCATGCATGGCATTTATCCAAAATTCATCTTTTAAGGTATTTTCTATGTTTTTAGGTTCTTATTGAAAGACAAGAGCCAATTAATCATTTTCTTCAATTTCTCTAAAATGAGATCTAGTCCTTGTGGGGTCATGCAAACTACCAATGATATTTCCTAAAGGACGATCTTTGAGCAATCTTATATTGCTAAGAGTGTTACCTTCATTGGCATTGTTGTTCCCTTGTTCACTTGATTCACCTAGATCTTCATTTGACCTTGCCTCCCCTTCTTGTGGAATTTGCTTGTCCTTTGATTCTAAAAACTCCCCATCATCCTCTTTCCTACAAGAAGCGTCATTTTCAGTTTTAGTGCTGAATTCATCAAATGTAATATGGGGGGTTTCTTCAACAACTTGGCTTTTGATATTAAAGACCTTATTGGCCCTATAATGATCGGAGTAACCAAGGAAGATACTTGGGTCACTCTTCGGTTCAAATTTATCCTGCTCCTTTTTATCATTATTATGAATAAAATATTTAGTTCCAAAAATTTTGAAATGAGCAAGTGATGGCTTTTTACCTTTGAGCAGCTCCTAAGGAGTCTTTTTATAGGAAGGTCTTACCATGGCTCGATTTATAATGTAACATGTTGTGCTCACTACCTCAGCCCAAAATCTCCTTGGTAGCTGACCTTCTATGAGCATTGTTCTAGCCATCTCCACAAGAGTTCTATTGCGTCTCTCGACTACTCCATTTTCCTCGGGAGTTCTTGGTGAGAAGTACTTGTGCATTATCCCTTCCTCCCTATAGAAATTATCAAAGATTGCATTATCAAATTCACCTCCATGATCCGAAAGAATAGAAGAAATTTTAAATTTTCCTTCCTACTTTATTTCCATGAGGAAGGCTTGAAATTCATCGAATGCATCACTTTTATGAGACAAAAAGAAGACCCAAGTGAATCTTGAAAAATCATCTATGAAAACATAACCATATCTGCTTCCACTTAGACTTGTGGTTCGAGTGGGACCAAACAAATCCATGTGCACAAGTTCAAGTGGTATTGTAAATTGATTCCCAATTCTATTTTCAAGGATTTTCTAGTTTGTTTCCCTTGGGTGCAAGCATTACAAATTTTATCAGTGTGCTTAAAAGAAATTTCAGGTAGACCCCTAACCATGTTGAATTTTACTAATTTATGCATGACATTATAGCTAGCGTGCCCTAGTCTACGATGCCAAAGCCATGTTAAATCATTCTTGTTTGTAGCTAGACACATATTGTTATGTGAAGGATCATCAAGATCAACCATGTAAATGTTGTTGACTCTTTTACCAACAAATTTAACAGATTCATAATTTTCCTCATAAATGGGGCAAGCATGAGAGTCAAACATTACCTTATGGCCTTTATCACACAGTTGGCTGATACTTAACAAGTTTTATGCCAAACCTTCAACTAAAAGAACATCATCCACATAATTTGAAGATTCTTACCAACTTTACCTTTTCCAATGATCTTTCTTTTATTGTTACCTCCGAATGTAACATGTCCACTCTCCTTCTCAATCAAAAAATAGAATTTGGCCTTATCTCCCATCATGTGCCTTGAACAACCACTGTCGAGATACCATCTGTTATGTTCGACTGCAAGGCATTCCTGCAAAGCATATCAAGGATAGAATTTTAGAACCCAAAAGCACTTGGGTCCCATAAGACCAGTCAACTCATTCAAGCATGACAGAATTTGCTTTGGAACCCACATTTGCCTGTTGGGTTGAGAGTTGACAGATTTTTTTTGATTTTCTATTTTCATAATGGCATGTTGTTTTTGAATCTCTGATTTTCTTGATCCCCTATTATTAGTTGACAAGTTTGATTTCGTGTTCCATCAATTTTTCCAAGTGGCATTGGAAGAAGTGGACCTACTAGAATACCTTAACTGGTCAGGCCTATATGATGTGTGAACATGGAAAGGTCTTGACATGGGTGGCATTTGCCTCAGATATTGGCTGCACTGTTGTGACCATTGTTCTCTAGGGACAAAGGGGTTTTGGAACCAATGCAACACATTGCGAGGCCCTGACCTATGCTGAGTCCTGTTAGCATTGCTACAGAATTCCCTATTTGGAGACCTATACCACTCAGACTTGACACCTTTTTGAGTCTGGTACAGCTTAGTGTTAGTCCACCTAGGGTGAAACTGGATCTAAAAGGGGGGTTGAATAGATCCTTTAAGAAACTATGCCCAATTAAAAGCTTACCTCATTAAGGCACAAACAAAGGCTATAATGCACATAAGACACTTAGATACAATGCACAACAGATCTTAACAGGAACAGCTCAACTGAAGACGGCAGAGACACAATGCCAAGTGGTAAGGTTAGAATAATTTTAAGCTCAGGCAGTTCAGCAAGAAGTTACGTCAATGCAGCAGACTAGTGGGGTCGACGCACCCACATACACAGATCAACAAGAAGACTGGACAGGCTGTTCAGCAGGACTCTAGTGAGTGTGGATAGTAAACCAGCTTATGTTTATTGAAAAGTGACCAAGATAGCATGCGTTTAAACCAATCTGCGAACCTGTGAATGCGGATAGAGAATAGGGATCAAACATACAAGGCACAACCCGTCGCACAAGGATTTTTAAGGTGGTTCGGTTGCAAACCTGCAACCTACGTCCACCCCTCACCAAAACCCGGTGAGGCTTTGCCACACGAGGATAAAGTCGTCAACACACACGGGGATGACACCCCACACACACACACACGCGCGGGGGGGTGAACCACACACACACACACACACATACACGGGGGTGAACCCCCCCCCCCCCCCCACACACACACACAAACAAAGGAAATCCAAGCTGCAAGTGCAGCAAAAACACTGGGACAAACTCCCAAGTACACACAAGGCTGAACACATCCAAAGACCAACCTCCGGCTTCTAAGCAGAGCACCGGGCACACACTGAGATGTAGATTCAAAGGAAAAGAAATTGCAACAAAAAGAGCACCAGCTATGGCTTCAGATACAGATCTGGAAGCTAGTGTGGAGTTTCAGATAGAGATCCAACAGATCTTCTCTTCAGGCTTTCTGCAGGGCTACTCTCTCTAAGGCTTCTCTCCTTTCTTCTTATCTCTTTTCTCTTCTCTCCTACAGCACCGGACAGGGTTGGCTATATGTTGGGCTGCTCACATTCCCTTCTAAACTTTCTCACAGATTTACTTGAATGCTCAAGGGGCATGGCTCTCTTCAAGGGCAACAACAACTCCTCTATGTGAAGGAGCTTCATATATATAGAGAGCTGGGTAGAAACCATTCCCTCCATAATCCTATGATGTGATTGGCTGGAATATAACAGGCTTATTTGAATACTGACCTTTTCTTGATTGGTACACCATATCTGATGGCAGGAGCAAGACAATTTTCCCAAGCTAAAATCTAATAGGTCAAGCAAAGACACATAAACTTCCCTCCAAGATCCTTCAATTTGAATTACTAGAGTAAGCAAGTGAGGTTTGACCAAAAGTGCCTGCAGTATCTTTAATTATCATAGGCTGGCTTGGAGAGAGGACACCCTTCTGTCCCATAAGATTTTCAGACAAAAATCCTATTGACTAACTCAAGGAGAGGGGACAGGATAGAAGGAGTCTTTTCCCTAGATAGTGTACTGATAGATACCTTCTCCAAAAGTTTGTTTTGATCACTTATGATGATAGGAACAATGTTAGTCCTAGGAACCTCCTCCAGACCTCAAAAACCATGTTTTTGGATGTTTATGGTTCATATTTTAATCTCCTGGCTGATCTTCAGAAGTTGCAGAAGCTACGATAGTTGATTTCTTCATTTGATCCCCAAGCAAGCCATTTGTTACCCTTACAAGGCATTATTCACCTTTAACAACCATTTGTCTATCTTACCAAGCCATTTGTCACCCTTGTGACCCTTGAGCCGTTGCCACTGCTTCTTCTTCAGCTTTACGGGATTCAACAGAAGTGGAGTCGACTCCAAAGCCTTCTTGAGTCGACTCTGCTTCTTTGCTTTTCACTCTTTTAGCCCTGTCGCCCAGTTTTCACCATTGGCAACCTATTATTAACGCTTAACGAACATTTGTTAGCGCTACGGCCTATTTGTCACTCTTACCACTGGGAGCCGTCGCCTTAGCCCTTTTCCAGTTAGCCTTGAGCCGTCGTGTTAAGCCATTTGTCACCCTTAGGTGTAAATTATGCATCGTTGAGGCTTCATTTGTCACCGCTAAGGCTTTATTTGTTACCTCTGTAAACTTGTAGGTCTTGAGCTACTTGAAGTGAAGTTGACTGAGGTCAACTTGACTAGATCACTATAGCTGGCGAGAGGTTGACTGGTTTTCGGCATTGACTTTGACTTTGACTAGAGTCAGCATGATTTGGTTCAGCTTGAAGTTGAGCTTGGCTAGAGCCACGTTGACTGGCATTGACTTTTACTAAAGTCAACTTTGACTGACATTACATTGACTGGAGTCAACTCCCTTTGCCAATAGAGTCAACCCTTCTTCTTATTCTTCCAGTCTCTCAGCCTTATTATCCATTTGTCAGACTTAAGATGTATTTTTTACCCTTAGCATGGTCTTTGTTCTTCTTCCACCTTTGCAAGCTTCATTGTGAAAGTTGTCGACTCCAAAGCTGTATGGAGTTGACTCTCCTTCTACGCTTCACACTCCTTTAGCCTTGCTATCCATTGTTCACCCTTACGAGGCTATTTTTCACCATTCTAGCCTATTTTTCGGCCTTATACTCATTGGTCAACCTTGTTTACAATAGTCATCGCCCTTGCTTCTTTATTCACCTTTGTGAGCTTCACTGTAACTGGAGTCGACTCCAGAGCCTTCTTGAGTCGACTCTTCTTCTATGCTTTTCAAGCTTTCAGCGTTGTCACCCATTTTACACCTTTGCTTAGCTATCATGTCAGCTTTGTCGCATATTTGTTACTGCTACCCACATATTTGTCACCACTATTTGGCACCAGCTGTCGCCTTTGACTTTTGCCTCTCTTGTTCGTCTTGATAGCATTGTGACCCATTTCTTCAACATTATGAGCTTGACTCCATTGACTTTACGTTGACCCTTGGCTTGTCTGCATTGACTGTTCATGATACTATGTTGACTCTGTTGACTACGTTGATTGGACATCATCAACAGCATTTTCTACATAAAACCTTCATCAACTTATCTTCTGAACTTCTCAACAAAATCATCCAAACAAATAACATCATGAAACGACTCATAAACTGATTCATAATGTTTTCACATCATCAAAACCCCAAGGGCACAACATTCTCCCACTTTTTGATGATGGCAACACTGTGAGTCATTACATGACAAAGTGAATGGGCATCAATACTGGCAACTCAACATTAATGACTCATCAAACTATTCTCCCCCTTTATCATCAGCATAAAAATAGTTTGATATGAAATATGGCATCAGGAGATGATTGACTCAATGTAAGATCTGGAATTGACGCTCATCAAAACCAGGGATATGACAGTGAATTGTAAGGAAGGCTTTCGCATGGAAACCTTTCAACAAACATGGAGAGTGGAAAGAATTGATGCATTCAAAGATTGTCAAGAAGATTTCCAGTCTAATACTAATTTCATAAATAAAAGAAGATTGATTTTCATATTCTTCCATTATAAGCAACTTATGATATGTTCCTTATTTAACAGCATGGTTCAAATATAATGACTTCGGAGTTTATTAATGAAATTTCTGTAAACAAATCCGCATTCAAGTTTAATAGAAATGAACCAAGATTTCATATTATCACCTTATTTAACCTTCCTTAATCTTACTTATACAAGTTCAATGAGTCCTTTAGGAGTTACCAAAGTTAGTATTGAGGTTAAACATGCATGAGTTTACTGATTTAATTCCTGGGTTCAGCAATTCAAATTTCATCATTTTGCTACCCTTTTCTAATTTTTTCGTTTGTTCATCAAAGATTTTTAAGAGCAATCAAGTCCAGCACACGCCTTGTATCTTGAGGGTACACGTTGTTTAGACGCTAGTATCCCTAGGTACTTAGTATGACTGTCTGTCATGCTTCAAATAGAATAGAGGTAGCATAGTTACCTCATGACAAATCTCAACTCATTTCATTGATGAGTGAGATATATTTCTCAGTAAGCTAGTCATTGCTCTGCCTAGATTTTCATTAGATTTTCTGTAGAGTTAACATGGCACTTCATGACACAGTCCACTAGACTTCAAGGTCAAGGGACATGGTTTCTCAGTGAACCATTGTCATTGCTCTGACAATTTTAGCCCTTAGGAATATCAGATTATCCTAATGTTTAAAGACAATACTCAACTTGAATATCTCAACCAAAGTTGCCATGATTATAAAATTTTCAGATTTTAGAAAAAATCATCCAGGGCACAACATGAAATAGATGGTTAAGGTCTATTAAAATGAATAAACATTTTCAAGGGACATTCATCTTTAAACTCAATGAAATAATTAAAGTCAAACTAGCAAATTATTTTGGACAATCATAAGATTGTATAATAGAAGATTCCTAATTTTGAATGTTCAGATTTATGATCATGGTACATAGATTGGAACCTTTCTGAATTTAAGTAGTTCAAGGAATTTTCCAAGGGTGTTCAATAAAGAGCACCAGGGAACAATTTTTAAGGATAAGCACAATAGGTGGCAGACAGTAGGCAGAATGTGACTTCAAGAGTAGGAAAAATAAATGAACAGACATCAAGATGACTAGCTCATGGGTATGCCAGTTTTGAGCTCAAGGTAATGGCAGGGCTAGCCAGTAGAAGATTTCAAAGATTATTCATTAACAAGTGAGAGACAAGTTCAGACAGAACAACATATGTAGCAAGTTTTCGAACACATTTTTCTAACAGTGATGACATGCAGTGGATTTGAAGACATTATATGCATGAGAAATCATCATATGAGCAATTAAATGTTTGCATTGACTCCCCTTAAAAATATGCATGCATTTCAATGAATCTTTTTGAAATTTTGACATAAATGATATGCAACTAGTTCTAAAACTATTGTATGCATGAGCAAATAGATGTAGGCATTTACTCCCCCTATCTCAATGCACTAGAAAATCAATCTTATGAACTTATGTCAACTGCATATACTGACCTTGATACTTGGCAGAGTACTTGGTAAAAAGATCACATTAATGCATAGTGTGTGCTCCCAGACAGCATTACTTTCCTTCTTCACACTACCTTTTGATATACCAAGTTGTCATGCATGAAAATGCATAGCAAATGCAATGCAGTCCTATATGCATTTTTTTAAAATTTAAACATGGCAGTGCAAATTTTGTATGCAGATGTGAATTGAATGCATGAGTAGACCAACTTGTGCATAGAGAGTCTTATGAAAAACAATGCAGATAACATATGCAGGCATACTAACCCATGCACTCCAATTCATTTCAACTCCCCCTTAAGTATACAACTAAAAGGGTAAACATAAATGAAGGTATAAGATTTTAACAAATTCAATACATGATATGCAAATCAGGGAGGGGAGTTATGCAAAGCAACAACTAAGTCAGAAAAGAAACAGAAATGGGGTTTTACCAATCCACGGGTGCCTTGGCCTTATTGAACCCCTTTTATTTTTCTTCTCACTCCAAGGCACACCTGCAAAACAATTCTCATTTGGTATTCATAGGTACCCAAGACTTCTTGGGACCTCTAGGGTTAGCAGCACCTTTCATGGGTGCTCTCCATGATTTCAAAGCATCAAATTCATCAAACTGCAACATATAACATTCATGCATTGCATGGCCAAGATGAGCACAGTAATGACAACATCTTGAATTTTTCATATTTTTCTGATAAGCATGATTTTTGGATTTCTATGAATCACCATGTCTGTTATCATGAAAATATTCTTTCCTTTTACATGCCAACAATCCTTGACTGTATGACCATGCATTCCACAGTTATAACAAGAAAAAGAATTCCTTCTATCAACAGCCAGCCAGCATTCAAGTGCTTTGTGACCTGGCTTCCCACAATTAAAGCATGCAAGAATCCTACTTTTTGAAACAAATTTATTTCTATTAAAAACATGCTGGCTCACGGAAGGATTGACATGTTCAGCATGAGAATGAAATTTTCTTTCTCCTCTAGAAAACCAACATTGTGCAGCAATGTGTCCAAATTTACCGCAGTGAAAACATTTGATACTATTTTTCTAAACAATGTGAGATTTCCTAACATACTCTCTACCAGCATTCAAATCATCTTTACTCATCAATCTACAGTCATGCATCAAATGATCATGCGTACCATAGTAATGACATGAAATTTTCTTCTTGTGTGCATGTCTATGTGTGGCAGACTTATGTACAACATGCACTATGGTAGTGGCACCATTTTCACCCTTATTTTGTAGATTGTTTTTCTTTTTCAGTTTTTCAGTTTGGTTCTCATTTTTCGTTGAGGTGAACTGAAAAATTGGTGGGTTTGAAGTATTGGTTGGCTTAGAACTACACACAAATGATGTATAGAGTTTATTTTGAAAGCTCTTTTTATTCACAGGGTTATAACCTAGCCCCTCTCTCTAAAAGTTGATTTTACTACCAAGAAGTTTATCCAAGTTATCCTTTCCATTCACAAATCTAGACAGGGAGCTATTCAAATCTTGGATTTCTGATCGAAGAGATGAAAATTGGAGTTCATAGCTTGCCATGTCTTCCTCACAAGAAATGATTTGTTGATGCAATACATCATTCATACTTTTGAGGGTTTCAATTGCTATTCATTTTCAGATTTATCTTCATTCAAAATGCATTTTCCTTTTTCAAACACAAGCAGTCTTTCTGACATGGCAAAGTTCAGCTTTTTCAATTTTTCATTTCGTTCTTCCAATTTTTCAATTTCTACAATATGGTTTTCATCATTAAGCATTGAACTTAATTTCTCATTCAATTCCTCCTCCATCTGTTCAACTTCTAGCTTCTTATCTAGCAAATTTTTATTTTTTTCTCTCAAAGGGGCAATTGGATCTTTCTGTCATTCAAGGTCCGAGAGGAGACTTTCATTCAGTTCTTTCACAAATGAACACTTATTACAATTAGAATTATCAGAACATGTGTTTTCAACTTTCTTTTTGAGTTTCTTAATTTCAGTTTCAGATTTTTCAAAGTTATTCTGAAGTTCTGCATTTACTGCTTCAACAGCCTCAATTTTTTTAGAGATCAAATTATTTTCTTCTTCAAATTTTTGACTTTTTCATTTTCAGTTTTGACCATATCTGAATTTACATTTTCTGAGCTAGAGTCAAGACAACATTCAACTTCTTTTTCATGTCTTTGTTTTGTTTTCTTAATTTTTCATGGGATTCAAATAGAAGAGTATAAGCATGTTCCCAATCTTCTATTGAGAAATTTTCGAATAGATTGCTTACCTCTTCATCATCACTTTCTTCATGGCCATGAAACACTTGTGTTGCTCTTCCTTCTTGTGGATGGCAATTAGCTTGTCCCAAACTTCCTTCGTAGACTTGCAAGTAGAAACAAATGGAAAGATGTTATGATCAACAACACCTTTCAAAATGTTGAGAGCTCTAAGGTTATCATTGCTTTTCATCCTGTGAGCATCAGTCCATTTGGACATGTCCTTAGGCAATTTATGTGGACCTTTATAGATGATGTTGCACAGATTCGAATTAGTAGAACTAACAAATCTACACATACTTCCTAGCCACAAGGAAAAATAAGAACCGTCAAACATGGACAGATAAACCATTGAATCCAATTCTGAGCAATCATTCATGATTAAAATAAAATGCACCAATGTAGCAGGATATTCTCTGCAGATTGTTAAATCTGATAGATCATAGACCCGCTCTGATACCAATTGTTAGTCCACCTGGGGTGCAACTGGATCTAGAAGGGGGGTTAAAAGATCTTTTAAGAAACTATGGCCAATTAAAAGCTTATCGCATTAAGGCACAAACAAAGGCTATAATGCACATAAGACACTTAGATACAATGCACAACGGATCTTAACAAGAATAGCTCAAATGAAGACGGCAGTGACGCAGTGCCAAGTGGTAAGGTTAGAACACTCTTAAGCAAAGGCGGTTCGGCAAGAAGCTGCGTCAATGCAGCATACTAGTGGGGTCGGCGCACCCACATACACAGATCAACAATAAGACTGGACAGGTTGTTCAACAAGACTCTAGTGAGTGTGGATAGTAAACCAGCTTGTGTTTATTGAAAAGCGACTAGGATAGCATGCGTTTAAACCAACCTATGAACTGGTGAATGGAGATAGAGAGTATGGATCAAACACACGAGGCACAACCCATTGCACAATGATTTTTAAGGTGGTTCGGTTGCAAACCTGCAACCTACGTCCACCCCTCACCAAAACTACCACACGAGGACAAAGTCCTCAACACACACGGGGATGACGCCCCACACACACACACAAACAAAGGAAAGCAAAGCTGCAAGTACAGCAAAAACACTAGGACAGACTCCCAAGGACACACAAGGCTGAACACAACCAACGACCCACCTCCGGCCTCTAAGCAGAGCACCGGGCATGCACTGAGATGCAAATTCAAATGAAAAGAAATTGCAACAAAAAGAACACCAGCTGTGGCTTCAGATAAAGATCTGGTAGCTAGTGTGGAGTTTCAGATAGAGATCCAATGGATCTTCTCTTCAGGCTTTCTGCAGGGCTGCTCTCGCTAAGGCTTCTCTCCTTTCTTCTTATCTCTTATCTCTTCTCTCTTACAACACCGGACTGGGTTGGCCAGATGCTGGGCTGCTCACATTCCCTTCTAAACTTTCTCACAGAATTACTTGAATGCTGAAGGGGCGCGGCTCTCTTCAAGGGCAGCAGCAGCTCCTCTATGTGAAGGAACTTCATATATATAAAGAGTTGGGTAGAAACCATTCCCTCCATAATCCTGTGATGTGATTGGCTAGATTATAAAAGGCTTGTTTGAATACTTACCTTTTCTTGATTGGTACACCATATCCGATGGCAGGAGCAAGACAATTTTCCCAAGCTAAAATCTGATTGCTCTAGCAGAGACACATAAGCTTCTCTCCAAGATCCTTCAATTTGAATTACTAGAGTAAGCAAGTGAGGCTTGACTAAAGGTGCTTGTAGTATCTTAAATTATCATGGGCTGGCTTGCATAGAGGACATCCTTCTGTCCTAAAAGATTTTCAGACAGAAATCATGTTGACTAACTCCAGGAGAGGGGACAGGATAGAAGGAGTCTTTTCCATGGATACTTTACTGACAGATACCTTCTCCAAAAGTTTGTTCTGATCACTTATGATGATAGGAATAGTGTCAGTCCTAGAAACCTCCTCCAGACCTCAAAAACCATATTTTTGGATTTTTACAGTCCATATTTTAATCTCCTGGCTGATCTTCGGAAGTTGCAGAAGCTAGGATAGTTGATTTCTTCATTTGATCCGCCAGCGAGCCATTTGTCAGCGTTACGAGACATTATTCACCTTTAGCACCCATTTGTCTGCCTTACCTAGCTATTTGTCACCCTTGTGACCCTTGAGCAGTCGCCACTGCTTCTTCTTCAGCTTTGCGGGATTCAACAGAAGTGGTGTTGACTCCTAAGCATTCTTGAGTCGACTCTGCTTCATTGCTTTTCACTCTTTTATCCCTATCACCCAGTTTTCACCCTTGGCAACCTATTATTCACCCTTAACGAACATTTCTTAGGACTACGGCCTATTTGTCACTCTTACCGCTGGGAGCCGTCGCCTTAGCCCTTTTCCAATTAGCCTCGAGCCATTGCGTTAAGCCATTTTTCACCCTAAGGTGTATATTATACACCATTTAGGCTTCATTTGTCACCGCTAAGGCTTTATTTGTTACTTCTGTAAACTTGAAGGTCTTGAGCTGCTTGAAGTGAAGATGACTAAGGTCAACTTGACTAGATCACTGTAGCTGGCGAGAGGTTGACTAATCGTGGTGTTGACTTTCACTTTGACTGGAGTCAACTTGTAGTTGAGCTTGGCTGGAGCCACGTTGACTTTGCCTGAAGTCAACTTTGATGGACATTGGATTGACTATAGTCAACTCTCTTTGCCAACAGAGTCAACCCTTCTTCTTCTTCTTCTTCAAGTCTCTCAGCCTTATCATCCATTGGTCAGACTTAAGATATATTTTTCACCCTTAGCACGGTCTTTGTTCTTCCTCCACCTTTGCAAGCTTCATTGTGAAAGGAGTCGACTCCAAAGCTGTATGGAGTTAACTCTCCTTCTACGCTTCACACTCCTTTAGCCTTCTGTCCATTGTTCAACCTTACGAGGCTATTTTTCACCCTTATATCCTATTTGTCGGCCTTATAGACTCATTTGTCACCCTTGTTTACAATAGCCATCGCCCTTGCTTCTTTATTCGCCTTTGTGAGCTTCATTGTAACTGGAGTCGACTCCAGAGCCTTCTTGAGTCGACTCTTCTTCTATACTTTTCAAGCTTTCAGCGCTGCCACCCATTTTACAGCTTTACTTAGCTATTTGTCAGCTTTGTCACATATTTGTTATTGCAGCCCACATATTTGTCACCACTATTTGGCTCCAGTCGCCGCCTTTAACTTTTACCTCTCTTGTTCGTCTTGATATCATTATGACCCATTTCTTCAGCATTACGAGCTTGATTGCATTGACTTTGTGTTGACCCTTGGCTTGTCTACATTGACTGTTCATGATACTGTGTTGACTCCGTTGACTGGACATCATCAACAACATTTTCTACATAAAACCTTCATCAACCTATCTTCTGAACTCCTCAACAAAATCATCAAAAAAAATAACATCATGAAATGACTCATAAAATAATTCAGAGTGTTTGACATCATCAAAACCCCAGGGGCACAACACTTAGACCTTGCTTGGGTATTGTTGTGACTTGAGGGCTTACGCTTTTGTGCAGATGTGTGCATTCCCTGTTCTCTAGACATGTCCATTCTCCCTTTGCCCTTGTCCTTGATGTTCCCATTTTTTTGTGTGTTTTTCTTCATTGTTTTTCCTGGTACATTTTCACTGAAGTTCATTTTTATCAAGGTTTTTGCTTAGAAGTACCCTGTTAAGAAACAAAGGTAACAATTTTTATTCCAAATGCCTTTTTGTTGTGTCCCCTGTGGTTCTGGAGTTTTGATAATGATAGTATTATGTCTCATTATGTTTACATCCTTGATGATATAATCCTGTTGCATTATGAGAAACTGTAAGAACAGGGTTGAGGATGTCTCACAGGTCATGAAGTTAACCCAAGTCAAAGAGTCAAAGTTAAATCATGACAGGTAAGGTGAATGCTCAGATCAGGTAATGCTTTAATTAGTTCTCCTGTAAACATTCAGTTCATGTCTACTATATGCATTCAATTCATTGATCCATGTTTATTGTGCATTGCCTCACATCAAGTCTAGACATCCTGGTTGCATTCTAAGTCTACATAACCTGCTAGGTCGGTCTTCAAAGTATGTACATTGATCTTCAAGGCATCAAGTCTATACACTAGATTGTTAGCCCTTTCAACTCTATACATTCGAGTGTGAACCTTTAAGTCCATACATCGCTTCAAACTAAAGCCTGTACATCGGACAGTGTTCAGGCGAAGTCTATACATCAGTCCTCAAGTGTTACAAGTCTATACATTGGCTAAGGGTCTTCAAGTCCATACACAGTTGTCTGATGCATATTGATTGAAGTCTGTACATTGGGTTTTTCACAGGAAGTATGTACAGCCGTTCACTGTTGAAGTCCATACACTGGACTGTTAGGTCATGTCTACACTGGGTCTCAATGTACACACTTATTCATTGTTCTGCTTCACGAACAAAGTCTGAACATCCTCCAATGAACTTTGAAGTCTATACACTGATTCACTATTCATCGCCTTTGGGCATCAAAGTCTGTACATCACCTTCAATCTTCAAAGTCTATACACTGGCTTATTCTTCAAGTCTATACATCCGTTTGCATTGTATTTCAAGTCTAGACATTGCACTATTGCATTCATCATCTTCGTGTCATTTTCTTATTGTGTCTTCGTGTTGTGTCTATGTCTTCGAGTTATTTTTGTGTTTGAGTCTTCACGTTATTTTTGTTATTCGTGTCTTCGTGTTGTTTTTCCTAGACCTCGTGTCGCTCTTGTTTTGTAACCACAATTCGTGTCGGTTTCAGTTGTCTCTGTGTTTGTGTCGTCGAGTTGTTTTTATGACTTCGTGTTGTATCCTTGTTGTGTCTTCGTGTCGTTTCCTTATTGTGTCTTCGTGTTGTCTCCGTGTCATCCTCATCTTTGAGTCGTTCGTACGTTCGAACAACTTAGTACTCGAGTTGTTACAGTATATTTCATGTCGTTCCCTTTGTAGTGTTAGTGTCACTTACTGTTGTTCCTCGAGTCGTTTCCTCTTCTGGTTTCACTACTTCATCACGTGTCATGATAGCCGTGTCTGTTTTTTTGTCCTCGTGTTGTCTTTCCTAGACCCCGTGTCTGTCTCGCCTTGTGACCACACTTCGTGTCAGTTTTTGTGTTTCGTCTTCGAGTTGGTTTCAGTCCATCTTGTTCTCGTGCCATTCTCTTTGCTGGTTATTATGTCGTGTTATTTTTGTATTTGAGTCTTCGTGTTATTCTTGTGTTCATAACCTCGTGTCGTTCTCTTTGTAATATTTGTTTTGTCACCTTTGAACCTCGTGTCGTTCTCGTTTTACCTCGTGCTATTTTAATCTGACCTCGTGTCATTCTCTCTTTATTTAGTACTGTAGTAATCTTGTGTATCTCATGTCATTCTCAGTACAGTGCATCGTGTATTGCTATCACATACCTCATGCAGCTTTAGTTATTGTGGCCCTGAGTCTTAAACGTGTTAATTCCTTGCAGAAGAAGGTGGTCCGAGGAAATATTCCCCAGTGACTGGACAGCACGTGATCCGAGGCTGGAATGAAGCTTGCTGAGAGACTGCCACGTGGTCCGAATACTTAGGGCTGGAAATGTGGAGGTCACACGTCGGGGGTGATGCTGCTACTGCTGCTATATATATGAGCCTTCTTCCACAGAAGAAAAAATATCGAAGAAGAAAAGCCTGGAGAGTAGAAAGCCCTTCGATCCAGAAGAAAAGAAGAGAGTAGAGAAGAGAGTGAGAGTGAGAGCAGAAGAAGAAAAAGAGAGAGAGATAGTGCCAGTGAGAAGAGAAGAAGAAGAAAAAGAAGAGTGGTAGAGTGAGAGAAGCTGCAGAAGTAAAAGGAGAAAGAGAGAGAGCTCGCGAGTGAGAGAAGGAAGCAGAGAAGAAAAGGAAGAGAAAGAAGAAGAGAGAACGAGAGATGGGAAGCTTCATCTGAAGACTTGTTCCTACTGGACCGTGGATCAGATCCAGGCCAGTCAGCTCCATTGAGAGCCACATTTGTGTTTTCATCTTTTACAGCTTTCTGATTGCTGTGTTATTTTCGTTTATTGTTTTTCCTTTGTTTTTATGATTATCTTTGGTCTTCCGATTGCCCTGTTGGGGATCGGGTTCCTCCTGTTGATTCAGGAGAAGGGAGATCTGATCTTCGGGTTGCAAGTGATAGGTTGTCACTTGTGGGTTCCCTCTGGTTAGAGGAAGGGAGGCTAGCCCTCCGGTTCTGGGCTTGTGGTTGCAAGTCCAAGTGTCCCTCCGGTTGGGAGGAAGAGAGGTCTTCGACCTCTGGTTTGCTGGTGACTGGAAGTCACCGGTTGGTTCCCTCCTGGTCTGGAGGAAGAGAGACTTCGGTCTCTGGTTTCCAAGTGGCTGAAAGTCACTTGGGGTGTCCCTCCGGTTGGGAGGAAGAGGGGAGCGTGTTCCCCTGGTCAAGCTGTTTGGCAGCATTTGTTGCAGACTGAGTCTGCGGTTTCTAGCGTGAGCTAGTGGAATCCTCACTCCGGTTGGGAGTGAGGGGTGGATGTAGGTCTGGAGGACCGAACCACCTAAAAATCTATTGAGCAGTGGTTTGATTGCTTGAGTTGCTTCCGCTAGATGCTTGAATAGGCACGCTCCATGTGCTTGTTATTTTGTTTAATCGAATTTGCTTAATTCCAGAACTTGCCTAGCATCTGAGTTTTTGAATTGGGCATTATTCGTAGTAGGATACATTCACCCCCCTCTGTATCCGGGCATAGCACCCTAACAGTTGGTATCAGAGCAGGTTGTCTGCTTAGAAGGTCCAGCGATCTGTAGATTCGATCCTGCTATCTTGGTGCTTCATTATTCCTGTTGCATTTATCTGATCAGCTTTCATGGGTGATCCACCGGTTTTCAATGGTTCTAATTTTAATGCGTGGTTTATCAGTTTACGAAATTATGTTGATGCAGTTAATCCTGATCTGTGGAAATTAATTTCACAAGGTCCTCACACATTACCAAAGAAAGTGTCCAAATGGACCAACAGCCACAGATCAAAGGATGGAGAAAATCAGAAAGCCTTCAATCTGATGAAAGCAGCCACTGACAGAGCCTTACACTCTTGTTTTTATGATTGCAGGTCTGCCAAGGACATCCTGGAGGAGCTGAAGCTAACTCACAGGTTAAATGAAGACAACTACATGATGGCTAAAGGAAGTATTCCTAGCAGCAACCAAAATGAAGAAGAAGATGAGGAGGAGGAGGTAAACATCTTCGAGAATTTTTCTTTGGATGATTGGGAGAATGCATATGCTGAGCTGTTTGAGTCTCATGAACAATTAAGAAAACGATATAAGAACTTGAAAAAAAAAGTGATCAGGATAGTTCAAGTTCACCATGTGAAAATTGTTCAAAGATGAAGCAATCTCATGATGCCTATTTGTCAGATATCCATATGCATAAAAACCAGAATGAAAAATTGATGAATGAACTTAAATGTGTTTGCTCTGAACTAAGTAGACTGAAATCTGAAAATGAATGTCTTGAGAAACAATGTGAAAAACTCCAGGTTCAAACAATATGTTCGGTTAAATCTGCATGCAATGAGTGCCCATTCCTCAACGAAATAAATGAAAATCTTCACTCAAATTTAGAATGGCATAAGGAGTTTATTGTTTCTCTAAAGGAAGAAAACAAAGATCTATTAAACAAGATTCTGCAGCTTGAACAGATAGAGGAAGAGTTGAATGATAAAATGAGCTCACTAAAAATTGAGAAAGACTCTGTTGAAGAAATTGAAAATCTGAAATCAAATAATGACAAACTAATTCAAGAGGTTAAAGGTTTGAAGCAGTTGAACACTGCTATGTCAGAGAAACTTCTTCTCTTAGAAAAAGGAAAAACTGTTTACATTGAAGAGTCTGAAAAATTGAGAAATCTGGAACAAGAAATTGAGGAATGTAAAATTGCAAACAAGGTGCTAAGCGAATGTGTAACTTGCAATGAACAAGAGATTGCCAGTTATGAAATACACATCGTTTCTTTGGAAAATGAAATTAAAGATTTGAATAATTCCTTGTCAAAATTTGTGGACGGAAAAAATAATCTGGATAAAATTCTAGGAACTAAGGTAAATTTTCAGAAGGAAGGGTTGGGCTATAATCCCTCAAATAAGAAGAGCTTTCAAAACAAAGTTCAAACTTCTTTTGTTTCCAGCTCAACCTCTCACAACCCTCAGAACCTTCCAGGTTATCAATCTACTGCTCAAGAGAAAACAACAGAAAAATAGAAAGAAAAGCATCAACATATTCCTCTTCCGACTCTGCATGTTTCACCCACTCACTCGCATGCATCTAGAAAGAAAATGATCTGTCACTACTGTCACAAATATGGAAATTTGATGCATGAGTGTAATTTGATGGAAAAAGATGACCTAGCAGCTGCTCAAAATAATTAGGGTAGAAAACATGTCCATAGGGAAAAGAAAATTCATTGTTATAACTGTGAAAAAATAGGACATGTTGCTGCACAATGCTGGTTAGGCCCTCATAGAAATACCTTTTCTAATTGTTCTCATTGTGGAAAACATGGCCATACAGTCAAGGACTGTTGGCATGCTCAGGGAAGAACTTTCTCTCAGAATATAAAACTCCCTGCAAATAGAAATATTTTTGGAAGAAATAAAACTATTTTTAAAGAAAAGAGTCTGGCATGCTTTGAATGTGGAAAATTTGGCCACCGAGCTTCGGAATGCTGGGGGGCAGGTAATGGTAAACCAAAATCTCATGCAAGTAACAGAAATCTTCATGCCAATGCACATAAAATTTATGTTCAGAATAATGCACACAGATTCCATGCTAACAATGTTGTGAATAAAAAAAATTCAAGATCTGCTGTTTCCTGTCATTATAGTGGGCAGGTTGGGCACTCCATGAGTGAGTGTAATTTAATGAAGTCTGATGACTTACATGCCCAAAGAATGTGGAAAGCACCTCTCAAAGGTGTTACTAACAAAGTAGGACCCAAGAAGTCTTGGGTACCTAGAAACACAAAATGAGATCTGTGCTTTACAGCTATGCCTTGGGATGAGGAATAAAAGGGGGTCAAATAAACCAAGGCATCCAAAGTACGGTAAACCCCAACTCTGCTGATTAAATGTTTCTTCACCTGAATTTTTTTTTAATTGAACATCATGCTTAATATGTCAATGCATACATGTCCAGAACTGCATCTGCCTTTTGTAATTTTCTTTTATCATGCACTGATGCATACATGAGTTTAAAGAATGTCTGCATTTGATGCATACATATGTTAATTGCAGTTAGTTGATATTTTGCATAATCTCTGAAAATAAATTGCATTCTAAAAAATCTGAAAAGGTGAGTTGAGTAAGTCTGTTGCTTGGATGATGTCTCAAGCTTAAAAATGTTCATTTGCACATTTGACATGCACATGCATCACAATTGCATTTAAGTGGCACAATGTTAGCTAAAAGATGCATGTAGAACTGCATATGCATTGGATTGTCATGCATGACTCTTGGTATATAAATAGTAAGATACTAAAGGGCCGATGAACTCTGTCTGGAAGTGCTTACTATGTGTGAGGTAGTCTTTAGACCAAGTCCTCCGCCTTGTACCATAGGTCAGAGTTGCATACATTTAGGAATGTTAGATCATGCATACATTTAGGGGGAGCATTATTCATATTCTACCATCTGAACTTTCCATCTTCAGATTGAACTGCTATCTTGCCTAAATCCCTGTGATGAATGTGTAATGCAACACATTTCAGCTTCCTGCTTCAACTGTTATCAGCCATCTTCACTCATCCTATTCATTGGTATCATCTGTTGAGTTGGTTGTTCCCAAAAAAAAAAGTTACCTCCTTTCCTGAAAACTCAGAAAGAATTCTCTGTACATATCCTGATCATAAATCTGAAAAATAACTTAAACAGGAATCTTCTATTAGATAGGATTATGAATATCTGATTCTTTCAGCCGGATGATGTTTCATGTATGTCTTGTGTTTGCTTATGAACATATCTTGAAAATATCTGAGTTGGTCTTAATAAACTTTAACCAACATTTTCATGTTGAGTCTTTTAAACTCTTCTGAATTCTAAAAATTCTGAAATCATGATATTCCTTGATTGATATGTATGAAATTAGTATTGATTTTTAAACATCTGAGAATATGGATTATGTCTAAGGGTAAATCTTGTCAGAGCAATGACCTTGGTCACTGAGAAATCATGTCCAAAGGACTGTGTCATGAGGTGCCATAGTTAACTCTGCTTAAAAATGATTGATAATCTGGCAGAGCAATAGCATGCACACTGAGAAATACATCTCACTCATCAAAGAAATGATATGTAGTGTATCATGAAGTGTAAATGCAATCTCTGTTCCTATGAAGCATGACAGTTAGTCCATCCAAGTGCTTAGGGATACTGGCGTCTAAATAACGTGTATCCTCTAGTTACAAGGGTGTACTAAACTCAAGTGCTCATGAAGAATGTTATGAAAATTGCTGCTAATCTAGTATACTATTTGAAAGATATGTCCAAAAGAAATATCCTATTGGAACCCTTGACAGAAACAAATGTTTTTCTTATGTGTTTAACTTCATTACTATTGATTGCATCTCTTAAAGGAATCTTTGAAATTAAGTGAGTAAGGAAGAAGAAGGTTAAACAAGACTGTCAATGTGAAAGCAAGGTTCACCTTTATTAAAATTGATTTCAGATATGACTACAGAAAGCTTATGAACAAGCCTTGCATACATCATATTCTGATCTGACTTGTCAATGAAGATCATTCATAAATCTCTATAATAGAAGAGTCTGAAATACCTATTTAATCAGATTTATGAAATTGATATCCCATTGAAAACCTTTCTCTTTTATTCTGAGTGCCTTCTTTCTCACAATGGACTCCATTATTTCAGACTTAACTGTTGATTTCTTTATCTCCTGTGCTTCATTCCAATCACTGTCCATCTAAGGGGGAGAATTTTTGCATGTCCCTGTGGTTCAATGTTCATTCAGGAGAGTATCCTGTCAGGGGGAGTTTTAGATAATATTAACTTTGTTTGCAAAATACCTCCTATTTCAAATTCTTAAACAGTCAATGACCACTTCATTCTTTTTGATGTTGACAAAGGGGGAGAATTTTTGGTGTGAGTCATTAGTCTTTATTGGTGCATGCATTAGAATTTTTGGTGTGAGTCATTAGTCTTTATTGGTGCATGCATTAGTCATTATGGGTGCATGTTTATGAACTGTCACATGGTATTTCATAATCATCATGATGGACCTATTGTAATGACTCATAATATTGCCATCATCAAAAAGGGGGAGATTGTTGTGTCCCCTGTGGTTCTGGAGTTTTGATGATGACAGTATTATGTCTCATTATGTTTACATCCTTGATGATATAATCCTGTTGCATTATGAGAAACTGTCAGAACAGGGTTGAGGATGTCTCACAGATCATGAAGTTAACCCAAGTCAAAGAGTCAAAGTTAAATCATGACAGGTAAGGTGAATGCTCAGATCAGGTAATGCTTTAATTACTTCTCCTGCAAACATTCAGTTCATGTCTGCTATATGCATTCAATTCATTGATCCATGTTTATTGTGCATTGCCTCACATCAAGTCTAGACATCCTGGTTGCATTCTAAGTCTACACAACCTGCTAGGTCGGTCTTCAAAGTATGTACATTGATCTTCAAGGCATCAAGTCTATACACTAGATTGTTAGCCCTTTCAACTCTATACATTCAAGTGTGAACCTTTAAGTCCATACATCGCTTCAGACTAATGCTTGTACATCGGACAGTGTTCAGGCGAAGTCTATACATCAGTCCTCAAGTGTTACAAGTCTATACATTGGCCAAGGGTCTTCAAGTCCATACACAGTTGTCTGATGCATATTGATTGAAGTCTGTACATTGGGTTTTTCACATGAAATATGTACAACCGTTCACTGTTGAAGTCCATACACTGGACTGTTAGGTCATGTCTACACTGGGTCTCAATGTACACACTTATTCATTGTGCTGCTTCACGAACAAAGTCTGAACATCCTCCAATGAACTTTGAAGTCTATACACTGATTCACTATTCATCACCTTTGGGCATCAAAGTCTGTACATCGCCTTCAATCTTCAAAGTCTATACACTGGCTTATTTTTCAAGTCTGTACAGCCGTTTGCATTGTATTTCAAGTCTAGACATTGCATTGTTGCATTCATCGTCTTCGTGTCATTTTCTTATTGTGTCTTCGTGTTGTGTCTATGTCTTCGAGTTATTTTTGTGTTTGAGTCTTCACGTTATTTTTGTTATTCGTGTCTTCGTGTTGTTTTTCCTAGACCTCGTGTCGCTCTTATTTTGTAACCACAATTCGTGTCGGTTTCAATTGTCTCTGTGTTTGTGTCGTCGAGTTGTTTTTATGACTTCGTGTTGTATCCTTGTTGTGTCTTCGTGTCGTTTCCTTATTGTGTCTTCGTGTTGTCTCCGTGTCATCCTCGTCTTCGAGTCGTTCGTACGTTCGATCAACTTAGTACTCGAGTTGTTACAGTATATTTCGTGTCGTTCCCTTTGTAGTGTTAGTGTCACTTACTGTTGTTCCTCGAGTCGTTTCCTCTTCTGGTTTCACTGCTTCATCACGTGTCGTGATAGCCGTGTCTGTTTTTCTGTCATCGTGTTGTCTTTCCTAGACCCCGTGTCTGTCTCGCCTTGTGACCACACTTCGTGTCAGTTTTTATGTTTCATCTTCGAGTTGGTTTCAGTCCATCTTGTTCTCGTGCCGTTCTCTTTGCTGGTTATTATGTCGTGTTGTTTTTGTATTTGAGTCTTCGTGTTATGCTTGTGTTCATAACCTCGTGTCGTTCTCTTTGTAATATTTGTTTTGTCACCTTTGAACCTCGTGTCGTTCTCGTTTTACCTCGTGATGTTTTAATCTAACCTCGTGTCATTCTCTCTTTATTTAGTACTGTAGTAATCTTGTGTATCTCGTGTCATTCTCAGTATAGTGCATCGTGTATTGCTATCACATACCTCATGCAGCTTTAGTTATTGTGGCCCTGAGTCTTAAACGTGTTAATTCCTTGCAGAAGAAGGTGGTCCAAGGAAATATTCCCCAGTGACTGGGTAGCACATGATCCGAGGCTAGAATGAAGCTTGCTGAGAGACTGCCACGTGGTCCGAATACTTAAGGCTGGAAATGTGGAGGTCACACGTCGGGGGTGATGATGATGCTGCTGCTATATATATGAGCCTTCTTCCACAGAAGAAAAAATATCGAAGAAGAAAAGCCTGGAGAGTAGAAGGCCCTTCGATCCAGAAGAAAAGAAGAGAGTAGAGAAGAGAGTGAGAGTGAGAGCAGAAGAAGAAAAATGGAGAGAGATAGTGCCAGTGAGAAGAGAAGAAGAAGAAAAAGAAGAGTGGTAGAGTGAGAGAAGCTGCAGAAGTAAAAGGAGAAAGAGAGAGAGCTCGCGAGTGAGAGAAGGAAGCAGAGAAGAAAAGGAAGAGAAAGAAGAAGAGAGAACGAGAGATGGGAAGCTTCATCTGAAGACTTGTTCCTACTGGACCGTGGATCAGATCCAGGCCAGTCAGCTCCATTGAGAGCCACATTTGTGTTTTCATCTTTTACAGCTTTCTGATTGCTGTGTTATTTTCGTTTATTGTTTTCCCTTTGTTTTTCTGATTATCTTTGGTGTTCCGATTGCCCTGTTGGGGATCGGGTTCCTCCTGTTGATTCAGGAGAAGGGAGATCTGATCTCCGGGTTGCAAGTGATAGGTTGTCACTTGTGGGTTCCCTCTGGTTAGAGGAAGGGAGGCTAGCCCTCCGGTTCTTGGCTTGTGGTTGCAAGTCCAGGTGTCCCTCCGGTTGGGAGAAAGAGAGGTCTTCGACCTCTGGTTTGCTGGTGACTGGAAGTCACCGGTTGGTTCCCTCCTGGTCTGGAGGAAGAGAGACTTCGGTCTCTGGTTTCCAAGTGGCTGAAAGTCACTTGGGGTGTCCCTCCGGTTGGGAGGAAGAGGGGAGCGTGTTCCCCTGGTCAAGCTGTTTGGCAGCATTTGTTGCAGACTGAGTCTGCGGTTTCTAGCGTGAGCTAGTGGAATCCTCACTCCCAACCGGAGTGAGGGGTGGATGTAGGTCTGGAGGACTGAACAACCTAAAAATCTATTGAGCAGTGGTTTGATTGCTTGAGTTGCTTCCGCTAGATGCTTGAATAGGCACGCTCCATCTGCTTGTTATTTTGTTTAATCGAATTTGCTTAATTCCGGAACTTGCCTAGCATCTGAGTTTTTGAATTGGGCATTATTCGTAGTAGGATACATTCACCCCCCTCTGTATCCGGGCATAGCACCCTAACACTTTTTACTTGTGGGGTTAAATCCTAGACCTTCTTTTCTGAAATTACTTTGGGCTCCCATTATAGCTTCCAAATTTTCCTTTCCTTGAACCATCTTCTCAAGGGAGTTTTGATTATTCTCATTTTATTTATGCAGATTTTTAAGTTCTTCTTGAAGTTTTAGATTCGCTTCCTTGACAACTTCAAACTTCTCATTAGCAATTTTTGTCTCATCTTTAAATCTTTGCATCCTGATTTTTCGCTCATCAACCACTTCCATTAAATGTTCATTTTCCTTCCTTAGGTCTTTAACCATAACTTTATCACTGTCACATTCAGCAAGCATTTTCTTCAAAGCAGCAATTTCAGTTTCTAATTCTACATTTTTCTCATTTAGTGTTGTGTCATTTGCAAGATTATTAATCATTTTTTTCAATGATTTGTTTTCCTTTTTGATATGATCATACTTATCAAGCAATTCTCCATAAGCATCCTCCCAATCACTACAAGTAAAAATTTCAAAGGGAGAGATTACCTCATCCTCATCGTCTCCCTTAGCCCTCAAACAAATCTTTCCTTCACTTTCTTCCTCGGAGGTGCATTCTTATTCTTCATCCACCTCCTCGTCACTCTAGGTGCTCACCATTGCCTTAGCCTGTTTTCCCTTCCATTTGGGTTGGATTTTCTTTACCGCTTATGGGCATTTGAACCTGACCTGCCTAGGCTTCCTGCAATGGTAACATGTAAGTTTGTTAGTTTTCTTGGCAATTTCAGACTTATACTTGGAAAATCTTTTTACATGTGGCCTTTTCTCCATAAGGCCCTTACCTTCCCTTCTTAATTTTTTTTTGAACTTCCTAGTTAACATGGAAAATTCTTCAGAGTCTTCCTCAGTACTAGATGACTCACTCTCACCAGAGGAACCTTGGTTGGATGGAGTGGCTTTCAATATGAGAGACTTCTTTTTCCTCACTTCTTCCTCATTTCTTTTTAAGTTGATTTCATAGGTCATCAGAGACCCTATCTATTCATCCACTGTAGTGGTAGCTAAGTTCCTAGATTCTTCAACAACCATTGCCTTGGTGTGCCAAATGGGAGTGAGGGATCTAAGTATTTTCCTGACTAACTCATACTCGGTATAAACCTTCCCTAAACTTGTAAGACCATTGGTTAGTTGTGTGAGTCTGCCATACATATCACTAATGGTCTCGTCATGTTTCATTCTGAAAGCTTGATATTTAGAAATAAGCACGTTAGACTTTGTTTCCCTTACCTCAGAGGTGCCCTCATAGATTACCTCGAGGTGATCCCACATCTCCTTGGCTGTTGAGGATGATGAAATTCATGAGTATCCAGCCGGGTGCAGAGAGCACTGCATATTGTTTATGGCCTGCCAGTTTATATTTCATCTTCTGATTTTATTTCTTGTCCATGCATCTTCATCTTCAGGAAGCTAGAAGGGACCTTTGCTCACCACTCTTCATACTTCATGGTCTTGAGCGCGCAGAAAGAACTGCATACGATTTTTCCAATAATTATAATTAGTCCTTGTGAAATAGGGTGGTCTATTAATAGAGTGTCCTTCAGCCATTAGCCCCTTAGACTCCATTCCACTGAATCTCCCCGGGTTGTAAGACCCTAAACAGGAGAGCCAAGCTCTGATACCACATGTTGATACAGCGGAATAGATACTCTAGAGGGGGGTGAATAGATTATCACCCACTTTTTGCAATGTGCTACCTAAGACTGGATAATCAGAATAGAGATGAAAAATGAAATGCTAGATTTGAGATATGATTCAAGTGAGCCTAAGCATTCATCTAGCGGTACAGATCACACAAGGAAGAACAAGCAAACCACACAATGAGACAGTATTTTTTAGGTGGTTCGGTCTCTATCCAGAGACCTACGTCCACCCCCCACTAAACCAGTGAGGATCCCTGCTGCCACACAGCTGAAATGAGGAACAAATCCTCAACAAACAGCTAAGCATCACAGCTTGCTTTCCAGAGGAACAGATCCTCAACAACAACTGAGATTCACAGCTTGTTACCGCAGAGCCTCACAGCTTGCTACCAAGAGGAATAGATCCTCTAACCCGCTGCCAAATAGCTTGAGGAAGGGCACGTAGGGCCCAACACCACAGATCTGAGAAAGCTTCTCTATCTATCTTCCTACTCATAGGGTAAGGATGATTCAAAAGATTCTAGCTACAAGATCAAATGAAAAACAAAATGCTGAGAGAACAGACAAGTTTCAACAACTAAGATCAGATAAGAAAGTCCTTGTCTGAAGACTGGAAGATGTCCTTGACTGCTTCCAGATGTGCGACCCCCTCTCCAGGTAGCTTTCCTGACTGCTGGATGAAGCTTCTTCTTATTCGCTGAAAGCTGGAGATGGTCCTTTTTATCTTCACTGACGGGCTATGATCAGATGGAGATTCTTCTTCATGGAGCTGCAGAGAAGTGGCTTGAAAACTACGGAAGAGGAGCTTGTCTTCTCTATTCTCCCAGTCTCACTCTACATCGCTTCTTCTCTTTCTCCGAATGGGGGCTCTTCCTTTCACTCCAAGCTTGTTGCTCGTACACCCTTTCTCGTGCCTTTGATATGCACTCCACACGCCCGGATCAAAAAGTGAATCAAATATCCTCATGGGGCACTTTGTGGATAATGCCAAAGGTAGGGAATAATTCCCTCCAAAAGTGTGCTTCGAGAAGCTGCCACCTCGTACGGATAGGATCACCAATGATTGCACACGGATTCAGGACCCAACATAGTACCCAGTAAGTATTCGAATGGCTTTGGGACTGATAGTGGCTACTTGGGTGTTTGTCACTGGAACCAGCTATTTGTCACCACAACATAGCTATTTTTCACCCTTAGCGGCTATCTGTTTCCTTTACAAAGCCATTTTTAACCCTTACGATCCATAAGTTGTCGCCTTCCTCCTTCTTACAAAAAGTGTTGGCTTCTGTGAACTGGAGTCAACTCCAGAGCTGAATGGAGTAGACTCTCCCTCTTCGAGTTTCTTCTTCTTCTCATTGGTCAGCTCTAGTGAGCTATTTTTCACCGCTAATGCGCTTTTGTCTACCTTGCCCATGCATTTGTCACCCTTATCTCCTGTAAGCCGTCGCCTTTGAACATGTGTTACCGGAGAAGGCTTTGTAGGTTGTTGCCGTTGAAAGCAATTTGTCACCCCTGGGTGACTTCATTTCTCCCTTGAAGCTTAGAAGACTGCTCTCTTGTGAAGCTGCTATCAAATCAACTCCTCTTAATCTCTTTTCTTCTCTTCTTGTGCTTGAACGAGCTTCACGAATCTCCCAGTGTTGCTTCTGCTAGAACCCATCACAGTCGGATTCCATTTGAACTAAGGATGAATTTCCTCCTTTGGTCTTGAAGGAGTTTATCAGTGTCATCCAAAGCTTAAGGAAACTCCAAATCTAAAATGATAAGGTTTAGAAACTCATGCACATCTATTTTCAATGAAGAAGCTTGATCATTCTCCATGTTTCACTACTATCGGCCATTTGTCACCATTAGGAAGCTATTTTTCACTACTATCGGTCAATTTTCAGCTCTAATGAGCTATTTGTCACCACTAACCGCTGGGTGCCGTCACCTTTGATAGCTCTTCTATTCTTTGAAAAAATAATGTGACTGTGTCGACTCCATCTGAAGTTGGAGTCGACACCTCTTCTACAATTTTCATGCTTTGAGCTCCTTTCAGCCTCATGAGCTATTTGTCACATGTAAGGGCCTATTTGTCACCATTATCCGATATTTTACACCCTTAACTGAACATTTATTAGCGATAAGTTGTCGTACTTTTCTGCTTGGTGGAGTCGACTCCAGTTCATCATGAAGTCGACTCTCCTTGATTTTCATGCATCTGGCTTGATTTTCATACATCTGGCCATTCCTTTGTCCAAAATCGAGCCCGTCTTCACAAAACTCATGGATATTAATGTATTAACATTATCAAAAATATTTTTCAGCATCAAACACATATGAAACTCAAGAATCAAAACATATGAAACTCAAATATCAAAAACGTATAAACCTCAAGGATGAAAGATGTATGAAACTTAAGGATCAAAAACACATGAAACTCAATGATGAGTCATAGTGTTGATATCATCAAAACACAGGGGCACAACAGTCCACACCATTGTGATGGGGATATATGGGCGTCGGGTGCCTAGGGCACTATTGTGGCTGGGACATCTTGGCAGTCGGGTGCCGAGGGCACCATGATGACTGGGGTATCTAGGCAGTCGGGTGCCTAGGGCACCGTTGAGACCGAGGCAGCCGGGCATTGTCAGGACTGGCAGTTGGGTGCCGGGGGCACCGTTGTGGCTTAAAGTAGCTGGATGTCATGAGACCCTGGTGGTCGCATTTGGGGCACGTTCATTGAGGCAGGGGCCTAACACTTAATCTTGCATCAGGACTTGTGAAGTATGCTCATTATCCGGGTAATTGCATTTAGGGCCCGCTCGTCAAAGTGACATCTGGGAGGCTCACGATTATCAAGGCGGGGATCGACAGTGTGCTTTTATCCAAGCAACACCTAGGTAGGGCACATTCATCGAGGTAATGTCTGAGCAAGGTGCAATTGGGAAGCAACATCCGGACAGGTTACGTTCGTCAAGGTAAGGACTTGACACTATGTCTTGTATCAAGACTAGCGAACACGCTTTGGTTCGATGGGGAAACTTGTGTCTTAGTTAAACGTCGTACGATGGATGGTCATGCGACATACCCTCGACGTGTGTTTAGCCGAACAAGCCAACCAACATAGCCTTCTGAGCTCCGCGCTCTAAGTGCTCCTTGCATGTGCTGGGTCTGGGCTGCTAGATCCTCAATTCATCTCCCTGAGGCCCATGGCCTTCCAAGGGTATTTATAGGCTAAGGGTATGGTCGGGTTGTGGGTTTAAGGGGTTTGAGGCACCACCCCGCGTAAATGAGTTTAAGAGGGCTGGGTTTAGGCGGGCTGGGTGAGGAGAGAGAAGGATAGAAGGGTTTAGGTGGGGCTAGCACCACCCTGCGTAAAGGGGGGGTTATGCTAGTTAGCTGGGTTTACGGAGGTTGGGTGAAGAGAGAGAAGAGAGGTTTAGGGGGCTGGGTTCCACCCCATGTAAAGGGGGGTTTACATCGGTTAGGTGGGTTTACGAGGATTGGGTGAAGAGAGAGAAGAGAGGTTTTAGGGGGGCTGGGTTCCACCCAGCGTAAAGGGGGTTTACGCGGGTTAGGTGAGTTTACGAGGGTTGCGTGAAGAGAGAGAAGAGAGAGAGGTTTAGGGGGGCTAGGTTCCACCCCGCATAAAGGGGGGTTTTCGCAGGTTAGGTGGGTTTACGAGGGTTGGGTGAAGGGAGGGAAGAGAGGTTTAGGGGGGCTGGGTTCCACCCCATGTAAACGGGGGGTTTACGCGGCTTAGGTGGGCGTACGAGGGTTGGGTGAAGAGAGAGAAGAGAGGTTTAGGGGGGCTGGGTTTCACCCCGCATAAAGTGGGGGTTTACGCAGGTTAGGTGGGTTTACGAGGGTTAGGTGGAGAGAAAAGAGGTTTAGGGTGGTTGTGTTGAGTGTGGGTCCCACAAGGGGTTTACGAGGGTTGGGCGCCTCTCTCCTCCCTTTGTTTTTTTTTTTGTTTTTTTTTGAGAGAAAAAAGGGTGTGGGCTCGGGTTTAGGAGGGTTGGGCGACAAACCCGCCTAAACCCACCCATGGGTTTAAGCAGGGTGGGGCGGCCAAGCCACCCCTAGCCTGCGTAAAGCCCTTCGCAGGGGTGGTTTATCGGGGGTGGACAACAGGAGGAGGAGGGAAAATATTTAAAACTCCCGTGGACCCACTCTAGACCCCCCACGTGTGCATTTGGACTGCTTATTTTGGCATTTGGACTGGCTTTTGGACAGGGTTTGAACCACTTGAAGATCAGGTTGCTGAGTTGCTCGAGCTCACCTCTCGGACCACGTGCTTCATCTTGGATGTTCCTCGGACACTTTTCGTACGCTCCACGTGGTTAGTTGACCCCGTTTTTGACTGAAACTGGGCTGGGATGGATGCTGGACGGAGCTGGGAGGCCACGCCCCAGGGCCTCGGGCATCCTTGGCATGGGGAACGCCGCTGGCCGCTAGTGTCTCAGAAAAGTGATGGTGACATCAGAGCAAGACCACCCACATTTTATTTTGCATTTGTGTCCTTATTATTTGCATTTATACCCTTGTGTAATTGGGTACGCAATTGTATGGCAAGTATAAGCCAAAACGTGAGTCTTTAGGTTTTAGTGGGTTTATGTGCAAAAGTCCAGTAGGTCCAGCAAGGGGCCCCCACATTCTTCCCCATTAGTCCACCTAAGCCCTAGGGGCCCATGTGGGGCTGGTCCAAGGTCCAAGGTGGGCTTCTAGAAAGATTATTTTCCTCTTGGACCAAGGAAGACAAATGGCATCTTAATGCCATGAAAGTCAAGGGGGCGCCCCCTTCATAGGAAATTAGTTTTATTTTATTTACTTTGGTCTTTTACACACATGGGAGAATAATTTCTGCCCTTCCCCATTTGCCCCTCCCTAACCCTAGATCTGTGGGTAGTCTAGGCCTTTTTTACTTTTCTATATAAGCCATGTATTTTATGAATTACTTAGCATTAATGAGAAGAAAAATCTATTTGTGCTCACAAGGCCTAAGGGCGCCACTCTCTCCCCCCCTAGAGCTGTGAGGGCTCTGATTTCAGAGGTGTGAAGCCTCTCCTCCACCACCTCTCTAAGTGTGATGCTCAGCTCCGCCGCCGTCGCCGCATGGAGCCGCCATCGCACCACCGTCGCCTCTTCTTCGAAGTTCTATCCATCCCTGGACAGAACCATATTGTGAGATTTTTAGCTCTCCATCAGAAGCTCAGGTCGCACCCAAAATTGGAGGGTGCGTCCCCCACTTCCCCACCATCCTCCACACAAAAATTCAGCCCATTAAACCTACGTTTGCTATTTTTACAATGTCCTTCTTTCCACCCCCAGCAACATGTCTTCTGTATAGATCTTGTTACAGCAGCCCTATTCTTCCTTTGTTCGACCCCCTTAACCATTTCTGATGGATCTCAAATTTGGACTGGGTGTTTTGCCCACCAAAACCAACCTCCACAATTTTTTTCACGAATTTAGATTTTCATTTGCCCCTCTGGAAAATTAAAACTCAGGCCAAAATCTGTTCTGTCCTATGCAGTCCAGATCTGACCCCTGACCACCAACAAATCTATTTCCCCAGTCAAATCACCTTTAAAAAATCCAAAAAAAATATTGGCGTTTTCCTTACTTCCCCCTCTATAATTTTCATAAAGGGACCAACTCCCAGATCTCATGTCTTGGTCGCGGTCAACGCCCATTCTCAGGTAGGTCCAAATCTGTCCTACCAAATCTGAACCTGAGAGCCAGCCTGTTGTAAAATCATCCATGAAAAATAAGGTCCCCTCAAAATTACTATGATACCAGAGCGTTGAAGATCTCTGAAAGAGCTTTCTAACGGCACAAGTCTCGCGTCAATCAGAGGTCGGGGCTGATCGCAGCAGCCGTTCTCGTCGGGTCGCGCACTGCAGAACAGAAGAACCAGCCCGTGGACAGCAAGCTGCACCGACTGCCCGGTCGGCCGACCCACCTTCCACAAGGCGAACCAGCACATCGCCTTCTACAAGGTGAACCAGTACATCACCTTCCCAGGGAACATCCCTCCAGGAACCACCGTCGCAACAGTACCATCCCCGGCCCACTCGGCCCGCCGACCAGGATGTGGACCCCATAGTTGCCGGCGTGCGCTACCACCGAAGTTGTCCAAGTTGCTGCCCATCAACCCAAGATCGGTTCTCCCGGGCCCACATTATAGCCCTTTACCTCCCTGCGTGGAGTGGACAGTAATTTCATTTATTATAATTATTGTAATATTTTCACCGGGAGTTACCGTACTTGGCCGGGGTCGTCTTCCCCACGCCCGGCGCTTGAAGATATCGTGTCCGCTCTCCATCTTGGCATTTGCTTTACTCGTATTTATTTGTATATGCCGTTGTGAGTGATAGGATTATTAGCCTGATATATTGTTATCACCGCTTCGAGAGTGTGAGTGTGACCCATCCCATGACTCGATCCGAGCACGCGGAAAAGCTGATACCCTCAACTCATTGCCGGTTTCTCAACCGAGCACGATCCCGCATTTCCCTCGCATAGGGACGACCGCGAGCTAGAGTCCCAGGTCCACGTCTCTATCCCGCATCAAATTGGTATCAGAGCTGAAGGTTGAGTCTAGGGTAGTATTTGCTCAAAAATAAAAAAAAAGTCATTTACGTCGGTCCAAGGTTGCATTGCATCCCAATACCCGGTATATCAAAAGGTGTTACCTGAATGTTAGGTTATACCTATCGGGAAGGCCGCACACTTGTGTGAGAGGATCTTCGGATCCTAGAACTCCGCCTAGTACCAGATATTAGTTGAGTCTAGATTTGTAGTTGAGTCGGCATTCCAACTGTGCAACACATTTTAGAGTCGTGTCTAGTATCTTGTCCAAGTGTCGGCATGTCCATGTTGTAGTTCCCCAATCTCCCATGGATTCCCAATCGCCCAAGCGATATCACTGGCTGCATGACACCCATGGGCTTGGAAACCATCCCATCCACTTCCATAGGCCTGAAGCCTCGGACTTTCATGGCTCCAAGGTCCCGAGCGACTACCTCAAGTGGGAAGCCGCCATGGACAAGTATTTTGAGTGTTACACTATGTCCGATGCCATGCAAGTCAGTTTTGCCCAAAAGAGGCTTGTCCACGAGGCCGCCTGGAAATGGGAGAGCATTGAGCCATAAGGGAGGTTAAGAGGCAATGACCTGTCGAGTCATGATGGGAGATAAAGGATGAGCTTAGAAAGATCTACTTGCCCCGCCCAGTCGCCTCCAACCAGCCTCACCTTGGCACCTCCAACCGACCCCACCCAATCACCTCCAACCAAGTAGGTCATAGTCGGAGGCAAAGAACCCCACATGTAGACGAGCCTAAGCCCAATCCCAGGCCGAGTGATTACGGGCGAGTCCACCACAATACCCCTACTCCAACCCGCACCGTTGCCGAACTTGTGCAAATGATTTCGGATCGGGTGGATAGGAGGTTCATTTATATTGAATCATTAGTCTCCCCTTGCCCATCCCGAGACATGAGGTAGCCATACCCGAGCCTAGGGAGGTCATAGCCGGTAGCCCCAACCCGTCCCCATCTCCGGGGTCCCAAGGACCTCTTCCCCTCCGAAAGGACTATCCTTCCCCACCCACGATAGCTCCTTTGCCCCCACCCCTACCTTCGGGTCTTTATTCGGAGCTACCTCAACAGAAGCCACCCGTATTTCTAACGGGAAAGCTTTTCATTGTCGAGCCACTACTTAGTTGGCTCAAGATAGGCTTGGTCCCTAGGCCGCCTTTCCACCCATCCATGGACCCCACACTACAACTAGTGCCCATCAACTCCTTCCACACAACTTTTCGGTCTTCTCACCATGTTGATACATTGGACGACCTTCTTAAAGGGTTAGACCGGCAGTTGCAGTTGACACACTTATTGGCCTGAGGCTTTGACCAACCTAATAGTCGTAGCTTCACATATCCCGCCGTAGAGTCCATTACCTCTGTGTGCACCATGGGTCGTGTCACCACGGAGATTCTCCTCTTCCTTCCCTTGCCAGCCGAGCCTTATTTCATTCCACTCTTCGCGATAGAGGAACACTAGCTTCCATTTGAGAGCACCGTCCCATCTTCCCTAGTGCATGAAGGTGACCACCTACGCCTTCAAGAATTTCAAACATGGGACCGTGACCTATGGGAGCCCAGTTCGAGGGGTTACACTTTCTTCGATCCATTTGATACATTTCCTAGTGAACCCCTTGCCCAGCCATATCTACTCCCCTTTTTCACGGGAGTCCACTACCACACATGTTCCCCACGGGCCAGGCCACTTACACTCAACTAGGGGCCCTATCACATAGGGGTGGCGAAGAAGGAGCATTCGGCTCTCCTAGCCCTCCCAAGTCTCCCAAATCCGACGGGCAACTGCATGCTAGGGACAGATTAGTATGTCTAGGAGTCCCCCATTCTGTCAACCATCGGTTGCGTCTAGTGTATGCATGGCACACATTCGGATGTCCTGGTCCACCATTACATGTGTATAGGTCGGACATATGTCCTGGTCCAACAGTAGGTTTGTCTAGGGTCTTGTGTTTTTGTGTATGCATGTGTCGAGCATATTAGGAGTCGAGTCCGTCTCATGTCAGCTCGCATTGTCAGTCCCTTTCGAGTTTTAGGCAAGTCGGATCTAATGCATACGTTGGAGACTTACCGGAATTTGGGATCGGCTCTACCTCAACATATCACATCTAGTCACATCAAGGGACTCAGCGGTGATTCCTATTGAGTCTTTGAGCCGCCTCTCACCTTTGAGAGTGACCCCACCTCGGAGTGTCCACCTCTAGACTCATTCCCCAGCAGCGTGAGCATATCGAATCTATACGGGATGAGCAGGTGACTATTACATGGAGTGGAGCGTACTCCGCGCTTCCAGGTTCAGTGACGGATCCGCTGGAGTCACACGAGCAGCCGCACCCCTTACTCGACGGGGTCGAGTTCTTCCCACCCCGGGAGAATTGATGGGGACATCAGGGCAAGACCACCCACATTTTATTTTACATTTGTGTCCTTTTTATTTGCATTTATACCTTTGTGTAATTGGGTACACAATTGTATGGCAAGTATAAGCCAAAATGTGAGTCTTTAAGTTTTAGTGGGTTTATGTGCAAAAGTCCAGTAGGTCCAGCAAGGGGCCCCCACATTCTTCCCCATTGGTCCACCTAAGCCCTAGGGGCCCATGTGGGGCTGGTCCAAGGTCGAAGGTGGGCTTCTAGAAAGATTCTTTTCCTCTTGGACCAAGGAAGACAAATGGCATCTTAATGCCATGAAAGTCAAGGGGGCGCCCCCTTCATAGGAAACTATTTTTATTTTATTTACTTTGGTCTTTTACACACATGGGAGAATAATTTCTGCCCTTCCCCATTTGCCCCTCTCTAACCCTAGATCTGTCGGTAGTCTTAGGGTTTGCCGACCCGGTGCGTCTCGCACCGACTCGCACGACCCGACCCGACTCAGGCCGGGACCGGGTCGACCGGGCTGTAGGTCGCCACCGGGTCGACCAATTATTTTAATATTATATTATATTATATTTTATACATAATGTGTGTTTTTCTATTTTATTATATTATTTTATATTATATATATATATATAAAGTGGTGTTTTAGAACGGGACGGACCGGGTCGTACCGAGACTGGAGCGACCCGACCCGACCCAGGCTGAGACCGGGTCGGCTGGGTCGACCGGGCCAGTAAACCCTGGGTAGTCTAGGCCTTTTTTACTTTTCTATATAAGCCATGTATTTTATGAATTACTTAGCATTAATGAGAAGAAAAATCCATTTGTGCTCACAAGGCCTAAGGGCGCCCTTCTCTCCCCCCCTAGAGCTGTGAGGGCTCTGATTTCAGAGGTGAGAAGCCTCTCCTCCACCACCTCTCTAAGTGTGAAGCTCAGCTCCGCCGCCGCCGCCGCCATGGAGCCGCCATCGCACCACCGTCGCCGCTTCTTCGGAGTTCTATCCATCCCTGGACAGAACCATATTGTGAGATTTTTAGCTCTCCATCAGAAGCTTAGGTCGCACCCAAAATTGGAGGGTGCGTACCCCACGTCCCCACCATCCTCCACAAAAAAATTTAGCCCATTAAACCTACGTTTGCTATTTTTACAATGTCATTCTTTCCACCCCCAGCAACATGTCTTCTGTATAGATCTTGTTACAGCAGCCCTATTCTTCCTTTGTTCGACCCCCTTAACCATTTCTGATTGATCTCAAATTTGGATTGGGTGTTCTTCCCACCAAAACCCACCTCCACAATATTTTTCACGAATTTAGAATTTCATTTACCCCTTGGGAAAATTAAAACTCAGGTCCAAATCTGTTTTGTCCTGTGCAGTCCAGATCCGACCCCTAACCACCAAAAAATCCATTTCCCTTGTCAAACCACATTTAGAAAATCCACAAAAAATGTTGGCGTCTTCCTTACTTCCCCCTCTATAACTTTCATAAAGGTCCCAACTCCCAGATCTGAAGTATTAGTCGTGGTCAAATCTATCCTGCCAAATCTGAACCTGAGAGCCAGCATGTTGTAAAATCATCCATGAAAAATATGGTCCCCTCAAAATTACTATGATACCAGAGGGTTGAAGATCTCTGAGAGAGCTTTCCAACAGTGCTAGTATCACATCAATCAGAGGTTGGGGCTGATCGCAACAACCGTTCTCGCCGGGTCACGCATTGCAGAACAGAAGAACCAGCCCGTGGACTGCAAGCCGCACCGACCGCCCGGCCGGCCGACTCGCCTTCCACAAGGCGAACCAGCACATTACCTTCCACAAGGCAAACTAGCACATCGCCTTCCCAGGGAACGTCCCTCCAGGAACCACCGTCGCAGCAGTACCATCCCCGGCCCACTCAGCCCGCTGACCAGGACGTGGACCCCACAGTTGTCGGCGTGCGCTACCACCGGAGTTGTCCATGTTGCTGCTCGTCAACCCAAGAACGGTCCTCCCGGGTCCACATTATAGCCCTTTACCTCCCTGCGTGGAGTGGGCAATAAATTCATTTGCCGTAATTATTGTAATATTTTCATCGGGAGTTACCGTACTTGGCCGGGGTCATCTTCCCCACGCCCGACGTGTGGAGGTATCGTATCCGCTCCCCATCTCGGCATTTGCTTTACTCGTATTTATTTGTATATGCCGCTGCGAGTGATAGGATTATTAGCCCGATATATTGTTATCACCGCTGCGAGAGAGTGAGTGTGACCCATCCCGTGACTCGATCCGAGCACGCGGAAAATCCGATACCCTCAACTCATTGCCGGTTTCTCAACCGCGCACGATCTCGCGTTTCCCTCGGATAGGGACGACCACGAGCTAGAGTCCCAGGTCCACATCTCCGTCCCGCATCAAGAAGCCCCTTTGCTCCTTTTTCTCCTTCTTGCTGGCTGGGGAAGGTTTGGATCGCCTGCTGCATGGCTTGTGTATTGACACAAGCTTCATAGCGAGGTTGATATGAGGTCCCCTTCAAGGTGTTCGTGATAATTCCCTGACCTTGTTGACATACCGTATAGGCTGGGTAGGGGCCCGAATGGTCCGCTAGGACTTGAAATCCCTGCTTAGCATTTCTAAGATAGTGAAAGGAAGGCATTAGGGGCGTGAGAGCCTGACCTTAAATAAAAATGTGCCGCTTTACATGGCGAGTTGTTGTGCGGCCTCGGGTTGCCCCGACAGCTATAACGAAAGCTGCCCACCACCGCATGTCTAGGAGTCGAGGGTGGTCCCCCTCCTTTGTAGTGACATTGGATGTCGGAGTGAGCGTTCCCAAGCCACGGATTGCCCTCGGTTTTTGGTAAGATGGCCATACACAGGATCACCCGCAAGGTGTTCGGGGTAATTCCCGACAATCACCTATGGACCGTATAGACCAGCTAGTGACCCCTGGAGCCCTGATTTGAGCTGGGGACTAAGCCCACTAGTGTTAGCTGGCTGAAAGGGGGCTTTCTGAAGGAATCCTGGGCCCCGTGGCTAGTGCCGCATGTCACGGCTTATTGTTGTGAGCTCTCGGGTTGGCTCGGGTAGCTAAATTGGTAGCAAGCAAATTCCACTTACTGGAAAGTAGGGGCTGGTCCCTGCCTTATGTAGAGTCATTATATGGCATGGAAAGTGATCCAAGACCCTTGGTTGACCGTGGGTTGATGTCGAATGGCTGGAAACAGGGTGCTTGAAGGGTGTTCAGTATAATTCCTGACACTCTGTTAGGAGCCGTATGGGCTGGCTAACGGCCTTCGAAGCTCGATTTGACCTCGGGCTGCAAAACCATTAGTGTTGAATTGCTAGGAAGAGGCGTATTGGGATAATCCATGCCTCATTCTTGGGTACCACATATTATGGCTTGTTGCTGGGAGCCCCTGGGTTTGCCTAGGTGGCTATGTTGTAGATGGGCCGACATGGTGAGTCGGGCAATCGGGGATGATCCCCACTTGTTGTTGAAGTTGTCGTGGACCCCGGCTAGCTGGTTCGGGCCCACAATTGAGCCTAGAATGTTGTAGGGGTGGTGAATAAACAATGCCCTTAAGGTGTTCGGGCATGGTCTCACAACTTTAAATCTGGGTTATTTGTTGGGTTATCCACTGGTATAAAATTGTGTTCTACAGGAAGACATATTGCTTCATATGGCTCACCCTCAATAGGTGTTAAATTAGAGGTTGAAAACCTTGATCATTCGACAGCAGAGTCCCTTGGAAATGGGGTATCTGAAATGGCAAGCATAGACATTATGGTATACCCTAGCGGTGATCAGAATCGGGACGAAATGCTGTAGCACGTAATCGGTGAATTCGATGGCACCCTCTCTAAAAGAATGAGCATCCAAAGCATTCAGATCTACAAACCAGCTTGCAGCCAACTGATGCTTGAATCTAACAGCTAGACAGTTCAGCAAGAACGACTCTTCTCTATTACCCCATTTCAGCGGGGCTAGGAATAAATCGAAACCTGGCATCTCTCTCTGCACGCGGCCGACAGCATTGTCCTACCGAGCGGGGGTGAATTTGGGGGCTCTAGTTAGCATATTATTTTCAGTCGATAGTTCTGTCAGGCCCAAGACTGCATCCCACTTGCGGGGCTCACCAAGCTGGTATATGGGTTCTATCCTTGGGGCACTCTCCACTAAATTATCTCTCTCCTTTAGGATGGCATACTCCAACTATCAGGCCATTATGTAGTTGTGCTTGCCACCGATGCTAAAGTGCTGCAAAAACAGGACCCGGTGCCTATCTTTTGGGTGATCAGTGCGGTAGCCCCCTACCCGGCTGAAGTGAAAGTCATTCCCGACCATGGTGATTCTGTCAACAGCCATGGGGTCTGTTTCTGAGTCTGACGATTCAACCAAGCTGGTGACTTCAGTATGTTCTCGATCCAGGTCAACAAAGTTCATCTAGGTCATGATAGGGGGCTCGGCTAAGCTCCCCGCTAGAGTACCATATGAGGTTGGGAGGCCAGAAGAAGAGGAAGTCCTCGAGAAAGCCATTGCACCTGGAAAATAAGAAGAAAATAAACGCATTAGCCATGGAACCTGTATGTGCATATGCATATAAGAAAGCCCTAAGAAAATTTCCAGCAGAGTCTCCCCTTAGCCAGAGGCTTTGGAGGTAGTTCAGCGGGTGCTCATCCACGTGTAAAGTGAAACGGTCCCTACATAACTGGGCATGCTCAACGGCAACTCTAGTTGGGCTCTTCGGAGGACATCGAACCTCAAGGACTAACTTGCTAGAGGGGATGTCCCTGGTGCCATGGGAAGGGACGAGATTCCACCCACAAAAAAATCTTGTCATGATCCGGCATCGCTGTCAATTGGCACAGAAGGGAGCGCGATCGTTGGGCTATCCCTAGGGCTCGCCAAGATGGCGACGACGGTGGACCGCGCCCGAGCCCTGGGAGAGCACTGTAGTGGCACTGTTGAGCCTCTATCGAAGGAGGGGAAGGGAAAGAAGAATAAGAGGGGGATAGCCCCACCCTCATGAAGAACAACAGCGGAGGAGGACCGCCACACACCGTGGTCTTCACTGTTGCCTCACTCGCCACCAACGATGGGAGAGACGAAGAGGCCGGCTACAACTTAAGGGGGGACGCCCCCGTGGGCTCACCTAGGGAAAGAAGTCTCCAGCGGAACAGGCATGAGAGGATTGATGTGGGTTGACGGAGGAGCTTCCCGGTAGCCAACGAAGGAAGAAGAGTGGGGGGGAAGAAACCCTCAACCCAGCTCCACTTTTAAAAGGGGGGAACGTGGTGAATCAGCATGACATCGCGGCCGAACACCAGCACCGGATCATAGAAGAACCAGCGCTAGATCACTTTTCCCCAACGTCGGATAGGGCTACGCCGGATCAACGAACGAAAGGGCCAAGAGACCCATGCACATTGAGTCGCTGACCGGTGGGAATCATAAAGCAATAGATTGTGCCGATTCCTTACAGCAAGAAACGCCGGATCAACATCCGCCAGATCAACATTCACGGGATCACAGATGAGGGGGCTGTCAGCTCACACTAGCCTATCCCTATAGTCCATGCCGGATCAGACTCCATGCCAGATCAACTAGAAAATGAAGCAGCACCAGATCACTGGAGTTCCTAAGCCGAAACAAACCAAGAGAGAGAGAGAGAGAGAGAGAGAGAGAGAGAGAGAGAGAGAGAGAGAGAGAGAGAGAGAGCAACGCCGGTTCACAATGGGGCCCAGCTTTAGATTAACTCAAACGAAGCAGCAACGGATCAGGTAGAAGCCCATGCGAGATCAATGCAAATTAACGCCCATGCCAGATCACCACGTAAGGGAAGCCAAAAGGAAAACCATGTCAACAGTCGGAGGAGGGTTAGAATAGCCTACCTATTCATCAGATGAAGTGTTGAGAATAAGTGAGGGCTGCACCCGCTGGTCCTGCTCCCTTGTCCCTTCTTTAAGCCACCTACAGGTGGGGGGCATTTGTTGGCACCTAAAATTTGATGTCGTGAATAAGGAGCGTTGTCAGCCCGAGCGAAGACAGAATCGGAAGAAAATCCCCAAGAACATTGACAAAAGTGTTGATGTGGTGTCGATTGAGCGGTGTCAGACCAGCTTAAAACTACGTCCGGGAAGGACGAAGAAACTTCAAAATTATAGGCGTGCAGAGCATTCATGATGATGCTCCCGAGGGAGGGAGTCGGCATGCTCCTGCCCAACGGTGAAAGTCAAAATGTCAAGAAAAGTTGAAATCAACCTGAATCGGCGTCAGATGAGTCACGCTGGATCAGCCTAAAACCCACTTCCGGGAAGGACGAATGAACCCCAAGATTGCAAGCGTGTGTCGCACGTCTGGCGATGCACCGGAGGAAAGGAGACGTCATGCTTCTACCCAACGGTGATAGTGGAAACATCAAGAAAGACACAAACCCACTTGAACCGACACTGTGGCTGTTTGAAGAAGATGATCCGATGTCAGTTCACATTCTTTGTGTGGGCATAAGCCACCCACGCCAGATCACCAAGAGGCTGCATCGGATCACCACCGAGCCCCTATAAAATGGAGCAGAGGGTGCTGAAGAATAGGGAGACAGAAGAGAAAAAGGGAGAGAAAAAAAAGAGGGATCAGGAGACGGAGAGCATCCGAAGAGGAGAAGAGAAAAAGGGAGGGATAGAAAGAGGCTCAAAGCGATTTCCACCGTATGTGGGTTCTACTGTATTTTTTTTTCTTTTCATGGTGGATGGAGGGCTATAGCTCATGTATCTTTCCTTCTCTCGATCAATGAAATAGTTGGCCATCTAGCTTTGTTTCTGGGATATTATTGCATTCTATGTGCTTCATATTTTCCCTATTATGTTAATTCCTGCACATGAATGAATGTCTACCCCTTTCCCCACCGATGATTTCTATCTCATTTATTTGATCCCAATAGCATCTTCCCAGGCAGTAGCTACCAGAGTTTGCTCAGAGAAGTGAGTAGACCCTCGAGATCTAACTTGCCTGAAAATCCCTTCTACTTCCCTCTGACATGAAGTGGGTATCGAGTTTTCGTCGTAACTTTTCCCCCATCGTAAACTCTATGCATGGATGGGTATCGAGCCCTATCCTCTTCTCTGCGCTTCATTAGAGGGGAGGAAAAAGGGGCCAGTGGGTCACCTCAGTGATCTACGCCATTGTTACCCTGGTTATTTTTCTCTTCATGGTGCATGCGTCAAAGAGATTGTATTTCTGCTCTCGCTTCCGTAAACCGGCGTGGTTTCACCATATAAGCCCATAAGCTTTTGATCTCTTGTTCTCCCCCTCTGTAGCCCATCAAAGAAGGGGAAGACCTGTCATGAATCTGGCCCTACCTGTCCGTATGATCACCTTCCCCCTTGGTCCTTCACATGGCACTCCCTACTGATTTCCACGATGCTCTATTTTCTACACGAATGAACCGACACACTACTACCTCTTGATTTGGCATTTATTTCTTTGTTTGAATTAGTGTGGCCAAGCAGCTGATCCGACAGCCTTTTATTCACATGATCTGGCGCCTACCCCTGGCGTAGGCAATCCAGCACAGGCATGCGTGCGCCCGGTCGACCACCCCTTATCCTTTTGTTTTAATTGAACCGACACGGCCCTATGGGTGACCCAACATTGGCCCGCACCTCAACCAGCTCCTGATCCAGCGCCCCTCCTTGCTTGAACCAGCGCGGTTCAAATGGTTGATCCGGCAGCCCCCTCAATGGGTTGGTCCAGCAGTCCTACCCGCTTGGTCCGACGGGCCCTTCGGCGAGTAATACGGCACGTCGGCAACTTCCGATCCAGTGCAACAATAGCCGTTCTCCTGATTTCCTCGTTTGGCTTTGCTCCGTTGTTCTAATCATGGTTCTGTGTTCCTCTGTTCCTCTCAGAGCGCCTGGACAATCTCGATCCCCTAGTAGGCTAGCCCTTAGGGATACAACGTCGCAGGTAACCCTGGGATATCGCCATTCTCGACATATCCAATCATTTAAGGGACCATCTCAGATTCTCTGTGGATATGCACCCGCTACTCACCCTCCCAAATGCCTTGGGTTTAGGGGAGGTACTGTCAAAATTTTGCCAGGAATCCGGATGGACAAACAAGTCAACGAAAAAAAGGAATGACTATGATAATAACGATAAAAGGAAGAAACGAAATATACGGATAATAAAAAATGGTGCATGATAAAAAAAATGAAATACGAACAATATATATATATATATAATAAATAATAAAAATAAAAAAAGGAAAAGGAAGAAAAGAAGAGAGAGAAGTGGGTCTGGTCGACCAAAAGGGCTTAATCCGCTCGACTGGGTCACTACGTGCATAAAAAATAGACATTAAAATGTTTGGGGCCCGATCGACCAGGCCAGCTATCATCTGATCCAATCGACAGCCCTTCTCACGCTGCTCTGATTAACCTCACAGAACCGATTGACCAAGCCATCTGACCTGGTCGACCAAACCCGGTCTACCGGATTACAAAGAAACCCCCACTCAAACGCCCATCATATAGACTCTAAAAAAAGGAAGAAAAAAAAGCGATGAAACATACCACAATAACTCAACGAAAAAAAGGGAAGAGCAAAATGATGGAACCAAAACACAAAACAAAGAATACATGTGTATAGATAAACAACAATAATGAGACAAATAATAATAATAAACAATTACAAACAAAAAAATTATTGAAATTGTCCCCTGAAATGGGGTCGACATAGGTTAAGGCCCTATCGACCTATGGTCCAGTCGATCGGCCTGATGGCCCTGTCGACTGAGCCCCCACCTCCTGTCGACCGAACTCCACCGAAACGGATTGGTCGACAAGTGCTATATGGATTGGTCGACCGATGCTGGCTGGATTGGTCGACCGATACATAGCATCGGTCGACTGATTTGGGTTCAAATGTGGGGTTTTTGTCCCGTGAACGTCCCAAACACCCCCGTTGACCCAGATTCATGATTCTAGGTGTCCGTAGATGATAAAATAGTAATAACAACAACAAAAATATAACAAAAGAGGGGCGAAATCTAAAAAGAAATAATAAGGGCATATGCTTTAAAGTCAAAAAAACATGAAATATGGCAAACGAAAACAATAAGAAAACATAAAAGAGTTAAAATATATGTATATGAATAATAAAATATGTGATAAAACTAACACAACAAAATAATATATATAAATCAATCAAAACAAAAAATATGATAACAAAATTTTAATTATGTCTTCTCCAGAGCCCCCATCCCCTAAACCCTGGGCAAAGGGAACATAAATGATGCCTATTGCAGGTCGGGTCCGGATCTCTAGGATTACTCTGCCATGGTCGGAACCTAATCTTGCCTCGGGCCGACAACCTTTCAGATTTGATCCGTCTTTACCTATCTCTACCCTGTTTTCCCCATCACCGAACATCAAATTATGCTGAATTTTCGGCAAACATTTATTCAAAGAATCACTCACGACATCGTCGTGCTTTTCAACCCGAAATAGTCTCTGAAAAAAAGGATGAAAAAATTGAATAATGAATAAATGATATGATTCAAGCATCCTTGCCTTCAGCATGGGGTGTCTTGCCGTACTTAGTTTGTAATCTTTTCCTTCCCTTTAATAATTTGAATCTTTGGATATAGGGTCCTTCTTCCTGGTGGCTAATCAAGAGTTTTCTCCCCTTCGGGAAGATGTAATTAACGTCGTAACCCTTATGGCACGGCGGGTTTCAGTCTCGACCCGACACCCACTATCGTCTGATCGGTCAGACGATGCACACATTGGTGATTCCAAGCCACCTTGGTCTTGGAAGTCCGAATAAATTGTTACCTTGTGATTGACACGCCTGCGCACTAAATGAACCTAAAATAAAATAAATAAATAAATAAAATAACCAAAAAATGTGTTCCCACACTGAGGTGGTTTGATCAAAGTGAGGGAGTGATTCCCCTTGGAGAAGGTATTGACATTGGACCAGGGCTCTTATACCACTTCTTTAAAGCATTTATACCATTTGTAAGATCTTTCCACACCCCACATCTGACATCTCCTCGCAACATGAGGTTCGAGGCTTATGACTGTGTTGACTCTCATTGTTTGGCTAGTGAGTGGGTAGTGGATTCTAAACAATGCCTAGATACCTATTTGGCTTTTTGAGGTTTACAATGGCGACCTTGACATCGGCCCAATTAATCCTTTCTTCGCCATTCATGTCACAAACCCAATCCCTAAAGAAAAAGCAATTGTGAATATCTTAGACCTATTAGGACGCTCCTGCCCCATGGCCTCACCCACCCCAGCCGAGGAATCCTTCCCCTAGAGTTCCTTTGCCACCTACTTCACCATCCGATCTTCATTTAGAGCCACCTCAGCCAGAGCCACCCAAGCTTCTATCGGGGAAGCTAATCATTGACGAGCCACTTCTTAGTTGGCTCAAGAATGGCTTGGTCTCTAGACCACCTTACTACCCATCTGTGGACCCCACACTACCATTAGTGCAAGTCAACTCATTCCATACCACATTCCGATCTTGTCACCATGTTGATACATTGGATGACCTTATTAAGAGAATAGACTGGCAATGGAAGTTGACAAACATGTTGGCCCCAGGCTTCGACCAACTCCATAGTCGTAGCTTCACACATCCGGCATTGTGGTCCAATACCTCCGTGTGCACCATTGGTCATGTCACCACGAAGATCCTTTTGCTCCTCCCCATTCCTGATGAGCCTAATTTCATTACACTTATCTCGAGGGAGAACCCATATTTTCTACATGAGATCACCGTTCCACTTACCCCAATGCATGAAGGTGACCATCTACACCTTCAAGAATTCCAAGCATGGGACCATGTCATGAGGGAACCCATCTCGAGGGGTCACACATTCTTGGATCCCTTCGACCCCTTCCCCAGTGAGCCTCGTGACCCACCTTATCTACTCCACTCTGTCAAGGGAGTCCACTATTACACCCTTTCCCCATGGGTCGGTCCACCTATGCTCATCGAGCCCGTTCGTTGGCTAGAGATACATACATATAGGGGTGATGAAGAAGGTGAATTTGGCTCTCCTAGCCCTCCCAAACCTCCCAAGTCCACTAGGGAGCATGTGCATGATTGGTTCACTTTAGGATGCCTAGGAGTCCCCCATTTCGCCATCCACCGGTTGCATCTTGTGTATGCTAGGCACACATTTGGATGTCCTGGTCCACCATGGCAAATTTATGGGTCGGTCTAACAGTAGGTTTGTCTAGGGTCATGTATGAGTCCGTGTTTTCTTTATTTGTCCAGTTTGTCAAGAGTCTATATGTTGGCCCAGAGTATATGTCGGACAAGAAGGGGGTTGAATTGTCCCCCAGTCGAGATGGCGGATTTTAAAATTAAACTCAACTAATTGCAGTGGAAACAAAATTAACTACGTTAATTACCCTAAACTGAACTGAAGTGAAATTTAGGTTCACTCAAACTTTTTGATCTCACTCGAATAATCTATGCACTGAACGATTGAGCCTAAGCCAATCACGAATAGTAGATTTAGCAATGTGTAGTGGGGCAGTGAATAATAATCTATAAGTTGACCTATGAACGGAGATAAGAGAAATGGACAATCGCACAGGCATCCACAATGAACACAAAGATTTTTAGGTGGTTCGGGACCACGACGGGCTCCCTACGTCCACCCGTCACCGAATCCGATGAGGCCTCACTACGACGCTACAAATGTAGCAACCACGGGGATGAGCCCCAACACCACACACACTGCTTCCGCACCAATCCATACACACGGGGCCTATCCCCAGACCGTTGCCACCGCAGCACAGACACACACAGTCGGGGAACTCACCCCACACTAAATCCTCACACAAAGACGGAGCTCCGTCCGCACACACAGATATTCTGATGTTCAGAAAAATAAAAACGAATGTTCAATACATGCTTCAGATAAGGATTGATCAGAGAAAAAAACTAAAAATGACTTGGAGAGGATGTAGAAATATATCCTTGATGAGTGGAGGCCGGAAAAATGTGTTTTCCTTGAAGCTTTGATGGTGGGGGAATAGATCTTGAACAATGCGAAGCCGACGAAGCTCTTTCTCAGAGATTCGCCCACGATGAGCCTTGAACGCTTGAAGACGGCTGAAGATATGAATGATTCAAATCTGGATCACCCCTGCAAGAGGAAGGAATATCATCAACACTCAAAACCCTCTCTTCCTCTCCCACCTTTGGCCAAGGACGTTTTTCGCTTATTTTTCTTCTTCTTAATAGAAACCTGAAATCACAGCCCATTTATATTAGCATAAAAGATATGATCAAATGACAAGAAAGCCCATGTAAAAACATCCCAAAACCCTTATATTATATGTATGGGAACCCTAAGGGTAAATGGGTCAAGTTTGGGACTAAAAGGATTGGGTTTAAGAGGATTCGAAGCCCCATTTGTAACCCCATTTCCAGACGTCCTGAAGAGGTGTCGACACCTGGACCAGCCAGGCAGAAGACAGAAGTCTGCCAGATAGGTGTCGGCACAAGGTGTCGACACCTACTGGGCAGCTTCACTGGACAAAGCCAGTGAACACCAGGTGTCGACACCTGCCTGCCCAGCACAAAGACTGCTCAAGGCAGTCCAATGCAGTCTTAAAAACCAATCAACACCCTTGAAGAAAATGATTTGGCCAATTAAATGAAATGCTTAGAGGGTCTTAAAAACAACATTCAACCTTGGTTTCAACAAGAAATATAGGAATCTAAATTAGCAAAATGCTACCACAAGACTAACATTAAAATCATGCATGAAGGACACTTGAAAACCCAATTCATGAATAAAACTTTAAACCCATTCAAGGTAATATGAGTGAACTTTAAACTTAAATTCTTACCAAAGATCCACTGGTTTGAAAGTAATATGAACCTGCACTGGTATAAACAAATCACTCATGGTCAATCTTAAAGCAATGCAACTTAATGCTCAATCACATTGTCATAGCTTGTTCAACTTGCATGTATATATATTGAAATGGAACCACATATATGAATTTCATTCACATACATCTAGCCAATTCAAAGGCCCTATAACCTCTTTGAAAACATGATTTTCCATAGAAATGACATGCATTTGAGAGTTTTAAAAACACCATTCAAACATGGTCTTGAAAGGGAATCTAGGAATCAAACTAAGCATGATGCTTCTTGAACCTTTTAGAAAAATGTGAATGTTTTACAAAGCAAGCTCAGAATTTCACAACCCACCATACAAAAGTGATGCTTCAGAATTTTCCAAGAGAGAAATGAACACTTGAAGATCCATTCACCAAAAGCAAACATGTTCTAACCTCAAAAATCTCATTTACCTCAAACACTTAATCATGGTTTTCATACATCCAGAATTCATCATGTTCAAACATGAACATATGGAGTTCATCAAACCTGCGAAAGCATAAAAATTATATGATCAAGAGAGCTTTACTAATTCAACAAAAGCTGAAATGGCAATGCCTTTACACAATGCCATGCAACCAAATTCTCACACAATGTATAAACTAGAAAAGCCATCCAACAAGGCATTTGATGACCCACTGAAAAACTCAATTTCTTTTCTTCATGGATCAAATACAATAACCCAACTAGTTAAACAATATGAGAGCACTTCAACCCATATTTTACCATGATCAACATGAGTTACAGGAATGATTAGCCTCAAGCCATATAACTAAAGCTTGAACAACCACCATGCTAAGGAGTGCAGCATAGGAAGAGTCCACAATCAGCTAACCAGAGTCTATATACATGAACCACATTCATTTCATCAAGTTATGAACATCATGCTACCAAGTGCAATACATGAATCTCATTCAACTCAAATAGGTCAATGCCCATGTGAAGCAAATCAAGACCCAAAGTACCTCAAATATCCCATGATAAATATGCAAGAGCCACATTCATGATACCTAGGAACAAAAGGACATTTTCCACAAAACTTACACACAATATTTTGTTATCATCAAAACTATCACCAAAGCCAACGAGGGAGCACAGTGAACCCAACAATATCCCCCTTTTTGATGATGACAAAATATTGTGGCCACCCATAACTCTCTCCCCCTTTGTCATTATCAAAAAGTGTGGGACAAGAGGAACATATGTGAAATCTTAAAAACGAATGAAACAGAATAGAAGGTGCACGAACCCAGCAATAACCTACCATGAGATGAAGGTGTAAGAATCATGAACACCAAGCAAAAAAATAAAATTTGAGGTGCAATGTGCAAGATGACTGAAATAAGTGTAAATTCTCTATTTTCGAACAATATGCAAAATGTATGATCGAATTATGCACAATGGGGTATAACAGAACTGAACTATATGCAAATGTTATGCTAAAGAGCACATTATTCTCCCCCTTTTGTCATAGATAAAAAACTGATTGACAATGGGGTTATGTAACATGTTATTTACATGTATAAACTAAAGATGCATCAAAGTGAAATGTAGCTTGTTATGAATGAAAATGATCAAGCACTCAAGCACGGATAACAAGATATAGAAGCAAACAAGTCACTTAGGGACAGGTCTAAGAAGAATGCAATTGATTATGGAGCATGATGTGCATGAACAATACTAAGAGGGTCGTGCTTACAGAAAGAAGGTATTGCATAAACCACGAAGGATGAATGATTCAAAAAGTGCATTCACACAATCAAACCTGAAGTGTATATGTGAGTTTTGAGCAATGAATTTCAAAAATAATATGGATCATCGGATTTTCTAAGGAACACTATAAAGAATCTATTATCTATACACTTCCATACACAATGCTCGAGTATTGGTAGGTACGTATAACCCCAAATATATATTTTTAAATTAAACACAAGAAGGTGACAAACCTTTTGACGCGAGTTATACCCTTTGTCTCAGGGGTATATCCCGGTTACTCAGTTTCGTCACTTATCTTAATTACGAATTTTGTCACTTTTCGGTGCGAGTTGTACCCTTGGTCTCAGGGGCACTTCCTGGCTACTCGGTGCCAATTCCCACTTATTTTAATAGTGGATTTGCGTCACTTTTCGATGCGACTTTCCTCCTTTGTTTCAGGGAAGATTCCCAGCTACTTGGATCCACGTTCCACTTATATAGATTTTTGGTGGGGCAAATAGCTTTTCCTCACGAGATATGTTATTTCTATGTAGAGATTCAAGATTTGTTTGAAGAGTTGAGTAGAATGGCCGTAATCCTTATTAGATTGAATCATTTATCTCGAAAAGGTGTAAAGTGTGTGGGTGGTTGTATTGAATGTAAGAGATGAATTAGTCTAATCACAGTTATGTCTCCCCCTAAGTGTATGCACAATTATGAAATGAACTTCTGATGTAAAACCAGCTTGAGGGTCTTCTTCCTTCTGATCAATGTCGCGCTATAGGCTCCTAGCGCCTTCATGAAGAACGCGCTAGGACGATATAGCGCATTCTCAGGCAGCAGCAGAACGATGAACTTCGACTTTGGGGCGCCCGTGGATGACTTCGGGGGAGTGAATCACATGGAGAGGGCACATAGGAGGGTAGGCATGACACGGGGGATCTTAAACAAACACATGAGGGCCCTAAACAGATTTTAAACTAACCTAATACTAACTAGGATAACTTGGTGAAGGTGGATGTGGGGGTGGGCGATGAGGGAAAAAGATGGCGTGGTGGGGCGTGCTAGGATGATGTAGGGTTTTGGCTGGGGCCTCACACCCGATCCCATCGCGGGACCGGTGCAACCAAGCTCCGTCTTGACCATAGCAGCATCATTGGCGGTGGTGGAGGGTGGCGATCGTCGGTGGAGGAAGAACGGAGCCCCGAATGGGGCCTCACACCCGACCTCGTGTCAAGGCCGATGCACCCGGATCTTCGAACGTCCTCCGTTGAAGGGGAAATAGGGAGGATTAGAAGAAGAGCATGGGCATCGCACCCGAAGAGGGAAGGAGGGAGGGGATTCCAAAGATTGGGGGTAGATAGCCATGGCTATACTCAAGCTCTTTCAAACATTCATATTTTTTTCTCTATTACTTAATCAAACGAGATGGGGTACATATATAGGGGGAAGGGGAAGACAAAACGACATTAAAACATTAATTACAACCATGGAAAACAGTGCACTTTGAAGTCTTTGGGAGTTCCAAGCGGTAGTTGGGACGTCTGCAGTTGACTTTCTGCCTGAGATCGCGCTAGGGAAACCTAGCGCTTTCTTCAGGTCGCGCTACCCAAAGGTAGCGCGTTCATCTTCAGCCCAGCAGTTTCATCGATCAGCTTTGGCCTGGCAGCACGCTTGATTTCCATCAAACCCCTCCACTTTGGAAGGTTCATCCTCGAACCTAGTAGCTCAAGATCCCAATCTGTGAGAACAGGCTGGTTCCCTAAGCTCTGATACCATTTGATGTAAAACCAACTTGAGGGTCTTCTTCCTTCTGATCAGTGTCGCGCTATAGGCTCCTAGCGCCTTCATGAAGAACGCGCTAGGACGATATAGCGCGTTCCCGTGGATGACTTCGGGGGAGTGAATCACATGGAGAGGGCACATAGGAGGGTAGGCATGACACGGGGGATCTTAAACAAACACATGAGGGCCCTAAACAGAGATTAAACTAACCTAATACTAACTAGGATAACTTGGTGAAGGTGGATGTGGGGGTGGGCGATGAGGGAAAAAGATGGCATGGTGGGGCGTGCTAGGACCATGTAGGGTTTTGGCTGGGGCCTCACACCCGATCCCATCGCGGGACCGGTGCAACCAAGCTCCGTCTTGACCATAGCAGCATCATTGGCGGTGGTGGAGGGTGGCGATCGTCGGTGGAGGAAGAACGGAGCCCCGAATGGGGCCTCACACCCAACCTCGTCTCAAGGCCGATGCACCTGGATCTTCGAACATCCTCCGTTGAAGGGGAAATAGGGAGGATTAGAAGAAGAGCATGGGCATCGCACCCGAAGAGGGAAGGAGGGAGGGGATTCCAAAGATTGGGGGTAGATAGCCATGGCTATACTCAAGCTCTTTCAAACATTCATATTTTTTTCTCTATTACTTAATCAAACGAGATGGGGTACATATATAGGGGGAAGGGGAAGACAAAACGACATTAAAACATTAATTACAACCATGGAAAATAGTGCACTTTGAAGTCTTTGGGAGTTCCAAGCGCTGGGTAGTTGCGACGTCTGTAGTTCACTTTCTGCCTGAGATCGCGCTAAGGGAAACCTAGCGCTTTCTTTAGGTCGCGCTACCCAAAGGTAGCACGTTCATCTTCAGCCCAGCAGTTTCATCGATCAGCTTTGGCCTGGCAGCACGCTTGATTTCCATCAACTTCCCCCTTAATATGTGCCATATAACAAACATGTCTAAATCAAACCAATTTTATCTAGCAAGGGAAAAAGGGCATAGGATGTATTCAAGGAAGGGTGATATTATATATACACTCAAACATGCATTGAGGTAAATTTTTACTTAGTTTGATTACCGGTAAGTGGCGGAGAATGTAGGTCCGAAGACCACCCTCACGCATGGGGAAAGCTTCCAGCTGGATAAAATCCAACCTTCCACAATCGCCATTTGATATACCGGATAATCATGACATTCAAGCACACAAATATGTCAAGTATATGCAAGTATATGCATGTAAATGGATAGATGATCAAAGACTTTCTCTTTATTTACAAGTATGCAAATATATGCATGATATGTGAAATGTGTATAATGCAATTAAGTGTGTGTTCTATGTATACAAGACTGAATTGTTATTTGCAAAAAGTGAGTAAGAGTATGAAAGACTTCATGTCCAGTGTAAATCATTTCAAAAATTGGATTTATTCACAAGACGTGCAACGAAAAATATGCAAAACTAATTTAAACACCTAATCATTAACCAGCAGATCTCAACACTTTAGAAGTTGCCAAAATCGACAAAACATGAATTCAATTTTTTAAGAGAAAACATTTTTCTCTAAAACTCCATTTTTACCTTTTCAGACATTTCAAGGAGAGTCCAAGCAGAATTAATTTCAAAATCAAACCATTTTTCTTTATCGCCTTGAGAGTCTTTTATTTATTGACATTCCTCGGTCTCAAGGCGCCCCTGCAAAATAGATTCTCATTTTGGAGATTTAGGTACCCAAGCCATCTTGGGTCCCGAGGGGTCAGTGACAACATGAGCATTTGAATTCTTATATCTCCTTGCACACCAATAATCATCAAATCTCATTGTGGCACAGTCATCCATTGAATGACCATTCTTGCCACAATAAAAGCAATAAGTAGATTTTCTGTTCATGGACCACTTTTCATCATTTTTCTTTAAAGAATAATTTTTCATCATGTGTCCAAGTTCACCACAATAATGACATGAAGATTCTTTTTGATAGACCATTCATCATCATATTTCTTTGTGAAATAATTTTTAAAAATATGACCATGTAACCCACAGTAGTAGCAATGAATGTTGAGGTTCTTTTTTATGAGTTTCTCATGATTTTTGAAACCATCATCTATTTTCATTCTTGATTTCAATGCCACATCGTCATCAGATTTCATCAAGAAGCAATCATACATTTCATGTTCATATTTACCACTGTAAAAGCATGAAAAATTCATCCTTTTTCTTGATCCATGATCATATTTTATAATCGGAAGTTTTACATGCACATAAGAACAATCAACAACATTTTTCTATTTTTGATTTCTTTTATTACACGAGGACAAAGACTCATTCAAGCTCTTGATCTCATTTTCGAGATTCAAGATATGCAATTCAGTACTTATTAATTCTTCTTCACATGACATAATTTTATCATTCAAAAAAGAATTGATAGACTTATAGCCTGCAACCTCTTATTCTAGAACATGAAGATTTTCAAGATCATCAACAATCACACTTTTTCCTTTCTCAAAGGTATTGAGTTTATCAATTAGAAAATTATTTTGATCTTTTAGTTTTTCAATTTCTTCAGCAAACTTTTTATTCTGAACAAGTTCATTAAGCAAGATATGATCATTATCCAAATAGCTCAATTTACCTCTTAATTTCTTTTCAATGTCTTCAAATTCTAAAATTTTAGCCTTTAAGGTTTCATTTTCAGTTTTCAAAATTGAAATTGTTTCTTTATGCACATCAACATCATGCAGTAAGTTTCATTCAAGTTCCTAACTTCTAAACATTTCTCACATGTGGAGGCAACATGTGTACTATTTTGAATTTACTTTTTTAATTTTTAATTTTCAGATTTCATTGTTTTATATTTGTCAAACAATTCATCATAAGCATTCACCAATTCAACATAGTTAAGCTCATCATCAGAATCAGAGTTAGAAGATACCTCGGGGGTTTCCTTACTTTGACGATCATTGTCGTTGTTTGCCACGAGGCAGTCACTATTCCAGCTTTCTTCTTGGGCTTCGCTTAGCCCATCCCAGATCTCTTTGGCTGACCTACAAGATAAGACAAAAGTAAATTGATTAGTATCCACAGCAGCCTTGAGAGCAATCAAGACAAACAAATTATCAGAATTCTTTTTCTTATCCTCATCGGTCCACCATGACTCATTTTTTGGAAGAATGTGAGGACCATGAGTGATTAGATTCATAAGCTTCGGATTAATATTAGTAATCTAAACACAAAACTTTTCAAGCCACAGAGCATAATCAAAACCATCAAAGACAGGAACCACATTCACGCTAGCCATCATAAAGTGATCTTTTCTCCTAGACCGTAAGGTCCGCGAATAAAAATCAGAGATTGGGCTCTAATACCAAATGTTGGCCCAGAGTATATGGCGGACAAGAAGGGGGGTTGAATTGTCCCCCAGTCGAGATGGCGGATTTTAAAAACAAACTCAACTAATTACAGCGGAAACAAAATTAACTACGTTAATTACCCTAAACTGAACTGAAGTGAAATTTAGGTTCACTCAATCTTTCCGATCTCACTTGAAAAATCTATGCACTGAACGATTGAGCCTAAGCCAAACACAAATAGCAGATTTAACAATGTGTAGTGGTGCAGTGAATAAAAATCTATAAGTTGACCTGTGAACGGAGATATGAGAAATGGACAATTGTACAGGCATCCACAATGAACACAGAGATTTTTAGGTGGTTCGGGACCACGACGGGCTCCCTACGTCTACCCATCACCGAATCCAGTGAGGCTTCACTACGACGCTACAAATGTAGCAACCACGGGGATGAGCCCCAACACCACACACGTTGCTTCCGCAGCAATCCACACACACGGGGCCTAGCCCCAGACCGCTGCCACCGTAGCACAGACACACACAGTCGGGGAACTCACCCCGCACTAAATCCTCACACAAAGACGCAGCTCCGTCCGTACACACAGATATTCCGATGTTCAGAAAAATAAAAATAAATGTTTAATACATGCTTCAGATAAAGATTGATCAGAGAAAAACACTAAAAAGGACTTGGAGAAGATGTAGAAATATATCCTTGATGAGTGGAGGCCGGAAAAATGTGTTTTCCTTGAAGCTTTGATGATGGGGGAATAGATCTTGAACAATGTGAAGCCGACGAAGCTCTTTCTCGGAGATTCGCCAACGACGAGCCTTGAACACTTGAAGACGGATGAAGATATGAATGATTTGAATCTGCATCACCCCTGCAAGAGGAGGGAATATCATAACCACTCAAAACCCTCTCTTCCTCTCCTACCTTCGGCCAGGGACGTTTTTCCCTTTTTTTCTTCTTAATAGAAACCTAAAATCGCAGCCCATTTATATCAGCACAAAAGATATGATCAAATGACTAGAAAGCCCATGTAAAAACCTCCCAAAACCCTTATATTATATGTATGGGAACCCTAAGGGTAAACGAGTCAAGTTTGGGACCAAGAGGATTGGGTTTAATAGGATTCAAAACCCCATTCGTAACCCCGTTTTCGGACATCCTGAAGAGGTGTCGACACCTGGTGTCGACGACACCTGGACCAGCCAGGCAGCAGATAGAAGTGGTGTCGACACCTACTGGGCAACTTCACTGGACAAAGCCAGTGAACACCAGGTGTCGACACCTGGTGTCTGTTGACACCCGTTTTAGCCCGCAAGTTGCGTCATTTCTCTTATTCATCATTTTTGATGTCCCGAATTACCCATTGTTTTGGAGCCTTCCTTCGACAGATTTTGAGCCCATTTTTATCATTCCCTAGCCTTTGGATTTTGGATATCGTGATTTCTTAGAGCCCTGGAGCTTATCTTATCAACTTCCAACTTCCAAGTCAGCTTACGGCCCATTTAGGCTGGCTTCCATCAAGCATTTGGCTCTCTTTTCGCTACGCAGTCCTACAAACGGTATATTTTCATCTCCTACTGTTCATCTATTCTAAATGTGTCATTCACCAAAGTTGTTCATCTTTTAAGAATCTACAATTTCTTCTTCTACACAATTGGCCAAATCTACACCGATTCCAAGTTATTCGCATTTTTCCCGCGTGCTGTGCAGATTCACCTGTGTCCCAAAATTCTTTCTCTCTGTTCTAGCCCCATTTTCTCCATCTTTGGATCATCTTTTTGTTAGAGCTGGTGTGATTGATTCACAGGGGGTGAATGAATCCCTCAGTGAAAATCTTAACCATTTTTAAACCTTAGACACGAACACACCGGATCAGAACTCCCTGAAAAGATGCAAGACTTGACTCAACAATGAGATGCTCTATTGATGCACATTGTTGAACAATTGACCTGCACTTCCAGCAGAAACAAAGCTTTTGTGCTCTCAAGATGAGTCAACAGATAAGAAGTTGAAGCGAGATCCTAAGCATCCATCTAGCGTTGAACACATAACTGAGCAATCCACACAAGACACAAGGATTTTTAAGTGGTTCGGTCCTTCAGACCTACGTCCACCCCACACTCACCCATAGTGTGGATTTCTGCTGACACACAGCTTGAAAAACCGCGGGGCTTCACAGCTTGCCTACAACCACTGAGCGACACAGCTTGCTATCCAGAGGAATCAATCCTCTGTAACACTGACAAACAGCTTGACCCGCTGGGCTTTATAGCGTAGCCGACCAGAGGAAACCTCCTCTACAACTGATGACAAACAGCTTGAATAAAATGTCAAATAAGAAAGAGCTAAAAAGACAAAACACAGCAACAGAAAGCTGTCAATAAATCCAGAATAAACTGCTCACATAGGAGCCAGGTGTCTCGGATCTGATCTAGAGAACACACCAGAACAGAAAATCTTCAGAGTGGTGTTCTTCCTTCCCTTCGCCTTGTCTCTCTCTCTCTCTCTTCTTTTAGGGTGCCCAATCTCCCTTCTTCCAGATTCTTCAGCAATTTTCCCTTGACTAATTTTTGAAGCCAACTCCCTATATATATATATATCTAGCAAGAGAAACGTGTGTGGAGCAACCAACTTTCCCGCTCAAATTTCAGTATGGATCTGAGTCTTCAGAAGACACGTGCCAGCATTGGTATCGTCGAGCTAGCATCCTGACAATCATACTTAGCTCGAAGTCTACCTTATGACAATTGAACACACGTCAAGGAATAATGAGATTACACTAAGTTAATAAAACAACAGACGTAATATGCACCGACTCACTCAGTATAAGATTTCGTATACACGGAGACAAGTTGTGCACACATCAAGTGTTGCACGGACTGAGTGTGTGCGAGATGCAACGACTATATCGACATCATGCGTGCAAGGCATAAGAAATGCACAGACTTTATTCTATGCACGAGACTTGCACAGACTACACAGACCTATATTGCACAGACCTTGCGAATGTCGTAGGCATATACACACATGCACCAACCCTGAGTGTGTCTTAAACATATATGCACCGAACTAATATGATGGAAATGCACTGACCTTATACGCAGAAGTGGGATAGCACCCACTCACCTGATGAACGCGAGCGACTTGGTCGTGTGCGTGTGCAACAACAAGAGTTGCACCGACTAGATGAATGCATGCAAGGACTATGCTGTGGATCGGAACCAAAGTTGCACCGACGCAACTGTAATTTGAACATGTATTCCGACAACCTAAGGCAGTACAAGGTAAACCAGACAAACGCATCAGTCTGTACATGACTCATAAGTTGTCATTATCAAAACCATATTTCCAACAATCTCCCCCTTTTTGATGATGACAACATAATGAGTCATGTATGAGAATTCACACAATCGACCACGCAAAATCATTTGCTGTCATGCATATAACAAGTACATTTGCAACAGAAAATGCAATAAGAATTCCTACAAGTGCACACTAGCACATCTGTGTATAAAAAGACAAAGTGTGTTAACATTCACAAGTATCCTCAGCTTAAAAAGTCAAAGTGTGTTAACATTTACAAGTATCCTCAAGCATGTCCATGAAAGTATCAGCATCAGCATTCACAGAATAGCCCTATCGGCAAACCTCAGCATCCTTACATTAAGCATCAGCATCAGCATCCCATAACATTCTCTCCCCCTTTGTCATTATCAAAAAAATGATAGTAGCTAATGACCTCGGTAGCTCCCCCTGTCTCTAGGAGGATATGTTGAACTTGAACCAGAAATGGGAAATCTGTTCAGCAAAGAAGTTTGAAGATCATTAATAGAGTCTGCCAGTCTATCAAGCTTCTGATGCACAGTGTTCCCCAGCCTTTTCACAAGAGAGGTGATTGATTGTCGTTTGTTTAAGGCTTGTTTAACTATCTCTTACAATGTCTGCAGATTGGACTGGATAACTTTAAACTTTGTGATGATTTATGACTGAGTGGCAACTATATTGGTTAACGTGCCCTTTAACAATTCAAATTCAAATTTCAAATCATATGTATGACCAAGAATTTTACCCATATTGGTGACTATGGAGATTTGAGTATCTTGAATTTTACTAACCATGTCACCTATTCGAGTACTGATACCCATAAGAGATTGTAAAATCTCTTGTACTGCTTCATTAGTTTTCCGTTTGGCAGTTAAAAATTCTATTCCTTGGCATTTCACAACCTTTTCCAAATGTTTCAGTCGGCCTTCTACTCTGTCTATTTGAACAGTCTGGAACAAGAACTGTTTGTTCATCAAGTCATTCTGATTTAGAACAATCTCTGTTAGGTTGGACAACATCTGAGCAAGATTGGGTTCAGCATTTGTTCCATGTGTACTAGAGGTGGAGGCACTGGAATCTGGCAGCTCAGTGAAGTATTCATAATGCTGTTCAAGGAGTGTAGGAGGTGGTACTCCAAGACTAATAAGTTCTCCAAGATGTGGACCATACTCAGGAGCCGGAGAGAAGGACATTCTTGGATATAATCTGTGGTGAGGGGCAGGTCTTATGACATAGTCATGTGTACTCTCTTCAGTGACCCCTGGAACTTCTTGTGAAACTTCTTCTTCTCTTGGTTGATTTCCCTCCTGTTCATTGACAATAGACTCAGCAGTCTCTTCAAGAATTTTCTCAGCTTCTTCTGTCAAAATATATGTAGCCACCCTAGACAGCATTTTATCATCAATTTCAGTTGTTTCTTCTCTTTCGTCTTCTATGCCTTGTGGCTCATTTTCTTGAATTTATGCTTCTTTTTGTTGATCTTCTTCTTCTTGTTCTTGCTGAGCAACTTGTTGTTCCTGTCCAGATTGTATTCCGAATTTATCAAAAAGCTGACTGATATTCTGATCCAGCTGCTCCACAATTTGAGTATCAGTTAGGTTCATTTCATGGACTTCTTGCTCTAGTTGTAGATCAATGAGGTTCTTCTCAACAGGTTTAACAGCAGAGCATTGGACCTGTTCAGGTAATATAGAAGGAGTTTCTTCTTGAAAAATCTGGGGAGGTTGTTCTGACACATTTTTCACTTGAACTTTCCTCTTTTTCTTCATCGGAGCATGTTTTACTGATTTCTCTTTTTTTTGAGCTTCATCAGAAGGACTCTCTGAGTCAGTCTCATCCAATCTCATGTAAGTATCAATGAAGTCCATGTTGTAGACATTGAACTTTGGAATATCTTTCGAAGGTTCATCTTCTAAAGCTATGTTAGCTTTCTTAAATATAGCAGTTAGGTGAGCTGCGTAGGGCAAATGTCTCCTAGACTCTTTGTCGGATCTCATTATCTGAATGATTATTTCAGGCAAGCACACTCTGATTTTCTTCAGCAGACAATATAAAACAAATCTTTGAGTATTGGTCTGTCTTCCTCTCCCTCCAACTTGAGGAGTGATCATGGTAGTGAGAATATGATGTAGCAATCTCTTGAGAGGAGAGAAGTTGTTTGCATTAAACTGACCCAACTTTACCTAATTTTTATCTAGGGGATTTTTAGGCTCATCTGTGATGACATAGTATACCTCATGGAGATCACATGCAAACCCTTTTTCAGCTACTCCTTCTTCGGGTATTCTAAATACAGTATGTAGAAGGTGTTTAGACACTTCAATCTTGTACCCCTTGACTTTAGAAACCAGTATTGCTTGATCTAAATAATATTTCAGATTCTGGTAGAACTCTGCTACGAGTCTAGGATAGTATATCCTATGCTTACCCAGAAATTTTAACCATTTCTGAGCCTTAAAGATTTTGAATCAACTCAGGAATTTTTTCAAGTATCTTCCGGTCATGAAAGTCTACATACCGTGGGAAGACTATCTTGCCGGCCCCCAGTGTTATTTCTGCATATCTTGAAGTTTCAACTGTGATATCTTCTTCCTCGTGTACCTTTCTCTGGCTTAGACCTTGTGCCATCTTCAGCTTCTTTTCTTTTGGCTGCGGCACCGTAGCTTTCACTGACTCTTGATCTTCTACTAATTATACTTCTGTTTTCTTTCCTCTCCCTTTGCCCGAATTCTTCTGAACTGATTCTGATGCCATACCCGCTACGTGTGTTTCCTTTGATCTTCGCTTATAGGCTTTGATCACACTGGTCTCCAAAACTTGAGGAGACGCGGGTTGCTGCTCTTCCGTGATTTTCTTCATCCTCTCGCTAGTGGCCGACGGAGAGGACATGGTGGAAGATTAACAGGTGGAAGATAAACAAGTGGAAGATAAAAGATAGAGAGAAAGACAGCAAGGATGGTGAGAGAGGTGGCTTGAGAAACCACGATCGTGTTCTGCACAGAGGTGAGGTACAGGAATCCCAAGAGTCTGAGAGAGTTTTGAGCGGGAAGGAGTGTGTTAGACAGTGGCGGTAAATAGGGTTTGAGAAGATTATCTGATATACTATCTACTTTACCGACCTCAACATATAATACCCAAAACACCCTTTACTTTTAAGAAAAATGCCTTTCGTCTCTTTTCATGATTTTCAACGTATGGGACTATATCAAATAACATGAAGTCTTCACAAAATATCTTTTGAAGAGAAATCAATGAGAATAAAACAATTTCATCCATGATTATCCTCAATAAGATATGCTTTTAATTCTTACTAAACATTTTCATTTGCCAGCCCTGAAGAGAAATCTATTTTTATATAGAGCTTAAATCAGTTTTAAATTTTCTTAAAGTCACACCAGAGTCAACCATAGGAATATTCAACTTTTATTAAGGATTGAGCATTCTGGTAATACTACACCTTTTTACTCAAGGAAACATGTTGATTAAATACCGGAATCCCTGGTTACTCAGTGTAGCTATACCTTACTGCTTCAAAATTTTGAATAGAGATATTGAACAGAGATAGCACTTATCATCATGACATAACCTTTGAATTTATTTGAATCAGATGGTCAGTTTCTCAAATACAGTGCCATTGCTCTGCCTCCTTTCAAAGAACAATTTTATTTGCTTATTTTCCTTTGATGGCGTATTCTCTGGTCTGTCAACATAATTATCTTAGGACAAGTTTAAGAACCATATAAACTTTAGATTCTTCGTCAGGTTGACAAATTACTCATGATGTTCAAAATTTTAAGCAATCTTTTGAGAAGTTCCATTTCAGACTATTTTATGACCATTGAGTCTTCATTCAGAGACACTTGTGGAAACTTTAAGTTAGGATATAATATCCATAAGAAGAAAATCACGATCCCATTAAGATCAGCAATTTCATTCTCAGTTAGGGGTGTTTTTAGTAGTTATGTATTGAGGATTAGAAGAGGTAATAGATATCATATTTTAACTCCCCCTGATTACCACATTTTATGAACTCTTGAAGACAGATGAGTGTAATGGAAGAGAATACAGAACAAGGTGATATGGGTGAAGGCCACTCATGAGGCGAATAGAGAATGAAGGCTAGTTCGCACAAATCCAAAGGCATACCCTGAATGATCATCAACAAGTAACCACTCATCTCCATAATCCATCAATCATTCCGCCTTTTGAGAAGTAAGAGAGTCCAAAAGCCGAAAACTCAACCAATTGACTCTTCATATTAGACAAGATTCAAATTGACTTCATGATCGATATCACAATAGCAGAACCTTGCAATTCATCAGACACATTAGGCCAACTGCCCAAGCAGCAATGAATCACTGACCAAAGCATGTATTCTGTCTCTAAATGGCACAGCTCCCCCTCAACATGTGACGAGATGTCAAGGAAAGACACTATCTAATTATGAACATGACATCAACCATCATTGATTTATTTCAATCATTCATGTAACATTCCACAAGGATCATTTGCTCATACAATTTCAATGAGGAGATGCACAGATAATATGATGATATCAGCTATGACACTGTGGAACATCACATAGAATGCAAACATGTATCATGATAACTCAGGAATATACTACTGTAAAGCCAGAATTTAAGATGATTGGACGACAAACCTGAAAAATGTAGAAAATGGGGTTTTTCATGTTCTGGTGCCTCGGCTTATTTTTCCCCTTTTAATTTCCTCCGAGGCATACCTGCAAAGCAAAGGGTTATTTTGATCCAGCAGGAACCCAAGCAACCTTGGGTCACGTATTACCCTCAACAGGTGTTCTTGACCTTTTGCAAGCAACACTATCATCATAGCCCATCAGCCTGCAATTGGACATGGGATGTCCAGACTTACCAAGATAATGACAAATAACAGAATTCAAGTTCCTTCTATGCACCTTATTGTGAGTATTCAATATATGTGCATGAATAATGAAATTTTTGTTATGTACATGAGCATTTTGTTTTCTGAAACTGCCACCCAGTACTCAGAAGCTTTGTGGCCAGGTTTTCCACAATTGAAACAAGTAAACGTCTTTTTCATGAGATCAGTTTTATTCCTAGAATTATTCTGTTGAATAGGGAATTTAAGAGATTTAGCAGCGCGTTTGCCTCCCTGTGCATGCCAGCACTGTGCATGAATGTGTCCTAACTTCCCACAGCAGAAACAATTCACATTCTTTCTCCTAGAAGCATGATTTCTAGCATGATATTTCTGTGAATTAATAGCAACAAGGTCATCTAATTCTATTGATTTGCATTCATGCATGAGATGACCTGCATTATGACAGTAAAAACACTTTATTCTATTATTTTGAACATGAGTAGGTTTCTTCTCATCCTTTCTCATGTCAAAACAGTCATGCATCTCATGACCAAATTTACCACAGTAGAAACATTTCACATTCTTTCTTATAACAGAAGACAGTTTGGCCTGAGAAGTTTCAGCATATAGATTCTTATTCTATTTTGTTTTCTTTTTCTGAATTTTCTTTTATTTTTCTAAGTTTTTACTCTGCTCTTCACTTCTCTTTGCCGTGAACTGAAATGGGGATAAGGTAGAAGGTTTTTCTTGTTCTGAACTTTTAACAAAAATAGTTTTCAATTTATTTCCATCAACCTTCTTCATTACTGGACTGTAACCCAGTCCCTCTTTCTGAACATTCACATTAGCTCCAAGCAGCTTATCCAAGTTGTCTTTTCCCTCAACAAGCTCTGACAGTGAATTCTTTAGATCTTCAATTTCAGTTTGGAATACCACAATGTCCTGTTCATATGAAATTATTTGATTATGCAAATCATCGTTGAGTCTTTTCAAATTCTCATTTTCTTCAACCAGTCTTTCTCCACTTTTTTCAACATCAACTTTCTTTTCCAGTAATAGTTTGTTTTCTTCTTTCAAAGATTTGATTAATTCTTTTTGCACATTGTCATCATAATCTATATCATTGATCAGATCTCTTAGAACGACAACTTCATTGCAAGAATTATTTTCTTTGACGAGTCTGGTTTTTAAACTCTCATTTTCAGACTTCAATTTTTGCATTTCATTTTCTTTTCTGTTCATGTCAGACTTTAGGTTTTCATTTTTCACCTTCATACTTTTAATTTCATGCAACATTTCTCTTCTCAGTTTCTTTTTCTCAGATTTAATTTTATCATACTTCTCAATTAGATGCTCATTCAACATAATCAAATTTTTGAGAGAGAAATTACCAGCATTAGAATTTACCTGTGACGAAGTTTCCTCAATATAATCCTCATCTTTGTCTACTGCCATGAGACACTTTACCACATCTTGACATTTGATAGCTGCAACCATATTGATAACTTCTGACGCACTACAACACTCAAGCACACATTGAAACTTGTTAGTGTTTATAGCCCTTAGAGTCAGCTCCAGGGCCTTCTGATTCCTTGCGTATTTCAAGTGGTTCGAGGTTTTCCATAAAGAATTGTCCTTTGGAACATCATAAGAGCTGTGTGCAATAATTATCCATAGATCTGGATTAACCTGCATCACATACTCTCTAAGTTGATTAAACCACTCGTAAAAACCTACACCTTCAAACCTCAAAAGATCAATTATGGACTTCATGCTTAGACAAGATCAGAAATCTAAATAGAGATTAGATCGATTATAGCAAGCAGACGGATCAACCCAGATCGCACCAAATCTAATTGCGGATCGGATCTGCAGGTCGTTGGACACTCTGTGCAGACACCCGCTCTGATACCAACTGTTAGAGCTGGTGCGATTGATTCAGAGGGGGGTGAATGAATCCCTCAGTGAAAATCTCAACTAATTTTAAAACCTTAGACACGAACACACCAGATCAGAACTCCCTGAAAAGATGCAAGACTTGACTCAACAACGAGATGCTCTATTGAAGCACATTATTGAACACTTGACCTGCACTTCCAGCAGAAACAGAGCTTGTGTGCTCTCAAGATGAGTCAATAGATAAGAAATTGAAGCGAAATCCTAAGCATGCATCTAGCGTTGAACACATAATTGAGCAATCCACACAGGACACAGGGATTTTTAGGTGGTTCGGTCCTTCATACCTATGTCCACCCCACACTCAACCATAGTGTGGATTTCTACTGACACACAGCTTGAAAAACCGCTGGGCTTCACAGCTTGCTGTCCAGAGGAATCAATCCTCTGCAACACTGACAAACAGCTTGACCCGCTGGGCTTTACAACTTAGCCGACCAGAGGAACCCTCCTCTGCAACCGCTGACGAACAGCTTGAATAAAATGTCAAATAAGAAAGAGCTAAAAAGACTAAACACAGCAACGGAAAGCTGTCAATAAATCCAGAATAAACTGCTCACACAGGAGCCAGGTGTCTCGGATCTGATCCAGAGAACACACCAGAATAGAAAATCTTCAGAGTGCTATTCTTCCTTCCCTTCGCCTTGTCTCTCTCTCTCTTTTCTTTTAGGGTGCTCGATCTCCCTTCTTCCAAATTCTTCAGCAATTTTCCCCTGACTAATATTTGAAGCCAGCTCCCTATATATATATATATATATATATATATATATATATATATATATATATCTAGCAAGAGAAACGCGTGTGGAGCAACCAACTTTCCCGCTCAGATTTTAGTCTGGATCTGAGTCTTCAGAAGACACGTGCCAACATTGGTATCGTCGAGCTAGCATCCTGACAATCATACATAGCTCGAAGTCTGCCTTATGACAATTGAACACAGGTCAAGGAATAATGAGATTACACGAAGTTAATAAAACAACAAACATAATATGCACCGACTCACTCAGTATAAGATTTCGTATACACGGAGACAAGTTGTGCACACATCAAGTGTTGCACGGACTGAGTGTGTGCGAGATGCAACGACTATATCGACATCATGCGTGCAAGGCATAAGAAATGCACATACTTTATTCTATGCACGATACTTGCACAGACTACACAGACCTATATTGCACAGACCTTGTGAATGTCCTAGGCATATACACACATGCACCGACCCTGAGTGTGTCTTAAACATATATGCACCGAACTAATATGATGGAAATGCACTGACCTTATACACAGAAGTGGGATAGCACCTACTAACCTGATGAACGCGAGCAACTTGGTCGTGTGCGTGTGCAACCGCAAGAGTTGCACCGACTAGATGAATGCATGCAAGGACTATGCTGTGGATCAGAACCAGTGTTGCACCGACGCAACTATAATTTGAACATGTATTATGACAACCTAAGGCAGTACAAGGCAAACCACACTTTTCATCTTTCTGTTTTCATGAAAGTTGTTCATCTTTTCGTTATCTACAATTTCTTCGTCTACCACTTTTGCTAATTCGGCACCATTTTTGAGATATGATCTGATTTCTAAAGTCTCATAAAGTCTACCCAGAATTTTTCCTCCAGCATGCTAGCGGTCATTTGCTAGACCGCTAGTCCATCAAAAATGGTCATTCACTAGACCATTTTCCAGAAACTTGTCCGAAATCGTCTCATTTCACCCCTGGAGCCTTGTGGTCACCCCCTAAACCGTTTGCCATCCCCTAGCGGCCCTACGATAGACCGCTAAGGCCGCCCGAGAGTCTAGCGTGAGTTGGACTCTATCAGTTTTCTGTCCGATGGGGGCTGCTTCAAATGATCATATCTCTTGGGATTCTTATCCAAATTGATCCCCGTTTGTTTCTATCTCTTGTCCTTTATATTATCTTGAGTTTGGTTCATAGAGCTCAAATTTCCATTAGCTATATCTCTTATAATCATGGTCGAAAGTTCTGGATTTAGGTGTCCTAATACAAGTCAAACTCTATTTTTCTATGCGACGGGCCTACCTTCCAAGAGCCATATCTTCTAGAATACTCCTCCAAATCGAGTCACGTTTGTTCTTATCTCTTATCTTTAGTATTATCTCGAGTTTGATCTATAGAACTCGATTTATCTTAGACTATATCTCCGGGAATCGTGATAAGAAGGTGAGACTTTTTCTAAAAACTCTATATAAACTGCCCAGTTCGCAGTGGCGACGGGGGGCTCTTTCTCGGTTCGGGGCAAAGCCATGCTGCACCGCCGACTCAATCCTTCGACCTTGACTTGAAGAGGGAAGTATTGACTTTCCATTGCATCCTTTTTGGCTTAATTTCATGGTCTATACTCTTAGTTTTCTTCCTCTTAAAATCACAAATCATCACAGTTTTCTACACTTTCTGCTACATATGCGTTTTTCACTGTTTTGCATCATCATTTTCACTCTATTCTCTCCATCAAATTTCATGATTTCAAATCCTATGCATGCACAACACACACACACCTATTATTTCCACCCTTCCACAGGGGTTAAAAAACCCTCCCCCGGTGCGTTCTCCCCCTTTTATTCATGCTATTTTATCACTTTGGGATTAATGCTACACTTTATGTTCTAATGGGTTTTTGCCTTTGTGTTTTGATCTTTGTTTTGCAGGAGAGCATGATATGGACGTGAGGCCCTCTTCTTCTAGACGGTTGGAGGGCGAGGAGGTTCGAATCCACATTATTCCCCACACCCCTGTTGCATCCCTACGGTTTTGATGATGTCTCACACTATAAATCAATTTGTTTTTATATCTAGATCAATTTGTTATTTTACGGCTCATTTATTTGTTTCTAAGCATGGAGGGGGTATGTGCTAATGGCATCATTTAGGTCCGTGCATTACATATTATTCGCTCTTTTTCTTAATGCATATTGAGTCAGTGCTAGTTCTGCATCTTTCACATAAAGTACTTGCCTCAGTGCAAGTCCTTGGTCATGCACAGGTTTTGCTATTCATATGTTGTCCTTGTGCATTTCTCTAGGTCGTGAGCATTAAGGTCCATGCATATTCTGTCTCTGCATCTCACCTCTTGAGGTCGCTGAAATTTTTTGAATCGGTGCAATTCTTGACCAGAATGCATTGGTCAGGCTGGCCGTTCCTTCATCTCAGTGCAAATACATCTCAGTGCAAGCCTTGTCTTGTACTTCCTCTTGCCATCTTGGTGCAGCTCCTGCCTGGACTGCATATCCCGTCTCGGTGCATGCCTTGCTTAAAACAAATTCATGTTCGGTGCTTAGTCAGACCTATACACCTCTATGTAGCAATGAAGTCAGTGCAGTTCCTGTTTCATGTCTTATTAGACCCGGTGCAAGTCCTGTAGACAGCTAACATAGATTTGTGCATCTTCTGATTCATTCAAGGTCGGTGCTTGTCATGCCCGTCTTTGCCGATTTACTCTTTTGATTTAGTGCAGTTTCTAGCTCTTTACTCTCTACACTAATACGAATTGTGCTAAATGTATGACAAATATTCATTTCTTCTCTGACAATTTGTCTATGCATTCACCAGAAATATGGCACGTGATCTAAGGTAGATAGACACCCAGAACATTCTCACATGTACCCCAACATCTTTAGGCGGGAAACGTGGTATCCACACGCCTAAGGTTCTTGATCAGATATATATATATGATGTGGAAAAGGGTTCGAGAGAGTATGGCACAGTGAAACAGAAGAGCAGAGTGAGAGCAGAGAAAACTAGAGAAAGCCCACTCCATCCAGAGCTGAGAGAAAAAAATTTCTGAGAGAGAGAAGTGTTTGTGATCGTGAAGATCTGCTTCTACGAAAGCTATATTGCTTTTGGTTTGTAGATAAGATTATCGTTCATCGATTGTTTTGTGTTCAAATTTTTCTTTATCTTCATTCCATATTGTTACCCTCCACTGTTCGGAGGAAGGGAGAGGTTCTCAAGTTCCCTCCATTTTCTTGGAGGAAGAGATGTTCGATCCTCTGGTTGTGTGAGTTGCTTGGGAGTAACTACACAGGGTCCCCTTTGCTGCGTGCAAAGGAAGGGAGATTGGTTCTCCAGTGTTTTCTTCTGGTTGATCAGAAGACTGAGGAGGCTGTTCCTCGGGATAAGCTATTTGGCAGCGGTTGTTGCAGACTGAGTCTGCTGTGTGCGACTCTATATTGCAAGGAAACCTTACTCTTGAGTAAGGGGTGGACGTAGATTGCGGACAGCAATCGAACCACCTACAAATTTCCCAGTCTCTTCTGTGGTTTGCCTGTTTACGTTGTGTTGCTCTCCATCTACTTGTCACATTGCTTCATTGTGGGCGACTTTCTCGATCTCATTTCTTACTCATGTCATCTTTGTTGCCTGTCTCTGAAATCCTTTTCACTACTTTTGGGAGGGGTTGAGAAATCGTGTCTGTGTTGTATTGATTTTGGGAGTGATCTATTCATCCCCCCCCCTTCTATCTCACTTTCCGCTTATAGACACGCCAAAATGGACGTTACTATGAGTACATCTCATATTACCTCGCAACGCCCCAATTTGACCCCCAAATTAACTTTGTTTGAGTGGTTTTTCCCATTGTTCTTGGATTTCTCCTTTTTTTCTCCCTTTTCTTATTTTCCCTATTTTCCTAAATTTTCTGGGTATTTTTCTCTATTTTTTTGGATTTTTCAAGAATTAATGGTGTGACAGTGGGCGTCATTTATTTTTAAGAAAAATAAAAAAAAGGAAAAGGAAAATGACGCCTCTCTGAGGAGTCGTCCATTCTTATTTTTCCCTATTTTTCTAGATTTTTTAGGAATTTTTTGGATTTTTTATAATTAACGACATGTAAAGAGACGTTGTTTGATTTAAATAAAATTAAAAAATATGGAAATCACGACATGTCAAAGGGCATCAATTGCAATTGTGATTATTTTAATATCATTTCTATCCCTCTTTCAGAGGTGATTTGTTGGCCTTCTGGGTGTAAGAAAAATACAGATAAATAGTAATTGGAATCAGCACAGTTAGGTGCACGTTCACATAAAAAATGGAAAAATAATAATGAGAAATGAAAAATGGCCCTGTTTTGCATGTTTTGTAATAACGTCACTCACTCGGGTGTCATTTCAATTGACGCCCGAATATGTGGTCGTCATTTCCTTTTGGATTTTTTTTTATTTTTTTAATTAACGACGGGGTGCATGTCGTCATCTCAATTGACGCCCCTAGTCAGGCCATCATTTTCATTGTTATATTTTGAGATTTTAAATCCGCCCAAAATTCGTATTAAATTATAAATAGCGCACTCCTCAAAGTCGTCAATTCTTTAAATGACGACGCCTCCACGGGCGTCATTTTAAAAAGTGACTGTTTGTCCGGTCATCAATTCTTGTTCAAATTCCGAACTCTCGCAGAACCTCCTTCTTTCCTCATTTTGAGCCCCTTTTCACTTCGGAAACGACTCTAATGGCTTTCCATGACTAGAGGGATTCCTTCCAATGTTTATCTCTTGCTAAAATCAACTATCCTAATTGTTCTTGGACTTAAACTCCATTCTCCCCTATAAATATAGCCATGTGGCTCTTGCTCGAGAGGCCGATTTTAACACGAAGGGGAGGTGCTGCCTGAGTTTTGGCACAGGAGGGAGTGTCCTGCGCGCTCAAAGCTTCATCCTTGAAGGAGATTTCCTCCCGAGCTTGCATCAAAGCCAAAGGAGAAAAATACACAGGCTTCTTTATCTTCTTTAATTCTTTTTTTTGTTTCGTTGCATTAGTTCACATGCATACATGCATCTTGCATCATATCTCTGTTAATCTCTTTATCTCAACCACGTTTGAGAACCTCCTCACAGTGCAACACTTGCACATTTATCTACATTAGCATTCATCATAAATTACCTTACCCTTTGCATAGGGGTTTAAGGGCCAACACCAACAAGGTGTGTTCTTACACATGTTTTTCATGCTTATCTTTGTTATGAATTTGATGCTACACTCACCTTGGTTCTAATCCATATTCTCTTATTGGTTGTTGTCTTTGATCTTTGCAAGGGTAATCTACAAGAGAAACTCTCTTCATCGGCCGGCCGATAGAAAGAGAAGGTGCACTCACAATCTCCCCCACATCCTTTTGAGGTATTTATATTCGCGATCCCTCCATATTGTTATTATTTATATCATTTGAGGCCCACGCGTCTCTGGCGATCACATTCCCCTTAACATCCCTCAGTTCCCGCATGCTCCCCTTTTCTCCTCTTTTCCCCTTTTTCTTTCTTTTCCTTTTAATTATTCTTAGTTTTCCCTTAAGTGGATTTCTTAGAATCTACAAATTGGCGATCACAGTGGGACTCCTTTTGTTTTTCTTTTGATTACCCTTCCCCTTGGGCACCCACGTGTGCCATCTCCCCTTTTGCACCCACGGTGCGCCTCCCTTTGTGCTCCACGTAGCACTCTCCCTATGTGATTTGTTAGTTTGATAGATTTTTAGAAATTCCATTCATCCATCTCTAAAAAAAAAATGATGATGAGAATGCTATATCCTATTTCATGTTCTTATTGATTGCCATGATTCTTATCTTGTGATTATGAGTGTTCTCATTCCTTCTATTGGTATTTTTATCACTATTTGAGCTTTCTGGCCGTTGGAGTGTTTCTAGGGACAGAAGGAATTAGCGCCCTTCACAGAGGCGTCACTTCCACATACAGCGACCGTTTGAACATGCGTCGCTTCCAAGATTTTCATCATTTTATAATTAACGCCCCTTACAGAGGCGTCATTTCCCAATATAACGCCTCACACCAAGGCGTCAGTTTCTTTGACTGTTACATTCTGACGCCCCTGTCAGAGGCGCCTTTCACTTGTACAGCGCCATACTAAAAGGTGTTATTTTGACTATCATTGCTTTATTCATCATTTTGGATATTGATTACTGCTATTTGACGCCCCTGTGCATAGGCGTCTATTCTAGAGAAAGTGCCTCACTTTAAGGCGCTATTTTACTCTGCTTGCACTATTCACAGTGATTAGCGACTGACACTCAGGCGCTGCTTGTTGATATAGCGACCTTATCCAGGTCATCATTTTTGTTCTGTGGTGTTCATTCTGATATTATCTGATTAATATGCCTGCATTAGTTTGCATTCATTTGCATTTGGCTTGGGAGACCTCCTCTCCCTACACCTTTTAGGAAATCTTACCCCCTCTTGGTGAAGGAAGGACCCTCCATTGAGCATTCCGTCTCTTTGGACAGGAAATTCTTAAACCAAGCCTACGTAAGTCCCCGCACCCATGGATTCTCTCACGGACGCTGGGCAGGTTATACCTTTGAAGTTCCGGGTTTAGTTGGCCTATGCATGGTGAGAGAGTGTTCCTAGTTGGCATCGAAGTGAACTTACATTAAAACTAGGTTCCTCCCTTGTGTGAATCACTCCGAAATTTGTTAAAAGTCATTAATTCACCAAGGTTCAAATAAATAAAAATCAACGGTAATCATTCCAACTCGTGTGCTTCTTTGTAAATTATTTTGCTTGAACTTTGATTGCATAATGGCTTACCGTGATAGACAGAATAACATGTTTAATCTTAATTATGTTCACGAGGATACACAACCTAGTACATCCTATACTCCTCAATCTCAACATGTTCATCATAATTCTCACCATATTTTCAAGGGACCACGTCCTCTTTCCTATGGTATTTCCCACCCCATGGGCAATGTCGAATCCCATGGTCCCTCACTTCAATCGCGAGCCACTATTCCTTCGGGATCGTCTCCTCCCAACGACGAGAAGGTCTCTCAAATCATCCGTGGATTAGATCATTTCACCCCTCAACAAATCCGAGCCCTTAAGGCCGTTGCTGAGGGTACATCTCATTCTCCTTCTATTCCTATTCGGGTGGCCCATCACCCGCCTCCTTCATCCACACCTACTCCTATTCGGGTGGCCCATCATCTGCCTCCTTCATCCACACCTACTCCTATTCGGGTGGCCCATCACCCGCCTTCTTCTATTTCTCATCCTTCACGGCCCCAAGGCCCATTTATTCCTTGCAACCCGGCCCATTCGTGTTCTTCCAGGGGTCAGCCCATTAATCCCCCTCCACGACCTTTTTATGCGGCCCCTCCTTCAAGGCCATCTTGCCAACCCTCTGATGCTCAAGTTACACCTCTCCAACAAACTCTTATTGATAAACTCGCTTCGTTGGAAGAACAATTAAAGAGGATTACAAGCCCACAGCCCGCTCCTCCTACTCCAGTCAATTCCCTCTATGCTGCTCTAAATAAAATTACAAAGATGGAAAAAGAGTGGAAGGAGAGGAGGGACGATGGCATCAACGATATATGTGAGAGAGAAAATGTCACAAGTCTTGATAATAAAGTGGACGCCGTCCGCCCTCCACTCATCCGCACTACGCATTTACATGGCTCTCCGCCTCCATATACATATTTGCCTCCTCAAAATCTACCACAACACCATACTCCACTACTTATCATTTCGCCTCCACCACGGCGTCCGTTGGATTTATTTAATGATGAAGATTTGGAGACGGTACAAGAATTTGAAGCTCCTCGAGATGCACCCCATCCAAGTTTCCTTCGCCGTCCTCTTCCTCCACTGCCAGAAGACCCCTATGCTCAGGACGATGCCACAGTCCCCGAACCAACCCCCATTTATGAGACCTCTTGGTGTTACGATGATGGGTCAATACTCCAATCACCCATACCGCCGCACCATGAGTCTCCTCCTCTCCCCAATACTTGGTGTTACGATGATGGGTCGATATTTCAACCACCCATACCGCCACACCATGAGTCTCATCCTATCCCTAACACCTCTCGCCCCATCCGGCATTTTCAACGCACCAAACCTTTTCTGTTCGCACCTCCCGTAACCACAATAGTAGCCTCCATTCCATCGGCCTCCGCCGAGCCTCCATCACCCTCCACTACGCCGGTCTCCACCGAGCCTGCTATTACCCCTCCTCTTAGTTCGCCACCTCAGCCGTCCACTATGCCTATAACGCCAAAACCAGCTTTGCCAATCCCTACCCCTATTCCACCATTTAACCCACCACCCTTGCCCGTGGCTAATTCTGAGCAAGATCCATCCCTTTTTACACTCGAGCCAACCCCAACTGCTTCCAAGCAAAGGGAGAAGCTCGACATGTTTGAACCTCTGTTTCCACTCACCCTTTCTCCAACACCTTCCATTACACCTCCACCATCCATGGAGCCTTCCGCCTCCGCTTCCTCTACCACTCAGAATAGGAGTGCTTCTGCAAGTACTTATGCCGAAGATGATCAAGGGCCGGGCAAGAAGGATTTGGCCATGGCCATGCTATTCAAGATGCAAGAATTTATATCCCGGATGCCGATCCGTGTTGTCGTGCCGAGCATGGTTGAAGAGGCCGAGTCCCCGCCATTGCTCGCCAGAAGAGAATGCCAAGCGTTGATGCCGCCCAAGGGCCGGGCAGGGCACCCTTTGTTCCAACTTTCAAATCTTGAACCTTTTCTTCCATAAAATGGGCGAACGCCCATCTTGATCAATATTCTTCATATGCTACAATCCCTGGGCAACACGATGCTTCCTATCCCAACTTTCCAACTCTCTCACACTATTGCTTTTCACTCTCCAAGGGAGTTGTCATTTACCATTGAAGCTTCATCATGGGCTTGTACTTTATCCATTGGGCCAATTGGCTATACACTTTCACTGCCATGGAGGGGCGGATATCATGGTGCTAAGCGGCCTTCCACTATTCTATCCACCTTCCATTCAACTCCACCCATATTTCCGTCTATCACCGATTCTTCATGTGCCACTCCGGGGGTAAGAAGGAGGATCTCATCATCTCGCCCTTCATATTCTTTGCATCTCATGCATTCTGTTGCATCCATGTCTTCATCGCATCCATTTTGTTGCATTCGCATGCATTTGCATTCCTTTTTTCCGGGGTTTCCAGACCCGTATTTTCCCCATCTTCCGGAACCTCCGGATCTTCCGCATTCCCCATCTTGTTCATCTTCATTTTTGGGATCTTCGGGTCTCCTTACACTTCCTAGGCATTGCACACCCTCCGATCTTCCCTCAGGGCATCGTGCCCCTTTCCAACTATTGCATCCGGACTCCCCGAATTTCTCTCTTGTCCTCTTGGGGTATCACGCCCCATGGTGTCTCATTCCTCCGGAACCTCCGGATCCTTCATCCTCTTCTAATCCACTCCCCCCAGGACATCGCGTCCTTCCAAGTTTTTCCTCCCTAATTCTCTTGGGGCTTCGCGCCCCCTTTCCTGCTATTTCCTTGGAACCTCCAGATCTTTCTCTTCTCCTTGGGCATCGCGTCCCATGGTATCTTCCCCCTTCGGAACCTCCGGATCTTGCTCTTTGGGCATCATGCCCATGCACACTCTCACGTCCAGATCTTCTAGGCTTCCCACTGATTATCCTTGGGCATCGCGTCCCATGGTATCTTCCCCCTCCGGAACCTCCGGATCTTTCTCTTTGGGCATCGTGCCCCTACACACCCTCACGTCTAGATCTTCTAGGCTTCCCACTGATTCTCCTTGGGCATCGCGTCCCATGGTATCTGTTGTGCAGGTGGAATGGCGGTCTAAAGAGGGGGGTGAATAGATCCGCCCCCAAATTCAAAAACTATTACAGACTTATGTAAACAATTTAAACTATGCGGCTTAAGCGGAAATTAAAGCGTATACTCTATGCATAACAAAGACGAACCTAGGCATGCATCTAGCGGAGATCACAAACAATCACACAAAGGAGACTGGGATTTTTAGGTGGTTCGGCCAGACATCCAGTCTGATTACATCCACCCCTCACCAAACCCGGTGAGGCTTCCTTCTGCTGACTCACAGCTTGAACACTCCGCTGACTCACAGCTTGAACAACTTCAGATCTGAGCAGCTCAGCTCAATCTGAATATTCCGCTGATGAACAGCTTGATTAACAGAATAGAAGAATGAAATGAAAGATCGAATAGAGATATAAATACAGATCGAGTGTAGAATTCTCCTGATGATTGGGTATCTCGATCTATAGATGGAGTTCACCGAGCTTCTTCTCTGATTTCTGATCTTGGCTGATCTTGTGCTGCTGTCGGTGCTTCTCCTACTGCTGCTCTTCTCCTACTGGTGCTTCTTCTGCTGTTGCCCTTGTTTTCTTCTTCTCCTTCTTCTTCTTGATCTAGGTCGCACAGGCCCCTTTTCTCTTTTCTTCCCACGAGATGCAGACACTTCTCTCTAGATGCAGCGCACTTCCTTTTTCCAGTAGCTTCTTCTTGCTTCTTTATCTGGGTCGCACAAGCTCTTCCAAGTATGCTTCTTCCCACGACCTGCAGATTTTTCTCTCTAGATGTAGCTCTCTCTAGATGCAGTGCACTCTAGATGGAGCGCTCTCTTTTTCCAGCAGCCTCCCTGATTTTAGTTTGCTGCTGCCTCCCTTCCTTCTGCCTTCCCGCCATCTCTTTCTGATTTTTAGGAACTCCCACGATTTCTGCTAGTTCAGTTGGAGAATCCAATGGGAAATATTCTATTTTTCAGCTAGGAAGTAGGAGACCAAGTCAAATCCATGAAAAGAACCAAAACCTGGCAAAGACCCATGTTTCCTGGCTTATCTGGACCCTCTAGTTGCGTACCATAATGGATCCAAGCCTTGGGTATCGGATCTCACAAGAAACGGGTCCATTTTAGGGCTTACAGTTCGCATCTCCGCCCGTGGTCGACTTCCAGGGCCTCCGTGGTCGGCTTCTGAACAGAACCAGAATTCCCTGGTTTCTATCTGCCTTCAAGTGTCGGCTTCCAGGGCGTCCGTGGTCGGCTTCTGAACAGAACCAGAATTCCCTGGTTTCTATCTGCCTTCAAGTGTTGGCTTCGGAGCCCTCAGGTGTCGGCTTCTGAGCCAGTCCAGAACCTGTTTTGGAGATCTTGAAGGGCTGAGCTTCTGAATTGAGTTTGGTTCATCCTTGACTTTTGTCTGGCCTATTTTAATCATCAATATACCTGCATTGATCATTTAGATATTAAACATTTGGCATGTGCATATGGTAAAGACAATGAGATACAACTTGTCATCATCAAAACAAGGGATGCACAACATTCTCCCCCTTTTTGATGATGGCAACTGTAGATCATTGTGAACTATGCATGAAAAGTATTCATGATAGATAAGTCATTATTATGAATGAGTCATATGATGAATGGACAGACAAGACAGACTTGACACTCTCTCCTTCTTCATATCTCTCTCTACATCTCCCTCTTAACAATCTCTCCCCCTATATGAAATACATTGACATTCTCACAATGACACTCTCTCCCCCTTTGACATCATCAAAACAAGATTTGCGAGTTTAGAGGATGAGAGATAAAACTAATATCAGGGATTGAGGAAAGATGTGGACTAAGCTGTTAGGGATGAGAGGAAGTAATGGCATGAGCAAAGCTGTTCAACGTGGTTCACATGAGAGATTTCACCTGAGGGTTGAAATTGAGAAACACTCATGAATTTTCTTAAAGGCTAAGGTAACTGGCCTTATTGTTGCCAATGGTTCAAGACATATAAGCCTCAAATCTGAAGTTAAAAAACCAAGAGCAATTTCATTCTAGCAAATATAACAGTGTTAAAGCAACCTCTTCAAACTAGTTCCCATCCAAGCTCTTTTGATCGTCAAGATGATTTCATTAGTCACCTCTCGGAAGGGTTTTTACTAGTATTGTGGTTAAACTTGCATAAGTTTTGATATTTGCCTTGGGTCAACCATTTTTACAATTTGCTCCTCTCCCTTTTTTTTACTGTAATGAGCAATCAAGTTCAGCATGGCTTTTCAGTGCGAGGAAACATGTTTATCAGACACCAGAGTCCCCGATTACTTCACACAACTGACCATTTTACCTCCTTTTGGACAGAGTTAACATTTCATATCATGACACTGTCCTCAGCACTTCATTGGTGCAGGGACTTGGTTTCTCAATGAAATATGCCATTGCTCTGCATTTCCCCTTTTTTTTTCATTCAGAATATCTTGTAGAAATTTAATGGCGTATTCCCATTTGGCTTTTTCAAGATACACGTTTAAAAACAATACTAAGTTAAAACCATTCAACTAGAGTTGCCTCACTACTATCAAAATTTCAATCTCAAGAGAAGGTGGGGACATAGTTCCCTTAGGCTGATTCAAAACGATTATATGAACACAAGCCGAAATTTTCATAGGCATTTAATTTCAAATTTCAGAGGTTTATAGACCCCAAACCATTGACTTATTTCCATGGGTCAATTTCAATAGCTCTCTAAGAAATTAGAAGAGTATTTGCCCATTACTCCCCCTGAAATCATGAACATGTGTTGAATTCAAATGGGTTGGAATTATTGCAATATGGATGTAAGAATGATGATATAAATTGACGACAGTGAATTGAGGTATTTTGCAAGGGTTCTTGATAAGATGGGGGCAAATGCATGAACAACGTTTAGAGTAGTGGGGACAGAAAGACATAAATGTATTGAGCTCCCCCTCAGTCAAATCGGGTGACTCAATATGCATGCATGACATGTAATGCACTTATTGACCTTTCCAAAGCTCTTGCTTACATGAATTTTGGACCTTTGGTACTTGGCGAAGATAAGTCCTCTACGCATAGTGTGGCTTTTAGACAAGCTTAACCTGCCCTTCCACCAATCACCATTTGATATACCACAAGTGTCCATGGTATGAATGCATGACTACTACACAAGCAGACTTAGATATGAAAATGGATGTTTGAGTCATGCAAAGGACCTATACCACATGTGCAACTCCCCCTCACTATGATATGCAATTAGTGATTGAGTTCAAAAACTATTGCAGCACCACCATAATATCTATCAATGGACCAATGCAGTAGATTTCAGAATTTCATCCAACCGTGCAGTGTTTGGCAGCAGCATTACAAGTTTCCAATCAATCAAACATAGCAGAGTATAAGTTTCAATTTGAAGGATTACCTGATTCCGTGCAGGCCAGGCCAGTTAAGAAGGTAAACAAAAACTTACTTTTCAATCAAACAACAATTTGCATTTGTTCCTCCTTTGACATGCCTTGGACAGCCATTATCATGATGCCATTTGATATGTATGGCTGCAAGGCTTAGATGCAAGCAAGTTAAACTGCCAATGTGGGAACCCAAGTAGCTTTGGGTCCCTTTTGAGTATTTAACTTTTTAAGACATGACGGTATGTCTTTTGGTATCCATAGTTGCCTTACTTGCTTTGGATGTCCATTTGGTCTGCATGAAGAATTTTTCACCACATCAGTAAAGACATTAGAGAGGTTCGCAATTTTTTGCTTCCTTACAAGATTCATATTTCCATCCTTCCAATAAGTAGAGGGTGATTGAGACTTACCATTAACTCTGGATTTACCTGCCCATTGACATTTATGATGATAGTATGATCCATGATGCCCATGTGTTGACCCATGGAAAAGCAAGCATCGACTTTGAGGGGCTTTATATGTTCTGCTGTAGCCAAAAGTCAACTTTGGAGGGAGTCTAAGTCGACTTCTAACTTCCCAGAAATTCAACCAGTTTCTGTTTCTGGCTGTGGTCGACACTTGAGGGGGTCGTGGTCGACTTCGGTTCTGCCAGAATCCTGCATTTTGTCTAGCAGTGCATGTGGTCGACTCTGGGGGGTTTTTGAGCCGACTTTCCTGATTCCAGAATTTTTTAGTTCTTGCTTTGAACGACTTGATTGAGTTTGTTTCCTTATTAGATGATTGGCCTTGTTTCAAGAAGAACTTTTGAAAGTTTTGGTCTTTTGTTCTTGAGTTTTCCAACTCATTTTTGTTAGAGCCTTTTTCTCTTGCATTTGTGTCACTTGACTCTTCAATTTCATACATATTTATGAGAGGTTTCTTTCCTTTTGGATCTGTACCGGCCACAAAGGTAATGGTTTTCATTTGGAATTCCTTTTTGGCATTAGGATTATATCCCAAACCTTCCTTTTGATAATTGACTTTTGTTCCGAGCATGGCATTCAAATTTTCTTCTCCTCTTACCATTTTCTCTAGACTCTCTTGTTTATCTTCCAATGCTTTTTGAATTCTTTTGATTTCTTCCAAAAGCTTGTTATTTTCTTGCTTAATCGTGTTAGCCTTTTCATGAGTCAATTTTGTCTCTTGCTCACAGCTTTGCACTTTTAATTTTAGTTCATCAATCAACTTTATTAAGCCATCATTCTCTTCTTTTAGTCCATTTGATTCACCTTCTTGCATCTTCATTTTCAGATCATCAATTTCATCTCTCAGATTTTCATTCTCATCTTCCAATTGTCTTAATTGAGATTTGTAGATCTCTAAGTCATTAACTTGTTTCTTCAGATTTGAAACTTCAATTTGCAAGCATGCATTTTTATCACTTGAAGTTGTATCATGAATCATGGCATTCATTTTCTTTTTCAAGGCTTTGTTTTCCTTTCTAAAAATATCACATGTATAAACCAATTCGCCATATGCTTCTTGCCAATCATCTATAGTGAAATGCTCAAATAACGAAGAGTTTTCATTTACCTCATACTGACCTATTGCCATAAGACCTAAGTCTTCATTGGTTTCATTAGATTAACTCTTCCCTTCACTTTCCCCTTCATCACTCCATGTGCCTATCATGGCTTTCTTCTTGTCTCTCCTCTTGGAGTGTGTTTTCTTCTCATTGTGTGGACATTCAATCACGATGTGTCCGGGCTTGCTGCAATTGTAACAAATAAGATTGTTAGATTTTTTCTCAAGTGATTCAGATTTGAACTTGGATGGCATTCTTACCTTACCCTTTGGATTCTTGAAGTTCTTACCTTCCATCTTCAAGAACTTTTTGAATTTTTTGGTTAACTTGGCAAACTCACCCAAATCCTCCTCGGTGCTGGATGACTCACTATCATCTGAGGACTGCTTGTTGTGCTCTTTAGCCTTTAGTGCTAATGGCTTCTTCTTAGATGTTTCTTCCTCATTTCTCTTCAGGTTAAGCTCATAAGTCATCAATGAACCTATTAGCTCATCAACAGTAATAGTAGATAAGTTTTTAGAATCCTCAATCACTGTAGCTTTGGTATGCCAAGTAGAAGTTAAAGATCTAAGGACTTTCCTCACAAGTTCCTTATTAGTGTAGTTTTTCCCTAGACCTTTTAAGCTATTAGTTAACTGAGTTAGTCTAGCATACATTTCAGAAATGGATTAATGTGGAGAGATAAGCATATTGGATTTAATTTCTCTTACCTCAGAAGTGCCTTCATATATTACCTGTAACCGGTCCCACATTTCCTTGGCAGTGGCACATGAGGAAACCCTTGAAAATTCTGTTGGGTGAAGCGAGCACTGCATAATATTCATTTCTCCCCAATTCTGATTTGACTTCATTATCTGCTCTCCTGTCCAGGTGTCATCATCTTCAGGAAGTTGATGTGGCCCTCGGCTTACAACTCTCCATGTTTCATGGTCCTGCGCTCTGAGAAAGACCTGCATTCGGTTTTTCCAATACGGGTAGTTAGTACCATCAAAATATGGTGGCCTAGTCACCGAATGACCCTCTGCCAATAATCCTTTGGCGTCCATTCCACTAATCTATCCGGGTCGTTGGACCTCTTGAATGGATAACCTGCTCTGATACCACATGTTGTGCAGGTGGAATGGCGGTCTAGAGGGGGGGGGGTGAATAGATCCGCCCCCAAATTCAAAAACTATTACAGGCTTATGTAAATAATTTAAACTATGCGGCTTAAGCGAAATTAAAGCGTATACTCTATGCATAACAAAGACGAACCTAGGCATGCATCTAGCGGAGATCACAAACAATCACACAAAGGAGACAGGGATTTTTAGGTGGTTCGGCCAGACATCCAGTCTGCTTACATCCACCCCTCACCAAACCCGGTGAGGCTTCCTTCCGCTCACTCACAGCTTGAACACTCCGCTAACTCACAGCTTGAACACTCCGCTGACTCACAGCTTGAACAACTTCAGATCTGAGCAGCTCAGCTCAATCTGAATATTCCGCTGATGAATAGCTTGATTAACAGAATAGAAGAATGAAATGAAAGATCGAATAGAGATATAAATACAGATCGAGTGTAGAATTCTCCTAATGATTGGGTATCTCGATCTGTAGATGGAGTTCACCGAGCTTCTTCTCTGATTTCAGATCTTGGCTGATCTTGTGCTGCTGTCGGTGCTTCTCCTACTGCTGCTCTTCTCCTACTGGTGCTTCTTCTGCTGTTGCCCTTGTTTTCTTCTTCTCCTTCTTCTTCTTGATCTAGGTCACACAGGCCCCTTTTCTCTTTTCTTCCCACGAGATGCAGACACTTCTCTCTAGATGCAGCGCACTTCCTTTTTCCAGTAGCTTCTTCTTGCTTCTTTATCTGGGTCGCACAAGCTCTTCCAAGTATGCTTCTTCCCACGACCTGCAGATTTTTCTCTCTAGATGTAGCTCTCTCTAGATGCAGCGCACTCTAGATGGAGCGCTCTCTTTTTCCAGCAGCCTCCCTGATTTTAGTTTGCTGCTGCCTCCCTTCCTTCTGCCTTCCCGCCATCTCTTTCTGATTTTTAGGAACTCCCACGATTTCTGCTAGTTCAGTTGGAGAATCCAATGGGAAATATCCTATTTTTCAGCTAGGAAGTAGGAGACCAAGTCAAATCCATGAAAAGAACCAAAACCTGGCAAAGACCCATGTTTCCTGGCTTATCTGGACCCTCTAGTTGCGTACCATAATGGATCCAAGCCTTGGGTATCGGATCTCACAAGAAACGGGTCCATTTTAGGGCTTACAGTTCGCATCTCCGCCCGTGGTCGACTTCCAGGGCCTCCGTGGTCGGCTTCTGAACAGAACCAAAATTCCCTGGTTTCTGTCTGCCTTTAAGTGTCGGCTTCCAGGGCCTCCGTGGTCGGCTTCTGAACAGAATCAGAATTCCCTGGTTTCTGTCTGCCTTCAAGTGTCGGCTTCGGAGCCCTCAGGTGTCGGCTTCGGAGCCAGTCCAGAACCTGTTTTGGAGATCTTGAAGGGCTGAGCTTCTGAATTGAGTTTGGTTCATCCTTGACTTTTGGCTGGCCTATTTTAATCATCAATATACATGCATTGATCATTTAGATATTAAACATTTGGCATGTGCATATGGTAAAGACAATGAGATACAACTTGTCATCATCAAAATAAGGGATGCACAACAGTATCTTCCCCCTCCGGAACCCCCGAATCTTGCTCTTTGGGCATCGTGCCCCTACACACCCTCAGGTCCAGATCTTCTAGGCTTCCCATTGATTCTCCCTAGGCATCGCGTCCCATGGTATCTTCCCCCTCTAGAACCTCCGGACCCTCCTGACCCTTTTCATCCACTCTTCCCGGGGCACCGCGTCCCTCGGCATTTTACTCCTCCGGAACCTCCGGACCCTCCATCTTTCTTCCGATTTGTCTTCTTACTCTTCCAGGACATCACGTTCTTCATTTTCTTCCTCCTCTTCCATCATCTTTTTCCCTATTTCTTCCCAGGGCACCGCGTCCCTTGATATTTTATCCCTCCGGAGCCTCCGGATTCTTCTTCCCCTCATGATTCTCTTCCTCTGCCTCCAGAGCCTCCGGATCCGCCTCTTTCCATCTATCAATTTCTTCTTCTAATTCCTCCTAATCATGGGTCTGACCTGACTTCTTCCGCATCCACTACCTTGGGCATCTGCCCTTTCTCCCACTGCTTCCGAGGCTGTAGTCCTCACTCCTTCTGCTAATTCTCCTCTTCTTCTGTGGACGGTTCCATGTGATCAGGGCCTCCTCACCTTAGCAAGGGAGTTCTAGCCCTCGCCTCTCTTCCTTTTCTCCTTATTCGTCTGAGTCTGGTCTGAGCACCACTCCATCTTGTTAAGCCACTTCCAAATCCTTTACTTCCAATCCTTTTATCTGCTAAAGAGGACTATCCCACGATGATCAACCCCGCCTCTGGCGGCAGCTGCTTCAACAAAGATCGCAAGGTAATATGTTGGCGTAAGTAAGCATTTTTATGATATCATTACCTCATTACTTCACACATAATAAAGTACTTCTTAACCAGATTAAAAGTGGTGTTTTAGACCTTTATCTTAGGCTTTTGTTTAATTAAATCATCATCAAAAGAGTCTTTAGGCTTGCTTTTGTAGCACCTTTGGTTAATAAGAACCCCGCGCTGGGAGTTCAGCATTCCCTCCCCGCTTGTTAAGAGTAACCCTTAGCTTGGCATTCCATACACTTCACGGCGCCCTTAGCTGTCTCCTTTGATAAAACACCGTTGCTACTTTGGCCATGCCATGAGTATATCTGAAAGTCTTTTCTCTTCTTTACTCAGCCGCATACAGGAGTAAGAGGTTGACGGATGAGATGACCAACCTAGGTAATCCCCAATACGAGAGAAGTCTCAAATAGGGGCAGTCTTGACCCAAAATAATGAAATTAGTTTTCATGATATAAATCTAGCCAAAAACGGCTATTATGAAAATCAAGTCAAAAATTTGAAAAATTCAAAAGTATGAATTATGGCATGACAAGAGTGGCAAAGTCCCCGCAGGGAAAACCCTGGTCGTATGTATGTCAAGGGTCTCAAAATCAAAGGCACAAAGCCCCAGCACAACAGACTACCTCTTTGAGGGGAAATACCTTGGAAGGAATTCAAATCCCGACATCTCCCATCCAACATAAAGCTTATCCTCAATTGTTCTTCTCTTCTCCCTCTAAGACCGAATGTTTCTCGGGTATGGCCCTGGTAGGGGCACCGTTAATCAAGGGTAGTCGGTTATAGGGCGCCACCTTCAATGCACGCTCGGCTTTGGGCAGTTTTTAGCGAAAGGTGAAGGAACAAGGACTCTTAGCCAGTGGTTTAAACATCCATTGATGATGCACTAGCAATGCCTAAACTAAAATTCAAAAAAAAAGTTGAATATTTCCTGAACCAAAATCCAAAAAAAGTTGAATATTTCTTGAAAAATCCAAAAAAATTGAATATTTCTTAAAATCCAATTTTTTTTGAATATTCTAAAAAATACCAATATTTTCCAAAAAAATCCAAAAGAATTCAAATATTTTCTAAAATCCATAAAACATATGAATACCTTTTTTTAAAAAACCCATAAAAATTTGCATATTTCAAAATCTAAAAAAAATGCATTGTATTTTGTTGATGGTGCTTTTGCAGGGACAACAACTCTCACAGGACCAAGAGCACAGGATGAGTCCTCTCCATTCATTGCTACCTACCTTTTGATTCTCCTCATGTTCACAATTGATCACATCTTCATGATTTGCTAGGCATTACTCTTATTTTTCATCTCCAAATCTTTTTAATCAACTCCTGCTGATTTCACTTGATCACTCTGCCACTGGGCATTACTTTATCCTGATCATCCAATCTCAATCTCACATGCCAAGATTATCATCCTCATGAAAAACAACAAACAATGATGCTTTGTAATGCTATATTTCAACTCATGCTATTCATGCTAAACATGCTTTGCCTTGCTAATACATGCTTGAATGCCATCCACACCAAGCTTTGATCGCTTTGATGTCTATGTTGTGATTACTTATTGATGCTCCGATTCATGCTATATTTGCTATACTTAAATGCCTTATTCATTACTTAGTATCTTTTATATCTTGGCTAATGAAATTTTGAGCGAAGGATAAGAAGCTCGTGGTCCCATCGACTGGGCATCATCATCCAAGCCCCACAGTGTTTGCACCTCATCTCAGTTCCCCATATGCTCATTGCTATCACCATCCCTTCCTGTATGCATTCCTACTATATGTTACATACGCTATTAGATTATATCAAGGACCTTGTGGCTTTGATAAATCTGGAATCTGAGTTCCCCTTCATCAAAAACGATGACGATTCCAGAGGCATCTTAGTCATACGGATAGGCCGTTGAGCCGTCCAAGACTGGGGACGATGGTTCCCTTTTGTGAGTTGGTGTGCGGATAAATGGGCTTCGGCTTAACATCAGCTCATGAATGGATTTCTTGACTCAATCTGGACAGTTTAGCAATATTATCCTTGATTAGCTTATATTTTTATTTGCTTTACTTTTCCATTTAAACCCAGCATGCATTCATATAGGACTTTGAAACAACTTTGGAAAATCATTCTGATAAGCTGATTTTGAGAGTCAATTGATCGTTAATTTCCCAGATATGAGATATTCCATGCCGAATTGTGTCCTTAGTTTGCCTTGTTGCCATTTTGGGTTGTTTCCTTGAAAACTCCTTTGTTTGAATTTCTATCTCTCGTTCAATTCCTTTTCCCTTGATCCACCTTGGCTATAGTACGTCCACATTGACTGGTAACCGCTCCCCAATGGTGAAACCTATAGGTTTGTGACATGGGGTACTACTACCGCGTTGAAAGTTGATCACTCTTTTATCTCCTTCGTGCCCGCGTGCGCACTCCTTCCTTTTATCCAAACATTGTTACTTTTCTTTGAATCTCCTCAAGATTGCATCATTCCAAGCTTTTGATTCAATTCCTATTAAGTGGTGTTGATTGCATGTCTCATCACACCTTGACGTCTACTTTTCAGTTCACTCCCACTTCATTCCATTCCATTCCACGTCATTACATTTCATTATATTCTGTGTCACTCTCTTGCAAAGCAGACGCCAAGGCGGGGCAGCTGTAGACACGCCAAAATTGACGTTACTGTGAGTACATCTCATATTGCCTCGTAATGCCCCAATTTGACCCTCAAATTAACATTGTTTGAGTGGTTTTTCAAATTGTTCTTGGATTTCTCCTTTTTTTCTCCCTTTTCTTATTTTCCCTTTTTCTTGAATTTTTTAGGTACTTTTCTCTATTTTTTCAGATTTTTTAAGAATTAACAGCGTGAGAGGGGGCGTCATTTATTTTTAAGAAAATTAAAAAAAATAAAAAGGAAAATGACGCCTCTTTGAGGAGGCGTCCATTCTTTATTTTTCCCTATTTTTTTGGATTTTCTGAGAATTTTTTAGATTTTTTATAATTAACAACATGTAAAGAGACGTTGTTTGATTTAAATAAAATAAAAAAATTGAAAAAAAAAATGGAAATCACGACATGTCGCGCGCCGTCAATTGTAATTGTGAATATTATAATATTATTTCTATCCCTCTTTCAGGGGTGATTTGGTGGCCTTCCAGGTGTCAGAAAAATACAAAAAAATAGTAATTAGAATCAGCACAGTTAGATGCACGTCCACCTAAAAAATGAAAAAATAATAATGAGAAATAAAAAATGGCCATGTTTTGCATGTTTTGGAATAACGTCCCTCACCCGGGCGTCATTTCAATTGACGGCCGAATACGTGATCGTCATTTCTTTTTGGCTTTTTTTTATTTTTTTGATTAACGACGGGGTGCATGTCGTCATTTCAATTGACGCCCCTAGTCAGGCCGTCATTTTCATTATTATATTTTGAGATTTTAAATCTGCCCGAAATTCGTATTAAATTATAAATAGCGCCCTCCTCAAAGTCGTCAATTCTTTAAATGATGACGCCTCCACAGGCGTCATTTTAAAAAGCGAATGTTTGAACCTCCTTCTTTCCTCATTTTGAGCCCATTTTCACTTTAGAAACGACTCTAATGGATTTCCATGACTGGAGGGATTCCTTCTAATGTTTATCTCTTGCTAAAATCATCTATCCTAATTGTTCTTGGACTTAAACTCCATTCTCCCCTATAAATAGAGCCTTGTGGCTCTTGCTCGAGAGGCCGATTTTAACACGAAGGGGAGGTGTTGCCTGAGTTTTGGCATAGGGGGGAGTGTCCTGCGCGCTTAAAGCTTCATCCTTGAAGGAGAATTCCTCCCGAGCTTGCATCAAAGCCAAAGGAGAAAAATACACAGGCTTCTTTATCTTCTTTAATTCTTTTTTTTGTTTCATTGCATTAGTTCACACGCATACATGCATCTTGCATCATATCTCTATTAATCTCTTTACCTCAACCATGTTTGAGAACCTCCTCACAGTGCAACACTTGCACATTTATCTACATTAGCATTCATCATAAATTACCTTACCCTTTGCATAGGGGTTTAAGGGCCAACACCAACAAGGTGTGTTCTTATACATGCTTTTCATGCTTATCTTTATTATGAATTTGATGCTACACTCACCTTGGCTCTAATCCATATTCTCTTATTGGTTGTTGTCTTTGATCTTTGCAATGGTAATCTACAATAGAAACTCTCTTCATCGGTCAGCCGATAGAATGAAAAGGTGCACTCACAATCTCCCCCGCATCCTTATGAGGTATTTATATTCGCGATCCCTCCATATTGTGATTGTTTATATCATTTGAGGCCCACGCGTCTCTGGCGATCACATTCCCCTTAACATCCCTCAGTTCCCGCATGCTCCCCTTTTCTCCTCTTTTCCCCTTTTTCTTTCTTTTCCTTTTAATTATTCTTAGTTTTCCCTTAAGTGGATTTCTTAGAATCTACATCGTTACACGTATCAATTGGTATCAGAGCAGGTTTTCATCATGTGGGCCAACGGTCAGGGTAATCCTAATGGTCTTCGAAGCTTCTTGGCTAAGGGACAATCTATCAGCCACCCTCCGTTCTTTGATGGTAACAATTACCTTTTCTGAAAAAATAGGATTGAGGTATTCATCAGGGCGCAGAGCCACAAGCTGTGGAGGGTGATCACTACAAGGCCATATGATCTGCCACCGAACGAGGACGCATGGTCAGATGATCATGTCAAGCTATCGTCACTCAACTGGACGGCCCTGAACAGCATCCAATGTGTTGTACACCCAGACGAATACGCCCGCATCTCAGCATGTAAGACGGCCAAGAAAATGTGGGATGAGCTGGAATTAATCTACGAAGGTACAGGTCAAGTGAAAGCAACGAAGGTAAATCTCTTCACCTCTGAATATGATATGTTTATGATGAAATCAGAGGAGACCATAACTGAGATGTATGCCAGATTGTCTCTGATCACAAATAGTCTTAAGGGGCTTGGGAAAGAGATAGCTGAGGGAGATATAGTCAAGAAGATACTTAGATCTCTAACCCCTACATGGCACACTAAGGCCATTGTGATAGAAGAGTCATGGGATCTGACGACTATGACAGTCACCGAACTTATAGGATCCCTTATGACGTATGAGATGAATTTTAAAAGGAATGGTGAAGGAAGTGACAGGAAGGGCAAGAATATTGCCCTCAAGGTGTCCCGTAGCCAAGGAAGTAGTAGCAGCGGGGGTAGTAGTTGCGAGTCTGACGGATTGTCTGGTCTCGACCAGGAGGAGCAAGCAATGCTCACTCGACAATTCAGAAAATTATTAAGGTCTAAGGGAAAGACTTTTAGGAGGAAGAAGTCACACCCTTCTAGTAAGAACTTTAATCCCAACAATGATAAAGATAGGAGTACTAAGAGAATTACATGTTTTCATTGCAGGAAACCTTGACACATGAAAGGGGACTGCCCTGATCTTTAGAAGAAGGGTCCCAACTTTCAGAAGAAGAGCTCGAAGGTGCAGAAGAAGAAGCCACAGGCAATGGTCTGCACGTGGAGCGATGAGGAAGAAGATCCGGAAGCCAATTCCTCAGAGGAGGATGAAGAAGGAATTTGCCTGATGGCAAACAATGAAGAGGAGGTAACAAAGGTCTTCGAGAATTTTTCTATTGATGACTGGGAAGATGCCTATGCTGAACTGTTAGACAAGTTCAATTCACTCAGTAAAGATCATAGGGTTCTGAAGAGAAAATTCAATACCAATATTGAAGAACTAACGCAAATCAGTAAGGAAAATCAGACATTAAAGGAAGAATTAGTAGAAATGACTTCTCTAAAAAAGGAAAATTAAAAGCACAAATTAGAAAACCAGGAAATTCACACACAGCTCAACGAACTCAAGATCAAAATTGAAGAAAGTCCAAATGAAAATAGTGTGATCACAGAGAAATATGAAGCTGTTAAGAAAGTGAACACTGAACTTTTAAAAAATTCTGAGACTCTGCAAAGAGAGCTGGAAGACAAATAGAAGGTTTTAGAAAAATTTGTTCAAGGAAAAACAAATCTGGATTCTATACTAGGAACAAGGGTTAATTTAAATAAGGAGGGTTTAGGCTATGACCCAATTAACAAGAGACCCTTTCAGTTCAAGACCACTACCTTCTGCCCAGAGAAGGGAAAAGAGAAGCTGGACACACCATCCAGCTCAAATAGCAGTCAGAGTGTTCAGTGTCCAAAAGAAAAATTAACAAACAATGCGAGACGACCATCTAAAATAGGAATGAATTTTGTGAAGAACTTCACTAAGCCCACTCACCAGAACATAAGTGGTAGCTGGACCAAGCAAATGAATCAGAATAAAAGCTGGAACTACTATAAACGAATGGGTCCGAACAGGAGTTACTGGAGAAACAACACTCACCCTCAAAAACTTGTTAATCAACAAGCGCATAGGAGATATCCCAGGGATGAGAAGCCTAATAACTGGAATAGATTTCATTTCTCCAGACCAGCTGGACATAACTCTGCTCACAACTTCAATAGACCCGAAATTAAGGTGCAAGAGAAAACCAAGTTGAAACAATTCTGGATTCCTAAACATCTGCTTAAAAATTTGAATGATGTCTTTGGACCCAACTCATCTTGGGTTTCAAACCACTTTGCTTCATTTCGTTTGTGTAGGTTTGCCAGGCAGCAGAGAACAACAAATGGTACCTCGACAGTGGCTGCTCCAGACACATGACAGGAGATCGATCCAAGTTCAGCACGTTAGAAATGAAGGTAGGGGGTCTGGTCAAATTTGTAGGAAAGAACAGAGGTAAGATCATTGGGGTTGGCACAGTTGGTAAGTCTTCCACAAACTCTATTGAGAAAGTTTTACTTGTGGTTGGTCTTCAACACAATCTGATTAGCATTAGTCAATTATGTGGCAAGGGTCACAGGGTTGTGTTTGACAATAACTCATGCAAACTTTTTGAAATAAATTCTGATGTGGTTAAATTTGTAGCCAACAGGACCAATAATGTCTACATGGCAGACTTAGATGTTGAGTCCGAATCTAATCTCTGCTTATCTGCTAATTCTGAAGGTGATGCTTTTGATTGGCATAGACGTTTAGGGCATGCTAGTTTTTCTACTTTGAATAAATTGATCAAGCATGATTTAGTTAAAGGCATGCCTAAAATCAAGTTTAATTCTATTTCAAAAATCTGTGATGCCTATACTCTAGGCAAACAGACCAGAAAGTCCTTCAAGCTAAGATCTGAGCCATTGTCCTCTAGACCAATGGAACTTCTCCATATGGACCTCTTTGGTCCTACTAGAACTCAGAGTCTTAATGGAAGTAGGTTTGGTAATGTGATCATTGATGACCACTCTAGATTTTCATGGATCTTTTTCTTAGCCAGTAAAAATGATGCTTTTCAAAAGTTTAAACAATTTTTCAATAAGGTCAAACAAGAAGGAAAACATAAGATTTGTTCAATTCAATCTGACCATGGAGGTGAATTTGAAAACTCCATGTTTTCTGATCTTTATGAAAGAGAGGGACCAACACACAAGTTTTCTTCTCCCAGGACACCGGAGCAGAATGGAATTGTGGAGAGAAGAAATAGAACTATTGTGGAGATGGCCCGAACCATGCTGATTGAGAGTCAACTACCAAGAAAGTTTTGGGCAGAGGAGGCCAATACAGCAACTTATACAATCAACAGGGCCATGGTAAGACCAATTCACAAGAAAACCCCCTATGAGCTATTGAAAGGTAAGAAACCAAACTTGGCTCATTTCAGGATTTTTGGAGCTAAATGTTTTATCCATAATAATGACAAGAAAGACTTAGATAAGTTTGATGCTAAAAGCTGTCCTGGAATATTTTTAGGATACTCTGAAGTGTCAAGAGCATATAGGGTCTTTAACATAACTGATCAGAAAGTTGAAGAGTCTCCACACATCATTTTTGGTGAAGCAAAAGGTACTACTAACATTGAAGATACTGACAGGGATTCCAAGCACGATGGGGAATTCCTAGAAGACAAAGAAGAAGAGAAGGCTCAGTCGAATGAAACATCAAATCCTCCCTACCAAGAAGGGCCAGCTGAAACAGGTGAGTCTTCAATAAATGTTAGATATCTTAAAGATCACCCAATAGATAACATCCTAGGCAACCTTGAAGATCCTCTTAGTACTAGGTCTCACTTTAGGAATGTTAATAACCAAGACCTAATTGCTTTGGTCTCACAAATTGAACCCAAATCAGTAGAAGAGGCCTCAATTGATCAATCTTGGGTTAATGCTATGTGTGAGGAGTTAGGACAGTTCGAAAGAAATAATGTCAGGGAGTTAGTCCCAAGACCATAAAATTCTAATGTCATAGGAACTAAGTGGGTGTTTAAGAATAAAATGAATGAAGATCGAATCATTTCTAGAAATAAAGTCAGACTAGTAGCCAAGGGCTACTGTCAAGAGTTTGGAGTTGATTTGGATGAGTCCTATGCACCTGTTGCTAGGATGGAAGCAATAAGAATATTATTAGCATTTGCATGTTCCAAGAATATAAAACTCCAACAAATGGATGTGAAAAGTGCCTTTTTAAATGGAGTTATCAAGGAAGAGGTTTTTGTTGAACAACCCCCCAGATTTCAGTTTTCTCCCCAACCTAACCAAGTTTTTAGGTTAAACAAAGCCATGTATGGTCTAAAGCATGCTCCTCGAGCATAGTATGAAAGACTGATAGAATTTCTGATCAGCAAGGGCTACCACAAAGGTAAGGTAGACCAAACTTTATTTTCCAAGAGTACAAATAAAGACCTCATCATAGTTCAGGTACATGTAGATGATATTGTGTTTGGGTCAACTAGCTCTGAACTATGTAATGAATTTTCTAAATTGATGTCTGCTTAATTTGAAATGAGTTTGATAGGTGAACTAAAGTATTTCCTTGGCTTGTAGGTACAACAATTAGAGGATGGATGCTTCATCAACTAGACCAAGTACACATTAGAAATTCTCAAGAGGTTTGGCATGAACAACTTGAAGCACATTACAACACCAATTGGTACCAATACCTCATTGGATGCAGATGAGACAGGTAAAGAAATAGTTGCCAAGCTCTATCGAGGTATGATTGGATCTCTACTTTATTTAACAGCCTCAAGACCTGATATATAGTTCAGTGTAGGAATGTGTGCAAGGTATCAATCTAGACCCACTGAATTGCATTTAGTTGCAGTGAAAAGAATTTTTAGATAACTGTCTGCTACACACACTCTTGGTTTATGGTTTCCTACATCACACACACTTGATTTAGTTGCATACACAGATGTAGATTTTGCCGGGTGTAAACTAGATAGGAAAAGCACTAGTGGTCACTGTGAATTTTTAGGTGGGTGTTTAGTGTCTTGGGGTTCCAAGAAACAACATTTTGTGGCCCTCTCCACTGCAGAGGCTGAATATGTGGCTGCAGAGAGTTGTGGTACACAAGTCATTTGGATTAAATAATAGCTTCAGGACTATCAAGTAGACCTGGGGTGCACACCTATTTATTGTGATAATACCAGTGCCATCAACCTAGCCAAGAATCCTATTTTGCATTCCCGCACCAAACACATAGAAATAAGGCATCGTTTCATAAGAGATGAGGTTTCTAAGAGCAACTTTGAACTTATTCACGTAGGCACTGCTAATCAAATTGCTGATATCTTCACCAAGCCTCTAGATAATGACAAATTCACCACATTAAGGAGTAAATTAGGCTTATTCAAATTATCTTAATTGCTAATCTCCTGATATTGAATTGTTCTATCTTGGCAAGAGGTTGTGTGAGAAGTCTGTCCTTATTGTGAGGGGGAGTTCTGTGTGTCTGCTGGTTAGTTTTCTTTAGTGTTTCATTTAAGGGCGAGTTGGATAGGTAGTGATTTTGACTGACCAGATGTGTGTCATTGCTGGTTCTCATGACTGAATGAGTGCGGTTCTCTCTCAGACAGTAGAATCTCACTCATCTCTTAAGTCTATAAGTCTGTGTTACTAAAGTCCAGCTAGAATCTTCCCTCTGGTAGTCCATCAGAGATTTGGATTAAGTGTTTAAAGTATATCTTCCTACATTGTCAATGATTCCGGTTCAGGCTAAAACCTGTATGTCTTGATATCTGTCCAGAACAACTTGAAATCTAGAATTCAAGATTCACTTGAAAGAAATAGTCCTTCTGGTATTGTCTTCAATCATTCCATCTCCACAACATAAGGGATCAACTAAATGAATAAAGGTCTATGGTTTGATCACTGAGAAACTAGGAGCTTCATCAATGAAGTGAAGTTATTCCTATGTCATAAGGTGTCAAATGTTAAAAAAAAAAATTTTTGGCAAAATGACCTTAATATTTCTGATCATCACAGAGCAATGGTGACAAGGTGGTGAGTAATTGGGGACTCTGGCCTCTGATCAAGGTGTTTCCTCATGTGAAAAGTCACAATTACTAACTCTGTTCTTCGAAAAGGAGAGGTAATGTGGTACACATATTGAGTAACTGGGGATTCAGGCCTCTGATCAAGGTGTCTCCCTAATGTCAAAAGTGTGATTTACCAACTTACTCATTGGTCTTCTTGAAAATCATCATAAAATCCTTTGTCTTTATGCAATTTACTAGATTGCTTGTCCTCAATACCATGAGTACACCTTCTCTAATTTTGTCTCTTGTCATCTACTGAGGATTGTTGTTTGTTCAGTAATGACTTGCCATACTTGCTCATCCCTGCTCTACATCGTATACCATGTATGTGGATAAAATTTCCTCTCATTCTAATTCTCTATTGTTTACCAGAGTTCAAGAATCTTCACTTGAGTTTAGCACCTCACTTATTCTCTTAAGATATGCTCTTGAGTCTTTCTACACTAAGAAGTCACTGTACTTCTTCCTCATGTCTCCAGTAATTTCATATATCTTTCATTTCCTTTTGATGATGTCAAAGGGGGAGAGAGGTCATGCTATATCTGAGAGAAGTCATTAGAGATCATGCAATATCTGAGATAGGTCTTGCTACTGTGAACAGGTCTTCTGAGAGTGAGTTGTGGGGGAGTGGTTTTGGAGAGAGAAGAGTCTCAGAAGTTGTGTTTGGCTTGTCTGCATGATTCACTTGCTCTTGACTATTTTTAATGCCCCAATATTGCTTGATTCATAGTGTTGCCATCATCAAAAAGGAAGAGATTGTTGCATCCCTACGGTTTTGATGATGTCTCACACTATAAATCAATTTGTTTTTATCTCTAGATCAATTTGTTCTTTTACGGTGCATTTATTTGTTTCTAAGCATGGTATGTGCTAATAGCATCATTTAGGTCCGTGCAATACATATTATTCGCTCTTTTGCTTAATGCATATTGAGTCAGTTCTAGTTCTGCATCTTTCACATAAAGTACTTACCTCGGTGCAAGTCCTTGGTCATGCATAGGTTTTGCTATTCATATGTTGTCCTTGTGCATTTCTCTATGTCATGAGCATTAAGGTCCGTGCATATTCTGCCTCTGCATCTTACCTCTTGAGGTCGCTGAAATTTTTCGAATCGGTGCAATTTTTGACCAGAATGCATTGGTCAGGCTGGTCGTTCCTACATCTCAGTGCAAATACATCTCGGTGCAAGCCTTGTCTTGTACTTCCTCTTGCCATCTTTGTGCATCTCTTGCCTGGACTACATATCTCGCCTCGGTGCATGCCTTGCTTAAAACAAATTCATGTTCGGTGCATAGTCAGGCCTATACACCTCTCTGTAGCAACGAAGTCAGTGTAGTTCCTATTTCATGTCTTATTAGACTCGGTGCAAGTCCTATAGACAGCTAACGTAGATTTGTGCATCTTCTGATTCATTCCAGGTCGGTGCTTGTCATGCCCGTCTTAGCCGATGCTTACTTTTTTGATTTAGTGCAGTTTCTGGCTATTTACTCTATACACCAATACGAATTGTGCTAAATGTATGACAAATATTCATTTCTTCTCTGACAATTTATCTGTGCACTCACCAGAAATATGGCACGTGATCCGAGGTAGATAGACATCCAGAACATTCTCACACGTACCCCAACATCTTTAGGTGGGAAACGTGGTATCCACACGCCTAAGGTTCTGGATCAGATATATATATATGCTGTGGAAAAGGGTTCGAGAGTGTATGACACAGTGAAAACGAAGAGCAGAGTGAGAGTAGAGACAACCAGAGAAAGCCCACTCCATCCAGAGCTGAGAGAAAAAAATTTCTGAGAGAGTGAAGTGTTTGTGATCGTGAAGATCTGCTTCTACGGAAGCTATATTACTTTTGGTTTCTAGAGAAATTATCGTTCATCGATTGTTTTGTTTTCAAGTTTTTCTTTATCTTCATTCCATATTGTTACCCTCCACTGTTCGGAGGAAGGGAGAGGTTCTCCAGTTCCCTCCATTGTCTTGGCGGAAAAGTGGTTCGATCCTCTTGTTGTGTGAGTTTCTTGGGAGTAATTGCACAGGGTCCCCTTTGCTGCGTGCAAAGGAAGGAAGATTGGTTCTCCAATATTTTCTTCTGGTTGATCAGAAGACTAAGGAGGCTGTTCCTCAGGGCAAGCTGTTTGGCAGCGGTTGTTACAGACTGAGTCTGCTGTGTGTGACTCTATATTGCAAAGAAACCTTACACTTGAGTAAGGGGTGGACGTAGATTGCGGACAACAATCGAACCACCTAAAAATTTCCCAGTCTCTTCTATGGTTTGCCTATTTACGTTGTGTTGCTCTCTATCTACTTGTCATATTACTTCATTATGGGTGACTTTCTCGAGCTCATTTCTTACTCCTGTCATCTTTGTTGCCTGTCTCTGAAATCCTTTTCACTGCTTTTGGGAGGGGTTGAGAAATCGTGTCTGTGTTGTATTGATTTTGGGAGTGACCTATTCATCCCCCCCTTCTATCTCACTTTCCGCTACACATATCAACCCCGTTTCAAGCGCGATCAAGTTTCCATCTTTTTCCAAGGTACACGGCGTCGTTCTCATATCTCTCCATCCTTTCGGCGTTGTTGGAACTTTGGGGGTGATCACGGTTAGTATTTCTCATCCTTTCATCCCCCTTTTCTTTGGCTCACATGTTTACTCATGTATTAGTCTGAGGGGGCGAGATAGGAACTCATCAAAAAATAAATCAATAATTTTTTGGCGATCACGATGGGACACCAATGCCCATCACGCTTGTTTTCATGCTCTTTTGTAAGTTGGGTGTGTGCATGTTTATGTTTGGGTAGTATTTTCTTCATTCTCTTACTCTTTTGGGTGTTTTATGGGCTATGGTGGCCTAGCGGTCTTCTGGTAGACCACCAGGGGCATCCAAACGGTCATTTGGTAGACCGCAAGGTGATTTCAGCTGTTCTGCGAGCATGCTCATGGGGCCCTGTTCGTCAAGGCATAACTTTTGATCCCGAAGTCCGATTGAGCTGATTTTTGTTCCGTTGGATAGTCCTTTGTTTTGTCTTTCCATCCATATATTACTTGCATTATTTGGGTCACATTTGCATATTCTAATATTGTCCAACTTTTTGAGTTTTCTGCATAAGTTCTGCCAGCAAGTGCAGGGACAGGTTCAAAGGTACATCTTTGCTCAGTGATTTGACTGCCTTCCCGATCTCTGATTGCACTAATTTTTGTTCCATTTGATAGTACTTTGTATTGTCTTTCTATCCATAGCTTATTTGCATCATTTGGGTCTCATTTGCTTAGTTAAAAATTGTCATCATTTTAGCATTTTGTGCATAAAATCTGCATGCAGTCTGCACACAGGTTCACATGAGCAACTTTCTTGGAGGATTTGATTGACCTCCCGAGGTCTGATTACTCTGTTCTTGGTTTCATTGTGTAGACATTTGTATTGTCTTTCCATCCATATACTACTTGCATCATTTGGGTCACGTTTGCATAGTTAAAAATTATCATCATTTTAGCATTTTGTCCATAAAATGTGCATGTGGTCTGCGCACAGGTTCATGGGGGAAACTTTGCTCAGTGATTTTATTGACCTCTCGGGGTCAGATTGATCTGTTCTTAGGCCCGTTGTGTAGACCTTTGTATTATCTTTCCATCCATATACTATTTGTTTTATTTGGATCATGTTTGCATAGTTTAATTTTATCTTGATTTTCTAGTTTTAGGCTAGAAATATCATGCACTCCGGTGCACATAGGGCCATGCATTACATATCATAGTTGCATTCCTACCTTGGTAAGTGATCCTCTCTCCTCCATATTCCTTGGGGGCTACTAGTTTATCTAATCCGGGACCTCCATAAGTCCCCGCGAGCCATGGATTCCCACACGGACGCCGGACCGGTTGTACCGTTCCACCCCTTAGGCTTGCATTTTGCATATGTGTGAGAGAATTAACCTTAGTCAACCCAAAGTTTGGACCTTATTCCCATAGGATTCCTATCTTGAGGGAATTATTATTAATTCAAATCATTAAAAGGTCTATTAAAATCCCTAAAATATTTCCCATCATATCAACTTGTGTGACTTGGGTGAAAACTCTCACATTGTTTGTATTGTTTGGGCTTGTCCAGCCCATTAGTGATTTTTGTGTTGCATTCTTTCATCATCCACATGCTTTGTTGTTGTTAGGCCCAATTAAGTCAGTCCATTTGTGTGTCTATTATCTAGTCCATGGTCCCGTGGTCCGTTGTCCATTCGTCTTTGCATTAGTGGGTCAGTCCCCTCTTGTCCTCAAGCCCATTAAGTTATTGCTTCCCCACTTATATTTTCCATTGATATCCTTGTATTAAGTCTTCATTTTCCCTCATGGAGCATCATTACAAACCTTTGTACCATTCTTTTTCCCAATCTTCTTCCTATTCCCGTGTGGAATCCTCTTCCCACGCGGGCCCATCTTCCCGTGGTCCCTCTCACTCGTCTGAGGAACAGGCTAATTTCACGGCCCATCTTTCAAGCCTTGTTCGCCAAATGGACACGACCCAGGTCCAACGTCTTATTGCATCTCATCTTCATGGGCATCCTTCTCTTAATGGGCCTTCTTCTCTCATTAATGGGCCTCATCATCCTAACGGGCCCCATTATCCTAATGAGCCTTATTTTTCTAATGTGCCTCATTCTTCTTCTCCTCATGCTATCGGCCCAATGGGTTCTGATGATCATGCTTCTTCCAAGCCTACATATCCTTCCACTCCTTGAATGGGCCCTTCTTCTTCTCACCCCGGATCCTATTATCCGGCCCAATATCATCATTCTGGTCCATATTCACATCCTCTTGCTCAAGTTGGCACATATTCTTCTCGATCTCTCCCTACTCAGGAGATGATAGCTCAAGCCCAACACCAGCTTGATGAACTCCAACGTCAAATCGATCCCAAATCCTCCTTAAGTATTCCATTTGCATTCCAAGGTCTTCGGCTTCCGCCATCTTCACAAATTCTCGCATATCGTCGTTATGGTGGAGTCGGTGACCCGTATGTGCACTTGAAGGAATTTATTTATGAGTCGACCCAGTTTCGACATGACCAACACTTAATGGCCTATCTATTCGGTCTGTCTTTGGAAGGCCCGACTCGAGATTGGTTCTTCTCTCTTCCGCAAGAGCAAGTTGTGAATTTCCAAGCCGTGCAAGAGAAGTTCATTCAGCAGTTTCAAGACCAGGTTGGGCCCAAGTATTCTATGGTGGATCTGGCCCATGAGAAGATGAAGCCCGAAGAGGAGTTCTCTACCTTTGCCGATCGCTGGCGTTGCCTCGCCGCACAAGTTCTGGGGGACATTCCGGAGCCGGAGCAAATCAAGATGCTGATATCTGACGCAATACCCGAGTATCGCTTCATCTTGGCCCTCAACGACATTACCTTCTGGCAACAACTTTATTACTGAGCCTGCTTCATCTGCCAACAAATCCAAGATTCCCTTGACCACCAATCTTCTCCCTCGCATTCCACGCCCACTTACACCTCACCCTCCACAAGCCCACCCTACGCTCCCATGAGCCAGCCTACCATGAGTCAGCATCATGCCACATCCACCTCCGCATATCAAATCTCCACATATCAAACCTCCGCATATCAAACCTCCACATATCAACCTTCCATGAGTCAGCCTTCCCCACATCCACCGCCACCTCCGGTCAAGGGAATACCGCACCCCGAGCAGGTAGATGCCGTCTACTACATTCCTGCTCATGTACCATTGTCTAGTCCCTCCACTAGCCATGCACCCTTGCCAATGCAACTGCCACAACCATCTCCATCACATATCCCTCGGCATCCCCCTAGCCCGAAGCAGGCTCCTCCTCGCTCTCTATGAATCAAAGGCATGGCACGAGTGGCAGTATAGTTCCCCGCGGGACGTCATGAGCCCGGTCGCATGCGTGTTTAGTAAATGTAGGTCTCAAAATCAAAGATAGAAAGCCCCGGCGCAACAGACTATATCTTTGAGGGGTAGTGCCCTGGAAGGAAGTCGAGTCTGGATATCTCCCATCCTGCATACAGCTTGTCTCTAATTTTTCTTCTGCTTCTCCCTCTTAGGCTGGGTTGAATCCTAGGTATGGCCTTAGTAGGGGCACTATTCTTTAGATGTGGTTAGTTGTGGTAAGCCACCCTCACATGCACGCCCTACTTAAGGGAAGTCTTTAATGAGAGGGGTAGGAACGACGATCCCTGGCGAGTAGTTCGAGCTTGTCTTTGGGTGCTGCGGATTGCTATTTCAAAAAAAAATTCCAAAAAAATGAGATATTGACAAAAACCTTAAAAAAATCAAATATTTCAAAAATCCAGAAAAAAAATAGATATTGTTGAAAATATAAAAATCAAAAATATTTATCTTCTGTTCCTTTCTTCATGTGTTCTTCATGTGTTTTCTATCTATTTGTTTGAGAGTAGATACATGATCTATTTTGTTAAGTGTGCAGGTTACAGGTACTCAAGCTTTCCTTGCTCCATATTTTATTCTATCTGTCTCTTGTTCACGACTTCTGATCTGTTCTTTCTTCTTCAATCATATCTCTCGATCTGTTTTGAATCTTGTGTCCTTCTCAACTTTTATTTGCAATGATCATATCTTTATGAGAAGGCATTACCTCACGATTATGAACCTGGCAGTTCTGCTTCATCTAATCTTGGGCTTTGATTGAAGGGCGTATTTGTCATCTCTTTCATCCCATCGTGTCCTTGTCACGTGTTTATGTCCCTCCGTGTCATCCCAGGCATGTTGTTTTGTCCCTCACCACGTGTTGTTAGTTGTCTTGCATATGTTATTAGTCGTCCCTCTATATCCCGTGTGTTATCCCAACCGTGTGGTCATCCCTCGTATTCTTATCCCAACCATGTAGTCATCCCTCATATTCTTGTCCCAACCGTAAGTTGTCCCACCGTGTTGTTATCTTGTCCCACTATGTTCATCGTGCATACATGTGGTTTGTTTATGCCATTGCATATGTGCTTGTTTATCTTGTTGTATTATTTTCCATTCATTTGATCATGTTGTGTTGTCTGTCGTTCAGTTGATGGTTATGTTTTCATTATGTTCATACTTGTTTGTTCATGTTGTTGGTTGTCTTATATCAGAAAATCTAAAAAAAATGTCATTTCGCTTGGCAGGTAAGTCAGGTATGGCTATCTATCCCTGCTCATTGTTGCATTATTATATGGTATCTACCTTATTATAGCCTCTCAAGGACCGGCTGGTTCACCGTGTGTTCTGAGATCTGATGTTCCCCTTTAACAAAAACGATGATGTTCTACGAGCATACGGTTAATCGTTGGATAGGCTGCTCGGTTGAGTCGGGTGGGGGATGATGGACTCTGTCTCGCACGCCGTGGTTGCGGATGACTCTTGACCCCGTCTTGGCTTGGTCTAGTAATAATACCATTGAGTACTTTCTATTTTATCTTTCTTTGCATTTATTTTGATGATTTCTTTATTTTAGCCCAGCATGCATCATGTCATCTTGAGCGTTCACGTCTCGTGGTTCGTTCAAGGTTTTCTCCTCAGCGATGGTTGATTGCACTTCAGCTCCCTTGGATAAGAGATTTCTCATTCCACTCTGAATTTGAACATCTTCTCTGATCTGCTCGTTCGGTCTGGTTGGCCAGCGTGATTCCTGTCTGGATTTTATCTCAGTCTTATTCTCCTTTCCAGCTCTTATGCTGTGTTACCTTCCGATCCCCTCATTATCCGTGGATTGTGTCCCCAATGAGGCTAGTCGTGTTTCATTTCCCTTAGTTTAGTTCTCCAGACATGTCTCATTCGCGTCATCCATTCCGGGTGGTTAGTTCGGCGTTTTCGGGAGAATTCCTATCACTTGTTGGTTGTGACGGGTGTCTTTTGCCTTGATGCCCGCTTATCAGTTCTCCGCTTCATCTCCGTATCATCTCCGTTTCACATCGCTTTCGCTTTCGCTTTCGCTCTCGCTCCATCTCCTTTCCACTCCTCCTCCGCGTTGCTTTCGCTCGTTCCCTTGCAAAGTGGACATCAAGGAGGGGCATTTGTTGACACTCGTTTTAGCCCGCAAGTTGCGTCATTTCTCTTATTCATCATTTTTGATGTCTCGAATTATCCATTATTTTGGAGCCTTCCTTGGACGGATTTTGAGCTCATTTTTATCATTCCCTATCCTTTACATTTCGGAGATCATGATTTCTTAGAGCCCTGGAGCTTATCTTATCAACTTCTGACTTCCAAGTCAGCTTACGGCCCATTTAGGCTGGCTTCCATCAAGTATTTGGCTCTCTTTTCACTACGCAGTCCTAAAAATAATTCTTTTTCATATCCTTCTATTCCTCTATTAAAAATGTGTCCTTCACCAAAGTTGTTCAACTTTTGAAGATCTACAATTTCTTCTTCTACGCTATTATCCAGTTCTGCACCAATTTCAAGTTATTCACATTTTTTCGACGTGCTATGCTAATTCACCTATGTCCCAGAATTCTTTCTCTCTGTTCTAGCCCCATTTTCATCATCTTCTGATCGTCTTTTCATCTTTCTCTCTTCATCAACGTTGTTCACCTTTCCATTATATACAATTTCTTCTTCTACCACTTTCGTTAATTCTGTACCATTTTCGAGATATGATCCGATTTTCAAAGTCGCGCAAAGTCTACCCAGAATTTTTCCTCCAACATGCTAGCGGTCATTTGCTAGACCGTTAGCCCATCGAAAATGATCATTCACTAGACCGTTTTCCAGAAACTTGTCTAAAATCATCCTGTTTCACCCCTGGAGCCTTGCGGTCACCCCCTAAACCATTTGCAATCCCCTAGTGGCCCTACGATAGACCACTAAGGCCGCCCGAGAGTCCAGCATGAGCTGGACTCTATCAGTTTTCTATCCGATGGGGGTTGCTTCAAATGATCATATCTCTTGGGATTCTTATACAAATTTATCCCCATTTGTTTCTATTCCTTGCCCTTTATATTATCTTGAGTTCGGTTCATAGATCTCGAATTTTTATTGGCTATATCTCTCGGAATCATGGTCAAAAGTTCTGGATTTAGGTGTCCTAATACAAGTCAAACTCTATTTTTCTATGTGACGGGCCTACCTTCCAAGAGCCATATCTTCTAGAATACTCCTCCAAATCGAGTACCATTTGTTTCTATCTCTTGTCCTTAGTATTATCTCGAGTTTGATCTATAGAACTCTATTTATCTTGGACTATATCTCCGGAAATCGTGATAAGAAGATGAAGTTTTTTCTGAAAACTCTATATAAACTGCCCAGTTCGCAGTGGCGACTGGGGTCTCTTTCTCGGTTCGGGGCGAAGCCATGCTGCACCGCCGACTCAATCCTTTGACCCTGGCTTCAAGAGGGAAGTATTAGCTTTCTATTGCATCCTTTTGGGCTTAATTTCGTGGTCTATACTCTTAGTTCTCTTCCTCTCAAAATCACAAATCATCATAGTTTTCTGCACTTTCTGCTACATATGCATTTTTCCCCGTTTTGCATCATCATTTTCTCTCTATTCTCTCCATCAAATTTCATGATTTCAAATCCTATACATGAGCAACACACTTGCCTATTATTTTCATCCTTCCATAGGGGTTAAAAAACCCTCCCCTGGTGCGTTCTCCACCTTTTATTCATGCTATTTTATCACTTTGGGATTGATGCTACACTTCATGTTCTAATGGATTTTTGTTTTTATGTTTTGATCTTTGTTTTGTAGGAGAACATGATATAGACGTGAGGCCCTCTTCATCTAGCCGGCTGGAGGACGAGAAGGTTTGAATCCACATTATTCCCCACACCCCGTTTCAAGCGCGATCAAGTTTCCATCCGTTTCCAAGGTACACGGCGCCGTTCGCATATCTCTTCATCCTTTCGGCGTTGTTGGAACTTTGGTGGCGATCACGGTTAGTACTTCTCATCGTTTCATCCCCCATTTCTTTGGCTCACATCTTTATGCATGTATTAGTTTAAGGGGGCGGGATAGGAACTCATCAAAAAACAAATCAAAAGTGTCGACACCTGCCTTCCCAGCACAAAGACTGCTCAAGGCAGTCCAATGAAGTCTTAAAAACCAATAAACCCCCTTGAAAAAAATGATTTGGCCAATTAAATGAAATGCTTATAGGGTCTTGAAAACAACATTCAACCTTGGTTTCAACAAGAAATATAGGAAGCTAAATTAGCAAAATGCTACCACAAGACTAACATTAAAATCATGCATGAAGGACACTTGAAAACCAAATTCATGAATAAAACTTTAAACCCATTCAACGTAATATGAGTGAACTTTAAACTTAAATTCTTACCAAAGATCCACTGGTTTGAAAGCAATATGAACCTGCACTGGTATAAACAAATCACTCATAGTCAATCTTAAAGCAATGCAACTTAATGCTCAATCACATTGTCATAGCTTGTTCAACCTGCATGTATATATATTGAAATGGAACCACATATATGAATTTCATTCACATACATCCAGCCAATTCAAAGGCCCTATAACCTCTTTGAAAACATGATTTTCCATAGAAATGACATGCATTTGAGAGTTTTAAAAACACCATTCAAACATGGTCTTGAAAGGGAATCTAGGAATCAAACTAAGCATGATGCTTCTTGAACCTTTTAAAAAAATATGAATGCTTTACAAAGCAAGCTCAGAATTTCACAACCCACCATACAAAGGTGATGCTTCAGAATTTTCCAAGAGTGAAATGAACACTTGAAGATCCATTCACCAAAAGCAAACATGTTCTAACCTTAAAAACCTCATTTACCTCAAACACTCAATCATGGTTTTCATACATCCAGAATTCATCATGTTCAAACATGAACATATAGAGTTCATCAAACCTGTGAAAGCATAAAAATTATATGATCAAAAGAGCTTTACTAATTCAACAAAAGCTGAAATGGCAATGCATTTACACAATGCCATGCAACCAAATTCTCACACAATGTATAAACCAGAAAAGCCATCCAACAAGGCATTTGATGACCCACTGAAAAACTCAATTTCTTTTCTTCATGGATCAAATACAATAACCCAACCAGTTAAACAATATGAGAGCACTTCAACCAATATTTTACCATGATCAACATGAGTTCCAGGAATGATTACCCTCAAGCCATATAACTAAAGCTTGAACAACCACCATGCAAAGGAGTGCAGCATAGGAAGAGTCCACACTCAGCTAACCATAGTCCATATACATAAACCACATTCATTTCATCAAGTTATGAACATCATGCAACCAAGTGCAATACATGAACTCATTCAACTCAAATAGGTCAATGCCCATGTGAAGCAAATCAAGACCCAAAATACCTTAAATATTCCATGATAAATATGCAAGAGCCACATTCATGATACCCAGGAACCAAAGGACATTTTCCACAGAACTTACACATAATATTTTGTTATCATTAAAATCATCACCAAACACAATGAGGGAGCACAGTGAACCCAACACTATACATACATTTGTCGAGTGCATAGTGAGTCTGCATACGTCGAGTCGAGTTGGTCTAATCCAAGCTCGTCATGTCAGTCCCTTTCGAGTGGAAGTGTAGCAACCCTGGTAAATTAAAGGAATGAAATCTTAAATAAGATTAAATCATAAGATAAAAAGGCCAAAAATAAATAACACCTCCTTTAAGGTCGTCATTTAATTATAGACCGCTCAAATGGCTCTAATTTAAGAATTGACGCCCCCGTGATTGGCGTTATATAAGGAAATTGAAGACTGTGTACAGAGGCGTCATTTTAAAATAGCGCCCCAACCTTAGGCGTCATTTCCAAACCGAACCGTTGGTGTTTGGTTCGAACAAGGATGTTATCTGGGTAAGTGTTGATAAGGAAAGGATTGATACGTGGATATCTAAGTTTAATAAGGACTCTACCTATGAAGTTTTAGTCTTAATCGAACTCTTAGAATCCACTAGGATTCCTTCTCCTATAAATACCCACCCTTCCGACGAGCTCCCTGTTGACATTATTGATCAAAGACGTCCTACTACTACGTGAAGAGCGTCGCAGTTCTTCATCACTTTTCCTCCTTGTTCCACGAAGGACGCTCTTCCTATCTTCATCCTGCGACGTGAGGAAACCATAAAGTTTCATCATGCTGCTGCTACTCCTTTGCCGTGGGAAGCCTCTACTTCTCTAATCCTTCCAAAGGGGCTGTTACGTGCTACTCTTCATCTTGCTGCAACTGGCATCTTCCTGTAGATCCATAGAAGGGGTGCTGCTATTTCCTTTGATAAGAGATGTTGCTCTTGTTGGTTCATCCAAGCTTCTTCTTCTTTATACTACTGCTGTCGAGATCTCTGTTGGAAAAATAGAGTATCGGAACATTGCATATCTCATCACTGATCTTCATCGATCATCAACCAAATCATCACCCAAGGTAGGTTTTCTCAAGCGTTAAGCGAAATTTAATAATTTTAGGCTGGTATACATGCATATAGGTCTGTAAGGAATTGCAGAGATCGCTCTGTATTGAGGTTTTCATTATTTTACTACATGAATTAAATTAGCGACCCAGTTTAGGGCGCTATTTTATTTAACGACCATGTAAACAGTCATCAATTGCCTAGATAATTAATAATTATACAATGTTTAAAATTTAATAAATGTGAACCCTTACATGTAGACTAATGCATAGTCATAATAGAAAACTCCTGCTATTTTTCTCTATCTGTACATGTCTCTAGTTTCTTGATTGGAAATACTACAAAAATCATGTGTCTATGAGTGTACCTGTCCGGTGTAAATCGTATGACCAAGAAATAACGACCCTCTTCAGGTCGTCATTTGAATGAACGCCCCTATACACGGGCGCCAATTAGTGATAAACTGTAAAATTTGAAAGACCTGACATAATTGCTTTTTTATTGACATGACGACATGCCCCCGACCCTTTACTTTGATATATGACGCCCCTAACTAGGGCGTTATTTACAAAATTGAAGCCTTAATTAAAGTCGCCATTTTTATAAATGACTGAGATCTGAAAATGTTTATTGAACTAAATATTTATAGAATCTGGATGTAACGACTGAGTGAACAGTTGTCATTTACTGAACTGACGACCCTGACAAGGGTGCCAATTCATAAAATGAAGAATTAAGCTCAGGCGTCAATTCACGGTTTTTCCTGATTTTTGGGATTTATGTAACCCACTGTCGGTTGGTTATATATTAGCACTATATTCCATTCCGTGAATATAGTCTCATGCTTCACGTTGTTTTATCGATTATCCATTATTTCTCGGTGATAGATGAACCCTCCGCGGGACACTCCGTTCCTTCGGACCGGTGACTTTATCATAGAGACCTCCGTATGACTCTGCTAGCCTTGGATTCTATCAAGGCAGCCGAGCTGGTTGTACCATTAAAACCCATGTCACCACTTGATTGCCATGTCACTCTAGAGAAACATGGTAAACCGGCCTTTATGACATCCATATAGCAATCATGATGTCATGAGAATATCCTAAATTAATGGAATGGGAAAACCATGCCATTAGTATTCTTATGAGTTAAGTGCCATACTTGTGGACCTTAATTCTATCTAGCTTATCATGTGCAAGAATGAGCGACCATCATTATATGAGCGCTTTTTCTTAAATGTCAAGGTACCCAGTTAAGGGAGCTGATTCCACCTAGTTTTAATGTGAATCGTGATTGTACCGTTGTTATCATCCTTGCACATCATGTTCAATCCTTGATCTACCTTAAAGTTCCCACAAGCATAATCCTTTGAAATTCCATATTGGCTATAACTATAGTGGATGTCTAAAACACATGATCAATGCCTACGCATATAGCGCCCGATCTGGTCCTGGGAGGAGCACTCGAAAGTACTAGTGCCCATGGGAGTTGTAATGATCACGGTATGGTATTGTACCGAAGTGCATGACTAGCTTGATTAGACATTCCACAGTTCTCGTACTTGACTTGACATGACATGACTTGCGTGACCCGAAAAGGGTATTATTTACCTGCTTGAAATAATAGCCAATTCTTGACATGACATGATCACATGACATGATAACTATACGTGCTTGATTATCTTGCTATATTGACATGAGTTCTTGAAAAGACTTGCTAGTTCACTCATTCTCTCTTGTTATACATTCTCTATTGTCATTTTATGCGAGCATGCATAGCTTATTGCATTTCATGTAACATGTAATTTACTCGAAGCAAGCTAGCTCTTGAGATATAATTTTTACTGAGCGTTCGCTCACATAGTGTTTTCCCCTTATTTTTTAGGTAAGTCAGAGGATGAAACTCTTTCGGATGGGGAAAGTCAAGAGTGATGACATTAGAGCTACTCCAACTATCCAAGTGTTATCTAGTCTTGTCTTTTCTACATTCTTGAGTCAATTATTGTACTTTTTCATTTTATTGAGTCTTAGCACTTTCATTAAGAGGAGTGTAATAGAAGTACTTTGAAGGTTTTGATGAAATAAAGGATTGGGTCATTTTACTCTTGCGCGCTCTATCTTTGTGTCGAATACTCTAATGCTCTGATTAACATGATCGATATAAACTCGTCACGCGTCTCCGGGTTCCTTCCGCGCTCGGGGCGTGACAATTTTTGTGGTATCAGAGCCTAGGATATTCAATTCCTAGGAAACCCAAGTCTAAGGATAGGTTTAAATCTTTAACCGGTGAGATTGGGTAAAACCATGGGTTAAGGTAATCTAGAAACTCAATTCTTGGTCGAATCTCATATTAATTAGTTATCTAAAATCCTTGTAGGACAATGGCTGGAGAGCGTTCTTAGTGGCGTAACATGCAACATACTATTCAAGGCATAATGCAGGCACTTCAACAGGTGGCACAAGGAGGTGCACACCGTGGAGCGGGAAATCTCCACCAAAGCTTCAAGAATATGAACCCTCCTAAGTTCATGGGATCCACTAATCCGGATGATGCCGAGCACTGGATCTGAGACACTGAACGTATCTTTAGAGTTATGCAATGCACGGACCAAGAGAAGGTCTTATTAGCCACATTTCAACTGGAGAGAGACGCCCAATGCTGGTGGGAGTCAGTAGAAGCCACCTTAGAGCAAGGCCCAGTTACTTGGGAAGAATTTGTGGAATATTTCAACAATAAGTATTTCTCAGACCGAGTCCAAGAGAAGAAAGCTGCCGACTTCGCCGCACTTAAGCAACGATCGTTGTCGGTAGCTGAGTACGAGGCACAATTCTCTAGGTTGTCCCGGTATGCTAAACACCTAGTCAGTACCAAGAAGATGAAATCGATGAGATTTCTTAATGGGCTCAGGCCCCAATATATCACACAACTGGCGTCGATGGACATACAAGTCTATTTGGAGATGGTATGACGAGCCCAGTTATTAGAAGATGCCACGGAACTATCTGATAGGATTCGTGCGAAAGATAAGAAGGAACAGGTCACTGGTTCTGGTTCCTTCAAACCTAATTTCAATAAGAAGAGGCCAAGTAATGGAGGTACTCCCTCCCAAGAGCAGAAGTTCAAGAAGACCAAACCTTTATCCATCACCACCACACCTTCTAAAGTGGTGTGTAAACATTGTGACAAGGCCGGACATAAATCCAAAGAATGTTGGAGAAAACTTGGAGCTTGTCTCTGCTGTGGGAGCCGTGATCATCGAATTCCCGACTGCTCGTTGCTCAATGATCAACTCGGTGATGGGAAACGGCCGGTGACGAAGAATGCACGTCTCCAAGCTATTAAGGAGGAAGATCAAGACGAGGGTGGACTAGTGGAAGGTACGCTGCAAGTTTGTTCCAAGTCTACACATGTCTTATTTGATACTGGTGCATCGCATTCTTGTCTCCAAGAAGTTTGCTAACCCGCTACCTATGGAACCGGAGTGGATAAAATTAGTTCTCAACTCCTCTTGGAAACGAGGCCGATATTGCTCACCATTACCAAAATTGTGAAGTCTAGGTTAAAGGAAGAAACCTCCCTATCGACCTCATATGCCTAGATATGAAGGACTATGATATCATATTAGGAGCTGATTTGTTATCCAAGTACAAGGCAACTGTTGATTGCCATAACAGCAAGGTTACTTTCAAGGAGTTCCCGGAACTAGTTTATACTAGCCCTAAGAGTCGGAGCAAGTCACCTCTTATATCGGCTCTTCGAGCTAGCAAGTTAATAAGGAAAAGATGTATATCTTTCCTTGCTCTTGTCACCATTAAGAAGGCCAAGGAGTCTAAGATAGAAGACATCCCAGTAGTACAAGAATTCCCGGATGTGTTTCCGGAAGATTTGCCTGGACTACCCCCACAAAGAGAAGTGGCCTTCACCATCAACTTGGTCCCTGGTGCTAGTCCAGTTTCTAAGGCACCATATAGGATGTCCCCTGCCGAACTCAAGGAGTTAAAGGAACAATTGATGGAACTTCTTAAGAAGGGATTTATTAGACCAAGCACTTCCCCGTGGGGAGCACCTGTACTATTTGTAAAGAAAAAGGATGGATCCATGAGGTTATGCATCGACTATCGACAGTTGAATCATCTCACTATCAAGAATAAATATCCACTGTCGAGAATCGATGAGTTATTTGATCAAATATATATTTTATACCAAGTACTTCTCGAAGATTGATCTCAGGTCAGGATATCACCAACTGAGAATCAAGGGTGAGGACATTCATAAGACCGCGTTCAGGAGCAGGTATGGGCGCTACAAATATGTTGTTATGCCTTTTTGACTAACCAATGCCCCTGCAGCCTTTATGCAGTTGATGAATAGTATATTCAGGCCTCATCTAGATCAATTCATAGTGGTTTTCATTGATGATATATTGATCTATTCAAAGACCAAGGAAGAACATGAGGAGCATTTGAGGATTGCATTACAGATATTGAGGACAAATCAGTTATATGCAAAGCTCAGTAAATGTGAGTTCTTGCTGGAAGAAGTGTCTTTCCTAGGACATGACATATCAAAGGACTGATTATCCATAGATCCGTCGAAGGTTGAAGTTGTAAAGAATTGGGAAAGACCGACCAATGCTAGCGAGATCCGTAGTTTCTTGTTCATATAGAGTGCCTAAAACTCATCAAAAGTATCATTTTTATGTGTGAGAAAGAAAACCCATGTGAACCTAGAGTAATCATCCACCAAGGCATATCCATATTTTTTACCACTTAAACTAGCAGTTCTGGTTAGACCAAACAAATCCATATGAATCAGCTCAAGTGGTTTAGATGACATGTTTGCAGATCTAGCCTTGAAGGATTTTCTTGTTTGTTTACCTAGGGCACATGCATCACATAAATTTTTTTTTTAAAGAAAGTTCAGGCAACCCATTCACCATTGAATGCTTTAACAGTTTATGTAAGACATTGTAGCTAGCATGTCCAAGTCTACGATGCCATAACCATGCAGGCTCAGATTTTGGTGCAGCAAGACAAAGATTTAAATGAGCAGGATCATCTAAGTCAATCATGTAAACATTGTTGACTCTCTTACCAAAAAATTTTACCTTGTCAGATTTTGGTTCAAGGATCCTACATTCATGAGAGTCAAACAGCACTTTATGACCTTTATCACACAATTGACTTATACTAAGCAGGTTGTATTTCAAACCTTCAACTAGCAGCACGTTACAAATGGAGTTGGAGAGGTTCTTACCTACATTACATGTTCCAATGATTTTTCCCTTATTGTTCCCTCCAAATGTGACGTATCCTCCTTCCTTTTCCTCCAAGAGACTAAATTTTGATTTGTCTCCAGTCATGTGTCTTTAACAGCCACTATCAAGGTACCACCTGTTATGCATGGCTGCAAGACACTCCTGCACAAGTAATTAAGAAATTGTGTTTGGAACCCAACCAAATTTGGGTCCCATCAAACTCTTCATATTTTCAAAACATGAAACTATTTCTTTTGGAATCTAAACCTTCCTACCATTCATGTTTTGTTTGCTTAGAGCAGGGATTTGGTTTTTATTTTTAGCTTTGACATTCACATTTTGTTTAGAAGCTCTTTCTTGAATTTTGTGAAAGTTTAAGGATGTTTGCTTCTTAAACCATTGAGACCGTTGGTTGGTTTTGGGTTGAAAGTGATTGTTTTGCCACCTAGGGGATTGAGACTTATAAGATTTGTGAACACATGAATCACAATTTCCCCAAAAGTAGGGTGGTGTTGGCCTATATAAATGTGCAATCCAGTTATAGTGGTATCTGGAAGATTGAGCATGCAATGGTCGAGGAAGTGTTGACCTATGCTGCGGGGAAGGCCGACCTTTCTTAGGCTTTTGGACAGACCTTTTGGGAATTTCAGTGACTGCCTCTTCAATCTTTTCTTTCCCTTTCTCCTTTTATTTTTGCTAGTTTTGTGTGGGAGTTGTGTTTGAGGTGGAAGTTTCGGAAGATGAAACAAATGTGACAGTTTTTAACCCAAATGGCCTTTTGTTTGTTGGATCAAAACCCAACCCATCTTTGTTGTGGTTCATTCTAGTTCTTAACAATGCATCTAGGTTTTATCTTCCATCCACAAACTTTTCTAAAGATTGTTGTTTATCCTTCAACTCTTTTTGTAGGTTTTTAATATTTTGAAGAAGTTGAATGTTGACTTGTTTAATAGCTTCATACTTTTCATTTCTCAATTTGCTATCCTTTTCATAGGTTTGCATTTTTAGCTTCATGCTATCAATCTCATTTCTCAAATCTTCATTTTCAGTTTCCAAGTCAACCATTTCTTTTCTTCCTTCCTCCAAGTTCTCAATCATTTTCTTAAGATCTTCAATTTCAGTTTCAAGTAGAGTATTCTTATCATTCATATCATGATCATGCACAAAGAAGTTAATTTTCTTTTTCAATGATTTATTCTCCTTTTTGTACATGTCATATTTTTCCATGAGCGGTATATATGCTTCCTCCCAATCATCAAGTGTGTAATTTTCAAATGAAGAGTTTACCTCAGTTTCTTCGTCACCTTTGGCCATGAGGCATAGATCTTCTTTTTCTTTGTCGGAGGAGCTAGTTCCACCATCACTTTCTTCCTCGTCACTCCAGGTGGACACCATGGCCTTGTTCTTCTTCTTGCCCTTCCATTTGTCAGCCTTTTTGAATCTGTCAGGACAATCAGTTTTGAAATACCTTGGTTTGTTGCAAGAGTAACAAATGATTTTGTCATATTTCTTAAAGTTTTCAGAATTAGATTTGAAACCATTTCTTACCTTTGACCTTCCTCTCATGAAGCTCTTACCTTCTTTTCTCAAAAATTTTCTGAACTTACGTGTGAGCATGGCTACGTCATCCTCATCTCGCTCACTTGTCGAATCCACACGTTCATCACAAGTGCCTTGACCGCTGGGTCCTGCTTTAAGAGCTAGGGGCTTTTTCTAAGGCACTTCAACCTCTTTGTTCTTAAGGTTGATCTCATAGGTCATCAATGACCCAATGTGTAGCGACCCGAGAATCCGATTACCGGGAAGGCCCGATAATCCGAGACTCGAACCGCCGCCCACGAGCCGGGAGGGCTCGGAAGGGCTAAAAGGAGTGTGGAGGCACAAAGAAATAGGAAATAAAGCAGGACAATCCACCAATTAACAGAAATAAATAAACAACTACAACAGAGTCCAGTCCAACAGAAAGTATAGTCTAAAGTAGTAAAACATACCACATGCCAAGTGAACACTCGGCCCGGCAAGCTGGCAACTGAGAACCTCCGCCCCGCACCCTCGAACCGCGAGGAAGAACCGCTACACCTGAAAAGCAGGGAATGAGTCTCCAAAACAGAGGCTCAGCAGGGATCCCACGAAACCCCAACCGGAAACAACGGCGGTAGCGGAAAGGAGAGCTACAACTACAGCAGGAACAGCAAACCGGTGGCCGGTCAAAAACTCGGCACTACAGCTACTCCTACTGCCAGAAGGCAGACCTCGATCACGCAGTCGAAGCTACCGAACCACGCTAGTACCACCTACCGAAGTAAGAACACACGGCAACCACGCCGTAGAGGCCTGTCCCCTGGACACAGTCGACCTGGACACGCTGTCCAAGGTGCAACCCCGACCATCTGATCGCGGGTACTGCACAACAAGACCCAACCTCGGTAAAGCCACTAGCACTAATCTCATGATGTGAAAACCAACACACGCGTCACGGTGAACCAACCGAAACTCAACGGTCAACACGACCGAAACCCGAAGGTCAAAGACACAGAGACTGACAGTCTGTCACTCCGTACTTGACAGGAGTACCACCCACTAGAAGCACAGCCGGTAGGGTCCCCTGACGTCTTACACCGCACTGCAGGTGAACCGCCTGACGTGGTAGGTCCTACCCGAGGCGCGAACACCGTACAAGTAACCACAAACAAGTGACTAGCTGGGGTCACGCCCGTCGACGTGCGTCCACTGTCCCCAACCACGTGTGCACACACAGACCACGCGTCCTAGGTCTGGCCCTCTGACTGGTTTTCCCCCGCAGTCGAACTCTGGCTACGACGAGGGGCCCGACGGAAACCAGTCTAACCGTCCTCAGGGTAAGCCCATACACCACTCCCTGGTGCGACTAGAACACGCGTACTGGTAGGCTACGACTAGTGGAGGGTGACTGAAGGAGTAGACTCTCAACTCACGGAAAACAACGTCTGAATCCGATGACGTACGGGGACCACCCCACGTACTGGCCCCGTCGCACGGTGACCACAGTCGGAGAAGAAACAGGACTCGCAGTCCTCAGCCATGCACGCACCCAGCGCGAGAGTCGAGAAAACTCAAGTGGCACTAAGCCACTGGACTCTGGGTAGTCCTCTAGACGCACTACACCCAACGGTCATTGAGTCACAAGACTCGGGGTCAAGACCGTTGCACGTAACAGCACAAGGCCGTCAATCTAGTCCAATCTCTAGGTCTAAAACCACGGTAGCACAAGTACCGAGACAACTCACGAGTCACCAAGACCACTCACTAGGGAAGGGAACGCAAGGGACCAAGGCCACCCACACGGGCCACACGGAAAACACAGAAGCACGATTCCCAAGGTAGTACACAAGCCACCACGATGATTTCCCATCTTGTATCAAGCGGAAAACCTCCAGCCCCAGGCCGGATAACTGGACTCGCAGTCCAAGGCCAAGCACATGGCCCACATGGGAATCGCCTTCCAAAGGAAACCGACGACATGCGGGGGAGACCCCACCACACACACACCGATACACGGTGACTCGATCATGCGTAACACGAAAGCCCGGAACACGTGGGGTCACCCGGACCCACCACACCTATGGGCACGCTAATCGAGGCAATACGGTCCCTCCCGGCACCCCAAAAACACAGACACAGAACCCATGGGGTGTCCGGGATACTCACAAGGCCGGAGGTCGACCACTGGGTCACAACCGAGTAGACCAGAGACCAAAACAACACAATCGGAGCGCTAAAAGGTCACCTGGACCTTTAAGCTCATGACACGCAAAACAAGGTAAGTGGGACGACCTCTGGACACCCAAAGACACGGTCAGGGAACTCTACAGGGTGTCTGAGACACTCACGAGACCTAAGTCAACCACTGGGTCGCAACCGGGTCGACCGGAGGTCAAAACAGCGCAAACAGGAACCAGAACATGGTAGTGGTCACCTGGTGACCGCGACCAGATAGTGGTCGATCGGGGACCGCGATCAGATGGTAGCGGTCGACCGGAGACTGCGACCATGCTGTCACGGTCACCTCACGACCGCGACTATCCAGGCGTAACCCCGATGGTAGTGGTCGCCCGAGGACCGCGACTAGAAAATAGCGGTCATCCCCTGACCGGGACTAGACCAAAGCGGTCTATCGCACGACCGCGACGCTCGAAGGCCTCCTCGACCAAAACACAAAGGATGAACGCGGTTCTCCCACGATCGCGACCAGTGAACGCAGTTACTGGTGGACCGCGATCATTTCGGAAAACTGTGAACGGCGGGAAAACCCCAAAATTCACGCCACGCACCCAAACATCTACGGATGAGGGGGAAAACATAGGGGAAGCCCCCAAATAACCCCTAGCATGTATCTACGGCCTCGGATCGGCCTAAAACGCAACGAATCGCTAGATCGGGCGATCACTCCCCAAATCGTGGTTTTTCCCAAAACGCCCCAAACGGCTCGCTCGGCTCACTACAGCCTACGAAACTTGTGGGAAAAGAAAGAGCATGAGCTGGGGGTCCATCACCCTACCTCCACCGAAGATTTCGCGCACCGTGGACGCTGATCCACGAAGAAAACGCCTTTTGAAGCCTCGCCGCTCCACGAACTCGTGGCCGAGCTTCACCACGCCTCCACCGCCTCGATCCTCATCCATCCTCGCCCGTGCCTCGCCCGCGCCATCCCCGCCTCGCCTGCACTCCACCCCGTCGGCCGCCGGAGAGAGAGGAAGAGAGGAGAGAGCGTGAGAAGAGAGAGGGAGAGAAGAGAGAAATGAGAGGAGGAGAGAGAGAGGGGGTATATATATAGGAAAATCCGGAAAATCAAAAAAATCCCGAAAAAAAGAAAATCACGCCTACTCGATCCTCGCGACGCGCTGATCGCAACGGTACCACTCGCACCCAGGTGAACGGCCCGGTTCACCCGCAACGAGCTTCCGAAGGGAAAGCCGAAACCCACGCCGGGAATCGGAAAACACACGCGGAAAAAGCCGCGGAACGCCTCCGGGCCTCCGAAACGACTCCGGATCGCGTCGATCCGAACACGAAAGATGTCTGAAACGAAATTTCGGACACAACAGAGTGGGACGCTCTGAGAAACCAGATCCGAGACCCACGAACGAGGATCCAAAAAACCCGGGGCATTACAGCCCTCCCCCCCTAAAGGAATTTCGTCCTCGAAATTCTGGACCTAGCACGAAGTCCCAGGGGAAGAACACTGAACCAACTGACACGCTGTCAGAGCCCCAGCACAAAAAACCTCGATTCTAATGAAAACACCAGTCCTGAGGGACACAGCCATACTTATAATCACAATCAACACCTCGCTCCTCGCGCCGAGCACACTGGCCAACAGAGCAAGCATATACCAAAGGACACAGTCCGACATCACCTCAGACAACGCGAGAACCAACATGGCACCGCAGCCACAATCTCGCTCACCGAGGAATCACAACCCTCGACACGAGCAACAGCTACCGATTCATCCAATGGTCGGCAGACAAATCGCACATCAGCTTCGCAGCCAGCTGACAGGTCGCACACCCTCCTCAAGGGAGCAACCAAAATAGAGCCTCCACCAGCTCAAGCAGTCCTCTCTGCAGACCGCAACCAGAACATCGGCTCAGCACCAAGAAACACCTCATACATGGCAAGCTGAAAGCCGGACACAACACCGTGCCAACTCTTGTCAGAAGACAAACCTCGACGAAGCCCAGATCCCCATCCGGAAAGGCACATTACAGAAATGACCACCAAAGGTCTCGCTGGCACACGGCTCTCGCCACGCTCGAGCCCCAACAACCAGCATTTTCGGTCTCTGAAAAGACCATCCACTGGTCACCAACTGCTCGTCAACAGGAAACCTCCGCTTGCTCAGCTTCTTCCTGGTCCTCGACCGGGTCCAAAGGAAACATTCCAAACCTCGGCAAGCCATCCGTCGACTCACACACAGACTGATGCCGCATCTCGAGTTGCACTCCTCTCGGACACCGCATCCAAGCTCGAACATCGCTCCAACTCGACCCTCTCGGGGAGCACAACGAAACCAAATGACGGATCCTGGTGTCTTCAGTCATCACCTCATTGGACTCAGACTCACAGGGGAGCCATCCCATGCTGGTCACCAACCCAGGGATAACCATCACAACACCAACATCCTATCAAGGACCACCAACCGACGCCAATCTCACAAAAGGCCTCCGCCCACAAGCGTCACTCATCTATCTGGTCTCATCAAATCCTTCGATCAATGCAAGTGGACACCTGCCAATCCCGATTCCGCCCTTACCACAGAGCCACGGGACACCACCTGAACAGTGCTCACGGGTCCCTAAGCAATAAATATCTCACCGTCACAATCCGACAAGACCATAGAACCAACAGGAACCCACAGCCTGGCAGAGATCACTTCTCCAAAAATGATCTCATCCGAGGACACGACTGGGAACACAAGTCGGGCGCCAAGCCACCGATTCTGACCAACACGTCCTCGACTTCCGTCAGGCGACATCCTCAACAACCTCATCCAGGTCCAACACCGACACCTGACACGGCTTCCAACACAGGAACAGGGTACTCATGCGGCGCACTAGTCAGCACTTTTCCCCAACACTCCATCATGCCAGTGCCAACAACCATAATACCTCGAGCAACGGCACGGCAACAACACGTTTCGCACAGAGGAACCAATCCTCTCGTGCTCAACGCAAACTCAGGAATCCGCCCGTAGCAACCAACGCTACGATCCTGAACTAATGGGTCACAAGCCCACCACGCTTCCGCTGTGCACTCTGATCCGCGCGCACAGCCGAGAAAGCAAACACCGCCCAACCAGCACTCGTCCTTCCGGAACGGCGCCAGCACCCTCACACGACAAGGGAATGGGCACAACTTCTCACAGGCAACCACCCTGCCAAGACAAGGAGCACGTCTCGCACTGACTTCATGGCACATGAAGGCCAACCAATCCGAACACACAATGCAAGACGACGATCCTTAGCCGAACGCAATCTCTCCAACCAAAGGAGAAACCAGCGCACTTCCGACCAACGGAAGAACTCCACGCTCGACCTGACCTCAAACCTGGCGCACGCTGGAAACAGCACCATCCAGCACCAAGGAAAACCATCGCTTCCATCAGGTCAGCGCCTCCGACACACTCGACGAGTGTCACGTTGGACCATAATCACAGCATCTCTCGATGCATCACCGCTGCAATTCCTCGAAATGCAACACGGCATGCCAAGAGCCGCAACACGAGCCGTAATGACAACCGTCGACGCTCATCCTCGAGTCCCGAAATCACCGCGGAGCCTTCACATCTCAAGCCAACTCCAGGGCGAACACACCCTATCGCATACGAGAGCGCATGAGCAAGACTTACTGGGACACCATAGCCCAATCCTACCTCAAAATCCGCAAAACAACCGGGACCGACACGTCATTTCTAACGCCACAGAGCACGACAAGGACATCAGGCTCGACAAATCAGCAGCTCACCGAGAAGACATTCCGCTCACCGGAGCACACTTCTCGATCAGAACACCCGCTCTGCCACCTTAAACCACGACCTGAACACCTCAGGGGCTGGACAAACCTCAAGCTGGAGTGGCCAAAACCGACAACAGCTCCCTCAGAGCACGCTCATGGCCACTTAACCACGAACAGTCCTCTCCAACCACCTGACCACGTCGCAGATTCCTCGAACGCAGCACCACGAGCTCGCGCCTGCCAGCAACCTCTGCCCAACGCAGCACAACCAGGGCCACCACCGATGAGGGAGAAGGCTCTCAACCTCGATCCTTAGACACCATGCTGGCATGAAAGCTGCGGACAGCAACCACCTTCACAGCGCCGCACAGCGCACTCAAGCTCTCAAGCGAGAAACTAGGCGAAAAGTGAACACAAAACCCTAAGCCAACTGCCGACTGTACTGGACCTTACGGACTCTGATCACTGCAACATTTCGAATTCCTATGTACGTCCACAACCACCGCTCTGATATCAGCTGTAGCGACCCGAGAATCCGATTACCGGGAAGGCCCGATAATCCGAGACTCGAACCGCCGCCCATGAGCCGGGAGGGCTCGGAAGGGCTAAAAGGAGTGTGGAGGCACAAAGAAATAGGAAATAAAGCAGGACAATCCACCAATTAACAGAAATAAATAAACAACTACAAAAGAGTCCAGTCCAACAGAAAGTACAGTCTAAAGCAGTAAAACGTACCACATGCCAAGTGAACACTCGGCCCGGCAAGCTGGCAACTGAGAACCTCCGCCCCGCACCCTCGAACCGCGAGGAAGAACCGCTACACCTGAAAAGCAGGGAATGAGTCTCCAAAACAGAGACTCAGCAGGGATCCCGCGAAACCCCAACCGGAAACAACGGCGGTAGCGGAAAGGAGAGCTACAACTACAGCAGGAACAGCAAACCGGTGGCCGGTCAAAAACTCGGCACTACAGCTACTCCTACTGCCAGAAGGCAGACCTCGATCACACAGTCGAAGCTACCGAACCACGCTAGTACCACCTACCGAAGTAAGAACACACGGCAACCACGCCGTAGAGGCCTGTCCCCTGGACACAGCCGACCTGGACACACTGTCCAAGGTGCAACCCCGACCATCCGATCGCGGGTACCGCACAACAAGACCCAACCTCGGTAAAGCCACTAGCACTAATCTCATGACGCGAAAACCAACACACGTGTCACGGTGAACCAACCGAAACTCAACGGTCAACACGACCGAAACCCAAAGGTCAAAGACACAGAGACTGACAGTCTATCACTCCGTACTCGACAGGAGTACCACCCACTAGAAGCACAGCCGGTAGGGTCCCCTGACGTCTTACACCGCACCGCAGGTGAACCGCCTGACGTGGTAGGTCCTACCCGAGGCGCGAACACCGTACAAGTAACCACAAACAAGTGACTAGCTGGGGTCACACCCTTCGACGTGCGTCCACTGTCCCCAACCACGTGTGCACACACAGACCACGCGTCCTAGGTCTGGCCCTCTGACTGGTTTTCCCCCGCAGCCAGACTCTGGCTACGATGAGGGGCCCTACGGAAACCAGTCTAACCGTCCTCAGGGTAAGCCCGTACACCACTCCCTGGTGCGACCAGCACACGCGTACTGGTAGGCTACGACTAGTGGAGGGTCACTGAAGGAGTAGACTCTCAACTCAACGGAAAACAACGTCCGAATCCGACGACGTACGGGGACCACCCCACGTACCGGCCCCGTCCCACGGTGACCACAGTCGGAGAAGAAACAGGACTCGCAGTCCTCAGCCACGCACGCACCCTGTGCGAGAGTCGAGAAAACTCAAGTGGCACTAAGCCACTGGACTCTGGGCAGTCCTCTAGACGCACTACACCCAACGGTCCTTGAGTCACAAGACTCGGGGTCAAGACCGTTGCACGCAACAGCACAAGGCCGTCAATCTAGTCCAATCTCTAGGTCTAAAACCACGGTAGCACAAGTACCGAGACAACTCACGAGTCGCCAAGACCACTCCCTAGGGAAGGGAACGCAAGGGACCAAGGCCACCCACACGGGCCACACGGAAAACACAGAAGCACGATTCCCAGGATAGTACACAAGCCACCACGATGATTTCCCATCTTGTAGCAAGCGGGAAACCTCCAGCCCCAGGCCGGATAACTGGACTCGCAGTCCAAGGCCAAGCACATGGCCCACATGGGAATCGCCTTCCAAAGGAAACCCACAACATGCGGGGGAGACCCCACCGCACACACACCGATACACGGTGACTCGATCATGCGTAACACGAAAGCCCAGAACACGTGGGGTCACCCGGACCCAACACACCAATGGGCACGCTAATCGAGGCAACACGGTCCCTCCCGACACCCCAAAAACACAGACACAGAACCCATGGGGTGTCCGGGATACTCAGAAAGCCGGAGGTCGACCACTGGGTCACAACCGAGTCGATCGGAGACCAAAACAACACAATCGGAGCGCTAAAAGGTCACCTGGACCTTTAAGCTCATGACACGCAAAACGATGTAAGTGGGACGACCTCTGGACACCCAAAGACACGGTCACGGAACTCCACGGGGTGTCCGAGACACTCACGAGACCTAAGTCAACCACTGGGTCGCAACCGGGTCGACCGGAGGTCAAAACAGCGCAAACAGGAACCAGAACATGGTAGTGGTCACCTGGTGACCGCGACCAGATAGTGGTCGACCGGGGACCGCGACCAGATGGTAGCGGTCGACCGGAGACCGCGACCATGCTGTCACGGTCACCTCACGACCGCGACTATCCAGGCGTAACCCCGATGGTAGCGGTCGCCCGAGGACCGCGACCAGACAGTAGCGGTCATCCCAAGATCGCGACCAGACCAAAGCGGTCTATCGCACGACCGCGACGCTCGAAGGCCTCCTCGACCAAAACACAAAGGATGAACGCGGTTCTCCCACGACCGCGGCCAGTGAACGCGGTTACTGGTGGACCGCGATCATTTTGGAAAACCGTGAACGGTGGGAAAACCCCAAAAATCCACGCCACGTCCCCAAACATCCACGGATGAAGGGAAAACATAGGGGAAGCCCCCAAATAACCCCTAGCATGCATCTACGGCCTCGGATCGGCCTAAAACGCAACGAATCGCTAGATCGGGCGATCACTCCCCAAATCGTGGTTTTCCCCAAAACGCCACAAACGGCCCGCTCGGCTCACCGCAGCCTACGAAACTTGCGGGAAAAGAAAGAGCACGAGCTGGGGGTCCATCACCCTACCTCCATCGAAGATTTCGCGCACCGTGGACGCCGATCCACGAAGAAAACGCCGTTGAAGCCTCGCCGCTCCACGAACTCGCGGCCGAGCTTCACCACGCCTCCACCACCTCGATCCTCATCCATCCTCGCCCGTGCCTCGCCCGCGCCGTCCCCGCCTCGCCCGCACTCCACCCCGTCGGTCTCCGGAGAGAGAGGGAGAGAGGAGAGAGCATGAGAAGAGAGAGGGAGAGAAGAGAGAAATGAGAGGAGGAGAGAGAGAGAGGGGTATATATATAGGAAAATCCAGAAAATCAGAAAAATCTCAAAAAATAGAAAATCACGCCTGCTCGATCCTCGCGACGCGCTGATCGCAACGGTACCACTCGCGCCCAGGTGAACGGCCCGGTTCACCTGCAACGAGCTTCCGAAGGGAAAGCCGAAACCCACGCCGGGAATCGGAAAACACACGCAGAAAAAGCCGCGGAACGCCTCCGGGCCTCCGAAACGACTCCGGATCGCGCCGATCCGAACACGAAAGATGTCCGAAACAAAATTTTGGACACAACGGAGTCGGACGCTCCGAGAAACTAGATCCGGGACCCACGAACGAGGATCCAAAAAACCCGGGGCATTACACAATGAGTTCATCTACCTTGGTAGTTGCGAGATCTCTCGATTCTTCAACCACGGTTGCCTTTGTATGCCATGCGGGAGTCAATGACTTGAGAATCTTTCTCATAATTTCCTGTTCTGAGTATTTCTTTCCCAAATCAGTTAGACTATTAGTAAGCACAGTTAACCGAGCATACATATTCTGAATTGACTCATTAGGCTTCATGCGGAACATTTCACATTCAGAAACTAAAATATTGACTTTTGTTTCTCGTACCTGAGACGTTCCTTCGTAAATTACCTCTAGCTTGTCCCACATCTGTTTCGCCGTTGCGCAGGTAGCAACTCTTGAGATTTCTACTGGATGGAGTGAGCATTGCATGATGTGTTTAGCACTCCAGTTGACAGTGGATTGTCTTATTTGTTCTTTGGTCCACAAATCCTCATTATCCGTAAGCTCATACGGACCTTTGCTGATCACCCGCCAAAGTTCGTAGTCTTGGGCGTGAATGAACACCTGCATGCGATGTTTCCAATAAGCATAATTAGTTCCAGTAAAGTAAGGAGGCCTATTCACAGAATGTCCTTCAGGTAAGAAACCTTTGGACGCTAATCCACCATTTCCCTCAAGGTCGTTGGACCCCATAATGAGAGATTAGGCTCTGATACCACTTGTTGAGTAGTGGACAGCGGATCTAGAGGGGAGGGGTGAATAGATCTGCCCCTCTTTTCGCAATGCAACCCTCTATATAGCTAGATAAAATAAATCGCAGCGGAATATAACTAGCTTATCGAAGAACACTATAACTTACTTGGCAATATGAGCAACTAATATATCGATTTGAACCAAAGCATGCATCTAGAACGAAGCAATCACATAAACAAACCACAACACAAAGGATTTTAAGGTGGTTCGGACTGAATCACCAATCCTACGTCCACCCCTCACCAAATCCGGTGAGGCTCCACTAGTGCCACGCACTGAACCGCAAATCGAAAAAACCTCCTATTACCTTCCTACTAACCACCGGTAGGGACTTCAATCATCGCAGATCAGAGAACTTTCGATTTTCTTCCTACTAACCACCGGTAGGGATGATCTTCAGTTTCGATTGTTTGAAAGAAATGGAAAGAGAACAAATATCAAGCTATTCAAACAAGATATGGAATATGCTAAAGAAGAAAAATCTCGTCTGAGATTGCTGGAGCTTGAATCGGATGCTTCAATGGTGTCTTCTTCCTTGAGAGATGATCTTCCTTGAGTTGATGAAGAAGACTATGGATGTAGCTTTGATCTTCCTTTTGATCTTCTTGAGTTGATGAAGAAGATGAAGGATGCAGCTTTATCTTCTCTTGGCTTGGGCTTGACCTCCTCTTGAAGAAGCTTGAATCACTTGAGGATGAAGAAGCTTCTTCCCGTAGTACTGTTCACAGCTACAGTACTCGAACTCCTCTCCCTTGAACACACCCTTGTAGCCTCCCTTGAATCCCCTTGAAGCATTAGGGTTTCTAACCCCTCAAGTGTTGGTTTTATAGACTTTGAATGGTCCTTGGACATCCCCCAGACCAGATCCATAATTTGTGGGTGATTAGGTGACTTTAGGATTAAAGAAATCCATGGAGAATGGCCCTTCTCGAAGTGGAAAACAAAGTCAACAATTGATGGCTCGGGGCTGGCGGTCGACCTGCAGAAGCTGGCTGTCGACCGCTACTGAGAAACGTTGTAGACGGATGGTCCCTGGAATTTCCGGTCGACCGCTACTGGGTTGCCTGTCGACCGCCACTGAGACTCGTGTAGACTGGGAGCTACTGGTTGGGGCGGTCGACCGCCAGCTGGGCAGACCTCAGGTTTTCCCGGGTCGGTCCGTTAACCTCTTTACCTCCGTTGCTTGAGTCCTTTAGCAGTCCGTTCTCATCTGTGGCATCAACCTTGACTGTCTTGAAGTTTTATTACTGAGTCTTCAATCAAAATTTTGTTCCGGGGGCGGAGCGACTTGACCGCGCAGGTCGATCCGCGTGCGAGGGCGCAATCATTGAGCTTTCACTTTTGCGATCTCTACTCAATTCCTTGCCCATTCATTGGCATATATGTCATGAACAAAACATCACATATGTCAGTCATATGAGAATGGAAAACAATAATGACTTATAGTGTTTAGCCATTATCAAAACCATGAATATCAAATAACTCAAATGACCACAGGGGCACAACAACTGTGACGCCCCAAGCGGAGACTGAGACACTGTACAAGTAACTAGGAACACAGAACGAGGACTAGCTGGGGTTGCGCTCGTCAGCGCAGATTCGACTGCCCCCAACCACGCTTGCACACACAGACCATGCGCCCTAGGTCTGACCCTCTAGTTTGTTCTTCCCCCGAAGCCCGGACTCAGGCTGCGTGTGGGGGCCCTACGGTAACTAGCCTAAAAATCATCTCTCTCGGGGTCACGCTCTCTACCACTCCCAGGTGGGTCCGCACAAGCGTGCGCAGGAAAGCTACGACTAGTGGCAGGTCACTCAACGTGAACACAGAAAGCCACGCACGCACCCACCGCAAGTAACAGGGAGTAACAGGTGGCTCGGAGCCACCAGACTCTGGATGGTCCACTAGACCTAATAAGCCCAATGATCCTTGAGTCACACGACTTGGGTCAAGACAATCATACAAGGACAGCTCCATGCTGTCAATCTGGCCTATCCCTAGGTCTGAAACCACGGTGGCTTGAATACCGAGGTAGCTCACAAGCTACCGAGTCAATTCTTGCCGAGTCAATTCCCTATCCAAGGGAAAAGCGGGGAAACTCCAGCCCCATGTTGGATGACTGGACTCACAGTCCAAGGCCATACGCATGGCCCACTCGGAAAACACTCATCGAAATACCAATGACGTGCGGGGATAACCCACCGCATACATGCCGACTCACGGTGACTCAACCTAACGAGAACACGAAAGCCCGGAACACATGGTGTCACCCAGGCCCTCAAAACCCACGGGCATGCTATTCGAGGTAACACAGTACCTCTGGACACCCAGAAACATGGTCACGGAACCCACGGGTGTTCGGGACACTCACGGGCCAAGCGGAACACGGCCAGCCGTGTTCAACAAACTCGGGCCCGTAAGGCATGAACGCGTCGCCCACCATGGGCACGTTCATTAACGCGACCAGGGCATTGGTCGCGATCATCCATGAACGCGACCACCACCCTGGGCGCGACCGTGCCTTAATGCAACCTGAGCCTTGGTCGCATTTGCCATGACCGCAACCATGGCCTAAGGCATGACTATGGAATAACGTGACGGGTCCCCCGGTCGCGTCAACAGCTGAACACGACTGGGACGGTGATCGCGACCCAAACCACCTTACTGTTCATATTCCTCGATGAACGCGGTCGCGCGATACATCACCTTAATGAAGAACGCGGCCACTGTAGTGGGCGCATTCTTGACCCAAAACCGAAAATGGTGAATCAGCGAAAAAACCCCATTCCATGCCCCATTTACACCCATGTGAAGGGGGAAATAAGGGGAAACTAGTCCCCAACCTCTCTAGCACCGAGAGGAGCCATTTAAACCCTAGAGATGCGATCAAAACACCCAATCTGACTCACACCCTAAAATCACACATCTTAACCCCGACAGAGAAATAGACCCACTCGGTTGGCCTCGGGCTACCAAACTCGTGTGAATGGAAAGTACATGAGCTAGGGAACCGTCCCCCTACTTCCACCGAAGATTCCGCACATCGAGGATGCCGATCTGCCAAGAAAACACCGTTTAAACTCTCGTCGACTCGCGATCCCATGAACCGCCTTCACCATCGCAATCCTTGTCCCGTGCCCATCGCTCCATGCCCCGCGAGCATCACCGCCCCACCCTCATCTACCTCTATCGGCCTCCTGGAGAAGAGAGGGGGAGAGGAGAGAGTGTGAGAGAAGAGAGAGGGTGAGGGAGAGAAAAAGGGGGTTTTATATATAGAAAATCTAGAATTTCTAGAAAATACAAAAAATAGATAAAAATCATCTCCTTGATCCACAAAAAATGCACAATGCAGTGGTAACATCCTGGAGTCAAAGAATGCAATGGTTCACCCTACATGGGGTTCCGAAGGTCCAACATGTAAAAACTTGCGTAAACTGTAAAACTCAATCCGAGACCCACGAAAATGATCCGAAACCCACAGATCCTGATCCGAATAATATCCAAAAAATCCGGGGCATTACAGCCTTAGAGGACATCAAGACAAAGAAGATATCACCTAGGGATTCTAGCAAAGGAGGGTATGAGGTCCTCTTCGGACCAACTCTAGCATAACTTTGAGGAAAAGAAACAGTAGAGTAAGGCTTTGAACCACCAAGAGCCTGGTTGGAATTTGCCTGGTTGGCCTGAGAAGCCTGGCGATTACTTGGCCTTAGAGGTGGACTAAAAGCATTGACGTGCTCATTAGTAGTGACCCCTTCCGTGGTGGGCACGGTAGGAACCTTTCGGCCCCTCGCGCGGGTATCAAAGAAAAAGGGAAGGGTGGAGTCCCATATTTGGGCTTGCACAATTCGAGCTTGATCGTAAAGTTGCTGGAAGGTATAGAGCTCACTCAGCATTAGAATGGCACTGAGCCAGGGAATAGCATTATTTACCAACATGATCACAGTCTCAGCTTCGGGGATTGCTACTTCCATCCTAGAGGCCATGATCCTCCATCGGTTAGCGAATTGAATGAAGTCCTCGTCAGGATTCATTTTCTCCGTGACCAAATTGAAAAAAGTAGGAGCTATACTGGACATATGACCAAAGTGGGTGAGGAACCGCTCAGAGAAGATATCAAAGTTAAGGAGATCTACAGCAAGAATGGATGAGAACCATCGGAGGGCCCTGCCCTTGAGAGACTTTTGGAAGAGATGGACTAAGAGGACCCAATTATACAACCATTGATGTGAGTCCATTAGAAAGCCTGAAAAATGATGGTGCAGGTCAGTGGTGCCATCGTACTTCCAGTATTTGGGGGCCTTAAAGCCCAGTGAGAAGTAGGCATTGGGGACTTTACAATAATGAGCCAATGAATGGGGATGAGAAGAGGGCATGCTTTCGACAACCAATTGTCGAACGTAGCTTTGGATTTCTTACTTGAAAATGAAGTCCATGCCCCTAAGCGGCACATTTGTGACTGGAGGGACTTGGTATTGAGTGACCCCATGTGGAATGAAGGGGTAGCTGGATTGAAGAGCGACATCATGCAGGGGCTCGCTAGAAGACCCTTGATACGGGGTTTGAACTTTTAGGGAGTGAATTGGGAGCACTACAAGAATAGGCGAGTTTCCGACGGCCCTAATCCATCAGAAATCCATTAGGGCCGTCGAAAATCCGTCGAAATTTTTGTTGATAATACGTCGGAACTAAAGTTTTCGACGGATTTCCGATGATAAAGGTCCGTCGGGTGATCATTGTCGCTATTTTAGACGGATAAATTTTTTGTCCAAAAATATGTCTGAAGTTTCCGACGGATAAATGCTTGTCGGAAATTCTGTCGATAATATTTAGAGCGTTATATTTTCGACGGATATTATATCCGTCCGACAATCGGTCGGAATATATTTCCAACGTAAGTTAATCCTTTAAAGATTCTATCGGACATTTTTCTGACGGATGATAGGTTGTCATCAATTCCTTCGGAATTTGTAAGGTTAAAAGAAATAAAAATATATATGTTTTCCGACGGAATTGACATTTCGTCTGTTATTCCGTCGTAAATTTTCGACGGATCCGTCGGAATATCCATCGAAAAATATTTTTTATTTTTTTAAAAAAAATAAAATTTATATAAAAACCTGTTTAAATAAAAAATATAAAATAAACCATCACAAGTAAAAACAAAAGATAGGCGAGAAACGAAACAAAATAAAATTTATCAATTTTATAATAATAAAAAAATCAAAAAATATAGTCTATATTTTCATCCTCTCCGCCCTACTCGTCCCCTCCGTCGCCACTCGTTGGAGGATCCTATATTAAGAAAATAATAATATTAAATATACATTTATAAATAAAAATTATGGAGCCGATACATTAAATATTTTTTTTGATTGTATAAATTCAAATAATATATAATGCACTTCTGACCATCAGGCTCAAACTGGGTATCTGATTTAGAATTCATCACCGCTCACAAGTCACTTTTACCTCCCAAGTTGTGTTAGAACGATTGATAGTCACAAACTCATCGTTGAAAAGCCGTGCCACAATTTAAAATTAACCGAACTCACTCACTTAAAAAGATTTGAATTTTGAGTAAAATGCTAAGAACGAGTCGATCCCACGGAGAAGAAATATTTTCAATTAAACATGAGATGGAAAATTCATATATTTGAGAGATCCGAGTTTTGAGTGAGATTAAACTAATAAAAATAAAAATTACATGAAAATAAACTAACTAAAGAATATGAGAGGGTGAAAGAAGAGAAGTTGGAAGGAGATAGAAAGAGAAGAACACAATTGCCAAAATATGAATTTTATTACTAAAAAGTGGCAAGTACAACTCTATGAAAATAAAAATTACAACTTGCAAATAAGACAAAACGGAGAAATAAGAGCCGAGAAATTTGGATGAAGTGCACCACCGACTCCTTGCCAAGCATTTGAGTGAACCGCCACATTTTGAAAGTAGACGCCGCCAAGAGGACCAAAGGAAGAGGATCCGCCTTGGGATGTGTGAAGAAAAATATATAGAAGAAGAAGAAGATCGAAGAAGCTATGGTGGAGAGAAAAGAAAAACACAATAAAAGGTAAATTAAAAATAGAGGGTGAGAAAAAGATGAATAACTTTAAATCTACAAAGAATTAGAAGAGGTGGAAGAAGAGAAAGTTGTAGATCATAGGAAGAGGAAGAAGTTTTGTAAAGAGTACAGAGTTAAAGAACCTGAGGAAGATGGTGAAAATTAAGGAAGAACAGAAGGTATCTGCGCGGATGAACAGTGAAAAATGGGAAGACAGCACCTTGAAAAAGAAGTTATAACTTGAAAAAGAAGATGAATTAGAGGAAGGTGAATAAGAAAAAAAATTCTATCTTTGAAAAATGAAGAAGTTTGATGAAGGGACTTAGATGAAAAGAAGAAGAAAAGAGGAAGAAAATGGAGGGAGAGCAAAGTTGTGTAAAATCGGGTGAACAGTAAAATTACAGAGACATAGCTTTGAAAATTGGGAAATAAGTTGAAAACAGGAAAGAATTAGAAGAAGAGGAAGATGATGAAATTGTAGATAACTTAGAAACGAAGAACTTTACAAAATAAATAAATTTAAGAAAATGACTAGAAAACTATGAAAATGGGCTTAGAAAAAAGGCTAACTTCTCCTACGGTCTTATCTTGGATAGTTTATATAGGGTTCAGAGAAAACCCACAAAAATCTCTCCATATTTAGCTTGAATCCACCTTATCAACGTCAAGGATTGATCAAAATAGGTCTCTTGTCATGTTTAGAATCCTCATTTCCTCAAACAAGAGGAGATAAGCTCAAAAATTGGAAGATAACAACGATCGGGCGAATCTCATTTCCGTTTCAAACTCTTTTGAAAATGGTGACTAGGGCGGTGGGCACAAATTAAAATAGCGACTGCACGAGCGGTCGCACATTCTTTATTTTCTCTTTTTGACATTTTTCTTTTTTTCATAAATCCAGGAAATGGCGACTTTATAGAAGGTCGCTAATCCTTTTTTTTATTTTTCTTTGATTTTCCACATAAATGAATGAGCGTCCGCCCAAACGGTCGCTTATTTTTTTCTAAAAAAATAGCGCCTTCGTGAGTGGTCGCACATTCTTTTCTATTTTTCAGCTTTTCTCATTTTTTCTATTTTGATAAATGAATGTGTGCCCCTGTATGCAGTCGTGAATTCCTTTTTTCTTTTTTTCCTTTTTCCAGTAAAATATATTGGCGCCCTTTCGGTTAGTCGCTATTTCTTGAAATTTTAAAAAATTCAAAATATCAACATAATTCATCTGAGAATGACTCTCAAATAATTGTGCAAATTCTTGAATATTTCTCACATGATCTTTTTCACTCAAAAAGATGATAAAATGCATGCAGACTCAAATAATGGTGAGAATGAGATTTGTTCATATTAATGCACAACTTTATTCATTTAATGCTCAAAGATGATGAATGTGGTGCAACTTATGATATGAAATATAACATTTATCACACCCCCCAACTTACTCATTACTAGTCCCTTAGCAATGTAGATAAATTAAAATTAAGACTAACAAGAGTTTGTAAAGTCCATACTCTCATATCTAGCTCTCCCTTCATAGAATTAACCAAAGATTAGGAATCTAGAATCATTAATTCACACTAGCCTTAGTTTGAAATTTTAGGTACATGATCAAGAATACAACTCAAAGTTCAATAGCACTTGTACATGTGTAATACTAAATCCATAGCATAGACAATTACATCCTACATTTGTTATTCCAAGCAAGTGCCTTTCAACCCTACACCACTTAATCAGAGCATTAAGCATACTACCTTTTTATCTACCTTATTTATTTGTCCCTTTTTAGGATCTTTTTTCTACACACATGATGCTACACTACCGTTCACTGCTTAATATGAATCTCGACTCTTGTCTTAGGAGAAGCAAGCCCAGTTACACAGGTCAAGATTCTCTTTTCCGTTTTACGTGAACCTCAACACGTCTTATGTGAAGTAGGCCCGGTTACTAAGATTCGGGGTATTTTTTAAGGTGTTTCTTTCTTTATTTTTTTTATTATGCTTTTGCACTTATTTGATAAATAACCTGACAGAAAGCTTAAAAAAGATCTCTTAAGAAATGTAGAGTATTAGACAAATATACCCAAAATAGCAGAAGATTTGTCTCGCTTATTTCATTAGCGTGCATAGTGATTTCTTTTCTAAAGTGCACATGAACTTTAAAGAGATTCTTAAATCACTTTTCCATGGCTAGATCGAAGAAATTTTCCATCATCTTTCTCCCTACTCTTTTCTATTCCAGAATTACTTTCAATTCAAGCATGAATCAAGAAAACTTAATTGGGGATTTCATCTTCTTACTTTTCATGTTCAATGTAAGACAACATAAAAGATATGTAGGACAATATGTAAGAAGTCTTGTCAGGTTGTACTATATGCATCATGAAATAAAATTTTTCTCTCCCCCCCAACTTGAATGACATTATCCTCAATGACATATATAAGCAATAAACGTAAGAAAACAGTGTAACAATAAAAATTACTGAGAAGGAAAGAGATAACCTGATATGCAGGGTGAATTACTCCTTTAAGATAGCGGTGACAACGTCAGCTTCTTCTTCTTGACCTATCTACTGAAAAATACACTAAAACATCAAATAACAAAAACCTTAAGTTGCCTCCTAGAAGTGCTAAGTTTTTCATCTTCAGCCAGACGCATGCATAAGAGGTGCAAGCTCTATAACCAACGAATTGAGTTAAGAATGAGCCACCACGTTATCTTATCTGCTTTCAATTTTCAGCATTTGTGCCACGAGAAGACAAGATTTTGCATGTACATGCATAGGCTGAAAGTATGTTGGTTTAGTACATTATTGAGTTGAACATTAGAAGCATATGTGAACCAATTTTCTTCCTTAGGGGACATATGCAAATCAATGTCCATTAACTTAGTAAGATCTGGGTGGAACCTTTGCCCAGTATCTACCCACTGGTCTCCTTGTCATGTATTTACACACTTGACTACCCATTTATTGGCTACTTCCTCCATATCAGGTGGCTTTTGAATGAGATTGGCATTACTTAAACTATGATGCATGCATGCCGGTGAACTAATATCTTTCCAATCTGCCACACTCCCCTTAATGATAGCCTCTGGTGCATTAAGAGCACTAATCAACCGGTCTTCCTGATGGGGAGTCAAATCAAAGGTGAAAATAGCTGGCATATCTCCCTCAGGCCCAAGAATCTCATAATGAAGAGACTTAACGTTCAGGGGAATCAAATTGGCAGGAAGCATGAGCCCAGAATCAGAGGTCAGATCAAATGTGAAATTCTCTAATACGGCCCCTTCATCAACTTCATCAATCGACAGATTATTCATCAAATTATTTAATAACGGGGTGGGTAGATTAAACGTAAACTTTTCAAACCAGGCCCCTTCATCATATTCTTCTAAAGGAGGAGGATGTTCAGAATTCGTCTCTAATAAATCGTCACAATTCTTTGTTGTGCCCCTTAGGCACAAGCATATGTTATCTTGTTTTGATGATAGCAACACAGTGAGAGTATCACAATGAGCCAGTCATTGTGTTTAGCATACATTGCATTTGTTCACTACTATATGCATACATTGCATCGGTGCATTCATCAGTTGCACGCTATAAAGTCTATAAATTCTTTGCTGCAACATTCATGCATCATTACAGCAAGTCTGCACATTCTCTGCTGATAGCTTTGTCGCATGCACACGCAAGTCTATACATCCGTTAGCCTTGCTGCATTGAACACATTCAAAGTCCATACATTGCCCTGTAGCGTGCACGAACTCAAGTCTGTACATCGTCCAGTTGCTCACGATGTCTTGGCTAAGTCTATACATTGCACCGTCTCACTTAGCGTCTCATGCTAAGTGTATACATCGTCTGCCAGCAAGTACATCGTCCAGTTGCTCATGATGTCTTGGCTAAGTCTATACATTGCTCCGTCTCACTTAGCGTCTCATGCTAGCAAGTCTGTACAACGTCTGTATATTGAACATAAAGTCTGTACAGCCTGTGTTTGCAAGGTCAAGTCTGTACATCGGATAAGGTCTATACAGCCTGTGTGTTTCATGCATTCAAAGTCTATACATTGCATTATAGCATGCACGCACACACAAGTCTGTACATCGTTTTGCTTGCGCGAGCTGAAGTCTACACATTGTCTTGTTGCACGCACTTGAAGTCTGTACATTGTCCACTTACAGCATTAGCACAAGTCTGTACAGCCTGTGTGCCTCATAACGCCAAGTCTATACAATGGCTAGCTGTACAAACACTAAGTCTACACATTGTTGCTGCAGAGTCTATACATTCAAATGACATGTTCATGCATATGCAAAGTATGTACATCCCTTAGCTAGAACTGAGCAAATCTATACATCGCTGCATAGACTAAGTCTATACATCCCCGTCTGTTCTTGCATCAATTAGCAAGGTCTGTACATCGTTCATGCATATACAGTGTCTTACACGCAAAGTCTATACATGGTGCATTCATGCATATAAAGTCTATACACTCTGTTGCATACAGACGTAAGGCAATGTCATGTACTCAAAGTCTATATAGTCTGTGCATTGTGCGTTCACGCTTAACTCCAGACTTAGCAAGTCTGTACATTGTCTTGTGTACGCATCATTTCTCAAGTCTATACATTGCATGCTACCAAGTCTGCACATCCCGTTTGAACAGTGCATCAAGTCTATACATTATCTCGCACACACACCATCAAGTCTGTACATCGCCATGTGTTATGCACTCAAAGTCCACACATGCACACACTTAGTTTGTGCATTGTGCTCTCATGCTTTAACACTAGGCATTGCAAAGTCTGTACATGGTTCTGCGTCTTATATATAAAGTCTGTACATGCTTTGATTAGAACACAACTTACTCAGTGCATCCTCGTCTGACCTGACAGGACTTATACCCGAGGAGCTTAATGTTTGGGCACGTGATCCGAGGCTGGAAGGGCTGACAGGATGATGACACGTGGCCAAAACATTTGGGCAGGAACTGTGGAAGACACACGCCCAGTGCTGCTCCTGCCGGAACTGCTATATAAGGAAGACTTATCCATCTGAAGAAGATTGATCGAACATATAGAAGACTTGAAGGAAAAGCAGAAGAGCAGAGAGCCCGTTCGATCCAGAAGAGAAAGAAAGAATCAGGAGAGTGAGAGAGGAAGAGAAGAAGACTAGAGTGACTGGAAGGTGTTCGAGAGTGAGTTTTTAAGAGAGATTGTTTCTCATATCTATGGTTCAAAACTAGATCTGAGTTTGCTCAACTGTTTGAGCTTTATTCCCTACAGGGATACATTTTGCTTTTCGTTTGTTTTTGTTTTGATTTCTGAAATCTTTCATCAAGCTGTGTGTCAGCGGGTTTACAGTGGAGGATACCACTGGACGGGTAAGCTGTAATCCCCAGCGGTTGCAGTGGAGGATTCCACTGGATGGGCAAGCTGTAATCCCCAGCGTTGCAGAGAACGTGGTTCTCTGGACAGCAAGCTGTGTTGCTCAGTGGGCGAGGTGGATACCTCGGACAGCAAGCTGTGAGGCTCAGCGGTTGTAGGCTAAGCTGTAAGGCCCAGCGGACGCAAGCTGTGTTGCGTAGCAGTAAGCCACACTCTAGTTTGAGTGTGGGGTGGACGTAGGTCTGGAGGACCGAACCACCTAAAAACTCCTGTCTACTGTGTGATTGCTTTGTGATTTGCATCGCTTCTTTATTCTTCTACTTTGCGCAGTAGATGAATGTTTAGGATGATTCTTTAGCCGTTCTGGCTGGTCTTTGCTCTGTGCCCTCTATCTGTTTCGCAGAAGTTCTTATATTCCGCACTTGATTCTACTGCAGACGTTTTATCGGGTGACTGATCTATTCACCCCCCTCTAGATCACCTTAAGCGTCCCAACATTCTTAACCACAAAGTAATCCTCCTCTTCATGTATATCCTTAAATGAGTTCTTTGGGCCACTATTCTTCTTAATGATACTCTCAGCCTCAAAACATTCGTAGGATGGGGTGATGATATCAAGATAATCATCATTAGTCTTCAATCCGCCCCCTAATGCCTTCCCTTCCTTCATCATGGTGTTGCTAGTGCACTCCCTCTCACTCTCACTATTAACATCTTGAGTCAAAATGATAGGCATAAGATCATCATCATCATCATTCACGTGTTGAGAAGGTTTGTGTAATATTGAAGGAGGGTCATGGTAAGTAAATCGAGAATACACAATCTGAGGTTCAGAGGAGTGGCCTAGGGAATCTCCCCTAGAATTGACATTGATGTTGAAGTTAGGGTGAGATGAGTTGGGCTGAAGTTGATTACACATGGGTTACTCATGGAGTTCTAGGGGTGAAAGTTTAGATGAATGGACTTGAATTGTTTGATCCATCCAAGGAAATTTTGGGTGATTACTCCTGCCAAGATTATAATCATCAGAGAAGGTATCATACTCGAGCTGAGAGAACCCTAAGGCATATTGGACATGAGCTCGGATGACTGGTGGGAGTCGGGATATAGTAGGACACTTACTCACATGGTGAGTAAGACTGGAACAGAAATTGCAGGTTTCCTTAGAAGTTTGGGATGGACTTTCATATAGACTTGATGAGGGTTGGACAATGGCATTATCGTCTATCTTAGAGTCAAGCCCTACCCATTTTTCTATCTCACGACGCCTATCTGCATGAAAGGTCCTACAGATTTTTTATGAGATAAGATTGAGGCAAGATTCATCGAATTTTCACTCAAAATTTCAAACAGATCATAAGCCTCATCTTCACTCTTATTCATGAAGGTCGCTCCACAATATATGTCCACCATTTGTCTATCGGAATCAGATAACCCTTCATAAAATGCATACATAACTTGCCATTTGGGCAACCCATGATGTGGACATTGACGTAAGAAATCTTTCAGCCTTTCCCAGGATTCATGAATCTGCTCTCCCGGAAGTTGAATAAAGCCTATAATCGCCCTTCTCATAATGTTGGTCCGGACTATGGGATAAAATCTCTTCAAAAATTCCAATTGCATAACTTCCCAAGTCCTAATTATCTTTCCAAAACTTCTTAACCAACATTTTACTTTATCTTTCAATGAGAACAGAAATAAGATCAACTTAAGGGCATCATCACTAAAGTTCTAGATTTTGACCAGGGAGAAAATTTCTAAAAAGTCATCAAGAAGCCTATAGGGATTTTCATCAGGATTCCCATAAAAAGATGGGAGCATCTAGATGATACTAGGGCGAATCTCATACTGATCTACAAGAATATCAGGCAGTTCAATGTAGGTGGAGAGTTTATAAGTAGAAGGAATAAAGTGTTCCATCATAGGCATAAGTTTCATTCCTTGATGGATAGCCATTGATGTTGATCGAAATAAATCTGACCCAAAGGATTAGTTTTCAAGATTTTTTTTATTTTTTTATTTTTTATTTTTTAAAAGTAATACAATCAACAACTATATGAATAATGCATGCAACATGATGATTTTTTTTAACAAGAGAAGAATTGGCACTCACTACCACGTTGGTCCACCGGCCAAGTAAGAGGTGGGGTTGTGGGAGGCTCCCCCTACTTTCGTAGGGACCTAATTAAATAACCGCAAGCCCGCTTAGACGTTTGCCACTTAACCTCTAACCTAAACACCAATTTTTCAAAACAGCAATAAATCCCAAAGCTCTCTCTCTCTCTCTCTCTCTCTCTCTCTCTCTCTCTCTCTCTCTCTCTCTCTCTTTTAAAAAAAAACCTTCTAAGGATAAACTAACTGCGGGGTACTTCATGGTACAACTTGCCCGACGTCCGTGAGGGAATCCACGGGTGTAGGGACTTATGGAGTTCTTGAAAAAGGAGATTCAAATCCAAAGAGACGGAGTGCTCAATAGAGGGTCCTTTCAATTCCAAGAGGGGTGTAAGGAACCTAAATTACCTTTGAGAAGGGGAAAAAGTGAAGAAGAAAATGATTTTTTTTCACATGATGTAAGTAAATAATCAACTAGATGCACAAATGCATGCAAGAGATGCAACTAAGATGAGAGCATGATATCATGATGAGATTTTTTTTATTTTTTTTTATTTTTTTTCAGAGAGTTATTTTTCAAAAAAAAATTCTTTTTTTTCAAAAAGAGAGGTAGATAAAGGACAAATACCAACTAAAAATACCAATCAATATGCAAAACTACTCCACGATAAGACCTAAAATCAAGTTTTTGAAGTTATCTGGATTTCTGATTTTTTTTATTTTTCATATTTTTTTGAGATTTTTCAGAAATTAAAAAAATAGAATATTTTTCTACGTTTACTGACCTTTAGCGACACTTGAATTTACTAGATTTTCTAATTTTCTACTTTCTGCAACAGTTTTAGGCTTTCAGCGATGTTTTCTGTGACAATTTATTTCTGAGATTTTCAGGTCCGAATTTCCTCCCTTTTTTTCTGATTTTTTTTCTTGCAAAATAGAAACGGAAAAATTAGTCAAACTATATACAAATCAAACACAAGAATTTCTCACAATTAAAAATTATTTTCTTCCCCGACAATGGCGCCAAAAATTGATAGCTACAAATTCATCATTGAAAAACCGTGCCACAATTTAAAATTAACCGAACTCACTCACTTAAAAAGATTTGAATTTTGAGTAAAGTCGTAAGAACGAGTCAATCCCACAGAGAAGAAATATTTTCAATTAAACATGAGATGAAAAATTACTATATTTGAGAGATCCGAGTTTTGAGTGAGATTAAACTAATAAAAAGGAAAATTACATGAAAATAAACTAACTAAAGAATATGAGAGGGTGAAAGAAGAGAAGTTGGAAGGAGATAGAAAGAGAAGAACACAATTGCCAAAATATGAATTTTATTACTAGAAAGGTGACAAGTACAACTCTATGAAAATAAAAATTACAACTTGCAAATAAGAGAAAACGGAAAAATAAGAGTCGGGAAATTTGAATGAAGTGCACCGCTGACTCCTTGCCAAGTCTTTGAGTGAACTGCCCCATTTTGAAAGTAGACGCCGCCAAGAGGACCGAAGGAAGAGGATCTGCCTTGGGATGTGTGAAGAAAAATATATAGAAGAAGAAGAAGATCGAAGAAGCTATGGTGGAGAGAAAAGAAAAACACAGTAAAAAGTAAATTAAAAATAGAGGGTGAGAAAAAGATGAATAACTTTAAATCTACAAAGAATTAGAAGAGGTGGAAGAGGATAAATTTGTAGATCAGAGGAAGAGGAAGAAGTTTCGTGAAGAATGCAGAGTTAAAAAACCTGAGGAAGTGGGTGAAAGTCGAGGAAGAACAGAAGGTATCATCTAAACAATGAAAAATGGGAAGACAACACCTTGAAAACGAAGTTATAACTTGAAAACGAAGAGGAATTAGCGGAAGATGAAGATGAAAAAAATTTAGATCTTTGAAACACAAAGAAGTTTGATGAAGAGACTTAGATGAAAAGAAGAAGAGAAGAGGAAGAAAACGGAGGAAGAACAGAGTTGTGTAAAATCGGGTGAACAGTAAAAATGCAGAGACAGAGCTTTGAAAATGCGAAATAAGTTGAAAACGGGAAAGAATTAGAAGAAGAGGAAGAATAAGAAATTATAAACAACTTAAAAACGAAGAACTTTGAAGAAGAAAGAAATATAAGAAAATAACTAAAAAGCATGAAAACGAGCTTAGAAGAAAGGCTAACTCCTCCCACGGTTTGCTCTTGGATAGTTTATATAGGGTTCATAGAAAACCCACGAAAATATCTCCATTTTTAGCTTGAATCCACCTTATCAGCATCAAGGATTGATCAAAATAGGTCTCTTGTCATGTTTAGAGTCCTCATTTCCTCAAACAAGAGGAGATAAGCTCAAAAATTGAAAGATAACAATGATCGGGCGAATCTCATTTCCGTTTCAAACACTTCTGAAAATGGCGACTGGGGCGGCGGTGCAAATTAAAATAGCAGCTGTGCGAGCGGTCGCACATGCTTTATTTCCACTTTTTGACATTTTTCTTTTTTTCATAAATATAGGAAATGGCGACTTTATGGACGATCGCTAATTCTTGTTTCCATTTTTCTTTGATTTTCCGCATAAATGAATGAGCGCCCGCCCAAACGGTCGCTTATTCATTTCCAAAGAAATAGTGCCGTCATGAGTGGTCGCACATTCTTTTTTATTTTTCAACTTTTCTCTTTTTTTTTCTATTTTCAAAAATGAATGTGCACCCCTATATGCAGTCATGATTTTTTTTATTTTTTTCCTTTTTCCAATAAAATATATTGTCGCCATTTCGGTCAGTCACTATTTCCTGAAAAATCAAAATATCAATATAATTCATCTCAGAATGACTCTCAAATAATTGTGTAAATTCTTAAATATTTCTCACATGGTCTTTTTCACTCAAAAAGATGATAAGATGCACGTAGACTCAAATAATGGTGAGAATGAGATTTGTTCATATTAATGCACAACTTTATTCATTTAATACTCAAAGATGATGAATATGATGCAACTTATGATATAAAATATAGCATTTATCAACGATCGGCACACTGATCAGACCGATATTTTAGATTTTGGGCCCCCGAACACAACTTCTTTAATTTTAAACTAAGTGCATTTGAAGAATACACTTCTGAACGTCGGGCTCAAACCGGGTGTCCGATTTAGATTCCGTCAACTCTCACAAGTCACTTTTACCTCCTAGATCATGTTGGAACAATTGACACATCGATCGGAGCGATATTTTAGATTTTGGACATTCGAACCCAACTTCTTTAATTTTAAATTAAGTGCATTTAAAGAATGCACTTCTGAGCGCCGGGCTCAAACTGGGTGTCCGATTTCGATTCCGTCAGCTCTCACAAGTCACTTTTACCTCCCAGGTCGTGTTGGAACGATTGGCACGCCGATTCGAGCGATATTTTAGATTTTGGACCCCCGAACCCAACTTCTTTAATTTTACACTAAGTGCATTTGAAGAATTGAGTAATTTGTGCACCGAGCCCAAACCGGGAATCCGATTTGGATTCGGTTAGCTCTCCCAAGCCACTCTCATTACCGAGGCCGCGTTGGAATGATCGGCACGCCGATCTGGCCAGTATTTTAGATTTTGGACCCCCGAACCTAACTTATTTAATTTTAAACTAAGTACATTTGAAGAATGCACTTCTGAGCGCTAGGCTGAAATTGGGTGTCCGATATAGATTCTGTCATCTCTCACAAGTCACTTTTACCTCCCAAGTCATGTTGGAACAATCGGCATGTCGATCCGAGTGATATTTTATATTTTGGACCCCTGAACCCACCTTCTTTAATTTTAAACTAAGTGCATTTAAAAAATACACATCTGAGCGTCGGGCTCAAATCGAGTGTCCGATTTAAATTTTGTCAGCTCTCACAAATCACTTTTACCTGCCAGGTCGTGTTGCAATAATCGACATGCCGATCGGAGTATTATTTTAGATTTTGGACACCCTAACCTAACTTATTTACTTTTAAACTAAGTGTATTTGAAGAATGCACTTCTGAGTGTCAGACTCAAATCGGGTCTCCGATTTATATTTCGTCAGCTCTCACAAGTCACTTTTACCTCCTAAGTCATGTTGGAATGATCGGCACGCCTATCCAAGCGGTATTTTAGATTTTGGAGCCCGAAGCCAACTTCTTAAATTTTAAAATAAGTGCATTTACAGAATGCACTTCTGAGCATCAAGCTCAAACCGGGTGTCCGATTTAGATTCTGTCAGCTCTCACAAGTCATGTTTACCTCCCAGGTAGTGTTGGAACAATCAGGATGTCGATCGGAGTGATATTTTAGATTTTGGACCCCCGAACCCAACTTATTTAATTTTAAACTAAGTGCATTTGAAGAATGCACTTCTGAGCGTCGGGCTTAAATCGGGTGTCCGATTTAGATTCCGTCAGCTCTCACAAGTCACTTTTACCTCCCAAGTCATGTTGGAACGATCGGCATGCCGACTCAAGTAATATTTTAGATTTTGGACCCCCGAACCCAACTTCTTTAATTTTAAACTAAGTGCATTTGAAGAATTGAGTAATTTGAGCGCCGAGCCCAAACTAGGTATCCGATTTAGATTCCGTCAGCTCTCCCAAGTCACTCTCATCACCGAGGTCACGTTGGAATGATCGGCACGCCGATCAGGCTAGTATTTTACATTTTGGACCCCCGAACCCCTATTTATGTGAATTTTTTTAAACTAAGTTACCTTTGAAAACTAACTTAGTTTTGATATAAGTAATTTGAGCGCCGGGCTCAAACCGAGTGTCGGATTTATATTCCATCAGCTCTCACAAGTCACTTTTACCTCCCAAGTCATGTTCGAATGATCGGTACGCCGATCAGAGCAATATTTTAGATTTTTAGACCCCCGAACCCAACTTCCTTAATTTTAAACTAAGTGCATTTGAAGAATTTAGTAATTCGAGCGCCGAGCCCAAACCGGGTATCCGATTTGGATACCGCCAGCTCTCCCAAGTCACTCTCATCACCGAGGTCGTGTGGGAATGATCGACACGCTGATCAAGCCAGTATTTTACATTTTGGACCCCCGAACACCTAATTATGTGAATTATTTTAAACTAAGTTAGCTGTGAAAACTTACTTAGTTCCGAATTGAGTAATTTGAGCGCTGAGTCCAAACCGGGTATCCGATTTGGATTCCGTCAGCTCTCCCAAGTCAATGTCATCACCCATATCGTGTTGCAACGATCTACACACTGATTTGATCAGTATTTTACATTTTGGACCCATGAACCCCTAGTAATGTGAATTATTTTAAACTAAGTTACCTTTGAAAACTAACTTAGTTTTGATCTGAGTAATTTGAGCGCCAGACAAAAACTGGGAGTCCGATTTAGATTCTGTCAGCTCTCACAAGTCACTTTTACCTCCCAAGTCGTGTTGGAATGATCGGCACGTCGATCGGAGTGATATTTTAGAATTTAGACCCCCGAATCCAACTTCTATAATTTTAAACTAAGTGCATTTGAAGAATGCACTTCTTAGCGCGGGGCTCAAACCGGGTGTCTGATTTAGATTCTGTCAGCTCTCATAAGTCACTTTTACGTCCCAGGTTGTGTTGGAACAATCGACATGCCGATCGGAGTGATATTTTAGATTTTGGACCCCTAAACCCAACCTATTTAATTTTAAACTAAGTACATTTGAAGAATGCACTTCCGAGCGCCGGGCTTAAACCTGGTGTCTGATTTAGATTCCGTCAGTTCCCATAAGTCACTTTTACCTTCCAACTCGTGTTGGAACGATCGGCATGCCGATCGGAGCGATATTTTAGATTTTGGACGCCTGAACCCAACTTCTTTAATTTTAAAATAAGTGCATTTGAAGAATGCACTTCTGAGCGCCAGGCTCAAACCGGGTGTCCGATTTAGATTCTGTCAGCTCTCACAAGTCACTTTTACCTCCCAGGTCATGTTGGAACAATCGACACGCCGATCAGAGTGATATTTTCAATTTTGGACCCCCGAACCCAACCTATTTAATTTTAAACTAAGTACATTCGAAGAATGCACTTCTGAGCGCCGAGCTCAAATCAGGTGTCCGATTTAGATTCCGTCAGCTATCACAAGTCACTTTTACCTCCCAAGTTGTGTGGGAATGATCGACACGTTGATCCGAGCGATATTTTAGATTTTGGACCCCCGAACCCAACTTCTTTAATTGTAAACTAAGTGCATTTGAAGAATTGAGTAATTTGAGCACCGAGCCCAAACTAAGTATCCGATTTGCATTCCGTCAGCTCTCCCAAGTCACTCACTTCACTGAGGTCGCATGGTAATGATCGGCACGCCGATCAGGCCAGTATTTTACATTTTGGACCCTAGAAGCCCTAGTTAAGTGAATTGTTTTAAACAAAGTTACCTTTCAAAACTAACATATTTTTGATTTGAGTAATTTGAGCACCGGCCTCAAACCAGGTGTCCGATTTAGATCCCGTCAGCTCTCACAAGTCACTTTTACCTCTCAAGTCATGTGGAATGATCGGTACGCTGATCAGAGAGATATTTTAGATTTTTGCATCCCCGGACCTAACTTCTTTATTTTAAAACTAAGTGGATTTGAAGAATTAAGTAATTTGAGCGCCGAGCCCAAACCAGGTATCCGATTTGGATTCTGTCAGCTCTCCCAAGTCACTCTCATGACCGAGGTCGCATGCGAATGATCGACACGCCGATTAGGATAGTATTTTACATTTTGGACCCCCGAAGCCCTAGTTATGTGAATTGTTTCAAACAATGTTACCCTTCAAAACTAACTTGGTTTTGATTTGAGTAATTTGAGCGTCGGGCTCAAACTGGGTGTCCGATTTAGATTCTGTCAGCTCTCACAAGTCACTTTTACCTCCCAAGTCGTGTTAGAACGATCAGTACGTCGATTAGAGTGATATTTTATATTTCTACACCCCCGAACCCAACTTCATTAATTTTAAACTAAGTGCATTTGAGGAATTGAGTAATTTGAGCGCTGAGTTCAAACCAGGTATCCGATTTGGATTCCGTCAGCTATCCCAAGTCACTCTCATCACCAAGGTCGCGTTGGAATAATCGGCACGGTGATCAGGCCAGTATTTTATATTTTGGACCCCCGAACCCCTAGTTATGTGAATTATTTTAAACTAAGTTACCTTTGAAAATTAACTTGGTTTTGATTTGAGTAATTTGAGTGCTGGGCTCAAACTGGGTGTCCGATTTAGATTCTGTAAGCTCTCCCAAGTCACTATCATCACCCATGTCACGTTGCAATGATCTACGCACCGGTTTGATCAGTATTTTACATTTTAGACCCCCGAAACCCTTGTTATGTGAATTATTTTAAACTAAGTTAGCTTTGATAACTAACTTAGTTCCGAATTGAGTGATTTGAGCACTGAGCCCATACTTGGTATCCGATTTGGATTCCATCAACTCTCCCAGGTCACACTCATCACCGAGGTCGCGTTGGAATGATCGGCACGTCGATCAAGCTAGTATTTTACATTTTGGACCCCCGATCCCTTAGTTATGTGAATTGTTTTAAACTAAGTTAGCTTTGAAAACCAACTTAGTTCCGAATTGAGTAATTTGAGCGCCGAGCCCAAACCGGGTGTCCGATTTAGATTCTGTCAGCTCTTATAAGTCACTTTTACATCCCAGGTTGTGTTGGAACAATCGACATGTCGATCAGAGTGATATTTTAGATTTTGGACCCTTGAACCCAACCTATTTAATTTCAAACTAAGTACATTTGAAGAATGCACTTCCGAGCGCTGGGCTCAAACCGGGTGTCTGATTTAGATTCCGTCAGTTCTCATAAGTCACTTTTCCCTTCCAACTCGTGTTGGAACGATCGGTATGCCGATCGGAGCAATATTTTAGATTTTGGACATCCGAACCCAACTTCTTTAATTTTAAAATAAGTGCATTTGAAGAATGCACTTCTGAGCACCAGGCTCAAATCGGGTGTCCGATTTAGATTCTGTCAGCTCTCACAAGTCACTTTTACCTCCCAGGTCGTGTTGGAACAATCGACATGCCGATCAGAGTGATATTTTCAATTTAGGACCCCCGAACCCAACCTATTTAATTTTAAACATAGTACATTTGAAGAATGCACTTCTGAGCGCCGATCAGGTGTCCGATTTAGATTCCGTCAGCTCTCACAAGTCACTTTTATCTCCAGGTGTCCTAGTTAAGTGAATTATTTTAAACAAAGTTACCTTTCAAAACTAACTTGGTTTTGATTTGAGTAATTTAAGCATCGGGCTCAAACCGGGTGTCCGATTTAGATCCCGTCAGCTGTCACAAGTCACTTTTACCTCTCAAGTCGTGTTGGAATGATTAGTACGCTGATCAAAGATATATTTTAGATTTTTGCATCCCCGAACCCAACTTCTTTATTTTTAAACTAAGTGGATTTGAAGAATTAAGTAATTTGAGCACCGAGCCCAAACCGGGTATCCGATTTTGATTCCGTCAGCTCTCCCAAGTCACTCTCATCACCGAGGTCGCATGCGAATGATCGACACGCCAATTAGGACAGTATTTTACATTTTGGACCCCCGAAGCTCTAGTTATGTGAATTGTTTTAAACAAAGTTACCCTTCAGAACTAACTTGGTTTTGATTTAAGTAATTTGAGCGTCGGGCTCAAATCGGGTGTCCGATTTAGATTCCGTCAGCTCTCACAAGTCACTTTTACCTCGAAAGTCGTGTTGGAACAATCAGTACGTCGATCAGAGCGATATTTTATATTTTTACACCACCGAACCCAACTTCATTAATTTTAAACTAAGTGCATTTGAAGAATTGAGTAATTTGAGCGCTGAGTCCAAACTAGGTATCCGATTTGGATTCCGTCAGCTATCCCAAGTCACTCTCATCACCAAGGTCGCGTTGGAATGATCGGCACGCCGATCAGGCCAGTATTTTATATTTTGGACCCCCGAACACCTAGTTATGTGAATTATTTTAAACTAACTTACCTTTGAAAACTAACTTGGTTTTGATTTGAGTAACTTGAGCGCGGGGCTCAAATCGGGTGTCCGATTTATATTCTGTCAGCTCTCCCAAGTCACTATCATCACCCATGTCACGATGTAATGATCTACACGCCGATTTGATCAGTATTTTACATTTTGGACCCTAGAAACCCTAGTTATGTAAATTATTTTAAACTAAGTTAGCTTTTAAAACTAACTTAGTTCTGAATTGAGTAATTTGAGCGCCGAGCCCAAACCGGGTATCCGATTTAGATTCCATCAACTCTCCCAGGTCACACTCATCATCGAGGTCGCGTTGGAATGATCGGCACGCCGATCAGGCCAGTATTTTACATTTTGGACCCCCAATCCCTTAGTTCTGTGAATTGTTTTAAACTAAGTTAGCTTTGAAAACTAACTTAGTTCCGAATTGAGTAATTTGAGTGCCGAGTCCAAACCGAGTATCCGATTTATATTCTGTCAGCTCTCCCAAATCATTGTGACCACCCATGTCGCGAGGCAATGATCTACACACCGATTGTTTCAATATTTTACATTTTGGACTGCTGAAACCCTAGTTATGTGAATTATTTTAAACTAAGTTAGCTATGAAAACTAACTTAGTTCAGAATTGAGTAATTTGAGCGCCGAGACCAAATCGGGTATCCGATTTGGATTCCATCAGCTCTCGCAGGTCACGCTCATCATCGAGGTAGCATTGGAATGATTGGCACGCCGATCTGGCAAGTATTTTACATTTTGGACCCCCGATCCCCTAGTTTTGTGAATTGTTTTAAACTCAGTTACCTTTGAAAACTAACCTAGTTCCGAATTGAGTAATTTAAGCGCCGAGCCCAAGCCGGGTATCTGATTTGGATTCCGTCATCTCTCCCAAGTCATTGTCACCGCCCATGTTGCATTGCAATGATCTACACGCCAATTGTTTCAGTGTTTTACAATTTGGACTATTGAAACCCTAGTTATGTGAATTATGTTAAACTAAGTTAGCTTTGAAAATTAACTTAGTTCCGAATTGAGTAATTTGAGCGCCGAGCCCAAACCGGGTATCCAATTTGGATTCCGTCAACTCTCCCAAGGCACTATCATCACCCATGTCGCGTTGCAATGATCTAGACACCAATTTGATCAGTATTTTACATTTTGGACCCCCGAAACCCTAGTTATATGAATTATTTTAAACTAAGTTACCTTTGAAAACTAACTTAGTTCCGAATTGAGTAATTTGAGCGCCGAGCCCAAATCGGGTATCCGATTTGGATTTCGTCAGCTCTCCCAAGTCACTGTCATCACCCATGTCACGTTGCAATGACCTACACGCCGATTGTTTCAGTATTTTACATTTTGGACCGCTGAAACCCTAGTTATGTGAATTATTTTAAAGTAAGTTAGCTTTGAAAACTAACTTAGTTCCGAATTGAGTAATTTGAGTGCCGAGCCCAAACCGGGTATCCGATTTGGATTCCATTAGCTCTCTCAGGTCACTCTCATCACCGAGGTCGCATTGCAATGATCGGCACAATGATCAGGCCAGTATTTTATATTATGGACCTCCGATCCCCTAGTTCTGTGAATTGTTTTAAACTAAGTTAGCTTTGAAAACTAACTTAGTTTCGAATTGAGTAATTTGAGCACCGAGCCCAAACCGGGCATCCGATTTGGATTCCGTCAGCTCTCCCAAGTCATTGTCACCACCCATGTCACGTTGCAATGATCTACACGCCGATTGATTCAGTATTTTACATTTTGGACCATTGAAACCCTAGTTGTGTGAATTATTTTAAACTAAGTTATCTTTGAAAACTAACTTAGTTCCGAATAGAGTAATTTGAGCGCTGAGCCCAAAGCGGGTATCCGATTTGGATTCCATCAGCTCTCCTAAGGCACTATCTTCACCCATGTCGCATTGCATTGATCTACACGCCGATTTGATCGATATTTTACATTTTAGACCACCGAAACCCTAGTTATGTGAATTATTTTAAACTAAGTTAGCTTTGAAAACTAACGTAGTTCCGAATTGAGTAATTTGAGCGCCGAGCCCAAACCGGATATCTGATTTGGACTCCGTCAGCTCTCCCAAGTCACTGTCATCACCCATGTCGCGTTGCAATGATCGGCACGCCAATTAGGCCATTATTTTACATTTTGGACCCCCTGAACCCCTAGTTATGTGATTTGTTCTAAACTAAGTTAGCTTTGAAAACTTAGTTCCGAATTGAGTAATTTGAGCGCCGAGCCCAAACCGTGTATCCGATTTGGATTCCGTCAACTCTCCCAAGTCATTCTCATCATTGAGGTCGCGTTGGAATGATCGGCACGCTGATCAGGCTAGTATTTTACATTTTGGACCCCCGATCTCGTAGTTCTGTGAATTATTTTAAACTAAGTTAGCTTTGAAAACTAACTTAGTTCTGAATTGAGTAATTTGAGCATCGAGCCCAAACTAGGTATCCGATTTGGATTCCGTCAGCTCTCCTAAGTCACTGTCATCACCCATGTCGCGTTGCAATGAGCTACACGCCAATTGTTTCAGTATTTTACATTTTGGAACCCCGAAACCCTTCTTATGTGAATTATTTTAAACTAAGTTAGCTTTGAAAACTAACTTAGTTCCGAATTGAGTAATTTGAGCGTCGAGCCTAAACCGGGTATCCCATTTGGATTCCGCCAGCTCTCCCAAGTCACTGTCATCTGCCATGTCGCGTTGTAATGATCTACACGTCGATTTGGTCAGTATTTTACATTTTGGACCCCCAAAACCCTAGTTATGTGAATTATTTTAAACTAAGTAAGCTTTGAAAACTAACTTAGTTTCGAATTGAGTAATTTGAGCGCCGAGCCCAAACCGGGTATCCGATTTGGATTCCATCAGCTCTCCCAAGTCACTGTATCACCCATGTCGCATTGCAATGATCGGCACACTGATCAGGTCAGTAGTTTACATTTTGGACTCCCGAACCCCTAGTTATGTGAATTGTTTTAAACTAAGTTAGTTTTGAAAACAAACTTAGTTCCGAATTGAGTAATTTGAGCACCGGGCCCAAATCGGGTACCCAATTTGGATTCCGTCAGCTCTCCCAAGTCACTGTCATCACCCATGCCGCGTTGCAATGATTTACACGTCAATTTGATCAGTATTTTACATTTTGGACCCCTGGAACCCTAGTTATGTGAATTATTTTAAACTAAGTTAGCTTTGAAAACTAACTTAGTTCCGAATTGAGTTATTTGAATGTCGAATCCAAACCTAATTTATTCCTATATCAAATAGGGTCTTGTTACTTTCAATCTAAATTCATGTATATTCTTTGATTTTAGAATTGAGTAATTATGCCAAAATAAAAATATAAGAAACACTCACCTGATGGGGCTGTGCCGTGGTCGTGGATCCAAGCGGGAGAATTCCCGCCTGGGAGAGGAGGCCAGTGAGTGACTCCAAGATATCTTCTTTGTGGCTCGACATCTCTGTCCTCATGTGCTGCTGCAACTGTCGCTACATTTCAGACATCTCCGCTCAGATGATGTCTCTGATGTCGTTTGAAGAAGTACTGGTGTCAGGTGAGGGCGTGCTAAAGGCACTGCTGCTGGTCGGGACGGCACCTAAACTCGCATAAGATGATATCACCGGGCCAGTCTCCAGGCTCTTCCCAAAGCCATATACCCAGCCTTTCTTCAGTACGCCAGCTGCTGCCACCTATGCCCCTAGATCTAACTCCGACTACTGTGCGTCTCCCTCCCCGTGCTTCTTTGTCAACTTTCTACTATATGTTTCCTACAAATTGAATACACAAAGTTGTAAATTTCATATGAATGAATCATATTTAAATGAAAAGGAAAACTTAAAGAAAAACTTAAAGAAAAATTTGCCCAGAGATATAAACTTACCGCTACTGAGCTTGCTCTCTCACTGACAAACTGATCCGTCCCCTTCTTTTTAAGTGTTCTGTCGAACACCTCTAGGAACGATGGAGCTCGATTGAGGTCCACAGCCTGTTTTACAATTCATAGTAAAAAATGTTATATATATGAATAATTTGGAAGAGGATAATTTGAAAGATTACTTACCAATTTTTATTTATGAGTCGCGAAAGAGACGGACCCACTAGTATGCACATTTGCATCTGGTTGTGATGCCCTATTTGTTGTAGCTTTTTGGGACTTTTCTATCTATTTGGGCTCGGCCCATTTGTCACATACAATGTCCCAATGCTCCTTCATCATCCAAGGAGGGCGGTGCTCCTTCCACAGCTGTCGATCTTGACTCCCACCAGTATTTTTCTGAGCCTTTTTTTAGGCCTCATGCAAATTCTTTTGGTAATTTGCTTGGATAGTAGCCTCCCAGACTCTACGACCTCTCGCCGCGTCATGTCCACTCGTGAACTGATAAGTCCATTGTAAATATATTAAGTTATATGGGTTAGTACGTATACTGTTCTGAATTGAATTTAGGAAATACGTGAAATAAATGATTAAATTACTTACTGTGAACATGTCGAATAATAAATCCCAGACGCCCATCAAAAATTGCTTGAAAGATAGTGCTGGCCTGGGAAGATGTGCCATTACTTGTTTCATAGAATGACTGACAGCCTCGGGAGGGTCAAATTTATCACTGCAAGTCTCAATGTTAAAATAGTTGGCATTAGACAATTGAAGGGTAAATAATGAATGTAATTTATAACCATATAAATTTACCTAGAGATCCAACACGGCAGACGTCCATCATGGGCCCCACCTCCCTCACCCTCGTGAGTAGTGCCGAGGGACTGTAGCGGCTGAGTGGAGGAGCCGACAGGGGCACTACGGCCTGTAAGAATTAAATCACATAACCATAACATTTAATCAAAGAATATTTGGCTATAAATTGAAAGAGACATACTTGTAGTGGGAGGTGGTGAGGGTGTGCCCTGTATAGATCGTGGGAGGGCACTGGGACCTGTAAGAATTAAATGTCATAAGAAAATAGAATATAATCAAAAAATATTTTGCTCGAAATTAAAATATACATACCTGAAGTGGGAGGTGGTGGGAGTATGTCCTACATAGCTAGTGGGAGGGCACTGGGACCTATAAGAATCAAATGTCATAAGCAAATGGAATATAATCGAAGAATATTTTTCTAGAAATTAAAATATACATACCTAAAGCGGGAGGTGGTAGGGGTGTGCCCTGCATAGCTGGTGGGAGGGCACTAGGACCTGTAAGAATTAGATATCATAAGTAAATGGAATATAATCAAAGAATATTTTGCTAGAGATTAAAATATGCATACCTGAAGCGGGAGGTGGTGGAAGTGTGCCCTGCACAGTTGGTGGGAGGGCACTGGGATATGTAAGAATTATATATCATAAGTAAATGGAATATAATCAAAGAATATTTTACTACATATTAAAATATGCATACCTGAAGCAGGAGGTGGTGGGAGTGTGCCCTGCACAGCTGGTAGGAGGGCAATGGGACCTGTAAGAATTAGATATCATATGTAAATGGAATATAATCAAAGAGTATTTTGCTAGAGATTAAAATATGCATACCTGAAGAGCCAGGTGGTGGGAGTGTGCCCTGCACAGCTGGTGGGAGGGCACTGGGACCTGTAAGATTTAGATATCATAAGCATAACATATAATCACGCAACATTTCATTGCATCTGGTAAAATAGACATACCTATCAGCTACGGTGGTGGCAGTGTCTCATGTGCAGGGCATAAGCCGACACTCGGACCTACAATAAATAAATCATTTAATCTGATATGTAATTAATACACTGATATAGCTAAATCAGAGAATAGATATACATATACTCGAAGTAGATGCCAAAGAGGAGGGAGTAGAGCCCCGCCCCATGCCTTGTCTCCTCCCACTCCCACTACGAGGTCCTCGGACCATCTCTTTATTAAGAACAATAAAATTAATGCATATTAATCCATAATTATATAAGATTTAAAAATCTCATTAAAAATTATGCACAAATGTACAAATATCTTACTAAATTATCAAATATTATCTATTTCCTCTTTAGATGCTGATGATATATCTAACTCAACCTCATCTTCGTCATCCGTACTAGCCTTATGAGATTCAAACTCTTCATCTTCATCGGACTCCTCCTCCCCTATAACATCAATATTTAGGTCCATTGGATCAACTTGTTCTACTTCATTTCCCGCATGTAACGACAGTGGCTCATCAGATTCGTCCAAATGAAGATGTGTGAAACCTACAGTGCCAACTTCATCTGATTGAAAATATTCGGCATTGGCATCCTCTGAAACAGTTTCACTCAGATTCAACTCATAAGTGGGAAAAAGTCTTGCTTTAACCCTACAAACTGTCCATCAATCTTTATTCTTGGAGGATGAATAGCTTGAATAATACACTTGTTAGGCTTAAGCGGCCAAAATGACCGGTTCATATGTATTAAGTTTAGACCTATGTTTGACATCGAGAATTCCATATGGTGTGTCATGTCGAACAGAATTAGGATCAAACCACTGATACTTAAATAGGAATACATGATTATCTTGTCCCAGATACTGTAATTCAATGACTTCCTCAAGAATACTATAGTAGTCTAGTTCATTTTCATTGTATGCACTTCCCTTAACGCATACACTGCTGTTCATCGTAGACTTATTTCATTCATAATCCCTCATGTAAAATATGTATCCATTCACAATATATCCTGGATAGGCACGTGTAACTTTTGAGGGGCCATAACTTAACTCGTGTATTCTTTCATCAGAAATAAGACCTTGTTCAACATATATGTAAATCAGTGCGTGTCTCGATGGCGTCTATGTAACACCCCAGTTAAATAATAAAGGATTAAAATTAAAATATAAAATATATATTGAAATAAAAATGAGGGAAAAGAAATATATGAAAAATGCGTTGTGAATTAAGTTATGAAATCGCCTCAATTCTTCAATCTCTTGCGAATAATTAAAATGAATAAAAGAAAATAAAAACAAAAATTTCAAGAATGGAATGAATGATTGAATTGTAATCGACGTAAAAGTAAGGCTGATTTATTGAAAATGTTAAAATAATTATTTTCTTAATTAACTTGTCATCAAATGACTTCAATGATTATCCTTAGTGAAATGACATTATGATAATTAATTATTTTAAAAATGATCGAACTACGTAAATTAGGAAGAATAATTATTTTACTACAATGGCCATAAATAAAATTTAATGTTTTGAGGTACAATCATATTTTTCATGGCGATCCAAATTTTTCATAATAAATTAGATTAATTAAAATTTTCGCCTTTAGGTCAAATCTTGACCAATTTATAAAAATATGAAAAAATTATATTATTGTAGAAAATGGTACGTTTAACAATATTGTCAACTGGGCTGACCTTAAATAAAATCAAATTAAGCCCGAATTAAAGCTTTTAAGCAAAACTAAGAGTTTTTGATAGTGCAACCTAATTCGATCTAATTCGAACTCACTTCTAGACCATTCGAGCCCAAACTGGATCCAATTGATAGGGTGATCCTTAAAGCCCATTTCCCCTCTCGAATTCTGTGAAAACCCTAACCCTAACCGTCAAATTTAGGTGGATAACCCATGGACTCGGTTAACCATGAGTTTCACACGGTGCTATCTTTCAGTCGATCTCCTTGATCCTTCACGCCTCTTCCTTTGACCCCACCTCTATAAATCAACGCCTAATACTCCCATAAACCCTATTTGGCCGCTATTGCCACCGGTGATCATGATCGAGGCCGTGGGACGGCAATGAACATCGAGGGTTCGCGCTAGGGTTTCTCCGCATCGTCTTCCTTTCGATCCAATTAAGGTAGGTTTCTCTAGGGCCAAACTTTAATTAAAGCATCCTATCTTGATTGTCTTTGTGTCCTCTTCATTTTGATGTCAAAAGCCCTAATTCTTGTTTAGTATAGCGATTATATTTAAGCTTTTAGTCGAGACATGTTAAATTAGGGCATCATTCATGCTCGTTCCATTTTATCTCGATCAAATGTTAGGTTTTAGTAGGCTAAACTTCTAATTAATCTTGCCTTCTTGTGTGAAATTTTGTCCTCTTTCGATTGATTCTATTTTGCCTAATTTTAGTTCACTGTGCAGCATGAATTTGAGTTTTGAATCGACGTGTGTCGGAGTTCGCCGTAAATATTTTCTGTCTCAAACTACGGCCCTTCTAGTGACCACCCTCGTGAGAGGCGGCCACGCGATAGACCGCTGTTGGGTGGCGGGGTTTCAAAAGAGAAAACGGCCCTCCAATGACTGTCTCGTGCTTAAAACGGCCCCGCGATAGACCGCCTTTGGGTGGTGGGTTTTTAAAAAGAAAAGAGGGTTTGCGCTCATCCTTGGCGGTCGTCCCCTAACCATTTTATATATCTGGCAGTCCATCATTAGACCGTTTCTGTCCCTGTTATAGTAAAAGTGTTGGTTTTGTTTCTGGCCTATTATATTCTGTCCTTTCCTGATTAGGCAGCATGATATTAGGGTTAATTTTGTGGCAGAAACACACTAATGATTAGGCTTATGAAATAATTGATCTAAGTATAATTCTCTTCAAAAATATTGTTCTTTCATGGTTAACCTTCATGTATCATCACTTGATTGAAAAGAGAGTAGAATAACATGTTTAAATATTCGATTAGTTTACAAATTCATTTCTGTTATATAGTTAGAACTTGTTTTAAGGTCGTGCCACTCCGGTGGTGTCGATTGGACCGATTATACTTGTCTTCCGATGTTTATGACAGATTGATTCTTTGGCATCGAATACCTTTCCGTCAGATATTCCTTCCGTTGGACTAGGTGTTCATGTTTCATGGCCTTAGTATGATCCTGCGAGCCTGGGATTCCCACTAGGATGCCGGGCAGGTTGTACCCCCAAAGCCTGAACCAACCGACTCGATCAAATCGCGTGTTTCTACAGCCCAAAATTGGGACTGTTCTGATTATTTGGCCCTTCTGGGACCGCTAATGTATATTAGCGGCCACAGTGTGACCGTTTCTCTGTTTCTGTTCTGGCCTATGTGCCAGATTTGCCGGTCGATTTCCTTTGATTTCCAGTTGACCTAGCTCTGTGAGAGTCGACCTAAAGCCCCTTGTATGATCTGGGATGTGTGGGCTGGACCCTGGCTTGGTTCCACCATGTCTCAGGCTGACCTAGGGCCCGGTAAGTCGACTGCTTAAACATTGCTCGGCCCAACTCTGTTGCGGTCACCTTTAGACCATAATTTGATTGAAGCGGCCCAGTGAGGACCGTTTATGTTCTTTAGCGGCCCTTTTGGCGACCGTTTTTCTCCAGTCTACAATAGGCTTCGTCCTTTGGCCCAGTAATGACTCTAGCGGTCTAGTATAGACCATTTTCATGCAATTGCGGCTGTACCTTGACCACCTCTTAGCCAGTTTTCCGGATTTGATAATTTCGTGGTTTTATTGCATGTTATTCCCTTTAGCTTTTCCATGCTATTCCATCTCGAGAATGTGACCTTTGATGGGTCTACATCATAATCCTTTTCTTGAAGGTCATTCCCTGTAATGACTTATATGTATATTCTTCTAGTGGAAGAGCTTATTCATGGAAATCCTTCAAGAAATCTAATTTCCTACATGTATCGTCTTTGCTACATAGCTTGACCTTGGAACTCTTGGCCATTAAATATTGTGGATGTCTAGATTTCTTGGGATCTCTTATCCAACCAATCAATGCCAAGGCAATCATTTTAAAGGGCCCAGTCTGGTCCTGGGAGGAGCACCCGAAGAGTACTTGTACCCCGGGGAGGTGTAATGACTAGGTGTGCCATTGCACCAAGTACTATCTAGCGTGTGAGTCTACGACATTCCACATTCTCGTGAAACTTGATGTTCATACTTAAGTGCGTGAAGTACTTGCTTGCGTGACTGGACTCGACTCGACTTGACTTGATATATGGCCACTCTCATGATGTTCTGATTACTTGCTCTTGCTATCTTGACTTACTATATCTCAACTCCTGTATCATGTCAGTTATCTTGTGATCATGCTATTTACTTAGTCCGCTTTATTTGTATTTTTATGCATATTCATGAAATGACTAATTATTTAAATTCTGTCTGGTGATAGAGTGTAATTCTTACTGAGCTTCTCGCTCAATCCCTACTTTAATATTTTTCAGCTTACTCGGTAGATGGAACACTCGAAATTGGGAACGGGCCAGTGTGATCGAGTGAACCCGGAGCCGTAGAGACAGGAGTCTTTTAATTTCTTGAGTCTAGTTAGTAGCGTGAGTCGTGTCCTTTTTGCCTTTTTTTTCTATTGTTTTCTTATATTGAGTCTATTATTGTAATTTGGGTCAAGTTGTAATTTAAACTCTCGAACATCAATAATATTACATTTTTGACAATTTATGGCCTCCATGTGTCTTTGCTATATTTTTTTATCTGTTGTCTATTTACTCTGATTAACATGACTGTTTCGCTGCAACGTTTCGAGCAACGCTTCCCGTTGCTATCGGTTCGGGGCGTGGCAGTCTACCTCATCTTGGACGATGGATATGATATGGCTCATAGAAGTGTCGGTGGGGGGAGTAGAGAAGGAACTGCAACTGGGGCACTGCGGAGCTGAGCTATCATAAGATGCTAGAATCGGTCCGGTGTCCGAGCTCTACCCAAAATCGTATACTCATCCTTTGTTTGGTGGGTCGAGTGCCGCTACCCATGCCTCAGGATTTAATTGTGGCCACTACGTCTCCTCCTTCCCGTACTTTTCAGTCATATGCCTATCATATGACTACTGCAAATTAAATAAAAAATAATGTAAATTACATATTATTTAATCCTATTTAAAAATTGAAATATAAAAGAAATGTGTATGTATATAATCTTACAACTACTGAGCGAGCTCTCTCGCTCACATATTGACCGATCCCCTTCACCTAGTGAACTTTAGCAAATAAATCATGGTACGGGGCCATACCACCCCTCTCCTTTTCCTATTATACATGTTATAGAGAATAAATAAGGTCATATAAAAAATAAAATATAATAAAATTAATATTATTACTTACCAATCTCTCCTTCTAAGTCGCAAAGGAAACGAACCCAGAAGTATGGGCATGCATGTCTGGATGTGACGCACGGGTGGTTTTGGCTTTTTCGGATTTGGCTATCCAATCAGCCTCGGCCCATCGATCATAGAGGACCTCCCAGTGCTCCCTCCTCATCTATATAGGGCCGTGTGCCTTCCAGAGGGCACGATCCTTGCTCCCCCCGACAGTAGCCTGGGAACGGTCCTGATAGCTGTATAATTGATGCTTATAATTTACACTTGTTGTGGCCTCCCATGCACGCCGAGCTCGTCCGACGTCAGCTGGCCTCACAAACGGATATCCTCACTGTCAAGAATTCAAAATTTATAAGTTAGTCTATTGAAATTGCGGAGTTGAAAAATATGTAATTTAAAAGATTAAATTATATACCAGGAACTCGTCGTATAATCGATTGCGGATATCCTGAGGAAACTTTCGAAATGACTTATATGGGCGGGACAAATGTCGCACAATGGTGTAGGTAATAAAATGAGAAGCGTCATTGGGCTCTACTTTATCCCTGCAATTACAGATGTTGAAATGACAGCCAATAATTATTAAGTTGATGGATTGATAACGAACATAATTCATGAGTTTAAATATTTACCCAGAGACCCAACATGACTTGATCCCTCTTGCAGCAGAAGCTGCTCACCCTCGTGATGGCTAGCAGCATCGTTTGCCGATGGTGTGCCCGGGTGGGCGGACGAGCCAACCATCGCAGGTGGTGTGCCTGGTGTCACGTCCCAAGCCTTTAATTACAGCGGAAGACTCGCTCGGGGAGTGTAAACAGCCGGCATGGTAAGCCTCTTGCAAGCAAGAATCAATCAGAGCGCGAGACAATCACACAAGTAAATGCAATTGCACATGATTTAATCAACTTCAACTTCATATCATAATGCTCAATATTCAAAGATACAATCACTAATTTGATTTTCATTCTACTAGACTCAAGAAATAGGAAAATTACATTGACTCAATCTAGACATTATAGACTTCCTAAGTCTTCACTCATCTTTAATCGCTCTCGGATCCGCTATTGGAATAATCCGAATCCGAACCCGACTCACTTTCATTTCCAGAAAAAGATTGGAAATAGATAATGAGCACACTTACCCAGTAGGTATCTTCGCATCAACATGAAAGCACTATTAAAGTGATTATCATTTTCGCACTAAATAAATAAGGCAAAATCATGCAATGCGATGATCATGTGATTAATTCAAAGTAACAAGACTATCATATACGATGTAATGAGAACAAGAATGAACTAGTAAGAATAGGACAAGAGCATGAATTGGCCTTTCATGAACAAGAATATATCGAGAATGTACTAGCAAGCCACATATTCCTCACTTTAGCATCTTATGCTTATGAGCAAGTGCTTCGTGAATTTCTGTGGAATATCAAGCAAGAAGGTCATGTTGTGCCGTGGATCTTCACTTATTTATAGAAATAGTACTCCCAGCGTAATGCGACGCCAGTAGCATCATACCCCATGGTTTATAAAATAGTATGTTTCTGGTAATCAGCCGAGGGGACTAGCATAGAGCCCTTGAACACAATCAGTGCTCGATCGCATCTTCAGTTATAAATTAAGCTACTTCCACGCAGTATAACAGTAAAGTATGGCCAAGAATATAGCACTTCCAACAATTCCATGATAACTAAAATCAATGAATGAATGCTTCAACATAAGAATGTATGAGTCAAGAAATAGACTTTAAACAATGTCATGCTCATAGAAATAAATCGACAGCATAACGGCATTTTCCTTCACTTCCATTTCATTTAGATCAATTTAAGTAATATGGCAAGTTCTAGATCATCAAGGTTTGTCTAGAATCATTGGAATATCAACCCTTGGTCAAACCTTGGGTTAACATACACAAGATATGTAACGGTAGTTAACTGGGCCGTTACACTATGTAACGTGCCACTAATGGGCCGTTAAAATGATCAGAGTCTAGAAAGATAAAAATAGACTCAGAGGAATGTGACGGTCTAGCACTAGGCCGTTACGTGAGCCTGACGGTCCAGTTCAAGGCCGTTACATTTCAAGAATCAGAAACCATGATAGTGCATTTCTAATTATTGGGCTTTAATGGTACAACCAACTCGACGTCCTAGTGGAAATCCCAGGCTCGCGGAGAATTACGGAGGCCTTGAAACAATGATTTCCTAGTCCATTGGAAGGAATATCCAATAGAGAGGTCCTCATGTCCAAGATTGTGTTCCTATAGTGCAAAGTGTGAACTAATGACAACATACCGCAATATGTGCCATGTACTTATGGAATTGACTCTATTGACAGAGAGATATGTATACTCAAATTTGAAAATCATGCTGAAAACTCCGTCAATACAATATTAAAAAGTCGTTCTTTATAATACAAAACTATATAATTCGGCTTCAAAAATTAACATAACTCAATAGAAGTGACCACAAAACATGCAATACCTATCATGAATGATCAAATAACCTTAAAATCACATGATCAGGTTAAAACTTAGGTAACTAGGCTTTAACAATAATAATATTGGCAGGTTATATTCTGTCTTGGGGTTGACAGAACACAGAGTATAACGGTCTGGATATGGGGCGTCACTGTGATTGTGACGGTCATGACCCAGCCGTTAAATGAATGTAACGCGTCTGTCAAAGTGCGTTATAATCAACCGTGAAACCCAAATCCAATCAGGGAGTATAACGGTCTGTCGTGGGGCCGTTACATGGAAGTGACGGTCCTTCTATGATGTGTTGCAGTCTCTGCTAACAGGAAACAACTATAGAAGCTAAGAGATCAACTCACATCATGTCTTTTATCAAAACATCATGAGTTTCTAGATATGTTAACAAAGTAAAGGTTGTCTATATGCATGGGTATTGGTGAATAGATGGATAGTCAAGTCTTTAATCTTTAGTTAGGGCTAAGGGAAACATGATATGCATAGAACCAATGCAACATGAAATTGATGATCTAGCATGCATGAAATCCAATCAAAACAGAGGCTCTTAGTCCTATCAAGTTATTTTTGCCGTTCATGAGATAACCTACCTCTTACTTAGACTATAGTTCCTGAATTTGGTAGAGAACCTTGCCCTAGATCTCCTCCTTCTCTTGTGACTTTTCCAGCAACTTCCTTGGGCTCTAACTCCGCGACCTCTTGACCTAAAGATATGAAATTCGGAGGGGAGTTAGTCTAAAGTATTGTGAACAAATTATTCTAAAGAACTTACCTGAGATAATGACTCCTAACCTTACTTCCTTACGCCCAAAAAGTAAGGGTCGTACAGTTCAGAACTATGCCCTATTTATAGAGTTTAGACTAGGTTTTGAGGATTAGATCGAGTTTAGAGTCCTTGTTTCATCAAATCCTAGTCCCTAAGGGTCCTTATAGTCTTTACAATCCTTCCCAAGTTGATCCCTAGCGGATAGGAACATCAAGTTCCAATCTTTTCATGAGTTCCTTTGCTTACGGAACTAACATGTTTGTAACGGACTAGGACGTACGCGTTAGGGTTATATGGCGATCTCGCGATAGACTGTTACATTACTCGTTCCTAGAGTTCAAAGGAAATCAAACTCTTTTAGTTTTCTGGTTCATAGTGTAACGGTCGAGACACCGTGCGTTACACGGCTGTGACGGTTAGGCTATAGACCGTTATATGTGTCGTAGATAGAGTTCAAACAATTTAAAACTCTTTTGATAATTATCGATTAACTTATCTTATATATTCTAGTATTTATCCTTAATATCCGTGGATAGACTTAATTACCTTCTAGAATGTGGGCCAAACTTAATGGGCCAGAGTTAAAACCTTTTGGACTTTAATTAAGTGGGTTGGGTTAATTGATTAACACCACTTGGCCTCATAATGACTTATTAATTTTAAATAAACCATTTATAAATTTATTTAGGCCTTTATAAATTCTTAAAAATTATTTAAAATTTCTGGGGCACTACACCTGGCGTACCTGTTACAAGTAAAATAGAAGTAGTTAATCAGAATTTTCATAATTAAAAAACTATTTATTCAACAAGTAAATATATAGAGTTTTTAGCATTTAACAAAGAATTTAAATGAGCATAACAGTAAAATGTGGCAGGGGCAGTGTACTCTGTGTAACTGGTGTGGAGGCACTCAGACCTGTAAATATGAAATATCGTGAGCAAAATAAAGTGTAGAACCGATGTAGTGGTGTGATCTGGATTAAGAGGGGGGGTGAATGAATCCCCTCAATGATTCATGACAATTTTAAAGTTTTGAAAAACAAAAATTATCTATGTAGAAGTGAAAACTTATCTAACCTGAATTAAAACAAATAGACTTGGAATCTACAGTATAAATCGAGCCTAAACATTCATCTAGAGCTGAAAATGTTAGTCTGTAAAGACTAGGTGCAAAGGTGCAAACCTGATTCAGAGGGGGGGTGAATGAATCCCTCTTCAAAGCTTTGCCCAATTATTGCATTACTGAACAATGATGCGGAATTAAAAACGTACAAATGCCTTAAACAACTCAGATGCTCTTCTTCGAATAACGAATGAAGAACAAATAAACTGAACTTCTGATCTACTTTGTATAAGCTAAAGAGATAACTCAGTTCATCTAATCAACTTGACTCTCTCAAGACCGAAATCAAATTCTCGGTGTGCAAACCAATCTCTCACTATATATAAGATCAGACTATCATGAACGAGCCTAAGCATATATCTAGCGGAACAGAATAGACAATCAAACCTCGATGGATAAGGGGTTTTTAGATGGTTCAGTCTGCTGCCCGCAGACCTACGTCCATCCCCCACTCAAACCAGAGTGAGGCTTCCCGCTGATACACAGCTTAAACCACTAGGCATCACAGCTTGCCTACAACTACTGAGCAACACAGCTTGCTTCTGCTGAGTAATCACAGCTTGCTGACCAGAGGAACCAATCCTCTGCAACCGCTGAGCAACACAGCTTGCTCCGCTGACTCACAACTCGAAGAAACAATGGTTTAAAAGAAAAAACAAGAGATGGAAAATCACAGCACCGGAAAGCTGGAAACAATCTCAAAACAGATATGGCTCTCGCAGGAGCTGACTGGCTTGGATCTGATCCAAAGTCCAGTTGATCAGGTCTTCAATCAGCTTCATCTACCTTTCCACGAGCTCTCTCTCACTCTTTCTTCCTCTTCCTCTTTCTCTTTCTTTTTCCCTCTTCAGCTCTGCTCTCCTTCTATTCTTTTCTCTGCTACGCTCTCTCTTACTCTTTCTTCCTCTTCCTCTCTCATTCACAATGCTCTCATGCTATTCTTTTTGACTTTCACTATTCGTTATTCTTCTTCTCTACAGGTGCCTATATATATATATGGAGGCTTCTGAGAGATGGGCGCGTGGAAACATCGTTTCCCGCCCAATGAATTTGAAAAGCAACGCTCCTTTAGAGTCCACGTGTCAGGCTGTGAGAGTTTGTTGTCCACGTGCTACGATCAGATGAGAGCAAGGAGCCACGTGTCAGAATCTCCAAGAAATGTATGCCTTGGATCACGTGTCAACTTCCAGCCAATCTCAGGATCACGTGCCAAATCAATGGTTCCGGGCTTTAATGAATTAATTAAATCCCTACAAATAATAAAGCACTTAGTGATGCGGGACGGACACGGGGACCGACTCTAAGTGATGCGGACCAGGGACTCTAAATGCGGATGCGACCAAGAACACACAAATTGGAGAGACTTTGGCCCGACACTAGGAGTTCCTATGGGCTATACGTCCCAAGCGAGGGAAACGCAGATCGTGCGTGGTTGAAGAACTGGCAGAGTTAAGGGGTAGTTGACTCACTTCCGGACTCGGATCGAGCCACGGGACGGGTCACTCCCACACTCACAGCGGTGACATGGACTCACGGGCTAGTTCCTATCGCACTCGGCAGCGGCATATGACCGTATACTAGCTAAGCAAAGTAATGTCAAGAAGTTACGATCGTACCTCCACGCACCCGGCGTGGGGAAGACAACCCCGGCCAATCTCGGACTCCCGGTTAACAAAATATTACTGTGGTACAAATGTTTTGACCCACTCCACGCAGGGAGGTAACAGGTCACATGTGGGTCCCGGGAGTCACGACAATCGGTTTGACGGGCAGCATCTTGATGTCGTCCATCGGTGCCGAACTCCGCATTTTCGTGATGTCCGGACGGCGCGATCTACGGGTCCCAACCTCCGGCCCTGGTGGGGTGGGGCCCGCTGTGATGGGGACCCCTGGTGGTGCGCCTCCCTGGACGGCGGTCGGCCGAAAACACCGGTCGGAGGCCGATCGGCTCCGATCTCCAAGCGGGGAAGTTGCTGCCCACGGATTTCTGCTTATGTTTGTCAGCGCGCGGTCCGGCGAGATCGGCCTCTGAGATCAATTCCGATGTCGGATCGAGGCTCAGGAGATACCGTTGGAAAGCTCTTTCGAAGTACTTCAACTTAGAGCTAGAGGAATCAACTGGATCTGCACGGATCTGGCCTTAAACTATTTTTGAAATCTCTGTTGGACTATGCCCGAAATCTCAGAACAGTAGGGAATTTTCCTGAGAACTGCCGTTGACCATGGGGTAAACCACCGAATCAGATCTTGGGCTCTTCATAAAAGTTGTAGAGGGAAAAGAGAGAAAAATGGAAATATTTTTTGTGAAGGGATTTGTTGAGGTTTCAATGGGGAAAGTATTTTATACTGGCGGGTTGTCGGATCTGGACTGAGGCAGATAGAATTGTAGATGGATCTGAAAGTGAATTTTAGAAAATAGATGGAGGCCTTTGAAAATTTCATGAAAAATTGGGGATGGAGAGGAAGGTGTACAAAACTCCCATAAAATTTGGGAGCTCCTGAAAAAATTAAGACGTGGTCCAAAGATTGGAAACTCAGTGCGGGTGGAAATCAAAACTGAAAACAGACAGATCTAGAAGAAGAAGTTGGACGAAAATGGAAAATTATCAAACGAGCTCTGGAGGCCAAACCAATTTTTATGAGAGGTGGTGGGAACCTCTGGAACAGCCCTTGAAAATATCATCTCAAGAGGAGCTCGTGTCTGGGAGCAGAAAATCGTGGAAGGGAACTCTATCCTGGGTGGATAGAACACCGACGACGATGGTGGCGGTGCGATGGCGGCACGTGGCGGCGGCGGCAATCACCGGAACTGATAGGGAGGCTTCACACCTCAAGAACACAGCCGTCCCAGCTGCAAAGGGGAGGGGGAGGAGAGAGGAGGAGGGCGCACCAGGCTGCTCCAAGAAGTTCTTCCAATTCAAATGCATTAATTCTTCATAAATGGGAAATACAAGGCATTTATATGAAATGCCAAAAGACTCAAATTACCCCTAGATCTAGGGTTTGGGGGAATAAAAAAAGGAGTAGAACTAATTAGTTCTACACACATTTTACAAAAATAAAATTGGGTGACAATGAGAGGGGGGTGCCCCCTTGACTATGTGGGTAAGGTTGGTGGCCAACCTTGACATTTAAGTCCACTTGTCCCACTCTTCTAGAAGCCCACAATTGGAATGTTGACTGACCCCACATGGGCCCTAGGGGTGTGGTGGATCAATAGGAGGAGGGGTGGGGGCCCGTGGGACCCGGGTGGTCCCATTTTACATATAAGCCCTTATTACAATCCAATATTACAAACCGAATAAAGCTAAATAACGCTCATGACACACAAACCTCATCAAGTCTATACATCACTGCATACACTAAGTCTATACATCGTGTACTTCATGCATTTAATGTCTGTACAGCCCATGCTCAAGTTAAGTCTGTATAGAGTCTGACGGACAGGGGGTGTAGGCAATGGGGCTCTCGTGGGTGGGGGAAGAGGATCCAAAAAGATGGGGAGAGGACCTTGGGATGGCACCATAGATGGCACTGGGTTGGGACTACCGGCTGCTACCTCTTTAGGCTCGTGCTTTGTTCCATCCTGTCTAGGAGGTAGGCAAGGGGAAATCAGAGACTCGATATAATCACACCTCCTATCCACTCTATCTGAAATGATTTGGAAGAGTTCGGCAATGGTGGGATTTGGAGTAGGAGCGATGTGATAGACTCTCCCATATGAACTCGGCTTAGTCGTGGACCTAGGCTCTTCTACATGCGCGGCGCTTTACCTCCGATTATGGCCCACTTGGGTGGAGGTGGTTGGGTGTGGTCGGTTGGAGGTGACCGAGCCGGATAGGTAGACCTTCCTAAGTTCACCCTTCATCTCATGCCACGACTCGATGTGCCTTTGCCTCCTAACCTCTCTCATGCGCTCAATGCTCTCCCATTTCCAGGCGGCTTTGTGGACAAGCCTCTCTTGGGCAAAACTGACTTGCATTGCATCGGACATGGTGTAACATTCAAAATATTTATCCATGGCGACCTCCCACTTGAGGTAGTCGCCCGGGTCATTGGATCCAAAAAAATCCGAGGCTTTGGGCCTACGGAAGTGGAGAGGGTGGTTGCCAAGCCCATGGGTGGACCAACGGCCATATTTCCCGGGTGATGGGGAATCCATGGGAATTTGGGGGAACTACATGCCGACACGTGGAGACAAACACTAGACAATGCAAGGTTGGAATGAGCCTCGACTACACCTAGACACCAATAGACGGTACTTGGCGGAGTTAATCGATCCGAAGATCACTCCCGCAAGTGTGTGGCCTTCCCGATAGGCGTAGCCTAACGTTCGGACAACACCTTTTAATATACCGAATTATCGGGATGAAATGTAATTTTAAAACACTTTTTTTTGTTTTGAAAATAATGATGATCCTAGACTCGACTTAGACCGTGCAAGACTTATGCAACGACTACCCTAGACTCAACCTGGCTCTGATACCAAACTGATGCGGGACGGACACGGGGACCGACTCTAAGTGATGCGGACCAGGGACTCTAAATGCGGATGCGACCAGCAACACACAAATTGGAGAGACTTTGGCCCGACACTAGGAGTTCCTATGGGCTATACGTCGCTAACAGAAACGCAAGCTCACTCGTCGTCCCAAGCGAGGGAAACGCGGATCGTGCGCGGTTGAAGAACTGGCAGAGTTAAGGGGTAGTTGACTCACTTCTGGACTCGGATCGAGCCACGGGACGGGTCACTCTCACACTCACAACGGTGACATGGACTCACGGGCTAGTTCCTATCGCACTCGGTAGCGGCATATGACCGTATACTAGCTATGCAAAGTAATGCCAAGAAGTTACGATCGTACCTCCACGCACCCGGCGTGGGGAAGACAACCCCGGCCAATCTCGGACTCCCGGTTAACAAAATATTACTGTGGTACATATGTTTTGACCCACTCCACGCAGGGAGGTAACAGGTCACATGTGGGTCCCGGGAGTCACGACAATCGGGTTGACGGGCAGCATCTTGATGTCGTCCATCGGTGTCGAATCGAACTCCGCGTTTTCGTGCTGTCCGGACGGCGCGATCTACGGGACTGTGGGGCCCACGGACCGTTCCAACCTCCGGCCCTGGTGGCGTTGGGCCCGCTGTGATGGGGACCCCTGGTGGCGCACCTCCCTGGACGGCGGTCGGCCGGAAACACCGGTCGGAGGCCGATCGGCTCCGATCTCCAAGCGGGGAAGTTGATGCCCACGGATTTCTGCATCTATTTTTCAGCGCGCGGTCCGGCGAGATCGGCCGCTGAGATCAATCCCAATGTCGGATCGAGGCTCAGGAGATACCGTTGGAAAGCACTTTCGAAGTACTTCAACCTAGAGCCAGAGGGATCAACTGGATCTATACGGATCTGGCCTTAAGCTATTTTTGAAATCTTTGTTGGACTGTGCCCGAAATCTCAGAATAGTAGGGCAGTTTCCTGAGAACGGCCATTGACCGTGGGGTAAACCTCCGAATCAGATCTTGGGATCTTCAGAAAAGTTGTAGAGGAGAAAGAGAGGAAAACGGAAAGATTTTTTGTGAAAGGTTTTGTTGAGGTTTGAATGGGGAAATGTATTTTATACTGGCGCGTGGTCGGATCTGGACTGAGGCAGATAGAACTATAGATGGATCTGAAAGCGAATTTTAGAAAATAGATGGAGGCCTGTGGAAATTCCACAAAAAATTGGGGATGGAGAGGAAGGTGGAAAGAACTCCCAATAAATTTTGGAGTTCCTGAAAAAATCAATAATTGGTCCGAATATTGGAAACTCAGGGCGGGTGGAAATCAAAACTGAAAACAGACAGATCTAGAAGTAGAAGTTGGACGAAAATGGAAAATTAGCAAACGAGCTCTGGAGGCCAAACCGATTTTTCTGAGAGGTGGTGGGAAAATCTGGAACACGCCCTGAAAATTTCAGTTCAAGAGGAGCTCGTGGCTGAGAGCAGAAAATCGTGGAAGGGAACTCTATCCTGGGTGGACAGAACACCGGCGACGATGGTGGCGGTGCGATGGCGGCACATGGCAGCGGCGGCGATCACCGGAACTGATAGGGAGGCTTCACACCTCAAGAACATAGCTGTCCCAGCTGCAAAGGGGAGGGGGAGGAGAGAGGAGGAGGGCGCACCAGGCTGCTCCAAGAATTTCTTCCAATTCAAATGCATTAATTCTTCATAAATGGGAAATACAAGGCATTTATATGAAATGCCAAAAGACTCAAATTACCCCTAGATCTAGGGTTTGGGGGAATAAAAAAAGGAGTAGAACTAATTAGTTCTACACACATTTTACAAAAATAAAATTGGGTGACAATGAGAGGGGGGTGCCCCCTTGACTATGTGGGTAAGGTTGGTGGCCAACCTTGACATTTAAGTCCACTTGTCCCCCACTTGGCCCACTCTTCTAGAAGCCCACAATTGGAATGTTGACTGACCCCACATGGGCCCTAGGGGTGAGGTGGATCAATGGGAGGAGGGGTGGGGGGTCCGTGGGACCCGGGTGGTCCCATTTTACATATAAGCCCTTATTACAATCCAATATTACAAATCGAAGAAAGCTAAATAACGCTCATGACACACAAACCTCATCAAGTCTATACATCGCTGCATACACTAAGTCTATACATCGTGTACTTCATGCATTTAAAGTCTGTACAGCCCATGCTCAGGTTAAGTCTGTACAGAGTCTTGTTGCATCCTGTGCTTCAAGTATTTCCAAAGTCTGTACATTCTCTGGTGGCAAGTCTATACATCGTGTGCTTCACGCATTTTCAAAGTTTGTACATTCTCTGGTGACAAAGTCTGCACATTCTCTATTGATATGTCCATGCATCGGTCAAGTCTATACATCGCCGCATTCCTATCAAGTCTACACATCTGTCAAGTCTGTACATCGTCTTTGCTCAAGTACACGCAAAGTCTGTACATTGTCTTTGCACAAGTCCACACTAAGTCTGTACAGCCTGTGAGTTCCATGCATTCAAAGTCTATACATTCCTATCTTTACCTACGTTCCCTGCTCTAGTAAACACGCAAAGTCCATACACTATGCATTTGGGCATCGTTCAGAACACAAGTCTATACATTGGGTGCTGCATGATCACCAAGTCCATACACTAGCAAGTCTATACATTGGTTGCTGCATGCTCATCGAGTCTACACACTAATGGCATGTCAGGACTTGTACTAAGCATAACCAAGTCAGTGCATCCATTTCTAATGTACATACTTTGCTTATTCAAACTGAAAACAATTTTCATCTGACAGGACTGCTGCTCGAGGAGCCTAATGAGGGCACGTGATCCAAGAGTGGAGATGGCTTAGGAACGTAACACGTGGAATGCAGTGTGTAAAATGCTACCACGTGGTCTAGGCTCTCTGGGCGGGAATCTGGAAACCACACGCCCATCTAATTTGCTGCTGCTATAAAAGGAGGATTTCTCCATCTGGAGAAGCAGCTCGAGTAGAGGAGATTGTGACTGAAGCAGAGAAGGAACTGAGGGCCGGCACGATCTAGTGTGAAGAAGAACGAGAGAAAAAGAGAGAGAAGAGCCAAAAGAAGAAAAGGAGAGAGAAGAGCCAAAAGAAGAAGAAGAGAGAGAAAGAAAGAGTTTGTGGAGAAGAAATCAGAAATCCTTGAAGATCTATTCTCTAGCATTTGGATCAAATCCAAGCCAGACCTGCTCCTTCGAGAGCTATATTACTTGTGCTTCATTTTCAGCTTTCAGTTGCTGTGTCTTCCTGTTTTTGTTTTTCTTTTGAATCTTTCATCAAGCTGTTTGCCAGCAGTGCAAGCTGTGATGCACAGCGGCGAGGTGGATACCTTGGATGGGTAAGCTGTTGAAGAGGCGGAATCTCGCGCTGGGTCCTGAGCGGGCTGTGGATCACCAGAAGATGAATCTGCAAGAGAGGGAAACGTGTCAGAGGGCCCAGGGGATCTCCCTGGGGCAAACCCTCCGATGGCTAAGTCAGTAGAGCGATGGTGGAAGCGATAATGGGAGGAGGAGAGAGCTGATGCGCGAGAATCCTCTCCACCAAAGGGTGAAGCGAATCGTGCTCAGGAGCTTAGGGTATGTGAATGCCTAGTTCATCTTACCATCTTCCGGAGGATATCCCTTGCTTAAATAGTGCATCACCTTTTAAGAGTCCGGTGAGCTGAGGGCTTCCCGGCGGGAGTTACGTCTTCAGCGGGGGCTTTCATGGCCTGATCGTGGGGACGTTATCCCCTTGGAGTCCGGCAGCTCCCATGACTCTCCCGCTGGCGGAGGACTCTGAACGGCAGCACCTGCAGATAATCAACCGGTCTTACCGAGCCTCGGGGATGTTAGCTCATGTCCGAGCGATAGGCATGGCCCGGCGAGGGTGGGGTCGGATAGGTCGACTGGAGCCTGTCTCTCTCGGGTGAGGAGAGGGCTTTTAGACCGGACCTTCCTTGGGACCTGACCGCTGTCTCGGGCCCTCCGAGCCTTGAAGGCCACCGGGGAGAGTTGGTTCCTCGAGTCTTTATTTATTGGGCTTTTCTTCCCTGAGTGGGCCCAGCGGGCTATCACTCGGGTGGGCTTGCCTAGTTGGACCGCGTGGGTCTTATTGGGCTGCCTTTGTGGTGGGCTACGGAAATCCCCCTCTCCACTTGTCCCCCTCCTACTCCCGAGCCAAGGAGGCTCGGATGAGTAGTTTTTCGAGGCTTTGGACTGGCGTGGCTCAGGTGGGTGGAATCCCGTTGGCGTGGTGGAGCCGCTTATAGCGGTCGCCGAGGCCCATAATGATGATCCTGACGGATTGGGAGCGAAGGGGCCCCCCTTTTTCTCGGAGCACGGAACGGCGCGCCGCCACCCTCAGGGGTTTTTTAAGGGGCGCTGTTCATCATTCTAGGCTTCCAGGGTTTTAGGCTTTCCTTGCTTCTTGATGCGCCGTGAGAGCACAGCGGAGACGCGGAGCCTTGCGGCGGCGTTCGAAGAGTTGGCGAGGATAACCGCGGAGGCGATCCGGCAGCTTCCTTCTCCCCCGGAGTCTTCAAGCTCGTGCGAGGGATCATCTCCCGACTCAATGGCGGACCGGAGCCCAGAGCCTGTGCCGGTGAGGCGGGAACCCGTCCCCAACTATAGCGAGTTGGGGGAGACGGAGGTGAGGAGGTTAGAGCACCGTTTTCGTCTGCCTCTCCGCTATAGCTTTGTTGCCGCCACTCCGTACGAGACGAGTTTGGATGATCGTGCTGGGTGTATTTGCACCTTCCTTCTGGCTTGGAAGAGCGGATTCCGACTTCCTTTCGATCCTTACGTGCTGCAGCTTCTCAATTTTTTCCGATTGGCACCTATTCAGTTGGTGGCCAATTCCTATCTTCTTCTTTCGGCCTTCGGGATTCTGTGTCGCCAGCGCGACATCTACCCTTCTCTGGACCTCTTCCACTTCTTCTTCGAGTTGAAAGCGCACCCGCAGGCGGGGAAAGGCTTCTACTTCATCCAGGCTTGGAGGAACAGGAGCTACATCTCGCTTGCGGCGAAGGACTCCTCGCACAAGGGGTGGAAGACCCAATTCTTCTAGGTGAAGGCGATGGCGACGGACGAGATCTGGAGATTCCGGACCTTGCCCAACTTTCACCCGAATCTGCCCCCTCGTCAGGAGGAGTTCCCTCCCCACGTGGAGCAGCAGGCTGCCCGTCTGCTGGAGAATCGCCAATCGACCGAGGAGCTGGTGACGCCGGAGAACATCGAACGGAGTCTTCTCTCGTGGTTGACGTCGTCAGGTACGGCTCTTGAGGCTCTTTTCTGGGGTGGTAGCTCTCTTTTCTCCTCCTGACCGGGGCTTCTTTTTGCTGCAGACGTGAGGCGGGAGCCTCTGGAGGAGGCGGCCGAGGTCATCGATCTGGGAGATGACTCGGCAGCCGATGAGCCTGATGCCCCGGTGGGTCGCGTCAATGCCCGAGATAAGGGCAAGGGGGCGGCCTCCGAGGGGTCTTCTCGATCGAAAGGTCTGAAGCGCAAGGATCCCCTGGTGGGGAAACTGCGGGAGGCCGTGAAGGCCAGGAAGAGGGCTAGGAAAGCCGGTCTTCCTACCACCGTCGGGGGCGACTCTGGCTCGGCGGCGCTCCCCCCTCGGGGGCAGGATGGGGCTGACCCTTCCGGGCTGGCTCTCCCATCCGCCGAGCGAGAGGGGGCCAAGGAGACCAGGGGCCCCGCAGAGGGAGGTGATGGGTCGGCTCTCCCCTCCGTCAGGATAGAAGGGGCCGATGCCGGCGTGGCCGGCGCTGGGACCGAGGGTTCGGTCGGCGCGGATGGGGGTTTGCTCGCGGGGGCGTCGCAACCCCAAGTGCCGGCAGCTTCTGGTGCGGTTGATCCCGCGGCGCCGGTCGAGGGTGGGGGTTCGCCCGGGGAGGCGTTGCAACCCCAACCGACCTTGGCGCGCGGGGCGGTTGGTCTCGCCGCCACAACAGGGCCTTCTGGCGGGGTGCCCAGGGTGGAGCAGTCCCCTTTGCTAGAATCTCTGGTCAGGCTCGGTGTCTCGGGTGACCTGTACCGGCTCTGCCGGTCGATCGCCGATAGGACGAGGGGGGGAGAAAAGCGCAGCACTCCTGCCGGGGTCCTTGACATCCTGATGGAGGGCGGCCTGGTCATAGCTCGGACAACGACCGTGATGGCAGAGGCACATGCCCGGACGGAGGCGGAGCGGTCGAAGCTCGCCTGGACCCTTGGTGGATGCGAGGGGAAACTAGCTCGGCTCGAGGGGGAGCACGAGGGGCTCCGGCGGGAGTTCCTCACATTCAGGGAGTTGGCGCGGTCGAGCCGACGGGAAGCCGAGGTGCTGGCCGAGCAGCTGACAAGGGCCCAAGAATCGCTCGAGAGGAAGAGCAAACGTCTAGAAGACGAGCGTCAACGTCACATCGAGCTGGATAGCCTCTGGGAACTTGAGCGCAGCGAGCTGCAGGATCGGGCGGAGGACGCGGAGCGCCTTCGCGCTGAGACCGAGGCGGACCGAGCCCGGGCGGAGGGTCGGATGATCGAAGCCGAGCGGAGGATGACCGAGCTGGAGGAGCGTCTGGCGAGGGCGGAAGAGCGTGCGGCCGAGGCGGAGCGGGTTCGGGACGGGCAGGTCGAGGCGGAGGCGATCGAGCGCTATAAAGGCTTGGAAGCTTACTCGGCTGACCTGATTGCAGCTGCCCTACCCTACTACGAGGTAGCGCTCCGCCGGGGTGCTCGAAAGGGGTTCAGGCAGGGCTATCGCCAGGCGATGAACTATGCCAATGAGCACCTTGCCGGGGGTGATTTTCCTTATGGCCAGAGTTATGACTCGGACGAGTCAGATTCCAGCTCCTCATCTTCGGCCGGGGAAGAACCGGAGGAGTCGCCTCCAGCGGGGTCACCAACTCCGGAGGCCTCGGGAGGGCTCACGACCGGGACAGTTCTCGCACAGGCGAGGTCAGTGTCCGGGCCGGCCGTCGCCGAGGGTACCGGGGGTGACGCGTCCCCTACTGCTGTTCCCAAGCTTCAAAGTGGGCCCGAGGCCTGATGTAGCTTCATTTTGCCCCTTCCCCTTTTTGTCTGTCTTTCCTTTTGTAAGAGGTTTTTAATGGAGGCAATAAATGACTTACTTTATTTGATCGCTATCTTTGCTGTGATTTGGTTGGCGTATCGAGGCAGTTGGAAAGTGCCGATATTTTTTGCGCCGTTTTGGCACGCCGATTCGGGAGACTTCTTGCCGGCGTCCTTCCGTATTACCATGCTTTGAAAGTCGAGGTGCTTCGCGAATCCCGCTGGGGTGGGGATCGAGGAATTTGAGGTGATCTTTCAGGGGAGTTCCTATAGCGTGTTTTCGAGGGGGGGAGTCATTTAAGGCGCGTGGCCTCCCTTGGCCTATAAAAAGGATCGAAGGGTGCTCCTTCCCTCTTAACACTTAGGACTCTCGCCGGCGGTCTGCTCTTATTCCCTCGTCTTCGCTCTGCGTTGCGCCGCCGCGATCGGAGCATGGAGGACCCTTCAGAAGGTGACGCTGCAGACGACGGGGAGCGGCCGGTTCCAGCTATCCTGGAATATCGGTCGGGTCCCACGGTCGCCGCGCGTGCATGAGACGGGTCCGACGGTCGCCGCGCGGATCTGGAGAGGGCTTCGACGTGCGGGGGCACGCCGTTTGCCTCCTCTTGGCTCCGGCGAGGCTTCCGGGCGGACGCCGAGATGGAGGGCGGATGGGGGAGTTATGGTTGCCGGCCGCCATTCCCCTCCGTGGGAGGGGAGGAGGCGGCTCCAGTCCCTTCCTCACCCCTGTTCGCAGCCTCTTTCTCTCTCTTTTGTTCTTCATTTCTTTCACTCTTCGGGGGCTGCTTGCTTTCTGTTCGCCTCCAAAGGGTTGGTAGTTTGGCGGAGAGGAGACCTTCACGGCGTTCCTTTTTCCAGGTTGTTGCCAACTTGGAAGGTAGCCTTCCTCGTGTGAAAGGTGGCCTTCTCCTTGCTGTCCCTCTGTCACCTTTGTCACGGTCCACCCGAGCCAACTGGGTCGACCATCTCTTGTTCGAGCCAGTTTCTACGCGAGGTAGAGTCAGTGGCTGGATGCGAGAAGGTCAAGACCGGGTCGGCCGGGTGATGGCCGTTTGCCGCGGTGCTAGATGGATTTTTGCTTTTCACTATGTAATGTATTGGCAGTTGCCTTTCTGATGTACCAACAGTAATCTTGAATGAATGCGAAAGATAAGGGGGTTTATTTCACCCGATTTGTTGATACAGTATTCAGAAATAAAATCTGCGTAGCGTGGTTGCATTCCATGTCCGGGGAATGGGTTCCCCTTCTATTGTGGCTAACCTGTACGCACCTTTCCCGAGCGTCTCGATCACTCGGTAGGGGCCTTCCCAGTTGGGGGATAGCTTGCCCGCCGCCTCCAATGGTCGAGATGCTTCGGTCTTCCTAAGAACGAAGTCCCCTGGTCAGAATTGTCTGCCTCGGACCTTGGCGTTGTAGTACCGAGTGAGGCGGCGCTGGTATTCCGTAGCTCGGACGTTTGCGATCTCTCGGAGTTCGTCTGCCAGGTCGAGGTTCTCGAGCAGCTTCTGCTCGTTTGCCTCGGGCAAAAAGCTGATCACTCGGAGAGACGGATTGGCGATTTCTAACGGAACGACGGCTTCGGTGCCATATACCAGTTGAAAAGGGGTCTCACCGGTTGCCATTCTGGGGGTCGTTCGGTGCGACCATAGTACGCTAGGCAGTTCCTCGAGCCAGCTACCCTTAGCCTTGCCGAGTCTGGTCTTTATGCCCTTCAAGATGGTATTGTTGGCATTTCCAACCAGCCCGTTGGCCTGAGGGTGGGCGACCGAGGTGAAGTGGTTGCGGATATTTAGGTCGGCACATCTGTCTCGGAAGTATCGAGAGTCGAATTGCCGCCGGTTATCGCTCACTATCACTCGGGGGACGCCGAAGCGACAAATGATCGATTTCCATACGAAACCCCAGACGACTATCTCGGTGATCCTCGCTGTTGCTTCAGCCTCGATCCACTTGGTGAAGTAGTCGATGGCGACGATGATGAACTTTTTCTGGGATTGAGCCGTTGGGAATGGCCCAAGGATGTCGATCCCCCACCGAGCGAAAGGGTAGGGCTCGGTAAGGGTGACAAGTTCCGTGGCCGGCTGGTGGACCAAATGGTCGAACCGCTGGCAACGGTCGCAATGTTGTACGTAAGCCGTGCTGTCGCGCTGTAGGGTCGGCCACCAGTATCCTTGCCTTAGCAGGATTCTGGCCAGCGACCGACCTCCCGAATGTGCTCCGCACAGGCCTCGATGAATCTCTGCAATAGCTTGGCTCGCTTCGTCGGGGTCGAGACACTTCAGAAGGGGCCCGGAGAACGATCTTCGGTAGAGAGCGTTGTCGAGGATGACGAAGCACCGAGCCTGGTACTTCATCCGGCGGGCTTCTCGAGGGTCGAAGGGTTCCTGGGAGTCTCGTAGCCAGGATAGGTAGGGGGAGCGCCAGTCGTCGGGAATGGCCGAGTCAATGGCGAGGAGCTCCGAGTCTATGCTCGGGTGCTCTAGCTCTTCTAAGAGGACCGATCGTGTACCTTCCGGGTCTAGGGAGGAGGCCAGTCGGGAGAGGGCGTCCGCCCAAGAGTTTTGCTCCCGAGCTATTCGGACTACCTCGAACTCCTCGAACTGCTGGGCCAGGCTCCGGACCAACTGGAGGTATTTGATCATAGGTGCCTCCCAAGCTTCGTACTCGCCACTGACCTGGCTTGCAACTAGCTGGGAGTCGGTGTGGATCCTGACTCGCTCAGCCCCCAACCGTCGGGCCATGCGGGCCCCCGAGATAAGGGCCTCGTACTCGGAAGTATTGTTGGATGCCAAGAAGTTGAACTTTAGGGCGTATTGTAGCTCTATTCCTTCGGGGGACCTTAGGAGGATCCCTGCGCCGCTGCCGACCGAGTTGGACGATCCATCGACGAACAGCTCCCAGGTTGGCCCGGTTGCTGTCGGAGGCCTGTCCTCGACCGGAACGGTGCTCTCTGCGATGAAGTCGGCGAGCGCCTGCCCTTTGATAGCTGATTGTGGCCGATACGAGATGTCGTATGCCCCGAGCATGATGGCCCATTTGACAAGTCGCCCCGAGGCTTCGGGGTGGGCCAGAATCCTCTTCAGTGGCTCGCCGGTTAGCACTGTGATGGGATGCCCCTGGAAGTAGGGTCGGAGACGCCTCGCGGAGGTAACCAACGCTAGCACGAGTTTCTCGGTTACGGGGTACCTCCGCTCGGCCTCGTTGAGCACCTTGCTGGTGTAGTAGACCGGCCTCTCGACTCCCGAGTCATTTCTGACTAGGACCGAGCTGACCGTTGATGGCGTCGCCGAGAGATAGAGCAACAAGACCTCGCCCGGGACGGGCTTGGAAAGCACCGGGGGCGAAGCCAGGAACTCTTTGAGCTCGGCGAACGCTGTCTGGCATTCCCCATCCCATGCGAACGTGGCAGATGCTACCTTGGCCCCCCTCATCAGCTTGAAGAAGTGCAGGCATCGTTCGGCCGCACGGGACAGGAAACGATTGAGAGCAGCGACACGCCCCGTTAGACGCTGGACGTCTTTAATGCACGCGGGCGGGCGCATGTCCAGGATGGCCTGGACCTTATCGGGGTTGGCTTTGATCCCTCGCTGAGTGACCAGGAAACCCAGGAACTTCCCGGATCTTACTCCAAAGGCGCACTTGGCGGGGTTGAGCTTCATGCAGTACTTCAAGAGGGTGCCGAAAGTCTCGGCGAGGTCGGTGAAGTGGTCTTGGGCCCTCGGGGTCTTGACGAGCATGTCGTCGATGTAGGCCTCGACGTTCCGACCTAACTGTCCCTCGAACATATGGTTGACCAGTCGCTGGTATGTGGCTCTAGCATTCTTCAATCCGAAGGGCATCCGGGTGTAGCAGTACACGTCGTAGTCGGTGATGAATGCGGTCCTCTCGACATCGTCAGGGCTCATTCGGATCTGATGATAACCCGAATAGGCATCCAGGAAACTGAGTATCTCGTTGCCCGAGGTTGAGTCAACCAGTTGGTTGATGCTCGGTAGCGGATAGCAGTCCTTGGGGGTGGCCTTGTTCAGATCGGTGAAGTCTACGCACATTCGCCACTTGCCGGTGGTCTTCGGCACCAGGACGACGTTGGCTAGCCACGTTGGGTATAGGACCGGTCTGAAAAGACCAGTCTCTTGTCCCTTGGTGACCTGCGCCTTGATGATCGCCTGTTTCTCGGGCGCATGCTTCCTCCTCCGCTGCTGTACGGGTCTCACGGTGGCATCGAGGTTAAGCTTGTGCATCACAGTTTCCTCTGGTATACCAGGGAGTTGATCATCGGACCAAGCGAAGACCCGGATGTACCCAGAAAGAAACTCCTTGTATTGCTGCTGTTCCTTCGGTGGTAGGTCGGCACCGATCCTTACTCCAAGGGCCAGGTCGTCGTTCAGGAATACCGTTAATAATTCACCACCGCGCTCGGTGGTCACGGCTTTGCCTTCGACTCCCCTGGGGCCCTTATCCTTCCCGTCTGGCCTTGAGGCTTCCACCGAGATATTGTAGCACCTTCTAGCCGTGGCCTGGTTACCTCGGACTTCCCCCAACCCATTTTTGGTGGGAAACTTCATTTTTTGGTGATAGGTAGATGGTACGGCCTTTATTCGGCTGAGAAATTTTCGGCCGAAAATGGCGTTGTACGCTATCATACCTTTAATCACTATGAAGTCCACTAAGACCGTAACGGTTTTGGGTGGGGTGCCGATAGTGACCGGCAGGCTTAGGGCTCCCTCGGGGTAGGTGGCCAGGCCATTAAACCCGCTAAGGGGTGTTCGGATCGGGCGGAGCTTGGATGGGTCTTCCCCCATCTTGAGAAAACAGTCATAAGATAATACATCGGGGGCGCTCCCATTATCAATCAAAATCCTGTCTACATTACAGTGATTTATCGTGGCCGAGATAACGAGGGCATCGTCATGCGGGGTGCTCAGCCCTTCCAGGTCTTGGTCGGAGAAGACTATGACCTGGGGCTCCATCGGCGGACCTCTGGGAGGCTCTAAGGCTTGGCTGGCCCGCTCGGCATGATGTTTCCTTCCTCGGCTGGTGTCGCCGCCCGATGCCGCCCCTCCGGAGATGACGTTGATGTGGACCCCTCGGGGGGCGTTGTCGATCTCCTCTGCGGCATCTCGGTCTTCTTTGTGCCCGGTCGTGAACCGGGCTAGATGCCCCAGACGGATGAGGCGCTCGATCTCGTCCTGGAGCTGATGGCCGTCTCCGGTGTGGTGCCTGTGTTCGCCGTGGAACAGGCAATGCCTGTCCCGCTTGCGGTTCTTCGACCTCATTGGCTCGGGCTGGCGGAGAAGTCCCGAGTCTTTGATGTCTTCATAGATCTCGTAGACTGGTGCGGTCAAGGGGGTATACCGCTCGTACTTTCTCTTGCGCTCTCCTTCTCGATCACGCTTCTTACTCGAGCCGGGGTTTGGCTCGGAGGTCCGCTTTTTGTCCCCCTCCCGACCTGAGCCGGTTGCGTCTCGGCAGGCGCTGAGTACTTCTTCGCACTCGGCGTGGCGCAGTGCCAGAGTCACTAGCTCGGCGAGGGTCGAGGGAGGGTGGAGGACAAGCTCGCGGCGGAGATTCTCGTCCCGGGTGCCCCCGGTCAGTGCGGTTGTGGCTGAGGCCACATCCAGGCGGGGGATCCTAAGGGCTTCCGATTTAAATCGGTGGACATAAGTCCGGAGCCTCTCCCCTTGCGCTTGTTTGAGAGCCAGGAGCCCCGCTACTGACCTTGGGGGGGCGCTACCGGCGAAGCTCTCCTTGAAAATTCGCCCGAATTGCCTGAAGTCTCGAATGGACCCCGGGGCGAGGGCCCGGAACCATGCCTGAGCGCCTTGGACCAGGGTGGCCACAAAGGCTCGGCATTTGATGGGATCCGGCGTTCCATGCAGGGTCACTAGGGCGTCGAAGCTATCGTAGTGGTCGGCTGGGTCGCCCTGGCCGTCGTAGAGCTTGCAGGTTGGGATGGAGGCTCTAGGAGAGACCTCTGCCTTCAAGATGTACTCGGAGAAAGGGGATTTCTCCTCGTCCTCGGGGAAAGAGGTCTTCTGCAGGGCGTGGAGAGCGCGCTCTTGCTCTATGAACCGTCTTTCAAAATCTCGTAGCCGGAGAGACAGTTCCGGCTGTGGCCGCGCCGTGGGGCTGGGGGGGGCGTCGTGGCGATCTCCCGGAGCACTGGTGCCCGGGCGTGGCGGCCTCGCCCCCTGCTTACCTCTCCTCGACGTGGAGGAAGCCTCTTGCTCCGCAGGCAAAGCTTGCGAGGGTCCTCCGATGTCGTTGCGGAGGAGTTGTCGGCCGCGGAGGGTGAAGCGGCCTCCGGCGGTGTGCTGCATTGCACTCCTTCGAGGGGGACTTCCTGACGGGGCGCGGGACCTCGCGTCCCGGGCCGCCTGGGCCCTCATGAGCTCCACGAGGACGTCCATCTTTTCGTTGAGGGCCTGGAAGGCGTCGGCGCCGCCGTCGAGGGGTGCCCCTGTCTCCGCCGGGGGGGGGGGTGGTGGCCCGTTGGTGGGGACGCTGGCGTTGGAGGGGGGGCTCTGTGAGACCCTAGAGGGGGTGCCTCCCACCGCCGCCACAGCCTTACCTGCCCCGCCGGCGGATCTCCTCCTTTTTCTTACCATCTTGACTCTTCGTGCATTTCCCACAGACGGCGCCAGATGAAGAGGCGGAATCTCGCGCTGGGTCCTGAGCGGGCTGTGGATCACCAGAAGATGAATCTGCAAGAGAGGGAAACGTGTCAGAGGGCCCAGGGGATCTCCCTGGGGCAAATCCTCCGATGGCTAAGTCAGTAGAGCGATGGTGGAAGCGATAATGGGAGGAGGAGAGAGCTGATGCGCGAGAATCCTCTCCACCAAAGGGTGAAGCGAATCGTGCTCAGGAGCTTAGGGTATGTGAATGCCTAGTTCATCTTACCATCTTCCGGAGGATATCCCTTGCTTAAATAGTGCGTCGCCTTTTAAGAGTCCGGTGAGCTGAGGGCTTCCCGGCGGGAGTTACGTCTTCAGCGGGGGCTTTCATGGCCTGATCGTGGGGACGTTATCCCCTTGGAGTCCGGCAGCTCCCATGACTCTCCCGCTGGTGGAGGACTCTGAACGGCCGCACCTGCAGATAATCAACCGGTCTTACCGAGCCTCGGGGATGCTAGCTCATGTCCGAGCGATAGGCATGGCCCGGCGAGGGTGGGGTCGGATAGGTCGACTGGAGCCTGTCTCTCACGGGTGAGGAGAGGGCTTTTAGACCGGACCTTCCTTGGGACCTGAACGCTGTCTCGGGCCCTCCGAGCCTTGAAGGCCGCCGGGGAGAGTTGGTTCCTCGAGTCTTTATTTATTGGGCTTTTCTTCCCTGAGTGGGCCCAGCGGGCTATCACTCGGGCGGGCTTGCCTAGTTGGACCGCGTGGGTCTTGTTGGGCTGCCTTTGTGGTGGGCTACGGAAATCCCCCTCTCCAGCTGTAATCCCCAGCGTTGCAGAGAACGTGGTTCTCTGGATAGCAAGCTGTGAGGCTCAACGCAAGCTGTTAGGCAGTGGATGGCTAAGCTGTATTGCCCAGCGGAAGCAAGCTATGATGCTCAGCGGTTGTAGGCTAAGCTGTAAGGCCTAACAGACGCAAGTTGTGTTGCGCAGTAGTAAGCCACACTTGGGTTTGAGTGTGGGGCGGATGTAGGTCTGGAGGACCGAACCACCTAAAAATCCTCTGTGCATTGGTTTGATTTCATATCTGATTCCGCTAGATGAATGGCTAGGAGCGCTTCAATTGTGTACTCTGTCTGAATGCTTTAAGGCACTTGCTCCTTTGATTTGATTATGTCTACGGCTTAGACTTGCTTAGGTGCCTGCATTGTCGCAGTCCAACTGGTTGATCAATTGTTTCTTGGAATCTCTTCTTAAGAAGCTCAATTGATCTTTATTCCGCAACTGTGTCTAGTTACAGATTTTAATTAGGCAAAAATTATTGAAGGGTTGATTCATTCACCCCCCTCTGAATCTATCGCACCGGTCCCAACAATTGGTATCAGAGCGGGTGTCTGCACAGAGGGTCCAGCGACCTGTAGATCCGATCCGTAATTGGCTTCGGTGCGATCTGAGTTGATCCGTTCGCTTGCATTGTTTTAATCTCTTCTTTATTTAGAATTCTGATCTTGTCTGAGCATGGAATTCATGATTGATCTCCCGAGGTACAAGGGTCAAAGCTTCTACAATTGGCTTAATCAGTTCAGGGAATATGTGATGCAGACTAATCCAGATCTGTGGATAGTCATTGCACACAGTCCTTATGAAGTTCCAAAGGATGAATCCTTATGGAAAACTTCAGACAGACGAAAATTCTCTGCGAATCAAAGGGCCCTGAATTTAATCAAAGGGGTGATAAACACTGACAAGTTTCCTTGTGTAGTTAATTGCTGCAGTGCCTCCGAAGTGGTCGAGATAATAGCAAGCAGCAGAAGCCATGGTAAAGTGAAATGTCTCATGGCAACAGAAGAAGACGAATATTATGTGGAGGATACTTCGTCACAGGTAAACTCTGACACTGATAATTTTTCTTTGGAAAGTATGATTGTGTTGAATGAGCATTTATTGAACAAATATGATAGACTTAAATCTGAGAAGAGAAAATTGAGAAAAGAAATGCTGCATGAAATCAGAAGTATGAAAGTGGAAAATAAAAACCTAAAGTCAGATATGAATAGAAAAGAAAATGAAATGAAACACTTGAAGTCTGAGAATGAGGGTTTAAGGAATAGACTCATCAAAGAAAATGATTCTTGTAATGAATGTGCTGTTCTCAGAGATTTGGTTAATGATATAGATCATGGTGATAATTTGCAAAAGGAATTAATCCAATCCCTGAAAGAGGAAAACAAATTATTGTTGGAAAAGAAAATTGAGGTTGAAGAAAGTAGGGGGGTGTGACCCTCTATTCTGGTGCTAGGCACTAGTGAAGCCTCACTCGGGTTGAGTGGGGGGTGGACGTAGGTCTCGGGATCGAGACCGAACCACCTTAAAAATCATCTGTCCATTGTGTGGTTTGTATGTCTTGTGGTTTCTCTCTTCCAGCGTTAGATGCATGCATAGGACCGCCCAACTAAGCCATCTCTGATTTATGCTTTCATATATCTGCTTAGGGTGCTCGATTTAATTTCTCGATCAGTTTCATTTTAATTGGGGGCAGATCTATTCGCCGCCTCTAGATCAGCCTTTCCACACCTAACACATAATGACTACTCATTTACCTAAGAATTTAAATAAACATACCAGTAGAAAATAGTGGGAGCGGTGTGCTATGTACAGCTAGTGCGGAGGCACTCGGACCTGTAAACATGAAATATCGTAAGCAAAAGAAAGTACATAATCACTACTCATTTATATAAGAATTTAAATAAACATACCAAGAGAAGGTGGTGGGAGCGGTGTACTCTATACAGTTGGTGTTGTAGCACCCCAATAAAATATGGAAAAATATTTAATAGGCCATATAGACTTTTACAACAATTAATTTAAAAACTTCCAAACCCTTTCACGTTGAGACCCAATAGTAGTAACTCTTCATGTGTGAGCTCAATTAGTTAATAGGCCCAAAATCATAATCTTAAACTCACTGGCCAAACCTTTAAAGAATTAGACCACCAAATAGGGGGATTCTTGGGCAGACCCAAGAGGCCCACGTCGAAGGGAGTTTACAAGTGAAATTAGGGTTTTTTTTGAGGTCGACCGACGTAGGAAGGTGGCTGTAATTAAGGGAAGGATAGGATCGATCATAGAAGGTTGAATTTTAATGAAACTAGTATTCACTGTTAGGATTCGGTGAGGTAGAATCCTTATAAATAAGAGCCCTTGCAATAGCAGAAGCATCGTGCTGCTATTGCTATTCGCGACGTGCCGCCGAGGATCATTGGGGGAGTCGTCTTCTTCCTCTACGCGTGCGGGTGTCTATGTATATGCCCGATCTCCTTCCCGTAGGCGTTCTTCTTCATCCTCCGTCCATCTTCTTCGTTCGTTCAATGTAGGTTATCTCCATATTCAGGCAAAACCCGTTAATAATAGTAGCACACATGCAACCATGATGTTTTCTCGATTAAATCTTCATATTCCATGCGTGGTTCATTGAGTTTTAGAACCTTCTATTTCACGTGAAAATCATGACCAGTATAGTGAATGCGGATTAATTGGCGTCTCTTCAAGCAGACACTAATTTTTGAACTGGCGTCAGGCTTGCAGATGCGGATTAATTCACGCCCACAATCCCTTATGTTAATTTTTCTAAAAAATTAAATAAATCACACTTGTTAAAATTTTAATATCTATTAAACCATGCATGATAAAATTTATATGTGCATACGGCTGGAATCCCCCTATTTCTCTTTATACTCTTATCTCTTTAGTTTTTCGAAAATCAAGATAGGAAGCAAAGGGTTACTGTTCATGTTCTAAATAAGAAATAAACAATAGTTTGTTCCTGTAAACGTACCTACGCGATACATATGAGCATGTAACTCGGAAGAATTAGCTTCTTAGTGAGCAGACGCATATTATTTAATTGGCGCCTCTCTACAGAGACGTGAATTCATGTTCTAATTATTAATATGAAATACTCTAAAAATCATAGAATTAGCGTCTTCCCATAGTGACATGACTTAAAGAATTGGCGCCTCCTCGCGAGGATGCCAAATTAAAATAACATTATTTAATTATAGTTAACCCTTGAATTGGTGACTTTTCGCAGGGAGGTGATTTTTAGATTTAGCGCCTCTGTACAGTGACGCGAATTCTTATCTCACAGTTTTATCACTGTTTTGACCCATACAGTGGGTTGCTTGGCACTACTATCTCATGGCCGAGATGGAGTCCTTATTTTCACCAGTTTTCACGTTAACACCCTATCTCTTGGAGATTGAAGGACCCTCCGTCAGATATTCCTTCCGCCGGATTAAAAATTCTTTCTCTAAGGCCTCCGTAAGACTCCGCTAGCCTTGGAATCCATCAAGGAAGCCCAGCGGGTTGTACCCTAAAAACCCATGAACCTTGTTATGGTCATGCCCCTCTGAAGAAACATGACTCCCAGCCATCATAGAGTCCTGTGATCAGGTGTTTTGTGAGAGTCTAGTCACTGTTTGGAATTGGTGTCCAGTGCATTTGACGCGAAATTGGAATATAGCGTCCAGTACAGTTGACGCGAAATTCCTTCGTGCCTTACTATTTACAGAATTAGCGATCACCGCAGGGGATGCGAATTCTGAAATTGACGACATTTTGAGTGGACGCCATTTTTCCCAGATTCATGAGTGTCTCGGCTTTTCATGTGAGATTTATTGCTATGTCATCTCCATGCAAAGTTGTGTCCTTGAATTCCTCAAATCCGTGAATCTACCTTATATAACATTCCTACAATGGCTTATTCCTTTGGAACTCTATTGGCTATAAACTATAATGAATGTCCAGATATTTACATGACTCAATGCTTGGCATTAATGGGGCCTGGTCTGATCCTGGAAGGAGCACTCGAAAGTACTTGTGCCCATGGGAGTTATATTGACCATGGTGTGGCATTGCACCGAAGTGCTTGACTTGCTAGATTGATTAACGACATTCCACTCTTTCGTACTTGACATGATGTGCTTGGCCGGAATGGATAATTACTTGTTAAATTAAATAGCCAAATTCTATTGACATGACATGATACTTACATTGGTGATGCCCTTGTTAACTTTACATGATTCATCTTGACATCTTGCTAGTTCAACTATATTGTTCCTATTGATCTTTTGTTCCATATTATCTTGTGTTCATTCTTGCATAGCTATGCTTTCATTTCATGTAATATGTAATCACTTAAAGCAAGCTTGTTTATAGAGATGTAATTCCTACTGAGCGTTCGCTCATCTATTATTATCCCCTACATTTTTTTCAGGTAATACCGATGACAAGACTCAATCAGATGGGGATGGTCAAGAGTGATGAGCATAGAGCTGATCCCGGATATCGCACGTTATCTTCGAGTCGTGTCTTTCTATTTTCTTGAGTCATCATTGTAATTTTCTTTTATTAAGTCTAGTGATCATGGAAGTATTGTAATGGTACTTTGGATTGTTATTTTTGGAATATAGGAATTATGGATTGGTTATTTTAAGCATACTCTATCTTATATGTTGAATATCATGTGCTCTGATTGACATTAATGATATAAACTCATCGCGCTCCCGAGTTCCTTCCGCGCTTGGGATGTGACAATTTTTGTGGTATCAGAGCCTAGGTTTTCTAAATTACCTAGGTTACCAAAGTCCAAGGATGGGTCTATACCTTTTACCCGGTGAGATGTGTAGAGCCATGGGTTAAGTCAATATAGGACGATAAACGTTATAGTTAGACACATATATTAATTATTTCAAAAAAATTATAGGATCATGGCTACTGAGAGAGCTCAATGGCGCGATATGCAAGGGACCGTTCAAGGTCTTACCCAAGCACTCCAACAAGTGGGGCAAGGAGGAATGAACCGTGGGGCGGGAGATCTCCACAGGAGTTTTCGCAATATGAACCCGCCAATGTTTACCGGCTCGTCGATCCCGATGATGCCGAAAATTGGATAAAGGAGAATGAACGAATTTTTCATGTGATGTAATACACGAATGAAGAGAAAGTCCTCTTAGCAACTTTCCAGCTAGAACGTGATGCTCATTTTTGGTGGGAATCGGTAGAAGTCACATTGCCACATGAACATATAACATGGGGCGAGTTTGTTGAACACTTGAACAATAAGTATTTCTTCGATCGAGTCCAAGAGAAAAAGGCCGCGGAGTTTGCCGCACTTAAGCAACGGAGCCTATCCGTGACACAATATGAGGCACAATTCTCAAGACTATCCCATTATGCACCTCACCTGGTGTGTACGGAGAAAATGAAGGCCCAGAGCTTTCTCAACAGGTTAAAACCCCAGTGCATTACACAACTGGCACCAATGGACGTGCAAGCTTATTCCGAAATGGTTAGGTGAGCACAACTATTGGAGGACGCCACGGAGTTATCTGATCAGATCCGTGGGAGAGACAAGAAGGAACATGTCACAAGTTCTGGATCATTCATGGCCCCGTTTACAAAGAAGAAGTCTAATGATGGAGGTGATTCCTCCAAAGATAAGAAATTTAAGAAGAACGGCAAGCAATTTGTCATTGCCACCACACCATCCATGGAGGTCTGTAAGCACTGCGACAAGGTAGGGCATAAGGCCGAAGAATGCTGGTGGAGATTGGGAGCTTGTCTCCGTTGCGGGAACCATGACCACCGGATTCCCGAGTGTTCTTTATTAAATGAGCAAGCCAATAACGAGAAGTGCCCGGTGAAGAAACAAGGCCGCCTCCAAGCATTACAAGAGGCAGAGCAAAGTGAGGGCGGAATCGTGGAAGGTACACTAAATATATGTTCCAAGACCGCTCTTGTCCTATTTGATACCGGCACGACTCATTCATTTATTTCTCGGAGTTTTGCTACTTCATTATCTATAGAGCCTATGTTATTAGAATCGGAACTAGTTATTTCCACCCCCATTGGATCTGGATCCGAAATTAAATACCATTACCCAAATAGTGAAGTCTTAGTTGGGGATTATAATTTTCCTGCCAATCTGGTATGTATGGACATGGAAGGATACGATGTCAGTCTAGCTGTCGATTGACTATCTACACACAAGGCAGTTATAGATTGCTTAAAAGGTAGAGTCACTTTTGGTGAATACCCCAAGCTTGTCTACTCTAGTCCCCGAAATCGTGATAAGTGACCCCTCCTTTCAGCTCTTTGAGCTAGTAAACTCATAAGGAGAGGTTGTATGGCCTTCCTAGCACTTGTAACTGTTACGGAATTTAAGGGATCAAAGTTAGAACATATCCGTGTGGTTAGGGATTTCCCCGATGTGTTTCCCAAGGATTTTCCCGGTCAACCCCCAGAAAGGGAAGTTGTTTTTACAATTGATCTTGTCCATAGTGCTGGCCCCATTTCAAAGGCACCTTATAAGATGTCCCCCGCCGAATTGAAGAAATTAAAGGAATAATTAATGATGTTATTGAAGAAATGATTCATTAGGCCGAGTACTTCCCCGTGGGGAGCGCCCATCCTATTTGTCAAGAAAAAGGATGGATTTATGAGGCTGTGCATAGACTATCAGCATCTAAATCAACTCACTATCAAGAATAAGTACCCGCTGCTGAGGATTGATGAACTATTTCATCAGATTTCAGGAGCCCAATATTTTTTGAAGATTTATCTCATGTTCGGATATCATCAGCTGAGAATTAAAGAATATGATATTTTTAAAATGGCATTCAGGAGCAGGTATGGGCATTATGAATTTACTGTTATGCCTTTTGGACTAACAAATGCCCCTACAGCCCTTATGTAGTCGATGAACAGCATTTTCAGGCCGCACCTGGATCAATTTATTGTGGTATTCATTGATGATATTTTGATATACTCCAAGTCTGATAAGGATCATGAAGAACATTTGAGGATTGCATTATAATTATTGAGGGACAATCAACTCTATGCAAAATTCAACAAGTGTGATTTCTGGCTTGAGGAAGTCTCATTCTTGGGGCATGTGATCTCGAAGAAGGGAATATATGTTGATCCATCTAAAGTCGAAGCGGTAAAGAATAATTGGGAAAGACATGTTAGTGCTACTGAAATCCGTAGTTTTTGGGGTCTGGCTGGCTACTATAGGCGTTTCTTTAAGGACTTCTCCAAAATTGTCGTTCCTTTGACGAGGTTGACAAGAAAGGAGATTCCATATGCATGGACCGAGGATTGTGAAAAAAGCTTCCAAACTTTGAAATACCATCTGACTACTGCTCCAGTACTAGCATTACCAATTGAAGGAGAGAAGTTTGAAGTATATATCGATGCATCTAGTGTCGGACTAGGCTGCGTATTGATGCAACAAGGGAAGGTAATTGCATATTCTTCCCAACAACTGAAGAAGCATGAAGAAAATTACCCGGTGCATGATCTAGAGCTAGCCGCAGTGATTTTTACTTTAAAGATCTGGAGGAACTACCTTTACAGAGAACAATTCATTTTATACTCCGATCACAAAAGTTTAAAATACTTATTTTCTCAAAAGGAGTTGAACATGAAGCAAAGACGCTGGCTAGAATATCTCAAGGACTTCGACTTCTCTATACAATATCATCCAAGATAGGGTAACCCTGTAGCTAATGCCCTTAGTCCAAAGCCGAGAGCACTATTGGCCAGTTGCATGATTCAAAAATGACGATTGCTAGAACAATTCTCCAAATTGAATTTAACCATGGACAAGGAAAAAGGACATGTTATTCTATCCCACATGAGTTTACATCCTAATCTATTTTTTAAGATCAAAGATTTGCAAGATGGTGACCCAGTGCTGGTAGAAATTAAAAGCAACCTGGAAGAATGCCTTGATTTCAAGTTAGCAACCGATGGAAGACTATTATTTCATGAGAGGACTTGTGTACCGGATTGCTCGAAATTAAAGAACAAGATTTTAGAAGAAGCTCATCGATCAGAGTACATTATCCAGCCTGGTGCTACCAAAATGTACCAAGACTTAAAAAGGAACTTATGGTGGCCCAACATGAAGAGGGAAATGGCGGATTTCGTCTCCCACTATCTTACTTGCCAACAAGTCAAGGTAGAACATCAAAAGCCCGCCGATAAATTACATTCCTTGGAGATTCATAAGTGGAAGTGGGAGGATATAGGGATGGACTTCGTCGTGGGTTTGCCAAAATCAAAGGGCTGACATGACGGGATATGGGTGATTATTGATCGATTGACTAAATCTGCACATTTCCTGCCTATCAAGAGTCGATGGTCAGTGGATATACTAGCAGCCTTGTATATCAAGGAGGTCGTCAGATTGCATGTAGTGCCTGTTTCAATAGTGTCTAACCGATACCTACGCTTCACATCACACTTTTGGAAGGGTCTGCAACATTCATTAGGGACGAGGTTAAATTTCAGCACTATATTTGTCACGCCCCAACGCGGAATATCGGAACGCGATAGGGGAGAAAACCCCTCACTCAATCAAGACTAGAAAATCTAATTACATCACTTGATAGAAAAATCTCAATTATAAAATTTCAGTTTTTTACAACTCTCCAAATCACAAGACAACACTAACTCTCAAGCAAATTACAAGAATACTCTTATAAGAAGATAACTCTCAATTCTAACTAAGAAATAGGGTCCACTGGGACATCTTAGTACACTCCAACACTCTTGCCCACTCTTGCCCATTCCCGCTAGCTATCCTCGAGACAACCTGAAAAATATTAATTAACACTGCATGAGCATAAAGCTCAGTAGGAATTACATCTCAATACAAGTAAATTTAAGTGATTAGCATCTTTTAACACTCTATTTACGATAAGATAGAATAAATATCATGCACAAGGATGAGGGCAATAGATGTCAAGGAGTACAATAGTAGCACTTTGCCCCACACGTTCCAATGAACAATAACAAGAAAGGCACATATAGCAAATGAAGAATGGGTACAAGTGAACATAACTATGAATTGGCCATATAACAATTGAATTTCAAAAATGTAGATATATATATACCCTTTCGGGTCAAGAATATCAAGTAGCAAGTCAAACATGCCATGTAACAAGTCAAGTAATCAATCATGTACAAATAGCAAGTAACAAGTATCATGTGAATTGTCTAAATCAAACTAGCAAGCAAGTACTTCGGTGCAATGCCACACCTTGTCATTACAACTCCCATGGGCACTAGTACTTTCGGACGCTCCTCCCAAGTAAACACTAGACAATCACATTTTTATGTGGTGGATCAAAGACCCCAAGTAAACACTAGACAATCACATTTTTATGTCCGAGTGAACTTCAAGGAAGTCATGTTCAAGTAATTAAAAAGTAGAACAAGTAGAGTGCATGAATCATATGTAGGAAATTGTAATGAAGGAATTCAAGGAAATCAGAGGGACTAAGCACGGATTTGTAGATTGATTAGAGGACGGTTCAGTTATCATTTTAGTTTTCACTAAAAAATATATATAGGAGCTTAAGAGTTCTAGTTTCAAGTCGAGAATTTTGGATCTTCAAGGTTACAAACCCCAACTCTCATGGATTAGGATTTTAGAGCTTGATCAACTAGCTTTCGCGGGGATTTAAGTTTAGAGTTGCAGGGTGTTTAAAAACCAAATCCGCAGGTTTGAGGTTCAAGCTTACCAGGGTTTAAAAGATTCTCTCTTTTTTTAATTATTATCTTGCGGGTTTTTCAAGTAAATCAAAGAACCAGAGTTTCCCAAGGCTTAAAAGATCAGAATCTCAAAGTTTAAGACTTTGTTTCACAAGGGATAAAGAATCAGAATTTTATAGAGTTAAAGACTCAATTCTTGCAGGGATACAGTGGTCAGGTCGCAGAGGTTGTATAAATCAAGTAATAGCCGAAACTAAGAACCAGGCTTTTAGGGTTGGAAAAGCCAAGTTTGCAAGGGTACAGTGCAATCAAGCTTAAAACAAAACAAGTTCACAAAATGTGAAGAAAAGAGATCCATAGTTTTAAAAAGAGTAATGCTTACAAAAATTGAAGAAAAGTAGCTCTGCAGGTTTATAAACGCACAGGTTTATAGAATTTTGAGGAAAACAGATCTGCATGCTTAAAAACACACAGGTTTATAGAATTTGATGAAAAACTGACTTATAATTTCTAAAATGTACAAGTTTACTAAATTTAAAGGTCAGATTTGCATGTTCAACAATTTGGTTTATAGAGTTTAGAAAAAATTAGATCTACGTGCGTAAAGATCAGATTTACATGGTTCTTAAGATCCAAACCGCAAGAGGTTAAAGTTCAGGATTCACAATTTTTAAATAAGCCAATTTACATAGTAGGCTCAGGTTTAGCAGGGGTTGAAAGTGCCAAAATCATAGGTCCAAGAAGAAGCTTCACAGGGAGTCAAGAAGGCAAAATCACAGGTTTAGAAAGAATCAAAACATAGGTTTTAAAGTTGATGAAAAGTAGGTTTAACAGAAACAAGGATTTGTCAGTTTTAAGCTCCGTTGATGTAGGTTTAAAAAAACGGATCAAAACCAGGTTTAGAAGGGATTAGAATCACAAGTTTTAATAGGAATCATAACCAATTTTTTTAAAAGAATCAAAACCAGGTAAGGCAAGGATTAGAACTGTAGGTTTGAAACTACGTTCTTGCAAGCTTAACAAGGCATCAAAATCAGGTTTTGACGAGATTAAAAGTGCAGGTTAGAACAGGGATTAACAATTCAGGTTTTGTTAGATTACACTTTATATTCTCAGGTTTAGAAAGAACAATTAGCAGGGGATTAATGGGTCATGGTTTAGCTGGGTTTTAAACTTTAAAATCGTAGGTTTAAGATTTTCAAAACAGAGGCTCATTTGCATGAAAAAAGGTGATCAGGAATAGAAAGATTAAAGTTTGGGTTTTATACTTTGGAGCTTTAGTGAGAAAACCTACCTCAAGACTGAAGAATGCTCCCACGATCCAATCATCATGAAATCCTTCTCCTTCTCTTCATCTACTCAACACGCATAAGCAAAGCCTTCATGCTACCTTCTCACGTACAAGCATCCTCCTTCAACACCCACAAAGAGCCTCCTATGAAGCCTCTCTGCTATAGCCACCCATCACGTTGGGTAGGTTGGTGAAGGTTTTACACGCGGGGCTTAAAAGACCAAATATACAAGGTAACCTTCTAACTCTAACAAACCTAATATGGATTCCCACTTATAGAGTCCTAATAATCCAAAACTCTAAATGCCATTGGAGGATAAGCCAACGTCCAAAGTTACGGCCACCGTGGACCTCTTAAGATGGGTTTAGCTTAGGGTTTACGTGAGGCTTTAGGTTTTGGTTTTAATATTATATATATAGTAACCAATTTAGCGATTGATTTAATTTCAACTAGCCTCTAGTAGAATAAAATTCTAGTCTTTATCTTTTAACATTTTAAAGAAGGAACTAGATATAATTTAATATTACCTATCTCAATTATTTTATTTAGATTAGAGGTTCTAAAATAAAAACTATTTAATTAAATAATTGTTTAACTTACCTCAACCTAGATCCAATCAAATTCTAATCAACCCAAATGAACTCTTCTAAAAGCTAGGGTGACGATTGGCCTAATCTAGATAGCCAAAAATTAATATTCTAATGACCCATTTTACTAAGAGATTTAAATAAAATATCATTCTAATTTATTAGTTAACACTATTACGAGTATACATAAACACAGTATTTATTGCTATATTTTTTATATATATTGTTTATTTTTTTCATAACAATTACGACTATTGTAATTATCAAATAAATAAGACTTATTTAAGGTCTTCTATTTATTTATTTATAAATATATCTTTAAAGAGTTTTGTCAATTAAATGAACACTCGTCTTTCTTAACTTTACGAGCCTTACTGCTAGTTACTTTCTTAAATATTTTAAGGGGAATATACCTAAATTTTATATCGCACTTTGTGAGTCTTATCTTTATTTAACTTAATTATACTAACCCATTAAATTAAAAGCACCAATAATAATAAAATCTTTTGATCAAATATTATTAATTAGCTAATTACAATTTGAATGTGATAATTGTTACCCTTCGTCTTTAGAGTTTTATTTTACAATTTAAATACACATTTCAAATATCTATTTGGGAGATTCTATAAATTAAATAAATCTTTGAACACCTCTTTAATTAAATTAACAAAATGTGATAAATCATATTTTACAATGTCGTCTCTCTTTTTTAAAAGTTTCTCAAATTATTACCTTATAATATTCTTAAGAGATTTCATATATTAAACATGTTGTTAAAATAAAATGTTTGATAACAATATTCTTCATTAACTAATTTAAATGTGGGAATTCACATTCTAATACTAATACGTCTTTTATTTTAGATCCTTATAAGAGGATAAGGTGTAATTAAAAAAAAATTAATCAACATTAAAATATTTTAAACACTAAATTGAGTTTATATTTGGAATGTGAATATTATATTAAAACTAAAGGAAATTTCATAATTATTTTTTTCTCATTCTTATTTCAAATATTTATGTATTTATCTTTATTTCTTATAATTAGTTGGGGTGTTACAACATTTCATCCCCAAATGGATGGTCAGACAGAACGGACAAATCAGGTAGTGGAAGATATGCTCGGGGCTTGTGTCATAGATTTCGGTGGAAGTTGGCATAATCATCTACCTCTAGTAGAATTTGCCTACAACAATAGCTATCAAGCTAGTATTCAAATGGCACTATTCGAGACACTGTACGGAAGGAGTTTCCGCTCACTAATATGTTGGGATGAAGTTGGGGAAAAGGAACTTCTACGCCCGGAACTGGTAAGGGACACCACTGAAAATGTGCAAATCATTAAAGAAAGACTTCAGATGGCTCAGTCGAGACAAAAGACATATGCCGATACTAGAAGGAGAGACTTAGAGTTCTAAACTGGTGACCATATATTCATTAAGGATTCCCTAGGTCGTGGAATTCGAAGATTTGGTGTCAAGGGCAAGCTTACAGTGAGATATATCGGCCCCTTTGAGGTCCTAGAAAGGGTTGACGAGGTCACCTATCGGATCGCCTTACCACCTCAACTGTCTAAAGTCCACAATGTATTCTATGTCTCCATGCTAAAGAAATATGACCATGATCCATATCACATTATAGAACATGAAAATCTGGTAATACGAAAGGACCTGACGTACGAGCAAAAGCCATTAAGAATACTTGATCATGAGATACGTCAGCTTCGGAACAAGGATATTCCCATGGTGAAGATTCAATGGAACAAATGCCTAGAACAAGAAGCCACATGGGAAACAGAAGAATCAATGTGCAGGAGATTTCCGAAGTTATTCTAATTGTAGGTAATTTGCACCCTTCATGTTTATATGCAATTGAATTTGGGGATCAAATTCTTTTAAGTGGGGGAGGGTGTAGCACCCCAATAAAATATGGAAAAATATTTAATAGGCCATATAGATTTTTACAACAATTAATTTAAAAAGTTTCCAAACCCTTCCACATTGAGACACAAAAGTAGTAACTCTTCACGTTTGAGCTCAATTAGTTAATAGGCCCAAAATCATAATCTTAAACTCATACGCCAAACCTTTAGGCCCCATTTGATAAATGAGCAGGGGAGGGGCGGAATACACTGTCCGCCCCAACCGGGGCGAACAGCGTATTCGACCCCTCCGGTCGAATGGGCCATCCACGTAAAATTCGGAGGTTTTCACCAAATCCCTCATTAACCGACGCTAAACCCCATTTTTTATCAAACCCGTTTTTGGATGTTACCAGTAAAATCAGAACTCCACCGGCGAATACGCAAACCCCATGCTGGGGTATTCGGTTATCAAAGGGCCCCTTAAGGAATTAGACCACCAAATAGGGGGATTCTTGGGCTAACCCAAGAGGCCCACGTCGAAGGGAGTTTACATGTGAAATTAAGGTTTTTGTTGAGGTCGACCGATGGAGGAAGGTGGTTGTAATTAAAGGAATGATAGGATCGATCATAGAAGTTTGAATTTTAATGAAACTAGGATTCCCTATTAGGATTCGGAGAGGTAGAATCCTTATAAATAAGAACCCTTGCAATAGTAGAAGCATCGTGCTACTGCTGCTGTTCGTGACACGCTACAGAAGATCATTAGGGGAGCCGTCTTCTTCCTATTCTTCTTCCTTTGCGCGTGTGGATGTCTATGTCTATGTCCGATCTTCTTGCCGTAGGCGTTCTTCTTCATCCTTCGTCCATCTTCTTTGTTCATTCAAGGTAGGTTATCTCCATATTTAAGCAAAACACATTAATAATAGTAGCATGCATGCAACCATGATGTTTTCTCGATTAAATCTTCATATTCCATGCGTGGTTCATTGAGTTTTAGAACCTTTTGTTTCACGTGAAAATCGCGACCAGTACCGTGTACGCGGATTAATTGGCGTCTCTTCAAGCAGACGCTAATTCTTGAATTGGTGTCAGGCCTGTAGATGCGGATTCATTCACACCCACAACCCCTGACGCGAATTTTTCTGACAAATTTAGTAAATCACACGTTAAAAATTTAATATCCATTAAACCATACATGATAAAATTTATATGTGCATACTGTTTGAATCCATGTATTTCTCTTTATACTGTCATGCCTTTAGTTTTTCGAAAATCAAGATAGGAAGCAAAGTACTACTATTCATGTTCTAGATAAGAAATAAATAGTAGTTTGTTCCTGTAAACATCCCTACGCGATACATATGAGCATGTAACTAGGAAGAATTAGCATCTGAGTGAGCAGACACATATTATTTAATTGGCGCCTCTCTATAGAGACGTGAATTCATGTTCTAATTATTAATATGAAATAATCTAAAAATCATAGAATTAGCGTCTTCCCATAGTGACGCGAGTTAAAGAATTGGTGCCTCCTCACCAGGATGTCAAATTAAAATAAGATTATTTAATTATAGTTAAGCCTTGAATTGGTGACTTTTCACAGAGACGTGATTTTTAGATTTAGCGCCTCTGTACAGTGACGTGAATTCTTATCTCACAGTTTTATCGTTGTTTTGACCCATACCATGGGTTGCTTGGCACTATTGTCTCCTGGCCGAGATGGAGTCCCTATTTTCATGGATTTTCACGTTAACACCCTATCTCTTGGAGATTGAAGGACCCTCTGCCGGATATTCCTTCTGTCGGATTGAAAATTCTTTCTCTAAGGCCTTCGTAAGGGTCCGCTAGCCTGAGAATCCCTCCAGGAAGTCGAGCGGGTTGTACCCTAAAACCCCCTAAACCTTGTTTAGGTCATGTCCCTCTGAAGAAACATAACTCCCAGCCATCATAGAGCATTGTGATCAGGTGTTCTGTGAGAGTCTAGTCACTGTCTGGAATTGGAGTCTAGAACAGTTAATGCCAAATTGGAATATAGCATCCAGTACAGTTGACGCAAAATTCCTTAGTGCCCTACTGTTCACAGAATTAGTGACCACCGCAGTGGACGCGAATTCGAAAATTGACGGCATCTTGAGTGGATGCCATTTTTCCCAGATTCATGAGTGTCCTGACTTTTCATGTGAGATTTATCGCTATGTCATCTCTACACAAAGTTCTGTCCTTGAATTCCTCAAATCCGTGAATCTACCTAAACATTCCTATAATGGCTTATTCTTTTGGAACTCTATTGGCTATAAACTATAGTGGATGTCTAGATATTTACATGACTCAATGCCTGGCATTAATGGGGCCCGGTCTGGTCCTTGGAAGAGCACCTAAAAGTACTTTTGCCCATGGGAGCTATATTGACCATGGTGTGATATTGCACCGAAGTGCTTGACTTGCTAGATTGATCGAGGACATTCCACTCTCTTGTACTTGACATGATACTTGACATGAACTTGACATGATGTGCTCAGCCCAGAATGAGTAGTTACTTGTTAAATTAAATAGCCAAATTCTATTGACATGACATGATACTTACATTCGTGATGCCCATGTTAACTTTACATGATTCATCTTGACATCTTGCTAGTTCAACTATATTGTTCCTATTGATTTTTTGTCCCATATTATCTTGCGTTCATTCATGCATAGCTATACTTGCATTTCATGTAACATGTAATCACTTAAAGCAAGCTTGTTTATTGAGATGTAATTCCAACTGATCGTTCACTCATCTAGTGTTTTCCCCTAAAGTTTTTTCATGTAATACTGATGACGAGACTCAATCGGATAGGGATGTTCAAGAGTGATGAGCGTTTAGAGCCGATCCTGGATATCGCACGTTATCTTCAAGTCGTGTCTTTCTATTTTCTTGAGTTAGCATTGTAATTTTCTTTTATTAAGTCTAGTGATCAGGGAAGTATTGTGATGGTACTTTGGATTATTATTTTTGGAATAAAGGAATTATGGATTGATTATTTTAAGCGTACTCTATCTTATGTGTTGAATACCTCGTGCTCTGATTGACATGAATGATATAAACTCATCGCGCTCCCGGGTTCCTTCCGCGCTCGGGGTGTGACAGGTGTAGAGGAACTCAAACCTGTAAAAATGAAATGTTGTAAGCAAAATAAAGTACATAATCACTAATCATTTATCTGAGAATTTAAATAAACATAGCAGGTGCAGGCGGTGGGAGTGGCATAGAAGTCGGAGTAGACGCTGAAGAGGAGGGAGTAGAACCCCTCCCATTGCCACCTCTCCTCGAACTCCCAGTACGACCTCCTCGAACTATCTCATTATTGACAACAATAAAAGTAGTGCATATTAGTCCACAACTAATTACGATTCATAACAGTCAGTAATAATTATAAGAAGTGCATATATGTTAAATTTCTTACAAAATATTCAATCATTATCTATTTCATCTTCAGATGCTGAAGATATATCAAACTCAACCTCATCTTCATCATCTTCCTCATTCTCACTAGATTCATACTCTTCCTCCTCAGAGGACTCCTCCTGCCTAATAATTGCTTCATTTAGGTTAGTTTGATCGACTTCTTCCACTTCGTCCTCTATAGACAATCGAAGTGACTCGTCAGATTCGATTAGATGAAGGTGCGTAGAAGCAACCAACTCTGTAGTGTCAGCCTCGTTTGATTGAAAAAACTTGACACTAGAATCCTTTGAGACAGCTTCAGTTAGATCTAACTCATAATTATGCACAAGCCTTGGTTTTACCTACAGACTGCCCACCAATCTTTATTCTTGGACGATGAATAACTTGAATAATACACTTGTTGGGCTTGCGTGGCCAAAATGAATGGCTCCTAGGTATTCAATTTGGATCTATGTTTGACATCGACAATCCCATATATTGCATCGTTTCGAATTGAATTAGGATCAAACCAATGACACTTAAAAAGAAATATATGGTTGTCTTCTCCAAGATATTGTAATTCTATGACCTCCTCAAGAATATCATAGTAATCAAATTCATTTTCATTGTATGTACTACCTTTCACGCATACGCTGCTAATCATCATAGACTTATTTTATCTATAATCTCTGATGTGAAATCTATAATCATTCATAAGAAATCATGGATAGGCATACGCGACCTTCGAAGGTCCATAACTTATCACCCAGACTCTTTCATCAGTAACATAACCTTCTTCAACCTATGAATATAAACCACATTAGTTTAAAATTAGGCATACACCTCAAGCTTGGTGGAACTTAACTTCGGCACTTACTCGAGCTTTAAGCCATCTGGCAAAAGATCTCTCCCGTTCCTTTTGAACCTCCATGTCATTGAGGCGTGGATATCGAGTAATTAATTCTGAATCAAATTGTCTGCAATGATGAATGCAGCATCACCGTAAATGGGAGGAAGAATGTCAAGCAGCCTATAAATTTTAGCACCTACGGAGTTGAGGACTTACTCAACATAAGGTTCAATCTCAACACTATTCAGGAGAACGTATATTTGTGGCCAACAACTCTCTATCCTTTAATATGCGATTCGAACAGCGTCCGAATGCACGTCTTGGATACTTAAATATGGACAACTGGTCGGATACACCCACCTCTCCACGAACATCATTACGTGGAGGTCGAGTATGGTGAGTTCAAATTTTGGGTTCGAAGTACATCTAACAAAAGTTTAAAATTTCTTCAATAATATATGCCCCAGTAATCGAACACTCTACTTTAGCCTTATTGCGAACCTTCATTTTTAGGTCATGCATCCACCTATGACAACAATTCATATGACAATGACATATAGTGACAATGACAGACACATGCATGATGCGGGACGCTAAGCGAGCTAGGACTCTACGTGACTACGAGACTAATGGATAACTATGACCAGCAATAACACATTAGATCGAACGGCGTAGACTCGACACCTAGGGCTCCCAAGAGGGAAAATATGCCAATCAACAAGGAACTCAAGCTCACAGGCATCCCCAAGAGAGGGAAGCGCGCCGATCCGCATGGTTGAGAAACCGACAGGGTCTAGGGCCGATAACTCCACACTAGCGACTCGAACAATACACTGGACGGTCTCGCTCTCTCACCGTGGCAGTGATATAAAAGTATACGAGCTAGGAACCTAACGATCTCACGAGCAGCGGCATCCAGAGACTATACTAAATAAGCAAGCTAACGGTCGCATACCTCCATGCTCGGGGCGTCAGAAAGACTCCCGGTCAAGTCACACTATCACCCGATACAAAAGCTAAATAAATACAGATCCAAACACGCCCACTCCTCGCAGGAAGGTAAATGGCACACAGCGAATCCGGGGATGTGCAACGTGGGTTGACGGGCCGCAAATGGATGTAGCGTCGGAACCCGCAAACTACTGCGGATCGGCATAGACAGGAGAACAACTCGACCAGTCTACAACCAGCAGCACGGATGGCCCATCACGGATGTCGAGACGGGGGGGACGTTCCCCTGAAGGTGCGCTACAGTGGGTAAAGGTCCTCCCGAAAGAAGACGGAAGCCGGCGGCACTGGCGAGGACCTCCGAACCAACTCGTTCCAGTGGGCAGACTGCAGGCCGGCCTGTGCAGGCGCAGGCGACCAACAAGGAGGGAGGCCTGGAACGCGGCCTTCTAGTTGTTCGTTGATCACAAAAATTGATGTGGACGCTGGTGGGGACATCCCAGAGACACTCGTGGAAGATGGGCAGCAACCGTGCACCGTGGAGCAGGGGTGAATTTAGGAACAGACTCATGTGTATTCTGGCCTGTCTACAGGCAGTAGGATAGAGGGTGGAAGATGGGGTGGTACCGGGGCTTCCGGGTGGTTTTTGGGGCGGGGTTTTCTGTCGGGGTTAGGGGAGGGTCATGGGAGAATGGAGATGGGGTGGCAGGGTGGCACGTAATGGAAGTTTTGGGCGTGGGAGATGGTGGCAGGCGTGGCTCTATCTACAGATCTATTCATATAGAACTGGTAGCAGGAATGGTGGACGGGGGTACGCAGGGCAAACAAGCTCAGAAAATTATAAAAAAATTATGGGGAATGGGTTATGACGTGGGGAAGGTGTGTTCCAAATTTTAGAACGTTTGGATAAGGTTTGGGGGGGGGGGTGGGAAAGGGACTGAGGTCACGCTCTACCTAGTAGATCTGCACAGGTGCAGTCTGCGCGAGCAAATGGGCTATGAAGGGAACTACAACCACGAGATTAGTTTAGGGCTAGAAAATTAACTAAAAGAAGGGGACATGTGGGGAAAGACGCAGACCAAATTTCAAGGCTAACAAAGTTGGGGAAGGGGGCGGACCAACCAGGTTACTTTGCTTCTATCCAATAGGAAGTCACACAGAGCGCACCTATGGCAGCAAGGTACCAAAAGGCCTCCACGCTGCAGCACGAGCATGAACGAGGTTCTCCGGGCTTGGAGGGATGTCGGGGAAGATGCCACGAAGCCGTGGTAGCAGCAGAAAACCTATGGGAGGGACCTTGGGCGTCGCACCCAAGAAGTAGAGAAGGGGGAGGGGAGGTGGGAGTCGCACCCTCCAAGGGAGAGGGAGGGGGAGGCCGCAGCCACTCTTGGGGTTTCTCAAAAGATTTATTTTCATCATTAATTTCCAAAAAGAATACATCATCTCTTATATGGGGAGGGGGAAGAAAAACCTATTTCCAAAAAGAAAAAACTTAAAAGAAGCCTATTTAATTTGAAATCCCTACACAATAGGAAATGATGGGGAGGGAATCTAATCCACTTCCTAAAAACTAGGACAGGGGAGGGGGAGGGGCGCCCACCTCTGATGGGAGGTGGGAAGGTGGGGGGGCACCCCCTTCCTAACCCTAATGGGCCAGGGAGAGGGGAAGAGGAAGGGTGGCCCACTGTGGGCTCACCCAGGGGCGGCCAGTCCAATTGGGCCATGGGAGTGAAGCAAAAGTGGTCCACAAGCCCTGAATTAGCCTACAGAGCTCAAATAAGGCCCTAATGGAGTCTAATTGGCCCCACAGTAGCCTACAAAGGTCCAGAATAAAAGAAATAAAAGACACCAAGCTCCAGTCTAATCCTCCAAGCCACAAGGAAGCCTGCAAGTCCTGGACGGCGCTGCGCGTCCTGTAATGTCGCTCTACCGCATCACGTCGATCTCTGGCTCAGGTGTCCTCACCAACTCTCCCCAGGCGGGAGGAACTAGATCCTGTCGAGTAAGGGTCTCTGTCGCTCAGGTATCGCTCTAGCAAGTTCGGATCTAACCTCTCCAGCTCTGCCCGGGTGATCCATGCATCGTCGGACGTGGGCCGTCCTCTCCAATGCACCAAGTTGTGGTGATCCGCGCCACTCCTAGTGGTAGTCACCTGCTCATCCTATATAGACTCTATCCGCTCACACTGCTGAGGTGACGGGGCTGGAAGTGGACTCTTAGGGGAGGGCTCGCTCACAAGGGGTGGAGAAGGCCCAAACAACTCACTGGGGATCACTATCGGGTCCCTATATGCGACTAAATCCGAGATGTTGAATGTGGAACTGATACCATAGTCCACCAGAAAGTCTACAATATATGCATTGGACCCAACTCGCCTCAAAACTCTAAAGGGGCCAGCACCACGAGCCTATAGTTTCTTCATGGCTCCAGAAGGAAATCGTTTCGGTCTGACCCGGATCATGACATGATCTCCCTCCTGGAACTCGCGGGGGTGTCTATCAGCGATAACCAAATCTTTATATCGCGCGTTGCTGGACGTAAGGTGGTGATGATGATGCAGACTCTGAAATAGCTGTTTGGACTCATACCTATGCGAATGCAGGGGTGGTCCTGGACATCCAAACATGGAGCTAGCATGTCCATGACGCCTACCTGACTGGACAACACGGGGAGAACCTTGAGATCCAAAGTTGTAGCTATCATGCACAGGTGCCCTACTAACTATTGTAGACTCTGTAGGACCAGTATGTCCAAACTCACTCATGACATCACCCCTATATGATGGTCGACATGATGAATCATGAGAGAGAGACCGGTGACCCTTTTCTTCCAATCTCTGGGGTGTGGATGCATGCAGGGTGAGATGTTGACAGGCATGTGTGGAAGGGGTATGATAGTGGACCTGTTTGACAATGTGGAGTGAAGAATATGGGTCGAGAGGCTCACTAAGGAGGGGATCGAAAGAGTCAACGAAATGATGACTCCTCCTGATAGGTCCCTTTACTATACTTGCCCATGTTTGACATTCGCCAAGGTTCAAGTGGTCACCTTCAGGCACTCTGATAGATGGGGCAAGGGGCTCATGAGGAAGGCAAGGTTCCTCCCTCGAGATAGTAATACCATAAGAGGGGACAAAGTCAAGCTCATCGGGTATGGGAAAGAACAAAAGGACCTCGGAGGTGATATGACCTATGGTGTATACCGAGGTAATGGACCCCAAAGCTGGGTGCATGAAGCTATGACTGCAGGGTTGGTCAGACCCTAAGGCCAACATACACGTCAACTCCCTTTGACAATCAAATCTCCTAATAAGGTCCTTCAAATTTCTACAATACAAAAGGACTGGAAAGTGGTGTGAAAGGAGTTAAGGGGTACTACTGGGAGTGCTAGTTCCATGGTTGGGTAGTAAGGGATCGAGACATGTAGAATTAGTCCCTTCCTTAACCAACTAGATAGGGGTTCCCCAAGGACCAAATGGCTCTCAAGTGGCAGGAACAGCTCAGCATGGGGATCTATAGATGATGGTGAGTGAATAGTAGGGGTGCGGGGCTGAGGTGGAGCAAGTGTAGGAGGATGTGAGCGAGGGGAAGGGTTCCCCGACAGGGGCGGGTGAGGCCTTGGGGCAGGAGTGACCTGCCTCATGGGCTCATGTGGCCATCCCACTGGCTTGACACTGCGCTGAAATGTAGATGCCTGCCGTAGGACATACTTAAACCTTGACTTGAATAGCTCAACCTCTAGAGCGACCTGGTAAGCATGCTCCAGAGTGGTCACATTGCAGCGAAACAATTCATAATAGAAGTGAAGCCGCAAACCTTTCCAGAAGCACAATGCGGTCATGGTGCTCTCCTCTCTAACTCCACATCTCAGCAGGTACTCATAAAATTTCTCTAATATACTCAGACATGGACTTGTTTTTTTGGATGGGATTGATCGGGACTTTCTCTAGGGTGGCGACTCGCCTAACCAGACCTTGGACATATCGGTCGGAAGCGTCCATCCTATCCTCCATGGCTTTAAGCTTGCCCTCAACATGGCAAAAATGTTCTTGTGTGTCTCGGTCAAACTTGTCCATCCTATCCTTGAGGGTGTGCATAGTTTTAACCAAGGAAAAATGCCTTCAGACATGGGCGCTAGGGTCGGCCATAAATGCAAAAAGATGGACATCAGTTCCCCTACAAGTGGGCATGCAATGGAACTAAATGCAAGCAATGGAACTAAATGCAAGGGAATTTTTTTATGCAAAACTAATGCAAGACTACCCTAGACTCTAACCTGGCTCTGATACCAATTTAATGCGAGACGCTAAGCGAGCTAGGACTCTACGTGACTACGAGACTAATGGACAACTATGACCAGCAACAACTCATTAGATCGAACGACGTAGACTCGACACCTAGGGCTCCCAAGAGTGAAAATATGCCAATGAACAAGGAACTCAAGCTCACAGGCGTGCCCAAGAGGGGGAAGCACGCCGATCCACACGGTTGAGAAACCGGCAAGGTCTAGGGCAGATAACTCCACACTCGCGACTCGGACGAGTCACGGGACGGTCTCGCTCTCTCACCATGGCAGTGATATAAAAGTATACGAGTTAGGAACCTAATGATCTCATGAGCAGCGGCATCAATAGACTATACTAAATAAGCAAGCTAACACCAAGAAAGGAACGATCGCATACCTCCACGCTCAGGGCGTGGGGAAGACTCCCGGCCAAGTTACAGTATCACGCGGTACAAAAGCAAAATAAATACATATCCAAACACGCCAACTCCTCACAGGGAGGTAAAAGGCACACAGCGAATCCGGGGATGTGCAACGTGGGTTGACGGGCTGCAAATAGATGTAGCATCGGAACCCGCAAACTACTGAGGATAGGCACGGACAGGACAACAACTCGACCGGTCTGCAACCAGCAACAGAGATGGCACGTCACTGATGCCGAGACGGGGGTGACGTTCCCCTGATGGTGCACTACAGTGGGTGAACGGTGCGCTGCAGTGGTTGAAGGTCCTCCTGGAAGAAGACGGAAGCCGGCGGCACTGGCGAGGACCTCCGAAGCAACTCGTACCAGTGGGCAGATTGCAGGCCGGCCTGCGCGGGCGCAGGCGACCAGCAAGGAGGGAGGCCTGGAATGCGCCCTTCTGGTCATCCGTTGATCACAAAAATTGGCGTGGACGCTAGTGGGGATGTCCCAGAGACGCTCGTGGAAGATGGGCTGCAACCGTGCACCGTGGGAGCCGGGGTGAATTTAGGAACAGACCCTTGTGCGTTCTGGCCTATCTGCAGGCAGCAGGACAAGGGGTGGAAGAAGGGGGTGGTACCAGGGCTTCCGGGTGGCTTTTGGGCAGGGGTTTTCTCTGGGGGTTAGGGGAGGGTCATGGGAGAATGGAGATGGGGTGGTGGGGTGGCACATAATTGAAGTTTTGGGTGTGGGAGATGGTGGCAGGTGTGGCTCTGTCTGTAGATTTGTGCAGACAGAACTGGTAGCAGGAATGGTGGACGGGGGTATGCAGGGCAAACGGGCTCAAAAAATTATAAATAATTAATGGGGAATCGGTTATGATGTGGGGAAGGAGCATTCCAAATTTCAGAACATTTGGACAACGTTTGGGGGGTGGGAAGGGGACTGTGGGCGCGCTCTGCCTAGCAGATCTGCACAGGTGCAGTCTGCGCGAGCAAATGGGCTATGAAGGGAACTTCGGCCATGGGATGAGTTTGGAGCTAAAAAATTAACTGGAAGAAGGGAACATTTGGGGGAAGACGCAGAACAAATTTCAAGGCTAGCAGAGTTAGGGAAGGGGGCGGACCGACCAGGTTACTTCGCTTCTATCCAGCAGGTAGTCACACAGAGCGCACCTATGGCAGCAAGGTACCAAAAGGCCTTCATGATGCAGCACGAGCAGAAACGATGTTCTCCGGGCTTGGAGGGATGTCGGGGAAGATGCCACGAAGCCGTGGTAGCAGCAGCAAACCCGTGGGAGGGACCTTGGGCTTCGCACCCAAGAAGAAGAGAAGGGGGAGGGGAGGTGGGAGCCGCACCCACCAAGGGAGAGGGAGGGGGAGGCCGCAGCCACTCTTGGGGTTTCTCAAAAGATTTATTTTCATAATTAATTTCCAAAAAGAATACATCATCTCTTATATGGGGAGGGGGAAGAAAAACCTCTTTCCAAAAAGAAAAAAATTTAAAAGAAGCCTATTTAATTTGAAATCCCTACACAATAGGAAATGATGGGGAGGGAATCTAATCCACTTCCTAAAAACTAGGAGAGGGGAGGGGGAGGGGCGCCCACCTCTGATGGGAGGTGGGAAGGTGGGGGGGCACCCCCTTCCTAACCCTAATGGGCCAGGGGGAGGGGAAGAGGAAGGGTGGCCCACTGTGGGCTCACCCAGGGGCGGCCAGTCCAATTGGGCCATGGGAGTGAACCAAAAGTGGCCCGCAAGCCCTAAATTAGCCTACAAAACTCAAATAAGGCCCTAATGGAGTCTAGTTGGCCCCACAATGGCCTACAAAGGTCTAGAGTAAACGAAATAAAAGACTCCAAGCTCCAGTCTATTCCTCCAAGCCATCTCCAAGCCACAAGGAAGCATGCAAGTCCCGAACGGCGCTACGCATCTTGTAATATCGCTCTGCCGCATCACGTCGATCTCTGGCTCGGGTGTCCTCACCAATGTAACAACTATCAAATAAATTATAAATACATAATGGTTACCTCTCAAATGGATACATCTATCTAAATTGTACCGGCCCTCCAACTTTAACCTCGTATGGCAAATGGGTGATCAGGTGCTCCATGGAATCGAAGAATGCAGGGGGAAATATCTTCTCCAACTTGCATACCGTCGTGACCACATTCTGTTCGATAGTTTGCATGTCCCCAAATTTGAGTTCTGATGCACACTAGAATCCTAAAAAATTGACTCAACTCGATCAATGCTCCCCATATAGGCTTTGGCAATACGTCACGGAATGCAATGGGTAGAAACCTCTCCACGAACACAAGGCATTCATGACTTTTCAATCCATATATTTTTCACTCATTGACATTCACACAACGGGCTATGTTAGACACATATCCATCAGCGAATCTTAATTGCTTCAGCCACTGGCACAGTTCATTGATCTGTGTGTCTTTTAACACATAAGTTGCTTTAGGTTGCACAACTTTTCCCCGTACCTACTGCAATTCTAGCTCTGGTCGTTTGCAAAGTATCTTCAAGTCGGCTCGAGTCTTGGCATTGTCCTTTGTTTTAGCTTTCATGTTCATTATGGTGTTGAACAGATTATCAAAAACATTCTTTTGAACATGTATGACGTCCAGGTTGTGCCGTATCAAAAGGGCTGACCAGTAAGGCAACTCCCAGAAGATACTTTTCTTCACCTAGTTGTGATCCTCTCTAAATCCACGGAGATGTCGTGTACTACACGACAGTTGCACTATATTTGGTAAGTTTTGCACTTGTGCCGCCATTTGTTGACCAGACATCCGTTTCAAGTCTACTTCATCCATTTCAACTGTGTTCTTGATGAATGAGTCCTTTTACCTTTAGAAAGGATGGTCAATTGGTAGAAACCGTCGATGACAATCGAACCAACATGATTTCCTACGATATTTCAGGACAAATGATTTGGTATCAGCCATACAGTAAGGACATGCCAACCTCCCGTGTGTGCTCCAGCCAGATAGCATTCCATATTCAGGGATGTCACTTATTGTCCACATCAATGCAGCCTTCATAGTAAAATTTTATTTTTTATACGCATCATAAGTAACAACTCCATCATTCCATAATATTTTCAACTCATCAATCAGTGGCCTGATTTATATGTCCAAATTTTTCCTGGATTTTTTGGACCTGGAGTCATCAAAGTTAAGAAAAAGTTCTCTCACTTCATGTACATGCCTGGCGGAAGGTTGTACGGCGTCATGAACACTGGCCAATATGAGTAAGACGCCATTGAACCTCCAAATCGATTGAAGCCATCTATGCATAAACCCAGCCTAACATTCTGTGGCTCCCTAGCAAAAGCAGTACCGTTACGATTGAAATGAGCCCAAACTTCGCCATCGGCGGGATGACTGATTATATCATCTGCATAACGTACTCTTTCCGCGTGCCATATCATATGTCGAGCTGTCTTTGATGACATATATATCAGCTGCAATCTGGACGTGAGAGGGAAGTATCGCAGTGACTTGTAAGGCACATCCTTCTGCTTTGAATTGTCCCCTCTCTTAGGTTTAAATCTATAATGCTGACAAATATCACATGATCTTTTATCTACATTATCTTGATAATATAGCATACAGTGATTAGGGCATGCATCTATTTTCACGTATCCAAGTCCTAACTCATTGACTATCTTCTTTGCACAGTAAAAATTTTCAGGCAGCTTCTCATCTTGAGGCACTATACTCTTGATAAGGAGGAGCATACCGTCAAAATAACTCTCACTAAGGTGAAATTCGGATTTCAAATTCAACAATTGTGAGACAGCAGACGATCGAGTGTGATTTTCACAACCATCCCACAACGGCTCATCATCCCGAAGTAACTGATAAAATCTTTCAGCCGTCTTGTTTGGAGCTTCTTCATTGTACACGTGTTCCCATTGTACATTAAAGGGCCTGGGGCATCGATTACCATGTCTGCATACGTACTTGTGCCTGCAACATTGACGGGCTTATACGACCAGACGTCCTCACCATGAGACACCCAATTCATATAATCTTTCATGAACCCTTTCATGTATAAATGATGTTGCACATCCCATAGCGATATAAATATCTTGTTTTTACAAAGTAAACAAGGACATTGGATGTAACCACGCTGGTCCACTGTTGTTAGATGCCCCAATACAAACTGAATAAAACTATCAACTCCATCCTTAAACTCCTCTAACACCACTCCATCAACAACTCTACGATTCATCCATGAATGGTCCAGTCTAGTCATATTTACCTAACAAATCACGTTAATCACATCAATATGTCATATTAAACTTCTAAAAAAATTTCGACAGCATCTCCCCTAAAAATTGACTATTTTCCACATTTGTACATCCTGTTTGATCACATATACATCAATATTTACAATATTCATGGGGTACCTACATCAAATAAAATGCCCATCTATGAATATTTGATCGTTCGGTGTTGTTTATTTTATGTGCCTCACGATTATCTTAAAATTTTGATAGTCTCTCCCCACACTTCTCCAATATACCACCATAATTTACTAATTTTAACATTCCTCTAATGGCCACTCACATAAAATGCAAGTGACCACAAGAGCAGTCAAAATTAGCAGGTATATTCGAGAAGAGAGGAAAGTGTTGTGCATCCCTTGGTTTTGATGATGACAATAGGATATGTTTGACTAATCTAAGTTCTATCTTGTCTCTTAAAGCAAATGGTTTAGTTATGTGTGTAAAGATAGTGCATTGAATTAATGCCCATTTGATGATGACAAACAATGTTTCTGATCAACTCAATATAAATCGGATAGTTCAATTTACTTCTGATAAGTTAAGTAATTTCAGGTCCACTGAAATCCAAGTGGAATCAACAAATCAGAAGAAGTGTCAAAGGCCGTTTGTCGACCAGGGAAGTGGTTATGGTCGACCAACGAACTCAACCAGAAAAGCATCAGATCATCTGTCTTCTGGAAGCACCTTGGCTGTCGACCAAAGCCCCACCTCTGGTCGACCACAGAACAGCCAGAACATCAGACAGAACTGACGGCCATCTGTAATTCGTTCCTTGTCGACCAGCGACCAGGCTGTGGTCGACCAACGGGCGAAGTGAGTTTCAGCCAGAAGAACCGGCCGTCTGGGGAATGCCCATTGTCGACCAGCGACAGGGTCATGGTCGACCACGGGCTTTATAGCGTCTAGAACCGAACTCTAACCGAATTCTGTTGAGGTTCCTTAAAACCTGCAGATGGTTGTTGCAGGTTGTTGGGCTGCCCAGGAGATAAGATTCCGCACGGGAATCAAGGAAACAATCTTGCTTAGAAGTGGTCAAACTCGTTCTAACGATTGGATTTAAACCGATCCCTGTTTTCTAGCAGATTGGCGCTCGATCTGAAAATTGCGCGGGAAGAACTTCAAAGGCGGTATGAAGAATATAATGCAACTAATCACGAACAAAGAAGAAGTGAGAGAGCACGAAATAGAAGCCAAGGAAGATATACACAGAAGAGGAAGAAGGAGCTCTCCACCAATCAAAGATCTGCAGAAAGGTTAAAGGCAATCTCGTTGCTGCAGAAGGAAGACTTAGCTCAAGACTGTGCGATCTCCAGCAGCAGAACAATCTAGGGCAACTGACTGGAAGATCAACAGGGAGTCTAGGCTTCTTCATAAGAGTGATCAAGTCCCAGGCTGAACATCTATTCTTCTACACACGCCAATATTCAGTCCTGTCTTTCATCACCTGTTCTTATCATCTTTCCATTTGTGATTACAATTATTGTCAAGCTGTGAGGCAGCAGAGTCAAGCTGTGTGTCAGCAGGTACAAGCTGTGTGTCAGCTGTGTTTTGATTGAGATCAGAGATTCTCATAGTGAAGCCTTGCTTGAGTTAAGCAAGGGGTGGATGTAAGTCTCAGGAAGAGACTGAACCACCTTAAAAATCCTCTCTTGTGGTGTGCTTGTGTGTGTTTGATTTTCTATACGTATGCTTGCATCTTTACTATCCGCATTAGTTCTATAATTCATTAATTACCAGTAGCTCATTTGGTCGATAGTTAGTAAATCAAAGAAAGGGGGAAAGATCTATTCACCCCCCCCTCTAGATCTATTCAGTCCGTATCCAACACGTGGTATCAGAGCAGGTTCTCCAAAAATGTGGTCTAACAACCAGGAGAGACCGGGCGGACTGAACTCTAAAAGCCTCATAGCTGAGGGGCACTCTGTAACTAGACCTCCATATTTTGATGGAACTGATTATTCTTATTGGAAAAATCGTATGCAGGTGTTCTTACGTGCGCAAGACCACGAGATGTGGAGGGTAGTGAGCCGCGGACCTTTTGAGCTACCGGAAGATGAAGAAACCTGGACCAGAGAACAGGTCAGGAAATCAACTGTCAACTGGGGAGCCATGAACGTAATGCAGTGCTCACTACACCCCACAGAATTCTCAAGAGTTTCCCAATGCGCAACAGCCAAAGAAATGTGGGATCGTCTAAAGGTAATCTACGAAGGTACTTCCGAGGTAAGAGAGACAAAAGCAAATATGCTAGTCTCAGAATATGAGATGTTTAGGATGAAAAATGATGAAAGTATTTCTGAGATGTATGCCAGATTAGTACAATTGACTAATGGCTTGAAGAGCTTAGGGAAGACATACAAAGAGCAGGAATTAGTGAGGAAGATTTTAAGGTCTCTCACATCGATGTGGCATACCAAGGCCACAGTCATTGAGGACTCAAAGGATCTCACAACAATGACAGTGGATGAGTTAGTAGGATCCCTGATGGCCTATGAGGTCAATCTGAAGAGAAAGGAAGATGAGGGGAAGAAAAAGAAGCAACTTGCCCTAAAGACTAAGACAAGCACCTCTGAGGTGTCTGACAATGAAGACTCATCTAGCTCAGGTGAAGAATCTGGTGAGCTAGCCATGCTTACAAGAAAATTTAAGAAATTCCTGCGAAAGGAAGGTAAAGGATTCAGAAATCCAAAGGGCATGGTAAGGAAGTCATCCCAGTTTAAATCTGATAAACATAAGACTTCTTCTAATAAACTCATTTGCTACAATTGCAGGCAGCCTGGACATATGAAGGCTGAATGTCCAGAAGCTCCTAAGAAATCAAGCTTCAAGTGGAAAGGCAAGAAACCCAAGGCGATGATTAGCACTTGGAGTGAGGAGGAAGAGAGCAGTGAAGAGGAAACAACTTCCGAGGAAGAAGAAGGAAAGCTCTGTCTGATGGCCAAGGGAGACAACAGTGATCTTGAGGTAAGTTCCCCATTTCAAGACTTCTCTAGTTCGGATTGGGAAGAAGTATATTCAGAATTGCTTGATACTTATGAAAGAATAAGAAAGGAAAATAAACATTTGAAGAAGAAGATCAGTCAACTGAATAAAGACAGCAATTCAATGGAAAACAAAACTGAACTAGAAATGGAAATCAAGTCTCTGAAAAACAAGCTGAATCAAGTGGACTTAGATGAAGAAAACCACAAGAGAATGTCCGAAGAGAATGAAATGCTAAAAAACGACATTGATGAGCTAAAACTAAAAACTCAAGAATATGAACAGGAAACTAAGTTAAGTCAAGAAAGAAACAATTCACTCAAGGAAGAAAACAGTAAGCTTCTAAAAGAGATAGAAAGAATCCAAGGTGAATTGGAAGATAAACAGGAAGCCTTGGAAAAAATGACCAAGGGTCAAGAAAACTTAAATGCTGTCTTGGGAATAAAAGTAAACTTTCAAAAAGAAGGGTTAGGATACAATCCTACGGCTAAAAAGGAATTCCAAATAAAAACCGTAAATGGGATTGCTGACTCAAAAGGAAAAAGGCCCCTGATTAATCTATATCAAGATAAACAAGAGGATGTAGCTGAATGCTCCTCCAAAAGGAACAATGTCACCAAGGAAGAGAGAAATTTTAAAGAGAAAACAGTCAATCAATATAAGATTCAAAATAATAAACAAGAAACCCAAATTCACAGAAATCACCAAATAAACCAAGTTAAAGGACATAAATCTGGAAAACAAGGTGTCTGGAGACAGGCTGGTCGACAACAGACCCTTCATCTGTCGACCAGAGGATCTGCCAGAACAGGCGCTGGTTACTGGAGAAGCAGTGGTCGACCACAGGTACACCAGATGTCGACCAGAGGTGGTGCCAGAACAGACGCTGAGTTCTGGAGACGCGATGGTCGACCACAGACATATCAAAAGTCGACCATGGCCAGACAAGCAAACAGAAATCACAGGTTTTCTCGGGTAAAACAAAATGAAAACTTGAATACACAAAGGTGGACTCAGATTAAAGAAACTTTAGAACAAAAGCAACCCAATCTGAACAAGTTCAAAAATAAAAATGTACACTGCTCTAACAGAATCTGGGTTCCCAAAGGATTACTGCAGCAATTTCATAACTTTACAAGTCATCTTGGACCCGGGTACCATTGGGGTCCAAAAGTTTCTGTGTAACTTGTGATGCATGTGTGTTTGGCAGCTATACACAACAAGTGGTACTTAGATAGTGGCTGCTCAAGACATATGACAGGGGACAAGGCAAAATTCTCCGAGCTAAACTCAAAAGATGGAGGACATGTGACATTTGGAGGAAATAACAAAGGCAAGATCATTGGAAAAGGTAAGGTAGGTAAGACATCTACAAATAACATTGAAGATGTACTGCTAGTGGATGGCCTTGAATATAATCTTCTTAGCATCAGTCAGCTATGCGACAAAGGCCATCAAGTGGTCTTTGATTCTAAAATCTGTAAAATTCTTGAACCAAATTCGGCTAAAGTTAAGTTTATGGGCAAGAGAATAAATAATGTCTACATGATAGACTTGGATGATCCAGCCCACTCCAACTTGTGCCTCACCGCCAAGAAGGAGGACCTGACTTGGTTGTGGCACCGAAGGCTAGGGCATGTTAGCTACAGGGTGCTGCACAAATTGGTTAAGAATAAAATGGTATCTGGTTTACCTGAAATTTCGTTTGCTCAAAATGTCAAAGTATGTGAATCATGTACCCAAGGTAAGCAAACAAGAAAATCATTCAAAGGTAGAACTGAAAGTCAATCCTCTAGACCACTAGAACTTGTGCACATGGACCTTTTTGGCCCAACAAGAACTGCTAGCCTTAGTGGTAAGAGGTACGGTTATGTACTTGTTGATGATTTCTCTAGATTTACATGGGTCATGTTCTTATCTCATAAAAGTGATGCCTTTTCTGAGTTTCAAGAATTTTACAAAAGGATGAAGCAGGATGGAAAGTCCAAAGTGTGTTCAATAATATCTGATCATGGGGGAGAATTTGAAAATTCAGAGTTTGATGAATTCTGCAGGAACAAAGGAATAAATCACAGGTTCTCATCACCAAGGACGCCAGAGCAAAATGGAGTGGTAGAGAGAAGGAATCGCACACTTGTTGAAATGGCCAGAACCTTGTTGGTTGAAGCCAATCTTCCAAGAAGATTTTGGGCTGAGGCGGTCAATACAGCATGTTATATTGTAAACAGGGCAATGGTAAGACCATCTAGTACGAAAACTCCATATGAGGTGTTCAAAGGTAAGAAGCCATCTCTAGCTCATTTTAGGATCTTCGGTGTAAGGTGTTTTATTCATAACAATGACAAGAGATCATTGGACAAATTTGAACCAAAGAGTGACCCAGGAATCTTCTTGGGATACTCTGACCGATCAAGAGCCTATAGAGTCTACAACACCAAAGATCAGCTAGTTGAAGAATCCCCACATATCACATTCGATGAAAATAATGACTTTGACAAAACTGGACAGGTAGGCAAAGATGAAGATGGGGAATTTCTGGAAGGCAAAGAGGAACCAATGGAGACTGAAGCAGAACCAAAGCAAGGTGATTCCAATGATCAACCCGAAGGAGAGATCATCCCAGGTAACAATTCTGAAAATCTGAGATTTCTCAGAGATCATCCTCTAGATAACATCATTGGAGGAATTAATGAACCGAGGAAAACTAGATCTCAGCTTAAAACAGTTGATGAATTAGATCAGCTAGCCCTTGTATCTCAAGTTGAGCCTAAAAATGTAGAGGAAGCTTTAAGAGATGAATCTTGGATAAATGCCATGCATGAAGAATTAAATCAATTTGAAAGAAATCAGGTTTGGAAACTTGTTCCCAGACCCTCATCTCATCCTGTTATTGGAACCAAATGGGTTTATAAAAATAAGCTTAATGAAGAAGGAGTTGTTATGAGGAACAAGGCTCGATTGGTGGCTAAGGGGTATAACCAAGAATTTGGAGTTGATTTTGAAGAATCATATGCTCCAGTTGCAAGGTTAGAAGCCATTAGAATACTGTTAGCATTTGCGGCGTCCCATGGAATTAAATTGCAGCAAATGGATGTAAAAAGTGCCTTTCTAAATGGCTTTGTAAAGGAAGAAGTCTTTGTGGAACAACCCCCTGGTTTTGAAAATGATGATTTTCCTAATCATGTCTTTAAACTGCATAAGGCTTTGTATGGTTTAAAGCAGGCTCCTAGGGCATGGTACGACAGACTGAGTTCATTCCTCACCAAAAAGGGCTACACAAGAGGTAAAATTGATCAAACATTATTCTCCAAGACCCAAGGTAAGAATATACTAATTGTGCAAATCTATGTGGATGATATTGTGTTTGGATCCACTGAAGCTTCATTATGTACTGAATTTGCAAATCTAATGACCAATGAGTTTGAAATGAGTTTAATGGGTGATTTACAGTTCTTTCTTGGATTGCAGATTCTACAATGTAGAGAAGGCTACTTCATAAATCAATCCAAGTACATAAAGGAGATGCTGAAAAAGTTTGGCATGGAGAGCTGCAAACCAATAGAGTCACCCATGGGGACAAATGCAACATTGGAGGCTGATGTAAAAGGTAACATGGTAGATGCCAAGAAATACAGAGGTATGATCGGATCCTTACTATATTTAACTGCCTCTAGGCCAGACATTCAGTTCAGTGTATGCATGTGTGCTAGATATCAATCTAGCCCTAGAGATTCACATTTAGGGGCTGTCAAGCGTATCTTTCGTTACCTTGCCGGTACCCAAGAATTGGGTTTATGGTATCCTACTTACTGCAAACTAGACTTGATTTCATATTCAGATGCTGATTATGCTGGTTGCAAAATTGATAGGAAGAGTACTAGTGGTTATTGTCAAATATTAGGTGGATGTTTAATATCATGGGCCTCTAAAAAACAGCATTCTGTGGCACTCTCCACTGCTGAGGCTGAGTATGTCGCAGTAGGGAGCTGTGGTACACAGGTTTTGTGGATAAAACATCAACTTCAAGACTACAATGTAGATCTTGGATGTGCACCTATTTTCTGTGACAACACTAGTGCTATTAATTTGTCTAAAAACCCCATTCAACACTCTAGGACAAAACACATTGAGATCCGTCATCACTTTCTAAGAGATGAGGTCTCCAAAGGAAATCTCATGCTTCATTTTGTAGAAACTGAAAAACAACTGGCAGACATTTTCACAAAACCCCTTAACAATGACAGATTTTCAACTCTAAGAAGGGAGTTAGGAATTTGTAGAATTTCTCCTGAAAATTCTTGAAATAATCATATTCATGTGTACTCTACATAGATTCTGTCATTTCTGTCTAAGTTATAGGTCTCTAGTACTGGTCAAGTTTTTGAGTTTGGAAAGTCTTGTGTCGGGTGCAACTTCAGCAAGAATACTGGTTCTCTACGGCTCATCTCTTGTGGTCGACCACAGACAAGGCGCTGGTCGACCAAGGCATCAGGACAGGAAATAGTTAGCTCTGGGAATTCGCAGCTGTCGACCACAGGCGATCCAATGGTCGACAACAGGTTTGTGAGAACGCAGTCTTCTCAACAGGCAGGTTCTGTGTCAGCACAAAGGTCGACCACAGGCCACTCCATGGTCGACAAAGGACCTGAAAAAGGGAAATTGGATCTAATCAAGCTGCTGGCTTTGGTGGGAAATCTTCTGAACTTTTTGGACTCTGAGCTCAGTTTTGGCTTCACTCACTCATCCTCATTCACTTCCCATTCCTTGTGTCTCAATATCTCTTTGTGGTCAGCTTATTGTTCTCTATCTTCAGCAAGGACTCACAAATTGAGGGGGAGTAAAAAGTGTAAACTCATTCCTTAATAAACCATTGAACAACCTAACCACCTCTTACAAGAAAATCACCAAAGTCATCAATGAGAGTAAATGTTAAGTGTAGTAATGAGAATTTGACCTGTACTACTGCAATAAATTCAAACCATAACTATGACTCTGACTCAAGACTATTGAGAACTTATGTTTTTTGTAATGAGACTGTTTCTCTACCTGTGTCTGTGTTGGACAGTGAAAATAAACGCAGCTATAGCATGAATGTATATGGAATACGCCATAATTCTGCCTACTTGGTAGAGCAATGGACTGAGTTCTGAGAAACTACTGTTCTCCATCACAAAGCAAAATTGGCTGAAAAATTAAGTGGGAGACATGTATGTCATGAAGACTCAATCTACCTCTGCCACTCTCAAAATTATTAATTGGGTATCCTGAGTAACTGGGGATATTGGCGTCTGATAAACGTATATCCTCACGGATAAAAAGTGTGTCCCAGTTAAAAGTGGAATGGTTAGACATGCTAAGTAGCCGGGGTTTCTGGCGTGTAAAAAGCGTGTCTCTTCGTGTGGAAAAGCATGTGATAAACCTGACCACAGCTTTTAAATATTCCAAAACGAAAAGGCAACAAAAATGGTTGACCTAATGCACTATATGCAAATAGAGGCATAAAACACTGTTCAGCTTGTTCAGCTAGTAAAATTATCTCATGAACCATATTATAAGTTTAAGGAGCCGTGAGTAAGACAGTGGATATGGGGAGTCAATTTATTGGGGCAATACTTTCAAATTCTTTGAACCACAAGACCCATTCGAATTTGTCACAAGGTGGTCTTTGAGAAAGGGAGGAAAGGTTACTTAAATGTCTTATTAAAGAAAGGGGGTACACTTCGATAATTTCCCAAAATATGAGTTATGCTGATTAAATCCTGACCGCTCGTTTGTTTCATCGCGTTGGTTCACTTTTTGCTGTTGACAAAGGGGGAGAGAGAAGCTTTATGTGTCATTGTGTGTCTAGTTGTGTGTCTAGATGTGAGTAGATTGTCAAGTTTACTTTGTCTACGTGTCCTCAGTGTCTTTATCCTTTTTTGAGTCTCTCATGTAATTAGTGCTATTGTTTTTGAAAGCCACATCAAACGAATTGTCTGAATGAAATCTGTGCTATGATAGCCTTGCATGCAATATCAAATGAATTTCATAATCTGTTGTTTGTCACAATGACTCATGGTTGTCATCATCAAAAAGGGGGAGAATGTTGTGCATCCCTTGGTTTTGATGATGACAATAGGATATGTTTGACTAATCTAAGTTCTATCTTGTCTCTTAAAGCAAATGGTTTAGTTATGTGTGTAAAGATAGTGCATTGAATTAATGCCCATTTGATGATGACAAACAATGTTTCTGATCAACTCAATATAAATCGGATAGTTCAATTTACTTCTGATAAGTTAAGTAATTTCAGGTCCACTGAAATCCAAGTGGAATCAACAAATCAGAAGAAGTGTCAAAGGCCGTTTGTCGACCAGGGAAGTGGTTATGGTCGACCAACGAACTCAACCAGAAAAGCATCAGATCATCTGTCTTCTGGAAGCACCTTGGCTGTCGACCAAAGCCCCACCTCTGGTCGACCACAGAACAGCCAGAACATCAGACAGAACTGACGGCCATCTGTAATTTGTTCCTTGTCGACCAGCGACCAGGCTGTGGTCGACCAACGGGCGAAGTGAGTTTCAGCCAGAAGAACCGGCCGTCTGGGGAATGCCCATTGTCGACCAGCGACAGGGTCATGGTCGACCACGGGCTTTATAGCGTCCAGAACCGAACTCTAACCGAATTCAGTTGAGGTTCCTTAAAACCTGCAGATGGTTGTTGCAGGTTGTTGGGCTGCCCAGGAGATAAGATTCCGCACGGGAATCAAGGAAACAATCTTGCTTAGAAGTGGTCAAACTCGTTCTAACGATTGGATTTAAACCGATCCCTGTTTTCTAGCAGATTGGCGCTCGATCTGAAAATTGCGCGGGAAGAACTTCAAAGGCGGTATGAAGAATATAATGCAACTAATCACGAACAAAGAAGAAGTGAGAGAGCATGAAATAGAAGCCAAGGAAGATATACACAGAAGAGGAAGAAGGAGCTCTCCACCAATCAAAGATCTGCAGAAAGGTTAAAGGCAATCTCGTTGCTGCAGAAGGAAGACTTAGCTCAAGACTGTGCGATCTCCAGCAGCAGAACAATCTAGGGCAACTGACTGGAAGATCAACAGGGAGTCTAGGCTTCTTCATAAGAGTGATCAAGTCCCAGGCTGAACATCTATTCTTCTACACACGCCAATATTCAGTCCTGTCTTTCATCACCTGTTCTTATCATCTTTCCATTTGTGATTACAATTATTGTCAAGCTGTGAGGCAGCAGAGTCAAGCTGTGTGTCAGCAGGTACAAGCTGTGTGTCAGCTGTGTTTTGATTGAGATCAGAGATTCTCATAGTGAAGCCTTGCTTGAGTTAAGCAAGGGGTGGATGTAAGTCTCAGGAAGAGACTGAACCACCTTAAAAATCCTCTCTTGTGGTGTGCTTGTGTGTGTTTGATTTTCTATACGTATGCTTGCATCTTTACTATCCGCATTAGTTCTATAATTCATTAATTACCAGTAGCTCATTTGGTCGATAGTTAGTAAATCAAAGAAAGGGGGAAAGATCTATTCACCCCCCCCTCTAGATCTATTCAGTCCGTATCCAACAGAAAGATGCTACCAAAATTTTAAGATAATCATTAAGCACATATAATAAACAACACAGAATGATCAAATATCAATAGACTATCTAACAGGACAATTCAAGGCTTTGTGTTCGATATATGTCATTAGTATCCAAGCATACTAATCACATATACCATAACAAAAGTCTTCAATAGGTAAAAATGAAAAAAAGGGTCATATCCACATTTACGCACACACATTTATATCCACATCCCCCTTCCCATCCACATTCACACACATTCACATTGGCATCATCACCTGTAAATAAAAATTCACATTCACATTCACATACACATTCATATCCACATCCACTTTCACGTCCATATTCACGCACACACATTGACATCGACATCGTCTTCTAGAAAAAAAAATCATATCCGCATTCACATACACATTCATATCAACATCCAAACCTGTCAAAAAAATTAATTCACATACACATTCCCCTCATCCCCCTCCCCTCCCCTCCGCTCACCCTCCCACCCTCCCTTCCCCCCTTCCCTCTCACATTTAAAAAAAAAATCCTCCCACTCTCCAAATTTAAAAAAAAATCACACACACACACTCAAATTTAAAGAAAAAATCCCTCCATCCCACCCTCTACTTTAGCCCCTCCCCTCCCCTCCGCTCTGCCGCCATATCCCGCCGAGCCCCTCTTTCCCCTCCCTACCCTTCCCTCATCCCCCTACCCTCCCCGCCCATCACCCTCCCACCCTCTCTTCCCCGCCCCCTTCCCTCTCTAATTTAGTTAATATTAAACAAGAAAACCTAACAATAAATCAAAGTAATATTATATAAATTAAAATAAAATGAAACAACATGTAAACATGAATTCAAATTTTTACTTATTATTTATTCACAAAAAATCCCATGATTCTTTCGTTCCCGTCCCCTCGATCGATTGTCCTACGATGAATAAAAAATGTATTAAATAAAATAAAAATAAATTATTATATCTATTTGTGTGAGACAGTGAGGGTGAGGGGCTCGACCCCTCCCTCACTGTGAGTGTGCGCCTCCCCCTCCCTGTGTGTCATTGTGTGTGTGTGTCTCTCTGTCTATGCGTGCAGAGTGAGAGAGGGCGGGAGCAGGGAGAGGGGGCCGAGCCCCTCCCCTTCCATGTGTGTCTATGTGTGAGAGTGAGAGTGAAAGAAGGCAGGAGCAGGGAGAGGGGACCGAGCCCCTCCCTGTGTGTGTGTGTGTGCCTTTGTCTGTGTGTGAGAGTGAGAGTGAGAGAGGGCGGGAGCAAGGAGAGGGGGCCGAGCCCCTCCCGCTCCTTGTGTGTCTGTGTGTGCGTGTGTCTGTGTGTGAGAGTGAGAGTGAGAGAGGGCGGGAGCAGAAAGGGGGGAGAGGGCCAATGGGAGAGGGAGATAGGGGAATGCCGATGATGGGGGGGGCCTCCTCGCAGGAGCGGTGGAGCCGACCGAGTGGGATAGAGTGGGAGAGAGCAGCAGCACTGGGGATGGGGAGCTAGGGCTCGTCGCGGGGCAGTGGCGAGGGCTTCGCGGCTCCGGCGGTGGCGAGGCCTACTCATGGTAGTGGCAGACTCTGCCGGCTGGCTGGGACGGAGTGGGAGAGAGCGGCGGCACCGGCAGTGGGGAGATAGGGTTCCTCGCGACGGTGGTGGCGAGGGCTTCATGGCTTCGACTATGGCAAGGCTTCCTTGTCACACCCCGAGCGCGGAAGGAATCCGGTACGCGTGATGAGTTTATATCGATCATGTCAATCAGAGCATAAATGTATTCGACACATAGACAGAGTGGGGAAAAGTAAGGATAACCAAGTCCTTTATTAATCATAAACTTTCAAAGTACTTCTATTACAACTCTTGATGAAAGCACTAGGACTCAATAAAAGAAAAAATACAATGGATGACTCAAGCAAAAGAAAAGGCGGGACTAGATAACATTTTGACGGTTGGAACAGCTCTAAGCTCTTCACTCATGTCCATCCCCATCCGAATAAATCTCGTTATTGGAATTACCTGAAAAATAAGGGAAAATACTAGGTGAGCGAACGCTCAGTAGTAATTATATCTCAAGTGCTAGCTTGCTTTAAGTAAATTACATGTTACATGAATGCAAGTATAGCTATGCATGTTCACATGAAATGACAATAGATAGAGTGTATAGCAAGAGATGACTTAGAATGAACTAGCAAGATATCCAAGATTTCATGTAATTATATCAAGATAGGCAAGCATGTACGTTTATCAAGTCATGTCAAGAATTGGCTATCACGTTATCAAGCAAGAAAGTAAATACCCTTTCTGGGTCCCGCAAGTCATATCATGTCAAGTCTAGTACAAGTACAAGATTCTTGGAATGTCATTTATCTAGAATGATGAGTACTTCGGTGCAATGCCACACCGTGATCAATAATAGCTCCCATGGGCACAAGTACTTTCGGGTGCTTCTCCCAAGACCAGATCAGGCCCTATATGCGCAAGCATTGTGTCATGTATTTTCGACATCCACTATAGTAATAGCCAATATAGAATTCCAAGGAAATGCTCTTGTAGGAATTTTAGGGTAGATCTTGTGGAATAAAAACTCGAGGATAGAACTTGTTACGTGGGGATGTACTACAATCAAAATAGTACAATCACGATACTCATGAAAAATTGGGTCGAATTAGCTCCCTAGTGGGTGCCATCATATCAAGAATAAGCGCTCATATACGTATGGTCGCTCGTTCTTTGTACATGATGAGGTAGAAAGAATCTGTCTTCATAGAGGCACATAATCCTTAAGGGATAGCAATGGTATGGTTTCCCATTCCATTAACTCGAGAAAATATTTTCATGGTATCCAAATAGCATACCATGAGGGCCGGTCTACCATGTTTCTTTAGAGTAACATGGCAATTAAAAAGTGTCATAGGTTTTAGTGGTACAACCTGCTCGGCGGCCTTGAAGGAATCCAAGGCTTCGCATAGACTTACTGAGGTCTCTATGATAAAATCACCAGTCTGAAGGAAGGAATATCCCGCGGAGGGCTCATCTATCACCGAGAAATAGTGGGGTGAACGATAAAACATCGAGAAATGTGGGACTATATCTTCGGACTGAGACATAGTGCTATATAGATACCCACTAACTTGGGTCACAGGAAATCATTCAGAAGAAAATAGAATTCAGGTAAATGGCACCTGAGGTAGTGCCTTCATTTCATTAAATAAAGTCTTGTAGTAAAGGCATCAAATTCAGAATTATACATATTTATATATATACGTTACTTTTCTGGAGAACATATGCTCAGGGTAAATGGCGCCCTGGGCCCAGTCTCCATTTTAGTATATAGCGCCCAGGTTAGGGGCGCTATATCTTGAAGGGTGGCAGGTGTTGACATCCATTTTTTGCCGATAAGTTGATTCATTTCTCTTACTCCCATTTATTGATGCCTCGAGTTGTCCATCACTCGCTGGGCTATTTTCTGACACGTTCTGGGCCAATTTTATGGGTAAACTCCCTCCCTGGCTAGGTCCGAGTTGATTCAGGGCTTAATGGGCCTTGGTTTTGGTTGATTGAGCTTTTCTATAAATTTCAAATGCCCATATACATGTGCGGTCAACCTCAAGCCGTTCCACCATTTGTGCGGTTGATAATGGGCCGTCCAAACATTTAGTGGGTATATTGATTAATTCTCTGAATTATCACCGACAAGCATATATATGGCCTAGTATTAGCCGCATAAGTCCATTGTGCAGTATCTACTAAGCCGGCTATCTCTCAAGAGTCCTAACATCGGTTGGCCATCAGATAATTACCTTGTTGTGTATGTGATTTTGATGCTTACAAAATGACTTTGTTGCTTGGTCTTGTGCTTGAATGATTATTCATGTCTTCATGTGCTTGAACTCATTATCCTCTAGCTATGAAGTATGAAATGATTGTGGAAATGATTACACAATGTTGTTATTGGGATATCATCATGTGGATGCATTTATGACTCTATAAGGTGTTGGGTTCGGTGCGGTGGATTCAGAGGGGGGTGAATGAATCAACCCTTTAAAAATTTCGCTCAAATAAAAATCTAGTTCGCTAACTATACAAAACTAGATAACTCGAACAACTAATTAAAACTCTCCACAGTCAAACACACGGTGTGCAATCAAGCCATATCGTGCCTAAGCATTCATCTAGCGCCAATCAGATAGAAGAAATCAAACCAAAATGCGCAAAGGGTTTCTAGGTGGTTCGGTCCTACAGACCTACGTCCACCCCACACTCAACCCGAGTGTGGATTACTGCTGACTCACAGCTTGAACCGCTGGGCATCACAGCTTGCCTACAACTGCTGGGGACTACAACTTAACCCGTCCAGAGGAATCCTCCTCTGCCCGCTGAGCAACACAGCTTGCTGTCCGAGACCAAGTCTCGCCCGCTGAGGAATTATAGCTTGACCTGTCCAGTGGAATCCTCCACTGCAATCGCTAACTAACAGCTTGAAGAAAGGTAAAAGATGAAACAAAAACAAGTAGACAATCAGCGACTGAAAGCTATAAATGAAATGCACAATATAGCTCTCGCAGGAGCAAGTCTGGTTTGGATATGATCCAATTTCCAGACAACCACTATCTCTCTCTCTCTTTCTCTGCTCGAGCTTTCTATCTCTCTCTTTTTCTTCCCTGCTCTTCTCTTCTCTCTCTTTTTCTTCTTCTTCTCTTTACACTGGATCGTGCAGGCACTCACTGCTTTTGCTCTTCTTCTTCAGCTCTCACAGCTTCAATCTTCCTTCTCTTGAGGAAGAAGTCTTCATATATAAAGCAGCAGCTAGGGCGTGTGACTTCCACATTTCCCGCCCAAAGGCCTCAGTCCTCGTGGCAGCATTTCAGCACAGTGGTTCCACGTGTCACGATCAGGGCACTCCTATTATCCTCGGATCACGTGCCTTCATTAAGCTTCACGAAGAGTACCTATTAGTCAGTCAGATAGAGTTATTAGTTTAAGACTGAAAGCTTGTACAGACTTCGTTCAATGCATGAAGCAATGTATAGACTTAGAGTGAAAGTGCATGCAATGTATAGACTTGATGCAGTGTATGCAGTTCACCGATGCAGTGTATGTAGCGATGCATAGACTTGATCAGTCATCAAAACACACAAGTGCTCATGAGTGTATAGACTTGCTACGACATTAAAGCAACCATGACAGTGTACAGACTTTAAATGTGTTCAGGCAGAACGATGTACAGACTTGTTTGTTCGTGCATGCTACAATGTGTAGGCTTAGTGTTTGTGCAGCTAGCCAATGTATAGACTTGGCGTTATAAAGCACACAGGCTGTACAGACATGTGAATGCAAAGCTATACAGTGCATGAAGAACAATGTGCATACTTGGTAGCATGCAATGTATAGACTTGTGCAGACTGGCTATCATGCGAGTGTATAGACTTGCAATGTGTGCAGCGATGACAATGAATGGACTTGTGTGTGCAGGCTGTACAGACTTGATAGCATGCATGCTGTAAGGCAATGGCTGTACAGACTTGAATGATCGAAGCACACGATGTATATACTTTGAAGCATGTGAACACGGCGCTGTACAGACTTGTGTATGCATGGATGCACTGACTAAGCCACGAGCCAAGTGGCGATGTATAGACTTGTGTTATGCACCCAGACAAATGAATGCATAGACAATGTATATACTTGCTCATGGACTATGCACAGCAAATGTATAGACTTGCTGTAAGGAATGTGCAGACTTGGTGCATGAAGCAAGGAAATGAGGAATGTATAGACTTTCATGATGTATGGACTTGCCAAAGGAGTGATGCATGAGCAGGCAATCAATGTATAGACTTAGCCAAGACGTCGTGAGCAACTGGACGATGTACATACTTGAGCTAAGCAAGGGATGTACAGACTTGAGAGTGCACGATGTATAGACTTGCAGGTGCAACGTAGGTAAAGATACCAATGTATAGACTTCCTATGCCTGCGTGAAATGCGATGTACAGACTTGCTCGATGTACAGACTTCGCCGATGTATAGACTTAGCGAGCAAGACATGAAGCGCTATGTGAGACGCAACATGAGACGGAGCAATCGCCGATGTATAGACTTAGCGAGCAAGACATGAAGCGCACTAGCTGTACAAACATGAAATAATGCATGGACTATGCACATGCATGAAGAGCCCTATCGATGTATAGACTTGATAATGCAATCTAGGGCGATGTACAAACTTGACTAATGCAATCTAGGCAAAACTCTGTACAGACTATATATGCATGAAGAACACTGGCTCTGGATGTATAGACTTAATCGAATGAATCAACCGGAGGTTGTACAGACTAGCCACTAAGGAATGTGCAGACATGCTTTGAAGGATTGTACAGCCATTGAGAAATGTACAGACTTTGAACATAGGTAAAGACAGTAATGTGCAGACTTTGCTCATGTATGGACTTAGTGTGTGCGAGCATGCTAATATGCAATGTGTAGACTTTGATGAATATGCAGCAATGTATAGACTCTAAGTGAGATAGAAGAATGTATAGACTTGCTAACATGCATGAACAATTGGCGATGTATAGACTTGGCCAATGTACAGACTTACCACCAAGACAATGCATGAGCAGGCTGACGATGTTCAGACTAGGCTGCAATGTGTAGACTTGGCATATGCATGAAGATTACAGCAGAGAATGTATGGACTTGCTATATGCATGAACTACCCTATACAGTCTTAAGCAATGTACTGACTTTACAGAAAGTAGTTGAGCAATGCACGGACTATATGATCCAGACAATCGTGCACCAACTATATGCAATGCTATATGAACTGTATGTCTGCACTAATGCAAGATAACACATTCATATGCCCAAAGCAGAACAATCATTCAGACACAGATTCATGATATGCAATGGATTCATGATATGCAAGGTTGACTCATAGTGTTTGCTATCATCAAAATTACAGGGGCACAACAATCTCCCCCTTTTTTGATGATGACAACACTATGAGTCGCACTGACTCATGTCAAACTATTCTCTCCCTTCGACTTTATCAAAAAGAAAATAGTTTGAAATGAGAAATACAAACATGCATGCAATGATTGAATGAATTAAATACTCCCCCTTTGATTCAGTCAGTTAGACATGAAAGACACAGAGGCAGTTAAACAATGAAGCACTAAACAAGTCTATGTTGCAGATGTATGCTCTCCTATACCAGCCAGATAAGATCATGCACAAAACAAGTCTATGATGCAGATGTTAATCTCCCCCTTAAAACCAGAAAAGAGTTGAGGTATGTCAAGAGGTGAAACATCTATCAGAAAAAACACATGGGCACTCAAGGATTACCACAATCTGTAAGCACAATGAATAAATGAGGAAGCAAGATTTTCGTTATCACACCAAATTCATAAATCTTGATAACCGAATTTCAGACTCTTCAATTTTAATGGATTATGAATGAGTTGAAACTTACTTTCATGATTTAAGAGTGATGTATTCAAAGTTTATCAAGAAAATTCAATACTCGTATCTGAAACACCTTTTAATAGAAATGAACCAAAAACTCATCTGATATTCATGTTTAACCTCCTTCCATATTACTTATTTAAATTCAATGACTCCTATGGAAGTTACACAAGATAATATTGAGATTAAACAGACATAAATGTGTCTGAACTTGTCTTTAGTTTTTCAGAATTTTCTATTGATCAGCACTTATTTTTTGAGCAAGTTTGGTTAGGTCAACAGCTTTTTACATGAGGCACAACACTTCTTAGGTGAAGTGACCCAGTTACTCAATGTGACAACTATATTGCCTCTCAAAGAGAACAGTGTTAGCAATTTGGAGTGTCTTTTTACACAAGGAGACACCTTGATCAGAGGTCAGAATCCCCAGTTACTCAACACAGCCAAGCCATTGCTCTGCCAGATTTTTAAACATTTTTATAAGAGAGGTAACTATGGCACATCATGACATGGGCTTGCTCTATTTCTTTGATAGAGAACCCAGTTTCTCTGTGACCAAAGTCATTGCTCCGATCAAGATTTCGTTCAAGTATTTTCAGATTATACAGACATTTCTCAGATCACTGAAAAGTTTAAGAACAATACCAACTACATGTATCTTAACCAAGGAAAGCCATGATTTTAAAATTTCAGATTTCAGAAGGTTTTGCATAAAATTACATGAGATAGTTGGTTAAGATTTATTAAACAAATGATTTAGATACTTTCCAGTCTTTTCGATCAAAACTTAATGAATACATTAGTCTTAAATCAATTTGATTCATCAGACATTCTTAAGCCAGTATAATAGAAGATTCTTCTTTTCAAAATATTTCTGATTTATGATTAGGGTGCATTGACTAAAATATTTCCTCATTCAGATGAATCAACATTGACATTGCAGCAAATCAGTGGAGTCAACAAAGCATTTTTATTGAGAAAATAGCAGAAAGCAATCATGATGAGACAAGGATTGAACATTAGAATAGTTCAGTTTAGAAGTCAATAGCTGAGTCTGGAGTACAGACAGAATAGCTACACAAGTGGAGACAGTAGTGAATTCATATTTGCCAAGAGAATGGATCAGATTGCTAGACTGCCAAGAGTTCAAGAGGTGAATAAGGAATGCTCCCCCTGTCTAGATACATCATGTGAAGGATAAAACATAAGCAGCAATCTGATTGATCAAAAATAGTTGGACTCCCCCTGACTATATGCATGAAATGTATTGAAAGCACATCACGTGATATCAAATTTTACATTCAGATATGATTCATGCAAATTAGACAGAAGAGAATTACCATAAGCATGATTGTACAATTCATATTTCAGAAAACTTCAGTTTAGCACCAACAGATCAACATGATATGCAGTCATTTCAAGTTCACAATTTCATATAATGGAATTTAAACTGGATGGTCAGAACAAACCTGAAGAGCAGGATCCTGGGGTCTTCCTATTGAGTGCCCTGGTTTATTTACCCCTCTTTTTCATACCAAGGCACACATGTAGCATGTTAATCAACTTGATCCTGCAGGGACCAAACCAGCTTTGGGTCTTGCGTTAGCCCTAACAGGTGTTCTAAATAATTTCTTAGCAACATGGTCATCATATTCCATCAGAAGACAATCAAACATAGAATGTCCAAGTTTTCCACAATAATAACATGAAGTCACAGAATTTTTGTTTTTATTATTCATATTAGCAGAAACATGATGCCCATGTGCATGCGCATGAGTATGAAAATTATGTGTATGAGCATGATTGTTTCTTTCATTAACATGAAAATTTTTCTTTCCATAATCAGCCAACCAACAGTTGGCAGCTTTGTGGCCTAGCTTACCACATTCAAAACATGCAAATTTCACAAATTATTTTCCAGGGAATTTGACAGCATGGGGGTTAACATAATTCTTCTGAACATGCCAATAGTCCTTGACTGTATGGCCATACTTTCCACATTCAAAGCACCTAACATGCTTACTTCTAGATCCAGAATTATTCCTATAATTCCCTGACCAACACTCAACAGCCTTATGACCTGGCTTGTTGCAATTGAAACAAGTGATGTGCTGGTTAGACGTGAGTTTGTTTCTTTTGTGCCCATGATGATTTGCAGTGTATCTAGCATGCATCATGTCATCAGATTTCATAGCATAGCACTCATTCATTAAGTGACCATACCTACCACAGTAATAGCATGAAGCATCAGATTTCCTAGGGGCATGGTTTCTGATGGATGAATTCTTAGAGTGCATTGCTTTACTTGCATGCTCATCATTTGTCAATATTCTGCAATCATCCATTACATGGCCTACCTTGCCACAGTAATGGCATGAGACACTCTTATCAGATGCATACGAATTAGTAGGTGAGTTATGAGCAGTATGCATTGATCCATCAGATACCACAGAGCTGTCAGATTTTAGGGCACAAGAAGGGACATTTTTGACCTTATTTTTCTTACCTTTCTTGTTCAATTGTGTACCCTTGTTCACAGCTTTTGTTTGTTTTTCATTTTTCTGAGCCTTGAATTGAAAAATTGAAGATGTAGATGTTTTAGGAGGCTCAGAGCAGCTTGCAATGTCAGAGCTGCGAACAAAGGTGGTGTACAGGTTTTTCTTAACAAATTTTTCAACTTGAGAATTGCATCCTTCCTCTCCATTAGATTTAGTGACTTTATCGCATAAAGGAGCATTCATTTTCTCTTTTCCCTTGACAGATTTAGGCATGGAGAGAACAAGTTTATTTACTCCAGATTGCAAAGAGGAGATTTTGAGTTCAGAATTTATCAAATCTTCTTCACATAAGAGAATCTGTCTCTGCATAGCATCATTCAGGTTTTTGACCACTTCTAATTCCTGTTTCAATTTTTCTTCCTTATCAGATTGGATTTCTTTCTTAGTTGCATTCTCTTTCTCAAGGATTAGCCATTTTTCAGATGCAACAGTGTTCAAGCCCATGAGTTTCTTATTTTGTTCATTTAGCTCTTTAATTTTCTCATGCAAATTCTTTATTTCTTCATCACATTCTTCATTTCTAGACAACATTTTCAATTCCTCAACCAGTTCCTTTTGTCTTTCTTCCACTTTAATTTTCTCAGCAATCAGATTTTTGTGATCCTCTTTGAACGAAGCAATTTATTTATTGAGCCGTTCATTTTCACTATAGAGTTCCTCATTGCGCTCACGCAAAGCTGAGCACATGTTACAGCTTGACTCTACAGAAGAAATATGCATTGCTTCCTTGTTGATTTTATTCAGACTAGCCTTGAGATCTTCATTATCCTTTTGAACTTTAACAATTTCAGATTTTAGAGAACCATTTTGTTCCTTAAAGTTATGAACATCTATTAAGCATGTCTCATAAGACTGTTTCAGTGTAGGACAAATATCACAAGTGACTTCAGATTTGCATTGTTCAATCCTTTTCTTTAGCCTTTTGTTCTCAGATTTCAAATTTTGGATTTGTTCAGCAGAATTTTCGTCATTAGTAATGTAACTTAGCTGTTCTATTAGAGCTTCTTCTCTCTGTTCATCTTTCAAACTTTTATTGAGCAATTCATTATTCTCATTTCTTAGTGAGGCAACTAGATCCTTATACCATTCAAGATCAAATTGAAGACTCTCGTTAACTTCTTTCAAACATGAGCAATCCTTGCAAACAGATTCACATGTGATTTAAGCATTGACTTTTGAACTCTATTTCCTAAGACATTCATTCTCATATTTTAAGACATTCAATTCAGAGCTAACACACTCTAAATCTTTTACCATTTTTTCATTCTGAACTACATTATCGTTATGAGCCTGATCATCATCAATCAAGCTAAGTGTTTCCTTCAGTTCAGCAATTTCAGCAGTTTCATAAGCATTTCTTTCTCAGATTTCAAGTGATCTAGATCTGATGTAACAGAATCAAACTCTTTTAGTTGTCTTCTGAATATCTCATTTTCTGTCTTCAGAATTACCATATCCTCACCTCCAGAATTAACATTCACATGATCATTCAACTTCCTTTTTAGAGATTTATTTCATTTTTTCAACTTTTCATAAGAATCAAGCAAATCATTCTATGCTACAATCCAATCATCCATATCATAATTATCAAATTCAGAAGGTACCTCATCTTCATCTTCCTCTTCATTTTCTTTTTGCTGTCCATGATCGTCAACCATCAGACATGTATTGCGATTCCTGGCAAGCTTCAGTTTCTCTAAAATCTCCTTGGCAGACATGCAAGAAGAAACACATGAAATTAGAGCTCTGTCAAGTGATGCTTTCATTAAATCTAATGCTCTCGAGTTGACAGAGTCTTTCAGTCTATCCTTATCAGTCCATCAAGATTTATCTTTTGATAATTTGTGTGGACCGTGGACTATTACTTTCTAAAGCTCAGGGTCAGTCGATCTAACATATCGATGTAAGTTCTTCAGCCATAGATCAAGATCATTACCTTTGAAAAATGGTGGATGAGCCATTAAAACAGATAGCAACCAACAGCGCACAAAACAATCGACAAAAATGCACCAAAACCAGATAAGCAAAGCAAGGCACTAAGTCAGTGAAACGAAACACCGAGCATAAGAAACCCACTCTGATATGCACCACAGAAGATGCAGGATCTGCTACGGATTGTTAGATCCTATGCACAACAACCTGCTCTGATACCAAGTGTTGGGTTCGGTGCGGTGGATTCAGAGGGGGGTGAATGAATCAACCCTTTAAAAATTTCGCTAAAATAAAAATCCAGTTCACTAACTAGACAAAACTAGATAACCTGAACAACTAATTAAAACTCTCCACAGTCAAACAGACGGTGTGCAATCAAGCCATATCGTGCCTAAGCATTCATCTAGCGCCAATCAGATAGAAGAAATCAAACCAAAGTGCGCAAAGGGTTTTTAGGTGGTTCGGTCCTCCAGAACTACGTCCACCCCACACTCAACCCGAGTGTGGATTACTGCTGACTCACAGCTTGAACTGCTGGGCATCACAGCTTGCCTACAACCGTTGGGGACTACATCTTAACCCATCCAGAGGAATCCTCCTCTGCCCGCTGAGCAACACAGCTTGCTGTCCGAGACCAAGTCTCGCCCGCTGAGGAATTACAGCTTGACCTGTCCAGTGGAATACTCCACTGCAATCGCTGACTAACAGCTTGAAGAAAGGTAAAAGATGAAACAAAAACAAGTAGACAATCAGTGACTGAAAGCTGTAAATGAAATGCACAATATAGCTCTCGCAGGAGCAAGTCTGGTTTGGATATGATCCAATTTCCAGACAACCACTATCTCTCTCTCTCTTTCTCTGCTCGAGCTTTCTATCTCTCTATTTTTCTTCTCTGCTCTTCTCTTCTCTCTCTTTTTCTTCTTCTTCTCTTTACACTGGATCGTGCAGGCACTCACTGCTTTTGCTCTTCTTCTTCAACTCTCACAGCTTTAATCTTCCTTCTCCTGAGGAAGAAGTCTTCATATATAAAGCAGCAGCTAGGGCGTGTGACTTCCACATTTCCCGCCCAAAGGCCTCAGTCCTCGTGGTAGCATTTCAGCACAGTGGTTCCACGTGTCACGATCAGGACACTCATATTATCCTCGGATCACGTGCCTTTATTAAGCTTCACGAAGAGTACCTGTCAGTCAGTCAGATAGAGTTATCAGTTTAAGACTGAAAGCTTGTACAGACTTCGTTCAATGCATGAAGCAATGTATAGACTTAGAGTGAAAGTGCATGCAATGTATAGACTGGATGCAGTGTATGCAGTTCACCGATGCAATGTATGCAGCGATGCATAGACTTGATCAGTCATCAAAACACACAAGTGCTCATGAGTGTATAGACTTGCTACGGCATCAAAGCAACCATGACAGTGTACAGACTTTAAATGTGTGCAGGCAGAACGATGTACAGACTTGTTTGTTCATGCATGCTACAATGTGTAGGCTTAGTGTTTGTGCAGCTAGCCAATGTATAGACTTGGCATTATAAAGCACACAGGCTGTACAGACTTGTGAATGCAAAGCTATACAGTGCACGAAGAACAATGTGCATACTTGGTAGCATGCAATGTATAGACTTGTGCAAACTGGCTATCATGCGAGTGTATAGACTTGCAGTGTGTGCAGCGATGACAATGAATGGACTTGTGTGTGCAGGCTGTATAGACTTGATAGCGTGCATGCTGCAAGGTAATGGCTGTACAGACTTGAATGCTCGAAGCACATGATGTATAGACTTTGAAGCATGTGAACACGGCGCTGTACAGACTTGTGTATGCATGGATGCACTAACTAAGCCACGAGCCAAGTGGCGATGTATAGACTTGTGTTATGCACCCAGACAAATGAATGCATAGACAATGTATATACTTGCTCATGGACTATGCACAGCGAATGTATAGACTTGCTGTAAGGAATGTGCAGACTTGGTGCATGAAGCAAGGAAATGAGGAATGTATAGACTTTCATGATGTATGGACTTGCCAAAGGAGTGATGCATGAGCAGGCAATCAATGTATAGACTTAGCCAAGACATCGTGAGCAACTGGACGATGTACATACTTGAGCTAAGCAAGGGCTGTACAGATATGAGAGTGCACGATGTATAGACTTGCAAGTGCAACATAGGTAAAGATACCAATGTATAGACTTCCTATGCCTGCGTGAAATGCGATGTATAGACTTGCTCGATGTACAGACTTCGCCGATGTATAGACTTAGCGAGCAAGACATGAAGCGCTATGTGAGACGCAACATGAGACGGAGCAATCGCCGATGTATAGACTTAGCAAGCAAGACATGAAGCGCACCGGCTGTACAGATATGAAATAATGCATGGACTATGCACATGCATGAAGAGCCCTGTCGATGTATAGACTTCATAATGCAATCTAGGGCGATGTACAGACTTGACTAATGCAGTCTAGGCAAAACTCTATACAGACTATATATGCATGAAGAACACTGGCTCTGGCTGTATAGACTTGATCGAATGAATCAACCGGAGGTTGTACAGACTAGCCACTAAGGAGTGTGCAGACATGCTTTGAAGGATTGTACAGCCATTGAGAAATGTACAGACTTTGAACATAGGTAAAGACAGCAATGTGCAGACTTTGCTCATGTATGGACTTAGTGTGTGCGAGCATGCTAATATGCAATGTGTAGAATTTGATGAATATGCAGCAATGTATAGACTCTAAGTGAGATGGAGGAATGTATAGACTTGCTCACATGCTTGAACAATTGGCGATGTATAGACTTGGCCAATGTACAGACTTACCACCAAGACGATGCATGAGCAGGCTGACGATGTTCAGACTAGGCTGCAATGTGTAGACTTGGCATATGCATGAAGATTACAGCAGAGAATGTATGGACTTGCTGTATTCATGAACTACCATGTACAGTCTTAAGCAATGTACTGACTTTACAGAAAGCAGTTGAGCAATGCACGGACTATATGCTCCAGACAATCGTGCACCAACTATATGCAATGCTATATGAACGGTATGTCTGCACTAATGCAAGATAACACATTCATATGCCCAAAGCAGAACAATCATTCAGACACAGATTCATGATATGCAATGGATTCATGATATGCAAGGCTGACTCATAGTGTTTGCTATCATCAAAATCACAGGGGCACAACATAAGGCTCATATGTGCTTTGATGTTAGAACATTGCATATACACTGCATATTCACTTGGTAAGAGGCATATACATTGCATATTCACTTGGTATGATTGCTTTGTATTCAATGAGAAAGCCTTTGTAGAAAACATGCTTGGATAAATGTCATATTGAGCCTCATGTCATGCATGTGTACTTTGGTAATGCTAAATGAATGATTGAGATGCAAACACCATTGCTAACCCCCAAGGTAATGATGTGTGGATTGATGAGTTTGGATGATGATCAAATGGAATGTGACTCAATATTATTTTGCGTGGCTTGGCTCCTCACTCTTTAAATTCCAAAATTAGTTGCATCATGCAATGGTGACTGATGCTCGGACTTATTTCACAAGAACTTATGGTTCTATTAGAGAATGTGAAATGAAATGGGTTGGTTGGTGAGGTTAACATTAAAGCAAAACTAATTTTCTCTTTGTGTTTTGTAGGATGGAAGAACTCCTTACAACCCTCTTTCATCACTCCAAAACTCACGGTGAAGTTGGAGCTTTCATTCTTAGCAATATAGGCCATTGGGCCTTCTGTAGGAACAGGTGTCGACACCCAGTGTTGACTCCTGCTTCCAGGATGCTCTGTTAGGGCAATTTCAGACCTAGGAAGAGAGGTGTCGACACCTACCTGCACTGGTTCTGGCTGCAGGCCAAACACCTGGTGTCGACACCAGGTGTCCAGCACTCTATTTTCGGCTTTCTGTAAACACCTGGGCACCAGATGTCGACACCAGGTGTCGACACCTGTGCGGCGCCGTGAAAGATGACTTTCATGTTCGAGCACTGAAAGTCCATCAAACCCAGTCAAACCGCGCTCAAATCACTCCCTAATTTGTGGATCTTGTCCCAAAGCTGTCCCTTGACCGTCCTAGTAGCATATATACATCTTATTGGGTTGTAAACCCCAGGGGAACAACACTAGATCTGATTTTTCATTTTGTTCTTAACCCTTGTATGTGCAGGGACGCTGCTGCAGCTCCAGGGCTTCTTCCACAACGTTTTGGGCATGCAAGTGAAAGGAAGAAGGCTCCTTCCAAGTCTCCAAACGACCATCTACTGGAAGCTGCGTGGAAAATCAAGATACAACCATTGTGCTTGCAAGAATCGATCATCTTTCTTCAAGAACGGTTTTCATACTGCAGAAGCATTCAAATATGTTTGAAGGAGAGACAAGGGGGAGCTCTAATCACTACAAAATCTTCCACATTCTGATTTCTCAAAATCTTTGTTGATAGAGCTTGAATATCCGCTTTAAGACATTATAGGAGGGTTTTATATGTCCTTTGTCCACTCTCTCTTGCATATATATATATGAGCTGTGATTTTTATGATACAACAATCCTAATGCTCATGTGTTTTTTCATATAGGTGAAGAAAAAGGGAAAAACGGAGTGAAGCTCTTGCAAGGAGGATATGATCTACCACTGTGAGGATCTGGAGCTCATGGAAGAAGAAAAATAGGATCGGCTCGAGGAGAGAAAGAAGATGATGTCTAAATCATGATCATCCGTCAACGAGCCAAGAAGAATCAGATTTTGTTGAAGAAGGGGGAGCCTTTTACTTGATGCATCTTTCTAGTTTCCATCTATATAATTTGCTTGAGGGGTCATAGCATATATTTATCTTTGATTCATATACATTTGAGAGAATACTTTATGTGGGTGTTCGGAGAAAGGGGTCTCCGAGTGTGTGTGTTGTCATATGTGTGTCGATTTGTGCGGAGTATATCCGCGTGTGTAGTTGGGAGTTTTCTCCCGTGTGGTTGTGTAGGAATCATCCTACGTGTGTATGGACGGAGTTGTGTCTCCGTGTAAGGTATTTAGTGTGGGGTGTGTTCCCCAGCGGTGTGTGTGTGTGTGTGTGTATGTGTGTGTGTGTGTGTGCGTGCGTGCGTGCGTGCTGCTGTTGCAGTAATTTGAGGCAAGGCCTCATGTGTGTGCTGTTGGGGTTCGTCCCCGTGTTGCTACTTTTTGTAGCGTGTAGTGAAGCCTCACCGGTTTGGTGAGGGGTGGACGTAGGATGCCCGTCGTGGTCCTGAACCACCTTAAAAATTCCCGTGTCTTGTGGTTTGTTCCTTGTGATTGTGTGTTTCAGTATCCTTTCTGTTATGCAATCGTGTGAGCTCGGTGAGATTGACTGAATTAAGTTTAAACATGTTTAGATTAAATTCCTCAATATGATCAATCTTGTAAATTCCGATGTGTGCTAATTTGTGTTTTTAATTGGACATAGTTTTTAGTAGACGGATCTATTCACCCCCCCTCTAGATCCGTATTCTTGCACTACGGGACCCAACAATTGGTATCAGAGCGAGGCTCTGTTGTCCCTAGATCTTGCGATCTATAGAGTGATCTTAGTACATTCTACAATCATGAATTTTCTGCTGAACATATCTCAATGAATTGTTTGCTAATCTTTACTGGTTCGAATTTCAATTCATGGCTAGGCAAACTGTGTGTGGTGATCAATTCTATTAATCCTAGCCTTTGGAAACTGATTTATTATGGTCCACACATATTACCTCTAGATGAGACCAAGTGGTCTAATCAGGATAAAATGATGCATCACGATAATGCTACTGCTTTTAGTTTATTGAAAGCTTCTGTAAGTACTAACAAGTTTCTATTTGTATCTTCGTGTAGGACGGCAAAGGAGCTTATGGACCGGTTGATCAAAGCTCAAGAGATGGAAAGACAAGAATGTCTCATGGCCGATGATGTTGATCAACAAAGCGACGAAAATGTAGAAGAGGTAAATTCTGATTCTGAAGAATTTACTCTTGATGATCTTGTTGATGCTTATGATGAGTTGGAAAAATAATATAAGAAAATCAAGTCAGAAAATAGAAAATTGAAAAAGAAATCTGAAAACATGCTCCATGAAAGTGGATCTTGTAATAAATGTTCTGAGCTTGATAACTTGAATGAACTTTTAGAGCATGATGTTGAGTGTCACAAAGAAACCATTGCTTGTTTGAGAAATGAAAATGTTGCCCTCAAGAATAAAATCGATCAATTGGAGAAAACTGAAAAAGATCGAAGAAACAAAATGGAATCAAACTCTATTGATCAGGATATTTGCAATGAATTGATTATGAATGATAAACTTACAAATGAAAATGAAGAACTTAAAAAGGAGAATAGTGCAATACTAATTCAGATCTCCCTGCTTGAAAGTAGATTGAAAAATCTTGAAAAAGGGAAATCTGTGATTGTTGATGAATCTATTAAAATGCTTGTTCTTGAACAAGAAATAGCTAACTATGAATTACACATTGCATCCCTTGAATCTGAAATTATTGACTTGAATGCATCATTGTCTAAGTTTGTAAATGGGAAAGAAAATTTGAACAAGATATTGGGGACTAAGGTGAATTTCTAAAGAGAGGGGCTGGGCTATAATCCTGTGAACAAAAAGAATTTTAAAAATAAAGTCTATATATCATTTGTTCATATTTCAAACATAGCCAGCACATCAAATGGATCTCCAAATCAATCTGCTCCTCAAACAACCAAGAGATCAAATGAAAATCTGAAAAAGAAACAAAACCTGAATCGAAAGGCTAAAAATATTGTTGGTGTCACGATGAATGCCAAGAAAAATCATGTTGCACAAACACATACATTCACAAAGAAAATCTCATATTTTTATTGTGGTGAACTTGGTCATATGATGCATGATTGCCTTTTGATGAAATCTGAAGATCTAGAAACACGCAACAAAATGAAGGGCTTCACAAAGCTAAGAAAGTTTTTGAACAAAAAAAGAACTTTTGATAACTCTTATGTTCATGCAAGAAGACCATTTGAAAGATTTACTCCATTGAACTGTTTTCATTGTGGAAGGTTCGGTCACAGGATAAATAATTACTTTAGTTTGAAAAATGATAACATCTCTACAAACCCATAGAAATTCCATGCTCATTCTTACAAGAAGAATCTGAAGTCTTTTGGTTGTTGTCATTATTGTGGTGAGTTTGGGCATACCATGCATGATTGCTCCTTAATGCATTTTGATGATATGCATGCCCAAAGACTGTGGAAGGCACCCACTAGGGGTGCAACTAACCATCTGGGACCCAAGAAGGTTTTGGTACCTAAAACTATTGAATGAGAACTCTTGTTGCAGGATTGCCTTGAGGCCAAGAGGAACGCTTAAAGTCGACTTGGCCAGCTTTGGTGTGATGCCTTGGTAAACATGGGCTTGTCCTTGACTTGATACTGATTTGTAAGTTGGTTGTTCATGCTATGTGCACATTAATTGTGTGAATTCTCAGTTCATATTGTTGGAATTTAAGTCTCCAACATGTAGGTTTGAAGAGGCAGTCTTGTGTATTTTATGTGCATCAACCTTGTCTACACATGTGGTTAGACTTGGTCCTTCATGTGCATTGACCATTGCTACACATGGACAGACCTGGGTCCTTCATGTGTTTAGTCTTGTGCTTTATATGCATATATTTGACTCTTTACATTGTTGGACTAAACTTGAAATGTTTGAACCGAACATTGAACTCATGTCAGCTTGAGTGAATCACTTGTATTGATAGCTGCAACTCATCATACATACTTGCAGCTTATAGGAGATTATCTTGTGGAAGAAAAGTATTGAAATTGACCTTCTCATTTGTATTGAATTGAGATTGACATGAAATTGAGTTTCTGATATTGCAGGTTGAGAGAGAGAGAGAGAGTTCTATGTGATGAAAAGCCTTGAAGTTAGTTTCTTCATATGCATTGGCTTAATATTGACATGAATTGAGCTCTTTACAGTGCAGGTTTGATTATGGCCATCAACCCTTGAAATCATGGTAAGAATTAATTGTTTGAATGCATCTCCATGTGTCTAGATTGAGGTTAATTCATGTATAGCATTTCTGGGCTTAGATTAACTATCTTAGGCAATTTTGCATGTTTCCTCAGTTGATGTCGACACCTGGTGTCGACACCTGGTCTGGCAGATCCGGAACATGTCTATGCTTTGGGTTTTGTAATGCCCATCTTGAGGTTCGATTGGTTTGAGCTTTTACCCCATTACCCTTAGGATTTCTCTTCATATTCTAAAGGGGTTTTGGAAGGGTTTTGGCATGGGGTTCTTGTATTTTTATATCCTTACATGATGCTATCTATAAGATGCGAATTTGGGGTCTCAATGGAACTCCTTTGCTTAATATCATTCTATTTCTTGCAGGAGAGAAAGAAAGGAGCTCAAGAGAATTTCAATGCCAGATTTGATCTACTTCCATTTCTTTTGGTTAATATCATTATATTTCTTGCAGGAGAGAAAGAAAGGAGGTCAAGAGGACTTCAATGCCAGATTTGATCTACTTCCATTGAGATTTGGAGCTTGTTGATGAAGATTACAGCAAGCGGAATAAAGTGAAGAATTTGAGGATGTTAATAAAGGTAACTCAATGAAAAGGTGAGAAAATAAATTATTTGGCTAAAGCTCTATGGGCTTGATGCCAGTGCCATCTCTTGACAGACAGTGAATTTGAAATTGTTATTCAATGCCCATGTGTTTGCTAAACCCCCGATGTCATATGGGATTGCATTGTATTTTTCTAATCATCATTTAAATGATTACATGGTATATAAAATGGTGACATATGGAGGGGCAGGTCATGCCTATCTGAAAGCTATCACCATGCGTGAGAATGTGCCTCCGCTCGGTACCATGAATCATCTATGCATATGACATCAAACTTAAATGAATTTTCTGAAATCATACATTAATTATGGGGGAGTCTTGCAAGCTGAAAATTTTGAGATTGATGTTTTTCCATTCTATCAGCATGATGATGTTATTCTGTGGTTGAACTTTTTGAGGACTAAATTTGATCAATATTCCGTGGTCTGTACTAATATGCTACTCATCCTTTAGATAAAAGTAAAACTGTTTTCAAGAAAAAGTTCACATGTGATGATTTTGATGCTTTGAATGAATTTCTTGAATTCTCTTTTCAAAGTAAAATTATTTTCTCACATTTTAACAAAAAAAGAAAAAATGTATGTCATGCATCAGTTGCATTAGGTGCATATAGAGTGTCATGTGAAATCTGAAATCTTGTATCACATTGCATATTTACATATCATTCTCTGCATATCATTCACATAGTGCTTTTGGAAGATGAAGCTCATCGCGTGTCTTGTTGCATAGTTGACATTTTCAGCATACATATAGTGCATATTTTAAAATGCATCATTTTGAACATTTCATGTTGCATAAATGCCAAAATGAATACTCCCAACAATGGTATCATACCTTTGGGGCCAGCAATTCCAGCACTGAAATTGCATATCTTTGCATTCTGCACTACATATATGCATATCTCCATTGTATGTTTGCATGTTAATATATGCAAAAACCCCTTCCTTTGAAACTTCTAAGACCAAATACTCCATTGATAAATATTGTTGCATCTGAGTCTTAACAAGTGTGCTTCATGTCAAACTCTCAGAGGGAGCATTTCATGCTTATTGCATTTACATAGGGGGAGCTGCACTATCTTATTTTGAGTTAAATTTTCTCCATACATGTTAAATCAAATTCACACACTTCATGCATTATAATGTGAAATTGAGTGTTATTCATAAAGATATAAGAGTTTCATTTCAACACTCTAAAGTAATTCAACTTGCTGCATGGATAATAAGAGACAGTTGAGGAAAAAGTTACCTGCCTCCACATAAAAAAAATGGTTGAAATGAAAGGCAGAGTAATGCTTTGTTTCACTGAGTAAATTGGGCACATGTCACCTGAGACGTGATGTGGTTCATTTCTGAAAAGTGTTGACTAAAGTATCTCTATTCAAAATGAGGTGAAATGGTTTAGTATTCTGAGTAACCGGAGATTCTGGCATGAGCTCCATGTGTCTCCTCGCGTAAAAAAGAATTATTTGAACCTGATCATTATTAGAAAAACTCAGATTGTCAGTGTGAAAAATTCTGATGATAAATTTGATTGAGGCAGAGCGAAGTCTCCAATACGCTGCTCTCATGATTGAAATGCAGTTTGTGTAATTATTATTGTGTTTAATTGAAAATATGGTTATCCATATGGCTAGAATTCATTCTCATGTTACTCACTTACACGTGATAATTTGATTTGATATGTATTCTGAAAATTTGATTAACTGCATGACCTGCTGTACGTCTTCTCCTATCTATCTGCACAATCCTGTAGGTGTAATCATGAGAACTCTGATCTTAATGACTCACTTGCACTTTTTGTACACCTATCCCTTCACTCTAAATAAAATGGGGGAGCTATATTGCATGTGTATGTATATCTATTTGCCTGTGATCAATCATACTGGATCATCTTACTTGCATTCTGCATGTCCATATTGTCCACATTTGCATTTCATAGTTGTACCATTAGTTCATGCATATTGTGCATATTGGTTCTCTTTATAAACACAAAAAATGTTGTTTTTGGTTTTTGCTGCCATCATGGATTCCCCATCATGATCCCCATTTTTGATTATGTCAAAGGGGGAGAGAGCATTATAGCATAACATTTTGTCATCATCAAAATGGGGGAGATTGTTGTGTATGTGATTTTGATGTTTACAAAATGACTTTGTTGCTTGGTCTTGTGCTTGAATGATTATTTATGTCTTCATGTGCTTGAACTCATTATCCTCTAGCTATGAAGTATGAAATGATTGTGGAAATGATTACACAATATTGTTATTGGGATATCATCATGTGGATGTATTTATGACTCTATAAGGCTCATATGTGCTTTGATGTTAGCACATTACATATACACTGCATATTCACTTGGTAAGAGGCATATATATTGCATATTCACTTGGTAGGATTGCTTTGTATTCAATGAGAAAGCCTTTGTGGAAAACATGCTTGGATAAATGTCATATTGAGCCTCATGTCATGCATGTGTACTTTGGTAATGCTAAATGAATGATTGAGATGCAAACACCATTGCTAGCCCCCAAGGTAATGATGTGTGGATTGATGAGTTTGGATGATGATCAAATGGAATGTGATTCAATATTATTTTGCGTGGCTTGGCTCCTCACTCTTTAAATTCCAAAATTAGTTGCATCATGCAATGGTGACTGATGCTCGGACTTATTTCACAAGAACTTATGGTTCTATTAGAGAAGGTGAAATGAAGTGGGTTGGTTGGTGAGGTTAACATTGAAGCAAAACTAATTTTCTCTTTGTATTTTGCAGGCTGGAAGAACTCCTTACAACCCTCTTTCATCACTCAAAAACTCACGGTGAAGTTGGAGATTTCATTCTTAGCAATATAGGCCATTAGGCCTTCTGTAGGAATAAGTGTCGACACCCAGTGTCGACTCCTACTTCCAGGATGCTCTGTTAGACCAATTTCAGACCTGGGAAGAGAGGTGTCGACACCTACCTGCACTGGTTCTGGCTGCAGGCCAAACACCAGGTGTCGACACCCAGTGTCCAGCACTCTATTTTTGGCTTTCTGTAAACACCTGGGCACTAGGTGTCGACACCAGGTGTCGACACCTGGTGTCGACACCTGTGTGGCGCCGTGAAAGATGACTTTCATGTTCGAGCACCGAAAGTCCATCAAACCCAGTCAAACCTCCCTTAAATCACTCCCTAATTTGTGGATCTTGTCCCAAAGCTATCCCTTGACCGTCCTAGTAGCATATATACATCTTATTGGGTTATAAACCCCAGGGGAACCAAACTAGATCTGATTTTTCATTTTGTTCTTAACCCTTGTATGTGCAGGGACGCTGCCGCAGCTCAGGGCTTCTTCCACAACGTTTTGGGCGTGAAAGTGAATGGAAGAAGGCTCCTTCCAAGTCTCCAAATGACCATCTACTGGAAGCTACGTGGAAAATCAAGATACAACCATTGTGCTTGCGAGAATCGATCATCTTTCTTCAAGAACGGTGTTCATACTGCAGAAGCATTCAAATACATTTGAAGGAGAGACAAGGGGGAGCTCTAATCACTGTAAAATCTTCCTCATTCTGATTTCTCAAAATCTTTGTTGATAGAGCTTGAATATCCGCTTTAAGACATTATAGGAGGGTTTTATATGTCCTTTGTCCACTCTCTCTTGCATATATATATATGAGCTGTGATTTTTATGATACAACAATCCTAATGCTCATGTGTTTTTTCGTATAGGTGAAGAACAAGGGGAAAACGAAGTGAAGCTCTTGCAGGGAGGATATGATCTACCACTGTGAGGATCTGGAGCTCGTGGAAGAAGAAAAATAGGATCGGCTCGAGGAGAGGAAGAAGATGATGTCTAAATCATGATCATCCGTCAACGAGCCAAGGAGAATTAGATTTTGTTGAAGAAGGGGGAGCCTTTTACTTGATGCATCTTTCTAGTTTCCATTTATATAATTTGCTTGAGGGGTCATAGCATATATTTATCTTTGATTCATATACATTTGAGAGAATACTTTGTGTGGGTATTCGGAGAAAAGGGTCTTCGAGTGTGTGTGTTATCATATGTGTGTCGATTTGTGCGGAGTATATCCGCGTGTGTAGTTGGGAGTTTTCTCCCGTGTGGTTGTGTATGCATTGTCCTACGTCTGTGTGGACGGAGTTGTGTCTTCGTCTGAGGTATTTAGTCCGGGTGTGTTCCCCAATGGTGTGTGTGTGTGTGTGTGTGTGCGTGCTGATGTGGCAACAATTTGAGGCAAGGCCTCGTGTGTGGTTTGCTGCGGAAGCAGCGTGTGTGGTGTTGGGGTTCGTCCCTGTGTTGCTACTTTTTGTAGCGTGTAGTGAAGCCTCACCGGTTTGGTTAGGGGTGGACGTAGGGAGCCCGTCGTGGTCCTAAACCACCTTAAAAATTCCCGTGTCTTGTGGTTTGATCCTTGTGATTGTGTGTTTCAGTATCCTTTCTGTTATGTAATCGTGTGAGCTCGGTGAGATTGAGTGAATTAATTTTAAACCTGTTTAGATTAAATTCCTCAATATGATCAATCTTGTAAATTCTGTTGTGTGCTAATTTGTGTTTTTAATTGGACATAGTTTTTAGTAGAAGGATCTATTCACCCCCCCTCTATATCCATATTCTTGCACTACGAGACCCAACATACCTATTTATCTTCTTATTTGTGATTTATCCCTGACAGGCTTGGGCGGTTTTCCAAGAGCCGTTCAACTATGAGAGAGTCCAACAATGAATTTATCAGTCAGTTTAGTGGATAAATTAATTATCTCATGATTTATTTTAATTTCTACCGAAGCTCATCATTTGTGCGGTCTATTGTGTGACCGTTTATCCTCTCGGACCAAAAAATGGTTAAGGCTTTTTCCTATCATTTGTGGCTTTTCTCCCAAACTTTCTCCGATGATTTCTCCGCGAATCCTTAACCATTTTGAGCGCTATTTCTTATGGTTGGGAGATAATTGAATTATCTTCATATTTTATTTGATAATCTTGACCTGAACATGGCTAGAAACCCTAATTTTGGGTTAGGACTTTAGGTGCTCTATAGATAGACCCTGAGGCCCAGCTTTGAAAGGTGGGGAGATTTTTTGGTCGACGGCGAAGCCCTGCCGAATCTTTGAGCGACCTAGCACCAGGGAGGGAGGCCTTTCTAGATCCGCACAGGCCTCCGGTTCAGGGAGTAGTCTTATTTCAACTCATTAGTACATTTAGTTTTGCCGTTCTCTTGTTTGAATGCATCACGTCCTCCACGTTGCTTCCATGTTTCCATTATTCTCTTGCACCATGCACACACCCTCCCATGTTTTCTGACGCCCCAGGGGTTTAAAACTCCCCAGGTATCCCCCACTTCATTTAATCATGTTCATTTCCGTCTGTTAGAGTATTTACTGCACCTTCTAGTTCTAATTTGGGTTTTCCTTTGTTGTCTACACGTGGTTTTGCAGGTCAGCATCACACTAACGTGATGCCCATCCCTTCCGGTCGGCCGAAAAGGGTGGAGTTGGACCTTTGCAACTTACGGCGTGACAGCCTTAGGCAGTTCTCAACTGGCCATTCAAGAAGACGGGCGGTGGGTCCTGGATCGTGCTTCTTTGTCCTGCGGTCGTGTTAGAGCCGTTCATCTGCCGGTCGTCCTTCATCTCGCGTCCTCTGCAGTGCCTTTAGACAGTCTGTCGTGCATCCGTTCATTATAACAGGCGGTTTCTCATAGACCGTACATCCTCTCAGCGTTGTTCATAAGGTGAGTTCCTTTCTCCTTTTCCAATGTACGACGTGTCCATCACGTTCGGCATCTTGGTGGCGATCACAGGTTTGTGTATCTTCGATCCTTCCCACCATTCATATATATAGATATATATTTCTCACGTTGTTTTAGTGGAAGGAACGGGAGAGACCCCTTAAGACGGTAGGTAAGTGGGAAAAACATGTCAACATCCCCTTTTTTGGCAATCACGGTGGGACACCTAGTGCCCATCGTGTTAGTGACTTCCTGACCCTCTCTTTTACCTTGTTAGTCTTTTTTCTTGAAGTGGTTTCAGGTTGATCTTTGCTGGTCGCGTTCTCTGTCCTCTTGAACGTGTACGGTCCTGCTTGAGCCGTCCATCTCTTGTGCGGCTGAAAGTCCACCGTTCTTTTCTACAAATAGTGCCATCTCTTCTGCAAGCCTGCTGCCATAAGCGGCCTCTCACCACCCGTACATCTTCCATATGGCCTGAGTTTGGCCGTCCATCTTGCTAGTTCAGGTACAGCTCTGAATTCATACTTTTGGCTGGATTACTGTCACGCGGTTGCTGCAGGTCCATTCTAGTACCTACGCGGTCTGTCTATAGACCGCTCATCCTGGTACGCTTCTAATTTCTATCTTCTTCCATTCTAGCATTTTCTGATTTTCCTGTTACCCTGTCGTTACTCCCTGGTATGCACGGTCATTCACAGACCGTATTTGCTCCCTGAGCAGTCTCTATCAGACCGTCCTTTTGCTGCTATAGTGCACCCCATGCTACAATTTGATCATTGGGTTATATCATTATATACATATATGTTGGTGCTGTTTGATCTCCCCATCTTGTTGTTATATCTTTCCATGGTTGCGTTCATCTCATTTTCTTACATTTGCTGGATCATTGCTTGCTAGTTTCTAGGCTAGATCTTGCATGCACTCCGGTGCACATAGGATCATACACTCTCATTAGTAGTTGCATTCCTACCGAGGTAGGGTTTCCTCTCGTCTCCATACTCCTTGGAGCCGACTAGGGGACCTTGCTGAGGACCTCTGTAAGCCCCCGTGAGCCGTGGATTCCCACATGGACGCCGGGCAGGTTGTACTGTTACCACCCCCCAGTCTAGGGTTTGCATCAAAGAGAGAGAGAGTCCTCTAGTGTCAGCCAGTTGCCCTATTCACTACCTTGGCTAGGTACCTTGGGGTGGAGTGAATTCAAATCTTAAGTAATTCACCAAGGTCCAAGAAAGGGAGAACTTATAAAACTTTGCGTACATCATTTGAAGCTTGGTTGCATTAATTGATTGATTCTCATCTCATCTCTCTCCTCTGTTGTTTGCATTTTGTTTGGATTGTTGGTTTTACTTTGGTTAGGGTTGTCTGTCTTCTTCTCTAGGTGTGTTAGTGTATGTGGAGCTGTCTCACGCCCTCAGGATTGTCTCCTAAGGGCGGTTCACCTTCCCACTCTTATCTCAATCCCTTGTTCGATTCACTGCCAGTCATGTCATCTTACAACTTCTCCCATCCCCCTGAGAATTCTCTCCCTCAGGGACTTCTAGAGGACCCACCTAGGGTCGCTCATGTGCAAAGGAGAGATGGGACTGCCCTCCCTCTCCTAACCATTGTTGCTGAGGGTGCTCAACCCTCCCTCTCAGATCCATCCACTCGCGGCTCGGCCAGTCAGGTTCTCCAGATGATGGCCTAGCTGGATCTTACTCAACTCCACCTGCTGAAGCAAGCCTTGCAAGGGGAAGATGCCCCACCCTCAATTCTTTCTTCTGGCACGACTGCTGCTGTCACTTCCACACCCCCGATTGTTGGGTTAGGGGGTACCTCTGTAGCCCCCATCGATCTTACTCCCATCTGCCCTCAGGCTCTTCGATTCTCCACCACGGAAGCGGGCCAGGCCTCTACCTCGGCCCATCAGCCGCTTGATAAGGAGAAAACCCAGGTTCCCTCCAGCTCTTATGTTGATCCTTACACCGCCATCTCTTCAATACCGCAGGCCCTCGTGGCCCCGGCCGATTTTGTCTGTCTGCAACCAGGGGCCGCCCAGTTGGCTCACTCGGATATGGGCCCTTCCTTGGCTCATTATCCATCTTATCGGCTCCCCTCTCAGTCAGTATACCCTTCGGCTCCGTATTCTGGCTCCATCCTTCCTACTGCATCCCCTCCTTCCCGGGAGCGGGAACTCCTTGACAAGTGGGCTGCTATGCAGCAGCAAATCGACCTCCTCCACAAGCGGGTTGGCCCGCAGTCCTTGGTTGATGTCCCTACTCCTAACTTCAGGGACATTCGTTTCCCACCCCAGTCCGAGCTTCCCGTGTACCAAAAATATGACTGGAACGACAACCCGTTCATTCATGTCAGGGACTTTCTTTATGAGTCGGCGTAGTTTCAACACGATGACCGCTTGATGGCTTACTTGTTTCGCCGATCTTTGGATGGGGTCGCTCTGGAGTGGTTCTACACATTGCCTCTGGAGGAGGCGGAAAGTTTCAATACTGTCAAGGAGAAGTTCATTCAGAGATTCCAGGATCGGGTCGGTCCCGAATATTCTTTCACTGATCTACTAGTAGAAAAGATGAAGTCGGATGAAGACTTTGCTGTATATGCAGATAGATGGAGGCAGATGGCCTCGCGTGTGCCCGGGCAGATCCCGGAAGAAGAAAAAAGTAAAGTTTCTAATTTCTAATGCTACTTCAACGTTCCGGAATATTTTGGCAATGAACGACATTTCTAACATGCACCAGTTGTACAGTCGGGCCCGGTTTATCCAGACCCAATTTAAAGACTCCCCATCCATTCATTGTTTGAAGCCCAGAAATCCAAGACTACTCGAAAATCCCAGGGCCTAGTTATTGAGGGAGTCGAAGTCAACAAGCAGGTCTAGGCTGTTCAATTCCCTAACCAGCCTGCTTCACCCCGTTTCCAGCAACTCCCATGCAACCCCCAGTTCACCACTCCGCAAGCTCCCTGACCCGCCTTCCAAGCTCCTCAGCACCTCCAACAACAACCACCACCACCTCAACAGCCGCAACCGCCACCCCAGTACCACAATGTTCCTCCTCCCACTGGTTATGGGCCTACTCGGCCGGGACCCAAGAGGGCTAATTATCTGAAGTCCCGCGATCAATGACACCCAAGAGGGGGGTGAATTGGGTGTTTACAAATTTTACGAAAACTTTTAGCCTTTTTTGAAATATGTGATAGAATGCTAGTTAAGAGAATCAAAACTATTTGAACACAAATTGGATTTATCAAACTTTGTATGATCAGATATAGAATATGCAAGATATACGTAGATAAATCCGTAACAGCAATTAACACATACACTCACTTAGAATGGAGGTAGAAGAAAATGACCAAACCACATAAATCAAACCATAGTGCACAGCGATTTTTAAGGTGGTTCGGATGCAACGACAGACATTCTACGTCCACCCCTCACCAAACCCGGTGAGGCTTCACTCGGGGATAAATCCTTAAACGGAGACGACCCTCCCACCAGACACGCATGATGATGCCTGCACACACACACGGGGATGCACCCTAACACACAACACACACACACGGAGATAAAGTCTCCAACACGATCCGACAACCGGATCACCAACACAAACACCCGCTGCCACAAGTGCAGCAATCCACACACACGAGATAGAACGGATCTAAAAAGACCCCCACACACACAAACGCAGATCTAGGAAGATCAACGCACACACATGAATCAAATACGACACACACACAAACGACCACAGATCCAACAACGATCCACACACACGTGAGGTTACAGTTTATAAGAAACACAAATCTGAAACTTAAAACACAATAAGGCACAGTTGAGAAAAACTTCTGATTTGGCTCCCCCTGAATGTATGCTGATTGATCTTTGAATGATGCTTGCTTCGTCAGTTCACTGGAAGTTGATGGCTTCAGATGGACCTTGAATCTTCAGCTCCTGGATGAAGAGTTGATTCACGGATCACTATTCCCGGCTACAGTAACTGTTCCTTCTTCCTTGGACAACTTCCTTGATCTCCTTTGAATGCTTGCTTGCTTCTTCACTTCCTTGAAGGTTGCTAGCTTCAGATCTAACCTTGAGTCACCTTGAATCACCTTGAATCACCTTGGGTTGATAGAGAGATTTAAGGATGCAGATTTGATCTCCCTTGAGGGCTTCGTTGCTTCTACACTTGCTTGGAGATTGATGGCTTTAGATCTAACTTTGAATCCCTTGGAATGGATAGAGAACTCCAGCCTGAAGCACTGTTCACGGAGGTGCTATAGTACCCGTGAATCACCTCCTCTAGCCTCCCTTGATCTCTCTTGTTCCAATTGAAGCATTATGGTTTCCAACCCTTCTTGTGTAGGTTTTATAACCTTTGAATGGTCCTTGGACATCCTCCAGACCAGATCCACGTTTTGTGGATGATTGGGTGTCATTAGGATTAAAGAAATACAAGGAGAATGGCTCTTTTCGAAGTGGAGAACAAAGTCAACTTTTGTTGGCTCGGGGCTGGCGGTCGACCTGTGGAAGCTGGTGGTCGACCGCTACTGAGAAACTCTGTAGAAATTTGATCTCTGGAATTTCCGGTCGACCTTGGGCGGTCGATCGCTGCTGTTGGTCGACCTGGGGCGGTCGACCGCCAGTTCTACAGTATGAGACTTTTTGCATTTGGCGATTCTGGTTGACCGGAATGACATAGTCCTGCAAAGTTGAAGTGTTAGCCCAATGAAATACATCCAAATAACAATGACTTTAAGTAGATGTTTATTTCATACATTTGGGGGTTGGATTTCACTTGGTTTATGTATTAGAAACATCAAGACCATTTGAGCATGTTACCATGATTGGAATGAGAAACTAATGCATTTGAAGAGTGAGCTTGTAAGTTATCAAACCAAGTTATCATTGTGAACCTCAAATATCATGAATGAAGTTTAGAAATGAGAGGTATATAGAATACCCATGGTAAGATTGATGACTATGACAGCGTAAGAATCTTACCAATGGTCCTTGACAGTAAATGACATATACCACCTATAATGAATTGTAGAGGAGCAGGGGGTGCTTATCAACACGTTTGGTTCACTAGGTTACTGCCATGAGTTTGATCCTGCATGCAAGATAGTCAGGGTTAATACCATGTTTGTTGACATTAAAGAGGTTACGAAACCTCTTGCCTCTTGTAGAACCAACATATGTAACACAAGCATCAAGACCATGTAACCTTTGCCATTTGCCATCTCGAACATACATAGATAATAAGAGCACGAGCAATCAACCACAAGTTTAGTTATCATCGCTTAATCACACATTAAGTTTAGTTATCATCAAAACATAAACTTAACCATCACAATAATCATCAAAACCATAACTCAACAATATCCCCCTTTTTAATGGTGACAAACTTATTGATGATGACAAACTTAATGATAAACTTATTAATGGTTATACAACATAGTGGATACAACAGAATGACACATATATTCGTCTCCCCCTGTCACACACAATCATCAATTTTTCTCCCCCTTTGACATAATCAAAAGGCGGGATAAAGCAACTCTATCTCCCACAACAACAGTATCAAGCGAGCTGGAAGAAGCCAAATAAGGAAGAACAAGCTTAACGCCCTTCGAAACAGTAATAGCCCATCTTATCAAATTAGAAAAAGCAAGGGGAAATCATGGATGAACAAAGCAATATGATTCCAATAAGAGGAAACCAATTGGTGATTATGCTCACAAATCAATTTGATACCATCTAAAGCAAATACTGTCAAGCATGTATTGATACCAATTGAAAGTGGTGATTGACCTCAAGGATATGAACCAGTGGAGGAAGATGTGCATAGGATGAGGTGTTCAGCATGATAGCATTCAAAATCTAGATCCAATGTCAGATTTTCACAACAAACAAGAGCAGGAGGGCATATCAAAAGGATTTTCTTTGATTTTCAAATTTTTAGATTTTTGTATTTTGGTTTGAAATGCATGAAACTCAAAGCAAACATATAATTACATGAAAATCGACTAGGGCAAAAGATGAGTTCAAAGGCCATGTTGATTATTCCTATGTGGGGGTCACAAAGTTTGGTTGCCATGATACAAAATAAAGGCAAATACCCCATAGCAAGAGTAAAGAAATTGAAGTCCAAAATTTTGGAATTTTGTTGATTTTCTGATTTTTACATTTTCTGTTTAAATGCATGAAACTATGTATATGCTGATGATGACTCATGAAGTGCACACAATGCAGCCAAACAGTTACATATAAACATACATGCAATCTCCCCCGTACATATATAAGAAGGGAATGGGTATAAGAAAGATGCAAGAGAGTCATGCTAACCGGAGTGCACATGTGTAGGACATGAGAGATTGTGCAATCATATAGGAGATTCATGTAATTGCTAAAGTAGTCAATCAATTTTCTAAATACATAATGAATCAAATTTCCAGATGTGTAAGTGAGTAACATGAAAAATGATAGTTGCAATATGGATATTCAGATTTTCAGATTAACATAAGGAGACATTTTACAAACTGCACTTTAATTTTGAGAATAGCGTATTGGAGGCTACGCTCTACCACAATGAGTTTTCACCAACATTTTTCAACTCAATCAATATCACATGATAGTCAGAATTTTTCAAGAGTGATCAGGTTCAAATAATTCCTTTTTACGCGAGTAGACGCATGGAGCTCATGCCAGAATCCCCGGTTACTCAGAATACTGAACCATTTCACCTCATTTTGAACAGAGATACTAGTCAACACTTTTCAGATATGAACCACATCACATCTCAAGTGACATGTGCCCAGTGTACACAGTGAGATCGAGCATTGCTCTATCTTTCATTTTATTTTAGATTTTTTAACAAGGATGGGTAGGCAGCTTTTTCCTGAACTGTCTCTTCAACATACATGCATCAAGTTTAACATCTCGAGAGTGTTGAAAAGAAAATCATATATCCTTATCATTAACACTCATTTTCACATTTTGTGCAAGAAGTGTGCGGATTTAATTCAACATGTATACTGAAAATATCATGAATACATAACAGTGCAGCTCCCCCTAAATAGATGCATTTATGAAATATGAACTCCCCTAGAGTGTACAATATGAAACACTCCAAGAATGACACAAATGTAATATTATTTATCAAGAAGACATAAGGTCATAGAAGTTTCAAAGATGGGAGTTAATAATGTATAATAGCAAGCAAGCACACAGTGAGAGTTTATGCAAATGCACTATGATATGCATGCGAGCAATGTGATGTCAATTTGATACCAATTGAATGGATGTCAACTGAGTGAACTAAGTGCGACTAATGCATGAGTTCCAATGCAATACAATGTATGAGTGTATAAGATTGTGATGCAATGTGCAAAGTGATTTAGACTTTTGATTTTCATTTGCATGATCTAAAAGCACCTTATGCATTGAATGATGATACATGCAACCTATTACTGTATGAGAATGGAAAACATGATGTAAAAGCACGATGAGAGCTTTGATTCCAATCCAATGTGACAACTTTCACATGAGACTATTCACATTCAATTAATAGATCAAACAAGCATTTTTTTTTGACATGATCTTTATGAATGAGGCTGCATACATGATCAAAATTAAACAACGTAACCCAATTTTTAAAATTGTTCAAAATCAGATTTTCAGAAGTCTTTCACAAGTTTTGAAATTAGAAATCATTCACAAGCCAAATGTTTGAATCATGAGCAAAAACATATTTTCAAATGAAATAACTCAGTTCAAAAATTCATTCATAGATTAACCATTTGACTTCTCTGAGTTCTAGTACGAGACGGAGAACGTTGATCCAAAGACCAACTCACGCATAGTGAGAGTTCCTAGGTGGATGTGACCCACCTTTTCACTACTCATTATTTGATATATCGGATACTCAATTAAGCTCGGATATCATCATGCGATTCAATTTGAGAGATATTCAATAACCAATCACCTCATACACATTTCTCAAGATTTTCAATTTGGTTCAAGCAATTTGACAAAATCATCACATCATATTGGGGCAACAACATGTCAGGTTTTCAGAGTATATACTTGAGTTCAGCAGACCTGTTGAGAGGTGCATTCCATAATCTCCCACATGCAAATGCCAAGATTCATCAACAATGTTTATGCATGAAAATGGATATGCATTCTAGTAACAAAACCAATTTTTTTATCTTCATTCATGGAAATATAGTTAAGATAAATATGAGTTTTTCAAACAGAGCTCAGAATTTAATTTCCAATACTTGTGTCTTGAGCATCCGTCATCTTCAAAGTCTTCCACCTATTGAACCCATTCTCAATCAAGAAGATGCGGGCCTTTCATACCATGCCTTAGGTACTCGCATTAGTTCGTACAGAACTTCCTGCAGCTGGTGCACATGTTGTGGATGTTTTGGGTCTTCAAGCCTTGCAGGCTGTTATCCCATTCAACAATTGGCACATGGTACTCATCAAAATCACTTCCTGTTACTTGGTGGCATTTAAGGAAATTTTCATCATTTTTCATCCTTGCAAGATATTTCTTCAGTTGATTCATCCTTCTTGATCATAGCTAACCCAATCTCACTTGCATTCCTGAAAGTATGATCTGCATCAAAGGATGAAATGATTTGGTTTGTCAATTTCGATTCAACTCAAGACTTTTATTTAGCACCTAAAGTATACTTAAACACTTCTAGACTTAAATGCATGACAAATTATTTTAACAACCAACATCCCCTAGACAGATCTAGATGCAATGCATTACTCATGTGAACCTGAACATTAAGCCCATATGACGAATGTGGTTACTCCCCCTTAGTGTGTGCATGAATGCAATATGTTTAGTAACAATCCAATGCCATATGCAGCCTTTTAAGTAAATGACTCATAGTACCAGGCGGAGAACTTAGATCCGAAGATCACCTCACGCGTAGTGATAGTTTTTAGACAGGGTTAACCTGCCCTTCCACATGTCACCATTTGATATACTATGTAATCATGGATGACGAAGTCAGGGGGATTGCAATACATTATGACATGAATACACAATGTTCAACTTATGCATGACAGAGTATGAAAGTGTATGCAAACTCAATATATATAGTGAAGTCATGATCTGAAGAATCTTTAACATCTCCTATAACAAGATGCTATATGACAAGTGATATATGCACCAATATACAAACAACGATGAGTGGAATGCATGTACGGACATATGCAAGACTAAATGACTATATGACTCAAAATGAATCAAAACCTTACACAATCACTGGAGAGAGTAGGAGAGATATCACATGAATGCTCAGATTCATTTTTTTTAAAATTTTCTTCTAACCTGACTTATGCCACTTGGCCCATGTGCCTTACCTTCTTGATGAAAATAGATTTCATGCTTTACATTCCCAAGGCACACCTGCAAAGTAGATTTCTCATTTGACATTCTTAGGTACCCAAATCCTTTTGGGTCCTTATGGGTTAGCAGTAACATAGGCATGTGGTTTCCAATTTTTGACAACATTCAAATCATCATTTTTCTTTAGAAAATAATCATGCTTAACATTCTCAGATTTGCCAAAGTGATGGGGGGAAGCACGTGGCATCACATTTTTCTTTCTTATTGGTTCTACTGGTTTGTGTGGGTGAGCATGATGTGTTGAATGGGAGTTCTTCAACAATAACCAGCAATGTGAAGTTGTATGACCCCTTTTACCACAGTGATTACAATGCATGGAAGGTTTTTTGGTGAAGACTTTCTTTACATTTTTCAAAACAGCTTGGTTCCTACATGCTCTCAAGTCATCATTCTTCATAATGAAGCAATTATGCATAGCATGTCCATATTTTTCACAATAAAAGCATGTAAGTTTCTTTCTAGTTGGTTGTGTGTGCATGGCAGAAGTATGGTTAACATGCATGGAAGTGCTAGCAGTATTTTTAGATTTTTGATGCAAGTTGATTTTCTTTGTGGATGCATGTGTGTGTCCAACATGATTTTCCTTTTTCAGATTTTCATTTGATGTGCTGGCTATGTTTGAATTGTGCACAAAAGATGTATAAATTTTATTTCCAAACTTCTTTTTGTTCACAGGATTATAGCCCAGCCCTTCCCTTTGAAAATTCACTTTCATCCCCAACAATTTATTCAAGTTTTCTTGACCATTTACAAATCTAGACAGCGAATCATTCAAGTCAAGAATTTCAGATTGAAGAGATGCAATGTGCAATTCATAGGAAACCATCTTATTTTCACAGGAGTTGACTTGTTCATGTAAAGTAACATTGATGGTTTTATGACTTTCAATTTCTTGCAACAAATCATGCACTTTTTCACATTCATCAATATTCACAAATTTTCCTTTTTCAAAAGCAAGCAATCTTTCAAAAATGGTTCTATTCAATTCCTTCAGTTTCTCATTTTCTATTTTAATATTTTTATCATGAGCAAACTCATTTTGACCATTGTTCATAAGACTTACTCTCTATCTCAACTCTTTGTTTTCATTTCTCAAAGAAGAAATTTGATCTTTGTGAATTTCAATGTCGAACACATGACCATCAATTAATTTCTTCAAGTGTGTGCATTCTTTACAGAGAGAGTCACATTTACTTTGTCCAACATTCTTTTTCAATTTTTTATTTACAGACTTAACCTTCTCGTATTTATAAGCAAGCTCATCATATGCAATCAATAACTCCTCATAGCTAAATTCATCTTCATTATCAGAATCAGAATTTACCTTTGAGCTTGATTCAACTTACTGATCACTCCCTTGATCACTCGTGCCTGCCGCAAGACATTGGTCTTCATGCTCTTCCCGGACTTTAGTTAAGCCAACCAAGATATCCTTCGCGGATCTGCAATGGGAGACAAAAGGGAAATGGTTAGAATCAACTGCAACAATAAGTAATTTTAGAACCAAACAATTTTGATCATGTTTAAGCTTGGAATCTGCGGTCCAGACAGATTTGTCTTTAGGCAACTCATAAGGACCATGTGAGATAAGCTTCCATAGCTTAGGGTCGTATGAATTGACTAGGCTAAACATTCTTCCTAACCACAAATCGAAATTACAACCATCAAACACCGGTGGAGAATTCAAAGTGTACATAATGGTAGTCATTGATCTGGATCACTCTAGATCGTTAGATCTATAAAAATTAGAGCATTGACTCTGATACCAATTGAAGTCCCGCGATCAATGACACCCAAGAGGGGGGTGAATTGGGTGTTTACAAATTTTACGAAAACTTTTGACCTTTTTTGAAATATGTGATAGAATGCTAGTTAAGAGAATCAAAACTATTTGAACACAAATTGGATTTATCAAATATTGTATGATGAGATATAGAATATGCAAGATATACGTAGATAAATCCGTAACAATAATTAACACATACACTAACTTAGAATGGAGGTAGAAGAAACGGACCAAACCACATAAATCAAACCATAGTGCACAACGATTTTTAAGGTGGTTCGGATGCAACGACGACAATCCTACGTCCACCCCTCACCAAACCTGGTGAGGCTTCACTCGGGGATAAATCCCCAAACGGAGACGACGCTCCAACCACACACGCAGGACGACGCCTGCACACACACACGGGGACGCACCACAACACACAACACACACACACGGAGATGAAGTCTCCAACACGATCCGACAACCGGATCACCAACACAAACACCTGCTGCCACAAGTGTAGCAATCCACACACACGAGACAGAACGGATCTAAAAAGATCCCTACACACACAAACGTAGATCTAGGAAGATCCACGCACACACATGAATCAAATACGACACACACACAAACGACTACAGATCCAACAATGATCCACACACACACGAGTTTGTAGTTTATAAGAAACACAAATCAGAAACTTAAAACACAATAAGGCACAGTTGAGAAAAACTCCTGATTTGGCTCCCCCTGAATGTATGATGATTGATCTTTGAATGATGCTTGCTTCTTCAGTTCACTGGAAGTTGATGGCTTCAGATGGACCTTGAATCTTCAGCTCTTGGATGAAGAGTTGATTCACGGATCACTATTCACGGCTACAGTAACAGTTCCTTCTTCCTTGGACAACTTCCTTGATCTCCTTTGAATGCTTGCTTGCTCCTTCACTTCCTTGAAGGTTGCTAGCTTCAGATCTAACCTTGAGTCACCTTGAATCACCTTGGGTTGATGGAGAGATTTAAGGATGCATATTTGATCTCCCTTGAGGGCTTGGTTGCTTCTAAACTTGCTTGGAGATTGATGGCTTCAGATATAAGTTTGAATCCCTTGGAATGGATGGAGAACTCCAGCCCAAAGCACTGTTCACGGAGGTGCTATAGTACCCGTGAATCACCTCCTCTAGCCTCCCTTGATCTCTCTTGTTCCAATTGAAGCATTAGGGTTTCCAACCCTTCTTGTGTAGGTTCTATAACCTTTGAATGGTCCTTGGACATCCTCCAGACCAGATCCACGTTTTGTGGATGATTGGGTGTCATTAGGATTAAAGAAATACAAGGAGAATGGCTCTTCCCGAAGTGGAGAACAAAGTCAACTTTTGTTGGCTCGGGGCTGGCGATCGACCTGTGGAAGCTAGCGGTCGACCGCTACTGAGAAACCCTATAGAAATTTGATCCTTGGAATTTCCGATCGATCTTGGGCGGTCGACCGCTGCTACCGGTCGACCTGGGGTGATCGATCGCCAGTTCTGCAGTATGAGAATTTTCGCATTTGGCAATTCTGGTTGACCAGAATGACCTAGTCCTGCAAAGTTGAAGTGTTAGCCCAATGAAATACATCCAAATAACAATGGCTTTAAGTAGATGTTTATTTCATACATTTGGGGGTTGGATTTCACTTGGTTTATGCATTAGAAACATCAAGACCATTTGAGCATGTTGCCATGATTGGAATGAGAAACTAATTCATTTGAAGAGTGAGCTTGTAAGTTATCAAACCAAGTTATCATTGTGAACCTCAAATATCATGAATGAAGTTTAGAAATGAGAGGTATATGGAATACCCATGGTGAGATTGATGACTATGACAAGGTAAGAATCTTACCAATGGTACTTGACAGTAAATGACATATACCACCTGTAATGAATTGTAGAGGAATAGGGGGTTTGGTTCACAAGGTTACTGCCATGAGTTTGATCCTGCATGCAAGATAGTCAGGGTTAATACCATGCTTGTTGATATTAAAGAGGTTATTAAAACCTCTTGCCTCTTGTAGAACCAACATATGCAACACAAGCATCAAGACCATGTAACCTTTGCCATTTGCCATCTCGAACATACATAGATAACAAGAGCACGAGCAATCAACCATAAGTTTAGTTATCATCGCTTAATCACACATTAAGTTTAGTTATCATCAAAAATAAAACTTAACAATTACAACAATCATCAAAACCATAACTCAACATTATCCACCACTGCCAGAAACCCTCCCCGACATATTTTCAGCTCTAATGTACACTGGTGACATCCAATTGCCTCCCGAACGTCAGAATTGGAATCCGACAGCCGATCAGTCTAGGTATTGTATATACCATCGGCAGCCCGGGCACACCATAGAAAGATGCTTTCAGTTTAGAGATTTGGTGTATGATCTGCATGAGGGCCAGAGGATTGATTGGGCCCAAATGCATAAGATAATTGAAGATATAAAGAAGAGATGAAGACAAGAAAGGCCGCAGCAGGCGGCGCCCCAGCAACAACAGTTCCAACAACAACCCCTCCAACAAAAACAACAACAACAACAACAATAACAACCCCTACATCAGCAGCAAGACCTCGGGATTCACCAGAATCCCATGCCAGTACATCCACCCGCTCCTCAGTAGCAACCACAACAACAGCCGCCAGCACCGGCTCTGGCAAACACAGTCCACCGCCCAGCCCCTAATGCTGTGTGGTCCTTTGATGATGAGACCCCCACCCATCTCTTGGCCTTCCACCATACTAGCCCCGCGCCTTCTGTTCCATCCATCCTCCGACCCACCACCTTCACTTCCGCTCCACCCACTATCCCTTCCCGACCACCCATCACACCCACCGCATTCCCCACCATGCTGCCAGTCATTTCGCCATCACCCTCCATACCCTCCATCATCACCCCCCCACTTAACCCTTCACCCATGACCCCTCCACCAGCACCCATCAGGCCAACCTCCATCATCCTCACTCCCATTTCTACCCCCTCCACATACCCCACTGAGCTAAGTGGGGGTCCATCTACAGTTGTGCCGGCACGACATTGCGCCTTTCGGAGCGGGCATCCTTTCCACAAAGTTTATCCTTCCTCTGGTGCGTCTGCACCCAATCCCCAGGTTCCTTTCCCCACAGCTGAAACAGAAGAAATAGACCCCGTGCCAGGCACGAAGTATGATCTACTGAAGCACTTGGACCGGATGCTGGCCAAGATATCAGTTTTGGAGTTGATCAAGAGATCCATGCTACACCAGGACGCCCTCAAGGCTTTTCTTCAGAAGGTTATGGTTAGCGAGGATGTGGCGGTAGACAGCTTGCCATCAGTGTTGGCGATCATTGCGAGGGGGCCTTCCATTTCATTTTCTGAGTCAGAATTGGCACCCCCAGAGGCACGACAGATGCCACTCTGCATCACCATTTCTTTAAACATAGTGGCCGTTGAGTCTGCCCTAGTGGACATGTGAGCATCGATAAATGTGTGTCAGCAAAGTACACTGCGTGCCTGTAACATTTTAGAGGACATGCTCAAGCCAACACCGACCACAATTGCAGCCTACGACAACTCCAGACAAGCATGCCACGGGGTCGTGACAGTGCAGGCCGAGCTAGGGCCTTTGGTGATGGATGTGGAGTTCTACGTATTGGACATAGACCCGATGTTCAAAGCAATTCTGGGTCGTCCATGGATTTATAGTTTAAATGCTGTGCCTTCAACCTCCCATCAATTCCTGAAGTTCCCATTCCAAGGCCGGGTGGTTAAGGTAAAAAGTATCTTCACTGTCCAGTCAGTCGATGCAATTGCGGACAAGATCCTCCCCACTCTATGGCTGAGTAACAGGCCAGTTCTTTCAGTGATGGACTTCAATTATTCATGGGCATATGCGTCACGCAAGCCCGCCACTACACCAGTCAATGTAAAAATTAAGTCCAAGATTAGGGATTCGAAAGGGTGGCACATGATTCTGAAATTGGGTTATCAGCCAGGCTTGGGTCTCGGCGCACAATTACAGGGGCAGACTAAGTCCATCCCTAAAGGCAGAAAGATGGGCCGCAGAGGCCTTGGTTATCGAGAGTCAGCATTGTCCATTCTGGGAGACTCCGGGCCACTGACGTGGGATTACCGTCAACACTTCGTGAAAGGCCCGCTGCAGCCCGGCACTTTGAAAAAGCCATCGCCACGTGCTGATGTGAAGATCGATGCTGCCTGTGATGTTGCTGACCCACCACCGCCACCACTGAAGGGGCTAGTGGGTGACATCGAAGATTTTTGTATCTGTTTTGAGAAGCTCTTCAGGGAAGAAGAAGACCATCCGAAGAAGAAGAAGATGCAGCTAGTGAAGCATTCTCCAACTCAGCTAGTTCGTCGGAGGTCACGGAAAGTGGGGAGCTCTATCACTACCTTTTCTCTGTCCCCATCTCGTCTTGCCTCCTTGTTTCAACAGTTATGATTTCTCCCCTGTTCCCCTTCAATTATGGTCGACCCGTACTTCATGGAGAGACCTCCTGAAATTCTGTTCGTGCCATGTGCATGTGGGCGCTGCCCACTTATTGATCTTTCAACTCTGTTCACTTATCCTCTCCCCAATGCCCAACTCCATGAAATATGGTTTCGATCTTCTGATCCATTCTTTGATTGCATCTTCCCCGATCTATTTCCCATGCAACTCCCTCCTCCCTCGTCCTCTCCTTCCTGTTGCGTGATCTCCTCCGACTCCCAAAAAAAATGCCAATTTTAAAACAGAGCTTTCTATGGAAGATTACGCTATTTTTAGTCCATCCTCCTCCTAGGGGCACGAGACCCCTGCTTCTTTCCCAGTAGATTTCCTATCTCCTAGGTTAGATGTACAGTGTGCAGAATCTCCTAGGTTAGTTGAGTCAGTTGGGGTAGATTCTAGTTTGAGTCTAGTCGGCCCATCCACGCCTGTGGCGCGCCCTGTGATGCGTCACCCTAAATCTATTCCCGATAGGTTTCTGCAAGACTTAGCTCACAGATGCCATGCCCTTCTTAAGTTCCCGGAGTTTGTAGAGACTGCCATTGTTTTAGAAGATGATGAGGAATTAGAAGGGGTATTGAGCAATGACGGATTGGGAGTATATGAAATCGTAGATGAGAAGGACCCAGCCGATGATGAGGAAAGCGATATGGATGACACTGTCGATTTGTACATGCAAGGTCTGAAGAGGTTTGACGAACCATCGTCGACAGTGGATGAACCCACTAAAGAAATTAATCTCGGAACAGAAGAGGATCCCAGGCCCATACTCATTTCTGCTAACCTCCCTCCTCAAGTTGAAGAGGAGCTAATCAAGGTGTTGAGGGAGTACACCGACTCTTTTGCCTGGTCCTATGAAGACATGCCGGGTCTTGACCCCGCATTGGTTGAACATCGACTGATTCTTAAGCCAGGGGCAACACCCGTTAAACAAAAGGTAAGAAGATTCCACCCGCAAATGGCCTTAAGGATAAAGGAAGAAGTCGATAAATTGCACAAGGCCAGGTTTATTAGAGTGATTTTATATCTGCAATGGGTGGCGAATATAGTCCCGGTGATGAAGAAAGATGGAAAAATTCGGATTTGTATCGATTTCAGGGACTTGAATAAGGCATGTCCGAAAGATGACTTCCCGCTTCCTCACATTGACGTATTAGTTGATAACACGGCTGGGTACGAAGCCCTCTCGTTCATGGATGGTTATTCTAGATATAACCAAATCCGTCTTGCTCCCGAGGATCAAGAGAAGACCTTGTTTACTACGCCCTGGGGCACATACTGCTATGTTGTTATGCCATTCGGATTAAAAAATGCAGGTGCCACATATCAACAGGCAATGATGGCTATCTTCCACGACATGATGCATGTGTACTTGGAAGCTTACGTGGATGATATCCTGGTGAAGTCGAGGTCCAAGGAAGAGCACCCCACCATTTTAGCCAAGGTGTTGCAAAGGGCTAGGGAGTACAAATTGAAAATGAATCCGAAGAAATGCGTGTTTGGAGTTGCATCAGGGAAATTGCTTGGGTTTATAGTTAGTAAACGGGGGATTCAGATCGATCCAAATAAAGCAAAGGCCATTATGGAGATGCCACCGCCTAAGAACATCACTGAACTTAGGGGTTTGATTGGGCGTTTACAATTCATTAAGAGATTTATATCTCAACATTCGTAAAGATGTCGCCCATTCTATGAATTGTTAAAGGCGGGAGCTAAATTCGAATGGAACGAACAATGTGAGAAGGCCTATGAGGATCTTAAGGTTTATCTCTCTAATCCCCCAGTTCTGCAACCACCCGTCCCTGGGAAACCCCTCATTCTATATATTTCCGTTATTGAGGACTCCCTAGGAGCTGTCCTGGCTCAGGTGGATGACGAAAGAAGGGAAAGGGCAACATACTACCTTTCAAGGTTGTTTAATCTGGCTGAATCCAAGTATACTGCCTTGGAGAAGACCTGTGCAGCGCTAGTATGGGTAGCTCAGAAACTCAAGCACTATTTTCTTACCCATGAGGTTAAGTTGATCGCTAGAATGGACCACGTTCATTACCTGTTAGAGAAACATGTCCTTTCTAGTAGATAAGCTCGCTGGCAGAGCTTCCTTTCCCAGTTCGATATCACCTTCATTATCCAAAAAGTGATCAAGGGATACGCCATTGCTGAGCACCTTGCTCATTCTCCTATCCCTCGCACTGATTCGGTCCAGGATGAGTTTCCCGATGAACACTTGGCAGTAATCACTCATCTTCTTTTTTGGTCTCTTCATTTCGATGGTGCTCTTAATTCCCAGGGCAGTGGAATCGGCGCCATTCTCCTCACTCCGGAAGGAGTAACCATCCCTATTGCTTATCAACTCTCTTTCCTTGCCACGAATAATATAGCCGAGTACGAGGCTCTCCTTGCCGGTCTAAAGCACGCCTACCTCATGGGCGCGCGATACCTTAACATCATAAGAGACTCTCAATTGGTGCTGCGTCAAGTTCTATCAACTTACCGCACCCGTGACCCCAAGCTCAAGCCCTATCAAGATCTGGTCACGCTCTTGGCTAGGGAATTCTGGAAGCTTATCTATATTCATACTCCTCGTTCTCAGAACATTCTGGCTGATGCACTTGCATCGCTCGCTTCTTCTCTTTCATTCTCCCTCAGTCACGCCACTGAGACCATTGTGGTCCAGCGGTTAGATGCTCCTTCCCTTCAGGATCCCTGGTTTGACAACCTTAGGAAATCTGTAGAAAGGAAGGTGGAAAGAGAAGATGTGAAAGAAGTTTCGTTAACTGAGCTCGAGGAGATCATCGAAGAAGAAGAATTGACGTGGTATTATGAGATTGAGCAGTATTGCAGGGATGGTTCCTTTCCCGAGATGGCGAACGCCGAGCAGCGCAAGGCCATTAGAAGAGCCACCTCCAGATATACGATTATTGCTGGAGAGTTGTATAGGCGGGCTCTTAATGGAGTTCTGATGAGGTGCTTGAATGACAATGAGGCTTGGAAGGTTGTGGAAGTAGCTCACTCAAGTGAGTGTGGAGGGCATGTTAATGGGCAGGCGTTGGCGAAGAAGATTCTTAGGCAGGGCTATTACTGGCCAACCCTGCAGCCACGAGGTGCGGGTCCTGCGCTTTCCCTGCATTCATTAATTCATTTTTAGGCATTTAGTAATTAATTCAGGCTTTTTATTTCCTAAATAAGCAAAAATAATCAAAGTTCCATTTTCTGGCAAAAGGACGGTCTCCCATAGACCACTCTTCATCAGAAACGGTCACATATGGGCCGTTCCAGTCCTCAGGTTCTTTGTTTTGAACGGACCAATATTGGCCATTCTTATCTTGAACGGTTGATAATTCACCGTTCTTTCACCTGGGTTTCTTGGTATTAGGCGGACACCCCTGGGCCGCACGGGGTTGTTGTTAGCGCAGCAAGAGTGATATAGAAGGGAGGGGATGAATAGATCACTCCCAATTTGCAGAAACTTAGGCGGAAAATAGATTCTACTGCTAACGCACCTTCTTAACCCGTACACAGAGAAATAGAGATGAGAGTGAAGAACTGATCACTTGAAGGCAAAGAAACAAGTAGATGAAGAGCACAGAAATCAATAGCAAACCACAGAGGAGGCACTCAGTTTTTAGGTGGTTCGATTGTAGGCCGCAATCTACATCCACCCCTCACTCCAACTAGAGTGAGGATTTCACTAGACAAAGCTAGATCACAGCAGACTCAGTCTGCGTACAAGATGCTGCCACACAGCTTGAACACCCAAGGGAAACAAATCCCTCGACCAAGCTCTGCTACCCACAGAACTTGAAACCTGTTCTAGCTCCCAACTAGAACACAACCAGAGAATCCTCTCCGTTCCTCCACACACGGAGGAAAACTGTTAATGACAACCTGTCACTAACAACACCAGAGATCACCGATCTCTCTTCCTCTGCAACTCAGAGGGAAACTGGAGTAGTACTCCCTTCCTCCACACACCGGAGGGAAACCAATTCAAATCAGAATGGAAGAACAAAATAAACAAAAACAGAATAGAAAGAAAAACCAATGAAGAAGAAATCGGTTCTGAAAACCCAATACAAATGTAGCTTCAAATGAAGCAATTCATCAATCCACACACACTCTCTCTCTCTCTCTCGAACAAACTCCTCTCAGATATGGAACTCTCTGCTCTTTTTCTTTTCTGGATCGTGCAGACTCTCACCAATGGCTTCTGCTTTTTCTTTTCACGATCAAACTTCTACTGAAGGATGAAGCTCTATATTTATAGCAGATAATGGCGTGTGGCTGCCAGGTTCCCGCCCATGCACTTTTGGCCATATCATTTGAATTTCGACCACATGGCAGCATCCTGACAAGGTTGCCATCCACGTGTCATGCGCCTGTTGTCTTGGATCACGTGTCAGGTGCCAACCTCGATTCACGTGCCCAATCATCAACCTGAATCTCCTGCAGATAGACAGATGGAATGTATAGACTTAGTTAGTTCAGGCTTTTAGCAAGAATGTATATACTTCAGAAACATCAACTGAGTAACTGTGTACAATCGTAAGAGAATGTATAGACTTAATGAATGAACGCATGTATAGACTTTACCAGGGTATGCACAATGCAATGCGTTGACGCTACACTACGTGCCTATGTACTGCGTTGACGCAGTGCAATGTGTCTTTGAAAGCTGTAAACAGCAAGGCATGCTGTACAGACTTCAGACAGCATGCATCAGATGACTCTGTATGGACTTGAAGACCCTTAGCCAATGTATAGACCTCTAGAGGAGATAAATGTGTAGACTTCACATTGCTCAGCCACTGTGTAGACTTTACAAAGCCTAACCAGTGTACAGACTTGTAATGAGTGTGCTGTGAGCTCTGAAGACTCAAGTTGTAATAACAGAATGTATATGATTGTGGTCGTACAACCCAATGTGTAGACTTGTAAAAGGTGGACAATTGTCAGACTTTGATGCTGATCAAAAGACCCTTGGTCAACAGCCAAGGCGTCAACGCTTCCAGCGTGCTGCGTCGCCTCAGCTCCTCAAGAAAAATGCTCACTCCCAAGGCAAGCTGACCAATGCGTCAACGCATCCAGTGTCAGCGTCGACGCAGTGAACAAGAAGGAAGCGAAAGACGCACCATTGCATCTACGCAGTCAGCCAAGTGCGTCAACGCACTAAAGGGATGCTACCCATGAAGTCAGATAAGCTGTACAGACTCTGTGGATGTAAAGCAATGTAGACTTCAGACTGTATAGACTTGAACCAAGATGAGGTGAAGACTTCACGTTGTATAGACTTGCCAAATCAGTTGGGCGATGTACAGACTTGAACAGATTCAGCTGAAGGATGTATAGACTTGGAATCCACTGTACACGACTATACAGACTTTGAGGCTTAAATGCAAAGGCCAGTGTACAGACTTCTAAAAAATAGATGCGTTGTATAACTTTCATGAGACGCTAAAGTCTATACAGACTAGACCAGTGAGACACTGATAGAGACGATGCAATGCGATGTGGAGACTTTAACATTAGACGCTGCATGAGACGGTAGGCTGTACAGACTTGCAAAGAGTGAGTGAGACGATCGGCTGTAGGACCGATGTATAGACTCTTAGTGTGAAGGCAGACTGTATGGACTAGAATCGCTTGAAGTGATGTACATACTTGGTGAGGCTCAAGCAGTGTACAGAGTTGAAGGTCTCACAAACGAGTGTATAGACTTAGGCTTTGAGCACTTGGGCTGAAGGTAATGTGCAGACTAAGCGATGTATGGACTTTGCCCAAGGAACCGAATGTATAGACTTTATGAGATGCAAACGGCTGAACAAACTTGAATGAGTATAGGGTGTATAGACTTGAAAGTCTGAAGGCGAAGTGCAAACATGCTGAGTTGACGCTGCAGCCCAATGAGTTGACGCTGCAACGTATTACTTTTACGTTCAACTGATGATGTATAGACTTAATCAAATGAAGAACCTGAACAGAAGAGTCTACACATCAGCACACTGAGTTGACGCACTGGTGCGAGAACAGATACAGGCAATGACTGAAGGGTCGACGCATCAGCACATTGAGTTGACGCACTGGTGTGAGAACAGAGACATGCAATGACTGAAGGGTCGACGCATCAGCACACTGAGTTGACGCACTGGTGTGAAGATTGTGCAGACAGAGTGTAGGCAGAATTAAGGTAGAGCATGTTATCTGACAGCCATTGAACTGTACTCACTCACATGATGAGACAGCATTAATCTAGAGATAGAAGATTGATTTATAGTGTGGGACATCATCAAAACCATAGGGATGCAACAATCTCCCCCTTTTTGATGATGACAACACTATGAATCAAGCAATATCAAGTTTCAACAACAAGTTAATACCAGCTGCAATTAGCAGAATAAATTCAAGACATGCTCATGCAAATGAATTAAACATTCCCTACAGCACACTCTCATCTCCCCCACAACTCATAACCATATCTTCCACGAAGCAACATGACTCCCCTCAAAGCTCAAGACAAAACCAATACTCACTGATATTGCAAACTTCTCTCCCCCTTTGACATCAGCAAAAAGAATTACAGAATGTATGACAGTGCTGGAAACATGAGGACTCAGGGCAATAACTTCTTAGTGCAGAAAGTCACGAGTAGGTCTTAAGAGAATAAGTGAGTTTCTAATCTCAAGAGAAGATTCTTTAGACTTCAGTACACAATAGAGAGGTAGAATGATAGACAAGTTTATCAGCATACTTAGTGGATGATTTAGAGCAGGAGTTCACAAGTATGGCCAAATATAGCTGATCATTCAACTATTCCACAAGACAGCAAGAGACTAAATCAGAGAGGTGTTCTCAAGGTATTGAAGACAAGCAATCCATTAGTTGCATAACAACAAGGAATTTTTTGTTGGAGATGATTTTCAAGAAGATCAATGAGTAAGTTGGTAGTTCACTTCCTTTGACATTAGGGAGACACCTTGATTAGAGGCCTGAATCCCCAGTTACTTAGAGTGAGTACCTCATTACTTCCTTCCTTTTTTTTTTATTAAGGAACAAAGTTAGTAACTGTGGATTTTGACATGAGGAAACACCTTGATTAGAGGCCAGAGTCCCCAATTACTCACCAGCAAGCGACCATTGCTCTGTCATGACTTTTCATTCATTTTAAGTATTTGACACCTCATGACTTGGGAGAAATATTCATTTCATTGATGAAGCTCCCAGTTTCTCAGTGATCAAAACAGAACATGTTTGTTCAGTTAAGCCCTTGAGTTAAAGAGATAGTTGAAGACAATACCAAAAAGGACTTTTCTAGAATTGAGTCTTGAAGTCTAGATTTCAAGTTGATTGGGTCAGATATCAAGACATACAAGTTTTTGGCCTGAACCATAATCAATGACAATGTAGGAAGATATACTTTATGCAATTAGTCCAGATCTCTGAAGGAGTACCAAAGGAAAGATTCTAACTTGGAGATTAGAGTCACTGGCTTATAGACTTAAGAGATAAGTGACACTCTACTTTCTGAGAGAACCACACTAAATCAGTCATGCAAGACCAGCAAAGGTACACATCTGGACAGCCCTTTTGAATCTGTCAAAGAACTTCTCTTCTCACATCACAACTCAGCTCCCCCTAAGACATAGCATTCCTCAATAAAACATTCCAGCAAAATCTCAAGGCTTTCCTTTATTTAGAGCATTCCTAAAAGCTAATGCAGGCTTCATAATTAAGACAATTTGTATAAGCCTAATTCTCTTCTCAATGTGGTGAATTTTTCATTATCCAGAGGTTTTGTGAATATGTCAGCAATCTGATTATCTGTCCCTACATGAATCAGTTCAAAATTATTCTTAGACACCTCATCTCTTATAAAATGAGGTCTTATCTCTATGTGTTTGGTTCGTGAATGCAAAATAGGATTTTTAGCAAGATTGATGGCACTAGTATTATCACAGTAAATAGGTGTGCACCCCAGGTCTACTTGGTAGTCCTGAAGCTGGTGTTTAATCCATATGACTTGTGTTCCACAACTCCCTGCAGCCACATATTCAGCTTCTGCAGTGGAGAGGGCCACGGAATGTTATTTCTTGGAGCCCCAAGACACTAAACACCCACCCAAGAATTCACAATGGCCACTTGTGCTTTTCCTGTCGAGTTTACAGCCTGCATAGTTAGCATCTGTGTATACTACTAGGTTAAGTGTGTGAGATGCAGGAAACCATAAACCAAGAGAGTGACTAGCTGACAAATATCTGAAGATTCTTTTAACTGCAGCTAAGTGTAGTTCAGTAGGTCTAGACTGATACCTTGTACACATTCCTACACTGAATTGTATATCAGGTCTAGAGGCTGTTAAGTAAAGTAGTGATCCAATCATACCTCTATAAAGTTTGGCATTTACTTCTTTACCTGTCTCATCTGCATCCAATGAAGTATTGGTGCCCATGGGTGTAGTAATGTGCTTTAAGTTTTCCATGCCAAACCTTTTGAACAGTTCCATTGTGTATTTGGTTTGGTTGATGAAGCACCCATCTTCTAGCTGCTGTACCTGCAATCCAAGAAAATATTTTAGTTGTAGATCCAAATACAATGTCATCTATATATACCTGAACTATGATGAGATCTTTATTTATGCACTTGGTAAATAAAGTTTGATCAACTTTACCTCTTTTGTAGCCCTTGCTGATCAGAAATTCAGACAATCTTTCATACCAAGCTCTTGGAGCCTGCTTTAGACAATACAAAGCTTTGTTTAACCTGAAAATTTGGTTAGGTTGAGGAGAATATTGAAATCCAGGAGGTTGTTCAACAAAAACTTCTTATTTAATAACTCCATTTAAAAAGGCACTTTTAACATCCATTTGTTGGAGTTTTATGTTCTTTGAGCATGCCAAGGCAAGCAACAATCTTATAGCTTCCATCCTAGCAACAGGTGCATAGGATTCATCAAAGTCTACACCGAATTCCTGACAGTAACCTTTGGCTACTAGTCTGGCCTTATTCCTCGAGATAATTCCATCTTCATTCATTTTATTTTTGAACACCCACTTAGTTCCTATGACATTTATACCATCTGGTCTTGGGACAAGCTCCCAGACATTATTCCTTTCAAACTGACCTAATTCCTCACTCATAGCATTGACCCAAGCTTGATCAGCTAAGGCCTCTTCTACTGTTTTGGGTTCAATTTGTGAGACCAAAGCAATTAAGTCATCATTATTCACATATCTAAAATGAGACCTAGTCCGAAGAGGATCTTCAGGATTGCCTATGACTTTATCTAAAGGATGGTCTTTAAGAAATCTGATATTTGTTGAAGACTCACCTGTTTCTCTTGGCCCTTCCTGATTGGGGAAATTTGTTTCTCCATTTGGCTGAGTCTTCTCTTCTTCCTGTTGGTCTTCTAGAAAGTCTCCACCATGGTTGGAATCCCTGTCAAGATTTTCAACATTAGAGACATCTTTCTTTTCACTAAAAAGGATGTGTGGAGATTCTTCCACTTTCTGACCTGATATGTTAAATACCCTATATGCCCTTGACACTTCAGAGTAACCCAAGAATATTCCAGGTGAACTCTTGGCTTCAAACTTGTCTAAATCTTTCTTATCATTGTTATGAATAAAACATTTTACTCCAAAAATTCTGAAATGAAACAAGTTTGGTTTCTTACCTTTTAGAAGCTCATAGGGTGTTTTCTTGTGTATGGGTCTTATCATGGCCCTGTTGATTATGTAGGTTGCTGTATTGGCCGCTTCTGCCCAAAACCTTCTAGGTAATTTACTTTCAATCAACATGGTTCGGGCCATTTCCACCACTGTTCTATTTCTTCTCTCCACAATCCCATTTTGTTCAGGTGTCCTGGGAGAAGAAAACCTGTGAGTTAGTCCTTCTTTGTCATAAAGATCAGTAAACATGGAGTTTTCAAACTCACCTCCATGGTCAGATTGAATAGAACTAACCTTGTACTTCCCTTCTTGTTTGACCTTATTGAAAAATAGATTAAACTTTTGAAATGCATCACTCTTATTTGCTAAGAAAAATATCCATGAATATCTAGAGAAGTCATCTATGATGACATAGCCAAACCTGTTTCCATTAAGACTCTGAGTTCTAGTTGGACCGAAAAGGTCCATATGAAGAAGTTCCATTGGTCTAGAAGACAATGGCTCAGATCTTAATTTAAAGGAATTTCTGGTCTGTTTGCCTAGAGCACAGGCATCACATGCTTTTGATATTGAGTTGAATTTAATTCTAGGCATGCCTCTAACTAAATCATGCTTGACCAATTTATTTAAGGTTGAGAAGCTAGCATGACCTAGACGTCTATGCCATTCAAAGGCATCATCTTCAGAATTAGCAGATAAGTAAATAGTAGATTCATATTTCTCATCTAAGTCTACAATGTAGACATTATTAATCCTGTTGGCTACAAATTTAACCATGTCAGAATTTGTTTCAAGGATTTTGCATGAACTATCATCAAATACAACCCTGTGACCCCTGTCACATAATTGGCTAATACTAATCTGGTTGTGTTGAAGCCCTTCCACAAGTAATACTTTTTCAATGGAATTTGTGGAAGACTTACCTACTGTGCCAACTCCAATTATTTTACCTTTGTTCTTTCCTCCAAACTTGACCAGACCCCCTGGCTTCATCTCTATCTTGCTGAACTTGGATCGATCTCCTGTCATATGCCTGGAGCAGCCACTGTCGAGGTACCACTTGTTGTCTTCAGCTGCCAGGCCGACCTACACAGATATATCAAGTAGAGTGATTTGGAACCCAAGATGAGTTGGGTCCAAGGACATTGTTCAAATCTCTGATCAAGTGTTTAGGTATCCAGATTTGTTTCAGCATGGTTTTCTCTGGCACCTTCCTTTCTGGTTTATTAAAGTTGAATCCAGCTGAACTGGAGAAGTGAGTTCTATTCCATTCATTAGTCTTCCTATTCCTAGGAAATTTCCTGTAGGCTTGTTGATTAGCATATCTTTGACCATGAAAGTTATTTCTCCAGTAGGTCCTGTTTGGACCCATCTGATTGTTATAATTCCAGCTCTTATTCTGATTTATTTTCTTAGTCCATCTACCATTTGTGTTCTGGTAAGTGGGCTTAGTGTTATTCTTCATAAAATTCATTCCCATCTTAAATGGTTGTCCAATACTGATTTTTGTGTTTTCTTTAGGACTTTGAGTTCCCTTAGAGCTGATTGAGCTGGATGGTGTGTCCAGCTTTTCTTTTCCCTTCTCTAGACAGAAGGTAATGGTCTTGAATTGCAAGGGTCTCTTGTTGGTTGGGTCATAGCCTAGACCTTCCTTATTGAAATTGACCCTAGTCCCTAGTATAGCATCTAGGCTAGTTTTTCCTTGGACAAACTTTTCTAAGACTTTCTGTTTGTCTTCCAGCTCCTTTTGAAGAGACTCAAAATTCTTTAGGAGTTCAGCATTTACTTTCTTCACAGCTTCATATTTCTCTGAATTCACTCTAATTTCATTCATGCTTTCTTCAATTTTAGTTTTGAATTCATTGAGCTGTTTTTGACTTTCTTGAATTTCTCCCTTAAGCTTATCATTCTCTTTCTTTAGTGAGGTTATTTCTTCTAGTTGTTCTTTTAGCTTTTCATTTTCCTCACAGACCAGAGTTTGTTCTTCAATATTTGTGTTAAAATTTCTTTTCAGAACTCTGTGCTCTTTGCTAAGAGAATTAAATTTATCTAGCAAGTCACCATAAGCATCCTCCCAGTCATCAATTGAGAAATTTTCAAAAACGTTTATTACCTCCTCTTCACTATTTGCCATAAGGTAAATTCCATCGTCATATTCTTCTGAGGAAGCATCTTCGGGGTCTTCTTCTTCCTCACTCCATGTGCAGACCATCGCATGTGGCTTCTTCTTCTTCTGCACCTTTATGTTTTTCTTCTGAAGATAGGGACCCTTCTTCTGGAGGTCTGGGCATTCGCCTCTCATGTGTCCCTATTTGTTACAATTAAAACAAGTCAGTTTCTTAGGATTTCTATCCCTGTAACTGGTAAATTCAGCATTCTTGTTAAAGGGTTGTGGCTTCTTCTTCCTAAAGGTCTTTCCCTTTTTCTTCAAAAATTTTCTGAACTGTCTAGTGAGCATTGCCTACTCCTCCTGGTCGAGATTTGATAAACCTTCAAGCTCGGACTCAGACTCGGGGCTACTGCTGCTGCTCCCACTGTTACTACCCTTGTTGCGGGAAGCTCTTAGAGCTACATTTTTACCCTTCCTCTCACTTCCTTCTCCACCTCCTTGGAAATTCATCTCATAGGTCATAAGGGATCCTATGAGTTCATTCACAGTCAAGACAGTCAAATCTTTTGATTCCTCAATCACAATGGCCTTAGTGTGCCATGCCGGGGATAAAGATCTAAGGATTTTCCTGACTATATCTGCCTCAGCAAGATCCTTCCCTAGCCCTTTAAGAGTGTTAGTGATCAAGGATAACCTGACATACATTTCGGTTATATTCTCATCTGCATTCATCTTAAACATTTCATACTTAGAAGTGTAGAGGTTTACCTTCGAGGCTTTCACTTGAGCTGTACCTTCATAGATCAATTGCAGCTCATCCCACATTCGCTTGGCAGTTCTGTATGCAGATATACGGGCATATTCCTCTGGATGAACAGCACACTGGATTATGTTCAGCGCCGTCCAGTTGAGTGAAGAGAGCTTGACATGGTCATCTGTCCAAGCATCCTCGTTTGGTGGCAGCTTATATGGCCCCACCGTGATTACTCTCCACAGTTTATGACTCTGAGCCCTGATGAACACTTCCATCCTGTTCTTCCAAAACAGATAGTTACTACCATCAAAATAAGGAGGGCGACTAATGGATTGACCTTCGGCCATGAAGGTTCTAGGACCACCAACATTTCCTTGACCGTTCATCCACATGGCGTAAACCTGCTCTGATACCAATTGTTAGCGCAGCAAGAGTGATATAGAAGGGGGGGGATGAAAAGATCACTCCCAATTTGCAGAAACTCAGGCGGAAAATAGATTCTACTGTTAACGCACCTTCTTAACCCGTACACAGAGAAATAGAGATGAGAGTGAAGAACTGATCACTTGAAGGCAAAGGAACAAGCAGATGAAGAGCACAGAAATCAATAGCAAACCACAGAGGAGGCACTCGATTTTTAGGTGGTTCGATTGCAGTCCGCAATCTACATCCACCCCTCACTCCAACTAGAGTGAGGATTCCACTAGACAAAGCTAGATCACAGCAGACTCAGTCTGCGTACAAGATGCTGCCACACAGCTTGAACACCCAAGGGAAACAAATCCCTCGACCAAGCTCTGCTACCCACAGAACTTGAAACCTGTTCTAGCTCCCAGCTAGAACACAACCGGAGAATCCTCTCCCTTCCTCCACACACGGAGGAAAACTGTTAATGACAACCTGTCACTAACAACACCAGAGATCACCGATCTCTCTTCCTCTGCAACTCAGAGGGAAACTGGAGTAGTACTCCCTTCCTCCACACACCGGAGGGAAACCAATTCAAATCAGAATGGAAGAACAAAATAAACGAAAATAGAATAGAAAGAAAAACCAATGAAGAAGAAATCGGTTCTGAAAACCCAATACAAATGTAGCTTCAAATGAAGCAATTCATCAATCCACACACACTCTCTCTCTCTCGAACAAACTCCTCTCAGATATGGAACTCTCTGCTCTTTTTCTTTTCTGGATCGTGCAGACTCTCACCAATGGCTTCAGCTTTTTCTTTTCACGATCGAACTTCTACTGAAGGATGAAGCTCTATATTTATAGTAGATAATGGCGTGTGGTTGCCAGGTTCCCGCCCATGCACTTTTGGCCAGATCATTTGAATTTCGATCACATGGCAGCATCCTGACAAGGTTGCCATCCACGTGTCATGCGCCTGTTGTCTTGGATCACGTGTCAGGTGCCAACCTCGATTCACGTGCCCAATTATCAGCCTGAATCGCCTACAGACAGACAGATGGAATGTATAGAGTTAGTTATTTCAAGCTTTTAGCAAGAATGTATATACTTCAGAAACATCAACTGAGTAACTGTGTACAATCGTGAGAGAATGTATAGACTTAATGAATGAACGCATGTATAGACTTTACCAGGGTATGCACAATGCAATGCGTTGACGCTACACTACGTGCCTATGTACTGCGTTGACGCAGTGCAATGTGTCTTTGAAAGCTGTAAACAGCAAGGCATGCTGTACAGACTTCAGACAGCATGCATCAGATGACTCTGTATGGACTTGAAGACCCTTAGCCAATGTATAGACCTCTAGAGGAGACAAATGTGTAGACTTCACATTGCTCAGCCACTGTGTAGACTTCACAAAGCCTAACCAGTGTACAGACTTGTAATGAGTGTGCTGTGAGCTCTGAAGACTCAAGTTGTAATAACAGAATGTATAGGATTGTGGTCGTACAACCCAATGTGTAGACTTGTAAAAGGTGGACAATTGTCAGACTTTGATGCTGATCAAAAGACCCTTGGTCAACAGCCAAGGCGTCAACGCTTCCAATGTGCAGCGTCGCCTCAGCTCCTCAAGAAAAATGCTCACTCCCAAGGCAAGCTAATCAATGCGTCAACGCATCCAGTGTCAGCGTCGACGCAGTGAACAAGAAGGAAGCGAAAGATGCACCATTGCGTCTACGCAGTCAGCCAAGTGCGTCAACGCACTAAAGGCATGTTACCCATGAAGTCAGATAGGCTGTACAGACTCTGTGGATGTAAAGCAATGTAGACTTCAGACTGTATAGACTTGAACCAAGACGAGGTGAAGACTTCATGTTGTATAGACTTGCCAAATCAGTTGGGCGATGTACAGACTTGAACAGATCCAGCTGAAGGATGTATAGACTTGGAATCCACTGTACACGACTATACAGACTTTGAGGCTTACATGCAAAGGCCAGTGTACAGACTTCTAAAAAATAGATGCGTTGTATAGACTTTCATGAGACGCTAAAGTCTATACAGACTAGACCAGTGAGACACTGATAGAGACGATGCAATGCGATGTGGAGACTTTAACATTAGACGCTGCATGAGACGGTAGGCTGTACAGACTTGCAAAGAGTGAGTGAGACGATCGGCTGTAGGACCGATGTACAGACTCTTAGTGTGAAGGTAGACTGTATAGACTAGAATCGCTTGAAGCGATGTACATACTTAGTGAGGCTCAAGCAGTGTACAGAGTTGAAGGTCTCACAAACGAGTGTATAAACTTAGGCTTTGAGCACTTGGGCTGAAGGTAATGTGCAGAGTAAGCGATGTATGGACTTTGCCCAAGGAACCGAATGTATAGACTTTATAAGATGCAAACGGCTGAACAGACTTGAATGAGTATAGGGTGTATAGACTTGAAAGTCTGAAGGCGAAGTGCAAACATGCTGAGTTGACGCTGCAGCCTAATGAGTTGACGCTGCAACGTATTACTTTTACGTTCAACTGATGATGTACAGACTTAATTAAATGAAGAACCTGAACAGAAGAGTCTACGCATCAGCACACTGAGTTGATGCACTGGTGCGAGAACAGATACAAGCAATGACTGAAGGGTCGACGCATCAGCACATTGAGTTGACGCACTGGTGTGAGAACAGAGACATGCAATGACTGAAGGGTCGACGCATCAGCACACTGAGTTGACGCACTGGTGTGAAGACTGTGCAGACAGAGTGTAGGCAGAATTAAGGTAGAGCATGTTATCTGACAGCCATTGAACTGTACTCACTCACATGATGAGACAGCATTAATCTAGAGATAGAAGATTGATTTATAGTGTGGGACATCATCAAAACCATAGGGATGCAACAGTTGTGGACGGTCCTATGTGGGCCGTTTGCGTTCTATGATCTTCATGGTTTGAACGGCCTCCTGAGGACCGTTTTATGTTAAACGGTGGATTTCCCACCGTTCATCTTCGTGTTTGGTTCTTCAGAGTTTGAACGGCTCCCCTTGGGCCGCGTGGATTGTGGGCGGCTCTATGTGAGCCGTATGTTCTGGTTCGTGCGGTTTGTTGAGAACCGCCCTTCCGTCGTCTTCTCCGACGATGGTGAGGGTTTCCCCTGTCGGCGGGAATGCCCCCATGGGCCACATGCCAGATCCTAAATCCTCTGGTCCCTCTGTAAAGCCCCTAGGTCTAACATGCACACATTGAAGTTAAAGAAAAATGGCTAGGAGAGAGGGGGGAACCTACCTTGGGTCCCAGGCCACCTTCCCCTTCGCCGCCGATTCGCCGGCGCGTTCCTCCCGCGCTGCATCTCCCTCTCCGACGTCTGCGGCCTCCTCCTTCAGTTCGAGTGTAGCTGCCGCGACCTCCTCCTCCACGACGGCGGGCGGCGCGGCGGTTCTCCCACGGCGGGGTCCGTGGATGGCGACGGCGAGCTGCGTTCTCCGACCATCGGGGAATGGATTGGGAGACAGGAGAAAGAGATTGGGAGAGAGTTTGAGAGATAGAGAGATGGGGAGATGGAGGCTCGGTGTGCCCTTCGTTCCCTTCCTCCACCGGTTACGGTGGGGAGGAGGGAGACGAAGGGGTTTTTTTGTTTCGAAACCCCAGAAGATATACGGTGATGGGAATCAACTCTGAGCATGTACATTTATTTTTGTATTTGTGTTCTTTAGTTTATTTTTATATCATTGGGAAAGTATATGTGCAATTGTAAGGCTTTGTAAGCCAATGTGTCATTCCCTTTGATTCTTTGGGTTTTAGTGCAAATTGTCAATAGGTCCAGCAAAGGGGCCCTCACTCCTTCCCCATTGGTCCACATAAGCCATATGGGTCCTTGTGGGGCTGATCAAAGTCCTAGGTGGCATCTAGAAGGTCAATTGACACATGGGGAGACAAGTGGTTTAAAATTTCAAAGGAAGCCACCTACCATACCTACCTTGTCCCCTTGGTCAAGGGGGCGCCCCCCCTTTTGTTCCAATTTAATTTTTGAAAAAAAAAGTCTATTAGAACTAATTAGTTCTATACCTTGTACACCCCTCCCAACCCTAGATCTAAGGGCATAAGTGGTCATTTTCCATTTATTATATAAGGCATGTAATTTCCATTTGTGTGAATTAATGAGAAGAAAATATTATGAATTGCTTGGAGCCTGGTGTGCCCCTTTCCTCTCTCCCTCTGGTTCCTTCTTCCTCCTTCAATATTTCAGGGTGTAAACCCCTTCTATCTCAGCCCCTCTACATCTAGATTCTATCTCTGGTGCCGCCGCCGCCGCCGTTCGTGCCGCCATTGAGCCGCCGCGAAGCCGCTTCCGAAGTGCTGTCCAGATCTCTGTTATGCTGGACAGGGGTTCAGTCCAGGATTTTTAACTCCCAACTCCGACATCATCTGCGGTTGAAATTTTCAGGGTTGGTTCCCCACTTGATCCCCAACCTCCAATAAAATTATCCCATCATTTCACCTTGTTTTTATATTTTTCTATTTTTGTGTCTTTCTATCTTCCTAATCTGTCCCTTTTCAGATCTGTGTAGCAGAAGCTTAGTTCTTCCCCCTTTCGACCCCATTCTTGATTTTTTTTTTGAATCCCCAAATTTATTGGAGGATCTGTCCACCATCCCCATCCTCTACAAAGTTTTGTCGAATTTCAAAAGCCCTCTACCTATTTTTAGAAATTGTGTCTTTTCCCCAACTTCAGTTCTGTTTCTACTGTCCAGATCCAACCCCGAGTCAACATAAAATCTCCAAAAAATCGAAACTTTCACCAAACCTTTCATAAGATATATCCCCGTTTTTCTCTCTTTGGCCTCTACAACTTTTATGAAGGGCTCAAAAGCTGAACCGAAGGTCTACATCACGGTCAACGCCCGTTTTCCTCTCTTTTGCCTCTACAACTTTTATGAAGGGCTCAAAAGCTAAATCGAAGGTCTACATCGAGGTCAACGCCAACTCTCAGGAAAACTCAAATCTGCCTTGAGTTTTCAGATCCTGTGAGTCAGCAGCTTGAAAATTCGACAAATGCCATCAACGGGAAACTCCAATTTCTTTCTCCGATCATAGATAGAAGGATTTCAATTCAGCTTTCCATCGGTACCTCTTGTGCATCGATCCGACGTCGGGAGTGACCGCAGCAGCTGATTTCGTCGGGACGCGCGGGTCTAAAACATCAGTTCAGATCCGTGTGCAGCCACTCCGACGAGTAAAGAACGGAGCCGCCCGGCCTCCGACCGGCGAATCAGCACGCCGCCTTCCCAGGGAGCACCCCTCCAGGCGTCCCCACCACAGTGGTGCCCCCCTGGTCCCATGCGACCCCACTGACCAGCACGTGGGTCCCACGGTCGTGAGTACGCGTGCCACCGAAGCTCCATAAGAAGCTGCCCGTCAACCCGAACCCGCTACTCCCAGGTCGCATTGTGTCACCCTTTACCTCCTTGCGTGGAGTGGGCACTCATATTCATTCCTGTAATGTTTGTGTAATAATTGTTCCGGGAGTATCAGTTCGGCCGGGGTCGTCTTCCGCATGCCGAGAGCGTGGAGGTATCGTGTTCGCTCCTTACTCGACACTTTGCTTAGTTTGTATATGCTTTATATGCCGCTGCTAGAGAGCATGATAGGGTAACTTAGCTCGCTATTTATTGTTATTCACTGCTATGAGCGAGAGAGAGATACCGTCCCGTGACCCGATCCGGGCATGAAAAGAGAGTCGACCACCCTAGCTCACTGCCAATTTTTCAACCGTGCACGTCCGACGCTTCCCTCGCTAAGGGACGATCGCGAGTTTGCATAGAGTCCATGGATCGCATTTCAATTGGAGTCGAGTCTGTGGTCCATCCCACATCATACGGTCTAACGATAGGCCGTCCTTCAGTTGAGCGGTTGAGGTATGACCGTTCCTCTCAAACGGTACTGCCTAAGCCCGGTTCAAATTCCGTGTTTATAGACGGCTAATACCAAGCCGTTCTTCACTTTGGGCGGTTTGTATTTGACCGTTCATGTTTGAGAAAATGGTCTTGCCCTTATTTCTGCACTTGGTGTTTAATTGATGAACTTGATTATTTCATGATTGTTAGGGTGCTAGGCCCAGATACAGAGGGGGGGTGAATGTATCCCTCTAAAAATTATAGCCCAAATTAAAACTCTAAAGCTCAGATATGCGGAATAAAGACTAATGAGCTTTCCAAGATGAATTGATAAGGCCACAAATGAACAAACAGTTGGACTGCACCAATGCAGCCACCTGAACAACCAGAAACGAAGGCAGAGCTAAACAACCCAAACACACTTAGCAGAATACAATGCTCAAAAATAACTCTCTAGATATTGCAGCTAGCCAAGCATGCACAACCTGTGAATGGGAGGTAGAAGATATGGAACTAATGCAAGGGAAACCACTGCACAAATAATTTTAAGGTGGTTCGGTCCTCCAGACCTACATCCACCCCTCACTCCCAACCGGAGTGAGGCTTCACTAGCCAATGCTAGAACCAAGCAGACTCAGTCTGCGACAGGTGTTGACACACAGCTTGACCAGGGGAACAAACTCCCCTCTTCCTCCCAACCGGAGGGACACCCCAAGTGACTCCCAGTCACTTGGAAACCAGAGGTCGAAGACCTCTCTTCCTCCAGACCAGGAGGGACCCAACCAGTGGCTTCCAGTCACCAGCAAACCAGATGTCGAAGACCTCTCTTCCTCCAACCGGAGGGACCCCTGGACTTGTAAGCCACAAGCCCAGAACCGGAGACAAGTCTCCCTTCTCCTGAATCCACAGGAGGAACCCGATCCCCAGCAGGGCAATCAGAAGAACAAGACTAACCAAAGAATCAAAAGAAAAAATACAGAACCATAAAAAACACAGCAACAAAAGCTGGAAATGAAACACAAGAGACGTGGCTCTCAATGAGCATAGTCGTTCTGGATTTGATCCACGAACAGACTGAAATGATCTGCAATAGACTCTCTCCTCCTCTTCTTTTCTTCCTCTTCTTTCTGCTTCTCTTTCTTCTCACTTCTCACGAACACTATCTCTCTCTCTCTCTCTGTATCTCTCTTTCTTTCTCTTCTGCTCTCCTTTTCTCTCACGCTGTTCTCTCCTTCTTCTCTTCAACTCTTTTTCTTCTTCTTTTCTTTTTCTGGATCGAAGGCTTTCTGCTCTCTAGGCTTCTTCTTCGACCAGCCTTCTACAGAGGATGAAGGCTTTCTTTTATAAGCAGCAGCAGCAGGCACACTGGCGCGTGTGGCTTCCATATTTCCTGCCCTAAAAATTCGGACCACGTGACAGCATCCTGGTATCTCGTCTACCCTTGGATCATGAGCCAAGCACCTCGAATCACGTGCCCTTCATTAGTACGCATTTTGAATTTGTCCCACTGCGTCGACCCTGCTGTGGATAGCGTTGACGCGTTGAAGACAGCCAGAGATAAGTCGCCCCTTTCTTGAACTGCTGGGTCGACACTGCCAGTTGGTGGCGTTGACACACGAACATGTACATTTGTATATTGGCGTCTGTTAAGCCGCTGCATCGACGCTTCCAACCCGTGGCGTTGACGCATTGATGATCCAGTGATCAAGTCTTCAGCAGATGGGCGTGCTGCGTCGACACTCTCATCATGCTGCGTTGACGCATTAGTGTTCCAGCATTTGAACTTAGATGGCTTCAGCCCTCTCATGTTTCGTGTGGAGTGCGTTGACGCATTGTGCAACTGCGTTGGCTCAATCATCAGTCTGAATCGTCGTAAAGGAAAATGCATGAGTGCAGTGTATAGACTTGGTGTAATGACGCCAATGTACAGACTTGCAAGATGTGAGGCGTTGTGTAGACTTTGCGTTCAACTGGATGTATAGACTTGGAGGGTTCACTGATGGCTGTACAGACTTGGGCGTTGTATAGACTTGGAACGGCTTCAAGGTAACAATGTACAGACTTTGAAATAAATAGTGTACATACTTGAAAGTGCAAGGCCACGATGTATAGACTTTGCCCAAGGAAACGAATGTATAGACTTCAAAAGAAGCAGTCCGATGTACAGACTTGGTTGCAAGCTGAAACACCGGATGTACAGACTTGCTGAGCCGATAAGGCAGGCTGTACAGACTATAAGAAGGTTGAAGCACTGTGTAGACTTGATGAAGATTTAGGCCGTTGTACAGACATGGGGTTCAGCTGAAGATGTATGGACTTTGACGAAGTGAAGCAGTGTACAGACTTGATAAGTCTGAAGGCGATGTACAGACTCTGAATATGATATGCCAGTGTACAGACTTGGGCGTTGTATAGACTTGGAACGGCTTCAAGGTAACAATGTACAGACTTTGAAATAAAGAGTGTACAGACTTGAAAGTTCAAGGCCACGATGTATAGACTTTGCCCAAGGAAACGAATGTATAGACTTCAAAAGAAGCAGTCCGATGTACAGACTTAGTTGCAAGCTGAAACGCCGGATGTACAGACTTGCTGAGCCGATAAGGCAGGCTGTACAGACTATAAGAAGGTTGAAGCACTGTGTAGACTTGATGAAGATTTAGGCCGTTGTACAGACATGGGGTTCAGCTGAAGATGTATGGACTTTGACGAAGTGAAGCAGTGTACAGACTTGATAAGTCTGAAGGCGATGTACAGACTCTGAATATGATATGCCAGTGTACATACTTAATGATATGAACACTAAGGCATGCTGTACAGACTTACTACGATCAAGCTGATGTACATACTTTGATACCCAGATAGGCAGAGTTCTGATGGGTCGACGCATCAGTAAGGGTGGGTCGACCCACTACTGTTCATTCTAACTAAGCAGAGTGTAGATAGAATCAAGATAGCATGCTTATCTGACAACCATATTGTTGATATTTATTTGCCTATCTTTGATCTTACTATTGAGGTTTGCAAAGTAATATGGCAAGATGACAAACAAGCAATCAAAGATCTACTCAAACCTGTGAACATGTGAACATGAACCTAGGCAATCATAGCCAACTCTAGCATGGGCATGCTACCTCAATCAAATTATGCTAAGGAAAAGAAAAACACACGCCGGGGCGTGGAGCAAGGAACAAATAAAAACACACCGCTAGGGGTGGAACAAGCAAGGAAAATAAAGAAGATATGAAGAAGACAGCTAATGCCCAATACCAAGGAAAGATGTGCTCGCCACCAAAGTAAACACAAGTCAAAGACCTGAATATACCTTGGAAATAGGTGGATGAAGCACCCGCCCACGGGAGAGAAAACCAAGGAAAGCCTGCAGATCAACTTGGAAGTAACGGCCAGAACCCTGTGCGTCGCTTGGAAGTGACGGCCGCACGATAGACCACCGGAAGATAGTGACGCGCCTGCACCAGACCGTCAGGTAACCTGCGGTAGTAAAGCTTGAATTCTTTTAACTCCAACTCTTCCAGCCGGCTAGAAGACTTGGGCCCCGTGCTAGTGAACTTGTAAACCTACCAAAGAAGTAGAAAGACAAGACAAAACACCCTCAATTAGCCCTTTTCACAAGCATAGCATCAATTCTTAAAGAGCTTGAGAACATCAAAAGGAGAAGGAATTACCGGGGAGTTTTGGTTTTTTTAACCCCTCTGGGTGTTTTTAAAAGTTTGGGAGGATGTTTGTATGCTTAAAGAACGGTGAAAAACGTGGAGGAAGAGGAGGGACAATGCTTTATTTTGAGGAAAATCAAGGAAGAACTCAAGCATGCAATGATGAACTTGAAAGACAAAACCAAAGTACTCCCTTGATTAGAAGATGGATGGACGTGGGAAGCAGCTCCTCCTAGATGAAGATGGCTCCTGAGTTTGGCAGCACTTCATCGTGAATCTAAATCTCCCTCCCCTTCGGCCATGAAGTCAAGGGTTCTATTTATAGACCCTCAAACTCTTAGGTCGAGCAGAGGATAATTCAGCAAGATAAGGAGATAACTCTTAGCAAATCCTTGAAGATAATATCACCAAGAGTCCATAGAAACAAACGGGGGGTCCTGAGGATCGGATTTGAAAGAGATAACGTCAATCCAAATCCTTATCTCGACCACGGAGTAGCAGAGAAAAGGCCTGAACTGCCAGGACTCTCGGAAGGAAGTAACAGCTGCACGATAGACCGCCACTTGGAAGTAACGCACCAAGCTTCATCCGTCACTTTCAACCCTATCCCAAAGAGATAAGATCAACGGGAAGAAGACCCAACAAGCTGGACTCTTCAAGGAAGCGACGGCTAAGGCATAGGGCGTTAGAATGAGACAATGGCTGGACGACAGACCGTTATTATCAACATAGAATTAAAAAGATAAGCTCTGAACACGAGGCCTTAAGCTCTAGGACTCTTCAAAGAGTAACGGTCCAGGACCCATCCGTCAGAAGGAAGCAACGCGCCTGACTGGGACCGTTATTAACATTGAGGTTCAAAAAATAGAGTGAAGGGTTTGCTAAGATTCATCCAACGAAACACCACCAGGAGCCACATCTTAATCCAGGAATTAAGACCCAAGAAATAGGCTTCAACTAACCAAGAGACTCAATGAAGGGTGAACAACTCGGAGCATCGTATAGAATGAAATAAGGAGATTACCCGACTTATTAGGTAAAAAAACGGGTGTCAACAGATGCCCCTCCTTAACGTCCTCTTTGCAGGGGAACGAGCGGAGATGAAGCGAAAGCGAAATGGAACATGGAGATGAAGCGGAAATGAAGCGGAGTGTATCAAAAAGAGGGCGTTAAGGTAAACGACACCCGTTCTGTACCAACAAGCGATAGGAATTTTTCTGGAAAACCTCGAATTGATCACAAGGAAATAGCCAGCCAAAGGGATGCAAGTCTGGAGGAACTATTTATCTAAGGAAAGGAAACACGGCTAGCCGCCGGAGGCAACGGAAAAGAAAGAGACTAAACTCCAGACAGGAATCTTCAGCGAACCAGATCAAGCGAGCAAATCGAAGGAAACCTTCTAATTCAGAGTGGAATGATTCTCCTTACTCGGGATTAAGAACACAGCTGTTCACCATCATCGAGATATCTTGAATAAATGAAACTCATGAAATGCTCAAAAGAATGCGTATGATGCATGCTGGGCTAAAGAAAAATAAAATAGCAAATACTCGAGAATAATATTGTTAGACCGGAGAAATCAGAGTCAGGACACCATCTGCAACCACGGCGTGCAAGATAGAACCATCGTCCCCAAATTTTCCAATCTAACGGCCTATCCAACGACTAAACATGTTAACTTAGATCATCATCATTTTTGTTTTAGGGGAACATCAGATCCCATGACACATGAATGACCAGCCGGTTCTCGAGGTAATATATCATAGATAACATATAGTAATGCATTAAGGGAATGAGGGAGTGATATACAATACCTGACTTACCTGCCGGACGAACGGCAAAGCGTGACTTTACTCGTAATTCCTTTCATGAAAGACAGGTTAGCTAATAATAATCAAAAATAAGCATCAAGGCATAACCATTGTACGTGCAAGAGGCATCCATAAGAACATCATGATAGAAAATGGAACCATTTTGACATTAATTAGACCATTTAATTCATCAAGAAACTTGCAAGCATATAACGGTCTGATGACAGGGCGTCACATAAAGTAACGGATCACCCTTGATCTGTCATAAACAAGGCGGTTCACATTCTTCAATAAAATAGTCCATCATATGTAACGGCCTATGAAAGACGCGTCAGAATGATGTGACGGCCGGTCAATAGACCGTCACATTTCCTGAGATTTCAAAAAAAACAACCGAACGGTTACGGCCCGTTCATTCAAACACTCAACGCCCAAAAACCCTCCAAAACCGAGAGCTCCGGCGACCACCGCCCCACCACTCTAATGGCCGGCGATGAGGTACCCCAGCCTCCACCACAGAAGAGAGGGAGAGGGAAGAAGATGGCATACGGCGGCTCCACCGCCGGATTGAACGAGAGGCGATCCCGCCGGTGGAAGAAAAACAACCGGTGAGGCGAAGTCCAAGGGAGGAAGAGGAAGCTCCCACGGCCACGGGGGACGAAGGGGAAGTTCCCTTGGGTGCAGAGGAGCCCAAGGAACCGAAGAAGAAGAAGAAGAAAGCCATGGACCACGAGGTAGGCCCCCCGCCCTAATTTTCTAATTTTTATTTTTTTGTGTTTATTTATGGATGCATGTGAGGGAAAGGGGTAGAAATGGGTCTACGAACCCACTAGGAACAATTGTAGGCCATTTGGCCATAGTGGGAGACCATGGGGATGCAAGGGAAAAAATTCCCAAACGCAGTCAATGTGACGGTCCTGCCAGCGACCGTCACACTCCTGACGCGCCAAGCTGAGGCCGTCAGAGTCAAATGACGCCCTACCCCAGGGCCGTCACTCTTGCCAGGGACTTAAACTATTTTTTAGGGTTTTCAATTTTTTAAATTTTTATTTTGTTTTCAATTAAGAATGATTATGCAATGATTATATGATGCAAATTGGACTAATGAATGATCTAATATGCAATGCAGCGGAAGAGACGATCGCGGATCTCTTGGCTTCAGATCCGGGCAGTGTACCAGGCATTGCCCGATTACCAGAGAGAGAGACTTGCCGAGATGGGATTCACCGAGGTGCTCATCATCGAGGTGATCCAGATGGACACTCCGGTATTGTACGCCTTGCACGAGAGATGGGACCCGATCAGCCGAGCTTTCATCTTCCCGTGGGGTCACATGATCCCCACGCTAGAAGACATAGAGAGGATTACCGGATTGAGAGTCCACGGAGCCGCGGTGACAGGGTGGACATACGGCGACTACCTAGAGATGGCGCAGCAACTGCTCGGGCTAGATTTGATCAGGCCGGGACAGTCCTCCTCCCAGCCTTCGAGATCAGTGCTGCAGGAGAGCTTGGGACTGAGAGGAGCGACGATCGCCGTGGGAGAGCTCCCTGAGGAGCACCTGAGCAGAGTGATAGACCAGGTGCGCCCTCGCGTGGCGGCGGAGGCGGGACCAGAGGGAGATAGAGTGCTCAAGCGCTTCCTGATGCTGCTATTCGGGAAGCTCCTCTTTGCGACTCGGGCAGATGTCATCAGCTGCAGACTACTGCCGATGATAGAGGATTTGGGCAGAGTCAGGCGATATGCCTGGGGAGCGCCAGTGCTCGCATTCTTGTTCGAGTCCCTCAGCACTACGGACAGGCAGACGATGCTGGGCGGCTTCTCGCCTTTCCTGCAGGTAAATGCACTTCTAAATGCTTTCTATTATGTCATGAATATTGATGCTATGATTTATGGAAAAATGATTTATGCAATGATTTATGCAATAATTCGACTGACTCGATTTCTAAATGCAGATCTGGAGCTATATGTACCTCCCGGGCATCGGGAGAGGCGCTTTACTCCATCCCGGCCGCATACCGATCGCGAGGCGTTGGTCGGTGGCGAGGGATACAGGGTCGATCAGCAGACTGACCCGGACGATCCAGGACGACTTGGACTCCTTCCCGCACACATCGGTAAGCCCAGAACTCAAAATGATTTCTATATGCTTTTAAATGTTTCTAAATGCTTTCTAAAATGCTTTCCAAATATCTTTTAATGCTTTCATATGCTAATGAATGAACTAAATGCTCTCAGGTGAGATGGACCCCTTACCGCGACGAGGGCTATACGGGACAGCCATGGGTGGAGGCGGCCTTATCGTACCGGGGGCGAGACATATGGTTGCATTGCCTCCATATCATCGAGCCTCTGCACTACAGGCTGATCCTGCGGACCCGGGGACTACACCAGCCCGAGGTGACCTTTCCACGCCACAGCGACGACCACCCCAGCAAGTCAGCAAAGGGCATCAGCGGCAATGTGGATTGGTGCGCCCGGAAGGTGAAGTACGTCCACGATTGGAATAGGTGGGGCCGAGCGGTGAAGGAGCGAGACGAGAGCGACGAGGCATATCTGAAGGCCTTCGCTCGACTCTACGGTGACCGGGTGTACCGAGGTACCCGCCGACCGGTATGCAAACTAAAACTCTAAACTCTTTCTATATGCAAAAACGCAATGAGCTAGATGTACTGACTTACATGCTTTCTAAATGCAGTTAGACCCTGAGGGACGGATAGCCGAGCTGGAAGGGCTACTCCACTCCACCATCCAACAGCGGGACGGGTACCGGACTGCCCTGGAGCTCCTGGTGAGACTAAAAACTTAAATGCTCATGATTTATGCAATGATGTTCATGATGCAAATGCCAATGTCAACTAACCATGACTTCTAAATGCAGCGGGCCGAGGGAGCCCAACGCGCTGGACCGGATGCCCCATCGTCTTCCTCGCAGCCGAGGCAGGGCTGAGCAGGAGGCCGACTTTGCTCGGGCGGTTGCCCGGGCCGAGGAGGCGGAGGCCACCCTCGCGGAGCGGGTAAGAGACTAAAAAAACTTATGATTATGCCTAATTAAATGCTTCATGACTAATGACATGAAATGCAATCTACAGGCGAGGGATCTAGCAGCAGCAGTGGCCGAGGCCAGCCAGGCGAGAGCTGAGGTAGAGAGAAGCCGGGCTGAGACTGATCGAGCCCGAGCAGAGACGGAGCTGGTACGGGCAGAGATGGCCCGGCTGAGAGCGGAGACCCTGTGACGCCCAGATGATGCAGAGATGGAACAACTCCGGAAGGAGTTAGTGCGGGCGCGAGCTAAGGTGGAGGAGCTTCGGATCGGGATGGCCGACTTGGATCGCCACCGGACCGAGGCACGGGAGACGCGGCGTCAGATCTTTACACTGAAGATCGAGCTGCGGACATTGGAGCGGACGGTCCGGATGATGGGCCGGGGACCGGAGCGGAGTGCCTCCCAGAGTGGGGTACATAGGAGTGCTACCCCTAGCGGCTCAGTAGGGAATTTCCTTGTCAGCTCCTCCGCCCAGCGGAGGAATGAGAGGGCAGAGAGAGGACAGTAGGAGGAGAGTGCTTCCATAGCACCGCCACCCGTGAGGAGACCCGAGGATAGAGAGGATGAGGGCGATCCGGCGGATAAGCCGACCGAATGATGTATTTTTATGTTTTTTCTTATCTTTTGTATAGAACCTTTGGCAAAAATGGAATGAGATTCCTTCTTTTTAGTTTTTTGTTTTAATTTTTGATGCGAGCGTGAATGAATGAATGTGAAAATAGCAGGATGGATGAAATGTGGATGAATGAATGAGATGTATGCAGGAATGTATGAAAATGGGAAGAGGACGAGGTGTACAATGTGAAAGACTGCCAGGTCTAGGCAAGGGCAGAAGAAATAGCCTGAACTCAGCAGTAGAGAAAGTGACGGTCTAAGATTTGACCGTCATAATCAAACGACGCTCTGGTGAGAGACCGTTAACCATCAGAGACCCACTCTGGCAGTGGGGCATCAGGATAAACGACGGCCAATCGAGGGTGCGTCAAATGCAAATAACGGCCACGGGTCAGACCGTTGATCATGGCAGAACGATAGTTGTCCAGGGCAACTAGCAGGAAATGCGACGGTCTGAAGAAGACGCGTCAGAAAGAGACGGTCCTAAGCAAGACCGTCAAGAAGTGTTTTAGCCCAAAAGAGAAGGAACTGAGTAGCTGAGAATGCGACGGCTTAGGGCTTGCACGTTACAGGAAGCGATGGTACACCCTTAGACCGTTATTCTCCACAGAACATGATTCGGGGAATTGAAACCCACAGAAAATGCGACGGCCAAGGGCTGGCGCGTCGGAATGAAGTAACGGCCGCACGATGGACCGTCAGAATCTGGGTTGTAATCCGAAACTGATTGAGCCGAGATAACTAAAACCCGAGGTTTAGCCACTTGATCCATCACTAGAACTTATCCTAATTGAAGATAAAGCCTTCTAGCCCGAGTCTTATCCTTTCAAAGTTAAATATAAGCCTTAGCAACTTGAAACCTTAATCAAAATCGCAACTTTGCTGAAACCTCTGTTCTAGGGTTTGAAGAGCTCTTCCAAAGAGCAGAAAGCATGATGAAGAGGAGCTTCGAGGTGATCGCTATGGAGGAGAAAGCTTACACCGGCCCCAAAGCTGCAAGGAGGGAACATGGAGAGCTTCAACGGCTAACCTCAATTCCCAAGCACCTAAGCTCCAACGTCCTAAGAGTGGTAAGTTCTTACAATTCATCCAAAGTTCAGAATTTTGCTGCACTTATTCTTTTCATGACTTCGTTCCTTCTTTTCTCAAGCCCCTTCCTGGTCCAAGGTGCTATTCCAATCTGAAGTGGGTGGCTCCCATGGTAAAGGCACTCCCCATAGAGGTCACATCAATCCTTAAAGCATGGCACCTCCAACCCCTCTTGGTTTTAGGCAAGAATTTCCAGAAATTATCTCTCGATTGGCCAAGCCTTTCAGCACTTGTGGAATTATGGCATCCACAAACTCATACCTTCATCTTCCCTTCCTTTGAAGCAACCATCCTATTGGAGGAGGTAGAAACCTACCTAACCCTTCCTAAGACTAAGGTGGGGAATGAAGACCGGGTTTGCTACACAATCGAGCCTATCGACCCGTCCTTGATCTTGAGTGATTTCATTCATAATCCAAAGGACGTGAGAACCATGATCAGCCCACACCACATCCACTTGATACCCTTAGCACAGTGGATAGTGTCTCATTGTAAAAATAAGTGGGAGAGACATGAAGCGATAGCCAAGGCGGCGGCGGTTTGCTTGTGTGGAGTCTTTCTTTTTACCACTACCGACCACCTCTTAGACATTCAAAATCTTGGTATTATTAGCGGGCTGTGGCGGGGAATGTCCATCTCTCAAGCGGTCCTCTCATACCTTTATGAAGGACTAAGCTCGGCTTGTACAGGAGGACTTTTGTTCGGCTCCATGATACTCCTTGAGTGCTGGATGGGAATAAGAATCAAATTCCTTCCTAAGGAAGACATAATCTCAGCAAGCCGGATCTTTGGGAGCCACCCTCTCTTCTTTATTGGAGGGGCATTTGGATACTCTTCTCAGGTTGAATGTAAGACATCGGATAAGAAAACTCGGGATGAATGGCACCTCTTCTTTAACACTTTGCCAATAGATAAATTCATCATGCGACCAAGAGTCCTCCGAAGCACTCTTCTCAAAATACCGCGGCGTCAAGGCCTGGACCTCCAGCTAGTAGGGAACACTACCATGGTGATCTACAACCCGCACCGATACCATCTTCAGATCGGACTACCTCGAATCAGCGTTTTTGCACTATCACACTACCCTCCCCTTCTACCTAGGAAGATGGGGACCGAGGAAGATGAAAGAGCGATCCGGAACGCGCTGACGATGTGGGAGATCAGCAAGGTGCGCCCGTGGCAAGCAGAGGTTGAAGAGAACGACGAAACACGCCGAGATTACATGAAAGAGTTGAGAAGAATCCGCCCTCTTGCGGATAAGAAATTGAATGTATCTTGATTTTCCTTTTTTTATTCATGAGAGATATCATGTAACTGCGATCGAAGTTGAATTTATCAAGAATTATATTTCATTAATCTTTTCTTGAATGAGATGAGATTACCATAGTTGAATGATCTTGAGTTCCATTATTTGAAAGGCTAGACTGATGTGAACAGACAGGGCTTCTGGAGGATATGACGGATGTGCACTGGGCCGCTACAAGGAAATAACGATCCTGCGACAGGCCGTCAGAATGAGAGTAACAAGAGCCCGGTCTCTGAAGGAAATGACGGATGGTTCTTGAGCCGTTATATTCAAGTAACGGAGAGTCTCAGACCGTTATAGTGATGGTTCAATGGAAAGTAAGAAGGCCCATGCCTGAAGGGAAATGACGGTCAAATATGGGCCCGTTACATGACTGTAACGGTCTGATGCTGGCACGTTACACACCTTGAACCTGCATAGTTGGAGCTTTTACTTTTGGGCTTGCCCCTGTATTCTGCACACACTCAAACATGAAACAAGTTAGATCTGTTCTTAGACTCAACCCCTTACCTTGAAGCAAGCTAGATAATGACCGTTTCTTGATATTTGGTCAAGGGGTGGAGCCTTATTAAATAGGCGAAAATATAATGACAATGCGATGCATGCTATGCATATGATGGTATTTTTGGGAGCTTTGGAAAATATTTAATGTTTTTGGATTTTTGAAAATATTTATTTTGGATTTTTAAAATATTTGTTATTTTTGGATTTTAAAAATATTTGTTGTTTTTGGATTTTGAAAATATTTGTTGTTTTTGGATTTTGAAAATATTTGTTGTTTTTGGATTTTGAAAATATTTATTGTTTTTGGATTTTGAAAAACCAGTGCCTCTCTAGCAACACGAGACCTCCCTCGTTTTAGGTTGAGTCTCGAGACCGGCGTGCAATGTTGTGACAACCCCTGGCCGAGGCCTAATCATTGTGACGGTGTTTTTACCAAAGCCATACCCAGGGTACTCATCTCAGTCCTAAAAGAAAAAAGGAACATGGGGGTAAGCTTAGGCCAGATATGGGAGTTTTTAGAACTTGATTCCCTCACTGTTCAACCATATTAGAGATTTGGTCTGTTGCGCCGGGGCTTTTATGTCCATCATCGAACCTTTGTTCCACCTAGGCATGCATGCGACCGGGCTCATAACGTCCCGCGGGGAACTGTACTGCCACTCTTGTCATGCCTAGTTTTCTTTTTCCTTTGGAGCTTTTGAAATTTCATTCACAGACTTTGAGATGATGCTTTTAACTTTGTTGGTAAAGAGCACTCCTTTTCTTTTCTTGTCCTTTCTTCTTTGTGGCGTCAGGTCATAACGGACTTGCCCCTATTTGAGACCTCCTCTTGTTAGGGAGTTTGGATTGGTTGTCGCCTCCTTATTTACTTCTTGCCCCTGGATTCAGCCGAAGAATGAAGCGGACAGGGACTTCAACTTTCTCCTAAAGCATGGCCGAGGAAAACGATGTCTTATACGCAAGGAACCCGACCAGGGATGCCGTGTAGTGTGTGATTGCCTTACTCGAGACTCTCTTTTGAAGATAGGGAGGAAGTTCTTATTACCGGAGAAGCACATGGTTTTAGATTTTTAAGGAAAGAAACGCTTAAGATACAACCCATTCCACGGGTGAGAGAGCTCCTCACCTTCCGCGTTTACTAAACGATAAGCATTCCTTGGATAAGCTTCTTTTATTACAAATGGCCCTTCCCAGTTAGGTTGCAACTTGGACCTAGGACCTGCAGACCGAATGAATTTGAGTTTCAAAACCATTTCACCCTTACAAAATTTTTGTTCGATTACCTTCTTTTGAAAATAACGCGAAACCCTCATTTGATAAACGGACACGTGATCGGCCGCATTCATCCTCTTCTCATCCAAGAGTTCCAACTGGACCAGCAACGCCTCCCGACGTTCATCGAGATTAAGTTCCTTATCGAGCTGCACTCTAAGGGAAGGGATTAAGATCTCGTATGGGAGCACCGCCTCCATCCCATAAGTTAAAGAGTAGGGAGTTTGTCCCGTAGGGGTGCGGACGGAGGTGCGGTAAGCCCACAGAGCTTCCACCAATCTCTCAGGCCAATCAGAAAATTTATGTGCTTCGCATATTTTCTTAATGATTTTAAGAAGGGTTTTATCAGTGGCCTCGGCTTGACCGTTGCCTTGAGGGTAATATGGAGACGAATGATGCAGTGCAATATTGAACTTCTTACATAGGTCCTTAAGCTCTTGGGAGACGAACTGGGGTCCGTTGTCGGTGATGATGCTGCTTGGCACTCCGAACCACGAGATGATATTCTTCATGATAAAACGGCACACCGTTGTAGCTTTGATCTCCGCGTACGCCTCGGCTTCGGCCCATGTGGTGAAGTACTCGGTAGCGGTGAGGATGAAGGATTTTTGCTTGATCTGAGAATTAGGATCACCGAGTGGGCCGACGACGTCGAAAGCCCACATAGAAAATGGCCAAGGAGCAGTCATAGGATGGAGGGACGAAGTTGGAGAGTGGATTTTATCAGCATGGAGTTGGCATTTAAGACACCTCCGGACATAGAGGGAGCAATCTTCCTCTAGAGTGGGCCAATAGTAGCCCTGCCTAAGGATCTTCTTCGCTAGAGCCTGGCCATTGACATGACCTCCACACTCACTAGAATGGGCCGCTTCAGCCACTTTCCAAGCTTCTACATCATCCAAGCATCTCATGAGCATTCCATTAGCAGCGCGCCTATACAATTCTCCTGCAATGATAGTGTACCTTGCGGCGGCTCTTCTTATTGCTTTACGCTGCTCGGCCGTTGCCCCTTCTGGGAATGACCCTTCTTTGCAAAACAATTCGATTTCATGATACCAAGGCAATTCCTCTTCGTCCAGAATCTCCTCTAGTTCTGTTAATGAAACTTCCTTGAGATCTTCCCTCTCAACTCTCGCCTCTACAGATTTTCTGAGGTTGATGAACCAGGGATCTTGAATAGAGGGTGCGTCCAATCTCTGGACGACGATGGTCTCAGTACTACGACTGAGAGGGAAAGATAAGGAGGAAGCAAGAGATGCCAAAGCATCAGCTAGAATGTTCAAAGAACGGGGAGTATGGATATAGAGCAGCTTACGGAATCGCTTAGCAATGAGTGTGACCAAATCTTGATAAGGTTTGAGCTTGGGGTCACGAGTACGGTAAGTGGACAGAACTTGCCGTAGAACGAGCTGAGAGTCTCCTATGATGTTCAAATAGCGCGCGCCTCGGAGATAGGCGTGCTTCAAGCCGGCCAAGAGAGCCTCATACTCAGCGATGTTGTTGGTAGCAGGAAATCGAACTTGATAAGCGAAGGGGATGGTTATTCCCTCTGGAGTAAGCAAGACAGCCCCGATCCCTTGGCCTTGAGAGTTGAGTGCACCGTCGAAGTGTAGAGACCAGAAGGGATGATGAGAAAGGACAGAGAGATGCTCATCAGGGAAATCATCCTGAATGGAATCGGTATGAGGAATAGGAAGATGTGCAAGATGCTCAGCAATGGCATATCCTTTGACTGCCTTCTGAACGACAAAGGTGATGTCAAACTGAGAGAGGAAGCTCTGCCAGCGAGCTAACCTACTAGAAAGGACGGGCTTTTCTAGGAGATAACGGACCGGGTCCATTCTAGAGATCAACCTAACTGGGTGGGTGAGAAAGTAATGTTTAAGCTTCTGAGCTACCCACACTAAAGTAGCACAAGTCTTCTCCATAGCGGTGTACTTGGATTCAGCTGGATTAAACAGTCGAGAGAGGTAGTACGCAGCCCGCTCTTTCCCTTCATCATCTGCTTGTGCTAAGACCGCCCCTAGGGAGTCCTCAATAACCGAGATGTATAGGATTAGGGGTTTCCTAGGGACAGGAGGTTGCAAAACTGGGGGATTGGTTAGGTACTCTTTGAGGTCCTCATAGGCCTTCTGACAATCTTGATTCCATTCAAACTTGGCCCCTGCCTTAAGCAACTCATAAAATGGGCGGCATCTTTGAGAATGCTGAGATATAAATCTTCTAATGAATTGCAGTCTACCAATCAATCCTTGAAGTTCCGTAATGTTCTTTGGCGGCGGCATGTCCATGACGGCCTGTGCTTTATTAGGATCAATTTGGATCCCCCGTTTGCTCACTATGAACCCTAACAACTTCCCTGAGGAGACTCCGAATACACACTTCTTCGGATTCATCTTAAGCTTATACTCCCTGGCTCTCTGCAGCACCTTAGCCAGAATAGAGGGGTGTTCTTATTTTGTTCTTGATTTCACCAAGATGTCATCCACGTAAGCCTCCATGTATATGTGCATCATGTCGTGGAAGATGGCCATCATCGCCCTTTGATAGGTGGCACCTGCGTTCTTCAACCCAAATGGCCTAACTACGTAACAATACGTGCCCCAGGACGTGGTGAAGGAAGTTTTCTCTTGATCTTCCGGAGCGAGACGGATTTGATTGTAGCCCGAGTACCCGTCCATAAATGACAGAGCTTCATACCTGGCAGTGTTATCCACTAGGACGTCTATATGAGGTAGCGGGAAATCATCTTTGGGACATGCTTTGTTTAGGTCCCTGAAATCAATGCATATGCGCACTTTTCCATCCTTCTTGAGAACAGGGACTATGTTCGCCACCCACTGGGGATGTAAGACTACTCTGACGAACTTGGCCTTGTATAGCTTGTCGACCTCTTCTTTGATCCTCAAGGCCATGTGGGGGTGAAATCTTCTTGACCTTTGTTTAACAGGTGTTGCCCCTGGTTTAAGCACGAGTCGGTGTTCCACTAAGGAGGGGTCAAGACCTGGCATGTCCTCATAAGACCAGGCGAAAGAATCGCTATACTCCCTTAGTACCTTAATTAGATCCTCTTCTACCTGCGGAGGGAGATTAGCGGAAATAATGATGGGCCTTGGGTCTTCTTCTGTCCCCAAGTTGATTTCCTTTGTAGGTTCATCCACTGCCGTCGACGGCTGGTCGAATCTCTTTAATCCTTGTGCATATAAATCGGCGGTGTCCTCTACATCGCTGTCTTCATCCATTGGATCCTTCTCATCCAAAACCTCATAGACGCCTAATCCGTCATCGCTCCATTCCCCTTCTATTTCCTCTTCGTCTTTAATCACAATTGATGTGGCGACAAATTTCGGACATTTCAAAAGAGCATGACATCGTTGAGCTAAATCTTGCAAGAACCTATCAGGAATAGATCGGGAAGGACGCGCAAGCGAGCGCGGCTCAGGATGGGAAGGGTTAGATGACCCAGAACAAGACCCGACTTCTCTAGACCTAACTGACTCTACTTCCTTAGACTCGCTAGACCCTAACCCTAACCTAGGAGAGAGAAGACTTAGTGGAAGGGGAGGAGCAGGGGACTCGTGCCCCTGGGAGGAGGAGGATGGAGACAGGATAGCGTAATCTTCCACTGAAATCTCCGTTTTAAATTTGACATTTTTTTTTCTGGAGATCAGTAGAGACTACATAGCAAGATGGAGGAGGTGGGAGCTGCATAGGGAACAGCTCGGGGAAAATGCAATCGAAGAAGGGGTCGGAAGAAGAAAACCACATCTCGTGGAGTTGAGCATTGGGAGAAGGAGGAGTGAATAGAGTGGATGGATCAATGCGCGGGCACTTCCCGCAGGCACACGGAATGAATAGAATCTCCGATGGATCAATGACGAATGGATTTATCACGATAGGAGGAAGGCGGGGTATGAACCCCCTTTGCTGAACGATGGATTGGAAGCGTGAGGGAGACCAAGAGAAGATAACTAGAGAGCTCTCCACCTTCTGCAATTTAACCGCGGGCTGCTTCTTCGGCCTCCACTGTACGAGCCGAACCTCTCGTTGCTTCTGGCGCTCCTCCTCATAAAAGAGCCTCTGCAAGGCCTGACTGTAGTTGAGCATGTCATCATCTGACCCTCCTGGCAGGGAAGGCGGATCGGCAATCGGACAAACTATATCACTTTTTGGCTGAACCAGTTTTGGAGCTAATGTGCCGGGCTGGAGAGGCCCTCTGACAAAGTGCTGACGATAATCCCAGGTAAGCGGCCCAGAATCACCCATCATAGATAATGCTGTTTCCTTGTAACCGAGACCTCGCCTACCCATTTTTCTTCCCTTGGGTATAGGCTTAGTCATGCCTTGCAGTTGCGCGCCGAGGCCTCTCCCCGGTTGATAGCCCAGTTTCAATATAATGTTCCACCCCTTTGAATCCCGAATCTGCGGCTTCACTTTGACATTGACTGGAGTAGTGATGGGCTTAGGAGATGTGTAAGCCCAAGGAAAGTTCAGATCGAGCACTGACAGAACGGGCCGGCTGCTCGGCCAGAGTGTGGGAAGAACTTGATCTGAGATGGCCTTGACTGTCTGCACCGTGGACAAGCTCTTGACTTTGACGACCCTCCCTTGGAAGGGGAATTTAACGCACTGATGTGCGGTGGAGGGTACGGCGCCAAGCGTGTCAATCCAGGGACGACCCAAGATAGCCTTGAACATAGGGTCGATATCGAGAACATAGAATTCCACGGCCATAGCAAGGGGCCCGAGCTCTGCCTGAATGGTGATTATCCCGTGACATGCTCGCCTTGAGTTGTCATATGCTGCTATAGTGGTGGGAGTAGGCCGTAGTAACTCTTCAGATATGTTGCATGCTCGGAGGGTGCTAAGTGGGCAAACATTAATTGAGGCCCCCGTGTCAACCAGTGCTGCTTCAATATCGACTTTGTTCAGGGTAATTGTTATGCAGAGCGGCATTTGCCGAGCCCCCGGAGGTGCAAGCTCGGTTTCTGAGAACGTAATTGCCGGCCCTTTGGAGATAGTTGCTAGTGCCGTTGGTAAGCTGTCGACTGCCATGTCTTCACTAACCATCACCTTCTGTAGGAAATCCCTCAGTGCATCCTGATGAAGGGTAGACCTTTTGATCAGCTCCAGCACGGATATCTTAGCGGGTACCCGATCCAGATGATGTAGCAAGTCATATTGGGTACCCGGCAGAGGTTCAGCTTCTTCTTGTTCGGCCGTTGGCTGGGTGGACTGGGGATTTGAAGTAGTAACGTAATTCCGATGGAACATCTTCCCGCTCCTTAAGGCACAGTTTGCCGCAGCCTCCGAAGAGAGTATGATGGGCCCTGTAGGGTGGATGAGTGGGATAGGTGGTGCGGGGAAGGTGATTTGGTGGAGCGTAGGGTTGGTGAAGTTAATGGGGTGTGAGCGGATGATAGGTGAGGGATTGGTGGAAGGCACGGCGGTGATGGACGTCGATGCGGGTGGAGGGAAGGCTAGTGGATGTTTGAGAGTGGGCGAAGGATTAGGTGGTGGTGTGATGATGGTGAGGGGAGTAAGTGTTGACGGGTATGATGGGATGGAGAGCGGTAGAGGGTTTGCTGGAGCGGGTGTGGATGGCAGGACGAGCAGAGGGGGTGTTGGTTGTGTAGGGAGGATGAAGGAATGGTTGCGGAGGTTGTGGTGGAAGGCCATTACTTGCGGTGTGGCGCCATCATCATCGAAAGACCACCCGGTGTTGGGGGCCGGTGGTTGAACCACGTTTACTTGTGCTGGTGCCGGTGGCTGCTGCTGAGGAGCGGGTGGATGATTCGACATCGGGTTCTGATGGATGCCTAGGTCTTGTACTTGCTGCGGTTGCTGCTGTTGTGGCGGCTGTTGCGGCTGCGGTGCTTGATGCTGCTGCACTTGCTGCCCCTGCGGCTGCCTTCTCTTCTCTTTAATCTCAACAATGGCCCTATGCATTTCGGCCCAGTCGATTCTCTGCCCCTCATGAAGGTCATATACCAGATCTCGGAACTGAAAGCATCCTTCTATGGTATGGCCTGGCTGCCTATGGAACATGCAATATTTAGTCTAATCAACCGCCGGGTTCCAAACAGGTCGTTCCGGAGGAAGTTGGATTGCATTTATTGACATGAGTGCCGAGAAAATATCTATAAGTGTCTCTGGCAATGGAGGATACTGGGCTCTCCTGGGAGCCGGGCGCTTGCTATTAGGGTTGTTGTTGTTGTAGCCGTTGGGTGGAGGGACGTTATGGTATTGTGATGGTGGCGGTGGTTGTTGTGGAATGGTGAAGGTGTTTTGAGGAATGGTGAAGGCGGGGGGAGGGTTTTGTGGAGTGGCCTGGAAGCTTTGTGGAGCGGGGTTTTGTGGATTGCGGGGGTTTTGGTTGTAGCGGAAGGGTGCGGCCTGAAATGGAAAAGCAACGACTTGTACTTGCTCGTTTGTTTGGACTCTCTCGGTAACCGGCCCTTGTGGTTTCTTGTGGTACTTGGGCTTTTGGTTTTCGAAAAGAGAATGGATAGGGGAGTCCTTGAATTGAGTCTGTATGAAGTGCGCCCGACTGTAGAGTTGATGCATGTTAGCTATATCATTCATTGCCAGGATGTTGCAGAAAGTCGGCGTGGCATTGGAGATCAGCAATTTGACCTTCTCTTCCTCCGGAATATGGCCAGGCACTCTGGCGGCCATCTGCCTCCACCTGTCTGCATAGGTGGCGAACTCTTCTTCCGGTTTCATTTTTTCGGCTACTAGGTCAGTAAATGAATATTCTGGCCCCACCCTGTCTTGAAACCGCTGAATGAATTTGTCCTTGACTACCTTGAAACTTTCGGCCTCTTCCAGTGGCAAAGAATAGAACCATTCCAGAGCAACTCCATCTAAGGATCGGCGGAATAAATACGCCATGAGGCGATCATCATATTGGAACTGCGCCGATTCATATAGAAAATCCCTCACATGGATAAAGGGATTGCTGTTCCCATCATACTTGCGATACTTGGGGAGCTCTGATTACGGAGGGAACCGAATGTTCTGGAAGCTCGGAATAGGAATATCGGCCAAGGATTGTGGGCCCACCCTTTTCTGGAGGATGTCGAGTTGTTGCTGCATGGCGGCCCACTTGTTAAGCAAGTCCTGCTCTTGGGAGGGAGCAGGGGTAGTGAAGGACGCCGATTGTATTTGAGGAGCAGACGGAATGACTGTAGCAGAAAGGGGAGGCCCATAGGCATGAGTAGAAGGATAGATAGTGGAAATAGGGGGCCCGTAAGAAGGATATTGAGCCTGAGATACACCCGGATGTGAGTGAGTTTGGGCCACCCCTTGTTGAGGGTGTAAGAAATCAGAAGGGTTCATGAGAAGCTGTGAAGCCACCGAACCAGAATTGTGATGATCCACCTGGACGAAAGAAGGGATAGGCGATTTCCCTTTATCAAAAGACTGATGGGCTGAATTGGAAGATTGGCTCATCTCCATGCCGGTGAAAGTTATGGCCCGAGGTTGGACCGGGGTGAGGTCAATCGGAGTGGGCTGAACAGACGGCCCAATAATGGAAGGATTAGATTGACCTTGAACAGCGGCGAAGGGAGAAGCGTTGGACCCTTGCATAGGTTGATATAGGACTTGAAGTTGGGTCGGGTCCAATTGGGCCATCATGTGAAGGACGGAGCCCACGGAAGGAGTAGAAGAGAAGGGGTACCTTGACTACCTCCCACAGATATGGAGGACGGGAGAGGGGCAGTCCCTTCTCTGGAGGGAAAGGTGGCAACCCTAGGGGGGTTCTCAAGGAGCCCTTGAGGAAGAGAGTCCTCTTGGGAACGCGGAGGATTGAAGGATGCCATGGTGGATTCGAAGAGGGGGTTGGAGTAGAACGTGAAGGAAGAAGCGACTCGAGAAGACGATTCAGACGAACGAAAACAACCCCACATGCAACGGACAACCTTGACAAAATACAAAAACAACCAACACAAAACACACAATAAGCAACCAAACTTAGGTGATTTTAACAAGATGTAAGTGGTAAAAGATGAAGACACTCAAGAATCAAGCAAGTTGTTTAGAATGATGCGACAAGATTCTTATGATTTCTCCTTTGGAATTTTAGTGAATTGATTGATATTTGCTCTCAACAATAGGTTCCTAGTAGGAGATGGAAATGGGACTTGGTTTGACTCTTGTGTAACCACTCAATCACTTATGCAACCCTAGACACGGGGTGGGAAAGATACAACCAGCCCGGCGTCCGTGTGGGAATCCACAGCTCACGGGGACTTATGGAGGTCCCTGCTGTGATTTCCTAGTCGGCCCCGAGGAATATGGAGACGAGAGGTCCTCACAACAAGGTAGGAAAATGCAATCTAATGTATGAAGAGATGAATGACCCTATGTGCACCGGAGTGCATGCAAAGTCTAGCCTAACAATCTAACAATCAATAGTGCACACCATGATATGCAGATATGGGCAAAGCAAGAGGAGGGTCAAGTGTCACCCAAGCAATAAATCACAGCAAAAACTGCGGAAATAAATGCACCTCGGATGCGTACCTGCCAGGAGAGTAACGGTCGAAGGCCCCTGCGTCAGAGAACAATAACGGTCGAAGGCCAGACCGCCAGATAATATATAACGCAGGGGGATGAGACCGTCAGATGAGCCAGGGAGCCAGAAACTAACCGAAGTAACCAGAAAGCCCGTGAAAGCTCACACAGTAGAACCCCAGCGGCGGCCTAATGCCCCTGCGTCAGACTACTGTGACGCGGGGACACAGGACCGTTAGAGGACTCAGAAAACCATAATGAGCAATGAAAACGAAGGAAACAAAAGACAACTAAACAAATAGATGATGGCAGGTTTAAACAAGAATCAGAAGCACGATTGGCACAAGCTGTCCCACCGTGATCGCCAAAAAATTATCTGTTGATATTTATTTGCCTATCTTTGATCTTACTTTTGAGGTTTGCAAAGTAATATGGCAAGATGACAAACAAGCAATCAAAGATCTACTCAAACCTATGAACATGTGAACATGAACCTAGGCAATCATAGCCAGCTCTAGCATGGGCATGCTACCTCAATCAAATTACGCTAAGGAAAAGGAAAACACACGCCGGGGCGTGGAGCAAGGAACAAATAAAAACACACCGCTAGGGGTGGAACAAGCAAGGAAAATAAAGAAGATATGAAGAAGACAGCTAATGCCCAATACCAAGGAAAGATGTGATCGCCACCAAAGTAAACACAAGTCAAAGACCTGAATATACCTTGGAAATAGGTGGATGAAGCACCCGCCCACGGGAGAGAAAACCAAGGAAAGCCTGCAGATCAACTTGGAAGTAACGGCCAGAACCCTGTGCGTCGCTTGGAAGTGACGGCCGCACGATAGACCGCCGAAAGATAGTGACGTGCCTGCACCAGACCGTCAGGTAACCTGCAGTAGTAAAGCTTGAATTCTTTTAACTCCAACTATTCCAGCCGGCTAGAAGACTTGGGCCTCGTGCTAGTGAACTTGTAAACCTGCCAAAGAAGTAGAAAGACAAGACAAGACACCCTCAATTAGCCCTTTTCACAAGCATAGCATCAATTCTTAAAGAGCTTGAGAACATCAAAAGGAGAAGGAATTACCGGGGAGTTTTGGTTTTTTTAACCCCTCTGGGTGTTTTTAAAAGTTTGGGAGGATGTTTGTATGCTTAAAGAATAGTGAAAAACGTGGAGGAAGAGGAGGGACAATGCTTTGTTTTGAGGAAAACCAAGGAAGAACTCAAGCATGCAATGATGAACTTGAAAGACAAAACCAAAGTACTCCCTTGATTAGAAGATGGATGGACGTGGGAAGCAGCTCCTCCTGGATGAAGATGGCTCCTGAGTTCGGCAGCACTTCGTCGTGAATTTAAATCTCCCTCCCCTTCGGCCATGAAGTCAAGGGTTCTATTTATAGACCCTCAAACTCTTAGGTCGAGCAGAGGATAATTCAGCAAGATAAGGAGATAACTCTTAGCAAATCCTTGAAGAAAATATCACCAAGAGTCCATAGAAACAAACGGGGGGTCCTGAGGATCGGATTTGAAAGAGATAACGTCAATCCAAATCCTTATCTCGACCACGGAGTAGCAGAGAAAAGGCCTGAACTGCCAGGACTCTCAGAAGGAAGTAACGGCTGCACGATAGACCGCCACTTGGAAGTAACGCACCAAGCTTCATCCGTCACTTTCAACCCTATCCCAAAGAGATAAGATCAACGGGAAGAAGACCCAACAAGCTGGACTCTTCAAGAAAGTGACGGCTAAGGCATAGGGCGTTAGAATGAGACAACGGCTGGACGACAGACCGTTATTATCAACATGGAATTAAAAAGATAAGCTCTGAACACGAGGCCTTAAGCTCTAGGACTCTTCAAAGAGTAACGGTCCAGGACCCATCCGTCAGAAGGAAGCAACGCGCCTGACTGGGACCGTTATTAACATTGAGGTTCAAAAAATAGAGTGAAGGGTTTGCTAAGATTCATCTAACGAAACACCACCAGGAGCCACATCTTAATCCAGGAATTAAGACCCAAGAAATAGGCTTCAACTAACCAAGAGACTCAATGAAGGGTGAACAACTCGGAGCATCGTATAGAATGAAATAAGGAGATGACCCGACTTATTAGGTAAAAAAATGGGTGTCAACACATATGAACTGTACTCACTCACATGATAAAACAACATTATGATCAGAGAATGACTGAATAATAGCATGATGACACACACAGCAAGATGACTCACAGTGAATAACTCACTTCAAAGGCCAATCATCAAAACCACCATTAAAATCATCATCAAAACCACATGGGCACAACAATCTCCTCCTTTTTGATGATGGCAACACTACACAGTGAGTCAATCTGATGACTCAAACTATTCTCCCCCTTTGACTTCATCAAAAAGAAAATAGTTTGAGAAATTATAGCATGTATAAAAATTCAGTCAATTTCTCCCCCTTGCAAGAACATGATTCTCTCCCTTTAAGAGTTTCAGCAAAATCATTAGTTAGAGATGATCAAAAGGACCTTGCATGCAAAGATTGAATGAAATTTTCCCTTTGGCAAACAATCAACATAAACAGATACCATAATGCAAGATCTCCCCCTAGAAATATGAATGCATGAGCACAATTCTCCCCTTTTTAAGAGTTTCTATGCAGCATGATGCATATGATATGGAAGCTCCCCCTCAATAAGTGGAATCTTATGAGATGAATGAGAAGGAGACCACAGGGGCAAACAAGGAGAAGTTCAGGTCAATGAGCAGAAGAGGTTCAATTAGCAGATTTTTAAAGAAGCTCCAATCTCAGAAAATTCAGTCAGATTTTCAGAGAGATATCAATCTCATAAATCTAAAACATAAGTTTTCAAAGTCTTCCATTATAAGGGCTTATGAATGAGCTTTATTGAACAGCATGGTTTAAACATGATGTATGTAGAGTTTATCAATAAAATTATGTATTGATATCTAAAACCATGGTTTAATAAAAAATGAACCAAGCCCTCATATTTATCTTGATAAAACTTCCTTTCTCTTACACAATCAAATTTATTGACTTCTTTTGGAATTACATGCATCAGTATTGAAATCAAGAAATTATGAAGTCATATGATTTTGTCTAGGGTTGTAGCAATTTGATTTTAGCATCAATATTCAGATATTTCAGATCATTTTCAATAATTTTTCATGCTACAAATTTTACGAGCACTCTAGTTCAGTGCACACCTTGTAACTAGAGGATATACCTTGATCAGAGGCCAATATCCCTAAGCACTTAGTGTGACTAACTGTCATGCTTCATATGAACAGAGATAGCATTTACACATCATGACACATTGCAAATCATTTCTTGATGAGTGAGTTGTATTTCTCAGTGTGCATGCCATTGCTCAGCCTGAATTTCAATTAATCTTAATCAGAGTTAACTATGGTACCTCATGACACAGTCCTTTGGACATGTGTTTCTCAGTGACCAAGATCATTGATCTGACACAAAATACCCTTTAGACATATCAAAAAAATTCATTTGCTTTAAGTCAATATTAATCTCATGTACTTAACCAAATAAAGTCATGTATTCAATAATGCAGATTTCAGAAGATTTTACAAGACACAACATGAAACAGTTGGTTAAGGTTTATTAAACATGCTTCATATATTTTTAAGAGATTTTAAAGCCAAACTCATTGAGTACATTAAACTTAAACTACATGAGTTATTTCAGTCATTCATAAAAATGTATAATAGAAGATTTCTAGTTCAAGAATTTTCAGAGTTATGATCGAGATAGTCCCATTGAAATCTTCATGACAGACTGATGGAATTCTGAAGCCAAATAATACCAATTGATAGGAGAGATTTCGAGGCTCAATGATTTCTGATATCATCAAGGTTTGTCAACTAAGATCAATGATGAAGGGTATGCAATGAATTCTCACAAGAGTATGCATTTGACAACCTATATGCAATGCATTGACTCCCCCTAACACTATGCATTTAGACAATCTTTTTGGCATTTTCATGAAATGCAATGCAATTAACTACATGCATGCAAAGACTCAACACTGAATGCTATGCAAAGATATGCAATTAACTCCCCCTGAAAACATACAATGTTTGCACTGAAAACTGAACATATGAAACCAATTGATATTGTGACTTGTGCACAATCAGACTGTCCTATCAGATTTTTCAACATGAGCAGCATGCATGGATCAAATTCCGTTAATCATATTTTTCAGAAAGCAATGGACAGATTTCAAACAGCATTCAGATGCAGTTCAGACTTTTCAGAATGTAATTTGTTTTTAGAGTTTATGCATTTCAACAATTACCAAACAACTACAAATGACAGATATGCAAGAATACATCAAATCAGATATGCAATGAGCTTCAAAATAAGAAATGCAGAGAGATTACCTGAAAAATGTGAGAATGGAGTTTTTCATTCTTGAGTGCCTTGGATCATTACCCCTTTATTCCATCCAAGGCACACTTGCTAGGCACCTTCCTATTTTTCACTAGCAGGAACCCAAGTGGTCTTGGGTCTTGCATAGTAATTAGCCCCTTTTGGGACTGCCTGCATCTTTTTCTGTGCCAAATAGTCATCAGAGTTCATGATAAAACAATTATGCATTGAATGCCCAGACAGCCCACAATAGTGGCATGAACTAGCAGTTCTGAAGTTTATTTTATGCACATTCCTATGAGCAGGAGTTCTAAGTGCATATGCATGAACATGTTTATTAACAGAATTAAAATTCTGTTTACCAGAATCATCCAGCCAGCAATCAACCGCTCTATGACCTGGCTTCCCACAGTTAAAACATGCAAGATTTTCAAAATGTTTTGCAGGGAATATAAAAACATGGGAGTTAACATGATTCTTCTGAACATGCCAACAGTCCTTGAATGTATGGCCATACTTCCCACACTTAAAGCATGCTGAAGTTCTTCTACCAGAAGTAGTTTTATTTGCAGGGAGATTTACAGGTTTTAATTGGACTTTCTTTCCCTGAGCATGCCAGCAATCTGCAGCAATGTGGCCAAACTTCCCAAAACAAAAACAATTTAGATTCTTTTTCCTAGAATCATGGTTTCTAGCATGAAATTCTTTAACATTCAGATTACCCTTTTTCTGATCAGACAGAACTTTTCTAGCATACTTTCTATCATCTTGTTTCATCACAAAACACTCACTCATACAGTGTCCATGCTTACCACAATAATGACAAGAACAAGAACCATTAAATTTTTTTAAAACATGGCACTTATCAGATGAGTTTTTAGCATGCAGATAGTTCCTTTGAGTTTTTGGGGTTTTCTGATTTTTATTTCATTTTTGAATTTCCTGAACAGCATACACATATGAAGAAGAAGTTGAAGTGCTAGCTAAGCCAGAGCTACGAATAAAAGTGGCGTACAGCTCTTTCTTCTTAGCTTGCTTACTTTCAGAAATGTTATCAATCCCTTCACATTGATCACTTACTTCATCTTCAGAGGATATTTTCATTTTACCTTTATCCTTATCAACCTTAGATGAAGTACTATTCAGCTCAGTAATTTTACTTTCCAAGGAGATTATAAGATTTTCTGAATCAACTTTCTCCTTCTCATAACCAGCCAGTTTTTCTTTTAACAAACCAATTTCTTTTTCCAAATCAGTAGTGTGTATTAAAAAACTAGAAATTTCTTCATCACTGCAATTGATACATTCTTTCAATACTGATTTCACTTTTTCAATTGTCATCCATCTTTCAGAGAAAACAGTGTTAAGAACCATTAGTTTTTTATTTTCAATTATTGGGTTCGGTGCAAGTATTCAGAGGGTGGGTGAATGAATATAGCCTATAAAAATTTCGCCCAATTAAAATCTAAAGCAATCAGAGATGCGGAATTAAACACTATTGCAGATATATATATATATATATAGAGCGAACCTAAGCAAGTCTAAACAGTAGACTGAATCAATTCAACGGAGCTTGTGCCTTAAAGCATTCAGACAGAAAACCCAATTGAGGCGCCCTTTACATTCATCTAGCGAAATCAGATAAAAGAGATCAACCCACAGTCAAACATATAGTGTGCGCAGCAAATAGATGAACACTTATAGAACATCAAACCAAAGCGCCCCTAAGCATTCATCTAGCGCCAACCACACAAGAATTCAAACCACTACACAATGGGTTTTAGGTGGTTCGGTCCAGCAGACCTACATCCACCCCACACTCAAACCCGAGTGTGGATTACTGCTGTGCAACACAGCTTGCGTCCGCTGGGCAATACAGCTTAGCCTACGATCGCTAGGCCTCACAGCTTGCCGTCCAGTGGAATCCACCACTGCAACCGCTGGGGATTATAGATTACCCGTCCAGTGGAAACCTCCACTGCCCCCTGAGCAACACAGCTTGCTGTCCAGAGAAGTCCTCCTCTGCAAACCGCTGACTAACAGCTTGAAAGAAAGTGTAAAAAGGAAAACGAAAGACAAGATAACAGCAGTCGGAAAGCTGTAAACGTAAAGCACAATGTGGCTCTTAAAGAGCTGACTGGCCTGGATTTGATCCACGGTCCAATGAAGACAGATCTTCAAACAACCTCTCTCAGTCTCTTCTTCTCACGATCTCTTTCTTTCTTTTTCTCTCTCTGCACTTCTCTTCTTCTTCTTCTCTCTTTCTTCTCTTCTGCTGGATCGTGGAAGCTCTCTCTTCTTTTTCCCTTTCTCTTCTCTCAGCTTCTACTCTCTGCTTCAATCACGATCTTTTTCCCTTTCTCTTCTCTCAGCTTCTGCTCTCTGCTTCGATCACGATCTCACTCTCTTTCTTCTTCTTCTCTTTTTCTTCTTCTTTTGTTTGTCATTCTGAATTAACTCATTTATCAAAGTCCGATCTTCTGAGTTAGTTTCAAGTTTTCTTCCAGCCTTGAATTCCTTCAAATTTTTTTCCTTCTTTTCAATATTTTTCTGTAATTCCACATTCACATATTTGATGGCTTCAAGTTTTTCAGCAAGCAAGTTTTTCTCCTGCTCAAGTTTCTCAAATTTTTTATCATTTTTATTAGCAGATGTTCTCAGAGAATCATTTTCAGATTTCAGCTTGTTTAAATCTGAGTTCACACTTTCAAAGTTTTTCAGCAATTTTTCATACTGGTCATGATAGTTAACAAGAGTCTGATTATCATTATCTGAGTTGAATTTTTCTTTGAGTTCAGATATCACATTTATATGATCTTGATTTTCAGTTTTTAATAATGAAACTTGTTTCTTCAATATTTGAAAATCAGACATACAGGCATCATGAATATTTTTCAATTCAACACAATTTCTACAAGGAGAGCTTGAACTATCTAAACCAGTACCCTTCTTCAATTTTTTATACTGTTTTCTTAACAGTTGATGAGATTAAATAATTCAGCATATGCATTCTCCCAATCTTCTAGAGAAAAATTCTCGAAGACATTTACCTCATCATCATCATCTTCTTCAGTTTGATTGCTACCTTGATCATTTCTGTCAGCCATCATGCAGCTGTCCACATCTCTCTTATGAGTTCGCTTCAGCATATCCAGAATATCTTTAGCAGAACTGCAATCAAAGAAGCATGAGTGAAAGGCTCTATCAGTAGCTGCCTTCATTAGATTTATAGCTATCTGATTCTCTTCATGCATAGACTTGTGACTGTCAGTCCATTTGGATTTTTTCTTTGGCAGTTCATGAGGACCATGTGAAATTACTTTCCACAGGTCTGGATTCACAGATTTGACATAATTCTTCAGACTAGTGAACCATGCATTAAAATGCGCACCACTGAATATCGGTGGATGAGCCATGAGAACACAACAGATTAATACAACAGGAATATTGATGCACTAAAAACAAATTAGCACCTAAGACTGCAAGATCGAATCTGCAGGTCGCTGGACCTTGTATGCAGACACCGCTCTGATGCCAACTATTAGGGTGTTAGGCCCGGATATAGAGGGGGGGGTGAATGTATCCCTCTAAAAATTATAGCCCAAATTAAAACTCTAAAGCTCAGATATGCGGAATAAAGACTAATGAGCTTTCCAAGATGAATTGATAATGCCACAAATGAACAAACAGTTGGACTGCACCAATGCAGCCACCTGAACAACCAGAAACGAAGGCAGAGCTAAACAACCCAAACACACTTAGCAGAATACAATGCTCAAAAATAACTCTCTAGATAATGCAGCTAGCCAAGCATGCACAACCTGTGTCACGCCCCGAGCGCGGAAGATACCCGGAGATGCGCGACGTGTCTATATCAATCATGTCAATCAGAGTGGTCGTGTACTCGACACAAAGACAGAGATGCGCAAAATAGCAAGATAACCCAATCCTTTATTTCATAATGGATAGACTATTACAAATCCAATACTCTGTTTAACAAAAAGGAAAAGAATACATATTTGACTCAAGAAACTATAGAAAAGACTAGACGACACTTGTAGAAGCTCTATCACTTTCACTCTTGACCATTCCCATCCGATTGACTTCCATCGTCGTCGGACTTACCTGAAAAGTAGAAAGGGACAAACGGAATGAGCGAACGCTCAGTAGGAAATTATATCTCAAGTACTAGCAAGGGGTTTAAATAATTACATTTTCATGAATGCAATAAAGCTATGCATGCTCGCGTGAAAACGACAAGATAGAGAGAATGTAATATCAAAGAAATAAGATGAACTTAATCATGAACTTCCAACAAGATGACAAGTATATTCAAGGTATTCAAGCAAGCACGTTTAACAAGTCATGTCAAGAACTTTGGCTATCATGTATCAAGCAAGTAAATTACCTTTTTTTTTCGGGCCACGCATTTCATGTAAAGTCAAGTACGATTCAAGTACAAGATGTGTGTGGAATGTCCAATCAAGCAAGTCAAGTACTCGGTATAATGCCAGATACCTTATCATTTTAACTCCCATGGGCACAAGTACTTTCGGGTGCTCCTCCCAGGACCAGATCGGGCCCTATATGCGCAGGCATTTATCATGTGTTTTGACATCCACTCTTGTTTATATAGCCAATATAGAATTTCAATAATCAAGCTTGTAGACACGTATGACAACTTTGATAGAATAGAGTCCAAAATATGACAAAGGACATAGACTGGCGATAATAACGGTATAATCACGATGTCGATAAAACTAGGTAGAATATGGTTCCCTTAACTTAGGTACCATGACAAATCAATATGGACATTCTTTATATAGAATTTAGGTCCACATGAACATAAGATCAAGCAAGATACCCTCATTCTTATCATAGAATTGAGGTTTACAAGAATGACATGATATGGCATGATATCATCATCCCATTAAGAATTTCTTATGATATACTCTTTGTATAATCATAAGGGCCGGTATACCATGTTTCTTTAGATTGACATGGCAAGGATCGTGTAACGGGTTTTTAGGGTACAACCAGCTCAGTCGGCCTTGAGGGAATCCAAGGCTACGAGGAGTCTTACGGAGGTCTCTATGACTAACTCGCTAGTCCAAAGGAACGGAATGTCCAATGGAGAGCTTGTATGTCAATGAGAGTTGAGTGTGATCGATAAATCAACATGAAACGTGGGACTATACTCACGGAGTGGAGAATAGTGCCGATATATATATATATATATGTATAATATGAAACCATCGGTAATAGAACCAGGATAAAATCAGTTTACAGTAAAATAACGACTTAAGTAAAGTCGTTTATTGAATAATTAACGCCTAACAGAAGGGCGTTTACATATATTGCCAATTTGCAGAATTTCCATTATTTCATTAATTTATCAAAAACACGCCTTTCCTCGGGGCGTTTCTTCAAAGTTGACGACTGCAGAGGCAGGCGTCTCATCATTTACATATTCGACAGGATATAATTATTCTCAGAAATTTATCAAAAACGCGCCCTTGGAAGGGGCGTTACTTTCTAATTCCATTTTACAGAATATGTGAATTTCAGGATTTTAACAGATACACGCCCTAGGAAGGGGCGTTTCTTTTCAGATTCACGCCTTGTACTGGGGCGTTAGAATATGGAAAACGACTTTGTCCAAGTCGTTAATTTCAAGGGATTTACGCTATTTTAATAAATAATATTTCGAGAGACAGGAGACATGTCATGGCAGTAAAATTTAACAGGAATTCACAGAGTCATGCAAGATATTAAAAATCAATATTTCATATGTATTGTAATTTTTAAACAGGATCAATTATTAATCACATGCGATTCTTATGAAATTAACACCTGCGTAGAGGGCGTCAAATATTAAATTGACGACCACTAGCATGGTCGTTTCTTTTAAATTAGCGCCCTAATCAAGGGCGTTTCTTTCAAAATTTTGCAGAAAACGTAATAAAACCTTATAAACAGTCTGCATGCCATGCTCATATACGTATGTATAGATATCTTGCATTAATTCTTATTTGGGCTACAATAACTTGAGAAAATCCTACCTTAACAATGGATTTGAAGGTGACAGTCACGTGAAGACGTTGATAAGGATAAACTGAATCAGCAGTAGGCAGAGAACCTTTGTTCTTTGGTCGATCCCTAGAGTTTTCCTACAGAGGAATATGAAGAGATATTAGAAATTTCTTCATAAGCTTGGCTGAAGATGGAAGTTTAGAAGAACTTACCCTTGTTCTTCACGATGTCTAGGCTTCCTCAACCTGTAAGAAGAAAAGAGAGTGAAGAATCATTAGTTCTTCGTGTAGGCAAAGCAGAGATCAAAGGAATAGTTTGTTCTTCACGTACCTAGCAGCAGACGTTCGATCAAATGGGTTTTAGGGTTCGATCGAACATGTTATTTATAGGATTTTGAAGTCCTAACAAGAGTAGTGTTTGATTGAGGGTAATATATCCTTAATAGAGTCCTTACTCTAATAGACACTTACTAGATTAGGTTAATCTTTCCTTGGATAAGTTCTGGGTTCGATCGGTTCTCGAACTGAATTAACGACTTTGGTCAGGGCGTCTATTCTTTAATTGACGCCTTACTTTAGGGCGTTTCTTAAAAAGCGCCTTGACAAAGGGCGTTTCGTGTTTTAAAACATGCCCAAGATAGGGGCGTTTCTTTTACTTACCCATTTGGTCGTATGAGAACTGACGACCGCATATGTGGGCGTCCTTTCTTTAGTCACGCCATTGATAGAGGCGTTTCTTTATAAATTAACGCCTTAATAAGAGGCGTTATTTTTAATTTTGCTTTACTTCGTCCAATTAACCCTATTCCTTTTATATATTACTTCTGTAATATATATGTTTTAATTCATTTCAATTATTCATTTATTAGGGTTGCTACACCCTCCCCCACTTAAAAAGAATTTGGTCCCCAAATTCAATATATATATAATTATACACGCGGAGAGTGTAGGACATATACCTCTTAGAATAACTCGGGAAATCGTTTCTTCATAGATTCCTCGGTCTCCCATGTCGCTTCGCGTTCAGGATTCTTATTCCATTGCACCTTGAGCATGGGAATAACCTTATTCCTTAGAGCTCGTATTTCTCGATCTAATATCTTCAAGGGCCTCTGTTCATATGTGAGATCTTTCTGGATCACCAGATCTCCATACTCAATAATATGTGACGGATCGTGCACATACTTCTTCAACATAGATATGTGAAATACATTGTGTACCTCGGACAACTGAGGAGGCAACGCGATGCGATAAGCAACCTCGCCAACTCTTTCGAGTACCTCAAATGGTCCGATGAATCTAGGCGTAAGCTTGCCCTTAACACCAAATCTTCGTATGCCACGTCCAGGGGATATTTTGAGAAATACATGATCTCCGATTTGGAATTCAAGATCTCTTCTTCTTGTATCTGCATAAGTCTTTTGTCTGGTCTGAGCAACTTGTAATCTTTCCCTGATTACTTGTATCTTCTCGGTTGTATCCCTTACCATGTCTGGACCTAATAGTTATTTTTCTCCAACTTCGTTCCAACATATGGGAGATCGGCAACTCCTTCCGTATAAGGCTTCGAAAGGTGCCATTTGGATACTAGCTTGGTAGCTATTATTATATGCAAATTCAACTAAAGGTAAGTGGTCATGCCAGCTTCCTCCAAAGTCAATAATGCATGCTCTCAGCATATCTTCAACAACTTGATTAGTTCGCTCGGTCTGACCATCCGTTTGTGGGTGAAAAGCAGTACTAAAGTTGAGCCTTGTCCCCAACGAATGTTGTAATCCCTTCCAAAAATGAGAAGTAAAACGGGGATCTCTATCAGACACGATTGAGACAGGAATTCCATGTATCCTGACTATTTCTTTAATGTATAGTGCAGCTAGCACATCAATTGACCATCGGCTTTTGATTGGCAAGAAATGTGCCGATTTAGTCAATCGGTCAATGATAACCCAGATTCCATCATGTCCTCCTTTAGATTTAGACAAACCCATGATGAAGTCCATACCAATATCCTCCCATTTCCACTTAGGAATATCTAGATGATGTAGTTTTCCCGCAGGCTTTTGGTGTTCCGCCTTGACCTGTTGGCATGTGAGACAGCGTGATACATAGTCCGCTATTTCTCTTTTCATATTAGGCCACCAAAAGTTCCTCTTTACATCTTGGTACATTTTGGTTGATCCTGGATGAATAGTGTACCTGGATCGGTGAGCTTCATCTAAGATCTTCTTCTTTAATTCCGGACAATCGGGTATACAAGTTCTATCTTTGAACGATAATCTTCCATCAGAAGTTAGTTGAAAATCAGATTGTCCTTCTAATCTGCCTTTGATTTCTACTAACATAGGATCATCATCCTGAAGTGTTTGTATTTCAGATAATAAGTCTGACTGTATGCTTACATGAGATAATGTGATAAATTTGGATTCCGTGTCCAAGCTTATATTGAGCTCGGAGAATTGTTCAAGTAACCTCCATTCTTGTATCATACAATTTGCTATCCTTGCTCTCGGCTTTCGACTAAGGGCATCAGCCACATAATTACCCTTTCCGGGATGGTATTGTATACTGAAGTCGAAGTCCTTGAGATATTCTAGCCAGCGTCTTTGTCTCATGTTCAGCTCCTTTTGTGAAAATAGATATTTGAGACTTTTGTGATCGGAGTATACAGTGAACTGTACCCCATAGAGATAGTGTCTCCATATCTTTAGGGCAAATACTACCGCGGCCAGTTCCAAGTCATGGACGGGGTAATTCTCCTCATGCTTCTTCAGTTGACGAGAAGAGTATGCTATGACCTTCCCATGTTGCATTAGAACACATCCGAGGCCAATGCCAGAAGCATCAGTGTAGACCTCGAATTTCTCTCCTTCAATTGGTAGGGCTAAGACCGGAGCTGTGGTGAGATGATCCTTGAGAGTTTGAAAACTGCTTTCACATTCCTCACTCCATTCATATCGGATCTCCTTACGAGTTAATCTTGTAAGTGGTACGGCGATCTTAGAGAAATCTTTGATAAATCGCCGATAATAGCCTGCAAGACCTAAGAAACTTCTGATCTCGCTTGCATTAGTGGGTCTCTCCCAGTTTCTCACAGCTTCAACTTTTGACGGATCCACAGATAAACCGTCCTTGGATATGACATGTCCGAGAAAAGCCACTTCTTCAAGCCAGAACTCGCATTTGCTGAGTTTAGCATATAATTGATTTGTCCTCAAGACTTGCAATGCAATCCTCAAATGCTCTTCATGTTCTTCCTTAGTCTTAGAATATATCAATATATCATCAATGAAGACTACTATGAATTGATCCAAGTAAGGCCTGAATATGCTATTCATTAACTGCATAAAGGCAGCAGGGGCATTTGTTAGTCCAAAAGGCATAACAACAAATTCGTAATGGCCATACCTGCTTCTGAATGCAGTCTTGTGAATGTCATCATCCTTGATCCTTAATTGATGATATCCCGACCTGAGATCAATCTTGGAGAAATATTTGGATCCTGAAATCTGATCAAATAACTCATCGATTCTCGGCAGTGGATACTTGTTCTTGATAGTAAGATGATTCAACTGTCGATAGTCGATACACAATCTCATGGACCCATCCTTCTTCTTTACAAATAAGACTGGTGCTCCCCACGGGGAAGTACTTGGTCTAATAAACCCTTTTCGGATTAGTTCCATCAACTGCTCCTTCAACTCCTTGAGTTCAGCAGGGGACATTCTATATGGTGCCTTGGAAACAGGACCGGCACCAGGGACTAAGTCAATGGTGAAGGCCACTTCTCTTTGCGGGGGTAATCCCGGCAATTCTTCCGGAAATACGTCTGGAAATTCTCGCACTACCTGAATGTCTTCTATCTCGGTTTCCTTAGCTTCTTTAATAGTGACAAAAGCAAGGAAGGATACACATCCTTTCTTGACGAGCTTGCTTGCTTGAAGAGCCGAGATAAGAGGGGATTTGCTTCGACTCTTAGGACTAGTATAAGTCAGTTCCGGAAATTCCTTGAAAACAATCTTGCTATCACGGCAATCAACCGTTGCCTGGTATTTGGATAACCAATCTGCCCCTAGTATAACATCATATTCTTTTAGATCTAAGCAGATAAGATCAATAGGAAAATTCTTTCCTCGAACCAATACCTCACAATTTTGGTAATGATGTGTGATATCCGTCTCGTTTCCGAGAGGAGTAGACAACACTATTTTCATCCATTCTGGTTCTAGAGGTAATGGATCAGCAAACTTCTTGGAAATAATGGAATGCGATGCACCCGTATCAAATAAAACATGTGCATATTTAGAACAAATTTTTAATGTACCTTCCACCAATCCGCCTTCTTCTTCTGGTTCGGTCCCTTGGATTGCATGAAGACGAGCATTCTTTGTCACTGGACGTTTACCCTCACCGGCTTGGTCATTCATTAATGGACAATCGGGAATCCGATGTTCACGACTCCCACAACGGAGACATGCTCCTAGTTTCCTCCAGCATTCTTCTGTTTTGTGACCAGCCTTGTCACAATGCTTGCATACTACGTTTGAAGGGGTAGTGGTGATAGAGAAAGGCTTGGATTTCTTGTACTTCTGATCTTGAGAGGAAGAACCTCCATTATTGGGCCTCTTCTTAAAGTTGGGTTTAAAAGAACCCGAACTTGTGACTTGCTCCTTTTTGTCTTTCCCACGGATCCTATCAGATAGTTCCGGGGCATCTTCAAGCAACTGAGCTCGGCGCACTATTTCAGTATAAACTTGAATATCCATAGGCGCCAGTTGAGTAATGTAGTGGGGCCTAAGCCCATTAAGAAATCTACGGGCTTTCATCTTTTCCGTGCTAATCAAATGCTTAGCATATCTAGACAGTCTAGAGAACTGTGCTTCATAATCAGCCACCGATAAAGATCTTTGCTTTAATGCGGCAAATTCGGCGGCCTTCTTTTCCTGGACCCTATCAGAGAAATATTTGGCGTTGAAATATTCAACGAATTCACCCCATGTAACTTGAGTTGGGTCAATAGTAGCTTCAATCGACTCCCACCAGCATCTAGCATCCTTTTCTAACTGGAAAGTAGCTAATAAGACTTTGTCCTGATCCGTGCATTGCATAACACGGAATATACGTTCAATCTCCCGAACCCAATGCTCGGCATCGTCTGGATCGGTCGATCTCATGAACTTCGGGGGATTCATATTCTTGAATGCTTGGTGTAAGCTTCCAGCTCGTGGAGCACCACCTTGTGCTACCTGTTGTAGCACTTGGGTCATCCCTTGAAGGGTACGCTGCATGTTGCGCCATTGAGCACGTTCGGCAGCCATTATCCTACAATTACGATAGCTACGTGAGTATTATATCACTATGATCTTATAAAGGACTCATTGATTATTTAACCCTTGGTTCTACCCACTCTCACTTGGTTAAAGGTTTTGAAACCTATCCTTGGACTTGGGTTTCCTAGGAATTGAATACCTTAGGCTCTGATACCACAAAGACTGTCACGCCCCGAGCGCGGAAGATACCCGGAGATGCGCGACGTGTCTATATCAATCATGTCAATCAGAGTGGTCGTGTACTCGACACAAAGACAGAGATGCGCAAAATAGCAAGATAACCCAATCCTTTATTTCATAATGGATAGACTATTACAAATCCAATACTCTGTTTAACAAAAAGGAAAAGAATACATATTTGACTCAAGAAACTATAGAAAAGACTAGACGACACTTGTAGAAGCTCTATCACTTTCACTCTTGATCATTCCCATCCGATTGACTTCCATCGTCGTCGGACTTACCTGAAAAGTAGAAAGGGACAAACGGAATGAGCGAACGCTCAGTAGGAAATTATATCTCAAGTACTAGCAAGGGGTTTAAATAATTACATTTTCATGAATGCAATAAAGCTATGCATGCTCGCGTGAAAACGACAAGATAGAGAGAATGTAATATCAAAGAAATAAGATGAACTTAATCATGAACTTCCAACAAGATGACAAGTATATTCAAGGTATTCAAGCAAGCATGTTTAACAAGTCATGTCAAGAACTTTGGCTATCATGTATCAAGCAAGTAAATTACCTTTTTTTTTCGGGCCACGCATTTCATGTAAAGTCAAGTACGATTCAAGTACAAGATGTGTGTGGAATGTCCAATCAAGCAAGTCAAGTACTCGGTATAATGCCAGATACCTTATCATTTTAACTCCCATGGGCACAAGTACTTTCGGGTGCTCCTCCCAGGACCAGATCGGGCCCTATATGCGCAGGCATTTATCATGTGTTTTGACATCCACTCTTGTTTATATAGCCAATATAGAATTTCAATAATCAAGCTTGTAGACACGTATGACAACTTTGATAGAATAGAGTCCAAAATATGACAAAGGACATAGACTGGCGATAATAACGGTATAATCACGATGTCGATAAAACTAGGTAGAATATGGTTCCCTTAACTTAGGTACCATGACAAATCAATATGGACATTCTTTATATAGAATTTAGGTCCACATGAACATAAGATCAAGCAAGATACCCTCATTCTTATCATAGAATTGAGGTTTACAAGAATGACATGATATGGCATGATATCATCATCCCATTAAGAATTTCTTATGATATACTCTTTGTATAATCATAAGGGCCGGTATACCATGTTTCTTTAGATTGACATGGCAAGGATCGTGTAACGGGTTTTTAGGGTACAACCAGCTCAGTCGGCCTTGAGGGAATCCAAGGCTACGAGGAGTCTTACGGAGGTCTCTATGACTAACTCGCTAGTCCAAAGGAACGGAATGTCCAATGGAGAGCTTGTATGTCAATGAGAGTTGAGTGTGATCGATAAATCAACATGAAACGTGGGACTATACTCACGGAGTGGAGAATAGTGCCGATATATATATATATATGTATAATATGAAACCATCGGTAATAGAACCAGGATAAAATCAGTTTACAGTAAAATAACGACTTAAGTAAAGTCGTTTATTGAATAATTAACGCCTAACAGAAGGGCGTTTACATATATTGCCAATTTGCAGAATTTCCATTATTTCATTAATTTATCAAAAACACGCCTTTCCTCGGGGCGTTTCTTCAAAGTTGACGACTGCAGAGGCAGGCGTCTCATCATTTACATATTCGACAGGATATAATTATTCTCAGAAATTTATCAAAAACGCGCCCTTGGAAGGGGCGTTACTTTCTAATTCCATTTTACAGAATATGTGAATTTCAGGATTTTAACAGATACACGCCCTAGGAAGGGGCGTTTCTTTTCAGATTCACGCCTTGTACTGGGGCGTTAGAATATGGAAAACGACTTTGTCCAAGTCGTTAATTTCAAGGGATTTACGCTATTTTAATAAATAATATTTCGAGAGACAGGAGACATGTCATGGCAGTAAAATTTAACAGGAATTCACAGAGTCATGCAAGATATTAAAAATCAATATTTCATATGTATTGTAATTTTTAAACAGGATCAATTATTAATCACATGCGATTCTTATGAAATTAACGCCTGCGTAGAGGGCGTCAAATATTAAATTGACGACCACTAGCATGGTCGTTTCTTTTAAATTAGCGCCCTAATCAAGGGCGTTTCTTTCAAAATTTTGCAGAAAACGTAATAAAACCTTATAAACAGTCTGCATGCCATGCTCATATACGTATGTATAGATATCTTGCATTAATTCTTATTTGGGCTACAATAACTTGAGAAAATCCTACCTTAACAATGGATTTGAAGGTGACAGTCACGTGAAGACGTTGATAAGGATAAACTGAATCAGCAGTAGGCAGAGAACCTTTGTTCTTTGGTCGATCCCTAGAGTTTTCCTACAGAGGAATATGAAGAGATATTAGAAATTTCTTCATAAGCTTGGCTGAAGATGGAAGTTTAGAAGAACTTACCCTTGTTCTTCACGATGTCTAGGCTTCCTCAACCTGTAAGAAGAAAAGAGAGTGAAGAATCATTAGTTCTTCGTGTAGGCAAAGCAGAGATCAAAGGAATAGTTTGTTCTTCACGTACCTAGCAGCAGACGTTCGATCAAATGGGTTTTAGGGTTCGATCGAACATGTTATTTATAGGATTTTGAAGTCCTAACAAGAGTAGTGTTTGATTGAGGGTAATATATCCTTAATAGAGTCCTTACTCTAATAGACACTTACTAGATTAGGTTAATCTTTCCTTGGATAAGTTCTGGGTTCGATCGGTTCTCGAACTGAATTAACGACTTTGGTCAGGGCGTCTATTCTTTAATTGACGCCTTACTTTAGGGTGTTTCTTAAAAAGCGCCTTGACAAAGGGCGTTTCGTGTTTTAAAACACGCCCAAGATAGGGGCGTTTCTTTTACTTACCCATTTGGTCGTATGAGAACTGACGACCGCATATGTGGGCGTCCTTTCTTTAGTCACGCCATTGATAGAGGCGTTTCTTTATAAATTAACGCCTTAATAAGAGGCGTTATTTTTAATTTTGCTTTACTTCGTCCAATTAACCCTATTCCTTTTATATATTACTTCTGTAATATATATGTTTTAATTCATTTCAATTATTCATTTATTAGGGTTGCTACAACCTGTGAATGGGAGGTAGAAGATATGGAACTAACGCAAGGCAAACCACTGCACAAATAATTTTAAGGTGGTTCGGTCCTCCAGACCTACATCCACCCCTCACTCCCAACCGGAGTGAGGCTTCACTAGCCAATGCTAGAACCAAGCAGACTCAGTCTGCGACAGGTGCTGACACACAGCTTGACCAGGGGAACAAACTCCCCTCTTCCTCCCAACCGGAGGGACACCCCAAGTGACTCCCAGTCACTTGGAAACCAGAGGTCGAAGACCTCTCTTCCTTCAGACCAGGAGGGACCCAACCAGTGACTTCCAGTCACCAGCAAACCAGAGGTCGAAGACCTCTCTTCCTCCAACCGGAGGGACCCCTGGACTTGCAAGCCACAAGCCCAGAACCGGAGACAAGTCTCCCTTCTCCTGAATCCACAGGAGGAACCCGATCCCCAGCAGGGCAATCGGAAGAACAAGACTAACCAAAGAATCAAAAGAAAAAATACAGAACCATAAAAAACACAGCAACAAAAGCTGGAAATGAAACACAAGAGACGTGGCTCTTAATGAGCATAGTCATTCTGGATTTGATCCACGAACAGACTGAACTGATCTGCAATAGACTCTCTCCTCCTCTTCTTTTCTTCCTCTTCTTTCTGCTTCTCTTTCTTCTCACTTCTCACGAACGCTATCTCTCTCTCTCTGTATCTCTCTTTCTTTCTCTTCTGCTCTCCTTTTCTCTCACGATGTTCTCTCCTTCTTCTCTTCAACTCTTTTTCTTCTTCTTTTCTTTTTCTGGATCGAAGGCTTTCTGCTCTCCAGGCTTCTTCTTCGATCAGCCTTCTACAGAGGATGAAGGCTTTCTTTTATAAGCAGCAGCAGCAGGCACACTGGCGCGTGTGGCTTCCACATTTCCTGCCCTAAAAATTCGGACCACGTGGCAGCATCCTGGTATCTCATCCACCCTTGGATCACGAGCCAGGCACCTTGGATCACGTGCCCTTCATTAGTACGCATTTTGAATTTGTCCCACTGCGTCGACCCTGCTGTGGATAGTGTTGACGTGTTGAAGACAGCCAGAGATATGTCGCCCCTTTCTTGAACTGCTGCGTCGACGCTGCCAGTTGGTGGCGTTGACGCATGAACATGTACATTTGTATATTGGCGTCTCTTAAGCCACTGCGTCGACGCTTCCAACCCGTGGCGTTGACGCATTGATGATCCAGTGATTAAGTCTTCAACAGATGGGCGTGCTGCGTCGACGCTCTCATCATGCTGCGTTGACGCATTAGTGTTCCAGCATCTGAACTTTGATGGCTTCAGCCCTCTCACGTTTCGTGTGGAGTGCGTTGACGCATTGTGCAACTGCGTTGGCTCAATCATCAGTCTGAATCATCGTAAAGAAAAATGCATGAGTGCAGTGCATAGACTTGGTGTAATGATGCCAATGTACAGACTTGCAAGATGTGAGGCGTTGTGTAGACTTTGCGTTCAACTGGATGTATAGACTTGGAGGGTTCACTGATGGCTGTACAGACTTGGGCGTTGTATAGACTTGGAACGGCTTCAAGGTAACAATGTACAGACTTTGAAATAAAGAGTGTACAGACTTGAAAGTTCAAGGCCACGATGTATAGACTTTGCCCAAGGAAACGAATGTATAGACTTCAAAAGAAGCAGTCTGATGTACAGACTTGGTTGCAAGCTGAAACGCCGGATGTACAGACTTGCTGAGCCGATAAGGCAGGCTGTACAGACTATAAGAAGGTTGAAGCACTGTGTAGACTTGATGAAGATTTAGGCCGTTGTACAGACATGGGGTTCAGCTGAAGATGTATGGACTTTGACGAAGTGAAGCAGTGTACAGACTTGATAAGTCTGAAGGCGATGTACAGACTCTGAATATGATATGCCAGTGTACAGACTTAATGATATGAACACTAAGGCATGCTGTACAGACTTACTACGATCAAGCTGATGTATATACTTTGATACCCAGACAGGCAGAGTTCTGATGGGTCGACGCATCAGTAAGGGTGGGTCGACCCACTACTGTTCATTCTAACTAAGAAGAGTGTAGATAGAATCAAGATAGCATGCTTATCTGACAACCATATGAACTGTACTCACTCACATGATAAAACAGCATTATGATCAGAGAATGACTGAATAATAGCATGATGACACACACAGCAAGATGACTCACAGTGAATAACTCACTTCAAAGGCCAATCATCAAAACCACCATTAAAACCATCATCAAAACCACATGGGCACAACAATGATATCATCGCAAATCTTGCTAACGATCTTATGTGCAGCATCACCTTTCACTTGCCGCTTCGCCTGCACAGGTAAGTCAGGTATGGCCTTCTATCCCTATATCCCTTACTGCATTACTATATGGTATTATGCTATATTATCTCGAGAACCAGTTGGTTGCTCACGTGTTCCAGGATCTGATCTTCCCCTTCAACATAAACAATGATGATCCAGGTTCACGCGTTTAATCTCCGGATAGGCCGTTAGGTTGGGATGTCCTGGGGAGGATGGTTCTATCCTGCACGCTGTGGTTGCGGATAGTGTCTTGACTCTGATTCTCATAGCCTAGCAATATCATTTTCGAGTATTTTATATTTTAATCTTTCTTCGCATTTGTTATAACGATTTCTTTTATTTTTAGCCCAACATGCTTCATACACATCTTTTTGAGCATTCATGACCCATGGTTTGTCTGAATAATGTCCCACCAGTGATGGTTAGTTATATGTTCAGTGCTTGAGTAAGAGGAACAATTCCACTCTGAGTTGGAAGGTTCACTTTGGTCAATTCGCTTGGTTTGGTTGATTAAGAGGTCCCCGTCTGGAGTTTTAGTCTGTTTCTTCACTTTTTCGCTGCTTATTCCGGTCTCCTCATTGGTTCACGGGATTGTGTCCCCCATGAGGTTGATCGTGTGTTTCCTTTTATTTTAGTTAGTTCCTCTAGACTGGTGTCGCTTTTGCTCTAATCGTTCCTTGTGTTTGACTTGAAGTCTTCCGGAAGATTCCTATCACTCGTTGGCAAAACGGGTGTCATTTTACCTTAACGCCCGCTTTTCGGTCCACTCCGCTTCATTTCCACTTCATCTCCATGTTCCATTTCGCTTTCGCTTCACCTCCGCTCGCTCCCCTGCCAAGAGGACGTTAAGGAGGGGCATATGTTGACACCCATTTTTTACCGATAAGTTGAGTCATTTCTCTTTCTCCCATTTATTGATGCCTCGAGTTGTCCATCACTCGCTGGGCTATTTTCTGACACGTTATGGGCCAATTTTATGGGTAACCACCCTCCCTGGCAAGGTCCGAGTTGATTCAGGGCTTAATGGGCCTTGGTTTTGGTTGATTGAGCTTTTCTATAAATTTCAAATGCCCATATACATGTGCGGTCAACCTCAAGCCGTTCCACCATTTGTGCGGTTGATAATGGGCCGTCCAAACATTTAGTGGGTATATTGATTAATTCTCTTAATTATCACCGACAAGCATATATACGGCCTAGTATTAGCCGCATAAGTCCATTGTGCGGTATCTACTAAGCCGTCTATCTCTCAAGAGTCCTAACATCGGTTGGCCATTCAGATAATTACCTATTTATCTTCTTATTTGTGATTTATCATCGACAGGCTTAAGCGATTTTCCAAGAGCCGTTCAACTATGAGAGAGTCTAACAACAAATTTATCGGCCAATTTAGTGGATAAATTAATTATCTCATGATTTATTTGAATTTCCACCGAGAGGGATGAACGGCCCAGGCCTGGCCGCTCATCATTTGTGCGGTCTATCATGTGACCGTTTATCCTCTCGGACCAGAAAGTGGTTAAGGCTTTTTCCTATCATTTGTGGCTTTTCTCCCAAACTTTCTCCGATGATTTCTCCATGAATCCTTAAGCATTTTGAGCGTTGTTTTTTCTGGTTGGGAGATAATTGAACTATCTTCATCTTTTATTTGATAATCTCGACCTGAAAATGGCTAGAAACCCTAATTTTGGGTTAGGACTTTAGGTGCTCTATAAATAGACCCTGAGGCCTAGCTTTGAAAGGGGGGGAGATTTTTTGGTCGATGGTGAAGTCCTACCGAATCTTTGAGCGACCTAGCACCAGGGAGGGAGGCCTTTCTACATCCACACAGGCCTCCAGTTCAGGGAGTAGTTTTATTTCGGGTCATTAGTACATTTACTTCCGTCGTTCTCTTGTTTGCATGCATCACGTTCTCCACGTTGCTTCTATGTTTCCATTATTCTCTTGCACCATGCACACACCCTCCCATGTTTTCTGACGCCCCAGGGGTTTAAAACTCCCCAGGTATCCCCCACTTCATTTAGTCATGTTCATTTCCATCTGTTAGAGTACTTACTGCACCTTCTAGTTCTAATTTGGGTTTTCCTTTGTTGTCTACACGTGGTTTTGCAGGTCAGCATCACACTAACGCGAGGCCCATCCCTTCCGGCCGGCCGGAAAGGGTGGTGGTTGGACCTTTGCAACTTACGGCGTGGCAGCCTTAGGTAGTACTCAACTGGCCGTTCAAGAAGACGGGCGGTGGGTCCTGGACCGTGCTTCTTCATCCTACAGTCGTGTTAGAGCCGTTCATCTGCCGGTCGTCCTTCATCTCGCGTCCTCTACAGCGCCTTTAGACGGTCTGTCGTGCGGCTGTTCATCGTAACAGGCGGTTCTTCATAGACCGTACATCCTCTCAGCCCTGTTCATAAGGCGACTTCCTTTTTCCTTTTCCAAGGTACGACGTGTCCTTCACGTTCGGCATCTTGGTGGCGATCACAGGTTTGTGTATCTTCGTTCCTTCCCACCATTCATATATATATATATATATATATATATATATATATATATATATTTCTCACGTTGTTTTAGTGGAAGGAACGGGAGAGACCCCTTAAGACGGTAGGTAAGTGGGAAAAACATGTCAACAGCAAGGTGACAGACGTTGTTCCATCATGTGAAAATTGGTCATGAATAGTAGCACTTTTTCAATAAAAATAATTACGCAGGAACGATTATATGGATAGGTAGAGAAAAATAGCAAAATTCTAGCAGTATACACATGCATTAGATTAGACATCAGGATTCATGGTTATTAAATTTTAAACATGTGTATTTATTAAATCTCTAAAGTAACAACGGCTGTGCATAGAGTCGTTTTATCAATATAGCGCCCAAGGCAGGGTCGCTACTCACTATTATGCCATAAACCAGTAAAACTTGATACAAAAACTATTTCGGCAACCACTTACAGACCTATATGCATGTATATGATCATGAAAGTGCTAGGTTGGGCTTTTTTTTTTAAGTAAGCACCAACCAACAGAGTCAGAGCCTGGTCAAGTGCATCCTCCCCCAGTAGGGGAGCATGTTCTCACTTCCCCAGACTGACAATGTGGCCAAGAAATTTTATTGATTTTTTGAAAGAATACAAATAATGCGGGTCATACCCCTGTCTTTACCTGCAACCAAACTAAAAAATTAAAAGACTACAAAACCAACAAAGCTAATTACAATTGCGAAGAGTTGGCAAGCCAACTTTATCCATCCTCAGCGCCCCATTAGCCAATTTGTGCATGCTGAAAATTCTTGTGAAAGTTGCAATGCCTTGAAATATGAAATTGAGAATCTCAAACATCAAAATGAAATTCTTATATCAAAAACTAAATTGTTTGAAGAAGAGATTTCATGCATGCGTGAAGATCAAACCACCTTTTTCAAAATGCATGAAGATTTGAGGAGGGAATTAGAACAAGAAAGGTTGGAAAGAATTGCTTGCAATCAAACCAAGGAAATAGCTTAAAAGAAAATTGAAACCTTGATGCTTGAGATAAATGAGTTGAAAAATGTTATTGCTACCTTGGAAAAATGGAAACAAGTGATAAACACCTATGTGGATCCTCATGAAGGAAGTTCTCTTCATACCTTTGAAAAGAGAAAAACTTACAATCCAAAACACACATGACTCCTTGGGTTTCAAGAAGCTCATTCTCCTCCTCGTCTAACACACATATGTATAACTTATTTATGAATGCAAACAGGAGGAGAAGCTGTGGTAACAGAGTCACTACATGTTTTTATTGTGGAAGGTTAGGCCACGATATGTATGTTTGCAGAACCATGCGATTTGATGATGAACATTTTACAAGAATGGTGAATAGGTCATATAGGCCTCCTTTGTCTAACCATCATGGACCCAAGCTTGCTTGGGTACCAAAAACCCATAAGTATTCTTTTTGAATTTGCAGGTCTACCTTGGAGCTCAAAAGAACAAATGGTACCTGGATAGCGGATGTTCAAGACATATGACCTGAAACAAGGAAATGTTTGCAGACCTGCAAGAAAAGGATGGAGGAGTGGTAGCTTTTGGGGGAAAAGACAAAGGAAAAATTGTCGGAGAAGGTAAGATAGGTAAGAACCAAACTCATGTCATTGAAAATGTTTTGCTTGTAAAAGGCTTGAATCACAATCTCTTGAGCATCAGTCAACTCTGTGACAAAAGGTTGCAATGTGTCTTTTGATTCTACTCACTGCACTGTGGCAGATAGAAACTCTCATTAAATTAAGTTCATAGGGTTTAGACACAATAATGTTTATATGATTGACCTTGATGATGTCTCACATGACAATCTATGTTTAGTTGTTAAAAGATCTGATGATGCATGGCTTTGGCATCGCCGGCTTGGGCATGCCAGTTTTAATGTGATGTTGAAGTTGTTTAGAAAAAATCTGGTTGTTGGTTTACCCAAGTTGAAGCTTGTCGATGAAGGAATCTGTGGGGCATGCAGCAGGGGCAAACAAACAAGAAGATCCTTCAAATGTAAGAGTGATGTAACCACTTCTAGGCCCCTTGAATTGATCCATATCGATCTGTTTGGACCAAGCAGAACACATAGCTTGGGTGCTAAGCTATATGGGTTTGTAATTGTGGATGACTTTTCAAGATATAGCTTGGTGTACTTTCTCTCTCACAAAAGTGATACCTTGATGGAGTTTGAAGCATTTTGCAGGATGGTACAGAATGAAAAAGGATGTTGCATCAAGACCATGCAGAGTGATCATGGTAAGGAATTTGATAATCATGAGTTCATCAATTTCTGCAAGGCTCAAGGTTATATGCACAACTTCTCTGCACCAAGAACCCCCGAGCAAAATGGGGTAGTTGAAAGTAAGAACATGACACTAGTTGAAATGGCCAAGACTATGCTAAATGAGAACAACATACCAAGGTATTTCTGGGCTGAAGCCGTGAACACTGCATGCTATATAATCAACCGAGCCATGGTAAGGCCATTGTTAAAGAAAACACCTTATGAGCTATATCGAGGTATGAAACCGAATATTTCTTACTTCAAACCTTTTGGCTCCACTTGTTACATCCATAACAACGGCAAGGTGGACTTGGCAAAGTTTGACCCCAAGAGTGACAAGGGGATATTTCATGGATACTCCCTTAGCTCAAGAGCCTATCGAGTGTATAACTGGAGAACTCTTGTAGTTGAGAAAAGTCCCCATGTCATTGTTGATGAATCATCATCCAAGAATACTAATGAAAAGTCTATCTTGCAAGAAGGAGAATCAGAAGATGATGATATAGAAAAGTTGTTAGAGAAAGTTAATACGCCAGGAGGTGAAGAACAACAAGATGCTGGTGAAAATCAGCAAAATCAGATTGAACTGCAGCTTCTAAGGCAATGGACCTTTGCTAAAGACCATTCGCCGGAAGCTATCATCGGCAATGTAGAAGAAGGAATAAGGACACGTTCCTCATTCAGGGAAGTTGAAAATCTGGATTACATAGCTTTACTTTCACAATCTGAACCTCACTCCTTTGAAGATGCCTTAAAAGATAATTCTTGGATCATGACTATGCAAGAAGAACTACACCAGTTCCAAAGGAACAAAGTGTGGTTCCTCGTGCCTCGTCCTAGAAACCACTTAGTGATCGGAACCAAGTGGATCTTTCGAAACAAAACAAACGATCAAGGGGTGGTAACTAGGAACAAGGCGAGGCTTGTAGCCAAAGGTTATAGCCAAGAGCTACGAATTGATTTTGATGAGTCATTTGCGCCAGTAGCAAGACTTGAGGCAGTGAGGATTCTTTTAGCATTTGCGTGCTGTAATAACATTAAATTGTTTCAAATGGATGTTAAAAGTGCATTTTTAAATGTCTATATCCAGGAAGACGTGTTTGTGGAGCAACCGCCGGGATTTGAGGATACAGAGCATCCAGATCATGTATACAAGCTAGACAAAGCTCTTTATGGTCTGAAATAAGCACCCCATGCATGGTATGAATGGTTAAGTGAATTCCTCATTCAAAATGGATTCAAATGAGGTAATGTCGATCAGACTCTTTTTACACAAATGAATGGTAAGGAAATTCTAATCGTTCAAGTGTATGTGGATGATATCATCTTTGGCTCCATGAAGGATACTCTCAGTGAAGACTTTGCAAAATTAATGCAAAGTGAGTTTGAAATGAGTCTTATGGGAATGTTAACCTTCTTCTTGGGATTGCAGGTGACACAAATGACTGATGGTTTATTCATAAACCAAAAGAAATATGCTATGGAGCTACTCAAGAAATTCAAACTATCTGAAACAAAGCCACAACCAACTCCCATGTCCACATCATTAAAGCTCGACCATGATGAGAAAGGTAAAGCCGTCAATCAAACCCTTTTCAGAAGCATGATAGGATCTTTGTTGTATCTGACTGCCAGCAAGCCCAACATTCAATATGCAGTATGCTTATGTGCAAGATTTCAATCGAATCCTAAAGAATCTCAGATGTCAGCCGTGAAACGCATCTTTAGATATATTGCTGGCACTTGTGAACTAGGATTATAGTTTCCGCGTAGTTCATGTCTTGAATTGGTTGGTTATTCCGATGCCGATTACGCTGGCTGCAAATTAGACCGGAAGAGCACAAGTGGGTACTGCCAGTTCCTTGGAGGTTGCTTGGTCTCATGGGCTTCCAAGAAACAAAACTCTATGGCATTATCAACCGCCGAGGCCGAATACGTGGCCATAGGAAGTTGTGTTGCCCAAGTGATCTGGATACAACAACAGTTGATTGACTTTGGCATCACACTTAAAAACACAGCCATTCTTTGTGATAACACCTCTGCTATAAATCTTTCAAAAAATCCCATGCATCATTCTCGCACTAAGCATATTGAAGTTAGGCACCATTTCCTGCGTGATCATGTTAGCAAGGGTGATGTCCTAATTCAGTTTGTTGATACCAATAACCAAGTTGCAGATATTTTTACTAAGCCTCTTAATGAAGATAAATTCACTTCTTTTAGGAGAGAATTGGGCATTTATCGTTTGGAAGGTTAGTGTATGTCTTGCATTTGTTTAGTCTCATCTCATGCATTTGAATTTACTTCAACTCTCTAGAAGATCTTTGCATTCGTTGTTTTCTTTGGTTAAGCATATGCATCATGTGGATGTATGTATTGTGTGAAAATTGCTTGAATCTGGAATGTCAGTGCTTGGTGTGTGCTTCCTATAGAAACCTAATTATTGCTCTCCTTGACTTTCTATGTCCCCATACTCTTTGTTAAATAAAGCACAGCCACATGAAGGAATGGGTGACACAAGGTCCTGGAAGGTTGGAATTAGTCATTGGTGTGTGTGATTGATTATGTTTGTGAAAATCCCCAAAATGACAAACCCGAGCATTTTATCGTATGAATTGCTATATTCATTCCTAAGTCTTTTGGGTATCAAGCCTTGTTCCTTAGAATTCAAAAATTCTGTTTAAACACACTACTGAACACTTCTTATATAGCAGACAGGGCGGTGTCGACACCCCTCCCTGATCTCTTGTTTTTTCTTGGCGACAGAACTTGGCAAAACCGGTGTCGACACCTGGTGTCGACACCATCCAGTCGCTACCCATTCGCGAATCGGTCCGTGGGGTTCGAACCCCATTCGAACCCATTCGAACCCCTGCCCTTTCTTGCCCTAATTCCCCTACTTAACCTGTGTCGCCCTCATTTCATCCCTGCACCCCTTTCTTAAAAGCACACAGCCCTCTTAAGCCCTAGTACGTGCGGACATCACCGCGGTACCCGCGACCTCCCCTTGCTGAGCATTCGTGGCCGCCTCCTTCGGCCATCGTCCCCTAGAGGGTGGTTTTATCATGGAGAATCCATCCAGCCGAGGTAAGGGATCCCTTGTTGAACAGAGCGATCTATTTCTTGCTCCCTTCATCTCCCTTCGAAGTTGGTTTTAATGGCTGCAAAGAGGCATGTATCCGGCAAGGAAAATGTTGAAGAATCCTGTAGACAGAAGGAAGTACGGGCTAAAACTGATGAATAAAATGCCCTCAAGTAGACGCCCACGCCCGCACAGTTTAAAATGATGGATTGAAAAGTTCTTCGACCACGGGTTGTTGATTTTCAAGATCTACATAGAGCTCTTCTCGAACTTTTACCATTAATAGAAGCTCAGCCAAATTTGGGTACGTTCATGTCTGCTCACCGAAAGATCTACCATTCACTCGTTCTCCAATATTATGGTAACATGGCTGTTAGAAAGAGCAAGTATACTACTGTCGTCAATGGCCAAATTATCAATATTTCCAGGAAGTTTCTTGCACGTGCATTTGATTTACCTGAAGCTGGTGACACCTATGAGAATGCAATGCATGCCGAGCATGAGGTTTATCAGATAATGACAGGGGAAGATATGGGGGACAGGTCTGTTAGCGGCTTAAATGCCAACCATTTCCCCCCTCTTCAGGGCATTCTCCATCACATGCTTACTACAATTTTACTTCCCAAGGCTGGAGGAAGAGAAAAGGTCACCGATCAGCAAATGTTTCTGTTATATGGTCTGCTGCAAGAAGAGAAAATTAATTTTCCTTCAGTTATTCTTGATCACATCACAAGTTGAACCCAAAATCGCAGAAGAACACTCTCGTATGTCGCCACCTTAACTGCTATTTTTTGTGCGGCTAACATTTCACTCAAAGATGAGCCTTGTCAAACACTACGGGAAGCTGACATTTATACTGTTAACTCGATTTGTAAGAACATGGGTTATGTAAGGAATGCTCCAGGACGCCTAGTTTGGACACTCAAAGTTGTGCCAGAAAAGGATCCCGATGATGCTTCGGATGATGAAGAGGCCGATGCTCAACATGAACAAGGAGGCACCTCCGAAACACATGCAGCCTCCGCAGACTTATCTGGTTTATAACTCTCGATGGAGACTATGGGTGGTGAGGTGGGTCACCTCAGGGAGACGATGGACGTTCTTACTCAGGATGTGGCGGAATTGAAGCTTCATCACACCACGTATCTACAGGAATTTCAGTCTATCAATACCTCCCCTGATGCTCTAAAGACTGCCATGGATGCTCAAACCGCACAGTTCACTACCATAGTTGATTACATTCGCCGTCCACCTACTCCACCTTCCTACGGATCGGAATGAATCCTGTTGTGACATGTTGGCATTGCTATTTGTGCCCCGGTTCCCCCTTATTTTTGTTGATGTCAAAGGGGGAGATAGATGTATCTCTATGCTGCTACTACTAGCTTGCTTATTATTAGGTTGCTTACTATGTGTGTTTTGCATGCTTGCATGCTTGCTTGTTCACATGCATTTAGTGAGCTTTCAAGTCTTTGCATCTAGTCTAAGAGTCTTGTTTAGTCATTTCATAGCATGGCATGCTCAGTAGTGGTGTCCAGGTGTTTCATGGTTCAACTATCTTCCAATGAAATTGCTACTTTTGGTTGTGAAATTATTGTGATGTTGTTGCCATCCTATTCAACAAATAAGAAAGCTTGTGGTTCAATGCTTGAATGTTCAATCATTTTCCTGATAAGGTTATCATGGTTACTTATTGATCCTTTTATCACCTTCATACTGATCAATCTCATTTTCTTGAACAGTAGCACATAGCATTTTTGTCATCATCAAAAAGGGGGAGATTGTTGCTCCCAAGATTATGATGTGTGGTTCAAAGAGTTTTAATGATGTCAAATGAAATGTTGCTAAATGGCTTAATGATCTAATCTACTTGATTCGTTGAGTTCATGGTTTATGAAATGGGAATGTTTATGATTCATTGTTAGTTTTGTTGGGATCGGTGCGATGGATTCAGAGGGGGGTGAATGAATCTCCCCTTAAATTTTTTTGCCTAAATTAAAAATTAGAAGACTCAGAGATGTGAAATTGAAACGAACTAAGTTCTATCGAGTCTGAAAGACTGGTGCATTTAATCAAACAAAGGATGTGCAGTCAATTGGCTCACTGAACATAGAAAGACAGATTGAGCCTAAGCATTCATCTAGCAGAAACAAATAGTAAGCATTCAAACCACAGTGCACGAAGGAATTTTTAGGTGGTTCGGTCCACAGACCTACGTCCACCCCACAGTCAAACCCGAGTGTGGCTTCCCGCTGACTCACAGCTTGAACGGCTGGGCCTCACAGCTTGCCTACAAATAGCTGAGCATCACAGCTTACTGTCCGAGGTATCCACCTCGCTCGCTGAGCAACACATCTTGCTATCCGAGGTATCCACCTCGCCCGCTGAGCAACATAGCTTGCAGTCTAGAGGAATCCTCCTCTGCAACGCTGAGCAATACAGCTTAGCTCTGCTGACTAACAGCTTGAATAAAGGTTCAAACGAAAAACACGATATGGAAAGGACACAGCAACAGAAAGCTATAGATGATAAAACACAAAGTGGCTCTCAAAGAGCTGACTGGCCTGGATTTGATCCACGGTCCAGTAGAGACAAGGCTTCAGATGACTCTCTTCTTCTTCTTCCTCTTCTTTACTGCTCACTCTTTCTTCTTCGAACCCTCCTCTCCTCTGCTCATCTTCTGCTCTCACTTTCTTCTCTTCTCTGAATCATGAAGGCTCTCTCTCTCTCTGCTTCTTCTCTTTTAGATGGGCTCCCCTACTTTGATCACTCTGCTCACGATCACTCTCTACACTTCTCTACTGCTCTTCTCTTCTCTCTGGATCATGCAGGCTCTCTCTCTGCTTTTGCTCTTTCAGATATGTTCTCCTTCTTCGATCACTCTGCTCACAGGAAGATGCTTCTTATTTATAGAGCAGTGAGGTAGGGCATGTGCTTTCCATGATTCCCGCCCAGAGGCCTTAGTCCACTTGGCGGTATCCCAGCACAATGGTTCCACGTGTCACGATCAGGGTTAGACCTCCATCCTTGGATCACGTGCCCTTCTTAGGCATCTCGAACAGATGTTCTGTCAGGTTGAACATATTATTAGTTTGAATCAATCTGAAGGAAAAGACAAGGATGCATCGAGTAAGTTTTATATTTGAACTAAGCCTGTACAGACTCAATGCACAAAATGCAGTGTGCATATAAGAAAGTATGTACAACGAGAATGAATGCATGGACATGTCATCCACGAGTGTACATACTTTGAATGCATGTAATGCATTTTGCACATGGATAAGTATGCAGATTGAAAGCGAATGTACAGATATGCCAGCAACGAGTGTATGGACTTAGCGTGCATTCGACAACGATGTATAGACTTGCTGGTGTGATAACCACTCGTACCAGCAATGGAATGTATAGACTTTGAGCGTGTGAAATGCAGTTCGCATCTATCACTGTATGCACAACGAAGATGAATGCTCAGGCATACTGTTCAAAGAATGTATAGACTCGCTAAGTCACCATGTGCATACTTAGTGTATGTGCGAGACAAATCAATGCATAGACTATGTATATGCATGATGAGCACTGGCTGAGCTGACTTGTTCGAATGAAACAATGGAGGTTGTACAGACAACCACCGAAGAATGTACATACTTGAGTTGATGCAGTCTAGGCAAAACTCTGTACTGACTTTAGGTGCTTGTGTATGCATGAGGGCGATGCACTGACTATGTATATGTAATGAACACGCATTGACTTCGAAATAAAGCACCTGATGAATGCACCGATGCAGTGTATGCATATGGTAGATATTGAACTGATGCAATGTATGTAGGAGAACTAACAGTGTAGTCTATTTACCAGATCATGCATCGACTATATGACGTGCAACAACAGTTAATGTACCGATGCAAGCTACACTTGTTATGCAGGGACTAGAGTTGCACCAATGCAGAGACAGACAATGCAATGAGATGACTGTGCCCACTCTCAAATCAATCAATGAATCATGCTCATAGTGCTTGCTGACATCAAAGCCACAAATAAGATGCTCAATCAATCATTCATATGCAAACACATGGTGATCAATCATTCATACTCATAGTGCTTGCTGACATCAAAATCACAGGGGCACAACAATCTCCCCCTTTTTGATGATGGCAACACTATGAGTCACAAAGACCCTACCTATTCTCCCCCTTTGACTTCATCAAAAAGAAAAAGAGTTTGAGAGAGAAAAATTAAGCAAGTATAAAAAGATTGATATAATATCTCCCCCTTTAACTACATGAAAGCACATTCTCCCCAAAAGTGCAATATGACACCACATATTCTCCTTGGATAAAAAGGAAGAACGACCATACATGAAACTCCCCCTGAATAAAGGAATACAATCAACAAGCACAGGGGCAGTTTGACAAACAAGTATCAATCCTCCCCCTTTAAGAAGCAATAAATGAAATCTGTACAACAGTCCTTGCACAGAATAAAGCAAAAGTTTCAAGAGGATATGTGAGGAGTGTGTCACAGCAACAAGAAGTTGATTGAGGAAGAATGTCAAGGCAACATACAGAGCACAGGATCTTTCAGTAACAGTTCAGTAGAAAGAGTGAGCATTTTCAAGTAATGATCAGGAAATAGATGTGCAAGATGATGGAGCAGTTAAGGATGTAACTGATCAGAAGAAATTTTATTCCAGGTACCACTGTTATAAGTCCAATTAAGGATAGACTCTCCTATCATAAGGGGTTATGAATTAATCTGCATGACAAAATGGGTTTAAACATGATGTATACCAAATTTGACAATTGTATACAATACTCATATCTAAAATTGAGTTTTAATGAAGGTGAACCAATTATTCATATAGCATTCTAGTTCAATCCTCTTCCATCTTACTCAATTAATCTCAATGACTCCTTTAGGAGTTACACATTGTAGTATTGAGATTAAACACCATTAATAGTATTTGAAGTTAGCTGTTTATAGAAATTTTTTGAAATATACTCTTGATCAGCACTTTAATTTTCCTGAGCAATCTTGGTTGATCAACATCTTTTTACATGAGACAAAACACGTCTTAGGTGAAATGACCCAGTTACTCAGTGTGATAACCGCATTGCCTCTTGAACATGAGAACAGAGTTAGCAATTGGAGTGTCTTTTTAATGAAGAAACACCTTGATCAGAGGCCGGGATCCCCAGTTACTCAACACAACCATGCCATTGCTCTGTCAGATTTTTCAATTATTTTTATACCAGAGATAACTGTGGCACTTCATGACATAGGTTTACTCCATTTCTTTGAGGGAGCACCCAATTTCTTAATGATCAAAGTCATTGCTCTGAATTTTGCTTTTCTATTTAGTCAACTTTAGACAGATTTAATGTTTAAGAATAATACTACTAACATGTATCTCAACCAAAATAACCTTGATTTCAAATTTTCAGATTTCAGAAGGTTTTGTCCAGAGATTACATGAAACAGTTGGTTAAAGTTTATTAAAACTTGTGATTCAGATACTTTCGAGTCTTTCAAATTCAAATTTATGAATACATTAGCCTTACACCAACGTAGATCAATCAGTTATTCTTAAACCTGTATAATAGGAGTTTCTTTTAAGATATTAGATTTATAACTGAGGTACACAGATTTAAGTCTCTTCAAAATCAGTTCAAATAATAGTTTGACAATAGCATTCACTAGCAGAGACATTAACAAGCATGTATAGAAAGTTAGAATTGAAACACATGCTTGTAGCAAGAGGTATGCACTTGAGCAATCTAATTCAGAAACTGATGACAGAGTCTGGAATTCAGTCAAACCAGATTGACAATAGTGACATGGAAGAATTCAAGTGAGGCACTCCTTTAGCAAGTTAAGAAGTACTAGATAGAGATTCCAGATTAGAGGGAAGTGAGTGTTCAGATGATGATAAATCATAAACCGGTCAAGAGAAGACATTTGATAATGTCAATCACTAACACACAAGAATAGAAAGATGATTTAAAAGACTAAACAGGAAGGGTTCAGTTTATGAAAGACTGATGAATTTAAAATGCTCCCCCTGTCTAGATGTAATGAGGTATTTCTTTTTGGATTTTCAAAAATAATGAAATGCTATGCAATTTACTGCATGTATGCAAATGCATTGATTTTCTTACAAGCATTACATGGACACATGTGGCATGATTACATGCTAGGGCTAGACAAAACTCCCCCTGACTATATGCATTGAATGAAGTTTCTAAATGCAACATATGCAATATCATTATGCAGGGAATTTGACAAATATGTATCATGGCATGGATATGTAATGCATTCAGTAAACGAAATTATCATGATATGCAAGCATCTAGAGCACACAAATTCAGAAGATAGAATTTAAGCAGAGTTTTCGAGAACTGACCTGAAGAGTGCAATCATGGGGTTTTCATTCTTGAGTGCCTTGGTTTATTAACCCTCTTTATTCATCAACTTCCAAGGCACACCTGCAAGGTAAGATCAATTTGCGAATTTGGGGACCCAAAGACTCTTGGGTCTTATTAGTTGAGTGACACCTCTAGTAGGTGCACTCCAGGGTTTCCAAGTCTTCCTATCATCAAAATTCAAATCATGGCAGTTATTCATGATATGTCCTATTCTCCCACAATAATGACATTTAATGGCAGAGTTCAAATTCCTTTTGACAGAATGAACATGAAATTTTTGTGAGTGGACATTCGTTAAGATATTTCTACCATGCAAATTGGTGTTCGTTTTAACATGCCAACACTCAAAGGCTCGATGACCAACTTTACCACATTCAAAACATACAGGAGTTTTTCTATTAAAGACAGTTTTGTTCTCGAGGATATTCTCAGGTTTTGAACTCCTTTTTCCTCCCTGGGCATGCCAGCAGTGAGCTGTAATATGGCCCAGCTTCCCACACTGGAAGCAATGGATCTTCTTCTTCTTATTGAATGCATGGGGTTTTTCATGAATAATCTTAGCACTGAATTCATCTTGAACCATTATTCTACATTCATGCATATGATGACCAGATATGTCACAGTAATGACATGAGGTGATTCTTATGTGTGCATGTGACTGGATGGGGAAATGTTTTGTACTATGCACTTGATCATGAGGTCTAACAGAGTCAGAAAAGGCCTTAACAGTAATAGTTGAGAGTTTGGTTTTCCTTTTACTTCCAGCCTTTTTCTGATTACTTTCATTCATCAAGTTTTTATCCTCATTTTCAGTTCTCTGAACAGTGAATTGGAAAACTGATGAAGTAGAAGCTTTATCTTGTTCTGAACTTTTAACAAAAACATTTTTCATTTGATTCCCTTCAACCTTCTTCGCAACTGGAATGTAACCCAATCCCTCTTTCTGGACATTCACATTTACTCCAAGCAATTTATTCAGATTAATCTTTCCTTTTACAAATCTTGACAAGGAGTCCTTTAGGTCTTCAATTTCAGAGTTAATAGTCACAATGTTAGCTTCGTATTTGTTTAGCTCAGATTCACACGCAATCAGCTGCTGTTGCAAAGCATCATTCAGGTTCTTCAGAGTTTCATTTTCTTGTTGAACCTTTATTTTATTGTTGTTCTCATTTTCCTTCACAACTGATTTTCCTTTTTCAAATGACAACCATCTTTCAAAGAAAACAGTATTAAGAACCATTAGCTTTTTATTTTGATCTTTAAGATACATGTTTTCTTCAATCAGCTTATCTTGAAATTGATCATTTTCCTTCTTCTGAGCCAGCAAGGAATCATTTTCTTCTTTCAAGGAAGTGATTAAGTTTTTCTGCATATTATCATCAGAATCTAAGTCTTCGATCAATTCCTTTAAGAATGCACACTCATTGCACGAACCCTTATCTCCAGTTGAATTATTATTCAGGTTCTTATCTTCAGATTTTAACATGTCCAGCTCTCTTTTCAATTTCCTTTTATCATATTTAATTCTATCATACTCGATCAACAAATGTTCATTCAATGCCACCAAATCTTCAAATGAAAAGTTAACAATGTCAGAGTTTACTTGTGGCGAAGTTTCTTCAATTTGAATCTGATCTTCATCTGAAGCCATGAGGCATTTCACTTCGTCCCGGCTCCTGCTGACTGCTAACATCTCGACCACTTCGGAGGCACTGCAACATTTGACTATACAAGGAAATTTATCAATATTTATCGCCCTTTTGATTAGGTCCAGGGCACTCTGATTCTCAGAGAATTTTAGTCTGTTTGAAGTTTTCCATAAGGATTTATCCTTTGGAACTTCATAAGAACTGTGTGCAATGATCATCCACAGATTTGGATTAGTCTGCATCACATATTCCTTGAACTGATTGAGCCAGTTATAAAAACCTAGACCCTCATATTTCGGGAGATCAAACATCGGAGACATCCTCAGATTAAATCACAAACTTAAATGTAGAAGGGATCGAAAACAATGATAAGAACACTCGTCAAACCAAAATGCACCGAAACCAAATCCAGGAACGGATCTGCAGGTCGTTGGACCCTCTATGCAGACACCTGCTCTGATACCAATTATTGGGATCTGTGCGATGGATTCAGAGGGGGGTGAATGAATCACCCCTTAATTTTTTTTGCCTAAATTAAAAATTAGAACACTCAGAGATGTGAAATTGAAACGAACTAAGTTCTATCAAGTCTGAAAGACTGGTGCATTTAATCAAACAAAGGATGTGCATTCAATTGGCTCACTGAACATAGAAAGACAGATCGAGCCTAAGCATTCATCTAGCGGAAGCAAACAGTAAGCATTCAAACCACAGTGCATGAAGGAATTTTTAGGTGGTTCGGTCCACAGACCTACGTCCACCCCACAGTCAAACCCGAGTGTGGCTTCCCGCTGACTCACAGCTTGAACGGCTAGGCCTCACAGCTTGCCTACAAACAGATGAGCATCACAGCTTGCTGTCCGAGGTATCCACCTCGCCCGTTGAGCAACACAGCTTGCTGTCTGAGATATCCACGTCGCCCACTGAGCAACACAGCTTACTGTCCAGAGGAATCCTCCTCTGCAACGCTGAGCAATACAGCTTAGCTCTGCTGACTAATAGCTTGAATAAAGGTTCAAACGAAAAACACTATATGGAAAGGACACAGCAACAGAAAGCTGTAGGCGATAAAACACAAAGTGGCTCTCAAAGAGCTGACTGGCCTGGATTTGATCCACGGTCCAGTAGAGACAAGGCTTCAGATGACTCTCTTCTTCTTCTTCCTCTTCTTTACTGCTCACTCTTTCTTCTTCGAACCCTCCTCTCCTCTGCTCTTCTTCTGCTCTCACTTTCTTCTCTTCTCTGAATCGTGAAGGCTCTCTCTCTCTCTACTTCTTCTCTTTCAGATGGGCTCCCCTAATTTGATCACTCTGCTCACGATCACTCTCTACACTTCTCTGCAGCTCTTCTCTTCTCTCTGGATTGTGCAGGCTCTCTCTCTGCTTCTGCTCTTTCAGATAAGTTCTCCTGCTTCAATCACTTTGCTCACAGAAAGAAGCTTCTTATTTATAGAGCAGTGAGGTAGGGCGTGTGCTTTCCATGATTCCCGCCTAGAGGCCTTAGTCCACGTGGCAGTATCCCAGCACAATGGTTCCACGTGTCACGATCAGGGTTAGACCTCCATACTTGGATCGCGTGCCCTTCTTAGGCATCTCGAACAGATGTTCTGTCAGGTTGAACATATTATCAGTTTGAATCAATCTGAAGGAAAAGATAAGGATGCATCGAGTAAGTTTTATATTTGAACTAAGCATGTACAGACTTGATGCACAAAATGCAGTGTGCATATAAGAAAGTATGTACAACGAGAATGAATGCACGGACATGTCATCCACGAGTGTACATACTTTGAATGCATGTAATGCATTTTGCACATGGAGAAGTATGCACATTGAAAGCGAATGTACAGACATGCCAGCAACGAGTGTATGGAATTAGTGTGCATTCGACAACGATGTATAGACTTGCTGGTGTGATAACCACTCGAACCAGCAATGGAATGTATATTCTTTGAGCGTGTGAAATGCAATTCTCATCTATCAATGTATGCACAACGAAGATGAATGCTCAGGCATGCTGTTCAAAGAATGTATAGACTCGCTAAGTCACCATGTGCAGACTTAGTGTATGTGCGAGACAAATCATTGCATAGATTATGTATATGCATGAAGAGCACTGGCTGAACTGACTTGTCCGAATGAAACACTGGAGGTTGTACAGACAGCCACCGAAGAATGTACATACTTGAGTTGATGCAGTCTAGGCAAAACTCTGTACAGACTTTAGGTGCTTGTGTATGCATGAGGGCGATGCACTGACTATGTATATGTAATGAACACGCATTGACTTCGAAATAAAGTACCTGATGAATGCACCGATGCAGTGTATGCATATGGCAGATATTGAACTGATGCAATGTATGCAGGAGAAATAACAGTGCAGTCTATTTACAAGATCATGCATCGACTATATGACGTGCAACAACAGTTAATGTACCGATGCAAGCTACACTTGTTATGCAGGGACTAGAGTTGCACCAATGCAGAGACATACAATGCAATGAGATGAATGTGCCCACTCTCAAATCAATCAATCAATCATGCTCATAGTGCTTGCTGACATCAAAGCCATAAATAAGATGCTCAATCAATCATTCATATGAAAACACATGGTGATCAATCATTCATACTCATAGTGCTTGCTGACATCAAAACCACAGGGGCACAACAAGTTTGAGATTTGAAATCCTTCATAACTGTGTGTTGAATTGTTGATATCATTGTCATGTGGGTTTGGTATAATCTTAGCACTTGGACTTGCCGATCCATGGCAAACTTATTGGAGAACTGCTATACTCTTATGAAACATTTGACAATGGTTTTTGGAAACCCGTGAGTTGAGGAAAACAATGCTACTTTTGTAAGTCTTTCACAAGGTCACATTTCAAAATGGTTCGGATTGATAAATATATGCACTCAGATATATGTGCTTACTTGTGCATAAACTCTTCATGGATGGTCAATGGAGTTCATAAACATATGCCTTTCCATCCTACAGGTAAGAACATGGTAAAAGCAACAAGGGTAAGATTCTTTCATCATTCATAGATTCATGACTTAATGAGAAATGCATGTGTGGATTTGTACTATGAATGCCAATACAAATTTAATTTTCTTGGGGTGTTCTTGCAGGTAGGAAGGACTTCCAATACCCAACTTATAATGGCAAAACCCTGGTGAGGTTGTATGTTTAGTTTCTAGTTCATTGGGCATTTTTCGGCTCACAACTGCTTGGTGTCGACAGGTGTCGACACCATTTTCTCCATGTTCTGCCGTTTTATAATTTCTTCAGTCAGGAGGTTGGTGTCGACACCTGGTGTCGACACCACTTGTGGATTGCTTTTGCTGGTAGTTCTCTACTATGGCCCTGGCCTTGGTGTCGACACCTCTGCGGAGCCGCGATTGTGGACTTTCACGTCCACGGCCAAAATGTCAAACCAGTCCGGTCCTTCAGCCTCAAATCACTCCTAGATTCGTGGATCTGGTCCCCAGGGTATCCCTTGACCGATCTGGATGCATAAAACTGTCTCATTGAGTCACAAATCCTAATGAAGGAGTGAGATCTGAAATTAGTGTTTGCCTTCTAACCCTTGTGAGTGCAGGACGCAGGTAGCTACTCCTGAGCTTCTTCCACATCGTTCTGAGTGTAAATGTGAAGGGAAGATTGAAGTTTCAAGTCTCCAAACATTCCTCTGCTGCAAGCTACTGAGAAATCCAAGATACAACCATTGTCCGTGCAAGAATCGATCATCCTCCTTCAAGAACGGTCTTCATCCTGCAAAAGTGCTCAAGTACATTCGAAGGAGAGAAAGGGGGAGCTCTAATCACTGCAAATCTTCTCTATTCTAATCTTCTCAAGTCTCTGCTGTTTCAGTTTGAATATTTGTTGTAACCTTTGAACTTATTGACCGCATATATGTGTGTATGTGCTCGTGGTCATTGATACGAGTGTGTGTGTGTGTGTGTGGTAGCCAAGATAGGCTGACGTGTTTGTGTTGGCTGTTGTTACAGCGTGTGTGTGGCTCACCTCATAGTGGAGCATTAATCTTCGCGTGTGAGGGGTGGATGTAGGGGACACGTTTGTGTACCCGAACCACCTAAAAATCCTGTGCCTCCTTTGTTGTTTGTTCTTTGTGCTTTGTAACGAGTGGGATTCACGCTTAGCTGAGCGATCTCTAACTCCGTCATTGATTTCATACTTTCATCTACGAGTACTCATGAGAGAGATCTTGTTCAGGTAAGGTTGAGTGCTTGTGTGACTAGAACTCCTTCTAGTTTGTAGTTCTTATTCCAACTAGCATCTCTTTTAGTAATTAATTTTTATTTGGCCAATCAATTCACCCATCCCCTCTTGATTGTCACCATTCGGGACACAACAATTGGTATCAGAGCGCTGGTCTCTGACTAACTCGACCTCACGGTCGAAGAGCTAGATCCAAGATCATGGCAAACAGAGGGATGATGCCCGAAGGGTATTCGGTACACATGCTTCCATTTTTCGATGGTACAAATTACACTTATTGGAAAAACAAGATGTATGTTTTCCTGCCTGCTCAAGAGTATGATGTGTAGAATGTGATCAATAAAGGTCCTTATAAGTTGCCTGACAATGAAGATGATTGGGATGATGAACATATCAATAATTGTGCAGCTAACTTTAAGGCCATGAATATAATTCAATGTGCTATTCATCCAAATGAATTCTCACGAATCTTTATGTGTTCCTCTGCACAGGAAATGTGGGACAAGCTACGCTTGATCTATGAAGGAACTTCTGAAGTCAAGGAGACCAAAGCAAATCTATTGGTCTGAGATTATGAGTTGTTTATGATGAAGCCAGAATAATCCATTTCTGAAATGTTTGCAAGGCTGATGGAAATTACAAACGGTTTGAAGGCTCTTGGGAAGGAGTATTCAAAGCGAGATCTTGTAAGGAAGGTACTGAGATCTCTATCACCATAGTGGCACACAAAGGCCACCGTAATTGAAGATTCAAAGGATCTCAGGACCTTGACTTTGGATGAATTAGTTGGCTCCTTGATGACATACAAAATTAACATCAAAAGGAGCGAGGAGGATCACAAAAAGAAGAAGGTAGCCACAACATTGGCGTTGAAGGTAAATCCACAAGAATCTGATGACAGTGAGGAAGGCTCCACCGCCAACACTGAAGATGAGGAGCTTGTTGCTATGATCATTAGAAGAGCAAGAAAATTTGTCAAGAATACTAGGAAGTTCGGTGGTAAGTTCAGAAAAGGACCAAGAAGGCAAGGTCCTAAGAAAAATGAAAGTAGCAAGATGGATGAAGTAATCTGCTATGAATGCAAGAAACCTGGTCACATGCGGGGTGAGTGCCCGGATTTGATGAAGAGATTCAAGAAAGGAAAATTCAAAAAGCCCAAAGCCATGGTCGCCACATGGAGCGACGAGGATGAGGAAGGATCCGGAAATGAAGATGACTTGGATGAGCTTGTTCAGAATCTGTGCTTCATGGCAGACGAGGACAACTCAAATGAGGTAGATTCTGAATCCAAATCTCTTACATGTGAACAATGGCATATTGCATATGAATCATTATATGGAAAATGCAAAAAATTGAAATCTGAAAATAAACTTCTAAAAAAGAAGATGGAGCAATTTGTGCATGCTGAAAATTCTTGTAAAAGTTGCAATGCCTTGAAATCTGAAATTGAGAATCTCAAACATCAAAATGAAATTCTTATGTCAAAAACTGAAATGTTTGAAGAAGAGAGTTCATGCATGCGTGAAGATCAAACCACCTTTGTCAAAATGCATGAAGATTTGAAGAGGGAATTAGAACAAGAAAGGTTGGAAAGAATTGCTTGCAATCAAACCAAGGAAATAGCTAAAAAAAATTTGAAACCTTGATGCTTGAGATAAATGAGTTGAAAAATATTCTTGCTACCTTGGAAAAAGGGAAACAAGTGATAAACACCTATGTGGATCCTCATGAAGGAAGTTCTCTTCATACCTTTGAAAAGAGAAAAACTTCACAATCCAAAACACACATGACTCCTTGGGTTTCAAGAAGCTCGTTCTCCTCCTCGTCTAACACACATATGTATAACTTATTTATGAATGCAAACATAAGGAGAAGCCATGGTAACAGAGTCACTACATGTTTTTATTGTGGAAGGTTAGGCCACGATATATAAGATTGTAGAACCATGAGATGTGATGATGAACATTTTACAAGAATGGTGAATAGGTCATATAGGCCTCCTTTGTCTAACCATCATGGACCCAAGCTTGCTTGGGTACCAAAAACCCAATAAGTATTCTTTTTGAATTTGCAGGTCTGCTTTGGAGCTCAAAAGAACAAATGGTACCTGGATAGCGGATGTTCAAGACATATGATGAGAAACAAGGAAATGTTTGCAGACCTGCAAGAAAAGGATGGAGGAGTGGTAGCTTTTGGGGGAAAAGATAAAGGAAAAATTGTTAGAGAAGGTAAGATAGGTAAGAACCAAACTCATGTCATTAAAAATATTTTGCTTGTAAAAGGCTTGCATCACAATCTCCTGAGCATCAGTCAACTCTGTGACAAAGGTTGCAATGTGTCTTTTGATTCTACTCACTGCACTGTGGCAGATAGAAACTCTCATGAAATTAAGTTCATAGGGTTTAGACACAATAATATTTATATGATTGACCTTGATGATGTATCACATGACAATCTATGTTTAGTTGCTAAGAGATCTGATGATGCATGGCTTTGGCATCGCCGGCTTGGGCATGCCAGTTTTAATGTGATGTTGAAGTTGTTCAGAAAAAATCTGGTTGTTGGTTTACCCAAGTTGAAGCTTGTCGATGAAGGAATCTGTGGGGCATGTAGCAGGGGCAAACAGACAAGAAGATCCTTCAAATGTAAGAGTGATGTAACCACTTCTAGGCCCCTTGAATTGATCCATATCGATCTGTTTGGACCAAGCAGAACACATAGCTTGGGTGGTAAGCTATATTGGTTTGTAATTGTGGATGACTTTTCAAGATATAGCTGGGTGTACTTTCTCTCTCACAAAAGTGATACCTTGATGGAGTTTGAAGCATTTTGTAGGATGGTTCAGAATGAAAAAGGATGTTGCATCAAGACTGTGCGGAGTGATCATGGTAAGGAATTTGATAATCATGAGTTTAATAATTTCTGTAGGGCTCAAGGTTATATGCACAACTTCTCCGCACCAAGAACCCCCGAGCAAAATGGGGTAGTTGATAGGAAGAACATGACACTAGTTGAAATGGCCAGGACTATGCTAAATGAGAACAACTTACCAAGGTATTTCTGGGCTGAAGCCGTGAACACTGCATGCTATATAATCAACCGAGCCATGGTAAGGCCATTGTTAAAGAAAACACCTTATGAGCTATATCGAGGTATTTCTTACTTCAAACCTTTTGGCTCCACTTGTTACATCCATAACAACGGTAAGGTGGACTTGGCAAAGTTTGACCCCAAGAGTGACAAGGGGATATTTCTTGGATACTCCCTTACCTCAAGAGCCTATCGAGTGTATAACTTGAGAACTCTTGTAGTTGAGAAAAGTCCCCATGTCATTGTTGGTGAATCATCATCCAAGGATACTAATGAAAAGTCTATCTTGCGGGAAGGAGAATCAGAAGATGATGATATAGAAAAGTTGTTAGAGAAAGTTAATACGCCAGGAGGTGAAGAACAACAAGATGCTGGTGAAAATCAGCAAAATCAGATTGAACTGCAACTACCAAGGCAATGGACCTTTGCTAAAGACCATCTGTCGGAAGCTGTCATCGGTAATGTAGAAGAAGGAATAAGGACGCGTTCCTCATTCAGGGAAGTTGAAAATCTGGATTATATAGCTTTACTTTCACAATCTGAACCTCACTCCTTTGAAGATGCCTTAAAAGATCATTCTTGGATCATGGCTATGCAAGAAGAACTACACCAATTCCAAAGGAACAAAGTGTGGTTCCTCATGCCTCGTCCTAGAAACCACTCAGTGATCGGAACCAAGTGGATCTTTCGAAACAAAACAAACGATCAAGGGGTGGTAACTAGGGACAAGGCGAGGCTTGTAGCCAAAGGTTATAGCCAGGAGCTAGGAATTGATTTTGATGAGTCATTTGCTCCAGTAGCAAGACTTGAGGCAGTGGGGATTCTTTTAGCATTTGCGTGCTGCAATAACATTAAATTGTTTCAAATGGACGTTAAAAGTGCATTTTTAAATGGCTATATCCAGGAGGACTTGTTTGTGGAGCAACCGCCGGGATTTGAGGATACGGAGCATCCAGATCATGTATACAAGCTAGACAAAGCTCTTTGTGGTCTGAAACAAGCATCACGTGCATGGTATGAATGGTTAAGTGAATTCCTCATTGAAAATGGATTCAAACGAGGTAATGTCGATCAGACTCTTTTTACAAAAATGAATGGTAAGGAAATTCTAATCGTTCAAGTGTATGTGGATGATATCATCTTTGGCTCCACGAAGGATACTCTCAATGAATACGTTGCAAAATTAATGCAAAGTTAGTTTGAAATGAGTCGTATGGGAATGTTAACCTTCTTCTTGGGATTGCAGGTGACACAAATGACTAATGGTTTATTCATAAACCAAAAGAAATATGCTATGGAGCTGCTCAAGAAATTCAAACTATCTGAAACAAAGCCACAACCAACTCCCATGTCCACATCATTAAAGCTCGACCATGATGAGAAAGGTAAAGCCGTCAATCAAACCCTTCTTAGAAGTATGACATGATCTTTGTTGTATCTGGCTGCCAGCAGGCCTGACATTCAATATGCAGTATGCTTATGTGCAAGATTTCAATCGAATCCTAAAGAATCTCATATGTTGGCCGTGAAATGCATCTTTAGGTATATTGTTGGCACTTGTGAACTAGGATTATGGTTTCCGTGTAGTTCATGTCTTGAATTGGTTTGTTATTCCGATGTCGATTACGCGGGTTGTAAATTAGACCGGAAGAGTACAAGTGGGTATTGTCAGTTCCTTGGAGGTTGCTTGGTCTCATGGGCTTCCAAGAAATAAAACTCTGTGGCATTATCAACCACCGAGGCCGAATACGTGGCCGTAGGAAGTTGTGTTGCCCAAGTGATATGGATACAACAACAGTTGATTGACTTTGGCATCACACTTAAAAACACAGCCATCCTTTGTGATAACACATCTGCTATAAATCTGTCAAAAAATCTTGTGCATCATTCTCACACTAAGCATATTGAAGTTAGGCACCATTTCTTGTGTAATCATTTTAGCAAGGGTGATGTCGTAATTCAGTTTGTTGATACCAATAACCAAGTTGCAGATATTTTCACTAAGCCTCTTAATGAAGATAAATTCACTTCTTTTAGGAGAGAATTGGGCATTTGTCGTTTAGAAGGTTAGTGTATGTCTTGCATTTGTTTAGTCTCATCTCATGCATTTGCATTTACTTCACCTCTCTAGAAGATCTTTGCATTCGTAGTTTTCTTTAGTCATGCATATGCATCATGTTGATGTATGTATTGTGTGAAAATTGCTTGAATATGGAATGTCAGTGCTTGGTGTGTGCTTCCTATAGAAACCTAATTATTGCTCTCCTTGACTTTCTATGTCCCCATACTCCTTGTTAAATAAAGCACAGCCACATGAAGGAACGGGTGACACAAGGTCCGGGAAGGTTGGAATTAGTCATTGGTGTGTGTGATTGATTATGTTTGTGAACATCCCCAAAATGACAAACCCGAGCATTTTATCATATGAATTGCTATATTCATTCCTAAGTCTTTTGGGTATCAAGCCTTGTTCCTTGGAATTCAAAAATTCTGTTTAAACACACTGCTGAACACTTCTTATATAGCAGATAGGGCGGTGTCGACACCCCTCCCTGATCTCTTATTTTTTCTTGGCGGGCAGAACTTGGAAAAATTGGTGTCAACACCGTCCGGTTGCGACCCGTTCGCGAATCGGTCTGCGGGGTTCGAACCCCATTCGAACCCGTTCGAACCCTGTCCCTTTCTTGCCCTAATGCCCCTACTCAACCCGTGCCGCCCTCATTTCATCCCCACGCCCCTTTCTTAAAAGCACACAGCCCTCTCAAGCCCTAGTACATGCGGACATCACCGCGGCACCCGTGACCTCCCCTTGCCGAGCATCCGTGGCCGCCTCCTTCGGCCATCGTCCCCTGGAACGTGGGTGTATCATGGAGAATCTGTCCAGCCGAGGTAAGGGATACCTTTGTTGAACAGAGCGATCTATTTCTTGCTCCCTTCATATCCCTTCGAAGTTGGTTCCAATGGCTCCAAAGAGGCATGCATCCGGCAAGGAAAAGGTTGAAGAATTTCGTAGACAGAAGGAAGTACGGTCTAAAACTGATGAACAAAATGCTCTCAAGCAGAAGCCCACGGCCTCATAGTTTAAAATGATGGATCGAAAAGATCTTCGACCACGGGCTGTTGATTTTCAAGATCTACATAGAGCTCTTCCCGAACTGTTACCGTTAATAGAAAATCAGCCAAATTTGGGTACGTTCATGTCTGCTCACCGAAAGATCTACCATTCACTCTTTCTCCAATTTTATGGTAACATGGCTATTAGAAAGGGCAAGTATACTACTATCATCAATGGCCAAATTATCACTCTTTCCAGGAAGTTTCTTGCACATGCAATATATTTACCTGATGCTGGTGACACCTATGAGAATGCAATGCATGCCGAGCATGAGGTTTATCAGATAATGACAGGGGAAGATATGGGGGACAGGTCTGTTAGCGGCTTAAATGCCAACCATTTCCCCCCTCTTCAGCGCATTATCCATCACATGCTTACTACAATTTTACTTCCCAAGGCTGGAGGAAGAGAAAAGGTCACCGATCAGTAAATGTTTCTGTTATATGGTCTGCTGCAAGAAGAGCAAATTAATTTTCCTTCAGTTATTCTTGATCACATCACAAGTTGTACCCAAAATCGTAGTAGAACACTCCCGCATGCCGCTGCCTTAATTGTTTTTTTTCGTGCGGCTAACATTTCACTCAAAGATGAGCCTTGTCAAACACTACGGGAAGCTGACATTTATACTGTTAACTCGATTTGTAAGAACATGGGTTATGTATGGAATGCTCAAGGACACCTAGTTCGGACACTCAAAGCTGTGCCAGAAAAGGATCCCGATGATGCTTCGGATGATGAAGAGGCCGATGCTCAACATGAACAAGGAGGCACCCATGGAACTCATGCAGCCTTTGCGGACTTATCTGGTTTACAACTCTCGATGGAGACTATGGGTGGTGAGGTGGGTCACCTCAGGGAGACGGCGAACGTTCTTACTCAGGATGTGGCGGAATTGAAGCTTCATCACACCACGTATCTACAGGAATTTCAGTCTATCAATACCTCCCTTGATGCTCTAAAGACTGCCATGGATGCTCAAATCGCACAGTTCACTACCATAGTTGATTACATTCGCCGGCCGCCTACTCCACCTTCCTCCGGATCAGAATGAATCCTATTGTGACATGTTGGCATTGCTATTTGTGCCCCGGTTCCCCCTTATTTTTGTTGATGTCAAAGGGGGAGATAGATGTTTCTCTATGCTGCTACTACTAGGTTGCTTATTATTAGGTTGCTTACTATGTGTGTTTTGCATGCTTGCATGCTTGCTTGTTCACATGCATTTAGTGAGCTTTCAAGTCTTTGCATCTAGTCTAAGAGTCTTGTTTAGTCATTTCATAGCATGGCATGCTCAGTAGTGGTGTCCAGGTTGTTTCATGGTTCAACTATATTCCAATGAAATTGCTACTTTTGGCTGTGAAATTATTATGATGTTGTTGCCATCCTGTTCAACAAATATGAAAGCTTGTTGTTCAATGCTTGAATGTTCAATCATTTTCCTGATAAGGTTATCATGGTTACTTATTGATCCTTTTATCACCTTCATACTGATCAATCTCATTTTCTTGAACAGTAGCACATAGCATTTTTGTCATCATCAAAAAGGGGGAGATTGTTGCTCCCAAGATTATGATGTGTGGTTCAAAGCGTGTTAATGATGTCAAATGCAATGTTGCTAAATGTCTTAATGATCTAATCTAATTGATTCGTTGAGTTCATGGTTTATGAAATGGGAATGTTTATGATTCATTGTTAGTTTGAGATTAGAAATCCTTCATAACTGTGTGTTGAATTGTTGATATCATTGTGATGTGGATTTGGTATAATCTTAGCACTTGGACTTGCCGATCCATGACAAACTTATTGGAGAACTGCTATACTCTTATGAAACATTTCACAATGGTTTTTGGAAACCCGTGAGTTGAGGAAAACAATGCTACTTGTGTAAGTCTTTCACAAGGCCACATTTCAAAATGTTTCGGATTGATAAATATATGCACTCAGATATATGTGCTTACTTGTGCAAAAACTCTTCATGGATGGTCAATGGAGTTCATAAACATATGCATTTCCATCCTACAGGTAAGAACATGGTAAAAGCAACAAGGGTAAGATTCTTTCATCATTCATAGATTCATGACTTAATGAGAAATACATGAGTGGATTTGTACTATGAATGCCAATACAAATTTAATTTTCTTGGGGTGTTCTTGCAGGTAGGAAGGACTTCCAAGACCCAACTTATACTGGCAAAACCCCGGTGAGGTTGTATGTTTAGTTTCTAGTTCATTGGGCATTTTTGGGCTCACAATTGCTTGGTGTCGACACCATTTTCTCCATGTTCTGCCGTTTTATAATTTCTTCAGTCAGGAGGCTGGTGTCAACACCTGGTGTCGACACCCACTCTTTTTTGTACTGACCAAAAGTTTTTTGCTATACACCATGTCCTGGTGTCGACACCATCTGTGGATTGCATTGGCCGGCAGTTCTCTACTATGACCCTGGCCATGGTGTCGACACCTGGTGTCGACACCTCTGCGAAGCCGCGATTGTGGACTTTCACATCCACGGCCAAAATGTCAAACCAGTCCGATCCTTCACCCTCGAATCACTCCTAGATTCGTGGATCTAGTCCCCAGGGTGTCCCTTGACCGATCTGGAAGCATAAAACCGTCTCATTGAGTCACAAACCCTAATGAAGGAGTGAGATCTTAAATTAGTGTTTACCTTCTAACCCTTGTGAGTGCAGGACGTAGGCAGCTACTCTAGGGCTTCTTCCACATCATTCTGAGTGTAAATGTGAAGGGAAGATTGAAGTTTCAAGTCTCCAAATGTTCCTCTGCTGTAAGCTGCTTAGAAATCCAAGATATAACCATTGTCCGTGCAAGAATCGATCATCCTCTTTCAAGAACGGTCTTCATCCTGAAAAAGTGCTCAAGTTCATTCGAAGGAGAGAAAGGGGGAGGTCTAATCACTACAAATCTTCTCTATTCTAATCTTCTCAAGTCTCTACTATTTGAGTTTGAATATTTGTTGTAATCTTTGAACTTATTGAACCGCATATATGTGTGTATGTGCTCGTGATCGTTGATACGAGCGTGTGTGTGTGTGTGTGGTGGCAAAGATAGGCCGCCATGTGTGTGTTGGCTGTTGTTATTGCGTGTGTGTGGCTCACCTCATAGTGGAGCATTAATCCTCGCGTGTGAGGGGTGGACGTAGCGGACACGTTTGTGTACCCGAACCACCTAAAAATCTTGTTCCTCCTTTGTTGTTTATTCTTCGTGCTTTGTAACAATTAGGCTTCACGCTTAGCTGAGCGATCTCTAACTCCGTCAATGATTTCATACTTTCATCTACGAGTACTCACGAGAGAGATCTTGTTCGGGTAAGGTTGAGTGCTTGTGTGACTAGAACTCCTAGTTTGTAGTTATTATTCCAACTAGCATCTCTTTTAGTAATTAATTTTTATTTGGCCAATCAATTCACCCTTCCCCTCTTGATTGCCACCATGCGGGACACAACACATACATACCAACAAAGCTGTAGGCCGAGCGTAGACTGGTACCTGCCACGATGTTCGAGCAGCGGATAGCTATTTGGTCACTTAGATTAACCTTTGCACTAATCAGTGGAGTGACCCAGGTCCATAACTCTGCTGCCAAGTCACCTTTTATAAATAGGTGATTAAGGTCCTCTGGAGCAGGAGATTTGCAGCAACTACATTTTGATGCCAGTGGGATACCGCAATCTGCCACCCTGCTATCTACAGGCACTGCACGGTGGACAAGTTTCCAGAAAAAGTTGGCCGCCCTTGGAGCAATGCTGGAATGCCAGAGATTAGCCCATGGACGTCTTACTATACCTGTCGACCTTAGTAAGTTTCAAGTCTACTTAATCATGAATATACCTCCTGTTGTGCCAGTCCATATACAAGAGTCACCCTCACATCTCAAGTGAATATGGGGTAGACAGTGGCCATTGTTAAGAAAGGTCCTAGCTGCATGAGTGGGATCTTGAATTACCTGCCTGACAGAAGTCCTGGGCAAATCTTGAATCCTGCTAAACTCACCTTGCTGAACAATGCTGATGAGAGGCCCCCATCCTGTCCAGTTATCCTTCCAAAAATCAGCTTCATTCCCATCACCAATCATCCATCTAGAATTATTTATGATAACATTCTTAGCCTGCTAAAAGATAGCAGAGGGCATGCCTGCTGGAAAAGGCCTAGTGCAGTCACAGAAACTGGTTTTAATGAACCTCTGCCGGGCATATGAAGACCATAGAGAAGAGCCATGGATAATTGTCCACAGAGCTTTTATAGCTAGGGAAACCTGAACCTGATGAAGGTCCCTAATGCCAAGACCCCCTTCCATCTGTGGCTTTTGGATATCATTCCAAGCAACCCAATGGCGACGCCTCAGACCTTTGGAAGCCTGCCAGAAAAAATTTGCACATAGGCGATCAATAGCATTGATGATAGATTTGGGGATAAAACAAGCCGAAGCTAAATAGACTGGCATGCTTCAGAGGATAGAATTAATGAGGATTTCTCTCCCCGCCTGAGAAAGGAACTTGGATTGCCAACCCTCCAATTTCTGTTGCACTTTATCCACAATGAACTTGAAGTACGAACATTTATATCTCCCTTTCTTCACAGGAATTCCTAGATAGCAAAAACCAGCAGCTTGAAACTTATGCCCTGTCAATGTGTGTATGGACTGCTTGAGTGCAAGGGGAGCTTTCACTGATACAGTAAAACTACTTGTACCAGCATTAACTTTCTAGCCAGAACTGTGTTCATATCTAGTAATAAACTACTGGAATGAGCTTATATTATGCTTGCTAGCATTCAAGAAAATGAGGGTGTCATCAGCATATAGGAGATGGGAAACTTGGATTGCATTCCTTGGCCCACTGTATCCCCTCAAAGCTCCTGACTGGAACAAGGCTGCTAGACCTCTACTAAGCACTTCAGATGCAAAGATAAATAGATAGGGAGCTAGAGGATCACCCTGCCGAATTCCTCTACTAGACTTAAAGAACGTTGCCCTGACTCCATTGAAGTTAAATGAAAACTAGCAGTTAGACAAAATCATGCCAATGTATGAGGTGAATCTAGTGCTAAATCTGAACTTTCTCAATACTGCAAGAATAAAGTCCCACTCCATTCTATCATAAGCTTTGGCCATGTCTAACTTGAAAATAGCATTATGGCCCCTGACCTTCTTGTCAATGTCCTTCATCAACTGTCTGGCTAGTGCTACATTATCCAAAATATAACGGCACTTGACAAAAGCCCCTTGTTCCTTAGAGATCAAATTTGGGAAGATTGGGGCTAAATGCTTTGAAATGATACAAGAGATGATTTTATAGGAGAAATTACACAGACTAATTGGACAGAAATCATTAAAGGATTTAGGCTCCTGCACCTTTGGGACTAGGGCAATGAGGGAAGAAGAGATAGCTCTGGGGATAGGAAATCCCATAAAGAAACTTTGGGTTGCTGCTATAACTTCACTACCAATAATGTCCCATGCTATTGTGTAGAAATCTCCTGAGAAGCCATCAGGCCCAGGGGAACTGGAGCCCTTGAGGGACCAAACAGTTGCGCATATTTCATCTCCATCTGGAATTGAACATAATGTAGAATTCTGATCATCAGTGATAGAATGTGGAATGTAATCCAGCAAGGACATGTCAACAGAGTGCTCCTTCGAATAGAATAGGTTCTTGAAGTAAATCTCTGCCTATTTTCGGAGAGTGTCCTGGTCTTCACACCATATATCTGACTCTCCCAGCTTAAGCCTTCTGACGAAACCCCTCCTCCGATTGCATTGAGCTACTATATGGTAAAAGGAGGTGTTCCTGTCTCCACTCTCAATCTAGTCAATGCGAGCCTTTTGGTTTCAGAAAACTTCTTCCCTGTGTAAAGCTTGACGCAGAGTAGCATTTGATGCATTTAAATTACTTCTATTATCAGAGGAAGGGACCTGGTCATAAGCAAATTGTTTCAGCTCCACTTCAATTTATGCTAACCTGACATTTTGGGTGACATCTCCAAATACATCTTTATTCCACTTGCGGAGAGAATTCATGACAGCCTTCAACCTGATGAATAATCTCACCATGGCATTTGGGTGGTCAACCTGACTTTGATTCCAAGCCTCTGAAACTGCTTGTAAGAATGAATTATGGGTACACCACATCTTTTGGAAAATGAATCTAGTGGGGCCAGAGGAAAGACTATCCATGGACAGCAACATAGGCGCATGGTCTGAAGGACCTCTTGGTAGCTGCTTCAGTTGCAAGTGAGGCATTTCTAACTGGCAGTGGCTGTTAAGTAGAACTCTATCCAGTCTAGCTCGAATATTAGCTGAACATGTTCGATTATTAGTCCAGGTCATGGTCGCCCCTGTAAAACCAACATCCAACAACCCTACCGAGCAGGAAAAGGCATTGAACTCAGCCATAGGAGCCAGAGAAGGAATGGCTCCACCCACCTTCTCCGAAGGCCGCATAACACAATTAAAGTCACCACCTACAACCCAGGGGACCGAAACAGAGGCAGCAAATGAGAGTAATTCATTGAGCAGGTCCTGTCTGAGCTGAGGATCACACGAAGCATAAACAAAAGAAAAGTAAGTAGAAATAGCATCTCCAATCTTGTTATCGAAGCTGAGGAAGAAGCAGTCGCTGGATGAAGAAGAACAACAACAACTTGTTATCGAAGCAGAAAAACCCAGAGGTAGTAACCTCTGAAGGAATTTGGAGGGCTATATTTATAAGGAAGAAATCCTACTGGAGAATTAGAGTTCGATCGAGAGTATGATTTCCTACATAAGAATCCTATTGAAACCAAACCTTCCTACGTATTAATCCTTCCCGATCAAGACCTTCCTGATCAATATTCTACTTCCCAGTTCGAACCATACAACGCAGTCGAAGTTTCTATTTTTTCTTTCTACAGGGATATAGCGCCCATTTAAAGGGTCTTCATTTCATAGAATAGCGCCCTTCACATTTACCCTGATATGATATGAATGTTGTTTACAAGTGCATGTGATGGGGACATCACCTCCCATGCCCACGTTCATAGCTCGTCTCCTCGCCCCGGTTGCATCCGGCATGGTTTAGTCATTTAATTTTAAGTCCTATGTAATTTTATTTGAGTCATTTGATGTATTTTCCCTTTTATTTGAGTCATGTTCCTAAGTCTTGCATTTATTTTCCTAAGTTTGAGTGTCATTAAATTGTGTAATGTGCTATTGGGCCCAATTCTTCGGGCTTGACCCATGAGCCCCCCCTACCCCTTCGGTTATTTGTTATTGAGTCTTTTGTAAGGGACTTATTGTAAAATGTGGGTTTCCTATATATAGGGCCCCATTTCCTTCATTTGGAGGTAATGAATCAATGAATGAAAAAACTTGCCATTTTGAGAGTTTACACTCCTTATCTAGTGGAGAGATTCCATTTTTTAGGTGAGAAACCCTAGGGGAGAGATTCCCCACCCTTCCCTCTCTTAATCTCTCTTTTTCACTCCACTTTCTCTCTCCTCAACACCCAAATTCGAATTTTCTTCTCTCTCCTCCCCCTCTCAACCACTTCCAACCCCCACCTACCTCCATTAACTCCCCACAACTTCCCACAACCCCTCTTTAATCCTCACCTAGTCCCAAGGAAGTTCCACCACTCAAAACCCCACCCTCCAACCACCACCTACCCCTTTCACTTTCCTAAGCATATCTCCACCTTCCCAAGGCTAAATTAACTCATTCCAAAGCCCAAATTCGAATCTCCCCATCCCTCCTTGCTCCCTAGGTCGCACCCCTCCTCTCCCCTCAAGCCAAGTTCACCCCCCTCCTCTCTTCTCCACTCCAGCTTTGTGTGCAGGCCGACCTGCAGATTAGCACTCTGTTGCAGCGACGTCCACAACTTCATCCTGATTCTGCTGGTGGCGTGGCCTAACTTTCTGGAAAGGCCTCCCTGTGTTCTTCGCAGGCGAGGTGGAATCACTCCATTCTGAGTTCGTGGCCGTCCGTGAAGGCTGTTCTTCCCCAACTGCGCAGAACCTCTCAGACCAAAAGCCAGAGCGGCAGAGAAGACTCTCCCACGACGAACCTTGAAGGAATCAGCCTTCAGGGTCTTCTACAAAGATCTTCCTCCCCCTGTCAGCGTCCAGGAACAGAAGGCAGAGCTCCGTTCGGCATCCGACAATCAGAGATATTAATTTTCTACCACAACCACGCCGGTCTGCCTCCTCACAATCTGCCCCGACCACCGTCCACTTCTCTGGACACCCAGCTCATCTCCGACATCAGAAGACTTCCCCGTTTGTTTTGCTGCAAAGTAGACTCGTCAATGATTCTAACGAGTCCAGCGTTGCCAGATTTGGAGCTCAGGAGCAACCGTTACCGCTTCTGCAACCTGCTGTTCCAGACTGAGCTCGGCCAGAGACCAGAGCTGCATCCATCTTCCAGTCGCCGGAGCAGTCAGCCCCCAGATCAGAACGTCGTCCAAAAAATTCAGACTGCACCCCTCTCCGGTTAGCAATCTTTTGGCGCAAGTCTCATCAGATTCTGAGCTCGGTGGATTTATTGGCTGCATCAACATCGACTCCATGTCCAGAATTACAGAAGCTAGACAGAATCGGCGAAGCTCGGAAACTCGGTTTCCTTTGCATCTCTCCCCACCCCGCTTGGCCGGCTGAAGGCCCCTCCCTGTGTGGAGGTAGTTTTGAATGTATTAAGCATAACCCCCACCCCAAGATCACCCCTCCTGCGTGAGGAGTAGTGCTGTACCGTTTGTAATTTCAGGTCAAGCTACACCGCCGCGGCGTGTGGGGATCCACCGCCTCCCCGCTCGCCCTCGTCTCCGAGCGGGGCCGGTTTCTTCAAACCGGTCGAGTAAGTGCTCTAAACCCTTTCTCATTGTGCTTTTCTTTCAATGTTTGTTTCTTAGCTCCGCTGGTTGTGCGAGAGAGAGCCCGATCCTCAAGCCCCGTTGCCTTGAGTGATCACCGTGGGAAGAGTGAAACCGGTGCCCTTGGCACTTTGTCGGCCCCATTGAATTGGGTTCCACATCCTTTTGGGAATCAAGCCTTGGCCTTGCTGGCCCTCTACCAGCAAGGGCCCAACCCCACATCTTCACCTTGGCATTGCCAAGTTACCCCGGGCTTGGGTGAGCGACGAGAGAGCGGCGGCCCAAATTGGCCCATTTAGAATGCGAATGTGCTTGCTTGCTTAAGTCCAAGATTGTGTCACATCAAGTGGTATCAGAGCAAGTTCACAACTTGTCTCTCCACAAGTTGGTCCTAGGGCATGTTTATGCATTTAGAGTCCTCGGTTGCATCTCCCATGTCCACTAGAATGGCCACTTCATACCCGTCATATTCATCCCCATCAACTTTCCCAAGAAGCCCAAATCCTCATGGAAGCTCCATTGCCAACAAAGTGGGTAGCAACACCTCTATCATAGAAGCCCTACCTAATGTCCTTAATCGGCTTGAAGATATCATGTCTCGACTCGACCGACTTGAAGGAAATAGCCGTGCACCAAGAGTGAATGAGAGTGACCTTTGGGGAAATCTAGAAACCATATTTTTAGAACACTTGAAAATCAAAACCCCCGCCTTTGATGGATCCAACAGCCCAAGCCTTTACATAGAATGGGAGATTTCTCTAGACCAATTCTTTAAAAGTTGCCCCTTGAACGATGAAAGGAGAATGAGGCTAGCCAAGGCACACCTCTCCAAACAAGCTAAAACTCATTGGTTAGTTGTGGAAGGTTTAAGAAGGATCCGCAGGGAGGCCCCCATTAGCACTTGGGATGAGATGAAGGTCGAGCTTAGGAAAACCTACACTCTCCAACCCTCTCCCTCCTACTCAAATCACAAAAGCCCAAGGAGTACTTCAACTCCTTCATCCCCACCCGGTCAATCCAAGACCCCAATCACCCATTCCCTACCACTTCCCATCTCTCCCACCCCAACCACTACATTTACACCCCACCTCCAAGTCCACACCACAACCATAGGCCCCCATACCCAATTGCGCCCCATGGCCAACTCTCTACCTAGGCCCATGGTAACCCCCACCACTACCTCTCCATCACCCCCAAAAAGAGACACTCCTCCCAAAACAAATCAACCCAAACCCCTTCAACCCACCCATCTTCCTCTCCCTACCCCAATCCAACTCCCACCAAAGCCTCCACTACTACCCTCACCTATCCTAACCCAAGTTTCCCACTACCTACCACCCCGGATACACCATGCCCCAATCATCACCACACCCTCAAAAGCCCCTCTCACCTCCTTGGAAGAAGAACCCATATCCCACCCCATAGTGGTGAACACTCCAAACCCACTCTCCACCTTGGAGGAAACCCAAGCCCAAATTGAAGAAGAAACAACACATGAGGTTCTTCACCTTACATCACCCTCTCTAGTTGGGACCAAGCTCATCTTAGGAGAACCCATTGTTAGTTGGCTAAAGGAGAGCCCAATTGGAGAGACCCGGGCCCATATTTTCCCTCCCATAGAACAAGACCTTCCCTTAGTGCCCTTCTTCTCCTATCACACCACAATCCAAGCATCCTATCAAGTGGAGACCTTAGAAGACCTTCTCAAGGGCATAGCATGGCAATTAGAGATGACTAGCATGTTGACCCCTATGGTAGAACAACCTAGGAGCCTTAGCCTCCTACACCTATGCATAGGGTCTATCACCTCAGTTTGCACCATTGGTTGCTACACTAGCGACCTCCTTCTATTCCTCCCTACACCCGATGAGCCCAACCTTCTCCTCGATTTAGAGCTTCTTATCTCGGGTAGAAAGCCAAGCCCTCCACTCATGGCCGACCCACTTGTCAAGAACATTGGCCCAACTATCATGGAGAAGGATGACTTAGCACCTTTTAAGGATCTTGAGGACATGGAGTTCCTCCCCCTAGATGACCCATTTTATGATCCATATGATCCATTCCAATGGGAGTCAAGGGACTCATATGACCCAACCATCTTACCAACCACCCACCCTTTCCTACCCTCACCCACCATATTGGGCCAAACCCACCTCATCCATGACTCGGGTTATACCTTGGGAGCCATGACCTTGGGCCATATATCCCTAGGTAATCAGGTTGTACCCCACCCCATGATGACTACCTTCTTAGATCCATTCGATCCTTTCCAATGGGAGTTCAAAGGTTGTCCCACACCTATACACATGGAAGTCACCTTTGGGAAAAGCATGCATGTGTCTAGGCTTACCATACCCCTTGGCATGAACACTATGTTGGGTCCATTCATTCATATCACCCACATATCAAGTAGAAAGTATGAGTGGTCCACATTCGGATGTCATGGTCCTCCTTCATTCATCATGGATCTTAAGCATGTCAAAAGTATCTACGGATGTCCGGGTCCCCCCACATTCATCACCACTTTGCATGATAGGTTCACCTACGAGTGCCCCGGCCCACCTAGGCCCACCAAAGTCTACATGACAACTTTGCATGATAAGTCCACATATGGTTGCCCCGGCCCTCCAAAATCCATCAAAGGCTTCTTGGCATCAAAGCATGATCGGTCTACTTTCGGTTGCCCAGGTCCACCCATCACCCCTAGAATGTCAACATTCACGAAATTGCATGAAAGCCTTTGCAAGCACATAAGCAAAAAGAATGAGGCTTATAAGAGGCGGGCCGACTCTCATCGGCGTCACCGAGACTTCCATGAGGGTGACTTTGTGATGGTAAGGACGGAGAGGCTCTCCCCGGGAGCCAACTCTAAACTGAGGCCACGTGGGGCTGGTCCCTTCCAGGTCTTGAGGCGCATCGGTGCAAATGCCTACGAGTTAGATCTCCCTGAGGAGTATGCAATAAGTCCCACATTCAATGTGGCCGACCTAGTGTCATATAAGGGACCCACGGTGGTACCTAGTGAGGAGATTGAGCCCACTTCTTCCCTTGAGAGAGCACCCACCCGTGAAGAGAGATCACCAGCCAAGAGAGCCCAGCGTGAACAAATTGAACAAATATTGGATGAACAAGTCACTACCACTCAGAGCAAGGTATACGAGCGCTATCTCGAAAGGTGGATGGATCGGACTCGTTCGAAAGACTTGAGGGCAGTACCACTTCTACACCCTCCAAGGAGGGAATGACACTTACTCGACGGAGTCGAGTTCTCCGCACCCCGGGAGTATGATGGGGACATCACCTCCCATGCCCACGTTCACAGCTCGTCTCCTCGCCTCGGTTGCATCCGGCATGGTTTAGTCATTTAATTTTAAGTCCTATGTAATTTTATTTGAGTCATTTGATGTATTTTCCCTTTTATTTGAGTCATGTTCCTAAGTCTTGCATTTATTTTCCTAAGTTTGAGTGTCATTAAATTGTGTAATGTGCTATTGGGCCCAATTCTTCGGGCTTGGCCCATGAGCCCCCCCTACCCCTTCGGTTATTTGTTATTGAGTCTTTTGTAAGGGACTTATTGTAAAATGTGGGTTTCCTATATATAGGGCTCCATTTCCTTCATTTGGAGGTAATGAATCAATGAATGAAAAAACTTGCCATTTTGAGAGTTTACACTCCTTATCTAGTGGAGAGATTCTATTTTTTAGGTGAGAAACCCTAGGGGAGAGATTCCCCACCCTTCCCTCTCTTAATCTCTCTTTTTCACTCCACTTTCTCTCTCCTCAACACCCAAATTCGAATTTTCTTCTCTCTCCTCCCCCTCTCAACCACTTCCAACCCTCACCTACCTCCATTAACTCCCCACAACTTCCCACAACCCCTCTTTAATCCTCACCTAGTCCCAAGGAAGTTCCACCACTCAAAATCCCACCCTCCAACCACCACCTACCCCTTTCACTTCCCTAAGCATATCTCCACCTTCCCAAGGCTGAATTAACTCATTCCAAAGCCCAAATTCGAATCTCCCCATCCCTCCTTGCTCCCTAGGTCGCACCCCTCCTCTCCCCTCAAGCCAAGTTCACCCCCCTCCACTCTTCTCCACTCCGGCTTTGTGTGCAGGCCGACCTGCAGATTAGCACTCTGTTACAGTGATGTCCACGACTGCATCCTGGTTCTGCTGGTGGCGTGGCCTAACTTTCTGGAAAGGCCTCCCTGTGCTCTTCGCAGGCGAGGTGGAATCACTCCATTCTGAGTTCGTGGCCGTCCGTGAAGGCTGTTCTTCCCCGACTGCGCAGAACCTCTCAGACCAAAAGCCAGAGCGGCAGAGAAGACTCTCCCACGACGAACCTTGAAGGAATCAGCCTTCAGGGTCTTCTACAAAGATCTTCCTCCCCCTGTCAGCGTCCAGGAACAGAAGGCGGAGCTCCGTTCGGCATCCGACAATCAGAGATATTAATTTTCTACCACAACCACGCCGGTCTGCCTCCTCACAGTCTGCCCCGACCACCGTCCACTTCTCTTGACACCCAGCTCATCTCCCACATCAGAAGACTTCCCCGTTTGTTTTGCTGCAAAGTAGACTCATCAACGATTCTAACGAGTCCAGCGGTGCCAGATTTGGAGCTCAGGAGCAACCGTGACCGCTTCTGCAACCTGCTATTTCAGACTGAGCTCGGCCAGAGACCAGAGCTGCATCCATCTTCCAGTCGCCGGAGCAGTCAGTCCCCAGATCAGAACATCGTCCAAAAAATTCAGGCTGCACCCCTCTCCGGTTAGCAATCTTTTGGCGCAAGTCTCATCAGATTCTGAGCTCGGTGGATTTATTGGCTGCATCAACATCGACTCCCTGTCCAGAATTACAGAAGCTAGACAGAATCGGCGAAGCTCGGAAACTCGGTTTCCTTTGCATCTCTCCCCACCCCGCTTGGCCGGCTGAAGGCCCCTCCCTGTGTGGAGGTAGTTTTGAATGTATTAAGCATAACCCCCACCCCAAGATCACCCCTCCTGCGTGAGGAGTAGTGCTGTACCGTTTGTAATTTCAGGTCAAGCTACACCGCCGCGGCGTGTGGGGATCCACCGCCTCCCCGCTCGCCCTCGTCTCCGAGCGGGACCGGTTTCTTCAAACCGGTCGAGTAAGTGCTCTAAACCCTTGCTCATTGTGCTTTTCTTTCAATGTTTGTTTCTTAGCTCCGCTGGTTGTGCGAGAGAGAGCCCGATCCTCAAGCCCCGTTGCCTTGAGTGATCACCGTGGGAAGAGTGAAACCGGTGCCCTTGGCACTTTGTCGGCCCCATTGAATTGGGTTCCACATCCTTTTGGGAATCAAGCCTTGGCCTTGCTGGCCCTCTACCAGCAAGGGCCCAACCCCACATCTTCACCTTGGCATTGCCAAGTTACCCCGGGCTTGGGTGAGCGACGAGAGAGCGGCGGCCCAAATTGGCCCATTTAGAATGCGAATGTGCTTGCTTGCTTAAGTCCAAGATTGTGTCACATCAGCATGTGCATGAAAATATCGCCCACTCAAGGGGGCTCTATATCTTAAAATTGCGCCTTAATCAAGGGCGCCCTTTCCCTTGGCCCATTTGGGTTTAGGTGTAAGGCCCATTTGTGTATGTGGTGTTGTGTATGTGATCTGGGCCTTGGCTAATTTGTTTGTTTTAATTTATTTAAGAACTTTCATTCCTATAATTTATCAGGGTTGCTACACCCTCCCCCACTTAGCAGAATTTGGTCCCCAAATTCAATCGTATATAGTTGCGGAGGGTGTAGAGTACATACCATTCGCAAATAAGTCTGGGAATCTCTTCTTCATGGATTCTTCGGTCTCCCATGTGGCTTCTTGTTCTGAGCATTTGCTCCATTGAACCTTGATCATGGTCATCGTTTTGCTCCTTATTGTACGAACCTCGCGATCTAGGATCTTTAATGGCTTTTGTTCATACGTGAGATCCTTCTGTATTGCCAGGTCGCCATGATCTATGATGTGGAATGGATCGTGTACATACTTCTTTAACATAGAAATATGGAACACGTTGTGAACCTCAGATGTGATGTCCCGGACCCTTTTCGGATCCTTCTTCTTGGGTCTCGGATCTGTGCTTTCGGTGAAATTGGCTCCATTGTCTCCAGAATTATGTTCTGGACATCTTTCGTGTTTGGATCCGTGCGATTCGGGTCAGTTCGGAGGCTCGGAACGTGTTCCGTGGCTTTTTTCGCGTGTTTTCCGATTCCCGCGTGTGTGTCTCGGAAACACCTACGGAACCCTATAGCGGGTGAACCGGGTCGTTCATCTACCCGCGAGTGGTATCGTTGCGATCAGCGGGTTGAGAGGATCAAGGATGTGTATTTTTCTATTTTTTGGAATTTTTTCAATTTTCTGGAATTTCTATAAATACCAAACCTTTTTCTTTTCTTTTTCACCTTTTCCTTCTTCTTCTTCCTCCTTCTTCCAACCGTTGGAGTGCGCCCTCCCCATTGTGACCGCTCTTCTTCCCTGGACGACCGAGCCGTGGCCTCCTCCACTCCGACAACGGCGTGGCGGTGGCGGCGGCGGCGAGGCGGTTCCGGTTGTGGCCTTCTCGTGGCGGGAGGTGGGGCGTGTGGCATTCAAAAACTTCTTCCTTGACTTCGGCGGTGATTCGGCAGAGCATTCGCTCCATTGAGGTAGGGGGACGAATCCCTATGCTCATCCCATCATCCCCCGCAATTTGTAGGCCGAATGGGAGCCGAGAGGGGTGTGTTTGAGCGATTTAGGGCAAATCATGTTTTGGGGAGAGTTCGCCCGATCTATGGATTTGAGCTACGATTCGGCGTTTTGATGGCCTAGAATCATGCTAGGGGTCTTCCCCTTTGATTTCCCCCTCTCCTATGGAGGTATGGGGGCGTGGTTGGAATTTTTGGGCGTTTCCCGCTGTTTCGCCCTCGGGCGGGTGTGACGGTCCTTCCAGTGACCGTCGCACTATGTAACGCGCCTAGATGGGTGCGTTACAGCCCTGAGTGCAGCCAGTGGGGTCTGTGGGCTGTGACGGTCCAACGATAGACCGCCACGGTGCTGTGACGCACCTAGGTTGGACCGTCAGGGGCATTCGTCTGTTGGCTACCGACCGTTGGCTTTTGACCGTTGGGGGTCAAGGCCTGTGACGCACCATTCCTGACGCGTCACAGCCTTGTAATGCCCCTGTGTGGGTGCGTCAGAGTAGATGAACCCACCTCCCCTGATGCACCAGGGTTGGTCCGTCAAGTGCTGTGACGCCCCTAGGTGGGTGCGTCAGAGCCTGTTTTCCCCTCGACTTGTGACGCTCCAGGGTTGGACTGTCAGAGCCTCGTGACACTCCAGTGTAGGTGTGTAACAGTCTGTGACAGCCTAAGGTTGGACCATCAGGCTCTGTGCTGCACCGTGTGTGTGTGGTTCCGTTTCTTTGATGATGGTTTCCGTGAGTCAGTCCTTACTTTCAGCGACCTGTCCACTAGTCGTAGCTTCCTGCGCATGCGGGTGCGGACCCACCTGGGAGTGGTGGAGAGCGAGACCCGGTGAGAGGAAGTTTTTAGGCTTGTTACCGTAGGGCCCCTTACCTTTGCCACCAGAGTCCGGTGGGGGGGAAAACCAGCTAGAGGACCCGACCTAGAGCAGATGGTCTGTGTGTACACACGTAGTTAGAGGCTTAGGACACACGCTGACGAGTGTGACCCCAGCTAGTCCTTGTTGTGGTACTTGTTGCGTGTCTGAGTCTCACGCCCGGGGCGTTGTAGCTAGACACTTGTGACGCGGTGTAAGACGTCAGGTGACGCTTCCGGTCATTCTTCTAGTGGGTAGTGCTCCTGTTCGCTGGTAGGTGTGGACTCAAGTTTTGTTGGACCAAGGTTCAGTAGTATGGTACTGTTAGAGTAGATGGCTTTTCCGTTTAGTTACTTTAGCTTGTTGGTTCTACCGTACTCCTGTTAGGTAGGGTTACTTTTCTGCTTTCTTGCTTCCTGCCTTGTTTTCCGCGCGAGGTGGGAATTCACGAGATCCCAATGGGCCAATGAAATGAGTCTCACCCCTGCTTTTCAGGTGAGGCGGGGTCCTCGAGAGGTGCGGCCGAGCTCCAGCGTGGTTCTTCTAGCCAGGGTTAGCTGCCAGTCTGCAAGTGTCGGGGGATGCCCCGTGTAGTTGTACTTTCCTTTCTATTGACTGTACTTTTATTTGGACATGAGACTCTGTGGACCTTGTAGCAGTTTATTTTATTTATATTATGCTGTGCATTTTATTTTAGATCATTGTGCTATCTCTACGGTCATTTCAGCTTCTCTTGTACTCCCACACCATCCCTTTTTACCCTTCCGAGTCTTCGGGCTCGGGGGTTGGCGGCCCGAGATCCGAGACGCGCCGGTTCCTTTCCGGTACTCGGATCCCGGGGTCGATACAGCTGGTATCAGAGTGTAGGTTGTGGAGGTATATCAGAACTTGAAACGAATTGCGGTGGTCCAGAAGGTCCATGAATGTCCTGTATAGTCAATGACTGGCTTAGAGCCGTGTGTGTTTTATTGATTTGTGGTTGTTTTCCTTGATGCCAGGTGTGTTATGGCGCCTCGGAGGAGGGCTCATCCCCAGCAGGGAGAGTCTAGTGATGGTCCAGAGGAGCAGAGCAGGGCTTCAGTTTCCGAGGGTGTAGCTAGAGGTGCGAGAGCTCCAGGGATGGATGATTTCTTCCGAGGTATGTTTGATTATGTGCTTCAACGGCAGCCGGGAGGTCAGCAGCAGGGAGATCACCAGCACCAGGGCGGCGATGCTGGTGAGGATCGGGCTCGTGGTGGTCATGGTCGTGTGCTGAAGGAGTTCTTGCTGTTTCAGCCTCCTTCCTTCAGTGGGAAGCCAGATCCTGAGGTGGCCAGAGAGTGGCTGGATGATGGGTTCAGGGTGCAACCTGACTAGATAAGCTAGGCTTTCCTAGCGCCCGTATCTTGTAATTGTCCTTATCATTAATAAAATTAACCTCCTAGTGGTATCTTGGGAATGCTCCGTCTTGGGCTCATTCTCCAAAATACTCCTAGGTAGGGTTTTCTTTAAAAAAAAAAGTGGCTGGATGATGTGCGGCGGATTTTCAGTGCGATGGAGTGTCCCGAGGAGGAGCAGGTAGCGTTGGCTACTCATCATCTTAAGGGGGCGGCCCGTACCTGGTGGACGTCAGAGTGGGGTTCAGTGTTCCAGTCCCGTCCTCTTCGACAGATTGCGTGGCAGGAGTTCGCCACGGCTTTCGAGCGTGCCTTCTGTCCGTCCTTTGTCAGGTCGCAGAGGTTGCATGAGTTTATGGAGCTGACTCAGGGTGACATGACGGTGCTGCAGTACCATGCCAAGTTTAACGAGTTGGGCCGTTATGCTCCTCATATCGTGGCAAATGAGGAGGTGAAGACCGATCAGTTTGTGGGTGGTCTGAGGCTAGAGTTGAGGCATCATCTTCTTGCGTCAGGTTTGACCACTTTGGATGCGGCATGTAAGGCAGCAGCGGTGCTAGAGAGAGACTTGCAGAAGGTTCGAGGGCAGGGCAGTGCTAGTCAGGTTCATGCAGATTTCAGCCAGCCGATGGGGATGCAGCAACAGAGTACTGTCCAGCTCTCAGCAGGTGGATCAGTGGCGACGCAGTCTGTGGCTCCTGTGCCAGGGTCGTCATCCTTTAGATCGAAGCTTAAGAAGTTGCTTAAGGAAGCTGGTTTTGGCAAGAGGCATCAGGATCGTAAGGAGTCGGAGCAGGAGTTGATGGATAGTGTTCAATAGCCGGTGGCTTTTCAGCATCAGGGTTTGATGACCGATTCGCGGAGCGGTTGTCCTAGGTGCGGCGGTTCTCATCCGGGTAGACCGTGTTCAGTGCCCATGATTTGCTTTAGGTGCGATCAGCCAGGGCACATGGCACATGACTGTCCGCAGAGACCGAGCCAGCCGCACGAGTTTCAGTAGCAGTAGCAGTTTCAACCCCAATAGTTATCATCACAGCCATAGCAGTACCAGCAGCAGGGACAGTTTCCTCAGTTGTCACAGTCAGCTACTGTGAGGAGGTAGAGATCCCAAGGCAGAGTGACTAACATGACCAGGGCATAGGCTGAGGCATCGCATTTGGTGGAAGATACTCTTTCGCTTTTGGGTTGTGCGGCTCGTGTTTTGTTTGATTCAGGTGCTTCTCATTCGTTCATCTCGGAGGATTTTGCTCAGAGTGTGGAGGGCCCAGTGACCGAGGTGTCCTGTGACTTGGTGATAGAGTTGCCTACCGGTGACTTCATGATCACCCCGTACTGCTTTGAGAAGGTACCTGTGTGGGTGGAAGGGCGAAACTTGCCGGTTAGACTCTACGCGTTACCGCTTCAGGACTTTGATGTGATTCTGGGCATGGATTGGCTCGAGGCTCATCATGTCTTGGTGGATTGCGGCTCGAAGAAGGTCTACTTCTGATAGCTTTGTGGACCCCCCTTTTATTTCCAAGGTATTCGGTCTTTCTCTTCCCGCTTGCTTATTTCGGCTATCTGTGCACGTCGCTTGCTTGATGCGGGTTGTCAGGGCTTTCTCGCATCTGTGGTTTTGAGTGATTGGCAGTGTCCTGAGGTAGAGGACATTCTTGTCGTGTGCAAGTTTCTCAATGTTTTTTCTGAGGAGCTACCAGGGTTGCCACCGCAGCGAGAGATTGATTTCGTGATTGAGGTGGTGCCAGGTACGGTGCCTATGTCAAAGGCCCCTTATCGGATGGCACCTGCAGAGTTGCGAGAGCTGAAGGCGCAGTTGCAGGAGTTGCTGGCAAGGGGTATATTCGTCCTAGTTATTCCCCGTGGGGTGCGCCGGTGTTGTTTGTGAAGAAGAAGGATGGTAGTTTGAGGCTGTGCATCGACTATTGTCAGTTGAACCAGGTGACTGTTAAGAACAAGTATCTGTTGCCTCGGATTGATGACTTGTTCGATCAGCTTCAGTCGGCCCGGGTGTTTTTGAGGATCAATTTGAGATCGGGCTATTACCAGCTGCGGATTTGAGAGTCGGACGTGGAGAAGACGGCGTTTCGGTCGATGTATGGGCATTATGAGTTCTTGTTGATGCCGTTTGGACTCACCAATGCCCCCGCAGCGTTCATGGATTTGATGCATAGGGTGTTTCGTCCGTACTTGGACCAGTTCGTGGTCGTGTTTGTGGACGATATCCTTGTGTATTCGCGGTCCGCTGAGGAGCATGTGTAACATTTGAGGGCGGTGTTGCAGATCTTGCGCGATCACCAGTTGTATGCCAAGTTCAGCAAGTGCGAGTTCTGGCTCCGAGAGGTGCACTTTCTGGGGCATGTTATTTCTTGTGATGGTGTTTCCGTGGACCCGACCAAGGTCGAGGCTGTGGTGCAGTGTCCGAGGCCAAGTTCTATCACAAAGATTCGGAGTTTCATGGGACTCGCAGGCTATTATTGGCGGTTTATTCAGAATTTTTCTTATATTGCAGCCCCGATGACCAGGCTTATGCGGAAGGAGGTGCCGTTCATCTGGACAGAGGAGTGTGAGCGGAGCTTCGTGGAGCTGAAGAGATTGCTTACCATTGCTCCGGTTTTGGTGATGCCATCTGGCTCGGGTGGTTTCGTGGTGTGTACGGATGCTTCCGGGGTAGGTCTCGGTGATGTGTTGATGCAGCATGGGAGAGTGGTAGCGTATGCGTCTCGACAGTTGAAGCCACACGAGGCGAACTACCTTGTTCATGATCTTGAGTTGACAGCGGTGATTTTTGCACTGAAGATCTGGAGGCATTATTTGTACAGCGAGAAGTTTGAGCTTTTCATTGACCATCAGAGTTTGAGGTATGTGTTCACGCAGAAGGACCTTAACCTCAGGCAGAGGAGGGGGATGAAGTATATGAAGGATTATGACTTCACTCTGTCTTATCAGCCTGGCAGGATGAACGTCGTGGCTGATGCTCTGAGTAGGAGAGTAACGGTCAGTCAGATGTTGTTGAGGAAGTGGAGGATTTGGGAGCAGGTTCTGGCCATGACTTTTAGACTCAAGGTCCCTTAGGACCAGGGTTCGATTGTCCTTGCGAGTGTGACTGTCACGCCCTCTGTGCGTCGACTGGTGATTGAGGCTCAGCGAGCGGACCCCGAGCTACCTGGTATTCTGTCGATGGCCGAGGTGAAGTTTGGTGAGGATGGAGCTGTGAGGTTCAGAGGTAGGTTGTACGTGCCAACCGAAGGGCAAGTGCGGCGTACGGTATTACGCGAGGCTCATGGGAGTCGGTATGCCGTGCACCCCGGATCGGTTAAGATGTACCAGAACTTGAAGAGGTAGTTTTGGTGGCCTGGCATGAAGAGAGACGTGGCGGAATTTATGGCTAGGTGTTTGACCTGTCAGCAGGTGAAGGCTGAGCACCAGCGACCAGGAGGCACACTTCAGCCCTTGGATGTTCCTGCATGGAAGTGGGACCACGTGACCACTGATTTCGTGGTTGGGTTACCGAGGACGTCCAGTGGGGAGGATAGTATCTGGTTGCTAGTGGATAGACTGATGAAGACGGCGCGGTTGCTGCCAGTCAAGGTCAGTTAGAGCGTGCCTCGTTTGGCTCGTTTGTATGTGGAGCGGATCGTCCCATTACAAGGAGTTCCCATCTCCATTGTGTCTGATCGTGATCCCCGCTTCACTTTTGGAATTTGGAGGAGCTTCCAGAAGGCTCTAGGCACCGAGTTGGCATTCAGCTCGGCGTATCATCCTTAGTCGGACGGTCAGTCTGAGCGGACCATCCAGACTCCGGAGGACATGTTGCGAGCGTGTTGCTTAGAATGGCAGGGGAGTTGAACCCACCATCTGCCATTAGTGGAGTTTGCCTATAACAACAGCTATCATTCGAGCATTGGTATGGCTCCCTATGAGGCGTTGTATGGGTGACCTTGTCAGACTCCGCTTGACTGGTTCGAGGTGGGCGAGCGTGCCCTGACCGGACAAGATTTGGTGCAACAGTGTGTTGAGGTGGTGCATCTCGTTCGGCAGAAAATGTTGACAACTCAGAGTCGGCAAAAGAGTTATGCCTATCGGAGGAGGCGACCTCTCTGCTTTGCTGTGGGGGACTGAGTTTTCTTGAGAGTTTCTCCCATGAAGGGTGTGATGCGTTTTGGTAGGCGCGGGAAGTTGAGTCCCCGCTACATTGGTCCCTTTCCCATCGTCGAGCGTGTTGGGGAAGTTGCTTATCGGTTGCAGCTACCTCCAGAGCTTTCCGCCGTGCATGATGTGTTTCACGTGTCGATGCTTCGGAAGTATATGCCCGATGATTCCCATGTTCTTGAGGATGCCGTTTGGCCTGAGGTGACCCCAGATCTGTCCCTTCCGGAGTTTCCTGTTCGCATTGAGGATCAGTGAGAGTAGCGCCTACGGAACAAGGTTATTCCTCTGGTTAAGGTGGTCTGGCAACGTCATTCTGGTGGCGAGGCGTCTTGGGAGCGTGAGGATGAGATGCGGGAGCTATATCCTCATTTGTTCGTGTGAGTCTTTCCCCCGTTCTTGCGCCTTGTTCTCGAATTTTGAGGACGAAATTTGTTTAAGGGGGGAGGGATGTGATGTCCCGAACCCTTTTAGGATCCTTCTTCTTGGGTCTCAGATCTGTGCTTTCGGTGAATTTGGCTCCGTTGTGTCCGGAATTATGTTCTGGACATCTTTCGTGTTTGGATCTGTGCGATTCGGGTCAGTTCGGAGGCTCGAAATGTGTTCCGCGACTTTTTACGCGTGTTTTCCGATTCCTGCGTGTGTGTCTCGGAAACACCTACGGAACCCTGTAGCAGGTGAACCGGGTCGTTCATCTACTCGCGAGTGGTACCGTTGCTGATGGGGACATCGCTTACCACTTCCCCTTTCCCCATGGGTCCCGATGCTCGCCATTGTGTTCATCTTGATTTTCTGAGTCTAGCTATGTAATTTTCACTTCTTTCTGAGTCTTAATCATGTAATTTTCCCTTTTATTGAGTCATGTACCAAAGTTAGTGAGTCATTTATCTAAGTCTAAGTGTCATTAGGTGGCCTAGTGGGTTAATGGGCCCACTTCAATGGGCTTGGCCCATGGGCTCCCCCTACCACCCCTTGGTCTTTTGTCATTAGTCCAAAAGGTGAGGACTTATGTAGAATTGTGGGATTCCTATAAATAGGACCACAATCCCACTAGTTGAAGGGAATGAAGTATTGAAAAAGTTTTCCAAAGCAATTGTGTATCTCTCTCTCTCTCTCTAGTTCTCTCTCTCTCTTCTTCTCTCTCTCACAAAAGGGGGCGAACCCTCTCTCTCTCCCTTGGGCGAACCTGCCCCTTCCCCTTCCCCCCCCCCCTCTTGCCACATCATCAGCCAACTCACCCCCCCACCCTTTCACCTCCCCAAGAACCATAACTCCCATTAATTCCTCCACATCCCCAAGCAACCCTTCCCATTCCCCATACACCTTCTCAACCTCCAAGGCACCCTTCCCTCTCCCCCAAGCAACCATCCCACTCCCCCACCCCCCCATTCATATCCCTAGGGGAACTAAACCCCATTCCTTCCACAAGTTGCGGCCCCCTCTCCCCCATCTAGCCCATCCCCTTGCCTTGGCCGACCCCCTCCATCAACCCCTCCAAGCTGCGCCCCTCTCACCCCACCTCCCTCTTAGACTTCCTCATCCTCTGCTCCACCCCTCTCACCAATCCTGAACACCCCTCCCCATCCACCATCACACCACCATTCCCACCATTGCTAACCTCCACTTCCATCAACCTAGTTCCACCACGATCCTTGTCACTTTGCCCGAGTCTGCAGGTGGCAGAGAAAGGGTCGACTTGCAGAAGCATTCACGGATTCATACGGCGACGTCTGAAGGCGTACCATACCATTCTGGAAAGGTCGTCCAATCATATTTGCAGGCGAGGTGATCCCATCCCGTTCTGAGTTCGGGGCTGTCCGGGAGAACCATTCTCCCCCGACTGTGCTGGGCTCCCTCTGCAGAGTACCTGAACCCGGTTGGAAGCTGCACCACGACAAACGCCGGAAGATTCAGACTACAATCCCTTCTAAAAAGTTCTTCCTCCTCCAGTCCTCTATCAGAATCAAGAAGCAGAACCGCGTTCGGCACCCGGAGGCCAAAGTTCTCATTTTTCTCCCTCGGCTGCGCGGGTCTGCCTCCCACAGTCTCCAACGACCTGCCTCCGCTCTTCTGAGTCTCCCAGTCCTCTCAGACATCATATGGCTTCCCCGTCAGTTTGGCTGCGAAGAGGGCTCATCCACGGTTCCAGAAACTCCGGCGGTTTGTGATTCGGTGTCCAGAAGCGGTTGGGGCACTCTCTGCAACCTGCTGCGTGAGATCAGAAGCTGCCTGTCCCAGATTCTGCCCCTCTGTTCGAACCTCCACCGCGGCCAGCAACGGCATCAGAAGAATTTGACATAATTCTGAGTCGTTCGTGTTCCTGTTACAAAGAGTTTCCCCCTGGTCTCGTCGACAGAAAAATTCCGGATTGAGAACTATGACCGCAACGCCGACTGTCTGTCACCTCTCACAGCAAGCCAGCAGACTCGGCATCGGCTCTTTTCCCCGGGTTTTCAGCGAATTTCCCCTCCCCGCCTGGCTGGCTTAATGCCCCTCCCTGCGCGGAGGTTGTGTTTGACTTGTACTTTGAAATCCCCACCCCAAGTCCACCCTCCTGTGTGAGTTGTAGTGATTGTAATCTTTAAACATGTCAAGCTTCATCGGCGCAGTGTGCGGGAAATCCACACTTCCCCGCTCGCCCTCGTCTCCGAACGGGGTTGGTTTCTTCAAACCAATCAGGGTAAGCTCTGACCTTTGCTCCATTTATTTCTGTTCATTTCATATTCATAAAACTTATCTGCTGGTCGGTGAGAGAGCGCCCGTTCCCGGAGCCACTAACTCTTGTGTGGTCACCGTGACCAAAGTGAGAAAGTGACCTAGTGCCCCCAAGGCACCCAGCCACCCATGATTGTGGGCATCATACCTTCGGGATGGTTAACCTTAGTGGTGCTGGCCCTCTACCAGCTAGGATCTTTCTCCACCACCTCGACTCGGCATCACCGAGTCACCACGGGTGACGGGTGCGCACGGTGAGACGACGCCTTCCAAGTTTGCTCGAATCTTGCGATTGTGTTTGCGAATTAAGTCCCAGGGATCATATTTGCTTGCTGTATCATTGTGTCACATCAAATTGGTATCAGAGCATCATCATCCTTAGGCGTGTCGCATCAAATTGGTATCAGAGAATCATCATCCTTAGGCGTGTCGCATCAAATTGGTATCAGAGCAAGTTCTAGACTTGTCTCTACTAAGTCTTGTCCTAGGGCGCATAAGCATTTAGAGTCATTCGGTTCATCAACATGGCTACCTCTCTTTGGTCCCACTCGGCCCTCCACAAAGGTCCGATCGACCACCCATTTTCGGACATCCTTATAGATGAGAGTATCACCTTTGATAGGTCACATCCTAGTGATTATGTTAGGTGGGAGACTTTCATGACAAAACACTTTGATAGGACTAGGGTCTATGGACACGCTTGAGTCCGCAGGGCCACAGGGCGACTTCGGGGACAAGCCAAGAAGGAGTGGGAACGCATAGTGAGCTTAAGAAGGATTTGGCGGCAAGAACCCATAGAATCATGGGAAGAGATGAAGATTGAGCTTAGGAAGATCTTCACTCCCCGACCACCCCACTCCTACCGTGAGGACCATAACCCGAGGAGCACTCCCACTCCCCCTTTTCCTCCCAGTCAACCCAAGACCTCCATTAGGACCCAAACCCCACCACCCAAAGGACCCCTCGATTCATTGGAAGAGATAAGGATTGAGATGAGGAAGATCTTCACTCCCCAACCTTCCCACTCCTACCTTGAGAACCATAGCCCGAGGAGCACTCCCACTCCTCCTTTCTCCCCCAGCCAACCTAAGACCACCGTTAGGGTCCAAACTTCACCACCCCGGGTACACCATGCCCCAACTTTCATCACCCCATCCCCAAAAGACCTTCCCATTCCCTTGGAAGATAAGACCCCCGCACCACAAAGGGATAAGATTGTAATTGAGGTACATGAGGCCTCCCCCGATTGGGAAGAAGAATATGAATCACAATGTCATGGGTTAGGCCGAGAAATTCCCATCCAGGTGGAAGAAGCATCATCGCTCACTCCACCCTCACCATTCAAACCCACGTGGACCCCATGTCCACCCCTCCACCTAGGCCAATGACAGCCACCATTCCCCAATCGAAAGTTACTCACCCAACCCACCTTCCACTTCCAACTCCTATCCTACCCAAACCTAGCCCCCCGCTACTTCCACTCCCAACCCCAACCCAAGTCCGGCCTCACTCACCACCCTGGGTACACCATACACCAACCGTTATCATCTCGCCCTCAGAGGACCCACTCACCTCCCTGGTAGAGGAACCCATACCCGACCCCATAGTGGTGAACACTCCGGACCCAACCCCCGTCATGGAGATCACCCATGTCCAGGAAGAAGAAGAAACTTCACATGGTGGTCTTCACCTTACACCACCCTCCCTAGTAGGGGCCGAGCTCATCTTAGGAGAACCCCTTTCACGTTGGCTAAAGGAGAACCCATTTAGAGATCTCATGGCCCATGTTTGCCCTCCTATGGAACAAAACCTTCCTATAGTACCCTTATCCACCTATCACACCACAATCCAATCATCCTATCAAGTGGAAACATTAGGGGATTTTCTTAAGGGTCTATCTTGGCAAATAGAGTTAACTGGCATGTTGACCACTATAGCCGACCAACCTAGGAGCCATGACCTCCTACACCTATGTGTCGGGTCCATCTCCTCGATATACACTGTGGGTTGCTACACTAGCGACCTTCTTTTATTCCTCCCAACACCCGAAGAGCCCGATGCTATCCGCGAATTAGAGTTGCTTATGTCGGGTAGGATGCCAAGCCCTCCATTCATGGCCAACCAACCCGACAAGGACTTCGGTTCAATTACTTCATTTGAGGAGGAGGACTCACCATCATTTGAAGACCTTGAGGAGATAGAATACCCCTTCCTTGGTAACACATTCCATGACCCCTTTGATCCCTCCCTATGGAAGACATTGAACCCATGGGACCTAGCCGCCTTACCCACCACCCACTCCCTCCTACCCTCACCCGCCATGTTGAACCCAACCCACCCATTCCACTACTTAGTTCACACTATGAGAGTCATGACCGATGGTGACATCCACCTAGGAAATGAGGAAGTGACCTATCCCAAAATGTCCACCTTCTTGGACCCCTTCGACCCCTATGAGTGGAAACCCCCAAATCCACCCCCACCTAAAGATGGGACCATCTTGATTGTAATACATGTGTCACAACATTTTGCATCATGTAGTAAGGCTAGTCACGTCATTTATATCATTCACACACTAGATCCAGTGCACGACAGGTTTACATTTGGACATGCTGGTCCTCCCCCACTCTTCATCCACCTCATGCATGATAGGGCCATTTGTGGCTGCCCCGGTCCACCTAAGTACATCAAGGTCCACATGGTTTCTAAGCATGATAGGTCAATTCATGGATGCTCTGGTCCTCCTAAGTCTATCAAAACCAATCTAACACTTGATAGGGCTGAATTTGGTTGTCCAGGCCCTCCCTTCATCCCTATAGGATCATCATTCATGACATTGCATGGTAACATTCGCAAACACAACAACAAGAGCAGCAAGGTTCTTAAGGAATTAGCCGATTCCCACTATCGCCACCAAGAAATCCATATCGGTGATTTTGTGATGGTGAGGAATGAGATTGTCTCAAAACTGAGGACTCGTGGAGCAGGCTCCTTTCAGGTGTTGAGGCGCCGTGGCATAAATGCTTATGTGTTGGACCTCCCTGAAGAGTACGGAGTAAGCCCCACTTTCAATGTGGCTGCCCTGGTGCCCTACAAGGGTCCCACGGTGACACCCAGTGAAGAGATCCAGCCTATTCCACCAATTGAGAGAACCCCCACACCAACGAGAGCTCCATCTGGCCAGAGAAAATCAGCGTGCTCAAGTGGAGCGGATATTAGATGAACAGATCACTACCACACGGAGCAAGGCGTATGAGCGATATCTGGTTAGGTGGAAGAGACGGCCACCTTCGGTTGACGTCTAGGTGATTAGGGAGTATCTCCAGCAGCTGGATCCTGACCTATTGGAGTAGTACCGCAGCAGGGAGGACCCTTACTCGACAGAGTCGAGTTCTCTGCACCCCGGGAGTATGATGGGGACATCGCTTACCACTTCCCCTTTCTCCATGGGTCCCAATGCTCGCCATTGTGTTCATCTCGATTTTTTGAGTCTAGCTATGTAATTTTCACTTCTTTCTGAGTCTTAATCATGTAATTTTCCCTTTTATTGAGTCATGTACCAAAGTTAGTGAGTCATTTATCTAAGTCTAAGTGTCATTAGGTGGCCTAGTGGGTTAATGGGCCCACTTCAATGGGCTTGGCCCATGGGCTCCCCCTACCACCCCTTGGTCTTTTGTCATTAGTCCAAAAGGTGAGGACTTATGTAGAATTGTGGGATTCCTATAAATAGGACCCCAATCCCACCAGTTGAAGGGAATGAAGTATTGAAAAAGTTTGCCAAAGCAATTGTGCATCTCTCTCTCTCTCTCTTCTTCTTCTCTCTCACAAAAGGGGGCGAACCCCTCTCTCTCTCCTCCCCCTCTCTCTCTCTCCCTTGGGCGACCCTGCCCCTTCCCCTTCCCCCCCCCCCTCTTGCCACATCATCAGCCAACTCACCCCCCCACCCTTTCACCTCCCCAAGAACCATAACTCCCATTAATTCCTCCACATCCCCAAGCAACCCTTCCCATTCCCCATACACCTTCTCAACCTCCAAGGCACCCTTCCCTCTCCCCCAAGCAACCATCCCACTCCCCCACCCCCCCATTCATATCCCTAGGGGAACTAAACCTCATTCCTTCCACAAGTTGCGGCCCCCTCTCCCCCATCTAGCCCATCCCCTTGCCTTGGCCGACCCCCTACATCAACCCCTCCAAGCTACGTCCCTCTCACCCCACCTCCCTCTTAGACTTCCTCATCCTCTGCTCCACCCCTCTCACCATTCCTGAACACCCCTCCCCATCCACCATCACGCCACCATTCCCACCATTGCTAACCTCCACTTCCATCAACCTAGTTCCACCACCATCCTTGTCACTTTGCCTGAGTCTGCAGGTGCCAGAGAAAGGGTCGACTTGCAGAAGCATTAATGGAGTCATACGGTGACGTCTGAAGGCGTACCATAGCATTCTGGAAAGATCGTCCAATCAACTTTGCAGGCGAGGTGATCCCATCCCGTTCTGAGTTCGGGGCTGTCCGGGAGAACCATTCTCCCCCGACTGCACTGGACTCCCTCTGTAGAGTACCTGAACCCGGTTGGAAGCTGCACCACGACAAACGGCAGAAGATTCAGACTACGAGCCCTTCTACAAAGTTCTTCCTCCTCCAGTGCTCTATCATAATCAAGAAGCAGAACCGCATTCGGCATCCGTAGCCCAAAGTTCTCATTTTTCTCCCTCGGCTGCGCGGGTCTACCTCCCACAGTCTGCAACGACCTGCCTCCGCTCTTCTGAGTCTCCCAGTCCTCTCCGACATCAGATGGCTTCCCCGTCAGTTTGGCTGCGAAGAGGGCTCGTCCACGGTTATAGAAACTCTGGCGGTTCATGATTCGGTGTCTAGAAGCGGTCGGGGCACTCTCTGCAACCTGCTGCGTGAGATCAGAAGCTGCCTGTCCCAGATTCTGCCCCTCTGTTCGAACCTCCACCGCGGCCAGCAATGACATCAGCAGAATTCGACATAATTCTGAGGCGTTCGGGTTCCTGTTACGAAGAGTTTGGTCTCGTCGATAGCAAAATTCCGGATTGAGAACTACGGCCGCAACACCGACTGTCTGTCACATCTGACAGCATGCCAGCAGAGTCGGCATCGGCTCTTTTCCCTGGGTTTTTAGCGAATTTCCCATCCTTGCCTGGCTGGCTTAACGCCCCTCCCTGCGCGAAGGTAGTGTTTGACTTGTACTTTGATATCCCCACCCCAAGTCCACCCTCCTGTGTGAGGTGTAGTGATTGTAATCTTTAAACATGTCAAGCTTCATCGGCGCAATGTGCGGGGAATCCACACTTCCCCGCTCGCCCTCGTCTCCGAACGGGGTTGGTTTCTTCAAACCAATCAGGGTAAGCTCTGACCTTTGCTCCATTTATTTCTGTTCATTTCATATCCGTAAAACTTGTCCGCTGGTCGGTGAGAGAGTGCCCATTCCCGGAGCCACTAACTCTTGTGTGGTCACCGTGGCCAAAGTGAGAGAGTGACCTAGTGCCCCCAAGGCACCCGGCCACCCTTGATTGTGGGCATCATACCTTCGGGATGGTTAACCTTAGTGGTGCTGGCCCTCTACCAGCTAGGGTCTTTCTCCACCACCTCGACTCGGCATCACCGAGTCACCACGGGTGACGGGTGCGCACGGTGAGACGGCACCTTCCAAGTTTGCTTGAATCTTGCGATTGTGTTTGCGAATTAAGTCCCAGGGATAATATTTGCTTGCTGTATCATTGTGTCACATCAAATTGGTATCAGAGCATCATCATCCTTAGGCGTGTCACATCAAATTGGTATCAGAGCATCATCATCCTTAGGCGTGTCGCATCAGTTGCGATCAACGCGTCGAGAGGATCGAGGTGGTGTATTTTTTTATTTTTTGAGATTTTTCTGATTTTCTGGATTTTCTATAAATACCAAACCTTTTTCTTTTCTTTTTCACCTTTTTCTTCTTCTTCTTCCTCCTTCTTCCAACCATTGGAGAGCGCCCTCCCCATCACGACCGTTCTTCTTCCCCGGACGATCGAGCTGCGGCCTCCTCCACTCCGGCAACGGCGTGGCGGCGGCGACGGCGAGGCGGTTCTGATGGTGGCCTTCTCGCGGCGGGAGGCGGGGCGTGTGGCATTCAAAAGCTTCTTCCTTGACTTCGGCGGTGATTCGGTGGAGCATTCGCTCCATTGAGGTAGGGGGACGAAACCCTATACTCATCCCGTCATGCCTCGCGATTTGTAGGCCGAATGGGAGCCGAGAGGGGTGTGTTTGAGCTGTTTAGGGCAAATCATATTTTGGGGAGAGTTCGCCCGATCTATGGATTTGAGCCGTGATTCGGCATTTTGATGGCCTAGAATCATGCTAGGGGTCCCCAGGGGGTCTTCCCCTTTGATTTCCCCCTCTCCTATGGAGGTATGGGGGCGTGGTTGGAATTTTAGGGCGTTTCCCGCCGTTTTACCCTCGGGCGGGTGTGACGGTACTTCCAGTGATCGTCACACTATGTAACGCACCTAGATGGGTGCGTTATAGCCCTGAGTGCAGCCAGTGGGGTCTGTGGGCTGTGACGGTCCTTCCAGTGACCGTCACACTATGTAACACGCCTAGATGGGTGCGTTACAGCCCTGAGTGCAGCCAATGGGGTCTGTGGGCTGTGACGGTCCCATGATAGACTGCCACGGTGCTGTGACGCACCTAGGTTGGGCCGTCAGGGGCGTTCGACCGTTGGCTGCCGACCGTTGGCTTTTGACTGTTGGGGGTCAAGACCTGTGACGCACCATTCCTGGCGTGTCACAGCCTTGTAACGCCCCTGTGTGGGTGTGTCAGAGCAGACGAACCCACCTCCCCTGATGCACCAGGGTTGGTCCGTCAGGTGCTGTGACGCCCCTAGGTGGGTGCGTCAGAGCCTGTTTTCCCCTCGACTTGTGACGCTCAAGGGTTGGACCGTCAGAGCCTTGTGACGCTCCTGTGTAGGTGCGTCACAGCCTGTGACGCCCCAAGGTTGGACCGTCAGGCTCTGTGCTGCACCGTGTGTGTGCGATTCCATTTCTTTGACGATGGTTTCCGTGAGTCAGTCCTTACTTTTAGTGACCTGTCCACTAGTCGTAGCTTATGCGCACACGGGTGCGGACCCACCTGGGAGTGGTGGAGTGCGAGACCCGGTGAGAGGCGATTTTTAGGCTGGTTACCTTAGGGCCCCTTGCCTTTGCCACTAGAGTCCGGTGGGGGGGAAAACCAGCTAGAGGACCCGACCTAGAACAGATGGTCTGTGTGTGCACACGTTGTTGGGGGCTTAGTGTTGTGCCCAGTGGTTTTGATGATGGCAATTGTGGCTTTGCTGATGCTTTTGATGATTATTTCAATTGTGGCTTTGCTGGTGGCTTTGATGGATCTTGATGATGGCCTTGATGTGATTTTGATAGTTGATCCTTGATGTGTGTGTGTTATTCACTGTGAGTCATCCTGCTGTGTGAGTCATCATGCTATTAATCACCTTTTGATCATAATGCAGTTCTTCATAAGTTTTGATATGGCATTGCATATTAGATTATGTTCAGACTTGGCTGATTGGTCAACTCCTCAGTTCATGCATTGTCTTAGGCTAAGTGTGTATAGCATCTTAGGCAAAGTCTGTACAGCGTCAACGCACTTCATTGGAAGTGTGTACAGCGTCAACGCGTGAAGTCTGTACAGCCGTGTCATATGCTCCTAAGTCTATGCATTACTGTTCATGTATCAGTCTTCATCAAGTCTGTACATTGACACGCCAACCTCCTTGAAGTCTGCACACTAGTCTTCACTGTCAAGTCTGCACATTGGTCTTCGATTTCAAAGTCCATACATTGGACTGTTCTTCAAAGTCTGTACATTGGCTTCACATCTTCAAGTCTGTACAGCCGTTTGCTTTGAATTTCAAGTCTAGACATTGCACTGTAGCATCCATCGTCTTCGTGTTGGTCTGTCTTCGTGTTGTTTTTGCATTCGTGTCTCCGTGTTGCTACAGTGACACTTTGTGTCGTTCTCGTTTCACCTCGTGCTGTTCTCACTTACTTCGTGTCGGTTTCTATTTTTTGTCCTTGAGTTGTTGTCAACCCGTCTCGTTTCACCTCGTGCTGTTCTCACTTACTTCGTGTCGGTTTCTATTTTTTGTCCTTGAGTTGTTGTCAACCCGTGTCATTTCACCTCGTGCTGTTCTCACCGTCTTCGTGTTGTTTTCAACTCATGACGGTTTCTGTTATGTGTCTTCGTGTCGTGGTCAGCCCGTGTCGCCTCGTCTTCGAGTCGTTCATTCGAGCTATTTTATGCTCGAGTTGTTTCTCTTATGTTTTCAAGTGTTGTTTCACTTCGTGTCGTTTCCGTATTATGTCTTCGTGTTGTTTTTCCTAAGACCTCGTGTCCTTCTTATTTTGTACCCACACTTCGTGTCGGTTTCTGTTGTTTCTGCGTTTGTGTCGTCAAGTTGTTTTTATGACTTCGTGTTGTTTCCTTATTGTGTCTTCGTATTGTCTCCGTGTCTCCTCGAGTCGTTTTTTCTTCTGGTTTCACTGCTTCATCACGTGTCGTGATAGCCGTGTCTGTTTTTCTGTCCTCGTGTTGTCTTTCCTAGACCCCGTGTGCATTGTGGTTTGATTTATCTATTTTTGCTTCCGCTAGATGATTGCATAGGGGCGCTCTAAGCGTTTGGCTGCTGTTTGAGCAGAAGTGTTGATTAGTTTTTCTTAGAATATTTTAATCTGTCAAGAGAGCGAAATTCCAGTTGAGCTTCAGATTGTCGAATCTGTCTTGTTATTATTCTAGTTTTAATTGGGTGAAGGTTTTTTTTAAACGGGTTATATTCATTCACCCCCCCTCTGAATACTGCACCAAACCCAACAATTGGTATCAGAGCGGTTCTCTGATTGATCAGATCCAACGATTTGCAGAGGATCCTATTGTCCCTTGGTGCTTTTCTGACTTTACTCTTTGCTGCATAAATCTACTTGCCAATCTAATCCATGGGTTCTCCACCGGTTTACAATGGTTCTAACTTTAATTCATGGGTTAGCAGTCTACACAATTATGTGGATTTGATGGATCCGGATCTGTGGAAGTTAATTTCACATGGTCCTCATAGACTGCCAAAGGAAGAGTCCGAATGGACTAAAAGTGATAGATCAAGAAATGGAGAGAATCAGAAAGTTTTGAGATTAATGAAAGAAGCTACTGACAAGGCTCTACATTCTTGTTTTTATGACTGCAGGTCTGCAAAGGACATTCTGGATCAATTGAAACTAGTTTAGAGGATGAATGAGGACAGCTTTCTGATGGCTGATAAGAGTGACCATAGCAGTGAACAAGATGAATTTGAAGATGCTGTGGAGGTAAACCCTTTCGAGAATTTCACTTTAGATGACTGGGAAGATGCATATGCTAATCTGTTACACTCCCATGAAAAACTGAGGAAGAAGAATAAAAGTCTGATAAAGAAGATAACAAATCTAGGGGATCCAGCTTCTGAGACTGAAAATTTTGAAAATCCTGAAGTTTTGAAAACTGAAAATGAAATACTCAGAAGACAAGTGTCTAAACTAGATGGAATCCAATCAGAACTTGATCATGTTAAATCTGAAAACACTAAACTTAGAAAACAATGTCAGGAATTTGACCAAAAACTAATCAGTCTTGAAAAAGAAAACAGATTGATCAATGAAGAGTTCAAGGCAGTTAGCGTCGCAAACTTAAAATTTCAGGAAAACTTTGAAAACTGTACATCAGAATATCCAAGTTTCCTAATTGATGCAATATTTGATGATGATAAACTTGAGCAGGAAAACACTAGTCTAAAGGAAGAAATTGAGAAACTGAAACAGTTGAACTCCACCATGTCAGAGAGATTGCTGACATTTGAAAAAGGAAAATCTATTGATGAAAATCAAAATGAGCTCAAATTGAAACAAGAGATTGAAACTCTTAAAAATTTGAATGATGTGATGCATCAACAGATTCTGGTCTGTAAAGAAGATATAGTCAACTATGAACATCAGATTTCTTCTCTTCAATCTGAAATAAATGATCTGAACAATACTTTGTCAAAATTCATAAGTGGGCAGAAAAACCTAGACAAGCTACTAGGTGTAACAATCAACACTAGGAAGGAAGGGCTGGGCTACAATAATGGTAACAAGAAAGAATTTCAGAGCAAGTTGATGACATCTTTTGTAAAAATTTCAAATGTAGCCACCACTTCAAAAGATAAACAGCCCATCGTTCAGAAAACTGAAGAACAGAACAAAAATCAGAAAAAGATTGGAAAACAGAAATTAAATAAAAGGGGTTCATTAGGGCATATTGATCAAAGCTCACACACACATTCACATGCATCTATAAAGAAAGTGTCATGCCATTATTGTCATAAATTTGGTCATCTGATGCATGAATGTAAATTGATGAAGAAGGATGATATGACTGCTATGAACCTTAATGATAGAAATCTTTCATTTCAGAAAGAGAAAATTGAATGTTTTCACTGTGGTAAATTAGGACACACAATTGCACAATGCTGGTTTGCAAGTGATAAGAAAACATCTCATTCATATCATAATAAATCTCCTGCAAGCCAACATGGTCCTAATAAGAACAAATTTGTTTTTAAAGATAAGCTCATTACATGCTTTGAGTGTGGAAAGACAGGCCACAGGGCTATTGAATGCTGGCTGAGGGCTGGTGGAAGAAATCCTAATTCATGCTTTCACTGTGGCAAGATGGGCCACATTGCAGCCCAATGTTGGCATGCTCAGGGAAGGAAGTTTAACAATAAATCTGGTAAATTCCCTGTCAATAGAAATATTTCTGATAGAAATGAATTTGTGTTTGAAAGGAAAACACTTACATGTTTTGAATGTGGGAAGCCAGGCCATAGAGCTTCTGACTGTTGGCTGGCTTATGTTGGTAAACAGAATCTTAATTCTGTTAACAGAAAATTTCATGCATATGCACATAGAACTCATACTAATCAGAGTGTGCATAAATTAAATCTGAAATCTGCTGCCTCTTGCTATTACTGTGGTATATTAGGTCATTCAATGAATAATTGCCATCTGATGAGATCTGATGACCTACATGCTAAGAGGTTGTTTAGAACACCTACCAAAGGTGTCACTATTAACCATGCAGGACCCAAGACTGTTTGGGTACCTACCCATGCAAAATAGTGTGCTAACTTGCAGGTGTGCCTTGAAAGCTAAAGAATAAAAAGGGGGAAATAAATCAAGGCACCCAAGTTGATAAAACCCCATTCAGGTAAATTTCTCAAATCTGTTCAAATGAAAATTATGGTTGAGTTGAGAAGTCATAGCTTCATGCATACATGTTTTATTTTAATTGGTTTGACTCTTGCATTGATCTTTGTGGGCTTTCTTGTTTGTACTGTGAGCTGTGTGCATATATGAGAATGGCATAAACATGCACATGACATACATTCATTGAAAATCTGATGCATATAGGACTGTTTGTATTGCATTATCATGCATGACCACTTGGTATATAAATGGAAAGCTACTAAAGGGCAGAGGAAATCTGTCTAGAGGTTCTTACTATGTGTGAGATGATCTTTTAGGCCAAATTCTCCGCCAAGTACCAAGGGTCAAATCTGCATTTCAGAGAATGTCTGCATTTTCATGTGAATATTTTACTTCATGCCCCTGCATACAAGAAGTTAATTGCATTGCATTTCTTTCCATTGAAAATGTCAAAAGATAAATTCGAATGCATACATTTAGGGGGAGCATTATTCATACATCTGAAATCACTCAACTGTTTTTAGATTTACTGCATAGCATGTTAAATCTGTTGTTTGCATAGTCATTCATCACCTACATTGTCTGCATGACATATAGGATGATTCAGTGTTTTTAGTTAGAGGGAATCATTGCATAGCATATCACTTCTTTGAAAAATCAAAAAAAAAGGGGGAAGGGAAATATCACTGCATATAGATAGGGGGAGCTTACTTAATGCGTTCTTCTCCAGCTATATGATTCATCTTGTCATATCTAAAGTGTCAGTGATTCCATCATTTAAAGTGGTATCAAATGATTTCTTGACTACTTCTGAAGTTGTTCAAAATCCGAATGCATACCTTATTGGTATCTGTTTGTCTCTCCTAAATCTGCTGAATGAGAGCTCTTTCTCTATTCAGTCAACTTTGAACCTCTTTGCTCAAGAGCAGCTCAATTGCTAAAATTCTTCAGAATCATGCTGTTTAGTGAATATTCTCACTTGAATTACTCTGCTGAGATATGAAGTAAACCTTCAGCCTGTATACTACTTCATAAAAGTTAAAATACCTTTAATGAGGAACCTTCCATTATTCATGCTTAAGAACATTTGTTAACTGGAAGTGGTTTAAGTCTTATGTACTCTTGTTTGGTTACAAGAAACTTGAAAATATCTGTTTCAACCTCTTAATAAACTTGAACTGTCTGCTTCATGTAAATTCATGTAAGACTTTCTGAAATCTGAAAAGTTGATATCCATGTCTACGTTGACTGAGATATATAGTGTATGTGGTTGTTCCTAAACAACTAACTAGTTCTGAATCCTTTTTAAGAAAAAGTATGGACTGAGCAATGACTGTGGCTACTGAGAAACCTGTCCAAAGGATTGTGTCATGAAGTACCATGGTTAACTCTGTTTAAAGAGATGATTGGAAATTATTGTGAAAATATGGCAGAGTAATGGCATAGTTGTATTGAGTAACTGGGGATTCTGGCCTCTGATCAAGGTGTATCCTCATGCCAAAGATACTTTTAATGCTACCTCTGTTCTCTAAAATGGGAGAAACAATACGGTTGTCACACTAAGTAACTGGGGACTCTGACCTCTGATCAAGGTGTCTCTCCACGTCAAAAGGTGTTGATAAACCAAAATTGTTCTTTAAAGAAAGATTTGAACAAGTGTAAATCAAATTCTGAAAGAATAAGTAAAATTCAGGAGCATTCACTTATGTTTCTCTTAAAGCTGTCATGGAAAGTAAACTAATTAAGATAGAAGTTGGTTGAACTAGAATCTTATATGAGCTTGTAGTTCCTTTTTTATTAAGTGTTGGTTCAGATATGAGTACAATTTCTTTTGAAAAATTTCAGTTTACATCATTCTTAAACCATATATGACAATCAAGGGTTCATAAGCTTTTATGATGGAGGAATCCAGAACTTAAGACTTTGATTTTATGAAGTTGGTATCTTGCTGAAAAGTTCATTATCTCAATTTTTCACAAATCATTGAATCTGCTCATTCTATTGCCCTTTATCACTGTGATTTCATTCAGACTGGTTGTCATATATGAGAGTCGCTGTCTTTGAATAACCAGAGTTCATCCTTGTAGATTTCTCTTGCTTCATGGATCATAAGGGTAGAATTCTTTGGTCTGTTTGAGAGACTATATGCATAAGGGGACAATGTGCTAGATTGTCTGATCATGTTATTTGTCTACATTAGCTCTATATCATCTACCATGTCAAACGGAGAGTATTGTTGCATATGCATGATTGCATAAGTTGTTTGACTAAGGGGGAGACTTGTTTTTAATTGCGTCTGATATGGTGTTACCCTCATCTGCTGAACTACCTTGTGTGTCTCATATGACATCACTGGATTATCTTTCTCAAACTACTTTCTTTTTGATGAAGTCAAAGGGGGAGAATAGTTTGAGTCATCAGACTGACTCACTATGTAGTGTTACCATCATCAAAAAGGGGGAGATTGTTGTGCCCTGTGGTTTTGATGATGGCAATTGTGGCTTTGCTGATGGTTTTGATGATGATTTCAATTGTGGCTTTGCTGATGGCTTTGATGGATCTTGATGATGGCCTTGATGTGATTTTGATAGTTGATCCTTGATGTGTGTGTGTTATTCACTGTGAGTCATCCTGCTGTGTGAGTCATCATGCTATTACTCACCATTTGATCATAATGAAGTTCTTCATAAGTTTTGATATGGCATTGCATATTAGATTATGTTCAGACTTGGCTGATTGGTCAACTCCTCAGTTCATGCATTGTCTTAGGCTAAGTGTGTACAGCGTCTTAGGCAAAGTCTGTACAGCGTCAACGCACTTCATTGGAAGTGTGTACAGCGTCAACGCGTGAAGTCTGTATAGCCGTGTCATATGCTCCTAAGTCTATGCATTACTGTTCATGTATCAGTCTTCATCAAGTCTGTACATTGACACGCCAACCTCCTTGAAGTCTGCACACTAGTCTTCACTGTCAAGTCTGCACATTGGTCTTCGATTTCAAAGTCCATACATTGGACTGTTCTTCAAAGTCTGTACATTGGCTTCACATCTTCAAGTCTGTACAGCCGTTTGCTTTGAATTTCAAGTCTAGACATTGCACTGTAGCATCCATCATCTTCGTGTTGGTCTGTCTTCGTGTTGTTTTTGCATTCGTGTCTCCGTGTTGCTATAGTGACACTTCGTGTCGTTCTCGTTTCACCTCGTGCTGTTCTCACTTACTTCGTGTCGGTTTCTATTTTTTGTCCTTGAGTTGTTGTCAACGCGTCTCGTTTCACCTCGTGCTGTTCTCACTTACTTCGTGTCGGTTTCTATTTTTTGTCCTTGAGTTGTTGTCAACCCGTGTCGTTTCACCTCGTGCTGTTCTCACCGTCTTCGTGTTGTTTTCAACTCGTGACGGCTTCTGTTATGTGTCTTCTTGTCGTGGTCAGCCCGTGTCGCCTCGTCTTCGAGTCGTTCATTCGAGCTATTTTATGCTCGAGTTGTTTCTCTTATGTTTTCAAGTGTTGTTTCACTTCGTGTCGTTTCCGTATTATGTCTTCGTGTTGTTTTTCCTAAGACCTCGTGTCCTTCTTGTTTTGTAACCACACTTCGTGTCGGTTTCTGTTGTTTCTGTGTTTGTGTCGTCAAGTTGTTTTTATGACTTCGTGTCGTTTCCTTATTGTGTCTTCGTATTGTCTCCGTGTCTCCTCGAGTCATTTTTTCTTCTGGTTTCACTGCTTCATCACGTGTCGTGATAGCCGTGTCTGTTTTTCTGTCCTCGTGTTGTCTTTCCTAGACCCCGTGTGCATTGTGGTTTGATTTATCTATTTTTGCTTCCGCTAGATGATTGCATAGGGGCGCTCTAAGCGTTTGGCTGCTGTTTGAGCAGAAGTGTTGATTAGTTTTTCTTAGAATATTTTAATCTGTCAAGAGAGCAAAATTCCAGTTGAGCTTCAGATTGTCGAATCTGTCTTGTTATTATTCTAGTTTTAATTGGGTGAAGGTTTTTTTTAAACAGGTTATATTCATTCACCCCCCCTCTGAATACTGCACCGAACCCAACACTTAGGACACGCGCTGATGAGCGTGATCCCAGCTAGTCCTTGTTGTGGTACTTGTTGTGTGTCTGAGTCTCACGCCCGGGGCGTTGTAGCTAGACACTTGTGACGTGGTGTAAGACGTCAGGGGACGCTTCCGGTCGTTCTTCTAGTGGGTAGTGCACCTGTTCGCTGGCAGGTGTGGACTCGAGTTTTGTTGGACCAAGGTTCAGTAGTATGGTACTGTTAGAGTAGACGGCTTTTCTGTTTAGTTACTTTAGCTCGTTGGTTCTACCGTACTCCTGTTAGGTAGGGTTGCTTTTCTACTTTCTTGCTTCCTGCCTTGTTTCCAGCTCAAGGTGGGGATTCACGGGATCCCTACTGGGCCAATGAAATGAGGCTCACCCCTGCTTTTCAGGTGACGCGGGGTCCTCGAGAGGTGTGGCCGAGTTCCAGTGTGGTTCTTCTAGCCAGGGTTAGCCGCTTGTCTGCCAGAGCCGGGGGATGTCCCGTGTAGTTGTACGCCGGGGGATGCCCCGTGTAGTTGTACTTTCCTTTCTGTTGACTGTACTTTTATTTGGACATGAGACTCTGTGGACCTTGTAGCAGTTTATTTTATTTATATTATGTTGTGCATTTTATTTTAGATCATTGTGCTATCTCTACGGTCGTTTCAGCTTCTCTTGTACTCCCACACCATCCCTTTTTACCCTTCTGAGTCTTCGGGCTCATGGGTTGGCGGGCCGAGATCCGAGAGGCGTCGGTTCCTTTCCGGTACTCAGATCCCGGGGTCGTCACATCGGACAATTGAGGAGGCAAGGCGATGCGGTAGACAACCTCTCCAACTCTTTCTAATACTTCAAAAGGTCTGATATACCTTGGTGTAAGCTTGCCCTTAACACCAAATCTTCTAATTCCTCGCCCTAGAGAAATTTTAAGAAATATGTGATCTCTGACTTGGAATTCGAGATCTCTCCTCATTGTATCGGCATAAGTCTTTTGTTTAGACTGAGCCATTTGAAGTCTTTCTCTACTTAGCTCGATCTTTTCTGTGGTGTCCCTCATCATGTCTGGGCCTAGTAGTTGTTTCTCGCCAAATTCATCCCAACATAAGGGTGATCGACAACTCCTTCCGTATAATGCTTCGAAAGGTGCCATCTATATACTTTCCTGGTAACTGTAATTATATGCAAACTCGACCAAAGACAAGTGATCATGCCAACTTCCGTCGAAATCAATGATACAAGCTCTAAGCATGTCTTCTACCACTTGATTCGTTCTTTCGGTCTGACCATCCGTCTGAGGATTAATGGCTGTACTAAAATTGAGTCTTGTCCCCAACGAATGTTGTAGACCCTTCTAGGAGTGAGAAGTAAAGCGCCGATCTCGGTCAAACACGATTGAAACAAGAACTCCATGTAGTCTAACAATTTCCTTCACATACAAGGCGGTAAGGACATCAACTGACCATCGGCTCTTGATTGGCAGAAAGTGAGCTGACTTGGTCAATCGATCAATGATGGCCCATATTCCATCATGACCTCCCTTAGATTTAGAAAGACCCATTATAAAGTCCATACCGATATCCTCCCACTTCCATTTGGGAATATCTAGAGGATGTAGCTTACCAGCATGCTTTTGGTGTTCCGCCTTGACTTGTTGGCATGTGAGACAATGAGACACAAAGTCCGCTCCCTCTCTTTTCATGTTGTTCAACCAGAAGGTCCGTTTCAAGTCTTGGTACATCTTGGTAGATCCGGGATGAATCGTGTACCTTGACCTATGAGCTTCTTCCAATATCTTCTTCTTTAGTTCTGGACAATCTGGTACACAAGTTCTTTCTTGGAATAATAACCTTCCATCTGATGCTATCTTGAAGTCTGATCGTTCTTCTAGCTTATCCTCGATTTCTGCTAACACCGGGTCGCTGTCTTGAAGTTCTTTTATCTCAGAGAGTAGATCCAGTTGTATCCTCATGTGTGATAGAGTAATACACTATTTCTCCTGGTCCATACTTCTATTAAGTTTAGAGAATTGCTCTAGAAATTTCCACTCTTGAATCATATAGTTGGCTAATAAGGCTCTTGGCTTTCGACTAAGGGCAACAGCTACTGGATTACCCTTTCTAAAATGATATTGTATAGTGAAGTCGAAGTCTTTGAGATATTCGAGCCAACGTCTTTGTCTCATATTTAATTCCTTCTGAGAGAAGAGGTACTTGAGACTTTTGTGATCGGAGTATACAGTGAATTGTACTCCGTATAGATAATGTCACCAGATCTTCAAGGCAAATACCACCGCGGCCAACTATAAGTCGTGCACCGGGTAGTTTTCTTCATGCTTCTTCAGTTGTCGGGAAGAGTACGCTATGACTCTTCCTTATTGTATTAATACACATCCGAAGCCAATGCCAAACGCATCGGTATATACCTCGAATTTCTCTCCTTCAATTGGTAAGGCCAAGACCGAGGCAGTAGTCAAGTGATCTTTTAGAGCTTGAAAGCTCCTTTCACAATCCTCGCTCCATTCATAACGGATCTCCTTGTGAGTCAGCCTAATAAGAGGCACGGCGATTTTGGAGAAGTCCTTAATGAATCACCTGTAGTAGCTTGCAAGACCCAAGAAACTACTGATCTCGCTAGCGTTGGTTGGTCTTTCCTAATTCTTCACAGCTTCTACTTTCGATGGATCTACTGGTAACCCATCCTTGGAGATTACATGTCCTAAGAAGGATATTTCTTCTAGCCAGAACTCACACTTACTGAGCTTTGCATATAACTGATTTATCCTCAATATCTGTAATGACATCCTGAAATACTCGTCATGTTCTTCCTTGGTCTTCGAATAAATCAATATGTCGTCAATGAAGACTACTACAAATTGATCCAGATGAGGCCTGAATATACCGTTCATTAACTGCATAAAGGCTGCAGGGGCATTTGTTAATCCAAAAGGCATAACAACAAATTCGTAGTGCCCATACCTGCTCTTGAACATGGTCTTATGAATGTCCTCATCTTTGATTCTCAGTTGGTGATATCCTGACCTGAGATCAATCTTGGAGAAATACTTGGATCCAGATATCTGATCAAATAATTCATCGATCCTCGGCAGTGGATACTTGTTCTAGATCGTGGGGTGGTTCGACTGCCGATAGTCGATGCATAGTCTCATTGATCTATCCTTGTTCTTTATAAATAACACGAGCACTCCCCACGGGGAAGTGCTTGGTCTGATAAATCATTTCTTCAAAAGTTCCATCAATTGCTCCTTTAATTCCTTGAGCTCGGCAGGGGACATACTATAGGGTGCCTTAGAAATTGGGCCAGCACCAGGGACAAGGTCGATGGCGAAGGCCACTTCTCTTTATGGGGGTAATCCAGGTAAATCCTCCAGGAACACGTCAGGAAACTCTCGAACTACTGGAATGTCTTCTATCTTGGTCTTCTTAGTCTCCTTTATGGTGACAAACGTAAGGAAAGATACACACCCTTTCCCTATTAACTTACTAGCTCGGAGGACCGAAATAAGAGGTGACTTGTTCCGACTCTTTAGGCTAGTGTAAACAAGTTTCGGGAATTGCTTAAAAGTAACCTTGCCGTTACAGCAATCTACAATTGCATTGTGGGTGGACAGCCAATTGGCTCCTAGTATGACATCATACCCTTTCAAATCTTGACATATCAGGTCAGCAGGTAGATTTTTCCCTTTTACCACAACTTTACAATTCGGGTAGTAATGTGTAATATCGGATTCTTCTTCGATCGGAGTGGAGATAACTAAGTCTAACCACTCAGGTTCCATAGATAGAGGATCAGCAAACTTCTTGGAAATGAAAGAATGCGATGCACCGGTATCAAACAAGACACGAGCAGACTTGGAACAGATCTTTAAGGTACCTTCCACTAGTCCGCCTTCATCTTGTTCCGCCTCCTGAAGAGCTTGGAGAAGTGCTTGTTTCTTCATTAGGCGCTTTTCGTCTCTGGCTTTTTCATTGATCAAGGGACAATCAAGAATCTGATGGTCATGGCTCCCGCAACGGAGACAAGCTCCGAGTCTTCTCCAGCATTCCTCGAACCTATGGCCGATCTTGTCACAATGTTTACACGTCTCTTTAGAAGGTGTGGTAGTAATGGAAAAAGGTTTATTACTCTTGTCGAGTTTCTTTTCTTGGGAAGAAGTACGTCCATCGTTGGTTCTCTTCTTATTAAAGGAGGGATTGAAATTGACAGTACTAGTAATAGGCTTTTTCTTGTCCTTCCCACGGATTCTGTTGGACAGCTCCGTGGCATCTTCTAGTAATTGAGCTCTTCGAACCATGTCCGAATAGACTTGAATGTCCATCGGTGCCAGTTGGGTGATATATTGAGGTCGAAGCCCATTAAGGAATCTCCTCGCCTTCATCTTCTCAGTACTGACTAACTACTTTGTGTACTTTGATAACCGAGAGAATTGAGCCTCATACTCGGCCACTGATAGAGTCCTTTGATTGAGTGTGGTGAATTTTGCGGCTTTCTTCTCTTGTATACGATCAGAGAAATATTTGTTATTGAAGTGTTCAGTAAATTCCGCCCATGTGATAGGTTCTTCTTCTAATGTAGCTTCTACGGACTCCCACCAGGAATGGGCATCCCTTTCCAATTGGAAAGTAGCTAGTAACACCTTCTCCTCGTCCGTGCATTGCATAACACGGAATATCCTTTCTACTTCTTTGAGCCAGTGCTCAGCATCATCGGGGTCTGATGAGCTAATAAACTTTGGCGGGTTCATATTTCTAAAACTACAGTGGAGATCACCCGCTCCACGATTTGCCCTGCCTTGCGCCAATTGCTATAGAGCCTGTGTAATGCCTTGAATAGTGCGTTGAATATTACGCCACTGGGCACGTTCGGCAGCCATCTTCCTACAAGAAATTTAATTAACTACATTAATATATTTAAGGTTAATGCAAGGGTCTGAGTTCTTAAGTTGACTTAAATACATGGTTCTACCCAATCTCGCCATGTAAATGCATAACCTATCCTTGGACTTGGGTTTCCTAGGAATTGAATATCCTAGGCTATGATACCACAAAAACTGTCACGCCCCGAGCGCGGAAGTAACCCGGTACGCATGATGAGTTTATATCGATCATGTCAATCAGAGCATAAGTGTATTCGACACATAGACAAAGTGCGCAAAAGTAAAGATAACTAAGTCCTTTATTAATCATAAACTTTCAAAGTACTTCTATTACAACTCTTGATGAAAGCACTAGGACTCAATAAAAGAAAAAAATACAATGGATGACTCAAGCAAAAGAAAAGATAGGATTGGATAAAATTTTGATGGTTGGAACGGCTCTAAGCTCTTCACTCATGTCCATCCCCATCCGAATGAATCTTGTCATCGGAATTACCTGAAAAATAAGGGAAAACACTAGGTGAGCGAACGCTTAGTAGGAATTATATCTCAAGTGCTAGCTTGCTTTAAGTAAATTACATGTTACATGAATGCAAGTATAGCTATGCATGTTCACATGAAATGACAATAGATAGAGTGTATAGCATAAGATGACTTAGAATGAACTAGTAAGATATCCAAGATTTCATGTAATTATATAAAGATAGGCAAACATGTACGTTTATCAAGTCATGTCAAGAATTGGCTATCATGTTATCAAGTAAGCAAGTAAATACCCTTTCCAGGCCACGCAAGTCCTGTCATGTCAAGTCAAGTACAAGTACACGTACACGATTCGTGGAATGTCATTTATCTAGAATGATGAGTACTTCGGTGCAATGTCACACCGTGATCAATAATAGCTCCCATGGGCAAAAGTACTTTCGGGTGCTCTTCTCATGACCAGATCGGGCCCTATATGCGTAAGCATTGAGTCATGTGTTTTCGACATCCACTATAGTTATAGCCAATATAGAAATCCAAGGAAATACTCTTGTAAGAATTTTAAGGTAGATCTTGTGGAATAGAAACTCAAGGATAGAACTTGTTAGGTAGGGACGTACTACGATCAAAATAGTACAATCATGATACTCATGAAAAACTGGGTGGAATTGGCTCCCTAGTGGGTGCCATGATATCAAGAATAAGCGCTCATATACGTATGGTTGCTCGTTCTTTGTACATGATAAGGTAGAAAGAATCTGTGTCTTCATAGAGGCACATAATCCTTAAGGGATAGCAATGGTATGGCTTCCCATTCCATTAACTCGAGAAAATATTCTCACGGTATCCAAATAGCATACCATGAGGGCCGATCTACCATGTTTCTTTAGAGTAACATGGCAATTATAAAGTGTCATGGGTTTAGTGGTACAACCTGCTCGGCGGCCTTGAGGGAATCCAAGGCTTCGCGTAGACTTACGAAGGTCTCTATGATAAAATCACCAGTCCGAAGGAAGGAATATCCCACAGAGGACTAATCTATCACCGAGAAATAGTGGGGTGAACGATAAAACATCGAGAAATGTGAGACTATATCTACATCGAAAAAGTATTGAGACATAGTGCCATATAGATACCCACACAGGAAATCATTCGGAAGAAAACATAATTCAGGTAAATGGCGCCTGAGGTAGTGCCTTCGTTTCATTAAATAAAGTCTTGTAGTTAAGGCGTCAAATTCAGAATTATACCTATATATATATATATATATATGTATATATGTGTGTGTGTGTGTGTGTGTGTGTGTGTGTGTGTGTGTGTGTGTGTGTGTGTGTGTGTGTGTGTGTGTGTGTGTGTGTGTGTGTGTGTGTGTGTGTGTGTGCGTGTGCGTGTGTGTTACTGTTCTGGAGAACATATGCTCAGGGTAAATGGCGCCTTGGGCCCAGTCTCCATTTCAGTATATAGCGCCCAGGTCAGGGGCGCTATATCTTGAAGGGTGGTAGGGTGACAGACGTTGTTCCATCATGTGAAAATTGGTCATGAACAGTTGCACTTTTTCTATAAAAATAATTTTGCAGGAATGATTATATGGACAGGTAGAGAAAAATAGCAGGATTCTAGCAGTATACACATGCATTAGATTAGACATCAGGATTCATGGTTATTAAATTTTAAACATGTGTATTTATTAAATCTCTAAAAGAACAACGACTGTGCATAGAGTCGTTTTATCAATATAGCTCCCAAGGCATGGTCGCTACTTACTATTATGCCATAATCCAGTAAAACTTGATACAAAAACTATTTCTGCAATCACTTACAGACCTATATGCATGTATATGATCCTAAAATTGCTAGGTTGGGCTTAGAACTTGAGAACACCTACCTTGATTAGATTGATTTGGATGACAGAATCGGGAAGAGATTGAAGGATCAACAACAAAATAACCATAGAAACGGTACTCTGTTTTTAACAGGGCAACTGGTCGTAAAGTAATGGCAGTAACTACATCCCTTTAACAGACAAAGGAAGATTGTAGCGACCTAAGATCCGGATACCAGGAAAGGAACCCAATACCATTTGAATCCTGGCCCACCGCCCACGAGCCGGGGCTCGGAAGGGATAAAAAGGAGTGTGGAGGTACAAAGAAATAGGAAATAAAGCATGACAATTCAATAATTAACATAAATAAATAATCTAACTACAATTGAGTCCAGTCCAATAGAAAGTATAGTCTAAGGTAGAAAACGTACCAAATGCCGAGTGAACACTCGGCCCGACGAGCTGGCAACTAAGAACCTCCGTGCAGCACCCTCAAACCTCGAGGAAGAACCGCCGCACCTGAAAAGTAGGGGTGAGCCTCCTATCACTGGCTAAGTAGGGATCCCGCGGAACCCCAACTGTAAACAACGGCGGTAACAGAAAGTAGCAACGACAATAGGAACAGCAAACCAATTGCCGATAAAAACTAGGCACTGTAGCTACTCCTACTGTACCGAGAAACATGCCCTGATCTCACAGTCGGGGGACCACTAGACTACAAACCACGCAGGTCACACTGCCAGGGGAAACATCACGACAACGCTGTCATGAACTGAACATTGGCTAGGGAAAGACCCTCGATGATGCTCACCGGAACCCTAGACCTCAACTTCAGGAAACCACCCGGAAACTACGAGTCAAACCACATCTCGCAGATGTGAAACGGAACTCGAGTCCCTAGAAACTCATGTCACGTGACGGGAGCACTGTCCATCAGAAGCAAAGACGGATGCGTCCACTGAAGACTTATTCCGCGCCTCAAGTGTCTCGCTGCAACTCCCCAGGCAGAGACAGAGACACTACAGTAACCAGTACCACGATCAACGACTAGCTGGGGTCACGCTCATCAGCGCGGGTCCGACAGCCCTCAACTAAGTGTGCACACACAGACCATCCGCTCTAGGCCGGGTCCTTTAGCTAGTTTTCACCCCATCCAAACTCAGGCTGCAAAGGTGAGGGGCCCTACGGTAACCAGCCTTGAAACCGTCTCTCTCGGGTGAGCTGCTCTACCACTCCCAGGTGGGTCAGCACATGCATGCCGTAAGAAGGCTACGACTAGTGGGAGGCCACTAAACATGAACATGGAAAGCCACTCACGTACCCATCGCGAGTAACGCAGAATAACAGGTGGCACGACGCCACCGGACTCTAGACAACCCACTAGACCTGCTACACTCAACAGTTCTTGAGTCACGAGACTCAGGGTCAAGACTGTTACACATGACGGTACGGCGTCGTCAATCTAGCCTAATCCATAGGTATGAAACCACGGTGGCACGAATACTGAGGTAGCTCACAAGTCACCAAGGTAATCCCTCGTCCAAGGGATACATGGAAAACCTCCAGCCCCAAGCGGGGTGACTGGACTCATAGTCTGAGGCCACACGCACGGCCCACATGGAAACAACCTTCAAGGGAAACTCATGACGTGCGGGAATAACCCACCGCACACATGCCGATACACGACGACTCGTTCTAGCGAGAACATAAAAGCCCAAAACACATGGGGTCACCCGAACCCACCAAACCCACGGGGACGCTATTCGAGGTAACACGTCACCTCCAAACACCCCAAAACATGGACACAGAAATCACGGGGTGTCCAAGACCTCCACGAGACCAAAGGTCGACCACTGGGTCACAACCGGGTCGACCGGGGGTCAACACGACGCAACCGAAACGCAAGAGGGTCACCAGGACCGTTCAAACACATTGGCGTGCTAATCGGAGTAACACAGCACCTCCGGAATCACGAAGAATCACCTGGACACCTTTCCCACATATCTGTATCGCATATGGACACCTCGGGCGAAGGAACCATGATGGGAATCAACAACGAGCACTAACCTATTATTTTTGCATTTTTGTCCTTTTTTTGCATTTATATCCTTGTCTAATTGGGTTTGCAATTGTAAGGCATTATAAGCCAAAGGGTTAGACATTATGAATCTTTGGGTTTCTTTGCAAAAAGGCCTTTGGGTTTCTATGTCATTTACCAGTAGGTCTAGTAGGGCCCCCACCTTATTTTCCATTGGTCCACCTAGGATCTAGGGCCCATGTGGGGCTAGTTCAAAGTCCAAGATTGTACTTGGACCAAGGGGGGGGGACAAGGTGGAAGAAAATTCAAACTTGGACCAAGCAAAGTCTAAGATGTTTCCCCCTTTACTATTGTTTATTCCTTGTTGTATTTTATTTAATTTGGTCAGTTGACCACATGGGGGATTAATTATCATATCCCTAGTTTACCCCTCCCTAACCCTAGATCTAGGGGTAGTTTATGTCTTTTTTCCATTTCTATATAACCCGTGTATTTTGTGAATTCCTTGGCAATTAATGAAGAAAAATCCCATTTGTTGCTCAATTTGCCCAAGGGCACCCTCTCTCCCCCTTGGAGCTGTGATAGCTCCGAATTTTCAGAGTTGTGAAGCCTCCCCACCACCCCCTCTCTGAGTGAGAAGCTCAGCACCGCCGCCACCGCCACCACCGCCGCCATCGAGCCGCCATCGCACCACCACCGCCGCCTCGTCATAGTTCTATCCAACTCTGGACAGCAATCCAAAGCCAAACTTTTATCTCTCAATCAGAAGATCTGTTCGAGCTCCAATTTTGAGGGTTTGTTCCCCTTATCATCCTTCAACCCCAATTCAAATTTCGTGTCATTTCGCCTATGTTTAGTATAATTTCTGTAATTTTAGTTTCACCCCTGACAGTCTGCCCATAAGCAGATCTGCGGGATAGTGTCCTATTGTCGTATTTTTCCCGCCCCCTTAGCCTTCTCCAAAAATTTTTAAAAAAATCATACGTGTTCCTCACATCCCCCTCTTCCACCCATAAGTTTCTCAGAGTCTAGATCCATCATTTTTAGGTCGGTCAAAATTCAGTCTCAGGCAGATCCTATTTTGTCCTGACTATGTGTAATCCGAGTCAGTAAAAAAACCTTGGGAACAGTCATTTTCATTTCTAATCCGTCTATTGGGTGGATCTAAAATAATTATATGTTGTAGTCCTTTGAGTTCTCTATCCATCGGTACCAGTTTCGCCTCGATCTGACACCGGATCTGGGCGTAAAAATTCTTTTAGTGGAGGCACGCAGAACTTATCCGTGAACGGGCCAGCAAAGGCAGCAGCAAGTTAATTCTTGCAAAATTACTTCAGCGTCGATTCCGCCGCCGCTGACTTCGGGGATCGAAGAGGAGTCATCCACCAGCGTCCCAGCCATTCACCACAGCAAGGATTTGACCGGAATCCGCCGTCCCAGTTGCTGAGTTCCCTTGCTGTACTGAGTTGGACCAGTATCGAGTCGGAACCTAGCCAGACCAACAGCCCGTCTCTGACTCGATAGCCCTTCCAGCTCACTACCCGTCAACCCAAGATCGTTATTCCCAGGTCCCATTGTAGCCCTTTACCTCCCTGCATGGAGTGGGCAATAAAATTCACTGCTGTAAATTATTGATAATTATTGTACCGGGAGTTACGGTTCTTGGCCGGGGTCGTCTTCCCCACACCCTGAGCGTGGAGGTACACTCACCACCCTCCTCTTTAGGCATTTGCTTTACTCGTATATTTTCATGTGTCGCTGCTAGAGTGATAGGAACATAGCTCGTTATACTTTTATCACCGCTACGAGAGTGAGTGAGTGGAACCGTCCCGTGACTCAATCCGAGCACGCGGAAAAGTTGATACCCGAGACTCAATGCCAGTTTCTCAACCGCGCAGATCTCGTGTTTCTCTCTCTTAGGGACATCCACAAGCTAGAGTCCCAGGTTCGCGTCCCGTCCCGCATAAAATTGGTATCAGAGCGTAAGGTTGAGTCTGGGGTAGTTTTGTCTTAGGTTGCATTTCACCCTCTACCTGATATATCAAAAGGTGTTCCCGGAATGATAGGTTACACCTATCGTGAAGTTAGCACACATGCGTGAGTGCGATCTTCGGATCAAACCTCCGCCACGTATCGGATATTGGTTGAGTCTAGGTTTGTAGTCGAGTCTGCATTCCAACTTTGCATTGTTGTTTTAGGGTCGTGTCTAGTCCAATAGAGTGTCACTTAGTTGTCTGCATGTCCAACTACCCACCAGCCCATGGCTGTTCCCCGAGACCATGCGTTCGATTGGTCATCCCTGGTGGCCCAATTCAATGCTTTCATGGCCCGATACCCTCGACTCATTGCCGATTTCTCAACCGCGCAGATCCGCACGTTTCCCTCGCTTAGGGACGTCCGCGAGGTAGAGTCTCAAGTTCGCGTTCCGTCCCGCATCAAATTGGTATCAGAGCAACCGAGAGAGATGTCGTGCTAGAACCTTCACCCTTCAAACTTTAGCCAGAGCCATACCTACTTACTAAGGGTGACATTGTCATTATAGAGCCACTTCTGACCTGGCTCAAGCAAGGCTTAGTCCTTAAAGCCTATTTCTACCCATCCATGGATCCCACATTACCATTAGTGTCCGTCAACTCATTCCATACCATATTCCGGTCTAGTTACCATGTTGATACATTAGGTGACCTTATTGAGGGATTGGACTCGCAATTGAAGTTGACGTGTATGTTGGCCCGAGGCTTCGACCAACCCAATCGTTGTAGTTTCACACATCCAACTTTAGGGTCCATTACCTCCGTGTGCACCATGGGTCATGTCACCACGGAGATTCTCTTATTCTTCCCCATGCCGGTCGAGCCAAACTTCATTCCCTTTTTCCCGAGGGAGGAACCATACCTTCTACATGAGACCACCGTCCCATATACCCTCGTGCATGAAGTTGACCATTTACACCTTCAAGAATTCCAAACATGGGATCGTGACCTATGGGAACCCAGCTCGAGAGGTCACACATTCTTTGATCCCTTCGACCCCTTCCCTAGTGAACACTTTGACCCACCACATCTACTCCACTTCTTCAAGGGAGTCCACTATCACACCCCTACCCCACAGGCCAGTCCACCTACACTACGCAAGGAGCACGTTCATTGGGGTATGGAAGTAGAAGAATTTGGCTCTCCTAGCCCTCCCAAACCTTCTGAATCCAAAGGGCCGCCAGTATATGAATGGTGCATGTTAGGGAGTCTAGGAGTCCCCCATTCCGCCAACCACCAGTTGCCTCGAGTGTATGCTTGGCACACATTCGGATGTCCTGGTCCACCATTGCATGTGTATGGGTCGGACTATCAGTAGGTTTTGTTTAGGGTCATGTGTGAATATGTGTTTTTCTTTATTTGTCCAGTTTGTCAAGATTGTGGAGTGCATAGTGAGTCTGCATGTGTCAAGTCGAGTCGGTTTAATGCACGCTCGCGGTGTCAGTCCCTATCGAGCGTGAGGCAAGTCAGATCTAATGCGTACGTTGTAGACTTGCCAGAATTTGGGATCGGCTCTACCTCAATATCTCGGATCTAGTCACATATAGGGACCCAGTGGTGATTCCTAGTGAGTCATTCAGACGTCTCCTTCCTTTGAGAGTGACCCCACTTCGGAGTGTCCACCACTAGCCTCCTTCCCACAGCAGCGTGAGCATATCGAATATATACGGGATGAGCAGGTGACGATTACTTGGAGTGGAGCGTACTCTGCGTTACTTGGTATGGTGTCCGATCCACAGGAGCCACACGAGCTGCCGCACCGTTTACTCGACGGGGTCGAGTTCTTCCCACCTGGAGAGAATTGATGGGAATCAACACCGAGCACTAACCTTTTATTTTTGCATTTGTGTCCTTTTTGTTTGCATTTATATCCTTGGCTAATAGGGTTTGTAATTGTAAGGCATTATAAGCCAAAGGGTTAGTCATTATGAATCTTTGGGTTTCTTTGCAAAAAGGCCTTTGAGTTTCAATGTAATTTGCCAGTAGGTCCAGCAGGGCCCCCACCTTATTTTCCATTGGTCCACCTAGGATCTAGGGCCCATGTGGGGCTAGCTCAAAGTCCAAGATTGGACTTGGACCAAGGGGGGGGATAAGGTGGAAGAAAATTCAAACTTGGACCAAGCAAAGTCCAAGATGCTTCCCCCTTTACTATTGTTTATTCCTTGTTGTATTTTATTTAATTTGGTCATTTGACCACATGGGGGATTAATTATCCTATCTCTAGTTTACCCCTCCCTAACCCTAGATCTAGGGGTAGTTTATGTCTTTTTCCCATTTATATATAACCCATGTATTTTGTGAATTCCTTAGCAATTAATGAAGAAAAATCCCATTTGTTGCTCGATTTGCACAAGGGCACCCTCTCTCCCCCTTGGAGCTATGATAGCTCCAAATTTTTAGAGGTGTGAAGCCTCCCCACCGCCCCCTCTCTGAGTGAGAAGCTCAGCACCGCCGCCGCCACCACCATCGAGCCGCCATCGCACCACCACCACTGCCTCGTCGGAGTTCTGTCCAACTCTGGACAGCAAGTTGAAGCAGAAATTTTATCTCCCAATCAAGAGATATGTTCGAGCTCCCATTTTGAGGGTTTGTTCCTCTTATCATCCCCCAACCCCAATTCAAATTTCGTGTCATTTCGCCTTCGTTTAGTATTTTTCCCGTAATGTTAGTTCCACCCTTCACAGTCTGCCCATCAGTAGATCTGCGGGATAGTGTCCTGTTGTCGTATTTTTCCCGCCCCTTTAGCCTACTCCAAAAATTCTCAAAAAAATCATGTGTTTCTCACATCCCCCTCTTCCACCCTTAATTTTCTCAGAGTCTAGATCCATCATTTTTAGGTCGGTCAAAATTCAGTCTTAGGTAGATCTTATTCTGTCCTGATTGTCTGTAATCCGAGTCAGTAAAAAAACCTTGGGAACGGTCATTTTCATTTCTAATCCGTCTACTGGATGGATCTGAAATAATTATATGTTGTAGTCCTTTGAGTCCTTGTGGACGCACTTTTATTAAAGATTGTTGGTTATTCGTTTATTGGGTTTATTAAGTGCGAGGGCGTGCCAGTCACCTAGGTGACGATTTATTGTGCGCTCGATCTGACTAATCAGACGATTGTGTAGTTCGTGTCGGGACCAAAACCCGCTGTGCCGTAAAGGCCACGGTGTTATTTACATCCCCCATACGGGGGAACATTCTTGATTAATTGCCGGGAATAAGGGCCCTACGGCCTGAAATTCATGGTAATAAAGCGAGAACAAAGATCTCGGGTCACGTTTAAACAAACCCGCGTTGGGGCGTAAAATGTTCCTAGATAGGTATATGTTGGTCACTCATGGACCATTTCGTGTTCGGACGGAAGTCCGTATTTGTAGCGTCGAAGACGACAATAAAACCGTACGGATGTCTGCCGTAGGTACAGCAAGTTTAATGCAGATGCGGGATCAGATCCCGGAAGAAGTGGGTCAAGCTGATGGACTATCGGCCCAAGAGGTGCATGGATCATGACCATGTCGGGGATTCCGACGTCCACGTCTGATACCACGCGGCATCATTGCTTTTCTCTTCACGCATAGTCCGGGGAAGCAAGTTGTTAAATGTGAAACCCGAACTCGCCAACGTACGCCCTCGCACGCGGAGCCCCCGGAACAAAATTTTGATTATAGCGGGGAGGAAACTTTTGATTATTGGCTTCATATTCCTTTCATTTGTTTTATCCATTAGCTTGGAGCCTTTTATTTTGATTAATTATTCTTTTCTTTTCAAGCACGCCGGCTAAGGGAGATGCCAAGAGAGAAGAGGGGCACGTCGGTGTGGGTATTACAAAGGGGGGGGGGGGCGACGGTTATGGTATTACAGGGGGGGCCGGATAAGGGAGCACAAGGGGGGGCGCACCGGTTATGGGTATTACAACGGGCGCGTCGGATATGCGAGCACAAGGGGGGGGCGCGCCGGATTAGCCAAGAACAGGAGGGCGCGCCAGATTGAGGCTAAAGGGGGCACACTATTCATTTTAGGAGTTTGAAGATGGTTTTGAGTGTAATGCTATTCCGACGCGGGGGGGGGGGGTAGCATGCCGGATTAGCCCGCGCCGGATTAAGGAGTGTGCCGGGATAGCTATTATGAGTTTTCTTTCATTCTCTTTGATTCTGTTCTTGTTTCTTCAACCTGCAGATTGATCGAATGGATGGATTGTTTGTTCGGTTGACAATTTAAATCAATAGAGTGCTTCTGATCATTTGTTGAGGTGAACGAGTATGTGTATTTGGATGTTTTACTTGAAAGGTTTATTATGGAGGAACTCAGAAATTCAAGTTGATTCAGGGGCTTCAAATATACACTGCTCTTACTCCCAGAGTGCTTAGCTTGTTCGTCTGTTCTTATGTGTTCTTCGTCTGGCAAAATTTGGGTAGCATCTCCCCCGGACTAAGGTCTTGCCAGAGAAAAAAGGAGGAACACCAAACGGATTGCTCCGAGGTGAACCTCAAAACTCGGAGTGAGGCCTCTGTTAACCCGTAAGCGCTTGTGGAGGCTCTAGGACTAGCCTTCAAGAGCTCCAGCATCTCACGGGTGATGATCTCGTAAGCGGGATGGATGTACGCCATAAGAGGCTATGAGTGTGCATCCCTTCGATGGGTTCCTTAGAAGGCCATACCATGGAGAGGAAGGCTTCAAGGACCCTGGATGTGCAGGAGATGAGAGAGGGAAGGCAGAGGCTAACAAACAAAAACAATAACATGTAGTGCAAAAGCCTTTCTTTCTTTTTGTTCATCCGGGAAGGAAGGGAGGTTAAATACAGAAGGGGATCTACCCTAGAGCGAGGGAAAATACATCGGAGAAAAGAGAAAAATACATTGGTGGGGGAGGGGGAAAGAGCACAAGCTTCCCCCCCTCCGAACTCACCTTTCTTCTCTCACACACTCTCTCTTCTTCTTCACCTTGCTGACGCAGGGGGATGGGGACTCCTTCCTCTCTTCTCTCAGCCAGCCTTCAGCCGAGCGAACCAGCCTCTCAGCCGAATGAACTCATCTCTTTTTCTCCACTGGACTGTGCCTCCCTTTTATAAGAGTAAGGATGGGAGCGGTCCTCCCTTCTCTTTCTTCTTCACCTTCTCCTGCTCGAAGATCTTGAGTGGCCTGCGGATAGGGGAAGCAGTAGAGTAGGGAAGTTGCCTCCATGGGATTGGCCGACGGTGACCAACGAAGAAGCGACGTTCGGTGCAGAGCTCGAAGCCCTCCATTCCTGGGAGCCGGAGGGGCTCAGGCGGTTGCACGTCGATCAGGAGCAGGTTGCTCACCCACTTCAAGCAAGTTCCTTCTGTTTACACCCGAAAATAGGGGATCGGATGTAGGATGGGACGCCTCGGAGGTAAAATGGTGCGGGGTTATGTGCGCCGGATTAGAGCTTTGCAAGGGGCGCGCTGGATATGCCAAGCAAAGGTTGCCCGCCGTATTAAGGCAACAGTAAGGGCAAATGGGAAATGGGGCGTGCCGATTTTAGGGGCACCGGATTAGGATGTTGAACGGGCGCACCGGTTTAGAGCGCGCCGGTTTAAGGCCCTTCCGCGCCATTTTAAGCATCAAATGGATTCTTTTCGAAGTCGTAGCCATTTATTCGAATGTTGGCATTCCCAGAATGTTCTAGTTACAATATATGGCCTCAATAATATTCTGTTTGCATCCTTTGGGGCTTGGTCCTAGACTTTGTGTGACTTTCGGTGCATGCCGAGACTGTGCCAGAGTTCTCGACCTTTCTTTGATTCAGCTCTCGACATGGCCGGTCGGAGAGTTGTAGCCGTATCTTCCGCCTGGAGGGGGCTTCCTTAACGGGTAGCGGACCACTAAGAGAGTTCTCATCCTGATCGGGCGAGGCATGAGGTTTATTCGGCGTTTCCATCTTCGGCTTGCTCCCGAGTGTCGAGACGTGCATGTCGTATGATCCTCATCGACATTTTTCGATGTCCACAATCCTCTATCCATCGGTACCCGTTTCGCCTTGATCCGACACCGGATCTGAGCGTAAAAATTCTTATCGTGGAAGTGCGCAGAACTGATATGTGAACAGGCCAACAAAGGCAGCAGTAAGTTAATTCCTGCAAAATTACTTCAGCCTTCAGTGTCGATTCAGTCGCTGCCGACTTCGGGGATCGAAGAGGAGTCGTCCACCAGCATCCCAGCCAGTCGCCTCAGCAAGGATTCGACTAGAAGCCGCCATGCTAGTTGTTGATTTCCCTTGCTGTACCGAGTTGGAATAGTACCGAGTCGGAACCGAGCCAGACCAGTAGCCTGTCTCCGACCCGATAGCCCTTCCGGCTCGCTGCCCGTCAACCCAAGATCGTGATTCCCGGGTCCCATTGTAGCCATTTATCTCCCTGCATGGAGTGGGCAATAAAATTCACTGCTATAAATTATTGATAATTACTGTACCGGGAGTTACGGTTCTTTGCCGGGGTCATCTTCCCCACGCCCGGAGCGTGGAGGTACACTCACCACCCTCCTCTTTTGGCATTTGCTTTACCCATATATTTTCATACGCCGCTACGAGAGTGATAGGAATGTAGCTCGTTATACTTTTATCACTGCTGCGAGAGTGAGTGAGTGGAACCTGTCCCGTCACTCGATCCGAGCACGCGGAAAAGTCGATACCCAAGACTCAATGCCGATTTCTCCACCGCACAGATCCTACATTTCCCTCGCTTAGGGACGTTCGCGCACTAGAGTCCCAGGTTCGCATCCCGTCCCACATCAAACCACAAAGCACGACGGCCCGGGACCACAATGGGCTAGGCAGCCACTCACTTGGCCGCCCAAAGGGCTGGCGGCCAGCTCGAGCGCCACGCAGTCCAGGGCTTGACTTGAGGGCGGCCAGATACCTGGTTGCCCTCCCCCCTGGGCCTCAAACCATCTGGCCGCCCAGTGACCTGGGCGGCCAGGGTCTTTTCCGCCCAGACCCGGGCATGGGCGGCCACCGAAATGGCCGCCTCCTGCGTTGCCCGTGGATGGATCGAACGCCGCCGTGGGTTCGGTTCCATGCCCCGTTCACCCCCAGGTGAAGGGGAAAACATGGGGAAATCATCCCCGAACATTCCCACAACCCAAATACGCCATTAAAACTCCGATCGGGCCTCGAATCGGCCGAAAACCGCCGCTCGCCCTAAACATGGAATTTTCCCCCGCCGTGAAATAAACCCACTCTTTGCCTCACCTCGGCCTATAAAACGTGGGGAATTGAAGTACGCGGGTTAGGGAACCATCCCCCTACCTCCACCGAAGATTCGACGCGCCGTGGGCGCCGATCCATGAAGAAATGCCTCATGAAACCCCACCGGTGCCCCACGCTCGCGAACCGGCTTCACCGCGCCCTCGTCCCTCGATCCTCGACCCATCCTCGCCATCCTCCTCTCCCGTGTCGCCCCGCCTCGGTCCGTCAGAAGTCGGAGAGGTGAAAGTGAGAGGAGAGCATGGGAGAAGAGAGAGAGGGAGAGAGTGAGAAATGAAAGGAGAGAGAGGGGTGGGAGGGTTTATATAGGAAAATCTAGAAATTTCAAAAAATTCTAAAAATTAGGAAATATTACCTCCGCGATCCTCAAAAAATGCACAACGCACTGGTACCGTCCCGGAGTCGGAGAACGCAATAGTTCACCCTGCACGGCGTTCTGTAGATCCAACAGACAAAAATACGCGTAAACCGTAAAACAAAATGATATTCCGTAGATTGGTTTCCCCTGCCGGTAGGAACGCCCCCATGGGCCACATGCCGGCTCCTAAACCCTCTGGTCCTTCTGTAAAGCCCCTAGGTCTAATATGCACGCATTGAAGTTAAAGAAAAATGGCTAGGAGAGAGGGGGGAACCTACCTCGGTGTCCCGGGCCACCTTCCCCTTCGCCGCCGATTCGCCGGCGCGTTCCTCCGGCGCTGCGTCTCCCTCTCCGGCGTCTGCGGCCTCCTCCTCTCATTCGGGCGTGGCTACCGCGACCTCCTCCGCCACGACGGTGGGCGGCGAGGCCGCATTGGGTTCTCCCACGGCGGGGTCCGTGGACGACGACAGCGAGCTGCGTTCTCCGGCCATCGGGGAATGGATTGGGAGATGGGAGAAAGAGATTGGGAGAGAGTTTGAGAGATAGAGAGATGGGGAGATGGAGGCTTGGTGTGCCCTTCGTTCTCTTCCTCCGCCGGTTACGGTGGGGAGGAGGGAGACGGAGGGATTTTTTTGTTTCGGAACCCTAGAAGATATACGGTCTAACGATAGGCCATCCTTCATTTGAGCGGTTGAGGTATGACCGTTCCTCTCAAACGGTACTGCCTAAGCCCGGTTCAAATTCCATGTTTATAGACGGCTAATACCAAGTCGTTCTTCACTTTGGGCGGTTTGTATTTGACTGTTCATGTTTGAGAAAATGGTCTTGCCCTTATTTCTGCACTTCGTGTTTAATTGATGAACTTGTTTATTTCATGATATCATTGCAAATCTTGCTAATGATCTTATGTGCAGCATCACCTTTCACTTGCCGCTTCGCCTGCACAGGTAAGTCAGGTATGGCCTTCTATCCCTATATCCCTTACTGCATTACTATATGGTATTATGCTATATTATCTCGAGAACCAGTTGGTGGCTCACGTGTTCCAGGATCTGATATTCCCCTTCAACAAAAACGATGATGATCCAGGTTCACGCGTTTAATCTCCGGATAGGCCGTTAGGTTGGGATGTCCTGGGGAGGATGGTTCTATCCTGCATGCTGTGGTTGCAGATAGTGTCTTGACTCTGATTCTCCCAGCCTAGCAATATCATTCTCGAGTATTTTATATTTTAATCTTTCTTCGCATTTGTTTTAACGATTTCTTTTATTTTTAGCCCAGCATGCATCATACACATCTTTTTGAGCATTCATGACCCATGGTTTGTCTGAATAATGTCCCACCAGTGATGGTTAGTTATATGTTCAATGCTTGAGTAAGAAGAACAATTCCACTCTGAGTTGGAAGGTTCACTTTGGTCAATTCGCTTGGTTTGGTTTATTAAGAGGTCCCCGTTTGGAGTTTTAGTCTGTTTCTTCACTTTTTCGCTGCTTATTCCGGTCTCCTCATTAGTTCGCGAGATTGTGTCCCCCATGAGGTTGATTGTGTGTTTCCTTTTATTTTAGTTAGTTCCTCCAGACTGGTGTCACTTTTGATCTAATCGTTCCTTATGTTTGGCTCAAAGTCTTCCAGAAGATTCCTATCGTTCGTTGGCAAAACGGGTGTCGTTTTAGCTTAACGCCCGCTTTTCGGTCCACTCCGCTTCATTTCCGCTTCATTTCCACTTCATCTCCATGTTCCATTTCGCTTTCGCTTCACCTCCGCTCGCTCCCCTGCAAAGAGGACGTTAAGGAGGGGCATCTGTTGACACTCATTTTTTGCCGATAAGTTGAGTCATTTCTCTTACTCCCATTTATTGATGCCTCGAGTTGTCCATCACTCGCTGGGCTATTTTCTGACAAGTTCTGGGCCAATTTTATGGGTAACCTCCCTCCCTGGCTAGGTCCGAGTTGATTCAGGGCTTAATGGGCCTTGGTTTTGGTTGATTGAGCTTTTCTATAAATTTTAAATGCCCATATACATGTGCGGTCAACCTTAAGCCGTTCTACCGTTTGTGCGGTTGATAATGGGCCGTCCAAACATTTAGTGGGTATATTTATTAATTCTCTGAATTATCACCGACAAGCATATATACGGCCTAGTATTAGCCGCATAAGACCATTGTGCGGTATCTACTAAGCCATCTATCTCTCAAGAGTCCTAACATCGGTTGGCCATTCAGAGAATTACCTATTTATCTCCTTATTTGTGATTTATCACCGATAGGCTTGGGCAGTTTTCCAAGAGCCGGTCAACTATGACAGAGTCCAACAACGAACTTATTGATCAATTCAGTGGATAAATTAATTATCTCATGATTTATTTGAATTTCCACCGAGAGGGATGAACGTCCCTGGCCTGGCCGCTCATCATTTGTGCGGTCTATCGTGTGACCGTTTATCCTCTCGGACTAGAAAGTGGTTAAGGCTTTTTCCTATCATTTGTGGCTTTTCTCCCAAACTTTCTCCGATGATTTCTTCGTGAATCCTTAACCATTTTGAGCGCCGTTTCTTCTGGTTGGGAGATAATTGAATTATCTTCATCTTTTATTTGATAATCTCAACCTGAAAATGGCTAGAAACCCTAATTTTGGGTTAGGACTTTAGGTGCTCTATAAATAGACCCTGAAGCCCAGCTTTGAAAGGGGGGGGGAGATGTTTTGTTCGACGGCGAAGCCCTGCCGAATCTTTGAGTGACCTAGCACCAGGGAGGGAGGCCTTTCTACATCCACACAGGCCTCCGGTTCAGGGAGTAGTCTTATTTCGAGTCATTAGTACATTTAGTTCCGTCGTTCTCTTGTTTGCATGCATCACGTCTTCCACGTTGCTTCCATGTTTCCATTATTCTCTTGCACCATGCACACACCCTCCCATGTTTTATGACGCCCCAGGGGTTTAAAACTCCCCAGGTATCCCCCACTTCATTTAGTCATGTTCATTTCCAGTTGTTAGAGTATTTACTGCACCTTCTAGTTCTAATTTGGGTTTTCCTTTGTTGTCTACACGTGGTTTTGCAGGTCAGCATCACACTAACGCGAGGCCCATCCCTTCCGGCCGGCCGGCCGGAAAGGGTGGAGGTTGGACCTTTGCAACTTACGGCGTGGCAGCCTTAAGCGGTTCGCAACTGGCCATTCAAGAAGATGGGCGGTGGGTCCTGGACCGTGCTTCTTTGTCCTGCAGTCGTGTTAGAGCCGTTCATCTGCCGATCGTCCTTCATCCCACGTCCTCTGCAGCGCCTTTAGATGGTCTGTCGTGCGGCCGTTCATCGTAACATGTGGTTCTTCATAGACCGTACATCCTCTCAGCGATGTTCATAAGGTGAGTTCCTTTCTCCTTTTCCAAGGTACAACGTGTCCATCATGTTCGGCATCTTGGTGGCGATCACAGGTTTGTGTATCTTCGTTCCTTCCCACCATTCATATATATATATATATATATTTCTGACGTTGTTTTAGTGGAAGGAACGGGAGAGACCCCTTAAGACTGTTGGTAAGTGGAAAAAACATGTCAACAGCAGGGTGACAGACGTTGTTCCATCATGTGAAAATTGGTCATGAACAGTAGCACTTTTTCAATAAAAATAATTTCACAGGAACGATTATATGGACATGTAGAGAAAAATAGCAGGATTCTAGCAGTATACACATGCATTATATTAGACATCAGGATTCATGGTTATTAAATTTTAAACATGTGTATTTATTAAATCTCTAAAATAACAATGACTATGCATAGAGTCGTTTTATCAATATAGCGCCCAAGGCAGGGTCGCTACTCACTATTATGCCATAAACCAGTAAAACTCGATACAAAAACTATTTCTGCAACCACTTACAGACCTATATGCATGTATATGATCATAAAATTGCTAGGTTGGGCTTTTTTTTAAGTAAGCACCGACCAACAGAGTCAGAGCCTGGTCAAGTGCATCCTCACCCAGCAGGGGAGCATGTTCTCACTTCCCCAGACTAACAATGTGGCCAAGAAATTTTATTGATTTTTTGAAAGAATACAAATATTGCGGGTCATACCCCTGTCTTTACCACCAACCAAACTAAAAAATTAAAAGACTACAAAACCAACAAAGCTAATTACAATTGCGAAGCATTGGCAACCAACTTTATCCATCCTCAGCGCCCACCTAGCCAATTTGTGCATGCTAAAAATTCTTGTGAAAGTTGCAATGCCTTGAAATCTGAAATTGAGAATCTCAAACATCAAAATGAAATTCTTATGTCAAAAAATGAATTGTTTGAAGAAGAGAGTTCATGCATGCGTGAAGATCAAACCACCTTTGTCAAAATGCATGAAATTTGAAGAGGGAATTAGAACAAGAAATGTTGGAAAGAATTGCTTGCAATCAAACCAAGGAAATAGTTGAAAAGAAAATTGAAACCTTGATGCTTGAGATAAATGAGTTGAAAAATGTTCTTGCTACCTTGGAAAAAGGGAAACAAGTGATAAACACCTATGTGGATCCTCATGAAGGAAGTTCTCTTCATACCTTTGAAAAGAGAAAAACATCACAATCCAAAACACACATGACTCCTTGGGTTTAAAGAAGCTCGTTCTCCTCCTCGTCTAACACACATATGTATAACTTATTTATGAATGCAAACATGAGGAGAAGCTGTGGTAACAGAGTCACTACATGTTTTTATTGTGGAAGGTTAGGCCACGATATGTATGATTGCAGAACCATGAGATTTGATGATTAACATTTTACAAGAATGGTGAATAGGTCATATAGGCCTCCTTTGTCTAACCATCATGGACCCAAGCTTGCTTGGGTACCAAAAACCCCAGAAGTATTATTTTTGAATTTACAAGTCTGCCTTGGAGCTCAAAAAAACAAATGGTACATAGATAGCGGATGTTCAAGACATATGACGGGAAACAAGGAAATGTTTGCAGACCTGCAAGAAAAGGATGGAGGAGTGGTAGCTTTTGGGGGAAAAGATAAAGGAAAAATTATCGGAGATGGTAAGATAGGTAAGAACCAAACTCATGTCATTGAAAATGATTTGCTTGTAAAAGGCTTGAATCACAATCTCCTGAGCATCAGCCAACTCTGTGATAAAGGTTGCAATGCGTCTTTTGATTCTACTCACTGCACTGTGGCTGATAGAAACTCTCATGAAATTAAGTTCATAGGGTTTAGACACAATAATGTTTATATGATTGACCTTGATGATGTCTCACATGACAATCTGTGTTTAGTTGCTAAAAGATCTGATGATGCATGGCTTTGGCATCGCCGGCTTGGGCATACCAGTTTTAATGTGATGTAGAAGTTGTTCAGAAAAAATCTGGTTGTTGGTTTACCCAAGTTGAAGCTTGTCGATGAAGGAATCTGTGAGGCATGTAGCAGGGGCAAATAGACAAGAACATCCTTCAAATGTAAGAGTGATGTAACCACTTCTAGGCCCCTTGAATTGATCCATATCGATCTATTTGGACCAAGCAGAACACATAGCTTGGGTGGTAAGCTATATGGGTTTGTAATTGTGGATGACTTTTCAAGATATAACTGGGTGTACTTTCTCTCTCACAAAAGTGATACCTTGATGGAGTTTGAAGCATTTTACAGGATGGTTCAGAATAAAAGGATGTTGCATCAAGACCGTGCGGAGTGATCATGGTAAGGAATTTGATAATCATGAGTTCATCAATTTCTGCAGGGCTCAAGGTTATATGCACAACTTCTCCGCACCAAGAACCCCTAAGCAAAATGGGATAGTTGAGAGGAAGAACATGACACTAGTTGAAATGGCCAGGACTATGCTAAATGAGAATAACTTACCAAGGTATTTCTGGGCTGAAGCCGTGAACACTGCGTGCTATATAATCAACCGAGCCATGGTAAGGTCATTGTTAAAGAAAACACCTTATGAGCTATATCGAGGTAAGAAACAGAATATTTCATACTTCAAATCTTTTGGCTCCACTTGTTACATCCATAACAACGGAAAGGTGGACTTGGCAAAGTTTGACCCCAAGAGTGACAAGGGGATATTTCTTTGATACTCCCTTAGCTCAAGAGCCTATCGAGTGTATAACTTGAGAACTCTTGTAGTTGAGAAAAGTCACCATGTCATTGTTGATGAATCATCATCCAAGGATACTAATGAAAAGTCTATCTTGCAGGAAGGAGAATCAGAAGATGATGATATAGAAAAGTTGTTGGAGAAAGTTAATATGCCAGGAGGTGAAGAACAACAAGATGCTGGGGAAAATCAGCGAAATCAGATTGAACGACAGCTACCAAGGCAATGGACATTTGCTAAAGACCATCTGCCGGAAGCTGTCATCCGCAATGTAGAAGAAGGAATAAGGACGTGTTCCTCATTCAGGGAAGTTGAAAATCTGGATTACATAGTTTTACTTTCGCAATCTGAACCTCACTCCTTTGAAGATGCCTTAAACGATAATTCCTGGATCATGGCTATGCAAGAAGAACTACACCAGTTCCAAAGGAACAAAGTGTGGTTCCTCGTGCCTCGTCCTAGAAACCACTCAGTGATCGGAACCAAGTGGATCTTTCGAAACAAAACAAACGATCAAGGGGTGGTAGCTAGGAACAAGGCGAGACTTTTGGCCAAAGGTTATAGCCAGGAGCTACGAATTGATTTTGATGAGTCATTTGCTCCAGTAGCAAGACTTGAGGTAGTGATGATTCTTTTAGCATTTGCGTGATGCAATAACATTAAATTGTTTCAAATGGACGTTAAAAGTGCATTTTTAAATGGCTATATCCAGGAGGATGTGTTTATGGAGCAACCACCGAGATTTGAGGATACAGAGCATCCAGATCATATATACAAGTTAGACAAAGCTCTTTACAGTCTGAAACAAGCACCCCGTGCATGGTATGAACAGTTAAGTGAATTTCTCATTCAAAATGGATTCAAACGTGGTAATGTCGATCAGACACTTTTTACACAAATGAATGTTAAGAAAATTCTAATCGTTCAAGTGTATGTGGATGATCTCATCTTTGGCTCCATGAAGGATACTCTCAGTGAAGACTTTGCAAAATTAATGCAAAGTGAGTTTGAAATGAGTCTTATGGGAATGTTAACCTTCTTCTTGGGATTGCAGGTGACACAAATGACTGATGGTTTATTCATAAACCAAAAGAAATATGCTATGGAGCTGCTCAAGAAATTCAAACTATCTGAAACAAAGCCACAACCAACTCCCATGTCCACATCATTAAAGCTCGACCATGATGAGAAAGGTAAAGCCGTCAATCAAACCCTTTTCAGAAGCATGATAGGATCTTTGTTGTATCTGACTGCCAGCAGGCCCAACATTCAATATGCAGTATGCTTATGTGCAAGATTTCTATCGAATCCTAAAGAATCTCATATGTCGGCCGTGAAACGCATCTTTAGATATATTGCTGGCACTTGTGAACTAGGATTATGGTTTTCGCGTAGTTCATGTCCTGAATTGGTTGGTTATTCCGATGCCGATTACGCGGGTTGTAAATTAGACCGGAAGAGCACAAGTGGGTACTGCCAGTTCCTTGGAGGTTGCTTGGTCTCATAGGCTTCCAAGAAACAAAGCTTTGTGACATTATCAACCGTCAAGGCCGAATACGTGGCCGTACAAAGTTGTGTTGCCCAAGTGATCTGGATACAACAACAGTTGATTGACTTTGGCATCACGCTTAAAAACACAGCCATCCTTTGTGATAACACCTCTGCTATAAATCTTTCAAAAAATCCCGTGCATCCTTCTCGCACTAAGCATATTGAAGTTAGGCACCATTTCCTGCGTGATCATGTTAGCAAGGGTGATGTCGTAATTCAGTTTGTTGATACCAATAACCAAGTTGCAGATATTTTCACTAAGCCTCTTAATGAAGATAAATTCAGTTCTTTTAGGAGAGAATTGGGCATTTGTCGTTTGGAAGGTTAGTGTATGTCTTGCATTTGTTTAGTCTCATCTCATGCATTTGCATTTACTTCACCTCTGTAGAAGATCTTTGCATTCGTAGTTTTCTTTGGTCTTGCATATGCATCATGTTGATGTATGTATTGTGTGAAAATTGCTTGAATCTGGAATGTCAGTGCTTGGTGTGTGCTTTCTATATAAACCTAATTATTGCTCTCCTTGACTTTCTATGTCCTCATATTCCTTGTTAAATAAAGCACAGCCACATGAAGGAACGGGTGACACAAGGTCCGGGAAGGTTGAAATTAGTCATTGGTGTGTATGATTGATTATGTTTGTGAACATCCCCAAAATGACAAACCCAGGAATTTTATCATATGAATTGCTATATTCATTCCTAAGTCTTTTGGGTATCAAGCCTTGTTCTTTGGAATTCAAAAATTCTGTTTAAATGCACTGCTGAACACTTCTTATATAGCAAACAGGGCGGTGTCGACACCTGGTGTCGACACCCCTCCATGATCTCTTATTTTTTCTTGGCGGGCAGAACTTGGCAAAATCGATGTCGACCCCTGGTGTCGACACCGTACGGTCGCAACCTGTTCGCGAACCGGTCCGTGGGGTTCGAACCCCATTCGAACCCGTTCGAACCCCCTCCCTTTCTTGCCCTAATGCCCCTAATCAACCCGTGTCGCCCTCATTTCATCCCCACGCCCCTTTCTTGCAAGCACACAACCCTCTCAAGCCCTAGTACGTGCGGACATCACCGCGGCACCTGCGACCTCCCCTTGCCGAGCATCCGTGGCCGCCTCCTTCGGCCATCGTCCCCTGGAACGTGGGTGTATCGTGGAGAATCCGTCCAGCCGAGGTAAGGGATCCCTTGTTGAACAGAGCGATCTATTTCTTACTCTTTTCATCACTGTTCGAAGTTGGTTCCAATGGCTCCAAAGAGGCATGCATCCGGCAAGGAAAAGGTTGAAGAATCCCGTAGATAGAAGGAAGTACGGGCTAAAACTGATGAACAAAATGCCCTCAAGTAGAAGCCCATGCCCGCATAGTTTAAATTGATGGATCGAAAAGTTCTTCGACCACGAGCTGTTGATTTTCAAGATCTACATAGAGCTCTTCCTGAACTGTTACCGTTAATAGAAGCTCAGCCAAATTTGGGTACGTTCATGTCTGCTCACCAAAAGATCTACCATTCACTCGTTCTCCAATTATATAGTAACATGGCTGTTAGAAAGAGCAAGTATACTACTATCGTCAATGGCCAAATTATCAATCTTTCCAGGAAGTTTCTTGCACGGGCATTTGATTTACCTGATGCTGGTGACACCTATGAGAATGCAATGCATGCCAAGCATGAGGTTTATCAGATAATGACAGGGGAAGATATGGGGGATAGGTCCGTTAGTGGCTTAAATGCCAACCATTTCCCCCCTCTTCAGTGCATTCCCCATCACATGCTTACTACAATTTTACTTCCCAAGGCTGGAGGAAGAGAAAAGGTGATGGGGACATCACCTCCCATTGCATCTGGCATGGTCTAGTCATTTAATTTTGAGTCCTATGTAATTTTTATTTTAGTCATTTGATGTATTTTCCCTTTTAATTGAGTCATGTTCCTAGGTCTTGTGTTTATTTCCCTAAGTTTGAGTGTCATTATGTTGTCTAGTTAGCTATTGGGCCCAATTCATTGGGCTTGGCCCAAGGGCTCCCCCTACCCCCTCGGTTATTTGTCATTGAGTCAATTGTCAGGGACTTTTGTAAAAATGTGGGTTTCCTATATATAGGACCCCATTCCCCCCCATTTCAACTTAAAAAATCAATGAATGAAAAACTTGTCATTTTGAGAGTTTACACTTTTTATCTAGTGGAGAGATTCTATTTTTTGGGTGAGAAACCCTAGGGGAGAGATTCCCCACCATTCCCTCTCTTAATCTCTCTTTTTCACTCCACTTTCTCTCTCCTCAACACCCAAATTCGAATTTTCTTCTCTCTCCTCCCTTCCCAACCACCTCCACTCCCCACCTACCCCATTTAAGCCTCTTCCCATTCCCCACAACCCTGATCAATACTCCACCCCTTCCCAGGACCCCCTCCACCAATCCTCTCCTCACCATCCAACCCCCAACTACCCCTCCCACTTTCCCAAGCACCCTTCCCACTACCCCAAGCACCCCTTCCCTTCCCCAACACAACCCCCCCATTCCCAAGACAAAAAATTAACCCCACCCTTAAACCTATTTTTGAATATCATTTCCCTCTCTCCATTCCAACCAAATTCTCAACCCCCACTACCACCATCTATTGGACCCTCTTCCAGACCTTATTCTCCACCTCCCACACCTTAGAACACCCCCTCCAAGACCCCCTTACAACCAGGGGTCACTCCCACACTCATCTACCCCCTTCCCCTTCTTCTTTCTTCGTCATTGGAAGCTACTTCGAAGTTGCAGTTTGCTGTCCAGAGGTTGCAGATGAACCAATAATTGCAGCGGCCACCACAACTTTCTCCGGACGAGTTTGAAGACCCAATAGCCATTTTCGGAAGCGTCTACCAGTCTCCTTCGTAACAGAAGTGGTTTCATCTTCTTCTGATCTCTGAGCCGTCCAGGAGGTCCATTCTCCCACAACTGCGCAGTTCTGCCTCGGTTGAGGACCTGAGCCAGATTAGAAGCTCTACCATGATGAACCTCGAAGGAATCAGTCCATTAGTTCTTCTTTAAAGTTCTTCATCGCCCAGTCTACTTCCAGAATCAAGAAACAGAACTTCATTTGGCATTCGTGATCCAGAGTTCTCATTTTTCTCCCTCAGCTACGCAGATCTGCTACTCATAGTCTACACCGACCAGTCGCCATTGTTCTGCATCCCCTAGTCTTCTCCAACATCGGTTTGCTTCCCCGTCAGTTTTTCTGCGAAGAGGACTCGTTCATGATTCCAACGACTCTGACGGCGCTTGATTCTGAGTTCGGGAGCTGTCAGGCCATCCTCTGCAACCTGCTGTTGGAAACCAGGAGCTAGCTCTGCAGAGATCCTGATCCGGAGAGAAAGCTTCACCACGACAAACCCTGGAGGAATCAGGCCATAAGATCTTCTAAAAATTTCTTCCTCTCTCTGTCTACTTTCAGAACCAAGAAGCGGAACTCCATTCAGCATCCGGCAGCAGAAGTTACGAATTTTATTCCTCAGGCGTGCGACTCTGCTTCCCACAGTCTGCACCGACCCCCACTCATTATTCTGAGTCCGCTGATCTTCACCGGCATCTTTTGGCATCCCCGTTTTCTCTGTTGTAAAGAGGACTCACCCACGGTTCCAACGGTTCCAACGGAGACTGATTCGGAGTTCAGGACCAGTCGAGGCAGCCGCGTCTTCCCGCTGTTGATAGTATGTTGCAGACAGTCCGAGATTCAGCAACCCTGTTCGTACTCCCACCAAGGCCGCCAGCGACCCCTGAAGAAATTGGGAAAATTCAGAGGCACTCCTGTTCCAGAGACGAAGAGATCCCCACTGGTCTCACCATCAGAGAAATTCCAGCGAGAGTTCTGCAGCCTCCACACCCTCTGTCTATCAGCTATTACAGAGGGAAGACTGATTCGGTGTCATCACTTCTTCATCATTCTTAGCACTAGTTTCCCCTCCCCGCTTGGGCTGCTGAAGGCCCCTCCCTGTGTGGAGGTAGTGTTTGGATGTAACCATCATCTTCCCTTCCCCACGATCCCCCCCTTGCATGGGGTGTAGTGTTATAATAGCTTAAACAGGTCAAGCTACCCCGGCGCGGCGTGTGGGGAACCCACGCTTCCCCGCTCACCCTCGTCTCCGAGCGGGACCGGTTTCTTCAAACCGGTCGAGTGAGTGCTCCAAAACTTTACTCTAATTCATGCTTGTTCTTTCAATATTAGTTCATAAACTCCGCTGGCCATGACGAGAGCCCGATCCTGAAGCTCATTTGCTATAAGTGATCATCGTGGGAAGAGAGTGGAACCCGTGTCCTTTGGCACTTCGTCGGACCCTTGATTTGGGCAGCCGTACCCTTGGGGAATCAAACCTTGGCCTTGCTGGCTTTCTACCAGCAAGGGCCTAGCCCACACAACCTCCCCTTGCCATTTCCAAGTTACCCCGGGTCTTAGTGAGCATCGGGTGAGCGGTTGCTGTTATCGGTCCATTTTTGAATGCTTAATTGTGCTTGCTTGTTGAGTCCTAGGTTGTGTCACATCAATTGGTATCAGTGCAAGTCATTGACTTGTATCTATCAAGTCAAGTCCTAGCGCATGCTTGCATTGGAGTCATCATCAATCCGACCCTTGCATTGATTTCCCCGATCATCATGGCCACCTACTTAGCCTACTCACCACCCATGGACTTCATCCTAGATAGGGATATTACCTTTGACAGATCGCATTCTAGTGACTATCTTAGGTGGGAGGCTACCATAGAAAAGTACTTTGAAAAGAATTGGGTATATGGATCCGCGAGAGTCCGAAAGGCCAAGGGACGACTTCGAGGTCAAACCAAAAGTAAGTGGGAACACATAGAGGGATTAAGGAGGGTTAGGAGGCAAGAGCCGATTTCCTCATGGGATGATAAGAAGGTTGAACTTAGGAGATCTACATCTCCAAATATTTCCACCCCTTCTACTCAAACACCCCTAGCCTGAGGTACACTATCACTCCTCCATCCGCACCCGATCAACTTGATACCACCTTTAGGCCTCCTCCCCCACCACTCCCAACAAATCACTTCTCCACCATCATAACTTCACTTCGCAACCAAGTCCTCTCCCTTAAGGCCCAAATAAACCAAACATCCACCTCTCCACCAAATCCCCTAAGGGTCCCCACACTCCAACCAAAACCCCCTTCCGCAAACCTCACTATCCAAACTCAATTGGCCCCCACTTTCCCCCCTCCACAACTGGCCGATCCCAAGGGGAAGAGACCCCTAACCAACCCAGTTTTCCCAATAAGGACTACCACTCACCCTATTCTCACCATTCAAACCCAAGTGGACCCCATTTCCATCCCTCCACCTAGAACCATGTCGGCCACCACCACCCAACCCAAATCCCATCACCCGACCCACCTTCCACTTCCAACCCCAATCCTATCCCAACCTAAGCCTCCAATACTTCAACTCCCAAACCCCACACTACCAATCCCAAACCAAGTTTCCCTTTACCCTCCACCCCGGGAGCACCACACACCAATCCTCATCACCCCAAAAGACCCTCTCACCTCCTTGGTAGAAGAACTCATACCCAATTCAATAGTTGAGGACACTCCAAACCCACTCCCCATCTTGGAGGAAACCCAAGTGAAAGTTGAGAAAGAAACATCACACGATGGTCTTCACCTTACATCACCCTCTCTAGTTGGGACCAAGCTCATCTTAGGAGAACCCATTGTTAGTTGGCTAAAGGAGAGCCCAATTCGAGAGATCCGGGCCCATGTTTTCCCTCCCATAGAACAAGACCTTCCCTTTGTGCCCTTCTTCTCCTATCACACCACAATCCAAGCATCCTATCAAGTGGAGAACTTAGAGGACCTTCTCAAGGGCATAGCATGGCAATTAGAGATGACTAGCATGTTGACCCCTATGGTAGAACAACCTAGGAGCCTTAGCCTCCTACACCTATGCATAGGGTCTATCACCTCGGTTTGCACCATTGGTTGCTACACTAGCGACCTCCTTCTATTTCTCCCTACACCCGATGAGCCCAACCTTCTCCTCGATTTAGAGCTTCTTATCTCGGGTAGAAAGTCAAGCCCTCCACTCATAGCTGACCCACTTGCCAAGAACATTGGCCCAACTATCATGGAGAAGGATGACTTAGCACATTTTGAGGATCTTGAGGACATGGAGTTTCTCCCCCTAGGTAACCCATTTTATGATCCATATGATCCATTCCAATGGGAGTCAAGAGACTCGTGTGACCCAAACACTTTATCCACCACCCACCTTTCCCTAAACCAACTCACAATATTTGACCCAATTCACTCCATCTTAGACCTGGGTTACACATTGGGAGCCATAACTTTGGACCATATATCCCTAGGTAATAAGGTGGTGCCCCACCCCATGATGACCACCTTCTTAGATCCATTCGATCCTTTCCAATGGGAGTTCAAAGGTTGTCCCACACCTATACACATGGAAGTCACTTTTGGGAAAAGTATACATGTGTCTAGGCTTTCCACACCCCTTGGCATGAACACGATGTTGGGTCCATTCATTCATATCACCCACATGTCAAGTAGAAAGTATGAGTGGTCCATATTCGGATGTCATGATCCACCTTCATTCATCATGGGTCTTAATCATGTCAAAGGCATCTACAGATGTCCAGGTCCTCCTATATTTATCACCAATTTGCATGATAGGGCCACCTACGGGTGCCCCGGCCCACCTAGGCTAACCAAAGTCTACACTGTAACATTACAGGATAGGTCTACTTTTGGTTGCCCAGGTCCACCCATCACCCCCGGAATGTCTGCATTCATAACATTGCATAAAGAGATCCGCAAGCACATTAGCAAGAAGAATGTGACTTATAAAAGGCGAGCCGACTCTCATTGACGTCACCAAAAATCCTATGAGGGTGACTTTGTGATGGTAAGAACGGAGAGGCTCTCCCCGGGAGCTATCTCCAAATTGAGGCCACGTGGGGCTGGTCCCTTCCAGGTCCTGAGGCGCATTAGTGCACATGCCTATGAGTTAGATTTCCCCGAGAAATATGGGGTAAGTCCCACATTCAGTGTCGCCGACCTAGTGCCATATAAGGCACCCACGGTGGTACCTAGTGAGGATATTGAGCCTATTCCCTCCGTTGAGAGAGCACCCACCCGTGAGGAGAGTCCACAAGCCAAGAGAGCCCAGCGTGAGCGCATTGAACGAATATTGGATGAACATGTCACTACCACCAGGAGCAAAGTATACAAGCGCTATCTCGGCAGGTGGATGGATCGGTCTCGTTCGGAAGACTTGAGGGCAGTACCACTTCTACACCGTCCAAGGAGGGAAGGACACTTACTCGACGGAGTCGAGTTCTCTGCACCCCGGGAGTATGATGGGGACATCACCTCCCATTGCATCCGGCATGGTCTAGTCATTTAATTTTGAGTCCTATGTAATTTTTATTTTAGTCATTTGATGTATTTTCCCTTTTAATTGAGTCATGTTCCTAGGTCTTGTGTTTATTTCCCTAAGTTTGAGTGTCATTAGGTTGTCTAGTTAGCTATTGGGCCCAATTCATTGGGCTTGGCCCAAGGGCTCCCCCTACCCCCTCGGTTATTTGTCATTGAGTCAATTGTCAGGGACTTTTGTAGAAATATGAGTTTCCTATATATAGGACCTCATTCCCCCCCATTTCAACTTAATGAATCAATGAATGAAAAACTTGCCATTTTGAGAGTTTACACTTCTTATCTAGTGGAGAGATTTTATTTTTTGGGTGAGAAACCCTAGGGAAGAGATTCCCCACCCTTCCCTCTCTTAATCTCTCTTTTTCACTCCACTTTCTCTCTCCTCAACACCCAAATTCGAATTTTCTTCTCTCCTCCCTTCCCAACCACCTCCACTCCCCACCTACCCCATTTAAGCCTCTTCCCATTCCCCACAACCCTGATCAATACTCCACCCCTTCCCAGGACCCCCTCCACCAATCCTCTCCTCACCATCCAACCCCCAACTACCCCTCCCACTTTCCCAAGCACCCTTCCCACTACCCCAAGCACCCCTTCCCTTCCCCAACACAACCCCCCCATTCCCAAGACAAAAAATTAACCCCACCCTTAAACCTATTTTTGAATATCCTTTCCCTCTCTCCATTCCAACCAAATTCTCAGCCCCCACTACCACCATCTATTGGACCCTCTTCCAGACCTTATTCTCCACCTCCCACACCTTAGAACACCCCCTCCAAGACCCCCTTACAACCAGGGGTCACTCCCACACTCATCTACCCCCTTCCCCTTCTTCTTTCTTCGTCATTGGATGCTACTTCGAAGTTGCAGTTTGCTGTCCAGAGGTTACAGATGAACCAGCAAATTGCAGCGGCCACCACAACTTTCTCCGGACGAGTTTGAAGACCCAATAGCCATTTTCGAAAGCGTCTACCAGTCTCCTTTGCAACAGAAGTGGTTTCATCTTCTTCTGATCTCCGAGCCGTCCAGGAGGTCCATTCTCCCACAACTGCGCAGTTCTGCCTCGGTTGAGGACCTGAGCCAGATTAGAAGCTCTGCCACGATGAACCTCGAAGGAATCAGTCCATTAGTTCTTCTTTAAAGTTCTTCACCGCCCAGTCTACTTCCAGAATCAAGAAATAGAACTTCATTCGGCATTCGTGATCCAGAGTTCTCATTTTTCTCCCTCAGCTACGCAGATCTGCTACTCATAGTCTGCACCGACCAGTCGCCATTGTTCTGCATCCCCTAGTCTTCTCCAACATCGGTTTGCTTCCCCGTCAGTTTTGCTGCGAAGAGGACTCGTTCATGATTCCAACGACTCTGACGGCGCTTGATTCTGAGTTCGGGAGCTGTCGGGCCATCCTCTGCAACCTGCTATTAGAAACCAGGAGCTAGCTCTGCAGAGATCCTGATCCGGAGAGAAAGCTTCACCACGACAAACCCTGGAGGAATCAGGCCATAAGATCTTCTAAAAATTTCTTCCTCTCTCTGTCTACTTTCAGAACCAAGAAGCGGAACTCCATTCAGCATCCGGCAGCAGAAGTTACGAATTTTATTCCTCAGGCGTGCGACTCTGCTTCCCACAGTCTGCACCGACCCCCACTCACTATTCTGAGTCCGCTGATTTTCACCGGCATCTTTTGGCATCCCCGTTTGCTCTGTTGTAAAGATGACTCACCCACGGTTCCAACGGTTCCAACGGAGACTGATTCGGAGTTCAGGAACAGTCAGGGCAGCCACGTCTTCCCGCTGTTGATAGTATGTTGCAGATAGTCCGAGATTCAGCAACCCTGTTCGTACTCCCACCCAGGCCGCCAGCGACCCCTGAAGAAATTGGGAAAATTCAGAGGCACTCCTGTTCCAGAGACGAAGAGATCCCCACTGGTCTCACCATCAGAGAAATTCCAGCGAGAGTTCTGCAGCCTCCACACCCTCTGTCTATTAGCTATTACAGAGGGAAGACTGATTCGGTGTCATCACTTCTTCATCACTCTTAACACTAGTTTCCCCTCCCCGCTTGGCCTGCTGAAGGCCCCTCCCTGTCTGGAGGTAGTGTTTGGATGTAACTATCATCTTCCCTTCCCCACGATCCCCCCCTTGCATGCGGTGTAGTGTTGTAATAGCTTAAACAGGTCAAGCTACCCCGGCGCGGCGTGTGGGGAACCCACGCTTCCCCGCTCACCCTCGTCTCCGAGCAGGACCGGTTTCTTCGAACCGGTCGAGTGAGAGCTCCAAAACTTTACTCTAATTCATGCTTGTTCTTTCAATATTAGTTCATAAACTCCGCTGGCCATGACGAGAGCCCGATCCTGAAGCTCATTTGCTATAAGTGATCATCGTGGGAAGAGAGTGGAACCCGTGTCCTTTGGCACTTCGTCGGACCCTTGATTTGGGCAGCCGTACCGTTGGGGAATCAAACCTTGGCCTTGCTGGCCCTCTACCAGCAAGGGCCTAGCCCACACAACCTCCCCTTGGCATTGCCAAGTTACCCTGGGTCTTAGTGAGCATCGGGTGAGCGGTTGCTGTTATCGGTCCATTTTTGAATGCTTAATTGTGCTTGCTTGTTGAGTCCTAGGTTGTGTCACATCAATTGGTATCAGAGCAAGTCATTGACTTGTATCTATCAAGTCAAGTCCTAGGGCATGCTTGCATTGGAGTCATCATCAATCCGACCCTTGCATTGATTTCCCCGATCATCATGGCCACCTACTTAGCCTACTCACCACCCATGGACTTCATCCTAGATAGGGATATTACCTTTGACAGATCGCATTCTAGTGACTATCTTAGGTGGGAGGCTACCATAGAAAAGTACTTTGAAAAGAATTGGGTATATGGATCCGCGAGAGTCCGAAAGGCCAAGGGACGACTTCGAGGTCAAACCAAAAGTAAGTGGGAACACATAGAGGGATTAAGGAGGGTTAGGAGGCAAGAGTCGATTTCCTCATGGGATGATAAGAAGGTTGAACTTAGGAAGATCTACATCTCCAAATATTTCCACCCCTTCTACTCAAACACCCTTAGCCTGAGGTACACTATCACTCCTCCATCCGCACCCGATCAACTTGATACCACCTTTAGGCCTCCTCCCCCACCACTCCCAACAAATCACTTCTCCACCATCATAACTTCACTTCGCAACCAAGTCCTCTCCCTTAAGGCCCAAATAAACCAAACATCCACCTCTCCACCAAATCCCCTAAGGGTCCCCACACTCCAACCAAAACCCCCTTCCGCAAACCTCACTATCCAAACTCAATTGGCCCCCACTTTCCCCCCTCCACAACTGGCCAATCCCAAGGGGAAGAGACCCCTAACCAACCCAGTTTTCCCAATAAGGACTACCACTCACCCTATTCTCACCATTCAAACCCAAGTGGACCCCATTTCCATCCCTCCACCTAGAACCATGTCGGCCACCACCACCCAACCCAAATCCCATCACCCGACCCACCTTCCACTTCCAACCCCAATCCTATCCCAACCTAAGCCTCCAATACTTCAACTCCCAAACCCCACACTACCAATCCCAAACCAAGTTTCCCTTTACCCTCCACTCCGGGAGCACCACACACCAATCCTCATCACCCCAAAAGACCCTCTCACCTCCTTGGTAGAAGAACTCATACCCAATTCAATAGTTGAGGACACTCCAAACCCACTCCCCATCTTGGAGGAAACCCAAGTCAATGTTGAGAAAGAAACATAACACGATGGTCTTCACCTTACATCACCCTCTCTAGTTGGGACCAAGCTCATCTTAGGAGAACCCATTGTTAGTTGGCTAAAGGAGAGCCCAATTCGAGAGATCCGGGCCCATGTTTTCCCTCCCATAGAACAAGACCTTCTCTTTGTGCCCTTCTTCTCCTATCACACCACAATCCAAGCATCCTATCAAGTGGAGAACTTAGAGGACCTTCTCAAGGGCATAGCATGGCAATTAGAGATGACTAGCATGTTGACCCCTATGGTAGAACAACCTAGGAGCCTTAGCCTCCTACACCTATGCATAGGGTCTATCACCTCGGTTTACACCATTGGTTGCTACACTAGCGACCTCCTTCTATTTCTCCCTACACCCGATGAGCCCAACCTTCTCCTCGATTTAGAGCTTCTTATCTCGGGTAGAAAGTCAAGCCCTCCACTCATAGCTGACCTACTTGCCAAGAACATTGGCCCAACTATCATGGAGAAGGATGGCTTAGCACATTTTGAGGATCTTGAGGACATGGAGTTCCTCCCCCTAGGTAACCCATTTTATGATCCATATGATCCATTCCAATGGGAGTCAAGAGACTCGTGTGACCCAAACACTTTATCCACCACGCACCTTTCCATAAACCAACTCACAATATTTGACCCAATTCACTCCATCTTAGACCTGGGTTACACCTTGGGAGCCATATGATGGGGACATCGCTTACTCCTTCACATACCTCCGAGGGTCCTGCTACTCGCCATTTTGCTCGCCATGATTTTTGGAGTCTAGCTATATAATTTCCACAATTTTCTTGAGTCATTATCATGTAATTTTACTTTTTATTGAGTCTATTACCTAAGTTAGTTAGTCATTTACCTAAGTCCAAGTTTCATTAACTAGCTTAGTAGGCTATTGGGCCTGGCCCATGGGCGCCCCCTTCCCCAACCTTTGGTCTTCTGTCAGTTGTCCACAATGTGAGGACTTATTGTAAATTGTGGGTTTCCTATATAAGGACCCCAATCCCCCACTTGAAGAGGGTAATTGATGAATGAATGAAAGCTTGAAATCCACTTGAATCCCCTTGAGTCTATCTCTCTCCCTCTCTCTCTATCTCTCCCTCTCTCTCTAAATTTCAAAATTCACTCTCTCTCCTCCCTATTTTCCCCTAATTAAGACCCCTTCCCCATACCTCCCATTTAATCCCCCTCCAACCCCTAGGTGGAAGCCCCTCTTCCAAGGCACCCCTTGGCATTCCCCATACACCCCCTCACTTCCCCAAGCACCCCCTTCACCCCTCCCAAGCTAAAATTCGAATTCTCCTCCCTTTGGGACTGCACCACATTCATTCCCAGCCCCCCTCACCTCCCTAGGTCGCAGCCCCGAACCCCCCTCCCCATTGTTCTTCCTTTGGCCACCCAAGCTCTTCCACCCCTCTCCCCCCCTTTGATCAGTCTGCAGGTGGCTGAAGAAGGCCCGTCTTGAAGAAGCTACCCTGAGTTCGTACGGCGACATCTGAGGGCGTATCTTACCTTTCTGGAAAGGTCGTCCAGTCCCCTACGCAGGCGAGAAGGAATCGTGCAATTCCGAGTTCGTGGCCGCCCGTGAGAGCTGTCCTACCCCGACTGCGCCAGACACCACCTGCAGAAAGCCTGAGCCCGATTGGAAGCTGCTTCACGACCAACGGCGAAGGAATCAGGCTGAAGTCTCTTCTTTAAATATCTTCCTCCACCAGTCCTCTGTCTGGATCAAGAAGCGGAAGTGCATTCAGCATCCGGAGGTCAGAGTTTTGGTCTTTCTTCCTAGACTGGTCGGGTCTGCCTCCTGCAGTCTGCAGCGACCAGTTCCCACTCGTCGGCGTCCCCCTGTCCACCCTGACCTTAGAAGGTGTTGCCGTCAGTTTTGCTGAGAAGAGGCTTTGTCCACGGTTCCAGAGACTCTGACGGTTCGTGATTCGGCATCCAGGAGCGGCCGGGACAACTTCTGCAATCCACTGTTTGCATCTGGTAGCCGCTGCGGCCAGAGTCTGCAACCCGGTTCGTCACTGTACCACGGCTGATCGTGGAGGATTCAGACCCACGGCCCTTCATCAAAGTTCTTGCTCCATCTGTCCCCAACTAGGAGCAAGAAATAGAACCTCATTTGGCATCCCGGGGCCAGAGTTCCGAATTTTCTCCCTCTGTCGCGCGGATCTGTCTCCAGCAGCCTACAGCGACCAGTGCCTACTATTCAGGGCACACCGACCGTCCACGGCCTCAGATCGCAGCCCCACCAACTCCAGGTGAAATCTACCTCGACCACGGAGATGACACCGCTGATTTTGTGCCAATCGGAGTTCGGGAGCGCCCGTGACAGCATTTGCAACCGGCTGCTACAGAACCAGGAACCACGCGGTGCCGCCCCTGTAGAGAATCAGAACCAGCAAGAGTGAAGCGCCACGATCAACCACTGCTGAACCAGGCTCAAGTTTCTTCATCAAAGTTCTGCTCCTCTCTGTCCCCGTTCAGGATCAGGCGGCGGAATGGCATTCGGACACCGGGGGACAGAGATACGAATTTTCTCCCTCAGTCTCGCGGGTCTGTCTTCTGCAGTCTGCAGCGACCAGGGCCCACTCTCCTGGGCACACCGTCCACTCTCAGCATCGGATTGCAGCTCCGTCGACTCCTGCTGAGAGCCACCTCGACCACGGACGCTCCAGAGCTGATCCCGCCACATTTGAGTTCCGGGAGTGATCGTGGCAGCCAGTTCTTCAAGCCCCTGCTCCTGGAACCTGTGCAGACCAGAACACTTCGGTCCTGTTGCAGAGCTCCTACCGGCCAGCGACGACCACCAGAAGCCCGGCCAGAATTTACAGACCTCCAGGAGCCAATCACCATCAATTTGGCGCCAGTCCCACGCCATTCTGAGGTCATCAGCGAGCTCGGGAACTTCCACAGCACAGACGGGTCAGCAGATCGAGCAGCAAGCAGAACTCGGGAGGATCATTTCAGTTCTTTCCATAGTTTCCTCGCCCCTTTGCCTGGCCGGCTTACCGCCCCACCCTGCGTGGTGGTAGTGTTTGCTGTAATTAATCAATTCCCACTCCCGAGATCACCCTCCTGCGCGAGGTGTAGTAATTGTACTCTTGACAGGTTTTTGAAGCTACACCGGCGCAGTGTGCGGGGACCACACTTCCCCGCTCGCCCTCGTCTCCGCCCGGGTTCAGCGACTTCACGCCGATTAGGTGAGCTCTTGGCCACTCTTCTTTGCTGGTTATTACCATTGCTAGCTTAGTATTGCTTTTAGTTGTCCGTCGGAGGTGAGAGGAGTGCCCGATCCTCAATTCAATCAATTATAGTGTTCGCCGCGGAGCGAGTTGAGAGAGAGCCATTGCATCCCACGCCCTCGGCGTGCCGGCTGCCCTTGAAATCGGGCATCCCTGGCCCATTGGGGTCCCTTCCGAGCTAGCCAAACCCTTGGAACCTTGAGGTCCAACCCCGGACCCTCACCGTCATCGCCGGTCCTCCTTCGGACCCGAGTGTGCCTACGCGAGTGAGTCCGCTAGTGCGACGTTGCCAACTCATGTGTTGCTTGCTATCCTAGGTCCAAGGGAGTCATATCACATCAAATTGGTATCATTGTCCTCCGCTGCATGTTGTGTCACATCAAATTGGTATCAGAGCAAGTTCTAGACTTGTCTCTACTAAGTCTTGTCCTAGGGCAGTTGCATTCATCACCCGATCATCATGCATACCCCTCGTTGGCCAAATAGTCCGATTTACCCCCTCCACATGGACTACATTGTAGATGAGGACCTTCATTTTGATGGAGATCCTCATGCCTATCTTAGGTGGGAGAATACCATGGAAAGGGACTTTGAAAGTACTTGGGTATATGGATCCGAGAGAGTCCGCAGGGCCAAGGCACGACTTCGGGGTCTAGCTAAGAAAATGTGGGAACACAAAGAGAGATTCAGAAGGGTTTGGGGGCAAGAGCCCATTCACTCATGGGAAGATATGAAGAGTGAGCTTAGGAAGATCTACGCTCCCCGACCGTCCCACTCCTACCGTGAGGACCATAACCCGAGGAGCACTCCCACTCCCCCTTTTCCTCCCAGTCAACCCAAGGCCTCCACTAGGACCCAAACCCCACCACCCAAAAGACCCCAAGACTCATTAGAAGAACTAAGGATTGAGATTAAGAATATCTTCACCTCCCTTAGGGTCCAAACTCCACCACCCCAAATAATTCCAACTTGCACCACCCCATCGCCAAAAGGCCTTCCCACTCCCTTGGAGAGCAAGACCCCCACACCACAAAGGAATGAGATTGAAGTTGAGGAATATGAGGCCTCCCCCGATTGGGAAGAAGAGTATGAATCACAATATCATGGGTTAGGCCAAGAAGTTCCCAACCCAAGTGGAGGAAGCATCATGGCTCACTCCACCCTCACCATTCCAACCTGTGTGGTCCCCATGTCCGCTCCACCTAGGCCCATGATGGCCACCACCACCCCACCCAAAACTCTCCCACAAACCCACACTCCACAAACTTCCTTGGTCCCCAAAACCACCCCTCCATCTTACCCTAAAAGAAACACACCCCCTAAAACCAATCAACCCAATCCTCCTCAACCCATCCATCTTCCACTACCAACCCCTATCCAACCCCAACCTAGGCCTCCACTTCTCCCCTTACCGATCCCAAACCAAGTTCCCCTTTACCTCCCACCCCGGGGGTACCACACACCTATCCTCACCACCCCACCCTCAAGGGACCATCTCACCTCCTTGATAGAGGAACCCATGATTCCCATACCCAACCCCATAAAGGTGAACACACCAACCCCCGCCATAGAGATCGCCCATGCCCAGGAAGAAGAAGGAACTTCACATGGTGGTCTTCACCTTATACCACCCTCCTTAATAGGGACCGAGCTTATCTTAGGAGAACCCCTTTCACGTTGGCTAAAGGAGAACCCATTTGGAGATCTCATGGTCCATGCTTACCCACCCATGGAGCAAAACATTCCTATAGTACCCTTATCCACCTATCACACCACAATCCAGTCATCCTATCGGGTGGAAACATTAGGGGATTTTCTTGAGGGTCTAACTTGGCAAATGAAGCTAACTGGCATGTTGACCACTGTAGCCGACCAACCTAGGAGTCTTAACCTCCTACATCTATGTGTCGGGTCCATCTCTTCCATTTACACTGTGGGTTGCTACACTAGCGACCTTCTTTTATCCCTCCCCATTCCCGAAGAGCCCGATGCTATCCGCGAATTGGAGTTACTTATTTCGGGTAGGATACCAAGCCCTCCAATCATGACCAACCAACCCTCCTCGAACTTCGGTTCAATTAATACATTTGAGGAGGAGGACTCACCATCATTTGGAGACCTTGAGGTGAAAGAACACCTCACCCTTGGTAACACATTCCATGACCCCTTTGATCCCACCCCGTGGAAGACAATGAATCCATGGGACCTGGCCGCCCTACCCACCACCCACTCCCTCCTACCCTCACCAACCATGCTTGAACCAATACACCTCGTCCTAGACCCAGTCCACACCAAGGGAACCATAACCATGGGCAGTATACACCTAGGGAACAAGGTAGTGCCCCACCCCATGATGCATACCTACTATGATCCCTTCGACCCTTACAAATGGGAGCTTAAAAGCCACCCCAAACCCACACACATGGTCATCATCTCTAGGAGAAGAAAGCACCCACCTTGGTATGTCACATCATTCGACAAGGGTCACGAGTCCAGCCCTCCCATGCATGTCACGCACAGTTTAGGGTCAATGCATAACTGGCCTACACTTGGTTGTACTGGTCCACCCACATTCTTCATACCCATTACACTTAAATAGAGCACACATGGATGTCCGGGTCCCCTGGTAACTCTCACAGCCATACACAATAGATCCGCCTATGGTTTCCCAGGCCCCCCTGAGTCCACAAAATGCCTCATCACATCCATGAATGATAGGTCTATGTATGGTTGCCCCGGTCCCCCTTCGCATACCACATACTTCCCACCCCCACCGCACCATCACTCAAAGCATACTCATTCAAGCAAGCATCCAAATATGGGTAGTGACGATCATAATGAGCGGGCTATAACTCACGGGTGGCACTTTGAAATCCAAGGAGGTAACCTCACGATGGTGGCATTGGAACGACTCTATCTTAGGGCCACCTCCAAATCGAGGGCACGAGGATTTGGACCTTTCATCTTCCAAGTGGCTTTGGCAAAACTGGCTTATGGATTAGATTTACTAATGGGCTATGGGATATTCCCCAATTATCATGCGGCTGATCCGGCACCCTACATGGGCACCGCGGTGAATCCCAGTGAGTACTTTGAGCCTATAACTTCCTTTAAGAGGGACACCCCGGAGTGCTTCCACCAAACAGCCTTGAGAGCCCGACGTGTACACAGAGGGGCAATACTATGCAAGCAGGGTTCCAACGCCAGCACGAGGGTGTGTCCGGGCCGCCTTGAGAGGATGAAGAGCCGCCCCCTGGTCGCAGGTGCAGGTTGGTTTTGGAGATTGCAGGACGCCCTGAGCTGCTCCCCCGGTGGGCCCTTACTCGACGTCGTCGAGTTCTCCACACCCCGGGAGTATGATGGGGACATCGCTTACTCCTTCACATACCTCCGAGGGTCCTGCTACTCGCCATTTTGCTCGCCATGATTTTTGGAGTCTAGCTATATAATTTCCACAATTTTCTTGAGTCATTATCATGTAATTTTGCTTTTTATTGAGTCTATTACCTAAGTTAGTTAGTCATTTACCTAAGTCCAAGTTTCATTAACTAGCTTAGTAGGCTATTGGGCCTGGCCCATGGGCGCCCCCTTCCCCAACCTTTGGTCTTCTGTCAGTTGTCCACAATGTGAGGACTTATTGTAAATTGTGGGTTTCCTATATAAGGACCCCAATCCCCCACTTGAAGAGGGTAATTGATGAATGAATGAAAGCTTGAAATCCACTTGAATCCCCTTGAGTCTATCTCTCTCCCTCTCTCTCTATCTCTCCCTCTCTCTCTAAATTTCAAAATTCACTCTCTCTCCTCCCTATTTTCCCCTAATTAAGACCCCTTCCCCATACCTCCCATTTAATCCCCCTCCAACCCCTAGGTGGAAGCCCCTCTTCCAAGGCACCCCTTGGCATTCCCCATACACCCCCTCACTTCCCCAAGCACGCCCTTCACCCCTCCCAAGCTAAAATTCGAATTCTCCTCCCTTTGGGACTGCACCACATTCATTCCCAGCCCCCCTCACCTCCCTAGGTCGCAGCCCCCAACCCCCCTCCCCATTGTTCTTCCTTTGGCAACCCAAGCTCTTCCACCCCTCTCCCCCCCTTTGATCAGTCTGCAGGTGGTTGAAGAAGGCCCGTCTTCCAGAAGCTACCCCAAGTTCGTACGGTGACATCTGAGGGCGTATCTTACCTTTCTGGAAAGGTCGTCCAGTCCCCTACGCAGGCGAGAAGGAATCGTGCAATTCCGAGTTTTTGGCCGCCCGTGAGAGCTGTCCTACCCCGACTGCACCAGACACCACCTGCAGAAAGCTTGAGCCCGATTGGAAGCTGCTTCACGACCAACGGCGAAGGAATCAGGCTAAAGTCTCTTCTTCAAATATCTTCCTCCACCAGTCCTCTGTCTGGATCAAGAAGCGGAAGTGCATTCAGCATCCGGAGGTCAGAGTTTTGGTCTTTCTTCCTAGACTGGTCGGGTCTGCCTCCTGCAGTCTGCAGCGACCAGTTCCCACTCGTCGGCGTCCCCCTGTCCACCCTGACCTTAGAAGGTGTTGCCGTCAGTTTTGCTGAGAAGAGGCTTTGTCCACGGTTCCAGAGACTCTGACGGTTCGTGATTCGGCATCCAGGAGCGGCCGGGACAACTTCTGCAATCCACTGTTTGCATCTGGTAGCCGCTGCGGCCAGAGTCTGCAACCCGGTTCGTCACTGTACCACGGCTGATCGTGGAGGATTCAGACCCACGGCCCTTCATCAAAGTTCTTGCTCCATCTGTCCCCAACTAGGAGCAAGAAATAGAACCTCATTTGGCATCCCGGGGCCAGAGTTCCGAATTTTCTCCCTCTGTCGCGCGGATCTGTCTCCAGCAGCCTACAGCGACCAGTGCCTACTATTCAGGGCACACCGACCGTCCACGGCCTCAGATCGCAGCCCCACCAACTCCAGGTGAAATCTACCTCGACCACGGAGATGACACCGCTGATTTCGTGCCAATCGGAGTTCGGGAGCGCCCGTGACAGCATTTGCAACCGGCTGCTACAGAACCAGGAACCACGCGGTGCCGCCCCTGTAGAGAATCAGAACCAGCAAGAGTGAAGCGCCACGATCAACCACTGCTGAACCAGGCTCAAGTTTCTTCATCAAAGTTCTGCTCCTCTCTGTCCCCGTTCAGGATCAGGCGGCGGAATGGCATTCGGACACCGGGGGACAGAGATACGAATTTTCTCCCTCAGTCTCGCGGGTCTGTCTCTGCAGTCTGCAGCGACCAGGGCCCACTCTCCTGGGCACACCGTCCACTCTCAGCATCGGATTGCAGCTCCGTCGACTCCTGCTGAGAGCCACCTTGACCACGGACGCTCCAGAGCTGATCCCGCCACATTTGAGTTCCGGGAGTGATCGTGGCAGCCAGTTCTTCAAGCCCCTGCTCCTGGAACCTGTGCAGACCAGAACACTTCGGTCCTGTTGCAGAGCTCCTACCGGCCAGCGACGACCACCAGAAGCCCGGCCAGAATTTACAGACCTCCAGGAGCCAATCACCATCAATTTGGCGCCAGTCCCACGCCATTCTGAGGTCATCAGCGAGCTCGGGAACTTCCACAGCACAGACGGGTCAGCAGATCGAGCAGCAAGCAGAACTCGGGAGGATCATTTCAGTTCTTTCCATAGTTTCCTCGCCCCTTTGCCTGGCCGGCTTACCGCCCCACCCTGCGTGGTGGTAGTGTTTGCTGTAATTAATCAATTCCCACTCCCGAGATCACCCTCCTGCGCGAGGTGTAGTAATTGTACTCTTGACAGATTTTTGAAGCTACACCGGCGCAGTGTGCGGGGACCACACTTCCCCGCTCGCCCTCGTCTCCGCCCAGGTTCGGTGACTTCACGCCGATCAGGTGAGCTCTTGGCCACTCTTCTTTGCTGGTTATTACCATTGCTAGCTTAGTATTTCTTTTAGTTGTCCGTCGGAGGTGAGAGGAGCGCCCGATCCTCAATTCAATCAATTATAGTGTTCACCGCGGAGCGAGTTGAGAGAGAGCCATTGCATCCCACGCCCTCGGCGTGCCGGCTGCCCTTGAAATCGGGCATCCCTGGCCCATTGGGGTCCCTTCCGAGCTAGCCAAACCCTTGGAACCTTGAGGTCCAACCCCGGACCCTCACCGTCATCGCCGGTCCTCCTTCGGACCCGAGTGTGCCTACGCGAGTGAGTCCGCTAGTGCGACGTTGCCAACTCATGTGTTGCTTGCTATCCTAGGTCCAAGGGAGTCATATCACATCAAATTGGTATCATTGTCCTCCGCTGCATGTTGTGTCACATCACCATAACCTTGGACCATATATCCCTAGGTAATAAGGTGGTGCCCCACCCCATGATGACCACCTTCTTAGATCCATTCGATCCTTTCCAATGGGAGTTCAAAGGTTGTCCCACACCTATACATATGGAAGTCACTTTTGGGAAAAGTATACATGTGTATAGGCTTTCCACACCCCTTGGCATGAACACGATGTTGGGTCCATTCATTCATATCACCCACATGTCAAGTAGAAAGTATGAGTGGTCCATATTCGGATGTCATGATCCACCTTCATTCATCATGGGTCTTAAGCATGTCAAAGGCATCTACGGATGTCCAGGTCCTCCTATATTTATCACCAATTTGCATGATAGGGCCACCTACGGGTGCCCCGGCCCACCTAGGCTAACCAAAGTCTACACTGTAACATTACACGATAGGTCTACTTTTGGTTGCCCAGGTCCACCCATCACCCCCGGAATGTCTGCATTCATAACATTGCATAAAGAGATCCGCAAGCACATTAGCAAGAAGAATGTGACTTATAAAAGGCGAGCCGACTCTCATCGACGTCACCAAAAATCCTATGAGGGTGACTTTGTGATGGTAAGAACGGAGAGGCTCTCCCCGGGAGCCATCTCCAAATTGAGGCCACGTGGGGCTGGTCCCTTCCAGGTCCTGAGGCGCATTAGTGCACATGCCTATGAGTTAGATTTCCCCGAGAAATATGGGGTAAGTCCCACATTCAGTGTCGCCGACCTAGTGCCATATAAGGCACCCACGGTGGTACCTAGTGAGGATATTGAGCCTATTCCCTCCGTTGAGAGAGCACCCACCCGTGAGGAGAGTCCACAAGCCAAGAGAGCCCAGCGTGAGCGCATTGAACGAATATTGGATGAACATGTCACTACCACCAGGAGCAAAGTATACAAGCGCTATCTCGGCAGGTGGATGGATCAGTCTCGTTCGGAAGACTTGAGGGCAGTACCACTTCTACACCGTCCAAGGAGGGAAGGACACTTACTCGACGGAGTCGAGTTCTCCGCACCCCGGGAGTATGATGGGGACATCACCTCCCATTGCATCCGGCATGGTCTAGTCATTTAATTTTGAGTCCTATGTAATTTTTATTTTAGTCATTTGATGTATTTTCCCTTTTAATTGAGTCATGTTCCTAGGTCTTGTGTTTATTTCCCTAAGTTTGAGTGTCATTAGGTTGTCTAGTTAGCTATTGGGCCCAATTCATTGGGCTTGGCCCAAGGGCTCCCCCTACCCCCTCGGTTATTTGTCATTGAGTCAATTGTCAGGGACTTTTGTAGAAATATGAGTTTCCTATATATAGGACCCCATTCCCCCCCATTTCAACTTAATGAATCAATGAATGAAAAACTTGCCATTTTGAGAGTTTACATTTCTTATCTAGTGGAGAGATTCCATTTTTTGGGTGAGAAACCCTAGGGAAGAGATTCCCCACCCTTCCCTCTCTTAATCTCTCATTTTCACTCCACTTTCTCTCTCCTCAACACCCAAATTCGAATTTTCTTCTCTCTCCTCCCTTCCCAACCACCTCCACTCCCCACCTACCCCATTTAAGCCTCTTCCCATTCCCCACAACCGTCATCAATACTCCACCCCTTCCCAAGACCCCCTCCACCAATCCTCTCCTCACCATCCAACCCCCAACTACCCCTCCCACTTTCCCAAGCACCCTTCCCACTACCCCAAGCACCCCTTCCCTTCCCCAACACAACCCCCCCATTCCCAAGACAAAAAATTAACCCCACCCTTAAACCTATTTTCGAATATCCTTTCCCTCTCTCCATTCCAACCAAATTGGCAGCCCCCACTACCACCATCTATTGGACCCTCTTCCAGACATTATTCTCCACCTCCCACACCTTAGAACACCCCCTCTAAGACCCCCTTACAACCAGGGGTCACTCCCACACTCATCTACCCCCTTCCCCTTCTTCTTTCTTGGTCATTGGAAGCTACTTCAAAGTTGCAGTTTGCTGTCCAGAGGTTGCAGATGAACCAGCAACTTGCAGCGGCCACCACAACTTCCTCCAAACGAGTTTGATAACCCAAGAGCCATTGTCGGAAGCGTCTACTAGTCTCCTTCGCAACAGAAGTGGTTTCATCTTCTTCCGATCTCCGAGCCGTCTAGGAGATCCATTCTCCCACAACTGCGCAGTTCTGCCTCGGTTGAGGACCTGAGCCAGATTAGAAGCTCTGCCACGACGAACCCCGAAGGAATCAGTCCACGAGTTCTTCTTAAAAGTTCTTCATCGCCCAGTCTACTTCCATAATCAAGAAACATAACTTCATTCAGCATTCGTGATGCATAGTTCTCATTTTTCTCCCTCAACTACGCAGATCTGCTACTCATAGTCTGCACCGACTAGTCTCCATTGTTCTGCATCCCCTAGTCTTCTCCGACATCGGTTGGCTTCCCCGTCCACTTTGCTGCGAAGAGGACTTGTCCATGATTCCAACGAAACTGACGGTGCTTGATTCTGAGTTCGGGAGCTATCGGGGCATCCTCTGCAACCTGCTGTTGGAAACCAGGAGCTAGCTCTGCAGAGATCCTGATCAGGAGAGAAAGCTTCACCACGACAAACCCCGGAGGAATCAGGCCACGAGATCTTCTGCAAAATTCTTCCTCTCTCTGTCTAATTTTAGAACCAAGAAGCAGAACTCCATTTGGCATCCGGCAGCAGAAGTTACGAATTTTCTTTCTCAGGCGTGCAACTATGCTTCCCACAGTCTGCACCGACCCCCACTCACTGTTCTGAGTCCTCTGATCTTCACCGGCATCTTTTGGCATCCCCGTTTGTTATGATGTAAAGAGGACTCACCCACGGTTCCAACAGTTCCAACGGTGACTGATTCGAAGTTCGGGAACGGTCGGGGCAGCCGCGTCTTCCTACTATTAATAGTCTGTTGCAGACAGTCCGAGATTTAGCAACCCTGTTTGTACTCCCGTCCAGGCTGCCAGCGACCCCCGAAGAAATTGGCAAAATTCAGAGGCACTCCTGTTCCAGAGACGAAGAGATCCCCACTGGTCTCACCCTCAGTGAAATTTCAGAGAGAGTTCTGCAGCCTCCACACCCTCTATCTGTCAACTATTACAGAGGGAAGACTGATTCGGTGTCATCACTTCTTCATCACTCTTAGCACTAGTTTCCCCTCCCCGCTTGGCCGGCTGAAGGCCCCTCCCTATGTGGAGGTAGTGTTTGGATGTAACTATCATCTTCCCTTCCCCACGATCCCCCCCTTGCATGGGGTGTAGTGTTGTAATAGCTTAAACAGGTCAAGCTACCCCGGCGCGGCGTGTGGGGAACCCACGCTTCCCCGCTCGCCCTCGTCTCCGAGCGGGACCGGTTTCTTCAAACCGGTCGAGTGAGTGCTCCAAAACTTTGCTCTAATTCATGCTTGTTCTTTCAATATTATTTCATAAACTCCGCTGGCCGTGACGAGAGCCCGATCCTGAAGCTCATTTGCTATAAGTGATCATCGTGGGAAGAGAGTGGAACCCGTGTCCTTTGGTACTTCGTCGGACCCTTGATTTGGGCAGCCGTACCCTTACGGAATCAAACCTTGGCCTTGCTGGCCTTCTACCAGCAAGGGCCTAGCCCACACATCCTCCCCTTGGCATTGCCAAGTTACCCCGGGTCTTAGTGAGCATCGGGTGAGCGGTTGCTATTATCGGTCCGTTTTTCAATGCTTAATTGTGCTTGCTTGTTAAGTCCTAGGTTGTGTCACATCAAAAGGTCACCGATCAGCAAATGTTTCTGTTATATGGTCTGATACAAGAAAAGCAAATTAATTTTCCTTCAGTTATTCTTGATCACATTACAAGTTGTACCCAAAATCACAGTAGAACGCTCCCGTATGCCGCCGCCTTAACTGCTATTTTTCGTGCGGCTAACATTTCACTCAAAGATGAGCCTTGTCAAACACTGCGGGAAGCTGACATTTATACTGTTAACTCGGTTTGTAAGAACATGGGTTATGTAAGGAATGCTCAAGGATGCCTAGTTCGGACACTCAAAGCTGTGCCAGAAAAGGATCCCGATGATGCTTCGGATGATGAAGAGGCCGATGCTCAACATGATCAAGGAGGCAGCTCCGGAACTCATGCAGCCTCCGTGGACTTATCTGGTTTACAACTCTCGATGGAGACTATGGGTGGTGTGGTGGGTCACCTCAGGGAGACGGTGTACGTTCTTACTCAGGATGTGGCAGAATTGAAACTTCATCACACCACGTATCTACAGGAATTTCAGTCTATCAATACCTCCCTTGATGCTCTAAAGACTGTCATGGATGCTCAAATCGCACAGTTCACTACCATAGTTGATTACATTCGCCGTCCACCTACTCCACCTTCCTCCGGATCGGAATGAATCTTGTTGTGACATGTTGGCATTGCTTTTTGTGCCCCGGTTCCCCCTTATTTTTGTTGATGTCAAAGGGGGAGATAGATGTATCCCTATGCTGCTACTATAAGGTTGCTTTTTATTAGGTTGCTTACTATGTGTGTTTTGCATGCTTGCTTGTTCACATGCATTTAGTGAGCTTTCAAGTCTTTGCATCTAGTCTAAGAGTTTTGTTTAGTCATTTCATAGCATGGCATGCTCAATAGTGGTGTCCAGGTGTTTCATGGTTCAACTATCTTCCAATGAAATTGCTACTTTTGGCTGTGAAATTATTGTGATGTTGTTGCCATCCTGTTCAAAAAATATGAAAGCTTGTGGTTCAATGCTTGAATGTTCAATCATTTTCCTGATAAGATTATCATGGTTACTTATTGATCCTTTTATCACCTTCATACTGATCAATCTCATTTTCTTGAACAGTAACACATAGCATTTTTGTCATCATAAAAAAGGGGGAGATTGTTGCTCCCAAGATTATGATATGTGGTTCAAAGAGTTTTAATGATGTCAAATGCAATATTGCTAAATGGCTTAATGATCTAATCTAATTGATTCGTTGAGTTCATGGTTTATGAAATGGGAATGTTTATGATTCATTGTTAGTTTGAGATTAGAAATCCTTTATAACTATGTGTTGAATTTTTGATATCATTGTCATGTGGATTTGGTATAATCTCAACACTTGGACTTGCCGATCCATGGCAAACTTATTGGAGAACTGCTATACTCTTATGAAACAATTGACAATGGTTTTTGGAAACCCGTGAGTTGAGGAAAACAATGCTACTTGTGTAAGTCTTTCACAAGGCCACATTTCAAAATGGTTCGGATTGAGAAATATATGCACTCAGATATATGTGCTTACTTGTGCATAAACTCCTCATGGATGGTCAATGGAGTTCATAAACATATGCCTTTCCATCCTACAGGTAAGAACATGGTAAAAGCAACAAGGGTAAGATTCTTTCATCATTCATAGATTCATGACATAATGAGAAATGCATGAGTGGATTTGTACTATGAATGCCAATACAAATTTAATTTTCTTGCGGTGTTCTTGCAGGTAGGAAGGACTTCCAATACCCAACTTATAATGGCAAAACCCCGGTGAGGTTGTATGTTTAGTTTCTAGTTCATTGGGCATTTTTGGGCTCACAATTTGTTGGCGTCGACACCATTTTCTCCATGTTCTGCTGTTTTATAATTTCTTCAGTCAGGAGGTTGGTGTCGACACTTGGTGTCGACACCCACTCTTTTTTGTACTGGCCAGCAATTTTCTGCTATAGGCCATGTCCTGGTGTCGACACCTGGTGTCGACACCATCTGTGGATTGCATTGGCCGCAGTTCTCTCCTATGGCCCTGGCCTGGGTGTCGACACCTAGTGTCGACACCTCTGCAGAGCCGCGATTGTGGACTTTCATGTCCATGGCCAAAATGTCAAACCAGTCCGGTCCTTCAGCCCCAAATCACTCCTAGATTCATGGATTTGGTCCCCAGGGTGTCCCTTGACCGATCTGGAAGCATAAAACCGTCTCATTGAGTCATAAACCCTAATGAAGGAGTGAGATCTGAAATTAGTGTTTGCCTTCTAACCCTTGTGAGTGCAGGACGCAAGCAGCTACTCTAGGGCTTCTTCTACATCGTTCTGAGAGTAAATGTGAAGGGAAGAACGAAGTTTCAAGTCTCCAAATGTTCCTCTACTGCAAGCTACTTAGAAATCCAAGATATAGCCATTGTCCGTGCAAGAATCGATCATCCTCCTTCAAGAACGGTCTTCATCCTGTAAAAGTACTCAAGTACATTCGAAGGAGAGAAAGGGGGAGCTCTAATCACTGCAAATCTTATCTATTCTAATCTTCTCAAGTCTCTGCTGTTTGAGTTTGAATATTTGTTGTAATCTTTGAACTTATTGAGCCGCATATATGTGGGTATGTGCTCGTGATCGTTGATACGAGCGTGTGTGTGTGTGTGGTGGCCAAGATAGGCTGCCATGTGTGTGTTGGCTGTTGTTACAGCGTGTGTGTGGCTCACCTCATAGTGGAGCACTAATCCTCACGTATGAGGGGTAGACGTAGGGGACACGTTTGTGTACCCCAACCACCTAAAAATCTTGTGCCTCCTTTATTTTTTGTTCTTCGTGCTTTGTAACGAGTGGGCTTCACGCTTAGCTGAGCGATCTCTAACTCCGTCATTGATTTCATAGTTTCATCTACGAGTACTCACGAGAGAGATCTTGTTCGGGTAAGGCTGAGTGCTTGTGTGACTAGAACTCCTTCTAGTTTGTAGTTCTTATTCCAACTAGCATCTCTTTTAGTAATTAATTTTTATTTGGCCAATCAATTCACCTGTCACGCCCCGAGCGCGGAAGATACCCGGATATGCGCGACGAGTTTATATCAATCATGCCAATCAGAGTAGCAGTGTATTCGACACAAAGACAGAGATGCGCAAATAGAAAGATAACCCAATCCTTATTATTAATAGGCTATTACAAATCTAATACTCTGTTTAATAAAAAGAAAAGTACATAGTTGACTCAAGAAATATGAAAAAAAGACTAGATGACACTTGGAAAGCTCTAGCTCTTTCACTCTTGAACATTCCCATCCGATTGACTTCCATCGTCGTCGGACTTACCTGAAAAGTAAAAAGGGACAAACGGAATGAGCGAACGCTCAGTAGGAAATTATATCTCAAGTACTAGCAAGGGGTTTAAGTAATTACATATTTCATGAATGCAATAAAGCTATGCATGCTCGCATAAAACGACAAGATAGAGAGAGAATATATCAATAAGGTAACAAGTTGAACTAGTCATGAACTTAAAATAAAATATAAAAAGATATTCAAGCAAGAATATTTAACAAGTCATGTCAAGAACTTTGGCTATCATGTATCAAGCAAGCAAGTAAATTACCCTTTTTCGGGCCACGCATTTCATTTTATGTCAAGTACGAGTCAAGTACAAGATGTGTGTGGAATGTCCAATCAAGCAAGTCAAGTACTCGGTATAATGCCAAATACCTTATCATTAAAACTCCCATGGGCACAAGTACTTTCGGGTGCTCCTCCCAGGACCAGATCGGACCCTATATGCGCAGACATTTATCATGTGTTTTGACATCCACTCTTGTATATATAGCCAATTTTTGAATTTCAATAATCAAGCCTGTAGACATGTATGACAACTTTGACAGAATGGAGTCCAAAAATATGACAAAGGACATAGAATGGTGATAATAACGATATAATCACGATATCGATAAAACTAGGTAGAATATGGTTCCCTTAACTTGGGTACCATGACAAATCAATATGGACATTCTTTATATAGAATTGAGGTCCACATGAACAGTATATCAAAGGTAAGATACCCTCATTCTTATCATAGAATTGAGGTTTACAAGAATGACATGATATGGCATGATATCATCATCCCATTAAGAATTTCTTATGATATACTCTTTGTATAATCATAAGGGCCGGTATACCATGTTTCTTTAGATTGACATGGCAAAGATCGTGTAATGGGTTTTTAGGGTACAACCAGCTCAGTCGACCTTGAGGGAATCCAAGGTACGAGGAGTCTTACGGAGGTCTCTATGACTAACTCGCTAGTCCAAAGGAACGGAATGTCCAATGGAGAGCTTGTATGTCAATGAGAATTGAGTGTGATCGATAAAATAATCGTGAAACGTGGGACTATACTCACGGAGTGGAGAATAGTGCCGATATATATTATATAAATAATTGGAACCATCGGTTAACAGAATCAGGATAAAAAAATCAGTTTACAGAAAATAACGACTTAGGTAAAGTCGTTTCTCAAGTAATTAACGCCTAACAGAAGGGCGTTCATCTATTTTCCATATTTACAGAATTTCATTATTTCAATAATTTATCTAAAAAGCGCCCTGGACAGGGGCGTTTCTTCAATATTTGACGACTATACGAGAAGGCGTCCTTTTTATTCACAATATTGGACAGGATATAATTAATTTCAGGTATTATCAAAAAAAGCGCCCTGGGCAAGGGCGTTATCTTTAATTCTATTTTTTTACAGAATATATTTTTCAGGAATTTCACAGATACGCGCCCTAGGAAGGGGCGTTATTTTTCAATTCACGCCCTGTGATGGGGCGTTAACATAGTTGGAAACGACCTAGTCTAGGTCGTGAATTCAAGAAATATCAGGAATTTACATAATCAGCAAGATTTGCACGATAATCAAGGATAACGATCATATAGTCATGACAGGAAAATTGGCAGGAATTCATATGCAGTATATTAGATTTGATGTTTCATATTTATTAACTTTAACCGCTAACAATTATTGATTTGATGCAATTTCATGGTTAATCAGTTCTTAAGATAGGTGATTAACGTTTACATGAAATTAACGCCTGTATATAGGGCGTTAAATATGAAATTAACGACCTTGTGAGGGTCGTGTCTTGTAAAATAGCGCCCTGGACAGGGGCGTCTCTTTCAAAATATTTTAGAAACATAATAAAACCATATTCAACCGTATGCATGTCATGTCAATATGTATATAAGTCTTGTCTTAATTTATTTGGGCTACAGTAACTTGAGAAAACCTACCTTAAGAGTTGATTTGGAGATGAACAGATGAAGAGACGGCTACGGGATAATGGCCTGAGGAAAAGGATTGTTGGCTTTGATCGTAGAAGAAGAACACTTCTTCAACTGCAGTTGCCGTATAAGAAAGAAATGAAGAAACTGAATCAGTTTCTGTGTAATCTGAACAACACACGACAGTAAAGAACTTTTACCCGGAAGAAGAGCTCTGCTTTCTTTAGAACGTAGGGCTTCTTAACCTGTAAGAAGAGAAGCAACGAAGAATATTATTTCTTCTCATACTACGTTCATAAGGAAGAGAAACAGAAGAAAATAAGAACGTTCAGTTCTTACCGTAACAGCAGCAGTCGATCAAATAGGTTTAGGGTTTGGATCGAGCAGCTTATTTATAGGATTTTGGAATCCTAACAAAAGTAGTGTTTGATTGCGGGTAATATATCCCTAATAGAGTCCTTGCCCTATTAAATACTTATTAGATTAACATAATCCTTCCCTGGATAAGCTCCTGGGTCGAACGGTTCACGAATCGAATTAATGACTTTGGTCAGGTCGTCGATTCTTGAATTGACGACCTGCTTCAGGTCGTTTCTTAATAAGCGCCTTGTGTAAGGGCGTTCTTTTCTTTAAAACACGCCCAAGATTGGGGCGTTTCTTGGCCTTACCCTTTTTTGACGTTGGAATTTGACGCCGTGTAGTGAGGGCGTCACTTCTTGAATAACGCCTTTGATAGAGGCGTTTATTATTAAATTAACGCCTTAATGAGAGGCGTTATTTGCATCTTGGGTTTTATTCCTCCATTTAACCCTCTTCTTATTATCTGTATTACTTCTGTAATATATATATTTTAATTTATTTTAACCCTTTATTTATCAGGGTTGCTACACCCTCCCCCACTTAAAAAGAATTTGGTCCCCAAATTCAATTGCATATTATGTATACACGCGGAGAGTGTAGAGTATATACCTCTTAGAACAACTCGGGAAATCGTTTCTTCATAGATTCCTCGGTCTCCCATGTCGCTTCGTGTTCAGTATTCTTATTCCATTGCACCTTGAGCATGGGAATAACCTTATTCCTTAGAGCTCGTATTTCTCGATCTAAGATCTTCATAGGCTTCTGTTCATAGGTGAGATCTTTCTGGATCACCAGATCTCCATGTTCAATAATATGAGATGGATCGTGTACATACTTTTTCAGCATAGAAATGTGAAACACATTATGTACTTCGGACAATTGAGGAGGCAATGCGATGCGATAAGCAACCTCGCCAACTCTTTCTAGAACTTCAAAAGGTCCGATAAACCTTGGCGTAAGCTTTCCCTTAATACCAAATCTTCGTATTCCGCGTCCAGGTGATATCTTAAGAAATACATGATCTCCGACTTGGAATTCAAGATCTCTCCTTCTTGTATCAGCATAAGCCTTTTGCCTGGTCTGAGCAACTTGCAATCTTTCTTTGATTACTTGTATCTTTTCAGTTGTATCCCTTACCATGTCTGGACCTATCAGTTGTTTCTCTCCAACTTCGTTCCAGCATAAGGGTGATCGGCAACTCCTTCCGTATAAGGCTTCGAAAGGTGCCATTTGAATACTTGCCTGGTAGCTGTTATTGTATGCAAATTCAACTAGAGGCAAGTGATCGTGCCAGCTTCCTCCAAAGTCAATGATGCATGCTCTAAGCATATCTTCAACAACTTGGTTAGTTCTCTCGGTCTGACCATCCGTTTGAGGATGAAAAGCTATACTAAAATTTAGTCTTGTCCCCAACGAATGTTGTAATCCCTTCCAAAAATGAGAAGTAAATCGGGGATCTCTGTCAGACACGATTGAGACAGGAATACCATGTAGTCTGACTATCTCTTTGATATATAATGCAGCTAAGACATCAATTGACCATCGACTCTTGATTGGCAAGAAATGCGCCGATTTAGTCAATCGATCAATAATAACCCATATTCCATCATGTCCTCCTTTTGATTTAGGTAGACCCATGATGAAATCCATACCAATCTCCTCCCACTTCCATTTGGGAATATCTAGCGGATGTAGCTTTCCAGCAGGCTTTTGGTGTTCCGCCTTGACCTGTTGGCATGTGAGACAGCACGATACGTAGCTCGCGATTTCCCTTTTCATGTTGGGCCACCAGAAATTCCTTTTCATATCTTGGTACATTTTGGTTGATCCAGGATGAATCGTGTACCTTGATCTATGAGCTTCGTCTAAGATCTTCTTCTTTAATTCGGGATAGTCCGGTATACAAGTTCTGTTCCTAAATAACAATCTTCCTTCAAAAGTTATTTGGAAATCGGATTGTCCTTCTAATCTGTCCTTTATTTCCACCAATGCTGGGTCATCACCCTGAAGTGCCTGTATCTCAGATAATATGTAAGATCCCAAATTCTTTAGAAATTTATTTAGAAAGTTATTTGTAATTATTTGGAATTTATTTGAAATTATTCGAAATTAATGAGAATTATCCAAATTAATTAGATTAATTAATTAATTAATAGAATAAGTCATTTTTCTACTATTTTCTAAAAATCCCCAAAAATCACATCTTGTAGAATTAATTTTGTTTACGAACTTTGTCTTATACAATTAAGCCTAATAAAATCGTTTATTAAGCCGAATTAGCGAACTAAGTCTTCCGAACTTAATATTTAATTAATTGCGGAATAGTAGAAGTGGAATTTTATCTAACATATAAAAATTCATAAAAATAGTAATTAAATAATAGATACTTCGACTAACACTTTTGTCTTCTTGGAGTAAGTCTAATTAAATCATTATCTAGGCCTAATCAGTGGATTAAGCCTGACTTATAACCCACCTAACCCAAATTCGAATTTACTATTCACCCAAACTTTGAACATCAAATTCGAGCTTGATTCTCAACCAAATGGGGTGATTCCAGAGGCAAATGAAAGGTATTACATAGAGGAATATTTACCCTCAATCAATTTGAGGTAAACTTAGCCCCAAAACGTGCTGCCGACATAGTTTGGTCAAGTCAAGGATTTCGGCGCCGTTTCTAAACTCGTAGCTTGCAGCAGCAAATACTCCCAATTCAGAAGGCTCCAGAAGCTCTATGAGCTATCAAAATGAAGCCCTACGAGTCTTCTTTCATTTGGATGCTGTGGGGTTCGCTGAAATTTCGGATCTGGAGAGATCTAGTTCGATTTGTGAAGGTCGGTCAGCAGGCCGTTGGCTTCCCTTCATCCTTCTTTGATCAATCGATTAAGGTAGGAATTCTCAACCAAATCTTGATCATGAGTATAGCAAATTGTACCTCTCATCGAGCTCTTTCCATTGGTGGTAAAAGCCCCAATCTTCATTAGGTATCCGTGGAGATATCGAAGTTTTAGTGAGGTGCTGTCAAGTTGTTCTTCATTCTAGGTTTCGAGTTCCTTCTTCAATTTGAGGTAGGTGATAACAGCCCAATTTCTAATTAACATACATGAATGTAATCAATAGCATGTTAGCTTTCTTTTGACATCAAAATCCCCAATTTTTATAGATCATGCCTAGAGTATTTCGTGTGTTATTAGAAGCATGCTAGCAAGCTAGACTTTACTTGTGTTCTTCATAGAATAGGATTTATTTCATTGGATTCCTATCGAAATTCATGATTTAAAATTGTGTTTTATGACCCTAAGATGCATATTATTAACCCTAGAGTCTATGGTTATGATCCCAATACTTTTAGACCCCAAATTCTTGGAGTTTTCATAGCTTTTTGGGTCTGGAAACCCAGGGGTCGACCCACGGGTCGACCCATTTCCACCCAGCAAGCAGCAGCAATGCTGCCTTGCATGGGTCGACCCAATGGGTCGACCCACAGCCTGCAGGGGTCGACCCATGGGTCGACCCATGCAGCCAGGATTGCAGGGGTCGACCCAGGGGTCGACCCATCCCTGGAATTTTTCCAGGGGTCGACCCATGCATTGTAAACCCGTTTTTTTTGATGATTTGACCCGGGGATCAATCCGGATCATCGGGGAATCAAACCATTCAACCTAAACACTTTGAAAACTACATTTTTGAGGAACTAATGACCTATTCATGTACCCTTTTAGTTTCAATTAACATTGGTCCATACATGCAAACTTAGTATAAAAACACACCGTTTATCATCTTCATTTCAATGCATACAAGATTAAATAGAAACCCACATAATTAGTGATTAATGGTGTAACTAAATCTCTGTTAATGCATTCTATTTCACTCCTGTGGGAGTTGTTCTTTGCCTTATCATCTTGAATCAGCTTCTTGGCAATTGTCTTAATGCAAATGATAATGGTTAAATCATGATATCTTAACTTGATGATTAGGATTAATATGTTGATTAACCTGTTTGATTGCTGCTGTTTTACAGTAGCGCAGCACGATTAACTCTTGTTGTGACTTGATTTCAATCTCCTTGATGATTATACTTACCTTGAAATTCTGGAAATGAATCTCCTTCCTACTTGAAGTTGTTATTGCTACTTAGTTTAAACCTTGGAATTCTGGCCATAAACTGTGGAAGTCTAGATTCGTGGGATCTTTGATCCAAAGAAATCAATGCCTGGCAAACAATTAAGGGCTCGGTCTGGTCCTGGGAAGAGCGCCCGAACACTACGTGTACCCCTGGGAGGTGAATGACTAGGTGTGGCATTTGGCACCAGTACTTGACATGTGTTAAATCTAGGACTGTCCACTACTCATTCCACTACTCTCTCCACTACTCTCTACATTACTTTCTACTACTTTTCACTTTCCACCCGTCACTGTTCTATACTCTACTTGTGGTTACTGTACTTGCTCATTACTTGGACGTGGAAATGAAATTACATACGTGCTTGACATGACTTGAATCGACTTGATATGGCCAACTTTTTATTGTTATCTCCTGTAGTAAATTCTTGTCTTACTATTCTATTCATTATATTTCTTGACCTTGCAAGATCTTTGAATTTCGTTTCATCATCGTTATCTTTTTATCGTTTTTATCATTTGTAGCATGACATTTTGAAAAATGTAATTAAACTGTTAATCACTTATACATGTCTGTTATTTCCTACTGAGCGTTAGCTCACACCCCGTTGTTTCCCCCTTTTCCAGGCTTTTCAGGTGATGCGCTTACCGATGGGGAAGGGCAGGAGTGATGTCTTGAGTGTATCAGTTCTAGTGTGTTAGCAGTGTGTTATTGTTAGTTGTGTTTGGAGATCATTTAGTTTCAGTTTGTTATTGAGTTTTAGTGGTTGATTATTCTAGTTGTATTAAGTTGAACTTGAGGATTATTGTATTAGTCGTGGTTTATTATTAATCATTTAGCATTTCCATCTTGTAGCACTTGTGTATTGTTTTAGATTTAGTTCCCTCTCTTGCTAGCGTGTCCCTTACTGTACGTCCCGATACTTCCGCCTTGTTCGGGGCGTGACAGTTTAGTTGGTATCAGAGCCCTAGGTTTCACATTCCTAGGTTTCCTAAGTTTAAGTTTTCTTGCATTGCATCCCAATAACCGGTATATAAAAAGGTGTTGCCCGAACGTTAGGCTATGCCTATCGGAAAGGTCGCACACTTGCGCGAGTGGTCTTCGGACCGATTACCTCCGCCAGGTACCGAATTTTTGGTCGTGTCTAGGTGCACTAGATCCCTAACCTTGTAAAAGTCTAGGACCTGACCTGGTGAGATTGGGTAGAACTTGGGTTAAGTTCGTTTCTTAATCGTGTAATTATCTATCTTATTTGAACCTAAGTAACCTATTTCTCGTGTAGATGGCAGCTGATCGTGCTGAATGGAGGAACCTGCAGCGTACGGTTCAAGGCCTTACTCAGGCCCTTCAGCAAGTAGCTCAGGCAGGAGCGGCACCACATAGCACCGGTGATCTATACCGGAACTTCCGCGGAATGAATCCGCCTAGATTCGCTGGTTCGACTGACCCTGACCAAGCCGAGCACTGGCTAGATGAGATGGGGAGAATCTTTGAAGTTATGCAATGCACCAACCAGGAGCGTGTCCTTTTGTCCACATTTCAACTGGAACATGATGCACGTACTTGGTGGGATTCTATCAAGGCAACCCTCGGAGATCGGCAGGTTATGTGGGAAGAGTTCGAGGAATTCTTCAATAGCAAGTATTTTTCCGATAGAGTGCAAGAGAAGAAAGCGGCAGAGTTCGCGGCCTTGAAACAGCGAGGTTTGTCCGTGGCAGAGTATGAGGCTCAATTCGCACGGCTTTCTCGATATGCTACACATCTCATTTCCACCGAGAAGATGAAGGCGAAGCGCTTTCTCAATGGTTTGAAGCTTCATTATATCAACCAATTGGCACCGATGGAGATTTCCACTTATTCCGAGATGGTAAGGAAAGCACAAGTTCTAGAGGATACTCTTGAAATGACGGAGAGAATCCGTGGGAAAGGCACCAAGAAAGAATTACCTACGGGTTCCGGGAGTGTCAAACCCGGGTATACCAAGAAGAAGCCTGTTAGTGGACCTGGTTCGTGGAGCGGGTCCGGATCATGGAAGGGCAAGATGCCGAGGCATGAAGACAAGAAGCCTGGCCCTATTGTTCCATTCAAGGGCGTGTGTAACTATTGTGATCGTCCGGGTCACAAGATAGAGGAGTGCTGGCGCAAGCTAGGCGCCTGTTTGCGATGTGGAAGCAAGGAGCACCGTATCCCCAATTGCCCTCTCATATCGGAACAAGCTACACCGGCAAAACCATTAGTCTTCAAGAAACCACAAGGCAAGCTTCAAGCTTTACATGCAGAGGAAACTGGGATTTCTGATGATGGCGGACTCGTCGAAGGTACCCTTACTATAATCGATAAGCCCGCGTTTGCTCTCTTTGATACTGGTGCAACACATTCTTTTATTTCACGGAGATTTGCTAAGTCATTAGCTGTGGAACCTGTTTTGATGAATACTCCGTTAGAGATTTCAACCCCTATTGGCACTAGATCAACAATCCAGTATTTCTATCCTTCTAGTAAGGTTATGATTGGTGAACAGAACTTTCCAGCAGATTTGGTCTGCATGGATATGAAGGATTATGATGTAATCCTAGGAGCAGATTGGTTGGCTAAGTATGAGGCCAATGTTCACTGTAGTTCTAGCTCAGTGACTTTTACTAGACATTCTGGTTTATCTTTTACGGGAGTCAAGCACCATAACTCCGTACCACTCATTTCGGCTCTTCGAGCTGATAAGCTTTTAAGGCATGGGTGTGAGGCTTTTCTAGCCTTTGTTTGTGCAACTCCTGAGCAGCAGATGGAGATCAAGGACATTCCTATTGTCCGAGATTTTCCTGATGTCTTTCCAGAAGAACTACCAGGACTTCCGCCTGAGCGGGAAGTTATCTTTTCTATTGATCTTATTCCTGGCACAGCTCCTATTTCTAAGGCTCCTTATCGTATGTCTCCTGCGGAACTGAGGGAACTGAAGCAGCAACTGATGGAATTACTCGAGAAGGGTTTTATTCGTCCTAGTACTTCTCCGTGGGGAGCCCCTGTGTTGTTCGTCAGGAAGAAAGATGGTTCGATGAGGTTGTGCATTGATTATCGGCAAATAAACCAGCAGACTGTCAAGAACAAATATCCCTTACCGAGGATTGACGAGTTATTTGACCAAATAGCGGGAGCTCAATATTTCTCTAAGATCGATCTTCGATCTGGATATCACCAGTTGCGGATTAAGGAAGAGGATATTTATAAAACGGCTTTCCGCAGTAGGTATGGTCATTTTGAATTTGTCGTTATGCCTTTTGGTCTAACGAATGCTCCAGCAGCTTTCATGCAGTTGATGAACGATGTATTTCGGCCCTATCTTGATCAATGGGTCGTAGTCTTTATTGATGACATCCTGATTTATTCTAAGAATGAGGAGGAGCATACTGACCATCTGAGAATGGCATTGCAACTATTGAAAGATCATCAGCTATATGCTAAGTTCAGTAAGTGTGAGTTCTGGCTACAAGAAGTGTCCTTTCTCGGACATATTATCACCAAGGAAGGTATTTCTGTTGATCCTTCGAAGATTGAGGCAGTGAAGAATTGGGAGCAGCCTACTAGTGCAACTGAAGTTAGAAGTTTTCTAGGCCTGGCAGGCTATTACCGAAGATTTATTCAAGATTTCTCCAAGATTGCAGTACCTATGACAAGATTAACCCGCAAGGAGAACAAGTTTGATTGGTCAGATGATTGTCAGCGAAGCTTTCAGACTCTGAAGGAGTGTTTGACTATTGCACCTGTTTTGGCTTTACCTTCTGGAGAAGGAGGATTCGTTGTTTATACTGATGCTTCAGGTATTGGCTTAGGCTGTGTACTCATGTAGCATGGGAAGGTGATTGCCTATTCCTCTAGGCAGTTGAGGAAGCACGAAGATAATTATCCTGTTCATGATTTGGAACTTGCTGCAGTCGTGTTTGCTTTGAAGATATGGAGGCATTACTTATATGGAGAAACCTTTACAGTGTTTTCGGATCATAAGAGTTTGAAGTATTTATTCTCTCAAAAGGAACTCAACATGAGGCAGCGGAGATGGTTGGAGTACTTGAAAGACTTCGACTTCTCGATTGAGTATCATCCTGGCAAAGGTAATGTTGTGGCAGATGCATTAAGCCGGAAGCCGGTAGCTAGATTGTCAAGTCTCATGTTACAAGAATGGAGATTGTTGGAACAATTATCTAGTCTGGATCTCAATATTGACAATGATCGGATCTTGATTGCTCAGATTCAACTTAAACCTGAAATATTGATAGAGATCAAGTCCTTGCAAGATAATGATCCCGAGTTGGTAGAGATCAAGGGAAGCTTGAGTAGCAGACCTGACTTCATGTTGGCCGATGATGGTAGATTATTATTTAAAGGCAGAACTTGTGTTCCGGATGAGGTTACTATAAAGAACAACATTCTTGAGGAAGCTCATAGATCCAGATATACCATTCATCCTGGAGGCACTAAGATGTACCGAGAGTTGAAAAGGTCCTTTTGGTGGCCGAATATGAAAAGAGAAGTTGCAGATTTTGTGAGCAGATGTTTGGTATGTCAGCAAGTTAAGGCCGAACATTTCTGACCAGTAGGGAAATTGAAACCACTCGACATACCCCAATGGAAGTGGAAAAGTATTGGCATGGATTTCATTATGGGTCTACCTAGGACTCGTGGTGGATTTGATGCGATATGGGTGATTGTCGATCGATTGACAAAGTCGGCTCATTTCTTACCAATTAAGTCCAAGTGGACGATTGATGTATTGGCTGCTTTGTATGTAAAGGAAGTGGTGAGATTGCATGGTATCCTAGTGAATATAGTATCTGATCGAGACCCCAGATTTACTTCACATTTCTGGAAGGGACTGCAAGAGTCTTTGGGTACTCGTCTGAATTTCAGTACTGCTTTTCATCCACAGACAGATGGACAGACTGAAAGAACCAATCAGATAGTGGAAGATATGTTACGAGCTTGCATGATTGATTTCGGTGGTAATTGGAGTGAGCATTTGGCATTAATTGAATTTGCTTACAATAACATCTATCAGTCTAGCATTCAGATGGCTCCTTTTGAAGCACTATATGGTAGAAGTTGTCGTTCCCCGTTGTGTTGGGACGAGGTAGGTGTGAAACAGTGGCTTGGACCAGATCTTGTTTCGGAATCATCACAGAACATCCGTGTTATCCGAGACCGGTTACAAGTAGCCCAGTCAAGACAGAAGAGTTATGCCGACAACAGGAGAAGGGCATTGGAATTTCAGGTTGGCGAGCATGTGTTCTTAAAGGTCTCTCCGACGAGAGGGATCCGAAGATTTGGCATTCATGGCAAGCTGAGTCCGAGGTACATTGGTCCATTCGAGATTCTAGATAGAGTGGGAGAGGTGGCATACAGACTAGCTTTACCACCGCATTTGTCTGGCATACATAATGTTTTCCATGTGTCTATGTTACGGAAATATGTGTACGATCCCACTCATATCATTCAACAAGTGGATTTTGAACTGAAGGAAGATTTGACCTATGAGGAAAGACCTGTCAAGATTTTGGACCGGAAGCATCAGCAACTCCGGAATCGTTCGATACCGATGGTCAAGATTCAGTGGAGTCGGCGTGGGACCGAAGAAGCTACATGGGAATCCGAAGAGACTATGCGAAAGCGGTATCCCGATCTATTCTAGGTGAGCGATCTTTTTCTACTCTCAGTTTTAGTGCAGTGAATTTGGAGGACCAAATTCCTTTAAGTAGGGGAGGGTGTAAGATCCCAAATTCTTTAGAAATTTATTTAGAAAGTTATTTATAATTATTTGGAATTTATTTGAAATTATTCGAAATTAATGAGAATTATCCAAATTAATTAGATTAATTAATTAATTAATAGAATAAGTCATTTTTCTACTATTTTATAAAAATCTCCAAAAATCACATCTTGTAGAATTAATTTTGTTTATGAACTTTGTCTTATACAATTAAGCCTAATAAAATCGTTTATTAAGCCGAATTAGCGAACTAAGTCTTCCGAACTTAATATTTAATTAATTACGGAATAGTAGAAGTGGAATTTTATCTAACATATAAAAATTCATAAAAATAGTAATTAAATAATAGATGCTTCGACTAACACTTTTGTCTTCTTGGAGTAAGCCTAATTAAATCATTATCTAGGCCTAATCAGTGGATTAAGCCTGACTTATAACCCACCTAACCCAAATTCGAATTTACTATTCACCCAAACTTTGAACATCAAATTCGAGCTTGATTCTCAACCAAATGGGGTGATTCCAGAGGCAAATGAAAGGTATTACATAGAGGAATATTTACCCTCAATCAATTTGAGGTAAACTTAGCCCCAAAACGTGCTGCCGACATAGTTTGGTCAAGTCAAGGATTTCGGCGCCGTTTCTAAACTCGTAGCTTGCAGCAGCAAATACTCCCAATTCAGAGGGCTCCAGAAGCTCTATGAGCTATCAAAATGAAGCCCTACGAGTCTTCTTTCATTTGGCTGCTGTGGGGTTCGCTGAAATTTCGGATCTGGAGAGATCTAGTTCGATTTGTGAAGGTCGATCAGCAGGCCGTTGGCTTCCCTTCATCCTTCTTTGATCAATCGATTAAGGTAGGAATTCTCAACCAAATCTTGATCATGAGTATAGCAAATTGTACCTCCCATCGTGCTCTTTCCATTGGTGGTAAAAGCCCCAATCTTCATTAGGTATCCGTGGAGATATCGAAGTTTTAGTGAGGTGCTGTCAAGTTGTTCTTCATTCTAGGTTTCGAGTTCCTTCTTCAATTTGAGGTAGGTGATAACAGCCCAATTTCTAATTAACATACATGAATGTAATCAATAGCATGTTAGCTTTCTTTTGACATCAAAATCCCCAATTTTTATAGATCATGCCTAGAGTATTTCGTGTGTTATTAGAAGCATGCTAGCAAGCTAGACTTTACTTGTGTTCTTCATAGAATAGGATTTATTTCATTGGATTCCTATCGAAATTCGTGATTTAAAATTGTGTTTTATGACCCTAAGATGCATATTATTAACCCTAGAGTCTATGGTTATGATCCCAATACTTTTAGACCCCAAATTCTTGGAGTTTTCATAGCTTTTTGGGTCTGGAAACCCAGGGGTCGACCCACGGGTCGACCCATTTCCACCCAGCAAGCAGCAGCAATGCTACCTTTCATGGGTCGACCCATGGGTCGACCCATGCAGCCAGGATTGCAGGGGTCGACCCAGGGGTCGACCCATCCCTGGAATTTTTCCAGGGGTCGACCCAAAGGGTCGACCCACGCATTGTAAACCCATTTTTTTTGATGATTTGACCCGGGGATCAATCCGGATCATCGGGGAATCAAACCATTCAACCTAAACACTTTGAAAACTACATTTTTGAGGAACTAATGACCTATTCATGTACCCTTTTAGTTTCAATAAACATTGGTCCATACATGCAAACTTAGTATAAAAACACACCGTTTATCATCTTCATTTCAATGCATACAAGATTAAATAGAAACCCACATAATTAGTGATTAATGGTGTAACTAAATCTCTGTTAATGCATTCTATTTCACTCCTGTGGGAGTTGTTCTTTGCCTTATCATCTTGAATCAGCTTCTTGGCAATTGTCTTAATGCAAATGATAATGGTTAAATCATGATATCTTAACTTGATGATTAGGATTAATATGTTGATTAACCTGTTTGATTGCTGCTGTTTTACAGTAGCGCATCACGATTAACTCTTGTTGTGACTTGATTTCAATCTCCTTGATGATTATACTTACCTTGAAATTCTGGAAATGAATCTCCTTCCTACTTGAAGTTGTTATTGCTACTTAGTTTAAACCTTGGAATTCTGGCCATAAACTGTGGAAGTCTAGATTCGTGGGATCTTTGATCCAAAGAAATCAATGCCTGGCAAACAATTAAGGGCTCGGTCTGGTCCTGGGAAGAGCGCCCGAACACTACGTGTACCCCTGGGAGGTGAATGACTAGGTGTGGCATTTGGCACCAGTACTTGACATGTGTTAAATCTAGGACTATCCACTACTCATTCCACTACTCTCTCCACTACTCTCTACATTACTTTCTACTACTTTTCACTTTCCACTCGTCACTGTTCTATACTCTACTTGTGGTTACTGTACTTGCACATTACTTGGACGTGGAAATGAAATTACATACGTGCTTGACATGACTTGAATCGACTTGATATGGCCAACTTTTTATTGTTATCTCCTGTAGTAAATTCTTGTCTTACTATTCTATTCATTATATTTCTTGACCTTGCAAGATCTTTGAATTTCGTTTCATCATCGTTATCTTTTTATCGTTTTTATCATTTGTAGCATGACATTTTGAAAAATGTAATTAAACTGTTAATCACTTATACATGTCTGTTATTTCCTACTGAGCGTTAGCTCACACCCCGTTGTTTCCCCCTTTTCCAGGCTTTTCAGGTGACGCGCTTACCGATGGGGAAGGGCAGGAGTGATGTCTTGAGTGTATCAATTCTAGTGTGTTAGCAGTGTGTTATTGTTAGTTGTGTTTGGAGATCATTTAGTTTCAGTTTGTTATTGAGTTTTAGTGGTTGATTATTCCAGTTGTATTAAGTTGAACTTGAGGATTATTGTATTAGTCATGGTTTATTATTAATCATTTAGCATTTCCATCTTGTAGCACTTGTGTATTGTTTTAGATTTAGTTCCCTCTCTTGCTAGCGTGTCCCTAACTGTACGTCCCGATACTTCCGCCTTGTTCGGGGCGTGACATAATAAATCTGACTGTATACTCACATGAGATAAGGTGACACTATTGCAATCTGTGTCCATGCTTATATTAAGCTTTGAGAATTGTTCCAGTAACTTCCATTCTTGTATCATACAATTGGCTATCATTACTCTCGGCTTTCGACTAAGGGCATCAGCAACAAAATTACCCTTTCCGGGATGATATTGTATATTGAAGTCGAAGTCCTTGAGATATTCCAGCCAACGTCTTTGTCTCATGTTTTGCTCTTTCTGGGAGAAGAGATATCTGAGACTCTTGTGATCGGAGTATACAGTAAATTGTACTCCATAAAGATAGTGTCTCCAGATCTTCAGTGCAAATACCACCGCGGCCAGTTCTAAGTCATGGACGAGGTAGTTTTCTTCGTGTTTCTTTAGTTGACGTGAAGAGTATGCTATAACCTTCCCTTGTTGTATTAGGACACATCCGAGGCCAATGCCAGAAGCATCAGTGTAAACCTCGAATTTTTCTCCTTCTATTGGTAGAACTAAGACCGGAGCTGTAGTGAGATGATCCTTAAGAGTTTGGAAGCTTCTTTCACATTCCTCGCTCCATTCATAACGGATCTCCTTACGAGTTAATCTTGTAAGTGGTACGGCGATCTTAGGGAAATCTTTGATGAATCGCCGATAATAGCCTGCAAGGCCTAAGAAACTTCTGATCTCGCTAGCATTGGTTGGTTTTTCCCAGTTTCTAACAGCTTCGACCTTTGACGGATCTACTGATAATCCATCTTTTGAAATCACATGTCCTAGAAAAGCCACTTCTTCAAGCCAGAATTCACACTTGCTGAGCTTTGCATATAATTGATTTGTCCGTAATATTTGTAAAGCAATCCTCAAATGTTCCTCATGCTCTTCCTTAGTCTTAGAATATATCAATATGTCATCAATAAAAACCACCATGAATTGATCTAGATAGGGCCTGAATATGCTATTCATTAACTGCATAAAGGCAGCAGGGGCATTTGTTAGTCCAAAAGGCATAACAACGAATTCATAATGGCCATACCTGCTTCTGAATGCGGTCTTATGAATGTCATCATCTTTGATCCTTAACTGATGATATCCTGATCTGAGGTCAATCATCGAAAAATATTTGGATCCAGAAATTTGATCAAATAATTCATCGATTCTCGGCAGTGGATACTTGTTCTTGATAGTGAGATGATTCAACTATCGATAGTCGATGCATAGCCTCATGGATCCATTTTTCTTCTTTACAAACAGTACAGGTGCTCCCCACGGGGAAGTACTTGGTCTAATGAACCCTTTTCGAATTAGTCCCATCAATTGTTCCTTCAACTCTTTGAGTTCAGCAGGTGACATCCTATAGGGTGCCCTTGAAACAGGACCAGCACCAGGGACTAAGTCAATGGTGAAGGCCACATCCCTTTGAGGGGGTAATCCCGGCAACTCTTCCGGAAACACGTCCGGGAATTCTTGTACTACTGGAATGTCTTCTAGCTTAGTGTCTTTTGTTTCCTTTACTGTGACAAATGCAAAGAAAGCTACACATCCCTTCCTGACGAGCTTGCTAGCTCGGAGGGCCGAAATAAGAGGGGAATTGTTCCGACTCTTGGGGCGAGTAAAGACTAATTCTGGAAAATCTTTGAAAGCAATTTGGCTATTGCGGCAATCAACCGTTGCCTGGTATTTGGATAACCAGTCCACTCCCAGTATAACATCATACTCCTTTAGATCGAGGCATATGAGATCTATAGGTAAATTCCTACTTTGAACCATTACCTCATAGTTTTGGTAGTGATGAGTAATATCATTTTCACTTCCAAGAGGAGTAGTTAGAACTATTTTTATCCATTCTGGTTCTAACGGTAACGAGTTGGCAAACTTCTTAGAAATAATGGAATGCGATGCACCCATATCAAATAAGACATAAGCACTTTTGGAACAAACTGTTAATGTACCATCTACCAGTCCACCCTCTTCTTGCTCGGTCTCCTTTATTGCATGAAGTCGAGCATTCTTTGTCACCGGGCGCTTACCGTCTCCGGCTTGGTCATTAAGTAACGGACAGTCGGGAATCTGATGTTCGCGGCTCCCACAACGGAGACATGCTCCTAATTTCCTCCAGCATTCTTCGGTCTTGTGACCAGCCTTGTCACAATGCTTGCATACTACGTTTGAAGGTGTAGTGGTGATAGAGAAGGGCTTGGATTTCTTGAACTTGGAATCTTGAGAGGATGAACCTCCATTATTGGGCCTCTTCTTAAAGTTGGGTTTAAAAGAACCCGAACCTGTGACTTGCTCCTTCTTATCTTTTCCACGGATCCTATCAGATAGTTCTGTGGCATCTTCAAGTAATTGAGCTCGGCGCACTATTTCAGAATAAACTTGGATGTCCATAGGCGCCAGTTGAGTAATATAGTGGGGCCTAAGCCCATTAAGAAATCTACGGGCTTTCATCTTCTCCGTACTAATAAGATGCTTAGCATATCTAGACAACCTGGAGAACTGAGCTTCATAATCTGCTAATGATAAAGATCGTTGCTTTAATGCAGCGAATTCTGCAGCCTTCTTTTCTTGGACTCGGTCCGAGAAATATTTAGCATTGAAGTATTCCACAAATTCTTCCCATGTTACTTGAGTAGGATCGATGGTTGCTTCAATAGACTCCCACCAGCATCTAGCATCTTTCTCGAACTGGAATGTAGCTAATAGAACTTTGTCCTGATCCGTGCATTGCATGACACGGAATATGCGTTCAGTCTCCCGAACCCAATGCTCGGCATCGTCCGGATCGGTCGATCCCATAAACTTCGGGGAATTCATGCTCTTAAAGGCTTGGTGTAAGCTTCCAGCTCGTGGAGCACCACCCTGTGCTACCTGTTGTAGCACTTGAGTCATTCCTTGAAGGGTACGCTGCATGTTGCGCCATTAAGCACGTTCGGCAGCCATTATCCTACAATTACAATAACTAGGTTAATATGTGATTGTATTTAAAGACTCATATACTATGTTAACTTTAACCCTTGGTTCTACCCAATCTCACTGGTAAAAGGTTTATACTTATCCTTGGACTTGGGTTTTTCCTAGGAATTGAATACCTTAGGCTCTGATACCACAAAAACTGTCACGCCCCGAGCACGGAAGATACCCGGATATGCGCGACGAGTTTATATCAATCATGCCAATCAGAGTAGTAGTGTATTCGACACAAAGACAGAGATGCGCAAATAGAAAGATAACCCAATCCTTATTATTAGTAGGCTATTACAAATCCAATACTCTGTTTAATAAAAAGAAAAGTACATAGTTGACTCAAGAAATATGAAAAAAAGACTAGATGACACTTGGAAAGCTCTACCTCTTTCACTCTTGAACATTCCCATCCGATTGACTTCCATCATCGTCGGACTTACCTGAAAAGTAAAAAGGGACAAACGGAATGAGCGAACGCTCAGTAGGAAATTATATCTCAAGTACTAGCAAGGGGTTTAAGTAATTACATATTTCATGAATGCAATAAAGCTATGCATGCTCGCATAAAACGACAAGATAGAGAGAGAATATATCAATAAGGTAACAAGTTGAACTAGTCATGAACTTTCAATAAAAGATAAAAAGATATTCAAGCAAGAACATTTAACAAGTCATGTCAAGAACTTTGGCTATCATGTATCAAGCAAGCAAGTAAATTACCCTTTTTCGGGCCACGCATTTCATTTTATGTCAAGTACGAGTCAAGTACAAGATGTGTGTGGAATGTCCAATCAAGCAAGTCAAGTACTCGGTATAATGCCAGATACCTTATCATTAAAACTCCCATGGGCACAAGTACTTTCGGGTGCTCCTCCCAGGACCAGATCGGGCCCTATATGCGCAGGCATTTATCATGTGTTTTGACATCCACTCTTGTATATATAGCCAATTTTTGAATTTTAATAATCAAGCCTGTAGACATGTATGACAACTTTGACAGAATGGAGTCCAAAAATATGACAAAGGACATAGAATGGCGATAATAACGGTATAATCACGATATCGATAAAACTAGGTAGAATATGGTTCCCTTAACTTGGGTACCATGACAAATCAATATGGACATTTTTTATATAGAATTGAGGTCCACATGAACAGTATATCAAAGGTAAGATACCCTCATTCTTATCATAGAATTGAGGTTTACAAGAATGACATGATATGGCATGATATCATCATCCCATTAAGAATTTCTTATGATATACTCTTTGTATAATCATAAGGGTCGGTATACCATGTTTCTTTAGATTGACATGGCAAAGATCGTGTAATGGGTTTTTAGGGTACAACCAGCTCAGTCGACCTTGAGGGAATCCAAGGTACGAGGAGTCTTACGGAGGTCTCTATGACTAACTCGCTAGTCCAAAGGAACGGAATGTCCAATGGAGAGCTTGTATGTCAATGAGAATTGAGTGTGATCGATAAAACAATCGTGAAACGTGGGACTATACTCACGGAGTGGAGAATAGTGCCGATATATATTATATAAATAATTGGAACCATCGGTTAACAGAATCAGGATAAAAAAATCAGTTTACAGAAAATAAAGACTTAGGTAAAGTCGTTTCTCAAGTAATTAACGCCTAACAGAAGGGCGTTCATCTATTTTCCATATTTGTAGAATTTTATTATTTCAATAATTTATCTAAAACGCGCCTTGGACAGGGGCGTTTCTTCAATATTTGACGACTATACGAGAAGGCGTCCTTTTTATTCACAATATTGGATAGGATATAATTAATTTCAGGTATTATCAAAAAAAGCGCCCTGGGCAAGGGCGTTATCTTTAATTCTATTTTTTTACAGAATATATTTTTCAGGAATTTCACAGATACGCGCCCTAGGAAGGGGCGTTATTTTTCAATTCACGCCCTGTGATGGGGCGTTAACATAGTTGGAAACGACCTAGTCTAGGTCGTGAATTCAAGAAATACCAAGAATTTACATAATCAGCAAGATTTGCACGATAATCAAGGATAACGATCATATAGTCATGACAGGAAAATTGGCAGGAATTCATATGCAGTATATTAGATTTGATGTTTCATGTTTATTAACTTTAACCGCTAACAATTATTGATTTGATGCAATTTCATGGATAATCAGTTCTTAAGATAGGTGATTAACGTTTACATGAAACTAACGCCTGTATATAGGGCGTTAAATATGAAATTAACGACCTTGTGAGGGTCGTGTCTTGTAAAATAGCGCCCTGGACAGGGGCATCTCTTTCAAAATATTTTAGAAACATAATAAAACCATATTCAACCGTATGCATGTCATGTCAATACGTATATAAGTCTTGTCTTAATTTATTTGGGCTACAGTAACTTGAGAAAACCTACCTTAAGAGTTGATTTGGAGATGAACGGATGAAGAGACGGCTACGGGATAATGGCCTGAGGAAAAGGATTGTTGGCTTTGATCGTAGAAGAAGAACACTTCTTCAACTGCAGTTGCCGTATAAGAAAGAAATGAAGAAACTGAATCAGTTTCTGTGTAATCTGAACAACACACGACAGTAAAGAACTTTTACCCGGAAGAAGAGCTCTGCTTTCTTTAGAACGTAGGGCTTCTTAACCTGTAAGAAGAGAAGCAACGAAGAATATTAATTCTTCTCATACTACGTTCATAAGGAAGAGAAACAGAAGAAAATAAGAACGTTCAGTTCTTACCGTAACAGCAGCAGTCGATCAAATAGGTTTAGGGTTTGGATCGAGCAGCTTATTTATAAGATTTTGGAATCCTAACAAAAGTAGTGTTTGATTGCGGGTAATATATCCCTAATAGAGTCCTTGCCCTATTAAATACTTACTAGATTAACATAATCCTTCCCTGGATAAGCTCCTGGGTCGAACGGTTCACGAATGGAATTAACGACTTTGGTCAGGTCGTCGATTCTTGAATTGACGACCTGCTTCAGGTCGTTTCTTAATAAGCGCCTTGTGTAAGGGCGTTCTTTTCTTTAAAACACGCCCAAGATTGGGGCGTTTCTTGGCCTTACCCTTTTTTGACGTTGGAATTTGACGCCGTGTAGTGAGGGTGTCACTTCTTGAATAACGCCTTTGATAGAGGCGTTTATTATTAAATTAACGCCTTAATGAGAGGTGTTATTTGCATCTTGGGTTTTATTCTTCCATTTAACCCTCTTCTTATTATCTGTATTACTTCTGTAATATATATATTTTAATTTATTTTAACCCTTTATTTATCAGGGTTGCTACATCACCCCTCCCCTCTTGATTGTCACCATTCAGGACACAACAATTGGTATCAGTGCGCTGGTCTCTGATTGACTCGACCTCACGGTCGAAGAGCTAGATCCAAGATCATGGCAAACAGAGGGATGATGCCCGAAGGGCATTCGGTACACATGCCTCCGTTTTTCGATGGTACAAATTACACTTATTGGAAAAACATGATGTATGTTTTCCTGCGTGCTCAAGAGTATGATGTGTGGAATGTGATCAATAAAGGTCCTTATAAGTTGCTTGACAATGAAGATGATTGGGGTGATGAACATATCAATAATTGTGCAGCTAACTTTAAGGCCATGAATATAATTCAATGTGATATTCATACAAACGAATACTCACGAATCTCTATGTGTTCCTCTGCACAGGAAATGTGGGACAAGCTACGCTTGATCTATGAAGGAACTTCTGAAGTCAAGGAGACCAAAGTAAATCTATTGGTCCGAGATTATGAGTTGTTTATGATGAAGCTAGAAGAATCCATTTCTGAAATGTTTGCAAGGCTGATGGAAATTACAAACAGTTTGAAGGCTCTTGGAAAGGAGTATTCAAACCGAGATCTTGTAAGGAAGGTACTGAGATCTCTATTACCACAGTGGCACACAAAGGCCACCGTAATTGAAGATTCAAAGGATCTCAGGACCTTGACTTTGGATGAATTAGTTGGCTCCTTGATGACATACGAAATTAACATCAAAAGGAGCGAGGAGGATCACAAAAAGAAGAAGGTAGCCACAACATTGGCGTTGAAGGTTAACCCACAAGAATCTGATGACAGTGAGGAAGGCTCCACCGCAAACACTGAAGATGAGGAGCTTGTTTCTATGATCACTAGAAGAGCAAGAAAATTTGTCAAGAATACTAGGAAGTTCGGTGGTCAGTTTAGAAAAGGACCAAGAAGGAAAGGTCCTAAGAAAAATGAAAGTAGCAAGAAGGATGAAGTAATCTGCTATGAATGCAAGAAACCTGGTCACATGCGGGGTGAGTGCCCGGATTTGATGAAGAGATTCAAGAAAGGAAAATTCAAAAAGCCCAAAGCCATGGTCGCCACATGGAGTGACGAAGATGAGGAAGGATCCGAAAATGAAGATGACTTGGATGAGCTTGTTCAGAACCTATGCTTCATGGCAGACGAGGATAACTCAAATGAGGTAGATTCTGAATCCGAATCTCTTACATGTGAACAATGGCAGATTGCATATGAATCATTATATGGAAAATGTAAAAAATTGAAATCTGAAAATAAACTTCTGAAAAAGAAGATGGAGCAATTTGTGCAAGCTGAAAATTCTTGTGAAACTTGCAATGCCTTAAAATCTGAAATTGAGAATCTCAAACATCAAAATGAAATTCTTATGCCAAAAACTGAATTGTTTGAAGAAGAGAGTTCATGCATGCGTGAAGATCAAACCACCTTTGTCAAAATGCATGAAGATTTGAAGAGGGAATTAGAACAAGAAAGGTTGGAAAGAATTGCTTGCAATCAAACCAAGGAAATAGCTGAAAAGAAAATTGAAACTTTGATGCTTGAGATAAATGAGTTGAAAAATGTTCTTGCTACCTTGGAAAAAGGGAAACAAGTGATAAACACCTATGTGGATCCTCATGAAGGAAGTTTTCTTCATACCTTTGAAAAGAGAAAAACTTCACAATCCAAAACACACATGACTCCTTGGGTTTCAAGAAGCTCGTTCTCCTCCTCGTCTAACACACATATGTATAACTTATTTATGAATGCAAACAGGAGGAGAAGCCGTGGTAACAGATTCACTACATGTTTCTATTGTGGAAGGTTAGGCCACGATATATATGATTGCAGAACCATGAGATTTGATGATGAACATTTTACAAGAATGGTGAATAGGTCATATAGGCCTCCTTTGTCTAACCATCATGGACCCAAGCTTGCTTGGGTACCAAAAACCCCATAAGTATACTTTTTGAATTTGCAGGTCTGCCTTGGAGCTCAAAAGAACAAATGGTACCTGGATAGCGGATGCTCAAGACATATGATGGGAAACAAGGAAATGTTTGCAGACCTGCAAGAAAAGGATGGAGGAGTGGTAGCTTTTGTGGGAAAAGATAAAGGAAAAATTTTCGGAGAAGGTAAGATAGGTTAGAACCAAACTCATGTCATTGAAAATGTTTTACTTGTAAAAGGCTTGCATCACAATCTCTTGAGCATCAGTCAATTCTGTGACAAAGGTTGCAATGTGTCTTTTGATTCTACTCACTACACTGTGGCAGATAGAAACTCTCATGAAATTAAGTTCATAGGGTTTAGACACAATAATATTTATATGATTGACCTTGACGATGTCTCACAGGGCAATCTGTGTTTAGTTGCTAAAAGATCTGATGATGCATGGCTTTGGCATCGCCGGCTTGGGCATGCCAGTTTTAATGTGATGTTGAAGTTGTTCAGAAAAAATCTGCTTGTTGGTTTATCCAAGTTGAAGCTTGTCGATGACGGAATCTGTGGGGCATGCAGCAGGGGCAAATAGACAAGAACATCCTTCAAATTTAAGAGTGATGTAACCACTTCTAGGCCCCTTGAATTGATCCATATCGATCTGTTTGGACCAAGCAGAACACATAGCTTGGGTGGTAAGCTATATGGGTTTGTAATTGTGGATGACTTTTCAAGATATAGCTGGGTGTACTTTCTCTCTCCCAAAAGTGATAACTTGATGGAGTTTGAAGCATTTTGCAAGATGGTTCAGAATGAAAAAGGATGTTGCATCAAGACTATGCGGAGTGATCATGGTGAGGAATTTGATAATCATGAGTTCAACAACTTCTGTAGGGCTCAAGGTTATATGCACAACTTCTCCGCACCAAGAACCCCCGAGCAAAATGGGGTAGTTGAGAGGAAGAACAGGACACTAGTTGAAATGGCCAGGACTATGCTAAATGAGAACAACTTACCAAGGTATTTCTGGGCTGAAGCCGTGAACACTGTGTGCTATATAATCAACCGCACCATGGTAAGGCCATTATTAAAGAAAACACGTTATGAGCTATATCGAGGTAAGAAACCGAATATTTCTTACTTCAAACCTTTTGGCTCCACTTGTTACATCCATAACAACGGCAAGGTGGACTTGGCAAAGTTTGACCCCAAGAGTGACAAGGGGATATTTCTTGGATACTCCCTTAGCTCAAGAGCCTATCGAGTGTATAACTTGAGAACTCTTGTAGTTGCGGAAAGTCCCCATGTCATTGTTGATGAATCATCATCCGAGGATACTAATGAAAAGTCTATCTTACAGGAAGGAGAATCAGAAGATGATGATATAGAAAGTTGTTAGAGAAAGTTAATACACCAGGAGGTGAAGAACAACAAGATGCTGGTGAAAATCAGCAAAATCAGATTGAACTGCAGCTACCAAGGCAATGGACCTTTGCTAAAGACCATCCGCCAGAAGCTGTCATCGGCAATGTAGAAGAAGGAATAGGGACGCGTTCCTCATTCAGGGAAGTTGAAAATCTGGATTATATAGCTTTACTTTCACAATCTGAACCTCACTCCTTTGAAGATGCCTTAAAAGATAATTCTTGGATCATGGCTATGCAAGAAGAACTACACCAGTTCCAAAGGAATAAAGTGTGGTTCCTCGTGTCTCGTCCTAGAAACCACTCAGTGATCGGAACCAAGTGGATGTTTTGAAACAAAACAAACGATCAAGGGGTGGCAACTAGGAACAAGGCGAGGCTTGTAGCCAAAAGTTATAGCCAGGAGCTACGAATTGATTTTGATGAGTCATTTGCTCCAGTAGCAAGACTTGAGACAGTGAGGATTCTTTTAGCATTTGTGTGCTGCAATAACATTAAATTGTTTCAAATGGACGTTAAAAGTGCATTTTTAAATGGCTATATCCAGGAGGACGTGTTTGTGGAGCAACCGTCGGGATTTGAGGATACAGAGCATCCCGATCATGTATACAAGCTAGACAAAGCTCTTTATGGTCTTAAACAAGCACCCCGTGCATGGTATGAACGGTTAAGTGAATTCCTCATTCAAAATTGATTCAAACGAGGTAATGTCGATCAAACTATTTTTACACAAATGAATGGTAAGGAAATTCTAATCGTTCAAGTGTATGTGGATGATATCATCTTTGGCTCCACGAAGGATACTCTCAATGAAGACTTTGCAAAATTAATGCAAAGTGAGTTTGAAATGAGTCTTATGGGAATGTTAACCTTCTTCTTGGGATTGCAGGTGACACAAATGACTAATGGTTTATTCATAAACCAAAAGAAATATGCTATGGAGCTGCTCAAGAAATTTAAACTATCTGAAACAAAGCCACAACCAACTCCCATGTCCACATCATTATAGCTCGACCATGCTGAGAAAGGTAAAGCCGTCAATCAAACCCTTCTCAGAAGCATGATAGGATCTTTGTTGTATCTGACTGCCAGCAGGCCCGACATTCAATATGCAGTATGCTTATGTGCAAGATTTCAATCGAATCCTAAAGAATCTCATATGTCGGCCGTGAAACGCATCTTTAGATATATTGCTGGCACTTGTGAACTAGGATTATGGTTTATGTGTAGTTCATGTCTTGAATTGGTTGGTTATTCCGATGCCGATTTCGCGGGTTGCAAATTAGACCGGAAGAGTACAAGTGGGTATTGTCAGTTCCTTGGAGATTGCTTGGTCTCATGGGCTTCCAAGAAATAAAACTCTGTGGCATTATCAACCACCGAGTCCGAATACGTGGCCGTAGGAAGTTGTGTTGTCCAAGTGATCTGGATACAACAATAGTTGATTGACTTTGGCATCACACTTAAAAACATAGCCATCCTTTGTGATAACAACTCTGCTATAAATCTTTCAAAAAATCCCATGCATCATTATCGCACTAAGCATATTGAAGTTAGGCACCATTTCCTACGTAATCATTTTAGCAAGGGTGATGTCGTAATTCAGTTTGTTGATACCAATAACCAAGTTGCATATATTTTCACTAAGCCTCTTCATGAAGATAAATTCACTTCTTTTAGGAGAGAATTGGGCATTTGTCGTTTGGAAGGTTAGTGTATGTCTTGCATTTGTTTAGTCTCATCTCATGCATTTGCATTTACTTCACCTCCCTAGAAGATCTTTGCATTTGTAGTTTTCTTTGGTCACGCATATGCATCATGTTGATGTATGTATTGTGTGAAAATTGCTTGAATCTGGAATGTCAGTGCTTGGTGTGTGCTTCCTATAGAAACCTAATTATTGCTCTCCTTGATTTCAATGTCCCCATACTCCTTGTTAAATAAAGCACAGCCACATGAAGGAACGGGTGACACAAGGTCCGGGAAGGATGGAATTAGTCATTGGTGTGTGTGATTGATTATGTTTGTGAACATCCCCAAAATGACAAACCCGAACATTTTATCATATGAATTGCTATATTCATTCCTAAGTCTTTTGGGTATCAAGCCTTGTTCCATGGAATTCAAAAATTCTGTTTAAACACACTGCTAAACACTTCTTATATAGAAGACAGGGCAGTGTCGACACCTGGTGTCGACACCCCTCCCTGATCTCTTATTTTTTCTTGGCGGGCAGAACTTGGCAAAACTGGTGTCGACACCTGGTGTCGACACCGTCCGGTTGCGACCCGTTCGCGAACCGGTCCGTGGGGTTTGAACCCCATTCGAACCCGTTCGAACCCCCTCCCTTTCTTGCCCTAATGCCCCTACTCAACCCGTGCCGCCCTCATTTCATCCCCATGCCCCTTTCTTGCAAGCACACAGCCCTCACAAGCCCTAGTACGTGCAACCATCATCGCGGCACTTGCGACCTCCCCTTGTCGAGCATCCATGGCCGCCTCTTTCGGCCATCGTCCCCTGGAACGTGGGTGTATCGTTGAGAATCCGTCTAGCCGAGGTAAGGGATCCCTTGTTGAACAGAGCGATCTATTTCTTGCTCCCTTCATCTCCCTTCGAAGTTGGTTCCAATGGCTCCAAAGAGGCATGCATCCGGCAAGGAAAAGGTGGAAGAATCTCGTAGACAGAAAGAAGTACGGGCTAAAATTGATGAACAAAATGCCCTCAAGCAGAAGCCCACGCCCGCACAGTTTAAAATGATGCATCCAAAAGTTCTTCGACCATGGGCTGTTGATTTTCAAGATCTACATAGAGCTCTTCCCGAACTGTTACCGTTAACAGAAGCTCAGCCAAATTTAGGTACGCTCATGCCTGCTCACCGAAAGATCTACCATTCACTCGTTCTCCAATTTTATGGTAACATGGCTGTTAGAAAGGGCAAGTATACTACTGTCGTCAATGGCCAAATTATCACTCTTTCTAAGAAGTTTCTTGCACGTGCATTTGATTTACCTGATGCTGGTGACACCTATGAGAATGCAATGTGTGGCGACCCGGATTCCGGATACCAGATATACCCGGTAGGACAACTAATACATGTGATACCACATGGAACCCGTGAGGCCTCCCAAGAGCGGTAAAGCTCCTAAGGGAAAAAGGATTGTCGTGTAGTACATTGAACTGATAGATATAATGGCAAGAATTAAATTTCATTAGATCGGGTTGCTAAAGTAGCAACAATAAAATTACAATTTAATTAACAGATTTTAAACAATTATATACCAGAGTCAAGTCCAAAGCTAAAGATAACAGTCTAGCAGTACAGTCGACAGAAAGAAAAGACGTACCAAGAAGTCGGGGGAAGCCCGACGGAGGTACCAGTTGACAGCTACGACTCGAACTCCAGGACCCGCGGAAGCAGAACAAACACATCACCCCACCTGAAAAGTAGGGGTGAGCCTCGTGTCACTGGCTCAGTAGGGGTCACGCTGATCCCCACTGAAAAACGTGCAGTAACACGGAACAACAGGAACAGTAGCAAGAAACAACACTAGAAAGCTACAAAAGAAAGGGAAGCAGGAGTGGGGAATAGGTAAGGACAAGGGGAATAACCCGAATAGGCAAGCAGGCCTAGAAAGGGAAAGAGGAGTATGGAGCAGCAAGGAAAAGGGAAAAAGTCAAACGAAACACCCCAACCTACACCTACAACAGGCCTACAAAAGAAGGACTAGAAAAGACCTAGGCAGGCACAGGAAACACGACCGGAGTGTCGTGCACCGGAGAAGACACAGACCTCGAGTACAGCCATGGAAAGGCCAACCCGGACAGGTCACGACAACCCCACAAGTGTCTTGACTAACAGCTGCGTACCGCCGATGCGAACACGGCCGAGTCGCAGACCCACGTGGAACCACAAGAGTATCAAGCAACTCGCAAGGCTGGGAAGCGACAAGCAAGAGGCGAAACAAGAACAAACAAAGTGCTAGCCAGGGTCACGCCCGTCGGCGTCAGTCCTCTGCCCCTGACCACGTGTGCACACACTAGCTCCTGCCTAGAGCCAGGCCTCTAGCTAGTTTTCTCCCCCCGTAGGACGCTACGGTAACCGCAGGAGCCAACGAAAACTAGCTTACAAACCGTATATCGGGGTCACCCCTCGACTGCTGGACATCTAGGGCAACGATAAGAGGAAGCTCGAAACGCGGCGCTGAAGTACAGACAGTCGAACATGCACTGTCACCCGTACCTCAAACACCGAAGGCAGCACAAGAAACTGCCGACAGACTCGGAAACGTAGTCTTAGCCTTCATAGGAACATCAACCGACGTCCACGGGGAAAGCGGCCAGACCACGGGAGCGACAGACAACACCACAACATAGACAGACACGCACACATAGACCTACCCCAAAACAGCCCCTAACATCACCTAGAACGGACCCACAACACACGGCCGCACACCAAAAAGCCCAACGGCCATCACGGCCACAATAGGACTGTAACGGCCTAGCACAGGCGCATTACACGAGCCTGGCGCACCAGGGCGGGCACGTCAGAGTCAACACGCTCGAACTCAAAACGCGAACAGCGTAACGCACGATGCCAGGCGCGTTACGCGAACCTAACGCACGAGGGCATGCGTGTTACGCCAACCTAACGCACAGGCACAGACGCGTTACGCCAACAGACCCAACACAGTCAAAACAGGGTGTAACGGCATGGGGCAGGCGCGTTACACAGCCTGATGCACCAGGGCGGGCGCGTCAGGGGAACTGACTCAAATAGAACAAATAAGGCACAATGGCTGTGACGCACCAGCCGAGACGCGTTAGGGGAGTGTAATGGTCATGGGCATGACCGTTACGCTCACTCAGCCACAAAAAATTAAAACGAACAGATGCTGTGACGGTCTGTCGTAGCTCCGTCAGGGACTGTGACGGTCCCTAGAATGACCGCTACACCGGTCACGGCGGGAAAATAGTGGAAATGCCAAATTGGGCTGTTCCACGCCCCATTCACGCCGAAGCACACGGGAAACAAAGGTAGACAATGAAAAATAACTTCAAGAGGCTGAAAAGCCCACATGCAAGCGTCGGATCGCGAAAATGGGGCGATTTCATCAAATCGACCCAAAATGAGTCACTAGGGTTCTCGGACCCATACCGGCCCCGAATGACAACCGATCGACACGAAACTGACATGAATGGGATCCAGATATCCCGGCGGTCATTTTGACACTAACCACATCACAAATGGTTGCCGTTCTCCGGCGAACCCTGAAAACGCCAAAAACTATGATTTTCACTAAACTGGCCCGATCTCCCCCGATCGAGCACCAAACAACGCACAAAAGCAGGGAAAACGTGCAGAAGGAAGTGGCGGTCCATCTCCCTACCTCCACCGAAGAAATCGTGCCCCGAAGTGACAAAACTACACCGAAAACCGCACCGCAAGCTCAAACATCGGCTTTGAATCCACTGTTCGGGATCGCGCCAAAACCACTCCATCCTTGCCCAGTCGCACACCCAACCAGCTCCACTACATCCCCAGCACTCGCCCCTAGGTCCTTCGTCTGCAGCCAGAGTCGAGAAGGCAAAAATGGGAGAGAAACGGAAGAGAGAGACGGCGGCGGCGTGAATGAGAAGGAGGAGAGAGGAAGGAAAAGAAATTAGGAATTTCCCTAATTTCTGAAAAATCTGATTTTTGGCCCTAACTCGGAAAAATACGCAAAAATAGCCAAAACGACCGTCTCGGAGAGTACGTCGTCGCTATAGCATCCACGAGTCGATGAACTGACAAATAAACTCACCGTAGGGTTCCGTAACTAGTACGAGAGAAAAACTCACACGGATCGTAAAACTCAACTCGGGAGCTACAAAAGTGAACTGAAACTCACCGAAAAGGATCCAAAAGACCCAATAAGGATCCAACAAAGATCCGGGACATTACACAATGCATGCTGAGCATGAGGTTTATCAGATAATGACAGGGGAAGATATGGGGGACAGGTCCGTTAGCGGCTTAAATGCCAATCATTTCCCCCCTCTTCAGCGCATTCGCCATCACATGCTTACTACAATTTTACTTCCCAAGGCTGGGAGAAGAGAAAAGGTCACCGATCAGCAAATGTTTCTGTTATATGGTCTGCTGCAAGAAGATCACATTAATTTTCCTTCAGTTATTCTTGATCACATCACAAGTTGTACCCAAAATCACAGTAGAACACTCCCGTATGCCGCTGCCTTAACTGTTGTTTTTCGTGCGGCTAACCTTTCACTCAAAGATGAGCCTTGTCAAACACTGCGGGAAGCTGACATTTATACTATTAACTCGGTTTGTAAGAACATGGGTTATGTATGGAATGCTCAAGGACGCCTAGTTCGGACACTCAAAGTTGTGCCAGAAAAGGATCCCGATGATGCTTCGGATGATGAAGAGGTCGATGCTCAACATGAACAAGGAGGCACCTCCGGAACTCATGCAGCCTTCGCGGACTTATCTGGTTTACAACTCTCGATGGAGACTATGGGTGGTGAGGTGGGTCACCTCAGGGAGACGGTGGACGTTCTTACTCAGGATGTGGCGGAATTGAAGCTTCATCACACCACATATTTACAGGAATTTCAGTCTATCAATACCTCCCTTGATTCTCTAAAGACTGCCATGGATGCTCAAACCGCACAGTTCACTACCATAGTTGATTACATTCGCCGTCCACCTACTCCACGTTCCTCCAGATCGGAATGAATCCTGTTGTGACATGTTGGCATTGCTATTTGTGCCCCGGTTCCCCCTTATTTTTGTTGATGTCAAAGGGGGAGATAGATGTGTCTCTATGCTGCTACTACTAGGTTGCTTATTATTAGGTTGCTTACTATGTGTGTTTTGCATGCTTGCATGCTTGCTTGTTCACATGCATTTAGTGAGCTTTCAAGTCTTTGCATTTAGTCTAAGAGTCTTCTTTAGTCATTTTATAGGATGGCATGCTCAGTAGTGGTGTCCAGGTGTTTCATGGTTCAACTGTCTTCCAATGAAATTGCTACTTTTGGCTGTGAAATTATTGTGATGTTGTTGCCATCCTGTTCAACAAATATGAAAGCTTGTGGTTCAATGCTTGAATGTTCAATCATTTTCCTGATAAGGCTATCATGGTTACTTATTGATCCTTTTATCACCTTCATACTGATCAATCTCATTTTGTTGAACAGTAGCACATAGCATTTTTGTCATCATAAAAAAGGGGGAGATTGTTGCTCCCAAGATTATGATGTGTGGTTCAAAGAGTTTTAATGATGTCAAATGCAATGTTGCTAAATGGCTTAATGATCTAATCTAATTGATTTGTTGAGTTCATGGTTTATGAAATGGGAATGTTTATGATTCATTGTTAGTTTGAGATTAGAAATCCTTCATAACTGTGTGTTGAATTGTTGATATCATTGTCATGTTGATTTGGTATAATCTCAGCACTTGGACTTGCCGATCCATGGCAAACTTATTGGAGAACTTCTATACTCTTATGAAACATTTGACAATGGTTTTTGGAAACCCGTGAGTTGAGGAAATTAATGCTACTTGTGTAAGTCTTTCACAAGGCCACATTTCAAAATGGTTCGGATTGATAAATATATGCACTCAGATATATGTGCTTACTTGTGCATAAACTTCTCATGGATGGTCAATGGAGTTCATAAACACATGCCTTTGCATCCTACAGGTAAGAACATGGTAAAAGCAACAAGGGTAAGATTCTTTCATCATTCATAGATTCATGACTTAATGAGAAATGCATGAGTGGATTTGTACTATGAATGCCAATACAAATTTAATTTTCTCGAGGTGTTCTTGCAGGTAGGAAGGACTTCCAATACCCAACTTATAATGGCAAAACCCCGGTGTGGTTGTATGTTTAGTTTCTAGTTCATTGGGAATTTTTGGGCTCACAACTGCTTGGTGTCGACACCTCGTGTCGACACCATTTTCTCCATGTTCTGCCGTTTTATAATTTCTTCAGTCAGGAGGCTGGTGTCGACACCTGGTGTCAACACCCAATCTTTTTTGTACTGGCCAGCAGTTTTCTGCTATAGGCCATGTCCTGGTGTCGACACCATCTGTGGATTGCATTGGCCGGTAGTTCCCTACTATGGCCCTGGCCTTGGTGTCGACACCTGGTGTCGACACCACTGCGGAGCCGCGATTGTGGACTTTCACGTCCATGGCCAAAATGTCAAACTAGTCTGGTCCTTCAGCCTCAAATCACTCCTAGATTCGTGGATCTGGTCCCCAGGGTGTCCCTTGACCGATCTGGAAGCATAAAACCGTCTCATTGATTCACAAACCCTAATGAAGGAGTGAGATCTGAAATTAGTGTTTGCCTTCTAACCCTTGTGAGTGCAGGATGCAGGCAGCTGCTCTAGGGCTTCTTCCACATCATTCTAAGCTTAAATGTGAAAGGAAGAATGAAGTTTCAAGTCTCCAAATGTTCCTCTGTTGCAAGCTGCTTAGAAATCCAAGATACAACCATTGTCTATGCAAGAATCGATCATCCTCCTTCAAGAACGGTCTTCATCCTGCAAAAGTGCTCAAGTACATTCGAAGGAGAGAAAGGGGGAGATCTAATCACTGCAAATGTTCTCTATTCTAATCTTCTCAAGTCTCTGCTGTTTGAGTTTGAATATTTGTTGTAATCTTTGAACTTATTGAACCGCATATATGTGTGTATGTGCTCGTGATCGTTGATACGAGTGTGTGTGTATGTGTGGTGTCCAAGATAGGCTACCGTGTGTGTGTTGGCTGTTGTTACAGCGTGTGTGTGGCTCACCTCATTGTGGAGCATTAATCCTCGCGTGTGAGGGGTGGATGTAGGGGACACGTTTGTGTACCCGAACCACCTAAAAATCCTGTGCCTCCGTTGTTGTTTGTTATTCGTGCTTTGTAACGAGTGGGCTTCATGCTTAGCTGAGCGATCTCGAACTCCGTCAATGATTTCATACTTTCATCTACGAGTACTCACGAGAGAGATCTTGTTCTGGCAAGGTTGAGTGCTTGTGTGACTAGAAATCCTTCTAGTTTGTAATTCTTATTCCAACTAGCATCTCTTTTAGTAATTAATTTTTATTTGGACAATCAATTCACCCCTCCCCTCTTGATTGCCACCATGCGGGACACAACACATACATACCAACAAAGCTGTAGGCCGAGCGTAGACTGGTACCTGCCACGATGTTCGAGCAACGGATAGCTATTTGGTCACTTAGATTAACCTTTGCACTAATCAGTGGAGTGATCCAGGTCCATAACTCTGCTGCCAAGTCACCTTTTATAGATAGGTGATTAAGGTCCTCTGGAGCAGGAGATTTGTAGCAACTACATTTTGATGCCAGTGGGATACCGCAATCTGCCACCCTGCTATCTATAGGCACTGCACGGTGGACAAGTTTCCAGAAGAAGTTGGCCGCCCTTGGAGCAATGCTGGAATGCCAGAGATTAGCCCATGGACGTCTTACTATACTTGTCGACCTCAGTAAGTTGCAAGTCGACTTAACCGTGAATATACCTCATGTTATGTCAGTCCATATACAAGAGTCAGCCTCACATCTCAAGTGAATATGGGGTAGACAGTGGCCATTGTTAACAAAGGTCCTAGCTGCATGAGTGGGATCTTGAATTACCTCCCTGACAGAAGTCCTGGGTAAATCCTTAATCCTGCTAAACTCACCTTGCTGAATAGTGCTGATGAGAGGCCCCCATCCTGTCCAGTTATCTTTCCAAAAATCAGCTCAATTCCCATCACCAATCATCTATCTAGAATTATTTATGATAAGATTCTTAGCCTGCTGAAAGATACCAGAGGGCATGCCTGCTGGAAAAGGCCTAGTGCAGTCAAAGAAACTGGTTTTAGTGAACCTCTGTCGGGCATATGAAGACCATAGAGAGGAGCCATGGATAATTATCCACCGAGCTTTTATAGCTAGGGAAACCTGAACCTGATGAAGGTCCCTAATGCCAAGACCCCCTTCCATCTGTGGCTTTTGGATATCATTCCAAGCAACCCAATGGCGACGCCTCAGTCCTTTAGAACCCTGCTAGAAAAAATTTGCACATAGGCGATCAATAGCATTGATGATAGATTTGGGGATAAAACAAGCCGAAGCTAAATAGACTGGGATGCTTCGGAGGATAGAATTAATGAGAATGGCTCTCCCCGCCTGAGAAAGGAACTTGGATTGCCAACCCTCCAATTTTGGTTGCACTTTATCCACAATGAACATGAAGTCCGAACATTTATATCTCCCTTTCTTCATAGGAATTCCTAGATAGCAAAAACCTTCAGCTTGAAACTTGTACCCTGTCAATGTGTGTATGGACTGCTTGAGTGCAAGGGGAGCTTTCACTGATATAGTAAAACTACTTTTACCTACATTAACTTTCTGGCCAGAACTGTGTTCATATCTTGTAATAAACTACTGGAATGAGCTGATATTATGCTTGCTAGCATTCATGAAAGTCATCAACATATAGGAGATGGGAAACTTGGATTGCATTCCTTGGCCCACTGTATCCCCTTAAAGCTCCTCACTGGAACAAGGCTGCTAGACCTCTACTAAGCACTTCAGAGGCTAAGATAAATAGATAGGGAGCTAGAGGATCACCCTGCCGAATTCCTCTACTAGACTTAAAGAACGCTGCCATGACTCCATTGAAGTTAACTGAAAACCAGCAGTTAGATAAAATCATGCCAATGTATGAGGTGAATCTAGTGCTAAATCTGAACTTTCTCAATACTGCAAGAATAAAGTCCCACTCCATTCTATCATAAGCTTTGGCCATGTCTAACTTGAAAATAGCATTGTGGCCCCTAACCTTCCTGTCAATGTCCATCATCAACTGTCTGGCTAGTGCTACATTATCCAAAATATAACGGCCCTTGACAAATGCCCCTGGTTCCTTAGAGATCAAATTTGGCAGGATTGGGGCTAAACACTTTGAAATGATACAAGAGATGATTTTATAGGAGAAATTACACAGACTAATTGGATAGAAATCATTAGAGGATTTAGGCTCCTGCACATTTGGGACTAGGGTAATGATGGAAGAAGAGATACCTCTGGGGTTAGGAAATCCCATAAAGAAACTTTAGGTCACTGCTATAACTTCACTACCAATAATGTCCCATGTGAAGTCCCGCGATCAATGACACCCAGGAGGGGGGTGAATTAGGTGTTTACAAATTTTAAGGAAACTTTTAGCCTATTATAAAATATGTGATAGAATGCTAGTTAAGAGATTCAAAACTATTTGTACACAAATTGGATTTATCAAACTTTATATGATAAGATATAGATTATGCAAGATATACGAAGATAAATCCAGAACAACAATTTAAACTAACGTTTATGTAGAATGGAGATAGAGGAAATGGAGTAAACCACACAATACAAGCACAATGCACAGCGGTTTTTAAGGTGGTTCGGATGCAACGACGGCAATCCTACGTCCACCCCTCACCAAACCCGGTGAGGCTTCACTCAGGGATAAATCCACAAACGGAGACGATGCTCCAACCACACACGTAGGACGACGCCTGCACACACACACGGGGACGCGCCCCAACACACACACACACACACACACACACACACACACACACACACACACACACACGGAGATGAGGTCTCCAACACGATCCAACAACCGGATCAACAACACACACACTTGCTGCCACAAGTGCAGCAATCCACACACACGAGACAGAATGGATCTAAAAGATCCACACACACACAAATGCAGATCTAGGAAGATCCACGCACCCACACGAATCAAATACGGCACACACACACACGCCCACGGATCCAACAACGATCCACACATACACAAGTTCTTCAGTTTATGATGAACATAATACAACGCCCAAATCATAAAGACGATGAGGCTTAGTTTAGAAAACTCTTGATTTGGGTTCCCTTTGAATGCATGCTGGGGGGTTGAGAATGGATGAAGAACACTTGCTGTACGGAGTACTGTTCACGGCTACAGTACCCTTCTTCTTCACTTGGACAATCTTCCTTTGATCTCTTCTTGAAAACATTGCTTGCTTCTTGATAGCCTCCCCCTTGATCTCTCTTTGTTGGTTGCTTGCTTCTTCACTTCATAGATGCTTGTTGGCTTCAGAAGTACCTTGAATGGGTTGGAGATAGATGAAGAACTTGCTACATGAGGTACTGTTCACGGAGCTACAGTACCCTCTTCTTCCTCCTTGGACAGCCTCCCCTTTGGATCTCTTGGATAATTAGGGTTATGACTCTAATAGGATGATTTATAACCCTTGGAAGGTCTATGGACAAGCCCTAGACCAGATCCATAAATTCTGGAGGGTTTGGTGGCTTTGGGATTAAACAATAGCAAGAGGAGATGCTTCTTTCGAGATAGACAAAAGTCAATATTTTTGGCGTATTGGGGCTGGAGGTTGACCTGCAGAGGCTGGCGGTCGACCGCTACTGAGAGAATTACTGGCCGTTGGTTTCTGCGAATTCCGGTCTACCGCTACTGGGCTGGCAGTCGACCGTCACTGTGAATCCCTGTAGGCGGTGAGCTGCTGGCAGGGGCGGTCGATCGCCCCTGAGCTGGCGGTCGACCGCCAGCTGGGCAGACCCCGGGTTTTCTTGGGTCGGTCTGTTAACCTCTTCAGCTCCGTCGCTTAAGTCCTTTAGCAGCCCGTTCATGTCTGTGGCATCACCCTTGACAGTTTAGAAGGTGTCAACAGAGTCTTTGACCTTGTGGATTTTTACTGAGTGTTTTGACCAATGGTTCTTGACAGTAAATGACATATACCACCTGTTTTGGATTGTAGAGAAGTAGGGTGCTTATCCACACGTTTAGTTCACCAGGTGACTGCCATGAGTTTAATCTTACAAGTAAGATAGTCAGGGTTAATACCATACTTGCTCACATTAAGGAGGTTATGAAATCTCTTGCCTTTTGTAAAACCAATTCAATCAAGCAAGAATCACAACCATGTACCGTTGCCATTTGCCATCTCATTTGCCATCTCAACCATACATAGATAACAAGAGCATGAGCAATCAACCACAAGTTTAGTTATGATCACTTAATCACACATTAAGTTTAGTTATCATCAAAACCATAACTTAACAATCACAACAATCATCAAAATCATAACTCAACAATCTCCCCCTTTTTGATGATGACAAACTTAATGATGATTCAACAGAATGGCACATATATTCTTCTCCCCCTGTCACACACAATCATCAATTTTTCTCCCCCTTTGACATAATCAAAAAGTGGGTTGATGCAGATCTTTCTCTCCCTGTGACATGATCAACAATATCAACCAGCTGGTAGAAGCCAAATTAGGAAGAACATTGAACCAGCAATAGCCCATCTTATCAAATCAGAAGAAGCAAGGGCAAATCATGGACAAACAAATCAACATGATTCCAGTTAGATGAGATCAAGTGGTGATTAGCCTCACAAGTCAATATGATACCATCCAAAGCAAATACAGTCAAGCATGTATTGATACCAATTGAATGTAATGATTAGCCTCAAGGATATGAACTAGAAGAGGAAGATGTCCATAAGATGATGTCTTCAGCATGATAGCAATCGAAATCTAGATCCCATGTCAGATTTTCACAACAAGCAAGAGCTGGAGGACATATCAAAAGGATTTTCTTGATTTTCAAATTTTTTTTGAGTTTCATATTTTGGTTTGAAATGTATGAAATGCAACACATGCAAGTGATGCCATTTGAGATGTATAATCAAACAAATATGTATATGTACATGCAACACATCCCCCCCGTACGTATATAAGAGGGTATAGGTATAGGAAGGGTGCATGAGGGTCATGATAATCGGAATGCACATGTGTAGCACATGGGAGCTTGTGCAATTATATAGTAGAATCATGCAATTGCTAATCCAGTCAATCAACTTTCTAAAAATATATTAAATCAAATTTCTAGATGTGTAAGTGAGTAACATGAAAAATGATAGTTACAATATGGATATTCAGATTCTCAGATTAACACAAGGAGACATTTTACAGACTGCACTTCAATTTTGATAATAGCGTATTGGAGGCAACGCTCTACCACAATGAGTTTTCACCATCATTTTTCAACTCAACCAATAACACAAGATAGTCAGAATTTTTCAAGAGTGATTAGGTTCAAATAATTCCTTTTTACGTGAGTACACGCATGGAGCTCATGCCAGAATCCCCGGTTACTCAGAATACTGAACCATTTCACCCCATTTTGAACAGAGTACTAGTCAACACTTTTAGATATGAACCACATCACGTCTCAGGTGACATGTGCCCAGTTTACTCAGGGAGATCGAGCATTGCTCTATCTTTCATTTTCATCCCAAATTTTTAAACAGGATTGGTAGGCAGCTTTTTTCTCAACTGTCTCTTCAACATACATGCAGCAAGTTTAACATCTCGAGAGTGTTGAAAAGAAATTCATATATCCTTATCTTTAACACTCATTTTTACATTTTGTGCATGAAGTGTGCGAATTTGATTCAGCATGTATACTGAAAATATCATGAATACACAATAGTACAACTCCCCCTAAATAGATGCACTTATAAAATATAAATTCCCCCAGAGTGTACGACATGAAACACTCCAATAATGTCTCAAATGAAACATTATTTATCAAGAAGACATAAGGTCATAGAAGTTTCAAGGATGGGCGTGAATAACATATAATAGCAAGCAAGCACACATTGGGAGTTTATGCAAATGAACTATGACATGCATGCGAGCAATGTGGTGACAATTTGATACCAATTGAATGGACAATATGATACCAATTGAATGGATGCCAACTGAATGAACTAAGTGCGACTAATGCATGAGTTCCAATGCAAGACAACGTATTAGCATATAAGAATGCGATGCAATGTGCAAAGTGATTCAGACTTTTGATTTTCATTTGAATGGTCTAAAAGCACCTTATGCATGCATGCATGTATGCAAGATGAGAATGACAAACAGGATGCAAAAGTAAGATAAGAGCTTTGATTCCAATCCAATGTGACAACTTCCACATGAGACTATTCACTTTCAATTAATGGTTCAAACAAGCATCTTTTTCTGATATGATCTTTATGAATGAGGCTGCATACATGATCACAATTAAACAATGCAACCTAATTTTTAGAATTGTTCAAAATTAGATTTTCAGAAATCTTTTATAAGTTTTGAAATTAGAAATCATTCACAAGCCAAATATTTGAATCATGAGCAAAAACATATTTTCAATTGAAATAACTCAGTTCAAAGATTCATTTATAGATCAACCATTTGACTTCTTTGAGTTCTAGTACGAGACAGAGAACGTTGATCTAAAGACCAACTCACGCATAGTGAGAGTTCCCAGGTGGATGTGACCCACCTTTTCACTACTCAGTATTTGATATATCAGATACTCAATTGAGCTCAGATGTCATCATGCAATTCAAATTGAGAGATATTCAATAGCCAATCACCTCATACACATTTCTCAAGATTTTCAATTTGGTTCAAGCAATTTGACAAAATCATCACATCATGCTAGGGCAACAACATGTCAGGTTTTTAGAATATTTACCTGAGTTCAGCAGACCTGTTGAGAGGTGCATTCCATAATCTCCCACATGCAAATGTCAAGATTCATCAACAATGTTTATGCATGAAAATGGATATGCATTCTAATAACAAAACTAATTTTTTTTTATCTTCATTCATGGAAATATGGTTAAAACAACTATGAGTTTTTCAAACATAGCTCAGAAGTTAATTTCCCAATACTTGTGCCTTGAGCATCCGTCATCTTCCAAGTCTTCCACCTGCAATTCAAACAAGGTACAAATCAATTCATCCATAATGCTCATTTCAAAATCTTCTTGTATAATCCCTGTAAAATAATCATATAAAGCATTATTAATAGTTCCAGGGATGGTAATAATCACATATGCATGAACCACTAAAAGGACTTTACCTGATTTTCTCATGAACAATGGTTGATCAACTTTATGTGTTGCGGGCCTTTTATACCATGCCTTGGGTAATTATCTAGATCACTTTCTGTCTCCTGGAGGCGGATTGAGGAGATTTTTATCATTTTCATCCATGCAAGATATTCCTCAGTTGATTCAAGCTTGGTGATGACTAGCCCATCATCATTTAAATTTTTTGGAGTATAATCTGCATCCTAGGACAAGAGGACTTGAGTTGTCAATTTCGATTCAAATTTATTGACAATGGCATGACAAATTATTTTAACAACCAACATCCCCTAGACAGCTCTAGATGCAATGCATGACTCATGTGTGAACCTAAACATTAATCCCATATAACGAATGCGGTTGCTCCCCCTTAGGGTGTGTATGAATGTAAGATGTTCAGTTACCATCCAATGCCATATGCAGCCTGTAACTAATTGACTCATAGTACCGGGCAGAGAACTTAGATCCGAAGATCACCTCACCCGTAGTGATAGCTTTCAGACAGGCAAAACCTGCCCTTCCACATGTCACCATTTGATATACTACATAGTCAAGGGTGGTGAAGGTAGGAGGATTGCTATGCATTATCACATGAATTCACAATATTCAACTTATGCATGACAGTACGTGAAAGTGTATGCAAACTCAATATATGTAGTGAAATCATGATCTGAAGAATCTTCAACCTCTCCTATAACAAGATGTTATATGACAAGTGATGTACACATAGATATGCAAACAACTATGGATGGAATGAATGTACAGATATGTGCATTATCACAAGACTATTCAGCACATTATGAATCAAACCAATGACACAATTACTGAAGAAAGTGAGAGGGATATCTCCTGAGTTTCTAAATTTTAGTTTTGGTTTTTCTTTTAACCTGACTTATGCCACTTGGCCCGTGTGCCTTACCTTCTTGATGAAAATAGATTTCATGATTTTCATTCCCAAGGCACACCTGCAAAACAGATTTCTCATTTAGCCTTCTTAGGTACCCAAATCCTTTTGGATCCTTGTGGGTTAGCAGTAACTTTGGCATGCAATTTCCAATTTTTAACAACATTCAAGTCATAATTTTTCATGAGAAAATAATCATGCATAACATTCCCAGATTTGCCAAAGTGATGGGGGGAAGCACGTGGCATCACATTTTTCTATCTCATTGGCTCTACTAGTTTATGTATGTGAGCATGACTTGTTGAGTGAAGACTCTCTTTCTTCATGAGTAACTAGCAGTATAACTTGGTGTGACCTCTTTTACCACAATGATTATAATGCATGGAAGATTTTGTGGTGAAGACTTTCTTTACATTTTTCAAAACAGCTTGGTTCCTACATGCTCTCAAGTCATCATTCTTTATAATGAAGCAATTATGCATAGCATGTCCATGTTTTCCACAATAAAAGTATGTGAGTTTCTTTCTAGTTGGTTGTCTGTGTGTGGTAGAAGTATGTTCAACATGCGTGGGTGAGCTAGCAGCATTTATGGATTTTTGATGTAAATTGATTTTCTTTGTGGATGCATGTGTGTGTGCAACATGATTTTTCTTTTTTAGATTTTCATTTGATCTTTTTATTATCTGTGAAGAAGATTGATTTGGGGACCCATTTGATGTGCTGGCTATGTTTAAACTGTGCACAAGAGATGTATAAACTTTGTTTTCAAACTTCTTTTTGTTCACAGGATTGTAGCCCAGCCCATCCTTTTAAAAATTCACTTTCATCCCCAACAATTTATTCAAGTTATCTTGACCATTTACAAATCTAGATAATGCATCATTCAAGTCAAGAATTTCAGATTGAAGAGATGAAATTTGTAATTCAGAATTGGCAAGTTCTTCTTCATAAGTAGAAAGACTTACATTCAACATGGCATTGGTAGTCTTAAGGCATTCTACTTCTTGCCTAAATTCATCCACATTTTCACATTCTCTAATAACCACAGATTTCTCTTTTTCAAGACTCAACAATCTTTCAAAAATGACTTTATTCAATTCCTTTAGTTTCTCATTTTCTTTAACAAGCTTTTCATCATGAATCAGTTCATTTATCAAGGTTTGATCATCGGCCATTGAATTCAGTTTTGCAGTCATATCCTTATTTTCATTTCTTAAGGAACATATTTGATCTTTGTTAAATTCAATGTCAAACACATGAGCCTCAATCATTTCCTCTGGATGCAAGCATTTTTTACAAGAGGAATTACACTTATTTTGTTCGGCATCCTTTTTTAATTTTTTATTTTCAGATTTTAACTTCTTGTATTTTTCAGCAAGATCATCATATGCAATCAACAAGTCTTCATAGCTAACTTCATCTTCATTATCAGAATCAGAATTTACCTTTGAGCTGGATTCAATTTGCTGATCACTCCCTTGATCACTTGTGCCTGCCATCAGGCATTCGTCTTCATGCTCTTCCCGGACTTTGGTTAATCCATCCAAGATATCTTTCGCGAATCTGCAATGGGAGACAAAAGGAAATTGATTTGAATTGACTGCAGCAGTAAATAACTTTAAAACTAAACAATTTTGACCATGTTTAATCTTTTGATTTGCATTCCATACACTTTTGTCCTTAAGCAATTCATATGGACCATGTGAAATAAGCTTCCATAGCTTAGGGTCGTATGAATTGACTGGACTACACATCCTTCCTAACCACACATCGAAATTGTAATTATCAAACACCGGTGGAGAATTCAAAGTGTACATAATGGTAGTCAATGATCTGGATCACTCTAGATCGTTAGATCTATCAAATTAGAGCCTTGGCTCTGATACCAATTGAAGTCCCGCGATCAATGACACCCAAGAGGGGGGTGAATTGGGTGTTTACAAATTTTAAGGAAACTTTTAGCCTTTTATAAAATATGCGATAGAATGCTAGTTAAGAGATTCAAAACTATTTGTACACAAATTGGATTTATCAAACATTATATGATAAGATATAGATTATGCAAGATATACGAAGATAAATCCAGATCAACAATTTAAACTAACGTTTATGTAGAATGGAGATAGAGGAAATGGAGCAAACAACACAATACAAGCATAATGCACAGCGGTTTTTAAGGTTGTTCGGATGCAACGATGGCAATCCTATGTCCACCGCTCACCAAACCCGGTGAGGCTTCACTCGGGAATAAATCCCCAAACGGAGACGATGCTCCAACCACACACGCAGGACGACGCATGCACACACACACACGGGGACGCGCCCCAACACACATACACACACGCACACACACACACACACACACACACACACACACACACACACACACACACACACACACACACACACACACACACACACACACACACACACACACACACACACACACACGGAGACGAGGTCTCCAACATGATCCAACAGCCGGATCAACAACACACACACTTGCTACCACAAGTGCAGCAATCCACACACATGAGACAGAATGGATCTAAAAGACCCACACACACACAAACGTAGATCTAGGAAGATCCACGCACACACATTAATCAAATACGGCATACACGCCTACGGATCCAACAACGATCCACACACACACACAAGTTCTTCAGTTTATGATGAACATAAATACAACACCCAAACCATAAAGACGATGAGGCTTTAGTTTAGAAAACTCCTGATTTGGGTTCCCTTTGAATGCATGCTGCGGGGTTGAGAATGGATGAAGAACACTTGCTGCACGGAGTACTGTTCACGGCTACAGTACCCTTCTTCTTCACTTGGACAATCTTCCTTTGATCTCTTCTTGAAAACCTTGATTGCTTCTTGATAGCCTCCCCCTTGATCTCTCTTTGTTGGTTGCTTGCTTCTTCACTTCATAGATGCTTGTTGGCTTCAGAAGTATCTTGAATGGGTTGGAGATAGATGAAGAACTTGGTGCACGAGGTACTGTTCACGGAGCTACAATACCCTCTTCTTCCTCCTTGGACAGCCTCCCCTTGGGATCTCTTGGATAATTAGGGTTATGACTGTAATAGGATGTTTTATAACCCTTGGAAGGTCTATGGACAAGCCCTAGACCAGATCCATAAATTCTGGAGGGTTTGGTGGCTTTGGGATTAAACAATAGCAAGAGGAGATGCTTCTTTCGAGATGGACAAAAGTAAATATTTTTGGCTCATCGAGGCTGGCGGTCGACCTGCAGAGGCTGGCGGTCGACCGCTACTGAGAGAACTGCTGGCCGTTGGTTTCTGTGAATTTTGGTCGACCTCTATTGGGCTGGCGGTCGACCACCACTGTGAATCCCAGTAGGCGGTGAGCTGCTGGCAGGGGCGGTCGACTGCCCCTGAGCTGGCGGTCGACCGCTAGCTGGGTAGACCCCAGGTTTTCCCGGGTCGCTCCGTTAACCTCTTCAGCTCCGTCGTTTAAGTCCTTTAGCAGCCCGTTCATGTCTGTGGCATCACCCTTGACAGTTTAGAAGGTGTCAACTGAGTCTTTGACCTTGTGGATTTTTACTGAGTGTTTTGACCAATGGTTCTTGACAGTAAATGATATATACCACCTGTTTTGGATTGTAGAGGAGCAGGGTGCTTATCCACACGTTTAGTTCACCAGGTGACTGCCATGAGTTTAATCCTGCAAGCAAGATAGTCAGGGTTAATACCATACTTGATCACATTAAAGAGGTTATGAAACCTCCTGCCTTTTGTAAAACCAATTCAATCTAGCAAGAATCACAACCATGTACCGTTGCCATTTGCCATCTCATTTGCCATCTCAACCATACATAGATAACAAGAGCATGAGCAATCAACCACAAGTTTAGTTATGATCACTTAATCACACATTAAGTTTAGTTATCATCAAAATCATAACTTAACAATCACAACAATCATCAAAATCATAACTCAACACCATGCTACTGTGTAGAAATCTCCTGAGAAGCCATCAGGCCCAGGAGAACTGGAGCACTTGAGGGACCAAACAGCTGCGCGTATTTCATCTCCATCTGGAATTGAACATAATGTAGAATTCTGATCATCAGTGATAGACTGTGGAATATATTCCAGCAAGGACATGTCAACAGAGTGCTCCTCCAAAGAGAATAGGTTCTTGAAGTAAATCTCTACCTATTTTCGGAGAGTGTCCTCGTCTTTACACCATATATCTGACTCTCCCAGCTTAAGCCTTCTGTTGAAACCCCTCCACCGATTGCATTGAGCTATTGTATGGTAAAAGGAGGTGTTCCTATCTCCACTCTCAATCTAGTCAATGCGAGCCTTTTGGTTCTAGAAAAATTATTCCCTGTGTAAAGCTTGACGCAGAGTAGCATTTGCTGCATTTGAATTACTTCTATTATCAGATGAAGGGACCTGGTCATAAGTAAATTGTTTCAGCTACACTTCAATTTCTGCTAACCTGACATTTTGGGTGACATCTCCAAATACATCTTTATTCCACTTGCGGAGAGAAATCTTGACAGCCTTCAACCTGATGAATAATCTCACCATGGCATTTGGGTGGTCAACCTGATTTTGATTCCAAGCCTCTGAAACTACTTGTAAGAATGAATTATGAGTACACCACATCTTTTGGAAAATGAATCTAGTGGGGGCAGAGGAAAGACTATCCATGGACAACAACATAGGAGCATGGTCTGAAGGACCTCTTGGTAGGTGCTTCAGTTGCAAGTGAGGCATTTCTAACTAGAAGTGGCTGTTAAGTAGAACTCTATCCAGTCTAGCTCGGATATTAGCTGAACATGTTCGATTATTAGTCCAGGTCATGGTCACCCCTATAAAACCAACATCCAACAACCCTACCGAGCAGGCAAAGGCATTGAACTCAGCCATAGGAGCTAGGGAAGGAATGGCTCCGCCCACCTTCTCTGAAGGCCACATAACACAATTAAAGTCACCACCTACAACCCAGGGGACCAAAACAGAGGCAGCAAATGAGAGTAATTCATTGAACATGTCATGTTTGAGCTGAGGATCATACGAAGCATAAACAAAAGAAAAGTAAGTAGAAATAGCATCTACAATCTTGTTATCGAAGCTGAGGAAGAAGCAGTCGCTGGATTAAGAAGACAACAACAACTTGTTATCGAAGCAGAAAAACCCAGAGGTAGTAACCTCTAAAGGATTCCGGAGGGCTATATTTGTAGAGAAGAAATCCTACTGGAGAATTAGAGTTTGATCGAGAGTAAGATTTCCTACGTAAGAATCCTATTGAAACCAAACCTTCCTACGTATTAATCCTTCCCGATCAAGACCTTCCTGATCAATATTCTACTTCCCAGTTCGAACCAAACGCCACAGTCGAAGGTTCTATTTTTTCTTTCTACATGGATATAGCGCCCATTTAAAGGGTCTTCATTTCATAGAATAGTGCCCTAACAGGGGGTGCCCTTCATAGTTACCCTGATATGATATGAATGTTGTTTACAAGTGCATGTGCATGAAAATAGCGCCCACTCAAGGGGGCTCTATTTCTTAAAATGGCACCTCAATCAAGGGCACCCTTTCCCTTGGCCCATTTGGGTTTAGGTGTAAGGTCCATTTGTGTATGTGGTGTTGTGTATGTGATCTGGGCCTTGGCTAATTTGTTTGTTTTAATTTATTTAAGAACTTTCATTCCTATAATTTATCAGGGTTGCTACACCCTCCCCCACTTAGCAGAATTTGGTCCCCAAATTCAATCGTATATAGCTGTGGAGGGTGCAGAGTACATACCATTCGCAAATAAGTCTGGGAATCTCTTCTTCATGGATTCTTCAGTCTCCCATGGGGCTTCTTGTTCTGAGCATTTGTTCCATTGAACCTTGATCATGGTAATTGTTTTGCTCCTTAGTGTACGAACCGAGCGATCTAGGATCTTTAATGGCTTTTGTTCATACGTGAGATCCTTCTGTATTGCCAGGTCGCCATGATCTATGATGTGGAATGGATCGTGCACATACTTCTTTAACATAGAAATATGGAACACGTTGTGAACCTCAGACAATTGAGGAGGCAAGGCGATGCGGTAGGGAACCTCTCCAACTCTTTCTAATACTTCAAAAGGTCCGATATACCTTGGTGTAAGCTTGCCCTTAACACCAAATCTTCTAATTCCTCACCCTGGAGAAATTTTAAGAAATATGTGATCTCCGACTTGGAATTCGAGATCTCTCCTCCTTGTATCGGCATAAGTCTTTTGTCTAGACTGAGCCATTTGAAGTCTTTCTCTAATTACCTGGATCTTTTCTGTGGTGTCCCTCACCATGTCTGGGCCTAGTAGTTGTTTCTCGCCAACTTCATCCCAACATAAGGGTGATCGACAACTCCTTCCGTATAATGCTTCGAAAGGTGCCATCTATATACTTGCCTGGTAACTGTTATTATATGCAAACTCGACCAAAGGTAAGTGATCATGCCAGCTTCCGCCGAAATCAATGATACAAGCTCTAAGCATGTCTTCTACCACTTAATTCGTTCTTTCGGTCTGATCATCCGTCTGAGGATTAATGGCTGTACTAAAATTGAGTCTTGTCCCCAACGAATGTTGTAGACCCTTCCAGGAGTGAGAAGTAAAGCACGGATCTCGGTCAGACACGATTGAAACAGGAACTCCATGTAGTCTAACTATTTCCTTGACATACAAGGCGGCAAGGACATCAACTGACCATCGGCTCTTGATTGGCAGAAAGTGAGCTGACTTGGTCAATCGATCAATGATGACCCATATTCCATCATGACCTCCCTTAGATTTAGATAGACCCATTATAAAGTCCATACCGATATCCTCCCACTTCCATTTGGGAATATCTAGAGGATGTAGCTTACCAGCATGCTTTTGGTGTTCCGCCTTGACTTGTTGGCATGTGAGACAACGAGACACAAAGTCTGCTACCTCTCTTTTCATGTTGTTCCACCAGAAGGTCCGTTTCAAGTCTTGGTACATCTTGGTAGATCTGGGATGAATCGTGTACCTTGACCTATGAGCTTCTTCTAATATCTTCTTCTTTAGTTCTGGACAATCTGGTACACAAGTTCTTTCCTGGAATAATAAACTTCCATCTGATGCTATCTTGAAGTCTGATCGTCCTTCTAGCTTATCCTTGATTTCTACTAACACGGGGTCACTGTCTTGAAGTTCTTTTATCTCAGAGAGTAGATCCAGTTGTATCCTCATGTGTGATAGAGTAATACAATATTTCTCCTTGTCCATACTTCTATTAAGTTTAGAGAATTGCTCTAGCAATTTCCACTCTTGAATCATACAGTTGGCTAATAAGTCTCTTGGCTTTCAACCAAGGGCAACAGTTACAGGATTACCCTTTCCAAAATGATATTGTATAGTGAAGTCGAAGTCTTTGAGATATTCGAGTCAACGTCTTTGTCTCATATTTAATTCCTTCTGAGAGAAGAGGTACTTGAGACTTTTGTGATCGGAGTATATAGTGAATTGTACTCCGTATAGGTAATGTCTCCAGATCTTCAAGGCAAATACCACCGCGGCCAACTCTAAGTCGTGCACCGGGTAGTTTTCTTCATGCTTCTTCAGTTGTCGGGAAGAGTAAGCTATGACTCTTCCTTATTGTATTAATACACATCCGAAGTCAATGCCAGACGCATCGGTATATACCTCGAATTTCTCTCCTTCAATTGGTAAGGCCAAGACCGAGGTAGTAGTCAAGTGATCTTTTAGAGCTTGAAAGCTCCTTTCACAATCCTCACTCCATTCATAACGGATCTCCTTGCGAGTCAGCCTAGCTTAGAGGCACGGCGATTTTGGAGAAGTCGTTAATGAATCACCTGTAGTAGCTTGCAAGACCCAAGAAACTGCGGATCTCGCTAGCGTTGGTTGGTCTTTCCCAATTCTTCACAGCTTCTACTTTTGATGGATCTACTGATAACCCATCCTTGGATATTACATGTCCTAAGAAGGATACTTCTTCTAGCCAGAACTCACACTTACTGAGCTTTGCATATAACTGATTTGTCCTCAATATCTATAATGAAATCCTCAAATACTCTTCATGTTCTTCCTTGGTCTTAGAATAAATCAATATGTCATCAATGAAGACTACTACAAATTGATCCAGATGAGGCCTGAATATACCGTTCATTAACTGCATAAAGGCTGCATGGGCATTTGTTAATCCAAAAGGCATAACAACAAATTCGTAGTGCCCATACCTCCTCTTGAACACGGTCTTATGAATGTCCTCATCTTTGATTCTCAGTTGGTGATATCCTGACCAGAGATCAATCTTGGAGAAATACTTGGATCCGGATATCTGATCAAATAATTCATCGATCCTCAGCAGTGGATACTTGTTCTTGATCGTGAGGTGGTTCAACTGCCGATAGTCGATGCATAGTCTCATTGATCCATCCTTGTTCTTTACAAATAACACGGGTGCTTCCCCACGGGGAAGTGCTTGGTCTGATAAATCCTTTCTTCAAAAGTTCCATCAATTGCTCCTTTAATTCCTTGAGCTCGGCAGGGGACATCCTATAGGGTGCCTTAGAAACTGGGCCAGCACCAGGGATAAGGTCGATGGCGAAGGCCACTTCTCTTTATGGGGGTAATGCAGGTAAATCCTCCGGGAACACGTCAGGAAACTCTCGAACTACTGGAATGTCTTCTATCTTGGTCTCCTTAGTCTCCTTTATGGTGACAAACGTAAGGAAAGATACACACCATTTCCCTATTAACTTACTAGCTCGGAGGGCCGAAATAAGAGGTGACTTGTTCCAACTCTTTGGGCTACTATAAACAAGTTTCGGTAATTGCTTAAAAGTAACCTTGTCGTTACGGCAATCTACAATTGCATTGTGGGTGGACAGCCAATCGGCTCCTAGTATGACATCATACACTTTCAAATCTAGGCATATCAGGTCAACAGGTAGATTTTTCCCTTTTACTACAACTTTACAATTCGGGTAGTAATGTGTAATATCGGATTCTTCTCCGATCGGAGTGGAGATAACTAAGTCTAACCACTCGAGTTCCATAGATAGAGGATCAGCAAACTTCTTGGAAATGAAAGAATGTGGTGCACTGGTATCAAACAAGACACGAGTAGACTTGGAACAAATCTTTAAGGTACCTTCCACTAGTCCGCCTTCATCTTGTTCCGCCTCCTGAGGAGCTTGGAGACATGCTTGTTTCTTCATTAGGTGCTTTTCGTCTCTGGCTTTTTCATTTATCAAGGGACAATCGAGAATCCGATGGTCACGGCTCCCGCAACGGAGACAAGCTCCGAGTCTTCTCCAGCATTCCTCGGACCTATGGCCGGTCTTCTCACAATGTTTACACGTCTCTTTAGAAGGTGTGGTAGTAATGGAAAAAGGTTTATTACTATTCTCGAGTTTCTTTTCTTGGGAAGAAGTACTTCCATCATTGGTTCTCTTCTTATTAAAAGAGGGCTTGAAATTGACAGTACTAGTAATAGGCTCTTTCTTGTCCTTCCCACTGATTCTGTTGGACAGCTCCGTGGCATCTTCTAGTAATTGAGCTCTTCAAACCATGTCCGAATAGACTTGAATGTCCATTGGTGCCAGTTGGGTGATATATTGAGGCCGAAGCCCATTAAGGAATCTCCTCGCCTTCATCTTCTCAATACTGACTAACTACTTTGTGTACCATGATAATCGAGAGAATTGAGCCTCATACTCGGCCACTGATAGAGTCCTTTGATTGAGTGTGGTGAATTCTGTGGCTTTCTTCTCTTGTATACGATCGGAGAAATATTTGTTATTGAAGTGTTCGGTAAATTCCGCCCATGTGATAGGTTCTTCTTCTAATGTAGCTTCTACGGACTCCCACCAGGAGCGGGCATCCCTTTCCAATTGGAAAGTAGCTAGTAACACCTTCTCCTCGTCCGTGCATTGCATAACACGGAATATCCTTTCTACTTTTTTGAGCCAGTGCTCAGCATCATCGGGGTCTGATGAGCTAATAAACTTTGGCGAGTTCATATTTCTAAAACTACAGTGGAGATCACCCGCTCCACGGTTTGCCCCGCCTTGCGCCAATTGCTGTAGCGCCTATGTAATGCCTTGAATAGTGCGTTGCATATTACGCCACTGGGCACGTTCGGCAGCCATCTTCCTACAAGAAATTTAATTAACTATATTAATATATTTAGGGTTAATGCAAGGGTCTGAGTTCTTAAGTTGACTTAAACACATGGTTCTACCCAATCTCGCCAGGTAAATGCATAACCTATCCTTGGACTTGGGTTTCCTAGGAATTGAATATCCTAGGCTCTGATACCACAAAAACTGTCACGCCCCGAGCGCGGAAGGAACCCGGTACGCATGACGAGTTTATATCGATCATGTCAATCAGAGCATAAGTGTATTTGACACATAGACAGAGTGCGCAAAAGTAAAGATAACTAAGTCCTTTATTAATCATAAACTTTCAAAGTACTTCTATTACAACTCTTGATGAAAGCACTAGGACTCAATAAAAGAAAAAAAATACAATGGATGACTCAAGCAAAAGAAAAAATAGGACTGGATAAAATTTTGACAGTTGGAACGGCTCTAAGCTCTTCACTCATGTCCATCCCCATCCAAATGAATCTTGTCATCAAAATTAGCTAAAAAATAAGGGAAAACACTAGGTGAGCGAACGCTCAGTAGGAATTATATCTCAAGTGCTAGCTAGCTTTAAGTAAATTACATGTTACATGAATGCAAGTATAGCTATGCTTGTTCGCATGAAATGACAATAGATAGAGTGTATAGCAAGAGATGACCTAGAATGAACTAGTAAGATATCCAAGATTTCATGTAATTATATCAAGATAGGCAAGCATGTACGTTTATCAAGTCATGTCAAGAATTGGCTATCACGTTATCAAGCAAGCAAGTAAATACCCTTTCCAGGCCACGCAAGTCCTGTCATGTCAAGTCAAGTATAAGTACATGATTCGTGGAATGTCATTTATCTAGAACGATGAGTACTTCGGTGCAATGTCACACCATGATCAATAATAGCTCCCATGGGCAAAAGTACTTTCGGGTGCTCCTCTCATGACCAGATCGCGCCCTATATGCGCAAGCATTGAGTCATGTATTTTCGATATCCACTATAGTTATAGCCAATATAGAATTCCAAGGAAATGCTCTTGTAGGAATTTTAAGGTAGATCTTGTGAAATAGAAACTCAAGGATAGAACTTGTTAGGTAGGGACGTACTACGATCAAAATAGTACAATCACGATACTCATGAAAAATTGGGTGGAATTGGCTCCCTAGTGGGTGCCATGATATCAAGAATGAGTGCTCATATACGTATGGTTGCTCGTTCTTTGTACATGATAAGGTAGAAAGAATCTGTGTCTTCATAAAGGCACATAATCTTTAAGAGATAGCAATGGTATGGTTTCACATTCCATTAACTCGAGAAAATATTCTCACGATATCCAAATAGCATACCATGAGGGCCGGTCTACCATGTTTCTTTAGAGTAACATGGCAATTAAAAAGTGTCATGTGTTTTAGTGGTACAACCTGCTCGGCGGTCTTGAGGGAATCCAAGGCTTCGCGTAGACTTATGAAGGTCTCTATGATAAAATCACCAGTCCGAAGGAAGGAATATCCCGTGAAGGGCTCATCTATCATCGAGAGATAGTGGGTTGAATGATAAAACATCGAGAAATGTAGGACTACATCTACAGACTGAGACATAGTGCCATATAGATACCCACTAACTTGTGTCACAGGAAATCATTCGGAAGAAAATAGAATTCAGGTAAATGGCGCCAGAGGTAGTGCCTTCATATCATTAAATAAAGTCTTGTAGTTAAGGCGTCAAATTCAGAATTATACATATATATATATATATATATATATATATATATATATATATATATATATATATATGTATATATATATATATATATATATATGTATATATATACATATATACACGTTACTGTTCTAGAGAACATATGCTCAGGGTAAATGGCGCCCTGGGCCCAGTCTCCATTTCAGTATATAGCGCCCAGGTCAGGGGCGCTATATCTTGAAGGGTGGCAGGGTGACAGACGTTGTTCCATCATGTGAAAATTGTTCATGAACAGTAGCACTTTTTCAATAAAAATAATTTTGCAGGAATGATTATATGGACAGGTAGAGAAAAATAGCAGGATTCTAGCAGTATACACATGCATTAGATTAGACATCAGGATTCATGGTTATTAAATTTTAAACATGTGTATTTATTAAATCTCTAAAAGAACAACAACTGTGCATAGAGTCGTTTTATCAATATAGCTCCCAAGGCATGGTCGCTACTTACTATTATGCCATAATCCAGTAAAACTCGATACAAAAACTATTTCTGCAACCACTTACAGACCTATATGCATGTATATGATCCTAAAATTGCTAGGTTGGGCTTAGAACTTGAGAACACCTACCTTGATTAGATTGATTTGGATGACAGAATCGGGAAGAGATTGAAGGATCAACAACAAAATAACCATAGAAACGGTACTCTCTTTTCAATAGGGCAACTGGTCGTAAAGCAATGGCAGTAACTACAGCCCTTTAACAGACAAAGGAAGATTGTAGTGACCCAAGATACGGATATCGTGAAAGGAACCGATACCATTTGAATCCTGGCCCACCGCCCACGAGCCAGGGCTCGGAAGGGATAAAAAGGAGTGTGGAGGTACAAAGAAATATGATATAAAGCAGGACAATTCAATAATTAACGTAAATAAACAATCTGACAACAACTGAGTCCAGTCTAATAGAAAGTACAGTCTAAGGCAGAGAACGTATCAAATGCCGAGTGAACACTCGGCCCGACGAGCTGGCAACTAAGAACCTCCGCGCAGCACCCTTAAATCTCAAGGAAGAACCGCCGCACCTGAAAAGCAGGGGTGAGCCTCCTATCACTGGCTCAGTAGGGATCCCACAGAACCCTAACTGTAAACAATGGCGGTAACGAAAAGCAGCAACGATAGCAGGAACTGCAAACCAGTTACCGGTAAAAACTCGGCACTACAGCTACTCCTACTGTACCGAGAAACACGCCCCGATCTCACAGTCGGGGTACCACTAGACTACAAACCACACAGGTCACACTGCCAGGGGAAACATGATGACAACGCTGTCATGAACCGAACACTGCCTAGGGAAAGACCCTCGATGATGCTCACCGGAACCCTGGACCTCAACCTCGAGAAACCACCCGGAAACTACGAGTCAAACCACACCTGGCAGACGTGAAACGGAACTCGAGTAACTAGAAATTCACGTCACGTGACGGGAGCACTATCCATCAGAAGCAAAGTCGGATGGGTCCACTGACGACAAATTCCGCGCCTCAAGTGTCTCGCTGTGACGCCCCAGGCGGAGACAGAGACACTATAGTAACCAGTACCACGATCAAGGACTAGCTGGGGTCGCGCTCATCAGCGCGGGTCCGACAGCCCCCAACTAAGTGTGCACACACAGACCATCCGCTCTAGGCCGGGTCCTTTAGCTGGTTTTGCCCCCAGCCAGACTCAGGCTGCAAAGGCAAGGGGCCCTACGGTAACCAGCCTAGAAACCGTCTCTCTCGGGTAAGCTGCTCCACCACTCCAGGGTGGGTCAGCACACGCGTGCCGTAAGAAGGCTACGACTAGTGGGAGGTCACTAAACATGAACATGGAAAGCCACTCATGCACCCATCGCGAGTAACGCGGAGTAACAGGTGGCACGACGCCATCAGACTCTGGACAACCCACTAGACCTGCTAAACTCAATGGTCCTTGAGTCACGAGACTCGGGGTCAAGACCGTTACACGTGACGGTACAGCACCGTCAATCTAGCCTAATCCCTAGGTATGAAATCACGGTGGCACGAATACTGAGGTAGCTCACAAGTCGCCAAGGTAATCCCTCGTCCAAGGGATTCAGGGAAAACCTCCAGCCCCAGGTTGGTTGACTGGACTCACAGTCTGAGGCCACACGCACGGCCCACACGGAAACCACCTTCAAGAGAAACTCACGACGTGCGGGAATAACCCACCGCACACATGCCGATACACGACGACTCGTTCTAGCGAGAACACAAAAGCCCAAAACACATGGGGTCACCCAAACCCACCAAACCCACGGGGAGGCTATTCGAGGTAACATGGCACCTCCAGACACCCCAAAACATGGACACAGAACCCACGGGGTGTCCAGGACGTCCACGAGACCGAAGGTCGACCACTGGGTCACAACCGGGTTGACCGGGGGTCAACACGACCCAACCGGAACGCAAGAGGGTCACCAGGACCCTTCAAACACATTGGCGTGCAAATCGGAGTAACACGGCACCTCCGGAATCACGAAGAATCACATGGACACCTTGGCCACATTTCCGTATCGCATACGGACACCTCGGGCGAAGGAACCATGATGGGAATCAACAACGAGCACTAACATATTATTTTTCCATTTGTGTCCTTTTTATTTACATTTATATCCTTGGCTGATTGGGTTTGCAATTGTAAGGCATTATAAGCCAAAGGGTTAGACATTATGAATTTTTGGGTTTCTTTGCAGAAAGGCTTTTGGGTTTCTATGTAATTTACCAGTAGGTCCAGCAGGGCCCCCACCTTATTTTCCATTGGTCAACATAGGATCTAGGGCCTATGTGGGGCTAGTTCAAAGTCCAAGATTGTACTTGGACCACGGGGGGGAGACAAGGTGGAAGAAAATTCAAACTTGGACCAAGCAAAGTCCAAGATGCTTCCCCCTTTACTATTATTTATTCCTTGTTGTATTTTATTTAATTTGGTCATTTGACCACATGGGGGATTAATTATCCTATCCCTAGTTTACCCCTCCCTAACCCTAGATCTAGGGGTAGTTTATGTCTTTTTTCCATTTCTATATAACCCGTGTATTTTATGAATTCCTTAGCAATTAATGAAGAAAAATCCCATTTGTTGCTCAATTTGCCCATGGGCACACTCTCTCCCCCTTAAAGCTGTGATAGCTCCGAATTTTCTAAGGTGTGAAGCCTCCCCACCACCCCCTCTCTGAGTGAGAAGCTCAGCACTGCCGCCGCAGCCGCCATCGAGCCGCCATCGCACCACCACCGCCGCTGTCCAACTCTGGACAACAAGCCGAAGCCAAAATTTTATCTCCCAATCAGGAGATCTGTTCGAGCTCCAATTTTGAGGGTTTGTTCCACCTATCATCCTTCAACCCCAATTCAAATTTCGTGTCATTTCGCCTACGTTTAGTATTTTTTTCGTAATTTTAGTTTCACCCCTTACAGTCTGCCCATCAGTAGATCTGCGGGATAGTGTCATGTTGTCGTATTTTTTCCGACCCTTAGCCTTCTCCAAAAATTCCCAAAAAACTCATACGTGTTCCTCACATCCCCCTCTTCCACCCATAATTTTCTCAAAGTCTAGATCCATCATTTTTAGGTCAGTAAATTATCAGTCTCAGGCAGATCCTATTTTGTCTTGACTATGTGTAATCCGAGTCAGTAAAAAAACCTTGGGAACAGTCATTTTCATTTCTAATCCGTCTACTGGATGGATCTAAAATAATTATATGTTGTAGTCCTTTGAGTCCTCTATCCATCGGTGCCAGTTTCGCCTCGATCTGACACCAGATCTGGGCGTAAATATTCTTTTCATAGAGGAGCGCAAAACTTATCCGTGAACAGGCTAGCAAATGCAGCAGCAAGTTAATTCTTGCAAAATTACTTCAGCATCGATTCAGCCGCCGCCGACTTCGGGGATCGAAGAGGAGTCGTCCACCAGCGTCCCAGCCAGTCGCCGCAGCAAGGATTCGACCGGAAGCCACCGTCCCAGTTGCTGAGTTCCCTTGCTGTACCGAGTTGGAACAGTACCGAGTCGGAACTGAGCCAGACCAGCAGCCCATCTCCGACCCGATAGCCCTTCCGGCTCGCTGCCGTCAACCAAAGATCGTTATTCCCGGGTCCCATTGTAGCCCTTTACCTCCCTGCCTGGAGTGGGCAATAAAATTCACTGCTGTAAATTATTGATAATTATTGTACTGGGAGTTACGGTTCTTGGCTGGGGTCATCTTCCCCACGCCCGGAGCGTGGAGGTACACTCACCACCCTCCTCTTTTGGCATTTGCTTTACTCGTATATTTTCACGTGTCGCTGCTAGAGTGATAGGAACATAGCTCGTTATACTTTTATCACTGCTGCGAGAGTGGGTGAGTGGAACCCATCCCGTGACTCAATCCGAGCACGCAGAAAAGTCGATACCCGAGACTCAATGCCAGTTTCTCAACCGCGCAGATCTCGCGTTTCCCTCGCTTAGGGACGTCCGCGAGCTAGAGTCCCAGGTTCGCATCTCGTCCCGCATCAAATTGGTTTCAGAGCGTAAGGTTGAGTCTAGGGTAGTTTTGTCTTAGGTTGCACTTCACCCTTTACCCGGTATATCAAAAGGTGTTCCCGGAATGATAGGTTACACCTATCGTGAAGTTAGCACACATGCGTGAGTGCGATCTTCGGATCAAACCTCCGCCACGTATCAGATATTGGTTGAGTCTAGGTTTGTAGTCGAGTCTGCATTCCAACTTTACATTGTTGTTTTAGGGTCATGTCTAGTCCAATAGAGTGTCACTTAGTTGTCTGCATGTCCAACTACCCACCAGCCCATGGCTGTTCCCCGAGACCATGTTTTCGATTGGTCATCCCTGGTGGCCCAATTCAATGCTTTCATGGCCCGATACCTGCGACTCATTGCCGATTTCTCAACCGCACAGATCCGCACGTTTCCCTCGCTTAGGGACGTCCGCGAGCTAGAGTCCGAAGTTCGCGTTCCGTCCCGCATCAAATTGGTATCAGAGCAACCGGGAGAGATGTCGTGCTAGAACCTTCACCCTTCAAACTTTAGCAGGAGCCATACCTACTTACTAAGGGTGAGATTATCATTGTAGAGCCACTTCTTACCTCGCTAAAGCAAGGCTTAGTCCCTAAAGCCTTTTTCCACCCATCCATGGACCCCACATTACCATTAGTGCCCGTCAACTCATTCCATACCACATTCCGGTCTAGTTACCATGTTGATACATTAGGTGACCATATTGAGTGATTCGACTGGCAATTGAAGTTGACGTGTATGTTGGCCCGAGGCTTCGACCAACCCAATTATTGTAGTTTCACACATCCAACTTTAGGGTCCATTACCTCCGTGTGTACCGTGGATCGTGTCACCATGAATATTCTCTTATTCCTCCCCATGTCGGCCGAGCCAAACTTCATTCCCTTTTTCCCGAGGGAGGAACCATACCTTCTACATGAGACCACCGTCCCATATGCCCTCGTGCATGAAGTTGACCATTTACACCTTCAAGAATTCCAAACATGGGACCGTGACCTATGGGAACCCAGCTCGAGAGGTCACACATTCTTTGATCCCTTCGACCCCTTACCTAGTGAACACCTTGACCCACCACATCTACTCCATTTCTTCGAGGGAGTCAACTATCACACCCCTACCCCACGGGCCAGTCCACCTACACTCCGCAAGGAGCACGTTCATTGGGGTATGGAAGTAGGAGAATTCGGCACTCCTAGCCCTCTCAAACCTTCCGAATCCAAAGGGCCGCCAGTATATGAATGGTGCATGTTAGGGAGTCTAGGATCCCCCATTCCGCCAACCACCAGTTGCCTCGAGTGTATGCTTGGCACACATTCGGATGTCCTAGCCCACCATTGCATGTGTATGGGTCGGACTATCAGTAAGTTTTGTTTAGGGTCATGTGTGAGTCTGTGTTTTTCTTTATTTGTCCAGTTTGTCAAGATTGTCGAGTGCATAGTGAGTCTGCATGTGTCAAGTCGAGTCAGTTTAATGCACGCTCGCAGTGTCAGTCCCTATCGGCGTAAGGCAAGTCGGATCTAATGCGTACGTTGTAGACTTACCGGAATTTGGGATCGACTCTACCATAATATCTCGGATCTAGTCACATATAGGGACCCAGCGGTGATTCCTAGTGAGTCATTGAGCCGTCTCCTTCCTTTGAGAGTGAGCCCACTTCGGAGTGTCCACCACTAGCCTCCTTCCCACAACAGCGTTAGCATATCGAATATATACGGGATGAGCAGGTGACGATTACTTGGAGTGGAGCGTACTCCGCGCTACTTGGTATGGTGTCCGATCCGCAGGAGCCACACGAGCTGCCGCACCCCTTACTCGACGGGGTCGAGTTCTTCCCACCCGGGGAGAATTGATGCGAATCAACACCGAGTACTAACCTTTTATTTTTACATTTGTGTCCTTTTTGTTTGCATTTATATCCTTGGCTAATTGGGTTTACAATTGTAAGGCATTATAAGCCAAAGGGTTAGTCATTAGGAATCTTTGGGTTTCATTGCAAAAAGGCCTTTGGGTTTCAATGTAATTTGCCAGTAGGTCCAGCAGGGCTCCCACATTATTTTCCATTGGTCCACCTAGGATCTAGGGCCCATGTGGGGCTAGTTCAAAGTCCAAGATTGGACTTGGACCAATGGGGGGGGATAAGGTGAAAGAAAATTCAAACTTGGACCAAACAAAGTCCAAGATGCTTCCCCCTTAACTATTGTTTATTCCTTGTTGTATTTTATTTAATTTGGTCATTTGACCACATGGGGGATTAATTATCCTATCCCTAGTTTACCCCTCCCTAACCCTAGATCTAGGGATAGTTCATGTCTTTTTCCCATTTCTATATAACCCATGTATTTTGTGACTTCCTTAGCAATTAATGAAGAAAAATCCCATTTGTTGCTCAATTTGCACAAGGGCACCCTCTCTCCCCCTTGGAGCTATGATAGCTCCAAATTTTTAGAGGTGTGAAGCCTCCCCACCACCCCCTCTCTGAGTGAGAAGCTCAGCACCGCCGCCGCCGCCGCCATCGAGCCGCCATCGCACCACCACCGCCGCCTCGTCGGAGTCTATCCAACTCTGGACAGGAAACTGAAGCAGAAATTTTATCTCCCAATCAAGAGATCTGTTCGAGCTCCAATTTTGAGGGTTTGTTCCTCTTATCATCCCCCAACCCCAATTCAAATTTCGTGTCATTTTGCCTTCATTTAGTTTTTTTCCTGTAATGTTAGTTCCACCCTTGACAGTCTGCCCATCAGCAGATCTGCGGGATAGTGTCCTGTTGTCATATTTTTCCCGCCCCCTTAGCCTAATCCAAAAATTCCCAAAAAAATCATATGTGTTCCTCACACCCCCCTCTTCCACCCATAATTTTCTCAGAGTCTAGATTCATCATTTTTAGGTCGGTCAAAATTCAGTCTCAGGCAGATCTTGTTCTGTCCTAACTGTCTGTAATCCGAGTCAGTAAAAATCCTTGGGAACAGTCGTTTTCATTTCTAATCCATCTACTGGATGGATCTGAAATAATTATATGTTGTAGTCCTTTGAGTCCTCTATCCATCAGTACCTGTTTTGCCTCAATCTGAAACCGGATATGGGCGTAAAAATTCTTTTTGTGGAAGCGCGCAGAACTGATCCGTGAACATGCCAACAAAGGCAGCAGCAAGTTAATTCCTATAAAATTACTTCAGCCTTCAGCGTCGATTTAGTCACCGCCGACTTCGGGGATCGAAGAGGAGTCGTCCACCAGCGTCCCAGCCAGTCGCCTCAGCAAGGATTCGACCAGAAGCCGCCGTCCTAGTTGCTGATTTCCCTTGCTGTACCGAGTTGGAACAGTACCGAGTCGGAATCGAGCCGGACCAGCAGCCTGTCTCCGACTCGATAGCCCTTCCGGCTCGCTGCCCATCAACCCAAGATCGTTATTCCCGGGTCCCATTGTATCCATTTACCTCCCTGCATGGAGTGGGCAATAAAATTCACTGCTATAAATTATTGATAATTACTGTACAGGGAGTTACGGTTCGTTGCCGGGGTCGTCTTCCCCACGTCCGGAGCGTGGAGGTACACTCACCACCCTCCTCCTTTGGCATTTTCTTTACTCATATATTTTCATATTCCGCTGCTATAGTGATAGGAACGTAGCTCGTTATACTTTTATCACCGCTGCGAGAGTGAGTGAGTGGAACCTGTCCCGTGACTCGATCCGAGCACGTGGAAAAGCTAACACCCAAGACTCAATGTCGATTTCTCAACTGCGCAGATCCTGCATTTCCCTCGCTTAGGTACGTTCGCGCGCTGGAGTCCCAGGTCCGCATCCCGTCCCGCATCAAACCACAAAGCACGATGGCTCGGGACCACAATGGGCTGGGCGGCCACTCACTTGGCCGCCCAAAGGGCTGGGCGGCCAGCTCGAGGGCCACCCAGTCCAGGGCTTGACTTGAGGGCGGCCAGATACCTGGTCGCCCTCCTCCCTGGGCGGCCAACCATGTGGCCGCCCAGTGACTTGGGCGGCCAGGGTCTTGCCCGCCCAGACCTGGGCATGGGCGGCCACCGAAATGGCCGCCTCCTGCGTTGCCCGCGGATGGATCGAACCCCACCGTGGGTTCGGTTCCACGCCCCGTTCACCCCCAGGTGAAAGGGAAAACATGGGGAAATCATCTCCGAACATTCCCACAACCCAAATACGCGATTAAAACTCCGATCGGGCATCGAATCGGCCGAAAACCGCCGCTCGCCCTAAACATGGAATTTTCCCCCGCCGTGAAATAAACCCACTCTAGGCCTCACCTCGGCCTATAAAACGCAGGGAATTGAAGTACGCGGGTTAGGGAACCATCTCCCTACCTCCACCGATGATTCGACGTGCTGTGGGCACCGATCCACGAAGAAATGCCTCACGAAACCCCACCGGTGCCCCACGCTCACGAACCGGCTTCACCGCGCCCTCATCCCTCGATCCTCGACCCATCCTCACCATCCTCCTCGCCCGCGTCGCCCCGCCTCGCCCTCGCCTCGGTCCGTCGGCCGCAGGAGAGGAGAGAGTTAGAGGAGAGCGTGGGAGAAGAGAGAGAGGGAGAGAGTGAGAAATGAGAGGAGAGAGAGGGGTGGGAGGGTTTATATAGGAAAATCTGGAAATTTCAAACAATTCTAAAAATTATGAAAAATCACCTCCGTGATCCTCAAAAAATGCACAACGCACTGGTACCGTCCCGGAGTCGGAGAACGTAACAGTACACCCTTCACGGCATTCTGTAGATCCGACAGACAAAAATACGCGTAAACCGCAAAACCCGCTCTGGGATTCCCAAAATCTATCCGAAACTCACGGATCCTGACCCCATAAATGATCCGAAAAATCTGGGACATTACAAAGATGATGCTCTTCTTTTACAGCAGTAGAAAGAAGCAGAAAAAGGCTTCTTATCGCTCAGCCGCAGAGGACGAAGTAGCTGGAAGAAGAAGCAGCTTGGTCGTTCCTTCCCGGTGACAGCAAAGGAAGTAGCAGCAGTTGGAAAATAGAAGAACTAATCTTGCAAAATATCTTCGCTGGGAAGAAGCAGTCGCTGGATGAAGAAGAACATCAACAACTTGTTATTGAAGCAGAAAAACCCAGAGGCAGTAACCTCTGAAGGATTCCGGAGGGCTATATTTATAGGGAAGAAATCCTACTGGAGAATTAGAGTTCGATCGAGAGTAAGATTTCCTACGTAAGAATCCTATTGAAACAAACCTTCCTACATATTAATCCTTCTCGATCAAGACCTTCCTGATCAATATTCTACTTCCCAGTTCGAACCAAACACCGCGGTCAAAGTTTCTATTTTTTCTTTCTACAGGGATATAGCGCCCATTTAAAGGGTCTTCATTTCATAGAATAGCGCCCTAACAGGGGGTGCCCTTCACATTTACCATGATACGATACGAATGTTGTATACAAGTGCATGTGCATGAAAATAGTGCCCACTCAAGGGGGCTCTATTTCTTAAAATGGCGCCTTAATCAAGGGCGCCCTTTCCCTTGGCCCATTTGGGTTTAGGTGTAAGGCCCATTTGTGTATGTGGTGTTGTGTATGTGATCTGGGCCTTGGCTAATTTGTTTGTTTTAATTTATTTAAGAACTTTCATTCCTATAATTTATCAGGGTCGCTACATTCCTTGTGGCAATGGCGGTGGAGAGCTAGGGCTCCTCGCGGTGGCGATGGAGAGGTCCGACGGGGACAGCATGAGAGCGAGGGAGTGGGAGGATGAGGGCTCGGGGGGAGAGTGAGAGTGAGAGAGGGAGTGGGAGGGAGAGGGTGCAGGGGGAGACAGAGAGGGAGACTGAGGGAGTGGGAGGGAAAGGGTGCGAGGGGAGAGAGAGAGTGAAAATAAAATATAAATTTTTAAATTTTATTATAAAATAAAATATAAAATTTTAAATTTGAAAGTGATTTTCTTGAAAAATAAAAAATAAAATTTTTATATAAATTAATATTCTATTTACAATGATATTTTTATTTCTAAATATTAATGAAGATTTGTAAAAAATTATTTTTATGATCAGGTTTGAAATCATGATCTAGATTTTCAGATAGAGTATCTGCACATTTTTCATAGCATTTTTGTAAGTCCCGAAACGTGTTCAAGGGCTTAATCAAATTTTATATTATATATATGATATATTAATTATAATTAAGTATATTATATTAATAATTAATTATAGTTAAATTATATATAAGTATATTAAATAGTATATAATTTAAGTATATAAATAGTTATAAAGTTATAAAAAATAATTGTAATTAAATAATTATTTATATATTTATTATTCAGTGGCGACTTGGGCGCACCGTACCGGGCCAGAGAAGGGCGCACCTAGTCGGCGAACCTCGTATTATGATTAAACATAATTAGTTGTAGTATACTATTAATTAGAAGAGAAATATTTCAGGAGTTTCCGACGGAATCAAAATCGGTCGGTACTATGTCGGAAATTTTCGACCGAATACTTTTCGGTCGGAAATACGTCGAAACTTCCTGACGTATTTCCGACTGAATTCTATTTCGTCAGAAACTGCTGATATATTTCTATCTATTTCTATTATTTATTAAATATATTTATATATTATATCATGCTTCGCCGACTCGGTCTGGCTCGGGCGTACCGTATCGTATCTGAGAAAGCCCGATACGGTGCTACTCATCCTAGAATCGCCCGAGTTAGGCAAAGTCATTGTGTGTGTGAGAGAGAGAGAGGAGAGGGAGAAAGGGATAAAGAAGAAGGGAAAGACATGATTGATGCACGCCGACTCGATGGCGACTCGGGCGTATCGTACCGGACCAGAGAAGGGCTGATCCGATCCAGATCACCTAGTCAGTGAACCTCGTATTATGATTAAACATAATTAATTGTAGTATACTATTAATTAATTATAAGAAGGGTAGATAAATATTTCAGGGGTTTCCCACAGAATAAAAATCGGTCGAAACTACGTCAAAAATTTTCGACGGAATGCTTTTCGATCAAAAATATGTCAAAACTTTTGGACGTATTTTCGACCGAATACGATTCCGTCAGAAACCACTGATATATTTTTATCTATTTCTGTTATTTATTACATATATTTATATATTGTATCCTGCTTCGCCGACTCGGTCTGGGTCAGACGTACCATATCGTATCTGAGAAACCTCGATACGGTGATGCTCATCCCGAGATCACCTGAGTCGGGCAAAGTCACAATGAGAGAGAGAGAGAGGGGGGGAGGAGAGGGAGGAAGGGAGAAAGAAGAAGGGGAAGACATGATCAATGCACGCCGAGTCGGTGGCAACTCGGGCATACCGTACCGGATCAGAGAAGGGCCGATCCGGTACGGATCACCTATTCGGCGAACCTCGTATTATGATTAAACATAATTAATTGTAATATACTATTAATTAATTATAGGAAGGGTAGATAAATATTTCAGGGGTTTCCGACGGAATCAAAATTGGTTGAAAATACGTCAAAAATTTTCGACGAAATGCATTTCGGTCGGATGTCAGTAATTTTTGACGTAGTTCTGACCGATTGTCAATCCGTTAAAAATTGCTAATATATTTCTATCTATTTCTGTTATTTATTACATATATTTATATATTGTATCATGCTTCGCCAACTCGGTCCGACTCAGGCTTACCGTATCGTATCTGAAAAAGTCCGATACGGTGTTGCTCATCCTGGGATCGCCTGTGTCGGGTAAAGTCACCGTGAGAGAGAGAGAAAGAGAGAGGGAGGAGAGGGAGGAAGGGAGAAAGAAGAAGGGGAAGACATGATCGATGCATGTCGAGTCGGTGGCGACTCGGGTGTACCGTACCGGACCAGAGAAGGGCCGATCCAGTATGGATCACCTAGTTGGCGAACCTTGTGTTATGATTAAACATAATTAATTGTAGTATACTATTAATTGGCAGAGAAATATTTCAGGGGTTTCTGATGGAATCAAAATCAGTCGGAACTACGTCAAAAATTTTCGACGGAATGCTTTTCGGTCGAAAATACGTCGAACCTTTCAGACGTATTTCCGACCGAATTCGATTCTGTCGAAAACCGCTGATATATTTCTATATTTTTTTGGTATTTATTACATATATTTATATATTGTATCGTGCTTCGCCGACTCAGTCTGGGTCAGATGTACCATATCGTATCTGAGAAAGCCCAATATGGTGCTGCTCATCCCGGGATCGCCCGAGTCGGGCAAAGTCACCGTGAGAGAGAGAGAGAGAGGGGGGGAGGAGAGGGAGGAATGGAGAAAGAAGAAGGGGAAGACATGATCGATGCAAGCCGAGTCGGTGGCGACTCAGGCGTACCATATTGGACCAGAGAAGGGCCCATCCGGTACTGATCACCTAGTCGGCGAACCTCGTATTACGATTAAACATAATTAAATGTAGTATACTATTAATTAATTATAGGAAGGGTAGATAAATATTTCAGGGGCTTTCGACGGAATAAAAATCGGTCAAAAATATGTCAAAAATTTTTGACGAAATGCATTTCGGTCGGAAATAAGTCGGTAATTTCTGACGTATTTTCGACCGATTTTTATTCTATCAGAAACTGCTGATATATTTTCATCTATTTCTGTTATTTATTACATATGATTATATATTGTATCTTGCTTCACCGACTCGGTCCGGCTCGGGCTTACCGTATCGTATCTGAGAAAGCCCGATACGGTGCTGCTCATCTCGGGATCGCCCGAGTCTGGCAAAGTCACCGCGAGGGAGGGAGAGAGGGAGGAGAGGGAGGGAGGGAGAAAGAAGATGGGGAAGACATGATCGATGCACGTCGAGTCGGTGGTGACTCGGGCGTACCGTACCGGACCAGAGAAGGGTCAATCCGATACGGATCACCTAGTTGGCGAACCTCGTGTTATGATTAAACATAATTAATTGTAGTATACTATTAATTAATAGAGAAATATTTCAGGGGTTTCTGATGGAATCAAAATCAGTCGGAACTACTTCGGAAATTTTAGACGAAATGCCTTTCGGTCGGAAATATGTCAGAACTTTTAGACGTATTTCTGACCGAATTTGATTCCGTCAAAAACTGCTGATATATTTCTATATTTTTTTGGTATTTATTACATATATTTATATATTGTATCGTGCTTCACCAACTCGATCCTTCCCGGGCGTACCGTATCATATCTGAGAAAGCCCGATACAGTGCTGCTCATCCCGGGATCGCCTGAGTCGGGCAAAGTCACCGTGAGAGAGAGAGAGAGAGGGAGGGAGGAGAGGGAGGAATGGAGAAAGAATAAGGGGAAGACATGATCGATGCACGCCGAGTCAGTGGCTACTTGGGCATACCGTACTGGACCAGAGAAGGGTCGATCCGGTACGGATCACCTAGTCGGCGAACCTCGTATTACGATTAAACATAATTAATTGTAGTATACTATTAATTAATTATAGGAAGGGTAGATAAATATTTCAGGGGTGCCCCCGGAGATGCCCTGCCATTTCCCACCTTCTTTTTGCAGATGATGCACTTGTTTTTGCTAAGGCAACTGCTACATCTATCCGAAATCTCATGAAAGCTTTCAGAGCATACGAAAGAGCATATGGCCAGTTTATTAATGTGGGTAAGAGTGGGTATTTTATTCATTCCAGAGACAACTCAACACTTCCAAGAAGAATTGAGAACATTACTGGCTTTACAAGACATTCCTTTCCCCATAAATACATGGGTTTTCCTTTGGTCCTGGGCAGAACCAAAAAAGTGCATTTTGCGGGTATTATTTCATCCATCCAAAAACGTATTGAAGGTCGGCAAGCTAAACTCCTCTCTCAAGGTACGCGAGTGATGTTAATTAAGCATGTTCTTACATCCATCCCAATTTATGTATTGGCTTCCACCCCCTTCATGCTGGAATCTATCAGTTATTAGATCGCTCCTTTGCGAATTTTTTCTGGGGATCCTCTAAGCATGGTAATAGAAGGCACTGGAGGTCTTGGAAAGACATCTGCAAGCCGATTTCTCATGGTGAGCTTGGGATTATGTCTTTAAGACATATGGAACTTGCTTTGTGGGTTAAAATGTTGTGGCATGCTTTGCATTCCAACTCATTGTGGGCCGAGTTCTTCAGGGCTAAGTATATCTGAGACAGTCACATAAGTGATGTCAATTTCAAAGCTATGAAGGGTTTTTCCAGAAGAAGTTGGCTTCAAGCAAAAAATCTAATAGTGCAGAACAAAAGAATTATTATTGGTGATGGTTGTTCCACTAATTTTTGGAAGGACATTTGGTTAGGTGACAGATGTTTGGCCTCATTTGTTCCCATTGATAACATTTCAAACACTAAAGCCACTGTCAGAGATATCATCATTCATTCCACTCAGGAAGACAAACATATCATTGATAGTTTTCTTCCATTTGAAATTAGAAGAGCCATCGTACATACCAATTTATCTCTAAATCTGGATAAAGTAATCTGGAGTTTGTCCTCCAATGGTGACTATTCGGTTTCTTCAATTTATAAGAACATGGTCTGCAATCATCTGGTGGAGAATGAACCCATCTGGAATCGTACCTGGTCTAAATGGCTTCCAACCAGAATTTCGATGTTTCTCTAGAAGATTTTTTTTCAATTGCCTGCCCACTGATCTGAATATTAAATCTATTGGCATCCCCATTTGTTCTAAATGCAGTTGCTGTGAGGTTCACCATGAGGAAGACCTCAATCATTTATTTGTTAAGAGTGACTAGGCGTCCTTTATTTGGTCTTTCTTCAACTCCAAAGGCTTACAGATTTGGGGAAACACAACTAGAGGCATCATTATTAATGCTATCCAAGCTGTGAAAGATAAATCGATGTTTGGCTTATTCTCTATTGTTGTTATTGCTTATGGCAATTGGAAACTGTGGAATGCTAGAAACGTAGCCATGTATGAAAATAGGAAAACATCTATGCATAGCTTGATTCACAAAATACTCATGCAAGTTAAACAGACTATTGCATCCGCGGACCTTCAGGAAGATAATTACAAATGGAGAAAAATTCTAGCAGAGTTTGGCATTCAAGTCTCAGCGAGCAGTGGACCCCAAGTGAAATTAATCAAATGGCGGTGTCCTCCTTGGCCTCATTTAAAATTGAACACTGATGGAGCATCAAAGCAAATAGGTGAATCGGGTGGTGGTGTTGTTATTAGGAATTCCCAAGGGTCCCCTTTACTTGCATTTTCGCACTATTATGCGTAGGGTAACAACATTATGGCAGAAGCTAGGGCTCTCTTAGATGGCCTTAAATATTTGAGGACGATAACATCCCAACCGGCCTTTATTGAATGTGATTCCCAAGTTCTTGTGCAAGTGATCAACAAGAAGGTTCCCTGTCATTGGGTGATTCTCACTTATGTCAGAGAAATTTGGAATATGCTATCTGCAAATGATTCTATTATTCATATTTTCTGAGAGACTAATAAGGTGGCTGATTCCTTGGCTAATCTCGCATGCACCATGAAATGTAATTTTTTCTTTCTTTCGCAGCAGCAACTTCCTAAACATATAAAAGGTTGATGGGAATCAACACCGTGCACTAACATTTTATTTTACTTTTGTGTCCTTTTTATTTGCATTTATACCCTTGTGTACTTGGGTATGCAATTGTATGGCAAGTATAAGTCAAAGTGTGAGTCCTTAGGTTTTAATGGGTTTATTTGTAAAAGTCCAGTAGGGTCCCCCACCCTCTCCCTCATTGGTCCACTTGGCTCTAGGGCCCATGTGGGGATGGTTCAAAGTCCAAGGTGGGCTTGTGGGGCTGGTCCATCGTCCAAGTGTGGACTTGGACCAAGGAGATAAAAGAAGAAAAATCAATTTTTTCTTCTTTAAAAGGGGGGCGCACCCTTCATATTATCATTTTTTATTGTGGCCATTTGACCACATGTGGGAGAAATCTTCTATCCCTTATTTGCCCACCCCTAACCCTAGATCTGAGAGAAGTTTAGGACATTTTTACATTTCTATATAACCCTTGTCATTTTGTATTTTTATAGAATTAATGAGAAGAAAAGATTTGAAATTCCAAGAGCCCAAGGGCGCCCCTCCTCTCTCCCCTCTCTTGCAGCTGGATTGTTGTGTTTCTAGGGTGGATTCCCTACAAAACTTGGTGGATTCCAAGTGATCCTGGAGTGTGAAGCTCCGCCGCCTCGGCCATCGAGCCGCCATCGCACCGCCACCGCCTCGCCGTCGCAGATCTATCCATTGCTAAATAGAAGCCTAGTGCTCAATTTTTAGCTCTCAATCAAGAGCTCAGATCGTGCTGAAAATTGGAGGGTGAGTTCCCCACATCCACCCCATCCCCCACAAAAAATTCAGGTCATTCCACTTTCGTTTGCCATTTTTCCCAATTCACTCTCTCTGCCCTTAGCAATCTGCCTCCTGTGCAGATCTGTGTTCCAGCTGCCTAGTTCTTCCCCTGTTTCACCCCCTTCCCAATTTCAGAACAATCTGAAATTTGGATTGGAAGTTTTGTCCATCAAACCACCTTTTCACAAATTTTTTCATGAATTTTGGAGTTCATTTACCCCACATAAAAATCTCTGCAAAATCTCATTTCTGTTCTGTCCTGTGCATTCCAGATCCGACCCCTCTCCACCAAAAAATCCTTTTCCCCTATCAAACCACCTCAAAAAATTACAAAAAAACTATCCTCGTGTTCCTTACTTCTCCCTCTATCTCCCATAAAAATTCCAGAATCCAGATCCACCGTTCTCCCTCCAGTCAACCCTCATTCTCAGGTAGATCTAAATCTATCATGCTAGATCTGAACCTGAGAGCCAGCATGTTATAAATTCCACCACGGCCACTACAGAAACAAAAAAACTCCTATAACAGCTTGGGTTTGTAGATCTCTGAAAGAGCTTTCCAACGGCGCTAGTCTCGTGTCGATCCGGTGTCGGGGTTAATCGCAGCAGGCGTTCTCGTCGGGTCGAGCAGTGTTGTGACAGCAGAACAGGTTCGTGGGCAGCAAGCAACATTGTTCCCAGTCGGGCAGCCTCGCCTTCCACAAGGTGAACCAGCGCATCCCCCTCCTCAGGATCATCCCTCCAGGAGTCCCCACCGCAGTGGTACCACTCCCGGCCCGATCGGCCCTCCGACCAGGACGTGGGCCCCACGTTCGTTGGCACGCGTTATCGCTGGAGCTGTCCAAATCGATGCCCGTTAACCCGAACCCATTACTCCCGGGTCCACGTGTAGCCCTTTACCTCCCTGCGTGGAGTGGGCAGTAATATTCATTGCTGTAATTTAATTATTTACAGTATCGAGAGTACGAAGTTCGGCCGGGGTCGTCTTCCCCACGTCCGGTAGCGTGGAGGTATCGTGTCCGCTCCTCTCATCGCATTTTGCTTATTTCGTATGTATTCTATTGCCGCTGCATCAGTGATAGGATAATCTAGCCCTATATGTTTATCACCGCTAGGAGAGAGAGCGAAATCTGTCCCGTGACCTGATCCGGGCATGAAAGAGAGTTGACTACCTGACTCATTGCCGGTTTCTCAACTGCGCAGATCCCACGTTTCCCTCGCATAGGGACGTCCGCGAGCTAGAGTCCCAGGTTCGCTGTCCGTCCCGCATCAAATTGGTATCAGAGCGGAAGGTTGAGTCTAGGGTAGTCTTTGTTTAAGAACAAAGAAAAAAAAGTCATTTAAGTCTAGAGATAGTCTAAGTCGGTCCAAGGTTGCATTTGCATTCCTTTATTCAGTATATCAAAAGGTGTTGTCCGAACGTTAGGTTACGCCTATCGGGAGGGTGATTCACTCGCGTGAGAGGATCTTCGGATCCCGGAACTCCACCAGGTACCGGATATGGGATGAGTCTTGGTTTATAGTCGAGTCCGCATTTTTACCCTTTTCACCATTTAGAGTCGGGTCTAGGTGTTTGCATTAGTTTGCATAAACTTTTGCATATAAAAACAAAAAAAAGAAAAGAAAAAAAAATGCCATTGCATGCCCATTCCTAGGGGATCCATTCCCATCTTTTGCCACTATGGCCAACCCATGCCGACCCATCCAAGGCAACAAGTCCGTGGCCGAGTACATTAGGGACTACGATGAGTACATGTTGGGATGTGGAGTTGGAGAGGAGCGCACCAAGTCAGCCTTTTTATTCCGGAGATGTTTACGGCTTCATTTCTAATTTGAATTGCTTTGCCATGACGTGTTCACTCTGGAGCGTTCTTATCAGGTCGCTCTAGAGGTTGAGCCTTTCGAGGCAAGGTTTGATGCCACCCTTCGACGAGCATCTACCTCTCAGCCGAGTCCCGAGCCGGTCGGACAGCCTACCCCACGGCCTCCCCCACCCCAGTCGGGGAATCCTTTCCCTAGAGCTCTTTTGCCACCTACGTCCGATCCTCATCCGGAGCCACATCATTTGGGGCCACCTCAGCCCTAGCCACCCGTGCTTCTAACGAGGAAGCTAGTTATCGCCGAGCCACTACTTAGTTGGCTCAAGAAAGGCTTGGTCCCACCTTCCTATCCATCCATGGACCCTACACTACCGATAGTGCCCATCAACTCCTTCCATACCACATTCCGGTCTTTCCACCATGTTGATATTTTCGAAGACCTTATCAGGGGGTTAGACAGGCAAATGAAGTTGACGTGTATATTGGCCCGAGGCTTCGACCAACCCCATAGTTGTAGCTTCACATATCCAACCTTAGGGTCCATTATCTCCGTGTGCACTGTGGGTCATGTCACCACAGAGGTCCTCTTATTTCTCCCCTTGCCGGCCGAGCCTTATTTCATCCCACTTTTTCCAAGGGAGGAACACTACCTTCCATATGAGAGCACCGTCCCATCTCCCCTAATGGATGAAGGTGACCATCTACACCTTCACGAATTCCAAACATGGGACCATGACATGTGGGGACCCGGCTCGAGAGGTCACACATTCTTTGACCCCTTCGACCCCTTCCCTAATGTACCCCTTGACTCACCACATCTATTCCACTTCTTCGAGGGGGTCCACTATCACACCCCTTCCCCACGGGCCGGTCCATCTACACTCCTTAAGCCCGACCATTGGCGAGATATACATACATATAGGGGTGAGGAAGAAGGCAATTTTGGTTCTCCTAGCCCTCTCACATCCATGTCCAATGTGCATGACTAGTGCATCTTAGGATGTCTAGGAGTCCCCGATTCCGCCAACCGCCAGGTGCGTCTCGTGTATGCACATCACACATTCGGGTGTCCTGGTCCACCATAGCATATGCATGGGTATGTATAGTGTTAGGTTTGTCTAGGACGTAGAGTGTACTTTTCTTTTGTATACTTTGTCAAGAGTCTGCATGTGTCAAGTCGAGTCAGTCTCATGTCAGCTCGCAGTGTTAGTCCCTTTCGAGAATTTGAGATTAGCTCTACACATCAAAGTCTCAGATCTAGTCACATATAGGGACCCAGCGGTGATTCCTAGTGAGTCCTTGAGCCACCTCCCTCGTTTTGAGTGACCCCACCCCGGAGTGTCCACCTCGAGCCTCATTACCACAGCAGCGTGAGCATATCGAATATATACGGGATGAGCAGGTGACGATTACTTGGAGTGGAGCGTACTCCGCGCTTCCTGGTTCGGTGACGGATCCACCGGAGCCACACGAGCAGCCATACCCCTTCCTCGACGGGGTCGAGTTCTTCCCACCCGGGGAGAATTGATGGGAATCAACATCGGGCACTAACGTTTTATTTTGCATTTGTGTCCTTTTTATTTGCATTTATACCTTTGTGTAATTGGGTATGCAATTGTATGGCAAGTATAAGCCAAAGTGTGAGTCCTTAGGTTTTAGTGGGTTTATTTGTAAAAGTCTAGTAGGTCCAGCAGGGTCCCCCACCCTCTCCCTCATTGGTCCACTTGGCTCTAGGGCCCATATGGGGCTGGTTCAAAGTCCAAGGTGGGCTTGTGGGGCTAGTCCATGGTCCAAGTTGTTGGTCCCGGGTAGGCGAGCGGACAAGAAGGGGGGGGGGTTGAATTATCCCCCACTTAAAATGGTAAATTAAAAACTACTATGCGGAATTCGCAATTTTGACAAGATTGAAGGGATTAACCTAGATAGTGTAAGCTAAGTTCACTCAATCTCTTCCGACTCACTCGGGCAAGTAAACACAATTGTCAAACAAGTATGACACACAGTGGAATTTAGACAATCAAGCAATGTGTGTGAACAATGTATGATTTGAAACACAATCTCATATGAATGAGGTAGATGATAAGGAGGCAACCACACAAGACAAACAACAGGACACAGAGATTTTTAAGATGGTTCGGGACCACGACGGGCTCCCTACGTCCACCCCTTACCAACTGGTAAGGCTCCACTCGCTGGATAAACTAGCACGGGGAAAACTCCGTAACACGAAGCAAGGCTCCAACACACACGGGGATAAATCCCCAACACGGAGCAACGCTCCAACACACACACAGGAATACGCCTGCACACACACACGGGGATGCACCCCAACACACACACAAACACGGAGACGGAGTCTCCAACACGATCCAACACCATATCACAATGCACATAGACTTGCCGCAACAAATGCAGCAAACGACATACACAAACACGCGCTGCAACACCCGCAGCACCGAAATCACACGACCGTACACACACGGTCACACACACACGGATATCCTTATGAGTTGAGGAAATGAAAGCACATCATCAAGATATGCTCAGACACAAATGAAACCCTTAAGAACAATCACAAATGGATAGGATTAAGATGTGGAAGTTGTTTCCCCTTTGATTTCTAGGCCGAATGATGATGTTCTTTGATGCTCGATTCGGAGGTAAGCCGGATGCCGTTGATTTGAACGTCAATGCGTTCCTCTCTTCAATCCACTTCACTTTCTCTTCATGCACGATCTCCAAATCCTCCTGGATGTAGATCAAATCCCCTTAGCTTGAGCTTTTCCTTCCTATCTCCTCTTTCTTCACCTGCAAGAAGAAAACAATGAACACACTAGGGTTAATGCATGTTAAATTCGTAGCTCTCACTTAAGCAAATATAGAGGACACGAAAAGACCATCATAACCCTTCTAGAGTCCTCCAAAAGACCGCTAATAAGTCTACCACCAACCCATGGACAAAGGGACAAAAGGTTAGGCACTTGTTGACTTGGTTTAGAGGAGTTTTTGAACCACGTTGATGTGGGACGAACATGCGACCTGTGACCCTAGATCACGATTGTCCCTATGCGAGGGAAACGCTAGACAGTGCGCGGTTGAGAAACCGGCAGTAAGTCTCGAGTATCGGCTTTCCGCGTGTACTCGGATCGAGTCACGGGATGGGTCACTCGCTCTCTCGCAGCGGTGATAAAAATAGATATCGAGCTAGTTACCTATCACATGCAGCGGCATATACGAATAAATATGAGTAAAGCAAACGCCTAGTAAGAGAGCGAACACGAAACCTCCATGCTCCGGGCGTGGGGAAGATGACCCCGACCAGTTACGGTAACTCTCAGTACAATGGTAAAAACTTAATTACAACAATGATTTTTTTTGCCCACTCCACGCAGGGAGGTAAAGGACTACAAGTGGGCCCGGGAGGATCGATTCTGGGTTGACGGGCAGCAATCTGGAGGTGCGTTCGGAACGAACTCGGCCGGCTGGTCCGACTCGGTCCTGCGCTGACTCGGTGCTGCGTCGACTCGGTTCTGACTCGCTGGACAGCAAGTCGTGGCCTCCAAACGAACGTCACCTTCTTGAGATCTTCTGAAGGCGCCGCTTGGCTGGAACGTTAATAGGACGTCCCTGGTCGACTCTTGGGAGCGGCGGTCGCGGAAGTTGACTTTTGGTATTTATTTGTGAATTTTTTTCGGACTGCTATTTCGGACCTACACAGAGAACAGATCTGTACGCCGCGGCGGCAAGAATTAATTCTCATAGATCCGGAATCAGATAGAGGCGTGGTTGGTATCGTTGGAAAGAGGACTCCCAGATATACAACATATATTTTTGCAGCTTGATCCAACGAAAGGATGATAATTGGGAGGCTTTGCAACTCTGTGTTGTTTATGTGGATCTGATTACTGACACTTAGGACAAAAAGGGATCTGCCTGAAACTCACCTTTGTCCGAGGGATAAATGATTTTTACAGGGGCTGAAAATTTTATGGAAGGTAGGGGGAAACGTGAGGAACACTGAGGAATTTGTGTGGATTTTCTGGAAATTTCTATGGGGGTGGGAAAAATACGAATAGGTGACACTATCCCATGGATCTGCATAATGGCAGATTATAGAGGGGTGTAGATTATAGAAAATCCACTTTTAAGACAAAAATAATGATAATAAGATGAAGAAGACGAGAGAGAATGATAAAAAGGGAGCGTGAGGGAGCACGTAGTGCTAATAAGGAGTGTGATCGCCAGAAGGGTTACCTCAAGAAGAAAGAAGATGATCGCGAATACCTGATGAAGATAAAGATGCGGGATGGATGTAGATTCCTTCCTCCTCCTTCTACCGGCCGGCCGATGAAGGGGGTTTTCCTCTTGATTACCCTTAAACAAAGAACAAACAAAAAAAGAAGAAGGGATTAGCCAAACGTGAGTGTAGTATCAATTCAAAAGAACAATAGGATGATGAAAGTGAAGCATAAAGTGTGCACCTTTTAGTTATTTTAAAACCCCTAATAGAATTAGGGAAGGGAGAAGATGCAAAGCTAATGCAAGTAAAAATATGTGATGAGATGACAATAAGATGAACTCCCTGCTGTTCCTGACAACAGTAAAGGGAACCACACAGATGTTGGCAGCAGGAGGAAGAGGATGACCGTAGGGAGAGCAGAAGACTTCACAAGGAAAGAGAGAAACTATGGTTTTCTCCTCTCTACACAAGTAACGCTAACGAACCAATAATTCTGCTAATTCTAACTCTCTGCTCTGCTTGCTCTGCTTCTCTTTTTTTTTCTCTAACTCCTCCTTCTTGCATCCAACCTTTTGCGAGCTCAACCCAGGGGGCTAATTATAGGGTGCAAAACCGTATTCTAATGGGATAAGAACAAGCAATGATCATTAATGGCAAGGACTCTAGTTCCCCAATCGAGCAAGGTGATTAATCAAGGTAGGGAACTCTCCAGGAAAGCTGTGTTCAAACCGAATATGGAAGGGTGAGAGACGACCCCCAGAAGGGCGTTAATTAAAATTGATGACCCGATTCAAGGCGTTAATTAAAAATACGGCTGGGACAAAGGCGTCAATTCCTGGATTCAATTTTAGTAAGAAAAACCTTCCTTATTTGAAAATTATAAAATCGCGCCTGAGAAAAAGGCGTTAATAAAAAACACGCCCTAAGGAAGGACGTTAATTCTTATGATTTCAATTTGGGTGGGACTCGTAAAATACCAGAAATTGACGCCCTCAACACCAGCCGTCCTTTCTTTAAAACGCGCCTAAGATCAGGCCGTTAATTAAAACACGTCCCAGATAAAGTCGTTAATTATAAAAATGCCAAGAAAATTCTTAAAAATATGCAAAAATTAGAAAAACTTTGTATTATGGAAATATTGAAGTTCACTTTGGGGCATTACATGGTCACATGAGTTTTGATCAACATAGCATCAATTTTGGCGTGTCTACAGCTGCCCCGCCTTGGCGTCTGCTTTGCAAGGGAGTGAGATGGAATGAAGCGAAAGTGTAATGAAGTGGAATGAACTGATAAGTAGATGCCAAGGTGTGATGTGACACGCCTCAGACACTAAGCATTAGAAATCTTTCCGAGATTCTGAGTGAAACAACTCCGGGTGATTCCAAGGAAGCATCAATTTGCTGGATAAAGGAGACTAAACTAAGAACATAAAATGTGTGCGTGGGCACGACAGGGAGGCACCATTGGAGAGCTTTTACCAGCCAACGTGGACGTGCTACAACCAAGGTGGATTTTCAGAAAAATAAAGGGAATTGAGATGAAGACCCAGCAAAGGGATGACTTTCAAGGAACTAGCCTGAGCGGCTTCAGAGAGAATGAAGTGCTTGATTTGGAGTGGAATATCTCATGTCAACTCAATCAAGAACGAGTGACCTTCATTATTGCCATAATATGAAGATTTTCATCTTCAAGCTCAAAGTCCTACATGATGCATGCTGGGTTAAAAGAAAAAAAATAAAAGAAACTAAAAAATAGAAAATAATCAAGGATAATATTGTTAAGCCATCTAGACTCGGTCAAGAATCCAAAACTCTGAGCTGACCCTAAGCTGAAGCCCGTTTGTCCGCGCATCATCTCAGAAAGTGGAACCATCGTCCCAAACCCTTTAATGACTCAACGGCTTATCCGTGTGATCAAGACTCTCCTGGAATTATCACTGTTTTTGATGAAGGGGAACTCACATTCTAGGTTCATCAAAGCCACAAGGTCCTTGATATGCTATAATAGCGTAGAATACTATATAGTAACAATGCTTACAGGAAAGAAATACAAGAATGGAATGATGTTACTCCCATGAGTGATCTAGGCGCCTCAAAACCTACAACCTAAATTCATCAGTCCTCATAAATAATCTTCAATTCAAAGCATGATATGATCATAAGTGCATAATCACATAACTCCAATATAAAAGATAGCACTTAAGTTCATCAAGATATACGGAGGAATTAAATATGCAAACCAACAAAATAACGACTAGAGTTCATGGCGTCAAAAGCAAGAAAGGCGACTGGCATGAAGGCGTTAATTGCACTGAGATTTCAAGAAAGAGACGCCCTGAGCAATGTCGTTAATTAGCAATACGGTTTCGTCTATGAATCGAAGCCTAAGCCCATTCTTATTCGAACTCTACTCTCGACCCCAAGACCCTCCAAACTCCTATAAAAGAAAGGGTCTCTTGGCAATCAATCAAACAATCTTCCTCTTCTCTGCTTTTCGTTCACAGGTGTTGTTGTTAGAGTTATCTCTGCAGACATCCACCGCCTCAGAAGATGGAGAGAGCTATCAAAAGATCAAAGACTTCCACTCTCAGACTATCTGAGATCAACGAGCACTTAAGCAACCGGATTACCATGAACCAGGTATGCAAAAAGCTTTAATGGCTTGTTCTCTGTTTCCCTTCTCCTCAGCTTCTCATCCCTTTGTGAATCATGGAAAATCCACTCTTAAAGGAAAATATATATATATAAGAGAAAAAGAAGAATAATGATGAAAAAGGGAGTAAAAGAGCACGTGGTGCTACTAAGGAGTGTGATCGCCAGAGGGGTTACCTCAATAAGAAGAAAAGATGATCGCGAATACCTAGTGAAAATAAGACGCGGGATGGATATGGATTCCTTCCTCCACCTTCTATCGGCCGGTCGATGAAGAGGGGTTTTCCTTGTTGATTACCTTGAAACAAAGAACAAACAAGTAAAAGAAAAGGAGATCAGCCAAACGTGAGTGTAGTATCAATCCAAAGAAACAGTATGATGATGAAATAAGAATATAGCATGCGCACCTTTTTGTTTGGTTTTAAAACCCCTAGAGAATTAAGGAGAGGAGGAAGATATGCATACTAATGCAAAAGAAGAAAAGTATGATGATCGATGATGATACGATGAAGACAAACACACAAGGGAGAGGGAACCCCTGCTGTTCCTATAAACAGTAAAGGGGAGAACCACCGGAGCAGCAGGAAGCAGAAGGAAGATGATGAAGAGATCACACGGATGAAGAGAGTAGAAACTCTTCTCTTCGCAAAAGAAAACTGCTCTCTGCTCTTTCTCTGGTTCGTGGTTAATGGCTCCAACAACACCGTAACCTCTGTGACAACAACAGCTCTGCTTCTTACCTCTCTGTATGTCTATTTAACCTTACCTTACCTCACTGTGTCCTCTGTAACCTCGCGCGAGATCAACCAGGGGACTCTTTTATAGGGTCTCGATCACAGATAGACACAGATTTGGGAAGATAAGAATAAGCAGTGGTCGTTAACGGCAAGGACTCTAGTTCCCAGATCGAGCAAGGTGATCAAGAAAGACAGGGAACTTTCCAGGAAAGGCGAGTTTAAGAAGGACACGAAAGGGTGAGACACGACCTACCAGAGGACGTCAATTCAGAATTGACGACCTGCTCCAAGGGCGTTAAATCAAAACATGACCAGTATCAAGGCGTCACTTCCTGGATTCAATTTTGGCAACAAAACCTTCTTAATTTGAAAAATTGTAAAGAGACGCCTGAAGCAAAGGCGTTAAACAAAAACACGCCCTATGGAAGGACCTTAATCATTGATTTCAATCAGGGTGGGACTCGTAAAATACCAGGAATTGACACCCTTACCTATGGTCGTCCTTTCTTAAGAACACGCCCCCGATTAGGTCGCTATTTAAAACACGCCCCTCTTCAAGTCGTGAATTACCAAAAATGCAAGAATAAATCACAAAAACACACAAAAATAGAAAAACTTTATATTATAGAAATATTAAAGATCACTTTGGGGCGTTATCATAGTGACATGAGATTTGATCAACAAAGCATCAATCTTGGCGTGTCTACAGCTGCCCCGCCTTGGCGTCTGCTTTAGAAGGGAGTGAGACGAAATGAAATGGAAAGTGTAACGAAGTGGAATGAAGTGGAGCGAACTGATAAGTAGATGCCAAGGTGTGATGTGACACGCCTCAGACACTAAGCATTGGAAATCTTTCCAAGATTCAAAGTGAAACAAACTCCGGGTGATTCCAAGGAAGCATCGATTTGCTGGATAAAGGAGACTAAACTAAGTAAATAAAATGTGCACGTGGGCACGACAGGGAGACACCATTGGAGAGCGGTTACCAGCCAATGTGGACGTGCTACAACCAAGGTGGATTTACAAAAAAATAAAGGGAATTGAGATGAAGATCCAGCAAAGGGACATTTTCAAGGAACTAGCCTGAGTGGCTTCAGAGAGAATAAAGTACTCAATTTGGAATGGAATATCTCATGTCAACTCAATCAAGAGCGAGTGACCTTCATTATTGCCATAATATGAAGATTTTCAGCATGAAGCTTAAAGTCCTATATGATGCATGCTGGGCTAAAAGGAAAATTAAAACAAACTAAAAATAGAAAGTAATCAAGGATAATATTGCTAAGCCATCTAGATTTGGTCAAGAATCCAGATCTCTGAGCTAACACTAAGCCGAAGCCCATTTGTCCGCACATCAACCCAGAAAGTGGAACCATCGTCCCAGACCTTGAATGACTCAACGGCCTATCCGTGTGATCAAGACTCTCCTGGAATTATCACTGTTTTTGATGAAGGGGAACTCAAATTCCAGGTTCACCAGAACCACCAGGTCCTTGATATGCTATAATAGCGTAGATACCATATAGTAACAATGCTTACAGGAAAGAGACAAAAAATAGAATGATGTTATTCCCATGAATGATCCAAGCGCCTCAAAACCTGCACTCCTCTGTTTGCAGACTACACAGTTACAGGCGGCTCATACCCGGGCTTCCCTAGCTGGGGCGGAGTTGGCGATCCGTGAGCAGCGGATCGCAGAGCTGGAGAGGGCTTTGAGGCGGCGTGAGGAGCTGCCTCAGGACATAGCGGAGCTGAGGGTCGCTCTTGAGCTGGAGCGGAGAGAGCGTGCACGAGAGCGAGAGGAGCACCTGGCGGACCGTGCCCGTCACCACGAGCTACAGCAGTCAGAGCGTGCCCGGTAACAGGAGCAGGTGGCAGCGCGCGGTCGTGAGCTGACAGACCTGAGGACGTAGCTGATCCTTTCTCAGGAGCGGCTACGAGTGTCTGAGGAGCGTCTCCAGCGAGGGCGCGAGCGAGCGCGTGCTGCGGGGTACTCTTTCACTAGCTCCACTTTTGTTGCGGGTTCTTCTCTTCGAGAGAGGAGCGAGGTAGGGGGCCAGGTTTGAGTTCCATTTTCTTCACGGGGGCCCATGCCCCCTCCACCAGCGCCTCCTCGGGACGACGAGGACGAGGTAGAGAGTAGGAGAGAGGACGGTGGAGGCGAGAGCTGAGAGACTTACTTGTACTCCTCCACCCTCACACCTGTACTCAGATATTCATGATGTATATACATATGAGATTGAGATTTTTTTTGTTACCTGAGCACTTGTGTAGTTGTGTACTTGTGGTTGTGTACTTCACTTCTTTTCCACGTTCTTTGTTTTACCTTACTTTGCCCTGTACCTGTAGTTGTGGTTCACACTTAAATAAACAGGTTAATTCATCTGTTCGACTTGGCCCCTTGCTCAATAAGCAAGGGGTGCCTTTTCTTGTGACCTGGATAGCGGGTCAAGGGGCCAAGCCTTTAATCAAATAAGGCAAATGAAATAACTAATAAAGGGAGATGCAACACGCAAGCACACGTATGCAAACAATAATCAAGATGTCCTATGCAATAATGCAAGCACGCACATGAAGAATAAACCCCATTTCTTCTTTTCTTTTCTTTTCCTTTTATATATATTTTTTTCTTCTATTTTTCAAAATACGCGCCTTAGATTAGGTCGTTATTCAAACAAAAGACGCCCTAGGTGACGGCGTGAATTTGAAAATGTTTTTGAATTTTGTTGAAAAGACGGCCCACACAAGGGCGTTATTTTCAGAAAAGGCGCCTCATTCAAGGCATTAATTTTCCTGCTTTCAGCATTATGTTGTCAAAGCTACTAGGGCACTGGGTCCTACATGGTCATTATTGAGGATTCATTGACCTTTCTCGATTAATCAAAAGGGAGTCGACGTGCCAGTGGTTAAACTTGTACACAAGATCTCACCCGGTGCAATTTCCTAGGTCAGTCTCGACCATTCTGCTGGTTTATGACTTACCATAAAGAAAGAGACGGAAGAAAATATAAGGAAGCCCATAAGGAATTCTGAAAAGCTCAAGGTAAAACTACCTCCCCTACCCTATGCCTGTTGGGGTTTGGTCTTTGGCATAGGGAAATTTTATTACCTTTTGCCTCTTTTATATTGCATGCATACGCCCAAAGTTTTCCTTGCGGGGACTTTGCCCTCTTGACATGCTTTTCTTTTCATGATTTGACTTTCACTTTGGAGACTGATTTGCATTGATGAAAATAAACCTAATTGTACTCGGGCTTTTGTGGCATTTTGTACCCTTTTGGGCCCTGACTTCCACTTACTAAGGCGGCGGGCAGGCTTGGCGGGTCTACCCCGAGACCTTCCTTCCTCCCTTATGGGCCGAAGAGGAAAAGAATGGGTATTGTCTTCACCTTTAGTCAGGTTTTTGACTTCCCATCAGATTTTGCACCACTTGAGTTCACGGTTTAAGTGTGTAATGTGTGCGGGTGTCGACCCCATTTTGAGTTTAACAAGACAGATGAATGAATTCTAAATTTTGACCTTTCAGACCTTGAGCCCTTGTGTGCCACGGCAACCCTTTTCAATATACATTTTTTATTTTTTTTTTGGATTTTGAAAAATTCTATTTTTTTTGGATTTTGGAAAATTCTATTTTTTATAGTTTTTAGATTAGGGGTAATATTTCTTAAGGTACAGACCATTCCAAGGGTGAGTTAGCTCTTGTCCTTCAGCATTAATCAGTTTATAAGCATTGCCAGGATAAACATCTTTTATAACAAACGGTCCTTCCCAGTTTAGTTGGAGTTTTGAGCGGGGTCCACCAGGTTTTACCAAAATTCTCTTGATTACCATCTCACCGACTTTGAATTTTCTCTCAATTACTTTCTTTTGATAAAAATGTGACAGCCTATTTTGATAAACGCGCGCATGCTCAGCGGCGACCAGACGCTTCTCATCTAGGAGCTCCAACTGGGCAAGGAGCGAATCACGACGCTCATCAATAGAGAGTTCCTTGTCCAATTGTACTCGTAGAGATGGAATGAGAATCTCATAAGGGACTACCGCCTCCATTCCATAAGTAAGGGCGAAAGGGGTTTGCCCAGTAGGGGTACGAATGGAAGTGCGATAGGCCCAGAGAGCTTCAACTAGCTTGTCTGGCCAATCCGAAAATTTATTAGCCTCACACGTCTTTTTAACGATTTTGATCAAAGTTTTATTAGTGGCCTCTGCCTGGCCATTGCCCTGCGGATAATAGGGAGAAGAATGATGCAATGCAATGTTATACCTGTTGCAGAAATCCTTGAGCTCTTGGGAGATGAATTGAGGCCCATTGTCAGTGACGATGGTACTCGGGATGCCGAACCTTGCGATGATGTTCTTCATTATGAACTTGCAGACATTTGATGCTTTGATCTCTACAAAGGCTTCCGCTTCCGCCCACTTGGTGAAGTATTCCGTTGCCGTTAGGATGAACAAATTTTGCTTGGTCAGGAGGTTCGAATCACCAAGAGATCCAATGATATCAAAAGCCCACATGGAGAAAGCCCATGGGGAGGACATAGGATGGAGTGAAGAAGGAGGAGAATGAATTTTGTCGGCGTGCAGTTGGCACTTAACACACCTTCGAACATAGATGGAACAATCATCTTCTAGAGTTGGCCAATAGAAGCCTAGCCTAAGGATCTTCTTAGCTAGCATCTGGCTATTCACATGACCACCACACACTCCGGAATGCGCCTCTTCCACGACCTTCCAAGATTCATCGTCGTCGAGGTATCTTAATAAAACACCCGTGAGCCCTCTCCTATAGAGCACACCTCCAACCAAAACATAACATTGAGCCACTCTTCTAATTGCTTTCCTCTCTTCTTCTGTGGCTTCCTCGGGATAGGATTGATCATTACAATATCTGGCAATCTCATAATACCAAGGTTTCTCTTCATCAGCTAATTCTTCTTCCCAATCTAACAACATGACCTCTTTGTCTTTAAGGGCTTCGCTCCGTCTGACCTTCTCGAGCACCTTATCCCTAATGTCGAGGAATGCCCGATCCTTAATAGCTGGAGTGTCACGCTGATGAATGAGAGGAACATGAAAATCACGCTCAGGAGGGAAGACTAAAGCAGAGGCCAAAGAGGCAAGAGCGTCGGCTAGGATGTTCTGGCTTCGAGGAACATGAATGAAGATTAACTTGGTAAAGAGTTTGGCATAAGCTGAAGCAAGTTCCTGCTAGGGCTTGAGCTTAGGATTGATAGTGCGGCACTTGACAAGCACCTGGCGCAGAATGAGCTGACTATCACCAACAATTCGCAAATGGGTAACACCATATCCATGGGCGATTTGAAGGCCGGCCAAAAGAGCCTCATACTCAGCTATGTTGTTTGTGACAGGGAAAGTGAGCTGAGTAGCAAATGGGATGGTGAACCCTTCTGGCGTTAAAAGAACCATGCCGATCCCTCTTCCTTGGGAATTTAGAGCTCCATCAAAATGTAATGTCCACATAGAATCGTGGGGTTGATTGATGGACATTAGTTCTTCATCTGGAAACTCCGAATTGACAGGGTCAAATCGGGGTAGAGGGTGGTGAGCAAGATGTTTGGCAATGGCGTAGCCTTTGATTGCTTTCTGTTGAATGTAAGTGATGTCAAATTGAGAAAGGAAGCTTTGCCAGCGTGCTAATCGATCAGTAAGGATAGATTTTTCAAGAAGAAATTTAATCGGATTCATGTGAGCGATGAGGTGAACCTCGTGAGCTAAGAAATAGTGTTTTAATTTCTGAACTACCCAGACTAAGGCAGCGCAAGTCTTCTCCATGGCTGAGTACCTCTGCTCACAAGGGTTTAGAAGTTTAGACAAATAGTATGATGCCCTCTCCTTTCCTTCTTCATCCACTTGAGCTAGGACAGCACCTACAGAGTCATCCAGGACAGAAACATAAAGAACAAGCGGTTTGCCTGGAACCGGCGGCCTCAGGACAGGAGGATTGGCCAGATAATCCTTCAATTCGTCAAAAGCTGCCTGACACTTGTCATCCCAATTAAACTTGACCCCCGACTTAGTAAGCTCGTAAAACGGCCTACATCTTTGTGAATGCTGGGAGACGAAGCGGCGAATAAATTGTAACCTCCTGATTAATCCTCGAACTTCCTTCAAATTCTTGGGAGGAGGCATATCTCTAATGGCCTTCGCCTTATTGGGATCAACTTCGATTCCCCTTTTGCTAACAATAAATCCAAGCAACTTCCCAGATGAAACGCCAAATACACACTTCTTGGGGTTCATTTTCAACTGATATTCTCGTGATCTTTGCAAGACTTTAGCTAGAACCCCAGGATGCTCAATCATTGTTCTTGATTTTACTACCAAGTCATCCACATAAACCTCAATATAAATGTGGATCATATCATGAAAAATTGCCATCATAGCCCTCTGATAGGTGGCTCCAGCATTCTTGAGTCCAAAAGGCATGACCACATAGCAGTAAGTACCCCATGGTGTAGTGAACGATGTCTTCTCTTGGTCTTCTTCAGCCAGGCGAATTTGATTATAACCTGAAAAACCATCCATGAAAGAGAGAGTCTCAAATCCTGCCGTATTATCAATCAGAACATCAATATGAGGGAGGGGGAAGTCATCTTTAGGACACGCACGGTTGAGGTCCCGAAAGTCTATACAAATCCGAACCTTTCCATCTTTCTTCATGACCGGGACGATGTTAGCCACCCAGTTAGGATAGAGGACAACTCTAACAAATCTAGCCTTATGGAGCTTGTCGACCTCTTCTTTCATTTTTAAAGCCATGTTAGGGTGGAAACGTCTCAACCGTTGTTTGATAGGGACAGACCCTGGCTTAAGTGTAAGCTGATGTTCAACGAGCGCAGGGTCTAATCCAGGCATATCCTCATAACTCCACGCAAACGTGTTCTTGTATTCTTGAAGTACCAAAATAAGCGCCTCCTCTTCGGAAGGCGGCAAATTCTTGCTGATGAGGACAATCATAGGGTCTTCCTTGGTACCCAAATTTATTTCTTTGGCAGGCTCTTCTACTGATGATGATGGTTCGTCAAATCTTCTCATGCCACTAGCAAGGGCATCAGCCTCATCCTCATATTCTTCATAACTTTCATCCCCCTCTTCAATAGGGTGTTCATCATTCATAATCTCGTAGACACCAAAACCCTCATAAGAAACATTAGTATCCTCATATTCCAACTATGGCAGGATAATCGGATTCTCCACAAATTCAGGAAGAGCTAAACAAGTCTGGCATCTTCTGGCTAACTCCAACAGAAACCTACGGGGAATCTGCTTACCCTTGGATTCCTTATGAAAATCTACCCCATGAATTTTATTAGAAGGAGAAGAACAACTAGCTTGATTGGAATAAGCTGAAAAGGGAGAAGGAGGTGAAGAAGTGGATACAGAAGGAGATACAGACGAGGACCCCTCACCAGAGGGAGAGAAAGGATTTATCAATGAATCATGGAAGAGTGGCCCCTGGGTTGGGACACACTCGGAAAAGAGATAAGAAGTCTCCTCAACGGAGATGGAGGATTGAAGAGTTGGTATTTTGTCATTTTTTTTTTCGTTTCTATATTTATCTTCATTTTTATTTTCCTTTTCTAGAAGAAAACAATGTGAAGGGAGAATAGCAGGAGGAGTGGAGATTGAAACTTTGGAGAAAGATTGAATCAGAGATGACCCGCGCGGGGGTGTGATGGAGAGTTTGGAGAATTGCTCGAGGAGCAAGGGAGGAATCGGGAGAAAAATCTGCAGTAAATATGGAGAAAAGCTAATCATAATTGGCGGCGGTCTCGGCACGCGAGAGAACAATTGAGAATGTAGAGAAACGAGAAGAGATAGATGCATGGAAGTGAGGGAAAAGAGGCCGGCCTACAGCCTATCTATTGTAAAACCTTCTTTATATGGAACATTTGGCTCTCCAGTGTCAGTGTAGTCATTCAGCAACTGCCTTTTATCTGTAATCACAGCCGGCTTTTCAATCAATTCATGTATTAGTGGCGGCCATTCCGGATCTGTCGGCATAAAGAGACGGCTCAAGGCAATAGTAATGTCATACATATCGAACCATCTATACCAGTCACACTCTGGATCATCCGTCTTCCTTCTTTTATCAGGCCTTAAGGACTCCAGGGCTTTATAAGTGGCCAATGGTGCAATATGGCGAGCAAACTGTCTCGCATGAACATCTTGGCAGTCTAGAATGGAGGTGATTATGGTAGTCTGCTCATGATTCTGAACGCCGTCTGTGACAAAATGTGTCTTCAATGTCCAAGTAAGCGGCTGGCGATCTGTCTTCAAGGTGGATGTCATAACTACCCATGGTTCATCTTCATTTTTGACCGGCCCTTTGTAGCCCAGGCCGCCTCGTGTAATCAATTTCTGAGGCTTAATAGGCCTAGTCCTGCCTTGACAACTGGTACCCAGACCTCTGCCATTTTGATACCCCATTTTCATTAGGATTTTCCAGCCAGGGGTGTTTATCATACTTTTCTTCTTCTTCCCCTTGGAAGGCAAGGGTGTCATAGCAACTGTCGTGACTGTCTCGGGTGACATTGGCCGTGGGTAAGGGAGGTCTAGTATTGATAGCAATGGCTTGTTGGCAGGCCAAATAGAAGGAGCTGATGAAGCCCAGTGTATGTCTTCCTCTGGCAGAATTGGCATACTGGTAACTTTGATAATGCGGCCCTTGTGTGAAAACTTAAGGCACTGATGATTTGTTCAGGGCACTGCATCGAGCTGTTGAATGTAGGGGCGGCCCAGAATGCCATTAAATGTTGGATCCATGTCCAAAATGTGGAAATCGACCGTGATTGCGGCCGGACCCAAACTGACTTTTAATGTGATCATGCCTAGAGGAGGCTTCTTGGTATTGTCATATGCTGTGACTGTTATGGTAGACGGCCGAATCAGATTTTCAGGAATGCCGCACATCTTCAAAGTGCTCGGTGGCAATACATTGATAGATGCCCCAGTGTCCACTAGACATTGTTTCACCGCCACCTTATTGATATCAACCGTGATGCACAGAACATATTTCCTTGCTGAGAGTGGTGCCAGTTCATGCTCATGAAAAGTAATCGCCGGCTGACTGCTAGCGGGCGTTAATACTGTGGTTATCTGCTCGACCGAAATGTCCTCGTTGACCATAACTTTCTGCAGATATTCTTTCAGGGCCATCTGATGAGTGGTTGACCTTTTGATTAGTTCTAAAATTGAAATCCTTGCTGGAGTCCGGTCCAAATGTTTTAACAAATCATACTGAGTGCCGGGCACGGACTTTTGCTCCTGTTCTTATTCATTAGGCCCCTGCGCGGGCTCTTGCTCTCTTTGGGGAAAGATGCGCTGGAACATCCGTTCACTGTGGAGCGGTGCCATGTTTTGTCGTGCCTCTATCGGGGCAAGTAAAGGAGGAGGGTTGGAAGAAGAAGAGGGTATATTGGCGTTAAGAAGTGGTGGAGGGGTGTTTAAAGAAGGAACGCCCGTAGGGGGTGTTGATGGAGAGGAATCCAATGAGGAAGCCCTCGCAGGAGGCGTAGGAGTAGGATGGGGTGCCCGAGCGTGGGAAGGGTTAGTGGGTGGAATGAAGAGAGATCTGGGTATAAAAGATGGGGGAGCTGATGGTGGGGGGATCTTTGCCAGTGAAGGAGTAGTGGTGGTGGATGTGACAGGCGTGGGTGGTGGGCGGATAAGGAGTGGTCTAGACGGCGAAGGTGAGGGGTTGGTGGTGGATGGCGGATGGCGGAGTTTGCTGCGTGGTAAGTTACGGAGGCGGTAAGCGATTAAGGAGAGATCGGGTTGGCAAAGATGGAGAATTGGCGGGAGCAGGTGGATTAACGGGGCGTAGAAGAGCTCGGCTCAATTGGGGAGTAGAAGAAGAAGGAAGCGTGCGCAAGAGGCGCGGAGGTTGATTTGGATTATGATTAAATGCCCCGACAGAGGTGTTTTCTTCATGTCATCCCTGTCCTCTCTCCACCTCATGGAGAGATGTGACAGGCTTCACGTGCTGATTTGGCGGGTGCTCCGGTAATGGATTGTGGACAATCCCCATATCTTGCTGAGGTGCCGGAGCTTACTGTTGTGGCTGTGGAGCCGGTTCTGTGGCTGCTGAGCCTGCTGTTGTCGAGGAAGCCTTCTTTCTTTCATAGTGGCGATAAACTGTCTCATCTCGTCCCAATTGATGCCACCCTGGTCATTTAAATCATAAATGTAGTCCTTGAAGTGGAAGCAATGATCAATATTATGACTAGGGGAGTGGTGGAAGACACAGTAGCGAGACGTGTCAACATTAGCGGGCCATGTTGCCCTTTCCTTTGGTAGCATGAGCAAGTTGGCGGCCATTAAGGCATTGAAAATATCCGGGAGACTTTCTGGCAGTGGAGGATAATGGGCCCTTTTGGGGCCAAGTGGTCTCCTTTGTTGTTGTTGTTGCGGTCCATAATTAGTGGGTGGTGGTACTTGGTGGTATTGTTGCGGAGCTGGAGGGTCAGCGCGAAGCGCTTGATTTTATAGCGGAGCAAAGGAAGGTTGAGGCGCGAATTGGTATTGTGGGGGTGAATTAAAGAGGGTGCCTTGTGATGGAGGTGGCGGAGGTCGTGGGTTAGGTTGGCGAAAAGGTGTGGGGTTGCCGACCGCGCCAACCTGCTCATTGATGACGGTGCCCTCAGTCGTGGGCCCGCTATTGTTGACATTTGTATTCTTTTTAACCAACCTTTGTTTTGGCTCAAACATGCCCATGATGGGCGAATCTTTCATTTGGGTCTGAATATAACGAGCTTTTTTATAAAGCTCCTCCATGGTGGTCAATCTGTTCATAGCCAGTATATGCCGGAACTGAGGGGTTGCATTGGATATAATCATCTTAACCTGTTCCGGTTCTGATAAGGTATCTTTCAACTTCTCGGCCATTGACCGCCATCTATCAGCAAATATGATGAAGTCCTCCTCGGACTTCATTTTCTCTGCAACCAAATCTGTAACTGAAAGGGAGGGTCCAACCCGGTCCCTATATTTCTGCAAGAATTTCCTTTGAACCACATCGAAATCACTAGCATCTGCCGGATCCAGGGAATAGAACCACTCGAGGGCTGGCCCCTCTAAGGATCTTCTAAACAAATAAGCCAATGAGGCTTTGTTGCCCTACCAAAAGGACGTTTCATACATAAAATCCTTCAGATGGATAAAAGGATTACCAGTTCCATTGTATCGCCGAAAGTTCGGCATCTCAGAAGGTGGTAAGTGAAAAACTGGCAATGTAGGCAGAGAGATTTCTGGGGCATTCTTGGCAGCAGTAACCTTGTTGAGTTTTTCTTCCATGCTAGCCAATTTCTGAAGGAGCAAAGCATTAGTGTCTGGCTCGATCGGGGCCGAATTTGGAATGAAAGTATTTGGCATAGGCGTCTTTAGAATTTGGGGAGGTTGAAAGAATTGGGGCCTAGCCGCTGAGTAGCTTGCTTGTTGGGCCGGCATGGCCGCACCAGGTGTCGGTGGACAAGAGGGGGGTTTGTGCAAGACCACTTGGTCATTAGTGAGGTGATGGCCACTCTCGGTCGGAGGGGGGTTGGAGGATGAAGAGGGAACGGACTTCCCTTTCAAAGCGGCCTGAACTGCTTGCCGCTGGGAGTCATCTAATTGAGATAGAGTATTAATCAAATCAGTAACATTGAAAGATGGGGAGGGGTTCCCCGAAGTGTTGGAGGGTAAAGCCTGAGAAGAGGGCACAACCTCTTGAGTAGTGGTATCAACCACATGAACTTGAGGATAATGAGAATGAGGAGGAGGGTAACTCCCCTCATGATAGATAGAATCTTGGGGAACCTCATAGGATTGACCAAAAACGGTCTCCTCCACATCATCATAGGAATATCCGTAGCTTGCCATGTTGATAATCTTACCTGAACGGAGTTGCATGCTTAAAAAAAAAGAGAGAGAAAGCTTTATGAAGGAATTATCACACAATCAATCACCCAATCGAAACAAGCTTAAGCAAATCAACCCAACCAAGTTTATGCAATCAAGTTGAGATGAACGCAAGATTTTAGTGTTATATTTAAGATTAGAGTGAGTTAAATTGCAGAATAATTCACTCCTCTTTGCAAAGTGAAACCTAGTTTGGATCCAAGTGTAGCCTCTGTGTCAACTAGGTTCTTTCTCTTTTCTCACCAACGATAGGTTCTCTAAACTCCGGGTACTTCAAGGGTACAACCAGCCCAGCGTCCGTGAGGGAATCCACGGGTGCGGGGACTTACGGAGGTCTTGGAAAAGGGATTTCCGGTCCAAAGAGAAGGAATGCTCAATGAAGGGTTATCCCGATTCCAAGAGAGGTGTGTGGAATCCTAGTGTAGAGAGAGGAGGTCTCTCGACCAAATGCCACAAAATGCAGTATAAGATAAGCCAATCACAGTAATATAATCAAATAATCAATGTAAGTATGAATCCAGCATGAATAAACAGAAACAACAAAGCTCTGTAAACGCACAGGAAAGAGGCGACCTGGAGGCAGTCACTACCAACAAAAGAGATGACAGCGTGGCTGTCGTGAAACGCTGTGAGAGGCTCACATGCAGTGCAAAAATGCGCCTTGATGTGGGGCGCTAAATATGATAAAGACGCCTCTGACAGAGGGCGTCAAATCTGAGTGGTGCGCACGATCGAAGAAAAACGCGCCTCGGTGAGAGGCGCTGCCAAATAAAAAGACGCCCGAGGGGAGGGCGCAAATTCACAGAAGCAGCAAATATGATGAAAGACGCCTTCGTGGAAGACGTTAAATAGAAAACAGACGCCCTGGATGAAGGCGTTAAATAAAGAGGCGCCTTTGCGAAAGGCGTTAATTCAAAAATAATAATAGATTAATCACAAGCTGGCTGATCCCGGGGAGTGTGCAGTGTGCACAGTGGAGGGTGCCCGTGGGGCACAAAGGAGGGGTACCGTGGGTACCAAAGGGAAAGGCACGCGTAGGTGCCAAAGGGGAAATGGCACATGTGGGTGCCAATAGGAAAGGGCACACGTGGGTGCCAAAAGGACATGGTAATCAAAAGAAAAACAATGGCCGTCCCACCGTGATCGCCAATTTGTGAATCATGGAAAATCCACTCTTAAAGGAAAATATATATATATATAAGAGAAAAAGAAGAATAATGATGAAAAATGGAGTAAAAGAGCACGTGGTGCTACTAAGGAGTGTGATCGCCAGAGGGGTTACCTCAATAAGAAGAAAAGATGATCGTGAATACCTGGTGAAAATAAGATGCGGGATGGATATGGATTCCTTCCTCCACCTTCTATCGGCCGGCCGATGAAGGGGGTTTTCCTTGTTGATTACCTTGAAACAAAGAACAAACAAGTAAAAGAAAAGGAGATCAACCAAACGTGAGTGTAGTATCAATCCAAAGAAACAGTATGATGATGAAATAAGAATATAGCATGCACACCTTTTTGTTTGGTTTTAAAACCCCTAGAGAATTAGGGAGAGGAGGAAGATATGCATACTAATGCAAAAGAAGAAAAGTATGATGATCGATGATGATACGATGAAGACAAACACACAAGGGAGAGGGAACCCCTGCTGTTCCTATAAACAGTAAAGGGGAGAACCACCGGAGCAGCAGGAAGCAGAAGGAAGATGATGAAGAGATCACACGGATGAAGAGAGTATAAACTCTTCTCTGCGTAAAAGAAAACTGCTCTCTGCTCTTTCTCTGATTCGTGGTTAATGGCTCCAGCAACACCGTAACCTCTGTGACAACAACAGCTCTGCTTCTTACCTCTCTGTATGTCTATTTAACCTTACCTTACCTCGCTGTGTCCTCTGTAACCTCGCGCGAGATTAACCAGGGGACTCTTTTATAGGGTCTCGATCACAGATAGACACAGATTTGGGAAGATAAGAATAAGCAGTGGTCGTTAACAGCAAGGACTCTAGTTCCCAGATCGAGCAAGGTGATCAAGAAAGACAGGAAACTTTTCAGGAAAGGCGAGTTTAAGAAGGACACGAAAGGGTGAGACACGACCTACCAGAGGACGTCAATTCAGAATTGACGACCTACTCCAAGGGCGTTAAATCAAAACACGACCAGGATCAAGGCATCACTTCCTGGATTCAATTTTGGCAACAAAACCTTCTTAATTTGAAAAATTGTAAAGAGACGCCTGAAGCAAAGGCGTTAAACAAAAACACGCCCTATGGAAGGACGTTAATCATTGATTTCAATCAGGGTGGGACTCGTAAAATACCAGGAATTGATGCCCTTACCTATGGTCGTCCTTTCTTAAGAACACGCCCCAAATTAGGTCGCTATTTAAAACACGCCCCTCTTCAAGTCGTGAATTACCAAAAATGCAAGAATAAATCACAAAAACACATAAAAATAGAAAAACTTTATATTATACAAATATTGAAGTTCACTTTGGGACGTTATCATAGTGACATGAGATTTGATCAACAAAGCATCAATCTTGGCGTGTCTACAGCTGGTTGTACCTTAAACTCCTTGTACCCATTTTAATGCCACGTCACTCTGGAGAAACGTGGTAACCCGGCCCTTTCATGGTGCTATTCTTGGCCCATGAGAGAATTCTCTTAGCCAGTGGAATGAGTGATCATTCCACTAGGCGATATATTGAATTGGGTATCCTTTGGTTAGGTGCCAATTCTTCAGCTTGTTTCGGGTCCATTGAATTGGTGACTATCTTGTTAGTCATCTATTCAAGTTATTCATGGCAACCCATCTAGGTGCCAATTCCACCCAGTTTATCGACATGTCATGGTTTCTATGCTTTGCGTGGATTTTATCGCAAGTCTGTCCATACTCAAGGGCCTTGCCCTTGAATTCCATGAAAATCTTACCTTATCATTCTATTAAAGCTTGTTCTTGAAACTCCTTATTGGCTATGAACTATCGTGGATGTCTAGATCTATCTTTAATGCTGCGCATATAGGGCCCGATCTGGTCCTGGGAGGAGCACCCGAAAGTACTTGTGCCCATGGGAGTTATATTGATCACGGTGTCTGGCATTACACCGAAGTGCATAACTAGTTTGATCTTTGACATTCCACACTCTCTCTCTCTTTCGTGATATTACTTACGTGCGTAATTTGACTTGCGTGACTCGACTAGCGTGGCCCAGAATGGGTAAGTACTTGCGTGAAATAGCCAATATTCTATAAATCTTACTTGGATATCTCTTGCTTGAAAGTTTTTACATGAAATTGTTAAATTTTTACTAGTTTTGTTTCACTTGCTCGGTTATTTCTACAAGCATAGCCTTACTTGCATTTGCATGCAAAAAATGTAATTACTTAAACCAATTGCTTGTTCTTGAGATATAATTCCTATTGAGCTTTCGCTCACTCAATTTGTTCCAACATTTTTCAGGCAATCAGGTGACTAGCGAGACCGAGACTCACACGGGAGGGATAATTGTGCAGTCGAGCTTTGAAAATTAGTGAACCCATGTCTTTTATCTTTCTTGAGTCTAGCATGGTGTCTCTTATTTAGTTATCTTGTCTAAGTCTGTTAAAGCGTCATTTCCTTTTTTTTCAATGTGATGTGGTTGAGTCTTCAAGTTCTGAAAATTTAAATTGTAAGAGACTTATATTAGAAATAAACTTTTATTATTGCTCCAAATTATTTGATCTCATGCCATTGCTCTTGATCGTTCACGACTGTTTAACTACCACGTTCCGAACAAACGACACGTTCCGCTGCTATTGGTTCGGGACGTGACAGAGGTGGTATCAGAGCTTCGGCTTTCACATCCTCAAATTATTAGGTTCCAATGATAGGTCAAGTATTCTTGTCGGTCATATCAGAGCTTCGGCTTTCAAATCCATAGATCATTACGTCCAAGAGATAGGTTAAGTATCCTTGTCGGTCATCCTATAGGAATTCCGTGAGATATGGGTAGAACTTGGGGTTAAAGTTATAAAAGAAAGATAAGATATTTACATTTCATTAACATTAATTCTTGAGTTGATAAAATATCGCCCCACTTATCCTTGCAGGAACCTAGATAAAATGGAAGCATCTAAACCAAGCTTTGTTCATGAGATGATCTTAGTGGATGTCCAAGCTTACGCGGGCCTTGTCAGGAGAGTTCAGGAGCTAGAGAAAGTGGTGGAAGAAAAAGAAAGAGTTGAAGGGAAAGCGCATGATTCGGGGATGTTCAACACTACCAAGAAATGGCCAAACGAGGGTGGTAGTTCCCAAGGATGTAAGAAGTGCAAACTGTGTAAGAAGTGCAAGAATGGGAAGTTTAGGGTGGCACCGGTAAGCCAAACTCAAGAAAAATGCTGCCATTGTGGTAAAGGAAACCATCAATCGAAGGAGTGTTATCGAAAAATGGGAGCATGTCTTCGTTGTGGGAGCCTAGACCATAAGATAGCTGAATGCCCCAAAAAGCACCTGGGAGAAATTCGAGCTTTAGCAAAACTTGACAAAGGAAAGATGGTGGAAGGTATCCCTCATCCTCAATCCCAAATTAGTTCTTTTCCATTCAGTAGATATCTGCCCTTACCTGTGTAGTATCCTAATGAATTATATCTCGCCCCCTATCATCCAATATATTAGATTTCTTCCTTTCACTTGTGTAGTGTTTAAATAAATTATAACCAGTCCCTCATTGGGAGTAGAAGGTGATGTGAATTTGGGGATCAAATTCTTTTAAGTGGGGGAGGGTGTAACACTCGGTAATTTTGAAGGCTAAAAAGGAATAAATATATATATATTCAGTTTGGAAGGAAAAGAAAAGATAACATATACATGATGATAATTACATATTCTTGTAAATAGTTGAATAAGTAAGAAGTGGGGTATATCGTTCTTTGAATAAATAAATAGGGGGCTAGTTAAAAATTCCTTTTAAAGGAAAGTAAATGTTTTCCTAGGATCGAACATGTCTCTGATACCTAAGATAATAATTAATGAGGTAAATAAAGTGAATGAAATTATAAGAAATAAAATCCATATATCAGGTGCTACGCTAATCGAACTCCCAATCGATGTCATGACCCACCTATAGTATAAACTTAATACAACCTTATAGGAAATGGCTTATCTTTAGGCCAATGGACCTTGTACGCAAATATATAAACGTATATAAGATGCAAAGGAGTTTAGTTATATATCAAGATATTGGGAATATTAAATCCAACTCCTAAATACTTGTATAAGAAGTCCAAATAAAATATATATACCATAACAAGGGCCTTATCTAGAATAAGGAGTTGGCATAGGCTTGAGCTTTAATAATTATAGTAATTAATAATAAATATGTCCTAGCCCAATTAAATAAACGAAAGGAAAACCAATGGAAGGCTTTAATGCTAATCGGGTTAACAGGGTTTTCTTTCGAACATGGAGTTGATAAAGGGTTTAGTATATATGTTATACTAGTCTTAAAAGCCAATACTTTACACAGGATGCATGGAAGTATATATTAGGATACGAAGGGAAGCTAAACAGAATGTAGCATCCCGGATCAATAATAAAGATTAAGAGATATTCTAAATAAATTAAAGGATAAATATGAATAATTAAGTTCTCTATATACACTTAATGGGCCTTGACACACGTATTTTATTATAACAGCCAAAATAAATGAGCTGCGATATAAAGCTACTAACTTATTATATATATAAAAACCTTAGCCCAAATAATACAACCCTTATATATATTAATGGGCCTTAAACCATGAGATTTACATATACATATAACAACCCACATATATATATATAAACTTTATATAATAAAACATACGTATCTATAAAGCCCACGTATATGGATGAGCCAATGTCATGTTTGGGCTCTCACCCTTCCACTTATTGGAAGCTAACCCTCGGTAACTATGCGTACACCCATCAAAATATAAAACCCACGTATTAAATGAGGGCTTAGAATTCAACCCACCTATACAAATATATATATAGCAGGCCTTACGTACATAGGTTATACCCAATATAAATACCCACACCAATAGCCAACCCACTAACGTGACCCATATGCCCATTAGAACAAGACATCCATGCGAATGGCTTTAGGGTTTCTGGAAAACAAACACAGCAGGTGGCGGTTAATATAGTAAGGGAATTCGCAAACGAGAGCAACACGATGTATTTTGAAAACCTTCCCGTTAGTGGCCTTCGAACCGGCTAAAAACCCCACCCTCCTATATAAGCATACCCCCTCGAACGTGAAAAGTTGTTGATGCTGTTGCGGCTACTACGTGGGGTCTTCTTCCCCTCCATCTTCTTCCTATTCTTCCTGCTGCGGATCAAGGCCCGGCCGTATCATCTTCCTCCCGCAAAAATTCCTCCTGCGTGGTCTTCATCCTGCTGCTTCATCCTCTTCTTCCTTTCTACAGAACCTTTTGCTTCTTCCTTCATCTTCGTCCTAGTACCCCGTCAAAGAGGTAGGTTTTCTCAAGAATTGAAGCCCAAGATAATAGAAATTAAGTTGCATTACATGTTTGCATTTTATAGCTTACGGTTGCATGTTTATTTCAATTAACTAAATAATCACAACATGTTTAAACATTTTATATCCATGTAATCGCTTATCTAAAAATCATCAAAAATACGTGACTAGAATCCCTGTATTTTTCTTGAAATTTTCATGCCTTATATGATAATATTCGATAGTTAATAAATTTATTAACTAAATATTATGAATCAACTGTTTACACGGCGAATAAGGTTGGTTACTGTACACCGTAGTTATAAGTTTTTGCTTTCATAATCTTTTTCATGGGCACCGGAGTATCATTTGGTTATGAAATTTTATGGGAGTGTTATTGGGGTAGAGACCGAGGTAGTGAGAGTGGTTGCACCGTTTTTCATGCCCCCTATCTCAAGATCTCCCATCTCTCAACGAAAAATTATTTTAAACATCCAGTTAGGTAGAGTTTTTCGAGCCCGTCATTTCGATATATAGAACGTGTGATTCTGACGTGTTTACGTCGAGAACCGGAGGTTTGAAGATTGACACTTTATTGAAATGACGACAAGTTAAATGTCGTCAAATTCTTTTGACGCCATCGTGCAAAGGCGTCAAATTATTTATTATATATATATAAATATATATATATATATACATATAACTTGTAATTATATCTTTGAAAATCCATATCTACTAAACTATGCAACATAAAATTATAAAAAATATATTTTTGGAATCCTGGAATTTTACTCTTAATTATCATATATTCTATTTTTTAAAATTATTTTATATAAATAAATATGTCTTTGAATGTTTATTTTTAAAATTATTCAATTAAATAGATATAAATCTGAATTCTTGTTAAATAAATTAAGTTAAAAATCATAAAATTAACGTCCCTCCAAGAGTACACTAATTAATAAATGACGTCACTCACGGGTGTCAAATAATATAAGTTTATTTAATTATAGTTAATTATAGAATTGGATGGACATGAATTCTATAATTAACGCATTCATGTTCTCACCGTTTTCTTCCGATTTTGACCCATACTGCGGGTCTTCTGGCACTCTCATCTCACGTCCGTAGATGGAGTCCATGTTTCATGATTGGTTCATGTTATACACTTCAACTCTCGGCGACATATGAGCTCTCCGTTGGACATTCTGTTCCTTCGGACTAGCAAGTTAGTCATCGGGACCTCCGTAAGTCTCCTCGTAGCCTTGGATTTCCTCAAGGCCGACTGAGCTGGTTGTACCTTAAACACCTTGTACCCATTTTAATGCCACGTCACTCTGGAGAAACGTGATAACACGGCCCTTTCATGGTGCTATTCTTGGCCCATGAGAGAATTCTCTTAGCTAGTGGAGTGGGTGATCATTCCACTAGGCGATATATTGAATTGGGTATCCTATGGTTAGGTGCCAATTCTTCAGCTTGCTTCGTGTCCATTGAATTGGTGACTATCTTGTTAGTCATCTATTCAAGTTATTCATGGCAACCCATCTAGGTGCCAATTCCACCCAGTTTATCGACATGTCATGGTTTCTATGCTTCGCGTAGATTTTATCGCAAGTCTGTCCTTACTCAAGGGCCTTGCCCTTGAATTCCATGAAAATCTTACCTTATCATTCTATTAAATCTTGTTCTTGAAACTCCTTATTGGCTATGAACTATCGTGGATGTCTAGATCTATCTTTAATGCTGCGCATATAGGGCCCGATCTGGTCCTGGGAGGGGCACCCGAAAGTACTTGTGCCCATAGGAGTTATATTGATCATGGTGTCTGGCATTGCACCGAAGTGCATGACTACTTTGATCTTTGACATTCCACACTCTCTCTCTCTTTCGTGATATTACTTACATGCGTAATTTGACTTGCGTGACTCGACTAGCGTGGCCCAGAATGGGCAAGTACTTGCGTGAAATAGCCAATATTCTATAAATCTCTCTTAGATATCTCTTGCTTGAAAGTTTTTACATGAAATTGTCAAATTCTTACTAGCTTTGTTTCACTTGCTCGGTTATTTCTACAAGTATAGCCTTACTTGCATTTGCATGCAAAAAATGTAATTACTTAAACCAATTGCTTGTTCTTGAGATATAATTCCTACTGAGCTTTCGCTCACTCAGTTTGTTCCAACATTTTTCAGGTAATCAGGTGACTAGCGAGATCGAGACTCACACGGGAGGGATAATTGTGCAAGCGAGCTTTGAAAATTAGTGAACCCATGTCTTTTATCTTTCTTGAGTCTAGCATGGTGTCTCTTATTTAGTTATCTTGTCTAAGTCTGTTAGAGCGTCATTTCCTTTTTTTTTCATTGTGATGTGGTTGAGTCTTCAAGTTCTGAAAATTTAAATTCTAAGAGACTTATATTAGAAATAAACTTTTATTATTGCTCCAAATTATTTGATCTCATGCCATTGCTCTTGATCGTTCACGACTGCTTAACTGCCACGTTCCGAGCAAACGACACGTTCCGCTGCTATCGGTTCGGGATGTGATAGTGACGAATCGCCGAGCTTGGTACTTCAATCTTCGGGCTTCCCGAGGGTCGGGGGGCTCCTGAGAATCTTGGAGCCACGATAGGTACAGGGTACGCCAGTCGCTTGGGGAGGCCGAGTCAACAGCTAGGAGCTCCGAATCGATGCTCGGCCGCTCTAGCTCTTCGAGAAGGACCGATCGAGTACCCTCGGGGTCAAGAGAGGAGGCCAACCGAGAGAGGGCGTCCGCTCGAGAGTTTTCCTCCCGAGCTATTCGGACTACCTCAAAACTCTCGAACTGTTGTGCCATGGTCTTGACCAGCTGGAGGTATTTGATCATCGGTGCTTCTCGAGCTTCATAACTGTCGTTGACTTGGCTAGCAACCAGTTGGGAGTCAGTGTGAATCCTGACTCGCTCAGCCCCCAACTGTCGGGCCATGCGGGCTCCCGATATGAGGGCCTCATACTCGGAAGCATTGTTAGATGCTTGGAAGTTGAACTTTAGGGCGTACTGTAGCTCTGCTCCTTCGGGGGACTTCAGGAGGATCCCGACGCCGCTCCCGGCTGAGTTGGAGGATCCGTCGACGAACAGTTCCCAGGTCGGCCCCGGCACGGACGGAGATCTTTCTTCAGTCGGGATGGTGCTCTCGGCGATGAAGTCAGCGAGCACCTGGCCTTTGATAGCCGAGCGAGGCCGATACGATATATCGTAGGCCCCGAGCATGATGGCCCACTTGATGAGGCATCCTGAGGCTTCTGGGTGAGCGAGGATCCTCTTCAATGGTTCGCCAGTCAGCACGGTGATGGAGTGCCCTTGGAAATAGGGTCAGAGGCGCTTGGCCGAGGTAACCAACGCTAGCACGAGTCTCTCGGTTGCGGGGTACCTTCTTTCAGCCTTATTGAGCACCTTGGTGGTGTAGTAGACCGGTCTCTCGACTCCCAAGTCATTTCTGACTAAGACCGAGCTAACTATAGATGGAGTCGCCGAGAGATAGAGATGCAAGGTTTCACCTGGGACGGGCTTGGAAAGCACCGGAGGCGAAGCCAGGAAATCCTTAAGCTCAGTGAACGTTTTTTGGCATTCCTCGTCTCACAGGAATGTAGCAGATGCCATTTTAGGCCCCCTCAACAGTTTGAATAAGGGTAGGCATCGTTCAGCCGCGCGGGACAGGAATCTACTGAGCGCGGCAATGTGCCCGGTAAGGCGTTGAACATCTTTGATGTAGGTGGGTGGGCGCATGTCTAGGATGGCCTGGACCTTGTCAGGGTTGACCTCGATCCCACGCTGGGTGACTAAGAAGCCCAAGAATTTCTCGGACCTTACTCCGAAGGCGCACTTGGCAGGGTTGAGCTTCATGTTGTACTTCAGGAGGGTTTCGAAGGTTTCAGCTAGGTCGGCGAAGTGGTCCTCAGCCTTGGGGGTCTTCACGAGCATGTCGTCAATATTGGCCTCAACATTCCGACCGAGCTGTCTCTCGAACATATGATTGACCAGCCTCTGGTATGTGGCTCCAGCGTTCTTCAACCCAAAAGGCATCCGAGTGTAGCAGTATACGCCGAAGTCGGTGATAAAGGCGGTCTTCTCGATGTGTTCTGGGTTCATTCTGATCTGATGGTAATCTGAATAGGCGTCTAGGAAGCTGAGTATCTCGTTGCCCGAGGTTGAGTCAACCAGTTGGTCGATGCTCGGTAACGGATAGCAGTCCTTTGGAGTAGCCTTGTTCAAGTCGGTGAAGTCCACGCACATTTGCCACTTTCCCGAAGCTTTTGGTACCAGGACGACGTTAGCCAGCCATGTCGGGTACAGGACCAGTCTGAAAAGACCAGTCTTTTGCCCCTTGGTGACTTGCTCCTTGATGATCGCCTGCTTCTCTGGCACGTGCTTCCTTCTGCATTGTTGTACGGCTTTGATGGTTGGATCGAGGTTGAGCTTCTGCATCACCGTCTCCTCTGGTAGCCCAGGGAGTTGATCATCAGACCATGCAAAGACTCGGACGTATGCGGAAAGAAACTCTTTGTATTGCTGTTGGGCTTCAGATGTTAGGTCAGCTCCAATCTTTACTCCCAGGGTCGGGTCGTCATTTAGGAAAACCGCTAGCAATTCGCCTCTAGGATCGACGGTTACGGATTTTTCCTCGACTTCCCGGGAGCCCCTGTTCTTCCCGTCCGGCCTTGTGGCTTCAACTGAGATATTATAGCACCTTCTGGCCATGGCCTGGTTACCTCGGACCTCCCCCAACCTATTTTTGGTGGGGAACTTCATCTTTTGGTGATAGGTAGAAGGCACTGCTTTCGTTCGGCTGAGGATCCCTTGGCCGAAGATTGCATTGTATGCTATCATACCTTTGATCACTATGAAGTCCGCCATAACCGTAACAGTTTTGGGTGGGGTGCCAAGAGTATCCGGCAGGTTGAGGGCTCCCTCGGGATAAGTGGCCTGGCCATTGAACTGGCATAGGGGGGTTCGGATCGGGCGGAGTTTAGATGGATCCCCCCCCCATCTTAAGGAAACATTCATAGGATAATACATCAGGGGCACTTCCATTGTCAACTAGAATCCTGTCTATGTTATAATGGTTTATTGTGGCCGATATGACTAGGGCATCGTCATGCGGGGTGGTCAGTCCTTCCAAGTCTCGGTTGGAGAAGACTATGACCTGAGGCTCACTCGGCGGGGCCTTGGGAGGCTCGACGGCTCGGCTCACCTGCTCAGCATGACGCTTCCTTCCTCGGCCACTGTACCCTCCTGATGCAGCTCCTCCGGTGATGATGTTGATATGGACCCCGCGAGGGGCGTTGTTGATTTCCTCTGGGTCGCCTCGGTCTTCCTTATGCCCGACCACAAACCGGGATAGGTGTCCCTGGCGGACGAGGCGCTCAATCTCATCCTAGAGCTGATGGCAATCGCCGGTGTGATGCCCGTGATCGCTGTGGAACAGGTAATGTTTGCTGCGATTGCGGCTTTTCGACCTCATTGGCTCGGGTTGGCGGAGGAGGCCCGAGCCTTTGATGTCTTCATATATTTCATACACTGGAGCGGTTAGGGGAGTGTACTGCTCGTACTTCCTAGATGATTCTTTGTGCTCCCCATCTCGGTTCCGCCTCTTTCCTTGGCCCGAGCTTGACTCGGGTGCTCCCTTCTTGTCCCCCTCCCGACCCGAGCCGGTTGCGCCTCGGCATGCGCTGAGAACATCTTCGCACTCAGCATGGAGCAATGCCAGAGTCACTAGCTCGGCAAGGGTCGAGGGAGGGTGGAGGACAAGTTCACGGTGGAGGTTCTCATCTCGGGTGCCTCTAGTCAGCGCGGCTATGGCCGAGGCTACATCCAGGCGGGGGATTCTCAGGGCTTCCGATTTGAATCGGTTGATGTAGGCCCGAAGTCTCTCCCCTTGCGCCTGTTTGAGAGCCAAAAGTCCCGCTACCGACCTCAGGGGGCCGCTGCCGGTGAAACACTACTTGAATACTCGCCCAAACTGCTTGAAGTCTCGGATGGATCTGGGGGCGAGGGCCCGGAACCATGCTTGGGCGTCTTGGACCAAGGTGGTCGCAAAGGCTCGGCATTTGATGGCGTCGGACGCTCCATGAAGGGTCATCAGGGCGTCGAAGCTGTCGAAGTGGTCGGCCGAGTCGCCTTGGCCGTTGTAAGGCTTGAAGGTCGGGATGGAGGTTCTGGGAGATACCTCTGCCTTCAAGATATAGTCGGAGAATGGGGATCTCTTCTCGTCCTCTAGTGGAGAGGTCTTCTGCAAGGCTCGTAAGGCGCGCTCTTGTGCTACGAAACGCCTCTAGAACTCTCGTAGACGGAGGGACAACTCCGGCTGTTGTTGCGCCGTAGGGCTAAGGGGGCGTGATGGCAGGCTGTCCTGGCGCTCCCTGGGGACTTCGGTCTCTGGGAGTAGACGGCATGCCCCATGTTTACCGCACTTCGGTGTGGAGGAGGCCTCTTGCTCCGGAGGGGGGGAATGTGAGGGTCCACCTACCTTTTTGCGAATAAGTTGCTGCCCTCGGAGGGTGAAGCGACCTCCGGCGGTGTGCTGGGACACATTCTCGCGGGGGGGGGGGGGGGGGGGGCTTTCCGGAGGGGCGCGTGACCGTCCATCCCTGGCCGCCTGAGTCCTCATGAGTTCCACGAGGACATCCAGTTTTGCGTTGAGGGCTTGGAAGGCGTCAGCGCCGCCGTTAAGTGGTACCCCTACCGCGACGGCAGGAGGGAGCGGTCCAACGGCGGGTGTCACGCCCCGAGCCTTTAATTACAGCGGAAGACTTTCTCAGGGAGCGTAAACAGCCGGCATGTTAAGCCTCTTGCAAGCAAGAATCAATTAGAGCGTGAGACATCACACAAGTAAATGCAATTGCACATGATTTAATCAACTTCAACTTCATATCATAATGCTCAATATTCAAAGATACAATCACTAATTTGATTTTCATTCTACTAGACTCAAGAAATAGGAAAATTACATTGACTCAATCTAGACATCATAGACTTCCTAAGTCTTCACTCATCTTTAATCGCTCTCGGATCCGCTACTGGAATAATCCGAATCCGAACCCGACTCACTTTCATTTCCTGAAAAAGATTGGAAATAGGTAATAAGCACACTTTCCCAGTAGGTATCTTCGCATCAAGATGAAGGCACTATTAAAGTGATTATCATTTTCGCTCTAAATAAATAAGGTAAAATCATGCAATGCGATGATTATGCGATTAAATCAAAGTAACAAGACTATCATATAAGATGGAATGAGAACAAGAATGAACTAGTAAGAATAGGACAAGAACATGATATTGGCCTTTCATGAACAAGAATATATCGAGAATGTACTAGCAAGCCACATATTCCTCACTTTAGCATCTTATGCTTATGAGCAAGTGCTTCGTGCATTTCTGTGGAATATCAAGCAAGAAGGTCATGTTGTGCCGTGGATCTTCACTTATTTATAGAAATAGTACTCCCAGCGTAATGCGACGCCAGTAGCATCATACCCCATGGTTTATAAAATAGTATGTTTCCGGCAATCAGCTGAGGGGACTAGCATAGAGCCCTTGAACACAATCAGTGCTCGATCGCATCTTCAGTTATAAATTAAGCTACTTCCACGCAGTATAATAGTAAAGTATGGCCAAGAATATAGCACTTCCAACAATTCCATGATAACTACAATCAATGAATGAATGCTTCAACATAAGAATGTAGGAGTCAAGAAATAGACTTTAAACAATGTCATGCTCATAGAAATAAATCAACAGCATAACGGTATTTTCCTTAACTTCCATTTCATTTAGATCCATTTAAGCAATATGGCAAGTTCTAGATCATCAAGGTTTGTCTAGAATCATTAGAATATCAACCCTTGGTCAAACCTTGGGTTAACATACACAAGCTATGTAACGGTCGTTTACTGGGCCGTTAAAGTGATCAGAGTCTAGAAAGATAAAAATAGACTCAGAGGAATGTGACAGTCTGGCATTGGGCCGTTACGTGAGCCTGACGGTCCAGTTCAAGGCCGTTACATTTCAAGAATCAAAAACCATGATAGTGCATTTCTAATTATTGGGCTTTAATGGTACAACCAACTCGGCGTCCTAGTGGGAATCCCAGGCTCGCGGAGAATTACGGAGGCCTTGAAACAATGATTTCCTAGTCCATTGGAAGGAATATCCAATAGAGAGGTCCTCATGTCCAAGATTATGTTCCTATAGTGCAAAGTGTGAACTAATGACAACATACCGGAATATGTGCCATGTACTTATGGAATTGACTCTATTGACAGAGAGAGATATGTATACTCAAATTTGAAAATCATGCTGAAAACTTCGTCAATACAATATTAAAAAGTCATTCTTTATAATACAAAACTATATAATTTGGCTTCAATAATTAACATAACTCAATAAAAGTGAGACCACAAAACATGCAATACCTATAATGAATGATCAAATAACCTTAAAATCACATGATCAGGTTAAAACTTAGGTAACTAGGCTTTAACAATAATAATATTGGCAGGTTATATTCTGTCTTGGGGTTGACAGAACACAGAGTATAACGGTCTGGATACAGGGCGTCACTGTGATTGTGATAGTCATGACCCAGCCGTTACATGAATGTAACACGTCTGTCAAAGCGCGTTATAATCAACCGTGAAACCCAAATTCAATCAGGGAGTATAACGGTCTGTCGTGGGGCCGTTACATGGAAGCGACGGTCCCTCTATGATGCGTTACAGTCTCTGCTAACAAGAAACAACTATAGAAGCTAAGAGATCAACTCACATCATGTCTTTTATCAAAACATCATGAGTTTCTAGATATGTTAACAAAGTAAAGGTTGTCTATATGCATGGGTATTGGTGAATAGATGGATAGTCAAGTCTTTAATCTTTAGTTAGGGCTAAGGGAAACATGATATGCATAGAACCAATAAAACATGAAATTGATGATCTAGCATGCATGAAATCCAATCAAAACAGAGGCTCTTAGTCCTATCAAGTTATTTTTTCCGTTCATGAGATAACCTACCTCTTACTTAGACTGTAGTTCCTGAATTTGGTAGAGAACCTTGCCCTAGATCTCCTCCTTCTTTTGTGACTTTTCCAGCAACTTCCTTGGGCTCTAACTCCACGACCTCTTGACCTAAAGATGTGAAATTCGGAGGGGAGTTAGTCTAAAGTATTGTGAACAAATTATTCTAAAGAACTTACCTGAGATAATGACTCCTTACCTTGCTTCCTTACGCCCAAAAATTAAGGGTCGCATAGTTCAGAACTATGCCCTATTTATAGAATTTAGGCTAGGTTTTAAGGATTAGAACGAGTTTAGAGTCCTTGTTTCATCAAATCCTAATCCCTAAGAGTCTTTAGAGTCTTTACAATCCTTCCCAAGTCGGTCCCTAGTGGATAGGAACATCAAGTTCCAATCTTTTCATGAGTTCCTTTGCTTACGGAACTAACAGGTTTGTAACGGACTAGGACCTACGCGTTAGGGTTATGTGGCGGTCTCGCGATAGACCATTACATTACTCGTTCCTAGAGTTCAAAGGAAATCAAACTCTTTTAGTTATCTGGTTCATATTGTAACGATCGAGACACCGTGCGTTACACGTCTGTGACGGTCAGGCTATAGACCGTTATATTTATCGTGGATAGAGTTCAAACAATTTAAAACTCTTTTGATAATTATCCATTAACTTATCTTATATATTCTAGTATTTATCCTTAATATCCGTGGATATACTTAATTAACTTCTAGAATGTGGGCCAAACTTAATGGGCCAGAGTTAAAACCTTTTGGACTTTAATTAAGTGGGTTGGGTTAATTTATTAACACCACTTGGCCTCATAATGACTTATTAATTTTAAATAAACCATTTATAAATTTATTTAGGCCTTTATAAATTCTTGAAAATTATTTAAAATTTCTGGGGCACTACAGCGGGGGTGCTGGCATTGGAGGGGGGATTTTGTGAGGCTTGAGAAGGGCCTTCTCCCGTCGCCACCATGGTCTTTCCCCTGTCGCCGGCGGACCTCCTCCCTGAACTTCTTCGCACCATACTGGCTCTTCAGTCGTTTCCCACAGACGGCGCTAGATGAAGGGGCGTGATCTCGCGTGGCTCCTGAGCGGGGTAGATGATCACCGAACAGTGAACTGTAGAGAAAGAGAAACTGATCAGGGGGCCCAGGGGATGTTCCCTAGGGAAAACCCTCCGATGCTTAAGTCAGTAGAGCAATGGTGGAAGATAGGGAGGGAGGTAGAAAGAGGTGCACGAGATCCCCCTACACCAAGGTGGTGAAGTGGTTCCTGCTCAGGGGATTTTAGGCGTGTATTGCCCTTACCTTTCACTGGAGGGAGTCCCAGGTTTATATAGTGTGCTCGCCTCATGAGTCCCGTAAGCTGAGGAGTTTCAGGCAGGAGCTACGTCCTCATCGTGAGGTCTTTATGTCCTTATTGTGGGATCTTTATAGCCTTGAGGGATCATGGGTCCCTTACCCTCATAAACTCCTGCTCATAAAGGGCTCTCAACGGCAGCATGGATAAGCAATCGTCGGTCGAGCCGAGCATAAAAGGTGCCAACCCTGTCCGGGCGATAGACATACCTCGGATAAAGATAGGTCGGAGTGGGCGCTGAGCGCTTGCCTCTATCACGATGAAGGGATAACTCGGGCATGGGTCTTCCTCCGTTCTGACCGACGCTCGGGCCTTCCGAGCCTAGGGGCCTTCCGAGCCTAGGGGCCACAGAGCAATGCTCCAACACACACGCAGGAATACGCCTGCACACACACACGGGGACGCGCCCCAACACACACACACACACACGGAGACGGAGTCTCCAACACGATCCAATACCAGATCACAATGCACATAGACTTGCCACAACAAATGCAGCAAACAACATACACAAACATGCGCTGCAACACCCGCAACACCAAAATCACACGACCGTACATAGACGGTCACACACACACGAATATCCTTATGAGTTGAGTAAATGAAAACACATACTCAAGATATGCTCAGACACAAATGAAACCCTTAAGAACAATGACAAATGGATAGGCGTAAGATGTGGAAGTTGTTCCCCCTTCGATTTCCAGGCCGAATGATGATGTTCTTTGATGCTCGATTCAGAGGTAAGCCGGATGCCGTCGATTTGAACATCAATGCGTTCCTCTCTTCAATCCGCTTCACTTTCTCTTCATGCACAATCTCCAAATCCTCTTGGATGTAGATCAAATCCCCTTAGCTTGAGCTTTTCCTTCCTATCTCCTCTTTCTTCACCTGCAAGAAGAAAACAATGAACACACTAGGGTTAATGCATGTTAAATTCGTAGCTCTCACTTAGGCAAATATAGAGGACACCAAAAGACCATCATAACCCTTCTAGAGTCCTCCAAAAGACCTCTAATAAGTCTACCACCAACCCAGGGACAAAGGGACAAAAGGTTAGGCACTTGTTGACTTGGTTTAGAGGAGTTTCAGAACCACGTTTTTGACTTTTCGCCGTTGGCGGTCGACCTACACGGGGTTAGCGGTCGATCGGAATTCTGCAGGGCTGAAAACTCCCATCACTGGGAATTTCGGTTGACCTAAATCTTATTGGCGGTCGACCGCTAGATACAGTAATTTTAGGTCGACCTAAACCGTCCTTTAGGTCGACCTAAACCTGTAGAAAAAAAATATTAGTAAACATGTAAGAAAACATACCCAATGATCCCAAGTCAAGTGACGAATGCATGAAGTACATACATGAAATCATTAACAAGGAGAATGAAAACACTTGAAAAACTCAATCAACTACAACATAACATCAAGATCATATGACTATCGAATTTGTGCAATAAGATAGCATCATTGAACCAAATTTCATATATCATGAGGATGCCATTCAACAATGCGATTGGGTCTAATTTGTCAAGTGTATATGCAATGTATATAAGCATCATTCAACCCAAATTTACCAAAGTTCACATGAGATTCAAGCTTGAGCACTAACAACTCATTTCTTTTAAGATTTGCATGATGAACTCAAACATTTAAACTAGTCTCAAGACCCTATAAAAAATATGCATGGAGTGCATTCAAGACCATACATAAAATGCTATTGAAACTTCATTCCATATCACAACTTCAAGCACATAGGAGCCCAATCTTTCTCAAACAAGAAACACTTTCTTAAGCCATGCTTTTTAGGCAAATATGAGCGTATATAGAGAGGCATGTAGAAATTCTTATAAATTCATGACTCAAATCTCATATGGAGGAACCACGAAAAACCTTTGTTGATGAAGTGTATAAAACATAGTAAGAGTCAATGCAATGCAATGAGAAAGGTAACTCCCTTGTGGAAGAAGAACTTCATTGATGCGCTCCTTTGAGTTCCAAGCATGAGCCATGGACTTGTTCCTACAAGCCAAGATAAATATAGCATTAGTTCCTTAAACACAAAAGATTAATGTGACTGCAACTCATCAATCAACGACATAAACATGTTGCTCAATGAACCACACACAAGCACAATCGTTTTGTTAACATTAAAACCAAATACCAAACACAAACATCAACTAGGGGATGCATCACAAGTGTGGACTTGGACCAAGGAGAGAAAAGAAGAAAAATCAATTTTTTCTTCGTTAGGGAGGGGGGCGCACCCTTCATATTATCATTTTTTATTGTGGCCATTTGACCGCATGTAGGAGAAATCTTCTATCCCTTATTTGCCCACCCCTAACCCTAGATCTTAGGGTAGTTTAGGACATTTTTATATTTTTATATAACCCTTGTAATTTGGTATTTTCATTGAATTAATGAGAAGAAAAGATTGGAAATTCCAAGAGCCTAAGGGCGCCCCTGCTCTCTCCCCTCTCTTGTAGCTGGATTGCTATGTTTCTAGGGTGGATTCCCTACAAGACTTGGTGGATTCCGGGTGATCTCTTTTCCCCGGAGTGTGAAGCTCCGCCGCCGCCGCCATCGAGCCGCCATCCCACCACCACCACCTCGCCGTCGCAGATCTATCTATTGCTGGACAGAAGCCTAGTGCTCGATTTTTAGCTCTCAATCAAGAGCTCAGATCGTACTGAAAATTGGAGGGTGAGTTCCCCACGTCCACCCCATCCTCCAAAAAAAATTCAAGTCATTCCACTTTCAATTCACTCTCTCTACCCCTAGCAATCTGCCTCCTGTGCAGATCTGTGTTTTAGCAGCCTAGTTCTTCCCCTGTTTGACCCCCTTCCCAATTTCAGAACGAGCTGAAATTTAGATTGGAAGTTATGTCCATCAAACCGCCATTCCAGAAATTTTTCCATGAATTTTGGAGTTCATTTGCCCCACATAAAAGTCTCTGCAAAATTTCATTTCTGTTCTGTGCAGTCTAGATCCGACCCCTATCCACTAAAAAATCCTTTTCTCCTATCAAACCACCTCAGAAAATTACAAAAAAACTATCTTCATGTTCCTTACTTCTCCCTCTATCTCCCATAAAAATCCCAGCATCCAGATATGCCGTTCTCCCTCGGTCAACCCTCGTTCTCAGGCAAATTCAAATCTGTCCTGCCAGATCTGAACCTGAGAGCCAGCCTATTACAAATTCCACCACGGCAACTACAGAAATAGAAAAATTCCTGTAACAGCTTGGGTTCGTAGATCTCTGAAAGAGCTTTCCAACGGCTCTAGTCTTGCGTCAATCCGATGTCGGGGTTGATCGCAGCAGGCGTTCTCGCGGGGTCATGCAGTGCTGTGACAACAGAACATGTTCGTGGGCAACAAGCAACATCATTCCCAGTCGGGCCGCCTCACCTTCCATAAGGCGAACCAGCGCGTCCCCCTCCTCAAGATCATCCCTCCAGGAGTCCCCACCGCAGTGGTACCACTCCCGACCTGATCGACCCTCCTCCCTAGCTCGTCCCACGTTCATTGGCACGCGTTACCGCCGGAACTGTCCAAATCGCTGCCCATCAACCCGAACCCGTTACTCCCGGGTCCACGTGTAGCCCTTTACCTCCCTACGTTGAGTGGGCAGTAATATTCATTGCTGTAATTTAATTATTTACTGTACCGGGAGTACGAAGTTCGGCTAGGGTCGTGTTCCCAACGCCCGGTAGTGTGGAGGTATCGTGTCCGCTCCTCTCTTCGTATTTTGCTTATTTCGTATGTATTTTATTGCCGCTGCATCAGTGATAGGTTAATCTATCCCGATATTTTTATCACCGCTGCGAGAGAGAGCGAAACCTGTCCCGTGACCCGATCCGGGCACGAAAGAGAGTTGACTACCTGACTCATTGCCGGTTTCTCAACCGCGCATATCCCGCGTTTCCCTCGCATAGGGACATCCGCGAGCTAGAGTCCCAGGTTCGCTTTCCGTCCCGCATCAAAGGTGCTGCTCATATGGATAAGCTTGGTATGCCTAGCATTTTCTTGATGTAAATGTTATTTGTTCCTTTTATGGTAATAAAATTTACCCCCTAGTAGTGCGGTGGTGGAGTGGTTATTCTCTCTACCTCTGGTAGAGGGTGCACTCTCCTACTGCACCTAGGTAGGTTTTTCTTAAAAAAAAATATTTCAGGGGTTTCCGACGGAATCAGAATCGGTCAGAAATACGTCAAATAATTTCGACGGAATGCATTTCGGTCGGAAATACGTTGGTAATTTTTGACGTATTTCTGAACAATTTTTATTCCGTTGGAAACTGCTGATATATTTCTATCTATTTCTGTTATTTATTACATATATTTATATATTGTATTGTGCTTCGCCGACTCGGTCCAGCTCGGGCTTACCATATCGTATCTGAGAAAGCCCGATACAGTGCTACTCATCCTAGGATCGCCCGAGTCGGGCAAAGTCACCGTGAGAGACACTACAAGAAAAATGGGAAATATCGATGGTATTTTTCGACTAAAAAGTTTTCATCGGCAATACGTCGGAATGTTTTGTCTTCATGACGGAAATATATTATGTCAGAAATTCGTCGGTAATTACTGACTATTTCTTGACATATTATTTATGTCGGAAATACGTCTGAAACTTTCGATAGAAAAAATTAACGTTGAAACTACATCAAAAATTTCGGACGTATGTCCGATAAAAATATGTTTCGTGGAAAATGAATAAATGCAGGTTAAAATATATGAATAGTTTACGACGGATAAATTTAAGGTCGAACATTCGTCGGAAACTTGCCAACGTATCTCCAACAAACCTTTATCCATCGAAATATTTTGATATATCTGTCGAAAAATGATTAAATAGTTTTCCATCCTTCCTATTATTAATAAACAGTATTATATTGTTATATTTATTAATTAGCACTTTTATGGTTTTTCGTCAATTTTGTAATTATTTTATGGTTATTGGCAAGTGGACCAATGGGAATTCAGAAAAATAAAATATTTTATCCACTTGAATTCCCTTTGATGTTGCTTGAGTCACCTTCTTCTCGTAGACACACGAAAGTCACCCTGGTTTTTCTGGTTGCACGCCCTTTCTTCTCATTTTTTTTGTCTATACGTGGTTTTCTCTTCGTTATGTAAGCACTCCCTCTTCGCACAGTATGGAGACCCCCAGTGGTTGTTATGACAAAGAAGGACTCTTGATAGAATCCTGATAAAAATCTCTTTCATATGTAAACATAGCAGTTTATCTGTTCAGACGCTTATCAGGCATCGTAAATTAGTAGAACTGGAGATAATCTCGTTCCTTGATCTTAGATGAGTTTAATCAGTGTCATTTGATGACTAGGAAAACTTCAGATCCGTGTTGGTAGAGTTATTAAATCCTACAAACGGTTAAATCATACAAACGAACTTGAGTTTCTTCAAGTTTCACTGTCATAAGCTATTTGTCATTGTTACATAATTATTTGTCCCTTCTAATGGGCTATTTGCCACTCATAACGATATATTTATCACCCTTATCCTACGCTAGGCGTCGCGTTTGTTTCGCTTCATAACATATTGTGACTTCTGTTATCCATTTATCACCTTTGAGAGACATTTATCAACCTTGAAGCCTATTTGTCACCACTGATGACTATTTGTCACCACTATGCGATGTTAGCCGTCACGCTTGATTTTGGCTTATCTGACTAACTGGCTCCAAAACTTCAATACATGTTCTTCTTTCTGTCTAACAGTGATAATTAATAAATATAATAGTATAATTATAAAAAAAGTAAATAAAAAAATAAAAAAAATCATAAAAATTGAAAACCAAAGGTTGCGATGTTGCCATCCAACTCTCTAAACAGAGCATGAAAACCAAGGGATGTGAGGGTATGCCCCTACGAAATGGACAATACCACAAGGTGATTATGTAAACATGACAAAAGTCACAAATGAAGAAAATACAACAGAGTAGGTGGATACAACGTAGTCCAAATACAACAGACACACTACATTATAACAAGGTAATAAATTGAGCAAGTTCACGAAACAGATAATAATTCGTAGCACATATACTATTAGGCCTTGTTTGTTCAGCAATTGTCACATACTTGGAATCCTTTAATAATCCATGACCTACCAACATGTCCCTCAACCTTGCATTCTGAAGACTTTGTTCAGCAGCAGTCACCTTCTATTAGACTTTTATCATTATTATATTAATTGAATATCATTTTCATGGTTTGTCAGAAAGTCATGTATTTATTGATTATCATTTTTTATGGATTTTTATTATTGTTATATTTATTTTCTCTTTTGGGTTCACCTTTCGTATGTGAGAGCAGCAGAGTAAAATGTATGATGAGGGTGATGAATGCATATTATTGGTGACAAATAAGTTGACAGAGGCAATAAATACACATTAGGGGTGACAAATAGGTTAACAGGGGCGACAAATGCGCATGAGAGATGACAAAAGGCTCTTAACGGTAAAAAATGTACAAAGACGACGTCTCCCAGGAGCAAAGGCGACGGCTACTGCATGCTAAGAGTGAAAAATGCCTGTTAGTGGTGACAAATAGATCAACAGGGGGACAAATGCGCATGAAGTGTGACAAATGGATCCTAGTGATGAACTGTGAGCATGAAGATAAGCCCTACTAATATCAGAACCATCGACAAACCCTGCTACTTATAGGGGAAGAACTCCGCTTGGTAAAGATAACCCCTACCTGTGATGGATGTTATCCTTCATTTGACAGCAACCACATCACACAAAGATCAAGCATCCATCATGCAAAGAAAGGTTGCAGAAAAAGAAAGTATGTTGATAGGGGGAGAGGGTACAAGCAATTACTCGTCCTCTTTGGGATGGAACCTGTCAGGTTGGAGGCTGACACCCCCTTGTTACAAAACAGGCAGTCCACCTTCGCCAAGGTGTCCCGCCACCCTTGCAGGTACCCCTGCTTGTATTCCTCCGAAACATCACCGCCGCTGCTTTCCCCTGATGGCTGGTCCAGCACCGGCAGGGCTTCCTTTCGGAAGCACAGACGTTTGGCGGGAACTGACTTCTCAGATGACGACATCTTCACGAGAGTGTCTTTGACCGCCAAAGGAACTCAGGATGTCCTTCGTGTTCCCCACAGAGTCTCTATTTATAGGAATGAGACGAAACCCCTGGAGGGCAAAAGAGTGTTCGTGCCTCACCAACTTTGTGGAAATCGAAGCGACGGGACCGCAAAGATCGTTCCATCTCCCCCAACTTTTCTAACTCTCGGTCCTTCCTTTTTGTCGGTCATGAGATCGCTTGGACCGAGGTTCCTTTCATCCAGATACATCTACCGCATAGTAGACGAGAGGTCGGAGAGAGATACTGCAACGACTAACACTGCATAGTGGTGACAAATAGTCATCAGTAGGGACAAATAGGCTTCAAGGCTGACAAATGTCTCGTAAGGGTGATAAATCGATAACAGAAGTCACAATATGTGATGAAGCGAAACAAAGGTGACACCCAACGAGCAATAAGGGTGACAAATAGCTCGTTATGAGTGACACATAGCCATTAGAAGTAACAAATAGCTCTGTAACGGTGACAAATAGCTCATGACAGTGAAACTTGAAGAAACTCAAGTTCGTTTGAAGGATTTAACCATGTCCTAGCGATCCTAACTCTACCAATATGAATCTGAAGCTTTCCTAATCATCAAACGACACTAATTAAACTCTACCTGTCTTTCTAACTCGACCTGCCTTTCATATGTTTAGACCTAAAATTGTACATATGCTCAGATCTAAAATTACACATATGCTCAGACCTTAGTGTGCGCTCATGCACATATGCTCAGACCTTAGTATGCAAAAGTGACAATGTGCACCGACCTTTACATGCAACATTTTGTTCATGTGCACTGACCTAAAATGCAACACTGAACATGTGCACCGACCTTATGTGATTACATGCAGACATGCACTGAACTCCATATGAGTGCAGGACTGCAGGAGGTTGAGACTTCTTCTAGGAGCCACCATTTTTTCTGTTTGTTAATTCCCCCCTCTCTCTCTCTCTCTCTCTCTCGCTCTGTCTCTTTCATTTGTCACCATTACAGGCTATTTTTCACGTTTAGACACCCATTTATTACCCTTAGAAGCTATTTGTCACCCTTAGGACCTATTTGTTACCCTTATGACGTATTTCTTACCCTCAGAAGCCATTTGTTTTTCCCCCATCCCTTGCTTTTCCTCCCGTGTGTAATAAATAACAAAAACAAATATAAATATATCAATAGTTTAGCTAGATAATATTCGAATTCGAATCCGTATTAATCAACGGATAATATTCTAAATAGTATTTATTTTTTCGGATACGGATAATATTCAAATTTGAATCGGAGCGGAAATGGATTTTATAATATTCGTTTCATAAAATATCAGTTCGTAATATATATATGTAAATAATATATTAAAAAATATGATTTTTCTAATGTAAAATATAAAAAATATGATAAGATGGAAGATTGTTACACTTCCCGAAACTATAATAACTGCCCTATTTTAAGAATTTGACTTGTGAAATTAAAACCAGCATTTAGTTGGGAGAGACACTTCGTCTTCCACGGTTCCACCGACTTTAGGTCTTCCACTGCCTTTAGTAAAATTAAAAACTTCAACTCATGAGTAGTTGGCAGCAGCAGGACTGCAGGAGGTTGAGACGTGCTAGGAGCCACCATTTTTTCTGTTTGTTAATGCCCCAATCTCTCTCTCTCGCTCTGTCCCTTTCATTTGTCACCACTACATGCTATTTTTCACGTTTAGACACCCATTTATTACCCTTAGAAGCTATTTGTCACCCTTAGGACCTATTTGTTACCCTTAGAAGCATTTGTCACCCTTACGACATATTTCTTACCCTTAGAAGTCATTTATTTTCCCCCATCCCTTGCTTTTCCCCCCTCGCCGCAGACCATCACCACCTTGTCCCCGTGTGCCCAGGGGTGCCCAGCGCACCCTCCCTCTCCTCCGGGAACCAGCACCGTCGTGAGTGCCGACCAACCCACCGTTGCACTCCCCCTTGTAGCCACACCGGCAGAGCACCGCTGCCCCTCCGGTGCCGTGCCGTGGCAGCTGACTGTTGTTCCTGCCGGACCCGCCCTTCGGTGCCGTGCCTTCGAAGCCGACCGCTGTTCCTGCCGGACCTGCCCACCGGCTGCCATCTAGCACCGCTGCAGCTGTCGGCGACGGCCACCCATCGCCATTCCGCCACCGCCGCCCGCGCAGGGCCTCTATAACATCACATCCATGGTGTGACTGCCAGGGTTTAATCCCTCATATCATGATTCCTAATTTCATCTCAGTTCACATGTTGGATGTATTTATATTTTGTTTAATATATTTTTTCAAGATGTTAAAAACTGGAGAATAGTCAATTTTTAAGGGAGATGCTGTCGAAAATTTTTAGAATACTCACTCCATTCAAACCATAATTTTGAAATAAGCTCTTTTCTGAAGCAGGTATCATGATCTCTCTCTTCCGGAGAATCAGCAGCGACCAGCCTATATGTGTAAACCTTCCTCGTCTGTCCTGGTCTAAAAGCAGGACCAATGGCTTGGCGAGATACCAAAGCTATTGTTCATGCTTTTAGACCAGGATAGATAAGGAAGGTTTACACATACAGGCTGGTCAATGATGATTCTCCGGAAGAGAGAGGTCATGATACCTGCTTCAGAAAAGAGCTTATTTCAAAATTGTGGTTTGAATGGAGTGAGTATTCTAAAAAATTGTTGTCTCAGAGGATTCTAGTGCCGAAACTTTTCAATCAGACGAGGGTGACACTGCAGAGTTGGTTGCTTCTAATCTTCATTTGATCGAATCTGCCGAGCCACTTCGGTTGTGTATAGAGGACGAAGTGGATGAAGTCGATCCAACTGAGCTAAATGAAACAATTGTTGGGCAAAAGGAGTCATCTGAGAGAGGGGATTCTTCTGCAACTGGTGATGGTGGAGGATGATCCAACGAATATCTGTTGATTTGTAATTGTAATTGTAAAAAATGACACATTTGAATTAATGTAATTGTAATTTATTTTATTCATTGATTTATATGTTGTGTGGATTTTATCGGGGGATGTGTGTTTTATGTTAAGTTGTGTAGGTTGTGTATAAATGGATAACATAAGTAAAAGGTTTGATGGATAACAGAAGTAAAATGTTTATTTTGTAGCGAAACAAAGGCGACGGCTGGCTAGCGATAAGGGTGATAAATAGATGTTCTGAGTGACAAATAGCCGGTAGCAATGACAAATAACTCTGTAACGGTGACAAATAGCTCATGGCAGTGAAACTTGAAGAAACTCAAGTTCGTTGGAAGGGTTTAACCGTGTATGAGTTTCCTAACTCTACCAACACGGATATGAAGCTTTCCTAGTCATCAAACGACGCTGATTAAACTCATGTAAGATCAAGAAATGAGATTTACCTCCAGTTCTACTAATTTACGGTGGGATCAAGCCAAGTCGTTGATAATGAGTAAAATGTCTAGTACATTATTTCCCTACGCAGACAACAACAGTAATAACAAAGCAACTAATATGAAGAGGAGCAACACTACTAGAGAACATAATAGAACAACAAAAATACAAGGCACATTTGAGATTTGTGTAGTCGTCTGCTGGCGTAGTGCCTGGTTCCTTGAATCATAGTCAGGCCTGGGACTTGCATGATATGTAGGCATGTGCCTTTCCTGTAGTTGAGGATGATCAACATACGCATGGCTGCTATTGCCAACCCCATTTATAGCAGCATGTGCTTCCTCTACCGAGTGAAAACCCTTATAACGAGCTCCAGGGTATCCATTCACTTGGACAAAGCATTGGGGCCAACTATAATATACAACGGGTTCGCGACCAACCCACACTACATAGCATTTATACCTTCCCATTTTTTGAACCTCAATTCCCTGACGAATAAAAAAAAGGAAGAGGGCATCTGCAGCAGGAACCAATGACGACAACGGATCGAGAGGAGGACGCAGAGGAGACGGGCGGGATTGGTGTGTCGATTTAACACATCGCTGCAATGGAGGTGGTAACACAGCCCCTCGGGAGCAGAAAAAAGGGTAATGTCAGGAACCCTAGTCGAACGATCGTCGCTCAATCGGAGCGTATTGCAGAGGTGATTGGACAAATGAGGGTGTAGGCGTAATTAGGTTCCTCGACCACCCATCTGACGTTGCAATCTACCGTGACGATCGCCATTGACATTGGCCCCGAGAACGCACATCCACTGTGACGACGAAGGCAACAAGCTACACCAAGACTGGCGCAGTGAAGCAGCAGCGAGAGTGCGATGGTGGAGCACGGCGTCGAGGGTTTCACGAGTGGAGAAAGGGGGATAAGGGTGTTACATAACCCACATAGGGTACCCCGATTTATACCATGGTTTGACAACAGGTCAGTGGCGACGGGGAGTATAAGGTTGACAAATAGTTGCCTAGTGCTGACAAATGTCCGATAGCAGTGACAAATAGCTGCGTAAGTTTGAAAAATAGCTTGCAGCGTTTAAATTTTGAAAACCTCAACGTCGACGCATGAAGCAAAGCCAGTGGATAAGGGTGCAAATACCCTATCAGTGGCGACAACTAGATCTGTGTAGTAGCCAAATACACTGGTAAGGGTGAAAAATAGATTCTAGAGCTAACAAATGAACAGCAGAAGGAGCTGAAAGAAGGAGTCAAGTTCACAGGAGGACAAAAATACGAACAGTGTATCAAGAGTTTCCACAGCAATCAGAAGAATAATGAAGGGACGTGGTGAATGCCAAGACAGTCAATGTTGACTGGTCAAGGTCAACGCAAGTCAAAGAAGTCTCTAGCGAAGCTCAACTTTTTGTTGAACAGTTAAGAAGTCCCAGTCAAAGTCCAAGGTCAATGAATAGACTAGTCACCACTATGCTCCCCAGACAAAGCCAAGCAGGTAATGAAGAGAAGAGAAGGCAATGGCTGCTCATGTAGTCATGTGGTAAGAGTGATAAATATGTGGTAAGGGGGACAAATGGCACTTTAGTGGTAACAAATGTACAACTAGCGGTGACAAATGGCTAAGGCATAAGGTCTTTGCATGAGGTCTGTGCACATTTACATTTTGCAAGGTCAGGTCGGTGCACATGTGTTAGCGATAGCATGTAAGGTCGATGCACATGTGTTACAGATAGGCATAAGGTCTGTGCACATGCGTTAGTGTTAGAAGCATCAAGTCGGTGCACATTCGTTAGCGATAGAAACATAAGGTCTGTGCACATAGCACTATCAGGTCGGTGCATGTCTTCATTCCACTCTAGTCGACACTTGTGCAAGTAAAGCCTTCATCTTTTCACACTTCAGCCCAGTTCCTTAACCAAACTTGAATCTATCTTCAGAAAACTCATTGATATTCATGAATACACATTATCAAGCACACATTAACGGCATTAAAACATATGAAACTTTGAAGATCAAAATGTATGAAAAAAGAAATATCAATCAACACAGTATGTCACATTCGGAGGTTTGAAACGTGAAATTGTTTAAGATCTTCTATTTCCAAAGTTAATGAGTTGGGCCCCAAATCGGGCTCTAATCATATTACAATCACCCTCATTAAATGTCCATGATGTCTCCATCTTCTTTGACAATTCATCAATATATTTCAGTACATAAATGGCAGAGTTGAGGCTTCGATCCTCCTGTTGGGGACATTCGTTGTCGAATACAAGTTCCTAATTCTCAACTCCCTTGAATTGCCCATAGTTGTTCATAAACCCTCCGTACAACTGCAGCCTGCAAATGAAATATTTGACATTATTAAGGAATAACTAAAAGACACATTAAAGATATCTTTAATACAGGTACATGGATAAGAAAAAGTACCCATTTTCTTGTAGTGGCATCATGGATGGCCATGTCTCTCATGGAATTGTATGAGACAAATCGGCGATTCTCCGTGTCAACAGTAAGTAGATGCCAGCAAGTAGATGCCTCTCGTGGAGTTTCAGGGGGGCACGAAACAATAATGAAATGGTCAACATGTGACCAATACGGCTCAGAATACCTTTTCGCGCGCACCTCGATGTGGGGCTTTCAAGGTAGCTAGGCTTTTCAACATGTTCTCTCTTCTTTTTATATAATTGAATCGACTTATTGACCATGCAGCCCCATTGCCTGGTGTGGCGATTAATCAAACGGTTTCCCCTCTTTTATCGTCGTGAACGACCTTTATTGCACGTCTTGTCGCCAGTCCCGACCGAATGCCCACCATCGTCTGCGCCGTGATCATAAGGAGCGCACCTTCGGTTAGTCCAGACCATCCCAGCCTTGAAACTTGAACACATTGTCAGACACGTGATTGGCACGCCCTATCGTGAGTAAAATCGATGAAAGATACAATGATATTTGACTATTAATTATCCTATATATATCCTGAGTGCTTCCACGTGGCATTAATATTCCCCGCGATCGAGGAGCCCTAACTCCTGAAAATTTATTATATAAAGACGTGACGGTAAATTCATGACACATGAGTTTGAGGGGGGCATGAAACATTAAGGAAATGGTCACAGCATGTGTCCGATACGGCTCTGAATACCTTTTCGCTCGCACCCCGTTGTGGGTCTTTCTAGGTAGCTAGCCTTTTCAACACGTTCTCTCTTCTTTTTAAATAATCGAATCGAATTATTGGCCATGCAGCCCCATTGCTTGGCCTGGGGATTAATCAAATGTTTTCCCATCTTTTATCATCGTGAACGACCTTTATGGCACGGCGGGTCGCCAGTCCCGACCGAATGCCCACCATCATCGATCTGCTTAATGATCAGAAGGAGCGCACCTTCCGTTAGTCTAGACCATCCCAGCCATTGAACTTGAACACATTGTCAAACACGTGATTGGCACTCCCTATCGTGAGTAAAATCAATGAAAGATACAATTATATTTGGCTATTATATATCCTGATTGCTTCCACGTGGCATTAATATTCCCCGCTATCAAGGAGTCCTAGCTCTCGAAAATTCATTAATTAAATATAGATGTGATGGTAAATTCACGACACATGCATTTGAGGTGGGCACGAAACAATAAGGAAATGGTCAACATGTGACCGATACGGCTCCGAATACCTTTTCGCCTGCACCCCGATGTCGGGCTTTCAAGGTAGCTACGCTTTTCAACACGTTCTCTCTTCTTTTTATATAATTAACTTATTGGCCATAAAGAAGTTGAAAATGTTTAAATTACAGATCTTCAGATCTCTAAATAATAAATAATATTTTTTTAGATGTAATGATATTTTTTACTGAGAGAGATTTTATCCTATTAGAAGAAGTGAATGAATGACAAAGAATCACGAATGAATGGATGAAAACATAGCGCCAAATGAAAATATGGCGCCAAATAGAAAGAGACAAGAATTAGAAAAAACGTCCCCTCTCCTGTCCTCCTTAGTCCTTCCCCCTTCCTCATCATTCAACCATTGCATCCCCCTCTCAATCTCTCACCGGCGGGCGGCGGAGTGGCGAGGGCGGGCGGGCGCGGCGGAGCTACCCAGGGACGCCGGTGAGGGGCGAGCGGACGCGGCACCGGCAGTGAGGGCACAGAAGCGGCGGTGACCTCCAACAGCGGCGGTGAGCTCCCTTACTTTCTCATGCTCACTCTCACACACACACATGCAGACACAAACTCTCACACACTCTCACTTTTCATGCCTGGTCTACAAGACGAACCATTTCTCCTTATCACCTGGTGTACTCTTACAACATCAGATGAAATTCCAAGCCCCTATTTTTATTGGGAGGGTAGGAAGAGGGATGTGGATATAAATGTGTGTGTAAATGTGGATATGACACTTTGTTCAATTTTTGCCCGTTCATGCCTTTTGTTATGATATATGTGTGTTGGAATATTTGGGCATAGTCCCCTGGGCAATAGTCCCGTATTGTTTAAATAGGTTGTGGTTCATGTGCTTATGACCTTGGGCCTGTGTATCTCAACACCACGGTTTTGTGGATTCAACAATGTGACTAGTATGCTTGGATGTGAATTAAATTTGTAGACATGTGTGGATGCCGATATGTGAAAAAATGTGTATGTGAATGCGAGTATGATAATGATTTTTTCCAGAAGATGATGTCGATGTCAATGTGGGTGTGTGAATATGGAAGTGAAAGTGGAAGTGGATATGGATGTATATGTGACCAAACATGATGTACAAATGTGGAAAATAGTCAATATTTAGGGGAGATGTTGTCGGTATTTTCTTAGAAGTAGTGATAAGACATATTGATATGATTTTTTTTATTTGTTAGGTAAATATGGCTAGAGTTGATCATTCATGGATGAATCATAGAGTAGTTGACGGAGTGGTGTCTGAGGAGTTTAAGGATGGAGTTGATAGTTTTATTCAGTTTGTATTGGGGCATCCAACAACAGTGGACCATCGTAGTAACATCCGGTGTCCTTGTTTACGCTGTAAAAATAAGAAATTTTTTTCGCTATGGGATGTGCAAGTTCATTTATACAAGAAAGGGTTCATGAAAGGTTATATGAATTGGGTGTGTCACGGTGAGGACTTTTGGTCGAATGCGCCCGACAATGTTGGCAGCACAAGTACCTACGCAGACATGGTAATTGATGCTGCTGGCCCTAACTTTAATGTACAAGGGGAACACGTGTACAACGAAGAACCACCAAACAAGTCGACTGAAAGATTTTATCAATTACTTCGGGATGCTGATGAGCCGCTGTGGGATGGTTGTGTAAATTACACTCGCTTATCTACTGTCTCACAGTTGTTGAATTTGAAATCTGAATTTCACCTAAGTGAGAGTTGTTTTGACCGTATACTCCTCCTTATCAAGAGTAAGCTGCCTACAGATGAGAAGTTGCCTGAAAATTCTTACCGTGTAAAGAAGATGGTCAATGATTTAGGGCTAGGATACCAAAAAATAGATGCATACCCTAATCACTGTATGCTATATTATGCATATAATGTTGATAAAATATCATGTGATATTTGTCATCATGATAGATTTAAACCTAAGAGAGGGGACAAATCAAAGCAGAAGGATGTGCCTTACAAGTCACTGCGATACTTCCCTCTCACGCCCAGATTACAGCGGATGTATGTGTCATCAAAGATAGCTCGGCATATGATATGGCACATGGAAACAGTACATCGTGTAGATGATATAATCAGTCATCCCGCTGACAGTAAAGCTTGGGCTCATTTCAGTCGTAACTATACTGCTTTTGGTCACGAGCCACGCAATGTTAGGTTAGGTTTATGCACAGATGGCTTCAACCCATTTGGAGGTTCAGTAACGTCTTACTCATGTTGGCCAATCTTCATGACGCCGTACAACCTTCTGCCGGGCATGTGCATGAAGTGTGAGAACCTTTTCTTAACTTTGGTGATTCCAGGTCCAAAAAAACTAGGAAAAAAATTGGACATATATCTCAGGTCACTGATTGATGAGTTGAAAATATTATGGAATGATGGAGTTGTTACCTATGATGTGTACAGAAAACAAAATTTCACTATGAAGGCTGCATTGATGTGGATAATAAGTGACTTCCCTGCATATGGAATGCTATCTGGCTGGAGCACACATGGGAGGTTGGCATGTCCTTACTGTATGGCTGATACCAAATCCTTTGTCCTGAAATATGGTAAGAAATCATGCTGGTTCGATTGTCATCGACGGTTTCTAGCAAATGACCATCCTTTCCGAAGGTAAAAGGACTCATTCATTAAGAACACAGTTGAAATGGATGAAGCAGACTTGGAACGGATGTCTGCTCAACAAATGGCATTAGAGGTGCAAAACTGACCAGATATAGTGCAATTGTCGGGTAGTACTTGACATCTTTGTGGATTTGGAGAGGAACACAATTGGGTGAAGAAAAGTATCTTCTAGGAATTGCCTTACTGGTCAGCCTTTTTGATACAGCACAACCTAGACGTCATGCATGTTGAGAAGAATGTCTTTGATAATGTGTTCAACACCATCATGAACGTGAAAGCCAAAACAAAGGACAATGCCAAGGCGCGAGCAGACTTGAAGATACTTTGCAAACGACCAGAGTTGGAATTACGGTCGGTACGGGGCAAAGTTGTGCAACCTAAAGCAGCTTACGTGTTGAAAGACACACAGATCAATGAACTTTGCCAGTGGCTGAAGCAATTAAGATTCCCTGATGGATATGTGTCTAACATAGCCCGTTGTGTGAATGTCAATGAGGGAAAAGTATATGGGTTGAAAAGTCATGACTGCCATGTGTTCATGGAGAGACTTCTGCCCATTGCATTACGTGACATATTGCCAAAGCCAATATGGGGAGCATTGACTGAGTTGAGTCAGTTTTTCAGGATTCTATGTGCATTAGAACTCAAACTTGGGGACGTGCAAACTATGGAACAGAATGTGGTCACGACGGTATGCAAGTTGAAGAAGATATTTCCCCCTGTGTTCTTCGATTCCATGGAGCACCTGATTATCCATTTACCATACGAGGCCAAAGTTGGAGGACCGGTACAATTTCGATGGATGTATCCATTTGATAGGTAATCAATATGTATTTAGTGATTAATTGACAATAGTTACATGTGTCTATCATTATCACTGTATGTCATTGTCATATGAATTGTTATCATAGGTGTATGCATGACCTAAAAATGAAGGTTCGCAACAAGGCTAAAGTAGAGGGTTCGATTATTGAGGCATATATTATTAAAGAAATTTCAAACTTCTGTTCGATGTAATTCAAACCCAAAATTCAAACTCGCCACAATTGACCTCCACGTAATGATGATGGAGGTGAGGTGGGTCCGTCCGACCGGTTGTCCATATTTAAGTATCCAGGTCGTGTATTCGGACGTTGCTCGAATCGCATATTAGAGGACAGAGCGTTGTTGGCCGCAGAGATCTATATTCTCCTGAACTGTGCTGAGATTGAACCTTATGTTGAGTGAGTCCTCAACTCCACAGTACTGAAATTTATAAGCATCTTGACGTTCTTCCTCCCATTTACGGTGATGTTGCATTCATCATTGTAGGTAATTTGATTTAGAATTAATTACTCGATGTCCACACCTCAATGAGTTGGAGGTTCAAAATGAACGAGAGAGATCTTTTGCCAGATGGCTTAATGGTCAAGTAAGTGCCAATCTACCAATTCCACAAAGCTTGAGGTGTATGCAAGTTCAATTTAAAGTAACGTGGTTAAAGCCTTCATAGGTTGAAGAATGTTATGTTATTGATGAAAGAGTCCGGGTGATAAGTTATGGACCTTCGAAGGTCGCGCATGCCTATCCAGGATTTTTTGTGAATAGTTATTGATTTCATACCAGAGATTATGGATGAAATAAGTCTATAATGAATAGTGGCATATTCGTGAAAGGTAGTACATATAATGAAAATGATCTCGATTACTATGGTATTCTTGAGGAAGTCATAGAATTACAGTATTTCGGACAACACAACCATATATTCCTTTTTAAGTGTCATTGGTTTGATCATAATTCAGTTCAAAACGACGCAATATATGGGATTGTCGATGTCAAACATAGATCCAAATTGAATACCTATGAGCCGTTCATTTTGGCCGCCCAAGCCCAATAAGTGTATTATTCAAGTAATTCATCGTCCAAGAATAATGATTGGTGGGCAGTCTATAGGGTAAAACCAAGGCTTGCGCCTAATGATGAGTTAGATCTGACTGAAGCTGTCTTAGAGGATTCTAGTGCCGATTATTTTTAATCAGACCAGGGTGACACTGCAGAGTTGGTTGCTTCTAATCTTCATCTGATCGAATCTGACGATCCACTTCAGTTGTGTATGGAGGACGAAGTCGAAGAAGTCAATTCAACTGAGCTAAATGAAGAAATTGTTGGGCAGGAGGAGTCCTCTAAGGAGGAAGTGTATGAATCTAGTGAGAATGAGGAAGATGATGAAGATGACAATGAGGTTGATATATCTTCTGCATCTGAAGATTAAATATATATTGATTGAATATTTTGTAAGAAATTTAACATATATACACTTATCATTATTATTTACCACCTCTCCTCGTAATTAGTTGTAGACTAATATGCACTACTTTAAATGTTGTCAATAATTAGATGGTTCGAGGCCGTAGCAGATCTTCAAGGAGAGGTGGTTCCGGGAGGGGTTCTACTGGTATGTTTATTTAAATTCTTAGATCACAGAGTAGTGAATATGCACTTTGTTTGGGTAATGATATTTTATGTCTCTGCACCAGGTACACAGTCTACACTGCCCCCACTACCTGCTGCGGGTATGTTTATTTCAATTCTTAGATGAATGAGTAGTGATTATGCACTTTATTTGGGTAATGATATTTTATGTCTCTGCACCATGTGCACAGTCTACACCGCCCCCACCACCTGCTGCGGGTATGTTTATTTCAATTTTTAGATGAATGAGTATTGATTATGCACTTTGTTTCGGTAATGATATTTTATGTCTCTGCACCAGGTACACATATTACATCGCCCCCACCACCTGCTGCGGGTATGTTTATTTCAATTCTTAGATCATAGAGTAGTGATTATGCACTTTGTTTGGGTAATGATATTTTATGTCTCTGCACCAGGTACATAGTCTACACCACCCCCACCACCTGCGGCAGATATGTTTATTTCAATTCTTAGATAAATGAGTAGTGATTATGCACTTTGTTTGGGTAATGATATTTTATGTCTTTGCACAAGGTACACAGTCTACACCACCCTCACCACCTGCTGCGGGTATATTTATTTCAATTCTTAGATGAATGAGTAGTGATTATGCACTTTGTTTGGGTAATGATATTTTATGTCTCTGCAACAGGTACACAGTCTACACCGCCCCCACCACGTGCTGTGGGTATGTTTATTTGAAGCCTTACATAAGTGAATAGTGAATATGCACTTTGTTTTGCTAACGATATTTTCTGTTTACAGGTTTGAGTGCCTCTACATCAGGTTTATAGAGTACACCCCTTCCATCACATTCTACTAGTATGGTTATTTAAATTCTTAGTTAAATGATAAAAAATCTATATGTTTACTTGTTGAATATTTTTATTTTTAACAATGTGCTAAAATTTGATTAACTACTTCTATTTTACTTGTAACAGGTATGTCAGGCACACCACCTGCGATAGTTGGCTCGTCCGCCCAGCCGGGCACACAACCGGTAGACGATAATGTTAGCCATCACGAGGGCGAGCAGGTGGTGTTGCAAGAGGGACACAATCCATGTTGGGTCTCTGGGTAAATATTTAAACTCATGAATTATGTTCGTTACCTATCCAACAACTGTATAATTGTTGGCTATCATTTTAACACATGTAATTGTAGGGAAAAAGTAGAGCCCAGTGAGGCTTCTCATTTTATTACCAACATTATTGAGCGACATGTGACTGGCCCATATAAGTCATTTCAAAAGTTTCCTCAGGATATCCGCGATCGATTGTATGACGAGTTCCTGGTATACGATTTAATCTTTTAAATTACATATTTCCCAACTCCACAATTTCAATCCACTAACTTATAAAATTTGAATTCTTGATAGCAAGGATATGAGTTTGTGAGGCGAGCTGACGCCGAACGAGCTCGACGTGTATGGGAGTTCACAGCAACTGTAGATTATAAGCATCATTTACATGGTTGTCGGGAACGTGCCAAGGCTCTAGCCGGGGGGAGCGAGGACCGTGGTTTTTGGAAGGCACACGACCTCACATGGATGAGGAGGGAGAACTGGGAGAACCTCTGTGATAGATGGGTTGAGCCTAATTGGATCGCCAAATCCGAAAAAGCCAAAGCCGCACGTGCGTTCAATCCAGACGTGCATCTCCATACTTCTGGATCTGTTTCCTTCGCGACCCAAAAGGAGAGATTGGTAAGTAATAATATTAATTTTATTATATTTAATTTCTTATATGTCCTTATTTATTCTCTATAACATGTATAACATGAAAAGAAGAGGGGTGGTACGGTCTCATACCACGATTTATTTGCTACAATTCACCAGAAGAAGGGGACCAATCAGTATGTGAGCGAGAGAGCTCACTTGGTAGTGGTAAGATTATACATACACATTTCTTTTCTATTTCAATTTTTAAATATGATTGATTAATATGAAATTTATAATATTTTTTATTCAATTTGCAGGAGTCATATGACAGGCATATGACTCAAAAGTATGGGGAAGAGGAGACGCAACGGCCGCAGCAAGATCCTGACGCATGGGTAGCAGCAGCCGGCCCCCCGAAGAAAGGACGAGTATACGGTTTTGGGTAGAGCTTGGACACCAGCCCGATTCTAGCATCTTGTCCAGGCACATCTTCGTCTTATCCCGGTAGCAGTTCCTTCTCTACTCCCTCCATCGGCACTTCTACGAGGCAGATTACATCCATTGTCGAACATGCGGTAGAACTGGTTGAGGAATGCATGGAGGCAAGCTTTGCTCGTGTGGTTGCTACCATCCTAGCCCAGGCGGGGATTTTGCCTCAGGGAGCACCCTCGAGCACAACACAGCCCTCTCATGTGAGTATTTAATTTAATTTTTAATGATTTGGCCTTAGAGTTATAATAGAGGAGAATCTGTGATACCAATGTTGTGTGCCCTATAGGCAAAGCCGGAAGCAAGTATATGATAATGTGTGCGCAGTAGTATAGATCCTACATAAATTTTAAGCTTAATTTTTAAGCCTAAGATAATTTAACACTCAGCTATCAAACCACGAGCTCAGATGATATCTTTGAGAACAATATAAATGAAAGTGACAAGAATGCACCAACTAAGAGAATGCTACTTCACAGAATCCACGCAGATCAGACAGATCTAACAGAATGTAATACAACCACTTAGCGTATAGGGAAGATCAGTTCATACGCAAACCTGTGAAGGGAGGCCTTAGATGATAAGGGCCAATCATACCAATGAAAATCACGGCACACAGTATTTTTAGGTGATTCGATCTGCCACGCAGATCTACGTCCACCCCACACTCGAACTTGAGTGTGGCTTCCCCTTGCAACAGCAATAACCGCAGACTCAGTCTGCAAACAAACGCTGACTTACAGCTTGACTTAGAAGAACACTCTCCTCTCTTCTTCAGATCAAATTAGAAGGAACCGTGAGTAACACCCAATTACCCACAACCAGAGGACTAGTTCTCTCTTCCTCTAAAGCACATAGGGAATCATTCTCTTCAACCAGTTTCATCATTCTTCAAATGTCAGCGACATGAGCTACTTTACACCACTGAACAGCCATTTCAAACTACTATACATCCATTTGTCTGCTTTATCCACCCATTTTCACCCTTAATCCACAGCTAAAAAGTCTTCTTTCATTCTGTGAATTCTTCTGTCAGAAGTCGACTTGTAAGCCCTCCCGAGTCGGCTTGAGGTTCTTGGATTTCAACTGTTTCACACTTGCTGCCTATTATTCACCTTTGCACTGCTATTTGTCACCCATGTTGTCTATTATTCACCTAGTCTGTAATGCCCTGGGTCTCTATTGGATCTTTATTAGGTCTTTCGGATGCCTCATTTTCAACCGTTCACCATCTCTCTTCGTTTTCTCTCATTTCATGGTCTATCGGCGTGGGGTGCACACCATTACGGAGCTGGCCGAGGTGAGGATGCGATGGAGTGATCGGGACGCAGGATGGGGCGACGGTTTGAGCGTGGCGGGCGTGATCCCTCGGTGGATTCCAAGAAAGGCGATGTTCGTGTTCATGGCAGTTTTCGGCGTGGTTTAGTCGCTTCGGCGCACGGTTTCTTCGGTGGAGGTAAGGAGATGGATCACCCACTCGTCCACTACGTTTTCCCTATCCCTGCACATCGTTTGAAGCTCGAAAGATCGAGATCACGCTCGTTGGGGTTTCGTGGGTTTCGTAGGCTTTGCCGAAAAATGTTGACGGTTTCTGGATCAATTACTGTCAATGGACTCCCTGGAACGTCAGTGATGGGGACATCGCTTACCACTTCCCACTTCTCCACGGGTCCGGATGATTGCCATTATGTTCAGCTTGATTTCCTAAGTTCAGCTATGTATTTTTATATCTTTCTTGAGTCATTTTGATGTAATTTCCCCTTTGCTTTGAGTCATGTCCCTAGGTCATCATGCTATTTACCTATGTTTGTTAGGCTAGGGGGTCATATGGGCCCAATTAAATGGGCCTGGCCCATGGGCGCCCTCTTCCTTCCCCACCCCCTTGCTTATTTGCTTTTAGCACTTTCTCCAGGGACTTTTTGTAAATGTTGGGATTCCTATAAATAGGACCCCAACTCCACTTGAGTTCAGTGATGAAAGTTTGAATGAATTTTGAGCATTAGTGTACTTCTCTCTCTCTCTAAAGGGGGCGAACCCCATTCTCTCTCCTCCCCACCCCAAATTCGAAATTCACTCTCTCTCCTCCCTATTCACCTCTAATTAAGACCCCTCCCCCTTCCCCATACCTCCCATTTAAGTCCCCTCCAACCCCTAGGTGGAATCCCTTTCTCCTAGGCACCTCTCCCTCCTCCCAAGCAACCTTTCCCCTTCCCCATACAACCTTTCATTTTCCCAAGGGAGAATCCCTTCTCCCAAGCACCCCTTCCTCTCCCCAACACAACCCTTCCCCTTCCCAAAGCAACATTAAACCCCATTAACCTCTCATTCAAACCAAAGTAGAGAGATCTCCCTCTCTCTCTATCCCAACCCAAATTCGCAACTCCCCCTTCCTCCACCTGCTAGACCATCTTCCTGCCCCCATTCTACCCCTGCCACACCTTAGATCACTCTATACCAGACCCCCACACAGCCCGGGGTCGCCCCCCACACACATCCACCCCATCTCCCACCCCATCTACCCCATTTTCTATATACTAGTGAGCAGCTGCAGTTCTGCAGAACCGCCCCCCCTATTGCAGCATCGCCCACGACCTCATCCCGGATCTTCTGAAGGGCGTGGCCTACATCGACGGAAAGGTCTGCGAGTCTTCTTTGCAAATAAGGTCGAATCATCTCATTCCGACGTCGCTACAGTTCGTGGTGCCCCATTCTTCCCCGGCTACACTGGGCTCCCTCTGCAGAGTACCTGAACCCGGTTCGACGCTGCACCACGCCCAACAGCAGAAGAGTCAGACCACGAGCCCTTCAACAAACTTCTTCCTCCTCCAGTCCTCTACCAGAAGCAAGAAGCAGAACTGCATTCGGCATCTGGAGGCCAGAGTTCTCTTTTTTCTCCCTCGGCTGGTCGGGTCTGCCTCCCACAGTCTGCAGCGACCAACCTCCACTCTTCGGAGTCTCCCTGCCCACTCCGGCATCAGATGGCTTCCCCGTCAATTTTTCTGAGAAGAGGGCTTGTCCACGGTTCCAGAATCTCTGGCGGTTCATGATTTGGAGTCCGGGAGTGGTCGGGGCAACCTCTGCAAGTTTCTGTCAGAAACAGGAAGCTACTGCGTCCAGATTCAGTCACTCTGTTCGAAGCTCTTCCCGGACCAGCACCTTCTTCAGAAGAATTCAGCAAAATTCTGAGGCATCCCCGTTCCAGTTACAACGCGTTCGCCACTAGTCTTGTCGTCAGAAAAATTCCAGAACGAGATCTACGACCTTGACATCAACTGTCAGTCAGCCATCGCAGACAGCCGGCAGATTCGGCGTCGGCTTCTCCGCCCGCTTTTCGGCGAATCTCCCCTCCCCGCCTGGCCGGCTCACCGCCCCTCCCTGCGTGGAGGTAGTGTTTGCATGTAATACAAATCATCCCCACCCCAAGTCCACCCTCCTGCGTGAGGCGTAGTGAATGTTATTATTAAACAGGGATCAAGCTACACCGGCGTAGTGTGCGGGGAACCCACACTTCCCCGCTCGCCCTCGTCTCCGTACGGGGTTGGTTTCTTCAAACCAACCAGGTGAGCTCTAACCTTTGCTCCATTTCCTTCTGGTGCTTGTTCATTTAATATCCGTAGAATCCACTCCGTTGAGCAAGCGAGAGAGTGTCCGACCCCACGTGCTCCACTTACGAGCGGTCACCGTGGAGTGTGTGAGAGAGGGACCTAGTGCTCCAAGTGGCACCCAGACAGCCCCTTAATTGTGGGCTTCGTACCTTCGGGAGGGCAACCCTAGCCTTGCTGGCACTCTACCAGCAAGGGTCTTGATCCATCACCTCCCCTTAGCATCATTTAGTCACCCCGGGCTCGTGTGTGTGCGACGGCGAATTGGCCCGATCTGCCAACTGAATTGCTATGTGGTTGTGATTGCGGAATAGGTCCTAAGTTTCTGTTTGCTTGCTGCATACCCCGTGGTCGTTTCACATCAGTTGGTATCAGAGCAAGTTCTAGACTTGTCTCTACTAAGTCTTGTCCTAGGGCACATTGCATTGAGGTCATCCGAGCATCCAAACCATGTATCTCACCAGGCACCCCAATGACTACTTCATTATCGGGCCGGAGTTGCCCCGCTTCGATGGGTCCCGAAACCCTCACACATATAGGAAATGGGAGACCTCCATGGATAGATACTTCCACCACTACTACATGACCGAGGAAAGAAAAGTGCGCATCGCCAAGACGACCCTTGGTCCCTTCGGCGAGACAGAATGGAGAAAGCTTGAGATTCGATGGGGGATTGAGAGACAAGAGCCCATTCACTCATGGGAAGAGATGAAGGTAGAACTTAGAAAGATCCTCATTCCAAAACCTTCCCACTCTTCCAACTCAAGCACCCATAGCCCAATGAGCACTCCCACTCTCCCTTTCCCTCCCTATCAACCCAAAACCTCTATTAGGACCCAAACCCCACCACCCAAAGGACCCCTAGATTTATTGGAAGAGATAAGGATTGAGATCAGGAAGATCTTCACTCCCCAACCTTCCCACTCCTACCCTGAGAACCATAACCCGAGGAGCACTCCCACTCCTCCTTTCCCCACCACCCCGGGTATACCATGCACCAACCATCATCACCCCACCCCAATAGACCTTCCCATTCCCTTGAGAGAGGAGACCACAACCATCCACATGGGAGTAGATGCTAGTCCGGAACCCATCCCCATCCTTGAGGAAACCCAAGTTCATATCTATGGTGAGGAAGAATCACAAATGTCCCCTTCACATAGCTTGAACCCTCAAGAGCCACAAGCCTTCACAAGTAGCACCGTAATCATAGAGGGGCCCCTAGCTAGATGGCTAAAGGAGATACCACTTCACCCCATCGTGTCCTATGTTTACCCACCCATGGAGCAAAACCTTCCCATTGTACCCTTATCCACCTATCACACCACGATCCAATCATCCTATCAAGTGGAAACATTAGGGGATCTTCTTAAGGGTATAGTTTGGCAAATGGAGCTAACTGGCATGATGTCTACAATAACCGACCGACCTAGGAGCCTTGACCTCCTACACCTATGTGTCGGATCAATCTCCTCCATTTACACTGTGGGTTGCTACACTAGTGACCTTCTTTTACTCCTCCCTACACACGACGGGCCCGATGCTATTCACAAACTAGAGTTGCTTGTCTCAGGTAGAACATCTAGTCCTCCATTCATGGCCGACCATCCCACCAAAAACTTTGGCCCGATCATATTACCTGGGGAGGAGAGTCCGCCATCCAATGGTTATGAGGACCATAAGGACCTAGAGTTCCTCTCCTTAGGTGACCCTTACCATGACCCCTTCGACCCCTTCCTATGCCCCCCCACCTTACTCTCCGCCAACCTTTTCCCACCCCAACCGACCTTATTAGACCAAACCCACTCCATTTTTCTTGACCCCTATGAGTGGAAACTCCCACACCAAGCCATATGCATAGGAGGAACCACTTGGATGAAAATACATGTGCCACTACATTGTGCATCATTTGGTAGGGCTACTAAGCCTAGTCATGTCATACATGTCACGCACACTTTTAGCCTAATGCATGACTGGCTCACATTTGGATGTGCTGGTACTCCCTCATTCATCATTGGTCATATGCACGTTAGGAGCATCTACGGGTGTCCAGGTCCCCCGGCATTCATCACCACCTTATGTAATAGGTTCTCCTACAGATACCAGGGCCCTCCCACCATTGTTATGAAGACTAGGTATGATAGGGCCACTAGTGGATGTCTCGGTCCTCCTAGGTTCATCAAAGTCCACGTGACACCATTGCATGTTAGGTCCACATTTGGTTGTCCGGGCCCTCCCTTCATCGCTAAAGGATCATTCACAACTCTGCATGGTAACATCCGCAAACACACCAACAAAAGTAATAAGATGTATAAGAAATCGGCCGATTCCCACCGACGCCACCAAGAGTTTCGCGTGGGTGACTTTGTGATGGTGAGAACTGAGAGACCTTTCCCTGGGAATGTCTCAAAACTGAGGACGCGTGGATCAGGCCCCTTCCAGGTTCTGAGGAGGATCGGCACAAATGCCTACGTGTTGGACCTCCCCGAGGAGTACGGAGTAAGTCCCACATTCAATGTGGCTGACTTGGTGCCATACAGGGGTCCCACGGTGACACCTAGTGAGAATATTGAGCCTGTTCCACTTCTTGAGAGAGTCGCCACCTATAAGAGAGTTCTACCAACCCAGAGGGGCCAACGTGAGCAATTGGAGCGGATATTGAATGAACAGGTTACGGCCATCTGGAGCAGAGGGATGGGCACTACCTCGCTTGGTGGAAAGGACCGGCTACCTTTGGTGGACTTGAGAGCAACCTCCCTATGGCTTCCTCCTCATACGATGGATCTTTACTCGACTGAGTCGAGTTCTCTGCACCCCGGGAGTATGATGGGGACATCGCTTACCACTTCCCATATCTCCACGGGTCCGGATGATTGCCATTATGTTCAGCTTGATTTCCTAAGTCCAGCTATGTATTTTTATATCTTTCTTGAGTCATTTTGATGTAATTTCCCCTTTTTTTTGAGTCATGTCCCTAGGTCATCACGCTATTTACCTATGTTTGTTAGGCTAGGGGGTCATATGGGCCCAATTAAATGGGCCTGGCCCATGGGTGCCCTCTTCCTTCCCCACTCCCTTGCTTATTTACTTTTAGCACTTTCTCCAGGGACTTTTTGTAAATGTTGGGATTCCTATAAATAGGACCCCAACTCCACTTGAGTTCAGTAATGAAAGTTTGAATGAATTTTGAGCATTAGTGTACTTCTCTCTCTCTCTCTAAAGGGGGCGAAGCCCATTCTCTCTCCTCCCCACCCCAAATTCGAAATTCACTCTCTCTCCTCCCTATTCACCTCTAATTAAGACCCCTCCCCCTTCCCCATACCTCCCATTTAAGTCCCCTCCAACCCCTAGGTGGAATCCCTTTCTCCTAGGCACCTCTCCCTCCTCCCAAGCAACCTTTCCCCTTCCCCATACAACCTTTCATTTTCCCAAGAGAGAATCCCTTCTCCCAAGCACCCCTTCCTCTCCCCAACACAACCCTTCCCCTTCCCAAAGCAACATGAAACCCCATTAACCTCTCATTCAAACCAAAGGAGAGAGATCTCTCTCTCTCTCTATCCCAACCCAAATTCGCAGCTCCCCCTTCCTCCACCTGCTAGACCATCTTCCAGCCCCCATTCTACCCCTCCCACACCTTAGATCACCCTATACCAGACCCCCACACAGCCCGGGGTCGCCCCCCACACACATCCACCCCATCTACCCCATTTTCTATATACTAGTGAGCAGCTACAGTTCTACAGAACCGCCCCCCTTGTTGCAGCGTCACCCACGACCTCATCCCGGATATTCTGAAGGGCGTGGCCTACATCGACGGAAAGGTCTGCGAGTCTTCTTCGCAAGCAAGGTGGAATCATCTCATTCCGACGTCGCTACAGTTCGTGGTGCCACATTCTTCCCCGGCTACACTGGGCTCCCTCTGCAGAGTACCTGAACCCGGTTCGACGCTGCACCACGCCCAACAGCAGAAGAGTCAGACCACGAGCCCTTCAACAAACTTCTTCCTCCTCCAGTCCTCTACCAGAAGCAAGAAGCAGAACTGCATTCGGCATCCGGAGGCCAACATTCTCTTTTTTCTCCCTCGGCTGGTCAGGTCTGCCTCCCACAGTCTGCAGCGACCAACCTCCACTCTTCGGAGTATCCCTGTCCACTCTGGCATCAGACGGATTCCCCGTCAGTTTTTCTGAGAAGAGGGCTTGTCCACGGTCCCAGAAACTCCAGCGGTTCATGATTTGGAGTCCGGGAGTGGTCGGGGCAACCTCTGCAAGTTTCTGTCAGAAACAGGAAGCTACTGCGTCCAGATTCAGTTACTCTGTTCGAAGCTCTTCCCGGACCAGCACCTTCTTCAGAAGAATTCAGCAAAATTATGAGGCATCCCCGTTCCAGTTACAACACGTTCGCCACTGGTCTCGTCATCAGAAAAATTCTAGAATCAGATCTACGACCTTGACATCAACTGTCAGTCAGCCATCGCAGACAGCCGGCAGATTCGGCGTCGGCTTCTCCGCCCGCTTTTCGGCGAATCTCCCCTCCCCGCCTGGCCGGCTCACCGCCCCTCCCTGCGTGGAGGTAGTGTTTGCATGTAATACAAATCATCCCCACCCCAAGTCCACCCTCCTGCGTGAGGCGTAGTGAATGTTATTATTAAACGGGGATCAAGCTACACCGGCGCAGTGTACGGGGAACCCACACTTCCCCGCTCGCCCTCGTCTCCGTACGGGGTTGGTTTCTTCAAACCAACCAGGTGAGCTCTAACCTTTGCTCCATTTCCTTCTGGTGCTTGTTCATTTAATATCCGTAGAATCCGCTCCGTTGAGCAAGCGAGAGAGTGTCCGACCCCACGTGCTCCACTTACGAGCGGTCACCGTGGAGTGTGTGAGAGAGGGACCTAGTGCTCCAAGTGGCACCCGGCCAGCCCCTTAATTGTGGGCTTCGTACCTTCGGGAGGGCAACCCTAGCCTTGCTGGCACTCTACCAGCAAGGGTCTTGATCCATCACCTCCCCTTAGCATCATTTAGTCACCCCGGGCTCGTGTGTGTGCGACGGCGAATTGGCCCGATCTGCCAACTGAATTGCTATGTGGTTGTGATTGCGGAATAGGTCCTAAGTTTTTGTTTGCTTGCTGCATACCCCGTGGTCGTTTCACATCAGTTGGTATCAGAGCAAGTTCTAGACTTGTCTCTACTAAGTCTTGTCCTAGGGCACATTGCATTGAGGTCATCCGAGCATCCAAACCATGTATCTCACCAGGCACCCCAATGACTACTTCATTATCGGGCCGGAGTTGCCCCGCTTCGATGGGTCCCGAAACCCTCACACATATAGGAAATGGGAGACCTCCATGGATAGATACTTCCACCACTACTACATGACCGAGGAAAGAAAAGTGCGCATCGCCAAGACGACCCTTGGTCCCTTCGGCGAGACAGAATGGAGAAAGCTTGAGATTCGAAGGGGGATTGAGAGACAAGAGCCCATTCACTCATGGGAAGAGATGAAGGTAGAACTTAGGAAGATCCTCATTCCAAAACCTTCCCACTCTTCCAACTCAAGCACCCATAGCCCAATGAGCACTCCCACTCTCCCTTTCCCTCCCTGTCAACCCAAAACCTCTATTAGGACCCAAACCCCACCACCCAAAGGACCCCTAGATTTATTGGAAGAGATAAGGATTGAGATCAGGAAGATCTTCACTCCCCAACCTTCCCACTCCTACCCTGAGAACCATAACCTGAGGAGCACTCCCACTCCTCCTTTCCCCACCACCCCGGGTACACCATGCACCAACCATCATCACCCCACCCCCAATAGACCTTCCCATTCCCTTGAGAGAGGAGACCACAACCATCCACATGGGAGTAGATGCTAGTCCGGAACCCATCCCCATCCTTGAGGAAACCCAAGTTCATATCTATGGTGAGGAAGAATCACAAATTTCCCCTTCACATAGCTTGGACCCCCAAGAGCCACAAGCCTTCACAAGTAGCACCGTAATCATAGAGGGGCCCCTAGCTAGATGGCTAAAGGAGATACCACTTCACCCCATCGTGTCCTATGTTTACCCACCCATGGAGCAAAACCTTCCCATTGTACCCTTATCCACCTATCACACCACGATCCAATCATCCTATCAAGTGGAAACATTAGGGGATCTTCTTAAGGGTATAGTTTGGCAAATGGAGCTAACTGGCATGATGTCTACAATAACCGACTGACCTAGGAGCCTTGACCTCCTACACCTATGTGTCGGATCAATCTCCTCCATTTACAATGTGGGTTGCTACACTAGTGACCTTCTTTTACTCCTCCCTACACACGACGGGTCCGATGCTATTCACAAACTAGAGTTGCTTGTCTCGGGTAGAACATCTAGTCCTCCATTCATGGCCGACCATCCCAACAAAAACTTTGGCCCGATCATATTACCTGGGGAGGAGAGTCCGCCATCCAATGGTTATGAGGACCATAAGGACCTAGAGTTCCTCTTTTTAGGTGACCCTTACCATGACCCCTTCGACCCCTTCCTATGCCCCCCCACCTTACTCTCCGCCAACCTTTTCCCACCCCAACCGACCTTATTAGACCAAACCCACTCCATTTTTCTTGACCCCTTTGACCCCTATGATTGGAAACTCCCACACCAAGCCATATGCATAGGAGGAGCCACTTGGATGAAAATACATGTGCCACTACATTGTGCATCATTTGGTAGGGCTACTAAGCCTAGTCATGTCATACATGTCATGCACACTTTTAGCCCAATGCATGACTGGCTCACTTTTGGATGTGCTGGTCCTCCCTCATTCATCATTAATCATATGCACGTTAGGAGCATCTACGGGTGTCCAGGTCCCCCGGCATTCATCACCACCTTATGTAATAGGTTCTCCTACAGATACCAGGGCCCTCCCACCATTGTTATGAAGACTAGGTATGATAGGGCCACTAGTGGATGTCTCGGTCCTCCTAGGTTCATCAAAGTCCACGTGACACCATTGCATGTTAGGTCCACATTTGGTTGTCCGGGCCCTCCCTTCATCGCTAAAGGATCATTCACAACTCTGCATGGTAACATCCGCAAACACACCAACAAAAGCAATAAGGTGTATAAGAAATCGGCCGATTCCCACCGACGCCACCAAGAGTTTCGCGTGGGTGACTTTGTGATGGTGAGAACTGAGAGACCTTTCCCTGGGAATGTCTCAAAACTGAGGTCGCGTGGATCAGGCCTCTTCCAGGTTCTGAGGAGGATCGGCACAAATGCCTACGTGTTGGACCTCCCCGAGGAGTACGGAGTAAGTCCCACATTCAATGTGGCTGACTTGGTGCCATACAGGGGTCCCACGGTGACACCTAGTGAGAATATTGAGCCTGTTCCACTTCTTGAGAGAGTCACCACCTATAAGAGAGTTCCACCAACCCAGAGGGGCCAACGTGAGCAATTGGAGCGGATATTGAATGAACAGGTTACGGCCATCTGGAGCAGAGGGATGGGCACTACCTCGCTTGGTGGAAAGGACCGGCTACCTTTGGTGGACTTGAGAGCAACCTCGCTGTGGCTTCCTCCGCAAATGATGGATCTTTACTCGACTGAGTCGAGTTCTCTGCACCCCGGGAGTATGATGGGGACATCGCTTACCACTTCCCACTTCTCCACGGGTCCGGATGATTGCCATTATGTTCAGCTTGATTTCCTAAGTCCAGCTATGTATTTTTATATCTTTCTTGAGTCATTTTGATGTAATTTCCCCTTTGTTTTGAGTCATGTCCCTAGGTCATCACGCTATTTACCTATGTTTGTTAGGCTAGGGGGTCATATGGGCCCAATTAAATGGGCCTGGCCCATGGGCGCCCTCTTCCTTCCCCACTCCCTTGCTTATTTGCTTTTAGCACTTTCTCCGGGGACTTTTTGTAAATGTTGGGATTCCTATAAATAGGACCCCAACTCCACTTGAGTTCAGTAATGAAAGTTTGAATGAATTTTGAGCATTAGTGTACTTCTCTCTCTCTCTCTAAAGGGGGCGAACCCCATTCTCTCTCCTCCCCACCCCAAATTCGAAATTCACTCTCTCTCCTCCCTATTCACCTCTAATTAAGACCCCTCCCCCTTCCCCATACCTCCCATTTAAGTCCCCTTCAACCCCTAGGTGGAATCCCTTTCTCCTAGGCACCTCTCCCTCCTCCCAAGCAACCTTTTCCCTTCCCCATACAACCTTTCATTTTCCCAAGGGAGAATCCCTTCTCCCAAGCACCCCTTCCTCTCCCCAACACAACCCTTCCCCTTCCCAAAGCAACATTAAACCCCATTAACCTCTCATTCAAACCAAAGGAGAGAGATCTCCCTCTCTCTCTATCCCAACCCAAATTCGCAGCTCCCCCTTCCTCCACCTGCTAGACCATCTTCCAGCCCCCATTCTACCCCTCCCACACCTTAGATCACCCTATACCAGACCCCCACACAGCCCGGGGTCGCCCCCCACACACATCCACCCCATCTACCCCATTTTCTATATACTAGTGAGCAGCTGCAGTTCTACAGAACCGCCCCCCTTGTTGCAGCATCGCCCACGACCTCATCCCGGATCTTCTGAAGAGCGTGGCCTACATCGACGGAAAGGTCTTCGAGTCTTCTTCGCAAGCAAGGTGGAATCATCTCATTCCGACGTCGCTACAGTTCGTGGTGCCCCATTCTTCCCCGGCTACACTGGGCTCCCTCTGCAGAGTACCTGAACCCGGTTCGACGCTGCACCACGCCCAACAGCAGAAGAGTCAGACCACGAGCCCTTCAACAAACTTCTTCCTCCTCCAGTCCTCTACCAGAAGCAAGAAGCAGAACTGCATTCGGCATCCGGAGGCCAGAGTTCTCTTTTTTCTCCCTCGGCTGGTCGGGTCTGCCTCCCACAGTCTGCAGCGACCAACCTCCACTCTTCGGAGTATCCCTGTCCACTCCGGCATCAGACGGCTTGCCCGTCAATTTTTCTGAGAAGAGGGCTTGTCCACGGTTCCAGAAACTCCGGCGGTTCATGATTTGGAGTCCAGGAGTGGTCGGGGCAACCTCTGCAAGTTTCTGTCAGAAACAGGAAGCTACTGCGTCCAGATTCAGTCACTCTGTTCGAAGCTCTTCCCGGACCAGCACCTTCTTCAGAAGAATTCAGCAAAATTCTGAGGCATCCCCGTTCCAGTTACAACGCGTTCGCCACTGGTCTCGTCATCAGAAAAATTCCAGAACGAGATCTACGACCTTGACATCAACTGTCAGTCAGCCATCGCAGACAGCCGGCAGATTCGGCGTCGGCTTCTCCGCCCGCTTTTCGGCGAATCTCCCCTCCCCGCCTGGCCGGCTCACCGCCCCTCCCTGCGTGGAGGTAGTGTTTGCATGTAATAAAAATCATCCCCACCCCAAGTCCACCCTCCTGCGTGAGGCGTAGTGAATGTTATTATTAAACAGGGATCAAGCTACACCGGCGCAGTGTGCGGGGAACCCACACTTCCCCGCTCGCCCTCGTCTCCGTACGGGGTTGGTTTCTTCAAACCAGCCAGGTGAGCTCTAACCTTTGCTCCATTTCCTTCTGGTGCTTGTTCATTTAATATCCGTAGAATCCGCTCCGTTGGGCAAGCGAGAGAGTGTCCGACCCCACGTGCTCCACTTACGAGCGGTCACCGTGGAGTGTGTGAGAGAGGGACCTAGTGCTCCAAGTGGCACCCGGCCAGCCCCTTAATTGTGGGCTTCGTACCTTCGGGAGGGTAACCCTAGCCTTGCCGGCACTCTACCAGCAAGGGTCTTGATCCATCACCTCCCCTTAGCATCATTTAGTCACCCCGGGCTCGTGTGTGTGCGACGGCGAATTGGCCCGATCTGCCAACTAAATTGCTATGTGGTTGTGATTGCGGAATAGGTCCTAAGTTTCTGTTTGCTTGCTGCATACCCCGTGGTCGTTTCACATCAGTCAGCGTTCCATAGTCGCTAATTCATCTCGTTTGGTGGTTCCGTTTGACCGTGGGGAGCCCGGGAAGTCCGACGACCCTATTTGGGTGATTTCGTTAGAATCGCCCGTTTCTTGCGATCCGTGCACCATTTTGACTCCGGTTGGAGTCCTTGTGATTGTATGCGTGTCCATGGCTGTATCCCCTTCGTTTCGGCATGAATGGGGCGTAGGAAGGCCAAGATTGGGCCAACCCCGCTCGCCGTCACGGTTGGACGGTCGAACCAGGGCCCATTTATCCTATGAACGGCTAGGCCAGGACCGTTTATCCTTGCTGGTTTCAGGGGCTTGTGCGGCCTTCATGTGACCGCCCATCCTCTTGAGTCGGCTTGTCTTAGGTATGTGCTTAGGGTGGTGTCTATCTATTGGTGGTTCTCTGGATTGGTCGGTTTCAGGTGGACTGTGTGCGGTCTACTCCCTGACTGCCACGGTTTCCCTAACGACTTGATCTAGGACTGCCAGTGTCGTCGTCCATCATTCCAGTTTTTCATTCGTCTTGGCTTGTCCTTGTGGTCTGCTCGCTTTCCCGTGCGTGTCTTCTGACATCCTATGAGGGCTAAGACTACGCTATAAGGTAGCCAGGAGTCTTCTTACTTGTCATTGTCTTGTTCCGGTCAACCCGGGGTCACCCAGTGGTTGACATGAAGCCTTGTGTGTCTCGACGGTTCTGTCAAGTTCGAGACATGGTTCTGGATGTCACGAGGTATCATCCTACCTCAGTCTACGTGTCCAGGTAAGCTGAGGGTCCCCGGTGTTCCCTCAGTCCTCCGCGTGTCATTTCCTCTAATCGTGTCATTTTCTCTAGCTCAGGATTAGACCGATTGGCGGCTTGTTCCGCTGTTTGTGACGATCTTGCCTCTCAGTCGTGAGACTCAAGGATCATTATGTGAGTAGGTCTAGTTGCCTTGTCCTGAGTCGTCGGCAGTTGATGTTCTGCCATTGGTGCTCCGAAGTACGTGTCGTAGGGCGTTCTTGCCTGCCTGTACTTCAGCACTCGTGTTTTGAGTCTCCATGTCTTGTGAGCCTTCACTAGTCGTAGCCTTACGTCACGTTTCTCTGTGACGGCTCTTGTAGCGGGGCACTTTCCCGGTTTATGGTTCTTAAGCTAGTTCCGTGGGCTCCCGGTCCAACGTACCGTAGCGTCCTTCGGTGGGGGAATACTGACTAGAGGCCTGGCTTAGCCAGTGGGCCAGTGTGTGCACACATGGTCAGAGGCTTTGGACTTACGTCGATGGGCGTAACCCTGACTAGTCACTCGTTACTGTAGTTTCTTGTGTTGTTCAGCGCGTGTCTGCGACTCTGCCGAGACTTTAGCGGTACCGTAGGCGAGACACTTGTGGCGCAGTATAAGACGTCAGTGGACGCATCTGGCCGTTCTTCTAGTGTGGGGCACGCCAGTCACGTGGCACGTGACTCTCCGCATTTCTTGTGCATCGTGACCTTCCGGGTTGGCCCTCTCGTGGCCGTACTCGAGGTCAGTGTCCTGTCATATGCTTGACGTTCTAGTCATGTGTGGGGCAGTGTGCATGATGCTCTAGTCATGTCGTCTATGTGTGTGTCTGTCTAGGTTTTTCCTAGGTTTCTTTGTTGTCTTACAGATCTTTTCCAGCGTCGACAGATGGGCAATTCCTGACTTCATCAACTCAGAGTCGCCTTCCTATTGCTGCTTGGAGTAGTTTGGGGTGCCGAGGTTAGTTCGGTAGCTATTTGTCAGGTATGGTTTCCTTCCCCCTCCTCTCTAGCTTGTTCCCTACTCCTGCTCCACGTCATTTCTTTTACGGATTTCTAGCATAGCTTTACAGCTTTGTAGCGTAGTTTTCCCGCTTTACTACACCTGCTGTTTCTCCTGTTGTTTTGCCATTCCGTGTTACTACGTATTTTTCAGTGGGGATCCGCTTGACCCCTACTGAGCCAGTGACATGAGGCTCACCCCTGCTTTTCAGGTGGGTAGTGTTCGTTCTGCTTCTGCGGTTCCTGGTGTGCCGTGTCCGTAGCTGCTAGTTGGTACCTTAGTCGAGCTTCCCCTGACTTTCTTGGTACGTCTTTCCTTTCTATTGACTGTACTGTTAGACTGCTTGTCTTTCCTTTAGACTGGACTCTGGTATAATTGCAAATCTTAAACTGTTAATTAAAAAGTAATTTTATTTCTGCTACTTTAGCAAATCAATCTAATGAAATTTAATTACTTACTGTTATATCTATGTGGCTTCAATGTACTACACGACAATCCTTTCATCCCTTCGGAGCTTTACCGCTCTTGGGAGGCTTCACGGGTTCCAAGTGGTATCAGGTGTATTCGATAGTCCTATCGGGTATATCTGGTATCCAGGATTCGGGTCGTCACATAGTCCATCTATTTGTCACCCTTCAGGTAGTATCTGTCAATCGTAATGCACATTTGTTAGCCTTAAGGGATATTTTTCACCCTTATTCTTTAGCGGGTACAGAGTCTATCTTAAGCTGATATATCAGCTTGTTCCTTCAGTGATTGGGGGCTTCTTCTGTAGAGTTGCTTTTAGGGCTGCTGTGGCATTACCATGCTTATGCTTACTTGAATTCTTCAGATATTACAGTTCTTCAAACAGACATTGTTCAAGCATACAGACATAACAGTTCAAGCATTCATAGCATTGACATTACAACTCTTCAAGCCTTCATATGAAAATGTTGTTTAAGGCATTAGAAAACATATCAACATTAGTCAGCACACATCAAATTCATGATATAAAAAACCATTATCATAATATGATTCATAGTGTTAGACATCATCAAAACCACGGGGCACAACAATAACATTACTATTTAGTTCAAAGTATTCACCTTTGAGAGTGAAAGAAATAATCTTCATGTTATCTACTTTCGGCCTTAGAAAATTAAAAAGATATTTAATTAGATTTATTAATAATTATATTTATTAAAATCTATTTATTATTATTTTTTTGTGATGTAGGATCCTCCTGCAGCCGGTGATGGTGGAGATGCTACGAATGATGAATGAGGATGATGCAGCGGATATCTCTTGATTTTTTTTAATGATATTATGAAAAAATGATACATTTCAATTAATGTAACTGTAACTTTTTTTATTCAAAGATTTATGTGTTGTGGACGTTGTTTATTCTAATTTACAATAGGATTTTATCCTATTGTGTGTTGTATATCTTGTTTATTACGTGTTTTATGTTGAGTTGAGTCGATTGTTGTGTATAATTGTAGCTTTAAACAAGTTTTTAAAATTTTAAAATATATAAAAAAATATGTGGAGAGTTTTTGACGGAATTTCGGCCACCTAAAATTCGTCAGAACCAATTTCTCTCACTTATTTCCTGACGTATTTATTTTCAAGCGTAAATCGGTCGAAAGGTTCAGACGTATTTTCGACCAACTAAATATTCGTCGGAACAAATTTGATACACATTAGTTTCGACGTATTAATTATCCGTCTCAAATACGTCGAAAATTAATGATGTCGTTTCGACCAAAGTTAGTTTCGTCGGAAGCAATTTGATTCAAACTAGTTCCGACGGATTATTATCCATCTCAAATTCGTCGAGCATTAACGACGTATTTTCATTGCAATAATAGTTCGTCGGAACTAATTTGACCAACAAGGTTTCACCGTATTATTTATCCGATAGAAATTCATCGACAATTAAGGACGTATTTGTGACCAAAATAACTTTCGTCAGAATTAATTTAGCCCATATGTTTGCGACGACATAATATATCTACTGAAAATACGTCGAAAACTTTAGACCTATTTTCAACTAAATTATGTTCCATCGCAATGATTAATTAATTTCGTATTATTAATTTCTGACATAAATAGCCACCATAATTTCGACGACATAGTTTCGTTGGTAACTTCGAACGCATTGGCAACGCTATTTTAGTACGTCAAAAATTTGCGACGAAATAGTTCCGACGTCCATATTCTGTCGCACATACGTCGGAAATACGTAGAAAATTTACATTGCGACGTATTGCCGACGTATTTGCGACGGTAAATGGATGTTGGAATTTCCCATTTTTCTTGTAGTGAGAGAGAGAGAGAGGGAGGAGAGGGAGGAAGGGGAAGACATGATCGATGCACGCCGAGTCGGTGGAGATTCGGGTGTACCGTACCGGACCAGAGAAGGGCCGATTCGGTACGGATCACCTAGTCGGCGAACCTCGTATTATGATTAAACATAATTAACTGTAGTATATTATTATACGGTAGAGAAATATTTCAAGGGTTTCCGACAGACTCAAAATCGGTCGGAACTATGTCGGTAATTTCTGACATATTTTTGACCAAATTCGATTCCGTCGAAAACTGCTGATATATTTCTATTTCTGTTATTTCTATCTATTTTTATACTCTAAAATTAATCATTATAAGTGTTTCCGACAGAATATAATTGGTCAAAAATCGGTTAGAAACTATCGGAAATCGGTAAGAAACTATCGACCTATTTCCGACGGAACACGTTCTATCAGAAACTATTAATATTTGAAAATTAAAAATTATAATCATTTTCGATGGAATAAATAGTGCAGAAAGCGGTCATAAATTATTGACTATTTTTTCAATAGAATTTATTCCATTGAAAAATATTTTTAATCTATAATTATTAATTAAAATCATTACCGACCATTTTTCGACGAATTATATTCCGTAAGAAATTCGTCAGTATTTTTCGATTGTTTTTCGACCGATTTTATTCTGTTGGAAACTATTTATATATGGAAATTAATAATTATTATTATTTTCGACAAAAAACATCAGTCAAAAATCGGTCGAAAAGCACCGACGAATTTTTGACCGATTAGCATTCGTCGGAAATAGCTGAGAATGGTAGGTTAAAATATGTATATATTAGTGATGAAAATTTTGATGTTGGAAATCTGTGGATCATTATCGACTGAATTTCGACGAAATATATTCTAACTGAAAGTTGTCTCTTTCTAGAGATAGATTTTTGACCGAAAAAATAGGTCAGAAATCAGTTGGTAATTACCGACTGATTTTCGACAGAATTTTTTCTGTTAGAAAGTTGTAATGTTTCCGACGAATTTCCGACAGAAATATTTCGTAATAAAGTTCTGTCGGTATTTCTGATTTTTCTTGTAGTGGTTGTTTGAACAATTAAATATAGATTCACGAGTTCATTTAATTACCTGGTCAATTCTTTCTAGATGGCAATTTATGGTAAGAGCATGATTTTAAAAATCAAAATTAAGATGTCATAATACTACACGTGAAACGAGGTGATTCAGATGATCAGTATGTGAAATGGGATGGATCAGAGTTTGGTGCATAAAATGAGGCAAATCAGAGAGCAGGACATTGAAGTCCCGCGATCAATGACACCCAAGAGGGGGGTGAATTGGGTGTTTACCAATTTTAAGAGAACTTTTGACTTTTTACAAAATATGTGGTAAACAATAATTAACAATTGAAAACTAATTAACCAATTCTCTCAAACTCACCGTTCCCACACGACCATACAACGAAAACAATCAAACCACACAAATAACACACAATGCACAGCGGTTTTTAAGGTGGTTCGGATGCAACGACGGCAATCCTACGTCCACCCCTCACCAAATCCGGTGAGGCTTCACTCGGGGATAAATCCCAAACGGAGACAACGCTCCAACCACACACGCAGGACGACGCCTACACACGCACACGGGGACGCGCCCCAACCCACACACGGAGACAAGCTCCAACACACACACACACATACGGAGATGAACTCCAACAAGATCCGACAACCGGATCACAACCACACACACAAGATCGAACGGATCTAAAAAGACCCTCACACACACAAACGCAGATCTAGGAAGATCCACGTACACACACGAATCAATTACAACACACACACACAAACAACCATGGATCCAACACGATCCACACACACACAAGTTATTGCGGTTTATGATGAAACACAAATATGAGACTTAAAGCACAAGACACCAAAGTAAATAGACCACAGTTTAGAATGCTCCTGATTTAGGCTCCCCCTGAGTGTATGCTCCGGATGTTCGCGTTGATTCCTTTCTCACTTGAATGGCTTGAGACTCAGCTTGAATGGCCTTGTATTGGATGTAGGTTTCCTTGCACGGAGTACTGTTCACTGCTACAGTACTTCTTCTTCTCTTCACTTGGACAGCCTTCCCTTAAGCTCTTCTTAAGATCCTTGCTTGATTGGAACTCTCTGGCTTTAGAAGATGACTGAATGGCTTCAGTTGATGCTTGAATGGCTTCGATCGGATGAAGAACTTGGTGGAAGGAATGTTGTTCACGATCGTTGCAGCAACCTTCCTTTGATAGCTACTATCTTGATCTCTCTAGGTTGATTTGGTGTTGCTTCAATTCATGGGAAGATGAAGGCTTCAAAATAGATCTTGGATCTTCAACTATGATGAGGCTTTGATCTTCGAATCACTGTTCATGGCTACAGTGATATTCCTCATCTTCCTTGAGCCAACTTGATCTCACTTGTTCTCTTGGAGCCTCTTGGGGTTTATGACCTCAAAGAGAGGTTTTATAACCCTTGGAAGGTTAGGAGACAAGTCCCAGACCTAGATCCACAAAATCTGGGGTGATTGGGAGCATTGGGATTAAAGAAATGGGGTGAAGGACCTCTTTTCGAACTTGACACAAAAGTCAACAAAGGAGGGCCTCGGGGCTGGCAGTCGACCGGTGGAGGGATGGCAGTCGACCGCTAGGGGCCATTCTGTAGCTTTGTGGCTGCTGGGAAAATAGGTCGACCGCTAGCTCCTGGCGGTCGACCGCCAGGTTCACAGGTGCCAATTTTTCAGTTATGTGATTTTAGGTCGACCGCCAAGGGTCCACAGGTCGACCGCCAGTCTCCAAACCTGCAAAAGTCAAGTGTTAGTTCACTTGAAACTATCCATTGGTTCGATACTTGAAAAGGGCTTGTGTTAGTTGATTACAAGTTTGTTTAGACTCGATTTAACACATGGAATGATTCATGAACACTAGTTTGAAAAGGAGTGAATCTTGATGGTTTAAAGCATGAAGCTTCGTTTTAATACAAGGTAGGAGTCTTACCAATGGTTCTTGACAGTAAATGACATATACCACCTATTTTGGATTGCAGAGGAGCATGGTGCTTATCCACACGTTTGGTTTACCAGGTGGCTACCGTGAGTTGATCCTGCAAGCAAAATAGTCATGGTTAATACCATGCTTGTTCACATTAAAGAGATTATGAAACCTCTTACCTCTTGCAAACCCAACATAAACAATAAGATGAATGAGCACAATCATCAAGAACATGTGTAATCATCACAGGTTTAGTTATCATCAATAAAGCACACATTAAGTTTAGTTATCATCAAAACCATAACTTAACAATTACAACAATCATCAAAACCATAACTCAACAGACAGGTCACGACCACATGGGGAATCACATTATGATCGCGGTCATGATTGTGACCACATTCAGGATAGTTCTGTCAGGGTCTTCTAGGGTGTCTTCGTCGGATCGCTGTCGGTCGAGGTGACGTGATCTCTATGAAGGGCGTCTTCTCAGTCCGAACCAAAAAACGGTGAAAACACGATATCTCGACTTTAAAATCCAAAATTGGGTTCAAATACAAGATTATGATGTAGAAAACTTGCAAAAAAATCCAAGTACTCATGCAAATAAACATATAAGAAGATCTAATTAAGTTTTGCCTGAAAGAAAACTTACCTATTTGAATATCAAATGATGAAGAGGAAAAATAGGAAGAACATACTTCAAGCTCGAATTCCTCCTCTTCCCATGCCCGACAACTTTGATTTGGGTTTGGTTGGGTTAAAACCATGCCCTATTTATAGGCTAGAGCCTCCAACTAAATTTTAAGGGGTTTAATCCAATTTTCTTATTTCACGAACCCATTTTTGACCAAGAATGAAGAAATTCGGTGCAGTAATTTGATTGCTCACCTAATGATATATGAAATGGCATTTTAAACTTAATCAAGATTAGATTAGGACTAATAGTTAATCATTTGTAATAGGGTTTTTTGCATGAAAACCATTGTTAGAGGTTAATTTATGAAAAAAATCATTCCCGTAAATGCATTAGCAGGTATATCACTATGTAAATCTGAATTGTGCAAAAATGTCATATTTATTTGCATTCACATCATTTCTTTTTACCAAAAACTTGTAAAAAAATCACCCTTAAATGACATTTATGCACTATTTGAATTAACCCAGTGATATGTCTGCTAATGCATTTCTAGGAATGATTTTTTACAAATTCACCTCTAACAATGGTTTTCATGCAAATATCCCTTCGTAATATAATTTTTACAATATTGCTACAGTGTGTTTATACTACCACTACATTATCGACGACTTCACCTTCTTAGAATCGTGCTGTGAATTTCGCCATTCTTCATTATGACGTGGGATTAGGGTTTGTGTTAATATATTTGATACTTTATAGACCTAAAGAAAAATATATCATAATTTATTTTATTTTCATTTTTCAACATTTCTTTTCACACACACTCGCATATATATATATATATATATATATATATATATATATATATATATATATATATTATTTTCATCTTTCATCATTTCTTTTCACACACACATACACGCATATATATATACATATGAAATTTTGAATTACTACACAGAAATTTGGTATCTCGCACATCGCACTACACTTTTATGATTTGTTTATTCGAAGAGAGATCAGTCGCCCCGTGAAAACCTACAACTAATAAACAATACTTCAGAAGGAGCCCTGAGTGCAATCGCAAGGAACAACCCTCCAATACTTAAGTCACCAGAGTGTTCGAAAGAAGGGAGCAAGCGCTTGGAAGGAGACAGAGGGAGCTAAGAGCATAAAACAGAGTGTCTGGTGGTGAAGGTGAGTGCTCGGACGAGAGTTGGAGAGTGAGGAGAGATGAGAGTAGCTAGAGTGGTCTATGTGAGTAAGTACTGTGCACCGTGTCCTTGAAGTTATGTGTAGAGCCGTACATATAGGATCCTAGTAGAGCCCGTCCATTTCGCTTGCCCCCTGACTCAACAGAGAGTGGAGTTAGTGGATTGCTCGAGCATAGAGTCGTCGGTTACTCCCTTGCCCATTGTGTGAGAGGCAAAGCGACTGAGTAGATGATGAATGACACGGAGACGTGAGTGTTAACCCTCCACCTAGCCGTTGCCTGAGGTAACACCCGCCATTATTGTGGTAATGGCTACCCGCCAGGAACATGGGCCACAATCGTGCATGGAATGCGTGCCTGTTGTAGGCGCCGGGAAATGGTATGGGGGGCGTTCCATCAGCTTGCCTTGGTTCCTTGTGAGGATGATGCAGGGCCGGCCCTGACACTACAATGCAGTAGAGTTTAGAATTGAAGTGTGATCACTAGGGAAGTTTTACCTGATTCCCGCAGGAGATTGATCACGCGATGTGCCTCAGGGCGGGAGCTTGCGGGGTCCCAACTTCTCCATTCTCAGCCGGCCAAGGACGGAGAGCCCTACAGTTCACTATACCGAAGTCCTGGAAATAGAAATGAGAACTAAAAAGAACAAAGAGAACACCGATTAGAACTAGGCTATGCAGTAGATGATAAAAAGAAACTACAAAATGCAGATAAATGGTGGTGGCTTTACTTGGAGGGGTGTTGGGAAGGGGGGATGGCCGAGGCTTTCGACAACCCACCTTCCCTTTTGTTTAATTTAGAAAACCTCTATGAATGGGGATTCTAACAGAGATTTGTAATATGTAAAAATGTAATAAACAAGAAATAGATATGCACAACAGCGAAATAGAGGGAGGCAAAAGATCAAACCAGGAGGCGGATAGGTGACTGGCCGCCCAGTGCTCTAAATGGCCAAGACAATGGCCGCTCACTCACTATACAACACAGGGAAGAAGACTTTCTTAACGACAGAAACTTGTTAGAAGAAGGAAGCTCTCTGCCACAGGGCTCCCTCCTAACTCCCTTCCTTCACTATGTTCGTTCTCTCTGGGGTGTCGGGGATCCTCTCTCGCACAAGGGTCCTTCCTTCACTCGAGAGCACTCTCTCTTGTCTTACATGTTTCTCCTTCTAATCCTCCTTTCGTATCTCCCTCTCCTAGGCTCTAGTACCTTCCACCCTCGTGCCTTAAGAACGTGGGCAACGAGGCGGGAGACGAGCTCTGAATGGGGCACTTTCGACGTGGGAGAGAAAACGTGGATCATGGGTTGACTGGCAGTTTTCAGGAGGTGGCCAAATCACTAGCCATTATCAGAGAGAAGGCGTCCAAGAGTCCGGCCATCTACCAAACCTGGGTGGCCAAGACGCAGCCTAGCCAACCTGGGTGGCCATCGACCTTGCCGCCCAACCCATGGGTCCCACTCTTGTACTTGATTTGATCCTAGGCCCAATAGGTCAACTAGACTAGACTTTAAACGTGAAAAATCAATCAATCTGGAAAGACAATAGCGTCACTTATATGGCGGTCAAATCAAAAGTCCGCGAGATGTCCGAAATTAGGCATCTACAAATGCCGCTCCAGATTGCTTGTTTTGCAAGGGAGCCCGACGGACTAATAAATGGGTGTTTCGATAAAGAAACGAGCTTAATTAGAACATCCTACTCAAAGATATTCTTGAGCAGTGGGCGAGCTTCGCATAACAACAAACAAACATAATGTGAAAAGAGACGTCATCAAAGGGATAGGAGGGGAAAAGATAATATAAAAGGCTTGTATCAGCAGTCCAAGGGACACCCAGGCAATCGCACGTGAGACTTGGGCACACTCTGGGATGCATCGCAATCCGGCCCAAGGAGATGCAAGACACCCAAAACATGATCAAGTAACTACAGTTAGGATAAGGGAAATGACATTCTAGACTCAGTATGCTCGTGGCGATCATACGCAAAATACACTCTCAACTTGTCGAATCAGAGTGGAATAACATAGACACACTCATGTAAGATCAGCATAATCAAGAAACGCGGATGATTGACACAGGGGAAAAACCAATGGGGAAGCCAGTAAACGACCAATGCTACCTCCCTAGCTTTGTTGCATGATATCCACATGCGATGCACGCATTATTTTTAGTTTTTGTTATTCTTCCTTTAATTAAAGGACCTATATTATCCATGTTGGGTTTAAAGGGAAAAACCTATCTAATACATAACCGGAGGATTTATTTATCTAGCTCCGGGAACGATTCAGTCAAGAGTGCAAGAAGTTCGTCATCCCAGCTTAGTAACAAATGTAGTTAGGAATCTTATGAAGATTCATCGTTCCACACCTGTCACCAAGCGCGGTTGAGAGTTCGGGAAGTCCGTCATCCTGTGATGCCAAGACACCAGGCGGCCGTCAAATGACTTAAGCATCATAAACTCTTCATTATTTTTATTAGAGAGAAACTCAGAATTTATGCGCTCGAAGTTATTAGCCTTCGAGGTTAAGTATTATATAGATATTTATATAGTCGATGGCGATGTTGTACGCCTCCCTTCCTTGCACTTTAGCTACAGCTGCGTGAACACACATTAGCAAGGTTCTCACGGGAATAAACTAGATAACAAGTTACAAGTGGACACTAAAGGCTAAAAATAAAGTCATGAAATTTCAACTTTACTCCATAATAAAACACGGTCCATTGTGGATGAGAGAAGTGGCCCATGGAGCTGCCATCTTCATTGGTGGGCGGCCAAGGTACTAACTGCCTACCAAGCCCAGGGCAGCCAGTGACTTGGCTGCCTACCAGTTCCGATCTCCGTAAGATAGGGGCCCAGACGAAGTAATACTCTATGCCTTATTTGTGGGTAGAGGGCTCTGTGCCTTATTAGAAGGTTGAAGGCAACGAAAGAGGTGATCACCACCGATGAAAACAAACCCTAAGATGGCTTCCTCCTCTTCTCGACCTTTGGAGAATGCTGCTCATGATCCCGACATGCTCTCCGACATGGAGGGGCATTTGAGTCAGCTTGTGAAGGATGGCATGGTACGTTCGGGGTGAGGTTATGTGTTTTAGTGTAGGGAGTTTCTTCTTGTTCTGGCTGCTTATTTCTCTTTTCTCTCCTTTTTAGCCCATCTCGATTTTCTCGGGAGCTCGGCATGCTCGAAGGTATGGGTGGCTTTATGACCTAATGGCGGCGATCACTCCTGACATGAGGGTCTATATGCATCAGTGGGATCTGATGCGCTTGGTCATCATGGCGAAAAGGCTCAACAGCATGAGGTGGAACTGGGATGCACTCGGCACGTTACTAGAGTTGTGGCATCCGGGGACCCACACTTTCATGTTTCCTGAGTTCGAGGCCTCTATGCTACTGGAGGAGGTCAATTTTCTCTTCCAATGGGGTGACCTGGACATGGGAGACCTGCTAGACCTCCCACCATGGGAGGAGATCCTAGCCGAGATAGTTCATGACAAATGAGAGGTTCGGCAGATGACAGACTAGCGAGGGATCTTGATTAACATCCTTCCTAGATGGATTTTGGGCCAGATCAAGGACAGATCAGCTGATGTAGAGGGGTTGATGCGAGAATTGACATTGTGTCTTAGTGGGGCACTGCTCTTCCCGATGTCAAGGGAGGTATTGACGAGAGAGAACATCGGGCCGCTGACTCTCTTGTGGGAAGGATGTTCCCTCTCCCAGGTCGTGTTAACTCATTTGTAGTGTGGATTGACACAAATGAGCATGGGAGGGAACGCGATAGGAAGCCCTTACCTACTGCAAGTGTTGATGGAAGTGCACATGTGCTTCGATTTTGATGACACGGTGACTACCACTTCCCATATCTTTCATAAGACGCTCTATATCCAACTAGGGCCATCTTTGGTCCTGAATATCAAGTCAGGTGTAGGACAGTGCATTTGAAGATCAAAGACAACTAGCGTGACTATCTTAAATTCCTGCCTGAGGAACAGTTCATTTTTGTCCTGATGATGCACCGATATTTGGAATTCTGAGTCCACGATTCACCAGATCGAGAGTTGTGGCTAGTTAGGACTCGAGAGGTGGTATTGTACCAGGCTCATCGTTGTCACTGCCAGGTGGGCCTGCCTAGATAGATTCCAAGGGCCGCCTTGAGTGAGGCTTTGATTATTAGGGGTCTCTTGAGAACCGAAGATGATAAGCTGTGGCTCTAGAAGATTAATCGGGCATGGAGGCGCCACGTCACTTTATCGACAGCACAGATATATGTAGGAGAAGACAGAGAGGAATTGAAAGCTTATGTAGGCTATTTAAAGGTCATCCGACCAACTTTTTTTTGTTGAAAACCCAACCTAGGGGGAGGTAGGAGAGCACACCCCCTACTAGAGGTAGAGGGGATAGCCACTCCACCACCGTGCAACTAGGAGGTATATTTTATTACCATAAGAAAAAAAATAACAATTACATCAAACGTATGCTAGGCATACCTAGCTTATCTAAACGAGCATCACCTTTAACAATTCTAGGTAGTTGCTGATGAGATGAAAAGAATGAATTACATTTCGGAGTGCAAGCCAAATTAGCTAAGGAATCTGCAACCGTATTAGCCTCTCTAAATATATGAATAATGGTATCATTTGCTGATAACATTCTCCAGATTTCTCTGACATAAATGAGTATCGCCCATGGACAGGGAACCTTTCTGTTAATCACTTGCACAAGCACTTGAGAATCACATTCAATAAAGGCCGGATGTGGAGTCACTATCAGCAGATATTTAACATCATCAAAAAGAGCCCTTGCTTCTAGAATAATACTATTACAATGCGCATAAACATGAGAGAAAGCTAATATAATTGTCCCTTGGGAATCTCTACTAACACCACCACCACCCGAATCTCCTGACTGCTTGCATGGTCCATTAGTGTTCAGCTTGAGGTGAGGCCAAGGTGGACAAAGTCACTTAATTAGTTTCACCTGAGGACAAACATTCGTAGATACCTTGATCCCAAAATCAGCCAAGATTCTCCACTTGTTATAATTGTCTTCCTGAAGCTCAGCAGCACCAATTACATGCTTAACCTGCGAAATAATCTTGTGGAATAGAATATGTTTAGAAATTTTCCTATCCTCATATTTTGTAACATTTCTAGATGTATGTGGGAATGATTTTATTTTATTTATTACTCAGGATTTGTAAGATTTATTTGATTTATTTATTTATTACGTATGCGTGCCAGTCACTGAGTGACGAATTCATTATGTGCACCGTCTGACTAATCAGACGAAAGTAGGTGGTCGTGTCGGGACTCAAAACCCATCGCACCATAAAGGCTATGACGTTAATTACGCCCCTCCGAAAGAGGGACAACCATTGATTAATCGTCAAATTAGAGAGACCACGGGGCCAATAGACTATATGAAAGATGCGATTGCGCATGCAAGCATACGGTATTTTAATATTTATTTATTTTTTTGTTAAACCGGTTCTCAGTACCGGGCGGAGTTACATATTCACGCATAGTGAAAGCCTCCGGCCTGGTATAACCCGACTTTCCGCTAGTCACCATTTAATATACCAGAGAACCGGGAGGCAAGCAGCCATGCATGTATTTTTGTAGGGTAAATAACAGCGAACAGACATAAATGAGTTCATTTCTTTATTAGTAAACCCCATGTAGGTTTATTATTATTTATTGAAAAAGATATGTTATCATTTTATTTGCTCATTTATTTATAAATTTAGATAAGATTTTGGCAACACCTCCCCTTTCCCGAGGAATATCGGGCAGAGTATAAGAGAATCGCCCAAAAGGGTCGAGACGTTTCCTGAATGACGGTCATGCCCAAACAGCAGTTCCGTACCCTATGATGAGTGGGGAACCCGAGGGCTAGCCCTCTAAGTAATCCCTATCACTCGTAGGGCTATCGATTAGTTGTTGCCTTTTTATTTTGAGACTGTGCATGGCACTACGGTGCACGCATATGAACCCACGAGGTGGGCCCAGCGTGACCGTACTCGGGCAAACTCATATGATGTCGGGACAATGTATGCCGGGGTATGACAAATTTGCTATTCGAGAACTGAGAGAATGCGGTCAAATCCTGATTGAAACAGGTCAAATTCAGCGGGTTATTGGCCCGGGACAAGGTCATGTTCTAGCGACAATGGGGTGAATCTCAAGATCCGGGCACGACTTGTCGGGGTCTCATTAATATCCCATACCCGAGATCTAGGGGAAGTGAGAGCCCCAGAGCGGAGATAGTCAAGCTCATTATTCTTTATTTATTCTTATTATGATTTTAGATGTACGAATGCACTTCTTTTTCTTAAGCTCATTGTCCTTGTTTTATTTATATCATCCCCCTCTCATTACTCATTTATTATTCATTTATTGCATGCATACATCTTTTTATTTTATTTATTGACATTTGTTTGGCAGTTATTTATTCATTCACCTGTTTTCATTGTTATTCATTTATCACTTTTATTATTATTTTTCTTATTTCTTCTTTGTTGTCATTTATTTGGCCATTATTTCTTTATTATGTTTTTTATCCCTCACTTTCACCCTTTTTTATCTTTTATTATTTGTTATTTTTTTAAACATGTGAGATGCTGTACATGTGTGAATGTGAGTGAGAGTGTTTTACTTATTTTATTATTATTGTTGTTATATATATATATATATATATATATATATATATATATATGTATATATATATATGATAGGGAGGGCACATGTTTATGTTGGCCCTTCCTGTGCAACGGGTGTGTGCGTATAACGTGTGTTTTGTTGTTTTTTTTTCTTTAAAGGTGTCAGGGTGTGTGTGTAACGTATGGATGTGTGTGTGTTTTTGTTACTTTTTTTTGTTTTGTTTGATAAAGGGGGAAATGGTGAGGTGAAATCTTTTACCCCTTTTCTTTTTTAATATGGGGGAATGGGTCACGCCGGTTTGGCACCCCATTGGGGTGTCATCCGGCGGCACCCCACGTCGTTTTAAGTTTTTTTTCACTTTATTATTTATTTTATTAATTTTATCATTTTGTTATTCATTATTATCCATTATATTTTATTAATATTTTTACTTATTATTATTATTATTATTATTATTATTTATTATTATTAATAGTTTTTATCTCTTTATTTTGTTTTTTATTTATTATCTTATTTTTATTATTTATTTTTTATCATTATTATTTTATTTATTATTTTTTATTATCAGTTTTGTAATTAGTCGACATGTACTGATAAAAATTCGACAGCACCTCCCCTTGACTCGGAGTGTTCGGGAGTGTAAAGGAGGCCCGTCCACATCAACCTGAGACGAACTCCAACAGACGGCTATGTCGTCACGACAACTTGGACTCTATAGTGGATGACGGATCTCCGAGGACTCGCCTACTAAGAAACCCGTATCACCCGAGGGTTATCGATCATCGGGACACTGTTCATCATTAACACAGTTAATATTCATTTGGGGAGTGATCACTAGAATCGGCGACTAGTGCCGTCGGGGTTATGCACCTTGAACCGGCGTGACGGGAGTGACGGTGTCTGAAACGGCGTGGCTGAGCAGTTGAAACGGCATGGCGGAATGTTTGAAACGACGTGAAAATAGTTAAAACGGCATGAGAATAGTTGAAACAGCGTGGTTGTTTTGCGCGCCGATACTTCCCTTCCTGCGCCAGAAAGAAAATGAAGGGCGCTTGCTTAGTGCATGCATACGTTATGAACATTCACATGAACTAAAATAGAGTTTATTAACTGCATACGTGTGTGCCTGCACATGGTACGTGGATTTCATGCATAAGCTTAAATTACATGTCCTATGTGTGTTTATTCACGTGGAAGCCATGCAAACTGCTGATGGAGTGGGCCATGCACATTTATACTAAGGGGCTATTTGGTATGGGGTTAGAGCGGGGATATCCTCAATCTAATCTCATTCTATATTTGGTATGATTAAAAAGGGCGGGGATAAGGGGGGTTAAGGGAAATAGTGTTAACCCCGATTTTAGGGTTAGAAATGGGGATAAGTCATTCCAACCTTTTGTTGGAATGACTTATTCTCATTTTCTCAATCCCATTTTACCCCTCATATCCCATTGTATACCAAACGTACATGAGAATGAGGATAGACATACATTATCTTAGAATGACTTACACCTATTCCACCCAAAACTTATCCCGATACCAAACAGCACCTAAGTAGCAGGTTTAATTTATGTGATTTCCTGCAGACATACAATAGCTGGGGTGGGTTTCATGCATACGTGGGTTCCATGCACACATTTGTTTAATTCACATACCCATATATCTATGTTCATATGCATGGAGGGGTGGGGTTGATACGCACAGCGGAAAGTGAGATAGAAGGGGGGGGGGGATGAATAACTCACTCCCAAAATTTGATAAACTCAGACACGATTTCTCAACCCCTCAAATTGCAGTGAAGAAGACTTCGAAGATAGGCAATAGAGATGACTAAAACAAGGAATGAGATCGAGAAAGCAACCCACAAAGAAGCAATGTGTCAAGTAGATGGAGAGAAGCACAAATGTGAACAAGCAAAATCATATAGAGACAGGGAATTTTTTAGGTGGTTCGATTGCTATCCGCAATCTACGTCCACCCCTTACTCAGGAGAGTAAGGTTTCCTTGCAATATTCAATCGCACACAGCAGACTGAGTCTGCAACAACCGCTGCCATACAGTTTGCCCTGAGGAACACCCTCCTCCGTCTTCTGATCAACCAGAAGAAAAACACTAGAGAACCAATCTCCCTTCCTTTGCACGTCGCAAAGGGAACCTTGTGCAGTTACTCCCAAGTAACTCACACAACCAGAGGATCAAACCTCTCTTCCTCCAAGGATAATGGAGGGAAACAGAATGAAATGAAAATAAAGGAAACTTGAAAACAAAGCGATCGATGAACAATAATTTTCTCTAAAAGAAAAAATAATATAGCTTCCGTAGAAGCAGATCTTCACATTCACAATCACTTCTCTCTCTCAGAAATTTTTCTCTCAGCTCTGGATGGAGTGCATAGTCTCTGATTTTCTCTCTTGATGCACTGCTCTCACGCTGCTCTTCTTTTCAACTGTTCCATCCCCTTTTCTCCAAACCCTTTTTCCTCAGCATATATATATATATGTCTGATCCAGAACCTAAGGCATGTGGATACCACGTTTCCCGCCTGAAAGGTTGGGGCACGTGTCGGAATGGTCTGGACCTCTATCTTCCTCGGATCACGTGCCATTCTCCTGGTGAATGCACAGACAAACTGTTAGATAAGAAATAAACAATTTGTCACACACTTAGCACAATTTGTATTAGTGTAAGGAGTAAGAAGCCAGAAACTACACTGAGTAGGAGTTCCCAAATCAACTATTGCACTAGCTTGCAACAAGGTGAACAACAGGTTGCACCGAGTTGAAGTAAGCAAAAGCGAGAGGTGCACTGACTCAAGAAAACGCATGACGTCATTAGCATAGACCATGGACTCTGATCGTGCAACAGATATGCTCGGACAAGAAACAACAAGACACAAAGTTGTACTGAATTTATTTTGCCAGAGAGAAAAGATTGCACCGAGTTAAAGGAATAAGCATCGACTAAGACGGGCAAGCAAAGCACCGATGTGGAATCAAGCAGAAGATGCACAAGTCTACGTTAGCTATCTACAGGACTTGCATCGAGTCTAAAAAGTCTGAAACAGGAGCAGCACCGACCTCGTTGCTACCGGGATTTGTAAAGGCTTGGCTATGCACCGAACATGATTTTTGTCTTAAGCAAAGTATGCACCGAGTTGAGTTCCAATACCTTCGTCTAACCAAAGGTTGCACCGACAAGGTGCAGATCAAACCTTGCACCGAGAATGGTAATGCAATAGAAGATGCATCGACTTCATGTTATTCACAAGGTGAAAGAATGCACCGAGTCGGGATATGCAGTCCAAACAGGAGCTGCATCGAGATGGCAGATAGAAGTACAAGACGAAGCTTGCACCGAGTTGGGTTTGCACTAAGAAGAGGAATGACCAGACTAATTAATGCATTCTGGTTAAGAATTGCATAGACCCAAACAAAATTGCACCGTAGAGAAATGCACAGAGACAGAGTATGAACAACGAACCCTGTGCATGAACAGGGACTTGCACCGAGGTAAGCACTTTATGTGAGAGATGGAGAACTTGCGCTAACTTAATATGCATTAAGCAAAAGGATGAATAACATGTAATGCACGGACCTGAATCATGCTATAAGCACATACCTCCTTCATGCTTAGAAACAAAGAAATGCACCGTATAAAAACAAGTTGATTTATAGTTAAAACAAATTGATTTATAGTGTGAGACATCATCAAAACCGTAGAGATGCAACAATCTCCCCCTTTTTGATGATGGTAACACTATGAATCAAGTAATGTCAGGGCATTAAGAAGGAGATCAAAAATAATCAAGAGCAAACCAAAAAGAGCATACTGATAAACCAGGAGACTTCTCCCTGAATCACCATCTTCTGTATCTCTTCTCTCTCAAAAAACACTTCACTCTCAGATGCAATAAATGCCCTGAACCTCTCAGATGATGGCAACATTATGAATCAAGTAATGTCAGGGCATTAAGAAGGAGATTAAAAACAATCAAGAGCAAATCAAAAAGAGCATACTGATAAACCATGAGACTTCTCCCTGAAACACCATCTTTTGTATCTCTTCTCTCTCTAAAAACGCTTCACTCTCAGATGCAATAGATGCCCTGAACCAATGCCCTGAACCTCTCAGATGACCTCTTTCTAGTTGACAGAGGGACCTCTCTCCCCCTTTGACATCATCAAAAGGAAATGAAGGATATATGAAATTGTTGGAGACATGAGGGAGAAGTATAGTGGCTTCTTAGTGTAGAAGGACTCAAGAGCATATCTTAAGAGAATAAGTGAGGTGCTAAACCCAAGAAAAGATTATTGAACTTTGGTAATCAATAGAGAAGTAGAACGAAAGAGAAGTATATCCACATAGAGGGTATATGATGTAGAGCAGGGATGAACAAGTATGGCAAGATATTGCTGAACAAACAACAATACTCAGTAGACAACAAGAAACAAAGGCAGAGAAGGTGTTCTCATGGTATTGAGGACAAGCATTCCAGTAATTTGCACAGAGACAAGGGATATTATAGAGATTTTCAATAAGACCAATGAGTAAGTTGGTAAATCACACTTTTGACATTAGGGAGATACCTTGATCAGAGGCCTGAATCCCCAGTTACTCAATGTGAGTACCTCATTACCTCTCCTTTTTAGAGAACAAAGTTAGTAACTGTGGCTTTTTACGTGAGGAAACACCTTGATCAGAGGCCAGAGTCCCTAGTTACTCACCACCTTGTCACCATTGCTCTGTGATGATCAGAAGCACAAATTTATTTTGCAGAGATTGCTCTTCCCTTTTTGTTTTGAATTTGACACCTCATGACATGGGAATTACTTCACTTCATTGATGAAGCTCCCAGTTTCTCAGTGATCAAACCTTAGACCTTTTTTTTTCTTTTGGTTGATCCCTTGTGAACTGATTGAAGACAATACCAGAAGGACTATTTCTTTGAAAGAAATCTCGAAATCTCGATTTCAAGTTGTTCTGGAAAGATGTCAAGGCATACAAGTTTTAGCCTGAACCGAAATCATTGATAATGTAGGAAGATATAATTCGAACACTTAATCCAGATCTCTGATGGACTACTAGAGGAAAGATTCTAGCATGACTTTAGTAACACTAACTTATAGACTTAAGAGATGAGTGAGATTCTACTGTCTGAGAGAGAACCACACTCATTCAATCATGAGAACCAGTAATGACACACATCTGGTCAATCTTTTGAATCAGTCAAAATTTCACTAACTGCCCAGCTCCCCCTCAATCGATGCACTAAAGGAATTTAATCAGCAGACTCTCAGGACTCCCCCTCACTGTTAGGACAGACTTCTCACATAATCTCTTGCCAAGATAAAACAATTCAATATCAGGAGATTAGTAATTAAGATAATTTAAATAAGCCTAATTCTCTCCTTAATGTGGTGAATTTGTCATTATCCAGTGGCTTGGTGAAGATATCAGCAATTTGATTAGCAGTGCCTACATGAATCAGCTCAAAGGTGTTCTTAGAAACCTCATTTCTTATGAAATGATGCCTTATTTCTATGTGTTTGGTGCGGGAATGCAAGATAAAGTTCTTGGCTAGATTGATGGCATTGGTATTATCACAGTAAATGGGTGTGCACCCCAGGTCTACTTGATAGTCATGAAGCTGGTGTTTAATCCAAATGACTTGTGTACCTCAACTCTATGCAGCCACGTACTCAGCCTCTACAGTGGAGAGGGCCACAAAATGTTGTTTCTTGGAACCCTAAGATACTAAACACCCACCTAGAAATTCACTGTGACCACTAGTGCTTTTTCCATCTAGTTTACACCTGGCATAGTTTGCATCTGTGTATGCAACTAAATCAAGTGTGTGTGATGCAGAAAATCATAAACCAAGGGTGTGTGTGGCAGACATATATCTAAAAATTCTTTTCACTGCAGCTAAATGCAATTCAGTGGGTCTAGATTGATATCTTGCGCACATTCCTACACTGAACTGTATATCAGGTCATGAAGCTGTCAAATAAAGTAGAGATCTAATCATACCTCGATAGAGTTTGGCATCTACTTCTTTACCTGTCTCATTTGCATCCAGTGAGGTATTAGTACCCATTGGTGTAGTGATGTGTTTCAAATTGTTCAAGCCAAACCTCTTGAGAATCTCCAATGTGTACTTGGTCTGGTTGATGAAGCATTAATCCTCTAACTATTGTACCTGCAAGCCAAGAAAATACTTTAATTCACCTACCAAACTCATTTCAAATTCAGCAGACATCAATTTAGAAAATTCATTACATAGTTCAGAGCTAGTTGACCCAAAGACAATATCATCTACATATACCTGAACTATGATGGGGTCTTTATTTGAACTCTTGGAAAATAAAGTTTGATCCACCTTACCTCTTTGGTAGCCCTTGCTGATCAGAAATTCTGTCAGTCTTTCATACCATGCTCGAGGAGCCTGCTTTAGACCGTACAGGGCTTTGTTCAACCTGAAAACTTGGTTAGGTTGTGGAGAGAACTAAAATCCGGGAGGTTGTTCAACAAAAACTTCTTCTTTGATAACTCCATTTAAAAATGCACTCTTCACATCCATTTGTTGGAGTTTTATATTCTTGGAGCATGCAAATGCTAACAATATTCTTATAGCTTCCATCCTAGCTACAGGTGCATAGGACTCATCAAAGTCAACTCCAAATTCTTGACAGTAGCCCTTGGCTACCAGTCTGGCTTTATTTCTAGAGATGATTCCATCTTCATTCATTTTATTCTTAAACACCCACTTAGTTCCTATGACATTAGTATTTTCTGGTCTTGGAACTAGCTCCCAGACATTATTTCTCTCAAACTGACCTAACTCCTCACACATAGCATTAATCCAAGATTGATCACTTGAGGCCTCTTCTACTGATTTGGGTTCAATTTTTGAGACCAAGGCAATTAGGTCTTGATTATGAACATTCCTAAAGTGAGACCTAGTTCTAAGAGGATCTTCAAGGTTGCCTAGGATGTTATCTATTGGGTGATCTTTAAGGTATCTAACATTTATTGAAGACTCACCTGTTTCAACTGGCCCTACCTGGTTGGGAGCATCTGATGTTTCATTCGGCTGAACCTCCTCTTCTTCTTTGTCTTCTAGGAATTCTCCATCGTGCCTGGAATCTCTGTCAGCATCTTCAATGTTAGTAGCATCTTTTGCTTCACCAAAAATGATATGTGGAGACTCTTCAACTTTCTGATCAGTTATGTTAAAGACCCTATATGCTCTGGATACTTCAGAGTATCCTAAAAATATCCCAGGATAGCTTTTAGCATCAAACTTATCTAGGTCTTTCTTGTCATTATTATGGATAAAGCATTTAGCACAAAAAATCCTGAAATGAGCCAAGTTTGGTTTCTTACCTTTCAATAGCTCATAGGGGGTTTTCTTGTGAATTGGTCTTACCATGGCCCTATTGATTGTATAAGTTGCTGTATTGGTCGCCTCTGCCCAAAACTTTCTTGGTAGATGACTCTCAATTAGCATGGTTCGGGCCATCTCCACAATGGTTCGATTTCTTCTTTCCATAATTCCATTCTGCTCTGGTGTCCTGGGAGAAGAAAACTTGTGTGTTAGTCCTTCACTTTCACAAAGGTCAAAAAATATGGAGTTTTCAAATTCACCTCCATGGTCAGATTGAATTGAACAAATCTTATGTTTTCCTTCTTGTTTGACCTTATTGAAAAATTGTTTGAATATTTGAAAAGCATCATTTTTGTTGGCTAAGAAAAAGATCCATGAAAATCTAGAGTGGTCATCAATGATCACATGACCAAACCCACTTCCATTAAGACTCTGAGTTCTAGTAGGACCGAAGAGGTCCATATGAAGAAGTTCCATTGGTCTAGAAGACAACGGCTCATATCTTAGTTTGAAGGACTTCCTGGTCTGTTTGCCTAGAGCACAGGCATCACAGATTTTTGAGATTGAACTAAACTTGATTTTAGGCATGCCTCTTACTATATAATGCTTGATCAATTTATTCAAAGTAGAAAAACTAGCATGGCCTAACCGTCTATGCCAATCAAAAGCATCACTTTCAGAATTAGCAGACAAGCAGAGATTAGATTCAGACTCAACCTCTAAGTCTACCATGTAGACATTATTGGTCCTGTTTGCTACAAATTTAACATGATCAAAATTTATTTCAAAGATTTTGCATGAGTTATTGTCAAACACAACACTGTGACCCTTGTCACATAATTGACTAATGCTAATCAGATTGTGTTGAAGACCTTCCACAAGTAAGACTTTCTCAATTGAATTAGTGGAGGACTTACCAACTGTGCCAACGCCAATGATCTTACCTCTGTTCTTTCCTCTGAATTTGACCAGACCCCCTACCTTCATTTCTAACTTGCTGAACTTAGATCGGTCTCCTGTCATGTGCCTGGAGCAGCCACTATCAAGGTATCATTTGTTGTTCTCAACTGCCAGGCAAACATACACAAACAAAATCAAGCAAAGTGGTTTGGAACCCAAGATAAGTTGGGTCCAAAGACATCATTCAAATCTTTAAGCAGGTGTTTAGGAATCCAAAATTGTTTCAACTTATTTTTCTCTTGCATCTTAATTTCGGGTCTATTGAAATTGTGACTAGAATTATGTCCAGCTGGTATGGAGAAGTGAAATCTATTCCAGTTATTTGGCTTCTCATCCCTGGGGTATCTTCTGTGTGCTTGTTGATTAACAAGTTTTTTAGGGTGAGTGTTATTTCTCCAGTAATTACTATTTGGACCCATTCTTTTATAGTAGTTCTAGTTTTTATTCTGATACATTTGCCCAATCCAGCTACCACTTCTGTTCTGGTGAATGGGCTTAGAGAAATTCTTCACAAAGTTCATTCCTGTTTTAGATGGTCGTCCAACATTGTTTGTTGAATTTTCCTTTGGACGTTGAATGTTTTGATTATTGTTTGAGCTGGATGGTGTGTCCAGCTTTTCTTTTCCCTTCTCTGGGAAGAAGGTAGTGGTCTTGAACTAAAAGGGTCTCTTGTAGGTTGGGTTATAGCCTAAACCCTCCTTGTTGAAATTAACCCTTGTTCCTAGTATAGAATCCAGATTCGTTTTCCCTTGAACAGTTTTTTCTAAAATCTTTTGTTTGTCTTCTAGCTCTCTTTGCATAGACTCACAATTTTTTAGAAGTTCAGTGTTCACTTTCTTAACGGCTTCATACTTCTCTGTGATCACATTGTTTCCATTCAAACTTTCTTCAAATTTTATCTTGAGTTCGCTGAGCTGTGAGTGAACTTCCTAGTTCTCAAATTTGTGCTTTTCATTTTCCTTCTTCAGAGAAGTAATTTCTTCCAATTGTTCTTTTAATTTTTGATTTTCCTCACTGATTTGAGTTTGTTCTTCAATATTAGCATTGAATTTTCTCTTCAGAACCCTATGCCCTTTACTCAGTGAATTGAACTTATCTAACAGTTCAGCATAGGTATCTTCCCAATCATCAATAGAAATTTTTTTGAAGATATTTTTTCCCTCCTCTTCGCTATTTGCCATCAGGCAAATTCCTTCTTCGTCCTCCTCTAAGGAATTGGCTTCCGGATCTTCTTCCTCATCGCTCCACATGCAAACCATTGCTTGTGGTTTCTTCTTCTGAAAGTCAGGACCCTTTTTCTGAAGATCAGGACAGTCCCCTTTCATGTGTCCAGATTTCCTGCAATGAAAACATGTGAATTTCTTGGCACTTCTATTCTTATCATTGCTGGAATCAAAGTTCTTACCAGAGGGGTATGACTTCTTCCTTTTAAAAGTCTTTCCCTTAGTCCTTAAGAATTTCTTGAATTGTCGAGTGAGCATTGCTTGCTCCTCCTGGTCTAGGTCTGACAGTCTGTCAGACTCGCAGCTACTACTCCCACTGCTGCTACTTCCCTTGCTGCGGGACATCTTGAGGGCAATATTCTTGCCCTTCCTGTCGCTTCATTGACCATTCCTTTTGAAATTCATCTCATACGTCATAAGGGATCCTATAAGTTCGGTGACTGTCATGGTCGACAGATCCCTAGACTCTTCTATCACAGTGGCCTTAATGTGCCATGTCGGGGTTAGAGATCTAAGTATCTTCCTGACAATATCTTCTTTAGATATCTCTTTCCCAAACCTTTTAAAACTATTCGTATTCAATGACAATCTGGCATACATCTCAGTTATGGTCTCCTCTGGTTTCATCTTAAACATCTCATATTCAGAGGTGAGGAGATTTACCTTCGTTGCTTTCACTAGAGATGTACCTTCATAGATTAATTCCAACGCATCCCACATTTTCTTGGCCGTCTTGCAAGCTGAGATGCGGGCATATTCGTCTAGATGTACTACACATTGGATGATGTTCAGGGCCGTCCAGTTGAGTGACGAGAGCTTGACTTGATCATCTGTCCACGCGTCCTCGTTCGGTGGCAGATCGTATGGCCCTGTAGTGATCACCCTCCACAGCTTGTGGCTCTACGCCCTAATGAAAACCTCCATCCTATTTTTCCAGAAAAGATAACTGTTCCCATCAAAGAACGGAGGGCGGCTGATAGATTGTCCCTCAGCAATGTAGCTCCGAGGAGCATTAAATTTGGGGTTACCCAGGCCATTGGACCACATTGTCAAAACCTGCTCTGATACCAATTGATACGCACATCTGAAAGTGAGATAGAAGGGGGGGATGAATAGCTCACTCCCAAAATTCGATAAACTCATACACGATTTCTCAACCCCTCAAATTGCAGTGAAGAAGACTTCGAAGACAGGCAACAAAGATGACAAAAATAAGGAATGAGATCGAGAAAGCAACCCACAAAGAAGCAATGTGTCAAGTAGATGGAGAGCAGCACAAATGTGAACAAGCAAAACCACACAGAGACAGGGAATTTTTTAGGTGGTTCGATTGCTATCCACAATCTACGTCTACCCCTTACTCAGGAGAGTAAGGTTTCCTTACAAAATTCATTCGCACACAGCAGACTCAGTCTGCAACAACTACTGCCATACAGCTTGCCCTGAGGAACACCCTCCTCAGTCTTCTGATCAACCAGAAGAAAAACACTGGAGAACCAATCTCCCTTCCTTTGCACGTCGCAAAGGGAACCCTATGCAGTTACTCCCAAGTAAGTCACACAACCAGAGGATCAAACCTCTCTTCCTCCAAGGACAATGGAGGGAAACAGAATGAAATGAAAATAAAGGAAACTCGAAAACAAAGCGATCGATGAACGACAATTTTCTCAAAAAGCAAAAACAATATAGCTTCCGTAGAAGCAGATCTTCACATTCACAATCACTTCTCTCTCTCAGAAATTTTTCTCTTAGCTATGGATGGAGTGGATAGTCTCTGATTTTCTCTCTTGATGCACTGCTCTCACGCTGCTCTTCTTTTCAACTGTTCCATCCCCTTTTCTCCGAACCCTTTTTCCTCAGCATATATATATATATGTCTGATCCAGAACCTTAGGCGTGTGGATACCACGTTTCCCGCCTGAAAGGTTGGGGCACGTGTCAGAATGTTCTGGACCTCTATCTTCCTCGGATCACGTGCCATTCTCCTAGTGAACGTACAAACAAACTGTTAGAGATGAAATAAACAATTTGTCACACACTTAGCACAATTTGTATCAGTGTAAGGAGTAAGAAGCCAGAAACGACACTGAGTAGGAGTTCCCAAATCAACTGTTGCACTAGCTTTAAACAAGGTGAACAACAGGTTGCGCCGAGTTGAAGTGAGTAAAAGCGAGAGGTGCACTGACTCAAGAAAACGCATGACGTCATTAGCACAGACCATGGACTCTGATCGTGCAACAGATATGCTCGGACAAGAAACAACAAGACACAAAGTTGTACTGAATTTATTTTGCCAGAGAGAAAAGTTTGCACCGAGTTAAAGGAATAAGCATCGACTAAGACGGGCAAGAAAAGCAACGGTGTGGAATGAAGCAGAAGATGCACCAGTCTACGTTAGCTTCTACAGGACTTGCATCGAGTCTAAAAAGTCTGAAATAGGAGCAGCATCGACCTTGTTGCTACCGGGATTTGTAAAGGCTTGGCTATGCACCGAACATGAATTTTGTCTTAAGCGAAGTATGCACCGAGTTGAGTTCCAATACCTTCGTCTAACCAAAGGTTGCACCGACAAGGTGCAGATCAAACCTTGCACCGAGAATGGTAATGCAATAGAAGATGCACCGACTTCATGTTATTCACAAGGTGAAAGAATGCACAGAGTCGGGATCTGCAATCCAAACAGGAGCTGCACCGAGATGGCAGATAGAAGTACAAGACAAAGCTTGCACCGAGTTGGATTTGCACTGAGAAGAGGAATGACCAGACTAATTAATGAATTCTGGTCAAGAATTGCACAGACCCAAACAAAATTGCACCCTAGAGAAATGCACAGAGACAGAGTATGAACAACGAACCCTGTGCATGAATAGGGACTTGCACCGAGGCAAGCACTTTATGTGAGAGATGCAGAACTTGCACTGACTTAATATGCATTAACCAAAAGGATGAATAACATGTAATGCATGGACCTGAATCATGCTATAAGCATAGACCTCCTTCATGCTTAGAAACAAAGAAATGCATCGTATAAAAATAAGTTGATTTATAGTTAAAACAAATTGATTTATAGTGTGAGACATCATCAAAACCGTAGGGATGCAATAGGGGTGGCTAGGTTGATTTGGGTGGTCATATGCATGTATACGGCAGCTAGGAAAAAGATAAAACATCGGCAAAAGCGCTGATCCAGCGTGAGGTGTTAAGGGGGTTTGATTCGGCGGCAGCTGATTTGGCACGCGAACAGGCTGATACGGCTTGGGAAGGTGGGTATCCGACGTGAGAAGGGTGTGATTTCGACGTGCGTCCATGCGCCAGATCATATCTTGAACCCAGAACATGAAAAATGAGCATCAAACAAGAAGTGATTCTCAGCATAATAACCTATTAATCCCTCTGATTAAGGCATCCAGAAGATCTATATAAACAATATAACTGGACCCCTAATCTTAGATTGTTGTGTCCCTGTGATTCTAATGATGTCAACTAGGTTTTAATGATGTCAAATATTATCTCTCATTATATATAATCTTGATGATATAGTACAGGTTCTGAAGATGATTCAAAAAGGTCAGTCACTTATGTTAAGCTGAAGTGGCAAAAGGGAAGTGGCAAAAGGTTGGTGCACATGAACACCTGAAGTTACAAAGGTCAATGCACATGGACGCTTTAAGTTCCCAAGGTCGATGCATCTCAAAAGAAAGGGCGATGCACCTCAAGCTACTTCAAAAATAAGGTCGATACACCTCACACTAGCACAGAACAAAGGTCGAGGCATTTCACTTATGATCTGAACAAGGCTCAGTGCATATACTTTCTCTTCAGGTAAGGTCGATGCACATTCCAGTCTGAAGTATATAGGTCGGTGCATATACTTTCTCTTTGTTAGGTAAGGTCGATGCACAATTCAGTTTGAAGCATAAAGGTCAATGCATGTTTACATTTAAGGCATGATAGGTCGGTGCATGCTCATGGTTGAAGTATACAGGTCAATGTTTATTTTAGTCTGAAGCCTGTCAGGTCCATGCATCATGTATCTCGATGAACTTAAGGACTGTGCACATATTTGCATTGATAGTGTTAGGTCTGTCCACATGTTAACTCTTAGCCTAGAAAGTCAGTGCAAAGTTTGCATATAAGTCTTTCAGGTCGATGCACATAAAGAAGTCATGCACCTTAAGGTCAATGCGCATTTCAATTCTTGTTCTATGAGGTCTGTGCACATGCAGAGTCAAAAGTCTGTCCACATGCATCGTATAGGTCAATACACATTGGAGAGGGGGATTTCTGCAGCCCACTCAAAGAACAGCCCAACAAGACCCAACAGGGTCCAACGAGGCAAGCTCACCTGAGTGACAGTCCATAGGGCCCACTTAGGAAAGAAAAGCCCAATGAACAAACACTCGAGGAACCAACTCTCCCCGGCGGCCCCTAGGCTCGGAGGGCCCGAGTAATGGTCCGGTCACAAGGAGGGTCCGGCCCAAGCCGTTTCCCCACCCGGTAGAGACAGGCATTCGCCGACCTATCCGACCCCTCTTTCGCCGAGCTATGCTCATTGCCCGGACAGGGCTGGAGTTTCAGAAGCTCGGCCAGACCGGATATTATCCGTTCGTGCTGCCGTTAAGAGTCCCCAACGGACAGGGGAATCAAGAAGCCGCCGGACTTCGAGGTGATAACGTTCCCATGATAAGGCCATGAAAGCCCACGTTGAGGACGTAACTCCCGCCGGAAACCCCTCATCTTGCAGGACTCCTGAAGGCGGCGTACTATTTAAACCAGGGATACCCTCCGGTGGAAGGTAAGGGCCATCAAGGCACTCATACACCCAAAATCCTGAGCACAATCTGCTTCACCCTCTGGTGGAGAGGAATCTCGCGCACTAGTTTTTCTCCTCCCCATTATTGCTTCCACCACAGCTCTACTGACTTAACCATCGGAGAGTTTTTCCCCAGGGAAACCCCCTGGGCCATCTGATACGTTTCCCTGTCTTGCAGTTCATCTTCTGGTGATCCACAGCCCGCTTAGGACACAGCGCGAGATTTCGCCTCTTCATCTGGCGCCGTCTGTGGGAAACGCACGAAGAGCCAAGATGGTGAGAAGAAGCTCAGGGAGGAGGTCCGCCGGCGGGAGGGGTAAGGCCATGGTGGCGGCAGGAGATGGCCCCTCTGGGGCCTCATAGAACCCTCCCTCCAACGCCAGCGTCCCCACCAACGGGCCGCCGCCCCCTCCGACGGCGACAGGGGTACCCCCCAACGGTGGCGACGAGGTCTTCCAGGCCCTCAATAAGAAGCTTGGCGTCCTCGTGGAGCTCATGAGGGCCCAGGCGGCAAGGGATGCCAGGTCCCACACCCCGTCTGGGAGCCCCCCCTAGTCGAAGTGCGTCCCAGCATACTGCCGGGGGCCGCTTCACCCACCGCGGTCAGCAGCTCATCCACAACAACGTTGGAGGACCCTCGCAAGCTCCGCCCCCAGAGCAAGAGGCTTCCTCCACGCCCAGAAAAGGGAAACAGGGGGCGAGGCCTCCGCGCCCGGGCGCTGACGTTCCTGAGGATCGCCACGACGCTCCCCCCAGTCCCACGGCACGACCACAGCCGGAACTATCCCTCCGATTGAGGGATTTTGAAAGACGTTTTGCAGAGCAAGAGCGCGCCTTCCGCGCCCTGCAGAAAACCTCTTTTCCGGAGGACGAGGAGAAATCCCCTTTCTCTGAATACATCTTGAAGGCAGAGGTGTCTCCCAGAACCTCCATTCCGACCTTCAAGCTCTATGATGGCCAGGGCGACCCAGCCGACCACTACGATAGCTTCGACGCCCTGGTAACTCTGCATGGAACACCGGATCCTATCAAATGCCAAGCCTTTGCGGCCACCCTGGTCCAAGGCGCTCAGGCATGGTTCCGGGCCCTCGCCCCTGGGTCCATCCGGGACTTCAGGCAATTTGGGGGAGTCTTCAAGGAAAGCTTCACCGGGAGCGCCCCCCCAAGGTCAGTAGCGGGGCTCCTAGCCCTCAAACAGGCGCAAGGGAAAAGGCTCCGGGCTTATGTCTACCGATTTAAATCGGAAGCCCTCAGAATTCCCTGCCTGGATGTGGCCTCGGCCACGACCGCTCTGACCGGGGGCACCCGGGATGAGAATCTCCGCCGCGAACTGGTCCTCCACCCTCCCTCGACCCTTGCCGAGCTAGTGACTCTGGCACTGCGCCACGTCGAGTGCGAAGAAGTACTCAGTGCTTGCCGAGACACAACTGGCTCGGGTCGGGAGGGGGACAAGAAGCGGGCCTCTGAGCCAAATCTTGGCTCGGGCAAGAAGCGCGATCGGGAAGGAGAGCGCAAACGGAAGTATGAGCGATACACCCCGTTGACCGTGCCAGTCTACGAGATCTATGAAGACATCAAAGACTCGGGACTCCTCCGCCAGCCCAAACCAATGAGATCGAAGAACTGCAAGCGCGATAGGCATTGCCTGTTCCACGGCGACCACGGGCACCACACCGGCGACTGTCACCAGCTCCAAGACGAGATCGAGCGTCTCATCTGTCAGGGGCACCTGGCCCGGTTTGCAGCCGGGCGCAAAGAAGATCGAAACGCCGCCGTGGAGATCGACAACGCCCCCCGAGGAGTCCACATCAACGTCATCTCCGGAGAAACGGCATTGGGCGGCGACACCAGCCGAGGAAAGCAGCGTCATGCCGAACGGGCCAGCCAGGCCTTAGAGCTCTCCAGGGGCCCGCCGAGGGAGCCCCAGGTCATAGTCTTCTCCGACCAAGACCTGGAAGGGCTGAACACCCCGCATGATGATGCCCTCGTTATCTCGACCACAATAAACCATTGTAACGTAGATAGAATTCTGGTTGACAATGGGCGCGCCCCCGATGTATTATCTTATGACTGTTTCCTCAAGATGGGGGAAGACCCATCCAAGCTCCGCCCGATCCGAACACCCCTTTGCTGGTTTAACGGCCTGGCCACCTACCCCGAGGGAGCCCTAAGCCTGCCGGTCACCATCGGCACCCCACCCAAAACCGTTACGGTCATGGTGGACTTCATAGTGATCAAGGGTATGATAGCGTACAATGCCATTTTTGGCCGAAAAATCCTCAGCCGAATAAAGGCCGTACCATCTACCTATCACCAGAAAATGAAGTTTCTCACCAAAAATGGGTTGGGGGAAGTCCGAGGTAACCAGGCCACGGCTAGAAGGTGCTACAACATCTCGGTGGAAGCCTCAAGGCCGGACGGGAAGGATAAGGGCCCCAAGGGAGTCGAAGGAAAGACCGTAACCACCGAGCCTGGTGGCGAATTGCTAACGGTATTCCTAAACGATGACCCGGCCCTCGGAGTAAGGATCGGAGCCGACCTACCACCTAAGGAGCAACAGCAATACAAGAAATTTCTTTCTGAGTACATTCAGGTCTTTGCTTGGTCCGATGATCAACTCCCTGGCATACCAGAGAAGACCGTGATGCACAAGCTCAACCTCGACCCCACCGTGAGGCCCGTACAGCAACGGAGAAGGAAGCATGCGCCCGAGAAGCAGGCGATCATCAAGGCGCAGGTCACCAAGGGACAAGAGACTGGTCTCTTCAGACCAGTCTGGTACCCAACGTGGCTAGCCAACGTCGTCCTGGTGCCAAAAACCACAGGCAAATGGCGAATGTGGGTGGACTTCACCGATCTGAATAAGGCTACCCCCAAGGACTGCTATCCGCTACCGAGCATCGACCAATTAGTTGATTCAACCTTGGGCAACGAGATACTCAGCTTCCTAGATGCCTATTCGGGTTATCACCAGATCAGAATGAACCCAGAAGACGTTGAGAAGACCGCCTTCATCACCGACTGTGGCGTGTATTGCTACACCCGGATGCCCTTCGGGTTGAAGAACGCTGGAGCCACATATCAGCGACTGGTAAATCACATGTTCGAGGGACAGCTAGGTCGGAACGTCGAGGCTTACATCGACGACATGCTTGTCAAGACCCCCAAGGCCCAAGATCACTTCACCGACCTTGCCGAAACCTTCGGCACCCTCCTGAAGTACAACATGAAGCTCAACCCCGCCAAGTGCACCTTTGGAGTAAAATCTGGGAAGTTCCTGGGTTTCCTGGTCACTCAGCGCGGGATCGAAGCCAACCCCGACAAAGTCCAGGCCATCCTGGACATGCGCCCGCCCACGTGCGTTAAAGACGTCCAGCGTCTGACAGGGCGTGTCACCGCTCTCAGCCGTTTCCTGTCCCGTGCGGCCGAACGATGCTTGCCCTTCTTCAAACTGATGAGGGGACCCAAGCTAGCATCTGCTACGTTCCCATGGGACGAGGAATGCCAGATAGCATTCGCCGAGCTTAAGAAGTTCCTGGCTTCGCCACCGGTGCTCTCCAAGCCCGTCCCAGGCGAAGTCTTGCTGCTCTACCTCTCGGTGACGCCATCCACGGTCAGCTCGGTCCTAGTCAGAAATGACTCGGGAATCGAAAGACTGGTCTACTACACCAGCAAGGTGCTCAATGAGGCCGAACGGAGGTACCCCGCAACCGAGAAACTTGTGCTAGCGTTGGTTACCTCCGCAAGGCGCCTCCGACCCTACTTCCAGGGGCACCCCATCACCGTGCTAACCGGCGAGCCATTGAAGAAGATTCTGGCCCACCCCGAGGCCTCAGGGCGACTCGTCAAATGGGCCATTATGCTCAGGGCCTACGACATCTCGTACCGGCCACGATCAGCAATCAAAGGCCAAGCGCTCGCCGACTTCATTGCCGAAAGCACCATCCCGGCCGAAGACAGGCCTCCGACCACGACCGGGCCAACCTGGGAACTGTTCGTCGATGGATCGTCCAATTCGGCAGGCAGCGGTGCGGGGATCCTCCTGAGGTCCCCCGAAGGGATAGAGCTACAGTACGCCTTGAAATTCAACTTTCAGGCATCCAACAATGCTTCCGAGTACGAGGCCCTTATCTCGGGAGCACGCATGGCCCGACGGTTGGGGGTCGAGCGAGTCAGGATCCGCACCGACTCTCAGCTGGTCGCAGGTCAGGTCAACGGTGAGTATGAAGCTCGGGAGGCACCCATGATCAAATACCTTCAGTTGGTTCGGAGCCTGGCCTAACAGTTCAAGGAATTTGGGGTAGTCCGGATAGCTTGGGAGCAAAACTCTCGGGCGGACGCCCTCTCTCGATTGGCCTTCTCCCTAGACCCGGAAGGTACACGATCGGTCCTCCTAGAAGAGCTAGAGCACCCAAGCATCGACACGGAGCTCCTCGCTGTTGACTCGGCCACTCCAAGTGACTGGCGCTCCCCCTACCTGTCCTGGCTACAGGACTCCCAAGAGCCCTCCGACCCTCGGGAAGCTCACCGAATGAAGTATCAAGCTCGGCGCTTCATCGTCCTCGACAACACTCTCTACCGAAGATCGTTCTCCGGTCCCCTTCTGAAGTGCCTCGGTCCCGACGAAGCAAGCCGAGCCATCCAAGAGATTCACCAAGGCCTGTGCGGAGTGCATGCAGGAGGTCGGCCGCTAGCCAGGATCCTGCTACGGTAGGGGTACTGGTGGCCCACCCTGCAGCGCGACTGCACGGCTCACGCACGGCAGTGCGACCGTTGCCAGCGGTTCGACCATTTGGTCCATCAGCCAGCTACGGAACTTGTCACCCTAGCCGAGCCTTACCCTTTCGCTCGGTGGGGAATCGATATCCTTGGGCCATTCCCGATGGCCCAATCCCAGAAGAAGTTCATCATCGTCGCCATCGACTACTTCACCAAGTGGATCGAGGCCGAGGCTACGGCAAGGATCACCGAGACAGTCGTTTGGGGCTTTGTTTGGAAATCGATCATTTGTCGCTTTGGCATCCCCCGAGTGATAGTAAGCGATAACGGTCGGCAATTCGACTCTCGGTATTTCCGAGACAGATGCGCCGACCTAAATATCCGCAACCACTTCACTTCGGTCACCCACCCTCAGGCCAACGGGCTGGTTGAAAATGCCAACAAGACTATCTTAAAAGGCATAAAAACCAGACTCGGCAAGGCTAAGGGTAGCTGGCTCGAGGAATTGCCTAGCGTACTATGGTTGCACCGAACGACCCCCAGGACGGCAACCGGTGAAAGCCCTTTTCAGTTGGTATATGGCACCGAAGCCGTCGTTCCATTAGAGATCGCCAATCCATCTCTCCGAGTGATCAGCTTCTCACCCGAGGCAAACGGGCAAAAGTTGCTCGAGAACCTCGACCTGGCAGACGAACTCCGAGAGATCGCGAACGTCCAAGCAACGGAGTACCAGCGCCGCCTCACTCGTTACTACAACGCCAAGGTCCGAGACAGACGTTTTCAATCGGGAGACTTCGTCCTCAGGAAGACCGAAGCCTCTCGACCACTGGAGGCGGTGGGCAAGCTATCCCCCAACTGGGAAGGCCCCTACCGAGTGATCGAGACGCTCGAGAAAGGTGCGTACAGGCTAGCTACAATGGAAGGGGAACCCATTCCTCGGACATGGAATGCGACCACACTACGCAGATTCTATTTCTAAAGTTGTATAGCAAGATTGAATGAAATAAAATTCCCTCTCCATTCATTCAAACAATTGTTGGTACATCAGATAGGGAAATGCCAGTACATCACATAGCAAAAAGCAAAAATCCGTCTAACACCTCTTCAAGAGGCCACCGCTCGGTTAACTCGGTCTTGATCTCCTCGCGTCCAGCCACTGACTCTGCCTCGTGTGGAAACTAGCTCGGACAAGAGGTGGTTGAGCCAGTTGGCTCGGGTGGCCCGCGACAAAGGTGACAGAGGGACTGCAGAAGGAAGGCCACCTTTAAACGTTAAGGAAGGCTACCTCCCAAGTTGGCAACAACCAGGAAAAAGGAGCGCCGTGAAGGCCTCCCCTCTTCCAATCTGCCAACTCCTTGGAAGGAAGGAGAGAGCAAGCAGCCCCCGAAGAGTGAAAGAAATGAAGAACAGAAGAGGGAAAAAGAGGCTGCTGGGAGAGGTTAGGAGGGAACTTGAGTCGCCTCCTCCCCTCACACGGAGGGGAGTGGCGGCAGGCACCCCTAATGCCCCCATCTGCCCTCCGCTTCGGCGTCCACCCGGAAGCCTCGCCGGAGCTAAGAAGAGGCAAACGACGTGCTTCCACACGTCGAAGCCCTCCCCAGATCCGCGCGGCGACCGTCGGACCCGTCTCGTGCACGCGCGGCAACTGTGGGATCCGTTCAACATTCCAGGACAGCGGGAGCCCGCCGCTCCCCGTCGTCGGCAGCATCACCCTCCGCGGGACCCTCCATGCTTAGATTGCAGCGGCGTAACGCAGAGTGAAGAAGAAGGAGTAAGGACAGATCGTCGGAGAGAATCCTTAGCGTTAAGGAGGAAGGAGCGCCCTTCGGTCTCTCTTATAGGCCAAGGGAGGCCACACGCCTTAAATTACTCCCCCCTTTAAAACACGCCAAGGGATCCCCCTGAATGGTCACCTCCAACTCCTCGATCCCCGCCCTAGCGGGATTCATGAAGCGGCCTGGCATTCAAAGCGTGAAAGAACGAAAGGACGCCCCGTCAGAAGTCTACCAAATCAGCATGCGAAAACCGCGTAGAACATATCGGCACCTCCCAACTACTCCAGATATGCCAACCAAATCACGGCAAAGATGGTACTCAAATAGAGTAAGTCGTTCATTATTACACAAAAAGGAAACTCTCTAAAAAGGGGAAAGAGAGACAAAAAGGGAAAGAGGCGAAACAAGGCAAAATACATCAGGTCTCGGGCCCACTTTGACGCTCGAGAATGGCAGAAGGGGACGCGTCATCCCCGGCACCTTCGGTGATGACCGGCTCGGACACTGACCTCGCCTGTGCGAGAACTGTCTCGGTCGTGAGCCCTCCCGAAACGCCCGGAGCCGGTGACCCCGATGGAGGCGACCCCTCCGAATCTTCCCCGACCGACGATGAGGAGCTAGAAACCGACTCATCCGAGTCATAACGCTGGCCAAAGGGGAACTCGATCTCAGGGTTTTGCTCGTCGGCGTAGTTTATCGCCCGGCGATAGCCCTGCTTGAACCCCTTTCGAGCGCCCCGGTGAAGTGCTACCTCGTAATAGGGTAGGGCGGCTTCCACCAGGTCGGCCGAGTAAGCATCCGAGCTCCTATAGCACTCGATCGCCTCCGCCTCGATCTGCCCTGCCCTTCCGACGAGCTCGACCCGAGCCCGCTCTGCCTCGGTCGCACACTCCTCCACCCGGGCCCGGTCCACCTCAGCCTCAAAGCGGAGGCGCTCCGCCACCTCCGCCCGATCTAGCAACTCGGCGCATTCGAGATCCCAGCGATTGTCTAGCTCGAGGCGACGCAGACACTCCTCCTCCATGGATCGGCTTGTCCTCTCAAGAGACTCTCGGGTCTTGGCGAGCTGTTCGGTCAGCACCCCGGCTTCCAGTCGGCTCGCCCGCGCCACCTCCCGGAACGCGGAAAACTCCTGCCGGAGCCCCTCATGCTCCCCCTTGAGTCGGGCCAGTTTCCTCTCGCATCCCCCAAGGGCCCAGGCGAGGTTCGACTGCTCCGCCTCTGTCCGGGCGTGCGCCTCCGACATCAAAGCCGCTGACCGAGCTATGACCAGGCCGCCCTCCATCAGAACATCAAGGATCCCCGGGGGGGGGGGGGGGGTATTGCGCCTTTCTCCCCCCTTCGTCCTTGCGGCGATCGACCGACAGACCCGATACAGGTCGCCCGTAATACCGAGCCTTTCCAAGGGCTCCGGCAGAGGGAACCGCTCCACCCTGGGCACCCCACCGGAAAGCTCTGCTCGAGCGACAAAGCTGACCGCCTCGCGCACCACGGTCGGTTGGGGTTGCGACGCCTCCCCAGGTGAACCCCCAACCTCGACCGGCGCCGCGGGATCGACCGCACCGGGAACTTCAAGCACTTGGGGCTGCAACGCCCTCGCGGGTGAACCCCCAGCCCTGCCTGTCTCGGCCCGCACCTCGCCGACCGAGACATCACCGACTCTGACCGATCCCCCAGTCTCAGCGTCAACTACTTCAACATCGGCCCCCTCTACCCCCGTGGGGGGGAGAGTCGACCCATCGCCGCCCTCTGAAGGGCCCCTGGTCTCCTCGGCCCCCTCTCGCCTGGCAGGTGGGGGAGCTGGCCCCGAGGGGTCGGCCCCATCTTGCCCCCGAGAGGGGAGCGCCGCCGAGCCGGAGTCACCCCCGGCGGTAGTAGGAAGACCTGCCTTCTTGGCTCGCTTCCTGGCCTTCGCGGCCTCCCACAACTTTCCCGCCGTGGGATCCTTGCGCTTCGTACCAGTTGGTTGTGAAGATCCCTCGGGGGTCACCCCCTTGCCCTTATCTCGGGCTTGGGCGCGACCCGCAGAAGCATCTGGTTTGTCGGCGGCCGAGTCATCTCCCAGATCAATGACCTCAGCAGCTTCCTCCAGAGGTTCCCGCCTCACGTCTGCAACAAAGGAAGAAGACCCGGTCAGGAGAAAGAAAGTAACTACCACCCCAGGAGAAGAACCTCGAGAGCGGTACCTGTCGACGTCAACCGCGTAAGAAAACACCGTTCGATGTTCTCCGGCGTCACCAGCTCCTCAGTCGACTGGCGGTTATCCAGCAGACGAGCGGCCTGCCGCTCCACGTGGGGAGGGAAGTCCTCCTGGCGAGGGGGAAGATTCGGATGAAAATTGGGCGAGACCAGACATCTCCAAGACTCGTCCGTCGCCTCCGCCTTCACCCAGAAGAATTGGGTCTTCCACCCCTTGTGCGAGGAGTCCTTCGCTGCGAGTGAGATGCAACTCCTATTCCTCCTCGCCTGGATAAAGTAGAAGCCCTTCCCCGCCGATAGGTGCACTTTCAACTCAAAAAAATAGTGAAAGAGGTCCAAGGAAGGAAAAATGTCGTGCTGGCGATAGAGAATCCGAAAGGCGGAAAGAAGGAGATACGAGTTGGCCACCAACTGAATAGGCGCCAACCGGAAAAACTCGAGAAGCTTAAGTACAAAAGGCTCGAAGGGAAGGCGGAACCCACTCTTCCATGCCAGAAGAAAAGTGCAAATGTGCACCGTACGGCTGTCCAGACTCGTCTCATACGGGGCGGCGGTAGCAAAGCTGTACCTGAGAGGCAAGCGAAAACGATGCTCCAGCTTCCTCACCTCGGCTTGCCCCAACTCACTGCAATTGGGAATGGGCTCCCGCCTCACCTGCTCAATTTCCAAAGGTAGATCCGCCATCGAGCTGGAAGATGATCCCTCGCGTGAGCTCGAAGACTCCGGGGGGAAGGAAGTTGCCGGACCGCCTCCGCGGTTATCCTCGCCAACTCCTCAAACGCCGCCGCAAGACTTTGCATCTCCATTGTGCTCTCACGGCGCATCAAGGAGCCCTAGAAGCAAAGAAACTAAGAAAAGCCTAAAACCCTGAGAAGCCTAGAACGACGAACAGCGCCCAACGCCTATAAAACCCTGGAGGAAGGAGGCACGTCGTTCCGTGCTCCGAGAAAAGGGGGGGCCCTTCATTTCAAATCCGTCAGGATCATCATTACGGGCCCAGGCGACCACTACACGTGGCTCCATAATGCCAACAGAATTCCACCCACCTGAGCCATGCCGGTCCAAAGCCTCAAAAACTACTCGACCGAGCCTCCATGGCTCAGGAGTAGGAGGGGGACAACTAGAGAGGTGGATTTCTGCAACCCACTTAAAGAGCAGCCCAACAAGACCCAACAGGGTCCAACGAGGCATGCTCACCTGAGTGACAGCCCACAGGGCCCACTTAGGAAAGAAAAGCCCAATGAACAAACACTTGAGGAACCAAATCTCCCTGGCGGCCCCTAGGCTCGGAGGGCCCGAGTAATGGTCAGGTCACAAGGAGGGTCCGGCCCAAGCCGTTTCCCCGCCTGGGAGAGACAGGCATTCGCCGACCTATCCGACCCCTCTTTCGCCGAGCTATGCTCATCGCCCGGACAGGGCTGGCGTTTCAGAAGCTCGGCCAGACCGGATATTATCCGTTCGTGCTGCCGTTAAGAGTCCCCAACGGACAGGGGAATCAAGAAGCCGCCGGACTTAGAGGCGATAACGTTCCCACGATAAGGCCATGAAAGCCCACGTTGAGGACGTAACTCCCGCCAGAAATCCCTCAGCTTGCAGGACTCCTGAAGGCGGCATACTATTTAAACCAGGGATACCCTCCGGTGGAAGGTAAGGGCCATCAAGGCATTCATACACCCAAAATCCTGAGCACAATCTGCTTCACCCTCTGGTGGAGAGGAATCTCGCGCACTAGTTTTTCTCCTCCCCATTATTGCTTCCACCACAGCTCTACTGACTTAACCATCGGAGGGTTTTTTCCCAGGGAAACTCCCTGGGCCCTCTGATACGTTTCCCTGTCTTGCAGTTCATCTTCTGGTGATCCACAGCCCGCTCAGGACACAGCGCGGGATTTCGCCTCTTCACACATCATATGAAGGTCGATGCTAGCATGCCAATACACACATTAGAAAGTCGGTGCACATCCACATTTTAGTCTGTGAGGTTAGTGCATATAATCAATCTAGGGTCAGTCTACATGAAGCATCTAAGTCTGTGCACATGTAGAGTTTCAGAGTCTGGGCATATATAGGGTCTGTGCATATCTAGGGTCCGTGCACATGCAGCATTTAGAGTCTGAGCACATATAGGTCTGTGCACATCTAGGGTCAGTGCACATGAAGCATCTAGGTCTGTGCACATGAAGAAACCAGGGTCGATGCACATATAGATTTAGGTCACCAAGTTTGTGCATCAAGTCCATACTTAAAGCATTTGAATAATCACATAATTCTTTGGACTGAGCATTTGATTTCTCTAAATATTGCCAAAGTATGTATTTTAATGAAACAAATGTTTGACGAAATGTCTTTCTCTTTATTAATAGGATTTAGTTACACATTAAGTGGACTGAGAGTAGTAGAGACTCATGTGGGCACGTGATCCAAGTTTCAAGATAATGAAACACGTGATTCAAGGTGACTTGCTCTCCAAGAACACTCAACCATGTGATCTCATTCCAATTACCAGATTCTGACATGTGGTATCTCGAAATGTGCGGGAACGTGGCTGCCACATGCCCAAATCAGGAGCTCGTGAGACCACTAGTCTTGTACCCTATATAAAGGCAGCTTAGTGCTCGAATTCAATACATAGACAGTGAGAAAAAAAGAGATAAGAGCATATATGAAGAAGAAGAGAAAAAGAGCAAGAGAGGGAGAAGAATCTAAAGAGTAAAAGATATTATTGCTGACAGGAAAAATAGAGTGTCGTATCTGTGAGAGAGAGAGATTATTAGAGAAGTAAAAAGAGAGATCGCAGAGAAGAGCTGGTGAGTTCGTGAGAAGAAAAAGGGAGATAGAGAGAGAGCTCGAAAGAGAAGATTGACAGCTAGAGTTCCTTGAAGATCTGATCGTGCTGGCCTCTGGATCAGATCCAAGCCAACTTGCTCCTGCGAGAGCTATATTTCTTCCTTTCTGTTCATATTTTCCTATTTCATTTTTATTATTTCTTGTCCGTATATCAAGCTGTGTGGCAACATTGCAAAGGATTGGTTCCTATGGACAGCAAGCTGTAATGCTCAGCTGTAGCAAGTTGTGATGCTCAGCGGAAGCAAGCTGTGATGCTTAGCAGTTCAAGCTGTGAGTCAGTAGAAGCCTCACTCAGGTTTGAGTGGGGGATGGGCGTAGGTCTGTGGTAGCAGACCGAACCATCTAAAAATTCCATTGCATTGTGGTTTGTCTTGCGTACATTTCCATATCCTATATCCTTATTCTAAGGTAACATGTGTGGTTCATGATTGGAGTTTTTCCGTATGAGATCTATGTTTTGCTTCATTATGTTAATCTGACCGAGTATAAATCTCACGATAGCAACTCTGTGTGATTGAGTATTGACAGTTGATTGGTTGATCGCCATCTGCGTTATCATTCTCTTTTCACATTTGCAAGCTTATGTGAACTTCAATCACTTCAGTTCAGAACAGTACTCTTTGGTATACGTTAAGTGTTTGAAGTTTGTTTTGTGTGAGCAATCTGTTGCATTTACTTTTCCTTATTCCAGTTTGTGTGGGATGAGTATTTTTAAATTCTGCAATATTTTTAAAGGTGATCCATTCACCCCCCCTCTGGATCCGTGCCTAGCACCCCAACAATTGCTATCAGAGCGGGTCTCTGATTTATAAGATCCAACGATCTGCAGAGGATCCTGCTATCTTATTGGTGCATTTGCTATTATAGACTACTGAGTCTGGTGCTTCATCTGTGTTCAACCTACTGCTTGAATTGGTTTTTATTATCTCAATGGCTCATCCTTCTGTATTCGATGATATTAATTTCAATGACTGGTTAGGCAGCATATGTGTTTACATGAACTCCATTGATTCTAAATTATGGAGTCTTATGTCTAACGGCCCACATAAATTACCTCACGATCAGACCAAGTGGTCAAATGATGGCAGATTGAAGAACCGTGATAACAGCACCGTTCTTAATATCTTGATTGCTGTAGTTAATACTGACAAATTTCCTTTTATCTTCAGGTGTACTTCTGGAAAGGAAATTTTTGATAGAGTAACTGCTACTCATGGGAAGCAAGAGGAACAATGCTTAATGGCCAACCGGAGTGATCACAGCAGTAATCAAATGAATGAAACATCATCTAAGGTAAGCTCCGGATCAGAAGAGATTTCATTTGATGAATTGTTAAGTATGTATGAAGAAACATCTGATAGATACAAGAAAATGAAAATTGAAAATAAAAAGTTGAAAAAGAAAATTGATCAGATTACTTCAAATTCTTCTTGTGAAAAGTGTCTAAAACTTAAACAAGCTTATTATATTTATTTATCTGATGTTCATATATATAAGAAACAAATATGTTTGCTGAAAAATGAAAATCAAGAATTTGCAAATAGAATTTATGAACTGGAAGATAAATTGAAGTCATTAGGTGATTGATGCGGGACGAGACCATGGACACGACAACAGTCCTCGGACTCTAGGTGAGCTCGTGATTGTCCCTTAATGAGGGAAGCGTTGGACGTGCACGGTTGAGAAACCGGCAAGAGCTAGGGTGGTCAATTCTCTTTTGTGCCCGGATCGGGTCACGGGACGGTAACGCTCTCTCTCGCAGCAGCGGTGATATAAATATAAAGCGAGCTAGCTATCCCTACACATGCTCTCTAGCAGCGGCATAAACAAATATATATGAAGTAAGCAAAATGCCGAGAAGGGAGCGAAAACGATACCTCCACGCGCTCGGCGTGGGGACGACGGACCCGGCCGAAACCCGTACTCCCGGAATAATATTACACACTTGTTACAGCAATGAAGCACTGCCCACTCCACGCAGGGAGGTAAAGGGTGACACAATGGGGTCCGGGAGGACCGAATTCGGATTGACGGGCGGCTTCTCGCGTCTCATCGGCAGCACCCGAACTTGTGACTGTGGGACCCACGTGCTACCCAGAGGGGCCGTGTGGGGCCCGATGGCACCACTGTGGTGGGGACACTTGGGGAAGCGTTTCCTGGGCTGGCGGCACGCTGGAACGTCGACCGGAGGCCGGGCGGCTCCGTTCGGCACCGGTCGGAATAATTGGCCACGGATCTGCCGGTTCTGTTTTCCAGCGCGCGCTCCGGCGAGAACGGACGCTGCGATCAGCCCCGATGTCGGATGGACACGTAACTGGTGCCATTGGAAAGATAACTTAAAGTCCTTCAACTTAGGATTGGAGATCAGACCTGGATCTGCACGGATCTTGGCTTTATTGAATTGTTGAGTTCCTGGTGTATAGTAGCCGAACTCTCAAATCTGTAGGGAATGTGTCTGAGAACTACCATTGACCGCAAGGTAGATGTCTTATTCAGCTCCTGAGCTCTTCAAAAAAGTTATAGGATTTTGAACAAGGAAGATGGAAATATTTTTTGCGGACTGATTGGTGGTGGCTACGAATTGATATGATTTTTTCACTGGAATGTGGTCGGATCTGGAATCTTGCTAAAAGTACTATAGCTGAAAAAGAACACGATTTTTTAAAAATGGATAGAAGGCTGATCAAACATTAAAAAAATTCATGGAGTGAGGGGACGGTGGACAGAGCTCCCAGTAAAATTGGGAGGGGTTGGAAAAATCAGAACAATGGTCGGAGGTGGGAAACACAGGGCTGCTGTCACTGTAGACAGAAACAAGACAGATCTAGGAGAGAAAGATGAACGAAAATGGAAAAATACTAAATGAAGAAATTTGGACGTGAAAATGTAAGTGGAGGTGGGGATTCAAGGTAAGAACACACCCTCAAAATTTAAGCTTGATATCTTCACGTGGTGGAGAGCAGGAATTCGTGGACTACATCCCTGTCCAGCAGGACAGAACCTTGAAGATGGCTCCGCGGCGGCTCGAAGGCGGCACGAACGGCGGTGGCAGCGGCACAGATGATCACCGGAGATAGAGGGAAGGAGATTGAAGATAGAACCACTCTATAACTGGAGGTTGGAGGAGAGGAACCAGAGGGGAGAGGAAAGGGGCGCACCAAGCTCCTTGGTTTACAACAAAATTTCTGATTTTCATTAATTTCCACATGAAAATACAACATTTTATATGCTAGGTATCAAATCTATTGTAGACCCTTGGATCTAGGGATGGGGAATGAAGGGCGGAGATGAAATTTGAAAAACACTCAAAAAATAAAAATAAATAGAAAGGAAGGGGGCGGCCTATTGACTATATGGGAGAGTGGAATGGGTAGGTGGCCAACCATTGGAATATTGACCCATTTGTCACCCATGTGTCCATATGACTAGTCCAACCTTCTAGATGTCCACCTAGGATGGTTGACCAGCCCCACAAGGTGACATGGACCAATGGGAAACGGTTGAGGGCCCCCTAGTTGGACCTACTACACAATTGCACAAAAACCCACACAATCCATGGGAATGACTCATTGGCTTATAAAGCCTTACATTTGCGTACATACTTTCCCAAGGATACAAACACAAACTAAAAGGACATAAATGCAAAAGAAAAGGTATAGGCTCGACGTCGATTCCCATCAACTCTCCCCGGGTGGGAGGAACTCGACCCCGTCGAGTAGGGGTATGGATGCTCGAGTACTCCGGTAGATCCGTCACCGTGCCAAGTAACGCGGGTATGCTCCACTCCAAGTGACCGTCACCTGCTCATTCCATATATACTCGATATGCACAAACTGCTATGGGCTAAAGCTGGACACTCCGAGTGGGGCACTCTCAAAAGGGAAGGAGGCAGCTCGACGACTCACTAGGAATCACCGCTGGGTCCCTATAGGTGACTGATCCGGGTATAGAGATAGAACTGACCCCATACTCATCGAACGAGTCCACTCGCCTCTTACTCATAAGAGAACGACAACGAGCTTGCACAAGACACATGCAGACTCTCAAACGACACACAAACCATGCAAACAAACCACACAAAATAAACCACACAAGGAAAACACACCGACTCATATATGACCCTAGACATACCTATTGTTAGTCCGACCCGTACATGGGTGACGACGGACCAGGACACCCGAATGTGTGCCATGCATGCATTTGACGTAACCGGAGGTTGACGTCATGGGGAACTCCTAGACATACTACGATGCACCAATCATGGACATTGGGCTTGGATGCGGGAAGTCTGGGAGGTGTGGGTGGTTTAGAGGGATCGGGGAAACCAAAGTCTTCCTTACCCCCGAATGATGGTTCGGTCCTATGGCTATGTGGAGGTTGTTTGGCCCGAGTGGAAAAGGCATGATAGTGAACTCCGCGAAGGAAGTGGAGTGAAGATGGTAGCTTGGGAGGTTCACTAGAAAAAGGGTCGAAGAAGGTATGACCCCGTGATATGGGTTCCAACATGACATGGTCCCAAGTTTGGAATTCATAGTCACCGTCATACATTATGATCGGCGGGACGATGGACATGTGTAGAAAATAGGATTCCTCCCTTGGGGAAAAGGGAACGAAGTCGGACTCGGCCGGCATCGGGAGGAATAGAAGAATCTCCGTGGTGACACACCCCATGGTGCACTCGGAGGTAATGGACCCGAAGGCCGGATGGGTGAAGCTAAGACTAGCGGGTTGGTCAAAGCCTCGGTCCAGTAGGTGCGTCAACTTCCATTGCGTGTCTAATCCCATAATAAGGTCATCCAATGTATCAATATGGTGACTAGACCGAGAGGTAGTGTGGAAGGAGTTGACGAGCACTATAGGTAAGGTGGGGTCCATAGAAGGGTAAGGACGTGGGACCAAGCCATCCTTGAGCCAACTAAGAAGTGGCTCAGCTATGTATAGCGTACCCGTAAGAAACATGGGTGGCTCGAGATGGACATCCTCTAAATGTGGCTCCTCGAAGGGAGGGTGGCTCCCATGATGGGTGGCTAGAGGGGTGGGCTCCAGGAGAGTTGGCAAGCATGAATCCGAAGGTGGAGTGGGCCACTGGGGTTGGGTGGCGGGAAAGATGAGGGTGCTCGATTGAGCCCTATGCTTAATGATGATCTTGCCAGGTAGGTAAAGTGGGTATAAGGTGCAAGTCCTTTTGCCCTAGTCAAGATTAGCCTTTCTGTCTCCTAACCACGGTTGCCCTAAAATGATGCATGGACCAGCAAGTGTGCCGATCCTGCACCATGCACCATCGGTGTAAAGAACGGAGCCGACCTTCCTATAGAACTCAACACAAGCAAAATCACCATGACCGACAATCTCGCCTGTCTTGGAGAGAGACTCCATGATATTAAAAGCAACCCAATTATCCGACTCCCTATCGGTGAAATGGAGTTCTGTTGTGGACCCATTAGGTAGAGTGGCTTTAGAAATGATATAGGGTCGGGCTAGGAAGGCCTTGGCTTGGGCCACCAGAGATGACCACTTGGACGCATGGCCTTAGGGAACGGCCATGGATAGCGGACATGGACATGCATACACACGGAGACAAGACACTAGACCAACTAATGCAAAGGTTGGGATGCATTCATACTAAGGACAAGACACCAAGACTCGGTACGGGGAGGAGTTAATCGATCCGAAGATCACTCGCGCAAGTGTGCGGCCTTCCCGATAGGCGTAGCCTAACGTTCGGACAACACCTTTTTATATACCGACTAATGGTATGCAAATGCGACCCAAAAGACACTTTATTTGTTTTAAACAATGATGACCCTAAACACGACGTAGACAATGACTAATGACTAGACGTAAATGACGCCTTTTTTTTGACACCCTAGACTCAACTGGTGCTCTGATACCAAATTGATGCGGGACGAGACCACGGACACGATAATAGTCCTTGGACTCTAGGTGAGCTCGTGATTGTCCCTTAACGAGGAAAGCGTCGGACGTGCACGGTTGAGAAACCGGAAAGAGCTAGGGTGGTCAATTCTCTTTTGTGCCCGGATCGGGTCACGGGACGGTAACGCTCTCTCTCGCAGCAGCGGTGATGTAAATATAAAGTGAGCTAATTATCCCTACACATGCTCTCTAGTAGCGGCATAAACAAATATATATGGAGTAAGCAAAATGCCGAAAAGGGAGCGAAAATGATACCTCCACGCGCTCGGCGTGGGGACGACGGACCCGACCGAAACCCGTACTCCCGGAATAATATTACACACTTGTTACAGCAATGAAGCACTGCCCACTCCACGCAGGGAGGTAAAGGGTGACACAATGGGGTCCGGGAGGACCGAATTCGGTTTGACGGGCGGCTTCTCGCGTCTCTTCGGCAGCACCCGAACTTGTGACTGTGGGGCCCACGTGCTGTCCGGAGGGGCCGTGTGGGGCCCGGTGGCACCACTGTGGTGGGGACACTTGGGGAAGCGTTCCCTGGGCTGGCGACATGCTGGAACGTCGACCGGAGGCCGGGCGGCTCCGTTCGGCACCGGTCGGAATAACCGGCCACGGATCTGCCGGTTCTATTTTCCGGCGTGCGCTCCGACGAGAACGGACGCTGCGATCAGCCCCGATGTCGGATCGACACGAAACTGGCGCCGTTGGAAAGCTAATGTAATGTACTTCAACCTAGGCCTGGAGATCAGTTCTGGATCTGCATGGATCTTGGTTTTATTAAATTTTTGAGTTCCTGGTGTACAGTAGCCGAACTCTCAGATCTGCAGGGAACTTGTCTGAGAACTGCCGTTGACCGCAAGGTAGATGTCCGATTCAGCTCCTGAGCTCTTCACAAAAGTTGTCACGCCCCGAGCGCGGAAGATACCCAGAGATGCGCGACGTGTCTATATCAATCATATCAATCAGAGTGGTCGTGTATTCGACGCAAAGACAGAGATGCGCAAAATAGCAAGATAACCCAATCCTTTATTTCATAATGGATAGACTATTACAAATCCAATACTCTGTTTAATTAAAAAGGAAAAGAATACATATTTGACTCAAGAAACTATGGGAAAGACTAGACGACACTTGAGCAGCTCTATCACTTTCACTCTTGAACATTCCCATCCGATTGACTTCCATCGTCGTCGGACTTACCTGAAAAGTACAAAGGGACAAACGGAATGAGCGAACGCTCAGTAGGAAATTATATCTCAAGTACTAGCAAGGGGTTTAAGTAATTACATCTTTCATGAATGTAATAAAGCTATGCATGCTCGCATAAAACGACAAGATAGAGAGAATGTAATATCAAGAAATAAGATGAACTTAATCATGAACTTCCAACAAGATGACAAGTGTATTCAAGGTATTCAAGCAAGCACGTTTAACAAGTCATGTCAAGAACTTTGGCTATCATGTATCAAGCAAGTAAATTACCCTTTTTCGGGCCACGCATTTCATGTAAAGTCAAGTACGATTCAAGTACAAGATGTGTGTGGAATGTCCAATCAAGCAAGTCAAGTACTCGGTATAATGCCAGATACCTTATCATTTTAACTCCCATGGGCACAAGTACTTTCGGGTGCTCCTCCCAGGACCAGATCGGGCCCTATATGCACAGGCATTTATCATGTATTTTTGACATCCATTCTTGTTTATATAGCCAATATAGAGTTTCAATATTCAAGCTTGTAGACATGTATGACAACTTTGACAGAATAGAGTCCAAAAAATATGACAAAGGACATAGATTGGCGATAATAACGGTAAAATCACGATATCAATAAAACTAGGTAGAATATGGTTCCCTTAACTTAGGTCCCATGTCAAATCAATATGGACATTCTTTATATAGAATTGAGGTCCACATAAACATTAGATCAAGCAAGATACCCTCATTCTTATCATAGAATTGAGGTTTACAAGAACGACATGATATGGCATGATATCATCATCCCATTAAGAATTTCTTATGATATACTCTTTGTATAATCATAAGGGCCGGTATACCATGTTTCTTTAGATTGACATGGCAAGGATCGTGTAATGGGTTTTTAGGGTACAACCAGCTCAGTCGGCCTTGAGGGAATCCAAGGCTACGAGGAGTCTTACGGAGGTCTCTATTACTAACTCGCTAGTCCAAAGGAACGGAATGTCCAATGGAGAGCTTGTATGTCAATGAGAGTTGAGTGTGATCGATGAAACAACGTGAAACGTGGGACTATACTCACGGAGTGGAGAATAGTGCCGATATATATATTATATAACATATGAAATCATCGGTTAACAAAAACAGGGAAAAATCAGTTTTACAGTAAAATAACGACTTAGGTGAAGTCGTTTCTCAAGTAATTAACGCCTAACAGAAGGGCGTTTACATATTTCTATTTTACAGAATTTTTAATAATTTTATTAATTCATGAAAAACACGCCCTAGTCAGGGGCGTTTGTCAGGTAAGTAACGCCTAACATAAGGGCGTTTACATATGTTCCGTTTTGCAGAATTTCATTATTTCAATAATTTATATAAAACGCGCCCTGGACAGGGGCGTTTCTTCAGAGTTGACGACTATATAAGCAGGCGTCTCATTATTTAAATATTTGACAGAATATAAATAATTTTTAAGATTTATTTAAAACACGCCCTGGAAAGGGGCGTTACTGTTTTAATTTTATTTTACAGGATAGACATAGTTCAGGAATTTACAGAAAACGCGCCCTAGAAAGGGGCGTTTCTTTTCAATTTACGCCCTGTGATGGGGCGTTAACAGGTGTAAAACGACGTTGTCAAGGTCGTGAATTCAAGGAATTTATAATATTTCAACAAATAAATTTCCAAGACAGGAGACATGATCATGACAAGAAAATTAGCAGGAATTTACAGGTAGAGTCATGCAAGATTTTAGAATCGATATTTCATATTTATTAAATTTTAAACAGGATCAATTATTGATTACATGCGATTGTTCATGAAATTAACGCCTGTATACAAGGCGTATACTTTTAATTAACGACCACTGTTATGGTCGTTTCTTTTAAAGTAGCGCCCTATTCAAGGGCGTTTCTTGAAAAATTTACAGAAAACGTATGCAAACTGTATAAATATATCATGCATGGTGCTTCTTATATTTATTTTTAGTTTGGGCTACGAGACTTGAGAAAATCCTACCTTATGATCTGGATGAAGGAGATGAAAGGGCTTTGAAGCTTCAACTGCAACTTAATAGAAGAAGAACAATCGTTCTTCCGTCAACCTGGAGAGGAAACGAAGAATATTAATTCTTCTCATGCTACGTTCATAAGAAAGGAACAGAAGAAGAAAACAGAAGAACATATGTTCTTCACGTACCTGTGCAGTTCGATCGTCCAAATAGGTTTAGGGTTGTTCGATCAAGACTATTTATAGGATTTTGGAGTCCTAACAAAAGTAGTGTTTGATTGAGGGTAATACATCCCTAATAGAGTCCTTACTCTAATAGACACTTACTAGATTAGGTTAATCTTTCCCTGGATAAGCTCTGGGTTCGAACGGGTCGCGAACTGAATTAACGCCTTTGGTCAGGGCGTTTATTCTTAAATTAACGACCTTGTTCATGTCGTTTCTTAAGAAACGTCTTGTATAAGGGCGTTCCTTATTTTTGAAACACGCCTAAGACATGGGCGTTTATTTTACTTGCCTATTTGGTCGGGTGAGAGTTGACGACCACATGCGTGGGCGTCCTTTCTTTAGTCACGCCGTATGTAGAGGCGTTTATTTTTAAATTAACGCCTTACTCAGAGGCGTTATTTTTAATTTGCTTTATTTTGTCTGCATTACTTCTGTACTATGTATGTTTTTACTTTTATTTCAATATTCATTTATCAGGGTTGCTACACCCTCCCCCACTTAAAAAGAATTTGGTCCCCAAATTCAATATATATAATTATATACGTGGAGAGTGTATATACCTCTTAGAATAACTCGGGAAATCGTTTCTTCATAGATTCCTCGGTCTCCCATGTCGCTTCGCGTTCGGGATTCTTATTCCATTGCACCTTGAGCATGAGAATAACCTTATTCCTTAGAGCTCGTATTTCTCGATCTAAGATCTTCATAGGCTTCTGTTCATAGGTGAGATCTTTCTGGATCACCAGATCTCTATGTTCAATAATATGAGATGGATCGTGCACATACTTCTTCAACATGGATATGTGAAATACATTATGTACCTCGGACAATTGAGGAGGCAATGCGATGCGATAAGCAACCTCGCCAACTCTTTCAAGTACCTCAAATGGTCCGATGAATCTTGGCGTAAGCTTGCCCTTAACACCAAATCTTCGTATGTCACGTCCAGGCGATATCTTCAGAAATACATGATCTCCGATTTGGAATTCAAGATCTCTCCTTCTTGTATCAGCATAAGCTTTTTGTCTCGTCTGAGCAACTTGCAATCTTTCTCTGATTACTTGTATCTTCTCAGTTGTATCCCTTACCATGTCTGGACCTAGCAGTTGTTTTTCTCCAACTTCGTTCCAGCATATGGGTGATCTGCAACTCCTTCCGTATAAGGCTTCGAAAGGTGCCATTTGGATACTAGCTTGGTAGCTATTATTATATGCAAATTCCACTAGTGGTAAATGATCGTGCCAGCATCCTCCAAAGTCAATGATGCATGCTCTAAGCATATCCTCAACAACCTAGTTAGTTCTCTCGGTCTAACCATCCGTTTGTGGGTGGAAAGCAGTACTAAAGTTGAGCCTTGTTCCTAACGAATGTTGTAATCCCTTCCAAAAATGAGAAGTAAAATGGGGATCTCTGTCAGACACGATTGAGACAGGAATTCCATGTATCCTGACTATTTCCTTGATGTACAATGCAGCTAGCACATCAATTGACCATCGGCTTTTTATTGGCAAGAAATGCGCCGATTTAGTTAATCGGTCAATGATAACCCAGATTCCATCATGTCCTCCTTTAGATTTAGACAAACCCATGATGAAGTCCATACCAATATCCTCCCACTTCCACTTAGGAATATCTAGAGGGTGTAGTTTTCCAGCAGGCTTTTGGTGTTCCGCCTTGACCTGTTGGCATGTAAGACAGCGTGATACATAGTCCGCTATTTCTCTTTTCATATTGGGCCACCAAAAGTTCCTCTTTACATCTTGGTACATTTTAGTTGATCCAGGATGAATAGTGTACCTTGATCGGTGAGCTTTATCTAAGATCTTCTTTTTTAATTCCGGACAATCAGGTATACAAGTTCTACCTTTGAATAATAATCTTCCATCAGAAGTTAGTTGAAAATCAGATTGTCCTTCTAATCTGCCCTTGATTTCCACTAATATAGGATCATCACCCTGAAGTGCTTGTATCTCAGATAATAAATCTGACTGTATGCTTACATGAGATAATGTAACAAATTTGGATTCCGTGTCCAAGCTTATATTGAGCCCAGAGAATTGTTCAAGTAACCTCCATTCTTGTATCATACAATTGGCTATCATTGCTCTAGGCTTTCGACTAAGGGCATCAGCAACATAATTACCCTTTCCGGGATGGTATTGTATATTGAAGTCGAAGTCCCTGAGATATTCTAGCCAGCGTCTTTGTCTCATGTTTAGCTCCTTTTGTGAGAATAGATATTTGAGACTCTTGTGATCGGAGTAGACAGTGAACTGTACTCCATAGAGATAGTGTCTCCATATCTTTAGGGCAAATACTACCGCGGCCAGTTCTAAGTCGTGGACGGGGTAATTCTCCTCATGCTTCTTCAGTTGACGTGAAGAGTATGCTATGACCTTTCCTTGTTGCATTAGGACACATCCGAGGCCAATGCCAGAAGCATCAGTGTAGACCTCAAATTTCTCTCCTTCTATTGGTAGAGCTAACACTGGAGCTGTAGTGAGATGATCCTTAAGAGTTTGGAAACTTCTTTCACATTCCTCACTCCATTCATATCGAATCTCCTTACGAGTTAACCTTGTAAGGGGCACGGTGATCTTAGAGAAATCTTTGATGAATCGCCGATAATAGCCTGCAAGACCTAAGAAACTTCTGATCTCGCTTGCATTAGTGGGTCTTTCCCAGTTTCTTACAGCTTCAACCTTTGATGGATCTACAGATAAACCGTCCTTGGATATGACATGTCCGAGAAAAGCCACTTCTTCAAGCCAGAACTCGCATTTGCTGAGTTTAACATATAATTGATTTGTCCTCAAGACTTGCAATGCAATCCTCAAATGCTCTTCATGTTCTTCCTTAGTCTTAGAATATATCAATATATCATCAATGAAGACTACTATGAATTGATCTAAGTAAGGCCTGAATATGCTATTCATTAACTGCATAAAGGCAGCAGGGGCATTTGTTAGTCCAAAAGGCATAACAACAAATTCGTAATGGCCATACCTGCTTCTGAATGCGGTCTTGTGAATGTCATCATCCTTGATTCTTAACTGATGATATCCCGACCTGAGATCAATCTTGGAAAAATATTTGGATCCTGAAATCTGATCAAATAATTCATCGATTCTCGGCAGTGGATACTTGTTCTTGATAGTAAGATGATTCAACTGTCGATAGTCGATACACAATCTCATGGATCCATCCTTCTTCTTTACAAATAAGACTGGTGCTCCCCACGGGGAAGTACTTGGTCTAATAAACCCTTTTTGGATTAGTTCCATCAACTGCTCCTTCAACTCCTTGAGTTCAGCAGGGGACATTCTATATGGTGCCTTTGAAACAGGACCAGCACCAGGGACTAAGTCAATGGTGAAGGCCACTTCTCTTTGAGGGGGTAATCCCGGCAAATCTTCTGGAAATACGTCTGGGAATTCTCGCACTACCTGAACGTCTTCTATCTTGGTTTTCTTAGCTTCTTTAACAGTGACAAAAGCAAGGAAGTATACACATCCCTTCCTGACGAGCTTGCTTGCTCGAAGAGCCGAAATAAGAGGGGATTTGCTTCGACTCTTAGGACTAGTATAAGTCAGTTCTGGAAATTCTTTGAAAACGATCTTGCTATTACGGCAATCAACCGTTGCCTGGTACTTAGATAACCAATCTGCTCCTAGTATAACATCATATTCTTTTAGGTCTAAACAGATAAGATCAATAGGAAAATTCTTTCCTCGAACCAATACCTCACAGTTTTGGTAATGATGCGTGATATCCGCCTCGTTTCCGAGAGGAGTAGACAACACTATTTTCATCCATTCCGGTTCTAGAGGTAACGGGTCAGCAAACTTCTTAGAAACAATAGAATGCGATGCACCCGTATAAAATAAGACATGTGCATATTTGGAACAAATTTTTAATGTACCTTCCACTAATCCGCCTTCTTCTTCAGGTTCGGTCTCCTGTATTGCATGAAGACGAGCATTCTTTGTCACCGGGCGTTTACCATCGCCGGCTTGGTCGTTCATTAATGGACACTCGAGAATCCGATGCTCACGGCTTCCACAACGGAGACAAGCTCCTAATTTCCTCCAGCATTCTTCCGTCTTGTGACCAGCCTTGTCACAATGCTTGCAGACTGTATTCGAAGGGGTAGTGGTGATAGAGAAAGGCTTGGTCTTCTTGAATTTCTGATCTTGAGAGGAAGAACCTCCATTATTGGGCCTCTTCTAAAAGTTGGGTTTGAAAGAACCCGAACCCGTGACTTGTTCCTTCTTGTCTTTTCCACGGATCCTATCAGATAGTTCCGTGGCATCTTCAAGTAATTGAGCTCGGCGCACTATTTCAGAATAAATTTGGATGTCCATAGGCTCCAATTGAGTAATATAGTGGGGCCCAAGCCCATTAAGAAATCTACGGGCTTTCATCTTCTCCGTGCTAATAAGATGCTTAGCATATCTAGATAACCTGGAGAACTGAGCTTCATAATCTGCTAATGATAAGGATCGTTGCTTTAATGCAGTGAATTCGGCAGCCTTCTTTTCTTGGACTCGGTCCGAGAAATACTTAGCATTGAAGTATTCCACGAATTCTTCCCATGTTACTTGAGTAGGATCGATGGTTGCTTCAATAGACTCCCACCAGCATCTAGCATCTTTCTCTAACTGGAATGTAGCTAATAGCACTTTGTCCTGGTCCGTGCATTGCATGACACGGAATATGCGTTCGGTTTCCCGAACCCAATGCTCGGCATCGTCCGGATCGGTCGATCCCATAAACTTCGGGGGATTCATATTCTTAAAGGCTTGGTGTAAGCTTCCAGCTCGTGGAGCACCACCTTGTGCTACCTGTTGTAGCACTTGGGTCATCCCTTGAAGGGTACGCTGCATGTTGCGCCATTGAGCACGTTCGGCAGCCATTATCCTACAATTACAATAACTATATTAGTACGTGATCGTATTTAAAGACTCGTATACTATGTTAAATCTAACCCTTGGTTCTACCCCATCTCACTGGTTTAAAGGTTCAACTTATCCTTGGACTTGGGTTTTTCCTAGGAATTGAATACCTTAGGCTCTGATACCACAAAGACTGTCACGCCCCGAGCGCGGAAGATACCCGGAGATGCGCGACGTGTCTATATCAATCATATCAATCAGAGTGGTCGTGTATTCGACGCAAAGACAGAGATGCGCAAAATAGCAAGATAACCCAATCCTTTATTTCATAATGGATAGACTATTACAAATCCAATACTCTGTTTAATTAAAAAGGAAAAGAATACATATTTGACTCAAGAAACTATAGGAAAGACTAGACGACACTTGAGCAGCTCTATCACTTTCACTCTTGAACATTCCCATCCGATTGACTTCCATCGTCGTCGGACTTACCTGAAAAGTACAAAGGGACAAACGGAATGAGCGAACGCTCAGTAGGAAATTATATCTCAAGTACTAGCAAGGGGTTTAAGTAATTACATCTTTCATGAATGCAATAAAGCTATGCATGCTCGCATAAAACGACAAGATAGAGAGAATACAATATCAAGAAATAAGATGAACTTAATCATGAACTTCCAACAAGATGACAAGTGTATTCAAGGTATTCAAGCAAGCACGTTTAACAAGTCATGTCAAGAACTTTGGCTATCATGTATCAAGCAAGTAAATTACCCTTTTTCGGCCCACGCATTTCATGTAAAGTCAAGTACGATTCAAGTACAAGATGTGTGTGGAATGTCCAATCAAGCAAGTCAAGTACTCGGTATAATGCCAGATACCTTATCATTTTAACTCCCATGGGCACAAGTACTTTCGGGTGCTCCTCCCAGGACCAGATCGGGCCCTATATGCACAGGCATTTATCATGTATTTTTGACATCCACTCTTGTTTATATAGCCAATATAGAGTTTCAATATTCAAGCTTGTAGACATGTATGACAACTTTGACAGAATAGAGTCCAAAAAATATGACAAAGGACATAGATTGGCGATAATAACGGTAAAATCACGATATCAATAAAACTAGATAGAATATGGTTCCCTTAACTTAGGTCCCATGTCAAATCAATATGGACATTCTTTATATAGAATTGAGGTCCACATAAACATTAGATCAAGCAAGATACCCTCATTCTTATCATAGAATTGAGGTTTACAAGAACGACATGATATGGCATGATATCATCATCCCATTAAGAATTTCTTATGATATACTCTTTGTATAATCATAAGGGCCGGTATACCATGTTTCTTTAGATTGACATGGCAAGGATCGTGTAATGGGTTTTTAGGGTACAACCAGCTCAGTCGGCCTTGAGGGAATCCAAGGCTACGAGGAGTCTTACGGAGGTCTCTATTACTAACTCGCTAGTCCAAAGGAACGGAATGTCCAATGGAGAGCTTGTATGTCAATGAGAGTTGAGTGTGATCGATGAAACAACGTGAAACGTGGGACTATACTCACGGAGTGGAGAATAGTGCCGATATATATATTATATAACATATGAAATCATCGGTTAACAAAAACAGGGAAAAATCAGTTTTACAGTAAAATAACGACTTAGGTGAAGTCGTTTCTCAAGTAATTAACGCCTAACAGAAGGGCGTTTACATATTTCTATTTTACAGAATTTTTAATAATTTTATTAATTCATGAAAAACACGCCCTAGTCAGGGGCGTTTGTCAGGTAAGTAACGCCTAACATAAGGGCGTTTACATATGTTCCGTTTTGCAGAATTTCATTATTTTAATAATTTATATAAAACGCGCCCTGGACAGGGGCGTTTCTTCAGAGTTGACGACTATATAAGCAGGCGTCTCATTATTTAAATATTTGACAGAATATAAATAATTTTCAGGATTTATTTAAAACACGCCCTGGAAAGGGGCGTTACTGTTTTAATTTTATTTTACAGGATAGACATAGTTCAGGAATTTACAGAAAACGCGCCCTAGAAAGGGGCGTTTCTTTTCAATTTACGCCCTGTGATGGGGCGTTAACAGGTGTAAAACGACGTTGTCAAGGTCATGAATTCAAGGAATTTACAATATTTCAACAAATAAATTTCCAAGACAGGAGACATGATCATGACAAGAAAATTAGCAGGAATTTACAGGTAGAGTCATGCAAGATTTTAGAATCGATATTTCATATTTATTAAATTTTAAACAGGATCAATTATTGATTACATGCGATTGTTCATGAAATTAACGCCTGTATACAAGGCGTATACTTTTAATTAACGACCACTGTTATGGTCGTTTCTTTTAAAGTAGCGCCCTATTCAAGGGCGTTTCTTGAAAAATTTACAGAAAACGTATGCAAACTGTATAAATATATCATGCATGGTGCTTCTTATATTTATTTTTAGTTTGGGCTACGAGACTTGAGAAAATCCTACCTTATGATCTGGATGAAGGAGATGAAAGGGCTTTGAAGCTTCAACTGCAACTTAATAGAAGAAGAACAATCGTTCTTCCGTCAACCTGGAGAGGAAACGAAGAATATTAATTCTTCTCATGCTACGTTCATAAGAAAGGAACAGAAGAAGAAAACAGAAGAACATATGTTCTTCACGTACCTGTGCAGTTCGATCGTCCAAATAGGTTTAGGGTTGTTCGATCAAGACTATTTATAGGATTTTGGAGTCCTAACAAAAGTAGTGTTTGATTGAGGGTAATACATCCCTAATAGAGTCCTTACTCTAATAGACACTTACTAGATTAGGTTAATCTTTCCCTGGATAAGCTCTGGGTTCGAACGGGTCGCGAACTGAATTAACGCCTTTGGTCAGGGCGTTTATTCTTAAATTAACGACCTTGTTCAGGTCGTTTCTTAAGAAACGTCTTGTATAAGGGCGTTCCTTGTTTTTGAAACACGCCTAAGACATGGGCGTTTATTTTACTTGCCTATTTGGTCGGGTGAGAGTTGACGACCACATGCGTGGGCGTCCTTTCTTTAGTCACGCCGTATGTAGAGGCGTTTATTTTTAAATTAACGCCTTACTCAGAGGCGTTATTTTTAATTTGCTTTATTTTGTCTGCATTACTTCTGTACTATGTATGTTTTTACTTTTATTTCAATATTCATTTATCAGGGTTGCTACAAAAGTTATAGGATGTTGAACAAGGAAGATGGAAATATTTTGTGTGGACTGATTGGACGTGGCTACGAATTGATATGATTTTCTCACTGGAAGGTGGTCGGATCTGGAATCTGGCTGAAAGTACTGTAGCTGAAGAAGAACACAATTTTTGAAAAATTTATAGAAGGCTGATCAAAAATTAAAAAAATTCATGGAGTGAGGGGACGGTGGACGGAGCTTTCAGTAAAATTTGGAGGGTTTGGAAAAATCAAATAGATGGTCAGAGGTGGGAAACACAGGACTGCTGTCACTGTAGACAGAAACAAGACAGATCTGGGAGAGAAAGATGAACGAAAATGGAAAAATACTAAATGAATGAATTTGGACGTGAACATTTAGGTGGAGGTGGGGATTCAAGGTAAGAACACACCCTAAAAATTTTAGCTTGAGATCTTTACGTGGTAAAGAGTAGGAATTCGTGGACTACACCTCTGTCCAGCAGGACAGAACCTTGAAGATTGCTCCGCGGCGGCTCGAAGGCGGCACGAACGGCGGCGGCGGCGGCACAGATGATCACCGGAGATAGAGGGAAGGGGATTGAAGATAGAACCACTCTAGAACTGGAGGTTGGAGGAGAGGAACCAGAGGGGAGAGGAAGGGGGCGCACCAAGCTCCTTGGTTTACAACAAAATGTCTGATTTTTCATTAATTTCCACATGAAAATACAACATTTTATATGCTAGGTATCAAATCTATTGTAGACCCTTAGATCTAGGGATGGGGAATGAATGGCTGAGATGAAGTTTGAACAACACACAAAAAATAAAATTAAATAGAAAGGAAGGGGGCGACCTATTGACTATATGGGAGAGTGGAATGGGTAGGTGGCCAACCATTGGAATATTGACCCATTTGTCACCCATGTGTCCATATGACTAGTCCAACCTTCTAGATGTCCACCTAGGATGGTTGTCCAGCCCCACAAGGTGACATGGACCAATGGGAAAGGGCTGAGGGCCCCCTAGCTGGACCTACTACACAATTGCACAAAAATCCACACAATCCATGGGAATGACTCATTGGCTTATAAAGCCTTACATTTGCGTACATACTTTCCCAAGGATATAAACACAAACTAAAAGGACATAAATGCAAAAGAAAAGGTACAGGCTCGGCGTCGATTCCCATCAGTGATGATCAAATCTTAATCAATGATCTTGTTCCGAATGAAAAGATAATGAAAGAAAATGAAAATTTGAAGGAACAAAATAAAAAGCTGATGGTATTGAATATTGTCATGTCTGAAAGACTTATGTCTCTTGAGAAAGAAAAATATGTGATTTCTTATGATATTGATAATCTGATTACTCTTGAGAAAGAATCTAAAAATGGAAACGAATCCCTGAAAGAAAGGATTGCTATCTTGGAAAAAGGAAAATTGATCTATATAGATTAGTCTAAAAAATTGAGCAATCTGGAACAAGAAATTAAAAATTATAAAAATACAAACAAGGTGTTGAATGAATGTGTCAATTGTAGTGAACAAGAGATTGCTAGCTATGAGATACACATTACCTCTTTAGAAAATAAAATTCAGGATTTGAAGAATTTACTGTCAAAATTTGTTAATGGCCAAGAAAATTTGAATAGGCTGTTAGGAGCTAAGGTCAATATTCAGAAGGAGGGGCTTGACTACAAACCTATCAAAGCTTTTGAAAATAAACTGATGACATCTTTTGTAAAAGCATCAAATGTAGTCACCACATCTCAAGTGAAATGGCCTAAAAATCAGAAAAAGTAAAAGTAAAAGAAGATTTAGAAACTGAGTAATAAAACTCAGAAAAAGATTTTCAGAAAGTCTACCTTGCATACCAAGAACTCCTATGCAAAACCCCATGCTTCAAAATAATAATATGTTTCATGTTTCTATTATAGGAAATATGAACATCTGATGCATGATTGCATAATAATGAAAAATGATGAACAAAATGTTGGTAGGATGCATGCTAAAAATTCTCATGCTAGGAAACATCCTACTATTCAGAACAAGAAAATTCATTGCTATTATTGTGGTAAGATAGGTCATATTGCCGCTAACTGTTGGCATGCTCAGGCAAAGAAATTTAATTCTGAATTTGTTAAATTCCCTACAAATAGAAATGATTTTGGTAAGAATAAATCTGGTTTTAAAGAAAAGTTAGTTGCATGCTTTGAGTGTGGTAAGTCAGGTCACATAGCTGTAAATTGTTGGCTGGCTAGTCATAAAAGACAAAAGTTTCATGTGAAAGATAGAAACACTCATGACCATGCATATGATTCTCATGATAAATATGTCAAATTCCCTGAAAATAATCATGTTTTAACTAAAAATAAATATGTTTCAAAAGGCCAACATGTTGTGTGGTCTACCTACAGGAAGCTAGGCCATAGGGCAATTGAATGTTGGTTGAATGATTGTAGGAGAAATTTAATATCATGTATTAATTATGGAAAGCATGGCCATACAATCAAGAATTGTTAACATGTAAAAGAAAAGAAAAGGTTTCATGATAACAACTCTGGTTATTAACAGAATCTCAGAAAACACACTTATCATAAACCTGTGAAATATCTAGGATATTGTTATTACTGTGGTCATTTTAGGCATAACATGTTGAATTGCTCTTTGATATTGTTTGATGATTTGAAAGCTCAGAGAGTGTGGAAAGCACCCTCTAGAGGTGCCACTGACAATTCACGACCCAAGAATTCTTGGGTACCTAAATCTACAAAATAAGAATCTATTTTGCAAGAGTGTCGTGGGGCCGAGGAATAAAAGGGGTTAATAAGCCAAGGCACCTGAGTATGATAAAACAACATCTCTGTTCTTTACAGGTGTTATCATGTCTATCTTCAATAATATCATTAAGAAAGTTGCATATCATGCTTGACTTATTAGTCAGAATCTCATGCATACATGTTTATAGTTGCATCTGATATTTGCATTATCCCTCATAAGTCCCCCAATGCATATACTTGAGTTATCTGTGAATATATGAAATTGAAGAATGAATTTCATATCAAAGTCTGAGAATTTGAATTGAATATGTCGGATGCTTGCATATGTCAATTGCAGTTGTTGAAATGTTTGTATATATCTTAATGCACACTTTACACATTCACTGAAAATATGTTGCATGCATTCTTCATCTGCATGTGCTTGATAAATTGCTATTAAAATTGAGATACATATAGGACTGCATTTGCACTGCATTGTCTTGCATGACTAATATGGTATATCAAATGGTAAGTTACTGAAAGGAAGATGCGATCTGTCTGGAAGTTCTTACTATGTGTGAGGTGGTCTTTAGACCAAGTCCTCTGTCTAGTACCATAGGTCAAATTTGCACATAGATCAGTCTCGATTTTCATAAGCACAATTCATTAAACTCCCTACTCAATGTTCAGTGTGTCTGCTGCATTCAGAGAAGTCATACAATGCATATAGACAGGGGGAGTCAATCAGTGTAATTTTGTGTCTCATGCATATGCATATGTGCTTATTGATATCAATCAACTCCCTACAAAGGTTTTCATGTCATAAGAAATATCTGAATTATTTTTCATAAAAAGGAAGTTCCTGTATTTTACAGTTTACTCATGTGCACTTGTTATCATGCATATACTGATTGCATACCATTCATATTGAAAATACCAAAAAGATTGTTTGGGTGCATTCAATCAACTAATGCATCTATTTTCAGTCTGAATCTCTGTATTGCACCCAAATACCCAAAAGTTGATTCTTTATTCAAGCTTCATCTGATTATCATTCTTATATGTTATGGAATCAATTGTTTTCTGCTCCTATATTTATGAAAGGGAGATTACCATCTTTACCTACTTGATTTTTAGTGCTATATCTTTGATCTTTTGGATACCTGATTAGGATTCTATCCTTTGAATTCATGTCTCACAAAAGAATTTTTGGCCATCTCTATTACATATCTGAAAACATCACTCACACCTGGTGATGGTTTTTGTTGCTGATTTCCATTGATAATTTGGCTGCTCATAAAAATGTCTTGATGTATCTGTAAATTGAGAAGATTTAAATATGTGTACCTTGATCAAAAATATGAAAAATTTGTCATTAAGGAATCTTCTATTATACAAGATTATGAATGATTAAAAAGATCATATTCGTTTAAGTTTAATGTATACACTGAGTTTGGTTATGAATGTCTTGAAAATATCTGAGTCAACTTTAATATACTTTAACCAACTGTTTCATGTTGTGTCTTGTAAAATCTTTTGAAATCTGAAAATGTTAAAATCATGACTTTATTTGGTTGAAATACATGAAATCAGTATTGTTTTTAAACATCTGAATAATCTGAATTGTTCCTAAAGGTAAAAAGTGTCAGAGAAATGATTTTGGTCACCGAGAAACCATCTTTATTGACCATAAAGTCTCGAGGACTGTGTCATGAAGTGTCATAATTAACTCTACTGAAAATTCAGTGAAAATTCAGGTAGAACAATGTCTTAAATACTGAGAAATATATCTCACTTATCAATGAAATGAGTTGAGATATGTCATGACATGTCAAATGCTATCTCTGAAGCATGACAATCAGTCATCCCAAGTGCTTCGGGATACATGCGTCTAAACAACGTGTATCCTCTAGTTACAAGGTGTATGCTGAACTTAATTGCACATAGAAAATTTGATATGAAAAGTATTATTTTTAAGAAAAATCTGAAACTGCTGATCCTCAGGAACCCAATCTGAATTTTTTTTTGCTTGTTTAACCTCAATACTATTGAATGAAATTCCTAAAGAAGTCATTGAGATTGATTGAGTAAGATGAAGGGAGGTTATTCAAAGATGTAAATATGAGGGCTTGGTTCACTCTTGTTAAAATTTGATTTCAGATATGAGTATAGAATTTTATTGACAAATTATGTTTACATCATATTTAAACCATGATGTTTAATAAGGATTCATAAGCCCTTATAATTGAAGATTCTGAAACATATTATTCTTAGTTTTATGAAATTGGTATCTTATTGAAAATCTTATTGAATTACCCAATTTTGTTTTTGTCAAAGCTCACTTGGAATTCCTGTGTTTACTTTCCATTTTCTGTTGAAATTCCTTCTTCAGAAGGTTCATGTAATCGACACATTCAATTCAATATCAGATTCTACTCAATGTTCTTGATGCAATCCATCATGACCTGAATTCATCTTTAATTGTTCAATTAATTCTGCTGATACTTTCATTGAACATGTGGATATTTAAATCTGTATGTCTGATGATTACTTCCATTCCAATCTCTCTGTCAAGCCTAAGGGGGAGAATTGCTTCAACAGCACCTTATTAGTCAGCTTGATCTGTTCAAACTTGATTATTCATGTGGTTTGCTGATAAATTGTCATTCCTCTCATTTTGCTTTATCAAAGGGGGATTATCTGTTCAGGGGGAGTATAGTTGAGATCATTGTGCATAATTATAAAGGGGGAGATGATTCCATCAGCATCATTTTAGTAAAAAGGGGAAAACTCTTGAGAATGCTTCTCACTTATCCTTGGGTGGGAGTATCTCTATGTTTTTTGCGGATATATCTTTCACTTTTCGCTTACTGTTTCTTCCTTTTTGATGTTGTCAACGGGGGAGAAAAATAAGTGAGTCATGATTAAGTGAGTCATGTTTGTTTAATTCTGATCTGACAGAGGCTGTGTGCTCTTCCATATGTGAAAATGTGTGGGGAGAATATGTGAGTTTCTTTCTGTTCTTCTTTGGGGAGAATATGTGAGTTTCCTTCTGTCAGATACTGTGTTGGATATGTTGCATGATCATTAAATTTCTAATTCTGCCAGAATGAAAGTTGTGTTTCATGACTCATACTTTGATCATCATGATGAATTTATTGCAAATAACTCATAATATTGCCATCATCAAAAAGGGGGAGATTGTTGTGTCCCTGTGATTTTGATGATGTCAACTAAGTTTTGATGATGTCAAATATTGTGTCTCATTATATATAATCTTGATGATATAGTACAGGTTCTGAAGATGATTCAAAAAGGTCAGTCACTAATGTTAAGCTGTAGTGGCAAAAGGGAAGTGGCAAAACGTTGGTGCACATGAACACTTGAAGTTACAAAGGTCAATGCACATGGACGCTTGAAGTTCCAAAGGTCGATGCATCTCAGAAGAAAGGCCGATGCACCTCAAGCTATTTCAGAAATATGGTCGATGCACCTCACGCTAGCACATAACAAAGGTTGAGGCATTTCACTTATGATTTGAACAAGGCTCGGTGCATATACTTTCTGTTCAGGTAAGGTTGATGCACATTCCAGTCTGAAGTATACAGGTCGGTGCATATATTTTCTCTTTGTCAGGTAAGGTCGATGCACAATTCAGTCTGGCATATAAAGGTCAATGCATGTTTACATTTGAGGCATGATAGGTCGGTGCATGCTCATGGTTGAAGTATACGGGTCAATGTTTATTATAGTCTGAAGCCTGTCAGGTCCATGCATCATGTATCTCGATGAACTTAAGAACTATGCACATATTTGCATTGATAGTGTTAGGTCTTTGCACATGTTAACTCTTAGCCTAGAAAGTCAGTGCAAAGTTTGCATATAAGTCTTCCACGTCGATGCACATAAAGAAGTCATGCACCTTAAGGTCGATGCACATTTCAATTCTTATTCTATGAGGTCTGTGCACATGCATAGTCAGAAGTCTGTGCACATGCATCATATAGGTCAAAACACATCATATGAAGGTCAATGCTAGCATGCCAGTACATACATTAGAAAGTCGGTGCACATCGACATTTTAGTATGCGAGGTCAGTGCATATAATCAATCTAGGGTCAGTGTACATGAAGCATCTGTGGCGACCCGGATTCCGGATACCATATATACCCGATAGGACTATCGAATACACCTGATACAACTTGGAACCCGCGAGGCCTCCCAAGAGCCATAAAGCTCCGAAGGGAAAAAGGATTGTCATGTAGTACATTGAACTGACAGATATAACAATAAGAATTAAATTTCATTAGATCGGGTTGCTAAAGTAGCAGAAATAAAATTACATTTTTATTAACAGATTTTAAACAATTATATACCAGAGTCAAGTCCAAAGCTAAAGACAACAGTCTAGTAGTACAGTCGACAGAAAGAAAAGACGTACCAAAAAGTCGGGGGAAGCCCAACGGAGGTACCAGCTGGCAGCTACGACTCGAACTCCAGGACCCGCGGAAGCAGAACGAACACGTCACCCCACCTGAAAAGCAGGGGTGAGCCTCGTGTCACTGGCTCAGTAGGGGTCACGCGGATCCCCACTGAAAAATGCGCAGTAACACAGAACAACAGGAATAGCAGCGAGGAACAACACTAGAAAGCTGTAAAAGAAAGGGAAGCAGGAGTAGGGAACATGTATGGACGAGGGGAATAACCCGAACAGGCAAGTAGGCCTAGAAAGGGAAAGAGGAGTAGGGAGTAGCAAGGAAAAGGGAAAAATCCAAACAAAACACCCCAACCTACACATACAACATGCATGCTAAAGAAGGACTAGAAAAGACCTAGACATGCACAGGCAACACGACCGGAGTGTCATGCATCGGACAAGACACAGACCTCGAGTACAGCCATGGAAAGGCCAACCCGGAAAGGTCACAACAAACCCCACAAGTGTCTCAACTAACCGCTGCGTGCCACCGATGCGAACACGGCCGAGTCGCAGACCCACGCGGAACCACAAGAGTCTCAAGCAACTTGCTAGGCTGGGAAGCGACAAGCGAGAGGCGAAACAGGAACAAACCAAGTACTAGCCAGGGTCACGCCCGTCGGCGTCAGTCCTCTTCCCCTGACCACTTGTGCACACACTGGCTCCTGCCTAGAGCCAGGCCTCTAGCTAGTTTTTCTCCCCCCGTAGGACGCTACGGTAACCGCAGGAGCCGATGGAAACTAGCTTACAAAACCATATATCGGGGTCACCCCTCGACTGTTGGACGTCTAGGGTAACAAGAAGAGGAAGCTTGAAACGCGACGCTGAAGTACAGACACTCAAACATGCACTGTCACCCGTACCTCAAACACCGAAGGTAGCACACGAAACTGCCGACAGACTCAGAAACGTAGTCTTAGCCTTCATAGGAACATCAACCGACGTCCACGGGGAAAACGGCCAGACCACGGGAGCAACATACATCACCCTAACATGGACAGACACGCACACAAAGACCTACCCCAAAATAGCCCCTAACATCACCTAGAACGAACCCACAACACACGGCCGCACACCGAAAACCCCAACGGCCATCATGGCCACAACAGGACTGTAACGGCCTAGCACAGGCGCGTTACACGAGCCTGACGCACCAGGGCGGGCCCGTCAGATCCAACACGCTCGAACCCAAAACGCGAACAACGTAACGCACGACGGCAGGCGCGTTACGCCAACCTAATGCACAGACACAGACGCGTTACGCCAACAGACCCAACTCTGAAACTCGGACAAACAGCACGTAACGGTCCGCAACGGACGTGTTACAACCTAGTGACGCACGGGGGCAGGGCCGTTAGAGATAGCCGACACAGCCACCCAACACAGCCAAAATAGGGTGTAACGGCCTGGGGCAGGCGCGTTACACAGCCTGACGCACCAGGGGGAGCGCGTCAGAAGAACCGACTTACCCAAAACACAAAACGACAAAATAGGCGTGACACATCAGCCCGGACGCGTCAGAGAGCTGCGACGCGCCACCTCTGGACCGTCACACTCCCTCGGCCACGAAAAACTTAAAATGAACAGACACTGTGACGGTCTATCGTAGGGCCGTCAGGGACTGTGACGGTCCCTGGAACGACCGCTACACCGGTCACGGCGGAAAAATAGTGGAAACGTCAAATCGGACCATTCCACGCCCCATTCACGTCGAAGCACAGGGGAAACAACACTAGACGATGAAAAACAACTCTAGGAGGCTAAAAAGCCCACATGCATGGATTAAAACGTAAGATGGAGGCGATTCTGACGAATCGACCCAAAACGGGTCACCGGGGTTCCCAGACTCCTACCGGCCCCGAATGACAACTGATCGACACGAAACTGACATGAATAGGATCCAGACATCCCGACGGTCATTTTGACACTAACTACGTCGAGAATGGTTGCCGTTTTCTGGCGAACCTTGAAAACCCCAAAAATGACGATTTTCACTAAATCGGCCTGATCTCCCCCGATCGAGCACCAAACTATGCACGGAAGCAGGGAAAACGTGCAGAACGAAGTGGCGGTCCATCTCCCTACCTCCACCGAAGAAACCGTGCGTCGAAGCGACTAAACCACGCCGAAAACCACCGAATCACGAACGACGCCCTCTCAGAATCCACCGAGGGATCGCGCCCGCCACGCTCCATCCGCTGCTCCTTCCCGCGAACCGATTACTCGAGCACGTCCACGCCTCAACCAGCTCCGCAACGGTGCGCGCCCCGCGCCGAACGGACCAGAGACGGGAGAGAACGGAGTGAGATAGCGTGAAGTTGAAAAGGAGCAGGAGAGATAGTGGAATTGAATTTATAGAAAGAAATTAAGAAATTTTCCTAATTTCTGAAAAATCCGATTTTTGGCCCTATCTCCTAAAAATACGCAAAAATAGTCAAAACGATCGGCTCGATGAGTACATCGTCGCTGTAGCATCCACGAGTCGATGAACTGACAAATAAACTCACCGTAGGGTTCCGTAACTAGTACGAGAGAAAAATCCACACGGATCGTAAACTCAACTCGGAAGCCACAAAAGCGAACCGAAACTCACCGAAAATGATCCGAAAGACCCATTAAGGATCCAACAAAGATCCGGGACATTACATCCTCCCCTCCTTTAAGAAATTTCATCCTCGAAATTCAAGGACTAGCAAGGGTAAATAGGGAAGAACAACCCAACAACACAACCACAAAACGACCTAACGCCAGCTGAAGACTGTACTGGACTTGGCGACTCTAGAAACTGTATATATGAGATTCCCATGTACTTCACACAACAACGCTCTGATACCAACTGTGGCGACCCGGATTCCGGATACCAGATATACCCGATAGGACTATCGAATACACCTGATACCACTTGGAACCCGCGAGGCCTCCCAAGAGCGGTAAAGCTCCGAAGGGAAAAAGGATTGTCGTGTAGTACATTGAACTGACAGATATAACAGCAAGAATTTAATTTCATTAGACCGGGTTGCTAAAGTAGCAGAAATAAAAGTACATTTTTATTAATAGATTTTAAACAATTACATAGCAGAGTCAAGTCCAAAGCTAAAGACAACAGTCTAGCAGTACAGTCGACAAAAAGAAAAGACGTACCAAAAGTTAGGGGAAGCCCGACGGAGGTACCAGCTGGCAGCTACGACTCGAACTCCAGGACCCGCGAAAGCAGAACGAACACGTCACCCCACCTGAAAAGCAGGGGTGAGCCTCGTGTCACTGGCTCAGTAGGGGTCATGCGGATCCCCACTGAAAAACGCGCAGTAACAAGGAACAACAGGAACAGCAATGAGGAACAACACTAGAAAGCTGTAAAAGAAACGGAGGCAGGAGTAGGGAACAGGTATATACGAGGGGAATAACCCGAACAAGAAAGCAGGCCTAGAAAGGGAAAGAGGAGTAGGGAGCAGCATGGAAAAGGGAAAAAGTCAAACAAAACATCCCAACCTACACCTACAACAGGCATGCAAAAGAAGGACTAGAAAAGACCTAGACAGGCATAGGCAACACGACCGGAGTGTCGTGCGCTGGACAAGACACAGACCTCAAGTACAGCCACGGAAAGGCCAACCCGGATAGGTCACAACAAACCCCACAAGTGTCTCGACTAACCGCTGCGTGCCACCGACGCGAACACGGCCGAGTCGCAGACCCACGCGGAACGACAAGAGTCTCAAGCAACTCGCAAGGCTGGGTAGCGACAAGCGAGAGGCAAAACAGGAACAAACCAAGTACTAGCCAGGGTCACGCCCGTCGGCGTCAGTCCTCTGCCCCTGACCACGTGTGCCCACACTGGCTCCTGTCTAGAGCCAGGCCTCTAGGTAGTTTTTCTCCCCCCATAGGACGCTACGGTAACCGCAGGAGCTGACGGAAACTAGCTTACAATACCGTATATTGGGGTCACCCCTCGACTGCTGGACGTCTAGGGCAACGAGAAGAGGAAGCTCGAAACGCGGCGCTGAAGTACAGACAGTCGAACATGCACTGTCACCCGTACCTCAAACACCAAAGGCAGCACAAGAAACTACCGACAGACTCGGAAACATAGTCTTAACCTTCATAGGAACATCAACCGACGTCCACGGGGAAAACGGCCAGACCATGGGAGCAACAGACATCACCCTAACATAGACAGACACGCACACACAGACCTACCCCACAACAGCCCCTAACATCACCTAGAACGAACCCACAACACACGGCCGCACACCGAAAAGCCCAACGGCCATCACGGCCACAACATGACTGTAACGGCCTAGCACAGGCGCGTTACACGAGCCTGACGCATTAGGGCGAGCGCGTCAGAGCCAACACACTCGAACCCAAAACGTGAATAGCGTAACGCACGAAGGCAGGCGCATTACGCCAACCTAACACACATAAACAGACGCGTTACGCCAACAGACCCAACTCTAAAACTCGGACAAACAACACGTAACGGTCTGCGACGGACGCGTTACAACACTGTGACGCATGGGGGCAGGGCCGTTAGAGACAGCCGACACAGCCACCCAACACAGCCAAAATAGGGTGTAGCCTGGGGTAGGCGCGTTACACAGCCTGACGCACCAGGGCAGGCGCGTCAGAAGAACCGACTTACCCAAAACACAAAACGACAAAATAGGCGTGACGCATCAGCCCAGATGCGTCAGAGAGCTGTGACGCGCCACCTTTGGACCGTCACACTCCCTCGGCCATGAAAAACTTAAAATGAACAGACGCTGTGACGGTCTGTCGTAGGGCCGTCAGGGACTGTGACGGTCCTTGGAACGACCGCTACACCGGTCACGGCGGGAAAATAGTGGAAACGTCAAATCGGGCCGTTCCACGTCCCATTCACATCGAAGCGCAGGGGAAACAACACTAGACGATGAAAAACAACTCTAGGAGGCTAAAAAGCCCACTTGCATGGATTAAAATGCAAGATCGAGGCGATTCTAACGAATCGACCCAAAACGGGTCACGGGGGTTCCCGGACTCCTACCGGCCCCGAATGACAACCGATCGACATGAAACTGACATGAATGAGATCCACACATCCCGATGGTCATTTTGACACTAACTACGTCGAGAATGGTTGCCATTTTCCGGCGAACCCTGAAAACCCCAAAAATGGCGGTTTTCACTAAATCGGCCCGATCTCCCCCGATCGAGCACCAAACTATGCACGGAAGCAGGGAAAACGTGCAGAACGAAGTGGCGGTCCATCTCCCTACCTCCACCGAAGAAACCGTGCGCCCAAGCGACAAAACCATGCCGAAAACCACCGAATCACGAACGACGCCCTCTCGGAATCCACCGAGGGATCGCGCCCGCCACGCTCCATCCGCTACTCCTTCCCGCGAACCGATCACTCGAGCACGTCCACGCCTCAGCTAGCTCTGCAACGGTGCGCGCCACGCGCCGAACGGACCAGAGACGGGAGAGAACGGAGTGAGATTGCGTGAAGTTGAAAATGAGCAGGAGAGATAGTGGAATTGACTTTATAGAAAGAAATTAGGAAATTTTCCTAATTTCCAAAAAATCCAATTTTTGGCCCTATCTCCGAAAAATACGCAAAAATAGTCAAAACGATCGGCTCAACGAGTACATCATCGCTGTAGCATCCACGAGTTGATGAACTAACAAATAAACTCACCGTAGGGTTCCACAACTAGTACGAGAGAAAAACTCACACAGATCGTAAACTCAACTCGAAAGCCACAAAAGCGAACCGAAACTCACCGAAACGGATCCGAAAGACCCAATAATGATCCAACAAAGATCCGGGACATTACATCCTCCCCTCCTTTAAGAAATTTTGTCCTCGAAATTCAAGGACTAGCAAGGGGAAGTAGGCAAGAACAACCCGACAGCACAACCACAAAACGACCTAACGCCAGCTGAAGACTGTACTGGACTTAGCGACACTGGAAATTGTATATCTGAGATTCCCATGTACTTCACACAACAACGCTCTGATACCAACTGTGGCGACCCAGATTCCGGATACCAGATATACCCGATAGGACTATCGAATACACCTCATACCACCTGGAACCCGCGAGGCCTCCCAAGAGCGGTAAAGCTCCGAAGGGAAAAAGGATTGTCGTATAGTACATTGAACTGACAGATATAACAACAAGAATTAAATTTCATTAGATCGGGTTGCTAAAGTATCAGAAATAAAATTACATTTTTATTAACAGATTTTAAACAATTATATACCAGAGTCATGTCTAAAGCTAAAGACAACAGTCTAGCAGTACAGTGACAGAAAGAAAAGACGTACCAAAAAGTCAAGGGAAGCCCGACGGAGGTACCAGTTGGCAGCTACGACTCGATCTCCCGGACCCGCGGAAGCAGAACGAACACGTCACCCTACCTGAAAAGCAAGGGTGAGCCTCATGTCACTGGCTCAGTAGGGGTCATGCGGATCCCCACTGAAAAACGCGCAGTAACACGGAACAACAGGAACAACAGCGAGGAACAACACTAGAAAGCTGTAAAAGAATGGGAAGCAGGAGTAGGGAATAGGTATAGACGAGGGGAATAACCCGAACAAGCAAGCAGGCCTAGAAAGGGAAAGGGGAGTAGGGAGCCGCAAGGAAAAGGGAAAAAGCCAAACAAAACATCCCAACCTACACCTACAACAGGCATGCAAAAGAAGGACTAGAAAAGACCTAGACAAGCACAGGCAACACAACTGGAGTGTCGTGCACCGGACAAGACACAGACCTCGAGTACAGCCATGGAAAGGCCAACCCGGATAGGTCACAACAAACCCCACAAGTGTCTCGACTAACCGCTGTGTGCCACCGACGCGAACACGGCCGAGTCGCAGACCCACGCGGAACCACAAGAGTCTCAAGCAACTCGTAAGGCTGGGAAGCGACAAGCGAGAGGTGAAACAGGAACAAACCAAGTACTAGCCAGGGTCACGCCCGTCGGCGTCAGTCCTCTGCCCCTGACCACGTGTGCCCACACTGGCTCCTGCCTAGAGCCAGGCCTCTAGCTAGCTTTTCTCCCCCCGTAGGACGCTACGGTAACCATAGGAGCCGACGGAAACTAGCTTAAAAAATCGTATATCGGGGTCACCCCTCGACTGCTGGACGTCTAGGGCAACGAGAAGAGGAAGCTCGAAACGCGACGCTGAAGTACAGACAGTCGAACATGCACTGTCACCCGTACCTCAAACACCGAAGGCAGCACAAGAAACTACCGACAAACTCAGAAACGTAGTCTTAGCCTTCATAGGAACATCAACCGACGTCCACGGGGAAAACGGCCAGACCACGGGAGCAACAGACATCACCCTAACATAGACAGACACGCACACACAGACCTACCCCAAAACAGCCCCTAACATCACCTAGAACGAACCCACAACACACGGCCACACACCGAAAAGCCCATTGGCCATCACGGCCACAACAGGACTGTAACGGCCTAGCACAGGCGCGTTACACGAGCCTGACGCACCAGGGCGGGTACGTCAGAGCCAACACGCTCGAACCCAAAATGTGAACATCGTAACGCACGACGGCAAGCGCGTTACCCCAACCTAATGCACAGGAATAGACACGTTACGCCAACAGACCCAACTCTGAAACTCGGACAAATAGCATGTAACGGTTTACGACGGACGAGTTACAACACTGTGACGCACGGGGGCAGGGCCGTTAGAGACAGCCGACACAGCCACCCAACACAGCCAAAACAGGGTGTAACGGCCTGGGGCAGGCGCGTTACACAGCCTGATGCACCAAGGCGAGCGTGTCAGAAGAACCGACTTACCCAAAATACAAAACGACAAAATAGGCGTGACGCATCAACCCGGATGCATCAGAGAGCTGTGACGCGCCACCTCTGGACCGTCACACTCCCTCGGCCACAAAAAACTTAAAATGAACATACGCTGTGACGGTCTGTCGTAGGGCCACCAGGGACTGTGACGGTCCCTGGAACGACCGCTACACCGGTCACGGCGGGAAAACAGTGGAAACATCAAATCGGGCCGTTCCACGCCCCATTCACGCCGAAGCGCAGGGGAAACAACACTAGACGATGAAAAACAACTCTAGGACGCTAAAAAGCCCACATGCATGGATTAAAACGCAAGATCGAGGCGATTCTGACGAATCGACCCAAAATGGGTCACTGGGGTTCCCAGACTCCTACCGGCCCCGAATGACAACCGATCGACACGAAACTGACATGAATGGGATCCAGACATCCCGGCGGTCATTTTGACACTAACTACGTCGAGAATGGTTACCGTTTTTCGGCAAACCCTGAAAACCCCAAAAATGACGGTTTTCACTAAATCGGCCCGATCTCCCCCGATTGAGCACCAAACTATGCACGGAAGTAGGGAAACCGTGCAGAACAAAGTGGCGGTCCATCTCCCTACCTCCATCGAAGAAACCGTGCGCCGAAGCGACTAAACCATGCCGAAAACCACCGAATCACGAACGACGCCCTCTCGGAATCCACCGAGGGATCACGCTCGCCACGCTCCATCCGCTGCTCCTTCCCACGAACCGATCACTCGAGCACGTCCACACCTCAGCCAGCTCCGCAAGGGTGCGCGCCCCGCGTCGAACGGACCAGAGACGGGAGAGAACGGAGTGAGATAGCATGAAGTTGAAAATGAGTAGGAGAGATAGTGGAATTGAATTTATAGAAAGAAATTAGGAAATTTTCCTAATTTCTGAAAAATCCAATTTTTGGCCCTATCTCCGAAAAATACGCAAAAATAGTCAAAACGATCGGCTCGACGAGTACATCATCGCTGTAGCATCCACGAGTCGATGAACTGACAAATAAACTCACCGTAGGGTTCCGTAACTAGTACGAGAGAAAAACCCACACAGATCGTAAACTCAACTCGGAAGCCACAAAAGCGAACTGAAACTCACCGAAAAGGATCCGAAAGACCCAATAAGGATCCAACAAAGATCCGGGACATTACATCCTCCCTTCCTTTAAGAAATTTTGTCCTTGAAATTCAAGGACTAGCAAGGGTAAGCAGGGAAGAACAACCCGACAACACAACCACAAAACGACCTAACGCCAGCTGAAGACTGTACTGGACTTAGCGACTCTGGAAACTGTATATCTGAGATTCCCATGTACTTCACACAACAACGCTCTGATACCAATTGTGCCGACCCGGATTCCGGATACCAGATATACCCGATAGGACTATCGAATACACCAGATACCACTTGGAACCCGTGAGGCCTCCCAAGAGCGGTAAAGCTCCGAAGGGAAAAAGGATTATCGTGTAGTACATTGAACTGACAGATATAACAGCAAGAATTAAATTTCATTAGATCGGGTTGCTAAAGTAGTAGAAATGCAATTACATTTTTATTAACAGATTTTAAACAATTATATACCAGAGTCAAGTCCAAAGCTAAAGATAATAGTCTAGCAGTACAGTCGACAGAAAGAAAAGACGTACCAAAAAGTCAGGGGAAGCCCGACGGAGGTACTAGCTGGCAGCTACGACTCGAACTCCAGGACCCGCGGAAGCAGAACGAACACGTCACCCCACCTGAAAAGCAGGGGTGAGCCTCGTGTCACTGGCTTAGTAGGGGTCACGTAGATTTCCACTGAAAAATGCGCAGTAACACGGAATAACAGGAACAGCAGCAAGGAACAGCACTAGAAAGCTGTAAAAGAAAGGGAAGCAGGAGTAGGGAACAGGTATGGACGAGGGGAATAACCCGAATAGGCAAGCAGGCCTATAAAATGAAAGAGGAGTAGGGAGCTGCAAGGAAAACAGAAAAAGCCAAACAAAACACCCCAACCTACACCTACAATAGACATGCAAAAGAAGGACTAGAAAAGACCTAGACATGCACAGGCAACACGACCGGAGTGTCGTGCACCGGACAAGACACAGACCTCGATTACAGCCATGGAAAGGCCAACCCGGATAGGTCACAACAAACCCCACAAGTGTCTTGACTAACCGCTGCGTGCCACCGATGCGAACACGGCCGAGTCACAGACCCACGCGGAACCACAAGAGTCTTAAGCAACTCGCAAGGCTGGGAAGCGACAAAGGAGAGGTGAAACAGGAACAAACCAAGTACTAGCCAGGGTCACGCCAGTCGACGTCAGTCCTTTGCCCTTGACAATGTGTGCACACACTGGCTCCTGCCTAGAGCCAGGCCTCTAGCTAGTTTTTCTCCCCCCGTAGGACGCTACGGTTACCGTAGGAGCCGACGAAAACTAGCTTACAAAACCGTATATCGGGGTCACCCCTCGACGGCTGGACGTCTAGGGCAACGAGAATAGGAAGCTCGAAACGCGGTGCTAAAGTATAGATAGTCGAACATGCACTGTCACCTATACCTCAAACACCGAAGGCAGCACAAGAAACTATCGACAGACTCAGAAACGTAGTCTTAGCCTTCATAGGAACATCAACCGACGTCTACGGGGAAAACGTCCAGACCACAGGAGCAACAGACATCACCCTAACATAGACAGACACGAACACACAGACCTACCCCAAAACAGCCCCTAACATCACGTAGAACGAACCCACAACACACGGGCGCACACCGAAAAGCCCAACGGCCACAACAGGACTATAACGGCCTAGCACAGGCGTGTTACACGAGCCTGACGCACCAGGGCGGGCGCGTCAGAGCCAACACGCTCGAACCCAAAATGTGAACAGCGTAACGCATGATGGCAGGCGCGTTACGCCAACCTAACGCAACGACACAGACACGTTACGCCAACAGACCCAACTCTGAAACTCGGACAAACATCACGTAACGGTCCGCGACGGACGCGTTGCAGCACTGTGACGCACGGGGGCAGGGCCGTTAGAGATAGCCGACACAGCCACCCAACACAGCCAAAATAGGGTGTAACGGCCTGGGGTAGGCGCGTTACACATCCTGACGCACCAGGGCGGGCGGGTCAGAAGAACCGACTTACCCCAAACACAAAATGACAAAATAGGCGTGACGCATCAGCCCGGACGCGTCAGAGAGCTGTGACGCGCCACCTCTGGACCGTCACACTCCCTCGGCCATGAAAAACTTAAAATGAACAGACGTTGTGACGGTCTGTCGTAGGGCCGTCAGGGACTGTGACGGTCCCTGGAACGACCGCAACACCGGTCACGGCGAGAAAACAGTGGAAATGTCAAATCGGGCCGTTCCACGCCCCATTCACGCCGAAGCGTAGGGGAAACAACACTAGATGATGAAAAATAACTCTAAGAGGCTAAAAAGCCCACATGCATGGATTAAAACGCAAGATCGAGGCGATTCTGACTAATCGACCCAAAATGGGTCACCGGGGTTCCCGGACTCCTACCGGCCCCGAATGACAACCGATCGACACGAAACTGACATGAATGGGATCAAGACATCCCGACGGTCATTTTGACACTAACTACGTCGAGAATGGTCGCCGTTTTTCGGCGAACCCTGAAAACCCCAAAAATGACGGTTTTCACTAAACCGGCCCGATCTCCCCCGATCAAGCACCAAACTATGCACGGAAGCAGGGAAAACATGCAGAACGAAGTGGCGAAACATGCAGAACGAAGTGGCGATCCATCTCCCTACCTCCACCGAAGATACCGTGCGCCGAAGCGACTAAACCATGCCGAAAACCACCGAATCACGAATGACGCCCTCTCGGAATCCACCGAGGGATCGCGCCCGCCACGCCCCATCCGCTGCTCCTTCCAGCGAACCGATCACTCGAGCACGTCCGCGCCTCAGCCAGCTCCGCAACAGTGCGTGCACCCCGCCGAACGGACCAGAGACGGGAGAGAACGGAGTGAGATAGCGTGAAGTTGAAAATGAGCAGGAGAGATAGTGGAATTGAATTTATAGAAAGAAATTAGGAAATTTTCGTAATTTCTCAAAAATCCGATTTTTGGCCTTATCTCCGAAAAATACTCAAAAATAGTCAAAATGATCGGCTCGATGAGTACATCGTCGCTGTAGCATCCACGAGTCGATGAACTGACAAATAAACTCACCGTAGGGTTCCGTAACTAGTACGAGAGAAAAACCCACACGGATCGTAAACTCAACTCGGAAGCCACAAAAGTGAACCGAAACTCACTGAAAAGGATCCGAAAGACCCAATAAGGATCCAACAAAGATCCGGGACATTACAGCATCTAAGTCTGTGCACATGTGGAGTTTCATAGTCTGGGCATATATAGGTCTGTGCATATCTAGGGTCCGTGCACATGCAACATTTAGAGTCTGAGCACATATAGGTCTGTGCATATCTAGGGTCAGTGCACATGCAACATCTAGGTCTGTGCACATGAAGAAACCAGGGTCGATGCACATGTAGATTTAGGTCACCAAGTCTGTGCATCAAGTCCATACTTAAAGCATTTCAATAATCACACAATTCTTTGGACTAAGCATCTTATTTCTCTAAATATTGTCAAAGTATGCATTTTAATGAAACAAATGTTTGACGAAATGTCCTTCTCCTTATTAATAGGATTTAGTTACACATTAAGTGGACTGAGAGTAGCAGAGACTCATGTGGGCACATGATCCAAGTTTCAAGATAATGAAACACGTGATTCAAGATCGCTTGCTCTCCAAGAACACTCAGCCACGTGATCTCTTTCCAATTACTAGATCTGACATGTGGTATCTCGAAATGCACGGGGACATGGCTGCCATGCGCCCAAATCAGGAGCTCGTGAGACCACTAGTCTTGTACCCTATATAAAGGCAGCCCAACAGTCGAATTCAATACATAGACAGTGAGAAAAAAAGAGAGATAAGAGTAGATCTGAAGATGAAGAGAAAAAGAGCAAGAGAGGGAGAACAATCTAAAGAGTAAAAGAGATTATTGCTGAGAGGAAAAATAGAGTGTCGTATCTGTGAGAGAGAGAGATTATCAGAGAAGTAAAAAGAGAGATAGCAGAGAAGAGCTGGTGAGTTCGTGAGAAGAAAAATAGAGATAGAGAGAGAGCTCGAAAGAGAAGATTGAGTGCATCCAGAGTTCCTTGAAGATCTGATCATGCTGGCCTCTAGATCAGATCCAAGCCAACTTGCTCCTACAAGAGCTATATTCCTTCCTGCTTTTAGTTCGTATTTTCCTATTTCATTTTTTTATTTCTTGTCCGGATATCAAGCTGTGTGTCAGCATTGCAGAGGATTGGTTCCTCTAGACAGCAAGTTATAACGCTCAGCTGTAGCAAGCTGTGATGCTCAGCGAAAGCAAGCTGTGATGCTCAGCGGATGCAAGCAAGCTGTGATGATCAGCAGTTCAAGCTGTGAGTCAGCAGAAGCCTCACTCATGTTTGAGTGGGGGATGTACGTAAGTCTGTGGTAGCAGATCGAACCATCTAAAAATTCCAGTGCATCATGGTTTGTCTTGCCTACATTTCCATATCCTATATCCTCTTTCTAAGGTAACACACGTGGTTCATAATTGGAGTTTTTCTGTATGAGATCTATATTTTACTTCATTATGTTAATCTGACCGAGTATAAATTCCATGATAGCAACTCTGTGTGATTGAGTATTGACAGTTGATTGGTTGATTGCCATCTGCGTTATCATTCTCTTTTCACATTTGCAAGCTTATGTGAACTTCAATTACTTCAGTTCAGAATAGTACTTTTTGGTATACGTTAAGTGTTTGAAGTTTGTTTTGTGTGAGCAATTTGTTCCATTTAGTTTTCCTTATTCCAGTTTGTGTGGGACGAGTGTTTTTAAATTCCGTAATATTTTTAAAGGTGATCCATTCACCCCCCCTCTGGATCCGTGCCTAGCACCCCAACATAAATGGGTAGTCGACCATGGGACTGATCGTATAATCCGAGCAATTCATAGTCGGGGAAACGGGAAGTTAATGTGAAAACGGGAGCTAATATTCCCCAGCAAAGGGTCAACATGAGTTGTACTTAGACGAGTAAACCCTTGAAGACCATTGGGAACAAAATTAATGACCCTCTACATAGTCGTTCGAATGAACGGGGGCGTGTATCCCTTATGCCCACTGGAGAAGAACCACTCAGATTAGGAACCAGGGAAACGGCAATAATCGATCGATGTGCAAGTGCGGTTAGCGCATAAACACACAAATACACATGATCGATGATCAATATGAGAGGAAATGAACAAAATGAAAGATGGTATGAGAGAAATAAGAGTTATGCAAACTATGAATTATTCAACGCTCTTAACAGTGGCAACATGCTACATTAAATTGAAAACGAGAGGGAAAATCACTAGAGCTTACAGTAGATAATACAAAGGGAAATAAAGGGGAAGGGGAGTTGTAGCCCGAATTGGGCGTCGTCGAAGGGAGAGCCACCTTCTCCTCTCTAGAGTGCTACCCGATCTCTCTTCCTCTCTACTATACTCTCTATTCTCTCCTCTCTAGATGGCCCCTCGTATCCCTTCTCTGTTGCCTCCCTGTTGGAATTCTCTCCGTCTTCTTCTCTCTGGAGTTCCCTCTTTCTTCACCCCCAAGCTTCTCTATCTCTCCTTTTTTGTTCTTGTTCTCCCCTTTTCCTTGTTTGCAGCAGCCACTTTTATATAGGACGGGGGCTCATCCTAATATGGCGTGAGGACTTTGCGCATCGGATGACCAACCTTGGAGCTTTTTGCATGCCGATTCATCGTGACGCCGGATCAACGTGTGCGACGCCGGTTTAAGGCTTCCTCAACCCATTTCTAGCATCTTTTGGCCCATTTAGCTTGTTTAGGCCTATTTCGTGTTCATTTTCTTCTTTTGTGATGGTTAGCTAATTGACTGGCTTGCCTTGTTGTCTGGACTTTTGATTATTTCTTCGAGGATGGTCCCGAATATTTTTATGAGCTCTTGAGCCTTATTTTAGCAGTTGTCCTTTGTAGCCGAGCATCTTTCCTTTTTTTCCCTTGATCTTCATCTTTTGTTCGGCTCCCGCCGTTCTTTTTCTTCTTTTCTTTTTTTTCTTCTCTGCCGGCGTAAAAGCACTCGGTCAGAGCTTAAAACCTGTAGAAACAAAAGTTAAGAAAAATTAGAGATATTTTCAATGTCAACAATGTCCAAAGTTCCCAAATGCCATAAGCAACTACAGCAAGAGTAAAAAAACCAATCATAGATTTTTTCTTCACAGCTGGGATTGAATTTAATATCAGGGCTTTAGCTGTATTACCCCAAATCTGCAAGCCTTTACCCTGGAAGGAAGACCAAATATAAGAAGCCCACTCACTATTAACCAAGATATGATTAATGTCCTCCTCATAATGAACCTCATGGCAAAGACATTTGGAACAAATAGGAATACTAAGTGATCTAACATTAGCATCAATGGGCAGACAATTAAAAATGATCTTCCAAAGGAGCATAGAAAGCTTGATTGGCAGCCATTTGGACCAAATACGATCCCAAAAGGGATGAGGCTCATCCGAAAAATGGCCACCCATGTTTTTGTAAACAGATGAAACAGAGCAATCACCATTGGGAGATAAACTCCAAACTTCCTTGTCTACATTTTGGGAAAGATTCACATGACTGATTACTCTCTTGAATTCAGGTGGAAGAAATATCTCTATAAATAACTTATCCTCTTGGGTGGGGTGAAAAATAATATCTCGGACGGTGGCCTTTATGTTGGGAATATTTTCATTGGAGATATACGAAGCCAAGCTTCGATTACCTAACCAAATGTCCTGAAAAAAATTAGAATAGCAACCATCACCAATGACAATTCTTTTGTGCTGCAGAATTTGATTTTTTGCTTGTAACCAGCATCTCCTGGCATGCCCTTTCATGGCTTTGAAGTTGACATCATTAATATGGCATCGTCGGATATATTTAGCCCCGAAGAAATCATCCCATGATGAACTAGAATGCAAAGCCTTCCACATCATTTTAACACGCAGAGCTATTTCCATATGCCTCAGAGACAAAATGCCAAGCCCACCACAAGAAACCGGCTTGCAAATATCCTTCCAAGATCTCCAATGCCTTCTCTTACCCTGCTTAGAGGAACCCCAGAAAAAATTAGCAAAAGAGCGCTCTAAAGTCTGATGTATTCCAGTATGTAGGGGAGAGGAAGCCAATGAATAAATAGGAATAGATGTAAGGACATGCTTGATTAAAATTACCCTTGCACCCTGTGAAAGGAATTTACCTGCCAACCTTCAATACGCTCTTGAATAGAAGAAACAATACCAGCAAAATGGACTTTCATAGTCCTTCCCAGAACCAAAGGGAACCCCAGATACTTGTGGGGGAAAGAATGCCGAGAAAAACTAGTAATGTCCTCATTTTTTTGTCCTAAAGCAACATTAGCTCCGGAATGAATGAAGAAACAACTTTTCCCCACATTGATGAGTTGCCCAGAAGCGCTTTCATAAGCTCGTAAAATAGTCATAAGATTTCTAATAGAAATAGCAGTAGCCTTGCCAAAGATTAAAGTATCATTTGCAAATAAAATATGAGATATGGAAGGGCACCTACGAGGGCCAACAAACCAACCCACCAGACCCTTTATATAAGCTTCATGAAGCGAGCGACTTAAAACTTCCTCTACAAGAATGAACAGAGAAGGAGCAATTGGATCACCTTGACGAATCCCCTAGAGGATCTGAAGAATCCTGCTGAGTCACCATTCAGCAATACTAAAAACCAACAATTACTCACCATTATTTCAATAAGATTGATAAAAGAAACACTGAAACCAAACCGTTTCAAAATAGCAAATAATAAGTCCCACTCAAGTCGATCATATGCCTTAGCCATATCCAGTTTAAAAATAACATTACTTCCTCTAGTTTTCCTGCCCAGCTCATGGACCATTTCTTGTGCAAGCGCAATATCTTCCATAATGTATCTCCCTTTCACAAAGGTAGTTTGCTCCGTGGAAATAAGATTTGGCAAGATAATGGCTAACCTGTTACTGATTATCTTAGATATAATCTTGTAAAAGAAGTTGCACAAACTAATAGGTCGATAATAAGCAATCTCAGAAGCATTATTGACTTTGGGAATGAGAGCAATAAGGGTGGCAGTAACACATCTGGGAAGAGTCTTCCGAGCCATAAAGAATTCATGTATGGCACTGACCACTGTTTCAGCAATCACAGGCCAAGCTTTGTGGAAAAATGCCCCCGTGAACCCATCAGGACCAGGAGCACTGTCAGGGGACATGGAAAAAACAACATCATGAATTTCAGCTTCATTGGGGATAGCACACAGGAAGGCATTATCTTCTAATGACACCACATGAGGGATACTATTAATAATGTCACCATCAATATAATGTTGCTGGGATGTAAATGCTTTTTGAAAATGAGCAACAACAATATCCTTCATCTCCTCATGATCAGTGGTTAGGATTCCTGCTGAATTACGAAGGTGAGGAATAAGATTTCTCCTCCGATTAGCAACAGTTGTCATGTGAAATTTTTTTGTATTTCTATCTCCTTCAACAAGCCAGCGAGCTCGTGATTTCTGTCTCCAAAAGCATTCATGCTGTAGCAAACGGTCCGCAAGCACGGACTTAGCATTCTCAAGGTTGGCAAAGTTGGACTGCGTGGGGTGAATATCATATAAATGTTCTGCCTTCAAAACAAAATCTTCAGCAGCCACAAGGTTACTGTGAACATTACCAAATACCCGCTTGTTCCACCCCTGACGCATATTTCTCAAAGATTTTAATTTAAGGCATAATGTAATTATGGAAGAGGAAGCAAGAGGACTGGTGCGCCAACATAGCTCCACATCCACCATGAACTGTTCATGACCCGTCCACATTTGTTGAAAATAGAATCTACTCATAAATCTACCAAGGGAGGATAATTTAACAAGGAGTGGTGCATGGTCTGAAGCCTCCCTAGAAAGATGCTCAACGGTAATTGGAAATAAGTTCAGCCACGTAGCATTAGTGAGAACCCTATCCAGCCTAGCCCATATGCCCTTGCCACCTTGTTGGTTATTATGCCAGGTGTATTTCGAGCCCAAAAAATCAGCATCTGTAAGAGCACAATCATTAACATAGTCCTTAAACTCAGAGACAGCCCTCAAATAAGGAGGGTTACCCCCAAGCTTCTCATCAATGTCAAGAATAAAGTTGAAATCCCCGGCCACAAGCCAAGGCCCATTAATCTGAGAGTTTAATTGATCCAAGGAAGCCCAAAGAGAACATCTTTCCATAACAGAGTATTTAGTGTTGAATCCCTATGGTTTTGATGATGGTTTTGATGATGTCTCACACTATAAATCAATCCTCTATGTTTAGATTAATGTTGTTTCATCATGTGAGTAAGTACAGTTTATTTGGTTGTCAGATAAGCATGCTATTATGATTTTATCTACACTTTGCTTAGCTGGTTTTGACAGCAGTGGCTCGACCCAACCTTGCTGATGCGTCGACTCATCTATTCTTTGGGGTAACTCCTTCAAGTCTGTACATCGGGCACTTTCTAACTGAAGTCTACACACTGGCATTAGAATTCCAAGTCTGTACACTGCCCGACCAACTAAGTCTGCACTTTGCAAAAATCAGTTCAGCTCAACCCTATACATCCTTCCAATCCTCAACTCTATACATTGGAGTGTCAAGCTTAATGTCTATACATCGTGTCGTGTTTGCAAAGTCTGAACAGCGTCCGTTGTCAAGACTCCTTGAAGTCTGTACATCGGACTGCTTCTTTTGAAGTCTACACCTTGGCTCGTTCTCTTCTGCAAAGTATGTTCATTAGACTGTGGCGAAGTCTATACATTCGGCTCCTTGGGCAAAGTCTATACATCGCATAGTCTGCACATTGCCTTCAGCCCAAGTGCTCAAAGCCAAGTCTATACAACGCCAACCCAACACATTGAACAGCTCTCCATGTCTATACACTGGACTTCATTTCTCTAAAGTCTATTCATTGTTGTTTGAATTGCAAGTCCATACACTGGAAACTCCTCATTTGATTGAGTCTGTGCATTGAGCTCAACGTTAACACTAAGTCTATACACTTCTTTCTTGTTACTGAAGGGAGCAGGGTCGACGCCTGAAGCTTAAAGCGTCCACGCATCAGTAGACGAAGCTTTCACATCGTCTCCTATTGCGTCAACGCCACAAGCAAGCAGCGTCGACGCAGCAGTTAAAGAAACAGAGACTCTTACAAGCGATGAAGCCTTCACGAAATCTTCCACTGCGTCAACGCCATCAACAAGCAGTGTCGACGCAGCGGCTTAAGAGATGCCAGTATAGAAATGTACACGTTCGTGCGTCAACGCCACCAACTGGCAGCGTCGACGCAGCAGTCCAAGAAAGGGACGACTTATCTCTGGATGCCTTCAATACGTCAACGCAATATGCTGATAACGTCGACGCAGCTCGCCTATCTGTTGAAGACTTGAACACTGGACTGCCGATACCGTTGCGTCAATGCAATAGGCTGATGGAGTCGACGCAGCGGTTAAGAAGTTTGATGATTTCTGATGACTGCGTCAACTCTTTGGAGCAAGTGAGTTGACGCCATCCACCTCCAGTTGCTGAGCGTACTGGTGCTGGGCACGTGATCCGAGGATAAGGAAAATACCCAGATGAGGACACGTGGTCTGACAGCCTGCTGGATGCTGCCACGTAGTCCGAACTCTTAGGGCGGGAACTGTGGAAGCCACACGCGCCCTGCTGCTGCTCCAGGTATAAAATGGAGCCTTCGTCTTAAGATGAAGGTTGATCGAAGAAGAAGTCTGGAGAGCATATACGTCCTTCGATCCAGAAAAGGAAAGAAAAGTGCAGAGAGAAAGAAAGAGAAAGGAAAAGAGCAGAGAGTTCAATATCTGAGAGGAGTTTGGTCGAGAGAGAGAGAGAGAGTGTGTGCTGATTGATGAATTGCTTCATTTGAAGCTACATTTGTATTGGGTTTCAGAACCGATTCCTTCTCATTATTTTTCGTTTTCCACTTTGCTTTCGTTTATTTTTCGTCCTTCTATTCTGATCTGAATTGTTATCCCTCCGGTGTGTGCAGGAAGGGAGTATTACTCCAGTTTCCCTCTGTGTTGCAGAGGAAGAGAGATCGGTGATCTCTGGTGGTGTTAGTGACTGGCTGTCATTAACAGTTTCTCTCCGGTGTGTGGAGGAAGGGAGAGGATTCTCTGGTTGTGTTCTAGCTAGGAGCTAGAACATGTTTCAGGTTCTGTGGGTGGCAGAACTTGATTGAGGGATTTGTTTCCCTTGGTGTTCAAGCTGTGTGGCAGCACGTTGTTCGCAGACTGAGTCTGCATTGATCTAGCATCGTCTAGTGGAATCCTCACTCTAGTTGGAGTGAGGGGTGGATGTAGATTGCGGACTGCAATCGAACCACCTAAAAAACCGAGTGCCTCCTCTGTGGTTTGCTATTGTTCTCTACGCTCTTCATCTGCTCGGCTCTTTGCTTCCATGTGATTCGCTCTTCATTCTCATTTACATCCCTCTGTGTACGGTTTAAGGAGGTGCGTTAGCAGTAGAAAATATATTCCGCTTAAGTTTCTACAAATTGGGAGTGATCTATTCATCCCCCCCCTTCTATATCACTCTTGCTGCGCTAACACTTGGTATCAGAGTAGGTTTACGCCATGTGGATGAACGGTCAAGGAAATGGTGGTGGTCCTAGAACCTCCAGGGCGAAGGTCAATCCATTAGTCGCCCTCCTTATTTCGATGGTAGTAACTATCTGTTTTGGAAGAACAGGATGGAAGTGTTCATCAGAGCTCAGAGTCATAAATTATGGAGAGTAATCACGGTGGGGCCATATGAGCTGCCACCAAACGAGGATGCTTGGACAGATGATCATGTGAAGCTCTCATCACTCAACTGGACGGCGCTGAACATAATCCAGTGTGCTGTTCATCCAGAGGAATATGCTCATATATCTGCATACAGAACTGCCAAGCGAATGTGGGATGAGCTGCAATTGATCTATGAAGGTACAGCTCAAGTGAAAGCCTCGAAGGTAAACCTCTACACTTCTAAGTATGAAATGTTTAAGATGAATGCAGATGTGAATATAACCGAAATGTATGCCAGGTTATCCTTGATCACTAACACTCTTAAAGGGCTAGGGAAGGATCTTGCTGAGGCAGATATAGTCAGGAAAATCCTTGGATCTTTATCCCCGGCATGGCACACTAAGGCCACTGTGATTGAGGAGTCAAAAGATTTGACTGTCTTAACTGTGAATGAACTCATAGGATCCCTGATGACCTATGAGATGAATTTCCAAGGAGGTGGAGAAGGAAGTGAGAGGAAGGGTAAAAATGTAGCTCTAAGAGCTTCCCGCAACAAGGGTAGTAACCGTGGGAGCAGCAGCAGTAGCCCCGAGTTTGAGTCCGAGCTTGAAGGTTTATCAAATCTCGACCAGGAGGAGCAGGCAATGCTCACTAGACAGTTCAGAAAATTTTTGAAGAAAAAGGGAAAGATCTTTAGGAAGAAGAAGCCACAACCCTTTAACAAGAATGCTGAATTTACCAGTTACAGGGATAGAAATCCTAAGAAACTGACTTGTTTTAATTGTAACAAACAGGGGCACATGAGAGGCGAATGCCCAGACCTCCAGAAGAAGGGTCCTTATCTTCAGAAGAAAAACATAAAGGTGCAGAAGAAGAAGAAGCCACAGGCGATGGTCTGCACATGGAGCGAGGAAGAAGAAGATCCCGAAGATGCTTCCTCAGAAGAATATGAAGATGGAATTTGCCTTATGGCAAACAGTGAAGAGGAGGTAATAAACGTTTTTGAAAATTTCTCAATTGATGACTGGGAGGATGCTTATGGTGATTTGTTAGATAAATTTAATTCTCTTAGCAAAGAACACAGAGTTCTGAAAAGAAAATTCAACACAAATATTGAAGAACAAACTCTGGTCTGTGAGGAAATTGAAAAGCTAAAAGAACAACTAGAAGAAATGACCTCACTAAGGAAAGAGAATGATAAGCTTAAGGGAGAAATTCAAGAAAGTCAAAAATAGCTCAATGAATTCAAAACTAAAATTGAAGAAAGCATGAATGAAATTAGAGTGAATTCAGAGAAATATGAAGCTGTGAAGAAAGTAAATGCTGAACTCCTAAAGAATTCTGAGTTTCTTCAAAAGGAGCTGGAAGACAAACAGAAAGTCTTAGAAAAGTTTATCCAAGGAAAGACTAGCCTAGATGCTATACTAGGGACTAGGGTCAATTTCAATAAGGAAGGTCTAGGCTATGACCCAACCAACAAGAGACCCTTGTAATTCAAGACCATCACCTTCTGTCTAGAGAAGGGAAAAGAAAAGCTGGACACACCATCCAGCTCAAACAGCTCTAAGGGAATTCAAAGTCCTAAAGAAAACACAAAAATCAGTACTGGACAACCATTTAAGATGGGAATGAATTTTGTGAAGAATAACACTAAACCCACTTACCAGAACACAAATGGTAGATGGACCAAGAAAGTAAATCAGAATAAGAGCTGGAATTACAACAATCAGATGGGTCCAAACAGGACCTACTCGAGAAATAACTTTCATGGTCAAAGATATACTAATCAACAAGCCTACAGGAAGTTTCCTAGGAATAGGAAGACTAATGAATGGAATAGAACTCACTTCTCCAGTTCAGCTGGATTCAACTTTAATAAACCAGAAAGGAAGGTGCCAGAGAAAACCATGCTGAAACAAATCTAGATACCTAAACACTTGATCAGAGATTTGAACAATGTCCTTGGACCCAACTCATCCTGGGTTCCAAATCAATCTGCTTGATATATTTGTGTAGGTCGGCCTGGCAGCTGAAGACAACAAGTGGTACCTCGACAGTGGCTGCTCCAGGCATATGACAGGAGACCGATCCAAGTTCAGCAAGATAGAGATGAAGCCAGGGGGTATGGTCAAGTTTGGAGGAAAGAACAAAGGTAAAATTATTGGAGTTGGCACAGTAGGTAAGTCTTCCACAAATTCCATTGAAAAAGTATTACTTGTGGAAGGGCTTCAACACAACCTGATTAGCATTAGCTAATTATGTGACAGGGGTCACAAGGTTGTATTTGATGATAGTTCATGTAAAATCCTTGAAACAAATTCTGACATGGTTAAATTTGTAGCCAACATGATTAATAATGTCTACATTGTAGACTTAGATGAGAATTCTGAATCTACTATTTGCTTATCTGCCAATTCTGAAAATGATGCCTTTGAATGGCATAGACGTCTAGGTCATGCTAGCTTTTCAACTTTAAATAAATTGGTCAAGCATGATTTAGTTAGAGGCATGCCTAGAATTAAATTCAACTCAATATGAAAAGCATGTGATGCCTGTGCTCTAGGCAAACAGACCATAAATTCTTTTAAATTAAGATCTGAGCCATTGTCTTCTAGACCAATGGAACTTCTTCATATGGACCTTTTCGGTCCAACTAGAACTCAGAGTCTTAATGGAAACAAGTTTGACTATGTCATCATAGATGACTTCTCCAGATATTCATGGATATTTTTCTTAGCAAATAAGAGTGATGCATTTCAGAAGTTTAATCTGTTTTTCAATAAGGTCAAACAAGAAGGGAAGTACAAGGTTAGCTCTATTCAATCTGACCATGGAGGTGAGTTTGAAAACTCCATGTTTACTGAACTTTGTGACAAAGAAGGACTAACTCACATGTTTTCTTCTCCCAGGACACCTGAACAGAATGGGATCGTGGAGAGAAGAAATAGAACAGTGGTGGAAATGGCCCGAACCATGTTGATTGAAAGTAAGTTACCTAGAAGGTTTTGGGCAGAAGCGGCCAATACAGCAACCTACATAATCAACAGGGCCATGGTAAGACCCATACACAAGAAAACACCCTATGAGCTTCTAAAAGGTAAGAAACTAAACTTGTTTCATTTCAGAATTTTTGGAGTAAAATGTTTTATTCATAACAATGATAAGAAAGATTTAGACAAGTTTGAAGCCAAGAGTTCACCTGGAATATTCTTGGGTTACTCTGAAGTGTCAAGGGCATATAGGGTATTTAACGTATCAGATCAGAAAGTGGAAGAATCTCCACACATTCTTTTTAGTGAAAAGAAAGATGTTTCTAATGTTGAAAATCTTGACAGGGACTCCAATCATGGTGGAGATTTTCTAGAAAACCAACAAGAAGAAGAGAAGACTCAGCAGAATAGAGAAACAAATTCCCCAAATCAGGAAGGTCCAAGAGAAACAGGTGAGTCTTCAACAAATATTAGATTCCTTAAAGACCATCCTTTAGATAATGTCATAGGCAACCCTGAAGAACCTCTTCGGACTAGGTCTCATTTTAGAAATGTGAATAATGATGACTTAATTGCTTTAGTCTCACAAATTGAACCCAAAATAGTAGAAGAGGCCTTAGCTGATCAAGCTTGGGTCAATGCTATGAGTGAGGAATTAGGTCAGTTTGAAAGGAATAATGTCTGGGAGCTTGTCCCAAGACCAGATGGTATTAATGTCATAGGAACCAAGTGGGTGTTCAAAAATAAGATGAATGAAGATGGAATTATCTCGAGGAATAAAGCCAGACTAGTAGCCAAAGGCTACTGTCAGGAATTCGGCGTAGACTTTGATGAATCCTATGCACCTGTTGCTAGGATGGAAGCTATAAGACTGTTGCTTGCCTTTGCATGCTCAAAGAACATTAAACTCCAACAAATGGATGTTAAAAGTGCTTTTTTAAATGGAGTTATTAAAGAAGAAGTGTTCGTTGAACAACCTCCTAGATTTCAATTTTCTCCTCAACCTAACCAAGTTTTCAGGTTAAACAAAGCCTTGTATGGTCTAAAGCAGGCTCCAAGAGCTTGGTATGAAAGATTGTCTGAATTTCTGATCAGCAAGGGCTACAAAAGAGGTAAAGTTGATCAGACTTTATTTACCAAGGGCATGAATAAAGATCTCATCATAGTTCAGGTATATGTAGATGACATTGTATTTGGATCAACTAGGCATGAACTATGTGATGAATTTTCTACCATGATGTCTGCTGAATTTGAAATGAGCTTGGTTGGAGAACTAAAATATTTTCTTGGATTGCAGGTACAGCAGCTAGAAGATGGGTGCTTCATCAACCAAACCAAATACACAATGGAACTGTTCAAAAGGTTTGGCATGGAAAACTTAAAGCACATTACTACACCCATGGACACCAATACATCATTGGATGCAGATGAGACAGGTAAAGAAGTAAATGCCAAACTTTATAGAGGTATGATTGGATCACTTCTTTACTTGACAGCCTCTAGACCTAATATACAATTCAGTGTAGGAATGTGTGCAAGGTATCAGTCTAGACCCACTGAACTACACTTAACTGCAGTTAAAAGAATCTTCAGATATTTGTCAACTAGTCACTCTCTTGGTTTAGGGTTTCCTGCATCTCACACACTTAACCAAGTAGCATACATAGATGCTGACTATGCAGGCTGTAAACTAGACAGGAAAAGCACAAGTGGCCATTGTGAATTCTTGGGTGGGTGTTTAGTGTCTTGGGGCTCCAAGAAACAACATTCTGTGGCCCTCTCCACTGCAGAAGCTGAATATGTGGCTGCAGGGAGTTGTGGAACACAAGTCATATGGATTAAACACCAGCTTCAGGACTACCAAGTAGACCTGGGGTGCACACCTATTTACTGTGGTAATACTAGTGCCATCAATCTTGCTAAAAATCCTGTTTTGCATTCACGAACCAAACACATAGAGATAATACATCATTTTATAAGAGATGAGGTGTCTAAGAATAATTTTGAACTGATTCATGTAGGCACAGATAATCAGATTGCTGACATATTCACAAAACCTCTGGATAATGAAAAAATTTTCACATTGAGAAGAGAATTAGGCTTATGCAAATTGTCTTAATTATGAAGCTTGTTCTTGTTGTGAGAGGGAGTTGTGGCTATCTGATGTTTAACCTTCTTGCATGCTGGTTTAAGGGGGAGTTCAGAATGCTTACTGGTTAGCTGTCAGGAATGCTCTAAATAAAGGGGAAGCCTTGAGATTTTGCTGGAATATTTCATTGAGGAATGCTATGTCTTAGGGGGAGCTGAGTTGTGATGTGAGAAGAGAAGTTCTTTGACATATTCAAAAAGGGTTGTCCAGATGTGTACCTTTGCTGGTCTTGCACGACTGATTTAGTGTGGTTCTCTCAGAAAGTAGAGTGTCACTTATCTCTTAAGTCTATAAGTCAATGACTCTAATCTCCAAATTAGAATATTTCCTTTGGTACTCCTTCAGAGATCTGGACTAATTGCATAAAGTATATCTTCCTACATTGTCATTGATTATGGTTTAGGCCAAAAACTTGTATGTCTTGATATCTGACCCAATCAACTTGAAATCTAGACTTCAAGACTCAATTCAAGAAAAGTCCTTTTTGGTATTGTCTTCAATCATTCTATCTCTTTAACTCAAGGGCTTAACTGAACAAACTTGTTCTGTTTTGATCACTGAGAAACTGGGAGCTTCATCAATGAAATGAATATTTCTCTCAAGTCATGAGGTGTCAAATGCTTAAAATAAATGAAAAGTCATGACAGAGTAATGGTGGCTTGCTGGTGAGTAACTGGGGACTCTGGCCTCTAATCAAGGTGTTTCCTCATGTCAAAAGCCACAGTTACTAACTCTGTTCCTTAATAAAAAAAAGGAAGGAAGTAATGAGGTACTCACTCTGAGTAACTGGGGATTCAGGCCTCTAATCAAGGTGTCTCCCTAATGTCAAAGGAAGTGAACTACCAACTTACTCATTGATCTTCTTGAAAATCATTTCCAACAAAAATTCCTTGTTGTTATGCAACTAATGGATTGCTTGTCTTCAATACCTTGAGAACACCTCTCTGATTTAGTCTCATGCTGTCTTGTGGAATAGTTGAATGATCAGCTATATCTGGCCATACTTGTGAACTCCTGCTCTAAATCATCCACTATGTATGCTGATAAACTTGTCCATCATTCCACCTCTTTACTGTGTACTAAAGTCTCAAGAATCCTCTCTTGAGATTAGAAACTCACTTATTCTCTTAAGACCTACTCGTGACTTTCTCCACTAAGAAGTTACTGTCCTCAGTCCTCATGTTTCCAGCACTATCATACATTCTGCAGTTCTTTTTGCTGATGTGAAAGGGGGAGAGGAGCTTGCAATATGAGTGAGTATTGGACAAGGAGCTTGCAATATGAGTGAGTATTGGACTTGTCTGGAGTTGGTTATAAGTTGTGGGGGAGATGAGGATGCGAGTGTGTTGCAGGGAATGTTTAATTCATCTGTATGAGCATGCCTTGAATGTATTTTGCTTGTTGCAGCTGGTATTAACTTCTTGTTGAAACTTGATATTGCTTGATTCATAGTGTTGTCATCATCAAAAAGGGGGAGATTGTTGAATCCCTATAGTTTTGATGATGGTTTTGATGATGTCTCACACTATAAATCAATCCTCTATGTTTAGATTAATGTTGTTTCATCATGTGAGTAAGTACAGTTTATTTGGTTGTCAGATAAGCATGCTATTATGATTTTATCTACACTTTGCTTAGCTGGTTTTGACAGCAGTGGCTCGACCCAACCTTGCTGATGCGTCGACTCATCTATTCTTTGGGGTAACTCCTTCAAGTCTGTACATCGGGCACTTTCTAACTAAAGTCTACACACTGGCATTAGAATTCCAAGTCTGTACACTGCCCGACCAACTAAGTCTACACTTTACAAAAATCAGTTCAGCTCAACCCTATACATCCTTCCAATCCTCAACTCTATACATTGGAGTGTCAAGCTTAATGTCTATACATCGTGTCATGTTTGCAAAGTCTGAACAGCGTCCGTTGTCAAGACTCCTTGAAGTATGTACATCGGACTGCTTCTTTTGAAGTCTACACCTTGGCTCGTTCTCTTCTACAAAGTATGTTCATTAGACTGTGGTGAAGTCTATACATTCGGCTCCTTGGGCAAAGTCTATACATCGCATAGTCTACACATTGCCTTCAGCCCAAGTGCTCAAAGCCAAGTCTATACAACGCCAACCCAACACATTGAATAGCTCTCCATGTCTATACACTAGACTTCATTTCTCTAAAGTCTATTCATTGTTGTTTGAATTGCAAGTCCATACACTGGAAACTCCTCATTTGATTGAGTCTGTGCATTGAGCTCAACGTTAACACTAAGTCTATACACTTCTTTCTTGTTGCTGAAGGGAGCAGGGTCGACGCCTGAAGCTTAAAGCGTCCACGCATCAGTAGATGAAGCTTTCACGTCGTCTCCTATTGCGTCAACGCCACAAGCAAGCAGCGTCGACGCAGCAGTTAAAGAAACAGAGACTCTTACAAGCGATGAAGCCTTCACGAAATCTTCCACTGCGTCAACGCCATCAACAAGCAGCATCGACGCAGCGGCTTAAGAGATGCCAGTATAGAAATGTACACGTTCGTGCGTCAACGCCACCAACTGGTAGCGTCGACGCAGTAGTCCAAGAAAGGGACGACTTATCTATGGATGCCTTCAATACGTCAACGCAATATGCTGATAACGTCGACGCAGCTCGCCTATCTGTTGAAGACTTGAACACTGGACTGCCGATATCGTTGCGTCAACGCAATAGGCTGATGGAGTCGACACAGCGGTTAAGAAGTTTGAAGATTTCTGATGACTGCGTCAACTCTTTGGAGCAAGTGAGTTGACGCCATCCACCTCCAGTTGCTGAGCGTACTGGTGCTGGGCACGTGATCCGAGGATAAGGAAAATGCCCAGATGAGGACACGTGGTCTGACAACTTGCTGGATGCTGCCACGTAGTCCGAACTCTTAGGGCGGGAACTGTGGAAGCCACACGCGCCCTGCTGCTGCTCCAGGTATAAAATGGAGCCTTCGTCTTAAGATGAAGGTTGATCGAAGAAGAAGCCTGGAGAGCATATACGTCCTTCGATCCAGAAAAGGAAAGAAAAGTGCAGAGAGAAAGAAAGAGAAAGGAAAAGAGCAGAGAGTTCAATACTTGAGAGGAGTTTGGTCGAGAGAGAGAGAGAGAGTGTGCTGATTGATGAATTGCTTCATTTGAAGCTACATTTGTATTGGGTTTCAGAACCGATTCCTTCTCTTTATTTTTCGTTTTCCACTTTGCTTTCGTTTATTTTTCATCCTTCTATTCTGATCTGAATTGTTATCCCTCCGGTGTGTGCAGGAAGGGAGTATTACTCCAGTTTCCCTCTGTGTTGCAGAGGAAGAGAGATCGGTGATCTCTGGTGGTGTTAGTGACTGGCTGTCATTAACAGTTTCCCTCCGGTGTGTGGAGGAAGGGAGAGGATTCTCTGGTTGTGTTCTAGCTGGGAGCTAGAACAGGTTTCAGGTTCTGTGGGTGGCAGAACTTGATTGAGGGATTTGTTTCCCTTGGTGTTCAAGCTGTGTGGCAGCACGTTGTTCGCAGACAGTGTCTGCATTGATCTAGCATCGTCTAGTGGAATCCTCACTCTAGTTGGAGTGAGGGGTGGATGTACATTACGGACTACAATCGAACCACCTAAAAAACCGAGTGCCTCCTCTGTGGTTTGCTATTGTTCTCTACGCTCTTCATCTGTTGGGCTCTTTGCTTCCATGTGATTCGCTCTTCATTCTCATTTACATCCCTCTGTGTACGGTTTAAGGAGGTGCGTTAGCAGTAGAAAATATATTCCGCTTAAGTTTCTACAAATTGGGAGTGATCTATTCATCCCCCCCCTTCTATATCACTCTTGCTGCGCTAACACTTGGTATCAGAGCAGGTTTACGCCATGTGGACGAACGGTCAAGGAAATGGTGGTGGTCCTAGAACCTTCATGGCCGAAGGTCAATCCATTAGTCGCCCTCCTTATTTCGATGGTAGTAACTATCTGTTTTGGAAGAACAGGATGGAAGTGTTCATTAGAGCTCAGAGTCGTAAATTGTGGAGAGTAATCACGGTGGGGCCATATGAGCTGCCACCAAACGAGGATGCTTGGACAGATGATCATGTGAAGCTCTCGTCACTCAACTGGACGGCGCTGAACATAATCCAGTGTGCTGTTCATCCAGAGGAATATGCTCGTATATCTGCATACAGAACTGCCAAGCGAATGTGGGATGAGCTGCAATTGATCTATGAAGGTACAGCTCAAGTGAAAGCCTCGAAGGTAAACCTCTACACTTCTAAGTATGAAATGTTTAAGATGAATGCAGATGAGAATATAACCGAAATGTATGCCAGGTTATCCTTGATTACTAACACTCTTAAAGGGCTAGGGAAGGATCTTGCTGAGGCAGATATAGTCAGGAAAATCCTTAGATCTTTATCCCCGGCATGGCACACTAAGGCCACTGTGATTGAGGAGTCAAAAGATTTGACTGTCTTAACTGTGAATGAACTCATAGGATCCCTGATGACCTATGAGATGAATTTCCAAGGAGGTGGAGAAGGAAGTGAGAGGAAGGGTAAAAATGTAGCTCTAAGAGCTTCCCGCAACAAGGGTAGTAACAGTGGGAGCAGCAGCAGTAGCCCCGAGTTTGAGTCCGAGCTTGAAGGTTTATCAAATCTCGACCAGGAGGAGCAGGCAATGCTCACTAGACAGTTCAGAAAATTTTTGAAGAAAAAGGGAAAGATCTTTAGGAAGAAGAAGCCACAACCCTTTAACAAGAATGCTGAATTTACCAGTTACAGGGATAGAAATCCTAAGAAACTGACTTATTTTAATTGTAACAAACAGGGACACATGAGAGGCAAATGCCCAGACCTCCAGAAGAAGGGTCCTTATCTTCAGAAGAAAAACATAAAGGTGCAGAAGAAGAAAAAGCCACAGGCGATGGTCTGCACATGGAGCGAGGAAGAAGAAGATCCCGAAGATGCTTCCTCAGAAGAATATGAAGATGGAATTTGCCTTATGGCAAACAGTGAAGAGGAGGTAATAAATATTTTTGAAAATTTCTCAATTGATGACTAGGAGGATGCTTATGGTGATTTGTTAGATAAATTTAATTCTCTTAGCAAAGAGCACAGAGTTCTGAAAAGAAAATTCAACACAAATATTGAAGAACAAACTCTGGTCTATGAGGAAAATGAAAAGCTAAAAGAACAACTAGAAGAAATGGCCTCACTAAGTAAAGAGAATGATAAGCTTAAGGGAGAAATTCAAGAAAGTCAAAAATAGCTCAATGAATTCAAAACTAAAATTAAAGAAAGCATGAATGAAATTAGAGTGAATTCAGAGAAATATGAAGCTGTGAAGAAAGTAAATGCTGAACTCCTAAAGAATTCTGAGTTTCTTCAAAAGGAGCTGGAAGACAAACAGAAAGTCTTAGAAAAGTTTATCCAAGGAAAGACTAGCCTAGATGCTATACTAGGGACTAGGGTCAATTTCAGTAAGGAAGGTCTAGGCTATGACCCAACCAACAAGAGACCCTTGCAATTCAAGACCATCACCTTCTGTCCTAGAGAAGGGAAAAGAAAAGCTGGACACACCATCCAGCTCAAACAGCTCTAAGGGAATTCAAAGTCCTAAAGAAAACACAAAAATCAGTACTGGACAACAATTTAAGATGGGAATGAATTTTATGAAGAATAACACTAAGCCCACTTACCGAACACAAATGGTAGATGGACCAAGAAAGTAAATCAGAATAAGAGCTGGAATTACAACAATCAGATGGGTCCAAACAGGACCTACTCGAGAAATAACTTTCATGGTCAAAGATATACTAATCAACAAGCCTACAGGAAGTTTCCTAGGAATAGGAAGACTAATGAATGGAATAGAACTCACTTCTCCAGTTCAGCTGGATTCAACTTTAATAAACCAGAAAGGAAGGTGCCAGAGAAAACCATGCTGAAACAAATCTGGATACCTAAACACTTGATCAGAGATTTGAACAATGTCCTTGGACCCAACTCATCCTGGGTTCCAAATCAATCTGCTTGATATATTTGTGTAGGTCGGCCTGGCAGCTGAAGACAACAAGTGGTACCTCGATAGTGGCTGCTCCAGGCATATGACAGGAGACCGATCCAAGTTCAGCAAGATAGAGATGAAGCCAGGGGGTATGGTCAAGTTTGGAGGAAAGAACAAAGGTAAAATTATTGGAGTTGGCACAGTAGGTAAGTCTTCCACAAATTCATTGAAAAAGTATTACTTGTGGAAGGGCTTCAACACAACCTGATTAGCATTAGCCAATTATGTGACAGGGGTCACAGGGTTGTATTTGATGATAGTTCATGTAAAATCCTTGAAACAAATTCTGACATGGTTAAATTTGTAGCCAACAGGATTAATAATGTCTACATTGTAGACTTAGATGAGAATTCTGAATCTACTATTTGCTTATCTGCCAATTCTGAAAATGATGCCTTTGAATGGCATAGACGTCTAGGTCATGCTAGCTTTTCAACTTTAAATAAATTGGTCAAGCATGATTTAGTTAGAGGCATGCCTAGAATTAAATTCAACTCAATATCAAAAGCATGTGATGCCTGTGCTCTAGGCAAACATACCAGAAATTCTTTTAAATTAAGATCTGAGCCATTGTCTTCTAGACCAATGGAACTTCTTCATATGGACCTTTTCGGTCCAACTAGAACTCAGAGTCTTAATGGAAACAGGTTTGGCTATGTCATCATAGATGACTTCTCCAGATATTCATGGATATTTTTCTTAGCAAATAAGAGTGATGCATTTCAAAAGTTTAATCTATTTTTCAATAAGGTCAAACAAGAAGGGAAGTACAAGGTTAGCTCTATTCAATCTGACCATGGAGGTGAGTTTGAAAACTCCATGTTTACTGAACTTTGTGACAAAGAAGGACTAACTCACAGGTTTTCTTCTCCCAGGACACCTGAACAGAATGGGATCGTGGAGAGAAGAAATAGAACAGTGGTGGAAATGGCCCGAACCATGTTGATTGAAAGTAAGTTACCTAGAAGGTTTTGGGCAGAAGCGGCCAATACAGCAACCTACATAATCAACAGGGCCATGGTAAGACCCATACACAAGAAAACACCCTATGAGCTTCTAAAAGGTAAGAAACCAAACTTGTTTCATTTCAGAATTTTTGGAGCAAAATGTTTTATTCATAACAATGATAAGAAAGATTTAGACAAGTTTGAAGCCAAGAGTTCACCTGGAATATTCTTGGGTTACTCTGAAGTGTCAAGGCATATAGGGTATTTAACGTATCAGATCAGAAAGTGGAAGAATCTCCACACATTCTTTTTAGTGAAAAGAAAGATGTTTCTAATGTTGAAAATCTTGACAGGGACTCCAATCATGGTGGAGATTTTCTAGAAAACCAACAAGAAGAAGAGAAGACTCAGCAGAATGGAGAAACAAATTCCCCAAATCAGGAAGGTCCAAGAGAAACAGGTGAGTCTTCAACAAATATTAGATTCCTTAAAGACCATCCTTTAGATAATGTCATAGGCAACCCTGAAGAACCTCTTCGGACTAGGTCTCATTTTAGAAATGTGAATAATGATGACTTAATTGCTTTAGTCTCACAAATTGAACCCAAAATAGTAGAAGAGGCCTTAGCTGATCAAGCTTGGGTCAATGCTATGAGTGAGGAATTAGGTCAGTTTGAAAGGAATAATGTCTGGGAGCTTGTCCCAAGACCAGATGGTATTAATGTCATAGGAACCAAGTGGGTGTCAAAAATAAGATGAATGAAGATGGAATTATCTCGAGGAATAAAGCCAGACTAGTAGCCAAAGGCTACTGTCAGGAATTCGGCGTAGACTTTGATGAATCCTATGCACCTGTTGCTAGGATGGAATCTATAAGACTGTTGCTTACCTTTGCATGCTTAAAGAACTTTAAACTCCAATAAATGGATGTTAAAAGTGCTTTTTTAAATGGAGTTATTAAAGAAGATGTGTTCGTTGAACAACCTCCTGGATTTCAATTTTCTCCTCAACCTAACCAAGTTTTCAGGTTAAACAAAGCCTTGTATGGTCTAAAGCAGGCTCCAAGAGCTTGGTATGAAAGATTGTCTGAATTTCTGATCAGCAAGGGCTACAAAAGAAGTAAAGTTGATCAAACTTTATTTACCAAGGGCATGAATAAAGATCTCATCATAGTTCAGGTATATGTAGATGACATTGTATTTGGATCAACTAGGCATGAACTATGTGATGAATTTTCTACCATGATGACTGCTGAATTTGAAATGAGCTTGGTTGGAGAACTGAAATATTTTCTTGGATTGCAGGTACAGCATCTAGAAGATGGGTGCTTCATCAACCAAACCAAATACACAATGGAACTGTTCAAAAGGTTTGGCATGGAAAACTTAAAACACATTACTACACCCATGGGCACCAATACATCATTGGATGCAGATGAGACAGGTAAAGAAGTAAATGCCAAACTTTATAGAGGTATGATTGGATCACTTCTTTACTTGACAGCCTCTAGACCTGATATACAATTCAGTGTAGGAATGTGTGCAAGGTATCAGTCTAGACCCACTGAACTACACTTAGCTGTAGTTAAAAGAATCTTCAGATATTTGTCAGCTAGTCACTCTCTTGGTTTATGGTTTCCTGCATCTCACACACTTAACCTAGTAGCATACATAGATACTGACTATGCAGGCTGTAAACTAGATAGGAAAAGCACAAGTGGCCATTGTGAATTCTTGGGTGGGTGTTTAGTGTCTTGGGGCTCCAAGAAACAACATTCTGTGGCCCTCTCCACTGCAGAAGCTGAATATATGTGGCTGCAGGGAGTTGTGGAACACAAGTCATATGGATTAAACACCAGCTTCAGGACTACCAAGTAGACCTGGGGTGCACACCTATTTACTGTGATAATACTAGTGCCATAAATCTTGCTAAAAATCCTGTTTTGCATTCACGAACCAAACACATAGAGATAAGACATCATTTTATAAGAGATGAGGTGTCTAAGAATAATTTTGAACTGATTCATGTAGGCACAGATAATCAGATTGCTGACATATTCACAAAACCTCTGGATAATGAAAAATTTTCCACATTGAGAAGAGAATTAGGCATATACAAATTGTCTTAATTATGAAGCCTGTTCTTGTTGTGAGGGGGAGTTGTGGCTATCTGATGTTTATCCTTCTTGCATGCTGGTTTAAGGGGGAGTTCAGAATGCTTACTGGTTAGCTGTCAGGAATGCTCTAAATAAAGGGGAAGCCTTGAGATTTTGCTGGAATATTTCATTGAGGAATGCTATGTCTTAGGGGGAGCTGAGTTGTGATGTGAGAAGAGAAGTTCTTTGACAGATTCAAAAAGGGCTGTCCAGATGTGTACCTTTGCTGGTCTTGCATGACTGATTTAGTGTGGTTCTCTCAGAAAGTAGAGTGTCACTTATCTCTTAAGTCTATAAGTCAATGACTCTAATCTCCAAATTAGAATCTTTCCTTTGGTACTCCTTCAGAGATCTGGACTAATTGCATAAAGTATATCTTCCTACATTGTCATTGATTATGGTTCAGGCCAAAAACTTGTATGTCTTGATATCTGACCCAATCAACTTGAAATCTAGACTTCAAGACTCAATTCAAGAAAAGTCCTTTTTGGTATTATCTTCAATCATTCTATCTCTTTAACTCAAGGGCTTAACTGAACAAACTTGTTCTGTTTTGATCACTGAGAAACTGGGAGCTTCATCAATGAAATGAATATTTCTCCCAAGTCATGAGGTGTCAAATGCTTAAAATAAATGAAAAGTCATGACAGAGCAATGGTAGCTTGCTGGTGAGTAACTAGGGACTCTGGCCTCTAATCAAGGTGTTTCCTCATGTCAAAAGCCATAGTTACTAACTCTGTTCCTTAATAAAAAAAAAAGGAAGGAAGTAATGAGATACTCACTTTGAGTAATTGGGGATTCAGGCCTCTAATCAAGGTGTCTCCCTAATGTCAAAGGAAGTGAACTACCAACTTACTCATTGATCTTCTTGAAAATCATTTCCAACAAAAATTCCTTGTTGTTATGCAACTAATGGATTGCTTGTCTTCAATACCTTGAGAACACCTCTCTGATTTAGTCTCATGCTGTCTTGTGGAATAGTTGAATGATCAGCTATATCTGGCCATACTTGTGAACTCCTGCTCTAAATCATCCACTATGTATGCTGATAAACTTGTCCATCATTCCACCTCTTTACTGTGTACTAAAGTCTCAAGAATCCTTTCTTGAGATTAGAAACTCACTTATTCTCTTAAGACCTACTCGTGACTTTCTGCACTAAGAAGTTACTGTCCTCAGTCCTCATGTTTCCAACACTGTCATACATTCTGTAGTTCTTTTTGCTGATGTCAAAGGGGGAGAGGAGCTTGCAATATGAGTGAGTATTGGACAAGGAGCTTGCAATATGAGTGAGTATTGGACTTGTCTGGAGTTGGTTATAAGTTGTGGGGGAGATGAGGATGCGAGTGTGTTGCAGGGAATGTTTAATTCATCTGTATGAGCATGCCTTGAATGTATTTTGCTTGTTGCAGCTGGTATTAACTTCTTGTTGAAACTTGATATTGCTTGATTCATAGTGTTGTCATCATCAAAAAGGGGGAGATTGTTGAATCCCTATAGTTTTGATGATGGTTTTGATGATGTCTCACACTATAAATCAATCCTCTATGTTTAGATTAATGTTGTTTCATCATGTGAGTAAGTACAGTTTATTTGGTTGTCAGATAAGCATGCTATTATGATTTTATCTACACTTTGCTTAGCTGGTTTTGACAGCAGTGGGTCGACCCAACCTTGCTGATGCGTCGACTCATCTATTCTTTGGGGTAACTCCTTCAAGTCTGTACATCGGGCACTGGTGAGGACACGCGCCGCATCACTCGACAGAGCACACGGAGCACGTCAGCATCTCTTTGGCTAGGCGACTACGGCATCGACTAGAGGATCTTTTTCTCATTTGAGGCCATGTTGGGCCTTGGTTTAGTCCCTGCGTGGACACTTTTATTAGTTGTGTGGACCTTTGTAGGCCAATTGGGGCCAATTAGGCTTTACTTGAGTCTTTTATGCTTATTAGGTAGTAGTTGGGGTTATTGGGCCACTTCCTTGGTTCAAGCCTTGGCCCATTGGGCATGGCTGCCCAACCTGGGCTTGGCCCACCTGGAGATGTGCGCCCCCATCCTTAGGGTTAGGGTTTGGGCGCCCCCTCCCCTCTTTCCCTCCTCTTGGAAGGTGGCAGCCGCCCCTCTCCTAGATTTTAGGAAGAGGGGTGCGGCCCCCCCCTTTCCTTCCCCATTCGGTCACCCCCCTCCCTCCTTTGGCCGCCCCCCATCCCCCAATCCACTCCTAGAATCTAGGAGTGGTGCGCATCCTTTTCCCCCCCTAGCCCATTGCGCATTCCCCCTTTCCCTTGTGGCTAGGGTTTCAAACCTAGCATTTCCCCTCCCCATATAAAAGATCTCTTGTATTTTCTTTAGAGAATTATTGAATAGAATTGAGAAGCTTTTGCTGAAGGTGGCTGCGCCCCATCCTTTGTTCCTCCTTGCTCCTGCGACGGGAGCAAGCTCGGGGTGTGACTCCCCAACCCTCGGTGCGACGCCGAGGGCCCCTTTCTCCCCTATCCCTTCTCAAGTTCTAGTTCGGTGCGCCCAGATTTCTCCTCCAAGAGCAGCGACGTCCATCCCCTGTTCGTGAGGATCTTGGGCGACCAGCCCATTTTTTTTGGTTCTGCTACGAATCGCCGACGCGTGCGAGGTGGTCTCGCCTCATTCAGAGATCGGCACCGCCCGTGGCAATTTTTCTCGCGAGCGCGCACAGGACCCCTCTCCCTGCGGGCCTGGTTCTGTTCGCCCCATTACAAAAATCCCACAGGACGGACGTCTGCGAGTTTGGGCACGGGATCTTCACCGATCGTACCTCTCCCCGTCCTCTGTCCAACGCCGCCGACCTCGCGTCGTTCCGACGTCCGAGCTGCTCGTGGCATCCGTTCCCGTGAAGTCACGCAGGTCTGCCCTGCCCAACCGGCGCCAGAACCACCAGCGGACTTCAGAGCCTGCTGCTCTCAGCCTCGATCAGATCTGATCGAACCCTTCGGGCGGGACCTGCTGCTCTGCGTCCCCGACGTCCTCCCACAAGCGGGGCCTCGTTCGCCTACTGGAGCAGCGAGTTACCATTTTCCCCGCTCGACAGCGCAGTTCTGGGAGCAGATTCCTTGTCCCCACTTGCAGGTGCGGCCACGGCTTCCACGGACGGAATCTGAGCACGCCTTTTGGCCGAGGCTTCCTCCTGAGACCTAACTACGCGTCCTCGCTGATGGCGCCCCAATCGGACTCTGGATCCATTCGTGGGAACGTTTACCACCGAGTCGCGCGTTGCTGCGATTCTGCCGATCGTCATCCGGACCCTCCTCGTGGCCAACCCTTCACCGAGTGCTGCCCGTCAGCCCGTGTATCGGCCGCCCCGAATGGAATTGTTGTAGCCTGTTATCTCCCTGCGAGGAGTGGGCACCATTGCTGGCTTGTACCTATTCTTTCATTGTGTGTATCGGGGTTGTCGGTCTCGGCCGGGGTTCCTTCCCCACGCCTAGGCGTGGAGGTACGTGCGACGCTCCCCCCCTTGGCATTTTGCTTTACTAGTATGTGATCTTATATGCCGCGTGAGAGCGTAGGGATCCTAGCTAGCATTCAACACCGCGAGATCGTGAGTGAGAGTATCCCATTCCGTGGCCCTAGTCGAGCACCGAGCTCGGACTAGACTCCTATAGTTGCGCGTCGGCTCCTTTCCCGCTTTGATCCACTCGCTTCCCTCATAGGGACGACCGTGGACTTGGGTTTCTTGTTGAGAGACGCCTCTCTTCGGAGGAATAGTACGGAGGTCGATCACTCGGCTTGCCTTGTCACGTGTGAGTGCTGGCCGCACTTGGTCTTCATCATAGGTTTAGTCCATTTGTCAGTTCCGTCCCGCGTCAAATTTGGTATCAGAGCATGGTCGTCCAGTTTGTCCCTACAGACTGAGGTCCTAGGCCATGTCGAGTCATTAGATTTGCTGGAGTTCATTTGAGTCCATAGGTCTACTACTTGCATTGGAGTCCATTGTTGCGTTAGGAGTTTTCTGTCTAGGTTCGTGTCTAGTACCCTTTTCATCCTTGTCCCTTAGAGTCTTGCATGCCCACCCGGCGTGGTACATCCTACCATCGCCCTATCCAGATGGCTGACCCTAGGAATCCCGTCCCAGATGACCTATCCCTGCAGGAGATGATCGAGACCCTGAGTCTCCACTTTAGGGACCACGCCGATCGGATGGAGGGCCGGATGAAGGCCATGGAGGATCGGCTGGGAGATGTGGAGGGTCGGGTTGAGGCCTCTAACCGGACCATCCAAGGTCTGGTTGATCGCCCCCAGGGTAGAGCCCCACCGGTAGATGTTCCCGAGCAGGCCCATGGCCAACGTGACCCTGCTCCTCGACCCGACCAGCCTAGGGGAGGCAATAGGAGACCCCACGTGCATGAGGTAGATGATTTTGGGTCCGATAATGAGAGTGAGGGCTATGGCCGTGATCGCCACGGCCATCGGTATTATAGGGATGAGGAAGATGAGCGTCTCCTTAGATCCGTTCGGGTGGACCCTCCTACCTTTGATGGGTCATTGGACCCCGATGTTTTTAGTGATTGGGCTGCTAGTATGGATCGTTATTTTGAGTGGGTCGACATGGCAGAACATCGGAAAGTCCGATATGCCAAGATGAAGTTGATTGGCAGGGCCCAAACCTACTGGGCCAATGTGGAGAGCCTAGTGAGACGTCAGGGCACACCCCCAATTGAGACGTGGGTAGATATGAAAGAGAAGCTCCGGCAGAAGTACGTCCCTCGTTCCTACCGACACCGGTTAGTTGATCGGTGGCAGACCCTTAGTCAGGGGAACCGGCCTGTGGCAGAATACATCGCCGAATTTGATGATTGTCTCCTGCGATGTGGAGTCTCGGAGGAAGCCATCATGACTATAGCCCGCTTCCGTCGAGGTCTGCGACGGAACCTCCAGATTGAGTTACTCCGCCGCCACGTGGCTACCTTAGATGAGGCGTACCAGGTCGCTCGTGATATGGAGCTGTTTGAGTTTGAGTTTGTGCCCGATCAGCGCCCCGCTCCCACATACCCTGGTGGGACGGACTCTCGCACTAGCACAGGACAGTATGCGAGGGGACCCGTGGCCCGACCACAGGACCCCACTCGTCCGGATTTTGCTCCTAGGCCCCGGCCTCCACCTCCCCAGAGGGACTATCCACCTCGCCCCCAGGCCCCAGCTCCCGCACCCCCTCGGCCCCAGCAGCCCACTATTCCTACCCGACCTCAGCTTCCACCACCCCCGGCCCGTCGTGATGACAAGGGAAAGGGGCCGATGATTGGTGGAGCACCGCAGGGCTCTAGGCCGCGTGGAGATTGTTATCGATGCAGGGGGGTCGGCCATTATGCTGCTCTGTGCCCTTCTCGGCAGCAGACCGTGGCCTTTGGAGATACCTCAGCAGGTGAGGCCGCACCCGAGGTCGAGCCTGTCAGTTATGAGGCAGACCCAGAGCTCGCCGAGGAGTTCTTTGATGAGTTGTTAGAGGGAGAGTCGTCAGGTGTCCAGGGCACGCAGTGCCAGGATGGTGTTCAGCTAGGTGTTGTCAGGTGCGTCTTGACCCAGCCTTTGGTGAGTGATGACTGGCGTCGCACCACCATTTTTCACACCTTTTGCAGGCTGGGTGGGAAGGTCTGTAAGGTGATTATTGATAGTGGGAGTTGCATTAATGCCATTTCCACGGGTACAGTGAAACGCTTGGGGTTAACCCCCGTGGACCATCCCTCCCCTTATCGTGTGTCATGGGTAGACACCACCTCTATTCCAGTCAGGCAGCGATGTCTGGTGCCTTTGCAGTTCCACGCCTACCAGGAGGAGATTTGGTGTGACGTGTTGCCTATGGAGGTAGGCAGCATTATCTTAGGGAGACCCTGGCTTTTCGATAGAGATGCTACCCTCCATGGCCGGTCGAACACATGCACCTTCGATCACAAAGGCCAGAGGATCACCCTTCATCCATCCCAGCCGACACGCCCTCCCGTTCGGGGTCCCACTGGGCCTAGTACCCCCAGCACTGATATTCCTGGGCCCAGTACCCCATCTTTGGCTCCGACCACGACACCCCCTCCTGTTGCTCCCACCCCGATTGATCCTCCGACTAGGAGGCTGATGCTTATTAGTCCCCGGGAGATGGAGCGCGAATTCATGAGAGGGGACCCCATCTACGCTGTCGTTGTTCGGGAGAGGGTTAGTGAGGCGGAGGGTGAGCTCCCTTCTGATGTTGCTGTTGTCCTTCAGGAGTTTTCTGATGTTTTCCCTGCTGAGTTGCCTGAGGGTCTTCCCCCCATGTGGGATATACAGCACGCTATTGATTTGATCCCGGGGTCATCTCTACCCAACTTACCCCATTTTAGGATGAGCCCCGCTGATCATGCTGAGCTCCTGCGTCAGATTGAGGAGTTACTGGCTAGGGGATACATTCGTGAGAGCATGAGCCCTTGTGCCGTCCCTGCATTACTTGCCCCAAAGAAAGACGGTACTTGGAGGATGTGTGTAGACAGCCGTGCAATCAATAAGATCACGGTGAAGTACAGATTTCCCATTCCCCGCTTGGATGATATGTTGGATATGATGGCGGGAGCCACTGTGTTTTCCAAGATAGATTTAAAGAGTGGCTATCACCAGGTGAGAGTCAGGCCTGGTGATGAATGGAAGACGGCCTTTAAGACCAAGGATGGTCTTTATGAGTGGCTGGTCATGCCCTTTGGGCTGACCAATGCTCCCAGCACCTTTATGCGGCTGATGACCCAGGTTCTACGGCCATTGATTGGGGTCTTCGTGGTTGTCTATTTCGATGATATTCTCATTTATAGCCGCACCCGGGAGGACCACCTAGAACACCTTAGGCAGGTCTGTCTTATTCTGAGGAGAGAGAGCCTTTATGCTAACCCGAAGAAGTGTGCTTTCATGACTACACAGGTCACTTTCTTGGGGTTCATTGTATCTAGTGATGGAGTCTCCGCCGACCCGGAGAAGGTCAGGGCTATAGTGGAGTGGCCCGAACCTCGCACCCTGCACGATGTCCGTAGTTTTCACGGGCTGGCGACCTTCTATCGCCGATTCATTCGAGGTTTCAGTTCCATCACCGCCCCCATCACTGATTGCATTCGAAAAGGGGCGTTTGAGTGGACCAGGGCCGCTTCGGCTGCATTTGCGCTCCTCAAGGAGCGCATGACCCAGGCACCTATCCTTCATCTACCGGATTTCACGAAGGTGTTTGAGGTCTCTTGCGATGCCTCTGGGGTTGGTATTGGAGGAGTTCTGAGTCAGGAGGCTCACCCCGTTGCCTTTTTTAGCGAGAAGTTGTGCGATGCCCGACTGCGTTATTCTACATACGACAAGGAGTTCTACGCAGTCGTGCAGGCTCTGCGGCATTGGAGACACTATCTTCTACACCAGGAGTTCGTCCTATTTTCTGATCATGAGGCACTCCGATATCTCCATGCCCAGAAGAAACTCAACTCTCGTCATAGTCGTTGGGTAGAGTTCCTCCAGGAGTATACTTTTGTGCTGAGGCACAAGGCCGGTGTGGAGAACCGGGTAGCTGATGCTTTGAGCCGCCGTGCTCACCTTTTGACCACCATGAGTGTAGAGGTGGTGGGGATGGATAGGATGAGGGAGTTGTACGCTGATTGTCCGGACTTCGGTCCGATCTACACCACCCTCCAGGCAGGCCCGTCCCGAGAGTATTCGGATTACATGCTGCATGACGATTATCTTTTCCATGGGAGTCGCTTATGTGTTCCGCGGACCTCGGTTCGCGATTTTCTTGCTTGGGAGATGCATGCTGGCGGTCTAGCCGGCCACTTCGGCCGGAATAAGACCATCGAGGCAGTTGAGCATCGCTTCTATTGGCCTAGCCTGAAGCGTGATGTTGCCCGGATCGTGGCCCAGTGCCGCATTTGCGCTATGGCCAAGCAGAGGAAGCAGAATACTGGCCTATATACTCCCCTCCCCGTGCCGGACAGTCCATGGCAGGACATCAGCATGGACTTTGTGTTAGGTCTGCCCCGTACCTCGCGTCGTCATGATTCCATTTTCATGGTGGTAGACAGGTTCTCTAAGATGGCTTTGTTTATTCCCTGTTCCAAGACATCTGACGCCTCTAGAGTTGCCCGTCTGTTCTTCACTCATTGTGTCTCCCGATTTGGGCTTCCACGTACCATAGTGTCTGATAGGGATGTGCGTTTCACGAGCTACTTTTGGAAAACCCTTTGGCATATGATGGGCACCCAGCTGAAATTCTCCACCGCCTACCACCCCCAGACCGATGGTCAAACAGAGGTAGTCAATAGGAGTTTGGGGGATCTTCTTAGGTGCCTAGTGCGTGATCGTGTCGGGGACTGGGACTTGGTTATGCCTTTAGCAGAGTTTGCTTATAATGACTCGGTCAATAGGTCTACAGGTCTGAGCCCTTTTGAGATTGTTACTGGTCGTAGACCTAGGAAACCGATAGATTTGGTCCCCTTACCCATCCAGGCCCGTGTCTCTGAGTCAGCTGAGTCCTTTGCAGAGCATATTAGGCAGTTGCATGAGCATATACGTCGTCATATAGAGGCCAGCAACGCACGTTATAAGGAATTAGCTGACGCGCATCGATGCACCCGTGAGTTCCAAGTGGGAGAGTACGTCATGATCAGGGTTAGACCTGAACGGTTCCCTTCGGGGGCCGTGAAGAAACTCCAGGACCGCGGTGCCGGACCCTTTCGAGTCTTGAAGCGAATTGGGTCGAATGCGTATGAGATTGAGCTGCCAGACGACTATGGGATCTGTTCGACGTTCAATGTTTCAGATCTGGTGGCATATCGGGATCTCGCGGTGATTCCCAGTGAGCTTTTTGGGCCTACCCCTCCTGTTGAGAGCATTACACCTTCTGAGCATCCACCTCCTCCAGCCCCATTACAGACACGCGAGCATATAGATTGCATACTGGATGAGCAGGTGACCACGACCAGGAGTGGAGCCTACCAGCGCTTCCTAGTGCGCTGGAGAGGGCGCCCTGCGACAGACGACACCTGGATCACACGTGGAGAGCTGGAGAGGATCGACCCGGACCTGCTGGAGGGCTACTTGAGCGACCGTGACCCTTACTCGACGGGGTCGAGTTCTTCCCACCCGGGGAGAATTGGTGAGGACACGCGCCGCATCACTCGACAGAGCACACGGAGCACGTCAGCATCTCTTTGGCTAGGCGACTACGGCATCGACTAGAGGATCTTTTTCTCATTTGAGGCCATGTTGGGCCTTGGTTTAGTCCCTGCGTGGACACTTTTATTAGTTGTGTGGACCTTTGTAGGCCAATTGGGGCCAATTAGGCTTTACTTGAGTCTTTTATGCTTATTAGGTAGTAGTTGGGGTTATTGGGCCACTTCCTTGGTTCAAGCCTTGGCCCATTGGGCATGACTGCCCAACCTGGGCTTGGCCCACCTGGAGATGTGCGCCCCCATCCTTAGGGTTAGGGTTTGGGCGCCCCCTCCCCTCTTTCCCTCCTCTTGGAAGGTGGCAGCCGCCCCTCTCCTAGATTTTAGGAAGAGGGGTGCGGCCCCCCCCTTTCCTTCCCCATTCGGTCACCCCCCTCCCTCCTTTGGCCGCCCCCCATCCCCCAATCCACTCCTAGAATCTAGGAGTGGTGCGCATCCTTTTCCCCCCCTAGCCCATTGCGCATTCCCCCTTTCCCTTGTGGCTGGGGTTTCAAACCTAGCATTTCCCCTCCCCATATAAAAGATCTCTTGTATTTTCTTTAGAGAATTATTGAATAGAATTGAGAAGCTTTTGCTGAAGGTGGCTGCGCCCCATCCTTTGTTCCTCCTTGCTCCTGCGACGGGAGCAAGCTCGGGGTGTGACTCCCCAACCCTCGGTGCGACGCCGAGGGCCCCTTTCTCCCCTATCCCTTCTCAAGTTCTAGTTCGGTGCGCCCAGACTTCTCCTCCAAGAGCAGCGACGTCCATCCCCTGTTCGTGAGGATCTTGGGCGACCAGCCCATTTTTGTGTGGTTCTGCTACGAATCGCCGACGCGTGCGAGGTGGTCTCGCCTCATTCAGAGATCGGCACCGCCCGTGGCAATTTTTCTCGCGAGCGCGCGCAGGACCCCTCTCCCTGCGGGCCTGGTTCTGTTCGCCCCATTAAAAAAATCCCACAGGACGGACGTCCGCGATTTTGGGCACGGGATCTTCACCGATCGTACCTCTCCCCGTCCTCTGTCCAACGCCGCCGACCTCGCGTCGTTCCGACGTCCGAGCTGCTCGTGGCATCCGTTCCCGTGAAGTCACGCAGGTCTGCCCTGCCCAACCGGCGCCAGAACCACCAGCGGACTTCAGAGCCTGCTGCTCTCAGCCTCGATCAGATCTGATCGAACCCTTCGGGCGGGACCTGCTGCTCTGCGTCCCCGACGTCCTCCCACAAGCGGGGCCTCGTTCGCCTACTGGAGCAGCGAGTTACCATTTTTCCCCGCTCGACAGCGCAGTTCTGGGAGCAGATTCCTTGTCCCCACTTGCAGGTGCGGCCACGGCTTCCACGGACGGAATCTGAGCACGCCTTTTGGCCGAGGCTTCCTCCTGCGACCTAACTACGCGTCCTCGCTGACGGCGCCCCAATCGGACTCTGGATCCATTCATGGGAACGTTTACCACCGAGTCGCGCGTTGCTGCGATTCTGCCGATCGTCATCCGGACCCTCCTCGTGGCCAACCCTTCACCGAGTGCTGCCCGTCAGCCCGTGTATCGGCCGCCCCGAATGGAATTGTTGTAGCGTGTTATCTCCCTGCGAGGAGTGGGCACCATTGCTGGCTTGTACCTATTCTTTCATTGTGTGTATCGGGGTTGTCGGTCTCGGCCGGGGTTCCTTCCCCACGCCTAGGCGTGGAGGTACGTGCGACGCTCCCCCCCTTGGCATTTTGCTTTACTAGTATGTGATCTTATATGCCGCGTGAGAGCGTAGGGATCCTAGCTAGCATTCAACACCGCGAGATCGTGAGTGAGAGTATCCCATTCCGTGGCCCTAGTCGAGCACCGAGCTCGGACTAGACTCCTATAGTTGCGCGTCGGCTCCTTTGCCGCTTTGATCCACTCGCTTCCCTCATAGGGACGACCGTGGACTTGGGTTTCTTGTTGAGAGACGCCTCTCTTCGGAGGAATAGTACGGAGGTCGATCACTCGGCTTGCCTTGTCACGTGTGAGTGCTGGCCGCACTTGGTCTTCATCATAGGTTTAGTCCATTTGTCAGTTCCGTCCCGCGTCAGGCACTTTCTAACTAAAGTCTACACACTGGCATTAGAATTCCAAGTCTGTACACTGCCCGACCAACTAAGTCTGCACTTTGTAAAAATCAGTTCAGCTCAACCCTATACATCCTTCCAATCCTCAACTCTATACATTGGAGTGTCAAGCTTAATGTCTATACATCGTGTCGTGTTTGCAAAGTCTGAATAGCGTCCGTTGTCAAGACTCCTTGAAGTCTGTACATCGGACTGCTTCTTTTGAAGTCTACACCTTGGCTCGTTCTCTTCTGCAAAGTATGTTCATTAGACTGTGGCGAAGTCTATACATTCGGCTCCTTGGGCAAAGTATATACATCGCATAGTCTGCACATTGCCTTCAGCCCAAGTGCTCAAAGCCAAGTCTATACAACGCCAACCCAACACATTGAACAGCTCTCCATGTCTATACACTAGACTTCATTTCTCTAAAGTCTATTCATTGTTGTTTGAATTGCAAGTCCATACACTGGAAACTCCTCATTTGATTGAGCCTGTGCATTGAGCTCAACGTTAACACTAAGTCTATACACTTCTTTCTTCTTGCTGAAGGGAGCAGGGTCGACGCCTGAAGCTTAAAGCGTCCACGCATCAGTAGACGAAGCTTTCACATCGTCTCCTATTGCGTCAACGCCACAAGCAAGCAGCGTCGACGCAGCAGTTAAAGAAACAGAGACTCTTACAAGCGATGAAGCCTTCACGAAATCTTCCACTGCGTCAACGCCATCAACAAGCAGCATTGACGCAGCGGCTTAAGAGATGCCAGTATAGAGATGTACACGTTCGTGCGTCAACGCCACCAACTAGCAGCGTCGACGCAGTAGTCCAAGAAAGGGACGACTTATCTCTGGATGCCTTCAATACGTCAACGCAATATGCTGATAAGGTCGACGCAGCTCGCCTATCTGTTGAAGACTTGAACACTGGACTGTCGATATCGTTGCGTCAACGCAATAGGCTGATGGAGTCGATGCAGCGGTTAAGAAGTTTGAAGATTTCTGATGACTGCGTCAACTCTTTGGAGCAAGTGAGTTGACGCCATCCACCTCCAGTTGCTGAGCGTACTGGTGCTGGGCACGTGATCCGAGGATAAGGAAAATGCCCAGATGAGGACACGTGGTCTGACAGCCTGCTGGATGCTGCCACGTAGTCCGAACTCTTAGGGCGGGAACTATGGAAGCCACACGCGCCCTGCTGCTGCTCTAGGTATAAAATGGAGCCTTCGTCTTAAGATGAAGGTTGATCGAAGAAGAAGCCTGGAGAGCATATACGTCCTTCGATCCAGAAAAGGAAAGAAAAGTGCAGAGAGAAAGAAAGAGAAAGGAAAAGAGCAGAGAGTTCAATATCTGAGAGGAGTTTGGTCGAGAGAGAGAGAGAGAGTGTGTGCTGATTGATGAATTGCTTCATTTGAAGCTACATTTGTATTGGGTTTCAGAACCGATTCCTTCTCATTGTTTTTCGTTTTCCACTTTGCTTTCGTTTATTTTTCATCCTTCTATTCTGATCTGAATTGTTATCCCTCCGGTGTGTGCAGGAAGGGAGTATTACTCCAGTTTCCCTCTGTGTTGCAGAGGAAGAGAGATCGGTGATCTCTGGTGGTGTTAGTGACTGGCTGTCATTAACAGTTTCCCTCCGGTGTGTGGAGGAAGGGAGAGGATTCTCTGGTTGTGTTCTAGCTGGGAGCTAGAACAGGTTTCAGGTTCTGTGGGTGGCAGAACTTGATTGAGGGATTTGTTTCCCTTGGTGTTCAAGCTGTGTGGCAGCACGTTGTTCGCAGACAGAGTCTGCATTGATCTAGCATCGTCTAGTGGAATCCTCACTCTAGTTGGAGTGAGGGGTCGATGTAGATTGCGGACTGCAATCGAACCACCTAAAAAACCGAGTGCCTCCTCTGTGGTTTGCTATTGTTTTCTACGCTCTTCATCTGCTCGGCTCTTTGCTTCCATGTGATTCGCTCTTCATTCTCATTTACATCCCTCTGTGTACGGTTTAAGGAGGTGCGTTAGCAGTAGAAAATATATTCCGCTTAAGTTTCTACAAATTGGGAGTGATCTATTCATCCCCCCCTTCTATATCACTCTTGCTGCGCTAACACTTGGTATCAGAGCAGGTTTACGCCATGTGGACGAACGGTCAAGGAAATGGTGGTGGTCCTAGAACCTTCATGGCCGAAGGTCAATCCATTAGTCGCCCTCCTTATTTCGATGGTAGTAACTATCTGTTTTGGAAGAACAGGATGGAAGTGTTCATCAGAGCTCAGAGTCATAAATTGTGGAGAGTAATCACGGTGGGGCCATATGAGCTGCCACCAAACGAGGATGCTTGGACAGATGATCATGTGAAGCTCTCGTCACTCAACTGGACAGCGCTGAACATAATCCAGTGTGCTGTTCATCCAGAGGAATATGCTCGTATATCTGCATACAGAACTGCCAAGCGAATGTGGGATGAGCTGCAATTGATCTATGAAGGTACAGCTCAAGTGAAAGCCTCGAAGGTAAACCTCTACACTTCTAAGTATGAAATGTTTAAGATGAATGCAGATGAGAATATAACCGAAATGTATGCCAGGTTATCCTTGATCACTAACACTCTTAAAGGGCTAGGGAAGGATCTTGCTGAGGCAGATATAGTCAGGAAAATCCTTAGATCTTTATCCCCGGTATGGCACACTAAGGCCACTGTGATTGAGGAGTCAAAAGATTTGACTGTCTTAACTGTTAATGAACTCATAGGATCCCTGATGACCTATGAGATGAATTTCCAAGGAGGTGGAGAAGGAAGTGAGAGGAAGGGTAAAAATGTAGCTCTAAGAGCTTCCCGCAACAAGGGTAGTAACAGTGGGAGCAGCAGCAGTATCCCCGAGTTTGAGTCCGAGCTTGAAGGTTTATCAAATCTCGACCAGGAGGAGCAGGCAATGCTCACTAGACAGTTCAGAAAATTTTTGAAGAAAAAGGGAAAGATCTTTAGGAAGAAGAAGCCACAACCCTTTAACAAGAATGCTGAATTTACCAGTTACAGGGATAGAAATCCTAAGAAATTGACTTGTTTTAATTGTAACAAACAGGGACACATGAGAGGCGAATGCCCAGACCTCCAGAAGAAGGGTCCTTATCTTCAGAAGAAAAACATAAAGGTGCAGAAGAAGAAGAAGCCACAGGCGATGGTCTGCACATGGAGCGAGGAAGAAGAAGATCCCGAAGATGCTTCCTCAGAAGAATATGAAGATGGAATTTGCCTTATGGCAAACAGTGAAGAGGAGGTAATAAATATTTTTGAAAATTTCTCAATTGATGACTGGGAGGATGCTTATGGTGATTTGTTAGATAAATTTAATTCTCTTAGCAAAGAGCACAGAGTTCTGAAAAGAAAATTCAACACAAATATTGAAGACCAAACTCTGGTCTGTGAGAAAAATGAAAAGCTAAAAGAACAACTAGAAGAAATGACCTCACTAAGGAAAGAGAATGATAAGCTTAAGGGAGAAATTCAAGAAAGTCAAAAATAGCTCAATGAATTCAAAACTAAAATTGAAGAAAGCATGAATGAAATTAGAGTGAATTCAGAGAAATATGAAGCTGTGAAGAAAGTAAATGCTGAACTCCTAAAGAATTCTGAGTTTCTTCAAACGGAGCTGGAAGACAAACAGAAAGTCTTAGAAAAGTTTATCCAAGGAAAGACTAGCCTAGATGCTATACTAGGGACTTGGGTCAATTTCAATAAGGAAGGTCTAGGCTATGACCCAACCAACAAGAGACCCTTGTAATTCAAGACCATCACCTTCTGTCTAGAGAAGGGAAAAGAAAAGCTGGACACACCATCCAGCTCAAACAGCTCTAAGGGAATTCAAAGTCCTAAAGAAAACACAAAAATCAGTACTGGACAACCATTTAAGATGGGAATGAATTTTATGAAGAATAACACTAAGCCCACTTACCAGAACACAAATGGTAGATGGACCAAGAAAGTAAATCAGAATAAGAGCTGGAATTACAACAATCAGATGGGTCCAAACAGGACCTACTCGAGAAATAACTTTCATGGTCAAAGATATACTAATCAACAAGCCTACAGGAAGTTTCCTAGGAATAGGAAGACTAATGAATGGAATAGAACTCACTTCTCCAGTTCAGCTGGATTCAACTTTAATAAACCAGAAAGGAAGGTGCCAGAGAAAACCATGCTGAAACAAATCTGGATACCTAAACACTTGATCAGAGATTTGAACAATGTCCTTGGACCCAACTCATCCTGGGTTCCAAATCAACCTGCTTGATATATTTGTGTAGGTCGGCCTGGCAGCTGAAGACAACAAGTGGTACCTCGACAGTGGCTGCTCCAGGCATATGACAGGAGACCGATCCAAGTTCAGCAAGATAGAGATGAAGCCAGGGGGTATGGTCAAGTTTGGAGGAAAGAACAAAGGTAAAATTTTTGGAGTTAGCACAGTAGGTAAGTCTTCCACAAATTCCATTGAAAAAGTATTACTTGTGGAAGGGCTTCAACACAACCTGATTAGCATTAGCCAATTATGTGACAGGGGTCACAGGGTTGTATTTGATGATAGTTCATGTAAAATCCTTGAAACAAATTCTGACATGGTTAAATTTGTAGCCAACAGGATTAATAATGTCTACATTATAGACTTAGATGAGAATTCTGAATCTACTATTTGCTTATTGCCAATTCTGAAAATGATGCCTTTGAATGGCATAGACGTCTAGGTCATGCTAGCTTTTCAACTTTAAATAAATTGGTCAAGCATGATTTAGTTAGAGGCATGCCTAGACTTAAATTCAACTCAATATGAAAAGCATGTGATGCCTGTGCTCTAGGCAAACAAACCAGAAATTCTATTAAATTAAGATCTGAGCCATTGTCTTCTAGACCAATGGAACTTCTTCATATGGACCTTTTCGGTCCAACTAGAACTCAGAGTCTTAATGGAAACAGGTTTGGCTATGTCATCATAGATGTCTTCTCCAGATATTCATGGATATTTTTCTTAGCAAATAAGAGTGATGCATTTCAAAAGTTTAATCTGTTTTTCAATAAGGTCAAACAAGAAGGGAAGTACAAGGTTAGCTCTATTCAATCTGACCATGGAGGTAAGTTTGAAAACTCCATGTTTACTGAACTTTGTGACAAAGAAGGACTAACTCACAGGTTTTCTTCTCCCAGGACACCTGAACAGAATGGGATCATGGAGAGAAGAAATAGAACATTGGTGGAAATGGCCCGAACCATGTTGATTGAAAGTAAGTTACCTAGAAGGTTTTGGGCAGAAGCGGCCAATACAGCAACCTACATAATCAACAGGGCCATGGTAAGACCCATACACAAGAAAACACCCTATGAGCTTCTAAAAGGTAAGAAACCAAACTTGTTTCATTTCAGAATTTTTGGAGCAAAATGTTTTATTCATAACAATGATAAGAAAGATTTAGACAAGTTTGAAGCTAAGAGTTCACCTGGAATATTCCTGGGTTACTCTGAAGTGTCAAAGGCATATAGGGTATTTAACGTATCAGATCAGAAAGTGGAAGAATCTCCACACATTCTTTTTAGTGAAAAGAAAGATGTTTCTAATGTTGAAAATCTTGACAGGGACTCCAATCATGGTGGAGATTTTCTAGAAAACCAACAAGAAGAAGAGAAGACTCAGCAGAATGGAGAAACAAATTCCCCAAATCAGGAAGGTCCAAGAGAAACAGGTGAGTCTTCAACAAATATTAGATTCCTTAAAGACCATCCTTTAGATAATGTCATAGGCAACCCTGAAGAACCTCCTCGGACTAGGTCTCATTTTAGAAATGTGAATAATGATGACTTAATTGCTTTAGTCTCACAAATTGAACCCAAAATAGTAGAAGAGGCCTTAGCTGATCAAGCTTGGGTCAATGCTATGAGTGAGGAATTAGGTCAGTTTGAAAGGAATAATGTCTGGGAGCTTGTCCCAAGACCAGATGGTATTAATGTCATAGGAACCAAGTGGGTGTTCAAAAATAAGATGAATGAAGATGGAATTATCTCGAGGAATAAAGCCAGACTAGTAGCCAAAGACTACTGTCAAGAATTCGGCGTAGACTTTGATGAATCCTATGCTCCTGTTGCTAGGATGGAAGCTATAAGACTGTTGCTTGCCTTTGCATGCTCAAAGAATATTAAACTCCAACAAATGGATGTTAAAAGTGCCTTTTTAAATGGAGTTATTAAAGAAGAAGTGTTCGTTGAACAACCTCCTGGATTTCAATTTTCTCCTCAACCTAACCAAGTTTTCAGGTTAAACAAAGCCTTGTATGGTCTAAAGCAGGCTCCAAGAGCTTGGTATGAAAGATTGTCTGAATTTCTGATCAGCAAGGGCTACAAAAGAGGTAAAGTTGATCAGACTTTATTTACCAAGAGCATGAATAAAGATCTCATCATAGTTCAGGTATATGTAGATGACATTGTATTTGGATCAACTAGGCATGAACTATGTGATGAATTTTCTACCATGATGTCTGCTGAATTTGAAATGAGCTTGGTTGGAGAACTAAAATATTTTCTTGGATTGCAGGTACAGCAGCTAGAAGATGGGTGCTTCATCAACCAAACCAAATGCACAATGGAACTGTTCAAAAGGTTTGGCATGGAAAACTTAAAGCACATTACTACACCCATGGGCACCAATACATCATTGGATGCAGATGAGACAGGTAAAGATGTAAATGCCAAACTTTATAGAGGTATGATTGGATCACTTCTTTACTTGACAGCCTCTAGACCTGATATACAATTCAGTGTAGGAATGTGTGTAAGGTATCAGTCTAGACCCACTGAACTACACTTAGCTGCAGTTAAAAGAATCTTCAGATATTTGTCAGCTAGTCACTCTCTTGGTTTATGGTTTCCTGCATCTCACACACTTAACCTAGTAGCATACATAGATGCTGACTATGCAGGCTGTAAACTAGACAGGAAAAGCACAAGTGGCCATTGTGAATTCTTGGGTGAGTGTTTAGTGTCTTGGGGCTCCAAGAAACAACATTCTGTGGCCCTCTCCACTGCAGAAGCTGAATATGTGGCTGCAGGGAGTTGTGGAACACAAGTCATATGGATTAAACACCAGCTTCAGGACTACCAAGTAGACCTGGGGTGCACACCTATTTATTGTGATAATACTAGTGCCATCAATCTTGCTAAAAATCCTGTTTTGCATTCACGAACCAAACACATAGAGATAAGACATCATTTTATAAGAGATGAGGTGTCTAAGAATAATTTTGAACTGATTCATGTAGGCACAGATAATCAGATTGCTGACATATTCACAAAACCTCTGGATAATGAAAAATTTTCTACATTGAGAAGAGAATTAGGCTTATACAAATTGTCTTAATTATGAAGCCTGTTCTTGTTGTGAGGGGGAGTTGTGGCTATCTGATGTTTAACCTTCTTGCATGCTGGTTTAAGGGGGAGTTCAGAATGCTTACTGGTTAGCTGTCAGGAATGCTCTAAATAAAGGGGAAGCCTTGAGATTTTGCTGGAATATTTCATTGAGGAATGCTATGTCTTAGGGGGAGCTGAGTTGTGATGTGAGAAGAGAAGTTCTTTGATAGATTCAAAAAGGGCTGTCTAGATGTGTACCTTTGCTGGTCTTGCATGACTGATTTACTATTGTTCTCTCAGAAAGTAGAGTGTCACTTATCTCTTAAGTCTATAAGTCAATGACTCTAATCTCCAAATTAGAATCTTTCCTTTGGTACTCCTTCAGAGATATGGACTAATTGCATAAAGTATATCTTCCTACATTGTCATTGATTATGGTTCAGGCCAAAAACTTGTATGTCTTGATATCTGACCCAATCAACTTGAAATCTAGACTTCAAGACTCAATTCAAGAAAAGTCCTTTTTGGTATTGTCTTCAATCATTCTATCTCTTTAACTCAAGGGCTTAACTGAACAAACTTGTTCTGTTTTGATCACTGAGAAACTGGGAGCTTCATTAATGAAATGAATATTTCTCCCAAGTCATGAGGTGTCAAATGCTTAAAATAAATGAAAAGTCATGACAGAGCAATGGTGGCTTGCTGGTGAGTAACTGGGGACTCTGGCCTCTAATCAAGGTGTTTCCTCATGTCAAAAGCCACAGTTACTAACTCTGTTCCTTAATTAAAAAAAAAGGCAGGAAGTAATGAGGTACTCACTCTGAGTAACTGGGGATTCAGGCCTCTAATCAAGGTGTCTCCCTAATGTCAAAGGAAGTGAACTACCAACTTACTCATTGATCTTCTTGAAAATCATTTCCAACAAAAATTCCTTGTTGTTATGCAACTAATGGATTGCTTGTCTTCAATACCTTGAGAACACCTCTCTGATTTAGTCTCATGCTGTCTTGTGGAATAGTTGAATGATCAGCTATATCTGGCCATACTTGTGAACTCCTGCTCTAAATCATCCACTATGTATGCTGATAAACTTGTCCATCATTCCACCTCTTTACTGTGTACTAAAGTCTGAAGAATCCTCTCTTGAGATTAGAAACTCACTTATTCTCTTAAGACCTACTCGTGACTTTCTGCACTAAGAAGTTACTGTCCTCAGTCCTCATGTTTCCAGCACTGTCATACATTCTGCAGTTCTTTTTGCTGATGTCAAAGGGGGAGAGGAGCTTGCAATATGAGTGAGTATTGGACAAGGAGCTTGCAATATGAGTGAGTATTGGACTTGTCTGGAGTTGGTTATAAGTTGTGGGGGAGATGAGGATGCGAGTGTGTTGCAGGGAATGTTTAATTCATCTGTATGAGCATGCCTTGAATGTATTTTGCTTGTTGCAGCTGGTATTAACTTCTTGTTGAAACTTGATATTGCTTGATTCATAGTGTTGTCATCATCAAAAAGGGGGAGATTGTTGAATCCCTATAGTTTTAATGATGGTTTTGATGATGTCTCACACTATAAATCAATCCTCTATGTTTAGATTAATGTTGTTTCATCATGTGAGTAAGTACAGTTTATTTGGTTGTCAGATAAGCATGCTATTATGATTTTATCTACACTTTGCTTAGCTGGTTTTGACAGCAGTGGGTCGACCCAACCTTGCTGATGCGTCGACTCATCTATTCTTTGGGGTAACTCCTTCAAGTCTGTACATCGGGCACTTTCTAACTGAAGTCTACACACTAGCATTAGAATTCCAAGTCTGTACACTGCCCGACCAACTAAGTCTGCACTTTGCAAAAATCAGTTCAGCTCAACCCTATACATCCTTCCAATCCTCAACTCTATACATTGGAGTGTCAAGCTTAATGTCTATACATCGTGTCGTGTTTGCAAAGTCTGAACAGCGTCCGTTGTCAAGACTCCTTGAAGTCTGTACATCGGACTGCTTCTTTTAAAGTCTACACCTTGGCTCGTTCTCTTCTGCAAAGTATGTTCATTAGACTGTGGCGAAGTCTATACATTCGGCTCCTTGGGCAAAGTCTATACATCGCATAGTCTGCACATTGCCTTCAGCCCAAGTGCTCAAAGCCAAGTCTATACAACGCCAACCCAACACATTGAACAGCTCTCCATGTTTATACACTAGACTTCATTTCTCTAAAGTCTATTCATTGTTGTTTGAATTGCAAGTCCATACACTGGAAGCTCCTCATTTGATTGAGTCTGTGCATTGAGCTCAACGTTAACACTAAGTCTATACACTTCTTTCTTGTTGCTGAAGGGAGCAGGGTCGACGCCTGAAGCTTAAAGCGTCCACGCATCAGTAGACGAAGCTTTCACGTCGTCTCCTATTGCGTCAATGCCACAAGCAAGCAGCGTCGACGCAGCAGTTAAAGAAACAGAGACTCTTACAAGCAATGAAGCCTTCACGAAATCTTCCACTGCGTCAACGCCATCAACAAGCAGCATCGACGCAGCGGCTTAAGAGATGCCAGTATAGAAATGTACACGTTCGTGCGTCAATGCCACCAACTAGCAGCATCGACGCAGTAGTCCAAGAAAGGGACGACTTATCTCTGGATGCCTTCAATACGTCAACGCAATATGCTGATAACGTCGACGCAGCTCGCCTATCTGTTGAAGACTTGAACACTGGACTGCCGATATCGTTGCGTCAACGCAATAGGCTGATGGAGTCGACGCAGCGGTTAAGAAGTTTGAAGATTTCTGATGACTGCGTCAACTCTTTGGAGCAAGTGAGTTGACGCCATCCACCTCCAGTTGCTGAGCGTACTGGTGCTGGGCACGTGATCTGAGGATAAGGAAAATGCCCAGATGAGGACACGTGGTCTGACAGCCTGCTGGATGCTGCCACGTAGTCCGAACTCTTAGGGCGGGAACTGTGGAAGCCACACGCGCCCTGCTGCTGCTCCAGGTATAAAATGGAGCCTTCGTCTTAAGATGAAGGTTGATCGAAGAAGAAGCCTGGAGAGCATATACGTCCTTCGATCCAGAAAAGGAAAGAAAAGTGCAGAGAGAAAGAAAGAGAAAGGAAAAGAGCAGAGAGTTCAATATCTGAGAGGAGTTTGGTCGAGAGAGAGAGAGAGTGTGTGCTGATTGATGAATTGCTTCATTTGAAGCTACATTTGTATTGGGTTTCAGAACCGATTCCTTCTCATTGTTTTTCATTTTCCACTTTGCTTTCGTTTATTTTTCGTCCTTCTATTCTGATCTGAATTGTTGTCCCTACGGTGTGTGGAGGAAGGGAGTATTACTCAAGTTTCCCTCTGTGTTGCAGAGGAAGAGAGATCGGTGATCTCTGGTGGTGTTAGTGACTGGCTGTCATTAACAGTTTCCCTCCGGTGTGTGGAGGAAGGGAGAGGATTCTCCGGTTGTGTGCTAGCTGGGAGCTAGAACAGGTTTCAGGTTCTGTGGGTGGCAGAACTTGATTGAGGGATTTGTTTCCCTTGGTGTTCAAGCTGTGTGGCAGCACGTTGTTCGCCGACTGAGTCTGCATTGATCTAGCATTGTCTAGTGGAATCCTCACTCTAGTTGGAGTGAGGGGTGGATGTAGATTGCGGACTGCAATCGAACCACCTAAAAAACTGAGTGCCTCCTCTGTGGTTTGCTATTGTTCTCTACGCTCTTCATCTGCTCGGCTCTTTGCTTCCATGTGATTCGCTCTTCATTCTCATTTACATCCCTCTGTGTACGGTTTAAGGAGGTGCGTTAGCAGTAGAAAATATATTCCGCTTAAGTTTCTACAAATTGGGAGTGATCTATTCATCCCCCCCCTTCTATATCACTCTTGCTGCGCTAACACTTAGCATAGATAAAAGATGCATAGAAAGTTGGCATGGAAGTATTAGATTGCATGAGAGAAATTTGTTGTTCATCCTGAGAGATAATAGAAAAATTCAGGGGATCTTTCCACATGACCCAAATATGCGCTAGTTGCTCATCATTTGCAATTGCCTTATCCATACCACTATTCCTACGAGTCCTTTCCAAGTAACAAGCATTTATTTTGGGTTCCAATAAAAAAATACAATCAATTTTGTAAGTTCTAAGCAGAAGCTTGACTCGGCCCAGAGAAAGATCATTCCCAACACTTCTAATATTCCAAATAACAAAAGCCATCAAATCTGACCAGTATCAGGAATATTACCCATGGATCCAGTCCTCTTCATTGCCATTATAATAACTCCAGTGCGCTCTTTATGCATAACACTCACATTGCTAATCTCAACATTTAAAACAATTTCCTTTCGACAGAGGTGCACGACTTCCTGTGTTGATAGATCCTTCCCTTGATTGCCTTGGCTCGGACCCGTGTAAGCAGTAGATGTATTCTCTAAGACGGTCCGCCCAGCCTGAACATCAATTTGGAATGAAGGGAGCTCCGTAGCCAGACTAGCCTCAAGCATGAAGACCTTCGTCGACACATGGTCAGGTGAAGAAGAAGTCTGAGTCAACGCATGAAGTGGTTGCGTTAATGAAAGTGCTGTCGTAGTCAGAGCATTAGCCATCGTCTGGTTAGAGGACGTCGACTCAAGACCCAGAAGGGTCGACTTTGATGGAGGATGCGAGACAGCAACTATAGGATCCATTTGAGCGTGCATCAATGCATGGCTAGGAGATGAAATTTTTCATGAGACGCCGGATTTAATGGCGTGAATGTTTTGTACCCATTAAAAGATTTTTAATAAAAGCCAAAGTGAGTAAATGAAACATTATTTTGGAGTTTTTATTCTTTGGATGAATGGATGAACGGACAAATAACATATTTTGGTTGGTTTTGTTGTTTTTCTTCTCTTTTTTTGTTTTTGTTTTTGTTTGCATTTTCATTTTTTTTGAACGGGGTTGAGCCTACTCAAAAAAATAATTGCACAGGGAGGAAGGTGGCCAGGGTCTTGGCCGCCTTGGTCTCAGGTGGGTGGCCAAGGCCTTGGCCACCTTCCTTCGCAAGTTTATAAAATGGGAGGGGTTTTTTGAAATGGACGGCCACACCTCAAGCCGTCAAGCCCTTCTCCAGAACAGCTCCCACTGAGCCCCTCTTCCTCCCCACCGACGTTCCATGCCTTCCTTGAAGTTATGGGACAACGGAGGGTCATGCTTGACTACGTGGACACGTAGGAGAGCTCTAGCGGCATCGACTCTGCCGAGGTCCCTCAAACACCTTTGGCCATTTCGCCATCCCATGAGGTAGAGGAGTGCTCGGGTGGTTAAGATGGTGGAGAGATGGTGAGTTTGGAAGGCATTGGATCAAACTCGGAGGGGGAAGATCATGATGAATCAGGCAGCGAGGATGAAGGTTCCCCACCGGTGGAAAGTGAAGGAGAAAATGAGAGGATCCTAAGCCCACAGGTGAGTTTCTCTTAATTTTAAGCATTTTAGTTTCCATTTTTAGCGAAGATTGGGCTAGAGGATTGAATGGGGAAATTTTGGGGATGACTCTGGAGGTGGCCAGGTCTCCTGGTGCAAGACGGCCAAAGGTTTGACCCCCCATGGGACTAGGCGGCCAAGGGTTTGGCGGCCCAGGCACCAGGGTCGGATTTGTTAAGTGGGTTGTTTTGTTCAATTAAATTTTGTTATTTGTGGCGTTTTACAGGGTCGGCGATGAATCCGTGCCCAGGTTTCATGGGACTTAGTGTGGGTGTGGTACCGTTCTCTCTCGCACGAGCAGCGATGGCGAGTTGATCGACTGGGGTTTGCACCCTACTTCAGGATCTCACCCCTCCCAGTGGATGCCACATTTCTGACAGCCCTCTGAGAGCGGTGGGTAGACAATTGCTGGGCATTCGTGATGCCATTCGGACACATGGTCTCCACCCTTGAGGATGTGGCCTACCTGATAGGCCTACCTGTGGATGAAACACCTGTCCTTGGCCAGGAGCTAAGGGACTATTGACGAGAGGTGGATCAACTGCTTAGTTTGAGGCTCATCCGCATGAAGGGGCCGATGACTACAGTCCCGCTCAGATGCATTAGTGCGATGGTGGGCTTGGCGAGTGTGACCCAGGGACCATTGGAGGATTTGAGGGCATATTTGTAGAGGGTCTGACATAGGATCTAGCTGAGAGAGAGGGCAGAGGACCACGAGATCAGTCTCTTCCTCCTCTACTTCTTCGGGCGATTGTTGTTCGCGACGGCCTCGAACAACATTAACTTAAAGTACATACTACTGCTTTGGGATCTCAAGCACGGGCCTCGATATGTATGGGGGAGGGCGATGCTAGCACGCCTCTTCACATACATGGATCCATTCAATCAAGGTTCTGGGAACCTGGGTGCATTCACCCCATTCTTATAGGCAAGAGACCGCTTTAAGAACCCAATATGTTCTAATATATTTAATAATCTTGATGAGCTTTAACCTTTTGTTTGTGACAGATTTGGGGTTACACTCGCTTTCCTCTTGACTGGGGCACGATTGCCCGCAGACAAGCCTAGGCGGTCTAACTCATGGAAAGGTGGGATGTCCTGCCACACTAGTGCTTGGTGGCCGCCCAAATTACGACATTAGAATGGCATTGGATGAGTTTCCACACCATCGGGTAAGTGTTCTATTTTCTTTTCGCTTTCATTCCATTATTTGATCTATGTATGATTGCTTAACAAATTTTGGATTGAGTTTTGCAGGTGGTATGGACACCATACGCTGGGGAGGATGACACTGCCCAATCTTGGGTAGTGAGCGGGTGACATAGTTCTGCAGAGACACTGTGCTCTTCTGCGTGAACCTATGACAGACCCTCTACCTCTAATTAGTCTAGCGGACCCTCGGGTGGCATCAACCACCTATAGCGATACATGAGGGGCATGGGTCTGACTGAGGGCGACGTCGGACTTCACTGAGAGACCAGGATTGGGCCTCGCTGTATAGGACAGAGGCACATGCACTATAGGAGGATACTCCCTTGGTACCGGATCCGAGACTGAGGGACAGCGAGGCGTACTTGGTAGACTATAGGTGCCGGTATGCCAGACAACTTCATCTCGACACCCACACGGTGAGCTTTTCTCTTCTTCCTAAACCTTATTTAACCCCATGCCAGACAAATTCTGTGACAAATTCTGCACTCAGATTTAATAGAAATGAACCAAATTTTCACATTAACACCATATTTAACCTCTTTTCATCTTACTCACTTAAATTCAATGACTTCTTTGTGATTTATCAAAATTAGTATTGAGGTTAAACATTCATGGAGTTTCAGATTGAATTCCTGGGTTCAACAGTTTTTCTTTTCTTTTGTCTTTTTGCTACCACATTCTGATTTTCCCTTTTATTCAACAAATTTTTTAAGAGCATTTAAGTCTAGCACATACTTTGTATCTTGAGGATACACATTGTTTAGACGCCAATATCCCTAGGTACTTAGTATGACTAACTATCATGCTTCAAATTTGATCAGAGGTAGCATTGTCACCTCATGACATATCTTAACTCATTTCATTGATGAGTGAGATATAGTTATCAGTGAACTTGCCATTGCTCTATCTTGATTTTCATTAAATTTTTTGCAGAGTTAACAGTGGCACCTCATGACACAGTCCACTAAACTTCAAAGGTCAAGAGACATGGTTTCTCAGTAGACCATTGTCATTGCTCTGACATTTGTTGCCCTTAGGAATTTTTCAGATGACTCAAATGTTTAAAGATAATACTTAATGTTCAATTTCTCAACCAAAGATGCCATGATTTTTAGAACTTTCAGATTTAAGAAAGTTATCCAAGACACAACATGTAAAAGGCTTGTTAAGGTCTATTAGATCTGAACACAGATATTTTCAAGACATTTTTCTCTAAACTCAATGATTTCATTAAGCTTAAACCAGCTTATTATTTTGGAAAATCATAAGACTATATAAAAGAAGATTCCTAATTTAGAGTGTATTCAGATTTATGATCTTGGTACACAGATTGGAATCCTCTTGACATTAATGTAATTCAAGGAATTTTAACAAGTAGATGCCCATCATGTAACAAGCAGAAGGTGTTTCAAAGAAGTTTATAATCACTGAAGCAAACAGCAGGTATATGTATGTTTCAAGAAGATTAATTCTCATGAAAGTGAGAGCCAAGCAGATAATTGATAGACATTACTCTCTCCCCCTGAGAAAACACAATCTAGAGGTTTTTTAGACAGAGACTCCCCCTCAATCAACGCAAGGAGCTAACATATAGAATTGACAGGAACTGATAATTTGAGCTCATGTAATTTCAGAAATACCAAATCATAGAATGAGAGTGAAGAACAGATATGTAGGCATTCCAGATTTGTTTTGAGAGTATAAAAGTGCAAATAGCTCTTGTAGATCACAGAATAGCAGAAAGACTAATATAGACAATTTTTGAACAGGTGTGTCGACTTGGTCTTATCGGTAGGTTGACTCAGGACCCCTTCACAGAACATAAAAACTAATGAAATTGAATTGTGAGGTCGATGAAGTCTCATCAGTGCATCGACACACAGGTATCAGACAGATGGATTTTCAAAAATAGATTTTATTTTTGAACAAAATCTCACTTATTGCAATTTGCAACAATATTGAACATGCTACTGAAGAACATATACTAGAAATTTATTCAATCTTACTTTCCCAAAGTGTGTGCATGTTCTCAAATGATCTTTTTGAATTTTTAAATTCTATGACATGCAGTGTGTAGCAACCCTAATAAATGAATAATTGAAATGAATTAAAACATATATATATTACAGAAGTAATATATATAAAAGGAATAGGGTTAATTGGATGAAATAAAACAAATTAAAAATAACGCCTCTTATTAAGGCGTTAATTTATAAAGAAACGCCTCTATCCATGGCGTGAATAAAGAAAGGACGCCCACACCTACGGTCGTCAGTTCTCACGCGACCAAATGGGTAAGTAAAAGAAACGCCCCTATCTTGGGCGTGTTTTAAAAACACGAAACGCCCTTTTTCAAGGCGCTTTTTAAGAAACGCCCTTATGCAAGGCGTTAATTAAAGAATACACGCCCTGACCAAAGGCGTTAATTCAGTTCGTGACTCGTTCGAACCCAGAGCTTATCCAGGGAAAGATTAACCTAATCTAGTAAGTGTCTATTAGAGTAAGGACTCTATTAGGGATATGTTACCCTCAATCAAACACTACTTTTAATAGGACTTCCATAACCCTAAAAATAATCTACTGCTCGAACCCGTGAACGCTATTTGGCGTTCGAGTTCTCTGAAGGTAATTACAGAGCAATAGCTCTTCCTTCCCTCTGTCCCTTTTTGATTTGGTGGACGGTCATTAATTCGACTTCTTCCTTCTTCCAGGTTGAAGAAGCATTGGGGTTGTGAAGAACAAAGGTAATAATCTTTCCTTTACCTTCGGTCAGGTATTATGAAGAAAATATTAATGTTTCTTCGTATTTCTCTGTAGGAAGTTCAGTCGAAAGGGGTTCATCAGTTGAACATAAAGACTTCTTCCTGCTGATACGGCTGAAGTTATTGGTTGCTGTTTAAGCAACAGAGTTTTCTCCCTTCTTCATATCAATCTGCAAATCGTCATCTCCAAATCAACTCTTAAAGGTAGGTTTTCTCAAGTTATTGTAGCCCAAATGAAATTAATGCAAGATATATATATATATAAGCATGTCATGCATACGGTTATTATAGTTTCCATGCGTTTTCTGCAATATTTTGAAAGAGACGCCCCTGTCAAGGGCGCTAATTCACATGAAACGACTCTTCCCAGGTCGTTAATTTCATGTTTAACGCCCCGTACTCAGGCGTTAATTTCTTTAAACCGTTAATCACCCATCTTAAGAATTGATTATCTATGAAATCATGATTATAAAATAATGCATGATCCTCTGTCTTCAACCTGCTAACTTTACTGTCATGATATTACATTCGTTCCTCTGTTATCCTGAAATTGTTACTGTCCTTAAAGTTTCTGAAGGAACTTGAATTAACGACTTGGACAAAGTCGTTTTCCACATATTAACGCCCCCTCATAGGGCGTGAATCTGAAAGGTAACGCCCCTTCCTAAAGCGTGTATCGGTTAAAATCCTGAAATTTATGTATTCTGAAAAATAGAATTAAATAGTAACGCCCCTGCCCAGGGCGCGTTTTTGATAATTCCTGAAAATTAATTGTATTCTGTCAAATATGTAAACAATAAGACGCCTTCTGGTGTAGTCGTCAGATCTTGAAGAAACGACCCTGACCAAGGCGTGTTTTTGATCTCAACTTTGAATAAACGCCCCCAGGCAAGGCGTGTTTTTGATAAATTAATGAAATAATGAAAATTCTGCAAGTTGGCAATATATGTAAACGCCCTCATGTTAGGCGTTAATTATTCAATACACGACTTTACTCAAGTCATTATTTTACTGTAACCTGATTCTATTACCGATGGTTTCATATTATATATATATATATCGGCACTATTCTCCATTCCGTGAGTATAGTCCCACTTTTTACGTTGATTTATCGATCACACTCAACTCTCATTGACATACAAGCTCTCCATTGGACATTCCGTTCCTTTGGACTAGCGAGTTAGTCATAGAGACCTCCGTAAGACTCCTCGTAGCCTTGGATTCCCTCAAGGCCGACTGAGCTGGTTGTACCCTAAAAACCCATTATACCATTGATGCCATGTCACTCTGAAGAAACATGGGATACCGGCCCTTATGATTATACAAAGAGTATATCATAAGAAATTCTTAATGGGATGATGATATCATGCCATATCATGTCGTTCTTGTAAACCTCAATTCTATGATAAGAATGAGGGTATCTTACCTTTGATATACTGTTCATGTGGACCTCAATTCTATATAAAGAATGTCCATACTGATTTGTCATGGTACCCAAGTTAAGGGAATCATGTTCTACCTAGTTTTATCGATATCGTGATTATACCGTTATTATCGCCATTCTATGTCCTTTGTCATATTTTGGACTCTATTCTATCAAAGTTGTCATACGTGTCTACAAGCTTGATTATTGAAATTCTATGTTGGCTATAAACAAGAGTGGATGTCAAAACACATGATAAATGCCTGCGCATATAGGGCCCGATCTGGTCCTGGGAGGAGCACCCGAAAGTACTTGTGCCCATGGGAGTTAAAATGATAAGGTATCTGGCATTATACCGAGTACTTGACTTGCTTGATTGGACATTCCACACACATCTTGTACTTGAATCGTACTTGACTTTACATGAAATACGTGGCCCGAAAAAGGGTAATTTACTTGCTTGATACATGATAGCCAAAGTTCTTGACATGACTTGTTAAACGTACTTGCTTGAATACCTTGAATACACTTGTCATCTTGTTGGAAGTTCATGATTAAGTTCATCTTATTTCTTTGATATTACATTCTCTCTATCTTGTCGTTTTATGCGAGCATGCATAGCTTTATTGCATTCATGAAAGATGTAATTATTTAAACCCCTTGCTAGTACTTGAGATATAATTTCCTACTGAGCGTTCGCTCATTCCGTTTGTCCCTTTTTACTTTTCAGGTAAGTCCGACGACGATGGAAGTCAATCGGATGGGAATGGTCAAGAGTGAAAGTGATAGAGCTTCTACAAGTGTCGTCTAGTCTTTTCTATAGTTTCTTGAGTCAAATATGTATTCTTTTCCTTTTTATTAAACAGAGTATTGGATTTGTAATAGTCTATCCATTATGAAATAAAGGATTGAGTTATCTTGCTATTTTGCGCATCATTGTCTTCGTGTCGAATACACGACCACTCTGATTGACAAGATTTATATAGACACGTCACGCATCTCCGGGTATCTTCCGCGCTCGGGGCGTGACAGTCTTTGTGGTATCAGAGCCTAAGGTATTCAATTCCTAGGAAACCCAAGTCCAAGGATAGGTTTCAAAACCTTTAACCAAGTGAGAGTGGGTAGAACCAAGGGTTAAATGATCAATGAGTCCTTTATAAGATCATAGTGATATAATACTAACATAGCTATTGTAATTGTAGGATAATGGCTGCTGAACGTGCTCAATGGCGCAACATGCAGCGTACCCTTCAAGGGATGACCCAAGTGCTACAACAGGTAGCACAAGGTGGTGCTCCACGAGCTGGAAGCTTACACCAAGCATTCAAGAATATGAATCCCCCGAAGTTCATGGGATCGACCGATCTAGACGATGCCGAGCATTGGGTTCAGGAGATTGAACGTATATTCCGTGTTATGCAATGCACGGATCAGGACAAAGTCTTACTAGCTACTTTCCAGTTAGAAAAGGATGCTAGATGCTGGTGGGAGTCGATTGAAGCTACTATTGACCCAACTCAAGTTACATGGGGTGAATTCGTTGAATATTTCAACGCCAAATATTTCTCTGATAGGGTCCAGGAAAAGAAGGCCGCCGAATTTGCCGCATTAAAGCAAAGATCTTTATCGGTGGCTGATTATGAAGCACAGTTTTCTAGACTGTCTAGATATGCTAAGCATTTAATTAGCACGGAAAAGATGAAAGCCCGTAGATTTCTTAATGGGCTTAGGCCCCACTACATTACTCAACTGGCGCCTATGGATATTCAAGTTTATACTGAAATAGTGCGCCGAGCTCAGTTGCTTGAAGATGCCACGGAACTATCTGATAGGATCCGTGGAAAAGACAAGAAGGAACAAGTCACGGGTTCGGGTTCTTTCAAACCCAACTTTAAGAAGAGGCCCAATAATGGAGGTTCTTCCTCTCAAGATCAGAAATTCAAGAAGACCAAGCCTTTCTCTATCACCACTACCCCTTCGAATACAGTCTGCAAGCATTGTGACAAGGCTGGTCACAAAACAGAAGAATGCTGGAGGAAATTAGGAGCATGTCTCCGTTGTGGGAGTCGTGAACATCGGATTCCCGATTGTCCATTAATGAATGACCAAGACGGTGAGGGTAAACGCCCAGTGACAAGGAACGCGCGTCTTCATGCAATCCAAGAGACCGAACCAGAAGAAGAAGGCGGATTGGTGGAAGGTACATTAAAAATTTGTTCCAAATATGCACATGTCTTATTTGATACAGGTGCATCGCATTACATTATTTCCAAGAAGTTTGCTGACCCATTACCTCTAGAACCAGAATGGATGAAGTTAATATTGTCTACTCCTCTCGGAAACGAGACGGATATCACACATCATTACCAAAACTGTGAGGTATTGGTTCGAGGAAAGAATTTTCCTATTGATCTTATCTGCTTAGATCTAAAAGAGTATGATGTTATACTAGGAGCAGATTGGTTATCCAAATACCAGGCAACGGTTGATTGCCGTGATAGCAAGATTGTTTTCAAGGAATTTCCAGAACTGACTTATACTAGTCCTAAGAGTCGAAGCAAATCCCCTCTTATTTCGGCTCTTCGAGCAAGAAAGCTCGTCAGGAAAGGATGTGTATCCTTCCTTGCTTTTGTCACTGTTAAAGAAGCTAAGGAAACCAAGATAGAAGACGTTCAAGTAGTACGAGAATTCCCAGACGTATTTCCAGAAGATTTGCCGGGATTACCCCCTCAAAGAGAAGTGGCCTTCACCATTGACTTAGTCCCTGGTGTTGGTCCTGTTTCAAAGGCACCATATAGAATGTCCCCTGCTGAACTCAAGGAGTTGAAGGAGCAGTTGATGGAACTAATCCGAAAAGGGTTCATTAGACCAAGTACTTCCCCATGGGGAGCCCCAGTCCTATTTGTAAGGAAGAAGGATGGATCAATGAGATTGTGTATCGACTATCGACAGTTGAATCATCTTACTATCAAGAACAAGTATCCACTGCCGAGAATCGATGAATTATTTGATCAGATTTCAGGATCCAAATATTTTTCCAAGATTGATCTCAGGTCGGGATATCATCAATTAAGAATTAAGGATGATGACATTCACAAGACCGCATTCAGAAGCAGGTATGGTCACTATGAATTTGTTGTTATGCCTTTTGGACTAACAAATGCCCCTGCTGCCTTTATGCAGTTGATGAATAGCATATTCAGGCCTTATCTAGATCAATTCATAGTAGTCTTCATTGATGATATATTGATATATTCTAAGACTAAGGAAGAACATGAAGAGCATTTGAGGATTGCATTGCAAGTCTTGAGGACAAATCAATTATATGCTAAACTCAGCAAATGCGAGTTCTGGCTTGAAGAAGTGGCTTTTCTCGGACATGTCATATCCAAGGACGGTTTATCTGTAGATCCGTCAAAGGTTGAAGCTGTAAGAAACTGGGAAAGACCCACTAATGCAAGCGAGATCAGAAGTTTCTTAGGTCTTGCAGGCTATTATCGGCGATTCATCAAAGATTTCTCTAAGATCGCCGTGCCCCTTACGAGGTTAACTCGCAAGGAGATCCGATACGAATAGAGTGAGGAATGTGAAAGAAGTTTTCAAACTCTCAAGGATCATCTCACCACAGCTCCGGTCTTAGCTCTACCGATAGAAGGAGAGAAATTCGAGGTCTACACTGATGCTTCTGGCATTGGCCTCGGATGTGTCCTAATGCAACAAGGAAAGGTCATAGCATACTCTTCACGTCAACTGAAGAAGCATGAGGAGAATTACCCCGTCCATGACTTAGAACTGGCCGCGGTAGTATTTGCCCTAAAGATATGGAGACACTACTTATATGGAGCACAGTTTACTGTATACTCCGATCATAAAAGTCTCAAATATCTATTTTCACAAAAGGAGCTAAACATGAGACAAAGACGCTGGCTAGAATATCTCAAGGACTTCGACTTCAATATACAATACCATCCCGGAGGGTAATTATGTTGCTGACGCCCTTAGTCGAAAGCCGAGAGCAATGATAGCAAATTGTATGATGCAAGAATGGAGGTTACTTGAACAATTCTCCGAGCTCAATATAAGCTTGGACACGGAATCCAAATTTGTCACACTATCTCATGTAAGCATACAGTCAGATTTGTTATCTGAGATACAAACACTTCAGGATGATGATCCTATATTAGTAGAAATCAAAGGCAGATTAGAAGGACAATCTGATTTTCAACTAACTTCTGATGGAAGATTATCGTTCAAAGATAGAACTTGTATACCCGATTGTCCGGAATTAAAGAAGAAGATCTTAGATGAAGCTCACCGATCAAGGTACACTATTCATCCAGGATCAACCAAAATGTACCAAGATGTAAAGAGGAACTTTTGGTGGCCTAATATGAAAAGAGAAATAGCGGACTATGTATCACGCTGTCTCACATGCCAACAGGTCAAGGCGGAACACCAAAAGCCTGCGGGAAAACTACATTCTCTAGATATTCCTAAGTGGAAATGAGAGGATATTGGTATGGACTTCATCATGGGTTTGTCTAAATCTAAAGGAGGACATGATGGAATCTGGGTTATCATTGACCGCTTGACTAAATCGGCACATTTCTTGCCAATCAAAAGCCGATGGTCAATTGATGTGCTAGCTGCACTATACATCAAAGAAATAGTCAGGATACATGGAATTCCTGTCTCAATCGTGTCTGATAGAGATCCCCGTTTTACTTCTCATTTTTGGAAGGGATTACAACATTCGTTGGGAACAAGGCTCAACTTTAGTACTGCTTTTCACCCACAAACGGATGGTCAGACCGAGCGAACTAATCAAGTTGTTGAAGATATGCTGAGGGCATGCATTATTGACTTTGGAGGAAGCTGGCATGACCACTTACCTTTAGTTGAATTTGCATATAATAATAGCTACCAAGCTAGTATCCAAATGGCACCTTTCGAAGCCTTATACGGAAGGAGTTGCCGATCTCCCATATGTTGGAACGAAGTTGGAGAGAAACAACTATTAGGTCCAGACATGGTAAGGGATACAACTGAGAAGATACAGGTAATCAGAGAAAGATTACAAGTTGCTCAGACAAGGCAAAAGGCTTATGCTGATACCAGGAGAAGAGATCTTGAATTCCAGGTTGGAGATCATGTATTTCTTAAAATATCCCCTGGACGTGGCATACGAAGATTTGGTGTTAAGGGCAAGCTTACGCCAAGATTCATCGGACCATTTGAGGTACTCGAAAGAGTTGGCGAGGTTGCTTATCGCATCGCGTTGCCTCCTCAGTTGTCCGAGGTACACAATGTATTTCACATATCTATGTTGAAGAAGTATGTGCACGATCCGTCACATATTATTGAGCATGGAGATCTGGTGATCCAGAAAGATCTCATATATGAACAGAGGCCTTTAAAGATATTAGATCGAGAAATACGAGCTCTAAGGAATAAGGTTATTCCCATGCTTAAGGTGCAATGGAATAAGAATCCTGAACACGAAGCGACACGGGAGACCGAGGAATCTATGAAGAAACGATTTCCCGAGTTATTCTAAGAGGTATATGTCCTACACTCTCCACGTGTATAATTATATATATATTGAATTTGGGGACCAAATTCTTTTTAAGTGGGGGAGGGTGTAGCAACCCTAATAAATGAATAATTGAAATGAATTAAAACATATATATATTACAGAAGTAATATATATAAAAGGAATAGGGTTAATTGGACGAAATAAAATAAATTAAAAATAACGCCTCTTATTAAGGCGTTAATTTATAAAGAAACGCCTCTATCCATGGCGTGAATAAAGAAAGGACGCCCACACCTACGGTCGTCAGTTCTCACGCGACCAAATGGGTAAGTAAAAGAAACGCCCCTATCTTGGGCGTGTTTTAAAACCACGAAACGCCCTTTTTCAAGGCACTTTTTAAGAAACGCCCTTATGCAAGGCGTTAATTAAAGAATACACGCCCTGACCAAAGGCGTTAATTCAGTTCGTGACTCGTTCGAACCCAGAGCTTATCCAGGGAAAGATTAACCTAATCTAGTAAGTGTCTATTAGAGTAAGGACTCTATTAGGGATATGTTACCCTCAATCAAACACTACTTTTAATAGGACTTCCATAACCCTAAAAATAATCTACTGCTCGAACCCGTGAACGCTATTTGGCATTCGAGTTCTCTGAAGGTAATTACAGAGCAATAGCTCTTCCTTCCCTCTGTCCCTTTTTGATTTGGTGGACGGTCATTAATTCGACTTCTTCCTTCTTCCAGGTTGAAGAAGCATTGGGGTTGTGAAGAACAAAGGTAATAATCTTTCCTTTACCTTCGGTCAGGTATTATGAAGAAAATATTAATGTTTCTTCGTATTTCTCTGTAGGAAGTTCAGTCGAAAGGGGTTCATCAGTTGAACATAAAGACTTCTTCCTGCTGATACGGCTGAAGTTATTGGTTGCTGTTTAAGCAACAGAGTTTTCTCCCTTCTTCATATCAATCTGCAAATCGTCATCTCCAAATCAACTCTTAAAGGTAGGTTTTCTCAAGTTATTGTAGCCCAAATGAAATTAATGCAAGATATATATATATAAGCATGTCATGCATACGGTTATTATAGTTTCCATGCGTTTTCTGCAATATTTTGAAAGAGACGCCCCTGTCAAGGGCGCTAATTCACATGAAACGACTCTTCCCAGGTCGTTAATTTCATGTTTAACGCCCCGTACTCAGGCGTTAATTTCTTTAAACCGTTAATCACCCATCTTAAGAATTGATTATCTATGAAATCATGATTATAAAATAATGCATGATCCTCTGTCTTCAACCTGCTAACTTTACTGTCATGATATTACATTCGTTCCTCTGTTATCCTGAAATTGTTACTGTCCTTAAAGTTTCTGAAGGAACTTGAATTAACGACTTGGACAAAGTCGTTTTCCACATATTAACGCCCCCTCATAGGGCGTGAATCTGAAAGGTAACGCCCCTTCCTAGGGCGTGTATCGGTTAAAATCCTGAAATTTATATATTCTGAAAAATAGAATTAAATAGTAACGCCCCTGCCCAGGGCGCGTTTTTGATAATTCCTGAAAATTAATTGTATTCTGTCAAATATGTAAACAATAAGACGCCTTCTGGTGTAGTCGTCAGATCTTGAAGAAACGACCCTGACCAAGGCGTGTTTTTGATCTCAACTTTGAATAAAGGCCCCCAGGCAAGGCGTGTCTTTGATAAATTAATGAAATAATGAAAATTCTGCAAGTTGGCAATATATGTAAATGCCCTCATGTTAGGCGTTAATTATTCAATACACGACTTTACTCAAGTCGTTATTTTACTGTAACCTGATTCTATTACCGATGGTTTCATATTATATATATATATATATATCGGCACTATTCTCCATTCCGTGAGTATAGTCCCACTTTTTACGTTGATTTATCGATCACACTCAACTCTCATTGACATACAAGCTCTCCATTGGACATTCCGTTTCTTTGGACTAGCGAGTTAGTCATATAGACCTCCGTAAGACTCCTCGTAGCCTTGGATTCCCTCAAGGCCGACTGAGCTGGTTGTACCCTAAAAACCCATTACACCATTGATGCCATGTCACTCTGAAGAAACATGGGATACCGACCCTTATGATTATACAAAGAGTATATCATAAGAAATTCTTAATGGGATGATGATATCATGCCATATCATGTCGTTCTTGTAAACCTCAATTCTATGATAAGAATGAGGGTATCTTACCTTTGATATACTGTTCATGTGGACCTCAATTCTATATAAAGAATGTCCATACTGATTTGTCATGGTACCCAAGTTAAGGGAATCATGTTCTACCTAGTTTTATCGATATCGTGATTATACCGTTATTATCGCCATTCTATGTCCTTTGTCATATTTTGGACTCTATTCTATCAAAGTTGTCATACGTGTCTACAAGCTTGATTATTGAAATTCTATGTTGGCTATAAACAAGAGTGGATGTCAAAACACATGATAAATGCCTGCGCATATAGGGCCCGATCTGGTCCTGGGAGGAGCACCCGAAAGTACTTGTGCCCATGGGAGTTAAAATGATAAGGTATCTGGCATTATACCGAGTACTTGACTTGCTTGATTGGACATTCCACACACATCTTGTACTTGAATCGTACTTGACTTTACATGAAATGCGTGGCCCGAAAAAGGGTAATTTACTTGCTTGATACATGATAGCCAAAGTTCTTGACATGACTTGTTAAACGTACTTGCTTGAATACCTTGAATACACTTGTCATCTTGTTGGAAGTTCATGATTAAGTTCATCTTATTTCTTTGATATTACATTCTCTCTATCTTGTCGTTTTATGCGAGCATGCATAGCTTTATTGCATTCATGAAAGATGTAATTACTTAAACCCCTTGCTAGTACTTGAGATATAATTTCCTACTGAGCGTTCGCTCATTCCGTTTGTCCCTTTTTACTTTTCAGGTAAGTCCGACGACGATGGAAGTCAATCGGATGGGAATGGTCAAGAGTGAAAGTGATAGAGCTTCTACAAGTGTCGTCTAGTCTTTTCTATAGTTTCTTGAGTCAAATATGTATTCTTTTCCTTTTTATTAAACAGAGTATTGGATTTGTAATAGTCTATCCATTATGAAATAAAGGATTGGGTTATCTTGCTATTTTGCGCATCTCTGTCTTCGTGTCGAATACACGACCACTCTGATTGACAAGATTTATATAGACACGTCACGCATCTCCGGGTATCTTCCGCGCTCGGGGCGTGACACAGTGATTCTAAAAAGACATATGCATATAGAGCAAACTGCTAAAAGCAGAAGCTCTCCCTATCTAAATACACTGGGAGGTTAAACTAGTCATGCAATGTATTCCAGTATGATCAACAGTTTTTCAAGCTATGCATGACAAAGCAAGAAGACAAGTGTAGATATGAGAGCATATGCCATAAATGTTCAATTCTAAATAGAATTTTTTATTGCAAAACAAATTGTCCTAACTACCCCTTAATTATTCAAACTAAGACTCTAATGTTAACTGCACAAACAACCCCTTGGTACCTTGCGGAGTTACAACCACTCACACATAGTGGAGATTTTCAGACAGACATGATCTGTCCTTCCACCAACACCATTTCATATACCACTGGGTTGTTCATATAGCTAGCCTAAGAGACACAATTAAAGCAATCAAACATGATAAAATCATGAATTTGAACAGACAAGATCAAAAACATAACATGTAACTATTAAGAGGGAGATTATTGACAATCAACAAATATAACAGTAAAAGCAAAAATCAGGGTTTTACAAACCACGGGTGCCTTGAATTATTGAACCCCATTTTATTTTCTTTCTTCCTCGAAGGCACACTTGCAAAAGGAATCTCATTTTGCACTCTTAGGTACCCAAGAGTTCTTGGGTCCTTGAAAGTTAGTAGCACCTCTAGTGGGTGCTTTCTAAATTTTCTAGGCATTTAAGTCATCAAATTTTATCAGAAGACAGTCAGACATACGATGCCTAAACTTCCCACAGTAATGACAAGAACCTGAGTATTTCACAGTTTTCTCATGAGCATGATTACTGAATTTTTGTGAATAACCAGGCATGTTACCATTTTTAACATGAGAGTTTCTTCTTCTTTTCTGTTGCCAACAGTCTTTCACTGAATGGCCAACCTTTCCACATCTGAAACAACAGAAGGATTTTCTGTTTGAAAGTACTTTTTGTTTATTTAAAACATTATTTCTTTTGCATGCTTTCTTTTCATCATTTTTAAAATTTTGACAGTTATGCATCATGTGTCCATGCTGTTTGCAGTAAAAACATTAAATCTTTGTTTTCTAAATGGCATAGTTTTTATCATAAAATGTCCTAGCATGCATTCTGCAGTCCTTTAGATCATCCTTTTTCATCACAAAACAATCATACATAAGGTGACCATGCTTACCACAATAGAAACAACTAACATATGTTTGTTTTGAAGCATAATATTTTTCATGAGAGTTCCGAGCATGCATATTTTAACCAATGACACTATTTTTCTGTGTCTGCTACTTATGGTTTTTCTTTTTCTACATGTTATTCTATTTTTTATTTTTCTGAGCAGCAAACTATGTTGGGGTACCAGTTGAAGTACTGGGCTGTTCTGAACTTCGAACAAAAGAAGTAAACACTTTGTACTCAAATGATTTTTTATTTTCTGGTTTATATCCAAGCCCCTCTTTTTGGAAATTTATTTTACTCCCCAAAAGTTTGTCCAAGTTATTTTTCCCTTTCACAAACCTAGACAATGAATTGCTTAGGACTGAAACCTGATCTTCTACTGATGAAATCTTCAACTCATAGCTTAGAATTTCTTCTTCATATTTTGTTGTCTTATTTTTCAAGGTTTCATTAGTAGCTTTATAGTTTTTAACTTCTTTTTCCAATGCAGATATTCTTTTAGAATTACCTGAAATCACAAAATTTCATTTTCCAAAAACCATTAGTCTATCTAACATGGTAGTATTCAGTTGCTTCAATTTTTCAAATTCTTCTTTTAGTTTGTCATTTTGAATTAGTTCATTTATTAGGATTTGGTCATCAGACAACAATTCCTATCTGTTTTCAGTTTCAAACTTTTCAATTTTTTTTGAAGTTCTACATTTACTGCTCTAATAGCTTCAAATTTTTCAACATATAATTTGTTTTGTTCTTCAAGATTTTTGAATTTTTCTTCAGCTTCCTCAATTTGTTTTTTGAAATTTTCATTTTCAGATTTCAGATTTTCTATTTCTAAATTGACAGTTTCATGATCTTCCAATTGTATTTTGAGTTCATGATTTTTAGTTTTCATATGTTCAACATTTACATTTTCAGAGCCATTTTGACAAGTTGCATTCAACCTCTTTTTCAGGGATTTATTCTCTTTTCTTAGTTTTTCATATAGCTCAAACAATTCTGTATAAGCTTCTTCCCATTCTTCTATGGAGAAATTTTCGAAGGGTGAGTTTACCCCTACATCATCTTCTTCTTCATTAGCAATGAGGCCAATATTCTCTTCTTCCTCATCACTTGAAGTGCTTTCTTCTTCATCGCTCCAAGTACACACCATAGTCTTAGGCTTCTTTTCTTTTCCCTTGGTAGCTTTCATCATGAGCTTTGGGCATTCATCACGAACATGCCCTAGTTTCCTGTAGTGATAACAAACAATTTTGTTAGACTTTTTATTCAAATCAGGTTTAACCTTGGAAAGTTTGTTTACCTTGAATGCCTTTTTCTTCCACTGGTTCTTACCTCTTTTCTTTAAGAATTTCTTGAACTCTTTAGTGAGAAGAGCCTGATCAAGACATTCTTCTTTTGAATTACTACTAGAAGACTCACTTGAGTCACTCGAATTCTCATGTACTTTGAGGGCTTTCGGTTTCTTCTTGTTGAAATATTCTTCATTCCTTTTCAGGTCCTGTTCATAGGTCATCAGTGACCCAATCAACTCATCTACTGTCATAATGGACAGATTCTTTGAATCTTCAATTACCGTGGCCTTAGTATGCCACGCTGGTGGGAGAGACCTCCGAATTTTTCTGACCAGCTCACTGTCAGAATATTCTTTGCCAAGAGATTTCAAACCATTGGTTAGCTTAGAAAACCTAGCATACATTTCAGAAATGGTTTCACTAGATTTCATCTTGAACATTTCACATTCTGAAACTAACATGTTGGCCTTAGTGGCCCTTACCTTTGATGTCCCCTTGTAAATCACCTCGAGCTGGTTGTAGGCGCCGGAAAGGTAGCGGCTAGTGGGCCTCTTCCCGAATATGCTACTGGGCTTACATTGAACGGGTTAGAAAAGACGAAAATGGAGTGATCGCCAGAGACTTATACTTGAGCCTCAGAGGAGTGATGATCGCAATGCCTTTGAAGTGGGAGATGTGGGTTCTTCCTGTCCTCGCTCTCGGCCGGCCAAGAACGGGGAGCTCTGGGAGTCGGTGATGAAGTTCCTGCAAATTAACCAGCAAATAGAGAAAACAAACCCATTACACTTTGATAGCATATTATATGCTTAAACCAAAAAGAAAACATGCAATTGGGGGCGATCGTACGGGGAATGGGGTTGTGAAGGGGGATGGCCGAGACTTTCTACCATCTGTCTTCCCTATGTTTTGGATTGGAAAATCTCTTTAAAATAGGATCTAGGAAAATTTATCATTCATGAATGTAGTCAAACAAGATGAAATGTAGCAAGACAGAGAACAAGGGAAGAAAGGATGGGGTTTGCCCGTCGACCAACGGAAGGCGGCCAAGCACATGGCCGTTCAAAGGTGGTAGGCGGCCATGTCGATGGCCGCCTCCTGGAATTGGGACTCTCCCGCGGCAAGGCTCTTCGACTTCAGATTCGGCTTCGCGGGGAAGGTGAGGAAGGGTGACTCTCGTGCTCACAGCTCTATCTGCCTCCACCGAGCTGCCAGCCTCTCCTCTTTCAAAAATGTCCAACCCCCTCGTGAGATTGTTCGGAATGATGTTTTTGTATCTAGGGGATTTCCCTCCATACCCACATTCGAAAATCGAGTATGTGTGAGACTACGCTTGCCTCCACCTCTCGAAGTGGGAATAGGTGTAGAGGACATGCCCGGAGTGGGCAGATCGTGGAGTTGACGAGCGGTTGCCAGGAGGTGGCCAGATTGATTGTCACGCCCCAAACCAATAGCAGCGGAAGGCGTGCTCGGAACATGGCAGTGAAACGGTCATGGCAATCAGAGCAGCAAAATCGACACATAAAAATAACACCAATGATACAAGTAGGCCATAATTAATAAAAATATAATTTTATTGATATCAAGAATTTAAATTACAGATTGGACTCTACTTACACTAATGGACTCAATTAAAGAAAAATAAAGAAAAGGGGAGAACACAACTCACGACACCAACTGGACTTAAGAAAATAATGAAAAAGGTGACTCATGTCTCGAAGCTCTGGGTCCACACGATCACTCCGGCCCATTCCCAATTTCACGTGCTCCAGCTATCGCATTACTTGAAAAATGTTAAAGAAGGGAGTGAGCCAGAAGCTCAGTAGGAATTATACTCTATCGCTAGGCAGAATTTAAATCATTAACAAATTAATAGCATGAAAAGAACTCTATGTATGAACGATATAAAATAAGTAAAACCAAGGAACGATAACATGAAGAATCATAATCAGCAGGAATAGTAGAGATTTAAGTGGAAAGGATTAAGGCATCATCAACTAGTATCAAGTGAAATTGTAATTGATCACACACTAGTGAATATCGTTCAGCAAGTTGGCCATTTAGCAAGTCAAGTCAAGTCAGGTCACGTCAAGCAAGTACTTCACGCATTCAAGCATGTAAATCAAAGTTTCACGAGAATGTGGAATGTCGTAGAATCACACGCTAGCAAGTACTTCGGGGCAATGCCTCCCCATGTCATTAAAACTCCCATGAGCATTAGAACTTTTCGGGCGCTCTCCCCAGGACCAGACCGGACCCCTATGGTGCGTTGGCATTGAGGGTTGGATCAGAGATCTCAAAAAATTTAGACAATGACAATATTTAATGGCCAAGAGTTCCAAGGTCAAGCTATGTAGTCAAGGTAAGATGCGTAGGAATATGGATTTCTTTAATCGAAGGAGAGTCATTTGACAACAATGAGTTTAAAGTGAAGATGGACCTAATAAGGTCATAATATCGAGACATTATAGCCTCAAGGGCTATAGTGGGTTAACATGCAAAAACCACGAAAAATCAAAATTTTGAAACACTAGATGAAGATGCGGTCAGATCGGAGCCGCTACTAGAATAAAGCGGTCTAGATCAAACCGCTACCAGGCTAAGTAAGGCAGCATACCCAGTCGACTTCATCAAGGTCCTCAGTCGACCTGGGTCTTGGCTGGGCTGAAACAGAGCTCAGTCCACAAAACCCTGATCAATTGATGTGACGTAGGTCGACTTAAATAGGGCTAAGTCGACCTGGAACAAGGTGCAGTCGACAGGGCAAACTGGCACGCATGCCAGATCAGGGAACATAACGCGGTTGTCTCATGACCGATACTCGATAGTAGCGGTTGTAGCACCCTGTCTTTTCTACTATAATATTTCCATAATTAATTATTTATTGGCTCAACTTCTAAAGAAATTATTAAAATTCTGAAAAAATATGAAACTAGTGTAAAATTGAATTTGTAATAACTTTGTCTTCAGGTAAGAGCCCAAAATAAAATTCGTGTAGGCCCAATTTTGCATTTTTAGGAGTTTTTCGTGGGTTAGAAGACCTAGTTTAGCCATCACAATTCTGGCCCAATTCTAGCCCAATTGTGCTCCAATTCGAGCCAAACCCTAGCTCATTGATAGGCCTTTACTTTCTCTTTGAAAACCCTAACTCTAGATGCTTCTACCGGCGGCGGCGGCGGCGGCGGTGGATTAGAACCTTATCCGAAGTTTTTGTCAGAATTTTTTCATAGGACTCTTCAACCAAATTCGATCTCTAGGAGTCCCTATAGGTTCTATTTATAGAGGGCTTTCGACACCTTAGAACCCTATTTGCACCAGCAACATGCGGCGGGACCGATTGTGATCGGACGAGGGAGAATTTGGGTGTTCTAGGAGCAGTACCTAGGGTTCCGGCAACCCCTCTTCTTCATCCTTCTTTCCTTCAAGCAAAGGTAGGTGTCTCTCAGGCCAAAAAGAAATATAATAATACCGTATTGTGCATCTCCATGAGCTCTTTCTTTTGATACCTAATTGCCCAATTCTCGTTCATCAGGCTGTTCGAATTTCACGTTTTTCTCCGAGGTGTATAAAAAGGGCAACTTTCATGATTATTAGTTAAAGATTGAATCTTGTGGTGTTAGATCTAAATCAAAGCATGCTATTTCATACGAATTTTTACGCTCTTTCAAATGGTAGCACTTTCCCTAATTTTTATTCATTCTATCATAAGCAATCGAAGTTTTAGTGTAAAATGTCGAAGTTCATCGTCGGCGGGTTCCAGGCCATGCGACGCATCTTCCAGAGGCAGTTACAGCCTAACGGCCGCACGACAGACCGTCACATGAGCCTGATGGTCCCACGATAGACCGTCGCATGTCCCTATGTTTTAAAATTTTGAAATTTTAATCTATTTATTTTCTGGTACGTAACGCACCTACTATAGAGTGTTACATGCTTGTAACGCCCCTTCCTTAGACCGTCACGTTCTCCTGACAGTATTTTTTTAAACTATTGCTTATGCATTTTTAAAACCAGAAACTTGCTATGTTAGTATGATATCTTGATCTATAAGTAAGGCAGAACGTGATGTTAATATTGTATTATGATCATAAACAAAAAATTGTCATTGTTCTACATGAAAGATGTTAGAAAATCCTAAGTTTAATGATCATGAAGAATTTGATAAAAACCCTTAGTTAAACTTGTATAATTTTTGATTTATGTAAGATATATATTTATTGTTTGATAGTCACGCCACTCCGGTGGGATTGACTGACCGCACCGCTTTGGTTTCCGTGTTTTTTAGCCTCAATTCTTGTAATAGATGGGACTCTCCGCCGGATATTCCTTCCGTCAGACTAGGACCACTATTATGAGACCTCCGTAAGACCTCGTGAGCCTGGGATTCCCACCAGGATGCCGGGCAGGTTGTACCCTAAAGACCTGAACCCATGAACGTGGTTTGAATCGTGTTTTTGGACCAGCTCAAAATAAACTGGTCTGTGTCCTGTAACGGCCCAAGATTGGACCATCACAGCAACGTAACGGCCCTGTGTACGACCGTCACGTTCCTGTAACGACCCTGTTATAGATCGTCACAGATAAGATAGTAATAAGGTTTTTCTTGTTTTATCATCATGAAGTAGTTATCAAGGTTGGCCTTGAACTGTGAGATTATGTGCAATCCTTGTTTACATCCTTGTTACCTAAAGACTCATAGTCCATCTACTTGATGTCATTCCAATTTTGTTGGAATTTCTCTTGATCTTAGAAGTAAGTTCGTGAGCTTAACCTTGGAACTTTTGGCCATTAATTTGATGAATGTCTAGACTAGGATGATTGATCCAAACCTTCAATGCCAACGCATCATAAAGGGCCCGGTCTGGTCCTGGGAGGAGCGTCCGAAAGTACTTGTGCCCCGGGGAGTTTGTAATGACAAGGTCTGGCATTGCACCGAAGTGCATGACTAGCATGATTGGTCTATGACATTTCCACTTTTACTCAATTACTTGAAATACGTGCTTGATTTGGCCAATTCCATTTATCATTTCATGACATGAAAAGTTCTTGTTATACTTGTGTTTACTCTTTACTTGAAAGCTCATGTTCTTTTCCCTAGCTATCTCTTGTCATTTATTTATCATCGCTTTTGTTACAACGTTATTCATAAATGGTTAATCACTTTAATTATGCCCGATGATAGAGATATAATATCCTACTGAGCTTTGCTCACCCCTACTTTCCAATCCTTTTCAGGTAGCTCGGATGAGGATGGACGTTCCGATGGGGACGGGAGCGAGCGATTCCAAGAGCGAGCCATTTAGAGGTTATGTTCAAGTCAGGTTTGGATTAGTTGTTATCTAGAGTTGATGTATTTTCCATTAATGAGATAGAAGTCCACAAGGAGTCGGGTGTAATTGAATACTTTCTCTTATTATTATTATCAATAAAGTTGGGTTAATTGTTTCTGTATTATTAGCCTGGTGGTTAGTCTCTTGTGGCAATGCATGCTCTGATTTACATGATTGATATAAACTGCTACGTTCCGATTTCTCGCGTCGGGGCGTGACAGTTTTTGTTGTATCAGAGCCTAGGTTTTCTTTAGACCCTAGGTTGCTAGTAGTGTTATAGAACCTTTAAACCTTAGTAAAGTCAGAATCTGACCTAGTGAGTTGGGTAGAGACTTGGGCTAAGATTAGTTAATTAATTAACTAGCTATAAGAAGATAGATCCAATAGAACGTTCTTAATTACTTCTTTTATGTTGTAGGAGTTTCCGTGATGGCGGCAGAACACGCTGAATGGCGAGACATGCAACGTACAGTGCAGGGCCTGACCCGGGCCTTACAGCAAGTAGCCCATGGCGGCGGATAGCAAGGAGCAGGCAATCTACATCGAAACTTTCAGGGCTTGAATCCCCCGCGTTTCAGTGGATCTTCGGACCCGGATGAGGCTGAGAACTGGCTGAAGGAGACGGAAAGAATCTTCAGGGTTATGCAATGTGGAGATCAGGATCGCATCTTACTAGCGACTTTCCAATTAGAACGCGATGCTCGTGCTTGGTGGGAAGCCGTGGAAGCCACACTTGGGAATAGGCGTGCCACGTGGGATGAGTTCAAGGAGTTTTTCAATAGCAAGTACTTCTTAGATCGGGTGCAGGAGAAGAAGGCGGCCGAGTTTGCTACTTTGAAACAAGGAAACTTGTCGGTTGCAGAATATGAAGCGCAATTTTCCAGATTATGTAAGTATGCCCCACACTTGGTGTCCACTGAGAAAATGATGGCTAAAAGATTTTTGAATGGTTTGAAGCTTCAGTACATCAATCAATTGGCACCCTTGGAAATCCATATCTATGCTGAGATAGTAAGGAAAGCACAAGTTTTGGAGGATACGATGGAACTGACTGACCGGATCAGAGGTCGGGATAAGACGAAGGAACAGACTACCAGTTCCTGGAACTTCAGACCCGGTAATGGTCAGAAGAGGCCCAATGGTGGGTCGAGTTTTTCAAAAAATAAGAAACCCAAGGAAGACTAGAAGAAGGTTGGACCAGTTGTGCCGTGTAAGGCAGTTTGCAAGTACTGTGACCGTCCAGGTCACAAGATGGAAGAGTGTTGGCGCAAGTTAGGCGCTTGCTTAAGGTGTGGTAGCAGGGACCACCGAATTCCAGAATGTCCCCTTATTAATGAACCGACAGCATCTGATAAGTCACAAGGAAGCTACAAGCGACAAGGCAGGCTCCAAGCCCTCCAGGAGTCAAGGACCAAGAACCAGACTACCGAGGAAGGAGGCATTGTCGAAGGTATTCTTACTATTCTTTCCAAGCCAATATTCATACTTTTCGACACTAGAGCCACTCATTCTTTTATATCTCTGAAATTTGCTAAGACCTTATCTGTAGAACCGGTGTTGTTGGACTCACACCTTATGATATCCACCCCTATTGGTTTAGGATCCGAGAATAAATATTATTATCCTTCTAGTGAAGTTTTGATCAATGGTTGTAATTTATCTGCTGATCTAGTATGCATGAAGATGAAAGATTATGATGTAATCTTAGGGGCTGATTGGTTATCTAAGCATGGTGCTAGTGTTCATTGTAAGTCAGGAGTAGTGTCTTACTCTGGACGTCCAGAGCTTTCTTTCTCTGGCTCTAGGCTATCCAAGACCGTGCCACTCATTTCGGCACTTCGGGCAGATAAGTTGTTAAGAAAGGGGTGTCCAGCATTCTAGGCTTTAATTTCTTTAACTGATAAGAAGGAAGTGGAGTTGAAGGATATCCCTGTCATTCATGATTTTCTGGAGGCATTTCCAGATGAATTGCCAGGTCTTCCCCCTGAAAGGGAGGTGGTTTTCTCTATTGACCTGATTCCTGGTGCCTCGCCTGTTTCGAGAGCTCCCTACCGTATGTCCCCGGCTGAGTTAAGAGAACTAAAGATGTAGTTGTTAGACTTGCTAGAAAGAGGGTTCATTCGTCCGAGTACTTCCCTGTGGGGTGCTCCTATTCTTTTTGTAAGGAAGAACGATAGTTCTTTAAGGCTTTGTATTGATTATCGTCAGTTGAATCAGCTCACCGTGAAGAATAAGTACCCATTACCAAGGATTGATGAATTATTTGATCAGATATCAGGAGTCCATTATTTCTCAAAGATCGATCTCAGATCTGGGTGTCATTAGTTGAGGATAAAAGCTGAAGATATTTTTAAGATAGCATTCCGTAGCAGGTATGGGCATTTTGAATTTGTGGTGATGCCGTTTCGACTAACAAATGCTCCTACAGCTAATGAATAGTGTGTTTCGACCCTACTTGGATCAGTGGGTCGTGGTATTTATCGATGATATTCTAATATATTCAAGGAGCAAGGAGGAGCATGAACAACACTTAAGAATGGCATTGCAAATATTAAAAGAGCATCAGCTATACGCCAAGTTTAGTAAATGTGAGTTCTGGTTGCAAGAGGTATCATTTCTGGGCCACATTATTTCTAAAGAGGGAATCACAGTAGACCCTTCTAAAGTTGAGGCTGTATGTAATTGGGAAAGACATGTGAATGTAACTGAAACCAGAAGCTTCTTAGGCTTGGCAGGCTATTATCGAAGGTTCATCAAGGATTTTTCCAAGATTGCAGTGCCCTTGACAAGGTTAACTCGTAAGGAGAATTGTTTTGAATGGACGGATGGTTGTGAAAAAAGTTTTCAGACTTTGAAGGAGTGTTTGACCACTGCCCCAGTTTTGGCCTTACCCTTAGGTAAAGGAGGTTTTGAAGTTTATACCGATGCTTCAGGAATCGGTTTAGGTTGCGTATTGATGCAACGAGGGAAGGTGATAGCTTATTACTCCAGGTAGTTGAGAAAACATGAAGAGAATTACCCTGTGCATGATCTGGAGTTAGCAGCGGTTGTGTTTGCTCTTAAGATATGGACGCAATATCTTTATGGAGAAACTTTCATCGTGTACTCAGACCATAAGAGCTTAAAATACTTATTTTCTCAGAAGGAGTTGAATATGAGACATAGAAGGTGGTTAGAGTACTTAAAGGATTTCCACTTCTCCATTGAATATCATCCCGGAAAGGGGAATGTTGTAGCAGATGCTTTAAGTAGGAAGCGAACAGCTAGGCTAGCCAATTTGATGATTCAAGAGTGGAAGTTGTTAAAACTGTTTGCCAATTTAGATATTACAGAAAAGGAAGATCAGATCTTGGTGGCTCATGTCCAGCTTCGTTCAGAATTGCTAGCAGAAATTAAGCAGTTGCAGGATAATGACCCTGTGCTCGTTGGAATTAAAGAACAGATGGCTTATCGACCAGATTTTATGTTAGCTGATGATGGGAGATTGTTGTTTCATGGGAGAACATGTGTCCCTGATTCCATGGAAATAAAGAAGAAGATTCTTGAAGAAGCGCACAGATCTAAGTATACTATACACCCAGAAGCTACAAAGATGTACAGAGATTTGAAGAGGACTTTGTGGTGGCCGAACATGAAGAGGGAAGTGGCCGATTTTGTGAGCAGGTGTTTAGTATGTCAACAAGTTAAAGCAGAGCATTTCAGACCTGTTGGGAAGTTAAAACCTCTCGAAATACCACAATGGAAGTGGGAAAGTGTTGGTATGTATTTTATTATGGGTTTACCCCGAACACGAGGAGTCCTTGATGGAATTTGGGTGATCATTGATCGACTGACAAAGTCTGCACACTTTTTACCTAATAAGTCAAGGTGGACCGTGGATATTTTGGCTGCCCTATATATAAAGGAAGTAATAAGATTGCATGGAGTGCCTATGTCCATCATATCTGACAGAGACCCCAGGTTTACATCTCACTTTTGGAAAGGATTGCAAGCATCATTAGGCACTCGTTTGAACTTCAGTACAGCTTTTCACCCTCAGACTGACGGACATACTGAGAGAGCAAACCAGATTGTTGAAGGCATGTTGAGAGCATGTATAATTGATTTTGGAGGCAGTTGGCATGAACATTTACCTTTGATTGAATTTGCATACAATAATAGTTACCAATCCAGCATTCAGATGCCATCGTTTGAGGCCTTGTATGGCAGGAGTTGTAGATCTCCTCTTTGTTGGGAAGAAATTGGTGAGAAGGAATGGCTCGGACCAGATCTTATCTTAGAATCATCAAAGAACATCCAAGTTATCAGACACCGTTTGAAGGTCGCCCAGTCCCGACAAAAGAGCTATGCAGATAATAGAAGAAGGGAGCTAGAATTTCATATTAGGACCATGTATTTCTGAAAGTGTCACCATCAAGAGGAATTAGAAGATTCAGACTTCGTGGCAAGTTAAGCCCAAGGTTTGTTGGCCCATTTGAGATCTTAGAGAGTGTAGGCGAAGTTGCCTATAGATTAGCCCTACCACCACAGTTAGCTGGTATTCACGATGTGTTCCATGTATCTATGCTTTGGAAGTATGTGTATGACCCTTCGCACATTATCCAACATGCTGATTTGGAATTGAAGAAGGACTTATCTTATGAAGAGAAGCCTATCAAGATATTGGACTTCAAGCAACAGTAACTCTGGAATCGATCCATTTCGATGGTCAAGGTCCTATGGAGTCGGCGTGGAGCTGAGGAAGCAACATGGGAATCCGAGGATGCGATCAGGAAATTATATCCCGAATTGTTTTAAGGTTGGTTGTTAGCAGATTCGGTGAATTTGGGGACCAAATTCCTTAAGTGGGGGAGGGTGTAGCACCCTGTCTTTTTCTACTATAATATTTCCACAATTAATTATTTATTGGCTCAACTTCTAAAGAAATTATTAAAATTCTGGAAAAATATGAAACTAGTGTAAAATTGAATTTGTAATAACTTTGCCTTTAGGTAAGAGCCCAAAATAAAATTCGTGTAGGCCCAATTTAACGTTTTTAGGAGTTTTTCGTGGGTTAGAAGACCTAGTTTAGCCATCACAATTTGGGCCCAATTCTAGCCCAATTGTACTCCAATTCGAGCCAAACCCTAGCCCATTGATAGGTCTTTGCTTTCTCTTTGAAAACCCTAACTCTAGATGCTTCTACCGGCGGCGGCGGCGGCGGTGGATTAGAACCTTATCCGAAGTTTTCGCCGGAATTTCTTCATAGGACTCTTCAACCAAATTCGATCTCTAGGAGTCCCTATAGGTTCTATTGATAGAGGGCTTTCGACACCTTAGAACCCTATTTGCACCAACAACAGGCGGCGGGACCGATCATGATCGGACGAGGGAGAATTTGGGCGTTCTAGGAGCGGTACCTAGGGTTCCGGCGACCCCTCTTCTTCGTCCTTCTTTCTTTCAAGCAAAGATAGGTGTCTCTCAGGCCAAAAAGAAATATAATAATACCGTATTGTGCGTCTCCATGAGCTCTTTCTTTTGATACCTAATTGCCCAATTCTCGTTCATCATGCTGTTCGAATTTCACGTTTTTCTCCGAGATGTATAAAAAGGGCAACTTTTATGATTATTAGTTAAAGATTGAATCTTGTGGTGTTAGATCTAAATCAAAGCATGCTATTTCATACGAATTTTTACGCTCTTTCTAATGGTAGCATTTTCCCTAATTTTTATTCATTCTATCATAAGCAATCGAAGTTTTAGTGTAAAATGTCGAAGTTCATCGTCGGCGGGTTCCAGGTCATGTGACGCATCTTCCAGAGGCTGTTACAGCCTGACGGCCGCTCGACAGACCGTCACATGAGCCTGACGGTCCCACGACAGACTGTCACATGCCCTTGTGTTTTAAAATTTTGAAATTTTAATCTATTTATTTTCTGGTACGTAACGCACCTACTATAGAGCGTTACATACTTGTAACGCCCCTTCCTTAGACCGTCACGTTCTCCAGACAGTATTTTTTAAAACTATTGCTTATGCATTTTTAAAACCAGAAACTTGCTATGTTAGTATGATATCTTGATCTATAAGTAAGGCATGACGTGATATTAATATTGTATTATGATCATAAACATAAATTTTTCATTATTCTACATGAAAGATGTTAGAAAATCCTAAGTTGAATGATCATGAAGAATTTGATAAAAAACCTTAGTTAAACTTGTATAAATTTTGATTTATGTAAGATATATATTTATTGTTTGACAGTCATGCCACTCCGGTGGGATTGACTAACCGCACCGCTTTGGTTTCCGTGTTTATTAGCCTCAATTCTTGTAATAGATGGGACTCTCTGCCGGATATTCCTTCCGTCGGACTAGGACCACTAATGAGACCTCCGTAAGACCCCGTGAGCCTGGGATTCCCACCAGGACGTCGGGCAGGTTGTACCCTAAAGACCTGAACCCATGAACGTGGTTTGAATCGTGTTTTTGGACCAGCTCAAAATAAACTGGTATGTGTCCTGTAACGGCCCAAGATTGGACTGTCACAGCAACGTAACGGCCATGTGTACGACCGTCACATTCCTGTAACGGCCCTGTTATAGACCGTCATAGATAAGATAGTAATAAGGTTTTTCTTATTTTATCATCATGAAGCAGTTATCAAGGTTGGCCTTGAACTGTGAGATTATGTGCAATCCTTGTTTACATCCTTGTTACCTAAAGACTCATAGTCCTTCAACTTGATGTCATTCCTTTTTTGTTGGAATTTCTCTTGATCTTAGAAGTAAGTTCATGAGCTTAACCTTGTAACTCTTGGCCATTAATCTGATGAATGTCTAGACTAGGATGATTGATCCAAACCTTCAATGCCAACGCATCATAAAGGGTCCGGTCTGGTCCTGGGAGGAGCGCCCGAAAGTACTTGTGCCCCGGGGAGTTTGTAATGACAAGGTGTGGCATTGCACCGAAGTGCATGACTAGCGTGATTGGTCTATGACATTTCCACTTTTACTAAATTACTTGAAATGCGTGCTTGATATGGCCAATTTCATTTATCATTTCATGACATGAAAAGTTCTTGTTATACTTGTGTTTACTCTTTACTTGAAAGCTCATGTTCTTTTCCTTATCTATCTCATCATCATCATCATCATAGCCTTATCCCAATTAATTGGGGTCGGCTACCTGAATCCTGTTCTGCCAAAGATTTCTATCAAGTGTAACATTCGTATTTAAACCCAAGAAACTAATGTCCTTCCTAATAACATCGCACCATCTCATTTTAGGCCTTCCCCGAGCTCTTTTACTAGCATCCACTAAGATTTGGTCACATCTTTTAACCGGCGCTGAGTTAGGGCGACGACACACATGTCCAAACCACCTGAGTCTATTTTCTCTCATTTTACTATCAATTGGAGCTACCCCTAAGTCCTTACGGATATGCTCATTCCTAATCTTGTCTTTCTTAGTCTTACCACACATCCATCTCAACATCCTCATCTCTGCTACACACATTTTGTGGATGTGTTCCTTTCGTACTATCCAACACTCGGTACCATATAACAAAGCAGGTCTCACATCTGTTCTATAAAACCTCCCTTTGAGTTTCACAGGCATACGACGATCACAAAGGACACCTGATGCACTTCTCCATCTTAACTAGCCTGCCTTAATCCTATGTGTAACGTCATCATAAATCTCCCCATTCTCTTGTATGATAGACCCTAAGTATCGAAAGCTACTACTCTTTTGAATGTTATGTCCATCAATTAGAACCATGTCTTCCTTATCTATCTCTTGTCATTTATTTATCATCGCTTTTGTTACAACGTTATTCATAAATGGTTAATCACTTTAATTATGCCTGATGATAGAGATATAAAATCCTACTGAGCTTTGCTCACCCCTACATTCCAATCCTTTTCAGGTAGCTCGGATGAGGACGGGCGTTCCGATGGGGACAGGAGTGAGTGATTCCAAGAGCGAGCCATTTAGAGTTTATGTTCAAGTCAAGTTTGGATTAGTTGTTATCTAGAGTTGATGTATTTTCCATTAATGAGATAGAAGTCCATAAGGAGTTGGGTGTAATTGAATACTTTCTCTTATTATTATTATCAATAAAGTTGGGTTAATTATTTCTTTATTATTAGCCTGGTGGTTAGTCTCTTGTGGCAATGTATGCTCTGATTGACATGATTGATATAAACTGCTACGTTCCGATTTCCCGCGTCAGGGCGTGACAGTTTTTGTAGTATCAGAGCCTAGGTTTTCTTTAGACTCTAGGTTGCTAGTAGTGTTATAGAACCTTTAAACCTTAGTAAAGTCAAAATCTGACCCACTGAGTTGGGTAGAGACTTGGGCTAAGATTAGCTAATTAATTAACTAGCTATAAGAAGATAGATCCAATAGAACATTCTTAATTACTTCTTTTATTTTGTAGGAATTTCCGTGATGGCGGCAGAACACGCTCAATGGCGAGACATGCAACGTACAGTGCAGGGCCTGACCCGGGCCTTACAGCAAGTAGCCCATGGCGGTGGACAGTAAGGAGCAGGCAATCTACATCGAAACTTTCTGGGCTTGAATCCCCCGCGTTTCAGTGGATCTTCGGACCCGGATGAGGCTGAGAACTGGCTGAAGGAGACGGAAAGAATCTTCAGGGTTATGCAATGTGGAGATCAGGATCGCATCTTACCAGCGACTTTCCAATTAGAACGCGATGCTCGTGCTTGGTGGGAAGCCATGGAAGCCACACTTGGGAATAGGCATGCCACGTGGGATGAGTTCAAGGAATTTTTCAATAGAAAGTACTTCTCAGATCAGGTGTAGGAGAAGAAGGCGGCCAAGTTTGCTGCTTTGAAACAAAGAAACTTGTCGGTTGTAGAATATGAAGCGCAGTTTTCCAGATTATGTAAGTATGCCCCACACTTGGTGTCCACTGAGAAAATGAAGGCTAAAAGATTTTTGAATGGTTTGAAGCTTCAGTACATCAATCAATTGGCACCCTTGGAAATCCATATCTATGTTGACATAGTAAGGAAAGCACAAGTTTTGGAGGATACGATGGAACTGACTGACCGGATCAGAGGTCGGGATAAGATGAAGGAACATACTACCAGTTCCAAGAACTTGAGACCCGGTAATGGTCAGAAGAGGACCAATGGTGGGCTGAGTTTTTCTAAAAACAAGAAACCCAAGGAAGGCGAGAAGAAGGTTGGACCAGTTGTGCCGTCTAAGGCAGTTTGCAAGTACTGTGACCATCTAGGTCAAAAGATGGAAGAGTGTTGGCGCAAGTTAGGCGCTTGCTTAAGGTGTGGTAGCAGGGACCACCGAATTCTAGAATGTCCCCTTATTAATGAACCGACAACATCTGATAAGTCGCAAGAAAGCTACAAGCGACAAGGCAGGCTCGAAGCCCTCCAGGAGGCAGAGACCAAGAACCAGACTACCGAGGAAGGAGGCATTGTCAAAGGTACTCTTACTATTCTTTCCAAGCCAGCATTCGTACTTTTCGACACTGGAGCCACTCATTCTTTTATATCTCTGAAATTTGCTAAGACCTTATCTGTGGAACCGGTGTTGTTGGATTCACACCTTATGATATCCACCCCTATTGGTTTAGGATCTGAGATTAAATATTATTACCCTTCTAGTGAAGTTTTGATCAATGGTTGTAATTTATCTACTGATCTAGTATGCATGAAGATGAAAGATTATGATGTAATCTTAGGGGCTGATTGGTTATCTAAGCATGGTGCTGGTGTTCTTTGTAAGTCAAAAGTAGTGTCTTTCCCTAGACGTCCGGAGCTTTCTTTCTCTGGCTCTAGGCTATCCAAGACCGTGCCACTCATTTCGGCACTTCGGGCAGATAAGTTGTTAAGAAAGGGGTGTCCAGCATTCTTGGCTTTAATTTCTTTAACTGATAAGAAGGAAGTGGAGTTGAAGGATATTTCTGTTATTCATGATTTTTCAGAGGTATTTCCAGATGAATTGCCAGGTCTTCCCCCTGAAAGGGAGGTGGTTTTCTCTATTGACCTGATTCCTGGCGCCTCGCCTGTTTCGAGAGCACCCTACCGTATGTCCCCGGCTGAGTTAAGAGAACTAAAGATGCAGTTGTTAGACTTGCTAGAAAGAGGGTTCATTCATCCGAGTACTTCCCCGTGGGGTGCTCCTATTCTTTTTGTAAGGAAGAAAGATGGTTCTTTAAGGCTATGTATCGATTATCGTCAGTTGAATCAGCTCACCGTGAAGAACAAGTACCCATTACCAAGGATTGATGAATTATTTGATCAGATATCAGAAGCCCAGTATTTCCCAAAGATCGATCTAAGATCTGGGAATCATTAGTTGAGGATAAAAGATGAAGATATTTTTAAGACAGCATTTTGTAGCAGGTATGGGCATTTTGAATTTGTGGTGATGCCGTTTGGACTAACAAATGCTCCTACAGCTTTTATGCAGCTAATGAATAGTGTGTTTCGACCCTACTTGGATCAGTGGGTCGTGGTATTTATCGATGATATTCTAATATATTCAAGGAGCAAGGAGGAGCATGAACAACACTTAAGAATGGCGTTGCAAATATTAAAAGAGCATCAGCTATATGCCAAGTTTAGTAAATGTGAGTTCTGGTTGCAAGAGGTATCTTTTCTGGGCCACATTATTTCTAAAGAGGGAATCGCAGTAGACCCTTCTAAAGTTGAGGCTGTACGTAATTGGGAAAGACCGGTGAATGTAACTGAAACCAGAAGCTTCTTAGGTTTGGCAGGCTATTATCGAAGGTTCATCAAGGATTTTTCCAAGATTGCAGTGCCCTTGACAAGGTTAACTCGTAAGGAGAATTATTTTGAATGGACGGATGGTTGTGAAAATAGTTTTCAGACTTTGAAGGAGTGTTTGATCACTGCCCCAGTTTTGGCCTTACCCTTAGGTGAAGGAGGTTTTGAAGTTTATACCGATGCTTCAGGAATCGGTTTAGGTTGCGTATTGATGCAACAAGGGAAGGTGATAGCTTATTCCTCCAGGCAGTCGAGAAAACATGAAGAGAATTACCATGTGCATGATCTGGAGTTAGCAACGGTTGTGTTTACTCTTAAGATATGGAGGCATTATCTTTATGGAGAAACTTTCATCGTGTACTCAGACCATAAGAGCTTAAAATACTTATTTTCTCAGAAGGAGTTAAATATGAGACAGAGAAGGTGGTTAGAGTACTTAATGGATTTCAACTTCTCCATTGAATATCATCCCGGAAAGGGGAATGTTGTAGCAGATGCTTTAAGTAGGAAGCGAACAACTAGGCTAGCCAATTTGATGATTCAAGAGTGGAAGTTGTTAGAACAGTTTGCCAATTTAGATATTACAGAAAAGGAAGATCGGATCTTGGTGGCTCATGTCCAGCTTCGTTCAGAATTACTTGTAGAAATTAAGCAGTTGCATGATAATGACCTTGTGCTCGTTGGAATTAAAGAACAGATGGCTAATCGACCAGATTTTATGTTAGCTGATGACGGGAGATCGTTGTTTCAAGGGAGAACATGTGTCCCTGATTCCATGGAAATAAAGAAGAAGATTCTTGAAGAAGCGCACAGATCTAAGTATACTATACACCCAGGAGCTACAAAGATGTATAGAGATTTGAAGAGGACTTTGTGGTGGCCAAACATGAACAGGGAAGTGGCCGATTTTGTGAGCAGGTGTTTAGTATGTCAACAAGATAAAGCAGAGCATTTCAAATCTGCTGGGAAGTTAAAACCTCTCGAAATACAACAATGGAAGTGGAAAAGTGTTGGCATAAATTTTATTATGGGTTTACCCCGAACACGAGGAGGCCTTGATGAAATTTGGGTGATCATTGATCGACTGACAAAGTATGCACACTTTTTACCTATTAAGTCAAGGTGGACCGTGGATATTTTGGCTGCCCTGTATATAAAGGAAGTAATAAGATTGCATGGAGTGCCTGTGTCCATCATATCTGACATAGACCCCAGGTTTACATCTCACTTTTGGAAAGGATTGCAAGCATCATTAGGCACTCGTTTGAACTTCAGTACAGCTTTTCACCCTCAGACTGACGGACAGACTGAGAGAGCAAACCAGATTGTTGAAGACATGTTGAGAGCATGTATAATTGATTTTGGAGGCAGTTGGCATGAACATTTACCTTTGATTGAATTTGCATACAATAATAGTTACCAATCCAGCATTCAGATGGCACCGTTTGAGGCCTTGTATGGCAGGAGTTGTAGATCTCCTCTTTGTTGGGAAGAAATTGGTGAGAAGCAATGGCTCGGACCAGATCTTATCTCAGAATCGTCAAAGAACATCCAAGTTATCAGAGACCGTTTGAAGGTCGCCCAGTCCCGACAAAAGAGCTATGCAGATAATAGAAGAAGGGAGCTAGAATTTCAGATTGGGGACCATGTATTTCTGAAAGTGTCACCATCAAGAGGAATTAGAAGATTCGGAATTCGAGGCAAGTTAAGCCCAAGGTTTGTTGGCCCATTTGAGATCTTAGAGAGGGTAGGCGAAGTTGCCTATGGATTAGCCCTACCACCACAGTTAGCTGGTATTCACGATGTGTTCCATGTATCTATGCTTCGGAAGTATGTGTATGACTCTTCGCACATTATCCAACATGCTGATTTCAAATTGAAGAAGGACTTATCTTATGAAGAGAAGCCTATCAAGATATTGGACTTCAAGCAACAGCAACTCCGGAATCGATCCATTTCTATGGTCAAGGTCCAGTGGAGTCGGCGTGGAGCTGAGGAAGCAACATGGGAATCCGAGGATGCGATCAGGAAATTATATCCCGAATTATTTTAAGGTTGGTTGTTAGCAGATTCGGTGAATTTGGGGACCAAATTCCTTAAGTGGGGGAGGGTGTAGCACCCTGTCTTTTTCTACTATAATATTTCCATAATTAATTATTTATTGGCTCAACTTCTAAAGAAATTATTAAAATTCTGGAAAAATATGAAACTAGTGTAAAATTGAATATGTAATAACTTTGTCTTAAGGTAAGAGCCCAAAATAAAATTCGTGTAGGCCCAATTTCACGTTTTTAGTAGTTTTTCATGGGTTAGAAGACCTAGTTTAGCCATCACAATTTGGGCCCAATTCTAGCCCAATTGTACTCCAATTCGAGCCAAACCCTAGCCCATTGATAGGTCTTTGCTTTCTCTTCGAAAACCTTAACTCTAGATGCTTCTACCGGCGGCGGCAGTGGTGGATTAGAACCTTATCCGAAGTTTTCGTCGGAATTTCTTCATAATTCGATTACTAGGAGTCCCTATAGGTTCTATTTATAGAGTGCTTTCGACACCTTAGAACCCTATTTACACCAGCAATAGGAGGCGGGACCGATCGTGATCGGACGAGGGAGAATTTGGGCGTTCTAGGAGCGGTACCTAGGGTTCCGGCGACCCTCTTCTTCGTCCTTCTTTCTTTCGAGCAAAGGTAGGTGTCTCTCAGGCCAAAAAGAAATATAATAATACCGTATTGTGTGTCTCCATGAGCTCTTTCTTTTGATACCTAATTGCCCAATTCTCGTTCATCATGCTGTTCGAATTTCACGTTTTTCTCCGAGGTGTATAAAAAGGGCAACTTTCATGATTATTAGTTCAAGATTGAATCTTGTGGTGTTAGATCTAAATCAAAGCATGCTATTTCATACGAATTTTTACGCTCTTTCGAATGGTAGCATTTTCCCTAAATTTTATTCATTCTATCATAAGCAATCAAAGTTTTAGTGTAAAATGTCGAAGTTCATCGTCGGCGGGTTCCAGGTCATGTGACGCATCTTCCAGAGGCCATTACAGCCTGACGGTCGCACGACAGACCGTCACATGAGTCTGATGGTCCCACGATAGACCGTCGCATGCCCCTGTGTTTTAAAATTTTGAAATTTTAATCAATTTACTTTATGGTACGTAATGCACCAACTATAGAGCGTTACATGCTTGTAACGCCCCTTCCTTAGACCGTCACATTCTCCTGACAGTATTTTTTTAAACTATTGCTTATGCGTTTTTAAAACCAGAAACTTGCTATGTTACTATGATATATTTTCTATAAGTAAGGCATGGCGTGATGTTAATATTGTATTATGATCATAAACATAAAATTTTCATTGTTCTACATGAAAGATGTTAGAAAATCCTAAGTTGAATGATCATGAAGAATTTGATAAAAACCCTTAGTTAAACTAGTATAAATTTTGATTTATGTAAGATATATATTTGTTGTTTGACAGTCATGCCACTCCGGTGGGATTGACTGACCGCACCGTCTTGGTTTCCGTGTTTATTAGCCTCAATTCTTGTAATAGATGGGACTCTCCGCCGGATATTCCTTCCGTCGGACTAGGACCACTATTATGAGACCTCCGTAAGACCCCGTGAGCCTGGGATTCCCACCAGGACGCCGGGCAGGTTGTACCCTAAAGACCTGAACCCATGAACGTGGTTTGAATCGTGTTTTTGGACCAGCTCAAATTAAACTGGTCTGTGTCCTGTAACGGCCCAAGATTGGACCGTCACAGCAACGTAACGGCCCTGTGTACGACCGTCACGTTCCTGTAACGGCCCTGTTATAGACCGTCACAGATAAGATAGTAATAAGGTTTTCTTATTTTATCATCATGAAGCAGTTATCAAGGTTGGCCTTGAACTGTGAGATTATGTGAAATCCTTGTTTACATCCTTGTTACCTAAAGACTCATAGTCTTTCTACTTGATGTCATTCCAATTTTGTTGGAATTTCTCTTGATCTTAGAAGTAAGTTTGTGAGCTTAACCTTGGAACTCTTGGCCATTAATCTGATGAATGTCTAGACTAGGATCATTGATCCAAACCTTCAATGCCAACGCATCATAAAGGGCCCGGTCTGGTCCTGGGAGGAGCGCCCGAAAGTACTTGTGCCCCGGGGAGTTTGTAATGACAAGGTGTGGCATTGCATCGAAGTGCATGACTAGCGTGATTGGTCTATGACATTTCCACTTTTACTCAATTACTTGAAATGCGTGCTTGATATGGCCAATTCCATTTATCATTTCATGACATGAAAAGTTCTTGTTATACTTGTGTTTACTCTTTACTTGAAAGCTCATGTTCTTTTCCCTATCTATCTCTTGTCATTTATTTATCATCGCTTTTGTTACAATGTTATTCATAAATGGTTAATCACTTTAATTATGCCTGATGATAGAGATATAAAATCCTACTGAGCTTTGTTCACCCCTACTTTCCAATCCTTTTCAGGTAGCTCGGATGAGGACGGGCGTTCCGATGGGGACGGGAGCGAGTGATTCCAAGAGCGAGCCATTTAGAGTTTATGTTCAAGTCAAGTTTGGATTAGTTGTTATCTAGAGTTGATGTATTTTCCATTAATGAGATAGAATTCCACAAGGAGTCGGGTGTAATTGAATACTTTCTCTTATTATTATTATCAATAAAGTTGGGTTAATTGTTTCTTTATTATTAGCCTGGTGGTTAGTCTCTTGTGGCAATGTATGCTCTAATTGACCTGATTGATATAAACTACTACGTTCCGATTTCCCACGTCGGGGCGTGACAGCGGTTCTATAAGAGCCGCGTTCATGTCGAGACAGGGCAGAATAGTCATCAACTCGGACAGCCCAAAAATGAAACTACAATCGAGTCGTTAGGTTTAGGCTTTCAGGGTACAACCTGCTCGGTGTCCTAGTGGGAATTTCAAGCTCGCAGAGACTTACGGAGGCCTCATGATAGCTGTCCTAGTCCGACGGAAGGAATATCTGGTGGAGAGTCCCAACTATCACAAGATTGAAGTGTGGAAAACGTAGAAAATGAGAGTGAACGGTGAGCCAATACCACCGGAGTGGCATGACCCTCAAGCAAGCTTCACAATTTTTAATCAATACAGTGATAAAATGCATGATTTATCAAGGTTAAGGGCAGATCAAGATACATTTTACTCTACTTGTTGGCAAGATCAATGATGAGAGATAATGATAATCAAAGGGCAAGACCTGAGTAAACTTAGATCTTTTAATGTTCTTTCATAAACCCTAACTATTACATGTGTTTCAAGCTTAGAATCATGCTGGGTAATCAACATAAAATGGACAAAACCAACAGCGATTTACCTGCGCACAGAGGGCACAATGCGGTCAAGGAAGGACCGCTACCAGATAGTAGCAGTTGGTCAACGATCGCTTCTGTCCGCTTGACCAAAAAAAAATAAATAAAACCAATGCTGGAATCGGCGGTTGATCGCGTGACCATCGTCTCCAAGCCGCGGTCTCTGGTGAGTCGCGTCTTGGATCCAAGCACGACCTCCGGCGAGCCATGACAGACTTCATGAAACCTCGACATATCTTCCGGTATACAACATAAGAATTGTGCATTTTACTATCAATAGAAAGAGGAAAAAATCTGCATAAGATGGATGAAATCAATTAGAATTTATCCTACAAGGATCCTACCTTCAATAGACATGAAGTAAAGACAATGTAAACTTCGACGCACCTCGAGTAAAAATGCGATTGTGATCGCCATACTACATGAAAATTGGGCTATTTGGTATCAAAAGAAAGAGAACTAAACGGCGCATGCGATGATATATGTTAATTAGTATTTAGCCTGAGATAAACCTACCTTAAACGGATTGAAAGGAAGAAGACGCTGCGAAACCCTAACGCGAACCCACGCTTTCCTCGCCACCCCACGCTCTCGATCATGCACACCGACGGCTACTACAGCCAAAATGGGGTTTTGGGAGTGTTAGGCGTCATTTTATAGAGTTAGGGTCTAGGGAAGAGATGTGTGAGGGCTTGAGGATCGACGGGAATAGTCCTCAGTGCGATATTCGCATTTGATGAATTCAACGAGTTTATATTCGAAAATTCGGTGGCTAGGGTTAGGGTTTACATGGGAAAACAGAGGGGAAATGGACCTCCTACCTGGGCCTATCGATTGGGTCCGAATTGAGTCCATGAGAGCTCGAATTGAGCTCGAATTTGGGGAATTAAGGTTGTTCTATCAAAACTTCGAGTTTTACTTAAAAACCTTTGATTCAGGCTTAATTAAATTTTCTTTTGAGATTGGCTTAGTTAACAAGTTTGTTAAGCATTCCGTCCTCTACAAGAATATAAAATTTTCATATTTTTATAAATTGGTCAAAATTTCACCTAGGGGTGGAATTCGATTAATCTAATTTATTATGTTAAATCTGGACCGCTGTGGAAAAATGATTGTACCTCAAAATATTAAATGGCCATTTGTAGCAAAATAATTATTCCTTCTTATTTATATAGTTTGGCCACTTTCAAAATAATTAATTATTATTGTGTCATTTAACTAAGGAAGATCATTGGTTATTAAATGATAAGTTAATTAGGAATATAACTATTTTAACATTTTGAATAGGTCGGCCTGACTTTTAGATGGGTCTTAAAAAAACTATTCATTCTTTATTTTGCTAATTTCTTTTATTTCCTTTTGTTCATTTTTATTTATTCACATGAAATTTTTGTCAAGTTCAATATTTTCAAATCTATGACTTAATTCACAACATAATTACATATATTTATTTTCCCTTATTTTTCATTTAAGTATAAATTTTATACTTCAATTTTAAATTTTATTAATTGACTAGGGTGTTACACCCTCCCCCATTTTAAGGAATTTGGTTCCTAAATTCACCGATCATTTTTTTCAAATAAATTAACTAAGATTGTCCTCATCTATTAATTTTTCAAAATAACATGTTAACCATAAATCTAGCGGAATGGAAAGAACTAATTATGGTTAAGGTTTAGGAATACGATACCTCCTATAACTCCTTCGATGACAGGTTGGGAGTCCATCAATACTGGTTCCAATCTAAATTTAAGTATAGCTTGCGGGAGTTAGCTTAGGGCAACTAGCCATCTTATGGTCCTTACTACCGCATCGAAGACACACTCCACGCTTTCACCAGCACTCCTTGGCCTGATGACCCAATTTGTGACAATCGAAACACTTCTTTCGTGATAGGTTATTCCTTCTCTTCTTATTACCACGAAATTCTTTACGACAAGCTCGCCACCTACTCATAGACCCTCTCGTTTTCATTTCAAGAGAGGCTTAAACTCTTACAAAATAACTATAAAGTTAATAATCTTATTACTGTTACGCATCGCACTACCGTAGTCTTGTACATATTTTATTACTTAACCCGAGACATTACCCAATCTCACCAGGTGACACGAAGGGATGACACAGATGGTACGACCTATTACTTAGGCTAACCTATACTTATGAACAAGAACCTAGGACTTAAATAACTAAGGCTCTGATACCACTTCTGTCACGCCTCGAACCAATAGCAACGGAAGGCATGCTCGGAATGTGGCAGTGAAACGGTCATGTCAATCAGAGTAGCAAAATCGACACATAAAAATAACACCAATGATACAAGGAGGCCATAATTAACAAAAATATAATTTTATTGATATCAAGAATTTAAATTACAGATTGGACTCTACTTACACTAATGGACTCAATAAAAGAAAAACAAAGAAAAGGGGAGAACACGACTCACGACACCAACTAGACTTAAGAAAATAATGAAAAAGGTGACTCATGTCTCGAAGCTCCGGGTCTACACGATCACTCCGGCCCATTCCCAATTTCACGTGCTCCAGCTATCGCATTGCTTGAAAAATGTTAAAGAAGGGAGTGAGCCAGAAGCTCAGTAGGAATTATACTCTATCGCCAGGCAGAATTTAAATCATTAACAAATTAATAGCATGAAAAGAACTCTATGTATGAACGATATAAAACAAGTAAAACAAAGGAACGATAACATGAAGAATCATAATTAGTAGGAATAGTAGAGATTTAAGTGGAACGGATTAAGGCATAATGAATAGGTGTCAAGTGAAATTACAATTGATCACACACTAATGAATATCGTTCCGCCAGTTGGCCATTTAGCAAGTCAAGTCAAGTCAGGTCACGTCAAGCAAGTACTTCACGCATTCAAGCATGTATATCAAAGTTTCACGAGAATGTGGAATGTCATAGACTTACACGCTAGCAAGTACTTCGAGGCAATACCTCTCCATGCCATTCAAACTCCCATGGGCACTAGAACTTTTCGGGCACTCTCCCCAAGACAAGACCATGCCCCTATGGTGCGTTGGCAATAAGGGTTGGATCAGAGATCCCATGAAATCTAGACAATCATAATATTTAATGGCCAAGAGTTCTAAGACAAAACTATGTAGTCAAGGTAAGATGTGTAGGAATATGGATTTCTTTAGGAGTTCAACCATAAGCTCATTAATCGAAGGAGAGTCATCTGACAAAAATGACTTTAAAGTGAAGATGGACCTAATAAGGTCATAATCTTGAGATATTATAGCCTGAAGGGCTATAGTGGGTTAACATGCAAAAACCATGAAAAATCAAAATTTTGGAACACTTGATGAAGACACGGTCAGATCGGAGCCGCTACTAGAATAAAGCGGTCTAGATCGAACAACTATGAGGCTAAGTAAAGTAGGATACCCAGTCGACTTAAATAAGGTCCTCAGTCGACCCAGGTCATGGCTGGGCTGAAACAGAGCTCAGTCCACATAACCCTGATCAACTGAGGTGACGTGGGTCTACTTAAATAGGGCTAAGTCGACCTTGAACAAGGTGCAGTCGGCAGGGCAAACTGGCACGTAGGCTAGATCAGGGAACATAACGCGGTTGTCTCATCACCGATACTCGATAGTAGCGGTTCTATAAGAGCCGCGTTATCGAGACAGGGCAGAACAGTCATCAACTCGGATTGCCCAAAAATGAAACTACAATCGAGTTGTTGGGTTCATGCTTTCAGGGTACAACCTGCTCGACGTCCTAGTGGGAATCCCAGGCTCACGGAGACTTACGGAGGCCTCATGATAGCAGTCCTAGTCCGACGGAAGGAATATCGGACGAATAGTCCCAGCTATCACAAGATTGAAGTGTGAAAAATGTGGAAAACATAAGTGAACGGTGAGCCAATACCACCGGAGTGGCATGACCCTCAAGCAAGCCTAGCAATTTCTAATCAATAAAGTGATAAAATGCACGATTTATCAAGGTTAAGGGCAGATCAAGATACATTTTATTCTGCATGTTGGCAAGATCAATCATGAGAGATAATGATAATCAAAGGGCAAGATATGATTAAACATAGATCTTTTAATATTCTTTCATAAACCTTAACTATTACATGTGTTTCTAGATTAGAATCATGATGGGTAATCAACAGAAAATGCACAAAGTCAACAGCGACTTACCTGTACACAGAGGGTAGAACGCGGTCAAGGAAGGACCGCTACCAGATGGTAGCAGTCGGTCAACGACCACTTCTGTCCACTTGACCAAAAAAATATGAATAAAAGCAACGCCCGCAGAGGCAGTTGGTCGCGCGACCGCCATCTCCAAGCCGCGGTCTCTGGTGAGCCGCGTCTTGGATCCGAGCCCGACCTCCGGTGAGCCATGACAGACTTCAAGAAACCTCGACATATCTTCCGGTATACAACATTAGAATTGGGCATTTTATTATCAATAAAAAGAGGACAAATATCTGCATAAGATGGATGCAATCAATAAGAATTTATCCTACACGGATCCTACCTTAACAGACATTAAGTAAAGACAATGTAAACTTTGACACACCTCGAGTAAAAACGTGATTGTGATCACAATACTACATGAAAATTGGGCTATTCGGTATCAAAAGAAAGAGAACTAAATGGGGCATGCGATGGTATATGTTAATTAGCATTTAGCCTTAGAGAAACCTACCTTAAACGGATTGAACGGAAGAAGACGCCGTGAAACCCTAGCGCGAACCCACGCTTTCCTCACCGCCCCACGCTCTCGATCGGTCACATCGGCGGCTCCTACGACCAAAATGGTGTTTTGGGAGTGTTAGGCGTTGTTTTATAGAGTTAGGGTCGAGGGAAGAGACGTGCGAGGGCTTGGGGATCGACGGGAAGAGTCCTCCGCATGATATTCACAGTTGACGAATTCAACGAGTTTATCTTCAAAAATCCGGCGGCTAGGGTTACGGTTTACGCGGGGAAAAAGAGGAAAAATGGACCTTCTACCTGGGCCTATCGATTGGGTCCGGATTGAGCCCATGAGAGCTCAAATTGGGCTCGAATTTGGGGAATTAAGGCCGTTCTACCAAAACTTCGAGTTTTACTTAAAAACCTTTGATTCGGGCTTAATTAAATTTTCTTTTGGGATCGGCTTAGTTAACAAGTTTGTTGAGCATTCCGTCCTCTACAAGAATATAATTTTTTCATATTTTTATAAATTGGTCAAAATTTCACCTAGGGGTGGAATTCGATTAATCTAATTTATTATGTTAAATTCGGATCGCTGTGGAAAAATGATTGTACCTCAATCTATTAAATGGTCATTTGTAGCAAAATAATTATTCCTTCTTATTTATATAGTTTGGCCACTTTCAAAATAATTAATTTTTATAGTGTCATTTAACTAAGGAAGATCATTGGTTATTAAATGATAAGTTAATTAGGAATATAACGATTTTAACATTTTCAATAGGTCAGCCTGACTTTTAGACGGGTCTTAAATAAATTTTTCATTCTTTATTTTGATAATTTATTTTCCATCCTTTTGTTCATTTTTATTTATTCACACAAAAATTTTGTCAAGTTCAATATTTTAAGCAAATCTATGACTTAATTCACAACATAATTCCATATATTTCTTTTCCCTTATTTTACATTTAAGTATATATTTTATACTTTATTTTAACTTTTATTAATTGACTGGGGTGTTACATCGATGGTCGTTCAAAGGGAGCTAGGCGGGCAAGGTTGTGGTCGCCTTGAGGATTGGGTGGCCAGCAGTTTGGCAGCCTTGACGTCTGGGCGGCCAGCACTCTGGCCGCCTTGGCTGTGCTGGGCGGCCAGGTATCTGGCCACCTTGGGGTTTTGGGTGGCCAGTACTTTGGTCGCCTAGGGATCAGTGCAAAAATATATATAATACCTCAAAAAAATTGCCATACTCCCAATCAACCAAGAGAAAGTGTCACTTCTATGATGGCTAGACAAGGTCCGCGAGATGTACGAAATTAGGTGTCTACAAATGCCCCTCCGGAACACCCATTTTGTAAGGGAGCCCGACAGACTGATAAATGGGTGTTTCAGTAAAGAAACAAGCCTAATTAGGACATCCTGCTCAAGGAGATTCTGGAGCTGAGATTGAGCTTCACATATGAACGGACAACCATAAAGCGATAAGGAGGTCATTCAAAAGGGGAAGAGATAAATCTAATCTAAGAGGGCTTGTTTCAGCAGTCCGTGGGACCCCTGGCATATCGCCTGCGGGACTTGAGCTCACTCCGGGATGCATCGCAATCCGGCCCAAGGAGATATGACACACCTAAAACAGGAGTAAGTAGCTAAATCAGGATAGGGGAAAAATGACCTTCGAATCTCAGTATACTTATGATGATCGTATACAAAACACACTCTTAACTTGCCAAATTGGAGTGGAATAAAGTAGTCAACAAAAAAGTGATGGAATTGAAGAACTTAGATGATTGACAAAAGAAAGATAGAGTCCACGGCAGGCCGATTGGCAAACCCTTCTCTCGACCTTTGTCTCCTTCTTACTGCACGAATGCATGCCATGCTTTTCTAAACGCATTTTTTATTTTACATGCAAAAGAAAGGACCTGTATGATGCATACTGGGGTTAAAGTGAAAATCTGCCTAATGCATATCCAGAGGTATTATTGTCTGGTTCCACGAAAGACGTCGGTCGAGAGTCCGACGAGTCCGTCATCCCAAGGTCAATCATGAAACAAGACGACGGTCAAATAACTTAGGGAACATAAACCCTTCATTGTTTTTATTAGAGAGGAACTCAGAGTTTATGTGCCTGAAGTTATTAGCCTCTGGGCTCTATATAATACAGTATAAAAATAATTGTAGGAGAAGGCGATGAAGAGCAAATCCCGATGCTATATGACCTGCAGCTGCACAAACACACGTTAGTGAAGTTCATAAATAGATAAGTATTTAAAGAGGAAGCATCCACTAAGGTAAGGGGATAGGAGAGCAAACATCATCCTTCGGCTTAACGATGGGCCTAATGGACATAATTGAATTCTGCAGGGATGGTCACCAAGGCAACATCATGTCCCCGGAGGTGATCATTCCTGATGATAGGGGAGTCTATGCTAACTTTACCGAGCACATCAATTGACTCTAGCGAGGTGTCGGGTTAGGGGAAGACTAACAAGAGAATAATTCAAGCACCATAGCGAAAGTCCATCCTAGACCCGCTGACATAGGTAGGACGTTTGTCCAATCAGGGGGATATGGAGTAGAGAGAGTAAGCGAAAAGGGTATTTGTAATGCAACCAGGCATCTGCTAAAAATCAAGTGATATGAAGGTTTCATTTGCTTAGGACTCAAGTTGAAGTGCCGAGCTGGCGTAGTTCAATTTGCCATTAAGATTCATGGAAAGCGAAGTAACAAGGAATGCTCTTCCACCCGACAAGGTAGCCAGGGATTTGGCTAGCTTGGATGGGTAGATAGGCATACAATTTGCCCCTGGTTTGTTTGTTGGTAGCAGTGAAAGTATAAATCCCCTGGCGGGATGGAATGAAGTAAGGGGAGTAGCCTTTGGAGTCCGCAGTTATGGAGTAGTGATGAAGGAAAGGAGGTGGTGTGTGAGATGCATGTATTGGGGAGACGCCCCTCCATTTTGGGGATTTTTTTTGAATATTTAGATTTTTTGGGATTTTCACATATTTCAATTTTTTTGGATTAAATATTTTAACTTTTTGTGAATTTTTGACATATTTAGATTATTATTATTTTGGCCAACGTCTAGCAATTGCTCATGAGACATCGCAACAATGAATAAATGACAATATCATTCTACAACCTCCCAGGTATCCTGAGCGTACATCTAGGTTGATTTGGACCTCTAGACTCCTCGAATGATAATCTCGCTGGTTAAGACTTATCCTGATGACAATGCCATCATGCCAAGCTTAGGCTCCAAGTTGCTTCCGACTGCGGAGATACACCCAAAAAGTGTTCAAGGTAAATGATTTGCCCGACCCGAGTCTATTTCCTCACAACTATAGATAATATATGATGGAACACCTTGGAACTGTAATGGCCAACCGCGCGACGCTGACCTGGAATCAGACGTCATCGCACCGACAGGTGGCGCGCATGCATTGACCTAAGCCCGAGGTTGATGAAAGAAGACACTAAAGGTGAATAAGGACATTGACATACCAGAAACATGGTGATTTCTTGTAGCAAATGCTTTTGTTCTTTTTGGGTAGACAACGATATAGTGTGTTTTTGAAAAATGGCTACAAGCCGTCAACAGAGTTATATCCTTCGGAATTTCTCTCGGATTCTGAGTCCTCAAAAGAAAAAAGAATTGTTGGCCCAGTAGGCGAGCGGACAAGAAGGAGGGGTTGAATTGTCCCATAAGCGATATGGCAAATTTAAAACTAACTTTGCATAATTAGCAAGTTTAACGAGATTGATAGAAATAAACTAAACAAAGTAGATTAAGTTCTCTCAATCTCGCCGAGCTCACTCGATCATGTAAATGGATTAAGCAAATAAACACATCACACAGTGGAATCTAGACAATTAAGATCTGCTCATTGAATGAAGATTCGCTCATAGTCACTAATCACACATGCATCAAATTAGCAATCAAACCACGAGGACAAAGCAATTTTTAATGTGGTTTGGGACCACAACGGGCTCCTTACGTCCACCCCTTACCAAATCGGTAACGCTTCACTCGTTGGAATACAAACACGGGGATAAATCCCCAACACGGAGCCAAGCTCCAACACACACGCAGGGCGACGCCTGCACACACACACGGGGACACACCGCAACAGACACATCGAGACGGACTCTCCAACATCATCCAATGACCGGATCAACAACACACACACACACTGCTATAAACACAGCACCGTACACACACGACCATACGCAAACGGTCACACACACACAGAATAACCTTTCAGAGTTTAGAAAACTTAAGACAAATATTCAAGACATGCTGAGACTGAAATATAACTCAAGACAAACATCACTAATAAGCAGAAATAAGATGTAGAGTTTATACCCCTTTGATTTCCAAGGCCACAAGATGAAGATGCTTGAAACTCAGGTCGGATGTAAGATGGATGATCACGATTTCAACATCCTCTTGATCTTCTCTTCATTCTACTTCACTTTCTCTTCTACCTCAAACTCCAGAAATGCCTTGGAGGAGATGAAATCTCCCTCTCTTCTTCCATTTTTCTTCTTCTCCCTTTTCTTCACCTGCAAGATAGGAAATATAAGCTCATTAGGGTTTCATGTAACCACATTCATACGTCATGTATGCATATATATAAGGGAGAACAAAAGTCTAAGAAACCCTTTCCAGAACCTTCCAAAATGACACTAATAGGTCTATTAAAAACCCTGGGGTAAATGGGTAAAAGATAGGACCCAAATGGATTGAGTTACGTGGGTTTCGAATGAGATTCGTCAAGCTAGATCTGGACGCCCGATGAAATCGGTCGACCGAAATTGGCCATCGGTCGACCAAACAATGAAACATTTCATACCGGACAACTCTGGCTATTTCGGTCGACCGAAGTCCTCAGGTGGATCGATCGAACTCTGAGACATTTTTTGTCCAGCCAGCTCTGGCTATTTTGGTCGACCAAACCCTTCTTGCTGGTCGACCGAAATCCTACATAATGCATTTAAATAATGGAAAGTAGTCAGAAATCAAGCTCAATAGCCCCAAGTTAAAGAAGCATGAATCATACTCATGAAAACCCACTAACAAGGAGTCTAAAGACACTTTGAAAACTTATCATTCACAACTAAGGATCAAGGTCATATTCCTATTCATTTATGCAATATGAATGAGCATTGAAAACCAGATTCCACAAGGATGATATAAAGGATTTGAACATGGATACCTTTACAAGTCCATGCATAAGATGTATTGTCTTGATGCTAAGAACACATGGGGTCGACCCCATCCTTTGATAGGTCGACTCTATGAAAAGGCACGAAGGCCCATGCTAGAATTCAACATGAGAAATCAAATTCCATACAATGTGAGAATTTCATTCAACTCATTTCTGCCAAGGTTTTGCATGAGGAGTTCATAACACTTAGCTAGCTCAAAATGCCTTATGAAGAATATGCATTAAGATATCAAATGAATATATGCATCAAAATCACAAACATCAAACTTCCTAAAAATGATTCTTCTGTTTGAACCAATCACACCTTTCACTTTATTGATCAATGACAAACCAATTCATACACCATAAATCAATTCCACAAGTTCAAGCACATAAGAACTCAATCACAGTAGAAACTGTAAAAGAAAGCCAGTAGAAGTCGACTTTGCTTGAAGTAGAAGTCGACTCTTGCTTGAACAGAAATCACTTCAATGTTCAATTGTAGAAATGTAAGGCCTCACCTGAATTTTCTGAAGAATATACATGAAGTTTACTACTTGTTTGAATGGTGGATAGCAAGGTGTTTATCCATGTAATCGTTTGACTCCAAATTGATGTCCACCATGATTTAGTTCCTATTGCATTGCAAGATAGTCAAGGTTAATGCATCAAGAATAGCACAAAGACCTTGTTCATTCTGAAAAGGCTTTGAAACCTCTTTGAAAGCCCAAGTTTTCTCAACCAAAGAACAACTTCATATATCCATACATCTAAACAACAAGTATGAGCCTCATTCAGACTAACTTACACCAAGGTTGATGTAAGATTCTTAAACATGTATGAACCTTAAAAACCCATGCAGAAGCCATGAAGCATAGTAACTATTATCAAGGGCACACACAAACATAAAGTTTAGTTATCATCAAAATATCACAAATATCATATGCAAGGTACACAATAATCTCCCCATTTTTGATGATGACAAACTTTATGATACAAATTACACAGATTTTTTCCCCCTTTAACATAATCAAAAAGTGAGAGGAAAGCATTGAAGAGCAGATTTATGTCCAGGAGCATGGTATTCAGACTTAGCTAATGTATGACAAATTTCTTTCCCTTAAACAGAATCAAAGCAGTCTTTCCAATGTTCAAGAGCATTACTATGGAAGTTATATGAATATGTAGAACATGATTAATGCAGAAATGAGCAGTGATTTTTGTCTTCTTTGGATATTCATGAAATAAGATGCACATGATTGAAATGCAGCACATTAAATGCACACAATGCAAACAAGCAAATATCTATATGTACATGCAACATAGCTCACCCTTACTTATTTAAGAAGGGAATAGGTATAAGAAAGGTGCATGAGAGTAATGATAACCAGGATGGTCATTTGTAACACCTAGGAGATTGTGCAATCATATAGAAGAATCACGCAATTACTAATGCAGTCATTCAATTTTCTGTATACATATTAAATCAAATTACCAGACGTGTAGGTGTATAACATGAAAATAGATTGTAGCCATATGTATCTTCAGATTTTCAGATCAACACAATGAGAAATTACATAGACTACACTTCAATTTTGGAGAACAGCATATTGGAGGCTTCGCTCCGCCTTTAAGAATTTTCACTAGAAATTTTCATCTCAGATTTTTTCATAATTACCACAGTGACAATCTGAATTTTTCTAATAGTGATCAAGTTTAAATTATCCCTATTTATGCGAGGAGACATATGAAGCACATGTCATACTCCCCGGTTACTTAGAATATTGACCATTTCACTTCATTTGAACAAAGGTACTTCAATACAACACTTTTCAGAAATGAACCACATCACGTCTGAGGTGATGCGCATCCAATTTACTCAGTGAGACTGTGCATTGCTCTGCCATTCATTTTCTTTTCAGATTCTTTCTACAAAAATAGGTAGTCAACATTTTTCTCAACTGTCTCTTCAAGATACATGCAGCATGATCAATTTCTCTAGAGTGTTGAAAGGAAATTCCTACATCCTTATGTTTAACACTCATTTTCATATTTGTGCATGAAGTGTGCGAATTTGATTTAGCATGTATACCGAAAATTTTATTGAACACACAACATTGCAGCTCCCCCTGTGTAGATGCACTTATCAAATATTTACTCCCCCTGAGTGTAGGACATGAGACTGTTGTGCCCCTGGTTTTGATGATGACAGCCATGCGATTTTGTATTGAGTTCAACAGGCATGATGATTTAGATACTCTGTGTTTGAATTTAACTTGCATAAAGAAATGGGTTCATTAACATATATACATATATTTGGTTATCTTGAATTGCAAGGAATATACAGCGTCCACGTAGGGTGCTCAAGGCGTCCACGCCTCAGTTCAATAAGTTAGAAGAATAAGTCACTGATATAGCTTAGTGCATTAACGCTACGATGGCACAACGCCAATGCATCAGTTCATGATCAGAGGAAAGATGGCTCTGGGTCAGTTCAGTGAGTTGACGCAGGGTCTTCAGGCATCAACGCTTCACCATTACAGTCTTACATGTTATGCAAATATGCGTTAACCTCTTAGTCACACAAGGTTGACACCCTCTGGGCTTCATCACATGTATATTGGTGGACCCCAGCTAATGGATAAAGTAAATGCCACATCAGCACAAAGGGCACACGCCTCTTCTCCTTCGCGATTCTAGAAGCATCTGAGAGAGGACAATCATTGGGGCCAACCAGGAAATCTGATTGGGGCCCACAAGGGAATATTCATGTGAATGAGGGGCGAGTGCCGCGGGAAAAAAACAAGTAGTAGTTGCAGTCGAAGGAAGCAGAGAAGGGAGCTCTACAGCCAAAGATCGGGATTCATCATCTTCCTCCTTGGTGCTGCTTGGTCCAAAAACAAGAAGTGGAAGAGCTTCTGAATTACTTCATCAAGGATTAAAGGGACATCCAGAGTGCAACATCGCAAGCTATTGTACATCCCATTGCCAAGGAAGAGGAAGCCAGCTGATTAAGAGTTTCATCATTCGGATCATTGAGATCAAGATCTGAGATCCAATCCTGATCTGTATCTGAAACTTGTTCGATTTTCTATTTTCTATTTTACGTTTTTCAGTTTACTTTGCACTCTATTACTGCTGTTCTCCCTTGTACTAGTGATTGTAGAGGGAGGTGTCTTGATCAAGTGGGCTATGCTTGGATCAAGGGGTTTGTGGTGTTCGCCCATAAGCTGTTTGTCAGCAGGTAAGAGGATCGGTTCCTCTTGTTAGCCAAGCTGTAGAGCTCAGCGTTTGTGAGGAATTGTTCCTCTGTTTAGCTAAGCTGTAAGACTCAACAGGAATTCTCACGGATTAAGTGAGGGGTAGATGTAGGTCTCCATAGGGAGACCGAACCACCTTAAAAACCAAGTGTTCATCTGTGGTTTGCTCTCTTCTGTGTGGTTTGTGTGTCGCCAGATGCTTGAATCGGTCTGACTGCTACATTATCTTATTCTGCATTCTTATTTAGAAATAGCTTACTCAAAGAATTGTGGGATCCTGCACTATCAGTATTTAAAAGGGTCAACCTATTCACCCCCTCCCCCTCTAGATTGACATTCCACTATATCCAACACGTGGTATCAGAGCTCGGCTCTCTTGTTGAGGGTTTCACAACCCAGAGAGATTCAGTGGGATGGAAAATAGGGGGCTCATGCCTGAAGGGCATGCAGTGAATATGCCACCCTTCTTTGATGGCACTAATTACGCTTATTGGATAAACCGAATGTAGGTATTTCTTAGAGCTCAGGACCATGAGATTTGGAGGGTCGTGAGCAAAGGACCATATCAATTACCAGAAGATGAGGAACTGTGGGTCAAGGAGCAGATTCGGAAGTCCAACCTCAATTGGCAAGCAATGAATATCATGCAATGCTCGCTGCACCCTACAGAGTTCTCACGAGTGTCCTCATGCGCCAATGCTAAAGAAATGTGGGACAGACTTGAAGTTATCTATGAAGGTACGTCAGAGGTAAGAGAGACAAAAGCTAACATGTTAATATCTGAGTATGAAGCTTTTAGAATGAAACCAGATGAGAATATTTCTAAAATGTATGCAATGCTAACCTTGTTAGTAAACGGTCTTAAAGGTTTAGGAAAAACTTACAGTGATTATGAATTGGTTAGGAAAATTCTTAGATCCCTAACTCAAATTTGGCACACTATGGCCACGGTTGTTGAGGAATCTAGGAATCTCCCTACCACTACTCCTGATGAGCTCATCGGATCACTGATGGCTTATGAGTTGAATTTCAAAAGAAATGATGAGGATCTGAAAAAGAAGAAGTCACTTGCATTGAAGGCTGGTCCAAGCAGTAAGGAAAGTTCAGAGGATAGTGGGTTATCTACATCGGAGGATGACTCAAGTGAGATAGCAATGCTCACCAGGAACTTCAGAAAGTTTCTAAGGAAGGACGGTAAGGTCCTAAGAAACAGAAGACCACAGGTAAGAAAGAACTCAAAATTTAAGTCTGAGAATTTTAAAAAATCTGACAAAGTTGTTTGTTACAAATGCAGGAAACAAGGTCATATAAAATCTGAATGCCCATAGAATGTGAAGAAAATTCAACCAAATTGGAAGAACAAGAAACCAAAGGCAATGCTGAGTACTTGGAGTGATGAGGAGAAGGAAGAAGAAGAAGAAGACATCACCTCCGAAGAAGAAAGTGATGTGAAGCTATGCTTTATGGCCAAGGGAGATGATCAAGAAGAGGTAACCTCCTCCTTTAAAAACTTCTCTTGTAGTGATTGGGAAGAAGCATTTAATGATCTGCTTGATAAGTATGATTATGTGAAGAGAGAAAATAAATCACTGAAGAAGAAGAAAAATTCGGCTAGTCAAGATACTTCCTTAAGTGAGAAAAACACTTGCTTAGAATAGAAATCTCCAACCTAAGAAAGTCTCTTACCGAAAGTGATGAGTCCAAAAAACAATTGAGTGAGATGAAAAGAGAAAATGAATTTTTACAGAAAGTAGTTGATGATTTGAAACTCAGAATACAGAAACTAGAAGGTGATGTAAAAATTGCTGAAGAAAAATATGAAGTTGTTCAAGGAGTAAATCTAGAACTCCAAAAAAATCTGAAAACATTGCAAGCTAAAAATCAAGACAAGCAAGCCTCCCTCGAAAAAATTACACAAGGCAAAAATAACCTAGAAGCTGTTATGGGAATTAAAAGCAATTTTAGAAAAGAAGGGCTAGGATATAATCCTACAAAAAAGGACTTTGGAGTGAGATTAGTCACTTTTGTTTCAGAATAGGGCACATCTGAGCAAAATTCTTTGACAACAATGAAGTTCCCAGGGAATAATCAAGAAAAGTTAAAACAGAAAATCAAACAAACAAAGGAGACCAATGAGAAAAAGGGCAAAGGGAAAATGGATTCTACCATGAATACCAATCATATCACAAGTATGCCAAATTTTAGTAGTAAGACAACAAATCAACCCAAGACTCCCACAAATTCAAACCAACATCACGCTCATGGAAATTTCAGGAGCCACTAGACTGGCACAAGACAGTGGCATCGACGCACCAGTCACCCTGCGTCAATGCACAGACCTTTCCAGAAAGGGTACTACTTCAGAAACAAGGGAATGGGTCAACGCAGGCACTACAATGCGTCAACACACTGTAGACACGCCAAAATTGACATTTTGTTGATCAAATCTCATGTTATTATGTAAACGCCCCAAGTGGACTTCAATATTCCTATAATATAAAGTTTTTCTATTTTTCATGAGTTTTCTGCATTTTTCTTGCATTTTTGTGAATCACGACTTGACTAAGGGCGTTACTTGATAAAGTAACGACCTGTGATAAGGCGTTTTAAAAGAAAGGATGACCGTATATAAGGGCGTCAATTCCTGGTATTATCCTTTAATTTCTGGAATTATCTATTTTCAAAATAAAAGGCTTTTTCTGAGTAACGCCTTTCCTCAGGGCGTGTTTTGAAGAAACGCCGTTTTCGCAGGCGTGTTATCTCAGTTTCCAAACGGAGGAAGTTTTCATTTCCAAAATTAAACCCAGGAGGAAACGGCCTTTACTAGGTCATGTTTCAAGAAACGCCTCTGTGCAGGTCGTCAATTCATAAAAAGACGCCCTGACGCAAGGCGTGTTTTCACTCCAGAGTCCTTTTTTTCTCCATCTTTCCCCCACAGTTCCCTGCTATCCTTGGACTCTTGCTCGATCTTAATCCTTCCTTGGATGCCTCATTACCCGTTCTTATCAATTCCCTTGTTTGATCACATCCGATTGACACTATAAAAGAAAATCTGGTTTGATCGTGTAAAAGGTTAACAAGAACAACAACTCACAGAGGTTGAAGATTTCAAGTACTCAAGACGTGAGTTATCAAGCAAGCACGCAGAGCTTCCTCCTTCGAGCATTGATTTTTCTTCATCCCTCTGCATCCGTTCAGCGTCTTCCCGGTTCCCTTCACTCTTGTCAGGGAGAGCAGGGCGATACATATATATAGCTTGTCTCTTGTTCATCACATTCTTATCATCACTATTGTTACCTGTCGTTAGTTCTTTTACCGCATTTAGCATATCATATTTTTCCCTAGTTCTCTGCTAGGGGTTTACAAAACCAAAAAAAGAAGGTGCGCATGTTGATGTCTTTTCATCATTTTTATGTTGGTTCTTGACTGATACTATTGCACTTTGGCTGATCCCCTTCTCTTTTCCTTGTTTTTTTTCATTGTCTTCTTTTACAAGGTAATCAATCAAGAAAACCCACTTCATCGGCCGGCCGATTGGAGTTGGAGGAGGAGACCCACATTCATCCTGCATCCCACTTTTCACTAGGTACATGAGATCTCATTTCTTCTTATTGAGGTAAACCCTCTGGCGATCACAACTCCCCTTTAGCACCTCGTGCTATATTCTTTATCACATCTTATACATGTTATCATCATTGTTATTTATTTTTCACTCCCTGGTATTTGAGGATTTTTAATCCGATCTACAAATTGGCGATCACGGTGGGACATCCACTGTTTTTTTTGTTGATTACCATCACCATTGGCACCCTCGTGTGCCCTTTCCCCTTGACACCCTCGTGTGTCCTTTCCCCTTAGGCACCCTCGCGTGCCCTTTCCCCTCGGTACCCTCGGTACCCTTTCCTTTGTGCCCCTCGGGCACCCTCCATTGTGCACCCTGCACACTCCCCGGATCAGTCAATTGCTGCTTATTAACGCCTTCGACAAGGGCGTCGTTTAATTTAACGCCCCGAACAGGGACGTGTTTTTATTAATTAACGCCCCCCTCAGGGGCGTGTCTTTATTGCATCTGCTTGCCTGATCTCTCCTATTTTCTCGTCTGCTATTTAGCGCCCCTTACAGAGACGTGTTTCATTGATTAACGCCCATCTCCAGGGCGTCCGTTTCTATAACTGCGGTTTGTTGCATGCTGATTATACTGTCTGTGGAATAACGCCCCTCTTCGAGGCATTTCACTTCCTATCAACGGCTGTCATTAGGGCGTTTCTCTTTATCATAACTGCTGTTCGCTGCATCCTTATCATATTGCCTGTGAATTAACGCCCCTCTCAGAGGCGTTTCATTTATTATCAGCGCCTTCCATCAGAGCGTGTCTTTGAGTTTTGACGTCCTCAGTTGCAGGCGTCCTTAGGGTGTTTTTTTTCTACGGTCTGTGAGACCCTCACAGAGTTCACGACAGCCACGCTGTCGTGTTTTCATTTTATCATGACCTTCCGTAGGGCGTGTCTTTCCTCTTGCTGTAAACACGACCTTTCCAAAGGCGTGTCTTTACTGTTCTTTTCACAGAATTATTCATTGATGAGCATTTGTCTTGATATTACATTGCTGATTGGATTATCTTGATTTGCTGGCTTGGTTGAGAGACCTCCTCTCTCTATCCTAGGATCCACACACCCTTCTTGGAATCGGGACGACCCTCCATTGAGCATTCCGTCTCTTTGGACCGGAAACCCCTTTTCCAAGACCTCCGTAAGTCCCCGCACCCGTGGATTCCCTCACGGACGCCGGGCTGGTTGTACCCTCGAAGTACCTGGAGTTTAGAGAACCTATACGTTGTTAAAAGAGAGAAGAACTTAGTTGACCCGGAGGTTACATTCGGATCAAACTAGGTCTCATTTGGCAAAAGAGTGAACCTTCACAAATAATCCACCCTAAATTCAAACATCAAACATTAAAATCTTGCGTTTCTTGCCAACCTTGTTTGCATAAAACATAGTTGGGTGATTTGATTGCTTTGTTTGGATTGAATATTTTGTGATAGTTCCTTCATTAAACATCCTCTCTCTTAAGAATGAAACTCCGTTCAGGTAAAACCATCAACATGTCAGGCAACGGGTACTCTTATGATGATGAGAATGAGAACATATTTGGTCAATATGAGGACCCTCTCCAAGATTCTATTTATTATGAGGGGAACTACCTTCCTCCTCACCCCCATTACTCACAAGTCCATGTGGTCGATACCACCATCCATGAGGCGGACCCTTCGTCTCAAGTTCCATCTTCCAACACTTCGGGGAACCCTTCCTCATCCATCAACGTCACAGATTTGATCCAAGCTCTCTCCCAGTTGGATGACTCCCAGCGGCAAGCCATTCAGGCCGCTTTAAAGGGGAAATCCATCCTTTCATCTTCCTCTAATCCCCCTCCGGCCGTGAGTGGCCATCAGATCGCTAATGACCAGGCGGTCTTGCATCCCCCTTCCTCTCGTCCGCAAACGCCTACTGCGGCCATGCCGGCCCAGCAGGCGAGCTATTCGGCGGTTAGGCATCAATCCTTCCAACCTCCTCGGATTCTACGAACGCCTATACCGCATTCTTTTGTTCAGAATCAGGCCCCAGTTGAGCCCGATACCAACACTCTCTTGCTTCAGAAGCTGGCCAGCATGGAGGAGCAGCTCAAGAAGGTTACAGCAACTAAGAATGCTCCGGAAATTTCTCTTCCTACGTTGCCAGTGTTCCATTTACCACCTTCTGAAATGCCGAATTTTCGGCGATATAATGGAACAGGCAACCCATTCATTCATTTAAAGGATTTCCGATATGAGACTTCTTTCTGGCAAGACAATAAAGCCTCTTTGGCCTATTTATTCAGGAGATCTCTTGAGGGACCTGCCCTCGAATGGTTTTATTCTCTGGAGCCAGCTGATGCCGGGGATTTTGATGTTATCCAAAGGAAATTCTTGCAAAAGTACAGAGACCGGGTAGGACCATCCCTTTCTGTTACAGATCTGGTCGCTGAAAAGATGAAGCCCGAGGAAGACTTCATTATATTTGCTGACAGGTGGCGGTCTATGGCCGAGAAATTGAAGGACACATTGTCGGAACAAGAACAAGTAAAAATGGTCATTTCTAATGCAACTCCTCAATTCCGGCACATTTTGGCCATGAATCGGCTGACAACTATGGAAGAGCTCTATGAAAGAGCCCGTTATATACAAACACAAATGAAGGATTCGCCCATCATGGGCATGTTTGAGCCGAAGCCTCGGCTGTTTAAAAGGAATACAAATGTCAACAGCGGGCCCACGACTGAGGGCACTGTCATAAACGAGCAGGTTGGCGTAGTTGGTCACCCCCACCACCAGTCAAACCCACGACCTCCGCCACCTCCACAGCAAAACCCCCATTTTACCTCCGCTCCACAACGCCACTTCACACCCCAACCTTCTTTTGCTCCATCACCGAGCCAAGCGCCTCGCACCGGCCCTCCAGCACCACCACAATACCATCAGGTCCCCCCACCTTCCAACTATGGCCAACAACAACGGAGACCACCGCTTGGCCCCAAGAGGGCCCATTATCCGCCACTCCCAGAGAGTCTCCCTGACATTTTTAATGCTTTGATAGCCGCCAACCTGCTCGTCCTACCAAAAGAAAGAACGGTGTGGCCCGACAATGTTGACACATCCCGTTACTGTGCATTTCACCGCGCCCCTGGTCACAACCTTGATCGTTGTTTCCATTTCAGAGATCATATTTATGATTTGAATGACCAGGGTGGCATTAATTGGGATGAAATGAGGCAAGTCATCGCCACCATGAAAGAGAGAAGGCCGCATCGGCAACAACAAAATCAGCAACAACAACAGCCAGCTCCGCAGCAAGTTCAGCTACAGCAAGCTCCAGCACCCCAGCAGGATATGGGGATTGTCCGTAATCCATTGCCGGAGCACGCTCCTAATCAACACGTGAACCCTGTCACGTCTCTCTACGAGGTGGAGAGAGGGTAGGGATGGCACGAAGAAAACGCCTCTGTCGGGGCATTCCACCATGATCCAAACCAAAATCAAACTCCGCGCCTGTTGCGCGTTCCTCCTTCTCCTTCTAGTCTCCTATCGGGACGTTCTCTTTTACGCCCCGTCAACCCACCTACCACCACCAATTCCACGGCCTTGCTGGCTCGCGCTCTTCTTAACCGCTTACCACCACAGCAACCTGCCATTCCACCTTCCACCACCAATCCTACATCCGCGCCCTCCAGGCCACTCCTACTCCGTTCACCGCCAGCACCCGCTACCCCCTCTACCACTCCTACACCGGCAAGAGTTCCTCCACCATCAGTAGAACCACCTTTTGTGCCACGATCTCTCCTTATTCCACCACCTGCCAATACCCCTCGCATTCGGATATCCCTTTCTTCTCTCACGCCTCCTGCGAGGGTACCTTCTTCAAATACTCCTCCCGTGCCTCCCACGGGGGCATCTCTATTAAACACCACTACTACGCCTCCTACAGGGGCGCCCCTTTCATTGAATTCCCCTTTGGTATCCCCTAGCAGGATCTCTGCTACCGACATTCCTTCCTCCTCTTCCAACCCTCCTCCTAATATTGCCCCGACAGAGGCGCGTCAAGGCGTAGCGCCGCTCCGTAGTGGATGGATGTTCCACCGTGTTTTCCCACAGAGAGAGATAGAGCCCGTGTAGGGGCCGCAAGAGCAGGAACAGGAACAAGATTCAGTGCCGGGAACTCAGTATGATCTGTTAAAACACTTGGATCGCACTCCAGCCAGAATCTCCATCCTTGAATTAATCAAGAGGTCCACCACTCATCAGCTGGCCCTGAAGGAATACCTGCAGAAGGTCATGGTCAATGAGGACCTTCCAGTTGAACAGATAATTACAGTCTTGACACCTGCTAGCAGTCAGCCGGCAATCACATTCCATGAACATGAGTTAGCACCTCTACCGGCAAGAAAATATGCCCTGTGTATTACGGTTGATATCAACAAGGTGGCTGTTAAGCAGTGTTTGGTAGACACCGGTGCATCTATCAATGTGTTGCCTCCAAGCACTCTGAAGTTATGCGGTATCCCTGAGAGCCAGATTCGGCCATCCACCATTACTGTCACTGCATATGACAATACAAAGAAACCCCCTCTGGGTATGATTACTCTTAAAGTCAGCTTAGGTCCAGCCACCATTACGGCAGATTTTCATATTCTGGATATGGACCCGACCTTTAATGGCATCCTGGGTCGCCCTTATATTCAGCAGCTTGATGCAGTGCCCTCTACAAACCATCAATGCCTTAAGTTTCCGCACAAGGGCCGCATTATCAAGGTGACCAGCGTGCCGATCTTACCAGAGGAGGACATCCATGTAGCTTCATCAGTTCCTTCTATATGGCCAGCCAACAAGCCGTTATTATCTGTGCTGGACATTCCCCACTCTCAGCCGATGCTGTCTGAGACTGTTACAACGGTTGCTATGACACCCCTGCCTTCTAAGGGGAAGAAGAAAAAGAAAAATATGATGAATACCCCCGGCTGGAACATTCTGATAAGAATGGGATATCAAGATGGCATGGGCCTGGGCGCTAAACTCCAGGGCAAGATTAGGCCCATTAAGCCTCAAAAAGTGGTTGCACGAGGCGGCTTAGGCTACAAAGCACCGGGCAAGAATGAAGGAGAGCCGTGGGCTGTTATGACGTCCACCTTCAAGCCAGATCGCCAGCCGCTCACCTGGACTTTAAGGACACATTTTGTCACCGGTGGCGTTCAGAACAATGAACAGACTACCATCATTACATCATTGCTTGATTGTCAGGATGTGCACGCTAGACAGTTTGCTCGTCACATTGCCCCATTGGCTACTTACAAAGCCCTGGAGTCGTTAAGGCCAGATAAAAGAAGAAAAATGGGTGATCCGGAATGTGACTGGTACAGGTGGTTTGACATGAATGACATCACTTTCTCTTTAAGCCGCCTGTTCATGCCGACAGATCCAGAATGGCCGCCATTGATTCAAGAACTGATTGAAATGCCTGCCGCAATCACAGATAAAAGGCAGATGTTAAGTGACTACACAGATACGGGGGAGCCAGATGTCCCCTTTGAAGAAGGATTTTCCGTGGATAGGCGGTGGGCCGGCCTTTTCTCCCTCACTTCTGTGCATCCATTGGTGTTGGCTTCTCTCTATTCTCGTTGGTTTGGTCACGTGCCGCGACCACCACCGATTACCATCAACTTATCTCCCAATTCAATTCAGATGTCCTTCCTGATTGCTCCTTCGCTCCTCGAGCGATTTGCTGAAGACTCCATCTCGCCCCCGCGTGGGCCATCTTTGATTAAATCTTTCTCCAAACTTGCAATTTCCACTCCACCTACTATTCTCCCTTCACATTACTTTTTACTTGAAAAAGAAAATAAAAACAAAGGAAAACATGAAAACGAAAAAAAAACGCCAAATCTCCAATATTCCAATCCTCCATTTCTTTTGAGGAGACCTCCTACTTTTCTCCCGAGCGCGTCCCAACCTAGGGGCCGCTCTTCCAAGATTCCTTGGTAAGTCTTTTCTCCCCCTCCGATGAGGGGTCCTCCCCTGTATCACCTCCTGTATCCACTTTATCACCTCCTTCTTTCCCTTATAATCAAGCTAGTTGCTCTTCCTCCCTTTCTTCCTCTTCTTCTAATAAAAATCATGGGGTAAATTCACACAGGAAGGCCAAGGGTAAGCAGATTCCTCGCAGATTTTTGTTGGATTTGGCCATTAGATGCCAAGCTTGTTTAGCTCTCCCTGAGTTTGTGGAAGATCCAATTATCCTGCCGGAGTTAGAATATGAGGATGCTGATGCTTCTTATGAGGGTTTGGGCGTTTATGAAATTATGAATGATGAAGACCCTATTGAAGAGGGGGATGAGAGTTATGAAGAATATGAGGACGAGGCTGATGCTTTTGCTAGTGGAATAAGAAGATTCGACGAACCATCAGCCTCTGTAGAAGAACCGACCAAAGAAATTAATCTGGGTACTGAGGAAGACCCTAGGATTGTCCTCATTAGCAAAAATTTGCCGCCCTCCGAAGAGGAGGCGCTCATCTTAGTTCTTCAAGAATACAAAGACACGTTCGCATGGAGTTATAAAGATATGCCTGGATTAGACCATGCGCTTGTTGAACATCGCCTTACGCTTAAGCCAGGGTCTGTCCCGGTAAAACAACGGTTGAGGCGTTTCCACCCTAGCATGGCTTTGAAAATGAAAGAAGAGGTCGATAAACTCCACAAGGCTAGATTCGTTAGAGTCGTCCTCTATCCCAATTGGGTGGCTAACATTGTCCCGGTTATGAAGAAAGATGGAAAAGTTTGAATTTGCATAGATTTTCGGGACCTCAACCGAGCGTGTCCTAAAGATGACTTCCCCCTCCCTCATATTGATGTGTTGATTGACAACACGGCAGGATTTGAGACTCTTTCTTTCATGGATGGCTTTTCAGGCTATAATCAGATTCGCCTGGCCGAAGAAGATCAAGAGAAAACTTCATTCACTACACCATGGGGCACATATTGTTATGTGGTCATGCCCTTTGGACTTAAGAATGCTGGAGCCACTTATCAAAGGGCTATGATGGCAATTTTTCATGACATGATTCATATTTATATTGAGGTGTATGTGGATGACCTGGTTGTGAAATCAAGAACAAAGATTGAGCATCCTGGGGTTCTGGCTAAGGTTTTGCAGAGATCACGAGAATTTCAATTGAAAATGAACCCCAAGAAGTGCGTATTTGGCGTTTCTTCAGGGAAATTGCTCGGTTTTATCGTTAGCAAGAGGGGAATTGAAGTTGATCCCAACAAGGCAAAAGCCATTAGAGATATGCCTCCTCCCAAGAATTTGAAGGAAGTTCGAGGATTAATCGGGAGGTTGCAATTTATTCGCCGCTTCGTCTCCCAGCATTCACAGAGGTGTAGGCCGTTCTATGAGCTTACTAAGCCGGGAGTCAAGTTTAATTGGGATGACAAATGTCAGGCAGCCTTTGACGGATTGAAGGATTATTTGGTCAATCCTCCTGTCCTGAGGCCGCCAATTCCTGGTAAGCCACTTATTCTTTATGTTTCAGTCCTGGATGACTCCGTAGGTGTTGTCTTAGCCCAAGTGGATGAAGAAGGTAGGGAGAGGGCAGCATACTACTTGTCTAAGCTTCTTAACCCCTGTGAGCAGAGATACTCAGCCATGGAGAAAACTTGTGCAGCTTTGGTTTGGGTAGTTCAGAAGCTAAAACACTATTTCCTAGCTCACGAGGTTCACCTCATTGCTCGCATGAATCCAATCAAATTCCTCCTTGAAAAATCTGTCCTCACTGATCGATTGGCACGCTGGCAAAGCTTCCTTTCTCAATTTGACATCACTTACATTCAGCAAAAAGCTATCAAAGGTTATGCCATTGCCGAGCATCTTGCTCACCACCCTCTCCCCCGCTTTGATCCTGTCAATTCAGAGTTCCCAGATGAAGAATTAATGTCCATTAATCAATCCCATGATCCTATGTGGACGTTACATTTTGACGGAGCTCTTAATTCTCAAGGAAGAGGGATCGGCATGGTTCTTTTAACACCCGAAGGGGTCACCATTCCATTTGCTGCTCGGCTCACTTTTCCCGTCACCAATAACATAGCCGAGTATGAAGCTCTTTTGGCTGGTCTTAAAACCGCTCATCAATATGGTGTCACTCATTTGCGAATTGTCGGTGACAGTCAGCTCATTCTACGCCAAGTGTTGGTCAAGTGCCGCACCATCCATCCTAAGCTCAAGCCCTACCAGGAGCTCGCTTCAGCTTACGCCAAACTCTTCACTAAATTGATTTTCGTTCATGTCCCGCGTAGCCAGAACATTTTGGCCGACGCACTTGCTTCCTTAGCTTCCGCTTTAGTTTTCCCTCCTGAGCGTGATTTTCATGTCCCCCTGATTCATCAGCGTGATACTCCAGCCATTAGGGATCGTGCTTTTCTCGATATTAGGGATCAGGTGCTTGAGAAGGTTAGACGGAAGGAAGCTCTTGAAGGAAAAGAGGTCATGCTATTGGATTGGCAAGAAGAGTTGGCTGACGAAGAAAAGCCTTGGTATTATGAGATTGCCAGATACTGTGATGATCAGTCTTATCCCGAGGAAGCCACAACAGAAGAGAAGAAAGCAATAAGAAGAGTGGCTCAACGTTATACTTTGGTTGGAGGTGTGCTTTACAGAAGAGGGCTCACCAGTGTTTTATTGAGATGCCTCGATGATGATGAATCTTGGAAAGTTGTGGAAGAGGCGCATTCTGGTGTGTGTGGTGGTCATGTGAACAGCCAGATGCTAGCTAAGAAGATTCTTAGACTAGGTTTCTATTGGCCCACTCTAGAAGAGGATTGTTCTATCTATGTTCGAAGGTGTGTTAAGTGCCAACTGCACGCCGACAAGATTCATTCTCCTGCTTCTTCACTCCATCCTACGTCCTCCCCATGGCCTTTTTCCATGTGGGCTTTTGATATCATTGGACCTCTTGGTGATTCGAACCTCCTGACCAAGCAAAAATCATTCATTCTCACGTCAACGGAGTACTTCACCAAGTGGGCGGAAGCAGAAGCTTATGTGGAAATTAAAGCATCAACCGTCTGCAAATTCATCATGAAGAACATCATCACGAGGTTCGGCATCCCGAGCACCATCGTCACCGACAATGGACCTCAATTTATCTCCCAAGATCTCAAGGATCTCTGCAACAGGTATAACATTGCATTGCATCATTCTTCTCCCTATTATCCGCAGGGCAATGGCCAAGCAGAGGCCACTAATAAAACCTTAATTAAGATTGTTAAGAAGACGTGCGAGGCTAATAAATTCTCGGACTGGCCAGACAAGCTGGTTGAAGCTCTTTGGGCCTACCGCACTTCTATTCGAACCCCCACTGGGCAAACTCCTTTTGCCCTTACTTATGGAATGGAGGCCGTAGTCCCGTATGAGATTCTTATCCCCTCTCTGCGAGTACAATTGGATGAGGAGCTCTCTATCGATGAACGTCGTGATTCACTCCTTGACCAATTGGAACTCCTAGATGAGAAGCGTCTGGTCGCCGCTGAGCATGCGCGCGTTTATCAAAACAGGCTCTCACGTTTTTATCAAAAGAAGGTAATTGAGAGAAAATTTAAGGTCGGTGAGATGGTAATCAAAAGAATTTTTGTAAAACCAGGTGGCCCTCGTTCAAAGCTCCAACCAAATTGGGAAGGGTCGTTCATCATAAAAGACGTTTATCCTGGCAATGCTTATAAACTGGTTAATGCTGAAGGAGAGGAATTAACTCACCCCTGGAACGGTTTGTATCTCAAGAGATATTACCCCTGAACAAAAATCCAAACAAAATTTCAAAACTTCACAAAAAATCCAAAGAAAATAGAAATCTCCCAAAATAATCAAAAAAAAGTCGAATATTTTCAAAATCAAAAACAAAAAAAAAAGAGTTTTCTTTCATGGTTCTCCTTTTTGGGCTGACATGACAGGCGAAGGTCCACGGTCCGAAAGGTCAAAATTCAGAATCCATTTGTCAGTCTTGCTAATTTAAAATGGGAGTTGACCCCGCACACACTACACACTTTACTCTTGAGCTCAAGCAGTGCAAAATCTGATTGAAAGTCGAAACCAGACTAAAGGCGAAAGATGATATCCATTCTTTTTCTTCTTCGGCCCACAAGGGAGGAAGGGAGGTCTCGAGGTAGACACACCAAGCCTATCCACCGCCCTAGTAGGAGGAAGTCAGGGCCCAAAAGGGAACAAATGCCACAAAAAGCCCAAGTACAATTAGGTTGTTCATCAGTTCAAATCTATTCAATGCAAATCAATTCTAAAGTGAAAGTCAAATGGTGAAAAGAAAAGCATGTCAAGAGGGCAAAGTCCCCGCAAGGAAAACCTTGGGCGTATGCATGCAATACTAAAAGAGACAAAAGGTAACAAAGCGTCCCTACGCCAAAGACCGAACCCCAACAGGCATAGAGTAGGGGAGGTAGCTTTGCCTCAGGTATCTCTAAATCTTTTATGGACTTCCTTATACTTTCTTTTTTATTTTTTATTTTTTTGGAAAAGTCGTGAACCAGCAGAATGGCCGAGACAAACTGAAGAGAATGCACTGCACGAAATCTTGTGTATAAGTTTAACAATATTCACGCCAATTCCCCTTTTAATTATTCAAGAAAGGTTAATGGATCTTAGATGATGACCGAGTAGGGCCCACCATCTTAATTTCTTTATCAGCTCAATTTGGGAGGAATAGAATTAACGCCTTTGTTCAAGGCGCTTTAATGTTAATTCACGCCTATCTTAAAGTCGTTTCTTTAAAAATAACGCCTCGGGGAAGGTCGTGTTTTCAACAAAATTCAAAAAAAATCTTTTCACAGTAACGCCGTCTCCGAGGGCGTCTTTTACTTGAGTAACGACCTAATCTAAGGCGTGTTTTTCAGAAAACCCCTAAAAAACTATATATATACTGAAAAGAACAAAAAATAAATTCTTCATATTGCATGAGTTGCATTCTTGCCTGGACATCTTTTTAATTATTGTTTACATATGTGTGATTGCATGAGGCATCCACGAGTTTTGATTATTCCATTTTTGCCTTATTAAAGGCTTGGCCCCTTGACCCATTACTAAGGTCAGAATATGGACACCCCTTGCTCATCGGGCAAGGGGCCAAGTCGAACAGATGAATTAACCTGTTGTTCAAGTGAAAACCGCAGCTGCAGATATAGGACAAAATAAAGCAAACACATGGAACGTGGAAAGAAAAAGTACATAAACACAAGTCCACAACCATACAAGTGCTCAGGTAACAAAAGCTCAAATCTCCTATATATATATATCATCATGTCTATCATGTACAGGTGTGAAGGTGGAGGAGTACAAGTACAAAACTCTCAGCTCTCGCCTCCACCCTCCTCTCTCCTACTCTCAACCTCCTCCTCGCCGTCCCGAGCTAGTGCTGGTGGAGGAGGCATGGGCCCCCGTGAAGAAGCCGGAACCCGAACGTGTCCCCCTACCTCGCTCCTCTCTCGGAGGGAAGAACCCGCTACGAAGGTGGAGCTGGTGAAGGAGTACCCCGCGGCCCGTGCTCGCTCGCGGCCTCGCTGCAACCGCTCCTCGGACACTCGCAGCCGCTCCGGGGAAAGGATCAACTGGGTCCTCGAGTCCGCCAGCTCACGTTCTCGTACCGACAACTGCTCCTGGAACCGGGCACGCTCCGCCTGGTGCTCCTCCCGCTCACGAGCCCGCTCCTCGCGCTCCCGAGCACGCTCCCTCCTCTCCAGCTCTAGGGCAACTCGCAGCTCGGCTACGTCCTGAGGAAGCTCACTGCGTCGCTGCAGGGTCCGCTGAAGCTCTGCGATCCGCTGATCGCGGATCGACAACTCGGTACGTATAGCCTTCAGCTGAGCAGCCTACAAACAGGTAAACAAATCATCAGTTCCACAGTTCAATAATTCATGAAATGAAATAACAACATGTGACTAAAGGTAGATCACGCACCTGTGAGCTCGTCGCTCGGAAGCCCTCATCTACACAGATAAGAGTGGCTCGAAGCTCTTCAGTCTGCAAAAATGAATTTTTATCAATGCACAATTTATATCTAATCATTATTTGAATGAGGTTTTGAGTTCAGAATTTACCCGTGAGGCAAGGTCACGCTCCGCCGCCTCGGCTCGCGCTATCGCACCAGCCAGCTGCTCTGTCAGTGCAGTCACCTCTGCACTAGGCTCCCTCGAGCTGGAAGCCTCCCCTGGATCTCTCCTCGCTGCTCCCTGCTGGGCACGCTGCATTCATTAAGACCGTCAGTGGCTAATCATTAATTCAACACAACAAAAAAATTCATTTGCGTATAAGAATAATTTAAACACTCACCAGGGTCTCCAGGTCTGCCCGTGTGGCAGCTAGCTGGTCCTCCAGGCTGTGTAGGTGAGCCTGGGCATCTATCGCCGCTATGTCCCTCGCATCCTGCATTCATTACATGTTAGTCGCATAATAGTTACATAAGCATTTGCATTCAATTTAGAAATCATTGCATTCATACATACCCCTAAGACCCTCATCTGAGGTCTGCCGGCGTGAACCTCCCAGTAGCGTCGGAGGTACTCAGAGCTGTCAGTCGCGTGGGAAACGACTGTGGTCCCGCCACGCTGCCAGTCGGCGTACTGCTCCTCGAATCGCACCCTCCAGTCGGTCGTCTTGGTGCGACCGCGGGTCTTCTTGCCAATCCCTCGAGGCTCTCCGACCTCGATCCACTCCTGGGGCAGGCCCAGGGTCCTCATCACCAGCCGAAGCCGTAACGGCTCAATCTCGCTCAAGCAGTGTAGCCACAGCTCACGCCCGAAGCGAGGTCGCCCCGATACGACCCAAGGCTGGCCCTCATCGGTCATCCCCTCATATGGTCTCCACTGCACCTGCATTCATGAACACGCATCATTATCATTTCATCATATTCAAATAAACAACAAAAAGAAATGCATATCATTCATTCATACATACCAGCGAGGGAGGGAAGTCGCGGAACTCTCTCCGTAGAACCCACAACTCGTAGTCAAGTGGGGCGCCAAAGATGACAGGCACCCAACGTCGCGCCAGAGGGAAGGATCCCTCAGCTCCTGGCCGTGGGTCAACGCGCCCCATCGGCATGTATAGGTGGCTCCACACCTGCATCCATGCATTGCAATTAGTACTATATTCACACGCATCATAATAAGAAGGAAAATATGTAAAAATGAGAAATTGCATACCTGAAGAAGAGGTGAGAAGCCACTGACGGTCGTCTCACGGCCTGTCCCTGTGGACAGATCGGCCATCAAATGCACCAGCAGGGCCGCTCCCCAGGCATATGTGCCAACCGTCTCCAGATCCTCAAGGATGCCTAAGAAGCGGCAGTTGATGACATCGGCTTTCGTCCCCAGCAATAATCTCCCGAGCAGCAGCAGCAGGAACCTCCTCAGGTCTCGGTCCGCTCTCTCATGGTCAGTCTGGTCCTGGCAGCATGCCGCTCTCACCCCGTCGGTCAGTCGCTGTGCAAACTCACCTAAGGTCTCCCCCGATCTATGCCTGGCATCTCCTAGACCCATCGCTGTAGTCAGGTCCGTGCGGAAAATGGTCCTGCACTCGCTAGGTCCCACATAGACCATCTCAAGCCCTAGTAGCCTCTGGGCCATCTCCGTATAGTCAGAATAGGTGAACCCACTCACGGCCTCACCATCTACCCGTAAACCTGTGATCCTGGCTACATCCTCTAAACTAGGAACCATATGCCCCCAGGGCATCAGAAAAGTCCGGCTAACCCTATCCCATCTCTCCCTCAAAACCTGGATCAGTGCTAGGTCAGGTCTAAAAGGCTCGATGGATAGAAAAGCCCCAAACCCCATGGCCTCTACCCTAACCCTCTGGAAGTCGGGGAGACCCTGGTATGCTGCCCAGACCATGACCCATGAGATACGGGTCCTCATCAGCCCCTGCATGTATTAAAAGAGAATTATTTTTCTTAATTATCTGAATATCCAGGTGGAATTACATTTGATTTGGGTTAAATATTGATTTTTAGCATTTTTGGAATTCACGGCCACCCTCAGGTCGTTTCTTGATAAATTCACGCCCCTGTGGGGGGCGTTTTTCAGAATGAACTTTAATGTAACGCCCTTAATGAGGGCGTTTTTTATGTTTATCACGCCATAGTCTTAGGCGTATTTTGGTGGCTGTTTTGCTATTTCTGAAACATATTTCTAATCACGCCTCGTGATGGGCGTTTCTTGTTGAATTAACGCCCTGTGGTAGGGCGTTTTCATAAAGGTGGTTAATTTTGAATCGTTAATGAATGAAGTGACGCCCTCTGGTTTGGGCGTCTCTTGTTGAATTAACGCCCTACTGGAGGGCGTGGGTTTTCTAAATTTAACAGAAAATCAAATAACTGACAGCATGCGAAATAATTCATGAAAATATTTTTGGAAATTGTTTAGTGAGCATGGAATTCATGAAAAATCATAAGTTTTAAGAAACGACATGCTTCGGGGCGTTTTTCATGAGGGATAATTAATTTTCAGAAATTAAAAATAATTAACGCCCTGGATTAGGGCGTTGCGTTTGTAAGTAACGCCCCCGTGGGAGGCGTGTATTTTCTGAGTTGCAGGTTTAATGCCCGAGGGCTATGAAAAAATCAAGAAAAAAAATATAAATAAAATAAAAAAAATGGAATTGGGGAGGGGGAGCCTACCTTCTTGTGCTTCTGGGGTTGTGGCCGGGGTAGCGGCCGTCTGGGCCGCCGGAGTTGCCCCCGGGGAACGACCGCCGCCGTGGGCGGTGGTCCTTCTTCTTCTCCACCTTCTTCTTCTCCATCTCCTTCTTCTTCTCCTTCTTCTCCACCTTCGTCTTCTCCTCCTCCTCCTGTCGCTGCTTCGTCGGCGTCGTCGCCGCCGGCCACCACCGGCTCTTCTTCAAAAGCCACGACGGCGAGCTCCTCCACGGAAAGTTCTTCCTCTTGGGCGTGGGAGGCATCGAGATCGACTACATCTGGGGCGCTAACTCTTTGGCGTTTTGCCATGGCTAAGATTGAGAGAATGTTTGAGAGAATGAGAGAGAAGAGAACGGGAGAGAGGCTTCGGGGGGGGGGGGTTTCGGTTAGGGTCTGCTGAGGAGAAATGAACGAAAGGAGGAAGAAGGGGGGGGCCGATGACTTTTGGGTTTCGAAAAGAAGACACGCCCTAATGGGGGGCGTTTATAATGAAACTCACGTCCATTCCTTGGGCGTTTTATGAAAGTTGACGACGAGGATTAAGGCGTTAATTTCTTTTGCATGGGGAACGATAACCGTCGTCAGACGCATTGAATGGGCGTTGATTGATATAAGAGAAGTCATTATTGCTGTTTGAAGTAACGCCTCTTGTAAAGGCGTGTTACACTTGAAACGTGACCAAGGAAAAGGCGTTATTTTTGAAGAGTCAACGATTAAATTCTTTTGGTTTGAATCTAATCACGCCTTGCCTGAGGTCGTTATTTAAAGTTACGCCCACTCTGCAGGCGTCATCTGTTGACAAAGGCCCACTGGAAGCGCCTTTAGTTAAGGCGTGTATTTTTGAATTCACGGCATTCTTGGAGGCGTTATTCATAACAGAAACACAGGTTTTTGGATGATTTGGTTCATAATCACAGTGGCAGTTGGCTCAATCAGAGAACAGTCTTTATTATTTTGAAAAGAGGAACTACAATGACTAATGAGCCACTTTGGGCCTTATTTTTCTCAATGAAGTTACATAATTTTTCCATTGTTCCTTGTCTTCATCCAAGTCTTCTACAGGTTGATGAAGCTTGCTTAGCCTCCATAGAGCTTGAATGGTGGTAACCTCTTCTCCATCTTCATTGCTGCCTAGGTCTCTTGATCTGATTGGAGGGAGATGAGAGATATCTTCTAAGTGTTGCCTTGGAAGCCCAAGCTGAGGAAGACACCAGTGTGCATTATATAAAACGAAGTCCGAAGCACCAATAAGACGAAGGTCCGTCCCAATGGAGAAGCGTGCACGAAGCTCCTGCATTTTGAATACACCCGGGGCACAAGTAAAAAGATTCTTTGGCATTACCTTTAAATGCTACCTCCAATCCCCTCTCTTCTTGATTTGAGGAATCCGGTTGGTCACTCTATTGCTTATACCTAATGAGCCGGTTATATATGAGAGTGGGCTCTTTGAGAAAATTCTTGAGGGTTGTTGGGCTTCGTGGCATGAGTCGAATTTGAAGTGTAGATCAACCCAACTTGAGAGTGCTAGCATGCACCCGTAGATGGGCCTTCCCATGGCCGCCGCTGTAAGCCCGCTATAGAGATATGCTAGGATCGCCGGTCCAACTCTCTCTTCTTCCCATAAGCTCACCACTGCGCTCAATTGGGACTCCTCTAGAAAGTCCTCCGTGGATGGGAATAGGAGTGCTCCTGCCAAGCACACCACGAAGTCTTTGGTCACTCTTTCTATCTCCTCCTCCTCTTTAGCTTGACCCGCTCTCTTGTACACCCACGAGGCGAGCTTCAAGAGGTTAACTCCTTTAGTGACCTTGATTTGGTTCACTATATTTGGGCTAGGTATTAACGAGGTTAGCAATTCATGGGAGGAGATGGGCCTTGGCATGATGGCCATCTTTTCTTCTTCTCCGTGTTTCATCCTTTTCAAGCCTAGGATCATCTCTACTTCCTCTAGTAAGATGGTGGCCTCAAATGTGGAAAATAAGAAAGTATGGGTGGAAGGATGCCAGGTTTCAATCAATGCTCCTATGGCAGCCCAATCTATGTGGATTTGATCATAATGCTTGGCATGGGTTATCAACCCCAAGAGATGCCATCTACCTACATATACCCTCATGTCTGAAGTAAACTTGGAGAGGATAAGGGGCAACCATTTGATTTGGACATATCTTCTAGCTCCCGGAAGATTTGGATAGTCCTGTGAAGAACGGAACACATGCAGTAAACAAGTATGAGCATATGCAACGTGAAAGGAGAATTCGGCAGAAGGAGCATCGCAAAGCAACGGGCAGAAGAGAAAGCTTACCTGTTTCAAAGCAATGCGGTTGCTTATGTGCCCTTGTATTTCAGAGATTCTAGGAGTAGAAATCTTAGGTTTCTTCAGTATTCTGTCCATCGGCGCCAGCAGTTGAGAACAGAAGCGAGAAGAAAACAAAAGGCCTGCAGAAAAAGAAAGAAACGAAGCAGTTCGGCCGCAGAAGAATTCTGATGATTTGGTTAAGAAAGTCTGCCGTTTTATAAGGATTTGAAGAGTCCTAAAGAGCCCCGAAGATAGAAGTTTGATTGGGTTAAGGACTCTGTTCTTGATTTAGAAACGGAGGATCGGGCTAATTCACGCCTTGTTTAAAGGCGTGTATTTTTGATTTGACGACCTTATACTGGTCGTGTTTCATGTAACGCCTTTTATGAGGTCGTGTTTCTTCCAAGCTTTCTCTGTTGGTTACGCCCTATGAAAGGGCGTATTTTTTTGATGAGACGACATTTCGCATGGTCGTGTCTTGATGAGGTCGTGTTTCTTCTAAGCTTACTTTCTTGGTAACGCCTTTGAGTAGGACGTGTTTTAACAATTAACGACCTATGGAACGGCGTCTTTCATGCTGTTAACGCCCTATTCTTAGGCGTGTTTTATTGGCCTACGTTTTTGCCCTCCCAATGCTTTTGAATGAACTTAAGTGCTATTATTTGATGAAATTGTTTATGATTAAGCACTTATGATCATGTCATGTTCTGAATTGATAAATGAAGTCTAATAACTTTCAAAGTGCAGAAGTTTGCAGGATTCAGGGCGTTTGGATCGCTCATGGGAGCAACATCGTGTCACCTTGTATTGTTTCTTGTAAGCATTATTATTATATGATATCTACGATATTATAGTATGTCAAGGACCTTGTGGTTCTGATCAACCTAAAATTTGAGTTCCCCTTTATCAAAAACGAAGACGATTTCAGGAGAATCTTGATCACACGGATAGGCCGTTGAGTTGTTAAAGGCTTGGGACGATGGTTCCACTTTCTGAGTTGATACGTGGACAAACGGGCTTCGGCTTAGTGTTAGCTCAGAAATATGGATTCTTGACCAGACCTAAACAGCTTAGCAATATTATCCTTGATTATTTTCTATTTTTAGTTTGTTTTAACCTTTTCTTTTAGCCCAGCATGCATCATGTAGGACTTTGAGTTTCATGCTGAAAATCTTCATATTATGGCAATAATGAAGTTCACTCGCTCTCGATTGAGTTGACATGAGATATTCCATTCCAAATCAAGTACTTCGTTCTATTTGAAGCCATTCAGGCTGATTCCTTGAAAGTGTTCCTTTTGTTGGATCTTTATCCCAATTCTCTTTACTTTTCTGCAAAATTTACCTTGGTTGCAGCACGTCCACGTTGGCTGGTAATCGCTCTCCAATGGTCTTTCCCTGTCGTGCCCGCACGCACACCCTTTATTTATTTAGTTTAATCTCCTTTTGTCCGACAAATCGATTGTTTCCTTGGAACCGCTCAGAGTTGTTTCACTTTGAATCTTGGAAAGATTTCAAATGCTTAGTGTCTGAGGCGTGTCCCATCACACCTTGGCGTCTCCTTATCAGTTCGTTCCACTTCAATCCTTTCATTTCACTTCATTCCATTTCCGTCTCACTCCCTTGCAAAGCAGACGCCAAGGCGGGGCAGCTGTAGACACGCCAAAATTGACATTTTGTTGATCAAATCTCATGTTATTATGTAAACGCCCCAAGTGGACTTCAATATTCCTATAATATAAAGTTTTTCTATTTTTCATGAGTTTTCTGCATTTTTCTTGCATTTTTGTGAATCACGACTTGACTAAGGGCGTTACTTGATAAAGTAACGACCTGTGATAAGGCGTTTTAAAAGAAAGGACGACCGTATGTAAGGGCGTCAATTCCTGGTATTATCCTTTAATTTCTGGAATTATCTATTTTCAAAATAAAAGGCTTTTTCTGAGTAACGCCTTTCCTCAGGGCGTGTTTTGAAGAAACGCCATTTTCGCAGGCGTGTTATCTCAGTTTCCAAACGGAGGAAGTTTTCATTTCCAAAATTAAACCCAGGAGGAAACGGCCTTTACTAGGTCGTGTTTCAAGAAACGCCTCTGTGCAGGTCGTCAATTCATAAAAAGACGCCCTGACGCAAGGCGTGTTTTCACTCCAGAGTCCTTTTTTTCTCCATCTTTCCCCCACAGTTCCCTGCTATCCTTGGACTCTTGCTCGATCTTAATCCTTCCTTGGATGCCTCATTACCCGTTCTTATCAATTCCCTTGTTTGATCACATCCGATTGACACTATAAAAGAAAATCTGGTTTGATCGTGTAAAAGGTTAACAAGAACAACAACTCACAGAGGTTGAAGATTTCAAGTACTCAAGACGTTAGTTATCAAGCAAGCACGCAGAGCTTCCTCCTTCGAGCATTGATTTTTCTTCATCCCTCTGCATCCGTTCAGCGTCTTCCCGGTTCCCTTCACTCTTGTCAGGGAGAGCAGGGCGATACATATATATAGCTTGTCTCTTATTCATCACATTCTTATCATCACTATTGTTACCTGTCGTTAGTTCTTTTACCGCATTTAGCATATCATATTATTCCCTAGTTCTCTGCTAGGGGTTTACAAAACCAAAAAAAGAAGGTGCGCATGTTGATGTCTTTTCATCATTTTTATGTTGGTTCTTGACTGATACTATTGCACTTTGGCTGATCCCCTTCTCTTTTCCTTGTTTTTTTCATTGTCTTCTTTTACAAGGTAATCAATCAAGAAAACCCACTTCATCGGCCGGCCGATTGGAGTTGGAGGAGGAGACCCACATTCATCCCGCATCCCACTTTTCACTAGGTACATGAGATCTCATTTCTTCTTATTGAGGTAAACCCTCTGGCGATCACAACTCCCCTTTAGCACCTCGTGCTATATTCTTTATCACATCTTATACATGTTATCATCATTGTTATTTATTTTTCACTCCCTGGTATTTGAGGATTTTTAATCCGATCTACACACACCCGGTCTACCAGAACCCCAATTACATGAATTTTGGATGGATAGGTCAATGCAACCATGTTAGGAGGTTAACGCAGTCAGGCTTTCCTCCATCTAGAACTCAAGCCTCATCTAGAGCTACTCATCCTAGATCTCCCAGTGCATCCTGGATTCCTAATGTTTATTGGAATGTAAATTGGAACAAACATTCACGTACTTTTAATAACAAAACTGGTCCAAAAAATTCATCGCAAACAAAACATCAACCCAATCAGATGAAACAGAAAAATTCCAAACTTGTGAATTCCACATTCCAAAAACTTCCAAAACAACAGATGTGGATTCTGAAAAACATGTTGTCTTACTTGAAAGAAATATATGGTCTGATGGGACCCAAGTGTTTTTGGGTTCCAAAGTCCCTCGTTTGATGTGATGTGCAGGAATGCCTTGCAGCTGTACATAACAGATGGTATCTCGACAGCGGCTGCTCAAGACATATGACTAGTGACAAAGCCAAATTTTGCCTATTGGTTGAAAAGGAAGGAGGGTATGTCACTTTTGGGGGCAATAATAAAGGTAAGATTATTGGAAAAGGTAAAGTTGGCAAAAACCTTTAGAATTCTATTGATGATGTGTTGCTTGTTGAAGGATTAGAGTATAATCTACTTAGTATAAGTCAACTGTGTGATAGAGGTCACAAGGTTGTGTTTGATTCACATGCATGTACCATCCTTGAAATGAACTCTGAAAATGTTAAGTTCATTGGAAAGAGAGTAAATAATATGTACATGGTAGACTTAGATGATCCTGCACACAATAATCTTTATCTTGCTGTGAACAAAAGTGAACTAGCTTGGCTATGGCATCGTAGGCTAGGACATGCTAACTATAGTGTCATGCATAAGTTAGCAAAATTCAGCATGGTGAACGGTTTGCCTGATGTCTCATTAAAACATAATGATAAAGTCTGCGATGCATGCGCTCAAGGTAAGCACACTAGGAAGTCTTTTAAAACCAGAATTGAAAACCAATCTTCTAGACCTCTTGAACTTGTTCATATGGACTTGTTTGGACCCACTAGAACAGTAAGTCTAAGTGGTAGTAGATATGGTTTTATATTGGTAGATGATTTTTCTAGGTTTACCTGGGTATTCTTTCTATCTCATAAAAATGATGCGTTTGAAGAATTTCAGACATTCTTCAAGAGATTATAGCAGGATGGTAAGTTCAACATTTCATCTATTATGTCAGATCATGGAGGAGAGTTTGAGAACTCAAACTTTGATGTCTTATGCAGGGAGAAAGGCATATTACACAAATTCTCTTCACCAAGAACTCCCGAACAAAATGGAGTGGTGGAAAGAAGAAACAGGACTCACGTGGAGATGGCGAGAAAAATGCTAATCGAAGGACAACTTCCAAGGAAATTCTGGGCCGAGGCGGTAAACACCGCGTGCTACATTGTAAATCGTGCAATGGTAAGGCCTCTGTCCAAAAAGACTCCCTATGAGTCAATGAAAGGTAAGAAGCCATCAGTTGCCCACTTCAGAGTATTTGGATCAAAATATTTTATTCAAAATAATGACAAACGGGACTTGAATAAATTTGAACCAAAGAGTGAACCGGCCATCTTTCTTGGATATTCTGATCACTCTAGGGCCTATAGAGTTCTAAATGTCAAAACTCAAACTATAGAAGAATCCCCACATATTGTGTTTGATGAAATGAATGTTAAATCTGAAAATGAACAACCGTGCAGGGACAAGGATGAGGGGGAGTTTTTTGAAGTGAAGGAAGATCAAGATCTACAAGAAAAAGAATCAAGGCCAAGAGAGAATCTAGCAGAATCAAGTACTCAAGGTAATGCAGCAGCTAATGAAGGTAATTCTCTTACCAATGTTAGGGTGTTAATAGATCATCCATTATCAAGTGTCCTTGGTAGTCTGCATGACCCTCTTAGAACTAGATCTCACTTTAGGATCATTGAAGAAATGGATAATTTGGCACTTGTTTCTCAAACTTAACCCAAAAATGTAGATGAAGCCTTGAAAGATGAATTTTGGATAAATGCAATGCATGAAGAATTAAATCAATTCAAAAGAAACAAAGTGTGGCACCTTGTGTCAAGACCCACTGAACATTCAGTGATTGGAACTAAATGGGTTTTCAGAAATAAACAAAATGAGAATGGAATAGTAGTTAAGAATAAAGCAAGACTGGTAGCTCAAGAGTATAACCAAGAATTTGGTATCGATTTTGAAGAATCCTTTGCTCCAGTAGCTAGAATAGAGGCTATTAGACTATTGCTTGTATTTACTTGCTGCCATGGAATAAAATTACAACAGATGGATGTAAAAAGTACCTTTTTAAATGGTCTAATAAAAGAAGAGGTGTATGTTGAACAACCCCCTAGTTTTGAGTGTATAGATTGTCCTAACCATGTTTACAGATTGGATAAAGCTCTTTATGGGCTGAAACAGGCCCCTTGAGCATGGTACTACAGACTCAGTTCATATCTCACTAAAAAGGAATAATCCAGAGGTAAAGTGGACCAAACTTTGTTCACCAAGGTAAGAAATAATGATATTCTTCATGTCCAGATTTATGTTGACGATATAGTTTTTGGATCCACTAAACTAATCATGTGTGAGGAATTTGCAAAATTGATGACTACAGAATTTGAAATGAGTCTAATGGGTGAGTTGCAATTTTTTCTAGGTCTTCAAATCACCCAAAGCAAGGAAGGATATTTTATCAATCAAGCAAAATATATTCCTGAACTGCTGAAAAAATATCAAATGGAGAATCTCAAAGCGATCACAACTCCCATGAGCACCAACACAACCCTGGATGCCGATCTGAAAGGTAAACAAGTAGATGCGAATACTTATCGAGGTATGATCGGATCACTCCTTTATCTTACTGCATCTAGGACAGATATCCAGTTTTGTGTCTGCTTGTGTGCTCGTTTTCAATCAGATCCTAGAGAATCCCACTTGAGTTCTGTTAAGCGTATCTTTCGATACCTTGCTGGAACTCGAGATTTAGGGATTTGGTATCCTGCATCTTGCTCTTTGATATAGTATCTTATTCAGATGCAGACTATGCCGGATGTAAACTTGACAGGAAAAGCACAAGTGGCTATTGCCAATTTTTGGGAGGGTGTTTGGTTTCTTGGGTATTCAAGAAACAACACTCGGTGGCACTGTCCACTGCAGAGGCAGAATATGTCGCTGTAGGGAGTTGTGGCACTCAAGTGTTATGGATCAAACACCAACTCCAAGATTATCAAACTAATCTTGGGTGTGTCCCAATTTTGTGTGATAACACCAGTGCCACTAACCTAGCAAAGAATCCTATCCAGCACTCTAGGACCAAACATATAGAAATTAGGCATCACTTCTTACGTGATGAAGTTAATAAAGGGAGCTTTAAATTGATGTTTGTGGATTCACAACACCAACTAGCTGACATTTTTACTAAGCCTCTGTGTAATGAGAGATTTACCTGTCTGAGAAGAGAGCTTGGGTTGTGTAATCCTCAAAATGTTGCCTAATGTGATTGCTCAGCTCATTTCATGAATTCTGATTGCTTGATGTTGCCTAATAATAATCTGGTTGCATGCCTTGTTTGATTAGAATCTGCTTGGTTCTTAAATAAGTCACCAATTTAGGGGGGGCTTAGTCATTCGTAATGTCCTCTGCATTGAATGTCATATGGTAACTAAAAGACATACCATGTTGATAATTGCAATTTCATTAGAACTTTTTGTCATGCATGATCCAAGGAAGTAAGGGGGAGTTTGAATTACATTTTAGTTACTGAAGAAAGTTTACTGGTACTTTGAAATGGTTGGTTAGTGAATTCTGCACCGAATGATAAGCCAAGTCACTGGTTAAGAAGACTGAGTTAACGCTGAAGCAATCTTGCGTCAATGCACTATCTGAAACTGTATGGAAACCGAGCTGATGATCACTCTGTTTGCTTGAGTGGGTTAACACAGTGATGAGGATTGAGTCAATGCTGGTCTGGAAAGTCTGTCTTCTGAGATTCTATCTGATGAGAGGGGTTGATGCAATGGTTGCTATGCTTCAACGCCTGCTGCTTGACAAGGTAGCCCTTCAAGTGACTTTTCATAAGGTAGTCCTTCAAGTGACTCTTCACAAAATTGTCTGTAGCTTGGAGTCTTTTCTATTCCTCTTCAAGTCATTTCTCTTGTTCCATTCATCTCATTTTTTATTGAAGAACCTGTGAATCTTCAGTTTAAGGGAAGTTTCTTTAACACTGAGATTTAACTTGATATCTTAGATTCAGGGGGAGCTCAAATGATAATTCCTTTATAAGAGTTTTTGGTCTTCATTGACTGACCCCTTGTACAATTAGTGGTTGGAGTCCTATGATCTTATGCTTCTTGAATCTGAAAGTTCCTTGCATATGGAATAGCTATAGAACTGTTTCATAAAATTGTGAACCCATCTTTTCTAGAACCATGAAAATCAAAAGCAAAGAGACAACTTCGTTCAAAATGAATTTAATAATTGTATTGACCTCAAACTCAGAATAGGCTCAATAAAAGCTGAAGGAATACACCTATATATATATATATATATATATATATATATATATATATATATCATGTCAAAACTTGCAGAGCAATGGCAAATTTTCACTGAGAAACTATCTCCATGAACCAATGAAGTGCTGAGAAACATGTCATGATGTGAGTTGCCAACTCTGTTCCCAGTATAACAAAATAACTTGCTGCAGAGCAATGGTAAATTGTCACTGAGAAACTGTCACCATGCACCAATGAAGTGCTGAGAAACATGTCATGATGTGAGTTACCAACTCTCTACTAAGTGAAGCAGAATAGTTAGCTATGATGAGTAACCGAGGATTCTGGTGTCTGATAAACATGTTTACCCGTGTCAAAAAGCTAGCTACACTTGACTGCTAATAAAATTAAAAAAATAAAATAATAATAATATATATATATATATATATATATATATATATATATATGTGGTTGACCTGAAGCTTACACAAAATCCTAAAGAGTTTCTCTTCAATACATGTTAAATTCACTTCTACAAGGGTCTCTTGCAATTGAGCTATCAAGGGATATAGATTGGAGAAAGTTCCTGTTGCACAAACTGTTCTATCTCTATTCTATACACATGCAGTTCTTGTTCAAGGATTTACTTCAATCTCTTGAGATCGTTGTTCTCCACATCATTAAATAAATTAGGGTCTTTCACTCTTTTGCAATAAGTCTTATAGAGGAATTTGACTTTTACCTATTAAAAATCCCTGAATGCAATCTCATGTTTCATGTTTCAGTGTATTTAGAACTCACCTTAACACTGTCGTTCTTATCTCTTTTTGGTTGTGCCAACTCAGTATTTCACCGCATCAACGCTGTTGAGCGGTCCTTCTGTCAAACACGTCCGGTTCATCCTCTTTGAACCAGCTTTTCCCTTTTAATTTAGGGTGTCGCCTTATTTTAAACCCTCTCAGCATGAACGCCTCCATCATTCCGCCTCTCGCTCAGACCCGTTTGGCACCTCCTTCTCTCTGTGCCTCACCGTTTCCCCCTCCCTTGTTTCTTCCATCTCTTCACTGTTGTCGTGAGATTCCCCTGTTGCCATGGCTCCTCCGGAAAAGGGGAAAAAGGACAACAAGAAAAAGAACGGTCTGAAGAGAAGAGTTCCCATCACAGCCGAGGGCACTATTGAGCCTCGAACCAAGTTTACAGCTACTCAAGAGGAGACGCCGTCTCAGTCTGCTCCACAAAAATAGAAAGGAAAAGAGAAGAACTCGCCGGCCAAGAAAAGAAAACTCTCTGAACCAAGGGCAACGAAGCAGACTGCCTCTCACAATGCTCCCAGAAAGTCCTCATCTTCAGCTGCAGAAAAAGGGAAACAAACTGTGGGAAGTTCGGATGCGCATGCAAGGTCTCCAGACTCATCTCCTCTCACCAATAGTGGAGAACCTCTAAAAGTTCTTATTCCTCGGTATATTGTTGATTCCGATGTCAAAATGCTTGAGGCTTTTCCGCAGTTATTTCCCACTTTGGATTTTTAGGGTTGGTGGCCTTTTATTACAAACCATAGAATATATTACCCTACTGTTGTTCGAGAGTTTTACCAGAATCTGAAATATGAACCGCAAATTCCTAAGGTTTCCTCAACAGTCAGAAATATCAGTTTTGAGTTAAAAAATAAATTGTTTGCCAGAGCATTGAAAATTCCAATGGGTGGGGTTGAACTACATAGTTTTCACATTGATAAACATGAGGCTTTTGATATCCTGACAGATCAGCCAAGTGATCCCACCAATGTCAAGCAGACATATCTCTCTAGTTTGAAGGCAAATAGGTTCCCTCCATTCAAATGACTATTGCATCACATTTGTACATCCATTATTACACCCCAAAGCAGTGGTAGAGAAAGGGTTACTGAAATGCAACGATTTTTGTTGTACTGTATGCTGAAAAATGTCAAAATCTCATTGCCTGATGTTATTATTCAAACTATGGGCTCGTGTTTCTCACAATCTCGGACACTTCCCTATGCTACCCCACTGACTGCTATCTTTAGAAAAGTTGGAGTGGATTTTGGAAATGAGAAGAAACGTGACATTCATAAAGGGAATAGATATTCCTTGTCATACATTCAAAATTTCATGGGATTTAAGATTATGAATGGACAGCCAGTCAGAGTCTTGCCAAGTAAGAAACATGAATCTGTCTCTGTGACACCTGCTGAAGAATTGAGAGCAGAAAGTCTAGAAAGACCAGAGGCCAGTGCTGCTAGAGTAGACAGACCAGAAGCTAGTGCTGCTAGAGTAGACAGACCATAAATCAGTTCTGCTAGAGTGGACCAACCAGAGGTTAGTCCTACTAGAGTGGACCATCTAGAAGCCAGTCCTGTCCAAGACAACATTGCGCCAGATGATGCTCAAATCCTCCCAAATTCCACAAGAGATATCACTCTTGTACATGGTCCCTTTCCGGAACTTTCTCCTAGAAGGGATACTGAACCTACTTATCACCCTGAGGAGGATATTCCAACTGATGTTGATGGCTCTGCTAAGATGGATACTCACACTTCCGATATCAACCCTACCTTGATTCAGTTTCTGGAAATGAAGTTTAAGACTATTGATTCCTCCATAATGCACTAGAGCTCAACTATGGACATGAGAATCACACAACTTGAGCAAAAGTTGGATAGCATATGGCAATAGTCCCAACATGAAAAATTCAAATCCGACAAGAAGCTTCATAAGTTTATGGAGTCCCTCCTTCAAGTCGGTGAGAAAGCTGGGACAGTCATGCATAATCTGAAGGGCATGCATCAGCACTTTCTAGGCAAGCTGCATGCCGTGCAGACATATAATTATGACATCAAGGGCAAACATTCCAATCTCAATTTGAAGTATTCAACTTTGCTAGACAAGAACAATGCATTTGGTGAAAAAGTTCAAGAATTGTTTGCAAAGATTACCTCCTTTGGTGAAGATCTTGCTAAATTGTTTCAACGGTCCACCTTAGTTGGTGATGAAGTTATGGATGTTGTGAACCTTCTAAAAGAGCACTTTCCACCAACACTTGAAGATCAGCATGATGCCTACTGCCCTCCACCAACCACAAAAACTTACTCTTCTGAGCCTAAATGGGGATCTCAACAAAAACCTCAAGTTGATTATATGTTTGATATCTTACATAACTGGTTTGATGGGATTTCTACCAAATTGCACGAGTTTCATAAGTTTGTTCTACAGAGAGATCAATAGTTTTCTGATAAACTTGACAGCTTTGCTTCCTCTATAACTCAGCTTCAACAGCAACTAGATAATTTTCTGCTCACCTACTTCAGTTTGGCACTTCCTCACTTGCACCCCTTCCTGATGATGGCAAAGGGGGAGAGTCCTCTATATAAACTCACTTTGGGGCCCGGGACAATCTTGAATCTGCATATCATGTGAAAGAAAAATTTTGTGCCATGCATGTTTTCTTTTTGTGGTAGACCATGGAATCAAATGAAATGAATTGTTGTTGTGGTCTATGAACTAAAACTCTTGCCTTGCTTGTTTTCTTTTGGTGTTAGACCATGGACTCAAATGAACTAAATTGTTGATGTGGTCTACGAAATGAATTCCTTGTTTGATTCAACCAATTTTTTAAAAGGATGTAATGTCATCTAACTCATAGTTGCCATCATCAAAAAGGGGGAGATTGTTGTGCCCCTGGTTTTGATGATGACAACCATGAGATTTTGTATTGAGTTCAACATGCATGATGATTAGTCAAACCGGACAACTCTGGCTATTTCAGTCGACCGAAGTCCTTAGGTCGGTCGACCGAACTCTGAGACATTTTTTGTCCAGCCAGCTATGGCTGTTTTGGTCGACCGAACCCTTCTTGCTGGTCGACCGAAATCCTGCATAATGCATTTAAATAATGTAAATTAGTCAGAAATCAAGCTTAATAGCCCCATGTTAAAGAAGCATGAATCATACTCATGAAAACCCACTAACAAGGAGTCTAAAGACACTTTGAAAACTTATCATCCACAACTTAGGATCAAGGTCATATTCCTATTCATTTATGCAATATGAATGAGCATTGAAAACCAGATTCCACAAGGATGATATAAAGGATTTGAACATGGATACTTTTACAAGTCCATGCATAAGATGTATTGTCTTGATGCTAAGAACACATGGGGTCGACTCCATCCTTTGATAGGTCGACTCTATGAAAAGGCACGAAGGCCCATACTAGAATTCAACATGAGAAATCAAATTCCATACAATGTGAGAATTTCATTCAAGTCATTTCTGCCAAGGTTTTGCATGAGGAGTTCATAACACTTAGCTAGCTCAAAATGCCTTATGAAGAATATGCATTAAGATACCAAATGAATATATGCATCAAAGTCATAAACATCAAACTTCCTAAAAATGATTCTTCTGTTTGAACCAATCACACCTTTCTGTTTATTGATCAATGACAAACCAATTCATACACCATAAATCAATTCCACAAGTTCAAGCACATAAGAACTCAATCACAGTAGAAACTGTAAAAGAAAGCCAGTAGAAGTCGACTTTGCTTGAAGTAGAAGCCGACTCTTGCTTGAACAGAAATCACTTCAATGTTCAATTGTAGAAATGTAAGGCCTCACCTGAATTTTCTGAAGAATATACATGAAGTTTACTACTTGTTTGAATGGTGGATAGCAAGGTGCTTATCCATGTAATTTTTTGACTCCAAATTGATGTCCACCATGAATTAGTTCCTATTGCATTGCAATATAGTCAAGGTTAATGCATCAAGAATAGCACAAAGACCTTGTTCATTCTGAAAAGGCTTTGAAACCTCTTTGAAAGCCCAAGTTTTCTCAACCAAAGAACAACTTCATATATCCATACATCTAAACAACAAGTATGAGCCTCATTCAGGCTAACTTACACCAAGGTTGATGTAAGATTCTTAAACATGTATGAACCTTAAAAACCCATGTAGAAGCCATGAAGCACAGTACCTATTATCAAGGGCACACACAAACATAAAGTTTAGTTATCATCAAAATATCACAAATATCATATGCAAGGTACACAATAATCTCCCCCTTTTTGATGATGACAAAGTTTATGATACAAATTACACATATTTTTCCCCCCTTTGACATAATCAAAAAGTGAGAGGAAAGCATTGAAGAGCATATTTATGTCCAAGAGCATGGTATTCAGACTTAGCTAATGTATGTCAAATTTCTTTCCCCTAAACAGAATCAAAGTAGTCTTTCCAATGTTCAAGAGCATTACTATGGAAGTTATATGAATATGCAGAACATGATTAATGCAGAAATGAGCAGTGATTTTTGTCTTCTTTGGAGATTCATGAAATAAGATGCACATGATTGAAATACAGCACATTAAATGCACACAATGCAACCAAGCAAATATCTATGTGTACATGCAACATAGCTCCCCCTTACTTATTTAAGAAGGGAATAGGTATAAGAAAGGTGCATGAGAGTCATGATAACCAGGATGGTCATGTGTAACACCTGGGAGATTGTGCAATCATATAGAAGAATCACGCAATTGCTAATGCAGTCATTCAATTTTATGAATACATATTAAATAAAATTACCAGAGTGTAGGTCTATAACATGAAAATAGATTGTAGCCATATGTATATTCAGATTTTCAGATCAACACAAAGAGAGGTTACAGAGACGACACTTCAATTTTGGAGAATAGCATATTGGAGGCTTCGCTCTACCTCTAAGAATTTTCACTAGAAATTTTCATCTCAGAAATTTTCATAATTACCATAGTGACAATCTGAATTTTTCTAACAGTGATCAAGTTTAAATTATCCCTTTTTACGCGAGGAGACACATGGAGCACATGCCAGACTCCTCGGTTAATCAGAACATTGACTATTTCACTTCATTTGAACAAAGGTACTTCAATACAACACTTTTCAGAAATGAACCACATCACGTCTCAGGTGACGTGCATCCAATTTACTCAGTGAGACTGTGCATTACTCTACCATTCATTTTCTTTTCAGATTCTTTCTACAAAAATAGGCAGTCAACTTTTTCCTCAACTGTCTCTTCAAGATACATGCAGCATGATCAATTGCTCTAGAGTGTTGAAAGGAAATTCCTACATCCTTATGTTTAACACTCATTTTCATATTTGTGCATGAAGTGTGCGAATTTGATTTAGCATGTATACCGAAAATTTTCTTGAACACACAACAGTGCAGATCTCCCTGTGTAGATGCACTTATCAAAGTATTACTCCCCCTGAGTGTGTGACATGAGACTGTTGTGCCCCTGGTTTTGATGATGACAACCATGAGATTTTGTATTGAGTTCAACATGCATGATGATTTAGATACTCTGTGTTTGAATTAAACTTGCATAATGAAATGAGTTCATTAACATATATACATATATTTGGTTATCTTGAATTGCAAGGAACACACAGCGTCCACGTAGGGTGCTCATGGCATCCACACCTCAGTTCAATAAGTTAGAAGAATAAGTCACTGATATAGCTTAGTGCGTTAACTCTACGATGGCACAACGCCAACGCATCAGTTCATGATCAGAGGAAAGATGGCTCTAGGTCAGTTCAGTGAGTTGACATAGGGTCTTCATGCATCAACGCTTCACCATTACAGTCTTACATGTTATGCAAATATGCGTTAACCTCTTAGTCACACAAGGTTGACGCCCTCTGGGCTTCATCACATGTATATTGGTGGACCCCAGCTAATGGATAAAGTAAATGCCACACCAGCACAAAGGGCACACGCCTCTTCTCCTTCGCGATTCCAAAAGCATCTGGGAGAGGACAGTCATTGGGGCCAACCAGAAAATCTGATTGGGGCCCACAAGGGAATATTCAGGTGAATGAGGGGCGAGTGCCGCAGGAAAAAAACAAGGAGTAGTTGCAGTCGAAGGAAGCAGAGAAGGGAGCTCTGCAGCCGAAGATCGGGATTCATCATCTTCCTCCTTGGTGCTGCTTGGTCCAAAAAAAAGAAGAGGAAGAGCTTCTAAATTACTTCATCAAGGATTGAAGGGACATCCAGAGTGTAACATTGCGAGCTCTTGTACATCCCATTACCAAGGAAGAGGAAGCCAACTGATTAAGAGTTTCATCATTCAGATCATTGAGATCAAGATCTGAGATCCAATCCTGATCTGTATCTGAAACTTGTTCGATTTTTTGTTTTCTATTTTACGTTTTTCAGTTTACTTTGCACTCTATTACTGCTGTTCTCCCTTGTACTAGTGATTGTAGAGGGAGGTGTCTTGATCAAGCGGGCTGTGCTTGGATCAAGGGGTTTGGGGTGTTCGCCCATAAGCTGTTTGTCAGCGGGTAAGAGGATCGGTTCCTCTTGTTAGCCAAGCTGTAGAGCTCAGCGTTTGTGAGGAATTGATCCTCTGTTTAGCTAAGCTGTAAGGCTCAGTAGGAATCTTCACTGATTCAGTGAGGGGTGGACGTAGGTCTCCATAGGGAGACCGAACCACATTAAAAACCAAGTGTTCATCTGTGGTTTGCTCTCTTCTGTGAGGTTTGTGTGTCGCCATATGCTTGAATAGGTCCGACTGCTACATTATCATATTCTGCATTCTTATTTAGAAATAGCTTACTCAAAGAATTGTGTGATCCTGCACTATCAGTTTTTAAAAGGGACAACCTATTCACCCCCTCCCCCTCTAGATTGACATTCCATTATATCTAACAGAGACACGGTGATGACTCAAATACAGAATTATTTAACAAAATGGATGAGGCCTTAGAAATTCCAAGGACAGAAGTTTTAATAGCATATATTAACATGCAAGCACACAAAGAGAGTATGCAAAATGTAATGCACAAAGCAACATGGGTGCAGAATGCAAGAGTTCAGATTTCACATGAAAATTCTAAATGTAACTAATGCATGAAATACATTTTTACAAATGTGAGATCAAAGTTTTATTTGGAAAGAAGATTCAGGAAATTTACACAGAACGTCAAATTTTTCACTACTTTAACAGATAGTTTTTCTATGTGCAAAGCAGATTTTTATTATGATTCCACATCAGACTAGAAACAAACTCTCCATGAAAACATTTCGGTTTTGCCCTGTAAGTTGGGAAGCACATTGATAAAGGCCACATAGCATTTGATTAAATTCAGTACATCATCATCCAAAAGAAGGTGGAACAACATCAATTTCAAATTATTTAACTAGCAAAACTCCCCCTTAACAAATGCATGAGTTTCAGAAAATTCAGTGAAAGTGCAATGTATTCCCATATGACACGGGGCTAGCTAACAAAAGAGCATGGAGTTGTTAGGACCGGTGCGATGGATTCAGAGGGGGGTGAATGAATCCCTCTTTTAAAATTTCGCTCACTTGACACTTTTAAGCAATCAGAGTTGAACCTTTTGAAGCAGTGTTTCGATTAACTTGACATCACTTCACACTAGACAGACGTTGGACAAACAAACTGAAATACACACCTCAACAGAATAGCTAGGTGACAGAACGTGTGATCACGTAGCTCTCACGAGGCTGAGATCAAACAATCGATGTGCACATCAACCACAAGCTAGAGATAACGAACAAATGATCGGCCTACCCATTCATCTAACCGAGATAGATAAAAAGCATGCAAACCACAGAACACAAGAAAATTTAGGTTGTTCGGTCCTCCAGACCTACATCAACCCCACACTCAAATCTGAGTGTGGATTCGTACTGATACACAGCTTAAACCGCTCGGCCTCACAGCTTGCCTACAATCGCTGAGCAACACAGCTTGCTGTCCGAGGTATCCACCACGCCCACTGAGCAACACAGCTTGCTGACCAGAGGAATCCTCCTCTGCAACGCTGAGCAATACAGCTTAGCTCTGCTGACTAATAGCTTGAAACATAGTTCAAATGAAAACAAAAGATGATAAAACACAGTGACTGAAAGCCGTAAAAGATAGCAACATAAATGTGGCTCCCATAGGAGCAAGTTGGTCTGGATATGATCCAAGAGCCAACAGATAACAGATCTTCAATGAAGTCTTCTCTCTTCCTCTTCACGAACTCTCTATCTCTCTTTTCACTATCCTTTTTCTTCTTCTGCTACTCTCTCTCTTTTTTCTCTCTCCTTCTCTTCTTCTCTCTTTCTCTTCTCTCTGGATCATGCAGGCTCTTTCTGCTTCTGCTCTTTCAAGTAAGTTCCCTATTTCGATCACTCTGCTCCTCAGGAGGAAGCTTTTTATTTATAGAGCAGTGAACAGATAGGACGTGTGGTCATCACGATTCCCGCCCGAATATCTAGGTCACGTGACAGCATCATAGCGTCGTTGCATTCCACGTGTCACGATCCTGGCACTTTCTTTCATTCTCAAGTTATGTGCCCTTCTTAGATTCCTCGAACAGAGATCCTGTCAGGTCAAACTTATTATCCGTTTGAATCAATCTGAAGGAAATGAAAATGATGCATCGAGTTAGTTCGAGATTTGAACTAAGCATGTACAGACTTGATGGTGTGTAATGCAGTATGCATATAGGAAAGTATGCACATTGAAGAGGAATGCTTAGGCATGCCACCGGGATGTGTACAGACTTTTGTGTGCATGTGACAAGACGATGTACAGACTTGCTGTGCCTAGAGTTTGAGCATGAATGCATAATGCACAGACCTAATGAAACTATGCATGAACTTAACTCCACGAATCAACAAAGGTTGTACAGACTTAATGAAATGATGCACGAACTTAAATGCTAGTATCAACACAGGTTGTACAGACTTTGTGTATTTGTGTATGCGTGAGGCAAAGCGATGCACTGACTATGTATATGCATGAAGAACACGGGCTGTACTGACTTGGTCGAGTGAAACAACGGAGGTTGTACAGACTAGCCACCAAAGAATGTACAGACTTTAAGTTGATGCTACAAGGGTTGCTCCGACTACATGAATGCATTAAGAGCCCTTTGTACCGAGTTCAGCCTTGCACACGCCAAGTGTGTACTGACTCTTTTCTACACAAAATGAAATACTGCACTAACTTGATGTGTACATGAAGCAAAAGAAATGCACTGACCATGTATATGCATACCTCAAAAGATGCACTGACTATAGATGCAGAATGAACACGCATCGACTTTCAATGCGTAAATAAAGTATGCACAGGCTTTGTCTAAGCTGGTTATCATGAAATGCACTTGAATGCATCGACTTCATATATGTTCGCAGCGTAACCAAAAACATGCACCAAGTATGGTTTGACCTAAATAAGGTATGTACTGAGTATGTATGCCTTAAACACAAGTAAGATGCTAAGTGAAATATGCACCGACTTGATCTGCCATGGACGCGTGCTGCAAGTGAACATATGCACTGTCTCAATTATAAGAAGCACATGGTACAGGAGTGTACCGACTTAAAAGTGAGCAGACTTAAAGACATGAGCTAGACAATGCACGGACTTAATGATCTAGACAATGCACGGACTTAACCTATGCAAGCATGATACACCCAAGATATCATTACATCATCAATCCACAAGGGGCCTGGACCTAACAGTCTCCCCATAACAGTTAGCATGGATCATCATCATTCTTATGTGGTGACTCATTGAGTTGCTATCATCAAAACAACAACACCCTATCATCAAAGCATAAGGGGCACAACAATCTCCCCCTTTTTGATGATGTCAACACAATGAGTCACACAGACTCAGCAGACAATTCTCCCCCTTTGACATAATCAAAAAGGTTTGCGAGTGGAATGAAAGACATGTATGAAATCTGATACCAATTCCCCCCATAGAAACATGCAAAATGAGCACTGAAGAATAAAATATAAGAACTCCCCCTATCAACATGAATGTTTGACTACTCTCCCCATAAATGCAGATGACCCAGAACTCCCCCTGAAGTGCAGGAATGAACTCTGTTAACTAATGAAGCAATCTGAAATCTGCCATCACAAGGAATCCAAAACAATAATGGTTGTGGCACCTCACATATGCATGGACAGACTAAAGCAGGTGGAAAGTCCACAGAACCAGAACTGGTTACAGAAACAAGATGGAAGATTCCAACAGTGTGGACACGAGTAGGGGTGAGAAAAAGTCAAAGCACAGTACATCTAAAGGAATAATCAATCAACCGATAAGAGAGAATTGTCAACAAAGTTCCTGTTGATCAAGTTGTCAGGGGTGAATCAGATCATGAGGGATTGTAAGGCATGCATGCAACTGATTGAGAAACTAGACTCTCCCCCTGAGAAAATTCAATGCAGACAAACATGCTTCTCCCCCTTTGCCATCAGCAAATAAGGAGGACAGACAGGAACAACGTTCTATGTAGCAGTTCAGAATGTGAGCAAATTATGACGCAAACCTTAAATGATATGAATCGAGCAATGGGCTTGCATGATTTCAGTCAGGTTTAACAGTTATAGAAGGGAAAGAGAATACACTGACTTTCTGAAATAGGGTTATATACTCCATTTATAGCAATGAACCTGAGTCACATAACCATAAGAGTCTAGGTCGAGACAATGCCCTAGTTACTTCAGACAGGGTGAAGGGCAAGGAAGGGTACCTGAATTTGTATTGAGGTTAAACAATGGACACTCAATTTGACATTTGATTTCTAAGGGTTACAGCAATTTTCATTCACTAGCTTCTGAAAATTGAACCGATGAATAGACAAGTATCATTTATGCTGTTGACATTAGGTGTATACCTTGATTAGAGGCTAATACCCCCAGTTACTAAGCACAAACTACTATGTCTATTTTTGATCAAAAGCTACAGGGATAGTTTGCACCTTTTGACGTTAAGGGTACACCTTGATTAGAGGCCAGTACCTCTAGTTACTCAGTGAAACCTCCATTGTAGATTCGACCAAATGAACAGAGTTAACCTGAGTCACTTCATGACTTAAGGAATTCTCCATTTCCTTGATGGAGACCTCAGTTTCTCAGTGAAACCCAGTCATTGCTCTGCCACTTTGTTCATTTCTTTTTCTTTTATGATCTTATTTTTGCTGCCCTTATGATTTATGGAGTGACTTGTTTAAGAACAATACATAATTTTTAGTTTTCAATCCTTAACCATCATTAAGTCTATCATGTTCAGGTACTGAAAAGACCTATTCTAGTATGATCATGAGATAGAGGTTAAGAGCTATAAGTATCCTATGTCACCTTATTTTCAGAGGACAGTCTTTTGATCTTTACATCCTATTAAAGTTAAACCTTCGGTTCAAACAATAAGCACATGTGATTCTTATAACAGAAGAGTTGTAATAATTACAGCTCACGACAATGAACCAATCACTAGACTGTTATCCATTCTGAGAAGGGGTTGAACTTGGTTAAGATGATGCTACCCTCCCCCTGACAACAATATGTATTATCTGAGATATGCAACATGCAAATTCTGCATCGACCTTATCATGTAGTTTGGATAAAGGATGCACAGACTTATATGTGGCTGGGATGAGCTATGCACCGACCAACATGTTCCTATGTGTGACTTAAGCTTCATGCGAAGTATGCACGATACACAAGAGATGCTTTGACTTACTCCCCCTGACTATGTGCATTATGAAACTATCATTTAAGTGCTACAAACACACAAAATATTGTATGAGGAAAATCATGAAATATGCTCATGAAACAAATATGCAATTCCAACTGAGACAGGCTACGATCATCTTGATGGTCAATTCATATTTTCAAAGAAGATCAGTTAGAAGACGTACAGATGAATTAACATGTTATGCAAGAGATATGCAATGCATAAAATGCTGAATCAAATTTAACATGCTATGCAATCATCAAAGACAGAAAGGCTTCAATGATAGACATTGAGTAGAGTTAACATAACCAACCTGGAAGATGCATGCATGGGGTTTTCATGCTTGAATGCCTTGCTTTATTACCCCAATTTATTCTTCAACTCAAGGCACACCTGTAAGACATCAATTTATTTTGCACACACAGGTGCCCAAGATGTCTTGGGTCCTGAGTTAACAGTGACACCTTTAGTGTTATGTTAGATGGATGCAGTCTATCTCCACGAAGTGTGGATCTAGAGGGGGGTGAATAGATCTAATGTCTAATTTTAAAACACAGTTGAGCTCTAATGCGAAATTTAAACAGACAATTGTTGAACGACAGAAAGAACACTATGAAGAGTGTCGACACATGCAGCCACACAGCAAATCACAAGCAATCTCACAAACACAAGACACCCAAGATTTTTAGGTGGTTCGGTCAGAGACCTATGTCCACCCCACACTCAACTGAGTATGGCTTACTACTGCGCAACATAGCTTGTGTCCGCTGGGCAGTACAGCTTGGCCTACAACCGCTGATACACAGCTTCGCTGGGCTTTACAGCTTGCCGACCAGAGGAACAGATCCTCAGCAACCGTTCGGCAATACAGCTTAGCCGTCCGAGACCTGGTCTCGCCTGTTGAGGATTACAGCTTCACCTGTCCAGTGGAAACCTCCACTGCAATTGCTGGCTCACAGCTTGAAGAAACAGATTCAGAAACAAAAGACAGAAGCAAATGAAATAGAGAAAACCCGGAAGGGAAATAGCTCTCAATGAGCAAACATCTCAGCTCTGGTATCTAAACCAAGAGTCTGAGTTACAACCTCTCAATGAACCTCTCTCAACTGAACTCTCTCAATCGAACTCTCTCAACTCATCTCTCCTTTCTCTCTTTCTTCTCTTCTCTGTTTTTCTTCTCTGTGGATCTCGGTGGCTCTCTGCTGCTTCAGGCTTTCAGTCTCACTGTATAGACTTTACTACCCGATCGATCAACCTCCTTCTGAAGAAGAAAGCTCATATATATATACCAGCAGCAGATTCGATAAGGGCGCATGGCTTCCACATTTCCTGCCCCGAGAATTCGCCAGATCCGAGGAAATTTCATTCACATGGCAGCATCCTGGATGGGCTGCTTCCACGTGTCACCATCTGGGCACCTCATCCTCCTTGGATCACGAGCCATGTCATCAATCTCAGCCAGGAGTCCCTGTCAGACAGACGAACAGAGTTATCAGTTTAAGTCTAAAACCTTGTACAGACTTGATGAAGGCACTGCAGAAGCGATGTACAGACTTCATGAATGCGAAGCAATGCAATGTTCAGACTTTATGAATGCGTGGATTTGGCATTGTATAGACTTGGTGAATGTAGAACAATGCCATGTACAGACTACATATATGTAGTGCTTTGGCCTTGTACATACTTCACGCATGCAGGACTGTGGCATTGTATAGACTTCAGGTATGCAATACTAAGAACATAGCAGATGGTTGTATAGACATGCCATATGAATATGCAGACTCATCGTGCAATGTTGTCTAGACTTAGAATGCAATGCATGAAGCAATGTATAGAGTTAGAGTGCAATGCATGTTCAACTGCAGACATCAAAGTATATACATTTCAAGTGAATGCATTGACATGCTGAAAGAATTAATGTATAGACTTGCTACGGCACAAGAACAACATAATGATGTACAGACTCCGCCTTGAACAATGCACAATGCCTATAAGAATGTATAGACTTAGACGATGTGTGGACTTGCCAAAGGAAAGGCTGTACAGACTTGAGCAAGCACAATGTATAGACTTTGCCAAGACAACTTGACGATGTACAAACTTGAGCAAAGCGAGGTCTGTAGAGACTTGAAAGTTCACAATGTATAGACTTTGGCAAGGCAACGGGTGTACAGACTTCAGCTCAGCTGCAATGTATAGACTTGCAGGGGCAACATAGGTAAAGCTACTAGTGTATAGACTTGCGAGTGCAATGTCGGTAAAGCTACCGATGTATAGACTTGCGAGTGCAACATAGGTAAAGCTACCAATGTATAGACTTCGAAGTTGAACTGGTGGATGTACAGACTTCACCGATGTATAGACTTTGAAGGTTCAACTGGTGAATGTACAGACTTCTCCAATATATAGACTTGGAAGTTCATTGATGGATGTACAAACTTCACCTTGAGCAAGCTATAGTGCAGTGTATGGACTTTGAAGAAAGATGCATGATGCTGTACAGACTTCACTTCGTGCAAGCGACAGTGCAGTGTATGGACTTGAAGAATGATGCAAGACGCTGCAGGACAACAGCCAATGTATAGACTTTGCAGATGCAAGCAATGCAGCAATGTGTAGACTTTAGGCTATGCCATGCAATGTATAGACTTTGCCCAATGCAGAAGATGCTAAGAGAGACGGACAATGTACAGACTTAGCCAATGCAATGTATAGACTTACTGAGCTGACGCTGCATGAGACACTAAGTAAGACGGACAGTGTATAGACTTCACAGCTCAAGTGAGACGGTGGATGTACAGGCTTTGAAGCTCAACTGAGACGGACGATTTATAGACTTAGCCTGTGCGAGCAATGCAGCAATCCAACCGATGTACAGAGTTCATGCTACAGTGTAGACTTTGAAGAGGATGCATGCACCTCAATGTACAGACTTGCTGGATGTGTGAGCTGCAATGTATAGACTTGACTGCCTGCAAGCATGTATAGACATTATCGTGCAGACCGGACCTCACATGCATTAGTGTATAGATTGTATGCCTGATGGATGCACTGATGCAGTATATGCACAGAGGCAGCAATGCACTGATGCAATGCATGCACATAGCAGGTATTGAACTGAAGCAATGGATGTATAGACTTGTGTTCTCAATGATGCACAAACACAACACAATGTAATGTATAGACTTTGAGTGTATAGACTTGTGTGTGTGTGCAATGTGTAGACCTGTGAAATGCATAGAACACACAGACAATCTGATAAAAATAATTTCATCAAAACATAAACAGTTGCCAATCAATCAAAACAAGCTGTTGCCAATGAAGTGAAGCATATTGTCAACATCATCAACACAGAGGAGTTACAATAATCTCCCCCTTTTTGATGATGGCAACACCCTATCATATAGAATAGCACCATCCTGTCATACAGATGTATTTTGATGAAAGACATGAATTGTTAGTCAGATTTATCATGCAGATGCTTTGAATGCATGCTGAAATGAAAACAGCTCCCTGCTAACAAGATCTCCCCCTATGCCATAATCATGATGCATACACTACCCCTTTGCCAAATAGTGGATTCACTCCCCCTGGAATGAATTCATCAAACAGACAAAATATTCTCCCCCTTTGCCATCAACAAAGAGGAGGGAAAGTGATTACAAGGGAAGGAAGAAGAGTGATCATCTGACTGGCATTCTAAACAATTAGTTCAGGAATAAGCATTCTAAAGCACAGAGTCTTCAGTCATATGAATTTAGAAAATGCTTTGAGATAGAATTCTGGTTTAAAGGCTATAAAATTTGAGTTAATGCACTACAGTCAATGGATAAGTTTTCTGTGCATGATAAAACAATAAACAAAAATCACATTTGCATGGGAGATTCAGTTTCAGAATATCATACTTTCGTAGACTCATTAAAAGTTGTTAAGAGATACCAGGTCATGTATTGAAATTAAACAAATTGACATCCTTGAAAATTCTTTTGAAGGAACAACATTTTTCATTGTATTTCATTAAGGGCATTCAAGTACCATTTGTCTTTTTGCGTAAGGGTATACGTTTATCAGACGTCAATACCCCTAGATACTCAACATTATGGACCATTCTACCTATGATCAAACTTAATAGAACTGATTTACACCTTTTTGTGTGAGGGTACACGTTTATCAGACGTCAGTTACCCCCAGGTACTCAGTGAAACCACCCCATTGTGTTGATCCTTTATATAGAGATAACTGATACACTTCATGACTTAATTATAGTCCATTTCTTTGATGGATCACTTAGTTTCTCAGTAATTTACCAGTCATTGCTCTGCCAATTGTGTTTTTCAATTAATTTTCAATGTTTGCCAATATTTTTCTTAGCTGTCCTTTAATTGTTTCAGAATGACTTATTTAAGGACAATACACAAACTTAGCTTCTCTAATATGATTTCAAGTGAGTTTTCAGATTTCAGATATAATTGGCTTTGTCTGACATGTAATGAAATAAGGGTTGAGAGCTTTATCAATTTTCAGCTTTCTTATTTACTGATTGTAATCTTTAAACTGTAAAGTTTATAAAATTTAAACCATTAAGTCAGTCTTCAAGCAATTAAAGTTCTTATAAATGAAGAAGTCTATTTTCTATTGCTTAGAAATCAGAACTGACTAACAGATTGCCATATTGTCAGACTCAACTCATTCAGGGTCAAAGAATTTGGATTTCAATAAATTTGATGACCATTCTGAATTTCTAACAATACTCCCCCTGTCTATATGCATGTGACTTTAGATGAGAGAGAGACCTTAGACACAGTCATGACTAGATGATATGCAATGATGATCATGAGTGTGATGCCCAAAAAAAATATGATTGTTATGCATGATAATGAGTCTGTTGCAACATTCAGCATTCACAAGGTTTATTCAAGCCATCAGAGAGTTTATTCATTATGCTGAAATTTACATAAGCCAAGTTCTCTTCCAAAAAATTTAAACCTTTCATTCCAAAGAGGCTTAGTAAAAATATCAGCAATTTATTTTTCAGTTTCAATGAAGTTTATTTCAATTTCCTTTTTATTTACAACATCTCTAAGAAAATGGTGTTTTATCTCTATATGCTTAGTCCTAGAATGATGAACAAGATTTTTAGCAAGGCATATAGAAAGAGTATTATCACATAACATTGGAATACATCCCAATTTTTTCTGATAATCATCCGGTTGGTGCTTGATCCATAGTAGTTGGGCAGCACGATTACCAGCTGCAACATATTCAGCTTCAGCTGTAGACAAAGCTACAGTGTGTTGCTTCTTAGATGCCCAAGATACTAGACAGCCACCTAGGAATTGACAATATCCACTAGTACTTTTTCTATCTACTCGACACCCAGCATAATCTGCATCAGTATAAGCTAGAAGTTCTAACTCACACTTGGCAGGATACCAAAGACCTAGCTCTTGGGTGCCTAGTAAATATCTAAAAATCCTTTTCACTGATTTAAGATGTGATTCTTTGGGACTAGCCTGAAATCTAGAGCATAAACACACTAAAAATTGAATGTCAGGCCTAGATGCTGTAAGATATAGAAGGGATCCGATCATACCTCTATATAGCCTTTGGTCCACTAGTTTACCTTGAGGATCTTCATTCAAACTAGTTGAGGTACCCATTGGAGCAGCTATTTCCTTGAGGTTGTCCATTTTGTACTTCTTCAATAGATCCCTTATGTACTTGGACTGAGAGATGAAGGTACCATCCTTTCATTGTGTAACCTGTAGTCCAAGAAATAGTTTGAGCTCACCCATTGAGCTCATTTCAAACTCATTAGTCATAATTTGAGAGAACTCCTCACACAATTTGGGGTTAGTTGACCCAAACACAATGTCATCCACATAAATTTGAATGATAAGAATATCTGAATGACTCTCCTTGGTGAATAATGTTTGATCAACTACACCTCTTGTGAAGTTCTTATCAGTGAGGACTTTGCTCAACCTGTCATACCAAGCTCTAGGAGCTTGCTTTAAACCATAGAGAGCTTTTCTGAGTTTAAAGATAGGATTAGGGAAGTCTAAGCATTCAAATCCAGGAGGCTGCCTCACATAGACATCCTCACTGATTTCCCCATTTAGAAAAGTAGATTTTACATCCATCTGCTGAAGATTTATTCCTAGGGAACATGCATAAGCCAATAATATTCAGATTGCTTCTAACCTGGCTACAGGGGCAAAAGACTCTTCAAAGTCTATTCCAAATTCCTGATTATACCCCTGAGCTACAAGTCTGGCCTTATTTTTAATGACATTCCCTGATTCATCAATTTTATTTCTGAATACCCATTTAGTCCCTATGACTGTTTCATGATCAGGAGGTGGAATCAAGTGCCACACCTTATTCTTGTCAAATTGATTGAGCTCTTCATGCATGGCATTAATCCAATGCACATCTTTGAGAGCACAATCAATGGATTTGGGTTCTACATGTGAAACAAACGCATATGCATTCAATTCATTTTGAATCCTTAAGTGGCCTCTGGTCCTAGGGGGGTCATGCAGATTTCCAATCACATTATCTACAGGATGATCTTTAAGATATCTAATGTTAACAATTAGATTGTCATGATTTTCATTTACCTCTCCCTGAATTGTATGCTCTTCTTCATTAAGCTCTTCATTTCCTTCCTCATCTTCAGATTTATCTACAGAATTCCCTTCTTTCAGAATATTACCATTGTCTTCATTCCTGCATTGACCAATATTAGACTTTACCAAAGATTCATCATAAACAATATGTGGAGATTCTTCAACAGTTTTGGAATTCAGATTATACACTCTATATGCTCGGGTGTTTTCAGAATAACCAAGAAAAATTCCTGGTTCACCTTTAGGTTCAAATTTATCAAGGTCTCTTTTATCATTTATATGTATAAAAAATTTGCAACCAAAAACCCTGAAATGAGCAATTGAAGGTTTCTTACCCTTTATGATCTCATAGGGTGTTTTCTGGGTAGAAGGTCTTACCATAGCTCTGTTAATTACATAACAGGCTGTATTTACTGCTTCAGCCCATAACTTCCTTGGTAGATCACCTTCAACCAAGAGTGTACGACCCATCTCCACTAGGGTTCTGTTCCTTCTCTCCACAACTCCATTTTGCTCAGGTGTCCTTGGTGAGGAGAACCTATGGTTAATTCCATTTGACCTGCAGAATTCATCAAACTGTGAGTTTTCAAACTCACCTCCATGATCAGATAGAATATTTTCAATTTTCTAATTTTTCTTAAGATAGAACTCCTGAAATTCTGTGAATGCATCACTTTTATGTGATAAGAAGTATACCCAAGTGCACCTAGAAAAGTCATCTACCATGACAAATCCATACCTCCTCCCTGATAAGCTGACAGACCTGGATGGCCCAAAAAGGTCCATGTGTATCAGCTCATAAGGTTTAGAAGATAGATTTTCTGTCCTAGATTTAAATTACTTTCTAGTTAACTTGGACTGAGTGCATGCATCACATATTTTATTTTCTTTCTTAAAGGAAACTTCAGGAAGTCCTCTAACCATGCTATGCTTATTCAGTTTATGTAAAACAGTGTAACTAGCATGACCTAACCTACGATGCCATAAAAATGCTAAGTCTTCTCTACTAGCAGTAAGGCATAGGTTAGAATGTTGAATATCATCTAAATCTATCATGTGAGTGTTATTTATCCTCTTACCAAAAAATTTAACAGTTTCAGAATCAGGTTCAAAAACATTGCAACATTGAGAGTCAAAAAGCACTTTGCATCCTTTATCACATAGCTGGCTAATGCTAAGTAAGTTATAAGCTAATCCTTCAACCAGCATGACATCCTCAATGCAACAAGTAGTACACTTACCTGCCTTACCTGTTCCAACAATCTTACCCTTTGTGTTGCTACCAAAGGTGACAAGGCCTCCATGTTTCTCTATCAGCATGCAGAACTTGGCCTTATCCCCTGTCATATGGCTAGAGCAGCCACTATCCAAGTACCACAAATTGTTCTTGGCTGCCAGACATACCTGCACACACAATCAGGTAGAGAAGTTTGGAACCCAAGACTGATTGGGCTCCAGAGAAGATGAAAAGCAATTAAAACAAGAAAGCATACTTTTAGGAATCCACATTTGTTTGAAACAGTTCTGTTCAGTGGATTTTCCAGATTTCTTTTTGTTTTGCTTTTTCTTGTTGACACTAGCATGATTATTTACAGATTGATTATTTTTGTGCTAGTGCCTTGGCCAGGATGTATTCACGAAATTTTGGCCATAGTAATCATTGGGTTGGTTGTGGAAATATTGGTTCCTAGGTGTCCAAGAGCTATACCCATTAACCCAATTCCTGGTGTAAGGTTTATAGGACTGTGTAGCCTGATGTCCATAACCTATAAACCTTCCTTGAGTCCTAGACCATCCTGACCTATTTGGATAGGTTGACTGTGCAGAGAAGTGGGACGGGGCTCTAGGTTGGTAGAAATGTTTGGGTTGAGCTCTAAAAGCATTCTGCCTCCCCTGTACCTTGGACCCTACTGACCTGTTCATAGGTGTGTATTGGGTCTTCTTTAGAGGTGGTGGTGATGGTGGAGACTTGGTGACCTTAACATGGGGTTTATAAGACTGTGTAGGTTGACCCCTAACCTGAGACTGAGCTTTGGGATTTTGTTTGGATGTGCTAGCTCTACTAGTCTCATTCAGTTTTTGTTTGCACTTCTCCTCAGCACTGGGCATTTTCAGATTAGCAGTTTTGTTCATTGAAATGTTTGAATTCATGCTAATTAGAGGTCCTTTCTCTTTTTGTGCAAGAAATGAAATAGTTTTCATTCCAAAAGTTTTTGTTGCACTAGAATTAAATCCAAGGCCCTCTTTTCTGAAGTTGACCTTTGACCCTAACAAAGTATTTAGGTTATCTGAACCTTGGGCCATTTTCTCAATAGTATTAAGCTTGTCCTCATTGTCCTTTTGAATATCTTCAATGGATTTCTTACGTTCTGTATTCACACTTAGGACAACTTGATATTTTTCATTCACAATTTTTATCTCACTCTCACATTTCTGAATTTTCAATTTCAGTTCATCAATTTCTTCTTCTAACCTCTCATTTTCTTCTTTAGAGGCATTTGACTCATTCTTGATTTCTTCTAATTCAGAACATGTGAGTTTCAATTTTTTATTCTCAGATTCTAGACATGCAATTTTATCAGTTAGAGTTGTATCATTTTACATGGAGTTAATCTTTCTTCTTAGATGCCTCTTTTCCTTTCTAATATCATCAGCTCTATCAGCTATGTCATGGTAGGCATCTACCCAATCAGCAATAGTGGAATTTTTGAATCTAGTGATTACCTTGTAGACACGCCATTCTTGACGTCTCCTGAGAAAGTCTCATATTACTATACGATGCCCCGCAACGGCTTACGCATTTTGAATCACTCGAGTGCTTCCTTTTCTTGGGTCTTCTTCTGCCTTTTTCGGCATTCGGAATCGTCCCGTCACGGCAGTCGGACGGCATCAACACCAGTCGAACGCATCAGGAGGTTCCGGAACCAAGAAGGATGTCTGCCGGGCGGCCGCTGACTAGGACCCGGGTGGGTCTTAATGGGGGCGTCCAGGCCCCTGGACGCCCCCATCTTTTTAATTTATTTTATTATTTTCTCAGGGCCTAAAACCAAATAAAAAATATATATATTAATGGAGGCGTCCAGGCCCCTGGACGCCTCCATAAAAAACAAAAAAATAAAAAATGTGTGTAAAATGCCAGTTGGCATAAAAAAAACAACAAAAAAAATAATAATAAATAATAAATAAATATATTAATGGAGGCGTCCAGGCCCTTGGACGCCTCCATCAACTCTCTCACGGGCGCCGCTCACCGAACGACGGTTTGTCGTGTGTGAAAAAATCCAAATTATGGAGACGTCCAGTCAGCTGGACGCGCCCATTTCTGAATCACGAGACGCCGCTCACAAAATCACGCGTTGTGCCAAACCGCGTGCGGCCGTCGTCGGTTTTCGGTGGACCTGTTTGAGGCGTCCGGAGCCCTGGACGCCTCCACAAAAGTATTCCAAAAAAATATATAAAAATAGAATAAAATATTAATTCGGCCCTGATGGAGGTGTCCAGGGTCCTGGACGCCTCCACCCTCCAGAGCTCTATAAATAGAGGCCCACCCCCTCAGTTCCGGGAGAGCTTCGAAGTCATCCGATAGGCTGCCGGAGCCCAGAGGCTACGGAGTCATTTTCTAACCCGTGGGTTCTTTTGTAGGTGGAGGTTCTGCCGACTTCTCGGGTGCTCACGCTCGCGAGAGGAAGGTCGTCTTCATCCACCGCGCTTCCACGTCGTCCCCACGCTGTCGGAGCTCCGCCGGATTTCACCATCGGCACATCCAATAAGCCAATTCTTTCCTTTTCTTCGTAGTTCTTTTACATCCATCATCTTGCATCCCCTATCCCCCTTCATAAGGGCGCCTTTTCTTATACACTTCTTACATCCATTATCTCATTTTTCTCCTACTCAAGTCCGAGAGGGGTTTAAAAGATAACACCAACCAGGTGTGTGTATTGCCATCATTTTATTATTTTTATCGCAAGGATTTGAATACTACACCTCCATCTTTCTAATCCACTCATCATTTGTTTGTCTTTGTTTTACAAGGGTAGCCGAGGAAAGTCCTCTCCGTCGGCCGGCCGGAGGGAGAGGAAGAAGCAACCCGCCATCTCCCGCTCTTGAGGTAGGCGCGATCACTTTCTTATTTTGGGGTCTTTCGGCCCCTGGCGATCACATCTTGTTTTCGAAGCCGCGGCGAGTCACTTCCCCAATGGCCGTTTAAATTTCCGTTCTTATATTCTCTTTATACTCTGTTATATTCTGCTCATATTCTCGGGGCCGCGGCGAGTCACTTCCCCAATGGCCGTTTAAATTCCCGCTCTTTGTATTCTCTTTATATTCTGTCATCTTATTATCTGCTCATATTCTCGAGGCCGCGGCGAGTCACTTCCCCAATGGCCGTTTCAATTCTTGTTATTTAATTTCTGCACCATTCCCGTCCCCCCGAGGCCGCGGCGAGTCACTTCCCGCTATGGCCGTTTAACCCCCATATCTTGCTATATCACACTTGTCCCGCTCGCCCCACTGGAGCAATCTCCCGTGGTGGCCCCTTCTCTCTCTTCTCTTATTTCTGTGTTGCAGCAAACAAACACCAAAAAAAAAGAGCAGCCCGCGCGCGCTCGGCGTCTTCTCCGCTCTTCCCCGAACCGCGTGACGTCGCTCACAGATTGGCTATCATGGTGGGACAGCTACTGCTTCCTTTCGGCTACCCTTGCAAGTTCGGCACCACCCGTGCCTCTCCACCTTCGCGCCCGCGCGCGCCCCCGTTGTGCTCACGGCAGCACCGTCAGTTCTGATTGGTTCTTTGTTTATTATATGTCTGTTATTTCTGTTGTTTTCCCACTCCATATCTCTGTCAGCATTTCATTGCATGCATCCATCCCTCTTTTCTATCCTTTTTTTATTTTTTTGAGGATCACCCTTTCCCGGTGAAGGAAGGACTCTCCGTTTGGGAATTCCTCTCAACGGACTAGAATCTCCTACACTGGGACCTCTGTAAGTCCCCGACATCGAAGAATCTCCTCTTCGTTCACTAGGCTGGTTGTACCATTGAAGTTCCCCGGAGTTAGTCATTTCATTCGTGGTGAGACGAGAGACCCTAGCTGACACGGTGGTGAAACAAAAACAAACTAGAGTCCCCATTTTGTGTGAACTTCGGATCTCGCTAAAAAATACAAAAAAATCATCAAAATCAAAACACAAAAAAGGGCGTAAAGGCATCCACTTGCTTGATAATCTCTGCTACCTACTTGCTAGTGTATGTTTTTACGTTCTGGGAAAACTATGAGCATATCTCACGAGTCTTTTGAGGAGAACCACCCTAGCCGTGGTTTGTCAGCCGACCCGCGAGTCTATGCTATGGACTCGGGTCCTTCTCATGACCCCTCGCATGAGGTGCAGGTTATTACCGGGGACACGTCCCCACCACAGGATATCACTTCCTTACTGGGCGTCCTCGCCAACACGGAGCTTACCTCTGAACAGCTCCGGGCCTTCCAGGCCATTCTAAAGGGGAAATCTGTTTCTCCCACGCCCCAGGAATCAACTCCTGCCATCGCACCTCTCCAAGAGTCCGTGCAGGCCATTCCATCTCCCTCATTGGCGCAAGCCATCCAGTCTCCCTCGCTTCAAGGACAAGCGAGCCAACAACCACCCTCATTCCAGTTCCCATCACAATCTCAAACTCCCGTTGTTCCCCACACACCGCTTCAGCCAGGGCCAACTGTCGGCGGTCCGACAGCTCCCTCTCATTCGGGGTTTCCCCCTCAAGTCTCCGGGAGACAGTTTCTCCCCCAGTGGCAAGTGCCACCTTCACCTCCAGAGGAGCTCGCCCAATCGCTCCTCAATAGGTTCAATCGCATGGACGAGCAGTTTCAAAATCTAAGAAGAATGGTGGACGTGAAAGCCACCCCGGAGGTTGCTTTGCCAATCCTTCCCGTCATTCATCTTCCTCCCTCCGAAATGCCCACATACCGCAGATACAATGGTACCGGCAACCCCTTCATTCACCTCAAGGACTTCATGTATGAGTCCTCCTATTGGCAAAATGATCAAAGGTCCCTGGCATACCTCTTTCGGAGATCATTGGATGGTCCTGCGCTTGAGTGGTTCTATTCTCTGGAGCCCCGCAAGGCCGAGAATTTTGAAAAAGTCCAGAGAAGGTTCTTGCAGAAATATAGGGATAGGGTCAGTCCCTCACTCTCCATTACCGATCTAGTGGCCGAAAAGATGAAACCCGACGAGGATTTTGTCCGATATGCTGATAGATGGAGGTCTCTGGCGGAAAGAATAAGGGATACCCTCTCCGAGCCCGAACAAGTGAAGATGATTGTGTCTAATGCAACCCCACAGTTCAGACATGTCCTGGCCATGAATAAACTTACTACAATGGAGGAACTCTATGAAAGGGCCCGGTACATCCAAACCCAGCTAAAAGACTCCCCCATCATGAACATGTTTGAGTCGCCGAAACCCAAAGTGGTCAGAAAGACATGCGCTGGTGTCCCGGGCGGAGCCACAGAAGGGGTCGTGACAAATGAGCAAGTCAGTGCAGTCAACAATGCCAACTATGCAGTCAACCCAAGGCCTCCACAAATGCCCCGACTTCCCCTTCAACCGGGTCCTTTCCCTCTTCGTCCTCCACCCCAAAATAATCCACCCCAGGATAATATGCCTCCATTACGCCAACCCTAGAAACAACAACCACAACCTCAGCAACAACAACCACCGCTTCAGTACAACTAAGTTCCACCCCCGGGGAACTATGGTCCCCAACAGCAACAAAGGAGGCCGCTCGGTCCCAAGAGAGCCAACTATCCACCATTGCCGGAAACCTTAGCAGACATTTTTAATGCCCTCATGGCATCAAACCAACTCACCCTACCCAGAGAAAGGCCCGCGTGGCCCCACAATGTTGATACCTCCAAATACTGTGTCTACCACAGGCAGCCGGGACACACAGTAGATTACTGCTTCCATTTCAAAGATTACATTCATGATATGAATGATGAACATCAAATAGATTGGGATGAGATGAGACGATACGTCGCGGCTCTCAAGGCTAGGAGACCCCCTCATAGGCCACAGCAGTAGTTACAACAGCAACAGCAACATCAACCACAACAGCAACAACAGGCTCAGCAGGCCCCACAACAACAGCCCGACATGGGCATAATCCAGAATCCATTACCGGAGCACCAACAGCCCAATCATCAGGTTAACCCCATCTCCTCCTTCCCGAAAGTCGGGAGAGAGCAGGTGTGGCACCAGGAAAGTACCTCCAGTCTTTCTACCTCCAACCCTATCGTCATGCAACCCCCTCACCTTGCCCGGGTAGCACCTCTCTCTCATCAACCCGCGTCAGTATCACCATCACCATTTCCACTACCATTACGCCCTCTCATCCGCACCCCGACCTCCTATCAACCGACACTCTCCACTACGCCTTCACACTCTCTCATCTTCTCTCACTCCCCCACTTTACCATCCACCTCTACCACATTTACCCCTACGCCTTATCATCCGTCAACCATACATAACCCCTTATCATCCGTCAACCATACATAACCCTGTCTTTCTCCACCACATCACCACTAATGCCTTCAAAACCACTCATCACCCACCATCCACCTCAAAACCATCACCCGTTTCAAACCTTACCCACTTCCACTTTGCCTCCGCCGCCACCTTGTAGACCCCTTATCCTTCATAATCCGCGCAATATCCCCTCTACCTCCACTATGCCGCCACCTAACAAACCCCTCATCAGAATCCCTGCTCCCGTCATCACCCCTGCTTCATCAACCATTCCTCCACTACTACCCCTCAAACCCCTGTTAAAACCCACTGCTACCCCCACAGAGGTACAAAAACCACAGGCAATGGTGCTCCGGAGTGGAAGGATTTTCCATAGGGTTTTTCCCCACAACAGTCAGAATCCCGAGCAATCTCAGCCAGAGAAGGATGATGCAGAACAACCAGAAAGAGCCATCCCTGGAACACATTATGATCTATTGAAACACTTGGACAAGACACCTGCCCGGATCTCCATCCTGGAGCTACTTCAAAGATCCACATCCCACCAGGCGGCCTTGATGGAATATCTTCAAAAGGTCATGGTTAATGAAGACCTCCCCGTGGAGAAGATTTCGACCGTCCTGACCCCAACAGACACACAACCAGCCATCATGTTTCACAACTACGAGCTCGCTCCCAAGGAAGCTCGGAAATATGCATTGTGCATTTCAATAAAAATTAATGAGGTATCCATAAACCCGTGTCTTGTGGACACGGGTGCATCCATAAATGTGATCTCCATGAGCACTCTTCAGTTGTGTGGGGTCAACGAGGAACAAATAAGACCTTCCTTGATCACGGTCACGGCTTATGACAATAGCAAAAGGCCGCCGCAGGGGATGATTATTCAAAAGGCAGAACTAGGCCCCATGTCAATTTTCACGGAATTCTATGTCCTCGACATGGACCACACATTCAAGGCTATACTGGGTCGCCCTTACATCGAAGCCATGGACGCTGTGCCTTCCACCAACCATCAGTGCCTGAAGTTTCCTTACAATGGGAGAATTATTAAAGTGGTCAGTACACCTGTCCTTCACACAGTGGATGCTATCAACACCTCTCTGCCTTCTGTTTGGCCGTCTCATCGGCCCATATTGTCACTGCTGGACATACGTGATCCATCTCATGTTCCACTAGCACCAAAGGAGCCGGTCAGGGCAACCACAACATCATGTCTCCCTTTTCACTCCAAAGGTTGGGAGATTATGAGGAACATCGGCTATCAACAAGGAAAAGGTCTGGGCGCACAGTTACAGGGTATGCTCAAACCCCCAAAGGAAATTAGGCCGAACCGCAGGTTTGGCCTAGGCTTCAAAGGACCGTTCAAGGCAGATTGGAAGCCCCTCACGTGGACTCTATCAAACCACTTCAACAGAGGGCCCGTTGTTCAGATGGGAGATCACCCACGAGAAGCATATGGGGGATCACATGCTGTATATTTGGCTATAAAATGTCCGAGGATCACCAAAAGAGGCAAGATCAAAGATCCGGAATGCGAGTGGGACAAATGGTTCGACATACGGGACATTTCCGTTGCACTGGAAAGGATGTTCTCGTCTCCGCAGCTTGAAGGACCACCATTGATCTCCGAAATATCAGAGAATATTACCACTCTTGCCAAGGTTCCAAACTATCCTCGTCCTCGCCAGAAGGACTCTGTCATCGACGGATCTTCATCCGTCCTCAACATTGCCGTCGACGGCTCATTAACTGCCATCCTCTCCATCCACTCGTCTCAGCCTTTGCTGATATCTTCTTCCTGGGCCAGACAATTATCTGATGATCTTCCCAGGTCCCCTTCTTTGCTTACATACCTACGCGGGCTTTTCAACCCGCGCCAGGTCTTCAACCATGATCTGCTCTATGAGCCTCACAATCCTCTAGCCATAACCACTTTCCTCTCTCCTCCAATCTCTTTTCACTGCTTTGTCATTAAAAAAGAAAACGAAAAAAAAACATCAATTTTCAAACTCCCCAACAACACATCATCGTTGAGGAAACCTCCTACATCTCCCACGGGTGCGTACCGCCTTGCGGACCACCCGTCCAAGGTCCGATGAGCGACCTTTTCTACCCCTCCTCTGCGGGGTCTTCTCCTGTACATTCTACACCATCCTCTTCATCTTCCTCTTCTTCTGTAAATATTGTCAGTCAATCTAGGAATGATAGGCCAAGGGTAGTACCTAGAAAGAAATCCAAGGGTAGGCAGATCCCTCGTCGATTCCTTCTGGATTTGGCCGCCAGGTCTCAGGCCCTTCTTGCCATCCTCCAGTTGTTAGAAAATCCCATCCAGCTACCCGAAATAGAATGTGAGGGCGACTGTGCATCTGATGAAGGGTATGGAGTCTACGAGATCACGGATGAAGAATGCCCCACTGAAGATGAGGGTGAAGAATATGAGGATGCGGCGGGCGCATACGCTAGTGGAATGAGGAGATTCGACGAGCCATCAACCGCCGTAGAAGAATCCACCAAAGAAGTCAACTTCGGAACTGAGGAAGACCATAGGATCATCCTCATAAGTGACAACCTACCACCCTCTGAAGAAGAGGCATTAATTGAGGTTCTCAAGGAATATAAGGACACGTTTGCATGGAGCTACGAGGATATGCCGGGTCTGGATTCAACCTTGGTCGAACACCGTTTAACCCTAAAACCAGGGTCCATCTCGGTAAAACAAAGGTTAAGGCGTTTCCACCCTCAGATGGCTTTGAAAATGAAAGAAGAGGTCGATAAGCTCCACAAAGCCAGGTTCATTAGAGTCGTTCTTTATCCTCAATGGGTGGCGAACATTGTCCCGGTCATGAAGAAAGATGAGAAAGTCAGGATTTGCATCGACTTCCGGGACCTTAACCGCGCGTGTCCAAAGGATGATTTTCCCTTACCTCACATTGATGTGCTAATTGATAACACGGCAGGCTACGAAACCCTCTCTTTTATGGATGGATTTTCAGGATACAATCAAATTCGTTTGGCAGAAGAGGATTAGGAAAAGACGTCATTCACTACCCCTTGGGGAACATATTGTTACATGGTCATGCCGTTCGGATTAAAGAATGCTGGAGCTACTTACCAAAGAGCGATGATGGCCATATTTCATGACATGATGCACATATATCTGGAAGTGTATGTGGATGACTTATTGGTGAAATCAAGGACCAGGATGCAACATCCAGAAGTTTTGGCTAAGGTCTTGCAAAGGTCAAGAGAGTTCTAATTGAAAATGAACCCGAAGAAGTGTGTGTTTGGTGTGTCGTCAGGTAAATTGCTGGGGTTCATTGTGAGCAAAAGAGGGATCGAGATAGATCCTGACAAAACTAAGGCTATCAGGGATATGCCGCCTCCCAAGAATTTGAGGGAAGTCCGATGTTTAATCCGGAGGTTACAATTTATTCGTCGGTTTGTGTCCCAACATTCACAAAGGTGTAGACCTCTCTACGAGTTGACCAAGCCAGGAGTAGAATTCCACTGGAATTCTAAATGTCAGAAAGCTTTTGAAGGGTTAAAGGAATATCTGGCTAGTCCACCCGTTCTCATTCCACCCAAACCAGAAAAACCTCTGATCCTTTACGTCTCAGTCTTGGATGACTCCGTAGGAGCCGTCCTCGCACAAGCTGATGAAGAGGGCAAGGAACGGGCAACCTATTACTTGTCCAAACTTCTCAATCCCTACACCGGCATGGAGAAAACCTGTGCTGCCCTCGTTTGGGTAGTGCAGAAATTGAAGCACTACTTCTTGGCTCACGAGGTCCACTTGATTGCTCGAATGAATCCTATCAAATTCCTTCTAGAGAAATCTGTCCTTACGGATAGATTAGCACGCTGGCAAAGTTTTCTCTCTCAGTTTGACATCGTCTACGTCCAGCAAAAGGTGATTAAAGGCTATGCCATAGCCGAGCATCTCGCTCACCATCCTCTTCCCAAGTTCGATCCCGTCTAATCAGAGTTTCCAGATGAGGAACTAATGTCCATCAACCAATCAGATGAGCCAATGTGGACGCTATATTTTGATGGAGCTCTGAATTCTCAAGGGAGGGGAATCGGCGTCGCCCTCCTATCGCCTGAAGGTCTCACATTTCCATTGGCATACCAACTCAAATTTCCAGTCACCAACAATATAGCTGAATATGAAGCCCTTCTAGCTGTCCTAGAACTCGTTCATTCTTTTCGTATCACTGAGTTACAAGTCGTAGGTGATAGTCAACTCATCCTTCACCAGGTGCTCACTAAATATCGCACTCGCGATCCCAAACTCAAGCCATACCAAGAACTCACTGCTGCCTTTGCCAAACTATTTACCAAACTGATCTTTGTTCATGTCCCTCGTCATCAGAATATTCTCGCCGATGCCTTCGCCTCATTGGCATCATCCTTAAGGTTCCCTCTAGGAAGATGGTTTAAGTCCGTTTCCATCTACAAACTTCACGCCCCTGCAATCGATGATGCTTCCTACGTAAATATCAAAGACATGATAGTAAGGAAGATCCTGCAGGAAGATATCCTTGAGAAGAGGGAAATCATGTTGGCAGAGGCCGAAGAAGAACTGGCTGATGAAGAGAAACCATGGTTCTATGAAATTGTCAAATACTGCCAAGATCAGTCTTATCCTGAAGGGGCCACCACAGAGGACAAGAAAGCCATAAGAAGGGTGGCTCAGAAATATACTTTGGTTGGAGGTCTACTCTATAGGAGGAGCCTTACTGGTATTCTGTTAAGATGTCTTGGTGACGATGAAGTTTGGAAATGTGTAGAAGAGACGCACTCGGGTGTGTGCGGTGGCCACGTGAATAGTCAGATGCTCGCCAAGAAGATCATTCGCCAAGGCTTTTATTGGCCCACTATGGAAGAAGATTGTGCTGTCTATGTCCGTAGGTGTGTCAAGTGTCAACTTCACGCCGATAAAATCCATTCACCATCTTCCTCACTTCATCCAATATCTTCCCCGTGGCCTTTCTCCATGTGGGCATTCGACATCATTGGTCCCCTAGGTGATCCCAATTCCCTCACCAAGCAGAAATCTTTCATCCTTACTGCGACGGAATACTTCACCAAATGGGCCGAAGCTGAAGCTTACGCGGAAATCAAGGCATCAACGGTCTGCAAATTCGTCATAAAGAACATCCTCGCCAGATTCGGCATCCCAAGCACGATCGTCACCGACAATGGGCCATAGTTCATTTCTCAGGACCTATAGGACCTCTGCAAAAGGTACGCAATTGCATTACATCATTCATCGCCTTATTAACCACAAGGTAACTGCCAAGCGGAGGCCACCAATAAAACATTGCTCAAAATCATCAAAAAAACCTGCGAGTCTAGTAAGTTTTCAGACTGGCCAGAAAAACTTATCGAAGCCCTATGGGCCTATCGCACTTCAATCCGTACCCCTACCGGGCAGACTCCATTTGCCCATACTTATGGTATGGAAGCGGTAGTCCCGTACGAGACTCTGATCCCTTCTCTCAGGGTACAATTGGATGAGGAATTTCCCCTCGACGATCGTCGTAATTCACTCCTCGCCCAGTTGGAACTCTTGGATGAGAAGCGACTGGCCGCTGCCGAACACGCGCGTGTGTATCAAAATAGACTCACTCGCTTTTACCAAAAGAAAGTCGTTGAGAGAAAATTCAAAGTTGGTGAGATGGTCGTAAAAAGAATTTTTGTCAAACCTGGAGGTCCGTGTTCTAAGCTCCAACCCAATTGGGAAGGACCATTTGTAATTCAAGCCGTGTACCCTGGCAACGCCTACAAGCTAATCAACGCCGAAGGGACCGAGTTATCCCACCCTTGGAATGGGCTTTATCTTAAGAAATACTACCCTTAGCACAAACAAAAAAAGTGATGAAAAGATAAAAACATCAAAAATAAAGGAATATTGAAAACCACTAAAAATATGGAAAATTCAAAATGCCGATGCCCGACAGTCACCATAGAGTTAAGTCCCTGCATCTAACCTTCATGTTAGGATAGGGCCCATTAAGGCTTGGTAGGCACCAGGTCTTGGTTTGCTAGAACCGTGGAAATCCCTGTCCGACCACGTCGGCCTATGCTCGCTCGAAGGAAGCTAACATGTGCTCACTTATGTATTTTATTCAAAAAAGGTCGGTAGCATCACCTACGGTGGAGCATCACCCAGAAGATCTCCAGAAGCTGTAATCTTTATTCTTTTCTCTTCGACCAAATGAGACAGTCGGCGCCCTTAAAACGCTGAGCATGAAAAACCAAAACTCAAACCCCAAAGGCAAGAGTATGATCCATTTCCTCGAGCATCGATCAGAGCACGAGAAGAGGGTAGTGTCTCCGCAGGCATACGAAAAGGGAGCCCACAAACGTCAAACGACTATATCTCCCTCACAAAAAGAAATACAAAATCAAAATCAAGAGAAAAGCCTGGTCGTGACCGTGCCTGTTGCGATAAACGGAACCCCTCAAAGTAAAAGTCTGAATCCACAAAAGGGGCCGTGGAATGTAAATGCTCGAGATTTGGTCCGAAGTTGTCCGAAAGGAAAGAGTTGATGGGCCCTTATTCGCTCGCCGGGTTAACGGCTTTGCCGGTCCTCTCAGGAGGTTTATCCCCTACGCTCTTCCTTCTTCCTCTAAAGATGAACGTTCGATGGAGTTTCTGAAGGGTGAAAACTACCTAGGGTCTGTGACCTTATTTTAATATACACATTTGGTTGCCTACTTTGAAAAGCAAAAGCTATCGCTGCGAAGGAGTCTCTGTGTTTCTGGCTGATCAAGACCCCTGTTTACCACCTTGATGTCTTCTTGTTTAACCTCGGGCTTAGGCCAATGCAAGCGCGTCACCTATGGGTGCGACGGCGTCTGATTCCGAGTCAGCGTCGCGCGGTTGGTCGTTAGGGTTCCAGGGTGTTCCATCATATACCATCTAGAGTTGTGAGGAAACAGACCTGGGTCGGGCAAATCATTTACCTCAAACACCTTTTGGGTGAATCCCTGTGATCGGAAGCAACTGGGAGCCTAAGCATGGCATGACGGTATTATCATCAGGGTAAGTCTTAGCCGGCGGGATCGTCATTCGAGGGGTCTAGAGGCCCAAATCAACCTAGATGTGCACTTAGGATACCTGGGAGGTTAGTAAGAAACCCCTGTTCTCACGTAGGTTAGGTGCCATGTGGGTGCTTACCGGGCGTTAGCAACAAAAAAAAATCGAAATGATAAAAGCAACAAAAAAAATGGAAAAGAGAAAATGTACATATTTGCAAACAAAAAAAAATCTTTTTTATAAAATAAAAAAAATGCCAAATATAAAAAAAGAAAACAAATCAATTTTGCATGATTATATTTACGTGCAGCATCTCACTTTAATACCGCTTGCATTCGTGTGATTGCCTGTCACATTTATCATCACCACTTCTTTCCCTTGCCTTCGTTAAAATAAAGGCTTGGCCCCTTGACCAGTTATCAAGGACAGTCACAGTGACCATTTGCTTATTGAGCAAGGGGCCAAGTCAGAACAGAAATTCTGATTTGTTTGTTTCAGTGATGTGTGCAGGGATTCAGACAACAGAAGTAAAGGTGAAAACCAAACAAACCAAACCTTGTGTTTTATTCCAAAAACAAAAAAAATTACATCAAGTTCCGCCCTCTCTCTCTGCATTACTCGTCCCACTACTCTCCGGGCAAAACACTCTCAAAGGTGTTACCCAACTACGAAAAGCGGTACTCCTACCACTCTGTACTCCTCTTCCTATTCCCACATCCCGGCGTTGATCTACGGAAGCAGCAGAGAAGCTACCAACACGAAAGCCACGCTCTCATGCTCTTCGGTAGCGCTCCTCACCATCTCTCAGCCACTGTTCAGCAAGACCAAGGCTGATTCGGAGTTCGAATAGTTGGGCCTCCATGGCCCTTCGTTCCTCCCTTTCAGTCAATCTGTTGGCTCTTTCTCTCTCTGCGTCTCTTTCTTTCTCTGCACGTTCTCTCTCGCGGTCTTCCCTCTCCAACTGGAGAGTGATCCTCAGTTCCACAGCATCCCTAGAGGAGTCGTCATCAGGATGACGCCGCAGTTCCCTCTCTAGTTCCGCTATCCTAGCCTCCTTCTGCGTAGCTTGGCCAAGCGCTTCTTCCGTCTCTTTTTCCTGCCAAGTGTACCATCTCAGATACGCGATAAGGCGTAAACCAAGAGAACTCAACACTGAAACTTTTACTTGTATACAGAGCACCCCTTCTGCCTCCGCAGCACGCTGCGTGGCGTGAGCAAGTTGCTCATGAAGCAAGTCAAGTTCTGAGGTGGGAATCCACAAGCTGGAAGAGGCACCACCCACTCCTATCGCTGGGGAAGCCGCGCCAATCTGGGCATGCTACGACCGCGTGAATTAGCAGCCAACATCTGGAATCTGGGGTTTTAATTAGGAACGCACTGTACACCTACCAAGGCGCTCGTAGCTCCGCGGGCATCGCCCAACTGTTGTTCCATCTCTGCCAAGCGAGTTCGTAAATTCGCTATCATGGCATCCCGGACATCCTACAGCCTTACAAGTCAGCATTTTCACCAGAAAACCAAGAAAAGGAGAAAGAAGAAAAGAGAAAAGGGGGAAACCTACCTCCACAAGTCCCCGGGGTTGGAACCGTTCTGCGTACTTTATCCTATATAGACGCAAGTAGTCCTCGCTATCCCGCGCCTGTGATTCTACAATCGTGCCACCCCGTTGCCAGTCCTCATACTGTTCGGAGAATCGCACGCGCCAGTCAATGCAGGTCACCGGTCCCCGCGTCTTTCTCCCGACACGAGGTGGCGCCGCTGAATCCACCCATTCTTGAGCCAGTCCTAAAGTCCTCATAACTAATCGTAGCCGAAGCGGCTCGATTTCATTCAGGCAGTGCATCCACAGTTCCCGTCCGAACCGGGCACGACTTGCTAGAACCCACGGCTGGTCGGCATCGACCATGTCTGAGTAGGGCCTCCAGTTTACCATCGCTGCAGGGAACTCCTGTAGCTCCCGCCTTAGCACCATCAGTTGGTAGGTTAGGGGTGCCGCACTCATGATGGGTTCCCACCGCCTGGCTAACGGCACCGCCACGGGTCGCCAATGCCGAGCTCTCCCCATAGGGAGGTAATAATAGCTCCATAGCTGCTGGGCACAGGTCATCAGTACTTTACAAAAACAAAAAAAAAATATACAAAACAAGCAAAACCAAAAAATACCTGGATGAATGGTATGAAACCACTCACAGTCATCTCACGATCCGTTTCTTGGAATAGGCCTGCAAACAAGTGTGCCAGCATGGCGGCTCCCCAGGCATAATACCCTACTCTTTCAAGGTCTGACAGCAGCTCCCGGAAGCAACATTGGATACCGTCCCCTTTCGAGCTCAGTACCAATCTCCCCAAAAGGAAGAGGAGAAATCTCCTCAAATCTATGTTGCATCTTTCCCAGTCGCCGAAATCTGTGCAGTACACGGCACGGCATCCTATTTCCATCCTTTCCATGAACTCTTCTGAGGATTCATCATCCCGCCGACGAGTGTCGGTGAGCCCTAATGCATCCATGAGGGACGCCCTAGCTACCGACCTATTTTTCCGACCATCTAGGTCCAAACCCAGTAACTTCTGGGCACCTTCTCTGTAGTCCACGTAAGTGACTCCGGTCACTACCTCGCCCTCTACCTTCAGGCTTGTGATCCGGACCACATCCTCCAAGCTGGGCACCATGTGCCCCCAGGGCATCAGGAATGCCCGACTCACTGGGTCCCATCTCTCACACAAGGCTTGGATCAGGACCAGGTCGAGCTGGATCGGCTCGATCCGAAGGAAAGTACCAAATCCCATCACGTCTAGCCTCGCCTTCTGAAAATCTGGGAGGCCCCTGTACGCTGCTACTACCAACTCCCATAAGATTTGTGATTTCATCACAACCTACACATACAAGGAATGGGGGTGAGGTTTGGTCAGAAGAAAGGAAGAAAGAATGAAAAAAGGGCAAGAAAACTTGGCTTACGAGTTGTGATTGGGCCCTTTCGCTGAAGTGCCCTTCATGGTCTGAAAGCCTCCTGGAACTACTACCACTGGACCTGCTTCTCTTCGAGGAATGGGAAGATTTGCCCTCCATCCAACTCTCAGAATTTCAAACTCCTCCTCTCCCGTGAGAACTTGTGCTCCTCGAGTTAGCTCTCGATATACCTGGGAAGATAAAAGGGACAAGAAATTATAGAAATGGAAGGAGTGTGGGTCAAGATTGCCTCCATCACCTGTTAATGATAGCCCTCGCAATGAGGCACTGGCCAAGCGGTCCCATGTGTCGCTTCACCGCTCGCACAGGGTGATTGACTGGACGAAGAATAGGACGAATAGCCCCTATGTTGTCTAGGGATACCCTATCATGATTTGGAGGACGTCCGCAAAATTTGACACAACGTTGGGAAAAGAAACTAGGGCCGTCTTTTTTGACTTCGACGGCAGATTCCCGTGGAAAATGGTCACAAGACGCGATTCTCCGCTTGAGGTGGAGTCTCGGCAGACCCATCACATGGGAACAGTGCAAAGGAGAAGAAGTGTAGGGAAGAAGGAATGCACAAAAGAACAAATAAACAGCAGAAAATCAAATCACTCCATTCATAATTCTACATAAGCTGTCACAAACACTACAATCATAGAGAGGTGGCGGGTCCACTAGCTCGCCAATCCTCACCATCACTCATCTCTCTGGGCACTCTCCTCCTCTCCCCCGAGGTGAGGGTCCCTCAGAAGCCTCCGGGATCCCGGTGCAGTAGCACCTGCCTCGCCTCTGGGCACCTGCTCCGCAGCAGTGACTCGCTGCTCCTCCCCTGGCGTGGCGAAGAAGCCACTGGCGGCAAAGCGACCGGACTGGCGGAGTCACTCCCCGAACTCTCGCACTCTCTCGTAGCGCGTCTCCATCCCTCCTAGCCTCTGCACGACGGCCTGAAGGCCCAGCTGGAGCTCCCTCACTTGGGCCTCCAAGGCCCTCCTCTCGGTCAGATCCCGCTGTCGCTCGGACCTTCTCTCGGCTTTCTCTCTCTCTGCCTCTCTCCTCATCATCTGCAGAAGAACCCTTAACTCCAGGATGTCTGGAGAAGGTCTCTCCTCACCACGATGCCGCAGCTCCGCTACAGTCACCACCCAGGCGTCACGCTCCTCTTCCGCCCGGGTCGCGCGGGCCACCGCACCGGCAAGTTGCTCCCGGAGGGAGGCAATCTCGAGAAAAGGGGCCGAGGAACTGGAAGATCCGCCAGCCACTCCCACCGTCGCTGTCTGCTGGGCACGCTGGAACAAAATAAACAACGGCCGTCAGTGAAACTCCAAAATCTGAAGTTAAAAGTGCGGCACGTAACTTACCAGGAGCAACAGCTCATGTTGAGCGACGGCCAACTGCCACCTAGTCTCTGACAGTTTGGCGCGCGAGCCGCCGATGTCACGCGTGTCCCCAGCTTGGGGAAGCCCCGCGTAACTCTCTCTCTCTGCCGCCGCAGGAAGTCGGCACTGTCCTGCACCAGTACACCCCCTTGCTGTCCAGGGAGATGTACGGGCCAGTCCTCGAGCCTCGCCTTGCCGCGACTCTCCCTCCTGACGCGGCTCGGCTCGTCTGCACTCGCCCACTCATCGGCCAGGCCCAGGGTCCTTGCCATGTCCTACACCAAGAAAGGGGTCCCACATCAGTCAAAAATAATGCGTCCCCTGTCTAAGACACGTCCATCATTTAAGTGCGACACCAGCCGAACCCTTTCCCCCTTCACACGGCTTGCTTCAAAACTCAAAATGGATCAAAGAGGGGGAAAACCAAGCACTCACTGAGCCGTGTTCACCTCCTCCCGCGCCATCGGGCCCCTCGGGTCCCTCGGGGGCCCGAAGTTGCCCTTCCTCCTCCATGGACGCCGTTCCGTGCTCTGGCGCGTCCCTCCTCGGGCGAGGAGTTCCTCGTCCCTCTCCACCTTCACCATGATCGGGCCCACCGAACTTCATCAATCAAAAGAGGAGGAAGACGAAAAAGGGGCAAGCGAGTTTCGGCGGAAGGCGGGCTCGTTTGCGGGTAAGGCACAGGAGAAGAAAGGCCACCCGACGCTTTAAATTTGAATTCAAGGACTAAGACGCGTCCTCGCGCCTGGACGTGCCCAAAAGGGGGAGAAAGGAAACAGAATCCCCCCGTGCAAAGTGTAGTTCCCCGATGTTCAGGGTAAGGTCTCGTGGAGCGTGCCTCGAAGGACAATTCAGTGCAAAGAAGAAAGTGTGGGAGAGAGAAAAGTACACACAACACAAGAAAGCCATTTTCATTTCATATAATAGCCGAAAATACATCATACAGTGAGAAGGGTGACGTGTACAAGCAACTCTCTAACTCTCACCATCACCCTCCTGGTCATCTCTCTCCTCCCTCCTCTGACGGGGATCCCTAGGGGGCCTCTGCGAACCCTGAGAAGCCGTGCTCGCCTCGCCCTGCGGTGGCACTCCAGCCTCGAAGGCGCGACGACGCTCCTCGGCCAAAGAAACCAGATAGCTGCCCATGGAAAAAGAACTGGACTGACGAAGTCGCGCCCCGCGTTCCTTCGCCCTCTGGTACCGCTCCTCGCTCTCCCGAAGCCTCCCCTCCGCCGTGCCGAGACTCAATCGGAGCTCCAGCAGCTGGGCCTCTAGAGCCCTCCTCTCGGTCTGATCCCGCTGTCGCTCCTCCCTCTCTCTCTCCCTATCCCTCTCCCTCTCTCTCTCCACACTCTCCCTATCCCTCTCCCTCTCCTCTCTCTCCCTCATCGCCTCTCTCCTCAACAGCTCGAGGGCGATCCGAAGATCCACTACGTCGCGAGGGAGCTCCTCAGCCTCCCGTCGACGCTCCTCCTCCAGCTCTGCAATCCGGGCATCACGCTCCGCCACCCGAGCGTCGCGCTCCTGCTCGGCACGAACAGCACGCGCCAGGGCCTCCCGAATCTCGGCCACCTGTCAAAGCACGCATGCACCGTAAGAGAACAGTGATAGAAGGAGGGCAGCCAGAAGGAGAGTCGAGGTCAGGCAAGCACTCGCTCGAGGCTCGCGGTCATGCTCGGCCTCCTAAGCCCGAGCCACCGCATATGTCAGCTGCTCCTGGAGGGCAGAAACCTCCGGAGGAGGGCCCCGCGAACTGGAACCCGCTCCACCAGCCGTCCCGGCTGCCGCTGTCTGCTGGGCCCGCTGAAACACGGGGCAAAGGTCAGTCAAAGGCTAAGCATCAAAAATCCAGGTCACAAAAAAAATGCATCACATAAACTCACCAGGATCTCCAACTCCTGTCGGATGGCCATCAACTGTCGCCTGGCGTCCGCCAACTGGGCCCGCAGGTCGGCGATCATGGTATCACGAGCATCCTGCATTGCACATAAGTTAGTACCACATGCATATACATATAGAAAGAGTGAAGCATTCTCATTTCACTTACCCCTGCCATACCACCAAGGAAGAGGCGGTCCCCATACGTAGCCCGGTACCGTCTCAGGTAATCAATACTGTCCTGTACGTGGGACACCACTGGGACCCCGCCCTACTGCCAGTCCTGGTACTGTGCTGGGAAGTGCGTACGCCAGTCCACAACCTTTGCCTTCCCCTTGGTCTTCCGCCCAATGCGGGCGGCTCTTCTACATCAACCCACTCCTGGGCTAGCCCCAACGTCCTCATAACCAGCCTCAGCCGAAGCGGCTCGATCTCGTTCAGGCAATGGACCCACACGTCCCGCCTGAAACGAGGAAGACCCGCTACAACCCAAGGCTGGCCAGCGTCGCCCATGCCCAGGTAGGGTCTCCACACCACCTACATCACCATACATACATCATGTTAGTTACCATTCAGTCACATGCATAGACACAAAAAAATCATACGCATCATACCATGGCCTCGAGATACTCGCTCAGCTCCCGACGAAGCGACGCCAGCTGGTAGCCGTGGGGTGCTGCAACCACGACCGGCCTCCACCGCCGCGCTAGAGGCGCGGCCCTCCTGTTCCCATGCCTAGCCCTCCCCATCGGGAAATAGTAATAGCTCCACACCTGCATCCATCATACATCATTAGTACAATAATTGCATATTTAACTGTGGGAATGCATAAATAAAATGTTTACCTGGAGAAAAGGTGCGAAGCCGCTGACTGTCGTCTCCTTCTCCGAAGTCTGGGAGAGATCAGCAATCAAATGGGCAAGCAGAGCCGCTCCCCACGCGTAGTGTCCCACTCTGTCCAGATCCGCCAAGATCCCGAGGAAACGGCAGTGGATGCCATCCCCCTTCGTCCCCAGCAAAAGGCGGCCCAAGAAGAAGAAAAGAAACCTCCGAAGGTCTAGATCCACCAGCTCCCGCTCACTCGGATCTTGGGTAAAAGCAGCGCGAGCGTCCCCCTCTAGTCGAGCCAAGAACTCCGCTCCAGTCTTGCTAACCCGCTGGCGCGGGTCGACGAATCCGAGCGCCTCCATGATCTCCACTCGGCCAACTACCCTGCTGTCTCTATCAGTCACGCTCGTCTCTAACCACAGCAGGTCCCGGGCACTCTCTCGGTAGTCGGGGTAGGTGACCCCGCTGACTGCCTCTCCGTCAACTCGTAGCCCGATAATCCGAGCCACGTCCTCCAGTGTCGGCACCATGTGCCCCCAGGGCATCAGAAACGCCCGGCTCGGTGCGTGCCACCGCTCCCTCAGTGCCTGGATAAGAGGAAGGTCGAGCCGGAAGGGCTCGATCCTAAGGAAAGCTCCAAAGCCCATGGCGTCCACACGCGCCCTCTGGAACTCCGACAGCCCACGGTATGCTTCCACCACTAGGGACCAGCTGATCCGTCCCTTCATCACGCCCTGCACACCACAAAACCAATAGAGAACACATCAGCATCATGAATAGTAATAAACAATAACACTGTATATACTACTTATTCATTTTATTTTATTTTTTCTTTTTCAAATATTTATTTTTTATGGAGGCGTCCAGGCCCCTGGACGCCTCCTTTCCATTTCCTTTATTTTATTTTATTTTTTAGAAAAAACCCAAAAACCAAAACAAAAAATATATTAATAATATATATATTATCATGGAGGCGTCCCAGGCTCTGGACGCCTCCTTATTTTTAATTATATTTATATTATTTTCGTAAACAAATAAAAATAATAATAAAATAAAAAGAAAAAGAAAATGTGGAGGCGTCCAGGCCCCTAGACGCCTCCTTCCCTCACACCCGGCGTTCTTCACACAGCCTTTCGTCCGCCCTTTTAACCCAGTGAACCAATAGAATGGAGGTCTAAGGGGCTTACCGGATCGTGCTCGTCCTCTGCCGCGTCGCCAGCGTCCACTGCAGCCTCCGCGGCCAGGAGAGGCACCTCCATCCCCTCCTCCGCAGTAATCTCCTCTGTTGCGGCCTCCTCGGCATCATCCCTCAACCTCCTCGCACGACGAGCCAGTCGTTTCCGCTTCTCTGGACCCTGGCTCGATCCTCCTCTCTCCATTGGGACTAAGAATGGGTCGTCTAGGGTGACTAGGTCGTCAGAATGAACAGTAAATGAGCAAAAGGGGGGGGGGGCAGCCCTTATATATAGAAGCTACCTTCTTTGGGGCGTCCAGGCGCCTGGACGCCCCCACAATTTTTTTTTTCAAAATTCAAAAATTTTGGGGCGTCCAGGCGCCTGGACGCCCCCAAAACAAAAAAAAAACAAAAAAAATAATAAATAAAAGTTGGGGCGTCCAGGACCCTGGACGCCCCCAAAATACAAAATCAAATAAAATAAAAATTAGGGGCGTCCAGGCCCCTGGACGCCCCTATAATAAAAATTTTTCAAAAAAAGTATATATATATAATAAAAGTAAAAAGATAAGAGTATGTATATAATCCAAACAAAAAAATAAAAAGACAAAGAAAAAGAAAAACCACAAAAAAGACAATAATAATTAATGGAACTGGTCCAAAACTGCCAAATACCAGATTTTATTTCATCAGAAAAGCAGAATGAGCTACATCAGGGGCTTAGGCGCCTTAGGCCTTAACTTCCCCAGTTCGGTTACATAAGCCCTCCACGGCTCGCATTCTTCCACCACGTGCGCTAAGGCCTTTCCCGCAACACTTGTCTTCCAGGGAGCTTTAATGGCCTTCGCTTCCTTCGCGTCCGCTTCAGTGCCCAACTCCCTTTTCTTCAAAGGAACGATGCCACTCGGTGGCGGAAACGAATGGCGTGGGATGCCAATCTGGAGGCAGCACCGATGCGCATTATAAAGGACGAACTCGGTCGCGCCGATCAGTTGAAGATCAACTTCGGGAGAAGGCCTCATGAGGAGATTTAGCGAAAGCAAACATGCCGGTGCACAAGTAAAGAAGCCTTGTGTCACGGTGCGGAAGTGAGACCGCCAGTCTTCACGTTTCTTCAGCCACGGAACGCGGTTCACTACAGTACCACCGAAACCTAACACGTCGGCTATGTGGTGAAGCGGGCTTTGTTGGAAGAGCTTCGAAGCAGTTGGCATTCCCTCGCGGTGGTCGAATTTGAAGTGCAAATCAAGCCAGCAATTCAAGACAAGTGCGCAACCAAAAGGAGGCTTACCCATGCTCGAGGCAGTAAGTCCGCTGTAAAGATAGGCAAGGATGGCGGGTCCCACCCTCTTTCCACTCCAGATCCCGCGAATGGCACTTAGTTGATCCTCCTCCACTATGTTGTCGGTATGAGGAAACAAGAGAGCACCCTCCAGACAGATAGTGAACCCCTTCATGGTTCCCTCCAAATAGTCATCGTCTGGTGACCCTCTCAGGGCGTCCATGACCCACTCCGCGAGCTTTTGGAGATCGATCCCCTTTTGAGTACGGACCTTTCGGGCTGCGTCGGGCGGCATGAAGCTTCCAAGGACGCTTTCAGAAGTCCCCCGTGTCAGCATCCGCATAGCCTTCACCTTCCCGTCACTCTTGAATTTCTTCAATCCGAGCAGAAGTTCCACCTCCTCGAGGAGGATGGTAACCTCGAAGGTCGGGAAGATAAAAGTGTGGGTCTGGGGATGCCAGATCTCCACTAGTGCGCCCATAGCCTCCCAGTCCATACGAATCTTCTCGTAATGCTTGGCGTGAATAAGGAGCCCCTGTAGATGCCACTTCGAGAGTATGGCCCTCATGCCAATGGAGATATTGGAAGTTAGCTTTGAAAGCCATGGCAGTTTGGAAAACTTCCTCGGGCCTGGAAAGAGTGGATATGGCTGGAAGAGAAAAGAAAGAAGAAATGAAGGAAGTAAGAAGAAGGTTCACAAGGAAAATTTGAAATGAATCAGCTTACCATATGCGACAAGATCGTCCCACTCACATGACCCTCGAGGTCGGAGAGTCGCCTGATCTCGCTGCTAAGCCTGCTCCACTTCATAACATGGGAAGACTCTCCTTCCATCCTGAAATCTCTAGATTCTCCTCTCCTTCCTCTCCTGAGCTTCCAAAACCCACCTTGGTGCATTTGAATGAACTAGCCTAAGGGGAGTTCTTATAGGAAGGGAAGATCGCTACAGGACGGAACATGTCACATCAGCAGTCAGTGTCAGGATTTTGGCTAGAGTTCCTTTCCATGGTGGTGTGATTCTATTATAAATCTGCTACTTTCTGATGTTATTGATCCATGCTGGCCTGTGCAGGTTTTACTAACAGACATCTTTGTCCTATCTCCTGTCCCACCTTTCAATGGTTGGTCCCACCATGTCATGCATCGTAGTATATGATACCTACGCTACTAGAACATGTCAATGACCTTGCGGCCCGAACGAATCTGGGATTTGAGTTCCCCTTCAACAAAAACGATGATGATCCCGGAAGAATTTGGGTTGTACGGATAGGCCGTTAATTTGTGGTAGCATGGGGACGACGGCCCGTTCAGTGAGTTGGTGCGCGGATAAACGGGCCCCAGCCCAGTATCAGCTCACCGGATCAGTATCCTGACCCGTTCTTAACAAGTTGATAATATTATCCTTGGCTATTTTCTATTTTAGTTTATTTTAATTTTTTATTTTAACCCAGCATGCATTCATATAGGACTTTGATTTATTGCGGAAGATCATTCAAGCGATTCGATTGCGAAGGCCGTTGTGCTTCAATTACTACAAATATGAGATATTCCACTCCGAATGAAATACTGAGTTTCCTTGAAACGGCCCTACGTTACTCTTCTAAAAGGAGACCCTTGTTTGGACAGACCCTCAGATATTCCTTTTTACCTTGTTTGACCCACCTTGGCCGCAGCACTTCCACATTGGCTGGTAACCGCTCCCCAAAGGTGAAACCTCCGGTTTATGACCCAGGTACTTCCACACCGAGAAGTTGGTCTCTTTTTGTTTCATGCCTGAGCACACATCTCACCCTCCCTTATTTTATCTCCGTCCAAGCAATCATCAATATTTGAAAGACCTTCTTCAAGGTCGCCTCATTAAAACTTCAGGAAAGATTCCAAACAGTAACGTCAAAAGCGTGTCTTGTCACACCTTGGCATCAACTTATCAGTCCGCTCCCACTTCATTTCACTCCACTTCGATACCATTCCACTACGTGTCGCTCCCTTGCAAAGCAGACGCCAAGGCGGGGCAGCTGTAGACACGCCATTCTTGACGTCTCCTGAGAAAGTCTCATATTACTATACGACGCCCCGCAACGACTTACGCATTTTGAATCACTCGAGTGCTTCCTTTTCTTGGGTCTTCTTCTGCCTTTTTCGGCATTCGGAATCGTCCCGTCACGGTAGTCGGACGGCATCAACACCAGTCGAACGCATCAGGAGGTTCCGGAACAAAGAAGGATGTTTGCCGGGCAGCCGCTGACTAGGACCCGGGTGGGTCTTAATGGGGGCGTCCAGGCCCCTGGACGCCCCCATCTTTTTAATTTATTTTATTATTTTCTCAGGGCCTAAAATCAAATAAAAAATATATATATTAATGGAGGCGTCCAGGCCCCTGGACGCCTCCATAAAAAACAAAAAAATAAAAAATGTGTGTAAAATGCCAGTTGGCATAAAAAAAACAAAATAATAATAATAAATAAATAATAAATATATTAATGGAGGCGTCCAGGCCCCTAGATGCCTCCATCAACTCAGTCACGGGTGCCGCTCACCGAACGACGGTTTGTCGTGTGTGAAAAAATCCAAATTATGGAGACGTCCAGTCAGCTGGACGCGCCCATTTCTGAATCACGAGGCGCCGCTCACAAAACCACGCGTTGTGCCAAACCGCGTGCGGCCGTCGTCAGTTTTCGGTGGACCTGGTTGAGGCGTCCGGAGCCCTGGACGCCTCCACAAAAGTATTCCAAAAAAATATATAAAAATAGAATAAAATATTAATTCGGCCCTGATGGAGGTGTCCAGGGTCCTGGACGCCTCCACCCTCCGGAGCTCTATAAATAGAGGCCCACCCCCTCAGTTCTGGGAGAGCTTCGAAGTGATCCGATAGGCTGCCGGAGCCCAGAGGCTACGGAGTCATTTTCTAACCCGTGGGTTCTTTTGTAGGTGGAGGTTCTGCCGGCTTCTCGGGTGGTCACGCTCGCGAGAGGAAGGTCGTCTTCATCCACCGCGCTTCCACGTCGTCCCCACGCTGCCGGAGCTCCGCCAGATTTCACCATCGGCACATCCAATAAGCCAATTCTTTCCTTTTCTTCGTAGTTCTTTTGCATCCATCATCTTGCATCCCCTATCCCCCTTCATAAGGGCACCTTTTCTTATACACTTCTTACATCCATTATCTCATTTTTCTCCTACTCGAGTCCGAGAGGGGTTTAAAAGATAACACCAACCAGGTGTGTGTCTTGCCATCATTTTATTATTTTTATCGCAAGGATTTGAATACTACACCTCCATCTTTCTAATCCACTCGTCATTTGTTTATCGTTGTTTTGCAAGGGTAGCCGAGGAAAGCCCTCTCCGTCGGCCGGCCGGAGGGAGAGGAAGAAGCAACCCGCCATCTCCCGCTCTTGAGGTAGGCGCGATCACTTTCTTATTTTGGGGTCTTTCGGCCCCTGGCGATCACATCTTATTTTCGAGGCCGCGGCGAGTCACTTCCCCAATGGCCGTTTAAATTTTTGTTCTTATATTCTCTTTATACTCTGTTATATTCTGCTCATATTCTCGAGGCCGCGGCGAGTCACTTCCCCAATGGCCGTTTAAATTCACGTTCTTATACGTTATATTCTTATATGTTTATGTTCTCGAGGCCGCAACGAGTCACTTCCCCAATGGCCGTTTAAATTCCCGCTCTTTGTATTCTCTTTATATTCTGTCATCTTATTATCTGCTCATATTCTCGAGGCCGCGGCGAGTCACTTCCCTAATGGCCGTTTCAATTCTTGTTATTTAATTTCTACACCATTCCCGTCCCCCCGAGGCCGCGGCGAGTCACTTCTCGCTATGGCCGTTTAACCCCCATATCTTGCTATATCACACTTGTCCCGCTCGCCCCGCCGGAGCAATCTCCCGTGGTGGCCCCTTCTCTCTCTTCTCTTATTTCTGTGTTGCAGCAAACAAACACCAAAAAAAAGAGGATCCCGCGCGCGCTCGGCGTCTTCTCCACTCTTCCCCGAACCGCGTGATGTCGCTCATATACCTCATCTGAGTCCTCCTCTCTGTCTTCAGAGCTTGTTGCCATAAGGCAAATGGGCTTCTCAGATTCGGCTTCACTGTCTGAGCTGCTACTGAAGGAACCTTCATCTTCATCACTCCAGGTACTCACCATTGCTTTCCCTTTCGTGTTCCTTCTCTTTGACTTGTCCTTATATTTCTGATTGTCTGGACAGTTAGCTTTCAGATGGCCTATTTTCCTACATTGATAACAAGTATTAGTTTCAATTTTCTTAGAAGGGTTATGTTTATACCATTTATCCCTTCGGCCGCCACTATATTTCTTTTGGCTGAATCGTCCTGCTCCTTTGCTGAGGAACCGCCTGAACTCTCTGGTCATCATTGCCATCTCAGTAAGAGTTATATCATCTTCATTCAGGCTCTCCTCAGATGATGAACTGCTAGAGCTGGATTTGCTGGATTTGCTGGATTTGCTGGCACCAGCTTTCAGAGCGATTGGCTTCTTCTTCCTCTCAGCTTCTTCTATCTTTGGCATATTAATCTCATATGCCATCAGCGAGCCAATTAGCTCATCAGCCCTTGTGGTTCACAAATCCCTTGACTCCTCCATCACTATAGCCTTAGTATGCCAAGCATGAGTCAGGGAACGCAAATCTTCCTCACTACATCATATTCTGTCTGAGGTTTCCCAAGACCTCAAAGACCATTTGTGATAGTAGTTAATCGAGCGTACATCTCCTTGATGGTCTCATTTGGCTTCATCTTGAATGCCTCATATTCAGACACTAGGAAATTAGTCTTCGTCTCTCTAACTTGAGAGGTCCCTTCATGGATCACTTCAAGTGCATCCCACATCTCCTTAGCTGAACTACAGGCTGATACACGGGAGAATTCTGTAGGGTGCAGAGAGCACTAAATGGCATTTATGGCACTCCAATTTAGTGTAGACCTCCTGATCTCCTCCTTGGTCCAGACTTCCTCATTAGGGGACAGCTCATAAGGTCCCTTGCTTACTACCTTCCAGATCTCATAATCCTTCGCCCTCAAAAATACTTGCATACAGTTCTTCCAGTATGCATAGTTAGATCCATCGAAGAATGGGGGCTTTGTGGTTGAGTGTCCTTCAGCTATCATCCCTCGAGCATCCATCTGTACCTTTCTCTTCGGGCGATGAGTCCCTGTAGAAGAGTTAGGCTCTGATACCAACTGTTATGTTAGATGGACGCAGTCTATCTCCACGAAGTGTGGATCTAGAGGGGGGTGAATAGATCTAATGTCTAATTTTAAAACACAGTTGAGCTCTAATGCGGAATTTAAACAGACAACTGTTGAACGACAGAAAGAACACTATGAAGAGTGTCGACACATGCAGTCACACAGCAAATCACAAGCAATCTCACAAACACAAGACACCCAAGATTTTTAGGTGGTTCGGTCAGAGACCTACGTCCACCCCACACTCAACTGAGTATGGCTTATTGCTGCGCAACACATCTTACGTCCGCTGGGCAGTACAGCTTATCCTACAACCGCTGATACACAGCTTCGCTGGGCTTTACAGCTTGCCGACCAGAGGAACAGATCTTCAGCAACCGCTGGGCAATACAGCTTAGCCGTCCGAGACCTGGTCTCGCCTACTGAGGATTACAGGTTCACCTGTCCAGTGGAAACCTCCACTGCAATTGCTGGCTCACAGCTTGAAGAAACAGATTCGAAAACAAAAGATAGAAGCAAATGAAAAAGAGAAAACCCGGAAGGGAAATAGCTCTCAATGAGCAAACATCTCAGCTCTGGTATCTGAACCAAGAGTCTGAGTTACAACCTCTCAATGAACCTCTCTCAACTGAACTCTCTCAATCAAACTCTCTCAACTCATCTCTCCTTTCTCTCTTTCTTCTCTTCTCTGTTTTTCTTCTCTATGGATCTCGGTGGCTCTCTGCTGCTTCAGACTTTCAGTCTCACTGTATAGACTTTACCACCCGATCGATCAGCCTCCTTCTGAAGAAGAAAGCTCATATATATATATACCAGTAGCATATTGGATAAGGGCGCGTGGCTTCCACATTTCTCGCCCAGAGAATTCGCCAGATCCGAGGAAATTTCATCCACATGGCAGCATCCTAGATGGGCTGCTTCCACGTGTCACCATCTGGGCACCTCGTCCTCCTTGGATCACGAGCCATGTCATCAATCTCAGCCAGGAGTCCCTGTCAGACAGATGAACAGAGTTATCAGTTTAAGTCTAAAACCTTGTACAGACTTAATGAAGGCACTGTAGAAGCGATGTACAGACTTCATGAATGCGAAGCAATGCAATGTTCAGACTTTATGACTGCGTGGCTATGGCATTGTATAGACTTGGTGAATGTAGAACAATGCCATGTACAAGCTACATATATGCAGTGCTTTGGCCTTGTACATACTTCACGCATGCAGGACTGTGGCATTGTATATACTTCAGATATGCAATGCTAAGAACATAGCAGATGGTTGTATAGACATGCCATATGAATAGCAGACTCATCGTGCAATGTTGTCTAGACTTAGAATGCAATGCATGAAGCAGTGTATAGAGTTAGAGTGCAATGCATGTTCAACTGCAGACACCAAAGTATATACATTTCAAGTGAATGCATTGACATGCTGAAAGAATTAATGTATAGACTTTCTACAGCGCAAGAACAACATAACGATGTACAGACTCCGCCTTGAACAATGCACAATGCCTATAAGAATGTATAGACTTAGACGATGTGTGGACTTGCCAAAGGAAAGGCTGTAAAGACTTGACGATGTACAGACTTGAGCAAAGCGAGGTCTGTAGAGACTTGAAAGTTCACAATGTATAGACTTTGGGAAGGCAACGGGTGTACAGACTTCAGCTCAGCTGTAATGTATAGACTTGCAGGGGCAACGTTGGTAAAGCTACCAGTGTATAGACTTACGAGTGCAACGTCGGTAAAGCTAATGATGTATAGACTTGCGAGTGCAACGTAGGTAAAACTACTAATGTATAGACTTCGAATTTGAACTGGTGGATGTACAGACTTCACCGATGTATAGACTTTGAAGGTTCAACTAGTGAATGTACAGTTTTCACCAATATATAGACTTGGAAGTTCACTGATGGATGTACAGACTTCACCTTGAGCAAGCTACAGTGCAGTGTATGGACTTTGAAGAAAGATGCATGACGCTGTACAGACTTCACTTCGTGCAAGCTACAGTACAGTGTATGGACTTGAAGAATGATGCATGACGCTGTAGGACAACAGCCAATGTATGGACTTTACAGATGCAAGCACTGCATCAATGTGTAGACTTTAGGCTATGCCATGCAATGTATAGACTTGGCCCAATGCATAAGACGCTAAGAGAGACGGACAATGTACAGACTTAGCCAATGCAATGTACAAACTTACTGAGCTGACGCTGCATGAGACACTAAGTAAGACGAACAGTGTATAGACTTCACAGCTCAAGTGAGACGGTGGATGTACAGGCTTTGAAGCTCAACTGAGACGGACGATGTATAGACTTAGCCTGTGCGAGCAATGCAGCAATCCAACCGATGTACAGACTTGAGAAAATGCATGCTACATTGTAGACTTTGAAGAGGATGCATGCACCTCAATGTACAGGCTTGCTGGATGTGTGAGCTGCAATGTATAGACTTGACTGCCTGCAAGCATGTATAGACAATAACGTGCAGACCGAACCTCACATGCATTAGTGTATAGACTGTATGCCTGATGGATGCACTGATGTAGTATATGCACAGAGGAAGCAATGCACCGATGCAATGCATGCACATAGCAGGTATTAAAATGAAGCAATGGATGTATAGACTTGTGTTCTCAACGATGCACAAACACAACACAATGTAATGTATAGTCTTTGAGTGTATAGACTTGTGTGTGTGTGCAATGTGTAGACCTGTGAAAAGCATAGAACACACAGACAATCTGATAAAAACAATTTCATCAAAACATAAACAGTTGCCAATCAATCAAAACAAGCTGTTGCCAATGAAGTGAAGCATATTGTCAACATGATCAACACAGAGGAGTCACAACATTTAGCAGGTGTTCTAAAAAGTTTTTGTGCATGAAGGTCATCAAATCTCATCAAGTAGCAATCATTTATTGAATGACCTATCTGACTACAGTAATGGTTTGACGCAGCAGATTTCAAATTCTTTTCATGCAAATTACTATTGTCATGAAATTTATTAGCAAAGTGAAGATTCTGTTTACTAAAACCAGCCAGCCAACAATCAGCAGCTCTATGGCCTGGCTTCCCACATTCAAAGCATGAAGAGTTTTTCTTTTTATGAATTAAGTTATTTCTAGTAGAATCATAGAAAGTAGGGAATTTTACAGATTTAGAATTCAATCTATTTCCTTGAGCATGCCAGCAGTTCTTGACTGTATGGCCATGCTTTCCACATTCGAAGCACCCAATGTGCTTTCTCTTAGAACCAAAATTATTTCTTTCAAAAACATTTTTGTTATCATGGAAATTAACAAATTTAGAATGAAATTTCTTCCCCTGAATGTGTCAACATTGAGCAGCAATGTGGCCTAGTTTGTCGCAATGAAAACATTGAATGTTCTTCTTATTATTTGTATGATTTTTAGCATGAACATTCCTATCATGCAATTTTATAGCATTGAGATCATCCTGTTTCTTTAGTCTATAATTATGCATAAGATGACCAATTTTGTGACAATAAAAACACTGAATCCTTTTATTTTGAGCTAAAGAAGATTTCTTAACCTGAGAATTCCTAGCATGAATTCTATTAAGTTTCAGATCATCCTTCTTCATCACAAAACAATCAGCCATCTCATGACCAAATTGCCCACAGTAGAAGCCATTAACATACTTAGCATGAGATTTATTGTTAACCTGAACTTTCTCAGTATGTTGATTGTTCTTTTTATTTTTCAGTGGTTTTTGATTCTCAGTCGCAGTAGATTGTTTTGGAGATTGTCTTGAAGTTCCTTCTACTTCAGAGCTTCGAATAAAAGTGGTATACAGCTGGTTTCTCTTGGCTTGTTTAATTTCAGAAATGTTGCCTGTCCCTTTTCTTTGACCACTTACATTATCTTTCAGAGGCATTTTCATTTTGCCTTTATCCTTCACAGATTCAGACATGGAATTTTTTAGATCATGGATTTCAGACTTTAGAGAAATAATGTCAACCTCATAACAAGCAATGTCAGATTCACAGCTGATAACCTGTTGATGTAAGACATCATTCAGACTTTTGAGTGTATTAATTTCCTGTTTCAATCTTTGTTTAGAGTCATTCTCAACACACTTTCCCTTCTCAATAGTTAACCATTTTTCTCCCATAACAATATTTAAGACCATGAGCTTTTTGTTTTGATCCTTCAAAATTTTCATTTCTTCCATCATTCTTTCATTTTCTTTTATTAGTTCTTCATTCTGAACTCGCTCATTTAGTAAGATTTGATCACCATTAATTAAGCTCAGTTTTTCTTCTAGTTCAGAAATCTTATCTGTGAGTTTCTGATTTTTATTTCCAAATAAAGAAATTTGTTCCTTACTCATATTAACATCAGCTAAGCATATATCATGAGATTTTCTCAATTTTTGACAGTTTTCACAAGGAGCATTCGAATTAATCTGATCACATTTCTTTTTCAACTTTTTATTTTCAGATTTTAATTTCCTACATCTATCAGTAAGTTCTTCATTCATATTCCATAAATCATCAACCGAAATCTCTTCAGATCCATAGCTTACCTTGGATGAAGTTTCCTCCTGTTGATCAGAGTTGTGATCACCCCGGTTGGCCATCAAGCATTGATCCTCTTGCTCCCCATTTGTAGCAGTTATTCTATCCAATATTTCTTTTCCGGATGTACACCTGAGAACAAAAGGAAATCTATCAGTATTAACTACAGCTTTCAAAATATTAAGAACTATGACATTATCACGGTTCTTTACTCTGTCCTCTCTAGACCACTTGGTCTCATCATGAGGTAATTGGTGTGGGCCTTTTGAAACCAAACTCCACAGATTAGGGTCAATGGAATTTATATAAACGCATAGGCCGCCTAACCAATTACTAAAATTAGAACCATCAAACGCAAACGGACGAGCCATTAAGATAGATAGCAAATAGATTCAACGCACAAAGCAATCGATAAGAGATGCACCAAAAGCGAAATAGCACCGAAGACAGCAAGATCCTCTACAGATCGTTGGATCTGAAAAAGTCAGAGACCTGCTCTGATACCAACTGTTAGGACCGGTGCGATGGATTCAGAGGGGGGTGAATGAATCCCCCTTTTAAAATTTCGCTCACTTGACACTTTTAAGCAATCAGAATTGAACCTTTTGAAGCAGTGTTTCGATAAACTTGACAGCACTTCACACTAGACAGACGTTGGACAAACAAACTGAAATACACACCTCAGCAGAACAGCTAGGTGACAGAACGTGTGATCACATAGCTCTCACGAGGCTGAGATCAAATAATCGATGTGCACAGCAACCACAAGCTAGAGATAACGAACAAATGATCGGCCTACGCATTCATCTAACTAAGATAGATAAAAAGCATGCAAATCACAGAACACAAGAAATTTTAGGTGGTTTGGTCCTCCAGACCTACATCCACCCCACACTCAAATCTGAGTGTGGATTCCTGCTGATACACAGTTTAAACCGCTGGGCCTCACAGCTTGCCTACAACCGCTGAGTAACACAGCTTGCCTACAACCGCTGAGCAACACAGCTTGCTGTCCGAGGTATGCACCTCGCCCACTGAGCAAGACAGCTTACTGACAAGAGGAATCCTCCTCTGCAACGCTGAGCAATACAGCTTAGCTCTGCTGACTAACAGCTTGAAACAGAGTTCAAATGAAAACAAAAGATGATAAAACACAGCGACTGAAAGCTATAAAAGATAGCAATATAAATGTGGCTCCCACAGGAGCAAGTTGGTCTAGATCTGATCCAAGAGCCAACAGATAACAGATCTTCAATGAAGTCTTCTCTCTTCTTCTTCATGAACTCTCTATCTCTCTTTTCACTCTCCTTTTTCTTCTTCTGCTACTCTCTCTCTCTTTTCTCTCTCCTTCTCTTCTTCTCTCTTTCTCTTCTCTCTGGATCGTGCAGGCTCTTTCTGCTTCTGCTCTTTCAAGTAAGTTCCCTATTTCGATCACTCTGCTCCTCAGGAGGAAGCTTTTTATTTATAGAGCAGTGAACAGATAGGACGTGTGGTCAGCATGATTCCCGCCCGAATATCTAGGTCACGTGTCATGATCCTGGCACTTTCTTTCATTCTCAAGTTATGTGCCCTTCTTAGATTCCTCGAACAGAGATCCAGTCAGGTCAAACTTATTATCAGTTTAAATCAATCTGAAGGAAAAGAAAATGATGCATCGAGTTAGTTCGAGATTTAAACTAAGCATGTACAGACTTGATGGTGTGTAATGCAGTATGCATATAGGAAAGTATGCACATTGAAGAGGAATGCTCAAGCATGCCACCGAGATGTGTACAGACTTTTGTGTGCATGCGACAAGACGATGTACAGACTTGCTGTGCCTAGAGTTTGAGCATGAATGCATAATGCACAGACCTAATGTAACTATGCATGAACTTAACTCCACGAATCAACAAAGGTTGTACAGACTTAATGAAATGATGCACGAACTTAAATGCTAGTATTAACACAGGTTGTACAGACATTGTGTATTTGTGTATGTGTGAGGCAAAGCGATGCACTGACTATGTATATGAATGAAGAACACGGGCTGTACTGACTTGGTCGAGTGAAACAACAGAGGCTGTACAGAGTAGCCACCAAAGAATGTACAGACTTTGAGTTGATGCTACAAGGGTTACTCCGACTACATGAATGCATTAAGAGCCCTTTGTACCGAGTTCAACCTTGCACACGCCAAGTGTGTACTGACTCTTTTCTACATAAAATGAAATACTTCACTAACTTGCTGTGTACATGAAGCAAAAGAAATGCACTGACCATGTATATGCATGACTCAAAAGATGCACTGACTATAGATGCAGAATGAACACGCATCAACTTTCAATGCGTAAATAAAGTATGCACAGGCTTTGTCTAAGCTGGTTATCATGAAATGCACTTGAATGCATCGACTTCATATATGTTCGCAGTGCAACCAAAAACATGCACCAAGTATGGTTTGACCTAAATAAGGTATGTACCGAGTATGTATGTCTTAAACACAAGCAAGATGCTAAGTGAAATATGCACCGACTTGATCTGCCATGAACGCGTGTTGCAAGTGAACATATGCACTGACTCAATTATAAGAAGCACATGGTACATGAGTGTACCGACTTAAAAGTGAGCAGACTTAAGGACATGAGCTAGACAATGCACGGAATTAATGATCTAGACAATGCACGGACTTAATGATCTAGACAATGCACGGACTTAACTTATGCAAGCATGATACACCCAAGATATCATTACATCATCAATCCACAAGGGGCCTGGACCTAGCAGTCTCCCCATAACAGTTAGCATGGATCATCATCATTCATATGTGGTGGCACATTGAGTTGCTATCATCAAAACAACAACACCGTATCATCAAAGCACAAGGGGCACAACAGGAGTGACTACGAAGAAATCATTCAAAACCAAACATTCGATTTCTCCGAGTTTTGGTATGAGGCGGAGAACATAGGTCTGAAAACCACCGCACGCATGGTGAGAGTTCCAGGCAGACATAATCTTCCTTACTACATATCACCATTTGATATACCAAATACCCAGTTAATCTCAAATGTGCTCAAGCAATTATATTCAACCATTTAGACATTTTCAGCACAACAGCATAGAGGAACAACAGTTCAAGTTTTCATAATTAATACTTGTCATATGAACAATACCACCTTGTGATATAAGCTATTGCAGAGATTTAATTTCCACAGCAGAGAGTTAAGTTACCTGAGTTCAGTAGGCAACAGCCATATGCCTTCAAGCACCAAATTCACTAACCTCATGAAGGTCAGCACTTCAGCAGACTATTATAATGGCTCCAATTAAGATCAAAATTCTTTCTGTAGTTTTCAGCAAAGACATTAGCACAAGATGTACTTTCTTAGAAATGAGCCTTAGCCACATCTACAAATCAACTAGCTAGCAACTCCCCCTCACAATGTGCATGAATTTCACATTTGATATTTTGACAGAATATCATGCATCCTATGACTTATATGAACAAATGACTCATGGTACTAGGCGGAGGCACATTCTCACGCGTGGTGATATATTTCAGACAGGAATGACCTGCTCATCCTCAGGTCACCATTTAATATACCATGTAGTCATGCAATGATGATCAGATAGATGCAATGTAATCTCATAATAAAAATATATTTTTCATGATCCTTTTAGATGGATTTTCAGTTAAAACAAGCTTCAATTATTCAAAGAGAGCTCAAAATTTTATTTTCACACCTATGCCTTGAGTAGCCATTATTTTCCAAGCCTTCCACTTGGCCTCATGGCATTCCTGTAGCAAAATTATCATCTGCAAGATTTAGGTACCCAAGTCTTCTTGGGTCCTAGATGGTTAGTTGCACCTCTAGTGGGTGCTCTCCATATTTTCTGGGTAAGCATATCATCAAACTTCATTAAAGCACAGTCATGTGTGGTATGGCCAATCTTCCTATAGTTATGACAACAAATTGAAGACTTCAGATTTTTTTTATAAAAGTGAGCGTGGAATTTCTATGGGTTGGCAGGAATTTTCCTATCACTTTTTCTATTTGAAAATTTTCTTGAATTTTTAAATCCATTCATTCTAGTGCATGCATTCATTTCATCAAATTTCATAACATGACAATCGTGCATCTCATGTCCACGCTTCCCACAGTAATGGCATACAGTGCACTTAACATTTCTCCTATGAACATGAGTAATGATTCTATCATTTTTCATTTGAAAATAGAATTCCATTTTATGACCATATCTCCCACAATTACAACAAAACAACGATGCATTCCTAGCATATGGTCTTTGAGCATGAATTTTAGAATTTTCACATTTACTTTTTTCATTTGAAAATCTCCTTGAATTCTTGAAATAAGCTTTTCTATTGCATGCTTTCAATTCATCATTTTTCATTATAAAATAGTCCTGCATAATATGACCATGTTTACCATAATAAAAACAAGAGGCATTTTTGTTGGAAACATGGTGTTTAGCATTATGCTTCATAGCATTGATATTAGTACAAGCAGAATTGTTTTTCATCTTTGTGTCTTGATTCAATTTCTGCTTAACATTATATTTTTGGGTTTTCTTGATAGCTTGCTAAACCGAGTGAGCGTTTGAGGTACTAACTACATCCAAACTCAAGACAAAAGATATATACAGTTTGTTTTCAAACTTCTTTTTGTTCACCGGATTATAGCCCAACTCCTCTCTTTGGAAGTTGACCTTGGTTCCTAAGATTTTGTCTAGATTTTCTTTTCCTTCGACAAATTTAGACAATGCAGTATTCAATTCACTGATTTCATTTTCAAGGGATACAACATGCAATTCATAAGAAATAATCTCATTTTCACAGGAAATAACCTTTTTATTCAATGTGACATTGATGGTATTGTGGCTTTCTATTTCTTGTTGTAACAGACTCACATTTTAAGATTCTTGAACAACCACAATTTTTCCTTTTTCATGAGTGTTCAATTTAACAGGCAACACATTGTTTTGTTCTTTGAGTTTCTCAATTTCTTCAGTAAGATTCTTATTTAAACTTAACTCATCAAGAAGATGTTGACTGTTCTCACATTTCAACAGAGATTTTTTTTTTCAAGTTTTTCAAGACTTTTCAAGCTACTTTCAAGCAAAGATATCTGAATCAACATAGCACTATTTTCCTTTTTAAGTTCTTAAATTTTAGCCAATAAAGATTCTTTTTCAGTTTTCAAACTGCCAATTAGTTCCTTATTTACATTGACATGAAGCAGAAGAGTTTCATACAAGTTTTTGAATTCAGAACATTTATTATAGGAGGATACAGAATGTGTAATGTTCTGAACTACATTTTTCATTTTTCTATTTTCTGATTCAACCTTCTTATACTTATCTAACAATGTATCATAAGCATCCATAAGTTCTTCGAAAGAAATTTCCTCACCTTCAGAGTCTAGGTCTGAGCTTTCCTTGCTTGATTTGTCATGCTTGTCGGCCATCAAGCACGTGATGTTCTTCTTTTCTTCATGGTCCTCGATCAAGCAATTTAAGATCTCCTTGGCTATTCTGCATGAAGAAACAAATGGAAATTTATCAAGATCAATTGACGCTTTAAAAACATTTAAGAGCATAGAATTATCATTATGTTTCTTCTTATGCTCATAAGTCCATTCCGATTGATCTTTGGGCAACTCATATGAACCGTACATAACTGAATTCCAGAGTTTAGGATCAATGGTTTTAACAAATTGATTCATGCGCCCAAGCCATTCATTGAAATTTGAACCATGAAAACACAGAGGGAGTGGAGACTAGCTACTATTTGACATGATGCTTATAATGCTCGCCGATAGGGATCTCTCTATAGGTCGTTAGACCTCAAGAAGATAGAGTCGTGACTCTGATACCAATTGTTGGCTCGGTAGGCAAGCGGACAAGAAGGGAGGGTTGAGTTGTCCCCTAAGTGATATGGAAAATTTAAAACTAACTTCGCACAATTAAAAAGTATAACGAGATTGATAGAAATAAACTAAACAAAGTAGAATAAGTTCTCTCAATCTCGCCGAGCTCACTTGATCATGTAAATGGATTAAGCAAATAAACACATCACACAATGGAATCTAGACAATTAAGATTCACTGATTGAATAAACATTTGCTCATACTCACCGATCACACATGCATCAAATTAGCAATCAAACGACAATAAGGCAACCCACAAGGACACATTGATTTTTAAGGTGGTTCGGGACAACGACGGGCTCCCTATGTCCATCCCTTACCAAACCGGTAAGGCTTCACTCGCTAGAATACCAGCGCGGGGATAAATCTCTAACACGGAGCTAAGCTCTAACACACACACAGGATGACGCCTGCACACACACACGGGGACACACCCCAACACACACACCGAGACGGAGTCTCCAATATGATACGATGACCGGATCAACAACACACACACACGCTGCAACAAATGCAGCACCATACACACACGACCATACGCAAACAGTCACACACACATAGAATATCCTTTCAGTGTGCAGAAAAATTAAGACAAATATTCAAGACATGCTGAGACTAAAATATAACTCAAGACAAACATCACTAATAAGCAGAAATAAGATGTAGAGTTTATCCCCCTTTGATTTCCAAGGCCACAAGATGAAGATGCTTGAAGTTCAAGTCGGATGGAAGACGGATGATCACGATTTCACCATTTTCTTGATCCTCTCTTCATTCCGCTTCACTTTCTCTTCTACCTCAAGCTCCAGAAAGGCCTTGGAGGAGATGAAATCTCCCTCTCTTCTTCTCCATTTTCCTCACCTGCAAGATAGGAAATATAAGCTCATTAGGGTTTCATCTAACCGAATTCATAGGTCATGCATGTATATATATAAGGGAGAACAAAAGTCTAAGAAACCCTTTCTAGAACCTTCCAAAATGACCCTAATAGGTCTATTAAGAACCCAGGGGTAAATCGGTAAAAGATAAGACCCAAATGGATTGAGTTAGATGGGTTTCTAATGAGATTCGTCAAGCCGGATCCGGACGCCCGACGAAATCGGTTGACCGAAATTGGCCATCGGTCGGCCGAACTCTGAAACATTTCGGATCGGCCAACTCTGGCTATTTCAGTTGACCGAAGTCCTCAGGTCAGTCGACCAAACTCTAAGACATTTTCTATCTAGCCAACTCTGGCTATTTTCGTAGACCAAACCCTTCTTGCTGGTCGACCGAAATCCTACGTAATGCATTTAAACAAGGGAAATTATTCAGAAATCAAGCTCAATAGCCCCAAGTTAAAGAAGCCTGAATCATACTCATGAAAACCCACTAACAAGGAGTCTAAAAACACTTTGAAAACTTATCATCCACAACTAAGGATCAAGCTCATATTCCTATTCATTTATGCAATATGAATGAGCATTGAAAAACCAGATTCCCCAAGGATGATATAAAGGATTTGAACATTGATACCTTTACAAGCACATGCATAAGATGTATTGTCTTAATGCTAAGAATGCATGGGGTCGACTCCATCGTTTGGTCAATCGACTCTATGAAAAGGCACGATGGCCCATGCTAGAATTCAACATGAGAAATCAAATTCTATACAATGTGAGAATTTCATTCAACTCATTTCTGCCAAGGTTTTGCATGAGGAGTTCATAACACTTAGCTTGCTCAAAATACCTTATGAAGAATATGCATGAAGATACCAAATGAATATATGCGTCAAAATCACAAACATTATACTTCCTAAAAATGATTCTTCAGTTTGAACCAATCACACCTTTCAGTCTATTGATCAATGACAAACCAATTCATACACCATAAATTAATTCCACAAGTTCAAGCACATAAGAAATCAATCACAGCCGAAACTATAAAAGAAATCCAGCAGCAGTTGACTTTGCTTGAAGCAGAAGTCGACTCTCGCTTGAACAGAAATCACTTCAATGATCAATTGTAGAAATGTAAGGCCTCACCTGATTTTTCTGAAGAATATACATGAAGTTTACTACATGTTTGAATGATGGATAGCAAGGTGCGTATCCATGTAATCGTTTGACTCCAAATTGATGTCCACCATGATTTAGTTCCTGCATTGCAAGATAGTCAAGGTTAATGCATCAAGAATAGCACAAAGACCTTGTTCATTCTGAAAAGGCTTTGAAACCTCTTTGAAAGCCCCAGTTTTCTCAACCAAAAAACAACATCATATATCCATGCATCTAAACAACAAGTATGAGCCTCATTCAGACTAACTTACACCAAGGTTGATCTAAGATTCTTAAACATGTATGAACCTTAAAAACCCATGCAGAAGCCATGAAGTAAAGCAACTATTATCAATGGCACACACAAACCTAAAGTTTAGTTATCATCAAAATATCACAAATATCATATGCAAGGCACACAACAAAAATGTTGGGGATAAACTTCACAGGAGGATCGGCAAAGTCTGATGCGGGACGGACCACGGACACGACAAGCTCGCGATTGTCCCTTAGCGAGGGAAGCGTCAGACGTGCGCGGTTGAGAAACCGGCAGTGAGCTAGGGTGGTCGGCTCTCTCTCGTGCCCGGATCGGGTCACAGGACGGTCGCTCTCTCTCTCGCAGCAGCGGTGATACAACAATATATATATAGCTAACGGCCCTACAACATGATCTCTAGCAGCGGCATAAGAGATATATATGAATAGAGCAAATGCCGAGTAAGGGAGCGAATACGATACCTCCACGCTCTCGGCGTGGGGAAGACGGACCCGACCGAAACTCGTACTGCCGGAACAATAATACACGATTGATACAGTAATGAATCACTGCCCACTCCACGCAGGGAGGTAAAGGGCCACACAAGTGGGTCCGGGAGGACCGATTTCGGGTTGACGGGCGGCTTCTCGAGTAGCTTCGGCAGCACACGTACTCGCGACCGTGGGGCCCACGTACTGATCGGAGGGGCCGTGTGGGACCCGGTGGCACCGCTGTAGTGGGGTCACTTGGGGAAGCGCTCCCTGGGATGGCGGCATGCTGGAACGTCGACCGGAGGCCGGGCGGCTCCGATCCGCACCCGTCGGAAAAACTTCCCACGGATTTGCAACTTCTGTTTTCAGGCGCGCGCTCCGTAGAGAACGGACGCTGCGATCAGCCCCGATGTCGGATTGACACGAAACTAGCTCCGTTGGAAAGCTAACTTGAAATAATTCGATCTTAGACTAGAGAGAAAAAATGGATTGCTCCAGATCTGTCCTTGACCGAATTTCCAAGCTGCTATTGTACAGTGGCGGAAATCTCAGATCAGCAGGGAACTTTCTTGAGAGTTGCCTTTGACCGTGAGGTAGACGTCCGATTCAACTCCTGAGCTCTTCACCAAAGTTGTAGAGGTTTGAACAAGGAAAACGGCAATAATTCTAGTGGAAGGATTGGTGGAGGCTACGATGTATTATGGATTTTGGACTGACTGGTGATCGGATCTGGAAACAGGCTGATAGAACTGTAGATGGTTCGGAAAGGGAATTTCTAAAAATATGAAATGAGCTTTCAAAATTCCACGAAACATTGGTGGTAGAGAGGAAGGTGGACAGAACTTCCAATAAAATTGGGAGCTCCTGGGAAAATAAAAAAGTGTTCCGGATATGGAAAACTCAGGGTTGCTATCACTGTAGACAGAATCCTGGCAGATCTGGGATGACCTGAAGACCAAAAATGGGAAAATAGCAAATAAAGGAATTTTGACTTGAATTTTTTTGTGAAGATAGGGGTTCGAACGGGGAACCACTCCTGAAAATTTCAGCTCCAGAAGAGGTAGGAGGTGGGAGCAAAAATTCGGGGAAGATGCTTCTATCCTGGTTGGACAGAATACCGAAGACGATGGCGGTGGAGCGACGACGGCACGACGGCGGCGGCGGTGATCACCGGAGATGAACCAGAAGGTAGAGGGGAAGGGATAGAAGGTAGATCCACTCTAGAATTGGGGTTGAGAAGGGAAGAACACCAGGAGAGAGGGGAGGGGCGCAAGTAGCTCTTGGGCATTCAACAAATTTTCTATCATTCATTAATTTCCAAATGAAAAATACAAACTTTTATATGCTACATACCAAATCCAATCTCCACCATTGGATCTAGGGATGGGGAAGGGATGGTATAGATTAAATGTGATCAACACACACAAAAAAATAAACTAATGCAAGTGGAATGGGGCGCCCCATTTGCTAGGTGAAATGGTTGAATGGGTTGGTAGCCTACCTTGGAAATTTTTAACCACTTGTCTCCCATGTGGTCAATTGGCATTCCAACCTTCTAGATGGCCACCTAGGATGGTTGACCAGCCCCACAAGGATGACATGGACCAATGGGAAAGGGGTGAGGCCCCCCTAGCTAGACCTACTACATATTTGCACAAAAATCCACACAATCCAAGGGAATGACGCATTGGCTTACAATGCCTTACAATTGCGCATATGCTTTCCCATGGATATAAAAATAAACTAAAGGACATAAATGTAAAATAAAATGTACATGCTCGGCGTCGATTCCCATCAACTCTCCCCGGGTGGGAGGAACTCGACCCCGTCGAGTAAGGGGTGCGGCTGCTCGAGTACTCCAGCGGATCCGTCACCGTGCCAAGTAACGCGGGTATGCTCCACTCCAAGTGGCTATCACCTGCTCATTCCATATATACTCGATATGGACAAGCTGCTATGGGCTAGAGGTGGACACTCCGAGTGGGGCACTCTCAAAAGAGGAGGTGGCGGCTTGAAGACTCACTAGGAATCACTGCTGAGTCCCTGTAGGTTACTAGATCCGGGTGTAGATATAGAACCGATCCCATACTCATCGAGTGAGTCTACTCGATTCACACTCATAAGGGACTGACATCGATGAGCTTGCACAAGACACATGCAGATAGACATACCACACAAACAATCGACTCAAAACACACCACACAAACAAGCCACACAAAGAAAACATACTGACTCATATACGACCCTAGACACACCTAATGTTAGTCCGACCTATGCATAGGCGATGGTGGACCGGGACACCCGAATATGTGCCATGCATACACTAGATGTACTCGATGGTTGGAGGAAAGTTGGTCTTCTAGATATCCTACTTTGTACCACTCATGCATTGATGATATATGGGATTTGGGTGGGCAAGGGCTAGGAGAGTCGGATGTGGGTGTATCATGGACGGGCTTGGTGGGTATGGAGGACCCGGCCCGTAGGAAAGGGGTATGACAGTGGACTTCCCTGACAAGGTAGAATGGAAGTGATGGATCACTAGGCCCACTAGAGAAGGGGTCGAATGGGTCCAAGAATGTGTGGCCCTTTGATTTCTCCATTACATAGTCCCATGGGTGAAATCCATGAAGGTGTTGATCACCTCCATCCATCGTGGTAGATGGGACCGTGCATAGGAGAGATGACTCCTCCCTCGGAAGAAAAGTAATGAAGTCGGGCTCGTCCGATAGCGGGAGAAGTAGAAGAACCTTTGTGGTAACACAACCCACGGTGCATACGGAGGTAATGGACCCTATGGCCGGATGGGTGAAGCTACGACTAGTGGGTTGGTCGAAGCCTCGGACCAATAAATGCGTCAACTCACATTGCCAACCTAGACCAAGGATAAGGTCACCCAATGTGTCAACATGGTGACTAAATCGGAAGGTAGTATGGTAGGAGTTGACGGGCACTAAAGGTAAGGTGGGGTCCATTGATGGATATGGAGGTGGGACCAGGCCATCCTTGAGCCAACTAAGAAGAGGCTCGGCTATGTATAGCGTACCCGTTAGAATCACGGGAGACTCGGACCTCGGTGGCTCCAAATAAGATGGTTCCGAAATAAGATCGAAAGATGAGGGTGGCGGTAATGGAGCTCTTATGGGTGATGAAGGAATGTTCTCCTTGGGGAGAAAGGGTCCTTGGGGTGGCTCCGGGAAAATCCAATCTACCCCGGTAGACAATCGATCTAGGTTAGTACTAAACTGATCTAGGCTTGTATTCAACCCCTTAATTGCTCCCATAATGGCTCGGAACATTCCGACCACTTCATCGGCACTATGGACTCGAGATGCGGCCATGGTTGCAAAGATGGGGTTGGGTCCCCTAGGAATGGATATGCAAGGCTATTTTTTTGTTTTTTTTAATGCAAGCACCTAGACACGACTTAGAATGAGATGCACATACAAAGTTAAAATGACACTCGACTACACACCTAGACAAAACCAAGATTCGGTACGTGGCGGAGTTAATCGATCTGAAGATCACTCGCGCAAGTGTGTGGCCTTCCCGATAGGCATAGCCTAACGTTCGGACAACACCTTTTTATATAACGAACAATGGTATGCGGATGCAACTGTTGAAGTTAGATGGAAGGCTCTATCACCATAGGATGTGGATCTAGAGGGGGGGGTGAATAGATCAACTGGCTATTTAAAAAATTAGGCCTAGAATCAAATGCGGAATTAGAAGAACACTAAACGAACACAACCAATGCACCGAATGAAACACACAAGATCTGCTGAACAAGCAATCAAACACACGAGAGGCACAAGGCTTTTAGGTGGTTCGGTCAATCCGACCTACGTCCACCCCACATTCAACTCGAATGTGGATTAATGCTGATATACAGCTTCAATCTGCTGAGCTCTACAGCTTGCCAACAACGGCTGGGGCTTACAGCTTATCCCGACCAGAGGAGCACCCTCTGCAACAGCTGAGCATCACAGCTTGCTCTGCTGGGCACTACAGCTTAGCCGACCAGAGGAACACCTCTGCAACCCGCTGCCTCACAGCTTGAAACCGCTGACTAACAGCTTGATAGAACAAGAGTTTTCAAAGAGAAAATAGCAAGACTGAAAACAAACAAAACACAGTCGAATGGAAGAAAACCAAAACGACTGTAGCTCAAAGTTGAGCAATATCAGATCTGGTAACTGGACCAAGAGACTAATTCATAAGCTCTCACAATAACACTCTCAACTCATCTCCTCTCTCTTTCTTCTTCTCTCCTTTTCTTCTTCTCTGCTTTTCTTCTCTCATAGTGGATCTCGGTGGCTGCTGTTTCAGACTGGATGTATAGACTTTGCCAACTTCGATCAGCCTTTACAGAAGATGAAGACTGATATATATAACAGCAGCAGGTGGATAAGGGCGCGTGGCTTCCACGTTTTCCCACCCAAGGAATTCTTTCAGATTTGAGGTGCTTCCATCCACGTGGCAGCATCTGGTCACCTCGTCCTCCTGGGATCACGAGCCATGTCAGCAATCTCAGTAGAGAATCCCTGTCAGACAGAGTATCGGATGATCAGATTAAATAACAACTCTGTATAAACTTATCAGAAGAACTGCGTTGAATAGACTTCATATAAGTGTAAGCTATGTACAGACTTGCTGTATGATGCAACCGCTGTACAGACTTTGGTGATATGAAGACTGTCAATGTATAGACTAAGTGAAGATCAATGCACTGTGTAGATTTCAGTGAGAAGATGCAATGTGTAGACTTCAGTGAGACTCAATTGAAGACCGAAGATATATAGACTTCAGAACTGATGCACGATGTACATACTTCATGAGACTCGAATGAAGACAAGAGATGTATAGACTTCACAGCTGATGAATGCAATGTACAGACTTGCAATATGTGAAGGAGTTGAGTGTATAGACTTCACGATGTGAAGACTTGTCAACAAATGACTGTACAGACTTGAGGTGAAGATCGATGCATAGACTTTCTGAAAGAACGTCTGTATAGACTTGAAGCAATGGAGAACATCAACTGTATAGACTTTGAAATGCAACGTAGGCAAAGGCATCGATGTATAGACTTCGAACACCTCTTGAGCTCTGCATAGACTTTGCAGTCACCAGGCGATGTATAGACTTTGGAAAAACAGAAGCCTGTATAGACTTGGAAGATCAAGACACTAAGGAAGACGGATAATGTACAGACTTGCTGTAACAGTCTGATGTACAGACTTCATGAAACTCTAGACACTGAATGTTGTACAGACTTAGCCCATGCAATGAGATGCTGAATGAGACGCTGGACTTTGTACAGACTTTGCCCAATGCCTGAGACGCTAACAAAGACGGACGATGTTCAGACTGGCTGAAAGACCGATATACAGACTTTGCCCAAATGCATGAGACGCTAACTAAGACGCTGGACTCTGTACAGACTTGAGCGATGTATGGGCTTAGCTTCGTGCAAGCTACAGTACAATGTATGGACTTTGAAGTTCAACTGGTGAGTGTACAGACTTCACCAATGAGACGCTCACTGTACAGACTTTGCCTTAGACTATAAATGAGACGGACAGTGTATAGACTTGGCCAATGCACTGTGGATGTATGTACTTTGACGCCTGCATGCTATGCAATGTACACACTTGGTGACTTCGCATGTTGTGCAATATGTAACCTGTGTATGGACTTGTCGTGCCTACACATGGCGTTGTGCACACTTGCTGCCTGATGCTCATGTGTAGACTTTGATGCCCAACAGCGATGTACCTGATGCTAATGTGCAGACTTTGATGCCCAATCATCGATGTATAAACTTTGAGACTTTGAGTGTGTGTTCAGTGTGAAAACAAGATAAAATGCATATAACACACAGACAATCTGATAAAGTAATTTCATCAAAACATAAACAGTGTTGCCAATCAATTAAAACAATGTGTTGCCATATGAAGTAAAGTTACATGTCAACACCATCAACACATAGGAGTCACAACAATCTCCCCCTTTTTGATGATGGCAACCCCCTATCATGTAGAGTAGCAACATCCTGTCATACAGATGTAATTTTTTGATGAACGACATGATTTGTTATTCAGATTGTTATGCAGATGCATGTAGATGCTATGAATGACATGTTGCATGCTACAAAATGTAAGCAACTCCCTGCTAACAAAATTTCCCCCTTTTGCCATACCATGATGCAGATGCATACACTCCCCCTGAATTCAGAATTCTCAATTCTAAAATCTCGCCCTGAACTGAAAGAATGAATTCAGACAATATTCTCCCCCTTTGCCATCAACAAATAGGAGGGAAAGTGAGTGCAAGTGAAGGAAAAAGAAAGTACAGTTGACTGGCATTCTTAGTAAGTAGTTCAGAAATTAAGCAACTAAAGCACAGAACCTTCAGTCATATGAACTGAGAAACGGCTTAGAAATTGAAATTCTGGTTTAAAGGTTATAAAAAAGAGAGTTCATGCACTACATTCATTGGATAAGGTAGATGTGCATGATAAAATAATAAACCAGAGTCATATTTACATGAGGGATTCAGTTTCAGAATATCTTACTTTCATAGACTCAGTAAAATGTGTTAAGAGAAACCAGGTCATGTATTGAAATAAAACAATTGACATCCATGAAATTTCGTTGAAGGAACAGCATTTTTCAGTATTATTTCATTCAGGGCATTCAGGTACCAAAAGTCTTTTTACGTAAGGGTATACGTTTATCAGACGCCAATACCCCTAGATACTCAACATGATGGACCAGCTTGCCTATGATCAAATTCAATTGAATTGATTGACACCTTTTTGTGTGAGGGTACACGTTTATCAGACGTCAGTTACCCCCAGGTTCTCAGTGAAAATAACATACTGTTTTGATCATTTTATACAGAGATAGCTGATACACCTCATGACATGAGTGGTGTCCACTTCTTTGATGGATCGCTCAGTTTCTCAGTAATTTACCAGTCATTGCCCTGTCAATGCTATTTTTCAAATAATTTTCAATGTTTTTCATATCTTTCTTAGCTACCCTTTATTTGTTTCAGAATGACTTGTTTAAGGACAATACACACACCTAGCTTCTCTAACATGATTTCAGATGAGTTTTCAGATTTCAGATATAATTAGCTTTGTCTGACATGAAATAAGATAAGGTTGAGAGCTTTATCAATTTTCAGCATCCTTATTTACTGATTGTAGTCTTTCAACTCTAAAGATTATAAATTTTAAACCATTAAGTCAGTCTTTAAGTAATTAAAGTTCTTATGAAAGAAGAAATCTATTTTCTATTGCTTAATATTAGAACTGACTAAAAGATTGCCATACTGTCAGACTCAATCATTCAGAGTTCAAGGCGTCTACGCATCAGTTGAAGAGGCAACAGTATAAGACACTGAGATAGTGTCAGTGCGTCGACTCCATGCTATTGCAGCGTCAACTCATCAGAATAAAGAGACAGAGATATTCATAGATCTAGTTCACTGCGTCAACGCCACATTATAGCAGCGTCGACGCAGCAATTCACTTTGAAATTCTTACAAGACTCCCCCTGTCTATATGCATGCAATTTTTGCAAAAGATGACAGATCAGATGATTTTTTGAAGTTCATGCTTACTCAGAGTATCTTATCGTGCAGTATGACCCATGCAGAAATATAGACATATCATGCATCTAGACATATATATGCAATGATGATCATGAGTGCAATAAAAATATGAGAGTCATGCATTATCATAAGTCTGTTGCACAATATTTATTCAATCTATCAACAGCAAGTACAAATCAGAAGTTTATTCAAAGCAGCTCAAAAGTTTTATTCAAGTCAACAAAGAGTTCATTCATTATGCTGAAATTTACACAAGCCAAGTTCTCTTCTAAAAAATTTAAAATTTTCATTTCCAAGTGGCTTAGTAAAGATATCAGCAACTTGTTTGTCTGTTTCAGTGAAGTCCAGTTCAATTTCCTTTTTGTTCACAGCATCTCTTAGAAAATGAAATTTTATTTCTATGTGCTTAGTCCTAGAATGATGAACAAGATTTTTAGCAAGGCATATGGCACTAGTATTATCACATAGAATTGGAATACATTCCAGTTTTATCTGATAATCATCTAGTTGGTGCTTAATCCAAAGCACTTGGGCAGCACAATTATCTGCTGCAACATATTCAGCCTCAGCTGTAGACAAGGCTACAGTGTGTTGCTTCTTAGATGCCCAAGATACTAGACAGCCACCAAGGAATTGACAGTAGCCACTAGTGCTTTTTCTATCTACTCGACACCCAGCATAATCAGCATCAGTGTAAGCTAGAAGCTCTAACTCACACCTAGCAGGATACCATAATCCTAGCTCTTGGGTGCCTAGCAGATATCTAAAAATCCTTTTCACTGCTTTAAAATGATTTTCTTTAGGACTGGCCTGAAACCTAGCACATAATCCTACAGCGAATTGAATATCAGGCCTAGATGCTGTTAAGTAGAGAAGGGATCCGATCATACCTCTGTATAACTTCTGGTCAAATGGGTTACCTTTAGTGTCTTCATCCAAGCTTGTAGAGGTACCCATTGGAGAAGCTATCTCTTTAAGGTTATCCATCTTGTATTTCTTGAGTAGATCCCTTGTGTACTTGGACTGAGTGATAAACATTCCATCCTTTGTTTGTGTAACCTGCAGTCCAAGAAACAATTTGAGCTCACCCATTGAGCTCATTTCAAACTCATTAGTCATTGTTTCAGAAAATTCCTCACACAATTTGGGGTTAGTTGACCCAAAAATGATATCATCCACATAAATCTGTACAATAAGAATTTCAGAATGACTCACCTTTGTAAACAAGGTCTGATCAACTACTCCTCTAGTGAAATTTTGATCAGTGAGGAACTTGCTCAACCTGTCGTACCAAGCTCTGGGAGCTTGCTTAAGACCATAGAGAGCTTTATTTAATTTGTAAACATGATTAGGGAAATCTAGACATTCAAACCCAGGGGGCTGTCTAACATAGACATCTCATTAATTTCCCCATTCAAGAATGCAGATTTTACATCATCTGCTGGAGGATTATACCTAGGGAACATGCATAAGCTAATAAAATTCTAACAGCTTCTAATCTGGCTACAGGGGCAAATGACTCTTCAAAGTCAATACCAAACTCCTAGTTGTACCCCTGAGCAACAAGTCTGGCTTTATTTTTAACAATATTCCCTAATTCATCAGATTTATTCCTGAAAACCCACCTAGTCCCTATGACTGTTCCATGATCAGGAGGTGGGACCAAGTGCCACACCTTGTTCCTGTCGAACTGATTAAGCTCCTCATGCATGGCATTAATCCAATGCATATCCTTGAGGGCACAGTCAATGGACTTGGGTTCAATTTGAGAGACAAGAGCATATGCATTTAATTCATCCTGAATTCTAAAGTGACCTCTAGTTCTAGGGGGATCATTCAGATTGCCAATGACATTATTCACAGGGTGATCTTTAAGATATCTAATATTAACAATCTGAGTTTCAGAAATTTCACTTACCTCCCCCTGAACTTCAGGTTCTTCTTCATTTTGCTCTTCTTTATCTTCCTCACCATCAGACTGGTCTGCAGAGTTTTCATCTTTCAAAATGTTCCCATCTTTGTTCTTGAAATAACCATGGTTGGTTTCCATCAAGGTTTCATCAAAGATAATGTGTGGAGATTCTTCAACAATTTTTGAGTTTAAATTGAACACTCTATAAGCCCGGGTGTTTCCAGAATAACCGAGGAAGATTCATGGTTCACCTTTTGGCTCAAATTTATCAAGGTCCCTCTTGTCATTTATATGTATAAAATATTTACAACCAAAGACCTTGAAGTGGGCGATTGAAGGTTTCCTACCTCTCAAAATCTCATAAGGGATTTTCTGGGTGGAAGGTCTTACCATTGCCCTGTTAATTACATAACAGGCTGTGTTGACTGCTTCAGCCCAGAATTTTCTTGGCAGTTGACCTTCAACTAAGAGAGTTCGACCCATTTCTACTAGAGTTCTGTTCCTCCTTTCGACAACACCATTCTGCTCAGGTGTCCTGGGTGAGGAGAACTTATGATGAATCCCACTTGACCTGCAAAATTCTTCAAAGTGTGAGTTTTCAAACTCACCTCCATGATCAGTCAAAATATTTTCAATTTTTTGATTTATTCTTATACAGAACTCCTGAAATTCTGAGAATGCATCACTCTTATTAGATAAGAAATAAATCCAAGTATACCTAGAAAAGTCATCTACCATAACAAACCCATACCTCCTCCCTGATAAGCTGACAGATCTGGTTGACCCAAAAAGGTCCATGTGTATCAGCTCATAAGGTTTGGAAGACAGATTTTCAGTTCTAGACTTAAATGACTTTCTAGTTATCTTTGATTGAGTGCATGCATCACAGATTTTATTTTCTTTCTTGAAGGAAACTTCAGGAAGTCCTCTAACCATGCTATACTTGTTTAGTTTATGCAAAATGGTATAACTAGCATGGCCTAACCTACGATGCCATAAAAATGCTAAATCTTCTCTATTGGCAGTAAGACATAGGTTAGAATGCTGAATATCATCTAGATCTATCATGTATGTGTTATTTATTCTTTTTCCAGAGAATTTTATAATTTCTGAATCAGGTTCAAAAACCTTGCAGCATTGAGAATCAAATAAAACCTTATGACCCTTATCACACAACTGGCTGATACTAAGTAAATTGTAAGCTAACCCTTCAACCAGCATAACATCATCAATGCAGCAGGTAGAACACTTACCTACCTTACCTGATCCAATGATCCTACCCTTTGTGTTGCTTCCAAAGGTGACAAGGCCTCCTAGCTTTTCAGTTAGCATGCAAAACTTGGCCTTATCTCCTGTCATATGCCTGGAGCAGCCACTGTCCAAGTACCACAAGTTGCTCTTGGCTGCCAGGCATACCTGCACACACAATTAGGGCAAAGAGTTTGGAACCCAAGTCTGATTGGGCTCCAATGCAGATGAAGTGCAAGTAAAGAAAGAGAGCATGTTTTGGGAATCCACATTTGTTTGAAGCAGTTCTGTTCAGTGGATTTTCCAGATTTCTTTTTGTTTTGCCTTTTCTTGTTGACTTTCTTCTTATATGCACCAACAGAGTTATTCACAGAATTGTTGTTATTGTGCCAATGCTTCGGCCATGTTGCATTCATAAAGTTTTGGCCATAGTAGTTCCTGGGCTGGCTGTGGAAATGTTGGTAATTCCTAGGCATCCGACTACCATACCCATTTTCCCAATTTCTGACATAGGGTCTGTAAAAGTGTGTAGGTTGATGAACATACCCTGTATACATCCCTTGAGTTCTAGTCCACCCACGCCCATTAGGATAGATTGGCTGTGTGGGGTAGTAGGACTGAACTCTAGGTGGATTGAATTTGTTGGGCTGACTTCTGAAAGTATTTTGTCTTCCCTGCACCCTTGACCCTACTGACCTATTCATAGGTTTTGGTTGTGTCCTTTTCTGTGATGATGGTGGTGAAGACTTTTTGGCATTGACATGGGTTTGTTTACCTGAGTAGGCTGACCACTAACCTTGGGTTGAGCACTAGAGCTAGGTTTGGAAGTCCCAATTCTACTAGGCTCACCTACTTTCTATTTGCCCTTCTCCTCTGCATTTAGCCTTTTCAGATTCAAATTTGTCTTTACAACATTATTAGAATTCATGTTGATCAGAGGTCCTTTCTCCTTTTATGCAACAAAGGAAATAGTTTTCATTCCAAAGCTTTTAGTTGCACCAAAGTTGAATCCTAGGCCCTCTCTTCTGAAATTTACCTTTGACCCCAATAATGCATCTAAATTTTCAGATCCTTGGGTCATTTTCTCAATTGTTTTTAGCTTTCCTCATTATCTTTCTGAACTTCATCAATAGAATTTTTTAACTCATTATTCACATTGAGGACAGCTTCATATTTTTCAGAAACAATTTTTATCTCATTTTCATAATTCTGAATTTTCAGTTTCCATGCATCAATTTCATTGTCTAATCTCACATTTTCTTCCTTAGAAATTTTCAGTTCTTTATTGATTTCTTCAAATTCAGAACATGTGAGTTTCAGCTTACTGTTTTCAGTTTCTAAGCAGGTAAGTTTATCAGATAATGAAGTATCATTTTGCATAATTTTAATTTTTCTTCGTAGATGCCTGTTTTCTTTTCTGACCTCATCTACTCAATCAGTAAGTTCATCATAAGTAACCATCCAATCAGTAATAGTAAAATTTTCATAGCGAGAGGATACCTCATCAGATTCTTCCTCTCTATCTTCTGAGCTGGTTGCCATGAGACAGATTGGCTTCTCAGCTTCAACTTCACTATCCGAAGTGACGCTCAAAGATCCCTCGTCCTCATCACTCCAGGTACTCACCATAACTTTCCCTTTTGTGTTCTTCTTCTTGGACTTATCCTTGAGGTTCTGATTTGTCGGACATTCAGCTTTAAAGTGACCCGCCTTCCTGCATTGATAGCAAACATTAGTTTCACCTTTCTTTACAGGGTTTAATTTATACCTTGTGTCTCGGCGGCCACTGTTGGGATTTCTTTGGCTGAATCTTCTTCCTTCCTTCTTGAGAAATCTCCGGAATTCCCTAGTAATCATGGCAATATCAGCAGTTGCCACTTCTTCTTTAGACAAGCTCTCTTCAGTTGATGATCCGTTGGGGCTGGATCGACTGGATCTGCTAGCACCAGCCTTCAGAGCTATAGGCTTCCTCTTTCTGTCAGCCTCCTCTATCTTCGGCATATTCATCTCATAAGCCATTAGAGATCCGATCAGCTCAGTCGCCTTAGTATTGTGCAGATCTCTTGACTCTTCCATAACTGTGGCCTTGGTGTGCCAAATTGGAGTCAAGGATCGCAAGATCTTCCTGACTACATCATACTCAGAATATTTTTTTCCCGAAGCCTCTGAGACCATTTGTGATAATAGTCAGCCGGGCATACATTTCTTTGATCGTCTCATTAGGCTTCATCTTGAAGGCTTCATATTCTGAAACCAGTAGATTAGTCTTAGTCTCTCTGACTTGTGAAGTCCCCTCATAGATGACTTCAAGTGCATCCCACATTTCCTTCGCTGAGGAGCAGGCAGATATTCGTGAGAACTCGGTGGGATGCAGAGAGCACTGGATTGCATTGATTGCACTCCAGTTGAGCGTGGACCTTCTAATTTCTTCCTTGGTCCATACATCTTCATTTGGGGACAGCTCGAAAGGTCCCTTGCTAACCACCTTCCAAATTTCATAATCTTTAGCCCTCAAGAATACCTACATACGGTGCTTCCAATATGCGTAGTTGGTTCCATCGAAGTACGGGGGCTTGGATGTGGAGTGTCTTTCAGCTATCATCCCTCTTCCGTCCATCTGTGCTTATCCTCTTCGGGCGGTAAGTCCCTGTAGAAGAGTCTAGTTCTGATACCAAATGTTGAAGTTAGATGGAAGGCTCTATCACCACAGGATGTGGATCTAGAGGGAGGGGGTGAATAGACCAACTGGCTATTTAAAAATTAGGCCTAGAATCAAATGCGGAATTAGAAGAACACTAAACGAACACAGCGAATGCACCGAATGAAACACACAAGATCTGCTGAACAAGCAATCAAACACACGAGAGGCACAAGGCTTTTAGGTGGTTCGGTCAATCCGACCTACGTCCACCCCACATTCAACTCGAATGTGGATTACTGCTGATACACAGCTTCAATCTACTGGGCTCTACAACTTGCCAACAACGGCTAGGGCTTACAGCTTATCCCGACCAGAGGAGCACCCTCTACAACAGCTGAGCATCACAGCTTGCTCTGCTGGGCACTACAGCTTAGCCGACCAGAGGAACACCTCTGTAACCCGCTGCCTCACAGCTTGAAACCGTTGACTAACAGCTTGATAGAACAAGAGTTTTCAAAGAGAAAATAGCAAGACTGAAAACAAACAAAACACAGTCGAATGGAAGAAAACCAAAACGACTGTAGCTCAAAGTTGAGCAATATCAGCTCTGGTAACTGGACCAAGAGACTGATTCACAAGCTCTCACAATAACTCTCTCAACTCATCTCCTCTCTCTTTCTTCTTCTCTCCTTTTCTTCTTCTCTGCTTTTCTTCTCTCATAGTGGATCTCGGTGGCTACTGTTTCAGACTGGATGTATAGACTTCGCCAACTTCGATCAGCCTTTACAGAAGATGAAGACTGATATATATAACAGCAGCAGGTGGATAAGGGCGTGTGGCTTCCACGTTTTCCCGCCCAAGGAATTCTCCAGATTCAAGGTGCTTCCATCCACGTGGCAGCATCTGGTCACCTCATCCTCCTGGGATCATGAGCCATGTCAGCAATCTCAGTAGAGAATCCCTGTCAGACAGAGTATCGGATGATCAGATTAAATAGCAACTCTGTATAGACTTATCAGAAGAACTGCGTTGAATAGACTTCATATAAGTGAAAGCTATGTACAAACTTGCTGTATGAAGCAACCACTGTACAGACTTAGGTGATATGAAGACTGTCAATGTATAGACTAAGTGAAGATCAATGCACTGTGTAGACTTCAGTGAGAAGATGCAATGTGTAGACTTCAGTGATACTCAATTGAAGATAGAAGATATATAGACTTCAGAACTGATGCACGATGTACATACTTCATGAGACTCGAATGAAGACAAGCGATGTATAGACTTCACAGCTGATGAATGCAATGTACAGACTTGCAATATGTGAAGGAGTTGAGTGTATAGACTTCATGATGTGAAGACTTGTCAACAAATGACTGTACAGACTTGAGGTGAAGACCGATGCATAGACTTTCTGAAAGAACGTCTGTATAGACTTGAAGCAATGGAGAACATCGACTATATAGACTTTGAAATGCAACGTAGGCAAAGGCATCGATGTATAGACTTCGAACACCTCTTGAGCTCTGCATAGACTTTGCAGTCACCAGGCGATGTATAGACTTTGGAAAAACAGAAGCCTGTATAGACTTGGAAGATCAAGACGCTAAGGAAGACGGACAATGTACAGACTTGCTGTAACAGTCTGATGTACAGACTTCATGAAACTCTAGACACTGAATGCTGTACAGACTTAGCCCATGCAATGAGACGCTAAATGAGACGCTGAATGAGACGCTGGACTCTGTACAGACTTTGCCCAATGCCTGAGATGCTAACAAAGACGGACGATGTTCAGACTTGCTGAAAGACCGATGTACAGACTTTGCCCAAATGCATGAGACGCTAACTAAGACGTTGGACTCTGTACAGACTTGAGCGATGTATGGGCTTAGCTTCGTGCAAGCTACAGTTCAATGTATGGACTTTGAAGTTCAACTGGTGAGTGTACAGACTTCACCAATGAGACGCTCACCGTACAGACTTTGCCTTAGACTATAAATGAGACGGACAGTGTATAGACTTGGCCAATGCACTGTGGATGTATGGACTTTGACGCATGCATGCTATGCAATGTACACACTTGGTGACTTTGCATGTTGTGCAATGTGCAACCAGTGTATGGACTTGTCGTGCCTACACAGGGCGTTGTGCACACTTGCTGCCTGATGCTCATGTGCAGACTTTGATGCCCAACAGAGATGTACTTGATGCTAATGTGCAGACTTTGATGCCCAATCAGCGATGTATAAACTTTGAGACTTTGAGTGTGTGTTCAGTGTGAAAATAAGATAAAATGCATATAACACACAGACAATCTGACAAAGTAATTTCATCAAAACATAAATAGTGTTGCCAATCAATCAAAACAATGTGTTGCCATATGAAGTAAAGTTACATGTCAACACCATCAACACATAGGAGTCACAACAGCAACCATAGACGGACTTAGACAATGACTAGACGTAAATGACACACTTTTTTTTTGAAGTTTTACAAATGACTACCCTAGACTCAACCATGCTCTGATACCAAATTGATGCGGGACGGACCACAGACACGACAAGCTCGTGATTGTCCCTTAGCGAGGGAAGCGTCGGACGTGCGCGGTTGAGAAACTGGCAGTGAGCTAGGGTGGTCGGCTCTCTCTCGTGCCCGGATCGGGTCACAGGACGTTCGCTCTCTCTCTCGCAGCAGCGGTGATACAACAATATATATATAGCAAATGGCCCTACAACATGCTCTGTAGCAGCGGCATAAGAGATATATATGAATAGAGCAAATGTCGAGTAAGGGAGCGAATATGATACCTCCACGCTCTCGGCGTGGGGAAGACGGACCCGGCCGAAACTCGTACTTCCGGAACAATAATACACGATTGTTACAGCAATGAATCACTGTCCACTCCACGCAGGGAGGTAAAGGGCCACACAAGTGGGTCCGGGAGGACCGATTTCTGGTTGACGGGCGGCTTCTCGCGTAGCTTCGGCAGCACATGTACTCGCGACCGTGGGACCCACGTACTGATCGGAGGGGCCGTGTGGGACCCGGTGGCACCTCTGTAGTGGGGACACTTGGGGAAGCGCTCCCTGGGATGGCGGCATGCTGGAACGTCGACCGGAGGCCGGACGGCTCCGATCGGCACCCGTCGGAAAAACTTCCCACGGATCTGCAACTTCTGTTTTCAGGCGCGCGCTCCGGCGAGAACGGACGCTGCGATCAGCCCCGATGTCGGATTGACACAAAACTAGCGCCGTTGGAAAGATAACTCGGAATACTTCGATCTAGGACCAGAGAGAAAAAATGGATTGTTCCAGATATAGCCTTGACCAAATTTCCAAGCTGCTGTTGTATAGTGGCCGAAATCTCAGATCAGCAGGGAACTTTCATGAGAGTTGCATTTGACCGTGAGGTAGACGTCCGATTCAGCTCCTGAGCTCTTCACCAAAGTTGTAGAAGTTTGAACAAGGAAAACAGAAATAATTCTGGTTGAAGGATTGGTGGAGGCTACGATTTATTATGGATTTTGGACTGACTGGTGGTCGGTTCTGGAAACAGGCTGATAGAACTGTAGATGGTTCGGAAAGAGAATTTCTAAAAATATGAAATGAGCTTTCAAAATTCCACGAAAAATTGGTGGTAGAGAGGAAGGTGGACAAGAACTTCCAATAAATTTGGGAGCTCCTGCGAAAATAAAAAAGTGGTCCGGATCTAGAAAACTCCGGGTTGCTGTCACTATAGATAGAATCCTGGCAGATCTGGGATGACCTGAAGACCGAAAATGGGAAATAGCAAAAGAAGGAATTTTGACTTGAATTTTTTTGTGAAGATAGGGGTTTGAGAGGGGCACCACTCCCGAAAATTTCAGCTCCAGAGGAGGTGGGAGGTGGGAGAAGAAAATCTATGAATATGCTTCTATCCTGGTTGGACAGAGTACCGAAGACGATGGCGGTGGAGCGACGGCGGCACGACGGCGGCAGCAGCGATCACCGGAGATGAACCATAAGGTAGAGGGGAGGGGATAGAAGGTAGATCCACTCTAGAATTGGGGTTGAGAAGGGAAGAACACCAGGAGAGAGGGGAGGGGCGTAAGAAGCTCTTGGGCATTCAACAAATTTTCTATCATTCATTAATTTCCAAATGGAAAATACAAGCTTTTATATGCTACACACCAAATCCAATCTACACCATTGGATCTAGGGATGGGGAAGGGATGGTCTAGATTAAATGTGATCAACACACACAAAAAAATAAACTAATGCAAGTGGAATGGGGCGCCCCCTTGACTAGGTGAAAGGGTTGAATGGGTAGGTAGCCTACCTTGGAAAATTTTAACCACTTGTCTCCCATGTGGTCAATTGGCATTCCAACCTTCTAGATGGGCACCTAGGATGGTTGACTAGCCCCACAAGGATGACATGGACCAATGAGAAAGGGGTGAGGGCCCCCTAGCTGGAACTACTACATATTTGCACAAAAATCCACACAATCCAAGGGAATGACGCATTGGCTTACAATGCCTTACAATTGCGCATATGCTTTCCCATTGATATAAAAATAAACTAAAGGACATAAATGCAAAATAAAATGTACATGCTCGGCGTCGATTCCCATCAAAGTCGTTAAAACGTTGAGCTATGAGTATGCTTAGTTCACTCCACCCTTTCGGTGATTTCAGACCATCTTCGGAATGTTATGCTTGTTATGTTGCCCCTTAAATTTGGACTTGTAATGTAGGGCTTTCTTTATCTTAACCAAGCACGATCACGACCAGGCTTTTTTTATTTGTTCCCTTTTGGGATTCTTTTTTCTTTTCATTCCTTTCCTCGTGATTTTGGGAATTTTGCTCCCCTTTTTTTGACTTTGATTTTTTTTTGTTTGCCTGCGGGGACACTATTCTCTTCACGTGCTCTGGTCTCATTTTACAAGGAAGGTGAGTCCTACTCTCACCTGAGGGTATAGTGTTTCAACTGCTGAGCTCAACGCCTTAAGGGAACGAACTGTTTTGATCGGTTGAAAAGAGAGGAAAAAGAGAGGATTTTAGAGTCTTCAAGAAATCTTCGGGATAGACTCCCATTTTAGGCCATTGCCATATTTTGAAACCAGGTGAGTGTGTGCATATTGCCTGCCCCTTGGAGCATTAGCAACTTAGCTAGATAGAATTCCCCTCGGTTCCGATAGATCAAAATCCTAATCCACTGAGGCTTTAATGCAACCTAACCTTAATCATGCATGATGGGATGGAGAGTGAAATGTATGGCAATTGTCAAACTGTTGATTTTCTTTGATTTTTGATTTTTTTTGGAATTTTAGGATTGATTTTTTTTTTAGATTTTGGGTTACTAGCTATGTACAAGGGTTCCTATAGAGTGGACGGTGTTGTCTGGGCACTCTGTGGACTGCTGGATGGAGGAAGAAGAGCAATCCACCTCTTTAGTAGGCTGGAAACAAGGTTCAAGTGGATGGGAAGCAAGTATGCGGCCATGGACGCGACCCCTATACCTATTAGGATTAATGGGCTCTTTGACTTGAATATGTTCGGCCACAGGAGGCGGGTTAGATTGTTCCTCATCTTGTAACAGTTTTATTGAATTCATTAAACTAAACATTAAGATTTGAGTTAACAAATTATAACTTTTAGCTAGACCTGACCAAAGTTGGTTGGGAACTTGGGTGCCCTTATCCTTCTTGTGTGACGTAGCCGAAGGTTTGGATTCTTCTAAATCTAACCTATTATGTACAAGGCAAATGCCTCTGGCAGGGCTATTGATTGGAGCTGTGTGATTAAAGGTGGAGGATGAAGGTTCTTGAATTGGGGAATCATGATCTGAGAGTTTTGCCCCTATAGTGGGCTTCTCAATGATAGCTTCAGGCTTTTCTTTTTGAAATTGATCAGCTTTGAAGATGGAACCTCCTTTGAAGAACGTGAACAAGGGGAATAGAAAAGAGAGGAGGACTAACAAAGTCGGTTCTCCTTTTGCTTCATGAATTTCTTCTTGGGTTATCGAGTAGGACAAGGATTCTTCAAAGAATAGTTTTGATAAACCCAAATCCTCTATGTCTACATCACGGGGCTATTCTTTTGGATCCACGTGTTCATCTTCATTGCATATTTCTACATTGGCGATTCCCTCTTCCAGTGGACGAGACTCCTTTACAAAATGATCATGCAGATTCCACCTTGTTGATTCATATTTACTTACCTTAGTTGGTTGACACACTAATCCAATTTTTTTGATTATTCCATTCTCCTCAATCGGCTCTTTAATTCCTTGTTCTTCTTTTCCTAACCCTGCACCAGATGTATAACCCATCTTGGACATTATGTGCCATCTTATGTCTTGGGGTTTCTCCTTAGGTATGGGTGACTCTAAGAATTCGGAGGATGGAGTAGATTGGTGGGCATCTAGGGTAGAGATGATGGGCTCCTTGTCCTTTGATGACATGATCATTAGCGGGTTCAACACCGTGGAGATGTCGGCCAATATTTCTAAAGCAAGAGCAACCTGGGGGTTAGGGACACGTGGAGAGCTTGATTGGATATTTGGAATGACATCTTGATTTGGGAGAGCGAGTCCAGCATCTGACTCATCAAAAGGGATGGGTTCATGTTGTGGAAGCTGAATCAGAGCTAGATCGACTAGGGTAGGGGTCGCAAATGACACATCAACAATAGGGGATGGTGCAAACTGAGTTGGCAGTATGGTTGGGGTAGGAGCTGGTTTGATTAAATCAAGAGATGATAGTAACTCTTCCCGCGAGGTGTCTTGGTGAAAAGTGATGTAAGTTGAATGATCTTCCACCATGAATGGAGGGGAGACACCATGATTTAACTGCCAACTAGATGATGTACCCTTAGGTAAGATGAGAACCAAAGGCCTTGCCCCTTCAAGTGGAGTTGGAGTGGAAGGAGAGATGTCTTGGCTTTTTCGGGGTGGTTCACTCTTGGATCGGATCAAGACCAAAGGTCTTGTCCCTTGTCCATGGCCAATCATGTTCCATGTGTCCGAGTGCACTATGGGTTGATCATTTGCCACTTCCTCCTCATCATATTGCCAATGTTGTCCTCTTTCCATTAGCCTAGATTCTTGATGGTCCCTAACCATAGCTAACCTTTCCTAGGTGCAGGATGAAATATGAGGTGATTGATGGAAAGGAAAGGAACTGGGGACATTCCCCATTCCTCTCATGGGCGCCCCGTAGCTTGCAACGGTAACCTCATGGTTGGTGAGATTAGGAGGATGGTTAAAGGGATTGATATGTTCATTGGAGCTTGCCCCTTCCGGGGTTAGGACATCATAATCATCTAGATAGAATGGAAAGGAGGAATGTTTGAGTTGAGCTTGGACAATATGAGCTCTTTTGTAGAGCTGAGTGAATGAGTGAAATTCGCTAAGCATCAAGATAGCACGGAGCTGAGGAGTTGCATTATTGACTAGAACAGTGATGGCTTGAGATTCTGGGACGGCGATCTAAGACCTAGAAGCCATAGCTCTCCATCTGTTAGCGAATTGAATGAAGTCCTCGGCAGGCTTCATCTTTTCCATGATAAGGACCGTGAGAGTGGGAGCTACACTAGCCATGTGGCTGAATTGGGCGATAAAACGCTCGGACACAATGTCAAAGTTGATAAGATCAATGGCCGGGAGTGAAAAGAACCACCTAAAGGCCTCCCCTTGTAGAGTTTTTTGAAAGAGATGAACTAGGAGGACCCGATCGTAAAGCCATTGATGAGAATCCATTAGAAAGCAAGAAAGATGTTCATGTGGATCAGTGGAACCATCATACTTCCGGTATTTGGGGGCTTTGAAACCCGGGGGAAAGTAAGCATTTGGAAGTTTGCAGTAGCTAGTGAAGGAGTGAGGTTGAGGTTTGGGGAGGCTTTCGGCAATCGCTTGCTGGACATACCTTTCCACCTCTTGTCGGGATATGAGATTTGATTGCCTAGGGGGTGCATTGACATTTGACATAGCATGAGATATTGGAGAGGATGCAACCCCTTGAGAGTGAAGTGGATGGTTAGGTTGACTAGGAACACGAAAGGGAGTCCTATTGAATTAATTTGGCATGGGCGATCTCCTAGGAATGGGTAGAGGAGTGAGATGTGATCTTCCTTGGGAAGCTAGAGCAATCAAATGGTTAGGAGAATATCGAGATAGTACTCTAGCTAGCTCTTGGTCTTCCTTTGGAGATATTGATGGGGTTTTGACATTGATAGGCTCTTGACTTTAGGAGGATGATTTTTCACTACTTGTGCTTTAATGTACATCAATTTGTGAATCTTGACACATCTCAATGAAAGCATTGGGTATATCTTCCTCAGCATTAAGCCGAGTTTGTGTGTCATAAAATTAAAAATTATCCTCATCAACAACATGCATGTTAGAATAACATTGGTCCATTATAACTCAACCTAATTAACTTTTAGAAAATTGAGATGGAATTTTTAACACCAATTAGGATTGAATTAATGGTATCTAATAGCAATCATGTATTCAAACAATGCACCCTGTAATTTTTAGCTTAGGTTAATCCAGAGATTGGTCCAATTTCAATTTGTTCCCTCTTAGATGAGCATGGAATTTGCTAGGGGAATCAAGGCCAAACTCTGGGATAATCCTAAGATAAATCTCACTCAAACCCTTTGGGAAATCTAATAGGACTTCAAGGTACAACCTGCCCAGCGACCGTGTGGGAATCCACGGTTCGCGGGGACTCACGGAGGTTCCAATTGAAAAGGACTAGTTACACCCGAGTGGGAATTCCCGGGTGAAGAGTCCAAATCAAAGGGAGGGTGTTCCTAATCTGTGTGATGCCGGCTCTTCCTAAGCCCACCCCAGACTCAAACCTATAATGTTAGAACAAACATAACCAAAAATATGCAAAACAGAAGCTAAACTACGTAGATAGGACTAAAATAGAAGCAGAAACATGAACGGAAGATGGCCAACTCGATGGCCGCTCAGAGGACTTGGGCGGCCAGGTATCTGGCCACCTCGGGACTTAGGTGGCCAGGTCTTTGGCCTCCTTGGATGGTGGGCGGCTAGGTCTTTGGCTGCCTTGGTTCTGGGCGTCCAGAAACCTGGCCGCCTCCAGTTTTAGCCCCGCAGGCAAACCAAATGTAGAACAAGCGCAATGACCAACTAAAAATGAAAATAGAAAATAGGAAAAGGCTATTTGCTGGAGAAGGAATGCAGTAAACTTCAATCCAAAGAGTCACAGTGAGCAAGAGGGTCCCACTGTGATCGCCAAAAGGTTGTAGGCACCGGAAAGGTAGCGTCGAGTAGGCCTCTTCCCGAATATGCTGTTGGGCCTACAGTGCACTGGTTAGAAAAGATGAAAATGGAGTGATCACTCGAGACTTATACCTGATCCTTAGAGGAGTGGTGATCACAATGCCTTTGAAGTGGGAGATGTGGGTTCGTCCTGTCCTCGCTCTCGGCTGGCCAAGAACGGGGAGCTCTGGGAGTCAGTGATGAAGTTCCTACAAATTAACCAGCAAATAGAGAAAACAAACCCATTAGACTTTGATAGCATAGTATATGCTCAAACCAAAAAGAAAACTTGCAATTGGGGGTGATCGTATCGGGAAGGGGGATGGCTGAGACTTTCGACCATCTGCCTTCCCTATGTTTTGGATTGGAAAACCTCTTTAAAATAGGATCTAGGAAAATTTATCATGCATGAATGCAGTCAAACAAGCTGAAATGTAGCAAGATAGAGAACAAGGGAAGAAAGGATGAGGTTTTCCCATCGACCAACGGAAGGCGGCCAAGCACGTGGCCGTTCAAAGGTGGTAGGTGGCCATGTCGATGGCCGCCTCTTGGAACTGGGACTCTCCCGTGGCGGAGCTCTTCGACTTCAGATTCTGCTTCTCGGGGAAGCTTAGGAAGGGTGACTCTCGTGCTCATAGCTCTCTCTGCCTCGACTAAGCTGCCAGCCCCTCAACTTTCAAAAATGTCCAACCCCCCCGTGAGAAGGTTCGGAACGAGGTTTTTGTATCTAGGGGATTTCCCTCCATCTCCACATTCAAAAATTGAGTATGTGTGAGACTACGCGTGCCTCCACCTCTCGAAGTGGGAATAAGTGTGGAGGACATGCCCGGAGTGGGCAGATCATGGAGTGCCCAGATGGTCAGGTCGATGGCCGTTCAAAGGGAGCGGGGTAGCCAAGGTTGTGGCCGCCTTGAGGTCTGGGCGGATAGCAGTCTTGCCGCCTTGGCTGGGCTGGGCGGCCAGGTATCTGGCTACCTTGGGGTTTTGGGCAGCCAGTACTTTGGCTGCCTAGGGATCAATGTAAAAATATATAGAATACCTCAAAAATTTTGCCACACTCCCAATCAACCAAGAGAAAGTGTCACTTCTATGATGGCTAGACAAGGTCCGCGGGATGTCCGAAATTAGGGGTCTACACCGGTCCCACATCTCTTTGTCTGATTTGCATGTTGACACCCTTGAGAATTCCGCTGGGTGGATGGCACATTGCATTACATTTAGGGTGCTCCAGTTTACAGTGGATTGGCAGATCTGCTCTCTGGTCCAGCCATCTTCATTTTCAGGAAGTACATATGCATTTCGTTCAATGACTCTCCACATCTCTTGGCTTTGAGCACGCATAAAGACTTGCAGCATGTTCTTCCAGTAAGAATAATTACTGCCATCAAAGAAGGGTGGTCTGTTAATAGAATATCCCTCGGCTAGAAAGCTGCGAGGTTGCACCTCATTGGATCTCCCCAGGTCGTTAGACCGCATTGTGGGGAACCCACTTTGATACCACGTGTTGGGTGCACAGTAGGATCTAGAGGGGGGGTGAATAGATCCCTTTAGCAAATTATGCCTAAACTAAAATTATTCGAACTGGAAACACAAATAGAGATAACTAGAAATTAATTCAGAGCACTGCAACTTAGAAACTGCTCACAGTAGTGAACAATTCTAAACAGAGACTGTAATGCAGAATACTTGAAATTAGAAACACCCGACAAAATCAACTGAAAGATAGATAGATTAAACAAATAACTAGTCGAAATATTGTAGCAATAATCAACCAAACAGAAGATGGCTCTTACAGAGCCTTGGTCGAACACCAGGTAGATGAGTAAAATGTTAGAACAGAAATGAAGTATAACTCAATGAAATAATGATTAGCAATAGCCAAAAGTGATCAGTCACTTGAATTGGTATGAGGTAGAGGTTTGGGTCCAAGGAGCTCCTCACACAAAGTCTGTTTGAACACACTTTTTTATATACCAGTTGTGACTTAAACAAGAATGCACATTCCAGTGAATGCAGATTGAAGTGAAAGATCACACGCACAAAACCAAACCACTGCACATATGGTTTTTAGGTGGTTCAGTCTGCAACCAGTAGAACTACATCCACCCCCCACTCAACTAAGTGAGGATTTTGATGACAAATAGCTTGAATATCTGTTGATTCATAGCTTCCGGGGACCAACCCCTTACAACTGCTGATTCACAGCTTCCGGGAACCAATCCCACAAACTGCAGAATTACAACTTGATGAGGAACCAATCCTTAAATCTTTGATACACAGCTTAAGTAGAGGAACCAATCATCCGAGGAACAGATCCTCACACTGACAAACAGCTTGTCCCGAACCCAGAACTGGGTATCGAAAATACAAGATAGAAATGTAAAAGACACAAATAGAAAAATAAGAAGGAAACCAAAAGAGATGTAGCTCCAAGGGAGCATAATGGCTTTGGATTTGATTTACAAGCCAAGGCTTCAATCAGATCTTCAGTGGAACTCTGGCTGCACTCAGATTTTTCTATTCATGGACTGCTTTGCAGATTTTTTGAAACGGGCTCTCAAACTCCCTTTCTTTCTTCTTTTTCCTCTTACAGATTTTCTCTCTTCTTGTTCTGAAAAACCCACCTTCAACTATAGCCTACGCAACCCTCTTCTATTTACAACCTCTTGCAGCCCACTTCAACAGCCCTTCGTCGAAGGAAGAAACCTTAGTTATATAGAGCAGAAATGGGAATTTTCTGGATGGAATTATCTTCAGATCTGAAATTCTATTGGTCCAGGTGTCCCACAAGAATATTCTTCTCCAGAAGCCTTGTAGAAATGTGCTAGGTGTCCTTGGATCATGTGCCAATGATTTAACTTCGAAGGCACTCGATTTACTAAGTTTAATCACATGTTGTTCTGGATTTGCTTAGGTGTGTCGATGCCTTATGCAGATGAGGTCAACGCACAGCTTGGCATGCCTTATGATAGTAGTTGGTTTGAGCTAGGTGTCGACTCTAGTTGTACATTGCGTCAACTCCACTGCCTTGTCGAGTTGTTGATCTGCATGAAGAACTCTGCTAAGCCTTTTTGCATCGATGCAAGCTTTCACTACGTCGACCCACTTATGTTTCTAGCTTGGATGCTGGCTTGCTGCTTGAGTCTTGTGCGTTGACTCCAGGACTTTCCTGCGTCGACACCATCTTCTAGTTTCTTTGCATACACACTGCTGTGTCGACTCCTTGTCAAGATTGCATTGACGCAACTCTTGCAAAGTGGTGTTAAGGTGCTTGCTGCGTCGACTCCATATCGTCGTTGTGTCGACTCCATCACCACTACAGAGGTGAAGACAAACACGAGTCGACTCTGAAAGTCGACACTCTCTTGAAGTCTACTGATTTTTTAAAGTACTATGTAGAACTTGATTCCAGCAGAACAAATGCATATCCAATAACCTTAGCCGACTTCATCTGGACATGTTTCCACACAAATAGGATCTTGAACTTGTTGTGCTTGAGGGTCTTCATGAGTTTTCTACAAACCTACTCATTTTATAAAATATGTTGACTTCTAGCTTGCCAAGTCGACTTGTGCTTCTCCAAGTCGACTTGTGTCTCTTTCTGAACTGATTCTGGCATATCTAAGCTTCTTGAAACTTGATATCTGAACTTGAACATTTCTAAACTTTCTGAAATAAGTTTCTGGATCTTCTTGAAATAAATCTTGTCAACTTGTTCTGTTATGACCACCAATTGGGCACTGGCCCAATTGTGTACAATTCGGGCCTATGAACTCAATGAGCTATAAATCTAGATAGATTATTGAAGAAGCCTTAGAAAATTCGTAACTTAACATAGGAAGATCATAATTAGGTGAAACCAAAGCCCATGCAACAACCATTGGATAAGGAATAACTTTGGTGAAGAGTATAACTTCTAAAAATTGGCCAAATAGGAGGTGGGTTTCAAGGGTGGTAAGCCTTTTGCAACCATTCCCATCAACCCTCTTCCACCTTCTACCCTTCTTGAGTAAGAAAGAGAGGTGAGGGACCTGGGCCCTGTGTTGGAGGGCAAACCTACAGTTCCTAGGATGACGGGCGAAGTCTTGGGAGGGATCTGGGGTGTGGATCTCATCCCCGGATCGAAAGGAGAAGCTTAGGTGGATCTGGGGTGTGGATATCATCCCCGGATCGTCAGTGTAATATTTCGAAGGTAGGCACCTAACCTCACATTTTAGGTGTCAACAATGCATTAGAATAATTTCAAATATTTTTCTATACTTTAAAGAGGGTCTAAGGGTACGTGGGATCGACCAACATGTTCATTTTCTATTTTTCCTCAAGTTACGGTCTCTCGCGAGTTTTCTCTAAGTCTCTACCAGAGTTTAAAGTCTCTAGACAGGTCTATGCACATTTGGTGTTGGCCATAGTAAGGTTGATGCACATTTGGTATTGTCCAGAGTAAGGTCTGTGCACATTTGGTGTTTGCCATAGTAAGGTCTGTGCACATATGGTGTTGGCCATAGTAAGGTCGATGCACATTTGGTATTGTCTAGAGTAAGGTCTGTGCACATTTGGTGTTGGCCATAGTAAGGTCGATGCACATTTGGTGTTGGCCATAGTAAGGTCTGTGCACATTTGGCATTGGCCATAGTAAGGTCGATACACATTTGGTATTGTCTAGAGTAAGGTCTGTGCACATTTGGTGTTGGCCATAGTAAGGTCTATGCACATTTGGTGTTGGCCATAGTAGGGTCGATGCACAATTTGTAATGCCCCGGAAATTTTATAAAATATTCCTGAATTATTTAAGTATTTTCTGGGAATTTATAAAGGCCAAAATGGATTAATAAAATTAATTTCTGGGTTAAATAAATCATTATTAAGACCCAAATATGATAACCAATTAACCTAGCCTATTTAAATAAAGCCCAAAAGACTCAAGGACCAAGCCCATGAAGTTGGCCCATATTCTAGAAGGTTAAATAACTTATTCACGGAATATAAGGATAAATATTAAATTATTTAGATAATTTAGTGGATAAGCCAAAATTAGAGTTTGAACTAATTACAAATTCAGCGCCCAATGATCGTGGCGGTCTATCGTAAAACCACTAAAATACATTTGGCGGACCAGTCCTAGACCGCTACTTCCTATCAGTTCCGTGAATTGAAGAAGGAGCAAAAAGATTGGATTTTTGATTTTTTATCTCCTACAGATCGAGGTGGGAGGACTAGTAAACATATTTACGACTCTCAGAAGTCGACCTAACATTTAACAAGGACTCTAGGATCGTTCTAATCCTTGTTGAGTGGTGATAGGCATATCTAGAGGGGAGGGGAGAATAGATCAGCCCCTTTTGTCCTTTTTGTGGAAATAAAAACTAAGACTAACACAGTAGATAAAGATGCAGATATTAGTTAATATCTGAGAAACTAGATGCACATATGATGCCTGGAAACAGTCCTATCAAGCTTCTACTGTTGGAACAAGAGAGAAGACAAACCACAAGACAAGATCTTTAAGGTGGTTCAGTCTCAATCTAGAGACCTACGTCCACCCCTCACACAGCACAGTGATGCTTCACTAGTGCCAATGCACAACGGCTGATTCACAGCTTCTAACTGAGAGATACACTCTCACACTCTACTGTCACACAGCTTGTGGGATCACACCCCAAATCACACAGATAGGCGACCACACCTTCTGTCTTCCTACACGCAAGTAGGGATCTAATGATATGAAGTTTGTTTAGAAGAAAAGCAAACTAAAGGAGAAATGGCCAGACAGAGTATCGTATTGGAAGGGCTATGACAAAGAAGTCTCCTGTCTGGGAATGAGCTTGAGAGAGCCTTGGCTTTCTTCTTCTTGTTGAATCTTCATAGCAGCCACGTAAGATTTCTTTTTGTTGTGAGGAAGAGACAATATCTTCTTCTAGGTTCACTCATGCCGTCAGCATCAGGATGAAGAGTAGCTTGGACAGTAAGCTTTCTTCTTCTTCGTTTTCTCCTCAATACTCTTCTCAGCTCACTTGCTGCTCTCCTCAACCTTAGAACTGGAGCTCATGCGCCTTATGTATATTGGTATTCTTGGGTGACACCAACGTTGTCCACTCTTTCAAGCAACACCCAGAATGTCACATCCACATTATTTGATTTGCTTCCACTTGTACAGTTGACTCCATTCTTGTCAAGTATGCAGGAATGTGGGTAGGTAAGAGACCATAGCAGCAAAGGTACGATTTCCTTCAAAAAATATCTCTACTAAATCACAGTCTTCTGACACCGACGTAATCTGACGACTTTCTCTAGAGCAAACGGATCCTCTGGATTAAGTTTCAGATCTTGAAATCCGCTTCAGTCGGATTCAGATCCGTTCTGGATGAACACAGTGTGTCGACACTTTCCTGGTAGTGTGTCGAGACATTCCCTTGAATATCTTGGAGAATCGTTCTGGTTGATCGTGGATGTGTCAACACTTTTCTATCAGTGTGTCGAGACATCCCTTTAATAAGCCTTGTGGACAGCTTCTGCCGGTTTCAAGCATGTTCTGGTTGAACGATGATGTGTCGACACTTTACCCCCAGTGTGTCGAGACATCCCTTTGAAATCTTGAAGAACCATGGCTGATGAGTCGAGACAACACCAAATGGTGTCGAGACATGTGAGCCATGTGCAGAGTTGTTGTAAGAAGGTGTCGAGACATGAGCGCCTTGTGCAGAGATTATCACATGAATGTGTCGACACTTTTCACTCAGTGTGTCGAGACATCGGTGAATCCAGATACTTAGTTAGAACGCTTCAGCCTGAATCCTTCTGGATGTGTCGAGACAAGAGTTGGATGTGTCGACACATTTTGGTATGCCGGAGCTCAAATATTAGAATTTCAACATAATCTCTTCTGGATGTGTCGAGACATCATTGGGCCGTGTCGAGACATCACTTAGTGAGATTCTTCTGCACTTGTTTAATCAATTTATCAAAACAAATTAAGTTAGATATTTTTCAAACATCTACTAATGATTTATGATTTGTTATCATCAAAACCAGGGGACACAACATTCTCCCCCTTTTTGATGATGACAACCATGAATCATTATGTCCAAGCATTCATATAGCAAAATAATCAAATTGGTTTGAAGAGCCATCAACCAAGCAAAATTCATTCATTCAAACATAACCACTGAATGTTAGCATTTTTCAACAAAGAGCATTTTCAACAGCAACAAAAGTCTTGATTTATTAATCAACCATAGTTTTGTACAAATCAAGCAAGGATGTGTGTTCAAGCAGTTACACAGCAATTCTACATGCAAAAGGCTAAATGAAAAAGCTAACTATATGCCAGATGCTTGATGATGCTTGACTTCAGTACTTCTCCCCATTTTTCATCAGCAAGGAGGGGGTGAAGGAGGAGTCCGATGTGGTGGAGGCATGGTGCTGGTGCTAGCCAGGTGCAGGACCTGTGCTTCTTGGAACTCATGTTGCAGGTGGGAGGTGGCTGACTCCAGAGAGTCAATCCTATGATTTAACTGCTCATCCCTTTGACTGATAAAATGGTATAAGTCTTGGACATTTTCTTTGATGTCCTTGAGCCAGGTATACATCATCTCACAAATGTATTCTGTTTCAGCCCTCTATTGGGAGCCCTGTGGTGAAAAACGAGAAGAGGTGGCTTCTGTTTGAGGAGGAGGACACCATTCATCACCTGTGTCCTGCACGGCTGGTTGGAGTTGAGCTTTATGCAGACGTTTGAGCTCCAAGATTTCATTACCAACCGTATCCAATTTCTTGTATACGACGTCCATCTTTGCCTCAGCTTTGGTGGTGCTATGGACTGCTCTAGCTGTGTCAGTATGAACTGTGTCGGCAAGCCTGGAGGAGGCATCAAGTAGCCTATTGGTGTCAGAATACAGTTTCCCTTTCAACCTTTGGGAAGCATCCAGTAAGCGAGAAGTAGTGGCATTGATGGTTCGTTCCAGATTGGAGGTGGCATGAAGAGATCTGTTGATCTCTGCGGTCACATGTGCCCAGATGGATGTAGTTACGCCAGCAGCTTGTCCTCTGATGGAGGTTGTGGCTCCAGCCACTTGTTCAGCTAGCTCAGGAAAATACACAAGAATCTCTTGGTCACTAAAATCCACATACCTAAGGAAGAGTATCTGTGAGGGATCAATGTCATCTTCCCTGGCAGAGTCAACAGCACTGGGCTTCGGAGAAGCTGATTGAACTTTGGCCTTCCCATTTTCCTTGGAGGATAGTCGTGGCCGTTTGGCCTTTGGATGCGGCGGCGAATCCTTGTCGGTGTTGGACCCCTGGGCCTCGACAGCCCTTTTTTTGGCTAGTTCTACAGCTAGACGGTCCTCCAAACGCTTGGATCGCCCTTCAGAGGGAGCTTTCGAAGCAGCGGCCTTCTTGAAAGAGGACGCCTCTTTCTTCTTGCCGCGGGTAACTGTGGAGCCATGGAGAGTGGACGGAAAGGAGAAAAGGAAACGGAGAGCAGCTTGGGCTAGCTGGGGAGCTGGCGCAAGAGGCAATGAAGGATGGAGCTGGGCGTCGACCTCCACGGCGCGGATGTGTAGAGTCGCCGTAACACGGGTGTGAGAAAGCGAAGTAGGGTTTGAAAATGAAGAAAGTGAGAATTGATTTTCACCAATGAGTTAAATGGAGAAAGCTGAGATTCTTACTTTTGAAAAAGACAACCCTGAAGTTAGAAATGGTGTATATGCCCCTATGTTAAGTTCAGATGGTTTAAAGCTTATAAGCTCATTTTAGAGTAATAAAAGTTTGAGCAAACCATTTTTGAATCAAATAATATGACTTAAACATTTGGGAAAGTAAGAGTATAGAACCAAGCCCATTTGACTTACACATCACATTCATTTGGCATGATTGGAAAAGAAGATAAGCAAGTATTGAAGATAAACAAGACTCCTTTTTGTTTTGAAGCATGTTGTAGAGTCAACCCCAACCCAATTTTTGTTTTTTTAATAAATTAACCAGTCCGATATAGCATTCACTTTTTGACTCAACGAAACACATTGTTTAGACGCCAGAGTCCCCGGTTACTTAGTGTAGCTCATCTTTTTGAATTCTTTTTGAACAGAGGTGACTTTCCTCGTCATGACTAGATTAACCTTTCATTTCGTTGATGAAGGATCTAATTTCTCTGAAGAGAGGTCATTGCTCTGAGATTATAGCATCATGGTTTATAGAGGCGTATTCTCTAATAGACTTCAAGATGGGAATATGTTTAAAGACAATACATGCCAATCATTTTAAAAGCCAAGGAGCCAAGTTGCAGTGAAGTTTCAGACGTAGGGGCAAGGGTTATTTTCAAGGACTTAAGAAATGTTTCAATCCTATTATGAATGCAAGTTTGGTAAAACTCAAGGCAATGATTCACGAAAATGAGGATTATAAACAAGAAACCATTTCTTAAACAGGAGTAGTACAACAAGACTCACCCAGGGTTGTATAGATGAATGAAAATTTTCGCAACTCCCCCTCACTTGATACTCGGTGAATAGTGAAGGTTCAGAGGCAAGAGATTTGAGGTGGAAATGAAAGAAGTAGTGGAAAGAGGGAGTCAAGGAAACTCTCCATTTGTTCTTCAAAACCAAAGCGACAGTGAGACAAATCTCGACACATGACTTGAAGGTGTCGATCTGAACACCAGTTTCTAAGCAATATGACTCGACACATATCAGTGAGGTGTCGACCTATTCAACAGACATTGTTCAGCATGTCTCGACACATATCAGTACATCAAACTGTTCTCTGCTAGCTTCTGTGATTCTTCATTTCTGACAGACACCTGCCATCTTTTACTGCCAATGCCTCCGACTTTCTACTTTCAGACTGCCATTCAAGAAGGGTTTTACCTTTTGCTGCCACTGAAAAATGCTAGATTGGATGCTAAAGCTTTAAACATGCTTATGCACTAGAGATCAACTATGCAGATATCAATGTGCAATATTGACTCATGGTACTTGGCGGAGGCCTTTCCTCACGCATGAGGAGAGTTTCCTGACAGGCGTAACCTTTCATTTCACTTCTCAACATTTGATATACCATGTAGTCACAACATGATGTTTAATTAAAGACATTCATAAGTACAAGCAAGCTCCCCCTGAATGTGACCATCATTCAAGGCAAGGTTCACACATCAAATGATCTAGATCTAAATCAAATTAGATATGTATGATGCAACCAAGGTGAAGACAAGTAAGCAGATCATTAAAGGAGTAATTGATAGCTCAAACCTAAGTGGACTGAGGTCTGCACAGACCAAGCTCTCTCCTTAAAGTTGTGAATCGGTCACTGCTTAAGGGTTTTGTGAAGATGTCTGTAATCTAATTTTCTGAGTCTACAAAATGGAGCTCAAAGTGATTTTTGAGAACTTCATCCCTTATAAAGTGATGCCTAATTTCAATGTTTTTAGTCCTAGATTGCATGACTGGATTTTTTGCAAGATTGATAGCACTTGTGTTATCACACAGAATGGGTACACACCCAAGGTCTATTAGATAGTCTTGGAGTTGGTGTTTGATCCACAGTACTTGGGTGCCACAACTCCCTGCAGCAACATATTCTACTTCTGCAGTTGAGAGTGCAACCGAGTGATGTTTCTTGGAAGCCCAAGAAACCAAACACCAACTAAAAAATTGGCAATAGCCACTTGTGCTCTTGCGGTCCAGTTTGCATCATGCATAATCTGCATCTGAATACGAAATAAGCAAAAGATCACAAGATGCAGGATACCATAGTCACAATTCTTGAGTGCCAGCAAGGTATCTAAAGATACGCTTGACAGCAGTCAAGTGGGACTCTCTAGGACTAGACTGAAATCTAGCACAAAGGCAAACACTAAACTGAATGTTTGATCTAGATGTAGTTAAGTAGAGCAATGATCCAATCATACCTCTGTATCACTTTGCATCTACAAGAATACCTTGTTCATCTGCATCTAGTGAAGTGGCAGTCCCCATTGGAGTTCCTAAAGGCTTACAGTTGTTCAGATCAAACTTTTTCAGCAACTCCTTCACATACTTGGCTTGATTGATAAAGCAGCCTTCATTACTTTGACTAATCTGCAAGCCAAGAAAGAATTGAATCTCACCCATTAGACTCATTTCAAATTCATTGGTCATGAGTTTAGCAAACTCCTTACACATTTGAGGTTTAGTGGACCCGAACACTATGTCATCCACATAAATCTGAACTATCAAGATATCTTTACCTTGTTTCTTGGTGAATAGTATCTGATCTACATTACCTCTTGAATACCCTTGTTCGGTGAGAGATGAGCTTAGTCTGTCATACCAAGCTTTAGGTGCCTGCTTCAAGCCATACAAAGCCATGTCCAACTTATAAACATGATCTTTGAAGTATGTGCATTAAAAATCGGGGGGTTGCTCTACATAAACTTCTTCTTTAATAAGACCATTTAGGAAAGCACTCTTAACATCCATTTGCTGCAGTTTGATTTTATGAGAACATGCAAAAGCTAGCAAAATTCTAATGGCCTCAAGTCTAGCAACAGGAGCAAAAGATTCTTCATGATCTATGCCAAATTCTTGATTATACCCTTGAGTCACCAATCTAGATTTATTTCTTACTATCTTTCCATCTTCACTTAGCTTATTTCTGAACACCCATTTTGTTCCTATGATTGATTTTTCTTTAGGCCTTGGAACAAGATGTCATATTTTATTTCTTTCAAACTGGTTTAACTCATTATGCATGGAATTGATCCTATTTTCATCTTTTAGGGCCTCTACAACATTTTTGGGTTCAATTTGAGACACAAGAGCAAGTTGTTCAATTTTATCCATAATTTTGAAATGAGACCTAGTTTTGGTTCAGTCATGCAGATTACCTAAGATGTTTTCCAAGGGATGATCTTTCAACACTCTTAGATCAGGTTGAGCATTACCTTCATCTGCCTCAGTGACGGGAGCATTATTTGATTCTCCTTGGTCCTCATTTGCATGTGTCTCTTCTTGTGGGAAGTTCCTCTTTTCCTCTTACGTTCAGGAATTCCCCATCATCATCTTCCCTATAGGAGTTATTATGATCAATCTCATCAAAAGTGATGTGAGGGGATTCTTCTACACAAAGGGTCCTAACATTATAGACTCTATAAGCTCTAGACTTGTCAGAGTACCCAAGGAATATCCCTTCTTCACTCTTGGGCTCAAATTTGTCCAGAACTCTTTTGTCATTGTTATGAACAAAGCACTTTGACCCGAACACCTTCATGTGAAAGAGAGATGGCTTTTTACCTTTCAGCAACTCATATGGAGTCATTTTGGTGAGGGGCCTTACCATTGAGCAGTTGATGATATAGCATGCAGTGTTTACCGCTTCAGCCCAAAATCTCCTTGGTAGATGCCTTTTAGCAAGCATTGTGCGTGCCATTTCTATGAGAGTTCTGTTCTTCCTCTCAACTACCCCATTTTGCTCAGGAGTCTGTGGTGATGAAAACTTATGAATGATTCCTTCAGTCCTACACAAATTTTCAAAGTCAGCATTGTCGAATTCACCAACATGATCTGAAATAATGTTGGAAATTTTAAACTTACCATCTTGATTCACTTGCATATACAGTGCCTGAAACTCATCAAAGGTATTATTTTTATGTGCAAGATAGAATACCCAAGTGAATCTAGTAAAATCATCCACCAAGACATAACCATATCTTTTACCACTTAAGCTAGCTGTTTTGGTTAGACCAAACAAGTCCATATGAATTAGTTCAAGTGGTTAGGGATAATGAATTTTTAGTTCTACTTTTGAATGACTTTCTAGTCTATTTTCCTTGAGCACATGCATCACAAATCTTATTGTTCAGTTTGAATTTAATTTCAGGCAGACCTTTGACAATTGAATGCTTCACCAATTTATGAAGAGTGTTGTAACTAACATGTCCTATTCTGCGATGCCACAAATAGGCTAATTCAGATTTGGATGTAGCAAGCCAAAGATTTATGTGAGCAGGGTCATCTAAGTCAATCATGTACACGTTATTGACTCTTTTACCAGAAAACTTGGTTTCTTTAGAATTAGGTTGCAAGATCTTTACATTCATTTGAGTCAAAAATAACATTATGACCTTTATCACATAGTTGGCTAATGCTCAGCAAATTGTACTCTAGACTATCAACAAGTAATACATTATCAATTGAGTTGGAGGGGTTCTTACCAACTTTACCTGAACCAATGATTTTTCATTTGTTGTTTCCTCCAAATGTGACATGTCTAGCTTCCTTTTCAACCAAGAGACAGAATTTGATTTTGTCTCCAGTCATGTGTCTTGAGCAGTCACTGTCAAGATACCAACGGTTGTGCACGGCTGCAAGACACTCCTACACAAGGAATTAAGTGACAATGTTTGGAACCCAAGGACAGTTCGGTCCCAATAGTTTCTTCATTTCTGCAAAGCAGGATAAGACAGACTTCGAAATCCAAACTTTCTTAGCATCTTAGCTTTGTTGGGAGTTCTATTTTTCTTCTCTTTGGTCTTTTGGATTTTGTGAGTTTTGGAAGTGGTGAGAAGGATTGTTGATTAGACCATCTGTTCCAGTTTGTTGATCTAGATGTGTAGGAGGTGTCATATTGCCTAGGTCGTGGGGTTGGGTGAACCTATGACCAAAGGGAGCATTATTGTTCCTTACCCATGGAGGTGTCAATCTGTAGAAGGCAGAGTCTCGACCTGTCCACTGTTCAGTCCGTCTATAACTGTTTCTAGATAAAGGATGTGTCGACCTCCTGTATGGAAACTGTCGACCTGTTGGTGCAAACCTGGGGTTTTGTTAGGCGTTTGACTTGCTGGGTGTCGACCTATTCCATGGAGTGTCCCGACCTGTTCTAACATTGTAGCTGTCTTTTCCTTTGTGATGTGCAGGCTAAGGCTTGGACGGTTATCGACTAGTTTGAGATCGTTTGTGAACCTTTTTGGGTTGTTGGAAAGTTTTGTTGATTGGTTCTTCTATCTTTTCTTTTCCCTTGTTTTCAACAGTTTTCTTCGTGTGTTGATTTGGAGGTTGATGCTTCAGAAGATGATACAAAAGTGGTGGTTTTTAGCCCAAATGATTTCTTTTTGGTAGACTCATATCCTAGCCCTTCTCTGTTGAAGTTTATTTTGGTTCTTAGGAGAGAATTTAAGTTTTCACTCCCATCAAAAAAAATTTCAAGAGAGGTTTGTTTATTATCTAGGTCCTTTTGAAGTTTCTCATTTTCTTTCAACAGTTGAGAGTTGACATGTTTAAAGGCTTCAACCTTTTCATTGCACAGATTGTTGTCCTTTACATAGCTTTGCATTTTTAATCTTAATTCATCAATTTCAACTCTTAGCCTTTCATTTTCATCTTCCAAATCTCTCATTTCTTTTCTTCCTTCCTCAAGATTCTCATTCATTTTTCTTAGATCTTCAATTTCAGTTTCTAAGAGATTATCATTTCATTGAGAGCTTTATCATGCCCACAGGATTCAACCTTTTTTTAACGTTTTGTTTTCTTTTCTGTATACTTTGTATTTATCCATCAGTTCAAAGTAAGCTTCTTCCCAATCATCAGTGGAGAAATGTTCAAAGGGAGAGCTCACCTCGCGTCATTTTCTCCTTTGGCCATTAGGCAGAGATCAACTTTTTCCTCTTCAGAGGAGTTGTCTTCAGTTTCTTCTTCTTCTTCATCACTCCAAGTGCACACCATGGCCTGCTTCTTCTTGCTCTTCCACCTGGACATAGCTTGCTTAGCTCCTTCAGGATATTCAAACTTGATGTGTCCTAGTTTCCTGCAAGAGTAACATACAAGCTTTTAGACTTTTTAGAATTTTCAGGTCTTGGCCTAAACCTCTTCTTACCTGGGGCTTCTTCTTAGTAAAGCATGTACCTTCCTTTCTTAAAAACTTCTGAACTTTCTTGTCAATAGGGCAACTTCATCTTCTTCAGTGTTGCTGCTTGAAGGCTCTTCATCATCATATAGGTCCTTGGTGCTTGGTCCAGCTTTAAGAGCCAGAGGCTTATTTTTACTTACTTCAGCTTCTTTATTTTTCAGATTCATCTCATAGGTCATCAGGAACCCTATGAGTTCTTCTACTTTGATGGTGGTTAGGTCTTTTGACTCTTCAACCACAGTGGCCTTTGTATGCCAGATAAGAGTTAGTGATCTGAGTATCTTTCTTACTATCTCCTGCTCAGTGTATGTCTTACCTAGCTCAGTCAAGACATTAGTGAGAGAGGTTAGCCTATCATACATGTCCGAAATTGACTCATCAGATTTCATTCTAAACTTCTCATATTCAGATACGAACATATTATCTTTGGTTACACATACCTTCTGTGTCCCTTCATATATTACCTCAAGACGATCCCACATTTCTTTTGCAGTTTTACAAGTTGACACCCTTGAGTATTCAGTTGGATGAAGGGAGCACTACATGATATGCTTGGCCCCCCAGTTCTGAGTTGATTGTTTGATTTGTTCTTTAGTCCATGTATCTTCTTCCGGAGGCAGCTCAAATGGTCCCTTGCTGATCACTCGCTAGACTTCATGATCCTGGGCTCTAATGAAGACCTGCATGCGGTTTTTCCAGTAAGGATAATTTGTCCCAGTGAAAAATGGAGGCCTATTTACAGAATGTCCTTCAGCCATAGGACCTTTAGAAGTCATATCACCAGTTCTCTCAAGGTCGTTAGACTACATTCAGAGAGACTAGCTCTGATACCACGTGTTGAGTGGTGATAGGCAGATCTAGAGGGGAGGGGTGAATAGATTTTACCTTTTTTGCGAAATAAAAACTAAGACTAACACAGTAGATAAAGATGCAGATATTAGTTAATATCTGAGAAACTAGATGCCAGGAAACGGTCCTATCAAGCTTCTACCGTTGGAACAAGAGAGAAGACAAACCACAAGACAAGATCTTTAAGGTGGTTCAGTCTCAATCTAGAAACCTACGTCCACCCCTCACATAACACAGTGAGGCTTCACTAGTGCCAACGTACAATGACTGATTCACAGCTTCTAACTGAGAGATACACTCTCACACTCCGCTGTCACATAGCTTGTGGGATCACACCCCAAACCACACAGATAGGCGACCGCACCTTCTGTCTTCCTACACGCAGGTAGAGATCTAATGATATTAAGTTTGTTTAGAAGAAAAGCAAACTAAAGATGAAATGGCCAGACAGAGTATCGTAATGAAAGCGCTATGACAAAGAAGTCTTTTGTCTAGGAATGAACTTGAGAGAGCCTTGGCTTTCTTCTTCTCGTTGAATATTCATAGAAGCCACGGAAGATTTCTTTTTGTCGTGAGGAAGAGACAATATCTTCTTCTAGGTTCACTCACGCCGGCAGCATTAGGATGAAGAGTAGCTTGGACAGCAAGCTTTCTTCCTCTTCATTTTCTCTTTAGTACTCTTCTCAGCTCACTTGCTGCTCTCCTCAACCTTCGAACTAGAGCTCATGCTCCTTATGTATATTGGTATCCTTGGGCGACACCAACGTTGTCCACTCTTTCAAGCAACACCCAGAATGTCACATCCACATTATTTGATCTACTTCCACTTGTACAGTTGACTCCATTCTTGTCAAGTCTGCAGGAATGTGGGTAGGTAGGAGACCATAGTAGAAAAGGTACGATTTCCTTCAGAAAATATCTCTGCTAAATAATAGTCTTCTGACACCGATGCAATCTGACGGGTTTTTTCATAGCAAATGGATCCTCTAGATTAAGTTCCGGATCGTGAAATCAGCTTCCATCAGATTCAGATCTGTTCTGGATGAACACAGTGTGTCGACACTTTCCTGGTAGTGTGTCGAGACATTCCTTTGAATATCTTGGAGAATCGTTCTAGTTGATCGTGGATGTGTCGACACTTTTTTGTCAGTGTGTCGAGACATCCCTTTAATAAGCCTTGTAGACAGCTTCTGCCAGTTTCAAGCATGTTCTGGTTGAACGATGATGTGTCGACACTTTACCCCCAGTGTGTCGAGACATCCCTTTGAAATCTTGAAGAACCATGGCTGATGAGTTGAGACAACACCAAGCGGTGTCGAGACATGTGAGCCATGTGCAGAGTTTTTGTAAGAAGGTGTCGAGACATGAGCGCCTTGTGTGGAGATTATCACACGAATGTGTCGACACTTTTCACTCAGTGTGTCGAGACATTGGTGAATTCAGATACTTAGTTAGAACGCTTCAGCTTGAATCTTTCTGGATGTGTCGAGACATGAGTTGGATGTGTCGACACATTTTGGTATGCCGAAGCTCAAATATTAGAATTTCAGCATAATCTCTTCTGGATGTGTCGAGACATGATTGGGCCGTGTCGAGACATCACTTAGTGAGATTCTTCTGCACTTGTTTAATCAATTTATCAAACCAAATTAAGTTAGATATTTTTCAAACATCTACTAATGATTTGTGATTTATTATCATCAAAACCAGGGGACACAACAATCCTCAAACCCTAGCCAAACCCTATAAATAGAACCTAGTTTAGACCTGCGCGACCCTTACGTTTGGCCGCGTGGAATCAAGGTAAGGAAATATTATTTTGGGTAAGTTCTTTGGAAGTTTTTATTCCTAAGACATAGGACTAACATCTCTCAAAATTTCGTGCTAGGAGGTCACGCACACAGGGAGATAGAAGCATGCAAAGTTGCTGGTTCCATATTAGCGACCCAGGAAACTGAGCAAAAGTCTGGTGAAGATCAAGAAATTAGGGAACCAAATCGAAGTATTTAGCATTAGTGCCTTTAGAACTTTTTGTTCCCCTTAGTATTTAATTCTTACCCTCCAAATTTCACGTCATTAGGTTAAGTGGATCAAGAGATATCAGGACGTGAAGTTTCTGATTTGTCACAAGAAGTGCAGAATTAGGGTTGACTTCCAGCCTGAAATTTTAAGCCTAAAAGCCTTAGCAGAGGTAGGTCATCTCATGAATGGCTGAAATCTCATTCTAAGGATAAAAGCCCTCTTATTTCACTTGATTGCATGCTTTATAGACCGAGAATTTCATGTTTTATGCATATAGTATACATTCATGCATATTCTTAGCCCTAAATAAGTTAAGAGGAACTTTCTTGTTGATTCACTGAAAACCCATGCATATTGTTAGCTTAACCTTCGTTCTATCATGATAGGGAAGTTTATACATGTTGATTTCCAGACATGATGTGTTTTAGATATAGTTTCATCTTATTTATTTTAGTTTACTGTCAGATGTTCTCTAGCGGCCTTGTCTTCGACCGCCAACCTGGTGCAGCGGCCCTACGATAAACCGCTAGACACTATGTAACTCGATTTTTTATGAAACCTCTGGCGGACCAGAAATAGACCGTTAAAGTCTCTCTGGTGGCCTCACGATAAATCGCCAACTATCTGTAACGGTTCTAATATAGATCACCAATGTTCTATTTTCTGTCAACCCGAGAAAGATTTAAGAACAACCCATTTAGCTTATAAATAAGCCTAGTTATCTATATTCTAACATGTTTTAATGTTATTTCACTACTCTGAGTTTTAATTACTGATTCATAATAGTGATTTCATGTTCCTTATTGTACTAGGGATTATTTTTAACATAAGTGGATTTCTTGCCAAAGTCATATACTTTTGTATTAAATATATGTTTCTAAAGATAGATGATTCGTGGTTTACCTTGATCGCTGTCTCATGATCTCTTTTCTCAACTATAGAGTCATTTCTATAAGTACATGGCATAGATCCCAGTATATGACCATTAGTTACACTTTGCACATTAAGAACACAATCTTAGACTTGATAACCTCTCCTTTGGATATTCCTTTCAATGGACTAGGGAATCTTGTTTCAAGACCTCCGCAATTCTCCGCCAGCCTAGGATTCCCACTAGGACGCCGAGTTGGTTGTACCATTAAAGCCCAATTGTCTAGAAAGCACTACCGATGTTTCTGAATTCTGTACAGTAACGGTTCAATACTCGATTGCTAAGTCCCATTAACGGTCCAATATCTGACCGCCAAGTTCTCTGAGTCCAATTGCTTAATTTCTGGATTCAGCCCATTCTAGCGGCCCAATATTAGACCGCCATGCAAATGTAGCAGCCCAGTTATAAGTCGCTAAGTTTATTTAAAACTGTTGACCTGAGGTTTAACCTAAGGGTTAATATTCCTATGATCCTAGATTGACTAATGATAGTCTAGGACTTGTAACCTTATTCAAAGACAACTAAGATAAATTATGAAAGTCAAAAAAATATACCGTTATGCTATCAAATTTTCTACAAGGCATAACTTAGATCTTAATGCATTTCTTGAACTCATGAATCTATATTTGGTGCATTCCTATTATTGACATTGAGTTTTGAACATTCATTGAACTTATTACATGTGTGGCCAACTTTATTTCTATAAACGTGGAAGTAGCTTGATTTATACTTGAAGATGCGGTTCGAGCACTGATTGTGTTCAAGGGCTCTATGCTAGTCCCCTCGACTGACTGTCGGAAACATATTATTATAAATCATGGGGTATGCTGCTACTAGCGTCGCATTGCGCTGGGAGTACTTTCTTTATAAATAAGTGAAATTATCCACGGCAATCATGGAAATCATGAAAATCTACAGAAATTCATGAAGTACTTGTTACTAAGTGAAGAATACATTCTTGCTTGACTTGTTAGTACATTCTCGTTACATTCTTGTTCATGAAAGGCCATAATTACATTCTTACTTGATCATACTTGCTCAATCATATCTTAACTTGATCATGTCTTGTTACTTTGGTTTATTCACGTGATTTATCGCATTCGCATGATTTTGCCTTATTTTTTAGAGCCAAAATGTTAATCACTTTAATATTGCCTTCATGTTGATGCGAAGATACCTACTGTGCAAGTGTGCTCATTACCTATTTTCTAATCTTTTCAGGAGATACAAGTAGTTCAGATTCGGATTCGGGTTATTGAAGTGATGGGTCCGAGAGCAAATGAAAGTCACATAAGATTGAGAGAAGACTTAGGAAGTCAATAATCTCTAGATATAGTTCATGTAATTTTCCTTTTATTGAGTCAAATAGGTTTAAGAAAGATTGGATAGTTGATGTACTTGAATCATTCTTATTATTAATAAAAGTGAAGGTTTGAGTAATTTATTATGCAATTACTTTGTGTGATTGCTGTTACGCTCTGATCTTTCTTGCTACCATGAGGCTTACCATGCTGGTTCTTCATGTTTCTCGAGATTATATTCCACTATATTAAAAGCTCGGGATGTGACACATTTGGTGTTGGCCATAGTAAGGTCTGTGCACATTTGGCGTTGGCCATAGTAAGGTCGATGCACATTTGGTATTGTCCAGAGTAAGGTCTGTGCACATTTGGCGTTGGCCATAGTAAGGTCAATGCACATTTGGTATTGTCTAGAGTAAGGTCTGTGCACATTTGGTGTTGACCTTGGTAAGGTTGATGCACATGAAGAGTAAGTCCAGGTAAGGTCGATGCACATTTGGTATTGTCTAGAGTAAGGTCTGTGCACATTTGGTGTTGACCTTGGTAAGGTTGATGCACATGAAGAGTAAGTCCAGGTAAGGTCGATGCACATGCAGTGTAAGGCTGTATAAGGTCGATGCACATTTGTGTTGGGCCTGTATAAGGTCGATGCACATTTGGGAATGGCCTGTATAAGGTCGATGCACATTTGGGTTAGGCTTGTATAAGGTCAATGCACATTTGGGTTGGGCCTGTATAAGGTCGATGCACATTTGGGTTGGGCCTGTGTAAGGTCGATGAACATTTGGGAATGGCTTGTATAAGGTCGATGCACATTTGGGTTAGGCCTGTATAAGGTCGATGCACATTTGGGAATGGCCTGCATAAGGTTGATGCACATTTTGGAATCGCATGTATAAGGTCGATGCACATTTGGGTTAGGCATGTATAAGGTCGATGCACAATTTGGAATGGCTTGTATAAGGTTGATGTACATTTGGGTTAGGCCTGTATAAGTTTGATGCACATTTGGGAATGGCCTATATAAGGTCGATGCACATTTGGGTTGGGCCTGTATAAGGTCGATGCACATTTGGGAATGGCCTATATAAGGTCGATGCACATTTGGTCCAGTCCAAGGTAAGGTCGATGCACATTTGGTGTAGTCCAAGGTAGGGTCGATGCACATTTGGTCCAGTCTAAGGTAAGGTCAATGCACATTTCGTCCAGTCTAAGGCAAGGTCGATGCACATTTGGTGCAGTCCAAGGTAAGGTCGATGCACATTTGGTGCAGTCCATGAGTAAGGTCGATGCACATGTGGTCAGGTCAGTGTAGGTCCAGGAGTAAGGTCAATGCACATATGGTCAAGTCAGTGCTGGTCCAGGAGTAAGGTCGATGCACATATGGTCAGGTCAGTGCAGGTTCATGGGACGGTTGATGCACCTGGGGCTCTATCCCCATTTTCAGAAACTTGGAAATTGAGAGTTTTGAAGGGCCGTTTTAATTCAAGTAATTTTTGAAAAATTGAAAAATGATAGAAGACAAAGGTAGTACCTCATTGTAAAGATTTCATGCTCCCAAAAATTTTGTACTTGTAGTTATAAGTCATTTTCTATGCATGTGTAGCGTAGAAGTAAACATGCCCTCTTTTAGACAGTAACCTGATCATGCTCCTTTCCACATCAAGTAAGCTTATGTTGTGATTTGTCCACCTAAACCATTTAGAAGCATGCTTGTTATGATAAAGTATCATACTAATATTTATAAAATGAGTATGAATGTGAATGCGAATACGATGTGAATGTTATGAATGGAAACAACAGCATTATGTGAGATAGGACTTCGGTCCCTCTGTGGGACGGCCCTTCGGCGGGACATCAATATGTAACACCGCGGAAGTAAAAGATCCCAGGGGACGATGATACGTAACACCCTAGTCAAAATTCCTATGATTCGGCCGATTGTTATGTGGGACGGTGATGCGTAACGCCACAGGACGCTATGGGCCTCAGGAATCTAGGTGAAATTCAATGACTCAGACTAATTGTTCTATGAGACGACGACACGTAACGCCACAGAACGCTGCGGGCCACATTAGTCTAGGTAGGAGTTCGCTCTCGGGTATGCATAGTACTCTTTCGTTCGTTCGTTTATGTGTGGGCCTCCTATATTTATGGTAGTTGTTCGGTTCCATGAATAACAAAAAATGTGAAAAGTCATGAAAATGCGATAATGTGTAAATGCTCATTCACTGAGGTCTTGTTGCATGCATGTGTATCTTATATGTTAGTTAAAGAATATGTATTTTCCTCATATGAGTTATTTTAAGGGGATGATAATGAATGGATTCTGCTATTATTAAACATCTGAATTATGTATATAATTTGGCTATATAGATGCGAGTTAACCTCGGTTCGTTTAGGCTGGCTACTGAGCGTCACACTCACCCCTCTGTGACACACGTTTTCAGGAGACATAAAGAAGGAGGTTGAGGAGGACGATGCAGCTGAGGAGTAGTGCTAGTTCATAATTCGTCTGGGTATGCTATGGATGAATGTCTCTCTTATATGTATGGTTATGGGGTGGTGAGCCTATGTGGACTCATGTTCAATCGGGAACAATGTAACTGTACACTTTTGGGAAATTATGAATGGTTGAAATGATAATTATATTTCGTGTAATTGTGGTTTCTCTCTCTCTCTCTCTCTCTCTCTCTCATGCGTGTGTATGCATGTTTATATAATTGTGCTTCTGCGATACGTGTGAAGTAATGTCTCATGGTCCAATGGAAGAAAAGAAAAAAATACCCATAATTTGGGGATCGAATCTCGGGGTGTTACAGAGTGGTATCAGAGCATGAGCGACAAACCATGGTTACAACCATTCCAATTGTCCAAATAGTAGAAGAAGAGGTAGGCTAGCGTGAAAAAGGGTGGGGTATATTTATAACCCATTTTAAACAAACCCTCACAAGTATGAATTGAAACCATACTGATTTAAGGGACATATTAAGTTAGGTTCTAATGGATACCTATGTATAGGTTCACCAAGGAGCAGCCTAGCGAGATCAAAGACTGGAAGGAATACGTATTGAGGAATAAAACCATCCGACTGGTGAAGGTGTTATGGAGGAGTTCTAATTCCGAGGAAGCAACATGGGAGTCGAAAGACAAGATGTGCCAGGAATACCCTCAACTATTCGGTGAGTAATTTTTCCTAAAAAGGAAATTTCTTGAGTTAATTTCGAGGACGAAATTATTTTTAAGGGGGAGAGGATGTTATGACCACCAATTGGGCACTGGCCCAATTGTATACAATTCGAGCCTAGGAACTCAATGAGCTAGAAATCTAGACAGATTATTGAAGAACCCTTAGAAAATTCGTAACTTAACATAGGAAGATAAGAATTAGGTGAAACCAAAGCCCATGCAATGACCATTGGGTAAGGAATAACTTTGGTAAAGAGTATAACTTCTGAAAATTGGCCTAATAGGAGGTGGGTTTCAAGGGTGGTAAGCCTTTTGCAACCATTCCCATCAACCCTTTGCCACATTCTACCCTTCTTGAGTAAGAAAGAGAGGTGAGGGACCTGGGCCCTACGTTGGAGGACAAACCTGCAGTTCCTAGGACAACGGGCAAAGTCTTGGGAGGGATCTGGGGTGTGGATCTCATCCCCAGATAGAAAGGAGAAGCTTAGGTGGATCTGGGGTGTGGATATCAACCCCAGATCGTCGGTGTAACATTTCAAAGGTAGGCACCTAACCTCACATTTTAGGGGTCAACAATGCATTAGAACGATTTTAAATATGTTTCTATACTTCAAAGAGTGTCTAAGGGTAAGTGGGATCGGCCAACATGTTCATTTTCTATTTTTCATCAAGTTACGGGCTCTCGCGAGGTTCCTCTGAGTCTCTACTAGAGTTTAAAGTCTCTGGACAGGTCTATGCACATTTGGTGTTGGCCATAGTAAGGTCGATGCACATTTGGTATTGTCCAGAGTAAGGTCTATGCATATTTGGTGTTGGCCATTGTAATACCTTGGATTCTTATCGGATCTTTCAGATCCTTATCGGAGTGCCTTCAGATCGCTTTTGTAGGTCCTGAGTTGAGTTTTACGATCCACGTGGGTTTTTCCCCCGTACAAGTTACGGAACCCTGTGGAGAGTTTATTTATAAGTTCATCGACCCGAGGATGCTACAGTTGCGATGTACTCTTTAAGAGGATTGTTTCGGCTATTTTTGCGTATTTTTTAGAATTAGTGGATTTTCAGCATAAAAATTAGATTTTTTGAAAATCAGGAAAATTTCCTAATTCCTTTCTATTTATTCCTCTTCACCCTCTCTCCTCCCTCATTCTATCCCTCTCTTTCTCTCTCTCGTTCTCTCTCCTCTCTGGCTCTCTCGACGCGGGGCGCGTACCGTTGTCGAGCTGGCCGAGGCGGGGACGCGATGGAGTGATCGGGACGAGTGATGGGGCGACGGATTGAGCGCGGTGCGGCTCGATCCCTCGATGGATTCAAAGCCGGCGCGGTTCATTGTTTTGGTGGTTTTCGGCGATGTTTAGTCGCTTCACCGCACAGAATCTTCGATGGAGGTAGGGAGATGGATCACCTACTTCTCCTCTATGTTTTCTTGCAGTTTCTCGTTGTTCGGTGCGAGAACGAGCGGGTTTTGGCTTGTTTTGGGAAAATCATGCTTTTGGGGAGTTCGTAGGGTTCGTCGAAAAATGGTGATGGTTTTCAAATCGGTTGGTACTGTTTGAACCCCTGGAATGTCACCGTTCCATTCCCTGTGTTTTCGTGTCGATTGGTGGTCATTCGGGACCGATAGGGGCCCGGGAACCCATGTGGTTCTATTTGGGTCAATTCGGTAAAATTGTCGTTTCAAGCCGTTTATGCGTCGATTTGACCCCTATCGGAGTATGGATGTTCGACAGTGTCACTGTGGTTGTATCCCCTTCATTTCGGAACAAACATGGCGTGGAATGGCCTCGATCCGACCGATCCTCCAGTTTTCCCACCGTAATGACTGAACGGTCGTTACAGTAACAGTTTAGTGTATGGCACGGTTCAATGTGTGACCGTTCCATTTATGTCATTTCGGGTCAGTGCGGTCGCGCGATAGACCATTTTATAGATTGCACGGCCCTTGTCTAGCCGTGCGGTGCCAGTTGAGCGGGCAATGGCTGGCCGTGCCATTCCCCTCATTGCATTGACCGGCACATGGGTGGCCATGTTGTGTCCGTTGAACGGCCAATGTCTAGCCGTTCCATTTCCATCCGTTTCCATCATCGCTTTCCACGTTCAATGTTTGACCGTGCTATGCCCTTGAACGGCCTGTGGCTGGCTGTGCCATTCCTTTCGCCGATTTGAACCGTTAGTTGGTGGCCGTGCCGCTTGCTTAGCACGGTCCCATGTCTGACCGTTTAGTTTGATGGAGCAGCTTCTCCCTAGACCGTTCCATGTCTTGGGTGGTCCTTTGTCAGACCGTTCTGGACCGTTTTGACCGGATTGCTATTCTAAGTCGGTTGGCCTTGGTGGCCCAACCTTCGTCCGTCTTGTCATTGTAGCACCTTTCTTAGGCCGCTATAGGTCCGTCTGTCTTAGGTCCATGTCTTAGGGTAGTTAGTCTAGCGGTTCACTGTTGGACTGCTGAGTCCATGTGGTGTGTCTGTTATCGACCGCTTGGTGGTTTGTCTGGGCAGGTCAGTCGGAGTTTGACTGAGTCTAGCGGCCATAGCTTTGACCGCTACAGTCATCTCGTGGCCTTGTCTATGACCGCCAGTGTCTATGCCTCTGTGTATGTATAGTGTGTCACTTTCAGACGTTCTTGGCTCGACCTTGTGGTTTGTCCGTCGTCCCGCGGATATCTCTTGATGTCCTATGAGGGCTATGACCACAATATAAGGTTGTCAGGCATGCCTTGGTTTTTGTACTGCTGTAGAGTCGTTGTCAGGTTCCGGTCAACCTGGTGTGACCCAGTGGTTGACACGTGACCTTGTGTGTGTCTCGGCTATTCTGGATAGATCGAGACAGTGGTTCTGGATGCCTTAAGGTATTGTCTTACCTCGATCTGTGTGTCCAGGTGTGCTGAGGGTCTTGGTGATTCCTCAAGTCTCCGTGAGTCATTTTATGTGGATGTGTCGTTTCCTCTGGCTTAGGATTAGACCGCTTGGTGGCTTGTCTCGCCGTTACGTGATGATCTCGACTCCGAGTCATGAGACTCAAGGATCATTTTTTTAGTAGGTCTAGTTGTCATGTCCTGAGTCTGTTGGCAGTTTGGTGTGCTACCTTGGTGCTTCGTAGTACGTGTGACAGTGCTTTCTCAGCTTGTCTGTACTCCGGCACTCGTGTTTCCGAGTCTTTGTGTCTAGTGAGACTCCACTAGTCGTAGCCTGACGACACGTTCCTGGTGTCGGTCCACCTGGGAGTGGTGGTTGAGGCACTTCCTGAGATATGGTTTTTAGGCTAGTTTCTGTGGGCCCCTACTTTACGGTAGCGTCCTGTTGGGGGGGGAAACTAGCTAGAGGATTGGCTCTAGGCATGAGCTGGTGTGTGCACACGTGGTCAGGGGCATTTGGACGAACGTCGACGGGCGTGACCCTGACAAGTCACTCATTATTGTAGTTCCTGTTCTGATTCTGTGAGTATCTCAGTCTCCGTCGTTCTTGACGTCCATAGGGAGATACTTGTGGCGCAGTGTAAGACGTAAGTGGACGCGTATGGCTGTTCTTGTAGTGAGGAGGTGCTTCCATCACATGACATGTGACTCCCGTGTTACTCATTCTTCGTGCGTCGTGACCTTCCCGGGTTAGTCTTTTCTTGGCTATACCCGAGGTCAGTGTTGTGTCGCGTGCACAACACTCTAGTCGTGTGCGTTTGTGTCTGTTGTCTGTCTAGATCTTTTTTAGGGCCTTTGCATGGTTTCGTGGGCTTTAGCCTTTGGGCTAATGATTGGCTGACGGATCGGTAAGTCCTAACTTTCTGAGATCAGGGTTCGCCCTTCTATCATTGTTTGGAGTAGCTTAGGGAGCCGAGCTTCTCTCGGTAGCAGTGTTCTTGTTCTTTACGGCTTTGCCTTTCCATTTTCTTTTAGCTATTTCTATTCCTTCTATTACAGCTTTATTTTACAGCTTTCTAGTTGTAGTTTAGCTTTTCTTGCTTTACTATTCCTACCGTTTTAGCTGTTGTTCCGTGTTACTGTGTTGTTTTTCAGTGGGGATCCGTGTGACCCCTATAGAGCCAGTGACACTAGGCTCACCCCTGCTTTTCAGGTGTGGCGCTCTCCTTCCTTCACGGTTCCTAGTGTGGCGTGTTCGTAGTTGCCAGTGGTACCTGCGTCGGGCTTCCCCCGACCTCAGTGTACGTCTTCTTTCTATTGGACTGTACTTGTCTTTCCTTTGGACTGGACTCTAGTATAATTGTTAATTAAAAAGTAATTTTATTTCTGCTACTTTAGCAAACCTGATTAATGAAATTTAATTGTTACTGTTATATCTGCGACTTCAATGTACTACACAACAGTCCTTTTATCCCTTCAGAGCTTTACAGCTCTTGGGAGGCTTCACGAGTTCCAAGTGGTATCGGGTCTACTCAGTAGTCCTATCGGGTATATCCGGTATCCAGAGTCTGAGTTGTCACAGGTGGTATCAGAGCAGTTGTTGTGTAAAGTACATGGGAATCCGAGATATACAGTGTCCAGAGTCTTGAAAGTATAGTACAGTCTTTTCGCTGGCTTAGGTTTTGTGATTCTTTGTCGCTTTGTTCCGTGTGTTGTTTTGTGTGTGCAGTGTCAGCACTGTACAAGATGGTTTTGCTCTCGTCAGGATGCGACGGGATGCTCATTTTCATTGTGGTGTTTGTCTCGATCGTGCTGTACTTGGCAGAGTTCGCCGGAAGGCTTGAATCTACCGTACATTGTTCGAGATTTTTCCCTCGTTTGTTCAGGTGGCTAGTGACTTTTCGCGTTGGTGTGATGGCCATGCACGTTCTCACGTTGTTTTGGTCATCCCAGCTTGAGTCTGTTCAGCTCCTGAGGTGTTTTGCTTGTGTTGAAGTGGTCGTTTGGTTGCCTCGATTGAGAAGATGCTCAAGCGAACCTAGGATTTTTCTTCCTGGTGAGCTATTATTAGTGAGCTTGATTCTTCTCATCCCGTTTGGTGGAGTCTTTTCTAGATAAGCCTTGAAATTGCTGTCTTGGTGAGACCTTTGTCCTTTGTCTACTTAAGTGTGGACAGTGTTTATTCTGAGCATGATCTGCTCTCTATTCTACGGTTGCTTGGCTTTGGACCTAATCTTTGTTTTGAGATCCGTTGTGCACCGTGTTCGTCATGCCGTGTCTAGCGGCCGATGTGTTGTGAAGGCTCATTTATTCTTTCAGGACATAATGGTAAGCTGAGATTAGCCTTTCTTTGTGCTTTGTGCTGAAGCTGGTGCTTTTCTTGGTTTACTCTTAGGTGACTTGTGATCGGTTGTTAGCAGGATCAGTACTCATGGCGTGATACGTTGCAATTTTTCATGTATTGCGATGCCGCCGAGTGTGTGCTGAGATACGACTATCGAGATATTTCTGATGCCTGTGTGCGTTGTTTGAGTGCGCAGTGGAAGCGTGTGGGTTGATACCCACGGGTCAAGGATCGTGTGATAAGATTCTGGCCAGTCAAGAGAATTGTTTTTCTCGATGTGACTTCATCTTGGCTTCCTGTGCCTTGATGTTGTCTGTTGCCGTGCCGTTATTCTTGAAGGCATTCTGTTGTTGGCACTGGCATTTGTGAGTGTTGAGGAATCTGTCGACATTTTTGTTGGTTGAGTACCCTCTGCTTTGTAATTCTTTCTTTGGTGTTGTGCTCTCAGGGCGTGATCGTGGTCCTTGAGATGCGTTTCCCGAGATCGTTGTCCTTCTTGTTGTCGTGGGTCTTTTCTTGGTGAGCTGTTCGTTACATGACTAGTCCATTATAGTCGTGTGTTCAGCTGTTATTGTGCCTTGATGTGACCCAGCTTGTAGTTATGTTTCGTGGTTCTGTGTTTTGTATGGAGCTGGGATCCTGCAAGTGCTGATGTTATCGTTTTGTCGTTGTTTCCCTGTGATTCTATCTTAGCATCGTGTGGACCATGGTCTTGTCAGTTGGTTGTGCTGTACTCTTCTTTCCTGGTGGAGTTAGCTTGCGACACGATCAGATGTAATATCTGAGTGAGGATTGACTTGATTGTGTTTGTGGTCCAGTGCTGTCGTTGGCGTCTTGTGTGCCAGGTTTCATCATTGCCTTTGGCACTAGAGCCAATGATGTCGAGCTGTCAGCTTAGAGGACTATGCTTCCTTGTTTTAAGCTGATGCTTGCCATGTCTGTCGTTTTATTTTCCCGATAGTTGTTGTCGTGGCATGAGTTGTGTCTCCTTTCCTGTGAGACATAAGCGACGTTGCCTTATTTTGTAAGTGTTAGACTTGTGTTCACTTGTGTTCCATACTCATCTTTTGAATCGATTTGCCTTGAGATCCAGAGCGTGTGCTTGTGATGATGGCCTGGCGGTGTTCCTCTGAATTGTGTTTTTTTGAGATTCGTGTTGTTTCAAGTTGTGTCTTGGGGGTTTGTTCGTCCTTGCATCTTCTTGTTCGTTCCTTAAATTTCGAGGATGAAATTTCTTGAAGGGGGGAGGCTGTAATACCTTGGATTCTTATCGGATCTTTCGGATCATTATGGGAGTGCCTTCGGATCGCTTTTGTAGGTCCTGAGTTGAGTTTTACGATCCACGTGGGTTTTTCCCCCCGTACAAGTTACGGAACCCTGCGGAGAGTTTATTTCTCAGTTCATCGACTCGAGGACGCTACAGTTGCGATGTACTCTTTAAGAGGATTGGTTCGGCTATTTTTGCATATTTTTCTGAATTAGTGAATTTTTGGCATAAAAATCAGATTTTTCAAAAATTAGTAAAATTTCCTAATTTCTTTCTATTTATTCCTCTTCACCCTCTCTCCTCCCTCATTCTAACCCTCTCTTTCTATCTCTCGTTCTCTCTCCTCTCTGGCTCTCTCGACGTGGGGCACGTACCGTTGCCGAGCTGGCCGAGGCGGGGACGCGATGGAGTGATCGGGACGCGTGATGGGGCGACGGATTGAGCGCGGCGCGTCGCGATCCCTCGATGGATTCAAAGCCGACGTGGTTCGTTGTTTTGGTGGTTTTCAGCGATGTTTAGTCGCTTCGCCGCACAGAATCTTCGGTGGAGGTAGGGAGATGGATCACCTACTTCTCCTCTATGTTTTCCTACAGTTTCTCGTTGTCCGGTGGGAGAACGAGATGGTTTTGGCTTGTTTTAGGAGAATCATGCTTTTGGGGAGTTCGTAGGGTTCATCAGAAAATGGTGACGGTTTTCAAATCGGTTGGTACTGTTCGAACCCCTGGAATGTCACCATTCCATTCCCTTTGTTTTCGTGTCGATTGGTGGTCGTTCGGGACCGGTAGGAGCCCGGGAACCCATGTGGTTCTATTTGGGTCAATTCGGTAAAATTGCCCTTTTCAAGCCGTTTATGCATCGATTTGACCCTGTCGGAGTCTGGATGTTTGGCAGTGTCACTGTGGTTATATCCCCTTCGTTTCGGAAAAAACATGGCGTGGAATGGCCTCGATCCGACCGATCCTCCAGTTTTCCCGCCGCAACGACTGAACGGTCGTTACAGTAACAGTTTAGTGTATGGCACGGTTCAATGTGTGACTGTTCCATTTATGTCGTTTCGGGTCTGCGCGGTCACGCGATAGACCATTTTATAGATTGCACGGCCCTTGTCTAGCCATGCGGTGCCAGTTGAGCGGGCAATGGCTGGCCGTGCCATTCCCCTCATTGCATTGAACGGCACATGGGTGGCCATGTTGTGTCTGTTGAACGGCCAATGTCTAGCCGTTCCATTTCCATCCGTTTCCATCGTCGCTTTCCACGTCCAATGTTTGACCGTCCTATGCCCTTGAATGGTCTGTGGCTGGCCGTGCCATTCCTTTCGCCGATTTGAACCGCTAGTTGGTGGCCGTGCCGCTTGCTTAGCACGGTCCCATGTCTGACCATTTAGTTTGATGGAGCGGCTTCTCCCTAGACCGTTCCATGTCTTGGGCGGTCCTTTGTCAGACCGTTCTGGACCGTTTTGACCGGATTGCTATTCTAAGTTGGTTGGCCTTGGTGGCCCAACCTTCGTCCGTCTTGTCATTGTAGCACCTTTTTTAGGCTGCTACCGGTCCGTCTGTCTTAGGTCCATGTCTTAGGGCGGTTAGTCTAACGGTTCACTCTTAGACTACTGAGTCCGTGTGGTGTGTCTGTTATTGACCGCTTGGTGGTTTATCTGGGCAGGTCAGTCAGAGTTTGATTGAGTCTAGCGGCGATAGCTTTGACCGCTACAGTCACCTCGTGGCCATGTCTATGACCGCCAGTGTCTGTGCCTCTGTGTATGTACAGAGTGTAACTTTTCGACGTTCTTGGCTCGACCTTGTGGTTTGTCCGTCGTCCCGTGGATGTCTCTTGATGTTCTATGAGGGCCATGACCACGATATAAGGTTGTCAGGCATGCCTTGGTTTCTGTACTGCTGTAGAGTCGTTGCCAGGTTCCGGTCAACCCGGTGTGACCCAGTGGTTGACATGTGACCTTGTGTATGTCTCGGCTATTCTAGATAGATCAAGACAGTGGTTCTGGATGCCTTGAGATATCGTCTTACCTCGGTCTGTGTGTCTAGGTGTGCCGAGGGTCTTGGTGATTCCTCAGGTCTCCGTGAGTCATTTTATGTGGATGTGTCGTTTCCTCTGGCTTAGGATTAGACCGATTGGTGGCTTGTTACACAGTTACGTGATGATCTCGACTCCGAGTCGTGAGACTCAAGGATCGTTGTGTTAGCAGGTCTAGTTGTCCTGTCCTGAGTGTGTTGGCAGTTTGGTGTGCTGGCTTGGTGCTTCTACTACATGCGACAATGCTTTCTTGGCTTGTCTGTACTCCATCATTCGTGTTTTCGAGTCTCTGTGTCTAGTGAGCCTCCACTAGTCATAGCCTGACGACACGTTCTGGGTGTCGGCCCACCTAGGAGTGGTGGTTGAGGCACTTCCCGAGATACGATTTTTAGGCTAGTTTCTATGGGCCCCTGCTTTACGGTAGCGTCCTGCTGGGGGAAAAACTAGCTAGAGGACTGGCTCTAGGCATGAGCTGGTGTGTGCACACGTGGTCAGCGGCGTTTGGACGAACGCCGACGGGTGTGTCCCTGACTAGTCACTCGTTACTTTAGTTCCTGTTCTGATTCTGTGACTATCTCAGTCTCCGTCATTCTCGGCGTCCGTAGGGAGATACTTGTGGCGCAGTGTAAGACGTTAGTGGACGCATCTGGCTGTTCTTCTAATGAGGAGGTGCTTCCGTCACGTGACACGTGACTCCCGTGTTTCTCATTCTTTGTGCATCGTGACCTTCCCGGGTTAGTCTTTTCTTGGCTACACCCGAGGTTAGTGTTGTGTCACGTGCACGATGCTCTAGTCGTGTGTGTATATGTCTATTGTCTGTCTAGATCTTTTTTAGGGCCTTTGCCTGGTTTCGTGGGCTTTAGCCTTTGGGCTAATGATTGGATAATGGATCGATAACTCTTGACTTTGTGAGATCAGGATTCGCCCCTCTGTCGTTGTTTGGAGTAGCTTAGGGAGCCGAGCTTCTCTCGATAGCCGTGTTCTCGTTCTTTACGACTTTGCCTTTCCCTTTTCTTTTAGCTGTTTCTACTCCTTCTGTTACAGCTTTCTTTTACAACTTTCTAGTTGTAGTTTAGCTTTTCCTGCTTTACTACTCCTGTCGTTTTAGTTGTTATTCAGTGTTACTACGTTGTTTTTCAGAGGGGATCCGCGTGACCCCTACTGAGCCAGTGACACGAGGCTCTCCCCTACTTTTCAGGTGTGACGCTCTCCTTCGTTCGTGGTTCCTGGTGTGGCGTGTTCGTAGTTGCCAGCAGTACCTGCGTCAGGCTTCCCCCGACCTCAGTGTACGTCTTCTTTCTGTTGGACTATAATTATCTTTCCTTTGGACTGGACTCTGATATAATTGTTAAATGTTAATTAAAAAGTAATTTTATTTCTATTGCTTTAGCAAACCTGATTAATGAAATTTAATTGCTTACTATTATATCTGTGACTTCAATGTACTACACAACAGTTCTTTTATCCCTTCGGAGATTTACAGCTCTTGGGAGGCTTCACAGGTTCCAAGTGGTATCGGGTCTACTCGGTAGTCCTATTGGGTATATCCGGAATCCGCAGTCCGGGGCGTCACAGCCATAGTAAGGTCTGTGCACATTTAGTGTCAGCCATAGTAAGGTCGATGCACATTTGATATTGTCCAGAGTAAGGTCTATGCACATTTGGTGTTGGCCATAGTAAGGTTGATGCACATTTGGTGTTGGCCATGGTAAGGTCTGTGCACATATGGTGTTGGCCATAGTAAGGTCGATGCACATTTGGTATTGTCTAGAGTAAGGTATGTGCACATTTGGTGTTGGCCATAGTAAGGTCGATGCACATTTGGTTTTGGCCATAGTAAGGTCTGCGCACATTTGGCGTTGGCCATAGTAAGGTCGATACACATTTGGTATTGTCCAGAGTAAGGTCTATGCACATTTGGTGTTGTCCATAGTAAGGTCGATGCACATATGGTATTGTCCAGAGTAAGGTATGTGCACATTTGGTGTTGACCTTGGTAAGGTCGATGCACATGAAGAGTAAGTCCAGGTAAGGTCGATGCACATGTAGTGTAAGGCTGTATAAGGTCGATGCACATTTGGGTTGGGCCTGTATATGGTCGATGCACATTTGGGAATGGCATGCATAAGGTCGATGCACATTTGGGTTCAGCCTGTATAAGGTCGATGCACATTTGGGAATGGCCTGTATAAGGTCGATGCATATTTGGGTTAGGCCTGTATATGGTCAATGTACATTTGGGTTGGGCCTGTATAAGGTCGATGCACATTTGGGTTGGGCCTGTATAAGGTCGATGCACATTTGGGAAGGGGCTGTATAAGGTAGATGCACATTTGGGTTAGGCCTATATAAGGTCGATGCACATTTGGGAATGGCCTATATAAGGTCGATGCACATTTGGGAATGGCCTGTATAAGGTCGATGCACATTTGGGAATGGCCTGCGTAAGGTCGATGCACATTTGGGTTAGGCCTATATAAGGTGGATGCACATTTAGGAATGGCCTGTATAATGTCGATGCACATTTGGGTTCGGCCTGTATAAGGTCGATGCACATTAGGAATGGCCTGTATAAGGTCGATGCACATTTGGTCCGATCCAAGGCAAGGTCGATGCACATTTGGTGTAGTCCAAGGTAGGGTCGATGCACATTTGGTCCAGTCTAAGGTAAGGTCGATGCACATTTGGTGTAGTCCATGAGTAAGGTCGATGCACATGTGGTCTGGTGAGTGCAGGTCCAGGAGTAAGGTCGATGCACATGTGGTCAGGTCAGTGTAGGTTCAGGAATAAGGTCGATGCACATATGGTCAGGTCAGTGCAAGTTCATGGGATGGTCGATGCACCTGGGGCTCTGTCCCCATTTCCAGTAACTTGGAAATTGAGAGTTTCGAAGGGGCATTTTAATTCAGAAAAATCTAAAAAATTGAAAAATGATAGAAGATTAAGGTAGTACCTTACTGTAAAGATTTCATGCTCCCAAAAATTATGTACTTACAGTTATAAGCATTTTCTATACATGTGTAGCGTAGAAGTAAACCTGCCCTCTTTTATACAGTAACCTTATCATGCTCCTTTCCACATCAAGTAAGCTTATGTTGTGATTTGTCCACTTAAAAGCATGCTTGTTATGATAAAGTAGCATACTAATATTTGTAAAAGGAGTATGAATGTGAATGCCAATATGATGTGAATGTTATGAATGGAAACGACAGCATTATGTGAGATAGGACTTCGGTCCCTCTATGGGACGGCCCTTCTGCGGGATGGCGATACGTAACGTCGCGGAAGTAAAAGATCCCAGGGGACGACGATACGTAATGCCCTGGTCAAAATTCCTATGATTCGGCTGATTGTTCTGTGGGACGGCGATACGTAACGCCACAGGACGCTGTGGGCCTCAGGAATCTAGGTGAAATCCGATGACTCAAGCCGATTGTTCTGTGGGATGGCGATACGTAATGCCACAGAACGCTGTGGGCCACACGAGTCTAGGTGGGAGTTCACTCTCGGGTCTGCACTGTACTCTTTCATTCTTTCGTTTGTGTGTGGGCCTCTTGTGTTTGTGGCAGCTGTTCGGTTCCATGAATAACAAAAATGTAAAAATCCATGAAAATGCGATAATGTGTAAATACTCATTCACTGAGGTCTTGTTGCATGCATGGGTACCTTATATGTTAGTTAAAGAATATGTATTTTCCTCATATGAGTTATTTTAAGTAGATGATAATGAATGGATTATGCTATTATTAAACATCTGAATTATGTATATAATTTGGCTATATAGATGCGAGTTAACCCCGGTTTGTTTAGGCTACCTACTGAGGGTCACACTCACCCCTCTGTGACACACGTTTTTAGGAGACATAGAGAAGGAGGTTGAGGAGGAGGCTGCAGCTGAGGAGTAGTGCTATTTCATAGTTCGGGTATGCTATGGATGAATGTCTCTCTTATATGTATGGTTATGGGGTGGTGAGCCTATGTGGACTCATGTTCAATCTGGAACAATGTAACTGTACTCTTTTGGGAAATTATGAATGGTTGAAATGCTAATTACATTTCGTGTAATTGTGGTTTCTCTCTCTCTCTCTCTCTCTCTCTCTCATGCGTATGTATGCATGTTTATATAATTGTGCTTCTGCGATACGTGCGAAGTAATGTCTCGAGGTCCGATGGAAGAAATAAAAAAAAATTCCCATACTTTAGGGATCGGATCTCGGGACGTTACAGAGTGGTATCAGAGCATGAGAGACAAACCATGGTTACATCCATTCCAATTATCCAAACAGTAGAAGAAGAGGTAGGCTAGCGTGAAAATGGGCGGGGTATATTTATAACCAATTTTATACAAACCCTCATTGGTAACAATTGAAGCCATAAGGATTTAAGGGACATTAAGTTAGGTTCTAATGGATACCTATGTATAGGTTCACCAAGGAGCAGCCTAGCAAGATCATAGACTGGAAGGAACAAGTATTGAGGAATAAAATCATCCGGCAGGTGAAGGTGTTATGGAGGAATTCTCATTCCAAGGAAGCAACATGGGAGCCGGAGGACAAGATGCGCCAGGAATACCCTCAACTATTCGGTAAGTAATTTTTCTTAAAATTGAAATTTCTCGAGTTAATCTCAAGGATGAAATTATTTTTAAGGGGGAGAGGATGTTATGACCACCAATTGGGCACTGGCCCAATTGTGTACAATTCAGGCCTATGAACTCAATGAGCTAGAAATCTAGACAAATTATTGAAGAACCCTTAGAAAATTCATAACTTTACATAGGAAGATCAGAATTATATGAAACCAAAGCCCATGCAACGACCATTGGGTAAGGAATAACTTTGGTGAAGAGTATACCTTCTGAAAATTGGCCTAATAGGAGGTGTGTTTCAAGGGTGGTAAGCCTTTTGCAACCATTCTCATCAACCCTCTGCCACCTTCTACCCTTGTTGACTAAGAAAGAGAGGTGAGGGACCTGGGCCCTGCGTTGGAGAGCGAACTTGCAGTTCCTAGGATGACGGGCGAAGTCTTGGGAGGGATCTGGGGTGTGGATCTCATCCCCGGATCGAAAGGAGAAGCTTAGGTGGATCTGGGGTGTGAATATCATCCCCGGATTGTCGGTGTAGCATTTCGAAGGTAGGCACCTAACTTCAAAATTTAGGGGTCAACAATGCATTAGAATGATTTCAAATATTTTTCTATACTTTAAATAGGGTCTAAGGGTACGTGGGATCGACCAACATGTTCATTTTCTATTTTTCATCAAGTTACGGGCTCTCGCGAGTTTCCTTTGAGTCTCTACTAGAGTTTTAAGTCTCTGGAGAAGTCTATGCACATTTGGTGTTGGCCATAGTATGGTTGATGCACATTTGGTATTGTCCAGAGTAAGGCATGTGCACATTTGGTGTTGGCCGTAGTAAGGTTAATGCACATTTGGTGTTGGCCATAGTAAGGTTTCTGCACATTTGGTGTTGGTCATAGTAAGGTCGATGCACATTTGGAATTGTCCATGGTAAGGTCGATGCACATTTGGTGTTGGCCATATTAAAGTCGATGCACATTTGGTGTTGGCCATAGTAAGGTACGTGCACATTTGGCATTGTCCATAGTATGGTCGATGCACATTTGTGATTGTCCAGAGTAAGGTTTGTGCACATTTGGTGTTGGCCATAGTAAAGTCGATGCACATTTGGTATTGTCCAGAGTAAGGTCTGTGCACATTTGGTGTTGACCTTGGTAAGGTCGATGCACATGAAGAGTAAGTCCAGGTAAGGTCGATGCACATGTAGTGTATGGCTGTATAAGGTCGATGCACATTTGCGTTGGGCCTGTATAAGTTCGATGCACATTTGGGAATGACCTATATAAGGTCGATGCACATTTGGGTTAGGCATGTATAAGGTCGATGCACATTTGGGAATGGCCTGTATAAGGTCGATGCATAATTGTGGTAGGCCTATATAAGGTCGATGTACATTTGGGAATGGCCTGTGTAAGGTCGATGCACATTTGGGTTAGGCATGTATAAGGTCGATGCACATTTGGGAATAGCCTGTATAAGGTCGTTGCACATTTGGGAATGGCATGTATAAGGTCGATGCACAATTGGGTTAGGCCTATATAAGGTCGATGCACATTTGGGAATGGCATGTATAAGGTCGATGCACATTTGGGTTAGGCCTTTATAAGGTCGATGCACATTTGGGTTGGGCCTGTATAAGGGCGATGCACATTTGGGAATGGCCTGTATATGGTCGATGCACATTTGATCAAGTCCAAGGTAAGGTCGATGTACATTTGGTGTAGTCCAAGGTAGGGTCGATGCACATTTGGTCCAGTCTAAGGTAAGGTCGATGCACATTTGGTGCAGTCTAAGGAAAGGTCGATGCACATTTGGTGTAGTCCATGACTAAGGTCGATGCACCGGGGGTGTAATGCCCCGAGTCTTAAGGATCCTTATCGGAGAGTTTCGTATCGCTTTTGTAGGTCCTGAGGTGTGTTTTACGATCCACGTGGGTTTTTCTCTTGTACAAGTTACAGAACCCGGTGGAGAGTTTATTGTTGAATTCATCGACTCGCGGATGCTACAGTTGCAGTGCATTCTTTCCGAGGATCGTTTAGACTATTTTTCTGTATTTTTCTAAATTAGTGCATTTTTGGACCAAAAATTGAATTTTACAGAAATTTCTAAATTTTCTATTATCTTCTTAACCCTTTTTCTCCTTCCTCTCTCGTCCCTCATGCTCACTTTCTGATGTGACACGACCCCTCAGACTTAAATTTGCAAGCAACACAACGATTTAGGCAACGTGACACAAGCGGACTCACTCGCGTTGGCACACTCGGATGCGTAGGAGGACCGGCGATGGCGGTGAGGGTCTGGGGTTGAACCTCAATGTTCCAAGGGTATGGCCAGCTAAGGTTGGACCCCAATGGGCCAGGGATGCCCCAATTCCGTGGGCGGCCAGCACGCCACGGGCGTGGGATGTAGCGGCTCTCTCACAACTCGCTCCGTGGCGGACACTCGAATTGATGGTTTTGGATCGGGCGCTCGCCTCACCACCGACGGGCAACTAAAAATGATACTAAGCTAAGCAATGGTAATAAACCAGCAAAGAAAAGTGGCCAAAAGCTCACCTGATCGGCGTGAGGACGCCGATCCCGGCCGGAGACGAGGGCGAGCGGGGAAGCGTGGGCTAGCCGCACGCCGCGCCGATGATGCTTGAATCCTGTTTAGTTAATTACAATCACTACACCTCGCACAGGAGGGTGACCTCAGGGAAGGGATGATCAAATACAATCAAACACTACCTCTACACCGGGAGGGGCGGTAAGCCGGCCAGGCGGGGATGGGAAAACAGTCGGAGAACGGAAGAAGGAAGCCGAAGTTGTTTCTACTTGCAGGCTGTGATGGCTGATAGCCAGACGGTCCTGGGGCTGTAGATCACGTTCCTGAATTTCTCTGGAGGCGAGACCAGCGTGGGGATCTTCGTATCTGGCGCGCGGATGGCTCCGAATTTTCTCGATTTCTTCTACTGCAGCTGCTGGTCCGGGTCGAGCTTCGAACAGGGTGGCAGAATCTGGCCGCAGCAACTACCTGATATGAACAGTGACTTGCAGCAGCTACACCGGCCGCTCCCGACCTCTGAATCATGAGCCGTTGGAGTTTCTGGAATCGTGGTCGAGTCTACTTCGCAGTAAAACTGACGGGGAAGCCGGATGAGGTCGGAGGTGATCGGGGGACCCAAGACGGTGCTGGAAAGTCGTAGCAGACTTGGGGAAGCAGCGTGGAGCAGTCGGAGGAGAAACTTGATAACTCTGTCCCACGGAACCTAAATGCAGTTCCGTTTCCTGATCCTGGAAGAGGATAGGACGTGGGAGAACTTTGATGAAGAAACATTGGCTTGGTTCTGCTAGGGTCCGCCGTGGTATAGATTTCTTTCAGGTTCAGGTACTTGGTGGCAGTAACTCGGTAGCAGCTACCTGATACAAATAGTGACTTGCAGAAGCTATCCTGGCCCCTCCCGAGCTCTGAATCATGAGCCTCCAGAATTTATGGAACCGTGGTCGAGCCCTCTTCACAGTAAAACTGGCGGGGCAGTCGTCTGATGTCGGTGAGGACGGGGAGACTCAGAAGAGTGGAGGTAGGTCGCTGCAGACTGTGGGAGGCAGGCCCGACCAACCGAGGGAGGAAAATGAGAACTCTAGCCTCCGCACGCCGAACGCAGTTCCGCTTCTTGATCCTGGTAGAGGACTGGAGGAAGAAAAACTTTGAAGAAGGGCGCATAGTCTGAATCTTCCATCGTTTATCGTGGTACAGCTTCAAGTCGGGTTCTGGTACTCTGCAGGGGGAGATCTGCACAGCCGAGGTAAAATGGGCACCACGAACTGTAGCGACGTCGGAATGGGATGATTCCACCTTGCCTGAGAAGTTGACTTGGAGATCTTTCCGAATATGTAGGCCACGCCCCCAGAAGCTCCGAGATGAGGTCGTGGGCGGCGCTGCAACAGGGGGGGTGGTTCTGCAGAACTGCAGCTGCTCACTAGTATATAGAAAATGGGGTAGATGGGGTGGGAGATGGGGTGGATGTGTGTGGGGGGCGACCCCGGGCTGTGTGGGGGTCTGGTATAGGGTGATCTAAGGTGTGGGAGGGGCAGAATGGGGGCTGGAAGATGGTCTAGCAGGTGGAGGAAGGGGGAGCTGCGAATTTGGGTTGGGATAGAGAGAGAGGGAGATCTCTCTCCTTTGGTTTGAATGAGAGGTTAATGGGGTTTAATGTTGTTTTGGGAAGGGGAAGGGTTGTGTTGGGGAGAGGAAGGGGTGCTTGGGAGAAGGGATTCTCCCTTGGGGAAATGAAAGGTTGTATGGGGAAGGGGAAAGGTTGCTTGGGAGGAGGGAGAGGTGCCTAGAAGAAAGGGATTCCACCTAGGGGTTGGAGGGGACTTAAATGGGAGGTATGGGGAAGGGGGAGGGGTCTTAAATAGAGGTGAATAGGGAGGAGAGAGAGTGAATTTCGAATTTGGGGTGGGGAGGAGAGAGAATGGGGTTCGCCCCCTTTAGAGAGAGAGAGAAGAAGAGAGAGAGAGAGCTAGAGAGAGAGAGAGAAGCACAAATCTTGTGGCAACTTTTTTTATCAAATCTTCATTACCTTACAACTGAGGGATTGGGGTCCTATTTATAGGAAACCCACTTTTACATATAAGACCCTGACTTTTAACATACTAACAGATAACCAAGGAAGGGGGGGTGCGCCCATGGGCCTAGCCCAAAGAAATAGGCCCAATAGCAAGCACCATAGCCTAATGAGACTTGAACTTAGGAAAATGACTTAATAACCTAGGTACAAGACTCAAATAAAAGGTAAATTACATGAGTAGAAAATGAAAATTACATCATAGGACTCGAAATAACGTGGTGAACAAGATGTAGCTTAGGCGGTGATTATTGGGATCCTCGATCATATGAAATTGCTGGTGATGTCCTCATCATACCCTCGGGGTGCGGAAAACTCGACTCTGTCGAGTATGGGCCCACCGGGGAAGTGGTCCTCTCTAGAAACTCAGAGTGAGCCTCAACTTCCAAACTCAACCCTGCGTCCGCAACCAGGGGACGGTCCCTCATCCTCTCGAGGTGGCTCAATCGCACCCTCTTGCTGGTGATGGGACCCTGCTTGCCTAGTATTGCCTTCGTGTGCACACGTCGGACTCTCAGGCCATTTTTTTGGTGGCTCTCCGAGGGTGTCCCTCTCAAAGGAAGATAAAGGCTCGAGGCACTCACTGGGATCCACCGCGGTGCCCATATAGGGTGCCGGATCCGCCATGTGGATAATGGGGTGAATCCCAAAACCCATTAGTAAGTCCAACCCGATGGCCGGGTTGCCAAAATCACTTGGGACATGGGAAGGTCCAAGTCCACGTGCCCTCGAATTGGAGGTGACCCTAGGGTAGAGCCACTCCAATGCCATCATCACCAAATTGCCTACTTGGAATTCTAAGTGGCGCTCGCAAGCTTTTGCCCGCTCTTTGTGAACCTCACCGCTCGTTGTTAGATGCTTGCATGAATGTGTATGCCATGCACTATGATGCAGTGAGTGGGTGTGGAAGAGGATAGTATGCAAAGGTGGACCGGGGCAACCGTACGTAGACCTATCATGCATAGATGTGATGAAGACTTTCATGGACTCTGGGGGGCCGGGGCAACCATAGGTGGACACATCGTGCATAGTGGCGTTAGTTACCGGAGGACCCGGACATCCATGTATGCTCCATTCATGCGTAATGGTTATGACGAATGTGGGTGGACCAGCACATCCAAATGTGGGCCAGTCATGCATTGGGCCTAGACTGTGTGTGACGTGTATGGGAGGGCTGGACTTGTGACCCTTGTCGAATGATGTGATATGCCAAGATGGGTGCATTCCTATCCTATGGGTGACGACCATGTTTGTGGGTATGGGGTGGTCTTTGAGCTCCCACTTATAAGGGTCGAAGGGGTCAAAGACGGTATGCATCATGGGGTGGGCTTGGTCCGATAAGGTTGGATGGGATAGGGACAGGTTGGTGGTGAGTAAGGTTGGTGGGTATAGGACGGGATCGAAGGAGTCATGGAATGTGTTTCCAAGGAAGGGGTATTCTATCTCCTCAAGGTTTTCAAATGATGGTGAGTCCTCCTCCTCAAATGTAGTATTTGAACTGAAGTCCTTGGCGGGTTGGTTGGCCATGAATGGAGGGCTTGGCATCCTACCCGAAATAAGCAACTCTAATTTGTGGAGAGCATCGGGCTCCTCGGGTGTAGGGAGGAATAACAGAAGGTCACTAGTGTAGCAACCCATAGTGTAAGTGGAGGAGATGGATCCGACACATAGGTGTAGGAGGTCAAGGCTCCTAGGTTGGTCGGCTACAGTGGTCAACAGGTCAGTTAGCTCCATTTGCCAAGCTATACCCTTAAGAAAGTCCCCTAATGTCTCCACCTGATAGGATGATTGGATTGTGGTGTGGTAGGTGGGTAAGGGTAATATAGGGAGGTTTTGTTCCATAGGAGGGCAGACATGGGCCATGAGATCTCTAAATGGGTTCTCCTTTAGCCAACGTGAAAGGGGTTCTCCTAAGATGAGCTCGGCCCCTACTAGGGAGGGTGGTGTAAGGTGAAGTCCACCATGTGAAGTTTCTTCTTCTTCCTGGACATGGGTGATCTCCATGGCGGGGGTTGGGTCCGGAGTATTCACCACTATGGGGTCGGGTATGGGGATCATGGTTTCCTCTACCAAGGAGGTGAGTAAGTCCATTGTTTGTGGGGTGATGATGACTGGCATATGGCTCTTTTGGGGTGGTGGATAATGGGGGACTTGGGATAGGATGGGGAGGGGTAGAAGTGGAGGCCTAGGTTGGGCATCTTGTAACTCATGGGGGAGGGTGCACCCCATTTGGCTCAATGGGTCTTCTTTGGGTAGGAATGAGTTCTCTTGACCTATTTGGGCCTCATATTCTTCTTCCCAATCTATGGGAGCCACATAGTCTTCGGTCACCTCCGTAAGTTCCTTTTGGAAATGGGTGGGATGAGGATTTGTGGAAGCTTGTGGGGTGTGGGTTTGATGGGGAATGTTGGGTTGGGTGGTGGCCAATTTGGTTTTAATGGTGGTGGTGATCGGGATTGGAATCATTTGGGGTGGTGGAGATTGGACCCTAAGGGAGGTCTTGGGTTGACTGGGAGGGAAAGGGGGAGTGGGAGTGCTCCTCAGGTTATGGTTCTCAAGGTAGGAGTGGGAAGGTCAGGGAGCGTAGTTCTTCTTAAGCTCAAGGTAGGAGTGGGAGGGTCGGGGAGCGTAGATCTTCCTAAGCTCAATCTTCATCTCTTCCCATGATCCTATGGGTTCTTGCCTCCAAATCCTTCTTAAGCTCACTATGCGTTCCCACTCCTTCTTGGCTTATCCCTGAAGCCACCCTGTGGCCCTGCGGACCCTAGCATGTCCATAGACCCTAGTCCTATCAAAGTGTTTATACATGGTAGCCTCCCACTTTAGGTAGGCATTAGGATTGGATCCGTCAAAACTAAGGTCTCCTTCTAGGATGATGTCCATGAGGAGGGGGTCAATCGGACTCTTGTGGACGGCCTTGTTGAGGGGACTTAACCAATGTGGAGTGTACATGATGATGCACTGGGTGGCCCGAAAATGACTCTAAATGCGAATGCGCCCTAGGACCAACTTGTAGAGAGATAAGTTGTGAACTTGCTCTGATACCATTTGATGTGACACGACCCCTCGGACTTAAATTTGCAAGCAACACAACGATTTAGGCAACGTGACACAAGCGGACTCACTCGCGTTGGCACACTCGGGTCCGTAGGAGGACCGGCGATGGCGGTGAGGGTCCGGGGTTGAACCTCAATGTTCCAAGGGTATGGCCAGCTAAGGTTGGACCCCAATGCGCCAGGGATGCCCCAATTCCGTGGGCGGCCAGCACGCCACGGGCGTGGGATGTAGCGGCTCTCTCACAACTCGCTCCGCGGCGGACACTCGAATTGATGGTTTTGGATCGGGTGCTCGCCTCACCACCGACGGGCAACTAAAAATGATACTAAGCTAAGCAATGGTAATAAACCAGCAAAGAAGAGTGGCCAGAAGCTCACCTGATCGGCGTGAGGACGCCGATCCCGGCCGGAGACAAGGGCGAGCGGGGAAGCGTGGGCTACCCGTACGCCGCGCCGATGATGCTTGAATCATGTTTAGTTAATTACAATCACTACACCTCGCACAGGAGGGTGACCTCGGGGAAGGGATGATCAAATACAATCAAACACTACCTCCACACAGGGAGGGGCGGTAAGCCGGCCAGGCGGGGACGGGAAAATCGTCGGAGAATGGAAGAAGGAAGCCGAAGTTGTTTCCACTTGCAGGCTGTGATGGCTGACAGCCAGACGGTCCCGGGGCTGTAGATCACGTTCCTGAATTTCTCTGGAGGCGAGACCAGCGTGGGGATCTTCGTATCTGGCGCGCGGATGGCTTCGAATTTTCTCGATTTCTTCTACTGCAGCTGCTGGTCCGAGTCGAGCTTCAAACAGGGTGGCAGAATCTGGCCGCAGCAACTACCTGATATGAACAGTGACTTGCAGCAGCTACACCAGCCGCTCCCGACCTCTGAATCACGAGCCGTTGGAGTTGCTGGAATCGTGGTCGAGTCTACTTTGCAGTGAAACCGACGGGGAAGCCGGATGAGGTCAGAGGAGATCGGGGGACCCGAGACGGTGCTGGCAAGTCGTAGCAGACTTGGGGAAGCAGCGTGGAGCAGTCGGAGGAGAAACTTGATAACTCTGTCCCACGGAACCTAAATGCAGTTCCGTTTCCTGATCCTGGAAGAGGATAGGACGTGGGAGAACTTTGATGAAGAAACTTCGGCTTGGTTCTGCTAGGGTCCGCCGTGGCACAGCTTTCTTTGAGGTTTAGGTACTTGGTGGCAGTAACTCGGCAGCAGCTACCTGATACGAACTGTGACTTGCAGAAGCTATCCTGGCCGCTCCCGAGCTCTGAATCACGAGCCGCCAGAATTTATGGAACCGTGGTCGAGCCCTCTTCGCAGAAAAATTGGTGGGGCAGTCATCTAATGTCGGTGAGGATGGAGAGACTCAGTAGAGTGGAGGTAGGTCGCTGCAGACTGTGGGAGGCAGGCCCGACCAACCGAGGGAGGAAAATGAGAACTCTGGCCTCTGGATGCCGAACGCAGTTCCACTTCTTGATCCTGGTAGAGGACTAGAGGAAGAAGAACTTTATAGAAGATCTCGTAGTCTGAATCTTCCATCGTTTATCGTGGTACAGCTTCAAGTCCGGTTCTGGTACTCTGCAGGGGGAGATCAGCGCAGCCGAGGGAGAATGGGCACCACAAACTGTAGCGACATCGGAATGGGATGATTCCACCTCGCCTGTGAAGCTGACTTGGAGATCTTTCCGACGATGTAGGCCACGCCCCCAGCAGCTTCGGGATGAGGTCGTCGGCGGCGCTGCAACAGGGGGGGCGGTTCTGCAGAACTGCAGCTGCTCACTAGTATATAGAAAATGGGGTAGATGGGGTGGGAGATGGGGTGGATGTGTGTGGGGGGTGACCCCGGGCTGTGTGGGGGTCTGGTATAGGGTGATCTAAGGTGTGGGAGGGGCAGAATGGGGGCTGGAAGATGGTCTAGCAGGTGGAGGAAGGGGGAGTTGCGAATTTGGGTTGGGATAGAGAGAGAGGGAGATCTCTCTCCTTTGGTTTGAATGAGAGGTTAATGGGGTTTAATGTTATTTTGGGAAGGGGAAGGGTTGTGTTGGGGAGAGGAAGGGGTGCTTGGGAGAAGGGATTCTCCCTTGGGGAAATGAAAGGTTGTATGGGGAAGGGGAAAGGTTGCTTGGGAGGAGGGAGAGGTGCCTAGGAGAAAGGGATTCCACCTAGGGGTTGGAGGGGACTTAAATGGGAGGTATGGGGAAGGGGGAGGGGTCTTAATTAGAGGTGAATAGGGAGGAGAGAGAGTGAATTTCGAATTTGGGGTGGGGAGGAGAGAGAATGGGGTTCGCCCCCTTTAGAGAGAGAGAGAGAGCTAGAGAGAGAGAGAGAAGCACAAATCTTGTGGTAACTTTTTTTTATCAAATCTTCATTACCTTACAACTGAGGGATTGGGGTCCTATTTATAGGAAACCCACTTTTACATATAAGACCCTGACTTTTAACATACTAACAGATAACCAAGGAAGGGGGGGTGCGCCCATGGCCCTAGCCCAAAGAAATAGGCCCAATAGCAAGCACCATAGCCTAATGAGACTTGAACTTAGGAAAATGACTTAATAACCTAGGTACAAGACTCAAATAAAAGGCAAATTACATGAGTAGAAAATGAAAATTACATTATAGGACTCGAAATAACGTGGTGAACAAGATGTAGCTTAGGCGGCGAGTATCGGGATCCTCGATCATATGAAATTGCTTGTGATGTCCTCATCACTTTCTCTCTCCTCTCTTCTCCTCGCTCCGGGGGGCGCTCGACCGTGGCGAGACAGGGGAGGCAGGGACGTCGTGGAGTTGATCTGGCGCATGATGGTGTGATGGATGGAGCGTGGCGCTGGCGTGATCTCTCGGTGGATTCAAAGTCGACGTGTTCGGTTCGTTTGATCGATTTCGACGTGGTTTAGTCGCTTCGGCGCGCTAGAACTTCGACGGAGGTAGGGAGATGGATGCCCTACTCTTCTTCTGTATTTCCTCGCAATTTGGAGCCGAACGGTGCGCGTATGAGCGGGTTTAGCATCGTTTTGGGCAAAAGTATGTTCGGGGGGTGTGAGGAGAGTTCACCTCTTTTGACGATGGTTTCTTGCTAGATTAATTTCATTTGAACCCCTGGCATGTCAGCATTCCATTTCCGCTGGTTTCATTACGATTGGTGGTCATTTGGGACCGGTGAGAGCCCGAGAACCCATGTGACTCATTTTCGGTTGATTCGGTAGAATCGCCCGTTTCTTGTGTTTTTGGTGTCGTTTGGACCCCTGCCGGTCTGTGGAAGGTTTATTTGGCTATTAGGGTTGTTTTTCCTTTGTTTAGAAGTGAATGGGGCGTGGAATGGTCGGATTCAGCCATTCCCCAGTTTTACCCGCCGTGACACCTAAGTGGTCGTACCAGAGACCGTTTGGGTTCCCTTAGCGGTCTAGCCGTGACCGTTTGGGTTCTGTCGGTTCTACGTCAGTTAGAGTCTAAGCGGTCGTACGATAGACCCTTTGGGTTGGCTAGCGGCCTATTGGAGGACCGCTAAGCCATGTGAGACGATCTATTGGAGACTGTTTGGATTGTGAGTGTATGGCGGTTTGGCCAAGCGGTCATGCGATAGACCGCAAGGCTAGCCCTGGCAGTTCAGTGGATGATCGGTAGGCTTCGTTGTTAGTTCAACAAGTTTTTATGTCGGTTCGGGCTAGCAGTCCTGGCTCCGACTGTTTAGCACTCTAGCGGCCCTTTGGGTGACCGCTTAGCCCGTTGACTAGGCTATGTCGGTTTGGGGGTTGACTGGGTCAAGCGGTCACGTCCTTGACCGCTTGGGTCTCCATGCGGCCTTGCGATAGACCGCATGCCCCTATGGATTTGGATTTTTACCCCTTCGAGTCTTTAAGTGAAGCGGCCATGTCTAAGACCGCTTAGCTCAGTGAGATGGCCTATGAATAGACCGTTTATATGTATGTGCGGCCCTTCTTGACCGCCCAGTGTCTATGTTCTCTGTCTGAGGGTAGCGGCCTTTGGCTGACCGCTTGGCTTACCTAGCGGCCTGGTATATGACCGTTTCCTTCCCAGAGCCTTGTTTTCCTATTGTTTGGCCTCCAAATTGTCTTGGTTTGACCTTGTGGTTTGCCCGTAATCCCGTGGATGTCTTGGACGTCCTATGAGGGCTATGACCATGTTGTGAGGTGGCCAGGAGTGCCATTATATCGAGTAGTATTTTGTGATACTTCAGAGTCATGATTGGTTCCGGTCAACCCGGTGTGATCCAGTGGTTGACACGTGACCTCGTGAGTGTCTGGTCAATCCTGTGTGGACTGAGATACAGTTTTGGATGCCTTGAGGTATTATCTCACCTCGGTTTGTGTGTCCATATGTTGTGAGGGTCTTAGTGATATCTCAGGTCTCCGTGACTCATGTTATGCGGAGGCATGGATCATGTTATCCTATGCCGTTTCCTTTATCAGTGTTTTATCGTGACCTTGGCGTAGGGACTAGGTTGATTAATAGCGTGAGCTGTGATGTGTGACGATCTTGACCCCGAGTCTTGTGACTCAAGGATCATTGTGTCAACAGGTCTAGTTATCTGTCCTGAGTCCGGTGGCAGTCTGGTATGCTACCCTATGTCTGGCGCTTCGTAGTACGTACGGCAATGCATGCTTAGCATATCTGTACTTCAGCACTAGTGTTTCAGAGTCTCTGTGTCTAGTGAGCCTCCACTAGTCGGCGCCTGATGACACTTTCCTGCGTGTCGGCCCACCTAGGAGTGGTGGCGGGGTGTGTTCCCGATATACAGTTTGTAATCTAATTTTCATGGGCCCCCTTGCCTTGCGGTAGCGTCCTACTGGGGAGGAAACCTAGCTAGAGGCCTGGCTCAAGGTATTGAGCTTGTGTGTGCACACGTGGTCAGGGGCGTTTGGACGAGTGCCGACGGGCGTGACCCTAATGAGTCACTCATTACTGTGGTACCTTGTCCTTAGTTCTATGGTACCGTTGCTCCTAGTATTGGGTACTATTGTTCCTCGTACTTGATTTTGTGAGTATCTCAGTTACCACTATTCTTGGTGTGTGGGAGATACGTGTGGCGCAGTGTAAGATGTCAGTGGACGCATCTGGCAGTTCTTCTAGTGAGGAGGTGCTTCTATCACTTGACACATAACTCTCGTGATGCGTGTTTTCATTATTGGTTTCCGAGTAGCCTGTGCGTGGCTTCACTCGAAGTCCAGTCTTGTATAGCGTACACGACGGTGAGCTCGTGTATGTTCGTGCCTTTGACTGTGTAGGTCTTCTATAGGGCTTTTACTTGTTTCGGTGGGCTTCAGCTTTGAAGCTAGTGCTTTGTCGATGGATCGGTAACGCCTGACTTGGTGAGATCGTGATTTACCTTTCCGTTGCTGTTTGGAGTAGCTTAGAGAGCCGTGGTTCGATCGGCTGCCGTGATTCTGGTTAGTACGACTTTTGCTCTTTCTTTTAGTTATCTTTACTCCTACTTTTACAGCTTAACTGTTGTAGTTAGTACTACTGTTACTTTTGTTCTTCCTGCTTTACTGTTTAGCGCTATTTAGCGTGTTACTGCGTTGTTTCAAGTGGGGATCCACATGAGCCCTACTGAGCCAGTGACACGAGGTTCACCCCTGCTTTTCAGGTGTGATCTTCTTCTTCCTCGTGGTTCGTGACGTGGTGCGTCAGTTCGTAGTTTCCAGCGTTACCAGCGTTACCTGGGTTGGGCTTCCCCCGACTCCAGTGTACGTTTTCCTTTCTGTTAGACTGTACTTGTCTTAATTTGGACTAGACTCTGTTAATTTAAATTTTTAATTGAAAAATTAATTTTATTTTTGCTACTTTAGGAAACCTGATCATTGAAATATTAATTACTTACTGCTTTATTTGGGACTTTAATGTACCACACACACTCCTTTTATCCCTTCGGAGCTTTACCGCTCTTGGGAGGCCTCGCAGGATCCAAGTGTTATCGGGTTTACTCGGTATCTGGACCCTGGGTCGTTACAGTTGGTATCAGAGCTATGTTGTGTGAAGGTACATGGGAATTCAAGATATTGCAGTATTCAGAGTCCTTAAGGTCCAGTACAGTCGGTAGCTGGCAATGGTTTTGCAATTGTTTGTTGGTTTGTTTTCGTGAGTGGTCTTGTACGTGCTGTATTGGCACTATGCGAGATGGTTTTGCTCTCGTCAGGATGTGATGGAGTGCTTTCTTTTTGTTATGGTGTCTGTCTCGGTTATGCTGTACTTGGCAGATTTTCGTCGGTAGACGTGAATCTGTGGTGCAGTGTTCGAGATTTTTCTGTGATTTGTTCAGGTGGCTGGTGATTTTCTCATTGGTGTGATGGTCGTATGCATTCCTATGTTGCTTTGGTCGTCCCAGCTTGAAGTTTGTTCAGCCCCTGAGGTGTTAAGCTTGTGTCGAAATGTTCGATTAGATGCCTTGTTAGGAAGAATGCTCGGGCGAACCTAGGATTCTCCTTCCTGGTGAGCTACTATTGGTCGAGCTTGATTCTTCTCCTTTTGTTTGGTGGTGACTTTTCGAGGTAAGCCTTGGAAGTGATGTCTTGGTGAAGCCTTTGTCTTGTGTCTACTTAAGTGTGCACAGTATTAATTCTGAACCGAATTTGCCTTTGTTCGATGGTTGCTTGGCTTTGGACCCAGATTTTATGTTTGGGAGCTGTTGTGCACCGTGTTCGATGTGCCGTGTTTGATGGTTGTTGTGCTTTGAAGGTTCAGTAATCATTTTAGGATGTAAGGATAAGCTGAGACATGTGTTCTTTGTGCTTTGTGCTAAAGCTGATGCTCTTCATGGTTTGCACTTTGGTGACTTGTGATCGGTTGTTTGCAGGATAAGTACTCGAGGCATGGTATGTTGCGATTTCATGTATTTCAATGGCGCCGTGTGTGTGCTTAGATGTGGATGCCGAGTGTTGTGCATGATATTTTAATGATTACAAAATGACTTTTTTATTTGGCCTTGCTTGACCTTGTGCTTGAATGATAATGTAATTGTGGAAACATCTTTATAAATATGCATAGCTACATGTGTGTATGAGATCATGGTAATTGAGAGACGGAACAGAACGGTGACCTAGTTTCCTCTGACCTCGTCGGCGTCTACGTCGGTAATGGTGGACCATGGGGGGCCTCCCCCCCCTTGGTCATACCCGCGTCCTCCTCTGTCCTGCCTCCGTCTCCATCTACGTAAAAGCCAGCTTCATTGGGTCGTTCTTTCGCGGATGTGCTGGCTTCTTTCTTATCACCTCCTATCGTGCGTGGCCCGATTCATGCTCCTGCATCGACGGACAGCGGAGAGCCAGCAGTATTCTTCACCAAGGATGAACTAGCTCAAAGCCTACTTCCATTCGATTATACCATCGTTGCTCACACGCCCCGCGGCAGACCAGCATTTCCAGATATTAGAAGTCATCTTTCTCATCGATGCAATTTCAAAGAAGATTTCATGATCAGTGTCCTGGATGCCCGTCATCTTATGTTGAGATTTCGCAACTACGAAGACTACTTGCAATTACTTCTGAGGGAATCTATGTTTGTTCAAGGAAGGCTTTTCTGTTTCTTCAAGTGGTCTATGGATTTTTCTCCGGACAAAGATTCTCCTATTCTGCCTGTATGGATTTCTTTTCCAGGTCTTCCAGCCAATTTTTTCTTAGAGCATATGCTTCGCTCGATTGCCGGCAATATAGGTCGGGTTCTGAAAATCGACCCCACCTCCCTGAACTTATCTTACACTGCTGCTGCACGTGCTTGTGTGGAACTGGATGTTTCTAAGTCTCATCCCACTCGCATATGGATTGGATTCCCAGGGGGAGGGGCTTGGCAAGATATCTGCTACCCAGAGCTGCCTCAGTACTGCTCCTCATGTTCCAAAATAGGCCATTTAATGGCTGCCTGTAAATCATCTGAGAATTTTTCAATGCCTCTTGATGCTTCAAAGCCCTCCATTCCGAAGCAATGTTGGAAGCCTGTTTCTTCGGTAAAGGCCTTGATCCAGCCTGAGTCTACACGTGAAGCAAGCACTTCCACTTCTGCCGGAGAAGTTGGTCATTCTGTAGATTTTCATCCAAATATCAACTCTGAAAATTGGACTGCTTTACCTGTTCGGACACCTCATCTGGATAGCTCAACATCATTCCATCCTACTCACAGTCATTCTAAGGATCTTTCAGTGCCAGGGACCATTTCTGAGGCTTTGGAATCTGACACTGAAAACAATACTTTAGTCGACTCCCTGCACCACTGTGATATGGTTGCTGCCCCCTTGGAGCCCCATTCATTCCAAAAGGCTGATTTAGTTGGTGCTATTGCCCCTGTACCAGTTTTAGCAATTGTTGATACTCTACAGAATACCAAAGGAAAAGACAAGATGCATGAGGATGGTAGTCAAAACAAAAGTCAGCAGAATGCTCATATCCTTTTACCTACTAAAGAGCTATCTTTAAACCATCTACTTTTGGATGGCACCTCCTCCGGTTCTTCATGTCCTATCTCACAAGGGAAACTCCATGCTGCCAGACAGAACAGTGCTCAATCTGCCTTCATCAATAATGCTCGGGTCATGCACAAAGGCAAATCTGGAGTCCTTACCAGGTCAATGCAGAGAGTTGGATTGGTGCGGACACCCGAGCAGTTGAGCGGCGCGACACGCCGAGCCACCGGTACCGCACCCGGAGCACGACTCGAGCCACCTCAGCATCCATCTGGCTCAGAGACAGCCTGGAGACTTCGCCTTGAGCCTCCCCATTGCCTGGAGACTCTGCCTTGAGCCTCCCCATTTATCATATTTTAGTTAAACTTTATTTGTGGGTAATTTGTGTTTATTTCATTGTATTCGGTTTGCTATTTTGATTGTAAGAGGGGCTTATGTACAATTTGGACCCCGTGGTCCCCACGGGCCCCCCAGGCCCCATCCCATTAATCCACCTCAGCCCATGGGCCCCATGTGGGGTCAGTCAACATGTCAAATGGAGGCATCTAGAAGTTTGAATGGTAAAAGGCACATGGGAGACAAGTGGACTCTAAAGTCCAAGGTGGCTACTAACTTGTCCCCCCCTTGCCACCATAGTCAATAGGCCGCCCCCCTCCCCTTATTTTTTATTTATTTTGGTGTGTGTGTGTCACATGCCATCCCAGCCCTTCATCTCCCACCCCTAGATCCTACGGTTGTGGATGGATGTGAGATGTAACCTATTTAAGCTTGTATTTTCCATTTTGGAAGAATTAATGCCATTTGAATCAAACAATTTCCAAGAGCAAGGGCTGGTGCACCCCCCTCTCTCTCCTCCCTCTCCCCCTTGAAGCTGTGAAGGCTTCCATTCTGAGGTGTGACGCCTCGTGTATCGGTTCCGACGATCGCCGCCGCCGCCACGAGCCGCTACCGCACCGCCAACGCCATCAACGGAGTTCTGCCTGTGCAGTACCACAACAGCTTGTTCGAAATTCACAGGTCTTCCCCGAGCTCATTTGGCTACCAAATTTGGAGGGGTTGTTCCTGGGATGTTCCTCTCCACCCACAAAAATCAGGCCAACATTCAGATCACGTTTGCTAATTTTTGATTTTCGTCCACTCATCCATTTCGGTTATGCCAGAGTTCTGTCCAGGTTCACCTCCGTCCTGAGTTTCATGTCTTAGATCCACTTTTTGATTTCTGTTAGTTCGCCCAATTTTAATGGGGGTTTCACCCATCCACCCCTTCATCCACAATGTTTTTCAATTTTTGATTCGCCCATCTCATATTTTCTAAAATTCGCTCTCAGACCCATCTACAGTTCTGTCCACCTGTTCCCAGATCCGACCACCAGTCACCCCAAAAATCATAACAAATCGCCTCCACCTCCAAATCAAATTCTCAAAATATTCACAGTTCCGTGGTTTGATTCCCTACAACTCCTAAGAAGATCTCAAGAGCTGAATCGGAGGGTTACTAGGCGATCAATGGTGGTTCTTAGACAAGTGCCCTGCAGATCTGAGATTTTGGTTACTGTACAATAGGGACTTGTAAATTCAATAACGTTCTGATCCGACCAGATCCAGCCGATCTCTCTGGGTCTAGATTGAAGCATTTGAAGAGAGCTTTCCAACGATAGCTCATGCGTCCCGATCCGACGTTGGGATTGATCGCAGTGGCCGTTTTCGCCGGAGCGCGCACCGGAAGACAGCAACCAAAATCCGTGGATTATTAGTTCAAGAGTTGGGAATCGGGGCCGATCGACCCCCGATCGGTGTTCCCAGCCGACCGCTGTCCGTGGAGGCGCGCCACCAGGGGTGCCCATCATGGTGGGTCCCACCCCCGCAGATCCGAAGGACATCGCCGTCCGTGGGCCCCGTGGGCCCGTAGAAGCCGCCGTTCGGAAAGTACAAAAATGCGGAGTTCGACACTGCCGGGCGACATCAAGATGCTGCCCGTCAACCCGAGTTCCGTGATTCCCGGACCCCACATGTGACCTTTTACCTCCCTTCGTGGAGTGGGTCAACTTAGTGTATTGCTGTAATCATTGTTAACCGGGAGTCCGTAATTCGGCCGGGGTTGTCTTCGCCATGCCGGGTGCGTGGAGGTAAAGGTCTCAACTTCTCGGCATTCGCTTGCTAGTTTAGTATATGGTCTTTTGCCGCTGCCGAGAGTGTAGGTACTAGCCCGTGTGTCCATGTCACCGCTGTGAGAGTGAGAGTGACCCGTCCCGCGACTCGATCCGATTCTGGAATTTGAGTCGGACTACCCTTGACCTCCGCCGGTTCCTTAACCGCGCACGGTCCGCGCTTTCCCTCGCTTGGGACGACGAGTGAGCTTCCACTTCTGTTAGCGACGTTTCGCCACTAGGAGCTCGTAGTGTCGGGCTTAGTGTCTCCCTGGTGTATGTTGCTGGTCGTGTCTTCATCTAGAGTCCGAGGGTGGCACCATATAGTGTCGTCTCCCGTGTCCGTCCCGCATCAGTTTGGTATCAGAGCGAGTCGAGTCTAGGGTAGTCTTTGCATATGTCTTGCATGCATCATGGTCTAAGTCGAGTCTAGGATCATCATTAATTTCAAAACAAAAAAAAGGGAGTGTTTTAAAATTATATTTCATCCCGATAATTCGGTATCTTAAAAGGTGTTGTCCGAACGTTAGGCTACGCCTACCGGGAGGTTGCACACTTACGGGAGTGATCTTCGGATCGATTAACTCCGCCCCGTACCGGATATTGGTTTAGGTCTAAGTGCATCATTTAGTGTGTGTTTGCATTAGTCGGTGTCTTCTAGGTCGTGTGTCAGTTGCATGCCCACCCGTCGAGGTACCCAATACTCGCCACCACCACCTATGGCGGATTCCCGGGCCCGTAGCTCCGATAAGTCCTCGACGGTCGAGATGTTCCGAGCCATTATGGAACATCTTGACACATGTATGGATTGCCTTAGTACGCGTATGGATGGCATAGGAACGCGTCTAGAAAGGCGTATGAAAGCCCTCGAGGATCGGGCTAAGAGTTCAGATCAGTCCATCCAGGGCTTAGTTGGGAGGATTGCCATCCTCGAGAGAGGCCCAGTAGCGGCGCAACCTGCGCCGACGAATGGCCAACAAGAGCCGGTGCAGCAACCCGCTGTGCCAAGGGCTCAAGTGGAGAATGTTGGGGTTCAACCGGTGCATGTGGTGGATGATTATGCATCTGATAATGATCGAGGGGGTAACGGTCACCGTCATCAACGACGGAATCATGATGACGAGGAGGACGACCGCATTCTTAGGGGCGTGCGTACGGACCCTCCCACTTTTAGCGGGTCCTTGGACCCTCGGGTGTATTTAGATTGGGAGGCCGGCATGGACTGGTACTTCGAGTGGTTTGAGATGACGGACCACCGAAGAGTCCGATACGCGAAGATGAAGCTGCAAGGGCAAGCTCAAACTTATTGGATCAATGTGGAGAGCCTGCTCAACCAGCGACGTCAACCCGAGATCGGTACTTGGGATGATATGAAAACCAAGTTGAGGGAGAAGTACCTTCCCGCCTCATATCGCCAACGTCTCATAGACAAGTGGCAAAGCATCTCCCAAGGGAACCGATCCGTGACCGAGTACACCGCCGAGTTCGATGAGTATTACTTACGGTGTGGGGTCACGGAAGAGAGCACCATGACTATATCCCGCTTTCGAAGAGGTTTGCAGTCCAATTATTAATATGAACTCTTTCGCCGCAATGCAACCACTTTGGAGCAGGCATATCAGATCGCTCTCGAATTGGAGCAGTTCGAGGCCGAGTTCGAGTCACCCCATTGGTTGGGCTCTTTTCCCCTTCGTAGTGTCGAGCCCTGTGGCTCATCTGGCACGTATTCGAGGGCCCCCATGGCTCGACCTTAGGAGCCCGCTCGTCCCGAGTCGTTTGCTCCTAGGCCTCGTCCTCCACCCCCGAGGGACCTTCCTCGTCCCCAGCATCTTACAGCCCCACCCATAGCCCGTCCACCGGCACCCGCACCTCCTGCACGTCCTTTGTTGCCTACGCCTCCTATCCGTCGGGAGGATAAAGGTAAAGGACCTATGATTAGGGAGCCTAGTGGATCACGGCTGCAGTGTTATCGCTGCAATGGGTTTGGCCATTTCGGCAACTAGTGTCCCACCCGCCCATCTCTTCACATTGGGGACACACAGGTCGAGGATACCACCCCTACGGGCCTCGAGTTAGTCAGCTATGAGGCAGATGAAGAGCTAGCTGACGAGTACTATGAGATGGGAGGTGAGGCCCAGGATGCCCAGCATTCGGACGATACCCACGTGGGGGTCGTCAGATGTATCCTCACCCAGCCACAGGTCAGTGATGACTGGCGACAGACTACTATCCTTCATGTATTCTGTAGGCTGGGAAAGCAAATTTGCAAGGTGGTCATCGATAGCGGGAGTTGTATCAATGCAATCTCCACAAACACTGTCACTCGTCTTGGTCTCACAACCGTAGACCACCCTTGCCCCTATCAGGTATCATGGGTGGATACCACTTCCATTTCGGTCAGGCTGCGGTGCTTGGTCCCGCTGCAGCTCCACTCATACCATGACAAGATCTGGTGTGATGTTCTCCCCATGGAAGTGGGCAGTATCATTCTTGGTAGGCCATGGTTATTTGACCGGGATGCCACGCTCCATGGCCGATCGAACACCTGTACCTTCAACCACGCAGGCCAGCGGGTAACCCTCCAACCCGTTCGGCCCAGGAGCCCATCAGTCAGGGGTACTACTGGCCCTAGTACTCCGAAGCCTTCCGTTCCCAGACCTAGTACCCCATCCCCAGCTAGGGCTATGACCGTTACCTCTGGCCCAGGAGAGCCCTCGACGAAGAGATTGATGATGATTAGCTCCCGGGAGATGGAGCAGGAGCTTTGTCAGGGCTGTCCGGTGTTTGCCATTACGGTCCGAGAGGTGGAGCGGGACTCCGAGGGTGAGCTCCCACCCGAGGTTGTTCCCATTCTGCAGGAGTATGCTGATGTCTTTCCCGATGAGCTTCCCGAGGGACTCCCACCTATGCGGGATGTTCAGCACGCCATCGACCTTGTTCCGGGCTCTTCTTTGCCCAACCTTCCTCATTATCGCATGAGTCCCACGGAGCATGCCGAGCTTCAACAGCAGGTCGATGAGTTAGTGCAGAGAGGGTCTGTTCGGGACAGCATGAGTCCATGTGCTGTACCCGCATTACTCGCCCCGAAGAAGGATGGCACGTGGAGAATGTGCATTGATAGTCGTGCCATCAACAAGATCACCGTGAAGTACAGGTTCCCTATTCCCCGCCTTGATGACATGCTGGACATGATGGCAGGTGCCACTATCTTTTCGAAGATCGATCTTAAGAGTGGCTACCATCATGTGAGGATTAGGCCAGGTGATGAGTGGAAGACCGCATTTAAGACCAAGGACGGTCTATATGAGTGGTTGGTCATGCCTTTTGGGTTGACTAATGCCCCTAGCACTTTCATGCGGCTCATGACTCAGGTCCTTCGACCTTTCATTGGAGTCTTTGTAGTGGTGTATTTTGATGATATCCTTATCTATAGCCGCACCACAGGGGACCACTTAGACCACCTTCGGCAGGTCTGTCTACTTCTTCGGCGAGAGCAGCTGTTTGCGAACCCACAGAAGTGTGCCTTCATGACACCTCAGCTTACCTTCTTGGGTTTTATTGTGTCTAGTATTGGGGTCTCCACCGATCTGGAGAAGGTCCGGGCCATTGTTGAGTGGCCGGAACCCCGTACGGTTCATGATGTCCGCAGCTTTCATGGCCTTGCGACGTTCTACCGTCGCTTCATCTGCGGATTTAGCTCCATCACCGCCCCGATCACGGATTGTATCCGAAAGGGCACATTTGTATGGACGAAGGCCGCATCTGCCGCCTTCAACGACATCAAGGAGCGCATGACCCAGACACCTATCCTTCGATTGCCTGATTTCTCGAAGGTGTTTGAGGTCTCTTGTGATGCGTCGGGTGTTGGGATTGGAGGAGTTTTGAGTCAGGAGTCCCATCCAATCGCATATTTCAGCGAGAAGCTGAATGACGCGAAACTGTGATATTCCACATATGATAAAGAATTCTACGCAGTTATTCAGGCTCTTAGGCATTGGAGGCACTATCTCTTACATCAGGAGTTTGTCCTATACTCCGATCACGAGGCATTGAGGTATCTCCACTCCCAAAAGAAGCTGAACTCGCGTCACAGTCGTTGGGTCGAGTATCTCCAGCAGTTCATCTTTGTGCTTAAACATAAGGCTGGAGTGGAAAACAAGGTGGCTGATGCCTTGAGTCGGCGAGCATGTTTGCTTACCACCATGAGTGCCGAGGTCATAGGGTTAGAGAAGATGAAGGAGGCCTATGTTGATTGTCCTGACTTCGGTCAGATTTTTACCACTCTCCAGGTCGGACCCTCGAGAGACCTTGATGAGTATGTGCTTCAGGAGGGTTACCTCTTTCGAGGTAGCAGGCTATGTGTTCCCCGAACTTTGGTTCGAGATTTCTTAGTATGGGAACTACATGCGGGAGGTCTAGCTGGCCACTTTGGTCGGAACAAGACTATCGAGACAGTAGAGCATCGATTTTATTGGCCGAGCTTGAAGTGCGGTGTTGCTAACATCGTGGCTCAGTGCCGTACATATTCTACGGCCAAGATGAAGAAGCAAAGCTCGGGCCTTTATATGCCTCTTCCCGTGCCTAATGTCCCGTGGCAGGATGTTAGCATGGACTTTGTTTTGGGACTGCCACGTACCTCCAGGAAGCATGATTCGGTCTATGTGGTGGTTGACCGTTTCTTTAAGATGGCCCTCTTTATCCCTTGCTCGAAGACTTCGGACGCTTCTAGGGTAGCCCGCCTATTCCTTACTCATGTGGTGTGCAAGTTCGGGTTGCCTCGCACTATAGTTTCTGACCGTGATGTTAGATTCACTTCCTATTTTTGGAAGACACTATGGCATATGATGGGTACTCACCTCAAGTTTTCTACTGCATATCATCTCCAGACAGATGGCCAGACTGAGGTAGTCAATAAGAGTCTGGGAGATCTTTTGAGGTGTCTAGTTAAGGACCGCATTGGGGATTGGGATCTCATTTTACCCATGGCTGAGTTTGCATACAATGATTTGGTGAATAGGTCTACTGGCATGAGTCCATTTGAGATTTTCACAGGTCGCAGGCCTAGGAAACCCGTTGACCTTGTCCCCATGCCTATCCATGCTAGAGTGTTGGAGTCGGCCGAGTCGTTTGCTAGGCATGTTAGGAATTTGCATGATGACATCCGTCGTCACATTGAGGCTAGTAATGCTCGGTACAAGGAGTTAGCCGATGCCCACCGACACCACCGAGAGTTCCACGAGGGCGAATACATCATGATCAGGGTAAGACCTGAACGGTTTCCCTCTGGAACCATTAAGAAGTTGCAAGCTCGCGGAGCCGGTCCCTTTAGAGTGTTGAAACGCGTTGGATCCAATGCGTATGTTGTGGACCTACCCGAGGTATATGGTATAAGCTCTACCTTCAATGTATCGGATCTTGTTGCATATAGGGACCCAGCGGTGATCCCTAGTGAGCCTTTTGAGCCATCTCCTCCCCTTGAGAGTGATCCCACACCTGAGTGTCCACTTCCACCTCCAGCCCCTTTTTCACGGCAGCGTGAGCATATAGATCGTATACTGGATGAGCAAGTGACAGTTACCAGGAGTGGATCTTACCCGCGCTACCTAGTGCGATGGAGAGGATGGCCCGCTACTGAGGACACATGGATAACACATGGCGAGTTGTAGCGGATCGATCCAGACCTTCTGGAGCAATACAGGAGCGATGCAGACCCTTACTCGACAGGGTTGAGTTTCTCCCACCCGGGGAGAATTGGTGCGGACACCCGAGCAGTTGAGCGGCGCGACACGCCGAGCCACCGGTACCGCACCCGGAGCACGACTCGAGCCACCTCAGCGTCCATCTGGCTCGGAGACAGCCTGGAGACTCCGCCTTGAGCCTCCCCATTGCCTGGAGACTCTACCTTGAGCCTCCCCATTTATCATATTTTAGTTAAACTTTATTTGGGTGTAATTTGTGTTTATTTCATTGTATTCGGTTTGCTATTTTGATTGTAAGAGGGGCTTATGTACAATTTGGACCCCGTGGGCCCCACGGGCCCCCCAGGCCCCATCCCATTGATCCACCTCAGCCCATGGACCCCATGTGGGGTCAGTCAACATGTCAAATGGAGGCATCCAGAAGTTTGAATGGTAAAAGGCACATGGGAGACAAGTGGACTTCAAAGTCCAAGGTGGCTACCAACTTGTCCCCCCCTTGCCACCATAGTCAATAGGCAGCCCCCCTCCCCTTATTTTTTATTTATTTTTGTGTGTGTTTGTGTCACATGCCATCCCAGCCCTTTATCTCCCACCCCTAGATCCTACGGTTGTGGATGGATGTGAGATGTAACCTATTTAAGCTTGTATTTTCCATTTTCGAAGAATTAATGCCATTTGAATCAAACAATTTCCAAGAGCAAGGGCTGGTGCGCCCCCCTCTCCCCCTTGAAGCTGTGAAGGCTTCCATTCTGAGGTGTGACGCCTCGTGTATCGGTTCCGACGATCGCCGCCGCCGCCACGAGCCGCTACCGCACCGCCAACGCCATCAACGGAGTTCTGCCTGTGCAGTACCACAGCAGCTTGTTCGAAATTCACATGTCTTCCCCGAGCTCATTTGGCTACCAAATTTGGAGGGGTTGTTTCTGAGATGTTCCTCTCCACCCACAAAAATCAGGCCAGCATTCAGATCACGTTTGCTAATTTTTTATTTTCATCCACTCTTCCATTTCGGTTCTACCAGAGTTCTGTCCAGGTTCACCTCCATCCTGAGTTTCATGTCTTAGATCCACTTTTTGATTTCTGTTAGTTTGCCCAATTTTACTGGGGGTTCCACCCATCCACCCCTTCATCCACAATGTTTCTCAATTTTTGATTCGCCCATCTCATATTTTCTAAAATTCGTTCTTAGACCCATCTACAGTTCTATCCACCTGTTCCCAGATCCGACCACCAGTCACCCCAAAACTCATAACAAATCGCCTCCACCTCCAAATCAAATTCTAAAAATAGTCCCGTTCCGTGGTTTGATTCCCTACAACTCCTAAGAAGAGCTCAAGAGCTGAATCGGAGGTTTACTAGGCGGTCAACAGTGGTTCTCAGACAAGTGCCTTGTAGATCTGAGATTTCGGTTACTGTACAACAGGGACTTTTAAATTCAATAAAGTTTTGATCCGACCAGATCCAGCAGATCTCTCTGGATCTAGATTGAAGCATTTGAAGATAGGTTTCCAACGATAGCTCATGCGTCCCGATCCGACGTCGGGATTGATCGCAGCGGCCGTTTTCGTCGGAGCGCACGCCGGAAGACAACAACCAAAATCCGTGGATTATTAGTTCAAGAGTTGGGAATCGGGGCCGATCGACCCCCGATCGGTGTTCCCGGCGGACCGCCGTCCGTGGAGGCGCGCCACCAGGGGTCCCCATCACAGTGGGTCCCAGCCCCGCAGATCCGGAGGACAGCGCCATCCGTGGGCCCCGCGGGCCCGTAGAAGCCGCCGTTCGGAAAGCACGAAATTGCGGAGTTCGGCACTGCCGGGCGACATCAAGATGCTACCCGTCAACCCGAGTTGCGTGATTCCCGGACCCCACATGTGACCTTTTACCTCCCTGTGTGGAGTGGGTCAACTTAGTGTATTGCTGTAATCATTGTTAACCGGGAGTCCGTAATTCGGCCGGGGATGTCTTCGCCACGCCGGGTGCGTGGAGGTAAAGGTCTCAACTTCTCGGCATCGCTTGCTAGTTTAGTATATGGTCTTTTGCCACTGCCGAGAGTGTAGGTACTAGCCCGTGTGTCCATGTCACCGCTGTGAGAGTGAGAGTGACCCGTCCCGCGACTCGATCCGAGTCCGGAAGTTGAGTCGGACTACCCTTGACCTCCGCTGGTTCCTTAACCGTGCACGATCTGCGCTTTCCCTCGCTTGGGACGACGAGTGAGCTTCCACTTCTGTTAGCGACGTTTCGCCACTAGGAGCTCGTAGTGTCAGGCTTAGTGTCTCCCTGGTGTATGTTGCTGGTCGTGTCTTCATCTAGAGTCCGAGGGTGGCACCATATAGTGTCATCTCCCGTGTCCGTCCCGCATCATGGATCCACGGGTAATCTCCCTTCCATTCATAGTTAATTATGTCTATTCTAGTATGGAATATCCGTGGTATAGGAAATAATATTTCTCAAGGAAGGGTGAAATTCCTCTTGAAATCTCACAATGTCAATTGCCTTGTTCTATTGGAACCCAAACTCCATGTTTCGCAAATGGACAGACTGTGTAAAAAGATAGGTATGGACAAGGCCCTTGCCAATAGTGATGATAATGCTCATATCTGGATCTTGTGGAAAGAGCCTTTGGAGTTTTGCACTATTTGTAGAGATGATCAGCAAATAATTGTTGTTCAAGAAGCCCCATCTCTGCCTCAATTTCATTTCACTAGTGTTTATGCTAAATGTTCCAGAAGTGAAAGACAATCTCTATGGTCATCATTGATAAACTGTCATGCTACTATTTCTGGGCCATGGCTGGTGGTTGGCGATTTCAACTGTGTTTTGGATGCTGATGAGAAATTAGGAGGCAATCCTCCCAACCTGAACTTTGTTTCTGAATTCAAAGATTGTATTCAAGATTGTGAGCTGATTGATGCTGGTTACATGGGATCTAAATTTACTTGGCACAACAACCAACCGGGCAGCAGAGGAATATGGGCTAGACTGGACAGAACCCTTTTTAATTCTGATTGGCTTAAAGTATTTCCTATCACAGTAGAACACCTCTCTAGAGAAGCATCTGATCATGCTCCCCAGCTTATTAAGATGCCTTCGTTCAGCAAATTCAAGTCTAGATTTTTCTTCCAGAAAATGTCGACTTTTCATGAAAATTTCTTAGAAGCTGTTGAACTGTGTTGGAATACTAGTCCATTTGCCACTTCCCCACTCACAACTTTATATCTTAAACTGAAATACCTTAAGAATATGCTTGTCGGTTGGAATAAACATGTTTATGGTAATGTGCACATGAACCTTGTTGCTGCTGAAGACCAGGTGCTGAGGACTGAATTCATCTATGACCTTGACCCATCTTCGGTTAATCTTGCAGCACTCAACAAAGCTAAGACTTGTCAATCTCATTGTCTGTTACAACAAGAAGTTTTTTGGAGACAGAAATCGAGAATTAAGTGGCTCAAGGAAGGTGACAGAAATACCAATTTTTTTCACATGTCTACCATGGCTAATAGAAGAAAGCACACTATTCCTCTTTTGAAGACATCAAATGGCAGCCTGACTTCAGACCATGATCAAATGAAAAACATTGCTGCTGAACATTTTAAACATGCTTTCACTTCTCAGGCACATTACATTGATGATAACATTCTGGAATGCATTCCTTCATTGATCACTCCGTTAGATAATGATCAACTGTGTGGCACTCCTTCTGAAACTGAAATCAAAGAGGCAGTTTTCCAAATATCCTCTAACAGTGCACCTGGGCCAGATGGTTTTTCAGGAGCCTTTTATCAGTGTGCTTGGTCCATCATAGCTAGTGATGTTGTGGCTGCTATTCAGCATATATTCAGTACCAAATGTCCTCTTCCTAGAAGCTTTACCTCAACATTAATTGCTCTTATCCCTAAAAAAAGCAATGCCACTGACATCTGTGATTATAGACCTATAAGTCTTTGTAACTTCATATACAAGATTATTTCAACCATTCTCAATAACAGATTAGCTGGGTTTCTACCAAAAATAATTTCCTATCATCAATCAGCCTTTGTGAAGGGAAGAAATATAGTAGAAAACATAGCATTGGCCCAAGAACTTGTGCAAGAACTTTGAAGGAAAACAAGAGGAATGAATGTAATATTCAAACTTGACATGGCAAAGGCTTATGATCGTCTTGAATGGGACTTTCTATATGCTGTACTTCGGAAATTTGGGTTCAGCTTGGAGTTCATCTCTCTTATTGACAATATGATCAGCAATTGTTGGTTTTCAGTTCTTCTCAATGGTGACTCTGCAAGTTTCTTTAAATCATCCAGAGGAATTCGTCAAGGGGATCCTATTGCCCCTGCTCTCTTTATCATTGCAGAAGAAACCCTCAGCAGATGCCTGCATGATGCCTACTATAAAGGTGCTGTTGAATGGTTCATGGGCCCTAGAGGCTGCCCCACCATTTCTCATTTGTTGTTTGCTGACGATACCCTGATTTTCACCAAAGCATCAGCCACCTCAATCAAGAATTCGTCAAGGGGATCCTATTGCCCCTGCTCTCTTTATCATTGCAGAAGAAACCCTCAGCAGATGCCTGCATGATGCCTACTATAAAGGTGCTGTTGAATGGTTCATGGGCCCTAGAGGCTGCCCCACCATTTCTCATTTGTTGTTTGCTGACGATACCCTGATTTTCACCAAAGCATCAGCCACCTCAATCAAGAATTTACTGTAACGTCTGAAAACTTATGAACAGGCGTCTGGTCAATTAATCAGTATTGGTAAAAGTGGCTACTTCTTGCACCATTCTGTGAAGGATTCAGTTGTCCAGAAGGTACATGATTTAACAGGATTCTCCAAGCACACTTTCCCCCATAAGTATTTGGGCTTTCCTCTCATTATTGGTAGGAAGAAAAAAGTGCATTTTGCTTTCATGCTGTCTTCTGTCCAGAAAAGAATCCAAAGTTGGTCGGCCAAATTTCTATCTCAAGGAGCTAAGCTGTGCCTGATAAAGCATGTTCTGACTACCATCCCCATCTATTATTTGGCATCTTCCTCTCTTCATGTGGGCACACACAATGCCCTGGAAAAAAGCTTTGCAAATTTCTTTTGGGGTTCTTCCACACTTGGCAATAAGAGGCATTGGAAGGGATGGGCCTCTATCTGCAAACCTATAGATCAGGGTGGACTGGGTGTCATGTCCCTTCGACAGATGGAGATAGCCTTGAGGGTCAAAATGTTATGGAGAGCTATTCATGCTGATTCTCTGTGGGCAAGCTACTTTAGAGCTAAATATATTCAAGGTAGTCACATCTCTGAAGTTCAGTTCAAAAACATGAAAGGTATTACTCGGAAGTCTTGGCTACATGCTAAAGATATCATCATCAAACACGAGATAACAATTTTGGGTGATGGCTTAAATACCAATTTCTGGAATGACAAATGGCTTGGCAACCAAACTATGGCTTCATTTGTTACTGCAGACCTGATTCAAAATTCCAAACTGTCAGTCAATGAGTTCTATACCCAGCATAGTACTGATCTCAATATCTTACTTAACAGATCTCTGCCGAAGGATATCATGTCTACTGTTCAGATCATTAATCTCTCACATGATAGAGATCAAGCTGTTTGGAGTTTATCGTCCACTGGGGACTGTTTTGTTTCCTCTGTCTGTAAAAAGGCCTTAACTGTTCAAGATCAGCAGCATGTCACCAATTGGAATAATTTATGGTTTAGCTGGCTGCCTTCTAAGTTATCAATCCATCTTTGGAAAACCACTCACCAATGTCTTCCAACTGATGACCGAATCAAATCCATTGGCATTCCCACTTGTCCTAAATGTCACTGCCGCAATCTTCCCTCTGAGGAAACCGCCAACCATATTTTTATTTCCAGTGAAATTGCTTCATTTATCTGGTCGTCCCTCCACTCCAAAGGTTTGGAAATCTATGGTAGAACTGCCAAAGACCTTATACTCAACACAATTCAGTCCATCAGCAGACAATCCAAGCTGGATTGCTTCACTCTTGCTACTATTAGCTATGGACTGTGGGAGCTATGGACCTCCAGGAACTCTGCTAAATTTGAAGGGAGGAAATTTTCAAAACATTCTATCCTCTTTAAAATCACTGCCCAAGCGAAGGAAATTATAGCCCATTTAGGACTCAAGGAAAAATCGCACAAGAAGCGCAATGTTTTGGCTGACTTTGAAGTTCAAGCTGATGCTAGAGATTGTCCTCGCCTAAAGCTCATAAAGTGGTTAAATCCTCCATGGCCCTTTATCAAACTAAATACTGATGGTGCATGCAAATCTAATGGTATATCGGGCGGTGGTGGAGTTATTTGAGACCATGCAGGAAATGTTCTTCTTGCCTTCTCACATTACTATGGTCACTCTAATAGCCTCATTGCTGAAGCAAGGGCACTACAAGATGGTCTTCGATATCTTCAAACAATTTCGGACCAGCCTGCCATTATTGAGTGTGACTCCAAGGTGTTAATTCAGACAATCTCTAAGATAGCAACCTGTCCTTGGATCATTCTCCCTTATGTCAGAAATATTTGGAAAATATCCAACTCTGCAGAAAAATTCTCTCACATATTCAGAGAAGCCAACACGGTTGCTGATTCACTGGCATCTCTTGCCTGTAGTACAAAGTGTAATTCTTTCTTTGCTTCTCATGAGCTTCCTAAGATTGTCAAAGGTACTGCTCGACTGGACAAGCTAGGAATGCCTAGCATCCGATTGATGTAATTATTCTGTTCTCCATTATCAATAAAATTTACCTCTTAGGTTTGAATGGTGGAATGGCTATTCTCTTTACCTAAGGTAAAGGGTGCATTCTCCCATTCAACCCCAGGCAGGGTTTATTATAAAAAAAAAAAGATCATGGTGATGCATAATGAAAATGCATATTTACATATGTTTGCATATGTGTGTGTTTAGGTGTTCGCACTTTGTCACATTGAGTTTCATGATATGTAAGCATATCTTGGCAATGTTATTTGAATGATTGAGCTCCCATATCATTACATATGCCTTAGATGCAATGGAAGATTCAAAGTTCCCCAAATGCCATAGCTCGTGACTAATGTCTTTATGGAAACATTTATTTATGCAATGAGCATTTGGATGGTTGACAAGTTATTGAGGTTCTTTTGAAAGAATCTAGTTTATGAGCTCTAAACTTTCACACCTGTGGTAACCTGATACTCTTGTGTTTTTGCAGATCCAAGGATGGTTTTTATACCCTCCCATATCAAGTGGATCATGGTAATACACTAACCACCTTGTGTGCTTGAAATGGAGGTAGTTGAGGTTGAGCTTTCATACCTTTGTATTTGGACAATTGAGAGATTCAATTTCATTACAACAAACACTTGTCATATGGTGGAATGTGTTTTTGTTGGTTGTAAATGGAAAGCCAAACACATGTTTGAATGGGTTGTATGATGCATTTTTATGTGAACAAGTTGAAATTATTGATGCTTGATTCATGAACTTTGATTATGATCTAACCGCTTGTTTCTTCATGTGTTTCAGGTTAAGAAATCATGTTAGATCATCATGGGACTTTGGTAACATCTAAACATTTATTTTCCCATGTATTTTTAGTGATTTGATAAGTTTTTGAAACCCATACTGACATGGGTCGACCCCTGGGGTCGACCCGTGAAGCTTCTGGTTCGGACAGAACCAAAGCTGTGACCCAGTGTGTAGGGGTCGACCCATGGGGTCGACCCACACAGCATGGGTCGACCCCATGGGTCGACCCACACATCCATGGGTCGACCCATGGGGTCGACCCCTGGAAACTGAGTTTCCATTTCTTTCTGCCTGCCCTCTGGTTGTCCAGGGGTCGACCCATTCCGACACGGGATTCTCGGGAGCATCCGAAACCCAATGAAATCATGTCTAAACTTTACCAAACTACGCCCCAATGTTTTCTAATGTTATTACGGGGTTTCTAACATGTATTGGGAGGGTTTTATGTGTCTTTTGTCCTCTATATATATGAATGTGAACTCCGAATTTGGAAGATGAGAAGCCCTAATGCATTTTGTTCTATCTTGTAGGTGGAGAAAAGGGGCAAAGCAACCAAGGAGCTCTTGAGGAAGGGTTATCATCTACATCCATGAAGATTTGGAGCTCGTGGTACAAGAAGAAAAGAAGCATCTCGAAGAGAGGAACACGAGGACGCTGAAATCGCGGCCATCCGACAACGAGCCAAGAAGAGCCGGAGTCTTTCTTGAAGGGGGAGCTTCATACATGCTTTATCTTCTTTGATTCAGTCTCTAAAGTTTGTTTGGGGCTCAATGCATCTATTAGTCTTTGCTTCTTAAATTTCTGAAAGGATATATTGTGTGGGGGTTCGGAGAAAGGGTTCTCCGAGTGTTTATGTTGACGCGTGTGCATCGTTTTGTGCAGAGCATATCCGCGTGTGTGCTTGGACATATCTTGGGGTGTGTTCCCCGTGTGTGGTTGGGAGTTTACTCCTGTGTGATTGTGTAGGCTTCGCCCTACGTGTGTGTGTTGGAGCTTGGCTCCATGTGTGTGTGGGGATTTATCCCCGGGCTGTTTTATACAGCAGTGAAGCCTCACCGGTTTGGTGAGGGGTAGACGTAGGGAGCCCATCGTGGTCCCGAACCACCTTAAAAATCCTAGTGCATTGTAGCTTGCATTGTGGTTTGTGTTGTGGTGGTTTGCTTTATTGTTCATATCTAATTATCCGTTCGAGTGAGTACGGTGAGATTGAGAGAATCAAGTCTATTCTAATTAGTTTAAATTCCTCACTCCTGCTAATCTTGCTAATTCCGCTGTGAGCTAGTAAATAGTTTTAATTGGACATAATTTTAGTAGAGGGTTCTATTCACCCCCCCTCTAGAACCATGTTCCTGCACTACGGGACCCAACAATTGGTATCAGAGCGAGGCTCTGTTGTCCTTAGATCTAACGATCTACACAGTGATCCTAGTGCATTGTCAATCATGAATTTTTCTGTTGATCAAATCTCTATGAATTGCCTTCCTATTTTTAATGATCATGATTATATTTCTTGGAGAAATGCTATGTGTGTTTATCTTGGTTTGCATGAGCCTAATGTTTGGAAGGTCATATGTGAAGGTCCATACAAGCTTCCTACTAAACATAACAAATGGGATGATATGCATGTCAAGAAAATTGTAATGAATATTATAGCATTGAATTTTCTCTTGAATGCGATTGAGTCTAATATACTTTCACAAATTCCCTTGTATAGGTCGGCAAGAGACCTTTGGGATGAAATGGCACAGAAGTATGAAGAAGAAGTAATGGATCGATGCTTAATGGCTCATGGTGAGGAAATTTCAAATGAGGTAAATTCTAACTCTGACTCTGATGAAGATGAAATGTCATTTGAAGAACTTCTTGATGCTTATGAGGAGTTATCGAGTCGATATAAGAAAATCAAATCTGAAAATAAAAATCTGAAAAAGAAAACTAGTGAGAATGTGCATGCTAGTGTTTCCTGTGAAAAATGCATTGAGTTAGAATCAAAAATTGAAAATCTAGAAAATGATAATGAACTTCTAGAATCCAAAGTTGAATTGTTTTCAGATGGAATGTCTTGTATGAATGAAGAGCTTGAAATGTTCAGAAAATCTAATACTGCTCTTGAAATTGAAAATGATTCCGATGATTTGCTTGATCAGAACAAATTCTTGTTGTCTAAGATTTCATTGCTTGAAGAAATTGAAAAATGTCTTAGAAACAAGTTGGATTCCTTATCTGACGATGATAAAATGCTTGAAAAACTTTTTGATTCTGAAATTGATAGCAAGAGCATCATGTTTGAAAATGAGGAATTTAAAAAGAAAAATAGTGCCATGCTAATCAAGAATGCTTTGCTTGAAGGTAGATTGAATAGTTTTGATAAAAGTGAAAAAGAAAATGCGTTGTTAAAATCTGAAAATGAAAACTTGAAACAATTAAACAACGCCATGTCTGAAAGACTGCTAGTTCTTGAAAATGGAAAATCTGTTAATGTCAAATTGCATGAAGATGAATGTGAAAAAGTGCATGTGCTAGAACAAGAAATTCAGATCTATAAAACTGCAAATAGAGTATTGAATGAGAGCATTGTTTGCAGTGAACAGGAGATAGCTAGCTATGAATTGCACATTGCATCCCTTGAATCTGAAATTGTAGACTTAAATGCATCATTGTCTAAATTTGTCAAAGGGAAGGAGAACTTAGACAAAATGCTAGGTGTTAAGGTCAACTTTCAAAAAGAGTGTCTTGGATATTCTCCAATCAACAAAAAGTCTTTTGAATTAAAACTAAAAACCTCCTTTGTTCATGATTCTGATATCCCTAGCACTTCAAAAGCACCTCCTCCTATTACACAAACAAAAATTTTTGAAAAATATTTTGAGAAAAAGAAAAATGTTCACACAAAACCCACCATGGAAAAACAATTTCAAAAAGTTCAAGGTGGGCGAAAAATGAAATCAAATGTTGAATGTTTCTATTGTGGATTGAATGGACATATGATGGATGATTGTGTTGTCATGAAAGAGGATGACAAACATGTGTGCAAAGATAAACATGTTTTCAAATCAAAAGGAAATATTTCTTGCCTTCATTGTGGTAAGCTAGGCCACAGGATGAAAAATTATTTTTCAAAGCAGAAAAGTGAACAAAATATTTTTAATAGAAAAAGAAATGTTTCTTGTTTCTATTGTCATAAACTTGGGCATGTCATGGATAATTGCTTTGTGAAATAAAATGATGATTATTGTGCCATGAATGCTAAGTTTGATCTTCAAAGAAAATTCAATGACAAATATGCCTTTCGTGCTCAAAGGTTTTCATCTAACACGGGAAAGTTCTTTGGAAAAACTTTTGCTTATAATGATAAATCATTTGTTAGAACTACTTCTCCTTGTTGCTATCATTGTGGAAAGTACGGACATGTTATGAAAGAATGTTAGTTTTTGAAAACTAATAATTTCCATGCTTCTAGAATGAATGCTAGGTTTAATTTTGTTAGACCTAGATCTTTTGGAAATAGGAGATGGAAAACTTTTGAAAATATCTTTGCTCTTAAAAGGAAATCCTTTGCTAGAAATGCCATCCCTCAATGCTTTTATTGTGGAAACCATAGACATGTTATTGAGGATTGCAGGATCATGAAGGATGATGATATAGTGGTAATGAAAAAGTCAAAGAAAACATTTGGACGAGATGTTACTAACATCCAAGGACCCAAGAAGGCTTGGGTGCCAAGATCCGACAAATGAGTCGGTTGTTATGAAGGTGTGCCTTGAGGTAAATAAAGAATGAAATGGGTTCCAATAAAATGGAACAAGGCACACTCATAAGGAAAAACCCCAACTTTGCCTTTTCATTATTAAACTTGATGATTTTGATGTTTGGTATGTTATTCTGTTATTGTTTTCATATGATGCTTGAATTACATTTTCTCACAAGTCATACAAGCCTTCAATGGATGAATTTTTGGTATATCAACTGGTGATATGTGAAATGACAGATCAAGTCTGTTAGGAAGCTATCACTATGTGTGAGGTGATCTTAGGATCAATGTCCTCCACCTTGTATCAAAATTCAGAAATTAAATTATTTGGCTAATGTTGAAACATGTCTCTTTGAATGAAATCAATTTGCCTTGATTTGCATGTGCTTTCAATTTGAATCTGAAAATCTTTCTTGTTTTAAGAAGGCAAAATCTCTGAAAATCTATCTTTGAACAACTTCTGAAAATAATCAGGTTGCATTGCTTGATTTTGATCATTTTTGCACCCTTGTTCCTGAAGGCCATGTCATGGAGAATGTTTGTTGTTTATCATTTCAATGTGAATGCTTTCATGTGTAATTTATTATGATAGTCTGAAAATCAAACTCTTGGATTTTGCTTTTACATATTGCATTGCATTCTTAAGTTGTTATAGGTTGCATGCATAAGAGTTCATGCATTAGGGGCATTGAAACATTCAAATAAAATCTGAAATTCTACATTCATGGTGCATTCTACATTTACATTTTGCATGTTTCCACTGTGTGCTTGCATGTTAATATATGATACAACCCCTTCCTTGTAAATTCTAAGACCGTACACTCCATTGATAAATAATATTACATCTGAGTCTTAACAAGTGTGTTTCTTGTCATACACTCAGGGGGAGTAAATATTTGATAAGTGCATCTAGATAGGGAGAGTTGCATTGCTATGTGCTCATAATATTTTTGATATACATACTAAATCAAATTCGCACACCTCTTGCACAATATGTGAAAATGAGTGTTAAAGATATGGATATAGGAATTTCTTTTCAACACTCTAGAGATATTAAAACTGCTGCATGTATGTTAAAGAGGCAGTTGAGGAAAACGTTGCTTACCTATCTTTGTTAAAGGAATGTGAAATAAAAGGCAGAGCAATGTTTAGTCTCACTGAGTAAATTGGGCACATGTCACCTGAGACGTGATGTGGTTCATTTAAGAAAGGTGTTGTACTAAAGTATCTCTGTTCAAAATGAAGTGAAATGGTTTAGTATTCTGAGTAACCGGGGAGTCTGGCATGAGCTCCATGTGTCTCCTCGTGTAAAAAGGAATTATTTGAACCTGATCATTCTTAGAAAAATTCTAATTATCTTTGTGAAATCAATGAAAAATTTTGATGTGAAAAATATTGAGGTAGAGCGTAGCCTCCAATATGATGTTCTTAGATTGTAGTGTAGCTTGTATAATCTCTCGATGTGTTGATCTTAAAATCTGAATATCCATATTACAACAATCTATTTTCATGTTATTCACTTACACATATGAAAATTTGATTTAATATGTATTCATAAAATTGATTGATTGCATTAGGTTTTGCTTTATTCTCCTATATGATTGCACAATCCCCTAGGTGTACACTTGAGCAAACTAGTTTCATTAACTCACCTGCACTTTTCGTACACCTATCATCTCACTATAAATAAATTGGGGGAGCTATATTGCATGTATATAGATCTACTTGCTTGGAAGTCAATCATACTTGATCATTCTACTTGCATTCTACATGTTTATATTGCCCATAACTTGCATTTCAAACCTGTGCAATTAGTTCATGCATATTTGGCATTTAGTGCATTCACACATGCATATTTGAATTGCATCTTCTTGAACATAGTGTGCATATGGTTCTCTTAATAACCCCGTTGTCTGTCGATTCATTGTCAATGACAAAGGGGGAGAGACTGGCAACTGTTTCTTGTGCTTCTTTCATGAATATCATATGTTTTTGCTTGACTGTTCTCATTTTGCCATAAGAGGAGTAAGCTTGCTGATTTTGGTTTTGATGCTATCGTGAACTCCCCATGTTGATCCCCATTTCTGATTATGTCAAAGGGGGAGAGAGCATTAATGCATAACATTTTGTCATCATCAAAATGGGGGAGATTGTTGTACATGTGATTTTGATGATTACAAAATGACTTTGTTGTTTGGCCTTGCTTGGCCTTGTGCTTGAATGATAATGTAATTGTGGAAACATATTTATAAATATGCATAGCTACATGTGTGTATGAGATCATGGTGATGCATAATGAAAATGCATATTTACATATGTTTGCATATGTGTGTGTTTAGGTGTTCGCACTTTGTCACATTGAGTTTCATGATATGTAAGCGTATCTTGGCAATGTTATTTGAATGATTGAGCTCCCATATCATTACATATGCCTTAGATGCAATGGAAGATTCAAAGTTCCCCAAATGTCATAGCTCGTGACTTATGTCTTTATGGAAACATTTATTTATGCAATGAGCATTTGGATGGTTGATAAGTTATGGAGGTTCTTTTGGAAGAATCTAGTTTATGAGCTCTTAACTTTCACACCTGTGGTAACCTAATACTCTTTTGTTTTTGTAGGTCCAAGGATGGTTTTTATACCCTCCCATATCAAGTGGATCATAGTAATACACTAACCACCTTGTGTGCTTGAAATGGAGGTAGTTGAGGTTGAGCTTTCATAACTTTGTATTTGGACAATTGAGAGATTCAATTTTATTAAAATAAACACTTGTCATATGGTGGAATGTGTTTTTGTTGGTTGTAAATGGAAAGCCAAACACATGTTTGAATGGGTTGTATGATGCATTTTTATGTGAACAAGTTGAAATTGTTGATGCTTGATTCATGAACTTTGATTATGATCTAACCGCTTGTTTCATCATGTGTTTCAGGTTAAGAAATCATGTTTGATCATCATGGGACTTTGGTAACATCTAAACATTTATTTTCCCATGTATTTTTAGTGATTTGATAAGTTTTTGAAACCCATACTGACATGGGTCGACCCCTGGGTCGACCCGTGAAGCTTCTGATTCAGATAGAACCAAAGCTGTGACCCAGTGTGTAGGGGTCGACCCCTGGAAACTGAGTTTCCATTTCTTTCTGCCTGCCCTCTGGTTGTCCAGGGGTCGACCCATTCCGGCACGGGATTCTTGGGAGCATCCGAAACCCAATGAAATCATGTCTAAACTTTACCAAAGTACCCCCCAATGGTTTCTAATGTTATTAGGGGGTTTCTAACATGTATTGGGAGGGTTTTATGTGTCTTTTGTCCACTGCTCTATATATATGAATGTGAACTCTGAATTTGGAAGATGAGAAGCCCTAATGCATTGTGTTCTATCTTGTAGGTGGAGAAAAGGGGCAAAGCAACCAAGGAGCTCTTGAGGAAGGGTTATCATCTACATCCATGAAGATTTGGAGCTCGTGGTACAAGAAGAAAAGAAGCGTCTCGAAGAGAGGAACGCGATCACGTTGAAATCGCGGCCATCCGACAACGAGCCAAGAAGAGCCGGAGTCTTTCTTGAAGGGGGAGCTTCATACATGCTTTATCTTCTTTGATTCAGTCTCTGGAGTTTGTTTGGGGCTTAATGCATCAATTTGTCTTTGCTTCTTAAATTTCTGAAATGATATATTGTGTGGGGGTTCGGAGAAAGGGTTCTCTGAGTGTTTATGTTGATGCGTGTGCGTCGTTTTGTGCGGAGCATATCCTCGTGTGTGCTTGGACATATCTTGGGGTGTGTTCCCCGTGTGTGGTTAGGAGTTTACTCCTGTGTGATTGTGTAGACGTCGCCCTACGTGTGTGTGTTGGAGCTTGGCTCTGTGTGTGTGGGGGGATTTATCACGGGGCTGTTTTATACAGCAGTGAAGCCTCACCGGTTTGGTGAGAGGTGGACGTAGGGAGCCCATCGTGGTCCCGAGCCACCTTCAAAATCTTCGTGCATTGTGGCTTGCATTGTGGTTTGTGTTGTGGTGGTTTTCTTTATTGTTCATATCTAATTATCCGTTTGAGTGAGTACGGTGAGATTGAGATAATCAAGTCTATTCCAATTAGTTTAAATTCCTCACTCTTGCTAATCTTGCTAATTCCTCTGTGAGCTAGTAAATAGTTTTAATTGGACATAATTTTACTAGAGGGTTCTATTCACCCCCCCTCTAGAACCATGTTCCTGCACTACAAGACCCAACAATTTTCGTGTATTTCAATGGCGCCGTGTGTGTGCTGAGATGTGGATGCCGAGTTGTCCTTGAAGCCTGTGTGCGTTGTGTTGAGCGTGCAGTGGAAGCGTGTGGGCTGATAACCCACGGTCTAGGATCGTGAAGTTGGCAGATTCTGGCTGGGCGAGAAGTTTATTTCCTCTGTTTATTATCATCTTGGCTATGTGTGCCTTGATGTTGTTGGTTAATGTACTGTTGCTGGAGGTTCTGTGGTTGTTGGCACCGACATGTGTGAAGATTAGGGGAATATGTCGGCATATTTGCTGGTCGAGTACCCTCCTCTTCTCTGTAACTTTTCTTGGACGTTGTACTCTCATGACGTGATCGTGGTCCTCGAGATGCGTTTCCCAAGATTATTGTTATTGTTGTGGGTCCTTGTTGGTGAGCTGTTCGTGGCATGGCTTGTGCATGTTAACCGTGTGTTCAGCTGTAATTGTGCCTTGATGTGACCCAGCTTGAAGTTGTGTCATGTGGTTCTGTGTTGAGTACGGAGCCAGGATTATGCAAGTGCTACTGTTGTTGTTGTTGTTTGTTGGTGGTCGTGTTCAGCTTGGGAGGATTTTCCTATGAGTCTGATTTGGCATTGTGTGGACCGGGGTCTTGTTAGTTGGTTTTGCTGTACTCTTTTGTTATGATAGAGTTGACATGCGACTCGAATCAGATATAACGTCTGAGTGAGGACTGACTTGATTGTGCTCGTGGTCCAGTGCTGTCGTTGGCATTCTGCGTCCCAGATTTGTTGTTCTTGGCGCGGAAGCCGATGTTATCGAGCAGTCAGCTGTTGACTATGTATCCTTGTTTAAGTTGATGCTTGTTGTGTTTGCCGAGTGTTTTACTAATAGCTATTTTCGTGGCATGAGTCGTATCTCCTTTCCCTGTGAGACGGAAGCGATGTTGCCTTGTTTCGGAGATGTCAGCCTTGTGTTCACTTGGGTGCCGTGCTTGTTATTTGGATGGATTTGTCTTGAGATCCAGAGCGTGTACCTGTGATTATGGTCTGACAGTGTTCCCCTAAGTTGTGTTTTACGTGACTTGTGTTGCCGTGTTCTAGGTGTTGGTGTTGGCTGATGCTTGGAGAGCGTAGCCGATGTTTGGGTTTGTTCTTCCCTGCTTCCTCTTATTAGTTCTTTTAATTTCAAGGATGAAATTCCTGTAAGGAGGGGAGGCTGTAATGCCCTGAGTCTTTCGGATCCTTATCGGAGAGTTTCGGATCGCTTTTGTGGGTCATGAGTTGTGTTTTACGATCCGCGTGAGTTTTTCTCCCGTACAAGTTACGGAACCCGATGAAGAGTTTATTGTTGAGTTCATCTACTCGAGGACTCTACAGTTGCGTTGCATTCTTTCCGAGGATCGTTTACACTAATTTTCCATATTTTTTTGAATTAGTGCATTTTCGGACGAAAAATTGGATTTTACGGAAATTGCTAAATTTTCTAAATTTCTATTTTCTTCTTAACACTTTTTCTCCTTCTTCTCTCCTCCCTCACGCTCACTTTCTCTCCCTCGTTCTCTCTCCTCTCTTCTCCTCTCTCCGCGGGGCGCGCGACCGTGGCAAGACGGGCGAGGCAGGGACGTCGTGGAGTTGATTTGGCGTGTGACAGTGTGATGGATGGAGCGTGGCATTGGTGCGATCCCTCGGTGGATTCAAAGCCGATGTGTTCAGTTCGTTTGATCAATTTCGGCGTGGTTTAGTCACTTCGGCATGCTAGAACATCGGTGGAGGTAGAGAGATGGATGCCCTACTCTTCTTCTCTGTTTCCTCACGATTTGGAGCCGAATGGTGTGCGTATGAGTGGGTTTGGCATCGTTTTGGGCAAAAGTATGTTCGGGGGGTGTGAGACGAGTTCGCCTCTTTCGGTGATGGTTTCTTTCTAGATTAGTTTCATTTGAACCACTGGCATGTCAGCATTCCATTTCCGTTGGTTTCATTGCGATTGGTGGTCATTTGGGACCGGTGTGAGCCCGGGAACCCATGTGACTCATTTTCGGTCGATTCGGTAGAATCACCTGTTTCTTGTGTTTTTGGTGTCGTTTGGACCCCTTCCGATCTGTGGAAGGTTTATTTGGCTATTAAGGTTGTTTCCCCTTCGTTTAGAAGCGAACGGGGAGTGGAACGGCCAGATTTGGCCATTCCCCTGTTTTACCCACCGTGACGCCTAAGCAGTCATACCAGAGACCGTTTAGGTTCCCTTAGCATTCCAGCCGTGACCATTTGGGTTCTGTCAGTTCTACGTCGGTTAGAGTCTAAGCGGTCGTACGATAGACCGTTTGGGTTGGCTAGCGGCCCATTGGAGGACCGCTAAGCCATGTGAGATGGTCTATTGGAGACCGTTTGGATTGTGAGTGTATGGTGGTTTGGCCAAGCGGTCATGAAGAGACTGCAAGGCTAGCCTTGGCGGTTCAGTGGATTACCGCTAGGATTCGTTGTCGATTCAACGGGTTTTTATGTCGGTTCGGGCTAGTAGTCTTGGCTCCGACCGTTTAGCGCTCTGGCGGCCCTTTGGGTGACCGCTTAGCTCGTTGACTGGGTTATGTCGATTTGGGGGTTGACTGGGTCAAGCGGTCACGTCCATGACCGCTTGGGTCTCCATGCGGCCCAGCAATAGACCGCATGCGCCTGTGGATTTGGAGTTTTACCCCTTTGAGTCTCTGAGTGAAGCGGCCATGTCTTAGACCGCTTAGCTCAGTAAGACGGCCTATGAATAGACCGTTTATTTGTAGGTGCGGCCCTTCTTGACCACCCGGTGTCTGTGTTCTCTGTGTGAGGGTAGCGGCCTTTGGCTGACCGTTTGGCTTACCTAGCGGCCTAGTATATGACCGTTTCTTTCCCAGAGCCTTGTTTTCCTATTGTTTGGCCTCCAAATTGTCTTGGCTTGACCTTGTGGTTTGCCCGCAATCCCGTGGATGTCTTGGATGTCCTATGAGGGCTATGACCATGTTGTGAGGTGGCCAGGAGTGCCATTATATCGAGTAGTATTCCGTGATGCTTCAGAGTCATGATTGGTTCCGGTCAACCCGGTGTGATCCAATGGTTGACACGTGACCTTGTGAGTGTCTCGCCTATCCTGTATGGACTGAGATACGATTTTGGACTCCTTGAGGTATTGTCTTACCCCGGTTTACGTGTCCATGTGTTGTGAGGGTCATAGCGATCCCTCAGGTCTCCGTGATTCATGTTATGCGGAGGCATGGATCAGGTGATCCTATGCCGTTTCCTTTATTCGTGTTTTATCGTGACCTTGGCTTAGGGACTAGGTTTATTAATAGTGTGAGCTGTGATGTGTGATGATCTTGACCACGAGTCTTGTGACTCAAGGATCATTATGTCAGCATGTCTAGTTATCTATCCTGAGTCCGGTGGCAGTCTGGTATGCTACCTTGTGTCTAGTGCTTCGTAGTACGTGCAGTAGTGCATGCTTAGCCTGTCTGTACTTCAGCACTAGTGTTTCAAAGTCTCTGTGTCTAGTGAGCCTCCACTAGTCGTAGCCTAACGACACTTTCCTGCGTGTCGGCCAACCTAGGAGTGGTGGTGGGGCGTGTTCTCGATATACGATTTGTAAGTTAGTTTACGTGGGCCCCCTTGCCTTGCGGTAGCGTCCTACTGGGGGGGAAACCTAGCTAGAGGCGTGGCTCAAGGCATTGAGCTTGTGTGTGCACACGTGGTCAGTGGCATTTGGACGAGCGCCGACAGGCGTAACCCTGACTAGTCACTCGTTACTGTGGTACCTTGTCCTTAGTTTTGTGGTACTGTTACTCCTAGTACTTGGTACTATTGTTCCTCGTACTTGGTTTTGTGAGTATCTCAGTTACCACCGTTCTTGGTGTGTGGGAGATACTTGTGGCGCAGTGTAAGACGTCAATGGACGCATCTGGCCATTCTTCTAGTGAGGAGGTGCTTTTGTCACTTGACACATAAATCTCGTGACGCGTGTTTTCGTCATTGATTTTCGAGTAGCCTGTGCGTGGCTTCACTCGAAGTCCAATCTTGTATAGCGTACACGACGGTGAGCTCGTGTATGTTTGTGCCTTTGACTGTGTAGGTCTTCTATAGGGCTTTTACTTATTTTGATGGGCTTCAACTTTGAAGCTAGTGCTTTGTCGACGGATCGGTAATGCCCGACTTGGTGAGATCGGGGTTCGCCTTTCTGTTGTTGTTTGGAGTAGGTTAGAGAGCCGTTGTTCGATCGGCTGCCGTGATTCTGGTTAGTACAACGGTTGCTCTTTCTTTTAGTTATCTTTACTCTTGCTTTTACAGCTTTACTGTTGTAGTTAGTACTGTTGTTACTTCTGTTCTTCCTGCTTTACTGTTTAGCATTGTTTAGCATGTTACTACGTTGTTTCAATTGGGGATCCGCGTGATCCCTACTGAGCCAGTGACACGAGTCTCACCCCTGCTTTTTAGGTGTGGTCTTCTTCTTCCTCGTGGTTCATGACGCGGTGCGTGAGTTTGTAGTTGCCAGCGTTACCTGTGTCGGGCTTCCCCCGACTTCAGTGTACATTTTCCTTTCTGTTGGACTGTACTTGCCTTAATTTGGACTGTACTCTATTAATTTAAATTGTTAATCGAAAAAGTAATTTTATTTCTGCTACTTTAGCAAACCTGATCATTGAAATATTAATTGCTTACTTCTTTATCTGGGACTTCAATGTACCACACACACTCCTTTTATCCCTTCGGAGCTTTACCGCTCTTGGGAGGCCTCGCAAGATCCATGTTTTATTGGGTTTACCCGGTATCTGGACCTTGGGTCGTCACATGTAGTAAGGTCAGTGCAGGTCCAGGAGTAAGGTCGATGCACATGTGGTCAGGTCAGTGCAGGTCCAGGAGTAAGGTTGATGCACATATGGTCAGGTCAGTGCAGGTTCATGGGAAGGTCTATGCACCTGGGGCTATGTCCCCATTTCCAGAAACTTGGAAATTAAGAGTTTCGAAGGGGTATTTTAATTTAGAAAAATCTGAAAATTTGGAAAATGAAAGAAGACTAAGGTAGTACCTCACTATAAAGATTGCATACTCCCAGAAATTATATACTTGTAGTTATAAGTCATTTTCTATGCATGTGTAGCCTAGAAGTAAACCTGCCCTCTTTTATACAGTAACATGATCATGCTCCTTTCCACATCAAGTAAGCTTATGCTGTGATTTGTCCACTTAAACCATTTGGAAGCATGCTTTATATGATAAAGTATCATACTAATATTTGTAAAATGAGTATGAATATGAATGTGAATACGATGTGAATGTTATGAATGGAAACAACATCATTTTGTGAGATAGGACTTTTGTCCCTCTGTGGGACGGCCCTTCTGCGGGACGGCGATACGTAATGATGCGGAAGTAAAAGATCCCAGGGGACGGCGATACGTAATGCCCTGGTCAAAATTCTTATGATTCGGCAAATTGTTCTGTGGGACGGTGATACGTAACGCCATAGGACGCTGTGGGCCTCAGGAATCTAGGTGAAATCCGATGAGTCAGGCCGATTGTTCTGTGGGATGGCGATACGTAATGCCACAGAACGTTGTGGGCCATAGGAGTCTAGGTCGGAGTTCGCTCTCGGGTCTGCGTAGTACTCTCTTGTTCGTTCATTTGTGTGTAGGCCTCCTGTGTTTACGGCAGCTATTCGATTCCATGAATAACAAAAAATGTGAAAACTCATGAAAATGCGATAATGTGTTGTTGGGATGACAATGGTGCAACAAGGATTCATAGGGGGGGTGAATGAATCCCCTTCTAAAAACTTGATCAATTTAAAACTTAAACTAAAAACTTTAAACTTATGCAGAATTAAAAGAAATTAAGCTTTGTGGAATATGAAAAACCAATGATGCACTTAATCGAACAGATGAACTGCAAAAGGTAGACTCCCAAGCAAGTCTATACTGTTGACGAAACCAAATCAAGCATGCGTGTACACTAAATCCTTTTGTCAGAACCATAGATAGAAACGAGCCTAGCATACATCTAACGGTTGATGAATTAGCAAGTAAACTACAGTACACAAGATCTTTTTAGGTGGTTTAGTCCTCAGGACCTACATCCACCCCACACTCCAACCAGAGTGTGGATTCTGCAATCAAACAGCTTGAACGGCTGGGCCTCACAACTTGCCAACAATAGCTGAGCTTCACAGCTTGCTTAACTGCTGACTAACAGCTTGACTGCTGGGCAATATAGCTTTGCCACCATTGCCTAACAGCTTGATGCGCTGGACCTTACAGCTTAGCCACCGCTGCCTAACAGCTTGATCCGCTGGGCCTTACAGCTTAGCCACCGCTGATACACAGCTTAAAAGAAGTATGAAAAATGAATACAGGAAACCAGATACTTCAGCATCGGAAAGCTGACAGTGAAGGTAAATCGAAATGCTCACGCAGGAGGAAACTGGTTTGGATCTGATCTAAGGACTAGTTGAATAGATCTTCAGAATATTCTCTTGATGTCACGACCCCCCTCTTCTTCTTCTTCTTCTCTTTCTCTTTCTGTCTCACTTTTCTCTCTCGGAAATACTATACTCTATTTTTTTTTCAGAACAGGCTCTCACACGTTTTCTTTTCTGGTTCGCCCTTCTTCCTCTCTTTTCTTCTTCAAAATTCCATCATCACTTGAAAGCCTGACCGGGTCTTCTATTTAAAGCTCGCGAAAGAGGGGCGCGTGGAAATCACGTTTCCCACCCATAGTCTCTAACTGGAGCGCGTTGCTTGGAACCCACTTGTCAAATTTGGTGGATAAGAGAAGAACATGTGGCTGAGAGTTCTTGGAGAACAAGTCTCTTCAAATCACGTGCTTCACTCACAAAGTCTTGGAACACGTGCCTCACTTGAAGTTCTGCTTATCTCAGAGACCTGGTAATTTCATTAATCCTGCCAATTAGAGTAACAGGCAATTAATCAATAGTTGGCAGATCAGAATTCACGCTTAGGTAAAAATATGAACGACCTTGATCTATCATGTGTACCGACTTGAAAACATACATTGACTTAAATGCTGTCGCGCAAAGGTGTGCACGGACCTATATGTGCTATATGCAAAGCATGCACTGACCTATGCGAGTTCTATGCAAAACATGCACTGACCTACATGTGTTTTATGCAAAAACATGCACTGACCTCATATTGCGCAAGGCAAGGATGCACTGACTTATTATATGCACAATGCAGATGTGCACAGACTTGCCAAAATGTATGCACCGACCTTGTTCTTCCTAATGAAGAATATGCACTGACTTTGTTCAACCTAATCAAGGATATGCACCGACCCTTACATGCACGAGGCAAAACCTGCACCGACCTTATGTATACAAGATCAAAACATGCACCGACCTTGTGTGCATTCACACAGGATGTGCACCGACTATATGTGCATAAAAACAAAGAATGCACCGACCTTATTAGGATACTACAGGAACGTGCACCAACCTTGTTCTTTTATATGCATGCATATGCACTGACCTTACGTGCGCTAGCTAAAAAGGTGCATCAAACTTAATGCAATATGCTAAATGTGCACCGACCTAACAGTCATATGTGCACAGACCTTTGTACTACATATGCTCAGACTAATAATGTGCTCGGACCAAGAACATGCTTGGACCTAGTAACGAGACATGCACCGACCTAATATGCATTGAGCTAAAGTGTGCACCGACTTCATATGGCATGAGGCAAAATGTGCTTCGACCTCAATATGCACAAAACAGAAAATGGATCGTCCTTAAATGTTGTCTAACATAAATATGCACAGATCTTAATGTGCTCTTGAATGATTATGCAACAACCTGTGTTCTGATACTAAGACACACAATAGATTTGATTGAAGTGTTTATTCATTTTAGTCTTAACATGATTCATAGAATGTCATTATCAAAACCAGGGTTCCAACAATCTCCCCTTTTTTGATGATGACAACTATGGGTCATGTATGATTAAAAAGACAATGAATCAACCAACCATTTTTCACACACTCATTCAATTCTAAGCACTCAATCAACTGTGATCACAAGTTGTTAATGACATTCGCATAATTCATTGAGTGACATGCATGGCAAGAGCAACATTCAAAACAAATATGCAGTATGCAGTACTGACATTTTTGTGTACAGTAAAAAAGGCAAACTGATGTTTGAGTGAGTATCTCATTACACAAAAATTTCTCATTCAGAGCATTTTTACTTCAGAAACACCAATATCTAAACACCAGAAACATGTCATCACATCTCTCCCCCACCCCAGTCCATGAACTGTCATACATGACCATAAAAAAATTCTCCCCCTTTGTCATTATCAAAAAAATTGGAGAACTCTTAGGTATCGGCAGGACTTGTTCGGGTGGAAATGGTACCTCTTGAGTTTCCCCTTCCTCTGGGTGGTGTGCGGCTAGAAATGCCTCGTAGAGGTATTGCCCGTGGAAATGGTATTCTGTCTACTTTAGTTCCGAGGGCTGAAAATTTGGCCATCACTTTCTGGTCATTTTACTTAACTGGGGCATTAAGCTCTTTGACATTAGATGTCATGTCTACAAACCAGTTCTGCATCATGCTGCACATGTTTTCTATTTGGGAGGTCTGTTGGTTGTGAATATCAGCCATAAATGTTGAAGAACTGGTGGCCTATTCAGTGACAACATTTTTGAAACTGCTAGCTATCATATGAACTTGTGCAAGAACTACATTCAGTTTCTCATGGGTCTTTTCAAGTTGTATAACACTTCCATGTACTTCACTAGAAATAGCATTAATTCTCTTAGTCAGAGCCTCTTGTTCTTGTCTGAGCAGAGTCACCAGAAGTTTCACATGTTCTAATTCTATCTTGATGTCATAGGAATGGACAAGAGTCTGAGTAAGTTTTATAAAGGATGTATTCTGAGTATCTTGCAGTTTACCCAAAATTTCTCTTACCATCTGACAAACTACCAGCAGGGAGTCCAAAACACCAGCAATTTCATATCTAACTTGTGCTTATCATATACAAATTTTATCCACTAATTGTCTATAGTCTGTTCCACATGAATCATTCTGGCATCAAGTCTCTGAATAGCTGAATGTAGGTGCATGAACTGTGCATTCATTGTTCTTCCTTGATTCATGATTAGGTTTACCAATGTGGTAAACATTTTTGTAATCTGTGGTCCTGTGCTTGGTCCAGCAGAGCTAGATTCTTGAGATTCTGGAGGTATGAATGGTTCTTCAGGAGAGTAAGGAGGCTGTATTCCGAATAAAGTTATAGGTCCTTGATGAGGTCCATAGAAGGGAGCAGGGCCTAGAAATTGTTTGTGTGAAGATACTACCTCAGCTTCTTGGACTTCCTGGGGTTGCTCTTCCTGAACTTCTTCCATTCTTTGTTCTTCCTGAAGATCTCTCTCTCTTTTATGTTCAATTCTCTATTCAGGCTGATCAGATACTCCTTATTGCTGAGGCTGTTGTCCAAAATGATCAAAAAGCTCATCAATGTGCTGATCTAGTAGTTGCATTATTTGCTCATCAGTTAAGTTCAGTTCATGAATTTCTTGTTCCAACTATAAATTTCTAAGTTGCTGCACTACAGGAACTTCTCCTGTCTTTACTTCCATTTCCTACCCTTCATGAACTTCTTCATCAAATACCTCTATTTCATCAACATCATGTACCTGCTGATCAGGTACCTGTTCATCTGTTGGAGGCCGATCCTCCCCCTGACAATGTACTTCCATATGAAGCTGTTCGAACTGACCTTCACCTTGTGGCTGCAAGGACAGTTCAGCAAGGATACCTTGTACATATGCTGGCTATTGTTCTATTTGTTGTTCAGCTTGAAGCTGTCCCTTTGTCACTGTTGGGACGTCTTTTTCAGCTTGTCCCTTTACTTGACTGACCGAAGGTGGCTTCAACTTCATGAATTTATTGATGAAGTCCATATTGTAGACATTTGCTTTAGGTATTTCCTTTGAAGTCTCATTTTCTAAAGAAATGTCGACTTTCTTGAAGATAGCAGTCAAGTGGGCTGCATATGGTACGTTTCTCCTAGACTCTTTCCAGGTACCCATAATCTGAATTATTATCTCTGGTAGACATATCCTAATCCTTTTGAGCAAACAAAAGAGAATGAATCTCTGAGACTCAGTTAGTCTCCCTCTTCCTCAAACTTGTGGGGTTATCACGGTGGTAAGAATGTGGTGCAATAACCTCTTTAGAGGGGAAAACTTATTTGCATTGAACTGAGCCAATTTTGTTTGCTTCTTGTCTTTGGGATTACTAGGCAAATCCGTGATAGTAAAATATGCATCATGAATATTATACATAAATTCTCCTTCGACTTCCCCATCTTCTGGAATTCTAAAGATTTTGTGAAGAAATTGCCTAGATATTTCAATCTTGGTCCCCTTAACAAGAGTCAAAATTTTTGACTTTTTCGGATCATATTTTAGATTATTGTAGACCTTTGCAACTAGTCTAGGGTAATAAACTCTATGTTTACCCAAAAATTTCTTCCATTTTTGAAATTTAAAAAACTCTAATAGTTCAGGGAATTTTGAAATCATTGATTAGTCATCAAAGTCCACATATCGTGGAAACATAATCTTGCCCGCTTCCAAAATTATCTCAGCTTGCATTGAAGACCTAGTGGGAATACCTTTTTCTTCAGATTCTTCATGAGTGGTTTCTGTAGCGAGTGTCTGGTGTCGCTTGGAGGACGTCCCCACTACCTTTTCTTTTCCTTTTCTTTTCTCCTCTTGTGGGACCTCTGCACCTCTTGCTCACACAGTTTCCTCTGGCTGCAGCTCCTCCATTGCCTTCCTCTTCCCTTTGCTCTCGACGGCAGGAGATGACATGGTAGAGGTGGTGAAGTGTGGAAGACGGAGAGTGGTAGAACATGTAAGAGAGGGAAAAGAACAGAGAGGCCAAGCTTGCGGTCTGGAACGAAATCCCTCTGGAACGAGATAGCCTGAGCGAAGGAACTGTGAATGAGGGAAAGAGCTTCGACTTGAATGAGGAGGGTATGTTAGACAAAGTAAGTAGGGTTGAGTATTTTATATGAGATACTGCCGACTTTACCAATTTCAATAGTTAATACCCAGAATACCCTTTACTTTAAATAAAATGCCTTTCTACGCATTTAAGTGATTTCCGACATATGGGATTATATCTTATAGTTTGAATCTTCACAAATTATTCCTATGAAGCAAAATCAATGGAAATAAAATAGTTTTATCAAGGACACTGCCCAATCAGAGAAATCATTAATCTTACTAGCCATTTTCATTAGCAAAAATTGATTAAAAATCTATTTTATATTGAACTTAAAACAATTTTAGTTTACTGAAAAGAGCTCAGAGTCAACCATATTTTCCATTGATCTTTTATAATTTTTTGAATGAGCATTCCAGTCTTACCACACCTTTTTACTCAAGGAGACATGTTGATTAAACACCAAAATCCCTGGTTACTCAGTGCAGTTTACCTTTATGCTTCATATTTTGAACAGAGATAGCATTTATTATCATGACTTGACCTCTGAATTTCTTTGAAATAGATGGTCAGTTTCTCAAATGATATGCCATTGCTCTGCCTTTTTCATTTTTCATTAAATGGTGTATTCCCTGGTCTTTTAACAGAATTTTCTTGAAACTTGGCTTAAGGACCATATAAACACCAGATTTTCTACCAGATTGACTTATTACTAATGACTTTTAGATTTTTAGACAATCTTCTGAGCTGTTCCAATTTAGACTGTTTTAAGACCATTGAAGACTCATTTAAGGATAATTGTGAGTATTTTAAGATAAGATTTAATCTTCATAAACAGAAAATCACACTTCAGTTAAGATCAGTAATTTTGTTCTTAGTTCAGAGTGATCTTAGTAGTTAACTGTTGAAGGTTAGTAAAAGTGACAAATTTCAGATTTTACTCCCCCTGACTACCACAGTCTATGAACATATTATGAAGAATAGATGAGAGCATAGATGTGTATAGATTAAATAGAAGATGAGCAAGAAGCTATGAATGAAGGCCACACAAGAGCAAGGTTCAGAATTAGGGCCAATTTACAAATACCCAAAGACTTAGCCTTAAAGGTCTAGTAACAAACTAACAGCCTTCTATATAATCTAGCAGCTCTCAACCTTCAGCTTGTAGAAAAATCAGGGTTTCCAAAAGAGCATTTCCCCAACTGTTGACTTGTTATCTTAGACCTGACTTGAACTTATTCCAAAGAGGATATCACAGCAGCAGCACTTTACTACTCATATGGCAAATTTAGCCCACTATCCAAGCAGCAATTCAGCAATAACCAACAGCTCAAATACAGATAGTCCAGCTCCAAAACATTATACATATAATCTCAAATGAACTCAACTCCCCCTCAAAATGTGCAGAGATTTCAACCAAACATCACATATTTTTCTTAAAGTACATAGAGGTGCAGGACCTAAATGCACATTACAGATTTAAACTACATGCAATGACAAGACCCTTGGTATTAGGTGAAGGTCTAGCCTCTACACATGGCGTGGGTTTCCAGACAGAAGAAATATGCCCTTCTCCCAACTACCATTTGATATACCAAGGAGTCATGCAGACCTATGAATCTACTCATGAACATGAACAACTAACTACAGCATGGAAAATTCTTATGTGAGTTAAGCATGTGGCAGATGATCAGGAATCAATCATTTCAATGCAACATCAATCAGAAGTATTTATTGATGAGATAGCATTCATCAACTTTAAAAGAATCATTCTGACCAATCATTCAAAAACTTAGAGAAGAATTGCTCATGCCATAAAATAAGTAAAATAAGAAAGGGTAAGAATTGGGTTTAACTGACCTTTATGTGCCTTGAGTTTTTATTCAACCCCTTTTATTTCGTCCATCAAGGCACACCTACAAGACAAGATTACCTTGCATATCTAGGAACCCAAGAACTCTTGGGTCCTGTCAGATGAATAACATCTCTAGCAGGTGTACTCCAAGCATTCAGATAATCAAATTTCATGATTGAACAATTATTCATTACATGCCCCACATTCCCACAATAATGACATGATATAAATGAATTCATGTTCTTCTTAAATGCATAAATGGAATGATTTTGTGGGATGGCATTAGCTCTGCCATTTCTATCATGGAATATGAAATTTCCTCTCATATGCCAACAGTTCTGAACTGTATGGCGTATTCTTTTGCAGTTGTTACAATGAGGCCTTTTATTTGAAGTCAAATTTGGCCTTCTTTGTTCATTAAAGCTTCTCTGGGTTTTTAATCCAACATTGTTTAGATACCAGCAGTCATGCATCCTATGCCCAATTCTATTACAATGAAAACATTGAATTTTCTTTTTATGCACAGCATGATTGTTGCCATTTTTATATTCATTCAATTTCTTGGATGCATTCATGTCATCTTCTAGCATTACATGGCAGTCATTCATAACATGACCTGCCCTACCACAGTAGTGACATGAGCCATTTCTTTTATGTGCATGTGAATGAATGGGGAGTCTTTCAGCAACACACATTGATGAATCAGATTTTTTAGTAGTAGCAGAATTTTTAGCATGGACAAGGTTCACATCACTATCAGAAACATTCTTTTTATATTTTCCACCCTTTTTCAGATTTTTAGATGGATTATCAATTCTTTGAGCAGAAAATTAAAAAACATGTGAGGTAGAGCTAGAGGCAAAAGAAGTTTGAGTTTTGTTTCCAACGTTTTTTTTATTCTCAGGGTTATACCTCAACCCTTCTCTCTAAAAGTTCATAGTTGTTCCAAGAATTTTATCCAAGTTATCCTTTCCCTTAACAAATTTAGACAGAGAATTTCTTAGGTCTTAGATTTTAGAATTCAAAGAAGTAACATTCAACTCATATTTAGCAATTTCAATTTCATTTGAAATAACCTGCTGATGTAGAGCATCATTCAAACTCTTTAAAGTAGTAATTTCATATTTAAGTTTTTGTTCCTTATTGACCTCTTCCTCTAGAGACACACATTTCCCTTTTTCGATAGTGAACCATTTTTCTGACAAAACATTATTTAAAACCATGAGCTTTTTATTTTGTTCTTTCAGGTTGCTATTTTCTTCCAGCAATTTATCCTTAGATTCATCAAATTCCTTTTTCTTTTCAAGCAGCAGCTCATTTTCCTCTTTTAAAGACTTGATCAAACTTTTCGGCATATCATCATCGGAATTAAGATCATCAATTAATTCTTTCAAGAAAATACATTCATTACATGTTTTTTCAGCTTTCAGTTCTTCATTTTCAGCATGATTGGATTCAGCATGGTTAACATGTTTCAGTTTCTTTTTCAATGATTTGTTTTCTTCTCCTATTTTCTTCTTTTCAGATTTGACGTTACGGTACTTATCTAACAAACCATTATAAAGAATCAACAATTCTTCAAAAGTAATTTCGTCAGAGCCAGAACTTACCTATGATGAAGACTCATCTTGTTGATCACTACTGTGATCTCTGACCATAAGACATGCATCATCTTGCATATCAGTTCTGATCTTCAACTTGTCTAAAATTTCTTTAGCGCTCTTGCACTCAGAAACATAAGAAAACTCATCAGCATATATTGCCCTCTTCACTAGCTTCAGCGCTTCCACATTTTCAGCATTCTTAAACCTCTCAACTACAGTCCATGTAGAATGATCTTCTGGAAGATCATATGGACTATGTGCTATAAGAATTCCATAGATTGGAGTCAATAGAGATTAAATAATCTCTGAACTTCCCTAGCCAATTATAAAAACCAGAACCGTCAAACCTCGGTGTATTGGCCATAGAGACAGATCTAAGGCAAAGACAAGAACACAGAAGATGCACCAAAGATACAGGATCTGATCTGTAGATCGTTGGATCTAAGGACACAAAAACCTGCTCTGATACCAATTGTTGGGATGACAATGGTGCAATAAGGATTCAGAGGGGGGGTGAATGAATCCCCTTCTAAAAACTTGATCAATTTAAAACCTAAACTGAAGACTTTAAACTTATGCGGAATTAAAAGAAATTAAGCTCTGCTGAATATGAAAACCAATGATGCACTTAATCGAACAAATGAACTATAAAAGGTAGACTCCCAAGCAAGTCTATACTGTTGACGAAACCAAATCAAGCATGCATGTACACTAAATCCTTTCAGTCAGAACCATAGATAGAAATGAGCCTAGCATACATCTAACGGTTGAAGAATTAGCAAGCAAACCACAGTACACAAGATCTTTTTAGGTGGTTCAGTCCTCAAGACCTACATCCACCCCACACTCCAACCAGAGTGTGGATTCCGCTGTCAAACAGCTTGAACGGCTGGGCCTCACAGCTTGCAAACAACAGCTGAGCTTCACAGCTTGCTTAACTGCTGACTAACAGCTTGACTGCTAGGTAATACAGCTTCGCCACCGCTACCAAATAGCTTGATCCGCTGGGCCTTACAGCTTAGCCACCGCTGATACATAGCTTAGAAGAAGTATGAAAAATGAAAATAGGAAACCAAAAAGTTCAGCATTGGAAAGCTGACAGGGAAGGTAAATCGAAATGCTCATGCATGCACAAACTGGTTTGGATCTGATCCAAGGACCAGTTGAACAGATCTTCAGGATCTTCTCTTGATATCACGATCTCCCTCTTCTTCTTCTTCTTCTCTTTCTCTTTCTGTCTCACTTTTCTCTCTCAGAAATATGGTACTCTATTTTTTTTTAGAACAGGCTCTCACACTTTTTCTTTTCTGGTTCACCCTTCTTCCACTCTTTTCTTCTTCAAAATTCCAACATCACTTGAAAGCCCGACCGGGTCTTCTACTTAAAGCTTGCGAAAGAGGGGCGCGTGAAAATCACATTTCCTGCCCAGAGTTTCTAACTGGAGCGCGCTGCTTGGAACCCACGTGTCAAATTTGGTGGATAAGAGAAGAACACGTGGCTGAGATTTCTTGGAGAACAAGTCTCTTCGAATCACGTGCTTCACTCACAAGTCTTGGAACACGTGCCTCACTTGAAGTTCTGCTTATCTCAGAGACCTGGTAATTTCATTAATCCTGCTAATTAAAGTAACAGGCAATTAATCAAACAGTTGGCAGATCGGAATTCACGATTAGGTAAAACTATGAACGACCTTGATCTATCATGTGTACCGACTTGAAAACATACACTGACTTAAATGCTGTCACGCAAAGGTGTGCACGGACCTATATGTGCTACATGCAAAGCATGCACTGACCTATGCTAGTTCTATTCAAAACATGCACTGACCTACATGTGTTTTATGCAAAAACATGCACTGACCTCATATTGCGCAAGGCAAGGATGCACCGACTTGTTATATGCACAATGCAGATGTGCACAGACTTGCCAAAATGTATGCACCGACCATGTTCTTCCTAAGGAAGAATATGCACTGACTTTGTTCTGCCTAATGAAGGATATGCACCGACCCTTACATGCACGAGGCAAAACATGCATCGACCTTATGTATACAAGATCAAAACATGCACTGACCTTGTGTGCATTCACACAGGATGTGCACCGACTATATGTGCAGAAAAACAAAGAACGCACCGATTTTATTAGGACACTACAGGAACGTGCACCGACCTTGTTCTTCTATATGCATGCATATGCACTGACCTTACGTGCGCTAGCTAAAAAGGTGCATCATCCTTAATGCAATATGCTAAACAAGCACCCACCTAACAGTCATTTGTGCACATACCTTTGTACTACATATTCTCAGACCAACAATGTGCTCGGACCAAGAACATGCTTGGACCTAGTAGCGAGACATGCACCGACCTAATATGCATTGAGCTCAAGTGTGCACCGACTTCATATGGCATGAGGCAAAATGTGCTTCGACCTCAATATGCACAAAATAGAAAATGCATCATCCTTAAATACTGTCTGACACAAATATGAACATATCTTTATGTGCTCTTGAATGATTATGCAACAACCTGTGTTCTGATACTAAGACACACAACTGATTTGATTGAAGTGTTTATTCATTTCAGTCTTAACATGATTCATAGAATGTTATTATCAAAACCAGGGTTCCAACATGTGTAAATGCTCATTCACTGAGGTCTTGTTGCATGCATAGGTACTTTACATGTTAGTTAAAGAATATGTATTTTTCTCATATGAGTTATTTTAAGTAGATGATAATGAATAGATTATGCTATTATTAAACATCTGAATTATGTATATAATTTGGCTATATAGATGCGAGTTAACCCCGGTTTGTTTAGGTTGCCTACTGAGAGTCACACTCACCCCTCTGTGACATACGTTTTCAGGAGACATAGAGAAGGAGGTTGAAGAGGAGGCTGCAGCTGATGAGTAGTGCTAGTTCCTAGTTCGTCTGGGTATGCTATGAATGAATGTCTCTCTTATATGTATGGTTATGGGGTGGTGAGCCTATGTGGCCTCATGTTCAATCTAGAACAATGTAACTGTACTCTTTTGGGAAATTATGAATGGTTGAAATGCTAATTACATTTCGTGTAATTGTGATTTCTCTCTCTCTTTCTCTCATATGTGTGTATGCATGTTTATATAATTGTGCTTCCGCGATACGTGCGAAGTAATGTCTCGAGGTCCGATGGAAGAAAAGAAAAAAAATACCCATAATTTGGGGATCGGATCTCGGGGCGTTACATGTTCTTTGTCCAAATTCAGAGATATACAGTTGTTAAAGTTGACATCATCAAAATCATACTAATACTCATAAATGAGTCAAAGTGTTTGACATCATCAAAACGACTAGGGACACAACATTCTCTCCCTTTTTGATGATGGGAACACTATTAGTCATTATGTGACAATATTAACCAATTTTTGAAGCATGTTGAAGTTTTGAAACTCAATTTTAAGAACTCAAGAAAACACAACATATCACAACATCTCCCACAACATCACAACATATCACAACACCTCCCACAACATCACCCCCTTAAAAGAATTAATGACTCATCAAACTATCCCCCCCTTTGACATTAGCAAAAAGAAATATGGTTTGATACCACTTGTAAAAAAAAAAGGAGTTGATCAGATGAAATCATGTGAAATGAATTTGAAATTTTTCAGGCAGAGTTTTAGACAAAAATAGAAAGGCTTTTTGTAAAAGACACATCAAAACCAGGATTGTGAAGTAATTAAGCAATAGACAGTTAATGCATTGGACAGTGAAATTTAGGTCAAGAATTAAGCAAACAGCAAGCAAGAATTGGCCTTGTTACCAATTGAATGAGCTAGCTTTCAGCAGGAATGGACTGTAGTAAACACACTGGCAATAGATAGAGATCATCTTGAATGAATTGAGTGAAATAATTCCAGCAAGCATTTCAAGCAATGATTTCCAAGTGTAGCATTTCATACAAGTTCTCAGTTTGATACCACTTGGATAAGATGTTTTCCGAAACGGGCAATATAGAAGAACTCCTAGTCTGATACAAATCTCATAAATCAGAATTTACCGAATTTCAGACTCTTCTATCATAGAGCTTCTTATGATGTATTCCTTATTTAACTACTTGGTTCAAGTTCAATAAATTCTGAGCTTATTAATTAAATTCAGTGAAAATTTATGCACTCAGATTTAATAGAAATGAACAAATTTTTTACATAACACCCTATTTAACCTCCTTTCATATTACTCAGTTAAATTCAATGACTTCTTTGTGAGTTACCAAAATTAGTATTGGGGTTAAACATTAATGGAGTTTCATATTGAATTCCTGGGTTCAACAGTTTTTCTTTTCTTTTGTCTTTTTGCTACCACATTCTGATTATTCCTTTTGTTCAACAAATTTTTTAAGAACATTTAAGTCTAGCACATAATTTGTATCTTGAGGATACACATTATTTAGATGTCAATATCCCTAGGTACTTAGTATGACTGACTATCTTGCTTCAAATTTGAACAGAGGTAGCATTGTCACCTCATGACATATCTCAACTCTTTTCCTTGATGAGTGATATATATTTCTCAATGAACTTGCCATTGCTCTGTCTTGCTTTTCATTAAATTTTCTACAGAGTTAACAGTGGCACCTCATGACACAGTCCACTAAACTTCAAAGGTCAATATACATGATTTCTCAGTGGACAATTGTCATTGCTCTGACATTTGTTGCCCTTAGGAATTTTTCAGATGACTCAAATGTTTAAAGACAATACTTAATGTTCAATTTCTCAACCAAAGAAGCCATGATTTTTAAGATATCCAGAACACAACATGTAAAAGGTTAGTTAAGGTTTATTAGATCTGAACACAGATATTTTCAAGATATTTTTCTCTAAACTCAATAAATTCATTAAGCTTAAACCAGATTATTATTTTGGACAATCATAAGACTATATAAAAGTAGATTCCTAATTTAGAGTGTATTCGGATTTATGATCTTGGTACACAGATTGGAATCCTCTTGACATTAATGTAATTCAAGGGATTTTAACAAGCAGTTGCCCATCATGCAACAAGCAGAAGGTGTTTCAAAGAAGTTTATAATCACTAAAGCAGACAGCAAGTATATGTATGTTTCAAGAAGATCAATTCTCATGAAAGTGAGAGCCAAGAAGATAATTGAGAGACATTACTCTCTCCCCCTGAGAAAACATAATCCAAAGGTTCTTCAGACAAAGACTCGCCCTCAATCAACGCAGGGAGCTAACACACAGAATTGATAGAAACTGATAATTTGAGCTCATATAATTTCAGAAATACCAAATCATGGAATGAGAGTGAAGAATAGATATTTAGCCATTCCAGATTGGTTTTGAGAGTATAAAAGTGCAAATAGCTCTTGCAGATCAAAGAATAGCATAAAGACTAATATAGATAATTTTTGAACAAGTGTGTCAACCTGGTCTTGTCAGTAGGTCGACTCAAGACCCTTTCACAAAACATAAAAACTAATGAAATTGAACTATGAGGTCGATGCAGTCTCATCAGTGCGTCGACACACAGGTATCAGACAGATGGATTTTCAAAAATAGATTTTCTTTTTGAACAAAATCTCACTTATTACAATTTGCAACAATATTGAACATGCAACTAAAGAACATATACTAGAAATTTATTCAATCTTACTACCCCTAAGTGTGTGCATGTTCTCAAATGATCTTTTTTAATTTTTAAATTCTATGACATGCATTAAATTCTGAAAGGACATGCATATAGAGCAAACTGCTGAAAGCAGAAGCTCCCCCTATCTAAATGCATTGGGAGGTTAAACTAGTCATGCAATGAATTTGTAAGACCCTGAGTCTTTTGGATCTTTATTGGAGAGTTTCAGATCGCTTTTGTGGGTCCTGAGTTGTGTTTTACGATCCGCGTGAGTTTTTCTCTCGTACAAATTACGGAACCCCGTGGCGAGTTTATTATTGAATTCATCGACTCGAGGATGCTACAGTTGCATTGCATTCATTCCGAGGATCGTTTAGACTATTTTTTCGTATTTTTATGAATTAGTGCATTTTCAGACCAAAAAGTGGATTTCATGAAAATTAGGAAATTCCCAAATTCCATTTTCTTTTTAACCCTCTCTCTCTCCTCTCTCACCCTCATGATCTCTCACTCTCTCCCTCACCGTTCTCTCTCTTCTCACCCCCTTTGCTCCGGCTGCAGACAGAGGAGGCCCGGGGATGAGGTGGCGGCGGCTTGGAGTTGTGAGGGAGCATGCATGCGTGACGATCGAGGCGTGGCGTTGGTGTGATACAGTTCATGGATTCAAAGCCGACGTGGGTTGTTCGTGTGATGGTTTTCGGCATGGATTGGCCATTTCGGCTCGTGAAATCTCCGGTGGAGGTAGGGAGATGGACGCCCTACTCCTGTTTTGCGTTTCCTCATGATTTGTATCCGAACCGTGCAAGAACGAGTAGGTTTTACCTCGTTTTGGGCCAAAGCATGTTTGGGGGGTGTGAGATGAGTTCGCCTCTTCTGGCGACGATTTCTTGCCTAGTTAGTTTCATTCAAACCCCTGGCATGTTTGCATTCTATCCCCGCCAGTCTTGTTGCGATTTGTTGTCGTTTGGGACCGGTAGAATCCCGGGAATCCATGTGACTCGATTAGGGTAAATTCGGTAGAATCCCCCGTTTCTGTTGTTTTTGATGTCAAATGGATCCCTTCCGATCTGTGGAAGGTTTATTTCATCCTTAGGGTTGTTTCCCCGTCATTTAGATGCGATTGGGGCGTGGAACGGCCAGATTCGGCCATTCCCCTATTTCTCCCGCCGTAACGCTTTAGCAGTCTTTCCGAGACCATTTTTAGGGCTTTAGCGGTCCTTGGGTGACCATTTCTACTTTTTGAACAGTAGGTCAGGTCAGGTCTTCACGGTCGTGCGATAGATTATTTCTTGTGGCTCACGGTCGAATGGATGACTGCTACTCTCTGACAGCGGTCGCATGATACACCGCTAAGGGGGGTTGAGTATGTCGGTTCTGCTTCATGGTCGTGCGATAGACCGCTAAGCTGGGATTGGCAGTGTGAGAGATGACCGCTAATCTTTGTTTATGTCGGTTTAGTAGTTTTAAGTCGGTTGGGCTAGCGGTCCTAGCCCCGACCGCTTAGTGGCTTTGGCGGTTTAGTATATGACCGCTAGGGTCTGTTTGACTGGTTTAAGTCGGTTTCACTGTAGGGGGTTTGACTGGGTTTAGCGGTCAGGTCCTTGATCGCTACCTTCTTCTAGCTGTCCTGAAGTAGACCGTTTGCCCCTATGTCCTTATGGTTTTATAGTTTTGTTCGCTCGGGTCTCTGAGTGTGGCGGTCATTCCCATGATTGTTTCATTCAGATGGCGGCCCTTGGGTGGACTGTGTATGGCTTTGAATGGCCCTTTGGTGACCGTCATTTGCCTGTTTGTATCCTCTGTGTGTGAATAGCAGCTCTTCGACAGACCGCTTGGTTTACCTAGCAGTCAGGCATGTAGCCGTTTATTCCCCAGAGCTCTATTTTCTATTGTTTTGTCCTCCAATTGTCTTGGCTTACTCTTGTGGTTTGCCCGTAGTCCCGTGGATGTCTTGCATATCCTATGAGGTCAGTGACCATGTTGTGAGGTAGCCGGGAGTGCCATTATGTCGAGTAGTATTCCGTGATGTTTCAGAATCATGATTGTTTTCTTGTCAACCAGGTTGTGATCCAGTGGTTGACATGTGACCTCGTGGATGTCTCAGTGATCCTATATGGATCGGGACACGGTTTTGGACATCGTGAGGTACTATTTTACCTCAGTTTGCATGTCCATGTGTTTTGAAGGTCTTCGTGATCCCTCAGGTCTACGTGATTTGTGTTATGCGGATGTGTGGATCTGGCTGTCCTATGTCGTTTCCTTTACATGTGTTTTATCGTGACCTTGGCTTAGGGACTAGGCTGATTAACAACGTAAGCTGTGATGTGTGACGATTTTGACCCCGAGTCTTGTGACTCAAGGATCGTTGTGTCAGCAGGTCTAGTTGTCTTTCCTTAGTCCAGTGGCAGTCTGGTATGCTACGCTGTGTCTGGTGCTTCGTAGTATGTGTGACAGTTCATTTTACCCTATCTGTACTTCACCACTAGTGTTTTGAAGTCTCTCTGTGTCTAGTGAGCCTCAACTAGTCGTAGTCTGACGACACGTTTTTATGTGTCAGCCCACCTGGGAGTGGTGGCGGGGAAGGATTCCGATATACAGTTTTAGGCTCGTTTCCGTGGACTCCCTTGCCTTGCAATAGCGTCCTACTTGGGGAGAAAACTAGCTAGAGGCCTGGCTCAAGGCATTGAGCTTGTGTGTGCACACATGGTCAGGGGTGTTTGGACTAGCGCCGACGGGCATGACCCTGACTAGTCACTCGTTACTAGAGTATCATTGTTCCTTGTGTTGTGGTACCGTTGCTCCTAGAACTTGGTACTGTTGTTCCTCGTACTTGGCTCTTTACGTGTGTCTCAGTTACCACCATTCTAGGTGAGTACGTGATACCCGAGGCGTAGTGTAAGACGTCAATCGACGCATCTAGCTGTTCTTCTAGTTAGGAGGTGCTCCTGTCACTTGACACCTAACTCTCGTGACACGTGTTTTCGTCATTGGTTTCTGAGTAGCCTATGTGTGGCTTTACTTGAGGTCCAGTCTTGTGTAACCTACACGATGATCTAGTTGTATATGTTCATGTCTTTGACTATGTAAGTCTTTTATAGAGCTTTTACATGTTTTGGTAGGCTTTAGCTATGGAGCTTGTACTTTGTCGACGGATCGGTAATCCCTTTAGCTATGGAGCTTGTACTATGGAGCTATGGAGCCTGACTTAGTGAGATCGGGGTTTACCTTTCTATTGCTGTTTGGAGTAACCTATGGAGCCGTGGTTCAGTCGGCGGCCATGTTTCTAGTTAGTACGACTTTACTCTTTCTTTTAGTTATTCTTACTCCTGCTTTTTACAGCTTTACTTTTGTAGTTAGTACTACTGTTACTTCTGCTCTTCCTGCTTTATTCTTTAGCATTGTTTAGCGTGTTACTGCGTTGTTTCCAGTGGGGATCTGCGTGACCCCTACTGAGCCAGTGACACGAGGCTCACCCCTACTTTTCAGGTGTGGTTGTTCTTCTTCCTCGTGGTTCGTGACGCGGTGTGTCAGTTCGTAGTTGCCAGCGTTACCAGCATTCTCTGCGTCAGGCTTCCCCCGACTTCAGTGTACGTTTTCTTTTCTATTGGACTGTACTTGTCTTTAATTTGGACTGGACTTTGTTAATTTAAATTGTTAATTGAAAATGTAATTTTATTTCTTCTACTTTAGCAAACCCGATCAATGAAACATTAATTGATTACTACTTTATCTTGGACTTCAATGTACTCCACACACTCCTTTTATCCCTTCGGAGCTTTACCGCTCTTGGGAGGCCTCGCAGGATCCAAGTGTTATCGTGTTTACACGGTATCCAGACTCTGGGTCGTCACAGATGGTATCAGAGCTGTGTTGTGTGTAAGTACATGGGAATTCGAGATATTGCAGTATTCAGAGTCCTTAAGGTCCAGTACAGTCGGCAGCTGGCATTGGTTTTGTGATTGTTTGTCGCTCTATTTCCGTTTGTGGTCCTGTGCGTGCTGTGTTAGCACTGTGTGAGATGGTTTTGTTCTCGTCAGGATGTAATGGAGTGCTTTCTTTTTGTCATGGTGTTTGTCTCGATTATGCTGTCCGTAGCAGAGTTCGCCGGCAGGCGTGAATATGTGGTGTAGTGTTCGAGATGTTTCTATAATTTGTTCAAGTGGCTGGTGATTTTCTTGTTGGTGTGATGGTCGTGCACATTTTTATGTTGCTTTGGTCATCCCAGTTTAGGATTTATGCAGCCCCTGAGGTGTTAAGCTTGTGTCGAGGTGTTCGATTAAATGCCTTATTTGGAAGAATGCTCAGGTGTACCTAGGATTTTCCTTCCTGGTGAGCTACTGTTGGTCGAGCTTGATTCTTCTCCTCTTGTTTGGTGGTGTCTTTTCGAGGTAAGCCTTGGAAGTTCTATCTTGGTGAAGCCTTTGTCTTGTGTCTGCTTATGTGTGGACAGTATTAATTCTGAACCTGATTTGCCTTTGTTCGACGATTGCTTGGCTTTGGACCCAGATTTTATGTTTGGGGGCCGTTGTGCACCATGTTCGATGTACCGTGTTTGGCGGCTGTTGTGTTGTGAAGGTTCAGTAATCATTCCAGGACGTAAGGATAAGCTGAGACAGGTATTCTTTGTGCTTTGTGCTGAAGCTGATGCTCTTCATGGTTTGCACCTTGGCGACTTGTGATCGGTTTTTAGCAGGATCGGTACGCGAGGCGTGGTATATTACAATTTCGTGTATTGTGATGGCATCGAGTGTGTACTGAGATGCGGATGTCGAGTTATCCTTGATGCCTATGTGCGTGTATTGAGCATTCAGCGACAGCGTGTGGGCAGATAACCCATGGTTCAGGATTGTGAAGTTGGTAGATTATGACCGGCTGAGAAGTCGGTTCCCTCGGCATGTCTGTCGTCTTGGCTATGTGTGTGCCTTGATGCTGTTGGTCGCCGTGCTATTATTGGAGGCATTGTGGTTGTTGGCACTGGCGTGTGAAAGGATTAAGGGAATCTGTCGGCATATTTGCTGGTCGAGTACCCTCCTCTTCTCTATAACTTTTCTTGGACGTTGTGTTCTCGGGACATGACCGTGGTCCTCGAGATACGTTCCCCAAGATTGTCATTGTTATTGTTGTGGGTCCTTGTTGGTGAGCTGTTCGTGGCATGGCTTGTGCATGTTATCCGTGTGTTCAACTGTAATTGTGCCTTGGTGTGACCTAACTTGCAGTTATATTCCGTGGTTCTATGTTGAGAACGGAGTCGGGACTCTACAGGTGCTGCTGTTGTTGTTGTTGTTTGTCAGTAGTTGTGCTCTGCTTGGGAGGAGTTCCCTGTGAGTCTGATTTGACATTGTGTGGACCGAGGTCTTGTCAGTTGCTTTTGCTGTACTCTTTTGTTATGATAGAGTTAGCATGCGACTTGAATCAGATGTAATGTCTGAGTGAGGACTGACTTGATTATGCTCGTGGTCCAGTGCTGTCGTTGGCGTTCTGCATGCCAGTTTTGTTGTTCTTGGCACAGAAGCCGATGGTTTGAGCAGTCAGTTGAGAGGACTATGTTTCCTTATTTAAGCTGATGCTTGTTGTGTTTGCCGTGTGTTTTATCGGTAGCTATTGTCGTGGCATGAGTCGTGTCTCCTTTCCCTGCGAGACGGAAGCGACGTTGCCTTGTTTCGGAGGTGTTAGACTTGGGTTCACTTGGGTGCCGTGCTCATTTTGTGGATCGATTTATCTTGAGATCCATAGCGTGTGCCTATGATTGTGGTCTGGTAGTGTTCCTTTGGATTGTGTTTTTTAAGATTTGTGTTGTCATGTTCTAGGTGTTGGCGTTGGATGGAGCTTGGTGATCATTGCCAGCGTTTGGGTTTGCTCTTCCTGCTTCTTCCTTGTTAGCTCCTTTAATTTCGAGGATGAAATTCCTGTAAGAGGGGGAGAACTGTAAGACCGTGAGTCTTGCGGATCTTTATTGGAGAGTTTCGGATCGCTTTTGTGGGTCTTGAGTTGTGTTTTATGATCCGCATGGATTTTACTCTCGTACAAGTTACGGAACCCCGTGTTGAGTTTATTATTGAATTCATCGACTCGAGGACGCTACAGTTGCGTTGCATTCTTTCCGAGGATTGTTTAGACTATTTTTTCGTATTTTTTTGAATTAGTACATTTTCTGACCAAAAATTAGATTTCACGAAAATTAGGAAATTCCTAATTTCCTTTTCCTTTTAACCCTCTCTCTCTCCTCTCTCACCCTCACGATCTCTCACTCTCTCCCTCGCCATTCTCTCTCTTCCCACCCCCTTGGCTCCGGCTGCAGACGGAGGAGGCCCGGGGATGAGGTGGCGACGGCGTGGAGTTGTCGTGGAGCATGCTGGCATGACGATCGAGGCATGGCGTTGGCGCGATCCAGTTCCTGGATTCAAAGCCGGTTTGGGTTGTCCGTGTGATGGTTTTCGGTGTGGATTGGCCATTTCGGCACGTGAAATCTCCGGTGGAGGTAAGGAGATGGATGCCCTACTCCTGTTCTGCGTTTCCTCGCGATTTAGAGCCGAACCGTGCGAGAATGAGTGGGTTTTACCTCGTTTTGGGTGATAGCATGTTCGGGGGGTGTGAGACGAGTTCATCTCTTATGGCGACAGTTTCTTGCCTAGTTAGTTTCATTTGAACCTCTGGCATGTTAGCATTCTAATCTGCCAGTCTTGTTGCGATTGGTTGTCGTTTGGGACCGATAGAAGCCCGGGAACCCATGTGACTTGATTAGGGTCGATTCGATAGAATCGCCCGTTTCTGTTGTTTTTGATGTCAAATGGATCCCTTCCGGTCTGTGGAAGGTTTATTTCATCCTTAGGGTTGTTTCCCCGTTGTTTAGACGCGATTGGGGCGTGGAACGGCCGGATTCGACCATTCCCCTATTTTTCTTGTCGTTACACTTTAGCGATTTTTCCAGAGACCATTTTTAGGGCTTTAGCAGTCCTTGGGTGACCGTTTCTGCTTTTTGAACAGTAGGTCAGTTCAGGTCTTCACGGTCCTGCGATAGACCATTCTTTCTGACTCGCGGTCGAATGGATGACCGCTACTCTCTGACATCGGTTGCACGATAGACCGCTAAGGGGGGTTGAGTATGTCGGTTCTGCTTTGCGGTCGTGCGATAGACCACTAAGCTGGGATTGGCCATCTGAGAGATGACCGCTAATCATTGTTTATGTCGGTTCAGTAGTTTTAAGTCGGTTGGGCTAGCGGTCCTAGCCCCGACCGCTTAGTGGCTTTGGCGGTTTAGTATATGACCGCTAGGGTCTGTTTGACTTGTTTAAGTCGATTTCACTGTAGGGGGTTTGACTGGGTTTAGCGGTCAGGTCCTTGACCGCTACCTTCTTCTGGCGGTCCTGAAGTAGACCGTTTGCCCCTATGTCCTTATGGTGTTATAGTTTTGTTCGCTCGGGTCTCTGAGTGTGGTGGTCATTCCCATGACTGTTTCATTCGGATGGCGGCCCTTGGGTGGACCGTGTATGGCTTTGAACGGCCCTTTGGTGACCGTCGTTTACCTGTTTGTATCCTCTGTGTGTGAATAGCAGCTCTTCGACTGACCGCTTGGTTTACCTAGCAGTCAGGCATGTAGCCATTTATTCCCCAGAGCTCTGTTTTCTATTATTCTGGCCTCCAATTGTCTTGGCTTACTCTTGTGGTTTGCCCGTAGTCCCGTGGATGTCTTACATATCCTATGTGGGCAGTGACCATGTTGCGAGGTAGCCGGGAGTGGCATTATATCGAGTAGTATTTGTTGGGTATGTGTTCCCACATTGTTTTTGACCCTGGTTTTGATGATAACAAATATTATGAGTTTGTGGGAGAAAAACATTGTGTGTAGTTTAATGAATTCAAAACATTGTGTTTTTGGAAGAGCATGCGTTCTGTAATGGCATTTGGTTGCATTGTGATGGAATAATGTTTCTTATTTGATTGTGAATATCCCTCACTTGAGGTTTCTTGTTATTGAGCATATGGGAGTTTCAAGAATGCCAATTGCATATTAAAGCTTCCATGACTTTGTATTTGTCAAATATATTTTTGTTGGTTGAGAATGGAAGTCAAATTCTTGTTAAAGTGGGTTCATTGTAGTATATTTGAATGATCAAGTTCAAAGTGCAATATTTGATGCTCATATTTTGATTATGATCTAATCGCTTGTTTCATCATGTGTTTCAGGTTAAAAAATCATGGTTGATCATCATGGGGTTATGGTAACATTTAAACATTTATTTCCCCATGATTTCATGTTGATTTAATGGTGTTTTCTAACCCCTACTGGCAAGTGTCGACCCATAGGGTCAACCCTTAGAAGAACTGGACCGGACAGAAGCAGAAAAATGCCCCAGACAGCAGGGGTCAACCCTTGAGTTGATTTTTTTTTTTGAGCTCGGCCGCCTCGAGGGTCAACCCATGGGGTCGACCCTTTCCAGCACAGGATTTTCGGGAGAATTTTAAACCCATGGAAAACCCTTCTAAACATTACCATACTACCCCCCAAAGGTTCCTAAACATATTAGGGTGTTTCTAACATGTATGGGGAGGGTTTTATGTGTCATTTCACTATGCTATCATGTATATATACTTCAACTCCGAATTTGGAGAGTATGAACCCTAATGTGCTTGTTTTCTATCTTGTTGGTGAAGAAAAAAAGGGGGAAAGAAGGAGGAGCTCTTGAAGGAAGGTTTTGATCTACATCCATGTATTTTTTGGAGCTCGTGGCTAAAGAAAGAAAGGAGCGGAACGAGAAGGGGAATGCGTGGATGTTCTCATCGTCGACATCCGGCCACCCTCCGACTTGAAGCTTAGAGAAGAATTTCTACAACCCCTTTCTACTCATGGGGATTCATTTCTACATCTCGTTTGCATCTATTTGAGTCATTTTCTTTTGGTCTACAAGTGTGTATTGATCAGATCTATCATTTTCTGAACTCCGACTTTGTGAGTGTGTGGAACCGTCGGTGAACGGTTGAGGTTCTTTGTGCTGCGGTGTTGCAGCTTGTGTTTGTGCTTAGATCCGTGGTGGATCGTGTAGGAGATGACGTCTCCGTGTCTCTTGGAGTGAAAGCTCTGTGCGCTTCATTTGAAGCGAGTGGATCCTCACCGTTTTGGTGAAGGGTGGATGTAGGGAGCCCGTCGTGGTCCCGAACAACCTAAAAATCTGTCTCGCATTGTGGTTGATTGTGGTTTGCTTGTTTACATTGTTTTTGTTGATCGTGTGAGAACGGTAAGCTTGAGAGAATTAATTTCTTCATAGCTTGTATTTCGTCCAATCATCATTTGCGTTGGTAGTTATTTAATTTATTGCGTTAAATTTAAAAATTACCATCGTGCTTGGCGGGGACAATTCAACCCCCCTTCTTGTCCATACGAGAACCTTTGGGACAACAATCTGGTATCAGAGAGGGTCTCTGATTTTAGGACAACCTCACGGTTGTAGAGCAAAGATCCTTTGCTATGGCCAACAAGGGAATGATCCCCGAGGGACATTCGATACACCGACCACCCTTCTTTGATAGGACTAACTATCCCTATTGGAAAAACCGAATGACTGTGTTCATGCGAGCACAGGACTATGATACTTGGAAGGTCATTAACAAAGGTCCTTATGTGTTACCTCCCAATGAGGATGGATGGGAAGAAGAGCATATTAAGAAATCTTGTGCAAACTTTAGAGCTATGAATATCATTCAATGCGCTATAGATCCTAATGAATACTCATGTATTTCTATGTGTTCATCTGCGTAGGAAATGTGGAGCAAATTGAAGACCATCTATGAAGGTACTTCAAAAGTACGGGAGACAAAGGCAAATCTATTGGTTCAGGAATATGAGCTTTTTGCAATGAAGCCTAAGGAGAACATTATGCAAATGTATGCAAGGCTAAGCGAGATCACAAACAACCTAAAGGCCTTGGGAAAGGAGTATTCAAAGCAAGACTTGGTTAGAAAGTTGTTGCGGTCCCTCATACCTCTGTGGCACACAAAGGCAACCGTCATAGAATATTCGAAGGATCTCACCACACTCACGGTGGATCAACTTATCGGATCGCTAATGACTTATGAAATCAACATCATGAAGCCAGCTGAGGAGGAAAGCAAGAAGAAGAAATCCATTGCACTAAATGCTTATCCAGGATCGTCAGAGGAAAGTGATGGAGGCTCATCTATGGACAGTGATGAGGAAGAGCTGATGGCTCTTGTAACAAGGAATGTCTGAAAATACTTCAGAAGAGCTAGAAGAGATGGAAATCTTCCTAGAAGATTCATGAGGAGAAACTTCAACAAGAAAGGTGAGTCAAGCAAAAAGGAAGAAATCATTTGTTATGAATGTAAGAAGGTTGAGCATATGAGAGGTCAATGCCTCGAGCTCCAAAAGAAGTTGAACAAGAACAAGCCAAATAAAGGGAAAGCGATGAAGGCAACATGGAGCGATGAGGACTTGGATAGCTGAAAATCTGAAGGTGACAAGAAAGGACTGGGCGAGCTAGTCCAAAATCTTTGCCTTATGGCGGATGAGGACAATTCTGAGGTAAACTCCCATTCTGAAAATTTTACTCCTGAACAATGGCATCTAGCTTATGCAGATTTGTTTCAGAAGTATAAGAAATAAAAAATGATGTCAAAAACTTGAAGAAGAGATTTTGTGACTTGATTAGCTCTACTAATCCATGTGATAGGTGTAACTTTTATGAAATACAAATTGAAAAATTCAAGGATGAAAAAGAAGACTTTCAATCTAAGCTAACCTTGTATATGGATGAACTAGAGTGCTTGGAGGTAGAAAAACATCATGCTTATGAAAATGTTGAAAAATTTAAAAATGATAATGCTCAATTGGTTATGAAGTTGGATGAATTTAAATTGAGATTGAGTGAATGTGAGAAATCAAAGGAAGAGTTAGAAACCAACTTCGAAACCATGCAAGTTGAATTAAAAGGTTTGAAAGATATTGTTCAAAAATAATTGAAAGGAAAAGAGAACATGGTTGAACATGGTGAGACTAGCAATGAAAATGCTAGGAATGAGAAAATTGATGTGGGATGTTCACCCACAAAGATAAATTCATTTGTGAAAAATAAAGTTCAAAAATCATTTGATTCATATGATTTTAATCATGTTGACTCATGCATGAACTCTTTTGTTGATAGATCTTACATGCATAGGAGTCGGTTTAGAAAGCCAAATGTCACATGTTTCTATTGTGGAATGTTCGGCCACTCAATGTATGTTGGTAATTTGATGAGGGCCGATGATGAATATTTTGAAATGAAAAATAGAATGCATTTCTCTCTTGGTAGGACTAACACTTCGGGACCCAAGCTTGCTTGGGTACCTAAATCAACTTGAGAGTTGTTTTGATTGTGCAGGTCTGTCTAAGAGCAAATTGGAACAAATGGTACCTAGATAGTGGATGCTCTAGACATATCACGGGAAATAAAGAACTCTTTTCAGACCTGAAGGATAAGGATGGCGGATTGGTTACCTTTGGCGGAAACGACAAAGGTAAAATTGTGGGAATTGGATGAATAGGTAAGGATTCAAACCAATCCATTGAAGATGTCTTGCTTGTGAATGGTTTGAATCACAACTTGCTTAGCATCAGTCAACTCTGTGACAAAGGTCAAAAAGTCATTTTTGAAAACACACACTGCTCCATTGTAGATATAGTTTCACTTGAAATAAAGTTTATTGGTCTTAGAGATGGAAACATCTACTCTGTTGATCTTGAAAATTCTCAAAATGAAAATCTTTGTTTGGTTGCTAATAAGTAGGATGATGCATGGTTGTGGCATCAACGACTTGGTCATGCTAGCTTTAGTGTTCTTTCTAAACTGTTTAGAAAAGACTTGGTAAGAGGCTTACCAAAACTGAACTTTGATGCAAATAAAATTTGTGATGCATGTGCTATGGGGAAACAGACCAGAGTATCTTTTAAATCTAAAAATATTGTCACCACCATTAGACCCCTTGAACTCCTTCATCTAGATTTATTTGGTCCCACTAAGACACACAGTCTTAGAGGAAAACTTTATGGGTTTGTTATTGTAGATGATTACTCAAGATTCACTTGGGTATTTTTTTTAACCCATAAGAATGATGCTTTGCAGGTGTTCGAAGATCTTTGTAGGAATTTATAAACTGATAAGGGGTATTAAATTAAAGCAATTAGAAGTGATCATGGGAGAGAGTTTGATAACCATGACTTTGATGATTTTTGCAGGAAACAAGGGTTTTCACAAAACTTCTCAGCACCGAGAACCCCACAACAAAATGGAGTCGTGGAAAGAAAGAATAGGATGCTCGTGGAGATGGCGAGGACAATGCTTAAAGAAAATGACTTACCAAGGTATTTTTGGGCTGAGGCGGTGAGCACGACCTGCTACATCATCAATCAAGCTATGGTAAGACCTATTCTCAAGAGAACTCCATATGAGCTATACAAAGATAAGAAGCCGAATATTGCATATCTTAAACCTTTTGGGTCTCCATGTTTCATCTTGAATACTTCTAAAGAACACTTGGAAAAATTTGCCGCAAAGAGTGATCGAGGTATATTTCTCAGTTATTCTTCATCATCTAGAGCATATCGAGTACATAACCTACGTACTCTTGTGGTAGAGGAATGCCCTCGTGTGATCATTGATGAATACACTTTAAGACTGTCTAACAAAGATAACCACTTTCTTGATGTAGGGCATGAAGATGGAGAAGAAAAGAAAGACAAGAAAAATTAAGATGCGGATCAAGCAGAGTCAAGCGACAAGAATGATGAAGCTCCAACCCAAAATGAGGATTGCAACAAGAATGATGAAGCTCCAACCCAAAATGAGGAGCTCCCCAAGCAATGGACGTTCCACAAGGACCATCCACAAGGCAATGTCATAGGAGATGTGGACCAAGGCATAAAAATAAGGGCTTCAATCAGAGAAGTTGAAGAACTTGATAATCTTGCATTTCTTTCTAATATTGAGCCCAAATCTGTAAATGAAGCATTAAATGATAATTTTTGGATCTTGGCTATGTAGGAGGAATTACACCAATTCCAAAGGAATGAGGTGTGATTTCTTGTGCCTAGACCTAAGAACCACCCGGTGATAGGAACTAAGTGGGCTTTTCGAAAAAACTTAGTGATCAAGGGGTGGTGATTAGGAATAAAGCTGGCTTGTAGCCCAAGGCTATAGTCAAGAATTAGCAATTGATTTTGATGAATCATTTGCACCCGTGGCTAGGCTTGAGGCTGTTAGAATATTACTTGCCTTTGCATGCTCTAGGAATATAACACCTTTTCAAATGGATGTTAAAAGTGCTTTTTTGAATGGTGTAGTGAAGGAAGACGTCTATGTTGAGCAGCCACCGGGATTTGAAGATGAGAAGAACCCGGACCATGTGTACAAACTTGACAAAGCATTGTATGGTCTGAAGCAAGCCCCTGTGCGTGGTATGAAAGGTTAAGTACTTTTCTTTCAGAAAATGGCTTCAAAAGAGGTAATATTGATCAAACCCTTTTCATTAAGAGCAACAATAAACACATGCTTATTGTTCAGGTATACGTTGATGACATTATTTTTGGAGCCACTTCTGATTTATTAAACGATGATTTTGTAAAATTGATGCAAGTGGAGTTTGAGATGAGTTTGATGCGAGAGTTAACATATTTTTTGGGTTTGCAGGTGAAGCAGTTGAAATATGGCATCTTCATCAATCAAAGAAAATGCACAAAGGAGCTCATCAAAAAGTTCAAATTTGATAATGCAAAGCCACATAAGACGCCTATGCCAACAACAGTAAAATTGACGAAAGATGAAGAAGATAAGTCTGTGGATCAGAAACTCTTTAGAGGAATGATTGGTTCCTTATTGTACTTGACTGCTAGTAGGCCAGATACCATGTTTAGTGTTTGCATGTGTGCAAGATTTCAATCTGATCCTAGAAACTCACACATGTTAGCAATCAAAAGGATTTTTAGATATTTGCTAGGCACCACGGATCTTGGTCTTTGGTTTCCACGTAGCTGCACTTTTGATTTGGTAGCTTACATGGATTCTAATTATGCTGGGTGTTTAGTGGATCATAAGAGCACGAGCAGGTACTGTCAATTTCTTGTAGGTTGCATGGTCTCATGGGCCTCTAGGAAATAAAATATTGTGGCATTGTCAACTGTCGAAGCCGAGTACACGGCGGCAGGCAGTTGTGCAACCCAAGTACTTTGGATCCAACAACAATTAATTGACTTTGGCATTTCTTTGAATGACACAGCCAATCTTGGTGATAACACTTCTGCGATTAATCTTTCCAAAAATCATGTTTTGCACTCTCGCACAAAGCACATAGAGATTAGACATCACTTCTTGTGAGATCATGTGAGTAAGGGTCATTTTGAACTTATACATGTAACTACGAAAAATCAACTTGCAGATATCTTCACAAAACCCTTAACTCCTGACAAATTCACTCAAATAAGAAGAGAACTTGGAATTTGCGGTTTGAACGAGTAACTATGCTTGAATGCCATGATTCTCCGGTATCTCAAATGGCGATTGTGGAAAGTTGGATTATGTCTAGCTGGAAACTTTCCCCATGCGTGATAGTGGTCCTCGGAGCTACACCTCCATCACGTACCAAAAATCATCTTGCATGACTTTACTTTCAAATCCTTGGTTGCTTGTATGTATATATATTTCTAGAAGACTATTTCTTGAAAATCTTCTAAGACCTCACCTCCTTGTTATATAAAATGCATTGATTTTTATCATTTGTGAACGTGACATATTCAAAGGAGGAGGATTTGTTTCCATTTGTCCTTACATTTAGGGGGAGACATAGCTATGTTATGGCAAATTCATTTTCTACATACATAGTAATTACCCACACACATTGCACAAAAATGATGCATATGACTTTAATTGATAAGGATTTCAGAACTTTTTTTCAACACTTTATGGGAAATCAAATTTCTACATGGAAATGAAGAGTAATCGTGAGGAAAAAGCTGCCAACCCCAATCAATAAGTGGAATGTGGAACCGAGTAGTCGGGAATCCCCACTGAAATAAATGAGGAAACTCGCGTCGAAAAGTGAAGTTAAAATCCACAAGAATCAAAATTGTGATGAATCCTATTAGCCGGGAAATCCCATTGAGACACATGAGGTGACTCGCGGCGAACGGTGAAGTCTAATAAGAAAATAAGAGGGTTGTGCGAAGCTACCAAAAGTCGATGGTCTAAATGGAATTGTAGAAGGAAATAACCCTCTAGTGTTTTCTAGAAATTCTACCAATATCCATATATGTTTGAAGTTCATTGCTCATTTTCACATATTTCACTCGGGTATTATTGTGATGTTTGTATAGCTTGAATTTGTTCTTATCATGGCTTATGCAGTGCTTCTAACATATGCATGCACTACCTTTGTTGATTATGCATCATGTTTTACACTATGACTTGAATCAAATGCTCTTTTCATATCCTTCTATCCCATTGAGGAGGAGATATACATATGTACATGCCTGGTTGTCTTTCATGTTTGCCTACTTGCTTGCATGAGTTTAGAAGTTTAGAAGTCTTTGTGCATGTATGGTTGGTTTTCATGCAAAATGCTCCAGCTTTTGTGTTCCACATTTTTGATTATGCCAAAGGGGGAGAAAAATGTTTAGATTGCCACAATGTTTTGTCATCATCAAAAAGGGGGAGATTGTTGGGTATGTGTTCCCACATTATTTTCACCATGGTTTTGATGATAACAAATATTGTGAGTTTGTGGGAGCAAAACATTGTGTGTGGTTTAATGAATTCAAAATATTGTGTGTTTGGAAGAGCATGTGTTCTGTAATAGCATTTGGTTGCATTGTGATGGAATAATGTTTCTTATTTGATTGTGAATATCCCTCACTTGAGGTTTCTTGTGATTGAGCATATGAGAGTTTCAAGAATGCCAATTGCATATTAAAGCTTCCATGACTTTATATTTGTCAAATATATTTTTGTTGGTTGAGAATGGAAGTCAAATTCTTGTTAAAGTGGGTTCATTGTAGTATATTTGAATGATCATGTTCAAAGTGCCATATTTGATGCTCATATTTTGATTATGATGTAATCGCTTGTTTCATCATGTGTTTCAGGTTAAAAAATAATGGTTGATCATCATGGGGTTATGGTAACATTTAAACATTTATTTTCCCATGATTTCATGTTGATTTAATGGTGTTTTCTAACCCCTACTGGTAGGGGTCGACCCATAGGGTCAACCCTTAGAAGAACTGGACTAGACAGAAGCAGAAAAATGCCCCAGACTATAGGGGTTGACCCACTCTCATGGGTCGACCCATGGGGTCGACCCCTGAGAGTTGAAGTTCTTTTTTGAGATCGACCGCCCTCTGGATGCTCGAGGGTCAACCCATGGGGTCGACCCTTTCTGGCACGGGATTTTCGGGAGAATTTTAAACCTATGGAAAAACCTTCTAAACATTATCATACTGCCCCCCAAAGGTTCCTAAACATATTAGGGTGTTTCTAACATGTATGGGGAGGGTTTTAGGTGTCATTTCACCATGCTATCATGTATATATACTCTAACTCCGAATTTGGAGAGTATGAACCCTAATGTGCTTGTTTTCTATCTTGTAGGTAAAGAAAAAAAGGGGGAAAGAAGGAGAAGATCTTGAAGAAAGGTTTTGATCTACATCCACGCATTTTTGGAGCTCGTGGCTGAAGAAAGAAAGGAGCGGAACGAGAAGGGGAACGCGCGGACGTTCTCATCGTCGACATCCGGCCACCCTCCGACTTGAAGCTTAGAGAAGAATTTCTACAACCCCTTTCTACTCATGGGGATTCATTTCTACATCTCATTTGCATCTATTTGTGTAACACCTGAGAATTTTAAAATAGAAATATAGAAAAAAAAATTCTCTCTCTATATATATTTAATTATTGAACTCATATTCTAATTCTATTGGATTAACCATTTAAAACATTTAATTACCAATAGATGCTTTAGAAGATGCCAAATTATATTTTAGGAAATGCCAATTTATATTTTCAATCACTTAGGAAATTAATATTACACTATTCCAAAGAAATAGGAAATAGGTTATATAGATAGTGTTTTAAAGGATAAACATCACTTTTACAAGATGCCAATTCATATTTTCATAATTTAAAAATTTTCATATTTCAACTTTTACATTATATCATTATTTTGAAGAAATAAGGGTATATAGATGAAGTGTTAAAGGATAAACATAATTTAGAAAATGAGAAAGGGTATATAAACAGTTTTGGATAGTGTAAAGTGAATACAAAAATCTCCGTTTAAAATAACGACATATGTTAAGTCGTTATTTCCTAAATGTGAATAGTGACGTGAATAGGGCCACTTTTTATTTAAAAATTTTTTCAAAAAAATTTATATGTAAACATAGAGAAAAATGTAAGGGTCTCACTCCTGAAATTTCACAAATAAATTCCATCAATTTTTAAAGATAAAAATCTTTGAAGTTTAACATGGAAATCTTAACTTATGAAATACGTGACCCTCTCTTGGGCGTCATTTCTTTCCGACAACTATCACAATCATTTTATCCCTCCAGCCTATGTAGGCTGTAAACCCACTAAATACCCTATAATTCTGGATCTTGTTCCCCATCATGTCGACCCTAAGGTTATAAAATATACTCTATTTTCCCACTATTTGGTTAGTTCGAAGGCTACATACGGGAGCAAGCTCTGAAGAGTTGCAGAGCAAGGGAAGTGCTGCTTCTTCCTCTCCTGTCAACTCCTGTCACTTCACAGAGGTAGGTGTTCTCAAATTCTTGCCTAACTAGAAGCTAAAGAGGTTAACTGATGCATGTTAGAGTTCGATTAACTAGTCAGCCATGCTATATATATCATTTGGCTTTACCATAATCAAGTAATAATCATATATATATCATGTTATTTTGATAGCCTGTTACATATCACCATGATCTTTAAGAGTTTAAACTTAGTTTGTTAGCATGATTTTTATGAGTTTTTGAACATATTTTATCATGCTAGTTTTACAGTATTAATAACCATGTTTTAAATCTTAATATATAGTCTCTGTTAACATAATATGTTCATGGTTTAAAGACACGGAGGCTCCCAGCCCTCTGGTAATTGGTGCCCCTGACCAGGGCACCATTTTCAAAATTGAAGACTGTTCAAACAGTCGTCATTTAAATGAAGACACCCCCAAGGTCGTAAATTCTATTTCTGAAATTTTCGGTAATTAATAATTCAAACACCTCACTGTAATTGGCGCCCTTGACCAGGGCACCAATTTCAACATTGAAGACTGCGTATGCAGTCGTCATTTAAATGAAGACATGCATCATGTCGTCAATTCAATTTTTGAAAATTTCAGTAAATAATAATTCAACACATTCAAAAATCCATAACTATCGAACTAAATCACAAAATTTTTGCATGAACATGTTTCTGGAATCCTGACATTTTCTCAACATATTCGTGTCATTACTTCCTGATTTGGAGATTTTTTACACTGATGAATAGTGGACACCTCACTATAATTAGCGCCCCTGACTAGGGTGCCAATTTCAGAATTGAAGACTGCCCGAGAGGGCGTCAATTAATTGAAGATATGCACCATGACGTCAATTCAATTTTCTGTAAATTTCAAAAATCAGTAAATCAACGCATTCAAAAATCTATAACTAATAAACTGGACCTTGAAAATTTTGACAGAATATACTTCTGTGACCTTGAGATTTTTCTCCATCTGACTATGTCTTCGGATTCTAATTCGGAGAAACTTTTTCGAAATGAACAATGATTTGACTCACAAAACGTATCTGCCAGGTGAAAATCAATGAATTGAAGACGGCCCTTATGTCTTCAATTTCAGAATTGAAGAAGGCCCTCAAGTCTTCAATTACTGAATTGAAGACAGCCCTTAAGTCTTCAATTTCAGAATTGAAGACGGCCCTCAAGTCTTCAATTACTGAATTGAAGACGGCCCTCAAGTCTTCAATTAATTGAAGACTGCTCACAAGGGCGTCAATTCCATTTCTTGAGGAATTAAAGTTATAACATTAGAAAATTCATATCTGTGAAACCAAAACTCAGTAATTGTATCTGAACATGTTTCTGGACTCCCGGGGAATTATACTAAGTATTCATATCCTTACTTTCAAATTTCGAGAAACTTTTTCGAGATGAACAGTGATTTGAGTCACAAAACAGATCTGCCATGTGAAAATCACTGAATTGAAGATGGCCCTCAAGTCTTCAATTACTGAATTGAAGACGGCCCTCAAGTCCTCAATTTCAGAATTGAAGACGGCCCTTAAGTCTTGAATTTCAGAATTGACGACGGCCCTCAAGTCTTCAATTATTGAATTGAAGACGGCCCTTAAGTCTTCAATTTCAGAATTGAAGACGGCCCTCAAGTCTTCAATTAATTGAAGACTGGGTAAAGGGGAGCCAATTTGATATATATATATATATATATTTGAAAAATTAAAAATTTGAAGGATTAGCAAACCCTCAGATGCCAACTAGGTAATTACAACTTCTGATCTTGATCTGTCTCGAAAATTATGCAAACACAACCTTAATTCATACTCCTGCGTATGATGAGTTCTTGAAATTCCGTTCCATGAAAAAAAAATCTACTTGTGTATACCCGACATGGTCAAACCTTGAATCTCGTAAACTATCATTTGGGAGTGTAGGAGCTAAGTGACATGCAGGGCAAAGTGCTACGTTGTGGGAGTCACCTCTTGAGGCCGTACGGCGTAAAGTGCTACACGACGGGAGCCACCTCTTGAGCCTGTACGTGCCACCTCTAGAATCCTCCATAACCAAATGACTAGTTAATCTCGTCTGAAATACTACGTTCTTAAATTCTTGAAATTCCGTATTGGCTATAAATGAGAGTGGATGTCAAAGGTAATACATGAAATGTTGTGCATATAGGGCCCGGTCTGGTCTTGGGAGGAGCACCCGAAGGTACTTGTGCCCATGGGAGTTTATTGACTACGGTGTTTAGCATTGTACCGGAGTACTTGCTTGACTTGAGACACTCCACCCCTACTCTCACTCTCCTTACTTGACTTGCGAGACTGGGAACGGGCAATACTTGACTTGTGGCCCGAGAAAGGGAAAAATACTTGCTTGATAATAGCCAATTCTACTTATACGTACTTGACAATACTTGCTTGAATTGAATTTTTTACTTGATATACTTGTACATGAGTTCCTTCTCATACCTGCGCTCATACTTGTACACGAATCCCTGCTTGCCCGAAGTGGCATTTACATCTGTAAATTCTTGAAATACTGCTTGTCAAATACTTGAAATATTGTTATACTCTCTTTATACAGTTCTTGATCTCTTATTGTTCATCATGCCTAGATTTACCTGTATACCTGATTTTTATTATACGTACATCATGCATATCCATACTGATAATACATGTAAATTGTAAATCACGTAAAGATTGCTCGTATTTGAGATGTAATTCATAGTGAGCGATTCGCTCATCCAAATGCTTCCTTACATTTTCAGGTGATTCGGATAGTGATAAGAATGGGTTTGAGGCCGAGTGAAGAGTGCTAGAACGGCATCCAGTTATCATTAGCTAGTCGAGTCTTTGAATTTATTTGAGTCTACCTTGTATTCCCAGGTATGTCAGTTAGTGGTATAAACTTTGTGTTAAGTCATGTAGCCTAATGTTTGGCTTTCTAAATTTGAAAATTTTTCATGGACTATCTTTATTTCCTTTGATTAATCAAATAAACATCACTTGGACTATTAGAATTTATTAGATTTTTAGTCATTTGCATACTCTGAAATTTTGTATGATAAAATTCTTATCGCTCTAATGACACGATCTATATAGACGCGTCACGCATTCGAGTATCTTCCGCACTCGGGACGTGACAGTCTTCGTGGTATCAGAGCCTAGGTTTTCAAACCTCGGGAACTAGAAGAAATAAAAGGTTAGAAATTGAAATCTAAGTAAAAAAACTTGAGTCAAAGGATAGGTGAAACCCGAGTCAAAGGATAGATATACCTTACCCGGTGAGATGGATAGAGCCATGGGTTAAGTTCTATAATGACTTTTGACCTTACAAGTAAACCCGATCTTTATCATACTTAACTCTTTTATAGGATCATGGCTGCGGAAAGAGCACAATGGCGCGAGATGCAGCGCACCGTGCAAGGCCTTACATAGGCACTACAGCAAGTGGCCCAAGGCGGAGCAAACTGTGGAGCGGGAGATCTCCACCGAAGTTTCTGTAACTTGAACCCACCGAGGTTCACGGGTTCGTCCGACCCCGAGGATGCCGAGAATTGGCTAAAGGAGATGGAACGAATCTTCCGTGTAATGTAATGCGCAGACGAGGAGAAGGTTTTATTGGCAGTATTCCAACTAGAGCGGGACGCTCGCTGCTGGTGGGAATCCATAGAAGCAACACTGCCAGAATACCGTGTCACATGGGATGAATTCACGGAGCATTTCAACAACAAGTACTTCTCCGACCATATCCAGGAGAAGAAGGCCGCGGAATTCACCGTTCTAAAACAACGGGGCTTGAAAGTGGCCGAGTATGAGGCCCAGTTTTCCTGATTATCTAGGTATGCACCGCACTTGGTGTGTACGGAAAAGATGAAGGTGAGAAGATTCCTCAACGGGCTTCGGCCCCATTATATCACACAACTTACCCCGATGGACATCCAAGTCTATTCGGAGATAGTTCGGCGTGCCCAATTGCTGGAAGACGCCACCAAATTATCCGAGAGAATCCGAGGAAGAGACAAGAAGGAACCCGTCACAAGCCCGAGAAAATTCAAACAATCCTTCAATAAGAAGCAGTTCTTCATGGGAGGGGAGCCCTCCAAGGCAAAGAAATTCCAGAAGAATAACAGGCCATTCTCCACCATCACACCATCAAAGGAAATTTGCAAGTATTATGATAAAACTGGCCATGAGATCGAGGAATGCTAGAGGAAGTTAGGAGCTTGTCTTCGATGCGGGAGCCGAGAGCATCAGATCCCAGACTACCCACTGATGAAGGAGTGGGACATCAAAGACGAGAAGCGTCTGGTGAAGAAACAAGGCCGTCTGCAAGCTTTCCGAGAGACGGAACCCACTGAAGGCGGAATTGTGTAAGGTATTCTCACTATTTGTTCAAAAACTGTTCAAGTTTTATTTGATACCAGAGCAACTCATTCATTCGTTTCCAAGAACTTTGCTGCTTCATTTTCTAAGAAACATTAACTGTTAGATTTGGTCATATCTACACCTCTTGGGAATGAGTCTGATATCACTTATCACTATCCAAATTGTGAAGTGATGATTAAGAGAAGCAATTTACCTGCTGACCTGATATGCCTAGATATGAAGGGTTATGACGTCATACTAGGTGCCGACTGGCTATCCGCATACGAAGCAACTGTAGATTGCCGGCATGGCAAGGTAACTTTCATGGATTTCTCAGAGCTAGTTTACAATAGCCCTTGGAGTAAACCACTTCTTATATCAGCACTCCGAGCTAGTAAACTTATGAATAAGGGATGCATGGCTTTCATAGCATTCGTGACTGCCACGGAAGTCGAGAAGGTTAAACTTACAGACATCCGTGTAATTCGGGATTTTCTCGATATTTTTCCAGAAGATTTAACCGGCTTACCCCCAGAAAGGGAAGTGTCGTTCACAATCGAACTTGTCCCTGGTGCTGGTCTTGTCTCTAGGGCACCATATAGAATGTCCCCTGCTAATCTGAAGGAACTAAAGGAACAACTAATGGAGTTATTGAAAAAGGGTTTCATCAGGCCCAGTACTTCCCCTTCGGGAGCACCCGTGCTGTTCGTCAAAAAAAAGGATGGATCGATGAGACTATGCATCGATTATCGGCAGCTAAATAACCTTACAATCAAGAACAAATACCCGCTGTCGAGGATTGACGAGCTGTTCGATCAGTTATCAGGAGATTCATATTTCTCCAAGATTGATCTTCGTTCTGGTTACCATCAATTGAAGATCAAAGATGAAGACATTCATAAAACTGCATTCCGAAGCAGCTATGGGCATTACGAATTTACTGTTATGCCTTTCAGACTAACAAATGCCCCTACAGCTTTTATGCAGTTAATGAACAACATATTCATGCCCTATTTAAACCAATTCATTGTGGTCTTTATTGATGATATCCTGATCTATTCCAAGACCGAAGATGATCGTGAAGAACATCTTAAGAAGGCACTACAGATATTAAGGGAAAACAAGCTATATGCCAAATTCAGCAAATGCGAGTTCTGGCTCGAGGAAGTATCCTTCTTAAGCCATATTATTTCGAAGAATGGAATTGCTGTTGACCCGTCCAAGGTCGAATCCGTGAAGAACTGGGAACGTCCCACAAATGCAACGAAAATTTGAAGCTTCTTGGGTCTAGCTGGTTACTACCGGTGTTTTATCAAGGACTTCTCTAAGATTGCCATTCCTCTGACTAGGTTAACCCGCAAGGAAGTGCCTCATGAGTGGAATGAAGATTGTGAAAAGAGCTTCCAAGCTTTGAAGGATCTCTTGACCACTGCTCCAGTCTTATCATTACCAATTGAAGGAGAAAAATACGAGGTATATACCGATGCTTCGGGTATTGGCCTCGGATGTGTATTGATGCAGAATGGAAGAGTCATTGCATATTCTTCCCGGCAATTGAAGAAACATGAAGAGAACTACCCGGTTCACGACTTAGAATTGGTCGCGATAGTATTCGCTTTGAAGATCTAGAGGCACTATCTCTACAGAAAATAATTCACTGTGTACTCCGATCATAAAAGCCTCAAGTACTTATTCTCCCAAAAGGAGCTGAACATGCGGCAAAGGCGTTGGCTCTAGTATCTCAAGGATTTCGACTTCACTATACAGTACTATCCTGGTAAGGGTAATTCCGTAGCTGATGCCCTTAGTCGAAAGTCGAGAACAATATTGGCCAACTGCATGATACAAGAATGGAAGTTGCTGGAGAAATTCCTTGACCTTGATATCAGCACAGATGAGAAGAACATGTGTATTATTCTGTCTCATATGAGCCTACATCCAGATTTGCTTCCTGAAATCAAGAAACTGCAGGAAGAAGATCCCTCACTAGTCGAGATAAAGATCAAGCTGGACGAGAGACTGGATTTCAAGCTGGCACCTGATGGCAGATTATTATACCGTGAACGGACATGTGTACCAGACAGTCCTGAGCTGAAGAAGAAGATTCTTGAAGAAGCTCATCGATCGAGGTACACGATCCACCCTGGAGCCACTAAGATGTACCAAGACTTGAAAAGAACTTTCTGGTAGCCTAACATGAAAAGGGAGGTAGCAAACTTTGTGTCTCGTTGCCTCACATGCCAACAAGTGAAGGCGGAACATCAAAAACCCGTCGGAAAGCTACATCCGCTGGATATTCCCAAGTGGAAGTGGGAAGACATTGGCATAGACTTTATCATGGGTTTGCCCAAGTCTAGGGGCGGATATGATGGAATTTGGGTAATTATCGACCGGTTAACTAAATCGGCCCATTTCTTACCCATCAAAAGCCGATGGTTAGTCGACGTACTTGATGCCCTGTATATTAAGGAGATGGTTAGATTGCATGGAGTTCCCGTCTCGAACGTATCTGACCAAGACCCGCGCTTCACCTCTCATTTTTAGAAGGGTCTACAACACTCTCTGGGGATGAAACTTGATTTAGCACTGCTTTCCATCCCCAGACAGATGGTCAGACTGAAAGGACAAATCAGGTTGTTAAAGATATGTTAAGGGCATGTATTATAGATTTCGGTGGAAGCTGACACGACCACTTATCCCTAGCCAAATTTGCCTATAATAACAGCTATCAAGCTAGTATTCAAATGGCACATTTCGAGGAGCTTTATGGCAGGAGTTGTCGTTCTCCAATATGCTGGGAAGAAGTCGATGAAAGATAAATTCTAGGCCCAGATATGGTTAGAGATTCGACTGAGAAGATACACCTTATAAGAGAGAGACTCAAGGTAGCTCAGTGCAGGCAAAAATCTTATGCTGATAATAGAAGGAGAGATTTCGAGTTCCAAGTTGGTGACCATGTATTTCTCAAGGTATCTCCTAGCCGAGGTATTAGAAGATTCGGTGTTAAGGGCAAGCTTACACCGAGGTTTATCGGTCCATTCGAAGTATTGGAAAGAGTGGGCGAGGTGGCCTACCGTATTGCTTTACCTCCTCAATTCTCGAAAGTGCACAATGTATTTCATATATCTATGTTGAAGAAATATGTGCACGACCCTTCTCACGTCATCGACCATGCTGATTTGGTGATTCAAATAGATCTTACTTATGAGCAAAGGTCGATGCGGATCCTCGACTGCGAAGTCCGAGTTCTAAGGAGCAAGACAATCCCTATGGTGAAAATCTAATGGAATCGATGCACGGAACAAGAAGCAACTTGGGAGACCGAAGAATCTATGAAAAGAAGATACCCAGAGTTATTCTAAACTTTAAGTATTTTATACTTTCCACAATATCCTTATACAGTTGAATTTGGGGACCAAATTCTTTTAAGCAGGGGAGGGTGTAACACCCGAGAATTTTAAAATAGAAATATACAAAAAAATTATATATATATATATATATTTAATTATTGAACTTATATTCTAATTCTATTGGATTAGCCATTTAAAACATTTAATTACCAATAGATGCTTTAGAAGATGCCAAATTATATTTTAGAAAATGCCAATTTATATTTTCAATCACTTAGAAATTTAATATTACACTATTCCAAAGAAATAGGAAATATGTTATATAGATAGTGTTTTAAAGGATAAACATCACTTTTACAAGATGCCAATTCATATTTTCATAATTTAAAAAATTTCATATTTCAACTTTTACACTATCATTATTTTGAAGAAATAAAGGTATAAAGATGAAGTGTTAAAGGATAAACATAATTTATAAAGTGAGAAATGGTATATAGATAGTTTTGGTTAGTGTAAAGTGAATACAAAAATCTCCGTTCAAAATAACGACATATGTTACATCGTTATTTCCTAAACGTAAATAGTGACGTGAATAGTGTAACTTTTATTTAAAAAGAATTTTTCAAAAACATTTATATGTAAAAATAGAGAACAATGTAAGGGTCTCACCCCTGAAATTTCACAAACAAATTCCATCAATTTTTAACGATAAAAATCTTTGAAGTTTAACATGGAAATCTTAACTTATGAAATATGCGACCCTCTCTTGGGCGTCATTTCTTTCCGACAACTATCACGATCATTCTATCCCTCCAGCCTGTGTAGGTTGTAAACCCACTAAATACCCTATAATTCTGGATCTTGTCCCCCGTCATGTCGACCCTAAGGTTATAAAATACACTCTATTTTCTCCCTATTTGGTTAGTTCGAAGGCTAGATACGGGAGCAAGCTCTGAAGAGTTGCAGAGGAAGGGAAGGCCTGCTTCTTCCTCTCCTGTCAACTCCTGTCACTTCACAGAGGTAGGTGTTCTCAAATCCTTGCCTAACTAGTAGCTAAATAGGTTAACTGATGCATGTTAGAGTTCAATTAACTAGTCAACCATGCTATATATATCATCTGGCTTTACCGTAATCAAGCAATAATCATGTATATATCATGTTATTTTGATATCCTGTTACATATCACCATGATCTTTAAGAGTTTAAACTTAGTTTGTTAGCATGATTTTTATGACATTTTGAACATATTTTATCACGCTAGTTTTACAGTATTAATAACCATGTTTTAAATCTTAATATATATTCTCTGTTAACATAATATGTTCATGGTTTAAAGACACGGAGGCTCCCAGCCTCTAGTAATTGGCGCCTCTGACTAGGTAGCCATTTTCAAAATTTAAGACTGTTTAAACAGTCGTGATTTAAATGAAGACACCCCCAAGGTCGTCAATTCTATTTCTCAAATTTTTGATAATTAATAATTCAAAGACCTCACTGTAATTGGCACCCCTGACCAGGGTGCCAATTTCAAAATTGAAGACTACATACACAGTCGTCATTTAAATGAAGACATGCATAATGTCATCAATTCGATTTTTGAAAATGTCAATAATTAATAATTCAACACATTCAAAAATCCTTAACTATCGAACTAAATCACGAAATTTTTGCATGAACATGTTTCTGGAATCCTGACATTTTTCCCAACATATTCGTGCCATTACTTCCTGATTCGGAGCTTTTTCACACTGATAAATTTTTCACATTAAGGGCGTCAATTAATTGAAGACATGCACCATGTCGTCAATTCAATTTTCTGTAAATTTCAGAAATCAGTAAATCAACGCATTCAAAATTTTATAACTAATAAATTGGACCTTGAAAATTTTGACAGAATATACTTCTGGGACCCTGAGATTTTTCTCCATCTGACCATGTCTTCGGATTCTGATTCGGAGAAACTTTTTCGAAATGAATAGTGATTTGAGTCACAAAACGTATCTGCCAGGTGAAAATCATTGAATTGAAGATGGCCCTTAAGTTTTCAATTTCAGAATTGAAGACGGCCCTCAAGTCTTCAATTACTGAATTGAAGACAGCCCTTAAGTCTTCAATTTCAGAATTGAAGACGGCCCTTAAGTCTTCAATTTCAGAATTGAAGACGACCCTCAAGTCTTCAATTACTGAATTGAAGACAGCCCTTAAGTCTTCAATTTCAAAATTGAAGATGGCCCTCAAGTCTTCGATTAATTGAAGACTGCTCACAAGGGCGTCAATTCCATTTCTTGAGGAATTAAAGTTATAACATTAGAAAATTCATATATGTGAAACCAAAACTCAGTAATTATATCTGAACATGTTTCTGGACACCCGAGGAATTATACTAAGTATTCATATCCTTACTTTTGAATTTCGAGAAACTTTTTCGAAATGAACAGTGATTTGAGTCATAAAACGTATCTACCAGGTGAAAATCACTGAATTGAAGACGGCCCTCAAGTCTTCAATTACTTAATTGAAGACGGCCCTTAAGTCTTCAATTTCAGAATTGAAGACGGCCCTTAAGTCTTCAATTTCAGAATTGAAGACGGCCTTCAAGTCTTCAATTACTGAATTGAAGATGGCCCTTCAGTCTTCAATTTCAGAATTGAAGACGGCCCTTAAGTCTTCAATTTCAGAATTGAAGACAGCCCTCAAGTCTTTAATTAATTGAAGACTAGGTAAAGGGGCGCCAATTTGATATATATATATATATATATATATATTTAAAAAATTAAAAATTTGAAGGATTAGCAAACCCTCAGCTGCCAACTAGGTAATTACAACTTCTGATCTTGATCTGTCTCGAAAATTATGCAAACATAACTCTAATCCATACTCCTGCGTATGATGAGTTTTTGAAATTCCATTCCATGAAAAAAAAAATCTACTTGTGTATACCCTACATGGTCAAACCTTGAATCTTATAAACTATCATTTGGGAGTGTAAGAGCTAAGTGACATGTAGGGCAAAGTGTTACGTTATGGCAGCCACCTCTTGAGGCCATACGGCGTAAAGTGCTACACGACGGGAGCCACCTCTTGAGCCTGTAGGGGCCACCTCTAAAATCCTCCATAACCAAATGACTAGTTAATCTCGTCTGAAATACTACGTTTCTAAATTCTTGAAATTCCATATTGGCTATAAATGAGAGTGGATGTCAAAGGTAATACATGAAATGCTGTGCATATAGGGCCCGGTCTGGTCCTGGGAGGAGCACCCGAAGGTACTTGTGCCCATGGGAGTTTATTTACCACGGTGTTTAACATTGCACCGGAATACTTTCTTGACTTGAGACACTCCACCCCTACTCTCTCTTTCCTTACTTACTTGACTTGCGAGGCCCAGAACGGGTAATACTTGACTTGTGGCCCGAGAAAGGGAAAAATACTTGCTTGATAATAGCCAATTCTACTTATAGGTACTTGACAATACTTGCTTGAATTAAATTTTTTACTTGATATACTTGTACATGAGTTCATTCTCATACCTGCGTTCATACTTGTACACGAATCCTTGCTTGCCCGAAGTGGCATTTACATCTGTAAATTCATGAAATACTGCTTGTCAAATACTTGAAATCTTGTTATACTCTCTTTAAATAGTTCTTGATCTCTTATTGTTCATCATGCCTAGATTTACCTGTATACCTGATTTTTATTATACGTACATCATGCATAGCCATACTTATAATACATGCAAATTGTAAATCATGTAAAGATTGCTCGTATTTGAGATGTAATTCCTACTGAGCGATTCGCTCATCCAGTTGCTTCCTAACATTTTCAGGTGATTCGGATAGGGACAAGAATGGGTTTGAGGTCGAGTGAAGAGTGCTAGAACGCCATCCATTTATCATTAGCTAGTCGAGTCTTTGAATTTATTTGAGTCTACCTTGTATTCCCAGTTATGTCAGTTAGTGGTATAAACTTTGTGTTAAGTCATGTAGCCTAATGTTTGGCTTTCTAAATTTAGAAATTTGTCATGGACTATCTTTATTTCCTTTTATTAATGAAATAAACATCACTTGGACTATTGGAATTTATTAGATTTTTAGTCATTTTCGCACTCCGAAATTTTGTATGTTAAAATTTTTATCGCTCTAATGACACGATCTATATGGACGCGTCACGCATCCGAGTATCTTCCGCGCTCGGGACGTGACAATTTGAGTCATTTTCTTTTGGTCTACAAGTGTGTATTGATCAGATCTATCATTTTTGAACTCTGACTTTGTGAGTGTGTGGAACCGTCGGTCAACGAATGGGGTTCTTTGTGCTGCGGTGTTGCAGCTTGTATTTATGCTTAGATCCATGGTGGATCGTGTAGGAGACGATGTCTCCGTGTCTCTTGGAGCGGAAGCTCCGTGCGCTTCATTTCAAGCGAGTGGATCCTCCCCGTTTTGGTGAGGGGTGGATGTAGGGAGCCCGTCGTGGTCCCGAACAACCTAAAAATCTATCTCGCATTGTGGTTGATTGTGGTTTGCTTGTTTACATTGTTTTTGTTGATCGTGTGAGATAGTAAGCTTGAGAGAATTAATTTCTTCATAGCTTGTATTTCGTCCAATCATCATTTGCGTTGGTAGTTATTTAATTTGTTGTGTTAAATTTGAAAATTACCATCGTGCTTGGCGGGGACCATTCAACCCCCCTTCTTGTCCATACGAGAACCTTTGGGACAATAGTATTCCGTGATGTTTCAGAATCATGATTTGTTTTTGGTCAACCCGGTTGTGATCCAGTGGTTGACATGTGACCTCGTGGATGTCTCAGTGGTCCTATATCGATCGAGACACGGTTTTCGACGCCGTCAGGCACTATTTTACCTCAGTTTACGTGTCCATGTGTTTTGAGGGTCTTCGTGATCCCTCTGGTCTCCATGGTTTGTGTTATGCGGATGTGTGGATCCAGCTGTCCTATGTCATTTCCTTTACATGTATTTTATCATGACCTTGGCTTATGGACTTGGCTGATTAACAGCGTAAGCTGTGTTGTGTGACGATCTTGACCCCGAGTCTTGTGACTCAAGGATAGTTGTGTCAGTAGGTCTAGTTATCTTTCCTGAGTCCGGTGGCAGTCTGGTATGCTACCGTGTGTCTGGTGCTTCGTAGTATGTGTGACAGTGCATTTTACCTTGTATGTACTTCAGCACTAGTGTTTTGAAGTCTCTGCGTGTCTAGTGAGCCTCCACTAGTCGTAGCTTGGCGACACTTTCCTGTGTGTCGGCCCACCTGGGAGTGCTGGCGGGGCAGGTTTCCGATATACGATTTTAGGCTAGTTTTTGTGGACTCCCTTATCTTGCAGTAGTGTCCTACTGGGGGAGAAAACTAGCTAGAGGCCTAGCTCAAGGCATTGAGCTTGTGTGTGCACACGTGGTCAGGGGTGTTTGGACGAGCACCGACGGGCGTGACCCTGACTAGTCACTCGTTACTGGGGTATCGTTGTTCCTTGTGTTGTGGTACTGCTGATCCTAGTACTTGGTATTGTTGTTCCTCGTACTTTGCTCTTTGTGTGTGTCAAAGTTACCACCGTTCTAGGTGAGTACGAGATACCCGAGGCGCAGTGTAAGACGTCAGTGGACGCATCTGACTGTTCTTCTAGTGAGGAGGTGTTCCTATCACTTGACACCTAACTCTCGTGACGCGTGTTTTCATCATTGGTTCTGAGTAGCCTATGTGTGGCTTTACTCGAGGTCCAGTCTTGTGTAACCTACATAATGATCTAGTTGTGTATGTTCGTGTCTTTGATTGTGTAAGTCTTTTATGGAGCTTTTACCTGTTTTGGTTGGCTTCAGCTATGGAGCTTGTACTTTGTCGACGGATCGGTAACGCCTGACTTAGTGAGATTGGGGTTTACCTTTCTGTTGCTGTTTGGAGTAGCCTAGGGAGCTGTGGTTCTGTCGGCGGCCGTGTTTCTGGTTAGTACGACTATACTCTTTCTTTTAGTTGTTCTTACTCCTACTTTTTATAGCTTTACTTTTGTAGTTAGTACTTTTGTTACTTCTGCTCTTCCTGCTTTACCATTTAGCACTGTTTAGCTTGTTACTGCGTTGTTTCTATTGTGTCCCTATGTTTTGATGCTATCAAAACTATGAGTCATGTATACTCAATCTATGCTGCTGTTTTGATATGACCTTGATGTTGTCAGACACTATGGAAATCCTTCATATCATGTTGCATCTGTGCACATTTACACATTTTGGGCATTCTATCAAACATGTTTCATGTTTAGTTATTTTACCAAACAGACTGTGTACACAACATACTTCATAGGTCTGAGCATGCTAGCATAAGGTCGGTGCATCTCAAGGATGTCTGTTAGTCTGTGCTGCATGAAGTCCGTGCAGTTCATTATTCAAGTCCTTGCATGTTATGTCTTAGGCTTTGCATCAAGATCTATGCACTTCTATTGAGGTCGGTGCAGTTCTAGTTGATTGCATACTCATCTCAGTGCACACCTAAGTCCGTGCATATCTGGTCGGCAAATTGAACTCAGTGCACATCACTATTTCGCCTCTCAGGTCTGTGCATATCTATGCTACCAGCATATAGCTCTATGCAACCTTTGTTGGGGTCGGTGCAGTGTTAGGTGTCAAAAGGTAGAAGTCGGTGCATATGTGCACTCGGTGCAGGTTTTGGCCAAGTGAATATAGCGTCGGTGCATATGGTAACTCAGTGCTGTATGCACGCATGCTCGAGTGTCTGTGCATGTTTCTACTATTCACACGTTCATATAGAGCTCAGTGCATTGTTTACCTCGGTGCATGTCTTCGGTTGTTCATATGTAGGTCAGTGCACACAGGGTCGGTGCAACCTTTGCATCGGTGCATCTTTTGCCTCATGCTAGGTCTTGTGCACATGAGCTTCCAAGTCGGTGCATGTTCCAAGTCGGTGCATGTTGCAAGTCTGTACAAGTTACTGTTTGATGCATAGTAGCACGATCGGTGCAATGTTTGGTTTCAAAGGATCAACGTTGGTGCATTCCTGTCTTTACCTACGTTTGAGCTACACAACGTCTGTGCTAAGGAATATAAGGTCGGTGCAAGTTTCTTTGTTTCATTCATACACAGGTCAGTGCATGTCTTGTTTATTCATGTAAGAGTCAGTGCATGTTTGATTTAAGGCCTATACAAGGTCAGTGCATTTGTTTTTCTGTTGTGCATATAGGTTTGTGCATGATTGGATGATACACTAAGTCAATGCACCCTTTATGACTTATGTTTGATCATGTATTTGATGAAGCTAGCAGAGCAACTGCGTGAGCTCAAACTAAAGCTGGCACGTGATCTGAGGGAGCTTATGATTGGGCACGTGATCCAAGGATAAGGTTTATAAGAACATTCTTGTCCATGCCACGTGGACCAATGGGGCTTCACTAAGGCATCTCTGGTTCATCCATACGAAGGCTCTGTTCTATATAAAGGCCGCCTCTTCATTTTATGAGAAGAACACGAGGCTAAAGGTGGTGGAAGGCTGTAAAAAGCTGAGAAGAGAAGAAGAGAGCGCCAGAGAAGAAAAGTGAGAAGAAGAAGAGAAAGAGAGAGCCCGTGGAAGAAAAGTGTGCAGCTTGGATTTCCTTTTAAGAACTGTGTGTTCTTTCTTGGCCTCTGGATCAAATCCAAGCAAATGTGTTTTTCAGTTTCATAGATACCGTTGCTATTGTTCCAGTTGTTCTTTGTTCTCCGTTTTCCCTTGATTTTATTCTTCAAGCTGTTAGTCAGCGTTGAGGATCTGTTCCTCGGTTAGCTAGCTGTGAAGCTCAGCGTGTAAGCAAGTAGTGAGGCTCAGTGTTGAGGATTTGTTCCTCAGTTGGTAAGCTGTAAGGCCCGGCGCAAGCTGTTAGTCAGCGGGTGTTAGCAAGCTGTGAGGCTCAGCCGTTCAAGCTGTCAGTCAGCGAATCCTCACTGGGTTCAGTGAGGGGTGGATGTAGGCAGACTTGGTGTCTGACTGAACCACCTAAAAATATCCTATGTGGTGGTTTGCTTTGTGAGTGTGAATCCATTTCATCTATTCCCTTCACAAGCTTTAATTCGCAGCCATTCTAGTTTCTATATGCTAAGCACTCGTCTATTGCTTTAGTTGAAGAAATCACCGCAACTACCTTGAGCGATCCTTGGGTAACTTGTGCTTCCTGGTTTAGATTCATGCGCCGTGAGATTTGCCTCTTTGAGTGCGTTGAATGTGTTCAATGATATATCAGTCCGCGTGGATGCTAAGCGTTTGGTTTTGATCAGAGCAGAACTACTTCTAAAACAGAGCTATTCATTCTTCATCTTTTTCTATCTGTCCCTGACTTGATCTAGTTTCTAATTCCGCAATAATCTTTTAAAGGGGATTCATTCACCCCCCCCCTCTGAATCCGTGCCTTACATTCCCATCAATTGGTATCAGAGCCCAGTTTCCCATGATGTGGTCCAACGACCAGGGAAGACCTGGGAATGGAAATGTTCGCAGCTTCATATCTAAGGGACATTCTATTAACCGCCCTCCTTTCTTTGATGGCGCTAATTACATTTATTGGAAAAATAGGATGGAGGTGTTCCTGAGAGCGCAGAGCCACGAACTCTGGAGAGTAATCACCACAGGACCATTTGAGCTCCCACCAGATGAAAGCACATGGTCAAGGGAACAGATCAGGCTCTCAACGGTAAACTAGACGGCTCTGAACATAATGCAGTGCGCAGTTCATCCAGAAGAGTATTCAAGGATCTCTACTTGCAGATCAGCCAAAGACATCTGGGACAAGCTAGAGTTGATATATGAAGGAACGTCCCAGGTAAGGGCAACAAAGGTAAATATGCTGGTCTCTGAGTATGAAGTATTTAAAATGAAGTCTGATGAGTCGATAAACGAAATGTTCTCTAGGCTTTCTCAGCTCACTAACAATCTTAAAGCACTAGGCAAGGATTATTCTGATAGTGAGATTGTTAGGAAAATACTTAGGTCTTTATCTCCTGCGTGGCACACAAAGGCCACTGTGATAGACGAGTCTAAGGATCTGACCACCATGAAGGTGGATGAGCTAATTGGGTCTTTGATGACATATGAGTTAAACTTCAGGAAGCCTGAAGATGAGCAAAAGAAACTCAGGACACTAGCCCTGAAGGGGTCTGGTAGCAATGGTGAGAGCAGTGATGAACTAAGTGAGGAGTTTAATGAACTGTCGGCCTCTGAACAGGCTTTCCTCACCAGAAATTTCAAAAGGTATTTAAGAATGAGAAGTAAGTATGCCAAGAAGAACAAACCCTACCAGGTAAATAGAGGCTATCATTCTAAATCTGATCAAAACAAGAAACCTGACAAGACCATCTGTTATAATTGTAGGAAACCAGGGCATCTCAGAGATGAATGCTCGGAGTTGGTAAAGAAGGATGCTAAGGGCAAGAAAAAGCCATCCAAGGCCATGGTGTCAACTTGGAGTGATGAGGAAGAAAGTGTTACGAGTGAAGAAAGAGAAAATGAAGTCTACGATCTTATGGCCATCGAAGATGAAAGTGATCACCACAGTGATCAAGAGGACAATGATCAGGTAAACCCCTTTGAAAATTTCTGTCTAGAAGACTAGCAAGATGCATATGCTGATTTGATTGGAACATATGAAAAGTTAATAAAATAATACAAAAAATTGAAAAAGTAAACTAGTCAGAATACTTCAGATTCCACATGTGATAAGTGTCTAGAGTTGAAACAATCTCTTGATGTCTGTTTGTCAGATATTCAAATGCTTAAGAAATAAATTGGTGTGTTCAAAAGTAAAAATCAAAAACTTGGAAATGAGATTTCTGAACTAGAAGAAAAGCTTAACTCAACTAGTGATGATCAATTCTTTACTAATGATTCTGTTCAGAATGAAAAATTGTTGGAAGATCTAAACAAGCTGAAATCTGAAAATGAATCCCTCAGAAAAATAGCTAAAGGAAATGACAGTGAAATTCTGAAAACAGAAAATGAGACATTCAGAAGATAGCTAGTAGATATTAATGTTATTACTTTAGAACTAGAAAATTTGAAGTCTGAGAATGAAAAACTCAAAAAAAACAATCTAAGGAATCTGAATGTAGATCAAGGAATCTTGAAAGGGAAAATGAATTGATGTCTGAAAAACTAGAGGCTGATAGAGTAATAAATTTAGAACTTAAGAAAAATCTTGACAAACTTCAATCTGAAAATCAACAAGAAACCTTTGATGAATGTCAGTCTTCCTTAGATGATTGGATGTTTAATGATGAACTCCAAGAGTAAAACTGTAAACTGAAAGAGGAAATTAACAAGCTGAAACACCTAAACACAGCTCTGTCTGAGAAGCTGATCACTTTTGAAAAAGGGAAGAGTGTAAGCCTGGATAGCTCTGATGAGTTATTGAATATTGAACAAGAAATTGCTAGCCTAAGGACCATCAATCAGATGTTAAATGAAAAGGTTGTGTGCTATAAAGATAAAATTGCTAACCATGAGCTTCACGTTTCCAAACTACAATATGAAATTTCAAGTTTGAATGAATCTTTGGCTAAGTTTGTGAGTGGGCAAGAAAACCTAGACAAACTGCTAGGAATTAAGGTAAATGTTCAGAAACAAGGACTGGGCTACAACAATGTCAATAAGAAAGCCTTCAAAAATAAGCTAACGACATCTTTTGTAAAAACTTCAAATGTAGCCACTACATCTCAAGTCAAATAGTCCATTGTTGAGAAAAATCAGAAACAAGCTGAAAAAGTGAAAAAGAATGTTCACGTGAAGAACAAGCAAAGAAACACTCATGCTGGTGCTGTGCATGAGGGTCATGACCCGAACATACGCATTCATGCATACAAAAAGGAAATGTCATGTCATTATTGTCATAAATTTGATCATTTGACGCATGAGTGTAGATTGATGGAACAAGATGATAGAATGCATGCTAGGAAGTTTCATGATAGAAAACACCCTGCTGGACAGAAAAGAAACATTTATTATTCTCATTGTGGGAAAATAGGACATGTTAGTTCACAATGCTGCTTTGCAAATGGTAAGACAAACTCACAGTCATATCATGCTAAATTCCCTACAAACCAAAAGGCTGTTGATAGGAATAAATTTGTTTTTAACAGAAAATTCATTGCATGCTTCAATTGTGGAAAGCCAGGCCACAAAGCTGCTAACTGTTGGTTGGCTGGTTTCATTAAACATAGTAATGCTTATTCTGTTAACAGAAATTTCCATGAAAATACACGTAGATTCCATGATTACAGTAATGTGCATAAAGAGAATTTTAAAAATATTACATCATGCCGTTATTGTGGACAGTTAGGACATTCTATGTCTAACTGTTATCTGATGAAATTTGATGACATGTTAGCTCAGAAAATGTTGAGAGCACCATTCAAAGGTGCCACTGTCACTTCAGGACCCAAGACTACTTGGGTACCAGCTTATGTAAAATAGGAAGCTAACTTGCAGGTGTGCCTTAGAGCTGAGAAATAAAAGGGGTAAATAAACCAAGGCACCCTGGTGTGAGAACCCCATTTTTGCACCCTTCAGGTAACATTCCGGCTTCACTCAGGCTTGTTTATCTAAATTCGTTAGAAATCCCGTTTGATGCATTTCATGCTTAAGTTGTCAAATAAAATCTCATGCATACATGTTCTTAACTGAATGGTCATTTTAATTGCACAATTTGAGCTTCTTCATATATTGAGTACATGTAGTGCATTTAGTTAGGGGGAGTCAATGCACATGCCTACATGTTGTTAAGTGCATATACTGATTTCAAATTTCATTGCATGCCATTCATCTTGAAAATACCAAAAAGGCTATTTGAGTGCATACACTTAAGGGGAGCATAAGGTATACTTCTGAAATTGCTTGACTGTCTTTCACTCTTTACCTCATGACTCATTCCATTCAGTCAGTCAAATTGTCTACATCTATTGAGGGGGAGTCGTGTACTATTGTTTGAACTCGCCTTGACTATCTTCTCTGCTTAACTGTCACCCATCTCAAAACACCCAAATTTAGAAGGATTCCAATCTGTGTACTATGATCATAAATTTGAACATCCTTGTTTCAAAATCTTCTATTATATAGGATTATGATGGTCCTAAATAACATGCTGGTTTGATTTTAATGATTTTTTTGAGTTTAGCGTGTTACTGCGTTGTTTCCAATGGGGATCTACGTGACCCCTACTGAGCCAGTGACACGACACTCACCCCTACTTTGCAGGTGTGGTCATTCTTCTTCCTCGTGGTTCGTGACGCGGTGCGTCAGTTCGTAGTGGCCAGCGTTGCAGCGTTCTCTGTGTCGGGCTTCCTCCGAATTCAGTGTACGTTTTCTTTTCTGTTGGACTGTACTTGTCTTTAATTTGGACTGGACTCTATTAATTTAAATTGTTAATTGAAAAAGTAATTTTATTTCTACTACTTTAACAAACCTGATTAATGAAATATTAATTACTTACTGCTTTATCTAGGACTTTAATGTACTCCACACACTCCTTGTATCCCTTCAGAGCATTACCTCTCTTGGGAGGCCTCGCAGGATCCAAGTGTTATCGGGTTTACCTGGCATCTGGACCCTGGGTCGTTACAGTATTCCAATATGATCAACAGTTTTGCAAGCTATGAATGACAATTCAAGAAGACATGCGCAGATATGAGATCATATGCAACAAATTTTCAATTCTAAATAGATTTTTTTATTTCAAAACAAATTATCCTAACTCCCGCTTAATTATTCAAACTAAGACTCTAATGTTAACTGCATAAACAGCCCCTTGGTACCTGGCGGAGTTACAACCACTCACGCATAGTGGAGATTTTTAGATAGACATGATTTGTCCTTCCACCAACACCATTTCATATACCACTGGGTTGTTCATACACCGAGCCTAAGAGACACAATTAAAGCAATCAAACATGAAAAAAATCATGAATTTCAACCGACAAGATCAAAAACATGACAAGTAACTATTAAAAGAGATATTATTGACAATCAACAAATATAACAGTAAAAGCAGAAACTGGGGTTTTACCAACCACAAGTGCCTTGACATATTGGACCCCTTTTTATTTTCTTTCTTCCTCCATGGCACACCTGCAAAAAGAATCTCATTTTGCACTTTTAGGTACCCAAGAGTTCTTGGGTCCTTTAAAGTTAGTAGCACCTCTAGTAGGTGCTTTCCACATTTTCTGGACATTTAAGTCATCAAATTTTATTGGAAGATAGTCAAACATATTATGCCTGAAGAGGGGCAATCTCGCACTGCTCCTGAGCGGGGAAGAGGATGACCACGTACACTTGAAGTGTGAACTGCAAGAAGGGAAACGAGTCAGAGGTGCCCAGGGATAGATCCCCGGGGAAGACCCTCCGATGCTTAAGTCAGCAAAGTAGTAGAGCTCTGATGCGAAGGGAAGAGCTAGGAGGAAGATGGGAGCGCGAGATCCCTCTCCACCAAAAGGTGAAGTGGTTCCTGCTCAGGGTTTTTGGCTCTTGCCTGGCTTTACCCCTTTGTAGTAGGGCATTTCAAGTTTAAATAGTGGCCCGTTGTGCGACTAATCCCTGTAAGCGGAGGAGTCTCGGGGGGGGGGGGGGGGGGGGGGTTACTTCTTTCATGCGGACTCCTTATAGCACGCGGACTCTTGGTCTCCCCTATCCCCTTGAGCTTCCTGCCATTAAGGGACTCGCAACGGTCGTACCAATAAGCTTCCATCAGTGAGCCCGAGCGATAGGCACTTGCCTAGGAGTGGTCTCCTGAGCAATGAGTGCACGGTCGGGACATGGAATAGGGGGCTCCGAGGGAGCTTTCCTGATCGAACTGATGCTCGGACTTCCCAACCCGAAGGCTGCCTAGGAAGCGCTTGTTCCGAGTGAGTTATTGGGCTTATATTGAGTGGGCCCGGGGGCTACCACTTCAAGGAGTTGGGCCTCATTCGGTCTGGTTGGAGCTCTTTTGGCCTCTCCGTATGGGCGACGAGATTTCCCCTCTCCACTTGTCCCCCTCCTACTCCCGAGCCAAAATTAGGCTCGGACGAGTAGCATTTGGGCTGGACTTTTTATGGCTCTGGTTAGGAAGAGATTTCTCTCTGGTAGGGGCCACATGATGCGGCTTGCCTTGAAAATATGCCCGTCATGATGAATAAGAGAAGGCCCCTCCTCGGGAGATCGGATCGCCATGCCGCCTTCGGTTTAAGCATTGCGCGTTTCTTCGGGGTTTAGGGTTTTGCCTCTCTTCATTTTTATATTTGAGGGGGGCTCTTGTGCTGTGAGAGTAGCTCGGAAGAGCGGAGAATCGTTGCGTCCATCGGAGCTAGGAGAGCATCCTGAGGTGGCGATTCGTCAGCTTCCTTCTCCTCTAGAGTCCTCTGATTCGGAGCTTTCCCCTTCTTCTCCCAGTTCTTCTGTCTATTCCATGGCGGACCAAAATCCAGGGGCCGAGAGCCGAGAGGGAGAATAGGCCTCGAGGACTTTTGTGGTGCCATCGAAGCCACTTCGCATCGAGCTCGGTGAGGCGGACGTGAGACGGCTGGAGAATCAGTATGGACTGCCATGGCAATTCAAGTTCCCTGCACCTAAGCCTCATGAATCCAGTCTGGCTGCTCTTTCTAGCCTCTTTTGTTCTTTCCTCCTGGCCTGGAAGTGCGGCTTTCGGCTGCCCCTCCATCCTTTCATTGCCGAGTTGCTTCGGTTCTACCGGCTGGCTCCTATCCAGCTGGTCTCCAATTCTTATACCCGTATTTTCTCCTTCATCTTTCTATGTGGCAAGAGAGGGGTGCCCACCTCGGTGGACCTCTTCCACTATTTTTTTGAGTTGAAGGAGAATCCTTTTGCCGGGAAGGGCTTCTTCTTCATTCAGGCGAAGCGGAAGAGGAGTTGTATGTCCCTTTCTGTGAAGGATTCCTCTCATAAGGGGTGGAAGACCTAATATTTCTGGGTGGGCCCATCGGCAGTCGACGTGGTCTGGGATTTCCCGACGACGCCTAACTTTCACCCGAACATCCCCCCGAACCAAACAGAGGTCTCTCTGGAGGTGGAGAGGGATACTGCTATCCTTTAGTGGGACTGCCTGGAGACTGCTGAGTTGGTGACTCCTCCTAACATTGAGGAGTATCTTTCTCGACTGCTGTTGCCGATGGGTAAGGTTCTCAGAAACATGTCATCTTTCAAGCGAGTGTTTTCCTCTTCTCAATTTGCTCTTCTTCGAGTAGATCTGCGGCGGGCGGCCGAGGAGAAGGAGGATGAGGCACCGTCAGTCGAGCGATCTCCCAGCTTCGGAGGGCTCATCCCGCGCTCGGGAAAAGGGCAAGGGGGTCACCCAGGATGATGCTTCTGAATGTCGGGGGGTCAAGCAGAAGGATCCCGTGGCGAAGGTGTTGCGGTCTTCGATGCAGGCTCAGTCTGCTGAGAAGAAGTGGGCGAGGAAGGCGGAGGCCGCCCGCCCGGTTGATGAGGTTCCCCTGTTGCCTCCTCCCTCTGCGGTGCAAGAGGGGGTAATTGACGAAGGGATCGTAGCCGATGCTGGGGCGCCGAGCGAAGCAGAGGGGGCGCCAGACGGAGGAGCCCGATCCGAGCCGGTCAAGGCTAGAGGGTCGTAGGATGTAGCGGCTCGATCGCATCCAACCGAGGCTGGGGAAGTACACGGCAGGGCCGCTCATTCCGAGTCAACCGGTGGGGCCCCCGAGGTAGGATTGCTCAGGGAAGGTGCCCCAATCCCGACTGTTCTGAAGAGAGTTACCCTTCCCTCAACAACTTCCTTCAGCGTCCAAGCCTCCCTGTACCGGAGGTGCCATTCTATTACTTCGGGAGTTGTGCGAGAGAAGCTCCAAAGGGGTCCCCCATCCACGCTTTTCGAGCAACTTATGAAAGGTAGCCTGATCTTGGCCCAGCTCGGGGCTGAGGCAGTAGGCGTGTATCCTCGGGTGGAGTCGGCGCGAGAGGCTCTCTCGTGGGCCCGTGGTGCGCTCGATCGGAAGGTTAAGCGTCTGACCCTTGATCTTGGTGACCTTCGTCAGGAGGTGGCCCCGCTTCGGGCTCAGGTGCAGTCGAGCCAATCGGGGGCTCAGTCGTTGGCGGAGTAGCTGGCCCAGGCCCGTCGTATGGTCGACTGGAAGAATGAGCTCCTGGATGCGGAGCATATGATTCAGGTTGAGCGCGGTGAGCAGTGGATGGCCGAGCGGGAGGCACTCGAGGGCCGAGTCCGAGGGGCCGAAGATGCACTGATCGAGGCTGAGAGAAGGCTGTCCAAGTCAGAACAGAGGATAGCCGAGCTCGAGAGGCAGGCGGAGTTGGCCGGGGTGGAGGAACTCGAGCGACATAAGTGCTCAGAGGCCTATCACGCGACTCTTCTCTAGGCTGCCTTCCCTTATTATGAGTCGGGCTATCGTCGGGGCCTTCGGAAGGGCTTCTCCTAGGGGTTCGATCGGGCCGCCATAGAGGCTGAGGCCCAACCGAAGGAGCTCGTTTTTCCTTTCGGGCAGTGCTATGACTCGGACTCGGGTTCGACCGACTCTTCCCATTATACATCGAGCAAAGAGGAGGGTCGGGAGTCCTCGTCCGAGCGATTGTCAACTCCAGCATCTTAGGGAGAGCGCACGACCGAGACAGTTCCTACACAGGTGGGGTCAGTGTCTGGGTCGACCATCGCCGAGAATACTGGGGGCATATCATCTGGTGCTGAGGAAGCCTTGCCTGTCGAGCCTGAAGATGGGCCTGAGGCCTGATGTAATAACTCTCCCTTTCTTTTTTCTTTCCCTTATGTAGCCGGGTAAGGCTTTTTTTTGGAAAATATAATAGCGGCAGTATTAAATGCTGAATTGACTGTTTCTTACCACTTTTGGTGTGATTTGAGTATCGGATCCATAGTTGTTGGAGAAGGCACAGATTTTCTCCGCAGATATCACGCGTGACGATATGTCAAATAATTGACATGGCGCTAGCACCTTTCCATTTTTCCATACAACCCTTAATGACTTGCCGCTTCGCACATCCCGCTGGCAGGATGTTTGGGAAATGAGGTAACCATCTCAGGGAAAGCCCTTTTAGCATGTTTTTTAAGGGGAAAGTCATTTAAGGCAATCAGCGCCCCCTTCGGCCTATAAAAGGTTAACTAATGCATGATCATGTTAGTGAATTCCTACTATTTTTCTCTATCTACCCATGTCTCTAGTTTCTTGATTGGAAATACGCCAAAAGCCATGTCTGTGATTGTACCTGATCATATGACAAGTAAATGACGACCATGTCTAGGTCGTCAATTGAATAAACGCCCCTGTACGCAGGTGTCAATTAGTGATAAATGAAGAATTCCTGAAAATGTTTATAATTTTCCAGATATTGAAATAATGACATGCATCCTACCATCTTTTTGATATATGACGCCCCTGACTAGGGCGCTGTTTACAAAATTGAAGCCTTAATGTAAGACGTCATTTGTATAATATCTGAAATTTTAGAATGTTTATAGATTTTAATATTAACAAGACCTGGATATAACGACTGCGTGAACAGTCATCATTTACTGAACTGACGACCCTGACAAGGGCGCCAATTCATAAAATGAAGACTTAAGCCCAGACGTCAATTGACTGATAGTTCTGACTATCTGATTTTCGTGTTTTTCAGTAACCCTTTGACAATGGGTTATGTGTGTTGGCACTATATTCCATTCCGTGAGTATAGTCCCATGTTTCACGTTGTTTTATCAATTACCCACTATTTCTCGGTGATAGACGAACTCTCCAAAGGACATTCCAATCCTTTGGACCAGTGACTTTATCATAGAGACCTCCGTAAGACTCCGCTAGCCTTGGATTCCCTCGAGGCAGCCGAGCTGGTTGTACCCTTAAAACCTATGTCACTATTTGATTACCATGTCACTCTAAAGAAACATAGTATACCGGCCCTCATGACTTGCTAAGAGGATGTCATGAGAATACTCTAAATTAATGGAATGGGAAACCATGCCATTAGTGTTCTTATGAATTAGGTGCCATACTTGTGGACCCCAATTCTATCTAGCTTATCATGTCCAAAAACGAGCGACCATCGCTATATGAGCGCTTATTCTTATTGTCATGGCACCCATTTGGGAGCTGATTTCACCTAGTTTTATCGTTAATTGTGATTATACCGTTATTGTTGTCTTTATACATTATGTTCAGTCCTTGAAATTCTATTCCACAAGATCTACCTTAAAGTCCCTACAAGCTTATTCCATTGAAACTCTATATTGGCTATGACTATAGTGGATGTCGAAAAATACACGATCAATGCCTACGCATATAAGGGCCCGATCTGGTCCCGGGAGGAGCACCCGAAAGTACTAGTGCCCATAGGAGTTGTAATGATCACAGTGTGGCATTGCACCGAAGTGCATGACTAGCTTGATTAGACATTTCACAATCTCATACTCGACTTGACATGACATGACTTGCGTGACCCGAAAATGGTATTTATATACTTGCCTGAAACGTGATAGCCAATTCCCGACATGACATGATGAATATACTTGCTTGAATATCTTGACATTTATTGATATAAGTTCTTGAAAGACATGCTAGTTCACTCTATTATCTCTTGTTATACTCTCTCTCTTGTCGTTTTACGTAAACATGCATAGCTTTATTGCATTCATGCAACATGTAATTTACTTAAAGCAAGCTAGCTCTTGAGATATAATTCCTACTGAGTGTTCGCTCATCCAGTGTTTTCCCCTATTTTTTAGGTAAGTCCGATGATGAGACTCAATCGGATGGGGAAGGTCAAGAGTGAAGAGATTAGAGCTACTCCGTCTATCCAAGCATCTACTAGTCTTATCTTTCTATATTTTTGAGTCAATCGTTGTACTTTTCCCTTTATTGAGTCTTAGCACTTTCACTAAGTGGATTGCAATAGAAGTACTTTTGAGGTTGTGATAGAATAAAGGATTGTGTTATCTTTACTTTTGCGCACTCTATCTTTGTGTTGAATACACTAATGCTCTGATTGACATGATCGATATAAACTTATCACGCACTCCGGGTTCCTTCCTGTCACGCCCCGAGCGCGGAAGATACCCGGAGATGCGCGACGTGTCTATATCAATCATGTCAATCAGAGTGGTCGTGTATTCGACACAAAGATAGAGATGCGCAAAATAGCAAGATAACCCAATCCTTTATTTCATAATGGATAGACTATTACAAATCCAATACTCTGTTTAACAAAAAGGAAAAGAATACATATTTGACTCAAGAAACTATGGAAAAGACTAGACGACTCTTGTAGAAGCTCTATGACTTTCACTCTTGACCATTCCCATCCGATTGACTTCCATCATCGTCGGACTTACCTGAAAAGTAAAAAGGGACAAACGGAATGAGCGAACGCTCAGTAGGAAATTATATCTCAAGTACTAGCAAGGGGTTTAAGTAATTACATTTTCATGAATGCAATAAGGCTATGCATGCTCGCATGAAACGACAAGATAGAGAGAATGTAATATCAAGGAAATAAGATGAACTTATCATGAACTTTCAACAAGATACAATTATTCAAGATATTCAAGCAAGTACCATTATCGAGTCATGTCAAGAACTTTGGCTATCATGTAGCAAGCAAGTAAATTACCCTCTTTCGGGCCACGCATTTCATGTAAAGTCAAGTACGATTCAAGTACAAGATGTGTGTGGAATGTCCAATCAAGCAAGTCAAGTACTCGGTATAATGCCAGATACCTTATCATTTTAACTCCCATGGGCACAAGTACTTTCGGGTGCTCCTCCCAGGACCAGATCGGGCCCTATATGCGCAGGCATTTGTCATGTGTTTTGACATCCACTCTTGTTTATATAGCCAATATAGAATTTCAATAATCAAGCTTGTAGACACGTATGACAACTTTGATAGAATAGAGTCCAAAATATGACAAAGGACATAGAATGGCGATAATAACGGCATAATCACGATATCGATAAAACTAGGTAGAATATGGTTCCCTTAACTTAGGTACCATGACAAATCAATATGGACATTCTTTATATAGAATTGAGGTCCACATGAACAGTATATCAAAGTAAGATACCCTCGTTCTTATCATAGAATTGGGGTTTACAAGAACGACATGATATGGCATGATATCATCATCCCATTAAGAATTTCTTATGATATCCTCTTTGTATAATCATAAGGGCCGGTATACCATGTTTCTTTAGAGTGACATGGCATCAATGGTGTAATGGGTTTTTAGGGTACAACCAGCTCAGTCGGCCTTGAGGGAATCCAAGGCTACGAGGAGTCTTACGGAGGTCTCTATGACTAACTCGCTAGTCCAAAGGAACGGAATGTCCAATGGAGAGCTTGTATGTCAATGAGAGTTGAGTGTGATCGATAAAACACCGTGAAAAGTGGGACTATACTCACGGAGTGGAGAATAGTGCCGATATATATATATATTATATAAAACCATCGGTTAGCAAATCAGAAAAAAAAAATCAGTTTACAGTAAAATAACGACTTAGGTCAAGTCGTTTCTCAAGTAATTAACGCCTAACAGAAGGGCGTTTACATATGGTCCGTTTTGCAGAATTTTCAATAATTTCAATAATTTATCTAAAACGCGCCTTCGTCAGGGGCGTTTCTTCAAGAATTGACGACTACTGTAGCAGGCGTCTTTTATTTACAATATTTTTCAGAACATACTTATTTTCAGAAATTATCAAAAACGCGCCCTTGGCAGGGGCGTTAATCATTAAGTTCTATTTTTCACAGAATATATATTCCAGGATTTTAACAGATACGCGCCCTAGTAAGGGGCGTTTATTGTTAATTCACGCCCTGTGATGGGGCGTTACCACAGGGAAAAACGACCTAGTCTAGGTCGTGAATTCAAGAAATATCAGGAATTAGCAAGATTTGCACGATAATCAAGGATAACAATCATATAGTCATGACAGAAAATTGGCAGGAATTCACATGCAGTATATCAGATTTGATGTTTCATGTTTATCGTTAACAATTATTGATTTGATTTCATGTAATTGCATGAATAATCAGTTCTTAAGATTTACATGAAATTTACGCCTGTGTACAGGGCGTCAAATATGAAATTGACGACCTGGGAAGCGTCGTGACTTGCCAAGTAGCGCCCTAGTCTGGGGCGTGTATTTCATAGTCACGCCCTTGCTAAGGACGTTTCTTTCAAGAAATTAATAGAAAATCGTTCAGAAACTATAGTAAACCAAACCATGTATATGCATGATAATTATTGTACTGTATCAATTTAGTTTGGGCTACAGTGACTTGAGAAAATCCTACCTTTAATGGAACGTGAAGGATGAGATAGAAGATGAGCTCTGTTGCAACGAAAATTCGCAACAGCAGCAGCAGCCGGAAGAAGAACAAATGTTCTTCAAAGATCTTCACGCTACAGAACCTGTAGAGGAAGAGAAAAAGAGGGAAGATGAAGATGTTAATAATCTTCATAGTTATAATCGACGTTTAAGGAAAAGATAGAAGAATATTACCTATTCTTCGACGGCAGTAGCAGAGTTTCCTGAACAAGAAGAAAACTAATTATTCTTCATATAATCTGAAGCAAGAAAAACAAAAGGGAATAAGAAGAACAGTTTGTTCTTCACGTACCGTGCAGCAGTAGTTCGTCCAAATAGATTTAGGGTTGGCCGAACAAGTTTATTTATAAGACTTTGGAAGTCCTATTAGAGTTAGTGATTGTGTGAGGGTAGTATATCCCTAATAGAGTCCTTACTCTATTAGACACTTACTAGATTAGGTTAATCTTTCCCTGGATAAGCTCTGGGTTCGAACGGTTCACGAACGGAATTAACGCCTTTGGTCAGGGCGTCTATTCTTGAATTGACGACCTAGTTCAGGTCGTTTCTTAAGAAACGTCTTGGATAAGGGCGTTCCTTGTTTTTGAAACACGCCCCATATATGGGCGTTTCTTTTACTTGCCTATTTGGTAGTGAGAGTTGACGACTGCACGTGTGGGCGTCCTTTCTTTAGTCACGCCTTTGATAGAGGCGTTTCTTTTTGAATTAACGCCCTAATAAGAGGCGTTATTTTAATTTTGTTTTACTTCATCTAATTAATCCTATTCTCATTATCTGTATTACTACTGTAATATATATATGTTTTAATTTATTTCAAATATTCATTTATCAGGGTTGCTACACCCTCCCCCACTTGAAAAGAATTTGGTCCCCAAATTCAATGTATATAATTATACATGTGGAGAGCGTAGAACATATACCTCTTAGAATAACTCGGGAAATCGTTTCTTCATAGATTCTTCGGTCTCCCATGTCGCTTCGCGTTCAGGATTCTTATTCCATTGCACCTTGAGCATGGGAATAACCTTATTCCTTAGAGCTCGTATTTCTCGATCTAATATCTTCATAGGCTTCTGTTCATATGTGAGATCTTTCTGGATCGCCAGATCTCCATGTTCAATAATATGCGATGGATCGTGCACATACTTCTTCAACATAGATATGTGAAATACATTGTGTACCTCGGACAACTGAGGAGGCAACGCGATGCGATAAGCAACCTCGCCAACTCTTTCGAGTACCTCAAATGGTCCGATGAATCTTGGCGTAAGCTTGCCCTTAACACCAAATCTTCGTATGCCACGTCCAGGGGATATTTTAAGAAATACATGATCTCCAACCTGGAATTCAAGATCTCTTTTCCTGGTATCAGCATAAGCCTTTTGCCTTGTCTGAGCAACTTGTAATCTTTCTCTGATTACTTGTATCTTCTCGGTCGTATCCCTTACCATGTCTGGACCTAATAGTTGTTTCTCTCCAACTTCGTTCCAACATATGGGAGATCGGCAACTCCTTCCGTATAAGGCTTCGAAAGGTGCCATTTGGATACTAGCTTGGTAGCTATTATTATATGCAAATTCAACTAAAGGTAAGTGGTCATGCCAGCTTCCTCCAAAGTCAATAATGCATGCTCTCAGCATATCTTCAACAACTTGATTAGTTCGCTCGGTCTGACCATCCGTTTGTGGGTGAAAAGCAGTACTAAAGTTGAGCCTTGTTCCCAACGAATGTTGTAATCCCTTCCAAAAATGAGAAGTAAAACGGGGATCTCTATCAGACACGATTGAGACATGAATTCCATGTATCCTGACTATTTCTTTGATGTATAGTGCAGCTAGCACATCAATTGACCATCGGCTTTTGATTGGCAAGAAATGTGCCGATTTAGTCAATCGGTCAATGATAACCCAGATTCCATCATGTCCTCCTTTAGATTTAGACAAACCCATGATGAAGTCCATACCAATATCCTCCCATTTCCACTTAGGAATATCTAGAGGATGTAGTTTTCCCGCAGGCTTTTGGTGTTCCGCCTTGACCTGTTGGCATGTGAGACAGCGTGATACATAGTCCGCTATTTCTCTTTTCATATTAGGCCACCAAAAGTTCCTCTTTACATCTTGGTACATTTTGGTTGATCCTGGATGAATAGTGTACCTTGATCGATGAGCTTCATCTAAGATCTTCTTCTTTAATTCCGGACAATCGGGTATACAAGTTCTATCTTTGAACGATAATCTTCCATCAGAAGTTAGTTGAAAATCAGATTGTCCTTCTAATCTGCCTTTGATTTCTACTAATATAGGATCATCATCCTGAAGTGTTTGTATCTCAGATAACAAATCTGACTGTATGCTTACATGAGATAGTGTGACAAATTTGGATTCCGTGTCCAAGCTTATATTGAGCTCGGAGAATTGTTCAAGTAACCTCCATTCTTGCATCATACAATTTGCTATCATTGCTCTCGGCTTTCGACTAAGGGCGTCAGCAACATAATTACCCTTTCCGGAATGGTATTGTATATTGAAGTCGAAGTCCTTGAGATATTCTAGCCAGTGTCTTTGTCTCATGTTTAGCTCCTTTTGTGAAAATAGATATTTGAGACTTTTGTGATCGGAGTATACAGTGAACTGTACTCCATAGAGATAGTGTCTCCATATCTTTAAGGCAAATACTACCGCGGCCAGTTCTAAGTCATGGACGGGGTAATTCTCCTCATGCTTCTTCAACTGACGTGAAGAGTATGCTATGACCTTTCCTTGTTGCATTAGGACACATCCGAGGCCAATGCCAGAAGCATCAGTGTAGACCTCGAATTTCTCTCCTTCTATCGGTAGAGCTAAGACCGGAGCTGTGGTGAGATGATCCTTGAGAGTTTGAAAACTTCTCTCACATTCCTCACTCCATTCATATCGGATCTCCTTACGAGTTAACCTTGTAAGGGGCACGGCGATCTTAGAGAAATCTTTGATGAATCGCCGATAATAGCCTGCAAGACCTAAGAAACTTCTGATCTCGCTTGCATTAGTGGGTCTTTCCCAGTTTCTTACAGCTTCAACCTTTGACGGATCTACAGATAAACCGTCCTTGGATATGACATGTCCGAGAAAGGCCACTTCTTCAAGCCAGAACTCGCATTTGCTGAGTTTAGCATATAATTGATTCGTCCTCAAGACTTGCAATGCAATCCTCAAATGTTCTTCATGTTCTTCCTTAGTCTTGGAATATATCAATATATCATCAATGAAGACTACTATGAATTGATCCAAGTAAGGCCTGAATATGCTATTCATTAACTGCATAAAGGCAGCAGGGGCATTTGTTAGTCCAAAAGGCATAACAACAAATTCGTAATGGCCATACCTGCTTCTGAATGCGGTCTTATGAATGTCATCGTCTTTGATTCTTAGTTGATGGTATCCCGACCTGAGATCAATCTTGGAAAAATATTTGGATCCTGAAATCTGATCAAATAATTCATCGATTCTCGGCAGTGGATACTTGTTCTTGATAGTAAGATGATTCAATTGTCGATAGTCGATACACAATCTCATGGATCCATCCTTCTTCTTTACAAATAAGACTGGTGCTCCCCACGGGGAAGTACTTGGTCTAATAAACCCTTTTCGGATTAGTTCCATCAACTGCTCCTTCAACTCCTTGAGTTCAGCAGGGGACATTCTATATGGTGCCTTTGAAACGGGACCAGCACCAGGGACTAAGTCAATGGTGAAGGCTACATCTCTTTGAGGGGGTAATCCCGGCAAATCTTCCGGAAATACGTCTGGAAATTCTCGCACTACCTGAACGTCCTCTATCTTGGTTTCTTTAGCTTCTTTAATAGTGACAAAAGCAAGGAAGGATACACATCCTTTCTTGACGAGCTTGCTTGCTCGAAGAGCCGAAATAAGAGGGGATTTGCTTCGACTCTTAGGACTAGTATAAGTCAGTTCCGGAAATTCCTTGAAAATAATCTTGCTATCACGGCAATCAACCGTTGCCTGGTATTTGGATAACCAATCTGCTCCTAGTATAACATCATACTCTTTTAGATCTAAGCAGATAAGATCAATAGGAAAATTCTTTCCTCGAACCAATACCTCACAGTTTTGATAATGATGTGTGATATCCGTCTCGTTTCCGAGAGGAGTAGACAATATTAACTTCATCCATTCTGGTTCTAGAGGTAATGGGTCAGCAAATTTCTTGGAAATAATGGAATGCGATGCACCCGTATCAAATAAGACATGTGCATATTTGGAACAAATTTTTTATGTACCTTCCACCAATCCGCCTTCTTCTTCTGGTTCGGTCTCTTGGATTGCGTGAAGACGCGCGTTCCTTGTCACTGGGCGTTTACCCTCACCGTCTTGGTCATTCATCAATGGACAATCGGGAATCCGATGTTCACGACTCCCACAACGGAGACATGCTCCTAATTTCCTCCAGCATTCTTCTGTTTTGTGACCAGCCTTGTCACAATGCTTGCAGACTGTATTCGAAGGGGTAGTGGTGATAGAGAAAGGCTTGGTCTTCTTGAATTTCTGATCTTGAGAGGAAGAACCTCCATTATTGGGCCTTTTCTTAAAGTTGGGTTTAAAAGAACCCGAACTTGTGACTTGCTCCTTTTTGTCTTTCCCACGGATCCTATCAGATAGTTCCGTGGCATCTTCAAGCAACTGAGCTCGGCGCACTATTTCAGCATAAACTTGAATATCCATAGGCTCCAGTTGAGTAATGTAGTGGGGCCTAAGCCCATTAAGAAATCTACGGGCTTTCATCTTTTCCGTGCTAATTAAATGCTTAGCATATCTAGACAGTCTAGAGAACTGTGCTTCATAATCAGCCACCGATAAGGATCTTTGCTTTAATGCGGCAAATTCGGCGGCCTTCTTTTCCTGGACCCTATCAGAGAAATATTTGGCGTTGAAATATTCAACGAATTCTCCCCATGTAACTTGAGTTGGGTCTATAGTAGCTTCAATCGACTCCCACCAGCATCTAGCATCCTTTTCTAACTGGAAAGTAGCTAATAAGACTTTGTCCTGATCCGTGCATTGCATGACACGGAATATACGTTCAATCTCCCGAACCCAATGCTCGGCATCGTCTGGATCGGTTGATCCCATGAACTTCGGGGGATTCATATTCTTGAATGCTTGGTGTAAGCTTCCAGCTCGTGGAGCACCACCTTGTGCTACCTGTTGTAGCACTTGGGTCATCCCTTGAAGGGTACGCTGCATGTTGCGCCATTGAGCACGTTCGGCAGCCATTATCCTACAATTACAATAGCTATGTTAGTATTATATCACTATGATCTTATAAAGGACTCATTGATCATTTAACCCTTGGTTCTACCCACTCTCACTTGGTTAAAGGTTTTGAAACCTATCCTTGGACTTGGGTTTCCTAGGAATTGAATACCTTAGGCTCTGATACCACAAAGACTGTCACGCCCCGAGCGCGGAAGATACCCGGAGATGCGCGACGTGTCTATATCAATCATGTCAATCAGAGTGGTCGTGTATTCGACACAAAGATAGAGATGCGCAAAATAGCAAGATAACCCAATCCTTTATTTCATAATGGATAGACTATTACAAATCCAATACTCTGTTTAACAAAAAGGAAAAGAATACATATTTGACTCAAGAAACTATGGAAAAGACTAGACGACTCTTGTAGAAGCTCTATCACTTTCACTCTTGACCATTCCCATCCGATTGACTTCCATCATCGTCGGACTTACCTGAAAAGTAAAAAGGGACAAACGGAATGAGCGAACGCTCAGTAGGAAATTATATCTCAAGTACTAGCAAGGGGTTTAAGTAATTACATTTTCATGAATGCAATAAGGCTATGCATGCTCGCATGAAACGACAAGATAGAGAGAATGTAATATCAAGGAAATAAGATGAACTTATCATGAACTTTCAACAAGATACAATTATTCAAGATATTCAAGCAAGTACCATTATCGAGTCATGTCAAGAACTTTGGCTATCATGTAGCAAGCAAGTAAATTACCCTCTTTCGGGCCACGCATTTCATGTAAAGTCAAGTACGATTCAAGTACAAGATGTGTGTGGAATGTCCAATCAAGCAAGTCAAGTACTCGGTATAATGCCAGATACCTTATCATTTTAACTCCCATGGGCACAAGTACTTTCGGGTGCTCCTCCCAGGACCAGATCGGGCCCTATATGCGCAGGCATTTGTCATGTGTTTTGACATCCACTCTTGTTTATATAGCCAATATAGAATTTCAATAATCAAGCTTGTAGACACGTATGACAACTTTGATAGAATAGAGTCCAAAATATGACAAAGGACATAGAATGGCGATAATAACGGCATAATCACGATATCGATAAAACTAGGTAGAATATGGTTCCCTTAACTTAGGTACCATGACAAATCAATATGGACATTCTTTATATAGAATTGAGGTCCACATGAACAGTATATCAAAGTAAGATACCCTCATTCTTATCATAGAATTGGGGTTTACAAGAACGACATGATATGGCATGATATCATCATCCCATTAAGAATTTCTTATGATATCCTCTTTGTATAATCATAAGGGCCGGTATACCATGTTTCTTTAGAGTGACATGGCATCAATGGTGTAATGGTTTTTAGGGTACAACCAGCTCAGTCGGCCTTGAGGGAATCCAAGACTACGAGGAGTCTTACGGAGGTCTCTATGACTAACTCGCTAGTCCAAAGGAACGGAATGTCCAATGGAGAGCTTGTATGTCAATGAGAGTTGAGTGTGATCGATAAAACACCGTGAAAAGTGGGACTATACTCACGGAGTGGAGAATAGTGCCGATATATATATATATTATATAAAACCATCGGTTAGCAAATCAGAAAAAAAAATCAGTTTACAGTAAAATAACGACTTAGGTCAAGTCGTTTCTCAAGTAATTAACGCCTAACAGAAGGGCGTTTACATATGGTCCGTTTTGCAGAATTTTCAATAATTTCAATAATTTATCTAAAACGCGCCTTCGTCAGGGGCGTTTCTTCAAGAATTGACGACTACTGTAGCAGGCGTCTTTTATTTACAATATTTTTCAGAACATACTTATTTTCAGAAATTATCAAAAACGCGCCCTTGGCAGGGGCGTTAATCATTAAGTTCTATTTTTCACAGAATATATATTCCAGGATTTTAACAGATACGCGCCCTAGTAAGGGGCGTTTATTGTTAATTCACGCCCTGTGATGGGGCGTTACCACAGGGAAAAATGACCTAGTCTAGGTCGTGAATTCAAGAAATATCAGGAATTAGCAAGATTTGCACGATAATCAAGGATAACAATCATATAGTCATGACAGGAAAATTGGCAGGAATTCACATGCAGTATATCAGATTTGATGTTTCATGTTTATCGTTAACAATTATTGATTTGATTTCATGTAATTGCATGAATAATCAGTTCTTAAGATTTACATGAAATTTACGCCTGTGTACAGGGCGTCAAATATGAAATTGAGGACCTGGGAAGCGTCGTGACTTGCCAAGTAGCGCCCTAGTCTGGGGCGTGTATTTCATAGTCACGCCCTTGCTAAGGACGTTTCTTTCAAGAAATTAATAGAAAATCGTTCAGAAACTATAGTAAACCAAACCATGTATATGCATGATAATTATTGTACTGTATCAATTTAGTTTGGGCTACAGTGACTTGAGAAAATCCTACCTTTAATGGAACGTGAAGGATGAGATAGAAGATGAGCTCTGTTGCAACGAAAATCCGCAACAGCAGCAGCAGCCGGAAGAAGAACAAATGTTCTTCAAAGATCTTCACGCTACAGAACCTGTAGAGGAAGAGAAAAAGAGGGAAGATGAAGATGTTAATAATCTTCATAGTTATAATCGACGTTTAAGGAAAAGATAGAAGAATATTACCTATTCTTCGACGGCAGTAGCAGAGTTTCCTGAACAAGAAGAAAACTAATTATTCTTCATATAATCTGAAGCAAGAAAAACAAAAGGGAATAAGAAGAACAGTTTGTTCTTCACGTACCGTGCAGCAGTAGTTCGTCCAAATAGATTTAGGGTTGGCCGAACAAGTTTATTTATAAGACTTTGGAAGTCCTATTAGAGTTAGTGATTGTGTGAGGGTAGTATATCCCTAATAGAGTCCTTACTCTATTAGACACTTACTAGATTATGTTAATCTTTCCCTGGATAAGCTCTGGGTTCGAACGGTTCACGAACGGAATTAACGCCTTTGGTCAGGGCATCTATTCTTGAATTGACGACCTAGTTCAGGTCGTTTCTTAAGAAACGTCTTGGATAAGGGCGTTCCTTGTTTTTGAAACACGCCCCATATATGGGCGTTTCTTTTACTTGCCTATTTGGTAGTGAGAGTTGACGACTGCACGTGTGGGCGTCCTTTCTTTAGTCACGCCTTTGATAGAGGCGTTTCTTTTTGAATTAACGCCCTAATAAGAGGTGTTATTTTAATTTTGTTTTACTTCATCTAATTAATCCTATTCTCATTATCTGTATTACTACTGTAATATATATATGTTTTAATTTATTTCAAATATTCATTTATCAGGGTTGCTACACTTCCGCACTCGGGACGTGACAGGCTCTTTCTACAACCTCCCAAGTATCCTAAGCGCACATTTAGGTTGATTTGGGCTTCTAGACTCCTCGAATGATAATCTCATCAGTTAAGACTTATCCTGATGACAATGTCATTCATGCCAAGATTTGGCTCCCAATTGCTTCCGACTGCGGAGATACACCCAAAAAGTGTTCAAGGTAAATGATTTACCCGACTTGGGTCTATTTCCTCACAAATATAGATGATATATGATAGAACACCTTGGAACCCTAATGGCCAACCGCGCGACGCTGACCTGGAATCAGATGTCGTTGCACCGACAGGTGACACGCATGCATTGATCGAAGCCCGAGGTTGATGAAAGAAGACACTAAAGGTGAATAAGGACATTGACATACCAGAAACATGGGGATTTCTTGTAGCAAAGGCTTTTATTCTTTCGTGGTAGACAACCATATAGTGTGTTTTCGAAAAATGGCTACAAGCTGTCAACAGAGTTATATCCTTCAGAATTTCTCTCGGATTTTGAGTCCTCAAAAGAAAAAAGAATTGTTGGCCAAGTAGGCGAGCGGACAAGAAGGGGGGGTTGAATTGTCCCCTAAGCGATATGGCAAATTTAAAACTAACTTCATACAATTAGCAAGTTTAAGGAGATTGATAGAAATAAACTAAACAAAGTAGATTAAGTTCTCTCAATCTCGCCGAGCTCACTCGATCATGTAAACATATTAAGCAAATAATCACAACACACAAATAAATCTAGACAATTAAGATTCGCTCATTGAATAAAGATTCGCTCATACTCACCGATCATACATGCATCAAATTAGCAATCAAAATACAATAAGGCAAGCCACAAGGACATAGCGATTTTTAAGGTGGTTCGGGACAAAGACGGGCTCCATACGTCCACCCCTTACCAAATCGGTAAGGCTTCACTTGCTGGAATACTAGCACGGGGATAAATCTCCAACACAGAGCCAAGATCCAACACACACGCAGGACGATGCCTGCATAAACACACGGGGACACACCCCAACACACACATCGAGATGAAGTCTCCAACACGATTCGACGACCGGATCAACAACACACACACATGTTGCAACAAACGCAACACCGTACACACACGACCGTATGCAAACAATCACACACACACATAGAATATCCTTTCAGAGTTCAAAAATTTTAAGATAAATATTCAAGACATGTTGAGACTGAAATATAACTCAAGACAAACATCACTAATAAGCAGAACTAAGATGTAGAGTTTATCCCCCTTTTATTTCCAAGGCCAGAAGATGAAGATGCTTGAAGCTCAAGTCAAATGGAAGACGGATGATCACGATTTCAACATCCTCTTGTTCCTCTCTTCATTCCACTTCACTTTCTCTTCTACCTCAAACTCCAGAAATGCCTTGGAGGAGATGAAATCTCCCTCTCTTCTTCCATTTTTCTTCTTCTCCCTTTTCTTCACCTGCAAGATAGGAAATATATGCTCATTAGGGTTTCATCTAACCAAATTCATAGGTCATGTATGTATATATATAAGGGAGAACAAAAGTCTAAGAAACCCTTTCTAGAACCTTCCAAAATGACCCTAATAGGTCTATCAAGAACCCAGGGGTAAATGGGTAAAAGATAGGACCCAAATGGATTGAGTTAGATGGGTTTCGAATGAGATTCGTCAAGCCGGATCCGGACGCCCGATGGAATTGGTCGACCGAAATTGGCCATCAGTAGATCGAACTCTGAAACATTTCATACTGGCCAACTCTAGCTATTTCGGTTGACCGAAGTCCTCAGGTCAGTTGACCGAACTCTGAGACATTTTTTGTCCAGCCAGCTCTAGCTATTTTGGTCGACCGAACCCTTCTTGCTGGTTGACCGAAATCCTGCATAATGCATTTAAACAAGGAAAATCAGTCAAAAATCAAGCTCAATAGCCCCAAGTTAAAGAAGCATGAATCATACTCGTGAAAACCCACTAACACGGAGTCTAAAGACACTTTGAAAACTTATCATCCACAACTAAGGATCAAGGTCATATTCCTATTCATTTATGCAATATGAATGAGCATTGAAAAACCAGATTCCACAAGGATGATATAAAGAATTTGAACATTGATACCTTTACAAGTCCATGCATAAGATGTATTGTCTTGATGCTAAGAACGCATGGGGTCGACTCCATCCTTTGATGGGTCGACTCTATGTAAAGGCACGAAGGCCCATGCTAGAATTCAACATGAGAAATCAAATTCCATACAATGTGAGAATTTCATTCAACTCATTTCTGCCAAGGTTTTGCATGAGGAGTTCATAACACTTTGCTAGCTCAAAATGCCTTATGAAGAATATGCATGAAGATACCAAATGAATATATGCATCAAAATCACAAACATCAAACTTCCTAAAAATGACTCTTCAGTTTTAACCAATCACACCTTTTAGTCTATTGATCAATGACATACCAATCAACCTTGGAAAGTTTATTTACCTTGAATGCCTTTTTCTTCCACTGGTTCTTACCTCTTTTCTTTTGGAATTTCTTGAACTCTTTAGTGAGAAGAGCCTGATCAAGACATTCTTCTTCCAAATTACTACTAGAAGACTCACTCGAGTCACTCGAATTCTCATGAACTCCGAGGGCTATTGGTTTCTTCTTGTTGAAATCTTCTTCATTCCTTTTCAGGTTCAGTTCATAGGTCATCAGTGACCAATCAACGCATCTACTGTCATAATAGACATATTCTTTAAATCTTCAATTATCGTGGCCTTAGTATGCCACGCTGGTGGGAGAGACCTCAGAATTTTTCTGACCAGCTCACTGTCAGAATATTCTTTGCCAGGAGATTTCAAACCATTGGTTAGCTTAGAAAACCTAGCATACATTTCACAAATGGTTTCACTGGATTTCATCTTGAACATTTCATATTCTGAAACTAACATGTTGGCCTTAGTGGCCCTTACCTCTGATGTCCCCTCGTAAATCACCTCGAGCCGGTCCCACATCTCTTTGGCCGATTTGCATGTTGACACCCTTGAGAATTTTGCAGGGTGGATGGCACATTGCATTGCATTTAGGGTGCTCCAATTTACAGTGGATTGGCAGATCTGCTCTCTGATCTAGCCATCTTCATTTTCAGGAAGTACATGTGGACTTCGTTCAATGACTCTCCACATCTCATGGCTTTGAGCACACATAAAGACGTGCTCCCTGTTCTTCTAGTAAGAATAATTACTTCCATCAAAGAAGGGTGGTCTGTTAATAGAATATCCCTCGGCTAGAAAGCTACGAGGTTGCACCTCATTAGATCTCCCCAGGTTGTTGGACCACATTGTAGGGAACCAGCTCGGATAACACGTGTTGGGTGCACAGTAGGATCTAGATGGGGGATGAATAGATCCTTTTAGCAATTTATGCCCAAACTAAAATTATTCGAACTGGAAACACAAATAGAGATAACTGGAAATTAATTCAGAGCACTGCAACTTAGAAACTACTCATAGTAGTGAACAATTCTGAACAGAGACTGTAATGTAGAATACTTGAAATTAGAAACACCCCACAGAATCAACTGAAAGATAGACAGATTAAACAAATAAATGGTCAAAATACTGTAGCAATAATCAACCAAACAGAAGATGGCTCTTATAAAGTAAAATGTTAGAACATAAATGAAGTATAACTCAATAAAATAGTGATTAGCAACAGCCAAAAGTGATCAGTCACTTGAACTAGTATGAGGCAGAGGTTTGGGTCTAAGGACCTCCTCACGCAAAGTGTGTTTGAACACACTTTTTGATATACCAGTTGTGACTTAAACAATAATGCACATCCTTGTGAATGCAGATTAAAGTGAAAGATCACACGCACAAAGCCAAACCACTGCACAGATGATTTTTAGGTGGTTCAGTTTGTAACCAGCAGACCTACACCCATCCCCCACTCAACTGAGTGAGGATTCCATTGATAAACAACTTGAATATCCACATATTCACAGCTTCTTGGAACCAACCCCTTACAACTGCTAATTCATAGCTTCATGGAACCAATCCCACAATCTGCTGACCTACAGCTTGATGAGGAACCAATCCTCAAACCGCTGATACACAGCTTAAGACGAGGAACCAATCATCCGAGGAACAGATCCTCACGCTGACATACAGCTTGCGCGAAGCCAGAACAGGGTATCGGAAATACAAGATAGAAATGAAAAAGAAACAAACAGAAAAACATGAAGGAAAACAAAAGAGATGTAGCTCCAAGGGAGCAGAATGGATTTGGACTTGATCCACAAGCCAAGGCTTCAATCAGATCTTCAATGGAACTTTGGTTGCACTCAGATTTTTCTACTCATGGACTGCTCTAAAGATTTTTTGAAATACGCTCTCAAACTCCCTTCCTTTCTTCTTTTTCCCCTCACAGATTTTCTTTCTTCTTCTTCTGAAAAACTCACCTTCAACTGTAGCCCATGCAACCCTGTTCTATTTGCAGCCTCTTGCAACCCACTTCAGCAGCCCTTCTTCGAAGGAAGAAGGCTTAGTTATATAGAGAAAAAAAATGGGAATTTTCTAGATGGAATTATCTTCATATCTGAAATTCTATTGGTCCAGGTGTCCCACCAGAATATTCTTTTCCAGAAGCCTTGTAGAAAGGTGCCAGGTGTCCTTGGATCACGTACCAATGATTTAAATTCGAAGGCACTCAATTTACTAAGTTTAATCACGTGTTGTTCTGGATTTGCTCAGGTGCGTCGACGCCTTATGCAGATTGTTGAGTACGGACTGAATAGATCTAGAGGGGGGGTGAATAGATCTTTCCCCCTTTTTCGATTTAATATCTATTGACTAAATGAGTTGCAGGTGATTGACGAATTACAGAACTAATGTTGATATCAATGAAGAAAACAAAAACATAGAGAAGCACGCACACACATAAGCAAACCACAAGATAGGATTTTTAAGGTGGTTCAGTCTCTTCCCGAGACTTACATCCACCCCTTGCTTAACTCAAGCAAGGCTTCACTTATGAGAACCTCTGATCTCAATCAAAACACAAGACACCGCTGTCACACAGCTTGTTCCTGCTGATACACAGCTTGTACCAGCTGACACACAGCTTGAATCCGCTGCCTCACAGCTTGACACCTGGTGTAAGGATGAATAGAAATGATGAGAAGGTGGGATGATGCAACAGGACTGAATATAGTCTTTTGTAACAAAGTAAAGAATTCAGCCTGGGACTTAATCACATAAATAACAAGAGTAGACTCCCTGTAGAACTTCCCATCGGATGCCTTCAGCTGCTTTGCTGCTGGAGGTCGCACAGCTTCAAGCCCAGTCTTCCTTCTGCAGCAATGAGAATGCCTTTAGTCTTCTACAGATTTCTGATTGATGGAGAGCCACTTCGTCCTGTAATGTAGGTGTGTTTCTTAGCTTCTGTTCTATGCTCTCTCTGTGTGCTTGCATCCGCGATCAGTTGCCTTCTACTTTTTATGCAGATTCTTTTTCAAGCCTGAAGCTTTTCCCGCTCAAATTCCAGATCGAGCATCAATCTGCTACAAAGCAGGGAGACGGTTAAATCCGATCACTACAATAAGTTTGACCGCTTCTAAGCAAGATTCTCTCCTTGATTCCCGTGCGGAATCTCATCATTTGAACTACCCAACAACCTGCAACAACAATCTGCAGGTTTTAAGGAACCAAAACAGAATTCGGTTAGAGTTCGGTTCTGGACGCTATAACACCCGTGGTCGACCATGACACTGTCCCTAGTCGACAATGAGCAGTGTCCTGATGGCGGTTTCATTCTGGCTGACACTCGCGTCCCCCGTGGTCGACCACAGCCTTGTCGCTGGTCGACAAGGGGCAAATTCTAGATGGCCGTCAGTTCTGTCTGATGCTCTGTCTGTTCTGTGGTCGACAAGAAGTGGGGCTTTGGTCGACAGCCAAGGCACATGCAGAAGACGGATGACTTGAAGTATTTCTGGCTGGGTTCGTTGGTCGACCATAACCACTTCCATGGTCGACAAGCGGCCTTTGACACTTCTTCTGATTTGTTGATTCCACTTGGATTTCAGTGGACCTGAAATTACTTAACTTATCAGAAGTAACTTGAACTATCAGATTTATATTGAGTTAATCAAAAACATTGTTTGTCATCATCAAATAGTCATGAGTCCATTACTTTGAAGGAACAATCAAACCACTTGTATTTGTTATGAAACAAGATAGAACTTGATTAATCAAACATATCCTATTGTCATCATCAAAACCAAGGGATGCACAACATTCTCCCCCTTTTTGATGATGACAACCATGAGTCATTGTGACAAACAACAGATTATAAAATTCATTTGATATTGCATTCAAGGCTATCATAGCACAGATTTCATTCAGACAATTCGTTTGATGTGCCTTTCAAAAACTATAGCACTAATTACATGAGTGACTCAAAAAGGATAAAGACACTAAGGACACGTAGACAAATTAAACTTGACATCTAGACACACAACTAGACACACAATGACACATAAAGTCCTATCTCCCCCTTTGTCAACAGCAAAAAGAGGATCATTTAAACAAGCCCTCTGAGGAGGATGAGGAAGTCTCTGGCTTCACGTTCTCTTCCATGCGATCCAGCTTGTCAACAATGTGGGCATAAGAGAGCCTGAGCTTCTGGATCTCGGAGATAGTAGCATTGTGATACTTTTCATTCTGCTTGGTTGTGAACTCTATGCGGTTTCCCATTTCTTCTGACACTTGACCTAAGGTGCCAACTAGTCTGTTGAACCGAGAACTAGCATGGTCAGTGTGTTCCTTTTGCTTGATGAACCTGGCCTCCATCTGTTGTTCCAGCCTTTGGACTTTCTGCTCCAGGCGCCCGGTGGCAGCATTCATATTCTCTTGAAAGGATTGGAATTGGGTGGTGAAAGAGGACAACTAGGATGCTATCTGGAGAAGCACTCCGTGAGACTCAGTGTTGGAGGTGAAGGATGGTGGTGGAGCAGAAGTAGATGGAGTGGAGGTAGGTGGAACTTGGGTAGGTGGAACAGAATGAGATGGAGCTTGGGTAGGTGGAACAGAAGTGGATTGAGCATGAGTGGCAGTAGTGCCTGGATGCCAGGGCACTATAGAAAGGGAAGATGGAGGATGGGCAGTAGTGGTGGTAGTAGGGGTAGCTTGAGGCACCACAGGTGGAGGTGTGACAGTAGGGCTAACCTGTATAGGTGTATGTGGTGGAGAAGAGGGTGGCAATGGAGCCTTGGATTTGCCCTTGGATGGTAGAGTGCGCTGAATTTGGTCTCCTACCTTCTTAAACCCCAAAAATGTGGTCACGAAGTGAAAGTTGTAGACGTGCCATTTGGGAATTACAATGCGCGGAGCGTGAGGAAATGGTATTTTTGCTGCTTCCAGAATGGTAGATATGTGGGCAGCAAATGGAAGAGAATTCTGGGGATAATGTAGGATGTTTTGGAAGGTGTTTAGGATGAGCGTTATGAGGTGAATGGGTTGACAAGTGATGAGGCCATGGAGCAAAAATAGATGGAGGCGACTTACTTGATCTCTGGCGCCTCCTCTTGGTTGGATAATGGTGGTAAGAATGTGATGAAGCAATCTATGAAGAGGAGGGAAGGTGTTGGCATTCAGATACTTAGGGAGAACCTCAGGAGCTGGCTGGCCAGTGACGACGGTGTATGCAGCTCGGAAGTCAAAATCCTCAGGATGGAAGACGGCACCATGTCTGGGAATAGTCAACGCTTTGTGGAGCAGTTTGACGTCGAGGCGGACGACGATGCCTTGAACTACGGTGTAGACCTGACCATCCACTATTTGCAAGTTGTGGTAGAATTCTTGCACAAGCTGAGGCGAATACTGAGTATGTGCCGAGACAAACGCTGTCCACTCTTGGGCTTCAAAAATTGGCAGTAGTTCTGGGAACATCTCCATCAGCTTCTCATCAGAGAAATCAACAATCCTTGGTGGCAGAACGGTCCGTGGCTTGAGAACTCCTGAAACTGGATGGACGATGGGTTCTTCTGAAGCTGGTACCTTTCTGCCTGAGTCAGCCGCCTCAGCCGTGGTCGACTTTTGAGGGGCTGATGGCGGACCCTGCGCGGCCCTCGGCTTGGAACGCTTGGACGGCTTCGAGGAATCGGCAGGGGCCTTCTCTCTTGTTCTCTTGGTAGGCCGCGGAGCGTGCTTTGGAGACATGGTGGAGGGATGCGAGAGAGAGGCAAGAGAGACCTGGAGAGGAAGAATGCGAAAGAGGTACAAGACGGCGGATGAGAGAAAATTAGGGACCCAGCCGTGGCAATTTATAGGGTAGGGCAGTAGGGCTGGGTCTAAAAAAAAATAGGATAGTGAACCATCACGATGCAGAAAACGAGCGGTCAGGATTTAATCAGCATAACTCAAATTTTTGGAAGATATTAAAGTGTACTCCCTTTCTTTAATAGAACACTTATGGAACCTTTCCACCCTTATGCAACGACCACCTTGTGACCAAATAGAGTGGGTATTGTGGTTCAATGAATTTGAAAGTATTGCACCAATAAATTGACTCCCCATATCCAATTTCTTTCACATGGCTCCTTGAACTTATAATATATTTCAAGAGATAATTTGACTAACTATGCTAGCTGAACAATGTTTTGTACTTTTATTTGCATGCTATGCTGTAGGTCAACCATTTTCTCTGCCTTTGTGATAACTTTTTGAATCATTTGAGAGCTGTGGTCAGGTTTATCACATGCTTTTCTACACGAGGAGACACGCTTTTTACACGCCAGAAACCCCGGCTACTTAGCATGCCTAACCATTCCACTAATAACTGGGACGCACCTTTTATCCGTGAGGATATACGTTTATCAGACGCCAATATCCCCAGTTACTCAGTATGCCCAATCAATATTTTTGAAAGCAGCAGAGTTAGATTGGATCTTCATGACACACTTGTCTCCCATCTATTGTTCAGCCAATTTTTTTTTGCTTTGAGATGGAGAACAGTAGTTTCTCAGAACGCAATCCATTGCTCTACCAAGAAGGCAAAATTATGCCGTATTCCATGTACATACATGTTATATTTGAGTTTATTTTTACTGTCCAACACAGACACAGGTAGAGAAACAGTCTCATTACTAAAAATCATAAGTCCTCAAAATCTTGTGACAGAGTCATAGTTATGGTTTGAATTTATTGCAGTAGTACAGTTCAAATTCTCATTACTACACTCAACCTCTACTCTTAATGATTACCTTGGTGATTTTATTGAAAGATATGGTTAGGTTTTTCAATGTTTTATCAAGAAATGAGTTTACACTTTTTCTCCCCCTCAATTTGTGAGTCCTTGCTGAAGATAAAAAAATGGTGGCCATGAAGAGATATAGAGACAAAAGGGATGGGAAGTATGGATAAGGATGAATGAGTGAAGAATCTGAGCACAAAAGTTCACTTAGTTCAGAGGATTTCCTAGCAGAGCCAGCAGCCTTTTTAGATCCATTTTCCCTTGTTCAGATCCTCTGTCGACCATAGAGTTGCCTTTGGTCGACCTCTGTGCTGTCACAGAAGCTGCCTGATGAGTAGTCACCTGTGGTTTGCTTTCTGACAATTCTGTTGTCGACCATGGGACCGCCTGTGGTCGACAGCTACGAAGTCACAGAACCAACTATTTCCTGTCCTGATGCCTTGGTCGACCAGCGCCTTGTCTGTGGTCGACCACAAGAGATAATCCGTAGTAGAACCAGGATTCTGCAGAACTTGCTGAAGTAGCAACCGACACTAGACCTCCAAACTCAAAACTTGACCAGTACTAGAGACCTAGTTGACATAACTTAGTACAGAAATGACAGAATCTATACAGTGAACACATGAATATGATTATTTCAAGAATTTTCAGGAGAAATTCTACAAATTCCTAACTCCCTTCTTAGAGTTGAAAATCTGTCATTGTTAAGGGGTTTTGTGAAAATGTCTGCCAGTTGTTTTTCAGTTTCTACAAAATGAAGCATGAAATTTCCTTTGGAGACCTCATCTCTTAGAAAGTGATGACGGATCTCAATGTGTTTTGTCCTAGAGTGTTGAATGGGGTTTTTAGACAAATTAATAGCACTAGTGTTGTCACAGAAAATAGGTGCACATCCAAGATCTACATTGTAGTCTTGGAGTTGATGTTTTATCCACATAACCTGTGTACCACAGCTCCCTACTGCGACATACTCAGCCTCAGCAGTGGAGAGTGCCACAGAATGCTACTTTTTAGAAGCCCATGATATTAAACATCCACCTAATATTTGACAATAACCACTAGTACTCTTCCTATCCATTTTGCAACCAGCATAATCAGCATCTGAATATGAAATCAAATCTAGTTTGCAGTATGTAGGATACCATAAACCCAATTCTTGGGTGCCGGCAAGGTATCGAAGGATACGCTTGACAGCCCCTAAATGTGATTCTCTAGGGCTAGACTGATATCTAGCACACATGCATACACTAAACTGAATATCTGGCCTTGAAGCAGTTAAATATAGCAGGGACCCGATCATACCTCTGTATTTCTTGGCATCTACCATGTTACCTTTTACATCAGCTTCCAATGTTGCATTTGTACCCATGGGTGACTCGATTGGTTTGCAGCTTTCCATGCCAAACTTCTTCAACATCTCCTTTATGTACTTGGATTGATTTATGAAGTATCCTTCTCTACATTGTACGATCTGCAATCCAAGAAAAAACTGTAAATCACCCATTAAACTCATTTCAAACTCATTGGTCATTAAGTTTGCAAATTCAGTACATAAAGAAGCTTCGGTAGACCCAAACACAATATCATCCACATAGATTTGTACAATTAGTATATGCTTACCTTGGGTCTTGGAAAACAATGTTTGATCAATTTTACCTCTTATGTATCCCTTCTTGGTGAGGAAGGAGCTCAACCTTTCATACCAGGCCCGAGGAGCCTGCTTTAATCCATACAAAGCTTTATGCAATTTGAAAACATGATTAGCAAGTTCATCATTTTCAAATCCAGGGGGTTGTTCCACATAGACTTCTTCTTTTATTATTCCATTTAGAAATGCACTTTTTACATCCATTTGTTGTAGTTTGATTCCATGAGATGCTGCAAAGGCTAACAATATCCTGATGGCTTCTAATCTAGCAATTGGAGCATATGATTCTTCAAAATCAACCCCAAATTCCTGGTTGTACCCTTTAGCCACCAGCCGAGCCTTGTTTCTCATTACAACCCCTTCTTCACTTAGCTTGTTTTTATAGACCCACTTGGTTCCAATAACGGGGTGAGATGAAGGTCTAGGGACAAGACTCCACACCTGATTTCTTTCAAATTGATTTAGTTCTTCATGCATAGCATTTATCCATGAGTCATCTTTTAATGCTTCCTCAACTGATTTCGGCTCTATTTGGGACACAAGTGCAAGCTGATCTAGTTCATTGATTTCTTTTAACTGAGATCTAGTCTTCCTAGGATCATGAATTCCACCAATAATGTTATCTAAGGGATGATCTCTAAGAAGTCTCAAGTTGTCAAGATTGTTACCTGAGATGATCTCTCCTTCGGTCTGATCATTAGAATTACCTTGGTTTGTTTCTTGATCTTGTGCTTCTTCATTCTCCTTCGGTTCTTCTTTGTCTTTCAGAAATTCTCCATCTTCTTCCTCCTTGCTGACCTGTTCATTTTTAATCAGATCATTAACTTCATCAAATGTGATATGAGGGGATTCTTCAACAATTTGATCTTTGGTGTTGAAAACCCTATAGGCTCTTGATCGGTCAGAATAGCCCAAGAATATTCCTGGATCACTCTTCGGTTCAAATTTGTCCAAGACCCTTTTTTCATTGTTATGAATAAAGCATTTTGACCCGAAAATTCTAAAATGAGCTAGGGATGGTTTCTTACCTTTGAACATTTCATATGGTGTATTTTCACTAGCCGGTCTTACCATTGCTCGGTTTACAATGTAGCATGCTGTGTTGACTGCCTCTGCCCAAAATCTCCTTGGAAGTTTAGCTTCAACCAGCATGGTTCTAGCCATCTCGACAAGAGTGCGGTTCCTTCTCTCCACAACTCCATTTTGTTCTGGAGTCCTTGGTGAGGAAAATCTGTGGGTTATGCCCTTGTTTCTGCAGAATAAGTCAAAGTCAGAATTTTCAAACTCCCCCCCATGGTCAGATATGATTGTACACACTTTGGACTTGCCATCCTGCTTCATTCTTTTGTAGAATTCCTGAAACTCAGAAAAAGCATCACTTTTATGAGATAGAAATATTACCCATGTGAATCGAGAGAAATCATCAACTAGTACATAACCGTATCTCTTACCACTAAGACTAGCAGTTCTTGTTGGGCCAAAAAGGTCCATGTGCACAAGTTCTAGTGGTCTAGAAGATTGACTTTCAGTTCTACCTTTGAATGATTTTCTTGTTTGCTTACCTTGGGTACATGATTCACATACTTTGACATTTTGAGCAAACGAAATTTCAGGCATACCAAGAACCATTTTATTCTTCACAAGTTTATGCAACACCCTATAGCTAACATGCCCTAGCCTTCGGTGCCACAGCCAGGTCAGGTCCTCTTTCTTGGCGGTTAGGCACAGGTTGGAGTGGGCTGGATCATCCAAGTCTATTATGTAGACATTGTTTACTCTCTGGCCCATAAACTTGACTGTATCTGAATTTGGTTCAATAATCTTGCAGATCTTGGAGTCAAATATTACTTTATGGCCTTTGTCGCAAAGCTGACTGATGCTCAGCAAGTTATATTCCAGTCCATCTACCAGCAGTACATTTTCAATACTGTTTGAGGAGTTCTTACCTATTTTACCTGTCCCGATGATCTTACCTTTGTTATTTCTCCAAAGGTTACATAACCTCCATCTTTTGAGCTTAGTTGGGAGAACTTGGTCTTGTCTCCCGTCATGTGTCTTGAGCAACCACTATCTAAGTACCACTTATTGTGCATGGCTGCCAGACATTCCTGCATCATGAATTACACAGAAATTTTTGGACCCCAATGGTACCCGGGTCCAAGATAACTTGTAAAATTATGAAATTGCTGTAACAATCCTTTGGGAACCCAGATTTTGTTAGAGCAGTTTAATTTTTCGTCTCTGAACTTGTTCAGATTGGGTGGCTTTTGTTCTAATGTTTCTTTAATCTGAATCCACCTTTTTGATTTCCAATTTTCATTTTGTTTCACCTGAGAAAATCTGTGGTTTCTGTTTGCGTGTCTGGTCATGGTCGACATCTGGTGTGTCTGTGGTCGACCATTGCTTTTCCAGAAGCCAGCGCTTGTTCTGGCAGTTCCTCTGGTCGACATCTGGTATGTCTGTGGTCGACCACTGCTTCTCCAGACGCCAGCGCCTGTTCTGGCAGATCCTCTGGTCGACAGAGGAGGGGTCGGTTGTCGACCAGCCTGTCTCCAGACACCTTGTTTTCCAGATTTATGTCCTTTAACTTGATTTAGTACTTGGTTTGTTTGGTTATTTCTGTGAATTTGAGTTTCTTGTCTATTATTTTTAAGCTTATGTTGATTGACTGTTTTCTCTTTAATGTTTCTCTCTTCCTTGGTGACATTATTCCTTTTGGAGGAGCATTCAGCTACATCCTCTTGTTTGTCTTGATATAGATTGATTAGGGGCCCTTTTCCTTTTGAGTCAGCAATCCCAGTTACGGTTTTTATTTGGAATTCCTTTTTAGCCGTAGGATTGTATCCTAACCCTTCTTTTTGAAAGTTTACTTTTATTCCCAAGACAGCATTTAAGTTTTCTTGACCTTTAGTCATTTTTTCCAAGGTTTCCTGTTTGTTTTTCAGTTCACTCTGGATTCTTTCTATTTCTTTCAGAAGTTGACAGTTTTCCTCCTTGAGTGAGTTGTTTCTTTCTTGAGTTACCTTAGTTTGCTGTTCACTTTCTTGAGTCTTTAATTTTACCTCATCAATTGTGTTTTTCAGTGACTCATTTTCTTCTAACAGCCCTTTGACATTTTCTTCATCTGTCTCGTATTGTTTCAGCTTATTTTTCAAGGTGGTGATTTCTAATTCTAGTTCAGTTCTGTTGGCAAATGGGTTGCTGTCATTATTGACCTGATTAAGCTTTTTCTTCAAACTCTTATTTTCCTTTCTAATTCTTTCATAAGCATCAAGTAAGTCTGAGTAGACTTCTTCCCAATCTGAGCTAGAAAAATCTTGAAACGGAGGGATTACCTCAAGATCATCGCTATCTCCTTTGGCCATCAAACAGATGTTTCCTTCTTCTTCCTCGGAAGTTGTTTCCTCCTTACTGCTTTCCTCCTCCTCGCTCCATGTGCTTATCATTGCTTTTTGTTGCTTGCCTTTCCACTTGAAGCTTGATTTCTTAGGAGTCTCTGGACATTCAGCCTTTATGTGTCCTAGTTTCCTGCAGTTGTAGCAGACAAGTTTGTTAGATGTAGTTTTATTTTTATCAAACTTAAACTGAGATGACTTTCTTACCATGCCCTTAGGATTCCTGAATCCCTTACCTTCCTTCCGCAGAAACCTTTTGAATTTTCTTGTTAACATGGCTAGCTCACCAGTTTCCTCACCTGTGCTAGATGAGTTATCAGTGTCAGATAGTTCAGAGGTGCCTATTTTAGTTTTTAGGGCGAGCTGGTTCTTTTTCTTGCCCTCATCTTCTTTTCTTTTCAGATTGACCTCATAGGCCATTAGGGATCCCACTAGTTCATCCACAGTCATAGTGGTGAGGTTCTTTGAGTCCTCAATTACTGTGGCCTTGGTATGCCACATAGGAGTGAGGGATCTTAGGATCTTCCTCACTAATTCCTGTTCCTTGTAGGTTTTCCCTAGACTCTTTAAACTATTCGTTAATTGCACTAGTCTAGCATACATTTCAGAAATATTTTCGTCAGTTTTCATTCTAAACATTTCATATTCTGAAACTAGCATATTTGCTTTTGACTCCCTTACCTCTGAAGTACCTTCATAGATTACTACTAGTCGATCCCACATTTCCTTGGCCGTTGCACATTGTGAAACTCGTGAGAACTCCGTGGGGTGTAATGCGCATTGCATTACGTTCATGGCTCCCCAGTTGATGGTTGATTTTCTGACCTGTTCTCTGGTCCAGGTATCTTCATCTTCGGGCAGCTCGTAGGGTCCTCGGCTTACTACTCTCCACATCTCATGATCTTGTGCTCTCAAGAACACCTGCATACGATTTTTCCAGTATGAGAAATCATTTCCATCGAAATATGGTGGTCTAGTTACTGAGTGTCCCTCAGCCATTAGACTTCTAGAGTTCAGTCCGGCAGGCCTCTCCTGGTTGTTAGACCACATTTTTGGAGAGTCTGGCTCTGATACCACGTGTTGAGTACGGACTGAATAGATCTAGAGGGGGGGGTGAATAGATCTTTCCCCCTTTTTCGATTTAATATCTATTGACTAAATGAGTTGCAGGTGATTGACGAATTACAGAACTAATGTTGATATCAATGAAGAAAACAAACACATAGAGAAGCACGCACACACATAAGCAAACCACAAGATAGGATTTTTAAGGTGGTTCAGTCTCTTCCCGAGACTTACATCCACCCCTTGCTTAACTCAAGCAAGGCTTCACTTATGAGAACCTCTGATCTCAATCAAAACACAAGACACCGCTGTCACACAGCTTGTTCCTGCTGACACACAGCTTGTACCAGCTGACACACAGCTTGAATCCGCTGCCTCACAGCTTGACACTTGGTGTAAGGATGAATAGAAATGATGAGAAGGTGGGATGATGCAACAGGACTGAATATAGTCTTTTGTAACAAAGTAAAGAATTCAGCCTGGGACTTAATCACATAAATAACAAGAGTAGACTCCCTGTAGAACTTCCAATCGGATGCCTTCAGCTGCTTTGCTGCTGGAGGTCGCACAGCTTCAAGCCCAGTCTTCCTTCTGCAACAATGAGAATGCCTTTAGTCTTCTGCAGATTTCTGATTGATGGAGAGCCACTTCATCCTGTAATGTAGGTGTGTTTCTTAGCTTCTGTTCTATGCTCTCTCTGTGTGCTTGCATCCGCGATCAATTGCCTTCTACTTTTTATGCAGATTCTTTTTCAAGCCTGAAGCTTTTCCCGCTCAAATTCCAGATCGAGCGTCAATCTGCTAGAAAGCAGGGAGACGGTTAAATCCGATCACTACAATAAGTTTGACCGCTTCTAAGCAAGATTCTCTCCTTGATTCCCGTGCGGAATCTCATCATTTGAACTACCCAACAACCTGCAACAACAATCTGCAGATTTTAAGGAACCAAAACAGAATTCGGTTAGAGTTCAGTTCTGGACGCTATAACACCCGTGGTCGACCATGACACTGTCCCTGGTCGACAATGAGCAGTGTCCTGATGGCGGTTTCATTCTGGCTGACACTCGCGTCCCCCGTGGTCGACCACAGCCTTGTCGCTGGTCGACAAGGGGCAAATTCCAGATGGCCGTCAGTTCTGTCTGATGCTCTGTCTGTTCTGTGGTCGACCAGAAGTGGGGCTTTGGTCGACAGCCAAGGCACATGCAGAAGATGGATGACTTGAAGTATTTCTGGCTGGGTTCGTTGGTCGACCATAACCACTTCCATGGTCGACAAGCGGCCTTTGACACTTCTTCTGATTTGTTAATTCCACTTGGATTTCAGTGGACCTGAAATTACTTAACTTATCAGAAGTAACTTGAACTATCAGATTTATATTGAGTTAATCAAAAACATTGTTTGTCATCATCAAATAGTCATGAGTCCATTACTTTGAAGGAACAATCAAACCACTTGTATTTGTTATGAAACAAGATAGAACTTGATTAATCAAACATATCCTATTGTCATCATCAAAACCAAGGGATGCACAACACAGATGAGGTCGACGCACAGCTTGGCATCCCTCAGGATAGCTGTTGGTTTGAGCTTGGTGTCAACTCAGTTGTACATTGCGTCGACTCCACTGCCTTGTCGAGTTGCTGATTTGTATGAAGAACTCTCTTGAGCCTTGTTGCGTCGACGCAAGCTTTCATTGCGTCGACCCACTTATGTTGCTATTTTGGCTGCTGTCCTGCTACTTGAGTCTTGTGCGTTAACTCCAGGACTTTCCTGCGTTGACACCTTCTTCTAGTTTTTTTGCATATACGCGGATGCATCGACTCCATGTCAACATTACGTTGCCACAACTCTTGCAAAGTGGTGTTGAGGTGCTTGCTGCGTCAACTCCACATCGTCGTTGCATCGACTCCATCACCGCTGCAGAGGTCAAGACAAACACGAGTCGACTCTGAAAGCCGACACTCTCTTGAAGTCTACTGATTTTTCAAAGTACTCTGTAGAACTTGATTCCATTAGAACTAATGCATATCCAATAACCTTAGCTGACTTCATCTGAACATGTTTCCACACAAATAGGATCTTAAACTTGTTGTGCTTGAGGGTCTTCATGAATTTTCTGCAAACCTGCTGATTTGATAAAAGATGTTGACTTCTAGCTTGCCAAGTCAACTTGTGTCTCCTTTTGAACTGATTCTGGCATATCTAAGCTTCATGAAACTTGATATATGAACTTGAACATTTCTGAAATAAGTTTCTAGATATTCTTGAAATAAATCCTGGCAACCTGTTCTTTATCCAAATTCAGAGATAAAAAGTTGATAAAGTTGACATCATCAAAATCATACTAAGACTCATAAATGAGTCATAGTGTTTGACATCATCAAAACCACCAGGGACACAACATTCTCTCCCTTTTTGATGATGACAACACTATGAGTCATTATGTGACAATATTAACCAATTTTTGAAGCATATTGAAGTTTTGAAACTCAATTTTAAAAAATCAAGATAACACAACATATCACAACATCTCCCACAACATCACTACATGTCACAACACCTCCCACGACATCACCCCCATAAAGAATTAATGACTCATCAAACTATCTCCCCCTTTGACATCAATAAAAAGAAATATGGTTTGATGCCACTTGTGAAAAAAAAGGAGATGATTAGATTAAATAATGTGAAATGAATTTGAAAATTTTCAGGCAGAGTTTTAGACAAAAATAGCAAGGATTTTTGTAAAAGACACATCAAAACTGAGATTGTGAAGTAATTGAGCAATAGATAGTTAATGCATTAGACAGTGAAATTTAGGTCAAGAATTAAGCAAACAGCAAGCAAGAATTGGCCTTGTTACCAATTGAATGAGCTAGCTTTCAGTAGTAATGGACTGTAGTAAACACACTGGCAATAGACAAAGATGATCTTGAATGAATTGAGTGAAATAATTCCAGCAAGCATTTCAAGCAATGATTCCCAAGTGTAGTATTTCATACGAGTTCTCAGTCTGATACAAATCTCATAAATCAGAATTTATCGAATTTTAGACTCTTCTATTATAGAGCTTCTTATGATGTATTCCTTATTTAACTACTTGGTACAAGTTTAATAAATTCTGAGCTTATCAATTAAATTCTATGAAAATTTGTGCACTCTGATTTAATAGAAATGAACCAATTTTTCACATTAACACTCTATTTAACCTCCTTTCATCTTACTCACTTAAATTCAATGGCTTCTTTGTGAGTTGCCAAAATTAGTATTGAGGTTAAACATTCATGGAGTTTCATATTGAATTTCTGGGTTTAGCAGTTTTTCTTTTCTTTTGTCTTTTTGCTACCACATTCTGATTTTCCCTTTTGTTCAACAAATTTTTTAAGAACATTTAAGTCCAGCACATATTTTGTATCTTGAGGATACACGTTATTTAGATGCCAGTATCCCTAGGTGCTTAGTATGACTGACTATCATGCTTCACATTTGAACAGAGGTAGCATTGTCACCTCATGACATATCTCAACTCATTTCATTGATGAGTGAGATATATTTCTCAGTGAACTTGCCACTGCTCTGTCTGGATTTTCATTAAATTTTCTGTAGAGTTAACAGTGGCACCTCATGGCACAGTCCACTAAACTTCAAAGGTCAAGAGACATGGTTTCTCAATTGACCATTGTCATTGCTCTGACATTTGTTGCCCTTAAGAATTTTTCAGATGACTCAAATGTTTAAAGATAATACTTAATGTTCAGTTTCTCAACCAAAGATGCCATGATTTTTAGAACATTCAGATTTCATAAAGTTATCCAGGACACAACATGTAAAAGGTTGGTTAAGGTCTATTAGATATGAACACAGATATTTTCAAGGCATTTATATCTAAACTCAATGAATTAATTAAGCTTAAACCAACTTATTATTTTGGACAACCATAAGACTATATAAAACAGGATCCCTAATTTAGAGTGTATTCAGATTTATGATCTTGGTACACAGATTGGAATCTTCCCGACATTAATGTAATTCAAGGAATTTTAACAAGCAGATGCCAATCATGCAGCAAGCAAAAGGCGTTTCAATGAAGTTTATAATCAGTGAAGCGGACAGCAGATATATGTATTGTTGGGTGCACAACTGGGATCTAAAGGGGGGTGAATAGATCCCCTTTCTTAAAAAATATGCCCAAGTAAAAATTCCAAGTTCAAACTAGACTAAAATGAAGACAGTAGAAGTACTTGCACAGAACTGAACTGAAATACCAGCAATCACTGGTTCATGCAGAGCTAGTGTCGAGCACTTAAACTAACTTCACCTAAAGTACAGATCAAGTGCACAGAAAGATCAATAACCATCAGACTTAAATGCATAACCAGAAATTGGTTCTTGCAGAACCTATGACGAACAGACTACAGGTAATAACTATACCGATCAGAAATTAAATTGCTCAAACAATTATAATCTAGCACAAAACTTATCTTGAATAGTTAGTCAATTCAGTTGGTACTAGGTGGAGGGTTGAGTCCAAAAACTCTCCTCACACAAGGCATACGTGATCACCTTTTGATATACCAACGTAGATTGACTTAACATGAACCATTCAATGATGTAAATGCAAATTTAGGAAGAGAAACAATCACACATCCAAGCCACGATGCACAACTATTTTTAGGTGGTTCAACATGCACTAAGTAGATCTACATCAACCCCCCCACTCAACCAAGTGAGGATTTTGCTGACACACAGCTTAACCCGCTGATCCACAGCTTCGAGGGAACTAGTCCCTTACAACAGCTGATCCACGGCTTCGAGGGAACCAGTCCCTTACAACAGTTGATCCACAGCTTTGAAGGAATCAATCCCTTAGACCAGCTGATTCACAGCTTCAGGGAACCAATCCCACAAACGAGGAACAAATCCTCTGACTGCTGATACATAGCTTCGACGAGGAACCAGTCCTCACGAGGCCAAGGCCTCCGCTGACAAACAGCTTGAGCCGATCTCAAAACAGAGCATCGGAAGTGGTAGGTAGAAATGAAAAAGAACAAAACAAAACGATCAAAGAAAGCAGGAAAAGATATAGCTCTGAAGAACAGAATGACTCTAGATTTGCTCCACGAGTCAATGACTTCAATTGATCTTCAATTTCTCCAAGCTGCACTATGGTATGTGCTCTCGAACTGGGCTTCGGATCTACGAATCTAAACTCTCGATCTCTTTCTCTTTTCTTCCTCTTCTTCTCTCAGATTCTCTCTTTATTCTCTTCGAATGGCTACTGCTTATATCTCTTCTGAAAGCACTGTAACCAGCCCTTTTCTGTAGCCCTTCGTAGCACCCTATTGCAGCCTCCTTCTTTGTAAGGAAGAAGGGTGTGATTTATAGAACTGAAATGGCAGTATTTTGATGAATCTTATCCAAAAAAAAATCCTGCCATTGGTCCATCTATCACAGCAGAATATTCTTCTTTAGGAGCCTTCTTGGGCGGTGCCAAGTGACCTTGGATCATGTGCCAATGATTGGCCTTTGAACATGAGTATGAAACTCGCGTGAAACTCTCGTGGCAAACACAAGACTTCTGTTAGTCACCCTTACCAGCTATTTGTCAGCCTTGTTAGCAATTTGTCACCCTTATCGGCTATTTATCTGCCCTACATATCTATTTGTCACCCTTATCTGCATTCTTTTCTTTCGCCCGTTTCCTTCATTTGTCAACCCTGTAAAGCTATTTGTCACCCTTGTTCATCATTTGTCCGCCTTCGTGAACTATTTGTCACCCTTGTGCTCTTCATCTTTCACTTGTTTCCTTCACTTTGCCATTTATCATCCTTGTGATCTATTTTTCACCCTTGTTCGACATTTGTCAGCCTTGTGAGCTATTTTTCACCCTTATTCATCATTTGTTTTCTTTTGTGGATTATTTGTCTGCCATGTGAGCTATTTGTCACCCTTGATCTGGAACAGCGGCCAGTCTCTTTTACTTCTGACTAACAGCATCTTCAGGATCTTCATCTTTGAACATAATAGATCTTTAGCCCCTTCTCTTTAGATGATCTACGGAGGACTTAGTGCACTTCACAGCGTCGACTCCTCTTCATGGCTTGTTGACTAATGCACACATGCTATCTTGCTTTTGCGTTGACTCCACCTTCATTTGGACATGTTTAGATGATCTTGAACTTCTTGTGCTTGAGGGTATGACATCATCAAGACAAAAACCATGAAATGACTCATAAGTGAGTCATAGTGAGTCATAGTGCTTGACATCATCAAAACCACCACGGAGACAACTAGGGACACAACATTCTCCCCCTTTTTGATGATAGCAACACTATGAGTTGATGTGAATCTAGAGGGGGGTGAATAGATCAATCACCTATTAAAAATTCTATAGTAGCTGAAATAAGTGCGAAATAAAATCGAACTACTATAGTATGATCTGGACACACTTAACTACAACCAGACTAGAACAACTCAAGTAGATCGGTGCTCAATCGATCCTATGCATGCATCTATGCGAAAAAGCGAGAGTAAATTAATCAACCACACAAGACAATATGTTTTTAGGTGGTTCGATCTCGTGCGGAGATCTACGTCCACCCCACACTCAACCGAGTGTGGCTTCACTGCTGACAAACAGCTTGGCCGCCGATCCACAACTTCGGGGAACGAGTCCCTACACACCGCTGAGCCTTACAGTTTATGCTATCCAGAGGAATCCTACTCTGCCGCTGAGGTTTACAGCTTAGCTTGTCTAGAGGAATCCTCCTCTGCCGCTGTCACGTAGCTCGAAGAATTGAGTTTCAGAAAATAAATGAAGAAAACATAAAATCAAAAGACAATGAGCGGATCAGCTCTAGTTCTGAACTAAGAGACTGATAATAAAAGCTCTCACAAACACTTCTCTCAAGGCTCTCTCACAGATCTTCTCTCTCAATCTGACTTGATCGTGCTTGCTCTTCCTCTCTCTGCTTGTATCTCTCTACGAAGGCTCTTCTTTCGTCAATTATCATCGTACTCTGCTCTCTCTTACTGCATCTATGTATATGGAGGCTTCTGAAAGATAGGTGCGTGGAAACCACATTTCCCACCCAAGTTTTTTGTCCAGATCTAAATTTTCACAAGGCCATATGGCAGCATTAGGATTTGAAATATTTCCACGTGGCATGAGCAGTGCTGTCTTCAGCCATGGATCACGTGCCCTCTTTAAAGTTTACGAACCCTCGTCTTCATTCTCTAGACTTTCGTCAGTGAAGTTCCTGTCAGTGAAGTCTGATTTTCCTCTTTAAAGTTTACGAGGCGATGACTTATTATGTCTAATGCAACACTTGCACCGAAGCAAAACTTCACCGAGGCAAAACTGCACTGAGGCAAAAATGGCAACGACCTTGACCTACCTTTTCATAGAAGATGCACCGACGTAAAATATGCACTGACTCTAAGCCACATGAGACGCAAGGTGAGACGGACACATGCACCGACTCTATGTATGCATGAAAGCAATACTAGCATCGACGTTGAACAGTGAATTGCACAGACCTTAAGTGCATTGTGAAATAGTGATATGCATAGACCTGGTGACAAGCATGCACCGACTATATTGCACTGACCTTGCTAAGACAAGACATTGCACCGACCTTGTTTGTGCTTCCTTAGACATAGAATGAGACGCAACCTTTGACGCAACACATGCACTGAGATGCATATGCACATGTTAACAGAACATTTTTAAGTACAAATGAGCAGACATTATTTATGTGATTATCTAACATATAAAGCATGTCAAAATACACAACATCATTATGATCAAGATAGAGTTGCAAGATAGAGTTGCCAAAGTCAACTCAGTAGTCAACTAAGTCAACTTAACTATTGCCAATCAATCAAAACACATTCTGCTGATCAACCCCAGAGGCGGCCCAGCATTCTCCCCCTTTTTTATGATGGCAACACCCCCAAAAAAATGCTGGCAACTCCCAAAAAAATGCAAGAGAAATGATGTATTTTGATGAGACATGAAGCACAGTCATATATTAACAATAGCCAAATTCCTCCTGAATAAGTGACTCCTCCCCCTTAATCAAAATAGCATGAAATCTTTCTCTTCCCTTCTCTCCCCCTTTACCAACAAAATCTCTCCCCTATAAGCACCTATAGAATCTCTCCCCCTTTACCATCAGCAAATAAGAAGTAAGGGAGATAGGGGAAGATAAGAAGGGATGCAAGAAGAGGTAGGAGACAGAATAACACTCTATGCAATGGTTTAGAGGATACGTAAATTATTGGACAATTCTTTAGATATAAGAATCAGTCATTGTGCAATCTTGATAGATATCAGGTTTAATAGTTATAGAAGGTAGAGTGAATTCACTGACTTTCTAAAATAGGGTTATAGAATCTATTTATAGCAATGAACCTAAATCACATAATCATGATAGACTAGATTAAGACTGTATCCTACTGATTTTATATTCAATGAGTGTCCTGGAGAGTGACCTGAATATGTATTGAGATTAAACAATTGACACTTAGGAGATTTGAATTTCAAGGGTTATAGCAAATCTTTTTCACTTCTTATTTTGAATCTGAACTTGGTGAACAGACATGTGTCATTTATACCGTTGACATTAAGGGTACACGTGGGTTAGACGTCAGTACCTCCAGTTACCAAGCATAAACTACCATATCTGTCTCTGATCAAAAAACTATACAGGTGATTTACACCTTTGACATTAAGGGTACACGTTTATCAGACGCCAGTACCCCCAGTTACTCAGTGAAACCAGCCCTATAGATTTGACCATATGAACAGAGCTAATATGAATCACTTCATGACATGAAATCCTCTCAACTTCTTTGATGGAGGGTTCAGTTTCTCAGTGCAATTCAGTCATTGCTCTGCCACTTTATTCATTTCTTTTATAGATTATTTTATTATTGCTGCCCTTTTTAATTTTCAAAGTGACTTGTTTAAAAATAATACACTTTCTGATTTTCTCAGCCTAAACTTCACTAAGTCTGTCATTTTCAGATACAGTGAATCTCTTATCTATCATAGTGATGAAAGAAAGGTTGAGAGATATAAAATGTTTTCTACCACCTTATTTTCTGAAGATAGTCTTTAGACTCTACAATTTATTAAGATTAAATCGTCAGTTCATTCAAGGAGCACATCTGATTCTTATAAGGGAAGACTTATGATAATTTCTGCTCAAAATGATGAACCAATTGCAAGACTGTCATCCATTCAGACTGAGAAGATTAACACATGTGTACAAATTCAGCTCATGAGGGATTTCAAGAAGTAGGTATGGCACGAAGTCCAAGAAATAAGTTTATATGATGCCAAATGATGCGATTGGTACCACATGATGAGAATTTCTGAGAATGACGAGAGAGTAGAATGAGTTGAACTCAGATCAGACTTTACTTAACTCCCCCTGACATCATGATGCACCGACCTTACCATGCATAAAGCGGACAATGCACCGACTATGCATGTGTATGGTAGATAAATGTACCGACCTGTTATGTGAATTAACATAAGGTGCACTGACTTACATGCTGCTTAGACACAAGGTGCACTGACCTTGTATGCAGAATGCTCACACTGTGCATCGGCTAAGTGCAAGACATGCACTGACATATACTCGGTGCACAAACATGCATCGAACTCAAATGCTCATAGCAAAGAACTGCACCGACCTTAGTATTGCATATGGCAAGCTCAACTGATGTGTGATCTAGAGGAAAAACTCCCCCTATCTATATGCAATCTTATTTAACAATGCATCTATGCACATCAATTATTCAAAAATTCAGGAATGTTTATTCAGAGATAAGCTGACGCATATTTATTTTCAGACCACTACAAACAGCAATTCAAGCAAGAATTCTAAGTCAATTATCATGAAGAAATTTACACAAGCCTAATTCTCTTCTTAAGAATTTAAATCTTTCATTTACCAAAGGCTTTGTAAAAATGTCAGCAATTTGTTTTTCTGTTTCAACAAAATTCAATTCAATTTCATTCTTGCTTACTACATCTCTAAGAAAGTGATGCCTTATTTCAATATGTTTAGTCCTAGAGTGATGAACTGGATTTTTAGTCAAGCATATGGCACTAGTATTATCACATAAAATTGGAATGCATCCCAAATTTGTCTGATAATCATTAAGTTGGTACTTAATCCATAGTACATGGGCTACACAATTTCCTGCAGTGACATACTCTGCCTCTGCAGTGGATAAAGCAACTGTGTGTTGCTTCTTGGAGGCCTAAGACACTAGGCAGTCACCTAAGAACTGGCAATATCCACTAGTGCTTTTCCTATCAATCCGACATCCAGCATAGTCTGCATCAGTGTATGCTAATATGTCTAGCTCACACCTAGCAGGGTACCAAAGACCTAGCTCTTCGGTGCTTGACATATATCTAAAAATCCTCTTGACAGCACAAAAATGTGACTCTTTAGGATTGGCTTGAAATCTAGCACATAAACACACAGTAAACTGAATATCAGGCCTAGACGTAGTAAGGTAGAGAAGGGATCCGATCATACCTCTGTACAGCTTGTTATCAATTGGTTTACCTTTGGGGTCATCATCAAGACTTGTTGATGTACCCATTGGTGCTGTAATCTCCTTGAGGTTTTCAAATTTGTATTTCTTCAGCATATCCCTTATGTACTTGGACTTAGTGATGTAGGTTTCTTCTTTTGTTTGGGTCACCTGCAGTCCAAGAAATAATTTCAGCTCACCCATTGAGCTCATCTCAAATTCATGTGTCATCAAATCAGAAAATTCTTTACACATTATTGGGTTAGTTGAACCAAAGACTATATCATCCACATATATTTGAACAATGAGAATGTCTGGATGACATACCTTTGTGAACAAAGTTTGGTCAATTTCACCTCTAGAAAACTTCTTATCTGTAAGAAACGTGCTGAGCCTGTCATACCAAGCTCTAGGAGCTTGTTTCAGATCATAGAGAGCTTTATTCACTTTATAGACATGATTTGAAAAATCTGAACATTCAAATCCTGGAGGTTGTCTTACAAATACATCATCTTTTATTTCTCCATTCAGGAAAGTAGACTTTACATCCATCTGCTGAAGGATGATTCCTAATGAGCATGCATAAGCTAATAAAATCCTGATGGCCTCTATCCTAGCCACAGGGGCATATGACTCTTCAAAGTCAATACCAAACTCTTGATTGTACCGCTGAGCTACCAATCGAGCCTTATTCCTAACAACATTTCCTTGCTCATCAGTTTTATTCCTGAACACCCATTTAGTTCCAATGACAGTCCCATGATCAGGAGGTGGAACTAGGTGCCATACCTTGTTTCTATCAAATTGATTCAATTCCTCGTGCATGGCATTGATCCAATACACATCATTAAGGGCACTGTCAATGTTCTTGGGTTCAACATGAGACAGTAAAGCAAAGGTAGTTAGTTCATTCTGAGCTCTAAAATAACCTCTGGTCCTAGGAGGTTCATGCAAGTTACCAGTTACATTATCTACATGATGATCTCTAAGAAATCTGACATTGATAACCTGATTACCTTGACCCTCATTTGCCTCCCCCTGAGTACTAGGCTCCTTTGCATCTTCATCATCAGATTGATCTGCAGAGCTTCCTTCTTTCAAAATTTCTCCACCATCTTGTTCCATACACATACCATTTTCAGGTTTAGTAATGATTTCATCAAAGACTACATATGGAGACTCTTCAACTGTTTTAGAATTTAAGTTGTACACTCTATATGCTCTAGTGGTTTCTGAATATCCTAGGAAGATTCTCGGATCACTTTTAGGTTCAAACTTATCAAGGTCTCTTTTAGCATTGACATGAATAAAGCATTTACAGCCAAACACCTTGAAGTAAGTAATTGAAGGTTTCTTACTCTTGAGAATTTCATATGGTGCTTTCTGGGTAAATGGCCTTACCATGGCTATGTTAATTACATGGCATGCAGTATTGACTGCCTCAGCCCAAAACCTCCTTGGTAGGTTACCTTCCACTAGCAGTGTACGAGCCATCTCCACAAGTGTTCGGTTCCTCCTCTCCACTACTCCATTTTGATCAGGTGTCCTAGGTGAGGAGAACCGATGATTGATTCCACTACTTCTACAAAAGTCATCAAACTGTGAATTTTCAAACAAATCATCATTCTAACGACCCGAGATCCGAACACCGGGAAGGCCCGATAACTCGAATCTCGAACCGCCACCCACGAGCCCGAAGACTCGGAAAGGTTGAAAGGATGGTGTGGAGATGCATAAGAATCCAAAAAAATTACAAAATAGTACAGTTTATATGAATAAACAGGAAATAAATAAATTTCATTATTTAAATTACATGGTCCACAATAATAACAACAGCAGTCTAAAAAGACAGTAGTCCACAACTAGTACAGTCCAAAGAGAAAAGTACAACTACATGGGGCATACCCCGGAACTGGCAACTGGTAACTAACCCTGGGCACCTGAACCATGTGGAGTCTCTGAAGCACTCCCCTGAAGCCGCGTCTCACCTGAAACACGGAAAACACGCAGGGAATGGGCCTCAAAACACAAGGGTCAATAGGGATCATCCGTGGGGTGAACCCAGCCTCGGAGTATGTTTCAAGCCATGGCTCAGCAGTTTGGCGGTGATGCTGGCGAGGGCTCATCATTCAGGGGTGGACCCAGCCGTGCTGTGAGGGACTTCTTGTAGTTTCATCCACCCTATTATGAGGGCCTGCCAGATCCCGATGTAGCCAGGCGATGGCTTGATGAGATGGAGAGAGTGTTCAGTTCCATGCGCTGTGCTGAGGAGGACATGGTGATGTTGGCCTGTAACTAGTTGTAGGGTACGACTCATGATTGGTGGTCTTCGGAGTGGAAGATGTCCTTTCGGTCTCGTTCCCTTCATGAGATCGTGTGGAAGGATTTTGTTACGGTCTTCGAGCGTACTTTCTGCCCATCCTACGTTGGTACGCAGAAGATGCATCAGTTTTTGGAGTTGGTTCAGGGCGACATGTCAGTATTGCAGTACATGGCTCAGTTTATGGAGTTAGGCCATTATGCTCCTTACATCATGGAGCATGAGGGAGTGAAGACCGAGTAGTTCGTGCAGGGTTTGAGGCAGGAGCTGAGGCACCTCCTGATGGCGAACGCTGCTACGGATTTGGAGACAGCGTCTTGTGTGGTGGCATCTTTGGAGCTGGATATGCAGAAGGTCCGAGGACAGGGAGGCCTGGGGCAGTCCCAGTCAGGGTGCAGCCAACAGTCGGCTACCCAGCAGCAGGGCTCCTTTCAGCATATGACAGGTGGTTCAGGAGCGCCGACACCGGCAGAGTCGGTGACAAGATCTGCGTCCTTTGGCTCCAAGGTCAAGAAGTTTTTTAAGAAGAGTTTCTATAAGAAGCGCAAGGACTAGAGGCAGGCGTCATCGGGTAGTCTACAGCAGCCGGTCCCTTTTCAGCGTCAGGGATCAGTGGGTGGATCGCGAGGAGGGTGTCCCCGGTGTGGCGAGTCGCATCCAGGCAGGCAGTGCACGGCGTCGGTAATTTGTTTCAGGTGTGACCAGCCAGGGTATATGGCATGTGACTACCTCAGATGCAGCAGCAATAATAGTTTCCTCCATAGCAGCAGTACCCTCAGCAGCAGAGGCAGTAACAGCAGTAGGGGCAATATCCGCCACTGCCCAGGTCAGCAAGTGTGGGGTGCAAGCAAAGATCCCGAGGCCAGATTACACACATGACCAAGGCAGAGACAGTGGCGTCACAGCTCGTGGAAGGTACTATTCATATTTTGGGTTGTGCCGCTCGAGTTTTATTTGATTCTGGCACGTCTCATTCGTTTATTTCGGAGGATTTCACGCTGAGTATCGAGGAGCTGGTGACCCAGTTGTCCTGTGATTTGGTAGTGGAGTTTCCTTCAGGTGATTTTATGATCACTTCGTATTATTTTGATGAGGTTCCTATGTGGGTTGAAGGGCGGAGTTTTTCGGCCAGGCTTTATGAGTTGCCGCTTCAAGATTTTGATGTGATTTTGGGCATGGATGGGCTCGAGGCACATCATGCGTTGGTGGATTACGGATTGAAGAGGGTTTATTTCCGGCGGCTTTGTGGACCCACCTTCTATTTCTAAGGTATTAGGTCTTCCTCTTCCCGCTTTCTTATTTTGGCTATTAGGGCTCGTCGTTTGCTTGACGCGGGTTGTCAGGATTTTCTCGCTTCTGTGGTCGTGGCAGACCGGGCGGAACATGATGTCGAGGACATTCCGGTGGTGTGTGAGTTTCCCGATGTTTTTCCCGAGGAACTACCTGGATTGCCTCCCCAGCGGGAGATTGATTTTATGATCGAGATTGTGCCTGGTACGGAACCTTTGTCGAAGGCTCCTTACCGTATGGCTCCCGCTGAGTTGAGAGAGTTAAGGGCGCAGTTGTAGGAGTTGCTGGCCAAGGGGTACATTCGTCCTAGTTTTTCCCCTTGGGGTGCGCCAGTGTTGTTCATGAAGAAGAAGGATGGTAGTCCGAGGTTGTGTATTGACTACCGGTAGCTGAATGATGTGACCGCTAAGAACAAGTATCCGTTGCCACAGATCGATGATTTGTTCGACCAGCTTCAATCTGCTCGAGTGTTCTCGTGGATTGATTTACGGTCCGATTATTATCAGTTGCGGATTCGAGAGTCTGACGTGGAGAAGACCGCGTTCAGCTCGAGATATGGGCATTATGAATTTCTGGTGATGCCGTTTTGGCTCACCAATGCCCCCGCAGTGTTTATGGATTTGATGCAGAGGGTGTTCCGTCCTTACTTGGACCAGTTCGTGGTCGTGTTTGTGGATGACATCCTTGTGTATTCGCAGTCTGCAGATGAGCATTCATATCATCTGAGGGTAGTGTTGTAGACTTTGCGAGATCACCAGTTGTATGCTAAGCTCAGCAAGTGTGAGTTTTGGCTTCACGAGGTGCACTTCTTGGGGCACGTGATTTCTGGTGATGGTATTTCCGTGGATCCAGCCAAGGTTGCGGCAGTGACGCAATGGCCGAGGCCAAGGTCCGTGATGGAGATTCGAAGTTTCTTGGGGCTTGCAGGCTATTATAAGAGATTCATTCAGAATTTTTCTCGTGTTGCAGCCCCGATGACCAGGCTTACGCGGAAGGATGTGCCGTTTGTCTGGACTGGTGAGTGCGAGTAGAGCTTTATGGAGCTTAGGAGGTTGCTCACCTCGGCACCAGTGCTAGTATTGCCTTCTGGATCGGGAGATTTTGTGGTGTGTACAAATGCTTCCGGAGGTGGGTTGGGTGATGTGCTGATGCAGCACGGTAGAGTGGTGGCTTATGTATCTCGGCAGCTAAAGTCGCATGAGGAGAACTACCCTACCCATGATCTTGAGTTAGCGGCTGTGATCATTGCATTGAAGATCTGGAGGCATTATCTGTACGGTGAGAAGTTCGAGGTGTTCACAGACCATCAGAGTTTGAGGTATGTGTTAACCCAGAAGGACCTTAATCTCAGGCAGAGGTGATGGATGGAGTATATGAAGAATTATGACTTCACCCTATCTTATCAGCTGGGCAGGATGAATGTCGTTGCCAATGCCTTGAGCAGGTGTTGGCACCAAAAATGTGATCGTCGTTGACCAAGCCATAAAGACGAATGATGCGGCCTGCTGAAGCACGGAAGCTGATAAAGATCAACATACTGAAGACTTCTCAAGCTGCCAGAGCCTCAAGTCACCCCATATGAATGCCAGGGACTTCACCTCAGGAGAACCGAGATGAACTCACAACCAACCGGCAGTGCGACCAAGCCTGCCCAATGAACCGACATTGACTCCGTCGTGCCGTAAACACTATACTCGTTGTCCGACCAAGGACGACGGTCTACCCAGTGGCTACCCACCTCATGAAAGATTCTCCTGTGATGAAAGAGTCCCCTTGGCTCTTCAGAACGGAGGACCGAAAGCTCTGTCGGCAAAAGATCCCGGTCACCCGGCACGGGTACGGCTTCCCGCCCGGATGGGCCCCTTAGTGGCCAAATGATCGCCCAGCTCAGGCGGGACTATCCCTGGTGTTATCCCACCCTCCAAGGAGCTTTGAGCACAAGCCAGACCGAGCCAGCGACACTTATCTGACGTGAGACGGAACCTCCAGGCATGTGATATCTCTTCTCGGATCTGGAAAATGCGTCTCCCTTCCTTGAAACTACTTCCAAATGCCGCCGGAAATATGGCATCTTTGGTGACATTTTGAAGCTCAGGCCAAACATCTAGTTCGCATGGTTCCTCTAGATCATACAACTTCTTCCATCTACTTACTAGCTCAATACAACAAGCGGAAATTACTGGCAACATGAGCTTCAATTTCTCTTCATGAAAGGCCGGATTGATAATTCTTCTGTGCGTTGCCCACTATTCTCCATCATATCTTGCAAGGCCCGTGGCTATATACCATGCAACAGAATCTGTTCTTGGCTTTCCAAAGTGATCACACTTGTTGGACAGAACCTCATAGGTCTTGAAGATGGGAGAGAAATGTGTGGGGGTTCTGCAGGTTTAGAAGAGGCTAGGAGAGGGGTGTGAGAGTTGGAGATGAATGGATATCAAGTTAGGTGGATGTTGGGCAGGGTATGGGCAGGTTTTACTAGGTTCAGGCATTTTGGAAAGAGGGAGGGTCGACCCAGGGTGATGGGGGGGTCGACCCATTCTACCTGCAGGAGGGTGTATTGATCTGGGAGGGAGGTGGGTCGACCCAGTGTGTGGGTGGGTCGACCCATCTATCTTGCCTGATGGGACAGAACTCGAAAACGGGACTCTGTTTTCAGACCTAAACTCTGCAGTCGTCTAAGGAAGCTTGTGAGGTGACGACGTGGCTGCATGGGCCATGGCGAGGGACGAATGAACATGCTTTGAACGGTGGCAGGCGGCCAGTGAGAGCGAGGACGGAGGGGACATGGCGGTCTTGGCGGATGATGGCTTCTGGAGGCAACGGTGCTACAGTGGTGGCCTTGTTGCTGCCACCGTGATGGTTAGCGAGGTGGGCTTGAGTGGCCTGCGCAGCACGCATGCAGGGGACGTCGCCGGCTTCACGGATGTACTGTGCACGTGCATGGGCCGTGGGTGGGGCGGCGTCGACCATGGGAGGTGGGGTGCGCAGAGGGTAGCAAGGAGTTGGGTGAGGAGAGGAGGAAGCGGGGGGGGGGGGGGCGATCGTGAGTGGGGTGGCATGGGTGTGGTGCGGCTGGGGAGGCGGATGATGGGCTTCACAGTGCTGCAGAGGGGGGGGTTGGTCTGACCAAAGGAGGGGAGAGGGGGCACCGGCGTTGCCCCTGTTCCAAACAGGGGATCGACCGCGGGTTAGAGGGGGAACAGGGGGAGGGAGAAAGGGCCTTGGGGTGGGTTGTACGTGAGTGTGGGCTTGTGAGAAGAGGCCAAAGGAAGGGGGGAAGGTGAGAATAGAGGGATGAAGGGATGAAGATGGGGTCCCCAGTGGTGCTAAGGTAAGAGAGAGAGGCTTGGGGAAAGGGGAGGGTGAGAGAGACGCAGGGAGTGGAGCAAGGGAATGGCCATGCAGAAGATGTTAGAGGGAGAGGGGGGGGGAAGAGGGGTGACTACAGTTGCAGGGAGAGAGGGGGCTGAGGGCCGGAGGAAGGGGGTGGGATAGCTTGGCCAAACTGTGGATGTGAGGGAGGGGAAATGCAGAAGCAAAGGAAGGGGGGGAAGTGGAGTAGGAGGTCAGCGGCCTAAGGGGGTTTGCAGAGAGACTGGGAAGGAGAACAGAAGACAGATAGGGGAAGTGAGAGAGATAAGAGAGGGCTAGAGAGGGGCCGCCTGCAAAGTGGGAAGTTTGGTGGGAGAGAGAGGAGGTAACGTGGGGGAGAAAGAAGGGGGAAGAGAGAAGAGGGGGGGGAGGGGGTAAGGGCCCCTCGTGGAGGCTTCACATTGTATTCCAAAAATTTTGTTTTCATTCTATTCTCCATCGTGGGTTTACATGGGTATAAATAGAAAATATGGGGAGGGGAAAAGACACTTGGGAATCCCATGGGACATGGTTTCCACGAGGAGTCCCTCATAAGTGGTCATTAGTGCCTAGTTATATATGTAGATTATATTAATCTATTTACTCCTAATAACAACATAAAGCTCACATATTAGGCCCATTTATCATTTTATGTTACCCATGAACATACAACTCTTAAACGTAGTATAGTTTGATAGTTGCCAGTGCCGTCTCGGTGATTGTCCGCATCCGCTTTGTCGATCCCTTCGGACTCCTCGACTCGGAGAAGGTTCGGCCTCAATCCTTGATTCTTGAACCGATGATCCCATCAAACTCCTCCGCTTGGAGGAGGTTCATCCTTGAACCTCATAGCTCAGGATCCCGGTTGGTTGGAGCAACCCGATTCCCTAAGCTCTGATACCATTTGACGTGAGACGGAACCTCCAGGGATGTGATATCTCTTATCGGATCTGGAAAATGTGTCTCCCTTCCTTGAAACTACTTCCAAATGCCGCCGGAAATATGACATCTTTGGTGACATTTTGAAGCTCAGGCCAAACATCTAGTTCGCATGGTTCCTCTAGATCATACAACTTCTTCCATCTACTTACTAGCTCAATACAACAAGCGGAAATTACTGGCAACACGAGCTTCAATTTCTCTTCATGAAAGGCCGGATTGATAATTCTCCTGTGCATTGCCCACTATTCTCCATCATATCTTGCAAGGCCCGTGGCTATATACCATGCAACAGGATCTGTTCTTGGCTTTCCAAAGTGATCACACATGTTGGACAGAACCTCATAGGTTTTGAAGATGGGAGAGAAATGTGTGGGGGTTCTGCAGGTTTAGAAGAGGCTAGGAGAGGGGTGTGAGAGTTGGAGATGAATGGATATCAAGTTAGGTGGATGTTGGGCAGGGTATGGGCGGGTTTTACTAGGTTCAGGCATTCTGGAAAGAGGGAGGGTCGACCCAGGGTGATGGGGGGGTCGACCCATTCTACCTGCAGGAGGGTGTATGGATCTGGGAGAGAGGTGGGTCGACCCAGTGTGTGGGTGGGTCGACCCATCTGTCTTGCCTGATGGGACAGAACTCAAAAATGGGACTCTGTTTTCAGACCTGAACTCCGCAGACGTCTGAGGAAGCTTGTGAGGTGACGACGTGGCTGCATGGGCCATGGCGAGGGACGAAGGAACAGGCTTCGAACAGTGGCAGGCGGCCAGTGAGAGCGGGGACGGAGGGGACACGGCGGTCTTGGTGGATGATGGCTTCTGGAGGCAACGGTGCTACAGTGGTGGTCTTGTTGCTGCCACCGTGATGGTCAGCGAGGTGGGCTTGAGTGGCATGTGCAGCACGCATGCAGGGGACGTCGCGGGCTTCACGGAGGTACTGTTCACGTGCATGGGCCGTGGGTGGGGCGGCGTCGACCATGGGAGGTGGGGTGCGCAGAGGGTAGCAAGGAGTTGGGTGAGGAGAGGAGGAAGGGGGGGGGGGGCGATCGTGAGCGGGGTGGCATGGGTGGGGTGCGGCTGGGGAGGCGGATGATGGGCTTCACAGTGCTGCAGAGGGGGGGTGTGGTCTGACCAAAGGGGGGGAGAGGGGGCACCAGCGGTGCCCCTGTTCCAAACAGGGGATCGGCCGCGGGTTAGAGGGGGAACAGGGGGAGGGAGAAAGGGCCTTGGGGTGGGTTGTACATGAGTGTGGGCTTGTGAGAAGAGGCCAAAGGAAGGGGGGGAAGGTCAGAATAGAGGGATGGAGGGATGAAGATGGGGTCCCCAGTGGTGCGAAGGTAAGAGAGAGAGGCTTGGGGAAAGGGGAGGGTGAGAGAGACGCAGGGAGTAAAGCAAGGGAATGGCCATGCAGAAGAAGTTAGAGGGAGAGGGGGGGGAAGAGGGGTGACTGCAGTTGCAGGGAGAGAGGGGGCTGAGGGCCGGAGGAAGGTGGTGGGATAGCTTGGCCAAACTGTGGATGTGAGGGAGGGGAAATGCAAAAGCAAAGGAAGGGGGGGAAGTGGAGTAGGAGGTCGGCGGCCTAAGGGGGTTTGCAGGGAGGCTGAGAAGGAGAACAGAAGACAGATAGGGGAAGTGGGAGAGATAAGAGAGGGGCCTCCTACGAAGTGGGAAGTTTGGTGGGAGAGAGAGGAGGTAATGTGGGGGAGAAAGAAGGGGGAAGAGAGAAGAGGGGGGGGGGAGGGGGTAAGGGCCCCTCGTGGAGGCTTCACATTGTATTCCAAAAATTTTGTTTTCATTCTATTCTCCATCGTGGGTTTACATGGGTATAAATAGAAAATATGGGGAGGGGAAAAGGCTCCTGGGAATCCCATGGGACATGGTTTCCACGAGGAGTCCCTCATAAGTGGTCATTAGTGCCTAGTTATATATGTAGATTATATTAATCTATTTACTCCTAATAACAACATAAAGCTCACATATTAGGCCCATTTATCATTTTATGTTACCCATGAACATACAACTCTTAAACGTAGTATAGTTTGATAGTTGCCAGTGCCGTCTCGGTGATCATCCGCATCCGCTTTGTCGATCCCGTCGGACTCCTCGACTCGGAGAAGGTTCGACCTCAATCCTTGATTCTTGAACCGACGATCCCATCATTATCATAGTCCCGAGAGCCGTGTCAGCGGAAAACCCGCGTGATCAAACCAAAGTCATCGAAAGTTCTGAGAATGGCCGTACGTCGGCCTGAAAGCTTTAACAAGGCGTCTCTTCGAGGTTTCAAGGAGCATTGGCGAGATAAATGTTCACGGTGACCCCCGAAATCAACCCCGGACTCATCGGCTGACTCGTGACGTGCGAAGAGCATTAACACGGCGCGCCCTAAACCGGCGCGCCCCCATCTGGTGCCCCTTATTCTGGCGCGCAAAGAACCTTCCACCCGGCGCCCTCCTATTTCAGCATGCAAAGGATGGTGCTCCCTTTCCCGGCGCGCCATTCTCCACGCCGGGTTAAAGACTTCGAATCTGCTACTATATATAGGCAGCCGTTCGATTGATAAAGAGAGATTTTTTTGGAAATAGAAGAAGAGGGGCTTTTGGAGAAGAAAAAAAAAGAAGAGAAAAGGAGAAAATCGAGAGGAAAGATAGAGGTCTGAGAGCCAATCATCCTGGGGGAGCGAAAGGGTTTGTTGTAAGTGAAGCAGGGTTCCCCTGAGTGCCCATCACCTCCGTCTTCCCTCCTCTGCCTGAAGCCCTCCGGAGTCGGAGAAGAAGAAGGCATCCCGATACTCTATTCTGGGAACAGGTGGGCGCCTGCGTTTCCGTTGATTCCCGGCCTTGCTTTCTCTCTGTCGAATGTAAGCGAGAGGGGGAGGGATGGCGATGATATGAGCCAACCCCTCCCCCCTTCTCTGCATCATTTTTTTTATCTGCTCTTCTGTGAACTCTCTTGCGAGTAGAATGGTGGCCGTGTCGCGATGCCGGCACCGAACTCGCGATATGTGGGTGGTTTCCCCTCGTCAATGGAATGATAGCATGTGTATATGAATGCACCAATGGGTTGAATGTTTAACGTCTTGTCTTCCTCCTCCATTGCTGTTTCATTCGATAGATGTATATATCTATTAGGGTCTTCCCGTATACGGCTTCGAGATCCCGGTTTCTCCAGATTCCGAACGCGCCCTGGTATGCCATGGGCTACATGGATAACCCCTCCCTGGGTCCTCCGCGCCTGTGCCTGTGCACACGTTTCTCTCCATTTTTATACGAAATCTGACCTTCGCCTCCCCTCCTCTTTGCATTTCTCCGTTGTTCAGAGGAGGCCGGTGACGTTTCTGGGATAGTGAAGTCCGCTTCGTGACTACTGCATTCCAGTCATTTGTGGGTATGCGTGTGTACGAAAACTTTTCTAGTTGCATATCGATCGTCTCTTTCCGTGACTGCTGTTGCATTCTATTCTATGAATGGTAACCCGGTCTCGTGAGCATTAACATCTTAGCCCTCCACCCAGGGAGGGGGGATATTTCCCATCGTTCCACAGAGCTGCTAATTGGCCAAGGGAGCTCCACTCTCGAGTGATGGATGTTTCTCATGAGTCACGAAGCTGACAACAACAGGGGGCTCCAGCCCAACAATCTCAAACCCACAGCCCTTCGGGACCCTGTGGTGACCACGGGGTAAATGCTCCTAGCAGGCTAGTCCTCGGAGCCTCTTTCCCTAAGGGTCTCTCTCTCTAGCAGGTGCAGTGTGTGCTGGAGGTCGCACAGCCCTTGTAGGCCAGTCCTCGGGGTGTTGCTTCCGTCACGAGCTGCCTCGGTCCTATGCTTCCACCCACGGAGCTTTGGTACCCCTCGTAGGCCAGTCCTCGGGGTATCCTATCCGTTGGGAATTTGCTGGCTGTCACCATGCAGACCGGCAGTTTAGGGGCTTACTCCACAAGTGAGTATGACCCCGCTCCTCTCCTGCAACCTTTCAGGTTTAGGGGAGTTGCTGCCCAATTTTTGGCAGGTTTTAGACGATCAAGTCATCTCTGCGGACCGGCCATAATAAAAACATTCATTCTGAATCAGGGACCCTAGTGCTCGAGTATGGACCTCGCACTAGCTCATCACTTCATTCTGGAAGGCTTCTGGACTTCAATTAAACAAGCAATCGGCCCAACTAACTTCAAAACTCTCAACAGAATCTTAGTGAACTTAAATGGTTTCAAAATTCATCAAAAAATAAGCTAAAATAGAGCGGTCCTAATCCGGCGCGCCCTAATACGGCGCAGTACCCCCCCCCCCCCCGCGCCGGATTAACGATAGACTCATATCTTCTTATTTTTCTTTGGCTTATTCCCGGCGCGCCCGAAATCGGCGCTATAATACCCCGATAATTTTTATTGTGCCCAATGTATTTATTAAGCTTTTATTAACTTAAAATTGACTTTTTAGTGAATTAATGCTTGAATTTCAGATTTATAATATTTAATTCCTTAGAAAATAGAATAGTGAAAATTTGACTACCTTATAAAAATCTGGAAAAATGCTAATCAGGTTAAGGACGATGTAGTTAGCAACTTTGTCTTCTGTGATCGACCCAGCAAAAATCCGTAATTAGGGCTAATTAGTGGATTAAGCCCAAAAGTGCACACTTACCTAACCTTTACCTAACCTTAACTTAAAACGTGAAATTAGAGCTTAATACTCAACCAAATGAGCTCAAATCGGTGGCAAATGAAAGGCCACGATCTAAGGATCAATAGCCCTCTATCAATCGAACCCAAACCTAACCCTAGCACATGGTGGCGGCCGAGTTTTGGCTTGGTCAACCTTGGCGGCGCCGTTTTCCAACACCACCTTGCGTGGTCAATTTCTCCCAGCTCCGAAGTCTCCAGAAGCTCTATGAGCTATCAAAATAAATCTCTTCAAGTCTATTTTCATTTGGTGGCTGTGGTGTTCGCATTGGAGTTCGATCCAGGAAGTTCTTGGTCATTTAGTGGAGGTGGGTCGGCAGCCGTCGTCCTCTTTCCTCTCCTCTTTGTTCCATCGATTGAGGTAGGTTTCTTTAACCAAAACCGGCACATGAATACATCAAATTGTTCCTCTCGACGAGCTCTTTCCAGTGGTTGTAAAAGCCCTAAATTTCATTAGGTGGCCAAGGAGATATCGAGGTTCTTCTAAGGTGCTGTCCAGTTCGTTCTTCATTCTAGGGCTTTAAGTTCTCTCTTTGATTGAGGTAGGATCTAAAAGCTCAACTCCAATTAATATACATGGATGTAAGTATCATCATGTTAGCTTTCATTTGGCGTAGAAAGTCCCAAATTTCATTGAGCATGTCTAGAGAAGTTTGGATCGAAGTAAGAGCATGTCTAGGCTTGATTTATGCAGTGTTCTTATGAGTCAAAGCATGATTTCGGGCTGATTTTGAGTTACATATCTTGATCCCCATATAGCATATCATACATGGATGGAATCATCATCGAAGTAGCTTTCTTTTGATATAAGAAGCCCCAAATTTAGTTTTATATATTGAGAGAATTTTACGATTTAGTAACTACATGTCAAAATTAGGGTTTCCCGTGTTCTTGCTTTGATAAATCATGATTTCAGAAAGATATTATGAAATTGATCTTACTGTTAGGTAGTGTTTTTCATTATCTTTCCAACAGTACCAAAAGCCCCTTATTTGGAGTCCGTTTCCATTAGTTATTAGCGTTTTAGTCCAACTCCCTGGCTTGCCCTTTGACCCCCGTTCAGCCCTGTTTAGTCCAGAGGTTATAAGGTTCATTCCGAACCGTTTATCCATACAGTAAGTGACTTAGTTATGATTCTAAATGCTTCATATTAGTATCCTAATGGTAATTAATAAATTAGAAACTCACATGATTAGTGGTTAATTATGTAACTAAATTTATGTTAATTGCATGTCGTTCATCCTACGCGAGCTTGTCCATTCTCCTTATCAACTTGAATCATTCTTTTGGCAAATTGACTTAATGTAAATCTTAATCCTTGATAATTTGACATGGAATTAGGATTAATGTGATTATTAGCTTGCTGGTTAGCTGATGTACTATAGTAAACAGCGTGACCAACTTACCACCTATTAATAAGTCGTTAGCCGATTAGTGTGCTAGTCTTGGTTTTACCCCCGAAAACTCTATCCGGCGGTTTTACCATCACCTTGGAACCTTGTTATATCCCTGTTATGAACCTAATGAACTACCAAAAACATCATTTTATGTGTTTAAACCGTTGGTTAAAGGCTTGGATAGTATCGAACGACGAGAGGCATGCGCGGCTAGTAGTTGACCGCATATCCTCTTCGACAGCCCGATAATGACCGCATATCTGTAATACGGCCCAGTATGGTCCGTATATCTTATCATGGGTCTTAATGTCGTTTGGACATGAGCGGCTCATAATGCACCGTTCATACCTTAGAGCGGCCCACTGACAGCCGTTCTTTCTTGACCTCGCTGGCTGAGTTTCAGCCCAGTTTCTGTATGCACGGCCCTGTGTTAGCCGTACATACCTTGCGCGGCTTCTGTATGACCGCACATCTCTCGGAGATGAGTTTCATCGTGTTTATGTGCTCTTGAATCCAAGGACAAGGTAAGTCCTTTAAATCTTGAACTTCTGGCAGTAATTCCCCCGATTAAATTGGCCATTAAACGTGACTGAATGTCTAGACAATCGTGGGATCTTGGATCCAATAAATCAATGCCAACGCATCATAGGGGCCCGGTCTGGTCCTGGGGAGAGCGCCCGAAAAATTATTGAGCCCATGGGATGTTATAATGACATGGTGAGGCATTGCACCGAGTGCATGACTTGTGTAACGTCTATGACATAAAATCTCTTGTTACTTGTTACTTGATCGTGCTTGAATTAATGTTTAAAATACTTGCTTGTTGGCCAATTCTTTATTACTATCTCCTGTTGTTAATCCTTGTACTTGTTATCTTGTTAATTCTTGACATCATATATTTCTTGACCTTGCAAGATCTTTTTACTACGTCGTTTCATTATATCGTTTCTGTCATTTATTTATTTTATTAGCATGGCATATGAAAATGTAATTAACTTGTTAATCACGTAAACTTGCCTGTTATTTCCTACTGAGCGTCAGCTCATAGTTGTTGTTTCCCCCCTTTCCAGGCTATTTAGGTGACGATGTGCAAACCGATGGGGAAGGGCAGGAGTGATGTCTTGAGTGTATCAGTTCTAGTGTTTTGGCAATCTTATCCTCCTATTAGTTGTACTTTGGAGAGTATTTAGTTTCAGTTATGTTATTGTTGTTAAGTGGTTGTTGTCTCAGTTGTATTAAGTTGGTTTGAGGTTATTGTATTAGTTATGGTTTGTTTTATGATCATTAAGTTATTTCCTTTTCTTAGCACTTGTGTAAATATTTAGATTAGTTCTCTCTCTTTCCTTCTAGCTAGTTTCTAACTGTACGTCCCGATATTCCGCGTCGGGGCGTGACAGTTGAGTTGGTATCAGAGCCCTAGGTTTCACATTCCTAGGTTCTTTAAGTTCTAGGTTATCCCAAGTTCTAGGGTGCTAAGTGTTATCATAGGACCCCTAACCTTGTTAAGTCTAGAACCCGACCTGGTGAGATTGGGTAGAAACTTGGGTTAAGTTCATATCTTAATCGTGTTATTATCTATTTTTACCGAACTTAAGTAACCTATTCCACGTGTAGGCTTTGGCAATGGCAGCTGATCGCGCGGAATGGAGGAACTTGCAGTGCACGGTTCAAGGCCTTACTCAAGCTTTGTAGCAAGTAGCCCAAGCAAAAGCTGCACACCATGGCACCGGCGACTTATATCGGAACTTTCGGGGGATGAATCCGCCGAGATTTGGTGGCTCGACTGACCCAGATGAAGCCGAGCACTGGCTAGATGAAATGGGAAGAATATTCGAAGTGATGCAATGCAGCAATCAAGAGCGTGTCCTTTTATCTACATTCCAACTGGAACGTGATGCACATACTTGGTGGGATTCTATCAAGGTGACTCTCGGTGATCAGCAAGTCACCTGGGAGGAGTTCGAGGGATTCTTTAACAGCAAGTATTTTTCTGATAGAGTGCAAGAGAAGAAGGCAGCGGAGTTTGCGGCTTTGAAGCAGCGAAGTCTATCTGTGGCAGAGTATGAAGCTCAATTTTCTCGGCTATCCCGATATGCTACCCACTTGATATCCACCGAGAAGATGAAGGCGAATTGTTTTCTTAATGGACTGAGGCAGCATTATATCAACCAATTGGCACCGATGCAGATCTCAACTTATTCTGAGATGGTGAGAAAAGCTCAAGTTCTGGAGGATACTCTAGAAATGACGGAGTGAATCCGTTGAAAAGGCACCAAGAAGGAACAACCTACGGGTTCCGGGAATGTTAAACCCGGGTATACCAAGAAGAGGCCCATTAGTGGACCTGGTTCGTGGAGTGGGTCCGGATCGTGGAAGGGCAAGATGCCGAAGCACGAAGACAAGAAGCCTGGCCCTATTGTTCCATTCAAGGGCATGTGCAAGTTTTGTAATAATCTTGGTCACAAGATGGAGGATTGCTGGCGCAAGCTAGGCGCATGTCTGCGATGTAGAAGCAAGGAGCACCGTATCTCTGACTGTCCTCGTTTCTCTGAGCAAGCTACCCCGGCAAAACCTCAAGTCTTCAAGAAACCACAAGGCAAGCTTCAAGCTTTGCATGAAGAGGAAGCAGGAACCGCCGAGGACGGTGGACTCGTCGAAGGTACTCTTATTATACTCGACAAGCCAGCATTTATTCTTTTTGATACTAGTGCCACACATTCATTTATTTCTCAGAGATTTGCTAAGTCTTTAGCTGTGGAACCTGTTTTGATGAATTCTCCGTTAGAAATATCTACACCTATTGGTTCTAGATCGGCAATTCAGTATTTCTATCCTTCTAGCAAGGTTATGATTGATGAACATAATTTTCCAGCCGATTTGGTTTGCATGGATATGAAGGATTATGATGTAATCCTAGGAGCAGATTGGTTGGCTAGATATGAGGCTAATGTTCACTGCAGTTCTAGCTCTGTGTCTTTTACTAGGCACCCGAGACTTTCTTTTCTGGGAGTTAAGCACCATAACTCCGTATCACTTATCTCGGCTCTTCGAGCTGATAAGCTGATGAGACGAGGATGCGAGGCTTTTCTAGCCTTTGTCAGTGCAACCCCTGAGCAGCAGATTGAGATTAAGGACATTTCTATTGTCCGAGATTTTCCTGATGTCTTTCCAGAGGAACTACCAGGACTTCCGCCTGAGCGGGAAGTTATCTTCTCTATTGATCTCATTCCTGGCACATCTCCTATTTCTAAAGCTCCTTACCGTATGTCTCCCGCGGAACTGAGAGAATTGAAGCGGCAGTTGATGGAATTGCTCGAGAAGGGCTTCATTCATCCTAATACTTCTGTGTGGGGAGCCCCTGTATTATTTGTCAGGAAGAAAGATGGTTCGATGAGGTTGTGCATCGATTATCGGCAATTGAACCAGCAGACTGTCAAGAATAAATATCCATTGCCGAGGATCGATGAATTATTTGACCAGATAGCGGGAGCTCAGTATTTTTCTAAGATCGATCTTCGATCTGGATATCATCAGTTGCGGATTAAGGAAGATGATATCTATAAAACAGCTTTCCGCACCAGGTATGGTCATTTCAAATTTATCGTTATGCCTTTTGGTCTAACGAATGCTCCAGCAGCTTTCATGTAGTTGATGAACAATGTATTTCGGCCCTATCTTGATCAATGGGTCGTGGTATTTATTGATGACATCCTGATTTATTCCAAGAATGAAGAGGAGCATGCTGAACATCTGAGGATGGCATTGTAATTATTGAGAGATCATCAACTATATGCCAAGTTCAGTAAGTGTGAATTCTAGCTGCAAGAGGTGTCCTTTCTCGGACATATCATCACCAAAGAAGGTATTTCTGTTGATCCTTCGAAGGTAGAGGCAGTGAAGAATTGGGATCAGCCTACTAGTGTGACTGAAGTGAGAAGTTTCCTAGGCCTAGCAGGCTACTACAGAAGATTTATCCAAGATTTCTCTAAGATTGCGGTAACTACGACAAGATTAACCCGCAAGGAGAACAAATTTGATTGGTCCGAAGATTGTCAACGAAGCTTTAAGACTTTGAAGGAATGTTTGACTACTGCACCTGTATTGGCTTTACCTTCTGGTGAAGGAGGTTTTGTGGTATACACTGATGCTTCAGGTATTGGTTTAGGCTGTGTACTCATGCAGCATGGGAAGGTGATTGCCTATTCTTCTAGACAGTTGAGGAAGCACGAAGAGAATTATCTTGTTCATGATTTGGAACTAGCAGCAGTAGTTTTTGCATTGAAGATATGGAGGCACTACATGTATGGAGAAACATTCACAGTGTTTTCAGATCATAAGAGTCTGAAATACTTATTTTCTTAGAAGGAACTCAACATGAGGCAGAGAAGATGGTTGGAGTACTTGAAAGACTTTGACTTCTCGATTGAGTATCATCCAGGAAAAGGCAATGTAGTGGCAGATGCATTAAGCCGGAAGCCTGTAGCTAGGTTATCAAGTCTCATGTTACAAGAGTGGAGGCTACTGGAACAATTGTCTAGCCTGGATCTTAATATTGACAATGATCGGGTTATGATTGCACAGATTCAACTTAAGCCTGAACTGTTGATGGAAATCAAGTCCTTGCAAGATAATGATCCCGAGCTGGTAGAGATTAAGGGAAGCTTGAGCAGCAGACCTGACTTCATGATGGCTGACGATGGAAGATTGTTATTCCAGGGTAGAACTTGTGTGCCTAATGAAGCTGGAATAAAGAACAAGATTATGGAGGAAGCACATAGATCCCGATATACCATTCATCCTGGAGACACTAAAATGTTCAAGGATTTGAAGAGATCTTTTTGGTGGCCGAACATGAAAAGGGAAGTTGCAGACTTCGTGAGTGGATGTTTGGTTTGTCAGCAAGTTAAGGCTGAACATTTCAGACCGACAGGAAAGTTGAAACCACTTGACATACCCCAATGGAAGTGGGAAAGCATTGGCATGGATTTCATTATGGGTCTACCTAGGACTCGTGGTGGATTTGATGCAATATGGGTGATTGTTGACCGATTGACAAAGTTAGCACATTTCTTACCCATTAAGTCCAAGTGGACAGTTGATGTATTGGTTGCTTTGTATTTGAAGGAAGTGGTAAGGCTCCATGGCATACCAGTCAGCATTGTGTCTGATAGAGACCCCATATTTACTTCACATTTCTGGAAGGGACTGCATGAATCTTTGGGTACTCGTCTGAATTTCAGTACTGCTTTTCATCTGTAGACAGATGGACAGACTGAAAGAACCAATCAGATAGTGGAAGATATGCTTAGAGCATGCATGATTGATTTCAGAGGCAGTTGGAGTGATCACTTGGCATTAATTGAATTCGCCTACAACAACAGTTATCAATCCAGCATCCAGATGGCTCCATTTGAAGCATTGTATGGAAGAAGTTGTCGTTCCCCGTTATGTTGGGATGAGATAGGTGAGAAGCAATGGCTTGGACCGGATCTTATTTCAGAATCGTCACAGAACATCCGTGTTATCCGAGACCGGTTACAAGTAGCCCAATCAAGACAGAAGAGTTATGCCGACACAAGGAGAAGAGCATTAGAATTTTAAGTTGGCGAGCGTGTATTCCTGAAAGTCTCTCCTACAAGAGGGATTCGAAGATTTGGCATTCATAGCAAGCTCAGTCCGAGATATATTGGTCCATTCGAGATCCTAGATAGAGTGGGAGAAGTTGCTTACAGACTGGCTTTACCACCTCAGTTATCTGGCGTACATAATATTTTCCATGTGTCTATGTTATGGAAATATGTGTATGACCCCACTCATATCATTCAGCATGTAGATTTTGAATTGAAGGAAGATTTGACCTATGAAGAAAGATCTATCAAGATTATGGACCGGAAACAACAGCAACTCCGGAATCTTTCTATACCAATGGTCAAGATTCAGTGGAGTCGGCGTGGGACCGAAGAAGCTACTTGGGAGTCCGAAGATACTATGCGGAAGCGGTATCCCGACTTATTCTAGGTGAGCGATCTCTTTCCCTATCTTCCGTATTTAGTGCAGTGAATTTGGAGGAACAAATTCCTTAAGTAGGGGAGGGTGTAATACCCCGATAATTTTTATTGTGCCTAATGTATTTATTAAGCTTTTATTAACTTAAAATTGAATTTTTAGTGAATTAATGCTTGAATTTCGGATTTATAATATTTAATTCCTTAGAAAATAGAATAGTGAAAATTCGACTACCTTATAAAAATCTGGAAAAATGCGAATCAGGTTAAGGACGATGTAGTTAGCAACTTTGTCTTCTGTGATCGACCCAGCAAAAATCCGTAATTAGGGCTAATTAGTGGATTAAGCCCAAAAGTGCACACTTACCTAACCTTTACCTAACCTTAACTTAAAACGTGAAATTAAAGCTTAATACTCAACCAAATGAGCTCAAATCGGTGGCAAATGAAAGGCCACGATCTAAGGATCAATAGCCCTCTATCAATCGAACCCAAACCTAACCCTAGCACATGGTGGCGGCCGAGTTTTGGCTTGGTCAACCTTGGCGGCGCAGTTTTCCAACACCACCTTGCGTGGTCGATTTCTCCCAGCTCCGAAGTCTCTAGAAGCTCTATGAGGTATCAAAATAAATCTCTTCGAGTCTATTTTTATTTGGTGGCTATGGTGTTTGCATTGGAGTTCGATCCAGGAAGTTATTGGTCGTTTAGTGGAGGTGGGTCGGCAGCCGTCGTCCTCCTTCCTCTCCTCTTTATTCCATCGATTGAGGTAGGTTTCCTTAACCAAAACCTGCACATGAATACATCAAATTGTTCCTCTCGATGAGCTCTTTCCAGTGGTTGTAAAAGTCCTAAATTTCATTAGATATCCAAGGAGATATCGAGGTTTTTCTAAGGTGTTGTCCAGTTCGTTCTTCATTCTAGGGCTTTAAGTTCTCTCTTCGATTGACGTAGGATCTAACCACTCAACTCTAATTAATATACATGGATGTAAGCATCATCATGTTAGCTTTCATTTACCATAGAAAGCCCCAAATTTCATTGAGCATGTCTATGTTGTGACCCCTCTATGTTGATGATGTTGACACTTGCTTTATTTCATTGGCAACACCATTGTTTTGATTGATTGGCAACTACTTTTGATTTGATGAAATTGGTCTATCATATTGACTATGTGTTCTTTGCATTGAATACACTGCTGTCTGCATTTCTTACTGTCATGAGTCTATACATCGTCCATTTTGGATAAAGTCCACACACTACACTTCAATTGAATTGGTTAAGGGTGTACAACGTCAACGCATCATGTTACAGCGTCAACGCACTTCATTGGATGTGTGTACAACGTCAACTCACTAAGTGTGTACATCGTCAACGCATGAAGTCTGGACATCAGTCTTAATATTCTAAGTCTGTACAGCCGTTGGCCTTGAACCTCAAAGTCTGTACATCGGTCTGTCAGCAAGTCTGAACATCGTCTGTCTTTGTTAGCGTCTCAGGCATTGGGCTAAGTCTGTACAGCATTCAATGTCTAGAGCTTCATGAAGTCTGTACATCAGACTGTTACAGCAAGTCTGTACATTGTCTGTCTTCCTCAACGTCGTGATATTTGAAGTCTATACATTCATCAGGAGCTTCAAGTCTACACATCACTTCGCTCCATCAAGTCTGTACATCCACAGTGTTACTCAAAGTCTGGACATTGGTCTTCAAACTCAAAGTCTGGACATTGGTCTTCAAACTCGAGGTCTGCACATTGTCTTCGAAACCAAAGTCTCTACAATGGTCTTCACACTTGAAGTCCATACATTCGTCGTGCAGAGTTGATGTCAATACTGTGTCTTTGCTTTTCAAGTCTACACATTGGCCTCCTCGCATAAAGTATATACACTGGACTGTTTGGCAAGTCTATACATCGGCCCTTGTCTTCGATGTCTATACAGCCCTTTAGTTTGCTCAAGTCCATACATTGGCTTCAAGACTTTCAAGTCTATACACTGAAGTCTTCACATTCGCTTGCATTACATGAAGTCCATAAGTGGGCAAAGTCTGTACACTGTCCATGCTTCATGCAGCGTCAACTCATCCTTCATGCAGCGTCAACTCCTCAAGTATATACAATGCTTTCCTTCGCATGAAGTCTTAAAGTGCATTATGTCTATACAATGCTTCTAGGATTTAAAGTCTATACAGCCGTTGTCTCCTTTGTTGAAGTCAACACATTGGGCAAGTCTGTACGTTGCATTCTCCTTCACAAGTCTATACAACGAAGTATATACACTGCAATGTACATACTCAAATCTTATGACTTCATTCTTGATTGCTGAAGGGAACAGGGTCGACGTTGGGAGCTTAAAGCGTCCACGCATCAGTTGACGAAGCCTTCGTGATATCTTCCACTGCGTCAACGCCACAAGCAAGCAGCGTCGACGCAGCAGTTGAAGAAGCATTCAGCTTCACAGGCTATTCCACTGCGTCAACGCCACAATTGAGCAGCGTCGACGCAACAGCTAAAGAGACGAGGCTAATGGGTACTGGAATGCATCACTGTGTCAATGCCACAATTGAGCAGCGTCGACGCAGCAGCTAAAGAGACGAGGCTAATGGCTACTGGAATGCATCACTGCGTTAACGCCATTGATTGACAGCGTCGACGCAGCAAGTCAGATTGCTGTCATTGAGCACGTGAACGGATAACTCTATACATCGGACTAAAGAAGCTAATGAGGGGCACGTGATCCCAGGTACCTGGCTCGTGATCCGAGAAGGACAAGGTATCCAGATGAGGACACATGTACTGACACTCCATTGCATGCTGCCACGTGGTCCAAATTGCTGGGCGGGAAACGTGGAGAGCACACGCCTGCTGCTGTTGCTGCTATATAAACAAGCCTTCTTCCACAGAAGAAATTTGATCGAAAGAAAAGAAGAGAAAGTCTATACAGCAGTGAGCCTTCGATCCACAGAGAGAAAAGAAAGAAGAAGAAGATACAGAGAAGAAGAAGAAGAAATAGAGAACAAGAAGAAAAAGAGAGAGGAAAAGATCGAGAGAGATTAAGTTGAGAGCGAGAGCTGATTGAGAGTGAGAGTGAGAGGTTTTGTATCTCAGTCTCGTGGTTCAAAACCAGAGCTGAGCTTTGCTCTTTAAGAGCTACATTGCTTTTGGGTTTTTATTTTTCATTTTGATTCTGTCTTTCATTTCCGAATGCTGTTTCTTCAAGCTGTGTGTCAGCAGTCTTGCAGTGGTGGTCTCCACTGGACGGGTTAAGCTGTATTTCCCCAGCGGTTGCAGATGATCAGATCCTCTGGTCGGCAAGCTATAGTGCCCAGTGAAGCTATGTATCAGCGGGTTGTCTGGCCAAGCTGTAAAGCCCAGCGGACGCAAGCTGTGCTGCACAGCAGGAAGCCATACTCGGTTGAGTGTGGGGTGGACGTAGGTCGTTGACCGAACCACCTAAAAATCATGTGTGCAGTGTGTTTGTGTGATTGCTTGTGAACTGTGTGTGCTGGTATCCTTTGCTTAGCTTTATTGATTCTATCGCTCATACTTATGTCTAGCTTTCGATATAAGATATGGTGAATGGCTTTCATGGATCGACATGTTGCTTAGCACTTTTCATTTAGCTTTACTGATGCTTGCCTAAATTCCACTTTAGAACTTACTATAGTTTTAAATTAGGCAAGTTGATCTATTCACCCCTCTCTAGATCCACACTTAGTGGAGATAGACTGCGTCCATCTAACCTAACACTTGGTATCAGAGCCTAACTCTTCTGCAGGGACTCATCGCCCGAAGAGAATAGGCAGAGATGGATGCTCGAGGGATGACTGTCGAAGGTCACTCAACAATGAAACCCCCATTTTTTGACGGATCAAACTACGCATACTGGAAGAACCGTATACAAGTGTTCCTCAGGGTTAAGGATTATGAGATTTGGAAGATTGTCAGCAAGGGACCTTATCAGCTATCCCCGAATGAAAATGTATGGACCAAGGAGGAGATCAGAAGGTCCACGCTGAATTGGAGTGCTATTAATGCTATCCAGTGCGCTCTGCATCCTACAGAATTCTCCCGTGTATCTGCTTGCAAATCAGCTAAGGAGATGTGGGATGCGCTGGAAGTAATTCATGAAGGTACATCTCAAGTAAGAGAGCAGAAGGCCAATCTTCTTGTATCTGAGTATGAAACCTTCAAGATGAAGCAGAACGAGTCCATCAGCGAAATGTACGCTCGGCTGACTGTCATAACCAATGGCCTCAGAGGTTTTGGAAAACCTCAGGCAGAGTATGATGCAGTGAGGAAAATTCTGCGCTCCCTGACTCCCAATTGGCACACCAAAGCAACAGTGATGGAGGAGTCAAGGGACCTGCGTAATACTAAAGTTGATGAGCTGATTGGCTCACTAATGGCATATGAGATAAACATGCCAAGGACAGATGAAGCCGAGAGGAAGAAGAAGCCGATAGCGCTGAAGGCTAGTTCCAGTAAATCAACAAAATCCAGCTCCAGCAGCTCTTCATCATCAGAGGAGAGCCTAAATGAAGAAGAAGATGTGACTCGATCTGAGATAGCAATGATGACTAGAGAGTTCATGCGATTTCTCAGAAAGGGAGCAAGACGGTTCGGTCAGAAGAAATACAGTGGTGACCGAAAGGATAAAAGGTATAAATCTAAACCTACAAAGAAAAATGAAGCTAATGTCTGTTATCAATGCAGGAAACCAGGGCATTTGAAAATTGACTGTCCAGACAATCAGAAACATAAGGACAGGTCAAAGAAGAAAACCAAGAAGGGAAGAGCTATGATCACCACATGGAGTGATGAAGATGAAGGCTCTTTCAGCAGCAGCTCAGATATTGAAGCCGAATCTGAACAACCCATTTGCCTTATGGCAACAAGCTCCGAAGATAGAGAGGAGGACACAGATGAGATAATCACTAGATTTGAAAACTTCACAATTACTGATTGGGTAGATGCTTATCATGACAAAGCTGATAGAGCTGATGATATTAGAAAAGAGAATAGGCATCTTAGAAGAAAAATCAACTCCATGCAAAATGATAAAACTTTATCTGATAAAATTGCATGTTTGGAATCTGAGATTGATGAATTGAAACTCACATGCTCTGAAGAAGATGAAATCAAAAATGAGTTAAAAGCTTCTAAGGAAGAGAATCTAAGGCTTGAAAATGAAATTGATGAATGGAAGTTGAAGATTCAGAAATGTGAAAGTGAAGTCAAAATTTTCTCTGAAAAATATGAAGCTGTCCTCAATGTCAACAATGAGCTAAAAAAGGCTATTGATGAACTTCAGAAAGATAATGAGGATAAAATGAAAACCATTGAGAAAATGACCCAAGGAACAGATAAATTAAATGCTTTGTTAGGGTCAAAGGTTAATTTCAGAAAAGAGGGCCTAGGATTTAATTCTAGTGCAACAAAAACATTCGGAATGAAAACAATTTCATTTGTTGCTCAAAAGGAAAAGGGACATCTAATTAGCATGAACTCAACAAATTTAATGAACAAAACTGCTAATCTAAAAAAGACCAGTGCTGAGGAAAAGGGTAAACAAAAACTCAGTGAGCCTAGTAGAGCTAGCACATCTAAGCAGAATCCTAGGGCTCAGACTAAGGTTTAGGGTCAACCTACACAGTCCAGTAAACCCCAGGTCAAGGTAACCCAATCTCCATCAACACCTCCACCTCTTAAGAAGACCCAATACAAACCTGTGCATAGGTCAGCAGGGTTCAAAGTACAGGGGAGACAAAGTGATGCTAGGAGTCAACCCAATTATCTTCATCAACCCAGAGCTCAGACCCACTACAATGCACAACAAACCTACTTCAATAGGTCAGATTGGTGTAGAACTCAGGGTAGGTTTACAGGTCTTGCACACCAGGGTGCTCAATATCAAAGACCTTACAGTATAAATTGGGTCAATGGGTATGGTTACTGGACATCTAGAAATCAATATTTTCATAGCCAGCCCAGGAACTACTATGGCCAAAATTTTGTGGACATACCCTGGCCAAGGCACTGGCACAAAAATAACAACACTGTCAATAATCATGCTGCTGCCAATAAGAAAAAGAACAATAAAAAGAAAAGGAACAACAACAGAAGAAAATCTGTAGGATCCACTGAACAAAATTCATTTAAACAAATGTGGATTCCGAAACATTTGCTTTCCTGCTTTGCTTCTAGCTCATTTACATTGGAGCCCAATCAGTCTTGGGTTCCAAACTTCTCTACCTAATTGTGTATGCATGTATGTCTGACAGCCAAGAACAACTTGTGGTACATGGATAGCGGCTGCTCCAGGCATATGACAGGAGATAAGGCCAAATTTTGCATACTGACTGAGAAAGTAGAAGGCCTTGTCACCTTTGGAAGCAACACAAAGGGTAGGATTATCGGATCAGGTAAGGTAGGTAAGTGTTCTACCTGCTGCATTGATGATGTTATGCTGGTTGAAGGGTTAGCCTATAATCTACTTAGCATCAGCCAGTTATGTGATAAAGGTTACAATGTTTTATTCAATTCTCAATGCTGCAAGGTTTTTGAACCTGATTCTGATATTTTCAAATTTTCTGGAAAAAGAATAAATAATACTTACATGATAAATTTAGATGAAATTCAACACACTAACCTTTGCCTTACTGTCAATAGAGAAGACATAGCATTTTTATGACATCGTAGGTTAGGTCATGCTAGCTACACTGTTTTGCACAAATTAAATAAGCATGGCATGGTTAGAGGACTTCCTGAAGTCTCATTCAAGAAAGAAAACAAAATCTGTGATGCATGCACTCAATCAAAGATAACTAGAAAGTCATTTAAGTCTAGAACTGAAAATCTGTCTTCCAAACCCTATGAGCTGATACATGTGGACCTTTTTGGGCCAACTAGATCTGTCAGCCTATCAGGGAGGAGGTATGGGTTTGTCATGGTAGATGACTTTTCTAGGTATACTTGGGTTTATTTCTTATCTAATAAGAGTGATGCTTTCTCAGAATTTCAGGAGTTCTATGTTAAAATAAATTAGAAAATTGAAAACATTTTATCTGATCATGGAGGTGAGTTTGAAAACTCACAATTTGATGAATTCTGCAGGTCAAATGGAATCAACGACATGTATTCCTCACCAAGGACACCTGAGCAGAATGGGGTTGTGGAGAGAAGGAACAGAACCCTAGTGGAAATGGGTCGTACACTCCTTGTCGAAGTTGGTCTACCAAGGAAATTTTGGGCTGAAGCAGTGAACACTGTCTGTTATGTAATTAACAGAGCCATGGTAAGACCTTCTACCCAGCAAACACCATATGAGATATTAAAAGATAAGAAACCTTCTATTGCTCACTTCAAGGTTTTTGGTTGTAAATGTTTCATTCACATAAATGATAAAAATGACCTTGATAAATTTGAACCTAAAGGAGAACCAGGAATTTTTCTTGGCTATTCTGAAAACACCCGAGCATACAGAGTGTACAATCTGAACTCTAAAACTGTTGAAGAATCTCCACACATAGTTTTTGATAAATCTTTGGCAAATTCTAATGCTGGTCAATGCAGGAATGAAACCAATGGTGAAATTCTGAAGGAAGGAGATCCTGCAGACTAATCCGAGGATGAAGAAGAACATAAAGAGCTTAATGAAGAGGAGCCTACAGTTCAGGGGGAGAAAAATCAAGTTCATTATACTCCAATTGTAAATATTAGATATCTCAAGGATCATCCTGTAGATAATGTTATTGGAAATCTGCATGACCCCCCTAGGACTAGAGGCCACTTAAGAATTCAACATGAACTGAATGCTTATGCTTTTGTATCAAACATAGAACCCAAGTCCATTGACTGTGCTCTCCAAGATGTGCATTAGATTAATGCCATGCATGAGGAGCTCAATCAGTTTGACAGGAATAAGGTGTGGCATTTGGTTCCACCTCCTGATCATGAAACAGTCATAGGGACTAAATGGGTATTTAGAAACAAAACTGATGAAGCGGGGAATGTTATTAAAAATAAAGCCAGACTTGTAGCTCAGGGGTACAATCAAGAATTTGGAATAGACTTTGAAGAGTCTTTTGCCCCTGTAGCTAGGTTAGAAGCAATAAGAATTTTATTGGCTTATGCATGTTCCCTAGGAATAAACCTTCAGCAGATGGATGTGAAATCTGCTTTTCTAAATGGGGAAATTAATGAGGATGTATGTGTGAGACAGCCTCCTGGGTTTGAATGTTTAGATTTCCCTAATCATGTTTACAAGCTCAATAAAGCTCTCTATGGTTTAAAGCAAGCTCCTAGAGCTTGGTATGACAGGTTAAGTAAATTTCTCATCAACAAGAACTTCACAAGAGGTATAGTTGATCAAACATTGTTTACCAAGGTAAGCCATCCAGATATTCTTATCATTCAGATTTATGTGGATGACATTGTGTTTGGGTCAACTAACCCCAAATTGTGTGAGGAATTCTCTCAAATAATGACTGATGAGTTTGAAATGAGCTCAATGGGTGAGCTCAAACTATTTCTTGGACTGCAGGTTACACAAACAGAAGATGGCATTTTCATCTCTCAGTCCAAGTATGTAAAGAACTTATTGAAGAAGTACAAAATGGACAACCTCAAGGAAATAGCTACTCCAATGGGTACATCAACCAGTTTGGATGAAGACTCTAAAGGTAAACCTGTGGACCAAAGGCTATACAGAGGTATGATCGGATCTCTTCTCTATCTTACAGCATCTAGGCCTGATATACAATTTGCTGTGTGTTTATGCTCTAGATTTCAGGCCAGTCCTAAAGAAAATCACTTTAAAGTTGTGAAAAGGATTTTTAGGTATTTACTAGGCACCCAAGAACTAGGTCTCTGGTATCCTGCTAAGTGTGATTTAGAGCTTCTAGCCTACACTGATGCAGACTATACTGGGTGTCGAGTAGATAGAAAAAGCACCAGTGGCTACTGTCAATTCCTTGGTGGCTGTCTAGTGTGTTGGGCATCTAAGAAGCAACACACTGTAGCATTATCCACAGCTGAAGCTGAGTATGTTGCAGCATGTAATTGTGCAGCCCAAGTACTTTGGATTAAGCACCAACTGGCTGATTATCAGATAAATCTGGGATGCATTCCACTTTTATGTGATAATACTAGTGTTATATGCCTTGCAAAAAATCCTGTTCACCATTCTAGGACTAAGCATATAGAGATAAAACATCATTTTCTTAGAGATGCTGTAAATAAAAAGGAGATTGAAATGAATTTCATAGAAACTGAAAAACAAATTGCTGATATTTTTACTAAGCCTCTTGGGAATGAAAATTTTAAGTTTCTTAGAAGAGAACTTGGCTTATGTAAATTTCAGCATGATGAATGATTGTTTAATTACTGTGAATAAAATCTCTGATGTGGACTTGTTTTGATTGCTTGGATAAATCATGTGGATGTGAATGTGGATGAAGAACTGTCCTGTATTGTAGATATTCAGGAGGAGCTTGTCGAGTCTTTGCATGTCCTTGCATATCATTCATTCATGACCTATGCATAAACTCTCTCTCAATTAATTCTTGCCATGTTGCATGCATATAGACAGGGGGAGTATTGCTAGAAATTCAGAGTGGTTTCAACTTTCTTGAAGTCATTCAACCTCTAACTCTGAATACTTGTCTCTGACATTATGGCAATCTGTTGGTCAGTTCTGATTTCTAAGCAGTAGAAAATGGACTTCTTCATTTATAAGAATTTGAATTGTTCAAAGACTGATGTAATGGTTTAAATCTTATAATGGTTGGAGTTTAAAGATTACAATCAGTATATAAGTAAGTTGAAAATTGATAAAACTCTCAACCTCTTTCTTATTTCATGTCAGACAAAGCTAATCATATCTGAAATCTGAAAACTCATCTGAAATCATGTTAGAGAGGTTAAGTATGTGTATTGTTCTTGAACAAGTCATTCTGAAACATAAAAAGGATAGCTAAGAAAGCTATTGAAAACATTAAAAATCATTAAAAATTAGCATTGGCAGAGTAATGACTGATAAATCACTGAGAAACTGAGTGATCCATCAAAGAAGTGGACAACACTCATGTCATGAAGTGTATCAGCTATCTTTGTTTAAAATGTTTAAAACAACAGGCTGGTTTCACTGAGTACCTGAGGGTAACTGGCGTCTGATAAACGTGTACCCTCACACAAAAAGGGGTAACTCAGTTCTGTTGAACTTGATCATAGGCAGAATGGTCCATCTTGTTGAGTATCTAGGGGTATTGGCGTCTTATAAACGTATACCCTTACGCAGAAAGACTTGTGGTACCTGAATGCTCAATATAATCTAATATTGATAATGCTGCTTCTTCAAAAGAAAAGTTCATGAGTGTCAATTTGTTTAGTTTCAATACATGACTTAATTTCTCTAAATATTTTTATGAGACTATGAAAGTAAGATATTACGAAACTGAATCTTTCATGCAAATATGATTCTGGTTTATGTTTTATCATGCACAATGAACTTATCTATTGCTTGTAGTGCATGAACTCCAAATTTTATCATTTTTAAACCAGAACTCTTTCTGACAGCAGTTTCTAATTTCATATGACTGAAGACTCTATGCTTTAGAATGCTTATTCATGAACTACCTGTTCAGAATGCCAGTCAGTTCCTCTCTTGATTCCTCCATTGTCTTTAATTTTTCCCTCCTCTTTGTTGATGGCAAAGGGGGAGAATATTGTCTAGGGGATGTCTAGGGGGAGAATGCATATCTGTCTGAATTCTGAAGTCAATTCTGAATTCATTCCAAGGGAGAGTTTGAGGCAGTGAGTTGCATGCCTTCATAGCATCTGCATGTCAATCTGCATAACACATCATGTCTTTCATCAAACATATATCTATATGACAGGATGTTGCTCTTCAACTTCATATGGGGTTGCCATCATCAAAAAGGGGGAGATTATTGTGACCCCTCTATGTTGATGATGTTGACACTTGCTTTATTTCATTGGCAACACCATTGTTTTGATTGATTGGCAACTGCTTTTGATTTGATGAAATTGGTCTATCAGATTGACTATGTGTTCTTTGCATTTAATACACTATTGTCTGCATTTCTTACTGTCATGAGTCTATACATCGTCCATTTTGGATAAAGTCCACACACTGCACTTCAATTGAATTGGTTAAGGGTGTACAGCGTCAACGCATCATGTTACAGCGTCAACGCACTTCATTGGATGTGTGTACAGCGTCAACTCGCTAAGTGTGTACATCGTCAACGCATGAATTCTGGACATCAGTCTTAATATTCTAAGTCTGTACAGCCGTTGGCCTTGAACCTCAAAGTCTATACATCGGTCTGTCAGCAAGTCTGAACATCGTCCGTCTTTGTTAGCGTCTCAGGCATTGGGCTAAGTCTGTACAGCATTCAATGTCTAGAGCTTCATGAAGTCTGTACATCAGACTGTTACAGCAAGTCTGTACATTGTCTGTCTTCCTCAGCGTCGTGATATTTGAAGTCTATACATCCATCAGGAGCTTCAAGTCTACACATCGCTTCGCTCCATCAAGTTTGTACATCCACAGTGTTACTCAAAGTCTGGACATTGGTCTTCAAACTCAAAGTCTGGACATTGGTCTTCAAACTCGAGGTCTGCACATTGTCTTCGAAACCAAAGTCTCTACAATGGTCTTCACACTTGAAGTCCATACATTCGATGTGCAGAGTTGATGTCAATACTGTGTCTTTGCTTTTCAAGTCTACACATTGGCCTCCTCGCATAAAGTATATACACTGGACTGTTTGGCAAGTCTATACATCGGCCCTTGTCTTCGATGTCTATACAACCCTTTAGTTTGCTCAAGTCCATACATTGGCTTCAAGACTTTCAAGTCTATACACTGAAGTCTTCACATTCGCTTGCATTACATGAAATCCATAAATGGGCAAAGTATGTACACTGTCCATGCTTCATGCAGCGTCAACTCATCCTTCATGCAACGTCAACTCCTCAAGTATATACAATGCTTTCCTTCGCATGAAGCCTTTAAGTGCATTATGTCTATACAATGCCTCTAGGATTTAAAGTCTATACAGTCGTTGTCTCCTTTGTTGAAGTCAACACATTGGGCAAGTCTATACGTTGCATTCACCTTCACAAGTCTATACAACGAAGTATATACACTGCAATGTACATACTCAAATCTTATGACTTCATTCTTGATTGCTGAAGGGAACAGGGTCGACGCTGGGAGCTTAAAGCGTCCACGCATCAGTTGATGAAGCCTTCGCGATATCTTCCACTGCGTCAACGCCACAAGCAAGCAGCGTAGACGCAGCAGTTGAAGAAGCATTCAGCTTCACAGGCTATTCCACTGCGTCAACGCCACAATTGAGCAGCGTCGACGCAGCAGCTAAAGAGACGAGGCTAATGGGTACTGGAATGCATCACTGCGTCAACGCCACAATTGAGCAGCGTCGACGCAGCAGCTAAAGAGACGAGGCTAATGGCTACTGGAATGCATCACTGCGTTAACGCCATTGATTGACAGCGTCGACGCAGCAAGTCAGATTGCTGTCATTGAGCACGTGAACGGAGAACTCTATACATCGGACTAAAGAAGCTAATGAGGGGCACGTGATCCCAGGTACCTGGCTCGTGATCCGAGAAGGACAAGGTATCTAGATGAGGACACGTGTACTGACACTCCATTGCATGCTGCCACGTGGTCCAAATTGCTGGGCGGGAAATGTGGAGAGCACACGCTTGCTGCTGTTGCTGCTATATAAACAAGCCTTCTTCCACAGAAGAAATTTGATCGAAAAAAAAGAAGAGAAAGTCTATACAGCAGTGAGCCTTCGATCCACAGAGAGAAAAGAAAGAAGAAGAAGATATAGAGAAGAAGAAGAAGAAATAGAGAAGAAGAAGAAAAAGAGAGAGGAAAAGATCGAGAGAGATTGAGTTGAGAGAGAGAGCTGATTGAGAGTGAGAGTGAAAGGTTTTGTATCTCAGTCTCGTGGTTCAAAACCAGAGCTGAGCTTTGCTCTTTAAGAGCTACATTGCTTTTGGGTTTTTATTTTTCGTTTTGATTCTGTCTTTCATTTTCGAATGCTGTTTCTTCAAGCTGTGTGTCAGCGGTCTTGCAGTGGTGGTCTCCACTGGACGGGTTAAGCTGTATTTCCCCAGCGGTTGCAGAGGATCAGATCCTCAGGTCGGCAAGCTGTAGTGCCCAGCGAAGCTGCGTATCAGCGGGTTGTCTGGCCAAGCTGTAAAGCCCAACGGACGCAAGCTGTGCTGCGCAGCAGGAAGCCATACTCGGTTGAGTGTGGGGTGGACGTAGGTCGTTGATCGAACCACCTAAAAATCGTGTGTGCAATGTGTTTGTGTGATTGCTTGTGAACTGTGCGTGCTGGTATCCTTTGCTTAGCTTTATTGATTCTATCGCTCATACTTATGTCTAGCTTTCGATATAAGATATGGTGAATGGCTTTCATGGATCGACCTGTTGCTTAGCACTTTTCATTTAGCTTTACTGATGCTTGCCTAAATTCCGCTTTAGAACTTACAATAGTTTTAAATTAGGCAAGTTGATCTATTCACCCCCCTCTAGATCCACACTTAGTGGAGATAGACTGCGTCCATCTAACCTAACAGTCTAGAGAATTTTGGATCGAAGTAAGAGCATGTCTAGGCTTGATTTATGCAGTGTTCTTATGAGTCAAAGCATGATTTCAGGCTGATTTTGAGTTGCATATCTTGATCCCCATATAGCATATCATACATGGATGGAATCAGCATCGAAGTAGCTTTCTTTTGATATAAGAAGCCCCAAATTTAGTTGTATATATTGAGAGAATTTTACGATTTAGTAACTGCATGTCAAAATTAGGGTTTCCCGTGTTCTTGCTTTGATAAATCGTGATTTCAGAAAGATATTATGAAATTGATCTTACTGTTAGGTAGAGTTTTTCATTATCTTTCCAACAGTACCAAAAGCCCCTTATTTGGAGTCCGTTTCCATTAGTTATTAGCGTTTTAGTCCAACTCCCTAGCTTGCCCTTTGACCCCCGTTCAGCTCTGTTTAGTCCAGAGGTTATAAGGTTCATTCCGAACCGCTTATCCATGCAGTAAGTGACTTAGTTATGATTCTAAATGCTTCATATTAGTATCCTAATGGTAATTAATAAATTACAAACTCACATTATTAGTGGTTAATTATGTAACTAAATTTCTGTTAATTGCATGTTGTTCATCCTACGCGAGCTTGTCCATTCTCCTTATCAACTTGAATCATTCTTTTAGAAAATTGACTTAATGTGAAACTTAATCCTTGATAATTTCACATGGAATTAGGATTAACGTGATTATTAGCTTTCTGGTTAGCTACTGTACTACAGTAAACAACGTGACCAACTTACCGACTTTTAATAAGTCGTTAGCCGATTAGTGTGCTAGTCTTGGTTTTACCCCCGGAAACTCTATCCGGCGATTTTACCATCACCTTGGAACCTTGTTATATCCCTGTTATGAACCTAATGAACTACCAAAAACATCATTTTATGTGTTTAAATCGCTGGTTAAAGGCTTGGATCGTATCGGACGACGAGAGGCATGCGCGGCTAGTAATTGACCGCATATCCTCTTCGATGGCCCGATAATGACCGCATATCTGTAATACGGCCCAGTATGTTCCGTATATCTTATCATGGGTCTTAATATCTTCTAGACATGAGCGGCCCATAATGCACCGTTCATACCTTAGAGCGGCCCACTGACAGCCGTTCTTTCTTGACCTCGCTGGCTGAGTTTCAGCCCAGTTTCTGTATGCACGGCCCTGTGTTAGCCGTACATACCTTGCGCGGCTTCTGTATGACCGCACATCTCTCAGAGATGAGTTTCATCGTGTTTATGTGCTCTTGAATCCAAGGACAAGGTAAGTCCTTTAAATCTTGAACTTCTGGCAGTAATTCCCCCGATTAAATTGGCCATTAAACGTGACTGAATATCTAGACAATCGTGGGATCTTGGATCCAATAAATCAATGCCAACGCATCATAGGGGCCCGGTCTGGTCCTGGGGAGAGCGCCCGAAAAATTATTGAGCCCATGGGATGTTATAATGACATGGTGAGGCATTGCACCAAGTGCATGACTTGTGTAACGTCTATGACATAAAATCTCTTGTTACTTGTTACTTGATCGTGCTTGAATTAATGTTTAAAATACTTGCTTGTTGGCCAATTCTTTATTACTATCTCATGTTGTTAATCCTTGTACTTGTTATCTTGTTAATTCTTGACATCATATATTTCTTGACCCTGCAAGATCTTTTTACTACGTCGTTTCATTATATCGTTATCGTCATTTATTTATTTTATTAGCATGGCATATGAAAATGCAATTAACTTGTTAATCACGTAAACTTGCCTGTTATTTCCTACTGAGCGTCAGCTCATAGTTGTTGTTTCCCCCCTTTCCAGGATATTCAGGTGACGATGTGCAAACCGATGGGGAAGGGCAGGAGTGATCTCTTGAGTGTATCAGTTCTAGTGTTTTGGCAGTCTTATCCTCCTATTAGTTGTGCTTTGGAGAGTATTTAGTTTCAGTTATGTTATTGTTGTTAAGTGGTTGTTGTCTCAGTTGTATTAAGTTGGTTTGAGGTTATTGTATCAGTTATGGTTTGTTTTATGATCATTAAGTTATTTCCTTTTCTTAGCACTTGTGTAAATATTTAGATTAGTTCTCTCTCTTTCCTTCTAGCTAGTTTCTAACTGTATGTCCCGATATTCCGCGTCGGGGCGTGACAGTTTAGTTGGTATCAGAGCCCTAGGTTTCACATTCCTAGGTTCTTTAAGTTCTAGGTTTTCCAAAGTTCTAGGGTGCTAAGTGTTATCATAGGACCCCTAACCTTGTTAAGTCTAGAACCCGACCTGGTGAGATTGGGTAGAAACTTGGGTTAAGTTCGTATCTTAATCGTGTTATTATCTATTTTTACCGAACCTAAGTAACCTATCCACGTGTAGGCTTTGGCAATGGCAGCTGATCGCGCGGAATGGAGGAACTTGCAGCGCACGGTTCAAGGCCTTACTCAGGCTTTGTAGCAAGTAGCCCAAGCAGGAGCTGCACCCCATGGCACCGGCGACTTATATCGGAACTTTCGGGGGATGAATCCGCCGAGATTTGGTGGCTAGACTGACCCAGATGAAGCCGAGCACTGGCTAGATGAAATGGGAAGAATATTCGAAGTGATGCAATGCAGCAATCAAGAGCGTGTCCTTTTATCTACATTCCAACTGGAACGTGATGCACGTACTTGGTGGGATTCTATCAAGGTGACTCTCGGTGATCAGCAAGTCACCTGGGAGGAGTTCGAGGGATTCTTTAACAGCAAGTATTTTTCTGATAGAGTGCAAGAGAAGAAGGTAGCGGAGTTCGCGGCTTTGAAGCAGCGAAGTCTATATGTGGCAGAGTATGAAGCTCAATTTTCTCGGCTATCCTGATATGCTACCCACTTGATATCCAGCGAGAAGATGAAGGCGAATTATTTTCTTAATGGACTGAGACAGCATTATATCAACCCATTGGCACCGATGGAGATTTCAACTTATTCTGAGATGGTGAGGAAAGCTCAAGTTCTGGAGATTAATAAATGTGATTGATCATTGTTTGTTTTCATAACTCTATTGCCATGCTTAGCACAGTTACGAACATCATGCCTGCATGCTTGCATAGACCCTCGGGTATATCAAATGGCATTGACGGAGGAACGGGTTACCCCCGATCGAAAGTCTCCGATATGCGCGATGGTGGTCTTCGGACCTACGTCCTCCGCCACATACCAAGGGCCTCCAATTTAATGAACCATGCCTCTCTTACATGATAGATAAACGCATCTCATATGATCCCATCATGCTCACAACATCGCATCTTTATTCCGGCCTCGACAGCCCACTATCTCAGCAATTAATCAAAGATTTTCCCTCCTCGCGGGGGATGTAATTAACGCCATAGCCTTTATGGTATAGCGGACTGCTGGTCCCGACCGAATCTCACTTTCGCCCGACACGGGTCAGAATGAGCGCATAATAAATTTGTCACTCACGTGACTGGCACGCCCGCGTAGTCAATCAGTCAGTTAATTGCCAGTCAGTTAATTGATTGATCGACACGTGAAATAAACCAAATAAACCCAAATGATAATCATAAATAAATAAAAATAAAACCGGAGAGAACGGAAAAATCCCATCGCAAACAGTCTGGCACGCCCGGTGGGACCAGTGTCACCTTTCATCTCTTTGCCGAGATAATTGGGCTTCGAGGCCCTCCCAAATGCTGCTGATCGTTGGTTTGTCTATCTTTGCAGGAGAGCGATGACGACGACTGGGTTGACTGGCGTCGGCTTTGGCCCTTCGATTATTGCCGGTCATGCGCAAGGGTACCTGGCGGTGCCCATGGAGTTCTGCAGTTTCCCTGCCGCTGTTGGCTTCCCCAACTTCTTGGGGTTAGCCTTTGTGGATATGCTAGAAGTGGAACCCTCAGAGCCTGTTGAGGGAACTACAAAGAACATGGAGCATCTGAAGGCTCGATGCCACCACGACTCGCTCAAGACTCCAACCTCGGTCGCCAGCTGCCTGGTGCACCATGCTATCCGTGGGGCCCGCCCCAATGCTGTCAACAGGAGCCCCGGTGGACGTCAGTGCAAGCAGATCCGGAGGAGTATTGCTGTGGTTACCGAAACCCTCTCCCAATCCGGCAAATCTATGATGGTTGGTGGCATGTTCGTCTTCCTCAGCGGACGCGACACGCGGATAGTTCCGGATCGGGTTGTCCCTTCCATCCCCGTCCGCAACTCATATCAAGACCTCGCTGAAAGGAGGGCAGAAAGAGAAGAAGCCGGCCATTACGATCGAGAGAAGTTGTCCCCCAGGCCAAGGAAATTTAAGCAGATGTGGGTCCCCAAGAGGGTCCAACCTGTTCATCAAGCTGCACCTGTCCCCTGCCGTCTTGCTCATGACGGAGGGGAAGAAAAGAGAGGAAGGGGCCTGGCCCCGAAAGAGGAAGAAGTGGTTGCGGACCCTCCGCGCCGTGAAAGTTTTCGGGCCTGCGCCCGTCAAGCCAACGTCCCAGCTATGGGACGAAGGTTCCAACAACCTGCCGACAGAGCCCGGCTAGCTTATACCCCTCCTGTGGGAGGTCGGCAAATGTCCCCCTTGTTACATCAAGAGCGGGGTCAAGAAGAGATGACATGTCTGGTCACAAACTATTTTTGAGGGTTAGGTAACCCCTCGCTTGGGCAACAACGACTGATGCAAGCAGCCGCCGCCAATGAAGACTACTGCCCGTCAATGCCAGATGAAAAAGATGTAGGATAAAGAATGATGGTGTCGTCAGTCGATGACAATGGATATGATAACAGCTTCGAGATCAAAGCCGATGAAGCCGTCCCCAAGCAGGAAGAAACAAAAAGGACTTCTGTGTTCGAGAGGCTGACCTTCTCGCAATAGGCTAAGAGAAGGGCCCACCGACAGAGAAGAGAGATACAGGTTTTTACCTGCAACATGGCTGGTATATCCAACCGATATGGGGGGCTTCCCGAAGACCCCCGCGAGTTGGCTAAATCGGCCGCACGGTCGGGGCCGAATACACGCAGAACAGAAGCAGCAAGGGAGCTCCTGATGATGACTAAGGGAAAAAAACCCTGGGTCTACCACCAGTGGGATGATAAGGCCCCCGTCCTGACCGCTAATGTGGTGACGGCGTAAGAAGAAGACGACATCCCCCTCGACATCCTGCCCGAGGGTACGTCCGGGGAGACAGCAGAAGTTATCCCCACTACAGCCACTAGGGACCCATCCGTCTTGATACTACTTCAGAAATATCGGCAAGAGATAGACTTGCTAAAGAAGTAGCTGATGGAGAAAATTGAACAGTCCTCAGCTTCCAAACCACCCGAAGTCCAGGGTGAATCATCTCGGGGAGCGGTTCGTCATGACGACCCTCCGCCGCTCTACACACTGCCTCAGTCGTCAGAACCAAGCATGGTGACGACGCAACAGCGGCCACCACAGCTCCAGCCGCTGCTACCACCGGTGCTCCCTCAAGTACACCACACACCCCCGCTGCTGCGTCCTCCACAGGCGACCACTCTGGTCACCCCGTACCTACAGCCGGCACACTTCTACCCAGAGCCAGTTGACCCTGCAGTCATGAACCGGATGATGGTGGAAAGAATGATCGAGCTGAAGCTCGCAGAAAGGGGTGAAGGCGACTACGTCGCGTTCGATGCCTACCGGGTGCCATACCCGCAACACCATGCTGCTAAGCGGCTTCCCTTGGGAATCAATAAGCCTCCCAAGTTCGACAAATTCAACGGGAAGGGGTCCCCGAGAGAACACATTGCATATTATATGACTGTCATGGGCGACTTGGCCACCGACGAGTCATACCTGCTAAAATTTTTCGGATCCTCGTTGACGGGGCTCGCATTTGAATGGTATTCCAGCCTCTCGGCTGGGTCGATCAGCGAATGGCCAGATATGCAGAAGAAGTTCAGAGAAAGATTCCATGTTACAGAGAGGGAGGTCACAGTGGCCGAACTCTACTCAACAAAGCAGAGGACCGATGAGACAGCCCTCGATTATATCAAGAGGTGGAGGAACCTCAGAATGAGGTGCAAGCGGCTGCCGCATCAGGAGGACGCTGTGTAAATATGCAAACAGAATCTTAGAAGGGAGGTTCTTGAAAAGATGATCGGAATGGAAATACGATCGTTTGATCGATTGAACAATGTCGTGGCCGAGGTGGAAGCTTTTCTGGCCAGACCTGTCCCTACATCTGCTGCCGGCACGACCCAGAAGGGCAAGGCGGTGGAGCGGCACTCATCGCCTAAAGAAGTGAACGCTCTTGACATAACGGCGTTCGAACAACAGAAAAGTGAAGGTAAGAAGGGAATCACCCCACAGCCTGCAGAAGCCCCAGATGGCAAAGAAGGTCCTTCGCTCAGGGACAAGATGAAGAAGGCCTATTCATTTCCAAAGGACAAGACCCGAGTTCTGTTCGACTAGGTAACAGAATATGGCATGGTCACCCTGCCAGAGCCAAGGAGGCCGGAGGACCTCAAGAGAAAAGAAAGCCCAAGATTCTGCCCCTACCATCAGATGTTGGGGCATCCAATCGAAGACTGCTATGTTTTCAAGGACATCATCGAAGGGATGGCGAAGAAAAATGAGATGGAGCTGGGAGAGTACAAAGTGGATCCTCCGCAGCCACATGAAGCCCCTCGGAGGAGGGCAGGAGTCAACATGATCTCCCTATACCAGGCACTGCCCGAGGAGATCTCTGAGACAAGTACGCGGAGCACCTATGAAGCTCATTTCTTGGAGCCCGCGAAAGAACAGTAGGGATGGCAGTAGGTCCCTGTGAAGCATAAGAAAAGGAGGGCACCCCGCCCGAAAGAGGGGGCACATATCCGTTGTGTTACACCCCGGCCTGCTCCGCCAGTGGTAGCACCCGTATGGATCACTCCATCTACAACTGTCAGAATACCTACACATAATCGGAGGGGACAAACTCCACTGCGAGTGATTAAGGAAACCAATCCTAGGGTCCGTCGACTGCAAAACCTCATTAAGGGGCTAGACGAGTACGCGTAGCCCGAATTGAAGCCCTTGCTGGTGCGGGACCACGTCCTGTGGCAAGAACTAGAGCAGCTCTCACTCGAACAAAAGGAGGAAGCTGAAGCGGCACCCGATAGAGAGGGCAGTCTGTTCTGGGGGCACTCGCCCTCTAAAGCAAAAAAGAAGAAGAGACAAAAGAAGAAGAAAAGGAAGGTCACTAAGGCCGATAAAGTGCAGATTGTCTCCTTTCATACTCTATCAGCACTCTTCAACCTGCCCGGAGAGGAGGAAGAAGAGGAAATTTGTTTCACACCCCATGCTGGGGGAGGCAAGGCCGAGGCTACAACTGCTGCACATGCCACCCGGTCAGGCCGAAGGCGCCAGCCGCCACCCAACCACAACATCATGTTCAGGGGGGAGCAACCCTACAAAACACCTCCGCCGGAGGTCAAGGGAATCCAAATCCCTCCTTTGCTAGGCCTATATAACAAGAGCGGGGGCAAGGGTGATGCGGGACGGGACCACGGACACGACAAGCTCGCGATCGTCCCTTAACGAGGGAAGCGTCGGATGTGCGCGGTTGAGAAACCGGCAATGAGCTAGGGTGGTCGGCTCTCTTTTGCGCCCGGATCGGGTCACGGGACGGCTTCGCTCTCTCTCGCAGCAGTGATATTATAAATTGAAGGCGAGCTAGGTATCCCTACACATGCTCTCTAGTAGCGGCATATAAAGCATATAAAGAATTAAGCCAATGCCAAGTGTAAGGGTGAAGGCGATACCTCCACGCTCTCGACGTGGCGAAGACGGCACCCGGCCAAAGCTCGTACTCCCGGGAACTTAGTACATTATGTTTACAGCAATGCAATTAAGCCCACTCCACGCAGGGAGGTAAAGGGCGACACAAGTGGGCCCGGGAGGATCAAGTTCGGGTTGACGGGCGGTTTCGGGCAATGCTTCGGCTTCACGCGTACTCGTGCTAGTGGGGGCCCATGTGTTGACCGGAGGGGTCGTGTGGGGCCTAATGACTCCTCTGCTGTGGAGACACCTGGAAAGCGCTCCCCTGGGATGGCGAGCAGCTGGAACGACCGCCGGACGCCGGGCGGCCCTCGGACGACGCTCGCGGGAACTCGGCCACGAATCTGAAAATTCTGTTTGCAGGCGCGCGACTTGGAGAAAACTGCTGCTGCGATCAGCCCCGTCGTCGGAATGTGACGAGGTTAGCGCCGTTGGAAAGCTGACTCAGAATACCTCGACGTAGGGGTCTTCAAAAAAAATAATCAGATTTGTATTTCTGATCATGCATTTTACAAGCTTGCTGGAATCTGGCCAGAACTGCAGGGGCAGGTTCTGACTTCTCTGAAGATAGACGTTGACCGGGGAGAAGACCTCCGAATCTGGAAATAATTTCTTAGAAAAGTTGAAGATATCTGAGAGAGGAATCCAGGACTATTTTTGGTTTTCTGATTCGAGACGAAATAGATTTTCTGGGATTTCTTTACTAGACCTGGGTCGGATCTGGGAAACTGTGGGTAGACTGTTCTTGGGAACTTGGACGAAATTTGAAAAATACTTGGAGGGTGAACCAAAAATTAAGAAAATTCCTGGTGGTAGAGGGATGTGGACAGAGCTCCCAGTAAATTTGGGCGACCCAACAGAAATCAAAAGGTGGTTCGAATGGGGTAAACGCAGAGCTGGTGAATAGTAAACAGAACCAGGACAGATCTGGAACTTGGACTTGGATGAAAATCAAAAAATAGCTAAATGATGAATTTTGACGTAATTGTTTTTTTGGGGATAAGGGTTCTAGAGGGGAACCAACCCTGAAATTGTGAACTTCAGAAGACGAAGGGAGTGATAGCAGGAATTCGGAGAAGAAGGGTCTATCCTGAGTAGACAGAACACCGAAACCGTTGGCGACGACGCGTCGGCGGCGAGACGATGGCGGCGGCGATCACCGGAGTTGCTTCAGATGCTGGAGGGGATCAAGGGGGAGGGGATTACACTCTAGAAAGGGGGCTGGAGGTGGAGGAACTAGGGAGAGAGAGGGGAGGGGCTCAAGATCCAATTGGGGGCAAATGCCTTTTTTTCCTTCATTAATTCATTCAATATGAAAAATACAACCTTATATAGGATGCCAACCAAACTCAACCTCAACCCTTGGATCTAGGGATTTGGATTGAAGGGCTGGGATACAATGTGAATCACACATTTAATACATTAGTTTAATCTAATTTAACCATACTTATTCAACCTTGGACTAGATCCATTCAAACACCACCTAATACACACCAACCATGCCTAATAAGGCCAAAAGAGGGGGCGCCCCCTTCATGGGCCTCTCTTGGGCCTAGGCTGGTCCAAGGCCAGCCAACCCAATCCACACCCATGCTTGGTCCATGGGTTCTCCCATCTAGATAGCCCATGAGAGGGAGTGGCCCAATTGGGCCTTAAATGGCTCTTATGGTCCATAAGGGTGGCATAAGGTCCAATATGATAATCACTCCTAATGGACTCTACTAAGGTAACCTAGTAATGGACTTGACATAACAAATGGCCCATTGGCTTGATATAAGCCTTACAAGGAGCCCAAAAGAAAGAAATTACACAATTACAATCTTATACAAGCCATAACACACAAATACACTTCACCCGTGTATGGAAATCGCCTTTGATGCCCCATCAATTCTCCCTGGGTGGGAGGAACTCGACCCCGTCGAGTAGGGGTATGGCTGCTCCGGTACTCCGGCGGATCGGTCACCGTACTAAGTAGTGCGGGTATGCTCCACTCCAAGTGATCGGCACCTGCTCATTCCATATATACTCGATATGCGCACTGCTATGACTAAAGGTGGTCACTCCGAAGGGGCACTCTCAAAAGGAAGGAAACAGCTCGAAGACTCACTAGGAATCACCGCTGAGTCCCTATAGGTGACTGATCCGGGTATAGATGTAGAACCGATCCCATACTCATCGAGTGAGTCGACTCGCTTCACACTCATAAGAGAACGACACGAGCTTGCACAAGACACATGCAGACTCACCATGCACTGACACATGAATGAAAATCACACAAACAATCGACTCAAAATCACCACACAAACAAACCACACAAAGAAAACATACCGACTCAACTATGACCCTAGACACACCTAATGTTAGTCCGACCTGTACATGGGTGATGGCGGACTAGGACACCCGAATGTGTGCCATGCATGCATGTTATGTAACCGGAGATGGGTGGCATGAGGTACACCTAAATGTCCAAGTATGACCCAGTCATGCATGGACGGCCCTTTGGATTTAGGAGACTTGAGAGGGCTAGGAAAGCCGGGTGTGGAAGAGCTGGGTGGTGGTGTATCGTGGACGGGCTTGGTGGGTATGGAGGACCCGGCCCGTAGGAAAGGGGTATGAAAGTGGACTTCCCCGATAAGGTATGAGGGAAGTGATGGGTCACGGGGCCCACTAGAGTAGGGGTAAAAGGGGTCAAAGAATGTGTGACCCCTTGTGGTGGGTTCCCACAAGTCACGGTCCCACGTGTAGAAGTTTTGAAGGTGTGGATAATCACCTTCTTGAATTGTGATGGGTGGGACGGGGACCGTAGGCAAGAAGTATGATTCCTCCCTGAGACAAAAGGGTATGAATTCAGGCTCGTCCGGTAAGGGAAGGAGTAAGAGGACCTCCGTGGTGATACAACCCACGGTGCACTCGGAGGTAATAGACCCTAAGGCCGGATGAGTGAGGCTAAGACTAGTGGGTTGGTCAAAGCCTCGGGCCAAAAGGTGCGTCAACTCCCATTGTGAATCCAATCCCATGACAAGATCGTCCAATGTGTCAACATGGTGACGAGATCGAAAGGTGGTATGGAATGAGTTGACTGGCACTAAAGGTAAGGTGGGGTCCATGGACGGGAAGGGATGTGGGACCAAGCCATCCTTGAGCCATCTAAGAAGTGGCTCGGCTATGTAAAGTGTTCCCGTAAGAAACACGGGTGGCTCGGGCTTTGGTAGTTCCCACTTTGATGGTTTCGAATGAAGACCGGAGGTAGATAACAATGGAGCATCCATGGGTGGTGGAGTAGCTTGTGTCCTTTCCCACCAATCCGAAATCATTTTCTTTATTTCCTCTAAGGAGCGGGTTGGAGGAGGGACCTTGGGGTGGACTAGCTCCTTAACTCTCGGCTCGAGTGTGGGCCTTGGCTCGGTTATAAGCGGGACTTCCACTCGGTTGGAGGTGCTTGAGTGGGTTGGGATGGGAGTGCCAAGGGGAGGTTGGTTGGTGGTGCATGGGCGGGCCACTAGATTGGGGTCACTTTGGGGGGCTTGGACGGCGGTGAAGGGGTGGGATTGGGTAGAGGTGTGGCCCACTTGATTGTGGGTGAGTTGGTGGGGTTGGTGAGTGGAATGACCTCCGTGGTTGGAGGTAGGTGGGCGGGGAACGTAGGCCCTCCTAAGCACTCTCTTCATTTCCCACCATGACTCGATGGGCCTTAGATTCCTATCCTCCCTCCAATATTTGATGTCCCTCCAAGTTGCAGCGGCTTCACCAAAAAGTCACCTTTTGGCAACATCGACTTGCATGGGCCCGTACATGATGTACACCTCGAAGTAATCATCCATAATGGCTTCCCATTCTAGATAGACACTCGGGTCATCGGACCCATAGAAATCCTGGGTTTCGGGCCTCGTGGGGTGGTTCGGGTGGTCCTTCCATTTGAGATAGTATTGCCACCATCCGGGAGTTTGGGACTCCATGGGACACGGGGAAACTAGTGGATGGCCATGCCGACACTCGGACCAAAACACTAGACACGACACTAAGTAATGCAAAGTTGGAATGCACTAACTAATGCACACTAAGGACCCTAGACGTAAACCAAGACTCGGTACGGGGCGGAGACAATCGACCCGAAGGTCACTCGCACAAGTGTGCGGCCTTCCCGATAGGCGTAACCTAACGGTCGGACAACACCTTTTTATATACCGAGTAAAGGGATGTATGCGACCCAAAAATGACTCTTTTTGTTGTTTTAAAAATGTGATGATCCTAAACACGACTTAGACCGACTAATGACTACATGACACTCTTTTTTTTTTTTGAATGCAAACACCCTAGACTCAAACTCGCTCTGATACCAAATTGATGCGGGACGAGACACGGACACGGCAAGCTCGCGATCGTCCCTTAACGAGGGAAGCGTCCGATGTGCGCGGTTGAGAAACCGGCAATGAGCTAGGGTGGTCGGCTCTCTTTTGCGCCCGGATCGGGTCACGGGACGGCTTCGCTCTCTCTCGCAGCAGTGATATTATAAATTGAAGGCGAGCTAGGTATCCCTACACATGCTCTCTAGCAGCGGCATATAAAGCATATAAAGAATTAAGCCAATGCCAAGTGTAAGGGTGAAGGCGATACCTCCACGCTCTCGGCGTGACGAAGACGGCACCCGGCCAAAGCTCGTACTCCCGGGAACTTAGTACATTATGTTTACAGCAATGCAATTAAGCCCACTCCACGCAGGGAGGTAAAGGGCGACACAAGTGGGCCCGGGAGGACCAAGTTCGGGTTGACGGGCGGTTTCGGGCAATGCTTCGGCTTCACGCGTACTCGTGCTAGTGGGGGCCCACGTGTTGACCGGAGGGGTCGTGTGGGGCCTAATGACTCCTCTGCTGTGGAGACACCTGGAAAGCGCTCCCCTGGGATGGCGAGCATCTGGAACGACCGCCGGACGCCGGGCGGCCCTCGGACGACGCTCGCGGGAACTCGGCCACGAATCTGAAAATTCTGTTTGCAGGCGCGCGACTTGGAGAAAACTGCTGCTGCGATCAGCCCCGTCGTCAGAATGCGACGAGGTTAGCGCCGTTGGAAAGCTGACTCAGAATACCTCGACGTAGGGGTCTTCAAAAAAAATAATCAGATTTGTATTACTGATCATGCATTTTACAAACTTGCTGGAATCTGGCCAGAACTGCAGGGGCAGGTTCTGACTTTTCTGAAGATCGACGTTGACCGGGGAGAAGACCTCCGAATCTGGAAATAATTTCTTCATAAAAGTTGAAGATCTCTGAGAGAGGAAGCTGGGACTATTTTTTGTTTTCTGGTTGGAGATGAATTGGATTTTCTGGGATTTCTTTACTAGACCTAGGTCGGATCTGGGAAACTGTGGGTAGACTATTCTTGGGAACTTGGACGAAATTTGAAAAATACTTGGAGGGTGAACCAAAAATTAAGAAAATTCCTGGTGGTAGAGGGATGTGGACAGAGCTCCCAATAAATTTGGGTGACCCAACAGAAATCAAAAGGTGGTTCGAATGGGGTAAACTCAGAGCTGGTGAACAGTAAACAGAACCAGGACAGATCTGGAACTTGGACTTGGACGAAAATCAAAAAATAGCTAAATGATGAATTTTGATGTGATGTTTTTTGTGGGGATAAGGGTTCTACAGGGAAACCAACCCTGAGCTTCAGAAGACGAAGGGAGTGATAGCAAGAATTCGGAGAAGAAGGGTCTATCCTGAGTGGACAAAACACCGAAACCGTTGGCGACGACGCGTCGGCGGCGAGACGATGGCGGTGGCGATCACCGGAGTTGCTTCAGATGCTGGAGGGGATCAAGGGGGAGGGGATTACACTCTAGAAAGGGGGCTGGAGGTGGAGGAACCAGGGAGAGAGAGGGGAGGGGCTCAAGATCCAATTGGGGGCAAATGCCTTTTTTTCCTTCATTAATTCATTCAATATGAAAAATACAACCTTATATAGGATGCTAACCAAACTCAACCTCAACCCTTGGATCTAGGGATTTGGATTGAAGGGCTGGGATACAATGTGAATCACACATTTAATACATTAGTTTAATCTAATTTGACCATACTTATTCAACCTTGGACTAGATCCATTCAAACACCACCTAATACACACCAACCATGCCTAATAAGGCCAAAAGAGGGGGCGCCCCCTTCATGGGCCTCTCTTGGGCCTAGGCTGGTCCAAGGCCAGCCAACCCAATCCACACCCATGCTTGGTCCATGGGTTCTCCCATCTAGATAGCCCATGAGAGGGAGTGGCCCAATTGGGCCTTAAATGGCTCTTATGGTCCATAAGGGTGGCATAAGGTCCAATATGATAATCACTCCTAATGGACTCTACTAAGGTAACCTAGTAATGGACTTGACATAACAAATGGCCCATTGGCTTGATATAAGCCTTACAAGGAGCCCAAAAGAAAGAAATTACACAATTACAATCTTATACAAGCCATAACACACAAATACACTTCACCCGTGTATGGAAATTGCCTTTGATGCCCCATCAAAGGGGGTCCCTTCATTTCTTGAATTCATGAAGATGTCCAAGGGGAAGCAGCCTTGCCAGGAGGCTAACCCTACACCCGGGGATGTTCACCCATAGCTAGCACAATCTGCCGAAGATCCAAGTGCAGATCGAGCTTGTCCCGCAGCAGCTAACAAAGAACACCCAGGAGTCGGTACCAGCCAGAAGGGCGCCTAATCCGAGGAAGATGAAGCAGGTCCGTCAGGGCCCGCAAACCAAGACTTCCCCAAGCCCAGATGGGCTGAAGAGATGAAGCTCTCCAATGTCCGAGCTGGGAGCAGAATAATGAAGCTACTCAAGAAGCTCCCTGCTCGATTTATAATATGGGAGATCCTTTCTTTGAGTGAAGAGACTCGACAGGTGATTATCACTACTCTCCAGATGCCTGCTCATTTTGAGACATGTTTGGCTGAAGCAATGCCGGAGGCTAGCATGACCTTCACTCCAGATGATATGCTGCTACCCACCATCAGCCACAACAGGCCGCTGTATATGAAGGGGCACCTGAATGGAAGGGAGCTGAACAGGATTCTGGTTGATCCCAGTGCAGCGGTCAACATCTTGCCTTATAGGATATACAAGAGGCACCACTTTAACGTGCATCTTGAGAAAGTCGGAGATATGCGTATCGCCGGCTTAAATCAAAAATGTGAAGTGTCAATGGGGGTGGCAGAGTTCACCCTCACCTTAGCAGATTTAACTACGATGGTACAGTTCCATGTCATTGACTCTCGCACCTCGTATAAGGCACTGCTCGGCCGCCCATGGCTGCATGAAAATATGGTGGTGCTATCTACGCTCCACCAATGTATCAAATACAGTCTTCAAGGGAAGGAGGAGAGGGTCTTTGTAGACCTCCACCCGTTCGAGGTATTTGAATGTCATTTGGCGGACGCCAACCTATATACAGGGCCTCCCCAAAAGACCTCTGAAGCTAAGACCCCTGCGGGGGCATCGAGAAGCACATCCGGCGGCAATTGGCATCCACCACCGCCGTGCGGATATGTCAAGCCCAAGGTGGTCTCCCATATCACAGCATCCGGGGAGGTGGACAGAATAGTCCCTCCAGTATTATACGCTGAAGCTAATGAAGTGCGGGTCGGTTAGAAGCATAACCACATTGGAGTCCCGGACGGCCTCACCAAGCCAACTCCTGGCCTTGATAGCCTCACTGTCGAGCCTTTCAAAACTTGGGAGGTGACACTGGAAGATGGACCTAATAGCTTGTTCTATACGGCTGAAGAACACCCTACTCGGGAAGACACAGACTGTAGCCTCCCCGAAGATATAAGCAACCCGCCGGTTCCCATCAAGGGTCTGGCATTCACAACTGAACGGATGGCCAGGATGTTTCAGCAGCAACACATTCCCCCCCATCAGTCTCAAAAGTGCAAGGAAGCTTTCCAGAAAATGTGGTATCCCGCAAATCTGGATAAGGAAATGAGACGCGTCTCTCAACATCCGGGGTTGGGCTTCACCCTGGAAGAATATTATCACAGCGGGCGATACGAGGTGGACACCCTCTCCACTTTCTACCCTGCTGAAGACAGCCCGTCGGGGGCAACCTTCGACGAATATCCAGCAGAAGCTGAATAGACTGACCCGGGGCAACCCGGAAAGCAAGAAACGGGGACCATGACTCCTTGCCGATGTTGGGAACAGGTCTATCCTGAAGAGGCGGCCCCGCAAGTCAAATTTAATACGGATAGCAGCAGTGAAGCCGAAGGTGTTGAAGAAGCAGGGACCTCCCCCTCCTATGGAGTCCTACCAACAAGGACCTCTGCACCTCTTGTGTCAATCGGGGAAGCCTCGACCAGCCCCGACCGGGAGGTGTGTGCCACCGTCAATGGGATTGCCACTCCTATTGAAGATGCAATTGCCCAAGAAGGTGGGATCTCCACACCTTTTACTGCAAGGTTGGGTTGCTATTCCGGCCCAACAACAAGCAGTCGCCGGTTTGGCGCGACTGCAACCCCATCCGCAGCGACTACAGCTGCTCTCTTACCCTGGGAGACTGCAATGGCAGCAGATTTGCTGAAAGAGCAATACATGCGGCCACTATCAAATGAAACGGAGGACTCTCAAGAAGCTCTGGTGGTGTCTGACGAGGAGGTTGAAGTATTCGACCCTCGAGATGGTATTCCAGACTTCGTTGACCTCCAACCGGCACCTCTGGAGATAGAAGACGGAGGCCAAGCCATAGTCGACGAACTGATAGAAGTCAACTTGGGAAATGAGGAGGACACTAGGCCTACCTTCCTCAGTGCCCAACTATCCCCAGAAGAACGGGAGCTGTACACCCAGCTGCTGCTAGAGTATCGGGATTACTTCGCCTGGACTTAAAAAGAAATGCCCGATCTAAATCCCGCTGTCTCAGAACATGAGCTAGCAATCAGCCCTGAGGTCGAGCCGGTGAAGCAACCACCGCGGCGCATGAGGCCAGAACTCATTACTCAAATTTGTGCTGAAGTCGACAAGCTTATTGACGTGGGATTTGTTGAAGAAAACCAGTACACCACATGGCTGGCGAATATCATCCCCGTGAAAAAGAAGAATGGACAGATCCGGATATGTGTCGACTTTCGAGATCTAAATAAAGCATGCCCCAAAGATGACTTTCCGGTACCAATAACGGAAGTCATGATCGATGCTACAACCGGGCATGAGGGCCTGTCATTCATGGACGGGTCATCCGGTTACAACCAGATTTGGATAGCGGAGCATGACCGAGTTCACACTGCCTTTCGAACCCCGAAAGGCATCTATCACTATAAGAGGATGCCGTTCGGACTAAAGAATGCTGGCACAACTTATCAGCGCGCAATGACCAGAATATTTGATGAGTTGCTCTACCACAAGGTCAAGTTCTACATAGATGATCTGGTGGTCAAAACCAGAAGAAAAGAAGATCATCTGCAAGACCTCCGGATTGTCTTTCAGAGGCTGAGGCAACATGAGCTAAAAATGAATCCCATGAAATGTGCGTTCGGAGTGTCGAGCGGGAAGTTCTTGGGCTTCATTGTCTGATATTGGGGGATCGAGATAGACCCCGCAAAAATCAAAGAAATTCAAGAGATACCTGCACCAAGGAACCTCTCCGAGTTGAGATCACTATAGGGCCGCTTGGCTTATATCCGGCGGTTCATTTCCAATTTGTCAGGGCGATGCCAGCCTTTCCACAAACTGATGATGAAAGATGTTCCCTTTTATTGGGATGAAGATTGCCAGACAGCCTTCGACAAGCTGAAAGACTATCTGAAGACTCCTCCAGTTCTGGGCGCACCGGTGAAAGGACGACCATTGATACTATATATAGTAGCTACACATAACTCCCTGGGGGCAATGCTGGCCCAGAATAATGAAGAATGGAAAGAGCAAGCCCTCTATTACCTCAGTCGGAGACTGGTCAGAACTGAGGAGAAATATACTTATATTGAGAAGGTCTGTCTGGCGCTGGTCTTCGCAGTTAAGAAGCTTCGACACTACATGTTGTCGCATGAAATCAGCTTGGTATCCAAAGAGGACCCCCTGAAATATATTATGTCCTAGCCGGCACTCAAAGGTCGCCTGGGCAAATGGGCAGTAATCCTTATGGAGTTTGACATCTCCTATGTGCCGCGTAAGGCCGTCAAGGGCCAAGCTATTGCAGACTTCTTCGTTGAGCACCCAGTACCCGGGGATTGCCCGCTGGAATCGGAGCTTCATGAAGATGAAACCCTGGAAGCCGTTCAGGTGTAGCCCTCCTTATGGCAGCTATATTTCGATGGCGCTTCCAGAATTGAAACCTCTGCCACTGGATCGGCCAGGGTTAGGGCAGGAGCAGGCATAGTCCTGAAGTCCCCAAAGGGGGAAGTGGTGCACACATCTTGCTCGATAAACAAGCATTGCACGAACAACGAAGCAGAGTATGAAGCCCTGATAATCAAGTTGCAAGTCACCCTATCCATGGGAATTCAGATGCTGGAAGCATTCGGAGATTCCATGCTAGTTATAAAACAACTGGAAGGAGAGTTCGATGTGCTAAAGCAAGAACTTCTCCCCTATCATCAGCTGGCAACCCGCCTGATGTCGAGATTCTACTTCATCAGCATCAAGCATATCAACCGAGGCCAGAATGCTCATGCAGACGCCCTCGCTAAGCTGGCCAGTTCGTTGGCGGTCCCGCCAGACACAAGCCTGAACATAATAGTGATCAACCACCGGCAAGTCCCCAGTATGACCGAGGCCTTAGCCGACGAACAGGAGATTGAGGTGGTAGCCGTTGAAGAGGCTCAACGGCCCGATTGGCGAGAACATCTCCTACAGTGGTTTCAGCAACAACAACTCCCAAGAGAGAAAGAACAGAGAATGAAACACCTGAGGGTCAAAGACTCTTACGAGATGAGAAGCGAAACCTTGTTCTGAATAATGGTAGATGCCCGAAGGAAAGTCCTACTTCGTTGCTTGTCTTCAGCAGAAGCGGGACAGGTGATGCAAGAAATCCATGCAGGATCAGCTGGAGCACACAAGGCGGGCCCAAAGATGAAAATTGTGATAAAGAAATTGGGTTACTATTGGCCCACTATGTTTGATGATTGCTGCTAGTTCACCAAGGCTTGTCAGAAGTGTCAAGAGCATGCTAACGTGGCAAAGAGACCTCCAGTGCCATTACATCCGACCCTACCAAGCTGGCTGTTTGCTCAGTGGGGCACGGACGTGGTAGGGCCGCTACCAGCATCTTCATCAGGGTGTAGATATATCTTAGCAGCTACAGACTACTTCTCCAGATGGGCGGAGGCGGTCGCATTAAGAGATGTAACGGGGGAACTTGTCGCAAGATTCTTCCGGCAGAATATAATATTCCGATTTGGGATCTCCAGCCGAATCATCTCTGATAATGGCAGCCATTTCAGAAACCAGACGGTTTATCGGATGGCCGACAAATACAAGATTGACTGGAGGACATCGTCCCCCTACAACCCTCAAGCCAATGGACTTGCAGAAGCCTTCAACAAGACACAATGCACGTTGCTGGCAAAGACTGTCAAGTCTAATAAAAAAGATTGGGAAGAAAGGATGTACGAAGCGCTTTGGGCCTATCGTACTGTCTACAAAACCCCAACCGGCTGTTCACCTTTCCCTCTCGTCTATGGGTCGGAGGCTTTGGTGGAAATCGAATTAGAAGTTCCTTCGCTGCGAGTCGCCATCCAGCATGGATTAGTTAGCGGTGAACAAACCAATGCAGGAAGAAGATCGGAAGAGCTCGCTGAGCTCAAAGGAAGGCGCCTCCATGTGCAACAAAACATCCAACTCTACCAAGCTCGCATGGCCCATGCTTTTGACAAGCTGGTCAAAGGTCGAGAATTCAAGAAAGGAGACCTGGTAATGGTCAAGAGAAGAGAAGTAATGGCCTCCAACCCCAAAGGGAAGGTGGTCGAAAATTGGGTCGGACCATATGTCGTCCACCGAGTATATGAAGGGGGTGCCTACGTCCTGGTAGACCACAAAGGAGTCATCCAGTTCTCTCCCCTCAACGGAAAGCATATAAAGCTGTATCACACGGCACAACCGGCATTCCCGGAATGACCTACCCTTATCTTGGTCTAGTGGCACTCTGCCCTAGCCGAGCTACCCTTCCTTGGTTTAGTGGCACTCCGCCCTAGCCGAGCTACCCTTATCTTGGTCTAGTGGCACTCCGCCCTGACCGAGCTATCCCTCCTTGGTTTAGTGGCACTCCGCCCTAGCCGAGCTACCCTTATCTTGGTCTAGTGGCACTCCGCCCTGACCAAGCTATCCCTCCTTAGTTTAGTGACACTCCGCCCTATCCGAGCTACCCTTATCTTGGTCTAGTGGCACTCCGCCCTAGCCGAGCTATCCTTCCTTGGTCTAGTGGCACTCCACCCTGACCGAGCTATCCCTCCTTGGTTTAGTGGCACTCCGCCCTGACCAAGCTATCCCTCCTTGGTTTAGTAGCACTCTGCCCTAGACGAGCTACCCTTATCTTGGTCTAGTGGCACTCCGCCATAGCTGAGCTATCCTTCCTTGGTCTAGTGGCACTCCGCCCTGACCGAGCTATCCCTCCTTGGTTTAGTGGCACTTCGCCCTGACCGAGCTATCCCTCCTTGGTTTAATGGCACTCCGCCCTAGCCGAGCTACCCTTATCTTGGTCTAGTGGCACTCCGCCCTAGCCGAGCTATCCTTCCTTGGTCTAGTGGCACTCCGCCCTGACCGAGCTATCCCTCCTTGGTTTAGTGGCACTCCGCCCTGATCGAGCTACCCTTCCTTGGTTTAGTGGCACTCCACCCTAGCCGAGCTACCCTTCCTTGGTTTAGTGGCACTCCGCCCTGATCGAGCTACCTTTCCTTGGTCTAGTGGCACTCCGCCCTAGCCGAGCTATCCTTCCTTGGTCTAGTGGCACTCCGCCCTGATCGATCTATCCCTCCTTGGTTTAGTGGCACTCCGCCCTGATCGAGCTACCTTTCCTTGGTCTAGTGGCACTCCGCCCTAATCGAGCTACCTTCCCTTGTTCTAGTGGCACTCCGCCCTGGCCGAGCTCTCAAAAGAATACACCATATTGCCATTACGAACCTTACGTCCGAACTGGCATGGAACCCTTCCCCTACGTTAGCATTATCTTCGTGCTAACGAATAAATCCTTTCGGCTTAAGACTTCGTGTCCCAGCCGGCCCTCTCACAATGTTGCCATTATGGGCCTTACGCCGGAATCGACGAAAGATCATTCCTTTACGTTAGCATTCAGCCCTTGCTAACGAATGAACCGCTCTGCTCGGCACAAGGCCCGGTGCTCCGGCCAACAACCGTCTACTGTCAACCAAGGGTCGGACATCACACTTCGACCTACCACCTTTTATATCCTCAAAAAAAAAGAAAAAAAAGAAAAAAATGGGGTTAAAAATAGAGATACCCCGCCATACTTGCTCCTATATTAGGACAAGTGCAAAAATGGCTATAACCCAGCTGTGGCGAAAACCCGAAAGGGCGCTACAGGTAAAATCGGGTACCCCGCCACGTGAAAACCCGAAAGGGCGCGTGGGTAAAAGCAAGAGGGGGCTGGCTTCGGTGAAAACCTGAAAGGGCGCTTAAGTCAGTAAAGTGATAATTTAAAAATTCCTCTTTTGTTCTCCCCCCGATGAAACTCGAAAAAGGGACAATCATCAAAAGTCCCACCGGAGATCCTCTAACAAACCCATGTTCGACCCTCGTCATCATCGGCGAGATCGGTCGATCTCTACCCCTAACTTGGACCTTCTGTCCTTGTTAATAATCTTACCTTTGCTACGGCATGTAACCCATGTTCATGAGTAAATCCGTTTTCGACCCTCGTCATCATCGGCGAGATCGGTCGACCTCTACCCTTAACTAGGATCTTTCGTCCTTGTTAATGAACCATGTCCTTTGCTTCGACATTTAACCAGTGTCGACGAACTAAACTAGGGACCAACCCTTGTCATCATCGGCAAGGCCAGTCAGCATTCTAGCAGTCAAGTTCTTCTGTACTCCAGATTCAAAAAAAAAGAGAAAAGAAGAAGAAGAAATAAAATGGGGTTAAAAATAGAGATACCCCGCCGGACTTGCTCCTATATTAGGACAAGTGCAAAAATGGCTATAACCCAACTATGGCGAAAACCCGAAAGGGCGTCGCATGCAAAATCGGGTACCCCGTCACGTGAAAACCCGAGAGGGCGCGTGGGCAAAAGCAAGAGGGGGCTGGCTTCGGCGAAAACCCGAAAGGGCGCTTAGGTCAGTAATGTGAAAAAAATTATATAAATGAAGGATGAATAGTGATGATCCATCCTCCGTCCTGAAGACCCTTTGCAGGGTCGAAGCGGAGTCTTCATCCAATGTCCCACCTATATATATATATATATATATATATATATATATATATATATATATATATATATTTCCTACCCTTTTCGGTCCTTGTCATCATCGGCAAGACTGTCTACCTTTTCGACCCTTGTCACCATCGACAAGATCGATCGCTACCCTTTCTGGTTCTTGTCATCATCGGCAAGACCGTCTACCCTTTTGACCTTTGTCACCATCGGCAAGATCGGTCGCTACCCTTTTCGTTTCTTGTCATCGTCGGCAAGATCGTCTACCTTTTCGACCCTTGTCACCATCGGCAAGATCGGTCGCTACCCTTTCTGGTTCTTGTCATCATCGGCAAGACCGTCAACCTTTTCGACCCTTGTCACCATCGGCAAGATCGGTCGCTACCCTTTCCGGTTCTTGTCATCATCGGCAAGACCGTCTACCCTTTTCGACCCTTGTCACCATCGGTAAGATCGGTCACTACCCTTTCCGGTTCTTGTCATCATCGGCAAGACCATCAACCTTTTCGACCCTTGTCACCATCGGAAAGCTCGGTCGCTACCCTTTCTGGTTCTGGTCATCATCGGCAAGACCATCTACCCTTTTTGACCCTTGTCACCATCGGCAAGATCGGTCGCTACCCTTTTCCGGTTCTTGTCACCATCGGCAAGACCGTCTACCTTTTCGGTCCTTGTCACCATCGGCAAGGTCGCTCGCTATCTTTTTCGATTTTCGTCTCCTAGACTGACCGACTTTCTATCAACCCTTGTCGCCTTCGACAGGACCGGTCGACTTTTCCCCCTAACCCAGACTCCTCGTCCTCATTGAGCAGTAGATTGTTTTTGCTCCATATAGACTATGTTGATGAATAAGCCCTATCCTCAGTTTCCATCAGCTTCAACGGAATCGGCTGATGGGCCATTTGTCCTTATTTCCTAGCCCTGAAGAGGCCTCTATACTCTTTTGGGTCCTCTGGACTCTCGGCTTGCACTGGCCATTGTTTAATCCCGAGAATAGTCACGGCACAGTGGAGCGAACACCTCGCCCCTTTGCTGAAGGCGTGAGCGCTCTCCTACCCTCGTGACCCACACGCTCAGACTAGAATTAACTGGCGAATGGGAAGGAAAAAGAAAAGAATAATGAAAGAATGGAGTCGTCATTTAACAACAAAATGAATATTTTCATTCCTATAGAATAAAAGGTACATGTTACGTGGGGCATTCCCCGGAATACATGAAATCCATCAAAAAGAGGCGATAGAAAATGACTATGGCAGAGGGCGTCGGAAGATATCCTCCAGCGTCGGAATGCCCAGGGACGGATGGCAGGCTAGTTCTTACAATTTGAACTCAGTGGCCTCCAGCTGAGATAGTCTCTCCCCGAGGGAAGCAACTTGTCCCTCGGCCATCTCTGCCTCCTCCACCCTCTGGACTTCCAGGCGTTCTACCTCTTGATGCTCAGCCTCTGCCCTTGAAAGTTCAGCATGTAGTTATGCTATCCGGCCCGTGAGAAAGCTTCGGCGCTGCAAAGAGGTATTGGCGTCATCCCTCATCCTCGCCGCAGTCCCTTTCAGAGAGATGAGAGCTGTTCGGCATTCGGCTCGCTCCAGTGTTACGGTCGCCAGCTGGTGAGCTGCCTCCCGGCCTAAGAATTCCCTCATGTTTACATATTTTTGAAGCAAAATCACCCATGGAGTCCAGTCGTCCATGGGGCAACCAAAGGCCAACAGCGAGCGGGATAAGTGCTCTATCAAGTCCCTCAGCTGAACATAAGTCAAATCTCTACTGGCCGTTATGGTCTGCTGAAGGGTCCCTAAGAACTGCCACACAAGGTCACTCAAAGACTGGAGACCGAGCGGCGACGTCTCGGGTAGTTCGAACTCCACTCTGCTGTCCACAGTGGCCCAGAGATCGTCGCCCATCTTAGAAGATGACGACGGCATGAGCTGCAGTGCACTAGTGTGGGGAACAACCGTGGTGGCCGATACGGCAGCTGGAGTCTCAATGACGACAATTTCCCTCCTAGCCCCCTGGGATGGAGCTGGAACAGAAATATCAAGAGCCAAGGACATCTGTTCTTCGACGATCTCTCTGGCCTCTATTTCGGAGGGGCCATCCTTCTCCAAAGCCGATTGTTGTGCGACTTCTAATGGCTGAGAGTCCTCGACTGCTACCAAACTATCAACCCTCGCAAGTGCTCCGGGTCCAGCTAGAGCCACTGCCGCTGCATAGTCCTTGGGGTATCGCAGTGCGATAGGCCGCAAGACGGACGGGAAGGTTGCGTGACCCGCGCCTAGAGTCGAGAGGGGTATCAGCACCGTCATGGTTGGCAGCACCACCTCAGTCTGCACCAGAAATATGTACATTAACAAAAAAAAGCTAAAAGGAAGGGCAGCAGGCACCGACAACGGGTGGGTCCTTACCTCAGCCAGTACTAGGCTCAAATCTCTAAGGGCAACTTCTCCGGTGCCAGCCTCTCCGCTCACAAGCGATCCTGACAGCCCAGGACCACTCCATGACAACCGGGGTGGGCTAAAAGTTAGATGATCGCTTTCACAGGCCGAAGATGCCGCAGCATCCTCAGTCTCTGTGCCAACATGTGGGAACTCCTCATCACTGGAGCCGCCACCATAATCAACCTGCTCAGAGGAAGAGGACTCCTCTGCTCTTTCGGGACGCTCCACCATCGGAGCAGGAGCCTCGCCAAGAGGAGCATCACCCGCAGCAGGAGCTTCCCCCGTGCAGTCCACACCTGGAGCAACAGTGGATGGGATCTCAAGGGCAAGTTCACCCTGCCCATGGATAATCGCTTCTTCTGCACTCTCCGAGCCCGGAAGTAATGACGGTTGTATATCAACTGAAACTTACGGCAAGAAATGGTCAAGCCAGCTGAAGACATGAAGATTCGCGGTGGCGCCACAATTAAATTATAAATTATCTTCCATTTCCTGTCCGGGCGTTGGAGAAGGCAGATCTCTCTCTATGAGAACAGCAGGGATTTCCTATGCCCCTTCCCTAGTCGCGACATCTACCGTCGCCTCCAGCCCGACGACCGCGGCAACTGTGTCCGCGACCGTCAGCATGGGCTAGCCAAGGCAGTCAAAGTGAGCTAATGAACTCTGAAGAAAAGGAGAGCCTACCTCCAGCTTCTGGCCTTTGTGTGCGAGAAGCCTCGAACTCTTCAAAGGATACAACCGGAGGAAGAACGGTTGCTGATTCCCTTTCTACGGCCTTCTTTCGGCGCGCCCGTGTCACCCGGGTCACCGCCACTTTCGCCTTCCCGACGGCCTCTCTCAATTGGGATCGAGTCTGCTTTCTCGAATCACCGGGAGGCAATGGCGTTGTGGTCGGGGCCGGCTCGGGAACCTCGAAGTATGCTGGCTTCTGAGCCTTTATTATCAGCTCCCTAAAGTGCCGGGTCTCCTCCGAAGTTGGTCGGACTGCACATGCACAAAGGTGAGAATAATGCACCACAATGAAGAAAGGAAGCGGGCCGAAGGGCCTGAATGAAGAAATGGAACATACTTGCCGGCCCCATGTAGAAGGGGAAAAGAGGCCAATAATATAGCGATGGCATTTTGTCTCTTGAAGCTGCCTCGCGAATAAGCCAACATAATTCCCCTATCTTCTCACTCGGCTCAGCCAACATCGCCAGGTCCTCGTGGCCACGAGAAGACAAGTGATAATATAAGCTCAGGTGATCTAGCCCCCATCTGTCGGCATATTTGAATGAGATATGGAGGGGCCGGTCCAGAATGGCTTCGCTAGGGCCACCCACTGAGAGACCGTGTGAGCGAAGGAGCGCAAATAGCCATGGGGTGTTGTCATATAAAGCATCCCGCCTGTCTTCCCTACGGATGAAAGTCCGATAAGGGTACAACCTATCCACCTCGGGACGCCAGTCAGCCACAGCCGAGATGGGCTCCTCCACCGGCAGGGGGAGTTGCTGAAGGACCACCCTCTCGCTGCTTACCTGGCATAAGCCCCGAAGTGTTTTCACATAGTCATCCTTGCTGATTGTGGGCAGCTTCGGGTCAACTTTCGTCCTGCGACTTTTCACGACCTTTCGGGCCTCCAGATAGGCCCTCACTTCCGTACGGGTCCAGGATTTCAACTTCCTCAAGTAAGAAGACTCAATATCAAGGACTCGCTCTGGCAGGGAATCCAGAAACCTATGCTCTGCTACGGCCCAACACTCTCGCTGGCAGCTCCTGTAGAACCCCGTCCGCACGTTCCACCACTTGATATACTCAGGCGTGACGCGGGGGAAACGGGCAGGGGTTGGCACCCTGAAAGAAACATCTTCCCGGCGGTGGAAGAAGTCCCACCATATCCAGGCATCATCATTTGAAACTTGCCCGACCCTGTGCCTGTTAGGCAATGCAAACTATGAAGAAGAATGTGGAATGTGTTGGTTGTAGCTGAAGTTCCGGCTGAAGCAGAATGGGTAGTACGGCTCCAACCACAAAATGCCGCTCTTGCGAAATACAAGGACACTCGGCCTGATAGCTAGCGCCCAGTCAACCAACTCTACCTCAAGGATGGGTCTGGTACATTTTCCCTCAGAAATCGGATGGATATACTCCTCTGTCTCAAAAAGCTTGCACTGCCTCGTCCTGTTCACCAGCGGGCTGGAATGGGCAGCTAAGCTCCAAAAGTGAAGAACCCCGAGTGAATCTGTGGGAATACGGGCCAACTTGCCCCGGATGGCGAAGAGCTGCTCCGCTAGTAAGGATGGCTCAGCACTCGCGAATTCTATCATCCGTGGAACAAGAGGAACCGACTGTAACGCCCGAGGAGCTACCTCCGGGAATAGGGTACATACCCAAGCATTGAAAAAGTGTAACGGACTAACCGTCTGAAGATTCCTAGGGAGACGTGTCTTGTGCAAGTCTCCCAACATCTTGTAAATGAGACACAGAGCCACCGGGCAAAGAGATATCTTGGTACCCCAAGCCATAAGATAGGCAGGATAAATGGCCTCTGCCCTAATTACACTCTCGTCACCTTGCGGAAGAGCGAAAGAACAGATCCAATAGACCAGGTACGTAGCACAGTGGGTGACTGCGTCGACACTAGTAGGGTTTGGGTCTTCCATCTGCCCTCCTCTTGAAGATGATGATGAGGCGGCCTGGCGTCGGACTCTCCTCTTCTGCCTCTGAGCCACTGGCGCTATCAGGGGAAAATCTTCATACTTCTTCTTCCCGCCGAAGAAATATTGGAGCCAGGCGCCCATCCGCACCCTCCGCTTCTCACCCGGCTTCCGAGCTTCCCTCGTGTCGTGCGACGAATGATAGAGGGTGCGGTACGCCTTCATCAGATAGCGATAAGCGTAACCCGCCAGATACCGACCCTCACCGTTGGTCTGATCCTTTAGCCAGTCAGGCCAGCAGACCTCCTCATACGGTTCTCCATCGATGGGTAGGCCGCTAAGCTGGGAGAGGCTCCATAGATCCAGAGAGGTCTCTCCTTCCTATTGGGTTCGGTGCTATGTATTCAGAGGGGGTGAATGAATATACCCTTTAAAAACTTTCGCCCAATTAAAAATCACACAGTGTGCAATTGCGGAATTAATCAAACACACAGTGTGCAAAGCTAATCAAATCTATTGAACCAATGTGCAAGCATGTAGAATGCTCCTAAGCAAACATCTAATGTGCGCAGTAATGAACTGAATACAATCTTCGTGCCTATGCATGCATCTAGCGCCAATCAGATAAGAATTCAAACCACTGAACAAGAGGGTTTTTAGGTGGTTCGGTCCTGCAGACCTACGTCCACCCCACACTCAAACCCGAGTGTAGATTCCGCTGACTCACAGCTTGAATAGCTGGGCATCACAGCTTGTCATACAATCCGCTGAGCCTCACAGCTTGCTGTCCAAGGAATCCTCCTCGCCTGCTGAGCTTCACAGCTTGCTCCACTGGGCAATACAGCTTAGCCGTCCAGTGGAATCCTCCACTGCAAATGCTGAGCAATACAGCTTGCTCCGCTGACAAACAGCTTGAAGAAAGGTATAAAAGTAAACAAGAAGCAAGTAGCAACAGCGACTGAAAGCTGTAAATAATGAAAGCACAATTGTGGCTCTTAAAGAGCTGACTGGAGTGGATCTAATCCAACTTCCAGTAGGAACGATCTTCTCTGTTCTTCTCTTCCCTCTCTCTTTCTTCTTCTTCTCTTCACACTCTGCTCGAGCTCTCTATCTCTCTCTTTCTCTTCTTCTTCTCTGCTTCTTCTGCTTCTCTTTTCTTTCTCACAAGATCATGCAGGCTATCCTTTGCTTCTTTCGATCTCTTCTGCCAGAGCTCTCTGTCTCACGATCAGTCTACTTCAGATGGAAGAAGCTTCATATATAGAGAGCAGTAGGAATTTGGCGTGTGCTCTCCACATCTCATGCCCAAAGGCTTTCGCCAGAACCGAGGCATTTTGACCACCTGGCAGCATCCTGGCTGGGCTGCATCCACGTGTCATAATTTGGGCACCTCATCCTTCCTTGGATCACGTGCCTTCCTTAGGCTCTGCCAAGAATCCCTATCAGACAGTCGAATAGGATTATCAGTTTAAGATTGAAACCCCTGTACAGACTTCATAGTATACACAATGCATTGTATAGACTTTGCAAAGCGACAGGAATGTATGGACTTTGCAGTGTGTAATGTGCAGACATTATGCAATGTATGGACTTGCGTTCAGCAACAATGTATAGACTTGAAATATGCAGGGCTTAAGCTATGTACATACTTCAAATATGCAGAAGTAAACGTGCATCAATGTGTAGACTTAGCAAACCAAAGTATGAACAAAGCAACACAATGTGCAGACTACGTGCAATGAGTGAAGCAGTGTATAGAGTTAGAGTGCAGTGAATGTTCAAGTGATGTACAGACTCTGCCAAGAGCAATGCACAATGCACATATGAATGTACAGACTTCATTTGTGCTATGCAAGCATGCTAAGATGCAATGTATAGACTTTATTGAATGCATTCTATGCAAACCCTGTATAGACTTGATGAGACGATGCATTCACGATGTATAGACTTCCGCTCGTGCAAGCAAAGCCAATGTATAGACTTGGCGTTTGTGTGAGCATGCGATGTATAAACTTTGTGTTGTGAACACATGCTGTACAGACTTGCTAACATGCATGAACAAATGCCATTGTATAGACTTGGTAGTGTGTTATGCAGAATGCATCATGCAAAGTATGAACATCAAGAATGAATGCACAATGGCTGTATGGACTTGACATTCTGAACAATGTACATACTTGCTACCTGAAGTGAGAAATGGAGTGTGTAGACTTTGCTTTGAACAAGGCACAATGTATAGACTTAGTCATGCGTGCAGCAAAGATAATGTACAGACTTGGTCTGTTGTACAGACTTCATGAACGATGTAAAGACTTGCAAGGGAAAGACTGTACAGACTTGAGCACAGCAAAGCAATTGAATGTATAGACTTGCTCAGTTCAGCACGTAAGTAAAGATGCCAATGCAGTGTACAGACTTTGCAAGAGACACTAGACGTTGTACAGACTTAGCCACAAGCTGAACAATCGGATGTATAGACTTGAGATGAATGCCTGAACAGTCTGATGTACAAACTTGCCAAATGTATAGACTTTAAGTCCAATGCAGGAGGCTGTACAGACTTTGATGAATAAACAAGCCGATACAGACTTGCCAATGTAGAGACTTGAGAGCTCTGACTATGTTCACGCAATGTATAGACTTGAATAGTGAGACACAAGGAGAGACGCTGAATGAGACACTGAAGTATGTATAGACTTTAACAGTGAGACAGTGTACAGACTTAGCAGCGAGCAAACAGATGACGACCAAGACAATGTATAGACTTTGCGTCTTATGTGAGACGAACGATGTATAGACTTAGCCCGCCTTCAGCTCGATGTACAGACTTGCCTTAAGCAATGGCTGTACAAACTTCATGAACGATGTTCAGACTTTTGTGTGTGATGAACAACCGATGTATAGACTTATGCATGAAGCAAGGCAATCTGATGTGTAGACTTTCTCAACACAGTGGCGTGCAACTAAATGATGTGTAGACTTCAGAAATACATAGAGACGCTACAGCGTGACAACATCGACCCAACAATTTACCCTGATGTGAAGTTAGATCCGGGTCAGTTCAGTGGGTCGACGTAGTGACCCCATGCGTCAACGCATCCAGCCTTATCTTCAAAGCCATCTGAGACATTTCAAGGCTGCGTCAATCTCGTGGACTCAATGGGTTGACGCCATCTGAACTACTTACGAGATGTATAGACATGCGAATCTGATGTAAAGACATGAGGGGGGTCGACCCATCTAAGAAGGGGGTCGACCCACAGAGGTAGCACACTCATGCATTGTCCACAGAACAGATCAGATATAACACACTCATGCATTCTCCACAGAATAAATCAGTCATATGCATTCATGTTGCTATCATTCAATGTGATGTTCTTAGCCAAACAATATGGTGACTCATTTATGTTGCTATCATTAAAACATCACATAATCATCAAAGCACAAGGGGCACAACAATCTCCCCCTTTTTGATGATGGCAACATAATGAGTCACACTGACTCGTCAAACTATTCTCCCCCTCTGACATAATCAAAAAGAGAGGAAATGGTTTGAGAGACAAAATTCAGCACACAAAGTCAGAGAATGAATCATGGTTCATTAAAATGAGGTTCTCCCTTATGACAATGAAACAACTCTCCCCCTATCAACATGCAAGATGTACTACTCTCCCCTTAAAAGCAAATAATCCATAACTCCCCCTGAAGCACCGGAATGAGCTCTAGTTATCCAATAAATCAATCTGAAATCTGCCATTACAAACAATCTAAACTCTGGTTGTGGCACCTCACATATGCATGAACAGAATGAAACAGGTGGAAAGTCCATAGAATCAGAACTTATTGCAAAACAAGATGGAAGATTCCAACAGTGTGGAGAGTAAAGTGATTGATGATAGAAAGGCAAGAGTAGATAACAATCATCACAAGACATCTCAATGAATAATCAATATCAAGATTTATGTTGATCAGGCTATCTGGAAAGAATCTGATCATGAGGGATTTTAATGCTTGCACCACTTCAATAGGTCTTGAGAAGTATAGACTCTTCTATCATAAAGGGTTATGAAGTGACAACTTAACCAATCTGATTTAATTATGATGTATACCAAATTTGTCAAATTAAACTCAATACTCATATCTGAATTCATGTTTTAATAAAGGTGAACCAAATATTCATATAACACTCAAAATCAATCATCTGTATCTTACACACATGATCTCAATGACTCTTTTAAGAGTTACACAGATTAGTATTGATGTTAAACACCTTTTCCAAGAATATGAGTTGACAGACTTTTCAATATATTTTCATTTGAAGCACATTATATTTTTTCTGAGCAATTTAGGTTGATCATCACCTTTTTACATGAGGCACAACACGTCTTAGGTGAAGTGACCCAGTTACGCAGTGGGATAACTGTCATTGCCTCTCAACTTTGAGAACAGAGTTAGCAATATGAGTGTCTTTTTACATGAGGAGACACCTTGATTAGAGGCCAGACTCCCCAATTACTCAACATAGGCATGCCATTGCTCTGTCAGGTTTTTCAGTAAATTTTCATCAGAGATAACTATGGCACCTCATGACATAAGTTACTTTATTTCATTGATAAAGAACTCAGTTTCTTAGTGACCAAGACATTGCTCTGAATTCATAATTTTTCAATTAGTCAACATTTCTCAAGTTAATGTTTAACCATAGCACTCACTCTATGTATCTCTACCAAAGTAGCATTGATTTCAAATTTTCAGATATCAGATGAGAGAATCTAAGGTTTACATGACACATGTGGTTAAAGTTTATTAAACCTTATTATTCAAATATTTTCAATTCATTTAATTACAAATCTGATAATACATTAATCTTATATCAGTCTGATTCAGTGATATTTCTTAAACGTATATGATAGGAATTTCTACAAAGTTCTCAGACTGAATTGCATGACATGCAACTTAAGTACCTCAGATCAGAACAAAAAAAAAAAATTTAACTGACCAACTAATCAACAGTAGAACCAAACAGTCACACCGGCTAAGAGATATATGAAGGATGAGCATAAGCTGGTGGAAGAGTAAATCACCAATAGAGAAATGTTTCAGAAGAGTGTACATCAACACACTGCAGCTGAGTCTGGAATTCAGACAGATCAGCTGACAGGTAGTATCATGAAGAGAGTTGACAGAAACTCTTCTTTAACAACTCAACGAATAGAAGGCAGAATCCATTTTCAAGGGAGAGAGATATGACATCAGATGAGAGTTGATCAATTTGCTAGACAAAAGGAGTTCATGAGGTGAAGAAGAGATGAAATAGGAATGCTCCCCCTGTCTAAATGCAATGGAATATCTTTTTAGGTTTTTCAAAAAATTATGACATGCACTACTCTTCATATATGTAGTATGCAACAAATCTGATAAGGAGAGCATGATGACAAAGTGACAGCAGACAAGCTCCCCTTAACAAAATGCATGATATGCAATGAATCATTTCTTTTCAGATTTTATTTTCTTCAAATTGATGAATTTCAATACACTGCTCTATATGAAGACATGCCCCTTGGTACTTGGCAGAGAACTTGTTCTCAAGGACCATCTCACACATAGTAAGAACCTTCAAGCAGATTTCCCTGCCTTTTAGTAGCTTACCATTTGATATACCAGGGTTATGCGAAGATATGCAATGCAAAGAAGTCCTATATGCATTGAAATACATGCAGACTACAACAATAAGCACAAACAATATGCAGTAAATGAAGCACAAATAATATGGCTCTCAATAGAGCTGGCTAGCCTAGATTTGATCCACGGTCCAGTGAAGACTGATCTTCAGAATGAAGCCTCTCTCTGCCCTTCTTCTTCTTCTGATCACTCTGTCTCTCTTTCTTTCTCTTTTTCTTTCTCTTTCTCTTTTATCTGCTCGAGCTATCTATCTCTCACTTTTTCTCTTCTGCTTCTTCTCTCTTTCTTTTCTTCTTCTTCTCTTTTCTCTGGATCGAACAAGCTCTCTATTCTTTCTCTCTACTTCTGCTCTTCTGCTTCAATCACGATCAGTCTACTTCAGATGGAAGAAGCTTCATATATATAGAGCAGCAGGAATTTGGCGTGTGCTCTCCACATCTCTCGCCCAAAGGCTTTCACCAGAACCGAGGCATTTCGACCACCTGGCAGCATCTTGGCTGGGCTGCATCCACGTGTCATAATCTGGGCACCTCATCCTTCCTTGGATCACGTGCCTTCATTAGGCTCTACAAAGAATCCCTGTCAGACAGTCGAATAGGATTATCAGTTTAAGACTGAAACCCCTGTATAGACTTCATAGTATACACAATGCATTGTATAGACTTTGCAAAGCGACAGGAATGTATGGACTTTGTAGTGTATAATGTGAATACGTTATGCAATGTATGGACTTGCGTTCAGTAGCAATGTATAGACTTGAAATATGCAGAGCTTAAGCTATGTACATACTTCAAATATGCAAAAGTAAACGTGCATCAATGTGTAGACTTAGCAAACCAAAGTATGAACAAAGCAACACAATGTGCAGACTTCGTGCAATGAGTGAAGCAGTGTATAGAGTTAGAGTGCAGTGAATGTTCAAGTGATGTATAGACTCTGCCAAGAGCAATGCACAATGCACATATGAATGTACAGACTTCGTTTGTGCTATGCAAGCATGCTAAGATGCAATGTATAGACTTTATTGAATGCATTCTATGCAGACCCTGTACAGACTTGATGAGACGATGCATTCACGATGTATAGACTTCAGCTCGTGCAAGCAAAGCCAATGTATAGACTTGGCGTTTGTGTGAGCATGCGATGTACAGACTTTGTGTTGTGAACACAGGCTGTATAGACTTGCTAACATGCATGAACAAATGGCATTGTATTGACTTGGCAGTGTGTTATGCAGAATGCATCACGCAAAGTATGAACATCAAGAATGAATGCACAATGGCTGTATGGACTTGACATTCTGAACAATGTACATACTTGCTACCTGAAGTGAGAAATGGAGTGTGTAGACTTTGCTTTGAACAAGGCACAATGTATAGACTTAGTCATGCGTGCAGCAAAGATAATGTACAGACTTGGTCTGTTGTACAGACTTCATGAACGATGTAAAGACTTGCAAGGGAAAGGCTGTACAGACTTGAGCACCGCAAAGCAATTGAATGTATAGACTTGCTCAGTTTAGCACGTAAGTAAAGATGCCAATGCAGTGTACATACTTTGAAAGAGACACTAGACGCTGTATAGACTTAGCCACAAGCTGAACAATCAGATGTATAGACTTGAGATGAATGCATGAACAGTCCGATTTACAGACTTGCCAAATGTTTAGACTTTAAGTCCAATGCAGGAGGCTGTACAGACTTTGATGAATAAACAAGCCGATATATAGACTTGCCAATGTAGAGACTTGAGAGCTCTGAGTATGTTCACGCAATGTATGGACTTGAATAGTGAGACACAAGGAGAGACGCTGAATGAGACACTGAAGTCTGTATAGACTTTAACAGTGAGACAGTGTACAGACTTAGCAGCGAGCAGACAGACGACGGCCACCACAATGTATAGACTTTGCGTCTTATGTGAGACGAATGATGTATAGACTTAGCCAGCCTTCAGCTCGATGTACAGACTTGCCTTAAGCAATGGCTGTACAGACTTCATGAACGATGTTCAGACTTTTGTGTGTCATGAACAACCAATGTATAGACTTATGCATGAAGCAAGGCAATCTGATGTGTAGACTTTCTCAACACAGTGGCGTGCAACTAAACGATGTGTAGACTTCAGAAATGCATAGAGACGCTACAGCGTGACAGTGTCGACGCAGCAGTTTACCCTGATGTGAAGTTAGATCTGGGTCAGTTCAGTTGGTCGACGCAGTGACCCCATGCGTCAACGCATCCAGCCTTATCTTCAAAGCCATCTGAGGCATTTCAAGGCTGCGTCAACCTCGTGGACTCAATGGGTTGACGCCATCTGAACTACTTACGAGATGTATAGACATGAGAATCTGATGTAAAGACTTGAGGGGGGTCGACCCATCTAAGAAGGGGGTCGACCCACAGAGGTAGGACACTCATGCATTCTCCACAAAACAGATCAGATATAACTCAGTCATGCATTCTCCACAGAATAAATCAGTCATATGCATTCATGTTGCTATCATTCAATGTGATGTTCTTAGCAAAATAATATGGTGACTCATTTATGTTGCTATCATTAGAACACCACATAATCATCAAAGCACAAGGGGCACAACACTTTCGAGGTATAGAAAGTGTTGTACTCGGGGCAAAACACTTCGATCATGCCGCAGCATAAGCCTCGGGAGATGGGGTAGTGGTATCTTGAGGCATACACGCTGTGGTAGACGCCAGCCCTGGTCAGGATGGGAGCGTAATGATGCAGCACATAATCTGTATACTCCACCACTGGTGCGGACACCCGAGCTGTTGATCGGCACGACACACCGAGCCACCGGTACCGCACACGGAGCACGACACGAGCCACCTCAGCGTCCATCTGGCTCGGAGACAGCTTGGAGACTCCGCCTTGAGCCTCCCCATTTATTATATTTAGCTAGACTTTATGTGTGTGTAATTTGTATTTATTTCGTTGCATTCGGTTTGCCATTTTGAGTGTAATAGGGGCTTACGAGCATTTCGGACCCCGTGGGCCCCACGGGCCCCCCGGGCCCCACCACATTGGGCCACCTCAGCCTAAGGTCCCACATGGGGCCAGTCAACATGCCACATGGGAGCATCTAGAAGTTTGAATGGTATTTGGACACATGGGGGACAATGGACTTGAAAAGTCCAAATGAGAGGCCACCTACCCCCACCTACCAAGTCCAACTTCCACATCCTTGCCATTCTAGTCAATAGGCCGCCCCCCCCCCCTTTATTTTTTTTTAATTTTCATTTGTGTGGATGGTCACATGCAATCCTAGCCCTCAATCTCCCACCCCTAGATCCAACGGTGGAGGATTGATTAGATTGGTGACCTATATATGCTTGTAATTTCCATTTTTGATGAATTAATGCCATTTGGAATCAAGAAATTGTTGGAGCTCCAGCTTGGTGCGCCCCTCTCTTCCCCCTTGCAGCTGTGAAGGTTGCCTCTGGAGGTGTGACTCCTCCCCTATCAGTTCCGGTCATCGCCGCCGCCGCCACGAGCCGCCACCGCACCGCCATCGCCTTCGCCGGAGTTCTGTCCACGCAGTACCACAGCCACTTCCATGAAATTCCAGTCTCAGCCACGGCCTCAGATCGAGCTGGAACTTTTACTGGATGTCCCAGAGGTGTCCAACACGTCCTCAAAATTTTGGGATTTGTAAATTCATTAAAGTCTAGATCCGGCTAGATCCATCAGATCTCTTTGAGTCTAGATTGAAGCATTTGAAGAGAGCTTTCCAACGATAGCTCATGCGTCCCGATCCGACGTCGGGATCGACCGCAGCGGCTGTTTTCGCCGGAGCGCGCACCTGAAAACAGCAAGCAGAAATCCGTGGGCAGCATTCCAAAAGCTTGGAGATCGGAGTTGTTCGGCCACCGGTCGGTGTTCCCGGCCGACCGCCTTCCGTGGAGACGTGCCACCAGGGGTCCCCATCACAGTGGGACCCACTCCTGCAGATCCGGAGGCCAGCGCCACCCGTGGGCCCCACGGGCCCGCAGAACCCGCCGTTCGGAAAGCACTAAAACGCGGAGTTCGGCACCGCCGGGCGACATCAAGATGCTGCCCGTCAACCCGAGTTGCGTGATTCCCGGGCTCCACATGTGACCTTTTACCTCCCTGCGTGGAGTGGGTCAAATCTTTGTATTGCTGTGATATTGTTTAACCGGGAGTCCGTGATTCGGCCGGGGTTGTCTTCGCCACGCCGGGAGCGTGGAGGTAATGGTCCGAACCTCTTGGCGTTCATTTGCTTAGCTAGTATACGGTCTTTTGCCGCTGCCGAGAGTGTAGGTACTAGCCCGTGTGTCCATGTCACCGCTGTGAGAGTGAGAGTGACCCGTCCCGCGACTCGATCCGAGTCCGGAAGTTGAGTCGGACTACCCTTGACCTCCGCCAGTTCCTTAACCGCGCACGGTCCGCGCTTTCCCTCGCTTGGGACGACGAGTGAGCTTCCACTTCTGTTAGCGACGTTTTACCACTAGGAGCTCGTAGTGTCGGGCTTAGTGTCTCCCTGGTGTGTGCTGCTGGTCGCGTCTTCATCTAGAGTCCGAGGGTGGCACCATATAGTGTCGTCTCCTGAGTCCGTCCCGCATCAGTTTGGTATCAGAGCAAGTCGAGTCTAGGGTAGTCGTTGCATAAGTCTTGCATAGTCTAAGGTTACCCCACACACACCTTCACTCGATATATCCAAAGGTGTTGTCCGACCGTTAGGCTTCGCCTACCGGGAAGACCACACACTTGCGCGAGTGACCTTCGGGTCGATTACCTCCGTCGCGTACCGAGTCTTGGCCGTGTCTAGGGTGTAGTCGAGTCTCATTCTTTTCAAAAAAAAAAAAGTGTTTTAAATTGCATTCTTTCAAAATACCAAAAAAAGGAGTGTTTTCAAATTGCAATTAGGTCTAAGTGTATCATTTAGTGTGTTTGCATTAGTCGGTCGTTGTCACCTAGTCCGTACGTCTTTGCATGCCCACCCGTCGAGGCACCCAATACTCGCCACCACCACCTATGGCGGACTCCCGAGCCCGTAGTTCCGATGAGTCTTCCACGGCCGAGATGTTCCGGGCCATCATAGATCGTTTAGACACGCGTATGGATGGTCTTAGTACGCGTATGGATGGCATAGGGACGCGTCTAGAAGGGAGGATGAAGGTCCTCGAGGATCGGGCCGGGGTTTCGGAGCAGTCCATTCAAGGCCTTGTTGGGAGGATTGCCGTCCTAGAGAGGGGCCCAGTAGCGGCGCAACCCGCGCCGACGAACGGCCAACAAGAGCCGGTGCAGCAACCCGCTGTGCCAAGGGCTCAGGTAGAGGATGTCGGGAGGCAACAGGCGCCTATAGTGGATGATTATGCCTCCGACAATGATCACGGGGGTAACGGTCGTCGTCATCAACGACGGAATCGTGATGACGAGGATGACGACCGCATTCTTAGGGGTGTGCATGCGGACCCTCCCACTTTTAGCGGGTCCTTGGACCCTAGGGTGTATCTCGATTGGGAGGCCGGTATGGACCGGTACTTCGAGTGGTTTGAGATGACGGACCACCGAAGAGTCCGATATGCGAAGATGAAGCTGCAAGGGCAGGCCCAAACTTATTGGATCAATGTGGAGAGCCTGCTCAACCAGCGACGTCAACCCCAAATCGGTACCTGGGATGATATGAAACTCAAATTGAGGGAGAAGTACCTTCCTGCCTCATATCGCCAACGTCTTATAGACAAGTGGCAAAGCATCTCCCAAGGGAACCGATCCGTGACCGAGTACACCGCCGAGTTCGATGAGTATTATTTGCGGTGCGGGGTCACGGAAGAGAGCACCATGACGATATCCCGCTTTCGGAGAGGTTTGCGGCCTAATTATCAATATGAACTCTTTCGCCGCAATGCCACCACTTTGGAGCAGGCATATCAGATTGCTCTTGAATTGGAGCAGTTCGAGGCCGAGTTCGAGTCACCCCATCGGTTGGGCTCCTTTCCCCTTCGTAGTGTCGAGTCCCGTGGCTCATCTGGCACATATCCGAGGGCCCCCATGGCTCGACCTCAGGAGCCCGCTCGCCACGAGCCCTTTGCTCCTAGGCCTCGCCCTCCACCCCCGAGGGACCTTCCTCGTCCCCAGCATCTTACGGCCCCACCCATAGCCCGTCCACCGGCACCTGCACCACCCGCACGTCCTTTGTTGCCTACGCCTCCTATCCGTCGGGAGGATAAAGGTAAAGGACCTATGATTGGGGAGCCTAGTGGATCACGGCAGCAGTGTTATCGCTGCAATGGGTTTGGCCATTTCGCCAACCAGTGTCCCACTCGCCCATCTCTTCACATTGGGGACACACAGGCTGAGGATACCACCCCTGCGGGCCTAGAGTTAGTCAGCTATGAGGCAGATGAAGAGCTAGCTGACGAGTACTATGAGATGGGAGGTGAGGCCCAGGATGCCCAGCAGTTAGACGATACCCATGTGGGGGTCGTCAGATGTATCCTCACCCAGCCACAGGTCAGTGATGACTGGCGTCGGACCACTATCCTTCATGTATTCTGTAGGCTGGGAAAGCAAATTTGCAAGGTGGTCATCGATAGCGGGAGTTGTATCAATGCAATCTCCACGAACGCTGTCACTCGTCTTGGTCTCACACCCGTAGACCACCCTTGCCCCTACCAGGTATCATGGGTGGATACAACTTCCATTTCGGTCAGGCTGCGGTGCTTGGTCCCGCTGCAGCTCCACTCCTACCGTGACGAGATCTGGTGTGATGTTCTTCCCATGGAAGTGGGAAGTATCATTCTTGGTAGGCCGTGGTTATTCGACCGAGATGCCACACTCCATGGTCGGTCGAACACCTGTACCTTCGACCACAATGGCCAGCGGGTCACCCTCCAACCCGTTCGGCCCAGGAGCCCATCTGTTAGGGGTCCTACTGGCCCTAGTACTCCGAAGCCTTCCGTTCCCGGGCCTAGTACCCCATCCCCAGCTCGGGCTATGACCGTTACCTCTGGCCCAGGAGAGCCCTCGACGAGGAGATTGATGATGATTAGCTCCCGGGAAATGGAGCAGGAGCTTAGTCAGGGCTGTCCGGTGTTTGCCATTACGGTCCGAGAGGTGGAGCGGGACTCCGAGGGTGAGCTCCCACCCGAGGTTGTTCCCATTCTGCAGGAGTATGCTGATGTATTCCCCGATGAGCTTCCCGAGGGACTCCCACCTATGCGGGATATTCAGCATGCCATCGACCTTGTTCCGGGCTCTTCTTTGCCCAATCTTCCTCATTATCGAATGAGCCCCACGGAGCATGCCGAGCTTAAACGGCAGGTCGATGAGCTTGTGCAGAGAGGATCTGTTCGGGACAGCATGAGTCCATGTGCTGTACCCGCATTACTCGCCCCGAAGAAGGATGGCACGTGGAGAATGTGCATTGATAGTCGTGCCATCAACAAAATCACCGTGAAGTACAGGTTCCCTATTCCCCGCCTTGATGACATGCTGGACATGATGGCAGGTGCCACTATCTTTTCGAAGATCGATCTTAAGAGCGGCTATCATCAGGTGAGGATTAGGCCAGGTGATGAGTGGAAGACCGCATTTAAGACCAAGGACGGTCTATATGAGTGGTTGGTCATGCCTTTTGGGTTGACCAATGCCCCTAGCACTTTCATGCGGCTCATGACTCAGGTCCTTCGACCTTTCATTGGAGTCTTTGTAGTGGTGTATTTTGATGATATCCTTATCTATAGCCGCACCAAAGGGGACCACTTAGACCACCTTCGGCAGGTCTGTATACTTCTTCGGCGAGAGCAGTTGTTTGCGAACCCACAGAAGTGTGCTTTCATGACATCTCAGCTTACCTTCTTGGGTTTCATTGTGTCTAGTACTGGGGTCTCCGCCGATCCGGAGAAGGTCCGGGCCATTGTTGAGTGGCCGGAACCCCGTACGGTTCATGATGTCCGCAGCTTTCATGGCCTTGCGACGTTCTATCGTCGCTTCATCCGCGGATTTAGCTCCGTCACTGCCCCGATCACGGATTGCATCCGTAAGGGCACATTTGTATGGACGAAGGCCGCATCTGCTGCCTTCAGGGACATCAAGGAGCGCATGACCCAGACACCTATCCTTCGACTGCCTGATTTCTCGAAGGTGTTTGAGGTCTGTTGTGATGCGTCGGGTGTTGGGATAGGAGGAGTTTTGAGTCAGGAGTCCCACCCGATCGCATATTTCAGCGAGAAGCTGAATGATGCGAAACTGCGATATTCCACATATGATAAAGAGTTTTACGCAGTTGTTCAGGCTCTTAGGCATTGGAGGCATTACCTATTACATCAGGAGTTTGTCTTATACTCCGATCATGAGGCTTTGAGGTACCTCCATTCCCAAAAGAAGCTGAATTCGCGTCATAGTCGTTGGGTTGAGTATCTCCAGCAGTTCACCTTTGTGCTAAAACATAAGGCTGGAGTGGAGAACAAGGTGGCCGATGCCTTGAGTCGGCGAGCATGTCTTCTTACCACCATGAGTGCCGAGGTCATAGGGCTAGATAAGATGAAGGAGGCCTATGTTGATTGTCCTGACTTCGGTCAGATTTTTACTACTCTCCAGGCCGGGCCCTCGAGAGACCATGATGATTATGTGCTTCAGGAGGGTTACCTCTTTCGAGGTAGCAGGCTATGTGTTCCCCGAACTTCGGTTCGAGATTTCCTAGTGTGGGAACTACATGCGGGAGGTCTAGCCGGCCACTTTGGTCGGAACAAGACTATTGAGGCAGTGGAGCATCGATTTTATTGGCCGAGCTTGAAGCGCGATGTTGCTAACATCGTGGCTCAGTGCCGTACATGTGCTACGGCCAAAATGAAGAAGCAAAGCTCGGGCCTTTATACGCCTCTCCCCGTGCCTGATGCCCCGTGGCAGGATGTCAGCATGGATTTTGTTTTGGGATTGCCACGTACCTCCAGGAAGCATGATTCGGTCTATGTGGTGGTTGACCGTTTCTCGAAGATGGCCCTCTTTATCCCTTGCTCAAAGACTTCGGATGCTTCTAGGGTAGCCCGCCTATTCCTTACTCATGTGGTGTGCAAGTTCGGGTTGCCTCGCACTATAGTGTCTGACCGTGATGTTAGGTTCACTTCCTATTTTTGGAAGACACTATGGCATATGATGGGTACGCACCTCAAGTTTTCCACTGCATACCATCCCCAGACAGATGGTCAGACCGAGGTGGTCAATAGGAGTCTGGGTGATCTTTTGAGATGTCTTGTTAGGGACCGCATTGGGGATTGGGATCTCATTCTACCTATGGCTGAGTTTGCATATAATGATTCGGTGAATAGGTCTACTGGCATGAGTCCATTTGAAATTGTCACAGGTCGTAGGCCTAGGAAACCCGTTGACCTTGTCCCCATGCTTGTCCATGCTAGGGTGTCGGAGTCGGCCGAGTCATTTGCTAGGCATGTTAGGAGTTTGCATGACGACATCCGTCGTCACATTGAGTCTAGCAATGCACGGTACAAGGAGTTAGCCGATGCCCACCGACACCACCGAGAGTTCCACGAGGGCGAATACGTCATGATCAGGGTAAGACCTGAACGGTTTCCCTCTGGAACCGTTAAAAAGTTGCAAGCTCGCGGAGCCGGTCCATTCAGAGTGTTGAAACGCGTTGGATCTAATGCGTACGTTGTGGACTTGCCCGAGGAATATGGTATAAGCTCTACCTTCAATGTATCGGATCTTGTTGCATATAGGGACCCAGCGGTGATCCCTAGTGAGCCTTTTGAGCCATCTCCTCCCCTTGAGAGTGATCCCACACCTGAGTGTCCACTTCCACCTCCAGCCCCTTTTTCACGGCAGCGTGAGCATATAGATCGTATACTGGACGAGCAAGTGACGGTTACCAGGAGTGGATCTTACCCGCGCTACCTAGTGCGATGGAGAGGACGGCCCGCTACTGAGGACACATGGATCACACATGGTGAGTTGCAGCAGATTGATCCGGACCTTTTGGAGCGATACAGGAGCGATGCAGACCCTTACTCGACAGGGTCGAGTTTCTCCCACCCGGGGAGAATTGGTGCGGACTCCCGAGCTGTTGATCGGCACGACACACCGAGCCACCGATACCGCACACGGAGCACGACACGAGCCACCTCAGCGTCCATCTGGCTCGGAGACAGCTTGGAGACTCCGCCTTGAGCCTCCCCATTTATTATATTTAGCTAGACTTTATGTGTGTGTAATTTGTATTTATTTCGTTGCATTCGGTTTGCCATTTTGAGTGTAATAGGGGCTTACGAGCATTTCGGACCCCGTGGGCCCCACGGGCCCCCCGGGCCCCACCACATTGGGCCACCTCAGCCTAAGGTCCCACATGGGGCCAGTCAACATGCCACATGGGAGCATCTAGAAGTTTGAATGGTATTTGGACACATGGGGGACAATGGACTTGAAAAGTCCAAATGAGAGGCCACCTACCCCCACCTACCAAGTCCAACTTCCACATCCTTGCCATTCTAGTCAATAGGCCGCCCCCCCCTTTATTTTTTTTTAATTTTCATTTGTGTGGATGGTCACATGCAATCCTAGCCCTCAATCTCCCACCCCTAGATCCAACGGTGGAGGATTGATTAGATTGGTGACCTATATATGCTTGTAATTTCCATTTTTGATGAATTAATGCCATTTGGAATCAAGAAATTGTTGGAGCTCCAGCTTGGTGCGCCCCTCTCTTCCCCCTTGCAGCTGTGAAGGTTGCCTCTGGAGGTGTGACTCCTCCCCTATCAGTTCCGGTCATCGCCGCCGCCGCCACGAGCCGCCACCGCACCGCCATCGCCTTCGCCGGAGTTCTGTCCACGCAGTACCACAGCCACTTCCACGAAATTCCAGTCTCAGCCACGGCCTCAGATCGAGCTGGAACTTTTACTGGATGTCCCAGAGGTGTCCAGCACGTCCTCAAAATTTTGGGATTTGTAAATTCATTAAAGTCTAGATCCGGCTAGATCCATCAGATCTCTTTGAGTCTAGATTGAAGCATTTGAAGAGAGCTTTCCAACGATAGCTCATGCGTCCCGATCCGACGTCGGGATCGACCGCAGCGGCTGTTTTCGCCGGAGCGCGCACCTGAAAACAGCAAGCAGAAATCCGTGGGCAGCATTCCAAAAGCTTGGAGATCGGAGTTGTTCGGCCACCGGTCGGTGTTCCCGGCCGACCGCCTTCCGTGGAGATGTGCCACCAGGGGTCCCCATCACAGTGGGACCCACTCCTGCAGATCCGGAGGCCAGCGCCACCCGTGGGCCCCACGGGCCCGCAGAACCCGCCGTTCGGAAAGCACTAAAACGCGGAGTTCGGCACCGCCGGGCGACATCAAGATGCTGCCCGTCAACCCGAGTTGCGTGATTCCCGGGCTCCACATGTGACCTTTTACCTCCCTGCGTGGAGTGGGTCAAATCTTTGTATTGCTGTGATATTGTTTAACCGGGAGTCCGTGATTCGGCCGGGGTTGTCTTCGCCACGCCGGGAGCGTGGAGGTAATGGTCCGAACCTCTTGGCGTTCATTTGCTTAGCTAGTATACGGTCTTTTGCCGCTGCCGAGAGTGTAGGTACTAGCCCGTGTGTCCATGTCACCGCTGTGAGAGTGAGAGTGACCCGTCCCGCGACTCGATCCGAGTCCGGAAGTTGAGTCGGACTACCCTTGACCTCCGCCGGTTCCTTAACCGCGCACGGTCCGCGCTTTCCCTCGCTTGGGACGACGAGTGAGCTTCCACTTCTGTTAGCGACGTTTTACCACTAGGAGCTCGTAGTGTCGGGCTTAGTATCTCCCTGGTGTGTGCTGCTGGTCGCGTCTTCATCTAGAGTCCGAGGGTGGCACCATATAGTGTCGTCTCCTGAGTCCGTCCCGCATCAACCACTCCAGGTCTAAATACGTGAGCGTCGGTGGCCCTCAGCTTGGCAAACCACCTCACAGATATCTGGTGCTTAAAGTGGATCGCCAGGCAGTCCAGTAGAAATGATTCTTCTCTGTACCCCCATTTCAACGGGGAAAGAAACAAGCCAAAGATCGGCTTCTCCCGGTCCACCCTACCGGCGGAATCATTCCACCGAGCGGGTACAAATTCAGGGGCCCTGGTCAGCAGCCCATCTTCTGGAGCCAGATCTTGCAGCCCCAGCACGACGCTCCATTTCTTGACCTCTCCGGGAAGATAAACTGGCCTTCCCCGCACCAAACAATCTGATAGGCTATCCCTCTCTACTAACAAGGCCTGCTTGGCTTTGCGGACGAGGAACAGATCTCTCTTCCCCTGAAGATTGAAATGCCGAAGGTAGGACATCAGGTGCTTGTCCTTGGGGTGATCTCGCCAGACGGCATCTTCCCGGTCATAATGAAAAGAATCACCTCCGAGAATGAGGAGACGGCCAGTGTCCATAGTATCGGTCTCCGAGTCTGAAGATTCTATAACTATAGCAAGCTGATCGTGCCCCCGATCAAGGGAATGAACGTTCTCCCACGTCACCACGGCACGGGAGGTAGAAGAAGAAGAACCGGATGCCATGATGGCAGCAAAAAGCACATCAAACAATAAGCAAAGTCAGAAAATAGCTGATCAAAGGCAGATTTCTGACAAAATTTCGGCAGAGTCTCCCCAGCACGGGAGATTGCCAAAGAAAATCGTAAGCATGTCCACTAAGGGAACGGTCCCTAAAAGCAACCATCAGCATTACACCGAGGCTAAAAGGAACACTCGGGGAAATAGCTCCGAGGGCAAGCCCTACCAGAAGCCTCCCGGGGCCCAAAAATGGGTTTAAAACCCAAATGAACGACACTCCACTCACCCCTGAGAAACTCGCTCTCGCCCTCACCTCACTCGGCACCGCAGGAAGAGCAGGAAGAGAGAAAGAAATTTTGCAAATGAGGAAGAATGAAGAAAAAATCAAAGGGGGAAGAATATATACGGAAGCCTCCCCTTCGGTTAATCCTACGCGCTATTTAGCGCGCCGGATTAACTTTTTTCGACAAAAATGCGCGCCAAAATTGGCCGCGTTGAATTAAAACGTCAATGGAAAATGCGCGCCGGATTACTGGCCAAATGCCCAGGACCGCACCGGATTAACCCGCGCCGTATTAACATTCAAATGGCGTCGGATTAACATCCATGCCGGATCAAGGGCCGTCCCAAGCTCCTGTCAACTGAAGAGGAGATCATTCCAGGCGAAGCTCATCCGTTGGCCTTGCGACACTCGTGCCTCGCTTGCAACACCCACGTCTGGGGGGCATTTGTTGGCACCCAAAATGTGATCGTCGGCGACCAAGCCATAAAGATGAATGATGCGGCCCGCTGAAGCACGGAAGCCAATAAAGATCAACATACTGAAGACTTCTCAAGCTGCCAGAGCCTCAAGTGACCCCGTATGAACGCTAGGGACTTCACCTCAGGAGAACCGAGATGAACTCACAACCAACCGGCAGTGCGACCAAGCCTGCCCAATGAACCGGCATTGACTCCATCGTGCCGTAAACACTATACCCGTTGTTCGACCAAGGACGACGGTCTACCCAGTGGCTACCCACCTCATGAAAGATTCTCCTGAGATGAAAGAGTCCCCTTGTCTATTCAGAACGGAGGACCGAAAGCTCTATCGGCAAAAGATCCTGGTCACCCGGCATGGGTACGGCTTCCCGCCCAGATGGGCCCCTTAGTGGCCTAATGATCGCCTAGCTCCGGCGGGACTATCCCTGGTGTTATTCCACCCTCCAAGGAGCTTTGAGCACAAGCCAGACTGAGCCAGGGACACTTATCATAGTGCCGAGAGCCGTGTCAGCGGAAAACCCGCGTCATCAAACCAAAGTCATCGGAAGTTTCGAGAATGGCCGTACGTTGGCCTGAAACCTCCAAGGAGCATTGGTGAGATAAATGTTCACGGTGACCCCCGGAATCATCCCCGGACTCATCGGCTGACTCACGATTGTTGACACCCGTTTTATGCCTACAAGTTGAGTCCTTTTCTTATCCCCTTGATATCGTCCCGAGTTATCCATTACTTTAAGGTATTTCCTTGATGGTGTTTTGAGTATATCTATTCATTACCAAGCTTCTTACTCCCTGGACGGGGTTTGTTTGGAGTCAGTTTTCCCTTGGCGTATATCCTGCTGATAGCGGTTCTCTCTAGACCGCTATCACATGGTAGCGGTCCTATGAGGACCGCTTTCACCTTGCGACCCATTCCTTTGAAGCTGACCCGGTCAAACCTCATCCCCATGCCTGGTAGCGGTTTTTACCTGACCGTTTCCATTGGTAGCGGTCGTGCGATAGACCGCGTTCACCACCCAAGCCCAGTTCCGTCCGTAGCTCCGTTTTCTTCGCCCGGAGGTGTCTTAGGACTCTATCTTCGAGAGAGTTACGGCCCCGGACGGGGGTGGACTCTCTTGGACGATTACTCTTCGATTTTTTCAGGAGTTTATCCTTTGGAAAACTTTGGAATTCACCCCGGGGAACCCCAACTCGACCTAGGGTTTCTAAGGGATCGATATATAAGGGTTGGCTTCTTCCTCACTTTGGGGGGAACTTTTGGGAATTCACGCCGAAACTCTGTCGGTCCGGGGAGCGATCTTCTGCCAAGGGACCATGCTGTTCACGTTCTAAGCATTCCCCAGTCCAGGGAGTATCTAGGCCCTAGTGGTCAAACCCTCCTTCGTTCATTCCTTTTCTTCACATTGCATCATTATTCTTGCATTGTCTCGTGTCGTTCTATCACGTTCTAGTCATTCGTTGCATGTTTGAACATCCCTCCCACTGTTTGTTACGCCCCACAGGGGCTAAAAATCACCAACCCCCAGGTACTTGCCCCCTTGTTATGTGTTTTAATCATTATAGTTTGATAGATATTGCACTACTTGTAGATCTAATTGGGTTTGTTTTCTTTGTGTCTTCATCCTTCCTTGCAGGTTTACAGTACATTCAGCACGAGGCCCCTCTCTCTTGGCCGGCTGAGAGAGAGGGAGGATCGAACCCACATCCCACGTTTTTGGGTGATGGTAGCGGTCTGGGAAGAACCGCCGTAATCAGGTAGCGGACGTGCGACCAACCGCCTTCACCTTTCAGCATCCCGCTTGCAAGTGCCGCTATCCTTCTCCTTTCCAAGGCTTGTAGCTCGGTCTTCCTGAGGTATTAGTCTTGGTGGCGATCACGGTCAGTTCTCCTCTCCTCGTCCCCCTCTGGGTTTCATGAAAGTTCATGCCTATCTGTATGCTTACATTATTTAGTTAGGGGACGTCGCTAGGTTGAAACTCACATATATATATCTACACCCCTTTTTTTGGCGATCACGGTGGGACGCCACTGCCAATCGTGCTGTGTGCTGTATTACCTACTTTTTACTATTTATTTCCGTTGTTGGGGACCTCTGTGGGGTTTCCCGTTCCTGTTCTGGGTGTTTCCTATTCTCTGGACTCGACGCGGTCTGATGAAAGCCGCTTCTATGTAGTAGCGGTCATCTGTGGACCGCTACAGGTTACTCCGTTGCACACTCCAAAACCTTCTGCCATAGATCATTACATGTTGCCTTATGGAGTGTTGTTTTATGCTGTCCATGCATCCGTATATTGTCCTCATTGTTGTTAGGGTTATGTCTTCTGATATATGGTTTACTGCTCGGGCCTCCCTCCGAGGTTTCTGCTCTTGCTTGGCCACTTCCTACTTCCTGACATAACGCGGTCCCTCGTCGACCGCTTACATGTGGTAGCGGTCATGACAGGACCGCGACTGTTCGCCCAGGTACGCATCCGAGGTCCCTTTCTATAGCCCATTATGCCACTACGTTTAAGGGTCCTGAGTGTTGTTTGTTCCTCTCTCTGATGAAGTAACTGTTCGTATTATTGTTTTCATCTTGATTACTAGTCTTTTAGGTTAGAACTTGCATGCACTCCGGTGCACATAGGATTCATGCATTTCATCCACATCTAGTTGCATGCCTACCGAGGTAGGGTTTCCTCTCGTCTCCATATTCCTTGGAGCCGACTAGGGACCTTGCTGAGGACCTCCGTAAGCCCCCGTGAGCCGTGGATTCCCACACGGACGCCGGGCCGGTTCTACCGTTCCATCCCTCAGGCTTGCATTTGCATACATTATAAAGGAGTTAACCATAGTCGAACCAAAGTGTGGACCTTATTCCCTGTAGGATGCCTATCTTGAGGGAATTAATCTCAATCCAAATCATTAAAAGGCCCACCCAAAACTTTGACATTAAAATATTTCCCATCCGATTAACTTGTTTGGCTTGGTGAAATCCTTCGTATTGTTTGTGGTGTCTGGGCTTGCCCAAGCCCGCTTGTGTTATTTTGTGTTACGTCCTCGATCATCCATGTAGGTTGTGTCGTTAGGCCCAGTTAGGTTAGTCCATTCTGTGTGTCCATTTGTCTAGTCTCATTGTCCTAGGTTTCTTTTTCTTTTTCTTTGCATTATTGAGTCAGCCCCCTCCTTTGAGCCCTTACTTCCCTCATTGTATTTTCCTGATTTTCCTGGATAAAGTCTCCATTTGTCCTCATGGAGCGTCATTTTTCTCCAGTATATTATCCTTCTTCCTCCCCGTCTTCTTATCCCCGCGTGGATTCCTCTTCCCATGCGGGCCCATCACCTTATTCCTCCATTGGACCCTATTCTTCTAACGGGCCTTCTTGTCCCGCCCGTGCTGCTGTTGGACCAATCAATTCTCATTCCCACCTTCATAATTATTCCAGGCCCATGTATTCCTCCATTCCCGGAGCGGGCTTTCCTTCTTCTCAGGCCGGATCCCCTTATCCGGCCCATCAACATTATCCTGGTCTAAATTCATCATCTCTTGCTCAAGCTGGCCCATACCCTTCTCGGACTCTTCCTACCGAGGAGATGTTCGCTCAGGCCCAACTCCAGCTTGATGAATTGCAACGCTGAATCAATCCTCAAACTTCTTTGGATATTCCATTTGCATTTCAAGGTCTTCAGCTTCCCCCACGTCAACAGATTCCGGCTTATCGTCGCTATGGTGGAGTCGGTGACCCCTACGTGCATTTGAAGGAGTTCTTATATGAGTCGGCCCAGTTCCAGCATGATCAACGCTTGATGGCCTATTTGTTTGGCCTATCTTTAGAGGGTCCGGCCAAGGATTGGTTCTTCACGTTACCGCAAGAGCAGATGATGAATTTTCAAGCCGTTCAAGCAAGATTCATTCAGCAGTACCAGGATCAGGTTGGGCCCAGACATTCTTTGGTTGATCTGGCCAAGAGAAGATGACGCCCGATGAGGAATTCTCCACGTGTCACCTAGCCGCGCAAGTTCCGGGGCATATTCCGGAGGGCGAGCAGATCAAGATGGTTATTTCTAACGCAACGCCCGAGCTCAGATGTATCTTAGCCCTGAACAATATCACATCCTGGCAACAGCTTTACAATCGAGCCCGCTTCGTTAGCCAACAACTCCTAGTTTCCTTTGACCATGAGTCTCCTCCACCGTCACCTTCTACATACACTTTCCCTCCGCCCTTCACCGTAAGTCAGCCCTCCACCTTATATCCCTCCACGAGTCGACTGTCCACTCCCACACACCCGTATACCTCCATGTGCTCCACCGCATACCAACCATCCACGAGTCGACCCCCCACTATTTTATCTCCTCACACCCCTCCACCTCCGGTCAAGGAAACACCACACCGCGAGTGGGTAGATGCCATCCATTACAATCCCACTCCCCCCACGCCGCCACATCATTCCAGCCCTCCGCCTTCACCTACGCAATTCCCCTTACCTACGCAACCTCCGCTTCCACCCCCGCAACCTTCTCTATCACCTTCCCATATCCCTCGACACCCACCGTACCCGAAGCGGGCTCCTTCTCCGCCGTTGCCAGAATCTTTCACAAACATTTTTAGGGCTTTGATGGCCACCCATGCGTTGCAGCTCCCTCCAGTTGTGCCTTGCCGACCCACAGTCGGGAATTTGCTCCAGTTTTGTGAATTCCACCGTCAGTAGGGGCATTTGATTGAGGACTGTCCCGAGTTCCGGGAGGTTATTTACAACTTGGAAGACAAGAGGATGATTGATTGGGCTATCATACGCCAAGTTATTTTGGATCTCAGCAGCAAGCAGCAGCAAGCCGTGCCGCCTAGGCAACCGTCCCCACTTCAAGACCAGGGGCACCCTGGTGTTTCTTTAGTTAATAAGATACCTGTTCCGTTACCTACTTCTTCCTCCATCTCATCTCCTCCACAACCTTTACTTACCCCAGCCTCCGCTTGGGCAACCTCTCTTTCACCCTCCGTTTCCACCACCACACCTATCCCCAATGCCTCTCGACGAGTCGTGAAGATACGTCGAAGAGCGCCACCACCTGCCTCTTCCCCCACTATACCACTACCTTCCTCTCCTCCTTCTTCCCCACCCTTACCTTCACCTCCATCCCCTTCACCTTCACCATCTTCATCAACCACATCACTCCCTTTGCCACCCTCATCACCTTTGCCACCACCGCCACCACTTCCTTCACTCCCCCTTTCGCCATCATCCTCTGAGCCCGAGCAGGCCGAGCTCAAACCCACACCTCCACTTTTGCCTTTACCTCCACCCATGCCCGTCAGCATCATTATTCCCCCATCACTTGCACCATCGCCACCCGCGCCCTTCAAACCTCCTCCTTCTAACCTTCCTCTACCACTTCCCACTTCGCAGAGCAGGTACACCCTACCTTTGGTGCCCCTTGGGTCTGGTCCCCAGGGAGATAATGAGCCGAGCCAGGTTTCGATTATGCATTTCAAGATTCAAGTTGTCATTTACCGCATGCCAATCTGGGTCCTGGTCCCTGGCTATTTTCGGGATAATGAGCCTGCATTTTCAGAAATGGTTGCAAAGAAGAGTTCACTCGTACTAGTGCCAGTTTCTTCACGAGCGAGGCTGATGGCAATCTCATCGCTCACTGGGGGATTCACTATCAATGCTGTTATTTCTCCTCGCTCGATTGATGTTCAGTTCACTGGCCGAGAGGGGTTCTCTACTCGGATTATGTTAACCCATACGGCCGCCCGGAGCCTGATGGATTCCTTATTCAAGGGGGCAATTGGCTGCATCTTCTGCACTTTCCAAGGACATTCTGCACTTGCTGTGCAACCTCCCTCAATTTATTAGCATGCCAGCCACGTCAACGCCGCCTATTGATCTCTCTCAGCTTTGTCCTGCTCTTCTAGTACGGGAGTTATGCTTCGAGCCTGATGGCCGAGTGGAGTTGCCGAACCTCTATGTTCTAGTGCCAAGAGACAAAACTCCGTGGCTTCATGATATTCATTCAGTTGAGAAGCTGTTTGCCCAAGAATGTCTGCATCTTGTTAGCACTGGGGGTCTAGGGGCAGCCGCCCCAATGAAGCTGCATATTCATGACCGGGCCAGGCCATCTGCTAGGTGGGCTCGCTATTTGAAAAGACATTACAGATTGAGGAGCCTGGGAAGTCGAGCCCGCGCCAGGCGGCGTTGTTTCAAGAAGATTGCGGCTAAGAAGAGGCGGCGACATAAGTTCAAGGGCCGTCAGTTGTGCACTCAGGGGTCCACTACCTCATCTCCTTCTTTCATCCATTCATCTTTTCTGTTGCTCAGTTCTTATCCGTGGGTGGTGTACTTTCCACCACCTGACAATATTTCCACCATCTTTTCCTATCCTCACCATTCTAGGCCTCGGCCTATGTCTTCCTCTTCCCCTGAGTCAGGGGCATCTTCCGGGTTTTCTTCCCGGACATGTCCGGATTTCACTGCTCGTCTCTTTCCCCCGACCTTGTTAGGAATCCCTTGCGCTCGTTCCCCGACCTTATCGGGTGATTTTTATGATCCTTCCCTGATTTTGTCGGGTGGTTTCCATTTCGTTTCCCCGACCTTGTCGGGTGTTCATACATTCTCTTCCCCGCCTCTGTCGGGTGATCGCTATTCCTCTTCTCCGACCACGTCGGATGATCATTATCCTTCTTTCTTGTCTTCACAGTTATCTTTTCGACGTCTTTCTGTTCTTTCTGTCTCACCCTTTCGGGGTTCTCACCCTTTTTCTTGCTGTTTTCGAGGCTTTAGCCCACCTTGATCTCAGTTAATCCTTGTTTATTATGTATCTGGTTCATTGTTATCAGGTCCTTAGTGCCTTAACGAGGGAGTTCTAGCCCTCATCTCTCTTCCTTTTTATCCCTTCTTCGTCCAGTATGATGTCTGCCACTCCTCTATGTCGAGGAATCCAATCCTTTACTGTCCTTTCATCCTTTATCCTGACAAGCAAGGAAAACAAAGTTCGCGCTCCTCAAAGCTCGATGATCGAGATCGCTTCAGGATGGTGGTTTCCACGCCATGGATTTGCAAAGGTATCTTTATTTTGGGCAAGGAACGTGCTTTCATTTCCATTATTTCTATTATTCCTGCACATAATTTCTTAACATGATTGAGTGGCTTTAGGAGTCTTTGTTTAATTAGATCTTAACTTTGTGTCAAATAAAAAAGGTTATCTTCTGCAGCATCCTTGGGCTGGTGATAGCTCCGCGCTAGGAGCCTAGCTTCATTCCCCGATTGTTGAGGGTGACCTTTAGGCATGGGTTTTTCACACACTACACGGCAAGCCATAGCCGATTCCTCTGAGGCGCACTGTTGCTGCTTTGGCCATAGTTTGGGTATGCGCAAAGGTCTTTTATTTTCTCTGCTCGGCCAAGTGCAGGGGCAAGAGATGGATGGATAAGATGACCAACTTAGGCACTCCCCAATACGAGAGAGGTCTCAAATAGGGGCAGTCTTGACCCTAAAAAATTAGCTTTTATGCTATATCTGGCCAATAAGGGCTACCAAAATGAAGAAAATGAATCAATGCAAAGTTACGATTGAAAGGCATGACAAGAGTGGCAGTATAGTTCCCCGCGGGACGTCATGAGCCCAGTCGCATGCGTGTCTGATAAATATGGGTCTAAAAATCAAAGACACAAGCCCCAGCGCAACAGACCTACTCTTTGAGGAGTAGTGCCTTTGAAGGAATTCGAGCCTTGATATCTCCCATCCTGCACGAAGCTTGTCTCCAATTAATCTTCTGCTCCTCCCTCTTAGGTCGGGTTGTATCCCGGGTATGGCCTTAGTAGGGGCACCGTTCTTTAGAAGCAGTTGGTTGTGGCAAGCCACCCTCACATGCACACCCTGCTTAAGGGAAGCCTTTAGTGAAAGGGGTCGGAACGACGGTCCCTTGCCAGTAGTTTGAACCCGCCTTTAGGTGCTGCGGATTTCTATGACAAAATTCCAAAAAAAATAAAAAAAAATCAAAAAAATCAAATATTATTAAAACTTCAAACAAATCAAATATTTCAAAACTTCAAAAAAATCAAATATTGTCGTCAAAAAAAAAATCATCAAAAAGATTACAAAAATCCAAAAAAAATGTGTCTTTTTCATGCATTTACATTTGTTTTAAGTACAGATACGTAATCCGTTTGCTAAGTGTGTAGGTTACAAGTACCCAGGCATTCCTCGTTATATCTTTTCGCTCCATCCCCTATCCACATCTTTGGGCCTATTCTCTCATTCGCCTCATGTCTCTCAATCTGTTATGAAACTTATGTCCTCCTCAAATTCTTGCTTCCTCTGATCACATCTATGTGAGACGGCTTTACCTCACGATCATGAACCTGGCGGTTCCGCTTCATGCTGATCTTAAGTTTCGATTGAGGAGTGTATTTGCCACATCTTTGTCCTGCATGAGTTATTTTTGTCCCACGAATATGTTGGTCGCGCATGGGCCCCCTGTTGTATGACATTGCGTCTGCCTTGGTTGGGCACTCTTACGTTCTTCAAGACACGGTTGGTCGCACAACCTCTACCTTTTGTCGCGGTTGTCATGGAACCGCGACTGTTTTTGGCTGAGCCTGCATACTACTTCCCCTTTTAGTCGTGTCTCATCCTCGCACCACTTTCTCTCTTCTTCTTGAGTCGATTGTGTAAAGCATTTATAGATTGGTAGAACGAACATTCACATTCATTAAAAACAAAACTCATGGCATTATATATGTGTCATTTCTCCATGTACATGTGTGGAGCAAACAAAATGAAAAAGAGAAACAACAAGGCATAATCAAGCCTGGCCCTCGCCAGGTCCCTCACTCTCACCCCCGCCTTCTCGCCTCTTCTCCGGAGGACCCATGGCTGTGCTACCCTCCTCTCGGCGTCGGCGCCTCTCCTCGTCCTCATTCCTCCGACGGCCGGAGGAACCCGTGAAGTAGTCCCGGACAGAACCACTGTGTGCGCCACCCTGGGACGCGCTCCGCTCAGGGCCTCGCCCCATCATGCGAAATGCCCGCTCCAGGGCCCGTAGCTCAATCTTGAGGTCGTGGACCTGCTGCCGGGACTTCTCCGCCTCCTCGCGGTAGCGGCCCGCTGCCGTCGCCTCCTCCGTAGCCGGGCCATCTCCTGCATCGCTGCCTCCAGCTCTCTGGTCTGCATTATAATTCCATTAGTGAATAGCCAATCCATAGGCAGGATCATTGAAAGAAGGTTGTGTCACTCACCCTCTCGGCAAGTGTGGTCTCGTCATCCTCAGCCCGTGCAGTCACCCTAGCGAACTCAGCATCCCTCTGGGCCCGATCTGCTGGTGTCTGTGCGGAGGAAGAAGGGGCATCTGCGCCATGGCGCTGGGCTCCCTCGACACGCTGCACATTAAGTCAGTCAATCTCATAAGTCTTATAACATAATCACACTTCTAAGTCTAGAAAGCAGTAAAGGCTCACCAGGAGATCTATGGAGCGCTGAAGCTCATCCCGCTGCTGCACAGTCGAGTGGAGCAAACCCTGGAGCTCTGTAATGCGTCCCTCAGGGTCAAGCTGCATTCAGAAGCATTAACATGTCAGCATGTCGGCATAATAGAAAAGGCACTAGGTTCAGAGATTCTTACCGGTCGTCGAGTGCCGCGGAAGACCTGATCCCCGTAGCGTCGTGCATAGGCCTTTAGGTAGGCCTCGTCCGTGTCAGCTCTGGCCCGTACCTCGCGTCCATGGCGCGCCCAGTCCCGGATCTGCTCCTCCGCTCGAGCAATCCAGTCCACCAAGCCAACCAGTCCGCGTGAGTGTCGCCCTACGCGCTCCTCCTCGGCGCTCTCCCGGGTCAGGAATGCCACGTCCGGCTGATGCACTCCTCGAGTCCTCATGATCAAGCGGTAGTGGAGTGGCTCCACCACGTTCATGCAGTGTAGCCAGATATCTCGACCTGAGTAAGCCAGCGCCACCTCCACCCAAGGCTGGCCCTCGAATCCCTCGTCTCGGTAAGGTGTCCAACGAACCTGTAGAAGGAATCAAGGTCAGCATGCATTTCAACATTTGCATCTTAAGTTTAAAGTTTAGAACTCACCGATGCATAGGGAAGAGAATCGATGTCATCCTGAATCGCCCGCACCTGGCATTTGAGCGATCCCGTGTCCCGCCTAGTCACCCATCGCCTCGCGATAGGTAGACGGTCTGCAAGAGCCTCTAGCCCTCTACCGAGGTGAGGCAAGTAGAGGTAGGCCCACACCTGCATTCCATACATGCATTAATCAGATAATCATGTAAGCATAAGCATTCAAATTCAGGGCAATCAAATTGAGATCATACCTGGAGAAATGGAGCGAAGCCGCCAAGCATCGTCTGGCGGGTAGTGGTGCCGAGGGAGTCAAACAGAAAAGCCAGCACGGCCGCGCCCCAAGCATACGACCCCACACCCTCGAGGTCCTCCAGTAGTGGTAGCAATCGGCAGCTCACCGCATCTCCTCTCGTGGCAAAGAGCAGCCGCCTGAACAGAAACACCAAGAACCACCTCAGTACCCTATCTGCCTCGGCTCCCGGCTCGGCAGACACTCTCGCCCTCGCTCGGTCCCTCAGTCTCTCCAGGTGCTGCTCGGGTAGCTCCCCGACTGAGATCCCGGCGCCTCTCAAGCCCAGGCTGTCCTGTAGTCTGCCTCGCGGTAGTAGGGATGACGGCCGTCTCGGTCTATCCAGCTCCAGTCCTAGCAGCTGCTGTGCCTGCTCCCAGTAGTTTGAGTGGGTGAAGCCACTCACTGGTGCCCCGTGCACTCGGAGTCCCGTAATCCGTGCTATATCCTCAAGTGTAGGGATCATGTGTCCCTACGGGAATAGGAAGGCCTTACTGATCGGATCCCATCTGTCCTGTAGTGCTAGCAGCAGCGCGGCGTCAGTCCGGAGTACCTCCACGCTCAAGAACTCTGCAAACCCCATCGCCGCCAGCCTGACCCTCTGAAACTCAGGCAAGGCAAGGTACACCGCTCTGACCTGCAACCACGAGATCCTGGTCCGGCTCTTCCCCTGCAAAGGCATTTCACCATTTAAGGATCAGCATAATTCACATAAACATTTCTAGATAAAAAGAAATTGAATTTTCGAATGGGGGTCTGGGATGGTCGCGGTCCTCAAAGAACCGCTACTACAGGTCACGGCTACTGGTGGACCACGACCTGTCCACCACGACGGGCCGGGCCTTCCCCGTTTCTAGCCTTGTCCTCATGGGCTTTTTAGCCCTACATTCTATCATTTGGGGATCTTCGATCCCGTTCTAACCGCATGCAACAAGATAAATTAAAATTAAATTGGCAAAAGAGGAGTTTTGGGCCGTGGGGGGCTTACCTCGGACGGTGGCGCTCCCGGGGCTCATTTTTCCTCGCCGTCCCCCTCGGTTCCTTCGTCGGCCTCTTCGACGGCCTCGTCGGGATCTTCGGGAGCGACGGGAGGGATTTCTTCCTCCGGCACCGGCGGTGGCTGTTCGTCTCCCGCCGGTGGCTCCGTGGAGGATGAAGCGCCCACGTCCGCCTCCATGATCCTCCGGAGGAAGCGGCGTGTGAGTTGCTTCTTCGGCATCTCTCCGGTTGGCCGGGGAGGCTGGGGAGGAAAGGGGAGTTGGGGGAGGAGTTTAGGGTCGGTTTTTCTTGCAAAATAGAAATGGAGGGAATGAAGGGGCCGCCGAAGGGGCGGGCGTTATTTTTCAAAACCGGCTACATTGTCGCAGTCTGTCGAAGACCGCTACCATATGGTAGCGGCTTGGTGAAGACCACCTTATGTGGATAAGGTCCTTATGCTTGTTTATTCACTTGCCTGGTCTCTGCTTGGTCATATGGCTTCTTTTCAGTGATGTTTGATCGCACATATGCTTTGTTTGTTTCGTCATTATGGTGAAGTTGGTTCGTTACATTATATATTGTTTGCCTTTGGCATTATGTTCTACTCTGTTCATGTTTATTTGCTTGTGATTTTCTCATCTTGAAAAGCCATAAAAATTCAAATATGTGAAAAGGCAAAAAAATGCCGTTCCGCTTGACAGGTAAGTCAGGTATGGCTTTCTATCCCTCCTCTTTATTGCATTACTATATGGTATTATATTATATTATCTCAAGGACCAGTTGGTTTCCCGCGTGTTCCAGGATCTGATGTTCCCCTTCAACAAAAATAATGATGATCTAGGTTCACACGTTTAACCTCTGGATAGGCCGCTAGGTTGGGAAAACTAGGGGAGGATGGTTCCATCCTGCACGCCGTGGTTGTAGATGGTATCTTGACCTTGGTTATCCCCAGGCTAGCAATATTATCCTTGAGTATTGGCTATTTTATGTTTTCTTTGCATTTGTTTTAATGATTTCTTTATTTTAGCCCAGCATGCATCATGTCATCTTTTGAGCATTCACGCCTCGTGATCCGTTCAAGGGTTTCTCCTCTATAATGGTTAATTACACTTCAATTCACTTGGATAAGAGATTCTCATTCCGCTCTGAATTTGAACGATTTCTCTGATCTTTTCGCTTGGTCTGGTTGGCCAGTATGATTCCTGTCTGGATTTTTTTATCCCGGTTACTTTTCTTACTTTTTACGTTATGTTCCTTTCCGACCCCCTCATCGTCTGTGGATTGTGTCCCCGATGGGCCTGGTCGTGCTTCCTTTTCCTGTTAGTTTAGTTATCCGGACATGTCTCATCCGCGTCATCCAGTCCTGGTGGTTAGTTCGGTGTTTTCAGGGAGAATTCCTGTCGCTTACTGGTTGTAACGGGTGTCTTTTGCCTTGCTGCCCGCTTAGCAGTTCTCTCTACTTCATCTCCACGTCATCTCCGTTTCACGTCGCTATTACCTTCGCTCCATCTCCTTTCTACTTCGCCTCCATGTCGCCTCCGCTCGCTCCCTTGCAAAGCGGACACCAAGGAGGGGCATCTGTTGACACCCGTTTTATGCCTACAAGTTGAGTCCTTTTCTTATCCCCTTGATATCGTCCCGAGTTATCCATTACTTTAAGGTATTTCCTTGATGGTGTTTTGAGTATATATATTCATTACCAAGCTTCTTACTCCCTGGACGGGGTTTGTTTAGAGTCAATTTTCCCTTGGCGTATATCCTGCTGATAGCGGTTCTCTCTAGACCGCTATCACATGGTAGCGGTCCTATGAGGACCGCTTTCACCTTGCGACCCATTCCTTTGAAGCTGACCCGGTCAAACCTTATCCCCATGCCTGGTAGCGCTTTTTACCCGACCGTTTCCATTGGTAGCGGTCGTGCGATAGACCGCGTTCACCACCCAAGCCCAGTTCCATCCGTAGCTCCGTTTTCTTCGCCCGGAGGTGTCTTAGGACTCTATCTTCGAGAGAGTTACGGCCCCAGACGGGGGTGGACTCTCTTGGACGATTACTCTTCGATTTTTTCGGAGTTTATCCTTTGGAAAACTCTGGAATTCGCCCCGGGGAACCCCAACTCGACCTAGGGTTTCTAAGGGATCGATATATAAGGGTTGGCTTCTTCCTCACTTTGGGGGTAACTTTTGGGGATTCACGCCGAAACTCTGCCGGTCCGGGGAGCGATATTCTGCCAAGGGACCATGCTGTTCACGTTCTAAGCATTCCCCGGTCCAGGGAGTATCTAGGCCCTAGTGGTCAAACCCTCCTTCGTTCATTCCTTTTCTTCACATTGCATCATTATTCTTGCATTGTCTCGTGTCGTTCTATCACGTTCTAGTCATTCGTTGCATGTTTGAACATCCCTCCCACTATTTGTTACGCCCCACAGGGGTTAAAAATCACCAACCCCCAGGTACTTGCCCCCTTGTTATGCGTTTTAATCATTATAGTTTGATAGATATTGCACTACTTGTAGATCTAATTGGGTTTGTTTTCTTTGTGTCTTCATCCTTCCTTGCAGGTTTACAGTACATTCAGCATGAGGCCCCTCTCTCTTGGCCGGCTGAGAGAGAGGGAGGATCGAACCCACAACCCACGTTTTTGGGTGATGGTAGCGGTCTGGGAAGAACCGCCTTAATCAGGTAGCGGACGTGCGACCAACCGCCTTCACCTTTTAGCATCCCGCTTGCGAGTGCCGCTATCCTTCTCCTTTCCAAGGCTTGTAGCTCGGTCTTCCTGAGGTATTAGTCTTGGTGGCGATCACGGTCAGTTCTCCTCTCCTCGTCCCCCTCTGGGTTTCATGAAAGTTCATGCCTATCTGTATGCTTACATTATTTAGTTAGGGGACGTTGCTAGGTTGAAACTCACATATATATATCTACAGCGATGTGCGAAGAGCATTAACACGGTGCGCCCTAAACCGGCACGCCCCCATCTGGCGCCCCTTATTCCGACGCGCAAAGAACCTTCCACCCGGCGCCCTCCTATTTCGGCGCGCAAAGGATGGAGCTCCCTTTCCCGACGCGCCATTCTCCACGCCTGGTTAAAGACTTCAAATCTGCTATTATATATAGGCAGCCGTTCGATTGATAAAGAGAGACTTTTTTGGAAATAGAAGAGGAGGGGCTTTTGGAGAAGAAAAAAAAAGAAGAGAAAAGAAGAAAAATCAAGAGGAAAGATAGAGGTCTGAGAGCCAATCATCCGGGGGGAGAGAAAGGGTTTGTTGTGAGTGAAGCAGGGTTCCCCTGAGTGCCCATCCCCGCCGTCTTCCCACCTCTGCCTGAAGCCCTCCGGAGCCGGAGAAGAAGAAGGCATCCCGATACTCTGTTCGGGGAACAGGTGGGCGCCTACGTTTTCGTTGATTCCAGGCCTTGCGTTCTCTCTGTCGAATGTAAGCGAGAGGGGGAGGGATGGCGATGATATGAGCCAACCCCTCCCCCCTTCTCTGCGTCCTTTTTTTTATCTGCTCTTCTGTGAACTCTCTTGCGAGTAGAATGGTGGCCGTGTCGCGATGCCGGCACCGAACTCGCGATATGTGGGTGGTTTCCCCCCGTCAATGGAATGATAGCATGTGTATATGAATGCACCAATGGGTTGAATGTTTAATGTCTTGTCTTCCTCCTCCATTGTTGTTTCATTCGATAGATGTATATATCTATTAGGGTCTTCCCGTATACGGCTTCGAGATCCCGGTTTCTCCAGATTCCGAATGTGCCCTGGTATGCCATGGGCTACATGGATAACCCCTCCTTGGGTCCTCCGCGCCTGTGCCTGTGCACACGTTTCTCTCCGTTTTTATACGAAATCTGACCTTCGCCTCCCCTCCTCTTTGCATTTCTCCGTTGTTCAGAGGAGGCCGATGACGTTTCTGGGATAGTGAAGTCCGCTTCGCGACTATTGCATTCCAGTCATTTGTGGGTATGCGTGTGTAGGCAAACTTTTCTAGTTGCATATCGATCGCCTCTTTCTGTGACTGCTGTTGCATTCTATTCTATGAATGGCAACCCGGTCTCGTGAGCATTAACATCTTAGCCCTCCACCCAGGGAGGGGGGATATCTCCCATCGTTCCACAGAGCTGCTAATTGGCCAAGGGAACTCCACTCTCGAGTGATGGATGTTTCTCATGAGTCACGAAGCTGACAACAACAGGGGGCTCCAGCCCAACAATCTCAAACCCATAGCCCTTCAGGACCCTATGGTGACCAAGGGGCAAATGCTCCTAGCAGGCTAGTCCTCGGAGCCTCTTTCCCTAAGGGTCTCTCTCTCTAGCAGGTGCAGTGTGTGCTGTAGGTCGCACACCCCTTGTAGACCAGTCCTCGGGGTGTTGCTTCCGTCATGAGCTGCCTCGGTCCTCTGCTTCCACCCACGGAGCTTTGGTGCCCCTCGTAGGCCAGTCCTCGGGGTATCCTATCCGTTGGGAATTTACTGGCTATCACCATGCAGACCGGCAGTTTAGGGGCTTACTCCACAAGTGAGTATGACCCCGCTCCTCTCATTCAACCTTTCAGGTTTAGGGGAGATGCTGCCCAATTTTTGGCAGGTTTTAGACGATCAAGTCGTCTCTGCGGACCGGCCATAATAAAAACCTTCATTCTGAATTAGGGACCCTAGTGCTCGAGTATGGACCTCGCACTAGCTCATCACTTCATTCTGGAAGGTTTCTGGACTTCAATTAAACAAGCAATCGGCCCAACTAACTTCAAAACTCTCAACAGAATCTTAGTGAACTTAAATTGTTTCAAAATTTAACAAAAATAAGCTAAAACGGCGCCGTCCTAATCCGGCGCACCCTAATACGGCGCGGTACCCCCCCCCCCGCGCCGGATTAATGATAGACTCATATCTTCTTATTTTTCTTTGGCTTGTTCCCGGCGCGCCCTAAACCGGCGTGCCCCAAGGCCATCGCGTCGGATTAACTTTGCCATTGCCGTGCCGGATTAAACACTTTCACCTACGTTTGGCCGCACCGGGGAAACCTACCCCTACGCGTGGCCGCGCCGGTTTTGAACCCTTGTGCTATTTTAATCACTCACTCGCCTCCGGAGCGATCCTCGTCTCCCGTGGTCGGAGTTAACAAACCCTAGTTAGTGATAAACTGAATAAGGGAAGGGCTGTTCGAGTCCAAATCGTCTTATTATCATGCTTTCACTACCATGTCCGTCAGCACTTCACTTTCATTATCATGCTTGTGTTACCATTCTCGTTCCCCTTGGCGGAGATCAATAAATGTGATTGATCACTGTTTGTTTTCATAACTCTATTGCCATGCTTAGCACAGTCATGAACATCATGCCTGCATGCTTGCATAGACCCTCGGGTATATCAAATGGCATTGACGGAAGAACGGGTTACCCCCGATCGGAAGTCTACGCTATGCGCGATGGTGGTCTTCGGACCTACGTCCTCCGCCACATACCAAGAGCCTCCAATTTAATGAACCATGCCTCTCTTGCATGATAGATAAATGCATCTCATATGATCCCGTCATGCTCACAACATCGCATCTTTATTCCGGCCTCGACAGCCCACTATCTCGGTAATTAATCAAAGGTTTTCCCTCCTCGCGGGGGATGTAATTAACACCATAGCCTTTATGGTATGGCGGACTGCTGGTCCCGACTGAATCTCACTTTCGCCCGACACGGGTCAGAATGAGCGCATAATAAATTTGTCACTCACGTGACTGGCACGCCCGTTCAGTCAATCAGTCAGTTAATTGCCAGTCAGTTAATTGATTGATCGACACGTGAAATAAACCAAATAAACCCAAATGATAATCATAAATAAATAAAAAGAAAACCGGAGAGAACGGAAAGATCCCATCGCAAACAGCAGGAAGGTCATTGTCAGCACCATGATGATGAGGAAGTGGAGGCTCTAGGAACAGGTGCCGACTGTGACATTTAGGCTTAAGGTTCCCTAGGAGCCGGGGTCAGCTGTTCTTGTGAGCTTGATTGTCACGCCTGTGATTCGTCGCCAGGTGACAGATGCTCAGTGTGCAGACCCTGAGTTGCCCTGAATTTTGGCTTTGGCTGATGTGGACTACGGCGAGGACGGAGCTGTGAGATTCTGTGGTAGGCTGTATGTCCCAACCGAGGAGCAGGTGAGGCGTGCGGTGTTACGGGAGGCTCATGGGAGTCGGTACACTATGCACTCGGGGGCGACGAAAATGTATCGGAACTTGAAGAGGCAGTTCTGGTGGCCAGGCATGAAGGGAGATATTACCGAGTATGTGGCCAGGTGCTTGATCTGTCAGCAGGTGAAGGTGGAACATCAGCGACCAGGAGGTACTCTTTAGCCCTTGGATGTTTCCACGTGGAAATGGGACCACGTGACCATGGATTTTATGGTGGGATTACCGAGGACTCCGAGTGGGCAGGATAGCATTTGGTTGCTGGTGGATAGGCTGACGAAGGTGGCTCGATTGTTACCAGTCAAAGTCAGCTGGAGCATGACCAAGTTGGCTCGTCTTTATGTGGAGCGGATCGTTCCTTTGCATGGGGTTCTGATGTGAAACGGGTTTGAGGGTCTTCTTCTTTCTGATCAAGGTCGCGCTATAGCCTCCTAGCGCGTTCTTGAAGAACGCGCTATATCGTCCTAGCGCGTTCTCAGGTAGTAGCAGAACGACGATCTTCGGCTTTGGGACGCCCGTGGATGTCTTCGGAAGAGGGAATTACAGGGGGAAACACATTGTAGGGTGGGTAATACACGAGGGATCTTAAACAAACACATGAGGGGTCCTAAACATATATTAAACTAACCTAATACTAGCTAGGATAACTTGGTGAAGGTGGAAGCGGGGGTGGGCGACGAGGGAGAAAGGGGCATGGCAGGGCGTGGTAGGACCATGAGGGGACTTGGCTGGGGCCTCTCACCCGATCCCATCGCAGGACCGGTGCAACCGAGCTTCCTCTTGACCATAGCAGCGTTGTTGGCGATGGTGGAGGGCGGCGTTCGTCGGTGGAGGAAGAACGAAGCCCCGGATGGGGCCTCACACCTGATCCCATCGCAGGACCGGTGCATCCAGAACCTCGGTCGTCCTCCAGAGAAGGTGAAAGGTAGAGGATCAGAAGAATAGCATGGGCATCGCACCCAGAGAGGGGAGGAGGGAGGGGATTCCAAAGATTTGGGGGGAGATAGCCATGCTATACTCAAAACTCTTTCAAACATTCATTTTTTTCTCTATTGCTTAATCAAACAAGATGGGGTACATATATAGGGGGAAGGGGAAGGCAAAATGACACTAAAACATTAATTACACTCCAGGAAAATGGTGCACATTGAAGACTTTGGGAGTTCCAAGCGTCGGATAGTTGGACCGTAAGCAACTGCATTCTGTCTGAGATCGCGCTAGGGAAACCTAGCGCCTTCTTCAGGTCGCGCTACCCAAAGGTAGCGCGTTCATCAATGGCCCAGCAGCTTCCACAATCAGCTTTTGGCCTGGCAGCTCGCTTGATTTCCATCAAACCCCTCCACTTTGGAAGGTTCATCCTCGAACCTAGTAGCTCAAGATCCCAGTCTGTGAGAACAGGGTGGTTCCCTAAGCTCTGATACCATTTGATGTGAAACGGGTTTGAGGGTCTTCTTCTTTCTGATCAAGGTCGCGCTATAGCCTCCTAGCGTATTCTTGAAGAACGCGCTATATCGTCCTAGCGCGTTCTCAGGCAGCAGCAGAACGACGATCTTCGGCTTTGGGACGCCCGTGGATGTCTTCGGGAGAGGGAATTACAGGGGGAAACACATTGTAGGGTGGGTAATACACGAGGGATCTTAAATAAACACATGAGGGGTCCTAAACATAGATTAAACTAACCTAATACTAGCTAGGATAACTTGGTGAAGGTGGAAGCGGGGGTGGGCGACGAGGGAGAAAGGGGCGTGGCAGGGCGTGCTAGGACCATGAGGGGACTTGGCTGGGGCCTCTCACCCGATCCCATCACAGGACCGGTGCAACTGAGCTTCCTCTTGACCATAGCAGCGTCGTTGGCGATGGTGGAGGGCGGCGTTCGTCGGTGGAGGAAGAACGAAGCCCCGGATGGGGCCTCACACCCGATCCCATCGTAGGACCGGTGCATCCAAAACCTCGGTCGTCCTCCAAAGAAGGTGAAAGGTAGAGGATCAGAAGAATAGCATGGGCATCGCACCAAGAGAGGGGAGGAGGGAGGGGATTCCAAAGATTTGGGGGGAGATAGCCATGCTATACTCAAAACTCTTTCAAACATTCATTTTTTTCTCTATTGCTTAATCAAACAAGATGGGGTACATATATAGGGGGAAGGGGAAGGCAAAACGACACTAAAACATTAATTACACTCATGGAAAATGGTGCACATTAAAGACTTTGGGTGTTCCAAGCGCCGGATAGTTGGACCGTCAGCAACTGCATTTTGTCTAAGATCGCGCTAGGGAAACCTAGCGCCTTCTTCAGGTCGCGCTACCCAAAGGTAGTGCGTTCATCAACGGCCCAGCAGCTTCCACAATCAGCTTTTGGCCTGGCAGCTCGCTTGATTTCCATCAAACCCCTCCACTTTGGAAGGTTCATCCTCGAACCTAGTAGCTCAAGATCCCAGTCTGTGAGAACAGGCTGGTTCCCTAAGCTCTGATACCATTTGATGTGAAACGGGATTGAGGGTCTTCTTCTTTCTGATGAAGGTCGCGCTATAGCCTCCTAGCGCATTCTTGAAGAACGCGCTATATCGTCCTAGCGCGTTCTCAGGCAGCAGCAGAACGATGATCTTCGGCTTCGGGATGCCCATGGATGTCTTCGGGAGAGGGAATTATAGGGGGAAACACATTGTAGGGTGGGTAATACACGAGGGATCTTAAACAAACACATGAGGGGTCCTAAACATATATTAAACTAACCTAATACTAGCTAGGATAACTTGGTGAAGGTGGAAGCGGGGGTGGGCGACGAGGGAGAAAGGGGTGTGGCAGGGCGTGCTAGGACCATGAGGGGACTTGGCTGGGGCCTCTCACCCGATCCCATCGCAGGACCGGTGCAACCGAGCTTCCTCTTGACCATAGCAGCGTCGTTGGCGATGGTGGAGGGCGGCGTTCGTCGGTGGAGGAAGAACGAAGCCCCGGATGGGGCCTCACACCCGATCCCATCGCAGGACCGGTGCATCCAGAACCTCGGTCGTCCTCTAGAGAAGGTGAAAGGTAGAGGATCAGAAGAATAGCATGGGCATCGCACCCAGAGAGGGGAGGAGGGAGGGGATTCCAAAGATTTGGGGGGAGATAGCCATGCTATACTCAAAACTCTTTCAAACATTCATTTTTTTCTCTATTGCTTAATCAAACAAGATGGGGTACATATATAGGGGGAAGGGGAAGGCAAAACGACACTATAACATTAATTACACTCATGGAAAATGGTGCACATTGAAGACTTTGGGTGTTCCAAGCGCCGGATAGTTGGACCGTCAGCAACTGCATTCTGTCTGAGATCGCGCTAGTGAAACCTAGCGCCTTCTTCAGGTCGCGCTACCCAAAGGTAGTGCGTTCATCAACGGCCCAGCAGCTTCCACAATCAGCTTTTAGCCTGGCAGCTCGCTTGATTTCCATCAAACCCCTCCACTTTGTAAGGTTCATCCTCGAACCTAGTAGCTCAAGATCCCAGTCTGTGAGAACGGGCTGGTTCCCTAAGCTCTGATACCATTTGATGTGAAACGGGATTGAGGGTCTTCTTCTTTCTGATCAAGGTCGCGCTATAGCCTCCTAGCGCGTTCTTGAAGAACGTGCTATATCGTCCTAGTGCGTTCTCAAGCAGCAGCAGAACGACGATCTTCGGCTTTGGGATGCCCGTGGATGTTTTCGGGAGAGGGAATTACAGGGGGAAACACATTGTAGGGTGGGTAATACACGAGGGATCTTAAACAAACACATGAGGGGTCCTAAACATAGATTAAACTAACCTAATACTAGCTAGGATAACTTGGTGAAGGTGGAAGCGGGGGTGGGCGATGAGGGAGAAAGGGGCGTGGCAGGGCGTGCTAGGACCATGAGGGGACTTGACTGGGGCCTCTCACCCGATCCCATCGCAGGACTGGTGCAATCGAGCTTCCTCTTGACCGTAGCAGCGTCGTTGGCGATGGTGGAGGGCGGCGTTCGTCGGTGGAGGAAGAACGAAGCCCCGGATGGGGCCTCACACCCGATCCCATCGCAGGACCGGTGCATCCAGAACCTCGGTCGTCCTCCAGAGAAGGTGAAAGGTAGAGGATCAGAAGAATAGCATGGGCATCGCACCCAGAGAGGGGAGGAGGGAGGGGATTCCAAAGATTTGGGGGGAGATAGCCATGCTATACTCAAAACTCTTTCAAACATTCATTTTTTTCTCTATTGCTTAATCAAACAAGATGGGGTACATATATAGGGGGAAGGGGAAGGCAAAACGACACTAAAACATTAATTACACTCATGGAAAATGGTGCACATTGAAGACTTTAGGAGTTCCAAGCGCCAGATAGTTGGACCGTCAGCAACTGCATTCTGTCTGAGATCGCGCTAGGGAAACCTAGCGCCTTCTTCAGGTCGCGCTACCCAAAGGTAGCGCGTTCATCAACGGCCCAGCAGCTTCCACAATCAGCTTTTGGCCTGGCAGCTCGCTTGATTTCCATCAGGTTCCCATTTCCATTGTGTCAGATCGAGATTCGCGTTTCACTTCTGGATTATGGAGGAGTTTCCAGCGAGCTCTTGGCACAGAGTTAGCATTTAGTTCAGCGTATCATCCTCAGTCAGATGGTCAGTCGGAGAGGACCATTCAGATGTTACAGGATATGTTGAGATCCTGTTGCCTGGAATGGCGAGGGAGTTGGATTCACCATCTACCGTTGGTGGAGTTTGCCTACAACAACGGCTATCATTCGAGCATTGGGATGGCTTCTTATGAGGCATTGTATGGGTGACCCTGCCAGACTCTGCTCGATTGGTCTGAGGTTGGTGAGCGTGTTGTGACGGGACCGGAGTTAGTGCAGCAATGCATTGATGTGGTGCACCTGGTTCGTCAGAACATGTTGGCGGCGCAGAGTCGGCAGAAGAGTTATGCCGATTGGAGAAGGCAGCCACTCTATTTTGCAGTCTGTGACCGTGTATTTTTGCGAGTCTCTCCCATGAAGGGCGTGATGAGATTTGGACAACGTGGGAAGCTGAGTCCGTGCTATGTTAGTCCTTTTCTCATCGTGGAGCGCATTGGTGAGGTTGCTTATTGGTTGCAGCTACCTCCTGAGTTTGCAGCGGTGCATGACATGTTCCATGTCTCGATGTTGAGAAAGTATATGCCCGATGTCTCTCTTGTGTTGGAGGACTCGGCGTAGCCCGAGGTGACTCCCGATTTGTCTCTACCGGAGTTCCCTATCCGTATTGAGGATCGGCGAGAGCAGCACCTATGAAACAAGGTTATCCCTTTGGTTAAGGTGGTGTGGCAGCGGCGCTCTGGCGGTGAGGCTTCTTGGGAGCGTGAGGATGAGATGCGTCAGCAGTTCCCTTACCTGTCCGAGTGAGTATCCCTTCCTTTTTTTTCCCTTGTGCTTTGTTTTAAATTTCGAGAATGAAATTTGTTTAAGGGGGGAGGGCTGTAATATCCTGGACCCTTCGGATCCTTCTTTTTGGGTCCCGGATCTGTTTTCTCAGAGAATCTGACTTTGTTGCATCCAAAATTATGTTTAGGACATCTTTCATGTTTGGATCCGTGCGATTCGGATCAGTTTTGGAGGTCCCGAAACGTGTTCCGTGACTTTTTCCGCGTGTTTTTTGATTCCCGCGTGTGTGTTTCGGCAAAACCTACGGAACCCCATAGCGAGTGAACCGGGTCGTTCACCTAGGCGTGGGTGTTACCACGTCGATCAGTGCGTTCCAACGATCGCAGCGGTATATTTCTCTATCTTTTTCATATTTTTTGGAAAATTCAGATTTTCTATAAATCTCTAACCCTTTTTCCTTTCTCTTTCTTCTTCCTCCTTCTCTTTTGTTCCCGTTGGAGAACCGGCGCCCCCTCTTTCTCTCTCCTCTTCCGACGATGACGCGGCGTGCCCCTCCGGCTATACACGGCGGTGGGCGACGGCGTGGCGACGACGGCGATGGCGAGGTGATCATGGTGGCGTGCGTGGCTCGTGGGAGGCTCGAGGAAAAACGAACAGTTTTTGAAGAACGTAGGTGATCTAGGCATTTTTGGGCCTCTTTGAGGTAGGGGGATGCATTCCCATGCTCATCCCTTTCCTTCCCATGATTTCTAGGTCGAGGAGAGCCAAGAGGGGTATAATTTCATGCCGGGATGGGAAAACTCCATGTTTGAGGGGTGAGCCATATTTCATCGATTTAATGCGTTTCTAGCTAGATTTTTGGGGTTACTAGCATGCTGCGAGTTAAGGGATTGATTTCCCTTATGTTTTCCCATTCACCAGGGGGTGAATGGGCGTGGATTTTGCATTTTTCCATGCTTACTCCGTGAACCGGGCTCTGCCCGTTGTCGCACTATAGACCAGGGGCACGATCTTAAGATCGTGTTCCCCTTTGTCGCCGCGTTCATCGGAGAAGATGAACAGTGGTCGTCGGCCTGTCGGCAGACAACGTGCCTGCCCGACCAGGTGTGACTTTTGTCAATGCGCAAGGCTTCCATAGTGTGTTAATGATTAACGCGCTATGGGTCCCGAGCGCATTCATGCCTGAATGCGCTAGGCAAAGAGAGCGCGTTAATAAACGCGCTCTAGGCCTATGGCGCGTTAAGGCTCCTGGCAGACACGCTATTTTTATACACGTGGCAGCCTCCACGATAGACCGCCACCCGTGTTCTATTGTACCGAAGTTATGTTCTGCTGATGCTCACCCCAGGGGCGTGAGTTCCCATCCCTGTGCTGACCGGCGGTCCGAATGATGCTGGGCATCATGTGGGGGCCATACGTGGGTGCCGGGGGAGCCCCAGGGAGTGAGGTGGATCCGGCCGAGGTCACCATGAGTCGGTGTCGGTACGGGGAGTTGTCCTTGTACCTTGTCTAGTTTTTACGTTATTTTCTGTTGACTAGAGAGTCTACTCCTTCAGTGACCCTCCACTAGTCGTAGCCTTCTGACACGCGAGTGGTCCCACCAGGGAGTGGTGGCGAGGCTACCCTGAGAGACGATTTTTAGACTGGCTTCCGTCAGGCCCCACATTTGACGCCAGAGTCCGACTGATGGGAAAACAAGTCAGAGGGCCAGACCTAGGACGTATGGTCTGTGTGTGCACGCGTGGTTGGGGGCGGTTCGACCCACGCTGACGAGCGCGACCCCAGCTAGTCACTTGTTCTGTGGTTACTCATACGGTGTCCCCGTTCCACCAGGGGTCGAGGGGACACCCGAGGCGCGGTTTAAGCCGTCAGTGGACGCATCTGGCCTTACTTCTAGTGGGTCGGTACTTCTATCTTTTTCTGGTAGCGACTCTTGGGTTTTATCTCAGTTTCTGCCGAGTTGCCTCGATTTTCATGTGATGTGTTCATTACTAGCCGTAGTCATAGCTCGCAGTTACTTTCCACGTAGTTTCTCAGTTTGCGAGGTGGGGACCGGATGATCCCTACTGAGCCTTGTGTTTTGAGGCTCATTCCCTACGTGTTTTCCATGTTTCAGGTGAGACGCGGCTTCATGGGAGCGCTTCAGAGGCTCCATGTGGTTCAGGTGCCTACGGTTAGTTATCAGTTGCTAGTTCAAGGGTATGCCCCATGTAGTTGTACTTTTCTCTTTGGACTATACTAGTTGTGGACTACTTTCTTTTTAGACTATTGTTGTTATTATTGTGGACCATGTAATTTAATTAATGAAATTTATTTATTTCCTATTTATTCATATAAACTGTATAATTCTGTAATTATTTTGGATTCTTGTGCATCTCCACACCATCCTTTCAACCCTTCCGAGTCTTCGGGCTCGTGGGTGGCAGTTCAAGATTTGGGTTATCGGGTCTTCCCGGTGTTTGGATATCGGGTCGTTACAACCATGATCTGATAAAATATTCTGAATTGAATTTTCATTATTTTGTTTTATTTTCTGATAAAGCTCCTGAAATTTAGTGAATGCATCATTCTTGTGTGTGAGGAAAAACACCCAAGTAAATCTAGAGAAGTCATCAACTTGTACAAATCCATATCTTCTTCCTGATAAGCTGACTGATCTTGTAGGTCCAAATAGGTCCATATGAATCAGCTCATAAGGTTTGGAAGACATGTTCTCAGTTCTGGATTTGAGAGACTTCCTAGTGTGTTTGGACTAGGTGCATGCTTCACATACAACATTATTAATTTTAAATGACATTTCAGGGAGTCCCTTAACCATGCAATGTTTATTCAGTTTGTGGAGAACAGTGTAACTGGCATGGCCTAATCTACGATGCCACAGATATGCCAAGTCATCTTTATTTGCAGTGAGGCAAAGATTAGATTGAGCTATTTCATCTAGGTCAACTAGGTAAATGTTATTGACTCTTTTACCAGAGAATTTAATCTTATCAGATATAGGCTCATAAATATTGCAACCTGACGAGTCAAACACTACCTTGTGACCTTTGTCACCGAGTTGGCTAATACTTAACAAGTTATAAGAAAGACCCTCAACCAGCATGACTTCATCAATACAGCAGGTAGAACACTAACCTACCTTACCTGAATTGACAATTTTACCCTTGGTGTTTCCTCCGAAGGTGATAAGGCCTCCATTCTTCTCAACCAGCATGGAGAACTTTACCCTGTCCCCTATCATATGCTTGGAGCAGCCACTATCCAAGTACCACATGTTGTGCTTGGCCGCCAGGCATACTTGCAATGACAATCACGCAGAAGAGTTTGGAACCCAAAAATGTTTGGGCTCCAGACCAGAAGTAAAACTATTCAAACATGACAACAAGTTCTTGGGAATCCACATTTGTTTGAGAGATGTTTCTTTGGTGGATTTGTTCACATTCTTTTTATTGTTGTTCTTCTTTTCGGCATTAACAGATTGAGTCTTTCCTTTCTTGTTTTGAGTCCTGGCACCATTATTATTAGCCGCTTGAGCTTGGTTGTGCCAGTGCCTAGACCAATAAGCATTTAGAGTTGTGTGGCCAGTGGTGGTCCTAGGCTGACCATAGGAAGTTTGTTTCCTAGAATTCCATGTCCTGAATTGCCTGACCAAGTTTCTGGCCTGAGGTCTATAAGTCTGAGTGGGATATGAATGATATCCAGACCTCCCTTGAATTATATCCCTTCCAGACCTATTAAACTGTTGTGGCTGAGCCTGAAAGTAGGTGTGATAAGTTTGAACTCTGGGATGGTAAGATTGACTGGTTTGACCCCTATCTGAATTGCATCTCCCAAATATCATAGGCCCACCTGACGTGTGCATGGGTGTAGTTTGGGTCTTTTTCTGGCCTTTCTGTTGAGGCTTTGAGAACCTAGTCTGGGGTTTGGGTGTGAGTGACAGTTGACCCCTAACCTGAACTCTGCCCTGAGGTGTGGGGCAGTATGTGCTCACATGACTTGACTCACTAAATTTCTGTTTCCCCTTGTCCTTGGCACTGGGCATTTTGGAGTTAACATATTTTTCTGAAGTATTCCCACTGTGCATTTTAATGAGGGGTCCTTTTTGTTTCTCAGCTACAAATGAAATAGTCTTCAGTTCAAAACTCCTTTTAGCTGTAGGATTGAACCTGAGACCCCCTCTTCTAAATTTAACCTTATACCCCAAAAGGGCATTCAGATTCTCAGTCCCTTGGGTCAAGTTCTCAATAACTTGAAGTTTATCCTTGTTTTGATTTTCTAGATTTTCAATTGATTTCTTAAGTTCAGTGTTAACACCCAACACAACATCATACTTTTCATTTACAATTTTCATTTCATTTTCATATTTCTACAATCTTAATTTCAAATCATCAATGACATTTTTCTATGTTTCATTTTCTTCCCTCGCATCAATCAAAGCATTTTTCAGATCATCAATTTCAGCACAAGATTTCTTTCAGACATCATTTTCAGTTTGAAGATAAGCAATTCTATCAGACAATATAGTATCATTCATGAGAGAATTAACTTTCTTCTTTAGATGCCGATTTTCTTTTCTGATGTCATCTACTTTATCTAACAAGTCACCATATGCATCCTCCCAATCAGCAATAGTATAATGTTCAAAAGGAGAGGATACATCATCAGCTTCATCTTCTTTATCATCATCTTTGGCCATCAGGCAGATTTGACTTTCCTCTCTGTCACTCTCAGAAGTGCAGCTTAATTTGCCCTCGTCCTCATCACTCCAGGTACTCACCATAGCTCTCCCTTTAGTATTCTTCTTCTTTGATTTCTCTTTCATATTTTGGAGCTCCGGGCAGTCTGCCTTCATATGTCCAGCTTTCCTGCAGTGATAACAGACATTAGTGTCAACCTTTTTGGCAGGGTTAGAGTTATACCTGGCTTGTCTCCTGCCTCTCTGCTGTCCTCTTCCGAAATATCTTCCCTCATTTCTCAAGAATCTTCTGAATTTTCTAGTCAACATAGCTATCTGATCTCCTCCAAATTCTGATCCAGAAAGACTCTGATCACTGGAGAATCTGCTGTGACTGGATCGACTGGAACTGGCCTTCAAGGCGATAGGTTTCTTCTTCTTCTCCAGCTCATCAGCCTTTGGTAGGTTCATCTCGTATGTCATGAGTGAACCGATCAACTCATCTACCTTGGTGTTCTTCAGGTCTCTAGACTCCTCAATAACTGTAGCCTTGGTGTGCCAAATGGGAGTAAGAGAACGCAAAATCTTCCTCACTATCTCATAATCAGAATAGGTCTTTCCAAGACTTCTGAGACCATTGGTAATGATTGTAAGACGAGCGTACATTTCCGTAATGGTCTCATTCGGCTTCATCTTAAATGCTTCATACTCAGAAACTAGCAGATTCGCTTTAGTCTCTCTCACCTGTGAGGTTCCTTCGTAGATTACTTCCAGCTTATCCCACATCTCCTTAGCCGTAGAGCATGATGATACCCTGGAGAATTCTGTGGGATGAAGGGCACACTGGATGGTGTTGATAGCACTCCAGTTCAGTGTTGACTTACGGATTTCTTCTTTTATCCATACGTCCTCATTCTGATGTAGCTCAAACGGTACCTTGCTCACGACCTACCATATCTCATAATCCTTAGCCCTCAGAAACACTTGCATATGATTATTCCAGTATGCATAGTTTGATCTGTCAAAGTATGGAGGCTTGGTGGTGGAGTGTCCCTTTGCTGTCATCCCTCTAGCATCCATAACTGCTACCTCTTCAGGATGTTAGTCCCTGTAGAAGAGTTAGGCTCTGATACCACGTGATGTGAATCTAGAGGGGGGTGAATAGATCAATCACCAATTAAAAATTCTACAGCAGCTGAAATAAGCGCGGAATAAAATCGAACTACTGTAGGACGATCTGGACACACTCCAGACTAGAACAACTCAAGTAGATCGGTGCTCAATCGATTCTATGCATGCATCTATGTGATCAAGCGAGAGTAAATTAATCAACCACACAAGACAATATATTTTTAGGTGGTTCGATCTCCTGCAGAGATCTACGTCCACCCCACACTCAACCGAGTGTGGCTTCACTGCTGACAAATAGCTTGGCCGCTGATCCACAGCTTCGGGGAACAAGTCAATTCACACCGCTGAGCCTTATAGCTTATGCTATCCAGAGGAATCCTCCTCTACCGCTGACACACAGCTTGAAGAATTGAGTTTGAGAAAACAAACGAAGAAAACATAAAATCAAAAGGCAATGTGCAGATCAGCTCTAGTTCTGAACTAAGAGACTGATAACAAAAGCTCTCACAAACACTTCTCTCAAGGCTCTCTCACATATCATCTCTCTCAATCTGGCTTGATCGTGCTTGCTCTTCCTCTCTCTGCTTGTATCACTCTACGAAGGCTCTTCTTTCGTCAATTATCATCGTACTCTACTCTCTCTTATTGCATCTATGTATATGGAGGCTTCTGAGAGATGGGCGCGTGGAAACCACATTTCCCGCCCAAGCTTTTTGTCCAGATCTGAATTTTCGCAAGGCCACATGGCAGCATTAGGATTTGAAATATTTCCACGTGGCATGAGTAGTAATGTCTTCAGCCTTGGATCACGTGCCCTCCTTAAAGTTTACAAACCCTTTTCTTCATTCTCTGGACCTTCGTCAGTGAAGTTCCTGTCAGTATATCAACCTTTTAGTCAATATAAGATAGTCAGACAAATATAGGAATTGCATAGACTTGATATAGCATTAGAACGAATATGCACGGACTTCATATGACATTGGAACTAAAAGTGCACTGACTTCGTGTGTGCAAGATGCCAAGGACACACCGACTCAAAGAGCCATAAACGTATCATGCATAAACCTTAATTAGCATGTGCAAAGGCTTGCACAGACCTTGATTGTATGCATTGCAAGATATGCACCGACTCTTATGATAAGTGCAACAGTAAACTGCACTGACCCTATATTCACTTAAAAGTAAACATGCACCGACCTGAGTCATTTGCAATACACGGCATACACTGACATCAACAATGAGATGCACAGACTTAGTTCAAGCAAACGATAGATGCATCGAGAAAATGCACCGACCTCAAAACATGCTTAGACGTAGACATGCACGAGGCGATGACTTATTATGTCTAATGCAACACTTGCACCAAAGTAAAACTTCACCGAGGCAAAACTACACAAGGGCAAAAATGGCAACGACCTTGGCCTACCTTGTAATGCCCTGGATCCTTATAAGGTCTTTCGGATCTTCTTCGGAGAGTTTCGGATCGCTTTTGTGGGTCCCGAGTTGAGTTTAACGATCCACGTGGGTTTTTCTCTCGTACTAGTTATGGAACCCTGTGGAGAGTTTATTTCTCAGTTCATCGACTCGAGGACAGTACATCAGCGATGTACTCTTTGAGAGGATCATTTCGACTATTTTTGCGTATTTTTCTATATTAGTCCATTTTCGGGCCAATTATTGAATTTTTGGAAATTAGGAAAAATCCTAATTTCCTTTCTATTTAACCTCACCCACCTCTCTCCTCCCTCATTTCTCTCATCTCTTTCTCTCTCTTGTTCTCTCTCGTCTCTGGGCCGTTCACTGCGGGGCGCGCACTGTTGCAGAGCTGGCCGTGGCGGGGATGCGATGGAGTGATCGGGACGCGAGATAGAGCGACGGTTTGAGGGTGGCGTGGCGCGATCCCTCGGTGGATTCTGAGATCGGCGCGGTTCGTGTTTTGGCATTTTCGACGTGGATTAGTCACTTCGGCGCACGGTTTCTTCGATGGAGGTAGGGAGATGGAAGCTTTACTTCTCCTCTACATTTTTCCTGTAATTTCATGCTGTTCGGTGCAAGTTTGAGCGGGTTTCGCTTAGTTTCAGTAAAATCATGCTTTTGGGGTGTTCGCAGGGTTCGCCGGAAAATGGTGACGGTTTTTAGATCAGCTAGTATCAATCGAACCCCTGGAATGTCAGCGTTCTAGATCTGCTGATTTCGTGTCATTTGGTTGTCATTTTGGGCTGGTACGAGCCCGGGAACCCGGATTTTTGTGTTTTTTCCCTTTTCGAGTCCTAGTCGGTCTGGTTGAGACCCAATGACCGATCTATGGCCTCGCGAGTGTCCCAGACTCCCTGTGGGTTCCGTGTCCATGTTTCTGGGGTGTCGGGAAGTACCGAGTTCCTTCAATTAGCGTGCCCATAGGGATGTGTGTCCTGGGCTTTGTGTTACGCTCAATCGAGTCACCGTGTATCGGTGTGAGTGCGGTGGGGTTCCCTTGCATGTGTGTGGCCTTCCTTGAATTCCCGTCTTGAGGGGATGGTCTCGGTGGCCTATGGTATCCCTCGATATTCATGTTGCCGTGGTTTTAGACCTAGTTGAGATTTAAGTCGGTTGGCCTTGGCGGCCCAACCTTCATGCGTTTCTTCGCTGTAGCGCACCTTTTTTAGGCCGCTACATGTCGCTTGTCTTACGTCAATGTTTTAGGGCAGTTAGTGTGGCGGTTGTCTCTTGGACTGCCAAGTCCGTGTACCGCATCTATCTTAGACCACTGGGTGGTTTGACTGGGTAGGTCGGTGCGAGAGTTGACTGGTGTTGGCGGCCTCACCTATGACCGCTATACTCTTCTAGCGGCCCAACCTTTGACCGCCGCTGCCCTCTAGCGGACCAGCCTACGACCACCATTATCTTCATCTCTGTGTGCATAGCGACTTCCTCCTTTACTGCTTGGTTCACCTAGTGGCCGAGTGATGGATCGCTTATGCCCAGAGTGTCATTTTCTCGTCGTTTTGATTTCTAAGGGTCTTGGCTTGACCTTGTGGTTGCCCGCTGACCCGTGGATGTCTGTTGACATCCTATGAGGGCTATGACCATGTTATAATGTAGCCATGCCTTCCTGTTTCTATATTGCTTCCAAGTCATTGTCAGGTCCTGGTCAACCCGGTAAGATCCAATGGTTGACATAAGAGCTTGTGTGCGTCTCGGTGGTTATGTCCAGCTCGAGACGTGGTTCTGGATGCCTTGAGGTACTGTCTTACCTCGGTCTGTGTGTCCAGGTGTGATTTGAGGGTCTCCGTGATCCCTCAGGTCTCTGTGTGTCATTTTATGTGGTCGTGTCATTTCTTGGCTTAGGATTAGACCGATTGGCTGCTTGTTCCGCTTTGTACGACGATCTTGACCAGAGTCTTCTGACTCAAGGATCGTTGTGTTTTCAGGTCTAGTTGCCATGTCCTAACTCTGTTGGCAGTTGTCTTGCTGCCTTGGTGCTTCGTAGTACGTACGACAGTGCTTCCTTACCTGTCTGTACTACAGCACTGTTGTTTCGGAGTTCTGTGTCTAGTGAGCCTCCACAAGTCGTAGCTTGGCAACACATTACGACGTGTCGACCCACCTGAAAGTGGTGGCGTGGCAGTTCCTGAGATACGGTTTGTAAGCAACTTTCCGTGGGCCCCCGCTGTACAGTAGCGTCCTCCCGGGTGGGGAAACCTAGCTAGAGGCCTCGCTCTCCAGCAAGAGTCAGTGTGTGCACACATGGTCAGGGGCTTGGACTGACGCAGACGGGCGTTACCCTATCTAGTCACTCGTTACTGTAGATACCGTTCTGGTTCTGAGCGTGTCTTAGTCTCTGTCGTGTTTCGGTCGGCATAGTAGACGAGACACTTGTAGGCATAGCATAAGACGTCAGTGGACGCAGCTGGCTGTTCTTCTAGTGAGGAGGTGCTTCCGTCACGTGACACGTGACTCTCGCATTTCTCGTGCGTCGTGACCTTTCCGGGTTAGCCTTCTCGTGGTCCTACCCGAGGTCAGTGTTGTGTCATGTACACGACGTTCCAGTCGTGTATGTGGTCGTGTCTAGAAGAGCGTGCACGATAATCAAGTCGTGTATGCTTTAGGGCGTCTGTGTCTGTCTAGGTTCTTTCTAGGCTTTTTACCTGTCTTTGTGGGCCCGATAGATCGGCAACTCCTGACTTTGTCAGATCAGGGTTCGCCTTCCTGTTGCTGCCCAGAGTAGTTCAGGGAGTCGAGGCTAGTTCGATAGCCGCGCTTGTTCGGTACGGCTTTTCCCTTTTCTTTTAGCTATTCCTACTCCTTCCATTCCGGTTTTCTTTTACAGCTTTGTAGTTTAGTTTTCCTACCTTACTACTCCTGTTGTTTACCTGCTGTTTTAGCGTGTTACTGCGTTGTTTTTCAGTGGGGATCCGTGTGACCCCTACTGGGCTAGTGACACGAGGCTCATCCCTACTTTTTAGGTGGGTGGCGTCATTCTGCTTCCGCGGTTCCTGGTGTGGTGAGTCCGTAGCTGCTAGCGGTACCTGCGTCAGGTTTTCCCCGACCTCAATGCACGTCCTTCTTTTCTGTTGACTGTACTGCTTGTCTTTCCTTTGGACTGGACTCTGGTATAATTGTTAAACTTAAATTGTTAATTAAAAAGTAATTTTATTTCTGCTACTTTAGCAAACCTATCTAATGAAATTTAATTACTTACTATTATATCTCTATGGCTTCAATGTACTACACGACAATCCTTTTTCCCTTCGGAGCTTTACAGCTCTTGGGAGGCTTCACGGGTTCCAAGTGGTATCGGGTCTACTCGATAGTCCTATCGGGTATATCCGGTACCCGGAGTCTAGGTCATCACTGTTGGTATCAGAGCATTGTTGTGTGAAGTATATGGGAATCCGAGATATATAGTGTCCAGAGTCCTTAAAGTCCAGTACAGTCTTCAGCTGGCATTAGGTTTCATGATTCTTTGTCACTTAGTTTTCCGTAAGTGGTCTTGTGCATGCTATGTTGGCATTGTACGAGATGGTTTTGCTCTCATCAAGATGCGACGGGATGCTCTTTTTTGTCATGGTGTTTGCCTCGATCGTGCTGTACTTGGCAGAGTTCACCGATAGGCGTGAATCTGTAGTACATTATCCGAGATTTGTCCACAGTTTGTTCAGGTCGCTGGTGACTTTTGGCGTTGGTGTGATGGCCGTACACGTTCTTACGTTGTTTTGGTCATCCCAGCTTGAGTCTGTTCAGCTCCTGATGTGTTTCGCTTTTGTGGTTCCCTTGATTAAGAAGATGCTCAGGCGACCTAGGATTTTCCTTCCTGGTGAGCTTCTGTTGGTTGAGCTTGATTCTTCTCATCTTGTTTGGTGGAGTCTTTTCGAGGTAAGCCTTAGAATTTATGTCTTGGGTCTTGTGCTCTCAGGACGTGATCGTGGTCCTTGAGATGCGTTCCCCGAGATTGTCATTTTAGTTGTCATGGGTCTGTTCTTGGTAAGCTACTCGATGCATGACTCGTCCCTTGTGGTCGTGCGTTCAGCTGTCGTTATGCCTTCATATGACCTAGCTTGCAGTTATGTTCTGTGGTTCTGTGTTTAGTACGGAGCCGGGATCCTGCAAGTACTACCGTTGTTGTCATTTTATCGCTATTTGTCTATGATTTTGTGTATCTGTCTTGGCACTGTATGGACCAGGTCTTGTCAGTTAGCTTTGCTATACTCTCTTCTCCTGGTAGAGTTAGCTTGCGACTCGATCATATGTAATATCTAAGCGAGGACTGACTTGATTGTGCTTGTGGTCCGGTGCTGTTGTCATTGGCATCCTGTGTGCCAAGTGTTCCCTGCTACCTTTGACACTTGAGCCGATGTTGTCAAGCTGTCAGTTGAGAGGACTGTGTTTCCTTGTTTAAGCTGATACTCATCGTGTCTGTCGCTTTGTTTTCCTAATATCTGTCATCGTGGCATGGGTCGTGTCTCCTTTCCTGTGAGACATAAGCGACGTTGCCTTGTTTTGGAGGTGTTGGACTTGTGTTCACTTGTGTCGTGCTCGATCCAGAGCGTGTGCCTGTGATTATGGTCTGACAGTGTTCCTCTGAACTGTGTTTTTTTATATTCGTGCTGTTTCAAGTTGTGTCTTGGGGTTGTTCTTCCCTGCTCCTCCTTTGCGAGTCCTTAAATTTTGAGGATGAAATTTCTTAAAGGAGGGGAGGATGTAATGCCCTGGATCCTTATTAGGTCTTTCGGATCTTCTTAGGAGAGTTTTGGATCACTTTTGTGGGTCCTGGTGTGGCGAGTCCGTAGCTACCAGTGGTACCTACGTCGAGTTTTCCCCGACCTCAGTGTACGTCCTTCTTTTCTGTTGACTGTACTGCTTGTCTTTCCTTTGGACTGGACTCTGGTATAATTGTTAAACTTAAATTGTTAATTAAAAAGTAATTTTATTTCTGCTACTTTAGCAAACTGATCTAATGAAATTTAATTGCTTACTGTTATATCTCTATGGCTTCAATGTACTACACGACAATCCTTTTTCCCTTCGGAGCTTTACAGCTCTTGGGAGGCTTCACGGGTTCCAAGTGGTATCGGGTCTACTCGGTAGTCCTATCGGGTATATCCGGTATCCAGACTCCGGGTCATCACAGTCGTTACATACCTTTTCATAGAAGATGCACCGAGGCAAAAGATGCACTGACTCTAAGCCACATGAGACGCATGCAAGGTGAGACAGACACATGCACAGACTCTATGTATGCATGAAAGCAATACTAGCATCGACGTTGAACAGTAAAAAGCACAGACCTTAAGTGCATTGTGAAATAGTGATATGCACAGACCTGGTGGCAAGCATGCACCGACTATATTGCACTGACCTTGCTAAGACAAGACATTGCACCGACCTTGTTTGTGCTCCCTTAGACATAGAATGAGACGCAACCTTAGACGTAGCACATCCACTGAGACGCATATGCACATGTTAACGGGACGTTTTTAAGTACAAATGAGCAGACATTATTTATGTGATTATCTAACATATAAAGCATGTCAAAATACACAACATCATTATGATCAAGATAGAGTTGCAAGATAGAGTTGCCAAAGTCAACTCAGTAGTCAACTTAACTATTGCCAATCAATCAAAACACATTCTGCTGATCAACCCCAGAGGAGGCCCAACATGAGTCATTATATGACAATATAACCAAATTAACACAGTTAAGACCAAAATAACACAGTTGTTGAAATTCAATGAAACATAGCATGCATTTGAGACCATAACAGTTTCCCCAACATAAACTTACATCTCCCATAATTAATGACTCGTCAAACTATTCTCCCCCTTTGACATCAGCAACAAAAATAGTTTGGCAGTAAACTTTTGAATCTAGAGATGATTGAAGCAAGATAATTTTAAAGGTTCAAGCAGAGTGTAGAAAGCAGATAGGAGACTTCCAGAAGTGACATGAAATGATTTTAGTAATCCAGTAGGAATGGACTGTAGAAAATATCTAGCAGGAATTTCCAAGTTGATGATCCAAGAGAATTCTCAATCCGATACTAATTTCATGAATTAGAAATGATTGATTTTTAGATTCTTCCATTATAAAGATCTTATGATTTGTTCCTTGTTGAACAACATGGTTCAAACCTAATGACTCATTAGTTTAGCAATGAAAATTTTGAAAACAGATTTGCATTCAAGTATTAATAGGAGTGAACCAATTTTTCATATTAAAACCCTGTTTAACCTTCTTTTATCTTACTTATTCAGATGTAATGACTCCTTTGGGAGTTACCAAACTAGTATTGAGGTTAAACATTCATGGTTTCCTGATTTGATTCCTAGGTTTCAACAATTTTCTTTTAGCTACCATATTCTGAATTTTTTGTTTCTCAACAATTCTTGTAAGAGCAATTAAATTCAGTACACACTTTGTATCTAGAGGATACCATTTATTTAGACGCCAGTATCCCTAAGTACTCAATATGATTGACTATCATGCCTCAATTTGAACAGAGGTAGCTTTGTCACCTCATGACATAACTCAACTCATTTCATTGATAAGTGAGATATATTTCTCAGTGAGTTTGCTATTGCTCTGTCTTGATTTTCAATAATTTTTCTACAGAGTTGATAGTGGCACTTCATGACACAGTCCACTAAACTTCAAGGTCAAGGGACATGGTTTCTCAATGGACCATTGTCATTGCTCTGTCAATTTTGACCATTAGGAATTTTCAGATTGACCAAATGTTTAAAAACAATACTCAATTCGAGTATATCAACCAAAGTTGCCATGTTTCTAGAATTTTTAGATTTCAGAAAAATTATCCAGGGCACGACTTGTAAAAGCTGGTTAAAGTCTATTAAAGCTAAAAATAAATATATATATATATCCAAGACATTCATCTTTAAACTCAACGAAACCATTAAAATCAAACCAGAAAATTATTGTGGACAAACATAAGACATCATAATAGAAGATTCGTCATTTAAAGTGTATTCATATTTATGATCATGGTACACAAATTGGAATCTTTTTGGATTTCAGCTCAGTTAAGGAAGAAAACAATTTGTTGTCAGTAAGGATTTTCAAGAATTGCTCAAGACAATAGATATGTGAATATTTCAAGGTAGCTAGCTCAAGGATATGGCACAACAAGCTAATTTGTGCAACAATCAGAAGGAATGTTTACAGTCAAAACTCCCCCTCAGCTAATGCAGGTAATTGGCAGACAATATTACCCTGAATTATGATATTTAAGATTGGTTTTAGGACATGAGAACATGATCTGATCACAGAGACACCATAGGCAACTAAAGATAGTTTAGGCTCTGAATTTTTAGCAGATGAGTCGACCTGTGTTCATCAGTGAGTCGACTCAGGGACACTTCACAGAATAGCAAATTTGATGAATTTGAACTGAGAGGTCAACGCAGACTCAATAGTGCGTCGACGCACAGGTATCAGACGGATGGATTTTCAAAAGAAACATATTTTCTATTTGAACCGATCCAGTTTTTTTTCTCTTGGCAACAATATTAAATATGCAGCTTAATTGCATAAACCAGGAATTTATTCAATCTAACTCCTCCTAAGAGTATGCATGCATTTCAAAAAATCTTTTTGGAAATTTTGACACAAATAATATGTAATAAATTCTGAATAGACTTTTACTTGGACTCCCCCTATCTATATGCACACTAGTCATGAAAGAAGTGCATGCATTCCAATATGAACATATGTAGCATAAAGAACATGTAACCTAGTTTCTCAATTAAAGACACAAACATCATTTCAGATCAAACTATTTTAACTCCCCCTTAGTTATTCAAGCTAAGGCTCTAAATAAGCAGATCCCTGGTACCAAGCAGAGTTATTCAAATCACGCATAGTGCGGGTTTCCAAACAGGCATGATATGTTCTTCTGCCAACACCATTTTATATACCACTGGGTTTTTCATGCAGCCAACTAGAAATTCCTCAACAAAGATAGTTAAACAGAGTGAACATGAGTTCTAATTAGGCAGCTGATTAAGCATGATATGCCACCAAACAAGAAGGGAGTTATTAAGAACTAACGATTAGACCATTAAGTGCAGAAATTGGGGTTTTACCAACCACAGTTGTCTTGATTATTTGAACCTCCTTTATTTTCTTTTGATTCAAGGCACACTTGTAAAATAATTCTCATTTTGAGTTTTTAGGTACCCAAGTATTCTTTGGTCCTACATGGTTAGTGGCATCTTTTGTGGATGCTTTCCACAGCCTTTGGGCTTTTAAATCATCAACTCTTCTTACAAAATAGTTAAAAATTACATGCCCAAACCTTCCACAGTAATGACAAAAACATGGATACTTCATAGTTTTCTCATAAACGTAATCACTGAATTTTTGTGAGTAACCAGGCACATGAAAAATTTTCTTTTCTTTAACTTGCCAACAGTCTTTGACTATATGGCCAACCTTCCCACATTCAAAACAATAAGGAATTTTTCTATTTGTAGACCATTTTTGCTTCTCAGAAATGTTTTCTCTTTTGCGTGCTTTCACTTTCTCATTCATGACAAAACATTCTTTCATTATATGTCCAGACCTTTTACAGTAAAAATATTGTTTGTTCTGAACATTATAATTCCTATCATGCATTCTAGAATCATTTTGTTCAACCTTTTTCATTACATGACAGTTTTTCATGAGATAACCATATTTATCACAGTGAAAACAATTCAAAATTTCTTTTCCCTATGCAATGGATTTTCTGAATTTCTTTTTTTGTCAATGGGGCATACTGTTTTTCATTTTTTGGCTTTTATTTTGAGTTGAACCTTTCTGACTTTTAGAGTATTTTGGGGATTGACTAGCAGTACTGATCTGTTCTGTACTCCGAATAAAGGAAGTAAACATCTTGTGCTCAAATGGCTTTATGTTTTCTAGTTTGTATCCCAGACCTTCTCTTTGCAAGTTTATTTTACTCCCCAAAAGCTTGTCTAAATTATCTTTCCCTTTCACAAATTTGAACAGTGGATTATTTAGATCTTGGATTTATTTTTTCAATGATGTAATGAGGATTTTTGCATTAACAAGGTCCTCTTCACAAGCAACAAATTTTTCATTAAGCATGGAATTCACCGTTCTAAGACTCTCTACTTCCTGTTCTAAGGCATGCAATTTCTCATAATCAACATCCACAACTCTTTTCCATTTTTCAAAAGCAATTAGTCTTTCAAACATGGCACAGTTCAGCTGCTTCAATTTCTCATTTTCTTCCTTGAGTTTTTCTTTCTGCACCAGTTCATTTATTAGGATTTGATTATCATGAGGCACTTTTTGTCTATTTTTAGTTTCAGATTTTTTAAAATTTTTCTGAAGTTCCAAATTTACAGCTCTAATAGCTTCAAATTTTTCAACATGCAATTTGTTTTGTTTTTCAAGATTTTCAAGTTTTTCTTCAGCTTCCATAATCTATTTTTTGAAATTATCTTTTTCAGATTTCAGTGTTTCTAGCTCAGAGTTGACAATTTTAAAACCTTCTAATTGCATTCTAAGTTTCTCATTTTCTGTTTTCAAGCCTTTCAAACTTTCATTATCAGAGTCAATGTGGACAGCAGCATTCAGTTTCTTTTTCAGCAATTTATATCAAACAAATCTGTATAGGCTTCCTCCCATTCTTCAATATAAAAATTTTCGAAGGGAGAATTTACCTCATCATCACCTTCTTCTTCATTAGCCATGAGCCCAATGACCTCCACTTCTTCCTCTTCATTTGAGGTACTCTCTTCCTCATCACTCCAGGTGGAGACCATAGCTTTTGACTTCTTCTCTTTCACGTTGGAGGCTTTCTTGGTCAAATCTAGGCTGTTGGGTGCCGAGAGGGTGATCTAGAAGGGGGGTTCAATAGATCTGCCCCCTTTGTAACTTCTCAAATGTTATAGATATGAAGCTAATGCATGGAATATATAGAATTATATGCACTCGGTCCTAGAAAGCACCTAGCATTTCAAATATACGCAGAAAGATATGAAAACACACACCACACCAAGAAGACAAGAATTTTTAAGGTGGTTCAGTCCTCAATCCAGAGGCCTACTTCCACCCTCACTCAACCAAGTGAGGCTTCCACTAGTGCCTAGCACTCAACGTTGGCAAACTACCCAAACAAGAACCGCTGATCCACAGCTTAACAATAGAACACCTTCTCTTAAGACCGCTGACTCACAGCTTGACAAGAGAACACCTTCTCTTAAGACCGATGACTCACAGCTTGCACTTCTATGATTGTTCTTGGCGAACCAAATAAACGAAAAAAAGAAAAGTATAAAAACACTCTGAAACATAGAAAAAGTTTAGAGAAATTCTCTCACAAAGTAGTAGATGTGATCTGTGTTATCAGTTGATGTCGTTGCACTTCAATTCTTCACTTCACGTTTGAACCTTCAAGTGCCTGCAACAATTCCCTTGCCGTTGCTTGAGTCTGCCTTCTCCTTGTAGACACACGAACTCACCCTGGTTCTTCCTGACTGCACGCCCTTATTCATTCTTTCTTCTTCTATTATTTTTCTCTGGGACTTTTCTCTTCGTTTATATAAGCACTCTCTCTTCGCAGGGTATAGAGACCTACGAAGATAGATACGACAAAAAAGGACTCTTTGATAGAATCATAATCAAACTCTTTCATCTGTAAAATATAGCAGTTTATCTACGTTGATCCCACCGTAAATCAGAAGAACTAGAAATAAATCTCATTCCTTGATCTTAGATGAGTTTAATCAGTGTCGTTTGATGATTAGGAAAGCTTCAGATCCGTGTTGGCAGAGTTAGGAATCCCAAATATGGTTAAATCTTTCGAACGAACATAAGTTTCTTCAAGTTTCACTGCCATGAGCTATTTGTCATTGCTAGAGAGTTATTTGTCACTGTCAATGGCTATTTGTCACTCATAACGAGCTATTTGTCACTCTTATCACTCGCTAGCCGTCGCCTTTGATTAGCTTCTTAGCTCACGTGACTGAAGTCGACTCTTCTTGCAACTTGCGTCAACTCTCCTTCTACAATTTTCAAGTGTTTCCTTCTGTTGTCCATTTTTCAACATTGGGAAGGCATTTGTTAGCCTTAATGGCTATTTGTTACCACTATGCGGTGTTAGCCGTCGCGTTTGACTCTGTCTTGTTTGTTTTGTTGCCTGAAGTAAAACAACTTCAAAACATGTTCTTCTTGTGTATGATGCATTGCATTGACCTGGAACACAACTCTGCTAGGCTTGAGCTATTTTGGGCATTGACTTTGTCTTCTAAGGGCGTTGACTCTCTATTTTCCAAACATACTTGAATCAATACTTCATGGCGTCGACTCTTTTTCTATGCTTCACACGGTTTCAGCCTTGAAGAGTTATTTGTCTGCCTTAGCCACAGCGGGGCAACCTTGATAGCTTCAACTCCATTTGCATATGGAGTCAACTCCACAAGCTTTATAAGCCTGAATCAAAGCTTCTGATAGGCTTAAGTACTCATTTAGCTCCTGAAGACATAGACTGTTAGATGAATTTTGCAACTTTAATTCCAATAAAAAGAGACTTGATCATAATGATTTATAGTTAGTCAACATCAAAACTAGGGACACAACATTCCTCCCCATGTTGATGATGGAAACTATGGTTCATTTGCTTTAAGTAGCATCAAAACTTTCATCAACCAGAGGTTTTCAGAACTGCAATTATCTAACAGCAAATATTTCTGTCATGCCCCGAGCGTAGAAGGAACCCGATATGCATGACGAGTTATATCAATCATGTCAATCAAAGCATAAGTGTATTCGACACATAGACAGAGTGCGTAAAAGTAGAGATAAAATAAATCCTTTATTCATAATAACCTTTAATGTAAATTCCTTTACAGAACTTTTGATAAAGAAGATGCTAAAGGACAACTCTGACTCAATAAAAGGAAAAGTACAATGATGGACTCAATAAACTATAAAATGGCAGGACTAGATAACACTTGATGGTTGGAATAGCTCTAAGCTCTTCACTCATGTCCTTTCCCATACGAATTAGTCTCGTCATCGGAATTACCTGAAAAATAGGGGAAACACTAGGTGAGCGAACTCTCAGTAGGAATTATATCTCAAGTGCTAGCTTGCTTTAAGTAAATTACATGTTGTAGGAATGCAAGTAAAGCTATGCATGTTCGCATGAAACGACAATAGATAGAGTGTATAGCAAGAGATAATTGAGTGAACTAGCAAGTCTTTCAAGAATTCGCGTCAATATATGTCGAGATGAGCAAGTTTGTATATTTATCAAGTCATGTCAAGAATTGTCTATCAAGTTATCAAGCAAGCAAGTAAATACCCTTTCCGGGCCACGCAAGTCATGTCATGTCAAGTCAAGTTCAAGTACAAGATTGTGGAGTGTCATTTATCTAGAACGACGAGTACTTCGGTGCAATGCCACACCGTGATCAATAATAGCTCCCATGGGCACAAGTACTTTCGGGTGCTCCTCTCAGGACCAGATTGAGCCCTATATGCGCAAGCATTGAGTCATATATTTTTGACATAAACTATAGTTATAGCCAATATAGAATTCCAAGGGAATGCCCTTGTAGGAATTTTAAGGTAGATCTTGTGGAATAGAAACTCAAGGATAGAACTTGTTACATAGGGACGTACTGCAATCAAAATGGTACAATCACGATATTCATTGAAATTGGGTGGAATTGGCTCCCTAGTGGGTGCCATGATATCAAGAACAAGCGCTCATATACATATGGTCGCTCGTTCTTTGTACATGATAAGGTAGAAAGAATTTGTGTCTTCATAGAGGCACATAATCCTTAAGGGATAGTAATGGTATGGTTTCCCATTCCATTAACTCAAGAAAACATTCTCACGGTATCCAAATAGCATACCATGAGGACCGGTCTACCATGTTTCTTCATAGCGACATGGCAATTAAAAAGTGTCATGGGTTTTAGTGGTACAACTTGCTCGGCGGCCTTGAGTGAATCCAAGGCTTCGCGTAGACTTACAGAGGTCTCTATGATAAAATCACCAGTCCGAAGGAAGGAATATCCCGTGGAGGGCTCATCTATCACCGAGAAATAGTGGGATAATCGATAAAACATCGAGAAACGTGGGACTATATCTACAGACTGAGATATAGTGCCTGAAAGATAGACCCTCGGTATGGGTCAAGAGAAAACTCGGTGAAAAATGATTCAGTAAAATGGCGCCTGGAGCAGGGCCTTTATTTCATTAAATAGCGCCCATGCCCGTGTCTTTATTTGACTAAATAGAGTATGTTTGCTAGGTCATTGAATTTCAGAATTCCACATTTTATATATATATATATATATATATATATATATATACATATAAATCCTGGAGAATATGTGCTCAGGGTAAATGGCGCCCTGGGCCCAGTCTCCATTTCAGTATATAGCGCCCAGGTCAGGGGCGCTATATCTTGAAGGGTGGCAGGGTGACAAACGTTGTTCCATCATGTGAAAATTTGTCATGAACAGTAGCACTTTTTCAATAAAAATAATTTCGCAGGAACGATTTTATGGACAGGTAGAGAAAAATAGCATGATTCTAGCAGTATACACATGCATTAGATTAGACATCAGGATTCATGGTGATTAAATTTTAAACATATGTATTTATTAAATCTCTAAAAGAATAACGACAACGCATCGGGTCGTTTTATCAATATAGCGCCCATGGCAGGGTCGCTATTCACTATTATTCCATAAAGTCGGAAAATAAACTCGATACAGATGCTATTTCTACAACCACTTACAGACCTATATGCATGTATATGATCCTGAAAATTGCTAGGTTGGGCTTAGAACTTGAGAACACCTACCTTGTGGGTTGATCTGGATGACCAAATAGAGAGATTGAGATAATAAGAGTGAATCTATAGCAGTAGCTTCAGCAGCTCGTGGTTACGGTAGTAGGAAGAAGATAATATCAGAAGGAGTAGCAGCAACAGCAGCTTTGGAGGAAGATGAATGATGATGAGCTTCTTTACGTGACAATAGAGCAGCCACAGGCAGCAGGTGCGGTCGGATAGAAGCAAACGGCTTCTATTGCAGGAGTATCAACAGCTTCCAATTGACATAGCAAGAACAGGGGGCCGTGCTTGTGTGCAGGAAGCGACGAAGAGAAAAAAGAAATAGCAGAGGCTTCTTCACGATGCAACAGTCGCAGTAGGGACTAGGCAGAAGAAAAGATCGACAGAGTATGGCAACAGAGAAGCAGTAGTCGGGCTTCGATCGATGGAGGCAGGATATTTATAGAGAAGGAGATCCTATCGGGGTTTAGAGTTCTAACGGGAGTTAAGTTTCCTACATAAGAATCCTATTGGCACAACCTTCCTACGTATCAATCTTTTTTAGATCGAGACCTTCTTGAACAACATTCTACTTCCCAGTTCGAACAAAACACCGTAATCGGGGTTTTCCACATTCACCCTCAGGTAAATAGAGTCCAAGCCAGGGGCGCCCTTCATGAAAATGGCGCATCTATGAGGGGTCTTCATTTCATAAAATGGCACCCTATCAAGGGGCGCCCTTTCCCTTGGCCCATTTGGGTTTGAGGGTAAGGCCCATTAGAGTATGAGTGTTGTTTATGTGCGGGGTTTGGGCTTTGATTATCTGTTTAGGAATTCTATTCCTTCAATTTACCAGGGTTGCGACACCCTCTCCCACTTAAAAGAATTTGGTCCCCAAATTCAATCGTATATAGATGTAGGGAGTGCATAACACATACCATTTTTAAATAAGTCTGGGAATCTCTTCTTCATGGATTCCTCGGTCTCCCATGTGGCTTCTTGTTCCGAGCATTTACTCCATTGAACCTTGATCATGGGAATTGTTTTATTTCTTAGGGTACGGACTGCGTGATCAATGATCTTCAATGTTCTTAGTTCATAAGTGAGATCCTTTTGTATTGCCAGATCGCCATGATCTATGATGTGGAATGGATCATGCACATACTTCTTTAACATAGAAATATGGAACACGTTGTAAACCTCGGACAATTGAGGAGGCAAGGCGATGCGGTAGGCAACCTCGCCAACTCTTTCTAATACTTCAAAAGGTCTGATATACCTTTGTGTAAGCTTGCCCTTAACACCAAATCTTCTGATCCCTCGTCCTAGAGAAATCTTAAGAAAGACGTGATCTCCAACTTGGAACTCGAGGTCTCTCCTTCTTGTGTCGGCATAAGTCTTTTGTCTAGACTGAGCCATTTGGAGTCTTTCTCTAATTAGCTGGATCTTTTCTGTGGTGTCCCTCACCATGTCTGGGCCTAGTAGTTGTTTCTCGCCAACTTCATCCCAGCATAAGGGTGATCGCCAACTCCTTCCGTATAATACTTCGAAAGGTGCCATCTGTATACTTGCCTGGTAACTGTTATTATATGCAAACTCGAACAAATGCAAGTGATCATGCCAGCTTCCACCAAAATCAATGATACAAGCTCTGAGCATGTCTTCTACCACTTGATTCGTTCTTTCGGTCTGACCATCCATCTTCGGATGAAAGGCTGCAATAAAATTGAGTCTTCTCCCCAACGAATGTTGTAGACCCTTCCAAAAGTGTGAAGTAAAGCGTGGGTCTCGGTCAGACACGATCGAAACAGGTACTCCATGTAATCTTACTATTTCCTCGATATACAAGGCAACAAGGACATCAACTGACCATAGGCCCTTGATTGACAGAAAGTGAGCTAACTTGGTCAATCTATCAATGATGACCCATATTCCATCATGACCTCCCTTAGATTTAGACAGACCCATTATAAAGTCCATATCGATATCCTCCCACTTCTATTTGGGAATATCTAGAGGATGTAGGTTATCGACAGGCTTTTGGTGTTCCACTTTTACTTGTTGGCAGGTGAGACAGTGAGATACAAAGTCTGCTACCTCCCTTTTCATGTTGTTCCACCAAAAAGTACATTTCAAGTCTTGGTACATTTTTGTAGATCCGGGATGAATCGTGTACCTTGACCTATGGGCTTCTTCTAATATCTTTTTCTTTAGTTCTGGACAATCTGGTACACAAGTTCTTTCTTGGAATAATAACCTTCCATCTGATGCTACCTTGAAGTTTGGTCATTCTTCTAGCTTACCCTTGATTTCTACTAACATCGGGTCGTTGTCTTGAAGTTCTTTTATCTCAGAGAGTAGATCTAGTTATATCCTTATGTGTGATAGAGTAATACACTCTTTCTCCTAGTCCATACTTATATTAAGTTTAGAGAATTGCTCTAGCAATTTCCACTCTTGAATCATACAGTTGGCTAATAAAGCTCTTGGCTTTCGACTGAGGGCATCAGCTACAGCATTACCCTTTCTAGGATGCTATTGTATTGTGAAGTCAAAGTTCTTGAGATATTCTAGCCAATGTCTTTGTCTCATATCCAATTCCTTCTGAGATAAGAGGTACTTGAGACTCTTGTGATCGGAGTATACAGTGAATTGTACTCCATATAGGTAATGTCTCTAGATCTTTAATGCAAACACTACCGCAGCCAATTCTAGGTCGTGGACCGTCTAGTTATCTTCATGCTTCTTCAGTTGTCGGGAAGAGTAGGCTATGACTCTTCCTTGTTGCATTAATACACATCCGAGGCCAATGCCAGACGCATCGGTATATATCTCGAATTTCTCTCCTTCAATTGGTAAGGCCAGAAACGGGGCAATAGTTAAGTGATCTTTTAGAGTCTGAAAGCTTCTTTCACAATCCTCACTCCATTCATAACGGATCTCCTTGCGAGTCAGCCTAGTAAGAGGCACGGCGATTTTGGAGAAATCCTTGATGAATCACCGGTAATAGCCTGTAAGACCCAAGAAACTATGGATCTTGCTAGCATTGGTTAGTTTTTCCCAATTCTTCACAGCTTCAACCTTTGATGGATCTACTGATAACCCATCCTTGGATATTACATGTCTTAAGAAGGATACTTCTTCTAGCCAGAACTCACATTTACTGAGCTTTGCATATAACTAATTTGTCCTCAATATCTGTAATGCAATCCTCAAATGCTCCTCATGTTCTTCCTTGGTCTTCGAATAAATCAATATATCATCGATGAAGACCACCACAAACTGATCTAGATGGGGCCTGAAGATGCTATTCATCAACTGCATAAAGGCTGCGGGGGCATTTGTTAGCCCAAAAGGCATAACAACAAATTCGTAGCGCTCATACCGGCTCCTGAACGCGGTCTTATGAATGTCCTCATCTTTGATTCTCAGTTGGTGATATCCCGACCTAAGATCAATCTTCGAGAAATACCTGGACCCAGATATCTGATCAAATAATTCATCAATCCTCGGTAGTGGATACTTGTTCTTTATCGTGAGGTGGTTTAACTACCGATAGTCGATGCATAGTCTCATGGACCCATCCTTCTTCTTTACAAATAATATGGGCGCTCCCCACGGGGAAGTGCTCGGTCTGATAAATCCTTTCTTCAAAAGCTCCATCAACTATTCTTTCAATTACTTTAGCTCGGCTGGGGACATCCTATAGGGTGCCTTAGAAACTGGACCAGCACCAGGGACAAGGTCGATGGTAAAGGCCACTTCTCTCTGTGGGGGTAATCCAGGCAAATCCTCCAAAAATACATCGGGAAACTCCCGAACAATTGGGATGTCATCTATCTTGGATTCCTTAGTCTCCTTTACGGTAACAAACGCAAGGAAAGATACACACCCTCTCCTTATTAACTTACTAGCTCGGAGGGCCGAAATAAGAGGTGACTTGTTCCGAGTCTTTGGGCTAGTGTAAACAAGTTCTGGGAATTCCTTAAAAGTAGCCTTGCCGTTACAGCAATCTACAACTGCATTGTGGGTGGACAGCCAATCGGCTCCTAGTATTATATAATATCTTTCTAAATCTAGGCATATCAGGTCGGCAGGTAGATTTCTCCCCCTTATCACATCCTTACAATTCGGGTAGTAATGTGTAATCTCGGATTCTTCTCCGATCGGTGTGGAGATCACTAAGTCTAGCCACTCGGGTTCCATAGATAGAGAATCATCAAACTTCTTGAAAATAAAAGAATGTGATGCACCGGTATCAAATAAGACGCGAGCAGACTTGGAACAGATCTTTAAGGTACCTTCCACCAGTCCGCCTTCATCTTGTTCCACCTCCTGAAGAGCTTGGAGATGTGCTTGTTTCTTCATTGGGAGCTTTTCATCTCCAGCTTGTTCCTTTAGCAAGGGGCAGTCAGGAATCCGATGATCGTGGCTCCCGCAATGGAGACAAGCTCCCAATCTCCTCTAGCATTCCTCGGCCCTATGGCCGGTCTTGTCAAAATGTTTACGCACCTCTTTAGAAGGTGTGGTAGTAATGGAAAAGGGTTTGCTATTCTTCTTGGGTTTCTTCTCTTGGGAAGAAGTACTTCCATCGTTGGTTCTCTTCTTATTGAAGGGCTTGTAATTGATGGTACTAGTAATAGGCTCTTTCTTGTCCTTCCCACAGATTCTGTCGGATAGCTCCGTGGCATCTTCTAGTAATCTGGCTCTTCGAACCATATCCGAATAGACTTGAATGTCCATCGGTGCTAGTTGGGTGATATATTGAGGTCGAAGTCCATTGAGGAATCTCCTCACCTTCATCTTCTCAGTACTTACTAAGTGCTTCACGTACCTTTATAACCGAGAGAATTGAGCCTCATACTCGGCCACTGATAGAGTTCGTTGTTTGAGTGTGCCGAATTCTGCGGCTTTCTTCTCTTGTATACTATCGGAGAAATATTTGTTATTGAAGTGTTCGGTAAATTCTGCCCATGTAATAGGTTCTTCTTCTAATGTAGCTTCTACGGACTCCCACCAGCAACAGGCATCCCTTTCCAATTGGAAAGTAGCTAGTAACACTTTCTCCTTGTCTGTGCATTGCATAACACGGAATATCCTTTCTACTTTTTTGAGCCAGTGCTCGACATCATCGGGGTCTGATGAGCCAATAAACTTTGGCAGGTTCATATTTATGAAACTACGGTGGAGATCACCCGCTCCACGGTTTACTCCGCCTTGTGCCACTTGCTGTAGCGCCTGTGTAATGCCTTGATTAGTGCGTTGCATATTACGCCACTGGGCACGTTCGACAGCCATAGTCCTACAAGAAATTTAAGTAACTACATTAATACATATAAGGTGAATGCAAGGGTCTGAGTTCTTAAGTTGACTTAAACCCATGGTTCTACCCAATCTCACCGGGTAAAGGCATAACCTATCCTTGGACTTGGGTTTCCTAGGAATTGAATATCCTAGGCTCTGATACCACAAAAACTGTCACGCCCCGAGCGCGGAAGGAAACTGATATGCGTGACGAGTTATATCAATCATGTCAATCAAAGTATAAGTGTATTTGACACATAGACAGAGTGCGTAAAAGTAGAGATAAACCAAATCCTTTATTCATAATAACCTTCAATGTAAATTCCTTTAGGCCCTCTTTGATAGCAGGGTAGAATAAGGGGAATACCTTAACCGGGAGTGTGCTATTCTATGTTATTCCATAATTTACTTTGAAAACTTGTGCATACTCCAGATTTAACCCTTTGAATAATGACTCTTATTTCTTCTACTTCGTTACTATGCACATAGTTCAACATGGGTTAAACACATTAAAATTCATCAAAAACAAGTCAATTCCTTTTTGCACTCAAGAACATATGAATTTGTTGACATAATGTTATAAATTTTAGAACTTCATTTTTACTTATCTTTTCTAGCAATACGTTGAAAAAATATAATTTAAATATTTAAAAAAGACACACTTGCTATCCACCTAAGGGCACCACATATCAATACTTACACAGTGAACCGCATACAGGGCCTTGAAAATCGTTGTTGTTTATATGTAATTTTTGCAACAATAACATGATACATTTTAAGACTTAATATTTGCTTGTCTTTTGCAACAAGACATTGAGCAAATAATATATTTAAAATATTTAAAATACACACACTTGGTATCCATCCTCTAGGCATCACATATCCATAGTTACACAGTGAAACACATAACAATGACATGAAAATCCGTGTTGTCCATTTCACAATACAGTTTACAAGAGTTACATTTAAGCCAAAAAAATGTGTAATTCATTATTGTTGAGTTCTTTATACATTACATTGAGTAATACACATTTTTGTGTAGAATGTACAATTGTTGCATTGAGAATGATAAAATTTATAAACTATCCTTGTCGTCCCTCTCACCATAAACTACAATTAAGTAATCGCTTCATAACCAAAGTTGCACGATCGTCGCAAGGCATACCCGACAATAGCCATACTGCAATGCATGCTTCAGTGAAAAAAACAAGGATAATATACATGATAAAAGGTACATAAAATTAACAGTCAGTCATTAGGGCGGGAACATGACATAAACATAAACACATATACAAACCTGGATCAACAACTCAAACTCTACATCTAAAATCAAGAAGATATAAGGATACTGCAAACACTGACCTTTAGAAGTGCTTGCTGCAATGGTGAGGATGGGATCCTAGTAGTCGGTCATTGGCACGAGGAAGCAATGAAATAGTGAAAATATGTGCAGGATTATATAACAGGTGGATACAACATTTACATTTTAGGCAGAAATAAATATATCAGATGGAACATCAATAGTGAAACAGCAAGGTCGGGTATACCACATATAACATGGATACTGCTAACAACAATGTTTGAGTAGCTAAAAGCAGTGGTATAAGACCACCCACTGAAATTGTATTTGGACAATGGCATAATTAAAATAAAAAGATATGCTCAATTACATGTGTCCATTAAAATCTGTTACATTACACTACGTCAATGACCGGATGACAGTCATTAAAAGGATATATTCCACATCAAAATTACACATACATAACGGAAACAGAAATAAAATTTCCCATTTGACATTTTCCTTCACCCTTGTAAAAAAGTAAACCACTTTTAGCCATTGTCAAATTTGAACTGTCATAGCATTTGAACAGCCAAGCAATATTGAAACAGTGAGATAAAGTCGACAGGCTACAGCATCCCCTGCCAACACCTTCAGCCAATCAATGACTTGCTCACAAGAATGGTATAAGAACAATGAACCAAACTGCATTTGGACAGTGGCATGACTAGACAAGTGATGGTAGTTAACTCTCGGGTGTCCGATAAAAATTGTTGCACAAATAGAAGGTTCAAGAAACCTGATCAGTAGAATAAGAAATTCAAATCATCTGCTAGTTACTTGTCAACTAATGGGCTCAGACAAGTTTGAACAGGGAAGAGTAGTACCCCTCATCTGCCAGCCCTCACGCGATAAAACCATCACAACATTTGTGCTCCGAGGAACCTCCACAACTGTGTGAAGATATTCACTGTGTTGCAGCGGTATAAGGCCACCCAATGAAACTATATTTGGAGTGTCATGAGTCGAAATGGGCCTAGATATGTTCAATTACCACGACATTCAAATTTGTTTGGCTACACTATTTCAATGACAGGGTGACATGCATTATAAAGGAAATATGCCACATCAAAATTTGATATACATAACAGTACCAAAACTCATGCTCGCCATTTGACATGCTTCTTGACCCAAGTAAGAGTAAACCACCTTAAGCCATAGTCAACAGGATCACCGCCAATTGCCAGCCCTGGATTATGAATGCATGCCAAAAAAAAAACTAGAAAAATTACAAGATTTAGCTTACCTGGTCAGCAGAATACCAATTTCCATGTGTATGATAGTTACTTTGGCAATTGTTGGGGTCAGAAAAATTTGAACAATCATAGAAGTGAACAGGTGTTGTTCCAATTGCCACCCCTCATAATTCAAATCCAGCAGCATATGTGCTCCGAATAACCTCCACAGCTATATAAAGATGTCCACTGTGTTGCTATTACAATCAATCAACCACCTTCACTTTATGGTGACAATGAAACGCACAGACACATTTAAAACTAAATCACCTAAACTCATTTTTCAGATGGATCACAGTGCTAGTCATAGGCCATGTGAAGGCATCGCATAAAAACATGCATGATCAGCAGTTCCAAATTTTGGACATGTACTTGCTTTGGCAAGTAGGGGGCTCAGCCTAATACGAACAGTCATAGCATTGCAAGGTGTTGACTGACATGTTAGCCGTCACAATTCAAACCCATCACAGCGTATGTGCTCCGAGGAACCTCCACAACTGTGTATAGATATTCATTATGTTGCTATGACATTTAATCAACCACCTTCGCAATGTGATGGTCAGTATAAAAATTTACATCATTGCCCTTTAAGGCCCTCAGCCAGCCCCTACTGAACATGCTGCTACAAAGGGTTGCGATGCTGCCATCCAACTCTCTTAAAAGAGCATGTCAATAAGGGATGTGAGGGTGTGCCCCTACGAAATAAAATAATACCACAAGGTCACTAGGTAAACATGACAAAAGACATGAATGAGTGAGAGTAGAGATGTATTTACAATATAGTCCAAATACAACAAATACACTACATTATAACAAGGTAAGAAATTAAGCAAGTTCACGAAACACAGAATAGTGCAGGATATCTGGTGGCAAATGTACCAATATCGGAGTAGGATCGATCTTAAAAAGTATTTCACATATATGTGTGTGCCATCAATGGCACCAATCGCATCCTAAAAAGTAAAACATGGAGCGTCATGTTAATGTACCAAAGAACCATGAACAATTACTATGCAATAGAACTAACCTTAAAGTGAGGGTAGAATCGTTCTTTACCACAAATGTACGGGTGACATTCGGCCACTTGTGTAGCTGTGGGTAGTTGAATGCACTCTTCCTTCATTGAAGCCAAGGCATGGATGACTTGATTCACATATTTACTGATTGTTTGAGAAGAATGTTGAAAGTGCTCACACAAAGCACCACTAGACACCCCATGACCAACAGCATATAAGAACATACCCAATTGTTCAGCAGCAGTTACATATTTGGAATCCTTTAATAACCCCCGACCTACCAACATGTCACGCAGCCTTGTGAACATAGTAGGGTGCATTCTGAACATTTTGTAACATCTCTGTTCATGTCCATTGATAATTGATGTCACCCACATTTCACCAGCGTACCTTAATGAATGCATGGGTCGACGGATAGGTGGTGCCATCTCCTCATCTTCCAGTTGCTCTAAACTAGCCTCCTTAATGTTGTTGAACATTTCATAGTCCTCCATTATTAATTCCATCACAATCCGATCAAACTCTACACATCACACAAAGCACATCCATTACCAATACATCAAAGTTTAATATACAAGTCGCATGGTGCATGAAATGTCAAATGGCATTATTTCCTTATGCAGAACAAGCATACTAAACTTCCTTACCTACATCAACAATAATAACAAAGCAACTAATATGAAGAGGAGCAACTGTTTGAACCCTTATTTTGATAATGACTTTCTATGAATCATGTTTAGATTAAGGTGTTTAAATCCTTCAATTCTATCTGTTATGATTGGTTCACTTGGTGCATGTTATTTCATAGAAGGAATCATAGTCAGTGCATGTGTTGTCCTGCTAGAGATCTAGCTCGGTGCAAGTCTAGCCTAGTTTTGCATTTCACGCGTAAGTGCTTGCCTCGGTGCAAGTTTCGTTTCATGCACACACACTCTTGTTTCGTTTCTCCCTCGGTGCATCACTTGTCTCATACATCAAAAGGGGTCAGTGCATATCTTGCCTTTCCATCTCACCGCTCGGGGTCGGTGCAATTTTTAAGTCCGTTCAATTCTTGACTAGAACGCACTGTTTAGCCTCGTTATTTAGTGTCAGTGCATTCTTCTTCGCCATCTCGGTGCAAGTTCTTACTTGGACGGGATTTCTTGACTCAGTGCAAGTTATGTCTTGCATCTTTCTTTGTCCGTGCATTTTTTCCTTCTCCATCTCGGTGTAAGTTCTTACTTGGACGGGATTTCTTGACTCGGTGCAAGTTCTATCTTGCATCTTTCTTTGTCCGTGCATTTTTTCTTCGTCATCTCGGTGCAAGCTTTCACTTGGACAGGATGTCTACATCTCAGTGCAACTCTTGCTTGGACCACAAATCCAACTCGGTGCATTTATTGTCCTAGACATTTTTAGAGTCGGTGCATCCTCTGTTCTAGACACCTTATAAGTCAGTGCAATGGTTGTCTTACATACTTCTACTTAGTGCATGCTATGTTTACTCTCTCATTACGTCGGTGCAAACTATGCTAAGTGTTTGACTAAGTGCCTTGTGTTTTTCTGACAGAGTTTCTCTCCGAGGAGGGACACGTGATCCAAGAGAGATCGGCCTCTATAAGAATGCCACGTGGAAGGCTACAAGCTTAGATGGTGACACGTGGCTGAGAGCCTTCTGGAAGCTTTTGGGTGAGAATGTCCCCTCCACACGCCCAATGTGTGACCACGTGAGTCCGAGACTGAAGTTATATATAAACCCTTTCTCTGAAGAGATTAAAAAACAATATGAAAAACAGAGAAGTAAAAGAGAGGTCATGAAAAGAGGATTGAATCAGATAAAGAGAGAGCTTTGAGAAGGTTTTCAGAGGGTAAGAGCAGCAGAAGAAGAGAGTCTTAGAGAAAAGAGAAGATGAGAGTTGAGCAAGAATACCAGAGAGTTTGAAGAGTGATCTGAAGAGAGAAAGTAGAGTATCGTGAGCTAAGATAAAAGAAGAGAATAGAGAAGTTGCTATTCGTGAAGCAAAAGAAGAAGAAGAAGAAGAGGGATTCCTGTCAGGATTCCCTACAGCTTGTTCGTGGTGCTGGATCAGATCCAACCCACGCTGCTCCTAGAGAGCTACATTTTATTGTGCTTTCCTTTTCTAGCTTTCAGTTGCTAGTTCATCTAAGTTTCTTTTATTTTCTTGAATCCTTGAAAGAAGCTGTGTACCAACGGATGGCAAGCTGTGTCACCCAGCGGATGGCAAGCTGTGTCACCCAGCGGATGGCAAGCTGTGAAGCCCAGCTGTTGTAGGCAAGCTGTGAAGCCCAGCGGTTCAAGCTGTGTGACAGCGGGAAGCCACACTCTGGTTAGAGTGTGGGGTGGACGTAGATCTCGGGTCTGAGATCGAACCACCTACAAAATCTTCTGTCCATCATGGTTTGATTGCCTCGTCTGATCCGCTAGATGTATGCTTAGGCTCGACCTATTTTTCTCATCTAGTGGGTATCTGGTTTGCACACTGAGCATTTGATCCAGGTCTCGAGAGAGAGAGAGAGAGAGAGAGAGCCTATTTGATTAGGATTACTTGAGCACCGATTGTATACATTTGATCTCTCTAGTTGAAGTTCAGTGTGTGCTCTTAACCCTACAGTTGTTTGCTTTAATTCTGCATATCTGTTTGATCTAAGTTTTAAATTGTGCTAAGCTTTTAAGGAGGGATTCATTCACCCCCCCCCTCTGAATCCGGGCCTAGCACCCTATCAATTGGTATCAGAGCCAGGTTGTCTGCACAAAGGGTCCCACGACCTACAGATCAGTTCCTGGATTTTGGCTTCTGTGCGTTTTTGGGTTGAACAGTGTCTCTTATCTTTGCCTTCGATTTGTCCTGCATTTAGTTCTGTGATTTAATCTGAGGATGTCTTCGTCTGTTGATCTCCTGAAATATGAGGGTCTGGGTTTTATAACTGGCTCAACCAGTTCAGGGAACAAGTGATGGAGATTAATCCAGATCTGTGGATAATCATTGCACACAGCCCTTATGAAGTTCCAAAGGATAGATCCTTATGGAAAGCTTCAGACAGACTGAAATCCTCTGAGAGTCAGAGAGCCCTAGACCAAATAAAAGGGGTGATAAATACTGATAAATTCTCTTGCATTGTCAATTGTTGCAGTGCCTCTGAAGTGCTCGACGCGTTAGCATCTAGCAGGAGCCGAGACGAAGTGAAATGCCTCATGGCTTCAGATGAAGATCTGGTTCAAGTTGAAGAAACTTCGTCGCAGGTAAACTCTGACATTGTCAATCTTTCATTTGAAGATTTGGTAGACTTAAATGAACATTTGTCGATCAAGTATGATAGAGTTAAATCTGAGAAAAGGAAATTAAGGAGATAGCTGGACATATTAAAATATGAGAACAAGAACCTGAAAAACAATTCAACTGAAAATGAGGGTTCGTGTAATGAATGTGCATTCTTGAAGGAATTGATTGAAGACTTAGATTCTGATGACAATATGCAGAAAAGTTTAATCACTTCCTTGAAAGAAGAAAATGACTCTTTGCTGGCTCAGAAGAAAGAAAATGATAAATTTCAAGATAAGTTGATTGAAGAAAACATGCATCTTAAGGACCAAAATAAAAAGCTAATGGTTCTTAATACTGTTCTCTCTAAAAAATGGATATCATTTGAAAAAGGAAAGTCTGTTGTGAAGGAAAATGAGAACAACAATGAAATGAAGGTTCAACAAGAAAATGAAAATCTAAAGAACCTGAATGATCCCTTGTAATAGCAACTGATTGTGTGTGAATCTGAGCTAAACAAATACGAAGCTAACTTTGTGACCCTTAACTCAGAAATTGAAGACTTAAAGAACTCCTTGGAAAAATTTGTAAAAGGAAAGGCAAATCTGAATAAGTTGCTAGCAGTCAATGTGAATTTCCAGAGAGAGGGACTGGGCTACAGTCCAGTTGCGAAAAAGGGTGAAGGGACTCAAATGAAAAATGTTTTTGTTAAGAGCTCAGAACAAGATAAAACTTCCACTTCATCTATTTTCCAATTCACTGCTCAGAGAATTGAAAATAAGGTTAAAATCTTGAAAAATAAAAGAAATCAGAAAAAGACTGGAAGGAAAATGAAAACCAAACTCTCACCCGTTGCTGTTAAAGCTTCTTCTGAATGTGTTAGAACTCATGATCTTGTGCATGGTACAAGGCATTTCCCTATCCAGTCACATGCACACACCAAGAACACTTCATGTCATTACTGTGGCATATTGGGTCATCATATGCATGACTGTAGAATAATGGCTCAAGATGAATTGAGTGCTAAGATTATTCATGAAAAACCCCATGCACTTGGTAGGAAGAAGAAAATCTATTACTTCTAGTGTGGGAAGCTGGGCTTTGTTGCAGCTCACTGTCGGCATGCCTGGGGAGAAAAAAGGAAGTCAAAACCTGGGAATTTTCATGAGAACAAAACTATCATTAATAGAAAAACTCCTGCATGTTTTGAATGTGGTAAATTTGGTCATCGAGCCCTTGAATGCTGGCATGTAAAAAGAGGTAACAATTTCCATGGCAGAACTATCTTAACGAAAGTCCACCCATAAAGATTCAATGTTTATCCTGTCAAGAAAAATCTGAACTCTGCTATTCACTGTTATTATTGTGGGAGAATAGGTCATATCATGAATAAATGCCATGATTTGGAATTTGATAATCGAAAAACTTGGAAACCTTGGAGTGCACCTGCTAGAGGTGTCACTCAACTAATAAGACCCAAGAGTTTTTGGATCCCCAAATTCGCAAATTGATCTTATTTTGCAGGTGTGCCTTGATGAAGGAAAATAAAAGGATAATAAAACCAAGGCACACAAAGGTTAGTTGAATTTAATTTCTTCTCTAGTTTACATATGTTTCTTTTCAGTTATAACTGCCTGCACGATCTCTATCCTTCTACTATGATCAATGTCATGTCATTAATTCATGCTGTTAGGAGGGTGCAATCTTGTGATGAATACTAGATAGTGAGTCTCATTCTGAAATTGATCATGCTGAATGATTAGGAATCTTGCATGCAGTTTAACACAATGTCATCATTTAGAGTAGCTTTTCTGTGAATTTTTTTTAAAAAAAAATAATAATGTTTGATGGAAATCTCTGCTCACTCAAAGGAGAGTTTAGATTATCTAAGGCAGATGGTCTTTAGAGGTATACTCCTTTGAAAAAGAAAACATGAGATTAGGTATCTCCTCTGTTGCTGAGCTCAAAGTGTCTGGTCTACTTGAGCTGATAACTCTTCTTGTGAAGTGTCACTGGTTTTGATTCAGTAAGCTAGATGCTACCTTGTGGATGTTTAAAATCTTGAGAGGCTGTGCTTTGCTACAGTGGGAGTCATCTTGAGGTGTCTGATGGATTTGAAGATATTGCTGCGGGTTTCTGTCATTGGTGTAAGCTTGAGTTTGCTTGAGAAGGTTGTCCGAAGGCTGGATGATAATTAACTTACTGAGAGAAGTGCTGGTGGGTTAATGGCCGTTTAAGTTGTGCCCTTTGGAAGTGCTCTTTCCTTGCTCACGTATGGCATTCATCCTCCTCACCTTGTCCTTGGTCATTCTGTCCTATCATTCTCTGCCTTCTATAAATGTTCCTGGTTGTTCTAGTCAGGGGGAGTATTATATATATATATTGTCACCTTTACCCTCTTCAATAATGAACTGCCCAGATCACTCTGAACTAAAAACATCTTGTTGATCTAAATTGAGATGTAATTTACAGTGTATGAACATTAAATCTTATCCGAATAGTTCTCACAAATAACAGTGAATGATTTCTCAAGGATTTTGAAACAGTCCAAATTGGAAACTTCTCTGAAGAAGGTCTGATATCTGAAAATCTTTAGTAATAAACCAACATATTGGAAACCTAAGGTTTATATGATTCTTACGTCTTGTTAAAGAGATTTTTCTGATAAAAGAACTGGGAATACGCCATGATATAAAATAATGAAAGAAAATTTGGCAGAGCAATGGCATGACATTTGAGAAACTAACCATCTGTTTCAAAGTAATTCAGAGGTTATGTCATGATAATTAATGCTAACTCTGTTCAACATATGAACTATGAAAGTTAATTGCACTGAGTAACAAGGGATTCCGGTGTTTGATCGACATGTCTCCTTGTGTAGAAAGGTGCAGCTATACTGGAATACTCAATAAAAGATTTTCTTTTTTTAAAAAAAGGGGGAGAGGAGTAATGAAATATATATGTGGTTGACCCAATAGTTCTCTCAGTTAATTTCTACAGGCTTAAGAAAAATATAAAACTGGGTTCTTCAATCAGATTTTGGCTAATGAAAAAGACCGGTAAGATTAATGATTTCTTCTGTTTGAGTTGTTTCCTTGATTAAGCTGTTTTATTTTCATTAACTTCAATTCATAGAGATATCTTGTGAAGAATTACCCTGTGAGATATAATCTCGTATTCCGTAAATTGCTTCTCTACGAAGAAAGGCACCTTATTTTAAGCTAAGGGTATTTTGGGTATTATCTACTGAAGATTGGTAAAGTTGGTAGTATTCCTCTATATACGAAACCCTATCCACTTTACCCATCTTACCCTTTCTTTCGAAGCTGAAGCATCCTCCCGCTCCGTGGCCCCTTCGCGCGTGCACAACCTGCAACCCTTCGCTACTCCAACCTTTCTCTCCTCCCAGTGCACCCTCTCTGTCTCCACATTTCGTCTCTCCTCCATCACTGCTGCCGCCATGTCTACTTCGTCAGCCGTGAGCAAAGGGAAGAGGAAGGCAGTGGAGCAGCCGCTGCCAGAAGATGCTATGTCCACGGTGGCCGCAGGACAACCTCAAGGGACGAAAAGATAGAAGAAAGCAGCTTCTACCACAAGGAAGGGAAATACATCTACAAAGCCAACAGAGAAACCTCTGCTAGTATTGGAAGCCGAGAAGATTATACCCCCTCGGTGTATTGACTTTGTTGATCAAGAGATGGCTTTCGAGTTCCCTGAGGTGCTTGAGCTGTTTGAGTTCCAACAATGGAAAGAGTTCTTAAGCATGCATAGAGTGTATTGCCCTAATCTGGTAGCAGAATTCTATAGCAACTTGAGGTACGATGATGCTAATTTCATAGTCTTCTCTCTGGTCAAAGGAAAAGTGATAGAGCTATCTAGGCAGTCCCTACACAGGACTCTAAGAGTCCCTGTAGATTGAGAGGTCAAAGGAGGGTTTACATTTAACCTACATGATGCATTTGCCCTCATCACTGCCTTGCCTAGAAACATTCATGACAAGTAACAGACTAAGCTCGGTTCTTATAACACCAACAAATTTTCTGCACCCAAGAGACTACTCCATCACATTCTCACCTCCATGATTACTCCACAAGTAGGAGGAAGGGGATGACTGACAGATTCTCAACAGTTTATTCTCTACTGTTTGCTGAAGAAAATTAGAGTATGTTTGTCGCATCTAATGATTCATGTTATGGGAACGTGCAAGGAGTCGAGAAGATATTTTCCTTATGCTACTCATTTGACTACAATCTTTAAGGAGGAAAACATCTCCCTAGATGGTGAAGTTGTGTCATCAATCCCCAAGATAAACATCTAAAGCATAAGTTTTATCAATACCTTCATAAGGAAGAAAGGAACTAAACGAACGAGTACTCCTGCTACAAAGGATACTTCTTTGGAAAGAGATACAGAAACCCAGGATGAATCAGTGTCTGAACAGCCCACTCAAGCCTCATCCAAAGAAACTCACATTCTTGAGTTGATTCAAAGTGAAAGTATGTCAGCTCAGCCACCCTTGGAACCTGTTCGTCAGAAGGATGATCAACCTCCAGCTCAAGTACAAGCAACTGAAGGTTCTGATGAGCAAGAACTACAACTGGACCCAACTGCAGCTACAACACATGAGGCACCTCAGATCCATGAAACAATTGAACAGGATGTTAAGGATGATGACATTATTCAAGAATTAGATCATCATATCCATGAGATATTTGATGAATTTGGACAGCAGTCTCAGGAAAGACTAGTCACTAATCAAGCAGAGCTGGCGCAGGAAGAGGCTCCAATAGAAGAACAACCTAGTGACAGAGAAAAGTCAGCTATCCCAGATGAAGAGGAAATGGCTAAATTGGTCGATGAGGTTATGAAAGAAGCTGTTGAAGTGATTTATGAAGAAATTGCCGAATCTGTGGACAATGAATAGGAAGTTGAACAACGAGGATCTCAAGGATCTGCTGAAGAAGCTCCACATGACCAACCAATTGCTCCAGCTCTAGGGGCAGCTGAAGAAGTATTACAAGACTATGTCATGGGACCTGCCCCTCACAACAGAATGTATCCAAGAATGTCTTTCTCTTAGGCTCCTGAATATGGTCCACACTTTGGAGAATTAATTGGTCTTGGCATACCACCTCCTCCACCCCCTGAACAGCATCACGAGTACTTCACTGAGTTGCCAGATTCTAGTGCTTCCACTTCTACTTCTCATGGAACAAATGCTGAACATAATCTTGCACAGATGTTGTCCAACCTGACAGAGATTGTTCTTAATCAAAATGACTTGATGAACAATCAATTTTTATTCCATACTCTTCAATTGGACAAAATAGAGGGTCGACTGAAACATCTGGAAAAGATTGTGAAAGTTCAAGGGATAGAGTTTTTAATTGCTAAACAAAAAACTGATGAAGCAGTATGAGAGATTTTAGAATCTCTTATGGGTATCAGCACTCGAGTGGGTGACATGGTCAGCAAAATTCAAGATACCCAAATCTCCATATTCAGCAATATGGGTAAAATTCTTAGCCATACGTTTGATCTAAAAATTTAGCTTGAACTGTTAAAGGGCACAGTAAACAAGATAGCGACCAGTCAGCCAGAAATCATCACAAAGTTTGAAGTTGTTCAGTCTAATTTGTAGACATTGTCAGAGACCGTTAAATAAGCTTTCAACAAACGAGAGTCAGCCACCTCTCTAGTGGAAAGGCTGGGGAACACTGTGCATCAGAAACTTGATAAACTGGCAGACTCCCTTAGAGATCTTCATACCTCTTTATTGAACAGACTTCCCATCTCTTGCTCAAGTTCAGCATATCCTCCAGAGACAGGGGGAGCTACCGAGGTCACTACTTTCTACCATTTTCCCATTTTTTGATAATGAAAAAAGGGGAGAAGAAGACCTCATGTATGAAGAAGACCTCATGTATTCTGTTGGGTAGCTGCTGGGTATATGATGCAAAGAAGACCTCACTTTTGCTGCTGAATTAAAATGCAAAGATATTGGCAAGGGGGAAGATGTGCTGCTTCTAATACCTTTCTTTTTGTGAAAAGTGATGTACATTCAAACACTAATGTTTACTTTCTTAATACACACAGAAGCATTTTCTTATTCTTACATGTTGCATAGTTGCATTTTGTTCGGTTGCACATTTGTTGTGTCCAATGCAATTTTTCTATCTTGTCTGCGTGTGAATAAATTTTGAGCATGCTCCAACAGACTGTGAACACAATTATTTGAATGCAGAGTATGAATATTTTTATGGTCTAATCATACATGACTCATAGTTGTCATAATCAAAAAGGGAAAGACTGTGGGAACCCTTGTTTTGATAATGACTTTCTATGAATCATGTTTAGATTAAGGTGTTTAAATCCTTCAATTCTATCTGTTATGATTGGTTCACTTGGTGCATGTTATTTAATAGAAGGATTCATAGTCAGTGCATGTGTTGTCCTGCTAGAGATCTAGCTCGGTGCTAGTCTAGCCTAGTTTTGCATTTCACGCGTACGTGCTTACCTCGGTGCAAGTTTCGTTTCACGCATACACACTCTCGTTTTGTTTCTCCCTCAGTGCATCACTTGTCTCATACATTAAAAGGGGTCAGTGCATATCTTGCCTTTGCATCTCAACGCTCGGGGTCGGTGCAATTTTTAAGTCCGTGCAATTCTTGACCAGCACGCACCGTTTAGCCTCATTATTTAGTGTCAGTGCATTCTTCTTCGCCATCTCAGTGCAAGTTCTTACTTGGACGGGATTTCTTGACTCGGTGCAAGTTCTGTCTTGCATCTTTCTTTGTCCGTGCATTGTTTTCTTCACCATCTCAGTGCAAGTTCTTACTTGGACGGGATTTCTTGACTCGGTGCAAGTTCTGTCTTGCATCTTTCTTTGTCCGTGCATTTTTTCTTCGTCATCTCGGTGCAAGCTTTCACTTGGACAGGATGTCTACATCTCAGTGCAACTCTTGCTTGGACCGCAAATCCAACTCGGTGCATTTACTGTCGTAGACATTTTTAGAGTCCGTGCATCCTCTGTTCCAGACACCTTACAAGTCAGTGCAATGGTTGTCTTACATACTTCTACTCAGTGCATGCTATGTTTACTCTCAAATTACGTCGGTGCAAACTGTGCTAAGTGTTTGACTAAATGCCTTGTTTTTTTCTGATAGAGTTTCTCTCCGAGGAGGGACACGTGATCCAAGGCAGATCATCCTCTATAAGAATCCCACGTGGAAGGCTACAAGCTTAGATGGTGACATGTGGCTGAGAGCCTTCTGGAAGCTTTTGGGCGGGAATGTCCCCTCCACATGCCCAATGTGTGACAACGTGAGTCCGAGACTGAAGTTATATATAAACCCTTTCTCTGAAGAGATTGAAAAAAAATATGAAGAATAGAGAAGAAAAAGAGAGGTCATGAAAAGAGGATTGAATCAGATAAAGAGAGAGCTTTGAGAAGGTTTTCAGAGGGTGAGAGCAGCTGAAGAAGAGAGTCTTAGAGAAAACAGAAGAGGAGAGTTGAGCAAGAATATCAGAGAGTTTGAAGAGTGATCTGAAGAGAGAAAGCAGAGTATCGTGAGCTAAGAGAAAAGAAGAGAATAGAGAAGTTGCTGTTCGTGAAGCAAAGGAAGAAGAAAAGGAAGGGGGATTCCTATCAGGATTCCCTACAGCTTGTTTGTGGTGTTGGATCAGATCCAACCCACGCTGCTCCTAGAGAGCTACATTTTATTGTGCTTTCCTTTTCTAGCTTTAAGTTGCTAGTTCATCTAAGTTTCTTTTATTTTTTTGAATCCTTGAAAGAAGCTGTGTACCAGCGGATGGCAAGCCGTGTCGCCCAGCGGATGGCAAGTTGTGAAGCTCAACTGATGTAGGCAAGCTGTGAAGCCCAGCGGTTCAAGCTGTGTGACAGTGGGAAGCCACACTCTGGTTAGAGTGTGGGGTGGACGTAGATCTCGGGTCTGAGATCGAACCACCTAAAAAATCTTCTGTCCATCATGGTTTGATTGCCTCGTCTGATCCGCTAGATGTATGCTGAGGCTCGACCTATTTTTCTCATCTAGTGGGTATCTGGTTTGCACACTCAGCATTTGATCCAGGTCTCGAGAGAGAGAGAGCCTATTTGATTAGGATTACTTGAGCACCGATCGTATACATTTGATCTCTCTAGTTGAAGTTAAGTGTATGCTCTCAGTCCTACAATTGTTTGCTTTAATTCTGCATATCTGTTTGATCTAAGTTTTAAATTGTGCTAAGCTTTTAAGGAAGGATTCATTCACCCCCCCCCCCTCTGAATCCGGGCCTAGCACCCTATCAACACTACTACAATACATAATAGAACAACAATAATACAAGGCCCATTTGACATTGGTGCAGTCTTCTGGCGTACAGTCCGATTTCTTGAATAATAGTCGAGCCTGGGACTTGCATGATATGTAGGCATCGGCCTTTCCTGTAGTTGAAGACGAGGAACGTACATATGGATGCTATTGCCAACCCCATTTATAGCAGCATGTGCTTCCTCTACTAAGTGAAAACCCTTATAACGAGCTCCAGGGTATCCATTCACTTGGACAAACCATTTGGGCCAACTATAATATACAACAGATTCGTGAACAACCCATACTACATAGTATTTATACCTTCCAATTTTATGAACATCAACTCCCTGCATGTAAGATGTTATAAAGATAATAGGTACGGCTGCCATAATAAAATCGGTAAATTTAATATGAAGTCGAATCCGTAAGTGTGATTTTGAACATCAGAAAGCATGTAGGTTTAAGGTTACACTGCACGATATAGTGGGGTAGGGGATTTAAGGAAAGCATAGTTCAAGTGCACGAATAAGGTTTAAGGTTACACTGCATGATATAGTGGGGTAGGGGATTTAAGTTTGATAGTTCAAGTGCATGAATAATGTTTATGGCATGTGAATTAACACCCAATCAACCCTGTCTTCTTCAGGCAGCTCCATGGATAGTTTTCTATTTATTGGATCTTTGAATAAATCCACTACTTGAAGATACATTTGATGATCGAGATTTGGATCTCCCTTGAGTATGTCAATGCATGCATGCATGGAAGGAGTGTCATCGGACATATGGAGGGGAGTTGCACGCTCCCCTCGTAAGAGTCTCAACAATTCATTTCTCTCTCGAGAAGCCCCTGCAAAATTGTTCAACGCCTCATCCCCGATCCTCTTTTGACACCTCCTCCTCCCAGAGTTAGGTGTGTGCTTGGGCGGTGTAGAAGTACCTTTATCCTCCAGACCCCTACTCTTAGTTTGGGTGTTCACAGTGGGATTTGAAGGTTGTGAAAACTGAGAGACATTCATGGCATCACTAATGTCCTGAAATCCATGAGTAGTAAGCCCATAACCTAGAGCAAACAAAAACTCATTTACATTCTCTTACCTAGGTGGCATCTCTTGTCGAGGACGTGTGGCTTCAGCGTCTTGCCCCCGTCCAGTACTTTTACCACAAATAAAATCCATCTCACGTAGGAAGAGAAATGGTTTACCTCTAATCAACCTGAAGTCTGGTCTACTCTGAAGAAATGTATACAAGGGTCAATTGGTAGAATGGAAAAGTCTAGTAATTTTACAGTCGGTACACAGATGCACAGGTCATAGAATACCTGAATTATCTCATCCCATGCCCCTTCATACCCCGAAATAGGCACATTGTTGACATGGTCCCACCCCCATCCACTTTTACTGCGTAACTCATCCACAAGGCCATAAATTTTCCAGAGTGTCTTCCAACGATTGTTTAATTGATGCCGGTCATAATTCAAATGACATGAGCTATTAAACATGGGGACTATCTCATTCTAACAATGAGGCTTGAACATTGTCGTACTATGATTATTCTTCTTATATTGCTCTGTCAACAAGTCAAGGAGAACCTTATCTTTAGAGTGAGTCCAGTTTTGCACTCGAGGCTTACTTCTACAAGAACTTGACTGATTATGAATTGTCCCTGATATTGGAAAATTATTTGTAAACACGACTTTAGGCATGCAAATGATAATCTCATACTATAACATGGATGAGAACAAGATTAACATAAACATGACTCGGTAGAATTTAAATTCCCAGATGCATGGGTTGACGATAGGACTTACCAGAGGCAGACATGGTTATTCCCCTCTTCCTTTTCAAGTTGTTGAATCCGTACATGACGAATGACAGGAGGAAATAATTATAACTCAATCAATGTATACTGCATCACAAGGAAAATAGAAATGGCAGAATGGATCGCACTCACGCCAAGAGCATCTGCTGAATGAAAAATAAAGGGATGCAGAGAATGGATGCGCAGAAACATTTTGGTTGGGATGTCAAGAGCACATAATAATGAAGAAATGTAGATGGGACAATAGGTGGGAGATCAATATCAACTGTTGACATTGCTAGCACACTGTAGGCAGAGGCTGGGTCACTGTCATAACATAATGTCATGGCATGAGACATGCATTTTTAGGATGAATAGAATGACAATATGGTTGGCAGAATTAATAAGTACAACAAGAGGATTAGAATGGATACTTGCCATAACTCTATTACCACATGCATTCGCGCTACATAGTTGCCATAAATGACAATGTGTTAATGAGAGTATACTTGCCATAACTCTATTACCACAAGAATTATCAAATCAAGATTTGCAGCAGACTATAGTTAGAGCCCATACATAGTCAGCATAAAAAAAGGTTAGGGGATTGGGGGCAGTGCATATCTTATTTGACTAAAACTCCGGTTCTTGTGCATGCCAAATTATAGGGCAACTTTAGATCCATTAGCTTTGAATTTGTTCTTGGCCAAATTATGTTCATTTTCTTGAATACCATTCAAATAATACTCAAAATCCACTAGTACCATAATGGATCTTATTACCAGGGCGAGGTGACAGCTTACTTTTCATTCCAAATAGAAAAATTAACATTCTAGGAACATGAAAAATTTTCCTCGGTAGAAGGCTGCATGGAGAATAATTTACTCGATACAAACTACAACAGAAGTATATGATAATGACACATAATAAAATCAGAACAGGGTTACATGCTTTCATGGTAGGAAAAATGTTAAATAAACATCACAGAGCATGGTGGATGTGTAGAGGTTAAGATCGAACAATATGAGCCCAACGGAAATGAAGTAAGCAAGATAATGCATGTGCAGAGGTTAAGATCGAAACAACCACTACATCCGCCACATATGAAACTAAAGAGCATATCATATACTTCAAAGTAAAAGGCTTGTAAAATGCATAAACATGCAAGAAGAGCAAAGAAAAGGAAAAGGGCATCCGTAGAAGGAACCAGTGACAACAAAGGACGGAGGAGGATGCAGAGGAGACGAGATCTTGTGCTGAAGCCACCGCTACGCGCACCTCAGAAGCGGATGACATTGCGAAGGAGAGTAAAGACCTTTTAAAATAGAAGCCATGGGTGTCACTATAGGGTCACGAGTGGGATGGCAGGGTCGACCGACAGTATTGACTACCAAAAGCAGATGTAAGACAGGCCCTCGGGAGGAGGAAAAGGGGATACGATATGAACCCTAGCTAGACGATCATCAGTCGATCGCAGTAGATTGCAGAGGTGATTCGACTAGAGAAGGTGTAGGCTTTAATAGCCTTCCCCAACCACCCTTCTGACCTTGCAATCTACCGTGACGGTCGTCGTTGATGTCCCAGCTCTCCCCCGCCGAGATGGCCCCAGGAAAACTCTCCACGGTGAAGGCAGCAAGATTGGGGCAGCGAAGATTGCGAAGGTGACGACCATCGGGGAAGCGCTCAGTAAAGGATGCGACGACGATGACTGTCGGGGTAGTTTGACAGCATAGGTTGTGATGCCAATGTCCACCGGGGAAGCACCGAACCCATCCCGAGGGCTGAGGAAGGCAACGAGGGTTTTGTGTGTGGAAGAAGGAAGATAGTATTGAGAGGGCGGAGCAATGCGAGGGTTTGTCGTGGGGTGGAAGGAAGATGGTATCGTTTGGGTGGAGCAACACGACGGGGGCGAGGGTTTCGCGGGGAGGAAGATAGTAAAGCGAGGTCGTTAATGGCGGCGAGGGTTTCGCGTATGGAGGAAGGAAGACAGGGCGATGACATTGATGGGAGGCGAAGGCAGGGTTATTGTATTCTAGCTGCAGCGTGGAATTGCTTAACCCCAAGTTAGGATGGGTTAAGATGAAATACACCGGAAAAACCTATCCATCGTAACTCAGCCAAACAAAGCGAATAAGACAGAATAAGACTAGATATCCTACCCTATTCTGCTATCAAAGAGGGCCTTACAGAACTTTTGATAAAGAAGATGCTAAAGGACAACTCTGACTCAATAAAAGGAAAAGTACAATGATGGACTCAATAAAATAGAAAATGACAGGACTAGATAACACTTGACGGTTGGAAAAGCTCTAAGCTCTTCACTCATGTCCTTCCCCATCCGAATCAGTCTCGTCATCAGAATTACCTCAAAAATAGGGGAAACACTAGGTGAGCGAATGCTCAGTAGGAATTATATCTCAAGTGCTAGCTTGCTTTAAGTAAATTATATGTTGTATGAATACAAGTAAAGATATGCATGTTCGCATGAAACGACAATAGATAGAGTGTATAGCAAGAGATAATTGAGTGAACTAGCAATTCTTTCCAGAATTCGCGTCGATATATGTCGAGATGAGCAAGCATGTATATTTATCAAGTCATGTCAAGAATTGGCTATCACGTAATTAAGCAAGCAAGTAAATACCCTTTCCGGGCCACGCAAGTCATGTCATGTCAAGTCAAGTTCAAGTATAAGAATGTGGAATGTCATTTATCTAGAATGACTAGTACTTCAGTGTAATGTCACACCGTGATCAATAATAGCTCCCATGGGCACAAGTACTTTCAGGTGCTCCTCCCAAGACCAGATCAGGCCCTATATGCGCAAACATTGAGTCATGTATTTTCGACATCCACTATAGTTATAGCCAATATAGAATTCCAAGGGAATGTTCTTGTAGGAATTTTAAGATAGATCTTGTGGAATAGAAACTCAAGGATAGAACTTGTTACGTAGGGACGTACTACGATCAAAATGGTACAATCACGATATTCATTGAAACTGGATGGAATTGGCTCCCTAGTGGGTGCCGTGATATCAAGAATAAGCGCTCATATACACATGGTCACTCGTTCTTTGTACATGATAAGGTAGAAAGAATTTGTGTCTTCATAGAGGCACATAATCCTTAAGGGATAGCAATGGTATGGTTTCCTATTCCATTAACTCAAGAAAACATTCTCACGGTATCCAAATAGCATACCATGAGGGCCAGTCTACCATTTTTTTTTAGAGTGACATGGCAATTACAAAGTGTCATGGGTTTTAGTAGTACAACCTGCTCGACGGCCTTGAGGGAATCCAAGGCTTCGCATAGACTTACGGAGGTCTCTATGATAAAATCACCAGTCAGAAGGAAGGAATATCCCGCGGAGGGCTCATCTATCACCGAGAAATAGTGGGGTAATCGATAAAACATCGGGAAACATGGGAAAATATCTACGTACTGAGATATAGTGCCTGAAAGATAGACCCTCGGTATGGGTCAAGAGAAAACTCGATAAAATAGGATTCAGTAAAATGGTGCCTAGAGTAGGGCCTTTATTTCATTAAATCGCGCCCTTGCCCGTGTCTTTATTTGACTAAATAGAGTTTGTTTGCTAAGTAGTTAAATTTTAGAATTCCACATTATATATATATATATACATATCAATCTGGAGAATATGTGTTCAGGGTAAATGGCACCCTGGGCCCCGTCTCCATTTCAGTATATAGTGCCCAGGTCAGGGGTGCTATATCTTGAAGGGTGGTAGGGTGATAGACGTTGTTCCATCATGTGAAAATTTGTCATGAACAATAGCACTTTTTCAATAAAAATAATTTTGCAGGAATGATTTTATGGACAGGTAGAGAAAAATAGCACGATTCTAGCAGTATACACATGCATTAGATTAGACCTCAGAATTCATGCTTATTAAATTTTAAACATATGTATTTATTAAATATCTAAAAGAACAACGACTACGTATAGGGTCGTTTTATCAATATAGTGCCCAAGGCAGGGTCGCTATTCACTATTATGCCATAAAATCAGAAAAAAAAACTCGATACAAATACTGTTTCTGCAACCACTTATAGACCTATGTGCATGTATATGATCGTAAAAATTGCTAGGTTGGGCTTAGAACTTGAGAACACCTATCTTGTGGGTTGATCTGGATGATCGAATAGAGAGATTGAGATAATAAGAGTGAATCTACAGCAGCAGCTTCAGCAGCTCGTGGTTACGGTAGCAGGAAGAAGATAATATCAGAAGGAGTAGCAGCAACAGCAACATTGGAGGAAGATGAAGGATGACGAGCTTCTTTACGTGACAATAGAGCAACCACAGGCAGCAGGTGCGGTCAGATAGAAGCAACCGGCTTCTATTGCAGGAGTATCAGTAGCTTCCAATTGACACAGCTAGAACAGGGGACCGTGCTCGTGTGCAGGAATCGACAAAAAGAAAAAAGAAACAGCAGAGGCTTCTTCACGATGCAGCCATCGCAGCAGGGACTAGGCAGAAGAAACGAATGGCAACGTATGGCAACAGAGAAGCAGTAGTCGGGCTTCGCTTGATGGAGGCAAGATATTTATAGAGAAGGAGATCCTATCGGGGTTTAGAGTTCTAACACGGGAGTTAAGTTTCCTACGTAAGAATCCTATTGGCACAACCTTCCTACGTATCAATCTTCTCCAGATCGAGACGTTCCCGAACAGCATTCTACTTCCCAGTTCGAACAAAACATCGCAATCGAGGTTTTCCATATTCACCCTCAGGTAAATAGCGCCCAAGCCAGGGGCGCCCTTCATGAAAATGGCTCCTCCATGAGCGGTCTTCATTTCACAAAATGGCGCCCTATCAAGGGGCGCCCTTTCCATTGGCCCATTTGGGTTTAAGGGTAAGGCCCATTAGAGTATAAGTGTTGTTTATGTGCGGGGTTTGGGCTTTGATTATCTATTTAGGAATTCAATTCCTTCAATTTACCAGGGTTGCTACAATTTCTTTCAAAGCTTAAGCATCAGAACCAAACAGAAACAAATGCTTGAAGATGCAAATGTAGATGCAACTACATACACACACTCATGACTCTCTCTTCTCACACATGAACACCTGACTCTCGCACTTGATGACATGCGTGAACACATGACTCTCTCTTCTCTCTCCCCCTTTGACATCATCAAAAATACTACCCGGGGAGGATTAACCAACACAATATTTCTTGGAGTTTAAAATGAAAAGGGTGTCACGCCCCGATGCCGAATCTCGGGACGTACAGTTAGGGGCACGCGAGCTAGAAAGAAATGGTATTATTTCCAAACCATTTACACCAGAGTTGAAAGAGACAATTAACCAAATAACCAAACTTCCTTTTATTGATAATAATAAAAGTTACAACTGAAGTAGAACAACTATAGCCAAATAGTATGACTGAAACTAGTACAATTCTTTAAACTCAACTGACTCAATTTACTAACTATCACTCGGTATCACTCCAGTCCATCCCCGATAGTAAGATCATTACCTGGAAAAAAGGGGGGGAAACAAGTAGGGTATGAGCTAACGCGCTCAGTAGATAACCATGGCAAATATAAGTGATTATCAATTTATTACAGTTTATATGAAATGCAGTAAAAACTAATGACAAGAGATAACAATATGATAAAGAAAGACAATAATAATGTAGAGAGATATCTTGCAAGGTCAAGGAATAACTTTGTACATGAATTTACCACAAGTAATGAACAAGAGATAACAAGTAACAATAGTAAATTCGGCCAAGTAGTATAAATACGTATTCCAGCACGATCACACGATCAAGTAACGAGAGTTTGTCATAGACGTACACTGTATATTCCTGCACTCGGGTGCAATGCCATACCCTGTCATTAACATCCCATGGGCTCACTAACTTTCGGGCGCTCTCCCCAGGACCAGACCGGGCCCTTATGGTGCGTTAGCATTGATTTTATTGGATCAACGATCCACCGTCTAGACATAATCAAATTATGGCCAATTTAATCAGATGAATTTCTGTCAATGCTCAGATTAGAGGACCACACTTGTCCTCGGATTCGAGAATATAATCACGATAAAACCCAAAATTGAGGGTCGTCGTACGGCAAATACCGGGCCGTACTCACACGAGTAACGAGTTACGGAGTCAAGAAAGAACGGTCGACAGTAATCCGTTCGAGAGAAGGGAAGTAAGTTCCAAAGAACGATTATACGAACTGTACGAGGCCGTATCCAAGATATACGGTTCTAGAGTATCCGTATTAAGTATAACGGTAACAATTTCCGGTCGTAGTCGGTACGACTAGAAGAGAAGTAAAATATGTCAAATGGCTTCCGGGTCGCCAATGACAAGTAGACCAATATGGTTACTGCCCAATGGTCGATTCCGGGCTCGAATATGATCGAAGATTTAACCAAGGGTAATCGGTCAATTAATCAAATTAAAACGATGTGTATCGGGCCATTTAATATACTCAAGTAAAACCAGTAATCACGTAATCCTGTTGCCAACTCGGGATTTACCACGGTAAAAATGTCACACAGTAAAAATGGGGTAATTTACCGGATGGAGTGTCCGGTCTAACTAGCCAAGACTTGCCATAAGTCTGTCATTTAAGTTTCTGTTCTACAGTAAAATTTATAGAATTTACCCAAGGTAAATTTTTAACTAATTTACATGATTAACCAATTTATCAAGAATTTTACAAGTGAATAATTTCACTTTAACCATGTTTTAGTAATTTTAACCAGAATTTTCCAAAAAAGTAAATATTGCAACAGAAAGTAAATTTTTATCATTTACTCATCTATTTATTCTGTTGTTATATGAGTTGATAATCTTGTTGATTAACGTTGTTTACCCTAATTAACACTGAGTATTTTGATCTCTGGACTGAATATTTTGGTCTCTGGACAATTTAACGGTCTTAAATGGGCTGCGAAACCTACTGGACATACAACGGTTCTAATTAGGCCGTTTTGACATATATACAGCGGTTTAATTTGGGCTGTTATACAACTGGGGTGTCAAAAGAGTTAAAAACAGGTACTAACCGTTAAAACGAACAGAAGTCCGATCAAACCAGGAACTCTTAAAACTGAGTTTAAGCATGATAACGATGGTGTTAAGTTTAAGCATGATAACGATGGTGATAAGTTTAAGCATGATAACGATGGTGATAAAATCTGAATTAAATCATAACTATAATGATAAATCATGATTTTGCTACTAAATGAAAGCTAACATGATTACTAACAATCCATATTTTCACTTTAATCATTTGGGCCTTGGTTACCTACCTTAATTGAAGGACAAAGAAGAATACGGAGGAAGAAGAAGATGAATAGTATCTTTCTGCGATCCCTTGCAGCAACAGAGCTTAACAGGGCTTTAGCAGAGAAGGGAAGAGGCTAAGCCTCCTTATTTATAGGGTTGCATACTCGTAGAAGACTCTCCCGCGCCAAGGGTTAGTCGGACACGGCGCCGCAAAGGGGATGGCCAGCGTTGACGACGCGGGCTGCCGACTGAAACATGTTTCCACGTGTTTATTTGGGTAATGATTTGGCTAATCCTCCTTAATCATGTGATTAAGTATTTCTAACTAAAACCACTAATTAACCTCACTAAATGATTTTTAATGAGTTTGACCCAGAAGACAAAATTGTTATACAACTTATGAGGAATCCATTTATTATTTTTGTGGATTTTTATCACAAGGTTAATTTCTAACCGATCCAATCTTAGGATTAAAATAATAGTTAATCAAATTCTAACGAATTCTAACGATTTAGTCGATAGATAGAGTTTCTGATATTTTACCGATTATACTTAAGAAGACAAAGTTGTTAATAAAAATATGCTCCATCAATTGTGATTTTTATAGATTTTTCTAAGGTAGTCGTATTTTACTATGAATAGTGTTTTTCGCGTTTTTAAGTCAGGCTTAAATCACCGATTAAGCCATGTAAATGATTTTATTAGGGTCAGGCACAGAAGACCAAAGTGTTTATCATCGTGTTTACTATTTAACAACCATTTTTTAAAATTTCTATATGATAGTCAAAAATTTCACTATTTACTATTTACCACATCACTATTCAAAATTTACTATTTACGAAATTTAATATTCTATACAGAAAATTGGGGTCTTACACCCTCCCCCACTTAAAGAATTTGGTCCTCCAAATTCACTGAACCAAAAACAGTAAGGGAATAAATAGCTCACCTTAGAACAAATCAGAATACCGCTTCTGCATAGCGTCCTCGGATTCCCAGGTGGCTTCCTCGGTTCCACGCCGACTCCACTGAATCTTGACCATCGGTATGGAACGATTCCGAAGTTGTTGTTCCTTCCGATCCAGAATCTTCACTGGTCTTTCTTCATAAGTCAGATCCTTCTTTAACTCAAAATCCACATGCTGAATGATGTGAGTGGGGTTGTACACATATTTCCGCAACATAGAAATATGGAATACGTTATGTACGCCAGACAACTGCGGCGGTAAAGCCAGTCTATAAGTAACTTCACCCACTCTATCAAGGATTTCAAATGGACCAATATACCTCGGGCTTAGCTTGCCCTAAATACCGAATCGACGAATTCCTCTCGAAGGAGAGACTTTTAAGAACACATGCTCGCCAATTTGAAATTCCAAATCTCATCTTCTATTGTCGGCATAACTCATCTGCCTCGATTGAGCCACTAGTAACCGGTCTCGGATAATACAAATATTTTGTGATGACTCCAAGATAAGATCCGGTCCAAGCCATTACCTTTCGCCTACCTCATCCCAACATAATGGGGAACGACAGCTTCTTCCATACAAAGTCTCGAAAGGTGCCATCTGTATGCTGGATTGGTAACTATTGTTGTAGGCGAATTCTATTAATGCCAAATGATCACTCCAACTTCCGCCGAAGTCGATCATATAAGCTCTCAACATATCTTCTACTATCTGATTAGTCCTTTCAGTCTGTCCGTCTGTCTGCGGATGAAACGCAGTGCTGAAATTCAGACGCGTACCGAGAGATTCTTGTAATCCCTTCCAGAAATGTGATGTAAATCTCGGGTCTCTGTCAGATATAATATTCACTGGAATACCATGAAGTCTAACCACTTCCTTCAAATATAAAGCTGCTAGAACATCAACTGTCCACTTGGACTTAATAGGTAAGAAATGTGCCGACTTAGTTAGTCGATCCACAATTACCCATATTGCATCATAACCACCTCGAGTCTTAGGAAGACCCATAATGAAATCCATGCCAATACTTTCCCACTTCCATTGGGGTATATCGAGTGGCTTTAATTTTCCTGCCGGTCTGAAATGCTCGGCCTTCACTTGTTGACATACTAGGCATCTACTCACGAAATCAGCAACTTCCCTCTTCATGTTCGGCCACCAAAAAGATCTTTTCAAATCTTTGAACATCTTAGTGCCTCCCGGATGGATAGTATATCGGGATCTATGAGCTTCCTCGAGAATCTGATTCTTTATCTTTGCGTCATCCGGTACACAAGTTCTACCTTGAAATAATAGCCTTCCATCATCAGCTACCAAGAAATCAGGTCTGCTATTCAAGCTCCCTTTAATCTCTACTAGCTCGGGATCATTATCTTGTAATAATTTGATTTCCATTAATAGTTCGGGCTTGAGTTGAATCTGGGAAATCAAAACCTGATCATTATCTACATTGAGATCCAAACTAGCCAATTGTTCCAGTAGTTTCCACTCTTGTAACATAAGACTGGATAACTTAACTGCAGTCTTCCGACTTAAAGCATCGGCCACTACATTGCCTTTGCCAGGGTGATACTCAATAGAGAAATCGAAGTCCTTTATATACTCCAACCATCTTCTCTGCCTCAAGTTCAAGTCCTTCTGAGAGAACAAATATTTCAAACTTTTGTGATCTGAGAATATCGTGAATGTCTCACCATATAGGTAGTGTCTCCAAATCTTTAATGCAAATATCACTGTTGCTAACTCCAAATCATGAACTGGATAATTAACTTCATGCTTTCTTAACTGCCTAGAAGAATAGGCAATCACTTTGCCGTGCTGCATAAGTACACAGCCTAAGCCAATACCTGATGCATCCGTGTATACCACGAAACCACCCTCACCAGAAGGTAAGGTCAAAACAGGTGCAGTAGTCAAACAATCCTTTAGAGTCTGGAAACTCCGTTGGCATTCAATTGACCACTCGAACTTGATCTCTTTACGGGTTAATTTCGTAAGAGGTACCGCAATCTTCGAGAAATCCTGAATAAACCTTCTATAATAGCCAGCTAGGCCTAGAAAACTCCTTACTTCAGTCACACAGGTAGGCTGTTCCCAATTCTTTACTGCTTCCACCTTCGATGGATCAACAGAAATTCCATTCTTGGAAATAATATGCCCTAGAAAGGACACCTCTTTCAGCCAAAAGTCGCACTTGCTCAATTTGGCATAAAGCTGATGATCTCTCAGCAATTGTAAAGCCATCCTCAGATGCTTGGCATGCTCTTCTTCACTCTTGGAATATATCAAGATATCGTCTATGAATACCACGACCCACCGATCAAGATAGGGTCGGAACACACTGTTCATTAACTGCATAAAGGCTGCCGGTGCGTTTGTCAAACCAAAAGGCATAACGACAAACTCAAAATGACCATACCGGCTGCGGAAAGCAGATTTATAAATATCTTCATCCTTGATCCGCAACTGATGATATCCAGATCGAAGATCGATCTTAGAAAAATACTGAGCTCCCGCTATCTGGTCAAATAACTCCTCAATCCTCGGTAATGGATACTTGTTCTTGACTGTCAATTGATTGAGTTGCCGATAATCGATGCACAGTCTCATCGAACCATCCTTCTTTCGAACAAACAACACAGGGGCTCCCCAAGGGGAAACACTCGAGCAAATAAAACCCTTCTCGAGTAATTCCAACAATTGCTGCTTCAATTCCCGCAATTCTGCAGGAGACATGCGATAAGGAGCCTTAGAAACAGGAGATGACCCAGGAATAAGATCAATAGAGAATGTGACTTCCCGCTCAGGCAGAATTCCTGGTAACTCCTCTGGAAAAACATCAGGGAAATCTCGGACAACAGAAATGTCCTTAATCTCGATCTGTTGCTCCGGGGACGTATAAACGAAAGCCAGAAAAGCTTCGCATCCACGTCTCAATAGCTTATCAGCTCGAAACGTCGAGATAAGAGAGATAGAGCTAGGGTGTTTAACTCCCTTGAAGGATAATCCGGGGTGTCTAGAAAAAGATACGGAACAAGAACTGTAATGAACATTGGCCTCATATCGAGCCAACCAATCAGCTCCGAGGATTACATCGTAATCTTTCATGTCCATGCAAACTAAATCAGCCAGAAAATTCTGATCATTCACCATAACCTTGCTAGAAGGATAAAAATGCTGAATAGCTGATCTAGAACCAATAGGGGTTGATATTTCTAACGGAGAACTCATCAAAACAGGTTTCACAGCTAAAGACTTAGCGAATCACCGAGAAATAAAAGAATGAGTTGCACCAGTGTCAAATAGAACAAAAGCTGACTTGTCGAGTATAATGAGAGTACCTTCGACGAGCCCACCGTCATCGGTGGTTTCCGCTTTATTAACATGAAGAGTCTGGAGCTTTCCTTGCGGCTTCTTGAAAGCCAAAGGTTTTGCCGGGGTAGCTTTCTCTGCCAATAAGGGGCAATCAGGGATACGGTGCTCCTTGCTCCCACAATGCAAACATGCGCCTATCTTGCGCCAACATTCCTCTATCTTATGGCCAAGACGATCACAAAACTTGCAGATGCCCTTGAATGGTACCATAGTGTCAGGTTTCTTGTCTTCTTGTCTCGGCATCTTGCCTTTCCACGAACCAGAACCAGAGCTAGAACCAGTTCCAGAACCAATAAAAGGTCTCTTCTTGCTAGTGCTAGTGCCAGTGCCAAATCCGGTTTTGGCATTCTTGAATGGCTTTGGTTGTTCTTGCTTGTTACCTTGACCACGAATACGCTCCGTCATCTCAAGAGTATCCTCCAATACTTGTGCCTTTCTCACCATCTCAGAATAGGTAGAAATTTCCAACGGTGCCAGTTGATTAATATAATGGAGCTTCAACCCGTTGAGAAATCGTCTCGCCTTCATCTTCTCAATAGAAATAAGATGCATTGCATAGCGAGAAAGTCGGGCGAACTGTGCCTCATACTCTGCCACTGACGAACCTCGCTGCTTCAAAGCTGCGAAATCCGCTGCCTCTTTTCTTGGACACGGTTAGAGAAATACTTCCCATTAAAATACTCCTCGAATTCTTCCCACGATACTTGGTGATCACCGAGAGTTGCTTTGACGGACTCCCACCAAGTACGTGCATCTCGCTCCAGTTGGAACGTAGATAGAAGGACACGCTCTTGGTCAGTGCATTGCATAACCTCAAATATTCTCCTCATATCATCGAGCCAATGCTCGGCCTCATCTGGGTCGGTAGAACCAGCAAATCTAGGCGGGTTCATTCCTTGAAAGTTCCGGTACAAGTCACCAGTGCCATGATGTGCTGCGGCTCCAGCTTGAGCCACTTGCTGCAACGCCTATGTCAGGCCTTGGACCGTACGCTGGAGGTTCCTCATCTCAGTGCGGTCAGCTGCCATTTCTAGTACCTTTATTTAAAATAGTCAAGAGATTATTTATGAGAGAAGAAGAATTTATTTATGAGAGAAGAACTTCTTCATAAAAGAAGAGTATGATTTACGGCTAAAGACTTAACCCAATTTCTACCCAATCTCACCAGGTCGGGTTCTTAAACTTAAGCCTATAACCAATAACCTATAACCTTAAAGTAAAATACCTAGGACAAATTGACCTAAGCTCTGATACCAACTTAACTGTCACGCCCCGATGCGGAATCTCGGGACGTACAGTTAGGGGCACGCGAGCTAGAAAGAAATGGTATTATTTCCAAACCATTTACACCAGAGTTGAAAGAGACAATTAACCAAATAACCAAACTTCCTTTTATTGATAATAATAAACGTTACAACTAAAGTAGAACAACTATAGCCAAATAGTATGACTGAAACTAGTACAATTCTTTAAACTCAACTGACTCAATTTACTAACTATCACTCGGTGTCACTCCAGTCCATCCCCGATAGTAAGATCATTACCTGGAAAAAAGGGGGGGAAACAAGTAGGGTATGAGCTAACGCGCTCAGTAGATAACCATGGCAAATATAAGTGATTATCAATTTATTACAGTTTATATGAAATGCAGTAAAAACTAATGACAAGAGATAACGATATGATAAAGAAAGACAATAATAATGTAGAGAGATATCTTGCAAGGTCAAGGAATAACTTTGTACACGAATTTACCACAAGTAATGAACAAGAGATAACAAGTAACAATAGTAAATTCGGCCAAGTAGTATAAATACGTATTCCAGCACGATCACACGATCAAGTAACGAGAGTTTGTCATAGACGTACACTGTATATTCCTGCACTCGGGTGCAATGCCACACCCTGTCATTAACATCCCATGGGCTCACTAACTTTCGGGCGCTCTCCCCAGGACCAGACCGGGCCCTTATGGTGCGTTAGCATTGATTTTATTGGATCAACGATCCACCGTCTAGACATAATCAAATTATGGCCAATTTAATCAGATGAATTTCTGTCAATGCTCAGATTAGAGGACCACACTTGTCCTCGGATTCGAGAATATAATCACGATAAAACCCAAAATTGAGGGTCGTCGTACGGCAAATACCGGGCCGTACTCACACAAGTAACGAGTTACGGAGTCAAGAAAGAACGGTCGACAGTAATCCGTTCGAGAGAAGGGAAGTAAGTTCCGAAGAACGATTATACGGACTGTACGAGGCCGTATCCAAGATATACGGTTCTAGAGTATCCGTATTAAGTATAACGGTAACAATTTCCGGTCGTAGTCGGTACGACTAGAAGAGAAGTAAAATATGTCAAATGGCTTCCGGGTCGCCAATGACAAGTAGACCAATATGGTTACTGCCCAATGGTCGATTCCGGGCTCGAATATGACCGAAGATTTAACCAAGGGTAATCGGTCAATTAATCAAATTAAAACGATGTGTATCGGGCCATTTAATATACTCAAGTAAAACCAGTAATCACGTAATCCTGTTGCCAACTCGGGATTTACCACGGTAAAAATGTCACACGGTAAAAATGGGATAATTTACCGGATGGAGTGTCCGGTCTAACTGGCCAAGACTTGCCATAAGTCTGTCATTTAAATTTCTGTTCTACAGTAAAATTTACAGAATTTACCCAAGGTAAATTTTTAACTAATTTACATGATTAACCAATTTACCAAGAATTTTACAAGTGAATAATTTCACTTTAACCATGTTTTAGTAATTTTAACCAGAATTTTCCAAAAAAGTAAATGTTGCAACAGAAAGTAAATTTTTATCATTTACTCATCTATTTATTCTGTTGTTATATGAGTTGATAATCTCGTTGATTAACGTTGTTTACCCTAATTAACATTGAGTATTTTGATCTCTGGACTGAATATTTTGGTCTCTGGACAATTTAACGGTCTTAAATGGGCCGCTAAACCTACTGGACATACAGCGGTTCTAATTAGGCCGTTTTGACATATATACAGCGGTTTAATTTGGGCTGTTATACAACTGGGGTGTCAAAAGAGTTAAAAACAGGTACTAACCGTTAAAACGAACAGAAGTCCGATCAAACCAGGAACTCTTAAAACTGAGTTTAAGCATGATAACGATGGTGATAAGTTTAAGCATGATAACGATGGTGATAAAATCTGAATTAAATCATAACTGTAATGATAAATCATGATTTTGCTACTAAATGAAAGCTAACATGATTACTAACAATCCATATTTTCACTTTAATCATTTGGGCCTTGGTTACCTACCTTAATTGAAGGACAAAGAAGAATACGGAGGAAGAAGAAGATGAATAGTATCTTCCTGCGATCCCTTGCAGCAACAGAGCTTAACAGGGCTTTAGCAGAGAAGGGAAGAGGCTAAGCCTCCTTATTTATAGGGTTGCATACTCGTAGAAGACTCTCCCGCGCCAAGGGTTAGTCGGACACGGCGCCGCAAAGGGGATGGCCGGCGTTGACGACACGGGCTGCCGACTGAAACACGTTTCCACGTGTTTATTTGGGTAAGGATTTGGCTAATGCTCCTTAATCATGTGATTAAGTATTTCTAACTAAAACCACTAATTAACCTCACTAAATGATTTTTAATGAGTTTGACCCAGAAGACAAAATTGTTATACAACTTATGAGGAATCCATTTATTATTTTTGTGGATTTTTATCACAAGGTTAATTTCTAACCGATCCAATCTTAGGATTAAAATAATAGTTAATCAAATTCTAACGAATTCTAACGATTTAGTCGATAGATAGAGTTTCTGATATTTTATCGATTATACTCAAGAAGACAAAGTTGTTAATAAAAATATGCTCTATCAATTGTGATTTTTATAGATTTTTCTAAGGTAGTCGTATTTTACTATGAATAGTGTTTTCCGCGTTTTTAAGTCAGGCTTAAATCACCGATTAAGCCATGTAAATGATTTTATTAGGGTCAGGCACAGAAGACCAAAGTGTTTATCATCGTGTTTACTATTTAACTACCATTTTTTAGAATTTCTATATGATAGTCAAAAATTTCACTATTTACTATTTACCACATCACTATTCAAAATTTACTATTTACGAAATTTAATATTCTATACAGAAAATTGGGGTCTTACAAAGGGTCACTTTCCATGTAAAGACTTTTATATAAAGAAAGTCTCCCAGAAAAAATCGGTGGCTCAGGATTTATCATTGTAATCCAAGAAGTGAGGCAAAGCTGAGAAAGATTGAATGTTGCATATTGAATAGAGTTAAAATAGCTCTTCAAGTGTATATTTAGCCCAAATCCTTCAACTTTACTACATAATTTCAAAAGGCACTTCCAAGAAAAATTTTAACAAGTAGTGAGATTAATCAATTTTTAACATCAGAACATTTTTTTAGAACACCCTTTTTCTTTTCTCTCTTTTTTTTTGTTAAAAAATTGCAACAGTCAGATGTAGTATGCCTTTTGACTCGAGGAGACATATTTCTTCAATACCAGAATCCTCGGTTACTCAGCATGACGCGTCATCCTCTTTCTACAGAGATAACTGCCTACTTCATGACATACATACTCCATCACTTCCTTGGTGAAGGAATGTAGTTTCTTGGCAAGTGTAGTTATTGCTCTGCCCTTATTGATTTTTTCTTTTCAATTTGCTAGCGGAGTTATCTAGAATGCTTTATGACACAATCTTCATCCATTCAAGGCAATGGAATCTGGTTTCTCAATAGTCACAGCCATTGCTCTGCAAAGTTTTTCATATTGCAGGGTGTTTTTATTTATATGATCAGATGCAGTAGCATTGTTTAAAAACACTACTGTAATTAAAAATTTTACTCAGAATAGCCTCTTTACTCTTACTTTCAGATTGTTAGAAAGGAGCATAAGCATAACTCATCAAGTTGTTTTAAGGCTGTTCCATAGGCAACACTCTTCCTTTTCAAGATGCTTAATCCCAGAGTTGAATGATTATATTCCTTAAACCATGAGTTTTCACAGGGGACCTTTCAAGAAAACATATAGTCTTTTAGACAGAAAATGAGTATTTTAACTCCCCCTGAATCAATGCAGATTGGTTAGCCTTAGGAGACGACAACAATGAAGTTTGGTGTGATTGACGATCACTAAGGGTAGTTCTAACAGGAGATAGACACCTTCACAAACTCCCCCTCAGTCTATACATGACTTATTATGAGACACACCATGACAAATGCATTATTTACTAAAACATGGTTCATAGACTTACATGCTGGGATGGCTAATGGTACCTAGAGGAGTTGTGCACTCATGCATAGTGATTGCTTCCAGACAGATGAAGCCTTCCCTTCCAAAAGTCACCATTTTATATATCATTCAGTCAAATGCAAGAAACACATGAATAGAATGATACTACAAGCAAGCTATGCAAAGATCAGAGAACTGACAATCACAATAAAAGAAATGCAGATTATTTTCACTCAGATTTTTCATGTAGCCTAAACAGTCCAAGCTCTCTTCTAAGTGAAGAGAATCTTTCATTGCAGAGAGGCTTGGTAAAAATGTCAGCAAGCTATTTTTCAGTTTCAATGAAGTGAAATTCAAAGCTCTTTTTAATGACTTCATCTCTAAGAAAATGATGCTTAATTTTAATATGCTTGGTCCTAGAGTGCTGAATGGGATTTTTGGTCAAATTGATAGCACTAGTGTTATCACACAAAATAGGGACACTTCCAAGATCCACTTTGTAGTCTTGGAGTTGGTGTTTGATCCATAACACCTAGGTGCCACAGCTCCCTGCAGCAACATATTCTGCTTCTGCAGTCGAGAGAGCAACCGAGTGTTGTTTCTTGGATACCCAAGATATCAAACACCCACCCAAAAATAGGCAATAGACACTGGTGCTCTTTCTGTCCAATTTGCATCTAGCATAGTCTGCATCAGAATAAGAGACAAGATTAAACTCACAAGATGTAGGGAACCACAGTCCCACATCATGGGTACCGGTAAGATATCTGAAGATACGCTTTACTGCTCTCATATGTGACTCTCGAGGACTTGCATGAAATCTAGCACATAGGCACACACTGAATTGTATGTCTAGTCTAGATGAAGTAAGGTAAAGTAGGGATCCGATCATACCTCGAAAGGTTTTTGAATCTACCATTTTACCTTTCTCGTATGCATCTAATCTTGCATTTATGCCCATTGGAGTTGCTATTGTTTTCACATTCTCCATCTTGCACTTTTTTAGCAGCTCCTTAATGTACTTAGTCTAGCTTATGAAGCACCCATCTGGAGTCTGATTAACCTGCAACCCTAAGAAGAATTGTAGTTCACCCATTAGGCTCATCTCAAACTCACTTGTCATTAAATCAGCAAATTCTCTACACATGTTAGATTTTGTGGAACTAAATATAATATCATTGACATAGATTTGTGCAATGAGAATGTCATCTTGCTCCACTTTTGAAAACAAGGTTTGGTCAACCTTACCTCTTGTGAACCCTTTACTTGCGAGGAAGCTGCTTAACCTATCATACCATGCACGAGGAGCCTACTTTAATCTATAAAGAGCCTTATCTAGCTTAAAAACGTGGTCAGGGAATTCTGAAGATTCAAAACCAGGAGGTTGTTCAACATACACTTCCTCCTTGATTAGTCCATTGAGGAATGCACTCTTTATAGCCATTTGCTGATGTTTTATACCATGGGAACATGCATATGCAAATAGAATCCCGATGGCCTCTAGCCTAGCAACAGGGGCAAAAGACTCTTCAAAGTCAATACCAAATTCTTGATTGTACATCTTTGCTACTAGTCTAGCATTGTTTCTCACAATTTTACCTTCTTCACTTAGTTTATTTCTGAAAACCCACCTTGTACCAATGACAGATTGGGTCGTCGGTCTTGGAACTAAATTTCATACCTTGTTCCTTTCAAATTGATTTAACTCTTCATGCATGGCATTTATCCAATTCTCATCTTTTAGAGCTTCATCAATGTTTTTAGGTTCAATCTGAGAAACAAACGCTAGTTGAACTACTTCTTCAGGAATTCTTAATTGAGACATTGTTCTTGGGGGATCATGCATGCTGCCAATTATGTTATCTAATGGATGATCTTTGAGAACTCTGATGTTTGAAGCATCGTTACCTTCATTTCCAGAGTTGTTCCTTTGATTACTTGACTCACCTATGTCCCTGGTTGGCTCTTCTTCCTTATTTTGTTGTTCTTGCTCCTCCTTTGGATCCAGGAATTCCTCATCATCTTGTTTCCTGCAAGGCATTGTTTTGTTAGTTTCAGAGTTTGTTTCATCAAAGGTGATATGTGGAGACTCTTCCACTGTTTGGTCTTTGATATTAAAGAATCTATATGCTCTAGAGCGGTCAGAAAAACCAAGAAAGATACATGTATCATTTTTGGGTTCAAATTTATCCAAGACCTTTTTGTCATTATTATGAATGAAACATTTATTGAGTTAGATGGACACAGTCTATCTCCACGAAATGTGGATCTAGAGGGGGGTGAATAGATCTAATGCCTATTTAAAAACCAATGTAAGGTTCAAATGCGGAATATAGGCAAATCTGCTAAATCACTAACCCTAATACTAGATTTCAACAGAACCAAATCAAGCTCTTAAAGTAAACAAGACAACCAGTAGCACACAATTCATAGACAAACACACAAACATAAAACACCCACGATTTTTAGGTGGTTCGGTCAAGGACCTACGTCCACCCCACACTCAACCGAGTATGGCTTACTGCTGCGCAGTACAGCTTGCATCTGCTGGGCACTACAGCTTGGCCAATAACCGCTGATACATAGCTTCGCTGGGCACTACAGCTTGCCGACCAGAGGAACAGATCCTCTACAATTGCTGGGGAAATACAGCTTAACCCGTCCAGTGGAGACTTCCACTACAAATCCGCTGACTCACAGCTTGAAGAAACAAGAATTCGGAAATGAAAGACAGAAGCAAAATGAAAATGAAAACCCAAATGGGAATGTAGCTCGAATGAGCAAATGCTCAGCTCTGGTTTCTGAACCAAGAGACTGAGATACAACCTCTCAAACAAAAACTCTCACAATCTCACTCTCTCGATCAAGCTCTCTCAACTCATCTCTCTTGATCTTCTCTTCTCTCTTTTTCTTCTTCTCTGTTTCTCTTCTCACAGTGGATCGATGGCACTCTGTTGCTTTCAGACTTGCTGTATAGACTTTACTCTCTTCAGATTTTGATCTCCTTCATCTGAACACCAAGGCTTCAATATATAATGGCAGCAGGTGGATAGGGGCGCATGGTTTCCACGTTTTCCCGCCCAAGGAATTTGCCAGATCTGAGGCAACTTTATCCACGTGTCATCATCCGATCACCTTATCCTCATGGGATCACGAGCCATGTCAGCAATCCCTGTAGAGAATCCCTGTCAGATAGGGTATCGGATCATCAGCTGTAAGTATATTCATTGCAGTGTATAGACTTCGATTTATAGCCGACGTACAGACATCAATGTATGGACTTTATAAGACAAACACAATGTGTATACTTGCTCAATGTATGGACTTGTTTGAACGAAAAAGTAATGTATATACTTGAGGCATGAAGGCCAATGTACAGACTTGGCCACAAGCTGAACAATCGGATGTGTAGACTTTGAGATCATTCAATCAGCCAATGTGTAAGACATCACGATGTATAGACTTCAGTTTATATGAAGGGTTGTACATACTTGCTGAATTGTAAAGCAATGTGCAGACTATGAAGAACCTCACCCAATGTATGGACTTTAGTGAGGTGAACGGTTGTTCAGACTTTGAATATGAAGACCAAAGTATGGACTTCGAATCTGAGGACCAATGTACAGACTATGAGAGCTAAGGCCAATGTATACACTTTAAGAACCTGACCCAATGTATGGACTTAACATGATGCACGAAGACACAGTCCAATGTACAGACTTCATGAACAATGCATGAACGAGATGCTGTACAGACTTTGAATGAAGGTCCAATGTGCAGACTTGCCTTAGACTCTAAATGAGATGTACCTGGCTGTACAGACTTTGACTGATGCATGAAGGCATGCACTGTACAGACTTGGATAGCATGAGACGCTGGAAGAGACGGTGGAGTCTGTATAGACTTTGCCCAAAGCCTTAGACACAACAGAGACAGACTGATGTACACACTTAGCCAATGCAATGCAATGTGTGGAGCTGTACAGTGAAACGATGTATAGACTTCTCCAAGACACTGTATGAACAATATGATGCGATGTACATACTTTGAAGAACAGCATCTAATGTATATACTTGATGAAACACTCACGAGTGTATAGACTTATAGTGAAACATGCAATGTATAGACTTTACGAAATGCATGCTACAGTGCCGATGTGTAGACTTGAAGATCATTCAGCAGCCAATGTGAAGACTTCCCGATGTATAGACTTTCAAAATGAAAGGCTGTATAGGCTTGAACAAGAAAGCAGCGAATGTATGGACTTCCAAATGGAAACGACGGTAAAGCGATCAGTGTATAGACTTCAAGGGAAACGACGGTAAAATTACCTATGTATAGACATGAAGGAAAACGTAGGTAAAACTTCCAATGTATAGACTTCAAAGATGAATAGTTGGATGTACATACTTGGAAGATCACTGATGGCTGTACAGACTTCACCTCGATGTATAGACTTGGAAGAATGATGCATAGTGCAATGTACAGACTTCATGACTATGCTCATGCAGTGTATAGACTCTGGAAAGCTAAGGCCAATGTATAGACTTCAACGATGCGTGCTACAGTCCAATGTATGGACTTTATGAACGATGCAAACGGCTCTATACACACTTGAAGTAATGCATGCCGATGTACAGACTTCAGTTGAAGCCAACCGAAGAGTGTATAGACTTTATGAATACATAGGCCAAGACCAATGTACAGACTTGAAAAGAATGCAAGCAGTGTATAGACTTGGAGCACAAACGCCACAATGCAATGTATAGACATGCTATGTGAGAGCTGCAGTATATGGACTGTAAACAATGCATGAGACGAGTGTATAGACTTGTGTTCCTAGACATGTGTTCTGAGGGAGTCGACCCATCAAAGGAGGGGGTCGACCCATGATACATGAATATATAGACATGTTCTAAACGATGCACAAACACAACACAAAGCAATGTATTGAATCTATGTGCAATGTGTAGACTTTGAGTGTGTGCAGTGTGTAGACATGTGAAATGCAAAGAACACACAGGCAATCTGATAACACACATTCATCAAACCATAGATAGTCACAGACAATCTGATTTTCATCAAAACATAGACAGTTGCCAATCAATCAAAACAAGGTGTTGCCAATAAAATAAGGCATATGTCAACATCATCAACACAGAGGAGTCACAACAATCTCCCCCTTTTTGATGATGGCAACCCCCTATCAAATAGAATAGCAGTTACCTGTCATACAGATGATGAAAGACATGATTTGATATTCAGATTGACATGCAGATGCTATGAATACATGCTACGAAATGCAAGCAACTCCCTGCTAACAAAATCTCCCCCTTTTTGCCATAGCATGATGCGTACACTCCCCCTTGAATGAATTCAGAATTCAGACATTTTTCTCCCCCCGACAACATATTCTCCCCCTAGACAATATTCTCCACCTTTGCCATCAACAAAGAGGAGGGAAAGGGAATGCAAGGGAAAAATCAAGAAGTTATCTGACTGGCATTCTGAACAAGTAGTTCATGAATAAGCATGCTAAAGCACAGAGTCTTCAGGTATATGAATTTAGAAACTACTTTCAGATAGAGTGCTGGTTTAAAGACTATAAAATTTTGAGTTCATGCACTACAATCAATAGATAAGTTCGCTGTGCAGGATAAAATAATAAACCAGAATCACATTTGCATGAGAGAGTCAGTTTCAAAATATCTTACTTTCATAGTCTCAAAAAATGTTTGAGAGATACCAAGTCATGTATTGAAACTAAACAAATTGACATTCATGAAATTCCTTTCGATGGAGCAGCATTTTCAATACAAGTTCATTAAGGGCATTCAGGTGCCATTGTCTTTTTGCATAGGGGTATACGTTTATCAGACGCCAATACCCCTAGATACTCAACATGATGGACCATTCTGCCATGATCAAACTCAATAAAAGTGATTTACACCTTTTTGTGTGAGGGTACACGTTTATCAGACGCCAGTTACCCCCAAGTACTCAATGAAACCAACCTACTGTTTTGATCATTTTATACAGAGAGAGCTGATACACCTCATGACATAAGTGTTGTCTACTTCTTTGATGGATCACTCAGTTTCTTAGTGATTTACCAGTCATTGCTCTGCCAATTTTATTGTGCAATGATTTTCAATATTTTTCAATATCTTTCTTACCTGTCCTTTACTCCTTTATATGTTTCAGAATGACTTGTTTAAGAACAATACACATACTTAGCTTCTCTAACATGATTTCAGATATGATTAGCTTTGTCTGACATGAATTAAGATAAGGGTTGAAAGTTTTATCAATTTTCAGCTTACTCCTATACTGATTACAATTTTTAAACTCCAAAAAGTTATAAAATTTAAACCATTAGGTCAGTCCTTAAGCAATTCAAATTCTTACAACTGAAGAAGTCCATTTTCTATTGCTTAGAAATCAGAACTGACTAACAGATTGCCATAATGTCAGAATTGACATTCAGAATTAAAGGATGAACGAATTCAAGAAAGTTGAAGACACTCTGAATTTCTAACAGAAACTCCCCCTGTCTGTATGCATGCAATTTTGCAAATGAATGGCAAAAATTGAATGAGAGAGAGCTTAGACACAATCAGGACTAAATGATATGCAATGATGATCATGAGTGTGATGCCACATTCAACATCCACAGGTTTATTCAAACTATCAGATGCAAGTCCAAATCAGAAATTTTATTCAAGGTAGCTGAACATATCATTCATCATGCTGAAATTTACATAAGCCAAGTTCTCTTCTAAGAAATTTAAATCTTTCATTCCCAAGAGGCTTAGTAAAAATATCAGCAATTTGGTTTTCAGTTTCTATGAAATTCATTTGAATCTCCTTTTTATTTACAACATCTCTAAGAAAATGATGTTTTATCTCTATGTGCTTAGTCCTAGAATGATGAACAGGATTTTTAGTAAGGCATATAGCACTAGTATTATCACATAAAATTGGAATACATCCCAAATTTATCTGATAATCATCCAGTTGGTGCTTAATCCAAAGTACTTGGGCAGCACAATTACATGCTGCAACATACTCAGCTTCAGTTGTAGATAATGCAACAGTGTGTTGCTTATTAGATGCCCAAGACACTAGACAGCCACCAAGGAATTGACAATAGCCACTAGTGCTTTTTCTATCTACTCGACACCCAGCATAGTCTGCATCAGTGTAGGCTAGAAGCTCTAACTCACACTTAGCAGGATACCAAAGACCTAGCTCTTGGGTGCCTAGTAAATACCTAAAAATCCTTGTCACAGCTTTAAAATGGGTTTCTTTAGGACTAGCTTGAAATCTAGAGCATAAATACACTGTAAATTGAATATCAGGCCTAGATGCTGTAAGATAAAGAAGGGATCCGATCATACCTCTATATAGCTTTTGGTCCACTGGTTTACCTTTAGAATCTTCATCTAAATTTGTTGAGGTACCCATTGGAGCTGTTATTTCCTTGAGGCTGTCCATTTTATACTTCTTCAATAGATTCTTTATGTACTTGGACTGAGAAATGAATATGCCATCTTTTGATTGTGTAACCTGCAGTCCAAGAAATAATTTGAGCTCACCCATTGAGCTCATTTCAAACTCATCAGTCATAATTTGAGAGAATTCCTCACACAATTTGAGGTTAGTTGACCCAAACACAATGTCATCCACATAAATCTGAATAATAAGAATATCTGGATGACTCACCTTGGTAAATACTGTTTGATCAACTATACCTCTTGTGAAATTCTTGTCGGTGAGGAATTTGCTCAACCTGTCATACCAAGCTCTAGGAGCTTGCTATATGACAAGCTCTAGGAGCTTGCTTTAAACCATAGAGAGCTTTATTGAGTTTGTAAACATTATTAGGGAAATCTAAACATTCAAACCGAGGAGGCTGTCTCACATAGACATCCTCATTAATTTCTCTATTCAGAAAAGTAGATTTCACATCCATCTGCTGAAGATTTATTCATAGGGAACATGCATAAGCTAATAAGATTCTGATTGCTTCTAACCTAGCTACAGGGGCAAAGGACTCTTCAAAGTCTATTCCAAATTCCTGATTGTACCCCTGAGCTACAAGTCTGGCTTTATTTTTAATAACATTCCCTGATTCATCAGTTTTATTTCTAAACACCCATTTAGTCCCTATGACTGTTTCATGATCAGGAGGTGGAACCAAATGCCACACCTTATTCCTGTCAAATTGATTGAGCTCCTCATGCATGGCATTTATCCAATGCACATCTTGGAGAGCACAGTCAATGGACTTGGGTTCTGTGTTTGATACAAAAGCATAAGCATTCAGTTCATGTTGAATTCTCAGGTGGCCTCTAGTCCTAGGGGGGTCATGCAGATTTCTAATTACATTATCTACAGGATGATCTTTAAGATATCTAATGTTAACAATTGAATTGTCATGTGTTTGATTTACCTCCCCCTGAACTGTAGGCTCCTCTTCATTAAGCTCTGTATGTCCTTCTTCATCCTCAGATTTGTCTGCAGGATCTCCTTCCTTCAAAATTTCACCATTATCTTCATTCCTACATTGACCAACATTAGAATTTACCAAGGATTCATCAAAAACTATGTGTGGAGATTCTTCAACAGTTTTAGAGTTCATATTGTACACTCTATATGCTCGGGTGTTTTCAGAATAACCAATAAAGATTCCTGGTTCACCTTTAGGTTCACATTTATCAAGGTCTCTTTTATCATTTATATGAATAAAATATTTACATCCAAAAACCTTGAAATGAGCAATAGAAGGTTTCTTACCCTTTAAGATCTCATATGGTGTTTGCTGGGTAGAAGGTCTTACCATGGCTCTATTAATTACATAACAGGCAGTGTTCACTACTTCAGCCCAAAATTTCCTTGGTAGACCACCTTCAACAAGAAGTGTACGACCCATCTCCACTAGGGTTCTGTTCCTTCTCTCCACAACTCCATTCTGCTCAGGTGTCCTTGGTGAGGAGTACCTATGGTTGATTCCATTTGACCTACAGAATTCATCAAACTGTGAGTTTTCAAACTCACCTCCATGATCAGTCAAAATGTTTTCAATTTTCTGATTTATTTTAACATAGAACTCTTAAAATTCTGAGAAGGCATCACTCTTATTAGATAAGAAATAAACCCAAGTATACCTAGAAAAGTCATCTACCATGACAAACCCATACCTCCTCCCTGATAAGCTGACAGATCTGGTTGGCCCAAAAAGGTCCATGTGTATCAGCTTGGAAGACAGATTTTCTGTTCTAGACTTAAATGAATTTCTAGTTATCTTTGATTGAGTGCATGCATCACAGATTTTATTTTCTTTCTCGAAGAAAACTTCAGGAAGTCTCTAACCATGCCATGCTTATTTAGTTTGTGCAAAACAGTGTAACTAGCATGACCTAACCTACGATGCCATAAAAATGCTAAGTCTTCTCTACTGGCAGTAAGGCAAAGGTTAGTATGTTGAATGTCATCTAAATCTATCATGTATGTATTATTTATTCTTTTTCCAGAAAATTTGACACTTTCAGAATCAGGTTCAAAAACCTTGCAGCATTGAGAATCAAATAAAACTTTGTATCCTTTATCACACAACTGGCTGATGCTAAGTAGATTATAAGCTAACCCTTCAACCAGCATAACATCATCAATGCAGCAGGTAGAGCACTTACCTATTTTACCTGATCCAATAATCCTACCCTTTGTGTTGCTTCCAAATGTGACAAGGCCTCCTAGTTTCTCAGTCAGCATGCAGAACTTGGCCTTATCTTTTGTCATATGCCTGGAGCAGCCGCTATCCAAGTACCACAAGTTGTTCTTGGCTGCTAGACATACCTGCATACACAATTAGGTAAAGAGGTTTGGAACCCAAGACTGATTGGGCTCCATAACAGATGAATTAGAAGCAAAGCAAGAAAGCAGGTTTTTCGGAATCGATATTTGTTTAAATGAATTTTGTTCAGTGGATCCTACAGATTTTCTTCTGTTATTGTTCCTCTTCTTATTGCAGCAGCATGATTATTGACAGTGTTGTTACTTCTGTGCCAGTGCCTTGGCCAGGGTGTGTTCAAAAAGTTTTGGCCATAGTAGTTCCTGGGTTGGCTAAAGAAGTGTTGGTTCCTAGGTGTCTAGTTTCCATACCCATTTACCCAATTGCTAGTGTAAGGTCTTTGATATTGTGCAGCCTGATATGCAAGACCTATATGCCTCTCCGGAGTTCTAGTCCAATCTGACCTGTTGAAGTAGGTTGACTGTGCATTGTGATAGGTCTGAACTCTGGGTTGGTAAAAATATTTGGGTTGACTCCTAGCAACATTCTGTCTCCCCTGCACCTTGGACCCTGCTGTCCTATTCATAGGTTTGTTTTGGGTCTTCGTCAGAGGTGGTGATGATGGTGGAGACTTAGTGACTTTAACATGGGGTTTATGAGACTGTGTAGGTTGACCCCTAACCTGAGTCTGAGCCCTAGGATTTTGCTTGGATGTGCTAGCTCTACTAGGCTCACTAACTTTTTGTTTACCCTTCTCCTCAGCACTGATCTTTTTCAGATTAGCAGCTTTATTCACAGAAAAGTTTGAATTCATGCTAATTAGAGGTCCTTTTTCTTTTTGTGCAATAAATGAAATAGTTTCCATTCCAAAGGTTTTAGTTGCACTTGAATTAAATCCTAAGCCCTCTTTTCTGAAATTAACTTTTGACCCTAACAAGGAATTTAGATTATCTGTTCCTTGGGTCATTTTCTCAATGGTTTTCAGCTTATCCTCATTGTCTTTCTAAATTTCATGAATAGACTTTTTCGGTTCATTATTTACATTGAGGACAACTTCATATTTTTCAGAAGTAATTTTTACTTCACTCTCATATTTCTGAATTTTCAGCTTCCATTCATCAATTTCTTTTTCAAGCCTCACATTCTCTTCCCTAGTAGCTTTTAACTCATTTTTGATTTTGTCTAATTCAGAACATGCGAGTTTCAATTCTTTATTCTCAGAATCTAAGCAGGCAATCTTATCAGTCAGAGTTGTATCATTTTGCATGGAGTTAATTTTTCTTCTAAGATGCCTATTCTCTTTTCTGATATCATCTGCCTTATCAGCTATGTCATGATAAGCATCTATCCAATCATTGATAGTAAAATCATCGAATCTAGTGATTACCTCATCTGATTCCTCTTCTCTATCTTCTGTGCTTATTGCTGTTGCCATGAGACAAATGGGCTTCTCAGATTCGGCTTCACTGACTGAACTGCTACTGAAGGAGCCTTCATCTTCATCACTCCAGGTGCTAATCATAGCTCTCCCTTTCTTGTTTTTCTTCTTTGACTTGTCCTTGTATTTCTGATTGTCTGGACAGTCAGCTTTCAGATGGCCCACTTTCCTGCATTGGTAACAGACGTTAGGTTCAGTTTTCTTAGCAGGTTTAGATTTATACCTTTTATCCTTTCGGCCGCCACTGTATTTCTTTTGGCCGAATCGTCTTGCTCCTTTTCTGAGAAATCGCCTGAACTCTCTGGTCATCATGGCCATCTCAGAACGAGTCATATCTTCTTCATTCGGGCTCTCCTCTGATGATGAAGAACTGCTGGAGCTGGATTTTTTGGAATTGCTTGAACCAGCCTTCAACGCTATCGGCTTCTTCTTCCTCTCAGCTTCTTCTGTCCTTGTCAAATTAATCTCATATGCCATTAGCGAGCCAATCAGCTCATCAGCTCTTGTATTACGCAAATCCCTTGACTCCGCCATCACTGTAGCTTTTGTGTGCCAAGCATGAGTCAAGGACCGCAGAATCTTCCTCACTACATCATATTCTGTCTGAGGTTTCCCTAGACCTCTAAGACCATTAGTAATGACAGTCAACCGAGCATACATTTTGCTGATGGTCTCGTTCTGCTTCATCTTGAAGGCTTCGTATTCGGATACAAGAATATTGGCCTTCTGCTCTCTTACTTGAGATGTGCCCTCATGAATGACTTCCAATGCATCCCACATCTCCTTGGCTGATTTACAGGCTGACACGCGGGAGAATTCGGTAGGGTGCAGAGAGCACTGGATGGCGTTTACAGCACTCCAATTCAGCGTGGACCTTCTGATCTCCTCCTTGGTCCAGACATCTTCATTCGGGGACAGCTCATAAGGTCCCTTGCTGACAACCTTCCAGATCTCGTAATCCTTAGCCCTCAGAAACACTTGCATACGATTCTTCCAGTATGTGTAGTTAGCTCCATCGAAGAATGGGGGCTTAGTTGTTGAGTGACCTTCAGCTATCATCCCTCGAGCATCCATCTCTGTCTTTCCTCTTAGGGCAATGACTCCCTGTAGAAGAGTATGGCTCTGATACCAAGTGTTGAGTTAGATGGACGCAGTCTATCTCCACGAAATGTGGATCTAGAGGGTGGTGAATAGATCTAATGCCTATTTAAAAACCAATGTAAGGTTCAAATGCGGAATATAGGCAAATCTGCTAAATCACTAACCCTGATACTAGATTTCAACAGAACCAAATCAAGCTCTTAAAGTAAACAAGACAAACAGTAGCACACAATTCATAGACAAACACACAAACACAAAACACCCACAATTTTTAGGTGGTTCGGTCAAGGACCTACGTCCACCCCACACTCAACCGAGTATGGCTTACTGCTGCGCAGTACAGCTTGCGTATGCTGGGCACTACAGCTTGGCCAACAACCGCTGATACACAGCTTCGCTGGGCACTACAGCTTGCCGACCAGAGGAACAGATCCTCTGCAATTGCTGGGGAAATACAGCTTAACCTGTCCAGTGGAGACTTCCACTGCAAATCCGCTGACTCACAGCTTGAAGAAACAGGAATTCAGAAATGAAAGATAGAAGCAAAATGAAAATGAAAACCCAAATGGGAATGTAGCTCGAATGAGCAAATGCTCAGCTCTGGTTTCTGAACCAAGAGACTGAGATACAACCTCTCAAACAAAAACTCTCACAATCTCACTCTCTCGATCAAGCTCTTTCAACTCATCTCTCTTGATCTTCTCTTCTCTCTTTTTCTTCTTCTCTGTTTCTCTTCTCACAGTGGATCGATGGCACTCTGTTGCTTTCAGACTTGCTGTGTAGACTTTGCTCTCTTCAGATTTCTATCTCCTTCATCTGAACACCAAGGCTTCAATATATACTGGCAGCAGGTGGATAGGGGCGCGTGGTTTCCACATTTTCCCGCCCAAGGAATTTTCCAGATCCGAGGCAACTTTATCCACGTGTCATCATCTGATCACCTTGTCCTCCTGGGATCACGAGCCATGTCAGCAATCCCTGTAGAGAATCCCTGTCAGACAGGGTATCGGATCATCAGCTGTAAGTATATTCATTGCAGTGTATAGACTTCGGTTTATAGCCGACGTACAGACATCAATGTATGGACTTTACAAGACAAACACAATGTGTATACTTGCTCAGTGTATGGACTTGTTTGAACGAAAAAGCAATGTATATACTTCAGGCATGAAGGCCAATGTGCAGACTTGGCCACAAGCTGAACAATCGGATGTATAGACTTTGAGATCATTCAATCAGCCAATGTGTAAGACATCACGATGTATAGACTTTAGTTTATATGAAGGGCTGTACATACTTGCTGAATTGTAAAGCAATGTGCAGACTATGAAGAACCTCACCCAATGTATGGACTTTAGTGAAGTGAACGGTTGTTCAGACTTTGAATATGAAGACCAAAGTATGGACTTCGAATCTGAGGACCAATGTACAGACTATGAGAGCTAAGGCCAATGTATACACTTTAAGAACCTGACCCAGTGTATGGACTTAACATGATGCACGAAGACACAGTCCAATGTATAGACTTCATGAACAATGCATGAACGAGACGCTGTACAGACTTTGAATGAAGGTCCAATGTGCAGACTTGCCTTAGACTCTAAATGAGACGTACCTGGCTGTACAGACTTTGACTGCTGCATGAAGATAGGCACTATACAGACTTGGATAGCATGAGACGCTGGAAGAGACGGTGGAGTCTATATAGACTTTGCCCAAAGCCTTAGACGCAATAGAGACAGACTGATGTACACACTTAGCCAATGCAATGCAATGTATGGAGCTGTATAGTGAAACGATGTATAGACTTCTCCAAGACACTGCATGAACAATATGATGCGATGTACATACTTTGAAGAACAACATCCAATATATAGACTTGATGAAACACTCACGAGTGTATAGACTTATAGTGAAGCATACAATGTATAGACTTTACGAAATGCATGCTACAGTGCCGATGTGTAGACTTGAATATCATTCAGCAGCCAATGTGAAGACTTCTCGATGTATAGACTTTCAAAATGAAAGGATGTATAGGCTTGAACAAGAAAGCAACGAATGTATGGACTTCCAAATGGAAACGACGGTAAAGCGATGAGTGTATAGACTTCAAGGGAAACGACAGTAAAATTACCTATGTATAGACTTGAAGGAAAACGTTGGTAAAACTTCCAATGTACAGACTTCAAAAATGAACAGCTGGATGTACATACTTGGAAGATCACTGATGGATGTACAAACTTCACCTCGATGTATAGACTTGGAAGAATGATGCACAGTGCAATGTACAGACTTCATGACTATGCTCATGCAGTGTATAGACTCTGGAAAGCTAAGGCCAATGTATAGACTTCAACGATGTGTGCTACAGTCCAATGTATGGACTTTATGAACGATGCAAATGGCACTGTACACACTTGAAGTAATGCATGCCGATGTACAGACTTCAGTTGAAGCCAACCGAAGAGTGTATAGACTTTATGAATGCATAGGCCAAGACCAATGTACAGACTTGAAAAGAATGTAAGCAGTGTATAGACTTGGAGCACAAACGCCACGATGCAATGTATAGACATGCTATGTGAGAGCTGCAGTGTATGGACTGTAAATAATGCATGAGACGAGTGTATAGACTTGTGTTCCTAGACATGTGTTCTGAGGGAGTCGACCCATCAAAGGAGGCGGTCGACCCATGATACATGAATATATAGACATGTTCTAAACGATGCACAAACATAACACAAAGTAGTGTATTGAATCTACGTCCAATGTGTAGTCTTTGAGTGTGTGCAGTGTGTAGACATGTGAAATGCAAAGAACACACAGGCAATCTGATAACACACATTCATCAAACCATAGACAGTCACAGACAATCTGATTTTCATCAAAACATAGACATGTGCCAATCAATCAAAACAAGGTGTTGCCAATAAAATAAGGCATATATCAACATCATTAACACAGAGGAGTCACAACAACATTTTGCTCCAAAGACCTTGAAATGAGCAAAGGATGATTTCTTACCTTTGTACAGCTCATATGGAGTAAGGTTACTAGAAGGTCTTACCATGGCGCGGTTTATAATGTAACATGTTGTATTGACAGCTTCAGCCCAGAATTTTCTAGACATATGGCTTTCAACTAGCATGGTTCTTGCCATTTCAACCAATGTCTTATTCCTTCTTTCAACCACTCCATTTTGCTCAGGGGTTATTGGAGCTAAGAACATATGGTTTATCCCTTGATTGCTGCAAAAGACATCAAAGTCAAAATTTTCAAACTCTCCACCATGATCTGACAAGATAGTGTAGAGTTGGAACTTACCATCCTGCTTTATTCTTTTGAAGAAAGCCTGAAGCTCCATAAATGCATCACTTTTATGAGATAGAAAGAATACCCAAGTAAATCTAAAAAAATCATCCACCAAAACAAAACCATATCTTTTTCCACTTAGACTAGCAGACTGAGTAGGTCCACATGAACCAGTTCGAGTGGTTTGGTTGATTGATTTTCTATTCTGCTCTTAAAAGATTTTCTAGTTTGTTTACCTTGGGAACATGCAGCATAGATTTTAGTGTTGTGTTTGAATGAGATTTTAGTGTTGTGTTTGAATGAGATTTCAGGCAGGCCTCTTACCATGCTGTGCTTAACCAGTTTGTGCATGACATTATAACTAGCATGACCTAGTCTATGATGTCATAGTGACACAGGTCATCCTTCTTTGCAGTAAGGCACAGGTTGTTGTATGCAAAATCATCCAAGTCTACCATGTAGACATTATTAACTCTCTTACTAGTAAATTTTACTATTTCAGAATTAGGCTCCATGATTCTGCAAGTTTGTGAGTCAAAAATTACCGTATGCCCTTTGTCACATAGCTAGCTAATACTCGAGAGATTGTATTCTAGGCCTTCCACAAGCAGAACATTCTCAATTGAGTTGGATGAATGCTTACCTATTTTACCTGTTCCAGGTATCTTCCCTTTGTTATTTCCTCCAAATGTAACATGTCCAGCTTCTTTTTCAACCAGCAGGAAGAATTTGGCTCTATCCCCAGTCATGTGCCTTGAGCAACCACTGTCTAGAATCCACCTGTTGTGTACGGCTGCAAGGCATTCTTGCACAAAACAGATCAAACCCAAAATTTTGGAACCCAGGTGCATTTGCATCCCATCCTGCCTTTCAATTCAGTTAAATATGATATTAGATCTTTAGGTATCCAGATTTGATTTTTGTGTGTGGGTTTATTATTTTACTTAAAGTTGTTTTTTCGATTACCCACTTTGTTGGTTGTATGGTATCTTGCCTTAATGGGATTAGTGGGGGTAGGAGCCCATTTTCTTACTGGCAGTTTTGGTTTCCACTACTGGGACCAAGGAGGATTCTGATTATTGATCATTCTAGGAAGATGGGGTTGTGTTTTCCAAGCATAGGATCGAACAAGGTAGGTCTGTTGAGGGAACTGAAAGGACCTACTTGGATAGCTGCGGCCTTCCCACCATGGCTGTCTAGTGCATGCAGGGTTTCTGGTTGGCCTAGATGTCGACTCACTATTGAAGTTGTGTCGACTAGTGCAGGGTATGTCCTGCTTTGGGCTTCTTGTAGGTGGTCTGTGGGTTGACTTATTGGGAGGTTTGTGTTGATCTTGAACAGAAGAGTAGTCAACCTTCTCTTTGCCCTTGGCCCTTTGATTTTTTGGACTTTTAGGATTGTACTCTTGTTGGATGGTGTCAGGTGGATTTACAGTTGAGTTAGATTGAGAGGTTAAAATCTTATAAGATGAGTCAGTGACGAATGTGATTGTTTTTAAGCCAATTTCCTTCTTCTTAGTAGGTTGAAAACCTAGACCTTCTTTCTTGAAGTTCATCTTAGTTCATAGAAGGGCATCTAGATTATCTCTGCCACTTACAAATTTTTCTAGGGAGGTCTGATGTGAGACGGACACGGGGACCGACTCTAAGTGATATGGACCTCAGACTCTAAATGCACACACGACCAGTAACATACGATGGGAGAGACATTAGGCCCGACACTAAGAGCTCTTATGGGCTATACGTCGCTAACAGAAACGCAAGCTCACTCGTCGTCCCAAGCGAGGGAAACGCGGATCGTGCGCGGTTGAGAAATCAGCAGAGTTAAGGGTAGTCCGACTCACTTCCGTGCTCGGATCGAGCCACGGGACGGGTCACTCTCTCGCTCACAGTGGTGACATGGACTCACTGCCTAGAATCCTACGCTCTCACAGTGGCATATGACCATATACTAGCTAAGCAAAGTAATGCCGAGAAGTTACGATCGTACCTCCACGCACCCGGCGTGGGGAAGACAACCCCGGCCAAAACTGGACTCCCAGTTAACAAATATTACAATGGTACAAATGATTTGACCCACTCCACGCAGGGAGGTAATAGGTCACATGTGGGGCCCGGGAGTCATGCGAATTAGGTTGACGGGCAGCATCTTGATGTCGCTCCGGCGGTGCCGAATCAGCGTTTTGGTGCTGTCTGTACGGCGCGATCTACGGGTCCATGGGGCCCACGGATGGCTCTGTCCTCCGGGTCAACTAGGGTGGGTCCCGCTATGATGGAGACCCCTGGTGGCGCGCCTCTCTGGATGGCGGTCGGGCGGGAACGCCGGTCGGAGGCTGATCGGCTCCGATCTCCAAGCTTTGGAGTTGCTGCCCACGGACTGGTTGCTTCTGTTTTCAGGCGCGCGATCCGGCAAGATCGGCTGCTACGATCAATCCTGACGTCGGATCAACGCACAGAAGGTATAGTTGCAAAGCTCTTTCGAAGTAGTTCGATCTAGGGCCAGAGAGACAAATTGGATCTGCACTGATCTGGCCTTAGTCGATTTTTGAAGTTGCTGTTGGACAGGGTCTGAAATCTCAGGATAGTAGTGAAGTTTCCGGAGAACTGCCGTTGACCGCAGGGTAGACCTCAGATTCAGACCTCAAGCTCTTCATGAAAATTGTAGAGGGGAGAGAGAGGAAAACAATAATATTTTTTTTTAAATGGTTTTCTTTATGGATGGATGGGGAAAGGTATTTTAGACTGGTGGGTGGTCGGATCTGGACAGAGGTAGATAGAACTGTAGAGGGATCTGAAAGTGAAATTTAGAAAATAGGTGGAGCTTGTGGAAATTCCACAAAAATTATTGGGTGGTGGGGATGGTAGGTAGAACCTCCAGTAATTTTGGGGGTTCCAGATAAAATCAAAAGGTGGTACGGAGATGGGAAACTCAGGGTGGCTGTGGATCTAGACTTAAATTAGGCAGATCTGGAAGGAAAAGATGGATGAAAATGGAAAATGGGAATTAGAAGTTGGAAGCCCAACCAATTTTTATGGGATGTGGGAGGCACCTCTGGAACTCACCCTGAATGTTTGAGCTCAATAAGAGTTCATGGGTGAGAGCAGAAATTCGTGGAAGGGGGATCTATCCTGGATGGACAGAACTCCGGCGAACACGACGGTGGTGCGATGGCGGCACGGTGGCGGCGACGACGAGCTCCGGAACTGATAGAGGAGGCTTCACACCTCAAGAACACAACCTTCCCAGCTGCAGAAGGGGGAGAGAGGAGAGAGATAGGGGGCGGCCCTTGCTCCTTTGGGAAAAATTCTGATTTTCTTTGGCATTAATTCCAATCAAATGAAAATACAAGGAATATATATGAAATACAAAAAGGCTTCAACTATCCCTAGATCTAGGGTTGGGGAGGGGTAAAAGAGGGAGTTCAATTTTATTTCTCCCATGTGATTTGGAATCAAATAAAATAAAATTTCAAATCATATTAAACTATATTAAAGAGGGGGCGCCCCCTTGACTTCATGGCCTCCTTCTTGGACTTTTTTTATTCCTTGTACCCCCATTGATCCGCTCTTCTAGAAGCCCACTATTGGAAGGTTGACTGACCCCACATGGGCCCTAGAGATGAGGTGGATCAATGAGGAAGAGGTAGGTGGGCCCGCGGGACCCGGGTGGTCCCAAATTACACATAAACCCCTCTAACAATCCAAATTACAATCCGAATAAAACACAAAATACACACAAACAGAGTCCCAATAAACTATAAATATCGAGACTCAGGGGGAGTCTCCAAGCTATCTCCGAGCCAAATGGAAGCCACTGTAGCTCGGGTGATGCTCCGCGTACGGTACCGGTGGCTCACCGACTCGTGCCGCTCGTGTGCTCTGGTGTCCGCACAAATTCTCCCCGGGTGGGAGAAACTTGACCCTGTCGAGTAAGGGTCTGCATCACTCTGGTACCACTCCAGTAGGTCCAGATCGATCTGCTGCAACTCTCCATGGGTGATCCAAGTATCCTCGGTGGCGGGTCGCCCTCTCCATCGCACTAGGTATCGCGGGTAAGATCCACTCCTGGTAACTGTCACCTGCTCATCCAGTATATGATCGATATGCTCTCGCTGCTGTGGAAAGGGGGCTGAAGGTGGACACTCAGGTGTGGGATCACTCTCAATGGGAGGAGATGGCTCGAAAGGCTCACTTGGGATCACCGCTGGGTCCTTATATGCAACTAGATCCGACACATTAAAAGTTGAGCTTATACCATATTCCTCGGGCAGGTCCACAACATACGCATTGGATCCAACACATTTCAACACTCTAAATGGACCGGCTCCGTGAGCTTACAATTTCTTTACGATTCTAGAGGGAAACCGTTCAGGTCTTACCCTGATCATGACATATTCACCCTCTTGGAACTCACGGTGGTGTCGATGGGCATCGGATAACTCCTTATACTGTGCATTGCTAGCCTCAATGTGACGACGGATGTCGTCATGCAAACTCCTAACCTGCCTAGCAAACGACTCGGCAGACTCCGACACTCTTGCATGGATGGGCATGGGAACAAGATCCACTGGCTTCCTAGGCCTACGACCTGTGACAATCTCGAATGGACTCATACTGGTACACCTGTTAACTGAATCATTATATGTAAATTCTGCCAATGGTAATATGAGATCCCAATCCCCTAGACGATCCCTGACAAGACACCTCAAAAGGTCACCCAGACTCCTATTGACCACCTCGGTCTGGCCATCTGTCTGGGGATGATATGCAGTGGAAAACTTGAGGTGAGTACCCAACATATGCCACAGTGTCTTCCATAAATAACTGGTGAATCTAACATCGCGGTCAGACACTATGGTACGAGGCAACCCAAACTTGCAAACCACATGAGTAAGGAATAGGCGGGCTACCCTCGAAGCATCCGAAGTCTTCGAGTAGGGAATAAAAAGGGCCATCTTCGAGAATCGGTCAACAACCACATAGACCGAATCATGCTTCCTGGAGGTACGTGGCAATCCCAAAATAAAGTCCATGCTAACATCATGCCATGGAGCATCAGGCACGGGAAGAGGTGTATAAAGGCCCGAGCTTTGCTTCTTCATCTTGGCCGTAGCATATGTACGGCACTGAGCCACAATATGAGCAACATCATGCTTCAAGCTCGGCCAGTAAAATCTATGCTCAACAGCCTCGATAGTCTTGTTCCGACCAAAGTGGCCGGCTAGACCTCCCGCATGTAGCTCCCAGACTAAGAAGTCTCGAATCGATTTCGGGGAACACAAAGCCTGCCTCCTCGAAAGAGGTAACCCTCCTGAAGCACATAATCATCAAGGTCTCTCGAGGATCCGGCCTAGAGAGTGGTATAAATCTGACCGATGTCAGGATAGTCAACATAGGCCTCTCTCATCTTCTCTAACCCTATGACCTCGGCACTCATGGTGGTAAGCAAACACGCTCGCCGACTCAAGGCATCGGCCATGTAGCAACCCTGATAAATGAATATTTGAAATAAATTAAAACATATATATATTACAGTAGTAATACAGATAATAAGAATAGGGTTAATTAGATGAAGCAAAGCAAAATTAAAATAACGCCTCTTATTAGGGCGTTAATTCAAAAAGAAACGCCTCTATCAAAGGCGTGACTAAAGAAAGGACGCCCACACGTGCGGTCGTCAACTCTCACGACCAAATAGGCAAGTAAGCGAAATGCCCATATATGGGGCGTGTTTCAAAAATAAGGAACGCCCTTATCCAAGACGTTTCTTAAGAAACGACCTGAACTAGGTCGTTAATTAAAGAATCAACGCCCTTACCTAAGGCGTTAATTCAGTTCGTGAACCGTTCGAACCCAGAACTTATCCAGGGTAAGTGATAAGCATTAGAAAGAGTTCAAACATGGTAATGACTCTATCATAGAAGTATTGCTTCCACACAATCACTAACCCTAATAGGACACCCAAAATCCTATAAAAACTCTCGTTCGGCCAACCCTAAAACTATTTGGACGAACTACTGCTGCAGGTACGTGAAGAACATATATTCTTCTATTTTTTTTTCTTCTTCTGTTTACAGTCGCATGAAGAATATTGATTATTCTTCTTATTAACAGGTTAAGAGGCTCGGGCGTTTGAGGAACAAGAGTTCTTCATCCGTGTGTAAGTACCCCTTCCTCTACCTACAGTCCATGGATTTCAAGGAAACTAATATCTTCAATCTATCCTCTGTAGGATTCATCCAACGTCTGCAGCATCATTGATTCTTACAAATCCCTCACGGTCATCTCCAAATCAACTCTTAAGGTAGGATTTTCTCAAGTCACTGTAGCCCAAACTAAATTGATACAGTACGATAATTATCATGCATATACATGGTTTGGTTTACTACAGTTTCTGAACGACTTTCTGATTAATTTCTTGAAAGAAACGTCCTTAGCAAGGGCGTGACTATGAAATACACGCCCCAGACTAGGGCGCTACTTTACAAGTCACGACCCTGCCAAGGTCGTCAGTTTTGGATTTGACGCCCTGCGCACAGGCGTTAATTTCATTTAATCATTAATCACCCATGTTAAGAATTGAGTATCTATGAAATAATGATCCTACAATAATACATGATCACATGTCTTCAAACCTGCTAATTTTATTGTCATGACCATACATTCGTTCTCCATGAATTCTATTATCCTGAAAATATTTCTGCCCATGAAAATTCATGGTATCTCTTGAATTCACGACCTAGACTAGGTCGTTTTCCATATGTAAACGCCCCATCATAGGGCGTGAATTAAAAATAAACGCCCCTTACTAGGGCGCGTATCTGTTAAAATCCTGGAATATATATTCTGTGAAAATAAGAATTAATGATTAACGCCCCTGACAAGGGCGCGTTTTTGATAATTTCTGAAAATAAATATGTTCTGAAAAATATTATAAATAAAAAGACGCCTGCTACTGTAGTCGTCAACTCTTGAAGAAACGCCCCTACCGAAGGCGCGTTTTAGATAAATTATTGAATTACTGAAAATTCTGCAAAACGGACCATGTGTAAACGCCCTCCTGTTAGGCGTTAATTACTTGAGAAACAACTTGACCTAAGTCGTTATTTTACTGTAAACTGATTTTTCCTCTGAATTGCTAACCGATGGTTTATATATTATACATATATATATATATCGGCACTATTCTCCACTCCGTGAGTATAGTCCCACTTTTCACGGTGTTTTATCGATCACACTCAATTCTCATTGACATACAAGCTCTCCTTTGGACATTCCGTTCCTTTGGACTAGCGAGTTAGTCATAGAGACCTCCGTAAGACTCCTCGTAGCCTTGGATTCCCTCAAGGCCGACTGAGCTGGTTGTACCCTAAAAACCCATTACACCATTGATGCCATGTCACTCTAAAGAAACATGGGATACCGGCCCTTATGATTATACAAAGAGTATATCATAAGAAATTCTTAATGGGATGATGATATCATGCCATATCATGTCGTTCTAGTAAACCTCAATTCTATGATAAGAATGAGGGTATCTTACCTTTGATATACTGTTCATGTGGACCTCAATTCTATATAAAGAATGTCCATATTGATTTGTCATGGTACCTAAGTTAAGGGAACCATATTCTACCTAGTTTTATCGATATCGTGATTATACCGTTATTATCGCCAACTTATGTCCTTTGTCATATTTTTGGACTCTATTCTGTCAAAGTTGTCATACATGTCTACAAGCTTGAATATTGAAATTCTATATTGGCTATATAAACAAGAGTGGATGTCAAAAATACATGATAAATGCCTGCGCATATAGGGCCCAATCCGGTCCTGGGAGGAGCACCCGAAAGTACTTGTGCCCATGGGAGTTAAAATGATAAGGTATCTGGCATTATATCGAGTACTTGACTTGCTTGATTGGACATTCCACACACACCTTGTACTTGAATCGTACTTGACTTTACATGAAATGCGTGGCCCGAAAGAGGGTAATTTACTTGCTTGATACCTGATAGCCAAAGTTCTTGACATGACTCGATAATTGTACTTGCTTGAATATCTTGAATAAACTTGTTATCTTGTTGAAAGTTCATGGTAAGTTCATCTTATTTCCTTGATATTACATTCTCTCTATCTTGTCGTTTCATGCGAGCATGCATAGGTTTATTGCATTCATGAAAATGTAATTACTTAAACCCCTTGCTAGTACTTGAGATATAATTTCCTACTGAGCGTTCGCTCATTCCGTTTGTCCCTTTTTACTTTTCAGGTAAGTCCGACGACGATGGAAGTCAATCGGATGGGAATGATCAAGAGTGAAAGAGATAGAGATTCTCCAAGTGTCATCTAGTCTTTTCTATAGTTTCTTGAGTCAACTATGTATTTTTTTTCCTTTTTATTAAACAGAGTATTGGATTTGTAATAGTCTATCCGTTATGAAATAAAGGATTGGGTTATCTTGCTATTTTGCGCATCTCTGTCTTTGTGTCGAATACACGACCACTCTGATTGACATGATTGATATAGACACGTCGCGCATCTCCGGGTATCTTCCGCGCTCGGGGCGTGACAGTCTTTGTGGTATCAGAGCCTAAGGTATTCAATTCCTAGGAAACCCAAGTCCAAGGATAGGTTTCAAAACCTTTAACCAAGTGAGAGTGGGTAGAACCAAGGGTTAAATGATCAAGGAGTCCTTTGTAAGATCATAGTGATATAATACTAACATAGCTATTGTAATTGTAGGATAATGGCTGCCGAACGTGCTCAATGGCGCAACATGCAGCGTACCCTTCAAGGGATGACCCAAGTGCTACAACAGGTAGCACAAGGTGGTGCTCCACGAGCTGGAAGCTTGCACCAAGCATTCAAGAATATGAATCCCCCGAAGTTCATGGGATCGACCGATCCAGACGATGCCGAGCATTGGGTTCGGGAGATTGAACGTATATTCCGTGTTATGCAATGCACGGATCAGGACAAAGTCTTATTAGCTACTTTCCAGTTAGAAAAGGATGCTAGATGCTGGTGGGAGTCGATTGAAGCTACTGTTGACCCAACTCAAGTTACATGGGGTGAATTCGTTGAATATTTCAACGCCAAATATTTCTCTGATAGGGTCCAGGAAAAGAAGGCCGCCGAATTTGCCGCATTAAAGCAAAGATCTTTATCGGTGGCTGATTATGAAGCACAGTTCTCTAGACTGTCTAGATATGCTAAGCATTTAATTAGCACGGAAAAGATGAAAGCCCGTAGATTTCTTAATGGGCTTAGGCCCCACTACATTACTCAACTGGCGCCTATGGATATTCAAGTTTATACTGAAATAGTGCGCCGAGCTCAGTTGCTTGAAGATGCCACGGAACTATCTGATAGGATCCGTGGGAAAGATAAAAAGGAACAAGTCACGGGTTCGGGTTCTTTCAAACCCAACTTTAAGAAGAGGCCCAATAATGGAGGTTCTTCCTCTCAAGATCAGAAATTCAAGAAGACCAAGCCTTTCTCTATCACCACACCCCCTTCGAATACAGTATGCAAGCATTGTGACAAGGCTGGTCACAAAACAGAAGAATGCTGGAGGAAATTAGGAGCATGTCTCCGTTGTGGGAGTCGTGAACATCGGATTCCCGATTGTCCATTAATGAATGACCAAGACGGTGAGGGTAAACGCCCAGTGACAAGGAACGCGCGTCTTCATGCAATCCAAGAGACCGAACCAGAAGAAGAAGGCGGATTGGTGGAAGGTACATTAAAAATTTGTTCCAAATATGCACATGTCTTATTTGATACGGGTGCATCGCATTCCATTATTTCCAAGAAGTTTGCTGACCCATTACCTCTAGAACCAGAATGGATGAAGTTAATATTGTCTACTCCTCTCGGAAACGAGACGGATATCACACATCATTACCAAAACTGTGAGGTATTGGTTCGAGGAAAGAATTTTCCTATTGATCTTATCTGCTTAGATCTAAAAGAGTATGATGTTATACTAGGAGCAGATTGGTTATCCAAATACCAGGCAACGGTTGATTGCCGTGATAGCAAGATTATTTTCAAGGAATTTCCGGAACTGACTTATACTAGTCCTAAGAGTCGAAGCAAATCCCCTCTTATCTCGGCTCTTCGAGCAAGCAAGCTCGTCAAGAAAGGATGTGTATCCTTCCTTGCTTTTGTCACTATTAAAGAAGCTAAGGAAACCAAGATAGAAGACGTTCAAGTAGTACGAGAATTCCCAGACGTATTTCCGGAAGAATTGCCGGGATTACCCCCGCAAAGAGATGTGGCCTTTACCATCGACTTAGTCCCTGGCGCTGGTCCCGTTTCAAAGGCACCATATAGAATGTCCCCTGCTGAACTCAAGGAGTTGAAGGAGCAGTTGATGGAACTAATCCGAAAAGGGTTTATTAGACCAAGTACTTCCCCGTGGGGAGCACCGGTCTTATTTGTAAAGAAGAAGGATGGATCCATGAGATTGTGTATCGACTATCGACAATTGAATCATCTTACTATCAAGAACAAGTATCCACTGCCGAGAATCGACGAATTATTTGATCAGATTTCAGGATCCAAATATTTTTCCAAGATTGATCTCAGGTCGGGATACCATCAATTAAGAATCAAGGACGATGACATTCACAAGACTGCATTCAGAAGCAGGTATGGCCATTACGAATTTGTTGTTATGCCTTTTGGACTAACAAATGCCCCTGCTGCCTTTATGCAGTTAATGAATAGCATATTCAGGCCTTACTTGGATCAATTTGTAGTAGTCTTCATTGATGATATATTGATATATTCCAAGACTAAGGAAGAACATGAAGAACATTTGAGGATTGCATTGCAAGTCTTGAGGACAAATCAATTATATGCTAAACTCAGCAAATGCGAGTTCTGGCTTGAAGAAGTGGCTTTTCTCGGGCATGTCATATCAAAGGACGGAATATCTGTAGATCCGTCAAAAGTTGAAGCTGTGAGAAACTGGGAAAGACCCACTAATGCAAGCGAGATCAGAAGTTTCTTAGGTCTTGCAGGCTATTATCGGCGATTCATCAAAGATTTCTCTAAAATCGCCGTACCACTTACAAGATTAACTCGTAAGGAGATCCGATATGAATGGAGTGAGGAATGTGAAAGTAGTTTCTAAACTCTCAAGGATCATCTCACTACAGCTCCAGTATTAGCTCTACCGATAGAAGGAGAGAAATTCGAGGTCTACACTGATGCTTCTGGCATTGGCCTCGGATGTGTCCTAATGCAACAAGGAAAGGTCATAGCTTACTCTTCACGTCAGCTGAAGAAGCATGAGGAGAATTACCCCGTCCATGACTTAGAACTGGCCGCGGTAGTATTTGCCCTAAAGATATGGAGACACTACTTATATGGAGCACAGTTTACTGTATACTCCGATCACAAAAGTCTCAAATATCTATTTTCACAAAAGGAGCTAAACATGAGACAAAGACGCTGGCTAGAATATCTCAAGGACTTCGACTTCAATATACAATACCATCCCGGAAAGGGTAATTATGTTGCTGACGCCCTTAGTCGAAAGCCGAGAGCAATGATAGCAAATTGTATGATGCAAGAATGGAGGTTACTTGAACAATTCTCCGAGCTCAATATAAGCTTGGACACGGAATCCAAAATTGTCACACTATCTCATGTAAGCATACAGTCAGATTTGTTATCTGAGATACAAACACTTCAGGATGATGATCCTATATTAGTAGAAATCAAAGGCAGATTAGAAGGACAATCTGATTTTCAACTAACTTCTGATGGAAGATTATCGTTCAAAGATAGAACTTGTATACCTGATTGTCCGGAATTAAAGAAGAAGATCTTAGATGAAGCTCACCGATCAAGGTACACTATTCATCCAGGATCAACTAAAATGTACCAAGATGTAAAGAGGAACTTTTGGTGGCCTAATATGAAAAGAGAAATAGCGGACTATGTATCACGCTGTCTCACATGCCAACAGGTCAAGGCGGAACACCAAAAGCCTGCGGGAAAACTACATCCTCTAGATATTCCTAAGTGGAAATGGGAGGATATTGGTATGGACTTCATCATGGGTTTGTCTAAATCTAAAGGAGGACATGGTGGAATCTGGGTTATCATTGATCGATTGACTAAATCGGCACATTTCTTGCCAATCAAAAGCCGATGGTCAATTGATGTGCTAGCTGCACTATACATCAAAGAAATAGTCAGGATATATGGAATTCCTGTCTCAATCGTGTCTGATAGAGATCCCCGTTTTACTTCTCATTTTTGGAAGGGATTACAACATTCGTTGGGGACAAGGCTCAACTTTAGTACTGCTTTTCACCCACAAACGGATGGTCAGACCGAGCGAACTAATCAAGTTGTTGAAGATATGCTGAGAGCATGCATTATTGACTTTGAAGGAAGCTGGCATGACCACTTACCTTTAGTTGAATTTGCATATAATAATAGCTACCAAGCTAGTATCCAAATGGCACCTTTCGAAGCCTTATACGGAAGGAGTTGCCGATCTCCCATATGTTGGAACGAAGTTGGAGAAAAACAACTATTAGGTCCAGACATGGTAAGGGATACAACCGAGAAGATACAAGTAATCAGGGAAAGATTACAAGTTGCTCAGACCAGACAAAAGACTTATGCAGATACAAGAAGAAGAGATCTTGAATTCCAAATCGGAGATCATGTATTTCTCAAGATATCGCCTGGACGTGGCATACGAAGATTTGATGTTAAGGGCAAGCTTACGCCAAGATTCATCGGACCATTTGAGATACTCGAAAGAGTTGGCGAGGTTGCTTATCGCATCGCATTACCTCCTCAATTTTCTGAGATACATAATGTATTTCACATATCCATGTTGAAGAAGTACGTGCACGATCCATCTCATATTATTGAACATGGAGATCTAGTGATCCAGAAAGATCTCACATATGAACAGAAGCCTATGAAGATCTTGGATCGAGAAATACGAGCTCTAAGGAATAAGGTTATTCCCATGCTCAAGGTGCAATGGAATAAGAATCCCGAACGCAAAGCGACATGGGAGATCGAAGAATCTATGAAGAAACGATTTCCCGAGTTATTCTAAGAGGTATATGTTCTACGCTCTCCACATGTATAATTATATATATATTGAATTTGGGGACCAAATTCTTTTTAAGTGGGGGAGGGTGTAGCAACCCTGATAAATGAATATTTGAAATAAATTAAAACATATATATATTACAGTAGTAATACAGATAATAAGAATAGGGTTAATTAGATGAAGCAAAGCAAAATTAAAATAACGCCTCTTATTAGGGCGTTAATTCAAAAAGAAACGCCTCTATCAAAGGCGTGACTAAAGAAAGGACGCCCACACGTGCGGTCGTCAACTCTCACGACCAAATAGGCAAGTAAGCGAAACGCCCATATATGGGGCGTGTTTCAAAAACAAGGAACGCCCTTATCCAAGACGTTTCTTAAGAAACGACCTGAACTAGGTCGTTAATTAAAGAATCGACGCCCTTACCTAAGGCGTTAATTCAGTTCGTGAACCGTTCAAACCCAGAACTTATCCAGGGTAAGTGATAAGCATTAGAAAGAGTTCAAACATGGTAATGACTCTATCATAGAAGTATTGCTTCCACACAATCACTAACCCTAATAGGACACCCAAAATCCTATAAAAACTCTCGTTCGGCCAACCCTAAAACTATTTGGACGAACTACTGCTGCAGGTACGTGAAGAACATATGTTCTTCTATTTTTTCTTCTTCTTCTGTGTACAGTCGCATGAAGAATATTGATTATTCTTCTTATTAACAGGTTAAGAGGCTCGGGCGTTTGAGGAACAAGAGTTCTTCATCCGTGTGTAAGTACCCCTTCCTCTACCTACAGTCCATGGATTTCAAGGAAACTAATATCTTCAATCTATCCTCTGTAGGATTCATCCAACGTCTGCAGCATCATTGATTCTTACAAATCCCTCACGGTCATCTCCAAATCAACTCTTAAGGTAGGATTTTCTCAAGTCACTGTAGCCCAAACTAAATTGATACAGTACGATAATTATCATGCATATACATGGTTTGGTTTACTATAGTTTCTGAACGACTTTCTGATTAATTTCTTGAAAGAAACGTCCTTAGCAAGGGCGTGACTATGAAATACACGCCCCAGACTAGGGCGCTACTTTACAAGTCACGACCCTGCCAAGGTCGTCAGTTTTGGATTTGACGCCCTGCGCACAGGCGTTAATTTCATTTAATCATTAATCACCCATGTTAAGAATTGAGTATCTATGAAATAATGATCCTACAATAATACATGATCACATGTCTTCAAACCTGCTAATTTTATTGTCATGACCATACATTCGTTCTCCATGAATTCTATTATCCTGAAAATATTTCTGCCCATGAAAATTCATGGTATCTCTTGAATTCACGACCTAGACTAGGTCGTTTTCCATATGTAAACGCCCCATCATAGGGCGTGAATTAAAAATAAACGCCCCTTACTAGGGTGCGTATCTGTTAAAATCCTGGAATATATATTCTGTGAAAATAAGAATTAATGATTAACGCCCCTGACAAGGGCGCGTTTTTGATAATTTCTGAAAATAAATATGTTCTGAAAAATATTGTAAATAAAAAGACGCCTGCTACTGTAGTCGTCAACTCTTGAAGAAACGCCCCTGCCGAAGGCGCGTTTTAGATAAATTATTGAATTACTGAAAATTCTGCAAAACGGACCATGTGTAAACGCCCTTCTGTTAGGCGTTAATTACTTGAGAAACGACTTGACCTAAGTCGTTATTTTACTGTAAACTGATTTTTCCTCTGGATTGCTAACCGATGGTTTATATATTATACATATATATATATATATATCGGCACTATTCTCCACTCCGTGAGTATAGTCCCACTTTTCACGGTGTTTTATCGATCACACTCAATTCTCATTGACATACAAGCTCTCCTTTGGACATTCCGTTCCTTTGGACTAGCGAGTTAGTCATAGAGACCTCCGTAAGACTCCTCGTAGCCTTGGATACCCTCAAGGCCGACTGAGCTGGTTGTACCCTAAAAACCCATTACACCATTGAAGCTATGTCACTCTAAAGAAACATGGGATACCGGCCCTTATGATTATACAAAGAGTATATCATAAGAAATTCTTAATGGGATGATGATATCATGCCATATCATGTCGTTCTAGTAAACCTCAATTCTATGATAAGAATGAGGGTATCTTACCTTTGATATACTGTTCATGTGGACCTCAATTCTATATAAAGAATGTCCATATTGATTTGTCATGGTACCTAAGTTAAGGGAACCATATTCTACCTAGTTTTATCGATATCGTGATTATACCGTTATTATCGCCAACTTATGTCCTTTGTCATATTTTTGGACTCTATTCTGTCAAAGTTGTCATACATGTCTACAAGCTTGAATATTGAAATTCTATATTGGCTATATAAACAAGAGTGGATGTCAAAAATACATGATAAATGCCTGCGCATATAGGGCCCGATCTGGTCCTGGGAGGAGCACCCGAAAGTACTTGTGCCCATGGGAGTTAAAATGATAAGGTATCTGGCATTATACCGAGTACTTGACTTGCTTGATTGGACATTCCACACACACCTTGTACTTGAATCGTACTTGACTTTACATGAAATGCGTGGCCCGAAAGAGGGTAATTTACTTGCTTGATACCTGATAGCCAAAGTTCTTGACATGACTCGATAATTGTACTTGCTTGAATATCTTGAATAAACTTGTTATCTTGTTGAAAGTTCATGGTAAGTTCATCTTATTTCCTTGATATTACATTCTCTCTATCTTGTCGTTTCATGCGAGCATGCATAGCTTTATTGCATTCATGAAAATGTAATTACTTAAACCCCTTGCTAGTACTTGAGATATAATTTCCTACTGAGCGTTCGCTCATTCCGTTTGTCCCTTTTTACTTTTCGGGTAAGTCCGACGACGATGGAAGTCAATCAGATGGGAATGATCAAGAGTGAAAGAGATAGAGATTCTCCAAGTGTCATCTAGTCTTTTCTATAGTTTCTTGAGTCAACTATGTATTTTTTTTCCTTTTTATTAAACAGAGTATTGGATTTGTAATAGTATATCCGTTATGAAATAAAGGATTGGGTTATCTTGCTATTTTGCGCATCTCTGTCTTTGTGTCGAATACACGACCACTCTGATTGACATGATTGATATAGACACGTCGCGCATCTCCGGGTATCTTCCGCGCTCGGGGCGTGACAGGCCACCTTGTTCTCCACTCTAGCCTTATGTTTTAACACAAATGTGAACTGCTGGAGATACTCAACCCAACGGCTGTGACGCGCATTAAGCTTCTTTTGGGAATGGAGTTACCTCAAAGCCTCATGATCGGAGTATAAGACAAACTCCTGATGTAATAGGTAGTGCCTCCAATGCCTAAGAGCCTGAACAACTGCATAGAATTCCTTATCATAAGTGGAGTATCGCAGTTTCGCGTCATTCAGCTTCTCACTGAAATATGCAACCGGGTGGGTCTCCTGACTCAACACTCCTCCAATCCCAACACCCGACGCATCACAAGAGACCTCAAACACCTTCGAGAAATCTGGCAATCGAAGGATAGGTGTCTGGGTCATGCGCTCCTTGATGTCCTTGAAGGCAGCAGCTGCGGCCTTCGTCCACACAAATGTGCCCTTCCGGATACAATCCGTGATCGGGGCAGTGACGGAGCTAAATTCATGGATGAACCGACAATAGAACGTCGCAAGGCCATGGAAGCTGCGGACATCATGGACCGTACGGGGTTCCGGCCACTCAACAATGGCCCGGACCTTCTCCGGATCGGTGGAGACCCCAGTACTAGACACAATAAAACCCAAGAAGGTAAGCTGAGGTGTCATGAATGCACACTTCTATGGGTTCGCATACAACTGCTCTCGCCTAAGAAGTAGACAGACCTGCCAAAGGTGGTCTAAGTGGTCCCCCGTGGTGCGACTATAGATAAGAATATCATCAAAGTACACTACCACAAAGACTCCAATGAAAGGTCGAAGGACCTATGTCGTGAGTCGCATGAAGGTGCTAGGGGCATTGGTCAGCCCAAAGGGCATAACCAACCACTCATAGAGACCATCCTTGGTCTTAAATGCGGTCTTCCACTCATCACCTGGCCTAATTCTCACCTGATGGTAGCCACTCTTAAGATCAATATTCGAGAAGATAGTGGCATCAGCCCTCATGTCTAGCATGTCATCCAGGCGGGGAATAGGGAACCTGTACTTCACGGTGATTTTGTTGATGGCATGGCTATCAATGCACATTCTCCACGTGCCATCCTTCTTCGGGGCGAGTAATGCGGGAACAGCACATGGACTCATGCTGTCCCGAACAGACCCTCTCTGCATCAACTCATCGACCTGTCATTTTAGCTCGACATGTTCCATGGGGCTCATGCGATAATGGGGAAGGTTGAGCAATGAGGAGCCCGGAATCAGGTCGATAGCATGCTGAATATCTCGCATGGGTGGGAGTCCCTCGGGAAGCTCCTCGGGAAAGATATCAGCGAACTCCTGCAGAATAGGAATGACATCGGGTGGGAGTTCACCCTCGGGCTTTGGCTCCACCTCTTGGACCGTAATAGCAAACACAGGGCAGCCCCTACTAGCCTCCCGTTCCATTTCCCGAGAGCTAATCATCATCAATCTCCTAGTCGAGGGCTCGCCTGGGCCAGATGTAACGGTCATAGCCCGAGCTGGGGATGGGGTACTGGGCTCGGGGACGGAAGGCTCTGGAGTACTAGGGCCAGCATGACCCCAAACTGATGGGCTCTTGGGCTGATGGGGGTGAAGAGTAATCTGTTGGCCAGCATGGTCGAAGGTACAGGTGTTCGACCGGCCATGGAGTGTGGCATCCTGATCAAATAACCACGGCCTACCAAGAATAATGCTGCCCCCCTCCATGGGGAGGACATCACACCAGATATCGTCACGGTAGGCACGGAACTGCAGTGGGACCAGACACCGCAGCCTGATCGGAATGGAGGTAGAATCCACCCATGATACTCGATAGGGGCAAGGATGATCCACGGGTGTAAGACCAAGACTAGAGACAGTGCCCGTGGAGATTGCATTGATGCAACTCCCACTATCGATGATCACCTTACAAACTTGCTTACACAGCCGACAGAATGTATGAAAGATCGTGGTCCGTCGCCAGCCATCACTGGCCTGTGGCTGGGTGAGAATACACCTGACGACCCCCAAGTGGGTATCGTCCGGATACTGGGCATCCTGGCCATTACCTTCGGCCTCATAGTACTCATCAGCTAGCTTCGGATCTGCTTCATAGCTGACTAACTCGAGGTCCGTAGGAGTGGTATCCTCGGCCTGTGTGTCCCCAATGACAAGAGACTGGCGGGTCAGACACTGGTTGGCAAAATGGCCAAACCCATTGCAGTGATAACACTGTTGCCGTGATCCACTAGGCTCCCCAATCATGGGTCCTTTCCCTTTATCCTCCCGACGGATAGGAGGTGAAGGCAACAAAGGACATGCAGGAGGTGCGGGTGCCGGTGGACGGGCTGTGGGTGCCGTAAGATGTTGGGGACGAGGAAGGTCCCTCGGGGGTTGAGGGCGAGGCCGAGGAGCGAAAGGCTCGAGACCAGGGGGCTCCTGAGGTCGGGCCATGGGGGCCCTCGGATACGTGCCAGAAGAGCCACGGGGCTCGACACTACGAAGAGGAAAGGAACCCAACTGATGGGGAGACTCGAACTCAACCTCGAATTGCTCCAATTTGAGAGCAACTTGATACGCTTGTTCCAAAGTGGTCGCATTGCGGCGAAAAATTTTGTATTGATAGTTTGGCCGCAGACCTCTCCGAAAGCGTGATATGGTCATGGTGCTCTCTTCCGTAACTCCACACCACAAATAATACTCATCAAACTCGGCGGTGTACTCGGTCACGGATCGGTTCCCTTGGGAGAGACTTTGCCACTTGTCTATGAGACGTTGGCGATATGAGGCAGGAAGGTACTTCTCCCTCAATTTAATTTTCATGTCATCCAAAGTACCGATCGGCGGTTGACGTCGTTGATTTAGTAGGCTCTCCACATTGGTCCAATAAGTATGGGCCTGCCCATGCAACTTCATCTTCGCGTATCGAACTCTCCGGTGGTCCGTCATCTCAAACCACTTGAAGTACCGGTCCATGCCGGCCTCCCAATCTAAATGTACCTTCGGGTCCAAGGGCCCGCTAAAAGTGGGAGGATCCGCACGCACGCCCCTAAGAATGTGATTGTCATCATCGTCATCACGATTCCGTCGTTGGTTACGACGACCATTTCCCCCTTGCTCATTATCAGATGCATAGTCAGCCACCTCATGCACCTGTTGCCTCCCAACATCTACCGCCTGAGCTCTTGGCGCAGCAGGTTGCTGGGCCGGCTCTTGTTGACCATTGGTTGGTGCGGGTTGCACCACCGCTGGAGTGCTCTCGAGGACGGCAATCCTCCCTACAAGACCTTGGATGCACTGGTATGAAGATTTGGCCCGATCCTCAAGGGCTTTCATCCTCCCTTCTAGATGCGTCCCTACGCCATCTAGACGCGTACTAAGGCCATCCATACGCGTGTCAAGATGATCCATAATGGCTCGGAACATCTCAGCCGTCGAGGACTCATCGGAGCTACGGGCTCGGGAATCCGCCATAGGTGGTGGTGGCGAGTATTGGGTACCTCGATGGGTGGGCATGCGGTGACACACGAACTAGGAGACACAAACTGATGCAAACACTGACTAATGCACCTAGACCTGAACCAATATCTGGTACGTGGCGGAGTTAATCGATTTAAAGATCACTCTCGCAAGTGTGCGGCCTTCCCGATAGGCGTAGCCTAACATTCGGATAACACCTTTTAAGACACTGAATTATCAGGATAAAATGTAATTTTAAAACACTTTTTTTAGTTTTGAAAATAATGATGATCCTAGACTCGACCTAGACCGTGCAAGACTTATGTAACAACTACCCTAGACTCGACTCGCTCTGATACCAAACTGATGCGGGACGGACACGGGGACCGACTCTAAGTGATATGGACCTCGAACTCTAAATGCACACACGACCAGCAACATACGATGGGAGGGACATTAGGCCCGACACTAAGAGCTCCTATGGGCTATGCGTCGCTAACAAAAACGCAAGCTCACCCATCGTCCCAAGCGAGGGAAATGCAGATCGTGCGCGGTTGAGAAACCGACAGAGTCAAGGGTAGTCCGACTCACTTCCGTGCTCAGATCAAGCCACGGGACGGGTCACTCTCTCGCTCACAGCGGTGACATGGACGCACGGGCTAGAATCTTACGCTCTCACAGCGGCATATGACCATATACTAGCTAAGCAAAGTAATGCCGAGAAGTTACGATCGTACCTCCACGCACCCGGCGTGGGGAAGACAACCCCGGCCAAAACTGGACTCCCGATTAACAAATATTATAGTGGTACAAATGATTTGACCCACTCCACGTAGGGAGGTAATAGGTCACATGTGGGGCCCGAGAGTCACGCGAATTGGGTTGACGGGTAGCATCTTGATGTCGCTCCGGTGGTGCCGAATCGGCGTTGTGGTGCTGTCCGGATGGCGCGATCTACAGGTCCGTGGGGCCCACGGACGGCTCTGTCCTCCAGGTCTACTGGGGTGGGTCCCACTGTGATGGAGACCCCTGGTGGCGCTCCTCCCTGTATGGCGGTCAGGCGGGAATACCGGTCGGAGGCCGATCGGCTCCGATCTCCAAGCTTTGGAGTTGCTACCCACGGACTGGTTGCTTCTGTTTTCAGGCGCGCGATCCTACGAGATCGGATGATGCGATCAATCCTGACGTTGGATCGACACACAGAAGGTATCGTTGGAAAGCTCTTTTGAAGTAGTTCGATCTATGGCCATAGAGACAAATTGGATCTGCACGGATCTGGCCTTAGTCGATTTTTGAAGTTGTTGTTGGACAGTCCGAAATCTCAGGGCAACAGTGAAGTTTCCTGAGAACTGCCATTGACCGCAGGGTAGACCTTAGATTCAGACCTCGAGCTCTTCATGAAAATTGTAGAGGGGAGAGAGAGGAAAATGGTAATATTTTTGTTGAGGTTTGGATTGGGAATAGTATTTTAGACTGGTGGGTGGTCGGATCTGGACAGAGGTAGGCAGAACTGTAGAGGGATATGAAAGTGAATTTTAGAAAATAGGTAAAGAACTGTAGAAATTCCATGAAAATTATTGGGTGGTGGGGATGGTGGGTAGAACCTCTAGTAATTTTGGGGGTTCCAGAAAAAATCAAAAGGTTGTCCGGAGATGGGAAACTCAGGGTGGCTGTGGATCTAGACTGAAATCAGGCAGATCTGGAAGGAAAAGATGGACGAAAATGGAAAAATAGGAATTAGAAGTTGGAAGCCCAACCAATTTTTCTGGGACGTGGGGGGAACCTCTGGAACTCACCCTGAAAGTTTTAGCTCAAGAAGAGTTCGTGGCTAAGAGCAGAAATTCATGGAAGCTGGATCTATCCTGGATGGACAGAACTCCGGTGAACACGACAGTGGTGCGATGGCGGCACGGTGGCGGCGGTGGCGGTGACGACGAGCTCCGAAACTGATAGAGGAGGCTTCACACCTCAAGAACACAGCCTTCCCAGCTGTAGAAGGGGGAGAGGGGAGAGAGATAGGGGGCGGCCCTTGCTCCTTTGGGAGAAATTCTGATTTTCTTTGGCATTAATTCAAATCAAATGAAAATACAAGGAATATAAATGAAATACAAAAAGACTTCAACTATCCCTAGATCTAGGGTTGGGGAGGGGTATAAGAGGGAGTTCAATTTTATTTCTCCCATGTGATTTAGAATCAAATAAAATAAAAATTCAAATCCTATTAAACTATATTAAAGAGGGGGCGCCCCCTTGACTTCATGGCCTCCTTCTTGGACTTTTTTTATTCCTTGTCCCCCCCTTGGTCCACTCTTCTAGAAGCCCACTATTGGAAGGTTGACTAACCCCACATGGGCCCTAGAGATGAGGTGGATCAATGAGGAAGAGGTAGGGGGGCCCGCGGGACCCGGGTGGTCCCAAATTACACATAAACCCCTCTAACAATCCAAATTACAATCCGAATAAAACACAAAATACACACAAACAGAGTCCCAATAAACTATAAATATCGAGACTCAGGCGGGAGTCTCCAAGCTGTCTCCGAGCCAGATGGAAGTCGCTGTAGCTCGGGTGGTGCTCCGCGTACGGTATCGGTGGCTCACCGACTCGTGCCGCTCGTGTGCTCTGGTGTCCGCACCAAGGTCTGTTTATCTTAGTTTTCTTTTCTCAACTTTTCAAGTTCTTTTTGTAATTCTTCATTGGCTCCTTTTATAGCTTCATACATTTCACATGCCAAGTTGCACTCATCTTCATACTTCTGCATTCTTGTTTTAGTTTATCAATTGTGTTTTTCAAGAATTCATTTTCTTCCATCACAATTTTTGAATTGAATTTGTTATTTTTTAACTCATCCACCAATTTTCTTAGATCTGAAATTTCTGTTTCGAGGGAAGCATTTTTATCTTTCAGAGAGGTGTCATGCATAAAGTTGTTTATTTTTTTCTTTAGTGCTTTATTTTCTTTTCTAAAACATCACATTTATCTAGCAATTCTGAATATGCTTCCTGTTGGGCATGTGTGGAACATGCTTGATTCTATTATTTTGATGATGTCTGACCATGAATCATTGATAAGTCTTATATGGATTTAATGATGTCAACTTGTATAAGTTTCAGGTAATAGTCAGCACTGATCACATGAGATATAGTGCATTGAAGCAGCAGAGCGAGGTTGATTCCAAGCCACATAAATGTGAATGAATCAATGGCTATCAAAGCAGGTATGAAGAGGTTTAACCAAGGCTAAAGGATGTGTCAACGCATTTGATCTCAAGAAGAAGAAAATACTCAATCGGGTCTTCAGCTGTGTCGACCCCATCAACATAGGGCATCGACACATGGCTCTTCCAGAGAGCATTATAAACTCTTCTCTGACCAGAGCATCGACGCTCCATGCAAACGGCGTCGACCCACAAGAACTTCCAGCAAGCCCTCAAGCAAGTATTCATAGCTGTGTCGACGCATGCATTATGATGCGTCAACCCCATGAGCTTCAAACAATAGGAGGACACGCTGACAGCGTAGGATGCATCGACCCTACTTCTTCAGGGCGTCGACGCAGGGCTCTTCGAGAGAGCGTTGTAAATGCATCTCCAAGCAGATGCATCGATGCACCCTGGTCAAGGCGTCGATGAAGGACGTCTTCCAAAAGCTGTTTAATAGCCTATTTCCAACAGCTTCGTTCACGCAGGAGTAAAGCCGCGTCGACGCACCGAAGGTTCATCTGAATGAATTCAAGTGAAGCTGTCTTTTCAAAAACCGTACAGAGACCAAAAAGATCTGACATAAACCCCCAAAAAACACTATTTTTGATGCTTGGAAAAGGTTCTTCGGACAGTCAACTTTCCCTGTCATCATTGGGTTACCAAAACAACTTTTCTGGTCAGTGATTATGTTAGTTTGCATTTGTGGGAAAGGTCACCTTTCAAGGGAACCTTCTCTTTTTTTCCTTCCAATCAGAAGAGTTGTCCAATATATCTCCTAGGACAAGAGGACGTCCTTTCCTCTGTCAACCAATGAGAAGAAATTGATGTAGGATTTTGATGTTCAAAGAAATATTATCTACTCCAGCCAGTCAATTTGCAGAGCTTTGGAGGGAAGCTTCTCTGCTGCTTAAATCTATAAATTGGACGCCCCTCCTTGGCTTACAGTCGCTGCTGCAGTTGCTGCCTCTCTTAGAAGTTGCCATCCAGAAGAAGAAGAGACCCCAAGAGAAGAGTGTGCCTGAGAAATATCTGTGAGTAAGAAAAAGAGAAGAGTGCAGCCCAGTGCTAGGTCCAAGCAAGCCTAGTGTTGTGAGAAGGAAAGAAGAGGGAGCACCATTAGAGCAGCCTTAAGGAGATTTTGAGAAGAAGAAGAAGAAAGGAGAAGCAGCCCTCCTCGCAGTCAGTCTTGAGCCTGAGGAGCTTCCAATCTGAGAGTGGCCCCTCATCATAGCTTCCAGATTTGTATCTAAAGTGACAACTGGAAATATCTTCATTTCAGTCTTTTTATTTTATTTCATCTTCTTGAAACTCTATCTACATTTCCGTGTGTGTGTGTGGTTCTCTTGTGATAGACCATAAGTGTGTTTGTTGCACTTGCAGCTTGGTCTTTTCTTTTGTGTGTGTGTGTGTGGGTGTGTTGTGGATCTCATACTTTGTATGTGCGTGTGTGTGTGTGTGTGTGTGTGTGTGTGTGTGTGTGTGTGTGTGTGTGTGTGTGTGTGTGTGTGTGTGTGTGTGTGTGTGTGTGTGTGTGTGTGTGTGTGTGTGTGTGTGTGTGTGTGTGTGTGTGTGTGTGCTGTGGATCTCATCCTTGTGTGTGCGTGTGCATGTGTGTGTTGTGGGGCTCGTCCCCGTGTGTGTGTGTGTGTGTGTGTGTGTGGAGGATTTCATCCTCGTGTGTGGGTTGAGGACTTCATCCTCGTATGGAGAAAGTCTCACCGAATTTAGTGAGGGGTGGACATAGGTATGCGGGTTTACAGACTGAACCACCTTAAAAATTCCTGTGCAATGGGTTGTGACTTGTGTGATTGTTCCATGTCTTCTTTCCCCATTCACAGGTTCGTGTGCCAGCATTAGCGCATCCATATCTGACTATTTTCTTATCGTACACTTTAACATTCGGTTCCGTACACCGTTGTCTCCCTCACTACACCTGCATTTCCTTAGTTGCTTGCTGCACTCTTGCACACAAGCACTAGGGAGTCCACCCAGGGTAGGTTATTCTGTTCACACACTCTTTAAGGATCGGATGAGCAGCTAATTTGACTAACAGCCAATCGCATAGAAAGGCTGCGTCGACCCTTCTACTCCGCTGTGTCGACCTCAGCTTTCTCCCCTTCAGCAACTTATTTTCTTTTTGTGTTACGTGTCTTATTTTATTGCCTTGAATCATTTCCGCTGTCTGTTGTAGTTTGTGTTTCATTTGAGCTTAGTTTTTTAATTGGGTGAAGTTCATACCGGATCTATTCAACCCCCCCTTCTAGATCCGTTGGCACCCAAGGGACCCAACACTTCCTCCCAATCATTCATAGTAAAGTGTTCAAATGGAGAGGTTACCTCATCACCCTCATGGCTTTCATCTGCCATAAGATAGATCTTCCCATCACTTTCTTCAGCAGATGTTTCTACCTCTTCCTCTTCTTCATCACTCCAAGTGCTAATCATATCTTTAGGTCTTTTCCCCTTCCAATTGGAGTTTGTTTTCTTAATTGCTTCTGGACATTCAGACTTGACATGTCCAAGCTTCCTGCAATTGTAACACACATTTTTTTTAGACTTTTTAACAGTATTTGATTTAAACTTGGAAGTTCTACTTACCTGTGGCCTTCTTTTATTTAGGCCCTTACCTTCTCTTAAAAACTTTCTAAATTTTCTAGTAAGCATGGCAAGCTCACAAGTCTCTTCTTCTGTGCTATAGGACTCACTATCATTTGAAGATTCTAGATCACCAGGGCTTGCCTTCAATGCTACTGGTTTCTTCTTCTTGACATCTTCTTCCTTCCTTTTGAGATTTAACTCATATGTCATTAGAGACCCTATGAGTTCATCAACTCTCATGGTGGACAGATGGCGTGACTCTTCAAGAAATGTTGTTTTGTATGCCATACTTGTGTCAGAGACCTTAAGATTTTTCTCACCAGTTCATGTTCAGAATAAGTCTTTCCCAGGCCTTTTAAACTGTTGGTCAATTGCGTCAGTCTGGCATATATCTCTGAAATTGATTCATTAGTTTTCATTTTAAACATTTCATATTCAGAGATTAGCATATTTACTTTGGCCTCCCTTACCTCAGAGGTACCTTCATAAATTACCTCTAGTCTTTTTCACATCTCCTTAGCAGTAGTGCATGAAGAGCCTCTAGAGAATTCTGTCAGACGGAGAGAACATTGCATGACGTTCATAGCTCCCCAGTTGAGGTTGGACTTTCGTATCTGCTCTCTAGTCCATGTGTCCTCATCAGCTGGTAGCTCATATGGTCCACGGTTCACCACCCTCCAGGTCTCATGATCTTGGGCTCTCGGGAAGACCTGCATACGAGTTTTCCAATATGCATAGTTAGTGCCATCAAAGAACGAGGGACGGTTTACTAAATGTCCTTCAGCCATATAACCTTTAGCCTCTATTGCACCCAGTCTCTCCTGGTTGTTTAAACCACACAAAGGAGAACCTTGCTCTGATACCACGTGTTGGGTGCCGAGAGGCTGATCTAGAAGGGGGGTTGAATAGATCTGCCCCCTTTTTAACTTCTCAAACGTTGTAGATATGAAGCTAATGCACGGAATATATAGAATTATATGCACTCGGTCCTAGACAGCACCTAGCATTTCAAAGATACGCAGAAAGATATGAAAACACACACCACACCAAGAAGACAAGGATTTTTGAGGTGGTTCAATCCCCAATCCAGAGGCCTACGTCCACCCCTCACTCAACCAAGTGAGGCTTCCACTAGTGCCAAGCACTCAACATTGGAAAACTACCCAAACAAGAATCACTGATCCACAGCTTAACAAGAGAACAACTTCTCTTAAGACTGCTGACTCACAGCTTGACAAGAGAACACCTTCTCTTAAGACCGATGACTCATAGCGTGCACTTCTACGATTGTTCTTGGCGAACCAAATAAATGAAGAAAAGAAAAGTATAAAAACACTCTGAAACACAGAACAAGTTTAGAGAAATTCTCTCCCAAAGTAGTAGATGTGATATGTGTTATCAGTTGATGTCATTGCACTTCAATTCTTCACTTCACGTTTGAACCTTCAAGTGCCTGCAATAATTCCCTTGCCGTTGCTTGAGTCTGCCTTCTCCTTGTAGACACACGAACTCACTCTGGTTCTTCCTGACTGCACGCCCTTATTCTTTCTTTCTTCTTCTATTATTATTCTCTGGGACTTTTCTCTTCGTTTATATAAGCACTCTCTCTTCGCAAGGTATAGAGACCTACGAAGATAGATACGACAAAAAAGGACTCTTTGAGAGAATCCTGAGCAAACTCTTTCTGTAAAATATAGCAGTTTATCTGTTCAGAAGCTTATCTGGGTTGATCCCATCGTAAATCAGTAGAACTGGAAATAAATCTCGTTCCTTGATCTTAGATCATGAATTTAATCAGTGTCGTTTGATGATTAAGAAAGCTTCAGATCTTTGTTGGTAGAGTTAGGAATCCCAAACATGGTTAAATCCTTCGAACGAACTTGAGTATCTTCAAGTTTCACTGCCATGAGATATTTATCACTACTAGAGAGTTATTTATCACTACTAATGGCTATCTGTCACTCATAACGAGCTATTTGTCACCCTTATCGTTCGCTAGCCGTCGCCTTTGATTAGCTTCTTAGCTTACGTGACTAAAGTTGACTCTTCTTGCAGCTTGCATCTACTCTCATTCTACACTTTTCAAGCATTACCTTCTGTTGTCCATTTTTCACTGTTAGGAAGTCATTTGGTTGCCTTAATGCCTATTTGTCACCACTGATGACCTATTTGTCACCACTATGCGGTGTTAGCCGTCATGCTTGACTTTGTCTTGTTTGTTTTGTTGCCTGAAGTGAAACAACTTCAAAACATGTTCTTCTTGTGTCTGATGCATTGCATTGACCTAGAACACGACTCTGCTTGGCTTGAGCTATTTTGGGTGTTGACTTTGCCTTCAAAGGGTGTTGACTCTCCATTTTCCCAATAGACTTGAATCAATACTTCATGGCGTCGACTCTTCTTCTATACTTCGCACGGTTTTAGCCTTGAAGAGTTATTTGTCAGCCTTGAGGAGTTATTTGTCTGGCTTGAGGAGTTATTTGTCTACCTTAGCCACAGTGGGGCAACCTTGATAGCTTCAACTCCATTTGCATATGGAGTCAACTCCACAAGCTTTATAAGCCTGAATCAAAGCTTCTGATAGGCTTAAGTACTCATTTAGCTCCTGAAAGACATAGATTGTTAGATAAATTTTGCAACTTTAATTCCAATAAAAAGAGACTTAATCACAACAATTCATAGTTAGTCAACATCAAAACTTGGGACACAACATGGGCATTCATCACGAACATGCCCTGACTTCCTGCAGTGATAGCACACAACTTTATTAGCCTTCTTGTTCTTGTCAGTTCTGAAATCTAGATTTCTATTGAAATACTGAAATCTTTTCTTCTTGTTTTTCATACCTCTCATTCTTAGGATTTTTTTGAATTGTTTAGTGAGGAATGCTTGATCACATGTTGACAAATCATCTGGATCTTCACTATTTTCTCCACTACTCTCGGAGCCCTTTACAGCTAATATTTTAGGATTCTTGTCATCTCCTTTACTCCTCTTGAGATTCAACTCATAGGTCATTTATGACCCAATTAATTCATCTACTGTCATAGTAGACAGATTTTTTTGAGTCCTCAATGATGGTGGCTTTGGTATGCCACACCTGTGGAAGAGACCTAAGGATTTTTTTAACCAGCTCATTATCAGAATACTCTTTACAAAGAGATTTCAGATTATTGGTTAGTTGAGAAAGCCTAGCATACATTTCAGAAATAGTTTCACTATGTTTCATCTTGAACATCTTGTATTCAAAAACTAACATGTTGGCTTTAGTAGCTCTCACCTCAGATATGCCCTCATAAATTACCTCAAGGCTGTCCCACATCTCTTTAGAGGATGTGCAAGTTGACACCCTTGAGAACTCTGTAGGATGGATAGCACATTGCGCATAGCATTCATGGTGCTCCAATTAACAGTGGATTGATGGATCTGCTCTCTTGTCCATTTGTCTTCATCTTCCGGGAGAACATATGGACCTTTCTCAATGACTCACCACATTTCATGGCTTTGAGCACGCAGGAAGACCTGCATCCTATTCTTCCAATAGGAATAATTGCTACCATCAAAGAAGGGAAGTTGATTAATGGAATAACCTTCAGCTAGCAAGCTGCGATGTTGCACCTCATTGGATCTCCCAAGGTCGTTGGACAACATTGTGGGGGACCCGCTCTGATACCAATTGTTGGGTGCGCAACTGGGATCTAGAGGGGGGTGAATAGATCCCCTTTCTTAAAAATCATGCCCAAGTAAAAATTCCAAGTTCAAACTAGACTAAAATTAAGACAGTGGAAGTACTTGCATAGAACTGGACTGAAATACAAGCAATCACTGGTTCATGAAGAGCTAGTGTCGAGCACTTAAACTGACTTCACCTAAAGTACAGATCAAGTGCACAGAAAGATCAATAACCATCATACATAAATGCATAACCATAAATTGGTTCTTGCAGCAGGTGATTTTAATTGTATACTGGATATGGATGAAAAATTGGGAGGCAATGTACCCAATCTGTCATGCCCCGAGAGCGGAAGATACCCGGAGACGTGTGACGAGTTTATATCAATCATGTCAATCAGAGTATTAGTGTATTCGACACCAAAATCAGAGATGCGCAAAAGTAAAGATAACCCAATCCTTTATTCCTTCATAAGAATATGTCTATTACAAACCTTTGAAGTACTAACTAAAATAAAGGAAAAATATAAGGTTGACCCAAGAAAATATGAAAAAGACTAGATAACACGGAAGAAGCTCTATCTCTTTCACTCTTGATTTTCCCCATCTGTTTGAGCTCCCTCTTCGTCGGACTTACCTGAAAAGTAAGGAAACACTAAGTGAGCGAATGCTTAGTAGGAAATTATATCTCAAGAACTAGTAATGGGTTTAAGTAATTACATCTTTCATGAATGCACTATAGCTATGCATGCTCGCATAAAACGACAACATAGAGAGAGAGTGTGTATAACAATAAGACAGCAAAAAGAACTAGTCATGAACTTATATCGAAAGATATCAAGATATTTAAGCAAGTAGACTCACCATGTCATGTTGGAATTTGGCTATCACGTTTCAAGCACGCAAGTATGCAATTGCCCTTTTTCGGGTCACGCAAGTCAAGTAATATCAAGTCAAGTACAAGTACAAGATTTGTGGAATGTTCAATCTAGCTAGTCATGCACTTCAGTATAATGCCAATACCATGATTAATCAACTCCCATGGACACAAGTACTTTTGGGTGCTCCTCCCAGGACCAGATCGGGCCCTATATGCGCAGGCATTAATCATGTATTTTAACATCCACTTTTGTGTATAGCCAATATGGAATTTCAAGAATAAAGCTTGTAGACATGTAGGGTAAACTAGAGTAGAGTCCAAAAATATGACACTTGTCATAGAATGGCGATAATAACGGTACAATCATGATTATCGATAAAACTAGGTGGAATTGGTTCCCTAACTTGGGTACCATAACAAGCAAGTATGGACATTCTTTATATAGAATTGAGGTCCACATGAACAGCACATCAATGTCAAGACGTCCTCATTCTTACTATAGAATTGAGGTCCACAAGAACATCATGTTGAATATAGAATTGGGGTTTACAAGAACAGCATAACAATGTTGATATAGAATTGGGGTTTACAAGAACAGCATCAAATGGCATGATAACCTCATCCCATTAAGAGAATTCTCATGATACACACTTTGCATAACATGAGGGCCGGTATACCATGTTTCTTCAGAGTAACATGGCAAAACAGTGTAATGGGTTTTTATGGTACAACCAGCTCAGTCGGCCTTGAGGGAATCCAAGGCTGCGAGGAGACTTACGGAGGTCTCTATGACTAACTCGCTAGTCCAAAGGAACGGAATGTCCAATGGAGAGCTTGTATGTCAATGAGAATTGAGGGTAGTGCGATAAAACATCATGAAACATGGGACAATATTCACGGACTGGAATATAGTGCCGATATATATATATATATGAAGCTCTCAGTTAACAGTAATCAGTGAAACAGTAATGCAGAAAATAGTGACTTTGGTAAAGCCATTTTTCATGAAATTAACACCTTAATCAGGGGCGTTTATATTACATTTGACGACGTACATAGAAGTCGTCCTTTCAATATTTCTAATTTACAGAATATTAATAATCTGGAATTTTTTAACAGAAACGCGCCCTGGACAGGGGCGTGTCTCTTCAATATGCGCCCTGGTCTAGGGCGTCAGTTAAACATGAGACGGCCTGGACAAGGTCGTGAATTCAGGAATTTACCAATTTTTCAGATAATAAAATTTTAGGAAACACGGTACATGATCGTGGCAGGAAAAATAGCAGGATTACAAGAGATTGATCATGCATTAATTTAGAATCATGTTTGAATAGATATATAATTTTAAACATGGCATTTATTAATTAAGAGAAATTAACGTCCGTGTGAAGGGCGTCAAATATGGAGTTGACGACCTAGTCATGGTCGTTTCTTTTAAATTAGCGCCCTTGACAGGGACGCTTCCTTCAAAAACTTTACAGAAACGCATAAAATATATATGCATGTACTAACGGATGATGTCATAATCATTATTAGGCTAGTTTGGGCTACAGTCCTTGAGAAGACCTACATTTAAGAAGATTTTTTTTTTTGACCGACGAACGGATGAAGGTTCAATAATAACAATGCTCTGATCTTCCGGAAGCAGAGGAAGATGATAAGGAAAAACTCCTCCGACACTTCGGTAGTTTGAAGAAGATGTAGACGATGAGGAAGACCCTTTGTTCTTCAGCACGTCAACCTACAGAACACATGAAGAATATTAGTATCCTTCATGACTAAGAATTTATGGACAAAGGAAGAAAACGGTACGAAGAACCACCTGTTCTTCACGCAGCAGCAACAGCTTTAGGGTTTGATCGGACATGGTTATTTATAGGATTTTGGGCATCCTAATAGAGTTAGAATTTGATTAAGGGTAGTATTCCCTTGATAGAGTCCTTACTATATCCTACCCTCGACGTAGTTATCCATAACTTGCTCTGGATAGACTCCTAGGTCGAACGAAACTCGAACTGAATTAACGTCTTGAGCGAGGGCATCGAATTTAAATTGACGCCTTGTCTAGCGTCGTTACTTATGTAAAACGCGCCCAGGTAGAGGGCGTTTCATTTCCTTTTTCCTAGATTTTATCTTTCGTCGTTTGAAACTTGACGCCCTATGGTCTAGGCGTCCTTTTTAAATTAACGCCTTAGACAGAGGCGTCTCCTTTTGAATCAGCGCCTTTATAAAAGGTGTTATTTTTTTCCTTCGATTAATGATTTACTTATGTAGGCTCTTTCTCATCTATTCACTTATCTTTTATTTTTAATTTGATTTATTTAAAAATCTTATTTTTTATCAGGGTCGCTACACCCTCCCCTACTTAAGAGAATTTGGTCCACAAATTCAATAGTATGTATAAGTGGAGAGTGTAGAGTATATACCTTAAAACAATTCTGGAAATCGCTTCCTCATGGATTCCTCGGTCTCCCATGTAGCTTCATGTTCGGAGTTCTTATTCCATTGTACCTTAAGCATGGGAATAGCCTTATTCATTAGGGTACGTACTTCACGATCTAGTATCTTCATAGGCTTCTGCTCATATGTGAGATCCTTCTGGATCACTAGGTCTCCATGATCAATAATATGTGATGGATCGTGTACATACTTCTTCAACATAGATATGTGGAATACATTATGTACATCGGACAGTTGAGGAGGCAATGCGATGTGATAAGCAACCTCGCCAACTCGTTCCAGTATCTCGAAGGGTCCGATGAATCTTGGTGTAAGCTTGCCTTTAACACCAAATCTCCGTATGCCACGTCCAGGCGATATCTTGAGAAATACATGATCTCCAATTTGGAATTCAAGATCTCTCCTTCTTGTATCGACATAAGCCTTTTGCCTAGACTGAGCAACTTGCAGTCTTTCTCTAATCAATTGTATTCTTTCAGTGGTAACCCTTACCATGTCTGGACCTAGAAGTTGCTTCTCTCCAACTTCGTCCCAGCATAAGGGTGATCGGCAACTCCTTCCGTATAAAGCTTCGAAAGGTGCCATTTGTATACTTGCCTAGTAGCTATTATTGTATGCAAATTCCACCAACGGCAAGTGATCATGCCAGCTTCCATCGAAATCAATGATGAAAGCTCTGAGCATATCTTCAACCACCTGATTTGTTCTCTCGGTCTGACTATCCGTTTGAGGATGAAAAGCTGTACTAAAGTTAAGCCCTGTTCCCAACGAATATTGTAATCCCTTCCAAAAATGAGAAGTAAAATGGGGATCTCTGTCAGACACGATTGAAACTGGAATACCATGTAATCTGACTATTTCCTTGATGTATAATGCAGCTAAAACATCAACTGTCCATCGGCTCTTTATTGGCAAGAAATGCGCCGATTTAGTCAATTGGTCAATGATAACCCATATTCCATCATGTCCTCCTTTTGATTTAGATAAACCCATAATGAAATTCATGCTAATATTCTCCCACTTCCATTTGGGAATATCTAGAGGATGTAATTTTCCAGCAGGCTTTTGGTGTTCCGCCTTGACCTGTTGGCACGTGAGACAGCGCGACACGTAGTCCGCTATTTCCCTTTTCATGTTGGGCCACCAGAAATTCCTCTTCACATCTTGGTACATTTTGGTAGATCCAGGATGAATCGTGTACCTTGATCTATGAGCTTCATCTAATATCTTCTTCTTAAACTTGGGACAATCCGGTATGCAAGTTCTATTCCTGAACATTAATCTTCCTTCACAAGTTATTTCGAAATCAGATTGTCCTTCCAGTTTGCCCTTGATTTCCACTAATATTGGGTCATTATCCTGAAGTGCTTGTATTTCAGTTAATAGGTCTGGCTGAATACTTATATGAGACAATGTGACACATTGAAAGTCTGTGTCCACGCTTATATTGAATTCAGAGAATTGCTCCAGCAACTTCCATTCTTGAATCATATAATTGGCTAACAGTGCTCTCGACTTTCGACTAAGGGCATCTGCTACATGATTACCCTTTCGGGGATGATATTGTATATTGAAGTCGAAGTCCTTGAGATATTCTAGCCAACGTCTTTGCCTCATATTTAGTTCCTTTTGCGAAAAGAGATACTTGAGACTCTTGTGGTCAGAGTATACAGTAAAATGTACCCCATAAAGATAATGTCTCCATATTTTGAGTGCAAATACTACCGTGGCTAATTCTAAGTCATGGATGGTGTAGTTCTCTTCATGCTTCTTTAATTGACGAGAAGAGTAAGCTATAACCTTTCCTTGTTGCATTAGAACACATCCGAGGCCAATGCCAGAAGCATCAGTGTATACCTCGAATTTCTCTCCTTCCATCGGTAATGCTAAGACAGGAGCTGTAGTAAGATGATCCTTGAGAGTTTGGAAGCTTCTTCCACATTCCTCACTCCATTCGTAACGGATCTCCTTGCGAGTTAACCTCGTAAGTGGTACGGCGATCTTAGAAAAGTCTTTGATGAATCGCCTGTAATAGCCGGCAAGACCTAAGAAGCTTCGGATCTCGCTAGCATTGGTCGGTCTTTCCCAATTCTTCACAGCTTCAACTTTTGATGGATCTACTGATAAGCCATTCTTTGATATAACATGCCCGAGAAAAGTTACTTCCTCAAGCCAGAATTCACACTTGCTGAGTTTTGCGTATAATTGGTTTGCCCTTAATATTTGTAATGCAATCCTTAAATGCTCCTCATGCTCTTCCTTGGTCTCGGAATAAATCAATATATCATCGATAAAGACCACCACGAATTGATCCAAATAAGGCCTGAATATACTATTCATTAACTGCATAAAGGCAGCAGCGGCATTCGTTAGTCCGAAAGGCATAACAACAAACTCATAATGGCCATACCTGCTTCTGAATGCAGTCTTATGAATGTCCTCATCCTTGATTCTTAACTGATGATATCCCGACCTAAGATCAATTTTGGAAAAGTACTTGGATCCTGAAATTTGATCGAACAACTCATCAATTCTCGGCAGTGGATACTTGTTCTTGATAGTGAGATGTTTCAACTGTCGATAGTCGATGCATAACCTCATGGATCCATCTTTCTTTTTTACAAATAGTACAGGTGCTCCCCACGGGGAAGTACTCGGTCTAATGAATCCTTTCTTAATGAGTTCCATCAATTGCTCTTTTAACTCCTTGAGTTCGGCAGGGGACATTCTATACGGTGCCTTAGAAACTGGACCCGCACCAGAAACTAAATCGATGGTGAAGGCCACATCTCTTTGCGGGGGTAATCCAGGCAATTCCTCCGGAAACACATCCGAAAATTCTTGCACAACTGGGATATCCTCTATCTTAGTTTCCAGAGCCTCCTTAATCGTGACAAATGCAAGGAAAGATACACATCCTTTCCTTATTAGCTTGCTAGCTCGGAGAGCCGAAATAAGAGGTGACTCGCTCCGACTCTTAGGGCTAGAATAGACTAGTTCTGGAAAGTCCTTGAAAGTAACCTTGCTATTGCGGCAATCGACTGTTGCCTGGTATTTGGATAACCAATCTGCTCCTAATATGACATCATACTCCTTTAGATCTAAACATATGAGATCGATAGGAAGATTTCTTCCCCTCACTAAGACTTCACAGTTTTGATAATGGTGAGTAATATCGGTTTCGTTTCCGAGCGGAGTAGATAAAATTATTTTCATCCATTCCGGTTCCATAGGTAGTGGGTTAGCAAACTTCCTGGAAATAAAAGAATGTGATGCACCCGTATCAAATAAGACATGTGCATACTTGGAACAAACTCTCAATGTACCTTCTACTAGTCCGCCTTCTTCTTCTTGTTCGGTCTCCTTAACTGCGTGAAGACGAGCATTCTTGGTTACTGGGCACTTCTCGTCACCGGTTTGATCATTAAGTAATGGGCAATCGGGAATCCGATGCTCACGGCTCCCGCAACGGAGACATGCTCCAAGTTTCCTCCAGCACTCTTCGACTTTATGACCAGCCTTGTCACAATGCTTGCATATTATATTCAAAGGTGTAGTAGTGATAGAGAAGGGCTTTGTCTTCTTAAATTTTTGGTCTTGAGAAGAAGTACCTCCAGTGCTAGGCCTCTTCTTGAAGTTGGGTTTAAAGGAACCTGAACTTGTAACTTGTTCCTTCTTATCCTTCCCACGGATTCTATCTGATAGCTCCGTGGCATCTTCTAACAATTGAGCTCGGCGTACTATCTCTGAGTAGACCTGAATATCCATCGGCGCCAGCTGGGTAATATATTGGGGCCTGAGCCCATTAAGGAACCTCCTAGCTTTCATCTTCTCGGTGCTAACTAAGTGCTTAGCATACCGAGACAATCTAGAGAATTATGCCTCGTACTCCGCCACCGATAATGACCGTTGCTTGAGTGCGGCAAATTCGGTAGCTTTCTTTTCTTGGACTCGGTCCGAAAAATATTTAGCGTTGAAATGTTCAACGAATTCTTCCCAAGTAACTTGGTCTTGATTTAAAGTAGCTTCTATTGATTCCCACCAACATCGGGCATCCCTTTCTAACTGAAAGGTAGCTAATAAGACTTTATCTTGATCCGTGCACTGCATAACCCGGAATATACGCTCCGTTTCCCTGATCCAGTGCTCTGCGTCATCCGGATCCGTAGAACCCATGAATTTGGGAGGGTTAATGTTCTTGAAGACTTGATGGAGACTTTCGGCTCGTTGTGCACCTTCATGTGCTACTTGTTGCAGCACTTGAGTCATGCCTTGAAGTGTACGCTACATGTTACGCCACTGAGCACGTTCGGCAGCCATCGTCCTACAATTACAATAACTAGATTAATACGTGATTTCATTTAGAAGCTAGCATTTTTATGTTAACATTAACCCTTGGTTCTACCCAATCTCACCAGTTAAAGGTTAAACCTATCCTTGGACTTGGGTTTTCCTAGGAATTGAATACCCTAGGCTCTGATACCACAAAAACTGTCACGCCCCGAGAGCGGAAGATACCCAGAGACGCGTGACGAGTTTATATCAATCATGTCAATCAGAGTATTAGTGTATTCGACACCAAAATCAGAGATGCGCAAAAGTAAAGATAACCCAATCCTTTATTCCTTCATAAGAATATGTCTATTACAAACCTTTGAAGTACTAACTAAAATAAAGGAAAAATACAAGGTTGACCCAAGAAAATATGAAAAAGACTAGATAACACGGAAGAAGCTCTATCTCTTTCACTCTTGATTTTCCCCATCTGTTTGAGTTCCCTCTTCGTCGGACTTACCTGAAAAGTAGGGAAACACTAAGTGAGCAAACGCTCAGTAGAAAATTATATCTCAAGAACTAGCAATGGGTTTAAGTAATTACATCTTTCATGAGTGCACTATAACTATGCATGCTCGCATAAAACGACAAGATAGAGAGAGTGTGTATAACAATAAGACAGCAAAAAGAACTAGTCATGAACTTTCAAGAACTTATATCGAAAGATATCAAGATATTTAAGCAAGTAGACTCATCATGTCATGTTGGAATTTGGTTATCACGTTTCAGGCACGCAAGTATACAATTGCCCTTTTTCGGGTCACGCAAGTCATGTAATATCAAGTCAAGTACAAGTACAAGATTTGTGGAATGTTCAATCAAGCTAGTCATGCACTTCGGTATAATGCCAATACCGTGATCAATCAACTCCCATGGGCATAAGTACTTTCGGGTGCTCCTCCCAGGACCAGATCGGGCCCTATATGCACAGGCATTAATCATGTATTTTAACATCCACTTTTGTGTATAGCCAATATGGAATTTCAAGAATAAAGCTTGTAGACATGTAGGGTAAACTAGAGTAGAGTCCAAAAATATGACACTTGTCATAGAATGGCGATAATAACGGTACAATCATGATTATCGATAAAACTAGGTGGAATTGGTTCCCTAACTTGGGTACCATGACAAGCAAGTATGGACATTCTTTATATAGAATTGAGGTCCACATGAACAGCACATCAATGTCAAGACGTCCTCATTCTTACTATAGAATTGAGGTCCACAAGAACATCATGTTGAATATAGAATTGGGGTTTACAAGAACAGCATAACAATGTTGATATAGAATTGGGGTTTACAAGAACAACATCAAATGGCATGATAACCTCATCCCATTAAAAGAATTCTCACGATACACACTTTACATAACATGAGGGCCGGTATACCATGTTTCTTCATAGTAACATGGCAAAACAGTGTAATGGGTTTTTATGGTACAACCAGCTCAGTCGGTCTTGAGGGAATCCAAGGCTGCGAGGAGACTTACGGAGGTCTCTATGACTAACTCGCTAGTCCAAAGGAACGGAATGTCCAATGGAGAGCTTGTATGTCAATGAGAATTGAGGGTAGTGCGATAAAACAACATGAAACATGGGACTATATTCACGGACTGGAATATAGTGCCGATATATATATATATATGAAGCTCTCGGTTAACAGTAATCAGTGAAACAGTAATGCAGAAAATAGCGACTTTGGTAAAGCCGTTTTTCATGAAATTAACGCCTTAATCAGGGGCGTTTATATTACATTTGACGACGTACATAGAAGTCATCCTTTCAATATTTCTAATTTACAGAATATTAATAATCTGGAATTCTTTAACAGAAACGCACCCTGGACAGGGGCGTGTCTCTTCAATATGCGCCCTGGTCTAGGGCGTCAGTTAAACATGAGACGACCTGGACAAGGTCGTGAATTCAGGAATTTATCAATTTTTCAGATAATAAAATTTCAGGAAAACAGGGTACATGATCGTGGCAGGAAAAATAGCAGGATTACAAGAGATTGATCATGCATTAATTTAGAATCATGTTTGAATAGATATATAATTTTAAACATGGCATTTATTAATTAAGAGAAATTAACGTCTGTGTGAAGGGCGTCAAATATGGAGTTGACGACCTAGTCATGGTCGTTTCTTTTAAATTAGCGCCCTTGACAGGGACGCTTCCTTCAAAAACTTTGCAGAAACGCATAAAATCTATATGCATGTACTAACGGATGATGTTATAATCATTATTAGGCTAGTTTGGGCTACAGTCCTTGAGAAGACCTACCTTTAAGAAGATTTTTTTTTTTGACCGACGAACGTATGAAGGTTCAATAATAACGATGCTCTGATCTTCCGGAAGCAGAGGAAGATGATAAGGAAAAACTCCTCCGACACTTCGGTAGTTTGAAGAAGATGTAGACGATGAGGAAGACCCTTTGTTCTTCAGCACGTCAACCTACAGAACACATGAAGAATATTAGTATCCTTCATGACTAAGAATTTATGGACAGAGGAAGAAAACGGTACGAAGAACCACCTGTTCTTCACGCAGCAGCAACAGCTTTAGGGTTTGATCGGACAGGGTTATTTATAGGATTTTGGGCATCCTAATAGAGTTAGAATTTGATTAAGGGTACTATTCCCTTGATAGAGTCCTTACTATATCCTACCCTCGACGTAGTTATCCATAACTTGCTCTGGATAGACTCCTGGGTCGAACGAAACTCGAACTGAATTAACGTCTTAAGCGAGGGCGTCGAATTTAAATTGATGCCTTGTCTAGCGTCGTTACTTATGTAAAACGCGCCCAGGTAGAGGGCGTTTCATTTCCTTTTTCCTAGATTTTATCTTTCGTCGTTTGAAACTTGACGCCCTATGGTCTAGGCGTCCTTTTTAAATTAACGCCTTAGACAGAGGCGTTTCCTTTTGAATCAGCGCCTTTATAAAAGGTGTTATTTTTTTCCTTTGATTAATGATTTACTTATTTAGGCTCTTTCTCATCTATTCACTTATCTTTTATTTTTAATTTGATTTATTTAAAAATCTTATTTTTTATCAGGGTCGCTACACAATCTGTCTGCTATTTCTGACTTTAAGGATTGTATATCTGATTGTGGCCTATTGGATGCTAGGTTTGTAGGCTCTAAATACACCTGGCACAACAATAAAATGGGCAGTAAAGGCATTTGGGCCAAGTTGGATAGAGCCCTTATTAACTCAGTCTGGTTAAATAGTCTCCCAGTTACCATTGAACACATTTCTAGGAAGCTTCAAATCATGCTCCTTTGTTGATTAAACCTCCCCCTCTGGTCAGATTCCATAGTAGATTCTCTTTTCAGAAGATGTGGACAATGCATGACAATTACAATTCGGCTGTTCATCTTTATTGGCGCACTAGTCCCATTGCTTCATCTTCCATTACTACTCTTTGTTTAAAACTGAAACATGTGAGGAAAATGCTAAGTATATGGAACAAAGAAACTTTTGGTAATGTGCATATGAACTTTGCCTTGGCTGAAGATGTAGTTCTTCAAGCAGAATTTAACTATGATTCTGATCCTTCGATTGCTAATCACATGAAACTTGAGGAGGCTAAATCCATACTTTCAGATAAATACCTTCAACAGGAGTGCTTTTGGTGGCAGAAATCAAGGGTCCGATGGCTTCTTGAAGGGGATAGGAATACACAATTTTTTCATATGTCAACTCTTTCTAACAGGAGGAAGAATTTTATTGCTAAGCTTAGGAATCCAACATGCAGTTTTACATCAAACCATGAGGAAACGAAAAGCATAGCTGTTACACATTTTCAGAAAGCTTTCTCTACACAGGAACATTACATTGATAATTGTATTTTGGATTGCATTCCAAGACTGATCAGCTTGGAAGATAATGAATGTATGTGTGCTATCCCAAGTGCATCAGAGATCAGGGATGCGGTTTTTAAAATGTCTGCAGATAGTGCTCCTAGTCCAGATGGGTTCACTGGTGTATTCTTTCAAAAGTCATGGCATATTATTGATAGCTTGGTTGTCAGTGTAGTGCAAGAGTTCTTCACATCTCATCAGCCCCTTCCTAGAACTGTGACAGCATCTATCATTGCTCTTATACCAAAGAAGCACAATGCTGTGGACATTTCAGATTTTCAACCTATCAGTTTATGCAACTTCTTCTATAAGATCATCTCTACCATCCTAAACAACAGGCTGGCTACCTTTTTGCCAAAACTTATATCTTTGGAACAGTCAGCATTTGTTCAAGTTAGACCAATAGTGGAAAATATTGCTTTAGCCCAAGAGTTGGTTCATGAGTTGGGCAGAAAGACTAGGGGTGGCAATGTTATGTTTAAGCTGGACATGGCCAAGGCTTACGATCGCCTTGAATGATATTTTCTCTATGCTATTTTGAGAAATTTTGGATTCAGTCTGACATTTATTAACTTCATTGAAAACATGTTGAATAACTGTTGGTTTTCAAATCTTCAAGGGGAATTCGCCAAGGAGATCTCATTGCACCAGCTCTGTTTATATTAGCAGAAGAAGTACTCAGTAGATCTTTAAAGGAAGCTTTCACTGTTGGAAGTGTTGGGTGGTATGTTGGCCCTAGGGGTTGCCCTAATGTATCTCACTTACTTTTTGCAGACGACACTCTTATATTTAGCAATGCTTCTATTAACTTTGTTCGAAGGTTAATTAAAACCCTCAATGTTTATGAAAGAGCTTCTGGTTAGTTGATTAATGTTGGGAAGAGTGGTTTTTTTATGCACCAAAAAACCAATCTTGCTGCTGTTAATTGTATCATAGATTATACTGGTTTTTCTCAGCATTCTTTTCCACATAAATACTTGGGTTTCCCTTTAGTTCTTGGCAGGAGTAAAAAAGTCTATTTGGCTAGGCTTATTTCCTCTATTCAGAAGAGATTGGAGGGTTGGCAAGGGAAATTACTATCCCAAGGAGCTAAACTAACCCTCATCAAACATGTGCTGTCCTCAATACCCATTTTTACTTTGGCCTCATCCCCTCTTCATACTGGCATTCATCAAACCTTGGACAGATCTTTTGCAAATTTTTTCTGGGGCTCTTCCTCCCAAGGGACAAAACATCATTGGAAATCCTGGAAATCCATTTGCAGACCAGTTAGCCAAGGTGGTCTGGGTATTATGTCTCTTAGACATATGGAGCTAGCATTGAGGGTCAAAATGCTATGAAGAGCTATGCATACCAATTCTCCGTGGCTAGTTTATTTCAGAGCAAAACATATCAAGCAGTGTCATATTATGGATGTGACTTTCAAAAACATGAAAGGCCATGGCAGAAGAAGCTGGATTCAAGCCAGAAATCTCATTATTCAGCACAAAAAAGTCATCCTCAGAGATGGGAATTCTACCAATTTTTGGAGTGATACATGGTTGGGAAATCAGCCCTTGCACTCATTTGTCCCTATGGCAGCTATTCCTAACAGCCAGGTTTCAGTTAGTCATTGTATTATGCAACCGACACCTGAAGAAACACATGTTATGGATACTTATTTACCTGCAGACATCATCACTGCTATCAGAACCATAAATCTTTCCCATCTGCAAGATAAGAAGGTATGGTCCCTATCATCATCTGGTCATTGTGTAGTTTCTTCAGTCTACAAATCTATTAGCAACATTAATCAAGATCAGGCTCAACTACCTTGGACTAGGCTTTGGTCTAAATGGCTGCCAACCAGACTTTCAGTGCTTTTATGGAAGATTGTAAATAATTGCATACCTACAGACTACAATGTGCAGGCCTTGGGAGTTCAGTTGTGCTCTAAATGTTGTTGTTGCACTCAGCCTCAAAGGGAATCAATTCACCATATTTTCATTGATAGTGACAAAGCCTCTTTTATTTGGTCTTCCCTATCGGAACTAGGGCTGTAGTTTGAAGGTTCCTCTGCCAGATCTAGGATCTTCAGTTCTGTCTCTCTGCTTAATCTGAAATCTCTGTATGGTCTATTTTCTTTGGCTGTCATTGGATACACCATGTGGGAGCTATGGTCCGCGAGGAATTTGGCCAAATATGAAGACAAGCAAATTTCTAAGAATAATCTTCTTCATAGCATCATTGTCCAGGCCAAAACAATCTGTGATCTGTGGGATTTAAGGGAAGACAATCTCAGCAGGAAGCTGATTCTTGCTCATTTCGGTATAAAAGGAGGCAGTACTAAAAGTCCTAAACTGAAAGTTGTCAAATGGCTTTGTCCCCCATGGCCGCTGCTTAAATTGAATACTGATGGTGCCAGTAAGATATCAGGAGCTTCAGGTGGGGGTGGTCTTATTAGAGATGCCAAAGGTGATATTGTTATTGCATTCTCTCATTTCTATGGGGCTTCTAACAGTATCATTGCCGAAGCTAGAGCTCTTTTAGATGGACTCAAATACCTTAACACGGTTAACTCTCAACCGACCTTGATTGAATGTGATTCAAAAGCCCTTGTGCAGATCATTAACAAGCAAGCTCTTTGCCCATGGACTATTCTTACATATGTCAGAGAAATCAGGGCTCTCCTCTCTCAGTGGGACTCAGTTATCCATATCTTTAGAAAAGCAAATGTTGTTGCTGATTTGTTAGCCCCTCTAGCTTGCAGCAATAAATGTAATCTTTTCTTTTCTTCTCATGAGCTTCCCACGAATATCAAGGGTGCAGCTCTGTTGGATAAGCTAGGTATGCCTAGCATCCGCATCATGTAATATTCATTTTGATATTATCAATAAAATTAACCTCCTAGTGGTTTAATGGTTAAGTGTCTCTTTTCAAGAGGAGCACTTACCATTTTTCCTCTAGGCAGGGTTTTCAAAAAAAAAAAAATTGGTTCTTGCAGAACCTATGTGAAACAGACTGCAGGTAATAACTATACCGATCAAAAATTAAATTGCTCAAATAATTATCATCCAGCATAAAACTTATATCGAACAGTTAGTCAATTAAGTTGGTACTAGGTGGAGGGTTGAGTCCAGAAACTCTCCTCACACAAGGTATACGTGATCACCTTTTGATATACCAATGTAGACTGACTTAACCTGAACCATGCAATGCTATAAATGCAAATTTAAGAAGAGAAATAATCACACAGCCAAACCACGATGCACGGCTATTTTTAGGTGGTTCAACCTGCACTAAGCAGATCTATATCCACCCCCTACTCAACCAAGTGAGGATTTCACTGACACATAGCTTAACCCGCTGATCCACAGCTTCGAGGGAACCAGTCCCTTACAGCAGCTAATCCACATCTTCGAGGGAACCAGTCCCTTACAACAGCTGATCCACAGCTTCGAGGGAACCAGTCCCTTACAACAGCTGATCCACAGCTTTGAGGGAATCAATCCCTTAGACCCGCTGATTCACAGCTTCAGGGAACCAATCCCACAAATGAGGAACAAATCCTCTGACTGCTGATACACAGCTTTGATGAGGAACCAATCCTCAAGAGGCCCAGGCCTTTGTTGACAAATAGCTTGAGCCGATCTCAAAATAGAGCATCGGAAGTAGCAGGTAGAAATGAAAAAGAACAAAACAAAATGATGAAAGAAAGTAGGAAAAGATATAGCTCCGAAGAGCATAATGACTCTGGATTTGCTCCACGAGTCAATGACTTCAACGGATCTTCAATTTCTCCAGGCTGCACTATGGTATGTGCTCTCGAACTGGGCTTCAGATCTACGAATCTGAACTCCCGATCTCTTCCTCTTTTCTTCCTCATCTTCTCTCAGATTCTCTCTCTATTCTCTTTGAATGGCTACTGCTCAGATCACTTCTAAAAACACTCTAACCAGCCCTCTTCTGTATCCCTTCGCAGCACCCTATTGCAGCCTCCTTCTTCGTAAGGAAGAAGGGCATGATTTATCGAACCAAAATGGCAATATTTTGATTAATCTTATCAAAAAAAAATCCTGCCATTGGTCCATCTGTCCGGGCAGAGTATTCTTCTTCAGAAGCCTTCTTGGGAGGTGCCAGGTGACCTTGGATCACGTGCCAATGATTGGCCTTTGAACATGAATATGAAACTCACGTGAAACTCTCGTGGCAAACACAAGACTTCTGTTAGTCACCCTTACAAGCTATTTGTCAGCCTTGTTAGCTCTTTGTCACCCTTATCAGCTATTTGTCTGTCCTACATATCTATTTGTCACCCTTATCTGCATTCTCTTCTTTCGCATGTTTCCTTCATTTGTCAGCCCTATAAATCTATTTGTCACCCTTGTTCGTCATTTGTCAGCCTTTATGAACTATTTGTCACCCTTGTGCTCTTCATCTTTCACCTGTTTCCTTCACTTTGTCATTTGTCATCCTTGTGATCTATTTTTCACCCTTGTTCGACATTTGTCAACTTTGTGAGCTATTTTCACCCTTGTTCGTCATTTGTCTCCTTTCTGGATTATTTGTCTGCCTTGTGAGCTATTTGTCACCCTTGATCTGGAACAGCGGCCGGTCTCTTTTACTTCTGACCAACAGCAGCTTCAGGATCTTCATCTTTGAACACAATAGATCTGCAGCCCCTTCTCTTTAGATGATCTATGGAGGGCTTAGTGCACTTCACAGTGTCGACTCCACTTTAACACAACGTCGACTACACTTCATGGCTTGTTGACTAATGCACGTAGGCTATCTTGCTTTTGCGTTGACTCCACCTTCATTTGGACATGTTTAGATGATCTTGAACTTGTTGTGCTTGAGGGTATGACATCATCAAGACCAAAACCATGAAATGACTCATAAGTGAGTCATAGTGCGTCATAGTGCTTGACATCATCAAAACCACCAAGGAGACCACCAAGGACACAACTAGGGATGTCAAAAATACCCAGAAACCCGATTACCCGCATTACCCGACCCGTGACGGGTCGGGTAATACCCGAATAAATGGATATGGATTCGGGTTCGGATACATTTAAAATACCCATTTCATATTCGGATAGGGTATGGATTTAGTACACCAAAACCCGTACCCGATCCGAACCCACTATTAATAACTTATTGTGTATGTTAGGCCTATGATTTTGACATGAACCCAATCCGTTGCCCGTCTTGTTGAGTTTGTGAGTTTAGACTTCTTGCTAAAATTATAAGGACGTTTTTATAAAACATAAAAATTACTTTAGAAAGGAGAGAATTGACCGGATTTCTTTTTTTTTTTAATTCTCATAAATCTCACATTTCTTTGGATGTGAACGTGGACTCATGCTTTATGGACGGATATGGATATCCGCGGATATATCCATACCCGTAACGGATATACCCGTATCCATACCCGTGAAAATAATAGGGTACTATCTGGGTATGGTATTAGTAAAATTTTCACGGATAGGGTATGGTTTTGGTCTACCCGAGCCGAACCCGATCCATTGACATCCCTAGACACAACATGTTTGTTTCAAGAAAGTCAATTCTCATGAAAGTGAGAGCCAAGAAGATAATTGACAGACATTACTCTCTCCCCCCGAGAAAACATAATCCAGAGGTTTTTGAGATAGAGACTCCCCCTCAATCAACGCTCGGAGCTAATCTACAGAATTGACAGAAACTGATAATTTGAGGTCATGTAATTTCAGAAATACCAAATCATGGAAGGAGAATGAAGAACAGATATTTAGGCATTCCAGATTCGTTTTGAGAGTATAAAAGTGCAAATAGCTCTTGCATATCGCAGAATAGCAGAAAGACTAATATAGACAATTTTTGAACAGGTGTGTCGACCTTGTCTTGTCGGTAGGTCGACTCAGGACCCCTTCACAGAACATAAAAACTAATGAAATTGAATTGTGAGGTCGATGCAGTCTCATCCGTGCGTCGATAGACAAGTATCAGACAGATGGATTTTCAAAAATATATTTTCTTTTTGAACAAAATCTCACTTATTGCAATTTGCAACAATATTGAGCATGCAACTGAAGAACATATACTAGAAATTTATTCAATCTTACTCCCCCTAAGTGTGTGCTTGTTCTCAAATGATCTTTTTGAATTTTTACATTCTATGACATGCAGTAAATTCTGAAAAGACATATGCATATAGAGCAAACTGCTGAAAGTAGAAGCTCCCCCTATCTAAATGCACTAGGAGGTTAAACTAGTCATGCAATATATTCCAGTACAATCAATAGTCTTTCAAGCTATGCATGACAATGCAAGAAGACATGTGCAGATATGAGAGCATATGCAACAAATTTTCAATTCTAAATAGAATTTTTGATTACTAAACAAATTATCCTAACTCCCCCTTAATTATTCAAACTAAGACTCTAATGTTAACTGCACAAACAGTCCCTTGGTACCTGGCGGAGTTACAACCACTCACGCATAGTGGAGATTTTCAGACAGACATGATCTATCCTTCCACCAACACCATTTCATATACCACGGGGCCATTCATATAGCTAGCCTAAGAGACACAATTAAAGCAATCAAACATGATAAAAATCATGAATTTGAACTGACAAGATCAAAAACATGACATGTAACTATTAAGAGGGAGATTATTCACAATCAACAAATATAACAGTAAAACCAGAAACTAGGGTTTTACCAACCACGGGTGCCTTGACTTATTGAACCCCTTTTTATTTTCTTTCTTCCTCCAAGGAACACCTACAAAAAGAATCTCATTTTACACTTTTAGGTACCCAAGAGTTCTTGGGTCCTTGAAAGTTAGTAGCACCTCTAGTGGGTGCTTTCCACATTTTTTGGGCATTTAAGTCATCAAATTTTATCAGAAGACAGTCAAACATATGATACCCAAACTTCCTACAGTAATGACAAGAACCTGAGTATTTCATAGTTTTCTCATGTGCATGATTACTAAATTTCTGCGAATAACCAGGCATGTTACCATTTTTAACATGAAAGTTTCTTCTTCTTTTCTGTTGCCAACCGTCTTTGACTGAGTGGCCAACCTTTCCACATCCGAAACAACAGAAGGATTTTCTATTTGAAAGTACTTTTTGTTTATTTAAAACAGTATTTCTTTTGCATGCTTTCTTTTGATCATTTTTCAAATTTTGATAGTTATGCATCATGTGTTCATGCTATCTACAGTAAAAACATTGAATCTTTGTTTTCTGAATTGCATGGTTTTTATCATAAAATGTCCTAGCATGCATTCTGCAGTCCTTTGGATCATCCTTTTTCATCAAAAAATAATCATGCATAAGGTGACCATGCTTACCACAATAGAAACAACTAACATATGTTTGTTGTGAAGCATGTCATTTTTAATGAGAGTTCCTAGCATGCATATTGGAACCAATGACACTATTTTTCTGTGTTTGCGGCTGATGGTTTTTCTTTTTCTGCATGTTATTCTATTTTTGATTTTTTCTGAGCAGCAAACTGTTTTGGGGTACCGGTTGAAGTACTTGGTTGTTCTGAACTTTAAACAGAAGAAGTAAACACTTAGTGCTCAAATGATTTTTTATTTTCTGGTTTATATCCAAACCCCTCTTTTTGGAAATTTATTTTACTCCCCAAAAGTTTGTCTAAGTTGTTTTTCCCTTTCATAAACCTAGACAATTAATTGTTTGGGTCTGAAACCTGATCTTCTAGTTATGAAATCTTCAGCTCATAGCTTAGAATTTCTTCTTCATATTCAGTTGTCTTATTTTTCAAGGTTTCATTAGCAGCTTTATAGTTTTCAACTTCTTTTTCCAGGGTAGATATTCTTTTTGAATTATCCGAAATCACAAACTTTCCTTTTTCAAAAACTATTAGTCTGTCTGACATGGCAGTATTCAACTGCTTCAATTTTTCACATTCTTCTTTTAGTTTGTCATTTTGAATCAGTTCATTTATTAGGATCTGGTCATCAGACAACACTTCCTATCTATTTTTAGTTTCAAACTTTTTAAAAATTTTCGGAAGTTCTACATTTACTACTCTAACAGCTTCAATTTTTTCAACATACAATTTGTTATGTTCTGCAAGATTTTTAAATTTTTCTTCAGCTTCCTCAATCTATTTTTTGAAATTTTCATTTTTAGATTTCAATTTTTCTATTTCTGAATTGACAGTTTCAAGATCTTCCAATTGTATTCTGAGTTCATCATTCTCAGTTTTCAGATGTTCAACATTTATATTTTCAGAGCCATTTTGACAAGTTGCATTCAATCTCTTTTTTGGGGAATTATTCTCTTTTCTTTGTTTTTCATACAGCTCAAACAATTCTGTATAAGCTTCTTCTCGTTCTTCTATAGAGAAATTTTTGAAGGGAGAGTTACCTCTACATCATCTTCTTCTTCATTAGCCATGAGGCCAATATTCTCTTCTTCCTCTTCACTTGAAGTGCTTTCTTCTTCATCGCTCTAAGTACACACCATACCCTTAGACTACTTTTCTTTTCCCTTGGTAGCTTTCATCATGAGCTCTGGGCATTAATCACGAACATGCCTTGGTTTCCTACAGTGATAACAAACAATTTTGTTAGACTTTTTATTCAAATCAGGTTTAACATTGGAAACTTTGTTTACCTTGAATGCCTTTTTCTTCCACTGGTTCTTAGCTCTTTTCTTTAGGAATTTCTTGAACACTTTAGTGAGAAGAGCCTGATCAAGACATTCTTCTTCCGAATTACTACTAGAAGACTCACTTGAGTCACTCGAATTCTCATGAACTCTAAGGGATATTGGTTTCTTCTTGTTGAAATCTACTGCATTCCTTTTCAGGTTCAGTTCATAGGTCATTAGTGACCCAATAAACTCATCTGATGTCATAATAGACAGAATCTTTTAATCTTCAATTACCGTGGCCTTAGTATGCCACGCTGATGGGAGAGACCTCAGAATTTTTATGACTAACTCACTGTCAGAATATTCTTTGCCATGAGATTTCAAATCATTAGTTAGCTTAGAAAACCTAGCATACATTTCAGAAATGGTTTCACTAGATTTCATCTTGAACATTTCATATTCTGAAACTAATGTGTTGTCCTTAGTGGCCCTTACCTCTGATGTCCCCTCGTAAATCACCTCGAGCCGGTCCCACATCACTTTGGCCGATTTGCATGTTGACACCCTTGGAAATTCCGCAGGGTGGATGGCACATTGCATTGCATTTAGGGTGCTCCATTTTTGTTGGCCCGATTAGGAGGCAATTGAGAGGGGGGTGAATTGATTGCCCACCCTTTTCCATAAACTTTGACAGAATTAAGACAAACCACAAATATGGAAAATAAATCTAAGATGAAGCTTGATTGGAACGATTGAAATTAAAGCAAGCAAGCTCTCACAACTTCCAGGCGTAGAAATATACTCACTCGGAGAGCAATATATGAACGGATAATTAAGCAAACTCTCGTCTCACCATTTCACACTCGTATAGTGAACGAAAAATAAATATGAGCAACCACAAGATAAGCAAACCACGACACAGTGATTTTTTAGGTGGTTTGAATGCACCAAGTGTCGTCCTACGTCCACCCCTCTCACCTCGAGAGGATTTCACTATCAACGCAGCACGACGACAGCAACCACACACACGGGCTCGACGGCCCACACACGTGGGTTCTCGCACGACGACGAGACACCCCACACACACACTCGGAGAAAGCTCCGAAATCATCTAAAGATGAAAGTAGAATGGAAAATACAAGCCTAGTTCTGATAATATCAATCTAAGCACAAAATGACTGAGAGAATGATTAACAAGATGGATCTTCCCCTAATCTTTCAACCAAAATGGAGATGAATGAAGGGTGCCTGAGAATGAAGACATAAGAGAGAGAAGAATGACCCCCTTTGTCGAAAATCACCCAAGCCAAGAGATGGAGGAGAGCATGGACGCATTCGTTCTAGCTTCAAGGTTGGGGTCGAGTGAAGCAAGCTTGGCCGCAGGGTTCTTCCTCCAAGAGCAGCACCGTTCCTCTCCTTCTACCTGCAAGAATAAGATGAACACGTTAAAAGATCAAGTGTATGTTCGATCGAAAGAAGGGGCGGCAATATATACTCCAAGGAAATCAAGACAAAAGAACACAAAAGACCTCTCCAAGCCCCTTTCATACCAAGAACAAAGGTTGAGGGATGCCCTAAGGCTATTCGGGTAAACAACCAAAGCAACCGGATCCATGGATAGTAGGTTTGAAACAGATCCGGAAAACCCGATTGAACGTTCAGAAAAAGTGTCGACTCATGGAGTCGACTCTTATTCATGAATGTTCTGCCAGAACATAGATAAAAACAAAACCCCTGAAACAAGGGTCGACCTATGGGTTCGACACTTTTTACCATGTGTTCTGGCCTGTGAAATTTATAACATTCGTGGTGAAAAGTGTCGACTCATGATGTCGACACTTTTTCACCGAGGTTCTAATTTCACAGTTTTTGTAGAACTTACCTGAAAGTGTCGACCCACGAGGTCGACACTTTTTCCCGTGAGTTCTGCCTTTGCATAATTAACAGAACCCTGGTGAAAGTGTCGACTTCATGGGTCGACACTTTCTGCAAGCGTTCTTAACACAATGCAAGGCAGAAGCTCTGTAAATAAGTGTCGACCCCTGAGGTCTACACTTTTACTGACAGCAGAAAAACATCATAAATCTGATTGAAAATCCATAATATATATACCAGGGTATCGCGATTAAACATGGTGCACTTATAACTCAGATATATACATGGTAAAGCATGATTTATTCATAGATTGAATCCATTCACATTGATATCCAATTGAACATCCATTCTTACCATTGGCCTTCAAGTTTTGAGTGAAGTCTCACAATAAACCTATATTTTCCAGATTTGAACCAATGCCCTTACATCCACTTTGTGAACAACCTACAAGTATGTTCTTACCATCATTTCCAAGATTTGAGACTCAAACCACATCGAACCTGCAAATGAAATTCTCAAATCAATCCATATCATGTAGATTAATCAATGCATCCATTCAATCTTCAACCAAAGCAAGTGGCTACTTTATCCATTCAATTCAATCGATAATGTTAGACTAAACCAAAGCTACTCATTCAAGATTTAGAATTTGAAATTCATTCAACATTCAAGCTTCCTCTTTAACACAACTCAATTGATTGAAGAAACATATTTTCATGCAAAGCCTACATTTATCAAGCATCAATCAATGCAAATCATCATCCAACTCTATCATTCATCAAGTCTCAATTAATTCAAATCACAACAATCTTCGTCAAATTCAGGACATTTTCTATCAAGATCTTCGTCAAAAAAAACCGGGGCCCAACAATCTCTCCCTTTTTGACGAAGATAAAACCATTGAAAAATAACAAGGATTTGCATTAATAATTCAACACTTTTAGTGTCAACACAAAGATTTGCATTCAAAATAGCATTTAAAATCGCATGCCAAATGACATGACATGCAAACACATGCAAACATAATTTCTTATTTCTCCCTCTTTTTGTCAGAGTCAAATAGGGGATTATTAAAGCTATAAGAGTATTGTAGTTAAGCCATAAAATTCACAGTTAACTCAATGAGATGCATATGAAACGCAAGAAATGAGCAGTCAAGCACATATGCACTCATTATGTTATAGGATAGCAAACATGTTCTGTATGAACGGGTTAAGAAATATGCTGTAGACCGAGAACATGAGTTTAATGTGCAATAGTAAAAGAGTAGTGTTTACAAGTAGTGGTACTGCAAGACTTATGAAATATGACTGATTCAAGATGTACATCCGTACAATCACTCCCTAGTTGTATATGTGAAGTATGAGCAATGAAATCTAAATTGTATGGATTTTCAAATTTTCTAAAGAACACAAGTAGGAACTTTTCCTCCCTACACTTTCATACAACGTGCTCAACTTTTGGTAGCTTCGCACAACCCCAAAATTATTTTCATTTTTGAATGACAAGCTGACTAACCTTTTGACACGAGTCATGCCCTTTGTTTCAGGGGCACTTCCCGGTTACTCGGTATCGTCACTTATGATTATATGGATAGGACACTTTTCAATGCGAGTTTCCTCCTTTATTTCAGGGGGGATTCCCGATTTACTTGATGTCAAATCACACTTATTGAATATTTTTGATGAGGCTGACAGCTTTTTCCTCACAAGTCACGTGATTTTCATGTAGGGGCTCCAGAGTCCTAAAATGCGTTGATTGGAATAAGTGAAATCCTTATTAGTTAGAATCATTAACTCACATGTGCAAATTGTGTGAGAGATTGTGTAGAATGTAAGAGATGAATTAGCCTATTCATGGTGATGTCTCCCCCTAAGTGTATGCACCGTTATAGCAAAAACCTCCCCCTTAATATGTGACATGTTAAAACATGTCCTAGTCAAAGCATTTTATTTAGCAAGGGCGTAAGGTCATAGAAGATATCAACTGAAATGTGTAATTTATATACACTCAAGTATTTCAAAATGATGTTTTCAAGCAAGTTGATTACCGGTACGTGGCGGAGAACATAGGTCCAAAGACCACACTCACGCATAATGAAAGCTTCCAGATGGACTTAATCCACCTTTCCAGTGACGTCATTTTATATACTGGTGAATCATGCACACGTAAATGAAGTATATGAATTTATATACATGCGGATGCGAAAAGATGAAAGCATGTATTAGAATCAATTTGTTATTTCTTGAAATATGCATAAAGAGCAAAGCATAAAGAAGTAAAGGCCATGAAAGGACCTCTTATGTGCAAAAGATAAAGCAGTATGAACAGTTTCTTTATGAAAAAGATGAAAAGTGTGTATGTACAATTCAGCTCAAAATATCTAAGTATCTAACCTGCACACTCCTAATTCTCTCCTCAGAAAACAAAATTGTTCAGAGTTCAAAGGTTTTGTGAATATATCAGCAAGTTGGTGTTTTATGTTGACAAAAATAAGTTCAAAATCACCTTTATTTATATGATCTCGTATAAAATGATGTCTAACTTCTATGTTCTTAGTGCGAGAGTGTTGGACAGGATTTTTGGACAAGTTTATTACAGAAGTGTTGTCACACATTATGTGAGTATTTTTCAAACAAAAACCAAAATCCAGCAATTGATGTTGGATCCAAAGCACCCGAGCCGCACATCTACCGGCCGCCACATATTCGGCTTCGGCAGTTGATAAAGCCACACAATGATGTTTCTTTGAGGCCCATGAAACCATGCAGCCCCCAAGAAATTGACAGGCACCGCTTGTGCTTTTTTGATCCATTTTGCAACCAACATAATCAGAGTCAGTGAAAGCATGTAAATCAAATGAATTATTTCTAGGATACCACAAACCAAGGTCAAGAGTACCATTCAAATACCTGAAGATCCTTTTAATGGCCGCTAAATGGGAGTCCCTGGGACAAGATTGGTATCTTGCACAGAGACAAACACTAAAGTGTATGTCAGGCCTACTAGTAGTCAGGTAAAGCAAAGATCCTATGATACCCCTGAAGAGTTTTTGATCGATTTTGTTACCTTTTTCTTCTTCCATTTTCTGTGAGGTGGACATCGATGTTGCAAAGGGCTTGGCAATCTCAAGTTGGAATTTCTTCACAATTTCGTGTGTGTACTTCTTCTGGTTGATGAAAATGTCGTCGTCCATTTGTTTTATTTGCAAACCCAAGAAGAAGTTGAGCTCTCCCATCAAACTCATCTCGAACTCCGCCTGCATAAGTTGGGTAAATTCATCATTCATTTTTGAATTGGAGGCTCCAAAAATAATATCATCTACATAAACTTGAACGATTAATGAATGATCATCACAAGTTTTTGTAAACAAAGTTTGATCTATGTTATCTCGTTTGAAGCCATTTTCAATAAGAAATGAACTTAATCTATCAAACCATGCCTGGGGAGCCTGTTTCAAACCATATAGTGCCTTGTCCAATTTCACGACGTGTCCGTAAATTTCTCATCTTCAAAGCCCGGTGGTTGCTCCACGTACACTTCTTCCTTGATCACTCCGTTGAGGAAGGCACTCTTCACGTCCATTTGAAACAGTTTAATGTTCCTGTGACAAGCATAAGCAAGTAAAATTTTGACTACTTCTAATCTAGCCACAGGTGCAAACGATTCATCAAAATAAATACCAAATTCTTGAGAGTAACCTTTGGCTACTAATCTTGCCTTATTCCTCACAACCACCCCATCTTCACTAAGTTTGTTTCGAAAAACCCACTTAGTTCCAATAATAGGGTGGTCATCAGGTCGGGGCAGGAGGAACCACACCCGATTCCTTTGGAATTGGTGTAGCTCTTCTTACATGGCGAGAACCCAAGAATTGTCATTCAAAGCATCATCTAAAGATTTAGGCTCAATGCTAGAAAGTAAAGCTAAGTTATCGTGAATTTCAACTTCCCTCATTGAAGCCCGTGTACAAATTCATTCATCCACACCGCCAATCACGTTCTCCAATGGATGGTCCCTGTGCGTGGTCTATTGGTGTGGAAGGTTCGGATGTTGCTCTTGTTCCGCTTCCTCCTCTTGTTCCTTTTCTTCTTCTTGATTTGCTGCCTCACCTTGTTTGCTCGACTCTCCCTTTTCAACTTCACCCTCACCTATAACAAGAAAATGATCATCATTTGATTTCCTCATCGTAAACTCATCAACAACAACATGAGGACTCTCCTCGACAGTTAATGTCCTAGTGTTATACACACGGTAAGCTCTAGATGATAGAGAATAGCTGAGGAAAATCCCTTTATCACTCTTTGCTTCAAATTTTTTGAGATTGTCTTTACCATTGTTCAAAATGTAACAGATTGACCCAAATGGCTTAAAATGAGATACGTTTGGTTTCTTACCTTTGTAAAGCTTGTATGGAGTTTTCTTAAGGATTGGTCTTACCATTGCTCTATTTGGGATGTAGCAGGTGGTGTTCACCGCCTCTACCCATAAGTACCGTGGAAGACCATTCTCCGCAAGCATGGTACGCGCCATCTCCACAAGCGTCCTATTTTTCCTTTCGACCACGCCGTTTTGTTGAGGGGTTCTTGGTGAGAAGAATTGATGCTCATACCCCTGCTTCCTGCAAAAAGTATCAAACTCATGATTTTCAAATTCCTTTCCGTGGTCACTTTGAATTTTCTGAATTGTATATCCTTTTTCATTCTGAACTTTAGTGCAAAAATCAATGAAGTCATTGCAAGCATCACTTTTATTTGCTAGATATAAAACCCATGCATACCGCGAGAAATCATCGACAATCACGAAACCATAAAGCTTCCCTCCAAGACTGCGAGTCCTGGTGGGACCAAATAAGTCCAGATGTAACAATTGAAGGGGTTTTTCTTTTGAAACAATATCTTTGCATTTAAAAGATGTGGTGGTTTGTTTTCCTTTATTACATGCTTCACATACCTTTGAAGTTTCAAAATTTAATTTAGGAAGACCACTGACTAAATCATGACGGTTCAACTTCCTAATGACATTAAAACTGGCATGCCCAAGACGGCGATGTCACAACCAAACATCTTCACTCTTGTTGGCAACTAAACAGAGTTTCTTAGATGCAAGTTCATCAAATCAACTTGATATGTATTGTTACATCTCACTCCTATGAACTTAATTTTCTGTGTGTTAGCATCAATGATAGTGCAGTGAGACGACTCAAAAATCACTTTGTGACCCTTGTCACAGAGTTGACTTACACTAAGCAAATTGTGGTGAAGACCTCTAACATGTGAAGCATCCTCAATGCAATGGTTAGGATCCTTACCAATTCTCCCGATTCCGATTATCTTACCCTTGTCCTGTCCTCCAAAGATTACCGTTCCGTTGTTCTTTTCAGCAAGGTCTGCAAAGAGGTGTTTATTTCCAGTCATGTGCCTGGAGCATCCGCTGTCCAGGTACCATTTATTCTCACCCACCTTCATGCAGACCTGCATCAATTAGCAACCATGCTCATTTTGATTTGGGTACCCAAGCAAGCTTGGGTCCCTTCATGTTAGCATTTCCAAGGGATTCATAGAATCTATTGAAAAACATTTCATTATCATATTGCATGAGTTGGCATATATACATATCATGCCCTGTCTTCTCACAATAAAAACATGTGGGTCTTTTCTTACCAAAATTTCTTCTTTTATTTACATTTCTAGAGGTTGAGGGGAAACTTGAGTTAATAGTTGAATTTTTTAGGTGTGTGTGTGAACATTCTCCTTGACAAGATGAATTCTTAATAACATAATGGACATGATTCTTGTTGCCATGTATTGTACTTGGATTCTTCTCAATTTTGTTTCCTTTTTCTCTCAACACTTTTCCATTCACATTTTTCAATTTTTTAAGTTCAATGATAAAACTCTCATTCTTTGCTTTCAAATTTTCTTTCTCTTTCTCACATTCAGTCAATTGAACATGCAACTCTTCCAATTCTTTGTTCAAGAGGTCATGCTTTTCTTGAATTTCTTCTTTTAGTTTAAAGGCAATTTTCTTTTCTACATCTAAGCATGCTATTTCCTCTTCAAACAAAGCTAACTTGGTTTCCAAAGCATCATTACCATTTTTCAAACTTTTAACTTGCATTTCAAGTAAATTGCACTTTCCACATGAATTAGATGAGTGAACAATTTCATGAATCTTTTTCTTTAAGGTCCTATTTTCATTTTTCATTCTTCTATATTTCTCATCTAACTCCTCACATGCAAGTTCCCACTATTCGTTTGAAATGAGCTCTGTGTCAGAAATTACCTGTTCACTGTTGCTATTGGCCATTAGACACATTATCTTCACAACTTCTTCAATGTCTTGCTCCTCATCATCAGTCGTGGGCTCACCTTCGTCGCTCCACGTCGCCTTCATGGCTTTCGGCTTCTTGCCTTTGATGATCTTCCCTTTCTTCTTTTGGAGCTCGGGGCATTCTCCTCGCATGTGCCCCGCTTTCTTGCATTCATAACATATAATTTCGGCGGCCTTGGATGGTTCATTTCGTTGTCTTGGCTGCCTCTTTCCTTTCCTAAACTTCCCACCAAACCTTCTTCTTTGGCGCATGAATTATCTTAACTTCCTCGTCAGCATAGCAACTTCTTCATCGCTGGTGGTTCCCAACGACTCCTCTTGGCTCGAGACACTTTCCGGGAGTGCTTTTAAAGCGACTGGCCTCTTCTTCTTTGGATCCCCTTCCCTTCTCTTTATCACATTGATCTCATAGGTCATTAGTGACCCTATGAGTGCATCCACGGTGAGCATTGACAAATCCTTTGAGTCCTCTATCATGGTCACCTTGGTGTCCCAGCTCGGTGATAGTGTCCTCAATACCTTCCGTACCAATTCCTTGTTTGTGAACTCTCTCCCGAGTGATTTCAATCCATTTGTAATCTCCATGAGACGTGCGAACATATGGGAGATATTTTCTTCATCCCTCATTTGAAATAGCTCGTAATCACGGGTCAGCATATTCGCCTTCGTCTCCTTAACTTATGTGGTACCTTCGTAGATAAGCTTGAGCTTGTCCCACATTTCCTTTGCACTGCTGCACATGGAGACACGAGCATACTCGTTAGGGTGAATAGCACACTGAATTATGTTTAAAGTATTAAAGTTTACAGCGACTTTCTTAATAGCATCATCATCCCACATGTCCTCATCAGGGTGTACAGCATACGGACCATTCCTAATAACAGTCCATATTTCATGACTTTGAGCACGGAGAAACGCAGTCATCTTATTCTTCCAGTAATGATAATTACTGCCACCGAAGAAAGGTGGCCGTTAAATAGAATGCCCTTCGGGCATCATCCCCTTGTTGAGGTTGTTGGCCATTCCTAACAGATCACTCTAAAATAGCTAGGTTTCTAGAAAGCAGAGCCGAGGCTCTGATACCAATTGTTGGCCCGGTTAGGAGGCAATTGAGAGGGGGGTGAATTGATTGCCCACCCTTTTCCACAAACTTTGACAGAATTAAGACAAACCACAAATATGGAAAATAAATCTAAGATGAAGCTTGATTAGAACGAATGAAATTAAAGCAAGCAAGCTCTCACAACTTCCCAGCGTAGAAATATACTCACTCTGAGAGCAATATATGAACGGACAATTAAGCAAACTCTCGTCTCACCGTCTCACACTCGTATAGTGAACAGAAAAAAATATGAGCAACCACAAGATAAGCAAACCATGGCACAATGATTTTTTAGGTGGTTCGGACGCACCAAGTGCCATCCTACGTCCACCCCTCTCACCTCGAGAGGATTTCACTATCAACGCAGCACGACAACAGCAACCACACACACGGGCTCGGTGGCCCAGACGTGGGTTCTTGCACGACGATGAGACACCCCACACACGCACTCGGAGCAAGCTCCGAAATCGTCTCAAGATGAAAGTAGAATGAAAAATACAAGCCCAATTCTGAGAATATCAATCTAAGCACAAAATGACTAAGAGAAAGATTAACAAGATGGATCTTCCCCTAATCTTTCAACCAAAATAGAGATGAATGAAGGGTGCTTGAGAATGAAGACACAAGAGAGAGAAGAATGGCCCCCTTTGTCGAAAATCGCCCAAGCCAAGAGATGGAGGAGAGCATGGATGCATTCCTTCTAGCTTCAAGGTTGGGGTCGAGTGAAGCAAGCTTGGCCGCAGGGTTCTTCCTCCAAGAGCAACACCGTTCCTCTCTTTCTACCTGCAAGAATAAGATGAACACGTTAAAAGATCAAGTGTATGTTCGATCGAAAGAAGGGGCGGCGATATATACTCCAAGGAAATCAAGACAAAAGGACATAAAAGACCTCTCCAAGCCCCTTTCATACCAAGAACAAAGGTTGAGGGATGCCCTAAGGCTATTCTGGTAAATAACCAAAGCAACCGGATCCATGGATAGTGGGTTCGAAACAGATCCGGAAAACCCGATCGAACGTTTAGAAAAAGTGTCGACTCATGGAGTCGACTCTTTTTAATGAATGTTCTGCCAGAACATATATAAAAACAAAACCCGTGAAACAAGTATCGACCTATGGGGTCGGCACTTTTTACCATGTGTTCTGGCTTGTGAAATTCATAACATTCGTGGTGAAAAGTGTCGACTAATAAGGTCGACACTTTTTCACGGAGGTTCTGATTTCACAATTTTTGAAGAACTTACTTGAAAGTGTCGACCCTACGAGGTTGACACTTTTTCCCGCGAGTTCTGCCGTTCCATAATTAACAGAACCCTGGTGAAAGTGTCGACTTCATGGGTCGACACTTTCTGTCAGCGTTCTTAACACAACGCAAGGCAGAAGCTCTGTAAATAAGTGTCGACCCATGAGGTCGACACTTTTACTGACAACAGAAAAACATCATAAATCCGATTGAAACTCCATAATATATATACCAGGGTATCGCGATTAAACATGGTGCACTTATAACTCAGATATATACATGGTAAAGCATGATTTCTTCATAGATTGAATCCATTCACATTGATATCCAATTGAACATCCATTCTTACCATTGGCCTTCAAGTTTTGAGTGAAGTCTCACAATAAACCTGTATTTTCCATATTTGAACCAATGCCCTTACATCCACTTTGAGAACAACCTAAAAATATGTTCTTACCATCATTTCCAAGATTTGAGACTCAAACCACCTCAAACCTGCAAATGAAATTCTCAAATCAATCCATATCATGTAGATTAATCAATGCATCCATTCAATCTTCAACCAAAGCAAGTGGCTACTTTATCCATTCAATTCAATCGATAATGTTAGACCAAACCAAAACTACTCATTCAAGATTTAGAATTTGAAATTCATTCAACATTCAAGCTTCCTCTTTAACACAACTCAATTGATTGAAGAAACATATTTTCATGCAAACCCTACATTTATCAAGCATCAATCAATGCAAACCATCATCCAACTCCATCATTCATCAAGTCTCAATTAATTCAAATCACAACAATCTTCATCAAATTCAGGACATTTTCTATCAAGATCTTCGTCAAAACAAATCGGGGCCCAACAAGTTTACAGTGGATTGGCGGATTTTCTCTCTGGTCTAGCCATCTTCATTTTCAAGAAATACATATGGACTTCGTTCAATGACTCTCCACATCTCATGGCTTTGAGCACGCATAAAGACTTGCATCATGTTCTTCTAGTAAGAATAATTACTACCATCAAAGAAGGGCAGTCTGTTAATAGAATATCCCTCGGCTAGAAAGCTGCGAGGTTGCACCTCATTGGATCTCCCCAGGTCGTTGGACCACATTGTAGGGAACCCACTCTGATACCACGTGTTGGGTGCACAGTAGGATCTAGAGGGGGGGTGAATAGATCATTTTAGCAAATTATGCCGAAACAAAAATTATTCGAACTGGAAACTCAAATAGAGATAACTAGAAATTAATTCAGAGCACTACAACTTAGAAACTGCTCACAGCAGTGAACAATTTTGAATAGAGACTGTAATGCAGAATATTTGAAATTAGAAACACCCCACAGAATCAACTGAAAGATAGACAGATTTAACAAATAACTGGTCGAAATACTGAAGCAATAATCAACCAAACAGAAGATGGCTCTTACAAAGCCTTGGTCGAACACCAGGTAGATGAGTAAAATGTTAAAACAGAAATGAAGTATAACTCAATGAAATAGTGATTAGCAATAGCCAAAAGTGATCAGTCACTTGAATTAGTACGAGGCAGAGGTTTGGGTCCAAAGACTTCCTCACGCAAAGTGTGTTTGAACACACTTTTCGATATACCAGTTGCGACTTAAACAAGAATGCACATCCCTGTGAATGCAGATCGAAGTGAAAGATCACACGCACAAAACCAAACCACTAAACATATGATTTTTAGGTGGTTCAGTCTGCAACCGGCAGATCTACATCCACCCCCCACTCAACTAAGTGAGGATTCTGCTAAAAATAGCTTGAATATCTACTGATTTAGAGCTTCCGGGGACCAACCCCTTACAACTGTTGATTCACAGTTTCAGGGAACCAATCCCACAAACTGCTGACTTACAGCTTGATGAGGAACCAATCCTCAAAATGATGATACACAACTTAAGACGAGAAACCAATCCTCTGAGGAACAGATCCTCACGCTGACACACAGCTTACCTTGAACCCTGAACAGGGTATCAGAAATACAATATAGAAATGCAAAAGAAACAAACAGAAAAACAAGAAGGAAAACAAAAGAGATGTAGATCCAAGGGAGCAGGATGGCTTTGGATTTGATCCACAAGCCAAGGCTTCAATCAGATCTTCAATGGAACTCTGGCTGCACTCAGATTTTTCTACTCATGGACTGCTCTGCAGATTTTTTGAAACAGTCTCTCAAACTCCCTTTCTTTCTTCTTTTTCCTCTCACGGATTTTCTCTCTTCTTCTTTTAAAAAACTCACCTTCAACTATAGCCCAGGCAACCCTCTTCTATTTGCAGCCCACTTCAACAGCACTTCTTCAAAGGTAGAAGGCTTAGTTATATAGAGAAGAAACAGGACTTTTCTGGATGGAATTATCTTCAGATCTGAAATTCTGTTGGTCCAGGTGTCTCACCAGAATATTCTTCTCTAGAAGCCATGTAGAAAGGTGCCAGGTGTCCTTGGATCATGTGCCAATGATTTAAGTTCGAAGGCACTCGATTTACTAAGTTTAATCACGTGTTGCATAGGATTTGCTTAGGTGCGTCGACGCCTTATGTAGATGAGGTCGACGCACAGTTTGGCGTCCCTCAGGATAGCAGTTGGTTTCAGCTTGGTGTCGACTCAAGTTGTACATTGCATCGACTCCACTACCTTGTCAAGTTGCTGATCTGCATGAATATCTCTACTTAGCCTTGTTGCGTCGACGCAACCTTTCATTGCATCGACCCACTTATGTTGCTAGCGTGGTTGCTGGCTTGCTGCTTGAGTCTTGTGCGTCAACTCTAGGACTTTCCTGTGTCGACACCATCTTCTAGTTTCTTTGCATATACGCTGTTGCATTGACTCCATGTCAACATTGTGTTGACACAACACTTGCAAAGTGGCGTTGAGGTGCTTACTGCATCGACTCCATATCATCGTTGCGTCGACTCTATCACTGCTGCAGAGGTCAAGACAAACACGGGTCGACTCTTAAAGTCGACACTCTCTTGAAGTCTGCTGATTTTTCAAAGTACTTTATAGAACTTCATTCCAGCAGAACTAATGCATATCCAATAACCTTAGCCAACTTCATCTGGATATGTTTCCACACAAATAGGATCTTGCACTTGTTGTGCTTGAGGGTCTTCATGAGTTTTCTACAAACCTGTTGATTTAATAAAAGATGTTGACTTCTAGATTGCCAAGTCAACTTGTGCTTCTCCAAGTCGACTTGTGTCTTCTTCTGAACTGATTCTCGTATATCTAACCTCCATGAAACTTGATATCTGAACTTGAACATTTCTGAACTTTCTGAAATAAGTTTATGGATCTTCTTGAAGTAAATCTTGTCAACCTGTTCCTTGTCCAAATTCAGAGATATAAAGTTGATAAAGTTGACATCATCAAAATCATACTAAGGCTCATAAATGAGTCATAGTGTTTGACATCATCAAAATCACCAGGGACATAATATTCTCCCCCTTTTTGATGATGGCAACACTATGAGTCATTATGTGACAATATTAACCAATTTTTGAAACACATTGACGTTTTGAAACTCAATTTTATAAACTCAAGAAAACACAACATATCACAACATCTCCCACAACATCACAACATATCACAACACCTCCCACAACATCACCCCCTTAAAAGAATTAATGACTCATCAAATAATCTCCCCCTTTGACATCAGCAAAAAGAAATACGGTTCGATACCACTTGTGAAAAAAAAGGAGATGATCAGATGAAATCATGTGAAATGAATTTGAAAATTTTTAGGCAGAGTTTTAGACAAAAATAGCAAGGATTTTTGTAAAAGACACATCAAAACCAGGATTGTGAAGTAATTAAGCGGTACATAGTTAATGCATTGGACAGTGAAATTTAGGTCAAGAATTAAGCAAACAGCAAGCAAGAATTGGCCTTGTTACCAATTGAATGAGCTAGCTTTCAGTAGGAATGGACTGTAGTAAACACACTGGCAGTAGACAGAGATGATCTTGAATAAATTGAGTGAAATCATTCTTGCAAGCATTTCAAGCAATGATTTCCAAGTGTAGTATTTCATACGAGTTCTCAGTCTGATACAAATCTCATAAAATAGAATTTACCGAATTTCAGACTCTTCTATCATAGAGCTTCTTATGATGTATTCCTTATTTAACTGCTTGGTTCAAGTTTAATAAATAATGAGCTTATCAATTAAATTCAGTGAAAATTTGTGCACTCAGATTTAATAGAAATGAACCAATTTTTCACATTAACACTCTATTTAACCTCCTTTTATCTTACTCACTTAAATTCAATGACTTCTTTGTGAGTTACCAAAATTAGTATTGAGGTTAAACATTCATGGAGTTTCAAATTGAATTCTTGGGTTCAGCAATTTTTCTTTTCTTTTATCTTTTTGCTACCACATTCTGATTTTTTCTTTTGTTCAACAAATTTTTTAAGAACATTTAAGTCCAGCACATACTTTGTATCTTGAGGATACACGTTGTTTAGATGCCAGTATCCCTAGGTACTTAGTATGACTAACTATCATACTTCAAATTTGAACAGAGGTAGCATTGTCACCTCATGACATATCTCAACTCATTTCATTGATGAGTGAGATATATTTCTCAGTGAACTTACCATTGCTCTGTCTTGATTTTTATTAAAGTTTCTGTAGAGTTAACAGTGGCACCTCATGACACAGTCCACTAAACTTCAAAGGTCAAGAGACATGGTTTCTCAATGGACCATTGGCATTGCTCTGGCATTTGTTACCCTTAGGAATTTTTTAGATGACTCAAATGTTTAAAGACAATACTTAATGTTCAGTTTCTCAACCAAAGATGCCATGATTTTTAGAACTTTCAGATTTTAGAAAGTTATCCAGGACACAACATGTAAAAGGCTGGTTGAGGTCTATTAGATCTGAACACAGATATTTTCAACACATTTATCTCTAAACTCAATGAATTCATTAAGCTTAAATCGGCTTATTATTTTGGACAATCATAAGACTATATAAAAAAAGATTCCTAATTTAGAGTCTATTCAAGTTTATGATCTTGGTACATAGATTGGAATCTTCCTGACATTAATGTAATTCAAGGAATTTTAACAAGCAGATGCCAATCATGCAGCAAGCAGAAGTGTTTCAAAGAAGTTTATAATCACTAAAGCAGACAGCAGGTATATGTATGTTTCAAGAAGATCAATTCTCATGAAAGTGAGAGCCAAGAAGATAATTGACAAACATTATTCTCTCCCACTAAGAAAACATAATCCAAAGGTTTTTGAGACAGGGACTCCTGCTCAATCAACGCAGGGAGCTAACAGATAGAATTGATAGAAATTGATAATTTTAGCTCATGTAATTTCAGAAATACCAAATCATGGAATGACAGTGAAGAACAGATATTTAGGCATTCCAGATTGGTTTTGAGAGTATAAAAGTGCAAATAGCTCTCGCATATCACAGAATAGCAGAAAGACTAATATAGATAATTTTTGAATAGGTGTGTCGACATGGTCTTGTCGATAGGTCGACTAAGGACCCCTTCACAGAACATAAAAACTAATGAAATTGAACTGTGAGGTCGATGCAGTCTCATCAGTGCATTGACACACAGGTATCAGTTAGATGGATTTACAAAAACATATTTTCTTTTTGAACAAAATCTCACTTATTGCAATTTGCAATAATATTGAACATGCAACTGAAGTATATATACTAGAAATTTATTCAATCTTACTCCCCCAAAGTGTGTGCATGTTCTCAAATAATCTTTTTGAATTTTTAAATTCTATGACATGCAGTAAATTTTGAAAAGACATATGCATATAGAGCAAACTGCTAAAAGCAGAAGCTCCCCCTATCTAAATACACTGGGAGGTTAAACTAGTCATGCAATGTATTCCAGTATGATCAACAATTTTTCAAGCTATGCATGACAAAGTAAGAAGACATGTGTAGATATGAGAGCATATGCAACAAATTTTAAATTCTAAACAGAATTTTTTATTGCAAAACAAATTATCCTAACTACCCCTTAATTATTCAAACTAAGACTCTAATGTTAACTGCACAAACAGTCCCTTGGTACCTAGCGGAGTTACAACCACTCACACATAGTGGAGATTTTCAGACATACATGATCTGTCCTTCCACCAACACCATTTCATATACCACTGGGTTGTTCATACAGCTAGCCTAAGAGACATAATTAAAGCAATCAAACATGATAAAAATCATGAATTTGAACTGACAAGATCAAAAACATAACATGTAACTATTAAGAGGGAGATTATTGACAATCAACAAATATAATAGTAAAAGTAGAAACTGGGGTTTTACCAAGCACGAGTGCCTTGAATTATTGAACCCCATTTTATTTTTTTTTCTTCCTCTAAGGCACACCTGCAAAAGGAATCTCATTTTACACTTTTAGGTACCCAAGAGTTCTTGGGTCCTTGAAAGTTAGTAGCACCTCTAGTAGGTGCTTTCCAAATTTTCTAGGCATTTAAGTCATCAAATTTTATCAGAAGACAGTCAAACATATGATACCCAAGCTTCCCATAGTAATGACAAGAACCTGAGTATTTCACAGTTTTCTCATTAGCATGATTACTGAATTTCTGTGAATAACCAGGCATGTTACCATTTTTAACATGAGAGTTTCTTCTTCTTTTTTGTTGCCAACATTATTTCACTAAATGGCCAACATTTCCACATCCGAAACAACGGAAGGATTTTCTATTTGAAAGTACTTTTTGTTTATTTAAAATAGTATTTCTTTTGCACGCTTTCTTTTGATCATTTTTCAAATTTTGACACTTATGTATCATGTGTCCATGTTGTCTACAGTAAAAACATTGAATCTTTGTTTTCTGAACGACATGGATTTTATCATAAAATGTCCTAGCATGCATTCTGCAGTCCTTTAGATCATCCTTTTTCATCACAAAATAATCATGCATAAGGTGACCATGCTTACCACAATAGAAACAGCTAACATATGCTTGTTTTGAAGCATGGTCTTTTTCATGATAGTTCCTAGCATGCATATTGGAACCAATGACACTACTTTTCTGTGTTTGTTGCTGATGGTTTTTATTTTTCTGCATGTTATTCTGTTTTTGATTTTTTCTGAGTAGCAAACTGTTTTGGGGTACCAGTTAAAGTACTGGGCTATTCTGAATTTCGAACAAACGAAGTAAACACTTTGTGCTCAAATGATTTCTTATTTTCTTGTTTATATCCAAGCCCCTATTTTTTGAAAAATTTATTTTACTTTCCATAAGTTTGTCCAAGTTATTTTTCCCTTTCACAAACCTAGACAATGAATTGTTTAGGTCTGAAAACTGATCTTCTAGTGATGAAATCTTCAGCTCATAGCTTAGAATTTCTTCTTCATATTCTGGTGTCTTGTTTTTCAAGGTTTCATTTGCAGCTATATAGTTTTCAACTTCTTTTTCCAAGGCAGATATTCTTTTAGAATTATCCAAAATCATAAACTTTCCTTTTTCAAAAATCATCAGTCTGTCTGACATGGCAGTATTCAGCGGCTTCAATTTTTCATATTCTTCTTTTAGTTGTCATTTTGAATCAGTTCAGTTATTAGGATATGGTCATCAGACAACACTTCCTGACTGTTTTCAGTTTCAAACTTTTCAAAAAATTTCTAAAGGTCTACATTTACTGCTCTAATAGCTTCAAATTTTTTAACATACAATTTGTTTTGTTCTTCAAGATTTTTGATTTTTTCTTCAACTTCCTCAATCTATTTTCTGAAATTTTCATTTTCAGATTTCAGTTTTTCTATTTCTAAATTGACAGTTTCAAGATATTCCAATTGTATTCTGAGTTCATCATTTTCAGTTTTCAGATGTTCAACATTTACATTTTCAGAGCCATTTTGACAAGTTACATTCAACCTCTTTTTCAGGAATTTATCCTCTTTTCTTAGTTTTTCATACATCTCAAACAATTATGTATAAGCTTCTTCCCATTCTTCTATAGAGAAATTTTCGAAGGGAGAGTTTACATCTACATCTTCTTCTTCTTCATTAGCCATGAGGCCAATATTCTCTTCTTCCTCTTCACTTGAAGTGCTTTCTTCTTCATCGCTCCAAGTACACACCATAGCCTTAGGCTTCTTTTCTTTTCCCTTGGTAGCTTTCATCATGAGCTCTCGGCATTCATCATGAACATGCCTTGGTTTCCTGTAGTGATAACAAACAATTTTTCTAGACTTTTTATTCAAATCAGGTTTAACCTTGGAAATTATGTTTACCTTGAATGTCTTTTTCTTCCACTGGTTCTCACCGCTTTTCTCTAAGAATTTCTTGAAGTCTTTAGTGAGAAGAGCCTGATCAAGGCATTCTTCTTCCGAATTACTACTAGAAGACTCACTTGAGTGTCACGCCCCAAACCGATAGCAATGGAACGTGTCGTTTGCTCGGAACGTGGCATTTAAATAGTCGTGTCAATCAGAACTTAGTCAAGACAAGATATAATTTGAACAAAATAGAATTTCATTCCAAATATAAGTTTATTACAGATTGGACCCAATAAAAGAAAATGACTCAATAAAGGAAAATTTACAATAGACTCATGACTGGACTAATCTTGACATAGACATAAGGTAATAAGACTAGGTGGTTCATCTAGATGTTGGAGCACTATTCACTCTTGCCCTTGCCCATCTTGTTCGTTCTCACCATCATTAAGGTCGTCACCTGAAAAATATTGAAAAACACTAGGTGAGCGAACGCTCAGTAGATCTTAATATCTCAAGCTCCAAGCAAGCTTTAAGTAATTAACAATTTAACATGGACATGGAAGTCATGTAAGGTATCGAAATCGATAACTATAATGGCACGAGCTATATCGATAATTCAGAGATAAATTCAAGATCTATAATTCAAGAACTATAAGGAATAATAAACAAGATGATCGATACTTTCAAGAGCTATAAAGACAATAGATATACCAAACCATGATTTGGAGATATCCAAGAATAATCATAACGGGATAGTAAGCAATTTCAATAAGGTAATTCAAGAGTGTTCATGATGAGACAATAACAATCACTTCACTAAGGTACTTGCTGTTGAGTAGTGGATAGCGGATCTAGAGGGGAGGGGTGAATAAATCTGCCTCTCTTTTCGCAGTGCAACCCTCTTTAAAGCTAGATAATGATAATAGCAGTGGAATATAACTAGCTTAACGAAGGACACAACGATTTACTTAGCAAGATGATTACTAATATATCGATTCGAACCTAAGCATGCATCTAGAACGAAATAATCACACAAACAAACCACAACACATGAGATTTTAAGGTGGTTCAGACTGAATCCCTAGTCTTATGTCCACCCCTCACCAAATCCGGTGAGGCTCCACTAGTGCCACGCACTAAGTCGCAAATCGGAAAGACCTCTGATGACCTTCCTACTAATCACGGGTAGGGACGTCAACACCGCAGATCGGACAACTTTCGATTACCTTCCTACTAACCATCGGTAGGGATGATCCTCAGTTTCAAATATTTGAATGAAATGGAAAGAGAACAAACATGAAAACACTCAAACAAGATGTAGAATATGCTCAAGGAGAAAAGATCTTGTCTGAGATTCGATGTTGATCAGCAACAAGGGCTTTTTCTCTCTTGCATAGACTCCTCTTGATTCACCAACAAGGGTTCCTTCTTCTTTGCAAATCAATCTTCTTTGAATCTCCTTCTTTGAATCTCCTTTGAGTTGATGTGAGAGATAATGGATGTAGCCTTGACTCTTGATTGCTTCTACACCTTCTTGGAGGTTGATGGCTTCAAAAATAAGCTTGAATCACCTTGGATGGATGAAGAACTCCAGCCTGAAGCACTGTTCACGGAGGTGCTACAGTACCCGTGAATCACCTCCTCTAGTCTCCCTTGATCTCTCTTGTTCCAATTGAAGCATTAAAATTTCTAACCCCTCATGTGTTTATTTTATACCATTTGAATGGTCCTTGGACATCCCCCAGACCAGATCCACAATTCATGGGGGATTGGGTGACTTTGGGGTTAAACAAATACAGGGAAAGGGGCTCTTCTCGAAGTGGAAAACAAAGTCAACATTTGTTGGCTCGGGGCTGGCGGTCGACCGGAGCCTTCTGGCGGTCGACCGCTATTGAGAAAACATGTAGATATTTCATCCCTGGAAATTATGGTCGACCGCTACTGAGCTGGCGGTCGACCGCCACTGAGAGAGCTGCAGGCTGTGAGCTGCTGCCAGGGGCGGTCGACCGCCCCTGGGCTGGCGGTCGACCGCCAACTGGGCAGACCCCCGGGTTTCCCGGTTCGGTCCGTTAACCCGTTAGCTCAATCGCTTAACTCCTTTAGCATCATGTTCTCATCTGTGGCATCAACCTTGACAGTTTTGAAGGTGTCAACTGAATCTTTGACCTTGGGTTCTCTTGGCTATGCTTCATTGTACATTGACCTTGGCTATGTGAAGTGTTGAATGTGAAGTGTCAACGTTTGCTTGAAGAAGAGATTTGCATCCTTGCTTGGGCACGATCAATGAGCTTTCATTCTTGCCATCGTCACTCAATTTCTTGTCCATTCATTGGCATATCTGTCATGAACAAACATCACGTATGTCAGTCATATGAGATTTGTCAAACATCAATGACTTATAGTGTTCAGCCATTATCAAAACCAAGAATATCAAATAACTCAAATGACCACAGGATGATGTCCAATGACTCAAATGACTACAGGGGCACAATATTCTCCCCCTTTTTGATGATGGCAATATTGTGAGTCATTATGTGGCAGCAATATCTAAAATGGCAAAATGTATAACATATGCGACATGTGCAGCTCAAGATCCATGATAATTAAAGCATGTGAATGCATATATGAACACAACGTATATGAATGAATGCGGATATGTATGCATGAACGATCAAAGCATATGAATGCTATGCAATTATGCAAACCCCCATCAACACTCATACACAAAGCTCACAAAGGTTTCTCCCCCTATGACAACCATCGTAGATCGACAACGCACAACTCTTACAAAGGACTCACACAAAGAGGTTTCTCCCCCTATGACAACCCTCGTAGATCGACAACGCACAACTCTTACAAAGGACTCACACAAAGAATTCTCCCCCTTTGACAACAGCAAAAAGGGAGGGATAAAGTAGAGAAGGCTACAAAAGTCTGAGAGACCAGAGCTGAATGGAAGTGAAGAGCAAGTCATTATATGCAAAACTGAACCAGACCGTGAGCAATATATATATGGTGCAAAGCTAATGAAATCCGAGATCAACAGTGGAGTTCGAAAAGTAGCTACATCCAAGGTTTAATAGAAATGAACAAAAAATGCATATCATGGCAGTGTTTAACCTTCCCTTGTCTTATATATCCATATTTAATAACTACAAAGGGAATAACACAAAAACTATTATGGAGGCTAAACATGCATGAGTAAAGCATGGAATGTTATGAGTGCAGGAAATTTGATTTTCAATATCTTTTGAATTTGAAGGCACTTGACTCATATTTTGCGAGCAATCAAGTCTAGTACATGCCTCCTAGCAGTAAGAATACACGTTGTTTAGACGCCAGTATCCCTAGGTATTTAGCAATACTGACGGTTATGCTTCAGAATGAATAGAGATAGCAAAGTCATGTCATGACATATCCAATCTCATTTCTTTGATGAGAAGATATATTTCTCAGCAATTATGCCAGTGCTCTGCCTAGAGTCCCAAAAATAATTAAGACAGAGATAACAGGGGTACATCATGACATATCATTTGTCACTTGATTTGATGACACGACATGTTTCTCCGTGCAATAATATCATTGCTCTATCAAATGGATTTCCAAGAATTCCAGCTCATCAAGATGTTTAAGAATAATACTAAGCCTGAGTGTATCACCAAGATGGTCATGAATTTTAAATTTTTAGATATCAGGATAGTCATTCAAAGCACAATATGTAATCTCTAGTTAAGGTCTATTAAAACCACAGAACATAGATGATTTCAGAACAAATATTTTAGAACTTCAAGGAAATCATTAAATCTGAACAATTTTCATTGGATGGACAATCATCAGGGCATATAATAGAAAGCTCTTACGCCGTAGTTCTGTCAGTCTCATGATCTCAAATCAGACTATAAGCCATTGAAGTTCAGATTGCAAGAGATTAAGAAAAGCAACAAGACTCCCCCTAAGGATATGCAATGAATGCACTCAAGGAGTTATGTTTGCAAGTGAAAAGACAATTGTCAAGGAGAGGTTAACTAGAATCATGCAGGGGTTGACCTAGTCAGACATGAAGTTGGCAGAGATGAAATGCATGACCCAACACATGGTTGTACACTTATTACTTTCAAAAGAATGAAGATGAAATATATCCATGAATACTTCAAAGAGACAACTCCCCCTTACTATATGGCCTGTATTCGACAGTGACGCATGGTACTTGGCGGAGGTGAAACCTCACGCATATTGAGTGCTTCTGGATAAGTATAGCCTGCCTTTCCATACATCAACATTTAATTTACCATGGCCATGCAAGAATGATGTTACACAAATCATGCAATGCATCGTGAACATGAATTCAATTCATTATTATGCATCATGACTACATGGAATGCCACACCATATGCAAAATGACATATTTACACATAAATAATGCATGTAACACCAATCTGCAAAAACACACACTAAATTGAATAAGATCATCATTTCAATTTTTATTGGCCTGAGGTCGGCAAAGACCAAGCTCCCTTTTGAGTGTTGAAAACCTGTCATTACACAAGGGCTTGGTGAAAATATCAATAATTTGATTTAGAGTATCAACAAAATACAGCTCAAAATTTTTCTTAACGACCTCATCTCTAATGAAGTGATGCCTAATCTCAATATGCTTAGTCCTAGAGTGCTGGACTGAATTTTTTTCAAGGTTGATAGCACTAGTGTTATCACACAGAATCGGGACACAACCAAGATCTACTAAGTAGTCTTGGAGTTGGTGTTTAATCCACAACACTTGGGTGCCACAGCTCCTCACAGCAACATATTCTACCTCTACGGTTGAGAGGGCAACCGAGTGTTCTTTCTTAGAGGCCCAAGAAACTAAACACCCGCCCAAAAACTGGCAGTAGCCACTAGTACTTTTGCGATCCAGCTTGCATCCAGCATAGTCCGCATCAGAATAAGATATAAGAGATAAGTCACATGATGACGGATACCACAATCCCAAATCTTGAGTGCCGGCAAGATATCTAAGGATACGTTTGACAGCAGTCAAGTGAGATTCTATAGGACTAGCTTGAAATCTAGCACAAAGGCATACACTAAACTGGATATCTGGTCGGGATGCAGTTAAGTAAAGCAAAGAGCCAATCATACCTCTATAGATCTTTGCATCCACTAATTTATCATTTTCATCCGAATTCAGTGATGTTGTGGTGCTCATAGGAGTTACAATTATTTTGATGTTTGTCATGTCAAATCTTTTCAGCAGCTCCTTGATATATTTGGCTTGACTTATGAAGCACCCATCTTCTCCTTGGTTGACCTGCAAACCGAGAAAGAATTGGAGTTCTCCCATTAGGCTCATCTCAAATTCGCTAGTCATGAGGTTAGCAAATTCCTCACACATTTCAGATTTAGTAGAACCAAACACAATATCATCAACATAAATTTGAACAATCAAAATGTTCTTACCTTGCTTCTTGGTGAAAAGTGTTTGATCTACCTTACCTCGTGTGTACCCTTTCTCAATGAGGAATGAGCTTAGTCTCTCATACCAAGCTCTTGGTGCTTGCTTCAGTCCATAAAGTGCCCTGTCTAGCTTGAATACAAAATCTGCATGGTTAGTGTTCTCAAAGCCAGGGGGCTGCTCAACATAGACTTCTTCTTTGATCAAGCCATTCAAGAAAGCACTTTTTACATCCATTTGATACTGCTTTATTCTAAGGGAGCATGCAAAGGCAAGTAAAATTCTGATGGCTTCGAGTCTAGCAACTGGGGCATAAGATTCATCAAAGTCTACCCCAAACTCTTGATTATACCCTTGAGCCACCAATCTAGCCTTGTTTATTATTATCTTGCCATCCTCACTGAGTTTGTTCCTAAAGACCAATTTAGTGCCTATGACAGATTGTGATGAAGGTCTAGGAACAAGATGCCAAACTTTGTTTCTCTCAAACTTGTTTAACTCGTCTTGCATTGAATTTATCCAATTTTCATCCTTTAATGCCTCATCAACATTCTTGGGTTCAATCTGGGAGACAAGAGCAAGTTGATATAATTCTTCCATAATTTTAAAATGTGACCTTGTTCTAGGTGGGTCATTCAAGCTACCACTGACATTTTCTAAAGGATGATCCTTAAGAATTCTAATGTTTGTAGAATCATTACCTTCTCCTGGAGCTTGATCCCTTGCATTACTTGATTCAGCTAGGTCACCATCTTCTCTTATTTCTTCTTGTGGAGGATCATTCTTTTCCTTCATGCTTAGGAATTCCCCATCTTCATCATTTTTCCTTTCAGCAACTCATAAGGAGTCTTTTTGGTATATGGCCTTACCATAGAGCAGTTGATAATGTAACATGTCGAGTTTACCGCTTCAGCACAAAATTTTCTTGGGAGTTGCCATTCGGCAAGCATTGTTCTTGCCATCTCTATGAGTGTTCGATTCCTTCTTTCAACTACACCTTTTTGCTCCGGGGTTCTTGGTGAAGAAAACCGGTGTGAAATGCCTTCAGCCCTGCAAACATTATAAAAGTCAACATTTTCAAATTCACCATCATGATCAGATTGAATGTTGGAAATCTTAAACTCACCGTCTTGCTTTATCTTTATATAGAGTGCCTGAAACTCATCAAAAGCATCATTTTTTCGTGTGAGAAAGAAAACTCATGTAAACCTAGAGTAATCATCCACCAAGACATATCTATATTTTCTACCACTTAAACTAGCAGTTCTGGTTGGACCAAATAAATCCATATGAATCAGCTCAAGTGGTTTAGATGACATGTTTGCAGATCTAGCCTTGAAGGGTTTTCTTTTTTATTTACCTAGGGCACATGCATCACACAATTTGTTTTCTTGTTTACAAGAAAGTTCAGGCAACCCATTCACCATTGAATGCTTTAACAGTTTATGTAAGACATTGTAGCTAGCATGACCTAGTCTACGATGCCATAACCATGCAAGTTTAGATTTTGGTGTAACAAGATAAAGATTTAGTGAGCAGGATCATCTAAGTCAATCATGTAAACATTGTTGACTCTTTTTCCAGAAAATTTTACCTTGTCAGATTTTGGTTCAAGGATTCTACATTCATGAGAGTCAAACAACACTTTGTAACCCTTATCACAGAGTTGACTTATGCTAAGCAAGTTATATTTCAAGTCTTCAACTAGCAGCACGTTACAGATGGAGTTGGAGAGGTTCTTACCTACATTACATGTTCCAATGATTTTTCCTTTGTTGTTCCCTCTAAATGTGATGTATCCTCCTTCCTTTTTCTCCAAGAGCAAAAATTTTATTTTATCTCTAGTCATGTGTCTTGAACAGTCGCTATCAAGATACCACCTGTTATGCATGGCTGCAAGACACTCCTGCACAAGCAATTAAGCAATTGTGTTTGAAACCCAACCAAATTTGGGTCCCATCAAACTCTTCAGATTTTCAAAACATGAAACCATTTCTTTTGGAATCTAAACCTTCCTAGCATTCACGTTTTGTTTGCTTCGAGCAGGGATTTGATTTTTCTTTTCAGCTTTGACATTCACTTTTTGTTTAGATGCTCTTTGTTGGATTTTGTGGAAATTTGAGGAAGTTTGCTTCTTAAAACATTGAGGCCATTGGTTGGTTTTGGGTTGAAAGTGATTATTTTGCCACCTACGGGATTGAGACTTATAAGATTGGTGAACACATGAATCACAATTTCCCCAGAAGTAGGGTGGTGTTGGCCTATATGAATGTGTAATCCAGTTATGGTGATATCTGGAAGATTGAGCATGTAATGGCCAAGGAAGTGTTGACATGTGCTGCGGGGAATGTCGACCTTGCTTAGGCTTTTGAACAGACTTTTTGGGAATTTCAGTGACTGCCTCTTCAATCTTTTCTTTCCCTTTCTCCTTTTGTTTTTGCTGGTTTTGTGTGAGAGTTGTGTTTGAGGTGGAAGCTTCGGAAGATGAAACAAATGTGACAGTTTTTAACCCAATTGGCCTTTTGTTTGTAGGTTCAAAACCTAACCCTTCCTTGTTGAAGTTTATTCTGTTACCTAGCAATACATCTAGGTTTTCTTTTCCATTCACAAATTTTTCTAAAGATTGTTGTTTGTCCTTCAACTCCTTTTGTAGGTTTTCAATGTTTTGCAGGAGTTGAATGTTGACTTGTTTGATAGCTTCATACTTCTCATTGCTTAATTTGCTATCCTTTTCATAAATTTACATTTTGAGCTTCATGCTGTCAATCTCATTTCTCAAATCTTCATTTTCAATTTCCAAGTCAGCCATTTCTTTTCTTCCTTCCTCCAAGTTCTCAATCATTTTCTTAAGATCTTCAATTTCAGTTTCAAGTAGAGCATTATTATCATTCATATCATGATCATGCACAAAGAAGTTAATTTTCTTTTTTAATGATTTATTATCCTTTTTGTACATGTCATATTTTTTCATGAGCTGTATATATGCTTCCTCCCAATCATCAAGTGTGTAATTTTCAAATGGAGAGTTTACCTCAGTTTCTTCATCACCTCTGGCTATGAGACAAAGATCTTCCTTTTCCTTGTCCGAGGAGCTAGTTCCACCATCACTTTCTTCCTCATCACTCCAGGTGGACACCATGGCCTTGTTCTTCTTTTTGCCCTTCCATTTGTCAGCCTTTTTGAATCTGTCAAGACAATCAGTCTTGTAATGCCCTAGTTTGTTGCAAGAATAACAAATAATTTTGTCAGATTTCTTAAAGTTTTCAGAATTAGATTTGAAACTATTTTTTACCTTTGACCTTCCTCTCATAAAGCTCTTACCTTCCTTTCTCAGAAATTTTCTGAACTTACGTGTGAGCAAGGCTAAGTCATCCTCATCTCGCTCACTTGCCGAATTCTCACCTTCATCAGAAGTGCCTTGACCACTGGGTCCTGCTTTAAGAGCTAGGGGCTTTTTCTTAGGCACCTCAACCTCTTTGTTCTTAAGGTTGATCTCATAGGTCATCAATGACCCAATGAGTTCATCTACCTTAGTAGTTGCGGGATCTCTCGATTCTTCAACCATGGTAACCTTTGTGTGTCATGCGGGAGTCAATGATCTGAGAATCTTTCTCACAATTTCTTGTTATGAGTATTTCTTTCCTAAATCAGTCAGACTATTAGTAAGCATAGTTAACCGAGCATACATATTTTGAATTGACTCATCAGGCTTCATGCGGAACATTTCATATTCATAAACAAAAATGTTGGCTTTTGTTTCTCGTACCTGAGAGGTTCCTTCGTAAATTACCTCTAACTTGTCTCACATTTGTTTTGCCGTTGTGCATGTAGGCACCCTTGAGAATTCTACTGGATGGAATGAGCACTGCATGATGTCTTTGGCACTCCAGTTGACAGTGGATTGTCTTATTTGTTCTTTGGTCCACAAATCCTCATTATCCGTAAGCTTATACGGACCTTTGCTGATCACTCGCCAAAGTTCATAGTCTTGGGCACGAATGAACACCTGCATGCGATGTTTCCAATAAGGATAATTAGTTTCAGTAAAGTAAGGAGGCCTATTCACAGAATGTCCTTCAGGTAAGAAACCTTTGGACGCTAATCCACCATTTCCCTCAAGGTCGTTGGACCCCATAATGAGATATTAGGCTCTGATACCACTTGTTGAGTAGTGGATAGCGGATCTAGAGGGGAGGGGTGAATAGATCTGCCCCTCTTTTCGTAGTGCGACCCTCTTTAAAGCTAGATAATGAAAATAGCAACGGAATATAACTAGCTTAACGAAGGACAAAATGATTTACTTAGCATGATTACTAATATATCGATTCGAACCTAAGCATGCATCTAGAACGAAACAATCACACAAATAAATCACAACACATGAGATTTTAAGGTGGTTCGGACTGAATCCCCAGTCCTACGTCCACCCCTCACCAAATCCGGTGAGGCTCCACTAGTGCCACGCACTGAGCCGCAAATCGGAAAGACCTCCGATTGCCTTCCTACTAACCACAGGTAGGGACGTTAACACCGCAGATTGGACAACTTCCGATTGCCTTCCTACTAACCACCGGTAGAGATGATCTTTAGTTTCAAATATTTGAATGAAATGGAAAGAGAACAAACATGAAAACACTCAAACAAGATATAGAATATGCTCAAGGAGAAAAGATCTTGTCTGAGATTCGATGTTGATCAGCAACAAGGGCTTCTTCTCTCTTGCAAAGACTCCTCTTGATTCACCAACAAGGGTTCCTTCTTCTTTGCAAATCAATCTTCCTTGAATCTCCTTCTTTGAATCTCCTTTGAGTTGATGTGAGAGATAATGGATGCAGCCTTGAACCTTGATTGCTTCTACACCTTCTTGAAGGTTGATGGCTTCAAAAATAAGCTTGAATCACCTTGGATGGATGAAGAACTCCAGCCCGAAGCACTGTTCACGGAGGTGCTACAGTACCCGTGAATCACCTCCTCTAGCCTCCCTTGATCTCTCTTGTTCCAATTGAAGCATTAGGGTTTCTAACTCCTCATGTGTTTATTTTATACCATTTGAATGGTCCTTGGACATCCCCCAGACCAGATCCACAATTCATGGGGGATTGGGTGACTTTGGGATTAAACAAATACAAGGAAAGGGGCTCTTCTCGAAGTGGAAAACAAAGTCAACATTTGTTGGCTCGGGGCTGGCGGTCGACCGGAGCCTTCTGGCGATCGACCGCTCTTGAGAAAACCTGTAGATATTTTGTCCCTGGAAATTTTGGTCGACCGCTACTGAGCTGGCGGTCGACCGCCACTGAGAGAGCTGCAGGCTTTTGTTGACACCCATTTTTTACCAATAAGTTGTGTCGTTTCTCTTACTCCCATCCTATTGATGCCTCGAATTGTCCATCACTCGTTGGGGCTATTTTCAGGTATATTTTGGGCTAGTTTTATGGGTTACCTCCCTCCTTGGTTAGGTCCAAGTCATTTCGGGGCTTAAATGGGCCTGGGTTCTGGTTGATTGGGCTTTTTCTATGAGTTTCAACGTCCACATGTATGTACGGTTCACCTACGACCGCTCAATCCATGTGCGGTTAACTACGCGCCGTCCATATATTTTTGGAACATTTTGGCTGATTTTCTGAATTTCCACCGTCAAGCATTTATGCGGTCCTAATCAAGCCGTTCAACATAATGGACGGACTGATTATGACCGCTTATATCTCAGAGTCCTACGCTTGGTAATTTTCTCAGATAATTATCCAAGTAATTGAATTATCACCGACAATGCTAGAACGGTTTGTCGTTGGCCGCTCTACATTTGAACGGTCTCAATGGAGCCGTTCTTCTATGAGAGTCTAACGGCGGGCATTTCGGTCAGTTCGAGGGATAATTGGGATTATTTTCTATTTATTTTGAATTTCCACCGATGGGTTTGGACGGTTAGTAGGTGACCGCCTATCCTGTTGAGCGGTCTATCGTAAGACCGTTCATCCCGTCGACTGTTCAATTTTAACAGATTTTAATCCTTTTATCCATGGTTTTATCCCCAACTTCTTTCATCAATTTCTCCGCGGATAATCAACCATTTTGAGTGCCATTTTGACTGGATGAGAGATAATTCTATTATCTACGATTTATCTTGAATAATCTCATCCCGAAAATGGCTCTAAACCCTAGTTTCGGGGCTCGCTTTCTAGGCACTGTGCCGGACTTTGAAAGAGGGGGGGAGATTTTGGTCGACGGCGAAGCCCTACCGCATTCTTGAGCGACCTAGTACCAAGGAGGGAGGATTTCTACGTCCATACAAGCCTCCGATCCAGGGAGTAGTCGATGTTTAGAGTCGTTTGTGTTTTATAGCTTTCGTCACTGTTCATTGCATGCATTGCTTTCTCCGTACGTCCTCCTTCATTTTTTTCATCACCATGCACACATCCACCTGTATTTTTGACACCCTAGGAGTTTCAAACCCCCCAGGTATCCCCCTTTCCATTTATCTATGTTCATCTATTACTATCTTGACATTTACTAAACCATTTATTTCTAATCTTAGTGTTATTCTTGTGTCTTTACATTATTTTGCAGGTCAGCACTTCATCAGCACGAGGCCCATCCCCTCTGGCCGACTGGAGAGGGTGGAGGTGAGCCCTTTCGCAACTTCTGAGGTGGTGGACTTGAGTGGTTCCTAACTGCCCGTTCAAGAAGACGTGCGGCTCTTCCTGCACCGCCCGTCCTCTTCTTGCGGTCTACTTCAAGCCGTCCATCCTCCAGGAGCGCTTCCTCCCGCACGTTCTGCAGCACCCTTAGGCGGTCTATCGTAACACCGCGCGTCCTATAGGCGGTTCTTCATCAACCGTGCATCTTCCCAGTGCTGCAGCTAGGCGAGTGTCTCCCCTTCCTTTCCAAAGCACAGTGTGTTCATCCCGTCCGGTGCTTTGGTGGCGATCACGGTCACTTTCATTTTCCATTCTCCTCTTGCTATTCTTCACTTACTCATCGCATGTTGATTTATTCATAGCATATCTTCCTTTAAGTAAGAGGAGAAAATATATCTACACCCTTCTTTTGTGGTGATCACGGTGGGACACCTAGTGCCCATCGTGCTTGTGATTTGCTGACCCCTCTTTCATTGTGTTAGTCCCCTTTTGGAGTGATTGCAGGTTAAGTTGCATTTTCTGCCTTCTGGAACGTGAGCGGTTCTCACAAAGCCGTTCACGCTTTGGGTGGCTGATCATCCACCGTCCTTCCCTACGAACAGCGCCAGTTCTCCTGCGAGCGTCCTGTCATAGACGGCCCCCCATCGACCGTCCAAATCGTAGAACGGTCTGTTCCTAACCGTCCATATTTCTAGCACATGTATGCTTCTGGGTGTTCTGACTGTAGGTACACGGTTTGTGAGGATCCGCTCCATAGCTTACGCGGCTATATATAGACCGCACTTCTTGGTATGTTTCTCATCTCTGCCGTCCTTCATTTCCAGCACTCTGTGATTCTTTTACAGTTATTTTGTAGTTCTGTTGCTCCCTAGATTATGCGGTCCACCCCAGACCATTTATCTTATTGTGCGGTCTCCCACAGACCGTCCTTCTGATGCCACAGTGCACCCGAGGTTGCTTTGATTGCCATATCTATATTGTCTTTGTCCTCCTTGGTGCCATCCATTGATCTTCCCCTGCTTATATGTTATTGCTGTCTACTTGTTTTCATCGTCGCATGTTTATTTTGGTCATTGGTTGTTAGTTTATAGGTTAGATTTTGCATGCACTCCGGTGCACATAGGACTCATGCATTTCATTCACATCCAGCTGCATTCCTACCGAGGTAGGGTTTCCTCTCGTCTCCATACTCCTTGGAGCTGACTAGGGGACCTTGCTGAGGACCTCCGTAAGCCCCCGTGAGCCGTGGATTCCTACACGGACGCCGGGCAAGTTGTACCATACCACTCCCCAGTCTAGGGTCTGCATTCGTGCGAGAGAGAGTCCTTTAGAGTCTGCCAGTTCTCCATTCTCACCCTATTTAGGTACCTTGTGGTAGAGTGAACTCACATTTTAATTAATCCACTAAGGTCCTAAGAGAACTTATAAAAATCTTCGCGCATCATTTGGAATTTCTTTGGCTAATTGGTTGATTCTTTTCTCATCTCTCTTCTCCATTGTATGTTGCATAGTGTCGTCATTCGCATCTTTTGGTCAGATTAGGCTCATTAGGTCTAGTTCATCTTTGTGTGTCTCCATTTAGCTACATTTATCTTAGGTTCATTCCCATCCTTATATTCATTTGAAATTCACTGTATAAAGTCTCCATTCTCCCCATGGAGCATTTTTCCCTTGTACCTTATGCCTATACCCCTCCATCTTCTTACCCCCATATGGATTCCTCTTCCCATGCAGGCCCATCTCCTTATTCTTCTATTGGACCCTATTCTTTAAACGGGCCTTCTTATCCCGCCGTTGCTGCTGTTAGCCCAGTCAATTCTCATCCCATCATTCACAATTCCTCCAGGCCATTGCATTCCTCCATTCCTGGAATGGGCTTTCCTTCTTCTCAGGTTGGGTCCCCTTATCCGACCCATCATCATTATCCTGGTTTAAATTCACCATCCCTTGCTCAGGCTAGCCCATATCCTTCTCGGACTCTCCCTACCGAGGAGATGTTCGCTCAGGCCCAACGCCAGCTTGATGAATTGCAACGCCGAATCAATCCTCAAACTTCTTCGGATATCCCACTTCCCTTTCGAGGTCTTCAACTCCCACCGCGTTCACAGATTCTAGCTTATCGTCGCTATGGTGGAGTTGGTGACCCCTACGTGCACTTGAAGGAGTTCCTATATGAGTCGGCCTAGTTCCAGCATGATCAACGGTTGATGGCCTATTTGTTTGGCCTATCTTTAGAGGGCTCGGCCAAGGATTGGTTCTTCACGTTACCGCAAAAGTAGATGATGAATTTTCAAGCCATCTAAGCAAGATTTATTTAGCAGTACCAGGATCAGGTTGGGCCAAGATATTCTATGGTTGATCTGGTCCAAGAGAAGATGAAGCCCGGCGAGGAATTCTCCACGTTTGCCAACTGCTGGCGTCACCTAGTTGCGCAAGTCCCTCGGCATATTCCGGAGGGCGAGCAGATCAAGGTGGTTATTTCTAATGCAACGCCCGAGCTCAGGTGCATCTTAGCCCTGAATGATATTACATCCTGGCAATAGCTTTACAATCGAGCCCGCTTCGTTAGCCAACAACTCCTACTTTCCTTTGACCATGAGTCTCCTCCACCGTCACCTTCTACATACACTTTCCCTCCGCCATTCACCATAAGCCAACCCTCCACTACATATCCCTCCACGAGTCGGCCTTCCGCTCCCCCACACCCCTATACCTCTATGTGCTCCACCGCATACCAACCCTCCACGAGTCAGCCCTCCGCTATTTCATCTCACCATACCCCTCCACCTCCGGTCAAGGAAACACTATACCCAGAACGGATAGATGCCGTCCATTATATTCCCGCTCCCTCCACGCCTCCACATCATTCTTTCCCTCCGCTTTCACCTACGCAATCCCCCTTACCTACGCAACTTTCGCTACCATCCCCACTACCTTTTCACACCCCCCGGCATCCACCTTGCCCGAAGCAGGCTTCTCACCCCCCATTGCCGGAGTCTTTTACAGACATTTTCAGGGCTTTGATGGCCGCTCACTCGTTGCCACTCCCTCCGATTGTGCCTTGCCAACCTACGGTCGGGAACTTGCTCCAGTTCTATGAGTTCCATCGTCAACAGGGGCATGTGGTGGAGAATTGCTCCGAGTTCTGGGAACTTGTTTACAGTTTGGAAAATAAGAAGATGATTGATTGGGCTGTCATGTGCCAAGTTATTTCAGATCTAAGCAGCAAACAGCAACAGCAGCAAGCCGAGCCGCCTAGGCAGCCGTCTCCACGTCAAGACCAGGGGCACCCTGGTGTTTCTTCAGTTGATAAGGTACCTGCTCCGTTACCCACTTCCTCCTCTATCCCATCTCCTCCACCACCTTTACCTACCCTAACCTCCGCTCGGGCAACCTCTCTTTCACCCTCCGTTTCCACCACCACACCTGCTCCCAATGCCTCTCGACGTGTTGTAAAGATACGTCGAAGAGCGCCACCACCCGTCATTTCCTCCACTACGCCACTACCTTCCTCTCCTCCTTGTTCCCTACCCCTACCTTCATCCACATCACCCCCTTTGTCACCACCTTCTCCACCCCCATCTTCGCCGCCTCCATTAGCCACGTCTCCATCATCACCTTCTCCATTATCCCCATTACCGTCACCACCGTCTTCATCTCCTTTCGCAACGATCCTTGTTCCGTCACCTTCACAACCATCACCTTCACCGATGCCGCTCCTTTCACCATCATCCTCTGAGCCCGAGCAGGCCGACCCTGAACCCATACCTCCATTTTCGCCTTTACCTCCACCCATGCCCCTCATCATCAGTATCCCCCCATCAATTGCACCAACGCCACCCGCACCCTTCAAACCTCCTCCTTCTAACCTCCCTCTACCAATTCCCACTTCACGGAACAGGTACAAGCTACCTTTGGTGCCCCTCGGGTCTAGTCCCTAGGGAGATCAAGAGCCAAGCAGGGTTTTGATTGTGCATTTCAAGATCCCGGATGTTATTCCCCGCATGCCAGTCCGAGTCCTAGCCCTTTGCTGTTTTGGGAACCAAGAGCCTGCATTTGCTCTGAAGACGGTTGCTGAGAAGAGTTCCTTAGCACTGGTGCCAGCTTCTTCAGAAGCGAGGCCGGTGGCAATCTCTTTGCTTACCGGAGAATTCACTATTAACATTGTTATCACCCCTCGCTTGATTGCTATTCAATGCACTGGCCCAGAAGAGTTTTCTACCCGGATGGTGCTAACCCACACGGCTGCCAAAGGTTTAATAAAGTCAGCATTCAAGGGGCAATGGGCCATGTTTTCTACATTTTCCAAGGACATTCTGCACGTCTTATGTAGTCTTCCTCGGTTTATTGGTGAATCGGCCACGTCAACGCCACATATCACCCTCCCTCAGTTCCGTCTAGTACTTCTAACAAGGGAGTTGTGCTTCATGTCCGGTTGCCAAGTGGAGTTGCCGAATCTTATGCTTCTAGTGCCGACGGATAAGACTCCGCTGTTTCCCGATGTTCATCCCAAGGAGTTAACTGTCCTGGAATGTCTTTCTGAGGTTAGCGCCGCACAACTAGGGCAACCATCTCGATGAAGCTGCATATTCACGACCGAGTCAGGCCGTCTGTCAGATGGGCCCGTTATTTGAGAAAGTATTGCAAGACAAGAAGCCCGAAGGCCCGAGTCCACGCCAGGCGGAGTTGTTTCAAGAAGATTTCAGCTAAGAAGAGGTGACGATGTAAGTTCAAGGGCCGTTAGTTGTGCATTTGGGGGTCCCCTTCTTCCTCTCCTTCTTCTATCCATTCATCTTTTCTTTTGCTCAGTTCTTATCCGTGGGTGGTGTACCTTCCACCGTATGACCATATTTCTACCATCTTCTCCTATTCTCACCATTCTATGCATCGGCCTATGTCCTCCTCTTCCCCTAATCCAGGGGCATCTTCTGGTTTTCCTCCCTGGATATGTCCAGATTTTGCTTCTCATCCTCTTCCCCCGACTTTGATGGGGATTCCTTGCGCTTGTTCCCCAACAATGTTGGGTGGTTTTTCTGATCCTTCCCCGACTTTATCGCGTGTTTTCCATTTCTATTCCCCGACCTTGTCGGGTGTTCATACATTTTCTTCCTCGCCTCTAGCGGGTGATCGCTACTCTTTTCCTCCGACCACATCGGATGGTCATTCTCCTTATTTCTTAACTTCACGGTTATCTTTTCATCGTCTTTCTATTCTTTCTGTCTCACCCTTTCGGGGTCATTACCCTTTTTCTTACTGTTTTCGAGGCTTTAGCCCGCCTTGATCTCAGTTAATCCCTGGTTATTCTGTACTTGGTTCCTTGTTATCAGGGCCTCAGTGCCTTAACGAGGGAGTTCTATCCCTCGTCTCTCTTCCTTTTTTATCCCTTCTTCGTCCAGTATGAGGTCTGCCACTCCTCTATGTCGAGGAATCCAATCCTTTGCTCTCCTTTCATCCTTTATCCTGACAAGCAAGGAAAACAAAGTTCGCACTCCTCAAAGCTGGATGATCGAAATCGCTTTAGGGTGTCAGTTTCCACGTCATGGATTTGCAAAGGTATCTTTTATTTTGTGCAAGAACATGTTATCATTGCTATTACTCTGTTATTTCTGCACGCGCTTATAATGTTGGTTCTTTAAAACATGGCTGAGTGGCCTTAGGCTTTAGTTAGTTTGCTTAGTCAAATAAGGCCCTTCTGCAGCATCTTTGGGTTAGTGATAGCTCCGCGCTGGGAGTCTAGTTTCCTTCCCTGATCGTTGAGGGTGACCTTTGAGTATGGGTTTTTCACACACAACACGGCGAGCCATAGCTGACCCCTCTAGTGCAACAACGTTGCTGCTTTGGCCATACTTTGGGTATGCACAAAGGTCTTTTCTTTTCTCTGCTCGGCCAAGTGCAGGGGCAAGAGATGGATGGATGAGATGACCAACCTAGGCGCTTCCTAATATGGGAGAGGTCTCAAATAGGGGCAGTCTTGACCCTTAAAAATGAGCTTTCATGCTTTATCTGGCCAATAAGGGCTACCAAAATGAGAAAATGAATCAATGCAAAATTATGAATCAAAGGGATGGCAAGAGTGGCAGTACAGTTCCCCGCGGGACGTCATGAGCCCGGTCGCATGCGTGCTTGATAAATATGGGTGTAAAAATCAAAGACACAAAGTCCCAGCGCAACAGACTATCTCTTTGAGGGGTAGTGCCCTAGAAGGAATTCAAACATTGATATCTCTCATCCTGCACAAAGCTTGTCTTTAATTATTCTTCCGTTTCTCCCCCTTAGGCTGGGTTGTATCCCGGGTATGGCCTTAGTAGGGGCACCGTTCTTTAGAGGCAGTTGGTTGTGGTAAGCCACCCTCACATGCACGCCCTGCTAAAGGGAAGCCTTTAATGAAAGGGGTAGGAACGACGATCCCTAGCCAGTAGTTCGAGCCTGTCTTTGGGTGCTGCGGATTGCTATTGTCAAAAATAAAAAATGAGATATTGTCAAAAATCTAAAAAAATGAGATATTGTCAAAAATCCAAAATAATGAGATATTCCCAGAAATTCAAAAAAAATGAGATTCTCAAAAAATGAAATATTGTTCAAACAAAACAAAAAAAAATCAAATATTTTTAAAATCTAAAAAAATCAAGAAACCTGAAAAATCTAAAAATATTAATCTTTTTATTCCTTTCTATTTGTTTTGAGAATAGATATGTAATCTGTTTGCTAAGTGTGCAGGTTGTAGGTACCCAAGCTTTCCTTTCTCCATATTTTACTCTACCTCATGTCCATATCTTTGATCTGTTCTTTCATTCTTCGATCCACTCTCTCGATATGTTCTGAAGCTCATGTCCTTCTCAGCTTTTGTTTGCAATGATCATATCTTTATGAGAGGGCTTTGTCTCACGATTATGAACCTGGCGGTTCTGCTTCATTCTGATCTCGAGTTTTGATTGAAGTGCGTATTTGTTCATGTCTCTTTTATCCCACCGTATCTTTGTCTCGTGTCCATGTCCCACTGTGTTGTCCCACGCTTGTTATTTTGTTCCTCACCGCATGTTGTTAGTTATCTTGCACATGTCGATGGTCATTTTTCCATGTTCCATGTCTTGTCCCAACCATGCGATCCATCATGTTCTTATCCCAACCGTGTGTTGTCCCGCCGATTGTTGTCGACTCGCTCCATGTTCATGCATACGTATGGTCTGTTTATGCCTTTGCATATGTGCTTGTTCATCTTGTTGTGTTGTTTTCCATTCATCATGTTATGTCATGTTATTTGTCATTATGTTAATCGCTTGTTTATCTCATTTGTCTTATTCATGAAAATACATAAAAATCTGAAAAAAGAAAAGCAAAAAAAAAAACTTGCCGTTTCACCTACGCAGGTAAGTCAGGTATGGCCTTCTATCCTTGTCACCTTTATTGCATTATTATATGGTATTATACTATATTATCTCGAGAACCAGTTGGTTATCTACGTGTTCCAAGATTTGACGTTCCCCTTCAACAAAAACGATGATGATCTAGGTTCACGTATTTAATCTTCGGATAGGCCGTTAGGTTGGGATGTCATGGGGAGGATGGTTCTATCCTGCACGCCGTGGTTGCAGATGGTATCTTGACTCTGATGTTCCCAGCTTAGCAATATTATTCTCGAGTATTTTATATTTTAATCTTTCTTTGCATTCGTTTTTACGATTTCTTTTATTTTAGCCCAGCATGCATCATACGCATCCTTTTGAGCTTTCATGACCCATGGTTTGCTTGAAGAATGTCCCATCAGTAATGGTCAGCTGTGCGTTCAAGTGCTTGAGTAAGAGGAACTAATTCCACTCTGAGTTGGAATGTTCTCTTTGGTCAATTCGTTTTGTTTGGTTGATTGAAAGGTCCCCGTCTGGAGTTTCAGCCTGTTTCCTTTAATTTTGATGCCTGCTTTTGTGGCCTCCTCATTAGACCGCGAGATTGTGTCCCCCATGAGGTTGGTCTTGTCGGTTTATTTCATCTAGTTTAGTTCCTCCAGACTGGTGTCTCTTTTGGTTTAATCATTCCTCGCGTTTGGTTCAGAGTTTTCCGGAAGATTCCTGTCGCTTGTTGGTAGAAACGGGTGTTGTTTTACCTTAACGCCCGCTTTTCAGTCCGCTCCACTGCATTTTCGCTTCACCTCCATGTTCCATGTCACTTCCGCTTCACCTCCGCTCGCTCCCCTGCAAAGAGGACGTTAAGGAGGCGCATCTGTTGACACCTATTTTTTGTCGATAAGTTGTGTCGTTTCTCTTACTCCCATCCTGTTGATGCCTCGAGTTGTCCATCACTCGTTGCGACTATTTTCAGGTGTATTTTGGGCTAGTTTTATGGGTTACCTCCCTCCTTGGTTAGGTCCAAGTCATTTCGGGGCTTAAATGGGCCTGGGTTCTGGTTGATTGTGCTTTTTCTATGAGTTTCAACGTCCACATGTATGTACGGTTCACCCACGACCGCTCAATCCATGTGCGGTTAGCTACGGGCCGTCCATATATTTTTGGAACATTTTGGCTGATTTTCTGAATTTCCACCGTCAAGCATTTATGCGGTCCTAATCAAGCCGTTCAACATAATGGACGGACTGATTATGACCGCTTATATCTCAGAGTCCTACGCTTTGTAATTTTCTCAGATAATTATCCAAGTAATTGAATTATCACCGACAAGGCTAGAATGGTTTGTCGTTGGCCGCTCTACATTTGAGCGGTCTCAATGGAGCCGTTCTTCTATGAGAGTCTAACGGCGGGAGTTTCGGTCAGTTCGAGGGATAATTGGGATTATTTTCTAATTATTTTGAATTTCCACCGACGGGTTTGGACGGTTAGTAGGTGACCACCTATCCTATTGAGCGGTCTATCGTAAGACCGTTCATCCCGTCGACTGTTGAATTTTAACAGATTTTAATCCTTTTATCCATGGTTTTATCCCCAACTTCTTTCATCAAATTCTCCGCGGATAATCAACCATTTTGAGTGCCGTTTCGACTGGATGAGAGATAATTCTATTATCTACGATTTGTCTTCAATAATCTCATCCCGAAAATGGCTCTAAACCCTAGTTTCGGGGCTGGCTTTCTAGGCTCTATAAATAGACCCTAAAGGCCGGACTTTGAAAGAGGGGGGGAGATTTTGGTCGACGGCGAAGCCCTGCCGCATTCTTGAGTGTCCTAACACCAAGGAGGGAAGCTTTATACGTCCATACAAGTCTCCGGTCCAGGGAGTAGTCGATGTTTAGAGTCGTTTGTGCTTTATAGCTTTCGTCACTGTTCATTGCATGCATTGCTTTCTCCCTACATCCTCCTTCATTTTTTTCATCACCATGCACACATCCACCTGTATTTTTGACACCCTAGGGGTTTAAAACCCCCCAGGTATCCCCCTTTCCATTTATCTATGTTCATCTATTACTATCTTGACATTTACTACACCATTTAGTTCTAATCTCAGTGTTATTCTTGTGTCTTTACGTTGTTTTACATGTCAGCACTTCATCAGCACGAGGCCCATCCCCTCTGGCCGGCTGGCGAGGGTGGAGGTGAGCCCTTTCGTAACTTCTGACGTGGTGGACTTGAGTGGTTCCAAACTGCCCGTTCAAGAAGACGTGCGGCTCTTCCTGCACAGCCCATCCTCTTCTTGCGGTCTACTTCAAGCCGTCCATCCTCTAGGAGCGCTTCCTCCCGTATGTTCTGCAGCACCCTTAGGCAGTCTATCGTAACACCGCGCGTCCTATAGGCGGTTCTTCATCAACCGCGCATCTTCCCAGTGCTGCAGCTAGGCGAGTGTCTCCCCTTCCTTTCCAAAGCACGGCGTGTTCATCCCGTCCGGTGCTTTGGTGGCGACCACGGTCACTTTCATTTTCCATTCTCCCCTTGCTATTCTTCACTTACTCATCGCATGTTGATTTATTCATAGCATATCTTCCTTTAAGTAAGAGGAGAAAATATATCTACAGCGGTGAGCTACTGCCAGGGGCGGTCGACCACCCCTGGGCTGGCGGTCGATCGCCATTTGGGCAGACCCCCGGTTTTCCCGATTCGGTCCGTTAACCCGTTAGCTCAATCGCTTAACTCCTTTAGTAGCCCGTTTTCATCTGTGATATCAACCTTGATAGTCTTGAAGGTGTCAACTGAATCTTTGACCTTGGGTTCTCTTGGCTATGCTTCATTGTACATTGACCTTGGCTATGTGAAGTGCCGAATGTGAAGTGTCGACGTTTGCTTGTAGAAGAGATTTGCATCATTGCTTGGGCACGATCAATGAGCTTTCATTCTTGCCATCATCACTCAATTTCTTGTCCATTCATTGGCATATCTGTCATGAACAAACATCACGTATTTCAGTCATATGACATTTGGCAAACATCAATGACTTATAGTGTTCAGCCATTATCAAAACCAAGAATATCAAATAACTCAAATGACCACAGGATGATGTCGAATGACTCAAATGACCACAGGGGCACAACACTTGCTCATATGAGAGCATAACATATAACTATCACTTTGTAAGATTGGCCGTATACATTTAGGAGTTCAAACACTTGAGTATGTCCATCACTTGTGGAAATGTTATAGATCAATTTAGCTATCTTTGGTGCAATGCCACACCCAATCAATCATGATATCGGCACACGTTTGGACTTTACCTCGCCCCTAGGATCATATCAGGACCCCATATTTTATATACTAGCATTGAATGTCATTTTGTTTGGACCCATAGCCCCCTTTATGTCTAGACCAATTCCACTTAAAATAATGCCTAAAGAATTCCAAGGATCAAGCATGTAGGAATAATAGGGTAGATTCATGAAATTCAAGGACAGAACTACAGACAAGATGGCATGGAGATATTCTCTACAAAACCATGACAATTATGAAAACTAGGATGAAGGGCGTCCACTCAAACGGCCACGATTTACAGAATTTGTGCTCACTGTCGTGGTCGCCTATTCTGTGAACAACACATGCTTGAAGAAATATCGCCCATGCGTACGGTCATTCATTCAAGAATTGGCGACACCTATCAGGTCGCGGGTTTAGTAAATAACGACGACTGTCTGTTTGCTAATTCAATTAGCGCCCAGATGGCTGTCGCTATTTCAAGATAGAAGGCAGGGCTAGTCATAAAGGCCATGATAGCACTCCATGAGGGCTAGACCACCATGTTTCTTAAGAGTGACATGGCTAAAAGGGTATCAGGGTTTTGAGGGTACAACCTGCTCGGCTGCCATGAGGGAATCCAAGGCTAGCGAAGGCTTACGGAGGTCCCAATGAGGAATGTATCGGTTCAAAGGAAGGAATATCCCGTGGAGGGTCCAATCATCACTGAGAGTTAGTGTGTAAATGATAGAAACCAAAAAAAAACCCCATCTACGGATGTGAGAAGAGAGTGTCAAAAGACTCGCGATATGGGTCAGAAAACGTGATAAAACTGAGAGAGAAGAATTGACGCCTTATCAAAGGTTGCTATATCAAGAAATTGCGGCTTCCTGAGAGGTCGCTCAATCATATATTGACAGTAATCCAATTTAAATTACTCAGAATTAGCGACTCTATGAACTGGCGCTAATTCTTGTAATTTTCTAGAACCGATATAATTTAATTACAATTGGCGACAGTTTACAACAGTGCCCTATCTTTAAATAACGTCTACTATAAGGTCGCAAAATAATAATTTCCATATATTTCATTTTACTAATTAGTTTACAAATCAACGCCACAATACAAGGTCGCTTATTCTTTAAATAGCGACGAGGAGACTGTCGCTCATTCTTTATCTAATGCTACGCATCGAGCAGGTACATTTTTAGACACATGAGACTATTCATAAATTTGGAGTTCACATAATCAAGAAAGTAAAGACATGAATAGATAGAGAAAAATATCAGGATTCCAGAAAAATGCATTACATGATTTTTAGGTACATGGTCCCATGGTTATTGAATTTTGAACATGGTGTAATTATTATTTATCTAAATGAATTAGCGACAGTTGTACTGTCACTGATTAACTAGCGCCCGTTTGTGCGGTCGCAATTTATTGTGAATAGCGGCCGTGCAGTGGTCGCTAATTCTTTTTCATGCCGTAACAATTCCAGACGATCAAAAATCGCATTAAACATGTTAGATATACATGCAGGAAGCTCATGAAGGAATATACATGCTCTACTGATCTATCATGATAGTTATCTTGAGTTTTGCTTGGGAGATTGCCTACATTTCGACGTTAAGCGGATGAAGAAGATGAAGTAGAAGGAAGAAGAAAGAACACAGCAGAAGTAAATAATAGTAGTAGCCCACAGCAACTGCGGCAGGAGAAGAAGAAGAAGAAGAAACCTTGCTTCTTCTCCACAACAACAGCAGCAGTTGCAGAACGTTCGGACGTCGACGCAGCAGACCGGCAGCACAGCAAGAGCACGATGGCTCTACCATTGTCGTAGGGTTCATATTTATAGTGTTTAAGGCCTTAAAAGTCTGACGGGGAACTAGCAATCCTAGTGGCATATAATTTCCCTATGTAACCATCCTGATGGAAATCGAAATTGCCCATGCACATCTTTTTCCAAAATTGCAGCCGCCAATACCAATCCTGTCAACCCTAAGCCCATGCAGGTTTCGAACGTGATTAGGTTCTTTAGTATAACCCCAAGACCCTGTTATAATAGTATTTTAGGTTTATACTCTTAGAAGCCCATTACTAAGGCCCATTTAAACATATACATATATATCCTTAAAAGTCCATTGTTTATTATAAGGTATAATGGTTCCTACGTTAATGGCTTTTACCATACAGGTTTTATTGAGGAATCCTACTAAACCATTTAATTTTAAGGCCCATTAGTTCCTTTAATAGTAGATGCCCTTTTGAAAATTTATCTATAACTCATTTAGAAATATAAAGGCCCATTATCGATTTTAGTTATTTCCACTTTACATATATCAAAATTTTTATTCTCCATAATTATTCCATGCCTAATGTTTATAGTTATTTTTATTTATTCCGTATTTAAATTTTCGGGGTGCTACACCCTCCCCAACTTAAAAGAATTTGGTCCCCAAATTCACATGATTTTCTTTTCCATAATAGTGGGGTACAATCACCATATTCCAAACATGTGTTCTACCTAGATCCATTCTCATAGCATGTTAAGTACTAAGATCACCATATCCAATTAATTATGAATATGATGGTTTAGAGTTACCTTCCAACGCTTGTAGCTTGCCTTGTTGTCTTGGTCCACCTTGTTGTTGTTCTCGTGGCGCTTGCTCCTTTAAAAGTGGACAACGGGTGATCCTATGATCTTCACTTCTATAATGGATACACCTCTCAAGCTTGTACCAACACTCCTCCGGTTGGTGACCTCCTTTCTTGCAATGCTCACATCTGTTCTTGGTCGGGACAACTTCTTGATCATCATTCTGGGGTTTCTTGTCCTTACGGGAGCCGTTACCTCCATTGAACCTCTTCTTTCTGTTTACGGGTTCCTTGTTCTTGGATGCATTCGCTATCTCCTTTTTGGCAATTTTTCCTTTGATTCGTTCCATCATATCCACAGCATCTTCTAATAATTGTGCCTTCCTAACCATCTCCGTGTAAGTTTGAATTTCTAAGGGAGTTAACTGAGGGAGAAGCTTCACCTTCAAACCATTCATAAATCTCTTTACTCTCATCTTTTTCGTATGGACTAAATGTGGTGCATATCGGGCCAATCTAGAAAACTTCGCTTCATAGTCCGCTACTGATAGACTACGTTGTTTTAGTGCCGCGAACTCCATTGACTTCTTCTCTCGGATCCTTTCCGAAAAATATTTCTCATTAAAGTGTTCTAAGAACTCATCCCATGTGACTTAATCGTTGGGTAAGATCGCTTCCACGGATCCCCACCATGCCTGAGCATCCTTTTCTAGTTGATAGGTTCCTAATAGTACCTTCTCTTGGTCAATACATTACATTACCCTGAAAGTTCTCTCTATTTCTTACACCCAATCTTCCACCTCATCCAGGTCGATAGACCCACTAACCTTAGGGGGATTCATCTTTCGGAACTTCTGATGCAAATCCCCAGCTCCATGTTGTGCTCCACCTTATGCAACTTATTGTAGTGCCTGAGTTAACCCTTGGATAGTATGCTGCATTTCTCTCCATTGAGCTCTCTCGGTAGCCATTTTAGCCTACATAACAAGTTCTGAATTAATGATTACTCATATCTTGACATTAATCTAGCGTAGATGGATCATATTTTATTGGTTAGCCCATAGCTCTACCCAAATCTCATGGGATTCCTATAGGATAACCGACAAGGATAACTCGATCTATAACTTGGACTTAACGACCTAGGGATTTAGAAAGCATAGGCTCTGATACCACCTTCTATCACGCCCCGAACCGATAGCAGCGGAACGTGTCGTTTGCTCGGAATGTGACAGTTAAACAATCGTGTCAATCAGAACATAGTCAAGATAAGATATAATTTGAAAAAAAATAGAATTTCATTCCAAATATAAGTTTATTACAAATTGGACCCAATAAAAGAAAAGGACTCAATAAAGGAAAATTTACAATAGACTCATGACTGGACTAATCTTGACATAGACATAAGGTAATAAGACTAGGCAGTTCATCTAGATGTCAGAGCACTCTTCACTCTTGCCCTTGCCCATCTTGTTCGTTCTCACCATCACTAAGGTCGTTACCTGAAAAACATTAGAAAACACTAGGTGAGCGAACGCTCAGCAGGTCTTAATATCACAAGCTCCAAGCTAGCTTTAAGTAATTAACAATTTAACATGGACATGCAAGTCATGCAAGGTATCGAAATCGAGAACTATAATGGCACGAGCTATATCGATAATTCAGAGATAAATTCAAGATCTATAATTCAAGAACTATAAGGAATAATAGACAAGATGATCGATACTTTCAAGAGCTATAAGACAATAGATAGACCAGACCATGATTTGGAGATATCCAAGAATAATCATGATGAGATAGTAAGCAATTTCAATACGGTAATTCAAGAGCGTTCATGATGAGACAATAACAATCACTTCACTAAGGTGCTTGCTCCTATGAGAGCATAACATGTAACTATCACTTTGATTGGCCATATACATTTAGGAGTTCAAACACTTGAGTATGTCCATCACTTGTGGAAATGTTGTAGATCAATTTAGCTATCTTTGGTGCAATGCCACACCCGATCAATCACGATACCGGCACACGTTTGGACTTTGCCTCGCCCCTAGGATCAGATCAGGACCCCATAGTTTATATACTAGCATTGAATGTCATTTTGTTTGGACCCATAGCCCCTTTTATGTCAAGACCAACTCCACTTAAAATAATTGCCAAAGAATTCCAAGGATCAAGCATGTAGGAAAAATAGGGTAGATTCATGAAATTCAAGGACAAAACTACAGACAAGATGACGTGGCGAAATTCTCCACAAAACTATGACAATTACGAAATCTGGGATGAACGGCGTCCAGTCAGACAGTCGCGATTTACAGAATTCGCTCCCACTGTCGTGGTCGCCTATTCTGTGAACATCACATGCTTGAAGAAATAGCACCCACGCATACGGTCGTTCATTCGAGAATTGGCGACACCTATCAGGTCGTAGATTCAGTAAATAACGACGACTGTCTGGTCGCTAATTCAATTAGTGCCCAGATGGCTATCGCTATTTCAAGATAGAAGGCAGGACTTCTCATAAAGGCCACGACAGCACTCCATGAGGACTAGACCACCAAGTTTCTTTAGAGTGACATGGTTAAAACGGTATCTGGGTTTTGAGGGTACAACCTGCTCGGCTACCATGAAGGAATCCAAGACTAGCGGAGGCTTACGGAGGTCCCAATGAAGAAAGTATCAGTCTGAAAGAAGGAATATCCCGCAAAGGGTCCAATCATCACCGAGAGTTAGTGTGTAAACGATAGAAACCAGAACAGAAACCCCATCTACTGATGTGAGATGAGAGTGTCAATAGACCCACAATATGGGTCAGAAAACATGATAAAACTGAGATAGAAGAAATTGGCACCTTATCAAAGGTCGCTATATCAAGAAATAGTGGCTTCCTGAGAGGTCGCTCAATCCTATATTTATAATAATCCAATTTAAATTACTCAGAATTAGCGACTCTATGAACTGGCGCTAATTCTTCTAATTTTCCAGAACCAATATAATTAATTACAATTGGCGACCGTTTACAACGGTGCCCTATCTTTAAATAACGTCTACTGTAAGGTCGCAGAATAATAATTTCCATATATTTCATTTTACTAATTAGTTTACAAATCAACGCCACTATACAAGGGCGATTATTCTTTAAATAGCGATGAGGAGACTGTCGCTCATTCTTTGTCTAATGCTACGCATCGGGCATGTACATTTTTAGACACATGAGACTGTTCATAAATTTGGAGTTCACATAATCAGGAAAGTAAAGACATGAATAGATAGAGAAAAATATCAGGATTCCAAAAATATGCATTACATGATTTTTAGGTACATGGTCCCATGGTTATTGAATTTTGAACATGCTGTAATTATTATTTATCTAAAAGAATTAGCGGCTGTTGTACTGTCGTTGATTAATTAGCGCTCGTTTGTGCGGTCGCAATTTATTGTGAATAGCAGCTATGCAGTGGTCGCTAATTCTTTTTCATGCCGTAACGATTCCAGATGTTCAAAAATCGCGTTAAACATGTTAGATATACATGTAGGAAGCTCATGAAGGAATATACATGCTCTACTAATCTATCATGATAGTTATCTTAAGTTTTGCTTGGGAGATTGCCTACCTTTCGACACTAAGCGGATGAAGAAGATGAAGTAGCAAGAAGAAGAAAGAACACAGCAGAAATAAATAACAGCAGCAGCCCACGGCAACTGCGGCAGGAGAAGAAGAAGAAGAAGAAACCTTGCTTCTTCTCCGCAACAACAGCAACAACTTCAGCACGTCCGAACGTCGAAACAGCAGACCGGCAGCACAGCAAGAGCACGATGGCTCTGCCATCGCCGTAGGTTTCATATTTATAGTGTTTAAGGCCTTAAAAGTCCGATGGGGAATCAAAAATCCTAGTGGCATATAATTTCCCTATGTAACCATCCTGATGGAATTCAAAATTGCCCATGAACATCACTTTCCAAAATTGCAGCCGCCAATACTAATCCTGTAAACCCTAAACCCATGCAGGTTTCGAACGTGATTAGGTTCTTTAGTATAACCCCAAGACCCTGTTATAATAGTATTTTAGGTTTATACTCTTAGAAGCCCATTACTAAGGCCCATTTACACATATACACATATATCCTTAAAAGTCCATTGTTTTTTATAAGTTCTAATGGTTCCTACGTTAATGGCTTTTACCATACAGGTTTTATTGAGGAATCCTACTAAACCATTTAATATTAAGGCCCATTAGTTCCTTTAATAGTAGATGCCCTTTTGAAAATTTATCTATAACTCATTTAGAAATATTAAGGCCCATTATCGATTTTAGTTGTTTCCACTTTACATATATCAAAATTTTTATTCTCCATAATTATTCCATGCCTAATATTTATAGTTATTTTCATTTATTCTGTATTTTAATTTATGGGGTGCTACACTTGAGTCACTCGAATTCTCATGAACTCTGAGGGCTGTTGGTTTCTTCTTGTTGAAATCTTCTTCATTCCTTTTCAGGTTCAGTTCATAGGTCATCAGTGATCCAATCAACTCATCTACAGTCATAATAGACAGATTCTTTGAATCTTTAATTACAATGGCCTTAGTATGCCACGCTAGTGGGAGAGACCTCAGAATTTTTCTGACCAGCTCACTGTCAGAATATTCTTTGCCTAGAGATTTCAAACCATTGGTTAGCTTAGAAAACCTAGCATACATTTCAGAAATGGTTTCACTGGATTTCATCTTGAACATTTCATATTCGGAAACTAACATGTTGGCCTTAGTGGCCCTTACCTTTGATGTCCCCTCGTAAATCGCCTCGACCCGGTCCCACATCTCTTTCGCTGATTTGCATGTTGACACCCTTTAGAATTCCGCAGGGTGGATGGCACATTGCATTGCATTTAGGGTGCTCCAGTTTACAGTGGATTAGCGGATCTACTCTATGGTCCAACCATCTTCATTTTCAGGAAGTACATATGGACTTCGTTCAATGACTCTCCACATCTCATGGCTTTGAGCAAGCATAAAGACTTGCATCATGTTCTTCCAGTAAGAATAATCACTACCATCAAAGAAGGGCGGTTTGTTAATAGAATATCTCTCGGCTAGAAAGCTACGAGGTTGCACCTCATTGGATCTCCCCAGGTCGTTGGACCACATTGTAGGGAACCCGCTCTGATACCACGTGTTGGGTGCACAGTAGGATCTAGCCGGGGGTGAATAGATCCTTTTAGAAAATTATGCACAAACTAAAATTATTCGGACTGGAAACACAAATAGAGATAACTGGAAATCAATTCAGAGCACTACAACTTAGAAATTGCTCACAGTAGTGAACAATTCTGAATAGAGACTGTAATGTAGAATACTTGAAATTAGAAATACCCCACAGAATCAACTGAAAGATAGACAGATTAAATAAATAACTGGTCGAAATATTGAAGCAATAATCAACCAAATAGAAGATGGCTCTTACAGAGCCTTGGTTGAACACCAGGCAGATGTTGTGTCCCTGTGGTTTTGATGATCTCTAACACTATGAGTCATTAACATTCTCATCTCTTGACTGTTGATATTGTTAATGATGTATCTTCATATTGAAACTCTCATAATAGATAGACCAGAAATTGCAAGAGATAAAGCCCAATGAATGGGCCCAAGCCACATCAATTCAAGTCAATAACAAGCATTTTGATGACTAGTGTGAAGCTTAGAATATCTGGAAAAATTCCTTGAAAGCAAAGCATCAAGTTTCCCAAGTTAAACAGACTTCAAAAATCCAGAGGAAAAGAGTTGACACCAGGAGTCGACTCCTAATTATCATAGGTCTGTCTGGCTTCAATCAAAGGAAGAGTGTTGACACCCAGAGTCTACACTTTTTGTTCAAAGCTCTGTCTGGCGTCCAAAGTCTCAGTGCATCGATGCAGTGGCTACTCGGTGTCGATGCAACGAGCCAGCTCGTCAAAAGTACCAGGCAGAAGCGTCGATGCACAAGCCTCACCTCATCGATGCAGGGTGGCAGCCTGCAAGCATCTCAAGAAAGGGAGTCGATGCACAAGCCACGTTGCATCGACCTCACAGCTGCAGAAGTCTTTAAGCTGCATCGACCTCATCAACCTTCTGGCAGAATTTCTTCATCAGTTGCACCAACTTCACCAGCTCAAGCGCCATCATTCCAATGAAAGTCAAAGGGTGGTGTTGACCTGCCTCTCTCAAGAGGTCGACCTGTGACCCTTCCAGAAAGTGTAATAAATGCTCCCACACTTGGCAGTGTCGACCTACCTTTCTCAGGAGGTCGACCTCAGGCCCTTCCAAAAAGCGTTATAAACGCTCTTCCAATCAGACAGGTGGACCTCACTCCGTCATCAGGTCGACCTCATGGCTTTCCAGTAGAGGTTGTAAGAGACATTCTTCAACAGACAGGTCGACCTCACCCCATAAGTAGGTCGACACCATAGATCTCTCGGATGATTTTTTAAGCCAGTTTTTTGTCAAATCAACGGAGTCGAAGAATAATCCAAAGAGCAAAAATGGGTACCAAAAATCCCTAAAAACATGGATTTTAAGGTCTGGAGGATGCTCCCATGTCTGACTTTTGTCCTAGCCATCATTACCTTACCTAAACACCTTTCTGGTGGAGGCTATGTCAATGTCCATATCTGGGACATGTCTCTTATCAGGTACTTACCTTTTTGCAGTCAGCCAATGGGAGATGGTCCTACAAAAGTACACTGAGCAGCAAATTGACCTGAGCCAATGAAAATGTAGACTGCCAGATTTCTACCATGAGGATCATTAAATGCTCAGATTTGGAGCTGAACAAATATCCTTTCAAATATTTCCTCTAAGCTATTAAAAGAAAACATTGTTTGAAATTATATTTTATGTCCCTACTGGACCAATCGATGGATAGACTTTTGGAGGGAAGGTTCCCTCTCTTGGGCAGCCCAAAAAGTGGCACGCATCTCCATGTCAGAGGGTGTGCATGTACCTCAAGTAGAGATGATGAAAAACTCAGCTACAAGGCTGTTACAAGTGAGAGTTGCTACTTGTAAGACCCGTGAATTACGGATTCTTATTGGATTTATAATTCGTAAAATTTCCATGAAATTGGGCAATTTTGTGGGCTTTTTTGCATGGCTTATGCATGAATTAATCCATTTATATAATGAATTATAGAAAATGGAGGGGCATTAACATAATTTGGTTCTTTTAATGCCTTCTTGCAATTGAAGGTTTTATAACAATATATATATATATATATAGATATCAAAACCCCCCCTTTTTTCACCCACGTAGAAGGAACCCCACGGTTCCCTCTCCCCTCCTCACGCACCGTCCCTCTCTCCCTCTCGTTCTCTCGACGTCTTGCTCCACCCGGCCGCGGGCGGCTTGGAGGAGGAGACTCCGGCGAGATCGGGGCGACGGTAGTATGATCGTGAGGTCGTGAAGGCGGGCACATGTGGTGGGTGGCATTTATCCGCTTAGGGAGGCGATTTTGACGTGAGGAACAATGTTCTTTCATGATTCCAAGTAGGGGGATGGATCCTACTTCACCTTTCCATACTTTTCAATGCTTTAGAATGGATATATGCATGCTAGAATGTCTAGTTTGATCTAAAGAATGCATGTGTGTTGTATTTCTTTTAAACTATTGTTAAATGATCTTCATGAGCATTGTTCTTTATGTTTTTAGGGTTTAAAGCATGTAAAAATGTTGTATGACAGGTTAAAATAAGTATTTTTCTTGTAATCCCATCATTTTGAACGATTTGGGAGTGGTTTAAAATGGATACACCATTTTTCGTACAGTTTGAAATAGTAGCGGTCGTCACCGGACCGCTACTGTGGTTTAGCGGCCTCCACCGGACCGCCAAGGGGGTTTAGCGGTCTCCGGTGAGACCGCCTTTCGTGAGCTGAGGCGGTGGACGATTAGCGATCATGTGAATGGCCGCCTCTGTCTAGTTGCGGTCACCACATGACTGCTACTGTGCTTTGGCTATCCAGTGAGGACCGCTATTGTTCTCTAGCCAGTTTTCAGCCATGGTTGTTCGGCCGTGTATTTAGGGTCGTACCATTGATATCTTTACATGCTATAAAGATTTGAAATATGTATTTATGTCCCATTTTGAGTCGGCTTCTCTTTACAATGTGACTGACCCACTAGTCGTAGCCCGACGACTCTTAGAGTCAGCCCACTGAGGAAAGGTGGCGGGGCAGTCCCGGTGTACGATTTTTAGGCTAGTTTCCGTGGGCCCCCTTGCTTTGCAGTAGCGTCCGACTGGGGGGGGGGGGGGGGAGAACTAGCTAGAGGCCTGGCTCAAAGTATTGAGCTTATGTCTGCACACGTGGTCAGGGGTGTGGACTTATGCTGATGAGGGTGACCCTGACTAGTCCTTATCTTTGGTTACAATTAGGTGTCTTAGTTACCGTGTTCGAGGCGAGCAAGAGATGTAGATCTAAGAAAATCTACTTAGGAAAATTAGAATAATAAAAGAGCTATGAAAAGAATGGGGAAAGGGATAGAAAAGGGGAGCATGCGTAGGATGCAATAGGAGGGTGATCGCCAGAGGGGTTACCTCAAAAGAATATAAGCAATGAATAACAAGGAGGGATCGCGAATAATACATTTAAAGTGTGGGGGAGATGTGAGTCTCACCTTCTCTTTCTATCGGCCGGCCGATGAAGAGAGTTCTTCTTATGTAGATTACCCTTGCAAAGACAAAGAAAACAACTGTAGACACGCCAAAATTGACGCTATGTTGATCAAATCTCATGTCACTATGTTGACGCCCCAAAGTGAACTTCAATACATTCATAATATGAAGTTTTTCTATTTTTGTGTGTTTTTGGTTTGGTCTTTGCATTTTTGTGATTCGCGACTTGAAGAGGGGCGTGTTTTTAAAAGCGACCTTATCTAGGGCGTGTTCAAAAGAAAGGACGACCAAATGTCAGGGCGTCAATTCCTGGTATTATCTGATTTCAAAATAAATTCAAATTATCGATTAACGTCCTTCTTCAGGGCGTGTTTTCAAGTAACACCTTCATCTCAGGTGTTTTCTCATAATTTTCAAATAAATTAAGTTTTATTGCCAAAATTAAATCCAAGAAGTGACGCCCTTGATCATGGCCGTGTTTTTGAGTAACGTCTTGATGTAGGTCGTCAATTTGTGATTTGACGCCCTTCTCAAGGTCGTGTTTTATCTTTCGGTGTCCTGCTTAAACTCGTCTTTCCTGGGGAGTTCCTTGCCTCCAATGGTCTCCTTGCTCGAATTGGAGGTAGAGTCCTGCCTTCTTTTGATCATGGCCCATTCTTATCCTTCCGAATCTGAGGTTATCTTGGATCTGGAACCCTATATAGGGATGTCTCGATCGACCTCGCACGAGGTTGGCAGGGGTTAGGTTGGCAGGTTACGAGATTAGACGAGACCAGAGTTTACTGAGGTCGGAGGTTACTTGGTTTACAGAGGCTCTTCATCTTCTTCCTGTGTGATCTTTTTAGAAGAGCCCTACTTCCTCTTCTTCCTGTCAATAGCATCGACGTCGGTTCCCCCTTACTGTCGTCAGGGACAGCAGGGGTCTTTGTTACTTTGTTTATGTTGTTTTGTTTTTCATCGATCATCATCACGTCCACTGTGTTTTTTTTTCCTTCTTTTGCATTAGCTTCATCATATCTCCTCCTTCCCTAATTCTTTAGGGGTTTTAAAAAAACAAAAAAAAAAGGTGCGCATGTTTTGTTCTTATTTCATCATCATATCATCTTTGGGATTGATACTACATTCACTTGGCTGATCCACTCCTTTTGCTTGTTTGTTTTGTCTCTTTTGCAAGGTAATCAATAAAGGAAAACCCCCTTCATCGGCCAGCCGATTGAAGGAGGAGGAGGAATTCACAATCCAGCCCGCGTTCTATTTTCCACCAGGTATTCGCGATCTTCTTTGTTTCTTCTTGAGGTAACCCCTCTGGCGATCACCCTCCTTAGTAGCACCACGTGCTTCTTTTCCTTATTATTATATCATCTCCCCTTATTTTTATTATGCTTTCTCATATTTAAACTCTTCTTTATGTGTGGATTTATCACGATCTACAAATTGGCGATCACGGTGGGACATCCACTGTTTTTCTTTTGATTATCATCTCCTATTGGCACCCACGTGTGCCCTTTCCTATTGGCACCCACGTGTGCCCTTTCCCCTTCGGCACCCACGTGTGCCCTTTCCCCTCGGTACCCACGGTACACCTCCTTTTGTGCCCCACGGGCACCCTCCAACGTGCACACTGCACACTCCCGGGATCAGCCAGTTTGTGATTGTTTGATTATTTTCCTGAATTAACGCCTCACCCAGAGACGCTTTTTTCGTTTAACACCTTCATCGAAGGCGTCTATTTTCTGTGTTACATCTTCCCAGAAGGCGTCTTTCATTATTCTACTGCTTTTATCACACTATCTGTGGATTCACGCCCTGCCCCAGGGTGCCCTTTTATTTCATAGCGCCTCACTTCAAGGCGCGTTTTCATATTTGACGCCCTCTTGCAGAGGCGTCCTTTGCGATTATAGTGTCTCACCCAGAGGCGTGTTTCGTTTTCTCACTGCTGGCTCGTGGGCTTTCGCAGTGATTCACGACAGTGACTCTGTCGTCTCTTTGGTTGATAGCGACCTGCCCCAGGTCGTCTCTTTCCTGCGTTTTTACAGAAACCTGCTTCCTGTTGGATTGATTATTACATTGCTTGCCTATATTGTTGTGATCTGATCATATTATTTTGCATCTTGTGGCATTTGGTTGAGAGACCTCCTCTCTCTACACTAGGATCCCCCACACCTCTCTTGGAATCGGGACAACCCTCCATTGAGCACTCCGTCTCTTTGGACCGGAAATCCCTTTTCCAAGACCTTCGTAAGTCCCCGCACCCGTGGATTCCCTCACGGACGCCGGGCTGGTTGTACCCTTGAAGTACTCGGAGTATAGAGAACCTATCGTTGGTGAGGGGAGAGAAAGAATCTAGTTAACCCGGAGATCACACTTGGATAAACTAGGTTTCACTTTGCAAAAGAGGGAATTATTCTGTAATTTAATCCACTCTAATCTCAAGCGAAACACTAAAATCTTGCGTTCATCTCAACTTGGTTTCATAAACTTGCTTGGGTTGATTTGGCTTGTTTGGATTGAGTGGGTTTTGTTTGACAGTTCCTTTATAAGCCCGTCTCTCCTCTTAAACATGCAACTCCGTTCAGGTAAGATCATCAACATGGCAGGCTACGGATATTCTTATGATGATGAGGATGAGAATGTTTTTGGTCAATATGAAAGTCCCCTCCAAGATTCCATCTATCATGAGGGAAATTACCCTCCTCCTCAGTCTCGTTATCCTCAAGTCCATGTGGTTGATACCACTCCTCAAGAGGTTATGCCCTCTTCTCAGGCTGTGCCTTCCAACACTTTGGGGAGCCCTTCCCCATCCTTCAATGTCACGGATTTAATTAATGCACTATCTCAGTTGGATGATTCCCAGCGGCAGCCAGTTCAGGCCGCTTTGAAAGGGAAGTCCGTTCCTTCTTTGTCCTCCAATCCCCCTCCGGCCGAGAGTGGCCATCACCCCGTTAATGACCAAGCGGTCCTGCATAAACCTCCTTCCCATCCACCAACGCCTGGTACGGCCATGCCGGCCCAACAGGCGAGCCACTCTGCGATTAAGCCCCAATTTCCCCAACCTCCCCGAATTCTACGGACGCCTATACCGCATTCTTTTATTCAAAATCCGGCCCCAGTCGAGTCTGACACTAATGTTCTACTGCTTCAGAAGTTGGCTAGCATGGAAGAGCAACTAAAGAAGGTCACCATGGCTAGGAATGCCCCAGAGATCTCGCTCCCTACATTGCCAGTCTTCCACTTACCACCATCTGAGATGCAGAATTTTCGGCGATATAATGGGACTGGTAACCCTTTTATTCATTTGAAGGATTTTATGTACGAGACCTTCTTTTGGCAAGACAACAAGGCCTCCTTGGCTTACTTATTCAGGAGATCTCTGGAGGGGCCAGCCCTTGAATGGTTCTATTCATTGGATCCTGCTGATGCCGGTGACTTTGATATCGTTCAGAGGAAGTTCTTGCAGAAATACAGAGACCGGGTCGGACCCTCCCTCTCACTCACGGACCTGGTTGCGGAAAAAATGAAGCCATAGGAAGACTTCATAATGTTCGCTGATAGATGGCGGTTAATGGCCGAGAAGCTGAAAGATACACTGTCGGAACAAGAACAAGTTAAGATGATAATTTCTAATGCAACTCCTCAGTTCCGGCATATCTTGGCCATGAATAGGTTAACCACCATGGAGGAGCACTATGAAAGGGCTCGTTATATCCAGACGCAGATGAAGGATTCGCCCATTATGGGCATGTTTGAGCCGAAGCCACGGCTATTCAAGAAAACCACAACTGTCAACAACAGCGGGCCCACGACGGAGGGCACTATTGCAAATGAGCAGGTTGGCGTAGTTGGCCACCCCCATCAATCTAACCCACGGCCTAACCCACCTCCACCATAAAACTCCCATTTCAACTCCACTCCACAACGCCAATTCGCACCCCAACATTCCTTTGCTTCACCGCCAAACCAAGCGCCCCGCGCTAACCCTCCAGCTCCGCAACAGTACCACCAGGTACCACCACCTACCAACTATGGCCAACAACAACAATGGAGACCACCACTTGGCCCCAAAAGGGACCACTACCCTCCACTACCAGAAAGTCTCCTGGATATTTTCAATGCTTTAATGGCCGCCAATTTGCTCATGTTACCAAGGGAAAGAACAGTGTGGCCCGCTAATGTTGACACATCCCGTTACTGCGCTTTCCATCGTGCACCTAGTCACAACCTTGAACATTGCTTCCACTTCAGAGATTACATTTATGACCTAAATGACCAGGGTGACATCAATTGGGATGAGATGAGACAATTCATCGCCACCATGAAAGAAAGAAGGTCTCCTTGGCAGCAACAGGCTCAGCAGCCACAGCAACCAGCTCCACAGCAGCAACAACAAGCTCCAGCGCCTCAGCACGATATGGGGATCGTCCACAATCCACTGCCGGAGCACCCGCCAAACCAGCATGTAAACCCTGTCACGTCTCTCTATGAGGTGGAGAGAGGACAGGGATGGCATGAAGAAAACGCCTCTGTCGGGGCACTGCATCACAATCAAAATCAACCTCCGCGCCTCTTGCGCACCCCTTCTTCTTCTCCTACCCCTCAATTGGGCCGATCTCTTCTGCGCCCCGTTAATCCACCTACCTCCGCCTATTCTCCGACCTTGCCGGTTCGCCCCCTTCTTACACGCTTACCACCTCCACAGCCTACGCCACAACAAAACCCATCCACCACCAACCCTTCGCCATTGCCATCTAGGCCACTCCTCATCCGCCCATCGCCAACGCCCACTGCACACGCCACCACTACTCCTTCACCGGCAAGGATCCCCCCACCATCGGTTCCACCACCTTTTTTACCCAGAACTCTTCTCATTCCACCCCCCACCAATTCCCCCCGCATCCGGGTATCCCTTTCTACTCCTACGCTTCCTACCAGGGCACCAATATCCCCTACGGGGATTCCCTCTGCGGGAACTCCCGCCCCGCCACTTCTTAACACCGACACGCCTTCTTCTTCTTCTAATCCTCCTCCCACACTTGCCCCGACAGAAGTACGTCAAGGCGTGGTGCCGCTCTGCAGTGGACGGATGTTCCACCGTATTTTTCCACAGAGAGAGCTAGAGCCCGCGCAGGGGCCACAAGAGTAAGAACAAGAACAAGAGTCAGTGCCAGGGACTCAGTATGATTTGCTAAAGCACTTAGACCGAACCCCAGCAAGGATTTCAATCCTTGAATTAATTAAAAGGTCCACCACTCATCAGCTAGCTTTGAAAGAATATCTGCAAAAGGTGATGGTCAACGAGGACATTCCAGTTGAGCAGATAGTCACGGTTTTAATGCCTGCTAGCAGTCAGCCGGCAATTACTTTCCATGAACATGAACTGGTGCCACTCCCAACAAGAAAATATGCTCTATGCATCACAGTTGACATTAATAAGGTGGCTGTTAAGCAATGTCTGGTGGACACGGGGGCATCCATCAATGTCTTGCCACCTAGCACCTTGAAGTTGTGTGGCATTCCGGAAAGCCAAAATCGGCCGTCTACTATCACCGTAACTGCATATGATAACACGAAGAAACCTCCTCTAGGCATGATTATGTTAAAAGTATGTTTGGGTCCTGCCGCCATCACAGCAGATTTTCACATTCTGGATATGGACCCGACATTTAATGGCATTCTGGGACGCCCCTACATTCAGCAACTCGATGCAGTGCCCTCCACAAATCACCAATGCCTTAAATTCCCACACAAGGGCCGCATTATTAAAGCTACTAGTATGCCAATTCTACCAGAGGAAGATATTCATGTGGCTTCATCAGTTCCATCCATGTGGCCGGCCAACAAGCCACTATTATCTGTGCTGGACGTCCCTTGTCCACGACCAATGCCAGAAAAAATCACAACAGTTGCTATGACACCCCTGCCTCCCCAGGGGAAAAAGAAGAAAACAATGATGAACACCTCTGGCTGGAACATCTTGATGAAAATGGGGTATCAAAATGGCAAAGGTCTGGGTGCCAATTATCAAGGCAGGATTAGGCCTGTTAAACCTCAGAAGCTAATTACACGAGGTGGCCTAGGTTACAAAGGGCCAGGCAAAAACAAAGATGAACCATGGGCATTTATGACATCTACATTAAAAACAGATCGCCAGCTGCTCACTTGGACATTGAAGACACATTTTGTCACAGGTGGCTTTCAAAATAAGGAGCAAACTACCATAATTACTTCCATATTAGACTGTCAAGATGTTCATGCTAGACAGTTTGCTCGTCATATTTCCCCGTTGGCCACATACAAAGCCCTGGAGTCCTTAAGGCCTGACAAGCGAAGGAAAATGGATGATCTAGACTGTGACTGGTACAGGTGGTTCGATATGCAGGATATTACTATTTTTTTGAGCCGCCTCTTCATGCCGACTGATCCGGAATGGCCACCACTTATTCATGAATTGATTGAAATGCCAGCCGTAATTACAGATAAGAGACAGCTGCTGAGTGACTACACTGATACTAGAGAGCCAGATGTTCCGTTTGAAGAAGGTTTCACCGTGGACAGGCTGTGGGCCAGCCTCTTTTCTCTCACTTCCATGCATCCATCCGTGCTTGCTTCTCTATATTTTCATCGGTTTAGTCGCGTGCCAAGACCGCCTTCGATTATAATCAATTTATCTCCAGATTCAATCCAAGTTTCTCTCACAATTCCTTCTTCGCTCCTCGAGCTATTTTCTAAACTCTCCATCACGCCCCCACGCGGGCCATCACTGATTCAACTCTTCTCTGATCTGGCAATTTCCACTCCTCCTGCTATCCTCCCTGCACACTGCTTTCTTATTAAAAAAGAAAATAAAAATGAAGAAAAAGACAAAGACAAAAATGAAAAAAAAATGCCAAATTCCCAAATTTCCAATCCTCCATTTCTGTCGAGGAGACCTCCTATTTCTCTTCTGAGTGCGTCCCGACCCAGGGGCCGCTCCTTCAAGATTCATTGCTAAATCTTTTCTCCCCCTCTGGTGAGGGGACTTCCTCTGTATTACCTCCTGTATCCACTTTTTCACCTCCTTCCCTTCCCTTTTCTGATCAAGCTAGTTGCTCCTCCTCATCTTCCGCTAACGCTAAAATTCAAGGGGTAGATTCACATACGAAGTCCAGGGGTAAGCAGATTCCCCATAGGTTTCTGTTGGAGTTAGCGATCAGATGCCAGGCTTGTTTAGCTCTACTTGAATTTATAGAGAATCCAATCATCCTGCCAGAGTTAGAATATGAGGATGCTGTTGTTTCTTATGAGGGTTTGGGTGTCTATGAAATTATGAATGACGAAGACCCTATTGAAGAGGGGGATGAAAGTTATGAAGAATATGAGGATGAGGCTGATGCTTTTGCTAGTGGTATAAGACGATTTCACGAACCGTCAGCCTCCGTAGAAGAGCCTACCAAAGAAATTAATTTGGGTACCGAGGAAGACCCTAGGATTGTCCTCATAAGCAAGAATTTGCCGCCCTCCGAAGAGGAGGCACTCATTTTGGTTCTGCAAGAATACAAGGACACGTTTGCATGGAGTTATGAAGACATGCCTGGTTTAGACCCTGCGCTCATTGAACACCGCCTTACACTTAAGCCAGGATCTGTGCCGGTCAAGCAACGGTTGAGGCGTTTCCACCCTAATATGGCTTTAAAGATGAAAGAAGAGGTCGACAAGCTCCATAAGGCTAGATTTGTTAGAGTTGTCCTCTACCCCAATTGGGTGGCTAACATCATCCCGGTTATGAAGAAAGATGGAAATATTCGGATTTGTATAGACTTCGGGATCTCAACCACGCGTGTCCTAAGGATGACTTCCCCCTCCCTCATATTGATGTTTTGATCGATAATACGGCAGGATTTGAGACTCTCTCTTTCATGGATGGCTTCTCAGGTTACAATCAAATTCGTCTGGCTGAAGAAGATCAAAAGAAGACATCATTCACTACACCATGGGGTACTTATTGTTATGTGGTCATGCCTTTTGGACTTAAGAATGCTGGAGCCACCTATCAGAGGGCTATGATGGTGATTTTTCATGACATGATTCATATTTATATTGAGGTGTATGTGGATGACCTGGTTGTGAAATCAAGGACAAGGATTGAGCATCTTGGGGTTCTAGCTAAGGTCTTGCAAAGATCGCGAGAGTATCAATTGAAGATGAACCCCAAGAAATGTGTATTAAGTGTTTCATCAGGGAAGTTGCTTGGTTTCATTGTTAGCAAGAGGGGAATTGAAGTTGATCCCAACAAGGCAAGGGCCATTAGAGATATGCCTCCTCCCAAGAATTTGAAGGAAGTTCGAGGATTAATCGGGAGGTTGCAATTTATTCACCGCTTCGTCTCCCAGCATTCACAAAGATGTAGGCCGTTTTACGAGCTTACTAAGCCGGGAGTCAAGTTTAATTGGGATGACAAGTGTCAGGTAGCCTTTGACGGATTGAAGGATTATTTGGCCAATCCTCCTGCCCTGAGGCCGCCGATTCCAGGCAAACCACTTATTCTCTATGTCTCAGTCCTGGATGACTCTGTAGGTGCTGTCTTGGCTCAAGTAGATGAAGAAGGTAAAGAGAGGGCAGCATATTATTTGTCTAAACTTCTTAACCCCTGTGAGCAGAGGTATTCAGCCATGGAGAAAACTTGCGCTGCTTTAGTCTGGGTAGTTCAAAAGTTAAAGCACTATTTCCTAGCTCACGAGGTTCACCTCATTGCTCGTATGAATCCGATTAAATTCCTCCTTGAAAAATCTATCCTCACTGATCGATTAGCACGCTGGCAAAGCTTCCTCTCTCAGTTTGATATCACTTACATTCAGCAGAAAGCTATCAAAGGTTACGCCATTGCCGAACACCTTGCTCATCACCCTCTACCTCATTTTGATCCTGTCAATTCAGAGTTTCCAGATGAAGAACTGATGTCCATTAATCAACCTCTTGATCCTATGTGGACATTACATTTTGATGGAGCCCTAAATTTCCAGGGAAGAGGGATCGACATGGTTCTTTTAACACCAGAAGGGGTCACCATCCCATTTGCTGCTCGGCTCACTTTCCCCGTCACAAATAATATAACTGAGTATGAGGCTCTTTTGGCCGGTCTTCATACCGCCCATCGATATGGTGTCACCCATTTGAGGATTGTGGGTGATAGTCAGCTCATTCTGCGCCAGGTGTTGGTCAAGTGCCGCACTATCAATCCTAAGCTCAAACCCTACCAGGAACTTGCTTCAGCTTCTGTCAAGCTCTTCACCAAATTGATTTTCGTCCATGTTCCTCGTAGTCAGAACATCTTAGCCGACGCTCTTGCTTCTTTGGCCTCTGCTCTAGTCTTCCCTCCTGAGCGTGATTTTCATGTTCCTCTAATTCATCAGCGTGACACGCCAGCTATTAAGGATCGTGCATTCCTCGATATTAGGGATAAGGTGCTTGAGAAGGATAAGCAGAAGGAATCTCTTAAAGGCAAAGAGGTCATGCTTTTAGACTGGGAAGAAGAATTGGCTGACGAAGAGAAGCCTTGGTATTATGAGATTGCCAGATATTGCAATGATCAGTCCTATCCCGAGGAAGCCACTGCAGAAGAAAAGAAAGCGATTAGAAGAGTGGCTCAGCGTTATGTTTTGGTTGGAGGTGTGCTCTACAGGAGAGGGCTCACCGGTGTTTTACTAAGATGCCTCGACGATGATGAATCTTGGAAAGTTGTGGAAGAGGCACATTCGGGAGTGTGTGGTGGTCATGTGAATAGCCAGATGCTAGCTAATAAGATTATTAGGCTAGGTTTCTATTGGCCAACTCTAGAAGAGGATTGTTCCATCTATGTTCGAAAGTGTGTTAAGTGCCAACTGCACGCCGACAAGATTCATTCTCCTACTTCTTCACTCCATCCTACGTCCTCCCCATGGCCTTTCTCCATGTGGGCTTTTGATATAATTGGACCTCTTGGTGATTCGAACCTCCTGACCAAGCAAAAATCGTTCATCCTCACGGCAACGGAGTACTTCACCAAGTGGGCAGAAGCGGAAGCTTACGTAGAGATCAAAGCGTCAACCGTCTGCAAGTTTATAATGAAAAACATCATCGCGAGGTTCGGCATCCCGAGCACCATCATCACTGACAATGGACATCAATTTATCTCTCAAGAAATCAAGGATCTCTGCAACAGGTATAACATTGCATTGCATCATTCTTCTCCCTATTATCCGCAGGGCAATGGCCCAATAGAGGTAACTAATAAAACTTTGATAAAAATTGTCAAAAAGACGTGTGAGGCTAATAAATTTTCGGACTGGCCAGACAAGCTAGTTGAAGCTCTCTGGGCCTATCGGACTTCCATTCGAACCCCCACTGGGCAAACCCTTTCGCCCTTACTTATGGAATGGAGGCGGTAGTCCCTTATGAGATTCTCATTCCCTCTCTACGAGTACAATTGGATAAGGAATTTTCTATTGATGAGCGTCGTGATTCACTCCTCGCCCAATTGGAACTCCTAGATGAGAAGCGTCTGGTCGTCGCTGAGCCTGCGCGCGTTTATCAAAACAGGCTCTCACGTTTTTATCAAAAGAAAGTAATTGAGAGAAAATTTAAAATCGGTGAGATGGTAATTAAGAGGATTTTCGTAAAACCGGGTGGCCCTCGTTCAAAACTCCAACCCAATTGGGAGGGACCATTTGTTATAAAAGATGTTTATCCAGGCAATGCTTATAAACTGATTAATGCTGAAGGAGAAGAGTTAACTCACCCTTGGAATGGTTTGTATCTCAAGAAATACTACCCTTGATTCAAAAATCTAAAATATATATATATATATATATATATATATATATATATATATATATATAGAGTAATTTTTAAAATCCAAAAAAAATAATAAATGTTGTTTCAAAAATCCAAAACAAAGTGGAATATTTCCAAAAACCAAAAAAAATATATAGAAATACCAAAAAGCAAATAAAAAAAATAGAAATTCTTCAAAATCAAAAAGAGATCAAAATCAAAAGAGATCAAAATTGGTGCCATGGCACACGAAGGATCAAGGTCCGAAAGGTCAAAATTCAGAATTCATTCATCAGTCTTGCTAACTTAAAAGGGGGTTGACTCCCGCACACACTACACGCTTTATTCTTGAACTCAAGCAGTGCAAAATCCGATGGAAAGTCAAAAACCTGACTAAAAGTGAAAGACAATACCCGTTCTTTTCTTCTTCGGCCCATAAGGGAGGAAGGGAGGTCTCGGGGTAGACACGCCAAGCCTGTTCGCCGCCCTAGTAGGTGGAAGTCAGGGCCCAAAAGGGAGCAAATGCCACGAAAGCCCAAGTACAATTAGGTTTATTTTCATCAATGCAAATCAATTCCGAAGTGAAAGTCAAGTTGAGAAAAGAAAAGCATGTCAAGAGGGCAAAGTCCCCGCAAGGAAAACCTTGGGCGTATGCGTGCAATATAAAAGGGGCAAAAGGCAACAAATTTCCCTACGCCAAAGACCGAACCCCAATAGGCATAGGGTAGGGGAGGTAACTTTACCTTGAGCATCTCAGAATCCCTTATGGGCTTCCCTTATATTTTCTTCCATCCTTTCTATGTGGCAAGTCACGAACTGGCAGGATGGTCAAGACCGACCTAAGAAATTGCACTGTGCGAAGTCTCGAATACAAGTCAACTATGATCACGTCAACCCCCTTTTAATTACTCAAGAAAGGTTAATGAATTTTAGATGGTGACTGTGTAGGACCCGTGGTCTTGATAGCCTTGTCAACCTTTTTGCAGAATAATTCAATTAACGCCTTTGGCTAAGACGCTTTTTATAGAATTAACGTCCTAGATTAGGTCATCTCTTTCTGAATAACGTCTCTGAGCAGGTCGTTACGTTTTCAAAAATCAGATTTCCTTTTCCAATTCACGCCGTCTTCTAGGGCGTCTTTATGCGAACCACGACCTACTCTAAGGCGCGTTTTTCAAGAAAAATAACAAAAAAAATATAAATGAGAGAAAAAGAGAAAAAAATGCATTTCTTCACGATGTATGCTTGCATTCTTTTGCATGGACATCTTTTATTTATAGTTTGCATATGCAGGCTTGCATGATGCATATCCCCATTATCAGATATTTTATTTACCTTGTTTGATTAAAGGCTTAGCCCCTTGACCCGCTATTAAGGTCAAAAGTAAAGGCACCCCTTGCTTTTTGAGCAAGGGGCCAAGTCGAACAGACGAATTAACCTGTTTATTCGAAGTGTGGATTACAGTCGCAGAAACAGGGCAAAGCAAAACGAAGAACATGGAAAGAGGAAAGTACACAAACACAAGGCCACAACTACACAAATGCTCAGGTAACAAAAGATGTCAATCTCATATATATATATACATTATGAATGTCTAAGTACAGGTATGAGGGTGGAGGAGTACAAGTAAGTCTCTCAGCTCTCTCCTCCACCCTCCTCTCTCCTACTCTCAACCTCCTCCTCGCCGTCCCGAGCTGGTGCTGGTGGAGGAGGCATGGGCCCCCGTGAAGAAGCCGGAACCCAAACCTGACCCCCTGCCTCGCTCCTCTCTTGGAGGGAAGAGCCCGCCACGAAGGTGGAGCTGGTGAAGGAGTACCCTGCAGCCTGTGCTCGCTCACGCCGTCACTGGAGACGCTCCTCAGACACTCGTAGCCGCTCCTGAGAAAGGATCAACTGGGTCCTCGAATCTGCCAGCTCTCGCTCGCGTGCTGCTACCTGCTCCTGGTACCGGGCACGCTCCGCCTGGTACTCCTCCCGCTCACGAGCACGCTCCTCGTGCTCACGGGCACGCTCCCGTCTCTCCAGCTCAAGGGCCACCCGCAGCTCGGCCACATCTTGAGGCAGCTCCTCTCGACGCCTCAGGGACCTCTCTAGCTCTGAGATCCGCTGATCGTGGATCGCCAACTCGGTACGTACCGCCTGAAGCTGAGTCGTCTGCAAACAGATAAGCAAATCATCAATTCCACAATTAATGCAATGATTCAGTAATTTAGCAATTCAAGCAATACATGATTGAACCACTCACCTGTGTGCTCGTCGCACGGAAGCCCTCATCGACGCAGGTAAGAGCGGCTCGAAGCTCCTCAGTCTGTAAAATGATTTTTCATCAGTGCACAATTATATAATCAATATTTGAATGAATTTGTGTTTTGGAATTTACCCGTGAGGTGAGATCAGGCTCTGCTGCCTCAGCTCGTGCGGTTGCTCTAGCTAGCTGCTCTGCCAGTGCAGTGACCTCTGCACTGGGCCCTCTCGAGCTAGAGGCCTCCCCTGGGTCTCTCCTCACTGCTCCCTGCTGGGCACGCTGCATTCATTGAGATCGTCAGTGGCTAATCATCAATAATTCAAGAAAAAAAAATACATTTGCATATAGAAATAATTTAAACACTCACCAGGGTCTCCAGGTCAGCCCGTGTGGTAGCCAGCTGGTCCTCCAGGCTGTGTAGGTGGGCCTGTGCATCTATCGCCGCTATGTCCCGCGCATCCTGCATTCATTACATGTTAGTCACATGATAGAAACATAAGCATTTGCATTTAATTTAGAAGTAATTACATTCATACATACCCCTAGGACCCTCATCTGGGTCGGCCGGCGTATACCTCCCAGTAGCGCCGGAGGTACTCGGAGCTGTCAGTCGCCCGGGAGGTGACCCTGCTCCCGCCTCGCTGCCAGTCGGCGTACTGCTCCTCGAAACTCACTCTCCAGTCGGTCACCTTTGTACGACCGCGCGTCTTCTTCCCAATGCCGCGTGGCTCGCCGACCTTTACCCACTCCTGGTGGAGGCCCCGCGTCCTCATCACCAACCTAAGCCGTAACGGCTCGATGTCGCTCAGGCAATGAACCCACAGCTCATGCTCAAAGCGAGGACGGCCCGCTACGACCCACGGCTGGCCCTCGTCTGTCATCCCCTCGTAGGGTCTCCACTGCACCTGCATTCATAAACATACATATCATCATTTCATCATCATCATAACAAATTCAAAATAAATGCAAAAGAAAGATGCATAACATTCATGCATACCAGCGAGGGAGGGAAGTCTCGGAACTCTCTCTGCAGCACCCACAACTCGTAGCCCAGTGGGGCTCCAAACACCACCGGCAGCCAGCGCCGCGCTAAGGGAAAAGCTCCCTCACCTCCAGGCCATGGGTCAACGCGCCCCATCGGCATGTATAGATGGCTCCAAACCTGCATCCATGCATCATATTAGTGAGGCATTCACCAGCATAATAAAAAGAAAAGAAAAGAGGAAAAATGCATACCTGAAGAAAAGGTGAGAAGCCACTGACGGTCGTCTCTCGACCTGTCCCGGTGGACAAGTCGGCCATCATATGCGCCAGCAGTGCCGCTCCCCAGGCGTAGCTGCCAACTGCCTCCAGGTCCTCTAGAATCCCCAGGAATCAGCAGTTGATGACGTTGCCCTTCGTCCCGAGCAATAGCCTCCCGAGTAGCAGCAACAGGAACCTCCTCAGGTCTCGGTCCGCTCTCTCCCTGTCAGCTGGGTCCTGGCAGTAGACCTCCCTAGCTCCGTCTATCAACCTCTGAGAGAACTTCTCTAGGGTCTCCCCGGACCTATGCCTAGCATTCCCTAAGCCCATCACTGTAGTCAGGTCGGTGCGAAAGATAGTCCTACACTCGCTAGGCGTCTCATAGACCATCTCTAGCCCTAGCAACCTCTGGGCAAACTCAGTGTAGTCAGGGTAGGTGATCCCGCTCACAGCCTCACCATCTACCCTCAGTCCCGTGATCTTAGCTACATCCTCTAGGGTAGGAACCATATGCCCCCATGGCATCAAGAATGCCCGGCTCATCCTGTCCCATCTCTCCCGTAGAACCTGGATAAGTGGTAGGTCGGGTCTGACTGGCTCTATGCTAAGGAAGGCCCCAAACCCCATAGCATCTACCCTCGCTCTCTGGAACTCGGGGAGGCCGTACTATGCTGCCCGGACCATGACCCAGGAGATCCATGTCCTCATCAATCCCTGCATGTAAAGAAAAGAATTTTCACTTAACTATTTTGATTATTCATGCTGAATCTCATTTTGATTGCCTTGGATTATATTGGTGTTTGATTTTAATTAATGACCATCCTCAGGTCGTGGTTTGTTAAATTAGCGCCCCTGAGGAGGGCGTTGTTCTAAGAGTGCTTTGAATTTGCGACCTATCCTAGGTCGCTGTTATCTATGAAACGCCTCTGTGTTGGGCGTGATTCTATGGTTAATATCTGAAATTCCTAAAAAATATTTCAAGTCACGCCCTTGGGTGGGGCGTTTTCCAAGATGGGTCCGTTAATTAATCAGGAATTAATGAATGGACGACCGCTGGTGTGGTCGTCTATTGTTGACTTAACGCCCTGGCAGGTGGGCGTTGTTTTCAAGTTTTTCAGAAAATAAAATAAAAATAACAGCATGCGAATAATTCATGAAAAATAATTAAAGCATGGAATTAATAGAAATTAACAGCATGATATGAATTTAAATGGGCGACATGCTTTAGGGCGTGTTCTCATGGGGTTAATTATTTTTCAGGGAAATAATTTAATTAACGCCCTTGGGTTGGGCGTTTCATTTGTAAAACGTGACGCCCCTGAGGGCGTCTTCTTTCTGGGTTGCAGGGTTTCTACCCCGAGAGCTATGGAAATTACAGGAAAAATAAAAATAAAAATAAAAAAATGGGAATAGGGTTTGGGGGCCTACCTTCTTGTGCTTTGGCTCTGCCGGTTGGGGGCGTGGATGACGTGGCCGCCGGAGGTGGTCGGGGCGTGCGACGATGGCCCTCGGTTGTTCTTCTTCATTTCTTTCTTCCTCGTCTTGTCCTTCTTCATTGCCTTCATCTTCTTCACCCCCTTCGTTGGCCTCTTGGCCTCCTTCGGCCTCGTCGCCAGCCGCCACGGCCTGTTCTTCCTCGGCCGCCATTGGAGCTTCCTCCATGGTGTTATCTTCGCTGGCAGGGGCGGGCTCGTCCTCGCCCAAGTCAACAACCACCAGAGCCGAGACCCGCTGCCGTTTGGGTGCGCCACCGGCCATAGCTTAGGGCTAGGATGAGAGAGGAGAGAATGAGAGAAAAGGGGGAGGGTTTCTGTTAGGGTTGCAGAAGAAGAGAGAAAGAGGGAAAGAGAACGGAGGAAGAAGAAGAAAGGAGGGAAAGTTAAGTCGAACGGTCAAAAAGAAATCACGACTTAAGGAAGGCCGCGTCTTAAGGAATCAACGACGGACATCAAGGCGTTTCTTAATAATTGACGACATTTCTTAAGGCGTTATTTTTGTTTGCATGGGGAATGACAACCGTCGTCAGACGCATTTAATGGCGTTTGATTGATTTGATGGCAATAATCATTACTGTTTTTGAGTAACGACTACGATTGAGACGTTATTTATATGAAACGTGGCTTTGCTGAAGGTGTTACTTTTAGAATTTCGACGAATATATTTTGGAATATGAATCGAATTAATGCCTTGTCCTAGGACGTTTTTCACTTAACACCCATTGGTGAAGGCGTCAGTTATGAGCGATCAATCATGGAAGACGACCTGTGCTGGGGCGTCGTTTATAGAATTAACGACATTGCTTGACGCGTTATTTGCAACAGAATCACAGAGTTATTCAGAAAATAGTAAGATGGCTCAATAAAGGAAATATCATTGATTTATATGAAGAAAAAGATTACAATGCTTCAATGAGCCATTTTGGGCCTCAATTTTCTCAGGGCTATTACATAAGATTTCCATTCATCTCTATCTTCTTCTAAGCTTTCCACAGGTTGATGAACCTTATTGATTTTCCACAGAGCTTGGATTGTGGTTGTTTCTTCTCCATCTTCGTTGCTGCCAAGGTCCCGTCTCTTGATCGGAGGGAGATGTGATGGGTCCTCGAATACTCGCCGTGGAAGCCCGAGTTGAGGAAAGGCACCGATGTGAATGATACAAGATGAATTCTGAAGCGCCTATGAGTCGAAGGTCCGTCCCGGGAGAGAATCTTGCACGGAGCTCTTGAGTCTTGAGTATTCCCGGGGCACAAGTGAAGAGGTTCTTTGGCATTACTTTGAGGTGCTCTCTCCATTCCGCTCTCTTCTTGATTTGAGGAATCCGGTTCGTCACTCTATTGCTTATCCCAAGTGAACCGGTCATATAAGAGAGTGGGCTTTTTGAGAAGATTCTTGAGGATTGTTGGGCCTCATCACATGGATCAAATTTGAAGTGAAGGTCTACCCAACTAGAGAATGCTAGCATGCATCCATAGATGGGCCTTCCCATCGCCGCCGAGGTAAGCCCACTATAGAGATAGGCTAGAATCGTCGGTCCCACTCTATCTCCTTCCCATAAGCTCACTATAGCGCTTAATTGGGCCTCTTCTAGAAAGTCCTCCGTGGATGGGAATAAGATTGCTCCTGCCAAGCACACCACGAAGGCCTTTGCTACCCATTCTATCTCTTCATCTTATTTAGTTTGATCCGCTCTCTTGTACACCCATGAGGCGAGCTTTAGAAGATTGATTCCTTTGGTAGCTTTGATTTGATTCACTAGGTTGGGGCTAGATATCAAGCTTGTTAATAGCTCATGAGAGGAAATTGGTTTTGGCATGATGGCCATCTTTTCCTCATCCCCTTGCTTCATTCTCTTCAAGCCCAAGAGCATCTCCAATTCTTCTAATAGGATCGTGGCTTCAAAAGTAGAGAAGAGAAAGGTATGAGTAGAAGGATGCCATATCTCTACAAGAGCCCCTATAGCTGCCCAGTCAAGATGAATTTGATCGTAATGTTTGGCATGGGTAACTAGACTCAGAAGGTGCCATCTTGTTAAGTACACCCTCATATCTGAAGAAAATTTGGAGAGTATGAGAGGCAGCCACTTAATTTTTGTAAATCTCCTTGCTCCTGGGACATTCGGGAAGTCCTGTGGAAGGAAGAAAGGAAGAACAATGCAGAGAAAGAAGGATAAATGAGCATGCAGAAGAGAAGAACGTTTAAGACAAAAGTGGAAAGGAACATAAGGATTTTATCTTTACCTGGTTCATGGAAACTCTACTACTGATGTGCCCGTTAATCTCGGTTAGTCTGGGAATTGAGGACTTTGATCTCTTAAGTGCCCTCTCCATCTTCGGTTTGCAGGAAGAAGCTCGGACGGTTGCGGTGTCTGCAGACGAACAGACAGAAGAAGTAGCAGAAGAACAGAGCTCCGAGGATTGCTTTGATTGATTTGAGGAATTGCCTTCCCTTTATAGGAGTCCGGGGAGTCTTAAGGCTGTTCGGAGTTAGAAAGTTTATGGCTATTAGGACTGGGTTTAGCTTTCGAATCGGAAACGAAAGTTTGTGCTTAATTAACACCTTCTGTTAGGGCGTCAATTGTTGAATTGACGACCTGACCGAAGTCATGTTTTATGTAGCGCCCTTGAGTGGGTCGTTTTCTTCTTGAACTCTTGGAGCATTTCACGCCTCAGTGAAGGGCGTGTTTATCCTTTTGACGCCCTCACGATAAGGCGCCTTTCATGTTTTGACGCCGTTCGGTGCAGGCGTGAATTTGTGAGCTTATGAATTTGCTTCCCTATGTGCTATGATGAACTTAAGTGCTATTATTTTCGTTGGAGTTTTATTTTATTTAGCACTTATGATCATGTCATACTTTGAATTGAAGATTATTGAAATTATGGGAGGGCTAATGAACTTTTCAAGTGCAGAAGATTACAGGTTTCGAGATACTCGGATTAATGCGGAGGTAACATCATGTTGTTCTTGTTGTGAGCATTATTACTATATGGTATTCTATGCTATTATAGTATATCAAGGACCTTGTGGTTCTGATGAACCTGGAATTTGAGTTCCCCTTCATCAAAAACAGTGATAGTTCCAGGAGAGTCTTGATCACACGGATAGGCCGTTGAGTCGTTCAAGGTCTGGGACGATGGTTCCACTTTCTGAGTTGATGCGCAGACAAACGGGCTTCGGCTTAGTGTCAGCTTAGAGATCTGGATTCTTGACCAAATCTAGATGGCTTAGCAATATTGTCCTTGATTATTTTCTATCTTTTAGTTTATCTTATCTTTTTCTTTTAACCCAGCATGCATCATGTAGGACTTTGAGCTTCATGCTGAAAATCTTCATATTATGGCAGTAATGAAGGTCACTCACTCTTGATTAAGTTGATATGAGATATTCCATTCCAAATTGAGTACTTTGTTCTCTTTGAAGCCGCTTAGGCTGATTACTTGAAAATGTCCCTTTGCTGGGTCTCCATCTCAATTCCCTTTATTTTTCCTGCAAATCCACCTTGGTTGTAGCACGTCCACATTGGCTGGTAACCGCTCTCCAATGGTGTATCCTTATCGTGCCATGCGCACATTTTACTTGTTTAGTTTAATCTCCTTTATCCAGCAAATCGATGCTTCCTTGGAATCACTCGGAGTTGTTTCACACAGAATCTTGGAAAGATTTCCAATGCTTAGTGTCTGAGGCGTGTCACATCACACATTGGCATCTACTTATCAGTTCGCTCCACTTCATTCTATTTTTTTTCACTCCATTTCGTCTCACTCCCTTGCAAAGCAGACGCCAAGGCGGGGTAGCTGTAGACACGCCAAAATTGACGCTATGTTGATCAAATCTCATGTCACTATGTTGACGCCCCAAAGTGAACTTCAATACATTCATAATATGAAGTTTTTCTATTTTTGTGTGTTTTTGGTTTGGTCTTTGCATTTTTGTGATTCGCGACCTGAAGAGGGGCGTGTTTTTAAAAGCGACCTTATCTAGGGCGTGTTCAAAAGAAAGGATGACCAAATGTCAGGGCGTCAATTCCTGGTATTATCCGGTTTCAAAATAAATTCAAATTATTGATTAACGTCTTCCTCAGGGCGTGTTTTCAAGTAACGCCTTCATCTCAGGCGTTTTCTCATAATTTTCAAATAAGGTAAGTTTTATTGTCAAATTTAATCCAAGAAGTGACGCCCTTGATCATGGCCGTGTTTTTGAGTAACGTCTTGATGTAGGTCGTCAATTTGTGATTTGACGCCCTTCTCAAGGTCGTGTTTTATCTTTCGGTGTCCTGCTTAAACTCGTCTTTCCTGGGGAGTTCCTTGCCTCCAATGGTCTCCTTGCTCGAATTGGAGCTAGAGTCCTGCCTCTTTTGATCATTGTCCGTTCTTATCCTTCCGAATCTGAGGTTATCTTGGATCTGGAACCCTATATAGGGATGTCTCGATCGACCTCGCGCGAGGTTGGCAGGGGTTAGGTTGGCAGGTTACGAGATTAGACGAGACCAGAGTTTACTGAGGTCGGAGGTTACTTGGTTTACAGAGGCTCTTCATCTTCTTCCTGTGCGATCTTTTTAGAAGAGCCCTGCTTCCTCTTCTTCCTGTCAATAGCATCGACGTCGGTTCCCCTTTACTGTTGTTAGGGACAGTAGGGGTCTTTGTTACTTTGTTTATGTTGTTTTGTTTTTCATCGATCATCATCACGTCCACTGTGTTTTTTTTCCTTCTTTTGCATTAGCTTCATCATATCTCCTCCTTCCCTAATTCTTTAGGGGTTTTAAAAAAACAAAAAAAAGGTGCGCATGTTTTGTTCTTATTTCATCATCATATCATCTTTGGGATTGATACTACATTCACTTGGCTGATCCACTCCTTTTGCTTGTTTATTTTGTCTCTTTTGCAAGGTAATCAATAAAGGAAAACCCCCTTCATCAGCCGGCCGATTGAAGGAGGAGGAGGAATTCACAATCCAGCCCGCGTTCTATTTTCCACCAGGTATTCGCGATCTTCTTTGTTTCTTCTTGAGGTAACCCCTCTGGCGATCACCCTCCTTAGTAGCACCACGTGCTTCTTTTCCTTATTATTATATCATCTCCCCTTATTTTTATTATGCTTTCTCGTATTTAAACTCTTCTTCATGTGTGGATTTATCACGATCTACAACAACCAACAATAGAAAGATATTGATTAGAAAACCATAGTGTGTAGCATCAAGTTCTTAAGATAAACAATATGAAAAGCATGAATATGAACACACCTTGTTGGGTGTTGGCCTTTAAACCCCTATGCAAAGGGTGGGTAAACGTATGATGTATGAAAATAAGGTGATGTGCAAGTGTTGCACAATTGGAGGTGTGCTAGAGTGCACAAGTGGGAGATCTTAATATTGAGATGAAAAGATGAAAGAAAGAGATAAAATAATGATACATGCAATGCTTATGATAACAAAATAAAGAGAAGAGAAAGGGATGGCTTATTGGTTTGCTCCAATTTGGGGCTTCAAGTCTTCAAGGGAGGAAGAAGATCTCCATGGGATGTAGCTTTAAGCATGTGGGAGACTTCCTCCTTGAGCCTTCAATCTAACAGCACCTCCCCTTGGTTGATTGATGATGCCTTTAACACAAGGGAGAGAGGGGTCCTATTTATAGGGCCAAAATTCGGAGTTTAATCTAATAGAAATTAGGAAAATATGTTTAAGTTGGATTTGGAAAGAGATAAACATTGGCCATGTGTCCCTTCATCCTTGGAAAGCCCTAAGGATACTTTCCCAAGTGAAAGAGGGCTCAAAATGGAGAAAGAATGAGGTTCTGCCGGAGTTCAGAATTCGGGAAGTTATGGCGACCACTCAGACGGTCGCTATTTAAAAGGATGATAGAAGAAAGCGTCACCAATTCCAAGGCATTTCGAGATGGAATAGGACTTTCCAAAATTTTAAAAGAATTGGCGACCATGAGATGGTCGCTAAATAGAAATTAATACGAGTTTTGGACGGAGTTAAAAACTCAAAATATAGTAAGGAAATTGGCGACTTTCCACACGGGCGCCTATTCATGAAATAGTGACCTTCCATAAAGTTGTGGAATCAAAAATAATCAGATTTTGGCTCAAAATATGAAGAAAAGAATTGGAAACCTTTCGAACGGTCGCTATTTAAAGAATTGGCGACTTTTGGAGCGTCATCAATTCATCAATCTCGAAAATCGGCCAAAAGGACATTTGTTGGGAATGGGCGCACATGACCTGGGCACCCAGGTCCTAGGCACCAATTCCAGAATGGGCGCCCAGGTGATGGGCACCCATTAAATGGCGACCAGCCCATTGCAATTAATTAGAAAAAGGCCGGAAAAAATGGAGAAAAATCTCAAAAAATCTGGAAAAATAGGAAAACATGTGGGAAAGTTAGGAAAATTTGGATATTCAAAGAAAATGAGGAAAACCACTCAAATAAGTTGATTTGAGGGTCAAATGGAGCATAGTAACGCGATAGGAGATATGCTCAAAATGATGTCAAATTTAGCGTGTCTACAGTTACCCCGCCTTGGCGTCCGCTTTGCAAGGGAGTGACATGAAGTGGAATGGAATAGAATGGAATGGAATGGAATGGAGTGAAACGAACTGAAAAGCAGATGCCAAGGTGTGATGAGACACGCGATCAACATCACTTGATAACAATTGAATCAAAAGCTCGAGATGAAGTAATCTTGAGGAGATTCAATGAAAGCACGATTGTTTAGATAAAAGGAGGAGTGTGCACGTGGTCACGAATAAGATAAAAAAAATTTAGATAAAATTCAACGATGTCAAAATTGTAGATTATAAGAAATCTACTTAGGAAAATAAGAATGATAAAAGCTATGAAAAGAAGAATGGGGAAAGGGATAGAAATGGGGAGCATGCGTAGGATGCTAATGGAGTGTGATCGTTAGAGGGGTTACCTCAAAAGAATATATGCAAGGAATAACAAGGAGGGATCGTGAATAATACCTTTAAAGTGTGGGCGAGATGTGAGTGTCACCTTCTCTTTCTATCGGCCGGCTGATGATTCTTCTTATGTAGATTACCCTTGCAAAGATAAAGAAAACAACCAACAAGAGAAAGATATTGATTAGAAAACCATAGTGTGTACCATCATGTTCTTAAGATAAACAATATGAAAAACATGAATATGAACACACCTTGTTGGGTGTGGCCCTTAAACCCCTATGCAAAGGGTGGATAAACGAAAAACAAGGAGATGTGCAAGTGTTGCACAATTGGAGGTGTGCTAGAGTGCACAAGTGGGAGATCTCAATATTGAGATGAAAAGATGAAAGAAAGAGATAAAATAATGATGCATGCAATGCTTATGATAACAAAATAAAGAGAAGAGAAAGGGATGGCTTATTGGTTTGCTCCAATTTGGGGCTTCAAGTCTTCAAGGGAGGAAGAAGATCTCCATGGGATGTAGCTTTAAGCATGTGGGAGACTCCCTCCTTGAGCCTTCAATCTAACAGCACCTCTCCTTGGTTGATTGATGATGCCTTTGACACAAGGGAGAGAGAAGTCCTATTTATAGGGCCAAAAATTGGAGTTTAATCCAAGAGAAATTAGGAAAACATGTTTAAGTTGGATTTGGAAAGAGATAAACATTGGCCATGTGTCCCTTCATCCTTGGAAAGCCCTTAGGATCCTTTCCCAAGTGAAAGAGGGCTCAAAATGGAGAAAGAAGAAGGTTCTGTCGGAGTTTGAAATTCTGGAAGAGATGGCGACCACTCAGACGGTCGCTATTTAAAAGGACGACTGAAGAAAGCGTCGCCAATTCCAAGGCATTTCAAGACGGATTAGGACTTTCCAAAATTTGAAAAAAATTGGCGACCATGAGATGGTCGCTAATTAGAAATTAATACGAGTTTCAGATGGAGTTAAAAACTTAAAATATAGCAAGGAAATTGGCGACTTTCCACACGGGCGCCCATTCATGAAATAGCGACCTTCCATAAAGTCGTGGAATGAAAAATAATCTGATTTCGGTTCAAAATATGAAGAAAATAATTGACGACCTTTTGAACGGTCGCTATTTAAAGAATCAGCGACTTTCGGAGTGTCATCAATTCATAAATCTCGAAAATCGGCAAAAAGGACATCTGTTGGGAATGGGCGCCCATTACCTGGGCACCCAGGTCCTAGGCACCAATTCCAGAATGGGCGGCCAGGTGATGGGCACCCATTAAATGGCGACCAGCCCATTGCCATTAATTAGGAAAAGGCTCGAAAAAATGGCGAAAAATCTCAAGAAAATCTGGAAAAATAGGAAAACATGTGGGAAAGTTAGGAAAATTTGGATATTCAAAGAAAATGAGAAAAACCACTCAAATAAGTCGATTTAAGAGTCAAATGAAGCATCGTAACGTGATAGGAGATATGTTCAAAATGATGTCAAATTTAGCGTGTCTACAACTACCCCGGCTTGGCGTCTGCTTTGCAAGGGAGTGACACGAAGTGGAATGGAATAGAATGGAATGGAATGGAATGGAGTGAAGGGAACTGAAAAGCAGATGCCAAGGTGTGATGAGACACGCGATCAACATCACTTGATAAGAATTGAATCAAAAGCTCGAGATGAAGTAATCTTGAGGAGATTCAATGAAAGCACGATTGTTTAGATAAAAGGAGGAGTGTGCACGCGGTCACGAATGAGATAAAAATTGTTTGGATAAAATTCAACGATGTCAAATTTGTAGATTATAAGAAATCCACTTAGGAAAAGAAGAATGGGGAAAGGGATAGAAAAGGGGAGCATGCGTAGGATGCTAATGGAGTGTGATCGCCAGAGGGGTTACCTCAAAAGAATATAAGCAATGAATAACAAGGAGGAATCGTGAATAATACCTTTAAAGTGCGGGGGAGATGTTAGTGTCACCTTCTCTTTCTATCGGCCAGCCAATGAAGAGAGTTCTTCTTATGTAGATTACCCTTGCACAGACAAAGAAAACAACCAACAAAGGAAAGATATTGATTAGAAAACCATAGTGTGTAGCTTCAAGTTCTTAAGATAAACAATATGAAAAGCATGAATATGAACATACCTTGTTGGGTGTGGCCCTTAAACCCCTATGCAAAGGGTGGGTAAAAGAATGATGTATGAAAACAAGGAGATGTGCAAGTGTTGCACAATTGGAGGTGTGCTAGAGTGCACAAGTGAGAGATCTCAATATTGAGATGAAAATATGAAAGAAAGAGATAAAATAATGATGCATGCAATGCTTATGATAACAAAATAAAGAGAAGAGAAAGGGATGGCTTATTGGTTTGCTCCAACTTGGGGCTTCAAGTCTTCAAGGGAGGAAGAAGATCTCCATGGGATGTAGCTTTAAGCATGTGGGAGACTCCCTCCTTGAGCCTTCAATCTAACAGCACCTCTCCTTGGTTGATTGATGGTGCCTTTGACACAAGGGAGAGAGGGGTCCTATTTATAGGGCCAAAATTTGGAGTTTAATCCAAGAGAAATTAGGAAAACATGTTTAAGTTGGATTTGGAAAGAGATAAACATTGGCCATGTGTCCCTTCACCTTGAAAAGCCCTTAGGATCCTTTCCCAAGTGAAGGAGGGCCCAAAATAGAGAAAGAAGAAGGTTCTGTCAGAGTTCGAAATTTTGGAACAGATGGCGACCACTCAGACGTTCGCTATTTAAAAGGACGACTGAAGAAAGCGTCGCCAATTCCAAGGCATTTCAAGATGGATTAGGACTTTCCAAAATTTTAAAAAAATTGGCGACCATGAGATGGTCGCTAATTAAAAATTAATACGAGTTTCGGATGGAGTTAAAAACTCAAAATATAGCAAGGAAATTGGCGACTTTCCACACGGGTGCCCATTCATGAAATAGCGACCTTCCATAAAGTCGTGGAATGAAAAATAATCTGATTTCGGTTCAAAATATGAAGAAAATAATTGACGACCTTTTGAACGGTCGCTATTTAAAGAATCGGCGACTTTCGGAGTGTCATCAATTCATAAATCTCGAAAATCGGCAAAAAGGACATCTGTTGGGAATGGGCGCCCATTACCTGGGCACCCAGGTCCTAGGCACCAATTCCAGAATGGGCGGCCAGGTGATGGGCACCCATTAAATGGCGACCAGCCCATTGCCATTAATTAGGAAAAGGCTCGAAAAAATGGCGAAAAATCTCAAGAAAATCTGGAAAAATAGGAAAACATGTGGGAAAGTTAGGAAAATTTGGATATTCAAAGAAAATGAGAAAAACCACTCAAATAAGTCGATTTAAGAGTCAAATGAAGCATCGTAACGTGATAGGAGATATGTTCAAAATGATGTCAAATTTAGCGTGTCTACAACTACCCCGGCTTGGCGTCTGCTTTGCAAGGGAGTGACACGAAGTGGAATGGAATAGAATGGAATGGAATGGAATGGAGTGAAGGGAACTGAAAAGCAGATGCCAAGGTGTGATGAGACACGCGATCAACATCACTTGATAAGAATTGAATCAAAAGCTCGAGATGAAGTAATCTTGAGGAGATTCAATGAAAGCACGATTGTTTAGATAAAAGGAGGAGTGTGCACGCGGTCACGAATGAGATAAAAATTGTTTGGATAAAATTCAACGATGTCAAATTTGTAGATTATAAGAAATCCACTTAGGAAAAGAAGAATGGGGAAAGGGATAGAAAAGGGGAGCATGCGTAGGATGCTAATGGAGTGTGATCGCCAGAGGGGTTACCTCAAAAGAATATAAGCAATGAATAACAAGGAGGAATCGTGAATAATACCTTTAAAGTGCGGGGGAGATGTTAGTGTCACCTTCTCTTTCTATCGGCCAGCCAATGAAGAGAGTTCTTCTTATGTAGATTACCCTTGCACAGACAAAGAAAACAACCAACAAAGGAAAGATATTGATTAGAAAACCATAGTGTGTAGCTTCAAGTTCTTAAGATAAACAATATGAAAAGCATGAATATGAACATACCTTGTTGGGTGTGGCCCTTAAACCCCTATGCAAAGGGTGGGTAAAAGAATGATGTATGAAAACAAGGAGATGTGCAAGTGTTGCACAATTGGAGGTGTGCTAGAGTGCACAAGTGAGAGATCTCAATATTGAGATGAAAATATGAAAGAAAGAGATAAAATAATGATGCATGCAATGCTTATGATAACAAAATAAAGAGAAGAGAAAGGGATGGCTTATTGGTTTGCTCCAACTTGGGGCTTCAAGTCTTCAAGGGAGGAAGAAGATCTCCATGGGATGTAGCTTTAAGCATGTGGGAGACTCCCTCCTTGAGCCTTCAATCTAACAGCACCTCTCCTTGGTTGATTGATGGTGCCTTTGACACAAGGGAGAGAGGGGTCCTATTTATAGGGCCAAAATTTGGAGTTTAATCCAAGAGAAATTAGGAAAACATGTTTAAGTTGGATTTGGAAAGAGATAAACATTGGCCATGTGTCCCTTCACCTTGAAAAGCCCTTAGGATCCTTTCCCAAGTGAAGGAGGGCCCAAAATAGAGAAAGAAGAAGGTTCTGTCGGAGTTCGAAATTCTGGAACAGATGGCGACCACTCAGACGTTCGCTATTTAAAAGGACGACTGAAGAAAGCGTCGCCAATTCCAAGGCATTTCAAGATGGATTAGGACTTTCCAAAATTTTAAAAAAATTGGCGACCATGAGATGGTCGCTAATTAAAAATTAATACGAGTTTCGGATGGAGTTAAAAACTCAAAATATAGCAAGGAAATTGGCGACTTTCCACACGGGTGCCCATTCATGAAATAGCGACCTTCCATAAAGTCGTGGAATGAGAAATAATCTGATTTCGGTTCAAAATATGAAGAAAATAATTGACGACCTTTTGAACGGTCGCTATTTAAAGAATCGGCGACTTTCGGAGTGTCATCAATTCATAAATCTCGAAAATCGGCCAAAAGGACATCTGTTGGGAATGGGCGCCCTTTACCTGGGCACCCAGGTCCTAGGCACCAATTCCCGATTGGGCGCCCAGGTGATGGGCACCCATTAAATGGCGACCAGCCCATTGCCATTAATTAGGAAAAGGCTCGAAAAAATGGCGAAAAATCTCAAGAAAATCTGGAAAAATAGGAAAACATGTGGGAAAGTTAGGAAATTTTAGATATTCAAAGAAAATGAGAAAAACCACTCAAATAAGTCGATTTAAGAGTCAAATGAAGCATCGTAACGTGATAGGAGATATGTTCAAAATGATGTCAAATTTAGCGTGTCTACAGCTACCCCGCCTTGGCGTCTGCTTTGCAAGGGAGTGACACGAAGTGGAATGGAATAGAATGGAATGGAATGGAATGGAGTGAAGGGAACTGAAAAGCAGATGCCAAGGTGTGATGAGACACGCGATCAACATCACTTGATAAGAATTGAATCAAAAGCTCGAGATGAAGCAATCTTGAGGAGATTCAATGAAAGAACGATTGTTTAGATAAAAGGAGGAGTGTGCACGCGGTCACAAATGAGATTAAAATTGTTTGGATAAAATTCAATGATGTCAAATTTGTAGATTATAAGAAATCCACTTAGGAAAATAAGAATGATAAAAGCTATGAAAAGAAGAATGGGGAAAGGGATAGAAAAGGGGAGCATGCGTAGGATGCTAATGGAGTGTGATCGCCAGAGGGGTTACCTCAAAAGAATATAAGCAATGAATAACAAGGAGAAATCGTGAATAATACCTTTAAAGTGCGGGGGAGATGTTAGTGTCACCTTCTCTTTCTATCGACCGGCCGATGAAGAGAGTTCTTCTTATGTAGATTACCCTTGCACAGACAAAGAAAACAACCAACAAGAGAAAGATATTGATTAGAAAACCATAGTGTGTAGCATCAAGTTCTTAAGATAAACAATATGAAAAGCATGAATATGAACCCACCTTGTTGGGTGTGGCCCTTAAACCCCTATGCAAAGGGTGGGTAAACGAATGATGTATGAAAACAAGGAGATGTGCAAGTGTTGCACAATTGGAGGTGTGCTAGAGTGCACAAGTGGGAGATCTCAATATTAAGATGAAAAGATGAAAGAAATAGATAAAATAATGATGCATGCAATGCTTATGATAACAAAATAAAGAGAAGAGAAAGGGATGGATTATTGGTTTGCTCCAATTTGGGGCTTCAAGTCTTCAAGGGAGGAAGAAGATCTCCATGGGATGTAGCTTTAAGCATGTGGGAGACTCCCTCCTTGAGCCTTAAATCTAATAGCACCTCCCCTTGGTTGATTGATGATGCCTTTAACACAAGGGAGATAGGGGTCCTATTTATAGGGCCAAAATTTAGAGTTTAATCCAAGAGAAATTAGGAAAACATGTTTAAGTTGGATTTGGAAAGAGATAAACATTGGCCATGTGTCCTTTCATCCTTGGAAAGCCCTTAGGATCCTTTCTCAAGTGAAAGAGGGCTCAAAATGAAGAAAGAAGGAGGTTCTGCCGGAGTTCAGAATTCTGGAATATATGGCGACCACTCAGATAGTCGCTATTTAAAAGGATGACAGAAGAAAGCATCATCAATTCCAAGGCATTTCGACACAGATTAGGACATTCCAAAATTTGAAAAAAATTGGCGACCATGAGATGGTCGCTAATTAGAAATTAATTCGAGTTTCGGACGGAGTTAAAAACTCAAAATATAGCAAGAAAATTGGTGACTTTCCACACGGGCACCCATTCATGAAATAGCGACCTTCCATAAAGTCGTGGAATGAAAAATAATCTGATTTTGATTCAAAATATGAAGAAAAGAATTGACGACCTTTTGAGCAGTCATTATTTAAAGAATCGGCGACTTTCGGAGTGTCATCAATTCATAAATCTCGAAAATCGGCCAAAAGGACATCTGCTGGGAATGGGAGCCCATGACCTAGGTGCCCAGGTGATGGGCGCCCATTAAATGGTGACTAGCCCATTGTCATTACTTAGAAAAAGGCCCGAAAAAATGGAGATAAACCTCTGAAAAATCTGAAAAAATAGGAAAACATGTGAAAAAGTTAGGGAAAATGGATATTCAATAAAACTGAGGAAAACAACTCAAATAAGTCGATTTAAGGGTCAAATGGAGCATCACAACGTGATAGGAGATATGCTCAAAATGATGTCAAGTTTAGCATGTCTACAGTTACCCCACCTTGGCGTCTCCTTTGCAAGGGAGTGACACGAAGTTGAATGGAATAGAATGGAATGGAATGGAGTGAAGGGAACTGAAAAGCAGATGCCCAGGTGTGATGAGACACGTGATCAACATCACTTGATAAGAATTGAATCAAAAGCTCAAGATGAAGCAATCTTGAGGAGATTCGATGAAAGCAATAATTGTTTAGATAAAAGGAGGAGTGTGCACGAGGTCATGAAAGAGATAAAAAGAGTAATCAACTTCCAGCGCGGTGGAAGTACCCCAGATCACAAACTTGTAGATTTTACCATTGGAGAGAGGTTACCAACCAATGTGGACGTGATGCAGCCAAGGTCGATCAGAGGAAAGGAATTGAATAAGAGGATAGAAACCCAAACAAAAGAATTTTTAGGGAAGCGGCCCAAAATGTCAACCAAGCGAACTGGGGACACAATTCGGCATGGAATATCTCTTATCTTGAAACATTAAGGATCAATTGACTTCCAAAATGAGTTAATTAGAAGGGGTTTTACAAAGTTAAATCAAAGTCCTACATGAATGTATGCTGGGTTTAAAAGAAAAAATTACAACAAATGAAAATATAAGATAATCAAGGATAATATTGTTAAGCTATCTAGACTGAGTCAAGAAACCGATTTTGTGAGCTAATACTAAGCCGAAGCCCGTTTATCTGCGCACCAACTCATAAAAGGGAACCATCGTCCCTAGTCTTGGACGGCTCAACGGTCTATCCGTATGACTAAGATTCTTCTAGAATCATCATTATTTTTGATGAAGGCGGACTCAAATTCCAGATTAATCAAAGGAGTAAGGTCCTTGATATAATCTAATAGCGTATGTAACATATAGTAAAATACATACAAGGAGGATGGTGCTAGCAATAAGCATGAGGGAACTGAGATATAGGGAACTAAGCAATGCAGGGCAAGCACCGTGGGACTTGGATGATGATGTCGAGTCGGTGGGACCAAGAGCTTCTTCCTGCGCTCACAAGTTAATTAGCCAAGATATAATGATTATAATAGGCAATGAATTAGCAATAAAGCATTTAAATTAAAGCATAGCATCAATGGCATGAAAGCATGAAAGCAGGAGGGCACGGCTTCGAGCCGCTTTCCCCTCCCCCAAAAAATAAAAATAAAAAAAATAAAAAAATGGCATGAAAGCATGAATAGCATCGTTTTCAACGTGGATAGCATAACATTAGAAGCATCGAGCATTTAACACATTTGAGGTATAGTATGAATAGTGTTGAAACATGTAAAGCATCATTGTTTGTTTGTTGGTATGAGGATGACCATCTTGGCATATCATAAAATTTGGAGTTGAATGATCAAGATCAAGTAAAGCCTAGTGGCAAGAGTGATCAAGTGAAATCAACAGGAGTTGATTAAAAATATTTGGAGATGATCGATCAATTGATGCCCAGCGTGGCGAAGCATGTTGATTAATATAGGGAAGAATCGAAAAATGATAGCAATGAACGAAGAGGACTCATCCCGAGTTCTTGGTCTTGCAAAAGTTGTTGTCCCTACAAAAGGCACCATCAGAAAATACAATGCAAAGTACTTTTTTTTAGATTTTTTTTGAAATATGTAATTTTTTATGGGTTTTGAAAAATATTTAAATTTTTTATGGATTTTTTGGAGATGTTTGAATTTTTATGGATTTTTGGAGATATTCCACCTTTTTATGGATTTTGGTTGGGAAATATTCAATTTTTTTGGATTTTGATTTAGATATTGCTAATGTAGCATTAAGGGATGTTTAAACCACTGGCTAAGGATCATTGTTCCTTCCCCTTTCTCTAAGAACTGTCCAAAGCAGAGAGTGCATAAGGGGTGGCGCCTTATAACCGGCTACCCTTGGATAACGGTGCCCCTATCAAGGCCATACCTAAGAAGCACTCGGTCTTCGAGGGAGAAGAGAAGAACAATTGGAGATAAGCTTGATTCGAGTTAAGAAGATATTTGGTTTTGACTTCCGTCCAGAGCACAACCCATAGTGTCACGCCCCGAATCGATAGCAGCGGAACGTGTCGTTTGCTCGGAACGTGGCAGTTAAACAGTCGTGAACGATCAAGAGCAATGCCATGAGACAAAATAATTTGGAGCAATAAATTTTTTTTTATTTCAATATAAGTCTCTTACAATTTTAATTTTCATAACTTGAAGACTCAACCACATCATAATGGAAAGAAACGACCAAAGACACGCTAGCGAACTTGGCTAGACAATTAATAGGAAATACTATCTAGACTCAAGAAAGATAAAAGACACGGGTTCACTAGTTTTCGAAGCTCGCTTGCACACTTGTCCCTCCCGTGTGAGTCTCGGTCTCGCTAACCACCTGATTACCTGAAAGATGTTGGAATAAACTGGGTGAGCGAACGCTCAGTAGGAATTATATCTCAAGAACAAGCTAGCTTTAAGTAATTACATGTTACATGAATGCAAGGCTAATATACATGAATGATAGCAAAAATAGAATGCAAGTATATCGATTAAACTGAGATATGGAAGTTCTAGTAAAATGTGATAAGAAAAAGTTAAAGATAGTATCGGGCAAGAGATATTGGCTATTCAGAGTTCTAGCAAGTATCATGACGAGTCACGCACGCAAGTAATATCATGTAAAGTCACGAGAGAAAGTAAGTGGAATGTCTCTAGAATGATTAGTACTTCGGTGCAATGCCACACCGCGATCATTACAACTCCCATGGGCACTAGTACTTTCGCGTGCTACTCCTAGGACCAGATCGGGCACTATATGCGAAAGCATTGTATAATGCACTTTCGACATCCACGATAGTTATAGCCAATGTTGAATGCCAAGGGAATGAAACTTGTAGGAATTTAAGGTAGATCTGGCAGAATATATCAAAAAACTAGGTGGAATTGGCTCCCTAGTGGGTGCCATGAGTACTCGAATAAGTGTTCATAATCACATGAGCGCTCGTTCTTTGTACATGATAAGGTAAAAGAATTGGTGTCTACGTGGAGGCATACAATCCAAGATGATTAGCAATGGCATGGTTTCCCATTCCATTAGCTCAAGAATTAATCTCATGGCGGCTATTTAGCATATCATAAGGGCCGGTATACCATGTTCCTAGAGGAGCATGGTAACAATAGTGTTATGAGTTTTTGTGGTACAACCAGCTCAATCGGCCTTGAGGGAATCCAAGGCATCGAGGAGACTTACGGAGGTCTCTATGACTAACTCACCAGTCCGAAGGAACGGAATGTCCAACGAAAGGCTTGTATGTCACGAGAAAATATAGGGTAAGCGATAAATCACCGAGAAAACATGGGACTATACTCACGGCTGGAATATAGTGACATATGTGTAAGCCGTTGGAAGGGTGTACATGAAACAACGAGAAAATCCCAAGAACAGAAAATGGCACCTAGGTCATGGACTCTATTTCTTAAATAGTGCCTGGGATACAGCCACTATTTCTTAAATCGCCCCTGTGACCCAGCCATTTATTCTTAATTCCGTTTCCAATTTTAGTGTAAATAATTCTGGGAATCCTTACATTCTATAATCCAAAATTTGGTTCTTTAATTAGCGCCCATGGCATAGCCATGTTTCATAAATTCGTGCCCTGTATTATGCCATGTTTCAACAATTAGCGCCCATGCTTTGGGCGTCCTATTAAATAAGACAACAGGGTGAGGGTCGCTGTTTAATCCAGTGTAAAAAGTTCATGAACAGTGTCATTTTTTCAAATAAAGTGATTTCCAGGGACAAGTACATGAATGGATAGAGAAAAATACCAAGAATCCAGTGGTATGACTATGCATTGTATTAGATGTGAAGATTCAAAGTTATTAAATTTTAAACATGCATATTTAATAATTAACCAAAATAACGACTGTTACACAGTCGTTAATTCAATATAGCGCCCGTGTAAGGGTCGCTATTTTACTGAGATTCTGAATTTTAAATAGAAAGCCATGAAAACATGGTTAAAAAGGATCGATATGCATGCATGATTTCTAGTTTTACTAAGTTAGGCTTAGTACTTGAGAACACCTACCTTGGATAGAAATAAGGCTCTGTCTTCAACCGATCTTTATAGGAGGCGTTGTTAATCAACAATATCAGCCTAAGAAGCAATTCCTTGACAGCAACTTCTTTTGATAGGAGGAACCAAGAAGATGCGGCTCACAACAATGAAAATAGAGAAAGCTTCACAAATATACTGCAGCAGCAGTAATTCGAAGGAATAGAAGATATACGTAAGTAGCAGTATGAATTAGGAAGAAGAAGAAGCAGAGTTTCTCATTGCAGATGGTGAACAACCGACGTTGAAGCATACCGTTGTTGAAGAACAGGGTTAATGGGTTGGTTGGAGCTTGGTATTTATAGGGTTTGGAGAGTTAGAGTTTGAGTGGGATTAAAACTCTCAATAGGAGTCCTATTAGTACTAGAATTCTCATATTTAATCCCTTCCCAAACAACCATTACTTCCTTGTTCGCATGGGGACTTTCCTTAATTTGGTTTTAAGATATTCGCGTCCATGTCATGGCCACATTTTACAAAGTCGCGTCCATATGCAAGTCATTTTTAAAGAATTAGCGCACCTCATACAGGCGCTATTCACCAATTCACGTTGATTTGAAACTTTGCCAATGTTTGGGGATTTTTATCTTTTTTATTTTATGGGTTATTGTCATTAAATTTTATGGGTAAGATTTGTCCATTTTTCTATATTTTTCTATATAAGTAGTTTTACAAAATTCTTTTAAATTAAAAAGTGACACTATTCACTCTTTTTAAGAAATAGCGACTGTTGATATGACTTTTTATGTAAATGATGCGCCTGATCAATGGGCGCCATTTACCTTTTGGCTGTTTTTTTCCTTCACCCTTCAAAAGACCAATATCGTATTCATACCCATTTCACTATCCCTTTTATTATCTTTAATGTATTAAAGCTTATCAATATACCCTTATTCCTTCAAATAAAAATATATTGTAATATGAAATATTAAATTTTATAAATTATTAATAAAATATAAATGGATATTTTCTCCAAGATTTATTGATTATTAATTCAAATAAAAATACATAATGACTTTAAATGGCTACTTAAAATGATACTAAATTCATAATCCCTTTAAATTTAAGGGTATGATCTATGAGATCTTTTTGTAAGGCCCATTAGGGAATCACGGGGTTATACACAAGATCTGGGTCTTAACTAATTGTTGATTTTAATTTATTATTAATTCAAAATAGAAGTAGAATAGCAATTAAATGCCTTCTTAAAAATAACCCTCTATTCCGTATTAATACCCTTTTTAATCACGGTCTTGGGTATCAGAGACACGTTCGATCTTAGCAAGACTTTTACTTTCATCCCCTAAAGGGAATATCACTTAGCCATTTACTTATTTGAATAAATTTGATTTATTAAACGTTATAAACTTATTTGTAGGAATATGTATTTATCATTATGTATAGGTTTTAGTCCTAAATATATTTATTCCTATTCCAAAATTATCGGGCGTTACACCCTCCCCCACTTAAAAGAATTTGGTCCCCAAATTCACATCACCTTCTACTCCAGACGGGGACTTAGCTATAATTCATTATGATACTACATAGGTAAAGAAGAAATTAAAGAATTAATTTAGGATTGCGGTTGAGGGGTACCGTCCATAACTTCTCTCTTGGTAAGTTCGGCCACAGCTTGAGTTTCTCTTGGAAGCTTTTTGGTCAAAATAGGGCATTCCGCTATCTTATGATCTATGCTCCCGCAACGCAGACATGCTCCTGAACTCCACCAACACTTTTTCGATTAGTGACCATATTTTCCATAAGATTTACACTTACCTAGCGAGTGATCTGTCGAAGTTCCCTCCTTATTACACTTCTTACATTTCTTGCACTTCTTACACTTTTGTGAGCTACCACCTTCGTTTACCCTTTTCTTGGTAATGGTGAACTTTCCAGAATTATCTGTTTGATCTTTCCTTTCAACTCTCTCTTTTTCTACCACCGCCTTCTCTAGCTCCTGGACTCTTCTAACAAGGTCCGCATAAACTTGGACATCTACTAGTACCATCTCGGGAAAAAAGCTTGGCTTTGATGCTTCCATTTTATCTAGGTTCCTGCAAAGTGAAGAGGGGAGATAATTTATCGACTCAAGAATTGATATTAATGAAACTTATGTATTTTGTCTTTCTTTTATAACTTTAACCCCATGCTCTACCCATCTCTAACGGAATTCCTATAGGACGACCGACAAGGATACTCAACCTCTCTCTTGGACTTAATGCCCTAAGAATATGAAAGCCGAAGCTTTGATATGACTGACAGGGATACTTGACCTATCATTGGAACCCAATAACTGGACGATGTGAAAGCCGAAGCTCTGATACCACATCTATCACGTCCCGAACCGATAGCAGCAGAACGTGTCGTTTGCTCGGACGTGGCAATTAAACAGTCGTGAACGATCAAGAGTAATGGCATGAGACAAAATAATTTGAAGCAATAAAAAAAAAATTATTTCAATATAAGTCTCTTACAATTTCAATTTTCAGAACTTGAAGACTCAACCACATCATAATGGAAAGAAACGACCAAAGACACGCTAGTGAACTTGGCTAGATAATTAATAGGAAATACTATCTAGACTCAAGAAAGATAAAAGACACGGGTTCACTAGTTTCTGAAGCTCACTTGCACACTTGTCCCTCCCGTGTGAGTCTCGGTGTTGCTAGCCACCTGATTACCTGAAAGATGTTGGAATAAACTAGGTGAGCGAATGCTCTATAGGAATTATATCTCAAGAACAAGCTAGCTTTAAGTAATAACATGTTACATGAATGCAAGGCTAATATACATGAATGATCGCAAAAACAGAATGCAAGTATATCGATTAAACTGAGATATGGAAGTTCTAGTAAAATGTGATAAGCAAAAGTTAAAGATAGTATCGAGCATGAGATATTGGCTATTTAGAGTTCTAGCAAGTACCACGATGAGTCACGCATACAAGTAATATCATGTAAAGTCACGAGAGAAAGTAAGTGGAATGTCTCTAGAACAATGAGTACTTCGGTGCAATGCCACACCGTGATCATTATAACTCCAATAGGCACTAGTACTTTCGAGTGCTCCTCCCAGGACCAAATCGGGCCCTATATGCACAGGCATTGTATAATGCACTTTCGACATCCACGATAGTTATAGCCAATGTTGAATGCCAAGGGAATGAAACATGTAGGAATTTAAGGTAGATCTTGCAGAATATATCAGAAAACTAGTTGGAATTGGCTCCCTAGTGGGTGCCATGAGTACTCGAATAAGCGTTCATAACCACATGAGCACTCGTTCTTTGTACATGATAAGGTAAAAGAATTGGTGTCTACGTGGAGGCACGCAATCCAAGATAATTAGTAATGGTATGATTTCCCATTCCATTAGCTCAAGAATTAATCTCATGGCAGCTATTTAGCATACCATAAGGGTCGGTATACCATGTTCCCAGAGGGGCATGGTAACAAGAGTGTTATGGGTTTTTATGGTACAACCAGCTCAATCGGCCTTGAGGGAATCCAAGGCATCGAGGAGACTTACGAAGGTCTCTATGACTAACTCACCAGTCCGAAGGAACGGAATGGCCAATGAAGGGCTTGTATGTCACGAGAAAATATCGGGTAAGCGATAAATCACCGAGAAAACGTGGGACTATACTCACGGTTGGAATATAGTGCCATATATGTAACCCGTTAGAAGGGTGTACATGAAATGACGGGAAAATCCCAAGAACAGAAAATGGCGCCTGGGTCAAGGACTCTATTTCTTAAATAGCACTTGGGATACAGCCACTATTTCTTAAATCGCGCCTGTGACCCAGCCATTTATTCTTAATTCCGTTTCCAGTTTTAGTGTAAATAATTTTGGGAATTCTTACATTCTATAATACAAAATTTGGATCTTTAATTAGCGCCCATGGCATAGCCATGTTTCATAAATTGGCGCCCTGTATTATGCCATGTTTCAACAATTAGCGCCCATGCTTTGGGTGTCCTATTAAATAAGACGATAGGGTGAGGGTCGCTATTTAATCCAGTGTAAAAAGTTCATGAACAGTGTCATTTTTTCAAATAAAATGATTTTCCAGGGACAAGTACATGAATGAATAGAGAAAAATACCAAGAATCCAGTGGTATGACTATGCATTGGATTAGATGTAAAGATTCAAAGTTATTAAATTTTAAACATGCATATTAATAATTAACGAAAATAACGACTGTTATAGTCGTTAATTCAATATAGCTCCCATGTAAGGGTCGCTATTTTACTGAGATTCTGAATTTTAAACAGAAAGCCATGAAAACAAGGTTTAAAAGGATCAATATGCATGTATGATTTCTATTTTTACTAAGTTAGGCTTAGTACTTGAGAACACCTACCATGGATGATTTTTGGTTGATAAAGAATTTGGATAGAAATAAGGCTCTGTCTTCAACCGATCTTTATAGGCGGCACTGTTAATCAACAATATCAGCCTAAGAAGCAATTCCTTGACAGCAACTTCTTTTGATAGGAGGAACTAGGAAGATGCGGCTCACAACAATGAAAATAGAGAAAGCTTCACAAATATACTGCAGCAGCAGTAATTAAAAGGAATAGAAGATATACGCATGCAGCAGTATGAATTAGGAAGAAGAAGAAGCAGAGTTTCTCATTGCAGATGGTGAACAACTGATGTTGAAGCATACCGTTGTTGAAGAATAGGGTTAATGGGTTGGCTGGAGCTTGGTATTTATAGGGTTTGGAGAGTTAGAGTTTGAGTGGGATTAAAACTCTCAATAGGAGTCCTATTAGTACTAGAATTCTCATATTTAATCCCTTCCCAAACAACCATTATTTCCTTGTTCGCATGGGGACTTTCCTTAATTTGGTTTTAAGAAATTTGCGTCCATGTCATGGCCACGTTTTACAAAGTCGCGTCCATATGCAAGTCATTTTTAAAGAATTAGCGCCCCTCATACAGGCGCTATTCACCAATTCACGTTGATTTGAAACTTTGGCAATGTTTGGGGATTTTTATCTTTTTTATTTTATGGGGTATCGTCATGAAATTTTATGGGTAGGATTTTTCCATTTTTATCTATTTTTTCATATAAGTAGTTTTACAAAATTCTTTTAAATTAAAAAGTGGCACTATTCACTCTTTTTAGGAAATAGCGACTGTTGATATGACTTTTTATGTAAATGATGTGCCTGATCAATGGGCGCCATTTACCTTTTGACTTTTTTTTTCTTCACCCTTCAAAAGACCAATATCGTATTCATACCCATTTCACTATCCCTTTTATTATCTTTAATGTATTAAAGCTTATCAATATACCCTTATTCCTTCAAATAAAAATATATTGTAATATGAAATATTAAATTTTATAAATTATTAATAAAATATAAATTGATATTTTCTCCAAGATTTATTGATTATTAATTCAAATAAAAATACATAATGACTTTAAATGGCTACTTAAAATGATACTAAATTCATAATCCCTTAAAATTTAAGGGTGGGATCTATGAGATCTTTTTGTAAGGCCCATTAGGGAATCACGGGGTTATACACAAGATCTAGGTCTTAACTAATTGTTGATTTTAATTTATTATTAATTCAAAATAGAAGTAGAATGTGAATTAAATGCCTTCTTAAAAAAAACCCTATATTCTGTATTAATACCCTTTTTAATCACGTTCTTGGGTATCGGAGACAGGTTTGATCTTAGCAAGACTTTTACTTTCATCCCCTAAAGGGAATATCACTTAGCCATTTACTTATTTGAATACATTTTATTTATTAAACGTTATAAACTTATTTGTAGGAATATGTATTTATCATTATGTATAGGTTTTCTTCCTAAATATATTTATTTCTAATCCAAAATTACCGGGCATTACACCCTCCCCCACTTAAAAGAATTTGGTCCCCAAATTCACATCACCTTCTACTCCAGACGGGGACTTAGCTATAATTCATTATGATACTACATAGGTAAAGAAGAAATTGAAGAATTAATTTAGGATTGTGGTTGAGGGGTACCTTCTATAACTTGTCTCTTGGCAAGTTCGGCCACAGCTTGAGTTTCTCTTGGAAGCTTTTTGGTCAAACTAGGGCATTCCGCTATCTTATGATCTAAGCTCCCGCAACACAGACATGCTCCCGAACTCCACCAACACTTTTCCGATTGGTGACCATATTTTTCACAAGATTTACACTTACCTAGCGAGTGATCTGTCGAAGTTCCCTCCTTATTACACTTCTTACATTTCTTGCACTTCTTACACTTTTGTGAGCTACCACCTTCATTTACCCTTTTCTTGGTAACGGTGAACTTTCCAGAATTATATGTTTGATCTTTCCTTTCAACTCTCTCTTTTTCTTCCACTGCCTTCTCTAGCTCCTGGACTCTTTTAACAAGGTCCACATAAGCTTGGACATCTAATAGTACCATCTCGGTAACAAAGCTTGGCTTAGATGCTTCCATTTTATCTAGGTTCCTGCAAAGAGAAGAGGGGAGATAATTTATCGACTCAAGAATTGATATTAATGAAACTTAAGTATTTTATCTTTCTTTTATAACTTTAACCCCACGCTCTACCCATCTCTCACGGAATTCCTATAGGATGACCGACAAGGATACTCAACCTATCTCTTGGACTTAATGCCCTAAGGATATGAAAGTCGAAGCTCTGATATGACTGATAGGGATACTTGACCTATCATTGGAACCTAATAACAGGACAATGTGAAAGCCGATGCTCTGATACCACCTCTATCACGCCCTGAACAGATAGCAGCGAAACGTGTCGTTTGTTCGGAACGTGGCAATTAAACAATCGTGAACGTTCAAGAGCAATGGCATGAGACAAAATAATTTGGAGCAATAAAAAAATTTATTTCAATATAAGTCTCTTACAATTTCAATTTTCAGAACTTGAAGAGTCAACCACATCATAATGGAAAGAAACGACCAAAGACACGCTAGCGAACTTGGCTAGACAATTAATAGGAAATACTATCTAGACTCAAGAAAGATAAAAGACACGGGTTCACTAGTTTCTGAAGCTCGCTTGCACACTTGTCCCTCCCGTGTGAGTCTCGGTCTCGCTAGTCACCTGATTACCTGAAAGATGTTGGAATAAACTGGGTGAGCGAATGCTCAGTAGGAATTATATCTAAAGAATAAGCTAGCTTTAAGTAATTACATGTTACATGAATGCAAGGCTAATATACATGAATGATCGCAAAAACAGAATGCAAGTATATCGATTAAACTTGGATATGGAAGTTCTAGTAAAACGTGATAAGCAAAAGTTAAAAATAGTATCGAGCATGAGATATTGGCTATTTAGAGTTCTAGAAAGTACCACGATGAGTCACTGTTGGCACCCAAAATGTGATCGTCGAAGATCAAGCCATAAAGACGAATGATGCGGCCCACTGAAGCACTGAAGCCGATAAAGATCAACATATTAAAGACTTCTCGAGCTGCCAGAGCCTCAGGTCACCCCGTATGAACGCCAGGGACTTCACCTCAGGAGAACCGAGATGAATTCACAACCAACCGGTAGTGCGACCAAGCCTGCCCAATGAACCGGCATTGACTTCGTCGTGCCGCATACACTACACCCGTTGTCCGACCAAGGACGACGGTCTACCCAGTGGCTACCCACCTCATGAAAGGCTCTCCTGAGATGAAAGAGTCCCCTTGGCTCTTCAGAACGGAGGACCGAAAGCTCTGTCGGTAGACGATCCCGGTCACCCGACACGGGTACGATTTCCCACCAAGATGGGCCCGTTAGTGGCCGAATGATCGCCCAGCTCAGGCGGAACTATCCCTGGTGTTATCCCACCCTCTAAGGAGCTTTGAGCACAAGCCAGACTAAGCTAGCAGCACGTATCATAGTACCGAGAGCCGTGTCAGTGGAAAACCCGCGTGATCAAACCAAAGCCATCGGAAGTTCAGAGAATGGCCATACGTCGGTCTGAAAGCTTCAACAAGGCGTCTTGGCGAGGTTTCAAGGAGCATTGGCTAGATAAATGTTCACGGTGACCCCCTGACTCATCGTCTGACTCACGACGTGCGAGGAGCATTAACACGGCACGCCCTAAACCAGCGCGCCTCCATCTGGCGCCCATTATTCCGGCGCGCAGAAACCCTCACCCGGCGCTCTCCTATTCTGGTGCGCAAGGGATAGAGCTCACCCTTACCGGCGCGCCATTCTCTGCGCCGGATTAAGGCATCGAACCTCCTCCTATATATAGGGAGCCGTTCGATTGATAGAAGGGGGAGGATGGAGAGAAGAAGGCTTTGAGGAAGACTTTCAAGAGGTTTTTTAGAGAGGCTTTCAGAGAGACTTTTCGAGAGAGGATAGAAGGAGAAGAAGCAGGGTTCTCTGGAGCGCCCGTTGCCGCCGTCTTCCCTCAACCTGCCTGAAGCCCTCCGGAGTCGGAGAAGAAGAAGACGTCCGATACTCTGTTCTGGGAATAGGTGGGCGCTTGTGTTTCCGCTGATTCCTGATATCGATTTCTCTCTGTCGAATGTAAGCGGGAGGGGGAGGGATGGCGATGATATGAGCCAAACTCCCCTCCCCTTCTCTGCGTCTTCTTTTATTTGCTGTTGCTCTCCTGTGAATCCTCCTGCGAGTAGGATGGTGGCCGTGCCGCGATGCCGGCACCGAACTCGTGATATGTGGGTGATTTCCCCCAGCCGATGGAATAATAGCATGCGTGTATGAATGCACTAATGGATTGAATGTTTGGCGTCCCACCTTCCCCTTCCATTACTATTTCGTTCAATGGTTTTCTATACCTATTAGGGTCTTCCCGTATATGGCTTTGAGATCCCAGTTTCTCCGGATTCCGAACGCGCCCTGGTATGCCATGGGCTACATGGATAACCCCTCCCTGGGTCCTCCACACCTGTGCATGTGCACACGTCGCTCTCTGTTTTGATATGAAATCCGACCTTCACCTCCCCTCCTCTTTGCATCTCTCTGTTGTTTAGAGGAGGCCGGTGATTTTTCTGGGATAGTGAAGCCCGCTTCGCGATTACTGCATCCCAGCCATTTGTGGGTATGCGCGTGTAGGAAAGCTTTTCTAGTTGCATATCAATCGACTCTTTCTGTGACTACCGTTGCATTCTGTTCTATGAATGGTAACCCGGTCCCGTGAGCATCAACATCTTGGCCCTCCACCCAGGGAGGGGGATATCTCCCACCGTTCACTGAGTTGCTAATTGGCCAGGGGAACTCCGCTCTCGATTGATGGACGTTCTCATGAGTCATGAAGCCAACAACAACAACAGGGGCTCCGGCCCGACAATCTCAAACCCATAGCCCCTCGGGACCCTGTGGCGACCAAAGGGGTAAATGTTCCTAGCAGGCTAGCCCTCGGAACCTCTTTCCCTGAGGGTCTCTCTCTCTAGCAGGTGCAGTGTATGCTGTAGGTCACCCACCCCTTTGTAGGCTTGTCCTCGTGGTGTCGCTCCTATCATCAGCTACCTCATCCTCTGCTTTCACCCACGGAGTTTTGGTGCCCCTCGTAGGCTAGTCCTCGGGGTGTCCTATCCGTTGGGAATTTGTTGGCTGTCACCATGCAGACCGGTAGTTTAAGGGGCTTACTCCACAAGTGAGTATGACCCCGTTCCTCTCCTGCAACCTTTTAGGTTCAGGGGAGATGCTGCCCAATTTTCGGCAGGTTCTGGACAGATAAATCATCTATATGGATTCGTCGTAATAAAGCATTCATTCTGAATCAAGGACCCTAGTGCTCGAGTATGGACCTCGCATTAGCCCATCACCTCATTCTGGAAGGGTCCTGGACTTCAATTAAACAAGCAATTGGCCCAAATAACTTCAAAACTCTCAACAGAATCTTAATGAACTTAAATGGTTTCAAAATTCATCAAAAAAATAAGCTAAAATGACACGGCCTTAATCCGGCGTACCCTAATACGGCGCAGTACCCCCCCGCGCCGGATTAACACTAGACTCATGATTTCCTCTTTTTATTTGGCCCATTCCCGGCACGCCCCGTGCCCGTCGCACCGTATTAACCATTTGTCATAACCGCGTCGTATTAAGACCCTTCACCTATGTTTGGCCGCGCCGGGGAAACCTACCCCTACGCGTGGCCGCGCCGGTTTTGAACACTTTTGCTGTTTTAATCGCTCACTCGCCTCCGGAGCGATCCTCGTCTCCCGGGGTCGGAGTTAATAAACCCTAATTAGTAATAAACTGAATAAGAGAAGGGATGTTTGAGTCCGAGTCATCTTGTTATCATGCTTTCACTATCATGTCCGTCAGCATTTTGCTCTTGTTATCATGCTTGTGTTACCATTCTCTCCCCTTGGCGAGGATTAATAAATGTGATTGAGCACTGCTTGTTTCCATAACTCTATTTCCATGCTTAGCATAGTCACGAGCATCATGCATGCATGCTTGCATAAGCCCTCGGGTATATCAAATGGCGTTGACAGAAGGCCGGGTTACGCCCAACCGGAAGTCTCCGCTATGCGCGATGGTGGTCTTTAGACCTACATCCTCTGCCACGTACCAAGGGTCTCCAATTTAATGAACCATGCCTCTCCTGCATGATAAATAGACGCATCTCATATGATCTTGTCATATTTATAACATCGCATCTTTATTCCGGCCTCGACAGCCCACTATCTCGACAATTAATCAAAGGTTTTCCCTCCTCGCGGGGGATGTAATTAATGCCATAGCCTTTATGGTGTGGCGGACTGCTGGTCCCGACCGAACCTCACTTTCGCCCGACACGGGTTAGAATGAGCACATAATAAATTTGTCACTCACGTGACTGGCACTCCCACGCAGTCAATCAGTCAGTTAATTGCCATTCAGTTAATTGATTGATCGACACGTGAAATAAACCAAATAAACCCAAATGATAATCATAAACAAACAAAGAAAGAAGACCGGAGTAGAACGGGAAGAATCCCATCGCAAATAGTCACGCACGCAAGTAATATCATGTAAAGTCACGAGAGAAAGTAAGTGGAATGTCTCTATAATGACGAGTACTTCGGTGCAATGCCACACCGCGATCATTACAACTCCCATGGGCACTATTACTTTCGGGTGCTCATCCCAGGACCAGATCGGGCCCTATATGCGCAGGCATTGTATAATGCACTTTCGACATCCACGATAGTTATAGCCAATGTTGAATGCCAAGGGAATGAAACTTGTAGGAATTTAAGGTAGATCTTGCAGAATATATCAGAAAACTAGGTGGAATTGGCTCCCCAGTGGGTGCCATGAGTACTCGAATAAGCGTTCATAACCACATGAGCGCTCGTTCTTTGTACATGATAAAGTAAAAGAATTTGTGTCTACATCAAGGCACGTAATCCAAAATGATTAGCAATGGCATGGTTTCCATTCCTTAGCTCAAGAATTAATCTCATGGCAACTATTTAGCATACCATAAGGGCCGGTATACCATGTTCCAAGAGGGGCATGGTAACAAGAGTGTTATGGGTTTTTATGGTACAACCAGCTCAATCGGCCTTGAGTGAATCCAAGACATCGAGGAGACTTACGGAGGTCTCTATGACTAACTCACCAGTCCGAAGGAACGAAATGTCTAACGAAGGGCTTGTATGTCACGAGAAAATATAGGGTAAGTGATAAATCACCGAGAAAACGTGAGACTATACTCACGGTTGGAATATAGTGCCATATATGTAACCCGTAGGAAGGGTGTACATGAAACAACGGGAAAATCCCAAGAACAGAAAATGGCGCCTAGGTCATGGACTCTATTTCTAAAATAGTGCCTGGGATACAGCCATTATTTCTTAAATCGTGCCTGTGGCCCAGCCATTTATTCTTAATTCCGTTTCCAGTTTTAGTGTAAATAATTCTGGGAATTCTTACATTCTATAATCCAAATTTTGGTTCTTTAATTAGCGCCCATGGCATAGCCATGTTTCAAAAATTGGCACCATGTATTATGCCATGTTTCTACAATTAGTGCCCATGCTTTGGGCGTCCTATTAAATAAGACGACAGGGTGAGGGTTGCTGTTTAATCCAGTGTAAAAAGTTCATGAACAGTGTCGTTTTTTCAAATAAAATGATTTTCCAGGGACAAGTACATGAATGGATAGAGAAAAATACAAAGAATCCAGTGGTATGACTATGCATTGGATTAGATGTAAAGATTCAAAGTTATTAAATTTTAAACATGCATATTTGATAATTAAACAAAATAACGATTGTTACACAGTCATTAATTCAATATAGCGCCCATGTAAGGGTCGCTATTTTACCGAGATTCTGAATTTTAAACAGAAATCCATGAAAATAGGGTTAAAAAGGATCGATATGCATGCATGATTTCTATTTTTACTAAGTTAGGCTTAGTACTTGAGAAAACCTACCTTGGATGATTTTTGGTTGATAAAGAATTTGGATAGAAATAAGGCTATGTCTTCAACCGATCTTTATAGGAGGCACTGTTAATCAACAGGAGTCCTATTAGTACTAGAATTCTCATATTTAATCCCTTCCCAAACAACCATTACTTCCTTGTTCGCATGGGGAGTTTCCTTAATTTGGTTTTAAGAAATTCGCGTCCATGTCATGGCCACATTTTACAAAGTCGCGTCCATATGCAAGTCATTTTTAAAGAATTAGCGCCCCTCATATAGTCGCTATTCACCAATTCACGTTGATTTGAAACTTTTGCAATGTTTGGGGATTTTTATCTTTTTTATTTTATGGGGTATCATCATAAAATTTTATGGGTATGATTTTTCTATTTTTCTCTATTTTTCCATATAAGTAGTTTTACAAAATTCTTTTAAATTAAAAAGTGGCACTATTCACTCTTTTTAAGAAATAGTGACGGTTGATATGACTTTTTATGTAAATGATGTGCCTGATCAATGGGCGCCATTTACCTTTTGGATTTTTCCCCTTCACCCTTCAAAAGACCAATATCGTATTCATACCCATTTCACTATCCCTTTTATTATCTTTAATGTATTAAAGCTTATCAATATACCCTTATTCCTTCAAATAAAAATATATTGTAATATGAAATATTAAATTTTAGAAATTATTAATAAAATATAAATTGATATTTTCTCCAAGATTGATTGATTATAAATTGAAATAAAAATACGTAATGACTTTAAATGGCTACTTAAAATGATACTAAATTGACAATCCCTTAAAATTTAAGGGTATGATCTATGAGATCTTTTTGTAAGGCCCATTAGAAAATCACGGGGTTATACACAAGATCTGGGTCTTAACTAATTGTTGATTTTAATTTATTATTATTTCAAAATAGAAGTAGAATATGAATTAAATGCCTTCTCAAAAATAACCCTCTATTCCGTATTAATACCCTTTATAATCACGGTCTTGGGTATCAGAGACAAGTTCGATCTTAGCAAGACTTTTACTTTCATCCCCTAAAGGGAATATCACTTAGCCATTTACTTATTTGAATAAATTTTATTTATTAAACGTTATAAACTTATTTGTAGGAATATGTATTTATCATTATGAATAGGTTTTCTTCCTAAATATATTTATTTCTATTCCAAAATTACCAGGCGTTACACAGAGATTCGGTCTGTTGCGCCGGGGCTTTGTGTCATATCATCGAACCTTAATTCTCTTGTAGGCACGCATACGATCGGGCTCATAACGTCTCGCGGGAAAACTGTACTGCCCTCTTGCCATGCCAAAAAATCATTTATTTTTCTTTTGATTTCACCATTTTTACACCATTTGATCATCTTCAATTTTTTTCTTTTGTGTGTCCTTTGGACTTGACAGATATTGCAATTGAAACTTTGAAATTTTGAGAATAAGGTCATAATAGACGGCCCCTATTTGAGACTTCCTCTTGTTAGGATGTGCTTAGGTTGGTTGTTTTGCCCAGATTACCTCTACTCCTCATATTTCAGCCGAGTAAAGAAGAGAAAAAGACTCTGTGCCCTCAAGCATGGCCCAAGTAGCAACGGTGATTTACCAAGGGAGACGGCTAAGGACGCCGTGAAGTGTGTGCGGTGCTCAACTAAGGGTTGCCCTTAACAAGTGGGGAGAGAATGTTGAACTCATAGCGTGGGGTTCTTATTACCAAGGTGCTACAAAAGTAAGCCTAAAGACTCTTTTTGAAATTGGATTAATTAATCAAAAGCTTAAGATAAAGGTCTAAAACAACCACTCTTAATCATGTTAAGAAGCACTTTATTTTGAAAACCATGAGTGAATAAGGTGATGAAAATGCATAAGAATGCATACTTACGCAAACATACGTTACCTTGCAACCTTGATCGTAGAAGCAGTTGTCGGTGGCGATGCTGATAAACATGGGATTTACAGTCCTCTTTTGGCAGAAAGGAAAGGAGCAAAGTTTTGAAAGTGGCTTAATAGGAAGGAACGGTGTCTAGACCAGACTCAGACGAATAAGGGCAAAAGGAAAAGAGGTGAGGGCTAGAACTCCCTTACTAAGGTGCGGAGACCCTGATCACATAAAAAGGTCTACAGAAGAAGAGGAAAAATTAAGAGATGGAGTGAGGACTAAAGCCTAGAAAACAGTGGGAGAACGGGCAGACGTCCAAAGCAGTGGATGTGGAAGAAGTCGGGTCAGACTCCAGATCAGGAGGGATTAAGAGAAGAAATTGGTAGATGGAAAGCGGGGAATCTGGAGGGTCCAGAAGAGGAGGAGAATCATGATGTGGGTAGGAATCATCCGGAGGCTCCGGAGGATGAAAATACCGAGGGACGCGATGCCCCAGGTGGAGGTATGAGAAAAGATGATTGAAGAGGAAGAAAAGAATGAAGGGCGCGATGTCCTGGAAGAGTAGGAGGATGAATCAGAAGAAATAGAGGAGATTCAGAGGTTCTGGAGAAAAAAAGGGGGAAGGGACACAATGCCCAAGGAAGAGAGGAAAATTCGGAGGGTCCGGAGGGGTAAGATATGGAGGGACGCGATGTCCGATGAAGAGTGAAGAATCTAGAAATTTTGGAGATGGAGGTGAATTAAGAGAGATAGAATCTGGAGGTTCTGGAGGAGGAAGACACCGTGGGCTACGTGGCCCAAGGAGAACTAGTGAGAAATCTGGAGGTTCCGGAGGAATAGAATGAGTAGGGACGCGATGCCCTGAGTGGAGAGATAGAAAATCTGGGGGTGCCAGGAGAAAACAGGAGGGGGTGCGATGCCCCGTGAGAAGAGGTAGGTCTGAAGGTTTCGGAGGGAGAAAACAGAAAGGAGCGCAATGCCTCGAAAGGATATGGGGTTGAGATGGGGAATCCGGAGGAAAAAGTAAATTGAAAGGGATAGCATATGGAGGATCCGGAAGTTTTAAGAATCGAGGAAGATACCATGGGAACTGATGTCCAAGGAAAATAGAGAAAGAATCCAGAAGTCCCAAAGAGAAAGGTGGATTGGAAATAGTGCGGAGAGGATTTGGAGGCCCCGGAAGACGGAGAAGATACGTGTTAAGAAACCCGGGAAAGAAAAAATACAAATGCATACGATGTAATGAATATAATGGATGCATGGAATGCATTGGATGCAGGGAGTGTAAGGAAGGAAGTCTCCTTCTCACCCCGTGAGTGGCCCATAAGGAAGTATTAGTGATTGGTAAAAATATGGATGAAATAGAATAAATGATGAATAAATTGGTGGAAGGCCTCTCATCAAAGGAATGCCCACCCCTCCATGGCGAATGGCATGTCCGGCCAAGCGGCTCAAAAGATGGAATCAATGCCCATAAGCTCTTATTGGAAGTGGAAGGTGTTATAGTGATGTATGAAGAGAACCCCTTCTTAGGGGCAGGAATTTGTATAATAATAGAGCGAGGGGTAATAAGAGCATCAAAAGAATGTCGGCCAATGAGCAAAGTGATTCTGACAATGGCCTTGGGCCGATATGGCATCAACTCTAAAGAATTTTTCATGGTGAGCTTTAATGGAAACTTCTCAAATATGCTCGACACGAGAACGCGAATTGGCATCCAGCAAATGAAATCTTGAACTTTGAATCACATAGCCGTGGCCAAATCCTTCTTGCCCGACTCTTGAATGTCTTTGGCACATGTGCTTGCAGAAATACACCCACTCCGAGTGGTGATGAAAGACGAGGCGGAGGGCTTAGTAGATGGTGGAGGTTTAATGGAGAGTGTTGAAGGAAGTGTAAGTGGAAGCAGGGGTTCGAGCACGTCGGGCTTCTCCCCTTGCTCGGAAGCGAATGGGATTAGCTCGAGTGCAAAAATAGGTGAATCCTGCTCAGGATTAGCCACGGGATTGGGTGAAGGGTTTGGTGAAGGGGTAGGCAAAGTGAGGTTTGGCGTAATTGGCTTTGAGGTTATGTGAATAATGGAGGGCTTAGGTGGCGGGATTGAAGGGTTAATTAGTTTATGAAAAGGTTCGGCGGGAGGTTCGGCGGAGGCCGATGGTGTGGACTCGCATGGCTTAGTGGGGATTAATGATGTGGTGATTGAAGGTGTGAAAGGAGGGGATTTGGTGAGCAAAAAGCGTCGAATTTTAATGGGGCGAGGGGTTTGTGGTGTAGTTGAAGGATCATGGTGTGCCGGCGTGAGTGATTGGAGTATCGACCCATCATCGTAACACCAATTGGTTTGGTAAATGGGGTTGGGGACGGTGGCATCTTCTCGAGCAGGGGGTTCATCGGGTAATGGAGGGAGTGGGAAACGGAGAAAACTCGGAGTGGATTTCTCTTGAAGAACTTCAACGTTTTGTGTCATCTCCAACTCTTCACAAAGAACTTCCAATTCATCATTATCATTAAACTCAAGTGGATGCCGTGGTGGAGGCATAATGATGGGTGATGGAGGAATATAAGGTGGAGGATTTTGTGGAGGATTTGGCGAATATGAATGTGGAGGCGGAGGACCATAATATTGTGAAAAATTTTGTGGAGGTAAATGCGGAGGCGAAGGGTCATGATATTGTGGAAAATTTTGTGGAGGTGAATATGAAGGCGGAGGGCCATAAGAATGAATGGGATGAATGGGAGGAGGGCGGTCATCGTCCACTTGATCATTATAACTTATTGAAACATCTTTCTCACTTTCATACACGATGCCATCGTCTCTCCTCTCATTCCATTCTTTTTCCATCTTGGTGATGTTGTTCATAAAAGCATGAAGAGGATTGACTTGAGGAGGAGAAGGAGCGGGTCACGGGCTTGTGACCCTCTTCAATTGTTCCCCCATGGAAGCGATTTTATCAAAAAGAGTTTGTTGAAGGGGTGTAACACGTAAAGTAGAGGGTTGGCATGATTGCCTTGGAGGAGCGGCTTGATGTAGAGGTCGTGGAGCTTGGAGGGGTTGACTTACAAAAGGACCCGGACGGATCGGGTTGCATGACACATAAGGGCCTTAGGGCCGTGAAAGAGGAGGAATAGAAGGAGGTGGGTGATGGATCACCCGAGGAGGAATATGTGTAGAAGAAGGTGGATGGACTCCCCGAACGGGAGTGTGAATAAGAGAGGGAGGCGGGTGATGGGCCACCCGAATGGGAGTATGTATAGAAGTAGGTGGATGATGGGCCACCCGTGAGGGATTGTGAATAGGAGAGGGAGGCGGGTGATGGCCCACCCAAACGGGATTTTGAGGAGAATGTGATGAAGGTGCACCTTCAACAAAAGCCTCAAGGGCTTGGATTTGTTGAGGGGTAAGATGATCTAATACATGCAAAACTTGGTAAACCTTCTCGTCGTGCGGAGGAGACGGTCCCGGGGAAATAGTGGCTCGCGAAGGATTCAAGGGACCATGAGATTGGACATTTCCCATGGGTCGGGCAAGACCATAAGAGTGAGGACATGGCCCCTACAAATTATGGTAAGGATTATGGGATTGAGGATCATAAGATGTGCTAGGTTGAACATCCTCATGAATGTAAGTTGAATTAGGCATGTTGATTTTATTATCATTGTGAGACATTATGCAAACAAACAATGGTTTAATCAAAGCAATTTGCAAAGAATAGCAAACAAGCTGGAATGTTTATGCTTGATTTTCTTTTATTTGAACCTTGGTGAATAAAGATTTTAACAAAGTTTATATAATTCACACAAGGTAGAAACCTAGTTTCAACATGGATTTTGCTTCAATGCCAGCTAGGTACACTCTCTCACCGTGAATAGGCCAACTAAACCTGGGACTTCAAAGGTACAACGAGCCTAAGTTTTCATGAGGGAATCCACGGGTGCGGGGACTTACGGAGGCCTTGGTTTAAGAGATTCCAATCCAAAGAGACGGAGTGCTCAATAGAGGGTCCTTGATGCGGGACGGGACGCGACTCGATGCCAATTTGATGCAAACATTAGACTCTAGGCAAACTCGCGACTCGTCCCTAGCGAGGGAAATGTGCGGATGTGTGCGGTTGAGAAACCAACAATGAGTCAAGGGTATTTGGCTCTTCCGTGCTCGGATCGAGTCACGGGACGGGTCTCGCACTCACTCTCCCAACAGTGATTAAAATTGAATGAGCTAATTTCCTATCACTCTAGCAGCGGCATATGAATATATACGAGGAAAGCAAATGCCAAAGTGGGGAGCGGACACGATACCACCACGCTCCGGGCGTGGGGAAGATGACCCCGGCGAAGACTCGTACTCCCGGTACAGTAATTAAACAATAGTTACAGTAGTGAATTTTATGCCTACTCCACGCAGGGAGGTAAAGGGCTATAGTGGGACCCGGGAGTAGCGAACTCGGGTTGACGGGCAGCAAGTCGGAAGGGCTTTCAGGCCAGAGGCGGGCTACTGGTCCGACTCGGTACTGCTCAAACTCGTTGGACAGCAAGTGAACTCAGCTGTTGGGACGGCAACTTCCGATCACCTCACCTTCTGGCCGTGGCGGATGGCTGGGACGTTGGCGGGAGGTCCCTCTTCGATCCCTGAGGTCGGCGGTGGCCGAATCTGAGCTGACGTATTTTGCAAGAATTAATCGGCGGACTGCTCTGCTAGCTTATTCACGGAACAAATTTGCGCGCTTCCACAAAAATAATTGTTACACCCAGATCCGGAGGCGGATCGGATTGAAATTAGCGTCGTTGGAAAGAGGACTCAAAGGGCTACAACATATATTAATTTCACAACCATCCAGTAAATGGATTGGAAATGAAGAACTCTGTGGCACAGCTATTGCTTCTAGGTCGGATTATTGACAGTCAGGACAAACAAGGATCTGCCAGAAAATGAATTTTGACTGACAGGGAAGTGGTGGATCTGGGTCTTGGGGATTTTATGGGGGATAGAGTGGGATGTGGGGGACGTGTATAATTTTTATGGTAATTTTCTGGAGTGGTTTAATGGGTGGGAAAAATAGAAGAACAAGACACTATCTCGCAGATCTGCTGATTGGCAGACTGTCAGGGGTGGAACTAAATGACTGGAAAAAATAGCAAACAGTGGCGGATTGACACGAAATTTAAATTGGGAGGAGGTAAGAACAAGGGGGATGATCTATCATAATTTGATGACCATCAGATAACTGGATTAGGAGAACCAACCTAATCTTTGAGCTTCTATTCTACAGTCGCAGGTTTGGACAGCAGACCAAAGATGGGGCTGTGGTGGCTCGACGGCGGCAGGTTTGGATAGCAGACCAAAGATGGGGCTGTGGCGAACGGAGGCGGCGGCACGAACGGAGGCAGCGGCGGCAGTGGATGAGCTTCACACCTAGGGGAGGAGATAGATCTTGGAATCCACCAAGAATATGGCATCACACCATAGAAATCACAGCAATCCAGCCGCAAGGGGGAGAGAGGAGAGATAACAAGCGACTCCCGAGTAGGACACTTGCCTGAATAGTGGCCAACTCCTCCACTCCTATAGCAAGTGGCATGCGTCCCGGGCCCCAGGTATGTTCCACTGGCCATCGGCCCCTTACCCTTGTCCACAAAGCGGACCGGGGGTGTAGGAAGCAGGGGTCGAGTCGGCACGATGGGCTGGGGGGTCTAGGGGTCGGGACGGGTGCCTGTTGGCGAAGGGGAGGATCCCTCGAAGGGAGGGGGCGCCTAGGAGCTGTGAGGTCCTGGCGAGGGGGTTCCTGGGGGCGGGCCACAGGCCACCGAGTGTAGAACTAGGCGTGGTCCTAGGATCAGACACACGCGGATATGTGACCCCCTAGCGTGGGATAGGAGCAAACTCCGCCTCAAATTGCTCCACCTCGAGGGCAATCTGGTACGCATCTTCCAACTTGGCCACGTTACGATGGAAAAGTTCATACTGAAGGTGTGGCCGCAGACCACGCCAAAAATGGGAAACGGTCAGGGAGCTTTCCTCCGTGGCGTCGCATCACAGAAAGTACTCATCGAACTCGGCGAGGTAATCGGAGACGGACCGATCTCCTTGGGTGAGACTTTGCCATTTGTCTATGAGACGCTGGCGGTATTTGGCAAGAAGGTACTTCTTCTTGAGTTTGGTCCTCATCTCATCCCACGTCTCAACCTGGGGCTCCTGACGATGAAACAGCAAGCTCTCCACGTTCCTCCAATAAGTCTGCACCTGCCCTAGAAGCTTCATTTTGGCAAACTTGACTCTCCGATGGTCTGTCATCTCAAACCACTTGAAGTATCGGTCCATGCCGGCCTCCCAATCAAGATAGACCTTCGGGTCCAAGGACTCGTCAAAAGTGGGAGGGTCTGCTCGCACCGTCCTGAGGACCCGCTCGTCCTCATCATCCCTCTATGGTCGGTGACCCCGACGGCGTCGGCCATTTCCCCCATAATCGTTGTCGGACTCGTGGTCCTCAACGTCGGGGGCACGGGGCCGTTGCTTCTCAACCCTAAGTGGAGCGGGTTGGGCAGCAGGAGCATGAGGGGCCGAGACAGCTCCGGGGAGCTCCCAGCGGGGGGCTCTCTCCACACTCTCTATCCTTCCAACCAGACCTTGGACAGATCGATCAGAAGCCTCAACATGGTCCTCCATAGCCTTGAGAGGGCCCTCCAAGCGGTCGGTATTCTCCTTATTAGTTTAATCGGACCTATCCATGCGCTCCATGTGTGGAGCGAACACGTCTTCTAGAGATCGGCCTCCCGGGGTGGCACCTCGGGGTTCACCCATAGTGTCAGGGCGATGGTACTGGGCACCTCCACGGGTGGGCATGCAATGGGAGAGGACCTAAAGGGAACTAAGGGGTGACTCACTACGACCTATATGGATGGACTAATGCAAAATGAAGGACGACCTAGACTCTAATATCTAGTACGAGGTGGAGGTTTGATCCGAAGATTACACTCACGCAAGTGTGCCCCTTTCCCAATAGCCGTAGCCTATCGTTCCAGGAACACCTTTGGATATACTAGATGAAATGGAGCACCTTGGACCGACCACCCTAGACTCAAATCCGCTCTGATACCAATTTGATACGGGACGAGACGCGACTCTGATACCAATTTGATGCGGGATGACAATGAGACTCGACTCTGACTTGTTGCGAACCTTGGACTCTAGGTGACGACGCGACCCGAAGATGACGCGACCAGCGATGATACGAGTGGCTCGGCACCTAATGTGGTTCCTGAAGAGGCAAGTGTGCCCCAAACAAGAAGTATTCGCTCACGGTCATCCCCAGCGAGGGAAACGTGTCAGACTGCACGTTTAAGATATCGGCATTGAGTCTCGGGTGGTCAGCTCACTCTCATGCTCGGAATGAGTCACGGGACGGGTCTCGCACTCACAACTCACAGCGGTGACAAAATTGAGCTACCTAGGAAATAAACTACTCACATGCAGCGGCTTAAGAGTCTATACGGAACAAGCAAATAAGATATGGAGGGAGGCGAGTGTACCTCTTCGTGGGGAAGGCGTCTCGGCCAAGATCCGTAACTCCCGGTACAGCGGTAAAATTTAATTATAGTAGTGAATTTTCATTGCCCACTCTACGCAAGGAGGTAAAGGGCTACACAATGACGCTGGGAGTATCGATCTTGGGTTGGCGGGTAGCAAGGTGGTGGGATCCGGGGCGGTTGCGGGCAGCGGCTCCGGATCTGCACCTTGCTGGCCGATAGGATAGCGAACACGGCCGTCCAAAGGGACGTAAACCTCCGGGGATCTTCTGAAGGCAGCGATTCACCAGGACGTTGGCGGAGGGTCCCTGGTTGACCTCCGGGAGTAGCGGTTTCCGAAAGTACTCCGGCGTATTTTACCTTGGATTTATCCGGTAGCCTCCTATGCTGGCTTGCCTCGGAGCAGGAATACGTGCCTCCACAAAAAAGGTCACCACGCCCAGATCCGATGGCGGATAGGGACGAAATTAGCACCGTTGCGAAGAGTACTCAGAGATCTTCGACATACTGCAATTTTAGATCCATCCAACGGCTGGATTGGAAATGAAAACTTCTGCAACATAGTAACTGACTCTAGCTCAAATGGTAGATCTCACAGGGCAGATCAGGTTCTGCCTTAGTTTGGGGTTTGATCGAGAATAAAATGGTGGAACTAGGACTTGGGGATTTTTTGTAGAGAGAGAGGGGGAAGTGGAGATTATGCACATAATTTTTTTGTAATTTTCTGACAAGGTTTGGGGGTGGAAACATCAACTACCAGGTGGCTATCTCGCAAATCTGCACACAGGTAGACTGTGAGAGGGGGAAACAAATGACTGGGAATGGGCTCAAATGGGCTCTGATCTGTGTGAAATTTAAATTGGGATTGAAGAAGAACTGGGGAAAGACGTCCTCAAAAGATGAAGACGATCTGACGGTCGGATCTTTGGTACAAACCTTTTTACTGAGCTTCTATCCAGAAATCCTGAAATTCAGGACAGCAGGGTGGAAGCCAGGTTGTGGTGGCTTGATGGAGGCACGAACGGAGGCGGTGGCGGTGATCGATTACAGCATACAGAGGAAGAGAATGAGAGGAAGATCACTCATAAATATGAGGGTTTCAGTCCTAGATCTGATGCAGCAAGGAAGAGGAAGAACAAGAAGAGCTAGAGAGAGGGGGGTGCGCCCTTGGCATATTTTCAACAATTTTCTTCATTAAAAATTTATCAAAATGCAACAAGAGACATCTTATACTAAACCCTAGACCTAGGTTAATGACCTAAGATACCCTTGGTCAAGGGGGTATAATGGGGAAATGGGGGAACAAGGTGATTAAATAAAATCCCACAAGGGGACAAAGAGGGGGGCTTGGTCAATGTATGCAACACATTTGACCACATGTTATGGAATGGAGAGGGATCCTATGTGGGTGGTATTCTCCCTTTGAAAGAGGAGGATGTGGCTAGTAGACAAAGTCTACAAGTGTGGCTTGGAAGAGGAGAATGTGGACATATGTAAATAAATGTCAACAAAGGTGGCTATAGGATGGGGGAATTTTGTTTTTACCTTGGTCAATATTTTTCCATAGACCAAAGACCAACCCCTGTGGGCCCTAGATGCTAGGTGGCCCAATGAGAGAAAATGTGGGGGTCTCGCCGGGCCTATGTGGCCTTTTGCAAAGAAACCCACTAATTCCTAAGGACTAACACATTGGCTTATAATTGCCATACAATTGTCCCAAGGATAAAAATGTAAATAAAATGTTAGTGGCCTTGCTTTCATGTCCCCATCAGTCCTTCCTTAACCAAGAGGGGGTACGGTATCCTAGAAGTGTGTGGAGAGGAGGTCTCCCAAGCCAAATGCAATATGAATGCAAGACTAATACAAAATAATAGAAATATGAATGTATGAACAGGAATATGTAAGAATGATGCAAAACAACTCACACAAGAAGGATTCTATGAAAAACATAGGAAATTGACGCCCTGACAGGTGCCACCAATTCCTGAAAGGGCGCCCTCAGTGTGGGCGCCAATTCTGTTATTTTTTTTTAGAAGAATGGAAATGGCGCCCTATCAGGTGCCATTATTTCTGTAATGGGCGCCCATCTGATGGGCGCCAATTCCAATTTTCTTAAATGGGGCAGGGAATTGGCGCCCTGCACCCTTCCACTAATTTTCTAATGGGCGCCCACTGTGTGGGCGCCAATTACCTCTTTCCCAAAAGCTTTAACTTCGGCCAGAAAGCTAGGACAATGAAAGTATCAATGGAAAAAGAGGGAGAAACACTCACAACATTCAAACATTGATCATGGCAATCAAATATGAACATGAAATAAAGCATGGGATGCTCAATTTTTTTAAGAGATGGATAGGTAAATGGAATTTCTAAAAATTTATCAAACTAACAATCACTTAAGGAGAGTGCTACATGGAGCACAAAAGGAGGTGCACCATGGGTGCAAATAGGAAAGGGTAATCAAAGAAATACAAAAGGGGTCCCACCGTGATCGTCAATTTGTAGATTATAAGAAATCCACTTAGGAAAATAAGAATGATAAAAGCTATGAAAAGAAGAATGGGGAGAGGGATAGAAAAGGGGAGCATGTGTAGAATGCTAATAGAGTGTGATCGCCAGAGGGGTTACCTCAAAAGATATAACAATTAAGAACAAGGAGGGATCGCGAATAATACCATTAAAGTGTGGAGGAGATTGTAAGTGTCACCCTCTCTTCCTATCGGCCGGACGATGAAGAGAGTTCTTCTTGTGTAGATTACCCTTGCAAAGACAAAGAAAACAACAAACAAGAGAAAGATATTGATTAGAAAACAATAGTGTGTAGCATCAAGTTCTTAAGATAAACAATATGAAAAGCATGAGTATGAACACACCTTGTTGGGTGTTGGCCCTTAAACCCCTATGCAAAGGGTGAGTAAAAGATGATGAATGCTATGAAAATAGGAGTGTGTAAGTGTTGCACTAGGGAGGTGTGCTAGAGTGCACAAGTGGGAGATCTCAATATTGAGATGAAAAGATGAAAGAAAGAGATAAAATAATGATGCATGCAATGCTTATGATAACAAAATAAAGAGAAGAGAAAGGGATGGCTTATTGGTTTGCTCCAATTTGGGGCTTCAAGTCTTCAAGGGAGGAAGAAGATCTCCATGGGATGTAGCTTTAAGCATGTGGGAGACTCCCTCCTTGAGCCTTCAATCCAACAGTACCTCCCCTTTGTTGATTGATGATGCCTTTAACACAAGGGAGAGAGGGGTCCTATTTATAAAGAAAAAATTCAGAGTTTAATCCATAAGAAATTAGGAAAACCAGTTTAAGTTGGATTTGGAAAGATAAACATTGGCCATGTCTCCCTTCATCCTTGGAAAGCCCTTAAGATCCTTTCCCAATTGAAAGAGGGCTCAAAATAGAGAAAGAAGGAGGTTCTGTCGGAGTTTGGAATTCTAGAAGATATGGCGACCACTCAGACGGTCGCTATTTAAAAGGACAATAGAAGAAAGTGTCGCCAATTCCAAGGCATTTCGAGACGGATTAGGACTTTCCAAAAATTGAAAAGAATTGGCGACCATAAGGTGGTCGCTAATTAGAAATTAATACGAGTTTTGGACATAGTTAAAAACTCAAAATATAGTAAGGAAATTGGTGACTTTCCACACGAGCACCCATTCATGAAATAGCGACCTTCCATAAAGTCGTGGAATAAAAAATAATCCGATTTTGGCTCAAAATATGAAGAAAAGAATTGGTGACCTTCCGAACGGTCGCTATTTAAAGAATTGGCAACTTTCGGAGTGTCATCAATTCATAAATCTGAAAAATCGACCAAAAGGACATATGCTGGGAATGGGCACCCATGACCTGGGCGCCAATTGGAATGGGTGCCCAGGTCCTGGGCGCCAATTCCAGAATGGGCGCCCAGGTGATGGGCGCCCATTAAATGGTGACCAGCCCATTGCCATTAATTAGAAAAAGGCCCGAAAAAATGGAGAAAAACCTCAAAAAAATCTGGAAAAATAAGAAAACATGTGGGAAAGTTAAGGAAAGTTGGATATTCAAAGAAAATGAGGAAAATTACTCAAATACGTCTATTTGAGGGTCAAATGGAGCATCGCAACGCGATAGGAGATATGCTCAAAATGATGTCAAATTTAGTGTGTCTACAGGAGAGACCTGAGATGTAACGCCTAAGAATTTTTTAAGAATATTCTAGTTTTAAAATAGTATTATTAAATATTTTTAAAGGCTAAATGGATAATTAATGAGAATTAAGAATTTATTAAATCCATTTAAAAGCCCTATATCAACTAAAGGGCTGAGCCCAACTTAAATAAGCCCAAAGACCCATTTTTAAGACTTTTGGACCCAAGCCCATTAATAGAAACATAAATTAAGTGATTTACGGATTTAAACTGGGATATACACTTCAATTTGGGGATAAATGGAGGGATAATACGAAAATCCAAAAATTTTAGAATTTATCAACCCTAGCGGTCTATCGCACAACTGTAGGGCCACCATAGCGGTCCTCCCATGAGCGCTATGCCCGGCCTCCTAATTCCGCGAATGAGTGAAAACATAAAAAGCTTTGATCTTTGGCATCCAAATCATCTGGGATCGATGTTATCTGTTAATTGGAAGGGTGGTGAAGGTGTCAGGATTGCATGCAAGGTCTAATTGAGACTCTAGGTTCGTTCAAATCCTCAAAACCCTAGCTAAGCCTATAAATAGATCCCAAGTTTCACATGTGCGACCCTTACTTTTCGCTCACGTGGAACAAAGGTAACGAAGCATTATTTGAGGTAAGTTCTATAGAAGATTTCATTCATTATGGTAAGGTCTAACTTACCTCAAAATTTCATTCTATGAGATCAAGCCTACAGGGAGTTAGAGGCCTGCAAAGACGCTGGTTTAGTGCAAGTAACCCAGGAACTTGTGCAAACAACCCAGAAAGATCATCGGATTAGAAGTCCTAAACGAGATAATTAGAAGATGGTTCTTTAGACTTATTTGTTCACCTTAGTACCCTCTTTCTCCCCTCCAATTTTTGTTATTAGAGGTGAAGGGAATCAGGAGTTAGAAAGGCAAGAAGTTGCGGGTTCAGTTCTGAACGAGCAGGAACTAGGGTCAACCTCCAGCCCTACATTCGAAGTCTAAAGCCCAGAATAGAGGTATGTTATCTCATGAATGTCTTAAATATGATCTTAGGAGTGAAAGCCCTCAAGTTTCAGTCGATTTCATGCATTGTACTTAGAGTATTTATTGTTTTATTGTGACTACACATCTAGTTTATTTTTCATGCATGAACTTAGCCCTAATGCAATAAAGATGAAAGATACTTGTCTATTTCACTCAAACCCATGCATGTTTCTGTTCTATTTTCTTTCTAGCATGTTTTGCAGCATGTTATCGTTCATTTCCATGCATAACTTGTCTATGTTTAGTATTTATTTGTTGTTTTATAACTTCTGTCAGCCAGATAGAAGGCGGCCTAAAAGGGACCGCAAGGAACATTTGCAGTCTAATGAATGACCGTTTTTATCCCTTCAGGGTGGTCTATCGCAAGACTGTTTCTTTCATTCTGGCGGCTAGTCCCTTATCATTTTTTAGTTCCGAGAACTAGCCCGAGCCTAGTTGAAACCTTACATATTGGTAAGCCCATAATTATATTATTATCATAAAATCATGTTTCATTTTTCTTGTTAAATACCCAGAATTCAGCATGATCATGGTTTAGACTTTATTTTGACTATTAAGTTAATTTCATGCCAAAACCCTATAGTTTTGTATTTATCTTAATTTCATATGGTTCATGAACTTATCGAGTTTGATATGATCATTGTTTTGCCACGATTCTTTCTTATCTATGAGTCATATTCTTATGTACATGGCATGTATTCCGATACGATGTCATTAGTTACACTTGGCACATTAAGCACATAAATCTTGGACTTGTGATCCTCTCCATTGGATACTCGTTCCACGGGACTAGGTGATCTTGTTTCAAGGCCTCCGTAAGACTCCGTGAGCCTGAGATTCCCACTAGGACGTCGAGCTGGTTGTACCCTCAAAACCCAATTGTCAAGAAGGCACTTTACCGATGTTTTATGTGTTCTGGACCTTAGCTTCCAATGGACGACCGTCAGAGGAACCTAGCGGCCATTTACCTGACCGCTAAAGACCCCAAGCGGCCCTGCCATGACCGCAAGGCACCAGCGGGTTTCACTGCATCGACACATTCTTTCTTCATGCGTCGACTCTGTCCATAAAACAGTCTAGAAATGACCGCATGAGTCATTAAACGGTCCAGTAAACGACCACTACTCCTATAAACGGCCTTGATGTGACCGTTTGGTACCTAAATCTATCTAACCCGAGGTTTGACCTTTGGGTTGGGTTCTTATAAGTCCCTAGATGGTCTAATGATTGTTTGTAACTTAACACTTGCCAACTAAGTTATTAATAACTTATGGAAAGAAAAGAATACACCGTTATGCTGCCGAATTTTCTTCATGACATAACCTAGTTCTAACTCAAAATCATTGAACTCTTATATTCTTAAATTGAAGCATTCTTACATTGATATTTGTTATCATGGAACCATACTTTGAACTTGTTACATTATTTGCCATATTTATATTTTTGTAGAAGTAGCTTGATTTATAATTTGAAGATGCAAGAGCGGGCACTGACAGTGTCCAAGGGATCCACTCTAGTCCCCTCGGCAGATAATCGGAAACATACTATAAACCATGGGGTATGATGAACACTGGCGTCGCATTGCTCTAGGAGTACTTTTTTTATAAACTAGTGAAATCCACGAATACCCACAAATACTCACGAGACGTTCTTGTGAAATTACATGCTTGCTAGTACATTCTCGTTACCTGACTTTCTAGTACATAGCCTTAATGGTTATGAAAAAGTACATTCTTGTTCATGAAAGGCGAAACTTACATTCTTGCTATACACTTGCTCAATCATGTTCTCAATTCTTATTCTTGATCGTATCATGATACCTGTGTTACTTTGGTTTTACATCGCATTTTTTACCGTATTTCATGTATCTTTACTCTAGAGATAAAAGGTTAATTACTTAAACATTGCCTTCATGTTGATACGAAGATACCTACTAGGCATGTGTGCTCATTCCCTACTTTTCCAATCTTTTTTAGAAAATTCTAGCGCGTCGGATTCAGACTATTCAAGTGATGGATCCGGGAGTGATTGAAGATCGAGAGAAGACTTAGTGGAGTCATAAGTCAAGTCGAGTCTATGTATTTTTTCTTTGTTTGAGTCTAGTGAATTGAATCAAATACATTTGTAATTTGATTATCATTATCAATAAAAGTTAGATTTTTGTCCAAATATTGTGCATTCATTTCTTATGTGTGGATGTGTTAGCGCTCTGATTATATTGCTCGCTTGAGGCGTACTAGCCGACAGTTCACGTTCCTGATTGTTTTCCGCTGCATAATCTGGGGACGTGACAGTTAAAGTGGTATCAGAGCGTAGGTCTTAGGACTTACTTATTTCCATAAAAATGTTATGTCATAGGCTATGTCCAAGGTTTAAGGACCCATACCTATGAAACAATGAAAGCACTTTCCTCACCCAAGAGAGAATCAGGTAGAACTCGGGATGAGATAGTTAATTAGAAATTATCTCTAGGAGTAACTCAACCAATTCCATTGGAGTTGACGAATTTATTTCCTTTCTCAGGTACCTTATTCTTACAATGGCACACCATGTTGACTGGGACGGGATGCAACAGACTGTTGCAGGTCTTACCCAGGCACTTCAGAATATTGCCCAAGCTGGCGCGAGGGCTGGTGCCGATGACTTACATCAGAATTTTTGAAGTTTAAATCCTCTACGGTTTTCTGGCTCTTCCAATCCAGATGAAGCAAAGAACTGGATAGATGAGATGGAACGAATTTTCAATGTTATGCAGTGCGCGGATCAAGAGAAGGTCCATCTTGCCGCTTTTTAACTTAATAAGGATGCGCGTACTTGGTGGAAGTCTATTCCAGCACCGCCTGCAGACGAACCACACACTTGGGAAGGGTTTCTCACCCTCTTCCAAGCAAAGTGCTTCTCCGAACATGTAAAGGAGAAGAAGGCGGCAGAGTTCGCATCGCTACGCCAAGGCATGATGTCGGTGGCGGAATATGAACTCCAATTCTCCCGTTTGGCCCCTTATGCCAAACATTTGGTCAGTACAGATCTTTTGAAGGCCAATCATTTTCTGGATGGGTTGAGGCCCGTATTCATTCAACAACTTGGCTCGTAAAATATTCGGACCTACGTGGGGATGGTCCAACGAGCTCATCTTTATGAAAGGACCTTGAAGAAGGTCGAGAAACTCAAAAGCAAAGGAGAGGAGTCTAGCCGAAAGATGGATCGGCATGGAAAGAAGGAGAAGTTCACCATCACGGAACCTTACAAATTTCGTGATAGTAAGAAGAGATCCCGGAATGGGAGTGGTAGTATCTACCACAAGAACAAGAAGGCTAATGAGGAAGATAAACAAGTCATGGTGACTTGCACATTCTGCGAGAAATTGAGACATGCGGCTGAGGAATGCTGGAAGCGTCTCGGCGCTTATTTGCAATGTGGCAGCCAAGAGCACCGCATGCCAGATTGCCCCCTCATGAAGGATCAATCCTCCAGTGATGGACGCAAGCGACAGGCGCGTCTTAACGCTGTTATAGATGATGATAAAGCGCCCAAGGATGATGGGTTGATGGAAGGTACCATTCACATCTATGTTGAGTGGTGATAGGCAGATCTAGAGGGGAGGGGTGAATAGATCAACCCCTTTTTCCCTTCTTTGCGAAAATAAAGAAGGATCTAACACAAATGATGATAAGATAGATATTTAGTTAATAGCTAAGAAGCTGGACACACAAATGATATCCATGAACGGTCCTACCAAGCTTCTACCACAAAACACTCCACTGCCAAATAGCTTGAGGGATAACAACACAAAACACACAGACCGATTACCACACCATCTATCTTCCTACTCACAGGTAGGGAACGAATGATATGAAGTGTGTTTTGAAGAAAAGCAAACTGAAAATGAAACAACCAGATAGAGTATCATAATGAAGCACTATGAGAAAGAAGTCTCCTATCTAGGAAAGAGCTTGAGGGGTCCTTGACTCTCTTCTTGTTCTTCCTGGTTCTTCACCACAACCCTTGTGATAGGATGATGATCTTGCTTTCAGCATTCAAGGGTTCTGGACGGAGCTTCACAAGACCTTCCTGCTTGCAAGGAGTCCTCTCATCGTGAGGAAGAGGATCATCTTCTTTTTGTTGCACTCACGCAGGCAACATCACCATGAAGAAGATAACTTCATCAGCAAGCTTTTAGCTATTCTGTTCTATACTTGCTTGCCTTGCTGTCGAACTGGATCTCATGCTCCTAACATATTAGGTGTCTTCAGCGACACCAACGTTGTCCACTTTTCAAGCAAAACCCATAATGTCACATCCACATAATTTGATTTGCTTCTATTTGCCAAGTTGACTCTATTTTTGTCAAGTCTGCAGATATGTGGGTAGGTAGGAGACCATATCAGCAAAAGTACAGTCTTTTCAGGGGATTTCTCTATCATATCACAATCCTTTGACAGAGTATCATCTTTGATGACTTTTTCCAGACTGGATGGATCCTCCAGGACAAGTTCCGAATCTTGAAAATGGCTTTTATTGGTTTCAGACCCGTTCTGGTCGAACACGAGTGTGTCGGCACTTTCCACACAGTGTGTCAAGACATCCCATTGAATAACTTGAAGACAGCTTCTGTCGATTTCAAAATCGTTCTGGTCGAACACTGATGTGTCTACACTTTACTCATAGTGTGTCGGGACATATGTGCTTGGTTTCGAGATAACATCATAACAGTGTCGAGACATCGTCAAGCGGTGTCGAGACATGTGCGTCATGTGCAGAGTTCCCACACGAAGGTGTCGAGTCTTTACGCGCCAGGATCCGAGTCATCACACGAAGGTGTCGAGACACGTCCGCCATAAAGAAGTGAGGCTTGAGGTGTGTCAACATTTTTCACTCAGTATGTCGAGATATCAATTAATCCATAGGCCAGATAGACAACGGCTTCAGCTTGATTTCTTCTGGGGGTGTCGAGACATTGGTTAGATGTGTCGATACATTCTTTTCTGTTGGAGCTCAACCATTCGTATATCAGCACGATCTCTTCTAGATGTGTCGAGACATCATCAGACGGTGTCGAGACATCACTTAGAGAAATTCTCCTGCACTTGTTTAGTCTATTAATTAAACCAGAACATGTTAGATTTTCCTCATTTATCTACTAATGATTTATGATTTGTTATCATCAAAACCAGGGGACACAACATTCTCCCCCTTTTTGATGATGACAACCATGAATAATTATAACCAAGCACTCATATAGCATTACACAATTTGGTTGCGGAACCATCAAACAAGTGAAATTCATTCATTCAACACAACGACTGAACTTTAGCATTTTTCAACAAAAAGCTTGTTTCATTGATCAACCAAGGTTTCATACAGATCAAACAAGACATGTATTCAAGCATTTACATTGACTAAATGCAAAAACTAAAATCTAGATGAAAAATCTAACTACATGCTAGATGATGCTTGTCTTCTCAGAAGATCTTTAGTACTTCTCCCCCTTTGTCATCAACAAGGAGGGGGTGAAGGAGGAGGCTACTGTGGTGGAGGCATAGAGCTAGAACTGGCAAAGTGAAGGATATGTGCCTCTTGGAAGTCATGTTGCATGTGAGAGATTACTGTTGCTAGAGAGTCAACCCTCTGAGTTAGCTGCTTATCCCTTTGTCTGACAAACTGGTGTAAAGACTTGATATTTTCCTTGATGTCCTTGAGCCAGCCATAAATCATTTCACATATGTATTCTATTTCAGCCCTCTGTTGGGAGCCTTGTGGTGGAAAATGAGAAGAGGTGGCTTCTGTCTGAGGAGGAGGGCACCATTCATCACTTGTGTCCTGCAGGGCAAGTTGGAGTTGAGCTTTATGCAGACGAATGAGTTCCAAGATTTCAGTACCGACCATATCCAATTTTCTGTACACTACATCCATTTTGGCCTCAGCTTTAGTGGTGTTGTTGACTGCTCGAGCTGTGACAGTGTGGACAGTTTCTGCAAGCTTGGAGGAGGCATCCAGTAGCTTGTTGGAGTCAGAGTAGATCTTCACTTTCAGCCGTTGGGAGGCATCTAGTAGTCGAGAAGTAGTAGCATTAACTGTTCTCTGCAGATTGGAGGTGGCATCAATGGATCTGTTGGTCTCTGCGATCACATGTGCTCTGATGGATGTAGTTGCGCCAGCCACTTGTTCAGCTAGCTGATTGGAGGAGTCCATCAGTTTGGCACACTTAATGTTGATATTACCTTGCTCTTCTCGTATGTCATATGCATGCCTCACCATGTCTGTAGTTTTCTCCTGGGTTTCACGATGAATTTACCTGAGCCTCTTCATTATTGTCCCAACTCTTTCGCACACATTGACGATTGAGTTCATGAAGTTGTACAACCTTGCATCTGACCCGTGTTTGTCATGCACAAATTTTGCCCATCTGCTGGTTTGAACTTGCTCATTGTGGAGTTGTCTGGCTTCTATTCTGTCCACTTGCAAGCTGAGTTGTCGAAAGGAGGAGTTCATGCTCCCAAACTGAGCAGTGAGAAATTGGATAAGTGCAGGGTGAATGTCCATGAGACTACCAGTGGCACCAAAAGTAGGACCTCATTAGGTGGAGGCCTCTGTATGAAATTCAAGAGGGGCATCCCTTGCACTGAACACTCGAGGTTCATTGTCTGGAGACAGTGGAGGTTGAATGCCAAAAGCTGTCATCATGCCAGGCTGGTCCATGTGGTCTTCAGACTGTTGCTGCTGATGGGCCTGCTCAAAGTGAATGTCTGCATGGAACATTTCCTCATGCTGATCTAACTATGCATCTGAAGCTGGCTGGTCCTGTGCAGGTTGTTCCTGGGTAGGCTGTTCTTGTGGAGCTGGCTGTACTGGAGGGTCAGGTAAATGTCTAGGCAGATTCCTTACAAGTTTGTCACCTTCCTTTTTAAAGTGATTGTAATTTTCTATGAACCTCATGCTGTAGACATTGCTCCTGGGGATAGATATGGACTTCTCATTATCAAGAGGGATGCCAACCTTTTGAAAAATATCAGTTAGCTGTGCGGCATAGGGCAGGCTACGCCGGTTGTAAGTGCAACTGTCCATAATCTGGAGCATGATCTCTCGTAAACAAACATGGTAATTGTTGAACAAGCAGTAAAATAGGAACCTCTGGGTCTCTGTAAGTCTACTTCTGCCACCCCCTTATGGGGTAATCATGGTAGTAAAAATGTGATGCAGTAGATGTTGCAATGGGGGAAATCGATTTATGTCAAAGGATTTGACAAGTAATTGGGTAGCATCCTGAGGGTCTCGAGGCTTTCCTGTCAGTATGGTGTAAGCTACAGACAAGTCAATCTGAACCTCAGATTCGATTTCCCCATCCCGAGGTATGTGTAAGGCTCTGTGAAGAAGTTTCGTTGTATGCTTGATGGAAACTCCCTTGACTTCAGTCCAAAAAACTTTCTTATTTTCATCAAAAAAATAAGTTCTTGTAGAACTGCTGAACTAAAAATGGGTAGTATACCCTGTGATCGAACAGAAATCGTCACCATCCTTGGAAATCAAATAAAGGCAGTAGTTCAGGAAAAGATTCAGGCATCTTGTAGTCACCAAAATCCACATACCGAGGAAAGAGAATCCTGGTGGGATCACTGTCTTCTTCCCTAACTGAGGGAGTAGTACTGGCCTGCAGAGGGACGGACTGAGTCTTGGCCTTCCCTTTTTCTTTGGCGGACAGCCGTGGCCGCTTGGCCTTTGGTTGTGGTGGTGAAACCCTTTCACTGTTCGAGCCCTGGGTCTCGGTAGCTCGTCTCTTAGCTGGTTCTACAGCTGGGCGGTCCTCAATGCTCTTGGAGCGCCCTTCTATGGACGCTTTCGAGGCTGCGGCCTTCTTGGATGAAGCCGCATCTTTCTTCTTGCCGCGGGTGACCGGAGGAGCCATGGAGAGGGTAGAAGAAAGGGAGGAGAGAAGACAAAGGATGGCTACATCTAGCTGGGGAGATGGTTGCACAGGTGAAGAAGGATGGAAAGGGGCGTCGACCTCCACGGCGAGCATGTGCAGATTCGCTGGAGAGAGAGGTCCTGAGTGGAATAGGGTTGAAATGAGGTAAGGTGAGTAAAATGATTTTCACTATCAAGTAAATATGGAAAGTTGAGATTTTTGATTTTAAAATAACAACCTTGAGATAAGAAATGACGTATATACCCCTATGTTAAGTGCAAAATGGTTTAAAGCTTATAACCTCATTTTTAAGTAACGAGGGTTTGAGAAAAACTATTTTTGCAACAAATAATATGACTAAAACATTTGAGATAGTTAAGAGAATGGAACCAGGCCCATTTGACTTACTCATCACTTTCAATTGGCATGATTGGAAAAGGAAGATAAGCAAGTATTGAAGATAAACAAGATCCTTTTTATTTTGAAGCAAGGTGTAAAGTCAACCCCAAACCAATTTTTTTATTTTAATTAATAAAATAGTCTGATAGAGCATTCACTTTTTGACTCAAGGAAACACGTTGATTAAACGCCAGAGTCCCTAGTTACTCAGTGAGCTTATCTTTCTGAATTTTTCTGAACAGAGTTGATAGCCTTCATCATGACTAGATTAACCTTCATTTCATTGATGAAGGATCTAATTTCTCTGAAGAGAGGTCATTTCTCTGAAATTATAGCAACATGGTTTTTAGGAGGCGTATTCTCTAATTGACTTCAAGTAGGTAACATGTTTAAAGACAATGCATGCCAATCAATTCATAAACCAAGAAGCCTATTTGTAGTGAACTTTCAGACACTAGGGCAATGGTCATTTTCAAGGACTAGAGAAATGTTTTAATCCTATTATGAGTGCAAGTTTGGTAGAACTCAATGCAATGATTAACGAAAATGAGGATTATAAACAAGAAACCATTTCTTTAACCAAGAGTAAAACAGATGAACTCACCCAGGGTTGTATAAATGAATGAAAACATTCTCAACTCCCCCTCACTTAATGCTCAGTGAAAAATGAGGGTTCAGAGCAAAGGATTTGAAATGGAAATGGAGGAGGCAGTGGGAAGAAGGAATCAGAAAAACTCTCCATTGGACCTTCAAACCCAAGAGCGGCTTAGTGACAAGGTCAACACATTCTGTGGGGGTGTCGACCTGCCTAGAGGAGGCATAGCCTTTGCAAGGAATATGTAGCATTAACACCAGATTTGCACAGACTCATGTAGAGTATAAATTGAAACAAGCATAGACCTTAATAGCTATGCACCGACCTTGTTGGCTAGCACCCCATTATGCAAAGACCATGCTGACCAACATGCACCGACCTTGAAGCTCATGCCCACACGATCTGCACCGACCATGTCCTGCCATAGTCACAACATGCACCGACCATACTCATGATGTGCACTATCCTTTATTAAGCCATTGCCCTCCATGTGTCGACACATGACTGGGAAAGTGTCGACCTGTTCATTAGATTTGGTCCTGCATGTCTCGACACATGACTATCCACTTGAACTATGCTCAGCCAGTTTCTATGAGAATCTACATTTCTAAAAATACCCCTGCTAGCTTCAACAACTAATACCTCTGACTTTCTTCTTTCAGACAATCATTCAAGAATGGTTTTACCTCTTTGCTCTCAATGAGAAGTGCTTTATGGGATGCTAAAGCTTTAAACATGCTTATGCACTAGAAATCACTTATGCAGTTAACAATATGCATTTCTGACTCATGGTACTTGGCAGAGGCATGTCCTCACGAATGAGGAGAGTTTCCTGATAGGCGTGACCTGTCTTTCCACTTCTCGACATTTGATATACCATTTAGTCATAAGATGATGTTCAACTAAAAGCAACCAGAAATGCAAAAAAGCTCCCCCTGAATGTGACCATCATTCATAGCAAGGTTCATACAGTCAATAGACCAATTCTAAATCAAAACATATATGCTTGCTCCAATCATAGTAAACACAAGTAAGTGGAACATCGAAGGAGGAATAGATAGCTCAAACCTGAGTGGATTGAGGTCTGCATAGATTGAGCTCTCTCCTTAATGTTGCGAACCTGTCATTGCTTAAGGGTTTTGTGAAGATATCTGCAATCTGATTTTCTGAGTCTACAAAATGGAGCTCAAAGTGATTTTTGAGGACTTCGTCCCTTATAAAATGATGCCTAATTTCAATGTGTTTGGTCCTAGAGTGCATGACCAGATTCTTAGCAAGATTTATAGCACTTGTGTTATCACACAGAATGGGAACACAGCCAAGATCTATTTGATAGTCTTGGAGTTGGTGTTTGATCCACAGTACTTGGGTGCCACAACTCCCTACAGCAACATATTCTACCTCTACAGTTGAGAGGGCAACCGAGTGCTGTTTCTTAGAGGCCCAAGAAACCAAACACCCACTAAGAAATTGGGAATAGCCACTAGTGCTCTTGCGATCCAGTTTGAATCCAGCATAATCTGTATCTGAATAAGAAATAAGTGAGAGTTCACAAGATGCAGGATACCATAATCCCAATTCTTGAGTGCCAGCAAGGTATCTAAAAATACGCTTGAACTGAATGTCTGGTCTAGATGCAGTAAGATAGAGTAATGATCCGATCATACCTCTGTACCTCTTTGCATCTACTAGTGTACCTTGTTCATCTGCATCCAGTGAAGTGGTAGTCCCCATTGGAGTTCCTAATGGTTTGCAGTTTGTGAGATCAAACTTTTTCAGCAACTCCTTCACATATTTGGCTTGATTGATAAAACAGCCTTCATTGACTTGACTAATCTACAAGCCAAGAAAGAATTGAAGCTCACCCATTAGACTCGTTTCAAATTCATTGGTCATGAGTATTGCAAACTCCTCACACATTTGAGATTTAGTGTACCCAAACACTATGTCATCCACATAAATCTGAACTATCAGGATATCCTTACCTTGTTTCTTGGTGAATAGTGTCTGGTCTACATTACCTCTTGAATACCCTTGTTCGGTGAGGTATGAGTTTAGTCTGTCATACCAAGCTCTAGGCGCCGGCTTCAAGTCATATAAAGCCATGTCCAACTTATAAACATGATATTTGAAATATGTGCATTCAAAACTGGGGGGTTGCTCTACATAGACTTCTTCTTTAATAAGACCATTTAGAAAAGCACTCTTAACATCCATTTGCTGCAATTTGATTTTATGAGAATATGCAAATGCTAGTAAAATTCTAATGACCTCTAGTCTAGCAACGGGAGCAAAAGATTCTTCATAATCTATGCCAAATTCTTGATTATACCCCTGAGCCACCAATCTGGATTTGTTTCTTATTATCTTTCCATCTTCACTTAGTTTATTTCTGAAAACCCATTTAGTTCCTATGATAGATTTTTCTTGAGGCCTGGGAACTAGATACCAAACCTTATTTCTTTAAAATTGGTTTAGTTCATCATGCATGGAATCGATCTAGTTTTCATCTTTTAAGGCCTCTACAATATTTTTGGGTTCAGTTTGAGACACAAGAGCAAGTTGTTCAATTTCATCCATAATTTTGAATTGAGACCTAGTTTTGGTTTGGTCATGCAGATTTCCTAAGATGTTTTCTAAGGGATGGTCTTTTAACACTCTTAAATTAGGCTGAGTGTTACCTTCATCTGCTTCGATGACCGGATCATTACTTGGCTCTTCTTGGTCTTCATTTGTTTGTGTCTCCTCATGTGGAAGTTCTTCTTTTCCTTTTATGTTCAGAAATTCCCCATCATCATCTTCCCTGCAAGTGTTGTCATGATCAATCTCATCAAAAGTGATGTGAGGGGATTCTTCCACACAAAGGGTCTGAAGATTGTAGACTCTATAAGCCCTAGACTTGTCGGAGTACCCAAGGAATATCCCTTCTTCACTCTTGGGCTCAAACTTGTCCAGAACTCTTTTATCAGTGTTATGAACAAAACACTTTGACCCAAACACGTTCATGTGAAAGAGAGATGGCTTTTTACCTTTTAGCAACTCATACGGAGTCATTTTGGTGAGTGGCCTTACCATTGAGCGGTTGATGATGTAACATGCAGTGTTTACCGCTTCTGCGTAAAATCTCCTTGGTAGATGCCTTTCAGAAAGTATTGTGCGTGCCATCTCTATGAGGGTTCTGTTCTTCCTCTCAACTATCCATTTTGTTCAGGAGTCTTTGGTGATGAAAACTTGTGAATGATTCCTTCAGACCTACACAAACTTTCAAAGTTAGCATTGTCAAATTCACCACCATGATATGAAATTATGTTTGAAATCTTAAACATACCGTCTTGCTTCACTTGCATGTACAGTGCCTGAAACTCATCAAAGGCATTATTTTTATGTGTAAGATAAAACACCCAAGTGAATCTAGTAAAATCATCTAGCAAAACATAACCATATCTTTTACCACTTAAGCTAGATGTTTTGGTTGGACCAAACAAGTCCATATGGATTAGTTCAAGTGGTTTAGATGATGAGTTTTCAGTTCTGCTTTTAAATGACTTTCTAGTTTGTTTTCCTTGAGCACACACATCACAAATCTTAGTGTTCAGTTTGAATTTTATTTCAGGCAGACCTTTGACAATAGAATGCTTCACCAACTTATGAAGAGTATTGTAGCTAACATGACCTAGTCTGCGATGCCATAAACATGCTAATTCATATTTGGGTGTAACAAGACAAAGATTTATGTGAGCAGGGTCATCTAAGTCAATCATGTACACGTTATTAACTCTTTTACCAGAAAACTTGGTTTCTTTTGAATTAGGGTGCAAGATCCTACATTCATTAGAGTCAAAGACTACAGTATGACCTTTATCATACAGTTGACTTATGCTCAGCAAATTGTACTCCAGACCATCAACAAGTAATACATTATCAATTGAGTTGGCGGGGTTCTTACCAACGTTACCTGTACCAATGATTTTTTCTTTGTTGTTTCCTCCAAACGTGACATGTCCAGCTTCCTTTTCAACCAGGAGATAGAAATTGGTTCTATCTCCAGTCATGTGTCTTGAGCAGCCACTATCAAGATACCAACGGTTGTGCACGGCTGCAAGACACTCCTACACAAGGAATTAAGTGACAATGTTTGGAACCAAAGGACAATTATGTCCCAAAATTTCTTCATTTCGGTAAAGCAAGATAGCACAGATTTTGAAATCCAGACTTTCTTAGGATTTTTTCTTTACTGGGAGTTCTGGTTTTCTTCTCCTTAGTCTTTTGGACTTTATGGTTTTTGGGAATGGTGGAAAGGGATTATTTGTTAGACCACCTGTTCCAGTTGGTTGGTCTAGAGGAATAGGAGGTGTTATAGTGCCTAGGTTGTTGAGGTTGAGTGAACCTATGATCATAGGGAACATAACTTCTTCTAACCTATGGAGGTGTCGACCTATAGAAGGTAAAGTCTCGACCTGTCTTACGTACTATCCAACTATGGTTGTTTCTGGATGAAGGATGTGTCGACCTCCTATACTGAAAGTGTCGACCTGTTGGTGCAAACGTGGGGTAATGTTGGGAATTTGACCATGTGGGTGTCGACCTGCTCCGTGGATTGTCCCGACCTGTTCCAACATTGTAATTGTTTCTTCTATTGTAATGTGCAGGCTGATGCTTGGATGGGTGTCGGCCTATTTGGGATTGTTGGTTAACCTTTTTGGGTTGTTGAGAAATTTTGTTGATTGATTCTCCTACTTTTTCTTTTCCTTTGGTTTTAACATTTTCATGGTGTATTGTTTTGGAGGTTGATGCTTCAGAAGATGAAACAAAGGTGGTAGTTTTTAACCCAAAAGTTTTCTTCTTAGTTGGCTCATACCCTTGCCCTTCTCTGTTGAAGTTCATTTTAGTTCCTAGCAGGGCGTTCAAGTTCTCACTTCCATCAACAAATTTTTCAAGAACAGTTTGTTTATCTGCTACGTCCTTCTGAAGTTTTTCATTTTCTTTTAACAGTTGTGAATTGACTTGTTTAAAGGCTTCTGACTTCTCATTGCACAGATTGTTATCCTTCACATAGCTTTGCATTTTTAGTTTCAATTCATCAATTTCATCTCTTAGTGTTTCATTTTCATCTTCCAAGTATCTCATCTCTTTTCTTCCTTCCTCAAGATTTTCATTCATTTTTCTGAGATCTTTAATTTCAATTTCTAGAGAGATTATCTTTTCATTTAGAGTTTTATCTTGGCCAGAGCAGTCAACCTTCTTCTTTAAGGTTTTGTTTTCTTTTCTGTACACTTCATACTTATCCATCAATTCAAAGTAAGCTTCTTCCCAATCATCAGTAGAGAAATGTTCAAAGGGAGAGCTCACCTCGTTGTCTTTTTCTCCTTTGCCCATTAGACAGAGATAATCTTTTTCTTCCCCAGAGGAGTTGTCTTCAGTCTCTTCCTCTTCTTCATCACTCCAAGTGCACACCATGGCATGCTTCTTTTTGCTCTTCCACCTGGGCATAGCTTTCTTAGCTTCTTCTGGACACTCAGACTTGATGTGTCCTGGTTTCCTGCAAGAGTAGCAGACAAGCTTTTCAGACTTTTTAACATTTTCAGGTCTTGGCCTGAAACCTCTTTTTACCTGGGGCTTCTTCTTAGTGAAGCTTGTACCTTCCTTTCTGAAAAATCTTTTGAACTTCCTTGTCAATAGAGCAACTTCATCCTCTTCAGTGTTGCTACTAGAGGGCTCTTCATCTTCAGATAAGTCCTTAGTGCTTGGTCCAGCTTTAAGAGCCAGAGGCTTCTTTTTACTTACCTCAGCCTCTTTGTTCTTCAGATTCATCTCATAGGTCATCAGGGACCCTATGAGTTCTTCTACCTTGATGGTAGTTAAGTCTTTTGATTCTTCAACCACCGTGGCCTTCGTATGTCAAATAGGAGTTAGTGATCTCAGAATCTTCCTTACTATCTCCTGCTCAGAATAGGTCTTACCTAGCTCAGTCAAGCCATTAGTGAGCACGGTTACCCTAGCATACATGTTCGAAATGGACTCATCGGATTTCATTCTAAAGTTTTCATATTCAGACACTAACATGTTTGCTTTGGTTGCACGTACCTGCTGTGCCCCTCCATATATTACCTCAAGGCGGTCCCACAATTCCTTTGCAGTAGCGAAAGTTAACACCCTTGAGTACTCTGTTGGATGAAGGGAGCACTTCATGATGTGCTTGGCACCCCAGTTCAGCGTTGATTGCCTGATCTGTTCTTTTATCCATGTATCTTCGTCCGAAGGCAGCTCAAATGGTCCCTTGCTGATCACTCGCCAGACTTCATGATCCTGGGCTCTAATGAAGACCTACATGCGGTTTTTCCAGTAAGAATAATTTGACCCAGTGAAAAAGAGAGGTCTATTTACAGAATGTCCTTCAGCCATAGGACCTTTAGTTGCCATATCACTAGTTCTCTCAAGGTCGTTAGACCACATACAGAGAGACTAGCTCTGATATCATGTGTTGAGTGGTGATAGGCAGATCTAGAGGGGAGGGGTGAATAGATCAGCCCCTTTTTACCCTTCTTTGAGGAAATAAAGAAGGATCTAACACAAATGATGATAAGATAGATATTTAGTTAATAGCTAAGAAGCTGGACACACAAATGATATCCATGAACGGTCCTACCAAGCTTCTACCGCTAGAACAAAAAGGAAACCAAACCACAAGACACAATATTTAAGGTGGTTTGGTCTCAATCTAGAGACCTACGTCCACCCCTCACATAACACGATGAGGCTTCACTAGTGCAAAAGCACATACGCTGATTCACAGCTTCAATTAGAGAGATACACTCTTACAACTGCGCTGCCACACAGCTTGAGGGATCACAACCCAAAACACTTCGCGGCCAAACAGCTTGAGGGATAACAACCCAAAACACACAGACCGGTTACCACACCGTCTGTCTTCCTACTCACAGGTAGGGAACTAATGATATGAAGTGTGTTTTGAAGAAAAGCAAATTGAAAATGAAACAACCAGACAGAGTATCGTAATGAAGCACTATGAGAAAGAAGTCTCCTGTCTGGGAAAGAGCTTGAGGGGTCCTTGGCTCTCTTCGTGTTCTTCCTGGTTCTTCACCACAACCCTTGTGATAGGATGATGATCTAGATTTCAACTTTTAAGGGTTCTAGACGGAGCTTCACAAGACCTTCCTGCTTGCAAGGAGTCCTCTCATCGTGAGGAAGATGATCATCTTCTTTTTGTTGCACTCACGCCGGCAGCATCACCAGGAAGAAGATAACTTCATTAGCAAGCTTTTAGCTGTTCTGTTCTCTACTTGCTTGCCTTGCTTTCGAACTGGAGCTCATGCTCCTAATATATTAGGTGTCTTCAGCGACACCAACGTTGTCCACTTTTCAAACAAAACCCAGAATGTCACCTCCACATAATTTGATTTGCTTCTATTTGCCAAGCTGACTCTATTTCTGTCAAGTCTGCAGATATGTGGGTAGGTGGGAGACCATATCAGCAAAAGTACAGTCCTTTCAAGGGATTTCTCTGTCATATCACAGTCCTTTGATAGAGTATCATCTTTGACGGCTTTTTCCAGATTGAACGGATCCTCCAGGACAAGTTCCGGATCTTGAAAACGGCTTCTATCGGTTTCAGACTCGTTCTGGTCGAACACGAGTGTGTCGACACTTTCCACACAGTGTGTCGAGACATCCCATTTAATAACTTGAAGACAGCTTCTGCCGATTTCAAATTCATTCTGGTCGAACACTGATGTGTCGACACTTTACTCACAATGTATCGGGACATATGTGCTTAGTTCCGAGATAACATCATAACAGTGTCGAGACATCGTCAAATGGTGTCGAGACATGTGCGTCATGTGTAGAGTTTCCACATGAAGGTGTCGAGTCTTTACATGCCAGGATCCGAGTCATCACACGAAGGTGTCGAGACATGTCCGCCATAAAGAAGTGAGGCTTGAGGTGTGTCGACACTTTTCACTTAGTATGTCGAGACATCAATTAATCCATAGGCGAGACAGACAACGGCTTCAGCTTGATTTCTCTTAGGGGTGTCGAGACATTGGTTAGATGTGTCAACACATTCTTTTCTACTGGAGCTCAACCATTCGTATATCAGCACGATCTCTTCTAGATGTGTCGAGACATCATCAGACGGTGTTGAGACATCACTTAGAGAAATTCTCCTGCACTTGTTTAGTCTATTCATTAAACTAGAACATGTTAGATATTCTTCAATTATCTACTAATGATTTATGATTTGTTATCATCAAAACCAGCGGACACAACAATCTATTCCCATCCTGCGTTTGTGTTATTTGATACTGATGCTTCTCATTCCTTTATATCTACTACTTTTGCAAAAACCATGCCAGTTTCATCAGTTCCTTTACCTTCGGACCTAACTATCACTACACCCTTAGGTCTTGGAACTAAACTTACAACTTACTACCCTAATAGTGTGGTAATTGTAGAAGGTCATGATCTTCCTGCAAATCTCGTGTGCCTTGACATGGAAGGCTACGATGCTATCCTAGGTGTAGATTGGCTTGTCGACCACAATGTGTATATAAATTGCCGCAATAGGATAATCTCTTTTCAAAAACTAGGTCTTCCAAGATTCTCCTTCCTTGGCATCAAATATAGGAAGCATCCTACCATTATTTCATCTCTCCATGCTTGCAAACTCATTTCGTATGGATATGAAGCTTTTCTTACCTCCGTAATCATTACCGAGTCCAAGGAGATCACCTTAGAGGATATTCCCATTGTGAATGAGTTCCCCGAAGTGTTTCCATTAGACTTACCCAGTTTACCACCCGAAAGGGAAGTAAACTTCTCCATTGAACTTGTTCCTAGAGTAGCACCTGTCTCAATAGCTCCCTATAGGATGTCCCCTATAGAACTCAAAGAATTAAAGAAGCAACTTCAAGAGTTATTAGACAAGGGCTTCATTCGACCTAGCACATCCCCCTGGGGTGCGCCAGTTTTATTTGTCAAGAAGAAGGATGGATCTCTCAGGCTATGTATCGACTACCGCGACTAAATCAACTCACTATCAAGAACAAATATCCGTTGCTGCGGATCGATAAGCTCTTTGATCAAATTTTGGGAGCGAAATATTTCTCCAAAATAGACCTCAGGTCAGGTTATCATCAGCTTAGGATCAAAGACGAAGACATATACAAGACTATCTTCCGTAGCAGATATGGGCACTATGAATTTGTGGTAATGCCGTTCGGGTTAACCAATGCCCCGGCAGCATTTATGCAACTTATGAATAATGTCTTCAGGCCTTATCTCGACCGATTTGTGGTCGTCTTCATTGATGATATTCTTATATACTCCAAGACTAAGGAGGAACATGAAGAACACTTAAGAATAGCCTTACAAACCCTAAGAGAGCATCAACTCTTCGCAAAGCTTAGCAAGTGCGAGTTTTAGTTAAAGGAGGTCTCTTTCCTTGGCCATATTATTTCAAAGGAAGGTATCGATGTCGATCCTTCTAAGGTAGAAGCGGTTAAGAATTGGAGCCAACCGACGACCGTGTCAGAAGTTAGAAGTTTTCTGGGTCTGGCTGGTTATTATAGGTGATTCATCAAGGATTTCTCAAAAATCGTTGTTCCTTTGACTAGACTCACAAGAAAGGAGAATCATTTTGCATGGTCAAAGGATTATAAAGAGAGTTTCCTAACTCTTAAAGATCATCTTACTACGGCCTCTATTTTGGCACTACTTGTTGAGGGTGATGGCTTTGAAGTCTATACCGATGCATCTGGCATTGGCCTGGGATGCGTTCTTATGAAAAATAGAAAGGTGATTTGCTATTCATCAAGGCAGTTGAAGCGTCATGAAGAAAACTACCTTGTACATGATCTGGAACTAGCTGTGATTATATTCGCCTTGAAAATTTGGCGACACTACCTCTATGGGGAGAAATTCACTATATTTTTGGATCACAAAAGTCTGAAATATCTCTTCACCCAAAAAGAACTGAACATGAGACAACGTAGATGGTTGGAGTATCTCAAAAACTTTGACTTTACTATTCAATACCATCCAGGCAAAGCAAATGTTGTAGCTGACGCTCTTAGCAGAAGACCAATGGTAACTCTAGCAAGTCTCAGGAAAGGTACGACTTATCTTATCGAGGATTTTGCTTGTCTAAATCTTGATGTTGATAAAGAAGAGGAAGGATGTATTATTGCTAATATAAGGTCACAACCTACAGTAATTGAAGACCTAGTCAAATTATAAGAAAATGACCCCACATTGATGGAGATCAAGGCTAATATTGATCCAAGACTGGAATTCTCTATTTCAGCTGATGGAAGACTATTATTTAAAGATTGAATCTGTGTGTCGAATCATGTCGACACTAAGAAATTGATCATGAAGGAAGCTCATAAATCAAGGTATGCTATTCACCTTGGTGCTACCAAGATGTACCAAGACTTAAAAAGAAACTTCTGGTGGCCCAACATTAAAAGAGAAGTAGCGGACTTTGTATCTCGCTGTCTCACTTGTCAGCAAGTAAAGGCAGAACATTTAAAGCATGCCGGAAAACCACATCCCTTAGATATTCTCGAGTGAAAATGAGAAAGTATAGGGATAGATTTCATCATGGGTTTACCTAAGACAAGAGGTGGACACGATGGTATATGGGTGATTATAGACCGATTGACTAAATCTGCACATTTTCTGCCAATCAAAAGTCGATGGTTTGTGGATGTATTAGTAGCACTATACATAAAGGAGATTGTCAAACTACATGGTGTCCCTATCACCATTATATCTGACCGAGACCCTCGGTTCACATCACAATTCTGGAAGGGTCTACAGCATTCATTAGGGACTCGACTCAACATTAGCACTGCGTTCCATCCACAAACTGACGGTCAAACTAAAAGGACAAATCAGGTGGTGGAGGATATGCTCAGGGCATGTGCTATTGATTTTGGAGGGAGTTGGCACGACCACTTGTCTCTAGTGGAATTCTCACACAACAATAACTACCAAGCTAGCATACAAATATCTCCGTTCGAGGCTCTGTATGGAAGGAGCTGTCGCTCACCTATATGCTAGAATGAAGTAGGAGAAAGGTAATTTCTCGACCCGTACATCATCAGGGGTACTACCAAGAAGATAAAGCTTATTCGGGAGAGACTCCAGATGGCTCAAGACAGGCAGAAATAATATGTCGATAACCGAAGGCGTGACCTGAGATTCCAAGTAGGAGACCATGTATTCCTTAAGGTTTCTCCGGGTCGAGGTATTCAAAGATTTGGTATCAAAGGCAAGCTTACTCCGAGATTCATTGGTCCCTTTGAAATTATTGAAAGGGTTGGTAAAGTTTCATATCGAATAGCTTTGCCCCCTCAATTAGCTGGAGTCCATGATGTATTTCATGTCTCAATGTTCAAAAAGTATGTCTCCAATCCATTCCATGTCATAACCTATGACAACCTGGAGATTAAGAAGGATTTGACATATGAGAAAAGCCAATCAGAATAGTTGAACGGGAAGTACATCAACTTTAAAATAAGACTATTCCTATGGTCAATGTCCAATGGACCAAATTATGGCCACATGAAGCAACATGGGAAACTGAAAAAGCCATGCGCAGAAGATTTCTGAAGATATTTGAATGTAAGTACACTCTCCTTAGCAAATCTTATTACAATGAATTTAGGGACCAAATTCTTTTTAAGTGGGGGAGGGTGTAACGCCCGAGAATTTTCTAGGAATTTTCTGGATTTAAAATATTATTATTAAGCATTTTTAAAGGCTAAATGGACAATTAAGGAGAATCAAGGATTTTTTAAATCCATTTAAAAGTCCTATATCAACTAAAGGGCTAAGCCCAACTTAAATAAGCCCAAAGACCCATTTTTAAGACTTTTGGACCCAAGCCCATTAATAGAAACGTAAATTAAGTGATTTACAGATTTATAATGGGATATACACTTCAATTAGGGGATAAACGGAGGGATAATACGGAAATACAAAAATTTAAGAATTTATCAACCCTAACGGTCTATCGCGCGACCGCAGGGCCACCATAGCGGTCCTCCCATGACCGCTACGCCCGGCCTCCTAATTCCGCGAATGAGTGAAAACGTGAAAAGCTTGGATCTTTGGCATCCAAATCATCTGGGATCGATGTTATCTGTTAATTGGAAGGGTGCAGAAGGTGTCAGGATCGAATGCAAGGTCTAATTGGGACTCTAGGTTCATTCAAATCCTCAAAACCCTAGCTAACCCTATAAATAGATCCCAAGTTTCACATGTTCGACCCTTACTTTTTGCTCACGTGGAACAAAGGTAACGAAGCATTATTTGAGGTAAGTTCTTTAGAAGATTTCGTTCATTATGGTAAGGTCTAATTTACCTCGAAATTTCATTCTAGGAGATCAAGCCTACAGGGAGTTAGAGGCCTGCAAAGACGCTGGTTGAGTGTAAGTAACCCAGGAACTTGTGCAAACAACCTAGGAAGATCAGCGGATTAGAAGTCCTAAACGAGGTAATTAGAAGATGGTTCTTTATACTTATTTCTTCACCTTAGTACCCTCTTTCTACCCTCAAATTTTCATTATCATAGGTGATGGAAATCAGGAGTTAGAAAGGTAAGAAGTTGCTAGTTCAGTTCTGAACGAGCAGGAACTAGGGTCAACTTCCAACCCTAAATTCAAAGTCTATAGCCCAGAACAGAGGTAGGTTATCTCATGAATGGGTTAAATATGATCTTAGGAGTGAAAGCCCTCAAGTTTCAGTCGATTTCATATATTGTACTCAGAGTATTTACTATTTTATTGTGACTGCGCATCTAGTTTATTTTCCATGCATGAACTTAGCCCTAATGCAATAAAGATGAAAGATACTTGTCTATTTCACTCAAACCCATGCATGTTCCTGTTCTATTTTCTTTCTAACATGTTTTACAGCATGTTATCGTTGATTTCCATGCATAACTTGTCCAATTTTAGTATTTATTCGTTGTTTTATAACTTTTGTCAGCCAGATAGAAGGCGGCCTAAAAGGGACCGCAAGGAACATTTGCGGTCTAATGAAAGACCATTTTTATCCCTTCAGGGTGGTCAATCACAAGACCGTTTCTTTCATTCTGGCGGCTAGTCCCTAACCATTTTTTGGTTCCAAGAACTAGTCCGAGCCTAGTTGAAATCTTACATATTGGTAACCCTATAATTATATTATTTTCAAAAAATCATGTTTCATTTTTCCTGTTAAATACTCAAAATTCAGCATGAGCATGGTTTAGACTTTATTTTGACTATTAAGTTAATTTCATGCCAAAACCCTATAGTTTCGTATTTATCTTAATTTCATATGGTTAATGAACTTATCTAGTTTGATATGATCATTGTTTTGTCACGATTCTTTCTTATCCGTGAGTCATATTCTTAAGTACATGGCTCGTATTCCGGTACGATGTCATCAGTTACACTTGGCACATTAAGCACACAAATCTTGGACTTGTGATCCTCTCCGTTGGATACTCCTTCCACGGGACTAGGTGATCTTGTTTCAAGGCCTCCTAAAGACTCCGCGAGCTTGGGATTCCCACTAGGACGCCGAGCTCGATGTACCCTCAAAACCTAATTGTCTAGAAGGCACTTTACCAATGTTTTATACGTTCTGGACCTTAGCGGCCTGTCGACGACCGTCAGAGGAGCCTAGTGGCCATTTACCTGACTGATAAAGACCCCAAGTGGCCCTGCCATGACCGTAAGGCACAGTAGGTTTCACTACGTCGACACTTTCTTTCTTCATGCATCGACTATGTCCATAAAACGGTCTGGACATGACCGCATGAGTCTCTAAACAGTCCAGTAAACGACCGCTACGCCTATAAACGGCCCTGATGTGACCGTTTGGTACCTAAATCTGTCTAACCCGAGGTTTGACCTTTGGGTTGGGTTCTTATAAGTCCCTAGATGGTCTAATGATTGCTTGGAACTTAACACTTGCCAACTAAGTTATTAATAACTTATGGAAAGAAAATAATACACCGTTATGTTGCCGAATTTTCATCATGGGATAACCTAGTTCTAACTCAAAATCTTTGAACTCTTATAGTCTTAAATGGAAGCATTCTTACCTTGATATTTCTTATCATAGAACCATAGTTTGAACTTGTTACATTATTGGCCATATTTATATTTTCGTGGAAGTAGCTTGATTTATAACTTGAAGATGTAAGAGCAGGCACGGATAGTATCCAAGGGCTCCACTCTAGTACCCTCGGCAGATAGCCGGAAACATACTATAAACCATGGGGTATGATGAACACTGGCGTCCCATTACGCTGGGAGTACTTTTTTTTATAAACTGGTGAAATCAACGAATACCCACAAATACTCACGAGGCGTTCTTGTGAAATTACATGCTTACTAGTACATTCTCGTTACATGATTTCTAGTACATAGCCTTTATGGTTATGAAAAAGTACATTCTTGATATACACTTGCTCAATCATGTTCTCAATTCTTATTCTTGATCGTATCATGATATTTGTGTTACTTTAGTTTTACACCGCATATTTTACTGTATTTCATGTATCTTTACTCTAGAGCTAAAAGGTTAATTACTTAAACATTGTCTTCATGTTGATACAAAGATACCTACTGGGCATGTGTGCTCATTCCCGACTTTTCCAGTCTTTTTCAGGAAATTCTAGCGGGTCGGATTCAGACTATTCAAGTGATGGAGCCGGGAGTGATTAAAGATCGAGAGAAGACTTAGTGGAGTCATAAGTCAAGTTGAGTCTATGTATTTTTCCTTTGTTTGAGTCTAGTGAATTGAATCAAATACATTTGTAAATTGATTATCATAATCAATAAAAGTTAGATTTTTGTCCAAATATTGTGCATTCATTTCTTATGTGTGGATGTATTAGCGCTCTGATTATATTGCTCGCTTGAGACATACTAGCCGACTGTTCACATTCCTGATTGTTTTCCGCTGCATAATCTCGTGGCGTGACACGAGACGTGGTATAAGTCGTCAGCGGATGCGTCTAGTCTCACTTCTAGTGGTTTCTTTTCTCTTGTCACTTGGTCTGTGGTGTTGAATCTATGAGATGGTGTAGATATAGATTCAGAGGGGGGGGTGAATGAATCTCCCCTTTAAAAATGCCCAATTAAAACTGTACTTAGAAATCTTGCGGAATTAAACTCTCAGATGGCTGATCAGATGTTCTAATAAGACACACTCGAACACTTAACCAGTTATTCTTATGTGAAACTCACTCTAACACTTAACATGCACATCTAGTAAGCTCATTAAAACACTCAATAGGGATCAAAACACATACGACTGAAACACACAATTAATTCAGCGTAATCTAAGCTAACCAGATGTAATGCTCCTAACCAAACATCTACCATCAGTCAGAATTACATTTAAACCACGAGGACAAGGATGGTTCGGTCTGCTACCACAGACCTACGTCCATCCCCCACTCAAACAAGAGTGAGGCTTCCTGCTGCCTAACAGCTTGAACTGCTGAGCATCACAGCTTGCTTACAGCTAAGCATCATAGCTTGCTACCGCTGCGCAACACAGCTTGCGTCTGCTGAGCATTACAGCTTGCTACAGCTGAGCGTCACAGCTTACTGTCCAGAGGAACTAATCCTCTGCAACGCTGGCATACAGCTTGATGAAATCAGAAATGGAAACTCAAAAGATGAATTACAGCACTGGAAAGCTAGAAATAAAGACTGAAAAATATAGCTCACGCAGGAGCAAATCTAGCGTGGATCTGATCCAAGAACTAGTTGAATGGATCTTCAGGATCTTCAGATTCCTCTCCTCAAGCTTGCTCTCTTTCGTCCTCTTTCTTCATCACTGCTATGTGACTCTCTCTCTTTTTCATCTCACTCACTCTCACTGAAAATACGATACTCTATTTTTCTAACTCTCATATTTTCACTCTTTTTCTTCACTCGGAATTCTTCTCTCGAGCTCACTCTCTTTTCTTCTAATCTATATGCTTCTCTTATCTCTTCCTTGTCAACCTCGTTGTTTTTGAATGAGCATCATGGCCTCTATTTATAGGCTCGCGAGAGAAGGGCACGTGGAAAACACGTTTCCTGCCCAGAAATTTCAACTGGAGTGCGCTGCTTGGAATCCACGTGTCAGATGCTGAAGATGTGATGTCCACGTGGCTAAAACTCCAGTCCAGACTAGCCTTGGACCAAGTGCCTATAAGTTAAAAACTTAAGTCACGTGATCATGCCGAGTATAAACCTTCCAGCCTTTTATATGTTTGATTCTGGGTCCCACAATAACTTAAGTTCCTGTAAATGAAACATAAAGCATTTCGTCAAACACTTGGTTCTCATGATTAGTTAGTCAATGTGCACTGACCTTATTGCATGAAACATGTAGGCTCAGACCTTATGTGTATGCTTATGTGCATATGCTCAGACTTGAAACACACACATGCTCAGACTTGAAACACACACATGCTCAGACTTGAAGAGATGTACTTAGACTTGAAATGCATACTTGCTTCGATTTGAAAAAATGTGCTCAGACGTGAAATGCATACATGCTCAGACTTGAAGAAATGTGCTCAGACCTTACATGCTATTGCTAGCATAAGTGCACAGACATCAGATAGCAAACAGTGCATATGCACAGACCTATTATGTGCCCATGGCAGATGTGCACAGACCTTAGATGTGTAGCAGGCAATGTGCACCGACGTTAGTTCTGTATTGACATGATGTGCACCGACCTCCATATGCAGGACATTGCATGTGCACCGACCTTTATATGCTACCGTTAGCATATGTGCAGGTGTGCACCGACCTACTTCATGCACAAGGCAAATGTGCACTGACCTTAGTCAGTTAAACGCAAACATGCACCGACCTGATGCATTGCTAGATATGTATGCTTCAATCTTGTATGCAAGTTGGAAAACATGCATCGACCTTGATGTTTAAGTATGTGTAAACCTACACCGACCTTACCCTGAGCTAGCGAACGGTGCACCGACCTGCATCTTCTTTGACATGCAACATGAATTGACCTTAATAATGAAAACTGATATATGCACAGACCTTTACTAGACTAAATATTAATTTTGACTTAGAGAAAGACATCAAATTAACAATGTTGCCAAAGTCAAAATATGGTCAACTAAACTATTGCCAGTCAACAAAACACAACATTCTCCCACTTAATATCAAATCCATAGGAGACACAACATTTTCCCCCTTTTTAATGATGGTAACTCAATTATATTTTGATGGTAACATACATAACACTCTTAGTTAGAATATGCAAGAATGACAGTCAAGTACAATGAGGTGAAAAGCATGCAAGTAGACAAAGATATATATGCAAAAACTACTATATGCATGAATTCTAACACAGTATATCCCAATCCAATACTTCAAAGAAACTGCATGAATTCTAACACAGTATTTCCCAATCCAATACTTCAAAGAAACTCTCTCCCAGTTTTTTACAATACCCTATCAAAATAAATCTCCCCCATCAAAAACAATACCTCTCCTCCTTTGCCATCAGCAAAGAAGAAAATGGCAGAGATAAAGAAAGATAGGATAGCATCAAGAAGTAGGAAAGAACAAGATAATTCTGATTGCCATTCTGAGTGATTGTTCATTGAACTAAGCATACAGAGCTCAGATTCTTCAGATATAAGATTCTATGTACTGCATTCTTGATAGAATTCAAGTTTAATAGTAATAAAGATTAGAGTGTATCTACTGGACTCTTGAATGAGTTTGCAAAAAATCTTTAATAGCAATAAACCAGAATCACATGAAGGACTTGGCCTTATTGTATCCTACTAGCTCAGAAATCAGTGAATTTCTTTAGGAGTGTCAAGGATATGTAGAGGTTAAACAAATTGACATTCCTTAAATTTTCACTTTAGGGTTATAGCAGTGCATTATATTCCTTTTTGTTTCCAGACTATTTGAACAGTTAAGTATCATTTATGCCTTTTATCATAGAAGTACACGTTGATTAGACGCTACCCCTAGTTACTCAGCAAAATATGCCATCCAATTTCATATATCAAAATAGTGAAAATAGTTTGCACCTTTTTGCATAAGGGTACACATTTATCTGACGCTAGTACCCGTAGTTACTCGATGAAACTACCAATACTATTTTGACCATTGAACAAAGATAACTTGAAGCACTTCATGATATGAGTTTTTTTATCTATTTCATTGATGAAGTACCTAGTTTCTCAGTGCATTCAATCATTGCTCTACCTTTGCATTCAATCATTACTAGTTGCCCTTTGTGTTTAGAAAGATTTGTTTAAAAATAACACACATTCCAAGTTTCTCAACCAAGAAATCATTAATCCAAGAACTTTCAAATATCTGATGACATTATCAGACATGTTATGAGAGAAATGGTTGAGAGCTATTAATTGTCATAAACAACCCAGTTCATTGAATTCAATTTTTAGACTCTAAAATTTATTAAGTTTAAACCATCAGTTCATTCATGAAACAATATAAGATTCTTATAATAGAAGATTTCTGATTTTAGTAGCTTAGAATGATGAACTGATTATCAGATTGTCATTATATCAGAGGCACTGAATTGCAAGAAATTTTCAAGAATTTGATACCAAGGATGAGATTAAGACAAATAGATTCATGATTTGGCAGAAAAAGTTCTCAAGGAAGTCGACTCTGGGTGTCGACATTATTTAGAAGGTGTCGACATTATTCAGAAGGTGAACAAGTAATATGTTCTGATTTGAATTTTATTCTGAACTCCCCCTCTCAAAAATGTATGAAACTCCCTCTATCTATATGCATTAGACACAACACTGTGACATGTAGAGATAAGAACTCAGATATGCTTATGATGCAGGGTACTTGGCGGAGGGCTGGCCTCTACACATAGTATGGCTTTCCAGACAGAGATTCTATCCTTCTATCATCATACCATTTGATATACCTCTGACATCAAGATGATAAAATGCATAAGCTACTGACATGCTCATTCATTTGACAATCTGACACATGCAAATGAAAATGAAGAAGCATTTATTCAGAATAGACAAGTATGAACTATCAACCATCATGCTGAAATTTACACAAACCTAGTTCCCTTCTTAAATATTTAAACCTTTCATTCCCAAGGGGCTTGGTAAAAATGTCAGCAATTTGTTTTTCTGACTCAATGAATTCTAATTTCCTTTTTGTTTACTTCATCTCTTAGAAAATGGTGCTTAATCTCAATGTGCTTAGTCCATGAATGGTGAAATATATTTTTAGTAAGAGAAATAGCACTAGTGTTATCACAAAGAATTGTAATACAACTAAGGTTAATGTGATAGTCAATAAGTTGGTGCTTAATCTAGAGAACTTGAGCTGTACAGTTTCCTACTGCCACATACTCTATCTCAGTAGTGGATAAGGCAACAGTGTGCTATTTCTTAGATGCCCAAAATACTAGACAACCACCTAGATATTGACAATATCCACTAGTACTTTTCCTATCTATCCTACACCATGCATAGTCTGCATCAGTGTAAGCCATGAGGTCTAACTCACACCGAGTAGGATACCATAAACCTAAGTTTAGGGTGCCAGACAGATACCTAAAAACCAGTTTCACAGCTATCATATGTGATTCCTTAGGACTAGCTTGAAAACGTGCACACAGACATACTGAAAATTGAATATTAGGACGAGATGCAGTAAGATATAACAAGGATCCGATCATACCTCTATAGAGTTTTGTATCAACCATCATTGGTGCAGTTATGGCTTTGAGATTTTCCATCTTTAATTTCTCCAGTAGATCCTTGATATACTTATCTTGAGTTATGAATGTCCCTTCTTTAGTCTGACAGACACATAGAAGGCTTGGTTGACCCATCAAGGCAGACACATGATCAGAAGTACATCAATGAAGGTGTCGACTCTTTATGTCGACATCTACTCACAAACTCCATAAAATAGAACACTTCTAAAATAATGTCAACTCATGGAGTCGGCACTTCTAATCAGGACTATTAAGAAGTGCAGCAATGAATGTGCAGTGAGTATGAGAGTTACAAACTCAAGAATAGTTTCAGTTCAAGTGAATTCAGAGCAGATACAAGCTAAAGCCAATTGTTGATGTATGTTGCAGGAAGAATAGAGATTGCAAAATGAGCAAAGATGTGGCTAGACCATGAAGATATCGGTTGACTGAATGAGATAGTAAGAAACCAGTTGAATAGCAATGCAGTACATAGTCTTGTTATATGCTTCCCCTCACTAAATGCACTCAATCTTTTTGGTATTTTCTGTGAGAATGATATACAATGAACTAAATGTATACATATGCATTGACTCTCCCAAACTTAATGCATTGAACCAATCCTGTGTAATGAAGTCAATGCTGGAAACAGCTATGCAATGGTCATAGAATGAATTATTCACATGAATGTCTTAAACTTCTCTATGTGCACATTTGACCCATGGTACTAGGTGGAGAACTTGGTCTAGGGACCATCTCACACATGGTTAGAACTTCTAGACAGACTTAATCTGTCCTTCAGAGCTAAACCATTTTATATACCATGAATTTATGCATGAAAATGCATAATAGTTTCAGAACATGCAAGATGCGGCCAGTTGAAGTACAATTAAGTGTCAAAATATCAATGCATGCAGATGAGAAATGAATTCATCATGTTTTCATTCAATATGTACACAATCAGCCCAATGTATGACTGGGAAACTCATGTTGAGCAATGCAACTATATAGGAACATGTATGCATGAGATTTTAATTAACAAATTAAGCATGAAATGCAGCTATCTGAAAGAGATTACTGAAAAATTCAACTGAACAAACTTATAACCACCAGAAATGGGGTTTTATCTTACTTGGGTGCCTTGGTTTATTTACCCCTTTTTATTTCTCAGCCCCAAGGCACACCTGCAAAAATTGAACCTCATTTTGCATATTGAGGTACCCAAGAATTCCTGGGACCTCCATAGTGAATAACACCTCTCCATGGTTTTTGAGCCACCATACCATCAGATTTCATCAAAAAATAATTAGACATAAAATGTCCAATCCGACCATAGTAATGACATGAGATAACATGTTTTATGTTCTTCCTCTTTTACACATGAGCATAAAATCTATGTGCCTGTGCATAAATGTTTCTGTTATCTACATGAGCATTTTGTCCTTTATTTCTTGCCATCCAGCAATCAGCAGCTTTATGGCATGGCTTTCCAAACTTAAAGCATGTAATGGAATTTTAAATAAGAACAGATTTATTCCTACCAAATACACTTTGATTTGCAAGGAGTTTACCAAATTCAGAATTAAATCTCTTTCCCTGAGCATGCCAACAGTCCTTGACTATATGGCCATGCTTTTCACATTTGAAGCATACAATGTGCTTACTACTGGAACCAGATTTATTTCTAACAAAAGTCTTTTTATAAGCAGGGACATTAATAGATTTTCAATGAACATTTCTTCCCTGGCCATACCAACAATGAGCAGCGGTGTGACCTATCTTGCCACAATAAAAATAACGAACCTTCTTATTATGAACAAAAGGAGAGTTCTTAGCATGGAAGTTAACATGATCAGTATGAACATGGAATTCTCCTTTTCCTTTAGAAGAATAGCATTGTGCTGCAACATGTCCATATTTAACACAGTTGAAACATGAAAAATTCTTTTTCTGAGCCGCTGGAATTTTCTGAACATGTTAATTCCTAGCGTGCCTTCTACCAAAATTTAATTCATCCTTTTTCATTACAAAGCAATCATTCATTAAATGTCCATGCTTACCACAGTAATGACAAGACATATTAAATTTATTTGAAGCATAGTTTTTCTCATGAAGGTTCTTAGAATGCATGTCGTTGAATGTCTTTTTATGTGTTTGCTGCACATGATTTTTCTTTTTTTATATTCATTCTGTTTATGAGTTTTCTTAGCAGCAAATTATTTTGGTAGTTGACTAGATGTACCAGCTACATCATAGCTTTGCACAAAGGTGGTGTATAGCTGATTTCTAATAACTTCCTTAATTCCAGAACTGCAACCATTCTCTTTTCTTGAATTATCATCCTCATTTTCCATGACAACTTTCATATTTCCTTTATCTTTGACAGATTTTAGCAGTGAGTTTTTTAGATCATGAATTTCATTTTCTAGAGATCCAATATGTATCTCATAACTGGCAATCTTTTGTTCACTATAATTAACACACTCACTTAGCACTTTATTTGCAGTTTTATATTTCTCAACTTCTTGTTCCAGATTGCGTAATTTTTCAGATTCTTCTGTGCTAACAGATTTCCCTTTTTCTAAAGCAAGAAGCCTTTCAGATATAGCAGTGTTCAACTACTTCAGTCCTTCATTTTCTTTCATTAATTCTTCATTCCGAACTGGTTCATTGATTAACACATGGTCATCATTGATTGAACTCAATTTTTCTTCTAGTTAAGAAGCTTTCAGATTAAGTTCTTGGTTTTCATCTTGCAATGAACATAATTGTTTCTTGTATGCGTGAACATTAGACAAGCATTAATCAAAGGATTGTCTCAGTTTTGGATAGTTTTCACAAGAGACATTTGAACTAATCTGATCAAATTTCTTTTTCAATTTCTTATTTTCATATTTTAGTTTTTTATGTCTATCAGTAAGCTCTTCATACATATTTACTAAATCATCAAATGAAAGTTCTTCTAATCCAGAGCTTACCTGAGATGATGTCTACTCTTTTTGATCACTACTATGAGCACTTCTTCTTGCCATGAGACACTCTTCTTCCTTCTTCTCATGAATGCCAATCACCTCATCCAGGATTTCTTTTCCTGATGTGCACCTGAAGGCAAATGGAAATAAGTTAGAATTAACTACAGCCTTTAAAATATTGAGAACCATAGTGTTCTCATTATCCTTCAATTTGTCCTCATTAGACCATTTGGTCTGGTCATGAGACAGTTTATGTGGACCTTTTGACACCAAATTCCATATATTAGAATCGATGGAATTCATATAAGCACATAGGCCACCTAACCAATTACTGAAATTCAAACCATCGAAAATCAGAAGAGAAGCCATTGAAAAATAGTTAAACAGATTCAAAGTACTTAGCTAAAAGGCAATAGATGAGCAATGCACCAAAACACGGCAGGATCCTCTTGAGATCATTGGATTTGTAAAGTCAGAGACTCGCTCTGATACCAATTGTTGAATCTATGAGATGGTACAGACACAGATTCAGAGGGGGGGTGAATGAATCCCCCCTTTAAAAATGCCCAATTAAAACTGTACTTAGAAATTTTGCGGAATTAAACTCTCAGATGGCTGATCAGATGTTCTAATAAGACACACTCGAACACTTAACTAGTTATTCTTATGTGAAACTCACTCGAACACTTAACATGCACATCCAGCAAGCTCATTAAAACACTCAGTAGGGATCAAAACATATACGACTGAAACACATAGTTAATTCAGCGTAATCTAAGCTAACCAGATGTAACTCTCCTAAGCAAACATCTACCGTTAGTTAGAATTACAATTAAACAACGAGGACAAGGAGTTTTCAGATGGTTCGGTCTGCTACCACAGACCTACGTCCATCCCCCACTCAAACCAGAGTGAGGCTTCCTACTGCCTAACAGCTTGAACCGCTGAGCATCACAGCTTGCTTACAGCTGAGCATCACAACTTTCTACCGCTGTGCAACATAGCTTGCGTCTGCTGAGCATTACAGCTTGCTACAGCTGAGCATCACAGCTTGCTGTCCAAAGGAACTAATCATCTGCAACGCTGACACACAGCTTGATGAAATCAGAAATGGAAAATTAAAAGATGAATTACAGCACCGGAAAGCTAGAAATAAAGACTAAAAAATATAGCTCACACAGGAGCAAATCTGGCTTGGATCTGATCCAAGAACTAGTTGAATGGATCTTCAGATTCCTCTCCTCAAGCTTGCTCTCTTTCTTCCTCTTTCTTCCTCACTGCTATGTCACTCTCTCTCTCTCTTTTTCTTCTCACTCACTCTCACTGAAAATATTATACTCTATTTTTCTAACTCTCATATTTTCACTCTTTTTCTTCTCTCTGAATTCTTCTCTCGAGCTCACTCTCTTTTCTTCTAATCTATCTGCTTCTCTTTTCTCTTCCTTGTCCACCTCGTTGTTTTTTAATGAGCGAAACGGTAGCATATAAAGGTCGATGCACATGCAATGTCCTGCATAAGGAGGTCGGTGCACATCATGTGGAAATTTGACTCTAATGGTGTATGAAAGATTCTCGTGTTTAATTATGTCTTTTAATTGGCATGTGTTCAAATGGCATTCATATTTAAATGTATTCATTTATTGATATTCCCGTACAGGTCATATGAATGGATATAGTTGCTTGCCGTTGTGTTATTCATTGTGATTTTAGCTGCAAGGTAGGGATCTGCGGGACCCCTACTGAGTCAATGAAATGAGACTCACCCTTTGTTTTTCAAGTGAGGCGCAGCAGTGTTTGGGTTTCCCGCGTGGTTTTGGCGGACAGTCCTAGTGCCAGTGTGGTCCACTCCGGGGTATGCCCCGTGTAGTTGTTCTCTTTTGGTTCCTGTATAAGTTTGGACTTGTAGTTTGTACTTCTAGACCAATGTATAATTATAAAACTCTTTTAATGTGAATTTTTGCTTCTGCTTAATGTAATTATTTCATTAAAAATGCGCTTGTCATTGTAGACCTTTATGCACCCATAGCCTCTTTTCCAACCCTTTCGGAGCCTCATCAGCTCTTGGGTGGCATCTCAGGGTCCTTGTGGTATCGGGTTTCGGTATCCGGGAAGCTGGGTCATTACAATTGGTATCAGAGTGTGGTCTTGTGGTGGTGTATAAAGACCTAGAATTACAATAGTCCTGAACAAGTCCAGGTACCACTAATTGTTGGCTTAGGTCATTTTCTATGATTACTTATGATTTTGTTTGTGTGTTCTCTCTCATGTCGTAGAACCAATGGCGCTGAGGTGAAGGACCCGTTTCCAAGCCAGAGGCCCCATGGATTTTCAAGGAGAAGAGAGTGGTTCATCGCCCCCTCCAGTAAATGTTAGAGGCCAAGGTCGTGGTAACCCTGATGTTGGTGAAGGCGTGTCTTCTCAAGGTGGTCGTGGCCGAGCCTTGAAGAAGTTTCTCTTGTTCCACCCACCTCAGTTTGAAGGGCAGCCTGATCCTGATGTGGCAAGGGCATGGTTGGATGCTACTGAGCGAGTTTTTTGCTCTATGGAGTGCGCGGTGGATGAAAATGTAATGTTGGCTACTTTTCAGTTGCAAGGGGTAGCATTTTCTTGGTGAACTTCAGAGTGGGAAACGGCATTTCAATCTCATCCTCTTCGACTGATCAGTTGGCGAGAGTTTGTCTCTTCTTTTGAGTGTACTTACAATCTGGCTTATCTCAGAATGGACAAGATGTATCAGTTCATGGAGTTGGTCCAAGGTGATATGACAGTCTTGCTGTACCGATCAAAATTTATGGAATTAGGCCAGTATGCTCCACATATCATGGCAGATGAAGGGCTGAAGACTCAGCAATTTCTACATGGGTTGAGGCCAGAATTGAGGCAACCTCTTATTGTGACTAGTGTGCCGGATTTGGACAGGGCTTGTCAAGCGGCGGCAACATTAGAGCTAGATATGACAAGAACTCAAGGGCGGACCCAAGCGGGGCTAATGCAGCAAAGTGGGCAGCAGCAGCAGCAGCTGAGTGGTCAGTCGAGTGTGCCAGGGGTGCCATCTTCTGCTACTTCTGACGGTAATTCACCTTCTTTGAGATCAAAGTTTAGGCAGATGTTCAGGAAGTCTAAAAAGCTGCAAGATCGACAGGCTTCAGCTAGCAGTGTGCAGCAACTTGCACCTTCTCAGCGACAGGGATCGGCAGGGAATCAGCCTCGAGCATGTCCCAGATGTGGTGAAAGCCATCCAGGTAGATAATGTATGATGCCAGTGGTTTGTTACCGGTGTGATCAGGTGGGACACGTGGCCCGTGAGTGTGCATCGAGGCCTAAGCAGCCTACTCAATTTTCACAGCCACAGTAGTTCCGACCTCCACCACCATAGTAGATGCAGCAGTTTTCATAGGCACAGGCGTTATCACAGCAATCTACCACAGGCGAAAAGAAATCTCGGGGAAGGGTTCTGCATATGACTCGTTCTGAGGTGGTTGCAGCTCATTTAGTGGAAGGTACAGTTTTGATTTATGGTCAAGCCGTGTATGTTTTATTTGATTCTGGCGCTTCTCATTCATTTATTTCTGAGAACTTTGTTGCTTGCATTGAGAAGCCGACTTCAGAATTATCTTGTGAGTTGATTGTGGAATTGCCTATGGGAGAAATCATGTTTACTCCCTTCTATCTTGATAATGCCCCAGTGGTGATTGGAAATCAGTAGTTGTCTGCTAGATTGTATGCCTTGCAGTTGGTAGACTTTGATGTCATTCTGGGCATGGATTGGCTAGAAGATTATGGTGCAGTGGTTGATTGCAAAGCTAAGAAGATTTACTTTCAGCCATTCGGGGGATCAACATTCTATTTTCAAGGTATTCGATCTCGTTCTCCTCGCTTGCTTATTTTTGCTATTCGAGCACGTAGGCTACTTGATGCTAGTTGTCAGGGATTTCTTGCTTCCGTGGTTATTGTTGAGGAACCACAGTAGGACATAGATGATATTCATGTGGTTTGTGAATTGTTTGATGTCTTCCCTGATGAGTTACCATGCTTACCTCCGCAACAAGAAATCAAGTTTGTTATCGAAGTAATTCTAGGTATGACGCCTTTGTAAAAAGCACCTTACTGTATGGCCGCTGCATAACTCAAAGAATTGAGGGCACAGTTGCAAGAATTGCTGGAAAAGGGCTATATTCATCCTAGCTTTTCCCCGTGGGGTGCTTCTGTGTTATTTGTGAAAAAGAAAGATGGAAGCCTGAGGCTATGTGTTGATTACAGGCAATTGAATCAGGTAACTATCAAGAACAAATATCCTCTACCTAGGATCGATGATTTATTTGACCAGCTCCAGTCAGCTCGTGTCTTTTCCCAGATTGATCTCCGATCTGGCTACTATCAATTACGGATCAAGGAATCTAGCATGGAGAAGACTGCTTTTAGTACGAGGTATGGTCACTATGTGTTTCTGGTTATGCCGTTTGGGCTAACCAATGTACCTGCAACGTTCATGGATTTGATGCATCGGGTATTTCGTCCATATTTGGACCAGTTTGTGGTGGTCTTTGTGGATGATATTTTGATCTATTCTGCTTCTGAGGAAGAGCATGTGCAACATTTGAGAATTGTATTGTAGACTCTGCGAGATCACCAACTTTATGCAAAATTCAGTAAGTGTGAGTTTTGGCTTCAAGAAATCCATTTTCTGGGCCATGTGATTTCTGGTGAAGGGATTGCAGTTGACCAAGCCAAAATTGAGGCCATCCTCCAGTGGCAGAGACCGAGATCTGTGACAAAGGTCAAAAGTTTCTTGGGTCTTGTGGGTTACAATAGGGGGTTTATTCATGATTTTGCACGAATTGCAATACCTATGACTAAGCTGACTCGAAAAAATGTGCCATTTCTGTGGTCCAAGGATTGTGAGTAGAGTTTCAATGAATTGAAGAAGGTACTCATGACTTCCCCAGTGCTTGTCTTGCCTTCTACTTCTGGTGGATTTGTTGTGTGTACAGATGTGTCTCTAGTGAGTTTGGGTGTAGTATTGATGCAGCATGGCAGAGTTGTAGCTTATGCATCCCAGCAGTTGAAGCAGCATGAAGAAAATTATCCCACTCATGACCTAGAGTTGGTAGCAGTGATTTTTGCACTTAAAATTTGGAGGCATTATTTGTATGGTGAGAACTTTGAGATTTTCATCGATCATCAAAGTCTGAAATATGTCTTTTCTCAAAAAGACTTGAATCTTCGTCAGTGTAAGTGGATGGAGTAATTGATAGATTATGATTTTACTCTATCTTATCAACCTGGCATGATGAATGTGGTGGCAGACGCACTGAGCAGGAAAGTGCATATCGGTCACTTGATGATGAAGAATGGAAGCTATGGGAGCAGGTTCCAAGCGAGACTTTCAGATTGAAAATTCCCCATGATCTGATGATGGCTGTTCTTGCTAGTCTAGTAATGACTCCAGCTATTTATCGACATATTAGGGAGGCACAACAGGCAGATCTGAGTTGTCTCGTATTATGATGATGCCTGAAGTGGAATTATGTGATGATGCAGTGGTGAGATTCAAGGGTCGAATCTATGTTCCAGCTGAAGATTCTTTAAGGAATGCTATCTTGCATCAAGCACATGGATCCCGATACACCATTCATCCTGGAACCATGAAGTTGTATAATAATGTGAAAAGGCAATTCTGGTGGCCAGGTATGAAGAAGGATGTGCCAGACTTCGTGACTAAATGTTTGACATGTCAACAGGTGAAAGCCGAGCACCAGAGACCCGGAGGTATGCTTCAACATTTTGGAAATTTTGATGTGGAAATGGGATCATGTGACTACTGACTTTATTGTGGGTTTGCCTCGAACCCCTGAAGGCTATGATGGCATTTGGCTGTTGGTTGATCGTTTGACAAAAATAGCTAGATTGTTGCCAATCAAGGTAAAATGGAATTTTCAAAGATTGGCCAGGCTTTATGTTGAAAGGATTATACCATTGCATGGAATTCCAATATCTATTGTATCAGACCGTGACCCCCGCTTTACCTCTGGTTTTTGGCGGAGCTTCCAAAAGGCGTTGGGCACGGATTTGGCATTCAGTTTGACATATCATCCTCAATCTGATGGTCAGTCTGAGAGGACCATTCAGACCTTAGAGGATATGTTGAGATCTTGTTGTCTAGACTGGCAAGGTTCGTGTAGCCAGTATTTATCATTGGTACAGTTTGGTTATAACAACAGCTACCATTCTAGCATCGGTATGGCACCGTATGAAGCCTTGTATGGTCGGCTTTGTCGTACACCGTTAGACTGGTTTGAGGTTGGTGAGTGGCTGATGACAGGATCGGATCTTGTGCAGCAGTGTATCGAGGTGGTTCGTCTGATCAGGCAGAGATTATTGATAGCCCAAAGTCGACAGAAGAGTTATGCCGATCGGCGCAGAAGACCATTATAATTTGAGCCAAGAGATTTTGTTTTTGTGAGGATATCTCCTATGAAGTGTGTTATGAGGTTTGGCAAGCGTGGTAAGCTCAGTCCCCAGTATATTGGTCTGTTTCCTATTTTGGAGTGTGTGGGCCAAGTGGCTTATCATCTTCAGTTGCCACCGGTGATAGGAGCGATCCACGATGTATTTCATGTTTCTATGTTGAGGAAATATGTGCCAGATGAATCGCATGCTCTTGATGATTCTATGTGGCCTGAAGTGGCGGCAGATTTATCTACGCCAGAATACCCGATTCGTATTGAGGATCATCGTGAGTAGCGGCTAAGGAACAAGGTCATTCCACTGGTTAAGATAGTATGGCAGCGCCACTCCGGTAATGAGGCTACATGGAAACGTGAATAAGATATGCGTCTGCAGTTCCCGTATCTATTTGAGTAGATTTGTCTCTCCTTTTCCTTCCTAGTGGTTTCTTTAAATTTCGAGGATGAAATTTTATTAGGAGGGAGGGACTGTAAGACCCGTGAATTATGGATTCTTATCAGATTTATAATTCAAAAAATTTCCATGAAATTTGGCAATTTTGTGGGCTTTTTTGCATGGCTTATGCATGAATTAATACATTTATATAATGAATTATAGAAAATGGAGGGGCATTAACATAATTTTGGTTCTTCTAATGCCTTCTTGCAATTGAAGGTTTTATAATATATATATATATATATATATATATATCAAAGCCCCCTTTTTTTCACCCACGTAGAAGGAACCCCACGATTCCCTCTCCCCTCCTCACGCACCGTCCCTCTCTCCCTCTCGTTCTCTCGATGTCTTGCTCCACCCTGCCGCGGGCGGCTTGGAGGAGGAGACTCCGGCGAGCTCGGGGCGACGGCGGTGTGCTCGTGAGATCATGAGGAGGGCACGTGTGGTGGGTGGCGTTTCTCCGCTTGGGGAGACGGTTTTGACGTGAGGAACACCGTTCTTTCGTGATTCCAAGTAGGGGGATGGATCCTACTTTGCCTTTCCATGCTTTTCAATGCTTGAGAATGGTTATATGCATGCTAGAATGGCTAGTTTGATCTAAAGAATGCATGTGGGTTGTATTTCTTTTAAACTATTATGAAATGATCCTCATGAGCATTGTTCTTTATGTTTTTGGGGCTTAAAGCATGTAAAAATGTTGTATGATAGGTTAAAATAGGTATTTTTCTTGTAATCCCATCATTTTGAACAATTTGGGAGGCGTTTAAAATGGATACACCATTTTTCGTACTGTCTGAAATAGTAGCGGTCGTCACCAGACCGCTATTGTGGTTTAGCGGCCTCCACCGGACCGCCAAGGGGGTTTAGCGATCTCCGGTGAGACCACCTTTCGTGAGCTGAGGCGGTGGATGATTAACGGTCATGCGAATGACCGCCTCTGTCCAATTGTGGTCACCACATGACTGCTACTGTGCTTTAGCTGTCCAGTGAGGACCGCTACTGTTCTCCAGCCAGTTTTCAGCCATGGTTGTTCAGCCGTGTATTTAGGGTCGTAGCCTTCATATCTTTGCATGATATAATGATTTGAAATGTGTATTTATGTCCCATTTTGAGTCGGCTTCTCTTTCCTATGTGACTGACCCACTAGTCATAGCCCGATGACCCTTAGAGTCGGCCCACCAAGGAGAGGTGGCGGGGCTGTCCTGGTGTATGGTTTTTAGGCTAGTTTCCATGGGCCCCCTTGCTTTACAGTAGTGTCCGACTGGGGGGGGGGAATTAGCTAGAGGCATGTCTCAAGGCATTGAGCTTGTGTGTGCACACGTGGTCAGGGGCATGGACTAACGCTGACGAGTGTGACCCTGACTAGTCCTAGTCTTTGGTTACAGTTATGGTGTCTCAGTTACCGTGTTCGAGGAGAGTGGGAGACACCCGAGACGTTGTATAAGTCATCAGTGGACGCATCTGGTCTCGCTTCTAGTGGTTTCTTTTCTCTTGTCACTTGGTCTGTGGAAATTGGACTCTAATGGTGCATGAAAGATTCTCGTGTTTAATTATGTCTTTTAATTGGCATGAGTTCATATGGCATTCATATTTAACTGTATTCATTTATTGATATTCCTGTATAGCTCATATAAATTGATATAGTTGCTTGCCATTGTGTTATTCATTCTGAATTTAGCTGCGAGGTAGGGATCTGCGGGACCCCTACTGAGTCAATGAAATGAGACTCACCCTTTATTTTTCAAGTGAGGCATAGCAGTCTTCGGGTTTCCAGTGGGGTTTTGGCGGATAGTCCTAGTACCAGTGTGGTCCACTCCGGGGTATGTCCCATGTAGTTGTTCTCTTTTGGTTCATGTATAAGTTTGGACTTGTACTTTGTACTTCTAGACTAATGTATAATTATAAAACTCTAGTAATGTAAATTTTTGCTTCTTCTTATTGTAATTATTTCATTAAAAATGCGCGTGTGATTGTAGATCTTTATGCACCCACAGCCTCTTTTACAACCCTTTTGGAGCCTTATTAGCTCTTGGGTGGCGTCTCAGGGTCCTTGTGGTATCGGGTTTCCGGTATCGGGGAAGCTGGGTCGTTACACTCCTGTTACTGCTGCTGGCGCCCCCTTGGAGAGAAGAAGAAGAACTCTAAGCCAGCTGTGTCCAGAACAAGACGAGAAGAAGAAAGAAGAAGGAGAACAGCCCAAGGCCATCGTTTGAAGATCAGAAGCTGAGCCGCTGCTCCTCTTTCTCCTACTCCTTGTCCTGCAAAGAAAAGCCATTGTACAGGAAGCAAGTGTTCTGAAAGCAGCAGATCGAGCCCTCCATTTCTCAGACAGAAACATCTTCTCGTGGCCTGAGTTTCACTCACTCTGTCTGAATTTTTCCATTGTTCTTTTTCTATTTGTTCTTGTTAAAATGGTGAACCGTCCCTACTGGTTGTTGTAGGAAGTCAGACGCAGGTGTGATCTCGTCTGTGGTGTTCAGTCCCTACCTGGTTTTGTAGGAAGACAGATAGAGGGTGTCTCTGGTCTGTGGTAGGCCTTGTGTGCCTTTTGCTATGTTTTCAGCGGTTTACTATTGCGGCACTTGGAAAGCCTCACTTGGTTTAAGTGAGGGGTGGACATAGGACTCGGGTTTGAGTCCGAACCACCTTAAAATCCTTCTCCCTGTGATTTGGTTGTGTGTTTGCCTTACGCTAGATGCTTGCTTAGGCTCGTTGCTCATCTTTATCCCTGCATCTTGTGTGTAGGCTCTTGAATTACTTGGTAACTATTTTTATTCCGTTGCATTCATTGTTATATCTCGAAAAAGAGGGGCAGATCTATTCACCTCTCTCCTCTAGATCAGCCATTCCCACACAACACGTGGTATCAGAGCCAATCTCTCATGATTGGGTCCAACGACCTTGAGAGAAATAGTGGAATGCCGTCCAAGGGACTTATGCCCGAAGGACATTCTGTTAACAGACAGCCCTTCTTTACTGGATCTAACTATCCTTACTAGAAAAATTGTATGCAGGTGTTCGTTCGTGCCCAAGACTATGAGCTCTAGCGAGTTGTTAGCAAGGGTCCCTATGAGCTTCCAGAAGATGAGGACACTTGGACAAAGGGGCAGATAAGGAGATCCACAGTGAACTAGAGTGCTAAGCACATAATGCAGTGTTCTCTCCATCATGTGGAGTTCTCAAGAGTATTAACATGTGCTACAACCAAAGAGATGTGGAACCGTTTAGAGATAATATATGAAGGCATATCTCAGGTACGGGAGACCAAAGCCAACATGTTGATTTTAGAATATGAAATGTTTAAAATGAAGCTTGATGAATCCATTTCAGATATGTACTGAAGAGGTGTAATCTCGCACTGGACCTGAGCTGGGGGATGATCACCGAATAGTAAACTGCAAGAAAGGGAAACAGATCAGGGGGCCCAGGGATGGTTCCCTGGGGGAAACCCTCCGATGCCTAAGTCAGTAGAGCAATGGTGGAAGCTATGAAGGAAGGAGGAAAAGAGAGGCACGAGATCCCTCTACACCAAGATGGTGAAGTGGTTCCTGCTCAGGGAATTTTAGGCGTGTCTTGGGCCTTACCTTCCGCGGGAGGGAGTCCCAGTTTTAAATAGTGCGCTAGCCTTATGAGTCCCATAAGCTAAGGAGTTTCCGGCGGGAGTTACGTCCTCATCATGGGCTCTTTATGTCCTCAAAAACTCCTGCTCATAAAGGACTTGACGGGGACATCACCCATGATTCTCTCTGGCTCAACATCTCTCTCCCTCCCGGAGACGGGTAGGATGCGGCTCCACGACTGGACGGGTCCGCTTTGACACTTGGACTTGCTACTTGGGTCATCTTGATGTATTTTCTCCTTTTACTTGAGTCATTTTGATGTAATTTGCCTTTGTTTTGAGTCAAGTCCCTAGGTTATCATGTTATTTACTTAAGTTTGTGTCATCATGTTGTGCTAGAGTGACTTATGGCCCCAATTAGGTGGGCCTGACCCAGGGGCGCCCTCCTCCTTCCCCATCTCTTTTGCTTATTTGCTATTAGCACTTATCTCAGGGACTTTTTTTAAATGTTGGGATCCCTATAAATAGGACCCCAACCCCACTTGAGAGGACTAATGAATGATTTGAGAAAATTTATCCACAAGAATTGTCTCCCCTCTCTCTCTAGCTCTCTCTCTCTCTAAAGGGGGCGAACCCCTCTCTCTCTCTCCCCCTCTCTCTCCAAATTTTGAACCACTCCCTCTCTCCTCTCCTTGCCACCTCATCTTCCACATCAGTCCCCACCCTTTCACCTTCCCAAGGTCATTAACTCCCCTTCATTCCCACCACTTCCCCAAACAACCTTTCCCCTTCCCCATACAACCATTCATTTTCCCAAGGGAGAATCCCATCTCCCAAGCACCCCTTCCCCTCCCCAAGGCAACCCTTCCCATCCCCAAGGCTCCCATTAACCCCTCCATTAACCCATCACACCAATTCCAAAGGAAACCCTCCCCATTCCCCAAGCCCATTTGCGCCCCCCTCCACCTCCATATCCCCTCCCCTACTTGGTCCGCCCCCCCCCCTCCTTCCCCCTCACACCCTGCCATCTCCCATCTCCCCCCATCGACCCTCACCTCCCCATGCTCCACTCCCTCCATTAGCAACCTCACCCCCTCCCAAAACCACTAAACCCTCCACCCAAGGCCCCTCCACACTCACCAAAGAGTTCTCTGCCCTACTCAGTTCGCTGCCAGCAGAAGAAGCTCCACTTGCAGAAGCTTTTTCGGAGTAGTCCGACGTCGTCTAGAGGTGCACCATACATCACCGGAAAGGTCTTCCAGTCTTCTTCGCAGGCGAGGTGATCCCGCTCCATTCCAAGTTCGGGGTCGCCCGGGATAACCTTTCTCCCCTGACTTCACAGATCCGGCCCTGACTGCAACCAGAAGTGACTTCCAGTAACCCCCGCGGCCACCCCCTCAACTTCTGGAGGCGCCACTTGGCCGAGCGTTTCTACCACAAGGCTTCCACCATCACCAACAAGCGGCATCCCGTTCGGCATCAGGAAGAGCGTTTTCCAAATTTCCTCTCCCAGGTGTGCAGAACAGATCGTTCGGGTCATGTCCTGACCCCCCCCTCACTCAACGGGCCCCTCCTCGCCGCCCCGACATCGTCTGGTGCTCTGCTTGGTTTCTACTCAAAGAAGACTCGTCCACGGACGTCCTCGATTCGGTCCCACTTCAATTGGACTTTGGGAGCAGCCGTGGCGCCTACGTCAAGCAGCTGTAATTCCCTGGGCCGTCCAGAACCAGAGCGCAGGGTCCCTGCTCCAGGGCCCACTCCAACCTGTGACGACGCGGGAACTAGCCACCAAAATTCACCAGCGTACCAGGGTCAGTCAGCAACGATTCAGCACTAGTTTCGGCAACTTCTAAGCTCGGGGGAGTGCATGGTGATGACTACACCGACTCCCTGTCCTGCTGTCCCGATCTGGGCAGATTCAGCGGGGTTCTCCATCGGCGCCAATCAAGCTAAACTCCCCTCCCCGCCTGGCCGGCTTAGCACCCCTCCCTGTGCGGAGGTAGTGTTTGGTTTGTAACACAACTTCCCCTCCCTTAGTCCACCCCCCCTGTGTGGGGAGTAGTGCTTGTATAATCTAAACAGGGGAAGCTACATCGACGCAGTGTGCGGGGAACCCACACTTCCCCGCTCACCCTCGTCTCCGAACGGGGTTGGTTTCTTCAAACCAACTAGGGTAAGCTCTGACCTTTGCTCCATTTTTGGTGCTTGTTCATCTAATATCTGTGGAGTTGTTCCGTTGAGCAAGAGAGAGAGCGCCCGACCCCGTGTGTTCCACTTACGAGCGGTCACCGTGGGCTGTGAGAGAGAGAGACCTAGTGCCCCAATTGGCACCCGGCCAGCCCCTAAAGTGTGGGCCTCGTACCTTCGGGAGGGCAACCCTAGCCCTGCTGGCACTCTACCAGCTAGGGTCTTGATCCATCACCTTCACTCGGCATCACCGAGTCACCCGGGTTCGTGTGTGTGTGACGGCGGTTCGGCCCCTATCTAGAACCTCGCTATTTTGTGATTGTGCTTGCGGAATAGGTCCAAGGACCCTTGTATGTTTGCTGCATGCCCCTTAGTGTGTCACATCAAGTGATATCAGAGCAAGTTTTAGACTTGTCTCTACAAGCCTAGGTCCTAAGGCCATTGCATAGTCATCACCCGTGTGTCGGTCATCTCCTCGTTGTGCATGTCTACCCGTAGTGGTGCCTTGTATCGGTCCGACCCATCATCCTCGACTCCCCCGATGAATCCCAATTCCCATGGCAACCAAGACATCTCTATGGAAGCACCCCAAGCTCCGATGGAACGAGTTGAGGCTGTCCTTACTACCATCATGGATCAGTTAGATGATTTTTCCATCCATCTGGATAGACTCGAGGAAGCTAGGGCCCCACCTAGGAACCATGCTCAAAGGGATCCCCCTCCACGAGCTGAACTTGATAGGGAAGACCTAGAGAATGACTTTTACCATGAGCATGAGAGGCCCCTACAACCTCGGCGCAATGAGAGGCGACCCCGAGAGGACCCAGACGATTTCCTCTTAAGGATGATAAAGGTAGAGGCTCCGAACTTTGATGGGTCCCATAACCCAAGCGCCTATGAAGAGTGGGAACATGGCATGGACCAATACTTTGATTGGTACCCAATGACCGAGGAAAGGAAAGTTAGGTTGGCCAAGATGCACCTTCTCAAACTAGCCCAAACCTATTGGTTAAAGGTAGAAAGCCAAAGGAGGATTAGGCGGGAAGAGCCCATTGACAATTGGCTTGACATGAAGACCCAACTCAGGAGCAAATACCTTCCCAATTCCTATAGTCAACTACTCCTCGATGAGTGGCAAAGTCTTACCCAGGAAGGAAAAACTATGGAGGAGTACATTGAAAAATTTGACTCCTATCTCCTAAAGTGTGGAGTCGTCGAGGAACCGGCCGTCACTCTATCCCGATTTAGAAACGGTCTTCTACCCCACATCAAACGGGAGCTTTTCATGAGGGAAGTGCATAGCCTTGAAATAGCCTATCAAATAGCCCGCGATGTGGAGAGATTTTCTAGGAATCCTAGGTTTGCCTCCCCTAGAACGGTCGATGTCAGGACTCCGGGTCCCCGACCCAACCTTCCTCCCCTATTGAAGACCCCTATCCCCAGTGGGGGAACTCCTACTCGGACTTACCATCAACCAACCAATCCCACCCCTACAAGGGCTACTCCACCCAACCCTCCTCCTCGAAGAGAGGAACCCCCCAAAGGAACAACCCCAGGGAGTAGTTCGGTAAAGTGCTTTCGGTGTCATGGTTATGGCCACATCTCCACCCAATGTCCATCCAAAGGATTGTCCAGCCTTATCATTGAAGGGGGGCCTACCCCGATCCAAGGAGAGCATGAGAGTGAGATTGAGGAGTATGAGGCTGCCTTAGATTGGGAAGAGGAGTATGAGGAACAACTCTATGAAACAGGCTTAGACCACGACCCTCCTCCCGCCGACTCCCACTTAGGTGTGATTAGGTGCACCCTCACCAAACCACAAGAGGAGGATTGGCGTAGGACCTCTATTTTTCACACCTACCTCAAGATGGGGAGCCATGTTAGGAAAGTGATCCTAGACAATGGGAGTTGTGTCAACGCCGTGTCTCCTGACACCGTTAAGCTTCTTGGGCTTACTACCACACCCCAGCCCAATCCATACTGGGTCTCTTGGATTAACAATCACTCCATCCCGGTCAACACTTGTTGCCTTGTACCCATCACCTTCTCATCTTATCAAGGACAGGTTTGGTGTGACATTATACCCATGGAAGTAGGGAGCATCCTTCTAGGGAGGCCTTGGATTTATGACGTCAATGCAACCATCCTAGGAAAGCCAAACACATGCACCTTTGAACATGAGGGGAAGACCATCCGCCTCAACCCTTCCCCACCACGGAAGGAACCTCCCTCCAAGGGGATTCTCCCTTCACCACAACCAAAGTCACCTCAAAACCCAGGGGTCCCACTCCCTCCAACCCAACCAGCCTTCCAAGAACCTACCCAAGAAAAGCCAAACGGAATAGTCACAGGCCTGCATCTCATCACGAGAAAAGAACTGGAGGAAGAGGTTGCTCTAGGAACACCCTTGTGTGCGGTAGTCATATGCCTTGGAGAGTCAACTCCCTCCAACCCCCACCCCATGGAAATACACCCTCTCTTGGAAGAATTTAAGGATGTGTTCCCCGATGAGCTCCCTGATCAACTGCCACCCATGAGGGATGTTCAACATGCTATTGATCTCGTCCCAGGATCCACCCTCCCAAACCTTCCCCACTATCGCCTCAACCCCACGGAGCATGCTGAATTGAGGAGGCAAGTGGAGGAACTTATTAGGAAAGGCTTTCTCTGCCTAAGCAAAAGTCCTTGTGCTGTCCCGGCCCTTCTCACACCCAAGAAGGATGGGACATGGCGAATGTGTGTCGATAGCAGGGCCATCAACAAAATTACCGTCAAATATAGGTTCCCCATACCTAGGCTTGACGATATGCTCGACATGCTAGCCGGAGATACCATTTTTTCCAAAATAGATCTTAAAAGTGGCTACCATCAGGTTAGAATAAGGCCATGAGATGAATCGAAAACAGCCTTTAAAACCAAAGATGGACTCTATGAGTGGCTCGTGATGCCTTTTGGGCTATCAAATGCCCCGAGCACCTTTATGCGCCTAATGACGGAGGTACTTAGACCTTACATTGGAGTCTTCCTTGTGGTCTATTTTGACGATATCCTTATCTACAGCCAGTCCAAGGAAGCCCACCTCAGCCATCTTAGGCAAATCTGCACTACCCTTAGGAAAGAGAGTCTCTTTGCCAACTTGGGAAAATGCCATTTCATGACCAAATCCATTACTTTCCTTGGATACGTGGTCTCCACTGAGGGAGTGTCCATGGACCCCGAAAAGGTCCAAGCTATCCTTGACTGGCCAGAACCCCGCACTCTCCATGAAGTCCGGAGTTTCCATGGGTTGGCCACCTTCTATCGGAGATTTATCCGCGGTTCAGCATGGTCACAGCCCCCATCACAGATTGCCTTAAAAAGGGGACTTTTGTGTGGACCAAGTCTGCTTCTAGGGCCTTCCAAGAGCTCAAGGAAAGGATGATCCAAGCCCCGGTATTATGCCTCCCCGACTTTTCCAAAGTCTTTGAGGTGACTTGTGATGCATCCGGGGTAGGGATTGGCGGGATCCTCAGCCAAGAGGGACACCCGGTGGCCTACTTTAGTGAAAAATTGTGTGATGCCAGGATGAAATACTCCACCTATGACAAAGAATTTTATGCCGTGGTTCAATCCCTCCAGCATTGGAGACATTATCTCTTGCCCAAAGAGTTTGTCATCTTTTCTGACCACGAGGCCCTGAAATACCTCAACTCCCAACAGAAACTGAATGCCCGACATGCCCGCTGGGTCGAATACATCCAGTCCTACACTTTTGTGATCAAGCATAAGGCTGGGAGTGAGAATCGTGCCGCAGATGCAGTCAATAGGAGGGTCTCCTTGTTGGCTACCATTCAGGTGGAAGTCATAGGGTTTGAAAGAATCAAGGATGAGTACCCTGATTGCCCAGATTTTGGGCCTATCCATACCACCCTGACCACCCAATCACCTCAGGAACACCAAGGTTTCATCTTAGAGGACGGATTCCTCTTCAAAGGCCATAAACTTTGCATACCTAGAACCTCACTGCGAGATTTCTTAGTCAGGGAGTTACATGCTGGAGGCCTGGCTGGACATTTTGGGGTACATAAGACCATTGCTATGGTTGAGGGACAGTTCTACTGGCCAAGCCTCAAAAGGGATGTAGCCAAAATTGTGGGACAGTGTCGCATATGTGCCTCAGCCAAGCAAGTAAAACAGAACACTGGCCTATACACCCCACTCCCTGTCACTGATCAGCCATGGCAGGATTTAAGCATGGACTTTGTCTTGGGCCTCCCTAGAACCCAGAAGAAGCATGATTCAATCTTCGTCGTAGTGGACAGGTTTTCCAAAATGGCTCATTTCATCCCCTGTTCCAAAACCTCTGATGCCTCCCATGTGGCCCGCCTATTCTTCGATGAGGTAGTTCGCCTCCATGGCCTACCCAAAACCATCATTTCTGATAGGGATGTTAAATTTACCAGTTATTTCTGGAAGACCCTCTGGCACCTAATGGGGACCCTTCTCAAATTTTCCACTGCCTATCACCCTCAAACAGATGGCCAGACCGAGGTCGTCAATCGGAGTCTCGGGAATCTCCTTCGGTGTCTTGTCAAGGATCGCCCAGGAAATTGGGATCTTATTCTACCCTAGGCAGAGTTTGCATACAAAAACTCAGTAAATAGGTCAATAGGGATGAGCCCATTTGAAGCCGTGCATGGGTACAAGCCTAGAAAGCCTACAGATCTCATTCCTTTGCCTACACATGCTAGAGTGTCTATTAGTGCTGAGTCTTTTGCCCAACACATGAAAGAATTGCATGAGGAAATCCGCAAACACATCAACAAAAGTAATGAGGTGTATAAGAAGTCGGCCGATTCCCGCCGACGCCACCAGGAATTTCGCGTTGGTGATTATGTGATGGTGAGAACCGAGAGACTATTCCCTGGGAATGTCTCCAAACTGAGGTCGCGTGGATCAGGTCCCTTCCAGGTTCTGAGGCGGATCGGCACGAATGCTTACGTGTTGGACCTCCCCGAGGAGTACAGAGTAAGTCCCACATTCAATGTGGCTGACTTGGTGCCATACAGGGGTCCCACGGTGACACCTAGTGAGGAAATCGAGCTTGTTCCACCCCTTGAGAGAGCCACCACCCATGAGAAAGCTCCACCAGCCCAGAGAGGCCAATGTGAGCAAGTAGAGCGGATATTGGATGAACAGGTCACAATCACCCGGAGCAAAGCATACGAGCAATACTTGGTTAGGTGGAAGGGCCGGCCCCCGTCGGACGACTCATGGGTGAGCAGGGAGGATCTCAGCTGCTAGACCCCGACCTCCTAGAGCGTTATCGCAGCCGAGTGGACCCTTTCTCGACAGAGTCGAGCTCTTCACAGCCCGGGGGAGTTGATGGGGACATCACCCATGATTCCCTCTGGCTCGACACCTCTCTCCCTCCCGGAGATTGGTAGGATGCGGCTCCACGACTGGACGAGTCCGCTTTGACACTTGGACTTGCTACTTGGGTCATCTTGATGTATTTTCTCCTTTTACTTGAGTCATTTTGATGTAATTTGCCTTTGTTTTGAGTCAAGTCCCTAGGTTATCATGTTATTTACTTAAGTTTGTGTCATCATGTTGGGCTAGAGTGACTTATGGGCCCAATTAGGTGGGCCTGACCCAGGGGCGCCCACCCCCTTCCCCATCTCTTTTGCTTATTTTCTATTAGCACTTATCTCAGGGACTTTTTGTAAATGTTGGGATCCCTATAAATAGGACCCCAACCCCACTTGAGAGGACTAATGAATGATTTGAGAAAATTTATCCACAAGAATTGTCTCCCCTCTCTCTCTCTAGCTCTCTCTCTCTCTATCTCTCTCTCTAAAGGGGGCGAACCCCTCTCTCTCTCTCCCCCTCTCTCTCCAAATTCTAAACCACTCCCTTTCTCCCCTCCTTGCCACCTCATCTTCCACATCAGCCCCCACCCTTTCACCTTCCCAAGGTCATTCACTCCCCTTCATTCCCACCACTTCCCCAAACAACCTTTCCCCTTCCCCATACAACCATTCATTTTCCCAAGGGAGAATCCCATCTCCCAAGCACCCCTTCCCCTCCCCAAGGTAACCCTTCCCATCCCCAAGGCTCCCATTAACCCCTCCATTAACCCATCACACCAATTCCAAAGGAAACCCTCCCCATTCCCCAAGCCCATTTGCGCCCCCCCTCCACCTCCATATCCCCTCCCCCACTTGGTCCGCCCCCCCCCCCTCCTTCCCCCTCACACCCTGCCATCTCCCATCTCCCCCCATCGACCCTCACCTCCCCATGCTCCACCCCCTCCATTAGCAACCTCACCCCCTCCCAAAACCACTAAACCCTCCACCCAAGGCCCCTCCACACTCACCAAAGAGTTCTCTGCTCTACTCAGTTCGCTGCCAGCAGAAGAAGCTCCACTTGCAGAGGCTGTTCCGGAGTAGTCCGACATCGTCTGGAGGTGCACCATACATCGACGGAAAGGTCTTCCAGTCTTATTTGCAGGCGAGGTGATACCGCTCCATTCCGAGTTCGGGGTCTCCCGGGAGAACCTTTCTCCCCCGACTGCGCAGATCCGGCCCTGACTGCAACCAGAAGCGACTGCCAGTAACCCCCGCGGCCACACCCCTCAACTTCTGGAGGTGCCACTTGGCCGAGAGTTTCTACCACAAGGCGTCCACCATCACCAACAAGCGGCGTCCCGTTCGGCATCAGGAAGAGCGTTTTCCAAATTTCCTCTCCCAGGTGTGCAGAACAGATCGTTCGGGTCCTGTCCTGACCCCCCCTCACTCAACGGGCCACTCCTCACCGCTCCGACATTGTCTGTTGCTCTGCTTGGTTGCTGCTCGAAGAAGACTTGTCCACGGACGTCCTCGACTTGGTTCCACCTCAATCAGACATCGGGAGCATCCATGGCAACTATGTCAAGTAGCTGCAAATCCCTGGGCCTGCCAGAACAAGAGCGCAGGGTCCCAGCTCCAGGGCCCACTCCAACCTGTGAAGACGCGGGAACCAGCCACCAAAATTCACCAGCGTACCAGGGTCAGTCAGCAACGATTCAGCACTGGTTTCGGCAACTTCTGAGCTCGGGGGAGTGCACGGCGATGACTACACCGACTCAATGTCCTGCTGTCCCGATCTGGGCAGATTCGGCGGGGTTCTCCATCGGTGCCAATCAAGCTCAACTCCCCTCCCCGCCTTGCCGGCTTAGCGCCCCTCCCTGTGCGGAGGTAGTGTTTGGTTTGTAGCACAACTTCCCCTCCCTTAGTCCACCCCCCCCTGCGTGGGGAGTAGTGCTTGTATAATCTAAACAGGGGAAGTTACATCGACGCAGTGTGCGGGGAACCCACACTTCCCCGCTCGCCCTCGTCTCCGAACGGGGTTGGTTTCTTCAAACCAACCAGGGTAAGCTCTGACCTTTGCTCCATTTTTGGTGCTTGTTCATCTAATATCCGTGGAGTTGTTCCGTTGAGCAAGAGAGAGAGCGCCCGACCCCGTGTGTTCCACTTATGAGCGGTCACCGTGGGCTGTGAGAGAGAGGGACCTAGTGCCCCAATTGGCACCCGGCCAGCCCCTAAAGTGTGGGCCTCGTACCTTCAGGAGGGCAACCCTAGCCCTGCTGGGACCCTACCAGCTCGGGTCTTGATCCATCACCTCCACTCGGCATCACCGAGTCACCCGGGTTCGTGTGTGTGCAATGGCGGTTCGGCCCCTATCTAGAACCTCGCTATTTTGTGATTGTGCTTGCGGAATAGGTCCAAGGACCCTTCTATGTTTACTGCATGCCCCTTAGTGTGTCACATCAGGACTCTCAACGGCAGCGTGGATAAGCAATCGTCGGTTAAACCCAAGCATGAAGGGTGTCAGCCCTGTCCGAACAATAGGCATAGCTCGGATGAAGATAGGTCAGAGTGGGCGCTGAGCGCTTGCCTTTATCCCGGTGAAAGGATAGCTCGGGCATGGGTCTTCCTCCGTTCTAATCGACCTTCGTGCCTCCCGAGCCTAAGGGTCACCGAGGAAGGGATTCATCCCGAGTAATCTTATTGGGCTTTTTATCCTAAGTGTGCCATGCGGGGCTATCACTTGGATGAGCTGGGCCTTGTTTGGTCCTGACGGACCTAGTTCGGCCGCTCTTAGATGGGCTACAGAAATCTCCCTCTCCACTTGTCCCCCTCCTACTCCCGAGCTTTAGTAAGCTCGGAAGAGTAGCTGTTTAGGGTTTTGCTCCAGCATGGCTCAGGTGGGTGAGGATCTGGCGGTGTTAGTAAGCCACATGTCGTTGTCACCTGGGCCCGTAATAATGATGATCCTAACAGATTTGAACTGAAGGGGCCCCCTTTTCTCGGAGGTCGGAACGACGCACCGCCTTCCGCGTGGGAATATAGGCGTTGCGCGCTTATCGACACTCCAGACTCCCTCCATTTTTAGGGTTTGGCTTTCCTTCACGCTTGCTTTTGGGGCTCTTTGATGCAAATTGAGGACACGACGGAAGAGCAGAGGCTTGCAGCGGCGTTCGCAGAGTTGGCGGAGATAACTGCAGAGGAAGTCCGACAGCTTCCCCTTCCTCCAGAGTCTTCGGGGTCCCGAGAGCGTCCTTCTTTAAGTTCCTCTCTGAATTCCATGGCGGATCAGCGTCCGGATGTCGAAGAGTGGGAGGGCGAGCCTGCTGTGAGGGCGGCGGCTCCAAACTGCAGCGAACTGGGGGAGGCATAGGTGAAACGGCTGGAGAACCAGTTTCGTCTGCCCCACAAGTTTTTCTTCGCCGCGGATGCCCCGCATGAGTCAAGCTTGGATTCTCGTACGGGCCACATCTGCACCTTTCTATTGTCGTTGAAGGGTGGGTTCTGCCTTCCCTTCGAGCCCTTTGTTCTCAAACTTCTCAATTTCTTTCGGTTGGTGCCCGTACAGTTGGTAGTCAACTCTTATCTTCTTCTTTCCGCCATTCACATCCTCTGCCGTCAATGCGGAGTTCCTCCTTCCTTGGACCTCTTTCACTACTTTTTTGAGTTGAAGGCGCATCCCTCGGCCGGGAAGGGCTTCTATTTCATCCAGGCGAGGTGGAATAGGAGTTGTATTTCCTTGGCTACGAAGGATTCTTCGCACAAGCAGTGGAAAACTCAGTTCTTCTGGGTGGGGATCCTCTCGGTGGAGGAGACTTGGAGATGTCCCGTAATCCCCAATTTTCATCCGAACATTCCTCCGAGGCAGGATGAGTTTTCTCCGGACGTGGAGGAGTACGCGATCATTTTGCTGAAGCGTCGCCAGTCCACGGAGAAGCTGGTCACTCCGGAGAACATCGAGCGATGTCTTCTTGCGCGGCTGCAGTCGTCCGGTTCGGTCACCACGAATCAGTTTCTTCTTCAAATGTTGAGACCATCTCCCTTTCCTGATCATATCTTTCTTTTGTGTAGACACCAGGCGGCCGGCCTTGGAGGAGGCCGCAGAGGTGATCGATCTCGGTGATGACTCGACTGCCGATGAGTCGGCTACTCCCATGGGTCACTCCCGAGCCACATATAAGGGCAAGGGGGCGGCCCAGAGTGAATCTTCCGGGTCACGGGGGTCCAAGCGCAAGGATCCCGTGGAGGGCATGATCCGGGCCGACGTGAAGGCCAGGAAGCGGGCCAAGAAGGCCGGGGTCGTTCTCACAGTCGAAGGTGACCTTGCCACAGCTCACCCCTCCGTCGAGCACGATGGGGCCGACCCTACTAGGCGAGCTCTCCCACCCACCGAGCAAGAGGGGGCTGAGGAGGTTGGGGTTGCCCCTGCGGTTGGTGACGATGCTGGCTCGGCTCGCCCTTCGGCTGGAGCCGAGGAGGCCGAGGCTACTTCTGCAATTGGCAGTGGTGCTAGCCCGGCCCTCCCCTCGATAGGAGCCGAGGGGGCCGTAGACGAGGCAGGTGACACTGGGACCACGGTCGAGATTGGGGCATTGACTGAGGCGGGTGACGCTCCAGGTGGCGGTGCAGGTGTCGAACCGGTCCAGACTGGGGGGTCACAAGAAAAGGTGATGCAGCCCCGACTGACCAAGGAACGAGGGGCGAACGAAGCCGCGGCTCGATTCGGGCCGTCCGACGGGACGTCGACCGAAGAGGGGGTCTCTATTCCGGCGGCCTTGGAGAGGCTCGTCATCCAGGGCCCATTGTATCAAATATGTCACGGTATAGCCACGGAGGTGAAGTAACTAAACAATTGCATGAGGATATCCCTTGGTGTATGCTTTTTGCAGATGATATTATTTTATTGATGAGAGTATTGATGCTCTAAATGCTAAGTTAGAGCGTTGGAGACTTGCCTTGGAGTCTAAAGGTTTTAAAATTAGTAGGAGTAAGTCAGAGTTTATGCATTATAATTTTAGTAATGGGAGAGTGGTTTAGGGAGACATTGTTCTAATTGATGGACATAACATTCAGAAGAATAGTAGCTTTAGATACTTAGGGTCTATCATACAAGAGAATGGGGAGATTTATGATGACGTTACACATAGGATTAAGGCAGGCTGGTTAAGATGGAGAAGTGCATCAGGTGTCCTTTGTGATCGTCGTATGCCTGTGAAACTCAAAGGTAGATTTTATAGAATGGCTGTGAGACCTACTTTGTTATATGGTACCGTGTGTTAGGCAGTACGAAAGGAACACATCCACAAAATGTGTGTAGCAGAGATGAGGATGTTGAGATGGATGTGTGACAAGACTAAGAAACACAAGATTAGGAAGGAGCGTATCCGTAAGGACTTAGGGATAGCTCCAATTGATAGTAAAATGAGAGAAAATAGACTCAGGTGGTTTGGGCATATGTGTCGTCGCCCTAACTCAGCGCCGGTTAAAAGATGTGACCAAATCTTAGTGGATGCTAGTAAAAGAGCTCGGGGAAGGCCTAAAATGAGATGGTGCAATGTTATTAGGAAGGAAATTAGTTTCTTGGGTTTAAATACGAATATTGCACTTGATAGAAATCTTTGGCGAAACATGATTCATGTAGCCGACCCCAATTACTTGGGATAAGGCTCTGATGATGATGATGATGATGATGATGATAGCCGCGGAGGTGAAGGGGGGAGGCAGGCAGCACTCCACGTCCGTGGCCCTCGAGACGGTTATGGATGGCGGTATGGTCCTAGCCCAGATGGGGGCCTGTCACGCCCCGAGCGCGGAAGATACCCGGAGATGCGTGACGTGTCTATATCAATCATGTCAATCAGAGTGGTCGTGTATTCGACACGAAGACAGAGATGCGCAAAATAGCAAGATAACCCAATCCTTATTTCATAATGGATAGACTATTACAAATCCAATACTCTGTTTAACAAAAAGAAAAGTACATAGTTGACTCGAGAAAACTATAGAACCAACTAGACGACACTTGTAGAAGCTCTATCACTTTCACTCTTGACCATTCCCATCCGATTGACTTCCATCGTCGTCGGACTTACCTGAAAAGTACAAAGGGACAAACGGAATGAGCGAACGCTCAGTAGGAAATTATATCTCAAGTACTAGCGAGGGATTTAAGTAATTACATTTTTATGAATGCAATAAAGCTATGCATGCTCGCATAACACGACAGGATAGATAGAATATAGTATCAAGGAAATAAGATGAACTTATCATGAACTTTCAACAAGATAACAAGTTTATTCGAGATATTCAAGCAAGTACATTTAACAAATCATGTCAAGAACTTTGGCTATCATGTATCAAGCAAGCAAGTAAATTACCCTTTTTCGGGCCACGCATTTCATTTCATGTCAAGTACGAGTCAAGTACAAGATGTGTGTGGAATGTCCAATCAAGCAAGTCAAGTACTCGGTATAATGCCAGATACCTTATCATTTTAACTCCCATGGGCACAAGTACTTTCGGGTGCTCCTCCCAGGACCAGATCGGGCCCTATATGCGCAGGCATTTATCATGTGTTTTGACATCCACTCTTGTTTATATAGCCAATATAGAATTTCAATAATCAAGCTTGTAGATACGTATGACAACATTGATAGAATAGAGTCCAAAAATATGACAAAGGCCGTAGAATTGCGATAATAACGGTATAATCACGAGTTCGATAAAACTAGGTAGAATATGGTTCCCTTAACTTAGGTACCATGATAAATCGATATGGACATTCTTTATATAGAATTGAGGTCCACATGAACATAAGATCAAGCAAGATACCCTCATTCTTATCATAGAATTGGGGTTTACAAGAACAACATGATATGGCATGATATCATCATCCCATTAAGAATTTCGTATGATATACTCTTTGTATAATCATAAGGGCCGGTATACCATGTTTCTTTAGATTGACATGGCAAGGATCGTGTAATGGGTTTTTAGGGTACAACCAGCTCAGTCGGCCTTGAGGGAATCTAAGGCTACGAGGAGTCTTACGGAGGTCTCTATGACTAACTCGCTAGTCCAAAGGAACGGAATGTCCAATGGAGAGCTTGTATGTCAATGAGAGTTGAGTGTGATCGATAAATCAACGTAAAAAGTGGGACTATACTCACGGAATGGAGAATAGTGCCGATATATATATATATATATATATATATATATATATATATATATATATATATATATATATATATGTATAATATGAAACCATCGGTAATAGAATCAAGATGAAATCAGGTTACAGTAAAATAATGACTTGAGTAAAGTCGTGTATTGAATAATTAACGCCTAACATGAGGGCGTTTACATATATTACCAATTTGCAGAATTTTCATTATTTCATTAATTTATCAAAAACACGCCTTGCCTGGGGGCGTTTATTCAAAGTTGAGATCAAAAACGCGCCCTTGGAAGGGGCGTTACTTTCTAATTCCATTTTACAGAATATGTACATTTCAGGATTTTAACAGATACACGCCCTAGGAAGGGGCGTTACTTTTCAGATTCACGCCTTGTTCTGGGGCGTTAAAATATGGAAAACGACTTTGTCCAAGTCATGAATTTCAAGAATTTTACAATATTACAGGAAATAAAATTTCAAGGGACATGAGACATGTCGTTGCAGTATAACAGGAATTCACAGGTAGGGGTATGCAAGATATTAGAATCTATATTTCATAATTTATTGAATTTTAAACAGGATCAATTATCAATTTTCAGGTGAGTCTTATGAAATTAACGCCTGCGTACATGGCGTCAAATATTAAATTGATGACCACTGCATGGTCGTGTATTTTAAATTAGCGCCCTGATCAAGGGCGTTTCTTTCAAAATATTGCAGAGAACGTAATAAAAACCTTATAAACAGTATGCATGCCATGCTTATGTATAGATATCTTGCATTAATTCTTATTTGGGCTACAATAACTTGAGAAAATCCTACCTTAATTGATATCTGGAGATGGAACACGTGAATGACTTGATAAGAACACACTGAAGCTTCTAATAGCAGCCGTATGCAGATCGGACAGGAAGAAGAAAAATTCAGTTGATGAAGATGATGGCGACGATGATCTTCAATCAACCTGTAGGGGAAGAAAGGAGGGAGTATGAAGATATAACCGAAGTTTAGGAAAACGGTTTGAAGAACATTACCTTGTTCTTCGGCAGTGGCTGTGGAGCCTCCTACAAAGAAAAGACAATGAAGAATTATCAGTTCTTCATGCAGTCGAAACAGAGGGCAAAAGAAAATAAGAAGAACATACGTTCTTCACTTACCTTGCAGCAGCAGAACGATCAAATAGGTTTAGGGTTTGGTCGATCAAGACTATTTATAGGATTTTGGAGTTCTAACAAAAGTAGTGTTTGATTGGAAGTAATATTTCCAAGATTGAGTTATTACCACATTCGAACTCTTCCTCATAGTTATCACTTACCCTGGATAAGTTCTGGGTTCGAACGGTTCCGAATGGAATTAACGACTTTGGTCAGGGCGTGTATTCTTTAATTAACGCCTTGCATAAGGGCGTTTCTTAAAAAGCGCCTTGAAAAAGGGCGTTTCGTGTTTTAAAACACGCCCAAGATAGGGGCGTTTCTTTTACTTACCCATTTGGTCGCGTGAGAACTGATGACCGTAGGTGTGGGCGCCCTTTCTTTATTCACGCCATGGATAGAGGCGTTTCTTTATATATTAACGCCTTAATAAGAGGCGTTATTTTTAATTTGTTTTATTTCGTCCAATTAACCCTATTCCTTTTATACATATTACTTCTGTAATATATATGTTTTAATTCATTTCAATTATTCATTTATTAGGGTTGCTACACCCTCCCCCACTTAAAAAGAATTTGGTCCCCAAATTCAATATATATATAATTATACACGTGGAGAGTGTAGGACATATACCTCTTAGAATAACTCGGGAAATCGTTTCTTCATAGATACCTCGGTCTCCCATGTCGCTTCGTGTTCAGGATTCTTATTCCATTGCACCTTAAGCATGGGAATAACCTTATTCCTTAGAGCTCGTATTTCTCGATCTAATATCTTTAAAGGCTTCTGTTCATATGTGAGGTCTTTCTGGATCACCAGATCTCCATGCTCAATAATATGTGACGGATCGTGCACATACTTCTTCAACATAGATATGTGAAATGCATTATGTACCTCGGACAACTGAGGAGGCAACGCGATGCGATAAGCAACCTCGCCAACTCTTTCGAGTACCTCAAATGGTCCGATGAATCTTGGCGTAAGCTTGTCCTTAACACCAAATCTTCGTATGCCACGTCCAGGGGATATTTTAAGAAATACATGATCTCCAACCTGGAATTCAAGATCTCTTCTCCTGCTATCAGCATAAGCCTTTTGCCTTGTCTGAGCAACTTGTAATCTTTCTCTGATTAACTGTATCTTCTCAGTTGTATCCCTTACCATGTCTGGACCTAATAGTTGTTTCTCTCCAACTTCGTTCCAACATATGGGAGATCGGCAACTCCTTCCGTATAAGGCTTCGAAAGGTGCCATTTGGATACTAGCTTGGTAGCTATTATTATATGCAAATTCAACTAAAGGTAAGTGGTCATGCCAGCTTCCTCCAAAGTCAATAATGCATGCTCTCAGCATATCTTCAACAACTTGATTAGTTCGCTCGGTCTGACCATCCGTTTGTGGGTGAAAAGCAGTACTAAAGTTGAGTCTTGTTTCCAACGAATATTGTAATCCCTTCCAAAAATGAGAAGTAAAACGGGGATCTCTGTCAGACACGATTGAGACAGGAATTCCATGTATCCTGACTATTTCCTTGATGTACAGTGCAGCTAGCACATCAATTGACCATCGGCTCTTTATTGGCAAGAAATGTGCCGATTTAGTTAATCGGTCAATGATAACCCAGATTCCATCATGTCCTCCTTTAGATTTAGACAAACCCATGATGAAGTCCATACCAATATCCTCCCATTTCCACTTAGGAATATCTAGAGGATGTAGTTTTCCCGCAGGCTTTTGGTGTTCCGCCTTGACCTGTTGGCATGTGAGACAGCGTGATACATAGTCCGCTATTTCTCTTTTCATATTGGGCCACCAAAAGTTCCTCTTTACATCTTGGTACATTTTAGTTGATCCAGGATGAATAGTGTATCTTGATCTGTGAGCTTCATCTAAGATCTTCTTCTTTAATTCCGGACAATCGGGTATACAAGTTCTATCTTTGAACGATAATCTTCCATCAGAAGTTAGTTGAAAATCAGATTGTCCTTCTAATCTGCCTTTGATTTCTACTAATATAGGATCATCATCCTGAAGTGTTTGTATCTCAGATAACAAATCTGACTGTATGCTTACATGAGATAGTGTGACAATTTTGGATTCCGTGTCCAAGCTTATATTGAGCTCGGAGAATTGTTCAAGTAACCTCTATTCTTGCATCATACAATTTGCTATCATTGCTCTCAGCTTTCGACTAAGGGCGTCAGCAACATAATTACCCTTTTCGGGATGGTATTGTATATTGAAGTCGAAGTCCTTGAGATATTCTAGCCAGCGTCTTTGTCTCATGTTTAGCTCCTTTTGTGAAAATAGATATTTGAGACTTTTGTGATCGGAGTATACAGTAAACTGTACTCCATATAAGTAGTGTCTCCATATCTTTAGGGCAAATACTACCGCGGCCAGTTCTAAGTCATGGACGGGGTAATTCTCCTCATGCTTCTTCAGTTGACGTGAAGAGTATGCTATGACCTTTCCTTGTTGCATTAGGACACATCCAAGGCCAATGCCAGAAGCATCAGTGTAGACCTCGAATTTCTCTCCTTCTGTTGGTAGAGCTAACACTGGAGCTGTAGTGAGATGATCTTTGAGAGTTTGGAAACTTCTTTCACATTCCTTACTCCATTCATATCGGATCTCCTTACGAGTTAACCTTGTAAGTGGCACGGCGATTTTTGAGAAGTCTTTGATGAATCGCCTGTAATAGCCTGCAAGGCCTAAGAAACTTCTGATCTCGCTAGCATTGGTTGGTCTTTCCCATTTCCTAACTGCTTCAACCTTTGACGGATCTACAGATAATCCATCCTTGGATATCACATGTCCGAGAAAAGCCACTTCTTCAAGCCAGAATTCGCATTTGCTGAGCTTAGCATATAATTGATTTATCCTCAAGATTTGTAATGAAATCCTCAAATGCTCTTCATGTTCTTCCTTAGTCTTGGAATACATCAATATATCATCAATGAAAACCACCACAAATTGATCTAGATAAGGCATGAATATGCTATTCATCAACTGCATAAAGGTAGCAGGGGCATTTGTTAGTCCAAAAGGCATAACAATAAATTCATAGTGGCCATACTTGCTTCTGAACGCAGTTTTATGAATATCTTCGTCTTTAATCCTCAATTGATGATAACCAGACCTGAGATCAATCTTGGAGAAATGTTTGGATCCAGAAATCTGATCAAATAATTCATCGATTCTCGGCAGTGGATACTTGTTCTTGATAGTAAGATGATTCAACTGTCGATAGTCGATACACAATCTCATGGATCCATCCTTCTTCCTTACAAATAGGACTGGGGCTCCCCACGGGGAAGTACTTGGTCTAATGAACCCTTTTTGAATCAATTCCATCAATTGCTTCTTCAATTCTTTTAGTTCTGCAGGGGACATTCTATAGGGTGCCTTTGAAACAGGACCAGCACCAGGGGCTAAGTCGATGGTAAAGGCCACATCTCTTTGCGGGGGTAATCCCGGCAATTCTTCCGGAAATACGTCTGGAAATTCTCGCACTACCTGAATGTCCTCTATCTTGGTTTCTTTAGCTTCTTTAATAGTGACAAAAGCAAGGAAGGATACACATCCTTTCTTGACGAGCTTGCTTGCTCGAAGAGCCGAAATAAGAGGGAATTTGCTTCGACTCTTAGGACTAGTATAAGTCAGTTCCGGAAATTCCTTGAAAACAATCTTGCTATCACGGCAATCAACCGTTGCCTGGTATTTGGATAACCAATCTGCTCCTAGTATAACATCATACTCTTTTAGATCTAAGCAGATAAGATCAATAGGAAAATTCTTTCCTCGAACCAATACCTCACAGTTTTGGTAATGATGTGTGATATCCGTCTCGTTTCCGAGAGGAGTAGACAATACTAATTTCATCCATTCCGGTTCTAGAGGCAATGGGTCAGCAAACTTCTTGGAAACAATGGAATGCGATGCACCCGTGTCAAATAAAACATGTGCATATTTGGAACAAATTTTTAATGTACCTTCCACCAATCCGCCTTCTTCTTCTGGTTCGGTCTCTTGGATTGCATGAAGACGTGCGTTCCTTGTCACTGGGCATTTACCCTCACCGTCTTGGTCATTCATTAATGGACAATCGAGAATCCGATGTTCACGACTCCCACAACGGAGACATGCTCCTAATTTCCTCCAGCATTCTTCTGTTTTGTGACCAGCCTTGTCACAATGCTTGCATACTACGTTTGAAGGTGTAGTGGTGATAGAGAAAGGCTTGGATTTCTTGAACTTCTGAACTTGAGAGGAAGAACCTCTATTATTGGGCCTCTTCTTAAAGTTGGGTTTAAAAGAACCCGAACTTGTGACTTGCTCCTTTTTGTCTTTCCCACGGATCCTATTAGATAGTTCCGTGGCATCTTCAAGCAACTGAGCTCGGCGCACTATTTCAGTATAAACTTGAATATCCATAGGCGCCAGTTGAGTAATGTAGTGGGGCCTAAGCCCATTAAGAAATCTACGGGCTTTAATCTTTTCCGTGCTAATTAAATGCTTAGCATATCTAGACAATCTAGAGAACTGTGCTTCATAATCAGCCACCGATAAAGATCTTTGCTTTAATGCGGCAAATTCGGCGGCCTTCTTTTCCTGGACCCTATCAGAGAAATATTTGGCGTTGAAATATTCAACCAATTCTCCCCATGTAACTTGAGTTGGGTCAATTGTAGCTTCAATCGACTCCCACCAGCATCTAGCATCCTTTTCTAACTGGAAAGTAGCTAATAAGACTTTATCCTGATCCGTGCATTGCATAACACGGAATATACGTTCAATCTCCCGAACCCAATGCTCGGCATCGTCTGGATCGGTCGATCCCATGAACTTCGGGGGATTCATATTCTTGAATGCTTGGTGTAAGCTTCCAGCTCGTGGAGCACCACCTTGTGCTACCTGTTGTAGCACTTGGGTCATCCCTTGAAGGGTACGCTGCATGTTGCGCCATTGAGCACGTTCGGCAGCCATTATCCTACAATTACAAATAGCTATGTTAGTATTATATCACTATGATCTTATAAAGGACTCATTGATCATTTAACCCTTGGTTCTACCCACTCTCACTTGGTTAAAGGTTTTGAAACCTATCCTTGGACTTGGGTTTCCTAGGAATTGAATACCTTAGGCTCTGATACCACAAAGACTGTCACGCCCCGAGCGCGGAAGATACCCGGAGATGCGTGACGTGTCTATATCAATCATGTCAATCAGAGTGGTCGTGTATTCGACACGAAGATAGAGATGCGCAAAATAGCAAGATAACCCAATCCTTATTTCATAATGGATAGACTATTACAAATCCAATACTCTGTTTAACAAAAAGAAAAGTACATAGTTGACTCGAGAAAACTATAGAACCAACTAGACGACACTTGTAGAAGCTCTATCACTTTCACTCTTGACCATTCCCATCCGATTGACTTCCATCGTCGTCGGACTTACCTGAAAAGTACAAAGGGACAAACGGAATGAGCGAACGCTCAGTAGGAAATTATATCTCAAGTACTAGCGAGGGGTTTAAGTAATTACATTTTTATGAATGCAATAAAGCTATGCATGCTCGCATAACACGACAGGATAGATAGAATATAGTATCAAGGAAATAAGATGAACTTATCATGAACTTTCAACAAGATAACAAGTTTATTCGAGATATTCAAGCAAGTACATTTAACAAATCATGTCAAGAACTTTGGCTATCATGTATCAAGCAAGCAAGTAAATTACCCTTTTTCGGGCCACGCATTTCATTTCATGTCAAGTACGAGTCAAGTACAAGATGTGTGTGGAATGTCCAATCAAGCAAGTCAAGTACTCGGTATAATGCCAGATACCTTATCATTTTAACTCCCATGGGCACAAGTACTTTCGGGTGCTCCTCCCAGGACCAGATCGGGCCCTATATGCGCAGGCATTTATCATGTGTTTTGACATCCACTCTTATTTATATAGCCAATATAGAATTTCAATAATCAAGCTTGTAGATACGTATGACAACATTGATAGAATAGAGTCCAAAAATATGACAAAGGCCGTAGAATGGCGATAATAACGGTATAATCACGAGTTCGATAAAACTAGGTAGAATATGGTTCCCTTAACTTAGGTACCATGATAAATCGATATGGACATTCTTTATATAGAATTGAGGTCCACATGAACATAAGATCAAGCAAGATACCCTCATTCTTATCATAGAATTGGGGTTTACAAGAACGACATGATATGGCATGATATCATCATCCCATTAAGAATTTCTTATGATATACTCTTTGTATAATCATAAGGGCCGGTATACCATATTTCTTTAGATTGACATGGCAAGGATCGTGTAATGGGTTTTTAGGGTACAACCAGCTTAGTCGGCCTTGAGGGAATCCAAGGCTACGAGGAGTCTTACGGAGGTCTCTATGACTAACTCGCTAGTCCAAAGGAACGGAATGTCCAATGGAGAGCTTGTATGTCAATGAGAGTTGAGTGTGATCGATAAATCAACGTAAAAAATGGGACTATACTCACGGAATGGAGAATAGTGCCGATATATATATATATATATATATATATATATATATATATATATATATATATATATATGTATAATATGAAACCATCAGTAATAGAATCAAGACGAAATCAGGTTACAGTAAAATAACGACTTGAGTAAAGTCGTGTATTGAATAATTAACGCCTAACATGAGGGCGTTTACATATATTGCCAATTTGCAGAATTTTCATTATTTCATTAATTTATCAAAAACACGCCTTGCCTGGGGGCGTTTATTCAAAGTTGAGATCAAAAACGCGCCCTTGGAAGGGGCGTTACTTTCTAATTCCATTTTACAGAATATGTAAATTTCAGGATTTTAACAGATACACGCCCTAGGAAGGGGCGTTACTTTCAGATTCACGCCTTGTTATGGGGCGTTAAAATATGGAAAACGACTTTGTCCAAGTCGTGAATTTCAAGAATTTTACAATATTACAGGAAATAAAATTTCAAGGGACATGAGACATGTCGTTGCAGTATAACAGGAATTCACAGGTAGGGGTATACAAGATATTAGAATCTATATTTCATAATTTATTGAATTTTAAACAGGATCAATTATCAATTTTCAGGTGAGTCTTATGAAATTAACGCCTGCGTACGTGGCGTCAAGTATTAAATTGACGACCACTGCATGGTCGTGTATTTTAAATTAGCGCCCTGATCAAGGGCGTTTCTTTCAAAATATTGCAGAGAACGTAATAAAAACCTTATAAACAGTATGCATGCCATGCTTATGTATAGATATCTTGCATTAATTCTTATTTGGGCTACAATAACTTGAGAAAATCCTACCTTAATTGATATCTGGAGATGGAACACGTGAATGACTTGATAAGAACACACTGAAGCTTCTAATAGCAGCCGTATGCAGATCGGACAGGAAGAAGAAAAATTCAGTTGATGAAGATGATGGCGACGATGATCTTCAATCAACCTGTAGGGGAAGAAAGGAGGGAGTATGAAGATATAACCGAAGTTTAGGAAAACGGTTTGAAGAACATTACCTTGTTCTTCGGCAGTGGCTGTGGAGCCTCCTACAAAGAAAAGACAATGAAGAATTATCAGTTCTTCATGCAGTCGAAACAGAGGGCAAAAGAAAATAAGAAGAACATACGTTCTTCACTTACCTTGCAGCAGCAGAACGATCAAATAGGTTTAGGGTTTGGTCGATCAAGACTATTTATAGGATTTTGGAGTTCTAACAAAAGTAGTGTTTGATTGGAAGTAATATTTCCAAGATTGAGTTATTACCACATTCGAACTCTTCCTCATAGTTATCACTTACCCTGGATAAGTTCTGGGTTCGAACGGTTTCGAATGGAATTAACGACTTTGGTCAGGGCGTGTATTCTTTAATTAACGCCTTGCATAAGGGCGTTTCTTAAAAAGTGCCTTGAAAAAGGGCGTTTCGTGTTTTAAAACACGCCCAAGATAGGGGCGTTTCTTTTACTTACCCATTTGGTCGCGTGAGAACTGACGACCGTAGGTGTGGGCGTCCTTTCTTTATTCACGCCATGGATAGAGGCGTTTCTTTATAAATTAACGCCTTAATAAGAGGCGTTATTTTTAATTTGTTTTATTTCGTCCAATTAACCCTATTCCTTTTATACATATTACTTCTGTAATGTATATGTTTTAATTCATTTCAATTATTCATTTATTAGGGTTGCTACAGGGCCACTCTGGCAGAAGCTTATGCTCGGTCGGAGTCAGAGCGGGCGAACCTGTCCTGGACCCTTGGCGGGTATGACAGGAAGATGGCTCGGCTCGCCAAGGAGCGTGATGCGCTCCAGCGTGAGCTTTCCTCCGTTAGGGAGCTGGCGCGGGCGAGCCAGGTAGAGGCTCGGGCATTGACCGAGCAACTAGCTAGGGCCCACAAATCGCTCGAGTGGAAGAGCAGGCTTCTTGAAGAGGAGCGCGTTGCTCGGACCGAGCTAGATGGCCGGTGGGAGGCCGAGTGTGCCGAGCTGGTGGACCGAGCGGAGGAAGCCGAGCGCCTTCGGTGGGAGGCCGAGGCTGATCGGGCCGAGGCGGAGAAGCAGGCGGTGGAGGCCGAGAAGAAGACGGCTGAGGCAGGACGGAGGTTAGCTGAGGCAGAGCAGGAGAAGGTCGAGCTCGCTGGTAGGGTGGGATCGGCCGGGGCGGAGGTGCTCGAGTAGTACAAACGCTCAGAGGCCTATCGGGTCTACCTTAAGGAGGCTGCCTGATATGCGTAGCGTATAGTGATATAGAAGGGGGGGATGAATAGATCACTCCCTAAAATTAATAATCCAGCGATAAACCACAACTTCGTTTATAAACCCTTCAGATACAGCAAAAAGTATTGCTAAAGCAGTCAATAACTATGAAAGAGTATGTAAGTGATATCGAGAGGGCTGTTAACAGTGAAGCAAAATGTCGAGCAGAGGAGGAGCAACACAATAATAACTAGCAACCCACAGAAGAGACAGAGAGTTTTTAAGGTGTTTGATTGTAGTCCACAATCTAGATCCACCCCTCACTCCAAACCAGAGTGAGGCTTCCACTAGCAACAACTAGAACAGCAGACTCAGTCTGCAAACATATGCTGCCGAACAGCTTTACCAACCAAGGGAAACAAATCCCTCAACCCAAACTCTGCAACCCACAGAGCTTGACACCTGGACCTGCTACCCGCAAGACCAGAACCGGAGACGAATCTCCCTTCCTCCAAACCGGAGGGAACCTGCTAGTGACAGCCCGTCACTGGTAAACCAGAGATCACAGATATCTCTTCCTCTGCAGCCTAGAGGGAAACCGGAGAATCTCTCCCTTCCTCCCAACACTGGAGGGTAACAATATGAGATGACAAAAGATGAAATGAAAACGGAAAAATAGGACAATCGATGAACGACAATCGTTTCTAAAAATCAAGAACAATGTAGCTTCCGAAGAAGTAGATCTTCACAGTCACAGACTCTTCTCTCTCTCAAGGACTTTTCTCTCAGATCATTTCTCTCTGTCTTCTCTCTGGAACGTGGAGGCTCTCTCTATTCTTCTTCTGCTCAGGGACTCATCTTCTCAGCTTTTCCTCCAGTTCACCTCTTTTGATCGCAGAGGACTTCCTTTTTTTATATGGCTTCCGACCTGCATTCCATGACTTCACTCGTGTGGCATGAGTAGGGCTCGTTCCCTCCTTTTCCAGAGCAACCTCGGATCGCGTGCCAGGTACCAACCTCGGATCATGTGCCCAATCATCAGCTTGACCCAATCTGTAGGAAGAGAAATAAGGATGTATCGAGTTAGTTCAGGCTTTTAACAAAGCGTGTATAGACATGATGCAACATTGAGTGTATGGACTTAGTGTCCAAGTGAGAGCTATGTACAGACTTGTTTTGAACAATGCACAAAGAATATAGGAGTGTGTGTACATTGACGATGAGTGCTCAGGCGTGCTGTCAAGCAATGTATAGACTTGATGAGAACGATGCATGAACAAGCCATAGCAAATGTATAGACTTAACCGATGCGAACACAGGCTATACACACTTTGATTACGTGCATGAGAAAGCAGTGTACAGACTTGCTGTGAAGAACAATGCCCAAATGCAGTGTATGGACTTAGAATGCATGAGACAGCAATGTATAGACTTGCACGAGCAGGCGACAATGTATAAACTTGATGCAGCTTCAAAGCAACCATGTGTAGACTTTACCGATGTATAGACTTCACGCGATGTATAGACTTAGTGTTCTGAACGTAGGTAAAGATAAGGAGTGTATAGACTTTGAACTGATGCAATGTGCAAATGTTGCATTGATACGCCACAAAAGGATGTACAGACTTTAGAAGTGATGCATGAACAGGCAACGATGTGTAGACTTGGCCAATGTACAGACTTGAAGAAATGCATGAACAGGCGATGATCTATAGACTTGGATAGATGATGTACAGTGCACGCAATGTACAGACTTACTTTACGAACAGGGCAGACAGTGTACAGACTTGATAGCATGAGACGCTGAATGAGACGGTTGGATGTATAGACTTGCTATTTGTAATGCATGCGATGTATAGACTTGTTCAAAAATCAACTGATGAATGTATAGACTTTGCCAGCGCCAAGTCAATGTATAGACTCTGCGAGCGCCAGGCCGATGTACAGACTTTGCGAGCGCCAAGTCGATGTACAGACTCTGCGAGCGCCAAGCTGATGTACAGACTTTGCGAGCGCCTGGACCATGTACAGACTTAGTGTCTCATGCAACCAGACAAGTGAATGCACAAGCAATGTACAGACTTAGTGCAAACGGGATGTGCAGACTTTGTAGCATGTGTGCGAGACAATGTTTAAACTTGATAGATGATGCATGCATTGATCTAGAGATAGAAACAGATTGATTTATAGTGTGAGACATCATCAAAACCGTAGGGATGCAACAATCTCCCCCTTTTTGATGATGGCAACACTATGAATCAAGCAATATCAAGGCTTAAAAGAAATTAACAGTAGCTTTAACAATCAAAGCAAATTCAAGGCAAGCGCATGCAGAGCCAAATTAAACACTACTGCTGAAACACTTCTTTCTCCAAAACCACTCAGATATTTCCAAGACAAACTATTCACCCCCACAGCTCATGAACAATTCTCCCCCAAAACTCATGACAACTCATGACCTACTGATATTGCAAAACCTCTCTCCCCCTTTGACATCATCAAAAGGAAATGAAGGATATGTGAAAGGGCTGGAGACATGAGGAAGAAGTATAGTAACATCTTAGTGTAGAAAGACACGAGCAAGTCTTAAGAGAATAAGTGAGGTGCTAAACTCAAGTGAAGATTCTTGAACTCCAATAAATAATAGAGAGCTAGAATGAGAGAAAAGGTTATCAACATACATAGTGAATGATTTAGAATAGGGGTGAACAAGTATGGCATGACATAGCTGAACAAGCAACTATCCCAGAAGACAACAAGAGACAAAGTCAGAGAAAGTGTTCTCAAGGTATTGAGGACAAGCAATCCATTAAAGTGTATAACGACAAGGGATTTTGAGGTGATTTTCAAGAAGACCAGTGAGTAAGTTGGTAATTGTTGTGTCCCCGGTGGCTCTGTGGTTTTGATGATGACAAATGTTATGGGGTTCTGTGGTTTTGATGATGACAACTGTTATGGCTCCTTATGTATTGATGATCTAATCCTGATGAAATATGAGGAACTGTCAGAACAGGTTTAAGGATGACTCACACTCATGAAGTCAACCTATGTCAAAGTCAAATCTCTGACAGGTACAGTTAATGCACACTTAGATCAGGTAATGTTCTATCTAATCTCAGATCTGTGCATATGTTAATTTTTATGTCTATACAGTCTATACATTCACGCATAATCACTCTCAGCACAGTCTTTACATTGCATGCGTAGTAGACATCTTAAGTCTATACATTGCATGTGTTGCAGACGAGCATAGTCTACACATTGCATGTGTTGCACATTCACAATGTCTATACAACGCATTTGTCGCAGGCACAGCAAGTCTGTACACTGCATTCCTCGCAGGCACAGCTGTTTCATGCATTCATATAGTCTACACATTGCACGTGTTGCACATTCACATGGTCTATACATTGCATATGTCGCAGATAGCATAGTCCATACATCGCAGTTCTCGCAGGCTAGCAAGTTTGTACACTGCATGGCCCGCAGGCTAGTAAGTCTATACATTGCATGGCTCACAGGGTAGCAAGTCTATACATTGCATGGCAAAGTTCAAAGTCAATACATTGCTGCATTGCTTGCATTTGTGAAGTCTATACATTGGCTGTTGTCTTGCAGCATTAACCCAAGTCCATACATCGGTTGCAGCACTGCATGCACACTCAAAGTCCATACACTGCATTGTGGCATGCACACTAGCAAGTCTGTACATTAGACATCTTTACCTACGTGGGACTTGCAAGTCTATACATAGTGCAGTCTGCACGTTGTGGGTAGAAAAGCCTGTACAACGGTGTGTCAGCAAGTCTGTACATTGCTCACCGTCTCACTGAGCGTCTCAAGTGGACACCAAGTGTGTACACTGCCATCTTGCAACATAGCATAAGTCTATACACTGGTCCGTCTCATCCAGCGTCTCAAGTGGACTTGAAGTCTATACACTGGACCGTCTCTCTTAGCGTCTTGTGCATGAGTCAAGTCTGTACAGCCTGTGTTCAGCAACATCAAGTCTATACAACGCATAGCTGCACGCATGACTAAGTCTGTACACTGGCATCTTGCAGCGTTAGCACAAGTCTATATAGCCTGTGCGCTTCATATTGCCATGTCTATACAACGGCTTGCAGCACTCAAAGTCTGCACACTGGCTGCAACAGGCTCGCACACACTAAGTCCGTACATTGCACAAAGTCTGAACATTGGTATCTTTACCTACGTCTAAGTCTATACATTCTTATAGGCATTGTGCATTGTTCAAGGCGGAGTCTGTACATCAATATGTTGTTCTTGTGCCGTAGCAAGTCTATACATTTCTTACGCTTGGCATTTGACGCCCACCAATAGTGGCATCACTTGTGAAATAAACGTCTTGGTGTAAGGCGTCTTTCTGTTAAGCATGACTTCATCAACTCTATACATTGTCTGCTTGCATAACACAGAGTCTGTACATTCTTTCAGCATATCAATGCATTCACTTGCAATGTATATACTTTGCTGTCTGCAGCTGAACATGCATTTCACTCTAACTCTGTACAAGCCATACATGAAGTCTATACATGCTATTGCTTAGCATTCATTGAGTCTATACATGCTCATAGTCTGCATACGTGAAGACTGTACATGCTTCAGTGTCACATTCACTAAGTCTGTACACGCTTCAGTCTCGCATACACGAAGTCTGTACACGCCTTACAATGCCACAGTCCTGCATGCGTGAAGTATGTACAAGGTCAAAGCACTGCATATATGTAGTCTGTACATGGCATTGTTATGCATTCACCAAGTCTATACAATGCCATAGCTGTTGCATCCCTATGGTTTTGATGATGTCTTACACTATAAATCAACCTTCTATCTCTAGATTCATGCTGGTTCATCAGCTAAGTGAGTTCAGTTCATATGCTGTTCCATTATTTCATCTATCTACACTATTTGGTTAATATGAACAGTAGTGGGTCGACTCGTCGGCAAGGCTGGGTCGACGCATCAGAGCATTGATAGTTTGGGCACAAAGTCTATACACCAGCTTGATCCATTTAGTCTGTACATTGGCATATCCTTTTCTAGTCTATACATCGGGCACTTTCTAACTGAAGTCCATACACTGGTCTCAATACTCAAAGTCAGTTCACCTCAACCCTATACATCCTTCCAAGCTTCACGTCTATACACTGGCTGCTGCATTCTCTTGATGTGTAAACACCCGATAGTGTAAGTCTATACATCGCCCAGAGTCTTGTTTGCAAAGTCTGAACAGCGTCCGTTGTCAAGACTTCTTGAAGTCTGTACATCGGACTGCTTCTTTTGAAGTCTACACATTGGCTCGTTCACTTCTGCAAAGTATGTACATTAGACTGTGGCAAAGTCTATACATTCGATTCCTTGGGCAAAGTCTATACATCGCTTAGTCTGCACATTGCCTTCAGCCCAAGCGTTCAAAGCCAAGTCTATACAACGCCAACTCAACACATTGAACAGTTCTCCAAGTCTATACACTAGACTTCATTTCTCTAAGTCTATACACTGGTCTGTGATTCACCAACTCTGTACATTCGATATCTTTTCCTACGCATTGGCCAAGTCCATACACTCACACATTTCCCTACGCTTTCCTGGCCAAGTCTGTACATCACTAAGTGTGTACATTGCATGCTGCTCAAACGTTCAAAGTCTTCAAAGTCTGCACAGCATCCGTCTTAGCCAGCGTCTCATGCTGCGTCTTAGGCAAGTCTGTACATCGGCTTCATTCGCTCAAGTCCACACATCCATAGTGGTTCATCAAGTCTATACATTCACTTGAGCTTCACCAAGCCTATACAACGTTGAAGCCTTCACAAGTCTATACATTCACTTGAGCTTCACCAAGTCTGTACAATGTTGAAGCCTTCACAAGTCCATACACTGCTTGAGCTTCATCTAGTCTGTACATCGCTTCAAGCGATTCAAGTCTATACAGACTGCCTTTACATTCAGAGTCTGTACATCGGTTCAACAGCCGATCGTTTCTTTCAGAACGTTGCAAGTCTGTACAGTCGAGTGTCTAATGCATCGTCTCACCCTGGCATAGTCTATACACTGGCTAAAGCTGTCGAAGTCTATACATCACCGTTGGGGTTCAAGTCAATACATTGCTCACCGTCTTATTAAGAGCCTCACACAGGTTCCTAGTCTGTACATTGGTTAGGCTTCGTGAAGTCTATACAGTGGCAGAAGCTTTGTAATGTTTACACACTGGTAAGGATCGTTTGCATTGTTCATAGTCTATACACTACCATTCGTCTGCATTGTTCATAGTCTATACACTGCCATTCATTTGCATTGTTCATAGTCTATACACTGCCATTCGTCTGCATTGTTCATAAGTCTATACACTGCCATTCATGCGCATTGCTCATATGTCTATACACTGCCTTCACACATGCGCCTCTTTCATTAAGTTTGTACACTCTCTCACGTTGTACACACTTAATCAGTTGAAGTTTCTGAAGTATATACATTCATGTTAATAGCCTGAACTAACTAAGTCTATACATTCCATCTGTCTGTCTACAGGCGATTCAGGCTGATGATTGGGCACGTGAACCGAGGTTGGCACCTGGCACGTTACCAAGACAACAGGCGCATGACACGCGGATGGCAACCTAGTCAAGATGCTGCCATGTGGTCGAAATTCAAATGATCTGGTAAAAAGTGCATGGGCGGGAACCTGACAACCACACGCCAATATCTACTATAAATATAGAGCTTCACCCTTCAGTAGAAGCTTGATCGTGAATAGAGAAAGCAGAAGCCATTGGTGAGAGTTTTGCACGATCCAGAAAAAAAAAGAGCAGAGAGTTCCAGATCCGAGAGGAGTTTGTTCGAGAGAGAGAGAGCAGTAGTTGTGGATTGATGAATTGCTTCATTTGAAGCTACATTTGTATTAGGTTTCAGAACTGATTTCTTCTTCATTGGTTTTTGTTTCTACTTTGCTTTCGTTTCATTTTGTTCATCCTTCTGATTTGAATTGGTTTCCCTCCGGTGTGTGGAGGAAGGGAGTATTACTCCAGTTTCCCTCTGAGTTGCAGAGGAAGAGAGATCGGTGATCTCTGGTGGTGTTAGTGACTGGTTGTCATTAACAGTTTCCCTCCGGTGTGTGGAGGAAGGGATAGGATTCTCCGGTTGTGTTCTAGCTGGGAGCTAGAACAGGTTTCAAGTTCTGTGGGTAGCAGAACTTGGTTGAGGGATTTGTTTCCCTTGGTGTTCAAGCTGTGTGGCAGCATGTTGTTCGCAGACTGAGTCTGCATTGATCTAGCATCGTCTAGTGGAATCCTCACTCTAGTTGGAGTGAGGGGTGGATGTAGATTGCGGACTGCAATCGAACCACCTAAAAATCGAGTGCCTCCTCTGTGGTTTGCTATTGTTATCTGCGCTCTTCATCTGCTTGTCTCTTTGCTTCCATGTGATCAGTTCTTCATTCTCATTTACATTTCTCTGTGTACGGGTTAAGGAGGTGCGTTAGCTGTAGAATTTATTTTCCGCCTAAGTTTCGACAAATTGGGAGTGATCTATTCATTCCCCCCCTTCTATATCACTCTTGCTGCGCTAACAATTGGTATCCGAGCAGGTTTACGCCATGTGGATGAACGGTCAAGGAAATGCTAGTGGTCCTAGAACCTTCATGGCCAAAGGTCAATCCATTAGTCGCCCTCCTTATTTCGATGGTAGTAATTATCTGTTTTGGAAGAACAGGATGGAAGTGTTCATCAGGGCTCAGAGTCATAAACTGTGGAGAGTAATCACGATGGGGCCATATGATCTGCCACCAAATGAGGATGCTTGGACAGATGACCATGTCAAGCTCTCTTCACTCAACTGGACGGCACTGAACATCATCCAGTGTGCTGTTCATCCAGAGGAATATGCCCGTATATCTGCATACAGAACTGCCAAGCGAATGTGGGATGAGCTGCAATTGATCTATGAAGGTACAGCTCAAGTGAAAGCCTCGAAGGTAAATCTCTACACTTCTAAGTATGAAATGTTTACGATGAATGCAGATGAGAATATAACTGAGATGTATGCCAGGTTGTCTTTAATTACAAATACTCTTAAAGGGCTAGGGAAGGATCTTGCTGAGGCAGATATAGTCAAGAAAATCCTTAGATCTTTATCCCGGCATGGCACACTAAGGCCATTGTGATTGAGGAGTCAAAAGATTTGACTATCTTGACTGTGAATGAGCTCATAGGATCCCTTATGACCTATGAGATGAATTTCCAAGGAGGTGGAGAAGTAAGTGAGAGGAAGGGTAAAAATGTAGCTCTAAGAGCTTCCCGCAACAAGGGTAGCAACAGTGGGAGCAGCAGCAATAGCCCCGAGTCCGAGTCTGAGCTTGAAGGTTTGTCAAATCTCGACCAGGAGGAGCAGGCAATGCTCACTAGACAGTTCAGAAAATTTCTGAAGAAAAAGGGAAAGACCTTTAGGAATAAGAAGCCACACTCTTTCAACAAGAGTGCTGAATTTACTAGTTACAGGGATAGAAATCCCAAGTGACTAACTTGTTTTAATTGTAACAAATAGGGACATATGAAAGGCGAATGCCCAGACCTCCAGAAGAAGGGTCCCTATCTTTAGAAGAAAAACATAAAGGTGCAGAAGAAGAAGAAGCCACAGGCGATGGTCTGCACATGGAGCGAGGAAGAAGAAGACCCAGAAGAAGCTTCCTCAGAAGAATATGAAGATGGAATTTGCCTTATGGCAAACAGTGAAGAGGAGGTAATAATTTTTTTTGAAAATTTCTCAATTGATGACTGGGAGGATGCTTATGGTGACTTGCTAGATAAATTTAATTCTCTTAGCAAAGAGCACAGAGTTCTGAAAAGAAAATTTAACACAAATGTTGAAGAATAAACTCTAGTCTGTGAGGAAAATGAGAAGCTAAAAGAATAACTAGAAGAAATGACCTCACTAAGGAAAAAAAATGATAAGCTCAAGGGAGAAACTCAAGAAAGTCAAAAACAGCTCAATGAATTCAAAACTAAAATTGAAGAAAGCATGAATGAAATTAGAGTGAATTCAGAGAAATATGAAGCTGTGAAGAAAGTAAATGTTGAACTCCTAAAAAATTCTGAGTCCCTTCAAAAGGAGATGGAAGACAAACAGAAAGTCTTAGAAAAGTTTGTCCAAGGAAAGACTAGCTTAGATGCTATACTAGGGACTAGGGTCAATTTCAATAAGGAAGGTCTAGGCTATGACCCAACCAAAAAGAGACCCTTGCAATTCAAGACCCTTACCTTCTGCCCAGAGAAGGGAAATGAAAAGCTGGACACACCATCCAGCTCAAACAGCTCTAAGGAAATTCAAAGTCCTAAAGAGAACACAAAAACCAGTACTGGACAACCATTTAAGATGGGAATGAATTTTATGAAGAATAACACTAAGCCCACTCACCAGAACACAAATGGTAGATGGACCAAGAAAGTAAATCAGAATAAGAGCTGGAATTACAACAATCAGATGGGTCCAAACAGGACCTACTAGAGAAATAACTTTCATGGTCAAAGATATGCTAATCAACAAGCCTACAGGAAATTTCCTAGGAATAGGAAGACTAATGAATGGAATAGAACTCACCTCTCCAGTTCAGCTGGATTCAACTTTAATAAACCAGAAAGGAAGGTGCCAGAGAAAACCATGATGAAATAAATCTGGATACCTAAACACTTGTTCAGAGATTTGAACAATGTCATTGGACCCAACTCATCTTGGGTTCCAAATCACTCTGCTTGATGTATCTGTGTAGGTCGGCCTGGCAGCTGAAGACAACAAGTGGTACCTCGACAGTGGCTGCTCCAGGCATATGACAGGAGACCGATCCAAGTTTAGCAAGATAGAGATGAAGCCAGGGGGTCTGGTCAAGTTTGGAGGAAAGAACAAAGGTAAAATAATTAGAGTTGGAACAGTAGGTAAGTCTTACACAAACTCCATTGAAAAAGTCTTACTTGTGGAAGGGCTTCAACACAACCTGATTAGCATTAGTCAGTTATGTGACAGGGGTCACAGGGTTGTATTTGATGATAGCTCATGCAAAATCCTTGAAACAAATTCTGACATTATTAAATTTGTAGCCAACTGGATTAATAATGTCTGCATTGTAGACTTAGATGATAAATCTGAATCTACTATTTGCTTATCTGTCAATTCTGAAAATGATGCCTTTGAATGGCATAGACGTCTAGGTCATGCTAGCTTTTCAACTTTAAATAAATTGGTCAAGCATGATTTAGTTAGAGGCATGCCTAGAATTAAATTCAACTCAATATCAAAAGCATGTGATGCCTGTGCTCTAGGTAAACAGACCAGAAATCCCTTTAAATTAAGATCTGAGCCATTGTCTTCTAGACCAATGGAACTTTTTCATATGGACCTTTTCGGTCCCACTAGAACTCATAGTCTTAATGGAAACAGGTTTGGCTATGTCATCATAGATGACTTCTCTAGATATTCATGGATATTTTTCTTAGCAAATAAGAGTGATGCATTTCAAAAGTTTAATCTGTTTTTTAATAAGGTCAAACAAGAAGGGAAATACAAGGTCTATTCTATTCAATCTAACCATGGAGGTGAGTTTGAAAACTCCATGTCTACTGATCTTTGTGAAAAAGAGGGACTAACTCACAGGTTTTCTTCTCCCAGGACACCTGAACAAAATGGGATTGTGGAGAGAAGAAATAGAACAGTGGTGGAGATGGCCCAAACCATGTTGATTGAAAGTAAATTACCTAGAAGGTTTTGGGCAGAAGCGGCCAATACAGCAACCCACATAATCAACAGGGCCATGGTAAGACCCATACATAAGAAAACACCCTATGAGCTTCTAAAAGGTAAGAAATCAAACTTGTTTCATTTCAGAATTTTTGGAGCAAAATGTTTTATTCATAACAATGATAAGAAAGATTTAGACAAGTTTGAAGTCAAGAGTTCACCTGGAATATTCTTGGGTTACTCTGAAGTGTCAAGGGCATATAGGGTATTTAACATATCAGATCAGAAAGTGGAAGAGTCTCCACACATCCTTTTTAGTGAAAAGAAAGATGTTTCTAATGTTGAAAATCTTGACAGGGATTCCAATCATGGTGGAGATTTTCTAGAAGACCAACAGGAAGAAGAGAAGACTCAGCCAAGTGGAGAAACAAATTCCCCCAATCAGGAAGGGCCAAGAGAAACAGGTGAGTCTTCAACAAATATCAGATTTCTTAAAGACCATCCTTTAGATAAAGTCATAGGCAATCCTGAAGATCCTCTTCGGACTAGGTCTCATTTTAGAAATGTGAATAATGATGACTTAATTGCATTAGTCTCACAAATTGAACCCAAAACAGTAGAAGAGGCCTTAGCTGATCAAGCTTGGGTCAATGCTATGAGTGAGGAATTAGGTCAGTTTGAAAGGAATAACGTCTGGGAGCTTGTCCCAAGACCAGATGGTATAAATATCATAGGAACCAAGTGGGTGTTCAAAAATAAGATGAATGAAGACGGAATCATCTCGAGGAATAAGGCCAGATTAGTAGCCAAAGGCTACTGTCAGGAATTTGGTGTAGACTTTGATGAATCCTATGCACCTGTTGCTAGGATGGAAGCTATAAGATTGTTGCTTGCCTTTGCATGCTCAAAGAATATAAAACTCCAACAAATGGATGTTAAAAGTGCCTTTTTAAATAGAGTTATTAAAGAAGAAGTTTTTGTTGAACAACCTCCTGGATTTCAATATTCTCCTCAACCTAACCAAGTTTTCAGGTTAAACAAAGCCTTGTATGGTCTAAAGCAGGCTCCAAGAGCTTGGTATGAAAGATTGTCTAAATTTCTAATCAGCAAGGGCTACAAAAGAGGTAAAGTTGATTAAACTTTATTTACCAAGGGCATAAATAAAGATCTCATCATAGTTCAGGTATATGTAGATGACATTGTATTTGGATCAACTAAGTATGAACTTTTATGAATTTTCTACCATGATGTCTGCTGAATTTGAAATGAGCTTGGTTGGTGAACTAAAATATTTTCTTGGATTGCAGGTACAGCAGCTAGAAGATGGGTGCTTCATCAACCAAACCAAATACACAATGGAACTGTTCAAAAGGTTTGGCATGGAAAACTTAAAGCACATTAATACACCCATGGGCACCAATACCTCATTGGATGCAGATGAGATAGGTAAACAAGTAAATGCCAAACTTTATCGAGGTATGATTGGATCACTTCTCTACTTGACAGTCTCTAGACCAGATATACAATTCAGTGTAGGAATGTGTGCAAGGTATCAATCTAGACCTCCTGAATTAAACTTAGCTACAGTTAAAAGAATCTTCAGATATTTGTCAGTTACTTATTCTCTTGGTTTATGGTTTCCTGCATCTCACACATTTAACTTAGTAGCATACACAGATGCTGATTATGCAGGCTGTAAACTAGACAGGAAAAGCACTAGTGGCCATTGTGAATTCTTGGGTGGGTGTTTAGTGTCTTGGGGCTCCAAGAAACAACATTCTGTGGCCCTCTCCACTGCAGAAGCTGAATATGTGGCTGCAGGGAGTTGTGGAACACAAGTAATATGGATTAAACACCAGCTTCAGGACTACCAAGTAGACCTGGGGTGCACACCTATTTACTGTGATAATACTAGTGCCATCAATCTTGCTAAAAATCCTGTTTTGCATTCACGAACCAAACACATAGAGATAAGACATCATTTTATAAGAGATGAGGTGTCTAAGAATAATTTTGAACTGGTTCATAAAGGCACAGATAATCAGATTGCTGACATATTCACAAAACCTCTGGATAATGAAAAATTCACCACATTGAGAAGAGAATTAGGCTTATACAAATTGTCTTAATTATGAAGCATGTTCTTGTTGTGAGGGTGAGTTGTGTTTGTCTGATGTTTAGCCTTCTTTCATGCTGGTTTAAGGGGGAGTTCAGAATGCTTACTGGTTAGCTTTCAGGAATGCTTTGAGTAAGGGGAAGCTTTGAGATTATGCTGAAATGTTTTATTGAGGAATGCTATGTCTTAGGGGGAGCTAAGTTGTGATGAGAGAAGAGAAGTTCTTTGACAGATTTAAAAAGGGCTGTCCAGATGTGTAATTTTGCTGGTCTTGCATGACTGATCTAGAGTAGTTCTCTCAGATAGTAGAGTGTCACTTATCTCTTAAGTCTATAAGTCAGTGACTCTAATCTCCAGGTTAGAATCTTTCCTTTAGTACTTCTTCAGAGATCTGGACTAATTGTATGAAGTATATCTTCCTACATTGTCATTGATTCTGGTTCAGGCCAAAAACTTGTATGTCTTGATATCTGACCCAATCAACTTGAAATCTAGACTTCAAGACTCAATTCAAGAAATAGTCCTTTTGGTATTGTTTTCAATCATTCTATCTCTTTAACTCAAGGGATTAACTAAACAAAACTGTTCTGTTTTGATCACTGAGAAACTGGGAGCTTCATCAATGAAATGAATATTTCTCCCATGTCATGAGGTGTCAAATGCTTAAAATGAATGAAAAGACATGACAGAGCAATGGTGGCTTACTGGTGAGTAACTGGGGACTCTGGCCTCTGATCAAGGTGTTTCCTCAAGTCAAAAGTCACAGTTACTATCTCTGTTCCCTAATTAAAAAAAAAAGGGAAGTAATGAGGTACTCACTCTGAGTAACTGGAGATTCAGGCCTCTAATCCAGGTGTCTCTCTAATGTCAAAGGAGTGAACTACCAACTTACTCATTGATCTTCTTGAAAATCATCTCCAATAATAAAAAAAAAATTCCTTGTTGTTATGCAACTAATGGATTGCTTGTCTTCAATACCTTGAGAACACCTCTCTGATTTCGTCTCTTGCTGTCTTGTGGGATAGTTGAATGATCAGCTATATCTGACCATACTTGTGAACTCCTGCTCTAAATCATCCACTATGTATGCTGATAAACTTGTCAATCATTCTACTTCTCTATTATGTACTGGAATCTAAAGAATCTTCTCTTGAGATTAGAAACTCACTTATTCTCTTAAGACCTCCTAGTGACTGTCTACACTACGAAATTACTGCTCTTATTCTTCATGTTTCCAACGCTGTCATACATTCTGTAGTTTTTTTTGCTGATGTCAAAGGGGGAGAGAAGTTTGCAATGTCTGCAATTTCAGTGAGAAGTTCTGCAATATCAGTGAGTCTTGGATTTGTCTTGAGCTTTGGGGGAGACATGTTGCTTCGTGGAAGATATGGTTATGAGTTGTGGGGGAGATGAGAGTGTGTAGTAGGGATTGTATAATTCATCTGCATGTGCATGCCTTGAATTTACTTTGTTTGTTGCAGCTGATATAAATCTCTTGTTGAACCTTGATATTGCTTGATTCATAGTGTTGTCATCATCAAAAAGGGGGAGATTGTTGCATCCCTATGGTTTTGATGATGTCTCACACTATAAATCAACCTTCTATCTCTAGATTCATGTTGGTTCATCACCTAAGTGAGTTCAGTTCATATGATGTTCCATTATTTCATCAATCTACATTGTTTGGTTAATATGAACAGTAGTGGGTCGACTCATCGGCAAGGCTGGGTCGACGCATCAGAGCATTGATAGTTTGGGCACAAAGTCTATACACCAGCTTGATCCATTTAGTCGGTACATTGGCATATCCTCTTCTAGTCTGTACATCGGGCACTTTCTAACTGAAGTCCATACACTGGTCTCAATACTCAAAGTCAGTTCACCTCAACCCTATACATCCTTCCAAGCTTCACGTCTATACACTGGCTATTACATTCTCTTGATGTGTAAACACCCGATAGTGTAAGTCTATACATCGCCCAGAGTCTTGTTTGCAAAGTCTGAACAGCGTCCGTTGTCAAGACTTCTTGAAGTCTGTACATCGGACTGCTTCTTTTGAAGTCTACACATTAGCTCGTTCACTTCTGCAAAGTATGTACATTAGACTGTGGCAAAGTCTATACATTCGGTTCCGTGGGCAAAGTCTATACATCGCTTAGTCTGCACATTGCCTTCAGCCCAAGCGTTCAAAGCCAAGTCTATACAACGCCAACTCAACACATTGAACAGTTCTCCAAGTCTATACACTAGACTTCATTTCTCTAAGTCTATACACTGGTCTGTGATTCACCAACTCTGTACATTCGATATCTTTTCCTACGCATTGGCCAAGTCCATACACTCACACATTTCCCTACGCTTTCCTGGCCAAGTCTGTACATCACTAAGTGTGTACATTGCATGCTGCTCAAACGTTCAAAGTCTTCAAAGTCTGTACAGCGTCCGTCTCAGCCAGCGTCTCATGCTGCGTCTTAGGCAAGTCTGTACATCGGCTTCATTCGCTCAAGTCCACACATCCATAGTGGTTCATCAAGTCTATACATTCACTTGAGCTTCACCAAGTCTGTACAACGTTGAAGCCTTCACAAGTCTATACATTCACTTGAGCTTCACCAAGTCTGTACAACGTTTAAGCCTTCACAAGTCCATACACTGCTTGAGCTTCATCTAGTATGTACATCGCTTCAAGCGATTCAAGTCTATACAGACTGCCTTTACATTCAGAGTCTGTACATCGATTCAACAGCCGATCGTTTCTTTCAGAACGTTGCAAGTCTGTACAGCCGAGTGTCTAATGCATCGTCTCACCTTGGCATAGTCTATACACTAGCTAAAGCTGTCGAAGTCTATACATCACCGTTGGGGTTCAAGTCAATACATTGCTCACCGTCTTATTAAGAGCCTCACACAGGTTCCTAGTCTGTACATTGGTTAGGCTTCGTGAAGTCTATACAGTGGCAGAAGCTTTGTAATGTTTACACACTGGTAAGGATCGTTTGCATTGTTCATAGTCTATACACTGCCATTCGTCTGCATTGTTCATAGTCTATACACTGCCATTCATTTGCATTGTTCATAGTCTATACACTGCCATTCGTCTGCATTGTTCATAGTCTATACACTGCCATTCATTTGCATTGTTCATAGTCTATACACTGCCATTCGTCTGCATTGTTCATAAGTCTATACACTGCCATTCATGCGCATTGCTCATATGTCTATACACTGCCTTCACACATGCGCCTCTTTCATTAAGTATGTACACTCTCTCACGTTGTACACACTTAATGAGTTGAAGTTTCTGAAGTATATACATTCATGTTAATAGCCTGAACTAACTAAGTCTATACATTCCATCTGTCTGTCTACAGGCGATTCGGGCTGATGATTGGGCATGTGAATCGAGGTTGGCACCTGGCACGTGATCCAAGACAACAGGCGCATGACACGTGGATGGCAACCTAGTCAGGATGCTGCCATGTGGTCAAAATTCAAATGATTTGGAAAAAAGTGCATGGGCGGGAACCTGGCAGCCACACGCCAATATCTGCTATAAATATAGAGCTTCATCCTTCAGTAGAAGCTTGATCGTGAATAGAGAAAGCAGAAGCCATTGGTGAGAGTTTTGCACGATCCAGAAAAGAAAAAGAGCAGAGAGTTCCAGATCCGAGAGGAGTTTGTTCGAGAGAGAGAGCAGTAGTTGTGGATTGATGAATTGCTTCATTTGAAGCTACATTTGTATTGGGTTTCAGAACCGATTTCTTCTTCATTGGTTTTTGTTTCTACTTTGCTTTCATTTCATTTTGTTCATCCTTCTGATTTGAATTGGTTTCCCTCCGGTGTGTGGAGGAAAGGAGTATTACTCCAGTTTCCCTCTGAGTTGTAGAGGAAGAGAGATCGGTGATCTCTGGTGGTGTTAGTGACTGGTTGTCATTAACAGTTTCCCTCCGGTGTGTGGAGGAAGGGAGAGGATTCTCCGGTTGTGTTCTAGCTGGGAGCTAGAACAGGTTTCAAGTTCTGTGGGTAGCAGAACTTGGTTGAGGGATTTGTTTCCCTTGGTGTTCAAGCTGTGTGGCAGCATGTTGTTCGCAAACTGAGTCTGTATTGATCTAGCATCATCTAGTGGAATCCTCACTCTAGTTGGAGTGAGGGGTGGATGTAGATTGCGGACTGCAATCGAACCACCTAAAAACCGAGTGCCTCCTCTGTGGTTTGCTATTGTTATCTGCGCTCTTCATCTGCTTGTCTCTTTGCTTCCATGTGATCAGTTCTTCATTCTCATTTACATTTCTTTGTGTACGGGTTAAGGAGGTGCGTTAGCCGTAGAATTTATTTTTCGCCTGAGTTTCGACAAATTGGGAGTGATCTATTCATCCCCCCCCTTCTATATCACTCTTGCTGCGCTAACAATAGCCACGCATTCATAAAGTCTGAGCTTTGCATCGCTTCGCATTCATGAAGTCTGTACATTGCTTCTGCAGTGCCTTCATTAAGTCTGTACAAGGTTTTAACCTTATACTGATAACTCTGTTCGAATGTCTGACAGGGGCACTTTACAGAGACTGATGATTGGCACATGATCCGAGGCTGGAAGGACTGACAGGATGGTGAGACGTGTACTGATGCAGGCTGAGATGCTGCCACGTGTTCAAGCCTTTGGGCGGGAGATGTGGAGAGCACACGCCCAATTCCTGCTGCTCTATATATATGAAGCTTCTTCCACCTGAAGAATAGAGATCGTGAGATAGAGAGCTCTAGCAGAAGAGAGATAGAGAAATAGCAAGAGTAGAAGAAAAAGAGTAGAAGAGCAGAGCGCCTGCACGTACCAGGAGAAGAAGAAAGAGAGTGAAGAAGAGAAAGAGAAAGAAAGAGAGATAGAGTAAGACAGAGAAAGAAAGAGAGACTGAGTGATCTGAAGAAGAAGAAGAAAGGGAGAGAGAAGCTTCATTCTGAAGATCTGTCTTCACTGGACAGTGGATCAAATCCAGGCCAGTCAGCTCATTCTGAGCCACATTGTGCTTCATCGTTTACAGCCTTTCGATTGATGTTGTCTATGTCTCTCCTTTCCATTTTACACCATTTCTTCAAGCTGTTAGTCAGCGGATGTAGTGGAGGATTCCACTGGACGGGTAAGCTATAATCCCCAGCAGTTTCAGAGAAGGTTCTTCTCTGGATAGCAAGCTGTGTTGCTCAGCAGGTGAGGTGGATACCTCGGACAGCAAGCTGTGTTGCTCAGCGGTTACAGAGGATCTGTTCCTCTGGTCGACAAGCTGTTAAGCCCAGCGAAGCTGTGTATCAGCGGTTGTAGGCAAGCTGTGATGCCCAGCTGTTCAAGATGTGAGTCAGCGGAATCCACACTCGGTTTGAGTGTGGGATGGATGTAGGTCTGCTGGACCGAACCACCTAAAAATCATTGTGTAGTGGTTTGATTTCATATTTGCTTCCGCTAGATGAATGTTTAGGCTCGATATGCTTTCACATGTTCATTGAGCTATTTGACTGCACATTTACTACTTGATTGAACACCTTATAGTAGTTTAGATTCGGTAGATCTGAATCTGTTTTTGCCTCAGCTTCTTTGAGTGTTCTAAGTTTTAGTCAGGAGGTAGTTTTAATTGGGTGAATTTTTTAAGGGGAGATTCATTCACCCCCCTATGAATCCCTAGCACCGAACCCAACACTTGGTATCAGAGCGGGTTGCTGTGCATAAGATCTAACAATCTGCAGCAGATCCTGCATTTCTGGTTGGTGCATTGCAGAGTGGGTTTCATGTGTTCTGTGTTTTGTTTCACCGAGTTAGTGTCTTGATTTGCTCTTTTGATTTCTGTGCATTTATCATCTCTCAATGGGTCGTCCTCTTGTTTTTGATGGTTCTTTAAATAGTTGGCTAGGCGGCCTATGTGTTTACATAGACTCAGTTGATCCAAATCTGTGGAGTCTACTGTCTAAAGGCCCACACAAATTACCTCATGATGAGACCAAGTGGTCTAGAGAGGATAAAATAAAGAACCGTGATAATGTCATAGTTCTTAATATCATGAGAGCTGCTATTAATACTGACATATATCCTTTTGCGCTCAGGTGCACTTCTGGAAAGGAGATATATGACAGAGTGATCTCTTATCAACTGCATGAGGATCAATGCTTAATGGTCAACCGGGGAAATGATGATGAGGAAACCTCATCCAAGGTAAGCTCTGAATCAGAAGAGATTTTAATTGATGAATTATGGGATATAAATGAGGAACTTTCTAATAGATGTGAAAAATTGAAATCTGAAAATAAAAAGTTGAAAAAGAAATGTGATAAAATAAATTTGAAAGCTTCTTGTGAAAACTGTCCAAATCTGAAACAATCTTATGATGCATGTATGCTAGATGTTCAGAACCTTAAGAAACAAAATGATTCTCTAAAAATTGAAAAACAAACATGGTTGGACAAAATGTCAGAAATTGAGAATCGGCTGAATGATAAGAAAAATGAGCATTTAAAAGACATGCAAGAGTTGACTGAAACAAATTCTGTAATGGACAAACTAAAGCTTGAAAATGTTAAGGGTCAAAAAGAAATTGAAGATCTCAAGGCTAGTTTGAATAAAGTCAGCAAGGAAACAATGCATATTTCATCTGTAGAGTCAATCTGCAATATGTGCTCAGCTCTAAGAGAACGTAATGAAGATCTTTTTAGTGAGAATGAATGGCTGAATAAGCAAATTGCCTCGTTCAAAGAGGATCACAAAAATCTGATTATTGAGAAGACTAAAGTGGAAGAAAGAGAAGAGGAACTAATTGAAAAGCTGGAGCTGATGTCTGGAAGAGAAAATTGTAATGAAGGAGTCAAGAAGCTGACTGAAGAAAACAAAGAACTGAGGGAACAAAACAAGAAACTGATAGTTTTAAATCCTGTTTTCTCACAGAGGTTTCTGACTGTCGAAAAAGAAAAATCTGCTATTAAGGAAGCTCAACCATAAAAACTTAAGGAGGAAAACACTGAACTGAAAGCTGAAGTTAAAAAGTTAAAGGTGTTAAATACTGGCTTATCTGAAACACGTCTCACCTTAAAAAGGGGAAAGTTCACTTGTAATGGAGAATCACAAATGTTGAACAGTCTAGAACAAGAAATTGAGAAGTATAAAATTACAAACAAAGTTCTAAGCGAATGTGTTAATTGCAGTGAACAAGAGATAGCCAATTATGAACTTCACATTGCTAGCTTGAAAAATAAAATTCATGATCTGGAAAATTCAGCAATTGAGTCTGCTAAAATAAAAGGAAAAATGACATCTGTCATGAAAAGTGAGGACAAGAATTCAAAAAGGGGGACAAGCTGTAGTTCTGATGTTAAGGAAACTACTAGAAATCAGCTATACACTACCTTTGTGCAAAGCTCTGATGTAGCTGGAACAAAAATCTGAAATCACCTCCATCATCTGTCTTTCAATTTAAAGCACAGAAAGCTGAAAAATCAACAAGAATTGTAAACAAAGTTAAACAATTGAACAAGAATGGAAAGAAAGATGGGGTTAAAAATGTCTCTACTTGTGTCATGAAATCAATTAGCTCGGCTGAATTTGATGGGTCAATGCAAAATGCTCATGCCTCATGTATTCATTCGCATGCATCTAAGAATTCATCTGATAGAAACCATGCCCCTAGGAAATCTGATGCTTCTTGCTATTACTGTGGTAAGCATGGTCATATCATGGATGCATGTTCCATCATGAAACAAGATGATAAACTGCATGCTAGATCTTCTGATCATCATGGGTACAACAGAAATAAACTTAAGTTTAACCAGCACATCATATGCTTCAATTGCAACAAGCCAGGTCATAAGGCTGTTGAGTGTTGGTCAGGGAATTACTGGAATAATTCTGGATCTAGAAGTAAGCATGTTAGGTGCTTTGAATGTGGCAAGTATGGGCATGCAGTCAAGGACTGCTGGTATGCTCAGGGAAATCACTCTAATTCTAAATTTGTCAAATTCCCTGCAAACAGAAATGATTTTGGTAGGAATAGATTCCTGCATGTTTTGAATGTGGAAAACTTGGCCACCGTGCTTCTGAATGCTGGTGGGCAGGTAATGGTAAATCAAAGGTTCATGCAAGCAACAGAAACTTTCATGCTAAATCACATAGGTTACATGACTATAATAATGTTCACAAAAAGAATTCAAGGGTTGTTATATCATGTAGATATTGTGGTAAATTTGGCCACTCCATGACCAATTGTCATCTGATGGACTTTGATGACAATATTACTAAGAAATTGTTTAGAACACCTGTTAGGGATAATACAGGACCCAAGGCTGCTTGGGTTCCTGCAAGATTAAAATGATTGTTTTGCTGCAGGTGTGCCTTGGAATGAATAAAGGGGGATTAATAAGCCAAGGCACTCAAGAATGAAACCCCCAGGACTGCACTATTCAGGTCAGTTCTGAAAAACTGTGTTTAAATTTCATCATCTGAAATTGTTGAAATGCTTGTCTGATTTCTGATGTCTTCTTCTTATCTAGCTGATCAGTCGGCATTCCAGACTCAGCTACAGAATTTAATTCTGAACATATCTGATGCTCTTCTCACTTGTTTGTGCATGTACTTTATTCTGAGCTAATTCATGTGTTGCACTGAGGTTGAATGATTCATTTAAATGCATATAGACAATGCATGTCTCCATCAAGGAAGTCATTCAAAGCATATAGAACTGCTTTGCACTGCATCTCTTTGCATAACCCTGGTATATTAAATGGTAAGTTACTAAAGGGTAGATGTAATCTATTTGGAGGTTCTTACTATGTGTGAGATGGTCCTTGAGACCAAGCTCTCTGCCAAGTACCAAGGGTCATGTCTTCATTTAAAAGCAGTGTAATGAATATCATAAAATTTGAAAAATCTGAAAATTTGAAATGAAATTGATGCATTTGGTAAATTCTCTCTCTGATTGAACAAGCATGAATTCTCCTTGAGCATATTTTAAATCATGAGCAGTGCTTCAATTATATTTCATGCACTTAGTCAGGGGGAGTTTGACTGATGTTGCATATGAAGAGTAGTGCAGTTGAAAAACCTAAAAAGAAATTTCATTGCATCTAGACAGGGGGAGCATTTAGAATTGGTGTTTTGATTGTCACATTTTGAACACCTCTTGTCTAGTAATTGATCAACTCTCATCTAATGTCATATTTCTCTCTCTTGAAAATGGATTTTGTCTTCTATTCGTTGAGTTGTTAAAGAAGAGTTTCCTTCAACTCTCTTCATGATACTACCTGTCAGCTGATCTGTCTGAAATCCAGACTCAGCTACTGTTTGCTGATAAACTCCCTTCTAATGCTCTTCTCTTGCTATTTGTTTCACTACCAGCTGACACTCATCTTTCACATACTTTTTAGCTGGTGTGACTGACTTAATTCTATTGTTGACTTGTTGGTCAGTTATTCTTTCGATTTGATCTGAGGAACACAAATTGCATGTCATACAATCTAGTCTGAATCATGTAGAAATTTCTATCATATAGGTTTAAGAATAACCACTGAATCAGACTGATATAAGAATTATGTATTCTCAGATTTGTACTTAAATTTCTTGAAAATATCTGAATGATAAGATTTAATGAACTTTAACCACTTGTGTCATGAAAACCTTAGACTCTCTCATCTGATATCTGAAAATTAGAAATCAAGGCTACTTTGGTAGAGATACATAGAGTGAGTACTGTGGTTAAATATTAACTTGAGAAATGTTGACCAATTGAAAAACTGTGAATTCAGAGCGATGACTTGGTCACTGAGAAACTGAGTTCTTCATCAATGAAATAAAGTAACTTATGTCATGAAGTGCCATAGTTATCTCTGGTAAAAATTTATTGAAAAACCTGACAGAGCAATGGCATATTTGTGTCAAGTAACTGGGGAGTCTGGCCTCTGATCAAGGTGTCTCTTCACGTAAAAAGACATTTGTATTGCTAACTCTGGTCTCATTGTTGAGAGGCAATGACAGTTATCACACTGAGTAACTGGGTCACTTCACCTAAGACGTGTTGTGCCTCATGTAAAAATGTATTGATAAACCCAAATTGCACAGGTAAAGTAAAATATGTTTCAAATAAAAATATTTTACAAAATCTGTCAATTCATGCTCCTGTAAAAAGTGTTTAATCTCAATACTAATCTGTGCAACTCTGAAAGTAGTCATTGAGATCTTGTGTGTAAGATGAAGATGAGTAGTCATGGTTATTATCTGGTTATTTGGTTCACCTTTATTAAAACTTGACTTCAGATATGAGTATTGAATTTAATTGACAAATTGGTATACATCATAATTAAATCAGGTTGGTCAAGTTGTAAATTCATAACCCTCTATGATAAGAGAGTCCTTTCATGTTAAGACTTATTGTAGTTATGCATGCTCTATAATCCCTCATGATCTGCTTCATACCTTGGTATCAGTCCTTCTTGGTATCAGTTATCTGACCATACAAATGTGAGATGCTACTCCCATTATTACCTTGTTCACTTACAGTCTTCTGAACTTCAGAATCCTAATGGTGATGGATTTCAGATTGATTCATTGGTTAACTAGAGTTCATTTCTGTTCTTCAAGAGAACTTCTGGGTCATGTGTAGTTAAGGGGAGAGTACTCATACGTTCATGTTGATAGGGGAAGTTTCAGCATTACACAAAAGCCCCTATATCATCTCCTTCAACAGTCAATGATCATTCCATCCTTTTTGTTGTTGTCAAAGGGGGAGAAACTTTTGTGAGTCATCATTTGCATACATGGTGCATTACATGCTCATTGTGCATTACATGCTCATTATTTCTGAAAGAGCCATTCCATTGTGTATCTTCATATTCATCATGATGAATCTAAGGCAATGACTCATAATATTGCCATCATCAAAAAGGGGGAGATTGTTGTGTCCCTTGTGGCTCTGTGGTTTTGATGATGACAAATGTTATGGGGTTCTGTGGTTTTGATGATGACAACTGTTATGGCTCATTATGTATTGATGATCTAATCCTGATGAAATATGAGGAACTGTCAGAACAGGTTTAAGGATGACTCAAACTCATAAAGTCAACCTATGTCAAAGTCAAATCTCTGACAGGTACAGTTAATGCACAGTAAGATCAGGTAATGTTCTATCTAATCTCAGATCTGTGCATATGTTAATTTTTATGTCTATACAGTCTATACATTCATGCATAATCACTCTCAGCACAGTCTTTACATTACATGCGTAGCAGACATCTTAAGTCTATACATTGCATGTGTTGCAGACGAGCATAGTCTACACATTGCATGTGTTGCACATTCACAATGTCTATACAACGCATTTGTCGCAAGCACAGCAAGTCTGTACACTGCATTCCTCGCAGGCACAGCTGTTTCATGCATTCATATAGTCTACACATTGCACGTGTTGCACATTCACATGGTCTATACATTGCATGTGTCGCAGATAGCATAGTCCATACATCGCAGTTCTCACAGCCTAGCAAGTCTGTACACTGCATGGCTCGCAGGCTAGTAAGTCTATACATTGCATGGCTCGCAGGGTAGCAAGTCTATACATTGCATGGCAAAGTTCAAAGTCAATACATTGCTGCATTGCTTGCATTTGTGAAGTCTATACATTGGTTGTTGTCTTGTAGCATTAACCCAAGTCCATACATTAGTTGCAGCACTACACGTACACTCAAAGTCCATACACTGCATTATGGCATGCACACTAGCAAGTCTGTACATTAGGCATCTTTACCTACGTAGGACTTGCAAGTCTATACATCGTGCAGTCTGCACGTTGTGGGTAGCAAAGCCTGTACAACGGTGTGTCAGCAAGTCTGTACATTGCTCACCGTCTCATTGAGCGTCTCAAGTGGACACCAAGTGTGTACACTGCCATCTTACAGCACAGCATAAGTCTATACACTGGTCCGTCTCATCCTACGTCTCAAGTGGACTTGAATTCTATACACTGGACCGTCTCTCTTAGCGTCTTGTGTAAGAGTCAAGTCTGTACAGCCTGTGTTCAGCAACATCAAGTCTGTACAACGCATAGCTATACGTATGACTAAGTCTGTACACTGGCATCTTGCAGCGTTAGCACAAGTCTATACAGCCTGTGTGCTTCATATTACCAAGTCTATACAACGGCTTGCAGCACTCAAAGTCTGTACACTGGCTGCAGCAGGCTCGCACACACTAAGTCCATACATTACACAAAGTCTGAACATTGGTATCTTTACCTACGTCTAAGTCTATACATTCTTATAGGCATTGTGCATTGTTCAAGGTGGAGTATGTACATCATTATGTTGTTCTTGTGACGTAGCAAGTCTATACATTTCTTACGCTTGGCATTTGACGCCCACCAACAGTGGCGTCACTTGTGAAATAAACGTCTTGGTGTAAGGCGTCTTTCTGTTAAGCATGACTTCATCAACCCTATACATTGTCTGCTTGCATAACACAGAGTCTTTACATTCTTTCAGCATGTCAATGCATTCACTTGCAATGTATATACTTTGCTGTCTGCAGCTGAACATGCATTTCACTCTAACTCTGTACATGCCATACATGAAGTCTATACATGCTGCTGCTTAGCATTCACTGAGTCTATACAAGCTCATAGTCTGCATACGTGAAGACTGTACATGCTTCAGTGTCACATTCACTAAGTCTGTACATGCTTTAGTCTCGCATACACGAAGTCTGTACACGCCTTACAATGTCACAGTCCTGCATGCGTGAAGTATGTACAAGGCGAAAGCACTACATATATGTAGTCTGTACATGGCATTGTTCTGCATTCACCAAGTCTATACAATGCCATAGCCACGCATTCATAAAGTCTGAACATTGCATCGCTTCGCATTCATGAAGTCTGTACATCGCTTCTGCAGTGCCTTCATTAAGTATGTACGAGGTTTTAACCTTATACTGATAACTCTATTCGAATGTCTGACAGGGACACTTTGCAGAGACTGATGATTGGCACGTGATTCGAGGCTGGAAGGACTGATAGGATGGTGACACGTGTACTGATGCAGGCTGAGATGCTGCCATGTGTTCAAGCCTTTGGGCGGGAGATGTGGAGAGCACACGCCCAATTCCTGCTGCTCTATATATATGAAGCTTCTTCCACCTGAAGAATAGAGATCGTGAGACAGAGAGCTCTAGCAGGAGAGAGACAGAGAAATAGAAAGAGTAGAAGAGCAGAGCACCTGCACGATCCAGGAGAAGAAGAAAGAGAGTGAAGAAGAGAAAGAGAAAGAAAGAGAGATAGAGTGAGAAAGAGAAAGAAAGAGAGACTGAGTGATCTGAAGAAGAAGAAAGGCAGAGAGAAGCTTCGTTCTGAAGATCTGTCTTCACTGGACTGTTGATCAAATCCAGGCCAGTCAGCTCATTCTGAGCCACATTATGCTTCATCGTTTACAGCCTTCCGATTGATGTTGTCTATGTCTTTCCTTTCCATTTTACACCATTTCTTCAAGTTGTTAGTCAGCGGATGCAGTGGAGGATTCCACTGGACGGGTAAGATGTAATCCCCAGCGGTTGCAGAGAAGGTTCTTCTCTGGATAGCAAGCTGTGTTGCTCAGCAGGTGAGGTGGATACCTCGGACAGCAAGCTGTGTTGCTCAGCGGTTACAGAGGATCTGTTCCTCTGGTCGACAAGCTGTTAAGCCCAGCGAAGCTGTGTATCAGCGGTTGTAGGCAAGCTGTGATGCCCAGCTGTTCAAGATGTGAGTCAGCGGAATCCACACTCGGTTTGAGTGTGGGGTGGATGTAGGTCTGCTGGACCGAACCACCTAAAAATCATTGTATAGTGGTTTGATTTCATATTTGCTTCCGCTAGATGAATGTTTAGGCTCGATATGCTTTCACATGTTCATTCAGCTATTTGACTGCACATTTACTACTTGATTGAACACCTTATAGTAGTTTAGATTCGGTAGATCTGAATCTATTTTTGCCTCAGCTTCTTTAAGTGTTCTAAGTTTTAGTCAGGAGGTAGTTTTAATTGGGTGAATTTTTTAAGGGGAGATTCATTCACCCCCCTCTGAATGCCTAGCACCGAACCCAACAGTAATTCACTCTTTTGACATTAGGGAGACACCTTGATTAGAGGCCTGAATCCCCAGTTACTCAGTGTGAGTACCTCATTACTTCCTTTTTTTTTAAAGGAACAGAGTTAGTAATTGTGGCTTTTGACATGAGGAAACACCTTGATTAGAGGCCAGAGTCTCCAGTTACTCACCAGCTAGCCACCATTGCTCTGTGATGGTCAGAATATTAATGTCATTTCTTTTCATCTTTTGTTAAGCATTTGACACCTCATGACATAGGAGAAAAACTTCATTTCATTGATGAAGCTCCCAGTTTCTCAGTGACCAAATCAAGACCTTTTTCCATTCAGTTGATCCCTTGTGTTGAGAAGATGGAATGATTGAAAACAATACCAGAAGGACTATTTCTTGAAGTGAATCTTGAAGACTAGATTTCAAGTTGTTTTGGTCAGATATCAAGACATACAGGTTTTGGCCTGAACAGGAATCACTGACAATGTAAGAAGATATACTTTATACAATTAATCCAGATCTCTGATAGACTACCAGAGGGAAGATTCTAGCTGGACTTTAGTAACACAGACTTATAGACTTAAGAGATGAGTGAGATTTTACTGTCTAAGAGAACCGCACTAGTTCAGTCATGAGAACCAGTAATGACACACATCTGGTCAGTCTTTTTGAATCTGTTAAAGAACTCCCCCTCTCACAGCTCAACCAGCTCCCCCTTAATCAAAGCATTACTGAAGGCTGACCATTTGACACACAGAACTCCCCCTCACAAAAGGAACATTCTTCACACTTAAGACAACTTGAATAAGCCTAATTCTCTTCTCAATGTAGTGAATTTTTAATTGTCCAGAGGTTTGGTGAAGATGTCAGCAATCTGATTAGCAGTGCCTACATGAATCAGTTCAAAGTTATTTTTAGAGACCTCATCTCTTATGAAATGATGCCTTATCTCTATGTGTTTGGTACGGGAATACAAAACAGGATTCTTGGCAAGATTGATGACACTGGTATTATCACAATAGATAGGTGTGCACCCCAGGTCTACTTGGTAGTCCCAAAGCTGGTGTTTAATCCAAATGACTTGTGTACCTCAACTCCCTGCAGCCACATATTCAGCCTCTGCAGTGGAGAGGGCCACATAATGTTGTTTCTTGGAACCCCAAGACACTAAACACCCACCCAAAAATTCACAGTGACCACTAGTGTTTTTCCTGTCTAGTTTACACCCTGCATAATCTGCATCTGTGTATGCAACTAAATCAAGTGTGTGTGAAGCAGGAAACCATAGACCAAGAGAGTGTGTAGCAGACAAATATCTGAAAAAAAAATTCATTGCAGCTAAATGTAATTCAGTGGGTCTAGATTGATACCTTGCACACATACCTACACTGAACTGTATATCAGGTCTAGAGGCTGTCAAGTAAAGTAGAGATCCAATCATACCTCGATAGAACTTGGCATCTACCTCTTTACCTGTCTCATCTGCATCCAGTGAGGTATTGGTACCCATGGGTGTTGTAATGTGCTTCAGGTTGTTCATACCAAACCTCTTGAATAGTTCCATTGTGTATTTGGTCTGGTTGATGAAGCATCCATCCTCTAACTGTTGTACCTGCAAGCCAAGAAAGTACTTTAGTTCACCGACCAAACTCATCTCAAATTCAGCAGACATCATTTGAGAGAATTCATCACATAGTTCACAGCTAGTTGATCCAAACACAATGTCATCTACATATATCTGAACTATGATGAGATCTTTATTTGTACCCTTGGTAAATAAAGTTTGATCAACCTTACCTCTGTTGTAGCCCTTGCTGATCAGAAATTCAGTCAATCTTTTATACCATGCTCGAGGAAATTGCTTTAGACCATACATGGCTTTGTTTAACCTGAAAACTTAGTTAGGTTGAGGGGAGAATTGAAATCCAGGGGGTTGTTCAACAAAAACCTCTTCCTTAATGACTCCATTTAAGAAGGCACTTTTAACATCCATTTGTTGGAGTTTTATATTCTTGGAACATGCAAAAGCTAGCAATATTCTTATTGCTTCCATCCTAGCAACAGGTGCATAGGATTCATCAAAATCAACACCAAATTCCTGACAGTAGCCCTTGGCTACTAGTCTGGTCTTATTCCTAGAAATGATTCCATCTTCATTCATTTTATTTTTAAACACCCACTTAGTTCCTATGATATTAACACTTTCTGGTCTTGGAACAAGCTCCCAGACATTATTTCTTTCGAACTAACCTAATTCCTTACACATAGCATTGACCCAAGATTGATCAGCCAAGGCCTCTTCTACTTATTTGGGTTCAATTTGTGAGATCAAAGCAATTAGGTCTTGATTATTAACATTCCTAAAATGAGACCTAGTCTGAAGAGGATCTTCAGGGTTGCCTATGACATTATCTATCGGATGATCTTTAAGAAATCTAACATTTATTGAAGACTCACCTGTTTCTTATGTCCCTTCTTGGTTGGGAGGATTTGATGTTCCACTTGGCTGAGTCTTCTCTTCTTCTTGGTCTTCTAGGAATTCCCCATCGTGATTGGAATCCCTGTCAATATTTTCAATGTTAGTAACACCTTTCTTTTCACTAAAAATGATGTGTGGAGACTCTTCAACTTTCTGGTCTTTTATGTTAAAGACCCTATATGCCCTTGACACTTCAGAGTATCCTAAAAATATTCTAGGGGAGCTTTTAGCTTCAAACTTATCTAAGTCTTTCTTGTCATTATTATGAATAAAGCATTTAGCACCAAAAATTTTGAAATGAACCAAGTTTGGTTTCTTACCTTTTAGTAGCTCATAGGGTGTTTTCTTGTGAATATGTCTTACCATGGCCCTGTTGATTATATAAGTTGTTGTATTGGCTGCCTCTGCCCAGAACTTCCTTGGTAATTGACTCTTAATCAGCATGGTTCGGGCCATCTCCACAATAGTTCTATTTCTTCTCTCCACAATTCCATTCTGTTCAGGTGTCTTGGGAGAAGAAAACCTGTGTGTTAGTCCCTCTCTTTCACAAAGATCAGAAAACATGGAATTTTCAAACTCACCTCCATGGTCAGATTGAATTGAACAAATCTTGTATTTTCCTTTTTGTTTGACCTTATTGAAAAAATGATTAAACTTTTGAAAAGCATGGCTTTTATTGGCTAAGAAAAAGATCCATGAAAATCTAGAGTGGTCATCAATGATCACATAGCCAAACCTATTCCCATTAAGACTCTGAGTCCTAGTAGGACCAAAGACGTCCATATGGAGAAGTTCCATTGGTCTAGAGGACAATGGCTCAGATCTTAGCTTGAAAGAATTCCTGGTCTGTTTGCCTAGAGCACAGGCATCACAGGATTTTGAAATAGAATTGAACTTGATTCTAGGCATGCCTCTAACTAAATAATGCTTGACCATGTTATTTAAAGTAGAGAAACTAGCATGGCCTAGACGTCTATGCCATTCAAAAGCATCATTTTCAGAATTAGCAGACAAACAAAGATTTGGTTCAGATTCAGCATCCAAGTCTATCACGTTGACATTATTAGTCCTGTTGGCTACAAATTTAACCACATCGGAATTTATTTCAAAAATTTTGCATGAGTCATCATCAAACACAACCCTGTGACCCTTGTCACATAATTGACTAATGCTAATCAGGTTGTGTTGAAGACCTTCCACAAGTAGAACTTTTTCTATGGAGTTTGTGGAAGACTTACCTACTGTGCCAACTCCAATGATCTTACCTCTATTCTTTCCTCCAAATTTGACCAGACCCCCTACCTTCATCTCTATCTTGCTGAACTTGGATCGGTCTCCTGTCATGTGTCTGGAGCAGCCACTATCAAGGTACCACTTGTTGTCTTCAGCTGCCAGGCCGACCTACACAACCAAAATTAAGCAGAGTGATTTGGAACCCAAGATGAGTTGGGTCCAAAGATGTTATTCAAATCTCTAAGCAGATGTTTAGGAATCCAGATTTGCATCAACATGGTTTTCTCTGGCACCTTTACTTCGGGTTTATTGAAATTATAACCGGGGTTATGTCCAGCTGGTCTGGAGAAGTAAACTCTATTCCAGTCATTGGGCCAACCATTCCTGGGATACCTTTTGTGAGCTTGTTGATTAACAGATTTTTGAGGATGATAGTTATTTCTCCAGTACATCCTGTTTGGACCCATCTGTTTGTAGTAATTCCAGCTTTTATTCTGATCCACTTGCTTGGTCCATCTACCATTTATGTTCTGGTGAGTGGGCTTAGTGAAGTTCTTCACAAAATTCATTCCCATTTTAAATGATCGACTAGCACTGTTTGTTAAATTTTCTTCCGGACGTTGAGCTCCTTGACTGCTATTTGAGCTGGATGGTGTGTCCAGCTTCTCTTTTCCCTTCTCTAGGCAAAAGGTGGTGGTTTTGAATTGAAGGGGTCTCTTGTTAGTTGGGTCATAGCCTAGACCCTCCCTATTGAAGTTAACCCGTGTCCCTAGTATAGCATCCAAACTTATTTTTCCTTGAACAAATTTTTCCAAAACCTTCTGTTTGTCTTCCAGCTCTTTTTGAAGAGACTCAGAATTTTTTAAAAGTTCAGCGTTCACTTTCTTAACAGCTTCATATTTTTCTGAGTTCACTCTATTTTCATTCAGGCTTTCTTCAATTTTGATTTTGAGTTCGTTAAGCTGGGTGTGACTCTCTTGGTTTTCTTCCTTGAGCTTTTCATTTTCTTTTCTTAGGGAAGTCATTTCTTCTAATTCTTCTTTTAGTTTCTGATTTTCCTCACAGACTTGGGTTTGTTCTTCAAAATTGGTATTGAATTTTCTCTTCAGAACCCTATGCTCTTTACTAAGTGAATTGAACTTATCTAATAATTCAGCATAGGCATCTTCCCAGTCATCAATAGAAAAATTTTCAAAGATATTTGTTACCTCCTCTTCGCTATTTGCCATTAGGCAAATTCCTTCTTCATACTCCTCTGAGGAAGTGCTTTCCGGATCTTCTTCCTCATCGCTCCACGTGCAGAGCATTGCCTGTGGCTTCTTCTTTTTCTGCACCTTTGAGCTTTTCTTCTGAAAGTTGGGACCCTTCTTCTGGAGATCTGGGCAGTCCCCTTTCATGTGTCCCTGTTTCTTGCAATGAAAACAAGTCATTCTCTTAGTATTTATGTCCTTATTATTGTTAGATTCAACGTTCTTACTAAAGGAGTATGGCTTCTTCCTCCTAAAGGTCTTCCCCTTAGTCCTTAAAAAATTTCTGAACTGTCGAGTGAGCATTGCCTACTCCTCCTGGTCGAGATCGAAAAACCATCGAACTCAGAGCTACTGCTCCCGCTGCTGCTACCCTTGTTACGGGATGCCTTGAGAGCAACATTCTTGCCCTTCCTGTCACTTCCTTCACCACCTCTTTTAAAGTTCATCTCATAGGTCATGAGGGATCCTATGAGTCCATTCACTGTCATAGTCGTCAGATCCTTTGACTCTTCTATCACGATGGCCTTAGTGTGCCATGCTGGGGTTAGAGACCTAAGAATCTTCCTTACTACATCTGCCTCAGCTATCTCTTTCCCTAGCCCCTTAAGAGTGTTCGTGATCAAGGACAACCTGGCATACATTTCAGTGATGGTCTCCTCTGGTTTCATCTTAAACAATTCATACTCAGTGGTGAAGAGATTTACCTTCGTGGCTCTCACTTGAGCTGTACCTTCGTAGATTAATTCCAGCTCATCCCACATTCGCTTGATCGTCCTATAGGCTGATATGCGGGCGTATTCATCTGGGTGTACCGCACACTGCATGATGTTCAAGGCCGTCCAGTTAAGTGAAGATAACTTGACATGATCATCTGTCCATGCGTCCTCGTTCAGTGGCAGGTCATACGGCCCTGTAGTGATTACCCTCCACAGCTTGTGGCTCTGTGCCCTGATGAACACCTCCATCCTATTTTTCCAAAAGAGATCATTATTACCATCAAAGAATGGAGGGTGACTAATGGATTGTCTCTCAGGCTTGAAACTTTGAGGACCAGTAGGATTACCCTGACCGTTGGCCCACATGATGCAAACCCTCTCTGATACCAATTGATATGCGCAGCGCAGAGTGATATAGAAGGGGGGGGATGAATAGATCACTCCCTAAAATTAATAATCCAGCGATAAACCACAACTTCGTTTATAAACCCTTCAGATACAACAAAAAGTATTGCTAAAGTAGTCAATAACTATGAAAGAGTATGTAAGTGATACCGAGAGGGCTGTTCACAGTGAAGCAAAATGTCGAGCAGAGGAGGAGCAACACAACAATAACAAGCAACCCACAGAAGAGACAGAGAGTTTTTAAGGTGGTTCGATTGTAGTCCACAATCTACATCCACCCCTCACTCCAAACCAGAGTGAGGCTTCCACTAGCAACAGCTAGAATAGCAGACTCAGTCTGCAAACCTATGCTACCGAACAGCTTTACCAACCAAGGGAAACAAATCCCTCCACCCAAACTCTGCAACCCACAGAGCTTGACACCTGGACCTGCTACCCGCAAGACCAGAACCGAAGACGAATCTCCCTTCCTCCAAACCGGAGGGAACCTGCTAGTGACATCCCGTCACTGGCAAACCAGAGATCACTGATCTCTCTTCCTATGCAGCCCAGAGGGAAATCGGAGAATCTCTCCCTTCCTCCGAACACTGGAGGGTAACAATATGAGATGACAAAAGATGAAATGAAAACGGAAAAACAAGACAATCGAAGAATGACAATCGTTTCTAAAAATCAAGAACAATGTAGCTTCCGAAGAAGCAGATCTTCACAGTCACAGACTCTTCTCTCTCTCAAGGACTTTTCTCTCAGATCATTTCTCTCAAATCATTTCTCTTTGTCTTCTCTCTGGAACGTGGAGGCTCTCTCTATTCTTCTTCTGCTCAGGGACTCATCTTCTCAGCTTTTCCTCCAGTTCACCTCTTCTGATCGCAGAGGACTTCCTTTTTTTATATGGCTTCCGACCTGCATTCCATGACTTCACTCGTGTGGCATGAGTAGGGCTCGTTCCCTCCTTTTCCAGAGCAACCTCGGATCGCGTGCTAGGTACCAACCTCGGATCACGTGCCCAATCATCAGCTTGACCCAATCTGTAGGAAGAGAAATAAGGATGTATCAAGTTAGTTCAGGCTTTTAACAAAGCGTGTATAGACATGATGCAACATTGAGTGTGTGGACTTAGTGTCCAAGCGAGAGCTATGTACAGACTTGTTTTGAACAATGCACAAAGCATATAGGAGTGTGTGTACATTGACGATGAGTGCTCAGGCGTGCTGTCAAGCAATGTACAGACTTGATGAGAACGATGCATGAACAAGCCATAGCAAATGTATAGACTTAACCGATGCGAACACAGGTTGTACACACTTTGATTGCGTGCATGAGAAAGCAGTGTACAGACTTGTTGTGAAGAACAATGCCCAAATGCAGTGTATGGACTTAGAATGCATGAGACAGTAATGTATAGACTTGCACGAGCAGGCGACAATGTATAGACTTGATGCAGCTTCAAAGCAACCATGTGCAGACTTTACCGATGTACAGACTTCACGCGATGTATAGACTTAGTGTTCTGAATGTAGGTAAAGATAAGGAGTGTATAGACTTTGAACTGATGCAATGTGCAAACGTTGCATTGATACGCCACAAAAGGATGTACAGACTTTAGAAGTGATGCATGAACAGGCGACGATGTGTAGACTTGGCCAATGTACAGACTTGAAGAAATGCATGAACAGGCGACGATGTATAGACTTGGATAGAGGATGTACAGTGCACGCAATGTACAGACTTACTTTGCAAACAGGGCAGACAGTGTATAGACTTGATAGCATGAGACGCTGAATGAGACGGTCGGATGTACAGAGTTGCTGTGTGTAATGCATGCGATGTATAGACTTGTTCAATAATCAACTGATGAATGTATAGACTTTGCCAGTGCCAAGTCGATGTACAGACTCTGTGAGCGCCAGGCTGATGTACAGACTTTACGAGCGCCAAGTCGATGTACAGACTCTGCGAGTGCCAAGCCGATGTACAGACTTTGCGAGCGCCTGGACCATGTACAGACTTAGTGTCTCATGCAACCAGACAAATGAATGCACATGCAATGTACAGACTTAGTGTAAACGGGATGTGCGGACTTTGTAGCATGTGTGCGAGATAATGTTTAGACTTGATAGATGATGCATGCATTGATCTAGAGATAGAAACAGATTGATTTATAGTGTGAGACATCATCAAAACCGTAGGGATGCAACACTACCCTCCCCTACTACGAGTTAGCACTTCGCCGAGGCATCCGCAAGGGGTTCAAGCAAGGCTACGATCGGGCCGTCTCTTATGCCGAGGAGAAGGCGTCCGAGACACTCGATTTCCCATCCGGGCAATGCTATGACTCAGACTTGTCATCCTCCGGTTCCTCTGCGTCGGAGGAAGAAGATCAGGGGGGCTCTTTGTCTGAAGGGTCGCCAACTCCAGATGCCTCGGGAGGGCGCGCAACCGAGGCAGTTCCCACGTCGGTGGGGTCAGTGCCAGGGTCGGCCATCGCCGAGGGTGTCGGGGGCAGACCGTCTGAATCTTCAACTTCCAAGCTTCAGGGTGGGCCAGAGGCCTAATGTATCTACTTTGCTTTCCATTTTTACATGTCTCTTCCTTTTCGAAGGAAAACTTTCCTTGTTGTATAGGAAAAAAAGTGAGGCAGTAGCATTATGATGAAGACTTAACTGTTTCGTATCGCCATTGACGTATTTTGTTCAACATATCTGCAGTGGTTGGAAAGTGCCGATACTTTTTGTGTGGATCTCACCTGATGGTTGGGTGAGCATCTGACAGGGTGTCTTTCCGTTTTCTCATGCTTTGAATGCTTGGCTACTTCGTGTGTCTCGCTGGGGCGGAAACAAGAAGTTTGAGGTGACCGTTCGTAGGGAGAGGTCCCTTTGGCGTGTTTTTGAGGGGAGAATCATTTAAGGCAAATAGCCTCCCTTCGCCTATAAAAGGTCTGAAGGGTGTCCCTTCCTCTCCACCGCTTAGGGTTTTCCCCGACAGTCTTTCCTCATTCATTCTTCACGTAGCGTTGTGCTGTTATATTTGACGCATGGAAGACGCTCCGGAAGACAAAGCTACCGATGACGGAGGGCAGACAGTCCTTGCTGCTTTGGGTTTAAAGGAGGTTCGACGGCCGACGGACAGGTTTAAAGAAGGTTTGACGTGCGGAGGCACATCGTCTTCTTTTTATCAGTTCCGGTGGTGCTTGCGAGGGGGGCGAGATGGTGGACAGATGGGGGAATCAGGCATCCCTGCCGCCCGTCCCTTCCTGCTCGCTCCACGGAGGGGAGGAGGAAGCCAATTAAGCGCCCTCCATTCCGGGCTTTCCTCTACCTCCTCGTCCAGCTCTGCTAGTTTCTTTTTCCCTCTTCCGCTCTTCTCATCATTTCTTTCACTCTTCGGAGTGTGCCTGCACTCTCTTCCTTCCAAAGAGTTGGCAGATTGGCGGGGAGGATGCCTTCATATGCATTCTCTCTTTCCCTTCCTCCATCTCTGTCAACTTGGAAGGTAGCCTTCTCCTTCCTAATCCCTCTGTCACCTTTGTTCGAGCTACCCGAGCCAACGGGGTCGACTACCCTTTATCCGAGCCAGTTTCTGCACAAGGCAGAGTCAGTGGCTGGACGCAGGAAGGTTAACCGAGTCAGCCGAGCGATGGGCTCATATGGCGGCGCCAGATGGATTTTTTGCTTTTTTGACATGTATTTTCTTGGCTTCGGCCTTTGTGATGTACAAACAAGTTGTTTGAATAAAAGAGGAAAGGAAACTTTTGTTTATTTTCATATTGCTTACACAATGCTCGGTGTTCATAAATAGAACTTGCGTAGTGTAGTTGCGTTCCACGTCCAAGGGATGGGTTCTCCTTCCATCGTAGATAGCCGGAATGCTCTGTTACCAAGCATCTCGACCACTCGGTAGGGACCTTCCCAATTAGGGGATAACTTGCCCGCCGCCTCAAGTGGTCGAGAGGCTTCGGCTTTCCTGAGGACAAAGTCTCCCGGTTGAAAGTGTCTATCTCAGACTTTGGGTTGTAGTATCGAGTGAGGCGGCGTTGATATTCCGTTGCTCGGATGCTGGCAATCTCTCGGAGCTCATCTGCTAGGTTGAGGTTTTCGAGCAATTTCTGGTCGTTTGCCTCGTGCGAGAAACAGATGACTCGGAGGGAGGGATTGGCAATCTCCAATGGGATAACGGCCTCGGCGCCATACACCAACTGAAAGGGACTTTCACCGGTTGCCGTTCTGGGAGTCGTTCTGTGTGACCAAAGTACGTTCGGTAATTCCTCAAGCCAGCTGCCCTTAGCTTTGCCGAGCCTGGTCTTGATGCCCTTTAAGATAGTATTGTTGGCATTTTCGACTAGCCTGTTAGCCTGAGGGTGGGCGACCGAGGTGAAGTGATTGCGAATGTTTAGGTCGGCGCATCTGTCTCGGAAATAATGAGAATCAAATTGTCGACCATTATCGCTCACTATCACTCGGGGGATGCCGTAGCGACAGATGATCGATTTCCAGACGAAACTCCAGACGACTGTCTCGGTGATTCTTGCTGTGGCTTCGGCCTCGATCCATTTGGTGAAGTAGTCGATGGCGACGATGATGAACTTCTTCTGGGCTTGAGCCATGGGGAACGGCCCGAGGATGTCGATTCCCCAGCGAGCGAAAGGGTATGGCTCGGCTAGGGTAACGAGCTCCGTTGCCGGCTGATGGACCAAGTGGTCAAATCGCTGGCATCAGTCGCAGTGCTGTACGTAGGTCGAGCAGTCGCGCTACAGAGTGGGCCACCAATAATCATGCCATAGCAAGATCCTGGTGAGTGACCTTCCTCCCAAATGCGCTTCGCACAGGCCTTAGTGAACTTCTTGAATCGCTCGGCTGGCTTCGTCAGTACTGAGGCATTTCAAGAGAGGACCGGAGAAGGATCTTCGGTAGAGAGTGTTGTCCAAAATGACGAACCGTCGAGCTTGGTACTTCAATCTTCGGGCTTCCCGGGGGTCGGGAGGCTCTTGAGAGTCTTGGAGCCACAACAAGTAGGGGGTGCGCCAGTCGCTTGGGGAGGCCTGGTCAACATCCAGGAGCTTCGAATCGATGCTTGGTTGCTCTAGCTCTTCGAGAAGGACCGATCAAGTACCCTCGGGGTCAAGAGAGGAGGCCAACCGAGGGAGGGCGTCCGCTAGGGAGTTTTCTTCCCGAGCTATTCGGACTACCTCAAAGCTCTCGAACTGCTGTGCCACGGCTCTGACCAGCTGGGGGTATTTGACCATCAGTGCTTCTCGAGCTTCATAATCACCATTGACCTGGTTAGCGACTAGTTGGGAGTCAGTGTGAATTCTGACTCGCTCAGCCCCCAGTCGCCGGGCCATGCAGGATTTTGAGATAAGGGCTTCGTACTCGGAGGTGTTGTTGTACGCCTGGAAGTTGAACTTTAAGGCGTATTGTAGCTCTGCTCCTTCGAGGGTCTTCAGGAGGATTCCAGCGCCGCTTCCGGCTGAGTTGGAGGATCTGTCGACGAACAATTCCCAAGTTGGCCAGGGCGCGGATGGAGATTTTTCTTCAGTCGGGATAGTGCTCTCGGCGATGAAGTCAGCGAGCGCCTATCCTTTGATAGCCGAGTGAGGCCGGTATGATATATCGTAGGCCCCGAGCATGATGGCCTACTTGACGAGGTGTCCCGAGGCTTCAGGGTGACCGAGGATCCTCTTCAAAGGTTCATCGGTCAGCACGGTGATGGAATGCCCTTGGAAATAGGGTCGGAGGAGCTTGGCCGAGGTAACCAACGCTAGCACGAGTTTCTCGGTTGCGGGATACCTTCTTTCAGCCTTGTTGAGCACCTTGCTAGTGTAGTAGACCGGTCTCTCGACTCCCGAGTCATTTCTGACCAGGACCGAGCTAACTGTAGACAGAGTCGCCGAGAGATAGAGATACAAGGCTTCACCTAGGACGGGCTTGGAAAGCACCGGGGGCGAAGCCAGGAACTCCTTAAGCTCGATGAACACCCTTTGGCATTCCTCATCCCATACGAACGTAGCAGATGCCATTTTGGACCCCTTTAACAGCTTGAAGAAGGGTAGGCATTGTTCGGCCATGCGGGACAGGAATCTGCTGAGCGCAGCAATGCGCCCAGTGAGGCGTTGGACGTCTTTGATGAAGGTGGGTGAGCGCATGTCCAGGATGGCCTGGACCTTGTCGGGGTTGGCCATGATCCCACGCTGGGTGACTAAGAAACCCAGGACTTCCCGGATCTTACTTTGAAGGCGCACTTGGTGGGATTGAGCTTCATATTGTACCTTAGGAGGGTGCTGAAGGTCTCAGCTAGGTCGGCGAAGTGATCCTCAGCCTTGGGGGTCTTCACGAGCATGTCATCAATATAGGCCTCAACGTTCCGGTCGAGCTGTCCTTCGAACATATGATTGACCAGCCTCTGGTACGTGGCCCCAGCGTTCTTCAACCCGAAAGGCATCCGGGTGTAGCAGTATACGCCAAAGTTGGTAATAAAGGCAGTCTTCTCGACGTCTCCTGGATCCATTCTGATCTGGTGGTAACCTGAATAGGCATCCAGGAAATTGAGTATTTCATTGCCCGAGGTTGAATCAACCAGTTGGTCGATGCTCGGTAACGGATAGCAGTCCTTTGGTGTGACCTTGTTCAAGTCGGTGAAGTCCATGCACATTCGCCACTTTCCTGAAGCTTTTGGCACCAGGATGACGTTAGCCAGCAACGTCGGGTACAGGACCGGTCTAAAAAGACCAGGCTTTTGTCCCTTGGTGTCCTGCTCTTTGATGATCGCCTGCTTCTCTGGCGCGTGCTTCCTTCTGCGTTGTTGTACGGGCTTCACAGTCGGGTCAAGGTTGAGCTTATGCATTACCGTCTCTTCCGGTATTCCAGGGAGTTGATCATCAGACCATGTAAAGACTCGGGTATACACGGAAAGAAACTCTTTGTGTTGCTGCTGAACCTCAGACGGTAGGTCATCTCCAATCTTTACTCCTAGGGTCGGGTCGTCGTTTAGGAAAACCGTTAGCAGCTCGCCTCCAGGCTCGAAGGTTGTGGGTTTTTCCTCGACTTCCCGAGGACCCTTGTTCTTCCCGTCCGGCCTTGTGGCTTCTACCGAGATATTATAGCACCTTCTGGCCGTCACCTGGTTACCTCGGACTTCCCCTATCCCATTTTTGGTGGGGAACTTCATCTTTTGGTGATAGGTAGAGGGCACCGCTTTCGTTCGGCTAAGGATTCCTCGGCCGAAGATCGTGTTGTATGCTATCATACCTTTGATCACTATGAAGTCCACCAACACCGTAACGGTTTTGGGTGGGGTGTCGAGAGTAACCAGCAGGCTTAGGGCTCCATCGAGATAAGTGGCTTGGCCATTGAACCCGCAAAGGGGGGTTCGGATCGGGCGGAGTTTGGATGGACTCTCCCCCATCTTAAGGAAACATTCATAAGATAATACATCAGGGGCACTTCCATTGTCAACTAGAATTCTGTCTACGTTACAATGGTTTATTGTGGCCGATATGACTAGGGTGTCGTCATGCGGGGTGGTCAGCCCTTCCAGATCTTGGTCGGAGAAGACTATGACCTGGGGCTCACTTGGCGGGGCCTTGGGAGGCTCGACGGCTCAACTCGCCCGCTCAGCATCACACTTCCTTCCTCAGCTACTGTCCCCTCCTGATGAAGCTCCTCCAGCGATGACATTGATGTGGACCCCACGAGGGGCGTTGTCGATCTCCTCTGGGGCTCCTCGGTCTTCCTCATGCCCAGCCACGAACCGGGACAGGTGTCCCTGGCAGACGAGGCGCTCGTTCTCATCCTGGAGCTGGTGGCAATCGCCGATATGATGCCCGTGGTCGCTATGGAACATGCAATGCTTGCTGCGATTGTGATTTTTTGACCTCATTGGCTCGGGTTGGCGGAGAAGGCCCGAGCCTTTGATGTCTTCATATATCTCGTACACCGGAGCAGTTAAGGGAGTGTACCACTCATACTTTTGGGATGGCTCCTTGTGCTCTCCATCTCGGTTCTGCCTTTTTCCTTGGCCCGAGCTTGACTCGAGTGCCCGCTTCTTGTCCCCCTCTCGACCCGAGCCGGTTGCGCCTCGGCATGCGCTGAGTACTTCTTCGCACTCAACGTGGCACAAAGCCAGAGTCACTAGCTCGGTAAGGGTCAAGGGAGGGTGGAGAACAAGTTCACAGCGGAGGTTCTCGTCCCGGGTGCCGCCAGTCAGCGCGGTTATGGCCGAGGCTACATCCAGGCGGGGGATTCTCAGGGCTTCCGACTTGAATCGGTTGATGTAAGCCCGGAGTTTCTCCCCTTGCGCCTGTTTGAGAGCCAATAGCCCCGCTACCGACCTCGGGGGGCCGCTCCAGGCGAAACTCTCCTTCAATACTCGCCCGAATTACTTGAAATCCCGGATGGATCTGGGGGCGAGGGCCCGGAACCATGCTTGGGCACCATGGACCAAGGTGGTCACAAAGGCTCGACACTTGATGGCGTCGGACGCTCCATGAAGGGTCATCAGGGCGTCGAAGCTGTCGAAGTTGTCGGCCAGGTCACCTTGGCCGTCATAGGACTTGAAGGTCGGAATGGAGGTTCTGAGAGATACCTCTGCCTTCAAGATGTAATCGGAGAATGGGGATTTCTCCTCGTCCTCTGTCGGAGAGACGTTTTGCAAGGCGCGTAGGGAGCGCTCCTACTCTGTGAAATGTCTCTCGAATTCTCGCAGTCGGAGGGATAAATCTGGCTTTCGCCGCGTTATGGAGCTGGGGGGACTTCCTTGGCATTCTCCGGGAGCTTCGGTCTCTGGGTTTGGACGACGTGCCGCAGGTCTTCCCCTTTTCGGCGTGGAGGAGGCCTCTTGCGCTGGGGGAGGGGCTTGTGAAGGTCCTCCTGACCTGTTACGGATAATCTGCCAGCCTTGGAGGGTGAAGCGGCCTCCGGCGCTGTGCTGAGACGCATTCTCCCGGGGAGGGCTCTCCAGAGGGGCACGTGACCTTCCATCCCTGGCCGCCTGGGTCCTCATGAGTTCCACGAGGAAGTCCAGTTTTACGTTGAGGGCTTGGAAAGCGTCAGCGCCACCGTTGAGTGGCAACCCTACCGCCGCGGGAGGAGGGGGTAGTTCATCGGCTGGGGTGTTGGCATTGGAGGGAGGGTTTTGTGAGGCCTGAGAGGGGCCTTCTCCCGCCGCCACCATGGCCTTTCCCCTGTCGCCGGCGGACCTCCTCCCTGAACTTCTTCGCACCATACTGGCTCTTTGGTTGTTTCCCACAGACTGCGCAAGATGAAGAGGCGTAATCTCGCGCTGGACCTGAGCTGGGGGATGATCACCGAATAGTAAAATGTAAGAAAGGGAAACGGATCAGGGGGCCCAGGGATGGTTCCCTGGGGGAAACCATCCGATGCCTAAGTTAGTAGAGCAATGGTGGAAGCTATGAAGGGAGGAGGAAAAGAGAGACGCGAGATCCCTCTACACCAAGATGGTGAAGTGGTTCCTGCTCAGGGAATTTTAGGCGTGTCTTGGGCCTTACCTTCCGCGGGAGGGAGTCCCAGGTTTAAATAGTGAGCTAGCCTTATGAGTCCCGTAAGCTGAGAAGTTTTCGGCGGGAGTTACGTCCTCATCATGGGCTCTTTATGTCCTCAAAAACTTCTGCTCATAAAGGACTCTCAACGGCAGCGTGGATAAGCAATCGTCGGTTAAACCCAAGCATGAAGGGTGCCAGCCCTGTCCGGGCAATAGGCATAGCTCGGATGAAGATAGGTCGGAGTGGGCGCTAAGTGCTTGCCTTTATCCCGGTGAGGGGATAGCTCGGGCATGGGTCTTCCTCCGTTCTGACCGACGTTCGGGCCTCCCGAGCCTAAGGGCCGCCGAGGAAGGGATTGATCCCGAGTAATCTTATTAGGCTTTTTATCCTAAGTGGGCCCCTGCGGGGCTATCACTTGGATGAGCTGGGCCTTGTTTGGTCATGACGGACCTAGTTCGGCCGCTCTTAGATGGGCTACAGAAATCCCTCTCTCCATGTACGCTTGTTTAACTCAGCTCACTAATAGTCTAATTGGTTTAGGAAAGAGTTATTTAGAGCAGGAAATAGTAAGAAAAATTCTTCGATCACTAACCTCAGCTTGGCATACCAAAGGCATTGTGGTTGAAGAATCTAGAGATTTGTCAACCACCAAGGTAGAAGAGCTTATAGTATCTCTTATGACCTATGAGATTAACTTGAAGAACAAGAAAATAGAGGTAACTAATTAAGAAGAAGCCTTTGGCTCTAAAGGATGGACCTTGCAATCAAACTACCTCCGAGGAAAGTGAGACTTCTACCAATGAGCAAGATGAGGATCAAGTAGCCATGCTCACTCGTAAGTTTAGAAATTTTCTGAGAAAGGAAGGTAAGGGCTTCATGAAAAGGAAGCCACAAGTAAAGAAAGGTTATAGATCAAATTCTGAAAAATTGAAGAGAACTGACAGAATTATTTGTTATTCTTGCAACAAACCAGGACATGTCAGGACTAAGTGTCACGCCCCGTACTCTATACCGTCGAGGTATTATCCGCTTTGGCCTATCGGCCTCATGGTTTTATCCCTTTTTAACAGTGATCGGCTCCAGAATGAGGGACTTCCCGGGTAGGTCACCCATCCCAGTACTACTCCCCATTAAGCACGCTTAACTTTGGAGTTCTTTCCAAGAACTGAGCTGCTACTTGAAAAGACGCCTCGATGATATAGAGTACAACTTAGCTATATTTGAGGGTGTTACAATCTACCCCTCTTATATAGGCGACGTCCTCATCGCTGGGCACATATAGCACGCAATCAATCCCCCAGGCAGGTAGGACTCTAGAGGTGGCCCCTACAGGCTCAAGAGGTGGCTCCCACTATGTAGCACTTTGCTCCATTGCGGACTCAAGAGGTAGCTCCCATAGCGTAGCACTTTGCCCTGCATGGCACTTAGTTCCCACACTTCCGGCTGGGGTATAGCTCTGATACCATTCTGTCACGCCCCGTACTCTATACCGTCGAGGTATTGTCCGCTTTTGCCTACCGGCCTCACGGTTTTATCCCTTTTTAAGGGTGATCGGCTCCAGAATGGGGGACTTCTCGGGCAGGTCACCCATCCCAGTACTACTCCCCATTAAGCACGCTTAACTTCGGAGTTCTTTACAAGAACTGAGCCGATACTTGAAAAAGCGCCTCGATGATATAGAGTACAACTTAGCTATATTTGAGGGTGTTACACTAAGTGTCTTGAAAAAGTGAAGAAAGCTGCCAAATGGAAAGGGAAAAAGAAGAACGTTATGGTGTCTACATGGAGCAATGAAGAAGAAGATGATGATGAAACAAGCTCTACGTTGAAAGAAAAGGAAGACTTCTGCTTTATGGCCAAGGGAGATGAAGAATCTGAGGTACATTCTCCTTTCGAGCACTTTACTATTAGTGATTGGGAAGAAGCCTACATGGAGCTTATGGATAGGTATGACATGTACAAAAAGGAAAACAAAGACTTGAAAAGGAAAATCAACTCAATTGTGCATGACCATAACATGAATGATAAAACGGTCACCCTTGAATCTGAAATTGAAGATCTAAAGAAAATGATTGAAGATTTGGAAAATGGCAGAAAAGAAATGGCTGACTTGGAAGTTGAAAATGAAGACTTAAGAAATGAAATTGACAATATGAAGCTAAGAATGCAAAGCTATGAAAGCGACAATAAATTGTGTAATGAAAAATATGAGGCCGTCAAACAAGTCAATTCTCAACTTCGTGAAAATATTAAAAATATGCAAAAAGAACTGAATGACAAACAGCAATCTTTGGAAAAGTTTGTAGATGGCCGAGAAAACCTAGATGCATTGCTAGGCACAAAAATGAATTTCAATAAGGAAGGGTTAGGTTTTAATCCCACAAATAAAAGGCAAGTGGGCTTAAAAACTGTTACTTTTGTACCCTCCATAGGCGATTCCACCTCAAACACCAAACCCATCCAAAACCAAGAAAAACCAAATAACAAGGGAAACGAAAAGGTTGAATCAGCTAAAGAGAAAACCCCTGGAACTCCTAAGAAAACTTTTCAAAAAACCCAGACAAGTCGACCCTATTCACAGCCCAGGTCTACACACACTCAGAATAAAAATGGTATAAAAGGTAGTACATGTCGACACTACACACACCCAAGGTCGACACAACCCTGGTCATCACCCAGTCAGGCGGCCAAACACGGCCCATCAGGTCGACACTTAGGTTATAGGAGGTCGACACCTCAACCAGACAGAACACGTTATAAATGTGTAGAACAAGGCACAGGTCGACACTATCTTCAAACAGAAATGATTAATACCATGTCATTCAGAGCACAGGTCGACATGGTCAGGAGGACAGGCCGACACGGTCATATGGTAGACCCTACTATGCCTCATACACACACAGGCCTGGTCAAACTCATTTTTCCATGAACCATAACACCTTCTATCAATTGAAAACAAGCCATTGGAACCAAAAACAACCATTTTCATACATCCATCATAAATCAAAAGGTAAAAAACAAAAGAAGAATTTGAGAATGGAAAATAAGACCAGAAATTTGGCAGCAAGCAAGAAAATCCAAAATGAGAAGAAAATCTGGATTCCAAAGAATATGGTATCTTACTTTGAAGAGTTGAAGAGTTTGATGGGACCCAAATTCTGTTGGGTTCCAAACATTGTCACTTAATTCTTTCTGCAGGAGTGTCTTACAGCCGTGCATAATCGATGGTACCTAGATAGTGGCTGCTCAAGACACATGATTGGGGACAGAACCAAATTCTATCTTCTGGTGGAAAACGAGAGTGGACATGTCACATTTGGAGAGAACAACAATAGAAAAATCATTGGAACAGGTAATGTAGGTAAGAATCTCTCCAATTCTATTGAAAATATCTTGTTGGTTGAAAGTTTGGAATACAACCTGCTTAGTATAAGTCAATTATGTAATATAAAGGTCATAGGATGATATTTGACTCTCATGAATGCAAAATTCTGGAACCAAAATCTGATAAAGTAAAATTTTCTGGTAAGAGAGTCAATAATATATACATGAATGACTTAGATGATCCTGCACATTTAAATCTCTGTCTTGCTGCACCAAAAATTAAACTTACATGGTTATGACATCGTAGACTAGGACATGCTAGCTACAATATCTTACATAAACACATGAAAAATCCAATGGTAAAACGGCTGCCTAAACTCTCCTTTAAGCAAGACAATAAAATGTGTGATGCATGTGCCCTAGGGAAGCAAACAAGAAAATCCTTCAAAACTAGATCAGAAAGTCTATCATCTAAGCCACTTGAACTAATTCATATGAACTTGTTTGGGCCAACAAAAACTGCTAGTGTAAGTGGTAGAAGATATGGATATGTGTTAGTGGATGATTTCTCTAGGTTCACATGGGTATTTTTTCTTACACATAAGAATGATACATTTGATGAGTTTCAGGCACTCTACATGAAGATAAAGCAAGATGGTGAGTTTAAAATTTCTAACATTTAGTCTGACCATGGTGGTGAATTTGACAATGTTAAATTTTATGATTTCTGCAGAGTTGAAGGAATATTACATAGATTTTCATCACCAAGAACCCCTGAAGAAAATGGGATAGTTGAGAGGAGAAACTGAACACTCATAGAGATTGCTAGAACAATGCTTGCTGAACGGGAACTTCTAAGGAAATTTTGGGCTGAAGCGGTAAATACAACATGTTACATCATTAACCGTTCCATGGTAAGGATGCTCACCAAAAAGACTCCTTATGAGTTGCTCAAAGGTAAAAAGCCCTCTCTTACCCACATGAAAGTGTTTGGATCTAAATGTTTTATCCACAACAATGATAAAAGAGGATTGGATAAGTTTGAGCCCAAAAGTGATGAAGGTATATTTCTTGGTTATTCTGATCGATCTAGGGCTTATAGAATTTACAATGTTAAAACTCTAGTTGTGGAAGAATCACCCCATGTCACTTTTAATGAATTCAAATATGATACTAAAAGTGACAAGCTTTTACAGGAAAGATGATGACGATGGGGAATTCTTGACCACAAAAGAAAAGCATGATCTTCCTCAAGAAGAGACAAAAGGAAATGATGACCTAGGAGAATCAAGCAATTCAAGGGATCAAGCTACCGGTGAAGGTAATGATACTACCGATGTCAGAGTTCTTAAAGATCACCCCCTTGAAAATGTCATTGGAAGCTTGAATGATCCACCTAGAACCAGGTCACATTTTAGAATAATTGAAGAACTGGACCAACTTACTCTTGTCAGTCAAATTGAACCAAAAAATGTTGAGGAAGTTTTGAAAGATGAAAACTGGATAAATTCCATGCAAGATGAATTAAACCAGTTTGAAAGAAATAAAGTATGGCATAATCTTCCTAGACCATCATCAAAATCTGTCATAGGTACCAAATGGATCCTTAGGAACAAGCTTAGTGAATATGGCAAGATAATAAGGAATAAGGCCAGATTGGTGGCTCAAGGTTACACTCAAGAATTTGGGTTAGATTTCGAAGAATCCTTTACCCCGGTTGCCAGACTTGAAGCCATTAGGATTTTGCTTGCATTTGCATGTTCACACAAAATAAAATTGTAAGAAATGGATGTGAAGACTGCTCTCCTAAATGGTTTAATAAAAGAGGAAGTTTATGTGGAGCAGCCCCCTGACTTTGAAAGCTCTAATCATAAAGATTATGTGTATAAACTAGACATGGCACTCTATGGCTTGAAGCAAGCACCAAGAGCTTGGTATGATAGACTAAGCTCATTCCTCACCGAGAAAGGGTATACAAGAGGTAAAGTAGATCAAGCACTGTTCACCAAAAGTCAAGGTAAGAACATCTTGATAGTTCAAATTTATGTTGATGATATTGTGTTTGGATCTACAAAATCTGAAATGTGTGAGGAATTTGACAATCTTATGACTAGTGAGTTCGAGATGAGTTTTATGGGTAAAGTTCAATTCTTTCTTAGCTTGTAGGTTAGCCAAAGTGCAGTTGGGTGCTTTATAAGTCAAGCTAAATATATCAATGAGCTGCTGAAAAGGTTTGACGTGACAACTTGTAAGACAATTGCAACTCTTATGGGAACCACTACATCACTGGATGCGGATGAGAGAGGTAAATTGGTGGATGCAAAAACTTATAGAGGTATGATTGGCTCATTGCTTTACTTAACTGCATCTAGACCAGACATCTAGTTTAGTGTATGTCTTTGTGCCAAATTTCAAGCTTGTCTAAGAGAATCCCACTTGATTGCCATCAAGCGTATCCTTAGGTATCTTGCCGGGACTCAAGATTTGGGGTTGTGGTATCCGTCATTTTGTGATCTTTCTCTTATTTCTTATTTAGATGCGGACTACGTTGGATGCAAGCTGGATCGCAAGAGCACTAGTGGCTATTGCCAGTTTCTGGGAGGGTGTTTAGTCTCTTGGGCCTCCAAGAAACAACACTTGGTTGCCCTCTCAACCGCAGAGGTAGAATATGTTACTGCGGGGAGTTGTGGCACCCAAGTGTTATGGATTAAACACAAACTCCAAGACTACTTAGTGGATCTTGGTTGTGTCCCGATTCTATGTGATAACACTAGTGCGATCAATTTTGCTAAGAATCCAGTCCAGCACTCTAGGACAAAGCACATTGAAATTAGGCATCACTTCATTAGAGATGATGCTCTTAAGAAAAATTTTGAACTGTATTTTGTTGATACATTGAACCAAGTTGCTGACATTTTTACCAAGCCCTTATGTAATGACAGGTTTTCAACACTTAAAAGGGAGCTTGGCCTGTGCAGACCTCAAATCAATAAGGATTGAAGTGTTCAATATCTCTCACTATTGTTGTTTGTTAATTGTGTTGAACTGTAATAAAAAGACTGTACAGAAAATCTGATGCATATACCTTTCATATCAATACATGTCTTTATGCATTGGCATGCACGGTTTGATAGGTCCATGTTCATGAGGCATTGCATTGGTTGCTGGCTGGTTTTTGTTTGACCATGGTATATAATATGGTGATTTGTGGAAAGGTAGGTTATGCTTGTCTGAAAGCATTCACCATGCGTGAGGATACACCTCTGCCGAGTACCATGAGTCGATATTGCATTTAGGCCATATTGTCAGGGGGAACAACCTCTATGAACCGTTCTTGCATACATGCTGTCTTCATTTTGTCAACTTTAAAAAGTGTACAACCATTAGCACTCAGTGCTCTGGAACTGGATCTCTCCTTTTATTGAGTCGGGTATTGGTGTCCACACTCAGATAACCACCCGACTTTGGGATATCTGGTCGCATTGCAGCGCTCATTCTCCCACAGGGTTTATTGCGCTATACTTTTCTTTACTCATTGTCTGGGAAGTATGGAAGGCGAGGTGTACCAAGCGTTATGAGGGTAGGACTGTTAGCATGTCTGCGATCTTGCACTCCATCCGATTCAATATTAGGGCAGCATTGGAGAAGACCTCATTTCATTTCTTCCCTTCGAGGCAGCAGTAACTGGATATTTCTAATTACGGCTTCATCATTTGCTACTCTCAGGTGAAGGTGAAGTTGGTTAGATGGATACCGCCCCTCCAAGGGTTGGTTCTCAATGTGGACGGTGCTTGTAAGGGGAACTCGGGACTGTGCGGCGGAGGTGGATGTATCAGGGATAGTGGAGGCAATCTTCTGCTAGGTTTTACTCATTTCTATTGATATGGCAATAGTGTCATTGCAGACATTCAAGCTATGTGTGATGGTGTGAGGTTAGCTAAGGAGCATGGCCTTGTGATTGCTGGCATCTCCACTGATTCTGCGGTACTGGCTCAATCTTTCTTATCAGGGGTTGTTCCTTCTTGGAGGTGTTTGCGCTGGTGGAGAGAGGTTTTCGAATTCCTGGTTCATTCTGGGGTCATCGTTTCCCATGTATATCGCGAAGCTAATAAGCTCGCTGATAGTTTTGAAGTCCCGCGATCAATGACACCCAAGAGGGGGGTGAATTGGGTGATAAAAAATTTTACGAAAACTTTTACCCTTTTTACAAAATATGTGATAAAAAATAATTAGCAAGTGAAAACTAATTAACCAATTCTCTCAAACTTTCCGTTCCCACACGACCATACAACGAAAACAATCAAACCACACAAATAACACACCATGCACATTGGTTTTTAAGGTGGTTCGGATGCAACAACGGCAATCCTACATCCACCCCTCACCAAACCCAGTAAGGCTACACTCGGGGATAAATCCCCAAATGGAGACGACGCTCCAACCACACACGCAGGATGACGCCTGCCCACACACAAGGGGACGCGCCCCAAAACACACACACACACGGAGATGAAGTCTCCAACACAATCCAACAAGCGGATAAACAAGACACACACACGCTACGACAAGTGCAGCACTCCACACACACAAACACTAAGATCTGGATAAATCCACACACACACATGCAGATCTAAGAAGACCTACGCACACACGAATCAAGTATGACACACACACACACACACGACCATAGATCCAACAACGATCCACACACACACGAGTTTGCAGTTTATAAGAAACACAAATCTGAAACTATAAAGCACAAAACACAAACATGAATAAACCACAGTTTAGAAAGCTCCCGATTTAGGCTCCCCCTGAGTGTGTGCTCTGGATGTTCGCGTGGATTCCTTCTTCACTTGAATGGCCTTGTATTTGATGTAGATCTTCTTGCACAGAATACTGTTCACGGCAACAGTACCCTTCCTTCTTCCTTGGATAAATCCATGTATCTTCTTGATGCTTGTGAGCTTGTTCTCTTCCTTTGAGACTGTTGACTTCAAATGGAGCTAGAGTACCTTCAGATGATGCTTGAATGGCTCCTTCTTCCTTGTAGCATCCTTCTTCTTCTTCCCTTGGATCACCTTGAGTTGATGAAGAGGTGTATGGATGTAGCTTTGAACCTTGATTGCTTCTACACCTTCTTGGAGGTAGATGGCTTCAGAAATAGCTTGAATGGGTTGGAGATAGATGAAGAGCTTGCTGCACGAGGTACTGTTCATGGAGCTACAGTACCTCTTCTTCCTCCTTGGACAGCCTCCCCTTTGGATCTCTTGGATAATTACGGTTATGACTCAAATAGGATGTTTTATAACCCTTGGAAGGTCTATGGACAAGCCCTAGACCAGATCCATAAATTCTGGGGGTTTGGTGGCTTTGGTATTAAACAATAGCAAGAGGAGATGCTTCTTTTGAGATGGACAAAAGTCAATATTTTTGGCTTATTGGGGCTGGCGGTCGACCTGCAGAGGCTGGCAGTCGACTGCTACTGAAAGAACTGCTGGCCGTTGGTTTCTGGGAATTCCGATCGACCGCTACTGGGCTGGCAGTCGACCGCCACTGTGAATCCCTGTAGGTGGTGAGCTGCTGGCAGGGGCGGTCGACCGCCCCTGAGCTGGCGGTCGACCGCCAGTTGGGCAGACCCCGGGTTTTCCCGGGTCGGTCCGTTAACCTCTTCAGCTCCGTCGCTTAAGTCCTTTACTAGCCCGTTCATGTCTGTGGCATCACCCTTGACAGTTTAGAAGGTGTCAATTGAGTCTTTGACCTTGTGGATTTTTACTGAGTGTTTTGACCAATGGTTCTTGACAGTAAATGACATATACCACCTGTTTTAGATTGTAGAGGAGCAGGGTGCTCATCCACATGTTTGGTTCACCAGGTGACTGCCATGTGTTTGATCCTGCAAGCAAGATAGTCAAGGTTAATACCATGCTTATTCCCGTTGAAGAGGTTATGAAACCTCTTGCCTCTTGTAAAACCAACATATGCAAACCAAGGATCAAGACCATGTAACCGTTCCCATTTGCCATCTCAACCATACATAAATAACAAGAGCATGAGCAATCAACCACAAGTTTAGTTATCATCACTTAATCACACATTAAGTTTAGTTGTCATCAAAACCATAACTTAACAATCACAACAATCATCAAAACCATAACTCAACAATCTCCCCCTTTTTGATGATGACAAACTTATTGATGATGACAAACTTAATGATAAACTTATTAATGGTCATACAACATAGTGGATACAACAGAATGGCACATATATTCGTCTCCCCCTGTCACACGCAATCATCAATTTTTCTCCCCCTTTGACATAATCAAAACGCGGGATAATGCAACTCTTTCTCCCACAATAGCAGTATCAAGCGAGCTGGAAGGAGCCAAATATGGAAGAACAAGATTAACTCCCTTTTAAACAGCAATAGCCCATCATATCAAATCAGAAGAAGCAAGGGCAAATCATAGACGAGCAAAGTAATATGATGCTAATCAGAAGAAACCAATTGGTGATTATTCTCACAAATCAATATGATACCATCCAAAGTAAATACAGTCAAGCATGTATTGATACCAATTGAACGTGGTGATTGGCCTCAAGGATATGAACTAGTGGAGGATGATGTGCACAGGATGAGGTGTTCAGCAGAAAAGTATTCAAAATCTAGATCCCATGGCAGATTTTCACAACAAACTAGAGCAGGAGGACATATCAAAAGGATTTTCTTTGATTTCCAAATTTCCAAATTTTTATATTTTAGTTTGAAATGCATAAAATGCAACATATGCAAGTGATGACATGTGGGATGATTAAGAGCCATCAAACCAATACGTATATATACATGCAACACAGCTCCCCCGTACTTATATAAGAAGGGAATGGGTATAAGAAAGATGCAAGAGAGTCATGACAATCGGAATGCACATGTGTAGCACATGGGAAATTGTGCAATCATATAGGAGATTCATGTAATTGCTAAAGCATTCGATCAATTTTCTGAATCCATAATGAATCAAATTTCCAGATGTGTAAGTGAGTAACATGAAAAATGATAGTTGCAATATGAATATTCAGATTTTCAAAGTAACACAAGGAGACATTTTACAGATAGCACTTCAATTTAAGAACAACGTATTGGAGGCTACGCTCTATCACAAAGAGTTTTCACTATCATTTTTCAACTCAACCATTCTCACAGATAGTCAGAATTTTTCAAGAGTGGTCAGGTTCAAATAATTCCTTTTTACGCGAGTAGACGCATGGAGCTCATGCCAGAATTCTCGGTTACTCAGAATACAGAACCATTTCACCTCATTATGAACAGAGATACTAGTCAATACTTTTCAGATATGAAGCACATCACGTCTCAGGTGACATGTGCCCAGTTTACTCAGTGAGACCGAGCATTGCTCTATCTTTCATTTTCATTTCAGATTTTTCAATAAAGATAGGTAGACAGCTTTTTCCTCAACTGTCTCTTCAACATACATGCAGCAAGTTTAACATCTTGAGAGTGTTAAAAAGAAATTCATATATCCTTATCTTTAACACTCATTGTCACATTTTGTGCATAAAGTGTACGAATTTGATTCAGTATGTATACCAAAAATATCATGAACTCATAACAAGGTAGCTCCCCCTAAATAGATGCACTTATGAAATAAGAACTCCCCCAGAGTGTACGACATGAAACACTCCAATAATGACTCAAATGTAACATTATTTATCAAGAAGACATAAGGCCATAGAAATGACAAGGATGGGGGTGGATAACATATAATTAGCAAGCAAGCATGCAGAGGGAATATATGCAACATGCAATGCAAATATGCAGCTGATACCAAATAAATGGATACTGATTAAATGCAGCTAATGCATGAGTCCTGATGCAATGCAACCCTTGATCATATAGTAGTGGAATGGAAATGCAATATGCCAAGACAAAATACAATGTAGTGCAAAGCTTCTGATATCAAATGAATGAGCTAACTACAGTTAATGCATGAATTCTAATGCACCGCAAAATTAACATGGGTGCAAAGTGTGAGTTTTTAGTTTTTTATTTGAGTGAACTAAATGTACCTAATGCATTGGATTCAGATACATGTAACCTATAATTGTATAAGAATGGAAGACAGGATGTAAAAAAAAGATGAGAGCTTTGATTTTCAAGCTAGTATGGCAAAACTCTCATTGAAATCATCCACATTCTATTCATGAATCATCAAATATTTTTTTATGACATGACCTTTATGAATAAGGGTTCATAAATGATTAAAATTAAGCAATGCAACCCAATTTTCAGAATTGTTCAAAATCAGATTTTTAAAGGTCATTCACAAGTGTTGAAATGCGAATTCATCTAAAAGTCAAATGTATGAATCATTTGATTACAAACATATTTTCAAGTTACATAGCTCAGCTCAAGGATTCATTCACAAATCAACCAATCACAATTTTCAAGATCTGGTACGAGGCGGAGATTTTAGTCCGAAGACCCAGCTCAACGCATACGGAATGCTTCCAAGTGGACATGATCCACTCTTCCACAGAAGCCATTTGATATACCAGATATGCAATTCAATTCAAGTGTGATCATGCAATTCAAATTGAGACTATTCAATATGCAACCACTTCATACACATCTTTCAAGATTTTCAATTTTATTCAATCAATTAGGCACATTCATCACAACATGCCAGTAAATGACAATTCAAGTTTTTAGAATCAATACCTGTCACTTGAGAGTGTCACCAAGTGACAAAGACGGCAATTGCATGAATTGACAAGGTTGAATTACCTTAGTTCAGGAGACAAGATTGGAAACCTTCAATCACTAAAATCACCAACCTCGCGAGGGTTGATATTTCAGCTTTTACTTTCTTACCTTTGCCTTGAGAATCTATTTTCTTCCTAGCCTTTCACCTGATTTGCCTTGGGTACTTACTTCAACACGTACAAGACTTTCACCACATTGTACTTGAGTCAATCCTGGAAGTTGTTCTACACAAAGTAGCCCATCTTCTTGTAGCAACTTGAGAGGGTTCTCATCATTTTCATCCTTACAAGGTATTCTTCCAGTTGATTCAAGCTTAGCCCATCATCATTTGGATTTTGGGAGTATAATCTGCATCCAAAGACAGAAAGGTTTGGTTTGTCAATTTCAATTCAAATTTATTAATAATGACATGACAAATAATTTTAACAACCAACACCCCTAGACAGCTCTAGATGCAATGCATGACTCATGTGTGAACCTAAATGTTAAGCCCATATGACGAATGTGATTGCTCCCCCTTAGTGTGTGTATGAATGTAAGATGTTCAGTAACAATCCAATGCCATATGCAGCCTTTTAAGTAAATGACTCATAGTACCAGGCGAAGAACTTAAATCCGAAGATCACCTCACGTATAGTGATAGTTTCCAGACAGGCTTAACCTGCCCTTCCACATGTCACCATTTGATATACTATGTAATCATGGATGACGAAGGCAGGAGGATTGCAATGCATTATGGCATGAATACATAATGTTCAACCTTTCCATGATAGAGTATCAAAGTGTATGCCAACTCAATATATGTAGTGAAAATATGATCTGAAGAAACTTTAAGCTCTCCTACAACAAGATGCTATATGACAAGTAATATACACACAGATATGCAAACAACTATAGATGGAGTGCATGTACAGATATGTGCATTATCACAAGACTATTCAGCACAATATGAATCAAACCATGACACAATTACTGAAGAGAGTGAAAGGGATATCACCTGAGTTTCCAAATTTTCGTTTTTGATTTTTCTTCCAACCTGACTTATGCCGCTTGACCCGTGTGCCTTACCTTCTTGATGAAAACAAATTTCATACTTTACATTCCCAAGGCACACCTGCAAAACAGATTTCTCATTTGACCTTCTTAGGTACCCAAATCCTTTTGGGTCATTGTGGGTTAGCAGCAACATGGGCATGTGATTTTCAACTTTTGACAACATTCAAATAATCATTTTTCTACAGAAAACAATCATGCTTAACATTCCCAAATTTGTCAAAGTGAGGGTAGAAGTCACGTGGCATCATATTCTTCCTTCTCATGGGTTCTACTGATTTGTGTGTGTGAGCATGATGTGTTGAGTGGGAGTTCTTTCTCTTCAACAAGAACCAGCAATGTGAAGTCGTATGACCCCATTTACCACAATGATTACAATGCATGGAAGATTTTGTGGTGAAAGCTCTCTTTGCATTTTTCAAAACAGCTTGGTTTCTACATGCTCTCAAGTCATCATTCTTCATAGTGAAACAATCATGCATCATGTGTCCAAGTTTTCCACAGTAAAGACAAGACATGTTTTGTTTGTTGGATGCATGGGATTTCGCTTGAAAGTTTTTAGCATGCACATTTTGAACGTTCACACTGTTTCTCAGATTGGCTTGAGTTCTTGGCACAATGGGTTGCTGGGAGTTAGATTTAGAGGTGCTGGGTGTACATGTGCTATGAACAAATGAAGTGTATAACTTGCTTTCAAATTTTTTCTTGTTCACAGGATTAAACCCCAGCCCTTCTCTTTGAAAGTTCACTTTCATCCCCAACAATTTGTCCAAATTTTCTTGACCATTCACAAATCTAAACAGTGAAGCATTCAAATCAAGGATTTCAGATTCAAGAGATGCAACGTGCAATTCATAGGAAACCATCTTATTTTCACACGAATTGACTTGTTCATGTAAAGTAGAATTGATCATTTTATGAGTTTCAATTTCTTGCAACAAAGCATGCACTTTTTCAGATTGATCAATATTCATAGATTTTCCTTTTTCAAAAATAAGCAATCTTTCAGAAATGGTTCTATTCAATTCCTTCAGTTTCTCATTTTCTATTTGAAGATTTTTATCATGAGCAAACTCATTTTGACCATTGTTCATAAGACTTACTCTCTCTCTCAGCTCTTTATTTTCATTTCTCAAAAAAGAAATTTGATCATTATGAATTTCAATGTCGAACACATGACCATCAATCAATTCCTTCAAGTGTGAGCATTCTTTACATGGAGAATCACATTTATTTTATCCAACATTCTTTTTCAATTTTTTATTTTCAGACTTAACCTTCTCGTATTTATCAGCAAACTCATCATATGCAATCAATAACTCCTCATAGCTAAATTCATCTTCATTATCAGAATCAGAATTTACCTTTGAGCTTGATTCAACTTGCTGATCACTCCCTTGATCACTCGTGCCTGCCACAAGACATTGATCTTCATGCTCTTCCCGGACTTTGGTTAAGCCAACCAAGATATCCTTCGCGGATCTGCAATGGGAGACAAAAGGGAAATGATTAGAATCAACTGCATCAATAAGCAATTTTAGAACCAAACAATTTTGATCATGTTTGAGCTTAGAATCTACGGTCCAGACAGATTTATCTTTAGGCAACTCATAAGGACCATGTGAGATAAGCTTCCATAGCTTAGGATCATATGAGTTGACTAGACTGCACATCCTTCCTAACCACAAATCAAAATTACAACCATCAAACACCGGTGGAGAATTCAAAGTGTACATAATGGTAGTTATTGATCTGGATCACTCTAGATCGTTAGATCTTTGAAATTAGAGTCTTGGCTCTGATACCAATTGAAGTCCCGCGATCAATGACACCCAAGAGGGGGGTGAATTAGGTGATAACAAATTTTACGAAAACTTTTACCCTTTTTACAAAATATGTGATAAACAATAATTAGCAAATGAAAACTAATTAACCAATTCTCTCAAACTTTCCGTTCCCACATGACCATACAACGAAAACAATCAAACCACACAAATAACACACAATGCACAGCAGTTTTTAAGGTGGTTCGGATGCAACGACCGTAATCCTACGTCCACCCCTCACCAAATCCGGTGAGGCTACACTCGGGGATAAATCTCCAAACGGAGACGACGCTCCAACCACACACGCAGGACGACGCCTACCCACACACAAGGAGACACGCCTCAAAACACACACACACACACGGAGACGAAGTCTCCAACACGATCCAACAAGCTGATCAACAAGACATACACACGATGCGACAAGTGCAGCACTCCACACACACAAACACTAAGATCTGGATAAATCCACACACACACGTAGATCTAAGAAGACCTATGCACACACGAATCAAGTACGACACACACACACACGACCACAGATCCAACAATGATCCACACACACACGAGTTTGCAGTTTATAAGAAACACAAATCTGAAACTATAAAGCACAAAACACAAACATGAATAAACCACAGTTTAGAAAGCTCCCGATTTAGGCTCCCCCTGAGTGTGTGCTCTGGATGTTCGCGTTGATTCCTTCTTCACTTGAATATCTTGAGACTCAACTTGAATGGCCTTGTATTTGATGTACATCTTCTTGCACAGAGTACTGTTCACGGCTACAGTACCCTTCCTTCTTCCTTGGACAAATCCATGTATCTTCTTGATGCTTGTGAGCTTGTTCTCTTCCTTTGAGACTACTAACTTCAAATGGAGCTAGAGTACCTTCAGATGATGCTTGAATGGCTCCTTCTTCCTTGTAGCATCCTTCTTCTTCTTCCCTTGGATCACCTTGAGTTGATGAAGAGGTGTATGGATGTAGCTTTGAACCTTGATTACTTCTACACCTTCTTGGAGGTAGATGGCTTCAGAAATACCTTGAATGGGTTGGAGATAGATGAAGAGCTTGATGCACGAGGTACTGTTCACGGAGCTACAGTACCTCTTCTTCCTCCTTGGACAGCCTCCCCTTTGGATCTCCTAGATAATTAGGGTTATGACTCAAATAGGATGTTTTATAACCCTTGGAAGGTCTATGGACAAGCCCTAGACCAGATCCACAAATTCTGGAGGGTTTGGTGGCTTTGGGATTAAACAATAGCAAGAGGAGATGCTTCTTTCGAGATGGACAAAAGTCAATATTTTTGGCTTATCGGGGCTGGCGGTCGACCTACAGAGGCTGGCGGTCGACCGCTACTGAGAGAACTGCTGGACGTTGGTTTCTGGGAATTCCGGTTGACCGCTACTGGGCTGGCGATCGACCGCCACTGTGAATCCCTGTAGGCGTTGACCTGCTGGCAGGGGCGTTCGACCGCCCCTGAGCTGGCGGTCGACCGCCAGCTGCGCAGACCCCGAGTTTTCCTGCGTCGGTCTGTTAACCTCTTCAGCTCCATCGCTTAAGTCCTTTAACAGCCCATTCATGTCTGTGGCATCACCCTTGACAGTTTAGAAGGTGTCAACTGAGTCTTTGACCTTACGGATTTTTATTGAGTGTTTTGACCAATGGTTCTTGACAGTAAATGACATATACCACTTGTTTTAGATTGTAGAGGAGCAGGGTGCTCATCCACATGTTTGGTTCACCAGGTGACTGCCATGTGTTTGATCCTGCAAGCAAGATAGTCAAGGTTAATACCATGCTTGTTCCCGTTGAAGAGGTTATGAAACCTCTTGCCTCTTGTAAAACCAACATATGCAAACCAAGGATCAAGACCATGTAACCGTTCCCATTTGCCATCTCAACCATACATAAATAACAAGAGCATGAGCAATCAACCACAAGTTTAGTTATCATCACTTAATCACACATTAAGTTTAGTTATCATCAAAACCATAACTTAACAATCACAACAATCATCAAAATCATAACTCAACAAGTTTAGCTTCCTATGCCTGTCATGTTCAGGACAATAAGGTGTTTCTTTCTTCTAAAGATATTCCTAGAAGTAGCTTTGGTGCTCTTGTCACAGACCGCCTAGGACTGGCGTCCCTTAGAGTGTAGATGGTTGCTAGGCCTGCGGGTCTATTCAGGGGTATGCCACGTTGATCTTGTATTCTTATATTTTAATTAATAATATTTTACCTCCTAGGTGTGTAGTGGTGGAGTGATTAACTTACCTCCTCCCTGAGGGGGTGAGCACTCTCCTGCTCCCCTTTGAGGCATGTTATTAAAAAAAAGTGTACAACCATTAGCATGACCTTCTAAATCATGTTTTGATATCCTGCTGATGATCAGGTCGACCCTAGCACCACTCAGGTCGACCTCTCGGTGGCACTCAGGTTGACCTTAGACCTACTCAGGTCGACCTCGTAGGTTACTCGTGCTTGGAAACTACTCTCTGGTTGAGCTCATTACATATCCTCAGGGGGAGTGTTAACTACTCATTCTCTTCACTTGATAATCATGCTTATCTGAAAAACTCATTGAGTCAGTTGTTGCTGCTGCTGAGTCTGGCTATTCTAGTTACTTTTTTAAAAATATGAAATTCAAGTGTTTCCAATCTGGGTACCATGATCATAAAATCTGAGTGGAATTCAAAGTAAAAATCTTCTATTATATGACCTTGTGCTTGTCCATCCTATAAAGCTGGTTCAGGTTTAATGACTTCACTGAGTTTTGAGACAAATGTTATGAAATCATCTGTGTTCAATTTTTTTAATAGACCTTAACCAGTGTATGCATGTTGTGTCCTGAATGACTCTTTCTGAAATCTGAAAATTCTAATTTCAAGACAACCTTGGTTGAGATACTGAAACTAAGTATTGTCTTTAAACATCATGAATAGCTGGAATTCTTAAATGCTAAATTTTGTCAGAGCAATGACGTTGGTTCACTGAGAAACCATGTCCCTTGTCGAAGAAGACAAGTGGGCTGTGTCATGAGGTGTCTTTGTTAACTCTGCAGTAAGTTGAAGAAAAATCTAAGACAGAGCAATGGCACAGTTGCTGAGAAATATGTCCCCTCATCAAAGAAATGAGGTCAGACAAGTCATGAGGTGACAATGCTATCTCTGTTCAATTTGAGACATGATAGTCAGTCACACCAAGTACCTAGGGATACTGGCATCTAAACAACGTGTATCCTCAAGATACAAGGCATGACTGGGCTTAATTGCTCGTAAAAATCTTCTGTGCTCAAAGAAAATTATGAGCTTGATAGCAAAAGATAAAAGAAAAAACTATTGTGACTCTGAATTCCATAAGAACTTCATGAGTGTTTAACCTCAATACTAGTTTGTGTAACTCTCAAAGAAGTCGTTGAATCTGAATAAGGCAAAGGAAGGTTAAACATGGTTTCAACATGCAATTCTAGTTCATTTCTATTAAAACATGCATGCAGATGTTTTTCAAATTCCTTTCATGAACTCTGATATCATTAGATTTGAACCATGCAATTTGAATAAGGATGTATGTCATAAGGTTTGTAGAATGGTCGACTCTGAACATAAATATTCTCTTTGTTATGAGATTAGTATCAGATTGTGAAACTTCTAGCATTTTCAAATCCTCAACTTCTCATACAGGTTGTATTTCTCCAAAATACCTCATTCTCATACCTTCTCTGTCAACTTCTCCTGTCTCTTCTCTCTATTCTCTCCACCATTTCTCATCCCTCTTTTTTGCTAATGTCAAAGGGGGAGAGTTGTTTGCTGAGGCATGAAAGGGGGAGAGTCATTTAAAAGGAAATTAAGGGGATGAATTGTTTTATCTCTTTATGCATGTGCCTTAAAATTGCTTGAACTGGGTCACATTGTCATATAATGACTCACAGTGTTGCCATCATCAAAAAGGGGGAGAATGTTGTGTCCCTGTGCTTTTGATGATCTCTAACACTATGAGTCATTAACATTCTCAACTCTTGACTATTGATATTGTTAATGAAATATCTTTATATTGAAACTCTCATAACAGATAGACCAGAAATTGCAAGAGATGAAGCCCAATGAATGAGCCCAAGCTACATCAATTCAAGTCAATAGCAAGCATTTTGATGACTGGTGTAAAGCTTAGAATATCTGGAAAAATTCCTTGAAAGCAAAGCATCAAGTTTCCCTAGTTAAACAGACTTCAGAAATCTAGAGGAAAAGAGTCGACACCAGGAGTCGACTCCTAATTATCATAGTTTTGTTTGGCTTCAACCAAAGGAAGGGTGTCGACACCCAGAGTCGACACTTTTTGTTTCAAAGCTCTGTTTGACGTCCAAAGTCTCAGTGCATCGATGCAGGGGCTACTCGGCGTCGATGTAGCGAGCCAGCTCATTAGAAGTACCAGGCAGAAGCGTTGATGCACAAGTCTCACCGCATTGATGCAGTGTGACAGCCTGTGAGCATCTCAAGCAAGGGAGTCGATGCACAAGCCACGCTGCATCGACCTCACAACTGCATAAGGCTTTAAGCTGCATCGACCTCATCAACCTTCGGTAGAATTTCTTCATCACTTGCACCGACCTCACCAGCTCAAGTGCCATCATTCCAACGAAAGTCAAAGGGTGGTGTCGACCTGCCTCTCTCAAGAGGTCGACCTGTGACCCTTCCAGAAAGTGTTATAAACGCTCCCTCAGGTTGACCTTAGGCCCTTCCAGAAAGCGTTATAAACGCTCTTCCAATCAGATAGGTCGACCTCACTCCATCATCAGGTCGACCTCATGGCTTTCCAGCAACGGTTGTAAGCGACATTGTCATGCCCCGAGATTTATGCAGCGGAAATAATCGGGAACGTGAACACTCGACATGGTAAGTCTCTTGCAAGCAATATAATCAGAGCGCCAGACAATCACACAAAGTAATTCACTAAAACCTTCATCTTTATTTCATATAAATAACCATCAAAATACATAAGATCTTTGACTCTTAACATTCTTACACCGTATACTCAAGAAAACAAAAATTTACATAATGACTTGGCTAGACATTAGAAAATTAAGGCTTCTCTCGTCCATATAACCTTCAATCGCTCTCGGACCCGCTACTTGTATAATCCGAATCTGATTCACTAGCCCTTCCTAAAATATTGAGAAAATAGGTAATGAGCACACTTGTCCAGTAGGTATCTTCGTATCAACATGAAGGTGAGTTTAAGTGATTAGCATTTTAGCTCTAGAGAATAAGATAAATCATGCAAATACGGTAAAACATGTGAATAAAACCAAAGTAACAAGATATGATCATGATGAGATACAAGAATATGATTGATCAAGTTTATAACAAGAATGTAAATTTAGCCTTTCCATGAACAAGAATGCAAAAATATTGTACTTTTCATAACCATGGAGGCTATGCACTAGAAAGTCATGTAACACGTAAGAAAGTACTTTTTGCTTAATAGCAAGTACTTCGTGAATTTACGTGGATCTTTATTCATGTCCGTGGATTTTTACTTATTTATAAAGAAAGTACTCCCAGCGCAATGCGACGTCAGTAGCATCATACCCCATAGTTTATAGTATGTTTCCGATAATCAGCCGAGGGGACTAGCAAAGACCTCTTGAACACAATCAGTGCTTGAACTGCATCTTCAAGTATAAATCAAGCTACTTCCACGATTATAACAGTAATGTGGCCAATAATGTACAAGTTCAACAACAATTCCATGATAAGGTAACCAAGGTATAGAATGTACCAATAATCGATCATGAGAATTCAAGAAATACATTATTAACTAGGTTATGCTATGAAGAAAACTCGACAGCATAACGGTACATTCTTTATTTCCATAATTTATTAATGACTTATTTGAATCAAGATAAGTTCTAGATAATTAATGGATCATCTAGGATCATATGATACTCAACCCAAAGGTAAAACCATGGGTTAAACACAATTAGATTTGATGAAAAAGAAGCTGGAACCATGCGGTCTAGGTCCGGGCCGCTAGGTGTCACTGGCGGTCATTCATTAGGCCGCTAAGGTCTAGAGCTTCATTAAAACACTGGTAAAAGTGCTCTCTAGATAATAGGGTTTTAATGGTACAACCCGCTCGACGTCCAAGTGGGAATCCCAGGCTCGCGAGGACTTATGGAGGCCTTGAAACGAGATTACCTAGTCCGTTGGAAGGAATATCCAATGGAGAGATTTTCAAGTCCAAGAAAAATGTGCCTATAAGTGCAATATGTAACTAATGACAATATACCGGGATATGTGTCATGTACTTAAGAAAATGACTCTGAGATAAGAGAGATCATGATAAAATAGTGATCAAATAAGTCCATAAACCTTCTGAAAACGTGCCTATAAATACAAGAGTATAAGTTTTTGGCCATAAAAATAACATAGGTTAAAAATAATCCCAAGTACATAAAGAACATGAAATCTCCTGGAGTACAACTAGTTATAAAAAAAATAACACTTGAAACAGGAGTAATAATCTTCTTAACTAAGCTTAGCGTATACTAATTTGGGCTAATCTGTAATATGTTTCGGGTTAACAATATTACAGAAATCAGAAAACTCAAACGGTCTAGTGGATGACCGTTTCATGGGTGCTAACGGTCTGTCGTAAGACCGCTAAAGGTTTCTGGCGGTCTAATGGATGACCGTTTCTTCCTATATTACAGACAGATCCAAAACCAAAGTTCGGACCTAATCTATAGCCAAGAAAGGTGTGAAGTCATGCTAGAGCAGGATATGTAAAACATGCTGCAAGGGTATAACATCATAAAGATGCAGGGATTTTGCATAGATTTTAGCTAAGATCATTATCTTTGTAAGTAGTGTTTGGAATGACACATGCTTCATAACCTACATGCGCACTGATACCAAATCATTAAATACGACATGTACCATGCATGAAATTTCGTGAAACAAGAGGGCTTTTACCCCTAACATTAAGTTTAAGCCTTTCATGAGATAACCTACCTTTGTTTTGGGCTTTAGTCTTTGAATTTAGGGCTGGAAGTTAACCCTAATTTTCTACTCGTCCTGAACCGAAGTAGTAAATTCTTGCCCCTCTATCTCCCAATTCTCTTGACCTAAAGATGTGAAATTTGGAGGGTAAGAAGAGGGTACTAAAAAGAACAAATCGTTCTAAAGAACCTCTATCTAATTATCTTGTTTAGGGCTTCTATTTTCCTGATCTTCCTGGGTCGGTCATACAATTCCCTGAGTTTCTTTCACCGAACCAGCATCTTTGCAGGCTTCTATCTCCCTATAGGCTTGATCTCCTAGAATGAAATTTTTAGGAAAGTTAGATCTAACTAAAATGAAAAAATTCTTAGAAGATACTTACCTCTAATTCGACTTCTTTACCTTATTTCCATGCGAGCCAAAAGTAAGGGTCACGCTGGTTGGTTCTGGGGGCTATTTATAGGGTTTAGCTAGGGTTTCTTGGATTAGAACGATTCTAGAGTCCTAATTAGGTATTAGATTGATCTCTGAGAGTTCCAAGCCTGATTATACTTCTATCCACTTCGATTTTTGGGAGTTTGGATGCTAAAAATCCAACCTTTTTATACTTTCTTTTATTCACGGAATCTAAACAGCTTAGCGGTCATTTGGGAGACCATTTTCTAGTGGTTGGCGGTCTCGCGATAGACCGTTTTCGGTTTTGGGCGCCGAATTTGAAATCAGTTCAAACTCTTGTATTATTATCCACCTCTTTATCCTATAATTTTCCTACTTATCTCCTTAATTCCATAAATACATAAATTACAAGCTTCTAGAACATGGGCCAAAGTTTAAAATTACAATTTTGGCCAATTGCATGTGTCAAAATGGGCCTAATCCTCTTGGATTAGTATAAGGCCTAAATCATAAGTTTTAATTTACCATAATTCAATTAATAGCCCATTTAAATTATTAATACTTATGTTTTTAATCCCAAAAAATTCTTAGAAAATCCTCAGACGTTACACCCTCCCCCACTTAAAAGAATTTGGTCCCCAAATTCCTTATAATAAGATTTGCTAAGGAGAGTGTACTTACATTCAAATATCTCAGGAAATCTTTTGTGCATGGCTTCTTCGGTTTCCCATGTTGCTTCATGTGGCCATGACTTGGTCCATTGGATCTTGACCATAGGAATAGTATTATTCCGAAGTTGACGCACTTCTAGTTCAATGATCTTTATTGGCTTTTGTTCGTACGTCAAGTCCTTTTGAATTTTCAAGTTGTCATAAGTTATGACATGGAAAGGATCTGGAACATATCTTTTGAGTATTGAGATGTGAAATACATCATGAACTCCTGATAATTGAGGGGGCAAAACTATTCGATACGTGACTTCACCCACCCTGTCGAGAATTTCGAAGGGGCCAATGAATCTTGGAGTAAGCTTGCCTTTGATATCGAATCTTCGAATACCTTGACCTTGAGAAACCTTAAGAAATACATGGTCTCCTACTTGAAATTCCAGGTCGCGCCTTCGATTATCAGCATATGATTTCTGTCTATCTTGAGCCATCTAGAGTCTTTCCCGAATAAGTTTTATCTTCTCGGTAGTATCCCTGATGATATCGAGACCGAGAAATTGCCTTTCTCCTACTTCACTCCAACAAATAGGTGAACAACAGCTTCTTCCATATAGAGCCTCGAATGGTGCCATTTGTATGCTAGCTTTGTAGCAATTATTGTATGAAAATTCCACTAGAGGTAAATGGCCATGCCAACTCCCTCCAAAATCAATAGCACAAGCTTTGAGCATATCCTCCACCACCTGATTTGTCCTTTCAGTTTGACCATCAATTTGTGGATGGAACGTAGTGCTGAAGTTGAGTCGGGTTCCTAATGAATGTTGAAGACCGTTCCAGAATTGTGATGTAAACTGAGGGTCTCGATCAGATATAATGGTAACAGGGACACCATGTAATTTGATAATTTCTCTCATATATAGTGCCGCTAATACATCCACAGACCATCGACTTTTAATTGGTAGAAATTGTACAGATTTAGTCAATCGGTCTATGATCACCCATATGCCATCATGTCCACCTCTTGTCTTAGGTAAACCCATGATGAAATCCATCCCTATACTTTCCCATTTCCACTCGGGAATATTCAAGGGGTGTAATTTCTCAGCAGGCTTTAAATGTTCTGCCTTTACTTGCGGACAAGTGAGACAGCGAGATACAAAGTCTGCTACTTCTTTTTTCATGTTGGGCCACCAGAAGCTTCTTTTCAAATCTTGATACATCTTAGTAGCACCAGGGTGAATAGCATACTATGACTTATGAGCCTCTTCCATGATCAATTTCTAGGTGTCGGCATGATTCAGCACACAGATTCGATCCTTAAATTATAGTCTTCCATCATTTGTGATAGAGAATTCCGTCATGTGATCAATATTATCCTTGATTTCCATCAATGTAGGGTCATTTTCTTGCAATTTGACTATATCTTCAATCAATGTAGGTTGAGATCTTATATTGGCAATCATACATCCTTCTCTATCAATATCAAGATGTAAGTGAGAAAAATCCTCAATAAGACATATCATACCTTTTCTTAGGCTTGCTAATGTTGCCATTGATCTTCTGCTAAGAGCGTCAGCTACTGCATTGGCTTTGCATGGATGATACTAGATAGAAAAATCGAAGTCTTTGAGATACGCCAACCATCTGCGTTGTCGCATATTTAATTCCTTCTGGGTGAAGAGATATTTTAGACTTTTATGATCTGAAAATATAGTGAATTTCTCCCCATAAAGGTAATGCCGCCAAATTTTTCAGGTGAATATAATAGGTGCCAATTCCAGATCATGCACAGGGTAGTTTTCTTCATGACGCTTCAACTATCTTGATGAACAGCAAATCACCTTTCCATTTTACATAAGAACGCATCCTAGGCCAATGCCATATGCATCCGTATAAACTTCAAAACCCCCACCTTCAATGGGCAATGCCAAAATAGGGGATGTAGTAAGGTGATCTTTAAGAGTTAGAAAACTCTCTTCGTAATCTTTTGACCATATAACAGGGTTCTCCTTTTTAGTGACTCTAGTCAAAGAGATGGCGATCTTAGAGAAGTCTTTAATAAACCTTCTGTAATAACCAGCCAGGCCTAGAAAACTTCTAACTTCTGTCACGGTTGTCGGTTGACTCCAATTCTTAACAGCTTCAACTTTAGAATGATCGATAGCGATACCCTCTATTGAAATAATATGTCCAAGGAAAGAGACCTCCTTTAGCCAGAACTCACACTTGCTAAGCTTTGTGTAAAGTTTGTGCTCTCTTAGTGTTTGCAAGGATATTCTTAAGTGCTCTTCATGTTCCTCCTAAGTTCTGGACTATATAAGAATATTATCAATGAAGATGACCACAAATCGGTCAAGATAAGGTCTCAAGACATTATTCATAAGTTGCATAAATGATGTCAAGGCATTGGTTAACCGGAATGGCATTACAACGACTCGTAGTGGCCATATCGGCTTCGGAAAGCCATCTTGTGTATGTTTTCATTCTGGATTCGGAGCTGATGATAACCTGACCTGAGGTCTATTTTGGAGAAGTATTCTGCTCTCGAAATTTGATCAAAGAGCTCATCGATACGTGACAACGGATATTTGTTTTTGATAGTGAGTTGATTCAGTCACCGGTAATCGATGCATAGCCTGCGAGATCCATCCTTCTTTTGACAAATAAAACTGGTGCACCTGATGGGGGCATCCCTCGCCCCTCCACTTTTTTTGAGGTTCGGATTGCTCATCAGCGTGCGCCATTGTGTTCGTCATAATTTTATGAGTCTAGTCATGTAATTTTTATATTTTATTTGAGTCATCATGTAATTTTCCCTTTATTTGAGTCATGTACCTACGTTAGTAGGTTATCTACTAAAGTCTTGTGTCATTATGTTGGTTTGTTAGGCTATTGGGCCCAACTAATGGGCTAGGCCCAGGGGCGCCCCTCCCTTGGAGTGCTTGGTCAATAGTTGTTTAGTTAGGGTCATTTTCGTCCTAGGAAAAGTCCAATGCCTGTAAATAGGCCCCCACTCCTCTCATATGTAACAACTTTGCATGAATATTGAAATCCAAAATTCCACATCCCTCTAGATCTCTCTCTCATTATCTCTCTCTCTCTCTCTCTCTCTCTCTCTCTCTAAGGGGTCCCCCCTCTCTCTCTCTCCCCTCCCCCAAATTTCAAAATTTTCTCTCTCCTCCCCATTCACCTCTCATTAAGACCCCTCCCCCTTCCCCATACACTCATTTAACTCCCCCCCAACCCCAAGGTGGAATCCTCCAATCCTTGCTCCACCCTCCAACCACCAACTACCCTCTTCCCTTCCCCAAGCACCCTTCCCTCTCCCCCATACAACCCACCACTTCCCTAGGCCATTTGAATTCAAATCAACCTTCCCTCCACAGCCCTAGGGCACCCCCAAGACCCCACCCCTTGCTTAGGGTCGCCCCCCCCCTCTCTCTCTCATCTCCACCATTCTCCCTTGCTCTTCTCCATCACCTCTCCCACCTCCATTGATAGATCCTCCAAGCAGCTGGCCACCTGCAGAAGACCACCTGCTTGCAGAGGTGACTCTGACCACATCCCGGTGAATCTGAAGTCCCAAGAGGCACCGTTGGAAGCGTCTGCCTGTCTTCTTCGCAACGGCGGTGGTTTCATCTCTGTCCGAGCACGCTGTTGCCCGAGAGAGCCTTTCTCCCCCGACTACGTGAATCTTTCCTGGTAGGAGGCCAGAGCCGGAGTGGAAGCTCTTCTACGACGAAGCTATTGGGAATCTGATCGAGAGTTCTTCAGCAAAAGTCTTCTACTTCGAGTCTTCTACCATCCCCAAGAAGCAGAGTTTAAGTTGGAGACCGGACCAGAAAGTTATCAATTTTCTCCCCCGATCGTGCGATTCTGCTACCACTCTATCTACACCAACCCTCCTTCAGTGTTCAGAAGGCACTGGACTACTCCGACCTCATTTGGCATCCCCGTAGTTCAGCTTTGAAGTAGACCCGTCAACGGTTCCAAAGGCTCTGACGGCACCTGATTCCGAGTTTGGGAGCGTTCGTGGAACCCTCTGCTTCCTGCTGTTAGGAACCTGCAGCTGTCAGAACAGAGGACCTGCTACCCTGTTCAAACACCTACCCCGACCAGCACAGGTATCAGAAGAAATATAGAAATTTTGGTGTCTTCCCGGTCCAGCTACGAAGATTTTCCCACTGGTTTCGTCTTCAGCAAAAATCTGGAGTGGCCTGCAGCGTCCGGAGAAGCGACTGTCTGTCCAGAAGCACAGATAGTGGGCAGAATCAACATCAGCGTCCAATTTCATCTTTAGTCGGTCTCACCCCTCCCCGCTTGGCCGACTGAAGGCCCCTCCCTGTGTGGAGGTAGTTTTGGGTGTAATCGCAGTTAACCCCCACCCTAAGATCCCCCTCCTGCGCGAGGTGTAGTTCATGTAATAATTCACTTGCAGGTTTGAAGCTTCATCGACGCGGCGTGCGGGTGCATTCCCACGCCTCCCCGCTCGCCCCCGTCTCCTGCCGGAGTCGGCATCTTCACGCTGGCTAGGTGAGCCTCGGTCCCTCTCTTGGCTGGGTTTCAATTCATTGCTAGCTTAGCATTACCGCCATTGTTCCGTCGGACGGTGAGTGAGAGCTCGACCCTAAGTTGCTAGTGCCGTGAGTGACCACCGCAGGTGAGTTGTGAGTGAACCCTTCATCCCACACCCTTGGTGTGCTGCCCGCCCATGATTTGGGCATCCCAGGCCCATTTGGGGTTCTCCCCAAGCTAGCCAACTATTGGAGCCTCAAGGTCCCGCCTCGGACCCTCTCCAACATCGCCGAGTCGCCATCAGGCACTATTGTGGCCAAGCGAGTGAGCCCGCTAGAGTGAGTCCGCTTCTTAAAATTGAATGCTTACAAAATAGGTCCAAGGGTTGGTGTCACATCAAGTGGTATCAGAGCAAGTTCACAACTTGTCTCTATCAAGTTGGTCCTAGGGCGCGCATATGCATTTAGAGTCTTCCAGTACATCGCTCTTGTCCACTAGTATGGCCACCTCATACCGACCTTACCAATCGGCCCTCTCCATAAGTCCAAACCACCAAGGGATGCCTACCACTAACACACATGACCTCTCTGGCCATGTCAACTACCTCATGAAGGCCTTGACCTATGCCAATGAGCGGCTTGATAACATATCGGGTCGACTCAATCAACTTGGAGAAAATGGGCCCGCCCCAAGTACGGACAATGGAAGGACATGTCCCCCACCTCCAACTTTTGATGGATCTCATATTAATGACTATTTATATTGGGAGGCATCAATGGACCATTACTTTGAGAGGAATCCCATGTCCGAGGATAGGAAGGTTCGATGTGCCAAAATGCAACTAACCAAAAGGGCTCAAACTCATTGGTTGAAAATTGAAGGCTTAAGGATAATTAGAAGGGAAGATCTCATCACCACTTGGGAAAACATGAAGGAACACCTTAGGGCTAGATATGTGTCCCCTTCCTATTCGGATCACCAAAGCCCAAGGAACCCTTCAATTCCTTCACCCCCTAAAAAGGACACACCTCCCAAAACCAATCAAACCAAGCCCCCACACCCACCCCACCTTCCTCTTCCAACCCCAATCTTACCCCAACCTAGGCCACCACTACTCCCAACCCCACTCCAAGTCCGACCTCGTTCACCACCCCGGATGCACCATGCCCCGATCATCATCACCCCACCCACAAAGTACCTACCCACCTCCTTGGTAGAAGAACCCATAATCCTAACACCCGACCCCATAGTGGTGAACACCCCGGATCCAATCCCCACTTTGAAAGAAACACATGCCCAAGATGAGGACAAAGCTTTGCATTATGATCTTAACTCTATGCCCTCTCCTCTAGTAGGGAGTGAACTCATCATAAGTGGGTCCTTGGCTAGATGGTTAAAAGAGGGCCCAGCTCACCCGATCATGGCCTACCCATCCTTGGAGCAACACCTCCCCATAGTGCCCTTCAACTCCTATCGCACCACCATCCAATCATCTTATCAAGTGGAGACACTAAGGGACCTTCTCAAGGGCTTAGCATGGCAATTAGAGTTGACTGGCATGTTGACCCCCATGACCGAACAACCTAGGAGCCTTAACCTCCTACACCTATGTGTTGGGTCTATCACCTCAATGTGCACCATTGGTTGCTACACTAGTGACCTTCTATTATTCCTCCCCACACCCGATGAGCCCGACCTTCTCCTCAAATTGGAGCTTCATATCTCGGGTAGAAAGCCAAGCCCTCCCCTCATGGTCGATCTACCTCCCAAGAGCTTCGGCCAAATTACTTCATTAGAGGAGGATGACCCACCTTGTATGGACCTTGTGGACATAGAGTTCCTTCTTCTGGGAAGCCCAATCCATGACCCCTTTGATCCCTTCCAATGGGAGCCTAGTTACCCATGTGACCCACCCACCTTACCCACAATCCACCCTTCTCTACCCCAACAAACCATGTTGGACCAAAACCACCACTTCCAAGACTCGGGCCCCACAAAGGGAACCATCGCCATAAACAACATATGCCTAGGAAACAAGGAAGAGCTCCTCGCCATAATGCCCACCTTCTTAGATCCCTTTGATCCATACGAGTGGAAGCTCAAGAGTCACCCCACACCCATGCACATGGAAGTCATCTCTAGGATAGGAGTGCATAAGTCTTGGCACAACACACCACTTGGCATGATTAGAAAATCGGGTCCATTCATTCACATCACCCACATGTCAAGTAGGAAGCATGAGTGGCCCCTATTTAGGTGTAACGGTCCTCCCCAATTCACCATTGGTCTTGTGTATGCTAGGAACCTACATGGGTGTCCGGGTCCTCCAACATTCATCACACTCACTCATAAGAGGGACACCTATGGATGCCCCGGTCCTCCCAAATCATTCAAAGTCTTCATAACATCAATGCATGATAGGTCTATATGTGGTTGCCCTGGACCACCTTTGCATACCATACATTGTCCACTCACACCGCATCATAGTGCATGGCATATGCATCCAAGCAAGTATCAAGCAACAAGCGGTGAGATTCACAACAAGCGGGCAAAAACTCATGGGCGCCACTTGGAATTCCAAGTTGGTAACTTGATGATGATGACTTTGGAGTGGCTCTGCCCTAGGGTCACCTCCAATTTGAGGGCACAAGGACTTGGACCTTGCCAAGTTCCGAGTGATTTTGACAATCCGACTTGCGGGTTGGACTTACCGATGGGTTTTGGGATTCACCCCATTTCTCATGTGGCGGATCCGGCACCCTCTAAGGGCACCGCGATGGATCCTAGTGAGTGCCTTGAGCTTACACCTATCCTTGCGAGAGACACCCTCGGAGTGCCACCACAAATTAGCCTGAGAGCCCGATGTGAGCACACAGCGGCAATACTAGGCAAGCAATATCCCATCGCCAGCATGAGGGTGTGTCCGAGCCACTTTGATGAGCTGAAGCGCCCTTCTCCGGCTATGAGCGAAGGTTGAGTTTGGAGATCGTGGTTCGCCCGGAGCTACATTTGGTGTACTACTTCCCCGGTGGACCCATACTCGACGGGGTCAAGTTTTCCCCACCCCGGGGGTATGATGGGGGCATCCCTCGCCCCTCCACTTTTTTTGAGGCTCGGATTGCTCATCAACGTGCGCCATTGTGTTCGTCATAATTTTATGAGTCTAGTCATGTAATTTTTATATTTTATTTGAGTCATCATGTAATTTTCCCTTTATTTGAGTCATGTACCTACGTTAGTAGGTTATCTACCAAAGTTTTGTGTCATTATGTTGGTTTGTTAGGCTATTGGGCCCAACTAATGGGCTAGGCCCAGGGGCGCCCCTCCCTTGGAGTGCTTTCAATAGTTGTTTAGTCAGGGTCATTTTTGTCCTAGGAAAAGTCCAATATCTATAAATAGGCCCCCACTCCTCTCATATGTAACAACTTTGCATGAATATTGAAATCCAAAATTCCACATCCCTCTAGATCTCTCTCTCATTATCTCTCTCTCTCTCTCTCTCTCTCTCTCTCTCTCTCTCTCTCTCTCTCTCTCTCTCTCTCTCTAAGGGGTCCCCCCTCTCTCTCTCTCCCCTCCCCCAAATTTCAAAATTTTCTCTCTCCTCCCCATTCACCTCTCATTAAGACCCCTCCCTCTTCCCCATACACTCATTTAACTCCCCCCCCAACCCCAAGGTGGAATCCTCCAATCCTTGCTCCACCCTCCAACCACCAACTACCCTCTTCCCTTCCCCAAGCACCCTTCCCTCTCCCCCATACAACCCACCACTTCCCTAGGCCATTTGAATTCAAATCAACCTTCCCTCCACAGCCCTAGGGCACCCCCAAGACCCCACCCCTTGGTTAGGGTCGCCCCCCTCTCTCTCTCTCTCTCATCTCCACCATTCTCCCTTGCTCTTCTCCATCACCTCTCCCACCTCCATTGATAGATCCTCCAAGCAGCTGGCGACCTGCAGAAGACCACCTGCTTGCAGAGGTGACTCCGATCACATCCCGGTGAATCTGAAGTCCCAAGAGGTACCGTTGGAAGCGTCTGCCTATCTTCTTCGCAACGGCGGTGGTTTCATCTTCGTCCGAGCACGGTGCTGCCCGGGAGAGCCTTTCTCCCCCGACTACGCGAATCTTTCCTGACAGGAGGCTATAGCCAGAGTGGAAGCTCTTCTGCGACGAACCTATTGGGAATCTGATCAAGAGTTCTTCAGCAAAAGTCTTCTACTTCGAGTCCTCTACCATCCCCAAGAAGCAGAGTTTAATTTGAAGACCGGACCATAAAGTTATCAATTTTCTCCCCCAATCATGCGGTTCTGCTACCACTCTGTCTACACCGACCCTCCTTCAGTGTTCAGAAGCCACCGGACTACTCCGACCTCATTTGGCATCCTCGTCAGTTCGGCTTTGAAGCAAACCCATCAACGGTTCCAAAGGCTCTGACGGCACCTGATTCCGAGCTCGGGACCGTTCGTGGAACCCTCTGCTTCCTGCTGTTAGGAACCTACAGCTGTCAGAACAGAGGACCTGCTACCCTGTTCAAACACCTACCCCGACCAGCACAGGTATCAGAAGAAATCCAGAAATTTTTGGTGTCTTCCCGGTCCAGCTACGAAGATTTTCCCACTGGTTTCGTCTTCAGCAAAAATCTGGAGTGGCCGCAGCGTCCGGAGAAGCGACTATCTGTCCAGAAGCACAGATAGTGGGCAGAATCAACATCAGCGTCCAATTTCATCTTTAGTCGGTCTCACCCCTCCCCGCTTGGCCGACTGAAGGCCCCTCCCTGTGTGGAGGTAGTTTTGGGTGTAATCACAGTTAACCCCCACCCTAAGATCCCCCTCCTGCGAGAGGTGTAGTTCATGTAATAATTCACTTGCAGGTTTGAAGCTTCATCGACGCGGCGTGCGGTTGCATTCCCACGCCTCCCCGCTCGCCCCCGTCTCCGGCCGGAGTCAGCATCTTCACGCTGGCTAGGTGAGCCTCGGTCCCTCTCTTGGCTGGGTTTCAATTCATTGCTAGCTTAGCATTACCGCCATTGTTCCGTCGGACGGTGAGTGAGAGCTCGACCCTAAGTTGCTAGTGCCATGAGTGACCACCACAGGTGAGTTGTGAGTGAACCCTACATCCCACACCCTTGGGGTGCTGGCCGCCCATGATTTGGGCATCCCAGGCCCATTTGGGGTTCTCCCCAAGCTAGCCAACTATTGGAGCCTCAAGGTCCCGCCTCGAACCCTCTCCAACATCGCCGAGTCACCATCGGGCACTAGTGTGGCCAAGCGAGTGAGCCCGCTAGAGTGAGTCCGCTTCTTAAAATTGAATGCTTGCAAAATAGGTCCAAGGGTTGGTGTCACATTAGCACCCCAAGGGGATGTGCTAGGTCGAATGAAACCCTTATCTAATAACTCATGAAGTTGTCTCTTCAATTCCTTGAGTTCTGTGGGAGACATCGTGTAGGGAGCTATTGAAACGGGTGCTGCTCCGAGTAGTAATTCAATGGAGAAGTTTACTTCCCTTTCGGGTGGTAAACCCGGTAAATCTGATGGGAATACATCGGGAAACTCATTCACAACGTGAATATCTTCTAAGATGATCCCCTTGGACTCGGTAATGATTATGGAAGCAAAGAAAGCTTCACATCCTTGCAAAATGAGTTTGTAAGCATGAAGAGATGAAATAATAGCAGGATATTTCCTATACTTGATACCAAGGAAGGAAAACCTTGGAAGACCTGGTTTTTGAAAAGAGATAATGTTGTTGCTACAGTTTATATAGGCGTCGTAGTCCACAAGCCAATCTACACCTAAGATAGCATCATAGCCTTGCATGTCAAGGCATACGAGGTTTGTTGGAAGATTATGACCTTCTACCATTACCTCACTATCGGGGTAGTAGGTTGTAAGTTTGGTTCCGGGACCTAATGGTGTAGTGATTGCTAGGTCCGAAGGTAGAGGAACTGATGAAACTGGAAAGGTTTTTGTAAAAGCAGTAGATATAAAGGAATGAGAAGCACCAGTATCAAATAACACAAATGCAAGATGGGAATAGACTTGAATGGTACCTTCCATTAACCTATCATCCTTGGGTGCTTCTTCATCATCCATAATAGCATTAAGACGAGCCTGTCGTTTGCATCCTCCATTGGAAATTTGATCCTTCATGAGGGGGCAATCCGGCATGCGGTGCTCCTGGCTGCCACATCGTAAACACGCGCCGAGACACTTCTAGCATTCTTCGATTAAGTGGTCGAACTTCTCGCAAAAAGTACAAGCCGCCATGACTTGCTTTTCTTCTTCTTTAACCTTCTTGTTCTTATGGTAGCCACTATCATTCCCATTCCAGGATCTCTTCTTGCTTTCATGGGATTTGTAAGGTTCTGTGATACTAAATTTTCCCTTCTTTTCATGCCGATCAGACCTTCGGCTCGGCTCCTCTCCTTTACCTTTAAGTTTTTCAACCTTCTCCAAGATCCTTTCGCATAGATGTGCCCGTTGGACCATCTCCGCATATGTGCGGATGTTCTGAGACCCTAGTTGTTGAATAAAGCCAGGCCTTAAACCATCCATAAATCGGTTAGCTTTCGATAAGTCGGTACTAACCAGATGAGGAGCATAGGGCGCCAGCCTAGAAAACTAGAGTTCATACTCTGCTACTGTCATCATGCCTTGGCATAACGGAGCAAATTCCATAGATTTCCTCTCCTTGACATGTTCAGAGAAGTATTTTGCTCGGAAGAGGGTGAGGAATCAATCCCAAGTATGTGGTGCAGATTGAGACGGTGCAGGAATTGACTTCCACCATGTATGGGCATCTTTATTGAGTTGGAACATGGCAAGACGATACTTCTCTTGGTCAGCACATTGCATAACCTCACATATGTGATTCATTTCATCAATCCAATTCACTACTTTGTCTGGATTAGAGGAACCAGAAAATCATGGAGGATTTAGGCTTCTGAAGTTGCGGTGAAGATCACCAGCACTAGCCCTTGCGTCAGCTTGAGCCATGTTTTGTAATGCCTGGGTGAGACCCACAACGGTCTGTTGCATTCCACCCCAATCAACACGGTGAGCCATCGTAAGAATGAGGTACCTGAGAAAAGCGATAGGTTTGTTATTCTTCATAGAATTTAAAGGAAGTTAGCTTAAAGATATATCCTAACCAACTAGCTCATCCCGGGTTCTACCCAATTCTCACATGGGTTGGAGATTCCATTCTAGTTTCATATGTGTGGGTCCTTAAACCTTGGACCTAGCCTATGACATGATATATATATTTCATAGAAATAAGTAAGTCCTTAGACTTACGCTCTGATACCACCTTAACTGTCACGTCCCGAGATTTATGCAGATGAAACAATCGGGAATGTGAACAGCCAGCATGGTAAGCCTCTTGCAATCAATATAATCAGAGCGCCAGACAATCACACAAAGTAATTGCACAAGTAATTCACTAAAACCTTCATCCTTATTTCATATAAATAACCATCAAAATACATAAGATCTTTGACTCTTAACATTCTTACACCATAGACTCAAGAAAATAAAAATTTACATAATGACTTGGCTAAACATTAGAAAACTAAGGCTTCTCTCGTCCATATAACATTCAATCGCTCTCAAACCCGCTACTTGTATAATTCGAATCCGATTCACTAGTCCTTCCTGAAACATTGAGAAAATAGGTAATGAGCACACTTGCCCAGTAGGTATCTTCGTATCAACATGAAGGCGAGTTTAAGTGATTAGCATTTTAGCTCTAGAGAAAAAGATAAATCATGCAAATACGGTAAAACATGTGAATAAAACTAAAGCAACAAGATACAATCATGACGAGATACGAGAATATGATTAATCAAGTTTATAACAAGAATGTAAATTTGTCCTTTCCATGAACAACAATGCAACAAGATTGTACTTTTCATAACCATGGAGGCTATGCACTAGAAAGTCATGTAACAAGCAAGAAAGTACTTCGCTTCATAGTAAGTACTTTGTGAATTTACGTGGATCGTTATTCATGGCCGTAGATTTTCACTTATTAATAAATAAAGTACTCCCAGCGCAATGTGACGCCAATAGCATCATACCCCATGGTTTACAGTATGTTTCCGACAATCAGTCGAGGGGACTAGCATAGAGCCCTTGAACATAATAAGTGCTCGAACTGCATCTTCAAGTATAAATCAAGCTACTTCCACGATTATAACAATAATGTGACCAATAATGTACAAGTTCAACAATAATTCCATGATAAGGTAACCAAGGTATAGAACGTACCAATAATCGATCATGAGAATTCAAGAAATACATTAATAACTAGGTTATGCTATGGAGAAAATTCGGCAGCATAACGGTACATTCTTTATTTTCATAATTTATTAATGGCTTATTTGAATCAAGATAAGCTCTAAATAATCAATGGATCATCTAGGATCATAGGATACTCAACCCAAAGGTAAAACCATGGGTTAAACATAATTAGATTTGATGAAAAAGAAGCTGGAACCATGCGGTCTAGGTCCATGCCGCTAGGTGTCACCGGCGGTCATTCATTAGGCCGCTAAGGTCCAGAGCTTCATTAAAACACCGATAAAAGTGCTCTCTAGACAATGGGGTTTTAATAATACAACCCGCTCGGCATCCTAGTGGGAATCCCAGGCTCGCGGAGACTTATGGAGGCCTTGAAACTAGATTACTTAGTCCGTTGGAAAGAATAGACAATGGAGAGATTTTCAAGCCCATGAAAAATATGCCTATAAGTGCAATGTGTAATTAATGACAACATATCGAGATATGTGCTATGTACTTAAGAAAATGACTCTGAGATAAGAGAGATCATGATAAAATAGTGATCAAATAAGTCCATAACCCTTATGAAAACGTGCCTATAAATACAAGAGTATAAGTTTTTGGCCATAAAAATAACATATGTTAAAAATAATCCCAAGTACACAAAGAACATGAAATCTCCTGGAGTACAACTAGTTATAAAAAAAATAACACTTGAAACAGGAGTAATAATCTTCTTAACTAAGCTTAGCATATAATAATTTGGGCTAATCTGTAATATGTTACGGGTTAACAATATTACAGAAATCAAAAAACTCAAATGGTCTAGTGGGTGACCATTTCGTGGGTGCTAACGGTCTGTCGTAGGACCGCTAACGGTTTCTGGCGGTCTAAAGGATGACCGTTTCTTCCTATATTGCAGACAGATCCAAAACCAAAGTTCTGACCTAATCTATAGCCAAGAAAGGTGTGAAGTCATGCTAGAGCGGGATATGTAAAACATGCTGCAAGGGTATAACATCATAAAGATGTAGGGATTTTGCATAGATTTTAGCTAAGATCATTAACTTTGTAAGTAGTGTTTGGAATGACACATGCTTCATAACCTACATGCGCAATGATACCAAATCATTAAATACGTCATGTACCATGCATGAAATTTCATGAAACAAGAGGGCTTTTACCCCTAACATTAAGTTTAAGCCTTTCATGAGATAACCTACCTTTATTTTGGGCTTTAGGCTTTGAATTTAGGGCTGGAAGTTAACCCTAATTTTCTGCACGTCCTGAACCGAAGTAGTAACTTCTTGCCTCTCTATCTCCTGATTCTATTGACCTAAAGATGTGAAATTTGGAGGGTAAGAAGAGGGTACTAAAAGGAACAAATCGTTCTAAAGAATCTCTATCTAATTATCTCATTTAGGGCTTCTATTTTCCTTATCTTCCTCGGTCGATCGCACAATTCCCTGAGTTTCTTTCACTAAACCAGCGTCTTTGCAGGCTTCTATCTCCTTGTAGGCTTGATCTCCTAGAACAAAATTTTTAGGAAAGTTAGATCTAACTAAAATGAACAAATTCCTAGAAGATACTTACCTCTAATTCAACTTCTTTACCTTAGTTCCATGCGAGCCAAAAGTAAGGGTCGCGTTGGTTGGTTTTGGGGGCTATTTATAGGGTTTAGCTGGGGTTTCTTGGATTAGAACAATTCTAGAGTCCTAATTAGGTATTAGATTGATCTCTGATAGTTCCAAGCCTGATTATACTTCTATCCTCTTCGATTTTTGGGAGTTTGGATGCTAAAAATCTAACCTTTTATACTTCCTTTTATTCACAGAATCTGCAGAACTTAGCGGTCATTTTGGAGACCATTTTCCAGTGGCTGGCGGCCTCGCGATAGACCGTTTTCAGTTTTGGGCGCCGAATTTGAAACTAGTTCAAACTCTTGTATTATTATCCACCTCTTTATCCTATAATTTTCCTACTTATCTCCTTAATTCCGTAAATACCTAAATTTCAAGCTTCTAGAACATGGGCCAAAGTTTAAAATTATAATTTGAGCCAATTGCATGCGTCAAAATAGGCCTAATCCTCTTGGATCAGTATAAGGCCTAAATCATTAGTTTTAATTAACCACAATTCAATCAATAGCCCATTTAAATGCTTAATACTTATATTTTTAATCCCAAAAAACTCATAGAAAATCCTCGGGCGTTACAGACATTCTTCAACAGATAGGTCGACCTCACCCCATAAGCGGGTCAACACCATAGATCTCTCAGAAGCTTTTTTAAGCCAATTTTCTGTCAAATCAATAGAGTCGAAGAATAATCCCGAAGCAAAAATGGGTACCAAAAATATCCACAAACACGGATTTCGAGGTCTGGAGGATGCTCCCATGTCTGCCCTTTGTCCCAGCCATCATTACCTTACCTAAACACCTTTTTGGTGAAGGCTATGTCAATGTCCATATCTGGGACATGTCTCTTGTCAAGTACTTACCTTTTTGTAGTCAGCCAATGGAAGATGGTCCTAGAAAAGTACACTGAGCAGGGAATTGACCTGAGCCAATGAGAATGAAGACTGCCAGATTTCTACCATGAGGATCATTAAATGCTCAGATTTGGAGCTAAACAAATGTCCTTATCAAATATTTTCTCTGAGCTATCAAAAGAAAACCTTGTCTGAAATTATATTTTCTATCTTTGCTGGACCAATCGATGGACAGACTTTTGGAGGGAAGGTTCCCTCTCCTGGGTAGCCCAAAAAGAGGGCACGTATCTCCATGTCAGAGGGTGTGCATGTACCTCAAATAGAGATGATGAAAAATTCAACTACAAGGCTGTTATAAGTGAGAGTTGCTGCTGCTACTTCTGCTGGTGCCCCCTTGGAGAGAAGAAGAAGAACTCTAAGTCAGTTGTGTCCAGAACAAGAAGAGAAGAAGAAAGAAGATGGAGAACAGCCCAAGGCCATCGCCTGAAGATCAGAAGCTGAACCGCAGCTCCTCTTTCTCCTGCTCCTTGTCCTGCAAAGAAAAGTCATTGTGAAGGAAGCAAGTGTTCTGAAAGCAGCAGATCGAGCCCTCCATTTCTCAGACAGAAACATCTTCTCATGGCCTGAGTTTCACTCACTCTGTCTGAATTTTTCCATTGTTCTTGTTCTATTTGTTCTTGTTAAAATGGTGAACCGTCCCTACTGGTTGTTGTAGGGAGTTAGACACAGATGTGATCTCGTCTGTGGTGTTCAGTCCCTACCTTGTTTTGTAGAAAGACAGATAGAGGGTGTCTCTGATCTGTGGTAGGCCTTGTGTGCCTTTTGCTGTGTTTTCTGCGGTTTAGTGCTGCGGCACTAGGGAAGCCTCACTTGGTTTAAGTGAGGGGTGGACGTAGGACTCGGGTTTGAGTCCGAACCACCTTAAAATCCTTGTCCCTGTGATTTGGTTGTGTGTTTGCCTTAAGCTAGATGCTTGCTTAGGCTCGTTGCTCATCTTTATCCCCGCATCTTGTGTGTAGGTTCTTGAATTACCTAGTAGTTGTTTTTATTCCACTGCATTCATTGTTATATCTCGAAAAAGAGGGGCAGATCTATTCACCCCTCCCCTCTAGATCAGTCATTCCCACACAACAGTAGATGAGTAAAATGTTAGAACAAAAATGAAGTATAACCTCAATGAAATAGTGATTAGCAACAACCAAAAGTGATCAGTCACTTTAATTGGTACGAGGCAGAGGTTTGGGTCCAAGGACCTCCGCACGCAAAGTGTGTTAGAACACACTTTTTGATATACCAGTTGTGACTTAAACAAGAATGCACATCCCTGTGAATGCAGATCGAAGTGAAAGATCACACCTACAAAACCAAACCACTGCATAGATGATTTTTAGGTGGTTCAGTCTGCAACCAGTAGACCTACATCCACCCCCACTCAACTAAGTGAGGATTCCTCTGACAAATAGCTTGAATATTCGATGATTCATAGCTTCCGGAGACCAATCGCTTACAAATACTGATTCACAGCTTCAGGGAAATGATCCCACAAACTACTGACTTACAGCTTGACGAGGAACCAATCCTTAAACCGCTGATACACAGCTTATGACGAGGAACCAATCCTCTGAGGAACAGATCCTCACGTTGACACACAGCTTGCCCCAAACCCAGAAAAGGGTATCGAAAATACAAGATAGAAATGAAAAAGAAACAAACAAAAAAACAAGAAGGAAAACAAAAAGGATGTAGCTCCAAGGGAGCAGAATGGCTTTGGATTTGATCCACAAGCCAAGGCTTCAACCAAATCTTCAATGGAACTCTAGATGCACTCAGATTTTTTTACTCACAGACTGCTCTGCAGATTTTTTGAAACAGGCTCTCAAACTCCCTTTCTTTCTTCTTTTTCCTCTCACAGATTTTCTCTCTTCTTCTTCTAAAAAGCTCACCTTCAACTATAGCCCACGCAACCCTCTTCTATTTGTAGCCTCTTGCAGCCCACTTCAGCATCCCTTCTTCGAAGGAAGAAGGGTTAGTTATATAGAGTAGAAATGAGAATTTTTTGGATGGAATTATCTTCAGATTTGAAATTCTATAGGTCCAAGTGTCCCACAAGAATATTCTTCTCCAGAAGCCTTGTAGAAAGGTGCCAGGTGTCCTTGGATCATGTGCTAATGATTTAAGTTCAAAGGCACTTGATTTACTAAGTTTAATCATGTGCTGTTCTGGATTTGCTCTGGTGCGTCGACGCCTTATGCAGATGAGGTCGACATACAGCTTGGCGTCCCTCAGGATAGCAGTTGGTTTGAGCTTAGTGTCGACTCCAGTTGTACATAGGATCGACTGCACTGCCTTATCGAGTTGCTGATCTACATGAAGAACTCTACTGAGCCTTGTTGCGTCGACGCAAGCTTTCATTGCGTCGACCCACTTATGTTGCTAGCTTGGCTGTCGGATTACTACTTGAGTCTTGTGCGTCGACTCTAGGACTTTCCTGCATCGACACCATCTTCTAGTTTCTTTGCATATACGCTGCTGCGTCGACTCCATGTCAACATTGTGTTGACATAACTCTTGCAAAGTGGCGTTGAGGTGCTTGCTACGTTGACTCCATATCTTTGTTGCGTCGACTCCATCACCGCTACAGAGGTCAAGACAAACATGAGTCGACACTCTCTTGAAGTCTACTGATTTTTCAAAGTACACTGTAGAACTTGATTCCAACAGAACTAATGCATATCCAATAACCTTAGCTGACTTCATCTGGATATGTTTCCACACAAATAGAATCTTGAACTTACTGTGCTTGAGGGTCTTCATGAGTTTTCTGCAAACCTACTGATTTGATAAAAGATGTTGACTTTTAGCTTGCCAAGTCGACTTGTGCTTCTCCAAGTCGACTTGTGTCTTCTTCTGAACTGATTCTGGCATATCTAAGCTTCATGAAACTTGGTATCTGAACTTGAACATTTTTGAACTTTATGAAATAAGTTTCTGGATCTTCTTGAAATAAATCATGTCAACATGTTCTTTGTCCAAATTCAGAGATATAAAGTTGATAAAGTTGACATCATCAAAATCATACTAAGACTCATAAATGAGTCATAGTGTTTGACATCATCAAAACCACCAGGGACACAATAGTAGGGACAGAGGTCTTGGAGACTCGCCTGGAGGCGAAACTTGAGCGAGCCAAGGCGAGGGAGACCGAGCTGAGAGATGGTCTAACCTGTGCAATTCTTTTCCAAAATAGAATGTTTCCCTATTTTCTTTTACGTGACTTTGGACTTGTGTTTATCCTTGCAGCGGGCGGAGTTGGAAGCTAGTTTGGCTTCCAGGAGAGAGCTCGAGACACAGCTGGGCAGGCTACCGTCCGTGTAGAGGATCTTACGTGCCGTCTGGTTGAGGTGGAGATGGACATGTTGTTGAGAGGTCGCCTTGCCAAGGCGAAGGCAAGAGAGGCCGAGGCGCGAGCTCGAAAGATTGAGGCTGTGGTCCGAGTGTAGCAAGCTCTCGAGGAGGCTGCTTCTGCTCAGTAGCAACTAGAGACTTTACGGTGGAGGGTACTGAAGAAGTACCAGAGTAGGGCTCCTATAGGCAAGGCTGCAGGTGGGCGTGCTACCCCTTCGGAGTCACTATAGACCGGAGGGTCACTTGCCTTCTCTTTGAGGGATGTACTGGCACTCGGGATCGCTTCGCCTGACGCGTAGCTGCCAGCTCAGCCAGCAACCTCAGGGGCATCAGGTGTAAGGCGTGACTGAGACGACGAGGAAGTGAGTAGTTACCATAGCCGACCTTGTCTGGAGGAGGGTCGAGAGGGTCAGAGAGAGAGAGGATTAGATAGATTTGATTGTGCACTGGGGGTATGCCCCTGGAGATGTTTGTATACAATGAATGAATGGACATTTTATCAAATGAAATGATGGTTTCCGGTGTATTTATTTGCTTGTGACGATGCCATCTTGGTTTCCTTTTTAACCTGTTTCAACCACACTTAAAAGGGAAAAGGGTTAGTGTAGTTTTGATTTTTGCCCCTTGCCTGAAAAGTTCATTCCTTCCTTGATGCGAGGTTAGGGGGCCAAATTTTATTAACCAGATTCGAGAAAAAAGAGGCAAACGTGAATGCAAATGCACATGCAAGCAGACAAAATGTAAGCATAAAATAAAACGTGATCTTGCGATGCACAGACAGATGCAATATTTTTGTTTTTGTTTTTGTTTCTTTGTTTTCTTTTGTTGTTTTTTATTTTTTGTTATTTTTGTTATTTTTTTGTGGGAGTTTGGACTCTTTTTTTGTGGTCAATGCTTGGCGACCATCCATATGGCACTTGACCCAAATGAGGATAGGGGTTTCCCAAATGTCTCCCAAACATCTTAAGCGCACATATAGGTTGATTTTCGCCTCTAGAGTCCTCGAATGATAATCCCGCCAATTAAGACTTACCCTAATGACAATTTCATCATGCCACACTTAGACTCCCAGTTACTTTCGACCGCAGGGATACACCCAAAAAGTGTTCAAGGTAAATGGTTTGCCCAACCCGAGTCTACTTCCTTATAACCATAGATGATATAGGATGGAACGTCCCTGAACCCAAATGGCCAACCACGCGACGCTGACCCGGAATCAGACGATGTCGCACCAACATGTGACGCGTTTGCATCGGCCTAACCCGAGGCTAAATAAGAAAACACTAAAGCAATAGACGAGGATCTTGGCCTACCAGAAACAATGAGACCTGTTCACAGCAATAGCTTTTGCGTTTCAAAGTGGGACAACCATAAGTGTGTTTTACAAAATAGGTTGCAAGCCGAGACAGGAATTCACCCTTCAGAGTTTTTGTTGGGCCTTCATCCTCGGGGGAGAAGGAAGAAAGCGGGGGATAAACCTCGCAAGAGGACCGACAAAGTCATTAACTCGGCGAGCAGAAAGGTGAGCTTACATTACTCCTCCTTTTCAAGCAACTTCGGATCATCCTTAGAGTTCTTGGCTTTCCATATTGCTCCTTGGATGTATTCCCAGATTATTTGTAGGGCTTTACTCATTTTGTGCCAGGCACGGTAACGACCAGGTTCTTTCTTTTTTTTTCTCTTCTCTTTTTTTTTTATTTTTATTTTTAAAGGGAGATTTTGGATTTGACATTTTGATTCGAATCCCTCTTATGTGCTTGTGGGGCACTACCCTCTTCTCGTGCTCTGACTATATTCGAAGTATGAATCCTACTCTCGCCTTAGGGGTTTCGTATTTCAGTTACGCTACTCAGTGCTTTAAGGGCGTCGACAGTCTTGGTTGGTCGAGTGAGAAGAGAAGGAGTATTAAGGTTCTTATGATGCCTTCGGGGCGTAGGCCCATCTATTGGCATTGCTACCGAAGTCTTGAAAATACATGCGTGTGTCCATTTGTCTTTCCTTCTAAAAGCATAGGCCGACATGGCCAGTTAGAAGTCTCCCTGGTTCTGGTAGACCAAGACCCATAACCTACTGGGACTTTAATACACCCTATCCTTTCATGTAGGGTGGATGCATGACTCGCAAATACGTAACGGGCACCAGACGATTGACAAGGATTTTGTTCATTTTGTTCATTTTTTATGTTTTTAATTTTTTTGGTATTGTTTTAGTTCTTTTTAGCTATGTACAAGTCTCATGGATAGAATTTCTTTAGCTAGACTTTGTTCCAGGGGTGTGGCAGTTCAACCCCTTCGACATCCACTAACTTGTAGGCATTTCCTAAAAAAACTTCTTTGACAATATAAGGACATTCCTAATGCTCTTGTATTTTACTCTTAGGACTAGTGGTTTTAGTGAGTTTCCTCTTTAAGACTAGTTCGCCTTCTTTGAACTTCCTTAGCATACAAATGTGCAATTCTCTGGCGATAGACTTGCACGTGATCGGCCGCGATCATTTGCCTTTCAACTAACAATTCCAGCTGGGCCAACAGGTTTTCATGACGCTGCTCAGGATCGAGCTTGGCGTCCAGCTACACTATTAGTGAATGGATGAATATTTTGTATGGGTGTACCACTTCTGTCCTAAAAGTTAGTGCGTAGAGGGTTTGCCACGTGGGAGTACGGATAGAGGTACGATAAGCTCAGAGAGCCTCGACGAGGCGATCTAACCAGTCAGAATAATGATGAGACTTGCAAGTTTTCTTAATAATTCTTATGAGAATTTTGTTCGTAACTTCCGCTTGACCCTTATGATGTGGGTAATATGGAGAGGAATAATGCAAATCAATACCATAGTTACCACACATGTCGCATACCTCTTGCGAAGTAAACTACATCATGTTGTCAGTGACGAGGTCACGCGGGACGCCAAACCTGGCGAGGATGTTGCGCTTGATGAACATGACCACCATTGATGCGTTGACTTCTGTGAATGCTTCAGCTTCTGCCCATTTCGTGAAGTACTCTATGGAGGTGAGAATGAAGGATTTTCTCTAGATTTCTCTACTCCTATCTTCTAGACGATCGACTACATCAAATGCCCACATGGCAACGTGCCAAAGAGAGATGAGAGGGTGAAGTGAAGATGAAGGAGCATGATCTTTGTCCGCATGAAGCTGACACTTGGCACAGTGATAGACAAATCGGGTGCAATCCTCCTCCATGGTGGGCCAATAGTAGTGCCTGAGGATTTTCTGTGCTAATATGCGACCATTAACATGGCCTCCACATTTACTCAAGTTTATAGCTTCGACAATTGCACGGGATTCAATTTCATCCAGGCATCTAAGATAGACTCCACTAAGGGATCTTCTATGCAAGACGCCACCTATGATCGCAAAGCATTCAGAGGCGCGGCGAATAGCCCGCTTGTTAGGGCCGGTAGCATATTCGGGAAAGGATCTATCATGAAGATAATTTTTGATGTCAAAGAATCACGGGTGGCTGTCGTTGAGGTCGACTTAGGGCTCGTGAGAAAGGAAATGCACCTGGGGCGAAGGCTCCTAGAACTGCTGGAACCAAGGGTTGGAATGTGAAGGGGTTTTCATTCTCTACACAATGATAGTTGTTGAGGATTTTCCAAGTGAAAATGTGAGGGCAGAGGACAAGGAAGCTAACGACTTAGCCAGGATATTCTAGGCTCTAGGGGTGTGCACCAGAGTGAGCTTCCTATACCGTCATACTACTTTACTAACAAAATCTTGATATGGCTTTAGCTTCAGATCCCAGGTTTGGTACTTGCTGAGGGATTATTGGAGTATAAGCTACGATTCACCGATTATCCATAATTCTTTGACTCCGAGGACCAAAGCCATCTTTAAACCTGTGAGGAGCGCTTCGTACTCAACCACATTGTTAGTGGCAGGGAAGGACAACTGGCAAGCGCGCGGAATGATCACCCCTTCCAGAGAATGGAGTACGTGTCACGCCCCGAGCGCGGAAGATACCCGGGGTCGCGGCTAGCTTATATAGAACCAATCAATCAGAGCAATATATTTTTTTTGACAAAAGATAGAGTGTGGTGAGGACACCAGGGCTAGAGTACGGCTCGACTCAGTGAGCCACCGGTACCGGACACGCAGCACGAGTCGGTCGACACCGACCTCTTTGTGGCTGGGGGACAGTCTGAAGTCTCCACCGGAGCTTTGATACTTTAGTACGTATTTTTATATGTATTTATATTTTGTACGTATTTGGTTGTATTTGGTGTGTATTTGGCATGTATTTGGGTTGTATTTTGATTTGTATTATTTTGGGTTTTATATTGGGTCAATGGGAGAATATTGACCAAGTATTTTGTATTTTGATTTATTATGGTCCAAGGGGGGATTAATATGGTCCAAGAGGATTAAATAAACCAAGCCCCTTATTTTGACTTGGAGAGAGGGGCGCCCCCTCTTTTGTCCCCATGTAGGGAATTGTTTAAACTTTGTTTATCTCCCTTCCCCATTATGCCCCTTTGACCAAGGGTATTAGAGGTCATTTGTCCTAGGTCTAGGGTTTAGTATATAATGTCTCTTGTGTCATTTGTGGAGTTTTTAATGAAGAATTATTTTGAAGAAAGAGCCTTGGGCGCACCTCCCCTCTCCCTCTCTTGTTCTTCCCCTTCTTCTTCCTCCATGCTGTATCAGATCTAGGGCTGAAACCCTAATATTTCTGAGTGATCTTCCTCTCCTTCTCTTCCTCTGTCTGCTGCAATCGTTCATCGCCGCCGCCGCCTCCATTCGTGCCGCCATCAAGCCACCACAACCCGGCTTCCACCCTACTGTCCTGAATTTCAGGATTCCTGGATAGCAGCTCAGTAAAAAGGTTGGTACCAAAGATCCGACCGTCGGATCGTCTCCATATTTCGAGGACGTCTTCCCCCAATTCTTCCTCACTCCCAATTTAAATTTCATGAAGATCAGGGTTTGTTTAGTTTCCCTCCCAATCATTTGTTTTTCCTTCACACAGTCTACCCGTGTGAAGATCTGTGAGGTAGTCTGTTGGTAGCCGAATTTTCCACCCCCTCAAACGTTGTCAGAAAAATACAAAACAATTATGGCGTGATCATCTCCTTCCCCCCACTCTCCAAAAAAATCCCCAAGTCCTAAATCCTTCAATCGATTTTGGGTCAAACCCCATAAACATGAAGATCCCATTCTACCCTGTCAGTTCTGTATTCCGAGCCAGCATCGATTACTACATTGCAGAAGTTTTAATTTCTAATCCAGCCATTGGATGAATCGGAAAGTCCAGTATGTTGAAGATCTCTAAGTCCTCTTTCCAATGGCGCTAATCTTGCCTAGATCTGACATAGGATCTGGTCGTAGAGGCCGTTTTCGTGGGAACGCGCATTTCTGCTCCGAGGCAGGCCTGCAAAAAGGGGTCAGCGGATAATTTCAGGGAAAATACGTCGGGATAGCTTCAGCGACCGCCACTCCCGAGGGTCGACCAGGGACCCTCCGCCACCGTCCCGGTGCACCGTCGCCTTCAGAAGATTCCAGGAAGTCGATGTCCCTTTGGACGTCCTGTTGGGGCTGGTGCGAAGGATTCAGAGGGGGGTGAATGAATCTATCCTTAAAAATTTTTGCCCAATTGATAAATTTGAACACTTAGAGATACGGAATTGAAATGAACTAAGTTCAATCGAGTCTGAAAGACTGGTGCGTTTAATCAAACAAAGAACGTGCAGTCAATTGGCTCACTGGACATAGAAAGACAGATCGAGCCTAAGTATTCATCTAGCGGAAGCAAACAGTAAGCATTCAAACCACAGTGCACGAAGGAATTTTTAGGTGGTTCGGTCCACAGACCTACGTCCACCCCACACTCAAACCCGAGTGTGGCTTCCCGCTGACTCACAGCTTGAACGGCTGGGCCTCACAGCTTGCCTACAAACAGCTGAGCATCACAGCTTGCTGTCCGAGATATCCACCTCGCCCGCTGAGCAACACAGCTTGCTGTCCAGAGGAATCCTCCTCTACAACGCTGAGCAATACAGCTTAGCTCTGCTGACTAACAGCTTGAATAAAAGTTCAAAAGAAAACAAAAATATGGAAAGGACACAGCAACAGAAAGCTGTAGACGATAAAACACAAAGTGGCTCTCAAAGAGCTGACTGGCCTGGATTTGATCCACAGTCCAGTATAGACAAAGCTTCAGATGACTCTCTTCTTCTTCTTCTAAACTCTCGATCTCTCTTTCTTCTTCTTCTTCTTCTTTAATGCTCACTCTTTCTTTCTCAACTCTGTCGTTCTCTTCTTCTCTCTTTCTTCTTTTTCTGGATCGTGCATGCTCTTTCTGCTTCTGCTCTTTCAAGTAAGTTCCCCTATTTCGATCACTCTTTCCACGATCACTTTCTCCAGATGGAGAAGTCTCTTATTTATAGAGCAGTGAAGGTAGATGGGCATGTGTATTCCACGAATTCCCGCCCTAGCACCTGGATCACGTGGCAGTATTTCAGCCTGCTGCAATACACGTGTCATGATCCTGGCACTTCCTCCATTCTTAGATCACGTGCCCTTCTTAAGTTCCTCGGCCAGCAGTTCTGTCAGATCAGACTTGTCATCAGTTTGAGTTAATCTGAAAGGAAAGACAGAAAGACGCACCGAGTTAGTTCGAGAGTTGAATGCAGGAAAGTATGCACATTGAATATGAATACACGGACATGTCACCGACGAGTGTACGTACTTTGTGTGCGATGTACAAACAATGCACAGATATACCACCGAGGAATGTGCAGACTTTGTGTATAATGTACAAATGATGCATCAACTTGCTGTGCCAATAGTTTAAGCAAGACTTCCTAATGTACAGACTCTGATGAAATGATGTACGAACTTAAACGCTCGAATCAACAGAGGTTGTACAGACTTGTGAAATGATGCATGAATTTAAATGCTAGTATCAACAACGGTTGTACAGACTTGTGAGATGATGCACGGACATATCAACAGAGAGTGTGCAGACTTTGTGTACACATGAAACAAACGAATGTACTGACTATGTATATGCATGAAGAACACGGGCGATGTACAGACTTGATAGCATGCGGCGATGTATAGACTTGATAGCATGCGGCGATGTATAGACTTGATAGATGCAATGAACACGCATCGACTTTCAATGCGTAAATAAAGTATACACAGGCTTTGACTATGCTGGTTATCATGAAATGCACTTGAATGCATCGACTTCAAGTTATGCATGGACAGACTTGTCGTGAATGCGGAGCTATAAATTGCACCGAATATGTGTATGCGGTATGCATGAACTGTACTGACTTAGTATTGAAGCAACTGATGAATGCACCGATGCAATGTGCAGGAGAACTAACAATGCACCGAGTATGCATGTGTTTTTACAGAGTTCATGATAGAACACACAACTGACTGCGTCAACACAGTGCCCATACTGCGTCAACGCACACCCCCTTCCAGAATGGGTATCCTTCCAGAAATGCTAGACTGAGTCGACGCAGCCACTACAGTGCATCGACGCACTCTATATACTAGAACCCATACGACTCTTTATGCATGCATGGAAGTTAAATGCTCAATCAATCATTCATATGCAGACACATGGTGATCAATCATTCATACTCATAGTGCTTGCTGACATCAAAACCACACAACAATCAATCATTCATACTCATAGTGCTTGCTGACATCAAAACCACCGGGGCACAACACATCCGTGTTCATTGTCCTGCCGGCCAGCAATAGGTAGAACCGGTGCCGCTGCCCAACGCCGCCCGGAACCCATCGCCTTGCTGCCCGTCAACCCAAATTCGGTGCTCCCAGCATTTTTGTGTAGCCCTTTACCTCCCTGCGTGGAGTGGGAAAGAAAATCACTCATGTAATTAACTTTATTTACTATACCGGGAGTCACGGAACTTGGCCGGGACGTCTTCCCCATGCCCCGAGCGTGGAGGTACACTCGCCACCCTCTTTGTCATATTTGCTTATTTAGTATACGTTCTAGAGGCAGTTGCATGTGAGTAGGTTATTTTCCTAGCTAGTTCGTACTTAATCACCAATGTGAGTTGTGAGTGCGAGACCCGTCCCGTGACTCATTCCTAGCACGAGAGTGAGCCGACCACCCGAGACTCAAAGCCGGTTACTCAACCGTGCAGATCGTCATGTTTTCCTCGCCGGGGATGACCGTGAGTTTAGCACTTCTTGTTTGGGGCATTTTCGCCTCTTCTGGAGTTCTTTAGGTGCCGTGTTGTTGTGTTGTTGCTGGTCGCGTCGTCTCTTTAGTCGCGTCGTCCTATACAGTCCAAGGTCGCAACAAGTCCGAGTAGCGTCTCATTGTCGTCCCGCATCAGAGTGCGTAAAAGACTAAGTAATTACTAAGATTAAATTTCTAAAATGATACCAATAGTCCAAGATGACAATCGTCAAACAACCAAATGGTGATAATTCTAATCCATGACATTCGTTACTCAAATTCACTACTTGGCTACAAGCCTTAACAAGTTTCAATCGACTAGACCGACATAACGGACATAACTGACATAACTGGAAGTACAAGATAAATGACTCTAGATAAGCAAAGACACGGCTAGCTAATAGTAGGCGATCGGTGACTCTAGCACTCTTCACTCAGTTTCATTCCCGTTCGTATGGTTGTCGCTATCCGAGTTACCTGAAAATGTTAGAATGAACTAGATGAGTGAATCGCTTAGTAGGAATTACATCTCAAGTTTGAGCAATCTTTAACTAAATTACATGTTACGTGTAATGCAAGTATATCTTATGCATGCTAGACATGCGAGAAAATCATGAACTGTATAGAAGAATATCGCATGTTTTCAAGTACTATCAAGTATCGACAAGCGATATCAAGAACTTATAGAAAGAGTATTGCAGGATTTCAAGTACTATCAAGTGTTTACACAATTTTCCAAGAAAGCGAGGGACGAGTTCAAGCAAGTAAGGATCTTGCTCAAGCAAGTAATATCAAGCACATGTAATATCAAGTACATGTAACTGGAATGGGCTATTTTAATCAAGCAAGTACTTTACCCTTTTTAGGCCACGCAAGTCAAGTAATTGCCCCTTTTTCGGGCCACGCAAGTCAAGTCAAGCAAGAAAGTAATGTCACGAGAGAGTGAGTGTAATGTCTCAAGTCAAACAAGTACTTCGGTGTAATGCTTAAACACCGTGATCATTCAACTCCCATGGGCACAAGTACTTTCGGGCGCTCCTCCCAGGACCAGATCGTGCCCTATATGCATAGCATTTCATGTAACACTTTTGACATTCACTCTAGCTATAGCCAATATAGAATTCCAAGGTTTAACCATTGCATGAATAAGGTAGATTTTATGAATGGAGTTCAAGGATATTTTATCATGTAAGGATGAGCTATGATTAACACGGCACAAAACACAAGACAAGTCGAGAATTTAGGTGGAATTGGTGCCTGAAAGGCGGCCACAGATTGTTGAATTGGCGCCCTTCGGGCTGCCATTATATTAAGAATTGGTGCCCTCACAGAGGGGCACCCATTCTGGGACATGCCAGGCTCTGGAAAAAAATGGAGAGCAGCACTTAAGAAAATGGCTCCCAGAGGGGTGCCATTATTTAAATGGCGCCCAGGGGACTGCCATTTATTAACTAAATGGCGCCCAGAGGGCTACCACTATTTCATAAAATGGCGCCCAGGGGGCTGCCATCAATTTATGAATTGGTGACTACTCATAGGGGCGCCCATTGCTGAAATTCTAAATTTTTTCTTCATTTTCTTTTATCCTCAAGAATTGGCGCCCCTTTACAGTGTCACCATTTAAATGGCGACCTGCAGAAGGTCATTAATTAAGGAAATGGCACCCTAGTCAGGGGCGCCCTTTATTCTGGGACATCTACGCACCGGGCAGGTACATTTTGAGACACAAGTCACTATTCATGAATTCTAAAGTTCTCAGAATCAAGAAATAAGGATATGTATAGGTAGAGAAAAATATCAGGATCATAGAAACATACTCATGCAAGAATTTTATAGTTTAGTTCCATAGATATAAATTTCTGAATGCGTTAATTTTTAATTACTGGAAAATGAATTGGCGACGGGGTGCAGGGTCTTCAATTAATGGGTGCCCATGCCTGGGGCACCCATTCAGGAAATGGCGCCCAGGTGATGGGCACCCATTACCTGATGGCTGAAAATTTTAGATTTTGTAAAACATGATGTATATTTAGTAAAAACATGATATATATATAGACTTAAGCATGCTATAATTTAGACCGTAAAACTAGTGTAATAGGATATATTTGTTTTCCAAAAAAACCAGTGTAATAGGCTATGTATAAAACCGGTGTAACAGGCTATAGTTGATCTCCTCAAAACCAATGTAACAAGCTATATCATGTGGAAGTTGAAGCTAACTACTGCTAATCATACTTGTAACCCTATTTTAACTACTGGTTAGGCCAAATCTTGAGAAAACCTACCTTTTTGGAGTGATACACGAAGTACAGATAAGAGAGAATAAAGAAAGCCAAGCCCCCTTCACGTTCTCTTCAGGAGAATAAACAATAAAGAAAGCCACACATTCTCTGTCGCAAGACTTCAGTAGCAGGAAGTAGGATGTGGGAAGAAGACGCCCCTTCACGTCTTCCGAAGAAAAGAAGGGAGATATTCCCTTCTGCAGGCAGCAAAAGGGTCGAGAACAGCAGTAAGTATTACATGTTCGATGGGGAAGAATGTTTATAGGGAATAAAACTGTAAGGGTCCATTGGAAACAAGATCAAAAAACCTTGTTGTTAGTGTTCCCTCGGGGGTCCATCATCAGGGAAGGGTACAATGCCAATGAAAACATGTTGTTTATGTTTCAAAGCCTTCTAGAAGAACAGATGTTTTCAATTATTGTTGTAATTGGCGCCCTAGGGAGGGCGCCCATTTTACTGGTTTGACCAGTCAAAGCTAATTGGCACCCTTGTATAGGGCCGCCCATTCATTGGTTTCAGTGGAATTGGCGCCCTTGTGAGGGGGCGCCCATTCACTGGGTTGACCCGGTCAAAATGGAAATGGCACCCAGGTAAGGGGCGGCCATTCCCTTTGTGTGGGAAAAAGGGAAAAGCTCCTATAGTGTTACCTATGGGTTGGTCTGTTGGTCTTTAAGTGATGTTTGGGCCTCTCAAACACTTGTGAATTCATATAGTGGCCCTTATCAAGTATAGGGCTATGGTATTTAGAGTTATTGATCTAGGAAAAGTTAGTTTCTCAATTATGTTTATCCGGGGTGCTACACCCTCCCCCACTTAAAAGAATTTGGTACCCCAATTCAACTGCTTATACGGAGACATGGAGGGTGCGGAGTACTTACAGACTAAAATAGCTCCGAAAATCTTCTTGTCATAGACTCCTCAGTTTTCCATGTAGCTTCTTATTCTAAGCATCGATTCTATTAGATTTTCACCATAGGGATTGTCTTGTTCCTCAGAACTCGGACTTCTCGGTCGAGGATCTTCATCAGCTTTTGCTCGTTGGTAAGGTCCTTTTGTATCACTAAGTCATTATGGACAATGATGTGGAAAAGATCGTGCACATACTTCTTCAACATAGAAACATGGAATACATTGTGCACTTCTGATAGTTGTGGAGGCAAACCAATGCGATAAGCCACCTCGCCCACTCTTTCCAACACTTCAAATGGATTAATAAACCTTGTTGTAAGGTTGCCCTTAACATCGAATCTTCTAATACCTCAGCCGGGAGAGACCTTGAGAAAAATATGGTCTCCAACTTGAAATTCCAGATCTCTTCTTCTATTATCAACATACGATTTCTGCCTGGACTGTGCGATCTTTAGCCTTTCTCGAATGAGGTGTATCTTCTCGGTTGAATCTCTTACAATATCTGGGCCTAGAATTTGTCTTTCACTGACTTCATCCCAGCATATTGGAGATTGGCAACTCCTGCCATAAAGTGCCTCGAAAGTTACCATTTGGATACTGGCTTGATAGCTGTTGTTGTATGTAAATTCGGCCACGGGTAAGTGGTCTTGCCAGCTACCTCCGAAATCTATAATGCATGCCCTTAACATATCTTCAACAACTTGATTTGTCCTTTCCGTCTGACCATTTGTTTAGGGATGGAAAGTAGTGTTGAAGTTGAGTTTCGTCCCCAGAGAGTGTTGCAGGCTCTTCCAGAAATGGGAAATAAAGCGTGGGTCTCGGTCAGATACAATCGACACAGGAACTCCATGCAGTCTAATCATCTCCTTGATATACAAGGCAGCAAGGATATCAACTGACCATCAGCTCTTGATGGGCAAGAAATGAGCCGATTTAGTTAAACGGTCGATGATTACCCAAATTCCATCATGTCCGCCCCTAGACTTGGGCAAGCCCATGATGAAGTCCATGCCGATGTCTTCCCACTTCCACTTGGGAATATCTAGCGGATGCAATTTTTTGGCAGGTTTATGATGCTCCGCCTTCACTTGTTGGCATGCCAGACAGCGAGACACGAAGTCCGCTATCTCTCTCTTCATATTAGGCCACCAGAAAGTCCGTTTCAAGTCTTGGTACATCTTAGTGGCTCCAGGGTGAATTGTGTATCTTGATCGATGAGCTTCTTCAAGAACCTTCTTCTTCAACTCAGGACAGTCGAGTACGCATGTCCATTCATGGAATAGCAATGTATCATCGGGTGTCAGCTTGAAATCGGGTCTCTCGTCCAGCTTGTCCCTTATCTCTACTAGTGTATGATCTTCCTCTTGTAGCTTCTTAATTTCAAGTAGCAAATCTGGATGTAGACTCATATGGGATAGAGTGATACACCTGTTCTTCTCATCTGTACTTATATTGAGTTTAGAGAATTTCTCCAGCAACTTCTATTCTTAAATCATACAACTAGCCAGAATTGCTCTCGACTTCTGACTGAGGGCATCTGCTACGGAGTTACCCTTACCAGGATGGTATTGTATAGTGAAGTCAAAATCCTTGAGATATTCAAGCCAACGTCTTTGCCTCATGTTTAGTTCTTTCTGTGAGAATAGATACTTGAGGCTTTTGTGATCGGAGTATACAATGAATTGTTCTCCGTAGAGGTAGTGTCTCCAGATTTTTAAGGCGAATACTACCACGACCAATTCTAAGTCATGCACCGGGTAGTTCTCTTCGTGCTTCTTTAATTACCGGGAAGAGTATGCAATGACTCTTCCATTTTGCATCAATACACTCCCGAGGCCAATACCAGAAGCATCGGTATACACCTCATACTTCTCTCCTTCAATTGGTAATGACAAGACTGGAGCAATGGTCAAGAGATCCTTCAAAGCTTCGAAACTCTTCTCACAGTCTTCATTCCACTCATAAGGCACTTCCTTGCGGGTTAACCTGGTGAGAGGAACATCAATCCTTGAGAAGTCCTTGATGAAACGGTGGTAGTAACCAGCTAGACACAAGAAGCTTCGAATCTCCGTTGCACTTGTTGGTTTATCACAGTTCTTTACGGCCTCGACTTTTGAAGGGTCGACGAAAATTCCGTTCTTCATGACTACATGGCCCAATAAGGATACTTCCTCGAGCCAGAACTTGCACTTGCTGAATTTGGCATACAATTTATTTTCCCTTAATATTGGCAATGCCTTCTTCAGATGTTCTTCATGGTCTTCTTCGGACTTTGAATAAATCAAGATATCATCAAAAAAGACCACAATGAATTGATCCAGATGTGGCCGAAAGGTGTTGTTCATTAACTGCATAAAGGCTGCATGGGCATTTATTAGTCCGAAAGGCATAACAGTAAATTCGTAATGCCCATACCTACTTCGGAATGCGATTTTATGAATGTCTTCTTCTTTGATCTTCAGTTGGTGGTAACCAGAACGAAGGTCAATCTTGGAGAAGTATGTAGCTCCAGATAATTGATCGAATAGCTCATCAATTCTTGGCAGCGGGTATTTATTCTTGATTGTAAGGTGATTTAGTTGTTAATAATCAATGCATAGTCTCATCGATCCGTCCCTTTTTTTGACGAATAGAACGGGGTGCTCCCCATGGGGAAGTACTTGGCCTGATGAAACCCTTCTTCAATAACTCCATTAGCTGCTCTTTTAGCTCTTTCAGCTCAGCAGGGGATATTCTGTAAGGTGCCTTGGAAACAAGACTAGCACCAGGGACAAGGTCGATTGTGAATGACACTTCCCTTTCCGGGGGTAAGCGGGGCAATTCTTCTGGAAAAACATCGGGAAAGTCCCGAATTATACGGATGTCTTCAAGTTTAGTCTCCTCGACTTCCGTGGTAGTCACAAATGCTATGAAAGCCATACACCCCTTACTTACAAGTTTGCTAGCTCGAAGAGCTGAGATAAGAGGTGATCTATTCCGAGGGCTACTGTAAACCAGCTCTGGGTAATCCACAAAAGTGATCTTGTCATTTCAGCAATCTACAGTTGCTTGGTATGTGGATAACCAATCAGCTCCCAGTATAACGTCATACCTCTTCATATCTAGGCTTATCAGGTTGACAAGTAGATTGTTTCCTTTAACCATAACCTTGCAGTTTGGGTAGTGATGTATGATATCAGACTCATTCCCGAGAGGTGTAGATATGACCAAATCTAACAGTTCAGGTTTCTTAGAAAATGAAGCATCAAATTTCTTGGAAACGAATGAATGAGTTGCTCTGGTATCAAATAAAGCTTGAGCAGTCTTAGAACAAACAGTTAGTGTACCTTCCATGATTCCACCTTCTGTTGGTTTCGTCTCTTGGAGAGCTTGCAGACGGTCTTGTCTCTTCGCCGGACGCTTCTCATCTTTAGTGGCTTGCTCGTTCATCAATGGGCAATCAGGGATTCGATGATCTCGACTCCCACATCGGAGATAGGCTCCTAGTTTCTTCTAGTATTCCTCGGCCTTATGACCGGCCTTGTCACAATACTTGCAAACTTCCTTAGAAGGTGTGGTGACGAATGGCTTGTCATTTTTCTAAAATTTCCTTTCCTTGGAAGAATCCCCTCCATTGTAGAACCTCTTCTTGTTAAATGATTGTTTGAAATTTTCCGGGCTTGTGACAGGTTCCCTCTTGTCTCTTCCTTGGATCCTTTCAAAAAATTCGATGGCGTCCTCTAGCAATTGGGTATGCCGAACCATTTCCGAATAGACTTAGATGTCCATCGGTGCAAGTTGTGTAATGTATTACGGCCGAAGCCCATTAAGGAACCTTCTAGCCTTCATCTTTTTACTACACACCAAGTGGGGTGCATACCTGGATAGTCTTGAGAATTGGGCATCATACTCGGCCACCTTTAGGGTCTGTTGTTTTAGTGCGGCAAATTTTGCGGCCTTCTTCTCCTAAATTCGGTCGGAGAAGTACTTATTGTTGTAGTGCTCAACAAATTCATCCCACGTGACATAATCACCGGGTAGTGTTGCTTCTACGAACTCCCACCAACATCGAGTGTCCCGCTCCAGTTGGAATGTGGCTAGTAAAACCTTTTCCTCGTCCGTGCATTGCATTACACGGAAAATCCTTTCGATTTCCTTTAGCCAATTTTTAGCATCCTCGGGGTCAGACGAACCTGTGAACTTTGGTGGGTTCATGTTGTGGAAACCTCTGTGGAGATCACTAGCGCCATAGTAGCACCGCCTTGTGCCACTTGTTGTAGTGCTTGGGTAAGGCCTTGCACGGTGCGCTGCATCTCGCGCCATTGTGCTCTTTCAACAGCCATAATACTACAAGAGAATGTAAATATAATAAGGTATCGTGTTTTATTATAAGATGGAGTGTCATTATAGAACCTAACCCATGGCTCTATCTATCTCACCGGGTGTAAGGAGTAAATCTATCTTTGGACTTGAGTTTTTCATAGGAAATTGAAATCCTAGGCTCTGATACCACGAAGGTTGTCACACCCCGAGCGCGGAAGATACCCGGGGTCACGGCCAGCTTATATAGAACCAATCAATCAGAGCAATATTGTTTTTGACAAAAGATAGAGTGCGTAAAAGACTAAGTAATTACTAAGATTAAATTTCTAAATGTTGTGCCCCTGGCCCCTGTGGCTTGTGGTTTTGATGATTGGCTTTAGGGGTTTGTGATGTTTGGTTCTAATGTGAGTTAATCACTGTGAGTCACCATGGTTTTATTCAGTCATTCTTATATTCAGTCTGTCATTCAAATGTTCATTCAGTTTTTCATATGTTCAGTCAGTTTATCTGCTTAACATTTGAAGTTCAGACTGATTATCTGCTGTATAAAGCATTGATATGCATTAATAGAATCTGCACATTTGCATTAGGCAGCAAGTGTGTACAATGCACAGCTGCAGGCACTTCTAAGTCTACACATCGTGTAGCTTGCTGGCATAGTCTGTACACTCATCTGTTTGCATGTGTCACCAAGTCCACACATTGCATCATGTGTTTCTTCATGAAGTCTATACATTGGCATGCTGCATCTCTTGAAGTATGTACATCCTCTTCAAGCATTTCAAAGTCTATACATCGCTTGGAGTTCCTTCAAGCCTATTCATTGCTGAGCGTCTCACTGACTGTCTCATGCAAGTCTATACATCCTACACCGTCTCATGCAACATCTCAAGCCAAGTCCATACATAGTTCATCAGCACTTAGAAGTCTGTACATCGGCCTCATTCGTTCAAGTCTATACATTGAACTGCTATTACATGTCTGTACAGCGTCCGTCTCAGCCAGCGTCTCATGCTGCGTCTTAGGCAAGTCTATACATCGCCTTCAGACTTTCAAGTCTATACACTCCATGATCTTCCAAGTATGTACATCCACAGTGTATCTTCAAAGTCTGAACATTGTCTCACTCCGTCAAAGTCCATACATTTGTTTTCTCTTCAAAGTCAGTACATTGGCATTGGGCATCAAAGTATATACATCGCCTTCGAGGCATCAAGCCTATACACTAGACAGTGTTTTTAAAGTATGTACAGCATTCCTTGTTGTTCACACCTTTTAAAGTCTGTACATTGGCTTCATATCATAAAGTCTGTACATTGGCTTCAACTCTCCAAGTCTGTACAGCCACATTCAATAGGTAAAGTCTATACATTCTTCAGCTGGAACTGTGCAAGTCTGTACATCGTTACTTAACAAAGTCTGTACATTGGCATCTGTTCCTACGTTGCACTTCCAAGTCTGCACATTGGGTTCTTTACCTACGTTCATCTTTGAAGTCTGAACATTGGAAGTTTTACCTACGTTGCACTTCGAAGTCTATACACTCGCTGTCTTCCATTGTTTCAAGTCTATACAGCCTTTCCATTGGAAAGTCTATACATTGGTCGCTGAGTGATCTTCAAGTCTACACAGACCTTGACTCGCTCAAGTCTGTACATCGGCATGCTATCTTTGACAAAGTCTTCACATCGCGAAGTCTATACACTCAACTCCTTCACTCTTCAACAAAGTCTGTACAGCGTGAAGTCTAAACATTATTTTCAGGGCTTGTCTTCGTGTCGTTTTGTTCCATTGCGTGCAGACCATTGCAGCACCTCGTGTTGCTTTCTGTGCCACCTCGTGTCGTTTCTTCTGTATTTAGTTGCTCATCTCGAGTCATCCTTTTATTCTTGCTCTTGTGTTCTCGTGTCATTTACTGTAGTTACTCGAGTCATTTTCCTGCTTTCTTTGTTTTATCACGTGTCGTTTCACCTCGTGCCGTTCTCTTTGCTGTTTGTTATGTCGTGTTGTTTTTGTATTCGTGTCTTCGTGTTGCTTTTGTATTAGTGTCTCATCAAGTCCATACACTGGCCTTGAGCTGAAGTCTATGGCTGAGCAAGTCCATACATTGGCTGCTATTCTTCAGAGTCTATACATCGCAGTGAGTTGAAGGTTGCCTAAGTCTGTACAGCCATTGACTTCTTATGTGAAGTCCATACATTGAGTAAAGTATATACAGCCATTGCTAGAGTCACCTTACACGACCAAGTCTGTTCAGAGTTTGCATTGCATCTCATGAAGTTTACACATTGTTCATCACCTGTCTTGTTCACTGCGTCGACGCTGACACTGGATGCGTTGACGCCTTGGGCTGATATCCAAAGGTATCTTAATCAACATCAAGTTTGTACAGCATGAAGTCTGTACATTGGCTTTTGTCTCGAACAGAAGGCTTTAGTCTACACACTCTTCTATTATGATAATGCACTCTTCAGCAAGTATATACACTCCCTTACTATGTACACACTTGCTATATTGATTTCTGAAGTCTATACAATGCTTTGCATTCACAGAGTCTGTACAGGATGTTCAGACCTAAACTGATGAGATAACCATTGCTATGTCTGACAGGGATTCTTACCGAGATTGATGACCTGGCTCGTGATCCCAGAAGGACGAGGTATGCAGATGCTGACACGTGGATGTAGCTGCCTCGGTTCTGGCAAATTCCTTGGGCGGGAAAAACGTGGAAGCCACGCGCCCAGGAGCTGCTGCTGCTACTGCTATATATACGAGCCTTCTTCCACTAAAGAAGGTTGATCGATAGAAAAGGAGAAAAGTCTATACATCAAGTCTGGGAGCAGCAGAGAGTATTCGATCCAGTGAGAAGAGAATAAGAAGAAAAAGAGGAGTGGCAGAGTGAGAGAAGAAGCAGAAGTAAAAAGAGAAAGAGAGAGAGCTCGCGAGTGAGAGAAGGAAGCAGAGAAGAAAAAAGGAAGAGGAAGAAGAAGCTTCATCTGAAGACTAGTCCCTACTGGACCGTGGATCAGATCCAGGCCAGTCAGCTCCGTTGAGAGCCACATCTGTGTTTTCATCTTTTATAGCTTTCTGATTGCTGTGTTATTTTTGTTTATTGTTTTCCTTTGTTTTCTGATTACCTTTGTACTTCCGATCCTCTGGACTGGGGATCGGGTTCCTCCTGTGGATTCAGGAGAAGGGAGACTTGTCTCCGGTTCTGGGCTTGTGGGTTGCAAGTCCAGGGGTCCCTCCTGGTCTGGAGGAAGAGAGGTCTTCGACCTCTAGTTTCCAAGTGGCTTGGAGTCACTTGGGGTGTCCCTCCGGTTGGGAGGAAGAGGGGAGGTTGTTCCCCTAGTCAAGCTGTGTGGCAGCACCTTGTTTGCAGACTGAGTCTGCAGGTTCTAGCTTGTGCTAGTGGAAGCCTCACTCCGATTGGGAGTGAGGGGTGGATGTAGGTCTGTGGACCGAACCACCTAAAAATCTATTGTGCAGTGGTTTGATTGTTTGCGTTGCTTCCGCTAGATGCTTGAATAGGCACGCTCCAAGTGTTTGTATTTGAGTTGAATCGAATTGGTTCTATTCTGTGTCTATCTCTAGCATCCAAGTTTTTATTTGGCCATTATACATAGAAGGATACATTCACCCCCCTCTGTATCCGGGCCTAGCACCCTAACACTAAAATGATACTAATAGTCCAAGATGACAATTTTCAAACAACCAAATGGTGATAATTCTAATCCATGACATTCGTTACTCAAATTCACTGCTAGGCTACAAGCCTTAACAAGTTTCAATCGACTAGACCGACATAACGGACATAACTGACATAACTGGAAGTACAAGATAAATGACTCTAGATAAGCAAAGACACGGCTAGCTAATAGTAGGCGATCGGTGATTCTAGCACTCTTCACTCGGTTTCATTCTCGTTCGTATGGTTGTTGCTATCCGAGTTACATGAAAATGTTAGAATGAACTAGATGAGCGAATCGCTCAGTAGGAATTACATCTCAAGTTCGAGCAATCTTTAAGTAAATTACATGTTACGTGTAATGCAAGTATATCTTATGCATGCTAGATAAGTGAGAAAATCATGAACTGTATAGAAGAATATCGCATGTTTTCAAGTACTATCAAGTGTCGACAAGCGATATCAAGAACTTATAGAAAGAGTATTACAGGATTTCAAGTATTATCAAGTGTTTACACAATTTTCCAAGAAATCGAGGGACGATTTCAAGTAAGTAAAGATCATGCTCAAGAAAGTAATATCAAGCACATGTAATATCAAGTACATGTAATTGGAATTTGCTATTTTAATCAAGCAAGTACTTTGCCCTTTTTCGGGCCACGCAAGTCAAGTAATCGCCCCTTTTTCGGACTACACAAGTCAAGTCAAGCAAGCAAGTAATGTCACGAGAGAGTAAGTGTAATATCTCAAGTCAAGCAAGTACTTTGGTATAGTGCTTAAACACCGTGATCATTCAACTCCCATGGGCACAAGTGTTGACACCCGTTTTATGACCGATAAGTCGGGTCATCTCCTTGTTCACTCTATGTGATGCTCCTAGTTATTCATTCATTCCTTGAGTCACCTTTATCAGTTTGAAGCTTATTTCATGGGTCTTAGCTCCTTGGTTGAGTATGGTTCTGTGATGTCTCGCCTTGAATGAAGCTTAGCAAGCCCTCTTATCATTTGGATCCGCATTGTTTCTAACGGTCTGCACATGGGGCGTTACTTTCTTCTAACGCATTGTCCCTGGACCGTTACATCTTGAAGAGTCCTACGACTTAAGGCCTTTGTTTCAATCCTTATCTGTTGGCTTGCCCATTGATTCTAACGGTTTGTCGTGTAGCCGTTACTTTCTTCCAACGCGTCCAACCATGGCCGTTACATATCTTACAGAGTCCCAACTTGTTTGATCTTCTTCCCGTTGATCTTATCTCTTTTGAGATAAGGTTAAACGTAACGGTATCCCCCTGGCGCGTTATTTGCATATGGCGGTCTGTCGAGTAGCCGTTACATCCAACAGAGAGTCCTAGCAGTTCAGGCCTTTTCTCTACTACTCTGTGGTCGAGATAAGAGTTTGAATTGGTGATTTCTCTTCCAAATCTGATCCTCAGAACCTTCTGTTTATTTCCATGGACACTCAATGATATTATCTTCAAGGATTTGCTAAGAGTTATCTTCTTTTCTTGCTGGATTATCCTCTGTTCGACCGGAGAGTTTGAGGGCCTATAAATAGCACCCTTAACTTCATGGCCCGCGAGAGGAAGATCTGGAGTTTACGTCGAAGTGCTGCCGCATCCTGGAGCCACATCTAACCAAGGAGACTTGTCTTTCACGTCCATCTGCTTCATGATGAAGGGAGTATTCATTCTATTAAGTTTCAAAGATCATCATTATCTTGTGTTCTTCTTCTCCCTCTCATCATAGGCATTGTCCCTCTCCTTGTTTCCACGTTTTGCATCTGTTTTTCATCATCTAAACATCCTCCTATCTTTCAAAAACACCCAGAGGGGTTAAAAAACCAAAACTTTCCCGGTACTTCCCTTTCCTTTGCATGCTCTTAAGCCTTTTAAGAATTGATACTACGCTTGTTTAAAGGGCTAATCTAGGTTTGTTTTCTTGTGTTTTCACGTTCTTTGGCAGGTTTACAGGTTCACTACGTGAGGCCCAAGTCTTTTGGCCGGCTGGAAGAGTTGGAGTTAAAAGAGTCCACAAGCTATTACTGCAGGTTTTCTGACGGTCTTGTGAAGACACGTCAGGCTTCTCTAACGGCTCATCTGGAGACCGTCACATTCCTGTGACGCACGGGGTCTGGACCGTTACATTCGGTTGATCTACAGATTTCACTGGTTTTCTCTCGCCCGTGGGCGGGTGCTTCATCCACCTATTTCCAAGGTATTTTCAAGTCTCTGGCTTGTGTTTACTTTGGTGGCGATCACGTTCTTTCTTAGTATTGGGCATTAGCTTTCTCTCCATCTCATATCTCTTATTTCCTTTATTTGCTCCACCCTTGCGGTGTGTTTTTATTTGCTCTTGCTCCACGCACCGGCGTGTGTTTTTCTTTATTTGCTTAGTTTAGCTTGATGATTGAGATAGCATGCACATGCTAGAGTTTGTTCTGGTTGCCTAGGTTCATGGTTCACATGTCCTTGGGTTGATTGAGATCGTTGATTTTTGCTTATCATCTTTATTACACATCAAAACGAAAAGAGGAAGAGAAGCAAAACAAATCAACTTATAATTTTTTGGCGATCACGGTGGCACAACTTGTGCCAATCGTGTCTTGATCTCTGTTTAAACCTGCCATCATTTTCTTGTTTAGTTTCCTCGGATTTCCCTCTTACTTCCTCTTGTTTCTGGTTCTCTGGGTTGTCTGACGGCCCTCTGTCCCTGCGTCACTCCACTTTGACGCAGGGGCTTTAGACCATTACACTCCTCATCCTGCTGTTTGGGCTTTTCACGGATTTCCCTTCTATTTCTGGTTTGTTTTTGGCTCTCTGGATCATACGATGGTCCTGGGTCCCTGCGTTATATTGCTTCTGGCGATCTGGCCTCTGACCGTTATATATTTCTGACGCGGGTCTTCTAGACCGTTACACTCCAGACAGGTACGCATCTCGAGGTGCATTCTATTTCCGCAGTTTTTACTGTGATATTCTTGCTTGGGTGTTATCTAACTTCCTCCTTGGTTGGTTTACATACTTACATCGTTGTGTGCATAATTGTTTTCTAGATTCTAGGTTAGAATTTGCATGCACTCCGGTGCACATAGGTTCATTCATACTTTCATACATTAGATTGCATTTTCCTACCTTGGTGTGCGGACCTCTCATCTCCATATTCCTTGGGGCCGACTTGGAAATCACACCAGGGATCTCCATAAGTCCCCGCGAGCCGTGGATTCCCACACGGACGCCGGGCCGATTGTACCTTTCCCACCCCGTGTCTAGGATTGCATAAGTGAGGGAGTGATCACATTTAGAGTCAAAACAAGCTTTACACTCATCTCCTATCAGGGACCTATTGTTGAGAGCTCACATTAATCAATCCACTAAAGTTCCAAAGGGGAAATCATAAGAATCTTGAAGCATCATCTTAAACAACTTCCTTGACTCTGAGTGTTTTCATCTCTTGTTACTTACATCTTTGTTAGAAATCGTCTAAGTTTGGTTACTCATTGTGTGTTTGTGTTGTGTTGTTCACATCTTGTTAAGGTTGTTCGTTGCATGTGGAGTTATTTTCGTCAGTTAGAAGCACCTTCTAGGGTCAATTCCTTCTCCAAGTTCTACTCAAATCCACTTTTCAAATCCGCCATGGATTCTTTCAATCCTCCCCAGTCCCAAGAGGATTCCCTTCCTCCAGGGCTTCTTGAAAACCCTGCTAGGGTTACCTCATTCTCTTATGGAGAGAGGACAGCCCCTCTTCCGTCCTCTACCTTCCTGGAAGGTAGTCAAGTCACCCCTTCTTTCTCTACTCCTTCCGCGGGCTCCATTCTCCAAATGATGGCCCAATTGGATCCGGCCCAACTTCAAGCTGTCTATCAGGCCATGCAAGGATCCAATATCTCCCCTCCCACGATTATGCAGGGTCAATCCAATCCTTCCATCCAGCCCACTCCAATTAATCTTACTCCGGTCCAACCCCGGACCATCACATTCACTAGCATGGAGACGGGCCAATCTTCTACTTCGGCTGAGCAATCTTTTGACAAGGGGAAGTCTCCTGTCCCTTCTTTCGTTCAGGCGGATCATCATATGCCTAGCCCGACGGTTCCGCAAGTCCTCATGGGCCCCTCCGACTTCCTGCGCCCTCAGTCAGGGGTTGTCCAAGCCCACTCCAATCTGGGTCAAGTTCAGGCCCAATATCCTTCTTATGGGCCCCCTACTTCGGCCGTTTATCCTTCTGCTCCTGCTTATGGGCTCCCACCTTCTACCACAATCCACCCTTCTGCTCCCCAACTTCAGCCATCATCTCTCACTACCCCTGCTCCATCCAGAGAGCAGGAACTACTTGATAAATGGGCCACCATGCAACAGCAACTCGATTTCCTCCAGAAGCGGGTTGGCCCACAATCCTTGGCAGATGCTCCGGTTCCTAACTTTCAGAACATCTGGTTCCCTCCGCAATCCGAGCTCCCCAATTATCGCAAATATGACGGGAATGGCAATCCCTTTATCCACGTGAGGGATTTCTTATATGAATCGGCCCAATTCCAATATGATGATCGCCTTATGGCGTACTTGTTCCGCCGATCATTAGACGGTGTTGCACTGGAATGGTTCTATTCTCTGCCATTGGAAGAAGCCGAGAGCTTTAAGGTAGTGAAAGATAAGTTCATTCAGCAGTTTCAAGACAGGGTCAGCTCGGAATATTCGTTCATGGATTTGGTGGCCGAAAAGATGAAACCGGATGAGGAGTTTGCCACTTATGCAGATAGGGGGAGGCAAATGGCCGCTAGAGTGCCCGGCCACATTCCGAAGGAAGAGAAGGTCAAGTTACTTATTTCCAATGCTACTCCGACCTTCCGAAATATTCTGGCCATGAACGACATAGCAAACATGCACCAACTCTATAGCCGAGCGCGCTTCATTCAAACTCAGTTCAAGGATTCCCCCATACACTCACTATTTGAAAACCAGAAGCCCAAGTATCACAAGAAACCTCAAGGGCCGGTCACCGAGGGGGTCCAAACAAACGAGCAGGTTCAAGCCGTTGCCTTTCCGTTCCAAGCCGCACCTTTTCGCTTCCCTCAGAAACCCCGCACTCCCCAGAATCCCACTCCCCAAAACTACCAGACCACTCCACAAAACCCTCCGCTGCCCACCTTCGCCATTCCACACAACACCTTCACTGCACCGCAACCACCACCACCACCTTCACAATACCACAACGTTCCTCCACCCAACGGCTACAACAACAACCCTAACAACAAGCGCCCGGCTCCTAAAAGAGCTCAGTACCCACCCTTGCCAGAAACACTCATAGACATCTTTTCAGCCCTCATGTCGGTGAATGCCATACAGATCCCTCCGGAGCGGCCCAACTGGAATCCGACCGTTGATCAAACGAAGTATTGTATGTTCCACAGGCAACCGGGACATACAATTGAAGGGTGTTTTCAATTCCGGGACCTAGTATATGATCTTCATGAAGGACAGAGGATAGATTAGGCCGAAATGCACCAGGCCATCACATAAATCAAAGAGAAGAGAAGGCAGCCGCCGAGGCAGCAAGTACAGCAGCAACAGGTACCGCAGCCACAGCCGCAGCAGCAACAGCAGCCGGTGCAAGACCTGGGGATTCATCAAAACCCAATGCCAAACCATCCTCCTTCTCCACAGCCTCTGCCGCCGGCACCAGCTCAGGTCAATGTCGTCCAACCCCCGGCTCCCAACCCCGAGTGGTCCTTCGACGATGATAACTCCACGCCGTAGGTCATGGCCCTTCACCACACCTACCATAATCCTCCCGCTTCCCCCATCCTCATACCTACACACCAAATCCCTCCTCCACTCGTCCTTCCTTTTACCCATATTCTATCACACGCACCATCACCCGCGCCCCCGTCGCACTCACCATTGCTCACATCCGCTACCATCACCCCCTCCCCGCTCGCGCTTACATCCACTATCGCCATACCTCCGTCTAACCCTCCACTCATCACACCTCCGTCCACTTTTATATCCCCACTGCCGCTCGCGCCCACTGCCACTAACCCCTCGCCTATCATCCTTTCCACCACACCCTCTTTCGCACCGCTCATCCATCCCACTGGGCCTACTAAATCACTTATCCTAAGCCCATCTGAGGCCGCGGCAGCTTATAACTTCGCCCTACGGAGCGGGCGCATGTTCCACCGAAACTATCCTTCCACTTCCAACCCCCAGTCTTCCCAACCGGCTGCCGAGCAAGAAGAGGCCGAGCCACTACCGGGGACCCAATATGATCCATTACATCATTTGGATAGGGTGCCCGCCAAGATATCTGTGCTAGAACTGATTAAGAGATCTACCCTTCACCAAGATGCATTAAGAGACTTTCTTCAAAAGGTGATGGTTAGTGAAAACATGGCAGTTGATAGCTTACCTACCGCACTGGCAACAATCTCCAAGGGGCCAGCCATTACTTTCTCTGAAATCGAGCTAGCACCACCAGAAGCTCGGCAAATGCCACTGTGCATTACTATCATTCTGACTAAAGTCAGCATCGATGCAGCGTTAGTTGACACAGGGGCATCTATCAACGTATGCCCGCTTAGCACTCTAAGGGATTGTAATCTGTCAGAAGAAGTTCTACGCCCAACTCCCACTACCATAGCTGCTTATGACAACTCTCGACGGGCATGTCACGGGATTGTCACCATTCAAGCTGAGCTTGGGCCCCTTACTATGCTCGTGGAATTCTATGTGTTGGACATTGACCCTATGTTCAAGGCTATCTTGGGTCGTCCGTGGATCGATACCCTCAGCGCCGTACCCTCCACTGCATATCAATGCATTAAATTCCCTTTCCAAGGAAGGGTCGTCAAAGTCAAAAGCTTATCCACGGTCCAATCAGTGAAGGCTATTTCAGAGAGAGTTCTTCCCACATTGTGGCCAAGCAGTCGGCCTGTTATGTTAGTGCTAGATCTTGACTTTCCTTGGGCTTACGCACCTCGCAAGCCCGTCACCGCAGCAGTTGACATCAAGGTGAAGCCCCAGATCCGAGATTCCAAGGGCTGGGACATTATACTGAAGCTAGGCTACCAACCGGGGAGAGGCCTCGGTGCTCAATTGCAGGGACGAACTAAGCCCATTCCTAAGGGCAGGAAACTGAACAGAATAGGTCTCGGCTACCGAGAGACTGCATTATCAATGATGGGTGATTCTGGGCCACTCACCTGGGACTACCGTCAACACTTTGTTCGAGGGCCTCTCCAACTTGGCACATTAACTCCACGGCTAGCTCCGCCAAGGGAAGATACAGTCTGTCCAATTGCCAGTCCACCCCCAGTGCTAAGGGGGCCAGTTGATGATGTGATTGACTATGGTCCAACCCTTCAGAGAGTATTTCATGAAGAAGACTGCCAGCAGTAGCAAGAGGTTCGGCTTGTTCAGTGGAGGCCGAAGAAGCAGCCGGCTCAGCATCAGTGGAAGGAGGAGAGCTCGCCGATTATCTTTTCTTGGTCTCCCTCCCGCTTTCAATCTCTCCTACAGCAAAGGGAATTCTTACCCCGTCTTCCTCCCATCATGGTAAATCCATCCTTTATTGATCTACCAGAGATTCTATTTGTTCCCTGTGCTTGCGGGCATTGCCCGCCCATTGATCTATCCACTCTATTCACTCCTCCTCCTCCCAACGCCCAGCTCCACGAGATGTGGTTCTCTTCCTCTGATCCATTCTTCGATTGCATCTTCTCTGAGCTGTTCCCCATGCAGCTCCCGCTCTCTCCATCTTGTTGTGTGGTCTCCACTGATCCCAAAAAAAAAACGTCAAATTCGAAACAGAGATTTCAGTGGAAGATTACGCTACCCTATCTCCATCCTCCTCCCAGGGGCACGGGTCACCTGCTCCTTCCCTTCCACTAGGTCTTCTTTCTCCTAGGTTAGGATTAGGGTCTATCGAGTCTAGGGAAGTAGAGTCAGGTAGGTCTAGAGAAGTAGGGTCTTGTTCTAGGTCGTCCAACCCTTCCTCCTCTGAGCCGCGCTCGCTTGCGCGTCCTCCCAAATCCATCCCTGATAGGTTCTTGCAAGATCAAGCTCAGCATTGTCATGCTCTTTTGAAGTGTCCAGAATTTATTGCTACAGCAATTGTGATTGAAGATGAAGAGGAAATAGAGGAGGTATGGAGCGACGACGGACTCGGTGTCTATGAAATCTTGGATGGAAAAGATCCGATCAATGAGGACAGCGACGTAGATGACACTGCTGATTTATATGCACAAGGACTTAAGAAATTCGACGAGCCATCGTCGGCAGTGGATGAACCTATGAAGGAAATCAATTTTGGAACTGAAGAAGACCCAAGGCCCATCATTATTGCCACTAACCTCCCTCCACAAGTAGAAGAAGATTTAATTAAGGTTCTGAGGGAGTATAGCAATTCTTTCGCCTGGTCTTATGAGGACATGCCAGGTCTTGACCCCTATTTAGTGGAACATCGAGTTGTACTTAAACCAGGGGCAACACATGTGAAACAACGGTCAAGAAGATTTCACCCCCACATGGCCTTAAGGATTAAGGAAGAGGTCGACAAATTGTATAAGGTCAGATTCATTAGAGTTGTTCTATATCCTCAGTGGGTGGCGAACATAGTCCCTATTATCAAGAAGGATGGAAAGGTGCGTATCTGCATCGATTTCAGGGATCTCAACAAAGCATGTCCAAAAGATGATTTCTCGCTGCCTCATATTGATGTCTTGGTCGATAGCACCGCCAGGTACGAATCTCTGTCATTTATGGACGGTTACTCAGGCTATAATCAGATCCGTCTCGCTCCAGAAGATCAAGAGAAAACCTCCTTCACCATGCCCTGGGGCACGTACTGTTATGTGGTTATGCCGTTCGGTCTGAAGAACGCAGGTGCCACCTATCAAAGGGCGATGATGGCCATCTTCCACGACATGATGTATATCTATATGGAAGCCTACGTGGATGACATTCTGGTGAAGTCAAGAACCAAAGAAGAACACCCCTCTATTCTGGCTAAGGTGCTGCAAAGAGCCAGGGAGTACAAGCTTAAGATGAATCTGAAGAAGTGCATATTTGGAGTCTCTTCAGGGAAGCTGTTAGGTTTCATAGTGAGCAAACGGGGGATCCAGATTGATCCTAACAAAGCACAGGCCGTCATGGACATGCCTCTGCCTAAGAACATTACGGAACTTCGAGGACTGATTGGTCGATTGCAATTCATTAGAAGATTCATATCCCAACATTCTCAAAGGTGCCGTCCGTTTTATGAATTGCTTAAGGCGGGGGTCAAGTTTGAATGGAATCAAGATTGTCAGAAGGCCTACGAGGACTTAAAGGAATATCTATCCAATCCCCCGATTTTGCAACCTCCTGTCCCTGGGAAACCCCTGATCCTATACATCTCGGTTATTGAGGACTCCCTAGGGGCGGTCTTAGCACAAGTAGATGATGAAGGGAAAGAGCGGGTTGCGTATTACCTCTCTCGGTTATTTAACCCAGCTGAGTCCAGATACACCGCTATGGAGAAGACTTGTGCCACCTTAGTGTGGGTAGCTCAGAAGCTTAAACACTATTTCCTTGCCCACACAGTTAGGTTGATCTCTAGAATGGACCCGATTCGCTATCTCTTAGAAAAGCCTGTCCTTTCTAGTAGGTTAGCTCGCTGGCAGAGCTTCCTCTCTCAATTCGATATCACATTTGTCATTCAGAAGGTGGTCAAAGGGTACGCCATCGCTGAGCATCTTGCCCATCTTTCCATTCCTCACACTGACTCCATTCAGGACGATTTCCCTGATGAGCATATCTCTGTACTCACCCATCATCCCTTTTGGTCTCTGCACTTAGATGGTGCGCTCAATTCTCAAGGCCGAGGGATCGGCGCTGTTCTGCTCACTCCAGAGGGAGTGACTATTCCTTTTGCTTATCAATTGCGATTTCCTGCTACCAACAACATCGCTGAGTATGAAGCTCTCCTAGCTGGACTGAAGCACGCCTATCTCCTAGGTGCGCGTTATTTGAATATCATCGGAGACTCTCAGCTCATCTTGCGGCAAGTCATGTCTACTTACCGCACTCGTGACCCCAAACTCAAGCCATATCAAGATTTGGTCATGCTCCTTGCTAGGCAATTCCGTAAGTTGATCTATATCCATACTCCTCGCTCTTAGAATATTCTAGCCGATGCTCTAGCATCTCTTGCTTCCTCTCTATCTTTCCCTCTCAGTCGGAACACTGAGACTATCGTCGTTCAGAGACTGGACGCACCCTCCCTTCAGGATCCTTGGTTCATCAACCTTAGGAAGGCTGTAGAGGCGAGGGCTGAGAAGGAAGATCTAAAGGAAGTATCTTTAATAGAGCTAGAAGAGATTCTGGATGAAGAAGAATTACCTTGGTATCACGAAATCGAGTTGTTTGGCAAAGAAGGATCATTCCCAGAAGGGGCAAACGCCGAGCAGCGCAAGTCAATAAGAAGAGCCGCCTCAAGGTGCACCATTGTTGCAGGAGAACTACACAGGCGCGCTACTAATGGAATGCTCATGAGATGCTTAGATGATGATGAGGCTTGGAAAGTGGCTGAAGCAGCCCATTCTAGTGAGTGTGGAGGTCATGTCAATGGCCAGGCTCTAGCGAAGAAGATCCTTAGGTAGGGCTACTATTGGCCCACTCTAGAGGAAGATTGCTCCCTCTATGTCCGGAGGTGTCTTAAGTGCCAACTCCATGCTGATAAAATCCATGCTCCAGCTTCATCTCTCCATCCTCTCTCTGCTCCTTGGCCATTCTCTATGTGGGCTTTCGACGTTGTCGGCCCGCTCGGTGATCCTAATTCTCAGATCAAGCAGAAATCCTTTATCCTTACCGCCACTGAGTACTTCACCAACTGGGCCGAAGCCGAGGCATATGCAGAGATCAAAGCTTCGACGGTGTGCCGCTTTATCATGAAGAATATCATCTCATGGTTCGGAGTGCCAAGCAGCATCATCACCAACAACGGACCCCAGTTTGTCTCCCAAGAGCTCAAGGACCAATGTAAGAAGTTCAATATTGCATTGCATCATTCATCTTCATATTACCCTCAAGGCAACGGTCAAGCCGAGGCCACTAATAAAACCCTTTTTAAAATCATCAAGGAAACATGCGAATCTCATAAGTCTTCCGATTGGCCAGAAATATTAGTGGAAGCTCTGTGGGCTTACCGCACCTCCGTCCGTACTCCCACGGGACAAACTCCCTATGCTCTTACCTACGGGATGGAGGCGGTGCTCCCATATGAGATCTTGATCCCTTCCCTTAGAGTGCAGCTCGATAAGGAACTTAATCTAGATGAACGTCGAGAGGCGTTGCTCGTCCAGTTGGAACTCTTGGATGAGAAGAGGATGAATGCGGCCGATCATGTGTCTGTTTATCAAAAGAGAGTTTCGCATTATTTTCAAAAGAAGGTAATTGAACGTAAATTTCAAAAAGGTGATATGGTTCTGAAACGCAAATTCATTCGGTCTGCAGGACCTAGGTCTAAATTGCAACTTAATTGGGAAGGGCCGTTTGTCGTAAAAGAGGCTTATCCAGGGAATGCTTATCGCTTAGTAAACACGGAAGGTGAGGAGCTCTCTCACCCGTGGAATGGGTTGTACCTTAAGCGGTTCTTTCCTTAAGAGTCTGATCCGTGCCACCCCGGCAGCAAGATGTTCCTCCATTTCTCTAAAGGGGTCCCGAGTAAGGCAACCACACACTACACAACATCCCTGGTCAGGTTTTCCACTTTAAAAGACACCGTTTCTCCTTAGCCATGCTTTGGGGAAAAGTCGAAGTCCCTGTTCGTTTCTTCCTTCGGCTGAATCCAGGGGCAAGAGGTGAATAAGGAGGCGACAACCAATCCAGGCACCCTGATAAGAGGAGGTCTCAAATAGGGGCAGTCCGTTATGACCTGATGCCACAAGCAAAGAAACAAGAAATAAAAGAAAGCAAAGGACAAAATCAAAAGCATCATCTCAAAGGTCTATTGAATATGATTCCAAAGCTCTAGAAAGGCAAGAAAAAGAATCTAGGTATGACAAGAGTGGCAGTACAGTTCCCCGCAGGACGAATGAGCCCGGTCGCACGCATGCCTAGAGTGGACTAAGGTTCGATGACGGACACAAAGCCCTGGCGCAACAGACCAAATTTCTAATGGGTCATCTGGAGAGGAACCCAAGTCCTAAAAACTTCTAAATCTGGCCTAAGCTTACCCCCGTATTATATTTTCCTTTTTAGGATTTAAACTAGTACCCTGGGTATGGCCCTGGTAGAAATATCGTCATGAAAATCTAGGCCTTGTTCAGGGTTTGTCACCTCATTGCACGCCAACCTCGGGACTCTCAATATGATGCGGAGGGCTCACGTTGCTAGGGAAAGCACTGGTTTTCAAAATCCAAAACAACATATATTTCAAAATCCAAAATCCAAAAACAACATATATTTCAAAATCCAGAAACAACACATATTTAAAACGCCAAAAACATCAAAAATCCAAAATCAAACAAAAAAATCACATATTTCAAAACCCAAAAAACAGCAAATATTTCCAAAACTCACAAAAATTCAGATATTTTCCAAAATCCAAAAAAAATACCGTCATGTGCATCACATGCATCGCATTAGTTCTATTATATTTTTCCCGCCTATTTAATAAGGCTCCACCCCTTGACCAAATATTAAGAAATGATCATTATCTAACTTGCTTCAAGGCAAGGGGTTGAGTCTAAGAACAGATCTAACTTGTTCTGTGTTTAAGTGTGTGCAGAAGGCAGGATCACGACCAAGCTGAAATCCCACAACTATGTAGGTTCAGGGATTGTAACGCGCCTTCATTAGACCGCCACGGTCATCTAACGGTTCCCCCTTGACCGTTACTTTTCCTTCGGACGTCGGCTCTATTCTTTCAGCAGATCTATCTTTGACGGCCCCAGGCAGACCATCATTTCCTCCTGACGGCCTATCTTTAGATCGTTATATCCTCTAGAGAACAGGATTCTCAGAACATACATTATGACGGCCTGTCTCCTCACCGTTATATCTTTTTAACGGCCCTGATAGGATCCGTTACATTCTCCAGAAGCTCTGTTCTGCTGATCATTCTAGCCAAATCAAAACACAAAGTTCATGTCCATTCAACTAAGGCAATCCCATCTCATTCGAGTGAACTTAATGAAACACAAGATTGATAAAATTCCAACTCTGATTGTCAATTACATCATTCAAAAAGAAAATCAAGCTACATTCAGTTTCTTATCCGCAAGAGGGCGGATCTTCCTTAACTCTTTCACATAACTGCGGCGTGCTTCGTCATTCTCTTCTACCTCTTCTTGCCACGGACGCACCTTGCTGATCTCCCACATGGTCAGCGTGTTCCGTACTGCTCTCTCATCTTCCGCGGTCCCCATCTTCCTAGGTAGAAGGGGAGGGTAGTGTGATAGTGCAGGAACTTCAGTTCGAGGTAGTCCGATCTGAAGATGGCACCGGTGCGGGTTGTAGATCGCCATGGTAGTATTTCCCACTAGTTGGAGGTCCAGGCCTTGACGCCGCGGTATTCTAAGAAGAGTGCTCCGAAGGATTCTTGGTCGCATGATGAACTTGTCTATTGGAAAGGTGTTGAAGAAGAGGCGCCATTCATTTCGAGTTTTCTTGTCCGCCGTCTTGCATTCAACCTATGAAGAAAATCTAGATGCCCCTCCAATGAAGAAGAGAGGGTGGCTCCCAAAGATCCGGCTAGAAGAAGTAATATCCTCCTTTGGTTAGAATTTGATTCTCACTCCCATCCAACACTCAAGGAGTATCATGGAACCGAACAAAGGTCCTCCTAGGCAAGCCGAGGTTAGTCCTTCATAGAGATATGAGAGGATCGCTTGAGAGATGGACATTCCCCGCCACAACCCACTAATAATGCTGAGATTTTGGGTATCTAAAAGGTGGTCGGTCGTGGTGAAAAGGAAAACTCCGCATAAGCAAACCACCACCGCCTTGTCTATTGCTTCATGTCTCTCCCACTTGTTCTTGCAATGAGAGACTATCCATTGTGCCAAGGGTATCAAGTGTATGTGGTGTGGGCTGATCATGGTCCTCACGTCCTTTGGATTATGGATGAAATCACTCAAGATCAAGGACGGGTCAATAGGCTCAACCGTGTAGCAAACTAGGTCTTCATCCCCCGCCTTAGTTTTAGGAAGGGCTAGGTAGGTTTCCACCTCCTCTAATAGGACTGTTGCTTCAAAGGAAGGGAAGATGAAGGTGTGTGTTTGTGGATGCCACAATTCTATGAGGGCTGAAATACTAGGCCAATCTAATATCAATTTCTGAAAGTTCTTGCCTAAGACCAAGAGATGTTGAAGGTGCCACGCTTTAAGAATTGATGTAACCTCTAAAGGGAGTGCCTTTACCATGGGAGCCACCTACTTCAGATTAGAATAGCATCTTGGACCGGGAAGGGGCTAAGAAGAAAAAGAAAATCATGAGGAAGAAGATGAAGTGCAGAAATTTCTGAACTTGGTTAAGTTATGCAAGCTTACCACTCTTTGAGCATTAGAGCTTAGATGCTTGGGAATTGAGGTTAGCCTTTGCAACTCTCCATACTCTTTTCTTGCAGCTTTGGGTCCAGTGTAGACTCTCTCCTCCATAGCCATCGCCTCGAAGCTTCTCTTCATCTTGTTTCCTGCCCTTAGGAGGAGTTTTTCAGCCTTCTAGCAGACAATTCAGAAAGATACGATTTTGGCTAGGTTTTCAAGTTTTAAAGGTTTGGTTTTGGCTTTAAAGTGATAAGATTCGGATTGGAAGGCGTTATCTTAAGTTTGGGAGAAGTCTAGAACGGATCAAGGGCTTTTTATATCGGGTTTTGCCTCTTACGGCTCAATCCGTCTCGGAGTACAATTCTTGATATAACGGTCTGTCGTCGGACCGTTACTTGACTATGACGCGCCAGCTCTGGGCCATCACATTTCCTGTGGGTTTAAATTTAGTCCAACCTTGTTCTGTCAAGCTTAACGGTCTAGCATCAGACCGTTATATTCTTATGACGCATTCTCTCTGAGCCGTTACATTCTCTGTTGATCAGTTTTGGTTTCTTCTTGGTCAATCATGCTCAATGGTCTTGCTCATGATCGTTATCTATCTCCGACGCACTGTGCGTGGACCGTCACATTTCTTGCACATTTTGTTAAGTCTATACATCCCATTCATCATCCTAGCCTGTACAGCATTTTGTTAAGTCTATACAGCATTTTTAAGTCTATACAACATGTTGAAGTCTATACATCACTTTGAAGTCTGTATAGCATCTTGAAGTCTGCACATTCATACTTCGTGTTGAAGTCTACACATCATGTTGAAGCATGTGCTTCACTTTGAAGCCTGTACAGCATTTTGTTAAGTCTACACATCGTGTTGAAGTCTATACAGCATTTTGAAGTCTACACATCATGCAGAGTCTACACAGCCTCAAGTCCATACGTTTTTGAAGTCTGCACATTTGTTAAGTCTATACATTTTGGCTGAGTCTATGCATCCCATTCTTCATCCAAGTCTACATCATGTGAAGTCTATACGTCCCATGCATTTCCCAAAGTCTATACAGTCTTCATCTAAAGTCCATACATTCCCCAAGTCTGTACTGGTGCGGACACCCGAGCAGTTGAGCGGCGCGACACGCCGAGCCACCGGTACAGCACATGGAGCACGACTCGAGCCACCTCAGCGTCCATCTGGCTCGGAGACAGCCTGGAGACTCCACCTTGAGCCTCCCCATTTATCATATTTAGTTAGCCTTTATGTGTGTGTAATTTGTGTTTATTTCGTTGTATTCGGTTTGCTATTTTGATTGTAAGAGGGGCTTATGTGCAATTTGGACCCTGTGGGCCCCACGGGCCCCCCAGGCCCTATCCCATTGAGCCACTTCAGCCAAGGGTCCCACGTGGGGTCAGTCAACATGCCAAATGGAGGCATCTAAAAGTTTTAATGGTAAAAGGACACATGGGGGACAAGTGGCTTGAAAAGTCCAAGGAGGCTACCCACCCCCACCTACCAAGTCCACCTTCTACACCCTAGTCCAAGGGCCGCCCCCCTCCCCTTATTCTTTTATTTATTTTTTGTGTGTGTGTCACATGCCATCCCAGCCCTTCATCTCCTACCCCTAGATCCTACAGTTGTGGATGGATGTGAGATGTAACCTATTTAAGCTTGTATTTTCTATTTTGATGAATTAATGCCATTTGATTCAAACAAATTCAAGAGCAAGGGCTGGTGCGCCCCCCTCCTCTCTCCTCCCTCTCCCCCTTGAAGCTGTGAAGGCTTCCATTCTGAGGTGTGACGCCTCGTGTAAGGGTTCCGATGATCACCGCCGCCGCCACGAGCCGCCACCGCACCACCATCGCCATCAACGGAGTTCTGCCCGTGCAGTACCACAGAAGCTTCCATGAATTTCATGTCTCAGCCCCGAGCTCAGATGGATCTGGGGATTTTAGTGGGTGTTCCAGAGGTGTCAAGGACATCCCAAAAATTTTGGTTTGCCATTCAGATCTCGTTTCATATTTTTTGATTTTCTTCCACTCTTCCATTTCGGTTCTTCCAGAGTTCTGTCCAGATTCATCCCCGCCCTGTGTTTCATGTCTTAGAACCACGTTTTGATTTATTTTGGTTCGCCCAATTTTATTGGGGGTTCCACCCATCCACCCCTTCATCCAACATTTTTCTCAATTTTTGATTCGCTCATCTCATATTTTCTAAAATTCGTTCTCAGACCCATCTATAGTTCTATCCACCTGTTCCCAGATCCGACCACCAGTCACCCCAAAAATCATAGTAAATCACCACCATCTCCAAATCAAATTCCAAAAATATTCCCAGTTCCGTGGTTTGATTCCCTACAACTCCTAAGAAGAACTCAAGAGCTGCATCGGAGGTTTACTAGGCGGTCAATGGTGGTTCTCAGACAAGTGCCCTACAGATCTGAGATTTCAGTTACTGTATAATAGGGACTTGTAAATTCAATAAAGTTCTGATCCGGCCGGATCTAGTAGATATCTCTGGGTCTAGATCGAAGCATTCGAAGAGAGCTTTCCAACGATAGCTCATGCGTCCCGATCCGACATCGGGATTGCTCGCAGCGACCGTTTCCGCCGGAGCGCGCGCCGGAAGACAACAACCAAAATCCGTGGGCAGCTAGTTCAACAATTGGGAATCGGGGCCGATCGACCCCCGATCGGTGTTCCCGGTCGACCACCGTCCGTGGAGGCGCGCCACCAGGGGTCCCCATCACAGTGGGTCCCACCCCCGCAGATCCGGAGGACAGCGCCATCCGTGGGCCCCGCGGGCCCGCAGAACCCGCCGTTCGGAAAGCACAAAAACACGGAGTTCGGCACCGCCGGGCGACATCAAGATGCTGCCCGTCAACCCGAGTTACGTGATTCCCGGGCTCCACATGTGACCTTTTACCTCCCTGCGTGGAGTGGGTCAAATCTTTGTATTGCTGTGATATTGTTTAACCGGGAGTCCGTGATTCGGCCGGGGTTGTCTTCGCCACGCCGGGTGCGTGGAGGTAAAGGTCTTAACTCCTTGGCATTACATTGCTTAGCTAGTATACGGTCTTAGGCCGCTGTCGAGAGTGTAGGTACTAGCCCGTGTGTCCATGTCACCGCTGTGAGAGCGAGAGTGACCCGTCCCGTGACTTGATCCAAGTCCGGAAGTTGAGTCGGACTACCCTTGACCTCCTCCGGTTCCTTAACCGCGCACGGTCCGCGCTTTCCCTCGCTTGGGACGACGAGTGAGCTTCCACTTCTGTTACCGATGTTTCGCCACTAGGAGCTCGTAGTGTCAGGCTTAGTGTCTCGCTGGTGTGTGTTGCTGGTCGTGTCTTCATCTAGAGTCCGAGGGTGGCACCATATAGTGTCGTCTCCCGTGTCCGTCCCGCATCATGTACAGTCTTCATCCAAAGTCTACACATCCTTAAGTCTATACATTGTGTACAGTCTTCACCTAAAGTCCATACATTCCCCAAGTCTTCATCTAAGGTCCATACATTCTCCAAATCTGTACATTCTTCATCCAAGTGTGTACAACCCCAAGTTTATACATTCCTTGTCTAAAGTCCATACATTCTCCAACTCTGTACATTCTTGATCCAAGTCCATACATTACCCAAGTGTGCACAACCCCAAGTCTGCGCATTCCTCGTCCGAAGTCCATACATCCTTCAGGTCTGAGCATTCCTTGGCTAAAACGAAGTCTACACATCGTTTGGTCGTCTGCACTCCAAGTCTATACATCACTTGGACGAGGTCTGTACACTCATGAGTGCATTCATAATTCAGTCTTGTTCTGTCAAGTCTAACGGTCTAGCATTTGACCGTTACATCCTTCTGACGCACCAGCTCTGAGCCGTTACTCATTCTGCTGCTCAGTTCTGCAAAATTGAGCTCTGTCCTCTTTAACGGCCTTCACTTGACGCGTTACTTGATCTTGACGGTCTGGACCTAGACCGTTACATTGTCTGCTGCTAAAATTTGGGCTATTCCTATCTGCCTCTGTTTAGACCTGGCGGTCTTACGTGCTTTTCATTTCTGTTCATCCTACCCGTCCACAGATTATCTCACCATGCACTTTTCTCATCCACACAATCACCCGTTCCTTAAACACGCATTCATTCCCACACATCCACATGCGTTTCCTACATTCCATCACACATTCTCACATTCATTCCTGCCTTCATTCATACTCATCTGTTTGCATTCATTTACATATCCATTCATTCACACATTCACAAAAACAAACAAAAGATCAAAAAGAAAATTTTTCATTCATCCATTTACGTATAAGTCATGTACAAGTAAAAACAAAAAAAAAGAAACATGCATCACTCGGCCGGCTTATCCGCCAGGCCGCCATCATCATCTCCGCCCTCCGACTTCCTCGCCGGTGGTGCTATGGAGGCACTCTCCTCCTGCTGGCCCCTCTCCGCCCTCTCATTCCTCTGTTGACCAGAGGAGCTAACAAGGTAGTCTGCCACTGATCCGGCAAGAGCAGCACTCCTCGGCGCTCCGCTCTAAGAGACGCTCCGCTCCGGTCCTCGGCCCATCATCCGTATGGTCCTCTCCAAGGTCCGAACCTCGACCTTCATGTCATGCGCCTCGAGTCACGTAGCTCGTGCCTCGGACCGGTATCTCTCGAAATCTGCTGTCTGCGTTGCCGCCCGCGCAAGCTCTCCTCTCAATCGGGCCACGTCTGCTCATAAGACCTCTGCCTCAGTCCGAGCCAGTTTCGCCTCGGCCGCTGCGGTGGCTAGCTCTCTCTCCTGCAGTTTGCATTTCATATAGTTAGTCACATATTAATTTGCACAAGCATAAGCATTTTTTTTGAGTCTAGCATTTAGCATCTTACCCGCTCCGCGAGGGTGGCCTCCGCCTCCTCGGCCCGGGCAACCGCTCGGGCGAACTTGGCATCCCGCTCAGCTCTGTCCCCGGCAGGCTGTGAGGAAGACGATGGGGCATCTGGTCCCACTCTTTGGGCTCCCTCAGCCCGCTGCATTTAGAAATCATTGGCCAGTCAATCGCATTCGCATCATAATCATAAAAATAATCATTTAGGTCCAAGGTTTTAGAGTTTTACCAGAAGCTCCAGAGCGGCCCGGTACTCGTCCCGTTGCTGGACGGTGGCATGGAGTAGCCCCTCGAGCTCGGCTATCCTTCCCTCGGGGTCTAGCTGCATTTAGAAAGCGTATAAGTCAGTGCATATAGGATAAAATTTTCATTCAGAGTATAGGGTTTTTGCATACCGGTCGTCGGGTACCTCGGTACACCCGGTCCCCATACAGTCGAGCGAAGGCTTTCAAGTACGCCTCATCGCTTTCATCTCGCTCTTTCACTGCTTTGCCCCGCTTGTTCCAGTCGTGGACGTACTTCACCTTCCGGGCGCACCAATCTATGTCACCGCTGATTCCCTTCGCTGACTTCCTCGAGTGGTCGTCGCTGTGGCGTGGAAAGGTCACCTTAGGCTGGTGTAGTCCCCGAGTCCTCAGAATCAGCCGGTAGTGGAGAGGCTCGATGATATGGATGCAGTGCAACCATATGTCTCGTCCCCGGTACGAAAGGGCTGCCTCCACCCATGGCTGTCCCTCGAAGCTCTCACCTCTGTATGGGGTCCATCTCACCTGAAGGCATGTTAGTCCATTCATTAGCATATGAGTCCATCATGTAGAAGCATATAAAAGCATATAGAGCATTTAGAAAGCATTTTTTGAGTTTCGGGCTTACCGCCATGTGCGGGAAGGAATCCAAGTCATCCTGGATCGCCCGGGTCAATCTGATGATCGACCCCGAGTCCCTTGCGACCACCCATCGCCTCGCGGTCGGGATGCGGCCGGCGTGGAGTAGTGTGCCCCGTCCTATGCCCGGGAGGTACATGTAGCTCCAGAACTGCATTTAGAAGTTAAGTCAGTAAGATTGTATGAACATTTGCATAAATCATAATAGAAGCATTTAAATTGCATTTACCTGTAAAAAAGGCGAGAAGCCGCCCAGCATCGTCTGTCGGTCCGTCGTACTGAGGGACTCAAATAGGAAGGCCAAGACTGCCGCTCCCCAGGCGTACTTTCCAACTCTGCCCAAATCCTCGATCATCGGCAGCAGCCGACAGCTGATCACATCTGCCCGAGTCGCGAACAGGAGCTTCCCGAACAGTAGCATCAGGAAGCGCCTCAGGGTGCGATCTCCCTATGGTCCCGCCTCTGCCGCCACTCGTGGGCGCACCTGGTCAATCACTCTACCCAGATGCTCCTCTGGTAGCTCTCCCACAGCTATGGCTGCTCCCCTCAGTCCTAGGCTCTCCTGCAGTACTGATCTCGAGAGCTGGGATGACGTCTGCCCCGGTCTGATCAAATCTAGCCCCAGCAGCTCCTGGGCCATCTCTCGGTAGTTCCTGTAAGTCCATCCTGTCACGGCGGCTCCGTGCACTCTCAATCCAGCGATCCTCGCCATGTCTTCTAGCGTGGGGATCATGTGACCCCACGGGAAGATGAACGCCTTGCTGATTGGATCCCATCTCTCATGCAAGGCGTACAGCAGAGGCGTGTCCATTCTGGTCACCTCGATGCTCAGCACCTCGGCAAACCCCATGCCGGCTAATCTCTCTCTCTGGTAATCGGGCAGTGCCTGGTACACCGCCCGGATCTGAAGCCAGGAGATCCTCGTCCGTCTCTTTCCCTGCATTCATTTAGAACATAAATTAGTCAATTGCATCATGGAATCATTTGCATAGCATTCATAAAATAAAAACAAAACAAAAAAATTGAATAATTGAAAACCTAAAAATAGTTCTGGGTCTCTGGTGGTTATAACGGCCCTGGGATGGGGCGTTACTTGTCTCTAACGCACCAAGGGTGGTGCGTTAGGCTTGTGACGGTCCCTGGAAGGACCGTCACATTCCCTGCTAACGAAAATTTTCCCCTTCGCATTCCGTGGCTTCTCACTTTGGCCAAAAGGCCTACAAACAATCCTAATGGGTGCATAGACCCATTTTCTACCCCCCATTGCCACATGCATCCACATAAAAACTAAAAAAAAAATTTAATTTGAAAAAATTAGGGCGAAGGCTTACCTCTCGGTCTTGTCCTCTCTTCTTCTTCTTCTCTTGTTCCTTGGGTTCCCTTCATCCAGGGATGCTTCCCCTTGTTCTTCTTCGGCCATGGGGATCTCTTCCTCCACCCTTGGTTTCCTCCTCGTCCTTTTTTCCTCCTCCTCCATTGGCCTCTTCCTCGTCACAGACGGCAGGACATTCTCTCGTTCTATCCGGCGATGAAGGCGGCGAATCGCCTTCTTCTTCATCCCTCTTTCCCTCTTCTTGGGTGGCTGAGAGCCCTCGTCGCCGGCCATCTCCTTCGGTGGTCGCCGGTGGTCTTGGGGTTTCTCGTTTGGGGTTTTTGGGGTGCTAAGGCTTGAATGCTTGAATGAATAAGGCTCATGACCGTTCGGTTTGTTTTTTTTGAACGCTCAGGAAATGTGACGGTCTGTCGTCCGACCGTTACACTCTGTAACGCGTCTTGCTGAGACCGTTAGGTCAATTGAACTGTTTTATTGAAGAATGTGAACCGCCCGATCTCTAACGGCCCTCGTCTGGTCCGTTACTTTATGTGACGCCCTCTCTGCAGACCGTTACAGCTTGCAAGTTTCTTGATGAATAAAATGGTCCATTTGATGATTGAATGACCACATTTTCTGCTATGATGTTCATTATTGATGCTTCTCCCACGTATAAATGGTTATGCATGTTTCATGCTCATATTATTATTGGTTAACCTCTTTCTCATGAATGAAGTTATGAACAGCATCGTGCTTTGCCGTTCGTCAGACAGGTAAGTCAGGTATTGTATCTCGTTCCCTTATCCCTTTAATGCATTACTATATGGTATCTATGAGATATTACCTCGAGAACCGGCTCGTCATTCATGTATTCTGGGGTCTGATGTTCCCCTTAAACAAAAATGATGATGATCTAAGTTCACATGTTTAATCGTTGGATAGGTCGTTAGGTTGGAAAATTTAGGGACAATGGTTCTGTCTTACACGCCGTGGTTGCAGATAGTGTCCTGACCCTGATTTCTCCGGTCTAGCAATATTATTCTCGAGTATCTTGTTATTTTTACTTTTATTTGCATTTGTTTTAACGATTCCTTTTTATTTAGCCCAGCATGCATCATCCGCATATTTGAGCATTCATGATTCTTCATCTGTTCGAGGTATCTCAATGATGGTGAATAGCTGTGTTCTTGATCTCGAATAAGGAGAATCATTCCACTCTGAATTAGAAGGTTTCCTTCGATCTTTTCGCTTGATTTGATTGGCTGAACATTCATGTCTGGAGTTTAGTCAGTTCTCTTTCCTTTCCGTTGCCTCCAGCGGCTAGCCGTGTTTCCTTTCCTTAGTTGTTAGTTCCTCCAGACTTGCATCCTTTGGTTGGCTCTTTCCTTGTGATCAGTTCGAAGTTTCCCAGAAAATTCCTATCGCTTGTTCGTAAAGAACGGGTGTCATTTTACCTTAACGCCCACTTTTTTGTCCACTCCGCTTCATTTCCGCTTCATCTCTATGTTCCATTTCACTTTCGCTTCACCTCCGCTCGCTCCCCTGCAAAGAGGACGTTAAGGAGGGGCATCTGTTGACACCCGTTTTATGACCGATAAGTCGGGTCATCTCTTTGTTCACTCTATGTGATGCTCCCAGTTATTCATTCATTCCTGGAGTCTCCTTTATCAGTTTGAAGCTTATTTCATGGGTCTTAGCTCCTTGGTTGAGTATGGTTCTGTGATGTCTCGCCTTGAATGAAGCTTAGCAAGCCCTCTTATCATTTGGATCCTCATTATTTCTAACGGTCTGCACATGGGGCGTTACTTTCTTCTAACGTATTGTCCCTGGACCGTTACATCTTGAAGAGTCCTACGACTTAAGGCCTTTGTTTCAATCCTTATCTGTTGGCTTGCCCATTGATTCTAACGGTTTGTCGTGCAGCCGTTACTTTCTTCCAACGCGTCCAACCATGGCCGTTACATATCTTGCAGAGTCCCAACTTGTTTGATCTTCTTCCCGTTGATCTTATCTCATTTGAGATAAGGGTAAATGTAATGGTATCCACCTGGCGCGTTATTTGCATATGGCGGTCTGTCGAGTAGCCGTTACATCCAAAAGAGAGTCCTAGCAGTTCAGGCCTTTTCTCTGCTATTCCGTGGTCAAGATAAGAGTTTGAATTGGTGATTTCTCTTCCAAATCTGATCCTCAGAACCTTCTGTTTGTTTCTATGGACGCTTGGTGATATTATCTTCAAGGATTTGCTAAGAGTTATCTTCTTTTCTTGCTGGATTATCCTCTGTTTGACCGGAGAGTTTGAGGGCCTATAAATAGCACCCTTAACTTCATGGCCCGAGAGAGGAAGATCTGGAGTTTACGTCGAAGTGCTGTCGCATCCTGGAGCCACATCTAACCAAGGAGACTTGTCTTTCACGTCCATTTGCTTCACGGTGAAGGGAGTATTCATTCTATTAAGTTTCAAAGATCATCATTATCTTGTGTTCTTCTTCTCCCTCTCATCATAGGCATTGTCCCTCTCCTTGTTTCCACGTTCTGCATCTATTTTTCATCGTCTAAACATCCTCCTATCTTTTAAAAACACCGAGAGGGGTTAAAAAACCAAAACTTTCCCGGTACTTCCCTTTCCTTTTGCATGCTCTTAAGCCTTTTAAGAATTGATACTACGCTTGTTTAAAGGGCTAATCTGGGTTTGTTTTCACGTTCTTTGGCAGGTTTACAGGTTCACTATGCGAGGCCCAAGTCTTCTGGCCGGCTGGAAGAGCTGGAGTTAAAAGAGTCCATAAGCTATTACTGCAGGTTTTCTGACGGTCTTGTGAAGACGCGTCAGGCTTCTCTAACGGCTCATCTGGAGACCGTCACATTCCTGTGACACACGGGGTCTGGACCGTTGCATTCGGTTGATCTACAGATTTCACTGGTTTTCTCTCTCCCATGGGCGGGTGCTTCATCCACCTATTTCCAAGGTATTTTCAAGTCTCTGGCTTGTGTTTACTTTGGTGGCGATCACGTTCTTTCTTAGTATTGGGCATTAGCTTTCTCTCCATCTCATATCTCTTATTTCCTTTATTTGCTCCACCCTTGCGGTGTGTTTTTATTTGCTCTTGCTCCACGCCCCGGCGTGTGTTTTTCTTTATTCCCTTAGTTTAGCTTGATGATTGAGATAGTATGCCCATGCTAGAGTTTTTTCTGGTTGCCTAGGTTCATGGTTCACATGTCCTTGGGTTGATTGAGATCTTTGATTTTTGCTTATCATCTTTATTACACATCAAAACGAAAAGAGGAAGAGAAGCAAAACAAATCAACAACAAGTACTTTCAGGCGCTTCTCTTTGGACCAGATCTGGCCCTATATGCACAGTATTTCATGTAATACTTTTGACATTCACTCAAACTATAGCCAATATAGAATTCCAAGGTTTAACCATTGTATGAATAAGGTAGATTTTATGAATGGAGTTCAAGGACATTTTATCATGTAAGGATGAGCTATGATTAACATGGCACGAAACACGAGACAAGTCAGGAATCTGGGTGGAATTGGCACCTGAAAGGTTGCCACAGATTGTTGAATTGGTGCCCTTCAGGCTGCCATTATATTAAGAATTGGCGCCCTCACAGAGGGGCACCCATTCTGGGACATGCCAGGCTCTGGAAAAAAATGGAGAGCAGCACTTAAGGAAATGGCGCCCAGAGGGGTGCCATTATTTAAATGGCGCCCATGGGACTGCCATTTATTAACTAAATGGCGCCCAGAGGGCTGCCACTATTTCATAAAATGGCGCCCAGGGGGCTACCATCAATTTATGAATTGGTGACTGCTTACAGGGGCGCCCATTGTTGAAATTCTAAATTTTTTCATCATTTTCTTTTATCCTAATGAATTGGTGCCCCTCTATATTGTCACCATTTAAATGGCGACCTACAGAAGGTCATTAATTAAGGAAATGGCACCCTGGTCAGGGGCGCCCTTTATTCTGGGACATCTACGCACTGGGCAGGTACGTTTTGAGACACAAGTCACTATTCATGAATTCTAAAGTTCTCATAATCAAGAAATAAGGATATGTATAGGTAGAGAAAAATATCAGGATCACAGAAACATACTCATGCAAGAATCTTATAGTTTAGTTCCATAGATATAAATTTCTAAATGCGTTGATTTTTAATTACTAGAAAATGAATTGGCGACGGGGTGCAGGGTCTTCAATTAATGGGTGCCCATGCCTGGGGCGCCCATTCAGGAAATGGTGCCCAGGTGATTGGCGCCCATTACCTGATACCTGAAAATTTCAGATTTTGTAAAACATGATGTATATTTAGTAAAAACATGATATATATATATATAGACCTAAGCATGCTATAGTTTAGACCGTAAAACTAGTGCAATAGGATATATTTGTTTTCCAAAAAAACCAGTGTAACAAACTATGTATAAAACTTGTGTAACAGGATATAGTTAATCTCCACAAAACCAATGTAACAAGCTATATCATGTGGAAGATGAAGCTAACTATTGCTAATCAAGCTTGTAACCCTATTTTAACTACTGGTTCGGCCAGATCTTGAGAAAACCTACCTTTTTGGAGTGATACACGAAGTACAGGTAAGAGAGAATAAAGAATTCCAAGCCCCCTTCACGTTCTCTTCAGGAGAATAAAAAATAAGGAAAGCCACACGTTCTCTGCCGCAAGACTTCAGTAGCAGGAAGTAGGATGTAGGAAGAAGACGCCCCTTCACATCTTCCGAAGAAAAGAAGGGAGATATTCCCTTATGTAGGCAGCAAAAGGGTCGAGAACAGCAGTAAGTATTGCATGTTCGATGGGGAAGAATGTTTATAGGGAATAAAACCGTAAGGGTCCATTGGAAACAAGATACAAAAACCTTGCTGTTAGTGTTCCCTCGGGGGTCCATCGTCAGGGAAGGGTACAATGCCAACAAAAACCTGTTGTTTGTGTTTCAAAGCCTTCTAGAAGAAAAGATATTTTCTATTACTGTTGTAATTGGCGCCCTAGGGAGGGGCGCCCATTTTACTAGTTTGACCAGTCAAAGCTAATTGGCGCCCTTGTATAGGGACGCCCATTCATTGGGTTCAGTGAAATTGGCGCCCTTGTGAGGGGGCGCCCATTCACTGGGTTGACCTAGTCAAAATGGAAACGGCACCCAGGTAAGGGGCGCCCATTCCCTTTGTACGGGAAAAAGGGAAAAGCTCCTATAGTGTTACCTATGGTTGGTCTGTTGGTCTTTAAGGGATGTTTGGGCCTCTCAAACACTTGTGTATACATCTAGTGGCTCTTATCAATTATAGGGCTATGGTATTTAGAGTTATTGATCTAGGAAAAGTTAGTTTCTCAATTATGTTTATCCGGGGTGCTACAGTACGGCTCCGATACCACTTTTTTTGGAGTTGAGTGCACCGTCGAAGTAAAGGATCCACGAAGGTTTACCATCAAGGATGGCGCCTAACTCCTCGTCCGAGAAGTCCTCACTGACAGGAGAGTGTGTAGGAAGTGGATGATGAGCAAGGTGCTCAGCAATGGCATGTCCTTTGATTGCCTTCTGACTGACATAAGAGATATCAAACTGATTGAGAAAGTTTTGCCACCTTACTAAGTGATCCGTCAAGACAAGCTTCTCAAACAAGTATTTAATTGGGTCAATCTGGGTCAAAAGTTTAACTCTATGAGTTAGGAAGTAGTGTTTTAACTTTTGGACCACCTAGACGACGGCTGTGCATGTCCTTTCCATAGCATTATACTTTTTTTCAGCCTTCTCAAACAACTTTGATAAGTAGTAAACTGCACGTTCTTTCTTCTCATTGTCATACTGAGCCAAAATTGCTCCAACGGATTCCTTCGTGGTGGATACATAGAGCAATAGAGACCGACCCAGGACCGGGGGTGCCAAGACTAGAGGATTAAGGAGATTGCTCTTTAAGTCATCAAAGGCTCTTTAGCATTTATCATTCTAATCGAATTTAGCATCTCCTTTAAGCATATCATAAAAGGGCTTGCATTTTTGAGAATGGTGAGATATGAATCTTCTAATGAACTGTAGACGCCCGATTAGTCTTCGAACTTCTCTAATATTCTTTGGAGGAGGCATCTCGGCTATTGCCTTGGCCTTATTGGGATCTATTTCAATCCCTCTCTTACTGACTATGAACCCTAAGAGTTTTCCTGTAGATACACCAAATACACACTTCTTGGTGTTCATCTTGAGCTGATGCTTCCAAGACCGCGGGAGAACCGCGCGGAGGACTTCTGCGTGACCACTCCTGGTCTTAGATTTCATCAGAATGTCATCGACGTATACTTCCATGTAAACGTGCATCATGTCATGGAAGATCGCCATCATAGCCCTTTGATAAGTAGCTCCTGTATTCTTCAATATGAAAGGCATGATGACATAGCAGTAAGTCCCCCACGGGGTGGTGAAGGATATTTTCTCCTGGTCTTCCTCCGCCAGGCGGGTCTGGTTATACCCTAAAAAGCCATCCAAGAATGACACCATTTCGTAGCCGATAGTGTTATCTACTAGAACATCTATGTATGGAAGAGAAAAATTGTCCTTAGGGCAGGCCCGATTGAGATCACAAAAATCTATGCAAATTCGGACCCTTCTGTCCTTCTTCATGACATGGACGATATTAGCAACCCATTGTGGATATAGGACTACCCTAATGAACTTGGCCTTATGGAGCTTGTCAACTTCTTCTTTGACTTTGAGGGCAAGCTTTGAATGGAGTCGCCTCAACTTATGTTTGACATCTTTCACATTGGGCTTTAAGATCAGACGATGCTCTACCAAATGAAGGATCTAGGCCCGGCATATCTTCGTAGGACCAAGCGAAACTAACGGGGAATTCTTTGAGCATGTAAGGCCCCAGAATTTTTATAAATTATTTTTTGGGAATTTTAAAGACCCAAAATAGATTAATAAATGAATATTAGATTAAATAAATCATTATAAGGCCCATATTATGATAAATAATTAACCTAGCCTATTTAAATAAAATCTAAAAGGTTTAAGGACCAAGCCCATTAAGTTTGGCCCATAGTCTAGAAGGTTATTTAGCCTATTTACGTATTTTAAGGATAAAAATATCATTTTATGGATAATAATATGGATAATTAACAAAAGAGTTTGATTTATGTTGAACTTTGTGCACGTTGGATGTAGCGGTCTATCGTGCGACCGCCACAGCCATGTAACACACTAGTCTTGATGCGTTACATCCTGTCAGTTCCGTGAATAGAAGAACGAGCAAAAAGACTGAAACTTTGGGATCCTATCTGCAGGAGATCAACTTGGGAGAGCTTATAACATTACTAAGGACTCTTAGGGATTAGGTTCTGGCAAATTAAGGACTCTAGAATCGATCTAATCCTAAAACCCTAGCCAAAACCCAATAAATAGGACCTAGTTCTGAACTGAGCGACCCTTACTTTTGGCTCGTGAAGAATCAAGGTAATGAGTCATAATTTCGGGTAAGTTTTTTAGAAGATTTTATTTAGTATACTTTATACTAATTGTTCTCCAAATTTCATGCTAGGAGATCAACCAACAAGGAGATAGAAGCTTCCAAAGTCACTGATTCAGTCATAGCAACCCAAGAAACTGAACGCAAGACCCTTGAAGATCAAGAGATTAGGACATCTAAACGAGGTAATTAGAGTTCAGTCTATTAGAACTTTTTGTTCACCTTAGTTTCAGCTTCTTACCCTCAAAATTTCACGTCCTTAGGTCAAGAGATTGGAGAGATAGAGTGACGTGAAGTTGCTGAAAAACCTCGAGAAGGGAAGAACTAGGGCGTGTCTTGCAGTCCCAAATTGGAAGATTAAAGCTCATTAAAAGGTAGGTTATCTCATGATTGGTAAAAACATCTTGTTAGGAGTAAAAGCCCTCTGATTATGCTTGATTTCATACATTACAGACTAAGAATTTCATGTTTTAATAGTTCTATACATTCATGCATCTCTTAGCCCTAAATGGAAAGTAAAAGATACTATCTTGTCTATTCACTAAAACCCATGCATATAGTTGGCCTATACTTCGTTTATCATGTCTGGAATAGTTGTAGTATTTTGATTTCCAGGCACGTTATATTTTCATAAACCTTTACTTTATTTTACTGCCAGCAGATGATCTGACGCATCAAGATAAGACCGTCACAATGATCTAACGGCCTTACGATAAGCCGCCACACCCTCTGTTGCATTTGAATTGTTCTATTGTCTCTGACGCACCATAACAGGAGGGTTACACTACTGTAACGGCCCCTCGATAAACCGTCATAAGACTGTAACGTGCCTATCCTAGACCGTCAGAGTAACTGTAGACAGAATTGAAGGACAGTCACATTAACTTATAAATATGCCTAGTTATCTAAGTTTTGACTTGTTAATATGACTTTAAATTTATTAATTGGTTCATGATAAGTATCGCATGTTAAAGGCATCTTGAATTATTTTAAGGATATGTTAATTTCCTGCCAAAACACTATACTTTGTATTAACTCCATGATTTTAAATGATGTATTGACGAAGTTTTATCATGATTTCCTATTGTTACACATTCTCTCTATCAATAAAATCATTTCTTTAAGTACATGGCACATATTCCAGTATGTTGTCCATTAGTTCACACTTTACACTATAGGAACATTGTTCTTGGACATGAGGACATCTCTATTGGATATTCCTTCCAATGGACTAGGAAATCTTGTTTCAAGGTCTCCGTAATTCTCTGCGAGCCTGGGATTCCCACTAGGACGCCGAGTTGGTTGTACCATTAAAGCCCATTTAGTAGATTACACTATCGATGTTTCTGGTTCTAGCAATGTAATGGATCTATACTGGACCGTCAGGAGCATATAACGGCCCAATATACGATCGTCACATTTCACTAAGTCTATTTTATTATTTCTGGAATCAGACTAATGTAATGGCTGAATACTGGAGCGTCACATCATGTAACGGCCCAGTCCTTGACCCTCACATTGTTTGTGTGTTTAACCCGAGGTTTGACCCAAGGGTTGATGTTCCAAAGTTTCTAGATGGATTATTGATGATCTAGAACTTGCCATATTATCCAAAGAGACTTAATATAATGAAATAAAAGTTAAAGAAATGTACCGTTATGCTGCCGATTCATCTCCATAAGCATAACCTTGTTTAAAGTCATTCTTGGTCTCTCATGTTCTTAAATTGAAGCATTCATTCATTGAATTATTACTGTCATGAACTTATTGAATTATACATTCTTGGCCATACTTTATTGTTACATGCGTGGAAATAGCTTGATTTATACTTGAAGATGCGATCGAGCACTGATTGTGTTCAAGGGCTCTATGCTAGTCCCCTCGGCTGATTGCCGGAAACATACTATTACAAATCATGGGGTATGATGCTACTAGCGTCGCATTGTGCTGGGAGTACTTTCTCTATAAATAAGTGAAGATCCATGATACGGCATGACATGACTTTCTTGCTTGATATTCCACAGAAATTCATGAAGTACTTGCTCATAAGTAAAAGATACTGGAGTGATGATTATGTCGCATTGCTAGTACATTCTCGATGCATTCTTGTTTATGAAAGGCCAATAACATGTTCTTGTTACATTCTTGCTAGTTCAATCTTGATCTCATTCTATCTTAAACGATCATCTTCGTTACTTTGGATATTCGCATGATTGATCGCATTCGTATGATTTTACATTATTCCTTTAGAGCTAAAATGTTAATTACTTTAATGATGCCTTCATGTTGATGCGAAGATACCTACTGGGCAAGTGTGCTCATTACCTATTTCCAATCTTTTTAGGAGATGGAAGTGATTCGAATTCGGATTCGGACTATATAAGTAGCGGGTCCAAGAGCGAATGAAAGTGTTGTCAAGATGAGAGTGAAGACTTAGGAAAGTCTATATTGTTTAGATCGAGTCTATGTAATTTTCCTATTTCTTGAGTTTGATAGATTGAAGGAAGTTGAAAGTTATTGTATTTTGAATACTGATTATCAATGAAATAAGTTGGAGTTTGATTAAAATCATGTGCAATTGCATTTATGTGTGTGATTATCTCGCGCTCTGATCATTCTTGCTTGCAAGAGGCTTACCATGCCGGATGTTCACGTTTCTCGAGCGAGTCTTGCATTGTCATAAAGGCTCGGGGCGTGACAGTTAAGTTGGTATCAGAGCCTAAGTCTCAGGACTTAGGGAAAAGAATCATGTCATAGGATAAGTCCAAGGTTTAAGGACCCCTACCTATGAACTAAGGAAGAAATTTCCACACCCATATGAGGATTGGGTAGAGCCCGGGATGAGATAGTTATATAGAAATTATCTTAGGATAAATCTTCCCGACTCTAAATAACTAAAATGTCCATGATTCTCAGGTACCTTGATTCTCAATGGCTCATCGTATAAATTGGGACGAGATGCAGCAAACTATTGCGGGACTTACTCAAGCCCTACAAATAGTGGCCCAAGCTGGTGGAAGGGCTGGCACAGGTAACTTGCACGGCAATTTCCGAAGTTTAAATCTCCCACGATTCTCTGGATCTTCTAACCCAGATGAAGCAGAAAACTGGATCGATGAGATGAATCGAATATTCGATGTCATGCAACGCACCAACCAGGAGAAAGTTCAACTTTCCACGTTCCAACTCAACAAGGATGCTCGTACATGGTGGAAATCCATTCTGACGTCGCCTGCGGATGCACCTCATACATGGGAGGGTTTTCTTACACTTTTTCATGTCAAGTACTTCTCTGAGCATGTAAAAGGGAGGAAGGCTATGGAATTTGCCTCCTTAAAACAAGGCATGATGTCCGTGCCAGAATATGAATTACAATTCTCTCGACTAGCACCTTATGCTTCTCACTTGGTAAGCACAGATTTATTGAAAGCCAACCGATTTATGGATAGTTTAAGACCCGAATTTATCCAATGACTTGGAACGCAGAATATCCGCACCTATACTGAGATGGTTCAAAGAGCGCACCTATGTGAAAGAACCATGGAGAAGGTGGAAAGTCTTTGAGGAGAGAGGTCAAGCCGAAAATATGATAGGCAAGAAGAGAAAGAAGTGGATGAGGGTGAAAACCGTCACATTAAGAGGTCCCGTAATGGGAACGGTAACGGAAAAAGAAATGGAAATGGAAACGGAAAGGATAAGAAAGTCAAACAAGAAGATAGAATGCAAGTCTCCATAGCCTGCTCATTTTGTGAAAAGTTTGGGCACTCGGCAGAAGAATGTTGGAAACGTCTCGGCGCTTGTCTTAAGTGTGGAAGCCGGGAACATCGCTTACCCCTGTGTCCTTTCATCAACGGACAATCTTCAAGGGATAACAACGGACGCGGGAATCAAGGACGATTAAATGCCATTCTAGATGAGGGAGGTGAGATGATAAAAGGTACTCGTTTAACCCAATCGCCTTACGTTAATTCTTAATACATTAAAATACATACACTCTCCGTAAAAACTCATATATATTAAATTTGGGGACCAGATTCTCTTAAGTGGGGGGAGGGTGTAAGGCCCCAGAATTTTTATAAATTATTTTTGATATATTTAATTATTTTCTGGGAATTTTAAAGACCCAAAATGGATTAATAAATGAATATTAGATTAAATAAATCATTATAAGGCCCAATTTATGATAAATAATTAACCTAGCCTATTTAAATAAAATCCAAATGGTTTAAGGACCAAGCCCATTAAGTTTGACCCATAGTCTAGAAGGTTATTTAGCCTATTTACGTATTTTAAGGATAAAAATACCATTTTTATGTATAATAATATGGATAATTAACAAAAGAGTTTGATTTATGTTGAACTCTGTGCACGTTGGATGTAGCGGTCTATCGTGCGACCGCCACAGCCATGTAACGCACCAGTCTTAATGCGTTACATCCTGTCAGTTCTGTGAATGGAAGAACGAGCAAAAAGACTGAAACTTTGGGATCCTATCTGCAGGAGATCAACTTGGGAGAGCTTATAACATTACTAAGGACTCTTAGGGATTAGGTTCTGGCAAATTAAGGACTCTAGAATCAATCTAATCCTCAAACCCTAGCCAAAACCCTATAAATAGGACCTAGTTCTGAACTAAGCGACCCTTACTTTTGGCTCGTGAAGAATCAAGGTAATGAGTCATAATTTTGGATAAGTTCTTTAGAAGATTTTGTTTAGTATACTTTATACTAATTTTTCTCCAAATTTCATGCTAGGAGATCAACCAACCAAGGAGATAGAAGCTTCCAAAGTCACTGATTCAGTCATAGCAACCCAAGAAACTGAACGCAAGACCCCTGAAGATCAAGAGATTAGGACGTCTAAACGAGGTAATTAGAGTTCAGTCTATTAGAACTTTTTGTTCACCTTAGTTTCAGCTTCTTACCCTCAAAATTTCACGTCCTTAGGTCAAGAGATTGGAGAGATAGAGCGACGTGAAGTTGCTGAAAAACCTCGGGAAGGGAAGAACTAGGGCGTGTCTTGCAGTCCCAAATTGGAAGATTAAAGCTCATTTAAAAGGTAGGTTATCTCATGATTGGCAAAAACATCTTGTTAGGAATAAAAGCCCTCTGATTATGCTTGATTTCATACATTATAGACTATGAATTTCATGTTATAATAGTTCTATATATTCGTGCATCTCTTAGCCCTAAATGGAAAGTAAACGATATTATCTTATCTATTCACTAAAACCCATGCATATAGTTGGCCTATACTTCATTTATTATGTCTAGAATAGTTGTAGTATTTTGATTTCCAGGCACGTTATGTTTTCATAAACTTTTACTTTATTTTACTGCCAGTAGACGATCTGACGCATCAAGATAAGACCGTCACAATGATCTAATGGCCTTACGGTAAGCCGTCACACCCTCTGTTGCATTTGAATTGTTCTATTGTCTCTGACGCACCATAACAGGAGCGTTACACTACTGTAGCGGCCCCTCGATAAATCGTCACAAGACTGTAACGCACCTATCCTAGACCGTCAGAGTAACTGTAGATAGAATTGAAGAACAGTCACATTAACTTATAAATATGCCTAGTTATCTAAGTTTTGACTTGTTAATATGACTTTAATTTATTAATTGGTTCATGATAAGTATCGCATGTTAAAGGCATCTTGAATTATTTTAAGGATATGTTAATTTCATGCCAAAACACTATAGTTTGTATTAACTCCATGATTTTAAATGATGTATTGACGAAGTTTTATCATGATTTCCTATTGTTACACATTCTCTCTAACAATAGAGTCATTTCTTTAAGTACATGGCACATATTCCGGTATATTGTCCATTAGTTCACACTTTGCACTATAGGAACATTGTTCTTAGACATGAGGACCTCTCTATTGGATATTCTTTCCAATGGACTAGGAAATCTTGTATCAAGGCCTCCGTAATTCTCTGCGAGCCTGGGATTCCCACTAGGATGCCGAGTTGGTTGTACCATTAAAGCCCATTTAGTAGATTACACTATCAATGTTTCTGGTTCTAGCAATGTAACGGATCTATACTGGACCGTCAGGAGCATATAACGGCCCAATATACGACCGTCACATTTCACTAAGCCTATTTTATTATTTCTGGAATCGTGCTAATGTAACGGCTGAATACTGGAGTGTCACATCATGTAACGGCCCAGTCCTTGACCGTCACATTGTTTGAGTGATTAACCCAAGATTTGATCCAAGGGTTGATGTTCCGAAGTTTCTATATGAATTATTGATGATCTATAACTCTCCATATTATCCAAAGAGGCTTAATATAATGAAATAAAAGTTAAAGAAATGTACCGTTATGCTGTCGATTCATCTCCATAAGCATAACCTTGTTTAAAGTCATTCTTGGTCTCTCATGTTCTTAAATTGAAGCATTCATTCATTGAATTATTACTGTCATGAACTTATTGAATTATACAATCTTTGCCATACTTTATTGTTACATGCGTGGAAGTAGCTTGATTTATATTTGAAGATGCGATCGAGCACTGATTGTGTTCAAGGGCTCTATGCTAGTCCCCTCGGCTGATTATCGGAAACATACTATTACAAACTATGGGGTATGATGCTACTGTCGTCGCATTACGCTGGGAGTACTTTCTCTATAAATAAGTGAAGATCCACGATACGTCATGACATGACTTTCTTTCTTGATATTCCACAGAAATTCACGAAGTACTTGCTCATAGACAAAAGATACTGGAGTGATGATTATGTGGCATTGCTAGTACATTCTCGATGCATTCTTGTTCATGAAAGGCCAATAACATGTTCTTGTTACATTCTTGCTAGTTCAATCTTGCTCTCATTCTATCTTAGATGATCATCTTCGTTACTTTGGGTATTCGCATGATTGATCGCATTTGCATGATTTTACCTTATTCCTTTAGAGCTAAAATGTTAATTACTTTAATGATGCCTTCATGTTGATGCGAAGATACCTACTGGGCAAGTGTGCTCATTACCTATTTCCAATCTTTTTAAGAGATGGAAGTGATTCGAATTCGGATTCGGGCTATACAAGTAGCGGGTCCGAGAGCGAATGAAAGTGTTGTCAAGATGAGAGTGAAGACTTAGGAAAGTCTATATTGTTTAGATCGAGTCCCTGTAATTTTCCTATTTCTTGAGTTTCATAGATTGAAGGAAGTTGAAAGTTATTGTATTTTGAATACTGATTATCAATGAAATAAGTTGGAGTTTGATTAAAATCATGTGCAATTGCATTTATGTGTGTGATTGTCTCGCGCTCTGATCATTCTTGCTTGCAAGAGGCTTACCATACCGGCTGTTCACGTTTCTCGAGCGAGTCTTCCGCTGTCATAAAGGCTCGGGCCATGACAGAGCACCACCACTAAGGCAGCTTCTTCCTCTTTCCTTAGATTGGCACTTATCAAAATAATTTTGGGGTTATCCTCAGTGCCAATGTTGATCTCCTTAGTTGATTCATCAATTGAAGTACTAGGTTCATCAAACCTTCTTATCCCGTCAACAAAGGGAGCTACATGATCAGTGCCATCCTCAAGCTCACCGTCTTCAGTTTCTTCTTCACCATCCTCTTCCAGAACATATACCCCTAAACTGTCATCTAGTGGAAACCTTTCTACACCATCTGCCCCTAGGGAAATGGGAGTTACCATAAAATCGGAGACTTGACATAGCTGAGCACATCTCTCTACTAGTTCATTAATGTAGCGGGCAGGAACATGTATGCCCCTAGCCTTCTTTGGAGGACTGGATAGGAAGGAACTAGACTCTCCTAGACTAAGACTCGATCCTACACTACTATGTATAGGGGAAAGGCCCCTAGTTAGGCAAGAATCGGAGTTCAAGGTGGAAAGTGTCGGCCCTTGGCCGAGGGATCCTGACTCTAGGGAGGAGGTTTCTTCGATATAGAGCTCATAGACCCACCTTTCCAAATTGGCCTTTTTTTTGGTGGCCATGGCTAAAAGTGAGAACAACATGCATCGATTGCTCCATGACCGGGTAGGTGAGGAGTGGGGGAAAAGGAGGATGAAATAGAAAAAGAATGAAAATGACAGGCGCTGACCTATCCAAACCTAGGAATACGCCCACAGAAGGAGCGTCATCAGGTGGTTCATCTTGATGGAAGAGAGAGATCAACCCGAAGTCTTCTTTGAGTAAAGGGTTTTGTGTCTCCTCTGGATTTGATAATAAATGGTGAGAATGTTTTATTTTGTTGATTAGTAAAAGTATAGTTGACTTTAGTTTGACTTTAGTAACACTGCTACTTTGATGTCCTTACTTTAGTCAGAATGATTTTTTTGTCAAGTAATGGTCGGTGCACATTCACATTATTGCATATCATAAGTCGGTGCATATGTTCACTTCCATTATGAAAGTCTATGCATGAGCAGAGCTCTGCTTAGAAAGGTCAACGTACATGTATGTGTATTGCTCAGAAAGGTCGATGCACATAAGTAGTCTTGCAGTCAAAGGTCGATGCCAGTATGATATCATCTGCTGCATAGGTCTATGCACATGTCCACAAGGTCGATGCACCTTGTGCATTCACCATGAAGTAAGGTCGATGCATGTGTCGAAGAACTGCATTATAGGTCGATGCATGTTTCACTAAGGTCGATGCTAGTAAGCTAGCATCAGTCCCACAGGTCGATGCATGTTTCTAGATGGTCGATGCACATAGGGCCTTAAGTCAGAAGGTTGATGCACCTCATTCACTGAATGCAAAGACAAGGTCGATGCACATTGAACATTGTACATACCACAAGTCTATACACCTCATGCACCTTGTGCTATAAGGTCGGTGCATATTGTAAACAGGTCGATGCTAGCAACCTAGTGGTTGAACAAAGGTCGATGTTGTCTACTAGTCTCTTTAGCATTAAGTCTGTGCTTTTGATGTCATCTATATCAAGGTCGATGCATCTTATGAAATCACTATAAGGACAGGTTGATATACCTTCATTAAGGTCTACATGTGCTATATTAAAGGTCGATGTTGTTATTCACATATGTTGAATGGTCAGTTAAACAATCTGATGCATCTTACTTATGCATCAATGTTTCTGCAGTAATGAGCATCTTTCTCTGACTTGTCTAAATCTGTGGAAATGTTTAAGATTGAACTTGTGCTTAGGTTTATTATTTGCTTAATGATTAATGCCTTTCTATATCTTGTTTTGCCAGCTCAGCTATATGATCAAACACTTGGACAGCATAAAGGCAATCTACGATCAAATGTCACGTGGAACTTAAAGTACTAGGTTGAAGGCACGTGATCCAAGGTAGGGAGCAGAAAGGACATTCTGCCATGTGGATCGTCAAAACCTCCACTTCTGACATGTGGCATCTCAAGGCACTTTCTGGAATAAACTTTTTGGCGGGAATGTGTCTTCTACACGCCCAAGACTGAAACCTGGCGGCCCCACAGATACATGCCCTCTATTATAAAATGGGGATCGAGCACACTGAAATTAGTTCATTTAAAGAAGAAAAGATCCCAGAAGAGAGAAGAAGAGAAGGAAGAGGAGCAGAGAAAGAGAGAAGAGCAGAAGATTTCGGAGAGCCGAGAGCTGAGAAGATTCAGGGAAATTAGAGAGAAGAAAGAAAGAGAGAGAGTCTGTTGCGAGGTTCAGAGAGAAAAATAGAGCACCGTAAGAAGTTGTGAGAGAGAGTGAGAGTTGTGAGATTGAGAGATATTGTCTCTATCCTGACTCGTGGATCAAATCCAGAGTCAGATTGCTCTACGTGAGCTATATTTGTTTGGATTCCGTCATTGCTTTCTTTCACTTCCTTGATTTTCATTTTAAACTCGTTGTAAGTTGTGTATCAGTAGAGCAAGATGTGGTGCTCAGCAGGCGAGCTGTGATCCTTGGACAGCAAGCTGTGTAGCTCAGCGGATTGTAGGGATTTTATCCCCAAAGCTGTGGATCAGCCGTTTCAAGATGTGAGACAGCAAAATCCTTACTCGGTTGAGTAAGGGGTGGACGTAGATCTCGGGGTTGAGATCGAACCATCTAAAAAACTGAATTATCTTCTGTGTGATTGCATAATTTTTCTACTCTGTGAATAGATGAATGCTTAGGATCGTTATCTACCATATCTATCCAAATTCAATCTATTCATCTAGTGTCTTGAATTAATTCTAAATCTCATACTCTGAATCTTACTGCATTGAGTTTCTATTGCTTAGAATCTTTCTAGTTGATATATTCAACTCAGTGGTATATTAAATAGATTCGGTTAAAAGGATAGATTACATCTATCTGGAAAATTGATCTATGCGTGAGGAGATTCTTTAATCAACCCTCCGCCCAGTACTATACTGAATAGAATGAAGGTCTGGTTGAAGATTACATTGATTGTTGCAGCTTCATAGCAATTTCTCTTATTGATAATGCACTGCTTCTAGTATTTGTGTTTACAGTAGTTCTCTTTAATTCCGCATTGTTTTCTTACTGCTGTAGATCAAAAAATTGGGGTAGATCTATTCACTCCCCCCCCTCTAGATCTGTAGTTAATCCCATTCCACACACATCAATTGGTATCAGAGCCTAACTCTCCCTTAGGGCTTTACATCCCGGAGAGGTTAGTTATGGATGCTAGAGGGCTAACCGTTGAGGGTCACTCCACTAGTAAGCCGCCATTCTTTGACGGATCTAATTATGCTTACTGGAAGAACCGTATGTAAGTCTTCCTTCGGGCGAAGGATTATGAGATATGGAAAGTCATCAGTAAGGGTCCTTTTGAATTACCAGAGGATGAGGAAGTCTGGACCAGAGAGCAAATCCGTAGGTCCACCTTAAACTGGAGCGCTGTAAATGCCATGCAGTGTGTTCTTCACCCTACTGAATTCTCTAGAGTTTCCTCATGTTCCACAGCTTAGGAGATGTGGGACAAGCTTGAGGTGATTTATGAAGAGACGTCACAGGTTAGGGAGACTAAGGCAAACATGTTAGTCTCGGAATATGAGGCTTTTAAGATGAAGCCTGATGAGTCCATCTCTGAATTATATGCTCGTTTGATGGTACTCACTAATAGTTTGAGAAGTCTGGGAAAAATTTACCGTGAGTACGAGCTGGTTAGAAAAATTCTTAGGTCCCTGACACCTATCTGGCACACTAAGGCCACTGTTATGGAAGAATCCAGGAACCTTGCTACCACATCTGTAGATGAACTCATTGGTTCCCTCATGACATATGAGCTGAACCTTAAAAGGGTAGATGCGACTGAGAAGAAGAAGAAGTCCTTAGCTCTTAAAGCAAATTCCAGTAGCAAAGGGTCATCTAGTGAGCATAGCTGCTCTAGTTCTTGTGATGATCAGGATGCGTTTGCCATGATCACTAGTAAGTTTAAGAAATTTCTGAGGAATGAAGGAAAAGGTCTTAGAATAAAATATTTTTCAGGAAAGAGGCCATCTAAGTACAAACCTGAACCTATCAAGAAATCTGATGCTGCTGTTTGTTACAATTGCAGGAAGGCAGGACATCTGAAGGCTGAGTGTCCTGAGCTGCTGAAAGAAAAACAACCCAGGTGGAAGAACAAGAAAGGAAAGGCAATGGTGAGCACCTGGAGTGATGAAGAAGAAGACAGCAACAGCAGCACATCTAACAGCGAGGATGACAAGAAGATTTGTCTGATGGCAAGAGGAGAAGAAGAAAAAGAAGACAATGATGAGGTAACTTCCCCTTTTGAGAATTTTACACATAGTGATTGGGAAAAAGCCTATGCTGAAATTCTAGATAAATATGATGACATGCGTAGAGAAAATAGGCATCTGAAAAAGAAATAAATTCTTTAGTTAATGATACATCATTGAATGACAAGCTTGCATGCCTAGAAACAGAAAATCATAGTTTAAAAAATTCGCTTACTAATATTGAAAATGCTAAAACCATTTTGAAAGAATTAAGATTAGGAAATGAAAATTTGAAAAACACCATTGATGAACTAAAAATAAGAATGCAAAAATTTGAGGTAGAAATCAGAATTGCTACAGAGAAATATGACGTTGTCAATGGTGTAAATACAGAGTTGAAAAAGTCAATTGAAAACTTAGAAAAAGTGAATAAAGATAAACAACATTCCCTTGAGAGCATGACATAGGGAACTAAAAATTTGAATGCTATCTTAGGAACAAAAATAAATTTCAGAAGGGAAGGATTGGGTTTTAACCCAACCAACAAGAAAAGTTTTGATGTTGAAGGGGCGTGATCTCGCGTTGGTCCTGAGCTGGGAGGGTGATCACCAGATAGTGAACTACAGAGAAAGGGAAATGAATCAGGAGGCCCAGGGATGGTTCCCTGGGGAAACCCTCCGATGATTAAGTCAGTAGAGCAATGGTGGAAGGTATTGAGGGAGGTAGAAAGAAGTGCACGAGATCCCCCGACACCAAGATGGTGAAGTGGTTCCTACTCAGGCAGTGTTAGGCCCGTATCTGCCTTTTCTGCCGCCGGAGGGAGTCCCTGGTTTATATAGCGAGCTCCCCTGATGAGTCCCATAAGCTGAGGAGTTTCAGGCGGGAGTTACGTCCTCATCATGGGATCGTTACGTCCTCATCGCGGGATCGTTACGTCCTCGTCGTGGGCTCTTCATGGCCTTGGGGGGTCGTGGCTCCCTTATCCCTCTAAACTTTTGCTCATAAAGGGATTTCAACGGCTGCATGGATAAACACTTATCAGTCGATCCGAGCATAAGAAGTGCCAGCCCTGTCCAGGCGATAGGCATAGCTCGGATGCAGTCAGATCGGAGTGGGCGCGGAGCGCTCGCCCTTATCCCGATGGAGGGATAGCTCGGGAGTGGGTCTTCCTCCGTTCTGACGTTTGGGCCTTCCGAGCCTAAGGGCAGCCGAGGAAGGATGGGATCCCGAGTGATCTTTATTGGGCTTTTTTGCCAAAGTGGGCCCTAGAGGGCTGTCACTTGGATGAGCTGAGCCCCGTTCGGTCCTGATGGGCCTAGTTTGGCTACTCTTAATTGGGCTACAGAAATCCCCCTCTCCACTTGTCCCCCTCCTACTCCCGAGCTTTAGTAAGCTCGGACGAGTAGCTATTTGGGGTTTCGGACCAGCGTGGCTCAGGTGGGTGGAGATCTGGCGGTGTTAGGAAGCCACGTGTCGTGGTCACCTGGGCCCGTGTTAATGATGATCCTGACGGATTTGAACTGAAGGGCCCCCCTTTTCTCGGAGGTCGGAACGACGCGCCGCCTTCCGCGTGGGTTTATAGGCGTTGGGCGCTTGTTGTCATTCCGGACTCCCTCCGTCTTTTAGGGTTTTGGCTCTCCTTCGTTCTTGTTTTTGGGGCTCTTCGATGCGCCGTGAGGACACGATGGAGGAGAAGAGACTTGCGACGGCATTTGAGGAGTTGGCGGAGATAACCGCGGAGGCCATCCGGCAGCTTCCTCCTCCCCCGAAATCTTCAGGGTCTCGGGACCGCCTTTTCTCAGAGTCTTCTCCTGACTGCATGGCGGGCCAGCGCCCAAATGTTGAGGAGTGGGAGGACGAGCCGGTGGCGAGGGTGGCGGTCCCCAACTGTAGCGAACTGCAGGAGGCGGATGTGAGGAGGCTGGAACACCAGTATCGCCTGCCCCACAAGTCAGTTTTGTCACTGCTACTCCATACGAGATGAGCTTGGACTCTCGTACAGGCCACATCTGTATGTGTCTTCTGTCGTGGAAGGGTGGATTCTGCCTTCCTTTCGAACCTTTCATCCTTCAGCTTCTTGATTTTTTTCGGTTGGCGCCCATTCAGTTGGTAGCCAACTCTTATCTCCTCCTTTCCGCCTTCCGTATTCTCTGCCATCAGTGTGGAGTTCCTCCTTCCATGGACCTCTTCCACTATTTCTTTGAGTTAAAAGCACATCCTTCGGCTGGGAAGGGCTTCTATTTCATCCAAGCGAGGCAGAATAGGAGTTGTATCTCTTTGGCGGCGAAGGATTCTTCGCATAAGGGGTGGAAGACCCAATTCTTCTGGGTGGGGATTTGTTCAGTGGAGGAAACCTGGAGGTGCCTGGTAATCCCCAATGTCCACCCTAATATCCCTCCTAGACAGGATGAGTTCCCCCCTCACGTGGAGAAGTACACAGCCATCCTGCTGAAGCACCGCCAGTCCACCGAGGAACTGGTGACACCAGAGAATATCGAGCGGTGTCTTCTCACGTGGCTGCACCCGTCGGGCTCAGGTGCCACAACTTAGATTTTCTTTCGGATGTGGGGGTCATCTTTCTTTTCCTGAACACGTCTTCTTCTTCGTGCAGAAACCAGGCGGGAGCCTCTGAAGGAGGCCGCAGAGGTGGTCGAGCTTGGAGATGGCTCGGTTGCCGACGAACTGACTGCTCCAGTGGGTCGCTCCCGAACCAAAGATAAGGGCAAGGGAGTGGCCCAGGGCAAATCCTCCAGACCGTGGGGACCCAAGCGCAAGGACCCTGTGGAGGGTATGATCCCGGCCGCTGCGAGGGCCAGAAAGCGGGCCAAGAAGGCCGGGGTCGTACTCGCAGTCGAAGGCGACCCTACCGTGGCTCACCCCTCCGTCGGGCATAGTGGGGCCGACCCTACCGGGCGGGCTCTCCCACCAGCCGAGCCAAAGGGGGCCGAGGAGGTCGAGGCTGCTCCTGCGGGTGGCGACGATGCGGGCTCGGTTCCTCCTTTGGCCGGGACCGAGGGGGCCGAGGGTGCCCCTACAACCGGCAGCGGGGCCGACCCGGCTCTCCCCTCGGCCGGAGTCGAGGGGGCCGTGGCCGAAGTTGGGGATGCTGTGATTGCGGCCGAGGCTGGCGCTTCAGGTGGCGATGCCAGTGCCGAGCCGGTCCATGTTGAGAGGCCGCAGGAAGATCCGACCAGGGCGCGAGGGGTGACCGAGGCTGGGGCTCGATCCAGGCCATACGGTGGGGCACCGGGCGATGGGGGGTTCTCCGTTCCGGCGGCCTTGGAGAGGCTGGGTATCTCGGGCCCCCTGCACCAGGTATGTCATGGTATATCCGCGAAGGCGAGGGGGGGAGGTAGGCAGCACTCCCCGTCCACGGCTCTCGCCGGGGTTATGGAGGGCGGCTTGGCCCTGGCCCAGATGGGGGCGGTTCTGGCAGAAGCGTATGCTCGATCGGAGTGGGAGCAAGCGAACCTAGCCTGGACCCTCGGTGGGTTAGACAGGAGGTTGACTCGACACGTCGAGGAGCGTGACGGGCTTCGGCCGGAGCTTTCCTCAATCAGGGAGCTGGTACGGTCGAGCCAAGTGGAGACCCGGGCGCTAGCCGAGCAGCTAGCCAAGGCCCGTGAATCGCTCGAGAGGAAGAACCGGCTTCTTGAAGAGGAGCGCTTAGCATGCATTGAGCTGGACGGCCGGTGGGAGACCGAGGGTGCCGAGCTAATAGACCGCGCGGAGGAAGCCGAGCGACTTCGCTGGGAGGCCGAGGCTGATCGAGCTGAGGCGGAGAAGCAGGTGGCGGTGGCCGAAGGGCGGACTGCTGAGGCCGAGCGGAGGCCGAGCGGAAGGCAGCCGAGGCGGAGCAGAGGGAGGCCAAGCTCGCCGGTAGGGTGGGATCGGTCGGGGCAGAGGCTCTCGAGCAATACAAGAGCTTAGAGGCTTATTGGTTCGACCTTAAGGAGGCTGCCCTCCCCTACTACGAGCTAGGACTTCACCGGGGCATCCCCAAGGGGTTCCAGCAGGGCTACAACCTGACCATCTCTTACGTCGAGGAGCAGGCATCCGGCGTGGTTGACTTCCCATCCGGTCAATGTTATGACTCAGACTTGTCATCCTCCAGTTCCTCTGTTTCAGCGTAGGATGAAGAGGATCCCGAGGGCTCATCATCCGAGGGGTCACCAACTCCGGATGCCTCGGGAGGGCACACAACCGAGGCAGTTCCCACGCCGGTGGGGTCGGTGCTAGGGTCGGCCGTCGCCGAGGCTGCCGGGGGCAGACTGCTCGAGCCCTCTACTTTCAGTCTTCAAGGTGGGCCAGAGGCCTGATGTATCTGTTTCGCTTCTTCTGTTTGTATACCTTTTCCCTTTTTGAAGAAAAAGACATCCTTTTTTGTATAAAGATAGATAAGGTAGTAGCATTGTGATGAAGACTTATATGTTCCATATCGCCATTGCCGTATTTTGTTCAGTGTATCTGCAGTGGTTGGAAAGAACCGATATTTTCTGCGTGAATTTCGCATAATGGTTGGGTGAGCGTCTGACAGGGTGTCTTTCCATTTTCTCACGCTTTAAATGCATGGCCGCTTCGTGTGTCCCGCTGGGGCGGAAGACGAGAAGTTTGAGGTGACCGTTCCTAGGGAGAAATCCTTCTGGCGTGTTTTCGAGAGGAGGGAAATCATTTAAGGCAAGTAGCCTCCCTTCGCCTATAAAAAGGACTGAAGGGCGTCCCTTCCTCTCCACCGCTTAGGGTTTTCCCTGACAGTCTTTCCTCATTCCTTCTTCACGTAGCGTTGTGCCGTTGTATTCAGAGCATGGAGGAAGCTCCGGAAGATGAGGCTGCCGACGATGGGGGGCAGAGAGTTCTTGCTGCTCCGGACTTGAAAAGGATTCGACGGTCGGTGGGCAGACTTGAAAAGGGTTCGACGTGTGGAGGCACGCCATTTTCCCTTTCTCAGTTCCGGCGGCACTTGCAGGGGGGCGAGATGGAGGACGGATGGGGGCATTAGACATTCCTGCTGCCCGTCCCTTCCTGCTCGCTTCACGGATGGGAGGAGGAAGCCGACTAAGCTCCATCCCTTCCGGGCCTTCCCCTGCCTCCTCATCCAGCTCTGCTGGTTTCTTTTTCTTTCTGGCAGCCTCTTTTTCCCTCTTCTGGTCTGGTCCTCCTTTCTTTCACTCTTCGGAGGGTGCCTGCACTCTCTTTCTTCCAAAGAGTTGGCAGTTTGGCGGGGAAGATACTTTCATATGCATTCCCTCTCCCCCTTCTCTTCCAAGTTCAACTTGGAAGGTAGCCTTCTCTTTCTTAATCCCTCTGTCACCTTTGTCTCGAGCTGCCCGAGCCAACGGGGTCAACTATCCTTTATCCGAGCTAGTTTCTACACGAGGCAGAGTCAGTGGCTGGATGCAGGAAGGTCATCTGAGTCAGCCGAGCGATGGGCTCATACGACGACGCTAGATGGATCTTTTGCTTTATTGACATGTATTCCATTGGCTTCGGCCTTCCTGATGTACAAACGGGTTGTTTGAATAAAAAGAAAGGACCCTTTTGTTTTATCTCATGTCGTTTGCACAATACTCAGTACTCAGAAGTAGAACTTGCGTAATGTAGTTGCGTTCCAGGTCCGAGGGATGGGCTCTCCTTCCATCGTAGATAGGCGGTATGCTCCTTTTCCGAGTGTCTCGACCACTTGGTAGGGTCCTTCCCAGTTAGGGGATAACTTGCCCGCTGCCTCAAGTGGTCGAGAGGCTTCGGCTTTCCTGAGGATGAAGTCTCCCGACTGGAAGTGTCTGTCTCGGACTTTGGCATTGTAGTATCGAGTGAGGCGGCGTTGGTATTCCGTTGCTCTGATGCTGGCAATCTCCCAGATTTCATCTGCTAAGTTGAGATTTTCGAGCAACTTCTGGTCGTTTGCCTCGGACGAGAAGCAGATGACTCGGAGGGAGGGGTTGCCAATCTCCAATGGGATCACGGCCTCGGTACCATACACCAATTGAAAGGGGCTTTCACCGGTTGACGTTCTGGGAGTCATTCTGTGCGACCAAAGTACGTTCGGTAATTTCTCGAGCCAGCTGCCCTTGACTTTGCTGAGCCTAGTCTTGATGCCTTTTAAGATAGTCTTTTTGGCATTTTCGACCAGCCCGTTAGCCTGACCGAAGTGAAGTGATTGCGAATATTGAGGTCGGCGCATCTGTCTCAGAAATACCGAGAATCAAATTGCCGACCATTATCGCTCACTATCACCCGGGGGATGCTGTAGCGACAGATGATCGACTTCCAGATGAAATTCCAGACGACTGTCTCGGTGATCCTTGCAGTGGCTTCAGCCTCGATCCACTTAGTGAAGTAGTCGATGGTGACGATAATGAACTTCTTCTGGGCCTGGGCCATGGGGAATGGCTCGAGGATGTCGATTCCCCAGTGAGCAAAAGGATAAGGCTCGGCTTGATGGCTGATGGACCAAGTGGTCGAATCGCTGGCAACAGTCGCAACGTTGTGTGTAGGCCGAGCTGTCACGCTGTAGGGTGGGCCACCAAGAACCTCGCCGTAGCAAGATCCTGGCGAGCGACCTTCCCCCTAAATGCGCTCCGCACAGACCTTCGTGAACTTCTTCGATCGCTTGGTTGGCTTCATCGGTACCGAGGCACTTCAAAAGAGGGCCAGAGAAGGATCTCCGATAAAGTGCGCCATCTAGAGTGACGAATCGCCGAGCTTGGTATTTCAATCTTCGGGCTTCCCGAGGGTCGGGAGGCTCCTGGGAGTCTTGGAGCCACGATAGGTAGGGGGCACGCCAGTCGCTTGGGGAGGCTGAGTCAATAGCTAGGAGCTCCAAATCGATGCTCAGGCGCTCTAGCTCTTCGAGAAGGACCGATCGAGTACCCTCGGGGTCAAGAGAGGAGGACAGCCGAGAGAGGGCATCCGCTCGGGAGTTTTCCTCCCGAGCTATTCGGACTACCTCAAAACTCTCGAACTGTTGTGCCACAGTCTTGACCAGTTGGAGGTATTTGATCATCGGTGCCTCCCGAGCTTCATAATCGCCGTTGACCTGGCTAGCGTCCAATTAGGAGTCGGTGTGAATCTTGACTCGCTCAGCCCCTAACCGCCGGGCCATGCGGGCTCCCGATATGAGGGCCTCATACTCGGAAGCGTTGTTGGATGCTTGGAAGTTGAACTTCAGGGCGTACTGTAGCTCTGCTCCTTCGGGGGACTTCAGGAGGATGTCGGCACCGCTTCCGGCTGAATTGGAAGATCCGTCGACGAACAGTTCCCAGGTCGGCTCGGGTGCGGATGGAGATCTTTCTTCAGTCGGGATGGTGCTCTCGGTGATGAAGTCGGCGAGCGCCTGGCCTTTGATAGCCAAGCGAGGCCGATACGATATATCGTAGGCCCCGAGCATGATGGCCCACTTGATGAGGCGTCATGAGGCTTCAGGGTGAGCGAGGATCCTCTTCAATGGTTCGTCGGTCAACACGGTGATGGAGTGACCTTGGAAATAGGGTCGAAGGCACTTGTCCGAGGTAACCAACGCTAGCACGAGTTTCTCAATTGCGGGGTACCTTTTCTCAGCCTCATTGAGCACCTTGCTTGTGTAGTAGATCGGTCTCTTGATTCCCGAGTCATTTTTGACTACGACCGAGCTAACTGTGGATGGAGTTGCCGACAGATAGAGATACAAGGCTTCCCCTGGGACAGGCTTGGAAAGCACTGGGGGCGAAGCTAGGAGCTCCTTAAGCTCGGCGAACGCTCTTTGGCATTCCTCGTCCCACGTGAATGTGGCAGATGCCATTTTGGGCCCCCTCAACAGTTTGAAGAATGGTAGGCATCGTTCAGCCACGCGGGATAGGAATCTGCTGAGCGCAGCAACGCGCCCGGTATGGCGTTGAACACCTTTGATGCAAGTGGGTGGGCGCATGTCCAGGATGGCCTGGACCTTGTCGGGATTGGCCTCGATCCCACACTGGGTGACTAAGAAGCCCAAGAATTTCCCAGACCTTACTCCGAAGGCGCACTTGGCGGGGTTGAGCTTCTTGTTGTACTTCAGGAGGGTGTCAAAAGGTTCTGCTAGGTCGGCGAAGTGGTCCTCGGCCTTGGGGGTCTTCACGAGCATGTCGTCAATATAGGCCTCGACATTCCGACCGAGCTGTCCCTCGAACATATGGTTGACTAGCCTTTGGTACATGGCTCCGGCATTCTTCAACCCGAAAGGCATCCGGGTGTAGCAGTGTACGCCAAAGTCAGTGATAAAGGCGGTCTTCTCGATGTCTTCGGGGTGCATTCTAATCTGGTGGTAACCTGAGTAGGCATCCAGGAAGCTGAGTATCTCATTGCCCGAGGTTGAATCAACCAGTTGGTCGATGCTCGGTAAGGGATAGCAATCTTTTGGAGTAGCCTTGTTCAAGTCGGTGAAGTCCACGCACATCCGCCACTTTCCTGAAGCTTTCGGCACCAGGACGACGTTAGCTAGCCACGTCGGGTACAGGACCGGTCTAAAAAGGCCAGTCTTCTGCCCCTTGGTGACCTGCTCCTTGATAATCATCTGCTTCTCTGGCGCATGCTTCCTTCTGCGTTGTTGCACGGGCTTCATGGTTGGGTCGAGGTTGAGCTTATGCACCACCGTCTCTTCTGGTATCCCGGGGAGTTGATCATCAGACCATGCAAAGACCCGGATGTACGCGGAAAGTAACTCTTTGTATTACTATTAAACCTCAGATGTTAGGTCGGCTCCGATCTTTACTCCTAGGGTCGGGTCATCGTTTAGGAAAACCGCTAGCAATTCGCCTCCAGGTTTGGCGGTTGTGGATTTTTCCTCGACTTCCCGGGGCCCTTGTTTTTCCCGTCCGGCCTTGTGGCTTCAACCGAGATATTATAGCACCTTCGGTCCATTGCCTGGTTACGTCGGACTTCCCCCAATCCATTTTTGGTGGGGAACTTCATCTTTTGGTGATAGGTAGAAGGCATCGCTTTCGTTCGGCTGAGGATTCCTCGGCCGAAGATCGCGTTGTATGCTATCATACCTTTGATCACTATGAAGTCCACCATGACCGTAACGGTTTTGGGTGGGGTGCCAAGAGTAACCGGCAGGCTTAGGGTTCCCTCGGGATAGGTGGCCTGGCCATTGAACCAGCACAGGGGGGTCCGGATCGGGCGGAGTTTAGATGGATCCTCCCCCATCTTAAGGAAACATTCCTAGGATAATACATCAGGGGCACTTCCATTGTCAACCAGAATCCTATCTACGTTACAATGGTTTATTGTGGCTGATATCACTAGGGCGTCATCATGCGGGGTGCTCAGCCCCTCCAGGTCTTGGTCGGAGAAGATATGACCTGGGGCTCGCTTGGCGGGGCCCTAGGAAGCTCGATGGCTCGGCTCGCCCGCTCAGCATGACGCTTCCTTCCTCGGCCACTGTCTCCACCTGATGCAGCTCCTCCGGTGATGACGTTGATGTGGACCCCTCGGGGGGTGTTGTCGATCTCTTCTGGGGTGCCTCGATCTTCCTGGTGCCCGGCCACGAACCGGGAGAGGTGCCCCGGACAAACGAGACGCTCGATCTCATTCTAGAGCTCGTGGCAGTCGCCGGTATGATGCCCGTGGTCACTGTGGAATAGGAAATGCTTGCTGCGACTGCGGTTCTTTGACTTCATTGGCTCGGGTTGGCGGAGGAGGCCCGAGCCTTTGATGTCTTCATAAATCTCGTATACTGGAGCGGTTAGGGGAGTGTACCGCTCGTACTTCTGTGACGGTTCCTTGCGTTCCCCGTCTCGGTTCCACCTTTTTCCTGGGCCCGAGCTTGTCTCGGGTGCCCGCTTCTTGTCCCCCTCCCGACCCGAGCCGGTTGCATCTCGGCATGCACTGAGCACTTCCTCGCACTCGGAGTGGCGCAATGCCAGAGTCACTAGCGCGGCAAGGGTCGAGGGAGGGTGGAGGACAAGCTCGCGGCGGAGGTTCTCGTTGCTGGTGCCCCCCGGTCAGAGCGGTTATGGCCGAGGTGATGTCCATGCGGGGGATCCTCAAGGCTTCCGATTTGAATCGGAGGATGTAGGCCCGAAGTTTTTCCCCTTGCACCTGTTTGAGGGCCTAAAGCCCCGCTACCGACCTTGGGGGGTTGCTACCGGGGAAACTCTCCTTGAATACTCGCCTGAATTGATTGAAGTCTCGGATGGATCCGGGGGCGAGGGCCCGGAATCATGCTTGGGCGCCTTGGACCAGGGTGGTCGCAAAGGCTCGGCGCTTGATGGCGTCAGATGCTCCGTGAAGGGTCATCAGAGGATCGAAGCTGTCGAAGTGGTCAGCCGGTTTTCCCTGGCCGTCGTAGGGTTTGAAGGTCGGGATGGAGGCTCGGGGAGATATCTCTGCCTTCAAGATATGGTTGGAGAACGGGGATCTCTCCTCATCCTCTGGTGGAGAGGTCTTCTGCAGGGCTCGCAGGGCGCGATCCTGCTCTGTGAAACGCCTCTCGAATTCTCGCAGTCGAAGGGATAGCTCCTACTGCCGCTGCGCCGTAGAGCTGAGGGGGCGTGAAGGCAGGCTGTCCTGGCGCTCCCTGGGGACTTAGATCTCTGGGATGGGATGGCGTGCCCCATGCCTACCCCGCTTCGGCGTGGAGGAAGCCTCTTGCTTCGGAGGGGGTTCTTGCGAGGGTCCTCCTACTTTGTTACGGATGAGCTGCTGTCCTCGGAGGGTGAAGCGGCCTCCGGTGGTGTGCTGGGACACGTTCTCATGGGGAGGGCTCTCCGGAGGGGCGCGTGACCTTCCATCCCTGGCCGCCTGGGTCCTCATGAGTTCCACGAGGACGTCCAGTTTTGCGTTGAGGGCTTGGAAGGCGTCGGCGCCGCCGTTGAGCGGCAGCCCCACCGCCATGGGAGGAGGGGGCAGTAGCCCGACCGCAGGCGGAGGGGGCGGTCCGTTGGCGGGAGTGCTGGCACCGGAGGGGGGGTTTTGGGAGGCTTGTAAGGGGCCTTCCCCCGCCGCCGCCGTGGCCTTTCCCCTGTCGCAGGTGGACCTCCTCCCTGAACTTCTTCTCACCATATTGGGTCTTTGGTGGTTTCCCACAGACGGCGCCAGATGAAGGGGCATGATCTCGCGTTGGTCCTAAGCTGGGAGGGTGATCACCAGATAGTGAACTACAGAGAAAGAGAAACGAATCCGGAGGCCCAGGGATGGTTCCTTGGGAAACCCTCCGATGCTCAAGTCAGTAGAGCAATGGTGGAAGGTATTGAGGGAGGTAGAAAGAAGTGCACGAGATCCCCCAACACCAAGATGGTTAAGTGGTTCCTGCTCAGGGAGTGTTAGGCCTGTATCTGCCTTACCTACTCCGGAGGGAGTCCCTGGTTTATATGGCCAGCTCCCCTGATGAGTCCCATAAGCTGAGGAGTTTCAGGCGGGAGTTACGTCCTCATCATGGGATTGTTACGTCCTCATCGTGGGCTCTTCATGGCCTTGGGGGGTCGTGGCTCCCTTATCCCCCTAAACTCCTGCTCATAAAGGGCTTTCAACGGCTGCATGGATAAACACTTGTCAGTCGATCCGAGCATAAGAAGTGCCAGCCCTATCTGGGCGATAGGCATAGCTCGGATGCAGTCAGATCGGTGTGGGCACGGAGCGCTCGCCCTTATCCCGATGGAGGGATAGCTCAGGCGTGGGTCTTTTTCCATTCTTACGTTCGGTCCTTCCGAGCCTAAGGGCCGCCGAGGAAGGATGGAATCCCGAGTGATCTTTATTGGGTTTTTTACCGAAGTGGGCCCTAGAGGGCTGTCACTTGGACGAGCTGAGCCTCGTTCGGTCCTGATGGGCCTAGTTTGGCGGCTCTTAATTGGGCTACAGAAATCCCCCTCTCCAGATGTGAAAATAATTTCTTTGGTGGCTGAAAAAGGAACATCAAAACCTTTAATAAAAATTAATTCTGGAGAAAATAAAAATAAAAATCGTATGAAAATTTGTAAGACCCCATAATTTTTATAAATTCAAGACCCCTGAAGATCAAGAGATTAGGACGTCTAAATGAGGTAATTAGAGTTCAATCCTTTAGAACTTTTTGTTCACCTTAGTTTCATCTTCGTACCCTTAAAATTTCACATCCTTAGGTGAAGAGGTTGAGGAGCTAGAGCAGCGTGAAGTTGCTGGAAATTCATTGGAAAGGGAGAACTAGGGCACGTCTTTCAGACTCAAATTAGACGTTTAAAGCTCAGATAAAAGGGTAGGTTATCTTATGATTGGTAAAAACATCTTGTTAGAGATAAAAGCCCTCTGATTGTGTTTGATTTCATGCATTATAGACTATGAATTTCATGTTTTAGTGGGTTCATGCATACTTACATATCATTAGCCCTAATCAAAGATCAAAGATATAATCTTGTCAATTCACTGCAACATATGCATCTAGATGACCTTTACTTCATTTTGTCATGATTGGGGTAGTTAAATCTTTTCAAAACATGACATGGTTTCAAATCATAGTCTTTTAATTTCTTTATACTGTTAGCAGATGAACTGACGCATCAAGGTAAGACCGTCACAATGATATAACGGCCTTACGATAAGCCGTCACACCTTCTGTGCTGTTTGAAGTTCTTTATTGTCTCTGACGCACCATCGATGGAGCGTTACATTACTATAACGGCCTCACGATAAACCGTCACAGTCACTGTGATGCACCCACTCTAGACCGTAAGGGTAACTGTAGATAGAATGAGAAACTAGTTAATTTAACTTATAAATAAGCCTAGTTATCTAAGTTTTGACCTGATTTCATGTCTTTAAGATTATTTACTGATTCATGAAAGAAATTGCATAATTTAGGTATCTTAAGTTATTTTAAGTTATGTTAATTTCATGTGCCAAAATTCTATAGTTTTGTATCTAAATCATGATTTTCTAAAGATGTATTGACGGAGTTTTATCATGATTTCCTATTGTTACACATTCTCTCTATCAATAGAGTCATTTCTTTAAGTACATGGCGCATATTCCGGTATGTTGTCCATTAGTTTACACTTTGCATTATAGGAACATATTCTTGGACATGAGGACCTCTCTATTAGATATTCCTTCTAATGGACTAGGAAATCTTGTTTCAAGGCCTCCGTAATTCTCCGCGAGCCTGGGATTCCCACTAGGACGCCGAGTTAGTTGTACCATTAAAGCCCATTGATTAGATTACACTATCGATGTTTCTGGTTATCAGTAGTGTAACGGATCTATATTGGACCGTCAGGCACATATAACGGCCCAATATATGACCGTCACATTGAACTGAGTCTACTTTCTTTGTTCGAGATTCAGACCATTATAATGGCCCAACACTGGAGCGTCACATGAATGTAACGGCCCAGTCTTTGACCGCCACAATGCTTGAGCTAATTAACCCAAGGTTTGACCCAAGGGTTGATATTCTAAAGTTCCTAGATGACTTGATAATGGTCTAGGACTTATCATATTGATCAATAAACTTAATATAATGAATGGAAGTTAAAGAAATGTACCGTTATGCTGTCGATTTGTTTCCATAAGCATAACATTGTCTTAATTCATTCTTGATCTCTCATATTCTTAATTGAAGCATTCGTTCTTTGATAATTGTTGTCATGAGCTTATTGATTGAACTTATTACATTCTTGGTCATACTTTATTGTTACACTCATGGAAGTAGCTTGATTTATACGTGAAGATGCAGTTCGGGCGCTAATTGTGTCCAAGGGCTCTATGCTAGTCCCCTCGACTGATTATCGAATACATACTATTATAAACCATGGGGTATGAGGCTACTGGCGTCGCATTGCGTTGGGAGTACTTTCTTTATAAATAAGAGAAATCCATGAGCACTCGTGAAAATCTAGTGAATTGCTACAAGATTGACGTTCTCGTGCGTAACCTTTATGGTTATGAAAGTGAAAAGTGAAAGTGCATTCTTATTACATTCTTGTTCTTGAAAGGCCATGCTACATTCTTGTTCATACTTGTTACATTCTTGCTAGTTCATACTTGCTCTCATCCTATCTTACATGATCATCTTGTTACTTTGATTTGATCGCATGATTTATCGCATTTCGCATAATTATACCTTATTCTTTAGAGCCAAAATGCTAATTACTTTAATAGTGATAATCATGTTGATGCGAAGATACCTACTGGGCAAGTGTGCTCATTACCTATTTCCAATCTTTTCAGGAGATGGAAATGATTCGAATTCGGATTCGGGTTATACAAGTAGCGGGTCCGAGAGTGAATGAAAGTGTTGTCAAGATGAGAGTGAAGACTTAGGAAAGTCTATATTGTTTAGATCGAGTCTCTGTAATTTTCCTATTTCTTGAGTCTGATAGGTTGAAAGAAGTTGAAAGTTATTGTATTTGAATATTGATTATCAATGAAATAAGTTGGAGTTTGATTAAAATAATGTGCAATTATATTTATGTGTGTGATTGTCTCGCGCTCTGATCATTCTTGCTTGCAAGAGGCTTACCAAGCCGGCTGTTCCCATTTCTCGAGCGAGTCTTCCGCTGTCATAAAGGCTCGGGACGTGACAGTTAAGTTGGTATCAGAGCCTAAGTCTCAAGACTTAGGGAAAGGAGTCATGTCATAGGATAAGTCCAAGGTTTAAGGACCCAAACCTATGAATTAAGGAAGACATTTTCATACCCATGTGACAATTGGGTAGAGCCCCGGGATGAGATAGTTATATAAAAATTATCTTAGGATAAATCTTCCTGACTTCAAATAACTAAAATGTCCATGATTCTCAGGTACCTTGATTTTCAATGGCTCATCGTATAAACTGGGACGAGATGCAGCAAACTGTTGCGGGACTTACACAAGCCCTACAAACAGTGGCCCAAGCCGGTGGAAGGGCTGGCGCGGGTAACTTGCACGGCAATTTCTGAAGTTTAAATCCTCCATGATTCCCTGGATCTTCTAACCCGGATGAAGCGGAAAATTAGATCGACGAGATGAATCGAATATTCGATGTCATGCAATGCACCGACCAGGAGAAGGTTCGACTTGCCACGTTCCAACTCAACAAGGATGCTCGTACATGGTGGAAATCCATTCCAACGTCACCTGCAGACGCACCTCATACATGGGAGGGTTTTCTTACCCTATTCCGTGCCAAGTACCTTTCCGAGCATGTAAAGGAAAGAAAGGCTATGGAATTTACCTCCTTAAAACAAGGCACGATGTCCGTGGCAGAATATGAATTACAATTCTCTCGACTAGCACCTTATGCTCCTCACTTGGTAAGCACAGATTTATTAAAAGCCAACCGATCTATGGATGGTTTAAGGTCCGGATTTATCCAACAACTTGGAACGCAGAATATCCGCACTTACACCGAGATGGTTCAAAGAGCGCATCTATGTGAAAGAACCATGGACAAAGTGGAGATGCTCCGAGGAGAGAGGTCGAGCCGAAAACATGATAGGCAAGAAGAACAAGAAGTGGATGAGGGTGAAAACCGTCACATTAAGAGGTCCCGTAATGAGAAAGGTAATGGAAAAAGAAATGGAAATGGAAATGAAAAGAACAAGAAAGTTAAAGAAGAGAAGGAGCGAGCCGTAGCACCTTGCTCATTTTGTGAAACATTTGGGCACTCGGTAGAAGAATGTTGGAAGCGTCTCGGCGCTTGTCTCAAATGTGGAAGCCGGGAACATCGCTTGCCCATGTGTCCTCTCATAAATGAACAATCTTCAAGGGATAACAATGGACGCGAGAAGCGAGGATGATTAAATGCCATTCTAGACGAGGGAGGTGAGATGATAAAAGGTACTCTCTTAGCCCATTCGCCTTACGTTAATTCTTAATACATTAAAATACGTACACTCTCCATAAAACTCATATATTAAATTTTGGGGACCAAATTCTCTTAAGTGGGGGAGGGTGTAAGACCCCAGAAATTTTATAAATTATTTTTGGTATATTTAATTATTTTTTAGGAATTTTAAAGACCCAAAATGGATTAATAAATAAATATTGGATTAAATAAATCATTATAAGGCCCAATTTATGTTAAGTAATTAATCTAGCTTTGATAATTGAAACCCAATAGGTTAAAAGACCAAGCCCAATAAGTTTGGCCCATATTCTAGAAGGTTATTTAGCATATTCACGTATTTTAAGGATAAATATCATTTTTATGGATAATGATAAGGATAATTAATAAAAGAGTTTGATTTATGTTGAATTCTGTGCACGTTGGATGTAGCGGTCTATCATGCGACCGCCACAGCCACGTAACGCACCTAGACTGATGCGTTACACCCTGATAGTTCCGTGAATGAAAGAACGAGCAAAAAGATTAGAATTTTGGGATCCTATCTGTAGGAGATCTACTTGAGAGAGTTTATAACATTACTAGGGACTCTTAGGGATTAGGTTCTGGCAAATTAAGGACTCTAGAATCGATCGAATCTTCAAACCCTAGCCAAAACCCTATAAATAGGACCTAATTCTGAACTGAGCGACCCTTACTTTTGGCTCGTGAAGAATCAAGATAAGGAGTCATAATTTTGGGTAAGTTCTTTAGAAGCTTTTATTTAGTATACTTTAGACTAATAGTTCTCCAAATTTCGTGCTAGGAGATCAAGCAACCAAGGAGATTGAAGCTTCCAAAGTTGCTGGTTCGACCATAACAACCCAGGAAACTGAACGCAAGACCCCTGAAGATCAAGAGATTAGGATGTCTAAACGAGGTAATTAGAGTTCAATCCTTTAGAACTTTTTGTTCACCTTAGTTTCATCTTCGTACCCTCAAAATTTCACATCCTTAGGTCAAGAGGCTGAGGAGCTAGAGCTGCGTGAAGTTGCTGGAAACTCACTGGAAAGGGAGAACTAGGGCACGTCTTTCAGACTCAGATTAGAAGTTTAAAGCTCAGATAAAAGGGTAGGTTATCTCATGATTGGCAAAAACATCTTGTTAGGGATAAAAGCCCTCTGATTGTGTTTGATTTCATGCATTATACACTATGAATTTCATGTTTTAGTGGGTTCATGTATACATACATATCCTTAGCCCTAATCAAAGATCAAAGATATAATCTTGTCAATTCACTGCAACCTATGCATCTAGATGACATTTACTTTGTTTTCTCATGATTGGGGTAGTTAAATCTTTTCAAAACATGACATGGTTTCAAATCATAGTCTTTTAATTTCTTTATAATGTTAGCAGACGATCTGACGCATCAAGGTAAGACCGTCACAATGATATAACGGCCTTACGATAAGCTGTCACACCTTCTGTGGTGTTTGAAGTTCTCTGTTGTCTCTGACGCACCATCAATGGAGCGTTACATTACTGTAAAGGCCTCACGATAAACCGTCACAGTCACTGTGACGCACTCATTCTAGACCGTCAGGGTAACTGTAGATACAATGGGAAACTAGTTAATTTAACTTATAAATAAGCCTAGTTATCTAAGTTTTGACCTGATTTCATGTCTTTAAGATTATTTACTGATTCATGATAGAAATTACATAATTTTGATATCTTAAGTTATTTTAAGTTATGTTAATTTCATGTGCCAAAATTCTATAGTTTTGTATCTAAATCATGATTTTTCAAAGATGTATTGACGGAGTTTTGTCATGATTTCCTATTGTTACACATCCTCTCTATCAATAGAGTCATTTCTTTAAGTACATGGCGCATATTCTGGTATGTTGTCCATTAGTTTACACTTTGCATTATAGGAACATATTCTTGGACATGAGGACCTCTCTATTGGATATTCCTTCCAATGGACTAGGAAATCTTGTTTCAAGGCCTCCGTAATTCTCCGCGAGCCTGGGATTCCCACTAGGACGCCGAGTTGGTTGTACCATTAAAGCCCATTGATTAGATTACACTATCGATGTTTCTGGTTATCAGTATTGTAACGGATCTGTATTGGACCGTCAGGCACATATAACGGCCCAATATATGACCATCACATTGAACTGAGTCTACTTTCTTTGTTCGAGATTCAGACCATTGTAACGGCCCAACACTGGAGCGTCACATGAATGTAACGGCCCAGTCTTTGACCGTCACAATGCTTGAGCTAGTTAACCCAAGGTTTGACCCAAGGGTTGATATTCTAAAGTTCCTAGATGACTTGATAATGGTCTAGGACTTATCATATTGATAAAGAAACTTAATATAATGAATGGAAGTTAAAGAGATGTACCGTTATGCTGCCGATTTGTTTCCATAAGCATAACATTGTCTTAGTTCATTCTTGATCTCTCATATTCTTAATTGAAGCATTCATTCTTTGATAATTGTTGTCATGAGCTTATTGATTGAACTTATTACATTCTTGGCCATACTTTACTATTACACTCATGGAAGTAGCTTGATTTATACGTGAAGATGCAGTTCGGGCGCTGATTGTGTCCAAGGGCTCTATGCTAGTCCCCTCGGCTGATTATCAAAAATATACTATTATAAACCATGGGGTATGAGGCTACTGGCGTCGCATTGCGTTGGGAGTACTTTCTTTATAAATAAGTGAAATCCATGAGCACTCGTGAAAATCTAGTGAATTGCTACAAGATTGACGTTCTCGTGCGTAACCTTTATGGTTGTGAAAGTGAAAAGTGAAAGTGCATTCTATTTACATTCTTGTTCTTGAAAGGCCATGCTACATTCTTGTTCATACTTGTTACATTCTTGCTAGTTCATACTTGCTCTCATCCTATCTTACATGATCGTCTTGTTACTTTGATTTGATCGCATGATTTATCGCATTTCGCATGATTATACCTTATTCTTTAGAGCCAAAATGCTAATTACTTTAATAGTGATAATCATGTTGATGCGAAAATACCTACTGGGCAAGTGTGCTCATTACCTATTTCCAATCTTTTCAGGAGATGGAAGTGATTCAAATTCGGATTCGGGTTATACAAGTAGCGGGTCCGAGAGTGAATGAAAGTGTTGTCAAGATGAGAGTGAAGACTTAGGAAAGTCTATATTGTTTAGATCGAGTCTCTGTAATTTTTTTATTTCTTGAGTCTGATAGGTTGAAAAAAGTTGAAAGTTATTGTATTTGAATATTGATTATCAATGAAATAAGTTGGAGTTTGATTAAAATAATGTGCAATTATATTTATGTGTGTGATTGTCTCGCGCTCTGATCATTCTTGCTTACAAGAGGCTTACCAAGCCGGCTGTTCCCATTTCTCGAGCGAGTCTTCCGCTGTCATAAAGGCTCGGGACGTGACAAAATTACTGTGAAACTCAAGTTCTGTGCCAAGGATAAAGGCAAAGGGAAGTTAGAGGTGCTTGGAGAATCTAGTTCACACACTATTAATTCTAAGGGACAGGTTAGGGGTCTGTCAGCAAGACCTAAGGTCCAAGGAATCCCCAAATCTAAGACAACCCAGTCTCCACAGAAAGGTCAATGCAACACCCAACCTGCATCAACGCACATTTCTTCTGGGTTCAAGTCCTTTAGAAACCCAAGTTTGAGAAGGGGCACCTCATGTCGATGTTACTATCCACCTGCACTGACTTCTCTTCATTTCATCATTCCTATTGCTACAATTCTGGTAGGAAAGGTCAAGGTAGTTCATACATGAGGTCTGTGCAGCATTACAATCCTAATTCATACACCAGTCAGGAGCATCGACCTTATCACTGGAATGCATCTATGTAACCTAGGCCCAGAACTTACATGAACCAGAATTATCATGGATCTGTCTACTCTATGACAGGTCAGCCTAGGGTCTACAGTGCACACTCACTTCCCAATGCCCACTGGACAAAGGACTGGCACAAAAACTCTCAAAATATTTCTAAGAATAAAAATGCCAATTCACAGAAAAGATTATCAAAAATTGAGAGTGAACAGAAAAGACAGACTAAGCAAAAAGTGAAGAAATCCACAACACAAATCAATAAACAAAAACAAATGTGGATACCAAAACACTTACTAGCTTGTTTACATGAGTTGACTGCTATTATGGGGCCCAAACAATTTTGGGTTCCAAAATTCTCCTCTTGATTTCCTTGCAGGTATGCCTGGTAGCCAATCAGAACATATGGTATCTTGACAGTGGCTGCTCCAGGCACATGATCGGGGATAAGGATAAATTTTGCATGCTGGTGGAGAAGGATGCAGGTCATGTTACCTTTGGAGGTAATACCAAAGGAAAAATAATTGGGTCAGGTAAGGTAGGTAAGTGCTCTTCCTGCTGTATTGAGAAAGTCTTATTAGTTGAGGGCCTTGCCTAAAATCATCTTAGCATTAGTCAATTATGTGATAAAGGCCATAAAGTTGTGTTTGACTCTACTGCATGTACTATTTTTGAACCTAATTCTGAAATTATTAAATTCTATGGTAGAAGAGTCAATAACATATACATGGTAGATTTAGATGATGCAGCACACACTAACCTGTGTCTCACTGTGAATAAGGTTGACTTAGCCTGTCTTTGGCATCGTAGGTTAGGCCATGCCAGCTATAATATGTTGCACAAACTAAATAAACATAGCATGGTGAGAGGCCTTCCTGAAATCTCTTTCAAACTGAACAACAAAATTTGTGAGGCATGTACCCAGTGCAAACAAACTAGAAAGTCATTTAAGTCTAGGACTGAAAACATGTCTTCCAAACCCTTTGAGCTGATTCATATGGACTTGTTTGGTCCTACTAGATCAGTTAGTTTATCTGGTAGGAGATATGGATATGTCTTAGTTGATGACTTTTCTATATTTACATGGGTATTCTTTTTAACTCACAATAATGATGCTTTTAAAGAATTTCAGGAATTTTACCTCAAAATAAAACAGACTGGTGAGCATTCTATTTCTTCTATTTTGTCTGATCATGGTGGTGAGTTTGAGAACTCACAGTTTGATAAATTTTGCAGGGAAAATGGAATAAATCATAGGTTCTCTTCACCAAGGACTCCGGAGAAAAATGGAATCGTTGAAAAGAGGAATAGAACTTTGGTGGAGATGGCTCGGACGATGCTTGTTGAAGGGAATCTACCTAGAAGGTTCTGGGCTGAAGTAGTGAACACCTCTTGTTATATCATTAACCGAGCCCTGGTAAGACCTTCCACTCAAAATACTCCCCATGAGTTACTCAAGGGTAAGAAACCTTCACTAGCACACTTTAAGGTCTTTAGCTGTAAATGATTCATTCATATTAATTCTAAAAGAGACCTGGATAAATTTGAACCCAAAAGTGAACCGGGAATATTTCTAGGTTATTCAAAAAAATCCAGAGCCTATAGAATCTATAACCTTAATTCTCAAACTGTTGAGGAATAACCACACATAGTTTTTGATGAACATGATAATAATTCTGAAACTGGTTTATGAAGGGTCAAAGCTGATGGTGAGATTCTTGATAAAAAAGAGGAGCAGGATGCAGAGCCTGCAGATGAAGGTAAGACTGATGGGTCTAGAGCTCAGGGGGAGGTAAATGTAGATACAGGTAATCAAGTTACCAATATCAGAATTCTTAGAGATCATCCATTAGAAAATATTATTGGTAATTTGAATGAACCCCCTAGGACTAGATCACACTTTAGGATAGAAAATGAACTAAATTCTTTTGCTCTAGTCTCTCAGATATAACCCAAAAACATAGATAGTGCCTTAAAAGATGAACACTGGATTAATGCCATGCATGATGAATTGAACCAATTTGAAAGGAACAAGGTATGGCATCTAGTTCCTAAACCTTCTCATGGTACTGGTATAGGCACTAAATGGGTATTAAGAAATAAAATTGATGTGTAGGGAAAGATAATTAGAAATAAGGCTAGACTTGTAGCTCAGGGGTATAATCAGGAATATGGAATAGATTTTGAATAATCCTTTGCCCCTGTAGCTAGATTGGAAGCCATTAGGATTCTATTAGCCTTTGCAGGCAATCTAGGAATAAAATTACAGCAGATTGATGTAAAATCTACTTTCTTGAATGGGTTAATTAAAGAGGATGTTTTTGTTAAACAACCTCCTGGGTTTGAATGTACTGACTTCCCTGATCATGTGTATAAATTAGATAAAGCATTATATGGACTGAAGCAGGCTCCCAGGGCCTGGTATGACAGGCTGAGCTCCTTCCTCATAGGTAAGGGATTTTCAAGAGGTGAGGTTGACCAGACCCTATTCACCAAGGTAGACAACAGAGATATTATTGTTGTATAAATCTATGTAGATGATATAGTGTTTGGGTCAACCAAACCTACCATGTGTGAGGAATTTTCTAGATTAATGACAAATGAATTTTAAATGAGCCTAATGGGAGAATTGAAGTTTTTCCTTGGTTTGCAGGTTAATCAGACTTTAGAAGGAAGCTTCATCATTCAGTCTAAGTACATCAGAGATCTATTAAAGAAATTCAAGCTGGAAAACCTCAAGGAAATTACTGCACCTATGGGTACATCAACTAGTCTTGATGCTGACCCAAAAGGTAAATTGGTTGACATCAAATTGTACAGAGGTATGATCAGATCTCTCTTATACCTTACTGCATCTCGTCCAGACAATCAATTTTCAGTTTATTTATGTGCTAGATTTCAGGCTAGTCCAAGGAGTCTCACATGACTGCAGTGAAAAGAATTTTTAAGTATCTATCTGGCACCCTTGATTTAGGCTTATGGTATCTTGCCAGGTGTGAGCTTGATCTTGTAGCTTACACTGATGCAGACTATGTAGGGTGTAGAATAGATAGAAAGAGCACTAGTAGGTAATGTTAATATTTAGGTGGATGTCTAGTCTCTTGGGCATCTAAGAAGCAACACATTGTTGCTCTCTCTACTGCTGAGGCTGAGTATGTTGCAGCAGAGAATTGTGCAGCCCAAGTACCATGGATAAAACATCAACTTATTGGCTATCACATAAAATTGGGATGCATTCCTTTTTTATGTGACAATACCAGTGCTATTTCTCTAACTAAAAATCTTGTTCATTACTCTAGGACTAAGCACATTGAAATTAAACATCACTTCTTAAGAGATGAAGTAAGTAACAATGAAATTGAGTTGAACTTCATCGAATCAGAAAAATAAATTACTGATATATTTACTAAATCTCTTGGGAATGACAGATTTAAATTCTTAAGGAGAGAATTAGGTTTATGTAAATTTCAGCATGATGAATAATCTCTTAATTTTATTCTTGTCATGAATAAATGTTCTTTCTTTGATATGCTATGTGCCTATAATTCATCACATGTCTTCAGTGGTTAGTCATCATCTCAAAACATGTCCTGCTTTGTGTCATCTTGATTTCAGAGGTATATTAAATAGTATGATGGTAGAAGGATAGATTCATTATGTCTGAAAACTCATACTATGCGTAGAGGCTAGTCCTCTGCCAAGTATCCTGAATCAAGAGTATGTCTGAGTCCTGCATGTCATATAGTAATGTTGTGTCCAATAACAATGCATATAGATAGGGGGGATAAGTACTCATATTTTGTCTTATGCATGTTGTCAGGGGGAGTTCAGATTAAACTGGTTGAATCTTGTCCAGGTTATTGTTGACACCCGTTTTAGCCCACAAGTTATGTTATTTCTCTTATTCGTCATTTTGATGTCCCGAATTATCCATTTTTTTGGAGCCTTCTTGGGATAGATTTCGAATTCATTTCATCATTCCCTTGCCTTTGAGCCTTGGAGATCATGATTTCTTAGAGCCCTGGAGCTTATCTTATCAACTTCCGGCTTCCAAGCTGACTTGCGGCCCATTTCGGCCCATTTCCATCAAGCATTCGGCTCTCTTTCGCTGCGCAGTCTTGAAAATGATCCTTTTTCATCCCATTATCTTTTTCTATTCAAAAAGTTCCCTTCATCAAAGTTGTTCATCTTTCAAAGATCTACAATTTCTTCTTCTATGCAATTAGCCAGTTCTGCATTGATTTCAATCTATTCACATTTTTATGGCGTGTTGTTCACATGTGTCCCAGAATTCTTTCTCTCTGTTCTACCCCCATTTTATCCATCTTATGATCATCTTTTCATCTTGCTCTCTTCATAAAAGTTGTTCATCTTTCAGTTATCTACAATTTCATCTTCTACACTTTTGCTAATTCTGCACCGTTTTTGAGATATGATCCGATTTCTGAAGTCGCGCGAAGTCTGCCCAAATAGTCGTGCAAATGACCGTTTCTTATTACAAACGGTTCCTTAGCGGTCTTACGATATACCGCTAAGCAAACCGAGAGTCCAACCTGCGCTAGACTCTACTCCATTTATGTGCGCCGTGGCCCCCTTGTAGAGCCCATAACTTCTTGAATTCTACTCCGAATTGAGCGTCATTTGTTCCTATGGCTTCTCCTTTATATTATCTTGAATTTGATCCATAGATCTCAGATTTTCATTGTCTATCTTGCTCAGAAATGTGGATGAAAGTTGGGGGTTTATGCATCCTAGTTCAACCCAAACTCTGCAGATTAAGCTCTGGGGCTCCCTTCCAGAAGCCATATCTTTTAGATCCTTCATCCAAATAGAGTCCCGTTTTCTCCTACATCTTATCTTGACTATTATCTCGAGATTGATCCATAGATCTCGGGATTTGGTGGACTCTATCTCTTAAACTCATAGAGAAAAGTTGGGGATTTAAGTAGTTTTCTCTATAAAGTGCCCTATGCGAACCTCGCGATGGGTTCGCGTTTCCAAGGCGACGGTGAAGCCATGCCAAACTGTCTTCATCTTCCTTCGACCATAGCCTGAAGAGGGAAGTATTAACTTCGTTTTGGTTCCTTAGTTGCTCAATTTCATCAATGTTTGCCTACTCAACTTCGCCCCTACTTTTGGCAAATCATCACAGTTTGTTATTTTTCTGCTACAAGTCCACGACGGGGGCCTATTCATCAAACCGAGGCAGAGTCATGCTTCATTCTCTTCGTCCTCCTTTGAGTCCATCTTGAAGAGGGGAGTATTAGCTTCGTTTGCATTATATGTGTGCCTTATTTCTTCTATCTTTTCCCCTTCTTCCAAGCCCCAACTTTTGAGGTTTCACCACTCTGTTCTGCACTTTTCTGAAGCTCAGATTTCTTACGACGGGGGCATGTCTGCATCGTCGGAGCAATGCCATGGGGCACTCTTGATCTGTCCTTTCAACTCCAAGCTCTAGAGGTAAGTATAATCTTTTTTTCCTTGATTTTAGGCTCATTATCTTGTCATCTTCATACATATTTTTGTCCATGAGTTTTGCACTTTCATTCTATTTTTACACAGTCATTTTTCTGTCATGTTCTGCACCACATTGTTTTCTTGTGTTTTCCACCCCATTTTTCACTGTTGTTTTCCCTGTTTTAAACCCTTCATTTTGCCCTAGTTTCACCACAATATTCTCACCTTTCCATAGCATCCTCTCTTTCCTTTTTTGGTGTTCTATCTTGTGAGATATTCATCATTCTTTGAGTCCATTTTATGTATTGTTCTGCATTTTCTGCACAGTCTATGTTTTTCCCCAAATCTCCGACATCATAACTTTCTGTCCCGACCTCCTTTTTGAGTGATTCTTATTCCTACTTCTTCACAACACTCAAGTCTTCCGTCATCCCAATTTTTACTCTATTTGGACATCGTTTGCCCTACTATTTGCATCAGTCTTTGCACCTAATTTACACTGTTTGCATAGTTTTTCTTGTGACTTGCACTTTTGCACCTTGTTTATCTATGTTCATCATGACATATTAAATCAATCTCTTCATATTAATCTCATCACAATATACACACCTATTATTTTCACTCTTCCATAGGGGTTAAAAACCCTCCCCCGGTAAGTTTACCCTCAATCTTTCATGCTACTTTATACATTTGGACAGATTTCTACACTTAGCATTTTCTAATGGGTTTTTCCTCTTATTTTATGTTTGTTTCACAGGAAAGCATGGAAAGTGAGGCCCTTACCTTCTAGCCGGCTGGAACGTGAGGAGAGATAATCTACATTGGTTCCCGGATCCTTATATTTAGCACGGTCATCCTCTTTTCCAAGGTACACAACGCGCACTTAGTTTCCCCTTTCACATTCTTTGGCGTTGTCATTCCTTGGTGACGATCATGGTATTTCTTCTATATCTTTTGTCACCTTTTCTTTATTGTATGATCATTCTACCATGTTCACATAGTCATATATTCATGCTATTCACTTCATTGGTGGACATATGCCTTCATGCTTATTCATGTGATTTGTGGGGTTGACACGCTTATACACATACATATTTTTCATATCTACAGTTACTACCTTCTGCAATCTGTAATTCTATCTAAACATCTCTTGGTATCAGATTCTCTTGGTATTTATACATCCTTGATAAATAGATTCACTTATCTTATGAGTTAAGTAATTCCATTGATTGATATATAGCCTTTCTGACATATTCAGGCATTTCCATCCATTGATATCAATCTTTTGGAAAGTGCTTGCAAATCTTATCCTCTGAAATAATGATAGTCTGACAATCAGTTCATCATTCTAAGCTACTAAAATCAGAAGTCTTTTTTTATAGGAATCTATTTTGCTTCATGAATGAACTGATGATTTAAACTTAATAAACTTTAGAGTCGAAAGACTGAATTCAATGACCAAGTATGTTGATGACAATTAATAGCTCTCAACCTTTTATCGCATAACATGTCTGATAATGTCTTCCAGTATCTGAAAACTATTGAATTAATGATTTCTTGGTTGAGAAAACTTGGAGTGTGTATTGTTCTTAAACAAGTCTTTCTACAAAACTAAAGGCCAGCAACATTAAAAGAATGAGTCAAAATGTATTGCCAGAGCAATGATTGAATGCACTAAGAAATTGAGTACTTCATCAATGAAATGGAGAAAAACTCATGTCATGAAGTGCTTCAAGATATCTCTATTCAATGGTCAAAACATTGTGGTTAGCTTCACTGAGTACCTAGGGGTACTGGCGTCTGATAAACATGTACCCTTATGCAAAAGGTGTAAACTACTTCTACTATTTTAATCTATGAAACAGGGTGGTACATTTTGCTAAAGTAACTAGGGGTACTGGCGTCTAATCAACGTGTACCCTCATGTCAAAAAATATGGATGATACCTAACTGTTCATATTTCAGAAATAAAAAGGTGAAAAATATTTTGTAGTAACCCTAAAGTAAAATGTCAGAAATGTCAAATTGTTTAACCTCAATACATATCCTAGTCACTCCTAAAAAAATTCACTGATTCTGCGTGAGTAGGATAAAGTAAGACTAACTCTTTTGTATTTAATGTGGTTCTGGTTTATCGCTATTAAAGGTTACTGCAATCTTATTCAAAGAGTACAGTGGATACACTCTAATCTTTATTTTTCTTAAACCAGAATTCTATCAAGAATGCACTATATACACTCTTATATATGAAGAATTTGAGCTATGTATGCTTAACTTAATGAACTATTACTCAGGATGTCAATCAGATTTCTCCTGTTCTTTCCTACCTCTTGATGTTATCTTTTCTATCCTTATCCTCATTATTTCCTTGTTTGCTGATGGCAAAGGGGGAGAAATATATTATGGATAGTGGGAGAGACCTTTGAAAGAAACTTTAGAAAATAGGGGGAGAATCTTCTTACAAAGGGGGAGGATCAGGGGGAGAATCTGTTGGTGACTGAGTCCATGGTATGTTGTGTCAAAAGTCTATGCATGTCTGCTTTTTACTGCATTGTTGTTCTTAATTGTAACTTGACTGTAATTCATGCATATTCTGACTAAGAGTGAACTGAGTGTTACCATCAAAATAGAGTTAATATAGTTGTTTTGCCATCATCAAAAATGGGGAGAATGTTGTGTCTCCTCTGGATTTGATAATAAATGGGGAGAATGTTTTGTTTTGTTGATTAGCAAAAGTACAGTTGACTTTAGTTTGACTTTGGTAACACTACTACTTTGATGTCTTTACTTTAGTCAGAATGAATTTTTTTGTCAAGTAATGGTCGGTGCACATTCACATTATTGCATATCATAAGTCGGTGCATATGCTCACTTCCATTCTAAAAGTCTATCCATGAGCAGAGCTCTACTTAAAAAGTCGATGTACATGTATGTGTATTGCTCATAAAGGTCGATGCACATAAGTAGTCTTGCAGTCAAAGGTTGATGCCAGTATGATATCATCTATTGCATAGGTCTATGCACATGTCCACAAGGTCGATGCACCTTGTGCATTCACCATGAAGTAAGGTCGATGCTTTGGTAACACTACTACTTTGATGTCTTTACTTTAGTCAGAATGAATTTTTTTGTCAAGTAATGGTCGGTGCACATTCACATTATTGCATATCATAAGTCGGTGCATATGCTCACTTCCATTCTGAAAGTCTATCCATGAGCAGAGATCTACTTAAAAAGTCGATGTACATGTATGTGTATTGCTCAGAAAGGTCGATGCACATAAGTAGTCTTGCAGTCAAAGGTTGATGCCAGTATGATATCATCTATTGCATAGGTCTATGCACATGTCCACAAGGTCGATGCACCTTGTGCATTCACCATGAAGTAAGGTCGATGCATGTGCAGAAGAATTGCATTATAGGTCGATGCATGTTTCACTAAGGTCGATGCTAGTAAGCTAGCATCAGCTCCACAAGACGATGCATATTTCTAGATGGTCGATGCACATAGGGCCTTAAGTCAAAAGGTCGATGCACCTCATTCACTGAATGCAAAGATAAGGTCGATGAACATTGAACATTGTACATACCATTGGTCTATGCACCTTGTGCTATAAGGTCGGTGCATATTGTACACAGGTTGATACTAGCAACCTAGTGGTTGAACAAAGGTCGATGATGTCTACTAGTCTCTACAGCATTAAGTCTGTGCTTTTGATGTCATCTATATCAAGGTCGATGTATCTTATGAAATCACTATAAGGATAGGTTGATATACCTTCATTAAGGTCTACCTGTGCTATATTAAAGGTCGATGATGTTATTCACATATGTTGAATGATCAGTTAAACAATCTAATGCATCTTCCTTATGCATCAATGTTTCTACAGTAATGAGCATTTTTCTTTGACTTGTCTAAATCTGTGGAAATGTTTAAGATTGAACTTGTGCTTAGGTTAATCATTTGCTTAATGATTAATGCCTTTCTATATCTTGTTTTGCCAGCTCAGCTATATGATCAAACACTTGGACAGCATAAAGGCAATCTGCGATCAAATGTCACGTGGAACTTAAAGTACTAGGTTGAACGCATGTGATCCAAGGCAGGGAGCAGAAGGCATGTGATACCAATTGATGAGTGCGAAAGTAGGAAGAAACGTAGATCCAGAGGGGGGTGAATGGATCTTCTTATAACATTTCACCCAATATAAGAGTGTAAACTAATGATTGCTTGTTTTGTGGACAAATCTACAAACACTAGAGATGCACGCCTATTCAACTATTTGAAAACATACCAACGGAAGCTATCTAGGTAATTATGAACAATCAATCTCACACGAAAAAACATTCAACCACAAGGCACAAGATATTTTAGGTGGTTCGGTCAGCTGACCTACATCCACCCCATACTCCAACCAGAGTATGGCTTCCTGCTGACTCACAACTTGAAAGACTGTTGGGCCTCACAGCTTGCCTACAACCGCTGAGCAACATAGCTTGCTGTCCAGAGGAACCAATCCTCCGCAACATTGACAAACAGCTTGACTCGCTGGGCTTTACAGCTTAGCCGACCAGAGGAGACCTCCTCTGCAACCGCTGACGAACAGCTTGAACGAGTATCAAGGAAGAAGAAATGAAAAGAACAAAACACAGCAAACAGAGGACTGTCAATAAATCCAAAATGAAAAATGCTCGCGCAGGAGCCAAGTGTCTCGGATCTGATCCAGAGAACACTATATAAAACCTGATCTTCAATGTGCTGCACTTTCTTCCCTTCAAAACTATCTCTCTCTTTCTATCCCCTTTCTGTCTTCTTTCTTTTCAGGTGCTCGAACACCCCTTTTTTTTTCTCTGATTCTTCTTCTACATCGTGTTCCCTTCTGTTACTTCTTCTCCACTCTTTCCCTTTTTATGGGCATCAGATGAAGGGCGTGTGCTTTCCACGATCCCCCCAACATGCCTTGGGCCATGTGGCAGCATCCTAGCTTAGTGCTTCCCACGTGTCTCGATCCTGGCACCTCCTCCAATCTTGGATCACGTGCCACTTTTAGAAGTTACGATCACTTGGCCTCAGTTCTCTGGAGAGAGAATCTCTGTCAGGAGAACAGTAGTCATTAGGTCAAACATATTATAATCAGAGTTATGCATGCACGGACTCGTATATGAATAAGACCATATGCACTGACTTGATATATATGTTGGGCAAGTCACTCACACAGACCATCGGTGTACATAATGAGGTATGCACCGACTCACTATGGTTATAGTGCAAAGAAATGCACAGACTACGTGTGGGTGTACCCTGCAAGAGTGCACATGTGTGCCAAACCCCACGATGCATAGACCTTTCGATATGTACAAATGAGAACGCGCATTAACTTCAGTAATGAAATGCACCGATGTTGGAATGTAGACCAAGCAAAGGCTTGCACTGATTTTCTATGTACGCCGACTTAGAAATGCCTTAGGCCAAGGATTGCACTGACTATTGAATGCACTGACTTATAAAATGTCTAGAACAGAGGATGCACCGAGATCGCGAAGAAGAATGCATAGACACTAAATAACGAAACTAAACAGTGCATGCTGGACAAGAATTGCACGGACTTAAAAATTGCACTGACCCCGAGAGGTGAGATGCAATGGCAAGATATGCACTGACTTCTTCAACCTATGCATGGACTATATGCCACAAACGCAAGGTACACAGACCTTGTATGATGAATGACTCAACTGTGCACAGACATACATTTTATATGAAATGATCAAGTCCAAACAAATTTATGCAATCCAATCTTCACATGACTCATAGATTGTCATCATTAAAACCAGGGTTCCAATAATCTCCCCCTTTTTTATGATGACAACTATAATTCATGTATGACTGAAACCTACAGAGAATTTATTTATTGACATGTATGGCAAAGATAACATTCAACATAAAACATGCATCCAACGCAAATATGCACTATGTAGAAGTTACATTTCTGTCTATAGTAAGAGAATACAGACTAGTGTCTGTGTGAACTATCTCATTCAACAGAACTATCTCATTCAATAGAACTATCTCATTCAGCATTAAAACTGTCAATCAGTGAAAGCTTTACACCAGAAACCTGAAAAACTGTCAAACTGTACTGCAAGCTTTCATATATGTTGAAACCAGTGACCAAAAAAAATCATTAGTATAGAACCATAAACTGTCCATCAGTGGAACGTTCATACAGCCAATATCCTATCCAAAAACTGTCCATTAGTGGGACGTTCATACAGCCAATATCCTTTCCCCCTTTGTCATTATCAAAAAAAATGGGGAAACCTTGGGAATCATTGACCTCTGTAACTCCCCCTATCTCTAGGAGGAGGGGCACTACTGGAACCAGGGATAGAACATCTAGGCTGAAGATTTCTTAAGGAGTCTAACAGCTCATTTAATTTTCGATGCACTGTATCCCCAAGTTTGTCCACTAGAGAAGTGGTAGAATCTTGCTTTGAAAGAGTTTGTTTAATGGTCTTTGAGAGGGTCTCCAATTCAGACTGAACATGTCAAAATTTGTTGAGGACTCCAGGCTGACAGGCTGCAATATTGTTCAATGTATTCTTTATCAACTCAAATTCAATTTTCAGATCAAAAGTGTGGCTCAGAATTTGAGCAAGCTTGGTGAAAGTAGAGAGTTGTGAATCTTGAATTTTGCTTACCATGTCACCAACTCTAATACTGATTCCCATAGGAGATTCCAAGATCTCTCGGATTGTTGTATCAATTTTGTGTTTGGCAATCAAAAACTCAATCCCTTGGGTCTTGACAACTCTTTCCAAATGTTGCATGCCGGAATCTACTCTGTCAAGTTGAATGGTATTGAGTAGAAACTATTTATTCATCAATTCATTCTGATTCATCACTATCTCAGTCAGATTTGACAGCATCTGGGCAATATCAGGCTCAGTACTAGGTCTAGGTGATCTAAATGTGGATGCACTAGACTCCGGAAGTTCAGTATAGTATGCATGCTGCTGTTCAGGAGGTGGAGTAGGTGGCATACCAAGACTAACTATCCCCCCAAAATGTGGACCATATTCAGGAGCTTGAGCAAATGATATTCTTGGATACCTCTTGTAATGAGGGCCAAGACCCAAAACAAATTCTTATAAGTCTTCCTCAGCTACTCCTTGAGCTGATGTCTGAGCTTCCTCATGTGAAGCTCCTTGTGGAGCTTCTTCTTCTCTTGGTTGTTCACCCTCCTGTTCATTGACAACTGACTCAGCAATTTCTTCATAAATTTTATCAGTCTCTTCTGTCAAAATCTGTGTAACCATCCTAGACAGCAGTTCTTCATCAGCTTCAATTTCTTCTTCTCTTTCCTCTTCTACACCTTGTGAATCACCCTCTTGTTCTGCAGCTTCACTTGTTTGATCTTCCTCTTGTTCTTGCTGAACAATTTGTTGTTCCTGCTCAGATTGTACTCCAAACCTATCAAATAGGTCACTGATATTTTGCTCCAGCTGTTGTACAATTTGAGCATCAGTTAAGTCCAATTCATGGATTTCTTGTTCAAGCTGCAGATCCTTGAGATTTTTCTCAACAGGTTTATCAGCATATTCTTGGTCTTTTTCAGCTATTAAAGGAAGAGTTTCTTCTTTAGGAGTCTGAGAAGGCTGTTCTGACACTGTTTCCACTTGAATTTTCCTCTTTTTCTTCAAGGGAGCATGCTTTTCTGATTTGTCCTTTCTTCGAATTTCACGAGAAGAGCTCTCTGAGTTAGTATCTTTCAGCTTCAAGTACTTATCAATAAAATCCATGTTATACACATTAAACTTTGGAATTTCTTTTGAAGGCTCATTTTCTAAAGATATATTTGCCTTCTTAAATATGGCAGTTAAATGAGCTGCATAAGGCAAATGTCTTCTGGACTCTTTGCAAGTTCTCATAATCTGAATTATTGTTTCAGGCAAACAAACTCTGATTCTCTTCAGTAGACAGTATAAAATAAATCTCTGAGTGTTGGTCAGTCTTCCTCTCTCTCCAACTTGTGGAGTGATCATAACAGTAAGAATGTGATGTAGCAGTCTCTTGAGAGGAGAGAAACTATTTGCGTTGAACTGACCCAATTTCAACTGATTCTTGTCTTGGGGATTTCTAGGCTCATCTGTTATGAGTGAGTATGCATCATGAAGATCATATGCAAACTTCCTTTCAGTTTCTCCTTCTTCTGGTATTCTAAACACTTTTTGTAGAGAATGCTTAGAGACATCAATCCTATACCCCTTGACTATAGAAAACAATTTTGCCTGACTCACATCATACTTCAAATTCTGATAGAACTCAGCTACGAGTCTCGGATAATATACTCTGTACTTACCCAAAAAAATTATCCATTTCTGAACTCTGAAAATTTCAATCAACTCAGAAAACTTTTCAATCATTTTCTGATCATGAAAATCTATGTACCGAGGGAAAACTATCTTATGAACTTCCAGTGCTATTTCTGCATGTCTTGATGCTTCAGCTAAGATATCTTCTCCTTCGAGTAGCTTCCTCTTACTTCTACCCATTGCTGACTTTAGCTTCTTGACTTTTGGTAGCGGCACATCAACCTTGGCTGACCCACGGTCTTCTAGCGAGTGTACTTCTAACTCCTTTTTCTTCTCCTTGACAGACTCCTTCTAAGCCGATTAAGAAGGTACTTCTTCTGCATGTAACTCCTTTGATCTTCGCTTGTAGCATTTGGTTGCATCGGTCTCCATGACTTGATGAGACATGAGATGCTGCTCTTCCGTGACTTTCTTCTTCCCCTCACTCGTGGCAGATGGAGAGGACATAGTGGAAGCAATAAGAAGAGAAAAACGAGACGGAGAGAGAGAATGGACATGATGAGAAGCGGGAAGACTGGAGAGGCAAACTTGCTAGAGGAACCCGAGAGAAGAAGACGAGAGAGCGGGAGACCGTTTCGACTTCAAAGGAGAGGGTATGATGGGTAAGGCAAGTAGGGTTACGTATATACTAGAGACACTGCCAGCTTTACCAATTTTCAACAATTAATACCCAAACTACCCCTTACTTAAAATAAAATGCCTTTCTACGCATAAATGCGGTTTCCGGCGTATGAGATTATATCTTAGAATTTTATTCTCCACAAGTTATCCCTGATAACCAATGGTAATGAAACAGCTTAATCAAGAAAATAACCCAGTGAAGACGATCATTAATCCTACTGGCTCCCTTTTATTGGCCAATAACTGATTGAAAGATCCAAATTTTTATAATGACATTAAGCCAGTCTAACTTTTCTAAAGAAACCAAAAGGTCAACCATGTTTTAATTGAACTTTTGCCAAGAGAAATTTTTATTGAACATTTCAGTATAACTGCCCCTTTTTACTCAAGGAAACATGTTGATCAAACACCAAAGTCCCTGGTTACTCAGTGCAGTTTACCTTTATGTTTCACAATAATTTTTGAAAAGAGATAGCATTCATTATCATGACTTGACCTCTGAATTTATTTGAAAACAGATGATCAGTTTCTCAAATAATATGCCATTGCTCAGTAGGGCATCAATAATCTGAAAGTCCTTAGTAATAAACTAATCTGATAGAAAATCCAAGGTTTATATGGTCCTTATGTTATGTCTAAAGAAAAAAATTCTGGCAAAAGACCTGGGAATACGCTATTAAATAAAAATTGATGAGATAGATGGTATGCTCTGATACCAATTGATGAGTGCGAAAGTAGGAAGAAACGTAGATCCAGAGGGGGGTGAATGGATCTTCTTAAAACATTTCGCCCAATATAAGAGTGTAAACTAATGATTGCTTGTTTTGTGGACAAATCTACAAACACTGGAGATGCACGCCTATTCAACTATTTGAAAACATACCAACGGAAGCTATCTAGGCAATTATGAACAATCAATCTCACACGAGAAAACATTCAACCACACGGCACAAGATATTTTAGGTGGTTCGGTCAGCTGACCTACATCCACCCCATACTCCAACCAGAGTATGGCTTCCTGCTAACTCACAGCTTGAAAGACCGCTGGGCCTCACAGCTTGCCTACAATCGCTGAGCAACATAGCTTCCTATCCAGAGGAACCAATCCTCTGCAACGCTAACAAACAGCTTGACCCGCTGGGCTCTATAGCTTAGCCGACCAGAGGAGACCTCCTCTGCAACTGCTGACGAACAGCTTGAACGAGTATCAAGGAAGAAGAAACGAAAAGAACAAAACACAGCAAACAGAGGACTGTCAATAAATCCAAAATGAAAAATTCTCGCGCAGGAGCCAAGTGTCTCGGATCAGATCCAGAGAACACTATATAAAACCTGATCTTCAATGTGCTGCACTTTCTTCCCTTCAAAACTATCTCTCTCTTTCTATCCCCTTTCTGTCTCTTTTCTTTTCAGGTGCTCGAACACCCCCTTTTTTTTCTCTGATTCTTCTTCTGTATCGTGTTCCCTTCTGTTACTTCTTCTCCACTCTTTCCCTTTTTATGGGCATCAGATGAAGGGCGTGTGCTTTCCATGATCCCCCCAACATGTCTTGGGCCATGTGGCAGCATCCCAGCTCAGTGCTTTCCACGTGTCTCGATCTTGGCACCTCCTCCAATCTTGGATCACGTGCCACTTTTAGAAGTTACGATCACTTGGCCTCAGTTCTCTAGAGAGAGAATCTCTGTCAGGAGAACAGTAGTCATTAGGTCAAACATATTATAATCAGAGTTGCGCATGCACAGACTCGTATATGAATAAGACCATATGCACTGACTTGATATATATGTTGGGCAAGTCACTCACACAGACCATCGGTGTACATAATGAGGTATGCACCGACTCACTATGGTTATAGTGCAAAGAAATGCAAAGACTACGTGTGGGTGTACCCTGCAAGAGTGCACATGTGTGCCAAACCCCACGATGCATAGACCTTTCGATATGTACAAATGAGAACACGCACTAACTTCAATAATGAAATGCACCGATGTTGGAATGTAGACCAAGCAAAGGCTTGCACCGATTTTCTATGTACGCCGACTTAGAAATGCCTTAGGCCAAGGATTGCACCGACTATTGAATGCACTGACTTATAAAATGTCTAGAACAGAGGATGCACCGAGATGGCGAAGAAGAATGCAGAGACACTAAATAACGAAACTAAATAGTGCGTGCTGGACAAGAATTGCACGGACCCCCGAGAGGTGAGATGCAAAGGCAAGATATGCACTGACTTCTTCAACCTATGCATGGACTATATGCCACAAACGCAAGGTACACAGACCTTGTATGCTGAATGACTCAACTATGCACAGACATACATTTTATATGAAATAATCAAGTGCATACAAATTTATGCAATCCAATCTTCACATGACTCATAGATTGTCATCATTAAAACTAGGGTTCCAATAACAACCTCCACTTCTGCCACGTGGCATCTCAAGGCACTTTCTGGAATAAACTTTTTGGCGGGAATGTGTCTTCCACCCACCCAAGACTGAAACCTGGCGGCCCCACATATACATGCCCTCTATTATAAAAAGGGGGATCGAGCACACTGAAATTAGTTAATTGAAAGAAGAAAAGATCCCAGAAGAGAGAAGAAGAGAAGGAAGAGGAGTAGAGAAAGAGAGAAGAGCAGAAGATATTGGAGAGCCGAGAGCTAAGAAGATTCAGAGAAATCAGAGAGAAGAAAGAAAGAGAGAGAGTCTGTTGCGAGGTTCAGAGAGAAAAATAGAGCGTCGTAAGAAGTTGTGAGAGAGAGTGAGAGTTGTGAGATTGAGAGATATTGTCTCTGTCCTGACTTGTGGATCAAATCTAGAGTTAGGTTGCTCTACGTGAGCTATATTTGTTTTGATTCCGTCATTGCTTTCTTTCACTTCCTTGATTTTCATTTTAAACTCATTGTAAGCTGTGTATCAGCAGAGTAAGATGTGGTGCTCAGCAGGCGAGGTGTGATCCTTGGACAGCAAGCTGTGAAGCTCAGCAGATTGTAGGGATTTTATCCCTAAAGCTGTGGATCAGCCGTTTCAAGATGTGAGGTAGCGGAATCCTTACTCGGTTGAGTAAGGGGTGGACGTAGATCTCGGGGTTGAGATCGAACCACCTAAAAAACTGAATTGTCTTCTATGTGATTGCATAATTTTTCTGCTCTACGAATAGATGAATGCTTAGGATCGTCATCTGCCATATCTATCCAATTTAATCTATTCGTCTAGTGTGTTGAATTAATTCTAAATATCATACTCTGAATCTTACTACATTGAGTTCCTATTGCTTAGAATCTCTCTAGTTGTTATATTCAACTCAGTGGTATATTAAATAGATTCGGTTAAAAGGATAGATTACATCTATCTGGAAAACTGGTGTATGCGTGAGGAGATTCTTTAATCAACCCTCCGCCCAGTACTATACTGAATTGAATGAAGGTCTGCTTGAAGATTACATTGATTGTTACAGCTTCATAGCAATTTCTCTTACTGATAATTCATTGCTTCTAGTATTTGTGTTTACAGTAGTTCTCTTTAATTCCGCATTATTTTCTTACTGTTGTAGATCAAAAAATTGGAGTAAATCTATTTACCCCCCCCCTCTAGATCTGTAGTTAATCCCATTCCATACACATCAAAGGGTTTTGTTGAGTTTCTTTTTTCTTGACGTTGCGACCTTCACTGAGATCATCCAAGGTCCCTGGTTGGATTGGACTTTTCAAAAATGGTCGAAGAGCTCGCCTTGAGCTTGGGGGGTCTTGGATGTTTGTTCAGTCGAGAAACCTAAGCTGGTCCGTCCTTTAGAAACCTTAAGTCGATGCCTTTGAGTGGGACCCTGCTCATTTCAACATAAGCCTCTACCCATCACGAAACCCATCTTAGGCATTATTTCATATTCTTTTCCTAACGAAGCATTAGAATGATCAACCGGTCTAGGAAGGACAGAATGGCTCAGTTGCCAAAGAGCTATCGGACCCACTGCACCCATTATGGATAGAATGGGATTCTTCCCTTTGTCTGGGATGGTCATAAACGGGATTTGCTCAGAGGTGCTAGAGTTGAGGGTCTCTACCAATGGAAGGCCCTTGATTTTGATGACCCTCCCGTTGTAGGGGAACTTAAAGCACTGATGGGCGATGGATGAGATTCCTAAAGTCTACTCAATCCAGGGCCGTCCCAAGATGGATTTGTATGCATGGTCAACATCAAGGACAAAAAAGTATGAGGACATGATCACAGGACCAAGACCTAGCTGTAGAGTTACTTTTACTTTAGCCCTCCTTCTAGAAATATCATATGCGGAGATGGTCATACACACTTCCTCCAGATTCTCTTCTCGATGGTCTTTATGGGACACACATTAATGGAAGCTCATGTATCAATTAAAGTGGAGTCGACCCAGACTCCATTATGGGTAACAGTGAGGTAAATCGGGAGTGACCTGCTCTCAGGCGGAGCCAGGACTTTATGAGAAAAGGAGATAGAAGGGCTTTGAGTCATAGCCAGAATAGCATTGGACACTCCGCTAGTCGGGAGGTCATTATGAACGACGTCACGGGAAAGGAGGCAGTGAAACACACGTGTCGCTCTGTAACACGGAGAAGAGAGAGATGACTACCGCGGGAGATTGCTCCCTACGGGGTTTAGACGAGACACACGCGGAATTAAAATATATAGTCTAAAACTTGCGTAATGAAGAACCGTAGCGGGATGTTACTCTCCGCGAGTTTAGACAGAAATGAAATAGGGACGGGGATGTAATTGAAATTAAATAGGGAAGGGGATGTTACTGAAATTAAAAATGGGGAAGGGAATATGACTAAAATTAAAATGGTGGGAAGGGGAAATAAATGAAATTAAAGTGGTGGGAAGGGGAAATGGCTGAAATTAAAGTGGTGGGAAGGGGAAATAACTGAAATTAAAGTGGTGGGGAGGGAACTGCTGTGGGAAATGACTCTCTGTGGGTTTAGATAGAAATGAAATAACAAAGGGGAAGGGGATTGCTAAACAGAAATAGAAATAAAAGAGGGAAGGGAACTTGAACAGAAATGGAAATAACAAGGGGAAAGGGGGAACCGCTGCGGGAAATGGCTCCACAGAAATGAAATGGGGAACCGTTGCGGGAAATGACCCTTCGTGGGTTTTGACATAAATGAAATGGGGAACCGCTGCGGGAAATGACTCTCCGCGGGTTTTGATGGGGATGGGAACAAAAGGATATAACAGAGCACGTGTGTGTAGATAGTGTGATCGCCAGGGGCTGAAGACCCCGAAATGAAAGAACAAGTGTGCTCGCCAGGGGTCGGGGACCCCAAAATGAAAGAGCAAGTGATGGCTTTTACCTCAGGCGCGGAAATGGTGTGGATTCTTTCTTCCTCTTCCTTCGACCGACCGAAAAAGAGGGCCTTCTTTTTGGGTTACCCTTGTAAGAAATGAAACAGACACCAAACAGATCAGAACAAATATAGCATAGTATCAGTCTCTTGATGAAAATGGTGAAAGTATGAACAAACACACTTCTGGTTGGTGTTGTTTTAAACCCCTTTCAGACGTAAAGAGGTGGGAAATGCTATGATGAATGCGGAGATGCACGAATAAGGCCCTCTCAAAGAGAGGAATACAACGTAAACAGAAATGGAAGATGATGCATGCAACTAACAAGATGAAAAATAAGAAGAACAGAGGGGGAGGAAAGGCTTATTGCGACACCGATGGGGGGTTTCGAGGAGAGCTTTGGCAGTGTGAGGACAGCGTAGACACGTGGTAGGAAGAGAGCCTTCTTCTTTTGAGTGTGCGGGCACTCGGGAAACCAGCAGAACCTCCCCTTAAGAACTCACGGGCTTAGGAATGAATCGGGCAGAGTTTTCCCTCTTCTCTCAAGATTTTCAAGCCCTAGATTTCGAGGGAGGGGGTGCTCTATTTATAGGCAAATTTGGAAAGAATGCGTCCCAGACACCGGACACGTTAATATGTACGTGTCTCGTTCACAAGATGCATACATTAATTAATTAATCATTTTATTTAAGAGGACGCATCCCTTACCCCGGACGCATTAAATTAACGCGCCCCCAACCCTGGATGCGTTCAATGTTTTTCACCAAAATGGCGCCGAAAGTCACCGAAAGCGCCGAAAGTGACTGGTTCCGATGCCTAACCTTGACTTTAAAACCACTTTTAAATCCACGTCTAGTCAACAAGATGTCCTCTTGTTTTGGATTTATTTGAATCGTCAAACTGAGCGACGTGGCTGGCGCCGCCTGCGTGCTGCACGAGGACTCAGGAAGGCGTCTTGGGTCCCCGACGCCTTTAAAGAAGGCGTCACTATCCGTTGCCGCGTTAAAAACTTTTCTCGGGCCATCGTGCTACACGAGGGCTAAAGAAGGCGTCTAGGTCGACTGACACCTTTAAAGAAGGCGTCACCGTCCCCCGTCGCGTTTAAACTTTTTTAAAAAAAATTCTTAAAAATGGAGGGAAAATACTAGAAAAATAGCAAATCACCCAAGTAATTAAAAATGTGAAAACCGCTTTGGGACATCATAGTGTAATATGAGATTTACTCATGGTAATGTCAAAAACTACGTGTCTACAGCTACCCCGCCTTGGCGTCTGCTTTCTAAGGGAGTGGCACGTAGCGGAATGGAATAGAAGTGTAATAAAATGGAGTGAGAATGGACTGAAAAGTAGATACCAAGGTGTAATGAGACACGCTCTCAACATTATGGTTTGGAATCTTTTCAGAGTGTCAATGAAGCAACCTTGAAGAAGGTCTTCTAAATTCAATGATTGTTTGGACGGAAATCAAACAAGGAAGGGGAAGATGTGCACTTAGGCACAAACAGAAAAAGGTCCAACTTCTCTAAGTGGAAGTATCTAGGTCGTAAACCTGCATGTTTCACCTTTGGGGGTGCGATTACCAGTCAATGTGGAAGTGCTTCAGCCAAGGTGGGTCAAATGGAGTAAAAGCAAAGAAATATTTGAGGATCAATCCAAACAAGGGTCTCTTCCACAAAAATAGCCCTGGGTAGTCTCAAGGAAACTCAATACTCGGTTCGGAATGGAATATCTCATATTAATTAAGAATTTAAGCACAGCGGCTCTCACAATCAAATAAAGTGAATGATCTTCCACAATGAAATCAAAGTCCTACATGAATGCATGCTAGGTTTAAAGGAAAAATTGAAATAAATTAAAATAGAAGATAGCCGAGGATAATATTGTTAAGTTGCTAAGAACGTGTCAAGATACCAATCCGATGAGTCGATATTAGGACGGAGCCCGTTTATCCATGTACCGACTTACTGGACGGAACCATCATCCCCGTGCTACCACAACTCAACGGCCTATCTATATACCTAAAATTCTTCTGAAATCATCACTATTTTTGTTAAAGGGGAACTCAAATTCCAGATTCAATCAAGTCATAAGGACCTCGGCATGCTCTAATAGTGTAGATAGCATATAGTAAGATGCATGACACAGCGGTACCAATCACCGTGGTGACTGATGGTGGGACATGGTGGTACAAGGTGGGACCGTGGTGCCCCGTGGCTCTTTTTTTTTTTAAACATGCACTCAACAACTAGCATAGTAAAACAGAATTATTTCATAACTATACAAGGAGATCAGCATACCCAAAAGTGATTCACAGAAGCAGAAGAAACAAGCAAGACAGGGTTTCTCCATAAAAGTCCACAACGGCAACTCATCATTAATGTTCAGTGTTGACTTTTTAACCCCTCCCCTTCTGTAAGTACCCCTCTACTTGGCCTAGCTAAAGGCATCAAAGAGTGAGTTGAGATATTTGAACCTTAAGAGAAGGAAGAGAGGGAGGGGAGAAGTTTTGGCTTGTTGAGATGGAAGGTGAGTCTTCTCGCCCCGCCAAGAGAGGCAGATTCAACCATGGTTTCAAGAGACTCACCAACGTCATCTGAGTGAGATGATCCAATCACGTATGGTGAGTTGACTCATTTCATATTTCCTGCACGACTTCTCCTTCACTTCTTCATCCTTTTCTTTCCTCTTTCCATCCGTAACCTCTCTTTCTGGGCCCAAGGAAATTTTCAAAGCTGCCCTGGCTTTCCAAGCTTACTTCCAATATCACTATCGGCATGAGTGCTATTATTACGAAATGGCACCTCCAAGGGCTCGTGGTTCATGCCAAGCACTATGACAAGATTTGTTGAGTAGTGGACAGCGGATCTAGAGGGGAGGGGTGAACAGATCTGCCCCTCTTTTCGCAATGCAACCCTCTATATAGCTAGTTAAAAATAATTACAGCAGAATACAACTAGCTTAGCGATGTATAAAATGATTTGCTTAGAAATATGATTTCACAATATGGATATTGAACCTAAGCATGCATCTAAAATAAATCAATCACACAATCAAACCACAACACAAAGGATTTTAAGGTGGTTCGGACTGAATCCCCAGTCCTACGTCCACCCCTCACCAAATCCAGTGAGGATCCACTAGTGCCACACACTGAACCGCAAATCAGAAAGGCCTCTGATTACCTTCCTACTAACCACAGGTAGGGACGTCAACACCGCAGATCGGATAACTTTCGATTGCCTTCCTACTAACCACCGGTAGGGATGATCTTCAGTTTCAATCGTTTGTATGAAATGAAAAAGAACAAATATGAAAACACTCAATCATCAAACAAGATATAGAATATGCTCAAGAAGAAAAATCTTGTCTGAGATTGCTGGAGCTTTAGTTAGATGCTTCAATGGTGTCTTCTTCCTTGAGAGATGATCTTCCTTGAGTTGATGAAGAAGACTATGGATGTAGCTTTGATCTTCCTTTTGATCTCCTTGAGTTGATGAAGAGTTTGATGCAGTTTAAATCACCCTTGAGAGCCTTGATTGCTTCTTGCTTCCTTGGAGGTTGAGATAGCTTCAGATCTAGGCTTGAATCCCTTGGAATTGATGAAGATCTCTTCACGAAGTACTGTTCACGGCTACAGTACCATCTCCCTTGAACAACCTCCATAAGCCTCCCTTGATCTCCTTTGATCCAAATGAAGCATTAGGGTTTCTAACCCTCCTTGTGTTGGTTTTATAGACTTTGAATGGTCCTTGGACATCCCCTAGACCAGATCCACAAATCATGAGAGATTAGGTGAGTTTTGATTAAACAAATCCATGGAAAGGGGCTGGCCTCGAGGTGGAAAATGAAGTCAATAAATGTTGGCTCGGGGCTGGCGGTCGACCTGCAGCTTTTAGCGGTCGACCGCTTCTGAGAAACCTGCAAACGGGCGGTTCCTGGAAATTCCGATCGACCGCTACTGGCTGGCGGTCGACCACCACTGATACTCGTGCAGACTGGGAGCTGCTGACTGGGGCGGTCGACCGCCCCTGTGCTGGCGGTCGACTGCCAGCTGGGCAGACCCCGGGCTTTCCCGAGTTGATCCGTTAACTGCTTTAGCTCCATCCCTTGACTCCATTAGTAGCCCGTTCATGTCTGTGGAATCACCCTTGACAGTCTTGAAGATTTCTGTTGATTATATCCCCGCGACCTGACCGCGCAGGTCGATCTGCGTGCGAGGGCGCAACATTGAGCTTTCACATTTTCCATCTCCACTTCATTCCTTGGCAATTCATTGGCATATCTGTCATGAACAAAACATCACGTATGTCAGTCATATGAGAGTTAAAATAATAATGACTTATAGTATTTGGCTATTATCAAAACTAAGAATATCCAATAACTTAAATGACCACAAGACGATGTCGAATGACCCAAACCACAGGAAGACTCAAATGATCACAGGGGCACAACATTCTCCCCCTTTTTGATGATGGCAACACTGTGAGTCATTATGTGGCAAGAATATCCAAAATGGCAAAGTTTATGACATATGCGACATGTGCAGCTCAAGATCCATGATAGTGAAAGCATGTGAATGCGGATATGTATGCATGGATGATCAAAGCATGTGAATGCTATGCACAAACCCCTATCACATATGCAAACTCAAAGCTCACAAGGTTCTCTCCCCCATGGACTCTCTCCCGTCCACAATTCACTCTCCCTCTTTGACAACTCACAAAGGCCGCATAAAGGACGGATAAAGGTATTAAAGGACTCACAACAAGACATTTTCTCCCCCTTTGACAGCAGCAAAAAGGAGGGATAAGATATAGAAGGTGACTAATGTCTGAGAGACCAGAGGTGAATGAGAGTGGAGAGCATGCCATTATATGCAAACCTAAAACATACTACAAGCAACATATATGGTTCAAAGCTAATGAAATCCGAGATTATCAACAGAGTTCGAAAAGCATCGACATCCATGTTGTAATAGAAATGAACTAAAAGTGCATATCATGGCAGTGTTTAACCTTCCCTTGTCTTATACATCCATATTGAATAACGACAAAGGGAATAGCACAACAACTAGTATTGAGGCTAAACAAGCATAAGTAAAGCAAGGAATTGTATGATGGCAGCATGTTTGATTTTTCAGGAACTTTTGTATTTGAAGGCACATGACTCATATTTTACGAGCAATCAAGTCTAGTATATGTCTCCTAGTCATAAGAATACACGTTGTTTAGACGCCAGTATCCCTAGGTATTTGGCAAGACTGACGGTTATGCTGCAGAATGAACAGAGATAGTAAAGTCACGTCATGACATATCTAATCTCATTTCTGTGATGAGAAGATATATTTCTCAACAATTATGCTAGTGCTCTGCCTAGAGTCCAAATATAATTAAGACAAAGATAACAGGGGCACATCATGACATATCATTCGTCACTTGATTTGATGACGTGACATATTTCTCCGTACAAAAATATCATTGCTCTGTCAAATTGATTTCCAAGAATTTCAGCTCATCAAGATGTTTAAGAACAATACTAAGCCTGAGTGTATCACCAAGATGGTCATGAATTTTAAATTTTTAGTTATCAGGATAGTCATGCAAAGCACAATATGCAATCTCTAGTTAAGGTCTATTAAAACCACAGAACATAGATGATTTCAGAATAAATATTTTTGAACTTCAAGGAAATCATTAAATCTGAACCATTTTCATTGAATGGACAATCATCAGTTCATATAATAGAAAGATCTTATGCCGTAGTGTTGTCGGTCTCATGATCTCATATTCAGACTATAAGCCATGAAGTTCAGATTGCAAGAGATTAAGAATAGCAGCAGGACTCCCCCTAAGGATATGCAGTGAATGCACTCAAGGAGTTATGTTTGCAATCAAGTGGAATGACGAATGTCAAGGAGAGGTTGACTAGAACCATGCAGGGGTTGACCTGATCAAACATGAATTTGACAGACATGAAATGCATGACCCAACACATGGTTGTACACTTATTAAATGCAACAGAATGAAGATGAAACATATGCATGAATGCTGCAAAGAGACAACTCCCACTTACTATATGGCCTATATGCGACAGTGACGCATGGTACTTGGCGGAGGTGAAATCTCACACATATTGAGTACTTCTAGGCAAGCATAACCTACCTTTCCATACATCAACATTTAATATACCATGGCCAGACAAGAAGGATGCTACGCAAACCATGCAATACATTATGAACATGAATTCAATTTTATTATGCATCATGACTACATGCAATGCTACACCATATGCAAAATGACATATTTACATATAAACAATGCATTGACACCAATCTGCAAAAACACACAACTAAATTGAATAAAATCATCATTTCAATTTTTATTGGCCTGAGGTCGGCAAAGACCAAGCTCCCTTCTGAGTGTTGAAAACATGTCATTACACAAGGGCTTGGTGAAAATATCAGTAATTTGATTTAGAGTATCAACAAAATGTAGTTCAAAATTTTTCTTACCGACCTCATCTCTAATGAAGTGATGCCTAATCTCAATATGCTTAGTCCTAGAGTGCTCGACTGGATTTTTTGCAAGGTTGATATCACTAGTGTTATCACACAGAATCAGGACACAACCAAGATCCACTAGGTAGTCTTGGAGTTGGTGTCTAATCCACAACACTTGGGTGCCACATCTCCCCGCAGCAACATATTCTGCCTCTGCGGTTGAGAGGGCAACCGAGTGTTATTTCTTGGAGGCCCAAGAAACTAAACACCCGCCTAGAAACTGGCAATAGCCACTAGTACTCTTACGATCCAGCTTGCATCCAGCGTAATCCGCATCAGAATAAGATATAAGAGATAAGTCACATGATGACGGATACCACAATCCCAAATCTTGAGTGCCGGCAAGATATCTAAGGATACGTTTAACAGCAGTCAAGTGGGATTCTCTAGGACTAGCTTGAAATCTAGCACAAAGGTATACACTAAACTGGATATCTGGTCGGGATGCAGTCAAGTAAAGCAAAGAGCCGATCATACCTCTATAGATCTTTACATCCACTAATTTACCATTTTCATCCGAATCCAGTGATGTTGTGGTGCTCATAGGAGTTGCAATGATTTTGCTGTTCGTCATGTCAAATCTTTTCAGCAGCTCCTTGATGTATTTGGCTTGACTTATGAAGCACCCATCTTGTCCTTGGTTGACCTGCAAACCGAGAAATAATTGGAGTTCTCCTATTAGGCTCATCTCAAATTCGCTAGTCATGAGGTTAGCAAATTCCTCACACATTTCAGATTTAGTAGAACCAAACACAATATCATCAACATAAATTTGAACAATCAAGATGTTCTTACCTTGCTTCTTGGTGAAAAGTGTTTGATCTACCTTACCTCGTGTGTACCCTTTTTCAATGAGGAACGAGCTTAGTCTCTCATACCAAGCTCTTGGTGCTTGCTTAAGTCCATAAAGCGCCCTATCTAGCTTGTATACAAAATCTGCATGGTTAGAATTCTCAAAGCCAGGGGGCTGCTCAACATAGACTTCTTCTTTGATCAAGCCATTCAAGAAAGCACTTTTTACATCCATTTGATACAGCTTTATTCTAAGGGAGCATGCAAAGGTAAGTAAAATTATGATGACTTCGAGTCTACTGGGGCATAAGATTCATTAAAGTCTACCCCAAACTCTTGATTATACCCTTGAGCCACCAATCTAGCCTTGTTTCTTATTATCTTGACATCTTCACTGAGTTTGTTCCTAAAGACCCATTTAGTGCCAATGACAGATTGTGATGAAGGTCTAGGAACAAGATGCCAAACTTTATTTCTTTCAAACTGATTTAACTCGTCTTGCATTAAATTTATCCAGTTTTCATCTTTTAATGCTTCATCAATATTTTTGGGTTCAAGCTGAGAGACAAGAGCAAGTTGATCTAATTCTTCCACAATTCTAAAATGTGACATTGTTCTACTACCAATGACATTTTCTAAAGGATGATCCTTAAGAATTCTAATATTTGTAGAATCATTACCTTCTCCTGGAGCTTGATCCCTTGCATTGTTTGATTCAGCTCGGTCACCATCTTCTTTTGTTTCTTCTTGTGGAGGATCACTCTTGTCCTTCATACTTAAGAATTCCCCATCTTCATCATTTTTTCTTTCAGCAACTCATAAGGAGTCTTTTTTGTGTGTGGCCTTACCATAGAGCGGTTGATAATATAACATGCCGAGTTTACTGCTTCAGTCCAAAATTTCCTTGGAAGTTGTCGTTCGGCAAGCATGGTTCTTGCCATCTCTATGAGAGTTCGGTTTCTTCTTTCAACTACACCGTTTTGCTCTGGGGTTCTTGGTGAAGAAAACCGGTGTGAAATGCCTTCAACCCTGTAAAGATTATAGAAGTCAGCATTTTCAAAATCACCACCATGATCAGATTGAATGTTGGAGATTTTGAACTCACCGGCTTGCTTAATCTTCTTATAGAGTGCCTGAAACTCATCAAAAGCATCATTTTTATGTGTGAGAAAGAAAACCCATGTGAACCTAGAGTAATCATCCACCAAGACATATCCATATTTTCTACCACTTAAACTAGCAGTTCTGGTTGGACCAAACAAATCCATATGAATCAGCTCAAGTGGTTTAGATGACATGTTTGCTGATCTAGCCTTGAAGGATTTTCTTGTTTGTTTACCTAGGGCACATACATCACACATTTTATTTTCTTGTTTAAAAGAAAGTTCAGGCAACCCATTCACCATTGAATGATTTAACAGTTTATGTAAGACATTGTAGCTAGCATGTCCTAGTCTACGATGCCATAACCATGCAAGTTCAGATTTTAGTGCAGCAAGATAAAGATTTAAATGAGTAGGATCATCTAAGTCAATCATGTAAATATTGTTGACTCTCTTACCAGAAAATTTTACCTTGTCAGATTTTGGTTCAAGAATTCTACATTCATGAGAGTCAAACAACACTTTGTGACCCTTATCACACAATTGACTTATACTAAGCAGGTTGTATTCCAAACCTTCAACTAGCAGCACGTTACAAATAGAGTTAGAGAGATTATTACCTACATTACTTCTTCCAATGATTTTTTCCTTGTTGTTCCCTCCAAATGTGACGTATCCTCCTTCCTTTTTCTCCAAGAGATAAAATTTTGATTTGTCTCCAGTCATGTGTCTTGAACAGCCGCTATCAAGGTACCACCTGTTATGTATGGCTGCAAGACATTCATGCACAAGCAATTAAGCAATGGTGTTTGGAACCCAACCAAATTTGGGTCCCATCAAACTCTTCAGATTTTCAAAATATGAAACCATTTCTTTTGGAATCCAAACCTTCCTAGCATTCATGTTTTGTTTGCTTAGAGCAGGGATTTAATTTTTCTTTTCAGCTTTGACATTCACTTTTTTTTAGAAGCTCTTTGTTGTATTTTGTGGAAGTTTGAGGAAGTTTGCTTCTCTAACCATTGAGGCCGTTGGTTGATTTTGGGTTGAAAATGATTATTTTGCCACCTATGACATTGATGCATACAGAAATCACAATTGCCCCAAAAATATGGTGGTGTCAACCTATGGCAGTGTCGACCTGTGTGAAATTGTTTGGCGGTATGAATGTTTGATGGCCAATGTGGTGTCGGCCTGTGTTGTGGGGAAGGTTGACTTTTCTTAGGCTTTTGAGCAATCCTTTGGGGGATTTCAGTGGCTTCTTCTTCAACCTTTTCTTTTCCTTTCTTATTTTATTTTTGTTGATTTTGTGTGGGAGTTGTGTTTGAGGTGGAAGTTTCGGAAGATGAAACAAATGTGACAGTTTTTAACCCAATTGGCCTTTTATTTGTAGGTTCAAAACCTAACCCTTCCTTGTTGAAGTTCATTCTAGTACCTAGCAATGCATCTAGGTTTTCTTTTCCATCCACAAATTTTTCTAAAGATTGTTGTTTGTCCTTTAACTCTTTTTGTAGGTTTTTAATGTTTTGCAAGAGTTGAGTGTTGACATGTTTGACAGCTTCATACTTCTCATTACTTAATTTGTTATCCTTTTTATAGGTTTGCATTTTGAGTTTCATGCTATCAATTTCATTCCTTAAGTCCTCATTTTTAGTTTCCAAGTCAGCCATTTCTTTTCTTCCCTCTTCCAAATCTTCAATCATTTTCTTAAGATCTTCAATTTCAGTTTCAAGTAGAGCATTCTTATCATTCATATCATGATCATGCACAAACAAGTTAATTTTCTTTTTCAATGATTTATTCTCTTTTTTGTACATGTCATATTTTTCCATGAGTTGTATATATGCTTCCTCCCAATCATCAGTTGTATAATCTTCAAATGGACAATTTACCTCAGTTTCTTCGTCACCTTTGGCCATGAGGCAGAGATCTTCTTTTTCTTTGTCCGAGGAGCTAGTTCCGTCATCACTTTCCTCTTCATCACTCCATGTGGACACCATGGCCTTGTTATTCTTCTTGCCCTTCCATTTGTCAACTTTTCTGAATCTGTCGGGATAATCATTCTTGAAATGTCCTGGTTTATTGTAAGAATAGCAAATGATTTTATTAGATTTCTTAGAGTTTTCAGAATTAGATTTGAAACCACTTCTTACCTTTGACCTTCCTCTCATGAAGCTCTTACATTCCTTTCTCATGAATTTTCTGAACTTACGTGTGAGCATGGCTACGTCATCCTCATCTCGCTCACTTGCCGAATCCTCACCTTCATCAGAAGAGCCTTGACCGCTGGGTCCTGCTTTAAGAGCTAGGGGCTTTTTCTTAGACATCTCAGCCTCTTTGTTCTTAAGGTTGATCTCATAGGTCATTAATGACCCAATGAGTTCATCTACCTTGGTAGTTACGAGATCTCTTGATTCTTCAACCACGGTAGCCTTTGTGTGCCATGCGGGAGTCAATGATCTGAGAATCTTTCTCACAATTTCATGTTCTGAGTATTTCTTTCCCAAATCAGTTAGACTATTAGTAAGCACAGTTAACCGAGCATACATATTCTGAATTGACTCATCAGGCTTCATGCGAAACATTTCATATTCAGAAACTAAAATGTTGGCTTTTGTTTCTCGTACCTGAGAGGTTTCTTTGTAGATTACCTCTAACTTATCCCACATTAGTTTTACAGATGCGCAGGTAGCCACTCTTGAGAATTCAACTAGATGGAGTGAGCATTGCATGATGTGTTTAGCACTCCAGTTGACAGTGGATTGTCTTATTTGTTCTTTGGTCCACAAGTCCTCATTATCCGTAAGCTCATACGGACCTTTGTTGATCACTCGCCAAAGTTCGTAGTCTTGAGCGCGAATGAACACATGCATGCGATGTTTCCAATAAGGATAATTAGTTCCAATAAAGTAAGGAGGTCTATTAACAGAATGTCCTTCAGGTAAGAAACCTTTGGACGCTAATCCACCATTTCCCTCAAGGTCGTTGGACCCCATAATGAGATATTAGGCTCCGATACCACTTGTTGAGTAGTGGACAGCGGATCTAGAGGAGAGGGGTGAATATATTTGTCCCTTTTTTCGCAATGCAACCCTCTATATAGCTAGTTAAAAATAATTACAGCGGAATACAACTAGCTTAGCGACGTATAAAACAATTTGCTTAGAAATATGATTTCATAATATGGATATTGAACCTAAGCATGCATTTAAAATAAATCAATCACACAATCAAACCACAACTCAAAGGATTTTAAGGTGGTTCGGACTGAATCCCCAGTCCTACGTCCACCCCTCACCAAATCCGGTGAGGCTCCACTAGTGCCACGCATTGAATCGCAAATCGAAAAGGCCTCTGATTGCCTTCCTACTAACCACAGGTAGGGACGTCAACACCACAGATCGGACAACTTCCGATTGCCTTCCTACTAACCACCGGTAGGGACGATCTTCAGTTTCAATCGTTTGTATGAAATGAAAAAGAACAAATATGAAAACACTCAATCATCAAACAAGATATAGAATATGCTCTAGAAGAAAAATCTTTTCTGAGATTACTGGAGCTTGAGTTGGATGCTTCAATGGTGTCTTCTTCCTTGAAAGATGATCTTCCTTGAGTTGATGAAGAAGACTATGGATGTAGCTTTGATCTTCCTTTTGATCTCCTTGAGTTGATGAAGAGTTTGATGCAGTTTAGATCACCCATGAGAGCCTTGATTGCTTCTTGCTTCCTTGGAGGTTGAGATAGCTTCAGATCTAGGTTTGAATCCCTTGGAATTGATGAAGATCTCTTCATGAAGTACTGTTCACGGCTACAGTACCATCTCCCTTGAACAACCTCCACAAGCCTCCCTTGATCTCCTTTGATCCAAATGAAGCATTAGGGTTTCTAACCCTCCTTGTGTTGGTTTTATAGACTTTGAATGGTCCTTGGACATCCCCTAGACCAGATCCACAAATCATGGGAGATTAGGTGAGTTTTGATTAAACAAATCCATGGAAAGGGGCTGGCCTCGAGGTGGAAAATGAACTCAACAAATGTTGGCTCAGGACTGGCGGTCGACCTGGAGCTTCTGGCGGTCGACCGCTACTAAGAAACCTACAAACGGGCAGTTCTTGGAAATTTTGGTCGACCGCTATTGGGCTGGCTGTGGACCGCCACTGAGTCTCGTTCAGACTGGGAGCTGCTGGTTGGGGCGGTCGACCACCCCTTTACTGGCGGTCGACCGCCATCTGGGTAGACCCCGGGCTTTCCCGGGTCGGTCCGTTGACTGCTTTAGCTCCATCGCTTGACTCCATTAGCAGCCCGTTCATGTCTGTGACATCACCCTTGACAGTCTTGAAGATTTGTGTTGATCATATCCCCGCGACCTGACCGCGCAGGTCGATCCGCGTGCGAGGGCGCAACATTGAGCTTTCACATTTGCCATCTCCACTTCATTCCTTGGCAATTCATTGGCATATATGTCATGGACAAAACATCACGTATGTCAGTCATATGAGAGTTAAAACAATAATGACTTATAGTGTTTAGCTATTATCAAAACCAAGAATATCCAATAACTCAAATGACCACAAGACGATGTCGAATGACCCAAACCACAGGAAGACTCAAATGATCACAGGGGCACAACAAGATTCACATGGATTGGGCGGCTATGGGTGCGCTGGCAGATATTTGGCATCCTTAAACTCATACCTTCATTTTCCCCACTTTCGAGGCGACTATTCTTCTTGAGGAAGTGGAACTCATGCTCGGTTTGAAGAGATTCAAGAAGAGTGGCAAGTTAAAGATCATGCCCATGCTAAAAAAGGTAACTTTCGAGGAAGTCCTCGGAAGCTTCATGCCGTCCGGAGCTATCAGAAGCGTCCAGACTCAAAAGGGAATCAATCTGCAAAAGCTTGAGGAATGGGTCATGAATGCCCTGGGAGGATTGATAGGCGATGATCGTACGGAAGGAATCATGAAGGGATTCGCAATCTGCTTAGCGGGGGCTCTCTTATTCCCTTGCACTGATAACATAGTGGAGGAAGATCAATTAAGTGCCATTTATGGAATTTGGAGTGGCAAAAGAGTGGGGCCCCCCGTTCTTGCTTACCTTTATAGCGGTCTAACATCTTCCAACATAGGTAAGCCACCTTTCAGTTGCGTACTTCTTCTGACTTGCTGGACTGACTTGCATTTCAAATTTGACCACAGTGAGGGGGCGCCAACTACCTCGAGAATCTTTCAGCAAAGCCCTCTCTACCACATGGCCGATGTGTTAGGTTTTGGTGGTAATGTGGTTAATCGCGTTCCTTGGCTGAAGAAACGCGAAGACTGGCGAGCTCATTTTAATAGCATGAGGCAGGACCTGTTCACTTATGCACCGGCATGTTTACTCCCGTATGAGCTTCTCATGAGGTCTTCCCCTAACGTGGAGTTCCAGCTCGTTGGCACAATTGAGTTTGCCCTATACAATGCACATCGGTGTCACACTTAAATCGGCATTCCTCACCATTCGTTTCCCATGAAATCCGTCCTCCTTCCTCTGAGGGGACGAGAGCTGGGTGCGGAAGGAGATGCAAAGGAAGTGAAGGCTATCAAAGCATCGTGGAAGATGAGCATTGCGAGAAAGGTGATGGTGCACGTGGAGGAAGAGCGTGAGCTGTGGAGAGCTTATGTAACGGAATTGAGGAAGTTGAGGCCCGAAGTGCCCAAACCCTAATGTAGCCCTTTATGTTAATAAACATGGAGCATTCATGCCATTGTGTGCTCTTTTTGCCCTCTCTTGCCCCTTTTCTTGTGTACAGTCCTTTTTTGTTTTTCTTTTGATTAAATTATTAACGCGTCTTAGGGCACAGACGCTTTTATATATTTTTTGTTATTTTTTTTGTTTAGGGCGTCTTCCCTTCGTGACGCTTCAGGATTTTTTTTTGGGGCGGGCGCATCTAGGAGGAATGACACCTTCATATTTTTCATTTTTTTATATGTTAACGCGTCTAAACACTATGATGCGTTAATTTTTTTTCAAATTTTTTAAATGTTTTGAAACATGTTTTTTTTGGGTGGCCGCGTTTGGGCGGTGGGACGCGTCTAGTGGACGCCTCTTCCCGCCAAGATGCTTCAATTTTTCAAATACTATAACCACCTCGCCAACCGTGGGTGGCCCTTCTTCTTCCTTACTTCACCGACGGTCCGCCGACGTGCCATCTCCCATTCTTCCCCCTTTTTTTGAGTTTTCTCTCCCAACTCGATCCATGGAGCGTGGAGGTCCGACCCGTGGTGGCAGGAAGAGGAGGCGACCAATTCCTCACCCGAGGAGGGTCGTGTAGGAGCATGAAGTGGAGGCCTTGGAAGAGGAAGGGGCTCTTTTGTCCATTGAGGGCCCCGAGGGGCCCGACAGCGCGGTGGGAGGCGAGCACGATCCGATAGGCCACAAAATCCTTCTTTTTTATGCATTTTCCAATTGTTTGTGAGTTTAGGAGAGGGAAAGGGGATCCCACAGTGGTGGCGGGTTTGAAATGATGAACGCATCTAACACAGGTGATGCGTTCATCATTTTTTAATTTTTATTATTTTTTTGTAAAAAATTTAGGGGCGTCCAAGTGTCCTGACGCGTTCCTTTTTTTGAATTTTTATTATTTTTTAAATATTTAGAGAAATTCATGGAGGCGTCAAAATTCTCTGACACTTTCACATTTTTATTTAAAAATAGAAATATCGGGAAATTATGAAGGCGTCATATCTAGATGACGTGTTATTATTTTATTTATTTTTATTATTTTAATGGATTGTGGATTATGTTATTACTGTTGTTTATTTATTGTTCGGCTCTTCTTTTACTGACGCAGTTCCCTTGTTTTCTTTTTTGTGATGTGCAGGGCGTGATGAGGACTCGGATCAGTTGGTTTCTAGTTGTGGCGGCTTACAGGGGCCTACCTGACTTTTAGAGGGCCCGGGTGGACGCCATGGGGTTTGGAGTGTTTCTGCGGATCGAGCCCTTCCGGCTCGACCTGCCCCTCGTCTAGGTGCTGAGGGAGAGGTGTTACCCGGTGAGTAGGGCGTTCCTGATGCCTTGGGGGCACATGGTGCCTAGTTTGGAGGACGTAGTCCGGATCACCAGACTACAAGCGGACAGTGAGGCAGTGAGTGGGTTCACCTACCCCGATTATAGGGAGAGCACCCTAGAGCTGTTAGGGCTGGAGATGAGTGCTACAGAGAGGGAGAGTAGGACAGTCCGTCGGACGGACCTGATGGAGGCGCTGGGGTTAATCAACGCGCGTCAGCACGTCAGCAAGGGCACGGTGGAGTTCTTGACGCGGCTAGAGGGAGCTGCTCGCGGTGCGTTCTGCCAGGACGCGAGCGACCAGGCGTGAGCGGATCGAGACCTTCGAAGGTTCCTTTTCTTCTTGTTGGGGCGGCTCTTGCTGGGGTCGAAGGGAGACGACATCCACTATCACTTCTTGGGGATCCTAGCAGACCTAGACCGGGTAGGGCACTACGCGTGGGGCGCGGCCCTACTTGCCCACCTGATCGCCGATCTGTCCCAGGGGGCAGATCGAGAGACGACAGTCAGTGGCTTCGTGCCATTTCTCCAGGTAAATGTATTTTATTTAGTCCTATTTGGGTGTTCATGCAAATGATTATGATGATGACATGTGATGGATGCAGGTGTGGAGCTATTACTACTTCCTGATGGGGAGAGCCAGGCTGTGGGACCCAGCAGTCGTACCACTAGCGCAGCGGTGGAGGCCGATCATGATCGCGGCTCCACATTCCTACCAGTTGACGTCGCTTCGACGGGAGCTGAAGGAGTATCCCGAGGCCATGGTATGATGATTTTTTTATTTTTTATATATGTATGTCTATTTTATTTTCAAATATGGAAACTGACATGATGCATGTATGGTAATGCAGGTGGTCTGGACGCCCTACTTGGGCATGGCCGACGCCGACCAGCCTTGGGTACAGGCGGGCCAACGTCATTTTGGGCAGGACCTTTGGGTCCATTGCCTGAACGAGATCAAGCCGCTCTGGCTTAGATTAGCGATGAGGACCGTGGGATTGGCCTAGGAGTGGGTGGACGTGGACGAGCCGAGCCGCATCGGGCGGAAGACCCGAGGTAAGGCGAAGCTCATAGACTAGCGCACATGCTTCCCTGCCCAATTCCAAGACTGGCAACAGGGTGGCGTGCGTGTGGTGTCTCACGCGTAGGATAGTGCCGACTACCTACGGCGCTACCAGGAGATCCACGCAGAGCATATCCAGCTTGGGAGACCAGCAGGGGTGAGTATGAAGTGGACACTTATATATATATGTTTTTGTTTGTGAATGTGTGCATATGCATGTGACACTAACCTACACGCTTATGAATGTAGGATGCCCATGATGCTATCATTATCGATTTGCGGGCCCAGTTGGCGGACGCCAGATAGTAGCTGACTATCACTCAACAGAACTTGGACATCTTGGTAAGTTTATGCAAATGCAATTTTTTTTGTACCTGGATTCCTGATGCTCAGCCATTGACCGTTGTTAGTTCTGTGTTTCAACGTGCTCAGCAAGCAGCAGTAGCAGGGATGGTCAGCGGGGCCTCTTCCAGCTCTCGGGCTCCTCCTCCGGAGGTCTCCTCCCTCCAAGAGCAGCTGGCTGGTGCAGTGGGACGCGTCGAAAAGGCCGAGCGCGAGCTCGCGGCCCAGGTGAGTGTTGCTTGCTTTGAACCTCCGTTACACACTTCCTCTCTCTTACTAACTTCGTGAAATGGTTGGCTTTGGCAGGTGGTGGAGATTCAGGGAGTGTTGACTCGCGCAGTCCGGGCCGAGGAGGAGCGTAATCCCCGGGTAGCCACCGTGGCAGAGCTGGAGGTGGAGCTACAGCGTCACGACACCGAGGAGTTGCCACGAGACGTGCTAGAGCTGAGGGTTTCCCTCTAGGTGGTGAGGAGGGATGCAGAGAGAGAGAGAGAGTAGAGGGAGAGGGATAGAGAGAGAGGAGAGAGAGAGAGGGAGAGAGAGGAGAGGAGGGCGGAGCGGCAGCGAGAGTGGGATGAGAGGAGGGCTTTAGAGGCCCAGACGACTGAGCTCTGACTGAGTCTCAGCACAGCGGAGCAAAGGCTATGAGAGAGCGAGGAGCGCTACCAGAGGGAGAAGGAACGCGGGGCGCGTCTCCTTCAGTCTGGTTCCTTCTCCATGAGTAGCTTTCTAGTCTCCTCGATAGAGGAGCGTCGTCGCGCCATCGAGGCTAGTAAGGCACCGTAGGGTGAGGCGAGTACTACCTCACAGAGCTCCCGGAGGCCCCCTAGGGATCCTCATTTTAGGAGAGAGAGGATGGATGACCAGAGGGATGACCAGGAGGGCAGTGGTAAGAGTTAGAGAGATACTTGCACACCCACCCCCCTTACTTATGATATACATGTACTTAATAGTTTGTTATATATGAATGGAATGATTTAGTTTCCTGTCACTTACTTGTTCTCTGTGCCTTCCTTCTCTTCTACGCCTCTTATGCATTCCTTCCCTTCTACGCTTCTCCTTTTTGCTGTTCCCACGTGATATGTTTGACAAGACTTCGCTCCAAAACGAAAAATCACATCTCGCCGTGGCCATTCTTTTTGAAAGGAATTTACCACCAAATTCCAACGACGACGACTACTAGCCCTCTATTCCCGTGTGGATGTCTCCCTTTTTTTTGCACGTAAAATTATTCACAACACGACAATGGGCACAAGGAATCTTTAGACCGCATAGGGGCCGCGAGTCGACAAGCCATGCCTTCCAATCATTTACTCCATAGAAGCGGCGAAGTGATACATGAGAGTGAAGGGAGGGTGCCCCATCACGAGGGCCACTGCTAGAGATAGTAGTGATAGCTCCAGATGGAACCTCTCCTTATCCTATAAATACATACCCTTTGCTTCCCCTGGAGATCTAGTGCGGTAGAAGCTGGTTTTAAAGAGTTAAGAACTTCTAAGAATGAGGAAGGAGTGAGGGTTTCCCAATCTTCAAGATGGAGGGTGAATCTAGCTTCAGGGTGGAAGGTGAATCTTCCCACTCCTCGAAGAAGAGTAGCTCCAGCGATACTTCTAGGAGGCTCTCTGATATTAAGGGGCACCTCAGCGAGAGGACCCAATCGCAGCTTGTAAACGAGTCCTTGCACTCCTCCCTTCATCTTTCTTTCCCATTTCGTTTCTTGTTTCTTTTCTTTGATAATGCACCCCTTTCTTCTTTCTTGTGTATGTGCAGAACATGATGAGGTCACATATTTTGTGGGAATTGACTGTGGCCGCATATCGGGGTTTGCCAGACTTTCAGAAAGCTCGGCTAGACGCGATGGGGTTCGGTGCCTTCCTAGAGATCAAACCAATTAAGTTGGACCTTGCCCTCGTCCAAGCTTTGCACGAAAGATGGGATCCAGTGAGTCGTGCCTTCCTGATGCCCTAGGGGCATATGGTACCCAATTTGGAGGATGTGGTCCGCATCACTGGCTTCAGAGTGGATAGTGAGGCGGTGACTGGGGTCACCTACCCCCATTATCGAGAGGGGACTCAGAAACTTCTGGGGTTGGAATTACAGGACCGAAAGAACAGGTCAGTAGCCAAGGTGTCTATCATGGAGGCATTGGGGCTTATTGACACTTGTCCACATGATAACGAGTCCTTGGAAGAATTCATGGAGAGAACGGAAAGAGGGTCCCGCGCTGTGTACTGCATGGATGCCAGTAATTGGGAGAGGTCAAACATGGACTTGAGAAGATTCCTCCTCTTCCTGCTGGGGAGGTTGCTACTGGGTTCCAAGGGAGACAGCATCCATTGCCGCTTCCTAGAGCTCCTAGTAGACCTAGAGAGGGTAGGCTAGTATGCCTGGGGAGCTGCTGTGCTGGCGCATTTGTTTGCAAGTCTGTCCCAAGGGACAGATCGAGAGGTGATTGTGAGTGGCTTCACACTATTTCTATAGGTAGAGTTTTTTTTAATGCAACTACTCTATTTCATGAAATGCTGATGATAGATGATGGTGCAGCTATGGAGTTACTATTACATCCCGGTGGGGAGGGCTCAACATTGGCGTTCAACGGTGGCGCCATTGGCTCGACGGTGGTAGCCTATCGTGAGCACAGCCCCTCTATTCTACCAGTTGATGACCCTAAGGCGTGAGCTGCAAGAGTTTCCTGCAGCGATGGTAGGGTTTTTTTTTTTTTGAATGGCTAAGAAGACATGTGCATGTTACCATAGGTGATTTGGAGACCTTATATGTGTATGGTCGACGCCGACCAGCCGTGGGTTATCACAAGCCGTGCCCGATTTGGACGGGACCTTTGGATCCACTGCCTGAATGAAATCGAGCCACTTCGGCTATGATTGATCATGAGGACCTTAGGACTTACCAGGGAATGGGTAGATATGACCGCGCCACCTCGCGTCGGAAGGATGACACGCAGGCCGACAACCTGCGTTGATTAGCGGGTGCGCTTCCCTGAACAGTATGAAGACTAGCAACAGGGTGGCACGCTCGTGGAGTCGCACGCGTAAGATAGTGAGGATTACCTGTGCCTCTATAGGGCGATGTATGCGGAGCGACTCCATCTTGGGGGGCTTGTGGAGGAGGATCTCCTTTTTTTAGGGGTAATGCTGACTCCTATGACATGGCTGCAGAATGCCCATGATACCATGATAGCGAACTTGCGAGCTCGCTTGGCAGACAAAGAGCAGCAATTGGGCGACACCCGTGCAGCTTTGAATGCCTCGGTGAGTATATATGCAATGCATGTCCCTGATTATGACCCTAGATTTCTGGTGTTCAGCCACTAATTGTCACCTCATGTTGTTATAGCGTGCCCAGATTGATGCGACCTCATCAGTGGTGGGTGCAGATGGTGCCACCAGTTTATGGATCCCTTGCTCAGAACTTGATTTGCTCCACGAGTAACTTGCTCGTGCTACGCAGCGTGTCGCGGAGGAAGAGGGAATGCTTTTCGCATAGGTGAGGGCTCCACCATTGAATTTCCTTTGTTCATGTGTCGCCACATCCCTGAGATGATGGATATGACAAGCGAAAGAAATGCAAGAGACGTTTGCTCCTGCCATGCAAGGGGATGCCAGGATAGCAGAGCTGGAGGAGGAATTTCAGCGCCGTTCAGATGCTGACCTTTCTCAGGATGCCATGGAGCTGAGGATCACCCTTCAGTTGGAAACGGAAGATAGAGAGAGAGAACGGGCAGTGAGGGACAAAGAGAGAGAGAGAGAGGCGAGAGATCGACCGAAAGAGAAGAGAAGAGGGCCTTGGAGGCCCAATTATTTGAGCTCCGAACTAGCCTTACTCTTGCCGAATAATGGCTGAGGGACGGTGAGGAGCGCTACCGAAAAGCACGCAAGTGCGGCTTTCGTGTTAGCAGTTTCTTTGCCGCTCCCACAGAACGACGGCGGAGCGTGAAGACTGAAAGAGGAATGCAGGGCGGTAGGAGTGCCGCCTCGCATGATTTGATGACGCCCTCTAGGGCTTCTCTCCTAGAGAGTGGTGAGAGGAGCGATGTTGGGAGAGGTGGTGAGACTTAGGAAAGGATCATGTATTTGCTCTCAATCATGAAAGTTTTTCGGAGGGAATAAAAGAATGTTGAATTTCTATTTTTTCCGCCTTCAGTCCTGCATACATCACTCAGATAAAACAAGTCAAGTTTTCTGTTCTGGCTTGGCCCCCTGTTCAATAAGTGAGACGTTGTTTCAGAGCTAACCTTGATAGCGGGTCAAGGGGCCAAGCCTTTATCAATTAAGGTGAAAATAAAGAAATAGGATGGGACACGCAAGCATGCAAATATGAATGAGAAATTAAAAATGTGGCACGCGGATGCAATCATGCAAAATGCATATTTTTGTTATTGTGTATATATATATATTTGGTTTTGTTTCTTTCTCTTTTTATTTTTTTTTATTTTTTGTTTGGTTTTTTTTGTTTGGTTTTTTTTGTTTTTGTTTTTATTTTTATTTTTTGACACGAAGGACACTTGTAACAACTGGCATGGTTCTCGAATCAAGGGTGTTTACTCAGTCACCAACCGTTCTTAAATAGCTCAACGCAGAGTCAACGTGCCTGATTTGTCCCTCCCACTCAAGGTCTCATTCGGCGGCGTCCTCTTTATTCTGCTTCCACCATCCTTTGGGTTCGGGATGTATCACTTAGGGAGGAAGGAAGAACATGATTAGAAAGTTTACGAGAGGGTTTGAGAGACCCCGGAAGATGTCCCTCCTCTGCCCTATCACCTCTTGGGGTTCGGTCCTCGATTAATGGGGTTTATTTTATTTTTATTTCCTTTGTCGTCTTGGAGAGACATTCTCACGACCAAAGTTTTTCTTGTGGGGACTTTGCTCGTTGTTGGGGACATGACCAAGATTTTTCATTGTGGGGACTTTGCCCCTTTGTCATGCTCTTGGAATAACACCCCCCCCCCTTTTTTTGCTCTTTTTTTTTATGTTCGGGCCCCTTGTGCCAAGACTTCCTCCTACTGAGGTGGTGGTTAGGTTCAGTAGTCTAGCCCAAGGTCCTGCTCCCTCGTCGTGAACTGAGAAGGAGAGAATGGGTAGCACCCTACACCCTCAGTTTAGCTTCAGCCTCTTTCAGATTTCGCGTCCTTCAATTCTGAGAGTGGAGTGTGTGTGTGTGTACGAGTTAAACTTGAGTTAGACTACAAAGACCGAAGAGCAAATTTTCAACTTCGATGGTTCTCGTACCATGCCAATTGTTACACCTATCTAAGGGTAGTACTTTTTAAGATAAAGCCCATTCCATGAGTGGGATAGCTCGATCCCCTCGGTATTGACTAGCCTGTAGGCGTTGCAAGGGTGCACATCATGAACCACATACAGTCCTTCCCAATTGGGTTGGAGTTTAGAACGCGGCCCGCCAGGTTTTACAAAATTTCTTTTTACTAGCATCTCACCGACTTTAAATTCTCTCTCAATGACCTTCTTTTGATAAAAACGTGTGAGTCTATTTTAGTAAACACGTGCATGCTCGGCAGTGACCAGTCGCTTCTCGTCTAAGAGTTTCAACTGGGCATGGAGTGAATCACGACATTCGTCGAGGGAAAGTTCTTTGTCCAATTGTACCCTGAGAGAGGGATCAGACTCTTGTACGGGACTATCGCCTCCATTCCGTAAGTAAGGGCGAATGGGGTTTGCCCAGTGGGAGTACGGATTGAAGTGCGATAGGCCCATAGAGCTTCAATAAGCTTTTCAGGCCAATCAGAGAACGTATTAGACTCGCAAGTTTTCTTTATAATTTTGATCAATGTTTTATTGGTGGCCTCTGTCTGGCTATTACCTTGCGGATAATAAGGTGATGAATTATGCAATGTAATCTCATACCTTTTGCAGAGGTCCTGAAGGTCCTGGGAGATGAATTGTGGCCCATTATCGGTGATGATAGTGCTTGGGATGCTGAACCTGGCGATGATGTTCTTCATGATGAACTTGTAGACTATTGACGCTTTGATCTCCACATAAGCTTCGGCTTCGACCCATTTGGTGAAGTACTCCGTTGTAGTAAGGATGAAAGATTTTTGCTTGGTGAGGGAGTTGGGATCACCAAGAGGACCGATGATGTCAAAAGCCCACATGGAGAAAGGCCATGGGGAGGATACTGGATGAAGTGAGGAAGAGGGGGAGTGAATTTTGTCGGCGTGAAGTTGGCACTTAGCACACCTACGGACATAGACTGCACAATCCTCTTCCATGGTGGGCTAGTAAACGCCTTGCCGAATGATCTTCTTAGCAAGCATTTGGCTATTTACATGGCCACCGCACACACCAGAGTGTGCTTCTTCAACACACTTCCAGACCTCATCGTCATCGAGACATCTTAGAAGAACACCAGTGAGGCTTCTCTTATATAGCACTCCTCCAACTAGTGTGTATTTCTGTGCCACTCTCCTTATAGCTTTTCTATCCTCCATTGTGGCTTCTTCAGGGTAGGATTGATCTTTGCAGTATTTCACGATTTCATAAAACCATGGTTTCTCTTCGTCAACCAGTTCTTCTTCCAGTTCTACCAACATGATTTCCCTTTTCTGAACAATTTCTCCCTCTTGGGCCTTCCTTGACAATTTTTCCTTGATCCTTACGTAGGAAGCGTCGTGGACAGCAGGGGCGAGACGCTTGTAGATGGAGATGTACTCAAACCATCTACCCAAAGGGAACCTTAGGGATGATGCCAACGAGGCAAGGGCATCGGCCAGAATATTCTGATCATGAGGGACATGGACAAAGATCAGCTTGGTGAATAGTTTGGCAAAAGTAGCAGTAAGTTCTTAGTAAGGCTTGAGCTTGGGATCGCGGGTGTGATATTTGATGAGCCCCTGGTGAAGAATGAGTTGACTATCAGCTACAACTCGTAGTTCGATGATACAAAAAGTATGGGCAGCTTCCAGGTCAGCTAGAAGAGCCTCATATTCAGCTATGTTGTTGGTAACTGGGAATGTGAGCTGATATGCCAGTGGGATGGTAACACCTTCAGGCGACAGGAGGGCAATGCCGATTCCCTTCCCTTAGGAATTCAAAGCTCCATCAAAATGTAATGTCCACATGTGATCATCCGATTGGTTGATGGGCATTAGTTCCTCATCTGGAAACTCTGACTGGACAGGGTCGAACCGGGGGAGAGGATGGTGAGTGAGGTGCTCGACTATAGCATAGCATTTAATCACCTTTTGCTGAATATAGGTGATGTCAAACTGGGAAAGGAAGCTTTGCCAGCATGCTAGCCTATCAGTAAGGATAGATTTTTCTAGAAGGAACTTGATAGGATTCATCCGGGCAATCAAATGGACTTCATGAGCCAGAAAGTAGTGTTTCAATTTCTGTACCACCCAAACGAGGGCGGCACAGGTCTTCTCCATGGCCTTGTACTTCTACTTACAGGGGTTGAGAAGTTTGGACAAGTAATAAGTTGCCCGTTCCTTGCCCTCTTCATTGGTTTGTGCGAGGACGGCTCCCACGGAGTCATCCGGGACTGAGATATAAAGGATCAAAGGTTTGTCCGAGGTGGGTGGAATGAGAATAGTCAGACTAGCTAGATAATCCTTTAATCCTTCAAAAGCTTTTTGGCACTTAGCATCCCAACAGAACTCGATTCCCGATTTGGTCAATTCATAGAAAGGTTTGCACCTTTGTGAATGCTGGGACACAAATCGACAAATAAATTGTAACCTCCCAATTAAGCCTCGAACTTCTCTCAGATTCTTCGGAGGTGGCATATCTCTGATCGCCTTGGGCTTGTTGGGATCTATCCCAATACCCCTTTTACTCACGATGAAGCCCAATAATTTACCTGATGAAACACCGAATACACACTTCTTTAGATTCAGTTTTAGTTGGAACTCCCTCGATCTTTGTAACACCTTAGCCAGAACTTCGGGGTGTTCTGCCCTAGTCCTTGATTTCACCAGCAAATCATCCACATACACCTCCAAATACACATGCATCATGTCATGAAATATTGCCATCATAGCCCTTTGGTAAGTAGCTCCAGCATTCTTTAACCCAAATGGCATGACTACATAACAATAAGTTCCCCAGGGTGTGGTGAATGATGTTTTCTCATGATCCTCTTCTGCCAAGTGAATTTCATTATATCCCGAAAATCCATCCAAAAATGAGAGAGTTTCATATCATGACGTGTTGTCAATCAACACATCAATGTGAGGCAAGGGAAAATCATCCTTTGGACACGCGCAGTTAAGGTCCCGAAAGTCAATATAGATTCTCACCTTTCTATCCTTCTTCATGACCGGGACGATGTTTGCCACCCATTGAGGATAAAGGATGACTCTAATAAACCTGACTTTGTGGAGCTTGTCAACCTCTTCCTTCATTTTCAAATCCATTTGAGGGTGGAAACACCTTACCTTTTGTTTTATCGAGACGGACCCTGGTTTTATAGTTAAATGATGTTCGACCAAGGTGGAATCCAAACCCGGCATATCCTCGTAGCTCCATGCGAACGTGTCATTATACTCCTTGAGAACTTCAATTAATGCCTCGTCTTTAGATGATGGTAAATTATCACTTATGAGGACGATCCCAGGGTCTTCCTCAGTTCCCAAGTTGACTTCTTTGGTCGATTCTTCTACAGCAGTTGACGGCTTGTCGAATCTCCTCATTCCACTAGCATATACGCCAGCCGCGTCCTCATATTCTTCATCCCCTTCTTCAATAGGGTATTCTTTATCCGTGATTTCATAAACTCTATACCCTTCATCAATCATGCAATTCTTTTTACAATCTATTTCTGGCAGTTGGACGGGATTTTCTAGCAGTTGAGGAATGGCTAGGCATGCTTGACACCTATTGGCTAGATCTCAAAGGAATCGGCAAGCGATTTGCCTACTCTTGGATTTCCTTTTGGGTACTACCCTTGACTCATTATTTCTAGCTCGACTGACCTTTCCTACAGAAGAAGAAGAAGCTGAAGAAGAAGGTGAAGAATGTACAGGAAAAGACCCCTCAGAGGAGGGGTAAAGAAGGTCGCTCAGGGGACCTTGGATGACTGGCCCATAGGTCGGGGCGCACTCATGGGAGATGTAAGAGGCCTCCTCAAAGAAAATGCGTTGTTGAGGAGTTGGGAAATTGGCATTTTTTTTATTTTCATTTTTTATAACACAATAATTAAAAACAATTGTAGAAGGAGAGAGAGGAATTATTGCTAAGGGATTGGGTGACTCGTAGAGCAGATCATGATTAAAAACCTGGCGCGGGTTGAGAAACTCGCGCAGGAATGTGGATACAGAAGGGGACCTGGGAAGATCATCAAACAACCATCTGGCCCAAGAAGAAGATAGCAACAAAGGCTGAGATGAGTGAATAGAGAAGATGGCGGCTAATAAGCCGTCGATGGCAATATTGATGACGGACGAGGATCCGTCGATGACAAAGTCCTCTTGGCGAGGATGATTTGGAGCTTTGGCAACAGTTATGGTTTCTCCTGACATCTCGAAAGATCAGAGGCGGCCCTTATAGATGTGGAGGCAAGAACATTCTCTCTAGTGCGATGGAAATATCTTGTATATCAAACCATTTGTACCATTCGCACTCCGGGTCGTCAATCTTTCCTCTTTTGGGGGTCTTTGAGCAACCCTCAGTCAAGTATACAGCCTGTGACCTCCTATGTGTTTCTTGTGAGTAATCCCCCATCTGAACAACGGGCCCCTTCTTGAAGTGAGAGGATAAGGTCCACGTAAGGGGTTTCCCGTCTGATTCAATTGGCCCTTCAAAGCCCAAGCCAGCTCTAAGGATCAACCTTGTTTTCTTCAGCGGTCCCAGCCTTCCTTGTAATTGCGCCCCCAAGCCTTTGCCTTGTTGATAGTTGATATTCCTCATAATCTCCCATCCTTTAGAATGGGAAGGGTGACGTGGCTTTGGTGCTGGAAGTAGTTTTTCTTGTGTTAAAGGGGCGCGGCAAGGGTCACACACATCTTAGTAGTGAAAGAATTGGCCTATGGGTCGGCCAGACAGAGGGCAGAGAGGTGGTTATAGCATCCACTGTAGAAAAGATGGGCATGCTAATTACCTTGATAATCCATCCCTTGTATGGAAACTTTTAGCATTGGTGATTGGTGGATGGCATAGCATTCATGGCTTCAATGTAGGGGCGGCCTAGTATGCCCTTGAATGTGAGATCCATATCAAGGATATGGAATTCCGTAAAGACTGATGCAGGGCCCGACTCTACATTCACGGTAATCATCCCCTTTGGTGTCCTTTTGCTATTGTCGTAGGCCGTAACTGTAATTGATGAAGGCCTTATCTGTTCCGCGTCAACCCCACATAATTGGAGGGTGCTCATAGAGATCACATTTATAGATGCACCCATGTCCACCAGGCATGAATCCACAGACACACCATTGATTTTTACTGAAACACACAATACATATTTTCGAGCCTCCTTGGAGGCAAGCTCGTGGTCATGAAACATGATAGCTGGTTGTGTGCTTGTCGGCGTCAGTACTGCCAAGATCTTCTCTACATGGAGGTCCTCATTCACCATAACCTTCTGAATATACTCCATCAAAGCATCCTGGTGGCTTTTCAACCTCATGATCAATTCCAGGATAGAGATCCGGGCAGGCGTCTTGTCCAAATGTTTCAACAAATCATATTGTGTCCCGAGAGTGGATTCTTCTAGTTGCTCTTCAGTGCCTCTCTCTGGTTGGGACTGCTCGGGGGCCTAACTATTCTGGGGGAATACCCGGTGGAAGATCCTCCCACTCGGAAGCACCATAGCCTGCGATTTTTGCTACACCTCTATGGGGTTAGGTATGGGTTTTAGCAAGGGTTTGAGGGTAGTGGTGGAGGAATAGTTGGTGAAGTAGGGGTGACGTTGGGTGTGGGGGTTCTGATGAGGGGTTTGTTAGGTGGGGGCATGGTGGAGGTAGATGGGGCCTCGGATGGATGATGGATAATGAAGGGTTTGGAAGGCATAGGTGGGGGTGTAGTAGAGGTAGATGAGGCCTCGGATGGATGATGGATAATGAGGGGTTTGGAGGGCATAGGTGGAGGTGTAGTAGAGGTAGATGGTGAGGTAGAAGGCTGAGGGATAACAAGGTGTTTCAAAGGCATAGGTTGTGTTGATGCTCCTTGTTGATATATTGGTGGGGAGTTAGCGGTTGGCACGCGGATGAGAGGGCATGACGGCTGTGGGAATGAGGGAGGCCTAGTTATAGGTTGTGATATGGGTCGGGAAGAGAGAGGTGTTGCTCGGAGAAGGCGTGGAGGTTGGCTAGGAATGTGGTTGGCAGCAAGAACGGAGGTGCTTTTCGTATGCTAACCTTGCCCTCTTCCGACTTCCGAGAGAGAAGAGATGGGGTTGACATGATGGTTGGGCTATTGGTGCTCCGAAAGTGGGTTCTGAATGATGCCCATGTTCGGCTACTGCTGTTGGGCCTGCTGAGGTTGTTGCTGTGGCTGTAACTGCTGTTGCTGCTATTGAGGCTGGGGTCTTTTGGCCTTGAGGATGGAGATATAGCGCCTCATTTCATCCCAATCAATTCCACCTTGGTCATTCATATCATAGATATAATCCTTAAATTGAAAACAGTTCTCCACCGTATGACCTGGCTGCCTGTAGAAAACACAGTATCTAGAGGTGTCAACATTCAGGGGCCATACGTGCTTCTCTTTGGGCAAAGTGAGTGCATTGGCGGCCATGAGAGCGTTGAACACGTCCGGCAAAGTTTCCGGCAATGGTGGGTAGTGGGCTCTCTTAGGGTCAATCGGCATTCTCTGTTGCTGAGGAGGGCCTTAGTTTCCTGGGGGTGGAACCATATGGTGCTGAGGTGTTGGTTGTTGTTGTTGCTGGGGATGGAGTGGTTGAGGCATGTTGTTTTGGGAGAGGTTGTTTTGGGGTGGAGGACGATAGGGGTGTGGACCTTGCTGGAGGGGGAGTTGTAGCATTTGGGGAGGTCTTGGGTTGGCTGGATGGTTGGGGCTGCCAACTACACTCACCTGCTCATTTGTTACGACCCCTTCTGTCACTCCACCTTGGACACCAGTGCCTGTCTTCCTGACCACCCTTGGCTTTAGCGGTTCCAACATGTGCATGAGGGGAAAATCTTTTAATTGGGTCTGGATATACCGGGCCCTCTCATACAGCTCCTCCATTGTGATAACCTTGTTCATGGCCAAGACGTGCCGGAATTGCGGAGTGGCATTGGACATTATCATCTTGACCTGCTCCAGCACCGAGAGTGTGTCCCTTATTCTCTCCGCTAGAGACCTCCATATATCAGCGTACTAGATGAAATCTTCGTCCAACCTCATCTTTTCAGCCACCAAATCTGTAATGGAAAGGGATGGGCCGACACGGTCCCGGTATTTCTGTAGGAACTTCCTTTGGACTACATCAAAGTTCTCGGCTTCGCTGGGTTCTAAGGAATAGAACCATTCTAGTACAGGGCCATCCAATGATCTCCGAAAGAGATATGCCAGTGATCTCTTGTCGTTTTGACAAAAGGAGGACTCATACATGAAGTCCTTAAGGTGGATGAAGGGGTTGCCAGTGCCGTTGTACCTGCGGTACGTAGGCATTTCAGAAGGAGGGAGATGGAATATCTGGAGGACCAGCAAGGAGACTTCAGAGGCAGACTTTACGTCCATAATTTTCTTCAAATCCTGAAACTGCTCATCCATCTTGTCCATCTTGTTCAGGAGGAATTGGGTGAGCATATTGGTTGGCAAAGGTGGCGCTTGCCACTGAGGAGGAAGAGGCCTCTCGGAGGCCTGAGAAGGGAACCCTAAACCAGAGGGGTATGGCAGCCTACCAGTAGATGGACCTGGCTAAAGTGGTGTGTGAGGAACGGTCGGGGTTTGAGACTGTGAAGGGAATTGGAAAGAGGGAGGTTGTTGACTTGCCTGCCCTTGAAGCGAAGGAGAAGAAATGACCTATATCGGCAATGGAGAAGGGATAGCATGCACCGGTTCTTGGAGGGGTGTGGGGGCTAGAGTTGGCTGCTGGGGAGCAGGAGAAACAGATTTTCCCTTTAGAATGGCCCGAAAGGCTCTGAGTTACTCAGGACTGAGCTCTGTGTTGGCGAGGACACCCAATAGGGAGGAGATGTCCTGGGATGGGGATGCGTCACCTACAATAGCATGCACCTCACGTGAGGGCTCGTGGGAAGGGCTAGCATCCATAGCATTTAAACTTTTTTCAGAATTCTCCTCAAAAGACCCGGGTGGTACTCCTCAAAAAGACTCGTGGGCCATTTTTAGAATTCTCTCGGAACGTAAAAACATGCACCAACAAACAAATAACAGAGATTATCAAACAAGTGGATGCTTTTACGCCCCACTTTTTTTGTTTTTCTTTCATTTTTTTTAACAGATCTGAAGTTCACACAACACTGGTTACAATTTGGTTCACCATCGTGTCAACTAGGGTCACTCGTCTCACCACGAATGGGTCAACTAGCTCCGGGGAACTTCAATGGTACAACAATCTCACTGAACGAAGAGGGAATCCTTTGCTGTCAGGGACTTACGGAGGTCCCGATGAAGGAGATCCTAGTTCGCCGAGAGGAATTCCCGAACGGAGACTCCTTCTTTTACCGAGAGAGGGTAATGCTCTAAAAAGTGTAAAAAAGAGGGGAGGATGCTATGCAAATGCAATGTTGTATAACAGAGATATATGAAACACACAAATAGAACAGGGATGACAGAACAATATGCAGATTAAAAGGGACTGAACAAGTATCACAAAGCCCACTCTTCTAGAGCTGATCACAGAGAGAATAAAGAAAGACTTCCACAGCACAAATATATCCAATCATGGCCATCAACTGAATAAATGAAATGCTTAGAACTTGCTCTCTTTTTTGAAACACTGTAAACCTCTCGAAAAACCACAAGGGACTAGGGGTAAGTGCACGTGGTGCATGAGGGATGAAAATTAAATTGCAAAAGTGCTGCTGAGAGCACAATTGTAGCGCGTACAGGCGCAATGAGGAGGGGCACGCGCGGGTGCCAAATGGAGGGGCACATGTGGGTGCCGAAAACACACAGGTAACCAAAAGAAAGCAAAAGAAGTCCCACCATGATCGCCAAGATGTGAACGACGTCACCGGAAAGGAGGCGGTGAAACACAGGCGTCGCTCTATAATGCGGAGAAGAGAGAGATGACTTGTAGCACCCCTGATAAAAGCCATTGAGTAAATTTAAAACTTCTTCCTAGAAGAAATCATACTTGAAGGCCTTACATAAAGAACCCAACCTCATGAGGACTATAATATAAATATACAAGCCAACCTTACTTTATGCCATAAAAGAATCATGAGGGTTTTATGTGAAGAATTAAACCATAGGGGGACTCTCATGCAAATGTGCAATCCAACTTTATACACATGGGTGGCAAGAATCTTACATGGAAGGTCTTGTACAAAGAAACAAACCATGAGAGGGTTATTATATAAATGTACAAGACAAACTTTAACACATGGGCCATGGGTTGTACGTAAGTGGATTCCACCTTTTCCAACTTACAAATTGAAGACCCCTCACCTGGGCGCCAATTTCAATATTGAAGACCATGCATGGAGGTGCCATTTTCAATAGGACCCCATCCCATTATAATATTAATATATATATATGTACATCTGGAATGCTAACACGTGAATGTGGCAGAATTGTCTAAAAATTAACGCCCTCTTGTAAGGGCGTCATTCTCATGAATAATGCCACAATAATGCCACCTAGACTAATGACGCCGTCATGCAAGGCGTCATTTACGTGAATAGTACCACCTAGATTAATGAACGACCCCTTATAGGGGCGTCATTTAAACCTATGTTTCTAGAAGGTTGAGACACGAACAACCTCATTTTAGCTGGCAAACCCCATGCCTACTCAGCCGGACCCGCAAGGCAATAACCAATGCTTTGCAAATCCCTATAACTAATCCCCTACGAAGCACTGTCAGAGGCTACTGCCATCTTTCAGTTCTTGCAGAAGGGAATATTTCCCTTCATTCCTCGAAAAGCGTGAAGTCTATGTCCTGCTGCGGCGGCGGAGAACGTGTGGCTTCATCCTGTCATCTTTCCTTGTAATCACACGTCAAAAAGGTAGGTGTTCTCAAATCCTTGCCAAACTAGTAGCTAAATAGGTTAACTTATGCATGCTTAGAGTTAGATTAACTCATCATCCATGCTATATATATATATATTACCTGGCTTTATCGTGATCAAGAAATAATACCATGCTATACATATTTATAATAGTTTGTTACACCTGTCGCATATGATTCTATACATATTGTTACCATGATCTTTATGAGTTTGAACTTAGTTATTAGCATGATTTCATGAGTTTTTGAACATATTTTATCATACTAGTTTTACAGTCTTAATAACCATGTTTTAAACCTTAATATATAGCCTCTGTGACACAGAATACGTTTATGTTTTAAAACCCGGAGGGTCCCAGCTCTCTTGTAAATGGTGCCCCTGACCAGGGCGCCAATTACAGAATTGAAGACCCCTCCTGGGGGCGCCAATTTTAAAAATTGAAGACTCCACGAGGAGTCGCCAATTAAATGAAGACACCTCGCATGTCGTCGTTTCTATTTTCCGTAATTTCATGTAACTGATAATTCAACACATTAAAAAAGTTATAACTATCGAACTAAAGCACGAAATTTCCACATGAACATGTTTCTGGAATCCTGGCATTTATCTCAACCTGCTCGTATCTTTAATTCCTGATTTGGAGCACGTTTATACTGATGAATAGTAATAACCCACCTGTAAATGGCGCCCCTGACCAGGGCGCCAATTACAGAATTGAAGACTCCGCGAGGAGTCGTCAATTAAATGAAGACTTGTGCAATGACGTCAATTTCATTTTCTGGAAATTCTAGAAATCAGTAAATCAACGCATTCCAAAATCTATAACTAATAAACTGAACCATGAAAATTTTGCCAGAATATACTTCTGTGACCCTGAGATTTTTCTCCACCTGACCATGTCTTCGGATTCTGATTCGAAGAAACTTTGGAAAAATGAATAGTTGCTTGTATCACAGAATGTACCATTCTTATGCGAAGCACAACTCACTTGAAAAACAACTCAATTGGTCACCCTATGCAGTGTCATCAATTCGAGTTGAACATGTACTTAAATTGAAGACACTCCGGAGAGTCTTCAATTAAATGAAGACTACTCACAGAGTCTTCAATTTGTTAAATAGCAATAGCCAGCAACTCTTCAATTCGTTAAATAGCGGGATCCAGCAAGTCTTCAATTAATTGAAGACTGCTTGTAGGGGCGCCAATTCTTAAGTTATATATATATATTTTCAAAAAAAATAGCCTCTGCAATTGGCGCCCCAAGCCAGGGCGCCAATTACTTAATTGACGGCGGTCAGGTCGTCTTCAATTAAATGAAGACTTCCTGGAGGGTGCCAATTTGATATATATATATATATATATATATATATATATATATATATATATATAATTCTAAAAATTGAAAATTCGAAAGGTTGGCAAACCCCTAGACGCCAACTCATTGATTACAGTTTCTGATCTTGATATGTCTCGTGATTTGTGTAAACACAACCCTAATCCATACTCCTGCGTATTGAGTTCTTGAATTTCCATTCCATACAAATCTACTTTGTGTATATCCTACATGGTCAAACCTTGAACCTCTTAAACTACCATTTGGGAGTGTTGAAGCTAAGTGCCATGTAGGGCAAAGTGCTACGTTGTGGGAGCCACCTCTTGAGCCTGTAGGGGCCACCTCTAGAGTCCTCCGTAACCAAATGACTAGTTAATCTCGTCTGTAATACTACGTTTCTAAATTCTAGAAATTCCATATTGGCTATAAATGAGAGTGGATGTCAAAGGTAATACATGAAATGTTGTGTATATAGGGCCCGGTCTGGTCTTGGGAGGAGCACCCGAAGATACTTGTGCCCATGGGAGTTTATTGACCACGGTGTTTAGCATTGCACCGAAGTACTTGCTTGACTTGAGACACTCCACCCCTACTCTCTCTCTCTCCTTACCTGACTTGCGTGGCCCGGGACAAGCAATACTTGACTTGTGGCCCGAGAAAGGGTAAAATACTTGCTTGACTAAAATAGCCAATTCTACTAATACGTACTTGACATTACTTGCTTGAATTGAATTTTTACATGCTCGTACCTGAGATATACTTGTACATGAGTTCATTCTCGTACTTGCGTTCATACTTGTACATGAATCCCTGCTTGCCCCGAAGTGGCATTTACATCTGTAAATTCTTGAAATACTGCTTGTCAAATACTTGAAATCTTGATATACTCTCTTCATACAGTTCTTGATCTCTTATTGTTCATCATGCTTAGATTTATCTGTATACCTGATTTTCTTATACGTACGTCATGCATAACCATACTGATAATACATGCAAATTGTAAATCACGTAAAGATTGCTCGAATTTGAGATGTAATTCCTACTGAGCGATTCACTCATCCAGTTGCTTCCTAACATTTTCAGGTGATTCGGATAGCGACAAGAATAGGGTTAAGACCGAGTGAAGAGTGCTAGAACGCTAGTCACCTATCATTAGCTAGTCACGTCCTTGAATTTTATTTGAGTCCTACTTTGTATTCCAGTATGTCAGTTTACTTGTCCGAACCATTTTAAGGCACTTAGCCTAGTGTTGTCTTTTTAAATTTGGAATTTGTCATGGACTATCTTTAATTCCTTTGGTTAATCAATAAACATCACTTGGACTATTGGGATTATTAGATTTTATTAGTCTTTTGCGCACTCCGTAATTATGTATGGCAAAAAAATTATCGCTCCAATGACACAATCTTAATAGACGCGTCACGCATCCGAGTATCTTCCGCGCTCGGGGCATGACAGTCTTCGTGGTATCAGAGCCTAGGTTTTCAAACCTAGGAAAAATTAGAAGGATTAAAAGGTTAGAAATTGAAATCTAGGTAAAAACTTGAGTCCAAGGATAGCTATACCTTACCGGTGAGATGGATAGAGCCATGGGATAAGTTCTATAATGGCTTTTGACCTTATAAGAAAACCCGATCTTTAGCATGGCTGCGGAAAGAGCATAATGGCGCGAGATGCAGCGCACCGTGCAAGGCCTTACACAGGCACTACAGCAAGTGGCCCAAGGCGGAGCTAACCGTGGAGCGGGTGATCTCCACAGGAGTTTCTGTAACATGAACCCACCGAGGTTCACGGGTTCATCCGACCCCGAGGATGCCGAGAATTGGCTAAAGGTGATGGAACGAATCTTCCGTGTAATGCAATGCGCGGACAAGGAGAAGGTTTTACTGGCCGTATTTCAACTTGAGCGGGACACTCGATGCTGGTGGGAATCCATAGAAGCAACACTGTCAGAATATCATGTCACATGGGATGAATTCACGGAGCATTTCAACAACAAGTACTTCTCCGACCATATCCAGGAGAAGAAGGCTGTGGAATTTGCCGTTCTAAAACAACAGGGCTTGAAAGTGGCCGAATATGAGGCCCAGTTTTCAAGATTGTCAAAGTATGCACCTCACTTGGTGTGTACGAAAAAGATGAAGGCGAGAAGGTTCCTCAACAGGCTTCGGACCCATTATATTACACAACTTGCATCGATAGACATCCAAGCCTATTCGGAGATAGTTCGGCGTGCCCAACTGCTAGAAGACGCCACCAAATTATCCGAGAGAATCCAAGGAAGAGACAAGAAGGAGCCTGTCACAAGCCCAGGAAAATTCAAACAATCATTCAACAAGAAAAGGTTCTTCATGGGAGGGGAGCCCTCCAAGGCAAAGAAATTCCAGAAGAATGATAGGCCATTCTCCACTGCCACACCCTCAAAGGAGATTTGCAAGTATTGTGATAAAGCTGATAATAAGACCGAGGAATGCTGGAGGAAGTTAAGAGCTTATCATCGATGAGGGAGCCGAGAACATCGAATCCCAGACTACCCACTGATGAAGGAGCAAGACACCAAAGATGAGAAGCGTCCGGTAAAGAAACAAGGCCGTCTGCAAGCTCTCCGAGAGACGGAACCCACTGAAGGCGGAATTGTGGAAGGTACTCTCACTATTTGTTCAAAAACTGCTCAAGTTTTATTTGATACCGGAGCAACTCATTCATTCGTTTCCAAGAACTTTGCTGCTTCATTTTCTAAGAAACATGAACTGTTAGATTTGGTCATATCTACACCTCTTGGGAATGAGTCTGATATCACTTATCACTATCCAAATTGTGAAGTGATGATATAGGGAAGCAATTTACCTGCTGACCTGATATGCCTAGATATGAAGGGTTATAATGTCATACTAGGTGCCCACTGGTTATCCACATACCAAGTAACTGTAGATTGCCGGCATGACAAGGTAACTTTCGTGTATTTCCCAGAGCTAGTTTATAATAGCCCTAGGAGTAAACCACTTCTTATATCAGCACTTCAAGCTAGAAAGCTTATGGATAAGGGATGCATGACTTTCATAGCATTCGGGACTGCCACGGAAGTCGAGAAGGTTAAACTTGAAGACATCTGTGTAATTCGGGATTTTTTTGATATTTTTCCAGAATATTTACCCGGCTTACACTCGGAAAGGGAAGTGTCATTCACAATCGACCTTGTCCCTGGTGCTGGTCCTGTTTCCAAGGCACCGTACAGAATGTCCCCTGCTGAGCTGAAAGAACTAAAAGAACAACTAATGAAGTTATTGAAAAAGGGTTTCATCAGGCCAAGTACTTCCCAATGGGGAGCACCCGTACTGTTCGTCAAAAAGAAGGACGGATCGATGAGACTATGCATCGATTATCGACAGCTAAATCATCTTACAATTAAGAACAAGTACCTGCTGCCGAGGATTGATGAGCTGTTCGACCAATTATCTGGAGCTTTATATTTCTCCAAGATTGATCTTTGTTCTGGTTACCACCAATTGAAGATCAAATAAGAAGACATTCATAAAACTGCATTCCGAAGCAGGTATGAGCATTACAGTTTTACTGTTATGCCTTTCGGACTAACAAATGCCCCCGCAGCTTTTATGTAGTTAATGAACAGCATATTCAGGCCCTACTTAGACCAATTCATCGTGGTCTTTATTGATGATATTCTGATCTATTCCAAGATCAAAGAGGATCATGAAGAACATCTCAAGAAGGCACTGCAGATATTAAGAAAAAACAAACTTTATGCCAAATTCAGCAAGTGCGAATTCTGGCTCGAGGAAGTATCCTTCTTAGGTTATATTATTTTGAAGAACAGAATTACTGCTGACCCATCAAAGGTCGAAGCCGTGAAGAACTGGGAACGACCCACAAATGCAACGGAAATTTGAAGCTTCTTGGGTCTAGCTGGTTACTACCAGTGTTTTATCAAGGACTTCTCCAAAAATACTTTTCCTCTGACCAGGTTAACCCGCAAAGAAGTGCCTTATGAGTGGAATGAAAACTGTGAAAAGAGTTTCAAAACTTTGAAGGATCTTTTGACCACTGCTCCAGTCTTATCATTACCAATTGAAGGAGAAAAATATGAGGTATATACCGATGCTTCTGGTATTGGCCTCGGATGTGTATTGATGCAGAATGGGAGAGTCATTGCATACTCTTCCCGACAATTGAAGAAACATGAAGAGAACTACCCGGTTCATGACTTAGAACTGGCCGCGGTAGTATTTGCCTTGAAGATCTGGAGGCATTATCTCTACGGAGAACAATTCACTGTATACTCCGATCATAAAAGCCTCAAGTACTTATTCTCTCAAACGGAGCTGAACATGCGGCAAAGGCGTTGGCTCGAATATCTCAAGGATTTCTATTTCATTATACAGTACCATCCTGGTAAGGGTAATTCCGTAGCTGATGCCCTTAGTAGAAAGTCAAGAACAATATTGGCCAACTGTATGTTACAAGAATGGAAGCTGCTGGAGAAATTCTCTGAGCTTGGTATCAGCACAGATGAGAAGAACATATGTATTATTCTATCTCATATGAGCCTACATCCAGATTTGCTACCTGAAATCAAGAAGCTGTAGGAAGAAGATCCCTCACTAGTGGAGATAAAGAGCAATCTGCATGAGAGACTTTATTTCAAGCTAGCACCTGATGGCAGACTGTTATTTCATGAACAGACATGTGTGCCCGACTGTCCCGAATTGAAGAAGAAGATTCTTGAAGAAGCTCATCGATCGAGGTACACGATCCACCCTGGAGCCACTAAGATGTACCAAGATTTGAAAAGAACTTTCTGGTGGCCTAACATGAAAAGGGAGGTAGCAAACTTTGTATCTCGTTGTCTCACATGCCAACAAGTGAAGGCGGAACATCAAAAACCTGTCGGAAAGCTACATCCGCTAGATATTCCCAAGTGGAAGTGGGAAGATATTAGCATGGACTTTATCATGCGTTTGCCCAAGTCAAGGGGCGAATATGATGGAATTTGGGTAATTATCGACCGACTAACTAAGTCAGCCCATTTCTTACCCATCAAAAGTCGATGGTCAGTCGACGTACTTACTGCCCTATATATTAAGGAGATGGTTAGATTGCATGGAGTTCCCGTCTTGATCGTATCTGATAGAGACCCGCGCTTCACCTCTCATTTTTGGAAGAGTCTACAACACTCTTTGGGGATGAAACTCAACTACAGTACTGCTTTCCATCCCCATATAGATTTACAAAATGACAGGACAAATCAAGTTGTGGAAGATATGTTGAGAGCATGCATTATAGACTTCGGCGGAAATTGTCATGACCACTTACCACTAGTCGAATTTGCATATAATAACAGCTATCAAGCAAGTATACAAATGGCACCTTTTGAGGCATTATATGGCAGGAGTTGACGATCTCCTATATGTTGGGATGAAGTCGGTGAAAGATAAATTTTAGGCCCAGACATGGTAAGAGATTCCACCGAGAAGATACATCTCATTAGAGAAAGGTTAAAGATAGCATAGTCCAGGCAGAAATCTTATGCTGATAACAAAAGGTGAGACCTGGAATTTCAAGTCGGAGATCATGTTTTCCTCAAGGTATCTCCCGGCCGAGGCATTACAAGATTCGATGTTAAAGGCAAACTAACACCAAGGTTTATTGGTCCATTTGAAGTGCTGGAAAGAGTAGGCAAGGTGGCTTATCCCATCGCCCTACCTCCGTAACTATCAAAAGTGCACAACGTGTTTCATGTTTCTATGTTGAAGAAATATATGCACGATCCTTTCCATGTCATTGACCACAATGATTTAGTGCTACAGAAGGACCTTACCTACGAGCAGAAGCCAATGAAGATCTTCGACCGAGAAGTTCGAGTTCTAAGGAACAAGACGATCCCTATGGTGAAAATCCAATGGAATCGATGCTTAGAACAAGAAGCTACATGGGAAACTGAAGAATCTATGAAGAGGAGATTTCCAGTGTAAGGCCCAGGATTTTATAAATTATTGTTGGTATATTTATTTATTTTTGAGAATTTTAAAGAAACAAAATAGATTAATAAATGAATATTAGATTAAATAAATCATTATAAGGCCCAATTTATGATAAATAATTAACCTAGCCTATTTAAATAAAATCCAAAAGGTTTAAGGACCAAGCCCATTAAGTTTGGCCCATAGTCTAGAAGGTTATTTAGCCTATTTACGTATTTTAATGATAAAATACCATTTTATGGATAATAATATGGATAATTAACAAAAGAGTTTGATTTATGTTAAACTCTGTGCACGTTGGATGTAGCGGTCTATCGTGCGACCGCCACAGCCATGTAACGCACCAGTCTTGATGTGTTACATCCTGTCAGTTCTGTGAATGGAAGAACGAGCAAAAAGACTGGAACTTTGGGATCATATCTGCAGGAGATCAACTTGGGAGAGCTTATAACATTACTAAGGACTCTTAGGGATTAGGTTCTGGTAAATTAAGGACTCTAGAATCGATCTAATCCTCGAACCCTAGCCAAAACCCTATAAATAGGACCTAGTTCTGAACTGAGCGACCCTTACTTTTGGCTCGTGAAGAATCAAGGTAATGAGTCATAATTTCTGGTAAGTTTTTTAGAAGATTTTGTTTAGTATACTTTAGACTAATAGTTTTCAAATTTTCATGCTAGGAGATCAACCAACCATGGAGATAGAAGCTTCCAAAGTCGCTGATTCAGTCATAGCAACCCAGGAAACTGAACGCAAGACCCCTGAAGATCAAGAGATTAAGACATCTAAACGGGGTAATTAGAGTCCAATCCTTTGGAACTTTTTGTTCACCTTAGTTTCAGCTTCTTACCCTCAAAATTTCACGTCCTTAGGTCAAGAGATTGGAGAGATAGAATGACGTGAAGTTGCTAAAAAACCTCAGGAAGGGAAGAACTAGGGCGTGTCTTGCAGTCCCAAATTGGAAGATTAAAGCTCATTTAAAAGGTAGGTTATCTCATGATTGGCAAAAACATCTTGTTAGGGATAAAAGCCCTCTGATTGTGCTTGATTTCATGCATTATAGACTAAGAATTTCATGTTTTAATAGTTCTATACATTCATGCATCTCTTAGCCCTAAATGGAAAATAAACGATACTATCTTGTCTATTCACTAAAACTCATACATATAGTTGGCCTATACTTCGTTTATCATGTCTAGAATAGTTGTAGTATTTTGATTTCCAGGCATGTTATGTTTTCATAAACCTTTACTTTATTTTACTGCCAGTAGACGATCTGACGCATCAAGATAAGACCGTCACAATGATCTAACGGCCTTACAATAAGTCATCACACCCTCTGTTGCATTTAAATTATTCTGTTATCTCTGACGCACCATAATAGAAGCGTTACACTATTGTAACGGCCCCTCGATAAACCACCACAAGACTATAACGCGCCTATCCTAGACCGTCAGAGTAACTGTAGACAGAATTGAAGAACAGTCACATTAACTTATAAATATGCCTAGTTATCCAAGTTTTGACCTGTTAATATGACTTTAAATTTATTAATTGGTTCATGATAAGTATCGCATGTTAAAGGCATCTTGAATTATTTAAAGGATATGTTAATTTCAGGCCAAAACACTATAGTTTGTATTAACTCCATGATTTTAAATGATGTATTGACAAAGTTTTATCATGATTTCCTATTGTTACACATTCTCTCTATCAATAGAGTCATTTCTTTACGTACATGACACATATTCCGGTATGTTGTCCATTAGTTCACACTTTGCACTATAGGAACATTGTTCTTGGACATGAGGACCTCTCTATTGGATATTCCTTCCAAAAGACTAGGAAATCTTATTTCAAGGCCTCCGTAATTCTCTACGAGCCTGGGATTCTCACTAGGACGCCGAGTTGGTTGTACCATTAAAGCTCATTTAGTAGATTACACTATTGATGTTTCTGGTTCTAGCAATGTAATGGATCTATACTGGACCGTCAAGAGCATATAACGGCTCAATATACGACCGTCACATTTCACTAAGTCTATTTTACTCTTTCTAGAATCAGACTAATGTAACAGCTGAATACTGGAGCGTCACATCATGTAACGGCCCAGTCCTTGACCGTCACATTGTTTGAGTGCTTAACCCGAGGTTTGACCCAAGGGTTGATGTTCCAAAGTTTCTAGATGGATTATTGATGATCTAGAACTTGCCATATTATCCAAAGAGGCTTAATATAATGAAATAAAAGTCAATGAAATGTACCGTTATGTTGTCGATTCATCTCCCTAATCATAACCTTGTTTAAAGTCATTCTTGGTCTCTCATGTTCTTAAATTGAAGCATTCATTCATTGAATTATTACTACCATGAACTTATTGAATTATACATTCTTGGCCATACTTTATTATTACATGCGTGGAAGTAGCTTGATTTATTCTTAAAGATGCGATCGAGCACTGATTGTGTTCAAGGGCTCTATGCTAGTCCCCTCGGCTGATTGCCAGAAACATACTATTATAAACCGTGGGGTATGATGCTACTGGCGTCGCATTGCGCTGGGAGTACTTTGTCTATAAATAAGTGAAGATCCACGATACGGCATGACATGACTTTCTTGCTTGATATTCCACAGAAATTCACGAAGTACTTGCTCATAAGCAAAATATACTGGAGTGATGATTTTGTGGCATTGCTAGTACATTCTCGATGCATTCTTGTTCATGAAAGGCCAATAACATGTTCTTGTTACATTCTTGCTAGTTCAATCTTGCTCTCATTCTATCTTAAACGATCATCTTCGTTACTTTGGGTATTCGCATGATTGATCACATTCGCATGATTTTACCTTATTCCTTTAGAGCTAAAATGTTAATTACTTTAATGATGCCTTCATGTTGATGCGAAGATACCTATTGGGCAAGTGTGCTCATTACCTATTTCCAATCTTTTCAGGAGATGGAAGTGATTCGAATTCGGATTCGGGCTATACAAGTAGCGGGTCCGAGAACGAATGAAAGTGTTGTCAAGATGAGAGTGAAGACTTAGGAAAGTCTATATTATTTAGATCGAGTCTCTGTAATTTTCCTATTTCTTGAGTTTGATAGATTGAAGGAAGTTGAATGTTATTGTATTTTAAATACTGATTATCAATAAAATAAGTTGGAGTTTGATTAAAATCATGTGCAATTGCATTTATGTGTGTGATTGTCTCGCGCTCTGATCATTCTTGCTTGCAAGAGGCTTACCATGCCGGCTATTCACATTTCTCGAGCGAGTCTTCTGCTGTCATAAAGGCTCGGGGCGTCACAATTAAGTTGGTATCAGAGTCTAAGTCTCAGGACTTAGAGAAAAGAGTCATGTCATAGGATAAGTCCAAGGTTTAAGGACCCCTACCTATGAACTAAGGAAGAAATTTCCACACCCATGTGAGAATTGGGTAGAACCCGGGATAAAATAGTTAATTAGTTTTAAGATTGATTTTCCTTCCAATTTCACAAGAAATAACAAGTTGTTATTTTTCTCTCAGGTGCCCTATTATTACCATGGCTCATCACGTAGATTGGAATGGTATGTAACAAACTGTTACTGGCCTTACACAGGCATTACAAACCATGGCGCAAGCTGGCGCAGGAGCAAGGGCTGGTTATTATAGAAGATTCATTAAAGATTTTTCAAAGATTGCAGTTCTTTTAACTACACTCATGAGAAAAGAAAACCCTTTTGTCTGGTCCGAGGAATGTGAGAAGAGTTTCCAAGCTCTTAAGAATCATCTTACTACAGCTCCTATTCTATCACTACCGGTAGAAGGTGGTGGATTCGAAGTATATACGGATACATCAGGTATTGGCTTAGGGTGTGTCCACATGCAAAATGGAAAAGTAATTTGTTATTCTTCAAGACAATTGAAACGTCACGAGGAAAACTATCCTGTGCATGATTTGGAATTAGCAGCTGTCATTTTCGCCTTGAAAATTTGGCGCCATTATCTCTATGGAGAAAAGTTTACGGTCTACTCGGACCACAAAAGCTTGAAGTACTTATTTTCTCAAAAAGAGCTAAATATGAGACAGAGGAGATTGTTAGAATATCTCAAAGACTTTGATTTTGCTATTCAATATCATCCTGGCAAGGCTAATGCTATTGCGGATGCACTCAGCAGAAAGCCAATGGGTATGCTATCAAGTCTCATGATTAGTATGACTAATCTTATTCCTCAATTTGCTCAGTTGAACTTAGATATTGACAAGAAGGAGGATTGTTTCCTAGCTACTATTCAAGCTCAACCTACATTAATAGAAGATCTGGTCAAGCTGCAAAATGATGATCCTATATTATTGGAGATCAAGGCCAATGTTGAACAAAGGCCGGATTTTTCTATTAAAGACGGAAGATTGCTATTTAAAGACCGAGTATGTGTACCGGATCATGAGGATATGAAGAAATTGATTCTAGAAGAAGCACATAAATCCAGGTATACCATTCACCTAGATGGTACAAAAATGTATCAGGATCTTAGAAGAAAAATCTGGTGGCCCAACATGAAGAGGGAAATAGCGGATTTCGTGTCTCGTTGTCTCACTTGTCAACAAGTAAAGGCAGAGCATTTTAGACCCCCAGGTAAACTACATCCCTTGAATATTCCCGAATGGAAGTGGGAGAGTATAGGGATGGATTTCATTATGGGGTTACCTAAGACAAGAGGTGGACACGATGGTATATGGGTAATCATAAACTGATTAACTAAATCTGCACATTTCATACCAATCAAAAGTCGATGGTCTGTGGATATCCTGGCAGCATTATACATAAGGGAAATTGTTAAATTACATGGTGTCCCGGTCACTATTATATCTGATAGAGATCCTCGATTCACATCACAGTTTTGGAAGGGTCTACAACATTCACTAGGGACTAGATTGAATTTTAGCATAGCCTTTCATCCACAAACTGATGGTCAGACAGAAAGAACGAATCAAGAGGTAGAAGACATGCTCAGGGCTTGTGTTATTATTTTTGGAGGTAGTTGGCATGATCACTTGCCTCTAGTAGAATTTGCATATAACAACAGTTATCAGGCCAGCATACAAATGGCACCTTTTGAAGCTCTATATAGAAAAAGTTGTCGATCACCAATATGTTGGAGTGAAATAGAGGAAAGACAATTCCTAGGCCCCGATATTATCAGAGATTCTACAGAGAAGATCAAGCTTATTCAAGAGAGAATAAAGATGGCACAAGATAGGTAGAAATCTTATGCTGATAATCGAAGACGCGACTTGGAATTTCAAGTAGGAGACCATGTGTATCTAAAGGTTTCTCCAGGTCGTGGTATTCGGAGATTTGGCATTAAGGGCAAACTAACTCCAAGCTTCATTGGCTCGTTTGAAATTCTTGAAAGGGTCGGTGAAGTGGCTTATAGACTGGCTTTACCTCCATAATTAGCAGGGGTTCATGACGTATTTCACGTCTCTATGCTGAAGAAATATGTATATGATCCTGACCATATTATCACTTATGACAATCTGGAGATTCAGAAGGATATGACGTACGAGCAAACGCCAATAAATATTTTGGAACGGGAAGTGCGTCAACTAAGAAATAAAGTTATTCCTATGGTCAAGATTTAATGGAAGAAAACATGACCATATGAAGCAACATGGGAAACCGAAGTAACCATGCGGAAAAGATTCCCAGAATTATTTTAAACTGTAAGTACACTCTCCATAATCCATGTATTGAATTTGGGGACCAAATTCTCTTTAGTGGGGGAGGGTGTAAGGCCCAGAATTTTATAAATTATTTTTAGTATATTTAATTATTTTCTGGGAATTTTAAAGACCCAAAATGGATTAATAAATGAATATTAGATTAAATAAGTCATTATGAAGCCCAATTTATGATAAATAATTAACCTAGCCAATTTAAATAAAATCCAAAATGTTTAAGGACTAAGCCCATTAAGTTTGGCCCATAGTCTAGAAGGTTATTTAGCCTATTTACGTATTTTAAGGATAAAATACCATTTTATGGATAATAATATGGATAATTAACAAAAGAGTTTGATTTATGTTAAACTCTTTGCACGTTGGATGTAGCGGTCTATCGTGCGATCGCCACAGCCATGTAACGCACCAGTCTTGATGTGTTACATCCTATCAGTTCCGTGAATAGAAGAACGAGCAAAAAGACTGGAACTTTGGGATCATATCTGCAGGAGATCAACTTGGGAGAGCTTATAACATTACTAAGGACTCTTAGGGATTAGGTTCTGGTAAATTAAGGACTCTAGAATCGATCTAATCCTCGAACCCTAGCCAAAACCCTATAAATAGGACATAGTTCTGAACTGAGCGACCCTTACTTTTGGCTCGTGAAGAATCAAGGTAATGAGTCATAATTTCGGGTAAGTTCTTTAGAAGATTTTGTTTAGTATACTTTAGACTAATAGTTCTCAAAATTTCGTGTTAGGAGATCAACCAACCATGGAGATAGAAGCTTCCAAAGTCGCTGATTCAGTCATAGCAACCCAGGAAACTGAACGCAAGACCCCTGAAGATCAAGAGATTAAGACATCTAAACGAGGTAATTAGAGTCCAATCTTTTGGAACTTTTTGTTCACCTTAGTTTCAGCTTCTTTCCCTCAAAATTTCACGTCCTTAGGTCAAGAGATTGGAGAGATAGAGTGACGTGAAGTTACTAAAAAACCTCAGGAAGGGAAGAACTAGGGCGTGTCTTGCAGTCCCAAATTGGAAGATTAAAGCTCATTTAAAAGGTAGGTTATCTCATGATTGGCAAAAACATCTTGTTAGGGATAAAAGCCCTCTGATTGTGCTTGATTTCATGCATTATAGACTAAGAATTTCATGTTTTAATAGTTCTATACATTCATTCATCTCTTAGCCCTAAATGGAAAATAAATGATATTATCTTGTCTATTCACTAAAACCCATGCATATAGTTGGCCTATACTTCGTTTATCATGTCTGGAATAGTTGTAGTATTTTGATTTCCAGGCATGTTATGTTTTCATAAACCTTTACTTTATTTTACTGCCAGTAGACGATCTGACGCATCAAGATAAGACCGTCACAATGATCTAACGGCCTTACGATAAGTCATCACACCCTCTGTTGCATTTGAATTATTCTGTTATCTCTGACGCACCATAATAGAAGCGTTACACTATTGTAACGGCCCCTCGATAAACCGCCACAAGACTGTAACGCGCCTATCCTAGACCGTCAGAGTAACTGTAGACAGAATTGAAGAACAGTCACATTAACTTATAAATATGCTTAGTTATCTAAGTTTTGACCTCTTAATATGAGTTTAAATTTATTAATTGGTTCATGATAAGTATCGCATGTTAAAGGCATCTTCAATTATTTAAAGGATATGTTAATTTCATGCCAAAACACTATAGTTTGTATTAACTCCATGATTTTAAATGATGTATTGACGAAGTTTTATCATGATTTCCTATTGTTACACATTCTCTCTATCAATATAGTCATTTCTTTAAGTACATGGCACATATTCCGGTATGTTATCTATTAGTTCACACTTTACACTATAGGAATATTATTCTTGGACATGAGGACCTCTCTATTGGATATTCCTTCCAATGGACTAAGAAATCTTGTTTCAAGGCCTCCGTAATTCTCTGCGAGCCTGGGATTCCCACTAGGACGCCGAGTTGGTTGTACCATTAAAGCCCATTTAGTAGATTACACTATCGATGTTTCTGGTTCTAGCAATGTAACGGATCTATACTAGACCGTCAAGAGCATATAACGGCCCAATATACGACCGTCACATTTCACTAGTCTATTTTCTTATTTCTGGAATCATACTAATGTAACGGCTGAATATTGGAGCGTCACATCATGTAACGGCCCAGTCCTTGACCGTCACATTGTTTGAGTGCTTAACCTGAGGTTTGACCCAAGGGTTGATGTTCCAAAGTTTCTAGATGGATTATTGATGATCTAGAACTTGCCATATTATCCAAAGAGGCTAAATATAATGAAATAAAAGTCAATGGAATGTACCGTTATGTTGTCGATTCATCTCCCTAAGCATAACCTTGTTTAAAGTCATTCTTGGTCTCTCATGTTCTTAAATTGAAGCATTCATTCATTGAATTATTACTACCATGAGCTTATTGAATTATACATTCTTGGCCATACTTTATTATTACATGCGTGGAAGTAGCTTGATTTATTCTTAAAGATGCGATCGAGCACTGATTGTGTTCAAGGGCTCTATGCTAGTCCCCTCGGCTGATTGCCAGAAACATACTATTATAAACCATGGGGTATGATGCTACTGGCGTCGCATTGCGCTGGGAGTACTTTGTCTATAAATAAGTGAAGATCCACGATACGGCATGACATGACTTTCTTGCTTGATATTCCACAGAAATTCACGAAGTACTTGCTCATAAGCAAAATATACTGGAGTGATGATTTTGTGGCATTGCTAGTACATTCTCGATGCATTCTTGTTCATGAAAGGCCAATAACATGTTCTTGTTACATTCTTGCTAGTTCAATCTTGCTCTCATTCTATCTTAAACGATCATCTTCGTTACTTTGGGTATTCGCATGATTGATCACATTCGCATGATTTTACCTTATTCCTTTAGAGCTAAAATGTTAATTACTTTAATGATGCCTTCATGTTGACGCGAAGATACCTATTGGGCAAGTGTGCTCATTACCTATTTTCAATCTTTTCAGGAGATGGAAGTGATTCGAATTCGGATTCGGGCTATACAAGTAGCGGGTCCGAGAACGAATGAAAGTGTTGTCAAGATGAGAGTGAAGATTTAGGAAAGTCTATATTATTTAGATCGAGTCTCTGTAATTTTCCTATTTCTTGAGTTTGATAGATTGAAGGAAGTTGAATGTTATTGTATTTTGAATACTGATTATCAATAAAATAAGTTGGAGTTTGATTAAAATCATGTGCAATTACATTTATGTGTGTGATTGTCTCGCGCTCTGATCATTCTTGCTTGCAAGAGACTTACCATGCCGATTGTTCACGTTTCTCGAGCGAGTCTTTCGCTGTCATAAAGGCTCGGGGCGTGACATCCAGAGTTATTCTAATTATAAGTACATTGCACCTTCCTATTCCTGCATAGTATAGTTGAATTTGGGGACCAAATTCTTTTAAGTGGGGGAGGGTGTAGCACCCCTGATAAAAGTCATTGAGTAAATTTAAAACTTCTTCCTAGAAGAAATCATACTTGAAGGCGTTACATAAAGAACCCAACCTCATGAGGACTATAATATAAATATACAAGCCAACCTTACTTTATGCCATAAAAGAATCATGAGGGTTTTATGTGAAGAATTAAACCTTAGGGGGACTAGGATGCAAATGTGCAATCCAACTTTATGCACATGGGTGGTAAGAATCTTACATGGAATGTCTTGTACAAAGAAACAAACCATGAGAGAGTTATTATATAAATGTATAAGACAAACTTTAACACATGGGCCATGGGTTGTACGTAAGTGGATTCCACCTATTCCAACTTCCAAATTGAAGACCCCTCACCTGGGCGCCAATTTCAATATTGAAGACCATGCATGGAGGCGCCATTTTCAATATGACCCCATTCCATTATAATATTAATATATATATGTACATCTTGAATGCTAACATGTGAATGTGGCAGAATGGTCTAAAAATTAATGCCCTCTTGCAAGGGCGTCATTCTCATGAATAATGCCACCTAGACTAATGATGCCCTCATGCAAGGCGTCATTTACGTGAATAGTACCACCTAGATTAATGAACGACCCCTTACAAGGGTGTCATTTAAACCTATGTTTCTAGAAGGTTGAGACACGAACAACCTCATTTTAGCTGGCAAACCCCATGCCTACTCAGCCGGACCCGCAAGGCAATAACCAATGCTTTGCAAATCCCTATAACTAATCCCCTACAAAGCACTGTCAGAGGCTACTGCCATCTTTCAGTTCTTGCAGAAGGGAATATTTCCCTTCATTCCTCGGAAAGCGTGAAGTCTACGTCATGCTGTGGCGGCGGGGAACGTGTGGCTTCATCCTGTCATCTTTCCTTATAATCACACATCAAAAAGGTAGGTGTTCTCAAATCCTTGCCTAACTAGTAGTTAAATAGGTTAACTTATGCATGCTTAGAGTTATATTAACTCATCATCCATGCTATATATATATATATATTACCTGGCTTTATCGTGATCAAGAAAAAATACCATGCTATACATATTTATAATAGTTTGTTACACCTGTCGCATATGATTCTATACATACTATTACCATGATCTTTATGAGTTTAAACTTAGTTATTAGCATGATTTCATGAGTTTTTGAACATATTTTATAATACTAGTTTTACAGTCTTAATAACCATGTTTTAAACCTTAATATATAACCTCTGTTACACAGAATACGTTCATGTTTTATGTTGGATCCCGTAGTGCAGGAACGCGGATCTAGAGGGGGGGTGAATAAATCCTTCTAGTAAAAACTATGTCCAATTAAAAACATAAACTAGCACACAGTGGAATTAACAAGATTGATAAGATTGAGGAATTTAATCTAAACAGATTTAAACTTAATTCACTTAATCTCACCGAGCTAACACGATTGCATAAACAGATAAGATAGTGAATCACACAATCACAAAGATCAAACCACAAGACTCGAGAATTTTTAAGGTGATCCGGGACCACGACGGGCTCCCTACGTCCGCCCCTCACCAAACCGGTGAGGCTTCACTACACGCTACAAAAAGTAGCAACACGGGGATGAACCCCAACACCACACACGCTACTTCTGCAGCAAACCACACACGAGGCCTTGCCTCAAACTGCTGCCACAGTAGCACGCACACACACACACACACACAACGTTGGGGAATACACCCCGCACTAAATACCTTACACGGAGGCACAACTCCATCCACACACACGTAGGGCAATGCCTACACAACCACACGGGAGAAAACTCCCAACCACACACGCGGATATACTCCGCACAAATCGACACTCACACGTCAACACAAACACTCGTAGAACCCTTTTTCCGAACACCCACACAAAGTATTCTTGTATATGAAATGAAGACAAATATATGCTATGAACTCCCAAAACAAATTCTATAGATGGAGACAAGAAAGATGCATCAAGTATAAGGCTCCCTCTTCTTTAACAAAATCTGTTTCTCCTTGGCTCGTTGACGGATGATCATGATTTTGACATCATCTTCTTCCTCTCCTCGAGACGCTCCTCTTTTCCTTCTTCCACTAGCTCCAGATCCTCACGGTGGTAGATCATATCCTCCTTGCAAGAGCTTCACCTTGTTTTCCACCTTTTCTTCACCTATAGGAAAGAATATATGAGCATTAGAAATGCTGTATCATAAAAATCGCAGCTCATGTATATATGTAAGAGAGAGTGGACAAAAGACACATGAAGCCAAGTTCAAAGAGATGATGTTTGTAGCAAATATCTAAAACAGAACTAAGAGCAACTAGAGAACTAAAAGCAAAACAGATTTTTCAGTGGATAGAGCTCCTCCTTTTATTTCATCGAATAGGCTTAAGCTTTTCTGCAGGATGAAGAATGTTCTTGAAGGAAGATGATCGATTCTTGCACGGACAAGGGTTGTATCTTGATTTTCCACGTAACTTCCAGTAGATGGTCATTTTGAGACTTGAAACCTCCTTCTTCCCTTCACATACAAGCTTAGAACAACGTGGAAGGAGCCCTTGGAGCAACTGTTGCGACCCTGCACACACAAGAGTTAGAACCACAGAAAATATTTCAGATCTCAACACTTGATTAGGGTTTGCGACCCAAGAGATGGTTTTATATTTAGAATGGTCAAGGAACACTCCAGGGACCAGATCCATGAATTAGGGAGAGATTTAGGGCAGTTGGAACGGATTGGTTGGACTTTCGAAGCAAGGACATAAAAGTTGTCTTTCACGGCTCTGCATAGGTGTCGACACCTTGTACATTCCAGAACATAAAAACCCAAAATAGAAGATCTGGACACTAGGTGTCGACACTTGGTGTTCTGGCTTGCTGCCAGAACCAGGTTCAGGTAGGTGTCGACACCTGGTGTCGACACCTCCTGGGCTTGGATTCTAAAAAAAAAAGAGTTCTGGATGCAAGTGTCGACTCCTGGTGTCGACACCTGGTGTCGACACTTGCACCTGCAAAAAGCCCAGAGACCCATTAAGCTAAAGATGAAAGCTCCAACTTCACCGTGAGTTTTGGGATGATGAAAGAAGGTTGTGAGGAGTTCTTCCAACCTGCAAAACATAAAGAGAGAATTAGTTTTGCTTCAATGTTAATCTCACAAACCAACCCATTTCATTTCACCTTCTTTTGTAGAACCATGATGACTTGTGAACTCATAACCATGTGGAATTGTATCCAAGTTGTTTCCATTACCATTCAAGATGAAAAATGATGAGATATCTTGCATGTCAAACATATATCAGTATTTACCTCATCGATTTACCTGAATTCACCATTGATCATTAATTCCTTGTTTATTTGTTGAATCGACCATAAAAGGAGTCATGGAGTTCCAAATATCATTCATCATTGCATGATAGAATAAATTTGGAATCTAAAGAGTAAGGAACTAAGCTACTCAAAAACCCCATGAATGATATGTATGAAGGCACTTGAGAACCCATTTTCTCAACTCAAGATTAGAGGAGTATCACCATGGATTCCAATATAAATTCTTACCTTGGATCCATGACATTGTGGACAATATTAACCTACCCTTTCTGGGAATTCAAAAGCAAGTTAATATTAAACCAATGAATTTGAAGATCTCAACTTCAACCCAGTTCTCCCACAAACCATTTGAAAGCATTTAAACCATGCATTCATGATATAAGGAAACATGATCAGAATTAATAAGAAACATCATTCATGCATTCATGATATGCAAGAGCCAGAGAAAATCTTCAACAGAGCATGGAAATGAAATGGCTATGCATTTACACAACACAAAGCCATGCAATCAATTTCATATCTAAAAGGACTCAAGGACTCATGAACCTTCCAAAGACTCATGAGCAGCATGCAAGAGTCAGCATCAAACATATATGCATGAAGAGCCAGTGCTATACATGAAGAGCCAGTGCTTCACAACTTGGTAGAGCAACCTACAAGGTAAGATAGTAACATGTGAGTTCATGAAGCAGCATCAAACATTTTCCATTTCTATTCATAACATAATATATTGTAATCATCAAAACCATAAGCAAAGACAAAGAGGGAGTGCATGAACCCAACAATCTCTCCCTTTTTGATGATGACAATATATTGTGGCCATTCGGCCATCCAACTTTCTCTCCCCCTTTGACATTATCAAAAATGGGGGACAAGAGAAACAACCAAGTATGCAAATGCTCACAAGTTGCATCAATTGGAAATGGTGTATGGCATGAACAAGAATGAGCAAGCAAACAAGCACTCAAACACCCATAGTAAGGTATTGACTCACGCAAGTCCCTAGGACTTAAGCAGATAAGATCACATGCAAAGCTCCCCCTTTGACATTGACACATCAGATGATTGGCTTTGATTTTCAAATTTTTAGATTTTTAGTTTTCTTGTGAAATGCATGAATCAAGATGTATGAAAATGATGACACATGAAATGCATACAATGTAATCAAGCAGATATCTACAGATACATGCAACATAACTCCCCCATTTTATTTAGAATGAGGGGATAGGTGTAGGAAAAGTGCAAGTGAGTCATTAAGATTAGAGTTCTCATGAATACACCTACAGGAGTGTGCAGATAGATAGGAGAAGACGTACAACAGGTCATGCAGTTAATCAAATTTTCAAAATACATATCAAATCAAATTACCATATGCAAGTGAGTAACATGAGTATGAAGTTTAGCCATATGGATAATCAGGTTTTCAATTAAACACAATAGTAACTGTACAGACTGCATTTCAATCTAGAGAACAGCGTATTGGAGGCTTCGCTCTGTCTCATCAAATTTATCATCAAAAATTTTCACACTGACAATCTGAATTTTTCTAAGGATGATCAGGTTCAAATAATTCTTTTTTGCTCGAGGAGACACATGGAGCTCATGCCAGAATCCCCGGTTACTCAGAATACTGAACCATTTCACCTCATTTTGAATAAAGATACTTTAGTCAACACTTTTCAGAAATGAATCACATCACGTCTCAGGTGACATGTGCCCAATTTACTCAGTAAAACAAAGCATTGCTCTGCCTTTCATAACAACCATTTTTTTATGCGGAGGCAGGTAGCTTTTTTCTCAACTGTCTCTTATCATCCATGCAGCAAGTTGAATTACTTTAGAGTGTCGAAATAAAATTCTCATATCCTTATGAATAACACTCAATTTCACATTATAGTGCATGAAGTGTACGAATTTGATTTAACATGTATGGAGAAAATTTAACTTAAAACAGGATAGTGTAGCTCCCCCTATGTAAATGCAATAAGCATGAAATGCTCCCCCTGAGAGTTTGACATGAATCACACTTGTTAAGACTCAGATGCAACATTATTTATCAATGGAGTATATGGTCTTAGAAGTTTCAAGGAAGGGGTTGAATAGCATATAATAACATGCAAGCATACGATGAGAGTATATGCAATATGCAATACAAAATGAAAAGGTATGCAATCTCAGTTCTTGAAATGTTGGCTCCAAAGATATGATACCACTGTTGGAAGTATCTATTTTGACATGTATGCAACATGGAATGTTCAAAATATGCACTACATGCATGCTGAAAATGTCAACTATGCAACAAGACACACGATGAGCTTCATCTTACAAAAGTACTATGTGAATGATATGTAGAAAGTGATATGCAATCACATATGACATCGGGGGTTTAGTAAACACATGGGCATTGAATAGCAATTTCAAATTCACTGTCTGATACCAAGACCAAAGAGCTTCAAATAAACACTTTATTTTCTCACCTTTACATTGAGTTACCTTTATTGACATCCTCAAATTCTTCACTTTATTCCGCTTGCTGTAATCTTCATCAACAAGCTCCAAATCTTAATGGAAGTAGATCAAATCTGGTGTTGAAGTCTTCTTGAGCTCCTTTCTTTCTCTCCTGCAATGAATTCTTATCATGATTTCAAGGGTTGATGGTCATAATCAAACCTGCACTGTAAAGAGCTCAGTTCATGTCAATATTAAGCCAATGCATATGAAGAAACTAACTTTTAGGCTTTTCATCACATATGACTCTCTTTCTTAACCTGCAGTATCAGAAACTCAATTTCATATCAATCTTAATTCAATACAAGTGAGAAGGCCAAATTTAGTGCTTTTCTTCCACAAGACAATCTCCTATGAGCTGCAAGTATGTATGATGAGTTGCAACTATCAATGCAAGTGATTCAGAACATTTCTAAAGTTTACATTCAAGTCTGATTCACTCAAGCTGACATGAGTTCAAAGTTCAGTTCAGAAATTACAAGTTTAGCCTAATTGTGTAAAGAGTCAACACTAAACACATGAAGAACCCAGGTCTGTCCATGTGTAGTACAGGTCAATGCACATGAAGAACCAAGTCTAAGCACAAGTGTAGACAAGGTTGATGCATAGAAAACACACAAGACAGCCTCTTCAAACCTGCATATTAGAGACTTAAATTCCAGCAGCATAAACTGAGAATTCACACAATCAATGTGCACAAACATGAACAACCAACTTACAAATCAGTGTCAATTCAAGGACAAACCCATGTTAACCAAGACATCACACCAGAACTGGCCAAGTCGACTTTAAGCCTTCCTCTTAGCCTCAAGACAATCCTACAACAAGAGTTCTCATTCAATAGTTTTGGGTACCCAAACCTTCTTGGGTCCCAGATGGTTAGTTGCACCTCTAGTGGGTGCCTTCCACAGTCTTTGGGCATGCATATCATCAAAATGCATTAAGGGGCAATCATGCATGGTATGCCCAAACTCACCACAATAATGACAATAACCAAAAGACTTCAGATTTTTCTTGTTAGAATGAGCATGGAATTTCTGTGGGTTTGTAGAGTTGTTATCATTTTTCAAACTAAAGTAATTATTCATCCTGTGACCGAACCTTCCACAATGAAAATAGTTCAATGGAGCAAATCTTTCAAAAGTCTTCTTGCATGAACATGAAAGTTATCAAAAGTTCTTTTTTTATTCAAAAACTTTCTTGGCTTTGTGAAGCCATTCATTTTGTTGCATACTTCTAGATCTTCAGATTTCATCAAAGGGCAATCATGCATCATATGACCAAGTTCACCACAATAAAAATATGAGATTTTCTTTGTGGATGCATGTCTGTGTGCAACATGATTTTTCTTGGCATTCATCGTGACGCCAACAACATTTTTAGCATTTTGATGCAGGTTTTGTTTCTTTTTCAGATTTTCATTTGATCTCTTTGTTGTTTGAGGAGTAGATTGATTTGGAGATCCATTTGATGTGCTGGCTATGTTTGAATTATGGACAAATGATGTATAGACTTTATTTTCAAAATTCTTTTTGTTCACAGGATTATAGCCCAGCCCCTCTCTTTAGAAATTCACCTTAGTCCCCAATATCTTGTTCAAATTTTAGACAAGGATGCATTCAAGTCAACAATTTCAAATTCAAGGGATGCAATGTGTAATTCATAGTTAGCTATTTCTTGTTCAAGCACATGCATTTTATCAGATTCATCAACAATCACAGATTTTTCTTTTTCAAGATTTTTAAGATTTTTTAATCTACTTTCAAGCAGGGTGATCTGAATTAGCATCGCACTATTCTCCTTTTTAAGTTCTTCATTTTCATTTGTAAGTTTATCATTCATAATCAATTCATTGCAAATATCCTGATCAATTGAGTTTGATTCCATTTTGTTTCTTAGATCTTTTTCAGTTTTCTCCAATTGATCGATTTTGTTCTTGAGGGCAACATTTTCATTTCTCAAACAAGCAATGGTTTCTTTGTGACATTCAACATCATGTTCTAAAAGTTCATTAAAGTTATCAAGCTCAGAGCATTTATCACAAGATCCATTTTCATGGAGCATATTTTCAGATTTCTTTTTCAATTTTCTGTTTTCCGACTTGACTTTCTTATATTATTTTTCCAACTCATCATAAGCATCAACAAGATTATCAAGAGTAAATTCTTCAGAATCAGAATTTACATCTTCTACATTTTTGTCGCTTTATTGATCAACATCATCGGCCATGAGACATTCTTATCTTTCCTTCTCTTGAGCTTTGATTAACCGGTCCATAAGCTCCTTTGCCGTCCTACACGAAGATACAAATGGAAACTTGTTAGTACTTACAGAAGCTTTTAATAAACTAAAAGCAGTAACATTATCATGATGCATCATTTTATCCTGATTAGACCACTTGGTCTCATCTAGAGGTAATATGTGTGGACCATGATAACTCAATTTCCAAAGACTAGGATTAATAGAATTGATCACCACACACAGTTTGCCTAGCCATAAATTAAAATTCGAACCAGTGAAAATTGGCAAACAATTCATTGAGATATGTTTAGCAGAAAAATTCATGATTGTAGAATGCACTAGGACCACTCTGTAGATCGCAAGATCTAGGGACAACAGAGCCTCGCTCTGATACCAATTGTCGGGTCCCGTAGTGCAGGAACATGGATCTAGAGGGGGGGTGAATAAATCCTTCTAGTAAAAACTATGTCCAATTAAAAACACAAACTAGTACACAGCGGAATTAACAAGATTGATAAGATTGAGAAATTTAATCTAAACAGATTTAAACTTAATTCACTCAATCTCACTGAGCTCACACAATTGCATAAACAGATAAGATAGTGAATCACACAATCACAAAGATCAAATCACAAGACACGGGAATTTTTAAGGTGGTTCGGGACCACGATGGGCTCCCTACGTCCACCCCTCACCAAACCAGTGAGGCTTCACAACACACTACAAAAAGTAGCAACACGGGGACGAACCCCAACACCATACACGCTGCTTCTGCAGCAAACCACACACGATGCCTTGCCTGAAATGCTGCCACAGCAGCACGCACACACACACACAACGTTGGGGAACACACCCCGCAATAATACCTCACACGAAGACACAACTCCGTCCACACACACGTAGGGCAATGCCTATACAACCACACGGGAGAAAACTCCCAACCACACACGCAGATATACTCCGCACAAATCGACACACACACGTCAACACAAACACTCGGAGAACCCTTTCTCCGAACACCCACACAAAGTATTCTTGTATATGAAATGAAGACAAATATATGCTATGAACTCCCAAAATAAATTCTATAGATGGAGACTAGAAAGATGCATCAAGTATAAGGCTCCCCCTTCTTTAACAAAATCTGTTTCTCCTTGGCTCGTTGACGGATGATCATGATTTTGACATCATCTTCTTCTTCTCCTCGAGACGCTCCTCTTTTCCTTCTTCCACTAGCTCCAGATCCTCACGGTGGTAGATCATATCCTCCTTGCAAGAGCTTCACCTTGTTTTCCACCTTTTCTTCACCTATAGGAAAGAATATATGAGCATTAGAAATGTTGTATCACAAAAATCGCAGCTCATGTATATATGTAAGAGAGAGTGGACAAAAGACACATGAAGCCAAGTTCAAAGAGATAATGTTTGTAGCAAATATCTAAAACAGAACTAAGAGCAACTAGAGAACTAAAAGCAAAACGGATTTTTCAGTGGATAGAGCTCCCCCTTTTATTTCATCGAATAGGCTTAAACTTTTCTGTAGGATGAAGAACGTTCTTGAAGGAAGATGATCGATTCTTGCACGAATAAGGGTTGTATCTTGATTTTCCACGCAGCTTCCAGTAGATGGTCATTTTGAGACTTGAAACATCCTTCTTCCCTTCACATACAAGCTTAGAACAACGTGGAAGGAGCCCTTGCAGCAATTGTTGCGACCCTGCACACACAAGAGTTAGAACCACAGAAAATATTTCAGATCTCAACACTTGATTAGGGTTTACAACCCAAGAGATGGTTTTATATATTTAGAACGGTCAAGGAATAATCCAGGGACCAGATCCATGAATTAGGGAGAGATTTAGGGCAGTTGGAACAGATTGGTTGGACTTTCGAAGTAAGGACATAAAAGTCATCTTTCACGACTCTGTAAATTCCAGAACACAAAAACCCAAAACAGAAGATCTGGACACACAAAAACCTAAAACAGAAGATCTGGACACTAGGTGTCGACACCAGGTGTCGACACCTGGTGTTCTGGCTTGCTGCCAGAACCAGGTTCAGGTAGGTGTCGACACCTGGTGTCGACACCTCCTGGGCTTGGCTTCTGAAAAAAAAAATAGTTCTGGATGCAGGTGTCGACACCTGGTGTCGACACTTGCACCTGCAAAAAGCCCAGAGACCCATTAAGCTAAAGATGAAAGCTCCAACTTCACCATGAGTTTTGGGATGATGAAAGAAGTTTGTGAGGAGTTCTTCCAACTTGCAAAACATAAAGAGAAAATTAGTTTTGCTTCAATGTTAATCTCACAAACCAACCCATTTCATTTCACCTTCTTTTGTAGAACCATGATGACTTGTGAACTCATAACCATGTGGAATTGTATCCAAGTTGTTTCCATTACCATTCAAGAAGAAAAATGATGAGATATCTTGCATGTCAAACATATATCAGTATTTACCTCATCGATTTACCTGAATTCACCATTGATCATTAATTCCTTGTTTATTTGTTGAATCGACCGTACAAGGAGTCATGGAGTTCTAAATATCATTCATCATTGCATGATAGAATAAATTTGGAATCTAAAGAGTAAGGAACTAAGCCACTCAAAAACCCCATGAAAGATATGTATGAAGGCACTTGAGAACCCATTTTCTCAACTCAAGATTAGAGGAGTATCACCATGGATTCCAATATAAATTCTTACCTTGGATCCATGACATTGTGGACAATATTAACCTACCCTTTTGGGAATTCAAAAGCAAGTTAATATTAAACCAATGAATTTGAAGATCTCAACTTCAACCCAGTTCTCCCACAAACCATTTGAAAGCATTTAAACCATGCATTCATGATATAAGGAAACATGATCAGAATTAATAGGAAACATCATTCATGCATTCATGATATGCAAGAGCCAGAGAAAATCTTCAACAGAGCATGGAAATGAAATGGCTATGCATTTACACAACACAAAGCCATGCAATCAATTTCATATCCAAAAGGACTCAATGACTCATGAACCTTCCAAAGACTCATGAGCAGCATGCATGAGTCAGCATCAAACATATATGCATGAAGAGCCAGTGCTATACATGAAGAGCCAGAGCTTCGCAACTTGGTAGAGCAACCTACAAGGTAAGATAGTAACATGTGAGTTCATGAAGCAGCATCAAACATTTTCCATTTCTATTCATAACACAATATATTGTAATCATCAAAACCATAAGCAAAGACAAAGAGGGAGTGCAGGAACCCAACATTTTAAAACCTAGAGGGTCCCAGCTCTCTTGTAAATGGCGCCCCTGACTAGGGTGCCAATTACAGAATTGAAGACCCCTCCTGGGGGCGCCAATTTGACAATTGAAGACCCATGGGGCGCCAATTTTAAAATTGAAGACTCCGCGAGGAGTCGTTAATTAAATGAAGACACCTCACATGTCGTCATTTCTATTTTCCATAATTTCCTGTAACTGATAATTCAACACATTCAAAACGTCATAACTATCGAACTAAAGCACGAAATTTCCACATGAACATGTTTCTGGAATCCTCGCATTTATCTCAACCTGCTCGTATCTTTACTTCCTGATTCGGAGCACGTTTATACTGATGAATAGTAATAACCCACCTGTAAATGGCGCCCCTGACCAGGGCGCCAATTACAGAATTGAAGACTCCGCGAGGAGTCGTCAATTAAATGAAGACATATGCAATGACGTCAATTCCATTTTCTGGAAATTCTAGAAATTAGTAAATCAATGCATTCAAAAATCTATAACTAATAAACTGAACCATGAAAATTTTGCCAGAATATACTTCTGTGACCCTGAGATTTTTCTCCACCTAACCATGTCTTCAGATTCTGATTTGGAGAAACTTTGGAAAAATGAATAGTTGCTTGTATCACAGAATGTACCATTCAGATACGAAGCACAACTCACATGAAAAACAACTCAATTGGTGACCCTACGCAGTGTCATGTGGACGTCAAAAAATGTCGATGATGATCATACGGCATGCATGTCTCGACACTCGAGAGCAAGCCGAAGATGGAAATACCAAATAAACCTCATACCTCACCCGATCAAGATGAGGACTCGCTTGGTGGTCCGCTAACCGTTAAGGAAGCCCCCCGGACGGAAGATACGGCCACAACTATACAGTCGACCGTGCTGAGAGCTGAATCAAAGAAAAGCTGGGAACTCTGGCACAGTCTCGGCATATGCCGGAAGTCACGCAAAGCCCTGGACCGAGCCCCAGAAGCTGCGAACGGAAAATTGTGGAAGCCATGCATCGCAACTAAAACATTCCGGGGACGCCAACGTTCGTATAAATAGCCGCAACTTCGAAAAGAATTCATTCGGTGCTTAAAACGGAGTGGCAAGGCCCTTAATCGGTGCGCCCCCTTGTGTTGCATTAAAACGGCGCGCCCCTCCTTGCTTTGGTTATCCGGCGTGCTCCTGTTGAAGGGGCTATCCCCCTTTGATGCTTAAAACGGCGCCACCCATTTGCACAAGCTAAACCGGCGTGCTAAAATTGAAGGACCCGTCATGCCCATCTTCAAAAGCTTCTTCTTTCAAACATTTAATATGGTGTGGCCCATTTGCAATCTTAATACGGTGCGCCAATTGCACTTGGGTTTAAGCCGGCGCGATCACTGTTCCACCGCGCCGTTTTAACCTCATGCCATCCCATCAAAACTCTGATGCTCTATTTTGTTTAAATGCGGTGCGCAGAGAGCATTCAATGTTCTGAAGCCGTGCCTCCGTCTCCACTCGACAGCACATTAACATCATCGGCGAAGGCATGTCTTCAGACGAAGATCTCCCGACAAACCTGCAACCGTGCCGTCCTTGGAGGAATGACAGTGTATGGCACAAATCGTCGGATGCCAGCATAGAAGCCAACCCTGTTCATCTGGTAGACGAACGCAGTGGCGAGAGCTTTCTTCCATTCGAGAAAGGAAAGGAAACCCCACTATATATATGCCCAGCCTGCTCCCTGGAGATCCACCCCCCGGCTGGCCATCCTAAAGGAGAAGGGGGTGCTCTCGGCTGTGTGCAGTGAAGAGAAGAAGAAAAAGGGAGAAGAAGCTCGGTCCACCCACGCCGGCAAGGTGAAGAGAAAGAGAGAGGGTGTGAGTGTGAGAGGTGAGTCAAGGGGGGGGTATGTGTTCATTTTTTTTTTCCTCGTCAGTATCTTCGTCCGCCCCCTTTGCAATGTATTCCACTCCCATCCTGGGGTGAACTCTCCCTGTGTCAACTTCTTCCCCGTTTGTGAGGATGAATAAAAGAAAAGGGCCCTTTTGCAAGCTCTGTGTTTCTCCGTTCCGATCTACACCTCCCTTCTCCCCTCTCTAATCATCCAGGGCCCTTCGAGGCTCGCTTGTCCATAGCATGTCCCTCAAGGGAACCCGCCTACAGATGAACATTCATTGCCCCTGTGGCAAACATTCGCCCCGCCCCGAAGATCATCGCCCGTGAGTCGTGGTCGCTCTCGCAGGCTGGCCCTCGAGCGTTCCACACTCACACCTGGACTAACGGACCGCCGTGAGGCCGTTCCGCATTTTGAGAGTTTACTCGGGAGTAATCCGTGTGTTGACTTTCCTTTTCCTTTGGCAAGCCCCGGTCTGGGGGAGGTGCTGCCGGATTTTCGCCAGGGCCAAGAACATACAAGAACACTTAAGAACAAACGAACAAAGACACCCTCTGTGAATTAACCCCTAAAATCTTGCACAATAAATTCCTCCAAACAAATCACTTAAACCCCCTCATTGCCAATCTAATTTATCAACTGAACGAACAAACCAACCATTAAAATCCACCTACGGGTGAAAGAAAAGAAACACACAGTCAATCCCTGTGAAACAAATCCTCGGGAGAGGCTAATCCGGCGCGGTTACTATTCCACCGCGCCGGTTTAACCCTCCTCTCCAGAACCCCAATCTCCCCATTGAACCTTAAAATGGCGCGCCCCTCTCCCCTTGCATGGCCTTAATACGGTGCACTCCCACTCCTCTATACATCTTAAAATGGCGCGCCCCTCTTCTTGGCCTTAATCCGGCGCGCCCCTCTCTTGGGTCCCTTATCCGGCGCGCCCTATCCTCCCTTGGCATCCTTCTTAAACCGGTGTGCCCCATAAAAGAAAACGTAAATTAGCTAAATAGAAGAAAAGGTTTGAAACTAATGACTAAAACAAAAGAAGGGAACTAAACTAATAAATAAGAATGAAAGAACATGAATCATCCTCATGAGAATAAACAACATAATGAATCACTCTTATAATCAAAATTTTGTCCCGGGGGCGCTGCCCCCTTGACCCCTGCCACCTGACCGTGCAGGTCGATCCGCGTGCGAGGGCGCATGTTGGCGAGTTCGGGCTTCACACTTAGCAATTCACTCCCCGGACTAGGTGCAAAGAGAAAATCAATGATGCCTTGTGGTATCGGACGTGGACCTCGGAACCCCCGACATGGTCATGATCCGAACACATCCCGGGCTAATAGCTCGTTAACTCGACCCGCTTCTACCGGGATTCGATCCCGCACCCGCATTAAACTTGCCGTACCTACGGCAGATATTCATATGGCTTTATCGTCGTCTTCGATGCTTCAAATGCGGACTCTCGTCCGAACAATGAATTGTCCGTTAGTGACCGACATATATATAGGATCTAATCCCGCACTTGCATTAAACTTGCCATACTCTCGGCATACATTTGTACGGGTTTGTTTCCGTCTACACTGTACCTTCAATACGGACCTTCGTCCGAACATAAAGGGGTCCATGAATGACCGACAAAAATCTGGATGGAACGAGGCGGCTCTCGTCCTCCCCGAACCCTATGTGTGGAAATATCAATAAGACTTTCGTGAGTCACGTTTTCACCTCGGGTTCGCCCCAACCATGGTCATTGCCTGACCCACATCCTAGGTGTTGTCCTCCTGGTTTTGATGATGACCACCATGATATGACAGGTTGATGTATTATTTGATAATCTATTATGTGGCAAGTATTTTTGTTGAGAATTACTGCAGGCAATAGTCAGCGTCGACGCCACAAGCTCAAAGGGTCGACGCAGCCTTCAGTTCCTCCAAGTTGAAGCACACTTCATCAAGACTGCGTCGACGCCTCAAGCAAGACAGCGTCGACGCTGTGACTGGATCTCAAGTTGTTTAAGTCACGTGCATACTAACTGTGTCAACGCCACTCGGGTGCAGCGTCGACGCGTTTGCCTCCAGAAGCCCAAGACAGAAATCTATCCTTAAGCTATCTTCACACAGCGTCGACGCACCCAGTCCCAGACAAGTGCTCGGGCAGAAGAACTGGATAAAGTTGGCCAGCCACGTCTGCAAATGAAGTGCACACTTCCTCCGTTAGTCTAGAAGCTTCTCCACACGTGGGCAAATGATTGGGAATCTCGTGGGGCCCAATCCTACGCGGGAAAATGAAAAAGGAGATAGAGAAGTGGATCTCTACTCTATCCGAGGAGTTGAGGAAAAAGGAGAGATGAACGGGGTGAGGCATTCTTCTTCAGGAGAACTAAGAGCAAGGGGATATTCGAAGACTGTCCAGTGCGAAGTTTGCAGTACAGGTTCGTTCTCCTAGTGAAGTAGATCAGATGCTGAAGAACCGTGGAAGCATCAGTCTGATCTAGCCTCAATTATAGAGGAGATCATACTCAGATCGTGATGTTCTTCCCTTCAGGCTACACTCTCTTCTGCTACGCAAGAAGCCTGAAGATTCATTGACCAGCGTCTTCTAAGTTCATTCCTTACTTTGTATTTTTGTTTTTCTTATACATTGTTATATTCGGATTACTGTTCCACTGGGGTTTAGTGGACAGTTTTGTTCTGATCCAGAGTGAGTTCTGAGATCAGAGGGAGAACATACTTCGTGTCTGCAAGCTGTTTGACAGCGGTTCTGTGACAGTGTGTTGCTGTCTTCTGCAGATTGGATCTGCAGGTCAGAGAAGGGTTCTTCTTTGGTTTTAGCATAAGCTGTAAAGCTCAGCGGTGATCCCCACCGGGTTGGTGAGGGGGTGGACGTAGGTCTCGGGATAGAGACCGAACCACCTTAAAACTCCTGTCTCCCGTGGTTTGTGCTTGTGGTTTGATTTCGTGCTTATTGTCTCGGTTAGTGCACTTAGATATAGCGTTTCCCTTCTAGAGTTCACGGAGTGAGGTTATGCCTGTGCTATCACAGAGTGTGCGATCGTTTTATTCTGTTTAAAATTTTAAGTGGTCAATCTATTCACCCCCTCCCCCTCTAGCTTGACAATCCTCTGCTCCCAACAAGTGGTATCAGAGCTCCAGGCTCTCTTGAAGGGTTTAACAGCCTAGAGAGAAGTAATGGAGAGCAAAGGACTCATGCCAGAGGGTTATGCTGTGAATAGACCCCCATTTTTCGATGGGACTAACTATTCCTATTGGAAGAATCGCATGCAAGTTTTTCTCAGGGCCCAGGACTATGAAACATGGAAGGTAGTGAGTAAGGGGCCCTATATAATTGAAGGCGACGAAGAATTATGGGTGAAGGAGCAGGTAAGAAAATCAACCGTCAACTGGCAGGCAATGAACATTATGCAATGCTCCCTGCACCCCAAGGAATTCTCGCGCGTCTCTTCATGTGCGAGTGCAAAAGAAATGTGGGATCGACTCGAGGTAATATACGAGGGTACCTCGGAGGTAAGGGAGACCAAGGCTAACATGTTAATCTCTGAATATGAGTCGTTCCACATGAAACCTGAAGAAAGTATTTCTGAAATGTATGCTCGTTTAACGTTGCTTGTCAATGGTCTCAAAGATCTAGGGAAGGCCTATTCAGATTATGAGCTGGTGAGAAAGATTCTTAGATCCTTGACACCCGTGTGGCACACAAAAGCCACAGTAGTCGAAGAATCTAGGAATCTTCCCAAGACCACTCCTGACGATCTGATAGGTTCCCTTATGGCCTATGAGCTGAATTTGAAAAGATCTGATGAGGAAATAAAGAAGAAGAAACCGCTAGCTCTCAAAGCTGCTCCAAGCTGTAAGGAGAGCTCAGATGAGAGTCTGACCTCTTCATCCGACAGTGATTCAAGTGAGATTGCCATGCTCACAAAGAAATTTCAAAAATTCTTACGAAGGGAAGGTAAAACTGGTCGACTTAGAAGCTATCAAGGTAAAATGAATTCTAAGTTTAAGTCTGACCAATCTAAGAAATATGACAAAGTGGTTTGTTATCAATGCAGGAAATAGGGACATATCAAGTCAGAGTGTCCAGAAAATTCCAAGAAAGCTCACCCCAAGTTCAAAAATAAAAAGCCCAAGGCCATGATCAGTACATGGAGTGATGAAGAAGAAGAAGAGGAGGATAGCACCTCAGAGGAAGAAAAAGAGGTGAAGCTATGCCTAATGGCCAGGGGAGAGGACTCTGCTGAGGTAAATTCTCCATTTGATGAATTTACTTGTAATGACTGGGAAGAAGCTTTCAATGACCTTATGGATAAATATGATGCTGTGAAGAAAGAAAATAAAATGCTTAAAAAGAAGAAAAACCAGGGAAATCAAGAGAACTTGTCAAATGAAAAGGTTAAAGTGCTAGAGGATGAAATTGTTTGTCTGAAGAAAACTCTGAATGAAGAAAATGAATACAAATCTCAATTGATTGAATTGAAAAGAGAAAATGAATTCTTATTAAATACGCACGATGAACTGAAGTTAAGAATGTAGAAACTGGAAAAGGACACCAAAATCGCTGAAGAAAAATACCAAGCCGTAAATGGTGTCAACTTGAAACTTCAGGAAGATTTGAAGAAAGCTAAAGAAGAAAAATTGGACAAACAAGCTTCCCTGGAGAAAATGACTCAAGGCAAACATAATATTGATGCTTTACTGGGAACAAAATGCAATGTTGGCAAGGAAGGACTTGGATATAATCCAAGCAAAAAGAAAGAAATTGGAATTAAGCTGGTGACCTTCGTGTCAAAAGAGAAGAAAGCTGAGGAGAAACAGGTGGCTGAAGTAAAAAATGTTGAAAGAGGCAAAGGGAAACAGATTAAGAAAAATGAAGTGACAAAGGAGAAAGGAAAAGAGAAGATGAATGAAACTCCTAAGGCAAAATCTGCTAAGAACGTAACCAGCTGCAAGCCTATCACTTCATCACCACATAAGGATTCCAGCTCCAGACCCTCCTCTCACCAACATCGTAGTAGAAAGACAGCAAGCACCAAGTCTGGCAAGAGCCAGATGCGTCCACGCAAGGCCAGTAATGTGTCGACGTAGACCGGATTCCAGAGAGTCCATAAGAATAGGAACGACCACATGGGTGGACGCATGCAGGGAAATGCATCGACGCACCCAAACCACCATGGCCAACACTTCAATCAGTCTGGGTGGATGGGCCGACGCACACATCACAATGCGTCCACGCACCCTACATTCTATCATGCACACAGAAGCAACTATGGGTGGGTGAGTCCACGCACTCATTCAGGTAGGTCGACGCATCCCATGTATGCATATCCAATAAGCCAAATGCATTCATTTAGGGCATTCAACCCACACCACCAAGAAACCTATTGGAGTCAAAATAAACGATGGTTCAATAAAGCATCTAAAACAACCTTAAAATCAAATCAGAAACCTGCTGCCTCCTCAACTAAAATCCATCAAAAACCTCAACAAAGACAAATGTGGATTCCTAAGAACCTGCTGAATTACCTGAAGTCATCCAGTGATTCAATGAGACCCAAGTGTGTTTGGGTTCCAAAATCTCTTGTTTGATGATTCATGCAGGAATGCCTTGCGGCCGTGCACAACAGGTGGTATCTTGACAGCGGCTGCTCAAGGCATATGACAGGGGACAAGGCCAAGTTTTGTCTCTTGGTTGAGAAGGATGGAGGCTTTGTCACCTTTGGTGGAAACAATAAAGGTAAAATAGTTGGCAAAGGTAAAGTTGGCAAGAACCCTTCTACCTCCATTGATGATGTTCTTTTAGTAGAGGGTCTAGAGTATAACTTGCTCAATATAAGCCAGCTATGTGATAGGAGTAATAAAGTGCTGTTTGATGCAAATACATGCACCATCTTAGAAGAAAAATCAGAAAAAGTTAAATTTGTTGGAAAAAGGATAAACAACATGTACATGGTAGATTTAGACGATCCTGCTCATAATAATCTTTGCCTTGCTGTAAATAAAACTGAACTAGCTTGGTTGTGGCACCGTAGGCTAGGACATGCTAGCTATAGTGTCTTGCATAAGTTAGCCAAACACAGCATGGTAAATGGCCTGCCTGATGCTTCATTCAAGAAAAATGACAAAATCTGTAATGCATGCACCCAAGGCAAACACACTAGGAAGTCATTTAAGTCCAAGATAGAGAGTCAGTCCACTAAACCTTTTGAACTCATTCATTTGGACTTGTTTGGACCCACTAGAACAGCAAGCATTAGTGGTAATAAATATGGATTTGTTCTAGTGGATGATTTTTCTAGATTTACCTGGGTATTCTTTCTAACTCATAAGAATGATGCATTTGAGGAATTTCAGGCATTCTTCAAGAAAACACAGCAGGATGGTAAGTTTGTCATTTCTTCCATTTTGTCAGATCATGGTGGAGAATTTGACAACTCTGAATTTGAGGATTTCTGCAGAGCAACAGGGCTAAATCACAGGTCTTCTTCCCCAAGAACACCTGAACAAAATGGAGTCGTGGAGAGAAGAAACCGAACCCTTGTGGAGATGGCCAGAACCATGCTGATTGAAGGGCAACTCCCAACGAAGTATTAGGCAGAGGCTGTGAACACTGCATGCTACATTGTAAATCGGGCAATGGTAAGACCTCAGTCCAAAAAGACTCCATATGAAATGCTGAAAGGTAAGAAGCCCTATGTTGCTCATTTTAAAGTTTTCGGTTCAAAATGCTTTGTTCAGAATAATGATAAACGGGCCCTAGATAAGTTTGAACCCAAGAGTGAACCTGCCATCTTCTTAGGATACTCTAGTCACTCTAGGGCATATAGGGTCCTAAATTTGAAAACACAAACGATTGAGGAATCACCTCACATCGTTTTTGATGAGCTAATTGAAAATTCACAAGTTGAATCTTCATGCAGGAACGAGGGTGATGAAGACTTCCTTGACAAGCTGGAGGAGAAAGAAACATTGGAAGGAGATTCAAGGCCAAAAGAAGATGAGCCAGAGTCGAGTAATCAGGGTAATGCAGGTATCAATGGAGGTAACCCTCTAACTAACATTAGGATGTTAAGGGATCACCCCTCATCTAGCATAATTGGCAACTTGCATGAACCTGTTAGGACACGTTCTCAAATTCAAGAATTGGATAACATGGCACTTGTGTCTCAAACTGAACCCAAAAATGTCATGGAAGCCTTAAAAGATCCCAACTGGATAAATGCCATGCATGAAGAGCTCAACCAATTTACAAGAAATGAAGTGTGGCATCTAGTGCCTAGACCCAAGGATCAATCTATAATAGGAACTAAATGGGTTTATAAAAACAAACAAAATGAAAATGGTGTTGTTGTTAGGAATAAAGCTAGACTGGTTGCACAGGGCTACAATCAAGAGTTCGGTATCGACTTCAAAGAGTCCTTTGCACCAGTAGCCAGATTAGAAGCCATTCGGTTGTTGCTTGCATATGCTGTAAGTCATGGAATAAAATTACAACAAATGGATGTAAAAAGTGCTTTCTTAAATGGAATAATAAAAGAAGAAGTATATGTGGAACAACCCCCTGGTTTTGAATGTGCAGAAAATCCTAACCACGTATACAGGTTAGACAAAGCACTGTATGGACTCAAGCAGGCACCTCGAGCCTGGTATGACCGGCTCAGCTCCTTCCTCACTGAAAAAGGATATTCAAGAGGTAAAGTGGACCAGACATTGTTTACAAAGGTAAGGAATTCAGATATCATTCTGGTTCAAATATATGTTGATGACATTGTCTTCGGTTCCACTAAACCCAGTTTGTGTAAGGAGTTTGCTAACTTAATGACTACAGAATTTGAAATGAGCCTCATGGGTGAACTTCAATTTTTCCTAGGTATGCAGATCATTCAAAGCAGGGACGGATGCTTTATTTGTCAGACAAAGTACATCAAGGAGCTACTGAAGAAGTATAAAATGGAAAATCTGAAGGCAATCAGCACTCCCATGTGCACAAACACACCCTTGGATGCAGATTTGAAAGGTACACAAGTTGATGCCAAGACCTATCAAGGTATGATAGGGTCACTTTTATACCTTACTGCATCAAGGCCTGATATTCAATTCTGTGTTTGCATGTGTGCACGTTTTCAAGCTGATCCTAGAGAATCCCACTTAAGTTCTGTCAAGCGTATTTTTAGATACCTTGCTGAACTCAAGACTTAGGGATATGGTATCCTGCATCCTGCTCCTTTGATCTGGTATCATATTCGGATGCAGACTATGCTGGATGTAAATTGGACAGAAAAAGTACTAGTGGCTACTGCCAATTTTTGGGTGAGTGCTTGGTCTCTTGGGCTTCCAAGAAACAACACTCAGTGGCACTATCCACTGCAGAGGCAGAATATGTCGCTGCAGGGAGCTGTGGCACTCAAGTGTTGTGGATCAAACATCAGCTCCAAGATTATCAAACTGATCTTGGAAGTGTCCCAATATTGTGTGATAACACAAGTGCTATAAACCTGGCCAAAAACCCCATCCAGCACTCTAGGACCAAGCACATTGAAATCAGACATCATTTCTTAAGAGATGAGGTCAGTAAAGGGAGTTTCAAGCTTGTTTTTGTAGAATCTGAGCTACAACTAGCTGATATTTTTACCAAGCCTCTCAATAATGAGCGTTTTTCATATCTTAGGAGAGAGCTTGGACTCTGTAATTTACATTCTGAAGCTTGAATTGATTGCATGTTCAAATGTCTGAATGCTCTTTGATTGCCTTTGTCATGATCATTTGATGTCCTGCAATGGTCAAAATGTCCATGTTTGAATAATTCATATACTTAGGGGGAGTATGAATCCTTGTTAGTTTGACTTGTTTTTGTCTGATGCGGTAACGCAGCCTCTAGGATGCGTCCACGCAGCGGTGGAATGCCTCTGATCACTGATAAACAGTCCGAGCAGAATGGCTGAGTGCGTCGACGCTGCAGGTGTTCTGCGTCAACGCTCTACTGGACTCAGATAGCTGTGGTGGTGACTGTGTCCTCACGTCTAGTCCATAGGGTCAACTCATCCATCCTTCTTGCTAGACTTGTTCTTCTTCAAGAGTCTCCTTTGCACCCCATCATGCTTATTTTCTATCTTATCCACCTTCTGCTACCAAGATTTCTTGATGTACTCTTCTTCTATTCCAGAATAAGGGAATTGTCTCAAATGTTAGGGTGAAAAGTAAATTCCTTAAATTCAGGGGGAGCTAAGGGAATAATTTTTAATGAAAACAAGTTTTTTTCTTAGAATAGCTTCACACTACTTACTGATATAAAATGTGTATCCTTCAATGCTTGAACTCAACAGTCCTTGAACCTAAAAGTGATTGAATCTGGAATAAGGACTAAACAAGTTAATATGACTTGGTTCCTATCATCTCTTTATCCCAAATTAATCAAAAGTAGAAGGATCTTTCAATGAATTGGAATTTAATTGGTATTGTTGCTAAAGTTTGTTTAGGTCTAAAAAGAGCTAAAAGATAAAGTGCAACACACATTGTATCTGTAATACGCAGAGCACTGGTAGGCTTTCACTGAGAAACTAGCTCTATGCACCAAAGAAGTGCTAAAGAGCAAGTCATGAGGTGGACTACTATCTCTATCCTTAAATGAAAATTATCCATTTCAGAGTAATGGTGATTCTCAACCGAGAAACTACCTTCCTCACCCATGAAGTGTTGAAAGGCATGTCATGAGGTTGATCACTATCTCTGATTCTAGGCAAAATAGTTGGCTATGCTGAGTAACCGGGGACTCTGGTGCCTGATAAGCATGTGTACTTGTGTCACAAGGCTAGCTATACTTGACTGCTAATGGATGTAATAAATAAAATAAAAATTAAAAATCATGTGTGTTAGTATGAAATCAAAAGGCTCAACAGATCTAATGAACTCATCCTCAATGCTCATTAAATTTCTTTCTACAAAGATTTTTTTCGAAATTGAATAATGCAGGATACAGATGTGAGAAGATCCCCAGTATGAAGCTAGTTTAGAAATTATTCCATTTCTGCACTGTTAATGTTCATTTCTGTGCTTCAAACTTGGAAGAATATCATTATTTTATGTCACTAAATGGTTCGAAGTTAATCTGAGTAAATTTAGTTTTCATGGGAATTTGAACTGAAGCTATTAAAAATCCCTGAATATGAGTGTATTACCTTATGAACCCTGGACTGTAACGATTTTTCCCAAGTTCTGCTCTTTAAGCTGCTTCTTCTCTCTTTCAAACTCTTTGTCTGGCAGAGTCTATTTACACTATGGCGTCGACGCACCCTTGTTCATAAGGTCGACGCATCTGTGCCTTTCCAATGTACACTTGAACATAAGTGTTCACGGCGTCGACGCATTGATCTCCTAGCGTCGACGCATCCACTCTGTCTAGCTTCCTTAGAATATGGCCTGGATCCATTACCCGGTTACCCGATAACCGGATTGGGGGTTTCTCTTTTCACTCTTTTAAACCCCCAACCGAGGAAACAGTCGGCTACCTTCTCGTTCATCCTTCTCAGGCAACTGTTCATCTCCTCCTTCTGAAACACCTCACGGCCATCCTCTTCTCCTCTATCCGTGATGATGGCGCTCACCTACTCCAGGAAAGGAAAGAAGCCTGCTGAGGAACCATCTTCAGCTCCTCCGGCTCCTGAGCTAGCCGCTGAAGCCCAAGCTCTTGAATCACCTACGATGGCTCCTCCTCCTAAATCTTCTTCTCCGTAAAAACGCAAGGACAAGGGGAAGCGTCCACGCAGTCCCTCTCCTCCTTCCAAGAAGAAGAAGGCCCGTTCGTCTTCCAAGCCTTCCTCTCCTCAGAAGAAAGCTTCCTCCAAAAAATCCAAGTCTGGGGTCTCTGTGTCCGCTCCTACTTCCGGTACAGACGAACCCCTGAAAGTTTTAATTCCACGGTATATTCTTGAATCGGACGAAGCTTTTCATGCTGCCTTCCCTGAGATTCGGCCTATTTTGGAGTTTCAAGGCTGGTGGGACTTTGCCACCAAGTATTCCATTTATTATCCTACGTTTGTCAGGGAGTTTTACCACAATCTCTGCCATCAACCCAACCTTGGAATACTAACCAGCTCTATACAGGGTGTTAAGTTTGAGCTCACGGCTCGTCTACTCGCCAGTGTGTGGAAGATTCCTAAGAAGGGGGCTGAACTACACTCGTTTCCTTTGAATGAACATGAAGCATTTGCTGTTTTGACCGGCCAGCCAGAGGACCCTTCAGACATTAAGCAGACCTATTTGTCCAGCTTAAAAGTGAATTAGTTTTCATCTCCTGTTCGTCTACTGCACCATATATGCACATCCATCTTTACCCCACAGAGCAGTGGACGTGAAAGGGTCACTATCATGCAGAGATTTTTATTGTACTACATGTTGAAAGAAATCAAAGTTTCGTTGATTGATGTTATTATTCAGACAATGGGCACTTGTCTGGACAACTCTAGGACTCTACCCAACGCAGCACACCTCACAGCCCTGTTCAGAAAGGTTGGAGTTCCTTTTGGCAATGAGAAGAAATGTGTAGTTCCTAGAGGTAATGTTTACTCCATGTCTTTTGTCCAGAATTTTATGGGAATAAAAATAGAAGATGAAAAGCCAGTCAGAGTGCTGCCTAGTCAACAATCTGATGTAAGGGCAGCTGCCCCTCCTTCTGAGCCTGAACCTGAGTTAGTCAGGACACCTCCTGAGCCAGTTGCTTCTCCTCCACAATGGGCAGGACAGGAGAGAGATGTGGACATTGAGTTCCGAGGTGCAGACCAAGCTCCAGCCAGGTCACCTCCTTCATATGCTGGTGGTGAGCAGGCTTTTCTTTCATATGCGGTGGAATCTCCCAAAGATGCTGATGAGCCACCCAGAACAGCTGATGAGGAAGAATTTCAGCCTGATGCACCTCCTTTCCAAGATGATGAGCCTGAGTGGCATGACATTAGAAAGGCACCCAAGACTCAGTGGGAACAAGGTGAGTCTATCTCACATAATACTAATAGAGAACTTGGGTCCAATGGCCAACAGCCTCAGGATGATTATTTCCAGGCCCCTCCTGGTGCAACAGAAAAGGATTTACTGGTTCACCTCATTAGAATGATGCAGCATCAAGGGGACAAAATTAATTCTTTCATTTTGTATACTGACTTTCAGCTGGAACGACTGTACAAGAGAATTGTCCTATCTGAAATTTCTATACTGGTCTCATGGAAAAACTATATGGAGGCCAAGCAGAAAACTGACAAAGCGATGAGAAAGGTCCTGAAGAGTGTTGCAAAGATTGTAAACAAGACTGCAGAGTTAGTGTCCAATATGCACGCTGCACAGATTTCTACTCTTCAGACCATGGCCCAGTTGCAATCCCTGTGTTATGACATTCAAATTGCGATAGTTACTCTGCAATCTCCAGTAACCTCGATTGCCACACGGTTTCAAGCTATTGTTGATAAGCTAACTAGTCTTTCATCCTCCATTGAAACAATTTGTAGTACGCTTGAGACGTTAACACGAGGATCTGAAGATGTCCGTTCAGAGCTGGGAGGTCTTAAAAGTAATCTGATGTTTCAGTTGGGCGAGCTCACTCAGGAAATTCAAGCTCTGCACGCCCAACAGACCTTCTCATCCCATCGTCCTCCACCTCCACCGGGCCAGTCCTCTAGTCAGTCGTCTAGGAGATATGGATAGTTTTTCCCTAAGTAATGGTCTAGATGTTTTGTTATAATTACTTGACTTGTGGCCTCCCCTTCTTGCTGATGTCAAAGGGGGAGACTGTGAGACTGTGATGCACTTCACTTTTTCATCTTTATAATTTGATCATGTGTTGTGTTTAGTTGAATGGTGAATGAGTTGAATGTTGATACTTGCTTTTGATTGCTATGGTCGTGCATGCCTCTGCTTCATTGGTTATTGAATTGCATGATCATTAAAGTGCTAGAATTCCATCATGGTTGCCATCATCAAAAAGGGGGAGATTGTTGTCCTCCTGGTTTTGATGATGACCACCATGATATGATAGGTTGATGTATTATTTGATAATCTGTTATGTGGCAAGTATTTTTGTTGAGAATTACTGCAGGCAATAGTCAGCGTAAACGCCACAAGCTCAAAGGGTCGACGCAGCCTTCAGTTCCTCCAAGTTGAAGCACACTTCATCAAGACTGCGTCGACGCCTCAAGCAAGACAGCGTCGACGCTGTGACTGGATCTCAAGTTGTTTAAGTCACGCGCATACTAACTACGTCAACGCCACTCGGGTGCAGCGTCGACACGTTTGCCTCCAGAAGCCCAAGACAGAAATATGTCCTCAAGCTATCTTCACACAGCGTCGACGCACCCAGTCCCAGACAAGTGCTCGGGCAGAAGAACTAGATAAAGTGGGCCAGCCACGTCTGCAAATGAAGTGCACACTTCCTCCGTTAGTCCAGAAGCTTCTCCACACGTGGGCAAATGATTGGGAATCTCGTGGGGCCCAATCCTACGCGGGAAAATGAAAAAGGAGATAGAGGAGTGGATCTCTACTCTATCCGAGGAGTTGAGGAAAAAGGAGAGATGAACGGGGTGAGGCATTCTTCTTCAGGAGAACTAAGAGCAAGGGGATATTCGAAGACTGTCCAGTGCGAAGTTTGCAGTACAGGTTCGTTCTCCTGGTGAAGTAGATCAGACGCTGAAGAACCGTGGAAGCATCAGTCTGATCTAGCCTCAATTGTAGAGGAGATCATACTCAGATCGTGTTGTTCTTCCCTTCAGGCTACACTCTCTTCTGCTACGCAAGAAGCCTGAAGATTCATTGACCAACGTCTTCTAAGTTCATTCCTTACTTTGTATTTTTATTTTTCTTATACATTGTTATATTCGGATTACTGTTCCACTGGGATTTAGTGGACAGGTTTGTTCTGATCCAGAGTGAGTTCTGAGATCAGAGGGAGAACAGACTTCGTGTCTGCAAGCTGTTTGACAGCGGTTCTGTGACAGTGTGTTGCTATCTTCTGCAGATTGGATCTGCAGGTCAGAGAAGGGTTCTTCTCTGGTTTTAGCATAAGCTGTAAAGCTCAGCGGTGATCCCCACCGGGTTGGTGAGGGGGTGGACGTAGGTCTCGGGATAGAGACCGAACCACCTTAAAACTCCTGTCTCCCGTGGTTTGTGCTTGTGGTTTGATTTCATGCTTATTGTCTCGGTTAGTGCACTTAGATATTGCGTTTCCCTTCTAGAGTTCACGGAGTGAGGTTATGCCTGTGCTATCACAGAGTGTGCGATCGTTTTATTCTGTTTAAAATTTTAAGTGGTCAATCTATTCACCCCCTCCCCCTCTAGCTTGACAATCCTCTGCTCCCAACACTAGGCCTATAGCCAGCTATCTCTGTACACGTCTTTATTTTGGGATCTAGTCCCGGAACACTTTCCCGCTGCCCTTCGGCACCAAAAACATTAACGATGCCCACGTGAGCCCGACTTCGACCGCGGGGTGCCCACCGCACTATGGTCATAACTTGATCTTGCACCGAGCCGACAAACTCATCGGTTTCCGACCGCTCTAACCGGGATTTAATTGAACGTTTCATGTTCCTTTGAACAATAAACTTGTCGTATCCCGACGTACACATGTTCTGATCTTCCCGCGACGATTACACTATTCTCAAGCTGGACATTCGTCCGAACATTGAATGGTCAACAGATGACTGACGTGAGCTCAAATACTTTATTCACACTCTCGTATGAGGACTTCAGCATTTCTTAATAGGTTTTTATGCAATCAATTTTCTGGTCATGAGGCCCTGATTCCCGGCGATTAATCAAGGGTGTTCCCCTCTCCGAGGGAATGTAAATGACGCTGTGGCCTTTATGGCGTGGTGGGTTCTGGTCCCGACACGAATCACACAATCGTCTGATTAGCCAGATCGAGCGCACAAGAGATCATCACCTAGGTGACTGGCACGGCCACGCACTTAATAAACGAATAAACCCACCAAATAAACCGACTTAAAGAAACACACAAATGAGCGTGTCAAAAAGTGCGTCCACAAGTCTGGCACGCCCGGTGGGACTGGACCACCCTTCATCTCTTCGCCAGGATTTGGGGCCTCATGGCGTTCTAATAAACGATGTTTGTCTGCTTTGATGAATTGCAGGTGTTGTCTTTGTTAGCCCTATGGGGAGAAAAGCCGGACTAGGCGCAATTGTCCCTTTGGCCTCGGGGACGCTATTTCGAGGCATATGCAGCTTCCAGGAATCATGAAGGCTGCTAAAAGAAGAAAGAAAAGAAGAAGAAGAAAAAAGAAAAAAAATAGAGAAGAGAAAGAATTGGCGAGAGAGGGTTGTTCGTCCATATCCGTCGGGACCTGCACTGAACAAAGATTACCATTGTGGGATTGATTCCGTGGAGTGAACCACTCATCCCCTCCCTGAGGGGGTGAGCGCTCTCCTGCACACCCGCCTTGGTCTATTACACACACAAAAAAGAGAAGAAGAAGAGAAGAAAAGAAAGGACAAAAAATTGGCAAGCATGGTCGACCAAGAGAACGAGAAGAAGGACGGCATCCCGCCTGGCTCTTGGAGGGTCCAAGCCCGTGGTGCAATGCCACAACCTGTTCCTCCTCCCTTCTGCCCCTATCTGGCATAAGACGACCCCTCGAGTGGCTGTTAGAAGATCCGGCAAGTCGCAACTGTAGCTTGATGAATTCCTACCCGCCGTGGGGAATGCTTTATAGCAATGAGGCCGAGCACGGCCGCAAATCTAGAAGAGAGCATTCATCCACCCCGCCATAGGGGTGTAAGAAACAAAAGAATACACCCCAACTCAGGGGCATTTGAAGAAGCAACATACCTCGTCACGGGGGCATAGAAGTCGTGAAGAATGCACCCTAGCTTACGGGGATCTTAAGAAAAATTACACCCCACCTTGGGGGCATCAGAAGCGGCAATACACCCCACCTTGGGGGCATCAAAAGCAGCAATACACCCCACCTTGGGTGCACAAGAAGCAAACATCCCCCAGTGTGTCAGGGTAGAAAAAGAAGAATCCACCCCGCTCTAGGGCATAAGAAGAAAAAGATATACCCCGCTTAGGGGGCACATGAATGGAATACACCCCAACTCGGGGGCATGTGAGAAGAATCTACCCCGACTTGGGGGCATAAGAAGAAACAGAGTTGCACCCCGGCCCGGGGGCCCACGAAGAGAATCCACCCCAACTTGGGGGCACATAAAGCAAAATTTACACCCCGGCCTTGGGGCATTTGAAGAAGAAACTACACCCGCTCCGGGGATATATGAAAAGACACATACCCCACCCTGGGGCAGAAGAAGCAGAAGAATTCGCCCCGGGTTAGGGGCATTCGAAGAAGAACTACACCCCGCCATGGGGGCATGAGAAGCAAGGAATGTACCCCGCCATGGGGAGCATAAGAAGCATAAGTTACACCCTGTCTGGGGGCATAGAAGCCATAAAAGATACACCCCACCCAGGGGCACGTGAAAAGAATCTACCCTGGCTCACGGGTATCCGAGGAAGAAATATACCCCGATATGGGGGCACATGAAGCATGCATCCACCCTACCATGGGGGCATAATAAGCAAAGACCATACCCCGCCATGGGGAATACGAAACAAGAATTCACCCCGGCCGGAGGCACACAAAGAAAGAAGCACACCCCGACTTAGAGGCATTTGAAGAAGAAACATACCTCGTCATGGGGGCGTATGGAAAAAGGAATACACCCCACCTTGGGGGCACAAGAAATGAAGAATACACCCCTGCTCTAGGGGCATTTGAAGAAGAAACATACGCACCTGGGGGCATAGAAGCCATAAAAGAATACACCCCGGCTTAGGGGTATTTAAGGAAGAAATATACCCCGATATGGGGGCATGGAAGCCAAGAACAATTCACCCCGGCTTAGGGGTATTCAAAAAATCTACCCTGGTTTAGGGGCATTTGAGGCAAAAACTACACCCCGCCACTGGGGCATGAGAAGCAAAGAATATACCCTGCCTGGGGGCACACAAAGAAAGAAGCACACCCCGACTTAGGGGCATCTAAAGAAGAAACGTACCCCACCATGGGGGCATCAGAAGCAAAGACTCTACCCTGACCTGGGGGCATAAGAAGCACAAGAATTAACCCCCGCTCGGGGGCACCAGAAGCAAAGACGCTACCCCGCTTCGGGGCACCAGAGGCAATGACTACACCCGTCGTGGGGGCATAAGAAGTAAAAGACTCTACCCCGCCCGGGGGCATGAAAGCTATAAAGAATACACCTCGGCCTAGGGGCACCTGAAGAAGCAATACACCCCGCCCGTGGGCATAGAAGCCATAAAGAATACACCCCGCCTAGGTGCACAAAAGCTATAAAGAATACACCCTGGCCTACGGGCACGTGAAGGGAAATATACCCCGCCACGGGGGCATAGAAGCCAAAAGAATACACCCCTGCCTTGGGGCACAAAAGCAAAGATGCCTACCTCCCCACCCTGGGGCAGATGAAGAAAAGCTACACTCCAGCCTAGGGGCACGTTAAGAGAAATACACCCCAATCTGGGGGCATCAATGGGAAAGGAAGAGCAGAACAAAAAGAACAGTCATGAGGTAGACGTGGTCTTTGAACCCGCCACTTCACGATAAAAAGAAATGCCGAAAAGAAAAGAACAGTCATGAGGCTGACATGGTCGTCGAACCCGCCTCTTCACACAAAAGGAGAAGAGAAGAAAAGAAAGAAAAGTCAGGTGGCAGACGTGGTCTTTGCACTCACCTTTCCACATAAAAGAAGAAGAGAAGAAAAGAAAGTGAGCCTTGAGGCAGACATGGTTTTTCACCCTCTACCTCCAGCCATCCAACAAATGGACTTCTCATGGGGTCGGTGCCACGACCTTTCGTTTAAACCGACTAAACCTTTCACCGACAGGGCGTTAAACCAACAAAACCTTCCGCCGACGGGGCGTTAAACTGACTAAACCTTCCGCCGACGGGCCGTTAAACCGACAAAACCTTCCGCCGACGGGGCGTTAAACTGACTAAACCTTCCGCCGACGGGGCGTTAAACCGATAAAACCCTCCGCCGATGGGACGTTAAACCGACTAAACCTTCCGCCGACAGGGCGTTAAACCAACTAAACCCTCCGTCGATGGGGCATTAAACCGACTAAACCTTCTACCGACGGGGCGTTAAACCGACTAAACCTTCCGCCGATGGGGCGCTAAACTGACAAAACCTTCCGCCAACGGGGCGTTAAACCGACAAAACCTTCCGCCGACGGGGCGTTAAACCGACAAAACCTTCCGCCAACTGGTCGTTAAACCGACAAAACCCTCCGCCAACGGGCCGTTAAACCAACAAAACCTTCCACCGATGGGGCATTAAACCGACAAAACCTTCCGCCGACGGGGCGTTAAACCGACAAAACCCTTCCACCGACGAGGCGTTAAACCGACTAAACCTTCCACCGGCGGGGTGTTAAACCGACTAAACCTTCCGCCGACGGGGCGTTAAACCGATAAAACCTTCCGCCGATGGGGCGTTAAATAGACAAAACCTTCCGCCGATGGGGTGTTAAACCGACAAAACCTTCCACTTTGGTTCGGGTCGTTTCCCGGCCAGAGAATTAAAGAATCAACCCTTTCACTTTGGTTTGGATCCTCCCCCGGCTAGAGAATCAAAAAAAAATAATCCTTTCACTTTTTTTTGGGTCCTTCCCCGGCCAGAGAATCAAGAATCAACCTTTCACTTTGGCTCAGGTCCTTTCCCAGCCAGAGAATCAAGAATCAACCTTCCACTCTGACTCAGATCCTTCCCCGGACAGAGAATCAAGAATCAACCTTCCACTTTGGCTCGGGTCCTTTCCCGGCCAGAGAATCAAGAATCAACCTTCCACTTTGGCTTGGATGCTTTCCCAGCCCGAGAATCAAAGAACAGACCCTCCACTTTGGCTTGGATCCTTTCCCAGCCAGAGAATTAAAGAATCAACCTTTCAATCTGGTTCGGATCCTTCCCCGGCCAGAGAATTAAAAGAATCAACCTTTCACTCTGGTTCGATCCTGCCCCGGCCAGAGAACAAAAAAAATAGAGACCTCTATCTTCGGCTCTTGTAGCCCGTTTCCCAATTTTAGCTCTTGTAGCCTGCTTCCCAACTTCGGCTCTCAGAGCCCGCTTTCCCAATTTCGACCTTTGTAGCCCGCTTCCCTGTGGCTCTTGTATCCAACTTCTCAGCTTCGGCTCTCGCGGCCCGCTTCCCAATTTTGACTCTTGCAGCCCGTTTCCTAATTTTGGATCTTGTAGCCTGCTTCCCTTTGACCTTCGTGGCATGCTTCCCAATTTTGGCTCTTGATGCCTGCTCCTCCAACCTTCGGCTCTCGTAGCCCGCTTCCCAATTTTGACCTTTGTAACCCGCTTCCCTGTGGCTCTTGTAGCCTGCTTCCCCAATTTCGGCTCTTGCGGCCCACTCCCCTAATACCTTTTACTACCACTACACTTATACGTAATGACAATACGTTCTTACGCAAAAAAAAGAGAAAAAAAAGAGACCAAAAAAAAATGCTTGGCTACCCTGCTTGCATGCTTGCTTGTAATATAGAATAAGACACATCCTTGGAATTTTCTAGGATCTTGTTTCCTTGCTAAATAATAATAATGCTACCCCGATTTCGGATGCATGTGCGTCATGGCATATGCTCGAAGGGAACCCAATTATGGCGGGTGCACACGTCAAGGTGAAGAGTCATGGCTAAACTGCTAAGCCCAACTCATAAAATAAACCTGAGGCAACACTCTCACACTTTACATTTAATGTGTTCAATGGTCTTCAACCATAGGGATTGCCCGACTTTCTTCTTAGCACTCTACGGATGCTTGAATTTCTGCACTCACGTGAAAGGTAATCGTGAAGAAAAAGCTGCCTACCCCCACTTAAAAAAAAGAAAGAAAAAAATGATGAAAAGAAAAACAAAGAGAGAAACGTGAATCTGAGTAGCCGGGAATCCCCATTGAGACACATGAGGAGACTCGTGCAAAAAGGTGAAGCGAATTTCGATAAGGATGAAGCCTAATAGTCGGGAATCCCTATTGAGACACATGAGGAAACTCGCGTCAAACGGTGGAATCCGCAATAGAATTATAACAAGGATGAATCCTAGTAGCCGGGAATCCCCACTGAAACAAATGAGGAGACTCGCGTCGAACAGTGAAATCTGCTACCAAAATAAACAGATGGGGGCTGTGCGAAGCTACCGAAATCGAAAACATGAAACTCATGTGTAGGCGCTAGAGTGATCCTCGAGTGTTGCTTAGAAAACCTGCATATCCTTATGTTTAGGGCCTTTTGTTCACACGTTTGCTCCTCCACGCCACAGAGAATTGCCTCAGGTGAAATGTGTGAATTGAAGCTATGCATGCAAGACATGCGATATCCTCTTGACGGGCGCACCACCCCTCAGTTGTGTCTCGTGGCCCGCACCGTGTCTGATTATTATGGGCGATGTCCCTATCCTATCTCCTATAGAGGGAGCTACCTTATGTGTATTTTTATGTTATGCTTGCTGATGAATGCCTGCATGCTTGAATAAAGGAAATAATAATTAAAAAAATTGAATTTCGGCTTCTGCAGCCTGCCTTTCCGATTTCGGCTCGTGCAGCCCAACCATTGGCCCCCATGGCCTACTTTCCGTCTTTACGGCCAGCTAACCTCCCAACTTCGACTTCTATAACCCGCTTCCCCAATTGCAGCCTTCGCGGCCTACTTCTGCAACATCAACTCTGGCCCTCGTGGCCCACTTTTCTGGGTTCGGATTTCACAGCCGGTACTCCCGGCGCATTGAAGAACATCAAATCCTTTCACTTTGGTTCAGGCTTGTCGCCCAACCAGAGAATAAACAGACCCCTTTCACTCTGGATCGGACCTTCCGTCCGACTAGAGAACAAAAAGATCCTTTCACTCTAGATCAGACCTTCCGTCCGGTTGGAGAACAAAAAGATCCTTTCACTTTGGCTCGGACCTGCCGTCCAGTCGGAGAACAAAAAGATTCTCTCCGCTCTAGATCGGACCTTCCGTCCGGCTAGAGAATAAAAAGATTCCTTTCACTTTGGTTCGGGCATGTCGCCCAGCCAGAGAACAAAAACATTCTCTCCACTCTAGATCGGACCTTTCGTCTGGCTAGAGAACAAAAGTATCCACTCACTTTGGTTTGGACCTGCCGTCCAGCCAGAGAACAAAAAGATTCTTTCCACTCTAGATCGGACCTTCCGTCCGACTAGAGAACAAAAAGATCCTTTCACTCTAAATTGGACCTTCCGTCCGACTAGAGAATAAAAAGATTCCTTTCACTTTGGTTCGGGCCTGTCGCCAGCCAGAGAATAAAAGACTCTCTCCACTCTAGATCGGACCTTCCGTCCGGCTAGAGAACAAAAAGATCCTTGCACTCTAGATCGGACCTTTCGTCCGGTCAGAGAATAAAAAGATCCTTCCACTCTGGTTCGGGCCTGTCGCCAGCCAGAGAATAAAAGACTCTCTCCACTCTAGATCGGACCTTTCGTACGGCTAGAGAACAAAAAGATCCTTGCACTCTAGAACAGACCTTCCGTCCAGTTAGAGAACAAAAAGATCCTTTCACTTTGGCTCGGACCTACCGTCCAGCCGGAGAACAAAAAGAATTCTCTCCACTCTGGTTCGGACCTTCCGTCCAGCCAAAGAATTAAAAGACCCTTCATACAGCTGGCACCCCCGGTGCATTAAAGAATGAAACAACCTTTCACCCTGGCCCAAGCCTGCCATTCGGGTAAGGAATCATCCCCTTTTCCTTGCGCTAACACTAGCCCGTGTCAGTGACTTGACCACCCCTCCGTCCCTTCGGGGTCACGAACAATACTTTTGATTTGGACCTTCCGTCCAGGTCGTTACATGAACCAACTCTTCTGTCCGTCCCTTCAGGTGACGAATACCCCTTTTGATTTGGACCTCCCGTCCAGGCCATTGAAACAACAAGTTCTTCTCTCCGTCCCTCCGGGTGACGAACACCCTTGTCGAAGCAACAAACTCTCCTCCCCTTTGGGCGATGAATCCCTTTCAATTTAGACCCACCGTCTAGACCGTTAAAGGAATAAACCTTCCTCTCCGCCCTCGTGGCTCACTCCCAATTATCGGCCTCCGAGCCGACAGCTATTCAACCATCGACCCCTGAGCCGACAGCTTCCTAATTACCGGCATCTAGGCCGACAGCTTCCGACTATTGGCATCCGAGCCAGTAGCTCTTCACTATCGGCATCCACGCCGGCAGCTACCCAAAGTTGTTCAAAAAAAATATAAAAAAAGAGAAGAAGAAGAGAAGAAGAAAAAGAAGGGAAAGAAAAGAAGAAGAGAAAAAGAAAAAAAAGAAAAAAAAAGAGAGAGAAGAAGAGAAGAAAAAAATCATCATCGAAGCCTCCGAGGGATGTCGACTCGTCAAGTCCCGCCAGAGATCAAAATATTTTAAGTCCCACCGACGCATGAGACAAGTGGCCCGGACCTTTCGTCTGGTGCCATGAACAAAAAGACCCTTACTTTGGCACTTATCCCGTGCCGATGAACAAACCACGTCGGTCTCCGACTCCCTGTCGGCATCGAGGAACAAACCAGTGGCCCGGACCTTCTGTCTGGTGCCATGAATAAAAAGACCGTTGCTTTGGCACTTACCCCGTGTCAATGAATAAACCACGTCGGTCTCCGACTCCCTGTCAGCATCGATGAACAAACATGTGGCCCAGACATTTCGTCTAGTTCCATGAACGAAAAGACCCTTGCTTTGGCACTAGCCCTGTGTCAACAAATAAACAACGTCGATTTCTGACTCCCTATCGGCAACGATGAACAAACCAGTGGCCCGGACCTTCCGTCTGAAGCCATGAATAAAAAGACCCTTGCTTTGGCACTAACCCCGTGCCAATGATTAAACCACCCCAGTATTGCAATCTCCAGTCCCACCGGTGGATTAACCATCGGCTCGGACCTTCCGTTCAAGTCGATGAACAAAACGCCTTTGCTTCGGCTCGGACCTTCCATCCAAGTCGATGAACAAAAAAAAAACTCCTTTGCTTCGGCTCGGACCTTCCGGCCAAGTCGATGAACTAAAAGAACTCCTTTGCTTCAGCTCGGACCTTTCGTCCAAGTCGATGAACAAAAAACCCCCTTTGCTTCGGCTCGGACCTTCCGTCCAAGTCGATGAACAAAAAGAAACCACATTGGCTCCAACTCGGACCTCCCGTCCAAGTCGATGGACAAAAGGACTCTTGGCCCACATGCGCACGCGGTGGAGCGGTTCCCTCATCCCTTCGCTGAAGGAGTGAGCGCTCTCCCATGAGTCAGCACCGGACCAGTATGCCACTAGCCTGGAAGAACATATATCTTCTCAAAGAACTCTACACTCGCGAGCCCCACGCACTCATCCCTCGCTTGCGCCTCCCGCGAGTGGGGGGCATTTGTGGACGTTGAAAAATGTCGATGATGATCATACGGCATGCACGTCTCGACACTCGAGAGCAAGCCGAAGATGGAAATGTCGAATAAACCTCATACCTCACCCGATCAAGATGAGGACTCGCTTGGTGGTCCGCTAGCCGTTAAGGAAGCCCCCTGGACGAAAGATACGGCCACAACTCTATAGCTGGCCGTGCTGAGAGCTGAATAAAAGAAAAGCGGGAACTCCGGCACAGTCTCGGCATATGCCGAAAGTCACGCAAAGCCCTGGACCAAGCCCCAGAAGCTGCGAACAGAAAATTGCGAAAGTCATGCATCGCAACTAAAACATTCCGGGGACGCCAACGTTCGTATAAATAGCCACGACTTAGAAAAGAATTCATTTGGTGCTTAAAACGGCGTGGCAAGGCCCTTAATCCGCACGCCCCCCTTGTGTTGCATTAAAACGGCGCGCCCCTCCTTGCTTTGGTTATCCGGCGTGCTCCTGTTGAAGGGGCTATCCCCCTTTAATGCTTAAAACAGTGCCACCCATTTGCACAAGCTAAACCGGCGCGCTAAAGTTGAAGGACCCGTCTTGCCCATCTTCAAAAGCTTCTTCTTTCAAACATTTAATATGGCGTGGCCCATTTGCAATCTTAATACGGTGTGCCAATTGCACTTGGGTTTAAACCGGCGTGATCAGTGTTCCACCGCGCCGTTTTAACCTCATGCCATCCAATCAAAACTCTGATGCTCTATTTTGTTTAAATGCGGTGCGCAGAGAGCATTCAATGTTCTGAAGCCGTGCCTCCGTCTCCACTCGACAGCGCATTAACATCATCGGCGAAGGCATGTCTTTGGATGAAGATCTCCCGGCAAACCAGCAACCGTGCCGTCCTCGGACGAATGATAGTGTACGGCACAAATCACCGGATGCCAGTATAGAAGCCAACCCTGTTCATCTGGTAGACGAACGCAGTGGCGGGAGCTTTCTTCCGTTCGAGAAAGGAAAGGAAACCCCACTATATATATGCTCAGCCTGCTCCCTGGAGATCCACCCCCCGGCTGGCCATTCTAAAGGAGAAGGGGGTGCTCTCGGCTGTGTGCAGTGAAGAGAAGAAGAAAAAGGGAGAAGAAGCTCGATCCACCCACGCCGGCAAGGTGAAGAGAAAGAGAGAGGGTGTGAGTGTGAGAGGTGAGTCGAGGGGGGGGTATGTGTTCGTTTTTTTTTTCCTCGTCAGTATCTTCTTCCGCCCCCTTTGCAATGTATTCCACTCCCATCCTGGGGTGAACTCTCCCTGTGTCAACTTCTTCCCCGTTTGTGAGGATGAATAAAAGAAAAGGGCCCTTTTGCAAGCTCTGTGTTTCTCCGTTCCGATCTACACCTCCCTTCTCCCCTCCCTAATCATCCAGGGCCCTTCGAGGCTCGCTTGTCCATAGCATGTCCCTCAAGGGAACCCGCCTATAGATGAACATTCATTGCCCCTGTGGCAAACATTCACCCCGCCCCGAAGATCATCGCTCGTGAGTCGTGGTCGCTCTCGCAGGCTGGCCCTCGAGCGTTCCACACTCACACCTGGGCTAACGAACCGCCATGAGGCCGTTCCGCATTTTGAGAGTTTACTCAGGAGTAATCTGTGTGTTGACTTTCCTTTTCCTTTGGCAAGCCCCGGTCTGGGGGAGGTGCTGCCGGATTTTCGCCAGGGCCAAGAACATACAAGAACACTTAAGAACAAACGAACAAAGACACCCTCTGTGAATTAACCCCTAAAATCTTGCACAACAAATTCCTCCAAACAAATCACTTAAACCCCCTCATTGCCAATCTAATTTATCAACTGAACGAACAAACCAACTATTAAAATCCACCTACGAGTGAAAGAAAAGAAACACACAGTCAATCCCTATGAAACAAATCCTCGGGAGAGGCTAATCCGGCGCGGTTACTGTTCCACCGCGCCGGTTTAACCCTCCTCTCAAGAACCCCAATCTCCCCATTGAACCTTAAAATGGCGCGCCCCTCTCCCCTTGCATGGCCTTAATACGGTGCACTCCCACTCCTCTATACATCTTAAAATGACGCGCCCCTCTTCTTGGCCTTAATCCGGCGCGCCCCTCTCTTGGGTTCCTTATCCGGCGCGCCCTATCCTCCCTTGGCATCCTTCTTAAACCGGTGTGCCCCATAAAAGAAAACTTAAATTAGCTAAATAGAAGAAAATGTTTGAAACTAATGACTAAAACAAAAGAAGGGAACTAAACTAATAAATAAGAATGAAAGAACACGAATCATCCTCATGAGAATAAACAACATAATGAATCACTCTTATAATCAAAATTTTGTTCCGGGGGCGCTGCCCCCTTGACCTCGGCGACCTGACCGTGCAGGTCGATCCGCGTGCGAGGGCGCATGTTGGCGAGTTTGGGCTTCACACTTAGCAATTCACTCCCCGGACTGGGTGCAAAGAGAAAATCAATGATGCCTTATGGTATCGGACGTGGACCTCGGAACCCCCGACATGGTCATGATCCGAACACATCCCGGGCCAATAGCTCGTTAAGTCGACCCGCTTCTACCGGGATTCAATCCCGCACCCGCATTAAACTTGCCGTACCTACGGTAGATATTCATATGGCTTTATCATCATCTTCGATGCTTCAAATGCGGACTCTCGTCCGAACAATGAATGGTCCGTTGGTGACCGACATATATATAGGGATCTAATCCCGCACTTGCATTAAACTTCCCATACTCTCGGCATACATTTGTACGGGTTTGTTTCCGTCTACACCGTACCTTCAATACGGACATTCGTCTGAACATAAAGGGGTCCATGAATGACCGACAAAAATTTGGATGGAACGTGACGGCTCTCGTCCTCCCCGAACCCTATGTGTGGAAATATCAATAAGACTTTCGTGAGTCACATTTGCCCCTCGGGTTCGCCCCAACCATGGTCATTGCCTGGCCAACATCCTAGGCCTATAGTCAGCTATCTCTGTACACGTCTTTGTTTTGGGATCTAGTCCCGGGACACTTTCCCGCTGCCCTTCGACACCGGAAACATTAACTATGCCCACACGAGCCTGACTTCGACCGCGGGGGGCCCACCGCAGTATGGTCATAGATTGATCTTGCACCAGGCCGACAAACTCATCAGTTTCCGACCGCTCTAACCGGGATTTAATTGAACGTTTCCCATTCCTTTGAACAATAAACTTGTCGTATCCCGACGTACACATGTTCCGGTCTTCCCGTGACGATTACGCTATTCTCAAGCTGGACATTCGTCCGAACATTGAATGGTCAACAGATGACCGACGTGAGCTCAAATACTTTCTTCACACCCTCGTATGAGGACTTCAGCATTTCTTAATAGGTTTTTATGCAATCAACTTTCTAGCCATGAGGCCCTGATTCCCGGCGATTAATCAAGGGTGTTCCCCTCTCCGAGGGGATGTAAATGACGCCATGGCCTTTATGGCGCGGCGGGTTCTGGTCCCGACACGAATCACAAAATCGTCTGATTAGTCAGATCGAGCGCACAAGAGATCGTCACCTAGGTGACTGGCACGCCCACGCACTTAATAAACGAATAAACCCACCAAATAACCTGACTTAAAGAAACACACAAATGAGCATGTCGAAAAGTGCATCCACATGTCATCAGTTCGAGTTGAACTTGTACTTAAATTGAAGACACTCCGGAGAGTCTTCAATTAAATGAAGACTACTCACTGAGTCTTCAATTCGTTAAATAGCGGCAGCCAGCAAGTCTTCAATTCGTTAAATAGCGGCAACCAGCAAGTCTTCAATTTGTTAAATAGCGGCAGCCAGCAATTCTTCAATTAATTGAAGACTACTTGTAGGGGCGCCAATTCTTCAGTTATATATATATATTTTCAAAAAAATAGCCTCTGGAATTGGCGCCCCAAGCCAGGGCGCCAATTACTTAATTGACGGCGGTCAGGTCGTCTTCAATTAAATGAAGACTTCCTGGAGGGCGCTAATTTCATATATATATATATATAATTCTAAAAATTGAAAATTTGAAAGGTTGGCAAACCCCCAGACGCCAACTCATTGAATACAGCTTCTGATCATGATCTGTCTCGTGATTTGTGTAAACACAACCCTAATCCATACTCCTGCGTATTGAGTTCTTGAATTTCTATTCCATAAAAATCTACTTTGTGTATATCCTACATGGTCAAACCTTGAACCTCTTAAAGTACCATTTGGGAGTGATGGAGCTAAGTGCCATGCAGGGCAAAGTGCTACGTTGTGGGAGCCTCCTCTTGAGGCCGTACGGCGTAAAGTGCTACACGACGGGAGCCACCTCTTGAGCCTGTAGGGGCCACCTCTAGAGTCCTCCATAACCAAATGACTAGTTAATCTCGTCTGTAATACTACGTTTCTAAATTCTTAAAATTCCATTAATGGCTATAAATGAGAGTGGATGTCAAAGGTAATACATGAAATGCTGTGCATATAGGGCCCAGTCTGGTCCTAAGAGGAGCACCCGAAGGTACTTGTGCCCATGGGAGTTTATTGACTACGGTGTTTAGCATTACACCGGAGTACTTGCTTGACTTGAGACACTCCACCCCTACTCTCTCTCTCCTTACTTACTTGACTTGCGTGGCCCGGGACGGGCAATACTTGACTTGTGGCCCGAGAAAGGGCAAAATATTTGCTTGACTAAAATAGCCAATTCTACTGATACGTACTTGACATTACTTGCTTGAATTGAATTTTTACTTGCTCGTACCTGAGATATACTTGTACATGAGTTCATTCTCGTACTTGCGTTCATACTTGTACACGAATCCATGTTTGCCCCGAAGTGGCATTTACATCTGTAAATTCTTGAAATACTGCTTGTCAAATACTTGAAATCTTGATATACTCTATTTATATAGTTCTTGATCTCTTATTATTCATCATGCCTAGATTTATCTGTATACCTGATTTTCTTATACGTACGTCATGCATAGCCATACTGATAATACATGCAAATTGTAAATCACGTAAAGATTACTCGAATTTAAGATGTAATTCCTACTGAGCGATTCGCTCATCCAATTGCTTCCTAACATTTTCAGGTGATTCGGATAGCGACAAGAATGGGGTTGAGACCGAGTGAAGAGTGCTAGAACGCCAGTCACCTATCATTAGCTAGTCGCGTCCTTGAATTTTATTTGAGTCCTACTTTGTATTCCAGTATGTCAGTTTACTTGTCCGAACCATGTTAAGGCACTTAGCCTAGTGTTGTCTTTTTAAATTTGGAATTTGTCATGGACTATCTTTAATTTCTTTGGTTAATCAATAAACATCACTTGGACTATTGGGATTATTAGATTTTATTAGTCTTTTACGCCCTCTGTAATTACGTATGGCAAAAAAATTATCGCTCTAATGACACGATCTATATAGACGCGTCACGCATCCGAGTATCTTCCGCGCTCGGGGCGTGACATGGCCGCCGCAGGAGATTGCTCCCTACGGGGTTTAGACGGGACACACGCGGAATGGAAATATACAGAATAGAACTTGTGTAATGAAGAACCGCAGTGGGATGTTACTCTCCGCGGGTTTAGACAGAAATTAAATGGGGATGGGGATGTAACTGAAATTAAATAGGGAAGGGGATGTTGCTGAAATTAAAAATGGGGAATGGAATATGACTGAAATTAAAATGGTGGGAAGGGGGAATAACTGAAATTAAAGTGGTCGGAAAGGGGAAATAACTAAAATTATAGTGGTGGGGAGGGAACTGCTGCGGGAAATGACTCTCTATGAGTTTAGATAGAAATGAAATAACAAAGGGGAAGGGGATTGATGAACGGAAATAGAAATAAAAGAGGGAAGGGAACTTGAACGGAAATGGAAATAACAAGGGGAAAGGGGGAACCGCAGCGGGAAATGACTCTCTGTGGATTTTGACAGAAATGAAATGGGGAACCGCTGCGGGAAATGACCCTCTGCGGGTTTTGATGGGGATGGGAACAAAAGGATATAACAGAGCGCATGTATGTAGATAGTGTGATCACCAGGGGCTGATGACCCAGAAATGAAAGAACAAGTGTGATCGCCAGGGGCCGGGGACCCCAAAATGAAAGAACAAGTGATCGCTTTTACCTTAGGCGCGGAAATGGTGTGGGTTCCTTCTTCCTCTTCCTTCGGCCGGCCGAAGAAGAGGGCCTTCTTTTTGGGTTACCCTTGCAAGAAATGAAATAGACACCAAACAGATCAGAACAAATATAGCATAGTATCAGTCCCTTGATGAAAATGGTGAAAGCATGAACAAACACACACCTAGTGTGAGACCCGTTCTTTAACGGATCTTTACCGGTAATAAATAAAATTTATTCCAGGAATTTCGGCCATTTTCATGAAATTTATGGGCTTTTTCTAGTATTTAATCTAATTAGATAAAATAGTTTTAAGAAATTAATGGGCATTTATACAATTTTGCTTAATTGAGGGTCTAGATCATAAAATAGGGCTAAAAATCAAAAAAAAATAGTATCTTAATCTTTTTTTAACCCATCGATCTCTCCCCTCTCTCTCACTTTCCCAATTTCTCCCCCCCCCCCCTCCTTTTCACCCGAACCCGGAGGCGCGCAGGAAACCCATCCCCCTCTCCCTCGAGCATCTTCTCGGCAAGGCGACCCATCGGCCACGGTGGAGGAGGTCCAGCGACCGCACCGGCGAGCAGGCAAGGTGGAGAGTGCGGTGACTCCAGCGGCTTGCTTCGATCCCGGCGTGGAGGGGCGAACCTGCGGTGAAGACGGTGGCTTTCTCCCTCCCCTTCTCACGGTGGAATCGTCGTCCTCGGCCAAGATCCGGTGGGGGGACGGCTTTCTAGCCTCGTTTGGAGCAACGAGGAATGTCGTGGCATCAACCCGGGGTGAACCGTAGAGTGGAGAGACGGCCGGGAAAAGGCAAGCCGCGATGACCCTCGGCTTGCTCGCGACCGAATCGGGCATTTTTCATCGCGTTTGAGGTAGGGGGATCGATGCCCTGGCCCGTTAAATTGTTCCTAATGCATGCCCATCGTCGTTGAGTTCATAGATTAACTATCGCATGCCCATCGTCGCTGAGTTCATAGATTAACTGTCGCATGCCCATCGTCGTTGAGTTCATAGATTACCTATCGCATGCCCATCGTCACTAAGTTCATAGATAATAAATTGTTGTATTGATGGTGCGGACACCAGGGCGATCACGTGACACGTCGGCGAACCGACGGTGCCATACGCAGAGCGCCAAGTGGACTACATCGGCTTATCTTCAAAATGGGGATAATTTGGCTTGAATTTGGACCTTTTTTGGCATTGAATTGGGCTTGTAATGGTTATTGTATGTGTAATTTGCTAAAGGGCTGGTTGTAAGGCTCCTAATGGGTCAATTTGTTAAAGCCCTTAAAGCATTCCATAAGAAGGAATGGCCTTGGTCCATTTCTAATGGATCCATAAGCCATATGGGCTTCCTTCCACATGGGCTATCTAGATTGGATAATCTAGAGTGGGCTCTCTTCATTCATGGGCCTTCAAGGGTGGAATGGCCTTAAGCCATCTAGGTTGGAATGGGCTTGGTTAAGCCATGGACCAAAGTGGCCCATTCAAGGCCCAATGAAGGGGGCGCCCTCTTTTTTGTTGGTATTAGGCTAGCTAGTTTGATTTTCTTCTTCAATTACCATATGGAGCATTCAAATGGCTGCTGGTCAAGTTCCACATGGCTGCCACCTACCATCTTTACCTTGAAATTCAAAGGTAGGTGAGCTACCATGTCCCCTTGTCCCCCTTTCGCTTTCACCAAGGGCCTTAATCCATGCGCACCCATCCCCCTACTTGCATCTTGCGCAAGTCCCCTCCCCCCTACCCCTTCCATTTCCATATATAAGGGCATGTATAGTGTTTATGCTTAATAGAATGAAGTTTTGTTGAAAGAAAAGTTCATTAGAGAGTGATTCTCTTTGTGTGTTCTTGGGTGTGACTCCCATTGAGCTGTCCTGGGACTGGACAGAACTGGGTCGTGAGACTCAACCCCATATCCCCCTCTTCCTATTATCTTCTTCTTCCACAAAACTTATCCGTGATACCTCTACAAGTTATCAAACTTTCAGCTTTGGTTTTGCGTCGATCGGAGTTCTTGAGCAATGGTGGCGATTTTTCTCGTGGAGGCACGCAGATCGGTTCCTGAATGCTGCCCAGAATTGAATATGTCTGTGTTTTAATTCTTGGAGCCCAACCCCGACCCCATTTGAAGTTGGTTTCTAAAGAGCAATCGTAGTATTTCAAGTCCTCTTCATGTTCCCTCTGGTTTCGCCTCGATCCGTGACCGTTGCTGATCGTGACGGCAGTTCTCGTGAGATCACGCGGGCTTGTCTGAGCAGGCCAGGCTGAGAACTAGAATCAACTTTCAGAGCCTGCCCCGCTTCATCTGGCCAATATCCATGTGAAGGATCTTCAGAGTATTTCTTCCTCTGGACCTCACCTACCACCTCCCACAAGGAACGCCCCGATCCGACATCGGCAACCATGTTCCCAACATTTTACCGTGTTTCTGTGCAGTTCTGTGAGCACAAAACCAGAACCTCAGAAGATTCATCTCTGCGCCAAGATCTGAAGGCATCTGTTAGCGATCTTCGGAGTGAAGATACTACATCTAGTCGCTGACATTCTCCAACAAACGGCGCTCCGATCGGGTATCGGATCCAGACGTACCAGCCTTCGGAAGATTGCTATGCAGGGTGACCAGCGTGGACAGAACCGGGTCGGCTTTCCGTCGGCGTACCCGAGCGGCTCCGGCACGCGTTCCTCGCCTCCTGCGAGTGTGGCCCGTCAACCCAGGTTCCAGCAACCCCAAAGTTATTGATTGTAGCCCGATACCTCCCTGTGTGGAGTGGGCCAAGCTTTTGAAATTGTAAAGTTAATCTTGTGTGTATTGGGGTTGTTCAAAAATTGGCCGAGAATTCTTCCCCACGACTAGTCGTGGAGGTACGTGCTCGTTCCGATCCTTACATTTGCTGTTTAGTATACTTTCTATATTGCTGTGTTTGTGAGAATAGAGCCGATAGCTAGTTTTAAATTCACCACGTTTGTGAGTTGTGAGCACCCGTTCCATAGCTCCAATTGAGCATCGAGCGCGAATTAGCACCCTAGACGACGGTGGTTTCTTAATCGCCGCGATCCCCACGTTTCCCTTGCAAGGGATGATCGTCGGGCTCAAGAGAGTCGCTGTTGAGAGACGTCTCCACCCGGAGAATACCAGGTCAGCCGCCCGGCTTGCCTTAGTATGCTAGTGCTGGCCGCACTTCAAGTCCGTCGTAGGTCTTAGCCCGGTCGTCATCCGTCCCGCATCAATTGAGATGATGGATTGGCAGGGAACAGGTCAAATATTATAATTCCCGTCGATTTGAGTCGACTGGGAAGGGATCCGGTTGTGATTCCGGTGGATCCGGTTCTCCGGTAAGGACCATGTTTAATTTATTTTAGATTTTATAATGGTCCGCCATAACCTGTTTGTTGACCCGAGCGGCTGACATCTCGACCGCGTAAATAAATTAAATTTGAATGGCGGTAGAAATTTCGCGGTTAGTCCGTTTAGCAACACGTAGCGGTTCGTCGTTCGACCGGCTAAGGCTATAACGGCTCTAATTTAACCGCTTGTTCTGCGAATTGTGCGTGTTTATTTAATTATGCATTTAATATCACGTCCTCACCATGTGTAAGTTATTTTATAGATTGGGGGCGGTTTTCATTCAACTGCCATTTCTTGCAACATTTTAATTCAATCATGTTCAATTAATTATGCGTTCTGCACTGCATAATTGCCATGTTAGCATAATCAATTATTTATGCATTTAGTTATGGAATAATTGTTTTAGCATATCCAATTATTTATGCATTGAATTATTGAATAATGGCCATCTTAGCATATTCGATTAACTATGCATTTAATAGTTGCATACTTGCCATTTTAGCATAATCAGTTATTTATGCATGTAATTAATGAATAATTGCCATTTTAACATGATTCGATCAGTTATGCATTTAATCTTGCATATTTGCCATGTTTAGTCATTATCATAAATTATGGCATGTTTTTATATCCCAATAGAGCTAGATTCTCTTTCCTAGTAATGGAACCACGAGTCGTAGCCCGACGACTTTCAGTGTTGATCCCACCCGGGAGAGGTGGCGGGGGTATCCCAGTTTATGGTTTTTAAGCTAGTTCCGTGGGCCCCAGTCCAGCCGTAGCGTCCTACGAAGGGGAATACTAGCTAGAGGCCTGGCTCTATACACGATCCAGTGTGTGCACACGTGGTCAGAGGCTTGGACTGACACTGACGAGTGTTACTATGACTAGTTACTTGTTTCCGGTACTGTTACATGTCTCGCTTACTATGATCAGGCTTGCGTAGATGCTTGAGACGCAGTGTAAGTCGTCGGTAAACACATCTGGTTTCTTCTTCTGGTGGATCTCCTCTCCTTCGCTCTCTTGTCACTTGGGAATGATTGAGTTGTTGTTCTATTGGTAGATTTTGAGTACTCGCATTTGAATTAAATTAGCATATTAGTTAGCTGTTTATAAACTGTTTAGTTAGTTTTACAGCCTTACTAGATTGTCTTTTAAATTACGCCAATGCATGCTTTACTATTTTCCTTTAGCTTACTGCTTTCCTTTAGTTAGTTGCGAGTTAGGGATCTCTGTGAACCCTACTGAGTCTTTGCTGTGAGACTCACCCCTTCCTTTTACAGGTGAGGCGGAGCAACCGGCTGCAGGATTCTCTTGTACTTTTGGCGAAAAGTCTTAGAGCTAGCAGTGGTCTGTCCGTGGTCGGTTAGTAGTCAGTTTGTTTTTTTGTCACTTTGGCTGGGGTATGCCCCGTGTAGTTATTTATTTTGACCATTGTTGTAGCACCCCGGTATATTAATGAATAAAAAATTTTTCAAGAAAAATAATAAGAAATTCTTTAAGAAAAAGGATAAGTAAAATTTTGACCATTTTATAAAAATTTTGAAAAATTAGAATCTTGTAGAGGATAAAACATTTAATAAAATTGTCTTCTATGACCAGCCCAAATAAAATTCTTAAACAAGCTGAATTATCTAATTAAGGCCCAAATCAACACTTAGTCTAATCGGACCATAAAATGTGAAATTAGAGCCCAATACTAAACCTTTTAAGCTAAAACCGGATGCAAATGAAAAGTTAGGATTAAGATATCGTTTCCCCTCTTATTATTCTCTAAAACCCTAACCCTAGGAGGTGTATTTGGCGGTGCAACGGCGGTGTTAACCCTATCCTACGCGATTCGCGCACGTCCGCGGTGCGTGGACTCTATCTCCACGATTAGAACCCTCTAGATACCACTGAACCTATATTAACGAACCTATGCCACCCAAGAATCGTTTAGAAGCTGTGGCGGCTGGAGAGGAGCTCGATCAAGGGAGAATCGCGACGATCACCGGCGGTGTGTACCTAGCACGATCGACATCCCTCTTCTTCCTTCATCCTTCGATTAAGGTAGGTGATAGCAAGCCAAACCCTAAGTATTATATATGGATAGAAGCGTCATCTTGTCCACTTTCTATGGATCTAAAAATCCCTAAATTTTATGTAGTATCTTGCGAGAATTTTTAGTTTCAGTGCAAGCATGTCGTAATTAGGGTTAACTATGTTCCACCTCGATTTAAGTAGGGATTTCATGCACTAAACATTCAATTGATCATGCTATCTTATATAACTTTTTGTGCTCGTTCTATTGATAGTAAAAGCCCTAAATTTCATGCTCTATGTTTCATGTATTTAACTGTTTTAGCCAACCCTAGCCGGACTCGCCGGAGGTGGGCAAGGCGAAGGTAGCAGAGACCCCCCGACTTGCGCGGCCTCTCAATAGACCACCCAGTCTACAGAGATGGCAGGTTTATAGCCGTTCAAGTCTTTTCTGCTTCGGAGTGTTTCATGAACAGAACGGCCTACTCCAGACCATTCTGATGGACAGCGGACAGTTACAAACCGCTCAAAACCCCCCAGCGGCACTCTACAGACCGCTCATCTCCCGCAGGCCTTCGGACCTGAGAGGGCATGAACGGCCTGTCGTGCGACCGCCGAGGCATATGAACGGTTCTGTGCGGATCGCCCAGCTATACAGTGGCTAATGGTAAGTTAGCAACACACATAATAAACTGAAATTTATGGAAGTAAACATTTATGAATTCTTACTGGTTGTTCTCACTTGATCTTGATTCATCTTTTCCAATGAAGTTAATTATGAACCATTGATAATTGAAATTGTTATTAGGTTTGTTTGACAGTCGTTCTACTCCGGTAGGATTGACTAACCGCTATAGTGGTTTCTGATGTTTTATTAGCCTCATTTCCTTGTAATGGTTGGGACTCTCCGCCGGATACTCCTTTCGTCGGACTAGGACCTTCATTACAGGACCTCCGTAAGTCCCCGCGAGCCTGGGATTCTCACTAGGACGCCAGGCAGGTTGTACCACCAAGACCTGAACCTGTTCACGTGATCGAACCGCTTGGATTGATGTGTTGTGAGTCACGGCTCAATTTCGACCGACTGAGTCTTGAACGGTCGGATTTTGACCGTTTAACTCAATAGGCGGCCCATTAGGATCCATGCATTCCTGGCTAAATGCCATTTCTTGTTGGTCGATTAACCTTGTTTCATCTTCGACCAAGTCATGGTTTGATCGACCCAATAAGCCTTAGGCTGACCAGTGGATAGTGGGTTGGACCCTGGTTCAGTTCTACCCCACTTATAACAGCCCGGAGCCCATTTTGGGTGGATCTCTAGTTACCAGTCAGGCCCAGTAATTGAACGGACAATATCGACCCGCTGATGCGTTAGAACGGATCGTAATGGACCATTCAGTTACTGAGCGGCCCAATCCAAACCGCTTACTGTTGTCGTGGGCTTTAGATCTTTCCTGTCGTGAACGGCCCATAGTAGACCATTTATCCTTGGCTTCTATTAGGCTGTTCTTTCAGTCCAATCCCTTTAGCGCGGTCTGGATAATGACCGTCCATTTCTTTGAGCAGCCCAATATGGACCCTGTATCTTCCAAAAAATGATTTCCATGGTTACTCGTGTTTGAATACAAGGACCTGTTAGTTCTTGATAACTTGAACTTTCTGGTCAAAATATCTACTTCACTTACCCTTGGAATTCTCCGAGGTAAGTTCTATACCTTGAAATTATTAGCCATTTAACTTGATAGTCTAGACATAAATTGGGATCTTGGATCCACCAAATCAATGCCAACGCATCATAAGAGCCCGGTCTGGTCCTGGGAGGAGCACCCGAAAAGTACTTGTGCCCCGGGGAGTTTGAATGACATGGTAAGGCATTGCACCGAGTGCATGACTAGCGTGATGTCTACGACATAATCTATTACTTGAATCTTTTCTTGACTTGGTTACTTCATGTTCTTGGCCAATTTCCAGTTACATTATTTTCATGATCTCGTACTTATGTTACATTGCCATATCGCCATTTCTTTTCTTTCCGTTCATATTAATTCAATTGGTTAATTACTTAAACTTGCATGTTATTACCTACTGAGCGTTCGCTCACCCAGTTGTTTCCCCCTTTCAGGTAGCTCAGGTGAGGATTCCCAGACCGATGGGGATGGGCAAGAGTGACAACCCTGGAGCGAGCCAGTTGGAGATTTCGAAGAGTCGTTATAGATGTTTTGTGTCTAGTTGTGGTTTAGAGTGCATGTCAAGCAGAGTTGTAATGGTTGAGTCAATGATGTCCAGTGAATGTTATGTTAGAAGTTTTTCTTAAGTTGGTTTAAAAGGTTAATGTAATTGGATTTTGGAGCATTTGATGTTTATTTAGTGAATGGAGTTATTTTCTGTTCATGGTGTTGTGTTGACCCTTTTGCTTTAGCATAGCATGTCTGTAAATCAATATATTATTATTAATTATTTCTACTGTCAGTCTCGATATTTCACGTCGGGGCATGACAGTTTGGTGATATCAGAGCCTAGGTTTCTAATATTCCTAGGTTTTCTAAGTTCTAGGATCCTAAGTGATGTCGTAGAACCTATAACGTTATTATAAGTCTAAGGACCCAACCTAGTGAGATTTGGGTAGAGACTTGGGTTGAGTTAATAGTCTAATTCTAAAACTATTCCTTCTAAATGATCCTAAATTAATCTATTCCACGTGTAGGATTTTCATATGGCGGCAGAGCGTGCGCAATGGCGAGATATGCAGCGAACAGTTCAAGGACTTACTCGGGCCTTGCAGCAAGTGGCCCAAGGAGGAGCAGCAAACCACGGAGCTGGCGATCTTCACCGAAACTTCCGTGGGATGAATCCCCCACGTTTTGGAGGCTCAACCGACACCAATGAAGCCGAGCACTGGCTAAAAGAGATGGAGAGGATCTTTGAAGTAATGCAGTGTAGCGATCAGGAACGTGTTCTTTTAATGACCTTCTAGCTAGAGTGTGATGCAAGAACATGGTGGGATGCAGTGAAGGCTACCCTCGGTGATAGACAAGTTTCATGGAAGGAGTTCGAGGAACTCTTTAATAGCAAGTATTTTTCTGATAGAGTGCAAGAGAAGAAAGCGGCTGAGTTTGCTGCTTTGAAACAACGGAATCTATCTGTAGCTGAGTATGAAGCTCAATTCTCTCGGTTATCTCATTATGCCACTCACTTGATATCTACAGAGAAGATGAAGGCTAAGCGTTTTCTCAACGGGCTGAAGTTGCAGTATATCAACCAGTTAGCGCCAATGGAAATTCCAACTTATGCGGAGATGGTAAGGAAAGCTCAAGTCTTGGAAGACACCTTAGAAATGACAGAGATAATCCGTGGAAAGGGTGTTAAGAAGGAACAACCTACTGGTTCCGGAAGTATCAAACTCGGTAATGGCAAGAAAAGGCCCAATGGCGGGTCTAGTTCATGGCAAGGCAAAATGCCGAAGAATGAAGATAAGAAGCCTGGCCCGATTGTGCCATTTAAGGGCGTGTGCAAGTATTGTGACTGTCCAGGTCACAGGATGGAAGAGTGCTGTCGCAAGCTGGGCGCCTGTCTACGCTGTGGAAATAGGGACCATCGTATTCCTGAGTGTCCCCTCCTGTCAAATCAAGCTACCCCGACTAAACTGCAAGGGAACAGGAAGCAACAGGGCAAGCTTCAAGCCCTACAGGAAGATGATGTTGGAACCACCGAGGAGGGTAGACTTGTTGAAGGTACTGTTATTATACATGATAAGCCGGCATTTGTTCTCTTTGATACTGGTGCCACTCATTCTTTTGTTTCTCAAAAATTTGCTAAGTCTTTAGCTGTGAAGCCAGTCTTGATGAATTCTCTGTTAGAGATTTCAACCCCTATTGGTTCCAGTTCAGTAATTAAATATTTCTATCCTTCTAGTAAGGTTATGATTAATTAACAGAACTTGCCAGCTGATTTAGTTTGCATGGATATGAAAGACTATGATGTAATTTTAGGAGTGGATTGGTTGGCTAAGTATGAGGCCGATGTTCATTGCAGTACTAGTTCTGTGTCTTTTTCTAGACACCCTGGGCTTTCTTGTATAGGGGTTAGGCACCATAAGTCTGTGCCACTTATTTTGACCCTTCGAGCTGATAAGTTGATGAGGAAAGGATGTCAGGCTTTTCTAGCCTTTGTTTATGTGACCCCTGAGAAGAAGATCGAGATCAAGGACATTGATGTCGTCCGAGACTTTCCAGATGTCTTTCCTGAGGAATTGCCAGGACTTTCTCCTGAGAGAGAAGTTATCTTTTCTATTGATTTAATTCCTGGCACGACCCCTATTTCTAAAGCTCCTTATCGTATGTCTCCCGCGGAACTGAGGGAGTTGAAGCAACAGTTAATGGAATTACTTGAGAAGGGGTTCATTCGTCCAAGTACATCCCCGTGGGGAGTCTCAATATTGTTCGTTCGGAAGAAGGACGGTTCGATGAGGTTGTGCATCGATTATCGGCAATTGAACCAACTGACTATCAAGAACAAATACCCATTGCCAAGGATTGACGAATTATTTGATCAGATAGCAGGAGCTCAGTATTTTTCTAAGATTGATCTTCGATCAGGATACCATCAGTTGCGGATCAAGGATGAGGATATCTATAAGACAGCCTTCCGTAGTAGGTATGGGCATTTTAAATTTATAGTAATGCCTTTTGGACTAACGAATGCACCTGCAGCTTTCATGCAGTTGATGAGCAATGTGTTTCGGCCCTATCTTGATCAGTGGGTCGTGGTGTTTATTGATGATATCTTGATTTATTCTAAGAGTGAGAAGGAACATGCTGAACATTTGAGGGTGACGTTGCAAATATTGAGAGACCATCAACTATACGCCAAGTTTAGTAAGTGTGAATTCTGGCTGCAATAGGTGTCCTTTCTAGGGCATATTATTACAAAGGAAGGTATTTCTGTGGACCCTTCGAAGGTAGAGGCAGTGAAGAATTGGGATATGCCTACTAATGTAACTGAAGTTAGAAGTTTCCTAGGCCTAGCAGGTTATTACCGAAGGTTTATTAATGATTTCTCCAAGATCGCGGTGCCTTTAACAAGATTAACCTGCAAGGAGAACAAATTTGATTGGTCTGAGGATTCCGAGAGAAGCTTTCAGACCTTGAAGAAATGTCTAACTACTGCCCCTATTTTGGCTTTACCATCTGGAGAAGGAGATTTTATGGTGTACACTGATGCTTCAGGCATTGGTCTAGGTTGTGTGCTCATGCAGCACGGGAAAGTGATAGCCTATTCTTCTAGGCAGTTTAGGAAGCATGAAGAGAACTATCATGTTCATGATTTAGAACTAGTAGCTGTAGTGTTCGCCTTGAAGATATGGAGGCACTACTTGTATGGAGAGACACTTACAGTGTTCTTAGACCATAAGAGTTTGAAGTATTTATTTTCTCAGAAGGAACACAATATGAGACAGAGAAGATGGCTTGAGTATTTAAAAGACTTTGACTTCTCCATAGAGTATCATCCTGGAAAGGGGAATGTAGTGGCGGATGCCTTGAGCCGCAAGTCAATAGCTAAGTTGTCGCATCTCATGTTGCAAGAATGGAGACTGTTGGAGTAGTTAGCTAGTTTGGATCTCAATGTTGACAAGGACCGGGTTACGATTGCTCATATTCAACTTAAACCAGCATTCTTGATAGAAATCAAGTCCTTACAAGATAATGACCCAGAGTTGGTAGAGATCAAGGAGAGTTTGAGTAACAGACCAGATTTCATGGTAGCTGACGATGGCAGATTGTTGTTTCAGGGAAGGACCTGTGTACCTGATGTAGCTGAAATAAAGAATAAGATTTTTGAAGAAGCTCATAGATCCAGATACACTATTCATCCTGGAGGTAATAAGATGTTTAAGGATTTGAAAAGATCATTTTGGTGGCCGGATATGAAAAAGGAAACTGTAGAATTTGTGAGTAGATGTTTGGTATGTTAGCAAGTCAAGACTGAGCATTTCAGACCTACAGGGAAATTGAAACCACTTGATATACCTCAATGGAAGTGGGAGAGTATTGGAATGGATTTTATTATGGGTCTACCTAGGACTCGTAGTGGATTTGATACAATATGGGTGATCATCGACAGATTGACAAAGTCTGCTCATTTCTTGTCCATTAAGTCTAAGTGGATAGTTGACGTCTTGGCGGCTCTGTATATGAAGGAAATTGTAAGACTTCAAGGAATACCAGTCAGTATTGTGTCTGATAGAGACCCCAGGTTCACTTCGTATTTTTAGATTGCAAGAATCTTTGGGAACCCGTCTGAATTTTAGTACCGCTTTTCATCCACAAACAGACGGGCAAACCGAAAGAATCAATCAGATAGTGGAAGATATGCTTAGAGCCTGCATGATTGATTTTGGAGGTTGTCAGAGTGATCACTTGGCTTTGATTGAATTCGCCTACAATAGTAGTTATCAGTCCAGTATTCAGATGGCTCCGTTTGAAGCTTTGTATGGAAGAAGCTGTCGATCTCCATTATGTTGGGAGGAGGTAGGTGAGAAGTAATGGCTGGGGCCATATCTCATTTCAGAATCATCCAAGAATATCCGTATTATCGGAGATCGGTTGCAAGTAGCACAATCAAGACAAAAGAGCTATGCCAATAACAGAAGGAGAGCCTTGGAATTTTAGGTCGGTGAGCACGTGTTTTTGAAGGTTTCTCCCATAAGAGGGATTCGCAGGTTTGGTATTCAAGGCAAGCTGAGTCTAAGATATGTTTGTCCATTCGAGATTCTGAAAAGAGTGGGGGAGGTTGCTTACCGATTAGCACTATCACCTCAGTTATCAGGAGTACACAATGTCTTCCATGTGTCTATGCTGCGAAAGTATGTGTATGACCCCACTCATGTCATTCAGCATGCGAATTTGGAACTGAAGGAAGATTTGACTTATGAAGAAAGACCTATCAAGATTTTGGATCATAAACAGCAGCAACTAAGGAATCGTTCCATACCCATGGTTAAAGTACAGTGGAGTCGGCGTGGAGCCGAAGAGGCTACTTGGGAGTCAGAAGATACTGTGCGGAAGTAGTATCCCGACTTATTCTAGGTGAGCTATCTCACTACCCATTTTTCTTAAGTACAGTGAATTTGGAGGACCAAATTCCTTAAAGTGGGGGACGGTGTAGCACCCCGGTATATTAATGAATAAAAAAAATTTGAGAAAATTAATAAGAAATTCTTTAAGAAAAAGGATAAGTAAAATTTTGACCATTTTATAAAAATTTGGATAAATTAGAATCTTTTAGAGGATAAAACTTTTAGTAAAATTGTCTTCTATGACCAGCCCAAATAAAATTCTTAAATAAGCTTAATTAGCTGATTAAGGCCCAAATCAACACTTAGTCTAATCGGACCTTAAAACGTGAAATTAGAGCCCAATACTAAACCTTTTAAGCTAAAACTGGATGCAAATGAAAGGTTAGGATTAAGAGATCATTTCCCCGCTTATTATTCTCTGAAACCCTAACCCTAGGAGGTGTATTTTGCGGCGCAACGGTGGCGTTAACCCTATCCCACGCGATTCGCACACGTCCGCGGTGCGTGGACTCTATCTCCACGATTAGAACCCTCTAGATACGATTGAACCTATATTAACGAACCTAAGCCACCCAAGAATCATTTACAAGCTGTGGCGGTCGGAGAGGAGCTCGATCAAGGGAGAATCACGGCGATCACCGGCGGTGTGTACCTAGCGCGATCGGCATCCCTCTTCTTCCTTCTTCCTTCGATTAAGGTAGGTTATAGCAAGCCAAACCCTAAGTATTATATATGGATAGAAGTGTCATCCTGTCCTCTTTCTATGGATCTAAAAAGCCCTAAATTTTATGTAGTATCCTGCGAGAATTTTTAGTTTCAGTGCAAGCATGTCGTAATTAGGGTTAACTATGTTCCACCTCGATTTAAGTAGGGATTTCAGGCACTAAACATTCAATTAATCATGCTATCTTGTATAACTTTTTGTGCTCATTCTATTGATAGTAAAAGCCCTAAATTTTATGCTCTATGTTTCGTGTATTTAACAGTTTTAGCCAACCCTAGTCAGACTCGCCGGAGGCGGGCAAGGCGAAGGTAGCTGAGACCCCCCGACTTGCGCGGCCTCTCGATAGACCGCCCAGTCTATAGAGACGGCAGGTTTATAGCCGTTCAAGTCTTTTCTGCTTCGGAGTGTTTCATGAATAGAACGGCCCACTCCAGACCATTCTGATGGACAGCGGATAGTTACATATCGCTTAAAACCCCCCCAGCGGCACTCTACAGAATGCTCATCTCCCGCAGGCCTTCAGACTTGAGAGGGCATGAACGACCTGCCGTGCGATATCACGCCCCGACGCGGAAAATCAGAACGTAGCAGTTTATATCAATCATGTCAATCAGAGCATATATTGCCACAAGAGACTAACCATCAGGCTAATAATAAAGAAACAATTAACCCAACATTATTGATAATAATAATAATAATAAGAGAAAGTATTCAATTACACCCGACTCCTTGTGGACTTCTATCTCATTAATGGAAAATACATCAACTCTAGATAACAACTAATCCAAACTTGACTTGAACATAAACTCTAAATGGCTCGCTCCTGGAATCACTCGCTCCCGTCCCTATCGGAACGCACGTCCTCATCAGAACTACCTGAAAAGGATTGGAAAGTAGGGGTGAACAAAGCTCAGTATGATTTTATATCTCTATCATCAGGCATAATTAAAGTGATTAACCATTTATGAATAACGTTGTAACAAAAGCGATGATACATAAATGACAAGAGATAGATGGGGAAAAGAACATGAGCTTTCAAGTAAAGAGTAAACACAAGTATAACTAGAACTTTTCATGTCATGAAATGATAAATGGAATTGGCCATATCAAGCACGCATATCATGGCACATAGAAATTTCAAGTAATTGAGTAAAAGTGGAAATGTCATAGACCAATCACGCTAGTCATGCACTTCGGTGCAATGCCACACCTTGTCATTTCAAACTCTCCGGGGCACAAGTACTTTCGGGCGCTCCTCCTAGGACCAGACCGGGCCCTTTATGATGCATTGGCATTGAAGGTTTGGATCAATGATCCTAGTCTAGACATTCATCACATTAATGGCCAAGAGTTCCAAGGTTAAGCTCACGAACCTACTTCTAAGATCAAGAGAAATTCCAACAAAATTGGAATGACATCAAGTAGAAAGACTATGAGTCTTTAGGTAACAAGGATGTAAACAAGGATTTCACATGATCTCACAGTTCAAGGCCAACCTTGATAACTGCTTCATGATGATAAAACAAGAAAAACATTATTACTATCTTAACTGTGATGGTCTATAATAGGGCCGTTACAGGAACGTGACGGTCGTACACAGGGCCGTTACGTTGCTGTGACGGTCCAATCTTGGGCCGTTATAGGACACAGACCAGTTTAATTTGAACTGGCCCAAAACATAATTTAAAACCACGTTCATGGGTTCAGGTCTTTAGGGTACAACCTGTCTAGCATCCTGGTGGGAATCTCAGGCTCACGGGGTCTTACGGAGGTCTCATAATAGTGGTCCTAGTCCGACGGAAGGAATATCCGACAGAGAGTCCCATCTATTTCAGGAATTGAGGCTAATAAACACGGAAACCAAAGCGGTGCGGTCAGTCAATCCCACCGGAGTGGCATGACTGTCAAACAATAAAGCTAATATCAAAATATATATCTTACATAATTCAAAATTTATAAAAGTTTAACTAAGGGTTTTTATCAAATTCTTCATGATCATTCAACTTAGGATTTTCTAACATCTTTCATGTAGAACAATGAAAAATTTATGTTTATGATCATAATATAATATTAACATCACGTTCTGCCTTACTTATAGATAAAGATATCATACTAACATAGCAAGTTTCTGGTTTTAAAAACGCATAAGCAATAGTTTAAAAAAAATACTGTCAGGAGAATGTGACGGTCCAAGGAAGGGGCGTTACAAGCATGTAACGCTCTATAGTAGGTGCATTACATACCAGAGAATAAATAGATTAAAATTTCAAAATTCTAAAACACAGGGGCATGTGATGGTCATGCGTGGGGCCGTCAGGCTCATGTGACGGTCTGTCGTGCGGCCGTCAGGCTGTAACGGCCTCTAGATGATGCGTCACATGACCTGGAACCCGCCGACGATGAACTTCGACATGTTACACTATAACTTCGATTGCTCTTGATAGAATGAATAAAAAATTAGGGAAAATACTACCATTCGAAAGAGCGTAAAAATTCGTATAAAATAGCATGCTTTGATTTAGATCTAACACAACAAGATTCAATCTTTAACTAATAATCATGAAAGTTGCCCTTTTCATACACCTCGGAGTAAACGTGAAATTCGAACAGCATGGTGAATGAGAATTGGGCAATTAGGTATCAAAAGAAAGAGCTCATGGAGACGCACAATACGGTATTATTATATTTCTGTTTGGCCTGAGAGACACCTACCTTTGCTTGAAGGAAAGAAGGACGAAGAAGAGGGGTCGCCGGAACCCTAGGTACCGCTCCTAGAACGCCCAAATTCTCCCTCGTCCGATCACGATCGGTCCCGCCGCCTGTTGCTGGTGCAAATAGGGTTCTAAGGTGTCAAAAGCCCTCTATAAATAGAACCTATAGGGACTTCTAGAGATCGAATTTGGTTGAAGAGTCCTATGAAGAAATTCCGATGAAAACTTCGGATAAGGTTCTAATCCACCGCCGTCGCCGCTGGTAGAAGCATCTAGAGTAAGGGTTTTCGAAGAGAAAGCAAAGACCTATCAATAGGCTAGGGTTTGGCTCGAATTGGAGCACAATTGGGCTAGAATTGGGCCCAAATTGTGATGGCTAAACTAGGTCTTCTTTCCCACAAAAACTCCTAAAAACGTGAAATTGGGCCTATACGAATTTTATTTTGGGCTCTTATCTGAAGACAAAGTTATTACAAATTCGATTTTACACTAGTTTCATATTTTTCCAGAATTTTAATAATTTCTTTAGAAGTTGAGCCAATAAATAATTTATTTATGTGGAAATATTATAGTAGAAAAAGACAGGGTGCTACACCCTCCCCCACTTAAGGAATTTGGTCCCCAAATTCACCGAATCTGCTAACAACCAACCTTAAAACAATTCGAGATATAATTTCTTGATCGCATCCTCGGATTCCCATGTTGCTTCCTCAGCTCCACGCCGACTCCACTAGACCTTGACCATCGAAATGGATCGATTCCTAAGTTGCTGTTGCTTGAAGTCTAATATCTTGATAGGCTTCTCTTCATAAGATAAGTCCTTCTTCAATTCCAAATCAGCATGTTGGATAATGTGCGAAGGGTCATACACATACTTCCGAAGCATAGATACATGGAACACATCGTGAATACCAGCTAACTGTGGTGGTAGGGCTAATCTATAGGCAACTTCGCCTACCCTCTCTAAGATCTCAAATGGGCCAAGAAACCTTGGGCATAACTTTCCTCGAATTCCGAATCTTCTAATTCCTCTTGATGGTGACACTTTCAGAAATACATGGTCCCCAATCTGAAATTCTAGCTCCCTTCTTCTATTATCTGCATAGCTCTTTTGTCGGGACTGGGCGACCTTCAAACGGTCTCTGATAACTTGGATGTTCTTTGACGATTCTGAGATAAGATCTGGTCTGAGCCATTGCTTCTCACCAATTTCTTCCCAACAAAGAGGAGATCTACAACTCCTACCATACAAGGCCTCAAACGGTGCCATCTGAATGCTGGATTGGTAACTATTATTGTATGCAAATTCAATCAAAGGTAAATGTTCATGTCAACTACCTCCAAAATGAATTATACATGCTCTCAACATGTCTTCAACAATCTGGTTTGCTCTCTCAGTCTGTCCGTCAGTCTGAGGGTGAAAAGCTGTACTGAAGTTCAAACGAGTGCCTAATGATGCTTGCAGTCCTTTCCAAAAGTGAGATGTAAACCTAGGGTCTCTGTCAGATATGATGGACACAAGCACTCCATGCAATCTTATTACTTCCTTTATATACAGGGCAGCCAAAATATCCACGGTCCACCTTGACTTAATAGGTAAAAAGTGTGCAGACTTTGTCAGTCGATCAATGATCACCCAAATTCCATCAAGGCCTCCTCGTGTTCGGGGTAAACCCATAATAAAATCCATACCAACACTTTCCCACTTCCGTTGTGGTATTTCGAGAGGTTTTAACTTCCCAGCATGTCTGAAATGCTCTACTTTAACTTGTTGACATACTAAACACCTGCTCACAAAATCGGCCACTTCCCTCTTCATGCTCGGCCACCAGAAAGTCCTCTTCAAATCTCTGTACATCTTTGTAGCTCCTGGGTGTATAGTATACTTAGATCTGTGCGCTTCTTCAAGAATCTTCTTCTTTATTTCCATGGAATCAGGGACACATGTTCTCCCTCGAAACAATAATCTCCCATCATCAGCTAACATATAATCTGGTCGATTAGCCATCTGTTCTTTAATTCCAAAGAGCACAGGGTCATTATCCTGCAACTGCTTAATTTCGGCTAGCAATTCTGAACAAAGCTGGACATGAGCCACCAAGATCCGATCTTCCTTTTCTGTAATATCTAAACTGGCAAACTGTTCTAACAACTTCCACTCTTGAATCATCAAACTGGCTAGCCTAGCTATTGGCTTCCTGCTTAAAGCATCTGCTACAACATTTCCTTTTCCGGGATGATATTCAATGGAGAAGTCGAAATCCTTTAAGTACTCTAACCACCTTCTCTGTCTAATATTCAACTCCTTCTGAGAAAATAAGTATTTTAAGCTCTTATGGTCTGAGTACACGGTGAAAGTTTCTCCATGAAGATAATGCCTCCATATCTTAAGAGCAAACACAACCGCTGCTAACTCCAGATCATGCACAGGGTAATTCTCTTCATGTTTTCTCAACTGCTTGGAGGAATAAGCTATAACCTTCCCTCGTTGCATCAATACGCAACCTAAACCGATTCCTGAAGCATCGGTATAAACTTCAAAACCTCCTTCACCTAAGGGTAAGGCCAAAACTGGGGCAGTGGTCAAACACTCTTTCAAAGTCTGAAAACTCTTTTCACAATCATCCGTCCATTCAAAACAATTCTCCTTACGAGTTAACCTTGTCAAGGGCACTACAATCTTGGAAAAATCCTTGATGAACCTTCGATAATAGCCTGCCAAGCCTAAGAAGCTTCTGATCTCAGTTACATTCACAGGTCTTTCCCAATTACGTACAGCCTCAACTTTAGAAGGGTCTACTGCGATTCCCTCTTTAGAAATAATGTGGCCCAGAAAAGATACCTCTTGCAACCAGAACTCACATTCACTAAACTTGGCGTATAGCTGATGCACTTTTAATATTTGCAACGCCATTCTTAAGTGTTATTCATGCTCCTCCTTGTTCCTTGAATATATCAGAATATCATCGATAAATACCACGACCCACTGATCCAAATAGGGCCGAAATACACTATTCATTAGCTTCATAAAAGCTGCAGGAGCATTTGTTAGTCCAAACGGCATCACCACAAATTCAAAATGCCCATACCTGCTACGGAATGCCGTCTTAAAAATATCTTCATCTTTTATCCTCAACTGATGATACCCAGATCTGAGATCGATCTTTGAGAAATACTGGGCTCCTGCTATCTGATCAAATAATTCATCGATCCTTGGTAATGGGTACTTGTTCTTCACGGTGAGCTGATTCAACTGACGATAATCGATACACAGCCTTAAAGAACCATCTTTCTTCCTTACAAAAAGAACAGGGGCACCCCACGGAGAAGTACTCGGATGAATGAACCCTCTTTCTAGCAAGTCTAACAACTGCATCTTTAGTTCTCTTAACTTAGCCGGGGACATACAGTACGGAGCTCTCGAAACAGGCGAGGCGCCAGGAATCAGTTCAATAGAGAAAACCACCTCCCTTTCAGGGGGAAGACCTGGCAATTCATCTAGAAATACCTCTGGAAAATCTTGAATAATAGGGATATCCTTCAACTCCACTTCCTTCTTATCAGTTAAAGAAATTAAAGCCAAGAATGCTGGACACCCCTGTCTTAACAACTTATCCGCCCAAAGTGTCGAAATGAGTGGCACGGTCTTGGATAGCCTAGAGCCAGAGAAAGAAATCTCCGGACGTCCAGGGAAAGACACTACTCCTGACTTACAATGAACACTAGCACCATGCTTAGATAACCAATCAGCCCCTAAGATTACATCATAATCTTTCATCTTCATGCATACTAGATCAACAGACAAATTACAACCATTGATCAAAACTTCACTAGAAGGATAATAATATTTAATCTTGGATCCCGAACCAATAGGGGTGAATATCATAAGGTGTGAATCCAATAACATCGGTTCCACAGATAAAGTCTTAGCAAATTTCAGAGATATAAAAGAATGAGTGGCTCCAGTGTCAAAAAGTATGAATGTTGGCTTGGAAAGAATAGTAAGAGTACCTTCGACAATACCTCCTTCCTCGGTAGTCTGGTTCTCGATCTCTGCCTCCTGGAGGGCTTGGAGCCTGCCTTGCCGCTTGTAACTTCCTTGCGACTTATCAGATGCTGCCGGTTCATTAATAAGGGGACATTCTGGAATTCGGTGGTCCCTGCTACCACACCTTAAGCAAGTGCCTAACTTGCGCCAACACTCTTCCATCTTGTGACCTGGACGGTCATAGTACTTGCAAACTGCCTTAGACGGCACAACTAGTCCAACCTTCTTCTCACCTTCCTTGGGTTTCTTGTTTTTAGAAAAACTCGGCCCACTATTGGGCCTCTTCTGACCATTACCGGGTCTAAAGTTCCCGGAACTGGTAGTCTGTTCCTTCTTCTTATCCCGACCTCTGATCTGGTCAGTCATTTCCATCGTATCCTCCAAAACTTGTGCTTTCCTTACTATCTCAGCATAGATATGGATTTCTAAGGGTGCCAATTGATTGATGTACTGAAGCTTCAAACCATTCAAAAATCTTTTAGCCTTCATTTTCTCAGTGGACACCAAGTGTGGGGCATACTTACATAATCTGAAAAACTGCGCTTCATATTCCGCAACCGACAAGTTTCTTTGTTTCAAAGCAACAAACTCGGCCGCCTTCTTCTCCTGCACCCGATCTGAGAAGTACTTGCTATTGAAAAACTTCTTGAACTCATCCCACGTGGCACGCCTATTCCCTAGTGTGGCTTCCACGGCTTCCCACCAAGCACGAGCATCGCGGTCTAATTGGAAAGTCGCTAGTAAGACGTGATCCTGATCTCCACATTGCATAACCCTGAAGATTCTTTCCGTCTCCTTTAGCCAGTTCTCAGCCTCATCCGGGTCCGAAGATCCACTGAAACGCGGGGGATTCAAGCCCTGAAAGTTTCGATGTAGATTACATGCTCCTTGCTGTCCGCCGCCTTGGGCAACTTGCTGTAAGGCCTGGGTCAGGCCCTGCACTGTACGTTGCATGTCTCGCCATTGAGCGCGTTCTGCCACCATCACGTAAATTCCTACAATATAAAAGAAGTAATTAAGAATGTCCTATTGGATCTATCTTCTTATAGCTAGTTAATTAATAAACTAATCTTAGCCCAAGTCTCTACCCAACTCACTGGGTCAGATTCTGACTTTACTAAGGTTTAAAGGTTCTATAACACTATTAGCAACCTAGGGTCTAAAGAAAACCTAGGCTCTGATACCACAAAAACTGTCATGCCCCGATGCGGAAAATCGGAACGTAGCAGTTTATATCAATCATGTCAATCAGAGCATACATTGTCACAAGAGACTAACCATCAGGCTAATAATAAACAAACAATTAACCCAGTATTATTGATAATAATAATAATAATAAGAGAAAGTATTCAATTACACCTGACTCCTTATGGACTTCTATCTCATTAATGGAAAATACATCAACTCTAGATAACAACTAATCCAAACTTGACTTGAACATAAACTCTAAATGGCTCGCTCCTGGAATCACTCGCTCCCGTCCCCATCGGAACGCACGTCCTCATCAAAACTACCTGAAAAGGATTGGAAAGTAGGGGTGAGTAAAGCTCAGTAGGATTTTATATCTCTATCATCAGGCATAATTAAAGTGATTAACCATTTATGAATAACGTTGTAACAAAAGTGATGATAAATAAATGACAAGAGATAGATAGGGAAAAGAACATGAGCTTTCAAGTAAAGAGTAAACACAAGTATAACTAGAACTTTTCATGTCATGAAATGATAAATGGAATTGGCCATATCAAGCACGCATATCATGGCACACCGAAATTTCAAGTAATTGAGTAAAAGTGGAAATGTCATAGACCAATCACGCTAGTCATGCACTTCGGTGCAATGCCACACCTTGTCATTACAAACTCTCCGGGACACAAGTACTTTCGGGCGCTCCTCCCAGGACCAGACCGGGCCCTTTATGATGCATTGGCATTGAAGGTTTGGATCAATGATCCTAGTCTAGACATTCATCACATTAATGGCCAAGAGTTCCAAGGTTAAGCTCATGAACCTACTTCTAAGATCAAGAGAAATTCTAACAAAATTGGAATGACATCAAGTAGAAAGACTATGAGTCTTTAGGTAACAAGGATGTAAACAAGGATTTCACATAATCTCACAGTTCAAGGCCAACCTTGATAAGTGCTTCATGATGATAAAACAAGAAAAACCTTATTACTATCTTAACTGTGACGGTCTATAACAGGGCCATTACAGGAACGTGACGGTCGTACACAGGGCCGTTACGTTGCTGTGACGGTCCAATCTTGGGCCGTTATAGGACACAGACCAGTTTAATTTGAACTGGCCCAAAACATAATTTAAAACCATGTTCATGGGTTCAGGTCTTTAGGGTACAACCTGCCCGGCGTCCTGGTGGGAATCCCAGGCTCACGGGGTCTTACGGAGATCTCATAATAGTGGTCCTTGTCCGACGGAAGGAATATCAGGCGGAGAGTCCCATCTATTACAAGAATTGAGGCTAATAAACACGGAAACCAAAGCGGTGCGGTCAGTCAATCCCACCGAAGTGGCATGACTGTCAAACAATAAAGCTAAGATCAAAATATATATCTTACATAATTCAAAATGTATACAAGTTTAACTAAGGGTTTTTATCAAATTCTTCATGATCATTCAACTTAGGATTTTCTAACATCTTTCATGTAGAACAATGAAAAATTTGTGTTTATGATCATAATACAATATTAACATCACGTTCTGCCTTTCTTATAGATCAAGATATCATACTAACATAGCAAGTTTCTGGTTTAAAAAATGCATAAGCAATAGTTTAAAAAAAATACTGTCAGGAGAACGTGACGGTCTAAGGAAGGGGCGTTACAAGCATGTAACTCTCTATAGTAGGTGCGTTACGTACCAGAGAATAAATATATTAAAATTTCAAAATTCTAAAACACAGGGGCATGTGATGGTCTGTCGTGGGGCCGTCAGGCTCATGTGACGGTCTGTCGTGCGGCCGTCAGACGATGAACTTCGACATGTTACACTAAAACTTCGATTGCTCATGATAGAATGAATAAAAAATTAGGGAAAATACTACCAATCGAAAGAGCGTAAAAATTCGTATAAAATAGCATGCTTTGATTTAGATCTAACACAACAAGATTAAATCTTTAACTAATAATCATGAAAGTTGCCCTTTTTATACACCTCGGAGTAAACGTGAAATTCGAATAGCATGGTGAACGAGAATTGGGCAATTAGGTATCAAAAGAAAGAGCTCATGGAGACGCACAATATGGTATTGTTATATTTCTGTTTGGCCTGAGAGACACCTACCTTTGCTTGAAGGAAAGAAGGACGAAGAAGAGGGGTCGCCAGAATCCTAGGTACCGCTCCTAGAACTCCCAAATTCTCCCTCGTCCGATCACGATTGGTCTCGCCGCCTGTTGCTAGTGCAAATAGGGTTCTAAGGTGTCGAAAGCCCTCTATAAATAGAACCTTTAGGGACTCCTAGAGATCGAATTTGGTTGAAAAGTCCGATGAAGAAATTTTGGCGAAAACTTCGGATAAGGTTCTAATCCACCGCCGTCGCCGCTGGTAGAAGCATCTAGAGTTAGGGTTTTTGAAGAGAAAGCAATGACCTATCAATGGGCTAGGGTTTGGCTCGAATTGGAGCACAATTGGGCTTTAATTGGGCCCAAATTGTGATGGTTAAACTAGGTCTTCTAACCCACAAAAACTCCTAAAAACGTGAAATTGGGCCTATACGAATTTTATTTTGGGCTCTTACCTGAAAACAAAGTTATTACAAATTCGATTTTACACTAGTTTCGTATTTTTCCATAATTTTAATAATTTCTTTAGAAGTTGAGCCAATAAATAATTAATTTATGTGGAAATATTATAGTAGAAAAAGACAGGGTGCTACATGCGACCACCGAGGCATATGAATGATTCTGCGCGGACCGCCCAGCTATACAGAACTGCTTCATTCTCATTTCAGCATGCTTTATTTTAGTAGTTTAGTGGCTAATGGTAAGTTAGCAACAGACATAATAAACTGGAATTTATGGAAGTAAACATTTATGAATTCTTGCTGGTTGTTCTCACTTGATCTTGATTCATCTTTTCTAATGAAGTTAATTATGAACCATTGATAATCAAAATTGTTATTAGGTTTGTTTGCTAGTCATTCTACTCCGGTAGGATTGACTGACTGCTACACTGGTTTCTGATGTTTTATTAGCCTCATTTCCTTGTAATGGTTGGGACTCTCCGCCGAATACTCCTTCCGTCGGACTAGGACCTTCATTACAGGACCTCCGTAAGTCCCCGCAAGCCTAGGATTCTCACTAGGACGCCGGGCAGGTTGTACCACCAAGACCTGAACATGTTCACGTGATCGAACCGCTTGGATTGCTGTGCTGTGAGTCACGGCTCAATTTGGACCGACTGAATCTTGAACGGTCGGATTTGGATCGTTTAACTCAATAAGCGGCCCATTAGGAACCGTGCATTCCTAGCTAAATGCCATTTCCTATTGGTCGATTAACCTTGTTTCATCTTCGACCAAGTCATGGTTTGATCGACCCAATAAGCCCTAGGCTGACCAGTGGATAGTGGGCTGGACCCTGGTTCATTTCTGCCCTACTTATGGCAGTCCGGAGCCCATTTTGGGTGGATTTCAAGTTGCTAGTCAGGCCCAGTAATTGAACGGACAGTATCGGCTCGCTCATGCGTTAGAACGGATCGTAATGAACCGTTCAGTTATTGAGCGGCCCAATCCAAACTGCTTACTGTCATCGTGGGCTTCAGATCTTTCCTGTCATGAACGGCCCATAGTAGACCGTTTATCCTTGGCTTCTATTAGGCTATTCTTTCAGCCCAATCCCTTTAGCGCGGTCCGGATAATGACCGTCCATTTCTTTGAGCGGCCCAATATGGACCGTGTATCTTCCAGAAAATGATTTTCGGGGTTACTTGTGTTTGAATACAAAGACCTGTTAGTTCTTGATAACTTGAACTTTCTGGTCAAAATATCTACTTCACTTACCCTTGGAATTCTCCGAGGTAAGTTCTATACCTTGATATTATTGGCCATTTAACTTGATTAATGTCTAGACATAAATTGGGATCTTGGATCCACCAAATCAATGCCAACGCACCATAAGGGCCCGGTCTGGTCTTGGGAGGAGCGCCCGAAAAGTACTTGTGCCCCGGGGAGTTTGAATGACATGGTGAGACATTGCACCGAGTGCATGACTAGCGTGATGTCTACGACATAATCTATTACTTGAATCTTTTCTTGACTTGGTTACTTCATGTTCTTGGCCAATTTCCAGTTACATTATGTTCATGATCTCGTACTTATGTTACTTTGCCATATCGCCATTTCTTTTCTTTCCGTTCATATTAATTCAATTGGTTAATTACTTAAACTTGCCTGTTATTACCTACTGAGCGTTCGCTCACCCAGTTGTTTCCCCCTTTCAGGTAGCTCAGGTGAGGATTCCCAGACCGATGGGGATGGGCAAGAGTGACAACCCTGGAGCGAGCCAGTTGGAGATTTCGAAGAGTCGTTATAGATGCTTTGTGTCTAGTTGTGGTTTAGAGTGCATGTCAAGCAGAGTTGTAATGGTTAAGTCAATGATGTCCAGTGAATGTTATGTTAGAAGTTTTTCTTAAGTTGGTTTAAAAGGTTAATGTAATTGGATTTTGGAGCATTTGATGTTTACTTAGTGAATGGAGTTATTTTCTGTTCATGGTGTTGTGTTGACCCTTTTGCTTTAGCATAGCATGTCTGCAAATCAACATATTATTATTAATTATTTTTACTGCCAGTCCTGATATTCCGCGTCGGGGCGTGACAATTGTACAGTGTGGGACTTGTGATATATGGATCTGGACTACTTGTATAAATTTTACCACTCTGATATATGTAATTGCTTCTATTTAAAGTTCAAATGAATGCTTTAATTAATATTGCCTGTGTAATTTCTATTCATTATGCATCCCCTCGACAAACACTCACTAACCCTTACGGGGCCTCATCAACCTCTTGGGTGGCCTCCTCGAGCTCTTGGTATCGATAGATCGATGATATCGGTTTATTAGTTTCCGGATCTCCTAGGTCGTCACACCAAGTTGGTGTTGTTTTAAACCACTTTTAGACGCAAAGAGGTGGGAAATGCTATGATGAATGTAAAGATGCACGAATAAGGCCCTCTCAAAGAGAGGAATACAACGTAAACAGAAATGGAAGATGATGCATGCAACTAACAAGATGAAAAATAATAAGAACAGAGGGAGAGGAAAGGCTTATTGCGACGCCGATGGCGGGCTTCGAGGAGAGCTTCGGCAACGTAAGGACGACGTGGACGCGTGCTAAGAAGAGTGCCTTCTTCTTTTGAGTGTGCGGGCACTTAGGAAATCGACAGAACCTCCCCATAAGAACTTATGGGCTTAGGAACGAATTGGGCAGAGTTTTCCCTCTTCTCTCAAGATTTTGAAGCCCGGGATTTCGAGGGATGGGTGCTCTATTTATAGGCAAATTTGAAAAGAACGCGTCCCAGACACCGGACGCGTTAATATGTACGCGTCCCATTGACCAGACGTGTGCATTAATTAATTATTCATTTTATTTAAGAGGACGCATCCCTTACCCCGGACGCGTTAAATTAACGCGTCCCCGACCCTAGACGCATTCAATGTTTTCCACCAAAATGGTGCTGAAAGCCACCGAAAGCGCCGAAAGTGACTGGTTTTGATACCCAACCTTGACTTTATGGCCACTTTTAAATCCACGTCTGGTCAGCAAGATGTCCTCTTGTTTTGGATTTATTTGAATCGTTAAACTGAGCGACGTGGCTGGCGCCGCCCACGTGCTGCACGAGGACTCAGGAAGGCATCTTGGGTCCCCGACGCCTTTAAAGAAGGCGTCACTGTCCGTTGCCACGTTAAAAACTTTTCTCGGGCCGGCGTGCTACACGAGGGCTAAAGAAGGTGTCTGGGTCGGCTGACACATTTAACGGAGGCGTCACCGTCCCCTGCCGCGTTTAAACTTTTTTTCTGAAAAATTCTAAAAACTGAAGAAAAATACCATAAAAATAGGAAATCACCCAAGTAATTCAAAATGTGAAAGCCGCTTTGGGGAATCATAGTATAATATGAGATTTACTCACGGTAATGTCAAAAACGACGTGTCTACAGTCATCGTTGACAATTATCTTCTACAGGAACTGGAGGAGAGTATATTGATGAGACAGGGACCTTTTGATGAGTTCTAGAAAAGAAATTTTTGCGGGGGTCCTGTCCAGATGCTGGAGGATGTCGTACTCTATCGAAGGGGTTTGGGAATTTGCCCCTTCATCGGACTAAGATTGCCTCTAAGTTGGAGGAATGATGCAATTTCGAAGGGTAACATTGAGAGAGGTTTCTTTGGGAATGTCCGACTCTTGAGGTTTTGGACGGATAAGCTACAAAGGAGGTGGGGACCTAAATATGAAGGAAAGGGAAACCATCCCTTCACTCGGAGTGCTAGGGACAGGGGGAAAGGCCATTTTCGATTGTGGGGGTTTTAGACAGACCAAGGGGTGTTCTTGCTCCACAATAGCATTCTTGGGAAATATTGGCTCTTGAGGTGAAGATTGCAAAGGCTTTATCATGAGTGAGACGGGGGTGTAATCAACATCAAGGGCTTAGATCTCTAGGAGAAAGTGTTGACATCGGACCAAGGCTCCTCGACTTCCAGCTTGAAGTACCCATGTAACAACCCAAGATCTGGATACCGAGAAGAACCCGATACCATTCGAATTCTAACCCGCCGCCCACAAGCCGGAGGGCTCGGAAGGGCTAAAAGGAGTGTGGAGGTACAAAGAAATAGGAAATAAAGTTGGACAATTCAACAATTAACACAAATAAGTTAACAACTATAGAGTCCAGTCCAACTAAAGTACGGTTCAAGGCAGGGAAGCGTACCCAACACCGAGTGAACACTCGGCCTGGCGAGCTGGCAACTACGAACCTCCGCGCAACACCCTCGAACCTCAAGGAAGAACTGCCACACCTGAAAAGCAGTGGTGAGCCTCCTATCACTGGCTCAGTAGGGGTCCCGCGGAACCCCAACCGTAAACAACGGCGGTAGCAGAAAGTAGCAACAACATCAGGAACGGTAAACTCGATGGCCGGTAAAAACTTGGCACTACAGTTACTCCTACTGGAACGGAAACCAACGCCCCGATCCCACTTTCAAGGGCACCGATCTAACGGAAAGACCTCTGGCTACACCGCCAGAAAACCCATCATGACACCACTATCATGGACCGGACACTGCCTAGGAAAACCCCTCGGTGACACTCACCGGAACCCTAGACCACAACCTCGGGAACACACCCAAAAACTGCATGTAAAACCACGTCTCGCAGATGAGAAACGGAATCTCGAGTCACGAGAATCTCGCATCACGTGATGGGAGTACGTACCCACCAGAAGTAAGGCCAGATGCGTGCACTGAAGACTTAGTTCGCGCCTCAAGTGTCTCCCTCTGGCCCAGGGGGAACTGAGACACCGTACAGTAGCCACAGAGCAAGGACTAGCTAGGGTTGCGCTCGTCAGCGCGGGTCTGTCGGCCCCAGCCACGTGTGAACACACAGACTATCCGCTCTAAGTCGGGTCCTCTAGCTAGTTTTCCCCCCAGCCCAAACTCAGGCTGCAAAGGCGAGGGGCCCTACGGTAACCAACCTAAAAACCGTCACACCAGAAAAGCTCTCCACCATTCTCGGGTGGGTCCGCACTCGCATGCGTAGGAAAGCCAAAGCTAGTGGGGGCACTAAACGTCAACACCGAAAACTACGCACGCACCCATCGTGAGTAACGCAGAGTAACAGGTGGCTCGAAACCACCAGACTCTGGATGGTCCAATAAACCTACTAACCCAATGGTCCTTGAGTCTCACGACTTGGGTCAAGACCGTTGTACCAGGACGGCTCCATGCCGTCAATCTGGCCTATCCTTAGGTCAGAAATCACGGTAGCACGATTACCGAGGTAGCTCACTAGCTGCTGAGATAATTCCCTATCCAAGGGAAAAGCGAAAAATCTCCAACCCCAGGCTGCGTGACTGGACTCACTGTCCATGGACCAAACTCACGACCCACTCAGAAAACACGTACCGAAAGGCCAATGACATGCGGGAATAACCCACCGCACACATGTCAATACACGGCGAATCGTTCTAGCGAGAGCACGAGAGCCCGGAACACATGGGGTCACCCGGACCCTCCAAAACCCATGGGCATGCTTATCGAGGTAATGCGATACCACCGGACACCCTAAAAATACGGACACAAAACCCACGGGACATCCACGAGATCGAAGTTCGACCACTGGGTCACAACCGGGTGGACCGGGGGCCAACACAACGCAACCAAAACGCAACTAGCATGGAAAATAGGGTGGCGGTTCTCCCTGGACCGTCAAACCAACAGGCGGCCCTCTCAAGACAGCAAGCCAAGACTAGCGATCTTCTCCGAGATCGCCAAGCCCAGCCAGGCGGCCATGCCATGGCCGCCACCAGGCAAGCCACGGGGTTGGCTAGCAGTCTATCGCCAGGCCACTACTGTGACGACCCGGAGATCTGGATACCGGTAAATCGATATCATTGATTAACCAATACCAAGAACTCGGGGAAGCCACCCAAGAGGTTGATGAGGCCCCGTAAGGGTTGGAGGGTTTTGACGAGGGGATGCATAACAGATTGAGAATACATGCGCGCAATATTAATTATAGCAACAATTTGAACTATAAATGGAAGTAATTAAAATATCAGAGTGATAATATATACAATAGTCCAGATCCACAAGACCAACAAGTGCGACAACTAAATGAAAGTCCAACTGTACGACTACACGGGGCATACCCCGGCCAAAAGTACAAGAAAAGGACTAACATAGACAGACAAACCACTGCTGGCTGCTAAGACCCGTCGTCAAAAACACGGGAAGCTCCGAGAGATGGCTGCTGCTGCTCACCTGAAAGAGTAAGGGTGAGTCTCAGCCAGAATCAGTAGGGGTCACGCGGATCCCTACCTCGCAACTAAACATGCAAAAGCAGTAAAGGAAAGCAATTGAAGCATGCATTTGACAGAATTAAATAAAGTTGTAAAGCTATCTAAATAACTTAAGAATAGCTAACTGATGTGCCAATTGAATTTAAACATGAGTACTCGAAATCTACCAATAGAATAATAACTCAATCATTTCCAAGTGACAAAAGAGAAGGTGTAATGTCTCGGATCTTTGTTGGATCCTTATTGGGTCTTTCGGATCCTTTTCGGTGAGTTTCGGTTCGCTTTTGTAGCTCCAGAGTTGAGTTTTACGATCCGTGAGGGTTTTTCTCTCGTACTAGTTACGGAACCATGCGGTGAGTTTATTTCTCAATTCATCGACTCGTGGATGACACAGTGGCGATGTACTCGTCGAGCCGATCGTTTTGACTATTTTTGCGTATTTTTCGGAGATAGGGCCAAAAATCAGATTTTTTGGAAATTAGGAAAATTCCTAATTTATTTTCCTTTTTCTTTTCCTTCCACTCTCCTCCTTCTCATTTCGCCGCCGCCGTCTCTCTCTCCCGTTTGTCTCTCGTTTTCACATTCTCGGCTCCGGCTGTAGACGGAGGACCTAGGGGCGAGTGTTGGGGATGCTGTGGAGCTGGTTGGGTGCGCGACGGGGCGAGGATGGAGTGGTTTTGGCGCGATCCCAAATGGTGGATTCAAAGCCGGCGTTTGAGCTCACGGCGCGATTTTCGGCGTGATTTAGTCTCTTCGGGGCACGGTTTGTTCGGTGGAGGTAGGGAGATGGACCATCACTTCGTCCTCTATGTTTTCCCTGCTTCTGTGCGTGGTTTGGCGCTAGAACGGGCTAGATCGGGCTTGTTTGGGGAAAATCGTAGTTTTTGGGGTTTTCAGGGTTCGCCGGAAAACGGCAATCATTCGCGGCGTAGTTAGTGTCAAAATGACCGCTGGGATGTCCGGATCCCATTCATGTAGGTTTTGCATCGATTGGTCGTCATTCGGGGCCGGTAGGGGTCCGGGAACCTCGGTGATTCATTTTGGGTCGATTTGTTAGAATCGCACCGATCTTGCGTTTTAATCCATGCATTTGGGCTTTTTAGCCTCCAGATGTTATTTTCCATCGCGTGACTTTGTTTCCCCTGCGCTTCGGCGTGAATGGGGCGTGGAACGGGCCGATTTGGCGTTTCAACCTTTTTCCCGCCGTGGCCGGTGTAGCGGTCGTTCCAGGGACCATCACAGTCCCTGACGGCCCTACGATAGACCACCACAGCGTTCGTTCATTTTAAATTTTTCGTGGCTGTGGGAGTGTGACGGTCCAGGTGTGGTGCGTCACAGCCCTCTGACGCGTCCCGGTGTGTCCGTCACGGCTATTTTGTCTTCTTGTGTTTTGGTTAAGTCGGTTCCTCTGACGCGCCTGCCCTGGTGCGTCAGGCTGTGTAACGCGCCTGCCCCAGGCCGTTACACCCAGTTTTGGCTGTGTTGGGTGGCTGTGTCGGCTGTCTCTAACGGCCCTGCCCCCCTGCGTCACAGTGTTGTAACGCGTCTGTCGTGGACCATTACGTGCTGTTTATCTGAGTTTTCAGACTTGGGTTTGTTGGCGTAACGCGCCTGTCCTCATGCATTAGGTTGGCGTAACGCTTCTGCACTCGTGCGTTAGGCTGCTGTAGCGCGTCTGCCCTGGTGCGTTACGTGGTTCGTGTTTTGCTTTTGAGCCTGTTGGCTCTGACGCGCCCGCTCTGGTGCGTCAGGCTCGTGTAACGCGCCTGTGCTAGGCCGTTATAGTCCTGTTGTGGCCGTGTGTTGTGGGTCCGTTCTAGGTGATGTTAGGGGATGTTCGGGGGTAGGTTTGTGGTGTTTTCGGTTGCTCCCGTGGTCTGGCCGCTTTCTCCGTGGACGTCGGTCAATGTTCCTATGAAGGCTAAGACTACGTTTCCGAGTCTGTCGGTAGTTTCTTGTGCTGCCCTCGGTGGTTGAGGTACGGGTGACAGTGCATGTTTATCCGTTTGTACTTCAGTGCCGTGTTTTGAGTTTCCTCTTCTCGTCACCCTAGACGTCCTGCAGTTGAGGGGTGACCCCGATATATGGTTTGTAAGCTAGTTTCCGTCAGCTCCTGTGGTTACCGTAGCATCCTACGGGGGGAGAAAGCTAGCTAGAGGCCTGGCTCTAGGCAGGAGCCAGTGTGTGCACACGTGGTCAGGGGCAGAGGACTGACGCCGACGGGCGTGACCCTGGCTAGTACTTGGTTTGTTCCTGTTTCGCCTCTCGCTTGTCGCTTCCCAGCCTTGCGAGTTGCTTGAGACACTTGTGATTCCGCGTGGGTCTGTGACTCGGTCATGTTCACGTTAGTGGCACGCAGCGGTTGGTCAAGACACTAGTGGGGTTGTCGTGACCTGTCCGGGTTGGCCTTTCCATGGCTGTACTCGAGGTCTGTGTCTTGTCCGGTGCACGACACTCCGATCGTGTTGCATATGCCTGTCTAGGTCTTTTCTAGGCCTTCTTTTGCATGCCTGTTGTAGGTGTAGGTTGGGGTGTTTTGTTTGGCTTTTTCCCTTTTCCTTGCTGCTCCCTACTCCTCTTTCCCTTTCTAGGCATGCTTGCCTGTTCGGGTTATTCCCCTCGTCCTTACTTGTTCCCTACTCCTGCTTCCCTTTCTTTTGCAGCTTTCTAGTGTTGTTTCTTGCTGCTGTCCCTGTTGTTCCATGTTACTGCGTGTTTTTCAGTGGGGATCCGCGTGACCCCTACTGAGCCAGTGACACGAGACTCACCCCTACTTTTCAGGTGGAGTGATGTGTTCGTTCTGCTTCCGCAGATCCTGGAGTTCGAGTCGTAGCTGCCAACTGGTACCTCCGTCGGGCTTCCCCCGACTTCTTGGTACGTCTTTTCTTTCTGTCGACTGTACTGCTAGACTGCTGTCTTTTGCTTTGGACTTGACTCTGGTATATAATTGTTTAAAATCTGTTAATTAAACTGTAATTTTATTTCTGCTACTTTAGCAGACCGATCTAATGAAATTTAATTCTTGATGTTATATCTGTCAGTTCAATGTACTACACGACAATCCTTTTTCCCTTCGGAGCTTTACCGCTCTTGGGAGGCCTCGCGGGTTCCAAGTGGTATCAGGTGTATTCGGTTGTCCTACCGGGTATATCTGGTATCCGGAATCTGGGTCGCCACAGTTGGTATCAGAGCGTTGTTGTGTGAAGTACATGGGAATCTCATATATACAGTTTCCAGAGTCGCTAAGTCCAGTACAGTCTTCAGCTGGCGTTAGGTTTCGTGATTTCCATTTCTTATCGTTGTGGGTCTTTTCTTGGTAAGCTGCTCGATGCATGACTCGCTCCCTGGAAGTCGTGTGATCAGTTGTTGTTATTCCTTGATGCGACCCTGCTTGCAGTGGTATTCCGTGGTTCTGTGTCTTGTATGGAGCCGGAATCCTGCGAGTGCTGCCGTTATTATTTTTGTAAGTGCTATTTCTCTATGATTTTGTTTGTCTATCATTAGCACTTTGTGGACCAACTCATGTCGGATCGCTTTGCTGTACTCCCTTCCCTGGTAGAGTTAGCTTGCGACTCGATCAGATGTCTCGTGGTCCGGTGCTGTCGTCTTGCCGTTGTTTCTCGTGGTTCATGTCGTTTTATGGTTGTGTTGTCGGGTTGTTCTTCCCTGCTTACCCTTGCTAGTCCTTGAATTTCGAGGATGAAATTTCTTAAAGGATGGGAGGATGTAATGTCTCGGATCTTTGTTGGATCCTTATTGGGTCTTTCGGATCCTTTTCGGTGAGTTTCGGTTCACTTTTGTAGCTCCCCAGTTGAGTTTTACGATCCGTGTGGATTTTTCTCTCGTACTAGTTACGGAACCCTGCGGTGAGTTTATTTCTCAATTCATCGACTCATGGACGACACAGTGGTGATGTACTCGTCGAGCCGATCGTTTTGACTATTTTTGCGTATTTTTCGGAGATAGGGCCAAAAATCGGATTTTTCAGAAATTAGGGAAATTCCTAATTTCTTTTCCTTACTCTCTCCTCCTTCTCATTTCGCCGCCGCCATCTCTCTCTCCTGTTTTCACCTTCTCGGCTCAGGCTGTAGACGGAGGACCTAGGGGCGAGTGTTGGGGATGTTGTGGAGCTGGTTGGGTGCGCGACGGGGTGAGGATGGAGTGGTTTTGGCGTGATCCCGAACGGTGGATTCAAAGTCGGCGTTTGAGCTCACGGTGCCATTTTCGGTGTGGTTTAGTCCCTTCGGGGCATGATTTCTTCGGTGGAGGTAGGGAGATGGACCACCACTTCGTCCTCTACGTTTTCCCTGCTTCTGTGCGTGGTTTGGCGCTAGAACGGGCTAGATCGGGCTTGTTTGGGGAAAACCGTAGTTTTTGGGGTTTTCAGGGTTCGCCAGAAAATGGCAATCATTCGCGGCGTAGTTAGTGTCAAAATGACCGCTGGGATGTCCGGATCCCATTCATGTAGGTTTTGCGTCGAATGGTCGTCATTCGGGGCCGGTAGGGGTCCGGGAACCTCGGTGACTCGTTTTGGGTCGATTCATTAGAATCGCCCCGATCTTGCATTTTAATCCATGCATGTGGGCTTTTTAACCTCCAGATGTTGTTTTCCATAGCGTGGCTTTGTTTCCCCTGCGCTTCGGCGTGAATGGGGCGTGGAACGGGCCGATTTGGCGTTTCCACCTTTTTCCCGCCGTGGCCGGTGTAGCGGCCGTTCCAGGGACCGTCACAGTCCCTGACGGCCCTACGATAGACCGCCACAGCGTTCGTTCATTTTAAATTTTTCGTGGTTGTGGGAGTGTGACGGTCCAAGTGTGGTGCGTCACAGCCCTCTGACGCGTCCCAATGTGTACGTCACGGCTATTTTGTCTTCTTGTATTTTGGTTAAGTCAGTTCCTCTGACGCGCCTGCCCTGGAGTGTCAGGCTGTGTAACGCGCCTGCCCCAGGTCGTTACACCCTGTTTTGGCTGTGTTGGGTAGCTGTGTCGGCTGTCTCTAATGGCCCTGCCCCCATGCGTCACAGTGTTGTAACGCGTCCGTCGTGGACCGTTACGTGCTGTTTGTCTGAGTTTTCAGACTTGGGTTTGTTGGCGTAACGCGCCTGTCCTCATGCGTTAGGTTGGTGTAATGCATCTGCGCTCGTGCATTAGGCCGCTGTAATGCGTCTGCCTTGGTGCGTTACATGGTTCGTGTTTTGCTTTTGAGCCTGTTGGCTCTGACGCGCCCGCTCTGGTGCGTCAGGCTCGTGTAACGCGCCTGTGCTAGGCCGTTACAGTCCTGTTGTGGCCGTGTGTTGTGGGTCCGTTCTAGGTGATGTTAGGGGCTGTTCGGGGGTAGGTTTGTGGTGTTTTTGGTCGCTCCCGTGGTCTGGCCGCTTTCTCCGTGGACGTCGGTCGATGTTCCTATGAAGGCTAAGACTACGTTTCCGAGTCTGTCGGCATTTTCATGTGCTGCCCTCGGTGGTTGAGGTACGGGTGACAGTGCATGTTTATCTGTCTGTACTTCAGCGCCGCTTTCCGAGTTTCCTCTTCTCGTCGCCCTAGATGCCCTGCAGTCGAGGGGTGACCCCGATATACGGTTTGTAAGCTAGTTTCCGTCGGCTCCTGCGGTTACCGTAGCGTCCTACAGGGGGAGAAAACTAGCTAGAGGCCTGGCTCTAGGCGGCAGCCAGTGTGTGCACACGTGGTCAGGGGCAGAGGACTGACGCCGACGGGCGTGACCCTGGCTAGTACTTGGTTTGTTCCTGTTTCGCCTCTCGCTTGTCGCTTCCCAGCCTTGCGAGTTGCTTGAGACACTTGTGATTCCGTGTGGGTCTGCGACTCGGTCGTGTTCGCGTCAGTGGCACGCAGCGGTTGGTCAAGACACTAGTGGGGTTGTCGTGACCTGTCCGGGTTGGGCTTTCTGTGCCTGTACTCGAGGTCTGTGTCTTGTCCGGTGCACGACACTCCGGTCGTGTTGCCTGTGCCTGTCTAGGTCTTTTCTAGGCCTTCTTTTGCATGCCTATTGTAGGTGTAGGTTGGGTGTTTTGTTTGGCTTTTTCCTTTTTCCTTGCTGCTCCCTACTCCTCTTTCCCTTTCTAGGCATGCTTGCCTGTTCGGGTTATTCCCCTCGTCCTTACTTGTTCCCTACTCCTGCTTCCCTTTCTTTTGCAGCTTTCTAGTGTTGTTTCTTGCTACTGTCCCTATTGTTCCATGTTACTACGTGTTTTTCAGTGGGGATCCGCGTGACCCCTACTAAGCCAGTGACACGAGGCTCACCCATGCTTTTCAGGTGGGGTGATGTGTTCGTTCTGCTTCCGCGGATCCTGGAGTTCGAGTCGTAGCTGCCAGCTGGTACCTCCGTCGGGCTTCCCCCGACTTCTTGGTACGTCTTTTCTTTCTGTCGACTGTACTGCTAGACTGCTGTCTTTAGCTTTGGACTTGACTCTGGTATATAATTGTTTAAAATCTGTTAACTAAACTGTAATTTTATTTCTGCTACTTTAGCAGACCGATCTAATGAAATTTAATTCTTGCAGTTATATCTGTCAGTTCAATGTACTACACGACAATCTTTTTTTCCCTTCGGAGCTTTATCGCTCTTGGGAGGCCTCGCGGATTCCAAGTGGTATCAGGTGTATTCAGTTGTCCTACTGGGTATATCTGGTATCCGGAATCTGGGTCGCCACAGAAGGAAACCACCAAAAAGAAGAAACCAGATGCGTCCACTGACGGCTTACATTGCGCCTCAAGCATCTGCGCAAGTCTTGATAGCGACAAGCGAGACGCGTAACAGTACCAGAAATAAGTAACTAGTCAGAGTAACACTCATCAGTGTCAGTCCAAGCCTCTGACCACGTGTGCACACACCGGCTCGTCGCCTCGAGCCAGGCCTCTAGCTAGTTTTCCCCCCAATAGGACGTTACTGTTAAGCAGGGGCCCACGGAAACTAGCTTAAAAATCGTAAAACGGGACTACCCGCCACCTCTCCCAGGTGGGATCGACACGAAAGGTCGTCGGGCTACGACTAGTGGTTCCATCACAAGGAAAGAGAACTAATTCTATTGGGATCTAAAAACAAGCCACAGTTTGCAAAATAAATTAAACATGGCGAATATGCAAGAATAAAAGCATAATTAAATGAATATGCTAATAATTAAAATCTGCAGGAATTAAACGGTTAAGAACCAGCCGCTTCATCATTAAATGGTCGAACGACTGGCCGTCCTATGGTGATAAACGGTTATAATTGGGCCGCTCAATGGATATGAACGGTTGAGGTTGAGTCGCTCAACGGAGCGATCAGTCCACTAGGCGGTCCAACGACTGGCCGTTCGGTGAACAGATCGGACCGGTCCAAGCCGTGCCATGGAAGTGAACGGACCATGTCTAGCAGTGCTACTAACGCCGCCTTACTGTTTAAAAGGATTAAGCGGTCAAGGGTCTGCCGTTCTTAGGTTTGAATGGTCTGCCTAAGAACCGTGCTAAGGGTTTAAACGGTCGGGATGAAAACCGTGGTCTACTGGACGGTCACGAGGAGGACCGTGCCATTACCGTGATGGCGAAAACGGGATGAACCCCGTGGGAAACCCTCCTGGTCGGTCCAAATGGATGAAAAAACCTGTTTAACCTGCCAAACCACAACTAATAACCACCATACAACCCTCCCAAGCCCATAAAACATAAAGACAATGGCCATGGTATGATTTTCAGAAATTAAAATAAAAATACAATGCCCATGGAATTTCACACAGAAATCGAGGAAAACGAAGAGCAATGGGGGTGCATGGGGTACGGGAGTGATCCTAGCGAGGAGAGGATTCCATCCCCCTACCTCGATTGCGATGAAACTGACGATCCGACGCCGAACGGTCGAAGGAAGCCACACCGTCCTCTCGCTCGTACATGTCTCCACGCTCTGCGGATCGAGACAATGTTAGCGTCAACGTGATCCTCGCGTCACGAGCAACCCGATGACGTGCTCCACGCCTCCGTCTGCGGCCCGGTCGGACCACACCACCGAGAGAGGGGGAGACGATCGCCGCATGAGAGAGAGAGGGTGAGGGAGAGAGAGAAAAGAGAAATGGGGAGAGAGAGGGTCGATCGAATGAAAAAAAATGTTTTGATATATATATATATATATATATATATATATATATATATATATATATATATATATATATATATATATTATTTATTTATTTATTTATTTATTTATTTATTTATTTATTTTTACCTTATTTTGCACATTAAACCATCAAAGAAGCATAATTGTAATTATGCCCAATAATTTCTTTAAAAGCTTTTAACTAAATGGATTAAATGCCAGAAAATGTCTAATAAATCCATAAAAATTGCCTAAATGCATGAAATAAATTCTATATTATTACCAGTAAAGATCCGTTAAAGAGCGAGTCTTACAGTCCCTCCCTCCTAATAGAAATTTCATCCTCAAAATTTAAAAGGAAGGATAAGGAGAGGATTGAAAGAAATATCTTATTCTAACAAATCTAACAGCTGCAAAGCATACAATCTAGCTGGCAACTGATGATTGCCAATTATGATAGGAGTCTTTTCCAGACAAAGAGGAGTGGACATGAAATCTCTAGAAGGCAATTCTACAAGCAACTCACAAGTTATCTCAGATGTCGGCTCCTCAATACAAGCAATAAAGTCTTCATAAATAAATGAATGAGAAGCACCTGAATCAAATAGAGCACGAGCTGTATGGCCATAAATCATAATAGTACCTTCCACGAGATGAGACGGCACAGCTTCCGCACGAGTAATATTAGAGACCTTCCCTTTTTGCTTCTTGCCAGCTGCTGTAGATTGCTGAGACGAAGACACTGAAGCTTGAGGATAATATTACTGAGATTGTGGTGGTGGACAAGATCTGAACTGGGACGACTGTGGTTGAGAAAACTGAGAGAACTGCATCGGTTCTGACCTTTGAGGACAGTCTCGAACCACATGCCCCGGTTGATCACAACGAAAGCAAACCACCGGCATTGAACAAGGCTTGCCTGGATGATAACCACCACACCTCGGACACGGTTTCGGCTGACTTACCACTGATCCATGTCGCTGGAAAGAAGGTGTTGATTGCTGCTGCTCGGTACCAGAAGATGCTTGCTGGTCATACCGCTTTTTAAGCTTCTTGAACTTGGGCTTGGGAAAAGAAATGCCACTGGCGGTAGGAGTAGAAGACTGGACTCCTGTCACCGTCGGCTGACTGACCTATTGTTGCTGCACATTAGGCTGAACTAAGTCAACTTGAGTACACCCTTAGGATCTTGCCATATCCAATTCTAATGTCGCAGCTGCCTGATAAGCTATGTCCATCTCTGCTACACGGGTTGCAATCAAAGGCTACCTTAATTCCACTTTCAACCCACGCAGAAATTGCACGGTCTTCAAACCTTCATCAGCAAGAATATGAGGCGCATATCGACCCAATTCCACGAACTTGTTTCGATATTGTAGTATAGTCATGTCACCTTGAGCCAACTCCATGAATTGGTGCATCTTGTCCATTCTGAGGTACGCTGGACTATAAGTGCGCTCAAACGTCGTGACAGATTCTCCCCAAGTTATCTTACGAAGTGGACGGGATCGGAAAGCAACTTCCCACTCCGAGGTCCACCACGCGAGTGCTGCTCCTTGCAATTGAAAGGTAGCCAGCATGACTTTTTCTTCCTCCGTGCATTCCATTGAATGGAACACACGTTCAGTCGCATCAAGCCACACTCTGGATGCATCAAGATCTGCTTGCCCTTCATACGTTGGTGGATGGAATAGCAGAAATTCTTTCAAAGCTCTGCCACGCCCACCTTGAGGCAAATCAGCTCCAGGAGCAGGATCAACTTGAACTGGCACTGGCACATTAGCCGGAGGAGGAGAAGTGCCACTTCCCTCCCTAGGTACACGCGCCCTTCTAAGAGGTGGCATTTTAAACTAAATGTAAACACAAAAACAACAGAAAACCATAAGTCCTCACGGAAAACAACCTAAGCCAGCAATAGTAGACTCACATGGGCTTGCTCTGGACTAATGCAATTTCAATTCCTTATACGAATCCTCAACACCGCTCAGATACCAACTGTGACGACCCGGAGATCCGGATACCGGTAAACCGATATCATCGATTAACCGATACCAAGAACTCGGGGAAGCCACCCAAGAGGCTGATGAGGCCCCGTAAGGGTTGGAGGGTTTTGTCGAGGGGATGCATAACGAATTGAGATTACATGCACGCAATATTAATTATAGCAACAATTTGAACTATAAACGGGAGCAATTAAAATATCAGAGTGATAATATATACAATAGTCCAGATCCACAAGACCCACAAGTTCGACAACTAAACGAAAGTCCAACTGTATAACTACACGGGGCATACCCCGGCCAAAAGTATAAGAAAAGGACTAACATAGACAGACAAACCACTGCTGGCTACTAAGACCTGCCGTTAAAAACACGGGAAGCTCCGGGAGACGGCTACTGCTGCTCACCTGAAAGAGTAAGGGTGAGTCTCAGCCAGACTCAGTAGGGGTCACGCGGATCCCTACCTCGCAACTAAACATGCAAAAGTAGTAAAGGAAAGCAATTGAAGCATGCATTTGACAGAATTAAATAAAGCTGTAAAGCTATCTAAATAACTTAAGAACACCTAACTGATGCGCCAATTGAATTTAAACATGAGTACTCGAAATCTACCAATAGAATAATAACTCAATCATTTCCAAGTGACAAAAGAGAGAAGGAAACCACTAGAAAGAAGAAACCAGATGCATCCACTGACGTCTTACACTGCGCCTCAAGCATCTGCGCAAGTCTGGATAGCGACAAGCGAGACGCGTAACAGTACCAGAAACAAGTAACTAGTCAGAGTAACACTCGTCAGTGTTAGTCCAAGCCTCTGACCACGTGTGCACACACCAGCTCGTCACCTCGAGCCAGGCCTCTAGCTAGTTTTCCCCCCCAGTAGGACACTACTGTTAAGCAGGGGCCCGCGGAAACTAGCTTAAAAACTGTAAAACGGGACTACCCCGCCACCTCTCCCAGGTGGGATCGACACGAAAGGTCATCGAGCTACAACTAGTTGTTCCATCACAAGGAAAGAGAACTAATTCTATTGGGATCTAAAAACATGCCACAGTTTGTAAAATAAACTAAACATGGCGAATATGCAAGAATAAAAGCATAATTAAATGAATATGCTAATAATTAAAATCTGCAGGAATTAAACGGTTAAGAACCAGTCGCTTCATCATTAAACGGTCGAACAACTGGCCGTCCTATGGCGATAAACGGTTATAATTGGGCCGCTCAATGGATATGAACAGTTGAGGTTGAGCCGCTCAACGGAGCGATCAGTCCACTAGGCGGTCCAACGACTGGCCGTTCGGTGAACTGAACGGACCGGTCCAAGCTGTGCCATGGAAGTGAATGGACCATGTCTAGCCGTGCTACTAACGCCGCCTTACTGTTTAAAAGGATTAAGCGGTCAAGGGTCTGCCGTTCTAAGGTTTGAACGGTCTGCTTAAGAACCATGCTAAGGGTTTAAATGGTCGGGATGAAGACCGTGGTCTACTGGACGGTCACGAGGAGGACCGTGCCATTACCGTGATGGTGAAAACGGGATGAACCCCGTGGGAAACCCTCCCAGTCGGTCCAAATGGAGGAAAAACATGTTTAACCTGCCAAACCACAACTAATAACCACCATACAACCCTCCCAAGCCCATAAAACATAAAGACAATGGCCATGGTATGATTTTCAGGAATTAAAACAAAAATACAATGTCCATGGAATTTTGCACAGAAATCGAGGAAAACAAAGAGCAATGGGAGTGCATGGGGTACGGGAGTGATCCTAGCGAGGAGAGGATTCCATCCCCCTACCTCGATTGCGATGAAACTGACGATCCGACGTCGAACGGCCGAAGGAAGCCGCGTCGTCCTCTCACCCGTACACATCTCCACGCTCCGCAGATCGAGACAAGGTTAGCGTCAACGTGATCCTCGCGTCGCGAGCAACCCGATGACGTGCTCTACGCCTCCGTCTGCGGCCCGGTCGGACCACACCACCGAGAGAGGGGGAGACGATCGCTGCGTGAGAGAGAGAGGGTGAGGGAGAGAGAGAAAAGAGAAATGGGGAGAGAGAGGGTCGATCGAATGAAAAAAACCATTTTGATATATATATATATATATATATATATATATAACCTTATTTTGCACATTAAACCCTCAAAGAAGCATAATTGTAATTATGCCCAATAATTTCCATAAAAGCTTTTAACTAATAAGCTTAAATGCTAGAAAATGCCCAATAAATCCAAAAAAATTACCTAAATGCATGAAATAAATTCTATAATATTATCGGTAAAGATCCATTAAAGATCGGGTCTTACAGCTACCCTCACCAGGCGGTCATCTACTGATCGCAAAACACCAGGAAACGGTCCAGCCTTGACCGTAACCCGACAAACGACTCCCAACAGTCAAAAACACGCACCCTAAGGGTGCCCTGACCAGGCTAGGGAAACGGTCATTTGTTGACCGCTACCCAAGGGGTAGCGGTCAGTCGCGAGACCGCTTACCAGCCGTAGCGGTCCCTTGGGGACCACTAAGCCCAACCGACATTTAGAAACGCCTGGCGGCCCCCCGGGGATCGCCCTATAGAGTAAACGGTCCCTGGTAGGACCGCAACCCCGACCCGAGCACGAAAATGGTGAACACTGTAGAAAACCCTATTCCACGCACCGTTCACACCCGTGTGAAGGAGAAAATAAGGGGAAACCAGTCCCTAACCCCTCTTGCACCGAGAGGACCCATATAAACTATAAAAACACGATCAAAATGTAAGATTTGGCTCACACCCCAAAACATGCACTTTTCCCCAAAACATGAAAATAACCTCGCTCGCCTCACCACGGCCTACAAAACTCGTACGAAAGGAAGTATAGGTGTTATGGATCCGTCCCCCTACCTCCACCGAAGATTCCGCGCGCCGAGGGCACCGATCCACCAAGAAAACACCGCACGAATTACCGCGGCGCCCTGAACTCACGGCCGAGCTTCACCGTGCCTCCACCGCCTCGATGCTTGCCCACCCTCTCCCCCGCCTCGCTCCGTCGATAGTTGGAGAAGAGAGGGGAGAAAGAGAGAGCGTGAGAGAAGAGAGAGGGTGAGAGTGAGAAAATGAGAGATGTGGAGAGAAAAAGGGTTTGATATATATAGAAAATCTGGAATTTCTGAAAAATATGAAAAATAGGGGAAAATCATCTCCGTGATCCTCAAAAAATGCACATCGCGCTGGTAATGTCCCGGAGTCGGAGAACACAACGGTTCACCCTACACGGGATTCCGAAGGTCCGACAGGCAAAAACACGCGTAAACCGTAAAACTCAATCTGGGACCCACAAAATCGATCCGAAACCCGCGGATCCTGATCCGAACAATAATCCAAAAAACCCGGGGCATTACAACTCATACCACTCGGGAGATCCTTCTACACCCCACATCTGGGTTCTCTTGACAATGCGAGGTTCCAAACCTATGACAGTATTTACCCTCTCATGTTGTTTTGAACTCGATGGATCTGTTGGGTCCCTTCCTTGGGTGCAACCGGATCTAGAGGGGGGTGAATAGATCCCTTAAAAATATGCCCCTCTTTAAGTTTAAAAAAAACACTAACAAATAATGAGCCATTCAAATCTAAAGCTGAGAGTACACAGTCTCAAAGGAATCATGCAGCAGAGTAATGTCAAACACCTAAGATTTACATGTGTAGATTCAAATTATCAGAGTGCTTTCTTAGGTGTGTGTATGTGCCTTGATCAAACGACAAGTTAGCTTGTGATCAGTGAACAGCTCACAGTATGTACAGTGTTCGGCCATAACAATGAAGTTAAAATAGAACTATAATTCCCTGTGAAATGGAGGTAGAAGAAATGGAAACAACCACACAAGGACACACCATTGCACAAGAGATTTTTAAGGTGGTTCAATCTGCAAACCCGCAGTCGTACGTCCACCCCTCACCTAACCCAGTGAGGCTTTACCACACTGCAAACGCAACAACGGGGACGAACCCCACACACACACATACGATGATACACAGCTTACACGAGGAGCAAGCTCCTCACGAGGACAAGGTCCTCACGCTGCAAGACTACAGCACACTGGGACAAGCCCCATGGGGACGACCCCCCCCACACATAAATAAAGAAGAAAACACGCTGCAAGTGCAGCAAAACACGAGAACAAAGTATTAAGACACACACGGTTGAACTCAACCAGAAGCACACTCCGGTCTCTAAACAGAGCACCGGACACACCACTCCAATAGCAGCACACCACGCAGATTTTCTGAGTTTTCAAAAGAAAAACCTAAGGCAAAACATGAAGCGGAATTGAAAAGCCAAATGTAGCTTCAGAACGAAGTCATGAAGCTATTTCTGCAGGACTCAACTTCTGCTCTTCAGGCTCTCTTCTTTTGCTCAGTGCGGTCTGCTCATTGCTCTCTCTACAAGCTCTTCTACTTAGATGCTTTTCATGAAGACTCAGGGCTGCTCACTCTTTTCTTCCTCTCTTCTTCTTGGGACGAGCTAAGATGATATCTCACTCAATGCATTTGCTCGGCCAACCCTTCCAAGGTGGCAGAAGCTTCATATTTATAGAGGGAAGTTTGGATCTGCACCTTTGATTAGGAGGAAGCAATCTGGACCGTTCAGATCACAAATCTTGAGTCTTGGGGCATCGTGCTTCTTCTCTTGGAATGGAAGTTGAAGGGAAATGTGTTTTCCCACCTTGGAGTAATTCTACAGATCATGGTACATGTTGTGGAGGTTTTTCATTGTCTTGGAGTCTTCTAAACCATTATTTGATTGGTCAGAATAAACAATGAGGTTCTTGGTCAAGGAGCTCTTCCAGTTCAGCCTCCTCAATGGCCCAGGATAGAAAAGGATGGTCCTCGGTCCTATGTACCTTTCTTGGACTGAAATCTGATTGGGTGCGGCCAAAAGATAAAGAACCATGAAAGCTGACGTTTCCCAAATCTGATGTCTGACAGATCTGCCTCCCAAAAGGTTATCTTGAAGCCTCATGATGGAAAGGTGGGATCTTTGTCCTAGGAACCTTTTCCAGACCTTGAAATACGTGTTTTTAGAGGTTTACATCACTGACTTTTGGTCTTTGTACGATCTCTAAAACGTTGCAGATTTTATAGATATAGGCTTGAAAAACTTCTGGTGCGTCAAAGCAATGATGGGATAGAGTCGATGCAGCTTCACAGCTTCTTTGAGTTGTTGGCGTGCCAGACCTTCATGGAGTCGACGTAGATACAACGGTGCATCGATGCATCCTTTGAGAAATCTCTTTATAACGGTATCTGGGAGGAGCCTTGGTGTCGACATCCTGAGAAAGTGGGGTCGACGCATCTAGTGATGGGCGTCTGTCTGACTGCTGCTAGAGCTGATGAGGTCGACGCGGCTTGATGGTAAGGTTGACGCTGCTTTGAAGACTACTTCAGTGCTTGCTGGGAATTCATTTGGAGTCGACGCACCAAAGAGGTGGGGTCGACGCATCAGTTGATATGCACTTGATCCTGCTATCGAAAATGTCTGGAGTTGACGCAGTAGTGAGCATGGGGTACACGCAGCCTATAGTTCTCTTGATTTTTTAGCCTCTTGTGGGCTGGTGGGTCGGCGCACTTGATAGTGTTCTGACTCCTTGTTTTTGTGCTCAATCCTTTGCAACTTAATTTTATCAAATCCATAGCTCCTTGTCCTTTGATGTTCTGCCCAATCCTTGCAAATTAACTTCAACAAGTTGATCGCCTTGCACCTTGAACTTTAATGTTCGTTGGCTTAAGCTCCACGCGGCTGATGGCTTTTGGCTATTGCTGAAGCATGCTGCCATGGCTAATGCTACTGAGGCTGCTTGCTGTTGCTGGTATTGCTGAAGCTGGCCTTGTTGGCCTAGCTGGCTTGTCAATGCCTTTTACTGATCATAGCAGAAATTCATCGAGCACTTTCAGCTTCTTGGAAGTTAATTAGACTGAACTCAAGGAGGGTTAAAGAGAGGTTAGATAGTAAATGCTTTTTGACTCCCCGAAGCATATATGAAGTTTTGTTGTCATCAAAACACACACATAGCACATCAATCTCCCCCTTTTTGATGATGACAAAACTTTGATGATAAGCACATATATCTTCTCCCCCTTTGGCATAATCAAAAAGTAGACAAATATGGAAGATCAAGATAGCACACATTTCTTCTCCCCCTATATGTGAAGCAGCATGAGGGCAACCGATATAGCATGCAATCCATTTGTTCAGCCATTTAGCAGACCCATTTTTGTTTGGTTTTCAGATTTGAAATTTTTACTTTTTCTTTGTACTGCATGAAATTTACAATGTGTGAACTAGCTACATGCATGAGGAAGGCAGATACCAGTTGGTATCATTGTATGAACAAGCAATGCAAGACTCGTGCCAATTTATGAGTATATTCACCATGCAATAAGGCAGACAGACAGACAACCATTTAGCATACTCAATTTTTTGGTTTTTCATCATTTTTTTTAATTTACTTGGCAATGGATGGAAGTAGGAAATGCAATCTAACTATATGCATGAGAAGAGTTGATATTAATAGCAATGTGACACGAAGCCAGAGACTCCACATGACAGTGACTTCACATGATCTCCTCCTATGATACCATCAAGGACTTGAATACAAGGCAAGGTAGGAGATGTATAAGATGTGGAACTTAAGCACACTAGAGCTGGAGCTGAAACAAAGAAGTGGCAGTGAAGAAAACATTGTCAGCTCATACAGAAGGAGGCATCTAACAAAGCTCATACATCAGGGATTTTTATTTTTAAAAAATTAACATTCTCCGTTTAAAGCATCATTATTCAAGACCATTATATGCAATAATGGTTCAAAGTTTATAAGCCCAAAATCTAAGTGTAAGAGCCCTGAAAATATGTTCTAGTATATTTAATAGAGTTAAAACAGATCTTGTAAGATCAAAATCCTTGCCCCCATTCCTTTTCATCTTAGTGATTTCATGAGACACCCCTAGAAAGAATTTTAACTAGTATTGAAGACAAATATCTTAACGTGTAGAATTCTTTTTAGGGTCAGCCTTTGGAAATTCATTTTCTTTCTTGACGGATTTTTCATTTTACTCATTTTTCAAGAACTGTCAGATAGAGTTTACTCCTTTGGCATGAGGAGACACATTGATTAGATGCTAGACTCCCCAGTTACTCAGAATTTTACTCATCATCTTGTCTCATTCATGAACAGAGGTGGCTTGTCACATCATGACACAGTCCACGTCATTTCTTAGGTGAAGGGACATGGTTTCTCAATGAGCTTTAGCCATTACTCTATCTTTTATTTTGATTTTACTCAATAATTTTTAAACAGAGGTAACTAGACCTTTACTTCATGACATAACTCTCATCACTTCTTTGGTGAAGGGTCCATGTTTTCTCAGTCAGTCATAGTCATTGCTCTGTAAATTCAATTTTTAATTTTTCTTAGGTATTTTTCCCTTTCAAATACATCAGACCATTTTCAACGTTTAAAAACAATACTTAGTGTAAAAATCTTTAACCAGGGTGGCCTCAAAACTTTCAAAATTCAGAATTCAAGAATAGGTGAGCTCACATTTCTTTATGTCTGTTTTAAGTCTATTCCATACACTGAGATGGTCATTTTCAAGATTCTTAAACCCAGATTTAAGGTTTATATACTCCAAACCATCAACTTGATTAGGGTTGGTCTGAAATATTAACATGAAGCTCTAAGAGAAGAACAATGAATTCAAGCTCCCCGTGAATGTATGAACTCAGCCAGATTTGCACAAGAATATTCCCCCTCAAGAGATGATTTTCAATGGATGTTACTTAAGAGAAAAATAGAAGTTATGCACATGAGGAAGAAATAATCACAGTTCAATTTAGAAGAGAAAGAACTAAAGAAATGAACTGGATCATCAAATTTAAACTTCTGCGTCGACGCAGGGAGTACATGGTGTCGACGCACAATCACAGATAGAGGCTTTCAACTAGCTGGGTCGACCTGATGTGAACAGGGAGTCGACACACAATGATTTTCCAGAACAGCAGATTATCATCAAGTTGAACTAATAGGTCGACACATCATGATCAGTGCGTCGACGCACAACTCTCACACAGAAGAATCATCAACAGAATTCACTTTATTGTAGTTTTGAAACATCACATATGCATTCTAAAGGCATAATGCATAAATTGAAACATACTTACTTCCCCTACATGTATGCATCAAGTTCAAATGATCTTTATGGAATTTTCAGAGAAAATGGCATGCATTGAATTCAGACATGACACATGCATGTAAACAGATCAAATCTGTACTGACTCTCCCTCAATCTGGCCATTCATTTTAGCAAGCTTAAAAACCTTTTGAGTCACACTGGAATGACTTATGTCTAAATGCACAAGTGACTTTTGGTACCTCGCGGAGGAGGTCCTCTACGCATAGTGATAGCTTCTAGACAGGCTTGACCTGCCCTTCCACATATGACCATTTAATATACCAGTCAGTCGTGCACTGAAAATGCATTTGACAATGCAGAATTGAGTAGATGAACATATGAAATTCTAAATGATGTGGCCTGGGATGAATTGAGTATTTGACTTATGGTACCTGGCGGAGAATTTTTCTCACGCATAGTTATGGCCTCCAGATAGACCTTGTCTATCCTTCTACACGTTACTATTTTATATACTAGAAGATCATGACATGATGATGCACTGACGGAGTCCAAAATGACTGCAATGAAGACTCCCCCTCAATTTGACACTACATGCAATATGATACATAAAGTGCAATGTAAATTGATTTTCATGCATGCAGGCCCAGACACATTCAATCAAACATAAATAATCAACAAGCTGAATCATTTTTCTAAAAGGGATTTTCAGATGCTATTGTCATCAAAACAGAATTTGTTCTACAGGAAGTGAGAGGGATAGCACCTGAGTTCTCTGCATGGAAATTTTAATTTTACTCTTGAAGAAGTCCATACTTTCCAACATGGTCCGTGTACCTTGGTTTCCTTGATTGAGTGACTGCTTCATGCTCCTTACTTTCAAGGCACACCTACAAGGTTCTCTTCTTTATTGCATTCTTAGTCCATAATTTTTCTCAAGGTCAATCCGATTGGACTCTCCATGTATATGTGCATGATCTTTTAAATGCACAGTGATGTTTGAGAAATAGATATGCATCCTATGACCTATATGAACAATTGACTCATGGTACCAGGTAGAGGCACATTCTCTAGCATGGTGATAGCTCTTAGATAGGCTAGACATGCCCTTCTTTATATCACCATTTGATATACCATGAAGTCATGACATGCAAGCACACTTGGGAGGATACAACACACAAGGCATACCTCAAAAATATGCATACACAAAAATTAATATGAATTTTACAATCATGAGTGCAACATGCAGATTTCATTCTTAACATGCAGTACAGGGATGAGTATGCTGAGCATGCTGATGTTTAAATGCAAGTTACAATCTATACCTGAAATGCAATATGGATGAATGAAATTTCACAAATGCAAGGTACAAGGATTTTTATTGCTATCTCTCCCTTTGAATGAATAGGCGATATTTCAAATTGGAATGAGGGATAAAACACAAGTCTAAAACACACTGAACACAGATTACAAATCAATTTCTTGAAGTGGATTGAAATATAAGCATTATCTTACAAGTTCACTGCCACCTCCCCCTGAGAAGATGCGTTTAAGGACATCATCAATCAATCAAGATAAATGAGTTTCTTACAATTTTCTCCCTTAACAAAATGAATCATTAATTTCAAAATTGAGCAGGAGGGGAGTTAAGAAACAAGAACTAGCCCTCAAGTATATTCTTAGCAAAATGCTCATCCTTAAGCAGGTGCTACATTCACATATTCACATTTAAGCACAACATTTGAACCTCACAATGAACTGTAGTCTCTCCCATGATCAAAAAGTAGGGAGGACAGTGCATGACGTTTGACTAACAAAGATGTGACATGAAAATCAGTATGGGAGAAATAAAGAATGATTGGAACTTAAAACAATTCTGGCTTCTTCATATAAATAGATGTATCAAGGATCACTAAGGGTAAACAATATCAAAATCAATATTGATGCATTTCAGATTAACTGGCAGTTAGCATATTTTCAGATCTAAAGACAAAATAGTTTCCCTCATGAGCCAGACTTTTAATTTTACTAAGATCTGATACTAGGCGGAGAACTTAGATCCGAAGATCACCTCACACGTAGTGAGAGCTCCAGATAGACTTAGTCTGCCTTTCTGCTTATCACCATTTGATATACCAGATCATCAAATCCTTTCCAAGTCGTAGTCCATCAAATGAATTTTCAATTAAAGTAGAATGTAAATCTCAGTTTAATCAAGACTAGCTATGGACAAAAGAATTCTCAAATGTAGACATAGTTGAGAATCAAGTGAACGATTAAACCATGAGAAAGGCACAAATCACAATTCATAAAAAAAGGTTCATTATCATACAGTGCCTTGAGCAGCTCAAAGAGTTAACAACTTAGCACATTTAGCCAAACTAGGCGGCCTACTTAAAAATAGTTAAATACAGATAAAGAAAATTATTGAAAACTATTCAACAACAAAAATCAAAAATGGTTGCACTAGGATCACCTCTGAAGATCATTGGATCTGGGTACACAGAGCTTAACTCTGATACCAATTGTTGGGTCCCTTCCTTGGGTGAAACTGGATCTAGAGGGGGGGGTAAATAGATCCCTTAAAAATACACCCCTCTTTAAGTTTAAAAAAAATTAACAAATAATGAGCCATTAAAATCTAAAGCTGAAAGTACACAGTCTCAGAGGAATCATGCAGCAGAGTAATGTCAAACACCTAAGATTTACATGCGTAGATTCATATTATCAGAGTACTTTCTTAGGTGTGTGTATGAGCCGTGATCAAACGACAATGTAGCTTGTGATCAGTGAACAACTCACAGTATGTGCAGTGTTCGGCCATAACAATGAAGGTAAAATAGAACTATAAGTCCCTGTGAAATGGAGGTAGAAGAAATGGAAACAACCACACAAGGACACACCACTGCACAAGAGATTTTTAAGGTGGTTCACTGTAGCAACCCTGATAAAAATAAGGTTTTTAAATAAATCAAATTAAGTGAATAGATGACAAAGAACCTAAATGAGTAAATCATTAATCAAGAGGAAAATACCGCCTTTTATCAAGGCGCTGATTTAAAAGGAAACGCCTCTGTATAAGGTGTTAATTTAAAAAGGACGCCTAGAAAATACGGCGTCAAATTTCAAACGACGGGAGGATAAAATAAAGGAAAAGAAATGAAACCCCCTCTACCTGGGCGCGTTTTACATAAGTAACGACGCTAGACAAGGCGTCAATTTAAATTCGACGCCCTCGCTTAAGACGTTAATTCAGTTCGAGTTTCGTTCGACCCAGGAGTATATCCAGAGCAAGTTATGGATAACTACGTCGAGGGTAGAATATAGTAAGGACTCTATCAAGGGAATACTACCCTTAATCAAAGTCTAACTCTATTAGGATGCCCAAAATCCTATAAATAACCCTGTCCGATCAAACCCTAAAGTTGTTGCTGCTGCGTGAAGAACAGGTGGTTCTTCGTACCGTTTTCTTCCTCTGTCCATAATTCTTAGTCATGAAGGATACTAATATTTTTCATGTGTTCTGTAGGTTGGCGTGCTGAAGAACGAAGGGTCTTCATCATCGTCTACCTCTTCTTCAAACTACCGATTGTCGGAGGAGTTTTTCCTTATCATCTTCCTCTACTTCCGGAAGATCAGAGCATCGTTATTAGTGAACCTTCATCCGTTCGTCGGTCAGAATCTTCATAAAGGTAGGTTTTCTCAAGAACGTAGCCCAAACCAACTCCAGTTGTTAGTAATACCTTCTGTCATACATGCATATAGTTTTATTATGGTTTCAGATGTTTCCCATGTAATTTTAAGAAGAAACGCCCTTGACAAGGACGCTAATTTAAATAAGCGACCCACACTAGGGCGCTAATTATTATTTTGACGCCTTGCCCAGAAGTCGTCAATTACATGTAATTAATAAATACCCACGTATAAAATTTAATATCTATGTAACCATGAATCTAATATATTGCATGAGTATACCTGGGAAATCCTGCTATTTTTCCTGTCATGATCATGTACCCCTTTCCTGAAATTTTATTATATGAAAATTGGTAAATTCTTGAATTCACGACCTCGTCTAGGTCGTCTATTATTGAACTGACGCCCCAGACCAGGGCGCTAGTTGACAAGTAACGCCCCTGTCCAGGGCGCGTTTTTGTAAAAATTCCAGATTATTGATTTTCTGTAAAATAGAAATATTGAAGGGACGACTAATGTATACGTCGTTAAATTGTGAATAAACGCCCCTGAGTAAGGCGTTAATTGGATAATTAATGACTTAGCTTAAGTCGCTATTTGCTGTATTACTATTTTACACTGATTACTGTCACTGAAGGGTTATATATATATATATATATATATGTGTGTGTGTGTGTGTAATCGGCACTATATTCCGTTCCATGAGTATAGTCCCACGTTTCATGATGATTTATCGTTTACCCACTAATTCTCATTGACATACAAGCTCTCCATTGGACATTCCGTTCCTTTGGACTAGCGAGTTAGTCATAGAGACCTCCGTAAGACTCCTCGAGCCTTGGATTCCCTCAAGGCCGACTGAGCTGGTTGTACCATAAAAACCCATTACACTATTTTGCCATGTCACTCTATAGAAACATGGTATACCGGCCCTCATGTTATGCAAAGTGTGTATCATGAGAATTTTCTTACTGGGATGAGGTTGTCATGCCCTTTGATGCTGTTCTTGTAGACCCCAATTCTATATTCAACATGATGTTCTTGTGGACCTCAATTCTATATTAAGAAATGAGGACGTCTTGCCATTAATGTGCTGTTCCTGTGGACCTCAATTCTATATAAAGAATGTCCATACTTATTGATCTTGGTACCCAAGTTAGGGAACCAATTCCACCTAGTTTTATCGATAATCGTGATTATACCGTTATTATCGCCTAGCTATGTCAAGTGTCAGATTTTTGGACTCTATTCTTTCAAAGTCTATCCTACATGTCTACAAGCTTTATCCTTGAAATTCTATATTGGCTATATACAAAAGTGGATGTTAAAATACATGATTAATGCCTGCGCATATAGGGCCCGATCTGGTCCTGGGAGGAGCACCTGAAAGTACTTGTGCCCATGAGAGTTGATTGATCACGGTATTGGCATTTTACTGAAGTGCATGACTAGCTTGATTGAACATTCCACAAATCTTGTACTTGTACAAGACTTGATTTTACATGACTTGCGTGGCCCGAGAAAGGGTAATTGCATACTTGCTTGACTTGAAATAAAATAGCCAAATTCCCACATAACATGATGAGTTTACTTGTTTGAATATCTTGATACCTTTTGATATAAGTTCTTGAAAGTTCATGACTAGTTCTTCTTGCTATCTTATTGTTATACACTCTCTCTATCTTGTCGTTTTATGCGAGCATGCATAGCTATAGTGCATTCATGAAAGATGTAATTACTTAAACCCTTTGCTAGTTCTTGAGATATAAATTCCTACTGAGTGTTCGCTCACTCAGTGTTTCCCTACGTTTCAGGTAAGTCCGACGATGAGGGAACTCAGTCTGAAGAGGATGGTCAAAAGTGAAAGAGTTAGAGCTACTCAAGCATCAATTTAGTCCTGTCTTTTCTCTATTTTTTTGTTAAGTCAAGCGTTGTATTTTTGTTTTATTGAGTCTAGTATTTGCAAGGGTTTGTAATAGATGTATTCTTATTAAAGGAATTAATGGATTGGGTTATCTTTATATTTGTGCACTCTGTCTTTGTGTCGAATACACTACTACTCTGATTGACATGATTGATATAAACTCGTCACGCGTCTTCGGGTATCTTCCGCTCTCGGGGCGTGACAGTTGTTGTGGTATCAGAGCCTAGGGTATTCAATTCCTAGGAGAACCCAAGTCCAAGGATAGGTTCAAACCTTTAACCAGTGAGATTGGGTTGAACCAAGGGTTGAGTTAACAAAAAAAAAAAAAACCTAAAAGCCCTTAACGCGAGTATATGCTAATATAGTTATTGTAATTGTAGGATAATGGCTGCCGAACGTGCTCAGTGGCGCAACATGCAGCGTACACTCCAAGGCATGACCCAAGTGCTGCAACAAGTAGCACAGGGAGGTGCACAACGAGCCGGAAGTCTCCACCAAGTCTTCAAGAACATGAACCCTCCCAAATTCATGGGTTCTACTGATCCGGATGACGCAGAGCACTGGATCAGGGAGACGGAGCGTATATTCTGTGTTATGCAATGCACGGATCAAGATAACGTCTTATTAGCTACTTTCCAACTAGAAAGGGATGCCCGATGCTGGTGGGAGTCAGTCGAAGCGACTATAAATCAAGACCAAATTACTTGGGAAGAATTTGTTGAACATTTCAACAATAAATATTTTTCAGACCGAGTCCAAGAAAACAAAGCTACCGAATTTGCCGCACTCAAGCAACGGTTATTATCGGTGGCGGAGTACGAGGCACAATTCTCTAGATTGTCTCGGTATGCTAAGCACTTAGTTAGCACCGAGAAGATGAAAGCTAGGAGGTTCCTAAATGGGCTCAGGCCCCAATATATTACCCAGTTGGCACCAATCGATATTCAGGTCTACTCAGAGATAGTACGCCAAGCTCAATTGTTAGAAGATGTCACGGAGCTATCAGATAGAATCCGTGGGAAGGATAAGAAGGAACAAGTTACAAGTTCGGGTTCCTTTAAACCCAACTTCAAGAAGAGGCCTAGCACTGGAGGTACTTCTTCTCAAGACCAAAAATTTAAGAAGACCAAGCCCTTCTCTATCACTACTACACCTTCGAATGTAATATGCAAGCATTGTGACAAGGCTGGTCATAAAGCCGAAGAGTGCTGGAAGAAACTTGGAGCATGTCTCCGTTGCGGGAGCCGTGAGCATCGGATTCCCGATTGCCCATTACTTAATGATCAAACCAGTGACGAAAAGCGCCCGGTAACCAAGAACGCTCGTCTTCACGCAATTAAGGAGACCGAAGAAGAAGTAGGCGGACTAGTAGAAGGTACACTGAAAGTTTGTTCCAAGTATGCACATGTCTTATTTGATACGGGTGCATCACATTCTTTTATTTCCAAGAAGTTTGCTAACCCACTACCTATGGAACCGGAATGGATGAAAATAATTTTATCTACTCCTCTCGGGAACGAAACCGATATTACTCACCATTATCAAAACTGTGAAGTCTTGGTGAAGGGAAGAAATCTTCCTATCAATCTCATATGTTTAGATCTAAAGGAGTATGATGTCATACTGGGAGCGGATTGGTTATCCAAATACCAGGCAACAGTCGATTGCCATAACAGCAAAGTTACCTTCAGAGACTTTCCAGAACTAGTCTATTCTAGCCCTAAGAGTCGGAGCGAGTCACCTCTTATTTCGGCTCTCCGAGCTAGCAAGCTAATAAGGAAAGGATGTGTATCTTTCCTTGCATTTGTCACGATTAAGGAGGCTAAGGAAACTAAGATAAAAGATATCACAGTGGTGCAAGAATTTCTGGATGTGTTTCCGGAAGATCTGCCTGGATTACCCCCACAAAGAGAAGTGGCCTTCACCATCGACTTAGTCCCTGGTGCTGGTCCAGTTTCTAAGGCACCTTATAGAATGTCCCCTGCCGAACTCAAGGAGTTAAAGGAGCAATTGATGGAACTTCTTAAGAAAGGATTCATTAGACCGAGTACTTCCCCGTGGGGAGCGCCTGTATTATTTGTAAAGAAGAAGGATGGATCCATGAGACTATGCATCGACTATCGACAGTTGAATCATCTCACTATCAAGAACAAGTATCCACTACCGAGAATCGATGAGTTATTTGATCAAATATCTGGATCCAAGTACTTTTCCAATATTGATCTCAGGTCAGGATATCACCAATTGAGGATCAAGGATGAGGACATTCATAAGACTGCATTCAGAAGCAGGTATGTCCATTATGAGTTTGTTGTTATTGCTTTTGGACTAACGAATGCCCCTGCTGCCTTTATGCAGTTAATGAATAGTATATTCAGGCCTTATTTGGATCAATTCGTGGTGGTCTTTATTGATGATATATTAATTTATTCCAAGACTAAGGAAGAGCATGAGGAGCAATTGAGGATTGCATTACAAATATTGAGGACAAACCAATTATATGCAAAACTCAGCAAGTGTGAATTCTGGCTTGAGGAAGTGACTTTTCTCGGACATGTTATATCAAAGGATGGCTTATCAGTAGATCCATCAAAAGTTGAAGCTGTAAGAAATTGGGAAAGACCGACCAATGCTAGCGAGATCTGAAGTTTCTTAGGTCTTGCTGGCTATTACAGGCGATTCATCAAAGATTTCTCAAAAATCCCCGTATCACTTACGAGGTTAACTCGCAAGGAGGTCCGTTATGAATGGAGTGAGGAATGTGAAAGAAGCTTCCAAACTCTCAAGGATCATCTTACTACAGCTCCTGTCTTAGCTTTACCAATGGAAGGAGAGAAATTCGAGGTATACACTGATGCTTCTGGCATTGGCCTCGGATGTGTTCTAATGCAACAAGGAAAGGTTATAGCTTACTCTTCTCGTCAATTAAAGAAGCATGAAGAGAATTACCCCGTCCATGACTTAGAATTAGCCGCGGTAGTATTTGCACTAAAGATCTGGAGACATTATCTATATGGAGTGCAGTTTACGGTATACTCCGATCACAAGAGTCTCAAGTATCTTTTCTCTCAAAAGGAACTAAATATGAGGCAAAGGCGTTGGCTAGAATATCTCAAGGACTTCGACTTCAATATACAATATCATCCCGGAAAGGGTAACCATGTAGCAGATGCCCTTAGTCGAAAGCCGAGAGCACTGTTAGCCAATTGTATGATTCAAGAATGGAAATTACTGAAGCAATTCTCTGAACTCAATATAAGCATAGACACAGACTTTCAATGTGTCACATTATCTCATATAAGCATTCGTCCAGACCTATTACCTGAAACACAAGCACTTCAGGATGATGACCCAATATTAGTGGAAATCAAGGGCAGATTGGAAGGACAATCTGATTTCCAAATAACTTGTGAAGGAAGATTAATGTTCAGGAATAGAACTTGCATACCGGATTGTCCCGAGTTAAAGAAGAAGATCTTAGATGAAGCTCATAGATCAAGGTACACAATTCATCCAGGATCAACCAAAATGTACCAAGATATGAAGAGGAATTTCTGGTGGCCCAACATGAAAAAGGAAATAGCAGACTATGTATCACGCTGTCTCACTTGCCAAAAGGTCAAGACGGAACACCAAAAGCCTGCTGGAAAATTACATCCTCTAGATATTCCCAAATGGAAGTGGGAGAATATTAGTATGGATTTCATCATGGGTCTATCTAAATCAAAAGGAGGACATGATGGAATATGGGTTATTATTGACCGATTGACTAAATCGGCGCATTTCTTGCCAATAAAGAGCCGATGGTCAGTTGATGTTTTGGCTGCATTATACATCAAGGAAATAGTCAGATTACATGGTATTCCTGTTTCAATCGTGTCTGACAGAGATCCCCGTTTTACTTCTCACTTTTGGAAAGGACTACAACATTCGTTGGGACCAAGGCTTAACTTTAGTACAGCTTTTCATCCTCAAACGGATGGTCAGACCGAGAGAACTAACCAGGTGGTTGAAGATATGCTCAGAGCTTGCATCATTGATTTCGATGGAAGCTGGCATGATCACTTGTCGTTGGTGGAATTTGCTTACAATAATAGCTACCAGGCAAGTATACAAATGGCACCTTTCGAAGCCTTATACGGAAGGAGTTGCCAATCACCCTTATGCTGGGAGGAAGTTAAAGAAAAATAACTATTAGGTCCAGACATGGTAAGGGATACCATTGAGAAGATACAATTGATTAGAGAAAGACTGCAAGTTGCCCAGTCTAGGCAAAAGGCTTATGCCGACACGAGAAGAAGAGATCTTGAATTCTAAGTTGGAGATCATGTATTTCTCAATATATCACCTGGACGTGGCATATGGAGATTTGGTGTTAAGGGTAAGCTTACACCAAGATTCATCAGACCTTTCGAGATACTGGAACGAGTTGGCGAGGTTACTTATCGCATCACATTACCTCCTCAATTGTCCGATGTACATAATGTATTCCACGTATCTATGTTGAAGAAGTATGTGCACGATCTATCACATATTATTGAACATGGAGACTTAGTTATCCAGAAGGATCTCACATATGAACAGAAGCCCATAAGGATACTAGATCGTGAAGTCCGTACTCTAAGGAATAAGGTTATTCCCATACTAAAAGTACAATGGAATAAGAGTTTCGATCATGAAGCTACATGGGAGACCGAGGAATCCATAAGGAAACGATTCCCAGAATTATTTTAAAGGTATATGTTCTAAACGTTCTCCACTTATACATACTATTGAATTTGGGGACCAAATTCTTTTAAGTGGGGGAGGGTGTAGCAACCCTGATAAAAATAAGGTTTTTAAATAAATCAAATTAAGTGAATAGATGATAAAGAACCTAAATGAGTAAATCATTAATCAAGAGAAAAATAACGCCTTTTATCAAGGCGCTGATTTAAAAGGAAATGCCTCTGTATAAGGCGTTAATTTAAAAAGGACGCCTAGAAAATACGGCGTCAAATTTCAAACGACGGGAGGATAAAATAAAGGAAAAGAAATGAAACGCCCTCTACCTGGGCGCGTTTTACATAAGTAACGACGCTAGACAAGGCGTCAATTTAAATTCGACGCCCTCGCTTAAGACGTTAATTCAGTTCGAGTTTCGTTCGACCCAGGAGTCTATCCAGAGCAAGTTATGGATAACTACGTCGAGGGTAGAATATAGTAAGGACTCTATCAAGGGAATACTACCCTTACTCAAATTCTAACTCTATTAGGATGCCCAAAATCCTATAAATAACCCTGTCCGATCAAACCCTAAAGCTGTTGCTGCTGCGTGAAGAACAGGTGGTTCTTCGTACCGTTTTCTTCCTCTGTCCATAATTCTTAGTCATGAAGGATACTAATATTCTTCATGTGTTCTGTAGGTTGACGTGCTGAAGAACGAAGGGTCTTCATCATCGTCTACCTCTTCTTCAAACTACCGATTGTCGGAGGAGTTTTTCCTTATCATCTTCCTCTGCTTCCGGAAGATCAGAGCATCGTTATTAGTGAACCTTCATCCGTTCGTCGGTCAGAATCTTCATAAAGGTAAGTTTTCTCAAGAACGTAGCCCAAACCAACTCCAGTTGTTAGTAATACCTTCTGTCATACATGCATATAGTTTTATTATGGTTTCAGATGTTTCCCATGTAATTTTAAGAAGAAACGCCCTTGACAATGACGCTAATTTAAATAAGCTACCCACACTAGGGCGCTAATTATTATTTTGACGCCTTGCCCAAAAGTCGTCAATTATATGTAATTAATAAATACTCACGTATAAAATTTAATATCTATGTAACCATGAATCTAATATATTGCATGAGTATACCTGGGAAATCCTGCTATTTTTCCTGTCATGATCATGTACCCCTTTCCTGAAATTTTATTATATGAAAATTGGTAAATTCTTGAATTCACGACCTCGTCTAGGTCGTCTATTATTGAACTGACGCCCCAGACCAGGGCGCTAGTTGACAAGTAACGCCCCTGTCCAGGGCGCGTTTTTGTAAAAATTCCAGAATATTGATTTTCTGTAAAATAGAAATATTGAAGGGACGACTAATGTATACGTCGTTAAATTATGAATAAACGCCCCTGAGTAAGGCGTTAATTGGATAATTAATGACTTAGCTTAAGTCGCTATTTGTTGTATTACTGTTTTACACTGATTACTGTCACCGAAGGGTTTTATATATATATATGTGTGTGTGTAATCGGCACTATATTCCGTTCCATGAGTATAGTCCCACGTTTCATGATGATTTATCATTTACCCACTAATTCTCATTGACATACAAGCTCTCAATTGGACATTCCGTTCCTTTGGACTAGCGAGTTAGTCATAGAGACCTCCGTAAGACTCCTCGAGCCTTGGATTCCCTCAAGGCCGACTGAGCTGGTTGTACCATAAAAACCCATTACACTATTTTGCCATGTCACTCTATAGAAACATGGTATACCGGCCCTCATGTTATGCAAAGTGTGTATCATGAGAATTTTCTTAATGGGATGAGGTTGTCATGCCCTTTGATGCTGTTCTTGTAGACCCCAATTCTATATTCAACATGATGTTCTTGTGGACCTCAATTCTATATTAAGAAATGAGGACGTCTTGCCATTAATGTGCTGTTCCTGTGGACCTCAATTCTATATAAAGAATGTCCATACTTATTGATCTTGGTACCCAAGTTAGGGAACCAATTCCACCTAGTTTTATCGATAATCATGATTATACCGTTATTATCGCCTAGCTATGTCAAGTGTCAGATTTTTGGACTCTATTCTTTCAAAGTCTATCCTACATGTCTACAAGCTTTATCCTTGAAATTCTATATTGGCTATATACAAAAGTGGATGTTAAAATACATGATTAATGCCAGCGCATATAGGGCCCGATCTGGTCCTGGGAGGAGCACCTGAAAGTACTTGTGCCCATGGGAGTTGATTGATCACGCTATTGGCATTTTATCGAAGTGCATGACTAGCTTGATTGAACATTCCACAAATCTTGTACTTGTACTTGACAGGATATTACATGACTTGCGTGGCCCGAGAAAGGGTAATTGCATACTTGCTTGACTTGAAATAAAATAGCCAAATTCTCACATAACATGATGAGTTTACTTGCTTGAATATCTTGATACCTTTTGATATAAGTTCTTGAAAGTTCATGACTAGTTCTTCTTGCTATCTTATTGTTATACACTCTCTCTATCTTGTCGTTTTATGCGAGCATGCATAGCTATAGTGCATTCATGAAAGATGTAATTACTTAAACCCTTTGCTAGTTCTTGAGATATAAATTCCTACTGAGTGTTCGCTCACTCAGTGTTTCCCTACGTTTCAGGTAAGTCCGACGATGAGGGAACTCAATCTGAAGGGGATGGTCAAAAGTGAAAGAGTTAGAGCTACTCAAGCATCAATTTAGTCCTGTCTTTTCTCTATTTTTTTGATAAGTCAAGCGTTGTATTTTTGTTTTATTGAGTCTAGTATTTGCAAGGGTTTGTAATAGATGTATTCTTATTAAAGGAATTAATGGATTGGGTTATCTTTATATTTGTGCACTCTATCTTTGTGTCGAATACACTACTACTCTGATTGACATGATTGATATAAACTCGTCACGCGTCTTCGGGTATCCTCCGCTCTCGGGGCGTGACAGTTGTTGTGGTATCAGAGCCTAGGGTATTCAATTCCTAGGAGAACCCAAGTCCAAGGATAGGTTCAAACCTTTAACCAGTGAGATTGGGTTGAACCAAGGGTTGAGTTAACAAAAAAAAAAAAACCTAAAAGCCCTTAACGCGAGTATATGCTAATATAGTTATTGTAATTGTAGGATAATGGCTACCGAACGTGCTCAGTGGCGCAACATGCAGCGTACACTTCAAGGCATGACCCAAGTGCTGCAACAAGTAGCACAGGGAGGTGCACAACGAGCCGGAAGTCTCCACCAAGTCTTCAAGAACATGAACCCTCCCAAATTCATGGGTTCTACTGATCCGGATGACGCAGAGCACTGGATCAGGGAGACGGAGCGTATATTCCGTGTTATGCAATGCACGGATCAAGATAAAGTCTTATTAGCTACTTTCCAACTAGAAAGGGATGCCCGATGCTGGTGGGAGTCAGTCGAAGCGACTATAAATCAAGACCAAATTACTTGGGAAGAATTTGTTGAACATTTCAACAATAAATATTTTTCAGACCGAGTCCAAGAAAAGAAAGCTACCGAATTTGCCGCACTCAAGCAACGGTTATTATCGGTGGCGGAGTACGAGGCACAATTCTCTAGATTGTCTCGGTATGCTAAGCACTTAGTTAGCACCGAGAAGATGAAAGCTAGGAGGTTCCTAAATGGGCTCAGGCCCCAATATATTACCCAGTTGGCACCAATGGATATTCAGGTCTACTCAGAGATAGTACGCCGAGCTCAATTGTTAGAAGATGTCACGGAGCTATCAGATAGAATCCGTGGGAAGGATAAGAAGGAACAAGTTACAAGTTCGGGTTCCTTTAAACCCAACTTCAAGAAGAGGCCTAGCACTGGAGGTACTTCTTCTCAAGACCAAAAATTTAAGAAGACCAAGCCCTTCTCTATCACTACTACACCTTCGAATGTAATATGCAAGCATTGTGACAAGGCTGGTCATAAAGCCGAAGAGTGCTGGAGGAAACTTGGAGCATGTCTCTGTTGCGGGAGCCGTGAGCATCGGATTCCCGATTGCCCATTACTTAATGATCAAACCAGTGACGGAAAGCGCCCGGTAACCAAGAATGCTCGTCTTCACGCAATTAAGGAGACCGAAGAAGAAGAAGGCGGACTAGTAGAAGGTACACTGAAAGTTTGTTCCAAGTATGCACATGTCTTATTTGATACGGGTGCATCACATTCTTTTATTTCCAAGAAGTTTTCTAACCCACTACCTATGGAACCGGAATGGATGAAAATAATTTTATCTACTCCTCTCGGGAACGAAACCGATATTACTCACCATTATCAAAACTGTGAAGTCTTGGTGAAGGGAAGAAATCTTCCTATCAATCTCATATGTTTAGATCTAAAGGAGTATGATGTCATACTGGGAGCGGATTGGTTATCCAAATACCAGGCAACAGTCGATTGCCATAACAGCAAAGTTACCTTCAGAGACTTTCCAGAACTAGTCTATTCTAGCCCTAAGAGTCGGAGCGAGTCACCTCTTATTTCGGCTCTCCGAGCTAGCAAGCTAATAAGGAAAGGATGTGTATCTTTCCTTGCATTTGTCACGATTAAGGAGGCTAAGGAAACTAAGATAAAAGATATCACAGTGGTGCAAGAATTTCTGGATGTGTTTCCGGAAGATCTGCCTGGATTACCCCCACAAAGAGAAGTGGCCTTCACCATCGACTTAGTCCCTGGTGCTGGTCCAGTTTCTAAGGCACCTTATAGAATGTCCCCTGCCGAACTCAAGGAGTTAAAGGAGCAATTGATGGAACTTCTTAAGAAAGGATTCATTAGACCGAGTACTTCCCCGTGGGGAGCGCCTGTATTATTTGTAAAGAAGAAGGATGGATCCATGAGACTATGCATCGACTATCGACAGTTGAATCATCTCACTATCAAGAGCAAGTATCCACTGCCGAGAATCGATGAGTTATTTGATCAAATATCTGGATCCAAGTACTTTTCCAATATTGATCTCAGGTCAGGATATCACCAACTGAGGATCAAGGATGAGGACATTCATAAGACTGCATTCAGAAGCAGGTATGTCCATTATGAGTTTGTTGTTATTGCTTTTGGACTAACGAATGCCCCTGCTGCCTTTATGCAATTAATGAATAGTATATTCAGGCCTTATTTGGATCAATTCGTGGTGGTCTTTATTGATGATATATTAATTTATTCCAAGACTAAGGAAGAGCATGAGGAGCAATTGAGGATTGCATTACAAATATTGAGGACAAACCAATTATATGCAAAACTCAGCAAGTGTGAATTCTGGCTTGAGGAAGTGACTTTTCTCGGACATGTTATATCAAAGGATGGCTTATCAGTAGATCCATCAAAAGTTGAAGCTGTAAGAAATTGGGAAAGACCGACCAATGCTAGCGAGATCCGAAGTTTCTTAGGTCTTGCTGGCTATTACAGGCGATTCATCAAAGATTTCTCAAAAATCGCCGTATCACTTACGAGGTTAACTCGCAAGGGGATCCGTTATGAATGGAGTGAGGAATGTGAAAGAAGCTTCCAAACTCTCAAGGATCATCTTACTACAGCTCATGTCTTAGCTTTACCAATGGAAGGAGAGAAATTCGAGGTATACACTGATGCTTCTGGCATTGGCCTCGGATGTGTTCTAATGCAACAAGGAAAGGTTATAGCTTACTCTTCTCGTCAATTAAAGAAGCATGAAGAGAACTACCCCGTCCATGACTTAGAATTAGCCGCGGTAGTATTTGCACTAAAGATCTGGAGACATTATCTATATGGAGTGCAGTTTACAGTATACTCCGATCACAAGAGTCTCAAGTATCTTTTCTCTCAAAAGGAACTAACTATGAGGCAAAGGCGTTGGCTAGAATATCTCAAGGACTTCGACTTCAATATACAATATCATCCCGGAAATGGTAACCATGTAGCAGATGCCCTTAGTCGAAAGCCGAGAGCACTGTTAGCCAATTGTATGATTCAAGAATGGAAATTACTGAAGCAATTCTCTGAACTCAATATAAGCATAGACACAGACTTTCAATGTGTCACATTATCTCATATAAGCATTCGTCCAGACCTATTACCTGAAACACAAGCACTTCAGGATGATGACCCAATATTAGTGGAAATCAAGGGCAGATTGGAAGGACAATCTGATTTCCAAATAACTTGTGAAGGAAGATTAATGTTCAGGAATAGAACTTGCATACCGGATTGTCCCGAGTTAAAGAAGAAGATCTTAGATGAAGCTCATAGATCAAGGTACACAATTCATCCAGGATCAACCAAAATGTACCAAGATATGAAGAGGAATTTCTGGTGGCCCAACATGAAAAGGGAAATAGCAGACTATGTATCACGCTGTCTCACTTGCCAAAAGGTCAAGACGGAACACCAAAAGCCTGCTGGAAAATTACATCCTCTAGATATTCCCAAATGGAAGTGGGAGAATATTAGTATGGATTTCATCATGGGTCTATCTAAATCAAAAGGAGGACATGATGGAATATGGGTTATTATTGACCGATTGACTAAATCGGCGCATTTCTTGCCAATAAAGAGCCGATGGTCAGTTGATGTTTTGGCTGCATTATACATCAAGGAAATAGTCAGATTACATGGTATTCCTGTTTCAATCGTGTCTGACAGAGATCCAAGTTTTACTTCTCACTTTTGGAAAGGACTACAACATTCGTTGGGACCAAGGCTTAACTTTAGTACAGCTTTTCATCCTCAAACGGATGGTCAGACTGAGAGAACTAACCAGGTGGTTGAAGATATGCTCAGAGCTTGCATCATTGATTTCGATGGAAGCTGGCATGATCACTTGCCGTTGGTGGAATTTGCTTACAATAATAGCTACCAGGCAAGTATACAAATGGCACCTTTCGAAGCCTTATACGGAAGGAGTTGCCGATCACCCTTATGCTGGGAGGAAGTTAAAGAAAAACAACTATTAGGTCCAGACATGGTAAGGGATACCACTGAGAAGATACAATTGATTAGAGAAAGACTGCAAGTTGCCCAGTCTAGGCAAAAGGCTTATGCCGACACGAGAAGAAGAGATCTTGAATTCCAAGTTGGAGATCATGTATTTCTCAAGATATCGCCTGGACGTGGCATACGGAGATTTGGTGTTAAGGGTAAGCTTACACCAAGATTCATCAGACCTTTCGAGATACTGGAACGAGTTGGCGAGGTTGCTTATCGCATCGCATTGCCTCCTCAATTATCCGATGTACATAATGTATTCCACGTATCTATGTTGAAGAAGTATGTGCACGATCCATCACATATTATTGAACATGGAGACTTAGTTATCCAGAAGGATCTCACATATGAACAGAAGCCCATAAGGATACTAGATCGTGAAGTCCGTACTCTAAGGAATAAGGTTATTCCCATACTAAAAGTACAATGGAATAAGAGTTTCGATCATGAAGCTACATGGGAGACCGAGGAATCCATAAGGAAACGATTCCCAGAATTATTTTAAAGGTATATGTTCTAAACGTTCTCCACTTATACATACTATTAAATTTGGGGACCAAATTCTTTTAAGTGGGGGAGGGTGTAGCAACCCTGATAAAAATAAGGTTTTTAAATAAATCAAATTAAGTGAATAGATGACAAAGAACCTAAATGAGTAAATCATTAATCAAGATAAAAATAACGCCTTTTATCAAGGCGCTGATTTAAAAGGAAACGCCTCTGTATAAGGCGTTAATTTAAAAAGGACGCCTAGAAAATACGGCGTCAAATTTCAAACGACGGGAGGATAAAATAAAGGAAAAGAAATGAAACGCCCTCTACCTGGGCGCGTTTTACATAAGTAACGACGCTAGACAAGGCGTCAATTTAAATTTGACGCCCTCGCTTAAGACGTTAATTCAGTTCGAGTTTCGTTCGACCTAGGAGTCTATCCAGAGCAAGTTATGGATAACTACGTCGAGGGTAGAATATAGTAAGGACTCTATCAAGGGAATACTACCCTTAATCAAATTCTAACTCTATTAGGATGCCCAAAATCCTATAAATAACCCTGTCCGATCAAACCCTAAAGTTGTTGCTGCTGCGTGAAGAACAGGTGGTTCTTCGTACCGTTTTCTTCCTTTGTCCATAATTCTTAGTCATGAAGGATACTAATATTCTTCATGTGTTCTGTAGGTTGACGTGCTGAAGAACGAAAGGTCTTCATCATCGTCTACCTCTTCTTCAAACTACCGATTGTCGGAAGAGTTTTTCCTTATCATCTTCCTCTGCTTCCGGAAGATCAGAGCATCGTTATTATTGAACCTTCACCCGTTCGTCGGTCAGAATCTTCATAAAGGTAGGTTTTCTCAAGAACGTAGCCCAAACCAACTCCAGTTGTTAGTAATACCTTCTGTCATACATGCATATAGTTTTATTATGGTTTCAGATGTTTCCCATGTAATTTTAAGAAGAAACGCCCTTGACAAGGACGCTAATTAAGCGACCCACACTAGGGCGCTAATTATTATTTTGACGCCTTGCCCAGAAGTCGTCAATTACATGTAATTAATAAATACTCACGTATAAAATTTAATATCTATGTAACCATGAATCTAATATATTGCATGAGTATACCTGGGAAATCCTGCTATTTTTCCTGTCATGATCATGTACCCCTTTCCTGAAATTTTATTATATGAAAATTGGTAAATTCTTGAATTCACGACCTCGTCTAGGTCGTCTATTATTGAACTGACGCCCCAGACCAGGGCGCTAGTTGACAAGTAACGCCCCTGTCCAGGGCGCATTTTTGTAAAAATTCCAGAATATTGATTTTCTGTAAAATAGAAATATTGAAGGGACGACTAATGTATACGTCGTTAAATTGTGAATAAACGCCCCTGAGTAAGGCGTTAATTGGATAATTAATGACTTAGCTTAAGTCGCTATTTACTGTATTACTGTTTTACACTGATTACTGTCACCGAAGGGTTTTATATATATATATATATATATATGTAATCGGCACTATATTCTGTTCCGTGAGTATAGTCCCACGTTTCATGATGATTTATCGTTTACCCACTAATTCTCATTGACATACAAGCTCTCCATTGGACATTCTGTTCCTTTGGACTAGCGAGTTAGTCATAGAGACCTCCGTAAGACTCCTCAAGCCTTGTATTCCCTCAAGGCCGACTGAGCTGGTTGTACCATAAAAACCCATTACACTATTTTGCCATGTCACTCTATAGAAACATGGTATACCGGCCCTCATGTTATGCAAAGTGTGTATCATGAGAATTTTCTTAATGGGATGAGGTTGTCATGCCCTTTGATGTTGTTCTTGTAGACCCTAATTCTATATTCAACATGATGTTCTTGTGGACCTCAATTCTATATTAAGAAATGAGGACGTCTTGTCATTGATGTGCTGTTCCTGTGGACCTCAATTCTATATAAAGAATGTCCATACTTATTGATCTTGGTACCCAAGTTAGGGAACCAATTCCACCTAGTTTTATCGATAATCGTGATTATACCGTTATTATCGCCTAGCTATGTCAAGTGTCAGATTTTTGGACTCTATTCTTTCAAAGTCTATCCTACATGTCTACAAGCTTTATCCTTGAAATTCCAAATTGGCTATATACAAAAGTGGATGTTAAAATACATGATTAATGCCTGCGCATATAGGGCCCGATCTGGTCTTGGGAGGAGCACCCGAAAGTACTTGTGCCCATGGGAGTTGATTGATCACGGTATTGGCATTTTACCGAAGTGCATGACTAGCTTGATTGAACATTCCACAAATCTTGTACTTGTACTTGACTTGATATTACATGACTTGCGTGGCCCGAGAAAGGGTAATTGCATACTTGCTTGACTTGAAACAAAATAGCCAAATTCCCACATAACATGATGAGTTTACTTGCTTGAATATCTTGATACCTTTTGATATAAGTTCTTGAAAGTTTATGACTAGTTCTTCTTGCTATCTTATTGTTATACACTCTCTCTATCTTGTCGTTTTATGCGAGCATGCATCGCTATAGTGCATTTATGAAAGATGTAATTACTTAAACCCTTTGCTAGTTCTTGAGATATAAATTCCTACTGAGCGTTCGCTCACTCAGTGTTTCCCTACGTTTCAGGTAAGTCCGACGATGAGGGAACTCAGTCTGAAGGGGATGGTTAAGAGTGAAAGAGTTAGAGCTACTCAAGCATCAATTTAGTCCTGTCTTTTCTCTATTTTTTTGTTAAGTCAAGCGTTGTATTTTTGTTTTATTGAGTCTAGTATTTGCAAGGGTTTGTAATAGATGTATTCTTATTAAAGGAATTAATGGATTGGGTTATCTTTATATTTGCGCACTCTGTCTTTGTGTCGAATACACTACTACTCTGATTGACATGATTGATATAAACTCGGCACGCGTCTCCGGGTATCTTCCTCTCTCGGGGCGTGACATTCACTTTGCAAACCCGTAGACCTACATCCGCCTCTCACCAAACCCGGTGAGACTTTACCACACAGCAAATGTAGCAACGGGGATGAACCCTACACACACACACACACACTGATACACAGCTTACACGAGGAGCAAGCTCCTCGCGAGGACAAGGTCCTCACGTTGCAAGACTATAGCACACGGGGACAAGCCCCATGGGGACGAACCCCCCCCCCCCCCCACACACACACACAAACAAAAAAGAAAACATGCTACAAGTGCAGCAAAACACGAGAACAAAGTGCCAAGACACACACGGCTAAACTCAACCAGAAGCACACTCTGGTCTCTAAACAGAGCACCGGACACACCGCTGCAACAACCGCACACCACACATAAATTCTAAGTTTTCAAAAGAAAAACATAAGGCAAAACACGAAGCGGAACTGAAAAGCCAAATGTGGCTTCATAACGAAGTCATGAAGCTGTTTCTGCAGGACTCAACTTCTGCTCTTCAGGCTCTCTTCTTTTGCTCAGTGTGGTCTACTCATTGCTCTCTCTACAAGCTCTTCTTCTCATATGCTTTTCACGAAGACTCAGGGCAGCTCACTATTTTCTTCCTCTCTTATTCTTGGGATGAGCTAAGATGATATCTCACTCAATGCATTTGATCGGCGAACCCTTCCAAGGTGGCAAAAGCTTCATATTTATAGAGGAAAGTTTGGATCTGCACCTTTGATTAGGAGGAAGCAATGTGGACCGTTCAGATCACAAGTCTTGGGGCATCGAGCTTCTTCTCCTTGAATGGAAGTTGAAGGGAAATTTGTTTTCCCACCTTGGAGTAATTCTGCATATCATGGTACATGCTGTGGAGGTTTCCCATTGGCTTGGAGTTTTCTAAACCATTATTTGATTGGTCAGAATAAACAATGAGGTTCTTGGTCAAGGAGCTCTTTCAGATCAGCCTTATAGCACACCATATAAAAATATAATAATAATGTTATTATTATTATTAGTATAATTATTATTTTAACTATATACATATATAACTTATAAAAATTTTATAGAAAACTTAATTAAGTGAAAGTAGAAACATAGAGTAATCATATGCAAAGAGTATCCACTAATCAATTGATTGCCTAGAGTAGTTGGTTAAGTGTCTTATCCTTCACCTTAAGGTCTAATGTTCAAAACCAATCCATCTTAGACTAATTAACCCTAATCAATTTAGAAATAAACCTAATTAATTAGGGAAATGGCTAGATGGTGTACCCAGCCTGGCATCGCACCTAATACTATCCTACAGGCTGGAAGATCATGGGCTGAGGTGGACATTGTCCCTTTGTTCCCCGTAGAATTAAATCCAGTAGCCTTTAATACCCACCTAGGGGCTAGACCTCCCTTCCACCTGCTGTTGAAGGGAGACCTCCCTTCCACCTGCTGTTGAACGGCTGGATCGTGAGGTTTGCAGAAGGGCTGTGGCTCCTGTGTTCGTTGCAGAGTTTTCTTCTTCTTCTTTTGTCTAAAACCAACAGGAACAAGTAGGTGTTCTCAATCTCCTAGCTAAATTAATAGTTAGTAAATTGTTCATCTAAAATTGACATGCATCTAAAATAGTTAACCTTAAACTTAAACTTTATTATGTTAATTTAAAGTTGCAGTTGATGTAAGGATCATTAAGATTTTTATATACCCTGTTAATAACGTACATATCTTATTAATGTTAGCATTAAAATTAGTGATTTATGGTTTATAAAAGCACCTGTAGCAAAACCTGAGAGGAGTTTAATCAGCATGTTTTGTTTAAAAGTTAAACTTTATTATGCTGATATCTTATTAATGTCAGCATTAAAATTAGTGATTTGTGGTTTGTAAAAGCACCTGTAGCAAAACCTGAGAGGAGTTTAATCAGCATGTTTTGGTTAAAAGTTAAACTTTATTATGCTGATTTAAAGTGGGTGTACGTGTTATTAATGAAAGGATCATGATAATGTGTTAATAATGTATAGATCTTATTAATAATCTTGTGTTTTATGGCTGATAGAATAGCTGGTAGCAGAACTGTAAGTGGGGTGTTGATATTGTTAAGCAAGCATTATACAGTTTATGTTTTGAACAAAATTAACTATGTACAGGGTTGTGTTAATTTTGTTATTAACAATATTAACAACTGAACTAATACAATACTTTTTAAACAACAGTAAGTGTAAACGTTTTAAACTTGATCTATCTAAATCCTTAACTTGCTGATCTGTACTGGTCGACCCCTGGTCGACCAGTTTCTGGGAAGATTAGGCCTGGTCGACCAGGGGTCGACCAAGGTCACAGCGAAGGTTTAAGTGTTTATGTATTTGTTTCAAAGTGTTAATACATATTATTTTAAGTACTTGAAAAATGTTAACACATCTTCATATGCTTCATTAGTGAGATAAACCTTTCTTTGGTGGCAAATAATGTTAAATACAATATGATTAACATTGTTAAAATAAGTGTTAACAGCATTAAAACAGTGTGTCAATATCATAGAAATGCTTAAAAAAAAGTATATAGATCCAAATATAGATTTTTCCTAAAAATACTCAAGAAGACAAAAGTGTTCTATAAATACTGATGTATCATTTTCTTATTTTTATATATTTTTGTAAGATAGTAAAATTTCTACGTGAATAGTGTTTTCCGAAGTGAATAGTGATTTAAGTCATGCTTAAAAAAAAGGTATATAGATCCAATTATAGATTTTTCCTAAAAATACTCAAGAAGACAAAAGTGTTCTATAAATACTGATGTATCATTTTCTTATTTTTATACATTTTTGTAAGATAGTAAAATTTCTACGTGAATAGTGTTTTTCGAAGTGAATAGTGATTTAAGTCATGCTTAAAAAAAAGGTATATAGATCCAATTATAGATTTTTCCTAAAAATACTCAAGAAGACAAAAGTGTTCTATAAATACTGATGTATCATTTTCTTATTTTTCTACATTTTTTTTGTAAGATAGTAAAATTTCTACGTGAATAGTGTTTTCCGAAGTGAATAGTGATTTAAGTCATGCTTAAAACACTGATTTGGTCTTGTAAACAATTTTATTAGGAATAATCATAGAAGACAAAAGTGATCACCAATATGTTAGCAAATTAATTACTATTTTTATAATTTTTTTCAAAATTTTTGTTAAATAAGAATATAACAATATTTTCATTAGTATATTAATGTCGTTAACATTGTTTAATATGGTTTAACAGTATCATACATGTTCATTACAGCATTATAATACGCTCATTAAGTATAGTAATCTTGTCAATATAAATCTTTTAAACGCTTTATTAGTAATATTTTCACTAGCACTCTAACATTAACCCTTTAAGTATGTTATGGTGATTAATATTTTATGAAGCATAATGGCACTGTCAATTAATATTTGAAGCGTTTTAACAATGTTAATAATATTTTCGATCCCTTAAAAACACCTTAATACAAATTTTAGTTGGGTTGTGGTTAAAAGAGGAGGCAGCGTCTGGCCCTTCTATTGGGTTGCTGGAAGACCCTTCTATTGGGCTTGCTGGATGGCTCTTCCATTGGGCTTGCTGGATGGCCTTCTTTTGGGCTTGCTGGATGGCCCTTCTTTTGGCTTGCTGGAAGGCCCTTCCTTTGGCTTGCTAGATGGCCTATTTCTGCTTAAATTGTAAATGATCAGCAGGCAGTGGCATGTTAAATCCCGGTTTAATGCATACATAATATTGATATTGTACACGAGTTAGTTAATGTTCACATACTGATATTGTACACAAGTTAATTATTGTTTACAGCTAATTAAGCACGGTATACATGTCTAAAACTTAATATAATATTGTACACCATTTAATCATGTACAACATACATATTTAATCTGACGAATGTATATGCATGATTAATATATATATATATATATATATATATATATATATATATAACCCATCTTACCAATGTTTAAATTACTGATGTTATAACTGCGTTTAACAAGGTTTAATATGTTTTTAGTAGTATTTCATTTATTGTAACAGTGTATAAATGAACACTGTCACCATCGAGCTTGTAACGGGTACTCCTGACCAGGGTGCCACCTTCTATCAACCCCTATATACTCCAAGAAAAAGGATGACAGCAACAGTGTAATAAAAGGGGACGTAATGGAACTCATTAACTTAGTAAATCTGCACTAGTTAGAATGGATAACTAATCATACAAATATCAATTCCCAGCATTGGTTTTACTTTATCTGTACCTTTGGATTCTAAATCTACCTTATAATCCTACCGGTCACACCTTGAATTCTATATTGGCTATAAAGAGTGAATGTCGCAAAAATATGTCTAATAATGCTGGCAAATAAGGGCCCGGTCTGGTCCTGGGAGGAGCGCCCAAAACCCGAGGGAAGATCTCTTTCTAGCGGCGTCTCGCATTGCACCAAACCACATTCTAGATTAAAGACATTCCATCACTCTCTCTCTCTCTTTACTTGACTTACTTGACTTGCGTGACCCGAATGGGTAATTACTTGAATGAATTAATTGATTTATGTGTATAGCCAATTCTAATTGCTGCTGGAACTTACTTGTTTATTGTGCTATCATGATTATTATTCCAGTTATTCACTACTTGATATCAATTGCTATTCCTATGTGGAATTGATCTATAATCTCACTTTTACTCCAGTCGATTCCTTGTTGTCTACCTGTCTGCATGCATATACATATTTTTCTTTTACATTAAATGAATATGTAATTCACTTATAGTATGTTAGAAATTGAGATGTAAATCCTACTGGGCGATTCGCTCATGCAGTTGCTTTCTAACCTTTTCAGGAAATGTGGAAATCGATCAGGACTCAGTTGGGGATGAGACGGAGTGATGTAGTTTTATGTCTTAGATTTAAACCCTTTAGTTCATTTGTCATCGTCTGGTTTTGTAATAAGGGCTTGTAGCCTAATGGTAAAGAATGACTTGGATCAGTTGTAATCATCGGTGTTATCATTTTATGGAATTTTAGCGAATTTTGAATTAAATTGCGCACTCTATTCATGGTTCGATGGTAGGATCTCGAACGGTTAGATTAGCTCACTTTGGTTCTATATAAAGGACTGTCGCACCTCGGGTATACTTCCGCGCTCGGGACGTGACAGATCTTTCTTGGTATCAGAGCCTTAGGTTTCAAACCTAGGGAACTAGTAGAAATGAAAACCTGAGTCCAAGGATAGAAAAAGGTCTAAGGATTGGTTGATTACTATTTAAAATCCTACCTAGTAAGTGGGGTAGAGCCAAGGGTTAAAGGAATAACGATAATTGACCCTTAACATTAACTCAAACTCCATATTCATTACACCTTGATTCTTTTGTAGGAAATGGCCGCTGAAAGAGCACAATGGCGCGAGATGCAGCGCACCGTGCAAGGACTTACCCAGGCGCTACAACAAGTGGCACAAGGTGGTGTTGGCGGTGCTCACCGCGGAGCTGGTGACCTTCATCGGGATTTCCGCAACATGAATCCACCAAGGTTCGCGGGATCAGTGGACCCCGATGACGCAGAGCATTGGTTGAAGGAGATCGAAAGGATTTTTCGCGTGATGTAGTGCGCGGATGATGAAAAAGTTTTACTAGCAACATTTCAATTGGAGCGGGACGCTCAATGCTGGTGGGAGTCCGTGGAAGCAACATTACCCGACAACCATATCACTTGGGCGGAATTTGTTGAGCACTTCAACAATAAATATTTCTCGGATCGGGTACAAGAGAGGAAAGCTGCGGAATTTGCCGCGTTAAAACAATGGACCCGAAAAGTGGCCGAATATGAGGCCCAGTTTTCAAGACTTTCCCGTTATGCACCACATTTGGTGTGTACGGAAAAGATGAAGGCGAGGAGATTTCTTAACGGGTTACGACCCCAATATATCACCCAGCTAGCATCGATGGACATCCAGGTCTACTCAGAGATGGTGCGGCGCGCTCAATTGCTAGAAGATGCCACGGAATTCTCAGATAAGATCCGAGGGAAGGACAAGAAGGCACATGTTACAAGTCCGGGAAGCTTCAAACTGTCATTCGGTAAGAAGCGATCTTTTAACGGAGGGGAATCTTCCAAGGAGAAGAAATTTCAGAAAAATAACAAGCCCTTCTTCTCTAACAACAACAAGGCTTTAGCAATCACTGGACCTTCCAAGGACATTTGCAAATATTGTGATAAGACTGGTCATAAGACCGAGGATTGTTGGAGGAAGCTGGGAGCGTGTCTCCGATGCGGGAGTCGAGAGCATCGAATTCCCGATTGCCCTTTGATGAAGGAACACTCCAACTTGGACGAGAAGCGTCCGGTCAAGAAGCAAGGCCGACTGCAAGCACTGCAAGGGACAGAACCTATGGAAGGAGGAATCGTGGAAGGTACATTATCTATTTGCTCTAAACCTGCTAAAGTTCTATTTGACACTGGAGCAACTCATTCATTTATTTCCAAGAAGTTTACTGCATCATTTATTAAGGAACCTGAATGGTTAGACTTAGTCATTTCTACACCTCTTGGAAAGAAATCAGACATCATGCATCACTACCCAGATTGTGAGGTTAAGGTACATGGTAATAATCTACCAGCCGACTTGATATGCCTTGACATGGAATATTATGATGTCATATTGGGAGCTGACTGGTTATCAATCCACCAAGCAACAGTAGATTGCCGACATGGCAAGGTAATTTTTGTGGATTATCCCGAGTTAGTTTATAGCGGACCTCGGAATAAATCTCCACTCATCTCAGCTCTCCGAGCTAGTAAACTGGTGAATAGGGGATGTACGGCTTTCTTGGCTTTCGTGACTACCACGGAAGTCGATAAAATAAAAGTCGAAGACATTCGGGTGGTTCGGGACTACCCCGACGTATTCCCAGAAGAATTGCCTGGTTTACCACCGGAAAGGGAAGTGTCGTTTTCCATCGACATTATTCCTGGTGCTGGCCCTGTTTCTAAAGCACCCTACAGGATGTCTCCTGCTGAATTGAAGGAGCTGAAGGAACAGTTGATGGATTTACTAAAGAAGGGTTTCATCAGGCCGAGTACTTCCCCTTGGGGAGCACCCGTGCTGTTTGTCAAAAAGAAGGATGGAACGATGAGGCTATGTATCGACTATCGGCAGCTAAATCACCTCACAATCAAGAACAAATACCCCCTGCCGAGGATCGACGATCTATTTAATCAATTATCTGGAGCCTCTTATTTTTCCAAGATTGATCTTCGTTCTGGTTACCACCAATTGAGGATCAAAGAAGAAGACATTCATAAAACTGCATTCCGGAGCAGGTATGGGCATTACGAATTTACTGTTATGCCTTTCGGACTAACAAATGCCCCTGCAGCCTTTATGCAGTTAATGAACAGTATTTTCAGGCCCTATTTAGACCAATTTATTGTGGTCTTTATTGATGATATTCTGATCTACTCTAAGACTGAAGAAGATCATGAAGAACACCTTAGGAAGGCCCTACAAATATTAAGGGACAACAAGTTGTATGCCAAATTTAGCAAATGCGAGTTCTGGCTTGAGGAAGTAGCCTTCCTGGGTCATATTATTTCAAAGAATGGAATTGCAGTTGATCCGTCAAAGGTTGAAGCTGTGAAGAACTGGGATCAACCCACTAATGCAACAGAGGTGCGAAGCTTCATGGGTCTAGCTGGTTATTACCGGCGTTTCATCAAGGACTTCTCCAAGATTGCGGTACCTCTAACCAGGCTAACCCGCAAAGGAGTGCCATATGAGTGGAATGGTGACTGTGAAAAGAGTTTCCAAACCCTTAAGGATCTCTTAACCACTGCTCCAGTCTTGTCACTGCCAATTGAAGGAGAAAAATACAAGGTATATATCGATGCTTCTGGTATTGGCCTCGGATGTGTATTAATGCAGAATGGGAAAGTTATTGCATATTCTTCACGTCAATTGAAGAAGCATGAGGAGAATTACCCGGTTCATGACTTGGAACTGGCCGCGGTAGTTTTTGCTCTGAAGGTCTGGAGACACTATCTCTATGGAGAACAATTCACTGTGTACTCTGATCATAAGAGCCTCAAATATCTATTTTCCCAAAAGGAGTTGAACATGAGGCAAAGGCGTTGGCTTGAATATCTCAAGGATTTCGACTTCATTATACAATACCATCCTGGTAAGGGTAACTATGTAGCAGATGCCCTCAGTCGAAAGCCAAAGGTAATTTTGGCCAACTGTATGATACAAGAATGGAAGCTGTTAGAGAAACTTGCAAAGCTTGACATCAACACAAACGGGAAGAATACATGTATTATTCTCTCTCATGTAAGTCTACATCTAGACTTACTACCTGAAATTACAAAGCTACAAGAAGAAGATCCTATGCTAGTAGAGATAAAAAGTAAGCTGGATGAAAAGCCTGATTTCGAGATGGTATCAGATGGAAGACTGCTATTTCATAAACGGACATGCGTCCCCGATTGTCCAGAATTGAAAAGAAAAATCCTAGAAGAAGCTCACCGATCGAGGTACACGATCCACCCTGGAGCTACTAAAATGTACCAAGATTTGAAAAGAACTTTCTGGTGGCCGAACATGAAAAGGGAGGTAGCAGATTTTGTATCTCGTTGCCTCACATGCCAACAAGTGAAGGCGGAACATCAGAAGCCTGCTGGAAAGCTACATCCACTGGATATCCCAAAATGGAAGTGGGAAGACATTGGCATGGACTTTATTATGGGATTGCCCAAGTCTAGGAGCGGATATGATGGTATTTGGGTAATTATCGATCGACTAACAAAATCGGCCCATTTCTTACCAATTAAAAGCCGATGGTCAGTCGACGTACTGACTGCCTTATATATGAAGGAGATTGTTAGATTGCATGGCATTCCCGTCTCGATCGTATCAGACTGAGATCCCCGTTTCACCTCTCATTTTTGGAAGAGTCTACAACACTCTTTGGGAACGAAGCTCAACTTCAGTATGGCTTTCCACCCCCAGACAGATGGACAGACAGAAAGAACAAACCAAGTTGTGGAAGACATGTTGAGAGCAAGCATTATAGACTTCGGCGGAAGCTGGCAAGACCACTTACCCCTGGCAGAATTTGCATATAATAACAGCTACCAATCCAGTATACAAATGGCCCCTTTTGAGGCATTGTATGGCAGGAGTTGTCGATCTCCCATATGCTGGAATGAAATTGGTGAAAAATAGCTTCTGGGTCCCGACATAGTAAGGGAATCCACGGAGAAGATTTACCTAATTAGAGAAAGGTTGAAGATGGCACAGTCCAGACAAAAATCATATGCTGATAACAGAAGGAGAGATCTAGAATTCCAAGTTGGAGACCATGTTTTTCTCAAGGTAGCTCCCGGTCGAAGTATCAGAAGATTCGGTGTTAAGGGCAAGCTTACACCAAGGTTTATCGGTCCATTTGAAATATTGGAGAGAGTAGGCGAGGTGGCTTACCGTATTGCCTTGCCCCCTCAACTCTCGGAAGTGCATAATGTATTTCATATATCGATGCTGAAGAAATATGTGCATGACCCTTCTCACATCATCAATTATGCTGAATTGGAGATTCGGAAAGATCTTACTTATGACCAAGGACCGGTGCGGATTCTAGACCGTGAAGTTCGAGTTCTAAGGAGCAAGGCGATCCCTATGGTGAAAATCCAATGGAATCGATGCTTGGAGCAAGAAGCAACTTGGGAGACCGAGGAATCTATAAGGAGAAGATACCCAGAGTTATTTTAAATTGTAAGTATGGTATACACCCTGTGTTATCCTTACACAGTAAAAATTTATCCTCATGTAAGGGAATTTGGGGACCAAATTCTTTTAAGTAGGGGAGGGTGTAGCACCCCATATAAAAATATAATAATGATGTTATTATTATTATTAGTATAATTATTATTTTAACTATATACATATATAACTTATAAAATTTTTATAGAAAACTTAATTAAGTGGAAGTAGAAACATAGAGTAATCATATGCAAAGAGTATCCACTTATCAATTAATTTCCTAGAGTAGTTGGTTAAGTGTCTTATCCTTCACCTTGAGGTCTAGTGTTCAAAACTCACGGTCCACACATATCCTCATGAGAATATTTTGCCCATTTCACCTTAACTAATCCATCTTAGACTAATTAACCCTAATCAATTTAGAAATAAACCTAATTAATTAGGGAAATGGCTAGATGGTGTACCCATCGCACCTAATACTATCCTAAAGATCATGGGCTGAGGTGGACATTGTCCCTTTGTTCCCCGTAGAATTAAATCCAGTAGCCTTTAATACCCACCTAGGGGCTAGACCTCCCTTCCACCTGCTGTTGAAGGGAGACCTCCCTTCCACCTGCTGTTGAAGGGCTGGATCGTGAGGTTTGCAGAAGGGCTGTGGCTCCTGTGTTCGTTGCAGAGTTTTCTTCTTCTTCTTTTGTCTAAAACCAACAGGAACAAGTAGGTGTTCTCAATCTCCTAGCTAAATTAATAGTTAGTAAATTGTTCATCTCCATACGTTGTTTTCTACATATATTGGCATGTATTAAACTTAATTGAGTAAAATACATCATGTAGTATCCTCATATTAGATCATAACCTAGCCTTAATTCCATCCGTTAACATGCATCTAAAATATTTAACCTTAAACTTAAACTTTATTATGTTAATTTAAAGTTGCAGTTGATGTAAGGATCATTAAGATTTTTATATACCCTGTTAATAACGTACATATCTTATTAATGTTAGCATTAAAATTAGTGATTTGTGGTTTATAAAAGCACCTGTAGCAAAACCTGAGAGGAGTTTAATCAGCATGTTTTGTTTAAAAGTTAAACTTTATTATGCTGATATCTTATTAATGTCAGCATTAAAATTAGTGATTTGTGGTTTGTAAAAGCACCTGTAGCAAAACCTGAGAGGAGTTTAATCAGCATGTTTTGGTTAAAAGTTAAACTTTATTATGCTTATTTAAAGTGGGTGTACGTGTTATTAATGAAAGGATCATGATAATGTGTTAATAATGTATAGATCTTATTAATAATCTTGTGTTTTATGGCTGATAGAATAGCTGGTAGCAGAACTGTAAGTGGGGTGTTGATATTGTTAAGCAAGCATTATATAGTTTATGTTTTGAACAAAATTAACTATGTACAGGGTTGTGTTAATTTTGTTATTAACAATATTAACAACTGAACTAATACAATACTTTTTAAACAACAGTAAGTGTAAACGTTTTAAACTTGATCTATCTAAATCCTTAACTTGCTGATCTGTACTGGTCGACCCCTGGTCGACCAGTTTCTGGGAAGATTAGGCCTGGTCGACCAGGGGTCGACCAAGGTCACAGCGAAGGTTTAAGTGTTTATGTATTTGTTTCAAAGTGTTAATACATATTATTTTAAGTACTTGAAAAATGTTAACACATCTTCATATGCTTCATTAGTGAGATAAACCTTTCTTTGGTGGCAAATAATGTTAAATACAATATGATTAACATTGTTAAAATAAGTGTTAACAGCATTAAAACAGTGTGTCAATATCATAGAAATGCTTAAAAAAAAAGTATATAGATCCAAATATAGATTTTTCCTAAAAATACTCAAGAAGACAAAAGTGTTCTATAAATACTGATGTATCATTTTCTTATTTTTATATATTTTTGTAAGATAGTAAAATTTCTACGTGAATAGTGTTTTCCGAAGTGAATAGTGATTTAAGTCATGCTTAAAAAAAAGGTATATAGATCCAATTATAGATTTTTCCTAAAAATACTCAAGAAGACAAAAGTGTTCTATAAATACTGATGTATCATTTTCTTATTTTTATACATTTTTGTAAGATAGTAAAATTTCTACGTGAATAGTGTTTTTCGAAGTGAATAGTGATTTAAGTCATGCTTAAAAAAAAGGTATATAGATCCAATTATAGATTTTTCCTAAAAATACTCAAGAAGACAAAAGTGTTCTATAAATACTGATGTATCATTTTCTTATTTTTCTACATTTTTTTGTAAGATAGTAAAATTTCTACGTGAATAGTGTTTTCCGAAGTGAATAGTGATTTAAGTCATGCTTAAAACACTGATTTGGTCTTGTAAACAATTTTATTAGGAATAATCATAGAAGACAAAAGTGATCACCAATATGTTAGCAAATTAATTACTATTTTTATAATTTTTTTCAAAATTTTTGTTAAATAAGAATATAACAATATTTTCATTAGTATATTAATGTCGTTAACATTGTTTAATATGGTTTAACAGTATCATACATGTTCATTACAGCATTATAATACGCTCATTAAGTATAGTAATCTTGTCAATATAAATCTTTTAAACGCTTTATTAGTAATATTTTCACTAGCACTCTAACATTAACCCTTTAAGTATGTTATGGTGATTAATATTTTATGAAGCATAATGGCACTGTCAATTAATATTTGAAGCGTTTTAACAATGTTAATAATATTTTCGATCCCTTAAAAACACCTTAATACAAATTTTAGTTGGGTTGTGGTTAAAAGAGGAGGCAGCGTCTGGCCCTTCTATTGGGTTGCTGGAAGACCCTTCTATTGGGCTTGCTGGATGGCTCTTCCATTGGGCTTGCTGGATGGCCTTCTTTTGGGCTTGCTGGATGGCCCTTCTTTTGGCTTGCTGGAAGGCCCTTCCTTTGGCTTGCTAGATGGCCTATTTCTGCTTAAATTGTAAATGATCAGCAGGCAGTGGCATGTTAAATCCCGGTTTAATGCATACATAATATTGATATTGTACACGAGTTAGTTAATGTTCACATACTGATATTGTACACAAGTTAATTATTGTTTACAGCTAATTAAGCACGGTATACATGTCTAAAACCTAACATAATATTGTACACCATTTAATCATGTACAACATACATATTTAATCTGACGAATGTATATGCATGATATATATATATATATATATATATATATATATATAAAACCCATCTTACCAATGTTTAAATTACTGATGTTATAACTGCGTTTAACAAGGTTTAATATGTTTTTAGTAGTATTTCATTTATTGTAACAGTGTATAAATGAACACTGTCACCATCGAGCTTGTAACGGGTACTCCTGACCAGGGTGCCACCTTCTATCAACCCCTATATACTCCAAGAAAAAGGATGACAGCAACAGTGTAATAAAAGGGGACGTAATGGAACTCATTAACTTAGTAAATATGCACTAGTTAGAATGGATTACTAATCATACAAATATCAATTCCCAGCATTGGTTTTACTTTATCTGTACCTTTGGATTCCAAATCTACCTTATAATCCTACCGGTCACACCTTGAATTCTATATTGGCTATAAAGAGTGAATGTCGCAAAAATATGTCTAATAATGCTGGCAAATAAGGGCCTGGTCTAGTCCTGGGAGGAGCGCCCAAAACCCGAGGGAAGATCTCTTTCTAGCGGTGTCTCGCATTGCACCGAACCACATTCTAGATTAAAGACATTCCATCACTCTCTCTCTCTTTACTTGACTTACTTGACTTGCGTGACCCGAATGGGTAATTACTTGAATGAATTGATTGATTTATGTGTATAGCCAATTCTAATTGCTGCTTGAACTTACTTGTTTATTATGCTATCATGATTATTATTCCAGTTATTCATTGCTTGATATCAATTGCTATTCCTATGTGGAATTGATCTATAATCTCACTTTTACTCCAGTCGATTCCTTGTTGTCTACCTGTCTGCATGCATATACATATTTTTCTTTTACATTAAATGAATGTGTAATTCACTTATAGTATGTTAGAAATTGAGATGTAAATCCTACTGGGCGATTCGCTCATACAGTTGCTTTCTAACCTTTTCAGGAAATGTGGAAATCGATCAGGACTCAGTTGGGGATGAGACGGAGTGATGTAGTTTTATGTCTTAGATTTAAACCCTTTAGTTCATTTGTCATCGTCTGGTTTTGTAATAAGGGCTTGTAGCCTAATGGTAAAGAATGACTTGGATCAGTTGTAATCATCGGTGTTATCATTTTATGGAATTTTAGCGAATTTTGAATTAAATTGCGCACTCTATTCATGGTTCAATGGTAGGATCTCGAACGGTTAGATTAGCTCGCTTTGGTTCTATATAAAGGACTGTCGCGCCTCGGGTATACTTCCGCGCTCGGGACGTGACAAGCCTCCTCATTGGCCCAGGATAGAAAAGGACGGTCCTATGTCCTAGGTACCTTTCTCACACTAAAATCTGATTGGCTGTGGCCAAAAGGTAGAGTATCATGAAAGCTGACTTTTCCCAAATCTGATACTTGACAGATCTGCCTCCCAAAAGGTTGTCTTGAAGCCTCATGATGGAAAGGTAGGATCTCAATCCTAGGAACCTTTTCCAGACCTTGAAGTGCGTGTTTTTGGAGGTTTATATTGTAGACTTTTGGTCTCTATACGATCTCTGAAATGTTGCAGATTTAACAGATATAGGCTTGAAAAACTTCTGGTGCATCGACGCAATGATGGGATAGAGTCGACGCAGTTTCACAGCTTCCTTGAGTTGCTGGCGTGCCAGACCTTCATGGAGTCGACGCAGCTACAAGGGTGCATCGACGCATCCTTTGAGAAATCTCTTTATAAAGGTTTCTAGGAGGAGCCTTGGTGTCGACGCCCTGAGAAAGCGGGGTCGACGCATCAAGTGATGGGCGTCTGCTTGACTGTTGCTGGAGCTGATGAGGTCGACGCAGCTTGATGGTAAGGTCGACGCAGCTTTGAAGACTACTTCAGTGCTTGTTGGAAATTCATTTGGAGTCGACGCACCAAAGAGGTGGGGTCGACGCATCAGTTGATATGCACTTGATCCTGCCACCGAAAATGTCTGGAGTCGACGTAGCAGTGAGCATGGGGTCGACGCAGCCTATAGTTCTCTTGATTTTTCAGTTTCTTGTGGGCTGGTGGGTCGACACACTTGATAGTGTTCTTGTTGGGTCCAAGGGGTGCAACCGGATCTAGAAAGGGGGCTTGAATAGATCCCCTCATAAAAAATGCCCTATAAAATCTTTACACCATATAATCTTCTGGTTTGAACACAGCGGATATAGCATTGATGTTTGGACATGAGAGTGCTTGTTATAGATCCACAAGGCATTACGCTACTCAAGATAGAGAGCGGATCGCCGGAGGAAATACATAATGAACAACCGACATTTAGACAAGTCTGTAGCATTACAAACACTAGTTTGTTGAAAGATGCTAGGAGAGAAATGTTCTCCCAGGAATGAGAATACGAAGGCTCAAAGGAAACTGCAAACCGAAGCTTACAGATTACTCATAGGACAGCTATCAAGCAAACAAGTAATGTGCCATAGAAACTATGTGCATATCTGAGATTTGTAGAATCACAAATAGCTTATGAGCAGGAGAACAATCAACCACCTAAGATTTACATGTATAGAACATAAATCATCAGAGTGCTTTCTTAGGTGAGTGTGTGAGCTTGGGTTCGAATAGCAAGAGTGTTGTCAAACGGTGAAGGCTTCACACTATGTGCAGGGTTTGGTTGAAGCAAAACTGCTGAAATGAAAACCATAAGTTCCTGTGAAAAGAAGGTATAGGAAATGGAAGCAATCACACAAGAACATACCACTGCACGATGGGTTTTTAAGGTGGTTCAGTCTACAGACCCGCAGACCTACATCCACCCATCACCGAACCGGTGAGGCTTCTCCACACGGGGACGATGCCCCAAACCACAGACCAGAGGAGACCCTCTATTTGTCTTCTTGCACATAAACCGACAGGGGTGGTTCACACAGATCGAAGGACCCTCCGTCTGTCTTCCTACACACCAACTGGTAGGGGCGGTTCTCCACAGACCGGAGCAGCCTCTGTCTGTCTTCCTACACATAGACCGGTAGGGACGGTACAAAACGAAATGAGAAAACATAAAAGGAAAATACTGCAAGTGCAGCACAAGGTTCTTTCGGTCTCACACACAAAGATATGGAGTTTAAAGTAGGAAATGAAGACCGTAGATCAGAGCTAAGAATCCAGATGTAGCTTCTGACTAAGCCACGAAGCATTTCTTCAAGGATGGGCTTCTCCTTCTTAGCTCACTGCTCTCTTTATCGCTGGACTGGGTTGAACAGGGTGAAGGGGCCTCTCACTCTCTTTTCTCTCTTTCTTCCTTCTCTTCTTTTAACTCTCACGGCACTGGATTGGGCAGATCCAGGCGCTGAACTGCTCTCTCTTCTTCTCTTCTTTTCTTCTTTTCTTTTTCTTCTTCTTTTCTCTTGGGGACGAGCTAAAGGATGTAACCTTGAAGCATGCTCGGCCAACTCTTCCAAGGTGGAAGGGTTAGCATGTATATAGAGAACCAGGTTCTCTGTATGCATTTTGTCCTTAGCATTTGAATCTTCACCTTGAGCGCATAAGAAGAATGCTGGGTTGTTCGGTCCTTTGGATCACTTCAGAGACCTAGGAGTTAGGTTATGGTCTAGTGGACCTTGGCTTGAATCTTGGGCTTCAAGCTTCTCTTCCCAAGATGGAGTTTGAGTGAGAAAAGGTGAAGTGCCAACTTGGAGATAGTTATGCAGTGCTAGGTACATCTGTGGATGCTTCTTATGTAAGATCTGCAGAATCTTGGAGTATGTTGTGGAGCCTTCCCATTCGCTTGAAGTTTTCTAAACATCATTTGTTTGGTTGGAATAAACAAATAATCAAGGAGGTTCTTTGACCAGATACCTTTTTCCCATTGGGCCATGGAGACATACTAGCCTTTTTCAGATCTGAACTTCTGCCAGGTTTTTGCCTGGACAGTAATTTGATTGGCTGTGGTCAAAAAGTAGAGTATCATGGAAAGCTGACCTTTCCCACAAATGATACATGATAGATTTGCCTCCTCAAAAGATGTTCTGTAGCCTCATGATGGAGGGGGGCAATGGTCAGTCCTAGGAAACTCCTTCAAACCTCAAAAGACGTGATTTTTTGCATTTGCGGTTCCTATTTATGCTCTCTAGATCCAATTTAGAAAACGTTGCAGGTTTACTAAGAATGACCTTGGGACCTACTCACCGAGGCATTTTGTCGAATAGTTACTTCTTCTTTATAAGGTCGGTGCAGATTGGCTAGGCAAGACTTATGTGGTCGACCTGTCTCCTGCAAGGTCGGTGCAGCTGCCGAGGCTCTCTTGAAGATGGTCTTCGAGGTCGATGCACATAAGATGCATGGCCTTTGGCAGGGTCGGTGCACATCAAGAGCTTCTTCATTGAGGTCGGTGCACATTTGGAATTTATCATACCCAAGTCTGTGCACATTTGCATACCAAGTCTGTGCACATTTCCATATAACAAGACAAAGTCTGTGCGCATTGGAACTCCTTCACTCAAGGTCGGTGCACGTAGGAATTACTTCAGTAAAGGTCGATGCACATTTGAACTCCTTCAGTAGAGGTCGGTGCACATTGTCTTTTTGCATCTAAAGGTCTATGCGCATTTTCTCTGAAGCATTGAGGTCGATACATATTTCATATTTCTTCATATGCAGGTCGATGCACATTCCTATCTGAAGCACATGAAGGTCGATGCACATAAGGAGTTGAGGTCGGTGCACATAATGAGGTCGATGCACATTTGCATTTGCACCTAGTCAGGGTCAATGCACATTCCACTTGTGCTTACTAAGGTCGACACACATCACTATTTGAAGCATGCAGGTCGGTGCACATTTCATATTTCATCATATGCAGGTCGGTGCACATTGGGATTTCTTCAGTTGAGGTCGGTGCACATTTCAAGGTCGATGCACATTTCAGAAGAAGGTCGATGCACATTCCATACTTTGAACATTCAAGGTCGGTGCACATTTCACTTCTGCTCACAAAGGTCGATGCACCTTTGTGTTTCCTCCCAGTCAAGGTCGGTGCACATTTCACTTCTACTCACTAAGGTCGATGCACCTTTGTGTTTCTGCCCAGTCAAGGTCGGTGCACATTTAGAACAAGGTCAGTGCACATTTTGAACTTCCTCAGTACCTTTTGCCAATCTTTCTGCCCAGTTCTTTCTTGCATCTTGGAGCAATGACCATTGGTGAAATCTACCTTGATTTTTTTGCAATCTCTTGCCTCGATTTCTATGCAGTCAATTTGTCTTGATTTCTGTGCATTTGCAACTTGGCCTCTTGCATTTTGGAGCACTGACCCTTGGTGTGATCTGCCTTGATTTTTGTGCAACCTCTTGCCTCGATTTCTATGTAGTCAATTTGTCTTTGCATTATGCCTTTGCATTTGAGCTTCTTTTAGCATTTTACATGACATCATTGCATGATGTCTTAACTTATCAGACTGTGACCTGAAATACAAGAGAGTCATCATCATCAACAGCAAATAAGACTCATCAATGAGTCATAGTCAGACGTCATCAAAATAGCATATACTTAACATTCTCCCCCTTTTTGATGACGGCAACTATGAGTCATTAAGAGATCGTCATGAGTCATCTCTTAAGGAAGTATAGTCAAGAAATAGGCAAAGACACCCAATGTCTCAAAAACTTCTCCCCCTTTGTCATCAGCAAAGAAGGCTTAACTTCCAGTCAGAAAATGAGTTCAAATTAAAGCAAGCAGGCCACTGGTGGATCCTCGAGTGTTACACGGCATAACATTCAGTTTACAAAATAAATTGGTAGCCAATGAGCAGATGTCTGATTTTTCAAATTTTCATATTTTTAGAGTTTTTCTATGCAATGCATGGAATTAATACGGCAATTAAACTATATGCATGAAAAAGGCTTATGCCAACATACAGAAAGACATGATAGCCCCAAGGTATCCACATGAGTTTATGCAAGAAGGAGATGAGCTGTTGTGGAACTCATGCATGCTAAGAATAAGAGTTGAGGTAATGAAGAGCAATGGAGAGGGATTGAACAATTCATTAACTAGGCTCACCCTTCAGGGGTTTTCATTTGAGGAACCAAAATTATCCTCTTAGAGCAACATAGTTCAAGACCATGATAACAAATATGGTTCAAAGTGTATAAGTCCGAAATCTGAACGTAAGTACCCTGAAGATATGTTCTTGCATATTAAATAGAACTAAAACAGATCCTTTTAAGATCAAGAGCCTCTCCCTCATTCCATTTCATCTTTACTAAAAGATTTCATGAGACACCCTTTAGAAAGAAATTTAACAAGTATTGAAGATAAACAACATGAGGTGCAGAAATCTCTTTAGGGTCAGCCCGATGAAATTCATTTTCTTTTACAAAACCCCTTTTTTGAGACCAAATGCTTTCTCATTTGCTCATTTTACAAGGAACAATCAGGTTTAGTTTGTTCCTTTGACATGGGGAGACACATTTATCAGATGCTAGACTCCTCGGTTACTCAGAATTTCACTAACCATCTTGTCTCAACATGAACAGAGGTAGCTTGTTATATCATGACATAGTCCACATCACTCCTTTGGTGAAGGGACATGGTTTCTCAATGAGCTTTAGCCATTGCTCTGCCTTAGCTTTGATTTTGCTCAATAAACCTTAAACAGAGGTAACTTGACCTTTACTTCATGACATAATACCTATCACTTCTTAGGTGAAGAGTCCATGTTTCTCAGTTGGTCGAAGTTATTGCTCTGCACATGCATGTTTTCAAAGATAAGCATGTTCCCTTTTAAAAGTATTAGACCATTTTCAATGTTTAAAAACAATACTCAGTGCATAGATCTTTAACAAGGGTGGCCTCACTACTTTCAATTTTCAGATCATAGGAAGAGACAGGGGCACATTTCTATATGACTATTTTAAGTCTATTCCATACACTGAGATGGTCATTCTCAAGACCCTTAAACCCAGATTTAAGGTTTATACACTCCAAACCATTAGAAATATGCTCGGTCAGAAAGACTAGCAGGATGCTCTTTAGAAGGAAAACATGATTTTAAGCTCCCCCTGAATGTATGAACCCAGTCAGAATAGCACAGAAGAGTTACTGTTATTATGCACATGAGAAACAATAGAGACATACACAATCACCGAAGGATATGAGAGTGGGCGTTGTGTAAAGCAGTGAAGGTGCAGGGACATTTAACAACTAGTTAGAAACAAAAGATGCAATGTAAAAGGCCTGCAGTAATGACAAGCTACTAGATAGAATCGGAGGTGAGCATGCAGCAAACTAAGTTGACCTATTTTCCAACTGGAATGGATTTCAGGAAAGAATTTCAATCAAATTAAATCCGATCAGCAATCATGTCAAGCGTTTTCATATATGAATCATGACAATTGAATCTATATGTGCACATTAACAACATAGATTTTTGTATAAGACATGGTCAATTTTTAGATGAATCAATTTATACATGAATCATGAATCAACTACATTAAACTCTTCTTAGCAAAAGAATTCATTCACATAAGGCAAAGCGCAATTGGAGTGAACTAGTTCAGCTCCTCCACAAGCAGGTCATTTCTTTCAAAATAAGGCCTTTAGCACTCCAACTAACATGTTCATGTCCAGGTGTATTGGGGATACATTGTCAATGCAGAGCTTAATCAATGAGTACATGAGGTTCTGGGATGAATTTGATGTTGACCTTTGGTACTCGGCGGAGAATCTTCCTCACGCATAGTGATGGCTTTCAGACAGACATAATATGTCCTTCCACGGATGACCATTTAATATACCACAAGGTTATGACAAGATGATGCACTGAAGAGGCAAGGAATGTCTACAATGAAGACTCCTCCACAGTTTGATTCTATATGCAGTATGATATATGAAATGCACTGCAAATTTATTTACAAGCAAGCAGACCCCAGACACATTTATTTAAACAACACTGTTCAACAATTTGAATTTATTTTTAGAAGGAAGTCTCAGATGCTATTATCATCAAAAATATATATAATTTGTTCTAGAGGAAGTAAGAAGGATAGCACCTGATGTCTTTGCTTGGAAATTTTTTATTTTGATTTTGAAGACATCCATAACTTCCCGCATGGTCCGTGTACCTTGACTTCTTGATGGAGAATTGCTCCATGCTTCTTATCTTCAAGGCACACCTGCAAGATTCTCATTTTTTGCAGTTTAGGATCAACACAAATGCAATCGATTAATCAACATCAAAACATGCAACTTAAATGTAGAAATTTAGGCTTTTTAACTCCCCTAAATGTATGCATGAATTTCAAAGATTCTTTTTGGGTTTTTAGATGCTGATGTTATGCAGTTGATTCTGAAAGGAGATAAGCGTATGATTATCCCTATCTCTGTCCATGGGCATTTGAGTACTCAAGAAAGCTTAGCAGAACATGGGCAGTGACTCATGATACCACCGGAGTCATATTCACTCGCATGGTTATAACATTTAGACAAGATTAACCTACCCTCCTTCTTTAACAATGTGAATCAGAGATTTCAGAACCGAGCAGGAGGTGAGTTATGAAACAAGAATCAACCCACAAGTATATTCTTATCAAAATACTCATTCTTGTGCATGAGCTTTAATCAAGAGCAGCATATTCTCATATTCACATTCAAGCAATGTATGGCATGCATTTACTCATCAATTAAGCTTTACCAAAACTGTAGTCTCTCCCATATAAAAAACAAGGAGGATACTACATGATAGATTAAACGAGTATGACATGAAAAATATCATGAAGAATGAAGAAGTTCAGATATAGAAGAAGTTAAAAAACAACTCTGGCTTCATCATATAAACAGATATATCAATGAATATATACTGAGGGTTTACAAACATCAGAGTTATAGATTGATTGGCAATAAGCACATTTTCAAATCTCAAGATGAAATTATTTCCCTCGTGAGCCAGAGATTCAATCTTGCTGAGATCCTTTTCAAGTCATAGTCCATCAAATGAATTTTTTAATTTGAAGTAAAGTATAAATCTTAGATTAATCGTGATAGGCTATGACCAAGAGAGTTCTCAAACACGGCAGAAGGGAAAGCATAGCTGAAAAGATTAGCCAATAAGAAAGGCACAAAACACAATACAAAAACAATGTCATTATCATACAGTGCCTTGAGCAGCTCAAAGGATATGAACACTTTGCGCAGAATGCCAAACCAAAAAAAAGGATAAAGAGAATCATTGAAAATGGTTCAGCACAAAGAAACAAAACTGGTTGCACTATGATCACCTCTGAAGATCGTTGGATCTTAAGTACACAGAGCCTCGCTCTGATACCAATTGTTGGGTCCGAGGGGTGCAACCGGATCTAGAAGGGGGGGTTGAATAGATCCCCTCATAAAAAATACCCTCTAAAATCTTTACACCATATAATCTTCGGGTTTGAACACAGTGGATATAGCATTGATGTTTGGACATGAGAGTGTTTGTTATAGATCCACAAGGCATTAAGCTACTCAAGAATGAGAGCGGATTGTCGGAGGAAATACATAATGAACAACCGACATTCAGACAAGTCTGTAGCATCACAAACACTGGTTTGCTGAAAGATGCTAGGAGAGAAATGTTCTCCCAGGAATGAGAATACGAAGGCTCAAAGGAAACTACAAACCGAAGCTTACAGATTACTCATAGGACAGCTATCAAGCATACAAGTAATGCGCCATAGAAACTATGTGCATATCTGAGATTTGCAAAATCACAAATAGCTTATGAGCATGAGAACAGTCAACCACCTAAGATTTACATGTGTAGAACACAAATCATCAGAGTGCTTTCTTAGGTGAGTGTGTGAGCTTGGGTTCGAACAGCAAGAGTGCTGTCAAACGGTCAAGGCTTCACACTATGTGCAGGGTTTGGTTGAAGTAGAAATGCTGAAATGAAAACTATAAGTTCCTGTGAAAAGAAGGTAGAGGAAATAGAAGCAATCACACAAGAACATACCACTGCACGATGGGTTTTTAAGGTGGTTCAGTCTGCAGACTCGCAGACCTACATCCACCCCTCACCGAACCGGTGTGGCTTCTCCATACCGGGACGATGCCCCAAACCACAGACCAGAGGAGACCCTTTGTCTATCTTCCTGCACATAAACTGATAGGGGCGGTTCACACAGATCGGAGGACCCTCCGTCTGTCTTCCTACACACCAACCGGTAGGGGCGGTTCTACACAGACCAGAGCAGCCTTCGTCTGTCTTCCTACACATAGACCGATAGGGACGGTACAAAATGAAATGATAAAACATAAAAGGAAAATACTGCAAGTGCAGCAACGAAGGAAAATACTGCAAGTGCAGCACAAGGTTCTTCCGGTCGCACACACAAATATATGGAGTTTAAAGCAGAAAATGAAGACCGTAGATCAGAGCTAAGAATCCAGATGTAGCTTCTGACTAAGTCACGAAGCATTTCTTCAAGGATGGGCTTCTCCTTCTTAGCTCACTGCTCTCTTTACCACTGGACTAGGTTGAACAGGCTGCTCACTCTCTTTTCTCTCTTTCTTCTTTCTCTTCTTTTAACTCTCACGGCACTAGATTGGGCAGATCCAGGCGATGAACTGCTCTCTCTTCTTCTCTTCTTTTCTTCTTCTCTTTTTCTTCTTCTTTTCTCTTCGGGACGAGCCAAAGGATGTAACCTTGAAGCATGCTCGACCAACTCTTCCCAGGTAGAAGGGTTAGCATATATATAGAGAACCAGGTTCTCTATATGCATTTTGTCCTTAGCATTTGAATCTTCACCTTGAGCTCATAAGAAGAATGCTGGGTTGTTCGATCCTTTGGATCACTTCAGAGACCTAGGAGTTAGGTTCTGGTCCAGTGGACCTTGGCTTGAATTTTGGGCTTCGAGCTTCTCTTCCCAAGATGGAGTTTGAGTGAGAAAAGGCGAAGTGCCAGCTTGGAGATAGTTCTGCAATGCTAGGTACATCTATGGATGCTTCTTATGTAAGATCTTCAGAATCTTGGAGTATGCTGTGGAGCCTTCCCATTCGCTTGAAGTTTTCTAAACATCATTTATTTGGTCAGTATAAACAAATAATCAAGAAGGTTCTTTGACCAGATACATTTTTCCCATTGGGCCATGGAGACAGACTAGCCTTTTTCAGATCTGAACTTCTGCCAGGTTTTTGCACGGACAGCAATTTGATTGGCTATGGTCAAAAAGTGGAGTATCATGGAAAAGTGACCTTTCCCACAAATGGTACCTGACAGATCTGCGTCCTCAAAAGATGTTCTGTAGCCTCATGATGGAGAGGGACAATGGTCAGTCCTAGGAAACTCCTCCATACCTCAAAGGACGTGAATTTTGGCATTTGTAGTTCCTATTTATGCTCTTTGGATCCAATTCAGAAAATGCTGCAGGTTTACTAAGAATGGGCTTGGGAGCCGCTCACTGAGGCATTTCGTCGAACAGTTGCTTCTTCTTTATAAGGTCGGTGCATATTGGCTAGGCAAGACTTATGTGGTCGAACTGTCTCCTGCAAGGTCAGTGCAGCTGCTGAGGCTCCCTTGAAGATTGTCTTCGAGGTCGATGCACATAAGATGCATGGCCTTTGGCAGAGTCGGTGCACATCAAGAGCTTCTTCATTGAGGTCGGTGCACATTTGGAATTTATCATACCCAAGTCTGTGCACATTTTTATACCAAGTCATTGCACATTTCCATATAACAAGACAAAGTCTGTGCACATTAGAACTCCTTCACTCAATGTCGGTGCACATAGGAATTACTTCAGTAAAGGTCGATGCACATTTGAACTCCTTTAGCAGAGGTCGGTGCACATTGTCTTTTTGCATCTGAAGGTCTATTCTCTGAAGCATTGAGGTCGATGCATATTTCATATTTCTTCATATGCAGGTCGATGCACATTCCTATCTGAAGCACATGAAGGTCGATGGACATAAGGAGTTGAGGTCGATGCACATAATGAGGTCGATGCACATTTGTGTTCGCGTCCAGTCAGGGTCGATGCACATTCCACTTGTGCTGACTAAGGTCAACGCACATCATTGTTTGAAGCATGCAGGTCGGTGCACGTTTCATATTTCATCATATGCAGGTCAGTGCACATTGGGATTTCTTCAGTTGAGGTCAGTGCACATTTCAAGGTCGATGCACATTTCAGAACAAGGTCGATGCACATTCAATACTTTGAACAATCAAGGTCGGTGCACATTTCACTTCTGCTCTGTTGGCCCAGAGAGATGGCGGACAAGAAGGGGGGTTGAATTGTCCCCAAGCCGAGATGGCGGATTTTAAACACTTTCTAAACTAAACACAGCAGAATTAATATTAACTACGTTAAATAGCCTAAACAAACGTGAGATTAAATTCTTCTCTCAAGCTTTCCGATCTCACTCGAATAAACTAGACAATGGATGAAGGAACCTACGCCAAACACGGATTATCGATGTAAGGAACAATTAAAATTAATCCTAACAAGGATAGCGGATGAAGCAATGTGCGATGATGTAGTGAGCAAAGACCTACTAAATTGACCTGTGAAGGGAGATAGAAGAAATGAACAATCACACAGGCAATCACAATAGACACAGAGATTTTTAGGTGGTTCGGGTACACTGCCGTGTCCCCTACGTCCACCCCTCACCGAACCCCGATGAGGCTTCACTACACGCTACAAAATGTAGCAACACGGGGACGAACCCCAACAACACACACGCTGATTCCACAGCAATCCACACACATGAGGCCTTACCTCAAACCGCTGCCACAGCAGCACACACACACACAATGTCGGGGAACATACCCCGCACAAGTACCTCACACGGAGACACAGCTCCGTCCACACACACATTAATTTTCAGAATTCAGCAACATAAAAGGATTTACAATATATGCTCACAGCAATATGTAAATGGAGAGAAACTATCATAAAGAGATGGATTAAGAATGTAGAATGTTTCCCCTTATTTTTCCAAAGGCCATTCGTAGATTTTCCTTGAAGCTTTGGTTGGAGAGAATCGAATCTGCAGTAGGATGGAGCACCCGATCGTCTTCATCGAAGATCCAGGATCGTCTGTAACTTCAACAGCTCGTACTGAGTATATCCTTCAAATCCTAGCTCCAGTCAAACCTGCATACATCATAAAAATGATTAACTTCATAAACCCCTCTCCTCTCAACCTTGTAGCCGCACTCCTCCTTCTTCTTCTGCAAGAGAATGGAAAGCATTAGCTCATCTTGTTGCTTAGTATGAAAATCACAGCACAAATAAGAGGGCAGCAAATAAATGGACAAAGGAACATTTCAATGTGTAGTTATTAGAGCTCCCCCTTTGTCTCCTTCGAATGTATTTCAATGCCTCTGCAGGTTGAAGATTGTTCTTGAGGGAAGATGAACGAATCTTGCAAGAACGAGGTTGTAACTTGATTTCCCACGCAGCTTCCAGTAGAAGATCGTTCAGAAACTTGAATCAACCATCTTCCTTTCACTTTCACGCCCAAAACAATGTGGAAGAAGCCCTGGAGCCGCTGCCTGCGTCCTGCACATACAAGGGTTAAGAACAGCTTGGAATTTTAGATCTAGCTTAGTTCCTTAGGGTTTACAACCCAATAAGATGTATTTATACTTCTAGGATGGTCAAGGGACAGTGTAGATATATTTTTCTCCTCCTACTAAAGATCAGTGCCTTGTGAATAGACCAATGTGCAATGGATGAATGAAAACAATCAGAGGAGAATAGAAAACAAATGACCGTGATCGCCACCAAGGTGCCGTACGTGATGAACACGCCGTACCTTGGAAAGGGAGGGGGTACTCGCCTAAGTTGCAGCGCTGGGGAGATGAACGGCTGATGAAGAACCGCCTATGCTATGCACGGTCTTACGATAGACCACCTGAGTGCGCTGCAGAAGGTGCGGGAGGAACTACTGCTGGAGGACGGACGGCACTCTGTGGACCGCACCAACAGGATGAACGGCTCTTTAAAAACCGCACGTACTGTTGAATGGCTGTATTTAAACCGCACAAGTCCACCACACAGTAAGTTGCAAGGGGTCCAACCTCCACCCTCTCGGGCCGACCAGAGGGGATGGGCCTCGTGCTGGTGATTGCTGACCTGCAAAACAACGTAAGAAACACACAAAGAAGACCTAGATTAGAACTGGACAGTGTAGTAGATGTCAAAATAGTAAGGGATGAATATTAACGAATGGAAAGGAGGATACCTGGGGGTTTTAAACCCCTAGGGTGACGAAAACGTGGGTGGATGTGTGCATGGTAATGAGCAAGAATGGGAACGTGAAGAGAGAGTGATGCATGCAATGAAAAATGTAATGAAGGCTGTAAAACAGAAGGACTCAAAAATCAAACTACTCCCTGAACCGGAGGCTTATATGGACGTAGAAAGCCTCCCTCCTTGGTGCTAGGTTGCTCAAGAATGTGGCAGGGCTTCGCCGTCGACCAAAATCTCCCCCATTTTCAAGTCCGGCCTTTAGGGTCTATTTATAGAGCCTAGAAAGCCAGCCCTGAAACTAGGGTTTAGAGCCATTTTCGGGACGAGATTATTGAAGATAAATCGTATATAATAGAATTATCTCTCATCCAGTCGAAACGGCACTCAAAATGGTTGATTATCCGCGGAGAAAATGATGAAAGAAGTTGGGGATAAAACCATGGATAAAAGGATTAAAATCTGTTAAAATTCAACAGTCGACGGTATGAACGGTCTTACGATAGACCGCTCAACAGGATGGGTGGTCACCTACTAACCGTCCAAACCCGTCGGTGGAAATTCAAAATAATTAGAGAATAATCCCAATTATCCCTCGAACTGACCGAAACGCCCGCCGTTGGACTCTCACAAATGAACGGCTCTATTGAGACCGTTCAAATGTAGCGCGGCCAACGACAAACCATTCTAGCCTTGTCAGTGATAATTCAATTACTTGGATAATTATCTAAGAAAATTACCAAGCGTAGGACTCTGAGATATAAGCGGTCATAATCAGTCCGTCCATTATGTTGAACGGGTAGAAGAGGGCCGCACAAAATCCTGTCGGTGAAAATTCAGAAAATCCTCAGAAATCAACCATAAATGTATGAACGGTCTGTATCTAACCGCCCCAGTGTTGAACGGCTGAGGGTGAACCGTACATGCTCCTGGGCACTTGATTTTCATAAACATGTTCAATTAACCAAAAACCAAGGCCCATTAAGCCCTGAATCGATACGGACCCAACCAAGGAGGGAGGTTACACATAAAACTGGCCCAAAACATGCCTGAAATAGCCCCAACGAGCGATGGGCAACTCGAGGCATCAACAAAAGGGAGTAAGAGAAACGACTCAGCTTATCGGCATAAAACGGGTGTTAATAGACAGCCTTGGGACAAGATCCACAAATCATGGAGTGATTTAGGGTAGTTGGACCGGAGTTAGAAGACTTTCGGAGTGCTTACACGAAGGTCGTTTTTGACGACGTCGCCCCGGACCGGAAAGGGTCGACCCTTGGGGTCGACCCTCGAAGAGGGTAAAAGGTTGCCAAAAGCAATGGGTCGACCCTTGGGGTCGACCCTCGTGCCAGCCCATTCTGTTTGGGAATTTTATTTTCAGGGGTCGACCCTTGGGGTAGACCCTCGTGGCAACCAGAGGCCACCCGAAGCCCAAAAATCACTCTGGGACTCAGGGGTCGACCCTTGGGGTCGACCCTTTCAGAGGGGTCGACCCCAGGGGTCGACCCTTTTGCACTGGGTGCACAAATATGTCAAAAACAGACCTTCTGCCTTTAGGGGTCGACCCTATGGGTCGACCCATGCCAGAATGGGTTAGAAAAACACTTCAAACCTCCATGAATCCAAGGGAATAAAAGTGATTAGATGTTACCATAATCCCATGAAGATTAACATGATTTCTTACCCTGAAAAACATAATGAAACAGGAGGTTAGATCGAAATCAAAATATTTGGATCATGCATTAACATATGGAGCTAGTTTTGAGACCAAGACCCAAATGACATGAAATATTATTATGAAAGCATTAGCATGAGGCACATAAATGCTTTGAACACACTTTCATCTCAAGAATATGCATAAGACACTTTGAAACCATTCAGTCCTCAACTAACAAATGAAGTCAATTGAGAGCACGATTAATGAATCAATCCCAATCTAGGCACATGGAAATTCACTTCCAACTCATGAATACTTACCATGGATTCAAGGGTAGTAACCAAGAGTTGAGGCTTACCATTGACTCCAAAGAAGTTTTTGTAAAGTGGAACCTATATATTATATCAAAGTATTGATCATGCATTTGAAAGAGCATTTTCAATACAAATCAATCAAATCTCATATGAGTTCCAACTTCAATCCAAAGCAACATTTACCCAGTCATCTGAGAGCATTTAGATCCATTGAGCCATGATCTTGCATGAGTGAAGGGAAGATGATGATCCGTTCAATAAAGACATACAATGAAATGGAAATGATTTTACACAATGCCATGCAACCAACTCAATATCAATGAATACTCAATGAGTCCACACTAGTATGGGCAAAAAGAACAAGAGCATTAGTCTCAACATTCCCACACTAAAATATGCATTAAAGCACATGCATTCTCTCCCTGTAGCAGTACCTGCAAAGCAAGATATCAACATGTGAGTTCGTTTATCATGAAGACGTTCTCCACTAATCAAGCACACAATATTTCCACTAATCAAGCACATAATATTTCACACAATATATTGTGATCATCAAAACCATTATCAAAGATAAAGAGGGAGAGACACGCACCCAACAATCTCCCCCTTTTTGATGATGACAATATATTGTGGCCTTCCAAAACTCTCTCCCCCTTTGACATTATCAAAAAGTGGGGAATCAAAGAGAACGGATGTAAAAGTTTAACCAGAAGTAGACAGATATATAAAGACAGTGGTGCACGAACCCAGCAATGAACCTCCCATGAAGGGGAGGTGTATGAACCATGAACTCTAAGTAAGATTGTGGAATTTGAAGTGCAATATGCAAGATGACAAAAGCATATGCAAATACTCATCAATTTTTTTTGTTTCAATTTTGTGCAAAGTTGATGACCAAAGAGATGACATGTGACGTGCAATATGCAATATGCAATTATGCAATATGCAATATGCATCAAGATGGAATGAAATATGGCATGAATACAAATGATCAAGTAGTCAGGCACTCAAGTGTGGAAACATAAGTAGATAAGATCACAAGAAAATCTCCCCCTCTACAAAGCAAGAAATGCAGTTTGGACAAGACTATTCTCTCCCTTGAAACAATACAATGCTCCTTGTTCAGAAAGAAACAAGACTTTCAAAAATGCAAGGTGAGAGGTATGTCAAGAATAAATTTAGGAGGGTTGACATGGCAACATGCAGAATACATGATCTTTCAAAGATAGTTCAGCAAATAGAGTGAGCAGGATCTGAGCAGGTGTGATCGAATTTCCAAAACATAATATTTGAGAAGAAAAGATTTTCAGTGAGGTACCCATTCCATATATCTAAGGTTAAGTTTTGAAATCTTCTATTATAAAAGCTTATGAAGTGGCTTTAATTGACAGGCATGGTTTAAGAGTGATGTATACAAGGTTTGTCAATGAGATTCAATACTCATATCTGAAACAATGTTTTAATAAAAATGAACCAATTGCTCATAGAACTTTCTAGTTCAGCCTCCTTCCATCTTACTCAATTAATTTCAATGACTCCTTTAGGAGTTACACAAAGTAGTATTAAGATTAAACAATTGTGAATGCATTTGAATTTGACATTGCTTCCAAAAAAAAATTTGATACACACATTTTTTAGATTTTTGCTTTTGAACATCAAATTGTTTTTCAATGAACAAGTTTGGTTAATCAACACCTTGTTACATGAGGCACAACACGTCTCAGGTGAGATGACCCAGTTACTCAGTGTAATAACCGTATTGCTTCTCAATTAAGAGAACATAGTTAGCATTAGAAGTATCTTTTTACGTGAGGAGACACCTTGATTAGAGGCAGGAATCCCCAGTTACTCAATATAGTCATGCCATTACTCTATCAAATTTTCATGCAATTTTCAGCAGAGGTAACTATGGCACTTCATGGCATGGGTTTACTCCATTTCTTGATAGAGGACCTAATTTCTTGCTGACCAAAATCATTGCTCTGTTCATAACTTTCTTTAAGAAGAACTCAGGCAGATTAAATGTTTAAGAATAATACAGACATTATGTATCTCAACCAAAGAAGAACATGGTGTTAACTTTTTAGATTTCAAGAAGGTCTTGCATGAATTTACATGAGACAGTCAGTTAAGATTTATTAAAAGACTGATTCAGATATTTTCAATTCCTTCAAATTCAAACTTATGAATACATTAGACTTAAACCAATTCAAATCAACAACATTCTTAAACCTGTATAATAGAAGATTCTTCATAAGAGATGATTTCAGATTTATGAAAGGGTGCACAAACTGATATCTCTTCAATTCTCAGTTCAATCAACATCTTGACAGTGACATTCAGCAGCAGAGACATTAACAAGCATGCATAGAAAGTGAATGAATTTAAACTCATGCTTGTTGCAGATATGATCAACATGCATTAGATAGATTTTCAGAAAACCAATGGTCGTGAATCAATGTAGTTCAGGAACAAAGTCTGGAATACAGTCAGACCAACTTGACAGTTGTGGCAGGGATGAGTTTCAAAGATAAGCTGGCAAAAGAAGTTGTAGCTAGCTAGACAGAGGAATTTGAGTCAATTAGAGATTGATGAATTCAAGATCCTCCCCCTGCCTATATGCATTGAACCGACTCTTTTTGGAGTTTTTCAAAGTAAGTGATATGCAATGCAGCTCACTACATGTATGCATATGCAATGACTTTCCTAGAAGCATTACATGCACATGAGAGGCATGAACATTATGGAGGGACAGCCAGACTCCCCCTAAATATATGCCATTTAACAAACATGTCCAAATCAATGCAAGTTCATCTAGCATGATGAAGAGACATAGAAGAATATACATGTGACATGTATTGATATGAATGTTTCACACAGGTTGATTGCCGGTATGTGGCAGAGTCAAAGGTCCAAGGACCCTACTCACGCATAAGGATGGCTTCCAAGTGGATATAATCCACCTTTCCACTAACATCATTTTATAAACCAGTTAATCATGGCGTTCAAGCACACAAGTATGCAAAGATGTGTATGAGATGTGCAATGTACAACATTTAAGAACTAAAGATATTCACAAAATATAAAACAGCTCCAAACATAATTTTTACCTTTTCAAAATTTTCAAATGAACCTGAACAGATGAATTCTTAGAATCAAACAATTTTCTTTCTTGCCTTGAGAAGCCTTTATTTATCGACATCTTCATTGTCCTCAAGGCACCCTGCAAAATAAATTCTCATTTTGGACATTTGGGTACCCAAGCCATCTTGGGTCCCGAGGGGTTAGTTCTAACATGAGAAAATGTATTCTTTTTATTTTTCCTCTCATACCATTCATCACCCTCATCATGGTACAATAATTCATTGAATGTCCATTCAGGCCACAATAGAAACAATGAGAAGATTTTCTTTTCATGAACCATTTGTCATCTTTTTCCATTAAGGAGCATGTATTCATTACATGTCCACGTTCACCACAATAATGACATGAAGGTTTTCTTTTTACAGGCCACTCATCATCATTTTTCTTCATAAAATAATTTTCCATTACATGGCCACGCAAACCACAATAGAAGCAATGAACAGTGAAATTTTTCTTCTTTGATTTTTCAGAATTTTTAGAATCATCAACAATTTTCATTTGTGACTTCATTGCCTCATTGTCATCAAATTTCATTAAAGAGTAATCATACATATCATGGCCAAATTTACCACAATAAAAATAGGATACATTCCTTCTTTTTCTTGGAACATGAGCAAACTTAGCAGTGTGGGATTTTTCATGCTCACAATGACAATCAATGATATTTTTCTATTTTTCATTTCCTTTATCATTTAAGCACATGGACTCATTCAAATTCTTGATCTCATGTTCCAATTATGAATTGTGCACTTCACAATTGGCAAGCTGTTCTTCACACAATACAAGTTTATCATTCAACAGAGAATTGATGGATTTATAGTTTGCATTTTCTTATTCCATGGCATGAATGTTTTCATTGTCATCAACAATCACTTGTTTTCCTTTTCCAAACCTGTTGAGTTTATCAACCAACAAATTATTTTGATGATTTAACTTCTCAATTTCTTCAGCAAGTCTTACATTTTGAACAAGTTCATCAAGCAAGAATTGATCACTATCTGAACAGCTCAACTTTTCTTTAGGTCCTTTTTCAACGTTTTCAAATTCTGAAATTTTAGCCATCAAAGTTTCATTTTCAGTTTTCAGAATTGAAATAGTTTCTTTATGCATATCAATATCATGCAACAACCTTCCATTCAAGTTCCTAAGCTCAGAACATTTTTCACATGACGAATCAACGACACAAGAGTTTTCAACTTCAGAACATTTAGTACATGGTGAGTTAACATGCGATGAATCATCAAATTTCTTTTCCAGTTTCCTATTTTCAGATTTTAATGCTTTGTATTTGTCAAACAGTTCATCATATGCATTCATCCACTCATCATAACTAAGTTCATCTTCTTCCTCAGAGTTGGAGTTTACCGTAGAGTTTTCCTCGCTATGGCCTTCATTTTCTTTGTTTGCCACGAGGCACTCACCATTCCAGCTTTCATCTTGGGCTTCGCTTAGCCCATCCAAGATCTCTTTGGCTGACCTACAACATAAAATGAAGGGATATACGTCAGTGTTCACTGCAGCCTTAAGAGTGTTCAAAACAAAAAGATTATCAGAATTCTTTTTCTTATCCTCATTGGTCCACTTTGACTTATCTTTTGGTAGAGCATGAGGACCGTGAGTCATTAAGTTCAAAATCTTCGGATTAGTACTAGAAATCCAAACACACAATTTTCCAAGCCATCATGCAAAATCAAAACCATCAAAGACAGGAACCGAATTCAAACTAGCCATCATGAAAAAGATCTTTTCTCCAAGACCGTGAGGTCCGTAGAATAAAAATCAGAGACTGGGCTCTGATACCAATTGTTGGCCCAGAGAGATGGCGGACAAGAAGGGGGGTTGAATTATCCCCAAGCCGAGATGGCGGATTTTAAACACTTTCTAAACTAAACACAGCATAATTAATATTAACTACGTTAAATAGCCTAAACAAACGTGAGATTAAATTCTTCTCTCAAGCTTTTCGATCTCGCTCGAATAAACTAGACAATGGATGAAGGAACCTACGCCAAACACGGATTATCGATGTAGGGAACAATTAACATTAATTCTAACAAGGATAGCGGATGAAGCAATGTGCGATGATATAGTGAGCAAAGACCTACTAAATTGACCTGTGAAGGGAGATAGAAGAAATGAACAATCACACAGGCAATCACAATAGACACAGAGATTTTTCGGTGGTTCGGGTACACTGCCGTGTCCCCTACGTCCACCCCTCATCAAACCCCGGTGAGGCTTCACTACACGCTACAAAATGTAGCAACACGGGGATGAACCCCAACACCACACACGCTGCTTCCACAGCAATCCACACACACGAGGCCTTGCCTCAAACCGCTGCCACAGTAGCACACACACACACAACGTCGGGGAACATACCCCGCACAAGTACCTCACACGGAGACACAGCTCCGTCCACACACACAGTAATTTTCAGAATTCAGCAACATAAAAGGATTTACAATATATGCTCACAGCAATATGTAAATGGAGAGAAACTATCATAAAGAGATGGATTAAGGATGTAGAATGTTTCTCCTTGTTTTTCCAAAGGCCGTTCATAGATTTTCCTTGAAGCTTCGGTTGGAGAGAATCGAATCTGCAGTAGGATGGAGCACCCGATCGTCTTCCTCGAAGATCCGGGATCGTCTGCAACTTCAGCAGCTCGTACTGAGTATATCCTTCAAATCCTAGCTCCAGTCAAACCTGCATACATCATAAAAATGATTAACTTCATAAACCCCTCTCCTCTCAACCTTGTAGCCGCACTCCTCCTTCTTCTTCTGCAAGAGAATGGAAAGCATTAGCTCATCTTGTTGCTTAGGATGAAAATCACAGCACAAATAAGAGGGCAGCAAATAAATGGACAAAGGAACATTTCAATGTGTAGTTATTAGAGCTCCCCCTTGGTCTCCTTCGAATGTATTTCAATGCCTCTGCAGGTTGAAGATTGTTCTTGAGGGAAGATGACCGAATCTTGCAAGAACGAGGTTGTAACTTGATTTCTCACGTAGCTTCCAATAGAAGATCATTCAGAAACTTGAATCAACCTTCTTCCTTTCACTTTCACGCCCAGAACAATGTGGAAGAAGCCCTGGAGTCGCTGCCTGCGTCATGCACATACAGGGGTTAAGAACAGCTCTGAATTTTATATCTAGCTTAGTTCCTTAGGGTTTACAACCCAATAAGATGTATTTATGCTTCTAGGACGGTCAAGGGACAGTCCTGGGACAAGATCCACAAATCATGGAGTGATTTAGGATAGTTGGACTGGAGTTAGAAGACTTTCGGAGCGCTTACACGAAGGTCATTTTTGACGGCGCCGCCCTGGACCGGAAAGGGTCGACCCTTGGGGTCGACCCTCGAAGAGGGTAAAAGGTTGCCAAAAGTAATGGGTCGACCCTTGGGGTCGACCCTCGTGCCAGCCCATTCTGTTTGGGAATTTTATTTTCAGGGGTCGACCCTCGTGGCAACCAGAGGCCACCCGAAGCCCAAAAATCACTCTGGGACTCAGGGGTCGACCCTTTTGCACTGGGTGCACAAATATGCCAAAAATAGACCTTCTGCCTTTAGGGGTCGACCATAGGGTCGACCCATGCCAGAATGGGTTAGAAAAACACTTCAAACCTCCATGAATCCAAGGGAATAAAAGTGATTAGATGTTACCATAATCCCATGAAGATTAACATGATTTCTTACCCTGAAAAACATAATGAAACAGGAGGTTAGATCGAAATCAAAATATTTGGATCAAGCATTAACATATGGAGCAAGTTTTGAGACCAAGACCCAAATGACATGAAATATTATTATGAAAGCATTAGCATGAGGCACATAAATGCTTTGAACACACTTTCATCTCAAGAATATGCATAAGACACTTTGAAACCATTCAGTCCTCAACTAACAAATGAAGTCAATTGAAAGCACGATTAATAAATCAATCCCAATCTAGGCACATGGAAATTCACTTCCAACTCATGAATACTTACCATGGATTCAAGGGTAGTAACCAAGAGTTGAGGCTTACCATTGACTCCAAATAAGTTTTTGCAAAGTGAAACCTATATATTATATCAAAGTATTGATCATGCATTTGAAAGAGCATTTTCAATACAAATCAATCAAATCTCATATGAGTTCCAACTTCAGTCCAAAGCAACATTTACCCAGTCATCTGAGAGCATTTAGATCCATTGAGCCATGATCTTGCATGATTGAAGGGAAGATGATGATCCGTTCAATAAAGACATACAATGAAATGGAAATGATTTTACACAATGCCATGCAACCAACTCAATATCAATGAATACTTAATGAGTCCACACTAGTATGGGCAAAAAGAACAAGAGCATTAGTCTCAATATTCCCACACTAAAACATGCATGAAAGCGCATGCATTCTCTCCCTGTAGCAGTACCTGCAAAGCAAGATATCAACATGTGAGTTCGTTTATCATGAAGACGTTCTTCACTAATCAAGCACACAATATTTCCACTAATCAAGCACACAATATTTCACACAATATATTGTGATCATCAAAATCATTATCAAAGATAAAGAGGGAGAGACATGAACCCAACATGCTCACTAAGGTTGATGCACCTTTGTGTTTCCTCCCAGTCACGGTCGGTGCACATTTCACTTCTGCTCACTAAGGTCGATGCACCTTTGTGTTTTCGCCCAGTCAAGGTCGGTGCACATTTAGAACAAGGTCGGTGCACATTTTGAACTTCTTAGTACCTTTTGCCAATCTTTCTGCCCAGTTCTTTCTTGCATCTTGGAGCAATGACCCTTGGTGAAATTTGCCTTGATTTTTGTGCAACATCTTGCCTCAATTTTTATGCAGTCAATTTGTCTTGATTTCTGTGCATTTGCAACTTGGCCTCTTGCATTTTGGAGCACTGACCCTTGGTGAGATCTGCCTTGATTTTTATGTAACCTCTTGCCTCAATTTCTGTGTCCTGTCTTTGCATTATGCCTTTGCATTTGAGCTTCTTTAAGCATTTTACATGACATCATTGCATGATGTCTTAACTTATCAGACTGTGACCTGAAATACAAGAGAGTTGTCATCATCAATAGCAAATAAGACTCATCAATGAGTCATAGTTAGACATCATCAAAACATCATATATCCAACAGTTCTAACTCCTTATTTTTGTGCTCAATCTTTTGCAACTTAATTTCATCAAATCCATAGCTCCTTGTCCTTTGATGTTCTGCCCAATTCTTGCAAATTAACTTCAACAAGTTGATCGCCTTGCACCTTGAACTTCAGTGTTCATTGGCTTAAGCTCCGCGTGGCTGATGGCTTTTGGCTGTTGATGAAGCATGCTGCCGTGGCTAATGCTGCTGGGGTTGCTTGTTGTTGCTGGTATTGCTGAAGCTGGCCTTGTTGGCCTAGCTGGCTTGTCAAAGCCTTTTACTGATCATAGCAGCAATTCATCGAGCACTTGCAACTTCTTGGAAGCTGATTAGACTGAACTCAAGGAGGATTAAAGAGAGGTTTGACAATAAATGCTTTTTGACTCCCTGAAGCATATATGAAGTTTTGTTGTTATCAAAACACACACATAGCACATCAGGATCTTTGCTGGATAGATGAGCGGGTAACGGATTTTGAACGATACCTAGATCTCTATTGGGCTTCTTGAGATTGGCAAAGGCTACTTGACATCCACCCAATTGATCTTGCTTTCATCATCATGTCATACACCCAATCCCAGAATTGGAAGCAATTGTAGATGTCATGCCCGGGAGTGCGGTGGTACGGGCAATATTTGGAGGTATCGGCATTGGGATGAACCCAGTCCCTTTGGGGAGGGAGCTGGATGGCCTGGGAAGAGATGAGAGCAAAGAAGATATCGCCTAGGGATTCAGGCAGAGGAGGGTATGAGGCTCGTCTGGGACCAGCCCGAGCATAGCCTAGAGGCAGAGGGATGTTTGAATATGGCTTCAGACCGCCATGAACCTGATTGGGATTTGCCTGACTGGATTATGGAGCTTGATGATTGTTGGGCCTAAAGGGTAGACCGAGAGCATTAACTTGCTCATTTATAGTCACTCCCTCTGTGGTGGGAACAACTGGAGCTTTTCGACCCCTAGTGCGAGTCTCAAAAAAGGGGGGTAAGGTGGCATCCCTCATTTGAGCTTGGGCAAACCGAGCTCGATTATATAGCTGTGGGAAGGTGTGGAGGTCACTGAGCATAAGGATAGCCCTAAGCTGAGAGGCAGTGTTGTTCACTAACATAGTGACCGCTTGAGCTTTGAGGATGACCACCTCAGTCCGAGAGGTCATGATTCTCCATCGATTCACGAATTGGATGAAGTCCTCATCGGGTTTCATTTTGTCCATCACTATATCGAAGAGGGTAGGAGCTATGCTGGACATATGTCCGAAATGAGTGAGGAACTGCTCGGAGATAATGTCGAAGTTGATAAGATCAACTGCAGGGAGAGAGGAAAACCAACAGAGGGCCTCGCCCTCTAGGGGTTTTTTAAACAAGTGGACCAATAGGACCCAATCGTATAACCATGGGTGAGAATCCATAAGGAAACTCGAGAGATGATGGTGCGGGTCAATAGTGTCATCGTACTTTCAGTATTTAGGAGCTTTGACACATGGCAGAAAGTATGCATTAGGAAGCTTGCAGTACTGGGCTAAAGAGTGGAGATGAGCAGTCAGCATACTTTTGGCAACCACTTGCTAGACATAACTTTGAATCTCCTATTTGGAGATTGAGTCAATCCCTCTTGGGGGCGCGACTGTAACTTGGGGAATTTGAGAATGAGTGGTGTAATGCCCCGGATTTTTTCGGACATTTTAGTGGGTCTCGGAGTGTATTTTGTGCTTTACACGTGTTTTTCCCTGATGTGCCTTCGAAACTCTGTGCACGGCGAACCGTGGCATTCTCCGACTCCGGGACGTTACCACTGCGTTGTGCTCCTCCCGAAGATCGCGGAGGTAATTTTTCGTAATTTCTGTAATTTTTGAGTTTTTCTATATATTAACCCTTTTTCTCTCTCCCCCTCTCATTCTCTATTTCTCACTCTCTCTCATCTTTTTCTCTCCCCCTCTCCCCGGGCGGCCGACGGAGGTGGAGGAGGGCGAGGCGGCGATGGCGGGAGGCGAGGAACAGGGAATGGGTCGAGGATCGAGGGCCGGTGGCGCGTGGAAGCTCGACCGCGGGTTCGTGGAGTGGCGAGGGTTTTACGGCGTTTTCTTCGTGGATCGGCGTCCACGGCGCGTCGTTTCTTTGGTGGAGGTAGGGAGATAGACCCCTAGCTCGTGCATTCCCTTTCCCGCGAGTTTCGTAGGCCGTGGTGAGCCGAGCGGGCTAATCGGGGTGATTTGAGAAAAATCCATGTTTTAGGGCTTGTGGGTCGATCTACCATTCTACCGCGTTTCGGACTGATTCGAGGGTCTAGATGCATGCTAGGGCCCATAGGGGAGCTTCCCCGTTGTTTTCCCCATCATCCGTGGATGATCGGGGCATGGCACGGAATTTTTGGGTGTAGTTCACCGTTTCACCGTCGGGACGCTGTGGCAGTCGTTCCAGTGACCGCCACAGTGTGTAACGGGCCTGGGCAGGTGCGTTACGTTCCCTTTGTTTTGAGTATTGGCGTTCGTGGGCCTGACGGCCCCACGATAGACCGCCACAGGGCTGTGACGCCCTCATGCTAGACCGTTATGGTGGTTTCGATCGTGGCTTATGATCGTTGGGGGTCATAGACTCCTGACGCACTCAGAGTGGCGCGTCAGGGTGCGTGACGCCCCTGGGCAGGAGCATTAGAGCTAACGTATCCACCCTTCACCCTAGTGCGCCTGGGTAGGTGCGTTAGAGTGCGTGACGCACCGAGCGGTCTGCGTCATGGTTAGTGTAGCTCTCTGGCCTAACGCACCGGCGTTGGTCCGTTAGGTGACGTAACGCCCCTAGGGGAGCACGTTACGTTCAGTTTATGCTCGCCTTCTGACGGCCCTGTGTTGGAGCGTCAGAGTTGTTGTGACGGTCGAGGCTTGGACCGTTACAGCCTGTGACGGCCCAAGGTTAGACCGTCAGGCACGGTGTTGCGCCGAGGTGAGTTTTCATGTTCTCCGCATGCGTTCCGCGATGTTTGGATCCCTAGCCGACCCGGTTGCGACCCAGTGGTCGACTTGCGGTCTTATGAATGCCCCAGACACCCGTGGTATTCTGTGTCCGTGTTTTGAGGGTGTCGGGGGGACCGTGTTACCTCGATTAGCATGCCCATAGGTGTGGTGGGTCCGGGTGACCCCACGTGTTTCGGGCTTCCGTGTTACGCTTAATCGAGTCACCGTGTATCGGTGTGTGTGCGGTGGGGTCTCCCCCGCATGCCATGAGTTTTCCTGGAAGATGATTCCCGAGTGGGCCATGTGTTTGGCCTTGGACTGCGAGTCCAGTTGTTGGTGTGGCAGCTTGTGCGTTGCCCTGGGAATCGTTCTTCTGTGCTTTCCGCGTGGGCCATGTGTGAGGCCTTGCACCGCGAGTCCAGTTGCCCAGCCTGGGACTGGAGGGTTCTCGTTGTTCCCTGAGAGTGGAATTCGGTTTGGCGGTCTGTGAGCTACCTTGGGAACCGTACTTCTGCGTTTCTTTATGGACTGTGAGTCCCATTTCTTCTCCTACTGTGGTCACCGTGCGACGGTGCTAGTACGTGGGACGGTCCCCGTACTTCGTCGGGTTCGGACATTATGTTCCGTTGGCTTGAGAGTCTACTCCTTCAGTGACCCTCCACTAGTCGTAGCCTACCAGTACGCGTGTGCTGATCTCACCTGGGAGTAGGTGTACGGGCTTACCCTGAGGATGATTTTAGACTGGTTTCCATCGGGCTCCGCGTCTAGCAGCCAGAGTCCGGTTGAGGGGAAAACCGATCAGAGGGCCAGACCAGGGACGGACGGTCTGTGTGTGCACACGTGGTTGGGGGCGGTTGGACCCATGCTAACGGGTGTTACCCCAGCTAGTCACTTGCTTTGTGGTTACTTGTTCGGTGTCTGTGCCTCTGGTAGGCGCTACCACGCCAGGTAGTTCACCTGTGGTGCGGTGTAGGACGTCAGGGGACGCTACCAACTGTGCTTCTAGTGGGAGGTACTCCTGTTGAGTCGGGAGTGACAGACTGTCAGTTTCAGTGACTTCGACCTTCAGGTTTTTGGTCGTGTTGACCGTTGAGTTCCGATTGGTTCGCTGTGGCGCGTGTCAGTTTTCGTGCCGTGAGACTGGTGCTAGTGGCTTTACCGAGGTTACGTCTTGTTGGTGCGGTGTTCGCGATCGGATGGTCGGGGTTACACCTTGGATAGTGTGTCCAGATTGGTCGTGTCCCGGGAGACAGGCCTCTACGGCTGGGTTACCGTAGGTTTTACTTCGATAAGTGGTACTAGTGTGGTTTGGTAGCCCCGACCGTGAGATCGGGGGTGTTTCTGGTACAGTAGGAGTAGCTGTAGTGCCGAGTTTTGACCGGCCACCAGTTCGATGTTCCTGCTGTCATTGTAGCTTTCCTTTCCGCTACCGCCGTTATTTCCGGTTGGGGTTCCGCGGGATCCCTGTTGAGTCTCTATTATGGATACTCATTCCCTGCTTTTCAGGTGTGGCGATTCTTCCTCGAGGTTCGAGGGTGCGGTACGGAGGTTCTCAGTTGCCAGCTCGCCGGGCCGAGTGTTCACTCGGCATGTGGTACGCTTTACTACTTTAGACTGTACTTTCTGTTGGACCGGACTCTATTGTAGCAGTAGTTGTTTATTTATTTCTGTTAATATTTCCCATTTCTTTGTGCCTCCACACTCCTTTTAGCCCTTCCGAGCCCTCCCGGCTCGTGGGCGACAGTTCGAGTCTCGGGTTATCACATCTTTCCCGGTAATCAGATTCTCGGGTCGTTACAGATGGTATCAGAGCGGTGGTTGTGGACGTACATAGGAATTCGAAATATTGTAGCGATCAGAGTCTGTAAGGACCAGTACAGTTGACAGTTGGCTTAGGGTTTCGTGCATGTTTTCCGCTTGATTTCTTGCTTGCGAGCTTGAGTATGCATTATGGTGCTGTGAAGGTGGTTGTTGTTCGCGGCTTTCGTGCCAGCATGGGGTCTAAGGATCGAGGTCGAGAGCCTTCTCCCTCATCGGTGGTGGCCCTGGTTGTGCTGCGTTGGGCAGAGGTTGCTGGCAGGCGTGAACTCACGATGTTGCGTTCGAGGAACCTGCAGCGTGGTCAGGTGGCTGGAGAGGATTGTTCGTGGTTAAGTGGCCGTGAGCGTGCTCTGAGGGAGCTGCTGTCGGTTTTGGCCACTCCAGCTTGAGGTTTTGTCCAGCCCCTGAGGTGTTCTGATCGAGAGGTGTGCTCGGGTGAGCGGAGGATCTTCTCGATGAGCTGATGTCTCATCGAGCCTGATGTTCTTGTCGTGCTCTGTGGCATCAGAAATGATGTATCGGTCTAGGTTGTTTTGCGGATTTCGAGGTAAGATTGGGCTGTGGTGTCCCAGTAAGTCTTGCTCCTATGCTCTTGTGTGCGAATGGGTTGTGTTCGCCTTGGATTTGGTCTGAGATGTGAAGGTTCTGTGGTGATTTCAGGACTTGAGGATGAGCGTCGACGGTTGTCGTTATGGCTCGTGTTGCGGCTCTTGGCATGCCGTGTTGCAGTTCGAGGAATTGCAGTGGTGGTGCATCGAGAGATGCTGTGATTGCGATCCGACGTGACACTCGTCGAGTGTGTCGGAGGTGCTGACCTGATGTGGTGCTAGTTTTCGCTGTGCTGGAAGGTGTTGTTCCCAGCGTGCGCGAGGTTCGAGATCAAGTCAGGCGTGGAGTTTTCCGTTGGTCAAAAGTGCGTTTGGTTTCTCCTTTGGCTGGAGAGAATTGTGCTCGGCTAGGATTGCCGTCTTGCATCATGTGTTCGGATTGGTCGGCCTTGTGTGCCATGAAGTCCGTACAAGACGTGCTCCTTGTCTTGGCCAGGCGGTTGCCTGTGAGAAGTTGTGCCCATTCCCTTGTCATGTAAGGGTGTTGGCACTTTTCTGAAAGGATGAGTGCTGGTCAGGCGGTGTTCGCATTCTTGGCTGTGCGCGCGTGGATCAGAGTGCGCAGCGGAAGCCTGGTGGGCTTGTAACCCACTGGTTCAGGATCGTAGCGTTGGTTGCTACGGGCGGATTCTTGAGTTTGCGTTGAGCATTGGAGGATTGGTTCCTCGGTGTGAGACGTGTTGTTGCTGTGCCGTTGCTCGAGATATCGTGGTTCTTGGCACTGGCAGGATGGAGTGTTGGGGAGTGTGCTGGCTAGTGCGCCGCATGAGTACCCTGTTCCTGTGATGGAAGCCGTGTCAGGCGTCGGTGTTAGACCCGGATGGGGTTGTTGAGGATGTCGCCTGACGGAGGTCGAGGTATGTGATGAGACAAGACGGAAGAGTGATGCCTGTGGGCGGAGGCCTTTTAGTGAGATTGGCGTCGGAAGGGTGGTCCTTGATGGGACGTTGGTGTCACAATGGTTATCCCTGGTTTGGTGACCAGCATGGGATGGTTCCCCTGTAAGTCTGAGTCAAGTGAGGTGATGACTGAAGACACCAGGATCTTGTCATTTGGTTTCATCGTGCTCCCCTGAGAGGGTCGAGTTGGCATGATGATTGAGTTCAGATGCGGAGTCCGAGAGGAGTGCGGCTCGAGATGTGGTATCGGTCTGTGTGTGAGTCAACGGATGGCTTGCCGAGGTTTGGAATGTTCCCTTCGGATCTGGTGGAGGACCAGGAAAGAAGGAATAACCTGAGCAAGCGGAGGTTTCCCGTTGACGTGTAGCTGGCGACCAGTGGATGGTCTTTTCACAGATAGAAGATGCTGGTTGTCGGGGCTCGAGCGTGGCAAGAGCCGTGTGCCAGCGAGGCCTCGGGTGGCTGATTTTGAGGTGTGCTTTCCGGACGGGATCTTGGCTTTGTCGAAGTTTGTCTTCTGACAGAGATTGGCACAGTGATATGTCTGGCTTTCAGCTTGCCATGCGTGAGGTGATTCTTGGTGATGAGCCGATGTTCTAGTTGCGGTCTGTTGAGATGGCTGCTTGAGCTAGTGGAGGCTCTGTATTGGTTGTTCCCTTGAGAAGGATGTGTGACCTATCAGCTGGTTGTGAAGCTGACGTGTAATTTGTCCGCTGACCATTGAATGGATCGGTAGTTGTTTCTCGTGACGAGGATTGTGTCTCCTCGGTGAGCGAGATGGTGGCAGTGGTGCCATGATTGGTTTTCGTAGTGTCTGAGGTGATGCCGGACTGTGTCCTTTGGTATATGCCTACTCTGATGGCCGGTGTGCGTGGCATGCGGAGCGGGGTGTCATTCGTGGTTGTAGTCTGGCTGTGTCCCTCAGGAATGGTGCTTTCGTGAGAATTGAGATTTTCTGTGCTGGGGCTTTGACAGCGTTGTCAGTTGGTTAAGGTGTTCTTCCCCTGTGGCTTGGTGCTAGTCCTGAATTTTGAGGACGAAATTCCTTTAAAGGGGGAGGACTGTAATGCCCCGGATTTTTTCGGACATTTTAGTGGATCTCAGAGTGTATTTTGTACTTTACACGTGTTTTTCCCTGATGTGCCTTCGGAACTTTGTGCAGGGCGAACCGTGGCGTTCTCCGACTCCGGGATGTTACCACTGCGTTGTGCTCCTCCCGAGGATCGTGGAGGTAATTTTTCTTAATTTTTTAAATTTTTGCAATTTCTGGGTTTTTCTATATATTAACCCTTTTTCTCTCTCCCCCTCTCATTCTCTCTTTCTCACTCTCTCTCATCTCTTTCTCTCCCCCTCTCCCCGGGCGGCCGACGGTGGTGGAGGAGGGCGAGGCGGCGATGGCGGGAGGCGAGGAACAGGGAACGGGTCGAGGATTGAGGGCCGGTGGCGCGTGGAAGCTCGACCGTGGGTTCGTGGAGCGGCGAGGGTTTCACTGCGTTTTCTTCGTGGATCGGCGTCCACGGCGCGTCGTTTCTTCGGTGGAGGTAGGGAGATGGACCCCCTGCTCGTGCATTCCCTTTCCCGCGAGTTTCTTAGCCGTGGTGAGCCGAGCGGGCGAATCGGGGCGATTTGGAAAAAATCCATGTTTTAGGGCTTGTGGGCCGATATACCGTTCTATTGCATTTCGGACCGATTCGAGGGTCTAGATGCATGCTAGGGCCCATAGGGGAGCTTCCCGTTGTTTTCCCCATCATCCGTGGATGATCGGGGCGTGGAACAGAATTTTTGGGTGTAGTTCCCCGTTTTGCCGCCGGGACGCTGTGGCAGTCGTTCTAGTGACCGCCATAGTGTGTAACGCGCCTGGGCAGGTGCGTTACGTTCCCTTTGTTTTGAGTATTTGCATTCGTGGGCCTGACGCCCCCACGATAGACCGCCAGAGGGCTGTGACGCCCTCATGCTAGACCGTTACGGTGGTTTCGACCGTGGTTTATGACCGTTAGGGGTCATAGACGCCTGACGCACTCAGAGTGGCGTGTCAGGGTGTGTGACGCCCCTAGGCAAGAGCGTTAGAGCTAACGTATCCACCCTTCACCCTAGCGCGCCTGGGTAGGTGCGTTACAGTGCGTGACGCACCGAGCGACTTGCGTCACAGTTTGTGTAGCTCTCTGGCCTAACGCATCGGTGTTGGTCCGTTAGGTGACGTAATGCCCCTGGGGGAGCGCATTACGTTCAATTTTTACTCGCCTTCTGATGGCCCTGTGTTGGAGCGTCAGAGTTGTTGTGACGGTCGAGGCTTGGACCGTTACAGCCTGTGACGGCCCAAGGTTAGACCGTCAAGCACGGTGTTGCGCCGAGGTGAGTTTTCATGTTCTCCGCGTGCATTCCGCGATGTGTGGATCCCTGGTCAACCCGGTTGTGACCCAGTGGTCGACTTGCGGTCTTGTGAATGCCCCAGACACCCGTGGTATTTTGTGTTCGTGTTTTGAGGGTGTCGGGAGAACCGTGTTACCTCAATTAGCGTGCCCATAGGTGTGGTGGGTCCGGGTGACCCCACGTGTTCTGGGCTTCCGTGTTACGATTAATCGAGTCACCGTGTATCGGTGTGTGTGCGGTGGGGTCTCCCCCGCATGCCGTGAGTTTTCTTGGAAGATGATTCCCGAGTGGGCCATGTGTTTGGCCTTGGACTGCGAGTCTAGTTATCGGCGTGGCAGCTTGTGCGTTGCCTTGGGAATCGTGCTTCTGTGCTTTCCGCGTGGGCCATGTGTGAGGCCTTGCATCGCGAGTCCAGTTGCCCAGCCTGGGGCTGGAGGGTTCCCGTTGTTCCCTGAGAGTGGAATTCGATTTGGTGGCCTGTGAGCTACTTTGGGAACCGTACTTCTACGTTTATTTGTGGACTGTGAGTCCCGTTTCTTCTCCGACTGTGGTCACCGTGCGACGGTGCTGGTACGTGGGACGGTCCCCGTACTTCGTCGGGTTCGGACGTTGTGTTCCGTTGGCTTGAGAGTCTACTCCTTCAGTGACCCTCCACTAGTCGTAGCTTACCAGTACACGTGTGCTGGTCTCACCTGGTAGTAGGTGTACGGGCTTACCCTGAGGACGGTTTTAGACTGGTTTCCGTCGGGCCCCGCGTCTAGTAGCCAGAGTCCGACTGAGGGGAAAACCAGTCAGAGGGCCAGACCAGGGACGGACGGTCTGTGTGTGCACACGTGGTTGGGGGTGGTTGGACCCACGCTGACGGGCGTGACCCCAGCTAGTCACTTGCTTTGTGGTTACTTGTTCGGTGTCCGTGCCTCTGGTAGGCGCTACCACGTCAGACAGTTCACATGCGGTGCGGTGTAAGACGTCAGGGGACGCTACCGACTGTGCTTCTAATGGGAGGTACTCCTATCGAGTCGGGAGTGACAGACTGTCAGTTTCAGTGACTTCGACCTTCGGGTTTTTGGTCGTGTTGACCGTTGAGTTCCGATTGGTTCGCCGTGGCATGTGTCAGTTTTCGTGCCGTGAGACTGGTGCTAGTAGCTTTATCGAGGTTGCGTCTTGTTGGTGCGGTGTCCGCGACCGGATGGTCGGGGTTGCACCTTGGACAGCGTGTCCAGATTGGCCGTGTCCCGGGAGACAGGCCTCTACGGCCGGGTTACCGTAGGTTTTACTTCGATAAGTGGTACTAGTGTGGTTCGGTAGCCCCGACCGTGAGATCGGGGGGTGTTTCTGGTACAGTAGGAGTAGCTGTAGTGCCGAGTTTTGACCGGCCACCGGTTCGCTGTTCCTACTGTCATTGTAGCTTTCCTTTCCGCTACCGTCGTTGTTTCCGGTTGGGGTTCCGCGGGATCCCTGCTGAGTCTCTGTTTTGGAGACTCATTCCCTGCTTTTCAGGTGTGGCGATTCTTCCTCGTGTTATGTTAGATGGACGCAGTCTATCTCCACGAAGTGTGGATCTAGAGGGGGGGTGAATAGATCTACTGCCTAATTAAAAACCAGTAATATGTTCTAATGATGAATATAGGCAAATTTACTGAATCACTAACCTGAATACTAGAATTGAATAGAAGCGAATCAAGCTGTGAAGATAAACATGAGATCCAGTCGCACACAGTTCATGGACAATCACACAAACACAAGGCACACAGGAATTTTAGGTGGTTCGGTCAGAGACCTACGTCCACCCCACACTCAACCGAGTATGGCTTACTGCTGCGCAGTACAGCTTACGTCTGCTGGGCACTACAGCTTGGCCTACAAACCGCTGAGCAACACAGCTTGCTGTCCGAGACAAGTCTCGCCTGCTGAGGATTACAGCTTCACCTGTCCAGTGGAATCCTCCACTGCAACTGTTGGGGTTTACATCTTACCCGTCCAGAGGCAGCACCTCTGCTAACAGCTGACTCACAGCTTGAAGAAACAAGTGTTCGGAAATTTAAAGACAGAAGCAGAACGAAAATGGAAAGCCCAAATGGGAATGTAGCTCGAATGAGCAAAGCTCAGCTCTGGTTTCTGAACCAAGAGACTGAGATACAACCTTCCAAACAAAACTCTCACAATCTCACTCTCTCAATCAAGCTCTCTCAACTCATCTCTCTCGATCTTCTCTTCTCTCTTTTTCTTCTTCTCTATTTTTCTTCTCACTATGGATCGGTGGCTCTCTACTGCTTCAGTCTTTCAGCCTCACTGTATATACTTTGCCACTTGATCGATCAACCTTCATCTAAAGATGAAGACACTCTTTTATATCAGCAGCAGACTGGATAAGGGCGCATGGCTTCCACATTTCTCGCCCATAGAATTCGCCAGAACCGAGGACATTTCATCCACATGGTAGCATCCTGGGATGGGCTGCTTCCACGTGTCACCATCACAGCACCTCGTCCTCCTTAGATCACGAGCCAAGTCACCAATCTCTGTAAAGAATCCCTGTCAGACAGAGTATCGGATTATCAGTTGTAAGTTTAGAACCCTGTACAGACTTTGTGAGATGTAATGCATTGTATATGCTTCGCTGTATGGACTTTGTGAACTCGAATGCATTGTATAGACTTCGTGAATGGGAATGCAATGTACAGACTCTGCCCAATGTGTAGACTTCATATAAGAAGGCAACGGCTGTACAGACTTAGGCAATGTAAAGACTTGGACAGACAACTGACGATGTATGGACTTCACTGTATGGACTTTGTGAACTCGTCGAATGCAATGTACAGACTCTGCAGAACATTCAGTAGCCAACGTATAGACTTAGGCATCCTTCAGCTCAATGTATAGACTTCAAACATGATGCATGTAATGCAACGTAGACACTAGCTGTATAGACTTGGATATGTAGGATTGCAAATGACTCTGTACAGACTTGGTTGCTTGTGTATGCATGAGGGCAATGTACAGACTATGCATATGCACACTAGCGAGTGAATAGACTTGGCTATGGCATCAAAGTATGCACAACGTAAAAGACGCCTTCTTCCTAGACGTTTGATTCAAAAGTGACGCCACTTCTGGTGGTCGTCAAATTCCAAGTTCATCTGAATGTATAGACTTCACGATGTGCAGACTTGCCAAAGACAAGGCTGTACAGACTTGATGAACGATGCAAGACAAACGAATGTATAGACTTGCATGAAGCACATGATGCAATGTACAGACTTGGGTTGTATAGACTTCCACTCAACTGCGATGTATAGACTTGCCAAGGGAAACGATGGTAAAGCTATCAGTGTATAGACTTCGAGTGCAACGTCGGTAAAGCTACCGATGTATAGACTTGCAAGATCACTGATGGATGTACAGACTTCACCTCGAGCAATCTACAGTGCAGTGTATGGACTTGAAGAACAATGCATGACGCTGTACAGACTTCACTGATGCATGCTACAGTCCAATGTATGGACTTAGCTTCGTGCATGCTACAGTCTAATGTATGGACTTTGAATGTTGATGCATGAACAGTCCGTTGTACATACTTCCAATGTATAGACTTCCAGTGAGACGGACGATGTACACACTTAGCCAATGCAATGCAATGTATAGACTTCAACTAAGACGGACGATGTACACACTTAGCCAATGCAGTGCAATGTATGGACTTCAAACAAGACGGACGATTTACACACTTAGCCTGAACCACTGCATAGACTTTCATGAGACGCTCAATGTACACACTTCAAGTCCAGTGTATAGACATTGCCTTAGACTCTAAATGAGACGAACGTTGTGCAGACTTTAGCCAATGCAATGTATAGACTTTGGGCTCGCCATGCAGTGTATAGACTTAGAGCACAAATGCCACGATGCAATGTATAGACATGCTAGTTATATGAGCTGCACTGTATAGACTCTGCTATGCATGAAGACGAGTGTACAAACTTGTAAATCTGGGGGGGAGTCGACCCATCAAAGAAGGGGGTCGACCCATGATGCATGAATGTATAGACTTGTGTTCTAAGCGATGCACAAACACAACACAAGGCAGTGTATAGACTCTACGTGCAATGTGTGGACTTTGAGTGTGTGTGCAGTGTGTAAACCTGTGAAGTGCATAGAACACGCATACAATCTGATAAGAACAATTTCATCAAAGCATAAATAGTTGCCAATCAATCAAAACAAGGTGTTGCCAATGAAGTAAAGCATGTCAACATCATCAACACAAAGGAGTCACAACAATCTTCCCCTTTTTGATGATGGCAACCCCCTATCATATACCCTATCATATAGAATAGTAATTACCTATCATACAGATGATGAAAGATATGATTTGTTATTCAGATTGTCATGCAGATGTTATGCATGCATACTACGAAATGTAAGCAACTCCCTGCAAACAAAATCTCCCCCTTTGCCATAACATAATGCATACACTTCCCTTGGAATGAATTCAGAATTCATACAATATTCTCCCCCTTTACCATCAACAAAGAGGAGGGAAAGTGAGTACAAAGGAAGGATCAAGAGATATCATCTGACTGGCATTCTGAACAAGTAGTTCAGGAATAAGCATTCTAAAGCACAGAGTCTTCAGTCATATGAAGTTATAAACTACTTTCAGATAGAATTCTGGTTTAAAGACTATAAAATTTTGAGTTCATGCACTACAATCATTAGATAAGAGTTCTGTGCATGATAAAATAATAAACCAGAATCACATTTGTATGAGAGATTCAGTTTCAAAATATCTTACTTTCATAGATTCATTAAAAAGATGATTGAGAGATACCAGGTCATGTATTGAAAATAAACAAATTGACAGCCAAGAAATTTCTTGTGAAGGAACAGCATTTTCAATATTAGTTCATTTAGGGCATTCAGGTACCATTTGCCTTTTTGCGTAAGGGTATACGTTTATCAGACGCCAATACCCCTAGATACTCAACATCATGAACCATTCTGCCTATGATCAAACACAATAAAACTGATTTGCACCTTTTTGTGTGAGAGTACACATTTATCAGACGCCAGTTACCCCCAGATACTCAGTGAAACCAACCTACTGTTTTGATCATTTTATACAGAGATAGCTGATACACTTCATGGCATGAGTGTTGTCCACTTCTTTGATGGATCACTCAGTTTCTCAGTGATTTACCAATTATTGCTCTGCCAATGTTATTTTTCAATTGATTTTCAATGTTTTTCAATATCTTTCTTAGCTGCCCTGTATTTGTTTCAGAATGACTTATTTAAGAGTAATACACATACTTAGCTTCTCTAACATGATTTCAGATGAGTTTTCAGATTTCAGATATAAGTAGCTTTGTCTGACATGAAATAAGAAAAGGGTTGAAAGTTTTATCAATTTTCAGCTTTCTTATTTACTGATTGTAATCTTTAAACTCCAAAAATTATAAATTTTAAACCATTAAGTCAGTCTTTAAGCAATTGAAATTCTTATAACTGAAGAAGTCCGTTTTCTATTGCTTAGAAATCAGAACTGACTAACATATTGCCATATGTCAGATTCAACTCATTCAGGGTCAAAGAATGAATGAATTCAAGTAAGTTGATGACCACTCTGAATTTCTAATAATACTCCCCCTGTCTATATGCATGCAGTTTTGCAAATGAATGGCAAGAATTAGATACCAACTGTTATGATATGCATTGCTCTGCTCTGTTCTATATGCATGTGGTTTTAGATGAGAGAAAGCTTAGACACAATCATAACTAAATGATATGCAATGAATAATATGTCATGAAAAAATATGTCATGCATGCATGGTCTAGTCTAACATTCAACAATCATAGAGTTTTATTCAAGCTATCAGATGCAAGTCCAAATCAGAAATTTTATTCAAAGCAGCTGAAAAAATTATTCATCATGCTGAAATTTACATAAGCCAAGTTCTCTTCTAAGAAATTTGAACCTTTCATTCCCAAGAGGCTTAGTAAAAATATCAGCAATTTATTTTTCAGTTTCAATGAAGTTCATTTCAATTTCATTTTTATTTACAACATCTCTCAGAAAATTGTGTTTTATCTCTATATGCTTAGTCCTAGAATGATGAATATGATTTTTAGTAAGGCATATAGCACTAGTATTATCACATAACATTGGAATACATCCCAATTTTATCTGATAATCATCCAGTTGGTGCTTGATCCATAGTACTTGGGCAGCACAATTACCTGCAGCAACATATTCAGCTTCAGCTGTAGACAAGGCTACAGTGTGTTGCTTCTTAGATGCCCAAGATACTAGACAGCCACCAAGGAATTGACAATAGCCACTAGTACTTTTTCTATCTACTCGACACCCAGCATAGTCTGCATCAGTGTAGGCTAGAAGTTCTAACTCACACCTAGCAGGATACCATAGACCTAGCTCTTGGGTGCCTAGTAAATACCTAAAAATCCTTTTCACAGCTTTAAGATGTGATTTTTTAGGACTAGCCTGAAATCTAGAGCATAAACACACTGAAAATTGAATATCAGGCCTAGATGCTGTAAGATATAGAAGGGATCCGATCATACCTCTATATAGCCTTTGATCCACTGGTTTACCTTTAGGATCTTCATCCAAACTGGTTGAGGTACCCATTGGAGCAGCTATTTCCTTGAGGTTGTCTATTTTGTACTTCTTCAATAAATTCTTTATGTACTTGGACTGAGAGATGAAAGTTCCATCCTTTGTTTGTATAACCTGCAGTCCAAGAAACAATTTGAGCTCGCCCATTGAGCTCATTTCAAACTCATTAGTCATTATCTGAGAGAATTCCTCACACAATTTGGGGTTAGTTGACCCAAACACAATGTCATCCACATAAATTTGAATAATTAGAATATCTAAATGACTCACCTTGGTAAATAATGTTTGATCAACTACACCTCTTGTGAAGTTCTTGTCAGTTAGGAATTTGCTCAACCTGTCATACCAAGCTCTAGGAGCTTGCTTTAAACCATAGAGAGCCTTTTTGAGTTTATAAACATGATTGGGGAAGTCTAAACATTCAAACCCAGGAGGCTGCCTCACATAGACATCCTCACTAATTTCCCCATTTAGAAAAGTAGATTTCACATCCATCTGCTGAAGATTAATTCCTAGGGAACATGCATAAGCCAATAAAATTCTGATAGCTTCTAACCTAGTTACAGGGGCAAAAGACTCTTCAAAGTCAATTCCAAATTCCTGATTATACCCCTGAGCTACAAGTCTGGCCTTATTTTTAATGATATTCCCTGATTCATCAGTTTTATTTCCGAACACCCATTTAGTCCTTATGACTGTTTCATGATCAAGAGGTGGAACCAAATACCACACCTTATTCTTGTCAAATTGATTGAGCTCCTCATGCATGGCATTAATCCAATGCACATCTTTGAGAGCACAGTCAATGGACTTGGGTTCAACATTTGAAACAAAAGCATAAGCATTCAATTCATTTTGAATTCTCAAGTGGCCTCTAGTCCTAGGGGGATCATGCAGATTTCCAATTACATTATCTACAGGATGATCTTTAAGATATCTAATGTTTACAATTGGATAATCGTGAGTTTGATTTACCTCCCCCTGAGATGTAGGCTCTTCTTCATTAGGCTCTTCACTTCCTTCCTCATTTTCGGATTGGTCTGCAGAATTTCCTTCTTTCAAGATATCACCACTGTCTTCATTCCTGCATTGACCAACATCAGTCTTTAATAAGGATTCATCAAAAACTATATGTGGAGATTCTTCAACAGTTTTGGAATTCATATTATACACTCTATATGCTCGGGTATTTTCAGAATAACCAAGAAAGATTCCTGGTTCACCTTTAGGTTCAAATTTGTCAAGGTCTCTTTTATCATTAATATGAATGAAACATTTACAACCAAAAACCTTGAAATGAGCAATAGAAGGTTTCTTACCCTTTAAGATCTCATAAGGTGTTTTCTGGGTAGAAGGTCTTACCATGGCTCTGTTAATTACATAACATGCAGTATTTACTGCTTCAGCCCAAAACTTCCTTAGTAGACCACCTTCAACTAAGAGTGTATGACCCATCTCCACTAGGGTTCTATTCCTTCTCTCCACTACTCCATTCTACTCAGGTGTCCTTGGTGAGGAGTACCTATGGTTAATTCCATTTGACCTGCATAATTCATCAAACTGTGAGTTTTCAAACTCACCTCCATGATCAGTCAAGATATTTTCAATTTTCTGATTTATTTTAACATAGAACTCTTGAAATTCTAAGAATGCATCACTCTTATGAGATAAAAAATAAACCCAAGTATACCTAGAAAAGTCATCTACCATGACAAACCCATACTTCCTCCCTGATAAGCTGACAGATCTGGTTGGCCCAAAAAGGTCCATGTGTATCAGCTCATAGGGTTTAGAAGACAGATTTTCTGTTCTAGACTTAAATAACTTTCTTGTTATCTTTGACTGAGTGCATGCATCACAGATTTTATTTTCTTTCTTGAAGGAAACTTCAGGAAGTCCTCTAACCATGCCATGCTTATTCAGTTTATGCAAAATAGTATAACTAGCATGACCTAACCTACGATGCCATAAAAATGCTAAGTCTTCTCTACTAGCAGTAAGGCATAGGTTAGAATGTTGAATATCATCTAAATCTATCATGTATGTATTATTTATTCTTTTTCCAGAAAATTTGACAATTTCAGAATCAGGTTCAAAAACCTTACAGCATTGAGAATCAAATAAAACTTTATATCCTTTATCACACAACTGGCTGATACTAAGTAAATTATAAGCTAACCCTTCAACCAGCATAATATCATCAATGCAGCAGGTAGAACACTTACCTACCTTATCTGATCCAATAATCCTACCCTTTGTGTTGCTTCCAAAGGTGACAAGGCCTCCTAATTTCTCAGTCAGCATGCAGAACTTGGCCTTATCTCCTGTCATATACCTGGAGCAGCCACTGTCCAGGTACCACAAGTTGCTCTTGGCTGCCAGGCATACCTGCATACACAATTAGGTAGAGAGGTTTGGAACCCAAGACTGATTGGGCTCCAGAATAGATGAAATAGAAGCAAAGCAAGAAAGCAGACTTTTCGGAATCCACATTTGTTTAAAAGAACTTTGTTTAGTGGATTTTGCAGTTTTCCTTCTGTTATTCTTTCTCTTATTTTTGTTGTTTTTCTTCTTATTAGCACCAACAGAGTTATTCACAAAATTATTGTTGTTATGCCACTGCTTCGGCCAGGTTGCATTCATAAGGTTTTGGTCAAAGTGATATTTGGGCTGGCTGAAAGATTGGAAATTCCTAGGTATCCGACTACCATACCCATTATCCCAATTTCTGACATAGGGTCTGTAAAATTGTGTAGGTTGATGAACATACCCTGTATGCATCCCTTGAGTTCTAGTCCACCCAAACCCATTAGGATAGGTTGACCGTGTGGGGTAGTAGGACTGAACTCTAGGTGGATTAAATTTGTTGGGGTGACTCCTGAAAGCATTTTGTCTTCCCTGCACCCTTGACCCTGCTGACTTGTTCACAGGTTTTTGTTGGGTCTTTTTCTGTGATGGTGGTGGTGAGGACTTTTTGGCATTGACATGGGGTTTGTTTGTCTGAGCAGGCTGACCCCTAACCTTGGGTTGAGCACTAGAGTTAGGTTTGGAAGTGCCAATTCTACTAGGCTCACCAATTTTCTGTTTGCCCTTCTCCTCTGAAGTGGGCTGTTTCAGATTCACATTTGTGTTCACAGCATTATTAGAATTCATGTTAATCAGAGGTCCTCTCTCCTTTTGTGCAACAAAGGAAATAGTTTTCATTCCAAAGCTCTTAGTTGCACTAGAGTTAAATCCTAGGTCCTCTCTTCTGAAATTAACCTTCGACCCCAATAAAGCATTTAAGTTTTCAGATCCTTGGGTCATTTTCTCAATGGTTCTCAACTTATCCTCATTGTCTTTCTGAATTTCATCAATAGACTTTTTCAATTTATTATTTACATTGAGGACAGCTTCATATTTTTCAGAAACAATTTTTATCTCACTTTCATATTTTTGAATTTTCAGTTTCCATGCATCAATTTCATTGTCTAACCTCACATTTTCTTCCTTAGAAATTTTCAGCTCTTGCTTGATTTCTTCAATTTTAGAACATGTGAGTTTCAGCTTACTATTCTCAGATTCTAAGCATGCAATTTTATCAGTTAGAGTTGTATCTTTTTGCATGGAGTTAATCTTTCTTCTAAGATGCCTATTTTCCTTTCTAATATCATCAGCTCTATCAGCTATGTCATGGAAGGCATCTACCCAATCAGCAATAGTGAAATTTTCAAATCTAGTGATTACCTCATCTGAGTCCTCCTCTCTGTCTTCGGAGCTTGTTGCCATAAGGCAAATGGGCTTCTCAGATTCGGCTTCACTCTCTGAGCTGCTACTGAAAGAGCCTTCATCTTCATCACTCCAGGTGCTAACCATAGCTCTCCCTTTCGTGTTCTTCTTCTTTGACTTGTCCTTGTATTTCTGATTCTCTGGACAGTCAGCTTTCATATGGCCTGGTTTCCTGCATTGATAACAAGTATTAGTTTCAGTTTTCTTAGCAGGGTTATGTTTGTACCTTTTATCCTTTCGGCCGCCACCATACTTCTTTTGGCTGAATCGTCCTGCTCCTTTCCTGAGGAATCTTCTGAACTCTCTGGTCATCATGGCCATCTCAGAACGAGTTATGTCTTCTTCATTCAGGGTCTCCTCTGATGATGAACTGCTGGAGCTGGATTTGCTGGATTTGCTGGAACCAGCCTTCAGTGCTATCGGCTTCTTCTTCCTTTCAGCTTCTTCTATTCTTGGCATATTAATCTCATATGCCATCAGCGAGCCAACTAGCTCATCAGCTCTTGTATTTCGTAAGTCCCTTGACTCCTCCATCACTGTAACTTTCGTATGCCAAGCATGAGTCAGGGAGCGCAGTATCTTCCTCACTACATCATATTCTGTCTGAGGTTTCCCGAGACCTCTGAGACCATTGATAATGATTGTCAATCGAGCATACATTTCACTGATGGTCTCATTCGGCTTCATCTTGAATGCTTCGTATTCTGACACAAGGAGATTAGCCTTCTGCTCTCTAACCTGAGAGGTCCCTTTATGAATGACTTCCAGTGCATCCCACATCTCCTTAGCTGATTTGCAGGTTGATACGCGGGAGAATTCTGTAGGGTGCGGAGAGCACTGAATGGCGTTTATGGCACTCCAATTCACTGTAGACCTCCTTATCTCATCCTTGGTCCAGACTTCCTCATTAGGAGACAGCTCATAAGGTCCCTTGCTGACAACCTTCCAGATCTCGTAATCCTTAGCCCTCAAAAACACTTGCATACGGTTCTTCCAGTATGCGTAGTTAGATCCATCGAAGAATGGGGGCTTTGTGGTTGAGTGACCTTCAGCTATCATCCCTCGAGCATCCATCTTGCCTTTCCTCTTTGGGCGATGAGTCCCTGTAGAAGAGTATGGCTCTGATACCAAGTGTTATGTTAGATGGACGCAGTCTATCTCCACGAAGTGTGGATCTAGAGGGGGGGTGAATAGATCTACTGCCTAATTAAAAACCAGTAAGAGGTTCTAATGCGGAATATAGGCAAATTTACTGAATCACTAACCCAAATACTAGAATTGAACAGAAGCGAATCAAGCTGTGAAGATAAACATGAGATCCAGTCGCACACAGTTCATGGACAATCACACAAACACAAGGCACACAGGAATTTTAGGTGGTTCGGTCAGAGACCTACGTCCACCCCACACTCAACCGAGTATGGCTTACTGCTGCGCAGTACAGCTTGCATCTGCTGGGCACTACAGCTTGGCCTACAAACCGCTAAGCAACACAGCTTACTGTCTGAGACAAGTCTCGCTTGCTGAGGATTACAGCTTCACCTGTCCAGTGGAATCCTCCACTGCAACTGCTGGGGTTTACAGCTTACCCGTCCAGAGGCAGCACCTCTGCTAACAGCTGACTCACAGCTTGAAGAAACAAGTGTTCGGAAATTTAAAGACAGAAGCAGAACGAAAGTGGAAAGCCCAAATGGGAATGTAGCTCGAATGAGCAAAGCTCAGCTCTAGTTTCTGAACCAAGAGACTGAGATACAACCTTTCAAACAAAACTCTCACAATCTCACTCTCTCAATCAAGCTCTCTCAACTCATCTCTCTCGATCTTCTCTTCTCTCTTTTTCTTCTTCTCTGTTTTTCTTCTCACTGTGGATCGGTGGCTCTCTGCTACTTCAGTCTTTCAGCCTCACTGTATATACTTTGCCACTTGATCGATCAACCTTCATCTAAAGATGAAGACACTCTTTTATATCAGCATCAGACTGGATAAGGGCGCGTGGCTTCCACATTTCCCCACCCATAGAATTCGCCAGAACCGATGACATTTCATCCACATGGCAGCATCCTGGGATGGGCTGCTTCCACGTGTCACCATCACAGCACCTCGTCCTCCTTGGATCACGAGCCAAGTCACCAATCTCTGTAAAGAATCCCTGTCAGACAGAGTATCGGATTATCAGTTGTAAGTTTAGAACCCTATACAGACTTTGTGAGATGCAATGCATTGTATATACTTCACTATATGGACTTTGTGAACTCGAATGCATTGTATAGACTTCGTGAATGGGAATGCATTGTACAGACTTTGCCCAATGTGTAGACTTCATATAAGAAGGCAACGGCTGTACAGACTTAGGCAATGTAAAGACTTGGACAGACAACTGGCGATGTATGGACTTCACTGTATGGACTTTGTGAACTCGTCGAATGCACTGTACAGACTCTGCAGAACATTCAGTAGCCAACGTATAGACTTAGGCATCCTTCAGCTCAATGTATAGACTTCAAACATGATGCATGCAAGCAACGCAGACACTGGCTGTATAGACTTGGATATGTAGGAATGCAAATGACTCTGTACAGACTTGGTTGCTTGTGCATGCATGAGGGCAATGTACAGACTATGCATATGCACACTAGCGAGTGAATAGACTTGGCTATGGCATCAAAGTATGCACAACGTAAAATACGCCTTCTTCCTAGACGTTTGATTCAAAAGTGACGCCACTTCTGGTGGTCGTCAAATTCCAAGTTCATCTGAATGTATAGACTTCACGATGTGCAGACTTGCCAAAGACAAGGCTGTACAGACTTGATGAACGATGTAAGACAAACGAATGTATAGATTTGCATGAAGCACATGATGCAATGTACAGACTTGGGCTGTACAGACTTCCACTCAACTGCGATGTATAGACTTGCCAAGGGAAACGACGGTAAAGCTATCAGTGTATAGACTTCGAGTGCAACGTCAGTAAAGCTACCGATGCATAGACTTGCAAGATCACTGATGGATGTACAGACTTCACCTCGAGCAATCTACAGTGCAGTGTATGGACTTGAAGAACAATTGTCACGCCCCGAGCGCGAAAGATACCCGGAGGTGCGCGACGTGTCTATATCAATCATGTCAATCAGAGTGGTCGTGTATTCGACACAAAGACAGAGATGCGCAAAATAGCAAGATAACCCAATCCTTTATTCCTTTATAATAGACTATTACAAATCCAATACTCTGTTTAATAAAAAGAAAAGTATATAGTTGACTCAAGAAACTATAGAAAAGACTAGATGACACTTGAGCAGCTCTAGCACATTCACTCATGACCATTCCCATCCGATTGACTTCCATCGTCGTCGGACTTACCTGAAAAGTAAAAAGGGACAAACGGGATGAGCGAACGCTCAGTAGGAAATTATATCTCAAGTACTAGCAAGGGGTTTAAGTAATTACATTTTCATGAATGCGATAAAGCTATGCATGCTCGCATAAAACGACAAGATAGAGAGAATGTAATATCAAGGACATAAGATGAACTTAATCATGAACTTTCAACAAGATAACAAGTTTATTCAAGATATTCAAGCAAGTACGTTTAACAAGTCATGTCAAGAACTTTGGCTATCATGTATCAAGCAAGTAAATTACCCTTTTACGGGCCACGCATTTCATGTCAAGTCAAGTACGATTCAAGTACAAGATGTGTGTGGAATGTCCAATCAAGCAAGTCAAGTACTCGGTATAATGTCAGATACCTTATCATTTTAACTCCCATGGGCACAAATACTTTCGGGTGCTCCTCCCAGGACCAGATCGGGCCCTATATGCGCAGGCATTTATCATGTGTTTTGACATCCACTCTTGTTTATAGCCAACATAGAATTTCAATAATCAAGCTTGTAGACACGTACGACAACTTTGATAGAATAGAGTCCAAAATATGACAAAGGACATAGATTGGCGATAATAACGGTATAATCACGATTATCGATGAAACTAGGTGGAATTAGGTTCCCTTAACTTAGGTACCATGACAAATCGATATGGACATTCTATATATAGAATTGAGGTCCACATGAACAGTATATCAAAGGTAAGATACCCTCATTCTTATCATAGAATTGAGGTTTACAAGAATGACATGATATGGCATGATATCATCATCCCATTAAGAATTTCTTATGATATACTCTTTGTATAATCATAAGGGCCGGTATACCATGTTTCTTTAGATTGACATGGCATCAATGGTGTAATGGGTTTTTAGGGTACAACCAGCTCAGTCGGCCTTGAGAGAATCCAAGGCTACAAGGAGTCTTACGGAGGTCTCTATGACTAACTCGCTAGTCCAAAGGAACGGAATGTCCAATGGAGAGCTTGTATGTCAATGAGAGTTGAGTGTGATCGATGAAACAACGTGAAAAGTGGGACTATACTCACGGAGTGGAGAATAGTGCCGATATATACGTATATGTATAATATGAACCCATCGGTTATAGAATCAGGATGAAAATCAGTTTACAGAAAATAACGACTTAGGTCAAGTCGTTTCTCAAGTAAGTAACGCCTAAGAGAAAGGCGTTTACATATGTTCCGTTTTGCAGAATTTTCAATAATTCAGTAATTTATCTAAAACGCGCCCTGGACGGGGTCGTTTCTTAAAGAGTTGACGACTACAGTAGCAGGCGTCTCATTATTTATATATTTGACAGAATTTCAATAATTTTTCACGATTTGTCTAAAACACGCCCTGGCAAGGGGCGTTACTGTTTAATTCTATATTACATAATATATGTATTTCAGGATTTTGACCGATAAACGCCCTAGGAAGGGGCGTGTCTTTTCAATTTACGCCCTATGGCAGGGCGTTAACATGTATAAAACGACTTTGTCAAGGTCGTTACTTAAAGTTTTTGAAGGACAGTAATAATTTCAGGATAACAGAGGAACGAAGATAATATCAGGACAATAACGTTAGCAGGTTGAAGACAGAGGATCATGCATTGTTTATAGTCATGATTTCATAGATAATCAGTTCTTAAGGTGGGTGATTAACATTTACATGAAATTAACGCCTGTGTACAGGGCGTCAAATATGAAATTGACGACCTGGGCATGGTCGTGTCTTGTAAATTAGCGCCCTTGACAGGGGCGTTTCTTTCAAAATATTGCAGAACATAATAAAACTGTATGCATGCCATGCTTATACATATATCTTGCGTTATTTTATTTGGGCTACAGTGACTTGAGAAAACCTACCTTGTGATAATCTGAAAATTGAACCGTGAAGGTTTCGGGAAGGGGATCGATGCTCTGTTTAAGATGGCAGCTACTGGCTGATGGCTTTGATGAAGAACCCTTGTTCTTCGGTTCTGTACTCCTACAGGAACAGAAGAAGAAACATTTATTAATTTCTTCACCTATCAGAACAGAGGAGATTAGAAGAACGTTACCTTGTTCTTCACTTATGCTGCTGCGTCCTCAACCTGTAAGAGGAAAAGAGGATGAAGAACTATTAGTTCTTCATGCAACCGAAACAAAGAGAAACTTATATGAACTGCTATTACGTTCATAAGGAAAAGAAGAAGAAGAAGAAGATATGTTCTTCACGTACCTGTGCGGTTCGATCGTCCAAATAGGTTTAGGGTTTGTTCGATCAAGATTATTTATAGGATTTTGGACGTTCTGTTAAGGTTAGTGTTCTAGTAGAAGTAATGTTTCCAATATAGAGTCCTTGCCCTATTAAATACTTACTGGATTAACATAATCCTTCCCTGGATAAGCTCCCGTGTCGAACGGAACTCGAATGGAATTAACGACTTAGGTCAGGTCGTCGATTCTTTAATTGACGACCTTGTGAAGGTCGTGTCTTAAGAAGCGCCTTGAGGAAGGGCGTTTCATGTTTCTAAAACACGCCCAAGATTGGGGCGTTTATTGGCTTACCGTCATTGGCGTTGGAATTTGACGCCGTCAGGTGAGGGCGTCCTTTCTTTAGTTACGCCGTATATAGAGGCGTTTCTTTTTAAATTAACGCCTTACTAAGAGGCGTTATTTGTAATATGTTTTATTTCGTCCGGTTAGCCCCATTCTTATTATCTGTATTACTTCTGTAATATATATGTTTTAATTCATTTCAAATATTCATTTGTCAGGGTTGCTACACCCTCCCCCACTTAAAAAGAATTTGGTCCCCAAATTCAATTGCATATTCTGTATACACGCGGAGAGTGTATATATACCTCTTAGAACAAGTCGGGAAATCGTTTCTTCATAGATTCCTCGGTCTCCCATGTCACTTCGTGTTCAGAATTCTTATTCCATTGCACCTTAAGCATGGGAATAACCTTATTCCTTAGAGCTCGTATTTCACGATTTAAGATTTTCATAGGCTTCTGTTCATATGTGAGATCTTTCTTGATCACCAGATCTCCATGTTCAATAATGTGTGATGGGTCGTGTACATACTTTTTCAACATGGATATGTGAAATACATTGTGTACTTCGGACAATTGAGGAGGCAATGCGATGCGATAAGCAACCTCGCCAACTCTTTCGAGTATCTCAAATGGTCCGATGAATCTTGACGTAAGCTTGCCCTTAACACCAAATCTTCGTATGCCACGTCCAGGCGATATTTTAAGAAATACATGATCTCCAACCTGGAATTCAAGATCTCTTCTCCTTGTATCAGCATAAGCCTTTTGTCTGGTCTGAGCAACTTGCAATCTTTCTCTGATCACTTGTATCTTCTCAATTGTATCCCTTACCATGTCTGGACCTAACAGTTGTTTCTCTCCAACTTCGTTCCAGCATAAAGGTGATCGGCAACTCCTTCCATATAAAGCTTCGAAAGGTGCCATTTGGATACTAGCTTGGTAACTATTATTATATGCAAATTCAACTAGAGGCAAGTGTTCATGCCAGCTTCCACCAAAGTCAATGATGCAAGCTCTTAGCATATCCTCAACAACTTAGTTAGTTCTCTCGGTCTGACCATCCGTTTGAGGATGAAAAGCTGTACTAAAATTTAGTCTTGTCCCCAACGAATGTTGTAATCCCTTCCAAAAATGAGAAGTGAAACGGGGATCTCTATCAGACACGATTGAGACAGGAATTCCATGTAACCTGACTATTTCCTTGATATATAATGCAGCTAAGACATCAATTGACCATCGACTCTTTATTGGCAAGAAATGCGCCGATTTAGTTAAACGGTCAATGATAACCCATATTCCATCATGTCCTCCTTTGGATTTAGATAGACCCATGATGAAATCCATACCAATATCCTCCCACTTCCATTTTGGAATATCTAGAGGATGTAGTTTTCCAGCAGGCTTTTAGTGTTCCGCCTTGACTTGTTGGCATGTGAGACAGCGTGATACATAGTCCGCTATTTCTCTTTTCATGTTGGGCCACCAAAAGTTTCTCTTACATCTTGGTACATTTTGGTTGATCCTGGATGAATAGTGTACCTTGATCGGTGAGCTTCATCTAAGATCTTCTTCTTTAATTCCGGACAGTCGGGTATACAAGTTCTACCTTTGAATAATAATCTTCCATCAGAAGTTAGTTGAAAATCAGATTGTCCTTTTAATCTGCCTTTGATTTCCACTAATATAGGATCATCATCCTGAAGTGCTTGTATCTCAGATAATAAATCTGACTGTATGCTTACATGAGATAATGTGATAAATTTGGCTTCCTTGTCCAAGCTTATATTGAGCTTGGAGAATTGTTCTAGCAACCTCCATTCTTGTATCATATAATTGGCTATCATTGCTCTCGGCTTTTGACTAAGGGCATCCGCAACATAATTACCCTTTCCGGGATGGAATTGTATATTGAAGTCGAAGTCCTTGAGATATTCTAGCCAGCGTCTTTGTCTCATGTTTAGCTCCTTTTGTGAGAATAGATATTTGAGACTCTTGTGATCGGAGTATACAGTAAACTGCACTCCATATAAGTAGTGTCTCCATATCTTTAGGGCAAATACCACCGCGGCCAGTTCTAAGTCATGGACGGGGTAATTCTCCTCATGCTTCTTCAGTTGACGTGAAGAGTATGCTATGACCTTTCCTTGTTGCATTAGGACACATCCGAGGCCAATGCCAGAAGCATCTGTGTAAACCTCGAATTTCTCTCCTTCTATTGGTAGAGCTAACACCGGAGCTGTAGTGAGATGATCCTTGAGAGTTTGGAAACTTCTTTCACATTCCTCACTCCATTCATATCGGATCTCCTTGCGTGTTAATCTTGTAAGTGGTACGGCGATCTTAGAGAAATCTTTGATGAATCACCGATAATAGCCTGCAAGACCTAAGAAACTTCTGATCTCGCTAGCATTGGTTGGTCTTCCCCAGTTCCTAACAGCTTCAACCTTTGATGGATCAACAGATAATCCATCTCTTGAAATCACATGTCCTAGAAAAGCCACTTCTTCAAGCCAGAATTCACACTTGCTGAGTTTTGCATATAATTGATTGGTCCTCAAGACTTGCAATGCAATCCTCAAATGTTTTTCATGTTCTTCCTTAGTCTTGGAATATATCAATATATCATCAATGAAAACCACCACAAATTGATCTAGATAAGGCCTGAATATGCTATTCATTAACTGCATAAAGGCAGCAGGGGCATTTGTTAGTCCAAAAGGCATAACAACAAATTCGTAATGGCCATACCTGCTTCTGAATGCAGTCTTATGAATGTCATCATCCTTGATTCTTAATTGATGATATCCTGACCTGAGATCAATTTTGGAAAAATATTTGGATCCTGAAATCTGATCAAATAACTCATCGATTCTCGGCAGTGGATACTTGTTCTTGATAGTGAGATGATTCAACTGTCGATAGTCGATGCACAATCTCATGGATCCGTCCTTCTTCCTCACAAATAAGACTGGTGCTCCCCACGGGGAAGTACTTGGTCTAATAAACCCTTTTCGAATCAGTTCCATCAACTGCTCCTTCAACTCTTTGAGTTCAGCCGGGGACATTCTATAGGGTGCCTTTGAAACTGGACCAGCACCAGGGACTAAGTCAATGGTGAAGGCCACTTCCCTTTGAGGGGGTAATCCCGGCAAATCTTCCGGAAATACGTCTGAAAATTCTTGCACTACCTGAATGTCTTCTATCTTAGTGTCCTTTGTTTCCTTAACTGTGACAAATGCAAGGAAGGATACACATCCTTTCCTGACGAGCTTGCTTGCTCGAAGAGCCGAAATAAGAGGGGATTTGCTCCGACTCTTGGGGCGAGAAAAGACTAATTCTGGAAAATCTTTAAAAGCAATTTGGCTATTGCGGCAATCAACCGTTGCATGGTATTTGGATAACCAGTCCGCTCCCAGTATAACATCATACTCCTTTAGATCGAGGCATATGAGATCTATAGGTAAATTCCTACCTTGAACCATTACCTCACAGTTTTGATAGTGATGAGTAATATCATTTTCACTTCCCAGAGGAGTAGTTAGACTATTTTTATCCATTCTGGTTCTAACGGTAACGGGTCGGCAAACTTCTTAGAAATAAAGGAATGCGATGCACCCGTATCAAATAAGACATAAGCACTTTTGGAACAAATTTTCAATGTACCTTCCACTAATCCACCTTCTTCTTCAGGTTCGGTCTCCTGGATTGCATGAAGACGAGCATTCTTCGTCACCGGGCGTTTACCATCACCGGCTTGGTCATTCATTAATGGACAATCGGGAATCCGATGTTCGCGACTCCCACAACGGAGACAAGCTCCTAATTTCCTCCAGCATTCTTCGGTCTTGTGACCAGCCTTGTCACAATGCTTGCATACTGTATTAGAAGGTGTAGTGGTGATAGAGAAGGGCTTGGATTTCTTGAACTTGGATCTTGAGAGGATGAACCTCCATTATTGGGCCTCTTCTTAAAGTTGGGTTTGAAAGAACCCGAACCTGTGACTTGCTCCTTCTTATCTTTCCACGGATCCTATCAGATAGTTCCGTGGCATCTTCAAGTAATTGAGCTCGGCGCACTATTTCGGAATAAACTTGGATGTCCATAGGCGCCAGTTGAGTAATGTAGTGGGGCCTAACCCATTAAGAAATCTACGGGCTTTCATCTTCTCCGTGCTAATAAGATGCTTAGCATATCTAGACAACCTGGAGAACTGAGCTTCATAATCTGCTAATGATAAAGATCGTTGCTTCAATGCAGCGAATTCTGCAGCCTTCTTTTCTTGGACTCGGTCCGAGAAATATTTAGCATTGAAGTATTCCACAAATTCTTCCCATGTTACTTGAGTAGGATCGATGGTTGCTTCAATAGACTCCCACCAGCACCTAGCATCTTTCTCTAACTGGAATGTAGCTAATAGAACTTTGTCCTGATCCGTGCATTGCATGACACGGAATATGCGTTCGGTTTCCCGAACCCAATGCTCGACATCGTCCGGATCGGTCGATCCCGTGAACTTCGGGGGATTCATGTTCTTAAATGCTTGGTGTAAGCTTCCAGCTCGTGGAGCACCACCTTGTGCTACCTGTTGTAGCACTTGAGTCATCCCTTGGAGGGTACGCTGCATGTTGCGCCATTGAGCACGTTCGGCAGCCATTATCCTACAATTACAATAACTATATCAGTACGTGATCGTATTTAAAGACTCGTACACTATGTTAAATTTAACCCTTGGTTCTACCCAATCTCACTGGTTGAAAGGTTCAAACTTATCCTTGGACTTGGGTTTTTCCTAGGAATTGAATACCCTAGGCTCTGATACCACAAAGACTGTCACGCCCCGAGCGCGGAAGATACCCGGAGGTGCGCTACGTGTCTATATCAATCATGTCAATCAGAGTGGTCGTGTATTCGACACAAAGACAGAGATGCGCAAAATAGCAAGATAACCCAATCCTTTATTCCTTTATAATAGACTATTACAAATCCAATACTCTGTTTAATAAAAAGAAAAGTACATAGTTGACTCAAGAAACTATAGAAAAGACTAGATGACACTTGAGCAGCTCTAGCACTTTCACTCATGACCATTCCCATCCGATTGACTTCCATCGTCGTCGGACTTACTTGAAAAGTAAAAAGGGACAAACGGGATGAGCGAACGCTCAGTAGGAAATTATATCTCAAGTACTAGCAAGGGGTTTAAGTAATTACATTTTCATGAATGCGATAAAGCTATGCATGCTCGCATAAAACGACAAGATAGAGAGAATGTAATATCAAGGACATAAGATGAACTTAATCATGAACTTTCAACAAGATAACAAGTTTATTCAAGATATTCAAGCAAGTACGTTTAACAAGTCATGTCAAGAACTTTGGCTATCATGTATCAAGCAAGTAAATTACCCTTTTGCGGGTCACGCATTTCATGTCAAGTCAAGTACGATTCAAGTACAAGATGTGTGTGGAATGTCTAATCAAGCAAGTCAAGTACTCGGTATAATGCCAGATACCTTATCATTTTAACTCCCATGGGCACAAGTACTTTCGGGTGCTCCTCCCAGGACCAGATCGGGCCCTATATGCGCAGGCATTTATCATGTGTTTTGACATCCACTCTTGTTTATAGCCAACATAGAATTTCAATAATCAAGCTTGTAGACACGTACGACAACTTTGATAGAATAGAGTCCAAAATATGACAAAGGACATAGATTGGCGATAATAACGGTATAATCACGATTATCGATGAAACTAGGTGGAATTAGGTTCCCTTAACTTAGGTACCATGACAAATCGATATGGACATTCTATATATAGAATTGAGGTCCACATGAACAGTATATCAAAGGTAAGATACCCTCATTCTTATCATAGAATTGAGGTTTACAAGAATGACATGATATGGCATGATATCATCATCCCATTAAGAATTTCTTATGATATACTCTTTGTATAATCATAAGGGCCGGTATACCATGTTTCTTTAGATTGACATGGCATCAATGGTGTAATGGGTTTTTAGGGTACAACCAGCTCAGTCGGCCTTGAGAGAATCCAAGGCTACGAGGAGTCTTACGGAGGTCTCTATGACTAACTCGCTAGTCCAAAGGAACGGAATGTCCAATGGAGAGCTTGTATGTCAATGAGAGTTGAGTGTGATCGATGAAACAACGTGAAAAGTGGGACTATACTCACGGAGTGGAGAATAGTGCCGATATATACATATATGTTTAATATGAACCCATCGGTTATAGAATCAGGATGAAAATCAGTTTACAGAAAATAACGACTTAGGTCAAGTCGTTTCTCAAGTAAGTAACGCCTAAGAGAAAGGCGTTTACATATGTTCCGTTTTGCAGAATTTTCAATAATTCAGTAATTTATCTAAAACGCGCCCTGGACGGGGTCGTTTCTTAAAGAGTTGACGACTACAGTAGCAGGCGTCTCATTATTTATATATTTGACAGAATTTAATAATTTTTCACGATTTGTCTAAAACACGCCCTGGCAAGGGGCGTTACTGTTTAATTCTATATTACAGAATATATGTATTTCAGGATTTTGACCGATAAACGCCCTAGGAAGGGGCGTGTCTTTTCAACTTACGCCCTATGGCAGGGCGTTAACATGTGTAAAACGACTTTGTCAAGGTCGTTACTTAAAGTTTTTGAAGGACAGTAATAATTTCAGGATAACAGAGGAACGAAGATAATATCAGGACAATAACGTTAGCAGGTTGAAGACAGAGGATCATGCATTGTTTATAGTCATGATTTCATAGATAATCAGTTCTTAAGGTGGGTGATTAACGTTTACATGAAATTAACGCCTGTGTACAGGGCGTCAAATATGAAATTGACGACCTGGGCATGGTCGTGTCTTGTAAATTAGCACCCTTGACAGGGGCGTTTCTTTCAAAATATTGCAGAACATAATAAAACTGTATGCATGCCATGCTTATACATATATCTTGCGTTATTTTATTTGGGCTACAGTGACTTGAGAAAATCTACCTTGTGATAATCTGAAAATTGAACCGTGAAGGTTTCGGGAAGGGGATCGATGCTCTGTTTAAGATGGCAGCTACTGGCTGATGGCTTTGATGAAGAACCCTTGTTCTTCGGTTCTGTACTCCTACAGGAACAGAAGAAGAAACATTTATTAATTTCTTCACCTATCAGAACAGAGGAGATTAGAAGAACGTTACCTTGTTCTTCACTTATGCTGCTGCGTCCTCAACCTGTAAGAGGAAAAGAGGATGAAGAACTATTAGTTCTTCATGCAACCGAAACAAAGAGAAACTTATATGAACTGCTATTACGTTCATAAGGAAAAGAAAAAGAAGAAGAAGATATGTTCTTCACGTACCTGTGCGGTTCGATCGTCCAAATAGGTTTAGGGTTTGTTCGATCAAGATTATTTATAGGATTTTGGACGTCCTGTTAAGGTTAGTGTTCTAGTAAAAGTAATGTTTCTAATATAGAGTCCTTGCCCTATTAAATACTTACTGGATTAACATAATCCTTCCCTGGATAAGCTCCCGTGTCGAACGGAACTCGAATGGAATTAACGACTTAGGTCAGGTCGTCGATTCTTTAATTGACGACCTTGTGAAGGTCGTGTCTTAAGAAGCGCCTTGAGGAAGGGCGTTTCATGTTTCTAAAACACGCCCAAGATTGGGGCGTTTATTGGCTTACCGTCTTTGGCGTTGGAATTTGACGCCGTCAGGTGAGGGCGTCCTTTCTTTAGTTACGCCGTATATAGAGGCGTTTCTTTTTAAATTAACGCCTTACTAAGAGGTGTTATTTGTAATATGTTTTATTTCGTCCGGTTAGCCCCATTCTTATTATCTGTATTACTTCTGTAATATATATGTTTTAATTCATTTCAAATATTCATTTGTCAGGGTTGCTACAACAATGCATGACGCTGTACAGACTTCACTGATGCATGCTACAGTCCAATGTATGGACTTAGCTTCGTGCATGCTATAGTCCAATGTATGGACTTTGAATGTTGATGCATGAACAGTCCGTTGTACATACTTTCAATGTATAGACTTCCAGTGAGACGGACGATGTACACACTTAGCCAATGCAATGCAATGTATGGACTTCAACTAAGACGGACGATGTACACACTTAGCCAATGCAATGCAATGCAATGTATAGACTTCAACTAAGACGGACGATGTACACACTTAGCCAATGCAGTGTAATGTATGGACTTCAAACAAGACGGACGATTTACACACTTAGCCTGAACCACTGTATAGACTTTCATGAGACGCTCAATGAGACGCTCAATGTACACACTTCAAGTCCAATGTATAGACATTGCCTTAGACTCTAAATGAGACGGACGTTGTGCAGACTTTAGCCAATGCAATGTATAGACTTTGGGCTCGCCATGCAGTGTATAGACTTAGAGCACAAACGCCACGATGCAATGTATAGACATGCTAGTTATATGAGCTGCACTGTATAGACTCTGCTATGCATGAAGACGAGTGTATAAACTTGTGAATCTGGGGGGGGTGAGTCGACCCATCAAAGAAGGGGGTCGACCCATGATGCATGAATGTATAGACTTGTGTTCTAAGCGATGCACAAACACAACATAAGGCAGTGTATAGACTCTACGTGCAATGTGTGGACTTTGAGTGTGTGTGTAGTGTGTAAACCTGTGAAGTGCATAGAATACACATACAATCTGATAAGAACAATTTCATCAAAGCATAAACAGTTGCCAATCAATCAAAATAAGGTGTTGCCAATGAAGTAAAGCATATGTCAACATCATCAACACAGAGGAGTCACAACACCTCGAGATTCTAGGGTGCGGTACAGAGGTTCTCAGTTGCCAGCTCGCCGGGCCAAGTGTTCACTCGGCATGTGATATGCTTTACTACTTTAGACTGTACTTTCTGTTGGACTGGACTCTATTGTAGCAGTAGTTGTTTATTTATTTCTATTAATTGTTGAATTGTCCTGCTTTATTTTCCATTTCTTTGTGCCTTCACACTCCTTTTAGCCCTTCCGAGCCCTCCCGGCTCGTGGGCGGCAGTTCGAGTCTCGGGTTATCGGGTCTTTCCCGGTAATCGGATTCTGGGGTCGTTACAAGTGGCCCCTTGTGGGGCAATGGGATAGCTGAATTAGGATGGGATATCATGAAGGGGCTTGCTATAAGACCCTTGGAATGAGGTTTGAATCCTTTGCGGTGTGAATTGAGAGGTGAAGTGAGGGGTAGCCGGAACTTTCTCTCGGGAGGCCAAGGTGATCAGATATTCAGGAGCATATCGGGATAGAACATTGATCAGTTCTTGGTCCTCATGAGATGAGAGTGTGGGGGGTTTGAGACTAACTTGCTCTTGTTCACTATGTGAGGAAGCCAAATCCACATTGGCGGCTTTGTTAGGGGAGACCGAGAACATGCCTATAAAGGCACTAGGATGACTGTCCTCTATCTCAAATAGAGGATTCACTCGGACATCAGAATCACCTTGAGGAAGAAATTCTTCCTCGTAGCAGGGATTTGAAAACATGTGCTCTAGTAACAACCAATCTTACCCAATCTTAAGGTTTGAGTTTGAATTAAGCCAAATATAGGAGCATAGTGGTTTCTAACAACAAATAGGGTTATCACATCAATGTCCCAGAAGTTTAATTTCAGTTTAGCCTTTGATTTAAGCAAATTCTTTAACAATTCTCTCGAGATAAGCAAGAGATAATCTAGGGGTAAAGGCCTTCTCCGGGGAACCTAAGCAACCTCCTCGCTCAAACCCATAGGAATTCTAGCAGGACGTTGTTGGTACAACCCGCCCGGTGACCATGTGGGAACCCACAGTTCGCGAGGACTTATGGAAGTTCTCGAATGGAAAGGACCGATTACACCCGAGTGGAAATCCCTGGGTGAAGAGTTCGCTTCCAACGAGAGGGTTTTCCTAATAGTGTGATGCCGACTCTTCCTAATCCCAAACCCCAAGCTCAGACGTGTAGTGTAACTTTAAACAACAAGCAAATGATGAAAACACAACATAACATATGAAACTAGAACAGAACAAAAAACTAGACAGTAGGCGGCCAAAAGGCTAGCTGTCCAGGGGTCAGGCAGCCAGGACGATGGCCGTTTTTGGTGGTCTAGGCGGCCACTATGTTGGCCATTTACAAAGGTTAGGCAGCCAGGTGTTGGGCTATTTAGAGCATCAGGCGGCCAAGCCTCAGGCCGTTTACAGGGAGCAAGGCGGCCAGGTATTGGGCCGCCTACAGGTCCAGGCAACCAAGTGTTTGGTCATCTCCTACCTAAAATGCATCTAAGTTAAACAATAGAAATTAACAACAACGCAAACAAATATGCTAAAATCTCACTCAATTTTCTATAGCCTTGGACTTCGAGTATAGCGAACCTATAGTGAGCAGTAGCGGGTCCCACCATGATCGCTAGAGGGTTGTAGGCGTCGGGAAGTGGCCCGGGGGGCGTTACGTCGGCTTGCCTTGGTTCCTTGTGAGGATGAGGCAGGGTCGACCCCGACACTACAATGTAGTGGAGTGTAGAATTGAAGTGTGATCACCATGAAAGTTTTACCTGATTCTCACAGGAGATCGATCGCGCGATGTGTCTCAGGGCAGGAGTTTGCGGGGTCCCAACTTCTCCATTCTCGGTCGGCCAAGGATAGAGAGCCCTACAGTTCACTATACTGAAGTCCTGGAAATAGAAACAAGAACTTGAAAGAACAAAGATAACACCGATTAGAGCTAGGCTATGCAGTAGATGCTCAAAAGAAACTACAAAACACAGATAAATGGTGGTGACTTTACCTGGAGGGGTGTTGGGAAGGGGGGATGCATGAGGCTTTCGACCACCCCCTGTCCTTTTGTTTAATTTAGAAAACCTCTATGAATGGGGATTCTAACGGAGATTTCTAATATGCAAAAATGTAATAAATAGGAGATAGATATGCATAGTAGCAAAACAGAGGGAAGTAGAAGATGAAACCAAGAGGCGGCTACGTGACTGGCCGCCCAGTGTTCTAAACGGCCAAGATAATGGCCGCTTACTCACTGTACAACATAGGGAAGAAGACTTTTAGAACGAAGGAAACTCGCCAGAAGAAGCTTTCTACCATAGGGCTCCCTCCTGACTCCCTTCCTTCACTCTGTTCGATCTCTCCGGGGTGTCGGGGATCATCTCTCGCACATGACTCCTTCCTTCACTCAGGAGCACTCTCTCTTCGCTTATCCATTTCTCCTTCCGATCCTCCTTTCGTATCTCCCTCTCCTCGACTCTAGTACCTTCCACCCTTGTGCCTCAAAAACGTGGGCAACGAGGCGGGAGACGAGCTCCGAATGGGGCACTTTTGACGTGGAGAGAAAATGTGGATCGTGGGTTGACTGGCGGTTGTCAAGACCAAGAGGCGGCCAAATCTTTAGTCGTTCTTGGAGAGAAGGCGGCCAAGAGTCTAAACGTCTTCCAAACCTGGGCAGCCAAGACTCTGGCCACCCAACCAACCTGGGCGGCCATCGACTTGGCCGCGTAGCCCATGGGCCCCCTCTTGTACTTGATTTGATCCTGGGTCCAATAGGTCAACTTGACTGGACTTTAAACGTGAAAAATCAATCAATCTGGAAAGACAATAGCGTCACTTATATGACGGTGAAATTGAAGGTACAATAGCGTCACTTATATGACGGTGAAATTGAAGGTATGTGGGATATCCGAAATTAGACGTATACACCTGTGAGCTGGACCATTCATGAGTGGGCTTCAATTGGTGACGTTCTAGGACTGTAGGTGTAGCAACCCTAATAACTGAATAATTGAAATGAATTAAAACATATATATTACAGAAGTAATATATATATAAAAGGAATAGGGTTAATTGGACGAAATAAAACAAATTAAAAATAACGCCTCTTATTAAGGCGTTAATTTATAAAGAAACGCCTCTATCCATGGCGTGACTAAAGAAAGGACGCCCACACTTGCGGTCGTCAGTTCTCATGCGACCAAATGGGTAAGTAAAAGAAACGCCCCTATCTTGGGCGTGTTTTAAAACACGAAACGCCCTTTTTCAAGGCGCTTTTTAAGAAACGCCCTAAAGCAAGGCGTCAATTAAAGAATACACGCCCTGACCTAAGGCGTTAATTCAGTTCGTGAATCGTTCGAACCCAGAGCTTATCCAGGGAAGATCAACCTAATCTAGTAAGTGTCTATTAGAGTAAGGACTCTATTAGGGATATACTACCCTCAATCAAACCCTACTCTTGTTAGGACTTCAATATCCTATAAATAAGCCTGTTCGATCCAACCCTAAACCTATTTGATCATTCGCCTGCTACGGTAACGAACAGTGAGTTTTTTTTTTTCTGATAATCTTCTTCCATGATGCATGAAGAATATTGATTATTCTTCTTCTTCTTTTCTACAGTTTAAGAGGCTTGGACGTCGTGAAGAACAACAGTAAGTATTCTTCCTTCGCCTCCAACGACTAAGTACAAAGATGTTGATACCTTTGACGTGCCCGCTATAGGTTTTGCAATCGGGACTCATCTATAACCTTCAGAGTTCTTCTTCTACAATCGAAGCCAACATCTTCTTCCATCATCCAGTAGCCGTTGTCTTCAGGAGCGTAGCAAAGCATCATCTTCTAGTCAAAAACCCCTCACGATTGTCTTCGAATCAAAAGGTAGGATTTTCTCAAGTTATTGTAGCCCAAATAAGAATTAATGCAAGATATCTATACATACGTATATGAGCATGGCATGCATACTGTTTATAAGGTTTTATTACGTTTTCTGCAAAATTTTAAAAGAAACGCCCTTGATTAGGGCGCTAATTTAAAAGAAACGACCATGCTAGTGGTCGTCAATTTAATATTTGACGCCCTCTACGCAGGCGTTAATTTCATAAGAATCGCATGTGATTAATAATTGATCCTGTTTAAAAAATTACAATACATATGAAATATTGATTTTTAATATCTTGCATGACTCTGTGAATTCCTGTAAATTTTACTGCCATAACATGTCTCCTGTCTCTCGAAATATTATTTATTAAAATATCGTAAATTCCTTGAAATTCACGACTTGGACAAAGTCGTTTTCCATATTGTAACGCCCCAGAACAAGGCATGAATCTGAAAAGTAACGCCCCTTCCTAGGGCGTGTATCTGTTAAAATCCTGAAATTCACATATTCTGTAAAATGGAATTAGAAAGTAACGCCCCTTCCAAGGGCGCGTTTTTGATAAATTTCTGAGAATAATTATATCCTGTCGAATATGTAAATGATGAGACGCCTGCCTCTGCAGTCGTCAACTTTGAAGAAACGCCCCCAGGAAAGGCGTGTTTTTGATAAATTAATGAAATAATGGAAATTCTGTAAATTGGCAATATATGTAAACACCCTTCTGTTAGGCGTTAATTATTCAATACACGACTTTACTTAAGTCGTTATTTTACTGTAAACTGATTTTATCCTGATTCTATTACCGATGGTTTCATATTATACATATATATATATATATATATATATATATATATCGGCACTATTCTCCACTCCGTGAGTATAGTCCCACGTTTCATGTTGATTTATCGATCACACTTAACTCTCATTGACATACAAGCTCTCCATTGGACATTCCGTTCCTTTGGACTAGCGAGTTAGTCATAGAGACCTCCGTAAGACTCCTCGTAACCTTGGATTCCCTCAAGGCCGACTGAGCTGGTTGTACCCTAAAAACCCATTACACAGTTTTTGCCATGTCAATCTAAAGAAACATGGTATACCGGCCCTTATGATTATACAAAGAGTATATCATAAGAAATTCTTAATGGGATGATGATATCATGCCATATCATGTCGTTTCTATGATAAGAATGAGGGTATCTTGCTTGATCTTATGTTTTATGTGGACCTCAATTCTATATAAAGAATGTCCATATTGATTTGTCATGGTACCTAAGTTAAAGGAACCATATTCTACCTAGTTTTATCGAAATCGTGATTATACCGTTATGATCGCCATTCTATGTCCTTGTCATATTTTTGGACTCTATTCTGTCAAAGTTGTCATACGTGTCTACAAGCTTGATTATTGAAATTCTATATTGGCTATATAAACAAGAGTGGATGTCAAAACACATGATAAATGCCTGCGCATATAGGGCCCGATCTGGTCCTGGGAGGAGCACCCGAAAGTACTTGTGCCCATGGGAGTTAAAATGATAAGGTATCTGGCATTATACTGAGTACTTGACTTGCTTGATTGGACATTCCACACACATCTTGTACTTGACTCGTACTTGACATGAAATGAAATGCGTGGCCCGAAAAAGGGTAATTTACTTGCTTGATACATGATAGCCAAAGTTCTTGACATGACTTGTTAAATGTACTTGCTTGAATATTTCGAATAAACTTGTTATCTTGTTGAAAGTTCATGATAAGTTCATCTTATTTCCTTGATACTACATTCTATCTATCCTGTCGTTTTATGCGAGCATGCATAGCTTTATTGCATTCATGAAAATGTAATTACTTAAACCCCTTGCTAGTACTTGAGATATAATTTCCTACTGAGCGTTCGCTCATTCCGTTTGTCCCTTGTACTTTTCAGGTAAGTCCGACGACGATGGAAGTCAATCGGATGGGAATAGTCAAGAGTGAAAGTGATAGAGCTTCTACAAGTGTCGTCTAGTTGTTTCTATAGTTTTCTCGAGTCAACTATGTACTTTTCTTTTTATTAAACAGAGTATTAGATTTGTAATAGTCTATCCATTATGAAATAAAGGATTGAGTTATCTTGCTATTTTGCGCATCTCTGTCTTTGTGTCGAATACACGACCACTCTGATTGACATGATTGATATAGACACGTCGCGCATCTCCGGGTATCTTCCGCGCTCGGGGCGTGACAGTAGGCCAGTTGATAATGGGCTGTAGTGGGCCCAGAGAATTTCTCTCTCCATAATTATCTTTTTCAATGTCCAGTTAAGATTAATCATAGTTAATTGATGGATATTAACTGGAGATTACAATAATAATATATTTAATTTTTTTTTGATAAAAACAGTGATAGGCTTACTAATGTGTTGACCCGGAGTGGAAAGGTCATTGGGTCAAACTGTTTCCTTGTCGGGCTGTTTCATGAGTTCAAGGTTGAGGCGGCCATAGTTGGCGATGAAAACCCTAGACAGCGGCGTAGCCCTTTAAAACCTTCCCCAGCTCGCTGCGGCCGCCCCGTTCTCCTCGTACGGGAGAGAGATCAAAACCCTAATAACTTAAAACCCTAGCCAGCGGCGCAGCCCTTCAAAACCCTCCCAGCTCGCCGCAGCCACCCCGTCCTCCTGGTAAGAGAGAGAGAGAGAGAGAGAGAGAGAGAGACAGAGAGAGATGAGACCTCCGAGGGGTAGAGGCGGATTCGGCGGGGGGAGGGGTAGGGTAGGACGAGGCGGTGGTGGTGGGCGTGGGGGCGGGGGAGATGGCGGGCGCGGCGGCGGGAGAGGGCGCGGCGGGGGCCGGGGTGGTGGAGGGCGCGGCGGTGGGAGGGGCCGGGGAGGCCGTGGGGGGATGAAGGGTGGGAGCAAGGTCGTGGTGGAGCCTCACAGGCACGAGGGGGTCTTCGTGGCCAAGGGCAAGGAGGACGCCCTCTGCACCAAGAACATGGTCGTCGGGGAGGCCGTCTACGGAGAGAAGCGCGTTGCTGTTCAGGTGGAATCAAACAAACGTCTTCGTCTCCCCCAACTTTTTTTCTTTCTTTTAATATGTTTTACTTTTTCCTTTATAAATTTCATGTTGCATTCTGGGTTCATATGGGATTATCGGATGCTCTTGTTCTAAGAGCTTGTTCTTATGTTCAACTGAAAAAGGCCCTTAGATTTGAAAACCCCCTACTTCTCTCTCTCTCTCTCTCCCTCCCTCTCTCCCTCTCTCCCTTTCGGGGTTCACTTCATGGGAGTTCGTCGTTGTAACCCATGTCTTTTGCAAATTTGTCAGAACGAGGATGGGTCAAAGACCGAGTACCGAGTGTGGAACCCATTCCGCTCGAAGCTTGCAGCGGCCATTCTGGGCGGCGTGGACAATATCTGGATAGTATGTGCAGATGCCTTCTACTGTTACTTTGCTGTGCTTACCATCTTTAACGTCGCTTCCTTTATTGTGCTTACCTTTCCTAACATTGATGTGGCGTGTTCTTCTGGAGGACTTTGTCTTTCTTATCCCTCATTCTGGTTTGCTTTCTGCATAGGCCCCGGGATCTCGGGTCCTTTACCTTGGAGCGGCTTCGGGGACTACGGTATCCCACGTGTCTGACATTGTTGGACCAGTAAGACTTTTAGGCTATTGCTTATAGTAGTACTTCGTATTCTTTAGTGGTTGTTGAGATACCAAGTTGACGTCTGCGCCCCTCCTGCAGACGGGAGTTGTTTATGCGGTGGAATTTTCCCACAGAAGTGGCAGGGACTTGGTGAACATGGCGAAGAAACGAACCAACGTCATTCCTATCATCGAAGATGCAAGGCATCCTGCTAGGTACCGGATGTTGGTTAGCATGGTGGATGTTATCTTCTCTGATGTTGCGCAGCCAGATCAGGTATGATGTTGCTGGCTTGATAGTTAATTTACAATTTTGTATGTAAATGGTGCTTTAGCCCTTGCGAGCCTGCTTTTTGGGTCTATGCATTTTATTGAAAGCATTCCCTTTCGTGGCTGTACAAGCTTTTCGTGTGTTCCCGATTTACTGAGATGTTATTCCTTTTTGGGTCTATGCTTTCGTTTGGCCTCCAAACTTAAAATTTGTTGCCAGTGCTGCGATTAGGTTATTTGGTGCTTTTCTATGAGTGAAGGTGAGCGATGGGTGCATGGCTGTATTTAACTGGATTCTGAAGGTTTTCTAATTGGTGCAGCATTGCCCTGAAATTCTCCTGTTCAGTGGCACACATTCTTACATTGACTTTACAATATTGTTAATCTGATGCTATCAGAAAGTGACTCATTTTTTCTCTGAATACTATGTAATCATGAAATGACTCCGCCTAATGAAGCAGTGAATGCTCACTTGACAGGATTTCCAAAGTTTGAGTTTTATTATCTCAGTCCACATTATACAACGATGAACCACTTCTTTGATCCAATTTTTTGGACTACAATTTCCTCTGTTTTGTCATGATTCCTAGTTTGTCTCTCTTTTTGCTACTGGTGGTAATATTAGTTACTTGATTCCGCTCTTATGAGCATGCCAGAATTCTGATTGATTGCAGTGCTGGGGATTTATTTCCCACATTTGTTACCCCTTTTTTTCCCTGGTGTGCCATATCAGGCATGTGATGAATACTTGGATTCCCCCTTCAGGACATCATTGTGGATGATGCAAGTCCAAGGTTCTGATGCATTGCTTTTAGGTTTCCAGCTTGCATGTCATTCAAATTGCCATTCTCTTATGCTTATGATAGGATTTGGTTTTCTGGCAACGGTTTTGTGCATCCTCTTCTGTTGGCACATCTGCAAAGTTCATTGTGGCTTGTATTTAGATAGTCACCAATTTCTTCTTTACAGTTTAAATTGAGAAAATTTAGTATAATATTATCTAACTGATATTCTGCACCACTTACATCCATAATGCCTTGTTTACTTTTCTAGCTTGAAGTTCCATCCCTTGTTCTCATGATTCTCACAATTTTTTTTGCTGTTGAGTGAATAATAGGGGTGCCAATCAGGCCGGGCCCATTTTTCAAGGGATTGGACAATTTTTTATGCCTGGTTCTCTAATTTTTGCCCAGTGTGGAAATTTCATGTGCCGGGCGTTGGCTTTGTAAGGCCCGACCCAACTTGGCCTGGGGTTTTTAATTTGAATTATAAAATCCATACATGTAAAATCCATGTATTGTAAGTGAATTATATTTATGTATTCTATGAATTTTTTTCTAGGAAGAAACATAATCTCGTGAGAATATAGTTATAGATGCAGGTGAAATATATTTTTCTCTTGATATGCTTGTAGGTCTGAATGTGTTAAAACATATATAAGAGCAAATAAAATGCAATTTTTCCTTTACAGTCCAGGTGGGCTGGGCCTAGGTGGGCCTTTCCTCGTCCTGGGCTGGGCTGGGCTGGGCCTAACCGAGCCTTTCCCAGGCCAGTGCCAGGCCCAGGCTGAACATTTTTAAACCAGCTGGGCCCCGCCCATTGACATGCCTAGTGAATAATTAATTGCTCAAGTTTCATCTTATAAATGGGTGATGTGCTAGTCATAAATCTGATCAAAATTTGTTTCCACATTGTCTATATTTATATCTTGTTTCCGATAAAGCAAGAAGACTTATGCTTGACCTTCTCCCCCATGGCATTTATTCGAGTATTTGGCGGGAGAGGAATGATAATATCTTCTGGGGATGCACAACTTATGTTGAAAATATGCCACTTCAGGCTGTCTTTTATTTACCAGCGATATACATCTTACATATGTCTCTAGCTGACTGGAGGAGGGGCATCTCTTCAGGATAGTGTAGTTCTCTGAGGTCTTATTTTTTTCTCTTGTCTTCTCTGAGTGATGAGGAGCCTCTCCTCACCTCTTTCATGGTACTACTACTATTTTTCAATAAAATTGGTGGTACAATCCACATTTCTTTACAAAAAGGGTTTCTTTTGTTCCTTTTCTTGATCAAGCACATTACATGACATCGGGTTGGATGATGCAATTTCGATTTTTTTTGTGCGCTTGCTATAGTACATGGTTTTGTGCTATCCTCCAGTCTATTGATTATATCTTCACATTTGATTGAAATCCGTTCCTGTTTTACGTCTTGTTTCTTCTAAATGAAATCTTGCACATGATTAAGATAGAAGATTATAGTTTCAATAAGCTAATAGGGTGTTTGGGAACGTTTTTTTCTCTTTTCTCTCTCTTAAATTTAAAAATAGGACTACAGAACCCACTAACCACGTTTGGTAGTTACTTCCCTAATAATTTTTAGGGAAGAATCCTACTCCATTGAAATCTCTTTCCAAATAAAAACAACCCCGTAGCAATTTTTTTTTAAGGAAGCTCGTCGCACCTTCCTCTCGCGCACCACGTCGTCGTCCTTCTCACTCCTCTCCGCCGCACAGTTACGCCGGGCCCTCCCCGCCACACTGCATGCACCCCTCCCTCTCGTCTGCCGGCAGCCCTGCACCGCCCTCCGCCATCCCTCTCCTCTTCCGGCGCGTCTTCACCCTGCACCGCCCTCCCTCTCGTCTGCCGGCAGCCCTGCACCGCCCTCTGCCCTCCCTCTCCTCTGTCGGTGCCCCTGCACCGCCCTCCGCCCCCCTCTCCTCTGCCTTCAGCCCTGCACCGCCCTCCGCCGGCCGGCGGCCCTGCACCTCTGCCGGCGCCCCTGCACTGTCTTCCGCCCTCCCACTCACCCGTGCCCCCCGTCCCTCTGTACATATGTGGCCCGTTCATATGCATATATGAGAACATCAATTGTTATTTGAATTTTTTTGTTATCTGAATTGTTTTTATTTTATGTGGAGAACATAGACATATGAAATTATTAATAATTTTTAAATTCTGGAGAGTTGTCTGCCAAACAGATCTACACAAATTTTAAAAATTATGACGCTGTTGCCAAACAGGAAGTAAAGCACAAATATGATTTGATGCTATTACCTGTACTTCCTATGTTTATGTTGTTCCTCTTTTTCCCTTAATATTATTTACATCAAGCATATGATGATTACTTGGATTCCCCTTCAGGACATTACTATGGGTGATGCAATATCCAAGACTCTGATGCATTTAAACTTTTAGTGTATAAACTCTTGGTAGTTGGAAATGGTTAATTTTCTCCATGCCTTTTACATTGTAGATGAATTAAGATTTTCCTGCGAGATACTGCTTTTACAAATTTGTATGTTTTCTGCTTTCAAGTGTACATTGATATGAAAACATTATAGGAAGTGGCATTATGATGGGAAGTCTAAAGTCTCATTAGCATGTTGCACATCTTTTTTTTTTGTAAATTTCATTCTGATCTCATGTGGCTGAATTTTATTTCGAGATATGATTTTTTTCCAAGGAACTGTTACCGAATGATTGTTTGATTGTTTTAGATATTTTCTTTTTATCGTATTCCCTGTAGTACAATTATTTTTATAAGGTATTACTTTATTTTGACGTGTTCATTTATTGGACGTGCCACCTTCATGAAACAATAGCTATTTATGCAGTCAGAGGCGAGAGGTGAGCGGGGCGGCCAAGGGGTCGCCTTAGCCTCAAATGCATAGGTTATGGCCCTCGATATGCGCAGGTGTGCGCGTGCGCGCGTGTACTGTGTAATCTTATTTTAGAGCTATTTATAAGATGGCAAATGATACATAACCTCAAATCTTACCCTACACCCTGAAATACAGAATGGACCAAACTTGGCTAATTATCTGATGCCATCACTTTCGAACATTTTTTCCCCTTGTACAATCACTTATGGAATTTAAAAAGGTTTTTCGAGTCTGGTTGGACATTTGGCTAAGATTTAAGGTGTCATTCTTTTTTGCCTGGGCATCATGATCTGTTGTAGCATTTGGAATTATGGGTTGCTCATAGTTGTAGATGGGTATAATTGAAATGAATGTGGAGTTCTCACTTGAGGTATTACATTGTAGAAGTGATAGTCAGTGGAGACCAAACAGAAGATTGTGGTTGTGGGTTAATGTAATCATCAGACGAAAAGATTCTGTGATATAAAGTAATCATTAAGTTCACATAAGATGGCAGCATAGGGGTAATGTGGAGTTTCTCCTTTGGATATGAGGTATAATTTGTCACGAGTACATGCTACTTAAGATTGTTGAGATGGCAAGTGCGGCATAACTTGTGACATTATCATTTACCCTAGGATCATTGTTGACAAAACTCTACTCATTATCTGATGCCATCAGCTTTTAACATCTTATTCCTTGTATCCTTGGTTATCAGATTTAAGAGTTTTGATGAGCCTGATGGAACATTTGGCTAGTCAACATGTACGGATATTGTCTGGGTATTATGAAAGATCACTTATGAAATCTTGGATTGTGCATTGATCAGGTAGTGAACAGATGAACTTGAATCTGTTTGGAGGGACCATATTACAGGAAGGGAAGTGTATAGAGAGAGACTCGTAATGGGTAGAAATGAACCACACATTTTGTGGTGGTGGGTCAGTGTAATTTATCATATAAAATGACTGGGTGATGTAAAGAAAAAAGTGCTCTATTTAAGATTTATTTGTTTCATTAAGTTCACGGAGAAAGGGAAACCTGATAATGTATACTGTTAAATCCAGAAAAGGTGTAAATTTCTCTTTAGGTGTGTGGTCTAAATTTTGTTATGAGAAATATTTAAGAGGATTTAAAAAGATGTGGATGACCATTAAAAGAAAGTATATTTGAAAAAAAAATCATAAGTCCTTTGGAATTGTGGATTAGTTTTTTCCTAGCATGTATTTCTTCTTATTTCCTGGTTATCATATCAGATAATGCTTGCCTTCCCACTTTAGGTGGGATAATGGCTAACATCTGGTTATTTTCTCCCCTTCTTTACCAAGTGCTCGAGATATATTTTCCCTTGTTTATCTCACAAAAAATTATTCTTTCCCTGTGTGTATAGTTTGGTTATATTTCTTTTGCTTTAAATGAAGCTATGGTAGGTGGTTGACGATGTTACTTGATAAATGTAGCTTTGGCTTATGAGATGGATCTTCTTAAAGAGAATTAACATTCCACATACGTTTTAGATGAAAAGCTTTCTATTTTTCAGGATCTCTGAGCTGCATTGCAAATTTGCAATCTTTAGTGGCACGTACTTGCATCCCTTTTCCCTGCTAAATTCCATCCAGCTAGGAAAATATGATTTAATGGCTGTCATTGCAATTTCAATGTGAATTTTCTCTCTTTTTGATAGCTTAATATGTGACATTCAGTCTGTGATAATTCCTTGTTGACGTAATTCTGATTGTAAGTCTGTTATGTTCTTGGTTGGCTGTTTGTGTTGCTCCTCTTTTGGTTGCAACGTTCCTTGGCTGACAAAGCTGACACATTTAGTGCAGTATAAACATTTGTCATGAAGCTTTTCTAGACATACAAAAAATGCTGTGGATCAAGAATTTTAGAGCAACTGGGGTACCATCAAATGAGAACTTAGCGTCAAAACCAGAAGGGACAGTTAATTTTTGCTTTGGGAGTATTCTTGGTTCTAAAGTCTGCTGGATTTTGAACTTTGAAGTTCTTGTAGACATTCAAATGACAGTGGTTACGCCAAAAGCAACCAATCATCCCTCCCTTGTACTTTAGTTGTCCAGATACTGCAGTAACATTTCATAATTTGTTCATTCTTTGTTTTACTTGACTAATTAGTCAGTCTATTTCTCTGGATCCCCCCTTTGTGATGAAAGGCTACATCACCCACTTCATGTAGGTGTAGTTTTTCAAATGCACTGTAATTTACAAAAAGAAATTACTGTGAATTTATTCTTACTCTTAAAGTAATATAAACAAGTAAAAAGTCATTCAGCTTGCCCTGAGTTGGACATTGTGGCCTGAGGATGTGACCAAAACCTGCCCTTACTGTGGTGGACCTCCGAAGTTGCTTAAAACTGCTTCTGGGGTCAGAACAGGAAAATCGTTTGTGATGCTGGGTGGTGCATGGCGTATGTTTCCTCCAGCTTTGAAAAGAATAAACAATGTGAACAAAAATAAATTTGGACAGAGGAATTAGGTTTGTTTTTCCCCGTGTAACTATTGTTGGTCCTAAGGCTTTACATCAAAATATTTGTACGTGTTGTTACAGTTCTGCCTTGAATTGGGTGATTGTTCACTTTTGATCACTTTGGCTCATGCAAGGGAATCACTGAATCTAAGCGGTTCAACTTTCCGAGAAGTGTATAGTGTTGACCCCAACTTAGTGGGTTCCTAAATTGGGGTATCATTTTGAACAGTTTCTTGTCCGGCATGTTTTTTGAAAATACCCTTCACAAGTATTGCACGTGTTTCTTTCGCCATGTTGTTGAACTTAATAGTTGCATATACCATTTTTTTTATTCAGGTTTTGTATGTTTGTTTACCTTCACAGGCAAGGATATTGGCTCTGAATGCCTCGTACTTCTTGAAAAATGGTGGCCGCTTCGTGATATCTATCAAGGTATGATAAGGAACTGTAGACACCTTTCGAAATCAATGTCTTTGCCAGAAAAAAAAAGAGAAAAGCATCAGTTATCAAACCGGAGTGTTATTTGCAGTGCTGAATTTGGGTCTCTCTCTCTCTCTCTCTCTCTCTCTCTGTTTCCTTTTTTAATTCCTAGAATTACCTCTTTACCGTCCTCTCACGAGATGGGTTCTATTGTTTTTAGGCCAACTGCATAGACTCCACTGTGCCCGCGGAGGCAGTCTTTGCCCAGGAGGTGAAGAAGCTGCAAGCCGAGCAGTTCAAGCCTTCGGAGCAGGTCACTCTCGAGCCCTTCGAACGAGATCATGCCTGTGTTGTTGGCGGATACCGCATGCCGAAGAAGCAGAAGGCTGCAGCTGCATCTGCATCGTAGAAAGATCATATTTATATCCAAGTGGGTCCCATTTCCTCTACCATATAATTTGCAGGTGGCAGCTGGTTCCTTGTTATACGTACGCGGCTTTGTTTAATTCGACGTTCATCTGTTGTTGGCTGGATTTGTCATCGGCGCAAGCCAGCCACCCAGCCACAAAAGTCGCTTTATCTCAGAGAATGAGACTGCCCTTTAAACCCCCCCCCCTTTCTATGTCAGTGGGTTAAAAAAGACCTGGAACGTTATTGACTCAGTGATGTGTTATTTAACGCGATGGACTCTAGAGAATCGGTTTTTCAATGGGAAGCGTTCCTCTTTTTTTTTTTTTGTTTTTGTTTTTAAATTTTTTTTTGGGTGTGGGTGTGGGGCGTGTTCTCGTACAGGTCGCAGGGGATTTTGACGTCTTTTTTATCTGCATCGCTGGTTAAATCAGAGCAGTGCTACGATTGATGTGTGCGCCCGCGACCTGCTGCCCGGCTGCTGCAACCGTAATGTCTTTTATCTTTGTTACGTACCTTGATATTTATATGGGATTTTTGGCATATCGCAACTCTAGGAAATGGAGGCATAAAAGTCTCGTCAGTTGATCTTGTTATCCTTTTCAGGGATATTATAAATGCTGTCAAAATTGAAGTAAATCTAAAATGTTTACAAAATCTCTACTTACAATCCTAAAATAATGAAATAATGGTCATTGTTCTCTCCTTTTTTGTAAAGTTTCCAAACTGTCTATACTCTCTGGATGTTGTGTGAGGAGACACCCTTTGACCCTTGCCACAAAGGTAACAATCCCTTTGGTGATGACGGCCTTATTTATCCCTTGCGCACACTTTCATATAAGTCGGCCCCGTTTTTCCCATGTGATGTTGTAGGCCCCATTTTCGTCCTCAGTATTGCACAATTCCTCAATGCGAGAGTAAGACTCTCACTCACCCTCTCTCTCGAGTGAGACTAATAAGTGGTTGGAGGGTTTTCACCGGGGACATCCCCCCCTAGACCCTCTACATCTTATCGTCCATTCTTCGGAACCATTTTTCTACTTTTACAATATTAATTGTGAGTTTGCAAAAATTCTATAATGTTCAAAAAAATTGTGTAATTTGTTCACCCGAATTAGGGAATCATCTAACGAACACATCCGTTCTTTTTAGCTAACACAGTTTATGAATAAAATTGGATCTCAAAATCCCTCTTTCCAAAACCATCATCAGTCATTTTCCACTTTAATATTCTTCTAAAAACATGCTTACCAAGACCTCATCAGATAACAATTTTCAATGCACATTACATGTGCACTTTAATTAGTGAGACGTAAACTAAGAGGAGAGACATGCAACGGGAAAAGCGTCAAAATAGATATGCAGTAAATATTTTGCGTATAACAAGTAAGAAATCGTAGGCAGAGTCAACATTCATCAATGGTTGAGAAGAATATAGGACAAATTAATCAAACAATTGTTGATCGATTGTAAGTACCATCCAGTCTTTAATCTTTATCGCATGGTTCTATTATAGTCCGCCACCAGCAGATCAATATATATATATATATATATATATATATATATATATATATATATATATATATATATATATATATATATATATATGTATGTATTGCAGGTAAAATAAGAATGATGCCACCTAATTCTAAATCAAATGATTTAATATCTAATTTTCAATTCACGGTTAATTTCTTTCACTATTAGTTTGTGAATTAACATATGGTCATGAGGAGGGCGGATACGGCTCGGCCCATAACCGGCCCATCGCCAACCAGCCCAGGTCGACCTACGAATGACCAAGGCGCCCAAAAGCGCCCAACAGCCGCAGCCCATAAGGGAGGGACCCAATTCGACTTGATATCGGATTTTACAGCGCGTGAAAGGCTACGGTCCAAGCGCGATGGTCGCCGGAAGACCCTCCGACGACTAACCGTTACCCCCCCCCCCCCCCCCCCGATTGGCCCCGACCGCATAACGGACGAGCACGCCCAACGAGTGCCGTAAAGCTCGCCCAGAGACCTGCCCACGCCGCGGTGATCGCCCCTCAACGAGAAACTCCTGCCACAATCGTGGGAGATGTTACTCCACTACATACGCCCTTCCCTGTTGAGGGATAGGCGCCCCACACCAGGACAACCCCTTATAAGAGGGACCTCGACAGAGAAGACAAGGGACAGTGGATCATTCTACCAAATCGTGACATGAGAGAATAGAACTACTAGCCTTGTTACAGAAAGAGAGAAGTGACGACAGTCCACGCCCAGAGGGAGGATTCCTCCTGCACGACCTTACCACACAGTGCGCACTCTCCGAGTGTACACTGGGAGCGACGAGCACTCGTCTGGAGGATCTACACGGCTCCCCGATCCTCTACTGCAGCCTCTCTCTCATCCTATCGCCTGCTCTTCTCTACTCTTTATTATTCCGTTGCTAACTTAAGCATCGGAGGGTTGTCCCCTGGGATAACACCCGGGACTCCTTCTGACGCCCCTTTGCTTCTAGTACTTGCAGGCTTCCACGGGTGTGGGACGACTTCCCCATTCAATAAATAGAGAAGGTGGTACGTGGCATAGGAACCAGATTCCTATCTCTACACTTCTTGGCGCCGTCTGTGGGAACGCAGAGTGAAAAGCCATGGCACCCCGTGGAAGTCTCCGCAATGCCAGTAACCGGGGGCACAGTTCTCATCAGGGACCCAACTCTCACCGTGGGTCGCAAGAAGCTTCTTCTGCCCACCCGCGTCAGGAGGTCACTCCGAGCGACCTCGATGAGATCCGCCAACAGATCCAAGCACTGACGGGGCTCTGTCAGGAACTTCTGAACTGACCTGCTGACCCCCAGCACGTCCCGCCCGAACGACGGCAAGACGAGAGGATCCGGACTGGGGAGAATTCTCGCCAAGTGCGAGAAGCATCCCGTGCCTTCGTCACAAGGACCCTGCGATCGCGCAGCTCGCACGCGCCAAGGGTGCGTGGCCCGCTGCACTCTAATCCAGAGATGGATCGCCGGCTACAACGCATCGATGAAATGGAGAACAAGGTCCGATACATGGAGGACATCCTTCTAGCCGCCAAGAATCGTGGCCTCATCGATGACGACCGGGACTTCCATGCCCCCTTCTCTAAGGAGATCATGGAAGCCCCCATTCCGCCCAAGCTACAGCTGTCGTCCTTCACGTCATACGACGGCACCACCGACCCGGACGACCACATGCATAGCTTCGAGTGCCACCTGGTCTTCCACCGGGCCTCGGATGCGATGAAGTGCCTGGCGTTCATTACGACTCTTCGGAAGAACGCCCGGGCCTGGTTCGAGTCTCTACCGGCCGGGGCCATCTCCTCTGTTGTGTATGTGATTTTGATGCTTACAAAATGACTTTGTTGCTTGGCCTTGTGCTTGACTGGTTATTCATGTCTTCATGTGAAATGTTGTTAATGTGATATCATCATGTGGATGCATTTGTGACTTTATAAGGCTCATATGTGGTTTGATGTTAACACATTGCATATACATTGTATATACACTTGGTGAGATTGCTTTGTATTCAATGAGAAAACTTTTGTGGAAAACATGTTTGGATAAATGTTGGATTGATGAGATTTGATGATGATCAAATGCAATGTGACTCAATATTATTTTGCGTGGCTTTGCTCCTTACTCTTTAAATTCCAAATTTATTCTATCATGCAATGGTGAATCATATTTGGAACTTCATGACTCTGTGTATGGACGATTCAACCAATAAACAAGATGTTGAGGATCAATGGTGAATTCAGGCAAACTGATGAGGTAAATACTGATATGTTTTTGTTATGTAATATATCTCATCTTTTTCTTCTTGAATGAGCAATGGAAACAATCTTGGATAAGATCCCACTTGATTATACTTTCACAAGTCATCATGAATCTATTAAAGAAAGTGAATTGTAATGGGTTGATTTGTAAGCTCTATATTGAAGCAAACTGACTCGTACTTGGTGATTTGCAGGCTGAAAGAACTCCTCACAACCCTTTTCAATCATGCCATACAATGGTGGAGTTTATTCTCTTTATTTTCAGCAAATTGGGTCATTGGGCATTCTGGCAGAGCAAGAGTCGACACCTGGTGTCGACATCTTGCTCCTGGACTCTTTTCCAGGAACAAGTCCAGGAGGTGTCGACACCAGGTGTCGACACCTACCTGGAACTGGTTCTGGCAGCAAGCCAAAACACTAGGTGTCGACACCTGGTGTCGACACCTAGTGTCCAGATCTTCTGTTTTGGGTTTTTGTGAACTGGAATGCACAAGGTGTCGACACCAGGTGTCGACACCTATGCAGAGCCATGAAAGATGACTTTCGTGCCCACGCACCGAAAGTCCATCAAACCCAATCAAACAACCTTCAAATCACTCCCTAATTTATGGATCTGGTCCCTAAGCTGTCTCTTGACCGTCCCAAACTCATATATACTTCTTATTGGGTCAAAAACCTAGATGGTGAAGGGAGATCTGAAATATTTTCTCTTATTCTAACCCTTGTGAGTGCAAGGACCCTGCTGCAGTTCCAGGGCTTCTTCCATAACGTTTTGGGCGTGAAAGTGAAAGGAAGAAGTCTCCTTCCAAGTCTCCAAATGACCATCTACTGGAAACTGCGTGGAAAATCAAGATACAACCATTGTGCTTGTAAGAATTGATCATCTTTCTTCAAGAACGGTTTTCATACTGCAGAAGCATTCAAATACGTTTAAAGGAGAGACAGGGGGGAGCTCTAATCACTGCAAAATCTTCCTCATTCTGATTTCTCAAAATCTTTGTTGATAGAGCTTGAAAATCTGCTTTAAGATATTTTTGGAGGACTTTATATGTCTTTTGTCCACTCTCTCTTACACATATATATGAGCTGCGATTTTTATGATACAACAATTCTAATGCTCATATATTCTTTCATATAGGTGAAGAAAAGAGGGAAAACGTGGTGGAGCTCTTGCAAGGAGGATATGATCTACCACCGTGAGGATCTGAAGCTCGTGGAAGAAGGAAAAGAGGAGCGGCACGAGGAGAGGAAGAATATGATGTCAAAATCATGATCATCCGTCAACGAGCCTAGAAGAACCAGATTTTGTTGAAGAAGGGGGAGCTCTATCTTTGATGCATCTTTCTAGTTTCCATCTATAGAATTTGTTTTAGGAGGTCATATCATATATTTGTCTTTGTTTCATATACTTTTGAGAGAATACTTTGTGTGGGTGTTCGGAGAAAGGGTTCTCCGAGTGTGTGTGTTGACGTGTGTGCGTCGATTTATGCGGAGCATATCCGCGTGTGTGCTTGGACGTATTTTGGGGTGTGTTCCTCGTGTGTGGTTGGGAGTTTACTCCCGTGTGGTTGTGTAGACATCGCCCTACATGTGTGTGTTGGAGCCTAGCTCCGTGTGTGTGTGGGGATTTATCCCCGGGCTATTTTTACAGTAGTGAAGCCTCACCGGTTTGGTGAGGGGTGGACGTAGGGAGCCCATCGTGGTCCCGAATCACCTTAAAAATTCCCGTGTCTTGTGGTTTGATTTTTGTGATTGTGTGATTCACTATCTTATCTGTTTATGCAATCGTGTGAGCTCGGTCAGATTGAGTGAATTAAGTTTAAATATGTTTAGATTAAATTCTTTAATCTTATCAATCTTGTTAATTCCGCTGTGTGCTAGTTTATATTTTTAATTGGACATAGTTTTTACTAGAAGGATCTATTCACCCCCCCTCTAGATCCGCGTTCCTACACTACGGGACCCAACAATTGGTATCAGAGCGAGGCTCTATTGTCCCTAGATCTTGCGATCTACAGAGTGATCCCAGTGCATTCTACAATCATGAATTTTTCTACTGAACATATCTCAATGAATTATTTGCCAATCTTTACTGGTTCGGAATTTAATTCATGGCTAGGCAAGCTGTGTGTGATGATCAATTCTATTAATCCTAGTCTTTGGAAATTGATTCATCATGGTCCACACATATTACCTCTAGATGAGACCAAGTGGTCTAATCAGGATAAAATGATGCATCATGATAATATTACTGCTTTTAGTTTATTGAAAGCTTCTGTAAGTACTAACAAGTTTCCATTTGTATCTTCGTGTAGGACGGCAAATGAGCTTATGGACCAATTGATCAAAGCTCAAGAGAAGGAAAGACAAGAATGTCTCATGACCGATGATGTTGATCAACAAAGCAACAAAAATGTAGAAGAGGTAAATTTTGATTCTGAAGAATTTACTCTTGATGATCTTGTTGATGCTAATGATGAGTTGGAAAAATAATATAAGAAAATCAAGTTAGAAAATAGAAAATTGAAAAAGAAATCAGAAAACATGCACCATGAAAATGGATCTTGTGATAAATGTTCTGAGCTTGATAACTTGAATGAACTTTTAGAGCATGATGTTAAATGTCATAAAGAAACCATTGCTTGTTTGAGAATGAAAATGTTGCCCTCAAGAACAAAATCGATCAATTGTAGAAAACTGAAAAAGATCTAAGAAATAAAATGGAATCAAACTCTATTGATGAGGATATTTGCAATGAATTGATTATGAATGATAAACTTACAAATGAAAATGAACAACTTAAAAAGGAAAACAGTGCTACATTGATTCAGATATCTCTAGTTGAAGGCAGCATGAAGTATCATGAAAAAAAAACGCTCTATTAAAATCTGAAAATGAAAAACTGAAACTTCTAAATACAACCATGTCTAAAAAATTACTTACTTTTGAAAAAGGGAAAAATTTGGTTGTTGATGATTGTGAAGAGATGCATGTGTTAGAATAAAAGATGAAAAGTTACAAAACCATCAATGCCCAATTGAATGAAAAAGTCATTTCTTGTGATAATGAGATCATTTCTTATGAATTACATATTTCATCACTTGAAAAAGAAATTCTTGATCTGAATGCTTCTTTGTCTAAGTTTGTGAATGGGGAAGAGAATCTGAATAAGATTTTGGGGACCAAGGTGAATTTTCAAAGAGAAGGTCTTGGGTATGAACCCACAAAAAAGAAAATCTTTGGGCTAAAGACTCAAACATCTTTTGTGCATGCTTCATGTTTCTCAAATATGTCAAATGCTTCTTGTGTTAAGAAATCAAATCCCAAGGCTCAGGCTCAACCTAGGAGCAATATGATTCATACTCACAAAAGTCACAAAAACGATGCTCCAAAATCAACAAATGTCAATTGTCATTATTGTGGTAAGCATGTCATTTGATGAATGATTGTTTCATTATGAAATCGGATGATTTGAAAGCATACAAAAATGAACTTGTTTCCAAAAGAAAAAGGGTTGTTTGTTTTAAATATGAAAAACTAGGACACCGTGTGTCACAATGTTGGCAAGCAAATGAAAGAAAGAATTTTAAAGTCAAAAACAATTATACCTTCGTCAACCCACATAAATTTCATGCTCATCCTGTTGTGAAGAAGAGAAATTTCCATGCTTATAATAATAACATTTATGCTAAATCACATAAATTTGATTATCATGTTTATAAGAATTTTGTAAAGTCTTCAATATGTTGTCATTATTGTGGAAAGTTTGGGTATACTATGCATGGTTGTGATTTAATGAACTTTGATGATATATTTGTCCAGAGAATGTGGAAGGCACCCATTAGAGGTGCAACTAACCATTCGAGACCCAAGAAGGTTTGGGTACCCAAAACTATTGAATGCGAACTCTTGTTGCAGGATTGCCTTGAGGCCAAGAGGAAGGCTTTAAGTTGACTTGGCCAGTTCTGGTGTGATGCCTTGGTGAACATGGGCTTGTCCCTGAGTTGATAATGATTTCCTTGAAGAGGCAGTCTTTTGTGTTTCATGTATATCAACCTATGCTACACATTGACAGACCTTGGTTGTTCATGTGTTTAGACTTGTGCTTTATATGCATAGACTTGACTCTTTATTTTATTGGACTAAACTTAAAATTTCTGAACTGAACTTTGAACTCATGTCAGCTTGAGTGAATCACTTGTATTGATAGCTGCAACTCATCATACATACTTGAAGCTCATAGGAGATTGTTTTGTGGAAGAAAAGCACTTAAATTGGCTTTCTCATTTGTATTGAATTGAGATTGATATGAAATTGAGTTTATGATGTTGCAAGTTGAGAGAGAGAGAGTCTTATGTGATAAAAAGTCTTAAAGTTAGTTTCTTCATATGCCAGAGTCTTATGTGATGAAAAGCCTTGAAGTTAGTTTCTTCATATGCATTGGCTTAATATTGACATGAATTGAGCTCTTTACAGTGCAGGTTTGATAATGACCATCAACCCTTAAAATCATGGTAAGAATTCAATGTTTGAATGTATCTCCATGTGCCTAGATTGAGTCTAATTCATGTATGGCTTTTCTGAGCTCAAATTAACTCTCTTAGGCAGTTTTGCATGTTTCCTCAGTCGGTGTCGACACCAGGTGTCAACACCTGGTCTGGCAGATCCGGAACAGGTCTGAGTATTGGGTTTCGTAATACCCATCTTGAGGTCCGATTGGTTTGAGCTTTTACCCCATTACCCTTAGGATTTCTCTTCATATTCTAAAGGAGTTTTGTAAGGGTTTTGGCATGGGGTTCTTGATCTTGTCATCTCCTTTATGTGCTGCCTTATATGAAATGCGAATTTGGGGTTTCAATGGAATTCCTTTGGCTAATATCGTTCTATTTCTTGCAGGAGAGAAAGAAAGGAGCTCAAGAGGATTTCAACGCCAGTTTTAATCTATCTCCATTAAGATTTGGAGCATGTTGATGAAGAAGACAGCAAGGGGAATAAAGCGAAGAACTTGAGGATGTCAATAAAGGTAACTCAAGGCAAAGGTGAGAAAATAAAGCATTTGGTTGAAGTTCTTTGGTCTTCATGTTAGTGCCATGTCTTGACAGATAGTGATTTTGAAATCTTGAATACCCTATGGTTGCTTTTGACTATGCGGAAAATGAATGCTTGGATGTAAAGAATTGAAAAATCCAAGAAGTATATATGAGAGTGTAGCCATTGAATGCCTTTTACAAGTGAAATTACTTGTGTATGTGTGAAACCATCTGAAATTTCTGGTATATCAAAATGTGTTGCCGGAATGGTAGGTTAGACCTATCAGAAAGGCATCACTTTGCGAGAGCTGGGCCTTCGGACCAAAATCTCCGCCTCGTACTAGAATTCGAAAAATTGAATGGTTGGTTCTAGATGAATTTTAAACTGTCATTCAATGCTCATGTGGTTGCTAAACCCCCGATGTCATATGGGAGTGCATTGTGTTTTTCTAATCATCATTTCAATGACTACATGGTATATAAAATGGTGCCATGTGGAAGGGCAGGTCAAGCCTGTCTGAAAGCTATCACCATACGTGAGAATGTGCCTCCGCCCGGTACCATGAATCACCTATGCATAATGCATCAAACTTAAATGAATTTTCTGAAATCATGCATTGATTAAGGGGGAGCCTTGCAAGCTAAAAATTTTGAGATTGATATATTTCCATTCTCTCAGCATGATGATGTTATTTTGTGGCTGAACATTTTGAGGACTGAATTTGATGAATGTTCCATGGTCTTTACCAATGTGCTACTCATCCTTTTGGATAAAAGAAAAAACATTTTCAAGAAAAAGTTCACATGTGATGATTTTGATGCCTTGAATGAATTTTCTGAATTCTCTTTTCAAGATAAAATTATGTTCTCACATTAAAAAAAATTCTGCATGTCATGCATTAGATGCATATAGAGTTGTCATGTGCATCTGAAATCGTGCACCACATTGCATATTTGCATATCATTCTCTGCATATCATTCACATAGTACTTTTGGAAGATGAAGCTCATCGTGTGTCTTGTTGCATCCTTGACATTTTCAGCATACATTTAGTGCATATTTTGAAATGCATCATTTTGAACATTTCATTTTACATTGCATATTGCATATACTCCCATTGTGTGCTTGCATGTTATTATATGCTATTCAACCCCTTCCTTGAAACTTCTAAGACCGTATACTCCATTGTTAAATAATGTTGCATCTGAGTCTTAACAAGTGTGCTTCATGTCAAATTCTCAAGGGGAGCATTTCATGCTTATTGCATTTACATAGGGGGAGCTACACTAACTTATTTTGAGTTAAATTTTCTTCATACATGTTAAATCAAATTCACACACCTCATGCACTATAATGTGAAATTGGGTGTTATTCATAAGGATATAAGAATTTTATTTCAACACTCTAAAGTAATTCAACTTGCTGCACGAATGATAAAGAGACAGTTGAGGAAAAAGTTGCCTGCCTCCGCATACCAAAAAAATGGATGAAATGAAAGGCAGAGCAATGCTTAGTTTCATTGAGTAAATTGGGCACATGTCATCTGAGACGTGATGTGGTTCATTTCTGAAAAGTGCTGACTAAAGTACCTCTGTTCAAAATGAGGTGAAATAGTTCAGTATTCTGAGTAACCGGGGATTCTGGCATGAGCTCCATGTGTCTTCTCGCGTAAAAAGAAATTATTTGAACCTGATCATTCTTAGAAAAATTCAGATTGTCAGTGTGAAAAATTCTGATGATATGTTTCATTGAGGCAGAGCGAAGCCTCCAATACGCTGTTCTCTAGATTGAAATGCAGTTTGTGCAATTACTATTGTGTTTACTTGAAAATCTGGCTATCTATATGGCTAGAATTCATTCTCATGTTACTCACTTACACATGGTAATTTGATTTGATATGTATTCTGAAAATTTGATTAACTGCATGACCTGCTGTACGACTTCTCCTATCTATCTGCACACTCCTCTAGGTGTAATCATGAGCACTCTGATCTTACAGACTCACCTGTATTTTTCGTACACCTATTCCTTCACTCTAAATAAAATATGGGAGCTATATTGCATGTATATATATCTATGTGCTTGGAGATCAATCATACTGGATCATCTTACTTGCATTCTGCATGTCTATATTGTCCACATTTACATTTCATAGTTGTGCAATTAGTTCATGCATATTGTGTATCATGGTTCTCTTTGTCACCCCATTATCCGTCGGTTTTTATCAATAAAAAAAAATTGCTATCATCATGGATTCCCAATCATGATCCCCATTTCTGATTATGTCAAAGGGGGAGAGAGAGCATTATCGCATAACATTTTGTCATCATCAAAATGGGGGAGATTGTTGTGTATGTGATTTTGATGCTTATAAAATGACTTTGTTGCTTGGCCTTGTGCTTGACTGGTTATTCATGTCTTCATGTGAAATGTTGTTATTGGGATATCATCATGTGGATGCATTTGTGACTCTATAAGGCTCATACGTGGTTTGATGTTAACACATTGCATATACATTGCATATACACTTGGTGAGATTACTTTGTATTCAATGAGAAAGCTTTTGTGGAAAATATGTTTGGATAAATGTTGGATTGATGAGATTTGATGATGATCAAATGCAATGTGACTCAATATTGTTTTGCGTGGCTTTGCTCCTTACTCTTTAAATTCCAAATTTATTCTATCATGCAATGGTGAATCATATTTGGAACTTCATGACTCTGTGTATGGACGATTCAACCAATAAACAAGATGTTGAGGATCAATGGTGAATTCAGGTAAACTGATGAGGTAAATACTGATATGTTTTTGTTATGTAATATATCTCATCTTTTTCTTCTTGAATGAGAATGGAAACTGAAGAGGCGTGATCTCGCGCGGGACCTGAGCGGGCGGAGGATCACCGAATTGTGAACTGCAGGAAAGGGAAACGGATCAGGGGGCCCAGGGATGAGTCCCTAGGGAAAACCCTCCGATGCTTAAATCAGTAGAGCTATGGTGGGAGCAATAAAAGGGGGGAAGTAGCTTCTGCACGAGATCCCTCTCCACCGGAAGGGTGAAGTGGTTCCTGCTCAGGAGTTTTGAGCGTCTAGCTGCTCTTACCTTTCACCGGAGGGTATCCTTCATTTAAATAGTGCACCATCTTCAGGAGTCCTGTAAGTCGAGGGGTATCAGGCGGGAGTTATGTCCTCATCAGGGGATCGTTACGTCCTCATCGTGGGCTCTTCATGACCTTGGGAGATCGTGGCGCCCTTATCCCGCTGATCTCCTGCTCATAAAGGACTGCCAACGACTGCATGGATAAGCGTTTGTCAGTTGATCCAAGCATGAGAAGCGCCAGCCCTACCCGGGCGATGGGCATAGCTCGGACGTAGTCAGACCGGAGTGGGCGCGTAGCGCCTGCCCTTATCTCGGTGGGGAGATGGCTCGGGCGTGGGTCTTCCTCCGTTCTGTCGTTCGGGCCTTTCGAGCCTTAGGGCCATCGAGGAAGGATGGGTCCCCGAGTGATCTTTATTGGGCCTTTCTGCCGAAGTGGGCCCTAGAGGGCTGTCACTTGGATGAGTTGAGCCTCGTTCGGTCCGGATGGGCCTAGTTCGGCTGCTCTTAATTGGGCTACAGAAATCCCCCTCTCCACTTGTCCCCCTCCTACTCCCGAGCTTAAATAGGCTCGGTAGAGTAGTTCATTTAGGGTTTAGGACCAGCGTGACTCGGGTGGGTGGAGATCTGGCGGTGCTATGAAGCCACGTGTCGTGGTCACCTGGGCTCGTAATAATTGCAATCCTGACGAATTTGAAATGAAGGGCCTCCCTTTTCTCGGAGGTCGGAACGACGCGCCGCCTTCCGCGAGGGTTTAAAGGCGTTGGGCGCTTGTTGTCATTCCAGTCTCCCTTCGTTTCTTTAGGGTTTTCGGCTCTCCTTCGTTCTCATTTTCGGGGCTCCTCGATGTGCCGTGAGGACACGACGGAGGAGCAGAAGCTAGCGGCGGCGTTTGAGGAGTTGGCGGAGATAACCGCGGAGGCGTTCCGGCAGCTTCCTCCTCCCCCGGAATCTTCGAGGTCTCGAGAGAGTTCTTCTTCAAGTTCTTCCTCGAAATCCATGACGGGCCAGCCTTCGGGTGCCAGGAGTGGGGTGACGAGCCGGTGGTGAGAGCGCCGGTCCCGAATTGCAGCGAGTTGGGGGAAGCCGACCTGAAGAGGCTAGAGCATCAGTTTCGCTTGCCTCACAAGTATAGCTTCGCCCCGGGTGCTCCGCCCGAGACAAGTTTGGATTCTCGTACTGGCCATATCTGTACCTTCCTTCTGACATGGAAGGGCAGATTCCGCCTTCCCTTTGAGCCCTTCGTCCTCACGCTCCTCTGTTTTTTCCAATTGGCGCCCATCCAGCTGGTAGCCAACTCATATCTCCTCCTTTCTGCCTTTCACATTCTCTGCCGCCAATGTGGGATTCCCCCTTCCTTGGACCTCTTCCATTATTTCTTTGAATTGAAGGCACATCCGTCGGCCGGGAAGGGTTTCTACTTTATCCATGCGATGAGGAACATGAGTTGCATCTCCTTGGCGGCGAAGGATTCTTCACACAAGGGGTGGAAGACCCAATTCTTCTGGGTGGGGATAAACTCGGTGGAGGAGACCTGGAGGTGCCAAGTAATGCCCAATTTCCACCCGAATATCCCTCCAAGATAGGACGAGTTCCCTCCTCATGTGGAGGAGTATGCTGCCACCCTGTTGAGGAATCGCCAGTCCACCGAGGAACTGGTGACGCCGGAGAACATAGAGCGGTGTCTTCTTACGCGGCTACATCCGTCGGGCTCAGGTGCCACCACTTAGACCCTCCTTCGAACGTGGGGGTCATTTTTCTTTTCCTGATCACGCCTTCTTCTTTGTGCAGACACCAGGCGGGAACCTCTGAAGGAGGCCACTGAGGTGGTCGATCTTTGTGATGACTCGGCTGCCGAGGAACCGAGCGTTCTTGAGGGTCGCCCCCAAGCTCGAGATAAGGGCAAAGGGGTTGCCTCAGGGGGGACTTCCCGGCCGCGTGGAGCGAAGCGCAAGGACCCCATCGAGGACATGTTGCGGGACGCCGTGATGGCCAAGAAGCGGGCCAGGAAGGCTGGGACCGTCCCCGCTGCTGGAGGCGATTCTGGCCCGGCGGCGCTCCCCTCTCCCGAGCGAGATAGGGCCGACCCTACCGAGTCAGCTCTCCCATCCGCCGAGCAAGAGGGGGCCGAGGGGGCCAGGAGCGCTCCGGGGGGTGATGGTGCTGGACCGGCTCTCCCCTCGGTGGGGACAGAGGGGGCCGAAGTTGAAGAAGCCGAGGCAGGAGCCGGGGCGTCGGTCGGTACCTCGGGCGGTGGCACGCGGGCCGGGTCGGTCTCGGTCGGGGGTTCGCTTGCGGAGGCATCGCAGCCCCAACCGACCGTGGTGCGTGGAGCGGCTGAGTCCACAGCTCGATCCGGGCCATCCGGCGGGGCGTCAAACACGGACAGGGTCCCCATGCCGGTGGCTCTGGAAAGGCTCGGCGTCTCGAGCACTTTATATCAGGTTTGTCGCGGCGTAGCCGCGAGGGTGAAAGGGGGAGACAGGCGTCACTCCCCGCCTAGGGTCCTCGACATAATTATGGAGGGCAGTCTTCTCATGGCCCAGATGGGGGCTACGATGGCGGAGACCGACGCTCGGTTGGAGTCAGAGCGATCGAAGCTTGCTTGGACCCTCAGAGGGTGCGAAAGGAAGCTGACCCGACTCACTAAGGAGAATGAGGGGCTCCGGCGGGAGTTCTCCACCATCAGGGAGTTGTCGTGAACGAGCCGGCTGGAGGTCCGAACACTGACCGAGCAGCTAACCAAGGCCCGGGAGTCACTCGAGAGGAAGAGTAGACTCCTTGATGAGGAGCGCCTTCTTCGTGTCGAGCTGGATGGCCGTTGGGAAGCCGAAAGTGCCGAGCAGGTGGATCGGGCGGAGGCAGCGGAGCGCCTTCGGTTGGAGGCCGAAGGCACCTGAGCTAAGGCGGAGAAGCGATCGGCTGAGGCTAAGGAGTGGGTGGCCGGGGCCGAGCGGGAGTTGACCAAGGCGGAGAAGCGATTGGAGGAGGCTGAGGAGCGGGCAGCCGCGGCTGAGCAGAGATTAGCCGAGGCGGAGCGGGAGAAGACCGAGCTCATTGGTAGGGTGGGACTGGTCAGGGCGGAGGCGATCGAGCAGTACAGACTCTCAGAGACCTACCGGGTCGACCTGAAGGAAGCCGCCCTTCCCTACTACGAGTCAGCACTTCGCCGAGGCATCCGCAAGGGGTTCAAGCAGGGTTATCACCGGGCGGTAACTTATGCTGGGGAACAGGATTCCGGGATCGACTTCCCTTCTGGCCAACGTTATGACTCGGACTTGTCATCTTCTGGCTCATCTGCATCGGGCGAGGGAGATCTGGAGGGCTCTTCTCCTGAGGGGTCGCCAACTCTCGCCACCGAGGTAGTTCCCACCCAGGCGGGGTCAGTGCCAGGGTCGGCCGTCACCGAGGGTACCAGGGGTAGACCACCCGTGCCTCTCATCTCGGAGCTTCAAGAGGGGCCGGAGGCCTGATGTGTCGTCCTGTTTTGCCTACTTTCTTTGTTTGTCTCTTTCTTTTTTCAAAAAAGGACTTCCTCTTTTTGTAAAGCAATAAACTTGTTTCTTGCCGTCCTTGCCGTGATTTGATCAGCGTATCTGTAGCAGTTGGAAAGGATCGATACTTTCTGCGCGGGTTTCGCGTGATGGTTGGGTGATCCCCTGACAAGGTGACCTTCCGTTTTCTCATGCTTTGAATGCCTGGCCGCTTCGTGCATCCCGCCGGGGCGGAAGATGAGAAGTTTGAGGTGACCGTTCATAGGGGGGAATTCCTTTGACGTGTTTTCGAGGAGAGAATCATTTAAGGCGAGTAGCCTCCCTTTGCCTATAAAAGGACTGAAGGGCGTCTCTTCCTCTCCACCGCTTAGGGTTTTCTCTGATAGTCCTTCCTCACTCATTCTTCACGTAGCATTGTGCCGTTGCATCCAGAGCATGGAGGACGTTCCAGATGAGGAGGCTGTCGACGACGGTGGGCATGGAGTTCCTGCTGCTTCGGACTTGAAAAGGAGTCGACGGCCGGCGGGCAGACTTGAAAAGGAGTCGACGCGCGGAGGCACGCCATCTTCCCTTTATCAGTTCTGGTGAGGTTTGCAGGGGGGCGAGATGTAGGGTGGATGGGGGCATTAGACATGCCTACCGCCCGTCCCTTCCTGCTCGCTTCACGGAAGGGAGGAGGAAGCCAACTAGGCTCCATCCCTTTCGGGCCTTCCCCTGCCTCCTCATCCAGCTCTGCTGGTTTCTTTTTCTTTCTGGCAGCCTCTTTTTCCCTCTTCTGCTCTTCCTTTCTTTCACTCTTCGGAGGGTGCCCGCACTCTCTTTCTTCCAAGGAGTTGGCGGTTTGGTGGGGAAAATGCTTTCATATGCATTCCCTCTCCTCCTTCTCTTCCAACTTCAATTTGGAAGGTAGCCTTCTCTTTCTTAATCCCTCTGTCACCTTTGTCTCGAGCTACCCGAGCCAACGGGGTCAACTATCCTTTATCTGAGCCAGTTTCTACACGAGGCAGAGTCAGTGGCTGGACGCAGGAAGGTCATCCGAGTCAGCCGAGCGGTGGGCTCATATGATGGCGGCAGATGTATTTTCTTCTTTTTTTGACATGTATTCTCTTGGCTTCGGCCTTCCTGATGTATAAGCGAGTTGTGTGAATAAAGGAAGGGAAATTTGTTTTATTCTATGCTGCTTACACAGTGTTTGGTATTCAGAAATAGAACTTGCGTAGCGTAGTTGTGTTCCAGGTCTGAGGGATGGGTTCTCCTTCCATCGTAGATAACCGGTAAGCTCCCTTCTCGAGCGTCTCGACCACTCGGTAGGGGCCTTCCCAGTTAGGGGATAGCTTACCCACCGCCTCAAGTGGTCGAGAGGCTTCGGCTTTTCTGAGGATGAAGTCTCCCGGCTGAAAGTGTTTGTCTCGGACTTTGGCGTTGTAGTATCGAGTGAGGCGGCGCTAGTATTCCGTTGCTCGGATGCTGGCAATCTCTTGGATTTCATCTGCTAGGTCGAGGTTTTCGAGCAATTTATGCTCGTTTGCCTCGGGCGAAAAGCAGACGACTCGGAGGGAGGGATTAGCGATCTCCAACGGAATGACGGCCTCGGTGCCGTATACCAACTGGAAAGGACTTTCACCGGTTGCCGTTCTAGGAGTTGTTCTGTGCGACCAAAGCACGCTAGGCAATTCCTCAAGCCAGCTGCCCTTGGCCTTGCCGAGCCTGGTCTTGATGCCTTTTAAGATAGTCTTATTGGCATTCTCGACCAGTCCGTTAGCCTGAGGGTGGGTGACCGAGGTGAAGTGATTGCGAATGCCTAGGTCGGCACATCTGTCTCAAAAATAGCGAGAATCAAATTGTCGACCGTTATCGCTCACTCTCACTTGGGGGATGCCGTAGCGACAGATGATCAACTTCCAGATGAAATTCCAGACGACTGTCTCGGTGATCCTCGCTGTGGCTTTGGCCTCGATCCACTTGGTGAAGTAGTCGATGGTGACGATGACGAACTTTTTTTGGGCCTGAGCCATAGGGAACAGCCCAAGGATGTCGATCCCCCACCGAGCGAACAGATATGGCTCGGCTAGGGTGACGAGCTCTGTTGCCGGCCGATGGACCAAGTGGTCAAATCGCTGGCACCGGTCGCACTGTTGCACATAGGCTGAGCAGTCACGCTGAAGAGTGGGCCACCAGTAACCCTGCCGCATCAGGATCCTGGCAAGCGACCTGCCTCCCGAATGCGCTCTGCACAGGCCTTCGTGGATCTCTTGGATAGCTCAGTTGGCTTCGCCGGTGTTAAGGCACTTCAGGAGGGGGCCGGAGAAGGACCTTCGGTAGAGAGTGCTGTGACGACCTGAGATCCGAGTGTCGGAAAGGAACCGGTGCATCTCGAATCTCGGTCCACTAACCCACGAGCCCAAAGACTCGGAAGGGTAGAAAGGGATGGTGTGAAGCTGAAACAACTGCAGAGATAGCACAATAATCTAAAATAAAATGCACAGAATAATAATATACATAAATGAACTGCTACAAGGTCCATAGAGTCTCATGTCCATAATGAAAGTACAGTCAACAGAAAGAAAAAGTACAACTGCACTGGGCATACCCCGGAGTACAACTACACGGGACATCCCCCGGCTCTGGCAGACTGGCGACTAACCCTGGCTAGAAGGACCACGCTGAAACTCGGCCGCGCCTCTCGAAGACCCCGCCTCACCTGAAAAGTAGGGGTGAGCCTCATTTCATTGGCCCAGTAGGGATCCTGCGAACCCCCCCTCGCACGAAAAATGAGAAAGCAGAAGGTAACCCTACCTAACAGGAGTACGGTCGAACCAACAAGCTAAAGTAAATAAACGGAAAAGCCTTCTACTCTAACTGTATCGTACTACAAAACCTTGGTCCAACAAAACTCGAGTCCACACTTGTCAGTAAACAGGAGCACTACCCACTGGAAGAACGACTGGAAGCGTCCCCTGATGTCTTATACCGCGTCACAAGTGTCTAGCTGCAACGCCCCAGGCGTGAGACTCAGACACGCAACCAGTACCACAAGAAGGACTAGCTGGGGTCAAGCTCGTCAGCGCGTGTCCTAAGCCCCCAACTACGTGTGCACACACAGACCATCTGCTCTAGGTCGGGTCGTCTAGCTGGTTTCCCCCCCCACCGGACTCTGGTGGCAAAGGCAAGGGGCCCTACGGTAACCAGCCTGAAAACCACCTCTCATTGGGTCTCGCTCTCCACCACTCCCAGGTGGGTCCGCACCCGCGTGCGTAGGAAGCTACGACTAGTGGACAGGTCACTGGAAGTAAGGACTCGACTCACGGAACCCACCGACTAACATACTAACACAGAATCTTGGTAACCAAATGGTAGGTACGGATGCCGGGGACACGCATGAGGTCCGACCGTCCCTCAAGTCACGTGGCACCACTACCGAGGTAACTGATTCTCCGGGGATCCCCGGGCGCCCCTGTGGCTCTCACTGGGTGCTCACGACAACCCTCGAGCCACCCACCACAACTGGATCAGAGACTCACTCCGTCGGAGGTAAAACTACTGGAAGGAAACACGGCACGGGGAGGGGGCATTAACGCGCTAGGGACCCAAGGCGCGACACTGTCACGCTCTGGTCCCCTAGCGCGACCCTCTGAAGAACGCGCTAGCAGAAGCTAGCACGTTCTCCAAGAAGGCGCTAGCAGGAGCTAGCGCGTTCATCAAGAACGCGCTGCCCGACCCTGGCGTGACATACACCGCCAAACTGTTCATCTTCTCAGACAAACGTGCTCGGACGACTCGGCGCGTTCAACAAGAACGCGCCCCTGGAACCTAGCGCGACAACGGGTAGAGCCCGGTTCGTGTAGTTCACTCGGAAAACTCAGTCCCACGCCCCATTCACTCCCAAGTGAAGGGGAAACAAAAGGGAGAACCTCCCCCAACCTCCCTAGCATGCATCTAAGCCCATAGAGCGGTCAAAAACCCCATAAAACGGAAGATCCGGTGCTTAAACCCCAAGCATGGAAATAACCCTCCCGGCATGAATTTAATCCCCCTTGACCTCTCCACGGCCTAGAAATCACGGGGGATGCTGTAAAGAGGGCAAGGATCCGTCCCCCTACCTTAAAGAAGCTCAAAAACCACCGGATCACCGCCGATCGCCGAATCTTGCTCGAACACGAACTCCTCTCCCACGCACCAATGGGGGCATCGTCACGATCCTCTCGCCACCGCCGTCGTCACCGCGTCGCCACCGATGTCCACCACCCGTCGTCGAAGGGGAAGGGGCGCCGCGAAGTCCAACGGGCAAGAGGGGGGTTGCAACGGTCGGCCGTGGCTCACGGGAGGAGGAAAGAAAAAGAGGAAAAGAAGAAAAGGGGAAAAAGAAAAGGGAAAATAGGGGGTATTTATAGAAAATCCATAAAATTGAAAAAATCTCAAAAATAGAAAAATACACCTCCTCGATCCTCTCGACGCGCTGATCACAACGGTACCACTCGCGGGTAGGTGAACGACCCGGTTCACCCGCTACAGGGTTCCGTAGGTGTTTCCGAGACACACACGCGGGAATCAGAAAACAAGCAGAAAAAAGCCGCGGAACACGTTCCGGGCCTCCGAACTGACCCGAATCGCACGGATTCGAACACGAAGGGTGTTCGAAATGAAATTTCAGACACAACGGAGTCAGACACTCCGAGAAACCAGATCCGGGATCCACGAAGAAGAATCTGAAAGGCCCGGGGTATTACAAGTGCCGTCTAGGATGATGAAACGTCGAGCTTGATACTTCAATATGCGGGCCTCACGGGAGTCGAGAGGCTCTTGAGAGTCCTGGAGCCACGACAGGTACCGGGTGCGCCAGTCGCTCGGGGTGGCCGGGTCAATAGCGAGGAGCTCCGAGTCAATGCTCGGGCGCTCTAGCTCTTCGAGGAGGACCGATCGGGTACCCTCAGGGTCGAGAGAGGAGGCCAGTCGAGAGAGGGCGTCGGCTCAGGAGTTTTCCTCCTGAGCTATTCGAACTACCTCGAATCTCTCGAATTGTTCGGCCAGGGCTCTGAATAATTGGAGGTATTTGATCATTGGTGCCTCTCGAGCTTCGTACTCGCCGTTGACTTGGCTGGCGACCAGCTGGGAGTCGGTGTGGATTTTGACTCGTTCAGCCCCCAGCCGTCGGGCCATGCGTGCTCCCAAGATAAGGGCTTCGTACTCGGAGGCGTTGTTGGACGCTTGGAAGTTGAATTTCAATGGGTACTGTAGCTCTACTGCTTCGGGAGACTTCAGAAGGATTCCGGCACCACTCCCGACCGAGTTGGAAGACCCATCGACGAACAGTTCCCAGGTTGTCCTGAGTGAGGACGGAGGTCTTTCTTCAGTCGGGATGGTGCTCTCGGCGATGAAATCAGCGAGCGCCTGGCCCTTGATAGCCGAGTGAGGTCGATAAGATATGTCGTAGGCCCCAAGCATGATGGCCCACTTGACGAGGCGTCCTGAGGCTTCGGGGTGAGCGAGGATCCTCTTCAACGGTTCATCGGTTAGCACGATGATGGGATGCCCCTAGAAGTAGGGTCGGAGGCGCTTGGCTGAGGTAACCAACACTAGCACGAGCTTCTCTGTTGAGGGGTACCTTCTTTCAGCTTCGTTGAGCACCTTGCTGGTATAATAGACCAGTCTTTCGACTCCCGAGTCATCCCTGACTAGGACCGAGCTAACCATCGATGGGGTTGCCGAGAGATAGAGATGCAGGGCTTCGCCTGGTACGGGCTTGGAAAGCACCGGGGGTGAAGCCAAGAACTCCTTGAGCTCGGCGAACCCTTTCTGGCATTCATAGTCCCATGCGAACGTAGCAGATGCCAATTTGGGCCCCCTCAATAGCTTGAAGAAGGGCAGGCATCGTTCGGCCGCACGGGACAGGAATCTACTAAGAGCGGCGATACGCCCGGTTAGGCGCTGGACGTCCTTGACGCAGGTGGGCGGGCGCATGTCCAGGATGGCCTGGACTTTATCGGGGTTGGTCGCGATCCCACGATGAGTAACCAGGAAACCCATGAACTTCCCCGATCTTACTTCGAAGGCGCACTTGGCAGGATTAAGCTTCATGTTGCACCTCAGGAGAGTGTCGAAGGTCTCGGCGAGGTCGGCGAAGTGGTCTTCGGCCTTGGGGGTTTTGACGAGCATGTCATCAATATAGGCCTCAATGTTCCGATCGAGCTGTCCTTCGAACATATGGTTGACCAGCCTCTGGTACGTGGCTCCGACGTTCTTCAACCCGAAAGGCATCCGGGTGTAGCAGTACTCGCCGAAGTCGGTGATGAAGGCGGTCTTCTCGATATCTTCTGGATCCATTCGGATCTGATGGTAACCTGAATAGGCATCTAGGAAGCTGAGTACTTCGTTGCCCGAGGTTGAATCAACTAGTTGGTCGATGCTTGGTAACAGGTAGCAGTCCTTGGGGGTGGCCTTGTTCAGGTCGGTGAAGTCCACGCACATCCGCCACTTGCCCGAAGCTTTTAGTACCAGGACGACGTTGGCTAGCCACGTCGGGTACAGGACCAGTCTAAAGAGGCCAGTCTCTTTCCCTTTGGTGACCTGCGCCTTGATGATCGCTTGTTTTTCTGGTGCGTGCTTCCTCCTTCATTGTTGCACGGGCTTCATAGTGGGGTCGAGGTTGAGCTTGTGCCTTACGGTCTCCCCTGGTATCCCAGGGAGCTGATCATCGGACCATGCGAAGACTCAGATGTACATAGAAAGAAAATCTGTATATTGCTTCCGAACCTCAGATGGTAGGTCGGCTCCGATCTTTAGTCCTAGGGTCGGATCGTCGTTTAATAAAACCGCTAGCAATTCGCCTCCAGGTTCGGCGATTGCGGATTTCTCCTCGACTTCCCGGGGGCCCTTGTTATTCCCGTCCGGCCTTGAGGCTTCCACCGAGATGTTATATCACTTCTGAGCCATGGCCTGGTTACCTCGGACTTCCCCCACCCCATTTTTGGTGGGGAACTTCATCTTTTGGTGATAGGTAGAAGGCACCGCTTTCGTCCGGCTGAGGATTCCTCGGCCGAAGATGGCGTTGTATGCTATCATACCTTTGATCACTATGAAGTCCACCATAACCGTAACGGTTTTAGGTGGGGTGCCGAGAGTAACTGGCAGGCTTAGGGCTCCCTCGGGTAGGTGGCCTGGCCATTGAACCCGCAGAGAGGGGTTCGGATCGGGCGGAGCTTAGATGGATCCTCCCCCATCTTAAGGAAACAATCATAAGACATCACATCAGGGGCACTTCCATTATCAACTAGAATCCTATCTACGTTACAATGGTTTATTGTGGCCGATATCACGAGGGCGTTGTCATGCGGGGTGTTCAGCCCCTCCAGGTCTCGGTCGGAGAAGACTATGACCTGGGGCTCACTCGGCGGGGCCTTGGGAGGCTCTACAGCTCGGATCGCCCGCTCGGCATGACGCTTCCTTCCTCGGCCGCTGTCATCTCCTGATGCTGCTCCTCCGGAGATGACGTTGATATGGACCCCTCGGGGGGTGTTGTCGATCTCCTCTGGGGCGCCTCGGTCCTCCTTGCGCTCGGCTATGAACCGAGCTAGGTGCCCCTGACGGATGAGGCGCTCGATCTCATCCTGGAGCTGGTGGCAGTCGCCGGTATGGTGTTCGTGATCGCTGTGGAACAAGCAGTGCTTGCTGCGATTACGGTTCTTCGACCTCATTGGCTTGGGTTGGCGGAGGAGACCCGAGTCTTTGATGTCTTCATAGATCTCATAGACCGGTGCGGTTAGTGGGGTGTACCGCTCATACTTCCGTGACGGTTCCTTGCGTTCCCCGTCCCGGTTCCGCCTTTTTCCCGAACCTGAGCTTGGCTCGGGTGCCCACTTTTTGTCCCCTTCTCGACCCGAGTCGGTTGCATCTCGGCATGCGCTGAGTACTTCTTCGTAATCGTCGTGGCGCAGAGCCAGAGTTACTAGCTCGGCAAGGGTCGAGGGAGGGTGGAGGACAAGCTCGCGGTGGAGATTCTCATCCCGGGTGCCCCCAGTCAGTGCGGTTATGACGGAGGCCACGTCTAGGCGGGGGATTCTCAGGGCTTCCAACTTGAATCGGTGAATATAAGCCTGGAGTCTCTCCCCTTGCGCCTGTTTAAGGGCATGGAGCCCCGCTACCGACCTTGGGGGGGCACTTCCGGCGAAACTCTCTTTGAAGATTCGGCCAAACTGCTTGAAATCTTGGATGGATCCGGGGGCGAGGGCCCGGAACCAAGCTTGAGCGCCTTGGACCAGGGTGGTCACGAAGGCTCGGCATTTGATGGCGTCGGACGCTCCATGCAGGGTCATCAGAGCGTCGAAGCTGTCATAGTGATCGGTTGGGTCGCCCTGGCCGTCGTAGAGCTTGAAGGTTGGGATGGAGGTTCTGGGAGACACCTCTGCCTTCAAGATATACTCGGAGAAAGGGGATTTCTCATCATCCTCCGGGGGAGAGGCCTTCTGCAAGGCGCGCAGGGCGCGCTCTTGTTCTGCGAAGCGTCTCTCGAACTCTCGTAGTCAGAGGGATAACTCCGGCTGCTGTTGTGGCGCGAGGTTGGGGGGAATGTCTTGGCGATCCTCTGGAAAGTCGGTCTCTGGGTTCGGATGGCGTGCCCTAGGTTTTCCCCGTCTTGGTGTGGAGGAAGCCTCTTGCTCCGGTGGCGGAGCTTGCGAGGGTCCTCCCGTCCTGTTACGGATAATCTGCTGGCCGCGGATAGTGAAGCGGCCTCCGGCAGCATGTTGGGATGCATTCTCGCGGGGAGTGATAGGATCGGTACGATGGATACAGAGGGGGGGGGGGGTGAATGTATCCCTCTTCAAAAATGCCCAGACTAAAACCAATCAGAGACAATTATATAGAAATCAACTGAACTGCTCTCTTATCACAACCGTGGACAGAGAAGCTCAGACTCACAAATGAGTTCTAATTCTTCTGAGCGAAAGAACAAACACTTCACAATCATATAAGCTCCCAAGGAAATCACAACAAATCAACCATGCCTAACCTGTGAAGAGGAGATAGAAGACAAGGAGCAAACGCACAAGCCAAACCACGGCACAGATAATTTTTTAGGTGGTTCGGTCCACAGACCTACATCCACCCCTCACTCCAAACCGGAGTGAGGCTTCCACTAGCTAACGCTAGAACCGCAGACTCAGTCTGCAACAGGTGCTGCCTAACAGCTTGACCAGGGGAACAACCTCCCCTCTTCCTCCATACCGGAGGGAACCCACTAGTGACTACTCGTCACTAGCAACCAGAGACGAAGTCTCTCTTCCTCCACCCAGGAGGGAAACCACAGGTAGCAACCACTACCTGCAAACCCGGAGTCAGAGACTCCCTTCCTCTGAGACCAGAGGGAACCTACAAGTGACGCACCGTCACTTGCAACCGGAGATTAAAATCTCCCTTCTCCTGAACCAACAGGAGGAACCCCGATCTCCAACCAGAGAATCGGAAGAACAAAGCCAAGGAAGTGTAAAAGAAAAATAATAAATGAAAATATAGCAATCGGAAAGCTGGAAATGAAATCACAATGTGGCTCTCGCAGGAGCTGACTGGCCTGGATTTGATCCACGGTCCAGTAGGAACTAATCTTCAGATGAAGCTTCTTTTCTCTCCTCGAGCTCTCTATCTTTCTCTTTCTTTCTTCCTCTTCTTTCTTCTTCTCTCTGCTTCTCCTTTTCTTTCTCTCGTTCTTCTTGACACTGGATCGTGCAGACTCTCACTATCTCTTCTTTTCTCTTCTGTTACTCTCTGCCTCTCAGCCGCTCTATTCTTCTGCTTCTGTCACAATCAGTTTTCTCCAGATGGAGAAGTCCTCATATTTATAGCAGCAGTAGCTAGGGCGTGTGCCCCCTTTATCTAGAGAACACCTCGGATCACGTGCCAGGTGCCAACCTCGGATCACGTGCCCAAACATTTTTTCTTCTCGAAGCATATACCTGTCAAACAGTCATAAGATGATATTAGAGAGAAGTACAGACTTGCTGGGTAACTCAAGACCGCCGTGTGCAGACTTAGTATGAAAGATGCATATGCAATAGGATGTATAGACTTTGATTTATGCATGCACAGACTTGTATAAAGAACAGGCTGTACAGACTTCAGACTCAGCTGCAAACTGAGCTAAAGAATGTATAGACTTGTTCAGCTATCAGCTAATGGATGTACAGACTTAATGAGATGATGCATGAACACGGGCTGTACAGACTTGCTGTGGAGAAGTGTGTAGACTTTGTGTGCATGGTATGCAACAGAATGTGTAGACTTTGTTGTGCTGTGCAAACGATGTGCAGACTTGCTATGGGGGGATGTGTAGACTTATGAGGTAACCAGAATGTATAGAGTTGCGTTGAAGCAACCAGAATGTACAGACTTACGTTGAAGCAACCAGAATGTACAGACTTTGAAATCAAGGGATGCACAACCATTGGAATGTATAGACTTGCGTTCATGCAGCAATCTATAGACTTGAACGCGTATGCTATGCGATGTACAGACTTTGAGTGATGCACAATAGAATGAAAGTATGCACATTGATTGCATGAGATGCTCAGACAAGCTGTCAACGAATGTACAGACTTTGTCTTAGTGTTTATGCATGAGTCTGTCAACGAATGTACAGACTTTGAGTGATACACAATAGAATGAAAGTATGCACATTGAATGCATGAGATGCTTAGACAAGCTGTCAAGCAATGTACAGACTTGATGAGAACGATGCATGAACAAGCCATAGCAAATGTATAGACTTAACCGATGCGAACACAGGCTGTACACACTTTGATTGCGTGCATGAGAAAGCAGTGTACAGACTTGCTGTGAAGAACAATGCCCAAATGTAGTGTATGGACTTAGAATGCATGAGACAGCAATGTATAGACTTGCACGAGCAGGCGACAATGTATAGACTTGATGCAGCTTCAAAGCAACCATGTGCAGACTTTACCGATGTACAGACTTCACACGATGTATAGACTTAGTGTTCTGAACGTAGGTAAAGATAAGGAGTGTATAGACTTGAACCCGTGCATGCTATGCATGCGGATGTATAGACTTGTGTTATGCAGCCAAACTATGTACATACATGATGAGGCGCTAAGTAAGACAGAGCTGGCTGTACAGACTTTGAGAGACGATGCATTGTAGGCAAACGCTGTACAGACTTTGAGAGAGATGATGCATGAGACGATGCATGCACAAGATTGTACAGACTTGGTCTTACAATGTATAGACTTGGCCAACTATCAACTGATGGATGTATAGACTTTATGAATGCATATGCCAAGACCATGTACAGACTTGAAGTGGCATGCAGCAGATGATGTACAGAGTTAGTCTCAAGACAATGCAATGTATAGACTTTGTATGATGCATGCACAGGACGCAACGTGAGACGCAACATGAGACGCTGTGTAATGCTGCGAGGCAGTGTATAGACTTTGAGTGTGTGTGAGACAATGTATAGACTTGGTCTGAAGGATTGCACAACCATTGGAATGTACAAACTTTGAAAGTGTGTGCGAGATAATGTATAGACTTGGCTGTACAGACTTTATGTGCAATACAAAGGCTGTATAGACTTAGCGTGCCTGAAGTAGGGCAATGTATAGACTTAGTGTCTTATGCAGACTCAGATCTTAGTCATGCATGCACAATGGCTTGCAACAAACAATGTACTAACTGTGCCATGCTCACAGTTAATGCATGTAACAAGTACCATATGAAGTAAACACATATGACATCAAGCATATGAGTCATAGTGTTTATCATCATCAAAACACAATATCCAACAATCTCCCCCTTTTTGATGATGGCAACACTATGAGTCTCATGAATGACAGAAATGGAATATTCAGACTAGACTCATCAAAGTATTCTCCCCCTTTGACTTCATCAAAAAGAGAACCATACTTTGATAATCTAGTGATGTCATATGAGACACCCAAAATAGTTCAGCAGATGAGGGCAACACAATATCAGAAGCAATTAAAACAATTCTCCCCCTTAGACAAACAACTTATGCAGACATGCATATGCAACAAATACTCCCCATTTGACATGGCAGAAGGAAGAGAGCTAATGCAGACAAACAACATAATCAGACACACTTGCACATTGTCTCCTTTTGCATATAGTCTCTCAAACAGACCAGAGAATTCTTCCCTTATGATCCATGATGTAAGAATTCTGATAGTACAAGGATGAACTCTGGTTATCCAAAGGCTGCAAGTTAACAGGTTATACTGAGAGTTGTGCCTCACATAAATGAGAACCAATGTCAATCAAAGCACAGTGATAGAGAGTAATAGGATGAACAGATTCAGCAAATAGTGAAAATTGAGATATAGAACTTTTCAGCATGATACCAACTTCATAAAAATAGGATTTAAGTTTTAAATTCCTCCATTATAAAAGCTTATTAATCCTTGATTGTCAGATATGGTTTAAGAATGATGTAAACCGAGTTTTTTCCAAAAGAAATTGTACTCATACCTGAACCAACTCTTAATAAAAAGGAACTACAAGCTCATATAAAATTCTAGTTCAACCAACTTCCATCTTACTTAGTTTACTTTCCATGACTGCTTTAAGAGATACATAAGTGAATGCATCTGAATTTTAATTGTTCTTTCAGAATTTGATTTACACTTGTTCATATTTTTCCCTTTTTTTTAATGAACAATTTTGGTTTATCAACACCTTTTGACGTGAGGAGACACCTTGATCAAAGGCCAGAATCTCCAGTTACTCAGTGTGACAACCGTATTGCTTCTCCCATTTTAGAGAACAGAGGTAGCATTAAAAGTATCTGATGTGACATGACCTCGGACTTAGGCAAACAAGCACAATTAAGCATTCAAATGGGCCTTAAGGGCCACCGCTCTCCCGTCGCACTCTATACCCGGAGTGACTTGGCGATGCCAAGTGTGAGGTATGGGAAAGGGCCCTTGCTGGTAGAGGGCCAGCAAGGCCAAGGTTTGACTCCCAAGGTTTGGATGCCCAATTCAATTGGGGCCGACAAAGTGCACAAGGGCACCGGTTCACACTATCCCACGGCGATCACTCTTAAGTCATGGACTTGAGGATCGGGCGCTCCCTCGCAAATTCAGCGGCGCATGAAGTAAATATTGAAAGAGCAACACTAATGAGCTAGGATGAGGCACTTACTTGACCGGTTTGAAGAAACCGGTCCCGGTCGGAGACGAGGGCGAGCGGGGAGGCGGTGGTTCCCCACACGCCGCGGCGGTGAAGCTTGACCTGCTCAAACCATGTACAAAACTACGCCTCTCGCAGGAGGGGGATCTTGGGGTGGGGGTTAATGTGAATACAATAACACTACCTCCCGCAGGGAGGGGCCTTCAGCCGGCCAAGCGGGGTGGGGAAAGTAAGGTAAAGAACGACGATTAAGCGAGGTTGCCGAATCTGCCGGTTGTCTATGAACAGGGACAGTGTGTTGGTGTGGTTGCTGTAGATCCTTCTCACAAATTTTTCCGATGGCGAGACTGGCGGCAAAATCTCCGTATCAGGGACAGGAACGCTTCAGATTTTCTTAAATTTCTTCTGAGACCGTTGTTGACTGGGGCAGAGGTTGGAACAGGACATCAGGTTTTCTGACTCGCAGTTGCAGACTTCTGGCAACAGGTTTCAGAGGACGCCACGCACCCTCCCGAACTCCGATCAGCACGAAACTGGCGGCGACGTGTTCGTGGTCGAAGTAGCTTTCAGCCAGAGGTGACGGGGATGCAATCAGAGGTCGAGGGCAGTCGGTGTACCCTAAAGAGTGCGCACTGGTTGGAGCAGACTGCAGGAGACAAGACTGGAGAGCTCAGGGGAGAAAATTTGTAACTCCTTCCTACAGCAGCCGAATGAGGTTCCGTTTCTTGATCCTGAACGAAGACTGGAGGAGGAAGATATTTGTAGAAGAGCTTCGGGGCTGGTTCGTCCAAGGTTTGTTGTGGCCAAGCTTTTAGTCCGGTTCAGATCCTCAGCCGGAGCAGAACTGCGCGGTCGGGGAAGAACGGACCTCCACAGCAGCACCGATCTCCGATGGGGATGAGACCTTGATCGTTGCGAAGAGGACAGGTAGCCGCTTCTGTGGATGCCTCTTGGGTCTTCAAACTCATCGGGAGGAAGCCGTGGTCGCCGCTGTAAGATGGTACACTTCTGCAGGTTGTCAGCTGAAACGGTAGGTTGAAGATGATGGGGGGGAAATGGGGTATATGGGAGAGGAAATGGGGGTGGATGAGTGTGGGGAAAGCCTGGGCTGTGAGGGGGTCTAGGATGGGGTGTTTCAAGGTGAGGGAGGGATAGAATGGGAGCTGGAAGGGGGTGTTTTCTGTGGGTGAGAGAGGAGCTACGAATTTGGGGCTTGGAGGGAGAGGGGGGAAGGTGAGGGGGAACAAGTGGGTGGAGGGAGTGTGAATTTCAAATTTGAAATGGCCTTGGAAGGTGGGTGATTATGTGGGGAAGTGGAGAGTTTGTATTGGAATGGGGTAGATTTGGTGGGAAGGTGGAGAAAGGTGTTGGAATGGGGAAGATGCCACCTAGAGACTATGGGAGTGGAGTAATGGCAACTTGGGGAAGTGGAGGGGTATTAAATGAGGTGGGTAGCTAGTGGAGGTGGTTGGGAGGGGAGGAGAGAGAAGAAAATTCAAAATTGGGGTTGGAGGAGAGAGAAAGAGGGGTGAAATAGAGAGATTAAGAGGAGAATGGGTGGGGAATCTCTCCCCTAGGGTCTCTCACCCAAAAACTAGAGGAATCACTCAAATTTGAACTCAAATGGCAAGTTTAACTCATTCATTCATTCCAAATGGGGGAAATGGGGTCCTATATATAGGAAACCCACATTTCTACAAAAGTCCATGACAAAAGACTCAATAGCAAATAACCGAAGGTGGAAGGGGTGCACATGGGCCTAGTCCAATGAATTGGGCCCAATTAGCACATTACATCATCTAATGACACACAATCTTAGGAAAATAAATGCAAGACCTAGGGAAATGACTCAAATAAAATGAAAATACATCAAAATGACTCAAAGGAAAGCTACAAAATGGATAAGGGGCCTTAATAGAGTGAGGCCAAAACTCAACCAGCTCCCGAGTGTGAAGAAGTGGACCCGAGCCAAAGGGAATCGTGGGTGATGCCTCCATCAAATCCCCTGGGCCGCGAAGAGCTCGACTCCGTCGAGTAAGGGTCCATCCGGCTAAGGTACCGCTCGAGGAGGTCCGGATCCAACCGCTGGAGGTCCTCCCGACTCACCCATGAGTCTTCCGAAGGAGGCCGATCCTTCCACCTGACGAGATAGCGCTCATATACCTTGCTCCGGGTGGTAGTGACCTGCTCATCCAATATTCGTTCAATGCATTCGCGCTGAGCTCTCTTGGCTAGTGGACTCTCCTCACGGGTGGGTGCTCTCTCAAAGGAAGAAGTAGGCTCAATCTCCTCACTAGGTACCACCGTGGGGCCCTTGTATGGCACTAAGTCGGTGACATTGAATGTTGGACTTACCCCATAGTCCTCAGGGAGATCTAACCAATAAGCATTTGCATCAATGCGCCTCAAAACCTGGAAGGGACCATTCCCACGTGGCCTCAACTTGGAGTTGGCTCCTGGGGAGAGCCTCTCCGTCCTTACCATCACAAAGTCACCCTCTTGGAACTCTAAGTGACGCCGGTGAGAGTCAGCCAACCTTTTATAAGCCTCATTTTTTATGCTAATGTGCTTGCGGATTTCCTCATGCAATTTTGTGAGTGCTGACCTTCTAGTGGTTATGCGTGGACCTGGACAACCATATATAGACCATTTATGCCATGATGCCATATGGACCTTGATGAGCCTTGGTGGGCCGGGGCAACCATATGTGGACTTATCATGCAATGTTGTCATGTAGACTTTGGTGGGCTTAGGTGGACCGGGGCAACCATATGTGAATCTATCATGCAAAGTGGTGATGCATGTCGGGGGACCCGGACATCCGTAGATGCCTTTGATATGCTTAAGACCCATGATGAATGAAGGTGGACCACTACATCCAAATTTGGACCACTCATGCTTTCTACTTGACATGTGGGTGATATGAATGAATGGACCCAACATAGTGTTCATGCCAAGGGGTGTGGAAAGCCTAGACACATGCATACTTTTCCCAAAAGTGACTTCCATGTGTATAGGGGTGGGACAACCTTTGAATTCCCATTGGAATGGATCGAATGGATCTAAGAAGGTGGTCATCATGGGGTGGGGCACAACCTTATTACCTAGGGATATGTGGCCCAAGGTCTTGGCTCCCAAGGTGTAACCCGGGTCATGGATGAGATTGGTTTGGCCCAATATGATGGGTGAGAGTAGGAAAGGGTGGGTGGTGGGTAAGATGGTTGGGTTACATGGGGAACTAGACTCCCATAGGAAGGGATCAAAGGGGTCGTAGAAAGGTCTTCCTAGAGGGAGGCACTCTATGTCTTCAAGGTTCCCAAATTGTGAGTCATCCTCCTCCAAGGTAAGTGGGCCAAGTTTTCTAGTGGGTTGGCCGAACAAAGTGTTTGGGATCTTAATGGGTGGGTATAGGAAGGGATCGAAGGAGTCATGGTAAGGGTCACCTAAGGAGAGGAACCCTAGGTCCTTTTGGTCCTCACAACCCCTTGATGGTGGATTCTCCTCCTCTAGTAAAGTGATCGGGCCAAAGTTTTTGGTGGGATGGTCGGCCATGAATGGAGGACTAGGCTTTCTACCCGAGATAAGAAGCTCTAAATCGAGGAGAAGGTTGGGCTCATCGGGTGTAGGGAGGAATAGAAGGAGGTCACTAGTGTAGCAACCAATGGTGCAAATCGAGGTGATAGACCCTATGCATAGGTGTAGGAGGCCAAGGCTCCTAGGTGGTTTGGCCATAGGGGTCAACATGCTAGTGAACTCAATTTGCCATGCTACGCCCTTAAGAAGATCCTCTAAGGTTTCCACTTGGTAGGATGTTTAGATTATGGTGTGATAGGAGTTAATGGGTGCAATGGGAAGATTTTTCTCCATGGGTGGGTAAACATAGGACACGATGGGGTGAAGTGGTCTCTCCTTTAGCCATCTAGCTAGGGGCCCATCTATGATTATGGTGCTATTTGTGAAGGCTTGTGGCTCTTGGGGGTCCAAGCTAGGGGACATTTGTGATTCTTCCTTATCACGGATATGAACTTGGGTTTCCTCAATGATGGGGGTGGGTTCATCTACTCCCATGTGGATGGTTGTGGTCTCCTTTCTCAAGGGAATGGGAAGGTCTATTGGGGGTGGGGTGATGATGGTTGGTGCATGGTGTACCCGGGGTGGTGGGTGATGGGAAACTTTGGCTTGGATAGGGAGGGGACGTAGTGGAAGCCTAGGACTTTGGACTTTTGGGGTAGGGAGTGGGAGATGGGTTGGTTGGGGTGGCTTGGGTTGATTGGTTTTGGGGGGAATGTCCTTTTTCGGGGACAAGGGAGGGGTGGTGGTGGGGACCAAGGGGTTTTGTGGGGTAGGGGTTTGGTGGGAGCTTCTGGATTGGAGGGTGGTGACAATCATGGGCCTAGGTGGAGGGGTGGACACGGTGTCCACTTGGTTTTGAATGGTGAGGGTTGGTTGAGTGGTGGTCATCATGGAGGGGATTGGGTCGATTAGGGGTCTCTTGCCCTTAGGATCGTTTGGGGTGGAAGTGGGAGCTAAAGGGGCTTGACTAGCGTAGGTTAGGGAAGGGGGTTTTGGTTGGGGTATGGGGGCCCTCATGGGGTTAGGTGGAGAGGTGGATGTTTGGTTTATTAGGGTCTTAAGGGAGAGGACTTCGTTGCGAAGTGTAGTTATGATGGTTGAGAGGTGATTTGTTGGGATTGGTGGGGGTGGAGACCAAAGGTCGGTCTCAAATTGGTCGGGTGAGGATGGAGGAGTGGTAGTGCTCTTCGGGCTTGGGGTGTTCGAGTAGGAGGGTTGGGAATATTTTGGGATGTAGATCTTCCTAAGTTCCTTCTTCATATCATCCCACGAAGAAATGGGCTCTTGCCTCCTAACCCTTCTTAATCCCTCTATGTTTGCCCATTTACTCTTGGCTTGACCCCGAAATCGTCCCTTGGCCTTGCGGACTCTCGCGGGTCCATATACCCAAGTCCGTTCAAAATATCTTTCCATGGTAGTTTCCCACCTAAGATAATCACTAGAATGTGATCCGTCAAAGGTAATGTCCCCATCTAGAATGAAATTCAAGGTTGGTGAGTAGGCTAAGTAGTTGGCCATGATGATCGGGGGGATCAATGCAAGGGTCGAATTGATGATGACTCTAATGCAAGAATGCCCTAGGACTTGACTTGATAGAGACAAGTCAAAGACTTGCTCTGATACCACTTGATGTGACACAACCTCGGACTTAGGCAAACAAGCACAATTAAGCATTCAAATGGGCCTTAAGGGCCACCGCTCTCCCGTCGCACTCTATACCCGGAGTGACTTGGCGATGCCAAGTGTGAGGTATGGGAAAGGGCCCTTGCTGGTAGAGGGCTAGCAAGGCCAAGGTTTGACTCCCAAGGTTTGGATGCCCAATTCAATTGGGGCCGACAAAGTGCACAAGGGCACCGGTTCACACTATCCCACGGCGATCACTCTTAAGTCATGGACTTGAGGATCGGGCGCTCCCTCGCAAATTCAGCGGTGCATGAAGTAAATATTGAAAGAGTAACACTAATTAGCTAGGATGAGGCACTTACTCGACCGGTTTGAAGAAACCGGTCCCGGTCGGAGACGAGGGCGAGCGGGGAGGCGGTGGTTCCCCACACGCCGCAGCGGTGAAGCTTGACCTGCTCAAACCATGTACAAAACTACGCCTCTCGCAGGAGGGGGATCTTGGGGTGGGGGTTAATGTGAATACAACAATACTACCTCCCGCAGGGAGGGGCCTTCAGCCGGCCAAGCGGGGTGGGGAAAGTAAGGTAAAGAACGACGATTAAGCGAGGTTGCCGAATCTGCCGGTTGTCTACGAACAGGGACAGTGTGTTGGTGTGGTTGCTGTAGATCCTTCTCACGAATTTTTCCGATGGCGAGACCAGCGGTAAAAGCTCCGTAACAGGGACAGGAACGCTTCAGATTTTCTTAAATTTCTTCTGAGACCTTTGTTGACTGGGGCAGAGGTTGGAACAGGACATCAGGTTTTCTGACTCGCAGTTGCAGACTTCTGGCAGCAGGTTGCAGAGGACGCCACGCACCCTCCCGAACTCCGATCAGCACGAAACTGGTGGCGACGTCTTCATGGTCGAAGTAGCTTTCAGCCAGAGGTGACGGGGCTGCAATCAAAGGTCGAGGGCAGTCGGTGTACCCTAAAGAGTGCGCACTGCTCGGAGCAGACTGCAGGAGCCAAGACTGGAGAGCTCGGGGGAGAAAATTTGTAACTCCTTCCTACGGCAGCCGAATGAGGTTCCGTTTCTTGATCCTGAACGAAGACTGGAGGAGGAAGATATTTGTAGAAGAGCTTCGGGGCTGGTTCGTCCAAGGTTTGTCGTGGCCGAGCTTTTAGTCCGGTTCAGATCCTCAGCCGGAGCAGAACTGCGCGGTCGGGGAAGAACGGACCTCCACAGCAGCACCGATCTCCGATGGGGATGAGACCTCGATCGTTGCGAAGAGGACAGGTAGCCGCTTCCGTGGATGCTTCTTGGGTCTTCAAACTCGTCGGGAGGAAGCCGTGGTCGCCGCTGTAAGATGGTACACTTCTGTAGGTTGTCAGCTGAAACGGTAGGTTGAAGATGATGGGGGGGAAATGGGGTATATGGGAGAGGAAATGGGGGTGGATGAGTGTGGGGAAAGCCCGGGCTGTGAGGGGGTCTAGGATGGGGTGTTTCAAGGTGAGGGAGGAATAGAATGGGAGCTGGAAGGGGGTGTTTTCTGTGGGTGAGAGAGGAGCTACGAATTTGGGGCTTGGAGGGAGAGGGGGGAAGGTGAGGGGGAACAAGTGGGTGGAGGGAGTGTGAATTTCAAATTTGAAATGGCCTTGGAAGGTGGGTGATTATGTGGGGAAGTGGAGAGTTTGTATTGGAATGGGGTAGATTTGGTGGGAAGGTGGAGAAAGGTGTTGGAATGGGGAAGATGCCACCTAGGGACTATGGGAGTGGAGTAATGGCAACTTGGGGAAGTGGAGGGGTATTAAATGAGGTGGGTAGCTAGTGGAGGTGGTTGGGAGGGGAGGAGAGAGAAGAAAATTCGAAATTGGGGTTGGAGGAGAGAGAAAGAGGGGTGAAATAGAGAGATTAAGAGGAGAATGGGTGGGGAATCTCTCCCCTAGGGTCTCTCACCTAAAAACTAGAGGAATCACTCAAATTTGAACTCAAATGGCAAGTTTAACTCATTCATTCATTCCAAATGGGGGAAATGGAGTCCTATATATAGGAAACCCACATTTCTATAAAAGTCCATGACAAAAGACTCAATAGCAAATAACCGAAGGTGGAAGGGGTGCACATGGGCCTAGTCCAATGAATTGGGCCCAATTAGCACATTACATCATCTAATGGCACACAATCTTAGGAAAATAAATGCAAGACCTAGGGAAATGACTCAAATAAAATGAAAATACATCAAAATGACTCAAAGGAAAGCTACAAAATGGATAAGGGGCCTTAATAGAGTGAGGCCAAAACTCAACCAGCTCCCGAGTGTGAAGAAGTGGACCCGAGCCAAAGGGAATCGTGGGTGATGCCTCCATCAGTATCTTTGGCATGAGGATACACCTTGATCAGAGGCCAGAATCCCCAGTTACTCAATACAACTATGCCATTGCTCTGCCATAGTCTCACAGTAGTTTCCAATCATCTCTTTAAACAGAGTTAACCATGGTACTTCATTACACAATCCTTTGGACAGGTTTCTCAGTAACCACAGTCATTGCTCTGTCCATCCTTTTTCTCAGAATGGATTCAGACAAGTTAGGTGTTTAAGAACAACTACATACACTATATATCTCAGTCAACGTAGACATGGATTTTAACTTTTCAGATTTCAGAAAGTCTTACATGAATTTACATGAAGCAGACAGTTAAAGTTTATTAAGAGGTTGAATCAGATATTTTCAAGTTCTTTGAGTCCAAACAAGAGTGCATAAGACTTAAACCAATTCGTGTTAACAAATGTTCTTAAGCTTGTATAATGGAAGGTTCCTCATTAAAGATGTTTTAACTTTTATGAAGTAGTATTCAGGCTGAAGGTTTACTTCATATCTCGGCTCAGTAATTCAAGTGAGCTGACTGATATTTCAACAAACAGCATGGATTCTGAAAAATTGCAGCAGAGAGACTGCTCTTGAGCAAAGTAGTTCAGAGTTGACTGGATAGAGGTGAAGCTCTCCTTCAGCAGATTTAGGAGAGGCAGATAGGCAAGGTATAAATTCAGATTATGAATATTTCAGAAGCAGTCAAGAGATTAAGCATGCTCCTCCTGTCTATATGCAGTGAGTCACTTCCTCCCCCCTTTTGAGTTTTCAAAAAGTGATATGCAATGCATTGACTCCCCTGACAATATGCATTCAATCAATTTTTTTTTTGGCATTTTTAATGAAATGAAATGCAATGCAATTAACTACATGTATGGAAAGACATGCAGAGACTCAACAAACTCCCCCTGAATACATGCAATGTTTGCAATGAAGGCTGAACATATGATTTTGAGACTCAAGCTCATTCAGACTATCCTGTTAAGTGATATGACCCATGGTACTAGGCGGAGAACTTGGTCTAAAGGACCATCTCACACATAGTAAGAACCATCAGACAGATTTCACCTACCTTTTAGTAGCTTACCATTTGATATGCCATGGTGGTCATGCATGATAAGGCAATACCAACAGTCCTAAGTGCATCAGATTTTTCAATGGCTGCATATGCAAATTCAGACAATCATTGAAACGTAAATCATGTGAAATTCAGATGTTTGCAGAGAATTCTTAATCAGGCAATGTCCATCAATAGAGTTGAGTGCAAAACATAAACTTCAGATGAGGAGAGTTCAGAGAATTCAAATTTGACAATGCAGATGATGAATGAATATGCAAAAACAAATCTAACATGCTATGCAGTAAGTCTAAGAACAGGAAGTGCAAGGAATTTACCTGAAAGGTTCAGAAAGGGGTTTTCTTTTGAGTGCCTTGGTTTATTCCCCTACTTATTTTCAATCCAAGGCACACCTGCAAAACAAAGTTTATTTTGCACAAACAGGTACCCAAGCAGTCTTGGGTCCAGAGATGACAGTGATGTCTTTGAATGGCATTCTCAAGTTTTTCTGGGCAAATAGATCATCAGTTTTCATTACCGAACAATTATTCATAGATTGCCCAAAGCCACCACAATAACGACACGAAACAACATGTTTTGTGTTCTTGATGTGCACATTAGTATAATCATGAAATCTATGTGCTCGTGAATGAAATTCTCTGATGTTTACATGAGCATTTCTTCTTCTATTTTTAGTTTGCCAATAATCTCTAGCTCTGTGGCCTAACTTACCACACTCAAAACATGCAAGAGTTTTCCTTTCAAAAAAAAATCCATTTGTACCAGAAGTGTTTCTATTGACAGGGAATTTAGCAGATTCATAGTTAGACTTCCTTCCCTGAGCATGCCAACATTGCCTAGTTGTATGGCCGGACTTACCACACTTATTCCAATAAGGTCTCCTTGGAGCATTTCTAGGAACAATGTTCCTCCTAAATGACTTACTCTTATTGTCTTTCAGAAACCAACAGTCATGCATTGCATGACCGGATCTACCACAGTGGTAACATTTAAGTTGCCTTTTGTGAGTAAACTGGTTCTTGAATGACTTTTTAGTCGTGTGCACATGTGTGTTTCTGGAATTTTTTGTTTTCTTCATCCCTAAATGAAAATTCAATTCATCAGATTCCAGGAGATAACAGTTATGCATCACATGACCAATTTTTCCACAATAATGACATGAAATTATCTTTGCATGAATGTGTGTGGGTGCATGCGACTTGTGTGCAGTACTCATAGCATCAGCAGAAATACTTTTGGTCTTTCCATGTGAGACTTTTTTCTTTCCCAATTTCTGAGTTTGTTCAGTAGTTTCGGGACTGACAGTGGGTTTTTGGTTCCTCTGAGCCTTGAATTGAAAGATAGGTGTACTGGCTGTGCTAATCGGCTCAGAACACATAAATGAAGTGTGAAGCTTACTGTCAAAACTCTTTTTATTAACAAGATTAAAACCCAGCCCCTCTTTCTGAAAGTTTACTTTCATTCCCAGCAGCTTGTCTAGGTTACCTTTTCCCTCCACAAATTTTGATAGAGAATTGTTCAGATCATTTATTTCAGATTGAAGGGAAGAGATCTGATGTTCATAGTTGACTATATCTTCTTCACAGACTAGAATTTGTTGATGCATCACATCATTCAAATTTTTAAGGGTTTCAATTTCTTGTTTCAGTTTGAGCTCATTTTGATTTTCATCAACAACAGATTTTCCTTTTTCTAAGATAAGAAGTCTTTTCGACATAACAGTATTCAACTGTTTCAATTCCTCATTTTCCTTTCTTAATTTCTCAGTTTCTACCTTCAAACTAGTGTTAGTATTGGTGTAGTACCCCGTATAAAAAAAATGATAAAAAAATTATTATTATTAATATTTTCTAAAAAAATATATATTAGATAAACTCTTTAGGAAGTTTATGTAAGAAGTGGGAACACAAAGTTATCATATGTAAAGATTATTCACTTAACAAGTGGCTTCCTAGTGTAGTTGGTTAAGTAACTTGTCTTTCAACTCAATGACCAGGGTTCAAATCCTAGCATCTACTATTTACATTTTTTGCCAAATAATTATATGTTATTATGTAAGAAGTGGGAACACGAAGTTATCATATGTAAAGATTATTCACTTAACAAGTGGCTTCCTAGTATAGTTGGTTAAGTAACTTGCTTTTCAACTTAATGACCAAGGTTCAAATCCTAGCATCCACCATTTACATTTTTTTGCCAAATAATTATATGTTATAGACATATGGGCCATGGATTAGCTGTCCAAACATTATCCCTATCTCTCCAGTACAAGCTGTAAAGCCCCATTATTTCAGATCATGCCTCCCATTCGGCCATGACAACCCTATAAACATACCCCTTTTGCTACCCCCATTCTAGGCTAGCTAAGGTTGGGGAAAAGCTCTGCAGGGATTACAAAGAAGGGTTCTGCTGCTACGATCTTCCAACAAGTAGGTGTTCTCAACTTTTAACTAAACTAGTAGCTAATCTAGGATGATTAGTCAAGGCATTTAATCTTAGGCTCATTTCCATGCGATATTTAGTGTTTATAAAGTATGTGTTAGCTTAAATCTAGGATGATTAGCATGTATTAGCTTCATACCTAAGATAATTATCATGTATTAGCTTAATACCCAGAATAATTAGCATGTATTAGCAAGCATTAGCAAGTATTAGTCTCATACCTAGAATAATTAGTATGTGTTAGCTTAAATCTAGGACGATTAGCATGTATAAGCTTCATACCTAAGATAATTAGCATGCATTAGCCTTATACCCAGAATAACTAGCATGTATTAGCAAGTAGTAGTCTCATACCAAGAATAATTAGCATGTGTTGGCTTAAATCTAGGATGATTAGCGTGTATTAACTTCATACCCAAGATAATTAGTAAGTATTAGTCTCACACCTAGAATAATTAGTATGTGTTAGCTTAAATCTAGGATGATTAGCATGTATTAGCCTCGTACCTAAGATAATTAGCATGTAGTAGCCTTATACCCAAGATGATTAGCATTGATTAGCATGTATTAGCTCCAATCTAGGGTAGTTGGCATGTATTAGCTTCATATCCATACGATATATCCGTCTAACGCAAGTTTTATCGTGTTTTTACGTAACTCATTAGTTTAACTAACCTGTTAACATACCTAATTAACATGTTAGTTGATCTACTAACTAATTAGCATACCTAATTAATCTATTAGGTAGCCTATCTAGAAACCTTGTCTCCATTTAGTTCCTTTAAAAATGAAAACTTGTATGATACGTCATGTTAAAAATATGATATTTAAGCAACTAAAGCATGAAACGAGTGCATGAATAAAGATCAATAATCCATACAGTTTTCTCTATCTATCAATGTCATCAGTTTTACCTAAATAAACTTAAATCAAAGGTTAATACCCTTGCTTAATCAAAGATTAATACCTTAAGCCATTTTGTGCAGATTTGAACTACAGAGTCGACCCTGCCAGTTCACCGCGTTGACGCGATGAACGGTAGAGTCGACCCTGCCTGTTGACAGGGTCGACCCTGCCAGTTCATCGCGTTGACGCGATGAACGGTAGAGTCGACCCTGCCTGTTCACAGGGTCGACCCAGCCTGTTCGCAGGGTTGACGCGATGAACTGCAGGGTTGACGCGATGAACTGCTGAGTCGACACAACTGGCTCATTGCGTTAACCTGATCGTTAGGATTTCACTTTTGCCATCTCCACTGATAGATGGCAGCCTGAGATATGATATTTAACTCCTGATAGGGTCCTCTAAACCCTGTATAATTCCCAGGAAGGGCATCCCACAGTGAGGGTGTCATTTCTAAAATTGTCAGGTGGCCCATAAGGCACCTCTCTTATCTAGTTTTTTTCCGTATATCAAACGTTACTGGTTTCCACTCCTAGTTCATCCCTACACATCAATGCACCCTTGGATTCCATTCCATAATTCCACCTTATATATCATACTAGTCAAACCTTGAAATTCCCTATTGGCTATAAATGAGAGTGGATGTCAACAAACAAGATTAATGCTGTGCATATGGGGTCCGGTCTGGTCCTGGGAGGAGCACCCGAAGGTATTTGTGCCCATGGGAGTTTATTGACCACGGTGTTTGGCATTGCACCGGAGTACTTGCTTGCTAGGCTTTAGACATTCCACTCATTCTCGTGATATTACTTGATTGATTTGACTTGAGACCCGCAGAAGGGTAAAGTTTTACTTGAATGAAATTGATAAATAGCCAATTCCAGTTTTACATGCTTGAATTTATATTACTTTCTATTACTTGCTTGACATGAGTTCTTACTCTCTTGGAAAGATTTTGTTAATTCTAGTTATTACTTGCTTGAATCTCTTCCTATCGCTGCATTGAAGTTAGAATCCTTATACTCTCACTTGTAAATCCTTCACTGCTCTTGTTGATTTTTACAATCCTTGATATCTACTCATCTACATGCATAGCTTTACTGACATTAATTAAACTTGTAAACTACTTAAAGCATGTTAAATCTTGAGATGTAATTCTTACTGAGCGATTCGCTCATCTAGTTATTTTCTAATATTTTCAGGTCATTTGGATGTCAACCAACACTCGGAAGGGAATGAGACTGAGTGATGAGTGTTAGAGTGAAGTTATCAAATTGTCATGTCCTTTGTGTTATTGTATTAGTTCACTTATGTCAGTTGTATCAATTCATCTATGTCATTTGTATTAATCAACTTGATTAGAACTGCTTAAGATTTGAAGCCTAGTCATTGGACTCTGGGAACATATGTATTTGTCCTTTGATTAGTTGTGAAAATTGTCAGCTCGTACTATTTGTATTAATTTCGAGTTAAATCTTAGTTATTTGCGCACTCTGATATTTACATGATTGACACGATCTATATAGACGTGTCACGCCTCTGGGTAATCTTCCGCGCTCAGGGCGTGACAGTCTTCGTGGTATCAGAGCCTAGGTTTTCAAACCTAGGGAACTAGAAAAAAAAATATAAATGGTTAGAAATTGAAATCTAAATAAAAACTTGAGTCCAAGGATAGGTAAAAACCTAAGTCCAGGGTTATAGAAGTCTAAGGATATAAGTAGACCTTACCTGGTGAGATGGATAGAGCCATGGGTTAAGATTTCTAATGACTTTACCCTTATAAGTAAAAACCGACCCTTATCTTACTTAAACACTCTAAACATTTTGTAGGATCATGACTGCTGAAAGAGCACAATGGCGCGAGATGCAGTGCACCGTGCAGGGCCTTACACAGGCACTACAACAAGTGGCCCAAGGCGGAGCTAACCGTGGAGCGTGTGACCTCCACAGGAGTTTCCGTAACATGAACCCACCAAGGTTCACAGGTTCGTCCGACCCCGAGGATGCCGAGAATTGGCTAAAGGAGATGGAACAAATCTTCCGTGTAATGCAATGCACAGACGAGGAGAAAGTTTTACTGGCTGTATTCCAACTTGAGCGGGACGCTCGATGCTGGTGGGAATCCATAGAAGCAACACTGCCAGAATACCATGTTACATGGGATGAATTCACGGAGTATTTCAACAACAAGTACTTCTCCGATCCTATCCAGGAAAAGAAGGCCACGGAATTCGCCGTTCTAAAACAACGGGGCTTGAAAGTGGCCGAGTATGAGGCCCAGTTCTCCAGATTGTCTAGGTATGCACCCCACTTGGTGTGTACAGAAAAGATGAAGGCGAGAAGATTCCTCAACGGGCTTCGGCCCCATTATATCACACAACTTGCCCCGATGGACATCCAAGTCTATTCGGAGATGGTTCGGAGTGCTCAACTGCTGGAAGACACCACCGAATTATCTGAGAGAATCCGAGGAAGAGACAAGAAGGAACCCGTCACAAGCCCGGGAAAATTCAAACAATCCTTCAACAAGAAGCGATTCTTCATGGGAGGGGATCCCTCTAAGGCGAAGAAATTCCAGAAGAATGACATGCCATTCTCCACCACCACACCATCAAAGGAGATTTGCAAGTATTGTGATAAAGCTGGTCATAAGACCGAGGAATGCTGGAGAAAGTTAGGAGCTTATCTTCGATGTGGGAGCCGAGAGCATCGAATCCCAGACTGCCCACTAATGAAGGAACAAGACACCAAAGACGAGAAGCGTCCGGTAAAGAAACAAGGCCGTCTGCAAGCTCTCCAAGAGACGGAACCCACTAAAGGTGGAATTGTGGAAGGTATTCTCACTATTTGTTCAAAAATTGCTCAAGTTTTATTCGATACCGGAGCAACTCATTCATTCGTTTCCAAGAACTTTGCTGCTTCATTTTCTAAGAAACATGAACTGTTAGATTTGGTCATATCTACACCTCTTGAGAATGAGTCTGATAGCACTTATCACTATCCAAACTGTGAAGTGATGATTAAGAGAAATAATTTGCCTGCTGACCTAATATGCCTAGATATAAAGGGTTATGATGTCATACTAGGTGCCGACTGACTGTCCACATACCAAGCAACTATAGACTGCCGACATGGCAAGGTAACTTTCGTAGATTTCCCAGAGCTAGTTTACAATAGCCCTCGGAGTAAATCACCTCTTATATCAGCACTCCGAGCTAGTAAACTTATGAATAAGGGATGCATGACTTTCATAGCATTCGTGACTGCCATGGAAGTCGAGAAGGTTAAACTTGAAGACATCCGTGTAATTCGGGATTTTCCCGATGTTTTTCCAAAAGATTTAACCGGCTTACCCCCGGAAAGGGAAGTGTCATTCACAATCGACCTTGTCCCTGGTGCTCGTCCTATTTCCAGGGCACCATACAGAATGTCCCCTGCTGAGCTGAAGGAACTAAAAGAGCAGCTAATGGAGTTATTGAACAAGGGTTTCATCAGGCCGAGTACTTCCCCATGGGGAGCACCCGTGCTATTCGTCAAAAAGAAGGACGGATCGATGAGATTATGCATAGATTATCGACAGCTAAATCACCTTACAATCAAGAACAAGTATCCACTGCCAAGGATTGATGAGCTGTTCGATCAACTATCTGGAGCTTTATATTTCTCCAAGATTGATCTTCGTTCTGGTTACCACCAATTGAAGATCAAAGAAGAAGATATTCATAAAACTGCATTCCGAAGCAGGTATGGGCATTACGAATTTACTGTTATGCCTTTCGGACTAACAAATGCCCCCGCAGCTTTTATGCAGTTAATGAACAACATATTCAGGCCCTATTTAGACCAATTTATTGTGGTCTTTATTGATGATATTCTGATCTATTCAAAGACCGAAGAGGATCATGAAGAACACCTCAAGAAGGCATTGCAGATATTAAGGGGAAACAAGCTATATGCCAAATTCAGCAAATGCGAGTTTTGGCTCGAGGAAGTATCCTTCTTAGGCCATATCATTTCGAAGAACGGAATTGCTGTTGACCCATCAAAGGTCGAAGCCGTGAAGAACTGGGAACAACCCACAAATGTAACTGAGATACGGAGCTTCTTGGGTCTAGCTGGTTACTATCGGCGTTTTATAAAGGACTTCTCCAAAATTGCTGTTCCCCTGACCAGGTTATCCCGCAAGAAAGTGCCTTATGAGTGGAAGGAAGACTGTGGAAAGAGTTTCTAAACTTTGAAGGATCTCTTGGCCACTGCTCCAGTCTTATCATTACCAATGGAAGGAGAAAAATACGACGTATATACCGATGCTTCTGGTATTGGCCTCGGATGTGTATTGATGCAGAATGAGAGAGTCATTGCATACTCTTCCCGACAATTGAAGAAACATGGAGAGAACTACCCAGTTCACGACTTAGAACTGGCCGCAGTAGTATTCACTTTAAAGATCTGGAGGCACTATCTCTACGGAGAACAATTCACTGTGTACTCCGATCATAAAAGCCTCAAGTACTTATTCTCCCAAAAGGAGCTGAACATGCGGCAAAGGCGTTGGCTCAAGTATCTCAAGGATTTTGACTTTACTATACAGTACCATCCTGGTAAGGGTAATTCCGTAGCTGATGCCCTTAGTCGAAAGCCGAGAATAATATTGGCCAACTGCATGATACAAGAATGGAAATTGCTGGAGAAATTCTCTGAGCTTGATATCAGCACAGATGAGAAGAACATGTGTATTATTCTATCTCATATGAGCCTACATCCAGATTTGTGACCTGAAATCAAGAAGTTACAAGAAGAGGATCCCTCGCTAGTGGAGATAAAAAGCAAGCTGGACGAGAGACTGGGTTTCAAGCTGGCACATGATGGCAGATTACTATTTCATGAACGGACATGTGTGCCCGACTGTCCCAAATTGAAGAAGAAGATTTTTGAAGAAGCTCATAGATCGAGGTACACAATCCACCCTGGAGCCACTAAGATGTACCAAGACTTGAAAAGAACTTTCTGGTGGCCTAACATGAAAAGGGAGGTAGCAGACTTTGTGTCTCGTTGCCTCACATGCCAACAAGTGAAGGCGGAACATCAAAAACCCGCCGGAAAGTTACATCCGCTGGATATTCCCAAGTGGAAGTGGGAAGATATTGGCATGGACTTTATCATGGGTTTGCCCAAGTCTAGGGGCGGATATGATGGAATTTCGGTAATTATCGACCGGTTAACTAAATCGGCCCATTTCTTACCCATCAAAAGTCGATGGTCAGTCGACGTACTTGCTGCCCTGTATATTAAGGAGATGGTTAGATTGCATGGAGTTCCCGTCTCGATCGTATCTGACCGAGACCCACGCTTCACCTCTCATTTTTGGAAGGGTCTACAACACTCTATGGGGACGAAACTTAATTTCAGTACTGCTTTCTATCCCCAGACAGATGGTCATACTGAAAGGACAAATCAGGTTGTTGAAGATATGTTAAGGGCATGTATTATAGATTTCGGCGGAAGCTGGCATGACCACTTACCACTAGCCGAATTTACATATAATAACAGCTATCAAGCTAGTATTCAAATGGCTCCTTTCGAGGCGCTTTATGGCAGGAGTTGTCATTCTCCAATATGCTGGGAAGAAGTCGGTGAAAGATAAATTCTAGGCCCAAATATGGTTAGAGATTCGACTGAGAAGATACACCTTATCAGAGAGAGACTTAAGGTAGCTCAGTGCAGGCAAAAATCTTATGCTGATAACAGAAGGAGAGATTTGGAATTTCAAGCGGGTGACCATGTATTTCTCAAGGTATCTTCCGGCCGAGGTATTAGAAGATTCGGTGTTAAGGGTAAGTTTACACCAAGGTTTATCGGTCCATTTGAAGTATTGGAAAGAGTGGGCGAGGTGGCTTACCGCATTGCCTTACCTCCTCAACTCTCGGAAGTGCACAATGTATTTCATATATCTATGCTGAAGAAATATGTGTACGACCCTTCTCACGTCATCAATCATGCTGAATTGGTGATTCAAAGGGATCTTACTTATGAGCAAAGGCCGATGCAGATCCTCGACCGCGAAGTTTGAGTTCTAAGGAGCAAGACGATCCCTATGGTAAAAATCTAATGGAATCGATGCTCGGAGCAAGAAGTAACTTGGGAGACCGAGGAATCTATAAAGAGAAGATACCCAGAACTATTTTAGTCTGCAAGTATCTTATACTTTTTACAGTATCCTTATGTAGTTGAATTTACCCTTATACAATTGAATTTGGGGACCAAATTCTTTTAAGTAGGGGAGGGTGTAGCACTCCGTATAAAAAATTTTATTATTATTAATATTTTCTAAAAAAAAAATATTAGATAAACTCTTTAGGAAGTTTATGTAAGAAGTGGGAACACGAAGTTACCATATGTAAAGATTATTCACTTAACAAGTGGCTTCCTAGTGTAGTTGGTTAAGTAACTTACTTTTCAACCCAATGACCAGGGTTCAAATCCTAGTATCCACTATTTACATTTTTTGCCAAATAATTATTTGTTATTATGTAAGAAGTGGGAACACGAAGTTATCATATGTAAAGATTATTACTTAACAAGTGGTTTTTTAGTGTAGTTGGTTAAGTAACTTGCCTTTCAACCCAATGACCAAGGTTCAAATCTTAGCATCCACCATTTACATTTTTTTGCCAAATAATTATATGTTATAGACATATGGGCCATGGATTAGCTGTCCAAACATTATCCCTATCTCTCCAGCCTGTACAAGCTGTAAAGCCCCATTATTTCAGATCATGCCTCCCATTCGGCCATGACAACCCTATAAACATACCTCTCTTGCTACCCCCATTCTAGGCTAGCTAAGGTTGGGCAAAGCTCTGTAGGGATTACAAAGAAGGGTTCTGCTGCTACAATCTTCCAACAAGTAGGTGTTCTCAACTTTTAACTAAACTAGTAGCTAATCTAGGATGATTAGTCTAGGCATTTAGTCTTAGGCTCATTTCCATGCGATATTTAGTGTTTATAAAGCATGTGTTAGCTTAAATCTAGGATGATTAGCATGTATTAGCTTCATACCTAAGATAATTATCATGTATTAGCTTTATACCCAGAATAATTAGCATGTATTAGCAAGTATCAGCAAGTATTAGTCTCATACCTAGAATAATTAGTATGTGTTAGCTTAAATCTAGGACGATTAGCATGTATAAGCTTCATACCTAAGATAATTAGCATGCATTAGCCTTATACCCAGAATAATTAGCATGTATTAGCAAGTAGTAGTCTTATATCTAGAATAATTAGCATGTGTTGGCTTAAATCTAGGATGATTAGCGTGTATTAGCTTCATACCTAAGATAATTAGCAAGTATTAGTCTCATACCTAGAATAATTAGCATGTGTTAGCTTAAATCTAGGATGATTAGCATGTATTAGCCTCGTACCTAAGATAATTAGCATGTAGTAGCCTTATACCCAAGATGATTAGCATTGATTAGCATGTATTAGCTTCAATCTAGGGTAGTTGGCATGTATTAGCTACATATCCATACGATATATAGCTGTCCAAACATTATCCCTATCTCTCCAGCCTGTACAAGTTGTAAAGCCCCATTATTTCAGATCATGCCTCCCATTCGGCCATGACAACCCTATAAACATACCACTTTTGCTACCCCCATTTTAGGCTAGCTAAGGTTGGGGCAAAGTTTTGCAGGGATTACAAAGAAGGGTTCTGCTGCTACGATCTTCCAACAAGTAGGTGTTCTCAACTTTTAACTAAACTAGTAGCTAATCTAGGATGATTAGCATGTATTAGCTTCATACCTAAGATAATTATCATGTATTAGCTTTATACCCAGAATAATTAGCATGTATTAGCAAGTATTAGCAAGTATTAGTCTCATACCTAGAATAATTAGTATGTGTTAGCTTAAATCTAGGACGATTATCATGTATTAGCTTCATACCTAAGATAATTAGCATGTATTAGCCTTATACCCAGAATAACTAGCATGTATTAGCAAGTAGTAGTCTCATACCTAGAATAATTAGCATGTGTTGGCTTCAATCTAGGATGATTAGCGTGTATTAGCTTCATACCCAAGCTAATTAGCAAGTATTAGTCTCATACCTAGAATAATTAGCATGTGTTAGCTTAAATCTAAGATGATTAGCATGTATTAGCCTCGTACCTAAGATAATTAGCATGTAGTAGCCTTATACCCAAGATGATTAGCATTGATTAGCATGTATTAGCTTCAATCTAGGGTAGTTGGCATATATTAGCTTCATATCCATACGATATATCCGTCTAACGCAAGTTTTATCGTATTTTTACGTAACTCATTAATTTAACTAACATATTAACATACCTAATTAACATGTTAGTTGATCTACTAACTAATTAGCATACCTAATTAATATGTTAGGTAGCCTATCTAGAAATCTTGTCTCCATTTAGTTCCTTTAAAAATGAAAACTTGTATGATACGTCATGTTAAAAATCTGATATTTAAGCAACTAAAGCATGAAACGAGTGCATGAATAAAGATCAATAATCCATACAGTTTTCTCTATCTATCAATGTCATCAGTTTTACCTAAATAAACTTAAATCAAAGGTTAATACCCTTGCTTAATCAAAGATTAATACCTTAAGCCATTTTGTGCAGATTTGAACTATAGAGTCGACCCTGCCAGTTCACCGCGTTGACGCGATGAACGGTAGAGTCGACCCTGCCTGTTCACCGCGTTGACGCGATGAACTGCAGAGTTGACCCAGCCTGTTCACAGGGTCGACCCAGCCTGTTCGCAGGGTTGACGCGATGAACTGCAGGGTTGACGCGATGAACTACTGAGTCGACACAACTGGCTCATTGCGTTAACCTGATCGTTAGGATTTCACTTTTGCCATCTCCACTGATAGATGGCAGCCTGAGAGATGATATTTAACTCCTGATAGGGTCCTCTAAACCTTGTATAATTCCCAGGAAGGGCATCCCACAGTGAGTGTGTCATTTCTAAAATTGTCAGGTGGCCCATAAGGCACCTCTCTTATCTAATTTTTTCCCGTGTATCAAACATTACTGGTTTCCACTCCTAGTTCATCCCTACACATCAATGCGCCCTTGGATTCCATTCCATAATTCCACCTTATATATCATACTGGTCAGACCTTGAAATTCCCTATTGGCTATAAATGAGAGTGGATGTCAACAAACAAGATTAATGCTGTGCATATGGGGCCCGATCTGGTCCTGGGAGGAGCACCCGAAGGTACTTGTGCCCATGGGAGTTTATTGACCACGGTGTTTGGCATTGCACCGGAGTACTTGCTTGCTAGGCTTTAGACATTCCACTCATTCTCATGATATTACTTGATTGATTTGACTTGAGACCCGCAGAAGGGTAAAGTTTTACTTGAATGAAATTGATAAATAGCCAATTCCAGTTTTACATGCTTGAATTTATATTACTTTCTATTACTTGCTTGACATGAGTTCTTACTCTCTTGGAAAGATTTTATTAATTCTAGTTATTACTTGCTTGAATCTCTTGCTATCGCTGCATTGAAGTTAGAATCCTTATACTCTCACTTGTAAATCCTTCACTGCTCTTGTTGATTTTTACAATCCTTGATATCTACTCATCTACATGCATAGCTTTACTGACATTAATTGAACTTGTAAACCACTTAAAGCATGTTAAATCTTGAGATGTAATTCCTACTGAGCGATTCGCTCATCAAAGTTGTTTTCTAATATTTTCAGGTAATTTGGATGTCAGCCAACACTCGGAAGGGAATGAGACTGAGTGATGAGTGTTAGAGTGAAGTTATCAAATTGTCATGTCCTTTGTGTTATTGTATTAGTTCACTTATGTCAGTTGTATCAATTCATCTATGTCATTTGTATTAGTCAACTTGATTAGAACTGCTTAAGATTTGAAGCCTAGTCGTTGGACTCTGGGAACATATGTATTTATCCTTTGATTAGTTGTGAAAATTGTCAGCTCGTACTATTTGTATTAATTTCGAGTTAAATCTTAGTTATTTGCACACTCTGATATTTACATGATTGACACGATCTATATAGACGTGTCACGCCTCCGGGTAATCTTCCGCGCTCGGGGCGTGACAAGTGTTCTCCTGCTTAAGTTTATCATCATCAAACAATACATCAGTTAGGAAACTCTGGTTTTCTGGTTCATAGTTTTCAAGGTTTTCCTGAAACTTTAAATTCACAGCACTAACAGCCTCAAACTTTTCATTGATCAATCTGTTTTCACTTTCAAGATTGATTAATCTTTGTTCAGATTCCTGACATTGTTGTCCGAGTTTTCCATTTTCAGATTTGACATGATCAAGTTCAGATTGTATTTCATCTAGTTTCGACAGTTGTCTTCTGAATATTTCATTTTAAGTTTTCAGAATTTCAAGATTTTCACCTCTAGAGATAGGATCCCCTAGATTTTTTAGCTTCTTTATCAGACTTTTATTCTTCTTCTCTAGTTTTTCATAGGAGTGTAACAGATTGGCATAGGCATCTTCCCAGTCATCTAAAGTGTAACTAGAGAAAGGATTGATTACCTCTTCAACATCTTCGACTTCATCTTGATCACTGCTATGGTTGCTCTTGTTAGCCATCATGCAGCTGTCCTCATTTATCCTGTGAGCTACCTCCAACGTATCCATGATGTCTTTAGCGGACCTGCAATCATGAAGGCAAGAGTGTAAGGCTTTGTCAGTAGCTGCTTTCATCAGATTCCAAGCTTTCTGATTTTCTCCATCCTTTGATATGTGACTATCGGTCCATTTGGACAATTTCTTTGGTAGTCTGTGAGGATCTTGTGAAATTAACTTCCACAGATCAGGATTAACTGATATAACATATTTGCTAAGACTTACAAACCACACATTAAAATTAGAGCCGTTGAAAATCGGTGGATCACCCATGGAAACAGATCAGATTGATGCAACAGGAATAATGATGCACGAAAAGCGAGATAGCACTGAAGATTGCAGGAACGAATCTGCTGGTCGCTTGACCTTCTATGCAGACACCCGCTCTGATACCAAATGATAGGATCGGTGCGATGGATATAGAGGGGGGGGGGGTTGAATGTATCCCTCTTCAAAAATGCCCAGATTAAAACCAATCAGAGACAATTAGATAGAAATCAACTGAACTGCTCTCTTATCACAACCGTGGACAGAGAAGCTCAGACTCAAAAATGAGTTCTAATTCTTTTGAGTGAAAGAACAAACACTTCACAATCGTATAAGCTCCCAAGGAAATCACAACAAATTAACCATGCCTAACCTGTAAAGAGGAGATAGAAGACAAGGAGCAAACGCACAGGCCAAACCACGGCACATATAATTTTTTAGGTGGTTCGGTCCACAGACCTACATCCACCCCTCACTCCAAACCGGAGTGAGGCTTCCACTAGCTAACGCTAGAACCGCAGACTCAGTCTGCAACAGGTGCTGCCAAATAGCTTGACCAGGGGAACAACCTCCCCTCTTCCTCCAGACCGGGGGGAACCCACTAGTGACTACCCGTCACTAGCAACCAGAGACGAAGTCTCTCTTCCTCCACCCAGGAGGGAAACCACATGTAGCAACCACTACCTGCAAACCCGAAGTCAGAGACTCCCTTCCTCTGAGACCAGAGGGAACCTACAATTGACACACCGTCACTTGCAACCGGAGATTAAAATCTCCCTTCTCCTAAACCAACAGGAGGAACCCCGATCTCCAACCAGAGAATCGGAAGAACAAAGCCAAGTAAGTGTAAAAGAAAAACAATAAACGAAAATACAGCAATCGAAAAGTTGGAAATGAAATCACAATGTGGCTCTCGCAGGAGCTGACTGGCCTGGATTTGATCCACGGTCCAGTAGGAACTAATCTTCAGATGAAGCTTCTTTTCTCTCCTCGAGCTCTCTATCTTTCTCTTTCTTTCTTCCTCTTCTTTCTTCTTCTCTCTGCTTCTCCTTTTCTTTCTCTCATTCTTCTTGACACTGGATCGTGCAGACTCTCACTATCTCTTCTTCTCTCTGCTTCTCCTTTTCTTTCTCTCGTTCTTCTTGACACTGGATCGTGCAGACTCTCACTATCTCTTCTTTTCTCTTCTGTTTCTTCTTCTGCTACTCTCTGCCTCTCAGCAGCTCTCTTCTTCTGCTTCTGTCACAATCAGTCTTCTCCAGATGGAGAAGTTCTCATATTTATAGCAGCAGCAGCTAGGGCGTGTGCCCCCTTTATCTAGAGAACACCTCGGATCACGTGCCAGGTGCCAACCTCGGATCACGTGCCCAAACATTTTTTCTTCTCGAAGCATATACCTATCAAACAGTCATAAGAGGATATTATAGAGATGTACAGACTTGTTGGGTAACTCAAGACCGCCGTGTGCAGACTTAGTATGAAAGATGCATATGCAATAGGATGTATAGACTTTGATTTATGCATGCACGGACTTGTATGAAGAACATGCTATACAGACTTCAGACTCAGCTGCGAACTGAGCTAAAGAATGTATAGACTTGCTCAGCTATCAGCTAATGGATGTACAGACTTAATGAGATGATGCATGAACACGGGCTATACAGACTTGCTGTGGAGAAGTGTGTAGACTTTGTGTGCATGGTATGCAACAGAATGTATAGACTTTGTTGTGCTATGCAAACGATGTGCAGACTTGCTATGGGGGGATGTGTAGACTTATGAGGCAACCAGAATGTACAGAGTTGCGTTGAAGCAACCAGAATGTACAGACTTACGTTGAAGCAACCAGAATGTACAGACTTTGAAATCAAGGGATGCACAGCCATTGGAATGTATAGACTTGCGTTCATGTAGCAATGTATAGACTTGAACGCGTATGCTATGGGATGTACATACTTTGAGTGATACACAATAGAATGAAAGTATGCACATTGAATGCATGAGATGCTCAGACAAGCTGTCAACGAATGTACAGACTTTGTCTTAGTGTTTATGCATGAGTCTGTCAACGAATGTACAGACTTTGAGTGATGCACAATAGAATGCAAGTATGCACATTGAATGCATGAGATGCTCAGAGAAGCTGTCAAGCAATGTACAGACTTGATGAGAACGATGCATGAACAAGCCATAGCAAATGTATAGACTTAACCGATGCGAACACAGGCTGTACACACTTTGATTGCGTGCATGAGAAAGCAGTGTACAGACTTGCTATGAAGAACAATGCCTAAATGCAGTGTATGGACTTAGAATGCATGAGACAGCAATGTATAGACTTGCACGAGCAGGCGACAATGTATAGACTTGATGCAGCTTCAAAGCAACCATGTGCAGACTTTACCGATGTACAGACTTCACGCGATGTATAGACTTAGTGTTCTGAACGTAGGTAAAGATAAGGAGTGTATAGACTTGAACCCGTGCATGCTATGCATGCGGATGTATAGACTTGTGTTATGCAGCCAAACTATGTACATACTTGATGAGGCGCTAAGTGAGACAGAGCTGGCTGTACAGACTTTGAGAGACGATGCATTGTAGGCAAACGCTGTACAGACTTTGAGAGAGATGATGCATGAGACGATGCATGCACAAGATTGTACAGACTTGGTCTTACAATGTATAGACTTGGCCAACTATCAACTGATGGATGTATAGACTTTATGAATGCATATGCCAAGACCATGTACAGACTTGAAGTGGCATGCAGCAGACGATGTACATACTTAGTCTCAGGACGATGCAATGTATAGACTTTGTATGATGCATGCACAGGACGCAACGTGAGACGCAACATGAGACGCTGTGTAATGCAGCGAGGCAGTGTATAGACTTTGAGTGTGTGTGAGACAATGTATAGACTTGGTCTGAAGGATTGCACAACCATTGGAATGTACAGACTTTGAAAGTGTGTGCGAGACAATGTATAGACTTGGCTGTACAGACTTTATGTGCAATGCAAAGGCTGTATAGACTTAGCGTGCCTGAAGCAGTGCAATGTACAGACTTAATGTCTCATGCAGACTCTGATCTTAGTCATGCGTGCACAATGGCTTGCAACAAACAATGTACTGACTATGCCATGCTCACAGTTAATGCATGTAACAAGTACCATATGAAGTAAACACATATGACATCAAGCATATGAGTCATAGTGTTTGTCATCATCAAAACACAATATCCAACAGGGAGGGCTCCCCGACGGGGCGCGTGACCTTCCATCCCTGGCCGCCTGAGTCCTCATGAGTTCCACGAGGACATCCAATTTTGCGTTGAGGGCTTGGAAGGCGTCGGCGCCACCGTTGAGCGGTAGCCCTACTACCACAGGGGGGGTGGTGGTTCGTTGGCGGGGGCACTAGCGTTGGAGGGGGGGGTTCTGTGAGGCCCGAGAGGGGCCATCCCCAGCCGCTACCATGGCCTTTCCCTTGTCTCCGGCGGACCTCCTCCTTGAGCTCCTTCGCACCATGCTGGCTCTTTGTTCGTTTCCCACAGACGGCGCCAGATGAAGAGGCGTGATCTCACGCAGGACCTGAGCGGGCGGAGGATCACCGGATTGTGAACTGTAGGAAAGGGAAACGGAAACGGATCAGGGGGCCCAGGGATGAGTCCCTGGGGAAAACCCTCCGATGCTTAAGTCAGTAGAGCTATGGTGGGAGCAATAAAAGGGGGGAAGTAGCTTCTGCGCGAGATCCCTCTCCACCGGAAGGGTGAAGTGGTTCCTGCTCAGGAGTTTTGAGCGTCTAGCTGCTCTTACCTTTCACTAGAGGGTATCCTTCATTTAAATAGTACGTCGTCTTCAGGAGTCCTGTAAGTCGAGGGGTTTCAGGCGGGAGTTACGTCCTCATCAGGGGATCGTTACGTCCTCATCGTGGGCTCTTCATGATTTTGGGAGATCGTGGCGCCCTTATCTCGCTGAACTCTTGCTCATAAAGGACTGCCAACGGCAGCATGGATAAGCGTTTGTCAGTTGATCCAAGCATGAGAAGCGCCAGCCCTACCCGGGCGATGGGCATAGCTCGGACGTAGTCAGACCGGAGTGGGCGCGTAGCGCCTGCCCTTATCTCGATGGGGAGATGGCTCGGGCATGGGTCTTCCTCTGTTCTATCATTCGGGCCTTCCGAGCCTTAGGGCTGCTGAGGAAGGATGGGTCCCCGAGTGATCTTTATTGGGCCTTTATGCCAAAGTGGGCCCTAGAGGGCTGTCACTTGGATGAGCTGAGCCTCATTCGGTCCGGATGGACCTAGTTCGGCTGCTCTTAATTGGGCTACAGAAATCCCTTTCTCCAGAAACAATCTTGGATAAGATCCCACTTGATTATGCTTTCACAAGTCATCATGAATCTATTAAAGAAAGTGAATTGTAATGGGTTGATTTGTAAGCTCTATATTGAAGCAAACTGACTCGTACTTGATGATTTGCAGGCTGAAAGAACTCCTCACAAACCTTTTCAATCATGCCATACAATGGTGGAGTTTATTCTCTTTATTTTTAGCAAATAGGGTCATTGGGCATTCTGGAAGAGCAAGAGTCGACACCTGGTGTCGACATCTTGCTCCTGGACTCTTTTCCAGGAACAAGTCCAGGAGGTGTCGACACCAGGTGTCGACACCTACCTGGAACTGGTTCTGGCAGCAAGCCAGAACACCAGGTGTCGACACCTAGTGTCCAGATCTTCTGTTTTGGGTTTTTGTGAACTGGAATGCACAAGGTGTCGACACCTATGTAGAGCTGTGAAAGATGACTTTCGTGCCCACGCACCGAAAGTCCATCAAACCCAATCAAATAGCCCTCAAATCACTCCCTAATTTGTGGATCTGGTTCCTAAGCTGTCTCTTGACCGTCCCAAACTCATATATACTTCTTATTGGGTCAAAAACGTAGATGGTGAAGGGAGATCTGAAATATTTTCTCTTGTTCTAACCCTTGTGAGTGCAGGGACGTTGCTGCAGCTCCAGGGCTTCTTCCACAACGTTTTGGGCATGAAAGTGAAAGGAAGAAGGCTCCTTCCAAGTCTCCAAACGACCATCTACTGGAAGCTGCGTGGAAAATCAAGATACAACCATTGTGCTTGCAAGAATCGATCATCTTTCTTCAAGAACAGTTTTCATACTGCAGAAGCATTCAAATACGTTTAAAGGAGAGACGGGGGGAGCTCTAATCACTGCAAAATCTTCCTCATTCTGATTTCTCAAAATCTTTGTTGATAGAGCTTGAAAATCTGCTTTAAGACATTTTTGGAGGACTTTATATGTCTTTTGTCCACTCTCTCTTACACATATACATGAGCTGCGATTTTTATGATACAACAATTCTAATGCTCATATATTCTTTCTTATAGGTGAAGAAAAGAGGGAAAACGTGATGGAGCTCTTGCAAGGAGGATATGATCTACCACCGTGAGGATCTGAAGCTCGTGGAAGAAGGAAAAGAGGAGCAGCACGAGGAGAGGAAGAAGATGATGTCAAAATCATGATCATCCATCAACGAGCCTAGGAGAACCAGATTTTGTTGAAGAAGGGGGAGCTCTATCTTTGATGCATCTTTCTAGTTTCCATCTATAGAATTTGTTGTAGGAGGTCATAGCATATATTTGTCTTTGTTTCATATACTTTTGAGAGAATACTTTGTGTGGGTGTTCGGAGAAAGGGTTCTCCGAGTGTGTGTGTTGACATGTGTGCGTCGATTTGTGCGGAGTATATCTGCATGTGTGCTTGGCCGTATTTTGGGGTGTGTTCCCTGTGTGTGGTTGGGAGTTTACTCCCGTGTGGTTGTGTAGGCATCGCCCTACATGTGTGTGTTGGAGCCTGGCTCCATGTGTGTATGGGGATTTATCCCCAGGCTATTTTTACAGCAGTGAAGCCTCACCGGTTTAGTGAGGGGTGGATGTAGAGAGCCCGTCGTGGTCCCGAACCACCTTAAAAATTCCCGTGTCTTGTGATATGATCTTTGTGATTGTGTGATTCACTATCTTATCTGTTTATGCAATCGTGTGAGCTCGGTGAGATTGAGTGAATTAAGTTTAAATCTATTTAGATTAAATTCTTCAATCTTATCAATCTTGTTAATTCCGCTGTGTGCTAGTTTGTGTTTTTAATTGGACGTAGTTTTTACTAGAAGGATCTATTCACCCCCCTCTAGATCCGCGTTCCTACACTATGGGACCCAACATCCTCCTTCCAACCGCTCAAGAAGCTATTTAAGGAGAACTTTATTGGCTATCAAAAGGTGGCCAAGTGGGCGGTGACCTTGCTCGCTCTTAGACAGGGAAAGGAAGAGACGCTGTGGGATTTCGTCTCATGCTTCCGTACAGAGGCGCTCCGGATCCCACATCTCGACGTCAGCATCACCACCACTGCACTCACCCAGGGGACGTGGGACCACATCCTCCGATGAGCACTCGGAGTAGAGGCCCCGACGACCCCGACCGACCTCCTCGCCCTAGCGCAGAAGCACGCACGGTGCGAGGAGAACACAACAGCTCTGGGCCGTGTGGCCGGAATCGAACGGTTCGACCGGAAGAGGTCCGCTGAATCGCCACATGAAGGACGAAAAAAGTTGGAGCGGCGAGATCGAGATCACCACGATCGCCCAGAGAAAGAGAGGGGCAACTATCACAATTATATGCCCCTAACAACTCCTACCGACCAGATCCTAATGGAGATTCGTGTGGAACCATTCCTCAAGTGGCCTCCTAGAATGAAGTCGGATCCGAGCACGAGGAGCAAGAAGAAATACTGCCGCTATCACCGCGACCGCGGCCATGACACCACCGAGTGCATCAACCTGAAGGACGCCATTGAAGACCTCATCCACTGAGGACTCCTCGACAAGTTTATCGCTAAAGCCGCAGAGAAGCGACTGCGCGGGCAAACACCCCCACCCCTCGACAACCTACCCAACGGAAAGGAGATCATGATGATATCCGGAGGGCCATCGACAGGCGGGGACAGCTCCAAGAGACGCCGATAGTACGCGGTCCCCATCGACGCCGCTGAGCATAATGATGCCAAAGGGCGAGGAACCGTCACTCGGGAGCACCTCAAAGACCCCATCCTCTTTTCCGATGATGATCTAGACGGTGTAACCACCCCACATTCTGATGCCCTGGTGGTCTCGGCTACTGATAACGCAAAAGTTCATCGTTTAAAACATGCGTATCAATCTTAAAATTTCTAACTCGCACTAGATGAAGGTAAGACGTAATAAGGTGGCGAGAAGGGTCGAATCCACAGGGAAGAAGAGATTTTTAAAGTTAAAAAACCTTGGAGTCCTTTAGAAAACACTTGTGATTTTGTTTTGTTTAAAGAAAATAGTGAAATGAAGAACAAACCAAACACTTAATTAAAAACACATATGATTATGCGCCTATGCTATAGAAATTAATTGCATGAAGTGAAAAGAAGAGATAGAAGAAGGAGGTAGAGATGGAAGAAGATCAAGAACTAGATCAAGAGAACAACTTTCATTAACTTAAAAGAAAGAGTACATGAAATGTGAAATAAGTTTACACTAATGACAGAATGAGATTACAATGAAGTGAAATAAAACTAAAGCAATAAAAAAAAGAGGAGCCTAAGGTGTGAAGATGGTAGTAGCAATGGTGATGACGCCGTCGTTTCCTCCTCGCCGAGCCTTGGAGAGGATCGCTCCGCCTTGAAAGAGATCGCCGTGAAAAGAGGTGGATGAAGAAGCCGTCACCGTCCACGTCACGAGCCTTGGAACATCGCCCATCTTGATGTGCACGCCGCCAAGAAAGGGGAGTTGTGGAGGACAAACTTTGGAGAGAAATATAGAGAGAAATGTGGAAGGATTTGTGTGGAGATGAAGAAAGAAGAAGATGGGAGAGTAAAACAGTGAGAAAATAAATATAACTCGTAAACAAAGAAGAATTGGAGGAAGTGATAGAAGAAGAAAATCTAGATATACATAATAGGAAGAACTTTGATGAAGAACTCAGAGAGAAAAGAAGAGTGGAAGGACTTCAAAACTGAGAAATAACAAAAGTTAGAACCTCGGATGAACAGTGAAATCACAGGACAGCACAGTGAAAAACACGAAATAGGTTGAAAACCAGAAGGAATTAGAAGATAGTGCAGAAGAAGAAGTTGTAGAGAACGTAAAAATAAAGAACTTTCATGAAGACAGCAAGAGATGAAAATGACTAGAAGGGGGAGAAATATGGGAAAGAACAGAGAGAAACATGGGTTTGCAGATGAACATGACAGCACAGTGAAAAATACGAAATAGCTTAAAAACTAGAAGGAACTAGAAGATACTCCAGAAGAAGAAGTTGTAGAGAACTTAAAAACAAAGAACTTTGATGAAGAGTGCATGAGCTGAAAACGAACTTACAAGGGAGAACTAGGAGGCCTAAGGTTGGGAGAGAAAATTGCCAAAAGAAGAACCCCCCTCTCCTTCTTATCATGGGCTATTTATAGAAAAAGTTGAGTAGATGGAGGGTGGAGATTGTATCAAAGAAGATGGATGGATAGGATTTAAGTAGAATATGATGCATGGGGAAGAGAAAAAGTAGGTGAGTACACCCTCCTTGGGCTTTGGACAACCCCATTCCCAAGACTCATCATTCCTCTCCTTCATTTCAAACTTTGAATGTCCTTTTCCTCCTTTTCAAACTTAAACTTTGGATTCCTCCTTTTCAAACTTTGAATTCGAAATTTTGAACTTTCCTTTCCCTCCAACCAAAATATTTTGAATTCTTTATTTGACTTGGTCAAAATGGTGATGACTCTTTTTACCCTCGGCTTCTTTTGTAATTACCTTTGGTGTCCTACACACACATAATTGCACTTTAGTCCATAAAAATTATCATAAGGTGCACATAAATCTTAAATGCTCATGATTAATTATGCAATGGAGAATTAATGCTCATGGCCCTCAACTTTAATTCATTAAATAATATCACCAAATTAATCAATTTACGTGAAATACTTAATTTACATGTAAAGTTGAGATTAATGATAGAACATGCATAATTATCTAATTATATGCACATAAAATGGTGTACATGTGATGAATTATCATCGAAAATGAACGCTTATCACCCCCCCAACTTACTCATTGCTAGTCCCTTAGCAATGCAAATAAAATTGAAATTTAGGACTAACAAGAGTTTATAAAATTCATACTCTCATATCCAGCTCTCCCTTCATGGAATCAACCAAAGATTAAGAATCTGGAATCATTAATACACACTAGCCTTACGTAGGAACTACATGATCAAGAATTCAAATCAAAGCTCAATAGCACTTGTGCATATATAACTACCAAATCCACAGCTTAGACAATTGCGTCCCTCATTCGCTATTCCAAACAAATGCCTTTCAACCCTGCACCTCTTAGATCAGAGCATTATGTATATTAGCTTTTTGTCTGCCTTATTGCTTTGTCCCTTTTGGGATCTTTTATACCACACATGATGCTGCACTACCCTTCACTGCTCAACGCGAACCTCGACTCTTGCCTTAGGAGAAGCAGGCCCGGTTACACAGATCAAGGTTCCCTTTTCCGTTTTACGCGAACCTCAACACGTCTTAGGTGAAGTAGGCCTGGTTACTAAGACTAGGGGCATTTTTTATGGTGTATTTTTTTTTTGTACCATTACGCTTATTTGATAGATAATTTGGCAGAAAGCTTTGTAAAAAGATCTCTTTTCTTAAGAAGTGCGGAATATCAGACATCATACCAAAAATAGCAGAGGGCTTGTCTTGCTTATTTTATTAGTGTGCAATATGAATTTCTTTTCTTTCTTTTTTTTTCTTTTTTTTTTCAAAGTGCACATGAACTTTAAAGGGATTCTTATGTCAGTTTTCCATGGCTATATTGACTAAATTTCCCATCATCCTTCTCTGATGAGGGCATCCCTTGCCCCTTCACATTTTCTCCGGACTCGGATTGTTCGTCGGCAAGCGCCATTATGTTAGTCATGTATTTTTGAGTCTAGTCATGTAATCTTCACATTTTCTTTGAGTCAATATCATGTAATTTTCCCTTTATTTGAGTCATGTACCTAGGTTGTTGAGTCATTTTCCTAAGTATTGAGTCATTATGTTGGTTTGATAGGTTATTGGGCCCATCTCATTGGGCTAGGCCCATGGATGCCCCCCCTTCCCTTCGGTTATTAGTCATTGTGTCTTTTGTTAGGGTCCTTTGTGAAAAAGTCATGTGCCTATAAATAGGCCACCCCACTCCTCATATGTAACAGCTTTTGAAGAATCATTTGAATAGAAAAAATTCTCTAGTCTTACTCCTCTCTACCAAATCTCTCTTCCCTCTCTCACCCATTATCTCTCTCTCTCTCTTTATCTCTCTCTCTCTCCCTCCACCCAATTTTCGGAATTTTCTCTCTCCTCCCCATTCACCCCTCATTAAGACCTCTCCCCTTCCCCATACACCCATTTAACTCCCCCCCAACCCAAGGTGGCATCCTCCAATCCACACCCCACCTCCCAACCCCCAACTACCCAACACCACTTCCTAAGCACCCCTTCCTCTCCCCAAGGTTGAAGGGGCTCTTCCCTAAGCCCAAATTCGAATTTCCCTCTCCCTAGGGCAGTGCCCTTCCATCTCCCCACCTCCCAAACCACCCAAAGTCGCAGCCCCCCTTCCCCATACCAGCCAAGTTCACCCTCCACCTCTTACTCTCTTGGCCATCCCCTTCCCCACCCCCTCATCTTCGTCTCATTCAGCCTCTGTTTCAGACAGCAGAGTTACAGCAACTTGCAGAGGCAGCCACGACCGTCTTTCAAAGATTCAGGTGACAAGGCCTACATTTCTGGAATCGTCATCGAGATAGCTTTCCAACGGTGGTGGTCTCGCCGGCTTCCGAGGTCAGAGCTATCCGCAGGAGCTGATCTCCCACGACTGCGCAGAAGACCCCAGGCAAAGAACCAGAGCGAGATTGGAAGCCCGACCACGAAGAACCTTTTGGGATTCATATCAAGTGTTCTTCAGCAAAGTTCTTCCCTCTCAAGTCCTCTTTCATCCTAAAGAAGCAGAGCTGCATTTGGACATCGGCATCTCAAGTTACAAATTTTCTACTCCAAGTGTGTCAGGTCAGTTTACAGGAGCCAGAACCGACACCCCTCTACTCATCTGATCATCTCGGTCTTCTACAACATCTGCCGACGTCACCGTCGGTGCCGACAGAAAGAAGACTCGGCTACGGTTCCAACGGTTCAGGTCTCGCCTCAATCAGAGCTCGTTAGAGATCGCGGCACCCTCTGCAACCAGCCACATTGATCTGCACCAGACAGAGGCAGAATCAATCAGTCCGGTCCCAGACTCTGCCACGGCCAGCTCATGAAGGCTCTGAGCGCCATTTTTGGAGGGAAGAAACTACTTCAAGCTAGCTGCCACCTCCAAGAAGAAGGGACTCAATCGGCCACCGGAACCCTCTGCTCCAATTTTCTTTGTCAAAGACGGTAGACTGCCCCCTGTGGTCCCAGCTACCCCGACCACGATCGCATCACCGCCAGTTTCATTCCAATCGGAGTCCGGGAGAGCCCACAATGACTTCTGCAACCTGCTGCATCAGTTCGGTACCCGCCAGAGACCAGACGCTGCTGTCCTGTTCTAGTCGCCGGCGCGGTCAGCCCCGAGTATCAAAGCTTCCCCAAAAATTCAAGCTTCATCCTCTATCAGTTGGGAAACTTTTGGCGGTAGTCTCGTCAAGATCCGAGTTCCGTGGAACCCGTGGCAGCACCGTCTCCGACTGTCTGTCCAGTGAACCTGAAGCAGGGCAGAACCGGTGGAGCTCGGGAGGTCAAGTTTCATTGCGTAATCCCCAACCCGCTTGGCCGGCTGAAGGCCCCTCCCTACGTGGAGGTAGTTTTGGATGTAATTAACTTAATCCCCACCCCAAGATCATCCCTCCTGCGAGAGGCGTAGTGTTGTACTCTTTACACTTTCAGGTTGAAGCGACACCGACGCGGCGTGCGGGTACATACCCTCGCCTCCCCGCTCGCCCCCGTCTCCGGCCGGAGTCGGCGTCTTCACACCGGCTAGGTGAGCTCCTGAACATCCCTCATTGCTGTATTGGACTTGCTTAGCTTAGTATTGCTATAATTACTCTGTCGGCGGTAAGAGAGTGTCCGATTTTACATTGCCACCAAATTGAGTGACCACCGCGGGCGAGTTGAGAGTGAATCCACTTAACCCACACCCTTGGTGTGTTGGCCGCCCATGATTTGGGCATCCTAGGCCCATTTTGGGTTCTCCCCAAGCTTGCCAACCCTTGGAGCCTCATGGTCCCACCTCGGACCCTCTCCAACATCGCCTAGTTACCTTCGTGCCCTAGTGTGTGCCATACGGGTGAGCTCACTAGTGTGAGTCCGCTGCTCAAACTTGAATGCTTGCAAAATAGGTCCAAGGTTGGTTTTACATCAAGTGGTATCAGAGCAAGTTCACAACTTGTCTCTATCAAGTTGGTCCTAGGGCATGTCTATGCATTTAGAGTCTTCAAGTGCATCACTCTTGTCCCCTAGTATGGCCACCTCATATCAACCTTACCAATCGGCCCACTCCATAAGTCCAAGCCACCAAGAGATGCCTACCACTAACACCCATAACTTCCCTGGCCATGTCAACTACTTCATGAAAGCCTTGACCTATGCCAATGAGCGGCTTGATAACATATCGGACCGACTCAACCAACTTGGAGAAAATAGGCCCGCCCCAAGGACAGACGATAGAATGGTCCCTTTCCCACTTCCCACCTTTGATGGAACCTCTCCTAGAGAATATTTAGATTGGGAAGCTACAATGGACCAATACTTCACTTGGTATCATATATCCGAGGATGAAAAGGCATTGGTTGCCAAAATGCAACTTACCAAACGGGCGGAAACTTATTGGATGCAAATTGTCGGGCTAAAGATACTTAGAAGGGAAACTCCCATCACCACTTGGAAGGACATGAAGGAGCAACTTAGAGCAAAATATATGTCCCCTTCCTACCCGGGTTACCAAAACTCGAGGAGCACTCTCATTCCTCCAAACCCACCCGTCCAAACCCTTACCACTAGAACCCAAGTCTTCAAGGCCTCCACCTCCCCACCTAATCCCATGAGGGCCCCCACACCCCAACCAAAACCCCCTTCACTAACCTACACTAGTCAAGCCTCTTTAGCCCCCACTTCCACCCCAAATGATCCCAAGGGCAAGAGACCCCTAACCGACCCAATTCCCTCCATGGTGACCACCACTCATCCAACCCTCACCATTAAAAACCATGTGGACACCGTGTCCACCCCTCCACCAAGGCCCATAATGGCCACCATCCCCAAACCCAAAACCCCTCACCCAACTCACCTCCCGCTTCCTACACCAATCTTTCCCCAACCTAGGCCTCCTCTACTTCCCCTTCCGATCCAAGTCCACCCTTGCCCACCACCCCAAGTGCACCATGCTCCAGCTATCACCAATTCTCCCGCATTAGACCTACCCAACCCATTAACACTAGGAATTGAAACCTCCACAACCCTCCACATGGGAGTAGATGCTAGTCCGGAACCTATTCCCACCCATAAGGAAGCCCAAGATCACACCAATGGTAAGGAAAAGCCTCAACCCTTTACCACTTCAAATAGCCCGGATCCTCAAGAGTCACCCACCTTCACCATGAATGAGCATATACTCCAATGGCTCAAGCAAGGACCCACCCTTCCTAGCTCACCCCCACCTCTCTCACCTTTGGGATATCCATCCCAAATTATTCCCCTCCACTCCTATCACACCACAATCCAATCCTACTATGAGGTAGAAGATTGGGATGATCTCCTCAAAGGTCTAAAGTGGCAATCAGACTTGACTTCTTTATTGGCCCTAGGAGCGGACCAACCCAAGAGCCTTAACCTCAACCATCCATGCATTGGGTCTATCTCCTCGGTTTGCACTATTGGTTGCTACACTAGTGACATCCTTTTCCTTCTCCCCATAGTGGAAGAGCCCATCCTGGTCCACTCCCCTACCATTGTGATTCCTAAAACCTTGACCAACCAGCCCACCCCATACACCGGCCCAACCATTCCACTAGAAGAAGACGACTCATCACCTTTTGAGGACCTTGAGGACATGGAGCCCCTTGGTAACCCACTTTATGATCCCTATGATCCATTCTAATGGGAGTCAAGGAACCCAAGTAACCCAACCACCTTAACTACCACCTACCTTTCCCTACCCCAACCCACCATGTTTCATCCAATCCACCCCATCCCAGACCCGGGTTACACCATGGGAACCATGACTTTGGGTGGTATACACCTAGGGATCGAGGAAGTGCCCCATCTCATGATATCCACCTTTCTAGACCCCTTCGACCCATTCCAATGGAAGTCCAAAGGCCCACACATAGGAGACATCTTTGTCACAAGAGTGCATAAGTCTTGGCATACAACACCACTTGGCATGATTCATAAGTCGGGTACATTCATTTACATCACCCACATGTCAAGTAGGAAGCATAAGTGGACCGTATTTGGATGTATTGGCCCACCCTCATTCATCATGAGTCTTAAGTATGAGAGGAGCATACATGGATGTCCGGGTCCCCCGACATTTGTCATACCCATGCATAAAAGGTTCATCTATGGATGTCCCGGCCCCCCTGAGTCTGTCACAATCTTCATAGCATCAAAGCATGATCGATCTACATGTGGCTGCCCCGGACCACCTTTGCATACCAAACATTGCCCACTCACATCGCATCATCAAGCATGGCATATGCATCCAAGCACATATCAAGCAACAAGCGGTGATATTCACAACAAGCGAGTAAAAACTCATGAGCGCCACTTGGAATTCCAAGTTGGTAACTTGACGATGATGACTTTGGAGTGGCTCTACCCCAGGGTCACCTCCAAATTGAGGGCACGAGGACTTGGACCTTGCCAAGTTCCGAGTGGCTTTGGCAACCCGGCTTATGGGTTGAACTTTCAAAAAGGGTTTTGGGATTCTCCCCATTTCTCATGTGGCGGATCTAGCACCTTATAAGGGCACCGCGGTGGATCCTAGTGAGTGCCTCCAGCTTACACCTACCCTTGTGAGAGACACCCTCGGAGTGCCACCACAAATAGCCTGAGAGCCCGACGTGAGCACACAGCGGCAATACTAGGCAAGCAAGATCCCATCGCCAGCATGAGGGTATGACCGAGTCACTTTGTCGAGCTGAAGCGCCGTTCCCCGACTATGGTCGCGGGTTGAGTATGGAGATCGAGGATCACCCAGAGCTGCAGTTCGATGTACTACTTCCCTGGTGGACCCATACTCGACGGGGTCGAGTTTTCCCCACCCCGGGGGTATGATAAGGGCATCCCTTGCCCCTCCACATTTTCTCCGGACTCGGATTATTCGTCGGCAAGCGCCATTATGTTAGTCATGTATTTTTGAGTCTAGTCATGTAATCTTCACATTTTCTTTGAGTCAATATCATGTAATTTTCCCTTTATTTGAGTCATGTACCTAGGTTGTTGAGTCATTTTCCTAAGTATTGAGTCATTATGTTGGTTTGATAGGTTATTGGGCCCATCTCATTGGGCTAGGCCCATGGATGCCCCCCCTTCCCTTCGGTTATTAGTCATTGTGTCTTTTGTTAGGGTCCTTTGTGAAAAAGTCATGTGCCTATAAATAGGCCACCCCACTCCTCATATGTAACAACTTTTGAAGAATCATTTGATTAGAAAAAATTCTCTAGTCTTACTCCTCTCTACCAAATCTCTCTTCCCTCTCTCACCCATTATCTCTCTCTCTCTCTTTATCTCTCTCTCTCCCTCCCTCCACCCAATTTTCGGAATTTTCTCTCTCCTCCCCATTCACCCCTCATTAAGACCTCTCCCCTTCCCCATACACCCATTTAACTCTCCCCCAACCCAAGGTGGCATCCTCCAATCCACACCCCACCTCCCAACCCCCAACTATCCAACACCACTTCCTAAGCACCCCTTCCTCTCCCCAAGGTTGAAGGGGCTCTTCCCTAAGCCCAAATTCGAATTTCCCTCTCCCTAGGGCAGTGCCCTTCCATCTCCCCACCTCCCAAACCACCCAAATTCGCAGCCCCCCTTCCCCATACCAGCCAAGTTCACCCTCCACCTCTTACTCTCTTGGCCATCCCCTTCCCCACCCCCTCATCTTCTTCTCATTCAGCCTCTGTTTCAGACAGCAGAGTTGCAGCAACTTGCAGAGGCAGCCACGACCGTCTCTCAAAGATTCAGGTGGCAAGGCCGACATTTCTGGAATCGTCATCGAGATAGCTTTCCAACGGTGGTGGTCTCGCCGGCTTCCGAGGTCGGAGCTATCCGCAGGAGCTGATCTCCCACGACTGCGCAGAAGACCCCAGGCAGAGAACCAGAGTGAGATTGGAAGCCCGACCACGATGAACCTTTTGGGATTCAGATCAAGTGTTCTTCAGCAAAGTTCTTCCCTCTCAAGTCCTCTTTCATCCTAAAGAAGCATAGCTGCATTTGGACATTGGCATCTCAAGTTACAAATTTTCTACTCCAAGTGTGTCAGGTCAATTTACAGGAGCTAGAACCGACACCCCTCTACTCATCTGATCATCCCGGTCTTCTCCGACATCTGCCGACGTCGCCGTCGGTGCCGACAGAAAGAAGACTCGGCTAAGGTTCCAACGGTTCAGGTCTCGCCTCAATCAGAGCTCGTTAGAGATCGTGGCACCCTCTGCAACCAGCCACATTGATCTGCACCAGATAGAGGCAAAATCAATCAGTCCGGTCCCAGACTCTGCCACGGCCAGCTCATGAAGGCTCTGAGCGCCATTTTTAGACGGAAGAAACTACTTCAAGCTAGCTGCCGCCTCAAAGAAGAAGGGACTCAATCGGCCACTGGAACCCTCTGCTCCAATTTTCTTCGTCGAAGACGGCAGACTGCCCCCTGTGGTCCCAGCTACCCCGACCACGATCGCATCACCGCCAGTTTCATTCCAATCGGAGTCCGGGAGAGCCCACAGTGACTTCTGCAACCTGCTGCATCAGTTCGGTACCCGCCAGAGACCAGACGCTGCTGTCCTGTTCTAGTCGCCAACGCGGTCAGCCCCGAGTATCAAAGCTTCCCCAAAAATTCAAGCTTCATCCTCTGTCAGTTGGGAAACTTTTGGCGCTGGTCTCGTCAAGATCCGAGTTCCGTGGAACCCGTGGCAGCACCGTCTCCGACTGTCTGTCCAGTGAACCTGAAGCAGGGCAGAACCGGTGGAGCTCGGGAGGTCAAGTTTCATTGCGTAATCCCCAACCCGCTTGGCCGGCTGAAGGCCCCTCCCTGCGTGGAGGTAGTTTTGGATGTAATTAACTTAATCCCCACCCCAAGATCATCCCTCCTGCGAGAGGTGTAGTATTGTACTCTTTACACTTTCAGGTTGAAGCGACACCGACGCGGCATGCGGGTACATACCCTCGCCTCCCCGCTCGCCCCCGTCTCCGGCCGGAGTCGGCGTCTTCACACCGGCTAGGTGAGCTCCTGAACATCCCTCATTGCTGTATTGGACTTGCTTAGCTTAGTATTGCTATAGTTACTCCGTCGGCGGTAAGAGAGTGTCCGATTTTACATTGCCACCAAATTGAGTGACCACCGCGGGCGAGTTGAGAGTGAATCCACTTAACCCACACCCTTGGTGTGTTGGCTGCCCATGATTTGGGCATCCTAGGCCCATTTTGGGTTCTCCCCAAGCTTGCCAACCCTTGGAGCCTCATGGTCCCACCTCGGACCCTCTCCAACATTGCCTAGTTGCCTTCGGGCCCTAGTGTGTGCCATACGGGTGAGCTCACTAGTGTGAGTCCGCTGCTCAAACTTGAATGCTTGCAAAATAGGTCCAAGGTCGGTTTTACATCATTCTCCCTAGTCTTTTCTATTCCAAAATTACTTTTAAATTAAGCATGAATCATGAAACTCAAAATGGGGTTTACATCTTTCTACTTTCATGGAATGATGACATGCAAGATAAAACTCCTATCAGGTTGTGTAATATGCATCATGAAAATTTTTCTCTCCCCCACAACTTGAATGGCATTGTCCTCAATGACATGTAGAATATATGAACATGACAATGCATACATGAATGCTTGGGAAGGAAAGGTACAACCTGGGGTGCGCAGACGTGGCTATTTTGGTAGGTAATTTTTACGAACGACTTCTTCCAGCTCCTACAAACACAAATGAAAATGACTCACTAGATTTTTGAAGAGAAATGGTTGGGTTGCCTCCCAACAAGCGCTAAATTTAACGTCTTCAGCCAGACGACATTCTTGTATTTATCATGGGTCACTCAGTGGGATTGATTCATTTGATAGAAGTTGTGTGTTCTCCAAGTAGAGTTTGAGACGCTGACCATTGACAGTGAAAATTTGACCATTTTTAGGATCTATAATTTTGACAGCACCATGATCAAAGGCTTTGAGCACAACAAATGGTCCATCCCATCTAGACTTTAATTTTTCGGGGAATAAGCGCAACGTTGAATTAAAGAGCCAAACTTTTTGATCAGGTTGAAATGATTTTCTCATAATATGTTTATCATAGAAAGCTTTGGTCTTAGCTTTGTAAATCTTGGCATTTTCATAGGCTTCATTCCTCAGCTCCTCCAACTCATTTAGTTGTAGGGTCCTATGAGATCCGGCTTGGGCTAAGTCAAAATTGAACTGCTTAATAGCCCAATAGGCCCTATGCTCAAGCTCAACAGGTAAGTGACAAGCTTTTCCAAAGATTAACCTATATGGAGACATTCCAATGGGGGTTTTGTATGCTATCCGATAGGCCCAAAGAGCGTTATCCAATCTTTCAGACCAATCCTTCCTATCGGGCCTAACAGATTTCTGCAGGATATTTTTGATCTCCCTATTGGATGTCTCCACTTGGACACTTGTTTGGGGGTGATAGGGGGTGGCAATCTTATGAGTGATCCCATATTTCCCGAGAAGAGCTCGGAATTGGGCATGAGTGAAATGAGAACCTCCATCACTAATGATCGCCCTCGGACACTCGAACCTTGAAAATATATTCTTTCGGATAAACTTCATGACAACTTTATGATCATTAGTCCGGGTGGCAATGGCTTCAATCCATTTAGACACATAGTCGACTGCCACAAAAATGTACTCATGTTCGAATGATGGTGGAAAGGGCCCCATAAAATCAATTCCCCAAACATCAAAGATTTCGACCACTAGAATGGGGTTGAGTGGCATCATATCACGTTTGCTCATGTTTCCAATAGCTTGACACCTGAGACAAGTCTTGCTAAATTCATAGGCATCTTTGAAGAGAGTGGACCAGAAGAATCCACTTTGCAACACTTTGGCGGTTGTTTTCTTTCCCGCGAAGTGTCCCCCACAAGATAGAGTGTGACAAAAATTCAGGACGATTTGTTGTTCTTCCTCGGGGACACATCTCCTAATTATTTGATCTGGACCTACGTGGAACAATTCAGGATCTTCCCAGCAATAGTGTTTGATTTTGGCAAAGAAATGCTCTTTTTCATGTTTAGACCACCCATTAGGAATTTATCTCACAGCTAAGTAGTTGACAATGTCTGCGAACCATGGGAGTTGACTATGGGTGATGGACAGGAGATGTTCATCTGGAAATGAATCTTGCAAAGGAGCATTATCAGTTGTGAGAATCCGAGAAAGATGATTGGCAACTTTATTCTCAGAACCTTTTTTGTCTCGGATCTCAAGATCAAATTCTTGGAGTAGGAGGATCCACCTAATGAGTCTAGGTTTGACATCCTTTTTAGAGAACAAATATTTGAGAGCTGAGTGATCAGAGTACACAATGACTTTTGCCCCTAAGAGATATGATCGAAACTTTTCAAGGGCAAAGACAACAGCTAACAACTCCTTTTTCGTGTAGTTAAGCTGAGAATCAGCGAGGGTGCGACTCGCATAATATATCACCACCGGGCACTTGTCAATTCTTTGGCCTAGAACTGCCCCGATAGCATAGTCGGAGGCATCACACATGATTTCAAAAGGTAAAGACCAATTAGGAGATTGGAGAATGGGTGCCTTGGTCAAAAGCCTCTTTAAGGGTATTGAAAGCCTCAAGGCAGGCAGCATCTAAATGGAATGGAGTGTCTTTGGCCAAGAGAAGAGTTAACGGACGGGCAATCTTAGAAAAGTTACTTATGAACCGACGATAAAAACCGGCATGGCAGAGGAATGAACGAATTTGCCTCACAGAGGTCAGAGGAGGGAGATTAGAAATAAGGTCGATCTTGGCTTTATCCACCTCTATACCTCGTTCAGACACAATATGGCCCAAAACTATGCCATCTTGAACCATGAAGTGACTCTTTTCCCAACTAAGAACAAGGTTGGTTTCAATACATCTCGCAAGCACTTTCTTCAAATTTTCCAAGCAGTTTTCAAATGACTCCCCAAACACAGAAAAATCATCCATAAAGATCTCCAAGAATTCTCCTACCATATCAGAGAAAATGGCCATCATGCACCTTTAAAAAGTGGCCGGTGCATTGCAAAGACCGAATGGCATTCTCCGAAAGGCAAATGTTTCATATGGACAAGTGAATGTGGTCTTCTCTTGGTCTTCCGGATAAATGGCCCCTTGATTGTACCCAGAATATCCATCTAGGAAACAAAAATATCTTTGGCCCGCCAATTTCTCTAGAATTTGATCAATAAAGGGGAGTGGAAAATGATCCTTTTTGGTCATGGCATTGAGTTTCCTATAATCGATACACACTCTCCATCCCGTGGTGGGCCTAGTGGGCACATCTTCTCCTTGTTCATTTTGGACCACGGTGAGTCCCGATTTCTTAGGAACCATTTGAGTGGGACTCACCCATTGGCTATCCGATATGGGATAAATAATTCCCGCATCGAGCCATTTGACAACCTCCTTCTTCACCACCTCCTTCATGTTCGGGTTCAACCTCCTTTGCATTTCCCGACTAGGTTTGGTGTTGTCCTCTATGTAAATGTGATGCATACAAATAGACGGACTTATCCCCTTAAGATCGGCCACTGCCCAACCTATGGCACTCTTGTGAGTCCTAAGGACTTCTAGGAGAAGTGTTTCTTGGGTAGGGGTAAGATTAGAAGCTAAGATAACAGGAAGGGTTTGATCGGGGCCTAGGAATACATATTTGAGAGAGTCCGAAAGGGGCTTAAGCTCAAGTTTAGGAGGACTTTCAAGTGATGGAAGGGCTGGTTCATCTTGCAAAGTTGGAAGTGGTTCAACCTTATGCCAAATGCTACTATAATGAGGGTAATCTTGAAGAGCATTGACCTCCCTTATTTGACCCATGCCCAGATCATTCTCAATAAGTTCATCGTAGATGTCTATGAAGTGGCATTCTTCATCTAGGTCCAAATATTGGGAGGCTTTGAACACATTGAGAGAAACTTTTTGACCTCCGAATGAGATGTCCATCGTCCCCGTAGCACAATTGATGTTGGCTTTTGCAGTAGCAAGGAATGGGCGGCCTAGGATGATTGGGGTGTGACTTAGCTCCGAGGAGGAGGCCATGTCAAGGATGAGGAAATCAACGGGGAAGTAGCAATCATGGACTTTCACAATCACATCCTCTATCAAACCTCGAGGGGTCTTGACTGAGCGATCGGCCAGTTGGAGAATGACGGGGGTTGGCTTGAGTTCCCCTATATCAAATTGCTCATAAATAGATGTGGGTAAAAGGTTGACACTAGCTCCTAAGTCGAGGAGGGCACGGTCAAAGGTTATACCACCTATATCACATGAGATGAGGGGAGCACCGGGATCCTTCAACTTTCTAGGGAGATTGTTCATCAAGACAACACTAACATCCTCGGAGAGCCAAATTTTCTTAGGGGTCGACTTGGGCCCTCTTCTTGGAGTGTAAAGCTCTTTGAGGAATTTGGCGTAGGCCGGAACATGTTTTATGGCATCTAGGAGTGGAATATTGATGTGAACTTGTGAAAAGAGCTCCATGAATTCCTCATTTTGGGCTGGCCTAGTCTTAGTGGGCTTCGGTTCTAGGGCATTAGGAAAGGGGACCTTGGGTTGATAGAAATTTAGATCTTCATGGGCCTTTCCTTTCCCTTTAGGATCTCCCCCCAACTTATCTTGAGTGTAATCCTCCTTGCTTGCATCCTCATTATCTTGATTCTTTTCTATGGAATCTTGTAACTCCTTTCCATCCTTGTATGGGTCATCTAACACCTTCCCACTCCTCAAAGTTGAAATAGCCTTGACATTTTCAAATTGTGGGCCTTTAGGTTGGGCTTGTGGGATGGGTTGAGGTAGGGGGCCCGGTTATGGAGGAAAACCCGGGGGTTGGTTTCTTGGGTTGGCCACAGGTTGACTTGGAAGTTGACCCACTTCTCTTCTCATTGTAGCTTCCGCCAATTATCCTATTTGACTTTCCAACTTGGAAATGGATTGTTGTTGATTCAAGATAATTTGTTGGAGTTGATTGAATTTATCTTCAAAGTTGGATTGAGGCGGAGGTTGGTAAGTGGGTTGGCCTTGATTAGACTGAAAATGTGAATAGCCCATAGGAAGGAATTGAGCTTGTGGACCTCTACCAAATGGATTGAAGGTGTTGGGTTGGGTTTGAAATTGACTTTGCATGGGTTGCTTTTGGACTTGATGAATAGAGGGGTTGGTTGCTTGAGGTGGAGCTTGTTGGGATTTCCAAGAAAAGTTCGGGTGATTCCTCCAGCCCGGATTGTATGTGTTTGAAAATGGGTCATTATTGGGTTTAGAGAATCCTTGGGTTGCAAAGACTTGCTCCTGGATGGCAGGGGGTAATTGAGCCGCAGTTGGACACTCCGTGATGTGATGGGATGGACTTGCACATAGAGTGCATGCCTCATGTGGAGTGACAGATTGACCCAAGTAAGAATGGGATGATGGTTGGCAAGAAGGGTCTTTCAAAGTCAAGAGTTGATCTAACTTTTGAGTCAGACTCTCTACTTTATCCAACTTTTGAGTGATGAGATTTATGTCCAATCTTGGTTCAAAATCACCCCGGGCCTTGATCTCATATAATCCGGCCCGCTTGGAGGGCCCAATAGATCTCTCATAGGATGATAAAGAAGAATGATTGATAGAATTCTCACTAAGCATTTCGAATAAATCATACGCCTCATCCTCACTTTTGCTCATGAATGCCCCTCCACATGATGCATCTACCATTTATCTAAATTGATCGGATAGACCCTCATAAAAAGCTTGGACTATTTGCCATTTGGACAACCCATGGTGAGGACACTTCCTAAGCAATTCCTTGAGTCTTTCCCATGACTCATGCATTTGTTCCCCTGGAGTTTGGGTAAAACCTGTGATTGCCCTACTCATAGTATTGGTGCGGCCTATAGGGTAGAACTTCTTCAAAAATTCTTGTTGCATCTCGGCCCAAGTTCTCATTGGCTTCCCTATAGTGCCTAACCAATATTTAGCCTTATCCTTAAGAGAGAATGGAAAGAGGGTCAATCTAAGGGCATCATCCGAGAAATTTTAGATTTTTACCGTGGAACAAATTTCTAAAACTTCATCAATGTGCTTGTAGGGGTCCTTATTGGTATTTCCATAAAATGAGGGGAGCATTTGAATTGTGCTTGACTTGATCTCATAATGGATGGCTTGATTTTGAGGAATGTAAATGCAAGATGGAGGTTGATATTGGTTGGGAATGAAATAATCCTTCATTTGCTTTGGAGGATTGGGATTTTCGGCCATGAGATTTTGGTAGTGAGATCCTTGATTTTCGGCCATAAGATCTTCTTGGAGATCGTCTCTTGGATACACGACTCTCTCTATTTCCTGAATGGGTCCTAGTAGATTTGGATGTTGTGATCTTCTTCCTTGCATAAACTAGGACGAAGAGAGATGAGAGAGATTTTTTTTTATGATGATTTATATTTTTTTTTTTGGTTTTGACACAAACTAGGACGAAGAGAGAGAAAATGATGATTTTTTTTATTTTTATTTTTATTTTCTATTTTTTTATGCAAACACAAACAAGTTGTCAAACAAATTGCCTAATGACCTAGATGTGACTTAGACCTACAAATTGGGTTTCACAAAATGGCTAAAGTGCAACTTGAGTTCACCCTCAATATTTCCACCGGCTAGGTAAGGGGTGGGGTAGTGGGAGGCTCCCCCTACTTTCGTAGGGACCTAATTACAAACCACTAGCCCGCTTAAGGCGTTTACCGTCCGACCGTCTTGCCTTAGGTACCGGTTTTCACAAGAGGGTAAGCCCAAATAACACAAGAACCACAGTGTGAACCTAGAGCCAACGTCTATTGAATTTTATTTAGGGTCTAGGTGATGCAAAGATGACAGAAATTATGGTTTGTGGGCTAAGGAAGGGTGATGAAATCCCCACCTTATCTTGCTTATGGGTGTTGCCCTTAGAATATTTTAGAATGATATGCAACAAACCAAGTTCAAACAAGGGGTTCTATGCAAGTATGCATGAGCATGTGATTAAGAAAAAGATTAGAAAAGAGCTCACCTTGCCCCTCGCAATCTCTAAAATACAATGACCAAAGTTAAACAACAAGGAAAAAAAAACTTCTATCCTAAATGATGCATGACTTAGAGCATGAAAGTGTGATTTCTACTCTTGGAATGAGAATTTTTTATTGAAGTTCAAGTGATACTTTTTTTTATGTTTTTATTTAGTGAACCTATCTAACCACAAGATATAAAATATAGAGAAATGAAATTAAAATGAAGGAGGAAAAGTTTGGATACTTACTTGAAAAGCGTTCCCCCGTTCTTTTTTTTTTCAAAATGAATGACAAAAAGACTAAGGAAAAGGTGGAGACTTACCTCTGAATTTTTTTTTGAATTTTCAAGTTGCTTCTCTTTTTTTCTTTTTTTTCCTGTAAAAATAAGAAAAGAGAACTTTATTAGTACACTATATACATAAGGAAAATAAAGTTCTTAAGTCAAAAATCACCATTCCTCCCCGACAACGGTGCCAAAAATTGATAACGCGAAAGTTCGTCGTTTAAAACATGCGTATCAATCTTAAAATTTTTAACTCGCACTAGATGAAGGTAAGACGTAATAAGGTGACGAGAAGGGTCGAATCCACAGGGAAGAAGAGATTTTTAAAGTTAAAAAACCTTGGAGTCCTTTAGAAAACACTTGTGATTTTGTTTTGTTTAAAGAAAATAGTGAAATGAAGAACAAACCAAACACTTAATTAAAAACACCTATGATTATGCGCCTATGCTATAGAAATTAATTGCATGAAGTGAAAAGAAGAGATAGAAGAAGGGGATAGAGATGGAAGAAGATCAAGAACTAGATCAAGAGAACAACTTTCATTAACTTAAAAGAAAGAGTACATGAAATGTGAAATAAGTTTACACTAATGACATAATGAGATTACAATGAAGTGAAATAAAACTAAAGCAATAACAAAAAGAGGAGCCTAAGGTGTGAAGATGGTAGTAGCAATGGTGATGACGCCGTCGTCTCCTCCTCGCCGAGCCTTGGAGAGGATCGCTCCGCCTTGAAAGAGATCGCCGTGAAAAGAGGTGGATGAAGAAGCCGTCACCGTCCACGTCACGAGCCTTGGAACATCGCCCGTCTTGATGTGCACGCCGCCATGAAAGGGGAGTTGTGGAGGACAAACTTTGGAGAGAAATATAGAGAGAAATGTGGAAGGGTTTGTGTGGAGATGAAGAAAGAAGAAGATGGGAGAGTAAAACAGTGAGAAAATAAATATAACTCGTAAATAAAGAAGAATTGGAGGAAGTGATAGAAGAAGAAAATCTAGATATACATAATAGGAAGAACTTTGATGAAGAACTCAGAGAGAAAAGAAGAGTGGAAGGACTTCAAAACTGAGAAATAACAAAAGCTAGAACCTCGGATGAACAGTGAAATCACATGATAGCACAGTGAAAAACACGAAATAGATTGAAAACCAGAAGGAATTAGAAGATAGTGCAGAAGAATAAGTTGTAGAGAACGTAAAAATAAATAACTTTCATGAAGACAACAAGAGATGAAAATGACTAGAAGGGGGAGAAATATGGGAAAGAACAGAGAGAAACATGGGTTTGCAGATGAACAGGACAACACAGTGAAAAATACGAAATAGCTTAAAAATTAGAAGGAACTAGAAGATGCTCCAGAAGAAGAAGTTGTAGAGAACTTAAAAACAAAGAACTTTGATGAAGAGTGCATGAGCTGAAAATGAACTTACAAGGGAGAACTCGGAGGCCTAAGGTTGGGAGAGAAAATTGCCAAAAGAAGAACCCCCCTCTCCTTCTTATCATGGGCTATTTATAGGAAAAGTTGAGTAGATGGAGGGTGGAGATTGTATCAAAGGAGATGGATGGATACGATTTAAGTAGAATATGATGCATGGGGAAGAGAAAAAGTAGGTGAGTACACCCTCCTTGGGCTTTGGACAACCCCATTCCCAAGACTCATCATTCCTCTCCTTCATTTCAAACTTTGAATGTCCTTTTCCTCCTTTTCAAACTTAAACTTTGGATTCCTCCTTTTCAAACTTTGAATTCGAAATTTTGAATTTTCCTTTCCCTCCAACCAAAATATTTTGAATTCTTTATTTGACTTGGTCAAAATGGTGATGACCCTTTTTACCCTCGGCTTCTTTTGTAATTACCTTTGGTGTCCTACACACACATAATTGCACTTTAGTCCATAAAAATTATCATAAGGTGCACATAAATCTTAAATGCTCATGATTAATTATGCAATGGAGAATTAATGCTCATGGCCCTCAACTTTAATTCATTAAATAATATCACCAAATTAATCAATTTACGTGAAATACTTAATTTACATGTAAAGTTGAGATTAATGATAGAACATGCATAATTATCTAATTATATGCACATAAAATGGTGTACATGTGATGAATTATCATCGAAAATGAACACTTATCAGCTACCATAAACCAATGTACTGTCCGACGAATCCTGGTTGATAATGGAAGCGGCCCTGACGTGATTTTGTACCACTGTCTAGTGCTCATGGGTTTGGACTTGTCTAAAATCACACCGTTGCACACACCACTATACGGCTTCTCCGATACGATGGTCCTCCCGGAGGGGCGTATCTCATTACCGATTACGTTCGGAATCGCGCCAAGGGATGTAACCTTCATGGCAGATTTCACAGTCATCCGCGCGATGACCAGGTACAATGCCATCATAGGGCGGGGAATCCTCGGCACCCTCCGCTGCGTCCCCTCCTCATATCACCAGAAGCTCAAATTCCCCACACCACGCGGGGTAGGAGAAGTCAGAGGAGATCAACGGGAGTCAAGAAGATGCTACCTTATCTCGACGCGTGATCGATAAGCCAAGGAAGGGCCGCCCGAGAAGAAGACAAGAACGGGAGACCTAGGGTCAAGAATGAGCACTCCTGTGGAGGACCTATACCTCATCTAGGTGGGGGAGGATCCAAGCAAAACACTAAGGATCGAGGTGACCCTCTCCGGGCAAGAGAAGAAGGCTTACACAGACTTCCTCATAGCCAACCAAGACGTGTTTGCTTGGTCCGAGGATGAGCTCCCCAGAATCTCACCAAAGATCATTACCCACCAACTCAAGTTGGATCCAAACTATCGCCTGGTTTAGCAGTGCCGACGACGTTGTAATCCCGAGTGACAAGTAGTTATCAGGGAACAAGTGGGCGAGAAGCTGCGCTCAAGGCTACTCAGGCCCACCAGGTACCCGGACTGGGTGGCCAACGTGCTCCTCATCCCTAAGAGCAATGGGAAGTGGTGAATGTGTGTGGACTACACTGACCTCAATAAAGCTACGCCGAAAGACAGCTTCCCTATGCCTCGAATCGACCAACTAGTCGACGCAACGGCCGGGCACGAAATGCTAAGTTTCCTAGATGCCTACTCCGGGTACCACCAAATTAGCATTCACAAGCCCGACCAAGATAAGACAGCATTGGTTACCGACCACGGCCTATATTGCTACACTCGCATGCCGTTCGGGTTGAAGAAGGCGGGAGCAACTTACCAGCGCCTGGTTAACCATATGTTCGATTCGCAGATCGGCCGCTATATGGAGATCTACATCGATGACATGCTCATCAAGAGCCTCCGTGCAGCCGAGCATCTGGATGACCTAGCAGAGACATTTGCGACACTTAGAAGGTACAACATGAAACTCAACCCAAATAAATGTGCATTCAACGTAAAATCAGGAAAATTCCTTGAATTCCTCGTCACCCACAGAGGGATAGAGGCTAATCTTGGGCGGTACTAAAAATGAGATGCCCGGGATAAGTAAGTGACGTGCAGTGCCTCACCGGACACATCACCGCATTGGCTCGGTTCCTATCCTGAGCGGTTGAGAGATGCCTTCCTTTCTTTCGACTAATCAACCAAGCCAACAAGGCGGCGGAGAAGAAAGGGCAGATCGACTGGGACCTGGAATGCGAGCAGGCATTTGAAGACTTGAAGCAATATCTGGCATCTCCTCCCATCCTCTCGAAACCACAGAAAGGAGAGCAACTGCTCTTGTACCTGTCTGTGACACCGAGCACGATGAGCAAAGTGCTCGCCCAAGAGGAGGGTAATATCATGAAGCTCGTCTACTACGTAAGCCGGGCATTACAAGGGCCGGAATTCCAGTACTCACGGACTGAGAAGTTCACCTTGGCCCTCATCACGGCAGCCCGGAAGCTGCGACCATACTTCCTGGCTCACCCTATCGCCGTCCTCACCGATCAACCTCTACGACAAATCCTCCAGAACCCCGATGCATCATAAGGCTGATCAAATGGGCTATCGAGTTGGGTGAATTCGACATCAAGTTTCGCCCAAGGACTGCTATCAAGGCCCAGGCTCTCGCCGACTTCATCGCCGAATGCACGATACCTATCGAAGATTCGCCCAAGCAGTCCTCAGGTCCCACATGGGAGCTATACGTTGATGGATCATCCTGCGCTGCTAGTAGCAGAGCAGGGTTAGTCCTGCTATCACCAGCAACTTCAGTATGCCCTGCATTTCAACTTCCCGACCACGAATAACGTGGCCGAGTATGAAGCGCTTCTCTAAGGGCTGCGTATGGAGAAACACCTGGGGGAGACTAGCGTGCGAGCATACAACGATTCCATGCTTGTCGCCAACCAGGTCAAAGGAGAATTCGAGGTGCGTGAGTCCTCCATGATCCAGTATTTGGAGAAGGCCAATATCGCAGCGAAGAAGTTCTCCTACTTTGAGATGGTCCACATCCGTAGGGAGGAGAATGTCCGAGTAGACGCTCTATCCCGCCTGGCGTCTGCGACCACAGCCTTCAACTCTAGATTAGTCTTGATCGAGGAACTGTCAGCGCTGTGCATAGGAGAACCAGTACCCCAGGTGAACATCATCGACTATGAGCCTTCATGGATGGATCCCCTCCTAGACTTCTAATTACGACAACAACTCCCGAGCGACCGTGCCGAGGCTCGCCGCACTCGAGCGCGAGCGGCGCACTTCACAGTAGTCAACGGCCGGCTATATCATCGATCCCTCTCCGCCCCGTTGTTGAAGTGCCTGTTCCCTACAGAAGCTAAGCAGGCTATTCGAGAGATCCACGAAGGACTCTGCGGAAGCCACGTAGGCGGACGTGCACTCGCAAGAACCCTGATCCGACAAGGGTATTGGTGGCCTACTCTACAGCAAGACTGCCTTGATTATGCTCAGAGGTGCCCATAGTGCCAAAAGTTCTCTAACCTGCACCACCAACCGGCTATGCAACTATATACCCTAATGGAGCCTCGCCCATTTGCTCAGTGGGGGATAGACATACTGGGCCCCTTCCCCGAGGCCCAAGGGAGGAAAAAGTTCCTCATGATCGCCATTGATTACTTTACCAAATGGGTTGAGGCAGAGTCATTGGGAAAGATCACAAGTGAAGCAGCCTAGAAATTTGTGCTATGGAGCATCATCTATCGGTTCAGGATCCCACGAGTTCTCATAACCGACAATGATAGATAATTTACGAGCGCAGCCTTCCAGGAAAAGTGCTCGGAGCTGGGGATCTAGAACCACTACACGTCGGTGGGACATCCTCAGGCTAATGGGCTGGTAGAGAACGCTAACAGGACACTCCTCCACGGAAACAAAACTCAGCTAGACTAAGTGGGTGGCTCATGGATAGACTCAATTTCGAGCATCCTGTGGGCACACCGAATCATAGCCAGAGCGGCCACAGGCGAAACCCCTTCCACCTCACGTACGGTGTAGAAGCAGTGGTCCCGGTGGAGATTTCCAATCCCTCCCTGCGAGTGGGACATTTCGATGAAGCCAGAAACAACCAGGCAATACGAGAGAACTTGAACCTGCTCGAGGAAGGCAGAGCACGTGCCCAAGTAAAGCTCGTGGCATATCAACAAAAGCTGGCCCAATACTATAACGCTCGCATCAAGGAAAGACGCTTCCTCCCCAGGGACCTGGTACTACGGCGAGCAAGCGTAGCAGACCCCTGGGCAACGGTCGGAAAGCTTGCCTCAAATTGGGAAGGCCCTTACAGGGTAACTGAAGCATTCGACAAGGGAGCATATAGGCTGGCAATGCTGGGGGGGCAAGAGATACCTGTTGACACCCATTTTTTTCCGATAAGTTGCGTCGTTCCTCTTACTCCCATTTGTTGATGTCTCGAGTTGTCCATCACTCGCTGGGTTATTTTTTGGTACGTTTTGAGCTTATTTTATAGGTGACCTCTCTCCCTGGCTAGGTCCGAGTTGATTCAGAACTTAATGGGCCTTGGCTTTGATTAATCAAGCTTTTCTATGAATTTCAAGCGCCCATGTACATGTGCGGTCAACCTCCAGCCGTTCAACCATATGTGCGGTTGATACAGGGCCGTTCATATATTTATGGGATATTTAGTTGATTTTCTGAATTATCACCGACAAGCATATATACGGCCTATACGTAGCCGCATAAGACCATTGTGCGATATATACTTAGCCGTTTATCTCCTAGAGTCCTACGTTCGATTGATTGTTCAGATAGTTATCTATTATCTCATCTATTTTGATTTATCACTGACAGGGATGAGCGGTTGCCTGTTGGCCGCTCTTGCGGATGAAAGGTCTACTATTAGTCGTTCATCTTTGAGAGTCCAACGATGAGGTTTCCGGTCAGTTCGATGGATAGTTGGATAATATTTATGATTTATTTGAATTTCCACCGACAGTGTTGGACGGCCTAGGAGATGGCCGCTCATCTCGTTGGGTGGTCCATCGTAAGACCGTTCATCTGCTCAATTCCTAAAAGATTAACAGATTTTCTCTCTCTATCCGTGGTTTTATCCCTAACTTCTCCCGTCATTTTCTCCACGGATATTGAGCCATTTCGAGTGCCATTTCTTCTGGATAAGAGATAATTCGATTATCTTCATCTTTCCTTTGATTATCTCGACCTGAAAATGCCTACAAACCCTAATTTCGGGGCTGGCTACCGAGGCTCTATAAATAGACCCTAGAGGCTACCTTTGAAAGGGGGGGAAGATTTTAGGTCAACGGTGAAGCCCTGCCGAATCCTTGAGCGACCTAGTACCAGGGAGGGAGGCCTTCTACGTCCCCACAGGCCTACGATTCAGGGAGTATACCGTTTGTTTGAGTCATTATTTCACTAGTCCCACCGTTGCTTTTCTCGTTGCATGCTTCATCTTCTCGACGTTTTTCTTCACTTGCACTGTCATTCACACATCCTCCCACGTTTTTGGTGGCACTAGGGTTTTAAAACCCCCCAGGTATCCTCCACCTCATTTAGTTATGTTTATTTCTTTCCATTTTAGCATTTTCTACACTTCACAGTTCTGATATAGGGTTTTTCTTTGTGTTCTACACTTTGTTTCGTAGGTCAGCAACACACTAACACGAGGCCCATCATTTCTGGCCAGTCGAAATGGGTGGAGGTTGGACTCTTACAACTTCTGGCGTGGTGATCTTGCGCGGTTCCCATACGTCCGTTCAAGAGGAGGTGCAGTGGATCTTCGACCGTTCTTCTTCCAACTGCGGTTGTCTTGGAGCCGTTCATCTGCCAGTAGTTCGGCGTCCCGCGTCCTCTGCAGCACTGACGAGCGGTCTGTCGTGCGGCCGTTCAACATGAAAGGCTATTCTTCACAGGCTGCGCATCCCTGCAGTGCTGCTCATAAGGCGAGTGTCTCCCTCTCTTTCCAAGGTACGGTGTGTCAATCACATTAGGCACCTTGGTGGTGATCACACTTGTTTATCTGCTTCTGTCTCCTTCTACCATCCATCTATTTATATTTTTTCATATCGATTTAGTAGAAGGGATAGAAGAGATCTTTTAAGCCAGTATTGAAGAGAAAGTAAAAACATACCAACAATCCATTTTTTGGAGATCACGGTGGGACACCTAGTGCCCATCGTGTTAGTGTTTGCTGACCCCCTGTTTGGTGTTTATTAGTCTCCTTTGTGTTGAGCTGTCACAGGTTGTTTGCTGGATTTGAGGTCAAGTGTTCTTATGGTTGTGCGGTTCTGTGGGAGCCGTCTGGGACTTAGTGCGGCTGAGGACCGTCCGTATTTCATTGCTTCCAGCCCTGTTCGTCCAGTGAGCCCGCTGCCTTATGCGATCTCCTACCGCCCGTTCATTATCTCTACGGCCTGTGTTTGGCCGTCCACCGTGCTGGCACAGCTACGCCTCTGTCTTTATACTGTTTGTTTGGTTGCTGTTGCGCGGTTGCTTCAGGTCCGTTCCAGAGCTTAAACGGTTGTCAATTGATTGCTCATCCGGGTACGCTTCTCATTTCTATCATCTTTCATTCCATCATTTCCTGATTTTTTCTGTTACATTATCGTTATTCCTTGGTTTGAACTGTTGAGTACGGACTGAATAGATCTAGAGGGGGGGTGAATAGATCTTTCCCCCTTTTTCAGATTTAATATCTATTGGCTAAGTGAGTTGCCGGTGATTAACGAATTACAGAATTGATGTTGATATCAGTGAAGAAAACAAACACATAGAAAAGCACACACACACATAACCAAACCACAAGATAGGATTTTTAAGGTGGTTCAGTCTCTTCCCGAGACTTACATCCACCCCTTGCTTAACTCAAGCAAGGCTTCACTAATGAGAACCTCTGATCTCAATCAAAACACAAGACACTGCTGTCATACAGCTTGTTCCTGCTGACACACAGCTTGTACCAGCTGACACACAGCTTGAATCCGCTGCCTCACAGCTTGACACTTGGTGTAAGGATGAATAGAAATGATGTGAAGGTGGGATGATGCAACAGGACTGAATATGGACTTTTGTAACAAAGTAAAGAATTCAGCCTGGGACTTAATCACATAAATAACAAGACTAGACTCCCTGTAGAGCTTCCAATCGGATGCCTTCAGCTGCTTTGTTGCTGGAGGTCGCACAGCTTGAAGCCCAGTCTTTCTTCTGCAGTAAATGAGAACGCCTTCAGTCTTCTACAGATATCTGATTGATGGTGAGCTACTTCGTCCTGTGATGTAGGTGTGTTTCTTAGCTTCGGTTCTATGCTCCCTCTGTGTGCTTGCCTTAGCGATCCGTGGCCTTCTACTTTTATGCAGATTCTTTTCCAAGTCTGAAGCTTTTCCCGCTCAAAATTCAGATCGCGCATCAATCTGCTAAAAAGTAGGGAGAAGGTTAAATCCAATGACTACAATAAGTTTGACCACTTCTAAGCACGATTCTCTCCTTGATTCCCGTGCGGAATCTCATCATTTGAACTGCCGAACAACCTGCAACAACAATCTGCAGGTTTTAAGGAACCAAAATAGAATTCGGTTACAGTTCGGTTCTGGACGCTATAACGCCCGTGGTCGACCATGACACGGTCCCTGGTCGACAACAAGCAGTGTCCTGATGGCGGTTCCATTCTGGCTGACACTCGCGTCCCCCGTGGTCGACCACAGCCTTGTCGCTGGTCGACAAGGGGCGAATTACAGATGGCCGTCAGTTCTGTCTGATGTTCTGGCTGTTCTGTGGTCGACCAGAAGTGGGGCTTTGGTCGACAGGCAAGGCACATGCAGAAGACGGATGACTTGAAACGTTTCTGGCTGGGTTCGTTGGTCGACCATAACCACTTCCCTGGTCGACAAGCGGCCTTTGACACTTCTTCTGATTTGTTGATTCCACTTGGATTTCAGTGGACCTGAAATTACTTAACTTATCAGAAATAAATTGAACTATCAGATTTATATTGAGTTGATCAGAAACATTATTTGTCATCATCAAATAGTCATGAGTCCAATACTTTGAAGGAACAATCAAACCACTTGTATTTGTTATGAAACAATATAGAACTTGATTAATCAAACATATCCTATTGTCATCATCAAAACCAAGGGATGCACAACATTCTCCCCCTTTTTGATGATGACAACCATGAGTCATTGTGACAAACAACAGACTATAAAATTCATTTGATATTGCATTCAAGGCTATCATAGCACAGATTTCATTCAGACAATTCGTTTGATGTGCCTTTCAAAAACTATAGCACTACTTACATGAGAGACTCAAAAAAGAATTAAGACACTAAGGACACGTAGACAAAGTAAACTTGACAATCTAGACTCACATCTAGACACACAACTAGACACACAATGACACATAAAGTCCTATCTCCCCCTTTGTCAACAGCAAAAAGAAGATCATTTGAACAATCCCTCTGAGGAGGATGAGGAGGTCTCTGGCTTCACGTTCTCTGCCATGCGATCCAGCTTGTCAACAATGTGGGCATAAGAGAGCCTGAGCTTCTGGATCTCGGAGATAGTAGCATTGTGATACTTTTCATTCTGCTTGGTGGTGAACTCTATGCGGTTTCCCATTTCTTCTGACACTTGACCTAAGGTGCCAACTAGTCTGTTGAACCGAGAACTAGCATGGTCAGTGTATTCCTTTTGCTTGATGAACCTGGCCTCCATCTGTTGTTCCAGCCTTTGGACTTTCTGCTCCAGGCGCCCGGTGGCAGCATTCATATTCTCTTGAAAGGAATGAAATTGGGTGGTGAGAGAGGACAACTGAGATGCTATCTGGAGAAGCACTCCGTGAGACTCAGTGTTGGATGTGAAGGATGGTGGTGGAGCAAAAGTAGAAGGAGTGGAGGTAGGTGGAACTTGGGTAGGTGGAACAGAATGAGATGGAGCTTGGGTAGGTGGAACAGAAGTAGATTGAGCATGAGTGGCAGCAATGCCTGGATGCCAGGGCACTATAGAAAGGGAAGCTGAAGGATGGGCAGTAGTGGTGGTAGTAGGGGTAGCTTGAGGCACCACAGGTGGAGGTGTGACAGTAGGACTAACTTGTATAGGTGTATGTGGTGGAGAAGAGGGTGGCAATGGAGCCGTGGATTTGCCCTTGGATGGTAGAGTGCGCTGAATTTGGTCTCCTACCTTCTTAAACCCCAAAAATGTGGTCACGAAGTGAAAGTTGTAGATGTGCCATTTGGAAATTACAATGCGCGGAGCATGGGGAAATGGTATTTTTGCTGCTTCCAGAATGGCAGATATGTGGGCAGCAAATGGAAGAGAATTCTGGGGGTAATGTAGGATGTTTTGGAAGGTGTTTAGGAGGAGCGTGATGAGGCGAATGGGTTGACAAGTGATGAGGCCATGGAGCAAAAATAGATGGAGGCGACTTACTTGATCTCTGGCGCCTCCTCTTGGTTGGAGAATGGTGGTAAGAATGTGATGAAGCAATCTATGAAGAGGAGGGAAGGTGTTGGCATTCAGATACTTAGGGAGAACCTCAGGAGCTGGCTGGCCAGTGACGACTGTGTATGCAGCTCGGAAGTCAAAATCCTCAGGATTGAAGACGGCGCCACATAATCAGCATTACTCAACTTTTTGGAAGGTATTAAAGTGTACACCCTTTCTTTAACAGAACACTTATGGAACCTTTCCACCCTTATGCAAAGACCACCTTGTGACCAAATAGAGTGGGTATAGTGGTTCAATGAATTTGAAAGTATTGCACCAATAAATTGACTCCCCATATCCAATTTCTTTCACATGGCTCCTTGAACTTATAATATATTTCAAGAGATAATTGGACTAACTATGCTAGCTGAACAGTGTTTTTAAACTTGTATTTGCATGCTATGCTTTAGGTCAACCATTTTCTCTGCCTTTGTGATGCTTTAAATTTTTCTTTTTGAATCATTTGAGAGCTGTGGTCGGGTTGATCACATGCTTTTCTACACGAGGAGACACGCTTTGTACACGCCAGAAACCCCGGCTACTTAGCATGCCTAACCATTCCACAAATGACTGGGACACACCTTTTATCCGTGAGGATATACGTTTATCAGACGCCAATATCCCCAGTTACTCAGTATGCCCAATCAATATCAGCAGAGTTAGATTGGATCTTCATGACACACTGGTCTCCCATCTATTTTTCAGCTAATTTTTTTTGCTTTGAGATGGAGAACAGTAGTTTCTCAGACCTCAATCCATTGCTCTACCATGAAGGCAGAATTATGGCGTATTCCATGTACATACATGTTAAATTTAAGTTTATTTTTACTGTTCAGCACAAACACAGGTAGAGAAACAGTCTCATTACTAAAAATCATAAGTCCTCAAAATCTTGTGACAGAGTCATAGTTATGGTTTGAATTTATTGCAGTAGTACAGTTCAAATTCTCATTACTACACTCAACCTCTACTCTTAATGATTACCTTGGTGATTTTATTGAAGGATATGGTTAGGTTTTTCAATGTTTTATCAAGGAATGAGTTTACACTTTTTCTCCCCCTCAATTTATGAGTCCTTGCTGAAGATAAAAAAATGTTGGCCATGAAGAGATATAGAGACACAAGGGATGGGAAGTATGGATAAGGATGAATGAGTGAAGAAACTGAGCACAAAAGTTCACTTAGATCAGAGAATTTCCTAGCAGAACCAGTAGCCTTTTTAGATCCATTTTCCCTTGTTCAGATCCTCTGTCGACCATAGAGGTGCCTTTGGTCGACCTCTGTGCTGTCACAGAACCAACTATTTCCTGTCCTGATGCCTTGGTCGACCAGCGCCTTGCCTGTGGTCGACAACTGCGAAGTCACAGAACCAACTATTTCCTGTCCTGATGCCTTGGTCGACCAGCGCCTTGTCTGTGGTCGACCACAAGAGATGAGCCGTAGAGAACCAGTATTCTGTAGAACTTGCTGAAGTAGCACCCGACACTAGACTTCCAAACTCAAAAACCTGACTAGTACTAGAGACCTAGTTGACATAACTTAGACAGAAATGACAGAATCTATGCAGTGTACACATGAATATGATTATTTCAAGAATTTTCAGGAGAAATTCTACAAATTCCTAACTCCCTTCTTAGAGTTGAAAATCTGTCATTGTTAAGGGGTTTTGTGAAAATGTCTGCCAGTTGTTTTTCAGTTTCTACAAAATGAAGCATGAAATTTCCTTTGGAGACCTCATCTCTTAGAAAGTGATGACGGATCTCAATGTGTTTTGTCCTAGAGTGTTGAATGGGGTTTTTAGACAAATTAATAGCACTAGTGTTGTCACAGAAAATAGGTGCACATCCAAGATCTACATTGTAGTCTTGGAGTTGATGTTTTATCCACAAAACCTGTGTACCACAGCTCCCTACTGCGACATACTCAGCCTCAGCAGTGGAGAGTGCCACAGAATGCTGTTTTTTAGAAGCCCATGATATTAAACATCCACCCAATATTTGACAATAACCACTAGTACTCTTCCTATCAATTTTGCAACCAGCATAATCAGCATCTGAATATGAAATCAAATCTAGTTTACAGTAAGTAGGATACCATAAACCCAATTCTTGGGTGCCGGCAATGTATCGAAGGATACGCTTGACAGCCCCTAAATGTGATTCTCTAGGGCTAGACTGATATCTAGCACACATGCATACACTAAACTGAATATCTGGCCTTGAAGCAGTTAAATATAGCAGGGACCCGATCATACCTCTGTATTTCTTGGCATCTACCATGTTACCTTTTACATCAGCTTCCAATGTTGCATTTGTACCCATGGGTGACTCAATTGGTTTGCAGCTTTCCATGCCAAACTTTTTCAGCATCTCCTTTATGTACTTGGATTGATTTATGAAGTATCCTTCTCTACATTGTACGATCTGCAATCCAAGAAAAAACTGTAAATCACCCATTAAACTCATTTCAAACTCATTGGTCATTAAGTTTGCAAATTCAGTACATAAAGAAGCTTCGGTAGATCCAAACACAATATCATCCACATAGATTTGTACAATTAGTATATGCTTACCTTGGGTCTTGGAAAACAATGTTTGATCAATTTTACCTCTTATGTATCCCTTCTTGGTGAGGAAGGAGCTCAACCTTTCATACCAAGCCCGTGGAGCCTGCTTTAATCCATACAAAGCTTTATGCAATTTGAAAACATGATTAGCAAGTTCATCATTTTCAAAACCAGGGGGTTGTTCCACATAGACTTCTTCTTTTATTATTCCATTTAGAAATGCACTTTTTACATCCATTTGTTGTAGTTTGATTCCATGAGATGCTGCAAAGGCTAACAATATCCTGATGGCTTCTAATCTAGCAACTGGAGCATATGATTCTTCAAAATCAACCCCAAATTCCTGGTTGTACCCTTTAGCCACCAGCCGAGCCTTGTTTCTCATTACAACCCCTTCTTCACTTAGCTTGTTTTTATAGACCCATTTGGTTCCAATAGCGGGGTGAGATGAAGGTCTAGGGACAAGACTCCACACCTGATTTCTTTCAAATTGATTTAGTTCTTCATGCATAGCATTTATCCATGAGTCATCTTTTAATGCTTCCTCTACTGATTTGGGCTCTATTTGGGACACAAGTGCAAGTTGATCTAGTTCATTGATTTCTTTTAATTGAGATCTAGTCTTCCTAGGATCATGAATTCCACCAATGATGTTTTCTATGGGATGATCTCTAAGAAGTCTTAAGTTTTCAAGATTGTTACCTGAGTTGACCTCTCCTTCGGTTTGATCATTGGAATTACCTTGATTGCTTTCTTGATTCCGTGCTTCTTCATTCTCCATCTGTTCTTCTTTGTCATTCAGAAATTCTCCATCTTCTTCTTCCTTGCAAACCTGTTCATTTTTGCCAAAATCATTGATTTCATCAAATGAAATATGAGGGGATTCTTCAACAACTTGATCTTTGGTGTTAAAGACCCTATAGGCTCTTAATCGGTCCGAATAGCCCAAGAATATTCCTGGATCACTCTTCGGTTCAAATTTGTCCAAGGCCCTTTTATCATTGTTATGGATAAAGCATTTTGACCCGAAAATTCTAAAATGAGCTAGGGATGGTTTCTTACCTTTGAACATTTCATATGGTGTATTTTCACTAGCCGGTCTTACCATTGCTCGGTTTACAATGTAACATGCTGTGTTGACTGCCTCTGCCCAAAATCTCCTTGGAAGTTTAGCTTCAACCAGCATGGTTCTAGCCATCTCGACAAGAGTGCGGTTCCTTCTCTCCACAACTCCATTTTGTTCGGGAGTCCTTGGTGAGGAAAATCTGTGGGTTATGCCCTTGTTTCTGCAGAATAAGTCAAAGTCAGAATTTTCAAACTCTCCCCCATGGTCAGATATGATTGTACACACTTTGGACTTGCCATCCTGCTTCATTCTTTTGTAGAATTCCTGAAACTCAGAAAAAGCATCACTTTTATGAGATAGAAATATTACCCATGTGAATCTAGAGAAATCATCAACTAGTACATAACCGTACCTCTTACCACTAAGACTAGCAGTTCTTGTTGGGCCAAAAAGGTCCATGTGCACAAGTTCTAGTGGTCTAGAAGATTGACTTTCAGTTCTACCTTTGAATGATTTTCTTGTTTGCTTACCTTGGGTACATGATTCACATACTTTGACATTTTGAGCAAACGAAATTTCAGGCAAACCAAGAACCATCTTATTCTTCACAAGTTTATGCAACACCCTATAGCTAACATGCCCTAGCCTTCGGTGCCACAGCCAGGTCAGGTCCTCTTTCTTGGCGGTTAGGCACAGGTTGGAGTGGGCTGGATCATCCAAGTCTATTATGTAGACATTGTTTACTCTCTGGCCCATAAACTTGACTGTTTCTGAATTTGGTTCAATAATCTTGCAGATCTTGGAGTCAAATATTACTTTATGGCCTTTGTCGCAAAGCTGACTGATGCTCAGCAAATTATATTCCAGTCCATCTACCAGCAGTACATTTTCAATACAGTTAGAGGAGTTCTTACCTATTTTACCTGTCCCAATGATCTTACCTTTGTTATTTCCTCCAAAGGTCACATAGCCTCCATCTTTTGAGCTTAGTTGGAAGAACTTGGTCTTGTCTCCCGTCATGTGTCTTGAGCAACCACTATCTAAGTACCATTTATTGTGCATGGCTGCCAGACATTCCTGCATCATGAATTACACAGAAATTTTTGGACCCCAATGATACCCGGGTCCAAGATACCTTGTAAAATTATGAAATTGCTGTAACAATCCTTTGGGAACCCAGATTTTGTTAGAGCATTTTAATTTTTCGTTTCTGAACTTGTTCAGATTGGGTGGCTTTTGTTCTAATGTTTCTTTAATCTGAATCCACCTTTTTGATTTCCAATTTTCATTTTGTTTCACCTTAGAAAATCTGTGGTTTCTGTTTGCGTGTCTGGTCATGGTCGACATCTGGTGTGTCTGTGGTTGACCATCGCTTTTCCAGAAGCTAGCGCTTGTTCTGGCAGTTCCTCTGGTCGACATCTGGTATGCCTGTGGTCGACCACTGCTTCTCCAGACGCCAGCGCCTGTTCTGGCAGATCCTCTGGTCGACAGAGGAGGGGTCGGTTGTCGACCAGCCTGTCTCCAGACACCTTGTTTTTCAGATTTATGTCTTTTAACTTGATTTAGTGCTTGGTTTGTTTGGTTATTTCTGTGAATTTGAGTTTCTTGTCTATTATTTTTAAGCTTATGTTGATTGACTATTTTCTCTTTAATGTTTCTCTCTTCCTTGGTGACATTATTCCTTTTGGAGGAGCATTCAGCTACATCCTCTTGTTTGTTTTGATATAGATTGATTAGGGGCCCTTTTCCTTTTGAGTCAGCAGTCCCAGTTATGGTTTTTGTTTAGAATTCCTTTTTAGCCGTAGGATTGTATCCTAATCCTTCTTTTTGAAAGTTTACTTTTATTCCCAAGACAGCATTTAAGTTTTCTTGACCCTTAGTCATTTTTTCCAAGGTTTCCTGTTTGTTTTTCAGTTCACTCTGGATTCTTTCTATTTCTTCCAGAAATTTACAGTTTTCCTCCTTGAGTGAGTTGTTTCTTTCTTGAGTTTCCTTAGTTTGTTGTTCACTTTCTTGAGTCTTTAATTTTACCTCATCAATTGTGTTTTTCAGTGACTCATTTTCTTCTAACAGCCCTTTGACAGTTTCTTCATCTGTCTCGTATTGTTTCAGCTTATTTTTCAAGGTGGTGATTTATAATTCTAGTTCAGTTCTGTTGACAAATGGGATGCTGTCATTGTTGACCTGATTAAGTTTTTTCTTCAAACTCTTATTTTCCTTTCTAATTCTTTCATATGCATCAAGTAAGTCTGAGTAGACTCCTTCCCAATCTGAGCTAGAAAAATCTTGAAAAGGGGAGGTTACCTCAAGATCGTTGCTGTCTCCTTTGGCCATTAAACATGTGTTTCCTTCTTCTTCTTCGGAGGTTGTTTCCTCTTCGCTGCTTTCCTCTTCCTCGCTCCATGTGCTTATCATTGCCTTTGGTTTCTTGCCTTTCCACTTGTAGCTTGATTTCTTAGGAGCCTCTGGACATTCTGCCTTCACGTGTCCTGGCTTCCTGCAGTTGTAGCAAACAAGCTTGTTAGATGAAGCTTTGTTTTTGTCAAACTTAAACCGGGATGATTTCCTTACCGTGCCCTTAGGATTTTTAAATCCCTTACCTTCCTTCCGTAGGAACCTTCTGAACTTTCTTGTTAACATGGCTAGTTCGCCAGTTTCATCACCTGTGCTAGATGAGTTATCAGTGTCAGATAATTCAGAGGTGCCTACTTTAGTTTTCAGGGCGAGCTGCTTCTTTTTCTTGCCCTCATCTTCCTTTCTCTTTAGGTTGACCTCATATGCCATTAGGGAACCTACCAGTTCATCCACAGTCATAGTTGTGAGGTTCTTTGAGTCCTCAATTACTGTGGCCTTGGTATGCCACATAGGAGTGAGGGATCTTAGGATCTTCCTTACTAATTCCTGTTCCTTGTAGGTTTTCCCTAGACTTTTTAAACTATTCGTTAATTGCACTAGTCTAGCATACATTTCAGAAATATTTTCGTCAGTTTTCATTCTAAACATTTCATATTCTGAAACTAGCATATTTGCTTTTGACTCCCTTACCTCTGAAGTACCTTCATAGATTACTACTAGTCGATCCCACATTTCCTTGGCCGTTGCACATTGTGAAACTCGTGAGAACTCCGTGGGGTGTAGTGCGCATTGCATTACATTCATGGCTCCCCAGTTGATGGTTGATTTTCTGACTTGTTCTCTGGTCCAGGTATCCTCATCATCGGGCAGCTCGTAGGGTCCTCGGCTTACTACTCTCCACATCTCATGATCTTGTGCTCTCAAGAACACCTGCATACGATTTTTCCAGTATGAGAAATCATTTCCATCGAAATATGGTGGTCTAGTTACTGAGTGTCCCTCAGCCATTAAACTTCTAGAGTTCAGTCCGGCAGGCCTCTCCTGGTTGTTAGACCACATTTTTGGAGAGTCTGGCTCTGATACCACGTGTTGAGTACGGACTGAATAGATCTAGAGGGGGGGTGAATAGATCTTTCCCCCTTTTTCAGATTTAATATCTATTGGCTAAGTGAGTTGCCGGTGATTAACGAATTACAGAATTGATGTTGATATCAATGAAGAAAACAAACACATAGAAAAGCACACACACACATAACCAAACCACAAGATAGGATTTTTAAGGTGGTTCAGTCTCTTCCCGAGACTTACATCCACCCCTTGCTTAACTCAAGCAAGGCTTCACTAATGAGAACCTCTGATCTCAATCAAAACACAAGACACTGCTGTCATACAGCTTGTTCCTGCTGACACACAGCTTGTACCAGCTGACACACAGCTTGAATCCGCTGCCTCACAGCTTGACACTTGGTGTAAGGATGAATAGAAATGATGTGAAGGTGGGATGATGCAACAGGACTGAATATGGACTTTTGTAACAAAGTAAAGAATTCAGCCTGGGACTTAATCACATAAATAACAAGACTAGACTCCCTGTAGAGCTTCCAATCGGATGCCTTCAGCTGCTTTGTTGCTGGAGGTCGCACAGCTTGAAGCCCAGTCTTTCTTCTGCAGTAAATGAGAACGCCTTCAGTCTTCTGCAGATATCTGATTGATGGTGAGCTACTTCGTCCTGTGATGTAGGTGTGTTTCTTAGCTTCGGTTCTATGCTCCCTCTGTGTGCTTGCCTTAGCGATCCGTGGCCTTCTACTTTTATGCAGATTCTTTTCCAAGTCTGAAGCTTTTCCCGCTCAAAAATTCAGATCGCGCATCAATCTGCTAAAAAGCAGGGAGAAGGTTAAATCCAATGACTACAATAAGTTTGACCACTTCTAAGCACGATTCTCTCCTTGATTCCCGTGCGGAATCTCATCATTTGAACTGCCCAACAACCTGCAACAACAATCTGCAGGTTTTAAGGAACCAAAACAGAATTCGGTTACAGTTCGGTTCTGGACGCTATAACGCCCGTGGTCGACCATGACACGGTCCCTGGTCGACAACAAGCAGTGTCCTGATGGCGGTTCCATTCTGGCTGACACTCGCGTCCCCCGTGGTCGACCACAGCCTTGTCGCTGGTCGACAATGGGCGAATTACAGATGGCCGTCAGTTCTGTCTGATGTTCTGGCTGTTCTGTGGTCGACCAGAAGTGGGGCTTTGGTCGACAGCCAAGGCACATGCAGAAGATGGATGACTTGAAACGTTTCTGGCTGGGTTCGTTGGTCGACCATAACCACTTCCCTGGTCGACAAGCGGCCTTTGACACTTCTTCTGATTTGTTGATTCCACTTGGATTTCAGTGGACCTGAAATTACTTAACTTATCAGAAATAAATTGAACTATCAGATTTATATTGAGTTGATCAGAAATATTATTTGTCATCATCAAATAGTCATGAGTCCAATACTTTGAAGGAACAATCAAACCACTTGTATTTGTTATGAAACAATATAGAACTTGATTAATCAAACATATCCTATTGTCATCATCAAAACCAAGGGATGCACAACATGAACGGTGCATCAATAACCGTCTGTCTCCCTGAGTGGTCTTCCAGAGACCGTCCTTGTCATGCTACAGTGCACCCGTGCTCCACTTTGATTGCCACGTTACATGATTGTCGTGATATTTGGTGCTGATTATTGATCTCCCCCTGCTCTTATATCATTGTTGCATACTTGTTTTCATTTCTTACATATTTGATTGATCATTGATTGCTAGTTTCTAGGCTAGATTTTGCATGCACTCCGGTGCACATAGGATCATACACTCTCATTAGTAGTTGCATTCCTACTGAGGTAGGGTTTTCTCTCGTCTCCATACTCCTTGGAGCCAACTAGGGGACCTTGCCGAGGACCTCCGTAAGTCCCCGCGAGCTGTGGATTCCCACACGGACGCCGGGCAGGTTGTACCATATCACCCCCCAGTCTAGGGTCTGCATTCATGAGAGAGAGTCCCTTAGAGTCTGCCAGTTTCCCGTCCCCCACCCTGGTTAGGTACCTGGTGGTTGAGTGAATTCACATCTTAATTAATCCACTAAGATCCTAAAAGGGAACTTATAAAAATTTTTCGCGCATCATTTGGAATTTGATTTGGTCAATTGGTTGATTCTTTTCTCATCTCTCCCCTCCATTGTATGCTGCAGTGTCATCATTTGCATCTTTTTATCAGATTAGGCTTATTTGGTCTTGTTCATCTTTGTGTGTCTCCATTTAGTTGCATTAGTCCTAGGTTCATTTCCCTCCTTGTACTCATTTGAAGTTCACTGTATAAAGTCTCCATTCTCCCCATGGAGCATTTTCCCCTTGTACCTTATTCCTATACTTCTCCATCTTCTTATCCCCGCGTGGATTCCTCTTCCCATGCGGGCCCATCTCCTTATTCCTCCATTGGACCCTATTCTTTTAAAAGGCCTTCTTATCCCGCCCGCGCTGCTGCTAGCCCAATCAATTCTCATCCCCACATACACTATTCTTCCAGGCCCATGCATTCCTCCATTCCCGGAACGGGCTTTCCTTCTTCCCAGGCCGGATCCCCTTATCCGGCCTGTCATCATTATCTTGGCTTAAATTCATCTTCTCTTACTCGGGTTGGCCCATATCCTTCTCGGACTCTTCCTACCGAGGAGATGTTCGCTCAAGCCCAACGCCAGCTTGATGAATTGCAATGCCGAATCAATCCCCAAACTTCTTTGGATATCCCATTTACATTCCATGGTCTTCAGCTTCCGCCACGTTTACAGATACCGGCCTATTGTCGCTATAGTGGAATTGGTGACCCCTACGTCCATTTGAAGGATTTCCTATATGAGTCGGCCCAGTTTCAGCATGATCAACGCTTGATGGCCTATTTGTTTGGCCTATCTTTAGAGGGCTCGGCCAAGGATTGGTTCTTCACATTACCGCAAGAGCAGATGATGAATTTTCAAGACATCCAAGCAAGATTTATTCAGCAGTACCAGGACCAAGTTAGGCCCAGATATTCTATGGTTGATTTGGCCTGAGAAAAGATGAAGCCCGACGAGGAATTCTACACGTTTGCCGACCGCTGGCGTCGCCTTGCCACGCAAGTCCCGGGGCATATTCCGGAGGGCGAGCAAATCAAGATGGTTATTTCTAATACAACGCCCGAGCTTAGATGCACCTTAGCCCTAAATGATATCACTTCATGGCAACAACTTTACAGCCGAGCCCGCTTCATTAGCCAACAACTCCTAGTTTCCTTTGACCGAGAGTCTCCTTCACCGCCACCTTCTACGCCCACGTATGCCTCCCATCCGCCATCTCCTTTATATCACTCCATGAATCAGCCCTCCACTACATATCCCTCTATGAGTTGGCCTTCCGCTCCCACACACCCAGGTCACCCCACTACATATCCCTCCACGAGTCAGCCTTCCGCTATTTCATTTCCCCACACCTCTCCACTTCTGGTCAAGGAAACATCACACCTAGAGCGGGTGGATGCCGTCCACTATATTCCCACTCCCTCCACGCCTCCATCTCATTCACTTACTTGCCCTTTGCCTTCACCTACGCAATCCCCCTTACCTACGCAACCCTACTACCATCCCCATTACCTTTTCGTACCCCTCGGCATCCACCTTGCCCGAAGCGGGCTTCTCACTCTTCGTTGCCAGAATCTTTCACAGATGTTTTCAGGGCTTTGATGGCCACCCATGTGTTGCAGCTCTCTCCGGTTATGCCTTGCCAACCCGCGGTCGAAAATTTGCTCCATTTCTGTGAGTTTCATCGTCAATAGGGGCATTTGATTGAGGACCGCTCCGAGTTCCGGGAACTTGTTTACAGCTTGGAAGATAAGAAGATGATTGATTGGGATGTCATACGCAAAGTTATTTTAGATCTCAGTAGCAAGCAACAGCAGCAGCAAGCCGGGCCGCCTAGACAACCGTCTCCACTTCAAGACCAGGGGCACCCTGGTGTTTCTTCAGTTAATAAGATACCTACTCCGTTACCCACTTCTTCCTCCATCCCATCTCCTCCACCACCTTTACCTACCCCAACCTCCGCTCGGGCAACTTCTCTTTCACCCTCCGTTTCCACCACCACACCTATCCCCAACGCCTCTCGACGTGTTGTAAAGATACGCCGAAGAGCGCCACCACCTGCCACTTGCCCCACTGTGCCACTACCTTTCTCTCCTCCTTCTTCCCCACCCCTACCTTCACCTCCTTCCTCTTCACCTTCACCATCTCCATCAACCACATCACCCCCTTTGCCACCCTCATCACCTTTGCCACAACCGCCACCACTTCTTTCACTCCCCCTCTCGCCATCATCCTCTGAGCCCGAGCATGCCGAGCCTAAACCCACACCCCCGCCATTGCCTTCATCTCCACCCACGCCATTATCTTCACCTTTGCCCTCTCCTACACCTCCACCTTAAAAACCTTTACCCCCACCAGAGCCTATCATCGCCATTATCTCTCCGCCGCTCGCGTTACCTTCGCCACCCCCGCCCTTCAAACCTCCTCCTTCTCCACTCCTCCCTCCACCACTTCCCACTTCACGAAGCAGGTACGCGCTACCTTTGGTGCCCCTCGGGTCTAGTCCCCAGGGAGATAAAGAGCCGAATCAAGTTTTGACTGTGCATTACAAGCTTCAAGATTTCATTTGCCGCATGCCGGTCCGAGCCCTGGTCCCTGGCTATTCTAGGGACAATGAGCCCGCACTTGCTATGAAGACGGTTGCTAAGAAGAGTTCTCTAGCATTGGTGCCAGTTTCTTCTAAAGCGAGGCCGGTGGCAATCTCTTTGCTCGCCGGAGAATTCACTGTTGATGTTGTTATCACCTCTCGCTTGATTGCTATTCATTTAATTGGCCCAGAAGAGTTTTCCGCCCGGATGGTGCTAACCCACACAGCCGCCAAAAGTTTAATCAATTCAGCATTCAAGGGGCAATTGGCCATATCTTCTACATTTTTCAAGGACATTCTGCACATCCTATGCAATCTCCCTCAGCATATTGGTAAGGCAGCCACGTCAATGCCACGCATCGCCCTCCCTCAGTTCCGTCCTGCGCTGCTGAGAAGGGAGTTATGCTTCATGCCCAACTGCCGGGTGAAGATGCCAAAGCTCCATGTTCTAGTGCCGAACGACAAAACTCCATTGCTTTCTGATGTTCATCACAAGGAGTTGACTATTCTAGAATGTCCTTCTATGGTTAGCACCGCATAGCTAGGGGCAACCATCCCAATGGAGCTGCATATTCATGATCGGGCTAGGCCGTCTGTCAGGTGGGCCCGTTATTTAAGAAAACATTGCAAGACAAGAAGCCCGAAGGCCCGAGTCCACGACGGGCGGAGTTGTTTCAAGAAGATTGCTGCTAAGAAGAGGCGACGACATAAGTTCAAGGGCCGTCAGTTGCGCACTTGGGGGTCACTTCCTTCTCTCCTTCTTCCGTCTATTCATCTTTTCTTCTGCTCGGTTCTTATCCTTGGGTGGTGTACCTTCCACCACCTGACCATATTTCTACCATCTTCTCCTATCCTCACCATTCTAGGCATCGGCCTATGTCCTCCTCTTCCCCTAATCTAGGGGCATCTTCTAGTTTTCCTCCCCGGATACGTCCGGATTTCACTTCTCATCTTTTTCCCCCGACCCTGTTGGGGATTCCTTGTGCTCGTTCCCCGACCTTGTCAGGTTGTTTTTCTGATCCTTCCCCAATTTTTTCGGGTGGTTTCCATTTCTTTTCCCCGACCTTGTCGGGTGTTCATACATTTTCTTCCCCGCCTCTGGCGGATGATCGCTATTTCTTTCCTCCGACCACGTCGAATGATCGTTCTCTTTCTCCCTTATCCTCGCAGCAATCCTTTCATCATCTTTCTGTTCTTTCCTCCTCACCCTTTCAGGCTTCCTACCCTTTTTCTTGTTGTTTTCGAGGCTTTAGTCCGCCTTGATCTCAGTTAATCTCTGTTCATTCTGTATTTGGTTCCTTGTTATCAGGGCCTCTGTGCCTTAACGAGAGACTTCTAGCCCTCGTCTCTCTTCCTTTTTATCCTTTTTCATCTAGTTCGATGTCTGCCGCTCCTTCATATCAAGGAATCTCTACACTTTGCTATCCTCTCCATTTTTTTCTGGCAAGCGAGGAATACAAAGCTCGTGCTGGTCAAAAGCTTGTTGATCATATTCGCTTCAGGATGACGGTTCCCACGCCGTGGATATGCAAGGTATCGTTACTTTGTGCAAGAAATATGATGTCATTGCTAATACTTCTATTTATTCCTTCACATGTTTATAAGGATGCTTCCTCAACATGATTGAGTGACTTTAGGAATCTTTGTTTAATTAAATCTTAACTTTGTGTCAAATAAAATAAGTTAGCTTCTGCAGCATCTTAGGCTGGTGATGGCTCCGTGCTGGGAGTCTAGTTCTTTTCCCCGATCGTTGAGGGTAACCTTCGAGTATGGGTTTCCACACACTACACGGTGAGCCATAGCCGATCTCTCTAGTGCAACATCGTTGCTGCTTTGGCCATACCATGGGTATGCACAAAGGCCTTTTCTCTTCTCTACTCGGCCAAGTGCAGGGGCAAGAGATTGATGGATGAGATGACCAGCCTAGGCATTCCACGATATGAGAGATGTTTCAAATAGGGGCAGTCTTGAAAGAAAGGAAAAGGGAAAAAAGAAATGAGTGAAAAACACCATGAAAAATGCCCCTGATCCTAGTAACCAGGCCTGCTTCTCTTGACAAGAGTTGAGGTTCACGTAAAACGGTGAAGGGTAGTGTAGCATCATGCGTGTATCAAAATCAAAAGTGAGCGTTATTTCAATATCTGGCCGATAAGGGCTATGCAAAATTATGGTCGAAGACTCAAAGCTCCGGCGCAACAGACCTACGCTTTGAGGGGTAATGCCCTGGAAGGACTTCGAGCCTTGATGTCTCCCATCCTGCACGAAGCTTGTCTCTAATTTTTTTTCTGTTTCTCTCTCTTAGGCTGGGTTGTATCCTGGGTATGGCCTTAGTAGGGGCACTGTTCTTTAGAAGTGGTTGGTTGTGGTAAGTCACCCTCACATACACGCCCTGCTTAAGGGAAGCTTTTAATGAAAGGGGTAGGAACGACGATGCATGGCCAGTAGTTCGAGCCTATCTTTGGGTGCTGCGGATTGCTATTGTCAAAAATATAAAAAAAATCAAATATTATCAAAAATCTAAAAAAATCAGATATTGTCAAAATTCTAAAAAAATCAAATACTTTCAAAGTTCTGAAAAAAAACCAAATAAAAAAATTGAAAAAATTGAAAAATCAATATATATATATATATATATATATATATATATTTATCTTTTGTTCCTTTCTATCTATTTGTTTAAGGACAGATACGTAATCCATTTGCCAAGTGTACAGGTTGCAAGTACTTAGGCATTCATTGTTCCATATTTTGTGCTCTGCCTCCTGTCCACATCTTTTATCTGTTCTTTCCTTCTTCAATCATATCTCTCGATCTGTTCTGAAGCTCATGTCCTTCTCAGATTTTGTTTGCAATGATTATATCTTTATGAGAGGGCTTCGCCTCACGATTATGAACCCGGCGGTTCTGCTTCATTCTGATCTTAGGTTTTGATTGAAGTGCGTATTTTGTTCATGTCTTTTTGTCCCGCCGTGTCCTTGTCTCGTGTCTATGTCCCACCGTGTCATCTCACACATGTTATTTTGTCCCTCACCACATGTTGTTAGTTGTCTTGCCCATGTTGTTAGTCATCCCTCTATGTTCCGTGTGTTGTCCCAACCACGTGATCATCCATCATGTTCTTGTCCCAACCGTGTGTTGTCCCACCACATTATTGTCTTGTCACACCGTGTTCATGCATGCATGTTGTTGGTTCATGCCCTTGCATAGGTGCTCGTTTGCCTTTGTTTGATCGTTATGTTATGTCGTATTGTTTGTCGTTCAGTTAATCATTGTGTTATCTTTGTTATGCTTATCTTATTTATCTTATTCATAAAAATCCATAAAAATCTGAAAACGAAAATCCAAAAAGCATGCCGTTTCACCTGCACAGGTAAGTCAGGTATGGCTTTCTATCCCTACATGCCTTATTGCATTATTATATGGTACTATACTATGTTATCTCGAGAACCAGTTGGTTATCTACGTGTTCCAGGATCTGATGTTCCCCTTTAACAAAAACGATGATGATCCATGTTCACGTGTTTAATCTTCGGATAGGCCATTAGGTTGGGATGTCCCGGGGAGGATGGTTCTATCCAGCACGCTGTGGTTGCAGGTAGTGTCTTGACTCGAATTCTCCCAGCCTAGCAATATTATTCTCGAGTATTTTATATTTTAATCTTTCTTCGCATTTGTTTTAACGATTTCTTTTATTTTAGCCCAGCATGCATCATACGCATCATTTGAGCATTCATGCCCCATGGTTTGCCTACGAAATATCCCGTCAGTGATGGTTAGCTGTGCGTTCAGTGTTTGGGTAAGGGGAACTAATTCCACTCTGAGTTGGAAGGTTCTCTTTGGTCAATTCACTTTGTTTGGTTGATTAAGAGGTCCCCGTCTGGAGCTTTAGCCTATTTCCTTTACGTTTACTGCCTGCTTTTGGCCACCTCATTGGACCGCGGGATTGTGTCCCCCATGAGGTTGGTCTTATCTATTTATTTCATTTCGTTTAGTTTAGTTCCTCCAGACTGGTGTCGCTTTTGATTTAATCATTCCTTGCGTTTGGTTCATAGTTTTCCAAAAATTCCTATCGCTTGTTGATAAAAATAGGTGTTGTTTACCTTAACGCCCGCTTTTCGATCCACTCCGCTTCATTTCCGCTTCATCTCCATGGTCCATGTCACTTTCGCTTCACCCCCGCTCGCTCCCCTGCAAAGAGGACGTTAAGGAGGGGCATCTGTTGACACTCATTTTTTACCGATAAGTTGAGTCGTTCCTCTTACTCCCATTTGTTGATGCCTCGAGTTGTCCATCACTCGCTGGGTTGTTTTCTGGTACGTTTTGGGCTTATTTTATGGGTGACCTCTCTCCCTGGCTAGGTCTGAGTTGATTCAGGGCTTAATGGGCCTTGGCTTTGATTAATCGAGCTTTTCTATGAATTTCAAGCGCCCATGTACATGTGCGGTCAACCTCCAGCCATTCAACTATATGTGCGGTTGATACAGGGCCGTTCATATATTTATGGTATATTTAGCTGATTTTTTGAATTATCACCGACAAGCATATATACGGCCTATACGTAGCCGCATAAGACCATTGTGCAGTATATACTTAGCCGTTTATCTCCCAGAGTCCTACGTTCGATTGATTGTTCAGATAATTATCTATTATCTCATCTATTTTGATTTATCACCGACAGGGATGAGCGGTTGCCTGTTGGCCGCTCTTGCAGATGAAAGGTATACTATTAGCCATTCATCTATGAGAGTCCAACGGCGAGTTATGATTTATTTGAATTTCCACCGACAGGGTTGGACGGCCTAGGAGATGACCGCTCATCCCGTTGGGTGGTCCATCGTAAGACCGTTCATCTGCTCGATTCCTGAAAGATTAACATATTTTCTCTCTCTATCCGTGGTTTTATCCCTAACTTCTCCCATCATTTTCTCCGTGGATATTGAGCCATTTCAAGTGCCATTTCTTCTGGATAAGAGATAATTTGATTATCTTCATCTTTCCTTTGATTATCTCGACCTAAAAATGCCTACAAACCCTAATTTCGGGGCTGACTTCTGAGGCTCTATAAATAGACCCTAGAGGCTACCTTTGAAAGGGGGGGGGGAGATTTTAAGTCGACGGCGAAGCCCTGTCGAATCCTTGAGCGACCTAGTACCAGGGAGGGAGGCCTTCTACGTCCCCACAGGCCTCCGGTTCAGGGAGTATACCGTTTGTTTGAGTCATTATTTCACTAGTCCCACCGTCGCTTTTCTCGTTGCATGCTTCATCTTCTCCACGTTTTTCTTCACTTGCACTGTCATTCACACATCCTCCCACGTTTTTGGTGGCCCTAGGGGTTTAAAACCCCCCAGGTATCCTCCACCTCATTTAGTTATGTTTATTTCTTTCCATTTTAGCATTTTCTACACTTCACAGTTCTGATATAGGGTTTTTCTTTGTGTTCTACACTTTGTTTCGCAGGTCAGCAACACACTAACACGAGGCCCATCCTTTCTGGCCGGCCGGAAGAGGTGGAGGTTGGACTCTTACAACTTCTGGCGTGGTGATCTTGCGCGGTTCCCATACGTCCGTTCAAGAGGAGTGCGGTGGATCTTCGACCATTCTTCTTCTAACTGCGGTTATCTTGGAGCCGTTCACCTACCAGTAGTTCTGCGTCCCGCGTCCTCTACAGCACTGACGAGCGGTCTATCATGCGGCCGTTCAACATGAAAGGCGGTTCTTCGTAGGCCGCGCATCTCTGCAGTGCTGCTCATAAGACGAGTGTCTCCCTCTCTTCCAAGGTACGGTGTGTCAATCACATTAGGCACCTTGGTGGCGATCACACTTGTTTATCTACTTCTGTCTCCTTCTACCATCCATCTATTTATATTTTTTCATATCGATTTAATAGAAGGGATAGAAGAGATCTTTTAAGCCAGTATTGAAGAGAAAGTAAAAACATATCAACAATACCCAGGACATGGAATTCTGTAAATCTCAGAAAGTTTTTCAATAAAGCGTCACCAGCCGTATCCAACTAAGGTAACCTACGGGTTCCCTAGAGGCGAGCACCGCTCCCCTTGAAAATGATAAGATAACCTATGGGTTCCCCAGAGGCGAGCACCGCTCCCCTTGAAAATGAAGGTAACCTACGGGTTCCCTAGAGGCGAGCACCGCTCCCCTTGGAAACGAGAAGGTAACCTACGGGTTCCCTAGAGGCGAGCAGTGCTCCCCTTGAAAATGACAAGGTAACCTACGGGTTCCACAGAGGAGAGCACCACTCCCCTTAAAAATGAAGGTAACCTACGGGTTCCCTAGAGGCGAGTATCACTCTCCTTGAAAACGAGAGGGTAACCTACGGGTTCCCTAGAGGCGAGCATGACTCCCCTTGAAAATGACGAGGTAACCTACGAGTTCCCTAGAGGTGAGCACCGCTCCCCTTAAAAATGATGAGGTAACCTGTGGGTTCCCTAGAGGCGAGCATAGCTCCCCTTGGAAACGACGAGGTAACCTACGGGTCCCCTAGAGGCGAGTACTGCTCCCCCGAAAAATGATGAGGAAGCCTACGGGTTCCATAAAGGCGAGCACCGCTCCCCTTGAAAATAAAAAGGGGACTTGCGAGTCTTTCTAAAGGCGAGCATCGCTTCCCTCGAAAAAGAGATGGTAGCCTAAGGGTTTCCAAGAGGCGGGCACTGCCTCCCTCGAAAACGAAGGAGACTCACGAAGTATCCCTGAATACCCCATGGACTCAGAAAGGTGGATGCACAAACAGAATGGGAAAGCGATAGGCCTGCTCATCACACCACTGCGCAAAGATCCTCCCCCAAGAGGTACACATTAACAGAGTCTCAAGGCTCAAAAATTTTATTTCCTTAGTCAAAATGCAAACCGCCAAGTCCAAAACATACAAGCATACGGAGAAACAATGTAAGCCTAGAGCCACAAGGGCACCACAAGCGCCCTAGCCTTCGGTAACTAGGCACCAACCCTGCCAGGCCACCTGCCAGCGACCACGAAGACAATCATCCGTTGACTCCGCTGCTTTCGAGGAAGTGGAGCAGCTGGAGGAGTCGTTGGCATAGAGGCCCGCACCAAGAAAAGGGCCGGTTGAAGCCACGCCTCTGGCAAGATCCGACATCATCGCGTCAACGCTAGAGGGGCGTGGGTGGACAATGAGGCCAACACATTATCAACAGGCCGACCCACCATCATGAGACGCCTCCCACCAATGGCGGGAAACACCTCGTCACGCGCCTACAAACCAAGGAGAACGGCGGGAAAATAGTCACGCGCCACCAGAGCAAGGAAAAGATGAAAGAAAAGAAATGCTTCATTCATTAGCAGGGGAGAAGAGTACAAAAAGGTATTCCATCCTTAGGAGGACGGAACCTGTCCGGTTCAAGGAGCAGAACCCCCCTGCTGGCATACAGGCGGTTAACCTTCTCCAAGGCCTCCCGCCAGCCGTCCAGGTATCTGACCTAGTGCTGCTCGATGATGACATGATCGTTCTCCCCCGGCGTCGGCCACGGCCACCACGGTGTCGGTAGAGCCTCCCTTCGGAGGAGCAAGAGTTGGTGAGGAGCCTGCGAGGAGTCATCATCTGACGATGTACCGGACTCTTTCGATGACATCTTGCAGAAACTCCTCCCTCAGAGCTCAGCGAACCTAAGATGACCATGAGGGATGGAACGAGGGCCACTACTTATAGGGGGAAACGAAGTTCCCAGGAGGAACGAGGGCTCCTACTGCCTTTTTAAATTTGTACGAATTGAGGCGGCGGATCCCGAAGGTCGCGCCTTCTCAGGGTAACCTCCGAGACCCCGTTCCGTATCCCTAGGATATCTCTTAGTCACCAGAGAAAGCAGGATCACAGCAGGGATTCTAGAATTTGCGATAAGGAGGAAAGCCTCCCATTCCAAAAATACTAGGATTACAAAAAGAGAGCCACCGCCCCAACTAGGCAAGGGGGGAAATTACAACAAAGACAAAAGAGAAAAGAAGGGACAAGTAAAGAAAATGTGGCAAATGCTCTTCAAGAGATCACCCCGACAGCTTCATCATTCGGCCCCTCGCCGACCTCAGTAGCAATGTCGGGGGCCGACAAGTCCTCGATCAAGTCGACGATGCCCGTCTCCTCACCCTCGAGTTTCTCATCTCCCTCATCGACGTCAAGACCGCGCGGTGTCGGCGGAGCGGGCAGAGAAGAAGTCGGGACCTTCAGATCACTGGCTATGGCCTCCTGAGCGGCTGTCCAACCCTCTTGTAAGATAAGGTCCCGAGCAGGACCGAAGACTTGGAGCGCGGCCGCATTTAACTCATCCTAGTAATCCAAGGATGAATGAAACTACTCCACAGCTTCCATGCTAGCGGCAGCCAGCAACGGGCGCAGCACGTTCACCTGCGCCTCAGCCTCCCGGGCCCTGTCCTCCGCGACATCAGCTTTGACCTTGAGGTCCTTCAACAGGGCTTCATCAGCCTCCATCCGGCTAGACGTCTTTTGGAGAGATTCTTCGATAGCCTGGGCCCGAGCACTAATGGCCTCCTGGTCTATTGCAGCCTTCACCAGGGCTCTCTCCTACTGCTCAACCAGCCCTCTGAGCCTTGTTGTGCCCCTTGTGCCTTGATGATGTTGTACAATTTTGATGATAGCAAACACTATGAGTCATGTAAGACTAGAATAAATAGATGTTCTGCATGCAATCTCTACATACATGGTTCAATGCATGTTTCATCTTTCAGTATACATAGTCTGTGCATACTTTGTTACGCATTGGAAGTCGATGCGTGTACATTACATCTGTCGGGACTATACATCGCTGCATGCTATCAAGTCTGTACAACCCACGTTGCTTCACTCGACCAAGTCAGTGCAAGCACTATTCAACCTTTAGCTTAGTTCGTAGCTAAGTTAGTACAGCCCGTGTTCTTCACGAATACACATAGTCAGTGCATCGATTTGGCTCACGCATACACATAGTTAGTGCATCGCTTTGCCTCACGCATACACAAATACCCAAAATATGTACAACCTTTGCTGATACTAGCATTTAAGTTCGTGCATCATTTCACAAGTCTGTACAACCTTTGCTAATACTAGCATTTAAGTTTGTGCATCATTTCACAAGTCTATACAACCTTTGCTGATACTAGCATTTAAGTTCGTGCATCATTTCACATGTCTGTACAACCTTTGTTGATACGAGAAGTTAAGTTCGTGCATAGTTTCATTAGGTCTGTGCATTATGCATTCATGCTTAAACTCTAGGCACAGCAAGTTGGTGCATCGTCTTGTTCCATGCACACACAAGTCTGTACACATCTTGGTGGCATGCCTGAGTATTCCTCTTTTAATGTGCATACTTTCCTATATGCATACTACACTACATGCCATCAAGTCTGTACATGCTTAGTTCAAATCTCGAACTAACTCGATGCATCCTTCTCTTTTCCTTCAGATTGATTCAAACTGATAATAAGTCCGACCTGACATGACTTCTGTTCGAGGAATCTAAGAAGGGCACATAACTCGAGAATGAAAGAAAGCGCCAGGATCGTGACACGTGGAATGCAACGAGGCTATGATGCTGACACTTGACCTAGATATTCGGGCGGGAATCGTGATGACCACACGCCCTATCTGTTTACTGCTCTATAAATAAAAAGCTTCTTCCTGAGGAGCAGACGGATTGAAATTGGGAACTTACCTGAAAAAGTAGAAGCAGAGAGAGCCTGCACGATCCAAGAGAAAAGAGAAGAGAGAAGAAGAAAAGAGTCAAGAGAGAAGTGTTTGACAGAATACTGAAAGTGTCTGTTCTTCAGTCTTCTAGTTCAGAACCAGAGTTGAATTTGCTCAGTGATGAGCTACATTCCCCTTGTGGGTTCGTTTGTTTTCTCACTTTGTTCTTCCATTCTATTTTAGAAACTCGTTTCCAAGCTGTGAGTCAGCGGAGCAAGCTGTGAAGCTCAGCGGTTTGCAGAGGTGGATTCCTCTGGTCGGGTAAAGCTGTAAGTCCCCAGTGGTTTGCAGAGGAGGATTCCTCTGGATGGCATAAGCTGTAATGCCCAGCTGTCTGTAGGGTTGTGACCCCAAAGCTGTGGATCAGCGAAGCTGTGTATCAGCAGTGGAAGCCACATTCCGGATTAGAGTGTGGGGTGGACATAGATCTCGAGTTTGAGATCGAACCACCTTAAAATCCCTTGACCTTTGTGCGATTGTTGTGCAAACTGTGTGCATCCAGTTCATTTCTTCGATCGGTAGTAAATGAATGTGTAGGACCGTCTCTATATATATCTGCTGGGTTGGCGTTCTTCCCCAGTATTGTTATTCAGTCTATCGTCTGACAGCAGCTTGATTTAATTCCGCATTCGGAGCTGTTGTTGTTAGTTTTATTGGGTGATTGATCTATTCACCCCCTCTAGATCGTATATAGCATCCCATCACTTGGTATCAGAGCCTAACTCTTCCGAAGGGATCAACGTCCTGAAGAGAAACGGCCATGGATGCAAGAGGAATGACAGCTGAAGGACATTCCACCATGAAACCCCCATACTTTGATGGGACGAACTACGCATACTGGAAGAACCGCATGCAAGTGTTTCTGAGGGCAAAAGACTATGAAATTTGGAAGGTGGTAAGTAAAGGACCATTTAAGCTGCATCCTAATGAGGATATATGGACAAGAGAGGAGATTAGGAAATCTACTCTCAACTGGAGCGCCATCAATGCCATACAATGTGCTCTACATCCCACTAAATTTGCAAGAGTCTCTTCGTGTACCACAGCGAAAGAGATGTGGGATAAGCTGGAGGGCATCTATGAAGGAACCTCTCAGGTGAGGGAGACCAAGGCTAATTTACTAATTTTAGAGTATGAAGCCTTCAGGATGAAGCCCAGCGAGACCATCACCGAGATGTATGCTCGTCTTACCCTCATAACCAACGGTCTCAAAAATCTGGGGAAAAACTACTCTGACTATGAGATCGTGAGGAAGATACTGCGATCCCTGACTCCAGTATGGCATACAAAAGCGACAGTTATTGAGGAGTCGAGGGATCTTCCGAACACCAAGGTGGACGAGCTAATAGGCTCATTGATGACCTATGAATGAATCTGCCAAAGACAGAGGAGCTTGAGAAAAAGAGGCAGCATATTGCTCTGAAGGCGAGCGTGAGTCGTTCCAGTCGATCCAGCCACAATGGATCATCCAGTGATCAGAGCCTCTCTGGATCAGAAATTGAAGGAGATCAAATAGCGATGCTGACCAGAGAATTCAGAAGATTTCTTAGAAAAGAAGGAAGAAATTTCAGCCGAAGACAATATGGCGGGAGAAGATACAACAGGTACAAATCTAACTCTGCCAAGAAGACAGATACTAATGTCTGTTACCATTGCAGGAAGGCCGGTCACATGAAGGCTGAATGTCCAGAGCTCCAGAAGCCGAAAGAAAAGGCCAAGAAAAGAGCTCCCAAAGGAAAAGCAATGGTGAGCACATGGAGCGACGAGGACGAGGGCAAATTGAGCAGTACATCAGAAAGTGAAGACAAAGAAAAGCCCATCTGCCTGATGGCCAGGAATGATGAAAAGGAAGTGGAAGAATCGGACGAGGTATCATCTCCTTTTGTGCATTATACTATTTCAGATTGGGAAGATGCTTACGAAGAATTGCTAGATAAGGTAGATGATATCAGAAAAGAGAACATACAATTGAAGAAGAAAGTAAACTCTCTCATGAATGACAAAACCATGTCTGATAAACTTGCCTGCTTGCAATCTGAAAATGACATGTTAAAAATTTCATGTTCTGGAGTTGATAATGTTAAGCATGCATTAATAGACTCTAGAAGAGAAAATGATGATCTGAAAAATGTGATTGACGAATTAAAATTGAAATTGCATAATTATGAAAATGAAATGAAGGTTGTGAATGAGAAATATGAAGCAGTTCTAGGTGTTAATGATGTGACACCACCTTGGGATGATGACCACAAGACAATATGACCCTTGGACCTAAGGTTGCAAGCAAGCAAATTGGCGATGATACCACTCGAGCGGCTCACTCGCTTGGTGCACACTTGTGCCCGTGGGCAACTAAATGATAATGGAGAGGGTCCGAGGTGGGACAATGATGCTCCGGTGCTTGGCAAGCTTGGGGAGAACCCCAATTGGGCCAGGGATGCCCACTCACGGGCGGCCGTCACACCATGGGTGTGGGTTGAAATGGCTCGCTCACAACTCACCCGCGATGGACACTCACGTGTTCGGCAATTTGGGCCGGGCCCTCGCTCTCCGTCCGACGTAGCAAAGGAAGAATACTAAGCTAAGCAAGTGATATTGACCAGCAAGGAAAGGGGGACCGAGGCTCACCTAGCCGGCATGAAGACGCCAACTCCGGCCGAAGATGGGGGCGAACGGGGAGGTAAGGGTTTGCGCCCGCAAGCCGCGTCGGTGTCGCTTCAAATCTGTGAAAATATTACTACATGAACTACACCTCTCGCAGGAGGGGGGCTCTTGGGTTGGGGGTTATACTTATTACAACCAAGATTACCTCCACGTAGGGAGGGGCCTTCAGCCGGCCAAGCGGGGTGGGGAAATTATGAAGAGAACGCCGACTCTCCAAGCTTCGCCGGTTCTGCCACTCTTCAGTTTTGCTGAACAGGTTGTCGATGAAGATGCTGCCACGGACTCAACCAGGATCCAAATTTGATGAAACCAGTGCCAAAAGTTCCCCAGCTGGCCGAGGATGATGCTTGAATTTTTTGGGAAGCTCTGGAACTCGGGGCTGATCGGACTGGCCACTGGAGAAGGACAGGAACACTCTGCCTCTGACTGATGCAGAATTGATACAGTGGATTGCAGAAGGCACTGCGGTCGCTCCTGAACTCCAAATCGAACGAAACTAGCGGTGACACGATCGTAGTCGGAGTAGATTCGAGAAGAAATTGACGGGGCCACAATCCGAGGTCGGAGAGGAGAATGGTGTCCGGAGAAGTGAAGACAGGTCGAACCTGGACCTGCAGGGGCAGACTGCACACTCCGGCGAAGAAATTCAGAACAAATAGCTCGGGTGGGCAATTGGCGTCGTTCCTTCTGCTACTGATGGAGGACTAGACGAAGAAGAATTTTGTAGAAGGAAGCGTGATCGAATTCCTCCAAGGTTGGCCGCTGAACGGCTTCCAAGATCGCTCTGGCCTTCAGTCTGGGACAGATTGCGCAGTCGTTGAAGATGACGTTCCTCCGGACAGCTCCAAACTCGGATGCAGGCAGGAGTACCACCGTTGGAAAGAAGACTTGGAGACGATTCCAGCAATATAAGATATGCCACCGGGAGCCTTCAGGGGAAGTCGTGGCTGCTACTGCAAATCACTACTTTTCTGAAACCTGCAACAGGGACAGAATAGGTGGAAGAGAGGGTGTGGGGAAGGGCATGAACAAGGGGTTATTTGGTGGATGGGGAAGGGGGGGTGCGACCTTGGGTGGTTAGGGAGGTGGGGATATGAAAGGGCACATCCCAAGGGAGAGGGAAATTTGAAATTTGGCCTAGGGAAGGGCTCTTTCAGTCTTGGGGAGAGGGAGGGTTGCTTGGGAGAGTGGAAAGGTGCCTTGGAGAAGGGGTTTCCACCTAGGGGTTGGAGGGGGAATTGAATGAGTGCATGGGGAAGGGGAAGGGGCCTTAATGAGGGGTGAATGGGGAGGAGAGAGAATGAATTTCGAAATTGGGGTGGGGAGGAGAGAGAGAGGGGGCACAACCCACTTAGAGAGAGTGATAGTAAGAGAGAGAGAGAGGGAGATATTGAGAGGGAACTAGAAGGTGTGGAAATTTTCTGGATTCAATATTCAAGCATAATTGTTACAAATGAGAGAGGGGTGGGGCTATTTATAGACCCCACACTTTTCCTAAGACCAAACTGACCCTGACAAACTAACTAATGACCAAACAGTCCAAGGGAGGGGCGCCCCTGGGCCTAGCCCAATGAATTGGGCCCATTAACCTATCAAACCAACATAATGACTTCAAGACTTAGGAAAATGACTTTCTAACCTAGGTACATGACTCAATAAAGGGAAAATTACATGTTTAAGACTCAAATAAAAATAAGAAAATTACATGACTCGACTCACAAACACATGAGGAACATAATGGCGTACACCGACGATCAATCCGAGCTTCAGAAAATGTGGAGGGGCAAGGGATGTCCCCATCAGTTAACCATGAACTAAAAAATTCAATTGATCACCTAGAGAGAGAAAATAAAGATAAAAAGAAAATTATTGAAAACATGACCCAAGGTTCAGATAATCTCAATGCCTTGTTAGGGTCAAAGGTGAATTTCAGAAAAGAAGGTCTCGGATTCAACTTAAATGTCACAAAGAGCTTTGCTGTGAAAACCATATCATTTGTGGCAGAAAAAAATAAGGGACCTCTCATAAAAATGGTGAGTGAAAATTCTGTTTCTGATAATGCTAATTCTAATATGTCCAGTGCCAAGGACAAGGGCAAACAGAAGGTTGGTGAGCCTAGCAAATTTTGCCCTTTACCCAAAAGCAAGTCTCAGGTTCGTGATCAGCTTCCAAGCAAGTCTAAACCCCAGGGCAAGGCCACTAAGTCACCCCCACCATCACTTGTCCAGAGAAAGACCCAACATAAATCTGTACAGAAGTCCAGTGGGTCAAAAGTGCAAGGGAGAACTAATGTCACCAGGGGCCAGACCAGCTACTTCCACCAGCCCAGAGTCCAGACACTCCATCATGAGGAGCCTCGACAATTCTATAGGTTTGAATGGAGTAGAGCTCAAGGGAGGTCTAGATATTAGTCATGTGCCACACAGACATACAGACCTCAGGCTAAAAACTGGGTTGGGCCGTCTAGAACATGGGCACCTTGGAAACAACCCGTTTACAGTCAGCCAAGGACCAACGCTGGCCACTATTCCCTGAATGCTCATTGGTCTACGCACTGGCACAAGAACAATCAGAATGTAAAGAAAAATGGTGGCAGGACAAATAACTAGTCAAGAAAAATTCAGCCTCCTAATGCTGAAAAGGAGAGAAATAATAGAAAAATTGTCAAAAAACCCACAAATCAACCAGCTCTCAAACAAGCATGGATTCCAAAAATTTTGCTGTCATGTATGAATTGTTCTATTTCTGCTTCGGAGCCCAAACAGTTTTGAGTTCCAAAATTTTCTCCGTGACTATGATTGCAGGTATGCCTGGCAGCCAAGCATAATATGTGGTATCTGGATAGTGGCTGCTCCAGGTATATGACTGGGGACAAGGATAAATTTTGCTTGCTGACAGAGAAGAATGGAGGCCTTGTCACCTTCGGAGGAAACACTAAGGGTAAAATCATCGGATCAGGTAAAGTAGGTAAGTGCACTACCTGTTGCATTGATGAAGTCTTGCTGGTGGATGGATTATCATATAATCTTCTAAGTATCAGCCAGCTATGTGATAAAGGGCACAAGGTAGTATTTGATGCACTTAGCTGTAAAATTTTTGAACCTAAATCTGATGTGGTAAATTCTCTGGAAAAAGAATGAATAATATTTACATGGTAAATCTAGATGATGTTGCACACTCTAACCTATGTCTCACTGCCAATAAAGAAGACTTAGCCCTTCTGTGGCATCGTAGGTTAGGCCATGCTAGTTACACTGTTCTGCACAAATTGAATAAACACAGCATGGTTAGAGGACTCCCTAAAATTTCTTTTAAGAAGGAAAATAAGGTGTGTGGTGCTTGTACACAGTCCAAGCAGACTAGAAAGTCATTTAAATCAAGAACTGAAAATATGTCCCTTAAACCTTATGAGCTGATACATATGGATCTATTTGGATCCACACGATCAGTCAGCTTGTCAGGAAAGAGATATTGATATGTCCTAGTTGATGACTTCTCTAGGTATACTTGGGTCTTCTTCATCACTTACAAGAATGATGCTTTTACTGAATTTCAGGAGTTCTATTTAAATATCAAACAGAAAAATGAACATTTAATCAAAAATATTATGTCTGATCATGGAGGTGAGTTTGAAAACTCACAATTTGAAAACTTCTACAGGGAAAATGGAATTACCCATCGGTTCTCCTCACCAAGAACACCTGAGCAGAATGGAATAGTAGAAAGGAGGAACCGGACAATTGTGGAGATGGCCCGTACACTGCTTGTTGAAGGTGGCTTACCAAGAAAATTTTGGGCAGAGGCAGTTAATACTGCATGCCATGTAATCAACAGAGCCATGGTAAGGCCTTTCACTCAGAAAACTCCTTATGAGATTCTGAAAGGTAAGAAGCCTTCAATTGATTATTTCAAGGTCTTTGGTTCTAAATGTTTCATTCATGTTAATGATAAAAGAGATCTTGATAAATTTGAACCTAAAAGTGATCCAGGAATTTTTCTTGGGTATTCTGAATACACTAGAGCATATAGAGTGTACAATCTTAATTCTAAAACTGTTGAGGAATCTCCACATGTTGTCTTTAATGAGTCCCTGTTGGCACCCAAAATGTGATCGTCGGTGATCAAGCCATAAAGATGAATGATGCGGCCTGCTGAAGCACGGAAGCTGATAAAGATCAACATATTGAAGACTTCTCAAGCTTCCAGAGCCTCAAGTCACCCCGTATGAACATGGGGACTTCACCTCAGGAGAACCGAGATGAACTCACAACCAACCGGCAGTGCGACCAAGCCTGCCCAATGAACCGGCATCGACTCCGTCATGCCGCATAAACTACACCCGCTGTCCGACCAAGGATGACGGTCTACCCAATGGCTACCCACCTCATGAAAGGCTCTCCTGAGATGAAAGAGTCCCCTTGGCTCTCCAGAACGGAGGACCGAAAGCTCTGTCGGCAGAAGATCCCGATCACCCGGCACGGGTGCGGCTTCCTGCCCAGATGGTCCCCTTAGTGGCCGAATGATCACCCAGCTCGGGCGGAACTATCCCGGGTGTTATCCCACCCTCTAAGGAGCTTTGAGCACAAGCCAGACCGAGCCAGTGGCACTTATCATAGTGCCACGAGCCGTGTCAGCAGAAAATGCGCGTAATTAAACTGAAGTCATTAGAAGCTCCAAGGAGGGCCGTACATCGGCCTGAGAGCTTCAAGAAGACAGCTCCTCGAGATTTCAAAGAGCAGTGGCGAGATAAATGTTCATGGTGATCCCCGGAATCATCCCCGGACTCATCGGCCGATTCGCGACGTGCGAAGGATGCTAGCACGACGTGCCCTAAACCGGCGCGCCTCCGTCCGTCGCCCCCCCATTCCGGCGCGCATGAACCCCTTATCCGGCGCCCTCTTGTGCCGGAGCGCAAAGGATGCAAAGGGCCCTTCCCCGGCGCGCCAATCTCCACGTCGGATGAAATCTCAAACCGGGGTATATATATATGGCTGTTCGAATCAAAAAGGAGAGGAATCGAGAAAGAAAAAAAGAGAAGGAAAAGGAAAGAGGGTCAGTCGTCTTCGAGGGAGAAAGGGCTTCTTTCTTGCGAAAGAAGCAGAGTCTCTCAGAGAGTTCTCCAGCGGCCGTCTCTCATTCTCATCTGTAGCCCTTCGGAGTGAGAGAGGAGGAAGGCATTCCGACACTCTGTTTTCTAGAATAGGTGGGTGCCTGAGTCGTGGTTCTTCGGCTCCGCTTCTTTGCTTTCTCTCCGACGAATGTAAGCGAGAGGGGTGAAGGATGGTGATGATATGAGCCAATCCTCCCCCCCTCCTCGCCATATATTTTTTTCATTGTTCTTCCTCTGCGCATCCCTCTGCCTCTGCAACTGATGAACGACGACCGAGCGACGATGCCGGCACCGGATTTGTAATGTAAATGTTAGTCCATCCCCGTCTACTGGGTGGTGATATGTATATAGATGCGTGGACCAATAGGTCGAATGAATGCTCAAAGCTTATTCCCCTTCTCTATCTATGTCAATGCATATGTATGAGTTCTTCCGCGTGTGGTTCCCGACTCCGATTTCCTCGAGTCCCGATCATGCCCCGAAGCATTGCGGGCTACAGAAACGACCCCTCCCTGGGTCTTTTCCATCGACCGCTTCCATGTTTGTTTTAAGGGTCATTGTATCCCCTCCGTGGACAGAGCTGTGCTCATGCGCATGCTTCTTCCCGCCGTGGTATCGAGGGTCTAACTCCCAGTAACTCCTCCCTTCGTACTGCTCTGTTGCTCGCGAGGTGGGAGTCACCTTTGGGATGGCAGGATCCATTGCCTGAATGTTGCGTCCTAGTTGTTCGAGCATATGCTTCTACGATTGAACCGTTCCGAGATTCTTTCATTCCGTCTTAATCGCCCGGGGAGGGGGACATTCCCCATTGCTTCACGGAACTGCTGGGTGATCGAGGGCTCTACCTCTCGATGGTAGATGCTTCCGGCCACAGCAGATAATAATAGGGGTCCTAGCCTAACAAGCTTAGCACCAACAATCTGGAGACCCGATAGAGGCCAAGGGATGTGTGCTCCTAGTAGGCTAGCCCTCGGAGCTTCACTCTCTTAATGGTCGGTCCCTCCAAGGGATGTGTCATAGGCTATGGGTTGCCCACCCCTCGTAGGCTAGCCCTCGGGGTGCCGCTCCCACTATCAGTGGCCTCATCCCTCTATCCTCACCCACGGAGCCTTGGTGCCCCTCGCAGGCTAGTCCTCAGGGTACCCTATCCGTTGGGAGTTTGCTGGCTGCCACTGTGCAGACCGGCGGTTTAGGGGCTTACTCCACAAGTGGGTATGACCCCGTTCCTCCCCTGCAACTCTTCATGTTCATGGGAGATACTGCCCAATTTTGGGCAGACTCAGAATAATTAAGCCGTAATCCGATGTTCATTCTGAACCCAATCAACTCAGTGCTCGAGTGTGAACCTCGCACTGACTTACTGCATCATTTCCGAGGGATCTTGGACTTCAATCAAACAAGTAATCGGTCTGGTTGACTTGAAACTATCATAAGGATTTTGAATGAACCAAAATACTGTGAATTTCTTCTAAAATTGACTAAAACGGCGCGGCCCGAGCCCGGCACGCCCTAATACGGCGCGGTACCCTACCGCGCCGTATCAACATAAGACTCATTTTCCTCTTCGTGCTGGTTGCCCCGTTCCCGGCCGCCCTAAACCGGCGCGCCCCAGGACCTTCGCGCTGGGCTAACAGTTGCCCATGGCCGAGTCGGTTTAGCCCGTTTACCTACGTTTTGGCCGCGCCAGTTTAGCCCTTTTACCTACGTCTGGCCGCGTCGGATTAGTTCTGTTTGCCCACGTTTGGCCGTGCTAGGGAACCCTACCCCTACGCGTGGTTGCATCGGTTTTAAGCCCTGATGTTGTTTTAATCATTCACCCACCCTCGGGGTGACGTTCGTCTCCCGTGGCTGGAGTTAATGAATCCTAATAAACTGAATAAGAGAAGTGACGTTCGGATCCGAATTGTTTTACTATCAGGTTTGTGCTACTATCCTTGCCTCACTTGGCAGAGATTAATAGACGTGATTGATCACTACTTACTTTCATAATTCTGTTGCCATGCTTAGCATAGTTATCATCATCATGCATGCATGCTTGCATAGACCCTCGAGTATATCAAATGGCACCGAGGGAAGACCGGGTTACGCCCGATCGGAAGTCTCCGCTATGCGCGTTGGTGGTCTTTGGACCTACGTCCTCCGCCCTGTACCGAGGGTCACTAATTCAATAAACCACGCTCCCCTTGCATGATAGATAGACGTATTCCATGTGATCTTGTCATGCTCATAACATCGCATCTTTTATCCCAGCCTCGACAGCCCATTATCTCGGCAATTAATCAAAGGTGTTCCCTCCTCACGGGGGATGTAATTAACGCCATAGCCTTTATGATATGGCGGACTGCTGGTCCCGACCGAACCTCACCCTCGCCCGATACGGGTCAAGATGAGCGCATAATAAACTTGTCACGTACGTGACTGGCACGCCCGCACCATCAATCAGTCAGTTAATTACCAGTTAGTTAATTGGTTGATCGACAAGTGAAATAAGATATATATATACATAAAATAATAAGAAGGAATAAACCCATCGCAAATAGTCTGGCACGCCCGGTGGGACCAGTGTCACCTTTCATCTCTTTACCGAGATACTTGGGCTTCGAGGCCCTCTCAAAGGCTGCTGATCGTTGGCCTGTTTGTCTTTACAGGCGAACGATGACAGCGACTGGATTGACTGGTGTATGATTTGGCCCGTCGATCGTCGCGGGGCATGCACAAGGGTACCTGGCAGTGCCCATGGAGTTCGGCAGCTTCCCTGCCGCCGTTGGCTTCCCCAACTTCTTGGGGTTGGCCTTCGTGGACATGCTGGAAATCGAAGCTCCGGAACCTGTCGAGGAAGCTATGGGGAAGGTGGAGCCTCTGAAGGCTCGTTGCTGCAACGACTCATCCAAGAGTCCGACCCCGGCCGCTAGCTGTCTGGTGCACCACGCCATACGTGGGGCCCGCCCCAATATTGTCAATAAGCACCCTGGAGGACGTCAACGTCGGCAAGTCCAAAGGAGTGCTGCTGTGATTACCGGGACTCTATCTCAGTCCGGCAAGTCCATGATGGTGGGTGGCATGCGCGTCTTCCTCAACGGACGCAACACACCGATGGTTCCGGACCGAGTCATCCCCACCATCCCTGTCCACAACACATACCAGGCCCTCGCTGGAAGGAGGGCAGAAAGAGAAGAAATCGGCCACTATGGCCAAGGAAGGTCGGCCCCCAGGCCGAGAAAGTTCAAATAGGTGTGGGTTCCCATGCGGGCCCAACCTGTCCATCAGCTGGTACCTATCTGCCGCCGTCCTGTGTACGACGGGGCGGAGGAGAGAAGAGAAAGGGGCCTGGCCCCGAAAGAAGAAGAAGTGGTTGCGGATCCTCCGCGCCACAGAAGTTTCCGGGCTGTTGCCCGTCAAGCCAACGTCCCAGCTGCGAGACGAAGATTCCAACAACCTGCCAACAGAGCTCGGCTAGCTTATATCCCTCCTGCGGGAGGCCGACAATCATCCCCCGTGTTACATCAAGAGCGGGGTCAAGAAGAGATGACATGTCTGGTCAGAAACTATTTTCGATGGTTAGGCAACCCCTCGCTTGGGCAACAATGACTGATGCAAGCAGCCACCACCGGTAAAGACTACTGCCCGTCAATGGCAGATGAAGAAGAGGTAGGAGAAAGAATGATGGTGTCGTCGGTCGATGATAATGGATATGACAACAGCTTCGAGATCGAAGCCGATGAAGCCATCCCCAAGCAGGAAGAAACAAGAAGAACTTCTGTGTTCGAGAGGTTGACCTTCCCGCATCAAGCTAAACGGAGGGTCCATCGACAAAGGAGAAGGATACAGGTCTTCACCTGCAACATGGCTGGTATATCCAATCGATATGGGGGGCTCCCCGAAGATCCCCGAGAATTGGCTCAGTTGGCCGCAAGGCCAGGGCTTAGCACTCGGAGGATAGAAGCAACAAGGGAGCTCCTGATGATGACTAAAGGAAAACAACCCCAGGTCTACCACCAGTGGGATGATAAGGCCCCCGTCCTGACCGCCAATGTGGTGACGGCAGAGGAAGAAGATGACGTTCCCCTCGACATCCTGCCCGAGGGTACGTCCGGGGAGACAGCAGAAGTTATCCCCACTACAGTCACCATAGACCCATCAGTCTTGATATTACTTCAGAAATATCGGCAAGAGATAGACTTGCTGAAGAAGCAGCTGATGGAGAAAATTGAACAGTCCTCAGATTCCAAACTGCCCGAAGTCCAGGGTGAATCATCCCAGGGAGCGGTCCGTCATGACGGCCCTCCACCGCTCTACACACTGCCTCAGTCGTCAGAACCAAGCATGGCGACAATGCAACAACGGCCACCACAGCTCCAGCCGCTGCTACCACCGGTGCTCCCCCTGGTGCACCAAACACCCCCGCTGCCGCATCCTCCACAGGCGACCACCCTGGTCACCCCGTACCCGTAGCCGGCACACTTCTACCCAGAGGCGGTTGACCCTGCAGTCATGAACCAAATGATGGTGGAAAGAATGATCGAGCTGAAGCTCGCAGAAAGAGGTGAAGGCGACTACGTCGCGTTTGATGCATACCGGGTGCCATACCCGCAACACCATGCTGCTAAGCGGCTTCCCCCGGGAATCAACAAGTCGCCCAAGTTCGACAAATTCAACAGGAAGGGATGCCCGAGAGAACACATTGCCTATTATATGACTGTCATGGGCGACTTGGCCATCGACGAGTCATACTTGCTAAAATTCTTCGGGTCCTCGCTGACGGGGCTCGCATTTGAATGGTATTCTAGCCTCTCGGCCGGGTCGATCAGCGACTGGCCGGATATGCAGAAGAAGTTCAGAGAAAGATTCCATGTTATAGAGACGGAGGTCTCAGTGGCCGAACTCTACTCAACGAAGCAGAGGGCCGATGAGACAGCCCTCGATTATATCAAGAGGTGGAGGAACCTCGAAATGAGGTGCAAGCGGCCCCCGCATCAGGAGGACGCTATGTAAATATGCAAACAGAATCTCAGAAGGGAGGTCCTAGAAAAGATGATTGGGATGGAAATACGGTCATTCGACCGATTGAATAATGTGGTGGCCGAGGTGGAAGCCTTCCTGGCCAGACCTGCCCCTACATCTGCTGTCAGCACGACCCAGAAGGGTAAGGCGGTGGAGCGGCGCTCCTCGCCTAAAGAAGCGAACGCTCTTGACATAAAGACGTTCGAACAACAGAAAAGTGAAGGCAAGAAGAGAGTCACCCCACAGCCTGCAGAAGTCCCAGATGGCAAAGAAGGTCCTTCGCTGAGGGATAAGATGAAGAAGGCCTATTCCTTTCCAAAGGACAAGACCCGGGTTCTGTTCGACTGGGTAACGGAATATAGCATGGTCACCCTGCCAGAGCCAAGGAGGCCGGAGGACTTAAAGAGAAAAGACAGTCCAAGATTCTGCCCCTACCACCAGATGTTGGGGCATCCAATCGAAGACTGCTATGTTTTCAAGGACATCATCGAAGGGATGGTGAAGAAGAATGAAATTGAGTTGGGAGAGTACAAAGTGGACCCTCCTCAGCCACATGAAGCCCCTCGGAGGAGGGCAGGAGTCAACATGATCTCCCTATACCAGGCATTGCCCGAGGAGATCTCTGAAACAAGCACGCGGAGCACCTATGAAGCTCATTTCTTGGAGCCCGTGAAAGAACAGCAGGGATGGCAGCAGGTCTCTGTGAAGCACAAGAAAAAGAGGGCACCTCGCCCGAAAGAGGGGGCACATATCCGTGGTGTCACACCCCGGCCTGCTTCGCCAGTGGTAGCGCCCGTATGGGTCACTCCACCTACAACTGTCAGGATACCTACACATAATCGGAGGAGACAAACTCCGCTGCCAGTGGTTAAAGAGACCAATCCTGGGGTCCTTCGACTGTAAAACCTCATTAAGGGGCTGGACGAATACGTGTAGCCCGAACTGAAGCCCTTGCTGGTGCGGGACCACGTCCCGTGGCAAGAACTAGAGCAGCTCTCACTTGAACAAAAGGAGGAAGCTAAAGAGGCACCCGATAGAAAGGGCAGTCTGTTCTGGGGGCACCCGCCCGCAGAAGTAAAAAAGAAGAAGAAACAAAAGAAGAAGAAAAGGAAGGCCGCTGAGGCCGATAAAGTGCAGGTTGTTTCCTGTCATACTCTATCCGCACTCTTCAACCTACCTGGAGAGGAGGAAGAAGAGGAAATTTGTTTCACACCCCATGCTGGGGGAGGCAAGGACGAGGCTGTAACTGCTGAACGTGCCACTCGGTCAGGCCGAAAATGGGGGCGCCAGCCGCCACCCAATCACAACATCATGTTCAGAGGGGAGCAACCCTACAAGACACCTCCGCCGGAGGTCAAGGGAGTCCAAATCCCTCCTCCGTCAGGCCTATATAACAAGAGTGGGGGCAAGGGGGTCCCTTCATTTCTTGAATTCATGAAGATGTCCAAGGGGAAGTAGCCTTGCCAGGAGGCCAACCCTACACCCGGGGCCGTTCACCCGCAGCTAGCACAATCTGCCGAAGATCCAAACGTAGATGGAGCTTGCCCCGCAGTAGCTGACAAAGAAAACCCAGGAGTCGGTACCAGCCAGAAGGGCGCCGAATCTGAGGAAGATGAAGCAGGTCCCTCAGGGCCCGTAAATCAAAACCTCCCCAAGCCCAGATGGGCTGAAGAGATGAAGCTCTCCAATGTCCGAGCTGGGAGCCGAATAATGAAGCTACTCAAGAAGCTCCCTACTCGATTTACAATCTGGGAGATCCTTTATTTGAGTGAAGAGACTAGACAGGTGATTGTTACTGCTCTCCAGATGCCTGCTCATTTTGAGACATGTCTGGCTGAAGCAATGCCGGAGGCTAGCATGACCTTCACTCCAGACGATATGTTGCTGCCCACCATCAGCCACAACAGGCCGCTGTATATGAAGGGGCACCTGGAAGGGAGTTGAACAGGATTCTGGTTGACCCCGGTGCAGCGGTCAACATCCTGCCTTATAGGATATATGAGAGGCACCACTTTAACGTGCATCTCGAGAAAGTCGGAGATATGCGTATCACCGGCTTCAATAAAAAATGTGAAGTGTCAATGGGAGTGGCAGAGTTCACCCTCACCTTAGTAGATTTCACTACGACAGTGCAGTTCCATGTCATTGACTCCCGCACCTTGTACAAAGCACTGCTCGGCCGCCCATGGCTACATGAAAATATGGTGGTGCCCTCCACGCTCCACCAATGCATCAAGTACAGTCTCCAAGGGAAAGAGGAGAGGATATTTGCAGACCCCCACCCATTCGAGGTGTTTGAATGTCATTTGGCGGATGCCAACCTATATATAGGGCCTTCCCAGAAGACCTCTGAAGCTAAGATCCCTGCGGGGGTATCAAGAAGCACATCCGGCAACAGTTGGTATCCACCACCGCCGCGCGGATATGTCAAGCCCAAGGTGGTCTCCCATATCACAACATCCGGGGACATGGGCAGAACAGCACCCCTAATATTATACCCTGAAGCTAATGAAGTGCAGGTCGCTCGGCGGCACAATCATATTGAAATCCCGGATGGCCTTACCAAGCCAACTCCTGGCCTTGATAACCCTACTGTCGAGCCTTTCAAAACTTGGGAGGTGACACATGAAGATGGACCTAGCAGCTTGTTCTATACGGCTGAAGAGCACCCTACTCGGGAAGACACAGACTGCCACCTCCCCGAAGATATAAGCAACCCACCGGTTCCCATCCAGGGTCTGGCATTTACAACTGATCGGATGGCCAGGATGTTTCAGAAGCAGCACATTCCCCCCGATCAGTCTCAAAAGTGCAAGGAAGCTTTCTGAAAAATGTGGCATCCCGCAAATCTGGATAAGGAAATGAGACATGTCTCTCAACATCCGGGGTTGGGATTCACCCTGGAAGAATATTATTACAGTGGGCGATACGAGGTGGACACCATCTCTGCCTTCTATCCTGCTGAAGATAGCCCGCTGGGGGTGACTTTTGATGAATACCCGGCGGAAGCTGAGCATGTTGAACTGGCTCAACCTAGAAATCAAGAAATAGAGACCTCGGTCCCTTACCGATGCTGGGAGCAGGTCTACCCTGAAGAGGCGGCCCTTCAAGCCAAATTTGATACGGCTAGCAGCAGTGAAGCTAAAGATACTGAAGAAGCAGGAATTTCTCCCTCCAGTGGAGCCCTACTAATGATAACTTCAACACCCCTTCGGCCAATCAGGGAAGCCTCAGTCGACTCCGATCAAGGGGAACAAGCTACCAAGAAAGGAAAAGCCACTTCTACGGAAGATACAACTGCCCCAGGAGGCAAGACCTCCTCAACTTTTGCTACAAAATCGGGACGCTGTGCAAGCCCAGCAATAAACAACTACCAGCCTGTCACGGCTGCAACCTCATCTACAAGGACGGAGGCTGCCCTCTCGCCCTTGGGAGTTGCAACGGCAGTGGATTTGCTAATAGAAGAATCTGCGCAGCCGCTAGCACAAGAAACAGAGAATCCTCAAGAAGTTCTGATGGTGTCTGACGAGGAAGTCAAAGTACTTGACCCTCAAGATGGTATTCCAGACTTCGTTGACCTCCAACCGGCACCTCCGGAGATAGAAGACGGAGGCCAAGCCACAGTCGATGAACTGATAGAAGTCAACTTGGGAAATGAGGAGGACCCTAGGCCTACCTTCCTCAGTGCCCAACTATCCCCAGAAGAACGGGAGCTGTACGTCCAGCTGCTGCTAGAGTACCGGGATTGCTTCGCCTGGACTTACAAAGAAATGCCGGGTCTAAGCCCAGCTGTCTCGCAACATGAGCTGGCAATCAGCCCTGAGGCCGAGCCGGTGAAGCAACCACCACGGCGCATGAGGCCAGAACTCATTACCCAAATTTGTGCTGAAGTCGACAAGCTCATTGACGTGGGATTTGTTGAGGAAAACCAGTACACCACATGGCTGGCGAACATCGTCCCCGTGAAAAAGAAGAATGGACAGATCCGGATATGTGTCGACTTCCGAGATCTAAATAAAGCCTGCCCCAAAGATGACTTTCCGGTGCCCATAACGGAAGTCATGATCGATGCCACAACCGGTCACGAGGCCCTGTCGTTCATGGACGGGTCATCCGGTTACAACCAGATCTGGATCACGGAGCATGACCGGGTCCATACTGCTTTTTGAACCCCTAAAGGCATTTATCATTATAAGAGGATGCCGTTCGGACTAAAGAATGCCGGCGCAACTTATCAGCGCGCAATGACCAAAATCTTTGATGAGTTGCTCTACCACAAGGTTGAGTTCTACATAGATGATCTGGTGGTCAAAACCAGAAGAAAGGAAGACCATCTACAAGACCTCCGGATTACTTTTCAGAGGCTGAGGCAGCATGAGCTGAAGATGAATCCCATGAAATGCACGTTCGGAGTATCGAGCGGAAGATTTTTGGGCTTCATTGTCCGATATCGGGGGATCGAGATAGACCCCGCAAAAATCAAAGCAATTCAGAAGTTACCTCCACCAACGAATCTCTCCGAGTTGAGATCACTACAGGGCCGCTTGGCTGTGGACGCACTTTTCGATCGTTTATTACGCTCGTCTATTCGGAAATGGTTGATTCGTCTATTAAGTGCGTGGGCGTGCCAGTCACAAAGTGACAATTTATTCAGGCTCTGAAGAGCCCATGGTGCGCTCGATCTGACTCGGTCAGACGATTGTGTGGTTCGTGTCGGGACCAAAACTCGCCGCGCCATAAAGGTCGTGGCGTCATTTACATCCCCCATACGAGGGAACACCCTTGATTAATCGTCGGGATTCAGGGCCTCATGGCCAAGAAATTAATTGCATGAAAGGTTTATTACGAGGTATTGAAATCCCCACGCGAGGGCGAGAAGAAACCATTCGCGGTCATGTCGGCCATGTACTGACCATTTAATGTTCGGACAAATGTCCGGCTTGAGAAAAGCACGATCGTCATGGGAAAACCGGAGCATATGTATGCCGGGATACGGCAAATTTATTGTTCAGAAGAACGGAAAATGTTCGGCTAAATCTCGGTTAGAGCGGTCAGAAACCAATAAGTCTGTTGGCCCGGTGCAAGATCAAGCTGCGACCATACTGCGGTGGGCCCCCCGCGGTCGAAGTTTGGCTCACATGAGTGTCATTAATATTTTCGGTGCCAAGGGGCAACGAGGGAATATCCCTTGAATCGGCTGAAAAGCCCTGTGTCTAGGGAAGCGGACGTTCGAAACGTGTCGGTCATTCGGGAGACCGTTTAATATTCGAATGGGTGTCCGGCTTGAGAGTATCATAATCGTCGCAGGAGGACCTGTAACATATGTATGCTGTGATATGGAAAATATATTATTCCGAGACACTAAAAAGATTCGGTTAAATCTCGATTAGTGTAGCAGGAAACTAGCGAATTTATTGGCCCGGTGAGAGATCGAGTTGGGACCATACCGGGGGCGCCTCCCGCGGTCCAAACGGGGATTGCGTGGGTATCATTAATGTTCGTGGTGCCGGAGGGCAACGGGGAAGAGTCCCGAGACTAGATTCCAAAACCAAAATATGTTCGAAGGAAGCGAGCTATAGGCCGAGGGTGTGGGTCAGACAATGACCATAATCGGGATGGACCCGAGGTCCAAGCACAGCCCACAAAGGCCTTATTGATATTCCCGTACATAGGGTCCAGGGATGACATGGGCCATCTCGTTCTATTTAGATTTCTGTCGGTCACTTACGGACCACTTGATATTCGGACAAGGGTCCATATTGAAGGTGCGACGTAGATAGGAACGACCCCGTACAAATGTATGCCGAGTTTACGGCAATTTCAATGAAAGGGCGGGAACGAGTCCTGATAGAGTGAATCCGATTTGACGAGCTATCGGCCCGGAGCAATACTGAGTCACGACCACGTCGGGGTAAGAGCTGTCGGCCATGTTAGTTGCTCACGGGTCTTTTCATATTCAGACACAGGTCCATAATAGAAACGTGACGAAAACTGAGGTGAACCTGTTCAAATGTTTACCGAACGTGCGGCAATTTTAGTAGTGGCTCGGAAGGGATCCGGCCTGAGGAACGAGTCCGGTTTAATCGAAATGTCAGCCCGAGGCGAGGTCAGGCGATGGCCATTTCGGGATAATTCCCAAGACTCAGGCCCAACCTAGAAGGGTGACATTGTTGTTCCTTCAGCACCGAGTCACGAGAGAGACGGGGCTGCAAAGTGGATTTTACCATTTTTTTATCTGGGTTTTAAATAATATATATGTATATATATTGCTTATTTCCCTCTTATGTATGTATTCTGGATGATTTATCCGTTTTGTTTATTATTATTACAATTATATTTTCTCTCCTTTTTTCGTTTATTATTATTTTACATTTTTTTGTTTATTTCATATATATATTCAGATTTATTTATTCATCATAGTTTTAATTAATTTTATTATTATTATTATTATTATTATACATATTCTTCTGGAGAGAGAGTGGGCCGCTGGAGGGCCAAACGGGGGCTGAAGGAGCGTGCCGCTGAAGGTGGAAGGGTGCACCGCTGAGGGGGCTGAGGGAGTGCGCCGCTGAAGGTTCGCGGGAGGTGTACCGGGGGAGGGCTTGGCCAAGGGTGCCGGCGAAGGGGCAGGTGTGGTGGCTATGGGAGGCGTACCGGTGAAGGAGACTCAGGTGTGCCGGCGAAGGGCCTGGCCGAGCGTGCCAGCGAAGGGTTGAATAGGGGAGAGCGTGCCGGCGAAGGGGTCACGGGAGCGTGCCATTGAAGGAGCTTGAGGGCGTACCGCCGAAGGGTTGGAGCAGGCGTGCTGCTGAGCGCAGGGGGAGCGTGTCTGCGAAAGGCCAAACGAGGCGTGTCGGGGGAAGCTGGGCTGGGGCGTGCCGGCGAAGGGCGCTGTAGGGTGTACCGGTGAAGGGCGTGCCGGCCAAGGGTGGCTAGAGGGGCATACCGGCGAAGGGCATGGGGAGCCCACTCCTCCTCCGTTTCTTTTAAGGCTTTTCTTGTCTTCTTTTCTGATTTTAGTAAGTTTGCATGGGTTTCTTCTTTTCTTCTCTTGATTAACTTCCATTCTTTCTCCCATGAGGACGAATGTTCAGTTGTTTAGTTGTCGTTCGATTTGGTTCTCTTTGAGTTGGTTGCGGTCCCTTTGCTTTGGTTAAAGCGTTTTACCGTTGTTCTCTTCGTTTGTTGGTTGCTTTCTTTTTGTCCTTTTAGTATGTTATTGTTTCTAACAAAAATTCGACAGCATCTCCCCTTGACCCGAGCGTAAGGGAGATACGGGGAACGCGCCCACATGGAGTGGCAGAACCTGACAACTGGAGGTGGGCGCCCGAGAGCGGCAACACCTTTAATAAAACTTCAGAAAACTCGGAGGCAACGGTGAGTGGAAGACTATCCCAGGACTGGCTAGGGGATGCACCGGGCAAGAAGGAGGCTAGGGACGTGCCGGTGAAGGCCATCAGGACCGTGCCGGCGAAGGGCTTGGCTAGGGGCGTGCCGTTGAAGGCCGCCAGAGGCATACCGCTGAAGGTGCCCAATGGCGTGCCGTTGAAGGCACCGTAAGGGCGTGCCGCTGAAGGCATACGGAGGGGCAGAGGGGGGGCTGTGCCGTTGAGGGGCGGCAGGAGCATACCGCTGAGGGCCCTGGGCGAGAGCGTGCCGTTGAAGGCCGCCAGAGGCGTACCGCTGAAGGTGCCGAAGGGCGTGCCGTTGAAGGCATGTGGAGGGCGTACCACTGAGGGCGCCCAGGGGTGAGCGAAGGCAAAAATTCCCGAGAGAAAACAAACCCTAACAAAAGGAGAAAGGGAAAGGGGGGGGGGGGCGTGAAACACCGAAGGATGCAAACACGGAAGAAATGCTTTTAGAAAGACGTCCAAGAAAAATACTTGCAAGCCTTCTACTTTTATTCTCACAAAAGGAGTGCCCCAAGGGAGCTGATACATGGTGACGGGAAAGAAAACAATGGGGACAAAGAAAGAAAGGAAGAAGATACAATGGGGGGGAGCATGGACTCCTCCCCTCCCGGACCTCACTCTCTCTCTTCACTCACTCTCCTTCTCTTCCTCTCTTCACACCGACGGTGGTGGACGGGATAGCAACGGGGGAGCCGAAGCCTCCCCTCTCCTTCTTCTCTTCTTCTTCTTCTTTCTCTGCTCTTCGCGCGGATGGCGGTGGATGGAGCAGCGGGAGGGGGAGGCAGAGCCTCCCCTCCTCCTCTTCTTTCTCTTCTTCTCTTCCCTCTTCGCACAGACGGCGACGGTGGCTGGAGCGGCGGGGCCTCTCCCCTCTCCTCCTCTCTTCCCTCTTCTTCTCTTCTCCTCCTCTTCTTCTCTTCTTCTCTTCCTCTCTTCTCTTCTTCTCTTCTGCGTGTATCTGTCTCTGTGTGCATGCCCCCCCTCCTTTTTTGTTCGTAGCGAAGGAGAGGGGTCTTATACCCCCTGTGGCGGGAGCGTTCGGAGGCGGGAGGCGTCTGAAGTGCATTTAATGAGAGTTGACTCCCTTGTCCTGAGTGGCAGGAGGAGTAGGCAACGTGGCCCAATCCCCGGCCGACACCTCGGGCAGCCCACTGCGCGCCAAGGATTCATAGGGCGTGGGCATCACGTTGTCCTGCCGGAGCGTGCTGTTGAAGTGCCTGAATGGCGTGCCGCTGGCAGGCACAACAAGCGTGCCGCTGAGAGGGCCAAAAGGCGTGCCGGCGAAGCGCAGCAAGGCAGTGCCGCCGGAAGCCAGCACGGGCGTGCCGCTGAAGGGCAGGATGGGTGTGCCACTGGGCGGCCTGGGTGCGTGCCGCTGGGCGGCCTAGGGGGTGTGCCGCTGGGCGCCCCCTTGGTGTGCCACTGGGCGCCCCCTTGGTGTGCCGCTAGACCCCCACGATGGTGTGCCGCTGGGGACACCCTGGGGGTGTGCCACTGAACCACGTCCAGGGTGGGCCGCTGAAGGCCTGGGTGTGCCGCTGGGGTCCCAGGGGTGTACCGCTGGGGCTCCCTGGGGTGTGCCGCTGAACAGGGCACAGGGCGTGCCGCTGAGGGGCTAAGTGGGCAATTTTGAGCCAGTTGTGAGCACGAGTCGTGGCCCGCTTGATTTTCTTCGAGGCCCATGGATTGTGGGGCCTCTTGGTGGTTGATTTCTCTTCACTGTCGTGACTCTGGAGATACCTCCACGGTAGTGTATGTGCGTTCGGGGAGTCCGGACGGCCCAGCTTCTCCACAGCTTCTTTGGTTGAAGTTGTTATTGGTGTTGGACTAGTTGGGATGTATGGGTGTGCAATTTTGCACGTCCACAAATGTCCCGCACCCACGGGTAGCGTAGGCGAAGGATGAGCCGGGCGGTGCCCGTGGGTGTACTGGTCTCTTCTTCTCTTTGTTGGTGCCGACAGGGTGTTGGGAGCTGGCGTAGCATGTTGGTCTCTTCTTCTGTTCGTCGGTGCCGACAGGGTGTCAGGGACTTGACATGGCATGTCGGTCTCTTCTTCTCTTCGTCAGTGCCGACGGGGTGTCGGGCGTTGACATGGTATGTTTGTCTCTTTTTCTCTTCGTCCGTGCCGACTGGATGTCGGGAGCTGACATGGTTTGTTGGTCTCTTTGTCTCTTCATCAGTGCCGGCGGGGTGCCGGGAACTGAAGCAGTATGTTGGTCTCTTCATCAGTGCCGATGGGGTGTCGGGAACTGAAGCAGCATAATGGTCTCTTCATCAGTGTCGACGGGGTGTCGGGAATTGAAGCAGCATATTGGTCTCTTCATCAGTGCCGACGGGACGTCGGGAGCTAACAGGGTTTGTTGATCTCTTTGTCTCTTAGTCAGTGCCGACGGGGTGTCGGGAGCTGACATGGTTTATTGATCTCTTTGTCTCTTTTCTTTCTTTTCTTCTCTTCTTCTTTTTTTTATCTTTTTTGTTATCTCTCTTTTTTTGTCTTCTCTCTTTTTTTGTTATTTTTTTTCTTTCCCTCTTCTTCTCTTCTTCCCTTTTTTTTCTTTTTTTTTGAAGAACTCCGGGTGGCTGCTGGCGTGGATGCCAATGATATAAGAGCTGTCGGCACAGCGGCCGCTAATTGGAAGCTGTTGACATGGGAGCCAATAATTGAAAAGCTGTCGACCCGAAGGCCGATGATTGAAAGCTGTCGGCTCAGGGGCCGATGATTGAAAAGCTGTCGGCTCAGGGGCCGATGATTGAAAAGCTGTCGACCCGAAGGCCGATGATTAGAAAGCTGTCGACTCAGGGGCCGATGATTGAAAAGCTGCCGGCTCAGGAGCCGATAAGGGAGGTCAAAACAGCCAAGGCTGGGAGCGGGCTTAAAGAGCCGAAGTTGGGGATTAACGAGCCGTGATGGCAAGAGTTAGGCCATGGGGGCCGAGATTGGGCTCTACGAGCCGGAGCTAGGAAAGTAGGCTTCGATGGCCGAAATTGAGTTTATTGCATACACACATTCTTGTTATATTATTATTATTATTATTATTATTATTATTATGTTGGTTTTTTTTATATCATTTTTCCTTCTTTTTCTTCTCTCTTTTTTTTGAGCATGCAAGCATTCATTAGCAGGCATAACATAAATATAAGTAAGGCAGCTCCCTCTATAGGGGATAGGATAGGGACATCGCCCAAAATTCGTAGACACGGTGCGGGCCACGAGGCACAATTGGGGGGGGGGGGTGGTGCACCCGTCAAGAGGATATCGCATGTCTTACATGCATAGCCTAAATTCACGCATTTCACCCGAGGAAATTCTCTGTGGCATGGCAGTGCAAATGTGTGAACAAAGAGCCCTAACCATAGGGATATGCAGGTTTTCCTGGTGACATTCGAGGATCACTCTAGCGCCTACACATTAGTTCCAGGCTTTCGACTTTCGGTAGCTTCACACAGCCCCCACTTGTTTATTTTGGTAGCGGATTTCACCATTCGGCACGAGTCTCCTCATGTGTCTCAATGGGGATTCCTGGCTACTAAGATTCATCCTTATTATGATTCTATTGCGGATTCCACCGTTTGACGTGAGTTTCCTCATATGTCTCAATGGGGATTCCCGGCTAATAGGTTTCATCCTTATTGTAATTCGCTTCACCATTTCGCGCGAGTCTCCTCATGTGTCTCAATGGGGATTCCCGGCTACTCGGATTCACGTTTCTCTCTCTCTTTTTTTGCATCATTTTTTTTCTTTCTCTCTCTCTCTTTTTTTGTTTTACAGTGGAGGTAGGTAACTTTTTCCTCATGATTACCTTTCACGCGAGTGCATGAATTTAAGTCTCCGTAGAGTGCTAAGAAGGAATTTGGGCAATCCCTATGGTTGAAAGCTATTGAACACATTAAGTGCTAAGTGTGGGAGGCTTGCCTCAGGTTTATTTTGTGAGTTGGGCTTAGCGATTCAGCCATGACTCTTCCCCTTGACGTGTGCACCTGCCATAATTGGGTTCCCTTCGAGTGCGTGCCGTGACGCCCGTGCATCCGGATTCGGGGCATCATTATTTAGCAAGGAAATGCGGTCCTAGAAAATTCCACGGAGGTGTATTATTCTATATTAAGCAAACATGCAAGCAGGGCAATCATGCATTCTCTTTTTTTGTTTTTGTTTTTCTTTTTGTGTGTCTGTTTTGTTGTGTTTTTGTGTGTTTATTTTTGCATAAGAAAATATTGTTGTTACGTATAAGTGTAGTGGTAGTAAGGTTATTAGAGAAGCAGACCACGAACGGCTGAAAGGGTATTAGGGCAGCAGGCTATAGAACCCAAGGGACATTAGGGGAGCGGGCCATAAGGGCCGAAATTGGGAAGCGGGCTGCAAGAGCCGAACTTATGGGAAGCGGGCCGCGAAGGCCGAATCCTGGGAAGCAGGCTACGAGAGCCGGACTTGGGAAGTAGGCCACGAAGGCCAAAGGGAAGTATGCTACGAGAGCCAGAGTCGGCGAGCATGCCATAAAAGCCAAGGGGAAGCAGGCTGCAAGAGCCAAGGTTGGGAAGCAGGCCACGAGGGCCAAAGGTAAGCAGGCTGCGAGAGCCAAAGTTGGGGAGCAGGCCATAAAAGCCAAGGGGAAGCAGGCTACGAGAGCCAGAATTGGGAAGCAGGCTATAAAAGCCAAAGGGAAGCAGGCTCCAAGAGCCAAGGTTGGGGAAGCAGGACACGGGGGTCAAAGGTAAGCAGGCTGCGAGAGCCAAAGTTGGGGAGCAGGCCACAAAAGCCAAGGGGAAGCAGGCTGCAAGAGCCAAGGTTGGGAAGCAGGCCACGAGGGCCAAAGGTAAGCAGGCTGCGAGAGCCAAAGTTGGGAAGCGGGTTGCAAGAGCCGAATTCTGGGAAGCAGGCCGTAAAGGCCGAATTTTGAAAAGTAGGCTGCAAGAGCCAAAGATATTGGGAAGAGGGCTGCAAGAGCCGAGATTGTGGGCAGCAGGCTACGGAAGCCAAATCAAGGGAGCAGGCTACAATAGCCAAAATTGGGGAGCGAGCTGCAGGAGTCGCAATTATGGGAAGCGGGCCGCGAAGGCCGAATTCTGTGAAGCAGGCTGCAAGAGCCAAAGATATTGGGAAGCGGGCTGCAAGAGCCGAAATTGTGAGAAGCAGGCTACGGAAGCCAAATCGGGGGAGCAGGCTACAAGAGCCAAAATTGGGGAGCGGGCTGCAGGAGTCGCAATTTTGGGAAGCGGGCCGTGAAGGCCGAATTCTGGGAAGCAGGCCGTAAAGGCTGAATTCTGAGAAGCAGGCTGCAAGAGCCAAAGATATTGGGAAGCGGGCTGCAAGAGCTGAAAAGATATTGGAGAACGCGGTGGGACGGGTGGATCAATCCTGATAGTGGGTCTTGGCCGACACGGCGGAGCCGAAGGGCGTCAGGTAGCAGGGTACGAGAGCCGAGGAGAAGGATTCGTGAAGCGGTGGGTTCGAAGACCATGTCTGTCTCATGTCCCTTTTTTTTCTTCTTCTTTGTGTGAGGTGACGGGTTTGAAGACCACGTCTGCCTCGTGTCTCTTTTTTTTTCTCTTCTTCTTTTGTGGAGAGGCAGGCGCGAAGACCATGTTTGCCTCGCGTCTCTTTTTTTCTCTTCTCTTCTTCTTTTGTAGAGAGGCAGGTGCAGAGCCCCGTGACTGTTCTTTCTCTTCTTCTCTTCTTCTTTTATGTAGAGGCCGGTGCAAAGACCATGTTTGCCTCGTGATCACTTCTTTCTTTTCTTCTCTTCTTCTTTTATGGAGAGACAGGTGCAAGGACCATGTTTGCCTCGTGATCATTTCTTTCTTTTCTTCTCTTCTTCTTTTGTGTAGAGAGACGGGTGCAGGGACCATGTTCGCCTCATGTCTCTTTTTTTCTCTTCTATTCTTCTCTTCTTCTTTTGTGTAGAGAGGCGGGTGCAGGGACAATGTTCGCCTCATGTCTCTTTTTTTCTCTTCTATTCTTCTCTTGTAGAGAGGCAGGTGCAAGGACCATGTTCGCCTCATGTGCATTCTTTCTTTCCTTCTCTTCTTTTGTGTGATGAGACGGGCTCGAAGACCACATCTGCCTCATGTTTCTTCTTTTGGTTCTGCTCTTCTTCTTTTGTGTGAAGAGGCAGGTCCAGGGACCACGGCTGCCTCATGTGTCTTTTCTTCCTCTTCTTCTCTTATTTTGTGTGATGAGACGGGCTCGAAGACCACGTCTGCCTCATGTGCCTTTTCCTTCTCTTCTTCTCTTCTTTTGTGTGGTGAGGCGGGCTCGAAGACCACGTCTGCCTCGTGACTCCTTTTTTTTCTTCTTTTCTTTTATGGGATGAGGCGGGCTCGAAGACCACGTCTGCCTCGTGTGCCCCTTTTTTCTTTCTTTTTTGCTCTTCTTTTCTCATTAACGCTTCCGTGCTGGAGTGTATTTCTCTTAATGTGCCCCCAGGTTGGGGTGTAGCTTCATTTGGTGTGCATCCCCCCTGAGGGGTGTGTTTTGCCTCTTTGCTTCTGTGCCCCCAGGCGGGGTGTATTTTTTGGCTTCTATGTCCCCAGACCAGGGTGTGTGTTTTTTTTAATGCCCCCGAGGTGGGGTGTAGCTCTCTTCAAATGCCCCCATGGTGGGGTATACTCTTCACGGCTTCTATGCCCCTAGGTGGGGTATGTTTCTTCTTCAAATACCCCTAAGCCAGGGTGGACTTCTCTTCATATGCCCCTGAGCCGAGGCGTGTTCTTTATAGCTTCTAGGCCCTCGAGGTGAGGTATGCTTCTTCTTCATATGCCCCTGGTACGGGTGTATCTCTTGCTTCTTATGCCCCCCTGAGGCCGGGGTGTATCTCTTTACGGCTTCTATGCCCCCGAAGCAGGGTATGTTGTTTCTCCAAGTGCCACTTAGGCGGAGTATATCTTCCTTCTTATGCTCCTAGATCAGGGTGTACGTCTCTTCTTCCGACGCCCCTAGGTCGAGGTATATTCTTTCTTCATGTGCTCCCAGGTCGGGATGTATGTCTCTTTGCTTTTTTTTTTGCGCCCCCGGATCGGGGTAAATGCTTTTGCTTCTTATGCGCCAAGGGCAGAGTGTACCTCTTTGTGCCCCTTGAGCGGGGTGGATGCTCTGCATGTGTCCCCAGGCCAGGGTGTAGCTTTGTCTCCCATGGAGGGGGTGTGTCGTTTCTTCAAAAGCCCCCAGACCAGGGTGTATTCTTCTCTTTCTTATACTCCCGAGGCGGGAGGGGTTCTCTTCATGTGCCCCCGTGGCGGGATGTGCTTCTTTCTTCAAGTGTCCCCAGGTTGGGCTGAATTCTTTTCTTCTCCCCAGACACACCGGGGGGAATGTTTGCTTCTTGTGCTCCCAAGGTGGGGCATATTACTGCTTTTGATGCCCCCAAGGTGGGGCGTATTGCTGCTTCTGATGCCCCAGAGCGAGGTATCCTTTTTTGTTATATGCCTTCGGCACGAGGTGTATTCCGCTTCTAGTGCCCCCAGAGTGGAGTGTATTGCCGCTTTTGATGCGGGATGTAGTTCTTGCTTTTTATGCACCCGAGACGGGGTGAATTCTTCTTCTTTGTTTACGTGCCCCCATATCGGGGTGTATTCCTCTCTTCATATATTTCCCTAAGCCGGGAGATGTTGTTTGTTCTGCTTCAGATGCCCCGGGGGGGGGGGGGGGATATATGTTGCTTCATGGACCCCTGAGGCCGGGATGTATTCCATCTTCGAAGGCCCCTAAGTCGGGGTGTATTCTTCTCTTCTTATGCTCCCCGAGGTGGGGTACATTTCTTGCTTCTCATGCCCCCCACGGCGGGGTGTGGTTTCTCTCTTTGTGTGCCCCCATGGCGGGGCGGATCCTGCCTCCTTGCTTCTGTGCCCCGGGCGGGGCATGTTCTTCATGGCTTCAATGCCCCCAGTGGCGGGGTTTATTTTTCCTTCACATGTCCCCAAGCCGGGGTGGACTTCTCTATGGCTTCTATGCCCCTAGGCGGGGTGTATGTTGCTTCAAATGCCCCCAGGGTGGGGATGTATCCCACTTATAATGCCCCCATGGCGGGGTATGTCCTAGGCTCCTTATGCCCCCCAAGGTAGGGTGTGTTTTGCTTCTTGTGCCCTCGAGGTGGGGTATGTCCTTGGCTCCTTATGCCCCCCAAGGTGGGGTGTGTTTTGCTTCTTGTGCCCTCGAGGTGGGGTGAATTTCTTTCTTTGTATGCCCCTAGTCCAGGGTGTGGTTTTTTTTTCTTTGAGTGTCCCCAGGCCGGAGTGAATTCTTTTCTTCTTATGCCCCCATGGCGGGATGTAGCTTCTTCAAATGCCCCTAAGCCGGGGCATATTCTTTATGGCTTCCATGCCCCCAGGCGGGGTATGTTTCTTCTTCAATCGTCCCTAGGACAGGGTGTATTCTTTTCTTTCTTATGCTCCCGAAGCGGCATGTAACTTCTTCAAATGCCCCTAAGCCGGGGCGTGTTCTTCATGGCTTTTATGTCCCCACTGGCGGGGTTTGTTTCTTCTTCAAATGCCCCTAAGCCGGGGTGGACTTCTCTTCATATGCCCCTGAGCTGGGACGTGGCTGTTGCTTCTAGGCCCTTGAGGCGAGGTGGGCTTCTCTTCAAATACCCCCAAGACGGGGATGTGATTCTTGGCTTCATATGCCCCCAAGGCGGGGTATGTTCTGCTTCTTGTGCCCCCAGAGGTGGGGTGTATGTTGCTTTTTGCACCCCAAAGGTGGAGTGTATTTCTCTTCGAGTCCCCCTGAGTCGGGGCGTAGCTGTGTCTCACGTGCCCCCCCTACGGGGTGAGCTTGGGTTCTTGTGCACCCGAGGCGGGGTGAGTTCTTCTTGTCATACCCCTGAGTCAGGGCGTGTTCTTTACATCTTCTATGCCCTCGAGGTGAGGTGGCTTCTTCTTCAAATACCCTCAAGACGGGGGTGTGATTCTTGGCTTCATATGCCCCGGACGTAGGGTATATCTTTTGTTTCGTATGCTCACGAGCCGGGATGTAGCTTCTTGGCCTCATATGTTGCTGAGGCGAGGGGTATGTTGCTTTACGTGCCCCCGGGGGGAGTGCATTTTACCTCTACTGCCCCATGGCGGGGTATATCTCTTGGCTTATTACGCCCCCAAGGTGGGGTGTGTTTTCTTCTTGTGCCCCCGGGGTGGGGTATATCTTTCGCTTCTTATGCCCCCCCTTAAGGCGGGGTGAAGTCTTTGCTTCAAATGCCCCTAAATCGGGGTATAGCTTTGTCTCATATGCCCTTGGAGCAGGGGTGTATTTCTCTTCATGTGCCCCTGGGAATGGGGTGTATCTTTGTCGCTTGTTGTGCCCCAGAGGGAGGTGCCTTTCTCTTCATGTGCGCCAGGCACCGGGTGTATCTTTGCTTTTCTTTTTTTTTATATGCCCTCGAGGGAGGAATTCTTCTTCTTCTGCCCCGACACGCTGGGGAATGTTTGCTTCTTGTGCCCCCGAAGTGGGGTGTATGCTTTTTCTTTAGACTCCCCTAAGGCGAGGTGTATTCTTCGTTGCTTCATGTACCCCCGAGTCGGGGTGGATTCTCTTCATGTGCCCCCATGGCGGGGTGTACTCTCTTTATGTGTCCCCAGGAGTGGGGTGTGGTTTACTTCCTGTGCGCCCTAGCAGGGTGTATCGATGCTTGCAATGTCCCCCCGAGGCGGGGTATCCTTCTTCTTCAAATACCCCTAAGCCGGGGCGTATTCTTTATGGCTTCTATGCCCCCATAGCGGGGTGTGTTTCTTCTTCAAATACCCCTAAGATGGGGTGGACTCTCTTCTTCTTATACTCTCAAGGCAGGATGTAGCTTCTTCAAATGCCCCTGAGCCGAGGCATGTTCTTTACGGCTTCTATGCCCCCAGGCGGGGTATATTTCTTCTTCAAATACCCCTAGGCCGGGGTGTATTCTTGCTGCTTCTCATGCTCCCGAGGCGGGATGTGACTTCTTCAAATGCCCTTAAGCCGGGGCGTATTCTTCATGACTTCTATGCCCCCTAGCGGGGTATGTTTCTTCTTCAAATGCCCCTAAGCCAGGGTGTGTTCTTATACTTTTTGGGCCCCTCAGGGCGAGGTGCATTCCTCTCCATATGCCCCTAGCATGGGGTGTGCTTTTGTTTCTTATGCCCCCAGGCCGGGATACGTTCCTTCTTCATATACCCCTAAGCCAGGGTGAGTTTCTCTTTTTGTGTGTCCCCAGGCCGGGGTGAATTCTTTTCTTCTTATATCCCCATGGCGGGGTATGTCTTTTGCTTCAGGTGCCCCCATATCGGGGGTGTATTTCCCCTTCAAATGCCCCTAAGCTGGGGTGCAACTCTATTTCTTCTTATGTCCCCAGGTCAGGGCGGATTCTTCTTCAAATGCCCCGAAGCCGGGGTGTAGCCTTTGCTTTGTGCCCCTCAGTCGGGGCGGATTCTCTTCATGTGCCCCTGGGAATGGGGTGTTGTGGACGCACTAAAATTCGAAGGGGAATCTGTTCGTTTATTGATCGGGGTTAATTCGTTTATTTAGTGCGAGGGCGTGCTAGTCACAAAGTGACGATTTATTCGGGCTTCGTGGAAGCCCATGGTGCGCTCGATCTGACTAATCAGACGATTGTGTAGTTCGTGTCGGGACCAAAACCCGCCGTGCCGTAAAGGCCATGACGTTATTTACATCCCCCATACGGGGGGAACACCCTTGATTGATTGCTGGGAATAAGGGCCCTACGGCCTAGAGAGAATACTAATCATGCAGGAGGATAGTGAAAGACGAACTATGCTAGAAACCCGTATCGGGACGTGAATGTTCAGACGATGTCGGCCACTCATGGGTCACTTCATGTTCGGACGAAGGTCCGTGTTTGTGGTATAAAAGATGGTAACAAAACTGCGCGGATGTCTGCCACGAACGAGGCAAGTTTAATGAGAATGCGGGACTGGATCCCGGTAAGGACGGGTCAAGTTGATGGACTGTTGGCCGGACATGGTTTCAGACTGTGGCCATGTCGGAAATTCCGTAAACCACGTCCAATACCATAAGGCGTCGTTGATTTTCTCTTTGCATCCAGTCCAAGAGAGTGGATTATTAAGTGCGTAGCCCGAGCTCGCCAACGTGCGCCATCACACGCGGATCGACCTGTGCGGTCAAGTCGCGGGGTTCGACCTGCCCGGTTAGGTCGCGGGGGTCAAGGGGGCAGCGCCCCTTGCGGGGGTTTCCGGGGGCAGCGCCCCCGGAACAAAATTTTAATTGAAGCACGGGTAATAGAGTTCCTTTCATTTTTTTATTTGTATTGATCTTCTGTTATCTTCCCTTTTTTTGCTTTGAATCTCTCTATATTCAGCTATTTATTCCCTTTTTAAATGGCATTAAGGGGGGGGGTGCCGGATTAAGGAGATGTCAAAGGAGAAGAGGGGGTGCGCCGGGTTCGAAATGGACAAAGGGGGGAGGCGCGCCGGATTGGGACCTCAAAGGAGGGCACCGGGTAAGGGAGCATAAAGGAGGGGTGCGCCGGTCGAGGGAACACAAGGGGGGCGCGCCGGATCAGCCAAGAGTGGGAGGGCGCGCCGAATTGAAGCTCAGGAGTTTGAAGATGAATTTGAGTGTGGGGCTAAACCGGCGCGGGGGGGTAACGCGCCGGGTTAACCCACGCCGGATTAAGGGCACGCCGGAATAGCTTCTGTGGGTTTTATCTCAATCTGTTTGATTCTTATTGCCTCTGTTCTTATTTCTTCAACTTGCAGATTGATCAAATGAGCAGATTGTTTGTTCAATTGACATTTTAAATCATGGTAATGCTTCTTAACATTTGTTGAGGTGAATGAGTACTTGTATTTGGATGTTTACTTGAGGGGTTTATTATGCAAGAACTTAGATGTTTAACTTGATTCAGGGGCAGCTTCAGGCATGAACTGTTCTTATCTTCCGAGGACTTAGCTTGCTCACTTGTTCGGCTGTTCTTATGCTCAGAGAACTCATCCTGCTCGTCTGTTCTTGAGTGTTCTCATCCTGGAGAAATTTGGGCAGCACCTCCCCTGGACTGGGAGTTGCCAGAGAGCAATAAGGAACACCAAACGGATAACACCGGGGTGCACCTCAAATCTGGACCTCATGTCGGTCCAATAACCCAAATGTGAGTGTTGGAAAGCTTGAGGACTAGCCTTCGAGAGCTCTCACCACTCACGGGTGATGACTTCGTGGAACGGGACAGATGTAGGCTACATGTGGCCATGAATGTTCACCCTTCGAACTGGTTCCCTCAGAGCTCATGCCATAGAAGGGCAAGCTTCTGAGGACCCCAGGTGATGTTGAAAATCGGGAGGGAGAAAATGGAAGAAAAGGGGAAGAGGTGAGAGCAATAGAATACCATTTACGCCCACAAGAGTCACTCTTTTATTCATCCTCAAGGGGAAAGGAGATCTACCCCCAAAGCACGGGGGAGAATACAACGGAGAAGATAAAAGAAAAGCTAAGTGTTGATGTGGGAAAAAGAAGATACATCAGTGGGGGAGAAGGAGGAACAGAGCACAAGCTCTTCCCCCTCTCTCCCCTCTCTCTTTCTCACCCTCTCTCTCTTTCATCTTCACCTTGAAGATGGGGATGGATGTAGCTTCCTCTTCTCTTCGGACGCTGGGAACCTTAGCCGAACCAGCAGCCTTCCCTCTAGCCTCTTCCCTCTTCCTCTTCTCTCTTCTTCTGTTCCCTTCTTCTCTTCATCCTCTTCTTCCTCCTCGGCTTAACAACGCTGCCCCTTTTATATATCAGCCAGCCTGGGAGCGTCCCTGCCACTTCCACCTCGTCCGCAACGAAGTTGGGAGTTGACTGGCTGTGCTGGACGCTGTTCATTTGTCCCGTACACTGCTGCTCGTCCGAGGATGGGACGCTCAGAGATCTGCCGGAGCTTGCCTTGCTGCTACTGCTTGTGTGCTGTCGAACGAAGGTAGAAGCAGAGTCATGGGCATTGAATGTTCTCTGCACGCCATAATGATGCAAAACAGACCATCGGAGTGTAGATGGGACGGATTGTTTGCGCGCCGGATTAAGAAGAGATGCAAGGGAAAGGGTGCGCGCCGGTTTAACACATGATGAAGGGGAAAAAAGGGCGCGCCGGTTCAACCCAAGATGAAGGGGCGTGCCGGTTTAACCCAAAATGCAAGGGGGCGCGCCGGTTTAACCCAAAATGCAAGGGGCGCGCCGGTTTAGACTTTGTCTTGACTTCACGGCCATTCGGATGAACATTTATGCTCTCGGAAAACTTCGACTGCAATGCACCTGCTCTGAGGTGTTCAGCTTGAAGCCTCCGAGTACCGGTTTAGGACTCTGAGTAGTTTCCGGCATGTGCCGAACCCGTGTCTGGATCACCGGGTTTCTTCCTGATTCGGCTTTCGGCATTGCCAGTCGGGGAGCTGTGGCCATCCCTTTTGCTCGAGGAGCTTCCTTATCGGATGGCAGAGCACCCAGTACGTACTCGTCCGGCTTAGATGGGGTATGGAATTTATTCGGTCTTTTCATCTTCGACTTGCTCTTGAGATGTCGAGATGTTCGTGCCACAGGAACATTCTTTTTCTTCTCTCTTTTGTTTACGTCCACAGGTGTATATCTTTTTTTTTACCTCTTATGCCCCCGTAGCAGGGTATATATCTTCTTCTTATCCCCCATGGCGGGGTATATGCATGCTCTCTTCGGGAGTGGTGGCCGCGCTTGGCCTCATTGCTATAAAGCATTCCCCACAGCGGGTAGCCATTCACCAAGCTACAATTGTGGCTCGCTGGGTCTTTTAACAGCCACTCGAGGGGCCGTCTTATGTCGGATGGAGGCATTAGGAAGGAGGAACGAGCGGGGTCATTGCACCGCAGACTCGGAGCCTGCTAGAGTCGGGCGGGATGCCGAGTTTCTTCTTGCTCTTTTAGTCGGCGATGCTGGTCAACTTTTCTTCCTTTCTTCTCTCTTTTTTTTTCTCTTTTTTTTTCCTCTTCTGTTCTTCTTGTATGATTGACCAGGGTGGAGGTGCAGGAGAGCGCTCACCCCCTCAGGGAGGGGATGAGTGGTTCGCTCCACCGCATCAACCCCACAGTGGTAATCTTCGTTCAGCACGGGTCTCGACGGACGTGGCCGTACAACCCTCTCTTGCTAATTCTTTCTCTTTTTCTTCTTTTCTTCTTTTCTTCTCTTCTTCTCTTCTTCTTTTCCTTCTTTTCTTCTTTTCTTCTTTTCTTCTTTTCTTCTCTTTCTTTTTGAGGAAAAGGGGGGTTTGATTTCCCCTCCCTTCTCTTCTCCCCTTTTTTTTATAACAACCCCCATGATTCTTGGAAGCTGCATATGCTTCGAAGCAGCGTCCTCGAGGCCACGAAGATAGCAGCACCGAGTTTGGCTTTTCTCCCCATAGGACTGGCGAAGACAGCACCTGCCATTCATCAAAGCAGGCAAACATCGTTTATTAGGGGGCTATGAGGCCCTGAAACCCGGCGAAGAGATGAAGGGTGGTTTGGTCCCACCGGGCGTGCCAGACTTGTGGACGCACTTTTCGATAGTTTATTACGCTCGTCTATTTGGGAATGGTTGATTCGTCTATTAAGTGCGTGGGCGTGCCAGTCACAAAGTGACAATTTGTTCAGGCTCCGAAGAGCCCATGGTGCGCTCGATCTGACTCGGCCAGACGATTGTGTGGTTCGTGTCGGGACCAAAACCCGCCGCGCCATAAAGGTCGTGGCGTCGTTTACATCCCCCATATGAGGGAACAACCTTGATTAATCGCCGGGATTTAGGGCCTCATGGCCAAGAAATTAATTGCATGAAAGGTTTATTACGAGGTATTGAAATCCCCACGCGAGGGCGAGAAGAAAACCATTCGCGGTCATGTCGGCCGTGTACTGACCATTTAATGTTCATACGAATGTACGGCTTGAGAAAAGCGCGATCATCATGGGAAAACCGGAGCATATGTATGCCGGGATACGGAAAATTTATTGTTCAGAAGAACGGAAAACGTTCGGCTAAATCTCGGTTAGAGCGGTCAGAAACCAATAAGTCTGTTGGCCCGGTGCAAGATCAAGCTGCGACCATACTGCGGTGGGCCCCCCACGGTCGAAGTCTGGCTCACATGAGTGTCATTAATATTTCCGGTGCCAAGGGGCAACGAGGGAATATCCCTTGAATCGGCTGAAAAGCCCTGTGTCTAGGGAAGCGGACGTTCGAAACATGTCGGTCACTCGGGAGACCGTTTAATATTCGGATGGGTGTCCGGCTTGAGAGTATCATAATCATCGCAGGAGGACCTGTAACATATGTATGCTGTGATATGAAAAATTCATTATTCCGAGACACTGAAAAGATTCGGTTAAATCTCGATTAGTGTAGCAGGAAACTAGCGAATTTATTGGCCCGGTGAGAGATCGAGTTGGGACCATACCGGGGGCGCCTCCCGCGGTCCAAACGGGGCTTGCGTGGGCATCATTAATGTTCCTGGTGCCGGAGGGCAACGGGGAAGAGTCCCGAGACTAGATTCCAAAACCAAAACATGTTTGAAGGAAGCGAGCTATAGGCCGAGGGTGTGGGTCAGACAATGACCATAATCGGGACGGACCCGAGGTCCAAGCACAGCCCACAAAGGCCTTATTGATATTCCCGTACATAGGGTCCAGGGATGACATGGGCCATCTCGTTCTATTTAGATTTCTGTCGGTCACTTACGGACCACTTGATATTCGGACAAGGGTCCATATTGAAGGTGCGACGTAGATAGGAACGACCCCGTACAAATGTATGCCGAGTTTACCGCAATTTCAATGAAAGGGCGGGAACGAGTCCCGATAGAGTGAATCCGATTTGACGAGCTATCGGCCAGGAGCAATACTGGGTCACGACCACGTCGGGGTAGGAGCCGTCGGCCATGTTGGTTGCTCACGGGTCTTTTCATATTCAGACACAGGTCCATAATAGAAACGCGGATAAAACCAAAGGGAACCCGTTCAAATGTTTGCCGAACGTGCGGCAATTTTAGTAGTGGCTCGGAAGGGATCCGGCCTGAGGAACGAGTCCGGTTTAATCGAAATGTCAGCCCGAGGCGAGGTCAGGCGATGGCCATTTCGGGATAATTCCCAAGACTCAGGCCCAACCAGGAAGGGCGACATTGTTGTTCCTTCAGCACCGGGTCACGAGAGAGACGGGGCTGCAAAGTGGATTTTACCATTTTTTATCTGGGTTTTAAATTATATATATATATATATATATTGCTTATTTCCCTCTTATGTATGTATTCTGGATGATTTATCCGTTTTGTGTATTATTATTACTATTATATTTTCTCTCTTTTTTTGTTTATTATTATTTTACATTTTTTTGTTTATTTCATATATATATTCAGATTTATTTATTCATCATAGTTTTTATTAATTTTATTATTATTATTATTATTATTATTATACATATTCTTCTGGAGAGAGAGTGGGCCGTTGGAGGGCCAAACGGGGGCTGAAGGAGCGTGCTGCTGAAGGTGGAAGGGTGCACCGCTGAGGGGGCTGAGGGAGTGCGCCGCTGAAGGTTCGCAGGAGGTGTACCGGGGGAGGGCTTGGCCAAGGGTGCCGGCGAAGGGGCAGGTGTGGTGGCTATGGGAGGCGTACCGGTGAAGGAGCCTCAGGTGTGCCGGCGAAGGGCCTGGCCGAGCGTGCCGGTGAAGGGTTGAACAGGGGAGAGCGTGCCGGCGAAGGGGTCACGGGAGGGTGCCATTGAAGGAGCTTGAGGGCGTACCGCCGAAGGGTTGGAGCAGGCATGCTGCTGAGCACAGGGGGAGCGTGTCGGCGAAAGGCCAAACGAGGCGTGCCGGGGGAAGCTGGGCTGGGGCGTGCCGGCGAAGGGCGCTGTAGGGTGTACCTGCGAAGGGCGTGCCGGCCAAGGGTGGCTAGAGGGGCGTACCGGAGAAGGGCATGGGGAGCCCACTCCTCCTCCGTTTCTTTTAAGGCTTTTCTTTTCTTCTTTTCTGATTTTAGTAAGTTTGCATGGGTTTCTTCTTTTCTTCTCTTGATTAACTTCCATTCTTTCTCCCATGAGGACGAATGTTCAAGTTGTTTAGTTGTTGTTCGATTTGGTTCTCTTTGAGTTGGTTGCGGTCCCTTTGCTTTGGTTAAAGCGTTTCACCGTTGTTCTCTTCGTTTGTTTGTTGCTTTCTTTTAGTCCTTTTAGTATGTTATTGTTTCTAACAAAAATTCGGCAGCATCTCCCCTTGACCCGAGCGTAAGGGAGATACGGGGAACGCGCCCACATGGAGTGGCGGAACCCGACAACTGGAGGTGGGCGCCCGAGAGCGGCAACACCTTTAATAAAACTTTGGAAAACTCGGAGGCAATGGTGAGTGAAAGACTATCCCAGGACTGGCTAAGGGATGCACCGGGCAAGAAGGAGGCTAGGGACGTGCCGGTGAAGGCCATCAGGACCGTGCCGGCGAAGGGCTTGGTTAGGGGCGTGCCGTTGAAGGCCGCCAGAGGCGTACCGCTGAAGGTGCCCAATGGCATGTCGTTGAAGGCACCGTAAGGGCGTGCCGCTGAAGGCATACGGTGGGGCAGAGGGGGGGCTGTGCCGCTGAGGGGTGGCAGGAGCGTACCGCTGAGGGCCCTAGGCGAGAGCATGCCGTTGAAGGCCGCCAGAGGCATACCGCTGAAGGTGCCGAAGGGCGTGCCGTTGAAGGCATGTGGAGGGCGTACCGCTGAGGGCGTCCAGGGGTGAGCGAAGGCAAAAATACCCGGGAGGAAACAAACCCTAACAAAAGGAGAAAGGGAAGGGGGGGCGTGAAACACCGAAGGATGCAAACACGGAAGAAATGCTTTTAGAAAGACGTCCAAGAAAAATACTTGCAAGCCTTCTACTTTTATTCTCACAAAAAGAGTGCCCCAAGGGAGCTGATACATGGCGACGGGAAAGAAAACAAGGGGGACAAAGAAAGAAAGGAAGAAGATACAATGGGGGGGAGCATGGACTCCTCCCCTCCCGAACCTCACTCTCTCTCTTCACTCACTCTCCTTCTCTTCCTCTCTTCACACCGATGGTGGTGGACGGGATAGCAACAGGGGAGCCGGAGCCTCCCCTCTCCTTCTTATCTTCTTCTTCTTCTTTCTCTGCTCTTCGCGCAGATGACGGTGGACGGAGCAGCGGGAGGGGGAGGCAGAGCCTCCCCACCTCCTCTTCTTTCTCTTCTTCTCTTCCCTCTTCGCACAGACGGCGACGGTGGCTGGAGCGGCGGGGCCTCTCCCCTCTCCTCCTCTCTTCCCTCTTCTTCTCTTCTCCTCCTCTTCTTCTCTTCCTCTCTTCTCTTCTTCTCTTCTGCGTGTATCTGTCTGTGTGTGCATGCCCCCCCTCCTTTTTTGTTCGTAGCGAAGGAGAGGGGTCTTATACCCCCTGTGGCGGGAGCGTTCAGAGGCGGGAGGCGTCCGAAGTGCATTTAATGGGAGTTGACTCCCTTGTCTTGGGTGGCAGGAGGAGTAGGCAACGTGGCCCAATCCCCGGCCGACACCTCGGGCAGCCCACTGCACGCCACGGATTCATAGGGCTTGGGCATCACGTCGTCCTATCAGAGCCTGCCGTTGAAGAGCCTGAATGGCATGCCACTGGCAGGCACAACAAGCGTGCCGCTGAGAGGGCCAAAAGGCGTGCCGGCGAAGCGCAGCAAGGTCGTGCCGCCGGAAGCCAGCACGGGCGTGCCGCTGAAGGGCAGGATGGGTGTGCCGCTGGGCGGCCTGGGGGTGTGCCGCTGGGCGCCCCCTTGGGTGTGCCGCTGGACGGCCCAGGGGGTGTGCCGCTGGGTGTCCCCTTGGTGTGCCGCTGGACCCCCACGAGGGTGTGCCGCTGGGGACACCCTGGGGGTGTGCTGCTGAACCACCTCCGGGGTGGGCCGCTGGGCTCCCAGGGGTGTACCGCTGGGGCTCCCTGGGGTGTGCCGCTGAACAGGGCACAGGGCGTGCCGCTGAGGGGCTAAGTGGGCAATTTTGAGCCCGTTGTGAGCACGAGTCATGGCCCGCTTGATTTTCTTCGAGGCCCATGGATTGTGGGGCCTCTTGGTGGTTGATTTCTCTTCACTGTCCTGACTCTGGAGATAGCTCCACGGCAGTGTATGTGTGTTCGGGGAGTTCGGACGGCCCCGCTTCTCCACAGCTTCTTCGGTTGAAGTTGTTATTGGTGTTGGACTAGTTGGGATGTATGGGTGTGCAATTTTGCACGTCCACATTGGCTTATATCCGGCGGTTCATTTCCAATTTGTCAGGGCGATGCCAGCCTTTCCACAAGCTGATGATGAAAGATGTCCCCTTTTATTGGGATAAAGACTGCCAGATAGCCTTCGATAAGCTGAAAGACTATCTGAAGACTCCTCCAGTGCTGGGCGCACCGGTGAAAGGACGGCCATTGATACTATATATAGCAGCTACACACAACTCCCTGGGGGCAATGCTGGCCCAGAATAATGAAGAAGGGAAAGAGCAAGCCCTCTATTACCTCAGTCGGAGACTGGTCAGAACTGAGGAGAAATATACTTATATTGAGAAGGTCTGTCTGGCACTGGTCTTCGCAGTTAAGAAGCTTCGACACTACATGTTGTCGCATGAAATCAGCTTGGTATCAAAAGAGGATCCCCTGAAATATATTATGTCCCAGCCGGCACTCAAAGGTCGCCTGGGCAAATGGGCGGTAATCCTTATGGAGTTTGACATCTCCTATGTACCGCGCAAGGCCATCAAGGGCCAAGCTATTGCAGACTTCTTCGCCGAGCACCCAGTACCTGGGGACTGCCCGCTGGAACCGGAGCTTCCTGAAGATGAAACCCTGGAAGCCGTTCAGGTGCGGCCCTCTTTATGGCAGCTATATTTTGATGGCACTTCCAGAATTGACACCTCTGCCACTGGAGCAGCCAGAGTCAGGGCAGGAGCAGGCATAGTCCTGAAATCCCCAGAAGGAGAAGTGGTGCACACATCCTGCTCAATAAACAAACACTGCACAAACAACGAAGCCGAATATGAAGCCTTGATAATCAGGTTGCAAATTGCTCTATCTATGGGAATTCAGATGCTGGAAGCATTCGGAGATTCCATGCTAGTTATAAAACAACTGGAAGGAGAGTTCGATGTGCGAAAGCAAGAGCTTCTCCCCTATCACCAGCTGGCAACCCGCCTGATGTCAAGATTCCACTTCATCAGCATCAAGCATATCAACCGAGGCCAGAATGCTCAGGCAGACGCCCTCGCTAAGTTGGCCAGTTCCCTGGCAGTCCCGCCAGACACAAGCCTGAACATAACAGTGATCAACCGCCGGCAAGTCCCCAGTGTAACAGAGGTCTTAGCCGACGAACGAGAGATTGAGGTGATGGCCGTCGAAGAGGTTCAATAGCTCGACTGGCGAGAACATCTCCTGCGGTGGTTCCAACACCAGCAGCTTCCAAAAGAAAAAGAACAGAGAATGAAGCTCCTGAGGGTCAAGGACTCTTACGAGATGAGAAGCGGAACCCTGTTCCGGATAATGGCAGATGCCCGAAGGAAAGTCCTACTTCGTTGCTTGTCTTCAACAGAGGCGGGACAGGTGATGCAAGAAATCCATGCGGGGTCAGCTGGAGCACACCAGGCTGGCCCAAAGATGAAAATTGAGATAAAGAAATTGGGTTACTATTGGCCCACTATGTTTGATGGTTGCTGCAAGTTCACCAAGGCTTGTCAGAAGTGTCAAGAACACGCTAATGTGGCACGGAGACCTCCAGTGCCACTGCATCCGACCCTACCAAGCTGGCCGTTTGCTAAGTGGGGCACGGACGTGGTGGGGCCGCTACCAGCATCTTCATCAGGGTGAAAATATATCTTAGCAGCTACAGACTACTTCTCCAGATGGGCGAAGGCGGTAGCACTAAGAGATGTAATGGGGGAACTAGTTACAAGATTCTTCCAGCAGAATATAATATTCCGGTTTGGGATCCCCAGCCGAATCATCTCTGATAATGGCAGCCATTTCAGAAACCAGAAGGTTTATCGGCTAGCCGACAAGTACAAGATTGACTGGAGGACATCATCCCCCTACAACCCTCAAGCCAATGGACTCGCAGAAGCCTTCAACAAGACACTATGCATGTTGCTGGCAAAGACTGTCAGGTCTAATAAAAAAGATTGGGAAGAAAGGATGTACGAAGCACTCTGGGCCTATCGTACTGTCTAGAAAACCCCAACCGGCTGTTCGCCTTTCTCCCTCGTCTATGGGTCAGAGGCTGTGGTGCCGATTGAACTGGAAGTTCCTTCGCTGCGAGTTGCCATCCAGTATGGACTAGCCAGCGGTGAACAAACCAATGCAGAAAGAAGATTGGAAGAGCTCGCTGAGCTTGAAGGAAAACGCCTCCGGGCGCAACAAAACATCCAACTCTACCAAGATCGCATGGCCCGTGCTTTTGACAAGCTGGTCAAAGGTCGAGAATTCAAGAAAGGAGACCTGGTGATGGTCAAAAGAAGAGAAGTGATGGCCTCCAACCCCAAAGGAAAGTTGGTCGAAAATTGGATCGGACCATATATCATCCGCCGAGTATATGAAGGGGGTGCCTACGTCCTGGTGGACCACAAAGGAGTCATCCAGTTCTCTCCCCTCAACGGAAAGCATATAAAGCTGTATCATGCAGCACAACCAACATTCCCCGAGTGATCGGTCGGAATACCCTTATCTTGGTCTAGTGGCACTCCGCCCTGATCGAGTTACCCTTATCTCGGTCTAGTGGCACTCCGCCCTGATCGAGCTACCCTTATCTTGGTCTAGTGGCACTCCGCCCTGATCGAGCTACCTTTCCTTGGTTTAGTGGCACTCCGCCCTAGACGATCTACCTTTATCTTGGTCTAGTGGCACTCCGCCCTAGCCGAACTACCTTTTCTTGGTTTAGTGGCACTCCGCCCTAGCCGAGCTACCCTTATCTTGGTCTAGTGGCACTCCGCCCTGATCAAGCTACCTTGCCTTGGTCTAGTGGCACTCCGCCCTGATCGAGCTACCTTTCCTTGGTTTGGTGGCACTCCGCCCTAGTCGAGCTACCCTTATCTTAGTCTAGTGGCACTCCGCCCTGATCGAGCTACCTTTCCTCGGTCTAATGACATTCCGCCCTGATCGAGCTACCCTTATCTTGGTCCAGTGGCACTCCGCCTTGATCGAGCTACCTTTCCTTGGTCTAGTGGCATTCCACCCTAATCAAGCTACCCTTATCTTGGTCTAGTGGCACTCCGCCCTAGCCGAGCTACCCTCACCTTGGTCTAGTGGCGCTCCGCCCGGATCGAGCTACCTTTCCTTGGTCTAGTGGCACTCCGCCCTGGCCGAGCTACCTTTCCTTGGTCTAGTGGCATTCCGCCCTGGCCGAGCTCTCAAAAGAATACACCAGATTGCCATTACGCGTCCTACGCCCGAATCGGCGAAAGATCATTCCTTTGCGTTAGCATTCAGCCCTTGCTAACGAATAAACCACTCTGCTCGGCACAAGGCCCGGTGATCCGGCCAACAGCCATCTACTACCAACCAAGGGTCGGACATCACACTTCGACCTACCACCCTTTATATCAAAAAAAAAGAGAAAATAAAAGAAAGATGGGGTTTAAAATAGAGATACCCCACCAGACTTGTGCCTATATTAGGACAAGTGCAAAAATGGTTATAACCCAGCTGTGGTGAAAACCCGAAAGGGTGCTACAGGTAAAATCGGGTACCCCGCCACGTGAAAACCCGAAAGGGTGCGTGGGCAAAAGCAAGAGGGGGCTGGCTTCGGCGAAAACTCGAAAGGACGCTTAAGTCAGTAAAGTGGTAATTTAAAAATTCCTCTTTTGTTTCCATCCGATGAAACTCCAAAAGGGACAATCCTCAAACGTCCCACCGGAGATCCTTTAACAAACCCATGTTCGACCCTCGTCATCATCGGCGAGATCGGTCGATCTCTACCCCTAACTTGTGTTGCATCTCTGTAGTTTTGATGATGACTAACACTATGAATCAAATTATTTTTATGATAATTATCTTGATGCTCCTTGATGAATGATAAAGATCCTGAATTGTCTAAATATTCTTAGGATCTAATGTTGTTGTCTTGCATGCACATCTATGGATCAAATGCTTTTTCATCATGCTTTTCTGATTTAATGCTCCTCTATCATGTTCACCCATGAGCTCATACTTATTTGTCTTGTTTATATGGGTTCTGTGCATTTAGTGCGTTGACGCACTTGGCTGGCTGCGTAGACGCAATAGTGCATCTTTCGCTTGCTGTTTTGTCCACTGCGTCGACGCTGTCACTGGATGCGTTGACACAATGGCCTGTTGCCAGGGGCGTGAGCATTTTGTTTAAGCAGTTGAGTCGACGCTGCACGATGGAAGCGTTGACGCATTGGCTTGGTGCCAAGGGCCTGAGCGTCTCACCTATGAAGCTGAGTCGATGCTGTCACCTGAAGCGTTGACGCATTGGCTTGGTGCCAAGGGCTTGAGCGTCTCGCCTATGAAGCTGAGTCGACGCTGTCACCTGAAGCGTTGACGCATTGGCTTGTTACCAAGAGATTGTGCGTCTCACCCAAGGAGCTGAGGCGATGCTACACAATGGAAGCGTCGACGCCTTGAGTTTATGACCAAAGGTTTTTTTGATCAACCACCAAGCAGAAGCGTCGACGCTGTCAACTGATGCGTTGACGCATTAGTGTGTTTTGTCAAGGGACCTGTTCTCCATTATATCCATTGCGTTAACGCCTTGGCTTTAGTGCGTTGACGCATTCTTCTATCCTTTGATATGTCCCGTGCAATCTGTGTGAACAATTTATGACTTGAATATTTCTGAGATTGACTGAATGTTCTCTGAAACCTTACAGGGACTTAAAGACAAATTGGAACTTTATTCCAATCATGTGAGCATGTGATCCGAGGGAATAATCGTCTAACACGTGGCTCGGTTCATCTGGAAGCATGACTTCGCGCGTGTCTCCCAAACCCTCACTCTCTCGTGAGGTTGGATATATATATGAAGGTTTCTGCTCTTGAAAAGCTGCCGAAGCCACAAGGAAAAGGGTGAGGCCAGAGCGAGAGGAAGGAGAGGAGAAGCCATCCTGATCCATTCGTTGAGCGTACCTGGAAGAGAGAGAGTGATGAAGGAAAGGATGGTTTTCTGCTATGTTTTGTCTATGCTTCTTTAAGAAGCTACATTGTTTCTCCGTTCGATTGTCTTCGATATTTCTTTATGTTTTCAGTTGTTTGTTCTTAAATTCCGATACTCTGTTTTGTCGTTCCCTCTAGGTGTAGAGGAAGAGAGGTGAATCCTCTGGGTTGCATTGTGGTTCCCTCTGAATCAGATCAGAGGAAGGGAGGTGGTCTCCGGGGTTGTTGTGTTCAGATAGTGAGGAGGCTATCTGGGTTGTTCCCTCCGGCTGTGGAGGAAGAGAGACAGCGTCTCTGAATTGCAGTGAGGGTGAGTCACTGCTGGGTTCCCTCTTGTCTAAGAGGTAGGGAGAGTTATCTCCGGGTCAGGTCTTGGGGTGTGAGACCTGGGTGCAAGCTGTGTGTTCAGCATCTGTAGGGATTTCGATCCCCAAGCTGTGGATCAGTGTGTTGTTGGCAGACTGAGTCTGCGGTTCTTTCTTGTGAAAGGGAAGCCTCACTCGGCCTTGAGTGAGGGATGGACGTAAGTCTGCGGGTTGCAGACTGAACCATCTAAACCTCTTGTTCTCTGTGGTGTGGCTATGCGCATCTATTTCCTTTATGCTTTTGTCTGGTTTCATGAAGTAAGTGTGATTGTTGTTGATCGAAACCTTAGTCTGACTGCTCGCTTAGTGCTTGTGCATATGTGCTGATGAAATTTTGAGTGATATATGTTCAGCGCTCGTGACCTGCTTTATCTTGGTTGAGGTTTCGGATTATTTTACATATAGTCAGTCTTCCTAGCCCATCTCATCTTCTAAGATTTCCTCGGCTAGGACAAATATTTTTTAAACGGTGATCTATTCATCCCCTCCCCTTCTAACTCACCGTCCTCCTGTTTAACAGTTGGTATCAGAGCGGGTTTACCCGAGATGTGGTCCAACAATCAGGGTAATCCTGGAACCAGTGGTCCTCGCAGCTACATAGCTGAAGGATAGTCAATCTCCCGTCCCCCATATTTTGATGGTTCTAATTATTTCTTTTGGAAAAACAGGATGGAAGTTTTCATCCGATCTCAGAGCCACAAGTTGTGGAGAGTCATTACAACTGGACCTTATGATTTACCTCCGAATGAGGAGATGTGGTCTGAAGAACAAGTCAAATTATCCGGACTGAACTGGTCTGCGCTCAACATTATCCAGTGCGCAGTTCACCCTGAAGAATATGCCCGAATTTCAGCGTGCAAGACAGCTAAGACGATGTGGGATGAACTAGCGCTGATTTACGAGGGTAACTCTCAGGTCAGAGCTACCAAGGTAAACTACCTAACCTCTGAGTATGAATTATTCAAGATGAAGTCAGAGGAGAGCGTGACTGATATGTACGCTAGGCTGTCACTGATCACAAACAGCCTCAAGGGGTTTGGAAAGGAAATATCTGAAGGGGATATAGTCAGGAAGATCTTGAGATCTTTGACTCCAGCGTGGCACACAAAGGCCACTGTGATAGAGGAATCAAAGGATTTAACAACCATGACTGTCACTGAACTCATAGGGTCTCTTATGACCTATGAGATGAATCTCAAGAAAACAGGAGAAGGAAGTGACAGAAAGGGCAAGAATGTTGCTCTTAAAGTTGAACGACATAGTAGTAGCAGCAGCAGCAGCAGCAGCAGTGGAGACTCTGATGGAATTCCAGACCTTGACAGGAGTGAAAATGCTCTGCTCACACGACAGTTCAGGAAATTTCTGAAACTAAAGGGAAAATCATATGGGAGAAGAAGAAACTACTCATCAGGTAAATATCCGAACAATGGCAATGACAAGGATAGGAATGCTAAAAGTGTGATGTGTTATCATTGCAGGAACTTTGGGCACATGAAGCAAGATTGCCCTGAGCTTCAGAAGAAGACACTGGATTACCATAAGAAAGGCTCCAAAGTGTACAAGAAAAAGCCAAAAGCTATGGTATGCACTTGGAGCGATGAAGAAGAAGACTCAGAGACTAATTCCTCAGGAATGGAGACTGAAGGAGTATGTCTGATGGCCGACGAGGAAAATGAGGTAATCAATCCCTTTGTGACTTACTCTATTGATGACTGGGAAGATAAGTATGGTGAACTGCTAGATATGTACAATGCCTTAGCTAAAGAACATAGAGTCACCAAACGTAAACTCAATATGGTTAATGAAGAACAAGAACTCATCAAGACAGAAAATTCCAAACTGATAGTTGAATTAGCTCAAATGGAAAATGTAAGAAATCAGAACAATCTTGTTAAAAATGAGCTTGAAAAACTTAGAAAACATACTGAAGAAAACCTGAGACAAAATGACTTACTCAGGGAAGGGTATGAAGCTGTTAAAAGGGTCAATGATGAATTGCTGGAAAATAATATATGTCTGCGGAAGGAGTTGGAAGATAAGAAGAAAACCCTTGAGAGGTTTGTTTTGGGAGAGAGTAATTTGAATGCCTTGTTAGGCACCAAAGTAAACTTTAATAGAGAGGGGTTGGGTTTCAACCCAAGTAAGAAGGAAGCATTTGGGGTAAAAACCACTACTTTCTACACTGAGAAAGGAAAAGAGAAACTGGACATTCCATCCAGTTCCAAAACTACTGAACAACAAAAGAACATCCATAGACAACATGCTGATTTTGGAAAAAATATCTTCAAGAAATTCAACAAGCCCATGCATCAGAAGCAAGGTGTCTGTCAATTCAACAACTATGACTCTAATAAAAGAATGTGCTATTTTAAAAGAAACATGGGAACGCCTAACTACACACAGAATACTGTCAATAAAATGCCTTCATCTAGACAGGTTAAAAATTATGGTCTGGCTGGGACCCAAACCTTTATCAACAGAAACTGGACACACCTTGAGAAACAAAAAGAAACAAATGAAATGCACATCAATAACAAAACTGTCAACTCTCAGCACAGAAATAAAAAGGGGTTAAAACAGATCTGGATTCCCAAGACTGTGCTTAATGAATTGAACGGTATTTTTGGACCCAACTTACCTTGGGTTCCAAAGCACACAACTTAAATTGTTATTGTACAGGTGAGCCTAGCAGCCGAGAACAACAAGTGGTATCTCGACAGTGGCTGCTCGAGGCACATGACAGGGGATCAAAGAAAGTTCAGCAAGCTTGAATTGAAAGCAGGAGGGTCAGTTAAGTTTGGAGGTAAAAACAAAGGTCAAATCATTGGGACCGGAACCATCGGTAAGAAAACCTCCAACTCTGTTGAAACTGCAACACAATTTATTGAGTATTAGTCAGTTATGTGACAAGGGTCACAAGGTTCTTTTTGATGAGCATGCTTGCAAAATTTTAGAACCAAACTCCGATAAAATAAAGTTCATTGCAAATAGAGTCAATAATGTCTATATTGTGGATCTTGATGTTGAGTCTGAGTCTAATCTGTGTCTCACTGCTGATTCAGAGAATAACATGTTTGACTGGCATAGGCGACTAGGCCATGCTAGCTTTAACACCTTGCATAAAATAGCTAAATTTGATTTAGTTAGAGGCATGCCTAGCTTAAAGTTCAAATCAGTTTCGAAGAATTGCGAGGCCTGTGCTCTAGGCAAGCAAACTCGAGCTTCTTTTAAAATTAGGTCTAAGATCTTGTCAACAAAGATCATGGAACACTTGCACATGGATCTCTTTGGTCCTACCAGAACCTAGAGTCTAAATGGTAAGAGATTTGGTTTTGTCATTGTCGATGACTACTCTAGATTTGCATGGCTATTTTTCTTGGCAAATAAGAGTGATGCTTTTCAAAAATTTAAACATTTTTTCAATAAGCAAAAACATATAGGGCACAAGATCACTGTTATCCAATCAGATCATGGAGGAGAGTTTGAGAACTCCTCATTCTCTTGGTTCTGTGACAAGGAGGGACTGACTCACAAATTTTCTTCTCCCATGACCCCAGAGCAGAATGGAATTGTGGAGAGAAGGAATCGAACAATAGTGGAAATGGCAAGAACACTACTAATGGAGAGTCAACTACCTAAGAGCTTTTGGGCAGAAGCAGCAAACACAGCCTGTTATATACTTAATAGAGCTTTGGTAAGACCCATACATAAGAAAACACCATATGAACTCCTGAAAGGTAAGAGGCCTAATGTCTCATATTTCAAAATTTTTGGTTCAAAATGCTTTATTCATAATAACAACAAGAGAGACTTAGATAAATTTGATGCTAGAAGTATTCCAGGAATATTCCTAGGATACTCTGAAACATCTAGGGCCTTCAGGGTCTTTAATAAAACTGATAGAACTGTAGAGGAAACCCCTCATGTTATTTTTGATGAAACAAAAATCTCTAACAGTCTAAATGATGATAACAGGTCTACAAGTCATGATGGAGAGTTCCTGAATCAAATGCAAGAGGAGGAAGTACAACCGGCTGAAAAACCCACTGATCTGAACCCAGTAAGTACAGCCGAACAAGGTGAGTCCTCAACAAATGTCAGAGTCTTAAAAGACCACCCTGTAACCAATATTATTGGTAGTCTTAATGATCCCCCTAGGACAAGATCTCATTTCAGAAATGTTCAGAATCAGGACTTAATTGCTTTAGTTTCTCAAATTGAGCCTAAGACCATTGAAGAAGCCTTAAGTGATGAGAATTGGGTAACTGCCATGTGTGAAGAACTAGGGCAATTTGATAGAAACAATGTCTGGGAACTTGTACCTAGACCTGAAAATTTCAATGTAATAGGAACAAAATGGGTTTTTAAGAACAAACTGAATGAAGAAGGGGTCATCCCTAGGAATAAAGCTAGACTTGTAGCTAAAGGCTATAGTCAGGAGTATGGAGTGGACTTTGATGAATCCTTTGCTCCAGTAGCTAGAATGGAGGCTATCAGAAATCTATTAGCATTTGCTTGTTCAAACAACATAAAACTTCAACAAATGGATGTTAAGAGTGCTTTCTTGAATGGAATTCTAAAAGAAGAAGTTTATGTTGAACAACCTCCTGGTTTTCAGTTTTCGACTAAACCTGATCAAGTTTTCAGGTTAAACAAAGCTCTTTATGGATTAAAGCAGGCTCCTCGGGCCTGGTATGAAAGGCTGACCAGTTTCTTACTGAATAAAGGATATAACAGAGGTAAAGTTGACCAAACCTTATTCACTAAGAATTCAAGACAAGATCTCATCATAGTTCAGGTATATGTGGACGACATCATCTTTGGATCAACAAATCCCGAACTGTGTAAAGAATTTTCCCAGCTTATGTCAGCTGAATTTGAGATGAGCTTAGTTGGAGAACTGACTTATTTTCTTGGCTTACAGATAAATCAAATGTCAGATGGCTGCTTCTTCCACCAAACCAAGTACACGCTGGATATCCTAAAAAGGTTTGGGATGACTAACCTGAAGCAAATATCCACCCCAATGAGCACAAGCATGACCCTTAATACAGACGAGTCAGGTAAACAAGTGGATGAAAAACTCTACAGAGGTATGATTGGATCCCTCTTGTACTTAACAGCTTCTAGGCCAGACATACAATTCAGTGTTGGTTTATGTGCAAGATATCAGTCTAGGCCTACTGAACTTCATCTATCTGCTGTAAAAAGGATCTTTAGATATCTGTTTGCCACACACACATTAGGCTTATGGTATCCTGCCTCACGCACATTAGATTTAGTTGCATATACTGATGCAGACTTTGCTGGATGCAAACTAGATAGGAAGAGCACCAGTGGCCACTGCCAATTCTTAGGAGGATGCCTAGTTTCTTGGATTCAAAGAAACAACATTCAGTGGCTCTTTCCACTGCTGAGGCTGAATACGTGGCTGCAAGCAGCTGTGGCACTCAGGTTATCTGGATCAAGCATCAGCTTCAGGATTACCAAGTAGAGACAGGTTGCACTCCCATCTTTTGTGATAACACTAGTGCCATAAACATTGCAAAGAATCATGTTTTACACTCACGAACAAAACACATTGAAATCAGGCACCACTTTATCAGAAATGAAATTGCAAATAAAACATTTGAATTAATTCATGTTGGGACTGCAGATCAAATTGCTGATATTTTTACAAAACCTCTAGATACTGAAAAATTCACTTCCTTGAGAAGAGAACTTGGTATTTACAAACTCTGACTGATTTGAGGCAATGAATTCTGATTCATGTATTTCCATTAATTTAGTGGTAGTTTTGTCATACTTTTTCTGGTGGGGGTCCCTATGTGAGGGGGAGCGGGTGTGTGCTTTGAGTAAAGTCAATTCTGCTTCTCTGCTATTTTCTGGGTAGAATGGAAGATAGAGCTACTAGAGAGGGGGAGCTTGACTAATTTGAAACGCTTGAAAGATGGGTGTTATTGCTGGATTAAATGTTAGAATTGATCTTGAATATTCCTCTTAATAGAACCTCATTCAATTCCTACATTCTTAAGTTTGTGCAGTTAAAATCCAGCTAGAATCCTCTTCTAGTAAGTCTTAAGAGGCTAAGATTAACCTTCACAAGTATATCCTCTTACTTTGTTGCATGACTCATGAACAAGCTAGACTTGTAAGAAATGGTATCTGTTTATGAGGTTCTCATTGGACATCTTGATAAGACCTCTAATATTTGCCCTGGGTTTTGTCTTCAAACAACCCCTTGTTGAGCTAGTTAAACTTATCTGTGCTTAAAACTGCATACTGAGAAACTAGGAATCCCATCAATGAAATGAGAATTTCCTATGTCATGAGGTATCAGTTCTCATAAAAAAAATCAAAAGAAAGAAATACAATTCAAAATTATGCTTGGCAGAGCAATGATGACAATATGGTGAGTAATTGGGGATTCTGGCCTCTGATCAAGGTGTCTCCTCATGTAACAACCAATGGTCACTATCTCTGTTCTCTAATTGAGAAGTGATGAAGCTCTCACACTGAGTAACTGAGGATGTTGGCCTCTGACCAAGGTGCATACTTAATGTCAAAAGTGTAACTGGCCAAATACACTCTATAACTGTGCTTTCTCTGCCTGGACTGTTTGTCCTCAATGCCTACAGGCTGTCTTAATGGTTCAAACTCTTATTGTCTCTCTGACAAGCCTCAATAGCTACCTCAGTCATACTTGTTGCCACTTGCTCTTCTCTCATAATCATAGTAAATTGATAAATTTCAAGTTTATTCTGAATCTCTTTCTCTTACCAGAACTCCAAGATTCTTCACAAGACCTTACAGCCCCACTTAAGCATCTAAGATTTGACAATGAGTTTCCACTGTTGGAATCCTCTCCATCTTTTCTCATCAGTCTAGCGTCAACATCTCTCTTTCTCCTTGTTTTGATGATGTCAAAGGGGGAGAAGGTTGAAAAGTCTGAAAAGGGGAGACGTCTGAAAAGGGGAGAAGGTTGAAAGGGGGAGTAAAGAGGTGTTTTTGTAGCTAGCTAGTGGAAGGAAGGTTTTGGAATGGTTTTTGGTAAAAGATGATGAGTGCTGTGAGTTCGGGCCTGTTCAGGCCTTGAGAGGTCACCATTGCTGCCTTTATTGAGAATGTTTTAAGTTGGTGTTTCTTCTTTCACTGAATTTGACTCATGGTGTTGCCATCATCAAAAAGGGGGAGATTGTTGCATCTCTGTAGTTTTGATGATGACTAACACTATGAATCAAATTATTTTTATGATAATTATCTTGATGCTCCTTGATGAATGATAAAGATCCTGAATTATCTAAATATTCTTAGGATCTAATGTTGTTGTCTTGCATGCACATCTATGGATCAAATGCTTTTTCATCATGCTTTTCTGATTTAATGCTCCTCTATCATGTTCACCCATGAGCTCATACTTATTTGTCTTATTTATATGGGTTCTGTGCATTTAGTGTGTTGACGCACTTGGCTGGCTGCGTAGACGCAATAGTGCGTCTTTCGCTTGCTGTTTTGTCCACTGTGTTGACGCTGTCACTGGATGCGTTGACACTTTGGCCTTTTGCCAGGGGCGTGAGCATTTTGTTTACGCAGTTGAGTCGACGCTACACGATGGAAGCGTTGACGCATTGGCTTGGTGCCAAGGGTCTGAGCGTCTCGCCTATGAAGCTGAGTCGACGCTGTCACCTGAAGCGTTGACGCATTGGCTTGGTGCCAAGGGCTTGAGCGTCTCGCCTATGAAGCTGAGTCGACGCTGTCACCTGAAGCGTTGATGCATTGGCTTGTTACCAAGAGATTGTGCGTCTCGCCCAAGGAGCTGAGGTGACGCTACACAATGGAAGCGTCGACGCCTTGAGTTTATGACCAAAGGTTTTTTTGATCAACCACCAAGCAGAAGCGTCGACGCTGTCAGATGATGCGTTGACGCATTAGTGTGTTTTGTCAAGGGACCTGTTCTCCATTATATCCATTGCATTAACGCCTTGGCTTTAGTGCGTTGACGGGTTCTTCTGTCCTTTGATAAGTCTCGTGCAATCTGTGTGAACAATTTATGACTTGAATATTTCTGAGATTGACTGAATGTTCTCTGAAACCTTACAGGGACTTAAAGATAAATTGGAACTTTATTCCAATCATGTGAGCACGTGATCCGAGGGAATAATCATCTAACACGTGGCTCGGTTCATCTGGAAGCATGACTTCACGCGTGTCTCCCAAACCCTCACTCTCTCGTGAGGTTGGATATATATATGAAGGTTTCTGCTCCTGAAAAGCTGCCGAAGCCACAAGGAAAAGGGTGAGGCCAGAGCGAGAGGAAGGAGAGGAGAAGCCATCCTGATCCATTCGTTGAGCGTACCTGGAAGAGAGAGAGTGATGAAGGAAAGGATGGTTTTCTGCTATGTTTTGTCTATGCTTCTTTAAGAAGCTACATTGTTTCTCCGTTCGATTGTCTTCGATATTTCTTTATGTTTTCAGTTGTTTGTTCTTAAATTCCAATACTCTGTTTTGTCGTTCCCTCTAGGTGTAGAGGAAGAGAGGTGAATCCTCTGGGTTGCATTGTGGTTCCCTCTGAATCAGATCAAAGGAAGGGAGGTGGTCTCCGGGGTTGTTGTGTTCAGATAGTGAGGAGGCTATCTGGGTTGTTCCCTCCGGCTGTGGAGGAAGAGAGACAACGTCTCTGAATTGCAGTGAGGGTGAGTCACTGTTGGGTTCCCTCTTGTCTAAGAGGAAGGGAGAGTTATCTCCGGGTCAGGTCTTGGGGTGTGAGACCTGGGTGCAAGCTGTGTGTTCAGCATCTGTAGGGATTTCGATCCCCAAGCTGTGGATCAGCGTGTTGTTGGCAGACTGAGCCTGCGGTTCTTTCTTGTGAAAGGGAAGCCTCACTCGGCCTTGAGTGAGGGATGGACGTAAGTCTGCGGGTTGCAGACTGAACCATCTAAACCTCTTGTTCTTTTGTGTGTGGCTGTGCGCATCTATTTCCTTTATGCTTTTGTCTGGTTTCATGATGTAAGGGTGATTGTTGTTGATCGAAACCTTAGTCTGACTGCTCGCTTTGTGCTTGTGCATATGCGCTGATGAAATTCTGAGTGATATATGTTCAGCGCTCGTGACCTGCTTTATCTTGGTTGAGGTTTCGGATTATTTTACATATAGTCAGTCTTCCTAGCCCATCTCATCTTCTAAGATTTCCTCGGCTAGGACAAATATTTTTTAAACGATGATCTATTCATCCCCTCCCCTTCTAGCTCACCGTCCTCCTGTTCAACAACTTGGACCTTTCGTCCCTGTTAATAATCCTACCTTTGCTTCGGCATGTGACCCATGCTGATGAGTAAACCCAGTTTTGACCTTCGTCATCATTGACGAGATCGATCGATCTCTACCCCTAACTTGGACCTTCTGTCCCTATTAATAATCCTACCTTTGTCTCGACATGTGACCCATGCTGATGAATAAACCCATGTTCAACCCTCGGCATCATCGGCGAGATCGGTCGACCTCTACCCTTAACTCGGATCTAACGTCCTTGTTAATAAACCATGTCCTTTGCTTCGACATTTAACCAGTGTCGATGAACTAAACCAGGGACCAATCCTTGTCATCATCGGTAAGGCCCGTCAGCATTCTAGCAGTCCAGTTCTTCTGTACTCCGAATTCAAAGAAGAAAAGAAAAGAAAAATGGGGTTAAAAATAGAGATATCCCACCAGACTTGCTCCTATATCGGGACAAGTGCAAAAATGGCTATAACCCGACTGTGGCGAAAACCCGAAAGGGCGTCGCAGGTAAAATTGGGTACCCCGCCACGTGAAAACCCGAAAGGGCGCGTGGGCAAAAGCAAGAGGGGGCTGGCTTCGGCGAAAACCCGAAAGGGCACTTAGGTCAGTAATGTGAATAAAAAAAAGAAATGATAAATGAATGATGAATAGTGATGATCCATCCTCCGTCCTGAAGACCCTTTACAGGGTCGAAGCGGAGTCTTCATCCAATGTCCCACCTATATATATATATATACATACATATTTCCTACCCTTTTCGACCCTTGTCACCATCGGCAAGATCGGTCGCTACCCTTTCCTGTTCTTGTCATCATCGGCAAGACCGTCTACCTTTTTCGACCCTTGTCATCATCGGCAGGATCGGTCGCTACCCTTTCCGGTTCTTGTCATCATCGGCAAGTCCGTCTACCCTTTTCGACCCTTGTCATCATCGGCAAGATCGGTCGCTACCCTTTTCGACCCTTGTCACCATCGGCAAGATCGGTCGCTACCCTTTCCGGTTCTTGTCATCATCGGCAAGACCGTCTACCCTTTTCGACCCTGGTCATCATCGGCAAGATCGGTCGCTACCCTTTTCGACCCTTGTCACCATCGGCAAGATCGATCGCTACCCTTTCCAGTTTTTGTCATCATCGATAAGACCGTCTACCCTTTTCGACCCTTGTCATCATCGGCAGGATCGGTCGCTACCCTTTCCGGTTCTTGTCATCATTGGCAAGACCGTCTACCCTTCCCGACCCTTGTCGTCATCAGCAAGATTGGTCGATACCCTTTTCGACCCATGTCATCATTGGCAGGATCGGTCGCTACCCTTTTCGGTTCTCGTCATCATCGGCAAGACCGTCTACCCTTTTTGACCCTTGTCATCATCGGCAAGATCGGCCGCTACCCTTTTCGACCCTTGTCACCATCGACAAGATCGGTCGCTACCCTATCCGGTTATTGTCATCATCGGTAAGACCATCTACCTTTTTCGACCCTTGTCACCATCGGCAAGACCGGTCGCTACCCCTTTTCGGTTCTTGTCATCATCGGCAAGACCGTCTACCCTTCTCGACCCTTGTCACCATCGGCAAGGTCACTCACTATCTGTTTTGGTGTTCGTCTCTCATATACCCGTTTGGGTCCTCCGGACTCTCGACTCGCTCAGGCCGTTGTTTCATCTTGAGAATAGTCGCGGTGCGGTGGAGCGAACACCTCACCCCTTTCCTGCAGGCGTGAGCGCTCTCCTGCCCTCGTGACCCACACACTCGGACTAGAAACAACTGGCGAATGGAAAGAAAAAAAAAGAAGAATGATGAAAGAATGGAGTCGTCATTTGACAGCAAAATGAATATTTTCATTCTACGGAATAAAGAGTACATGTTACGCGGGGCATTCCCCGGAATACATGAAGTCCATCAAAAAGAGGCAAATAGAAAAGGACTATGGTAAAGGGCGTCGAAAGATGTCCTCCAGCTCCGGAATGCCTAGGGAAGGATGGCGGGCCAGCTCTTGCAGTCTGAACTCAGTGGCCTCCAGCTGAGATAGTCTCTTTCCAAGAGAAGCAACTTGCCCCTCGGCCAGTTCTGCCTCCTCCACCCTCTGGACTTCCAGGCGTTCTACCTCTTGAAGTTCAGCCTCTGCCCTTGAGAGTTCGGCATGTAGTTCCGCTATGCGGGCCGTGAGAAAGCTTCGGCGCTGCAAAGAGGCATTGGCGTCATCCCTCATCCTCGCCGCAGTCCCTTTCAAGGAGATGAGAGCTGTTTGGCATTCGGCCCGCTCCAGTGTTACGGCCGCCAGTTGGTCAGCTGCCTCCCGGCCTAAGAATTCCCTCCTGTTTACATATTTTAGAAGCAAGATTACCCGTGGAGTCCAATCGTCCATGGGGCACCCAAAGGCCAACAGCGAGCGGGATAAATGATCTATCAAGCCCCTCAGCTGAACATAAGTTAAATCTCTACTGGCCGTTATGGTCTACTGAAGGGTCCCTAGAAACTGTCACACAAGGTCACTCGAAGAATGGAGACCGAGCGGTGACGTCTCAGGTAGTTCAAACTCCACTCTGCTGTCCACGGTGGCCCAGATATCGTTGCCCGTCCCAGAAGATGACGACAGCATGAGCTGCAGTCCACTGGTGTGGGGAACAACCGCGGTGGCCGAGGAGATAGCTGGAGTCTCGATGACAACAATTTCCCTACAAGCCCCCTGGGATGGAGGTGCAACAGGAATATCAAGAACCGAGGACATCTATTCTTCGACGATCTCTCCGGCTTCTATTTCGGAGGGGCCATCCTTCTCCGAAGCTGACTGTTGTGCGACTTCTAATGACTAGGAGTCCTCGACTGCTACCAAACTATCAACCCTCACAAGTGCTCCTGGTCCAGCTGGAACCACTGCCACTGCATAGTCCTTGGGGTATCGCAGTGCGATAGGCCGCAAGACGGACGGGAAGGTTGCGTGGCCCGCGCCTAGAGCCGGGAGGGGTATCTGCACCGTCATGGTTGGCAGCACCACCTCAGTCTGCACCAGAAATATGTACATTAAAAAGCTAAAAGGAATAGAAAGGAAGGGCAGCAGGCACCGACCACGGGTGGGTCCTTACCTCGGCCGGTACCAAGCTCAAATCTCTAAGGGCAACTTCTCCGACGCCAGCCTCTCCGCTCAAAAGTGAGCCTGACAGCCCAAGACCACTCCATGACAACCGGGGTGGGCTAAAAGTCAGATGATTGCTTTCATAGGCCGAGGACGCCCCGGCATCCTCAGTCTCTGTGTCAACAGGTGGGAACTCCTCATCACTGGAGCCGCCACCATAATCAACCTGCTCAGAGGAGGAAGGCCCCTCTGCTCTTTCGAGACGCTCCACCATCGGGGCAGGAGCCTCGCCAGGAGGAGCATCACCCGCGGCAGGAGCTTCCCCAATGCACTCCACATCAGGAGCAACAGTGGATGGGACCTCAAGGGAAAGTTCACCCTGCCCCTTGATAATCGCTTCTTCTACACTCTCTGAGCCCGGAAGTAATGACGGTTGTATATCAACTGAAATTTACGGCAAGAAAGGTCAAGCCGACTGAAGATGTGAAGCTTCGCGGTGGCGTCACAATTAAACTATAAATTACCTTCCATTTCCTATCTGGGCGTCGGAGAAGGCAGATCTCTCTCTAAGGGAGCAGCAGGGATTCCCTCTGCCCCTTTCCAAGTCGCGACATCTACCGTCGCCTCCAACCCGACGACCGCGGCAACTGTGTCAGGCAACCGTCAGCATGAGCTAGCCAAGGCAGTCAAAGTGGACTAATGAACTCTGAAGAAAAGAAGAGCCTACCTTCAGCTTCTGGCCTTTGTGTATGAGAAGCTTCGAACTCTTCGAAGGATACAACCGAAGGAAGAACGGTTGCTGATTCCCTTTCTACGGCCTTCTTTCGGCGCGCCCGTGTCACCCGGGTCACCGCCGCCTTCGCCTTCCCGACGGCCTCTCTCAACTGGGACCGAGTCCGCTTTCTCGAATCGCCGGGAGGCAGTGGCGTCGTGGTCGGGGCTGGCTCGGGAACCTCGAAATATGCTGGCTTCTGAGCCTTTATTATCAGCTCCCTAAAGTGCCGAGTCTCCTCCGAAGTTGGTCGGACTGCACATGCACACAGGTGAGAATAATGCACCACAATGAAAGAAAGAAGCTGGCCGAAGGGCCTGAATGAAGAAATGGAACATATTTGCCGGCCTCGTATAGAAGGGGAAGAGAGGCCAATAATACATCGAAGGCACTTTGTCTCTTAAAGCCGCCTCACGAATGAGCCAGCATAGATCTCTGATCTTTTCACTCGGCTCGGCCAGCAGTGCTAGGTCCTCGTGACCACGCGAAGACAGGAGATAATATAGGCTCAGGTGGTCCAGCCCCCATCTATCAGCATATTTGAACGAGACTTGAAGAGGTCGGTCCAGGATGGCTTCGCTGGGACCACCCACTGAAAGGCCCTGCGATCGAAGGAGCGCAAATAGCCAGGGGGTGTTGTCGTACAAGGCATCCCGTCTGTCTTCCTTGCGAATGAAGGTCCGATAAGGGTACAACCTATCCACCTCGAGACGCCAGTCGGCCACAGCCGAGATAGGCTCCTCCACCGGCAGAGGGAGTTGCTGAAGGACCACCCTCTCGGTACTTACCCGGCATAAACCCCGAAGGGTTTTCACATAGTCATCTTTATTGATCGGGGGCAGCTTCGGGTCAACCTTCATCCTGCAACTTTTTACGACCTTGCGGGCCTCCAGATAGGCCTTCCATACGGGTCCAGGACTTCAACTTCTTTAAATAAGAAGGCTCAATATCAAAGACTGGCTCCGGTTGGGAGTCCAGGAACCTGTGCTCTGCCACGGCTCACCGGGAGCTCCTGTAGAACCCTGTCCGCGCGTTCCACCACTTGATATATTCAGGCGTGACGCGAGGGAAACGGGTAGGGGTTGGCACCCTGAAAGAAACATCTTCCCGGCGGTGGAAGAAGTCCCACCATATCCGGGCATCGTCATTTGAAACTTGCCCGGCCCTGTGCCTGTTAGGCAACGCAAACTGTGAAGAAGAATGTGGGATGTGTTGGTTGTAGCCAAAGTTCCGACTGAAGCGGAACGGGTAGTACGGCTCCAACCATAAAATGCCGCTCTTGTGGAATACAAGGACACTCGGCCTGATAGCCAGCGCCCAGTCAACCAACTCCGGCTCAAGAATGGGTCTTGTACATTTGGCCTCGGAAAGCGGATGGATATACTCCTCAGTCTCAAAAAGCTTGCACTACCTCATCCTATTCACCAGCGGGCTGGAGTGGGCAGCTAAGCTCCAAAAGTGAAGAACCCCGGGTGAATCTCTGGGAATACGGGCCAATTTGCCCCGAATGGCGTAGAGTTGCTCCGCTAGTGAGGATGGCTCGGCACTAGCGAATTCTATCATACGCGGAACAAGAGGAACAGACTGTAACGCCCGAGGAGCCGCCTTCGGGAACAGGGTACAAACCCAAGCATTGAAAAAATGTAACGGACCGACCGTCCAAAGATTTCTGGGGAGACGCGTCTTGTGCAGGTCTCCCAACATCGTGTAAATAAGACACAGGGCCACCGGGCAAAGAGATAGCTTGGTACCCCAAGCCATGAGACAGGCTGGATAAATGGCTTCCGCCCTGATTACGCTCTCGTCACCTTGCGGAAGAGCGAAAGAACAGATCCAGTAAACCAGATATGCGGCACAGTGAGTGACTTCGTCAACACCGGTGGGGTTTGGGTTCTCCCCCTGCCCTCCTCTCGAAGAAGATGATGAAGCGGCCTGGCGTCGCACCCTCTTCTTCCGCTTCTGAGCCACTGGCGCTATCGGGGAAAGTCTTCATACTTATTCTTCCCATTGAAGAAATATTGAAGCCAGGTGCCCATCCGCACCCTCCGCTTCTCGCCCGGCTTCCGAGCTTCCCTGGTGTCGTGCGATGAATGATAGAGGGTGTGGTACGCCTTCATCAGATATCGATAGGCATAACCCGCCAGATACCGACCCTCACCGTCAGTCTGATCCTTCAGCCAGCCAGGCCAGCAAACCTCTTCATACGGTTCTCCGTCAATTGGTAGGCCGCTAAGCTGTGAGAGGCTCCACAAGTCTAGAGAGGTCTCTCCTTCCGAAGTATAGAAAGTGTTATATTCGGGGCAGAACACCTCGATCATACCGCAGCACAAGCCTCGGGAGATGGGGTAGCGGTACCTTGAAGCATACACGCTGTGGTATATCCCGGCCCTGGTCAAGATGGGAGCATAATGATGCAGCACATAATCTGTGAACTCCACCGCCCCAGGTCTAAATGCGTGGGCGTCGGTGGCCCTCAGCTCGGCAAACCACCCCACAGATATCTGGTGCTTGAAGCGGATCGCCAGGCAGTCCAGCAGAAATGATTCTTCTCTGTTCCCCCACTTCAACGGGGCAAGGAATAGGCCAAAGATCGGCTTCTCCCGGTCCACCCTGCCTGCGGAATCATTCCACCGAGCGGGTACAAATTCAGGGGCCCTAGTCAGCAGCCCATCTTCTGGAGCCAGATCTTGCAGTCCCAGCACGACGCTCCATTTCCTGACCTATCCGGGGAGATAAATGGGTCTTCCCCGCACCACACAATCTGTCAGACTGTCCCTCTCCACCAACAGGGCCTGCTCGGCTTTTCGGACAAGGAACACGTCCCTCTTCCCTTGGAGGTTGAAGCGTTAGAGAAGGGACATCAGGTGTTTGTCTTTGGGGTAGTCCCTCCTGGCGACACCTTCCCTGTCATAATGAAAGGACTCGCCCCCAAGAATGAGGAGACGGCTGGTGTCCACAGTAGCTATCTCCGAATCTGAGGACTCTGCAACTATAGCGAGCTGACCGTGCCCCCGATCAAGGGAATTGATGTTCTCCCACGTCACCATGGCACGAGAAGAAGAACCGGATGCCATGATAGCTGCAAAGAAGCGCATCAAACAATAAACAAAGTCAGAAAATAGTTGATCAGAGGCAGATTTCTGACAAAATTTCGGCAGAGTCTCCCCAGCACAGGAGATTGCCAAAGAAAAGCGGGAACGCGTCCACTAAGGGAACGGCCCCTAAAAGCAGCCATCGGCATTACACCGAGGCCAAAAGGAACACCCGGGGAAATAGCTTCGAGGGCAAGCCCTACTAGAAGCCTCCCGGGGCCCAAAGAATGGGTTTAAAACCCACACAAACGACACTCCACTCACCCCTCAGAGACTTGCTCTCGCCCCCACCTCACTCGGTGCCGCGGGAAGAGAAGAAAGGGAGGAGAGAGAAAGGAAACTTGCAAATGAGAGATGATGAAGGAAAAAAACCGAAGGAAAAAATATATAGGGGGGAACCCCTTGTGGTTAATCCGGCGCGCTATTTTATGCGTCGAATTAACATCCCCCCAACAAAAAGGCGCGTCGAAATCGGTCGCGCCGGGTTAACAGTCCAAAGGCCAGTGCCGCGCCGTATTAAAAACGCAAAGGGGCCAGGAGCGCGCCGGATTAACGTCTCAAAGCCAAGAGCGCACCGAAGCAACCCCGCGCCGTATTAAAATGCAAACGGCGTCGGATTAACGTCCATGCCGAATTAAGGGCCGTCCCAAGCTCCTGTCAACCGAAGAGGAGATCATTCCGGGTGAAATTCATCCGTCGACCTTGCTGCACTCATGCCTTGCTCGCAACACCCACGTCTGGGGGGCATTTGTTGGCACCCAAAATGTGATCGTCGGTGATCAAGCCATAAAGACAAATGATGCGGCCCGCTGAAGCATGGAAGCCGATAAAGATCAACATATTGAAGACTTCTCAAGCTGCCAGAGCCTCGAGTCACCCCGTATGAACATGGGGACTTCACCTCAGGAGAACCGAGATGAACTCACAACCAACCGACAGTGCGACCAAGCCTGGCCAATGAACCGGCATCGACTCCGTCATGCCGCATACACTACACCCGCTGTCCGACAAAGGACGACGGTCTACCCAATGGCTACCCACCTCATGAAAGGCTCTCCTGAGATGAAAGAGTCCCCTTGGCTCTCCAGAACGGAGGACCGAAAGCTCTATCGGTAGAAGATCCCGGTCACCCGGCACGGGTGCGGCTTCCCGCCCAGATGGGCCCCTTAGTGGCCGAATGATCGCCCAGCTCGGGCGGAACTATCCCGGGTGTTATCCCACCCTCTAAGGAGCTTTAAGCACAAGCCAGACCGAGCCAGCGGCACTTATCATAGTGCCAAGAGCCGTGTCAGCGGTAAACCCACGTAATTAAACCGAAGTCATTAGAAGCTCCAAGGAGGGCCGTACGTCGGCCTGAGAGCTTCAACAAGGTGGCTCCTCGAGATTTCAAAGAGCAGTGGCGAGATAAATGTTCACGGTGATCCCCGGAATCATCCCCAGACTCATCGGCCGATTCACGACGTGCGAAGGATGCTAGCACGACGCGCCCTGAACCGGCGCGCCTCCGTCCGTCGCCCCCCCATTCCGGCGTGGAAGAATCCCTTATCCGGCGCCCTCTTGTGCCGGCACGCAAAGGATGCAGAGGGCCCTTCCGCGGCGCGCCAATCTCCACGCCGGATGAAATCTGAAACCGGGGTATATATATATGGCTGTTCGAATCAAAAAGGAGAGGAATTGAGAAAGAAAAAAAGAGAAGGAAAAGGAAAGAGGGTCAGTCATCTTGGAGGGAGAAAGGGCTTCTTTCTTGCGAAAGAAGCAGAGTCTCTCAGAGAGTTCTCCAGCGGCCGTCTCTCATTCTCATCTGCAGCCCTTCGGAGTGAGAGAGGAGGAAGGCGTTCCGACACTCTATTTTCTAGAACAGGTGGGTGCCCGAGTCGTGGTTCTTCGGCTCCGCTTCTTTGCTTTCTCTCTGACGAATGTAAGCGAGAGGGGTGAAGGATGGTGATGATATGAGCCAATCCTCCCCCCCTCCTCGCCATATGTTTTTTTCATTGTTCTTCCTCTACGCATCCCTCTGCCTCTGCAACTGATGAACGGCGACCGAGCGACGATGCTGGCACCGGATTTGTAATGTAAATGTTAGTCCATCCCCGTCTACTGGGTGGTGATATGTATATAGATGCGTGGACCAATAGGTCGAATGAATGCTCGAAGCTTATTCCCCTTCTCTATCTATGTCAATGCATATGTATGAGTTCTTCCGCGCGTGGTTCTCGACTCCGGTTTCCTCGAGTCCCGATCATGCCCCGAAGCATCGCGGGCTACAGAAATGACCCCTCCCCGGGTCTTTCCCATCGACCACTTCCATGTTTGTTTTAAGGGTCTTTGTATCCCCTTCGTGGACAGAGCTGTGCTCATGCGCATGCTTCTTCCCGCCGTGGTATCGAGGGTCTAACCCCCAGTAACTCCTCCCTTCGTACTGCTCTGTTGCTCGCGAGGTGGGAGTCGCCTTTGGGATGGCAGGATCCATCGCCTGAATGTTGCATCCTAGTTGTTCGAGCATATGCTTCTACGATTGGCTCATCTCATCTGTGCTTTGGCTACCCTTCTGCATCGCGGTCAGTTGAACCGTTCTGAGATTCTTTCATTCAGTCTTAATCGCCCGGGGAGGGGGACATTCTCCATTGCTTCACGGAACTACTGGGTGATCGAGGGCTCTACCTCTCGATGGTAGATGCTTCCGGCCACAGCAGATAATAACAGGGGTCCTAGCCTAACAAGCTTAGCCCCAACAATCTGGAGACCCGATAGAGGCCAAGGGAAGTGTGCTCCTAGTAGGCTAGCCCTCGGAGCTTCACTCTCTTAATGGTCAGTCCCTCAATGGGATGTGTCATAGGCCGTGGGTTGCCCACCCCTCGTAGGCTAGCCCTCGGGGTGCCGCTCCCACTATCAGTGGCCTCATCCCTCTATCCTCACCCATGGAGCCTTGGTGCCCCTCACAGGCTAGTCCTCGGGATACCCTATCCATTGGGAGTTTGCTGGCTGCCACTGTGCAGATCGGCGGTTTAGGGGCTTACTCCACAAGTGGGTATGACCCCGTTCCTCCCCTGCAACTCTTCATGTTCATGGGAGATGCTGCCCAATTTTGGGCAGACTCAGAATAATTAAGCCGTAATCCGATGTTCATTCTGAACCCAATCAACTCAGTGCTCGAGTGTGAACCTCGCACTGACTTACTGCATCATTTCCGAGGGATCTTGGACTTCAATCAAACAAGTAATCGGTCTGGTTGACTTCAAACTATCATAAGGATTTTGAATGAACCAAAATACTGTGAATTTCTTCTAAAATTGACTAAAACGGCGCGGCCCGAGCCCAGCGCGCCATAATACAGCGTCGTACCCTACCGCGCCGTATCAACATAAGACTCATTTTCCTCTTCGTGCTGGTTGCCCCGTTCCCGGCGCGCCCTAAACCGGCGCGCCCCAGGACCTTCACGCCGGGCTAATAGTTGCCCATGGCCGCGCCGGTTTAGCCGGTTTACCTACGTTTTGGCCGCGCCGGTTTAGCCCTGTTACCTACGTCTGGCCGCGCCGGATTAGTTCTGTTTGCCCACGTTTGGCCGCGACGGGGAACCCTACCCCTACGCATGGCTGCATCAGTTTTAAGCCCTGATGTTGTTTTAATCATTCACCCACCCTCGGGGTGACCTTTGTCTCCCGTGGCCGGAGTTAATGAATCCTAATAAATTGAATAAGAGAAGTGACGTTCGGATCCGAATTGTTTTACTATCAGGTTTGTGCTACTATTTTTGCCTCACTTGGCGGAGATTAACAGATGTGATTGATCACTGCTTACTTTCATAATTCTGTTGCCATGCTTAGCATAGTTATCATCATCATGCAAGCATGCTTGCATAGACCCTCGAGTATATCAAATGGCACCGAGGGAAGACCGGGTTACGCCTGATCGGAAGTCTCCGCTATGCGCGTTCGTGGTCTTTGGACCTACGTCCTCCGCCCTATACCGAGGGTCACTAATTCAATAAACCACGCTCCCCTTGCATGATAGATAGACGTATTCCGTGTGATCTTGTCATGCTCATAACGTCGCATCTTTTATCCCGGCCTCGACAGCCCACTATCTCGGTAATTAATCAAAGGTGTTCCCTCCTCGCGGGGGATGTAATTAACGCCATAGCCTTTATGGTATGGCGGACTGCTGGTCCCGACCGAACCTCACTCTCGCTCGATACGGGTCAAGATGAGCGCATAATAAACTTATCACGTATGTGACTGGCACGCCCGCACCGTCAATCAGTCAGTTAATTACTAGTTAGTTAATTGGTTGATCGACACGTGAAATAAGATATATATATATATACATATAAATATATATATATATATACATAAAATAATAAGAAGGAATAAACCCATTGCAAACAGTCCCTAAGTAACTTCGAAGTTGGCCAATACAGAAAAGAAGATGACGGAGAAATTCTTAAGAAAGAAAAACTTGAAGACCAATCTGACCAAGAAGAAGAAGCTGAAGAAGTCAATGCGGAGAAGCCTGCTGTTCAGGGGGAGGTAAATGAAGATCAAGGTAACCAAGTTATCAATATCAGATTCTTAAGAGACCATCCTATTGAGAACATCATTGGTGACTTGCATGAACCTCCTAGGACTAGAGGCTTTCTTAGAGCTCAAAATGAATTAAATGCATATGCATTGCTTTCTAATGTTGAACCCAAATCCATTGACAATGCTCTTAAAGATGTGCATTGGATCAATGCCATGCACGAAGAGCTTAATCAGTTTGACAGGAACAAGGTGTGGCACCTAGTTCCACCTCCTGTAAATGGAAATGCCATTGGGACAAGATGGGTCTTTAGAAATAAAACTGATGAGCTAGGTAATGTTGTAAAAAATAAGGCCAGACTTGTTGCTCAGGGGTACAACCAGAATTCAGAATTGACTTTGAATAATCATTTACCCCTGTAGCCAGGTTAGAAGCTATTAGAATTTTGTTGGCCTACGCATGCTCCCTTGGTATGTAAAATCTACTTTCCTCAATGGGGAAATTAAGGAGGATGTCTATGTCCATCAACCTCCTAGCTTTGAATGCTCAGACTTCCCTTCTTATGTATATAAGTTGAATAAAGATCTCTATGGTTTGAAGCAAGCTCCTAGAGCTTGGTATGATAGATTAAGCAGATTCCTCATTGAAAAGAAGTTCATAAGAGGTGAAGTTGATCAAACGTTGTTTACCAAGGTACGTCATCCTGAAATCATCATAGTCCAAATTTATGTGGATGACATTGTGTTTGGTTCAACCAACCCTGAATTATGTAAGGAATTTTCTAAACTTATGACACAAGAATTTGAGATGAGCTCAATGGGTGAACTGAAATTATTTCTTGGACTGCAGGTGACTCAAACTAAAGAAGGAACCTTTATCACTCAGTCCAAATATATAAGGAACCTTCTGAAGAAATACAAATTCGACAACCTCAAGGATATTGCAGCTCCAATGAGTACTTCAACAAGCCTTGATGAAGATACCAAAGGTAACTTGGTGGATCAAAAGCTGTACAGAGGTATGATCGGATCTCTCTTGTATCTCACTGCATCCAGGCCTGACATTCAATTTACAGTGTGTTTATGTGCTAGATTTCAGGCTAGTCCTAAGGAATCACACCTTAGTGCAGTGAAAAGGATTTTTAGGTATCTAACAGGCACCCAAGAACTAGGCTTATGGTATCCTGCTAGATGTGAGCTAGATATTCTAGCCTACACTGATGCAGACTATGCTGAGTGTCGGGTGGATAGGAAAAGCACTAGTGGTTATTGTCAATTCCTAGGTGGTTGTCTAGTATCTTGGGCTTCTAAAAAGTAACACACTGTGGCACTTTCCACTGCTGAAGCAGAATATGTTGCTGCAGGGAACTGTGCTGCCCAGGTACTATGGATTAAACACCAGCTCTCAGATTATCAGATAAATCTAAGATGCATTCCACTTCTATGTGACAACACCAGTGCAATCTGTCTCTCTAAAAATCATGTTCACCACTCTAGGACTAAGCATATTGAAATTAAACACCATTTTCTTAGAGATGTAGTGAGCAAAAATGAAATTGAATTGATATTTGTTGAAACCGAAAAACAAATTGCTGATATCTTTATAAAACCCCTTGGAAATGAAAGATTTAAATATTTAAGACGAGAATTGGGGCTGTGTAAATTTCAGCACGAGATTGATGAATAAATTTACTCATGAGCTTGTTGACACCTGAAATATAACAGACAATAGAAAGGAGACATAATGAAAGATTGAGTGAAAGATGAAGATCCCGGAAGTCCCTGCAAGACCAGGATTACGGAAGATTTATCACTGAAGCTACCACCCGGCTGAAGCCCTCCCCGGCCAAGCTGATGTCCGGTGTTGTCGTCGCTCAGACGGCAGTACTGATGAAGAACTGCAGTCCACTGACTGATGAAAATCCCCAGAAATATTCTGATGAAGCTATGCTAACTCACCAATTGATGGGCCTTCGCCTAGCCTGACGGACTCGAGGGACCGACAAATGAAGGGACAGATTAAGCGGCTTTAACAGCTCAAGCTTACTGATGAGGAAGCATAAAAGACTAAAAGATCTAAACGGGCCCAGCCGTGTGGCGCCGAGAGCCCAACAAGACCCATATGAGGAAGGGGCACCGGGAAGCCTACTGCCTCCGAATAAGGCGCGCCGGGAGCTCATCAACTGGGCGCCGAGATGATCATGCCGATAGGGAGGGGGTGCTATGCCTATAAAACCCCCTTTCTCTCGAGACGAAAAAGAAGGAGGACAGAGGAGAGAAAAGAAAACCTCATCCAGAAAACAGATAGAAAAGAGAGAAGAGACCCTACTGAAAAGAAAGAAGAAGAGAAGAAGAAGAAGAATCTCCAGGTGGGCTGCTCGGGGGAGGGAGAGGAGTCAATGCTCCACCCTCCCCCCCCCCCATGTTTGCTTTTATTTTGATTTCCTCTGTATGTAATGGTATATGCCTTCATGCTTTAGCTATTCAGATGAGGTCGAGAGTTCTTTTCTTCCCTGCCTCTGTTCCTCCCCTTACCCGTTTCTCAGCTTTAGCCTTGCAGTCGATGTAAGTGGTGATAATGAGATGAAATTAAATTTAGTGGTTGCCGTGCTTGATATTAGGCAATCAAAGTTTTGCCCTCTGTCTTCCTATGAATGTATCTTTCATCTGAACGTCCAATATTCTAGACGTTTCGATTTTCAGAGTCATCCCCGTGAGTCTGTGTTTCAAAGAGGAAGGAAGTTAGGGCCCCAATCCTTATCTAATGGGTTATTGGGTCCTGTTTCCCTCTCCCCTCCTGTCTCGATGGCAGATTCTTCGCAGGCATCTGAGTTTCTTGCGAGGCCCCTAAGCCGTTTAGGAATCAGAGACATCAATCTCTTGATTTCCTGAATTGCTGGCTATAGAAGATGTGTCCCGTCTGTAGACGAATGCGATCCCAGGAGGTTCTGATAAGTGATGACCTTGACCCTTCGGTCCCTCAGCAAAACCCTAATGCCATGGCATCGAAGTCCATAGTGCCAGACTAATTTGATCCCCAGATACGGTCCCAATCAAATCTGAATTCCAAAACAGGGCTGTCGGAGCTTCTCGGTAGCAACAGCCCTCGGCGTAATGGTGAGCACGCCGGGAACCAGTGCGCCAAGAACCCCCTTGCCTATTCATCTTCCTATGCCGAGAGCCCCTCTTTGGCTAATCAATCCGCGCCAAGATCCTCCTTTCAGGCCAATACACTCATACCAGGAGCCTGTCTCTTCATCTACCTTTCAACCCTTGTCCAACCTGTTATATCGGCTGAAGGGGATATTCATGGTCGCCATATGTACCTCAGGGATGAGATTAACGGGAGGAAACCCCCCCTACATCATCTTAGATCAAATCCATTCATAACCCTATAACATAAGGGGCCATACCATTGTATAAGCCCCGACGGTTCTTGAGGGGATAGCAAGCATTGCCATGGGCACCTGCATCATCAGGGAGCCCAAGCCTTCTTTTCGGTTATCATCCCGTACCCGTGGATAATGGCCTATTTCCTTTGGCATGACCCGAAAGAAGGGAAAACGCTGCCGAAATTCTATCCGATAGGGTGAACCCCGGAAGGCCAAGGGAGTGTGATCGATACGCACCCCGCTTGACTCTATCCATCGGGAAAATGAATATCATAGACCCTCCAACCGAGCAAGGAGTTCAAAGGGGAAGATCCCCCGCTGTTTATCTGGATTCCATACCGTCGCTACGTGGATGGCTTCCTATCCCTATTTGGCATGTCTATAAGCCCGGGGGATATGCCGCCCAATTCAATTCATCCAAGCTCGACACGTTAATCGTCTGCCGGCTCCCCTTTATATGCATGCCTGTTTAGGATGGGACAGAGCCAACAAAGCCCCAATCCTCACTGTGGATTTCTGGGCCTTGTTTCCCCCCTCTGTCCCTGGATGTCATCGATGATTTAAACGTCGCGGAGTCCGTGATTTTCTTCTCAAATTTCTCAAGCCACTAGGGCCATTGCAGGGATCAGAGTTTGTCGTCTCTCGATCTCCTGGATGGTCGGCAATACTGATGGCGTGAAGCCTGTTCCTGAGAGCTCGAAGGCCCGGTGACTCTGATCCCTCGAACCCCTTTCATCTGTGACCCTCTGCTGTCAACCTGGTAGGCCCCTGGCTCTTTCCTCACTTGCCTCCTGAATCCATTCCCCAGGCCATGTCTGAATCTCGTGAAAAACCCCCAAAACAGGGTACCGTAAAACCCCATGAGCCCTCACGGCGCTCAAGCACAGCACCTTCTCACCGGGAACTCCCGCGCCGAGATCCTCTTCTTTCTCCCTTTGGCCTGGGCCGATAACCCCCTTCATGGCGCGCCGGGAGCTCCCTTCAACCCACGCCGAGAAGCCGGGCCATACTCTTGATCCTTACACCGAGAACCTCTTTCTTCTTGGCCTAAACCTTGATGATGAGGGCATCTCCCGACACCCCTCTAGCTTTGATCGCCTGCACACTCTTGATATGGATTGATCATGGTCTACACTTGTTATCTTCATTTCCCAAGTTTCATTTTATGTATTTTCTTTTTATTGAGTCCTATCTTATGTATTTTCCTTTATTGAGTCATATGGTTTTAGTCCATTTCCCTTGTTATGTTTAATTGGGCCTTATTACTTTAGTTATGGGCCCATAGGATTGAGTCTAGGATATGCTCGGTCTTTTATCTTATTGTCAAGGGTATTTTGGTCATGTAAAGAATGATTGCCTATATATAGGCCCCATCTCTCCTCTTGTATTCAGCTTTTGATGAATACTGAAGAAAACCCTTTCAAACTCTCTCAATATCTCTCTCTCTCTCATTATCTCTCCATTCTCTCTCCTCCTCTCTCTAAATTTCGAAATTCACTCTCTCTCCTCCCCCTCTCAACCACTTCCAACCCCCACCTACCTCCATTAACTCCCCACAACTTCCCACAACCCCTCTTTAATCCTCACCTAGTCCCAAGGAAGTTCCACCACTCAAAACCCCACCCTCCAACCACCACCTACCCCTTTCACTTCCCTAAGCATATCTCCACCTTCCCAAGGCTGAATTAACTCATTCCAAAGCCCAAATTCGAATCTCCCCTTCCCTCCTTGCTCCCTAGGTCGCACCCCTCCTCTCCCCTCAAGCCAAGTTCGCCCCCTCCTCTCTTCTCCACTCCAGCTTTGTGTGCAGGCCGACCTGCAGATTAGCACTCTGTTGCAGCGACGTCCACGACTGCATCCTGGTTCTGCTGGTGGCATGGCCTAACTTTATGGAAAGTCCTCCCTGTGCTCTTCGCAGGCGAGGTGGAATCACTCCATTCCGAGTTCGTGGCCGTCCGTGAAGGCTGTTCTTCCCCGACTACGCAGAACCTCTCAGACCAAAAGCCAGAGCGGCAGAGAAGACTCTCCCACGACGAACCTTGAAGGAATCAGCCTTCAGGGTCTTCTACAAAGATCTTCCTCCCTCTGTCAGCATCCAGGAACAGAAGGCGGAGCTCCGTTCGGCATCCTAAAACCAGAGATATCAATTTTATACCACAACCACGCCGGTCTGCCTCCTCACAGTCTGCCCCGACCACCGTCCACTTCTCTGGACACCCAGCTCATCTCCGACATCAGAAGACTTCCCCGTTTGTTTTTATGCAAAGTAGACTCGTCCACGATTCCAACGAGTCCAGCGGTGCCAGATTTGGAGCTCAGGAGCGACCGCGGCCGCTTCTCCAACCTGCTGTTTCAGACTGAGCTCGGCCAGAGACCAGAGCTGCATCCATCTTCCAGTCGCCGGAGCAGTCAGCCCCCAGATCAGAACGTCGTCCAAAAATTCAGGCTGCACCCCTCTCCGGTTAGCAATCTTTTGGCACAAGTCTCATGAGATTCTGAGCTCGGTGGATTTATTGGCTGCATCAACATCGACTCCCTGTCCAGAATTACAGAAGCTAGACAGAATCGGCGAAGCTCGGAAACTCGGTTTCCTTTGCATCTCTCCCCACCCCGCTTGGCCGGCTGAAGGCCCCTCCCTGCGTGGAGGTAGTTTTGAATGTATTAAGCATAACCCCCACCCCAAGATCACCCCTCCTGCGTGAGGAGTAGTGCTGTACCGTTTGCAATTTCAGGTCAAGCTACATCGCCGCGGCGATCGGGTGCATACCCTCGCCTCCCGGCGCGCCCTCGTCTCCGATCGGGATCGGTGTCTTCACACCGATCAGGTGAGCTTCTGATACTATCCTTAGTAGCCTTATTCTTGCTAGTTTAGTATTGCTTTGATTGCTCGTCGGCGGTGAGAAGAGGGCTCGAACTTGCATGCTAGTTTGTTAGTGTCCACCGCGGACCGTGAGTGAGTGCCACCAAGCCCCCGCCTTGCGGGCCAGCCGCTCACAAAGTTGGGTATCCTAGACTCATTTGGGGTCAGCCCTAGCATTGTAAGTCCATTAGAACAATTGGGTCCCGCCCCGGACCCTCATCATTATCTCCCGGACCCACCGGGTGAACGTGTGAATCGGGTGAGCAAAAATCGTCATTGTGAGAATCATTGAGCGCTTGTATGCTTGCGGGTCTAAGTCCTAGGGTCATCTCATCCTGTTTAGTGGTCTTTGGGCTGTGTCACATCAAGTGGTATCAGAGCGGTCATAGGCTTGTCCTTACAAGTCTAGTCTTGGGTCACACTAAGACTTTCATAGGTGCATCCGCACACCCTTGCATAGCCCACCCAACCTTGCATGACCACTCGTAGTGGTACTCGCTTTCAACCCAATACTACCTCTTCCAATCCCACAATGAATCCAAAACCCCAAGGGATGCCTACCACTAACACTCATGACTTCAACTACTTCATGAAAGCCTTGACCTATGCCAATGAGCGGCTTGATAACATATCGGGCCGACTCAACCAACTTGGAAAAAATAGGCCCGCCCTAAGGACGGACGATAGGATGGCCCCTTTCCCACTTCCCACCTTTGATGGGACCTCTCCTAGCAAATATTTAGATTGGGAAGCTACAATGGACCAATACTTCAATTGGTATCATATTTCCGAGGATGAAAAGGCATGGGTTGCCAAAATACAACTAACCAAAAGGGCTCAAACTCATTGGTGTAAAATTGAGGGCTTAAGGATAATTAGACGGGAAGCTCCCCTCACCACATGGGAGGACATGAAGGATCAACTAAGGGCTAGGTATGTGTCCCCTTCCCACTCGGATCACCAAAACCCAAGGAGCACTCCCACTCCTCCCACCCCACCCGTCCAAACCCTTATCACTAAAACCCAAGTACCTAAGACCTCCACCTCCCCACCTAACCTCATGATGTCCCCCACATCCCAACCAAAACCCCCTTCCCTAACCTACACTAGTCAAGCCCCTTTAGCCCCCACTTTCACCCCAAGTGATCCCAAGGGCAAGAGACCCCTAACCAACCCAATTCCCTCCATGGTGACCACCACTCATCCAACCCTCACCATTAAAAACCATGTGGACACCATGTCCACCCCTCCACCAAGGCCCATAATGGCCACCACCCCAAAACCCAAAACCCCTCACCCAACCCACCTCCCGCTTCCTACACCAATCTTACCCCAAATTAGGCCTCCACTACTTCCACTCCCAAGTCCAACCCATGTCCGACCTTGCTCACCTCCTCGAGTGCGCCATGCCTCGACTAACACCAACCCACCCACCATAGACCTTCCTACCCCATTGTCCTTAGGAGTTGCAACCCACACACCTACCCAAGTGGAGAGGGATACCAATTCGGATCCACCTCCCAAAATCAAGGAAATCCAAGGGCCATACAACTCACCCACCCCTCCTAACCTAGTTCCTCAAGAGCTATACACCCTTCCCCATGACACCATCACCATAGATAAGTCCATATTCCTATGGCTCAAGCGAGGCCTCACCATTCCTAGTTTACAACCAAGCCACCTACTCATGGGACATCAATCCCAACTCATTCCCACTCAGCCTCATGTCACTTATCAAACCTCCTATTGTGTAGAAGATTTGGGAGACTTAGTGGCCTACCTACATTGGCAAGTCCACTTGACCGATATGCTAGCCATGAGGCCATCAGAGTCTAGCACCATTAGCCTAGCTTACCCCACCATTGGCTCCATCACTTCCATCTACACCAATGGCCAATTTACAAGTGAGATCATACTCCTTCTTCCCATGGAGGAGGAACCCATCCTAGTCTACTCCCCAACCATTGAGATCCAAAGTACTTTGATTGGCCAACCCATTAGCAACCTTGGCCCAATTATCTTAGAGAGAGATGATTCGCCATTTGAGGACCTTGAGAACATGGAGTACCCCTACCTAGGTGACCCTTACCATAATCCCTTTGACCCTTTTCTATGGGAGCCTAAATCTCCATGTGACCCACTTTCCCTATTCACCACCCACCTTACCTTACCCACATCGCCCATGTCGACCCAAACTCCTCCCTTCCTAGAATCGGGTTACAACATGAGAGCCTTGACCTTAGGCAACAAACACCTTGGGATTGATGAAGTGCCCCACCCCATAACCACGTTCGTAGATCCCTTCGACCCATTCACGTGGACGTTCAAAAGTCATCCCACATCTATGCACATGGAAGTCACCTTTGGGATAAACATGCATGTGTCCAGGCCTACCACACCATTTGACATGATTCATAAGTCGGGTACATTCATCCACATCACCCACATGTCAAGTAGGCAGCATAAGTGGACCATATTCGGATGTATTGGCCCACCTTCATTCATCATGAGTCTTAAGCATGATAGGAGCATACATGGATGTCCGGGTCCCCCGACATTTATCACACCCATGCATAAAAGGTTCATCTATGGATGTCCCGGCCCTCCTAAGACTACCACAGTCTTCATAGCATCAAAGTGTGATCGGTCTACATTTGGCTGCCCAGGTCCACCTTGGCATACCATTCGTTTCGCACTAACATCGCATCATCATGCATGGCATACGCATTCTCGCAAGCATATAGGAAGGATCAATGAGACTTACAAAAGGCGGGCAGATGCTCATCGGCGCCACTACGAGTTCCAAGTGGGAGACTCGGTGATGGTGAGGACGGAGCAGCTCCTTCCGGGACCTGCCTCCAAGTTGAGGGCACGGGGTTCGGGACCCTTTCGAGTTCTACGACGACTTGGCAGCAATGCTTATGAGCTTGACCTACCAGAAAGCTATGGGGTGCACCCTACCTTCAGTGTGGCGGACCTGGTACCCCACAAAGGCCCCGCGGTGGAACCTAGTGAGGAGCTTGAGCCTTTACCCCCCCTTATGAGAGACACTCCCGGAGGGACTCCACTTTCTAGCTTGAGAGACCGACGAGAGCAGGTAGAGGCAATACTGGATGAGCAGAGTATCATTACGAGGCACAGGGTGTATCAGGGCTATCTGGTTAGGTGGAAGAGCCGTCCCCCGATCGAGGATACATGGGTGAGTCGGGAGGATTTGATATGCTTGGATCCCGACATGATGGAGCAGTACGACAGCCAGGCAGACCCATACTCGACAGGGTCGAGCTCTCCCCACCCCGAGGGATTTGATGAGGGCATCTCCCGACACCCCTCTAGCTTTGATCGCCTGCACACTCTTGATATGGATTGATCATGGTCTACACTTGTTATCTTCATTTCCCAAGTTTCATTTTATGTATTTTCTTTTTATTGAGTCCTATCTTATGTATTTTCCTTTATTGAGTCATATGGTTTTAGTCCATTTCCCTTGTTATGTTTAATTGGGCCTTATTACTTTAGTTATGGGCCCATAGGATTGAGTCTAGGATATGCTCGGTCTTTTATCTTATTGTCAAGGGTATTTTGGTCATGTAAAGAATGATTGCCTATATATAGGCCCCATCTCTCCTCTTGTATTCAACTTTTGATGAATACTGAAGAAAACCCTTTCAAACTCTCTCAATATCTCTCTCTCTCTCATTATCTCTCCATTCTCTCTCCTCCTCTCTCTAAATTTCGAAATTCACTCTCTCTCCTCCCCCTCTCAACCACTTCCAACCCCCACCTACCTCCATTAACTCCCCACAACTTCCCACAACCCCTCTTTAATCCTCACCTAGTCCCAAGGAAGTTCCACCACTCAAAACCCCACCCTCCAACCACCACCTACCCCTTTCACTTCCCTAAGCATATCTCCACCTTCCCAAGGCTGAATTAACTCATTCCAAAGCCCAAATTCGAATCTCCCCTTCCCTCCTTGCTCCCTAGGTCGCACCCCTCCTCTCCCCTCAAGCCAAGTTCGCCCCCTCCTCTCTTCTCCACTCCAGCTTTGTGTGCAGGCCGACCTGCAGATTAGCACTCTGTTGCAGCGACGTCCACGACTGCATCCTGGTTCTGCTGGTGGCATGGCCTAACTTTATGGAAAGTCCTCCCTGTGCTCTTCGCAGGCGAGGTGGAATCACTCCATTCCGAGTTCGTGGCCGTCCGTGAAGGCTGTTCTTCCCCGACTACGCAGAACCTCTCAGACCAAAAGCCAGAGCGGCAGAGAAGACTCTCCCACGACGAACCTTGAAGGAATCAGCCTTCAGGGTCTTCTACAAAGATCTTCCTCCCTCTGTCAGCATCCAGGAACAGAAGGCGGAGCTCCGTTCGGCATCCTAAAACCAGAGATATCAATTTTATACCACAACCACGCCGGTCTGCCTCCTCACAGTCTGCCCCGACCACCGTCCACTTCTCTGGACACCCAGCTCATCTCCGACATCAGAAGACTTCCCCGTTTGTTTTTATGCAAAGTAGACTCGTCCACGATTCCAACGAGTCCAGCGGTGCCAGATTTGGAGCTCAGGAGCGACCGCGGCCGCTTCTCCAACCTGCTGTTTCAGACTGAGCTCGGCCAGAGACCAGAGCTGCATCCATCTTCCAGTCGCCGGAGCAGTCAGCCCCCAGATCAGAACGTCGTCCAAAAATTCAGGCTGCACCCCTCTCCAGTTAGCAATCTTTTGGCACAAGTCTCATGAGATTCTGAGCTCGGTGGATTTATTGGCTGCATCAACATCGACTCCCTGTCCAGAATTACAGAAGCTAGACAGAATCGGCGAAGCTCGGAAACTCGGTTTCCTTTGCATCTCTCCCCACCCCGCTTGGCCGGCTGAAGGCCCCTCCCTGCGTGGAGGTAGTTTTGAATGTATTAAGCATAACCCCCACCCCAAGATCACCCCTCCTGCGTGAGGAGTAGTGCTGTACCGTTTGCAATTTCAGGTCAAGCTACATCGCCGCGGCGATCGGGTGCATACCCTCGCCTCCCGGCGCGCCCTCGTCTCCGATCGGGATCGGTGTCTTCACACCGATCAGGTGAGCTTCTGATACTATCCTTAGTAGCCTTATTCTTGCTAGTTTAGTATTGCTTTGATTGCTCGTCGGCGGTGAGAAGAGGGCTCGAACTTGCATGCTAGTTTGTTAGTGTCCACCGCGGACCGTGAGTGAGTGCCACCAAGCCCCCGCCTTGCGGGCCAGCCGCTCACAAAGTTGGGTATCCTAGACTCATTTGGGGTCAGCCCTAGCATTGTAAGTCCATTAGAACAATTGGGTCCCGCCCCGGACCCTCATCATTATCTCCCGGACCCACCGGGTGAACGTGTGAATCGGGTGAGCAAAAATCGTCATTGTGAGAATCATTGAGCGCTTGTATGCTTGCGGGTCTAAGTCCTAGGGTCATCTCATCCTGTTTAGTGGTCTTTGGGCTGTGTCACATCACTTGATCCCCATGTTGTACCCATCCAAGGGATATACGGAGAACACTTGGCATCCCTCAGGAAATAAATCAATGGGGAGGACCTCCCCTACATTGTTCTGTTCCGATCCGGATTTCTTTATAACCTTATGGACCTAACGGGCTATGTCACTACATGTGCTCCGACGGGTTCCGAAGGAACATAAATCGGTGCTATGGATGTGGGTGATGACCCCGGGCCTGGTGCCCCCCTTCTTTTTCGGCTTTCATTCCGGCATCCCGTGGATGATGGTTTATCTCCTCTTGGCATAATCCAGGATAAAGGGGATATGCTGCCAAAATTCATTCGTATCACCTTGAGTGATCATGGTATTCTCTCCTAACCCCGCTGGCCCACAGAGTTTTGCCCTTGCATGTTCTCCGATGATCTTTCGAAGGGGGATATCAATAAGACATCACGCCCGCACAGGGTGTGCCATGTCGCACCGGTCCTTATCCGAATTCCGGGTTAGATATACCCGATCTTTTATGGATCCCACCCTGCCGCTACATGGGTGGTTTCCTATCCCCATCTGGCATAGTCCAAGGTAATGGGGACATGCCGCTGGATTTGCTCTGCATTCGATGTATCCTTGCTTCATTCAGGCCATTTAACGCCCTGCAGATGAACCAACCGTCTCTCTCGCTTGAGTCTTATTTTTGCCGCTACCTTCCTCCTATTTTTGGCGTTTAATCAAGGGTTGTCCTTCTTAGGAAGGACGTAATTAACGTCATAGCCTTTATGGTATGACGGACTTCGGGTCCCGACTCGAACTTCACAATCGACTGATTAAAAGTCAGATCGAGCGCATAATAAAATTGTCACCCCGGTGACTGGCACGCCAATAAATCAATAAATAATCCACATATATATATATATATATATATATATATATATATATATATATATATATATATATATATATATATATATCAAATAAGAAGAGAATGAGAAAGCGCGTTCCACAAGTCTGGCACGCCTGGTGGGACACAGTCTCCCTTCATGTCTACGCCAAAAATAGGAGGCCCAGCGGGCCCCCCTCAAATTTCTGATTCTGTGCGCTTTCCTTATTTCCCGGAAGCTACAATGACTACTGGACTCATGTCCGTGTGCTTCGACCAACAACCGATCGATGTGCATGTCCGAGAGGGTTACCTGGCGGTACCGCTGTCATTCGGGTCGATGCCCCCTGCTGTCGGGCTGCCTAACTGCCTGGGCCTCGTCTTCACCGACCTTCTGCAGGTCGACAACAATGAGCAAGGCACTGCTACAAGTGCCCCGATGAAGACTGCTGATAACAAGGGTAGCTTACTAGAAAGGATGACCTCGACAGTCGTCGCATGCTATGTTCATCATGTTCAAAGGAGGGACACGGTCCCCGCTGCTGCCCAAATGAAGAAAAGAACTAATCGGAGGAGCCGGTATGCTGCTGCCGACCGTAGTCTCTCAAATTCTGGGAGGACGATGATGATGGGTGACGTTAGGGTGAACCTCAACGGTCGCCCGAGAGAAGTCCGGCCGGACAGGATTGTCCCGACCGTCCAGATCGACAACAAGTTCCAAGTTCTGGCCACCAGGAGGGCCAACGGGGAAACTGATGAGAGGAAGCCGCTGGCGCCCAAGCCAGCAAGATATAAACAGGTCCGGCAACTAAAGAAGATTCAGAGCTGGGCCCCAACCCGAGATGAGGGGAAAGCTACCGAGGATGCTGTTGCCCGCTTCAGGGCAGAAAGCAGAAGAAGAGAAGGAAAAGACATAAGAGATGATGCTGCTGTTTACCCCAGGGCTTGGGGTAAGAAAGATGAGAAAGAAAATGAAGAAAGAAATCTGACCACTGTTCGCCCCAGGATGAGGGGCAGAAAATATAAGCGGAAGCAAGACCTCTCGGTCCCCCATCCCAGGGCTGGGGGCAGAAGATGGCAAAGGAAGAACTATGATGCTGCTACCAACTACTGCCAGGATGGCGACAGAAGATGTGAGAAAGAAGAAAGAATGAGAACAAGCGAACCAGTCGCTGCTGCCATTCCAAGAAGACCAAGAGCCTGTACCAGACATGCTGATATATTTAGATATTCCAAAGCCGAGCATCTGAATGCTCAGGTGGCAAGACTGGCTCATCAGTAAAGAGGCCAGGAAAGACTGATGCTCCAACCAGAGCCACAAAGGCACAATCAAGAAGAGATGAAGCAAGTGGCTCAAGACTACTTCCACTACCTAGGGAATTCTGCCCTCGGTCAGCAAAGATTATCCCGTGCCCTGGGCACCGTGGATGAAGAAGAGGAAGAAACCCTTCAAGAAGTGATGCTCGAAGTCTCCTCCTCCGATTCCAATGATTATGGGGAAGGCCGCAGGGCCGGATATGGGAAAGAAGACCTATGTGGGGAAGAACATGAAGAAAGAATATCGGTCTTTGACCGACTCAAATATCCTGACCAGGCAAAAAGAAAAGTCTACAGGCAGAAGGGAAAGATGAAGATCTTCACCTGTAACATGGCTGGACTTGTCAGGAGGCAAGACATGCTACCAACTCAACCGGACGAGCTACTCAGGCTGGCAACCAGACCCGGGCCTGTCACAAGAAGAGGCCAGGCGGCAAAAGATAAAATGAAGACTAATGGTGAAGCCTGCAAGATCACAACTATGACGGTTAATGTGGTGACAGCGGAAGAGGGAGATAATCCCTTCATTGATGATGCTGAGGGGACTTCAGAAGATATACAGATCCCGTCCACCCTGGATCCCATGATCCAGATGATGTTCAGAAGATACCAGCAGGAGATCAATGCTCTCAGAAGACAGCTCAATGAGAGACATGAAGCTACACCGGTCTCCAAGCAAGCCGAGCCTGTCGGACATACTTCCAGCTCAACAGAGATGGCTATCCCAGCTAATCCTCTCCTGGCTGATAAGGGCAAAGCACCGAGCCAACCTGTTCCACAGCAAACAGTAGCTCAGCCCTCTACATCTCAGACACAGCCTACCGCGCCCACCTTGCGCGCCACTGTGATGACAACTCCTCATAGTCAGCAACAAGCTCACTTCTTCCCAGAAGACATAGATCCAACCGTAGCCCACAAGCTGATGATTGAAAGAATTATGGAGATGAAGCTGTCTGAGAAGACTGGCGATGATGTTAGTACCTATGATGTGTACAAGGTGCCATATCCTCCCCAATATGCTGCTAAGAGACTACCTCCAGGCGTCAGTAAGCCGCCTAAGTTCAAAAAATTTAATGGCCAGGGCTCCCCCAGAGAGCACTTAGCTTACTACACCACAATCATGGGCGACCTGGCAGTCGACGAAGCTTATCTGCTTAAGTTCTTTGGCTCATCCCATACTGGGTTAGCCTTTGAATGGTATTCAAGCCTGCCAGCTGGATCGGTGGTTGATTGGCCTGATATGCAGAGAAAATTCCGCGACAGATTTCATGTCACTAAAAGAGAAATCACAATAGCAGAGCTATATGCAACCAGGCAGAAGCAAGATGAAACTGCACTGGACTACATCAAAAGATGGAGGAACTTAGCTATGAGATGCAGAAGACCCCCCCATCAAGAAGATGTAGTGCAGATATGTAAACAGAGCCTCAGGAGAGAGGTGCTAGAAAAGATGATCGGTGCAGATGTGAGAACATTTGACCGATTAAACAATACAGTGGCGGAGGTTGAGACGTTCTTGTCCAAACGTCCAACCGCCAATGTTCCCAATGTGCTGAAAGGTAAATCTAATGATCGACTACCATCACATTCTGAGGCCAACACCATCGATTTCAGAACCTTCGAGCAGCAGAAAGGGAAGAAGGGGGCAGATGAAGCTCCCCCGCCTGAGGGTGCAGCAGAAAGAAAAGACAAGGTCTCTCTAAGAGACAAGATGAAGAAGGCTTACTCTTTTCCCAAGGAGAATACGGCAGCACTATTTAACTGGGCATATAAGTTCAACAAGGTAACATTGCCTGAACTGAAGAGACCCGAGGATGCGGCAAAGAAAGATGATCCGCTGTTCTATCCATTTCACCGTGTGCTGGGGCACGCAGTTGAGGATTGTTATGTCTTCAAAGATATCATGGAAGGAATGGTTAAAAAGGGTGAGCTGCAGCTGGGAGATTATCAAGTAAAGCCGCCTCATCCACATGAGCCTCCGCCCTGGAGAATGGCCGCCAATATGATCTCAGTTTACCAGCAGCTGCCTAAGGAAGCCGTTGAGGAATGTACCGGGCATACCTATGAAGCTTGTTTCCTCACCCCACTGAAGGATCAGGAGGGATGGCAGACGAAACCCATAAAGAATTGAAGGAAAACTCCCGCAGCCAGTGCCAGCGGGGTGATTATTCGAGGTGTCACACCAAGGCCTGAACCGCCTCCAGTAAAGCCAGTATGGCGCACAGCTGAGACCGGGCCAGTCATCCGGATCCCTACTCACAACCGGAGGAGACAAACTCCCCTACCCGCACATAAAGAAGTAAGTCCTGCAGCCAGGCGCCTACAGCAGTATATCAATGAGCTCGATGAGTATGAGCAGAAAAAGCCCAAACACCTGCTGGTAAAAGACTGTATACTCTGGGAGCAGCTTGAAGAATTGAAAATTGAAGAGCAGCCAGAGGCAGAACAAAGAAAAGATGAGACTGAGCCCTTCTGGGGGCAGGAGCTGGCAAAGCCAAATTCCCAGAAGAAGAAGAGATGGCCCAAGTCCAAAAAAGGAAAGAAAGTCACGACAGTACAATGTAACACCCTGTCAGTGCTCTTTTCCCTGCCCGGGGAGGATGATGAGGCTGAAGCATCAAATGCCCCGCTAGAAGCCAACCATGCTAAGGCCTCTACCTCAGCCCATGCAACACGTTCTGGGAAAAGATGGGGGTGCCCACCACCAGCTAATCATAATATTATATTCAGAGGGGAGCAACCCTACCAGATCCCAGAACCAGAGGTACGAGGTGTCCAGGTTCCTCCCCCTGCCAGCATGTACCAAGAGAAAGAAGAAGCTCCTTCATTCCTGGAATTCTTGTCCAGTTTGGAGAATGAGCAATTGGCTCACACTGCTCCAGCTAAAAGCAATAAATGCCAGCAGACTGCGGTTAGGAAGCAGAAGCAGCATGAAGAAAATGAAGGAAGTGACCCTCTAGCAAAGCCAGGAGCTGTTGCTACAGGCTCCCGGGAAACAGGGGAAGAGAATGAAACTGGGACTGGGCAGCAAAGGCCACAGGCACCACATGAACCTCCAAGACCCCGATGGGCAGAAGAAATGAGACTGTCTAATGTCCGGGTAGGCAGTCGAATCATGAAGATGTTGAAGAAGCTCCCTACCAGGTTCTCCATCTGGGAAATCCTCTCTCTGAGTGAAGAAGCCCGCCAAGCAATTGTGGATGCCTTGCAGTCGCCGGCACAATATGAAGCACTCTTAACAGAAGTGAATTCTGGGCCATCGATCACATTCACAGAAGATGATATGCTAATCCCGAATTCTGGTCATAATAGGCCGCTGTATATGAAGGGTTCCCTGAACTGTCAGCCGCTGAGCAGGATACTGATAGATCCCGGGGCTGCTGTGAACATCCTCCCATACCGCATCTATCAGAAATATTACTTTGATCTGCAGCTTACCAAGGTCAGAGACATGAAAATTGTGGGATTCAACCAGAAATGTGAGATGCCCCTCGGGGTGGCTGACTTTAACCTCACATTGGGGGATCTCACTACCGTGGTACGATTCTATGTAATCGACTCCAATACCACATATAAGGCCCTGCTGGGGAGACCGTGGCTGCATGAATATCAGATAGTGCCGTCCACGCTACATCAATGCATTAAATACTGCCATGAAGGAAAAGAAGAGAGGGTGTTTGCGGATCTGCATCCCTTCGAAGTATTTGAGTGCCATATGCTCGATGCATCCTACAACACGGAGGTGTCGCGAAAGGGTGAAGAGAAAGAGGCTGTGGTCAGCCAGAAAAAGCCGGCGACGAAGGCAAGAAATTGGTCTCCACCGCCACCAAAGGGCTATATTAAAAAGCATGAGGTATCTCACATCTCTTATGTCGGCGACTTTGCTCGGATCACCCCTCCTAGCATTCACCCGGATGATATCAATGAAGAAATGAAAGAAAAGTACACACAAGTGGAGGTGCCGCAGGGTTTATTTAAACCCATCGTCAGCCTTGAGTACCAGACGGTGCTACCACTGAAGTCTATGGAAGTCCCTCGCTTCTGCGAGCCTCCTACCATATTCTACACTGGGGAGTCAGTCGAGGAAGATGATCAAGACTGCATGGTCCCTGAAGAGGCTGCAAACCAGATGGTGCCAATTACAGGCTTAGACTACACTACCCGACGGGTTTCGCAGATGTTCTCTAAGATGCAGATGCCATCACTACAACCTGCTGCCCAAAAGAAGGCGTTCCAGGAGCTATGGGATCCGCCTCGGGATAATAAAGTACTGCGGAAGATCACTCAGCACCCAGGATTGGGTTATACCCTTCAAGAATACTATGAAGCTGAGGTGGATGTCATATCTGTCTCCTACCAGCATGAAGACCCTCCCGAGGTGGGATATGACAAGTATCCCTCAGAAGATGAAGAAATCATTTATCAATCCATAATGAACAATGAAGCCCCAGACAGTCAGCCGGAGACGGGGACGTCTGATGAAGCAAAGAAAGATTGGTGCTGGGAAGACCTACCTTGCAAAGAAGATCTGTTCCATGCTGAAGAAAAGTTTGACACGGGAATCTCGGATGAAGACCAAGCAGCCAAAGAGCTGAGGGAATGCTTGGAGTTTGAGCGCATCCTGGAAGAAGTCCGGGCTCTGCAAAATGATGATCTCTCAAGGGAGTCTGCATCAGAAGAGCCTCTAGGGACGGAAGACTCCGTCTTCGAGTTTCCTGCTGATCCAGTTACGTCCTCGGGGCGTACTGAACAGAATACAACAATATTGGCCATATATGATGAGCCAGCAACCGCTGATGACCAGTATGATGAAACAGAAAATCATGCAACTGAAGAAGATTATATCCCGGGAGGCTTCATTGACTTGCAAGAAGCCCCGCCCGAGGTCGAAGATGGAGGTCAGGCCACCGTCGATGAGCTTGTAGAAATAAATCTGGGAGCCGCAGATGAGCCAAGGCCGACATTCCTCAGTACACTGCTAGAGCCAGCTACCAGGGAATAATATATACAGTTTTTGAAGGAATTCCGAGACTGCTTTGCATGGACATATGATGAAATGCCGGGACTGAGTTCTGATGTGGCACAGCATCGATTGGCAATAAACCCAGAGGCTAACGCTGTAAAGCAGCCTTCCAGGAGAATGCGTCCTGAACTGATAAATCAGATTAACAAAGAGGTTGACAAGCTGATTGATGTAGGCTTTGTCGAAGAAAACCAGTATACTACATGGCTGGCCAATATAGTGCCCGTAAAGAAGAAGAATGGGCAGATCAGAATATGTGTTGATTTCCGGGACCTTAATAAGGCTTGCCCGAAAGATGATTTCCCGGTGCCAATCACTGAGGTGATGATCGATGCAACTACTGGACATGAGGCCCTATCATTTATGGATGGGTCATCCGGATACAACCAGATCTGGATTGCTGAAGAAGACAGAGTGCACACTACATTCCGCACCCCGAAGGGGATATTCCACTACAAAAGGATGCCGTTCGGCCTCAAGAATGCCGGCGCTACCTACCAAAGAGCTATGACCAAGATCTTTGATGATTTGCTCTTCAAGAAAGTAGAGTGCTACATTGATGATTTGGTAGTAAAAACTAAAAGAAGAGAAGACCATTTGCAAGACCTGAGGGTAGTATTCCAGAGGCTGCGCAAATATGAACTCAAGATGAATCCCATGAAATGCGCCTTCGGCGTGTCCAGTGGAAAATTCCTCGGTTTTATTGTCCGTCATAGGGGCATTGAAATTGACCCATCCAAGATTAAGGCTATCCAGGAGCTCCCTCCACCAAGGAATCTGTCCGAGCTGAGATCTCTGCAAGGGCGTCTGGCCTATATCCGACGATTTATATCAAATCTGTCGGGAAGATGCCACCCCTTTCACAAGCTCATGATGAAAGATGTGCCGTTCCTCTGGGACGATGGCTGTCAGGAAGCCTTTGAGAAGCTGAAAGAATATCTCAAGACCCCTCCGGTGCTGGGGGCACCAATTAAGGGTAGGCCCTTGATACTGTATATCGCAGCCACATACTGTTCCCTGGGGGCAATGCTGGCACAGATAAATGAAGAAGGCAAAGAGCAAGCCTTATACTATCTGAGCAGGAGGCTGATTAGAACAGAGGAAAGCTACAGCTACATAGAAAAGACCTGCTTGGCACTAGTCTTTGTTGTCAAAAAGCTCAGACACTATATGTTGTCACATGAAGTCAGATTGATATCTGCAGCAGATCCGCTCAAATATATATTGACTCAGCCAGTTCTGAAGGGCCGGTTGGGCAAATGGGCAGTGATCCTGATGGAATTCGATATTACCTATACACCCCAAAGGGCAATAAAAGGACAGGCCGTGGCTGATTTCTTCGCAGAGCATCCTGTGACGGAAAATGATATGCTAGGGACTGAGTTACCCGATGATGAAACACTCGAGGCCTGCCAAGCTCAGTCAGTTATGTGGCAACTATTCTTTGATGGAGCATCTAGAACAGAGACAGACTCCGATGGAAAGACTAGAATACGGGCTGGAGCTGGTATTGTGCTGAAATCACCAGAGGGGGAGGTCGTGCATACTTCCTGTTCTATAAACAAGCCCTGCACCAATAACAAAGCTGAGTACGAAGCTCTGATAATCGGTTTGCATATCAGCCTCAACATGGGTATCCAAATGCTCCAGGTATTCGGCGATTCGATGTTGATAATAAAATAGATCCAAGGGGAGTTTGAAGTGCGGAAGCCAGAACTGAGTCCCTACCACCAAAGAGCTGTGCGCCTCATGGTGAAATTCTACCATATTGAGCTCAAGCATGTGGGCCGTGGACATAATGCCCAGGCTGATGCACTGGCAAAGCTAGCCAGCTCACTAGCAGTCCCGCCAAATGAGACACTGAACATTGTTGTTATGAACCGACGGCAAGTCCCCAGTATGCTAGAAGGGTGCCCCGAAGAAGAAGAAGTCGCTACTGTTAGCACATAACAGGCATCTGACTGGAGACAGCACTTGCTACAGTGGTTCCTGCACCAACAGCTACCACAGAAAAGAGAGGAGAAGATGAAACTTCTGAGAATCAAAGATTCTTATGAATTCAGAAATGGGAATCTGTTCCGAACAATGGCAAATGCGCGCAAGAAGATTCTATTCCGCTGCCTGTCCACTGAGGAAGCTTGGCAAGCGATGAAAGAAGTACATGCTGGGACAGCAGGTGCCCACCAGGCTGGTCCCAAGATGAAGATATAAATCAAGAAGCTAGGCTACTATTGGCCCACCATGTTCGAAGACTACTGTAAATTTGCAAAATCATGCCAGAAATGCTAGGAGCATGCTACTGTGCCTCGAAGGCCTCCTACGACTCTGCATCCTACAGTTCCCAGTTGGCCGTTTGCGTAATGGGGAACTGATGTAGTCGGTCCACTGCCGACTTCCTCGGCCGGACATAAGTACATACTAGCCATAACAGATTACTTCTCCAGATGGGCGGAGGCTATAGCATTAAGAGAAGTGACTGGTGAACTGGTCGCCAGATTCAACAAGCAGAACATCATCTTCCAGTTCGGGATCCCCGGCCGAATAATATCTGACAATGGAAGTCATTTCAGAAATCAGAAAGTCTATCGGCTTGCCGAAAAGTATAAGATCGAATGGAGGACTTCCACTCCTTACAATCCGCAGGCAAACGGATTGGCAGAAGCTTTTAACAAGACTCTCTGCACCTTGCTGGCCAAGGTCGTTGGTTCTAATAAAAAGGACTGGGAAGAGAAAATGTATGAAGCTCTGTGGGCATACCGCACCGTCTTCAAGACACCTACAGGGTGCTCACCATACTCATTGGTATACGGCTCAGAGGCAGTGGTTCCGCTAGAGCTGGAAGTCCCGTCACTCAGAGTGGCAGTCCAATATGACCTGGCCCGTGGCGAACAAACCAATGTTGAAAGAAGGTTAGAAGAATTGTCTGAATTGGAAGGGAAGCGCCTCCAAGCTCAGAAGAATATCCAAATGTATCAGGCCCGCATGGCCACTGTATTCAACAAACTCGTAAAAGGATGAGAATTTAAGAAAGGTGACCTCGTCATGGTCAAGAAAAAAGAAGTCATGGCGTCCAACCCAAAAGGAAAGCTAAATGCTAATTGGGAGGGCCCTTATGTGATATAGAGGGTCTACGAAGGAGGGGCCTACATGGTTGTTAACCATCGAGGGGAAATCCGATCCTCGCCACTCAACGGTAGACACCTAAAGCTGTATCATGCTGCACAACCAACATTCCCCGAGTAATCGGACAAAAGCTACTCCTCCTTGGTTTAGCGGCACTCCGCCCTAACCGAGCTGCCCTCTTCCTTGGTTTAGCGGCACTCCGCCCTAACCGAGCTACCCTCTTCCTCAGTTTAGCGGCACTCCACCCTAACCGAGCTACCCTCTTTCCTTGGTCTAGCGGCACACCGCCCTGGCCAAGCTACCTTTTTCTTGGTTTAACGGCACTCCGCCCTAACCGAGCTACCTTCCTTGGTTTAGCGGCACCCCGCCCTAGCCAAGCTACCCTTTTTCTTAGTTTAGCGGCACTCCGCCCTAACCGAGCTACTCTTCCTTGGTTTAGCGGCACTCCGCCCTAACCGAGCTACCTTCCTTGGTTTAGCGGCATTCCGCCCTAACCAAGCTGCCCTCTTCCTCAGTCTAGCGGCACTCCACCCTAACCGAGCTACTCTTCCTTGGTCTAGCGGCACACCGCCCTGGCCAAGCTACCTTTTTCTTGGTTTAACGGCACTCCGCCCTAATCAAGCTACTCTTCCTTGGTTTAGCGGCACTCCGCCCTAGCCAAGCTACCCTCTTTCTTGGTCTGGCAGCACGCCGCCCTGGCCAAGCTACCTTTTTCTTGGTTTAGCGGCACTCCACCCTAACCGAGCTACCCTCTTTTCTTGGTCTGGCGATACACCGCCCTGGCCATGCTACCTTTTTCTTGGTTTAACGGCGCTCCGCCCTAGCCGAGCTACCCTTCCTTGATCTAGCGACACTCAACCCTAGCCAAGTCACCCCTTATCGTGATATAATAACATTCTGACCTGTTACTCTCTAAAAAAAAAAAAGAGAGAGAGAAGAAAAGAAAAAAAGAAAAAGGGAAGAAGAAAAAGAAGAGACAAAATGGGGTTAAAAATAGAGATACCCCGCCAGGCTTGTTCAGGCATTCTGGACAAGGGCAAAAATGGCCGAAACCCAGCTGTGGTGAAAACCCGAAAGGGCACTGTAGGCAAAATCGGGTACCCCGCCACGTGAAAACCCGAAAGGGCGCGTGGGCAAAAGCAAGAGGGGGCTGGCTCCGGTGAAAACCCGAAAGGGCACTTGGGTCAGTAATGTGGTAACCCCAAAGAAAACCTCATCTCCCACCATAAACTCCTCGTCGATCGGCCAGCACCTTGTCCGATCAACGATTAAACCCACTTAGTATAGACCCTACGTCTATCCTGATGAGATCCTCATTCACCCTATCCAAAGTCCCACCATGGTGAAACTCACCGTTGATCGACCGGCACCCCGCCCGATCAATGATAAGACATGTCCAGTGTAGACCTTACGTCTATCCTGATGAAACCTATGAATTCCTTTGCATTGGTATAAACCCAATACCGATGATGAAACCCACCTTTGGTCGACGGGCTCGCCGCCCGATCGGTAAAGAAATCGGTCCGGTTTAGACCTTACGTCTGTTCCGACTAGATCTGCATATCTCTTTACGTCCCGCCGTGATGAAACCTGCTGCTGGTTGATTGGCACACTGCCCGATCAGCGATGAAACCGGTCCGGGCTAGACCCTACGTCTATCCCGATGAAGCCCATGAAGTCCTTGCATTGGTATAAACCCAATACCGATGATGAAATTCGCTGCCGATCGACTGGCACACTGCCCGATCAGCGATGAAACAGGTCCGGGCTAGACCCTACGTCTATCCCGATGAAGGCTATGAAATCCTTGCATTGGTATAAACCCAATACCGATGATGAAATTCACTGCCGATCGACTGTCACACTGCCCGATCAGCGATGAAACCCGTCCGGGCTAGACCCTACGTCTATCCCGATGAAACCTATGAAATCCTTGCATTGATATGAACCCAACACCAATGATGAAACCTGCTATCGGTCGGCTGGTGCGCTGCCTGATCGACGCTAAAATCCATCCAGGGGGGACCTTCCGTCCGCTCTGACAAAACACGACACAACCCTTCAAATCAGTTCAGACCTTCCGTCTGGATAGACCATGAAACTTTATTCCTTTGCGTTAATGTCGACCCCACATTAACGATGAAACTCACATTCTCAGCAAACGGCCTCGTGCCCGAGCTGCTATTTATATCCTCTAAATCAATTCGGACCTTTCGCCTGAATAGATCAGTAAACCCTACTTCCCTTTGCATTGATATTGACACCCACATCAATGATCGTGTGTCCACAATAAACATATGGCGCCATGATCCATATGATGAAAGTTCTAGTCCCAGAAAAGACAATGAAAAAGGAAAAGAGAAAGAAAATGATAAAAAAGTATATATATAAAAATGGGGTTGAAAATAGAGATACCCCACCAGACTTGTTCAGGCATTCTGGACAAGTGCAAAAATGGCCCAAAACCCAGCTGTGGTGAAAACCCGAAAGGGCACTACAGGCAAAATCGGGTACCCCGCCACGTGAAAACCCGAAAGGGCGCGTGGGCAAAAGCAAGAGGGGGCTGGCTCCGGTGAAAACCTGAAAGGGCACTTGGGTCAGTAATGTGGTAATTCAAAAGTCCCACGCCGACAGGCACGCTGCCTTCACCTCCCCTTCACTGATGAAGCCTTCCGTCGGTCATCTGGCTCTATGCCCCACCGATGATAAAGCCTTTTCGGGGTAGACCTTACGTTCACTCTGCTGAAATCTACATACCCTCTTTCAAATGTCCCACCGACAATGAAACCCATCACCATTCTGATAAAGTCTGTCCAGCTCAGACCTCACGTCTGTCCTGATGAAACCTACGTATTTCTTGGCAAAGCCCCACCCGCCATAAAACCTGCTGGAATAGACCGTACGTCTGTCCTGACGAGACCTACACCCTTACATACGTCCCACCGTTGATCGACCGGCACCTCGCCCGATCAATGATGAAATCCTCTGTCCGGTTTAGACCTTACGTCTATACTGATGAAACCTATGAGACTCTTTGCATCGATATAAACCCAATATCGATGATGAAACCCACCGTTGATCGACCGGCACCTCGCCCGATCAATGATGAAATCCTCTGTCCGGTTTAGACCTTTCGTCTATTCTGATGAAACTTATAACACTTTCTTTGCGTCGATATAAACCCAATATCGATGATGAAACCAACTATTGATCGATCGGCACCTCGCCCGATCAATGATGAAATCCTGCCAGTTTGGACCTTTCGTCTATTCTGATGAAACCTATGAAGCTCCCTTGCATCGATATGATCCCAATATCGATGATGGAACTAGCTATTGATCGACCGGCACCTCGCCCGATCAATGATGAAATCCTATCCAGTTCAGACCCTACGTCTGTCCTGATGAAAACTATACACCCTTTAATGTCCCGCCTGCTATAACCTCTGCCCAGTCTAGACCTTACGTCTACTCTGATGGAACTTCTTTATTCATATTCTTGCAAGTTGTCTCTCCCGTAGCACATATGGCCAAGAAGGACATTTGCTGCTACCAACAGAATTCAGTTTAAGCACCTCCTCGGATGCCGTCACGCGGTGGAGCGAGTCCCCCATCCTTTCTATGAAGGGGTGGACGCTCTCCTGCCTAGTACGAGTCATTCGCATGAAGGACTGCTAAAACCACTACCCCACTTCCCACAGTGATAAAACCACATGCAAAAAAAAAAAAAGGGATGGATACATATAGAGCCAAAGAGTCCTTTTCATTAAAAAAGGGAGTACATAGAGGGTCCCCGAAGAGACATTGTATCGCAATAGAAGACAAAAGAAAAAAGAAAAGAAATGATTCATGGCCGCCGGAAGATGTCTTCGAAGGCCAGAAGACCCACATAGGGGGCGGCCCCTAGTTCATGAAGTCGAGCTTCCTCCTCCTGCAGTCGAACAGACTCGTCCCGAAAGGATGCCACCTGCCCCTCCAATAGCGCTGCTTCTTCCTCGAGCTGCGGCCGGGAAGTTGTTATCTGCGGCAGCTCAGCTCGGAGACCAGACAGTTCAGCCTCCAGAATGGCTATTCGGCCGCGCACGAACTGCTCCCGCTGCGCCAGAGACTGCAGTTGGCACTGTCGCTCTTGAAGAATAAAGTTCATTTTTTCTAGCTCAGATTTGCACTCCATCCTTTGCAACTTCAAAGCCGCCAGTCTGTCAGACATAATGTGCGCCAAGAAATCCCGGCGATGTACAAATTTTAACAGCAACAGAACCCGCTGGGTCCATATCTCTAGAGGACAACCCATTGCCTGTAAACTGGCGGTGAAACGCTCGGCTATCTCCTTCAACTGCGGATAAGTTAGTCCGGGCTGGGATTCCACTAGCTGGCGCAACATGTCCAGATGTTGCCAGATAAAACTCTCAGGTGAAGCAAAGCCAGGCAAGGGAAGTGGAGCCACTTCAAAGGTTACTTCACTGTCAATGTCTGCCCATAGGGTGATATCTGGCTGAGAAGAAGAAGACGGGAGGTCTGCCGAAGGCGCCAACTGAGCTCTCTCCACAACCTCTGACGAAGCCGAGGGACCTTCCACCTCCATCTCCTCGAGGGTCACCGTTTGGATGCTCGCGGGGGTAACTCCAGTAAGTGCCGGAATGGTTGCTTCCTGGGTCTCTAATGCAATACCCGCACCTTCAACATCCTCTTCGCAGGGTACCTCCTCCTCAGATTCCGAAAGTATGGAGATAGATTCCGGGGCAGTTATAGACAATACTCCAATTTCTGTAACGGCTATCTCTCCTTCTTCCACCCCCGCTGTAACAGCCAGTTCCTTCAATGTCAGGGCTGCAGGGGTCACAGCCCGGAGAGGCAAGGGTTCACTCTCCATGATTTATGCTATGGGAATTGCTGATTCAGGCCCAATGGTCAGCACGGCAGCCGGTATAAAGGTGGAACCCCTAATTGGGTCCATCTCAGCTCTGAAATCCAGGACCTTGATGAGAGCCGGGCTTTCCCCCGAAGTCCTCAAGTCCAACAATTCTAAGTCCGTAGAGGATTGCACCCTCACCAGCACAGGGCGGATTATCTCAGGAACGCCTGCCCAGGCTACTGTCGAAGCAGGAACAATGGCCAAGGCGTCAGACAGAGTGGCTTCAAAGGCTGTAGTCATCACCGGGCTAGCAACAGGGGATTCCTGTGAACAGATCAATACAGCATCAAGCAGCGGATAAAAATGGGAAACAATGTGGAGAAGAAAAGAGACTCACTTCTAATATAATGTCAATGTCCTCAAAGGAGTGCAGAGGAGGAGAAAGTCCCACTGCTGAAGCAACAAAAGGAGGAGTTATATCTGCCTCGGTATCCAAGCCGGCGAACTCTTCTTGTAATTCCTCCTCAGAAGATGGCACCAGCAACTTGGAGGGGGTGAATAATGGAACAATGGCGGTGCGTGCGGATGGGGCCTCTGATTTGGAAACACCCTCCGTCTCGCTCTCGCTGAAACCTGCTTCCTCTCCATCTGCCTCAGAAGTGGTCGTGAAGCTACTAGAAGAGATTTCTACACTATCCACGGGTGGGACAACCATTTCTAACGTCTGCCTGGAAGAAGACCGGGTAACTATACGCCTCACAGGGATGATGCCCCGTTTCGTCTGGGTCTTATGACCCTCCTATGGCTGAGTGATATCGCCAGCCTCTCCCGTAATTTCAGACTCCTCCCCGATCGTCACTATAGGGAAAAGCTTGTGAGAGGGACAATGAAAAGTAATTGACATATGCAGGAAAAAAAATGAAAAAGGCATGCTTACCCTCCGCCTCACTAGCCGGCGTGGGAGAAGGAGGCCTGGTATCCACCACAGAAGATGCCACAACTGGCTCTTGGGCTGTGCAAAAGGGAGGGGTCAGATTCAAGGACTTCTTTGAAATCCAGCAAAAGAGGATGAAGAATGCAACTGCAGGCTATTGATGTTGTTGTGCCCCCTAGGCACAAGCATGTGCTATGTTGATTTGATGATAGCAATGCTGTTGTGTTTTGATGATAGCAACATATGAGTGTTTTGATGACATTGTGTTTTGATGATAGCAACATGACTGTGACTGGTATATCAGATGAAGAATGCACGTGTATGACTGATGTATTGTTTGTGTTAGACTTCTGTTATGTGCATAGTCTATACATTATGCATCATAGTGTTATGCAGTGTCTTGGTGAAGTCTATACAGACTTCAGCGTCTCATTCTGCGTCTTATAGCATGTCTATACATTGCATCGTGGCGTTTATGCTCTAAGTCTATACACTGCATAGCAAGCTCAAGGTCGATACATTGAGTGTCTCATGCATCATTCTTCTAAGTCCATACAGTGGACTGTAGCATGCATTTGGCGAAGGCATAGCAAGTCTAGACATTGCACTGTAGCATGTATCTCTTTAAAGTCTATACATCGGACTGATCTGCATAGGCTAAGTGTATAAATCGTCCAGTACAATCATGCACTGTTCATGAAGTTTGTACAGCCTTTTGCATTGGACTTAAAGTCTATACATTGCACTGTTCCTTTCATCCTCGTGTTGCTTATGATCACCACACTTCGTGTTGTTTCCCCTCACTAACACGAAAAGATTTCGTGTCGTCTGAGCTTACAACACTTCGTGTTGATTTCCATGCTTGACAGGAAAACTTGTATGAGGTTATACTTCGTGTCATTCTCTTTTCTATCTCGTGCTGTTTTCATCTGTCTTCGTGCTGTTTTTCTCTTTAGACTTCGTGTCCTTCTCGCCTTGACCACACTTCGTGTCAACTTCTGTTTTCGTCTTCGTGTTGTTTTCAACTCGTGTCAACGTCTGTTTTCATCTTCGTGTTGTTTTCAACTCGTGTCAACTTCTGTTTTCATCTTCGTGTTGTTTTCACTTCGTGTTGGTTTCTGTTTATGTCTTCGTGTTGTTCTTCCTAGACCTCGTGTCTTTCGTATGTTGAAACCACACTTCGTGTTGGTTTCTGTCTTTATCTTCGTGTCGTTCTCCGTGTAGTGTGTGTTTCTATCACTACTGCACTTCGTGTCGTTCTCGTTTCACTTCGTGCTGTCTCTGCGTCTGAGTCTTCTTTGTTATTTCTATCTTCGTGTTGTTTTTCCTAAGACCTCGTGTCCTTCTTTTTTTGTAACTACACTTCGTGTCAGTTTTGTCTTTCGTCTTCGAGTTGGTGTCAGTCCAGTGTCTTCGTTAGTGTCTCAGGCTTTTGGTCAAGTCTGTACATAGCTTTCACTTATATGAAGTCTATACAACGCAGTGCTTCTGATAAGTCTATACAGAGTTGTTCTTTAACCTGATCATCCGATACTCTGTCTGACAGGGATTCACTACTGAGATTGTTGACATGGCTCGTGATCGCAGGAGGACAAGGTGACCAGATGCTGCCACGTGGATGGAAGCATCTCGAATCTGGAGAATTCCTTGGGCGGGAAAACGTGGAAGCCACGCGCCCTTATCCACCTGCTGCTGTTATAAATATCAGTCTTCATCTCCTATAGAGGCTGATCGAAGTTGGCGAAGTATATACATCCAGTCTGAAACAGCAGCCACCGAGATCCATTGTAAGAGAAGAAAAGCAGAGAAGAAGAAAAGGAGAGAAGAAGATACAGAGAGAAAGAAAGAGAGACAGTGAGATCGAAAGAAGAAGAGTGAAGTCTGAAGATTTGTTCACTGGACCGTGGATCAAATCTAGGCCAGTCTGCTCTGTTGAGAGCTATATTATGTTCTTCATTTACAGCTTTCCGATTGCTGTTTCATTCTATTTTCGTTTTCCACTTTATTTCTTATTCAAGCTGTATGTCAGCGGATGCAGTGGAGGTTTCCACTAGACAGGTAAAGCTGTAATCCTCAGCTGGCGAGACTTGGTCTCGGACGGGTTAAGCTGTACTTCCCCAGCGGTTTGCAGAGGTGTATCCTCTGGACAGCAAGCTGTGTTGCTCAGCGGTTTGTAGGCCAAGCTGTATTGCCCAGCGGACGCAAGCTGTGTTGCGCAGCAGTAAGCCATACTCGGTTGAGTGTGGGGTGGATGTAGGTCATTGACCGAATCACCTAAAATCTTGTGTGCATTGTGTTTGTGAGCTTGCTCTTACTGAATCTCTTGATTATCTTCACAGATCACGTGTGTTTTTGCTAAGTTTAGACACTCGACTTAGTGTTTTAGTAGATCTGCCTTTATTCCGCATTTGAACCTACAACTGGTTTTAAATTAGGCTGTAGATCTATTCACCCCCCTCTAGATCCACACATCCTGTGGTGATAGAGCCTTCCATCTAACTCCAACACTTGGTATCAGAGCCTAACTCTTCTACAGGGAATCATCGCCCGAAGAGGAAAGGCAAGATAGATGTTCGAGGGATGATTGCTGAAGGTCACTCAACTACAAAGCCCCCGTACTTCGATGGATCCAACTACGCATACTGGAAGAACCGTATGCAGGTCTTTTTGAGGGCTAAGGATTACGAGCTTTGGAAGGTAGTTAGCAAGAGACCTTGTGAGCTGTTCCCGAATGAAGAAGTCTGGACCAAGGAGGAAATCAGAAGGTCCACGCTCAACTGGAGTGCAATCAACGCAGTCCAATGTTCTCTGCATCCCACTGAATTTTCTCGAGTACCAGCCTACAATTCAGCTAAGGAGATGTGGGATGCACTGGAAGCAATTCATGAAGGGACTTCTCAGGTTAGAGAGACGAAGGCCAATTTACTTGTGTCTGAATATGAAGCCTTCAAGATGAAACCCAACGAGACCATCAAGGAGATGTATGCTAGATTGACAACTATTACTAATGGCCTGAGAGGATTCGGGAAGAAGTATTCTGAGTATGATATAGTCAGAAAGATCTTGCGATCCTTGACTTCAATTTGGCACACCAAGGCCACCGTCATGGAAGAGTCAAGAGATTTGCACAATACAAGGGCAGATGAGCTAATTGGATCTCTAATGGCATATGAGATGAATCTGTCGAAGGTAGATGAAGCTGAAGAGAAAAGGAAACCGATCGCACTGAAGGCTGGTGCTAGCAAATCCAACAAATCAAACCGATCCAGCTCTAGCAGATCATCATCCGAGGAGAGCTTGAATGAACAAGACATAACTCATACTGAGATGGCTATGATGACTAGAGAGTTCAGGCGGTTCCTCAGGAGAGAAGGAGGACAATTCAACCGAAGGAACCATAGTGGCGGCCGGCAGGACACAAGGTATAAATCTAAACCTGCAAATCAATATGGAACTTACGTGTGTTACCAATGCAGGAACTCTGGCCATCTGAAAGCTGACTGTCCGAAGAACCAGAAGCACAAGGACAAATCAAACAGAAAGAACACGAAAGGAAGAGCCATGATCAGCACATGGAGCGATGAGGATGAAGGTTGTCTCAGCAATACTTCAGACAGTGAAGTTGAAGCTGAAAAACCCATCTGTCTCATGGCAACTAGCTCTGAAGACAGAGAGGAAGATTTAGATGAGGTAACTTCTCCATTTGATAATCTTACTATCGCTGAATGGGTAGATGCCTATCATAAACTAGCTGATCAAGCAGATGATATTAGAAGGGAAAATAGGCATCTAAAAAGAAAAATCAATTCCATGCAAAATGATACCTCATTGTCTGATAAAATTGCATGTATTGAAGCTGAAAATAATAAACTCAAACTTACATGTTCTGAATCAGAAGAAATCAAAAATGAGTTAAAAACTTCTAGGGAAGAGAATGTGAGGTTAGAAAAGGAAATTGATGAATTGAAAATTCAAAAATATGAGAGTGAGATGAAGCTGGTGAATGAGAAATATGAAGCTGTCCAAATTGTAAATACTGAACTTAAGAAATCTGTTGAAGATATTCAAAAGGACAATGAGGACAAGCTTAAGACCATTGAGAAAATGACCCAAGGTACAGAGAATCTAAATGCTTTGTTAGGGTCAAATGTTAATTTCAGAAAAGAGGGCCTAGGATTTAATTCTAGTGCAACAAAAACATTTGGGATGAAAACAATTTCATTTGTCGCTCAAAAAGAAAAGGGACCTCTAATTAGCATGAACTCAACCATTTCAATGAACAAAATTGCTAATCTGAAAAGGCCCAATGCTGAGGAGAAGGGCAAACAAAAGGTTAATGAGCCAAGTAGAGCCAGCACATCCAAGCAAAATCCCAAGGATCAATCACAGGTTAGGGGTCAACTTAAACAGTCATATAAACCCCATGTCAAGGCCACAAAGTCTCCACCATCACCATCACATCTGAAGAAGACCCAATACACACCCATGAATAGGTCAGCAGGGTCCAAAGTACAGGGGAGACAGAATGCTGCCAGGAGTCAACCCAATTATTTCTATCAACCCAGAGCTCAGAATCACTACAATGCACAGCCAACCTATTTCAATAGGTCAGGTTGGACTAGAACTCCGGGAAGGTTTGCAGGTCTTGCATATCAGGCTACACAATATCATAGACCTTACACTAAAAATTGGGTTAGTGGGTATGGAAACTGGTCACCTAGAAATATGCATTATTTCAGTCAGCCCTGGAACTACTATGGCAAAAACTTCGTGAACACACCCTGGCCAAGGCACTGGCAAAGAAACAACTCTGTGAATAATCATGCTGGTGTAAATAAGAAGAAAAATAACAAAAAGAAAAGGAACAACAATAGAAAGAAATATGTAGGATCCACTGAACAAAATCCTTTCAAACAAATGTGGATACCAAAAAGTCTGCTGTCTTGCTTTACTTCTATTCCATATTCTCTGGAGCCCAATCAGACTTGGGTTCCAAACTCATCTACTTGATTGTGTGTGCAAGTATGTCTGGCAGCCAAGGACAAAATCTGTGGTACTTGGATAGTGGCTGCTTCAGGCATATGACAGGAGACAAGGCCATAAATTCAAAAGCTAAAAGAGATTGGAGGCCTTGTCAACAATCTGATGGAACACTAAGGGTAAAAATAAATCAGTCAGGTAAAGCAGGTAAGTGACTTATCTTCAGAATTGAATTGAGAAAGTAATGTCAATCTGATTAGTTAATTCCTGAATTTCTTTTCTTATCTAACTGATCAGTCTGCATTCCAGACTCAGCTACTGAATTTAAATTCTGCACAAAAGCTGATGACTCTCTTCTCTTTGCATGTTATTGCACTGTGTACACTGAATGCTAGAAACTGAATTATCTTGAAAAGTTGATTGCTCCCGAATGATGCTCTCTAATGAATAAACTCTCTGCTGGTTTTGTGAATGCTCGATGTTGCAACAGACTCATGATCATGCATGACACTCATACTTTTTATGATCATCATTACATATCATTTAGTCATGAATGTGTCTAAAATCACATGCATATTAAAACTGCTTTGAACTGCCTTTCTCTGCATAACCGTGATATATTAAAGGGTAAGCTACTAAAGGGCAGGGAAATTTGTCTGGAGGTTCTTGCTATGTGTGAGATGGTCATTGAGATCAGGTTCTCCGCCTAGTACCATGGGTTATATTGATTGATAGGGCAGTCTGAATGAGCATGAATTTCAAAATCCCTTGTTCAATTTTCAGAGAAGACATTGCATATATTCAGGGGAAGTTTGTTGAGTCTTTGCATGCCTTTGCATATCATTCATTCATGATCTATGCATAAGCTCTCTCTCATTTAATTCTTGTCATTCATTAGCAAAATTACACGCATATAGACAGGGGGAGTACTGTTAGAAATTCAGAGTGGTCATCAATTCTATTGAATCATTTCATCCTTGACTCTAAATGATTGAGTCTGACTTATGGCAATCTGTTAGTAAGTTCTGATTTCTAAGCAATAGAAAACAGACTTCTTCTCTTATAAGAATTTTAAATTGCTTAAAGACTGACTTAATGGTTTAAACTTTATAATCATTGAAGTTTAAAGATTGCAATCAGTAAATAAGAAAGCTGAAAATTGATAAAACTCTCAACCCCTTTCTTATTTCATGTCAGACAAAGCTAATCATATCTGAAATCTGAAAACTCATCTGAAATCATGTTAGAGAAGCTAAGTATGTGTATTATCCTTAAACAAGTCATTCTGAAACATATAAAGGACAGCTAAGAAAGATATTGAAAAATATTGAAAATCATTGAAAATTAACATTGGCAGAGCAATGACTGGTAAATCACTGAGAAACTGAGTGATCCATCAAAGAAGTGGACAACACTCATGTCATGAAGTGTATCAGCTATCTCTGTATAAAATGATCAAAACAGTAGGTTATTTTCACTGAGTACCTGGGGGTAACTGGCGTCCAATAAACGTGTACCCTCACACAAAAAGGTGTCAATCAATTCTATTGAGGTTGATCATAGGCCAGATGATCCATCATGTTGAGTATCTAGGGGTATTGGCGTCTGATAAACGTATACCCTTATGCAAAAAGACTTTTGATACCTAAATGCCCTAAATGAAATATAACTGAAAAATGCTGTTCCTTCAAAAGAAAATTCATGGATGTCAATTTGTTTATTTTCAATACATGACCTAGCATCTCTTAACAACTTTTAAATGAGTATACGAAAGTAGGATATTTTGAAACTGAATCTTTCATGCAAATATGACTATGGTTTATTGTTTTATCATGCACAGCCAACTTATCCATTGATTGTAGTGCATGAACTCAAAATTTATAACCTTTAAACCAGACTTCTATCTGAAAGTAGTTTCTAAATTCATATGAATGAAGACTCTGTGCTTTAAAATGCTTGTTCTTGAACTACTTGTTCAGAATGCCAGTCAGATGAGTTCTTGATCTTTCCCTTTGTATATCTGATTTCTTGTACACAATATCCCACTTAAAAGGGGGAGAATTCATTCAAGGGGAGTCCTATCTTCAGGGAGAGTTTCTTGTTCTAAGGGTATTTGCATTCATATTGCCATGTTACACTCGTGTTTTTACTGTCTTTCTCTTTTTGATCATGTCAAAGGGGGAGAAAATTTTGTGTGTGACTCACTGTCACAGTGTGTTGCCATCATCAAAAAGGGGGAGAATGTTGTGCCCCCTAGGCACAAGCATGTGCTATGTTGATTTGATGATAGTAATGCTGTTGTGTTTTGATGATAGCAACACATGAGTGTTTTGATGACATTGTGTTTTGATGATAGCAACATGACTGTGACTGGTATATCAGATGGAGAATGCACGTGTATGACTGATATATTGTTTGTGTTAGACTTCTGTTATGTGCATAGTCTATACATTATGCATCATAGTGTTATGCAGTGTCTTGGTGAAGTCTATACAGACTTCAGCGTCTCATTCTGCGTCTTATAGCATGTCTATACATTGCATCGTGGCGTTTATGCTCTAAGTCTATACACTGCATAGCAAGCTCAAGGTAGATACATTGAGTGTCTCATGCATCATTCTTCTAAGTCCATACAGTGGACTGTAGCATGCATTTGGCGAAGGCATAGCAAGTCTAGACATTGCACTGTAGCATGTATCTCTTTAAAGTCTATACATCGGACTGATCTGCATAGGCTAATTGTATACATCGTCCAGTACAATCATGCACTATTCATGAAGTTTGTACAGCCTTTTGCATTGGACTTAAAGTCTATACATTACACTGTTCCTTTATTCCTCGTGTTGCTTATGATCACCACACTTCGTGTTGTTTCCCCTCACTAACACGAAAAGATTTCGTGTCGTCTGAGCTTACAACACTTCGTGTTGATTTCCATGCTTGACAGGAAAACTTGTATGAGGTTATACTTCGTGTCGTTCTCTTTTCTATCTCGTGCTGTTTTCATCTGTCTTCGTGCTGTTTTTCTCTTTAGACTTTGTGTCCTTCTCGCCTTGACCACACTTCGTGTCAACTTCTATTTTCGTCTTCGTGTTGTTTTCAACTCGTGTCAACGTCTGTTTTCGTCTTCGTGTTGTTTTCAACTCGTGTCAACTTCTGTTTTCATCTTCGTGTTGTTTTCACTTCGTGTTGGTTTCTGTTTATGTCTTCGTGTTGTTCTTCCTAGACCTCGTGTCTTTCGTATGTTGAAACCACACTTCGTGTTGGTTTCTATCTTTGTCTTCATGTCGTTCTCCGTGTAGTGTGTGTTTCTGTCACTACTGCACTTCGTGTCGTTCTCGTTTCACTTCGTGCTGTCTCTGCGTCTGAGTCTTCTTTGTTATTTCTGTCTTCGTGTTGTTTTTCCTAAGACCTCGTGTCCTTCTTGTTTTGTAACTACACTTCGTGTCAGTTTTGTCTTTCGTCTTCGAGTTGGTGTCAGTCCAGTGTCTTCGTTAGTGTCTCAGGCTTTTGGTCAAGTCTGTACATAGCTTTCACTTATATGAAGTCTATACAACGCAGTGCTTCTGATAAGTCTATACAGAGTTGTTCTTTAACCTGATCATCCGATACTCTGTCTGACAGGGATTCACTACTGAGATTGCTGACATGGCTCGTGATCCCAGGAGGACAAGGTGACCAGAAGCTGCCACGTGGATGGAAGCATCTCGAATCTGGAGAATTCCTTGGGCGGGAAAACGTGGAAGCCACGTGCCCTTATCCACCTGCTGCTGTTATAAATATCAGTCTTCATATCCTATAGAGGCTAATCGAAGTTGGCGAAATATATACATCCAGTCTGAAACAGCAGCCGCCGAGATCCATTGTAAGAGAAGAAAAGCAGAGAAGAAGAAAAGGAGAGAAGAAGATACAGAGAGAAAGAAAGAGAGATAGTGAGATCGAAAGAAGAAGAGTGAAGTCTGAAGATTTGTTCACTGGACCGTGGATCAAATCCAGGCCAGTCTGCTCTGTTGAGAGCTATATTGTGTTCTTCATTTACAGCTTTCCGATTGCTGTTTCATTCTATTTTCGTTTTCCACTTTATCCCTTATTCAAGCTGTATGTCAGCGGAGGCAGTGGAGGTTTCCACTGGACAGGTAAAGCTGTAATCCTCAGCTGGCGAGACTTGGTCTCGGACGGGTTAAGCTGTACTTCCCCAGCGGTTTGCAGAGGTGTATCCTCTGGACGGCAAGCTATGTTGCCCAGCGGTTTGTAGGCCAAGCTGTATTGCCCAGCGGACGCAAGCTGTGTTGCGCAGCAGTAAGCCATACTCGGTTGAGTGTGGGGTGGATGTAGGTCATTGACCGAACCACCTAAAATCTTGTGTGCATTGTGTTTGTGAGCTTGCTCTTACTGAATCTCTTGATTATCTTCACAGATCACGTGTGTTTTTGCTAAGTTTAGACACTCGACTTAGTGTTTTAGTAGATCTGCCTTTATTCCGCATTTGAACCTACAACTGGTTTTAAATTAGGCTGTAGATCTATTCACCCCCCTCTAGATCCACACATCCTGTGGTGATAGAGCCTTCCATCTAACTTCAACAGATGTTACCCTGAACCGATGTCTGAGCAGCCTCCCTTAGAGATTCGAACTCATCAAATGAGGGAATATCAGGGAGAGGGGTCCCAGTGTCCATCGCTACCGAAGCTGACTGCTGAGCATGAGCCTTCTTGGCCTTCCTGGCCTTCCCGACTGCAGCCTTGACCGCAGAAACCTTTCTCTTCTTGCCAGGAGGCAGGGGAGTGGTAGTCGGTGCTACTGCAGGGACTTCAAAATAAGTAGGCTTCTCAGCCTGCGCAATGATCTTTCTGTATAGCCCCTGGCGCTTTATATCCGGCCTGTCTGTTGAAGACGGCAGAGAAGCAATGAGTTCAGTGAATGCAGAGCTTAAATATTTATCAGAAAGCACTATAGTCAGAAAAGAAAAGATCATACCTGCTGGGCCATCATAAAAGACAGAGAGCGGCCAGTACAGATAAGCTACCTCCTTGGAGCGGAAAGCAGCCTCCTTGATAAGCCAGCAGACATCACCAAATATCTGTCATTTCTCCACTAAAGCTGCTAGATCACTATGACCACGTGAGTCAAGGCATCGAAATAAGTCGAGGTGGTCCATGCCCAAACCGTCGACATAATGAAAGGAGATGAACAGTGGCTTATTCAAGATGCTGGCTAGCGGGCTTTCCGCAGACAACTCATGTAAGTTCAGCAGAATGAACAGCCAAGACGTTTGCTTGTAGTACATCTGAGTCCTGTCCTTCCTATGCACAAACGTCCTATATGGATGGAATCTATCTGTCGGACCCCTCCAAGGGACTACTGTCGGGAGCGGCTCTTCGACAGGAAATGGGTATTGTTGCGCCTCCAAACGAGCGCCCCCCACACGGCACAGATGTTTCAAGCTCTGCATGAAAGTGTCCTCGTTGATAGCAGCAAAGACAGGAGCAGGCGGGTCGGAATCTTTTTATTTCAAAGCCCGACGCTGGGCCAGATATTTATGCGCCTCCCTCTGGTGCTGTGAATAAAGCCTCTTCAGGTGGGCCTCGGGGATGTCAAACACTGGTCCGGGCTGTTGTTTCAAAAAGGAACGCTCGGCCACGTCCCAGAATGCACCTCTACTATCCCTATAAAAGCTGGTTCGAATGTTCCACCATTTGATGTATTCTGATGTTACCCGGGGTACACGGTTGGAAATGGTGGGAACTCTAAAAACTGCGCCATCCTGGCGATGATAGAAATCCCACCACAACCGGCCATCGCCGACAATGGCGGACCCATGCTTAGCCCGGCTATCCAGGGGAAATTGAGCGACTGATGTAGGGATATGCTGGTCATAACCAAAGTTCCACCCAAAGCAGAATGGATAGTATGGTTCCAGAAGAAGCAGAACACCCTTTCTGAAAACTAAGACACTAGGCCGAATGGCCATGGCCCATCTAACCAGCTCCGGCTCCAGAATAGAGCGAGCAGTATTAAGCCCTGAGACAGGATGGACATAGGTCTCTACCTCTTCCAGCTTGCACTCTCTCTGAGAATGAATCAAAGGATCTGAACCTGCCGCCAAGCTCCAGAAATGAATGCTGCCAGGGGCATCCACCAGCACCTTTATCAGTCGGCCCCTTATTTTGAACAGTTGATCATAGAAAGGACCAGGTTCAGCACTGGCAAACTCAATCATTCTGGGCAATACCGTATCTGCCTGCAAAGTTCTGGGAGCCAATTCAGGAAATAAACTGCAGACCCAGGCATTGAAAAAATGAAAAGGACCCACAGTCCTCAAAGAACGGGGAGTCCGATGCTTGTACAAATCTCCCAAAGATTTGTAGATTAAACACAAGGCCACCGGGCAGAGCAACAGCCTCATTCCCCAGGCCATCTGACAGGCCGGGTATATAGCTTCTGGCCGTATGATTGTCTCGTCCCCTTGAGGGAGAGCGAAAGTGCACAACCAGAATGTGAAGTAAGCCCCGCAATGTGTGATGGGGTCTACACCTGCTGGGTTGGGACCACCTCTGCCTGCACGGCACAATGAAGATGGCAGCTCTGACTTATAGCGAGGAGTCCTTATCTGCTTGCTGGCCGTCGGACCCATGGAAGGGAAGTCTGCATATTTCAAGGGGCCATCAAAGAAATACTGAATCCACTGCCCTATCCGGACCCTCAGCTTGCTGCCTTTCTCTCAGGGATGATAGCCTTGGGAGGACCCTCTACTGTACGCCAGACAGATGGAGCGATATGCCTTCATTAGATACCGGTATGAGAAGCCAAGGGAATACTTGCCTTCACCATCGGAACTATCCTTCTCAGAATCTGCCAAGCAGACTTCTTCATACGGCTCGCCATCAATAGGCAGTCCGGAAAGCTGTGATAGACTCCAGAGGTCAAGAGATGTCTCACCCTCTGCTGTATAAAATATGTTGAATAAAGGGCAGAACACTTCAAACATTCCACAGCATAACCCTCGGGATATGGGATATCGAAATCTGGAAGCAAAGACACTATGATATACCCCGGCTCTGATCAGCAGAGGGGCATATTCCTTCAGAACAAACTCAGTAAACTCCACTGCTCCTACTCGAAATAGGTGGGCGTCAGTGATCTTGGTATCCCCAAACCAACCAACGGCCAAATGATACTTGAACTGAACGGCCGAACAATTCAGCACAAAAGGCTATTCGCGGTACCCCCACTTTACTGGTGCCAGGAAGAGGCCGTAGCCGGGCTTCTCCCTATGGACTCAGCCACTGGTATTATCCCACCGAGCAGGTGTGAACTCCGGGGCCCGGGTCAGCATTTTCTTTTCCGGCTCCAGCTCTGATATGCCAAGGACTGCATCCCAGTCACGCTTCTCCCCGGGAAGATATATAGCCTTCCCACGATACACTGAATCTTTCAGGCTGTCTCTCTCGACCAGAATTGCGGCTTCAACTGCACGAGCTATTCGATAGTCCCGCATTCCACCCACGGTGAAAGTCCGGATAAACGGCATCAAGTGCTTGTCCTTCGGGAAATCCGGACGATAATCAGTGCCCCATCTGAAGCATGTTTCCATGCCAGTGGAGTATACCCGGGATGTTGACACCGTGTCGGTCTCAGAATCAGACGATTCATCAACGGAAGTGATTTTGTCGTATCCGAAGTCTAGACTGTGCACATTCAGCCAGTTTACTGTGGCCCGCGATATATCTGGCTGGGCTGACGAACTGGCCCCGACAGCTCCAGAGGATGCAGCAGCAGAGCCGGAAGCCATTGCAATATCTGTAGTCAGGAAAAAGAAATGTTAAGTAAAAGACCTAAGATAAGAGGCAGTTTCGTAAGGATTATTATATGAAGCCCTTGAAAATTTCAGCAGCATCTCCCCTTATTCGGGGTCTGCCCAAGGAGAATAGGGAGTCGCCAACCAAGAGGGGGCGATCCCGGAAGCAAAAGGGACTAAATCCCCAAAGAACGTCCTACCCGGGCGAAGTCTAATGAGACGGGAAGAAAGATGGACGGCCGGAGGGGAGGAACTCGCCGCCACCGCCGAGAAGGAAAAGAAACTGAAGAGAGAGAAGGGGCCGTATCAAATGAGAAGGAAGAGGCTTTCGGCGCCTTAAATAGAACCCTAAGCAAAGAGGTTCTCGGCGCGGTCAAAGGCGCGCCGAGAACCCCCCAGGCCGAGAGCCCCCCTTCGGCCGAAAGGCGTGCCGAGAAAGGGGCCGCCGAGAACCCTAGGCCGAGAGCCCCCATTCGGCCAAACGGCACGCCGAGAAGTGCTGCCGAGAGCCCCCTTGCCGGGCGCGCTGAGAAGCTCTCCGCCGAGAGTCCCTACCGGTGATTGCGTCGAGAAGCTATAGGCTTAGAGAGCCGTGACGAGAGTATTCAAAACAAAGAGATCAAAAGTAATTGAAAGAAATTACAAGAAAAGTCAATGCAAAGAAGCTTCCAAGCTGTAAAATGAAAGATGATTAGCAGTCCCAAACTGAAAAATGGGTTCAGAGGTTGAATTATGCACCTGCAGGCACCGTGTCATTTATTCTGCACTCTCGCTACCTGCAAGTGGGGGGCATTTATTGACACCTGAAATATAACAGACAATAGAAACGAGACATAATGAAAGATTGAGTGAAAGATGAAGATCCCGGAAGTCCCTGCAAGACCAGGATTACGGAAGATTTATCACTGAAGCTACCACCCGGCTGAAGCCCTCCCCAGCCAAGCTGATGTCCGGTGTTGTCGTTACTCAGACGGCAGTACTGATGAAGAACTGCAGTCCACTGACTGATGAAAATCCCCAGAAATATTCTGATGAAGCTATGCTAACTCACCAATTGATGGGCCTTCGCCTAGCCTGACGGACTCGAGGGACCGACAAATGAAGGGACAGATTAAGCGGCTTTAACAGCTCAAGCTTACTGATGAGGAAGCATAAAAGACTAAAAGATCTAAACGGGCCCAGCCATGTGGCGCCGAGAGCCCAACAAGACCCATATGAGGAAGGGGCGCCGGGAAACGTACTGCCTCCGAATAAGGCGCGCCGGGAGCTCATCAACCGGGCGCCGAGATGATCATGCCGATAGGGAGGGGGTGCTATGCCTATAAAACCCCCTTTCTCTCGAGACGAAAAAGAAGGAGGACGGAGGAGAGAAAAGAAAACCTCATCCAGAAAACAGATAGAAAAGAGAGAAGAGACCCTACTGAAAAGAAAGAAGAAGAGAAGAAGAAGAAGAAGCTCCAGGTGGCTGCTCGGGGGAGGGAGAGGAGTCAATGCTCCCCCCCCCCATGTTTGCTTTTATTTTGATTTCCTCTGTATGTAATGGTATATGCCTTCATGCTTTAGCTATTCAGATGAGGTCGAGAGTTCTTTTCTTCCCTGCCTCTGTTCCTCCCCTTACCCGTTTCTCGGCTTTAGCCTTGCAGTCGATGTAAGTGGTGATAATGAGATGAAATGAAATTTAGTGGTTGCCGTGCTTGATATTAGGCAATCAAAGTTTTGCCCTCTGTCTTCCTATGAATGTATCTTTCATCTGAACGTCCAATATTCTAGACGTTTCGGTTTTCAGAGTCATCCCCGTGAGTCTGTGTTTCAAAGAGGAAGGAAGTTAGGGCCCCAATCCTTATCTAATGGGTTATTGGGTCCTGTTTGCCTCTCCCCTCCTGTCTCGATGGCAGATTCTTCACAGGCATCTGAGTTTCTTGCGAGGCCCCCAAGCCGTTTAGGAATCGGAGACATCAATCTCTTGATTTCCTGAATTGCTGGCTATAGAAGATGTGTCCCGTCTGTAGACGAATGCGATCCCAGGAGGTTCTGATAAGTGATGACCTTGACCCTTCGGTCCCTCAGCAAAACCCTAATGCCATGGCATCGAAGTCCACAGTGCCAGACTGATTTGATCCCCAGATACGGTCCCAATCAAATCTGAATTCCAAAACAGGGCTGTCGGAGCTTATCGGCAGCAACAGCCCTCGGCGCAAGGGTGAGCACGCCGGGAACCAGCGCGCCGAGAACCCCCTTGCCTGTTCATCTTCCTATGCCGAGAGCCCCTCTTTGGCTAATCAATCCGTGCCGAGATCCTCCTTTCAGGCCAATACACTCATACCAGGAGCATGTCTCTTCATCTGCCTTTCAACCCTTGTGCAACCTGTTATATCGGCTGAAGGGGATATTCATGGTCGCCATATGTACCTCAGGGATGAGATTAACGGGAGGAAACCCCCCCTACATCATCTTAGATCAAATCCATTCATAACCCTATAACCTAAGGGGCCATACCACTGTATAAGCCCCGACGGTTCTTGAGGGGATAGCAAGCATTGCCATGGGCACCTGCATCATCAGGAAGCCCAAGCCTTCTTTTCGATTATCATCCCGTACCCGTGGATGACGGCCTATTTCCTTTGGCATGACCCGAAAGAAGGGAAAATGCTGCCGAAATTTTATCCGATAGGGTGAACCCCGGAAGGCCAAGGGAGTGTGATCGATACGCACCCTGCTTGACTCTATCCATCGGGAAAATGAATATCATAGACCCTCCAACCGAGCAGGGAGTTCAAAGGGGAAGATCCCCCGCTGTTTATCTGGATTCCATCCCATCGCTACGTGGATGGCTTCCTATCCCTATTTGGCATGTCTATAAGCCCGGGGGATATGCCGCCCAATTCAATTCATCCAAGCTCGACACGTTAGCGTCTGCCGGCTCCCCTTTATATGCATGCCTGTTTAGGATGGGACAGAGCCAACAAAGCCCTAATCCTCACTGTGGATTTCTGGGCCTTGTTTCCCCCCTCTCTCCCTGGATGTCATCGATGATTTAAACGTCGCGGAGTCCGTGATTTTCTTCTTAAATTTCTCAAGCCACTAGGGCCATTGCAGGGATCAGAGTTTGTCGTCTCTCGATCTCCTGGATGGTCGGCAATACTGATGGCGTGAAGCCTGTTCCTGAGAGCTCGAAGGCCCGGTGACTCTGATCCCTCGAACCCCTTTCATCTGTGATCCTCTGCTGTCAACCTGGTAGGCCCCTGGCTCTTTCCTCACTTGCCTCCTGAATCCATTCTCCAGGCCATGTCTGAATCCCGTGAAAAAACCCCAAAACAGGGTACTGTAAAACCCCATGAGCCCTCACGGCGCTCAAGCCCAGCACCTTCTCGCCGGGAACTCCCGCGCCGAGATCCTCTTCTTCCTCCCTTTGGCCTGGGCCGATAACCCCCTTCATGGCGCGCCGGGAGCTCCCTTCAGCCCACGCCGAGAAGCCGGGCCATACTCCTGATCCTTACGCCGAGAACGTCTTTCTTCTTGGCCTAAACCTTGATCCCCATGTTGTACCCATCCAAGGGATATACGGAGAACACTTGGCATCCCTCAGGAAATAAATCAATGGGGAGGACCTCCCCTACATTGTTCTGTTCCGATCCGGATTTCTTTATAACCTTATGGACCTAACGGGCTATGTCACTACATGTGCTCCGACGGGTTCCGAAGGAACATAAATCGGTGCTATGGATGTGGGTGATGACCCTGGGCCTGGTGCCCCCCCTTCTTTTCCGGCTTTCATCCCGGCATCCCGTGGATGATGGTTTATCTCCTCTTGGCATAATCCAGGATAAAGGGGATATGCTGCCAAAATTCATTCGTATCACCTTGAGTGATCATGGTATTCTCTCCTAACCCCGTTGGCCCACGGAGTTCTATCCTTGCATGTTCTCCGATGATCTTCCGAAGGGGGATATCAATAAGACATCACGCCCGCACAGGGTGTGCCATGTCGCACCGGTCCTTATCCGGATTCCGGGTTAGATATACCCGATCTTTTATGGATCCCACCCTGCCGCTGCATGGGTGGTTTCCTATCCCCATCTGGCATAGTCAAAGGTAATGGGGACATGCCGCTGGATTGGCTCCGCATTCGATGTATCCTTGCTTCATTCAGGCCATTTAACGCCCTGCTGATGAACCAACCGTCTCTCTCGCTTGAGTCTTATTTTTGCCGCTACCTTCCTCCTATTTTTGGCATTTAATTAAGGGTTGTCCTTCTTAGAAAGGGCGTAATTAACGTCATAGCCTTTATGGTATGACGGACTTCGGGTCCCGACTCGAACTTCACAATCGACTGATTAAAAGTCAGATCGAGCGCATAATAAAATTGTCACCCCGGTGACTGGCACGCCAATAAATCAATAAATAATCCACATATATATATATATATATCAAAAAAGAAGAGAACGAGAAAGCGCGTTCCACAGAGCTATATGAGGTAATTGTGTTAGCCTATTCTTTAAGCAGTTGAATAAAGAAGTTCATTGTGCAATCGATTAGTTGATGTCTTCCACAGATTGTTTGATGGTTGTGTTTAAATTGCACAGAGTCTTGATACATGTACTACACCTTGTCTATGCTTTGTATGATCTCTCGAGTCATTGGATACAACGCATGAAGCATAAGTCACATGTAGAAACATGAAAGTCGGTGCATAGTGCATACCAGCCACATGTAAGTCTGTGCGTCTTTCATTCAAACTGCATGATAAGGTCGATGCAAAATTTTGTTAGGGGGAGGATAGCATCTTCCGTTCTAAGTTCAACCCCGTCTCTCTCTCTGGTCCTTAATGCCCACTCCTTTTCTTAGAATGGACAGTAGTCTAGTAATTGGTTCATTGTCGTGAGCTGCAAATATTACAATCCTTCTGCTATAAGAATCACATGTGCTAATTGAATGAACCGAAGGTTTAACTTTAATAGACTGTAAAGTTCAAAAGACTGCTTTCTGAAAATAAGGTGGTAGAAAATTCTTATAGCTCTTAACCTCCATCTCATGATTATAATAAAACAAGTCTTCACAGTATCTGAACATGACAGATTTAGTGATGGTTAAGGTTTGAAAACCAAAAAATTATGTATTGTTCTTAAACAAGTCACTCCAAAAATCATAAGGGCAGTAATAATTCAGATCATCAAAGAAAAAGAAATGAACAAAGTGGCAGAGCAATGAATTAGTTTCACTGAGAAATTGAGGTCTCCATCAAAGAAATGGAGAGTACCTGAGTCATGAAGTGACTCAGGTTAACTCTGTTCACTTGGTCGAATCTACAAAGGAGATTTCACTGAGTAACTAGGGGTATTGGCCTCTGATCAAGGTATACCCTTAACGTCAAAGGTGCAAACCATTCCTGTAGCTTTTGATCAGAAATAGATATAGTAGTTTATGCTTAGTAACTGGGGGTATTAGCCTCTAATCAAGATATACACCTAATGTCAACGACATAAATGATACTTGTCTGTTCAATAAGTTCAAGTTTCAGAAGCTAGTGAATGAAAATTGCTATAACCCTTAGAAAACAAATGTCATTGAGTGTCAATTGTTTAACCTCAATACAAATTTAGGTGACTTTCCTTGCCTTTCACTTTCTCTGAAGTAACTAGGGTATTGTCTCGACCTAGACTCTTATAGTTATGTGACTCAGGTTCATTGCTATAAATGGAGTATATAACCCTATTTCAGAATGTCCGTGAATTCTCTTTAATTTCTATAATTGTTAAACCTGACTAAACTCAAGCGAGCCCATTGCTCGATTCATATAGTTTAAGGGTTGCGCCATAATTTGCTCACATTCTGAACTGTGCATAGAACGTTGTTCCTCTCTTTCCTCCTTATTTGCTGATGGCAAAGGGGGGGAATGGATGTCTGCATTAAGATTCATCCTCAGGGGGAGAGTCTATGATCAAGGCGTAGGAGTCTTTATCAGTGCACAAGTCTGTGATAAAGATAATCTGTGTAGTGCATGCATGGCATTTATTCATTGTGTTGCCATCATCAAAAAGGGGGAGATTGTTGTGCCCCTTGTGCCTTGATGATGTTGTGCAATTTTGATGATAGAAAACACTATGAGTCATGTAAGACTAGAATAAATAGATGTTCTGCATGCAATCTCTACATACATGGTTCAATGCATGTTTCATCTTTAAGTATACATAGTCCATGCATACTTTGTTACGCATTAGAAGTCGATGCGTGTACATTGCATCTGTCAGGACTATACATCACTGCATGCTATCAAGTCTGTACAACCCACGTTGCTTCACTCGACCAAGTCAGTGCAAGCACTATTCATCCTTTAGCTCAGTTCGCAGCTAAGTCAGTATAGCCCGTGTTCTTCACGCATACACATAGTCAGTGCATCGATTTGGCTCACGCATACACATAGTCAGGGCATCGCTTTGCCTCACGCATACACAAATACACAAAGTCTGTACAACCTTTGCTGATACTAGCATTTAAGTTCGTGCATCATGTCACAAGTCTGTACAACCTTTGCTGATACTAGCATTTAAGTTCGTGCATCATTTCACATGTCTGTACAACCTTTGTTGATACGAGAAGTTAAGTTCGTGCATAGTTTCATTAGGTCTGTGCATTATGCATTCATGCTTAAACTCTAGACACAGCAAGTTGGTGCATCATCTTGTCCCATGCACACACAAGTCTGTACACATCTCGGTGGCATGCATGAGTATTCCTCTTTTAATGTGCATACTTTCCTATATGCATAATGCACTACAAGCCATCAAGTCTATACATGCTTAGTTCAAATCTCGAACTAACTCGATGCATCCTTTTCTTTTCCTTCAGATTGATTCAAATTGATAATAAGTCCGACCTGACAGGACTTCTGTTTGAGGAATCTAAGAAGGGCACATAACTCGAGAATGAAAGAAAGCGCCAGGATCGTGACACGTGGAATGCAACGAGGCTATGATGCTGACACGTGACCTAGATATTCGAGCGGGAATCGTGATGACCACATGCCCTATCTGTTTACTGCTCTATAAATAAGAAGCTTCTTCCTGAGGAGCAGGCGGATCAAAATTGGGAACTTACCTTAAAAAGTAGAAGCAGAGAGAGCCTGCATGATCCAAGAGAAAAGAGAAGAGAGAAGAAGAAAAGAGTCAAGAGAGAAGTGTTTGACAGAATACTGAAAGTGTCTGTTCTTCAGTCTCCTGGTTCAGAACCGGAGCTGAATTTGCTCAATGATGAGCTACATTCCCCTTGTGGGTTCATTTGTTTTCTCGCTTTGTTCTTCCGTTCTGTTTTAGAAACTCGTTTCCAAGCTGCGAGTCAGCGGAGCAAGCTGTGAAGCTCAGCGGTTTACAGAGGTGGATTCCTCTAATCAGGTAAAGCTGTAAGTCCCCAGCGGTTTGCAGAGGAGGATTCCTCTGGATGGCATAAGTTGTAATGCCCAGCTGTCTGTAGGGTTGTGAGCCCAAAGCTGTGGATCAGCGAAGCTGTGTATCTGTAGTGGAAGCCACATTCCGGATTGGAGTGTGGGGTGGACGTAGATCTCGAGTTTGAGATCTAACCACCTTAAAATCCCTTGACCTTTGTGCGATTGCTGTGCAAACTGTGTGCATCCAGTTCATTTCTTTGATCGGTAGTAAATGAATATGTAGGACCGTCTCTATATATATCTGCTGGGTTGGCGTTCTTCCACAGTATTGTTATTCAGTCTGTCGTCTGACAGCAGCTTGATTTAATTCCGCATTCGGAGCTGTTGTTGTTAGTTTTATTGGGTGACTGATCTATTCACCACCCTCTAGATCATATATAGCATCCCATCAAGCCTGACAAGCTCGGTCTCATCCGTCGCAAAGAACCACTGGAACTGAGCGTAGAGGGCCCCCATCTCATTCCGCTCCTTCCGAGCAGTCCGCAGCTCCTGCGCGACACCAAGGAAATGGTGCCTCCACAAGCCAAGCGTCCTGGCAAAAGAATAAATCCCTTTCATCGACAAGTCCGTCAGCTCCGCTTCGACTTCGGGCCCAAACTCTCCTGCACGGTCGTGCCGCCCCACGTTCCCAGTCAGAAGGGTAAATGCTTCAGCCCTTCCTCTAAACCCCTGAGTGACCTCCTTAGGCGGCCGGGACTGGATGCTCGAACTGACCCTGGGTGACCGTGGGCGAGCAGCTTCGTCCACAACGGGCTCCTTGCCCTTTTTGGATGCTCCCCCCTCCGGAACGGGCGCGGGGGGAACGGCTGTGGGCTCTAACGGCGCTGGCAACAACACCTGGGATGACGGTGGTTGTTGAGAAGGCACCACAGGCTGTGGCGAGGAACGATTTCGGTCAGTGGCCGGTTCTCTCTTTCTCTTTCCCTGACGACGCCGGTTGTCCAGCGCCATCAGCTCCCCCAGATTAACCTGGGCGCGCCCACCGCTGGACATGTCAGACTCTACCTTAGCAGCACTACCAATTTCCTTGGAGATGCCTCTCCGAGCACTTGACCCGCCGCTGAACGAGGGACGTACAGAAGAGCCTTCGACCAGAAGAGCGGCAGGGAGCGTATTCGGCAGACGCCCCGGCACGAGGGCAATGGCTGCCTGGGGTGCAACAATGGTCACATGATCCTCCCCCGCTTCTATATGGTTGGTGGGAGCAGGAGCGCACCGCGGTAGTTCCACTGTTTCGTACCGCAGCTCAAACGACTCCCGCACCCCTGCAGGACCCAAAGGTGTTAGAGCGAGCGAGTAAACGACAAGGCCTAATCGGTGAAACAGCGAAAGCAGTACCAGGAGGTAGTTGGGGGCGCAACCCTAGCTCCCGTAGCACCGCGGGAGTTAGCACGACATTGGCATTGGGAAGGGGATACCGAAGGAGGGACGCAATTGCTCTCTCCTCCTGAGCGTTGGCAGTAGGATGTCTATCCTCCCAAATTGGGGGAGACCCCGAGCAAAGCGCCAATCTCTCGGATGACCACTGCCCCTGACCTTGGTGATAAAAATGAAGCGTTCGGTCCAATGTTTGATGTTCGACACCGCCGATGTAACCTGGACCAAGGCCCGACCTGGCCGAGCTTTGAAGTAGTAGGAAGAAGGATCGGAGGGACATGCTTGACAACTGTAAAACTGTCGGAAGAGCTAGTAGGTAGGGTCGACCGAAGCTCGACGATAGACATAAACAAAACCACACAAGACGTGCCATGAGTTAGGAGACAGGTTTCCCGGAGACACCCCATAGTGCTTCAGGATTGACTCAAAGAAAGCAAAGACTGGGAGGCGAAAGCCTGCCCTGAACGACTCGACCAGAACCATGAGTCCACTGGGTGGTCGACCCTAGAGACCGCCATCAGCAGAGGGGAAGATGATATCGAACTCTGCAGGAATTTGAAAAGCATGCCGGAGTCCGTGGACCACTCGGTACGACACCAACGAGGGCGAACGAGGGTGACCTAGACCGGCACCCGAGGTGCTCGGGACTCCCTATCGCCCAACTCTCGCCTCCCTGGTAGAGGCTCCGGACTCTGCAGTATGCCCTCTTCTACGGGAAGGCATAATACTAAGAAGCAAGAAAAAGACCCTCACTAGGCAAACGAAGGGTAAGAAGATGACGAGCGTGGCGAACCGGGATCAAAAGAACATCCCAAGGCAGTCCTTATAACCGCCAGGAGCGAACGGTCAATTCGTGGCCCAAGAGCAGGTGAAAAGGCGCTCGTCGCTGTCCCTACACGATCGCCGAGCCCAGACGCCCGTTCAAAGCCCACGCTCCCAGACAAACGGGACGCGCTCCATGAATACAAAGAGTGGCGCCTACCACCGCCAGGGGCGCCTTGCGCGCCAAGCATGCGACTAGGACCACCGGTCCCAAAGGTACGAGGAGGTCACCCTCATAGTCACCCTCTCATGTTCAACTCTCAGCTCCCGGAGCAATGCTCGACAACTGAGAGTAGGGGGGCTAGTGAGGAGGGCGGATACGGCTCAGCCCATAACCGACCCATCGCCAACCTGCCCAGGTCAACCTACGAATGACCAACGTGCCCAAAAGCGCCCGACAGCCGCATCCCATAAGGGAGCGGCCCAATTCGCCTTGACATCGGATTCTATCACGCGTGAAAGGCTACGGTCCAAGCGCTATGGTCACCGGAAGACCCTCCGACGACTAACCGTTACCCCCCCACGACGTCGGCCCCAACCCCATAATGGGTCAGCACGCCCAACGAGTGCCGTAAAGCTCGCCCAGAGACTTGCCAAAGTCGGGGTGATCGCCCCTCAACGGGAAACTCCTGCCACAATCGTGGGAGACGTTACTCCACTACATACGCCCACCCCATTTTCCAAAATTTTAATTTTTTTGTGTTTTTATGTGCATGCATGTGTGAATGGGGGGTAGAAAATGGGTCTATGAACCCATTAGGATCTATTGTAGGCCTTTTGGCCAAAGTGGGAAAGCCACGGAATGCGAGGGAAAAACGCCCTCTAGCAAAGAATGTGACGGTCCTTCCAGGGACAGTCACAAGCCTAACGCGCCACCCTTGATGTGTTAGAGACAAGTAACGCCCCACCCCAGGGCCGTTATAACCACCAGAGGCCAGAACTTATTTTTTATGTTTTCAATTATTCAGTTTTTGTTTTATTTTTCATTTTAAATGCTTATGCAATGATTTTATGATGCAATTGACTAACTTATGCTCTAAATGAATGCAGCGAAAGAGACGGACGAGGATCTCTTGGCTTCAGATCCGGGCGGTGTACCAGGCACTGCCCGATTACCAGAGAGAGAGGTTAGCCGGCATGGGGTTCGCCGAGGTGCTGAGCATCGAGGTGATCCGGATGGACACGCCACTGCTATACGCTTTACACGAGCGATGGGATCTAGTCAGCAGGGTGTTCATCTTCCCGTGGGGTCACATGATCCCGACGTTGGAAGACATGGCGAGGATTACCGGACTACGGGTGCACGGAGCCGCAGCGACATGATGGACTTACCGAGACTACCGAGAGATGGCCCAGGAGCTGCTGGGGCTAGATTTGATCAGACCGGGGCAGACGTCATCCCAGGTCTCGAGATCAGTACTGCAGGAGAGCCTAGGACTATGGGGAGTAGCGATAGCCGTGGGAGAGCTACCAGAGGAGCATCTGGGCAGAGTGATTGACCAGGTGCGCCCACGAGTGGCGGCAGAGGCTGGACCAGAGGGAGATCCAGTCCTGAGGCGCTTCCTGATGCTACTGATCGGGAAGCTCCTATTCGCGACTCGGGCAAATGTCATCAGTTGCAGGCTGCTGTCGATGATCAGAGATTTGGGCAGAGTTGGAAAATACGCTTGGGGAGCGGCAGTCTTAGCCTTCCTGTTCGAGTCCCTCAGCACGACGGACCGACAGACAATGCTGGGCGGCTTCTCGCCTTTCCTACATGTAAATGTGATATAAATGCTTTCTATATGATTATGATTATGCTGTGATTATGCAATTGACTGACTTGACTTCTAAATGCAGATCTGGAGTTACATGTACCTCCCAGGCATCGGGAGAGGCACGCTACTCCACGCCGACCGCATCCCGATCGCCAGACGATGGGTGGTCGCGAGGGACCCAGGGTCGATCATCAGATTCACCCGGGCGATCCAAGATGACTTGGATTTTTTCCCGCATACGACAGTAAGCCCAAAACTTCAAAATGCTTTATAAATGCTTTATATGCTTCTAAATGTTGATTTGATGAATGGACTAATATGCTTTCAGGTGAGATGGACCCCGTACAGAGGTGAGAGTTACGAGGGTCAGCCATGGGTGGAGGCAGCCCTTTCGTATCGGGGACGAGACATATGGTTGCACTGCATCCATATCATCGAGCCACTCCACTACTGGTTGATTCTGAGGACTCAGGGACTACACCAGCCCGAGGTGACCTTTCCACGCCGTAGTGACGAGTGCCCGGGCAAGTCAGCGAAGGGAATTAGCGGCGACATAGATTGGTGCGCCCGGAAGGCGAAGTTCGTCCACGATTGGAACAAGCGGGGCAGAGCAGTGAAGGAGCGGGATGAGAGCGATGAGGCGTACTTGAAAGCCTTCGCTCGACTGTACGGGGACCGGGTGTACCGAGGTACCCGACAACCGGTATGCAACTTCTAAACCCTAAACTCTTTCTATATGACACAATGCTATATACTATATGCAATGACTCATGCTTCTAAATGCACCTAGACCCCGAGGGAGGGATAGCCGAGCTCGAGGGGCTACTACATGCCACCGTCCAGCAACGGGACGAGTACCAGACCGCCTTGGAGCTTCTGGTAAAATTCCCAGACTTAAAATGATTATGATGATGATTATAATAACTGACTATGACTTCTAAATGCAGCAGGCCGAGGGAGCCCAAAGTGCCGAACCGGATGCCCCATCGTCTTCCTCACAGCCTGCCGGGGACAGAGCTGAGCGGGATGCCGAGTTCGCCTGAGCGGTTGCCCGGGCCGAGGAGGCGGAGGCCACCCTCGCGGAGCGGGTAGGATGCTAAATGCTTTGACTTAAATGCTTTTGTTTATGCGAATTAAAATGCTTATGCAACTAACTATATGAAATGCAATCTATAGGTGAGAGAGCTAGCCACAGCAGCGGTTGAGGTGAAATCTACTCGGACGGAGGCAGAGCGACTCCGGGAAGAGCTGACTCGGTCACAAGTCGAGGTGGAGCGACTCCGGATTGGGACCGCAGACTTGGATCGCTACCGGACCGAGGCCCGGGACACGCGGCGTCAGATCTTCGAGCTGAAGATAGAGCTACGGACGATGGAGTGCGCAGTCAGGATGATGGGCCGGGGACCGGAGCGGAGTGCCTCCGAGAGTGGGGCACGGAGGAGCATTGCCCTGAGCGGCTTGATAGGGGACTTCCTCACTAGCTCCTCTGGCCAGCGGAGGAATGAGAGGGTAGAGAGACGACAGCACGAGGAGAGCGCCTCCATAGCGCCACCCGCGCGGAGACCCGAGGGCGGAGATGATGATGACGGCCCGGCGGATAAGCCGGCCGAGTGATGCACTTTTTTTTTTGTTATTACTTGTACATAACTTATGATGAAAATGGAATGAGAATTTCTTTTTGGTCTTTTGTTTGTTCTTGTGAATGAATGGATGTGTGTATGTGATGAATGCAGGAACAAATGTGTGAATATGTGATTGGTAATGTAGGAAATGCATGTGGACATGTATGGATGAAATGTGTGGATGAAATGATGGACAGGAGGAATAGAATGGACAGCGTGTAAGACCGCCAGGTCTAAAACAGAGGCAAAAAGGAATAGCACAATCTCAACAGCAGATAAAGTAAAGGTCGAGGTCCAGACCGTCAGGATCAAGTAACGCATCAGATGGAGGCCGTCAGAGAGGACAAAGCCCAAATTTGCAGAACTGAGCAGCAGGAAGAGTAACGGCCCAGAGCTGGTGCGTCATATATAAGTAACGGCCAAATTCTAGACCGTTAGAGATGACAGAGCAGGATTGAACCATGAACGCACTGACTATACTCATGAGTGTATAGACCTTGCCAAATTGATGTATAGACTTCGAGTGCAGACGACCAAACGAGGTATAGACTTCTTTTTAGCAAAGGGTGCTCAGACTTGAAGAACATATAGACTTCAGACGAGGAATGTACAGACTTGGGGTTGTGCACACCTGGGCAATGTATGGACTTGGATCAAGAATGTACAGACTTGGAGAAGGTATGGACTTTGGGTCAAGAATGTACAGACTTGGAGAAGGTATGGACTTTGGGTCAAGAATGTACAGACTTGAAGAATGTATGGACTTTGGGTCAAGAATGTACAGACTTGGAGAATGTATGGACTTTGGATCAAGAATGTACAGACTTGAGCGACGTGTGGACTTGTACAATGTATGGACTTGGGTCAAGAATGTACAGACTTCAAAAATGCTGTACAGACTTCAAAAATGATGTACAGTCTTCAACATGCTGTATAGACTTCAACAATGATGTGTAGACTTCAACATGAAGAATGAATGTGCAGACTTCAAAATGCTGTACAGGCTTCAAAATGATGTATAGACTTGGGTATGCATGGGATGTGTAGGAAATGTGACGGTTCAAGCGCAGTGCGTCAGAGATAGATAACGGTCATGAGCAAGACCGTTGAGAATGATTGACCAAGAAGAAGCCAAAACTGATCAGCAGAGAATGTAACAGCTTAGAGAGAACGCGTCATAAGAATATAACGGTCTGATGCTAGACCGTTAAGCTTGACAGAACAAGGTTGGACCAAATTAAACCCACAAGAAATGTGACGGCCCAGAGCTGGCGCGTCAGAGGAAAGTGACGGTCCGACGATAGACCGTTAGAGAATGAATTGTACTCCGAGACGGATTGAGCCGCAAGGGGCAAAATCCGAGATAAGAAGCCTCTAATCCGTGCTAGACTTCTCCCAAACTTAAGATAAAGCCTTCCAATCCGAATCTTATCTCTTTAAAGCCAAAATCAAGACTTTTAAAACTTGGAAACTTTGCCAAAATCGTATCTTTCTGAATTCTCTGCTAGAAGGGCTGAAAAACCTCTCCTAAAGGGCAGGGAACAAGATGAAGAGAAGCTTCGAGGTGATGGCTATGGAGGAGAAGATCTATACCGGACCCAAAGCTGCAAGAAAAGAGTATGGAGAGCTACAAAGGCTGACCTCATTCCCCAAGCACCTAAGCTCCAATGTTCAAAGAGTGGTAAGGTTCCATGACCTAACCAAGTTCAAAAATTTCCTGCACTTTATCTCTTTCTCATGATCTTCTTCTTTTCTTCTTCTCCTCAAGCCTCTTCCTGGTCCAAGATGCTATTCTAATCTGAAGTGGGTGGCTCCCATGGTAAAGGCACTCCCTTTAGAGGTTACATCAATTCTTAAAGCATGGCACCTTCAACCTCTCTTGGTTTTAGGAAAGAATTTCCAGAAATTGGCACTAGATTGGCCTAGTATTTCAGCCCTCATAGAATTGTGGCATCCACAAACACATACCTTCATCTTCCCTTCCTTCGAAGCAACAGTCCTATTAGAGGAGGTAGAAACCTACCTAGCCCTTCCTAAGACTAAGGTGGGGGATGAAGACCTAGTTTGCTACACGGTTGAGCCTATTGACCCATCCTTGATCTTGAGTGATTTCATCCATAATCCAAAGGACGTGAGGACCATGATCAGCCCACACCACATTCACTTGATACCCTTGGCACAATGCATAGTCTCTCATTGCAAGAACAAGTGGGAGACACATGAAGCCATAGCCAAGGCGGTGGCGGTTTGCTTATGCGGAGTCTTCCTTTTCACCACTACCGACCACCTCTTAGATGCCCAAAATCTCAGCATTATTAGTGGGTTGTGGCGGGGAATGTCCATCTCTCAAGCGATCCTTTCATACCTCTATGAAGGACTAAGCTCGGCTTGCCTAGGAGGACCTTTGCTCGGCTCCATGATACTCCTTGAGTGTTGGATGTGAGTGAGAATCAAATTCTAGCCAAAGGAGGATATTACTTCTTCTAGCCGTATCTTCGGGAGCCACCCTCTCTTCTTCAGTGGAGGGGTATTCGGATTTTCTTCACAGGTTGAATGCAAGATGGCAGATAAGAAAACTCGAGATGAATGGCGCCTCTTCTTCAATACTTTACCAATGGAGAAATTCATCATGCGACCAAGAATCCTTCGAAGCACTCTTCTTAGAATACCATGGCGTCAAGGCCTGGACCTCCAGTTAGTGGGAAATACTACCTTGGCGATCTACAACCCACACCGGTGCCATCTTCAGATCGGACTACCTCGGATTGAAGCTCCTGTACTATCACACTACCCTCCCCTTCTACCTAGGAAGATGGGGATCGAGGAAGATGAAAGAATAGTCCGGAATGCGCTGACCATGTGGGAGATCAACAAGGTGCGCCCGTGGCAAGAGGTAGTGGAAGAGAACGACGAAGCGCGCCGTGGCTACCTCAAAGAGTTGAGGAAGATCCGCCCTCTTTCGGATAAGAAATTGAATGTAGCTTGATTTTTGCTTTTATGAAAGATGTATTTGACAATCAGAGTTGGCATCTTATTAATCTTTTGTTTCATTAAGTTTAATTGAATGAGATGGGATTGCCTTAATTGAATGAGTACGAGTTATGGCTTGACTTGGCTTAGAACGGCTTGGAAAATAGAGCCTCTGGAGAGTGTAACGGATCTGAGAAGGGCCATTAGAAGGATATAACGGGTAGGAGATAGGCCGTCGGGGTGAAAGACCTGAGGGTTCGGGTTTCTGGAGGAAGCAACGGTCCAACGATAGACCGTTAGGAAGAATAACGGTCGCGCCCCAAGCCGTTAGAGAGAGAGAGCTACTGAGAGAATCAAAGCAAAGGCCTGAAGAGATGTAATGGTCTAGCATGGACCGTTAGATGAGTTTGACGGCCTGTACTTGGCGCGTCACAGTCTTGAACCTGCATAGTTGTGAGATTTGAGCTTTGGTCTTGATCCTGCATTCTGCACACACTTAAACATGGAACAAGTTAGATCTGTTCTTAGACTCAACCCCTTGCCTTGAAGCAAGTTAGATAACGACTGTTTCTTGATATTTGGTCAAGGGGTGAAGCCTTATTAAATAGGCGGGAAGCATAATAGAAATAATGCGATGCATGCGATGCATATGATGGTATTTTTTTGGATTTTGGAAAATATATTTGATTTTTTGTGAAATTTTGGAAAATAGTTGATGTTTTTGGGTTTTGAAATATGTGAATTTTTTTGTTTGATTTTGGGATTTTTGATGTTTTTGGTGTTTTAAATATGTGTTGTTTTTGGATTTTGAAATATATGATGCTTTTGGATTTTGAAATATATGTTATTTTTTTGGATTTTGAATTATATGTTGTTTTTGGATTTTGAAAATATATGTTATTTTTGGATTTTGAAAATCAGTGCTTTCCCCTAGCAACGTGAGCCCTCCGTATCATATTGAGAGTCCCGAGGTTGGCGTGCAATGAGGTGACAAACCCTGACCAAGGCCCAGATTTTCATGACGGTGTTTCTACCAGGGCCATACCTGGGGTACTAGTCTCAATCCTGAAAAGGAAACTAGAATGCGGGGGTAAGCTTAGGCCATATCTAGAAGCTCTTAGGACTTGGGTTCCTCTCCAGACAAGCCACTAGAAATTTGGTCTGTTGCGCCGGGGCTTTATGTTCGTCATCGAACCTTAGTCCACTCTAGGCATGCGTACGACCGGGCTCATTCGTCCCGCGGGGAACTGTACTGCCACTCTTGTCATACCTAGATTATTTTTCTTGCCTTTCTGGAGCTTTGGAATCATAATTCAATAGACTTCTGAGATGATGCTTTTTGATTTTTGTCATAGAGATTACTCTTTTTCTTTCTTTTTCTTTCTTTTTCTTGTGGCGTCAGGTCATAACGGACTACCCCTATTTGAGACCTCCTCTTGTCAGGGTGCCTAGATTGGTCATCGCCTCCTTATTCACCTCTTGCCCCTGGATTCAGCCGAAGGAAGAAATGAACAGGGACTTCGACTTTCCCCCGAAGCATGGCCAAGGAGAAACGGTGCCTTTTAAAGCGGAAAACCTGACCAGGGATGTCGTGTAGTGTGTGATTGCCTCACTCGGGACTCTTTATCGTAAAAGGGAGGAACATCTTATTGCCGGGGTGGCACGGATTTAGACTCTAAGGAAAGAAACGCTTAAGATACAACCCATTCCAAGCGTGAGAGAGCTTCTCACCTTCTGCGTTTACTAAGCGATAAGCATTCCCTGGATAAGCCTCTTTTACAACAAACGGCCCTTCCCAGTTAGGTTGTAATTTGGACCTAGGACCTGCAGACCGAATGAATTTGCGTTTCAAAACCATATCACCTTTTTGAAATTTTCGTTCAATTACCTTCTTTTGAAAATAACGCGAAACTCTCTTTTGATAAGCGGATACGTGATCAGTCGCGTTCATCCTCTTCTCATCTAAGAGTTCCAACTGGACGAGCAACGCCTCTCGACGTTCATCGAGATTAAGTTCCTTATCTAGCTGCACTCTAAGGGAAGGGATTAAGATCTCATATGGGAGCACCGCCTCCATCCCATAGGTAAGAGCATAGGGAGCTTGTCCTGTAGGAGTACGGATGGAGGTGCGGTAAGCCTACAGAGCTTCCACTAATCGTTCTGGCCAATCCGAGAACTTATGAGATTCGCATGTTTTCTTGATGATTTTAAGAAGGGTTTTATTAGTGGCCTCTGCTTGATCGTTGCCTTAAGGATAATATGGAGATGAATGATGCAATGCAATATTGAACTTCTTACATAGGTCCTTGAGTTCCTGAGAGACGAACTGGGGTCCGTTGTCGGTGATGATGCTGCTTGGCACTTCGAACCGTGAGATGACATTCTTCATGATAAAGTGGCACACCGTTGAAGCTTTAATCTCTGCGTACGCCTCCGCTTCGGCCGATTTGGTGAAGTACTCAGTGTCGGTAAGGATAAAGGATTTCTGCTTGATCTGAGAATTAGGATCACCGAGGGGGCCGACAATGTCGAAAGCCCACATAGAGAATGGCCAAGGAGCAGAAAGAGGATGGAGAGACGAAGCTGGAGCATGGATTTTATCAGCATGGAGTTGGCATTTAAGACACCTCCGGACATAGAGGGAGCAATCTTCCTCTAGAGTGGGCCAATAGTAGCCCTGCCTAAGGATTTTCTTCGCTAGAGCCTGGCCATTGACATGACCTCCACACTCACTAGAATGGGCTGCTTCAGCCACCTTCCAAGCTTCATTATCATCCAAGCATCTCATGAGCATTCCATTAGTAGCGCGCCTGTATAGTTCTCCTGCAACAATGGCGTACCTTGAGGCGGCTCTTCTTATTGACTTACGTTGCTCGGCGTTTGCCCCTTCTGGGAATGACCCTTCTTTGCAAAACAACTCGATTTCGTGATACCAAGGCAATTCTTCATCGTCCAGAATCTCTTCTAGCTCCATTAGAGATACTTCCTTGAGATCTTCCTTCTCAGTCCTCGCCTCTACAGCTTTCCTAAGGTTGATGTACCAAGGATCCTGAAGAGAGGGTGCGTCCAATCTCTGAACAACGATAGTCTCAGTGCTCCGACTGAGAGGAAAAGATAGAGAGTTAGCAAGTGATGCTAGAGCATCAGCTAGAATGTTCTGAGAACAGGGGGTATGGATATAAATCAGCTTACGGAATTGCCTAGCAAGGAGCGTGGCCAGATCTTGATATGGCTTGAGTTTGGGGTCACGAGTGCGGTAAGTGGACAGAACTTGCCGCAGGATGAGCTGAGAGTCTCCTATGATATTTAAATAGCGCGCGCCTAGGAGATTGGCATGCTTCAATCCAGCCAGGAGAGTTTCATACTCAACGATGTTGTTGGTAGCAGGAAATCGAAGTTGATAAGCAAAGGGAATAGTCACTCCCTCTGGAGTGAGCAGAACAGTGCCGATCCCTCGGCCTTGAGAATTGAGTGCACCATCGAAGTGCAGAGACCAAAAGGGATTATGAGAGACAGCAGAGAGATGCTCATCAGGGAAATCGTCTTGAATAGAATCGGTGTGAGGAATAGGAAGATGGGCAAGATGCTCAGCGATGACGTACCCTTTGACCGCCTTCTGAACGATAAAAGTGATATCGAATTGGGAGAGGAAGCTCTGCCAGGGAGCTAACCTACTAGAAAGGACATGTTTTTCTAAGAGATAGCGAATCGGGTCCATTCTAGAGATCAACCTAACTAGGTGGGCAAGGGAGTAATGTTTAAGCTTCTGAGCTACCCATACTAAGGCGGCACAAGTCTTCTCCATAGCGGTGTATCTAGACTCAGCTGGGTTAAACAACCGAGAGAGATAATAAGCAGCCCACTCTTTCCCTTCATCGTCTACCTGTGCTAAGACCGCCCCTAGGGAGTCCTCAATAACCGAGATGTATAGGATTAGGGGTTTCCCAGGGATAGGAGGTTGCAAAACCGGGGGGTTGGATAGATATTCCTTTAAGTCCTCGTAGGCCTTCTGACAGTCTTGATTCCATTCAAACTTAACCCCCGCCTTAAGCAATTCATAAAACGGACGGCACCTTTGAGAATGTTGGGATATGAATCTTCTGATGAATTACAATCGACCAATCAATCCTCGAAGTTCCGTGATGTTCTTCGGCAGAGGCATGTCCATGACGGCCTGCGCTTTGTTAGGATCAATCTGTATCCCCCTTTTGCTCACTATGAAACATAGCAGCTTCCCTGAAGAGACTCCGAATACACACTTCTTCGGATTCATCTTAAGTTTGTACTCCCTGGCTCTTTGCAGCACCTTAGCCAAAATAGAGGGGTGTTCTTCTTTAGTCCTTGAATTCACCAGAATGTCATCCACGTAGGCTTCCATATAGATATGCATCATGTCGTGGAAGATGGCCATCATCACCCTTTGATAGGTGGCACCCGCATTCTTCAGACCGAACGGCATAACCACATAACAATACGTACCCCAGGGCGTGGTGAAGGAGGTTTTCTCTTGATCTTCCAGAGCGAGACGTATCTGATTGATGTGACACAACCAAGGACTTAAACAAACAAGCACAATCGCAATCAAACGGACCGATGTCGGTGACCGCTCACCCGATGCTCACCAAGACCCGGGGTAACTTGGCAATGCCAAGTGGAGGTTGTGTGGGCTGGGCCCTTGCTGGTAGACGGCCAGCAAGGCCTAAGTTGATTCCCAAGGGTAATGGCAGCCCAATTCAAGGGAGCCGATGTAGTGCCGAGGGCACGGGTTCCACTCTTTTCCCACGATGATCACTTATAGCAAAGTAGCTTAAGGATCGGGCTCTCATTCACGGCCAGCGGAGTTTATGAACTAATATTGAAAGAACAAGCACAAATTAGAGCAAAGTTTGGAGCACTTACTCGACCGGTTTGAAGAAACCGGTCCCGCTCGGAGACGAGGGCGAGCGGGGAGGCGGGTGGATCCCCACACGCCGCGTCGGGATAGCTTGACCTGCCCAAATGATTACAATACTACACCTCTCGTAGGAGGGGGATCATGGGGTGGGGGTTAAGTGATATTACAACTAAAACTACCTCCACATAGGGAGGGGCCTTCAGCCGGCCAAGCGGGGAGGGGAACTTGAGAGAGGAACACCGAAGATGGGAGGTCGCCGGTTCTGTCCACGTTCTGTGGGTGCTGATAGATGATCGAAGAAATGGTTGCTGCAACTGATGCCGAATTTTGTTGGGGATGAAACCACCTGGAAAATCTTCATAGGAGGCCAGGGAAGTCGTCCAAATTTTTTTGATTTCTTCTGGGGCCGACGCTGGTCTGGGTGGAGGCCCGAGCAGGGAGGCAGATTCTTGGACTGGCAGCTTCTGGCTGCCAACAGCAAGTTGCAGAGGATGCCCCGTCAGCTGCCGAACTCAGAATCAAGCACCGCTGGAGTTTTTGGAATAGTGGACAAGTCCTATTCGCAGAAAAATTGACGGGGAAGCCAAACAATGCCGGAGAAGACCAGGGTACTCTGAACACTAATGATAGGTCGGTGCAGGCTGTGGGAAGCTGAACCGCGTACCCGAGGGAGAAAAATGATAACTATGGCCCACGGACGTCGATAGAAGTTCCACTTCTTGATTCTGAAAGTAGACAGGAAAAGGAACAACTTTACATAAGAACTTGTGGACTGAATCTTCCAAGGTTCGTCGTGGCAGAGCTTCTACTATGGCTCAGGTGCTCAGCAGGGGTAGCTCTGTATAGTTGTAGGAGAACGGATCTCCCGGTCAGCTCGAGGCTCGGAAGGGGACGAGACCACCGCCATTGTGAAGAAGACAGGTAGACGCTTCCGTGGATACCTCTTGGGCCTTCATATTCTCTAGGATGTGGTCGGAGTCACCTCTGCAAACTGCTACTCTTCTACTGCCAGTGAACTGAAAACTGGAGGTTGAAGATGGTGGGGGGAAATGGGGTATATGGGAGGGGAAATGGAGGTGGATGAGTGTGCGGAGAACCCTGGCTATGAGGGGGTCTAGGAAGGGGTGTTCCAAGATGTGGGAGGGGAAGAATAGGGTCTGGAAGGGGGTCTAACAGGTGGTGGGAGGAGGAGCTACGAATTTGGGCTTGGAGGGAGAAGGAGGAAGGTGGGGGGCACAAGTGGGTGGAGGGCATGTGAGTTTGAATTTCCTTTAATGTGGGGTGGTCAATGGTGGTCTTGGGGATGGGAAGAGGTGCCTTGGGAAGGTGGAGGGCTGCTTTGGGTAGTGGGAAGGGTGCTTGGGGAAGTGGGTGGGGTAGTTGAGGGTTGGGAGGTGGAGCTAAGATTGGTGGAAGCTCTCTTGGGACTAGGGGGTGGAGTAATGGGATGTGTGGGGAAGGGGAGTGGTCTTTAATGGGGGTAGGTGGGAGAGTGGTGGTTGGGAAGGGAGGAGAGAGAAAATTTTCAAAATTAGGTGTGGAGGAGAGAGAAAGGGGAGTGAAAAAGAGAGATTAAGAGAGGGATGGGTGGGGAATCTCTCCCCTAGGGTCTCTCACCCAAAAAATGGAATCTCTCCACTAGATAAGAAGTGTAAACTCTCAAAATGACAAGTTTTTCATTCATTGATTCATTAGTTCAAATGGAGGAAATGAGGTCCTATATATAGGCAACCCACATTTCTACAAAAGACCTTGACTCTAAACACAATGACAAATAACCAAGGGAAGGGGGGTGCCCTTGGGCCAAGCCCAATGAATTGGGCCCATAAACTAATCTATCAACATAATGACACTTAACCTAGGTAAATGACTCATTAACCTAGGTAGAAGACTCAAATAAAAGGAAAATTACATAATTATGACTCAAAGAAAATATGAAAGTTACATGAATTGACTTAGAAAAATGTGACGGATGTAATGGAACCATGCTGGCGGGCAACCGGGGCTTTGAAAATATATGGGGCGAGAGATTCTGATGCGGGACGGAACTGACAAATGGACTAAACCTATGATGAAGACCAAGTGCGGCCAGCACTCACACGTGACAAGGCAAGCCGAGAGATCGACCTCCGTACTATTCCTCCGAAGAGAGGCGTCTCTCAACAAGAAACCCAAGTCCATGGTCGTCCCTATGAGGGAAGCGAGTGGATCAAAGCGGCAAAGGAGCCGACGCGCAACTATAGGAGTCTAGTCCGAGCTCGGTGCTCGACTAGGGCCACGGAATGGGATACTCTCACTCACGATCTCGCGGTGTTGAATACTAGCTAGGATCCCTACACTCTCACGCGGCATACAAGATCACATACTAGTAAAGCAAAATGCCAAGGGGGGGGGAGCGTCGCACGTACCTCCACGCCTAGGCGTGGGGAAGGAACCCCGGCCGAGACCGACAACCCCGATACACACAATGAAAGAATAGGTACAAGCCAGCAATGGTGCCCACTCCTCGCAGGGAGATAACAGGCTACAACAATTCCATTCGGGGCGGCCGATACACGGGCTGACGGGCGGCACTCGGTGAAGGGTTGGCCACGAGGAGGGTCCGGATGACAATCGGCAGGATCGCAGCAACGCGCGACTCGGCGGTAAACGTTCCCACGAATGGATCCGGAGTCCGATTGGGGCGCCGTCAGTGAGGGCGCGTAGTTAGGTCGCAGGAGGAAGCCTCGGCCAAAAGGCGTGCTCAGAATCCGTCCGTGGAAGCCGTGGCCTCACCTGAAAGTGGGGACAAGGAATCTGCTCCCAGAACTGCGCTGTCGAGCGGGGAAAATGGTAACTCGCTGCTCCGGTAGGCGAACGAGGCCCCGCTTGTGGGAGGACGTCGGGGACGCAGAGCAGCAGGTCCGGAGCAAAGAGCTCGATCAGATCTGGTTGTGGTTGGACGCTGTGAACTTTGGAAATCGCCGGTTGTCCTGGCACCGGGTGGACTGGGCAGACCCGCGCGACCTCACGGGAACGGACGCCACGAACAGCTCGGACGTCGGAACGAGACGAGGTTGGCGGCGTTGGAAAGAGGACGACGAGAGGTACAAACCCTGAAGAAATCAGCTCCAAACTCGGAGTTGTCCGTCCTGTGGGATTTTCGCAAGAAGGAGGGTGGATCTGGGCGCGCAGAGAGGGAGGCTCCTGCGCTAGCTCACGAGAAAACTCGCCACGGGTGGTGCCGACCTCGGATCGAGGCGAAACCAAAGCCCACGCGCTGCCGACTCGTAGAAGTATCCACAAAAAAAAGGAGGGGCTTGGATTCGATCCGCACTGGATGGGGACGCCCGCTGCAACTTGGGGCCGAATCTGGAACACGCGAACTCGAACCGGAGATGAAGTAGAAGGGAGGAAGAACCTCGGCGTCGCACCGAGGGGATGGGGAGTCGCACCCCGGGGTTGCTCCCGTCGCAGGAGCAGAGGAGGAAGAGAGGGTCGCCCTCTCCAAGGGGTGGCTGCGCAAATGGCTGCTCAATCAAAATATTTCATTCATTAATTCCAAAGAAAATACATGAGATGTTTTATATGGGGAGGGGGAATGCTAGGGTTGAAACCCTAGCCAAGAGGGAGGGGAGGGGGGTGCGCACATGGCATGGGGGAAAGGGGGGGGGTGCGCACCACTCCTTGATTGTAGGAGTGGATTGGGGGATGGGGGCGGCCAAAGGAGGGAAGGGGATTGGATGGGGAAGGGAAAGGGGGGGAGGGCCGCACCCCTCTTCCTATAATCTAGGAGAGGGGCGGCTGCCACCTTCCAAGAGGAGGGAAAGAGGTGGGGGCGCCCAAAACCCTAACCCTAGGTGGGCCAAGCCTTGGGTTAGGCAGCCATGCCAAATGGGCCAAGGCTTGAACCAAGAAAGTGGCCCAATAGCCCTATCTCCTACCTAATAAGCATAAAAAGACCCAACTAAAGCCTAATTGGCCCCAATTGGCCTACAAAGGTCCACACAACTAATAAAAGTGTCCACGCAGGGACTAAACCAAGACCCAACATGGCCTAAAGCATGAAATAAATGGGGATAACTTTGCTAGTCTGCTAAATGATCGCCGAGCCAAAGGGATGCCGACGTGCTCCGTGTGCTCCGTCGAGTGAAACGGCGCGTGTCCTCACCAATTCTCCCCGGGTGGGAAGAACTCGACCCCGTCGAGTAAGGGTCACGGTCGCTCAAGTAACGCTCCAGCAGGTCCGGGTCGATCAGCTCCAGCTCTCCACGTGTGATCCAGGTGTCGTCTGTCGCAGGGCGCCCTCTCCAACGCACTAGGAAGCGCTGGTAGGCTCCGCTCCTGGTCGTGGTCACCTGCTCATCCAGTATGCAATCTATATGCTCGCGTGTCTGTAATGGGGCTGGAGGAGGTGGACGCTCAGAAGGTGTAATGCTCTCAACAGGAGGGGTAGGCCCAAAAAGCTCACTGGGAATCACCGCGGGATCCCGATATGCCACCAGATCTGAAACATTGAACGTCGAACAGATCCCATAGTCGTCTGGCAGCTCAATCTCATACGCATTCGACCCAATTCGCTTCAAGACTCGAAAGGGGCTGGCACCGCGGTCCTGGAGTTTCTTCACGGCCCCCGAAGGGAACCGTTCAGGTCTAACCCTGATCATGACGTACTCTCCCACTTGGAACTCACGGGTGCGTCGATGCGCGTCAGCTAATTCCTTATAACGTGCGTTGCTGGCCTCTATATGACGACGTATATGCTCATGCAACTGCCTAATATGCTCTGCAAAGGACTCAGCTGACTCAGAGACACGGGCCTGGATGGGTGAGGGGACCAAATCTATCGGTTTCCTAGGTCTACGACCAGTAACAATCTCAAAAGGGCTCAGACCTGTAGACCTATTGACCGAGTCATTATAAGCAAACTCTGCTAAAGGCAGAACCAAGTCCCAGTCCCCGACACGATCACGCACTAGGCACCTAAGAAGATCCCCCAAACTCCTATTGACTACCTCTGTTTGACCATCGGTCTGGGGGTGGTAGGCGGTGGAGAATTTCAGCTGGGTGCCCATCATATGCCAAAGGGTTTTCCAAAAGTAACTCGTGAAACGCACATCCCTATCAGACACTATGGTACGTGGAAGCCCAAATCGGGAGACACAATGAGTGAAGAACAGACGGGCAACTCTAGAGGCGTCAGATGTCTTGGAACAGGGAATAAACAAAGCCATCTTAGAGAACCTGTCTACCACCACAAAAATGGAATCATGACGACGCGAGGTACGGGGCAGACCTAACACAAAGTCCATGCTGATGTCCTGCCATGGACTGTCCGGCACGGGGAGGGGAGTATACAGGCCAGTATTCTGCTTCCTCTGCTTGGCCATAGCGCAAATGCGGCACTGGGCCACGATCCGGGCAACATCACGCTTCAGGCTAGGCCAATAGAAGCGATGCTCAACTGCCTCGACGGTCTTATTCCGGCCGAAGTGGCCGGCTAGACCGCCAGCATGCATCTCCCAAGTAAGAAAATCGTGAACCGAGGTCCGCGGAACACATAAGCGACTCCCATGGAAAAGATAATCGTCATGCAGCATGTAATCCGAATACTCTCGGGACGGGCCTGCCTGGAGGGTGGTGTAGATCGGACCGAAGTCCGGACAATCAGCGTACAACTCCCTCATCCTATCCATCCCCACCACCTCTACACTCATGGTGGTCAAAAGGTGAGCACGGCGGCTCAAAGCATCAGCTACCCGGTTCTCCACACCGGCCTTGTGCCTCAGCACAAAAGTATACTCCTGGAGGAACTCTACCCAACGACTATGACGAGAGTTGAGTTTCTTCTGGGCATGGAGATATCGGAGTGCCTCATGATCAGAAAATAGGACGAACTCCTGGTGTAGAAGATAGTGTCTCCAATGCCGCAGAGCCTGCACAACTGCGTAGAACTCCTTGTCGTATGTAGAATAACGCAGTCGGGCATCGCCCAACTTCTCGCTAAAAAAGGCAACGGGGTGAGCCTCCTGACTCAGAACTCCTCCAATACCAACCCCAGAGGCATCGCAAGAGACCTCAAACACCTTCGTGAAATCCGGTAGACGAAGGATAGGTGCCTGGGTCATGCGCTCCTTGAGGAGCGCAAATGCAGCCGAAGCGGCCCTGGTCCACTCAAACGCCCCTTTTCGAATGCAATCAGTGATGGGGGCGGTGATGGAACTGAAACCTCGAATGAATCGGCGATAGAAGGTCGCCAGCCCGTGAAAACTACGGACATCGTGCATGGTGCGAGGTTCGGGCCACTCCACTATAGCCCTGACCTTCTCCGGGTCGGCGGAGACTCCATCACTAGATACAATGAACCCCAAGAAAGTGACCTGTGTAGTCATGAAAGCACACTTCTTCGGGTTAGCATAAAGGCTCTCTCTCCTCAGAATAAGACAGACTTACCTAAGGTGTTCTAGGTGGTCCTCCCGGGTGCGGCTATAAATGAGAATATCATCGAAATAGACAATCACGAAGACCCCAATCAATGGCCGTAGAACCTGGGTCATCAGCCGCATAAAGGTGCTGGGAGCATTGGTCAGCCCAAAGGGCATGACCAGCCACTCATAAAGACCATCCTTGGACTTAAAGGCCGTCTTCCATTCATCACCAGGCCTGACTCTCACCTGGTGATAGCCACTCTTTAAATCTATCTTGGAAAACACAGTGGCTCCCGCCATCATATCCAACATATCATCCAAGCGGGGAATGGGAAATCTGTACTTCACCGTGATCTTATTGATTGCACGGCTGTCTACACACATCCTCCAAGTACCGTCTTTCTTTGGGGCAAGTAATGCAGGGACGGCACAAGGGCTCATGCTCTCACGAATGTATCCCCTAGCCAGTAACTCCTCAATCTGACGCAGGAGCTCAGCATGATCAGCGGGGCTCATCCTAAAATGGGGTAAGTTGGGTAGAGATGACCCCGGGATCAAATCAATAGCGTGTTGTATATCCCGCATGGGGGGAAGACCCTCAGGCAAATCAGCAGGGAAAACATCAGAAAACTCCTGAAGGATAACAGCAACATCAGAAGGGAGCTCACCCTCCGCCTCACTAACCCTCTCCCGAACAACGACAGCGTAGATGGGCTCCCCTCTAATGAATTCGCGCTCCATCTCCCGGGGACTAATAAGCATCAGCCCCCTAGTCGGAGGATCAATCGGGGTGGGAGCAACAGGAGGGGGTGTCGTGGTCGGAGCCAAAGATGGGGTACTGGGCCCAGGAATATCAGTGCTGGGGGTACTAGGCCCAGTGGGACCCCGAACGGGAGGGCATGTCGGCTGGGATGGATGAAGGGTGATCCTCTGGCCTTTGTGATCGAAGGTGCATGTGTTCGACCGGCCATGGAGGGTAGCATCTCTATCGAAAAGCCAGGGTCTCCCTAAGATAATGCTGCCTACCTCCATAGGCAACACGTCACACCAAATCTCCTCCTGGTAGGCGTGGAACTGCAAAGGCACCAAACATCGCTGCCTGACTGGAATAGAGGTGGTGTCTACCCATGACACACGATAAGGGGAGGGATGGTCCACGGGGGTTAACCCCAAGCGTTTCACTGTACCCGTGGAAATGGCATTAATGCAACTCCCACTATCAATAATCACCTTACAGACCTTCCCACCCAGCCTGCAAAAGGTGTGAAAAATGGTGGTGCGACGCCAGTCATCACTCACCAAAGGCTGGGTCAAGACGCACCTGACAACACCTAGCTGAACACCATCCTGGCACTGCGTGCCCTGGACACCTGACGACTCTCCCTCTAACAACTCATCAAAGAACTCCTCGGCGAGCTCTGGGTCTGCCTCATAACTGACAGGCTCGACCTCGGGTGCGGCCTCACCTGCTGAGGTATCTCCAAAGGCCACGGTCTGCTGCCGAGAAGGGCACAGAGCAGCATAATGACCGACCCCCCCGCATCGATAACAATCTCCACGAGGCCTAGAGCCCTGCGGTGCTCCACCAATCATCGGCCCCTTTCCCTTGTCATCACGACGGGCCGGGGGTGGTGGAAGCTGAGGTCGGGTAGGAATAGTGGGCTGCTGGGGCCGAGGGGGTGCGGGAGCTGGGGCCTGGGGGCGAGGTGGATAGTCCCTCTGGGGAGGTGGAGGCCGGGGCCTAGGAGCAAAATCCGGACGAGTGGGGTCCTGTGGTCGGGCCACGGGTCCCCTCGCATACTGTCCTGTGCTAGTGCGAGAGTCCGTCCCACGAGGGTATGTGGGAGCGGGGCGCTGATCGGGCACAAACTCAAACTCAAACAGCTCCATATCACGAGCGACCTGGTACGCCTCATCTAAGGTAGCCACATGGCGGCGGAGTAACTCAATCTGGAGGTTCCGTCGCAGACCTCGACGGAAGCGGGCTATAGTCATGATGGCTTCCTCCGAGACTCCACATCGCAGGAGACAATCATCAAATTCGACGATGTATTCTGCCACAGGCCGGTTCCCCTGACTAAGGGTCTGCCACCGATCAACTAACCGGTGGCGGTAGGAACGAGGGACGTACTTCTGCCGGAGCTTCTCTTTCATATCTACCCACGTCTCAATCGGGGGTGTGCCCTGACGTCTCACTAGGCTCTCCACATTGGCCCAGTAGGTTTGGGCCCTTCCAATCAACTTCATCTTGGCATATCGGACTTTCCGATGTTCTGCCATGTTGACCCACTCAAAATAACGATCCATACTAGCAGCCCAATCACTAAAAACATCGGGGTCCAATGACCCATCAAAGGTAGGAGGGTCCACCCGCACGGATCTAAGGAGACGCTCATCTTCCTCATCCCTATAATACCGATGGCCTTGGCGATCACGGCCATAGCCCTCACTCTCATTATCGGACCCAAAATCATCTACCTCATGCACGTGGGGTCTCCTATTGCCTCCCCTAGGCTGGTCGGGTCGAGGAGCAGGGTCACGTTGGCCATGGGCCTGCTCGGGAACATCTACCGGTGGGGCTCTACCCTGGGGGCGATCAACCAGACCTTGGATGGTCCGGTTAGAGGCCTCAACCCGACCCTCCACATCTCCCAGCCGATCCTCCATGGCCTTCATCCGGCCCTCCATCCGATCGGCGTGGTCCCTAAAGTCGAGACTCAGGGTCTCGATCATCTCCCGCAGGGATAGGTCATCTGGGACGGGATTCCTAGGGTCAGCCATCTGGATAGGGCGATGGTAGGATGTACCATGCCGGGTGGGCATGCAAGACTCTAAGGGACAAGGATGAAAGGGTACTAGACACGAACCTAGACAGAAAACTCCTAACGCAACAATGGACTCCAAGGCAAGTAGTAGACCTATGGACTCAAATGAACTCCAGCAAATCTAATGACTCGACATGGCCTAGGACCTCAGTCTGTAGGGACAAACTGGACGACCATGCTCTGATACCAAATTTGATGCGGGACGGAACTGACAAATGGACTAAACCTATGATGAAGACCAAGTGCGGCCAGCACTCACACGTGACAAGGCAAGCCGAGAGATCGACCTCCGTACTATTCCTCCGAAGAGAGGCGTCTCTCAACAAGAAACCCAAGTCCACGGTTGTCCCTATGAGGGAAGCGAGTGGATCAAAGCGGCAAAGGAGCCGACGCGCAACTATAGGAGTCTAGTCCGAGCTCGGTGCTCGACTAGGGCCACGGAATGGGATACTCTCACTCACGATCTCGCGGTGTTGAATGCTAGCTAGGATCCCTACACTCTCACGCGGCATACAAGATCACATACTAGTAAAGCAAAATGCCAAGGGGGGGGAGCGTCGAACGTACCTCCACGCCTAGGCGTGGGGAAGGAACCCCGGCCGAGACCGACAACCCCGATACACACAATGAAAGAATAGGTACAAGCCAGCAATGGTGCCCACTCCTCGCAGGGAGATAACAGGCTACAACAATTCCATTCGGGGTGGCCGATACACGGGCTGACGGGCGGCACTCGGTGAAGGGTTGGCCACGAGGAGGGTTCGGATGACGATCGGCAGGATCGCAGCAACGCGCGACTCGGCGGTAAACGTTCCCATGAATGGATCCGGAGTCCGATTGGGGCGCCGTCAGCGAGGGCGCGTAGTTAGGTCGCAGGAGGAAGCCTCGGCCAAAAGGCGTGCTCAGATTCCGTCCGTGGAAGCCGTGGCCGCACCTGCAAGTGGGGACAAGGAATCTGCTCTTAGAACTGCGCTGTCGAGCGGGGAAAATGGTAACTCGCTGCTCCGTAGGCGAACGAGGCCCCGCTTGTGGGAGGACGTCGGGGACGCAGAGCAGCAGGTCCGGACCAAAGAGCTCGATCAGATCTGGTCGTGGTTGGACGCTGTGAACTTTGGAAATCGCCGGTTGTCCTGGCACCGGGTGGACTGGGCAGACCCGTGCGACCTCACGGGAACGGACGCCACGAACAGCTCGGACGTCGGAACGAGACGAGGTTGGCGGCGTTGGAAAGAGGACGACGAGAGGTACAAACCTTAAAGAAATCAGCTCCAAACTCGGAGTTTTCCATCCTGTGGGATTTTCTCAAGAAGGAGGGTGGATCTGGGCGTGCAGAGAGGGAGGCTCCTGCGCTAGCTCACGAGAAAACTCGCCACGGGTGGTGCCGACCTCGGATCGAGGCGAAACTAAAGCCCACGCGCTGCCGACTCGTAGAAGTATCCACCAAAAAAAGGAGCTGCTCGGATTCGATCCGAACTGGATGGGGACGCCCGCTGCAACTCGGGGCCGAATCTGGAACATGCGAACTCGAACCGGAGATGAAGTAGAAGGGAGGAAGAACCTCGGCGTCGCACCGAGGGGATGGGGAGTCTCACCCCGGGGTTGCTCCCGTCGCAGGAGCAGAGGAGGAAGAGAGGGTCGCCCTCTCCAAGGGGTGGCTGCGCAAATGGCTGCTCAATCAAAATATTTCATTCATTAATTCCAAAGAAAATACATGAGATGTTTTATATGGGGAGGGGGAATGCTAGGGTTGAAACCCTAGCCAAGAGGGAGGGGAGGGGGGTGCGCACATGGCATGGGGGAAAGGGGGGGGGTGCGCACCACTCCTTGATTGTAGGAGTGGATTGGGGGATGGGGGCGGCCAAAGGAGGGAAGGGGATTGGATGGGGAAGGGAAAGGGGGGGAGGGCCGCACCCCTCTTCCTATAATCTAGGAGAGGGGCGGCTGCCACCTTCCAAGAGGAGGGAAAGAGGTGGGGGCGCCCAAAACCCTAACCCTAGGTGGGCCAAGCCTTGGGTTAGGCAGCCATGCCAAATGGGCCAAGGCTTGAACCAAGAAAGTGGCCCAATAGCCCTATCTCCTACCTAATAAGCATAAAAAGACCCAACTAAAGCCTAATTGGCCCCAATTGGCCTACAAAGGTCCACACAACTAATAAAAGTGTCCACGCAGGGACTAAACCAAGGCCCAACATGGCCTAAAGCATGAAATAAATGGGGATAACTCTGCTAGTCTGCTAAATGATCGCCGAGCCAAAGGGATGCCGGCGTGCTCCGTGTGCTCCGTCGAGTGAAACGGCGCGTGTCCTCACCAGATTCCCCCATCATACTCCCGGGGTGCGAAGAACTCGACTTCGTCGAGTAAGAGTCCTTCCCTCCTCGGAGGGTGTAGAAGTGGCATCGCCCACAAGTCTTCCGAACGAGACCGATCCATCCACCTGCCGAGATAGCGCTCGCATACCTTACTCCTGTTGGTAGTGACCTATTCACCCAATATTCATTCAATGCGCTCACGCTGGGCTCCCTTGGCTGGTGGTCTCTCCTCTCGGGTGGGTGCTCTCTCAACAGGAGGAATATGCTCAATATTCTCACTGGGTACCACCGGGGGCCCCTTATATGGCACTAGGTTGGCTACATTGAATGTGGGACTTACTCCATACTCCTCGGGAAGATCTAACTCATAGGCATTAGTGCCAAGGCGTCTCCAAACCCGGAAGGGACCAGCCCCATGATGCCTCAACTTAGAGATGGCTCTCGGGGGGAGCCTCCTCGTCCTCACCATCACAAAGTTACCCACGTGGAATTCCTGGTGCCGTCGATGAGAGTTGGCTTGCCTTTTATGAGTCTCATTCTTTTTGCTTATGTGCTTGCTAAGGTTTTCATGTAATTTTGTGAATGCTGACATTCTAGGGGTGATGGTTGGACCTGGGCAACCAAAAGTAGACCAATCATGCTTTGATGCCAAGAAGACTTTGATAGAATTTGGAGGGCCGGGGCAACCATATGTGGACTTATCATGCAATGTTGTCATGTAGACTTTGGTGGGCCTAGGTGGGCCGGGGCACTCGTAGGTGAACCTATCATGCAAAGTGGTGATGAATGTAGGGGGACCCGGACATCCGTAGATGCTTTTGACATGCTTAAGACCCATGATAAATGAAGGTGGACCAATACATCCGAATATGGGCCACTCATACTTTCTACTTGACATGTGGGTGGTATGAATGAATGGACCCCTCATGGTGTTCATGCAAAGTGGTGTGGTAAGCCTAGACACATGCATGTTTTTCCTAAGGGTGACTTCCATGTGAATAGGTGTGGGACAACCTTTGAACTCCCATTGGAAAGGATCGAACGGATCTAAGAATGTGGTCATCATGGGGTGGAGCACAACCTCATTACCTAGGGATATGTGGCCCAAGGTCATGACTCCCAAGGTGTAACCCAGGTCTAGGATGGAGTGGATTGGGTCAAACATGGTGAGTTGGTGTAGGGAAAGGTGGGTGGTGGATAAAGTGTTTGGGTCACACGAGTCTCTTGACTCCCATTGGAATGGATCATAAAATGGGTTACCTAGGGGGAGGAACTCCATGTCCTCAAGATCCTCAAAAGGTGCTAAGTCATCCTTCTCCATGATAGTTGGGCCAATGTTCTTGGCAAGTGGGTCGGTCATGAGTGGAGGGCTTGGCTTTCTACCCGAGATAAGAAGCTCTAAATCGAGGAGAAGGTTGGGCTCATCGGGTGTAGGGAGGAATAGAAGGAGGTCGCTAGTGTAACAACCAATGGTACAAACCGAGGTGATAGACCCTATGCATAGGTGTAGGAGGCTAAGGCTCCTAGGTTGTTCGACCATAGGGGTCAACTTGCTAGTCATCTCTAATTGCCATGCTATGCCCTTGAGAAGGTCCTCTAAGGTTTCCACGTGGTAGGAGTTTTGGATTATGGTGTGATAAGAGGAGATGGGCACTATGGGATGGTTTTCCTTCATGGGTGGGAAATTATGGTCCATGATCTCTCTTATTGGGCTCTCCTTTAGCCAACTAACAAGGGGTTCTCCTAAGATGAGCTTGGTCGCAACTAGAGAGGGTGATGCAAGGGGAAGACCATCGTGTGATGTTTCTTTTTCAACTTGGACTTGGGTTTCCTCCAAGGTGGGGAGTGGGTTTAGAGTGTTCTCAACTATTGAATCGAGTATGAGTTCTTCTACCAAGGAGGTGAGAGGGTCTTTTAGGGTGATGAGAGTTGGTGTGTGGTGCTCCCGCGGTGGAGGGTAAAGGGAAACTTGGATTGGTAGGGTGGGGTTTGGGAGTGGAAGTAGTGGAGGCCTAGGTTGGGGTAGGATTAGGGTTGGAAGTGGAAGGTGAGTTGGGTGACGAGATTTGGGTTGATGGGTTTTGAGGGGGGTACCTCTTTTTGGGGATGATGGAGGGGTAGTGGTGGGGACCAAGGGGAGATGTGGGGTATGGGTTTGGTGAGGGATTGTGGAAGGGGGTTTTGGTTGGAGTGCGGGGACCCTTAGGGGATTTGGTGTAGAGGTGGATGCTTGGTTTATTTGGGCCGTAAGGGAGAGGACTTGGTCGCGAAGTGTAGTTATGATGGTTGAGAAGTGATTTGTTGGGAGTGGTGGGGGAGGAGGCCTAAAGGTGATATCAAGTTGGTCGGATGGGGATGGAGGAGTGGTAGTGCACCTCAGGCTAGGGGTGTTAGAGTAGAAGGGGTGGGAATATTTGGGGATGTAGAATTTTCTAAGGTCTTTCTTCATATCATCCCATGAGGAAATGGGTTCTTGTTTCCTAACGTCCCTTAAGCCCACTTTGTTCCTCCATTTTTGCTTGGCTTGACCCCGAAATTGCCCCATGGCAACGCGGACTCTTGCGGGTCCATAAACCATAGTTCTCTCAAAGTGTTTTTCCATGGTGACCTCCCACTTTAGGTAGGCACTATAGCATGATCCATCGAAGAGGAGATCCTCAAAAGAGATTATGTCAAATGGAGGGTTGATCGGTCCCTTATGGGGGTCGAGTGGGATGAATGTGACCAAAGAGAGGTAGCCATGTTGATGAATGCAAATGTGCCCAAGGATTAGACTTAGTAGAGACAAGTCTAAAATTTGCTCTGATACCAATTGATGTGACACAACCTAGGACCTAAACAAACAAGCACAATCGTAATCAAACGGACCGATGTCGGCGACCGCTCACCCGATGCTCACCAAGACCCGGGGTAACTTGGCAATGCCAAGTGGAGGTTGTGTGGGCTGGGCCCTTGCTGGTAGAGGGCCAGCAAGGCCGAAGTTGATTCCCAAGGGTAATGGCAGCCCAATTCAAGGGAGCCGACGTCGTGCCGAGGGCACGGGTTCCACTCTTTTCCCACGATGATCACTTATAGCAAAGGAGCTTAAGGATCGGGCTCTCATTCACAGCCAGCGGAGTTTATGAACTAATATTGAAAGAAAAAGTACAAATTAGAGCAAAGTTTGGAGCACTTACTCGACCGATTTGAAGAAACCGGTCCCGCTCGGAGACGAGGGCGAGCGGGGAGGCGGGTGGATCCCCACATGCCGCGTCGGGGTAGCTTGACTTGTCCAAATGATTACAATACTACACCTCTCGCAGGAGGGGGATCTTGGGGTGGGGGTTAAGTGATATTACAACTAAAACTACCTCCACATAGGGAAGGGCCTTCAGCCGGCCAAGCGGGGAGGGGAACTTGAGAGAGGAACACCGAAGATGGGAGGTCGCCGGTTCTGTCCACGTTCTGTGGGTGCTGACAGATGATCGAAGAAATGGTTGCTGCGACTGATGCTGAATTTGTTGGGGATGAAACCACCTGGAAAATCTTCATAGGAGGCCAGGGAATTCATCCAAATTTTTTTTATTTCTTCTGGGGCCGACGCTGGTCTGGGTGGAGGCCCGAGTAGGGAGGCAGATTCTTGGATTGGCAGCTTCTGGCGGCCAACAGCAGGTTGCAGAGGATGCCCCGTCAGCTCCCGAACTCAGAATCCAGTACCGCTGGAGTTTTTGGAATCGTGGACGAGTCCTCTTTGCAGAAAAACTGACGGGGAAGCCAAAAAATGCCGGAGAAGACCAGGGGACTCTGAACACTGATGACAGGTCGGTGCAGGCTGTAGGAAGCTGAACCGCGTACCCGAGGCAGAAAAATGATAACTATGGCCCACGAACGTCGATAGAAGTTCCACTTCTTGATTCCGAAAGTAGACAGGAAGAGGAACAACTTTACAGAAGAACTTGTGGCCTGAATTGTCCAAGGTTCGTCGTAGCAGAGCTTCTACTATGGCTCAGGTGCTCAGCAGGGGCAGCTCTACGCAGTTGTAGGAGAACGGATCTCCCAGTCAACTCGGAGCTTGGAAGGGGACGAGACCATCGCCGTTGTGAAGAAGACAGGTAGACGCTTCCGTGGATACCTCTTGGGCATTCAGATTCTCTAGGATGTGGTCGGGGTCGCCTCTGCAAGCTGCTACTCTTCTACTACTAGCGAACTAAAAACTGGAGGTTGAAGATGGTGGGGGGAAATAGGGTATATGGGATGGAAATGGAGGTGGATGATTGTGGGGAGAACCCTGGCTGTGAGGTGGTCTAGGAGGGGGTGTTCCAAGGTGTGGGAGGGGAAGAATAGGGTCTGGAAGGGGGTCTAATAGGTGGTGGGAGGAGGAGCTACGAATTTGGGCTTGGAGGGAGAAGGAGGAAGGTGGGGGGGGCACAAGTGGGTGGAGGGCATGTGAGTTTGAATTTCCTTTAATGTGGGGTGATCAATGGTGGTCTTGGGGATGAGAAGAGGTGCCTTGGGAAGGTGGAGGGCTGCTTTGGGTAGTGGGAAGGGTGCTTGGGGAAGTGGGTGGGGTAGTTGAGGGTTGGCAGGTGGAGCTAGGATTGGTGGAAGCTCTCTTGGGATTAGGGGGTGGAGTAATGGGATGTGTGGGGAAGGGGAGTGGTCTTTAATGGGGGTAGGTGAGAGAGTGGTGGTTGGGAAGGGAGGAGAGAGAAAAATTTTGAAATTGGGTGTAGAGGAGAGAGAAAGGGGAGTGAAAAAGAGAGATTAAGAGAGGGATGGGTGGGGAATCTCTCACCCAAAAAATGGAATCTCTCCACTAGATAAGAAGTGTAAACTCTCAAAATGGCAAGTTTTTCATTCATTGATTCATTAGTTCAAATGGTGGAAATGGGGTCCTATATATAGGCAACCCACATTTCTACAAAAGACCTTGACTCTTAACACAATGACAAATAACCAAGGGAAGGGGGGGTGCCCTTGGGCCAAGCCCAATGAATTGGGCCCATAAACTAATCTATCAACATAATGACACTTAACCTAGGTAAATGACTCATTAACCTACGTACAAGACTCAAATAAAAGGAAAATTACATAATTATGACTTAAAGAAAATATGAAAGTTACATGAATTGACTTAGAAAAATGTGACGGATGTAATGGAACCATGCTGGCGGGCAACCGGGGCTTTGAAAATATATGGGGCGAGAGATTCCCCCATCACTGATTATAGCTTGAGTAACCGTCCATGAACGATAAAGATTCGTACCCGGCGGTGCTATCGACCAGGACGTCTATGTGAGGCAGCGGGAAGTCATCCTTGGGACATGCTTTGTTGAGATCCCTGAAATCGATGTAGATACGCACCTTTCCATCTTTCTTGATAACAGGGACTATATTTGCCACCCACTGAGGATGTAGAACAACTCTAATGAATCTGGCTTTGTATAACTTGTCGACTTCTTCCTTAATCCTTAAGGCCATGTGGGGGTGAAATCTTCTTGACCGTTGTTTCACAGGTGTTGCCCCTGGTTTAAGCACAAGTCGATGTTCCACTAAAGAGGGGTCAAGACCTGCCATGTCCTCATAAGACCAGGCGAAGGAATCACTATACTCCCTCAGAACCTTAATTAAATCTTCTTCTACTTGTGGAGGGAGATTAGCGGGAATAATGATGGGTCTTGAGTCTTCTTCAATTCCCAAATTAATTTCCTTCGTAGGTTCATCCACTGCCGACGATGGCTCGTCGAATTTCTTAAGTCCTTGTGCATACAAATCGGCAGTGTCATCTACGTTGCTGTCCTCGTTGATCGGATCTTTCTCGTCCAAGATTTCATAGACACCGAGTCCGTCATCGCTCCACATCCCTTCTATTTCCTTTTCATCTTCAATCATGATTAGCATAGCAACAAATTCTGGACACTTTAAAAGAGCATGACAACGCTGAGCTAGATCCTGCAAGAATCTATCAGGGATGAATTTGGGAGGACGTGCAAGCGAGCGCGACTCAGATGAGGAAGGGTTGGACGACCTAGAACAAGACCCTACTTCTCTAGACCTACCTGACTCTACTTCCCTAGACTCGATGGACCCTAATCCTAACCTAGGAGAAAGAAGACCTAGTGGAAGAGAAGGAGCAGGGGACCCGTGCCCCTGGGAGGAGGATGGAGATAGGGTAGCGTAATCTTCTACTGAAATCTCCGTTTCGAATTTGACATTTTTTTTTGGGGATCAGTGGAGACCACACAACAAGATGGAGGAGGCGTAAGTTGCATGGGGAACAGCTCGGGGAAGATGCAATCGAAGAATGGATCGGAGGAAGAGAACCACATCTCGTGGAGTTGGGCGTTGGGAGGAGGAGGAGTGAATAGAGTGGATAGATCAATGGGCGGGCAATACTGATGAGGACATCACCAGCAATTTCATTTGATCGAGGATCCCGATGCTCGCCACCTATGCTACATCTTGTTCACCACTTTATTTCGAGTCATATGATGTAATTTTCATTTTCTTACCATGTACTTTTCCTTTTATTTGAGTCCAATACCTAGGTTAGGTAGTTATTTACCTAAGTCTTATGACATTATGTGTGTTATTGGGCCCAATTATATGGGCTAGGCCTAGGGGCGCCCCCTTCCCCTTGGTTTAATGTTAGTAGTCCAAAAGTCAGGGACTTAAGTTAAATTGTGGGATCCCTATAAATAGGACCCCAATCCCTCATTTGTAAGCTAATGAATTGTTGAATGAAGATTTGATAAAAAAAGTTGCCACAAGATTTGTGCTTCTCGCTCTCTCTCTAGCTCTCTCTCTCTTCTTCTCTCTCTCTCTAAAGGGGGCGAACCCCATTCTCTCTCCTCCCCACCCCAAATTCGAAATTCACTCTCTCTCCTCCCTATTCAACTCTAATTAAGACCCCTCCCCCTTCCCCATACCTCCCATTTAAGTCCCCTCCAACCCCTAGGTGGAATCCCTTTCTCCTAGGCACCTCTCCCTCCTCCCAAGCAACCTTTTCCCTTCCCCATACAACCTTTCATTTTTCCAAGGGAGAATCCCTTCTCCCAAGCACCCCTTCCTCTCCCCAACACAACCCTTCCCCTTCCCAAAGCAACATTAAACCCCATTAACCTCTCATTCAAACCAAAGGAGAGAGATCTCCCGCTCTCTCTATCTCAACCCAAATTCGCAGCTCCCCCTTTCTCCACTTGCTAGACCATCTTCCAGCCCCCATTCTGTCCCTCCCACACCTTAGATCACCCTATACCAGACCCCCACACAGCCCGGGGTCGCCCCCCACACACATCCACCCCATCTCCCACCCCATCTACCCCATTTTCTATATACTAGTGAGCAGCTGCAGTTCTGGAGAACCTCCCCCCCTGTTGCAGCACCGCCCACGACCTCATCCCGGAGCTCCTAGGGGCGTGGCCTACATCGACGGAAAGGTCTGCGAGTCTTCTTCACAAGAAAGGTGGAATCATCTCATTCCGACTTTGCTACAGTTCGTGGTGCCCCTTCTCGTCCACCTGCGCAACGAGGACCAGAACCTCGACCTAAGATGCAGTGCAGAAGCTCCCACGGCCACATCTTTAAAATTCTGGAGGCGCCACTTGGCCGAGAGCTGTAGCCACTAGTCATCCACCACCACCAACAAGCAGCATCCCATTCGGCATCAGGAAGTGCATTTTCCATTTTTTCTCCCTCGGGCGCGCAGACAGTCTGTTTAGGTCCTGCCCCAACAGTGCCTCACTCAACGGACTCCTCCTCACCGCCCCGACATCCTCTAGTGCTGTTCTTGGTTGCTGCTTGAAGAAGACTCATCCACGGACGTCCTCGACTTGGTCTCACCTCATTAGGACTTCGGGAGCCACCGTGGTGACTTTGGCCATCCGCTGTTGCCCCTGGGAACAGTCTACTTCTGCACGCAAGGGACCTGTTCCATAGCCCGTCCCCGCCGGCGACTACTTCGGGACCGCCCACAAAAAATCACAGTCATACCTGGGTACGTCAGAAATATTTTTGCGTAAGTCTCATCAAGTTCTGAGTCCGGGAGAGCTCACAGCGGCAACTACATCGACACCCTATCTTGCTGCCCAGACCCGGGCAGATTCGGCCGGGTGCTCTGTCGGCGCGATTCGAGCGAATCTCCCATCCCCGCCTGGCTGGCTTAACGCCCCTCCCTGCGTGGAGGTAGTGTTTGCATTTTAATACTGATATCCCCACCCCAATTCCACCCTCCTGTGTGAGGCGTAGTGGTTGTATAATTTAATCATGGATCAAGCTTCATCGGCGCAGTGTGCGGGGAACCCACACTTCCCCGCTCACCCTCGTCTCCGACCGGGATCGGTGTCTTCACACCGATCAGGTGAGCCTTGGGTTGCCCTACTCTACTGGAATTGCTTTGCTTGTTTAGTATTGCTGCTTAGTGTCGTCGGTCGGTGAGTGAGCGTCCGATCTCAAAATATCATCAATTTGAGTGCCACCGCGGAGCGAGTTGAGAGAGAGCCACTACATCCCACGCCCTTGGCGTGCTGGTCGCCCACGGAATTGGGGCATCCCAGACCCTTAGGGGGTACAGCCCAAGCTAGTCAAACCTCCGGAAAGGCAAGGTCCATCCTCGGACCCTCACCGCTATCGCCGGTCCACTTACGGACCCAGGTGTGCGCGACGCGAGTGAGTTCACTTGAGTGGGTCCGCCGTTCGGTTCGATTGCTTGCAAATTTTCAGGTCCAAGGGGTTGTGTCACATCAAATTGGTATCAAAGCAAGTTCTAGACTTGTCTCTACTAAGTCTTGTCCTAGGGCGCATAAGCATTTAGAGTCATTCGGCCCATCTACATGGCTACCTCTCTTTGGTCCCACTCGGCCCTCCACAAAGGTCCGATCGACCACCCATTTTCGGACATCTTTATAGATGAGAGTATCACCTTTTATGGGTCACATCCTAGTGATTATGTTAGGTGGGAGACTTTCATGACCAAACACTTTGATAGGACTAGGGTCTATGGACACGCTAGAGTCCGCAGGGCCACAGGGCGACTTCGGGGACAAGCCAAGAAGGAGTGGGAACGCATAGTGAGCTTAAGAAAGATTCGGAGGCAAGAACCCATAGGATCATGGGAAGAGATGAAAAGTGAGATTAGGAAGATCTACGCTCCCCGACCCTCCCACTCCTACCATGAGGACCATAACCCGTTGAGCACTCCCACTCCCCCTTTCCCTCCCAGTCAACCCAAATCCTCTATTAGGACCCAAACCCCACCACCCAAAGGACCCCTAGATTTATTGGAAGAGATAAGGATTGAGATCAGGAAGATCTTCACTCCCCAACCTTCCCACTCCTACCCTGAGAACCATAACCCGAGGAGCACTCCCACTCCTACTTTCCCCACCACCCAACCTAAAATTCTCCATCAAACCCACACCCTACAAACTTCCAAAAATCCTCCTTCCACCCCTTTCCAAAAGGAACTTAAAGAGGTAACCGAAGACTATGAGGCTCCACTAGATTGGGAAGAAGAATATGAATCACAGTGTCATGGGTTAGGCCGAGAAGTTCCCATCCCAGGTGGAAGAAGCATCATGGCTCACTCCACCCTCACCACTCAAACCCACGTGGACCCCATGTCCACCCCTCCACCTAGGCCCGTGACAGCCACCATTCCCCAATCCAAAGTTACTCACCCAACCCACCTTCCACTTCCAACTCTTATCCTACCCAAACCTAGTCCCCCGCTACTTCCACTCCCAACCCCAACCCAAGTCCGGCCTCACTCACCACCCCGGGTACACCATGCACCAACCATCATCACCCCTCCCCCAATAGACCTTCCCATTCCCTTGAGAGAGGAAATCACAACCATCCACATGGGAGTAGATGCTAGTCCGGAACCCATCCCCATTCTTGAGGAAACCCAAGTTCATATATATGGTGAGGAAGAATCACAAATGTCCCCTTCACATAGCTTGGACCCCCAAGAGCCACAAGCCTTCACAAGTAGCACCGTAATCATAGAGGGGCCCCTAGCTAGATGGCTAAAGGAGAGACCACTTCACCCCATCGTGTCCTATGTTTACCCACCCATGGAGCAAAACCTTTCTATAGTACCCTTATCCACCTATCACACCACAATCCAATCATCCTATCAGGTGGAAACATTAGGGGATCTTCTTAAGGGTATAGTTTGGCAAATGGAGCTAACTGACATGTTGACTACTGTAGCCGACCGACCTAGGAGCCTTGACCTCCTACACCTATGTGTCGGATCCATCTCCTCCATTTACACTGTAGGTTGCTACACTAGCGACCTTCTTTTACTCCTCCCTACACCCGATGAGCCCGATGCTATCCACAAACTTGAGTTGCTTATCTCGGGTAGAACAACCAGTCCTCCATTCATGGCCGACCATTCCACCAAAAACCTTGGCCCGATCACTTTACTAGAGGAGGAGAATCCGCCATCAAAGAGTTGTGAGGACCAAAAGGACCTAGAGTTCCTCTCCTTAGGTGACCCTTACCATGACCCCTTCGATCCCTTCCTATACCCACCCACCTTACTCACCACCAACCTGTCCCTACCCCATCCAACCTTATTGGACCAAGCCCACTCCATTTTCCTTGACCCCCTTTGACCCCTATGAGTGGAAACTTCCACACCAATCCATATACATGGGAGAAACCATTTGGATGGGAATGCATGTGCCACTACATTTTGCATCATTTGGTAGGGCTAGTAAGCCTAGTCATGTCATACATGTCACGTACACTTTAAGCCCAATCCATGACTGGCTCACATTTGGATGTGCTGGTCCTCCCTCATTCATCATTGATCATATGCACGTTAGGAGCATCTACGGGTGTCCTGGACCCCCTATAGAAGTCAACATTGTTAGGAGACACATGCATTTTAGGACCACATGTGGATGCCCCGGTCCTCCAACCTTCCGTAGAGAACCTAAGCATGATAGGGCCACGTTTGGATGCCCCGAACCCCCAGTCTTCACCCACCTTGATAGGAAACCTAAGCAAGATAGATCCACCTATGGTTGCCCCGGCCCCCCTGAGTCCATGAAAGTCTTCATCACATCTATGCATGATAGGTCCATGTACGGTTGCCCCGGTCCACCTTTGCATGCTATCCTCCGTCACACCCACTCACCGCATCATGATGCATGGCATGAGCATACACGCAAGCAATTCTTGACGAGCGGTGAGGTTCACAAAGAGCGGGCAAGAGCTTGCGAGCACCACTTGGAATTCCAAGTAGGCAATCTGGTGATGATGACATTGGAGTGGCTCTACCCTAGGGTCACCTCCAATTCGAGGGCACGAGGACTTGGACCTTCCCAAGTTCCGAGTGACTTTGGCAACCCAGCTAACGGGTTGGACTTACTAATGGGTTTTGGGATTCACCCCATTTTCCACGTGGCGGATCCGGCACCATATGGGCACCGCGGCGGATCCTAGTGAGTGCCTCGAGCCTTTATCTTCCTTTGAGAGAGACACCCTTGGAGAGCCACCAAAAATCAGCCTGAGAGTCCGACGTGTGCACACGGAGGCAGTACTAGGCAAGCAGGGTTCCATCGCCAGCAAGAGGGTGCGCCTGAGCCACCTCGAGAGGATGAAGGATCGTCCCCTGGTTGCGGACGCAGGGTTGAGTTTGGAGGTTGAGGCTCACTCTGAGCTGCTTGAGAGGACCACTTCCCCGGTGGGCCCATACTCGACGGAGTCGAGTTTTCCGCACCCCGGGGGTATAATGAGGACATCACCAGCAATTTCATTTGATCGAGGATCCCGATGCTCGCCACCTATGCTACATCTTGTTCACCACTTTATTTCGAGTCATATGATGTAATTTTCATTTTCTTATCATGTACTTTTCCTTTTATTTGAGTCCAATACCTAGGTTAGGTAGCTATTTACCTAAGTCTTATGTCATTATGTGTGTTATTGGGCCCAATTATATGGGCTAGGCCCAGGGGCGCCCCCTTCCCCTTGGTTTAGTGTTAGTAGTCCAAAAGTCAGGCACTTAAGTTAAATTGTGGGATCCCTATAAATAGGACCCCAATCCCTCATTTGTAAGCTAATGAATTGTTGAATGAAGATTTGATAAAACAAGTTTCCACAAGATTTGTGCTTCTCTCTCTCTCTCTAGCTCTCTCTCTCTCTCTCTAGCTCTCTCTATCTTCTTCTCTCTCTCTCTAAAGGGGGCGAACCCCATTCTCTCTCCTCCCCACCCCAAATTCGAAATTCACTTTCTCGCCTCCCTATTCACCTCTAATTAAGACCCCTCCCCCTTCTCCATACCTCCCATTTAAGTCCCCTCCAACCCCTAGGTGGAATCCCTTTCTCCTAGGCACCTCTCCCTCCTCCCAAGCAACCTTTCCCCTTCCCCATATAACCTTTCATTTCCCAAGGGAGAATCCCTTCTCCCAAGCACCCCTTCCTCTCCCCAACACAACCCTTCCCCTTCCCAAAGCAACATTAAACCCCATTAACCTCTCATTCAAACCAAAGGAGAGAGATCTCCCTCTCTCTCTATCTCAACCCAAATTCGCAGCTCCCCCTTCCTCCACCTGCTAGACCATCTTCCAGCCCCCATTCTGCCCCTCCCACACCTTAGATCACCCTATACCAGACCCCCACACAGCCCGGGGTCGCCCCCCACACACATCCACCCCATCTCCCACCCCATCTACCCCATTTTCTATATACTACTGAGCAGCTGCAGTTCTACAGAATCGGCCCCCCTGTTACAGCACCGCCCACGACCTCATCCCGGAGCTCCTAGGGGCGTGGCCTACATCAACGGAAAGGTCTGCGAGTCTTCTTCGCAAGCAAGGTGGAATCATCTCATTCCGACTTCGCTACAGTTCGTGGTGCCCCTTCTCGTCCAACTGCGCAACAAGGACCAGAACCTGGACCCGAGCTGCAGTGCAGAAGCTCCCACGACCACATCTTTAAACTTCTGGAGGTGCCACTTGGCCGAGAGCTGCAGCCATGGGTCATCCACCACCACCAACAAGCAGCATCCTATTCGGCATCAAGAAGTGCCTTTTCCATTTTTTCTCCCTCGGGCGCGCAGACAGTCTGTTTAGGTCCTGCCCCGATAGTGCCTCACTCAACGGACTCCTCCTCACCGCCCCGACATCCTCTAGTGCTGTTCTTGGTTGCGGCTTGAAGAAGACTCATCCACGGACGTCCTCGACTTGATCTCGCCTCATTCGGACTTTGGGAGCCACCGTGGTGACTTTGGCCATCCGCTGCTGCTCCTGGGAACAGTCTGCTTCTACACGCAAGGGACCTGTTCCATAGCCTGTCCCCACCGGCGATGACTTCGGGACCGCCCAAAAAAAATCACAGTCGTACCTGGGTACGTCAGAAACATTTTGGCGTAAGTCTCATCAAGTTCTGAGTCCGGGAGAGCTCACAGCGGCAACTACATCGACACCCTGTCTTGTTGCCCAGACCCGGGCAGATTCGGCCTGGTGCTCTGTCGGCGCGATTCGAGCGAATCTCCCCTCCCCGCCTGGCTGGCTTAACGCCCCTCCCTGCGTGGAGGTAGTGTTTGCATTGTAATACTGATATCCCCCCCACAAGTCCACCCTCCTGTGTGAGGCGTAGTGGTTGTATAATTTAAACAGGGATCAAGCTTCATCGGCGCAGTGTGCGGGGAACCCACACTTCCCCGCTCGCCCTCGTCTCCGACCGGGATCGGTGTCTTCACACCGATCAGGTGAGCCTCAGGTTGCCCTACTCTACTGGAATTGCTTTGCTTGTTTAGTATTGCTGCTTAGTGCCGTCGATCGGTGAGTGAGCGCCCGATCTCAAAATATCATCAATTTGAGTGCCACCGCGGAGCGAGTTGAGAGAGAGCCACTACATCCCACGCCCTTGGCGTGCTGGTCACCCACGGAATTGGGGCATCCCAGACCCTTAGGGGGTACAGTCCAAGCTAGTTAAACCTCCGGAAAGGGAAGATCGCTGGTCCACTTACGGACCTGGGTGTGCGCGACGCGAGTGAGTTCACTTGAGTGGGTCCGCCGTTCGGTTCGATTGCTTGTAAATTTTCAGGTCCAAGGGGTTGTGTCACATCAAATCCCCGCAAGCACAAGGAACAAAAAGAATTTCAGGTGGATCAATAAAGGATGGATTTATCATGATAGGAGGAAGACGGGGTAAGAATTCCCATTGCTGGAGGAGAGATTGAAAGCGGGAGGGAGACCAAGATAAGACAATCGGTGAACTCCCCTTCTCCTGTAGATGCCGGTCTGGCTGCTTCTTCGGCCTCCACTGAACAAGCCCAACCTCTTGCTATTTCTTGTAGTCTTCTTCATGAAATAGCCCCTGAAGGGCTGGACCATAGTCAATCACATCATCAACTGGCCCCCTTAGCACTGGGGGTGGACTGGCAATCGGACAGAATGTATCTTCCCTTGGCGGAGCTGGCTGTGGAGTTAATGTGCCGGGCTGGGGAGGCCCTCGAACAAAGTGTTGACGGTAGTCCCAGGTGAGTGGCCCGGAATCACCCATCATGGACAATGCAGTCTCTCGGTAGTTGAGACCTCTTCTGTTCATTTTCCTGCCCTTGGGGATGGGCTTGGTTCTTCCCTACAATTGAGCACCGAGGCCTCTCCCCGGTTGGTAGCCTAGCTTCAGTATAATGTCCCAGCCCTTGGAATCTCGGATCTGGGGCTTCACCTTGATGTCAACTGCTGCAGTGACGGGCTTGCGAGGTGCGTAAGCCCACGGAAAGTCGAGATCTAGCACTGACATAACAGGCCGACTGCTTGGCCACAATGTGGGAAGAACTTTCTCTGAAATAACCTTCACTGATTGGACCGTGGATAAGCTTTTGACTTTGATGACCCTCCCTTGGAAAGGGAATTTAATGCATTGATGTGCACTGGGGGGTACGGCGCTGAGGGTATCGATCCACGGATGACCCAAGATAGCCTTGAACATAGGGTCAATATCCAGCACGTAAAACTCAATGGGCATCATAAGAGGCCCAAGCTCAGCTTGAATGGTGACAATCCCGTGACATGCCCGTCGAGAGTTGTCATAAGCAGCTATAGTAGTGGGAGTTGGGCGTAGAAGTTCTTCTGATAGATTACAAGCCCTTAGAGTGCTGAGCGGGCAAACGTTGATAGATGCCCCTGTGTCAACCAATGCTATGTCAATGCTGACTTTGTTTAGAATGATAGTAATGCACAACGGCATTTGCCGAGCTTCTGGTGGTGCTAGCTCAGTTTCAGAGAAAGTAATGGCTGGCCCCTTGGAGATTGTTGCCAGTGCGGTAGGTAAGCTATCAACTGCCATATCTTCACTAACCATCACCTTTTGAAGAAAGTCTCTTAATGCATCTTGGTGAAGGGTAGATCTCTTAATCAGTTCCAGCACAGATATCTTGGCGGGCACCCTATCCAAATGATGTAACAAATCATATTGGGTCCCGGGTAGTGGCTCGACCTCTTCTTGCTCGGCATCCGGTTGAGAGGACTGGGGATTGGAAGTAGAAGGATAGTTTCGGTGGAACATGCGCCCGGTCCGTAGGGCGAAATTATAAGCTACCGCGGCCTCGGATGGGCTCATGATAAGTGATTTAGTAGGCCCAGTGGGATGGATAAGCGGTGCGGAAGAGGGTGTGGTGGAAAGGATAATAGGCGAGGGGTTAGTGGCAGTGGGCGCGAGCGGAAGTGGGGATATAAAAGTGGACGGAGGCATGATGAGTGGAGGGTTAGATGGAGGTATGGCGATAGTGGGTGCAAGCGCGAGCGGGGAAGGGGTGATGGTAGCGGATGTAGGTAATCGTGAATGCGACGGAGGCGCGGGTGATGGTGCGTGTGATAGAATAGGGGTAAATGGGAGGACGAGTGGAGGAGGGGTTTGGTGTGTAGGTATGAGGATGGCGGAAGCGGGAGGATTATAGTAGTTGTGGTGAAGGGCCATGACCTGCGGCGTGGAGTTATCCTCGTCGAAGGACCACTCGGGGTTAGGAGCTGGGGGTTGGACGACATTGACCTGAGCTGGTGCCGGCGGCAGAGGCTGTGGAGCAGGAGGATGGTTTGGCATTGGGTTTTGATGAATACCCAGGTCTTGAACCGGCTGCTGTTGCTGCTGCGGCTGCTACTGTGGATGCGGTACCTATTGCTGCTACACTTGCTGCCTCAGTGGCTGCCTTCTCTTCTCTTTGATTTCTGTGATGGCCTTATGCATCTCGGCCCAATCAATTCTTTGCCCTTCGTGGAGGTCATAGACTAGGTCCCGGAATTGAAAACACCCTTCAATGGTATGTCCCGGCTGCCTGTGGAACATACAATACTTCATCTGATCAACGGTCGGATTCCAGTTGGGCCATTCTGGAGGAAGCTGTATGGCATTCACCGACATAAGAGCTGAGAAGATGTCTGTGAGTGTTTCTGGCAAGGGTGGGTACTGAGCTCTTTTAGGAGCCAGGCGCCTGTTGTTAGGGTTGTTGTTGTAGCCGTTGGGTGGAGGGACGTTGTGGTATTGCGGAGGTGGTGGTGGTTGTTGCGGTGCGATGAAGGTGTTTTATGGAATGGCGAAGGTGGGCGGAGGGTTTTGCGGAGTGGCCTGGTAGTTTTGGGGAGCGGGATTCTGTGGAGTGCAGGGGTTTTGAGGGAAGCGGAAAGGTGCGGCATGGAATGGGAAAGCAACGGCTTGAACTTGCTCGTTTGTTTGGACCCCCTCGGTGATCGACCCTTGAGGTTTCTTGTAGTACTTGGGCTTTTGGTTTTCAAATAGCGAGTGAATGGGGGAGTCCTTGAACTGAGTCTGAATGAAGCACGCTCGGCTGTAGAGTTGGTGCATGTTGGCTATGTCATTCATGGCCAGAATGTTTCAGAAGGTCGGAGTAGCATTGGAAATAAGTAACTTGACCTTCTCTTCCTCCAGAATATGGCCGGGCACTCTAGCGGCCATTTTACTCCATCTATCTGCATAAGTAGAAAACTCCTCATCTGGTTTCATCTTTCTGGCCACCAAATCTATAAATGAGTACTCCGGGCCGACCCTGTCTTGAAACCGCTGGATAAACTTATCTTTCACTACCATGAAGCTTTCGACGTCTTCCAGTGGCAGAGAGTAGAACCATTCCAACGCAACGCCGTCCAATGATCGGCGGAATAAGTACGCCATGAGGCGATCATCATATTGGAATTGGGCCGATTCATACAAGAAGTCCCTTACGTGAATGAAGGGATTGTTGTTCCCATCATATTTGCGATAATTGGGGAGCTCGGACTGCGGAGGGAACCGGATGTTCTGAAAGGTAGGAACTAGAACATCTGCCAAGGATTGTGGGCCAACCCGATTCTGGAGGAAATCGAGTTGCTGTTGCATGGTGGCCCATTTATCAAGTAATTCCTACTCTCTAGCGGGAGCAGGGGTAGTGAGAGGTGATGATTGAAGTTGAGGAGCGGAAGGGTGAACCGCAGTAGAAGGTGGAAGCCCATAAGAAGGAGCAGAAGGATAAACGGCCAAAGTAGGGGGCCCATAAGAAGGATATTGGGCCGGAGATTGACCTAGATTAGAGTGGGCTTGGACAACCCCTGGCTGAGGGCGCAAGAAATCTGAAGGGCCCATAAGGAGTTGTGGAACTGTCAGGCTAGACATATGATGATCCAACTGAATGAAAGAAGGGACAGCAGACTTCCCTTTGTCAAAAGATTGCTGGGCCGAAGTAGAAGATTGGCCCGTCTTCATGCCAGCAAAGGTGATGGTCCGAGGTTGGACCAGAGTAAGATCGATCGGAGTGGGCTGGATGGAAGGATTAGGTTGACCCTACATAATCGTGGGAGGGGAGATATTGGATCCTTGCATGGCTTGATAAACAGCTTGGAGTTGGGCTAGGTCCAATTGGGCCATCATTTGGAGGATGGAGCCTGCAGAAGGAGAAGAGATAGAAGAGGTGGCCTGACCACCCTCCATGGGGGTGGAGGACGGAAGAGGGGCTGTCCCCTCTCCAGAAGAGAACGAAGTAACCCTAGCAGGGTTTTCAAGAAGTCCTTGAGGAAGGGAATCCTCTTGGGAACGGGGAGGATTGAAAGAAGCCATGGTGGATTCGAAAAGCGGGTTTGAGTAGACCTTGGAGAAGGAATTGACCCTAGGAGGTGCTTCCAACTGACGAAAAAAACTCCACATGCAACGGACAACCTTGACAAGATGCAAACAACACAACACAAACAATGAGCAACCAAACTTAGATGATTTGTAACAAAGATGTAAGTGACAAGAGATGAAAGCACTCCAAGTCAACCAAGTTGTTTAATATGATGCTTCAAGATTCTTATGATTTCTCCTTTGGAACTTTAGGGGATTGATTGATGTGAGCTCTCAATAATAGGTTCCTGATAGGAGAGGGTGTAAAGCTTGATTTGACTCTAAGTATGATCACTCCTTCACTTATGCAACCCTAGACACGGGGTGGGAAAGGTACAACCGGCCCAGCGTCTGTGTGAGAATCCATGGCTCGCGGGGACTTATGGAGGTCCCTGGTGCGATTTCCTAGTCGGCCCCAAGGAATATGGAGACGAGAGGTCCGCACACCAAGGTAGGAAAATACAATCTAATGTATGATAATATGCATGAACCTATGTGCACTGGGGTGCATGCAAATTCTAATCTAGAATCTAGCAAGCAATTATGCACACAATGATGTAGATATGTAAACCAACCAAGGAGGAAGTCAGATAGCACCCAAGCAAGAATATCACAGTAGAAACTGCGGAAAGAAAATGCACCTCGGGATGCGTACCTGTCTGGAGTATATAACGGTCTATGAGACTCGCGTCAGAAGTATGTAACGGTCGAATGCCAGACCGCCAGAAGCAATATAACGCAGGGAGCCAGGACCGTCAGATGAGCCAGAGAACCAAAAACAGCATGAAAATAGAAGGGAAATCCGGGGAAAACCAAACAAGGAGATGATGGCAGGTTTAACAGAGATTAAAAAGCACGATTGGCACAAGTTGTCCCACCGTGATCGCCAAAAAATTATCTGTTGATTTATTTACTTCCTTCTTTTTGTGGGTTTGTGATGTATGATAAAGATGATAAGCAAAAATCAATGATCTCAATCAACCCAAGGACATGTGAACCATGAACCTAGGTAATTCGAACAAGCTCTAGCATGGGCATGCTATCTCAACCAAACTAATCTAAAGAAATAAAGAAAAACACACGCCGGAGCGTCGAGCAAAAGCAAATAAAACACACCGCGTGGGTGGAACAAGCAAAGGAATATGAAGTGGGAAAGAGAAATCAATGCCCAAATACTAAGGGAAGAACGTGATCGCCACCAAAGTAAACACAAGCCAAAGACTTGAAAATACCTTGGAAATAGGTGGATGAAGCACCCGCCCACGGGAGAGAGAAACCAGTGAAATCTGCAGATCAGCTGAATGTAACGGTCTAGACCCTGTGCGTCACAGGAGTGTGACGGTCACCCGATGAACCATTATATGAACCTAACGCGTCTTCTCAAGACCGTCAGACAACCTGCAAAAATAGCTTATGAATTCTTTGAACTCCAAATCTTCCAGCCGGCCAGAAGACTTGGGCCTCGTTTGATGAACCTGTAAACCTGCCAATGAACGTGAAACACAATGAAACAAACCCAGATCAGCCCTTTAAACAAGCATAGTATCAATTCTTAAAGAAATTAAGATCATTCAAAAGGAAAGGGAAGTACCGGGAAAGTTTTGGTTTTTTAACCCCTCTGGGCGTTTTAAAAGATAGGGAAGATGTTTAGATGATGAAAATAGATGAAGAACGTGGAATAAGGAAGTGGGACAATGCTTTGAGAAGGAGGAAGGAAGAACACAAGTGTGACAATGATGGAAACTCAAACACAATGAAACGAATACTCCCTTCACCGTGAAGCAGATGGACGTGAGGAACAGTTCTCCTTGGTTGGATGTGGCTCCAGGATGCGGCAGCACTTCGACGTAAACTCCAGATCTTCCTCTCTCGGGCCATGAAGTTAAGGGTGCTATTTATAGGCCCTCAAAATCTCTGGTCGAACAGAGGATAACCCAGCAAGAAAAGAGGATAACTCTTAGCAAAATCTCGAAGATAATATCACCAAGAGTCCATAGAAACAAACAGAAAGTTCTGAGGATCAGATTTGGAAGAGAAATCATAAGATCAAACTCTTATCTCGACCACGGAGTAGCAGAGAAAAGGCCTGAACTGCCAGGACTCTCTGTTGGATGTAACGGCTGCTCGACAGACCATCAGAGGCAAATAACGTGTTAGAGGGATATCGTCACATTCAACCTTATCTCAAAAGAGATAAGATCAACGGACGAAGATCAAAACAATAGGAATCTTGAATGAAAGTAACGGCCAAGGATGAACGCGTTGGAGAAAAGTAACGGCTGCACGACAGACCGTTAGACTCAATGGATAGGCAAAAGATAAGGATTGGAACAAAGCCTTTAAGTCGTAGGACTCCTCAAGATGTAACGGTCCAGGGACAATGCGTTAGATGAACATAACGCCCCAGGTGCAGACCGTTAGAAACAATGAGGATTGAAAAAATGAGAAGAGAACTTGGTAAGCTTCACCCAATCAAGAAATCGCGGAACCATACTCAACCAAGGAGCTAAGACCCATGAAATAAACTTCAGACAGATGAAGGAGACTCAACGAATGAATGAATAACTTGGAGCATCACATAGAGTGAACAAGGAGATGACCCGACTTATCGGTCATAAAACAGGTGTCAACAGCAGCGTCGGGAATCCATCCCCCTACCTCGATCACGCCGAAAACATCGCTATGGGCGCATGCAAGCCAAGGTAGCCACGCCGCTCTCTCGCGCCCACCCGTCTCCACGTGCCACAGTTCGCCTCGAGGTGGACGTCACCACACTCCTCACGTCGAGAGCTCTCGTTGACGCCACCCACCCCTCCGTCCGTGACCCGAGCGGGCCGCGCCACCAAGAGAGGGGGAGAGAGTGATCGCGTGAGAGAGAGAGAGTGAAAGAGAAAGATGGGGAGAGAGGGGAATCGACGGTGGGTTAAAATTTTATTATAATATTATTTTTTTTTGATTTTAACCTTATTTTGCACTTAAACCCTCAAAGAAGCATAAATTTAATTATGCCCAATAATTTCTTAAAAGCTTTTAACTAAATGGATTAAATGCCAGAAAATGCCCAATAAATCCAGAAAAATTGCCTAAATGCATGGAATAAATTCTATATTATTACCGGTAAAGATCCGTTAAAGAGCGAGTCGTACAGTCCCTCCCTTCTAATAGAAATTTTGTCCTCGAAATTTAAAAGGAAGGCCAAGGAGAGAACTGAAAGAAATTATATTCTTTTCCCAACAAATCCAACCGTTGTGCTCGCAATTCTTTCAATTCAGCTGGAGCCATACGGTAAGGTGCCTTTGCTAAAGGTGCCGTACTTGGAATCAATTCAATCACCATTTCTATTTCTCGCTGAGGAGGTAAGCCTGGTAACTCATTAGGGAACATATTAAGGAAGTTCACAAATCACAGGAATATCATTGATGTCCTGCTGTGGTGCCTCAACAGCAACCACGGAAGCTAAAAATCCCTGACAACCTGCATTAGGTAATCAATAGGCTCGAATATCAGAAATAATCAAGCGAGAAGAATGAGGTCGAATACCTTGGAAGTGGAATGTTGATTTCCCATGTGGCTGAAAATAGACTTTCATTGATCTATAATCAACCACGACTCCATACTCTTCTAACCAATCCATGCCCAGAATAATATCATAATCCACTAGCTACAAAGCATACAATCTAGTTGGCAACTGATGATTGCCAATTATGATGGGAGTCTTTTCCAGACAAAGAGGAGTGGAGATGAAATCTCCAGAAGGCAATTCCACAAGCAACTCACACGTTATCTTAGATGTCGGCTCCTCAATACAGGCAATAAAGTCTTTAGAAATAAATGAATGAGAAGCTCATGAATCAAATAGAACACGAGCTGCATGGCCATAAATCATAAAAGTACCTTCCACGAGATGAGATGCCACAGCTTCTGCACGAGTAATATGAGAGACCTTTCCTTTTTGCTTCTTACCAGCAGTTGTAGATTGTTGAGACAAAGACACTGAAGCTTGAGGATAATATTGCTGAGATTGTGGTGGTGGAGGAGGTCTGAACTAGGACGGATGTGTTTGAGAAAATTGAGAGAACTGCACCGGTTTCGGCCTTTGAGGACAATCTCGAACCACATGCCCCGGTTGATCACAACGAAAACAAATCACCGGCATTGAACAAGGCTTGGCTGGATGATAACCACCATACCTCGGACACGGTCTCGGCAGACTTACAACTGATCCCTGTCGCTGGAAAGAAGGTGCTGACTACTACTGCTCGGTACCAGAAGATGCTTGCTGGTCATACTACTTTTTAAGCTTCTTGAACTTGGGCTTGGAAAAAGAAATGCCACTGGTGGTAGGAGCAGAAGACTGGACTCCTGTCACCGTTGGCTGACTGACCTGCTGTTGCTGCACATTAGGCTGAACTGAGTCAACTTGAGTACGCCCTCGGGATCTTGCCATATCCAGTTCCAATGCTGCAGCTGCCTGATAAGCTACGTCCATCTCTGCTACACGGGTTGCAATCAGAGGCTACCTTAAATCTGCTTTCAACCCACGCAGAAATTGCTCGGTCTTCAAACCTTCATCAGCAAGAATATGAGGCGCATATCGACCCAATTCCACGAACTTGTTCTGATATTGCAGTACAGTCAATTTACCATGAGCCAGCTCCATGAATTGGTGCATCTTGTCCATTCTGAGGTACGTTGGACTATAAGTGCGCTCAAATGTCATGACAAATTCTCCCCAAGTTATCTGACAAAGCGGACGGGATCGGAAAGCAACTTCCCACTCCGTGGTCCACCATGCGAGTGCTGCTCCCTGCAATTGAAATGTGACCAACATCACTTTTTCTTCCTCCGTGCATTCCATTGAACGGAACACACATTCAGTTGCATCAAGCCACACTCTGGATGCATCAGGATCTGCTTGCCCTTCATACATTGGTGGATGGAATAGCAGAAATTCTTTCAAAGCTCTGCCACGCCCACCTTGAGGCAAATCAGCTCCAAGAGCAGGATCAACTTGAACTGGCGCTGGCACATTAGCCGTAGGAGGAGAAGTGCCACTTTCCTCCCTAGGTACATGTGCCCTTTTTCGAGGTGGCATTTTAAACTAAATGAAAACACATAACAACGGAAAATACATCAGTAATTACGAAAAACATCCTAAGCCAGTAGTAGTAAACTCACTTGGACTTGTTCTGGACTAATGTAATTTTGATTCCATATACAAATCCTCAACACCGCTCTGATACCAACTGTAACGACCCGGAGATCTGGATACTGGCAAACCGATATCATCGATTAACCGATACCAAGAACTCGGGGCAGCCACCCAAGAGGCTGATGAGGCCCCGTAAGGGTTGGAGGGTTTTGTCGAGGGGATGCATAGCGAATTGAGATTACACACGCGCAATAATAATTATAGTAACAATTTGAACTATAAACGGGAGCAATTAAAATATCAGAGTGATAAATATACATAGTAGTCCAGATCCACAATATGAACAAGTCCAACAACTAAATGAAAGTCTAACTGTACAACTACACGGGACATACCCCGGCCAAAAGTACAAGAAAAGGACTAACAACAATCTACTGACATACTACTTAGCGACCACTGCTGGCACTAAGACCTGCCGTCAAAAGCGCGGGAAGCTGCAGAAGACGGCTGCTGCTACTCACCTGAAAGAGTAAGGGTGAGTCTCAGTCAGACTCAGTAGGGGTCCCTACCTCACAACTAAACAAAGGAAAGTAATTAAAGCATGTATTGGCAGAATTAAACAACAATTCAGTAAAGCTATAAAACTCTCTAAGCAGTTCTATAACAGCTAACTATAATGCCAATTGAATTTAAACGTAAGTACTCAAAATCTACCAATAGTATAATAACTCAATCATTTCCAAGTGATAAAAGAGAGAAGGAAACCACAAGAAAGAAGAAACCAGATGCGTCCACTGACGGCTTAGACTGCGCCTCAAGCATCTACGCAAGTCTGGATAGCGACAAGCGTGACGCGTAACAGTACCAGAACAAGTAACTAGTCAGAGTAACACTTGTCAGTGTCAGTCCAAGCCTCTGTGATGCGGGACGGATAACGACCGGGCTAAGACGTACGACGGACTCGATGTGCGGCCAGCACTAGCACGCTAAAGGCAAGCCGGGCGGCTGACCACCGTGGTGTTCTCCGAGTGGAGATGTCTCTCAACAGCACTCTAACTAGCCCGACGATCATCCCTTACGAGGGAAACGTGGGGATCACAGCGGTTAAGAAACCACCGTCGCCTAGGGGTATCCAGTTCGGGCTCGGTGCTCGACTGGAGCTAAGGAACGGGCACTCTCAACTCACATTCACGGTGATTTGTAGCTAGCTAATGGCCCGATTCTCACAAACGTAGCATATATGATAATATACTAAACCAGCAACATGAGAGAGGAACGAGCGCGTACCTCCACGACTAGGCGTGGGGAAGAATTCTCGGCCGAATCCAAACAACCCCGATACACACAAGTGTTAAGTTTACAATTTCAGAACTCAATACCCACTCCACACAGGGAGGTATCGGGATACAATGGCTAAATTTGGGTTTGCTGAAACTCGGGTTGACGGGCCACACTCGCAGGAGGCGAGGGACGCGAGTCGGAGCCGCTCGGGTACGCCGATGGGAAGCCGACCCGGTTCTATCCGCGCTGGTCACCCTGCGCAGTGAACTTGCGGAGGCCGGTAGGCCAAGATCCGAAGGCAGATCAGAGTGCCATTTGTTGGAGAACATCGGCGACTGGACGTAGTTTGTCCACTCCGAAGGGCGTGAGGAGATGCTTTCAGATCTGGGCGCAGCAGCAGTTACAATCAGCTTCTGGTTTTGTGCTCACAGAACTACACAGAAACACGAGTAATTAATGGAAAATTAGTTGTCGATGTCGTATTGAGGCGCCGTTTGTGGGAGATCGTTGGTGATGTCCAGAGGAAGATGTATTTCAAACGGCTCACTCAGATCTCTACCGGAAGAGGCGGGGCAGACTCTGGAAGTCGGCTCTGGTTCTGAGCCAGGCCTGCTTAGACCAGCTCGCGCGATCCCACGAGAATCATCGCCACGACCAGCACAGGTTTTGGATCGAGGCGAGACTGGCGGCAACGCAAAGAGGACTCAAAATTCTACGACCACCCCAAGAATCAGCTTCATAAGACTTGAGAGGCGACCTAGGGAAATTTGTAATCAGGAAACTTCAGATCTGGGCAGCAGGCTGGGGAAGATCTGCGCGCCGTCACGATAAAAATCACCACCGGCGATCCCAAACTCCGATCGATGCGAAACCACCTCTGAAATATTACTAACTCGTAGAAGTATCAAGGATAATTTTGGTGGAAATAGATGATAAGGGGATGTGGGAGATATGGGGGCGAGTCACACGCCCAAATTCTATCCCGTCACAGGACTGAACAGGGTATCACACCCAAGGGGGAAACAAGAGAATCACTATCTAATTGCAACTTTCACTCAATAAAACTTCATTAGCTTTTAACCCATCATCATAGAAGCCTTTATATAGAGTTTAGCAAGGGGGAGGGGGCTGAATGGTTTGATGGAACCAAGGGGAGGGGGAGAGGGGTGTACCCCTTTGACTACATAGGAAGGGAGGGGGGGGGACAAGGAAACATAAGACTTACCTACCATTGAAATTCAAGTAAAGGGAGGTAGGTGGCAGCCATTTCCCTTAGACCCGCAGCCATTTATGTCCCCATGTGGTAAATGAAGGAGGGAAGAAAAGAAATTCAAACAAACTAGTCTAATATGGCCAAAATAGGGGGCGCCCTCCTTCATGGGCTTTGAATGGGCCAAGTTTGGCCATGTCCAAGCCCATTCAACCAATATGGAACCAATATGGCTTAAGGCCATTCTAATCTAGATAGCCCATGAATGAAGGAAGCCCAATTGGGCCCTTCATGGCTTATGGATCCATCATAATGGTCCAAGGCTATTCCTTCTTAATGCATTCTAAAGGGGCTTAACCAAAATGGCCCTTTAAGAGCCTTACAACCAGCCCAATATGAAAACACAAATACAATGACCATTACAAGTCCAATTTTCATGCAAAAGGGGCCCAAACTTAAGCCAAATTGCCCCATTTTAGAGGGAAGCCGATGTAGTCCGATTGGTGCTCCGCGTATGGTACCGTCGGTTCGTCGACTCGTGCTATTCGCTCACTCTGGTGTCCGCACCAATTCTCCCCAGGTGGGAGGAACTCGACCCCGTCGAGTATGGGTCCCGAGGCTTGAGCTCTCCGCATGTGATTAAGGCGTTGTTCATCGTGGGCATCCTTGCCAACGCACTATGAAGTGTTGGTCGGCTCCGTTCCTAGTGGTGATCACCTGCTCATCCAGTATAAAATCTATATGCGTGCGTTGAGGCTGGAAGAGGTGGACTCTCGGGTGGTGTGTCACTCACAACAGAAGGATAAAGCCCGAAACTCACTAGGGATCACCGCGGGTTCTGATATGCTACCAAATCAGATACATGGAACTTCGAACTGACACCATAGTCATTCGGTAGTTCAATAACGTATACATTCAAACCCACATGTTTCGTGACTCGGGAAGGGCGGGTATCGCGGGCCTAGAGTTGCTTTATGGCCCCAAGAGGAATAGTTCAGGTATGACCCTGATCTTGACGTACTCTCCCTTTTGAACTCACGGACATGTAGCATGTATCAGCTAATTCCTTATACGTGCATGGCTGGCCTTTGATTGGGACACACTTAATGCAAACCATATGCATGAAAGAAAACAAACTAGAGAGACAAACAAATACACACATGACCTTAGACAAACCTATGGTTAGTCCGTCCTACGTATAGGCGATGATGGACCAGGACACCCGAACATGTGCCATGTATACACTAGTGGCAACCGGTGGTTGGCGGAAAGTGGGACTCCTAGACATCCTACTTTGTCCCTAGCATGCGGCTGCCCATTGGATTTGGGAGACTTGGGAGGGCTAGGAGGGCCGGATGTTGGTGTATCGGGCTTGGTGGGCGTAGGTGGCCCGGCCCGTGGGAAAGGGGTGTGAAAGTGTACTTCCTCGACAAGGTACAAAGAAACTGATGGGTCACGAGGCCCACTAGAGAAGGGGTCGAATGGGTCAAAGAATGTGTGACCCCCCGGTTCCTCCATTACATAGTCCCATGTTTGCAATTCATGAAGGTGATGGCCACCTCCATCCATCGTGGTAGATGGGACAGTGTATAGAAGATAGGGCTCCTCCCTCGGGATAAAAGGAGTGAAGTCGGGCTCAGCCGGTAGTAGGAGGAGTATAAGAACCTCCATGGTAACATGACCCATGGTGTACACGGAGGTAATGGACCCTAAGGTGAGATGGGTGAAGCTACGACCGGTGGGTCGGTCGAAGCCTTGGGCCATCAAGTGCGTAAATGCCAACTGCCGGTCTAACCCTTGAAGAAGGTCATCCAATGTATCCACATAGTGACTCGACCGGAAGGTGGTGTGAAATGAGTTACTTGGCACTAGAGGTAGTGTGGGGTCCATGGATGGGAAGGGAGGTGGGACTAAGCCATCTTTGAGCCAGCTAAGGAGTGGCTCGGCAATGAAAAGCATTCCCGTAAGAAACACGGGTGGCTCGGGCGGAGGTGGCTCCCAATATGATGGCTCTGGATGAGGATTGGAAGGTAAGGGTGATAACGGAGCACTCACGGGTGGCGAAGGAGGGGCCTCCATGATGGGGAGAGGGCTTGGGGACCCCTTAGATGGGGCCGGGTTGGGGCTACGGGCTATGGCCTCCCTAGGCGCGGGTATGGCTACCTCCTGCCTCGAAGGTGGGCAAGGGGAGACCAACGACTGAAAATAAGCGCACCTCCTATCCACCCGATCCGAAATCATTTGCACAAGTTCGGCAACAGTCCGGGTTGGAGTAGGGGTATCGGAGTGGACTCGCCCATAATCATCCGGCCTAGGCTTGGGTCTAGGCTCATCTATGTGTGGGGGTCTTTGCTTCCGACTTGGACCCACTTGGTTGGAAGTGAGTGGGTGGCGTCGGTTGGAGGTGACAGGTTGAGGAACGTAGACCTTCCTAAGCTCTCTCTTCATGTCCCACCATGACTCGATGGGCCATTGCCTCCTAACCTCTCTCAAACGTTCAATGTAGTCCCACTTTTCGGCGGCCTCATGAAGAAGCCGCTCTTTGGCGAAAGAGAATTACATCGCCTCGGACATAGTATAACACTCAAAATATGCGTCCATGGCGGTTTCCCACTTGAGGTAGTCGCTCGAGACCTTGGTTCCATAGAAGTCCGAGGCTTCGGGCCTACGGATGTGGTGGGGTTAGATTCCCCATCCTTGGTGGTGTCGCCACCATTCATATGAACTAGGCATTTGGGAACCCATGGGGCTCGGGGAGCTAATGGATGGCCATGCCGACACTTGGACACGACACTAGACACGACCCAAAAATATGATGTAAAGTTGAAATGAGACTCAACTAAACACCGAGACAGGACTATGTTGGAATGCACTAACTAGGAACCTAGACTTAACCAAAGACTCGGTACGTGGCGGAGCTAATTGATCCGAAGATCACTCGCGCAAGTGTGCGGTCTTCCCGATAGGCATAGCCTAACGATCGGACGACACCTTTTAATATACCGAATATTGGAATGCAAATGCAACCTTGGAATTAAATGACCCTAGACTTAAATGACGCTCTCATACCAATTTCATGCGGGACGGATGACGACCGGGCTAAGACGTACGACGGACTCGATGTGCGGCCAGCACTAGCACGCTAAAGACAAGTCGGGCGGCTGACCACCGTGGTGTTCTCCGGGTGGAGACGTCTCTCAACAGCACTCTAACTAGCCCGACGATCGTCCCTTGCGAGGGAAACGTGGAGATCGCAGCGGTTAAGAAACCACCGTCGCCTAGGGGTATCCAGTTCGAGCTCGGTGCTCGACTGGAGCTAAGGAACGGACACTCTCAACTCACATTCACGGTGATTTGTAGCTAGCTAACGGCCCAATTCTGACAAACGTAGCATATATGATAATATACTTAACCAGCAACGTGAGAGAGGAACGAGCGCGTACCTCCACGACTAGGCGTGGGGAAGAATTCCCGGCCGAATCCAAACAACCCCGATACACACAAGAGTTAAGTTTACAATTTCAGAACTTAATGCCCACTCCACGCAGAGAGGTATCGGGATACAATGGCTAAATTTGGGGTTGCTGGAACTCGGGTTGACGGGCCACACTCGCAGGAGGCGAGGGACGCGAGTCGGAGCCACTCGGGTACGTCGATGGGAAGCCGACCCGGTTCTGTCCGCGCTGGTCACCCTGCGCAGCGAACTTGCGGAGGCCGGTACGCCAAGATCCGAAGGCGGATCGGAGTGCCGTTTGTTGGAGAACGTCAGTGACTGGACGTAGTTTGTGCACTCTGAAGGGCATGAGCAGATGCTTTCAGATCTAGGCGCAGCAGCAGTTACAATCGGCTTCTAGTTTTGTGCTCACAGAACTGCATAGAAACACGAGTAATTAATGGAAAATTAGTTGCCGATGTCGGATCGAGGTGCCGTTTGTGGGAGATCGTTGGCGACGTCCATAGGAAGATTTAGTTCAAAGGGATCACTCATATCTCGATCGGAAGAGGCGAGGAAGACTCTGGAAGTCGGCTCTGGTTCTGAGCCGGGCCTGCTCAGATCAGCTCGCGTGATCCCACGAGAATCATCGCCACGACCAGCACAGGTTTCGGATCGAGGCGGGACCGGAGGCAACGCGAAGAGGACTCCAAATCCTACGATCACTCTAAGAATCAGCTTCTGAAGACTTGAGAGGAGCTCTGGAGAAATTCATAATCAGAAAACTTTAGATCTGGGCAGCAGGCTGGGGTAGATCTGCACGCCGTCACGAGAAAAATCATCACTGGCGATCCCGAACTCCGATCTACGCGAACCACCTCTGAAATCTTCCTAACTCGTAGAAGTATCATGGATAATTTTGGTGGAAATAGATGATAAGGGGATGGGGGAGATATGGGGGCGAGTCACACTTCCAAATTCTGTCCCGTCACAAGACTGAACATGGTATCACACCCAAGGGGGAAACACGAGAATCACTATCTAATTGCAACTTTCACTCAATAAAACTTCATTAGCTTTTAACCCATCATCATAGAAGCCTTTATATAGAGTTTAGAAAGGGGGAGGGGGCTGAATGGTTCGATGGAACCAAGGGGAGGGGGAGAGGGGTGCACCCCTTTGACTACATAGGAAGGGAGGGGGGGACAAGGAAACATAAGACTTACCTACCATTGAAATTCAAGTAAAGGGAGGTAGGTGGCAGCCATTTCCCTTAGACCAGCAGCCATTTATGTCCCCATGTGGTAAATGAAGGAGGGAAGAAAAGAAATTCAAACAAACTAGCCTAATATGGCCAAAATAGGGGGCGCCCCCCTTCATGGGCTTTGAATGGGCCAAGTTTGGCCATGGCCAAGCCCATTCAACCAATATGGAACCAATATGGCTTAAGGCCATTCTAATCTAGATAGCCCATGAATGAAGGAAGCCTAATTAGGCCCTTCATGGCTTATGGATCCATCATAATGGTCCAAGGCCATTCCTTCTTAATGCATTCTAAAAGGGCTTAACCAAAATGGCCCTTTAAGAGCCTTACAACCAGCCCAATATGAAAACACAAATACAATGACCATTACAAGCCCAATTTTCATGCAAAAGGGGCCCAAACTTAAGCCAAAGTGTCCCATTTTAGAGGGAAGCCGATGTAGTCCGTTTGGTGCTCCGGGTATGGTACCGTCGGTTCGCCGACTCGTGCTATTCGCTCGCTCTGGTGTCCGCACCACTCTGACCACGTGTGCACACACCGGCTCATTACCTCGAGCCAGGTCTCTAACTAGTTTTCCCCCCTAGTATGATGCTACTGTTAAGCAGGGGCCCACGGACTCTAGCTTAAAAATCGTAAAACGGGACTACACCGCCACCTCTCCCAGGTGGGATCAACACTAAAGGTCGTCGGGTTACAACTAGTGGTTCCATCACAAGGAAAGAGAATATAACTCTATTGGGATCTAAAAACATGCCATAATTCATGATAACAATTAAACAATGGCAAATATGTAAGATGGAAAGCATAAAGAAATGCACATGATTAATATGAAATTGTGCAGGACATGGCGATCGAACATTAGCCCGCCACAGGCTCTGGCGGTCGAAGGTCGGGGCGCTACAAGGGCTATGGCGCTCCACTAATGGGCCGCTACACTCCACCGCCATACTGTTTATTGCTACAATAACACGCTCTAGCGGTCCAAGGTAAGTCCGCCAAGGGTCCTCTGGCGGTTTTACGATAAGCCGCCACACTAACCGCCCTAACGGGTCAAAGGTCTCTAGCGGTCGAAGAAGGAGCCGCCACGGTTAAGTAGACGGTCCGAGGTTAGGCCGCTACAGTGGTGTAGCGCAGGGGCTTTGTACCACTAAGGTCCACCGCCTTACTGCTCTAAAGAAACGGTCACTGGCAGGACCACCACCTGCCCAGTGAGCCGAATCCGTGGGGTTTGTTACCGGAACCCCTCCCGATCGACCTAGATCGACAGGAAACATAATTTTAACCTGTTCCCTGCCATTCCACCATCACATAAACACAATTTATAGCCTAAGAACCCAACGACAATGGCCATGGAGAATTTAAAACATAAATATAATGTTCATGCTCCAAAAATAAAAAATGATGATGTTCAGGCTGTGGAAAACATAAAGGCGATGGGCATGGCAGTGGAAACGATCCTAGCAACGTCAGGAATCCATCCCCCTACCTTGATCGCGTCGAAAATGCCGCTATGGGCGCATGCAAGCCGAGGTAGCCACGCCGCTCTCTCGCGCCCACCTGTCTCCATGTGCCGCGGTTCGCCTCGAGGTGGACGTCACCGCGCTCCTCACATTGAGAGCTCTCCGTTGATGCCACTTACGCCTCCGTCCACGACCCGAGCTGGCCGCGCCACCAAGAGAGGGGGAGATAGTGATTGCGTGAGAGAGAGAGAGAGTGAGTGAGAGAGTGAAAGAGAAAGATAGGGAGAGAAAGGAATCGACCGTGGGTTAAAATGTTATTATAATATATTTTTTTGATTTTAACCTTATTTTGCACTTAAACCCTCAAAGAAGTATAATTGTAATTTTGCCCAATAATTTCTTAAAAGCTTTTAACTAAATAGATTAAATGCCAGAAAATGCCCAATAAATCCAGAAAAATTACCTAAATGCATGGAATAAATACTATATTATTACCGGTAAAGATCCGTCAAAGAGTGGGTCTTACACGACCCCTTATAAGAGGGACATTGACAGAGAAGATAGGGGGCGATGGATCATTCTGCCAAATCGTGACGTGAGAGAATAGAGCTACTAGCGTTGTTACAGAAAGAGAGAAGTGACGACAGTCCACACCCAGAGAGAGGATTCCTCCTACACAACCTTATCACCCAGCGTGTACTCTCTGAGTGTACACTGGGAGCGACGAGCACTCGTATGAAGGATCTACACGGCTCCCCGATCCTCTACAGCAGCCTCTCTCTCATCCTCTCACCTGCTCTTCTCTACTCTTTATTATTCTGTTGCTAACTTAAGCATCGAAGGGTTGTCTCCTGGGGTAACACCCGAGACTCCTTCTGACGCCCCTTTACTTCTAGTACTTGCAGGCTTCCACGGGTGCGGGACGACTTCCCCATTCAATAAATAGAGAAGGTGATACATGGCATAGGAACCAGATTCCTGCCTCTACAGGTCCAACATTGTTCTGACAAAGGTAAAATGAATGGGTTAGATAGTGTAAATTATGATATCATGTAATACATGAGTTCTTGACATTACATTTAAATATATTTTATTCTTAATTAAATTTATGATATTGAAGAAGATTTTACGATGCAGATTGACAATCGGATATTGAATCATGTAACTTTGAAGTAGGTGACATTATTTATATTTTGTGGTCGATGGCAATGAAATCCTCTCTCCCGCTCGCTCGCTCGCCCACTTGTTTTGTGTGTATCGATAACATAATATACAAGTAATTACAATTTTTTGGTCCTATAGTCATCTGGTCCCGCCAATTTATGTATTTTGCAAGTAATGCTGCCTCAACGGGCTATAGTTTACACCCTCGAAATCTCTGGATTTGCAATTCTTATTGTTAAATATACCCCCTTCTCAACTTAAAATATATGTGCTTAAATTGAGGACTAACAAATACATTGCAACCAATTTTATTTTTTAACATATACTCTTATATGTATTCAATTTTTCTGTACAATTATTGTAATTATTTAGTATAGATAAAAAAGCTTTCTCATCATGAAAGGAAGAACACTTTTACTGTCCGTATTCATGTATTATATATAAAATTAAAGTAAAATAATATTTTTTTATTTGCACACTGATCTTTTTATTAAATTTTTTTTAAAGTTTTTACATGGGAGACATACTTAATCCTTAAAAAACATGTTACTTATGTTGAATTAAATACATGGGAATTTAAGGCCATTCATGTTTATCTTTTCTCTCTAAGGTCAAAAATTCTATTTTATTTTTAGAAAAATTGGTTAGACAATTTTACGTTGATCACCTTTTTAGGGTCTGCGATTGTGCCTCAACCAACAGGTGAGGATTATTCTCCCGCCCCTTCCTCCCCATTTCCCACTCTATTTTTCTTCTACTTTTGATTTGTTTGTTTGGCTTAATGTCTCTCAAAGTGGGGTTGTTCTTATTTTCTGCTAAAATTCAACCTAGGGTTGGTTCCAACTTTGTATGATTCCTAAACACAAATGATTCCGGTTTTGGTTCAGTCAGGTTAGATTCTATACCATCTACCTACACTTGCCGCACCCTCGGGCTACACGATGCTGCCCACGGAACAAACAACCCAAGTAGTGATGGAAGTCACTTGCTGACGGCCTTCATTTTTCCTACATGCAGATTCACCAAGTAATGCTTTCACGTTATGCATATAATTTGAGAACAAAGAACAAGTATTGTGCAACACTTAATATTTATTGTTGGGACCAAATAAAAGAACTTGAGTGGTGGGGAACTGAGCGTAGAGTGGAGCATTGGATGCCAGCCCTTCGTCTGGTGCAGGGAAAATGCGAGAGGAAGCAATGGGAGCCAATTAGTGTCGTCAGGCGGTGAGATCGCTGATCCTCCTGTAAAAACGTTCAGCCCGGGGTAGGGTGTCACTCCCCGAGCGCGGAAGGAACTCAGAACGCGACGGTTGCATCGATCATGCCAATCAGAACTCAAGGCATTCACACAACAACAAGAATAGAGTACGCTAAAGAGGGCATAACCATAATTACTTTTATTCCACCAAACTTTCAATATAAGAAAATTACAAGATTGATTATGACAAGACACGATTCTATGGTAGCACAAGACTTCGGGTTTGGCTCTACGCTCTTCACTCTTGGCCATCTCCGTCGGATTAGATATCCTCGTCTGAATTACCTAAAAAATAGGATAAAAGTATTGGATGAGCGAAAGTCCAGTAGGAATTACATCTCTATAAATCAAACTTGCTTAAAGTAATTAACATGTTACATAAATGCAGCTATAACCACACATGAATGAGCTCAAGATAGAACATGAATAAATGCGAGTCATGAAATAGATAGCAGGAACTAGCAAGTTCACCAGTAGTATCACGAGATTTTTGGCTATTCCAATTCAAGCAATTACCTTTTCATGTCAAGTACATCAAGTCATTAAATAATATCCAGATAAGGGTGGAATGTCTTAGATCAATCTAGCAAGTCAAGCACTTCAGTGTAATGCCACACCACAGTCAATAATAGCTCCCATGGACACAAGTACTTTCGAGTGCTCCTTCCAAGACCAGACCGGGGCCCATTAACGCCAGACATTCATGAGGTGATAGATCAAAGATCCTGTGTAAATATCTAGAAATTCACTTAATTTAATAGCCAGTAGAATTCCAAGGATTAAGCACTTGTAGGAATAATCGGGAAGATCCAAGAAGACATTAGAGTTCAAGGATAGAGCCATGTATAGGGACAAATACTGAGAAATCTACCATTTAAAACCGTGAGATGCGAGAATCTGGGAAGAATTGGCGTCCACTAAGGCCAACATGAATTCAAGAATTCGTGACTTCTACACTGGTCGACAATTCCTGTGAATAGTATATGCACGAAGAATTCACGTAACTATCCTGGATGCTAATTCTGGAATTTACGACGACTTCCCCAGTTGCCTATCTCACAGCGTCTAGACAATTTCGGGACTCTCACAGAACACCCAAGTCTTGGCGCTCCATGAAGTCTAGGTGTCATGTTTCTTCAGAGTGACATGACTAGAACAAGTTTTAGGGCTTTTAGGGTACAACTAGCCAGTGATCGAAGATGGAATCCTTCAATGTCGGGGACTTACAGAGGCCTCAGAGAAAGAATTTCCAATCCCGCGAGAGGGATTCCTGACGGAGGGTCCTTCCTTCCCCAAGAAATAGGGTGTAATGTGAAAACACAGAAAACAGGGACCCTATCTCGATAGTGAGACAACGGTGCCAAGGATCCACAGTATTGGATCAAACTAGCAGTGAGAAAGATTCTACAAGAATTCGCGTATGACTAGAAAGGCGTTAATTCTTTAATCCGCGTCCACGTAAAGAGGCGTTGATTTCATTAGATTTTAATTTTTAATCAGTTATTTAATCATGAATTGGCATCAAGGAAGCAGATGCAACTTAATATGCGTCTCTCTGGAAAGGCGCATAATCTAGAATATGCGTCTACTACAATGGACGCTAATTTAACGAGTAATCCGCGTCTTACCAGGGGACGCGGATTCTCAAATACACATCAAGTCGCATCTGGTAGATTCAATCACAGACTCATTGACACTATTCATTTCTTTCTAAGTTAGGATGAAAAGTAGCACTTTTATTGTACAAGGATTTTTGCATAACGGTGAACATGATAAGTAGGGGAAAAATTTAGGGATCCTAAAAATATGCACATCATAAATTTATTTAACATGGTTCAATAGATATTGATTTTTAAACTTTGAAACAATAAATATTTATCTAGGAAATTCATGTCTTAGTAGTCGACGTGCATTAATACGTGTCCATATGCCCGACACTAGTTTTGGAATTCGCGTCTACGTGGAAAGACACAGATTAACACGCGTCCATGCTCTGGTCGTGAATTCTTCTTGAAATAGGAAAGGTAACAGAACGCTATGAAAACCAGAACTATGCATGGATAATGGAGAAATAGCATGATAGAACGAAAGAATTGCATGCTTGTCTACTAACACGAGGTGTTTATTTAGTTTTGCCCGAGAGAAAACCTAACTTTTTGGGAAGAATAGAGGAAAGAAGCCTAACAGATGATGCTATAAGGTTCCTGTTGTGCCCTGTGATTTTGATGATGTCAAACTGATGAACACTTATTTGTTTATATTTACTTATATCACACACGTCCTCTTTTGGGCTTTAATGAAGTAATTATGTAATTTTGCATGATAATCTCGGTCTCACATAAAATGAAGATTTTTTCTACGACTAATGGGATCTGAGGCATGTTTGAAATAAATAAAAAATTTACATAATTAAAATTTGATAAGATCATTAAAAATAATAATAACAAATAAACAAACTTTACGGTGTTTACAAAATTCATTATGAATGGGGGGGGGAATAGCAATATATATATTTTGATAAAACTTTTCCATTGAGGGGACTCATGCATAATTTCTTTCATTTTTAGCCAAACTTTGTAATCACTCTCTTCTCCCAACAGGGACAGCGTGGGCGCTCCCTTGGACAGCAATAATAGCAGCATTGAAACACCAACGGCAATAGCCCAGCAGGCGTGCTGGCCCCCTCTAGGCATCCTCCAGGTATGGGCAACAACGGAACACGATAGCATGGGCTGGCATGTAGTAGAACAGTGAGCAAGAGGGCAACGACAGCGGCATGATGGCAAACAGCGACTGGGCACTTTGTGTATAGGTAGGCAGACGTGAGCAACGGCGGATGTGCCGGAGGCTGCCGGCTCACTCCCCCTACAAAATGGCGTCTCCCTTCTCATCCCAAAAACAACTCCTCTCCCCCTCCCCTCCGGGGATCTCTTCTAACTCTCTTCCCCTCCCCCTTCCTCTCCTTCTCCGTTCTCCTCCTCTCTCTCTCTCTCTCTAACACTCACAGCACCATCGCACGCCTCCCCCCTCTCTCTTCACATCGCTGCCATCCCCCTCCCCCCCGGACCTCTCTCTCTCTCTCCTTATCTCTCTAACCACCTCCCCCTCTCTCTTCTCTTTCCCACGCTCTCTCTCTCTCCCTCTCTCTTCTTCTCATCCCGACGACCCTTCTTCCCCCTCTCTCCATCTCCCTGCTATCCCACCGCGGTGTAATACCCCGATTATTTATTAAGTTTTATTGAGCTTTTATTAATTAAAAATTGAATTAAAATGAATTAATGTTTGAATTTTGAAATATTAATATTTAATTCATTAGAAAATAGAACCTATAAATTCGACTACCTTAGAAAAATCTGTAAAAATAGTAATTGGGTAAAAGATCATTTTTATAGCAATTTTGTCTTCTGTAATTGACCCAAATTAATTACGTAACCTTGTCTAATTAGAAGATGAATCCCGAAATTGACATTTACCTAACCTTTACCTAACCGAAACTTAAAACGTGAAATTCGACCTTAATACTCAACCAAATGATCTGAAATCAAGGGCAAATGGAAGGCCACGAGGTAAGGAACATTTACCCTCAATCAATTTGAGGTAAACCTAGCCCTAAAACGTGCTGCCGATATAGCTTTGGTCGAGTCAAGGATTCCGGCGCCGTTTCTAACACGTAACTTGCAGCGCCAAATACTCCCAACTCTGAAGGCTCCAGAAGCTCCATGACCTATAGAAATGTAGCTCTTCGACTCTAGTTTCATTTGGTAGCTGGGTCAGCCGACGAGGAGTCCAGATCTGGGAGTATTCGTCGTTTTGGTGGAGGGTGTTGGTAGTTCGTCGTTCTTCATCTCCAGCCCTTTAATCCGTCGATTAAGGTAGGTACCCTTAACCAAATGAGACTTGTAAATATAGTATCTTGATCGGCTCGACGAGATCTATCTAATGGAACTGAAAGCCCTAAATTTCATTAGGTATCCGTGGAGATATCGAGCTTTTTGTGAGCTACTGTCAAGCTTGTTATTCATTCTAGGGTTCTGAATTCATTCTCCGATTTGAGGTAGGATCTAACAACCAAACTCTAATTAACTTACATGATGTAATCAGCATGTTGTTAGCTTTCTTTTGACACCAAAATCCCCAAATTCCGTTGTGTATGTTGGGAGAATTTTTAGATTTAGTGGAAGAATGTCAAGAATTAGGTCTTCTTGTGTTCTTCATAGAATAGGTTGTGATTAAATGGGTTTCTGATGAAATTCGTGCTTTAAAACTCATGTATTATGACCCTCATATGCCTAGTAAGATTCCTATAGCACGGGGTTTTTATTTCAACTCAATTGGACCTCAAATGGGTAAGTTTACATGTTTTCCGGAGGCCCCGGCCTTTTCTGGGCTTGCAGGGGTCGACCCCGGGGGTCGACCCATGCCCCAGCAGCAAAGGCCAGCCCGAGGGTCGACCCCTGGGGTCGACCCATTCGGCCCAGCGCGAGGGTCGACCCAATGGGTCGACCATGCTGCTGGATTTGAGGGGGTGGACCCCAGGGGTCGACCCATCCAGCAGACAGACCCCAATTTTTCAGGGGTGGACCCCAGGGGTCGACCCATGCACCAGAAACCCGGTTTTCATCATTTTTCGACCCGTGGATCGATCCGGATCATTAGGGGATCGACCTAATTAACTTAGACCTATTGAAAAGTATATTCTGGAAGAACCAGTGACCTAATCATGAGCCTTATGATTTTCAAATTGTATTGGTTCCTATGTTCTATCACGATGTAAAAGCATGTCATTCATCATCTTAATTGCAATGTATACAATGGTTAAATAGAAACCCACATAATTAGTGGTTAATGGTGTAATTAAATCTCTATTAATGCATACTTTTTCCTTCCTGTACAAGTTTGTTCCTTTACCTTATCATCTTGAATCAATTTTTGGCAATTGTCTTAATACAAATGATAATGGATAATCTTTGACATATTAACTTGATAATTAGGATTAATATGTTGATTAGCTTGTTGGATAGCTGCTGTACTACAGTAGCGCAGCATGATTAACTCTTATTGTGACTTGGTTTTCAATGTTCTGGATGATTGTGCTTACCTTGACATTCTGAAATGAATCTCCTTCCTACTTGAAATTGTTATTGCAACATAGTTCAAACCTTGGAATTCTGGCCATAAATTGTGGAAGTCTAGATTTTTGAATCTTTCATCCAAAGAAATCAATGCCTGGCAAACAATTAAGGGCTTGGTCTAGTCCTGGGAGGAGCGCCCGAACACTACGTGTACCCCCGGGGAGGTGATTGACTAGGTGTGGCATTTGGTACCAGTACTATGACATGAGTTAAATCTAGGACTGACCACTACTCTCTACTACTCTCCACTACTCTCTACTACTTTTCACTTTCCACTCTTCACTGTTCTATACTCTACTGGTTGTTACTTACTTGCTGTTACTTGGACGTGGAAACGAAACTACATACGTGCTTGACATGACTTGAATTGTCTCGATATGGCCAACTCTTTATCGTTATCTCCTATAGTAAATTATTGTCTTTGTTATTCCTCTTAAGTATTACCATTCTGTTCCTTTATATTTCTCGACCTTGCAAGATCTTTAAATTTTGTTTCATTATATCATCCTTATTCTTTTATTGCATTATCCTTTGTAGCATGATATTTTGATAATGTAATTAAACTACTAATCACTTATACCTATCTGTTATTTCCTACTGAGCGTCAGCTCATAGTTGTTGTTTCTCCCCTTTCCAGGCGTTTCAGGTGACGCGCTTACCGATGGGGAAGGGCAGGAGTGATGTTTTGAGTGTAGTAGTTAGTTGTGTCTAGAGTGTGTTGTGCTTCAACTATGTTATTGTGGTTTAGAGTTTGTTATCCCAGTTGTATTGAGTTGATTTGAGGATTGTTGTACCAGTTATGTTTTGTTTAATGGTCAATAAGTTATTTCCATTTCTTAGCATTTGTATATATTTAGATTAGTTCTCTCTCTTTCCAGCTCGTTTCTAACTATACGTCCCGATATTTCGCGTCGGGGCGTGACAGTTTAGTTGGTATTAGAGCCCTAGGTTTCATATTCCTAGGTTCCCTAAGTTTAGGTTTTCTTGCATTTCATCCCAATAATCGGTATATCAAAAGGTGTTGTCCGAACGTTAGGCTACGCCTATCGGGAAGGTCGCATACTTGCGCGAGTGGTCTTCGGACCGATTAGCTCCGCCAGGTACCGAGTTTTTGGTCATGTTTAGGTGCATTGGACCTCTAACCTTGTTAAAGTCTAGAACCTGACCTGGTGAGATTGGGTAGAAACTTGGGTTAAGTTCGTTCCTTAATCGTGTTATTATCTATTTTATTGGACCTAAGTAATCTATTTCTCGTGTAGATGGCAGCCGAACGTGCTGAATGGAGGAACCTGCAGCGCACGGTTCAAGGCCTGACTCAGGCATTACATCAAGTAGCTCAAGCTGGAGCAGCGGGTCATGGCACCGGTGACTTATACCGGAACTTTCGAGGAATGAACCCGCCAAGATTTGCTGGTTCGACTAACCCCGACGAGGCCGAGCATTGGCTCAACGAAATGGGGAGAATTTTTGAAGTCATGCAATGCACCGACCAAGAGCGTGTCCTTCTTTCTACCTTCCAATTGGAGCGGGACGCGCGTACTTGGTGGGATTCCGTCAAGGCAACTCTAGGCGATCAACAAATCACATGGGAAGAGTTCGAGGAATTCTTCAACGATAAATATTTTTCCGATCGTGTACAAGAGAAGAACGCGGCGGAGTTCGCGGCTCTAAAGCAGCGAAGCTTATCGGTGGCCGAATATGAAGCACAGTTCTCTCGGCTTTCGCTCTATGCTACTCACCTTATCTCCACAGAAAAGATGAAAGCTAAGCGATTTCTCAACGGGTTGAAGCTTCACTACATCAATCAACTGGCGCCGATGGAGATCTCTACTTATTCTGAGATGGTGAGAAAGGCACAAGTTCTAGAAGATACCTTAGAAATGACGGAGAGGATCCGTGGGCAAGGCATGAAGGAACAACCAACTCCTAGACCCGAATTTGGCACTAGCAAAAAGAGGTCCATGAGTGGGTCTAGTTCGTGGATCGGATCGGGAACGTGGAAAGGCAAGATGTCAAGAAATGAAGAGAAGAAACCTGGCCCTATTGTTCCATTCAAGGGCAAGTGCAAGTATTGTGATCGTCCAGGTCACAAGATGGAGGAATGCTGGCGCAAGCTAGGTGCGTGTTTACAATGTGGGAGTAGGGAACACCGTATCTCTGACTGCCCTCTTCTATCGGAACAAGCTACACCGGCAAAACCTCAAGTTATCAAGAAGCCGCAAGGAAGGCTCCAAGCTTTACATGCGGATGAAACTAGGATTTTCGATGATGGCGGACTCGTCGAAGGTACCCTTACTATAATCGACAAGCCCGCATTTGTTCTCTTTGATACTGGTGCAACACATTCTTTTATTTCTCGAAAATTTGCGAAGTCGTTATCTGTCGAACCTGTTATGATGAATTCTCCATTAGTTATATCAACTCCTATTGGTTCTGGAGCGGCTATTCAATATTACTATCCTTCTAGTAAGGTTATTATTGATGAACGGAACTTTCCAGCCGACTTAGTTTGCATGGATATGAAGGATTATGATGTAATCCTTGGAGCAGATTGGTTGGCCAAGTATGAGGCCAGTGTTCACTGCAGTTCTAGCTCAGTGACTTTTACTGGACATTCTGGTTTATCTTTTACGGGGATCAAGCACCATAACCCTGTATCGCTCATCTCTTCTCTTCGAGCCGACAAGCTGATGAGGCGAGGTTGCGAGGCTTTTCTAGCCTTTGTCCATGCTACACCGGAACAACGAGTTGAGATAAAGGACACTCCTATTGTCCGAGAATTCTCCGAAGTCTTTCCGGAGGAACTACCAGGACTTCCGCCTGAGCGGGAAGTTATCTTCTCCATTGATATTGTTCCTGGCGCGTCTCCTATTTCTAGAGCTCCTTACCGTATGTCCCCTGCGGAGCTAAGGGAATTAAAGCAATAGTTGATGGAATTGCTCGAGAAGGGATTTATTCGTCCGAGTACTTCACCTTAGGGAGCTCCTGTATTATTCGTCAGGAAAAAGGATGGTTCGATGAGATTATGCATCGATTATCGGCAACTGAACCAGCTAACTATCAAGAATAAATACCCATTGCCGAGGATCGACGAATTATTCGACCAGATAGCGGGAGCACATTATTTCTCTAAGATCGATCTTCGATCTAGATATCATCAGCTGAGGATTAAGGAAGATGATATTTATAAAACGGCTTTCCGCAGCAGGTATGGTCATTTTGAGTTTGTCGTTATGCCTTTTGGTCTAACGAATGCACCAGCAGCTTTCATGCAGTTAATGAATAATGCATTCCGGCCTTATCTTGATCAATGGGTCGTGGTATTCATTGACGACATACTAATTTATTCCAAGACTGAAGAAGAGCATGCCGAACATTTGAGGATGGCATTGCAGATATTGAAAGATCATCAACTATATGCCAAATTCAGTAAATGTGATTTCTGGCTGCAAGAAGTGTCCTTCTTAGGACATATCATCACCAAAGAAGGTATTTCAGTTGATCCTTCGAAAGTGGAGGCAGTAAGGAACTGGGATCAGCCTACTACAGTGACCGAAGTGAGAAGCTTCCTAGGCCTGGCAGGCTATTATCGGAGATTTATTCAAGACTTCTCCAAGATTGCGGTACCTCTCACTCGATTGATCCGCAAAGACAACAAGTTTGAATGGTCCGAGGAATGTCAGCAGAGCTTTCAAACATTGAAGGATTGCCTCACTACTGCACCCGTATTGGCTTTACCTTCTGGCGACGGTGGTTTCGTGGTCTATACCGATGCTTCTGGTATTGGCTTAGGCTGTGTACTCATGCAGCATGGTAAGGTGATTGCCTATTCTTCTAGGCAGCTGAGGAAGCATGAAGAGAATTATCCCGTTCATGACTTAGAACTTGCAGCAGTTGTATTCGCCTTAAAAATTTGGAGGCATTACTTGTATGGAGAAACATTCACAGTATTTTCAGATCATAAGAGTCTGAAGTATTTATTTTCTCAGAAAGAACTTAACATGAGGCAGAGAAGATGGTTGGAGTACTTGAAGGACTTCGACTTCTCGATTGAATATCATCCCGGTAAAGGCAATGTGGTGGCAGATGCATTAAGCCGAAAGCCTGCGGCTAAATTATCAAGTCTCATGTTACAAGAGTGGAGGCTATTGGAACAGTTAGCTAGCCTGGATCTAAATGTTGATAATGATCGTGTTATAATTGCACAGATTCGACTTAAGCCCGAATTATTGATGGAGATCAAATCCTTGCAAGATAATGATCCCGAGCTGGTTGAGATCAAGGGAAGTTTGAGTAGCAGACCCAACTTCATGGTGGCTGACGATGGAAGATTGTTATTCCAGGGTAGAACTTGTGTACCTGATGAAGCTGAGTTAAAGAACAAGATTCTGGAGGAAGCACATAGATCCAAATACACTATTCATCCTGGAGGCACGAAAATGTTCAAGGATTTGAAAAGGTCCTTTTGGTGGCCGAATATGAAAAGGGAAATTGTAGATTTCATGATTAGATGTCTGGTTTGTCAACAAGTTAAGGCTGAACATTTCAGACCGGCAGGAAAGTTGAAACCACTCGACATACCCCAATGGAAGTGGGAAAGCATTGGCATGGATTTCATTATGGGTCTACCTAAGACTCGTGGTGGATTTGATGCGATATGGGTGATCGTCGATCGCTTGACAAAATCGGCTCATTTCTTACCCATTAAGTCCAAGTGGACAGTTGATGTATTGGCTGCTTTATATTTGAAGGAAGTGGTAAGGCTCCATGGTATACCTGTCAGCATTGTGTCTGATAGAGACCCGAGATTTACTTCACATTTCTGGAAGGGACTGCAAGAGTCTCTTGGTACTCGTCTGAATTTCAGTACTACTTTTCATCCACAGACAGATGGACAAACTGAAAGAACCAACCAGATAGTGGAAGATATGCTGCGAACTTGCATGATTGATTTCGGAGGCAGTTGGAGTAATCACTTGGCATTGATTGAATTCGCCTACAACAACAGTTACCAATCCAGCATACAAATGGCTCCATTTGAAGCTTTGTATGGAAGAAGCTGTCGTTCCCCGTTGTGTTGGGACGAGGTGGGCGAGAAGCAATGGCTTGGACTGGATCTTATTTCGGAGTCATCATAGAATATCCGTATCATCCGAGACCGGTTACAAGTGGCACAATCAAGACAGAAAAGCTATGCTGACAACCAGAGAAGGGCATTAGAGTTCCAAGTGGGTGAGCATGTATTTCTGAAGGTCTCTCCTATGAGAGGGATTCGTAGATTCAGCATTCGCGGCAAGCTAAGCCCGTGGTATATCGGTCCGTTCGAGATTCTGGATAGAGTGGGCGAGGTGGCTTATCGATTGGCGTTACCGCCTCAGTTGTCTGGCGTGCACAACGTCTTCCATATTTCTATGTTGCGGAAGTATGTGTACGACCCCACTCATGTTATTCATCATGTGGATTTCGAGCTGAAGGAGGATCTGACCTACGAGGAAAGACCGATAAAGATTCTGGACCAGAAGCAACAGTAACTTCGGAATCGCTCTATATCGATGGTCAAGATTCAGTGGAGTCGGCGTGGGACCGAAGAGGCTACTTGGGAATCGGAAGATACTATGCGGAAGCGGTATCCCGACCTATTCTAGGTGATCTATCTTTTCCCTACTTTCCGTATATAGCGCAGTGAATTTGGAGGACCAAATTCTTTAAGTAGGGGAGGGTGTAATACCCCGATTATTTATTAAGTTTTATTGAGCTTTTATTAATTAAAAATTAAATTAAAATGAATTAATGTTTGAATTTCAAAATATTAATATTTAATTCATTAGAAAATAGAACCTATAAATTCGACTACCTTAGAAAAATCTGTAAAAATAATAATTGGGTAAAAGATCATTTTTATAGCAATTTTGTCTTCTGGAGTTGACCCAAATTAATTACGTAACCTTGTCTAATTAGAGGGTGAATCCCGAAATTGACATTTACCTAACCTTTACCTAACCGAAACTTAAAACGTGAAATTCGACCTTAATACTCAACCAAATGATCTGAAATCAAGGGCAAATGGAAGGCCACAAGGCAAGGAACATTTACCCTCAATCAATTTGAGGTAAACCTAGCCCAAAAACGTGCTGCCGACATAGCTTTGGTCGAGTCAAGGATTCCGACGCCGTTTCTAACACGTAACTTGCAGCGCCAAATACTCCCAACTCTGAAGGCTCCAGAAGCTCCATGACCTATAGAAATGTAGCTCTTCGACTCTAGTTTCATTTGGTAGCTGGGTCAGCCGACGAGGAGTCCAGATCTGGGAGTATTCGTCGTTTTGGTGGAGGGTGTTGGTAGTTCGTCGTTCTTCATCTCTAGCCCTTTAATCCGTCGATTAAGGTAGGTACCCTTAACCAAATGAGACTTGTAAATATAGTATCTTGATCGGCTCGACGAGATCTATCCAATGGGACTGAAAGCCCCAAATTTCATTAGGTATCCGTGGAGATATCGAGCTTTTTGTGAGCTGCTGTCAAGCTTGTTCTTCATTCTAGGGTTTCGAATTCTTTCTCCGATTTGAGGTAGGATCTAACAACCAAACTCTAATTAACTTACATGATGTAATCAGCATGTTGTTAGCTTTCTTTTGACACCAAAATCCCCAAATTCCATTGTGTATGTTGGGAGAATTTTTAGATTTAGTGGAACAATGTCAAGAATTAGGTCTTCTTGTATTCTTCATAGAATAGGTTGTGATTAAATGGGTTTCTGATAAAATTCGTGCTTTAAAACTCATGTATTATTACCCTCATATGTCTAGTAATATTCCTATAGCATGGGGTTTTGATTTCAACTCAATTGGACCTCAAATGGGTAAGTTTACATGTTTTCCGGAGGCCCCGGCCTTTTCTGGGCTTGCAGGGGTCGACCCCAGGGGTCGACCCATGCCCCAGCAGCAAAGGCCAGCCCGAGGGTCGACCCCTGGGGTCGACCCATTCGGCCCAGCGCGAGGGTCGACCCATGCTGCTGGATTTGAGGGGGTCGACCCCAGGGGTCGACCCATCCAGCAGACAGACCCCAATTTTTCAGGGGTCGACCCCATGGGTCGACCCATGCTGCTGGATTTGAGGGGGTCGACCCATCCAGCAGACATACCCCAATTTTTCAGGGGTCGACCCCATGGGTCGACCCATGCACCAGAAACCCGGTTTTCATCGTTTTTCGACCCGTGGATCGATCCGGATCATTAGGGGATCGACCTAATTAACTTAGACCTATTGAAAAGTATATTCTGGAAGAACCAGTGACCTAATCATGAGCCTTATGATTTTCAAATTACATTGGTTCCTATGTTCTATCACGATGTAAAAGCATGTCATTCATCATCTTAATTGCAATGTATACAATGGTTAAATAGAAACCCACATAATTAGTGGTTAATGGTGTAATTAAATCTCTATTAATGCATACTTTTTCCTTCCTGTACAAGTTTGTTCCTTTACCTTATCATCTTGAATCAGTTTTTGGCAATTGTCTTAATACAAATGATAATGGATAATCTTTGACATATTAACTTGATAATTAGGATTAATATGTTGATTAGCTTGTTGGATAGCTGCTGTACTACAGTAGCGCAGCATGATTAACTCTTATTGTGACTTGGTTTTCAATCTTCTGGATGATTGTGCTTACCTTGAAATTCTGAAATGAATCTCCTTCCTACTTGAAATTGTTATTGCTACATAGTTCAAACCTTGGAATTCTGGCCATAAATTGTGGAAGTCTAGATTTGTGGGATCTTTGATCCAAAGAAATCAATGCCTGGCAAACAATTAAGGGCTTGGTCTAGTCTTGGGAGGAGCGCCCGAACACTACGTGTACCCTCGGGGAGGTGATTGACTAGGTGTGGCATTTGGCACCAGTACTATGACATGAGTTAAATCTAGGACTGGCCACTACTCTCTACTACTCTCCACTACTCTCTACTACTTTTCACTTTCCACTCTTCACTGTTCTATACTCTACTGGTTGTTACTTACTTGCTGTTACTTGGACGTGGAAACGAAACTACATACGTGCTTGACATGACTTGAATTGTCTCGATATGGCCAACTCTTTATCGTTATCTCCTGTAGTAAATTCTTGTCTTTGTTATTCCTCTTAAGTATTATCATTCTGCTCCTTTATATTTCTCGACCTTGCAAGATCTTTAAATTTTATTTCATTATATCATCCTTATTCTTTTATTGCATTATCCTTTTTAGCATGATATTTTGATTATGTAATTAAACTGCTAATCACTTATACCTATCTGTTATTTCCTACTGAGCGTCAGCTCATAGTTGTTGTTTCCCCCCTTTCCAGGCTTTTCAGGTGACGCGCTTACCGATGGGGAAGGGCAGGAGTGATGTTTTGAGTGTAGCAGTTAGTTGTGTCTAGAGTGTGTTGTGCTTCAGCTATGTTATTGTGGTTTAGAGTTTGTTATCCCAGTTGTATTGAGTTGATTTGAAGATTGTTGTACCAGTTATGTTTTGTTTAATGGTCAATAAGTTATTTCCATTTCTTAGCATTTGTATATATTTAGATTAGTTCTCTCTCTTTCCAGCTCGTTTCTAACTGTACGTCCCGATATTCCGCGTCGGGGCGTGACACGCGGCTCCCTTCCCACCTCCACCTCCCCTCCGTCACGCACAACACACGTGCTGCACTCCCATGCACGCCCCCCCTCCGGACAGACCTCTCTCTCACTGGTTTTCAGCACCGCATCGGAGCCCCTACGCAGCCACCGTCACCCTCTCTCTCCATAGGCATCGCCGGCGTCGTCTCAATAGCCCCAACCTCCCTCCGCCGTCGTGTCTCTCTTCACAACACACCACCTTCACCTCCCTCGTTCTGTCTCTCTCTCTCTAGCCTACACTGGTAACCACCACCACGCCCCCCTACTACCTCCTGCATACTCTCTCTTTCTAATCCAGCTCCCCCACTGGCCGCACCTCTCCCTACGTGCCCTTCTCCACGCTCCGCATCTCCCTTCCCTCTGCTACCCTACTCCCACCACGGCGACCTCGCGATCAACCTCTCCCCGTCTCTCACTTACCACAATCACCGACGCAGCGTCTCCCCCATCGCAACCACCACCGCTCCGCCATGCTTCCTCACCCTGCCTCTTCACCGCGACCACGCGACCGCCGTGAGACCCTTTCTCCCTCTCCCTCTCTTTAACTCTCTCATTCTCCTCACCGCGTTCACATCCACCATCGGCGATCGGCCATGCACACGCATGCACGGGCCCTGCCCTCTCTCTCTCTCTCTCTACACATCACCATCTCCCGCTCTCTCTCTCCACAGCGTCACACTATCCCACCTACATCAACGCCACCATGGCACCCCCCTCGTCGTGGCCGCATCTCCCCCGCAATCTCTCTTACCTTCTCTCTCTAACACCTCTCCCCCGTGATCTCTCTTCCTCTCTCTCTTTATCTCTCTCTCTCTCTCTCGTTATCTCTCTTTCTCTCTCCTCTCGCCCTCTCTATTTCTATCACCCCTCCGTCTCTTCTCTCTTACCTTCTCACACACGCAACACACACCGTTTTCAAGTTTTTTTATTTAATTTTTCTTTTTCTTTTTTTATTATTTAAATTCCACTCTTCTATCTCTCTTTCTCTCTCTATATCTCTCTCTACCTATCTCTCTCTCACTTCTCACACCAGCACACACTCATTTTTAATTTATTTTATTTTATGTTGATTTAAACCCCACATTTCTCTATTTCTTTCTCTCTCCACATCCCTCCATTTTCCCTCTCCTTATTCTCCCTCTAACCCCTCCAAAGACGGCGCAAGACGGGCGCCATCAGCTCCGGGACGAGTGAAGATCAAAGGCTCAAGGAGACGACATCACCCTGACACCACGGCCGTGATATCTCTTTGCCCCTCGTCCTCCTTGGTGTTATTTAGATTTCTTTTTATGTGGGATTGTAATTTTATTCTCGCAATTCATGTTGTAAACATTTTTTTAATGAAAATCATGTATGTTTATTTTCTCTCTCTAGATCTCTCTCTCCTCTTTCTTCTTCTTCCCTTCCATCTCTTCTTTCTCTCTCTATAACCCTCTAAATTTCATTAAATAGATTTACTCAATGCAATTTTTATTTTAAGTTGCACAAAATCATCTAAATCTGCGTTCCGCTTAGAACATAAGAGCTTCAATTCAGAAAACTAAACCTCTCCGTGGATTCGACTCGAACTCGCCACCGTACTACGTTGTTTATTTTAATTGCGAGCTCGGTTGTAACACCCCAGATTTTTAGGAATTTTTTGGGATTTATGTAGAAAATTTTTCTCAAATTAAAAAAGAATTACTAAGCATTTAAGTAGACCAAATGGACCATTTAAGGAACAAAGGTCTATTTAACAATTATTTAAAGACCCATATATTAGGATAGATCTAAATCCACTAAATAGGCCCATAGGACCCAAATCCAAGGCTTTTAGGCCCAAGCCCAATTATAGAAACGTAATGAGAATTAAAATGAGGATAAATATCATAAATTTCATAAATAAGGGACAAATAGGGGATAAATGCGAAAATCTAAAAAATTTGGAAAAAAGGTCGAATGGCGGTCTATCGCGCGACCCCCAAACCACCCTAGCGGTCCCTCCATGACCGCTAAAGCCCTTCTGATTCCGTGAATGAGAGAAATGTGAAAAGCTTAGATTATTGGCATCCAAATCCTCATGGATCGAAGTGTGTAGACATGTAAACATGTCTAGGACTCTTGGGGATCGATCCTACCCCTAATTAGGACTCCTAGCTCGATCTAATCCCCCAAACTCTAGGTAATCCCTATAAATAGATCCTAACTTCGACCCATGCGAACCCTAATGTTGGCTCACGTATTCCGAAGGGAAGGAGACATATTCTAAGGTTAGCCGTTTAGAATATTATGTTCACCTTAGTTTTATCTAATTCCCCTCCAATTTTCATGCTAGAAGACCCAACCGTTGAAGAATTAGGGCGTCTGCAAGTCGCTGGTTCGCAACAGGCTGCACAGGAACCAGTGCGTTGGTCCAGTCAAGATCAAGAAATTAGAAGCCCTAATCGAGGTATTTAGAAGTTGATCCTTTAGAACTTTTTGTTCACCTTCATATCTTGTACCTACCCTCCAATTTTCACGAATATAGGTCAAGAGAATCAGAAGATAGAGGGGCTGGAAGTTGCTAGTTTGGCACGTGACGTGCAGGAAACATGAGCGATCTTTTAGTTAGAAATTCAAAGTCTAAAGCTTCTCCCAGAGGTAGGTTATCTCATGGATGGCTAAAACACCAAGTTAGGAATAAAAGTCCTATGATTTCATGAATTTTCATGCTTCCTATATAGAGTATTTAAGGTTTTATTGGCACTGCGCATCTACGTTATTTCTGCATGCATAATTTCTACCCTTAATGACAAAGATGATAATCCTAGCTTAATTCATGACAGTCTATGCATCTCCATGAGTTATCTTCATTGTAGGAACATTTTCCCTCTCTATCTAGCATGTATTATATGCTTTACTACCCTAGATTAGCATGTACCTCGGTGTTACTGCTGTTTGCTATAGACAAGGAGAAACGGTCTTCCTACGACGCCAGATGTCTTTAGCTGCCTTGCAATAGACCGCTAAGCCCTGGTAGACGGTCCTCACCTGACCACTAATTTGTTTCTGTGGTATGCACTTTGTTAACTCTAAATAGATGGCAGATTGACCCTAACAACTATATGATAAGCCTAGTTAATGAGGTTTTATTCCTAGTTTTGACTTTATATTCGTAATATTAGTTATATTGTGCATTACCCTTGATAGATTGCATGCTTTGCATGTTTTAAATGCTAATTTTAAACTTATGTTAATTTCATGCCAAAACCCTTATAGTTAGTATTAATGTTAATTCTATATGCTTCACGGACTTATTTGAATGATGTTTTGATTGCTATTTTGCCACGATCCTTTCTCATCTAGAGTCTTTTCTTAAATACATGGTGCGTACCCCGGTGCGTGGTCATTAGATACACTTTTACACTTATAAGCACACCTCTTGGACTTGTGATCCTCTCCGTTGGATATTCCTTCCACCGGACTAGGTGATCTTGTTTTAAGGTGTAACGCCCCGAGATCCGAATACCGGGAGAGGCCCGATAACCCGAATCCCGAACCGCCACCCACGAGCCCGAAGACTCGGAAGGGTTAAAAGAGATGGTGTGGAAATACATAAGAATTTGAATAATTGCAGAACAACACATTTTATATGAATAAGAAGGAAATTAAAGATTAACATCAATTAAATTACCTAGTCCACAAAATAACAGCAGTCTAAAATATAACAGTAGTCCACAACTAGTACATCACAGAAAAGAAGGTACAACTACATGGGGCATACCCCGGCCAGTCAACTGGCAACTAACCCTGGGCACATGAACCACGTGGAGCCTCGGAAGCACTCCCCTGAAGTCTTGTCTCACCTGAAATACGGTGAAAACACACAGAGAATGAGCCTTAAAACAAAAGACTCAGTAGGGACCATCCGGACCCCACCTCGCAAATCGAGAACCCGCGCGGAAAGTAGCTACAAGCTATAACTAGCAAGATGTAGAACGGAAGCTACAGGAATAAATAAACGGGAAAGCTCTGCTACGTCTAGTATCGAACACACGGCATGAAAATAGAGACAACTCATCAAAACCTCAAAGAGTCACTACCACACAAAGACAGAAGTACCAACCACTAGAAGCAAGGTCGGATGCGTCCACTGAGGGCTTAGACCGCGCCTCAGGTGTCTCCCTCCGACCCAGCGGGAACTGAGACACCGTACAAGTGACCACAGAATAGGTGACTAGCTGGGGTCGCGCTCGTCAGCACGGGTCCACTGCCCCCAACCACGTGTGCACACACAGACCATACGTCTTAGGTCTGACCCTCTGACTGGTTTTCCCCTCAGCCGGACTCTGGCGTCAAACGTGGGGCCTTACGGAAACCAGTCTAAAAACTATCTCTCGGGGTAGCCTCGCCACCACTCTCTGGTGGGACCACTTGCGTGTCGTAAGGCTACGAATAGTGGAGGGTCACTGAAGGAGTAGACTCTCTAGTCAAAGGAAAGCAACGTCTAAACCGGACAAAGTACAAGGACTGCTCCTTGCACCGACGCTGAATCACGGTGACATAGCCGAGAACCACTTCCCGGGATCTCACGGCACCCTAACATGCGCCCCCCACATGATGCCCAGTATCAGATAGACCACGGGTCAGCATGCGGATCGAGGTCCACTCACCCAGGGCTCGAATCGGTGAGGAAAGAAACACCGGTTAGACAAACACAGTGAACGGTCCACCCTGGGCCGTTCCAATTTACACGGTCTACCAATTGACCGTTTACAGACCAGGCACACGGTCCTCCCTAGGCCGTGCCAAGAATGCACGGCCCCTCTTGGGACCGTTCCAGACAATGCACGGCCAACAGGGGCCCGTGCCATTTCTGGACAGAATGAAAAGCCACACGGCCACACTCAGGCCATTCAGGAACTACGCGGTCCAACGATAGGCCACTTGGGTACCTGGACGGTCCTTGTTGGACCGTTCAATCGCCCAACGGCTCGAAAATAGAACGGCTAAACCCTGGCCATTCAGGAATGGTACGACTAACCCTTAGCCGTGTAGGGAGATGAACGGACCCCACCGGGCCGTTCAATCACCCCAACGGCACAGAGACTGAACCGCTAGCCTCAGGACGTTCAGTGACTGCAAGGCCAGCCCTGGGCCGTGTAATCCCAGCACTGTGCAATGGTCAAAAACCCACAGGGTGCATGGTTGGTGATGGGCCGTTCAGTGGTTACACGGTCTCCCGATGGGCCGTGTAACCCACCGATGCCCCAAGGCCACCGAGCGGTCGACGTCTGGGCCGCGCCATGGTGTACACGGCGCTTGTTAGGACCGTGTACATCCCGACAGACCAAGAACGGCGAACCCGCCGAAAAAACCCCATTCTTGGCCCCAAACAACCCCATTTGAGGGGGGAAACGAATGGGAACTCATCCCCAAGCAACCTAAGATGCATCTACACCCTCAAATCGTGAAATCGTGGCTCAAAACACTAGATCGGGCGCTCGAACCCCAAATCTTGCTTTACCCTTCCCGGCACTAAGTGACCCTCTCTCGACCTCGCCTCGGCCTAGAAATCGTGGGGAAGGATGACATGGAGCTAGGGAACTTCAACCTACCTCAATCTCGCTTTGAGGCGTACCGGATTGTCCCCAAACCATGAAGAACGTCGTTGAAACCCTTGTTCCTTCACGCTTCCCACGAACTCCGCACGCCCACGCGATCATCTCACCGCCGTCGTCGTCGTCGCGCCGTCGCCCACCACCGTCTACAGCCGGAGGGGTGCACCGCGTCATCGTCGGGAGAGGAGAGAGAAAGAGAGGGGGCGCGGGTGTGTCATAGCGGAAGGAGGAAGAAGGAGGAAGAAGAAGAAAGGAGAAAAGAAAAAAGAAAAAGAAAAAGAAATGGGTATTTATAAAAAATCCTGATTTTCTAAAAAATATGAAAAAATAGAAAAATATACCCCCGCGATCCTCGGAGCACGCTGATCGCTATGGTACCATCTCGGAGTAGGCGAACGACCCAGTTCACCTGCTACGGGGTTCCGTAGGTCTGCCGGAGAAAACACGCGGGAACCGCGAAACACGTTCCGAGACCTCCGAAATTGATCCGAAACGCACGGATCCGAGCCCGAAAGATGTCTAAAAAATAATTTCGGGCATAATGAGAATAAATTCTTCGAGAAAATATATCCGAGACCCAAGAAGAAGGATCCGAAGGGTCTGGGATATTATAGCCCTCTCCCCTTAAACAAATTTCATCCTCGAAATTTAAAATAAAGCACGGGGGAAAGAAAGAGGAGACTTACTCGAACAAATAAAGGAACTACTGACGCATCTCATCCTCACGCTCCCAAGACGCTTCGCCGCCAGAATGTCACTGCCACACCACCTTAACCATGGGAATAATCTTGTTCTGTAGGTGCTGATCTCGCCGATCCTCAATACGGATAGGGAAGTCCGGTAGAGACAGATCGAGAGTCACCTCGGGCCAAATGGAATCCTCCAACACATGAGAATCATCAGGCATATACTTCCTCAGCATCGAAACATGAAATACATCATGCATAGGTGATAGTTCTTGAGTAAGCTGTAACCGATAAGCAACCTCACCAATGCACTCAACAATGAGGAAAGGGCCAACATAGCGAGGACTCAACTTCCCACGTCGCCCAAAACGCATCACTCCCTTCATGGGAGAAACCCTCAAAAATACTCGGTCGCCGATCGTGAAACTGAGGGGCTGCCTTCTCCGATCGGCATAACTCTTCTGCCGACTCTGAGCCGCCAACATGTTCTGACGGACCAAATACAGCACATTCACACACTGCTGCATCAGCTCTGGTCCCGTCATAACACGCTCACCAACCTCAAACCAATCGAGCAGAGTCCGACACGGTCGCCCGTACAACGTCTCATAGGGAGCCATCCCAATGCTCGAATGATAGCTATTGTTGTAGGCAAACTCCACCAATGGTAGATGGTGAAACCAAGTCCCTTGCCACTCCAGGCAATAAGATCTCAACATATCCTCTAGCGTCTGAATGGTCCGCTCCGACTGACCATCTGACAGAGGATGATATGCTAAGCTAAAAGCTAACTCAGTGCCAAGAGCTCGCTGGAAACTCCTCCAGAATCCAAAAGTGAAACGTGGATCTCAATCTGACACAATGGAAATGAGAATCCCATGCAAAGGTACGTCTGCTCCACATAAAGACAAGCCAACTTGGGCACACTCCAGCTAACTCTGACTGGTAATAATCACGCCGTCTTCGTCAGCCTATCCACCAGCAACCAAATACTATCATGCCCACTCGGAGTCCTCGGCAAACCCACCACAAAATCAGTGGTCACGTGGTCCCATTTCCACGCGGGAACCTCCAAGTGCTGAAGCATACCAGTTGGTCTCTGATGCTCCGCCTTCACCTGCTGATAGGTCAGGCACCTGGCCACAAACTCGGTAATATCTCTCTTCATGCCAGGCCACCGGAACTGTCTCTTCAAGTTTCAATACATCTTCGTCGCACCCGGGTGCACAGTGTACCGACTCCCATGAGCCTCTAGTAACACCGCACGCATCACCTGCTCCTTGGCCGGGACGTATAGCCTACCATGGAATCTCACGGCTCCGTCCTCACCGAACTCCACATCAGCCAAAGCCAAAATCTGGGGCAACTCAGGGTCTATACGCTGAGCATCTGTCACCTGACGACGAATGGCGGGCGTGACAGTCAAGCTCGCAAGAACAGCTGACCCGGGCTCTTGAGGAACCTTAAGCCTAAATGTCACAGCTGGCACCTATTCCCAGAGCCTCCACTACCTCACCATCATGGCGCTTACCACAACCTTCCTGCTCAAGGCATCGACAACGACATTCATTCTGCCCGGTTGATAAGATAGGGTGAAGTCATAATCCTTCATATACTCCATCCATCGCCTCTGCCTGAGGTTAAGGTCCTTCTGGGTGAACACATACCTCAAACTCTGATGGTCCGTGAACACCTCGAACTTCTCACCGTACAGATAATGCCTCCAGATCTTCAACGCAAAGATCACAACCGCCAATTCAAGGTCATGGGTAGGGTAGTTCTCCTCATGTGGCTTCAACTGCCGAGACGCATAAGCCACTACTCTACCGTGCTGCATCAGCACAGCACCCAACCCGACCCCGGAAGCATCTGTACACACTACAAAACCTCCCGATCCAGAAGGCAACACCAACACCGGTGTCGAGGTGAGCAACCTCTTCAGCTCCATAAAGCTCTGCTCACACTCACTGGTCCAGATAAATGACACATCCTTCCGCGTAAGCCTGGTCATCGGGGCTACAATACGAGCAAAATCTTGAATGAATTACCTATAATAGCCTGCAAGCCCCAAGAAACTCAGAATCTCCGTCACAGACCTTGGCCTCGGCCACTGCATCACTACCTAGCTCGACCTTGGCTGGATCCATGGAAATACCATCACCAGAAATCACGTGCCCCAAAAAGTGCACCTCATGAAGCCAAAACTCACCCTTGCTGAGCTTAGCATACAACTGGTGATCCCGCAAAGTCTGCAACACGACCCTCAAATGATAAGCATGCTGCTCTGCAGACTACGAATAAACAAGGATGTCGTCCACAAACACTACCACAAACTGGTCCAGGTAGGGACGGAACACCCTCTGCATCAAATCCATGAACGCTGCAGGGGAATTGGTGAGCCCAAACGGCATCACCAGAAACTCGTAATGCCCATATCTCGAGCTGAACGCAATCTTCTCCACGTCAAACTCTCGAATCCGCAACTGATAATAACCGGATCACAAATCAATCCGCGAGAACACTCGAGCAGACTGAAGCTGGTCAAACAAATCATCGATCCATGGCAACAGATACTTGTTCTTAATGGTTACCTCGTTCAGCAACTAGTAGTCAATACACAACCTCAGACTACCATCCTTATTCTTCACAAACAACACTGACGCACCCCAAGGGGAAAAGCTAGGACGAATGTACTCCTTGGCGAGTAACTCTGGCAACTGCGCCCTCAACTCCCTCAACTCAGCGGGAGCCATGCGATAAGCAGCCTTCGACAGAGGCCCCGTACCAAGCACAATCTCAATAACAAAATCAATCTCCCGCTGCGGAGGTAATCCTGGCAAATCCTCAGGAAAAACATCAGGAAACTCGCACGCCACCGGAATGTCCTCCACACCCGATTCTGATTGGGTTATCGCGACCACAGAAGCGAGGAAACCCTGACAACCGGCATCAAGCAAATGACGAGCCCAAATAGCCGAAATAAGAAAGCGAGAAGAGGAAGACCTGATACCTTAGAAATAGATGGTAGGTCCACGAAGCCGTCGGAAATAAACCTTCTTTGAGCCACAATCCACCAAGGCATGATGTGCCTCGAGCCAATCCATGCCCAGAATCACATCAAAGTCCTGAAGTGGCAACGCATAAAGTTTGGTCGGCAAACTCCGCCCTTCCACCCACACAGGAACCTCCTCGAAACAATACGGAGTGACCATAAAATCACCCGTAGGTAACTCCACTGCCAAATCACAAGACAACTGGGTCATCGGCTCCTCAATACTCAGCGCAAAATCCTCCGAAATAAACGAATACGACGTGCTAGAATCAAACAATAATCGAGCCGCACAACCCAAAATCATAACGGTACCTTCCACGAGCTGCGACGCCTCTGCCTCTGCCCTGGCCATGTGTGTAATCTGGCCTCGGGACCTCTGCCAGCCCCCCACACTCGCTGACCTGGGTAGCGGCAGATACTGCCCCTACTGCTGCTGCTGTCGCGATGGCCTCTACTGTTGGGGGTACTGCTACTGCTGAGGATACTGCTGCTGCTGCGGCCTCTTGGGACAGTCGCGAGCCATGTGCCCTGGCATGTCACACCTGAAACAAATCACCGGCGTCGTGCACTGCCTGCCTGGATGGGACTCGCCACACCGGGGACACGGTCCCCACGATTCACCCATTGATCCTTGACGCTGATAAGGAATCGGCTACTGTACACTACCTGATGACGCTTGCCTCTGATCCTTGCGCTTCTTATAAAATCCTTTCTTGAGAAACTTCTTGACCTTGGAGCTAAAAGATGCAGATCCTGTCACTAACGCCGCTGGTGTCGACGCTCCCGAACTACCCATAGTGTGCTGAAAGGCATCCTGCTACTGGGTAGCCATCTGCTGACTGTGGCCTGAGTGGGACTTCCTCTGGCCTCCCTGTCCTTAGACCTTCTACATATCCAGCTCCAAAGATGCTGCCACATGAGATGCTGTCTCCAAATCAGTAGCAGCTTTCACCATCAAGAGGTGCCTCAGGTCCTGCCTCAAACCCTGAACAAACTGCTCGGTCTTCAACCCCTCATGCTCCATGATATGGGGCGCATAACGGCCTAACTCAACAAACCGAGCCTTGTACTACAACACTGACATGTCGCCCTGCACCAGCTCCAGAAACTGACGCATCTTCTGCGTACCAACATAGGATGGGCAGTAAGTACGCTCGAAGACCGTAACAAAGTCATTCCACATGATCAGCTGGAGAGAACGCGATTGAAAGGACGTCTTCCACTCCGAAGACCACCAATCTCGAGCCTTACCCTGTAGCTGGTTGCAATACAACATCACCATGTCCTCCTCAGCACAGCGCATGGAACTAAACACACTCTCCATCTCATCAAGCCATCTCCTGGCCACATCGGGATCTAGCTGGCCATCGTAGTTGGGTGGATGGAACTGCAAGAAGTCTAGCACTGCATGACTGGGTCCACCCCTGGACGACGAGCCCTCACCAGCATCACCGCCAAACTGCTGAGACATGAACTGAAACATGCTCCGAAAGAAATCCTATGCCCCCGGAACTCTCGCTGCATCCCCTGCCTGGGTGGTAACAGGTGGCACTCTGCTCTGCTCCTATTGCTCCTCAGTCGACTGTCCCTACTGAGAGCGAGTCCTACGCCTCGGCGCCATACTCGCCTACTGCAAAAAGACAGAAGACACAAAAAACGACGAAATCAATAAAAAACACACGATGCCCTAAGCCAGTGCCGACTGTACATCATCATTATGGACTAGTGGAGCACTATAATTATTTATAATTCTTATATATATCCATAACCACTACTCTGATACCAGCTGTAACATCCCGAGATCCGAATACTAGGAGAGGCCCGATAACCCGAATCCCGAACCGCCACCCACGAGCTTGAAGACTCGGAAGGGTTAAAAGGGATGGTGTGGAAATACACAAGAATTTGAATAATTATAGAACAACACATTTTATATGAATAAGCAGGAATTTAAAGATTAACATCAAATAAATTACCTGGTCCACAAAATAATAGCAGTCTAAAATATAACAGTAGTCCACAACTAGTACAGCACAGAAAAGAAGGTACAACTACATGGGGCATACTCCGACCTGGCAATTGGCAACTAACCCTGGGCACCTGAACCACGTGGAGCCTTGGAAACGCTCCCCTGAAGCCTCGTCTCACCTGAAACACGGTGAAAACACGCACGGAATGAGCCTTAAAATAAAAGGCTCAGTAGGGATCATCCGGTCCCCACCTCGTAAACCGAGAACCCGTGCGGAAAGCAACTACAAGCTATCACTAGCAAGATGTAGAATGGAAGCTACAGGAATAAATAAACGGGAAAGCTCTGCTACGTCTAGTACCGAACGCACGGCATGAAAATCGAGACAACTCGTCAAAATCTCAAAGAGTCGCTACCATACAAAGACAGGAGTACCAACCACTAGAAGCAAGGCCGGATGCATCCACTGATGGCTTAGACCGCGCCTCAGGTGTCTCCCTCCGGCCCAGCGGGAACTGAGATACCGTACAAGTAACCACATAACAAGTGACTAGCTGGGGTCGAGCTCGTCAGTGCGGGTCCACTGCCCCCAACCATGTGTGCACACACAGACCATACGTTCTAGGTCTGGCCCTCTGACTGGTTTTCCCCGCAGTCGGACTCTGGCGTCAAACTTGGGGCCCAATGGAAACCAGTCTAAAAATCATCTCTCGGGGTAGCCTCGCCACCACTCCCTGGTGGGACCACTCGCGTGTTGGAAGACTACGACTAGTGGAGGGTCACTGAAGGAGTAGACTCTCTAGTCAACGGAAAGCAACGTCTAAACCGGACAGAGTACAAGGACTGCTCCTCGCATCGACATCGACTCACGGTGACATATCCGAGAACCACTTCCCGGGATCTCACGGCACCCTAACATGTGGCCCCTACATGATGCCCAGCATCAGTCAGCCCACGGTTCAGCACGTGGATCGAGGTCCACTCACCCGGGACTTGAATCGGTGAGGAAAGAAACACCGGTTAGACAAACACAGTGAATGGTCCACCCTGGGCCGTTCCAGTTTACACAGTCTACCAATTAACTACTTACAGACCACACACACGGTCCTCCCTAGGCCGTGCCAAGAATGCACGTCCCCTCTTGGGATCGTTCCAGATAATGCACGGCCAACAGGGGCCCGTGCCATCTCTGGACAGAACGGAAAGCCACACGGCCACACTCAGGCCGTTTAGGAACCACGCGGTCCAATGATAGGCCACTTGGGTACCTGGACGGTCCTCATTGGGCCGTTCAATCACCCAATGGCTCGAAAATAGAACGGCTAAACCCTGGCCGTTCAGGAATGGCACGGCCAACCCTTAGCCGTGCAGGGAGATGAACGTACCCCACCGGGCCATTCAATCACCCTAACGGCACAGAGACTGAACGGCTAGCCTCAGGCCGTTCAGTGACTGCACAGCCAGCCTTGGGCCGTGCAATCCCAACACTGTGCAACGGTCAAAAACCCACGGGGTGCAAGGTTGGTCATGGGCCGTTCAGTGGTTACACGGTCGCCTGATGGGCCGTGTAACCCACCGATGCCCCAAGGCCACCGAGCGGTCGACGTCTGGGCCGCGCCGTGGTGTACACGGCTCCTGTTAGGACCGTATACATCCCAACGGACCGAGAACGGCGAACCCTCTGGAAAAACCCCATTTCTGGCCCCAAACAACCCCGTTTGAGGGGGGGAACGAAGGGGAACTCATCCCCAAGCAACCTAGCATGCATCTACACCCTCAAATTGCTAAATCGCGGCTCAAAACACTAGATCGGGTGCTCGAACCCTAAATCATGCTTTACCCTTCTAGGCACGAAACGACCTTCTCTCGACCTCGCCTCGGCCTAGAAATCACGGGGAAGGAAGACATGGAGCTAGGGAATGTCACCCTACCTTAATCTCGCTTTGAGGCATGCCGGATCGTCCCCAAACCGCGAAGAACACCATTGAAACCCTCATTCCTTCACGCTTCCCAAGAACTCTGCACGCCCACCCGATCGTCTCACCGCCGCCGTCGTCATCGCGCCGTCGCCCACCACCGTCTACAGCCAGAGGGGAGCGTCGCGTCGTCGTCGGGAGAGGAGAGAGAAAGAGAGGGGGTGCGGGTGTGTCACGGCGGAAGGAGGAAGAAGGAGGAAGAAGAAGAAAGTAGAAAATAAAAAGAAAAAGAAATGAGTATTTATAGAAAATCCTGATTTTCTAAAAAATACGATAAAATAGAAAAATATACCCCCGCGATCCTCAGAACATGCTGATCGCCATGGTACCATCTCGGAGTAAGTGAACGACCCGGTTCACCCGCTACGTCCGTAGGTCTGCTGGAAAAAATACGCGGGAACCACGAAACACATTCCGGGACCTCCGAAACTGATCTAAAACGCACGGATCCGAACCCGAAAGATGTCCGAAAAAAAATTTCGGGCATAATGAGAATAAATTCTTCGAGAAAATAGGTCCGAGACCCAAGAAGAAGGATCCAAAGGGTCCGGGATGTTGTGCCCCTGTGGTTTTGATGATGGTTTTGATGATTGGTTTTGATGTGAGTTAATCACTGTGAGTCATCTTGCTGTGTGAGTTATCATGCTGTTATTCAGTCATTTTCTGATCATAATGCAGTCTTTAGCATGTTCAGTCATCTTGCTGCTCAGATTAGTTTAACAGATCTAAAGCATTGCATATTTGATGTTCAATCATGTTATCTGATGCATAAAGCATTCATTACTTTACTCTACTTGTGGATGTCTGCTTGTGGAAGTCTGCACAATTGCATTGAGCATACTGTCAGCACACTCGTTAAGCCATAAAGTCAATACATTTGTCTTCTCTTCAAAGTCAGTGCATTGGCGTTGGGCATCCAAGTCTATACATCGCTAAGCCTGCACAATTTCTTCAAAGTCTGTACATCCATCTCTGTCATTTGCATGTTCATCAAAGTCTGTACATTGGTCGAGCTTTCAAGTCTGAACATTGGCCAAGTCTACACATTGGCACTGTAGCGTGCCTTAGCTTTCCAAGTCTATTCATTGGCCTTCACTTGAAGTCTATTCATTGGTCGTTACTTCAAAGTCAGCACATTGGTAAAGTCTATACATCGTTCACATTGCTTCAAGTCTATACAGCCATTTCCAAGTCTGTACAGCCAATGCACGTAATTGAAGTCTATACATTGGCACTTGCACTACTTGATCATGTCTACACTCTGTCAACATTGACTGGGCAGTTGTGGGTCGACCCCCCTTTCTGATGGGTAGACCCCCTAGTTTCGCAAGTCAATACATTGGCCTTAGCTCTCATAGTCTGTACATTGGTCTTCATATTCAAAGTATGTACATTGGTCTTCACCTGAAGTCCACACATTGGTCTTCATATTCAAAGTCTGTACATTACCTTCAAAGCCTTCCAAGTGTGTACATCGGTCTGTTGAAAACTCAAGTCTATACAGCGCCGATGTTCCTGCATTTCAGGCGAAGTCCATACATTGGGCCCTTCATCAAAGTCCATACAGTGCACTGTTCAACAAGTCCATACATTGCATAATGTTCGTCAAGTCAATACATTGCACTGTAGATGCATCGAAGGGAAGTATGCGCATTGGACTGTTCATATGAAGTTTGTACATTGGAAGTGTGTACAGTGTTCAGTTGCCTTTCTCCAAGTCTATACATCCGATTGCCTTTGCATTGCTCAAAGTATGTACAGCCAATGCACTCAAGTGAAGTCTATACATTGACTGTTCATTCATCCTTCGAAGTCTATACATCCATCAGTGAACCTTCAAAGTCTGAACATCCGTTCACTTCACTCAAGTCTATACATCCACAGTGGATCTTCAAAGTCTGAACATCCGTTCACTTCACTCAAGTCTATACATCCACAGTGGAACGTGAAGTCAGTACATTGGCCTCAAGCTTCTAAGTCTACACAGCCTGCTTGGTCGTTCAAGTCCAAAGTCTATACATCGCTCTTGAGCTAAAGTCTGTACAGCCGTTTCTTTGGCAAGTCTACACATCGTGAAGTCTACACACTCGATTGCCTTGCTTTGCTTCAAGTCTGCACAGTCTCTCCCTCAGCAAATCTATACACTGGGGTCGTCAGCTGAAGCGACAGCATGTCTGTACATTGGGTTCTCATGCATGTTAATAGCAAGTCTAGACAGTGTCTGTCATGCACATAGTCAAGTGTATACACTCTACACACTTGGTTAACTGATGCTTTAAGTCCATACACTCATTCCCTTGGTATGTTAATGCATTTAACTGAAAGTCCATACACTGAGCTCGCATGAAGAACTTAAACTCTATACACTCTCCCAGTGTACACACTTACTCACTTACTGATTCTAAGTATATACATTGTGTTGCATTGCTTGAATTTCCTCAAGTCTATACACTGATCTAGCATGAAGACTCAAAGTCTCTACACTCACTCAGTGTTCACACTTGCTCATTTGCTGCTTATAAAGTCTAGAAATTGCATTTTTCAGTATGAGTTATCAAGTCTATACACTCGATTCCTTCATGCATTTCACAGAAGTCTAAACACTCCCTCCTGTTATGATAATGCATTCTTCAGCAAGTATATACACTGAGGTCGCATAAAGCCCTACAAGTCTATACACTCTCTCAGTGTACACACTTATTCATTGCTGCTTCTGAAGTATATACACTCGTGTTAAAAGCCTGAACTAACTAAGTAGATACATTCCTTTTGTCTTTGTCTGCAGGTGATTTAGGCTAATGAAGGGCACGTGATCCGAGGGCTGACAGGAAGCTGACACGTGGCTAAATATTTTGGGTGGGAAATGTGGAACACACGCACCCAGTGCTGCTCCTGCTCGAGCTGCTATATAAGAAAGACTCCGTTGTTTGAAGGAGGCTGATCGAAGTAGAAGGACTGAAGCAAAGAGTAGAAGAAGAAGAAATAGAAGAAGAGTGAGCCGAAAGAAGAAAAAAGAAAGGGGCTGATCGAGACAGTGAGAAAAGAATATGAGAAGCAGAAGAAGAAGAAGAAGCAGAAGAGTGAAGATAGAGAGTGAGAGCAGAGAAGAGAGAAAGAGAGCGCGAGTGAAGAAGAAAGAAGAAGAAAGAAGAAGAAGAAAGGAAGAGAGGAGAGAGCTCTATTGAAGATCAATTCAGTCTGTTCGTGGATCAAATCCAGAACGATTATGCTCATTGAGAGCTACATTTTTTGTGTTTCATCTCCAGCTTTTGTTGCTGTGCTTTTTATGTTTTCTTATTTTTCCTTTTGATACTCTGGTTGCTATTATTCTTCCGATCCTATGGACTGAGGTCGGGTTCCTCCTGTGGACTCAGGAGAAGGGAGATCTGATCTCCGATTCTGGGCTTGTGGGTTGCAAGTCCAGGGGTCCCTCCTGGTCTGGAGGAAGAGAGGTCCTCGACCTCTGGTTTGCTGGTGACTGAAAGTCACTGGTGGGTTCCCTCCTGGTCTGGAGGAAGAGAGACTTCGGTCTCTGGTTTCCAAGTGGGTGGGAGTCACTTGGGGTGTCCCTCCGGTTGGGAGGAAGAGGGGAGGTTGTTCCCCTGGTCAAGCTGTGTGGCAGCACCTTGTTCGCAGACTGAGTCTGTAGGTTTCTAGCGTGTGCTAGTGGAAGCCTCACTCCGGTTGGGAGTGAGGGGTGGATGTAGGTCTTGGTGATCGAACCACCTAAAAATCTACTGTGCAGTGGTATTGCTTTGTGCATTTGTTCCTTGCCTTCTACCTCCCATTCACAGGTTGTGCATGCTTGGTTAGTTGTGTTATCTTGGGAGTAAATTTTGAGCATTATATTCTGCTAAGTGTGTTTGGTTTGTTTAGCTCTGCCTGCGTTTCTGGTGTGATCAAGTGGCTGCATTGTTGTGGTCCAACTATTTGATCAATTGTTGAATTATCATCTCATCTTGGAAAGCTCATTAGTTTTTATTCCGCATATATGAGCTTTAGAGATTTTATTTGGGCATAAGTTTTGAAGGGGATACATTCACCCCCTCTCTGTATCCGGACTTAGCACCCTAACAATTGGTATCAGAGCGGTGTCTGCTTAGAAGGTCCAGCGACCTGCAGATCCGATCTTGCAGTCTTAGGTGCTAATTTGCTTTTGGTGCATCAATATTCATGTTGCTTTATATCTGATATGTTTTCATGGGTGAACCACCAGTTTTCAACGGTTCCAATTTTAGTATATGGTCTGCTAGTCTAAAAAATTATGCTAAATCTGTTAATCCAGACCTGTGGAAAGTTATTTCATACAGTCCTCATGAACTACCAAAGAAAAAGTCCAAATGGACTGACAGTCACAAATTAATGCATGAAAAGAATCAGATAGCTATAAATCTAATGAAGGCAGCTACTGATAGAGCTTTTCATTCATGTTTCTTTGATTGCAGTTCTGCTAAAGATATTCTGGACATGCTGAAGCGAACTCAGATAAGAAATGAGGACAGCTGCATGATGGCTGACAGAAATAATCAAGGCAGCAGTCAAGATGAAGATGATGATGATGATGAGGTAAATCCCTTTGAAAACTATACTTTAGATGATTGGGAAAATGCATATTCTGAGCTACTTGAATCTCATGAACTATTAAGAAAATAGTATAAAAAATTGAAGAAGGGTACTGGGTCAGTTAGTTCAAGTTCTCCATGTAGAAATTGTGTTGAATTGAAAAATGTTCATGATGCCTGTATGTCTGATTTTCAAATGTTGAAGAAACAAATTTCATTATTGAAAACTGAGAATCAAGATCATATAAATGTGATATCTGAACTCAAATAAAAATTCAAGTCAGATAATGATAATCAGACTCTTGTTAACTATCATGACCAGTATAAAAAATTGCTGAAAAACTTTGAAAGTGTGAACTCAGATTTAAACAAGCTAAAATCTGAAAATGATTCTCTGAGAAAATCTGTTAATGAAAATGATGAAAAATTTGAGAAACTTGAGCAGGAGAAGAACTTGTTTGTTGAAAATTTCAATGCCATAAAATCTGTAAATATAGAATTACAGAAGGATCTGGAGAAACAGCAAAAAGAATTAAAGGAATTTGAGGCTGAAAGAAAACTTGGAGTTAACTCAGATGATCAGACTCTAATAAATGAGTTAATTCAGAATGACAAGCTTAAGAAAGAAAATGAGATGTTAAAAATGCTGAACTCCACTATCTCTGAGAGACTTCTAGCCTTAGAAAGAGGAAAAACTGTTTGCATTGAAGATTCTGATAAACTGAGCAATCTGGAAAATGAAATTGAGAAATATAAAACTGCTAACAAAGTTTTGAATGAAGCTATGAATTGCAGTGAGCAAGAGATTGCCAGTTATGAGTTACACATTTCCTCACTAGAAAATAAAATTCAAGATCTGAAAACATCTCTGTCAAAGTTTGTGAGTGGACAAGAGAATCTGGACATGTTGTTAGGAGTTAAGGTCAATACTCAAAAGGAAGGGTTAGGCTACAACAATGTCAATAAAAAGGCTTTCAAAAATAAGCTAATGACATCTTTTATCAAAGCATCAGATGTAGCCACCACCTCAGAAACTAAACAACCAAATGTTCAGAAGAATCAGAATCAAACTGGAAAAATGGAAAAGGTCAGTCATGTAAAGAAAAGAGTGAATCACATTGAAAAAATGCATGCTGTACATCACTCGAACTTTCCTGCCACCAAGAAAAAGACTGATTTTAAATATGTTGAGAAAGTTCAATCTGTGCTTGACATGAATACACATACACATGCACATAAAAATAAGAATTCATGTCATTACTGTGGTAGGGTTAGCCACACTATGGATAATTGCTTCATTCTAAAACAAGACAACAAAAAGCATGCTAGGAAATATGTCTCTGCTCAGAACAAAAAGAAAACTGAATGCTATCACTGTGGCAAATTGGGCCACAGGGCCATTGAATGCTGGCATGCTCAGGGTAGACAATTCAATTCTAAAACTGTTAAACTCCCTGCAAATGGAAATACTTTTGGAAGAAATGTTTTTAGAGGCAAGCACAATAAGTGCTTCAAATGTGGGAAGTATGGCCACACAGTCAAGGACTGTTGGCACATTTAGAAGAATTCTTTTAACCCCCATGTTATCAAATTCTCTGCCAGAAAATTTGTGAGCTTTTCATGCTATAACTGTGGGAAGCCAGGCCATAGAGCTGCTGAATGTTGGCTGGCCGGTTTTAGTAAACATAATTTTAATTCTGTCAACAACAAAAAGTTTCATGCATATGCACATGGATTTCATGCTAACAAGAATGTGCATAGATCAAATCTGAAACCTGATGCATCTTACTATCATTATAGTAAACAGAACTCTCTCTCTGCCAATAAACTTCATGACAACAGTAATGTGCATAAGAAGAATTTGAAATCTGCTAATTCATGCCATTACTGTGGACAAATTGGTCATTCAATGAATAATTGCTACTTGATGAAATCTGATGACCAAGCAGCTAGAAAATTATTTAGAAAACCTGCTACGAATGTCATTGTCAATTCAGGACCCTAGACCTCTTGGGTACCTATTTGTGCAAAATAACTTTGCTTTGCAGGTGTGCCTTGGAATGGAATAAAAAGGGGTATTAATCCAAGGCACTCAAGAATGAAAACCCCTTCTGAACTTTTCAGGTAAATTCTCTGCATTTCCTGTTTTGAAACTCATTGCATATCTGGTTTGATGTGTTCTTGCATATCTGTCATCTTTTGAACACTATGAGCATTCGTGTCTCTTAATGCTCATATGAATTGGCTGTTTAGATATTGAAATGAGAATAAACTTGCAATTTCTAAAAATCTGAACTGCATATGTATGTTGTTTGAAATCTGACTATTGCATTCTGAAAAATATGATAAGCTGAAATTTGATCCATGCATGTTGCCCATGTTGAATTATCATGATTGACCTCAATGGTATATCAAATGGTAAGCTACCAAAAGGCAGGGAAATCTGTCTGGTGGTTCTTACTATGTGAGAGGTGATTTTTTAGACCAAGTACTCCGCCTAGTACCATGGGTCACTTTGCTGGATAGGACAGTCTGAATGTGCACAAGTCACAATATCATTTGGAATCATATGTTCAGTTTTTAGTGCAAACATTGCATGTTTTAAGGGGGAGTAAATGGCATATCTTTGCATAGTATTCAATGTTGAGTCTTTGCATGTTTTTGCATACATATGGTTAATTACATTGCATTTCCATAATTTGAAAAATGCCAAAAAGTTTGTTTGAATGCATATTGTCAGGGAGAGTCAATGCATTGGTTGTCAAATGCATACATTTGTCAAAATTCATTGCATATCCTTTCTTATTCATTTGGTTGACAAACCTCGATCATACTCTGAAAAACAATCACTGGGCTTCAAAATCTCTCTTATCAATTGGTATCATTTGGCTTCAGAATTCCATCAGTCTTTCATGAAGATTTCAATGGGACTATCTCGATCATAAATTTGAAAACACTTGAACTAGGAATCTTCTATTATACGTTTTTATGAATGTCTGAAATAACTCATATGGTTTAAGTTTAATGTTCATGGAGTTTGACTTTAAAATCTCTTAAAAATATATGAAGCATGTTTAATAAACCTTAACCATCTATTTCATGCTGTGTCTTGTAAAATCTTCTGAAATCTGCATTATTGAATTCATGGCTTTAATTGGTTAAGTACATGAAATTATTATTGACTTGAAGTAAATGAATTTGTCTGAAATGTCTAAAGGGTAAAGAGTTGTCAGAGCAATGACTTTGGTCACTAAGAAACCATGTCCAAAGGACTGTGTCATGAGGTGCCTTAGTTAACTCTGTATACAATTCATTGAAAATCAGGCAGAGCAATGGCATGCACACTGAGAAATACAACTCACTCATCAAGAAATGATTTGTAGTGTGTCATGATGTGTAAATGCTATCTCTGTTCATATATAGCATGACAGTTAGTCACACTAAGTGCTTAGGGATATTGGCCTCTGATCAAGGTATATCCTCTAGTTACAAGGTGGGCACTGAACTAGAGTGCTCGTAAAATTTGTAGCATGAAAAATTGTTGAACATATCTCAATATCTGAATATTGATGCTAAAATCAAATTGCTACAACCCTAGACAAAATCATATGACTTCATAATTGCTTGATCTCAATACTAGTGCATGTAATTCTGAAAGAAGTCAATAGATTTGATTGTGTAAGAGAAAGAGAGATTAATCAAGATAAATATGAGGGCTTGGTTCATTTTTATTAAACCATGGTTTTAGATATCAATATAGAATTTTATTGATAAACTCTGCATACATTATGTTTAAACCATGCTGAACAATAAAGTTCATTCATAAGCCCTTATAATGGAAGACTTTGAAAACTTATGTTTTAGATTTATGAGATTGATATCTCTCTGAAAATCTGACTAAATTTCTTGTGATTGGAGCTTCTTTGAAAATCTGCTACTTGAAACTCTTCTGCTCAATGTCATTGATTCATTGACCTGAACTTCTCCTTGTTATCCATCTCATAAGATTCCACATATTGAGGGGGAGCTTTCATGTCATATGTATCATGCTGCATAGAAACTCTTAAAGGGGGAGAATTGTGTTCTTGCATTCATATTTTTAGGGGGAGCTCTTGCATGTTAGTATCTTTATCTTTATCTTTATCTGCATCTGTATTCATATTGTTTATTGCAAGGGGGAGAAATTGACTGAATTTTTGAAACATGCTTCAACTTCTCAAACTATTTTCTTTTTGATGAAGTCAAAGGGGGAGAATAGTTTGTGTCATCAGCATTACTCACAGTGTAGTGTTGCCATCATCAAAAAGGGGGAGATTGTTGTGCCCCAGTGGTTTTGATGATGGTTTTGATGATAGGTTTTGATGTGAGTTAATCACTGTGAGTCATCTTGCTGTGTGAGTTATCATGCTGTTATTCAGTCATTTTCTGATCATAATGCAGTCTTTAGCATGTTCAGTCATCTTGCTGCTCAGATTAGTTTAACAGATCTAAAGCATTGCATATTTGATGTTCAGTCATGTTATCTGATGCATAAAGCATTCATTACTTTACTCTGCTTGTGGATGTCTGCTTGTGGAAGTCTGCACAATTGCATTGAGCATACTGTCAGCACACTCGTTAAGCCATAAAGTCCATACATTTATCTTCTCTTCAAAGTCAGTGCATTGGCGTTGGGCATCCAAGTCTATACATCGCTAAGCCTGCACAGTTTTCTCAAAGTCTGTATAGCCATCTCTGTCATTTGCATGTTCATCAAAGTCTGTACACTGGTCGAGCTTTCAAGTCTGAACATTGGCCAAGTCTACACATTGGCACTGTAGCGTGCCTTAGCTTTCCAAGTCTATTCATTGGCCTTCACTTGAAGTCTATTCATTGGTCGTTACTTCAAAGTCAGCACATTGGTAAAGTCTATACATCGTTCACATTGCTTCAAGTCTATACAGCCATTTCCAAGTCTGTACAGCCAATGCACGCAATTGAAGTCTATACATTGGCACTTGCACTACTTGATCATGTCTACACTCTGTCAGCATTGACTGGGCAGTTGTGGGTCGACCCCCCTTTCTGATGGGTCGACCCCCCAGTTTCGCAAGTCAATACGTTGGCCTTAGCTCTCATAGTCTGTACATTGGTCTTCATATTCAAAGTATGTACATTGGTCTTCACCTGAAGTCCACACATTGGTCTTCATATTCAAAGTCTGTACATTACCTTCAAAGCCTTCCAAGTGTGTACATCGGTCTGTTGAAAACTCAAGTCTGTACAGCGCCTAGGTTCCTGCATTTCAGGCGAAGTCCATACATTAGGCCCTTCATCAAAGTCCATACAGTGCACTGTTCATCAAGTCCATACATTGCATAATGTTCGTCAAGTCAATACATTGCACTGTAGATGCATCGAAGGGAAGTATGCACATTGGACTGTTCATATGAAGTCTGTACATTGGAAGTGTGTACAGTGTTCAGTTGCCTTTCTCCAAGTCTATACATCCGATTGCCTTTGCATTGCTCAAAGTATGTACAGCCAATGCACTGAAGTGAAGTCTATACATTGATTGTTCATTCATCCTTCGAAGTCTATACATCCATCAGTGAACCTTCAAAGTCTGAACATCCGTTCACTTCACTCAAGTCTATACATCCACAGTGGATCTTCAAAGTCTGAACATCCGTTCACTTCACTCAAGTCTATACATCCGATCTTCAAAGTCTGAACATCCGTTCACTTCACTCAAGTCTATACATCCACAGTGGAACGCGAAGTCAGTACATTGGCCTCAAGCTTCTAAGTCTACACAGCCTGCTTGGTCGTTCAAGTCCAAAGTCTATACATCGCTCTTGAGCTAAAGTCTGTACAGCCGTTTCTTTGGCAAGTCTGCACATCGTGAAGTCTACACACTCGATTGCCTTGCTTTGCTTCAAGTCTGTACAGTCTCTCCCTCAGCAAATCTATACACTGGGGTCGTCAGCTGAAGCGACAGCATGTCTGTACATTGGGTTCTCATGCATGTTAATAGCAAGTCTAGACATTGTCTGTCATGCACGCAGTCAAGTGTATACACTCTACACACTTGGTTAACTGATGCTTTAAGTCCATACACTCATTCCCTTGGTATGTTAATGCATTTAACTGAAAGTCCATACACTGAGCTCGCATGAAGAACTTCAACTCTATACACTCTCCCAGTGTACACACTTACTCACTTACTGATTCTAAGTATATACATTGTGTTGCATTGCTTGAATTTCCTCAAGTCTATACACTGAGCTCGCATGAAGACTCAAAGTCTCTACACTCACTCAGTGTTCACACTTGCTCATTTGCTGCTTATAAAGTCTATACATTGCATTTTTCAGTATGAGTTATCAAGTCTATACACTCGATTCCTTCATGCATTTCACAGAAGTCTAAACACTCCCTCCTGTTATGATAATGCATTCTTCGGCAAGTATATACACTGAGGTTGCATAAAGTCTTACAAGTCTATACACTCTCTCAGTGTACACACTTATTCATTGCTGCTTCTGAAGTATATACACTCATGTTAAAAGCCTGAACTAACTAAGTAGATACATTCCTTTTGTCTTTGTCTGCAGGTGATTTAGGCTAATGAAGGGCACGTGATCCGAGGGCTGACAGGAAGCTGACACGTGGCCAAATATCTTGGGCGGGAAATGTGGAACACATGCGCCCAGTGCTGCTCCTACTCGAGCTGCTATATAAGAAAGACTCTGTTGTCTGAAGGAGGCTGATCGAAGTAGAAGGACTGAAGCAGAGAGCAGAAGAAGAAGAAATAGAAGAAGAGTGAGCCGAAAGAAGAAAAAAGAAAGGGGCTGATCGGGACAGTGAGAAAAGAATCAGAGAAGCAGAAGAAGAAGAAGAAGCAGAAGAGTGAAGATAGAGAGTGAGAGCAGAGAAGAGAGAAAGAGAGCGCGAGTGAAGAAGAAAGAAGAAGAAAGGAAGAGAGGAGAGAGCTCTATTGAAGATCAGTTCAGTCTGTTCGTGGATCAAATCCAGAACGACTATGCTCATTGAGAGCTACATTTTTTGTGTTTCATCTCCAGCTTTTGTTGCTGTGCTTTTTATGTTTTCTTATTTTTCCTTTTGATACTCTGGTTGCTATTGTTCTTCCGATCCTATGGACTGAGGTCGGGTTCCTCCTGTGGACTCAGGAGAAGGGAGATCTGATCTCCGGTTCTGGACTTGTGGGTTGCAAGTCCAGGGGTCCCTCCTGGTCTGGAGGAAGAGAGGTCCTCGACCTCTGGTTTGCTGGTGACTGGAAGTCACTGGTGGGTTCCCTCCTGGTCTGGAGGAAGAGAGACTTCAGGCTCTGGTTTCCAAGTGGCTGGGAGTCACTTGGGGTGTCCCTCCGGTTGGGAGGAAGAGGGGAGGTTGTTCCCCTGGTCAAGCTGTGTGGCAGCACCTTGTTCGCAGACTGAGTCTGCAGGTTTCTAGCGTGTGCTAGTGGAAGCCTCACTCCGGTTGGGAGTGAGGGGTGGATGTAGGTCTTGGTGACCGAACCACCTAAAAATCTACTATACAATGATTTAATTTGTGCGTTTGTTCCTTGCCTTCTACCTCCCATTCACAGGTTGTGCATGCTTGGTTAGTTGTGTTATCTTGGGAGTAAATTTTGAGCATTATATTCTGCTAAGTGTGTTTGGTTTGTTTAGCTCTGCCTACGTTTCTGGTGTGATCAGGTGGCTGCATTGTTGCAGTCCAACTGTTTGATCAATTGTTGAATTATCATCTCATCTTGGAAAGCTCATTAGTTTTTATTCCGTATATCTGAGCTTTAGAGATTTTATTTAGGCATAAGTTTTAAAGGGGATACATTCACCCCCCCTCTGTATCCGGACTTAGCACCCTAACACGGGATATTACACAAGGCCTCAGTAATTCTTCATGAGCCTGGGATTCTCACTAGGACGCCGAGCTGGTTGTTCCCTCAAAACCCAATTGTCGAGAAAGCACTTTATCGGTGTTTTTGAGTTATGGATCTTAGCGACCCTCTAGAGACCGCAAGCGTCTATTAGCGGCCATTTACTTGGCCGCCAATGACACCTAACGGCCCTGCCATGACCGCATGGTTCCAGTTCATTCATTGCATCGACTCTGTCAATAAAATAGTCCTATACTGACCTCTACCGTATAGAAATGGTCCAGATACGACCGCTATTTCCATTGAACGGTGCAGTCAAGACCGTAATTGTCTTCAGTGTCCTTAACCAGGGGTTGGACCCAAGGGTTGATTTTTCTATGATTCAAGATGGTCTATTGACCTAATATCTTGTCAAATAGGCTATCTAATAAATTATGGAAAGTAAAGAATATGCCGTTATGCTGTCGAATTCTTTCTGTGGCATGACCTTGTTCTAAATCAATCTTCGAATTCTCATGTTCTTAATTGAAGCATTCTTACCTTGACATTGTTATCATAAGCTTACTATTTGAATTGATTACATTAATGGCAGGACTTTATTGTTATACTCGTGGAAGTAGTTGGATTTATAACGTGAAGATGCAGATCGGGCACTGATTGTGTCCAAGGGCTCGACTCTAGCCCCCTCGGTTGATTGCCAGAAACATGCTATAAACCATGGGGTATGATGAACACTGGCGTCGCATTGCGCTAGGAGTACTTTCTTTTATAAATGAGTGAAATCCATGAGGCCATATAGTGAAATTACATTCTTGTGTGATACATGACTTTCTAATTATGAAATGTGCATTCTCGTTAAGTGCTTGTACATTCTTGTTCATGAAAGGCCAAACTTACATTCTTGTTATATACTTGCTCGATCATGCTCGCATATCTCTTATCATGGTCATATCTTGTCACTTGTGCTACTTGGGTTTATTCGCGTGTTTTATTGCTTTTTCATTATCTTACATTCTAGAGCTAAAATGTTAATCGTTTAAACATTACCTTCATGTTGATACGAAGATACTTACTGGGCAAGTGTGCTCATTACCCTACTTTTCTAATCTTTTCAGGAAGTTCAAGTGAGTCGGATTCGGATTATTCTAGCAACGGGTCCAAGAGCAATGAATGATGATCAAGAGAAGACTTAGATTGTCCTTAGTCACTAAGCAAGTCTAGAGTCATGATGTACTTTTTACTCTATTGAGTCTTACTATGTAATTTTTATTTTTCTTGAGTCTACTAGACCATGAGTCAACTTTATGTAATTATGGATCATTATTATCAATAAAAGTTATAATTTTGGTCAAATATTATGTATTCCATTTTATGTGGATGTTTATTACACTCTGATCTTGATTGCTAGTTTGAGACGTATTGCTGGCTGTTCACGTCCTCGATATTACTTCCGCTGTACATATGTCTCGGGACCTGACATCGGTATATTTTGAGATTGGTCGCCCCGTATGTTTTAACGACGGACCTCGCGACGCATCAGTTTTTTGCACCATTGCCGGGGAGGTTTAACGATTTTTGAATTGACTATCTTGTGTTCTTGTATATTAATTAGGCACTAATAATTTTTATTTTTATTTCTTTTGTTTGCTTGTAGAAAAAAAAATAAAAAAGAATTTTCTACTAATAAAGTAAGCATTCTCTTCCCTATTCCCTTTCTTTTTGTGTCTTTTTTTATTAAGAATGAGGAACGCGCTCCAAGTAAGTATCCTAAATTCCCCTCGTTTCATTTGATTCTATTTTATTGGTTTTATATTTTTATTGGTTAGATAGGTTCACAAAAAAAATATTTGAACTCAAATAAAAGGCATCATCCCAAGATTAGAAATCACATACCATGTTCTAGGTCATACATCATGTAGGTTGCATTAATTTTTCTTTTATTTTAGAAAATAATTGTTCATCCATTTGTATTTTAAACCCCTTGTTTAAAATTGTTTGTTGCATTACATTATTTTAAAACATTCTAAGGGCACTACCCCTAAATAAGATAATGTGGGGATTTCATCACCCTTCCTTAGCCCACAAACCACATTTCCCTTTCATCTATGTATATCCTAAGCCTTAAATAAAATTTAGTAGACATTGGCCATAGGTTCACGCTGTGATTCTTGTGCTATTTGGGTTTACCCTCTTGTGGAAACCGGTGCCTAAGGCAAAACGGTCGAACGTCAAACATCTTAAGTGGGCTAGTGATTTTCAATTAGGACCTTGTGAAAGCAAGGGGATCCTCCCACTATCCCACCCCTTACCTAGTCAGTTGAAATATTGAGGGTGAACTTAAGTTGTACTTTAGTCATTTTGTGAAACCCCATTTGTAGGTTTAGGTCACATCTAGGTTATTAGGTAATTTGTGTGTTAACTTGTTTGTGTTTGCATAAAAAAATAAATTAAAATAAAGACAAAAAATCCCCTCTTCTCTCTCTTCATCCTAGTTAGTGTCAAAACTAAAAAAAAATAAAAAAAAATCACAAAAACAAAACTCATTTTAAATTAAGGGAAAAGGAAGAGAGGGCAATAAAAAAAAGAAAAAAAGAGATTATATATATATATAAATTACAAAAAAACAAAAAAAATCAATCAAAAGAATAAAAAAGTAACAATAATAAACCCTCTCAAAAAATAAAAATAATAAAAAATCAATAAAAGGAAATAAAATTGAAAAAATTGAAAAAATTTGAAAAAAATTTGAAAAATTTGAAAAAAAATGAAAAATCTTTCTAGGATCCATTTTAATCAATGGCCATCCATCTTGGAGGGAAACCCATACCCATGAAAGAATACTTTATTCCTTCTACTTATAAACCCTCAACCTATATTGAACTACCTGATATTCTTGTGGATCAGTACGAGATTAGTCCTAGTATCATCCAGATGCTCCAATCTTTTTATGGGAATCTCAATGAAAATCCTTATAGGCATCTAGATGATTTTCTAGAAATTTGCTCCCTAGTCAAAATACAGAATTTTAGTAATGACGCCCTTAGGTTGATCTTATTTCCATTCTCATTGAAAGATAAAGCAAAATTTTAGTTAAGGAATTTTGAAAAGACTATTAGGAGTTGGGAGGTTATGTTGTTAGAATTTTTGAAAAAAATTTATCCCACAGTCCGGACCAACATTATGAGAAGGGCGATTATAGAATTTACTCAGCTTCCGGGCGAACAAATTCATGAATCTTGGAAGAGGCTGAAGGATTTGTTATGTCAATGTCCACATCATGGGTTGCCCAAATGGAAAGTTATGCATGCATTTTATGAGGGGTTGTACAATTATGATAGACAAATGGTGGACACATGTTCCAAAGGGGCATTCATGAACAAGGGTGAAGATGAGGCTTATGATCTGTTTGAAATTTTGAGTGAAAATTAGATGAATCATGCCTCAATCTCATCTCATAAACAATCTCTAGGACCTTTCAGAAAGGCGGAAAATCTAACCCAGGAAACCTACGATTTCTGTGCCAGTCCCACTCACCATGTGAGTGAATGTCTTATGATAGCCCGACTGCCACCAGTCATCCAAGCGCAAGTCCAAAATGTCCTAGGGTTCTCTCAGCCCAAGTGTGGTACCCTTTTAGATGATTATAATCTTGGCTGGAGTAATCACCCAAATTTACCTTGGACGGACCAAACAATCCAAGCCCATTTGTCTAAATTTTCACCCCAAGAAGCCCACGGGCGGCCCATGTGGAATCAACTCTAGCCCAACTCATCGCACCCTAACTTTGAAAGCAATATCGATACTAGGGGTGATTCACCAGGCTACTTGATTCGGGATGAAATGTGAATCGAGACCAATTTGATGCAAATCTGGGACTCTAGGCGACGAAGCGACTAAATTGACGACGTGACCAGCGACGATGCGATAAACTCGACACCAAAGAGCTCCAGAGAGGTGAATAAGTCCTCAATAAGAAGCGCACGCTCACGATTGGTCCCAAGCGAGGGAAACGCGTGGATCTGCGGGGTTGAGAAATCGGCAGTGAGTCAAGGGTGGTTAGCTCACACTCATGCTCGGATAGAGTCATGGGACGACGCTCTCTTTCTCATAGCGGTGATGGAATTTTAAACGAGCTAGTTATCATATCTCATGCAAGCAATGGCTTTCAAACAGATACGAAATAAGCAAAGTGACAAAAGAGGAGCGAAAACATACCTCCACGCTCCAGGCGTAAGGAAGACTTCCCGGCCAAGATGCGTAACTCCCGGTACAGTAAATATAAATAATTACAACACTGAATTTATGGTTCACTCCACGCAGGGAGGTAAATGGCTACAACAGTAATCTAGGAGCGCCGATCTAGGGTTGACGGGCAGCAAGCTGGAGGGGCTTCCGGGGTGAAGATGGGCTGCTAGTCCAGATTAGTACTGTTCCGATCTGTTGGACAGCAAGCACGAGCGACACTTTGGACGGCGGCTTCCGGTCGTCTTCTGGCAGCGGAGGTTGACTGGGACGTTGGTGGGAGGTCCCTCTTCGATCCGAGAGGTCGACGGCAGCTGGATCGCAGCTGAAGGACCGATGGGGTTTTTGAACTTCAGATCTGTCCCGCAGTCGTGAGACTGGGCAGATCTACGTGACCCGGTGTAAATGCTTGTGGTGCTCAGATCCGGAGGCAGATCGGAGCAAAACCAACACCGTTGTAAAGTAGACTTAAACATCTACAACATATGTTAAATTGATAACTATACAATGGTTGGATTTACCATGACAAACTCTGCACCCCTGTGCTTGTTCTGGCTCAGATTACTGGACAGACTATGATATGCCTGATTATGGGGTTTGTCCGAAGGGGAAATGATGGATATGGGTGATGGGATTAATATGGGTGAAATAGAGGGATGTGGGGGACGTGCAGAAAATTTTTGGTGATCAACTGAGGTGATTTAGGGTGTAGGAAAATTGATTGTGCAGGGTTCTGTCTCACAGATCTACAGACAAGTAGATTGCACAGGAGGGACAAACGGCGGCGGATCAACGTGAAATTTAAACTGGGAAGAGGGGACTACGTGGGGAATGATTTATCAAAATTTTTTGATCATCAGATGGCTGGTCTTGGCGTACCAACCATTTTTTTGAGGTTCTATCCTGGATGTCAGAAGTCTGGACAGTAGGGTAAAGATCAAGTTGTGGCGGCTCGACGGTGGAACGGATGGCGGCGGCGGCGGCAGTGGCTGAGAGTCGCACCCAGCAGAGGTGATAGAGGTGGGAATCACTCCCATGAATAGGGCGTCACACCATAGATCTGTAGCCTTCGCAGCTGCAAGGAAGAAGAAGGAGAGAGGAGAGGGGTGCCCTTGGCCAAGCTCCAACAATTTCTGATTTTCTTTTTATTAATTCTATCAAATAAATTGTCTACAAGACTTATATATCAAACCCTAGACCTAGACAAAAGTCAACAAATACCCTTAGGTCAATGGGGAAGGGGAGGGTAATATTGGGTGGACAAATGGGTCAAGCCCACATGGGGCAAAGGGAAGGTGCGCCCCTCTCCTTGGGTTGGTCAAGGATGGCAGCCCCCCATGGACCATTGATCCATTTTTTTATAATTGGCCACATGTTTATGTGTGGGGCAGCCTTGGTGGAAGCTTGACCAAGAATGGTCAACAATATGGGGCTTGAATGGGGGGGGGGGGGGGCGCCCTTGGGATACTTTCATGGGCGTTTGATTGGTTTTGGAATGGGCCTTAATGGTCTTGGCCTCCATGGGCTTGGAAAGCTCAAATGGGCTTTGGGTGACCAAGGGAGAAAGTTGGCCCAATTGGGCTTCTAATGGGTTTGAGGCCCAATCCCTTATCTAAATAAAAGAAACTCATTAATTCCTAATGATTAGCCCATTGGCTTATAATTAGCCTTACAAGAGAACCTAATGACTCAATGACAATATGTAAACTCAAAATTGTAGTTGCCTTGCTTCGATGTCCAATCAATTCTCCCCAGGTGGGAAGAACACGACCCCATCGAGTAAGGGGTGTTTGTTGCTCTGGTATCTCTCCAGTTGATCTGGATCTATCCTCTGTAGCTCTACCCGGGTGATCCATATGTTTTTGGACGCTGGTCGTCCCCTCCACCGTACCAGGTAGTGCTGGTACACGCCACTCCTAGTAATCGTCACTTGCTCATCCAGTACATGTTCTATTTGCTCACGCTGCTGTTGGAATGAGGCTGGTGGTGGACACTCAGGGGTAGGGTCACTCACAAGGGGTGGAAACGCCTCAAATGCTCACTGGGAATCACCGCTGGGTCCCTATAAGTGACTAGATCTGAGATAGTGAAAGTGGAGCTGAACCCATAGTCTTTTGGAAAGTCTACAACGTACGCATTGGACCCGACTCGCCTCAACACTCGAAAGGGACCGGCACTGTGAGCTTGTAATTTTCTTCACGGTTCCAGAGAGAAACCGTTCAGGTCTAACCCTGATCATGACATATTCATCCTCTTGGAACTCACGGTGGTGCTTTGAGCATCGGGCAACTCTTTACAGCGTGCATTGCTGGATTTTTAGTTGACGACTATGCAACTCATAATATGCATAGAAAATGACTCGACTGACTTAGACACACGAGACTGGATAGACTCATGGACTCTTGGAATGAGGACAGACGGAGAGACAAAACCAAACGACTTCCTATGACTGACGACAAACAGAAGGGACGCACTAAGGAAGACCTGGTAAGAATGTTGGACACTATCTGCATACACCAAGTGTAAAGATGGGCTGACCCACAACTTAATGTCTTGAGTTTCAACCCTCGTCAATCGTCTCCGGTTCGAGAAAACTCATCCTCAGGTATAGAAATGTGTGAGGACAAGGAGGTGGGTGATGGGAAAGTCATCTGGACGCCTGACATGGATCAAGAGAATGATGGGGTCTAGATGCTGTCTCTCATATGTATGGCAGAAATCAGTCCGTACATCGTCAACGTAGGGCGTCGACAACGGTACGACAGTAATAAGCGACTGCGCTAACAAAGGGACGACTGACTGCTGCTCAGGGGTGACTAGCCAAAGAGAGGTGGCAGACTGGTTAGGACCGTTGTGGGAAGCTGGCATGGGCGAAAGCTCGGGGTCATCTACGGGCTCTTGAATGATGGGCAAGGTTGGGGCAATTGGAGGAAGCGGGATGACTGTTGCGACCGGGATGACCGGCTGCTCGGTCAAGAGGGGACTGGCTGACTGCGTGGGGTCGACGGATAGTTTCTCCATGGTATTGCTCTCTAACCCCTCAACCTCAGCGAGGTACTCCTTGGCCAAGTCCTGGTCAGCCTCATAACACACTGGAATAAGCCCGAGTGGGGCATCCTTAGAGTGTGTGTCCTCAATAATAGTTGAGTGGGAAGGACACTGATATGTGATATGGCCAAACTCACTGCCATGATAGCACTGTTGGCGAGACCCACTGGACTCACCTAAAGAGGGGCGCTTGCCCTTGTCATTGGGACAGGGCTGCGGGGCAGAAGGCTGGGGGAAGTGGGGGCCACAAGAGGTTATGGGTGAGTTGCTGTTGGTGGTGCAGACCACAGAGGGAAGAGCAGAGGATGGGGCTGTGGGACCCAAGGGTCCTGCCTCGGAGGCTCGAGTGGTCGCACCATAGTGGGCGCCGTGGGGGCGGGCGACGCGAGTGGTGAGAGGTGTGAGTCTGGTGGTGGGGAGGACCTCTAGGAGCGGTGGGTTCCCGCTAAAGAGGAGGTTGTGGGTGTTGGTCCCTAAAATCATACCTAGATGGCTCAGGAGGGCGCACCACAGGGAACCTCGTGTACGACTGGCTACGGGTGTCGGGTCTACGCTGACTGGTGATGCTAGGGTGTTGGGGAGGCGCATACTTGGCACGGAACTACTCTACCTCCAGTGCCGTCTGATACGCGGACTCTAAGGTGGTCACGAGCCGACGGTCGAGCTAAGACTGATAACCCGGCTGTAAGCCATTAAGGAATCACGAGAATGCCCAGAAATCATTCTTCTTGCTCCCATATCTCAAACGATACTAGTCGAACACAGCAATGTAGTCCGACACAGACATGTCACCCTGGGTGGGAGGGTCCTCTCGAACGTTCTGGAGAGCGTGACCATCATAATCGAGATTTCGGCTCTGCAAATGGGCAGGTCGATAACTCCCTCTCCTATCTCGATTGCTCTCCAAAACATGATCCTCGTAGAGGGGACCTCTATGTGGCCTATCATAGGCATCATGAGCTCTAGGGGTGGCATATCGTGGGTCCCCCATGGGTGACGGGCGAAGGTACGGGGACACCTCGGGTGGGCATGCAGACACATAGGGTGGAATGCACTGACTAATGCGAAATGAAGAACCTAGACTCAACCCATATCCAATATATGGTGGAGATGTTGATCCGAAGATCCAACTCACACAAGGATGCTACCTTCCCAATAGGCGTAACCCATCGTTCCGGTAACACCTTTTAATATACCGAGTATAGGAATAAAATGCAACACCTGAGACAAAACTACCCTAGACTCAAACCATGCTCTGATACCAATTTGATGCGAGACAAAATGTTAATCGAGACCAATTTGATGCAAATCTGGGACTCTAGACGACAATGCGACTAAATTGACGATGCGACCCGCGATGACGCGAAAAACTCAACACCAAAGAGCTCCAGAGAGGTGAATAAGTCCTCAACAAGAAGTGCACGCTCACGATTCATCCCAAGCAAGGGAAACGCGTAGATCTGCGTGGTTGAGTCCTCCCGAGGGCCTTGTGGCGTACGACCAGGACCCTGCGACTCCGCCCTTCCTACGGGTCTTCCCCCCTCCACCGGTGCTCGGTTCCGTGCCTGGGTTCGACATTGCTCTAGCCCCCCTGCATCCTTTTGAGGACTCCGTGCAACCACTTCTAAAGTTTGGTGAGTCCTCTCCACCGCGTATAATTCAGGTCCTAACCGTGCCGGGGCTTGAGCCGACCTCCTTCTTCCAATGACTGCATGCTGCTCCTACGTCTGCTGTGACCACCCCCCCTGCGTCTGCTGCTCCTGCCGGGGCTCACCCTGCTGCCTTGTCAGCGATGCTTCCCCTACCGTTTGTTGCTGTCTCGGTGCAGTCTACCCCTGCTAGCTCATCTGCTCCCTCTGTCGTGGGGGATGGCTTGCCCGTCTGTCTGCTCCGCCAGCCCAACCATGGTGCTTCTATTGTCTTAGGCTTACCTGCCTCCGCTACCGTGCCTCCAGGTTGCTCTTCCAGCCACCTGTAGGCCTACATCCCCCCTGCATTGGCCAGGCAGTCAACCCTCAATGCGTGCTTGCCCCTGCTAGTTGTCTCAATGCGGCTGCTTGGTGACATCGATTTATTTATTTTAAAATTAATTAAAATAAACGCGTAGGCATGCCAGTCACATAGGTGACAAATTAATTGTGCGCTCGACCTGACTTGGTCAGTCGATTGTGAAATTCGTGTCGGGATTCAAAACCTGCCGTACCGTAAAGGCTACGGCGTTAATTACATCCCTCCGGAAGAGGGATAACCCTTGATTAATCGCCAAAATAGAAGGACCATGGGGCCCATAGAATATATGAAAGATGTATTTGCATGCAAGCATGCAACATGGTAGTACTTGTTTATTAAGCCGGCTTTCGGTACAAGGTGGAGAACTTAGGTCTGAAGACCATCATCACACATAGTGAAAGTTTCCAGTCGGGCATACCCAGACTTTCTGCTAATCACCATTTGATATACCGGAGGAGCGGCAGTTGCAAGGTAATAGTATTTGGTTTTATTGTTCATTGTTTATTTGATCATTTATTTGTAATTCCAAAGGAGATTTCAGTAGCGTCTCTCTTGTTTCGAGAGTTATCAGAGCCTGTTATTTTGAGATGCCGCATAGTGTTACGATGCACACATATGGGCCCATGAAATGGGCCTGGCGTGATCGTGTTTGGGCAGACTCATCTAACGTCGGGACAATGTATGCCGGGGTGCGGCAAATTTGATATTCGAGAAATGAGGGAATGCGGTTTAAAACCCGATCGGAATGAATTGTACTCATCAGATTATTGGTATGGAGCGAAACCATGTTTTGGTCATAATGGGAGAAATCCCATGATCCAGGCATGACTCATCGGGCATCATTGATAATCCCCATACTTGGATCTGAAAGAGATGAGAGCCCCGAAGCGAGCACAGTCGTGTTTATTGTTCTCTATTTATTCATGTTATTAATTAGGTGTATGAATGTGTTCCTCTTTTCTTTTTTTTTGTTCTCATTTTGTTTATGTCATTCCCCTTTTCCATTATTTATGTGTCCATTTTTTACATTGTGTGCATGTATTTTATTTTCTTTAATGGCCTTTGTTTGATTATTATTCATTTAGTATTTATTTTTTTACCCTTGTTATTCGTTTTGTTTATTTATTGTTATTTATATTTTTTTGTTGTCATTTATTTGGCCATTGTTTGGTTAGCATGATTTTTTATTATTTATTTTTTTATTCATGATTTGTCTATTTTATTTTAACTATTTTTTATTTCCTCAATTTTGAATGAGTGTGTTTTATTTATTTCATTGTTTATTTCTTTTCTCTCTCTTTTTTTTATATACACATATGTATATGGAGTGGGGGTTGATTTGTTACTTGGATTTATAGATTAGTGTTAACGGTGGTTGGTGTTAGGTGAGGGGGTTAGTGGGTTGAGTGTGGGTTTTTCTTTTTTGAACATGTGCATGGGTGAGCATTGATGGCTATTTTAGTGTTAAATGGGGGTGTGACGTGTTTGGCTTTGTTCGAGGAGGTTTAGTGTTAGTGCTGGTTTATTGTTAACGGCATGTGGGTGTGCATTTGTTATTAATTTAGGAAAATGCATGGCTTAATGTTAGTGGGGAGGTCGGTGCACAATGGGGGGTCGGTGCAGTGTGTGTCGCATGAAGGGGTGCTCTCGGTGCAACAGCGGAGGGGAAGGTCGGTGCACAATGGGGAGTCCGGTGCAGTGGGGAGGTCTGTGCAGGTTGATGGGAAGTTGGTGTAGGGTGTGTTGCATGAAGGGGTGCTCTCGGTGCAACAGCGGAGGGGAAGGTTGGTGCAAGTGGGGAAGTCTGTGCAGGTTTGGGTTGTCGGTGCAGGGGAGATCGGTGCATGGCTGTTGGTTTTGTTCACCTTTCTTTTTTATGATTATTATATGCACCATATAGATGGGGTTTGGACATTGGTATTTATATGCATTTTTTTGTTGAGTGAATGATATATATATAGGTGTGCGCATGTGACGTGATTATGTATTGACTGTTGAGTATTTATGTGCATGTGCATGGTTTCACGTTGTATTGTTTATATGTTGCATTATATATATTGTGATATATGTATCGATGGAGGTATGGGGGTATGTATTACATATGTGTGTTGGGTGTGTGCTTATATGAATGGGTTGTGAATGTGAAGGAGCTTTTTACAACGTGACCGTATGTGTTCCATTTTTTTTTATTGAAGAGGGGTTAACGAAGGGATGACGATGCTGCCACCGACTCACCCAACAAACGGTGAGTCGGTGCAGCCTTGTTTTCTCCTTTTTTTTTTAATTCAAAAAGGGCGTGATGGCAGTAGCAACGATTCAATCTCTTTTTTTGTTTTGCTTTTCTTTTTTTTGCTTTTTTTTTTTGTATTCTGTTATTTATTTATTATTATTATTATTATTTTATTTTGTAATATAATCAAAAGGTCCCCGCAAAAATTGGGCAGCATCTCCCCTAGATCGGGAGTGTTCGGGGAGAAATGGGACATGCACACGGGGAAGCCAGTGTAAGTCCATAAACAACTGAGAAGCCCAATGGGCTTATCTCAGAACTCGGGATCAACACTTACTTAATCCTGAGGACTGGCCTACTAAGGATTCGTGACGATCCGGGGGATCAACAATTATGGAGGGTCCGAATGTTGCCAAGTGAATGGCATTTGGTGTCCCACCTTGTGCAAGGGGCTTCCAGGGGAACATGTGACAGAGCGATAGATCCCCTGGAACCTATGGTGAGTAGAGAGTGACCGAATAGAAATCAATAATCGATGTTGTTCCTCTCCCCGGTGATGGATCCACAGACACAATTGAGAAACAATCACTACGATCGGATAAAACCAGGAACAAGCATAAACAATGCAACTGTCCACACGACAGCCTGAGGGTCCCCTCCGGAGGCCGAAGCAGACGATCCTGGCCAAACAAATGGGCTAGCGTCTGTATTTGCAAGCATAGTAAAGGGGGAAGCTTAGGGGAGGTTAGAGCCCTTGAGGGAAAACCATCGAACACCCAAGGTGCATACAAGATTTAGAACATAGATGATACAGACGATGAAGTAATCGGATCCCGGGGAGGGGATATTATTGTCGTCCGGGTGGGCGTGACCATTGACCATTTTGAAAGACTCATATGGCCAATCGATCCCAAGATTTCAAGGTAGATGTTGCCCCTAGGGGCCTCCTCACGATCGAGATGAAACTGAGAAGAATCAGAAATGTGAAATGAACTGTAGTAATTAGCAACACATTTGGAGCACAAACACACAGATAGAAAAGATAGCAGATGAGTGGGACTCAATCTTATTATTTCATTCACCAAGTTGCAGAGAGTACAAAGGGATATCCACGAAAGGAAAAGAAAACTGGAACAAAAAAGACAAGAAGAACACAAGGCGCTATTGGCCCCCCTCCTCGAGGGCTTTAAGACCCACCTCTGTCTTCCGCTCTGCTCCCTTCACTCTCTTGATCTCTCACTACTCCGATGCTCTCTTTCTGCCTTCTCTCTGTGGGGCTCCCTTTGTGTGTCCTCCTCTCCTCCTTCTTCTCCCTTTTTGCGGTGCTGGAAGTGGAGTATTTATAGAAGAAAGCAGGGGATCGGAGGGCGGATGAGACCCTAGGGCAGCAGCACCGACTCGTGCTTGAGAGGACCGCCGTTGACTCAATGGCACAAGCAAAGGTGACACCGATTCACCTTGCAAACATGGGCCACCAATTCACCTTAAAAGGTTCCAAAAAGGTGCCACCGACTCATTTGAAAAAGGTGCCAAAAGTGCCACAGACTCATCACTTTTTTTCTTTTTTCCAATTCATTTTTGAATAAAGTGTGCCACCGACTCAATGAATGGCATTTTCATAGTTTTTGTCATTTCACCTCGGAACTGGCCCAAATGGAAGCCTGACATCTGGTACAACCTTGGGTTTGATGCAATGGCCTTAGAGTATAGATTTCACCATTTTCTGGCACCGATTTGCAGTTCCCGGTGGTTTCTGGCACGTGCCGAATCCGTGCTGGTTTTCTCGAGTTTTCCTATGATTCAGCCATCGGCACAGTGGTTTGTGTGACCAACTCAACTTCACAAATATGTGGGATATCCTCATTGAGTGGACTGTCCCTGGAAGTATTTTCGTCCTGACTGGGCGTCCTTTCGGCCACTTACGGTCCTTTTCCGGTGCCATGTGTACCCGGGTCAGGTAACCCTGGTTTTCTCCAGATTTTGTGTTCGGCACGTTGATTCGTGCCGCCAACTCCATGTTGTGGACATGTGGGGTGTTTTCATTAGGAGGGCCATCCCTTGAAACATTTCTGCCCTGGTCGGACGACTTTTTGGCCACTTACGGACCGTTTTGGCATTCAGCGTGTGCTGAGCGGATTTCCCAGGTTTTCTTCTGATTTAGCCTTCGACTCAGCAATATGTGCCGCCAACTCCACGCTGTGGACACGTGGGGTGTCTTCATTAGGAGGGCCATCCCTTGAAGCATTTTTACCCTGATCGGACGACTTTCTGGTCACTTACGGACCGTTCTAGCATAATGTGTACCCGAGTCGGGTAACTCGGGTTTTCCCCTAATTTTGCCTTCGGCTCAGCGATTTGTGCCACCAACTCCACGCTGTAGACATGTGGAGTGTCTTCATTAGGAGGGCCACCCCTTGAAGTATTTCTGCCTTGATCAGATGTCCTTCTGGCCACTTACGGACCACTTCGGCATTCGCATGTCTTGATTGGATCACTCGGGTTTTCCACTGATTGAGCCTTCAGCTCCCCGTTTCGGGGGTGTAGGGGCACTCGGCCAAAGTTTATGACCTGCAAAAGCAAAGGTCAAGAAAAATTAAAAATATTTTCAATGTCAACAAATGCCCCCCAACCGCGGGTGTCGCGAGTGGGAAACGAAAGAGCGGGACCTGCGGGTGTAGCCCATAGCCCATTTGAAAATGTTGTATATGCATATCTCTTTTATTATTATTATTATTATTATTTATTATTCTGATATTATTCATATTATTCATTCATTATTTGCATCATTTTTATTCATTTTATTATTATTATTATTATCATTTTTATTTCATTTATGTCTCTATAATCATTGTTTTTATTCTCACGCAAACACGCAAGCACTCATCACCAGCAGGCATAGTATATATATAGTGTAGTTCCCTTATATCAGGAATAGGATAAGGACAATGCCCAAAATTCACGGACGGAGTGCAACTCACAAGGCACCACTAAGGGAGACGTGCATACATGAAGAGGAAACTGCGTAGGATATATGCATAGCATAAGCCACGATCCGCACCCAAGACTATTCCTCCATAGAGTGAAAGTACAATTATATGGGCGGCGAACCCTAAACATAGGGACGTGCAGACGTTCTAAGTAACACTAGACCATTACTTTATCACCTACACATGTATTTGGGGCTATTGGCTTTTGGTAGCTTCGCACATCCCCCTTGTTTATTCTTGATTCAGGATTTCACCGTTCGGCGCGAGTCTCCTCATGTGTCTCAATGGGGATTCCCGGCTACTAAGATTCATCCTCTTTTAGTTGCAGTGTTATTATGAACTTCACCGTTCGACGTGAGTTTCCTCATGTGTCTCAATGGGGATTCCCAGCTACTAAGATTCATCCTTTTATTCATATTGTTATTATGGACTTCACCGTTCGGCGCGAGTCTCCTCATGTGTCTCAATGGGGAATCCCGACTACTAGGATTCATCCTTCTCTTAATTGCGGAGTTTGCTGCACCATTGTCGCGTGAGTCTCCTCATGTGTCTCAATGGGGATTCCTGGCTACTTGGATTCACTTTCCACTTATTATTATCATCCTTTTTTTTCTTTCCTTTTTTTTGAAGGGGGGAGGTAGCTTTTTCCCCACTATTACCCTTCGTAGAGATTTAAGGCTCCAGGAAGTGTTAAGAAGAATTTATGACGTCCTTATGGCTAGGGGTCACTGCTCATATTGTGTGCGAGGTGTGAGAGTTTCTTCTAGGGGGTATCATGCGAGTTGTGCTAGCAACATAGCCACGACTCTTCCCCTGGCCGTATGCACTTACCGAGAATTGACTTTTCATTCCTTAGTGTGTGCCGTGACGCACACCGACACAGAATCTGGGCAGCATTATTTAGCAAGGGAGCATGCGGTCTTAAAAATTTGAAGGAAGTGTATTAATGCTATATTATAGGCAAACATGCACGCGAAACAAACAAGCAAGCGAGCCATGTTGTGCTCATTTTTTTCTTTCCTTTTTTTTTTCTTTCCTTTTTTTTCTTTTCTTTTTTTCCTTTTACTTTACTTCTTCTTTTTTTTTGCTTTTCATTTTCTCTTTTTCTTTTGTTTCCTTTTTCTTTCTTTTTTTCTTTTCTTTCTCTTTTTTTCCTCTTTCTTCTTCTTTTTTTCTTCTTCTCTTTCTTCTTCTCTATTTTTTATATGGGGCTTAATAGGGACACCCGCAGGCCGATGGTTTGAGAGGTAAGTGGTTGATGCCGCGACAATGGAGAGAAGGTGTTATATGTTGTTGTGAATCTCGAGAGGGGTCAGGAGTTGGTGTGAAATCAAGGGAGGGGTCTTTTCGTTCATCGGTTCAGACTACGATTTCGAGCCGATAGTAAGGTGGTGGTCAGCCTCGCTCGAAGGTCGTGGCACCGAAAGACTTGGCTTGGATGTAAAGCCGTGATGTCAAGGTGGAAGGGTCTTTTTATTTATTGGGTTGGATGATGGCTTTCGGGCCAATGATAAGATGAACGTCGGCTTAGACAGAAGGTCATAACGCCGAATGACTTGACTTAGGCGTAAGGCCATGATGCCAAGAGAGAGCATTCGCCGGCTTAGGCAAGGAGCCATGACGCCAGACCACTTGGCCTAGATGGAAGGTCATGATGCCAAGGGAGAAATATTTACTGGCTTAGGCATAGAGCCATGACGCCAGGCAACTTGGCCTAGACGGTGTGTCATGTTGCCAAGGTAGAATATTCACCGGCTTAGGCGGAAAGCCATGACGCCAGATATCTTGGCTTAGGCGAAAAGCCAAGACGCCAAGATAAAACATTTACCGGCTTAGGCGGAAAGCCATGACGCCGAACAAGGATGTTTTAACGACTTAGACGTAAAGTCATGACGCCGTGCAACTTGGCTTAGGCGGAAGGCCATGACGCCAAGATATGATATTTACCGGCTTAGGCGGAAGGAGCCTTGACGTCGGACAGCTTGGCTTAGGCAAAAAGCCATGACGCCAACATATAATATTTACCGACTTAGGGGGAAGGAGCCATGATGCCTGTGACGACCCGGACTCTGGATACCGGATATACCCGATAGGACTACAGAGTAGACCTGATACCACTTGGAACCCGTGAAGCCTCCCAAGAGCTGTAAAGCTCCGAAGGGACAAAAGGGATGTCGTGTAGTACATTGAAGCCCCAGATATAATAGTAAGCAATAATATTTCATTAATCAGGTTTGCTAAAGTAGTAGAAATAAAATTACTTTTTAGTTACCAGTTATAAATTAATAATTTTACCAGAGTCCAGTCCAAAGCTAAAGATAAGTATAGTCCAACAGAAAGAAAAACGTACACTGAGGTCGGGGGAAGTCTGACGCAGGTACCGCTGGCAACTACGAACTCGCCACACCAGGAAACGCAAAGGAAGAAGAGACGACCACACTTGAAAAGTAGGGGTGAGTCTCGTGCCACTGGCCCAGTAGGGGTCACTCTGAAAAATGACGCAGTAACACGGAACAACAACTAAAACAACAGTAGTAAAGTAGAAAAAGCTAAACTACAACTAGAAAGCTGTAAAAGAAAACCAGAAACGGAAGGAGCAGCTACAACTAAAAGAAAAGGGAAAAGCCGTACCTAAACGAAAACACGGCTGCCGAACTAACCTCGGCCTCCCAAACTACTCTAGACAGCAACATGAAGGCGAACTCTGATCTAACAAGGTCAAGAGTTGTCGATCTGCCGGGCTTACAAAGATTGGCAAAAAGCCTAGAAAGGACCTAGACAGACACAGACAGACTGTAAAGCACACACGACTCGATTGTCGTGCACGCTCTCCTAGACACGACCACATACACGACTGGAACGTCGTGTACACGAGACAACACTGACCTCGGGTAAGACCACGAGAAGGCTAACTCGGAAAGGTCACAACGTGCGAAAAACACGGGAGTCACATGTCACGTGACGGAAGCACCTCCTCACTAGAAGAACAGCTAGCTGCGTCAACTAATGTCTTATGCTGCTCCTAAAGTGTCTCGCCTAACGCTGCCAAGCACACGGCAGAGACTAAGACACTGTAACCAGAACAGGAACCACAGTAACAAGTGACTAGTCAGGGTCACGCCCGTCGGCACAAGTCCTACACCACTGACCACGTGTGCACACACTGGCTCGTGCCTAGAGCCAGGCCTCTAGCTAGTTTTCCCCCCCAGCAGGACGCTACCGTTACGCAGGGGCCCACGGAACTAGCTTAAAAACCGTATCTCAGGAACTACCACGCCACCACTTCTAGGTGGGTCGACACGCCGTAACGCGTCGCCAGGCTACGACTAGTGGAGGCTCACTAGACACAGAACTATGAAACACAAGCGCTGTAGTACTGACAGGCAAGGAAGCATTGTCGTATGTACTACGAAGCACCAGGGCAGCACAATGACTGCCAATAGACTCAGGACACGGCAACTAGACCTACTCACGTAACGATCCTTGAGTCTCACGACTCGGAGTCAAGATCATTGTGCAAAGCGGAACAAGTCGCCAATCAGTCTAATCCTAAGCCAGAGGAAACGACACATCTGCGTAAAATGAGACACGGAGACCTGGGGGATCAACAAGACCCTCAATACACCTGGACATGCAAACCGAGGTAAGATGATACCCCGAGGCATCCAGAACTATGTCTCGGACTGGACGAAACTGCCGAGACACACACAAGGTTACCTGTCAACCACTGGGTCACCCCGAGTTGATCGGAACCAGACAACGACTATACAGCAGTACAGAAACTAAGGCATGCCTGGCTACCTTATATCGTGGTCATAGCCCTCATAGGATGTCAAGAGACATCCACGGGTCAGCGGGCAAACCACAAGGTCAAGCCAAGACCCTTAGAAATCAAAACATCAGCAAATGACACGCAAGAGTCAAGCGGAGGAACATACGCTGGCGGTCATAGAATGGGCCGCTAGGTGACTATAGCAGTCAAGGATTAGGTCGCTAAACCCAGTCAACCATGAAATGACCTATTCAGTCAAACCACCAAAGCGGTCGATAACAGACACGCTACACGGACTAGGCGGTCCAAGAGACAACCACCACACTAACTGCCCTAAAACATTGACCTAAGACAAGCTACATGTAGCCGCCTAAGAAAGGCGCACTACAGCAAAGAAACGCATGAAGGTTGGACCACCAAGGCCAACCGACTTAAAATCTTAACTAGGTCTAAAACCACGGTAACACGAATACCGAGGTAGACCAAAAGCCGTCGAAACCATCCCTTCAAGATGAGAACTCGAGGGAGGCCACTCACATGCAGGGGAACCCCACTGCACTCATACCGATACACGGTGCCTCGATCGAGCGTAACACAAAACCCGAGACACTTACATCTACGGACATGCTAATCGAGGTAACACGGCACCTCCCGACACCCCAGAAACACAGACACGGAACCCACGGGGTGTTCGGATGATGGGAATCTACACCGAGTACTAACTTTTTATTTTACATTTGAGTCCTTTTATTTGCATTTATCTCCTTGGGAAAACATGTATGCAATTGTAAGGCTTTATAAGCCAATTTGTCATTCCTTAAGGATCTTTGGGTTTTTGTGTAAAAGTCCAGTAGGACCAGCAAGGGGCCCCCATCTCCTTCCCTATTGGTCCACCTAAGTCTTAGGGCCCATGTGGGGCCAGTCAAAGGTCCAAGGTGGGCTTGTAGAAGCTTGACCATTCAAAGGGGACAATGGGCTTAAAATGTCCAAGATGCCATCCCCATTTTTCAAAGGCCCCCCCTCTTAATGTTTTTTTATTTTGTTCCAAACCACATGGGGAATTAAATATGTTCTATCCCCTAAGTGCCCCTCCCTAACCTAGATATGTGGTTAGTTTAGGTCATTTTGTATTTCATACAAATACCATGTAATTCCCATTTTACTAGAATTAATGAGAAGAAAAATCAGAATTTGCCTCCAAGAGCCCAAGGGCACCCCCCTCTCTCTCCCAACCCCTATCTGCTATGAAAGTTGTGAATTTCTAAGGTGTGAAGCCTCCTCCCCCTCCCCCTTCCTGAGTGTGAAGCTCAGTGCCGCCGCCACCATCGCGCCGCCACCGCCACTTGCCGGAGTTCTATCCAAATCAGGATAGAACCTCAATCCCGTAATTTTATCTTCTTCTCTTGTTGTCTGATCGAGCCCAAACTTTGAGAGTTTGTTCTCCCTGTCACCCCTAGTCTCCAGTTTAAATTTTGTGCCATTTGGCTTTTGTTTGATATTTTCTCCATATTTTTGTTCTTCCCCTCAGTAATCTGCTAGTTTGCAGATCTGCGGGACGGTGTTCCCTTTTCGTATTTTTCACACCACCTTATAAATTATCAAAAAATCCATAAAAATTCTCAAGTGTTCCTAACATCCAACCGTTCCACTAGTAATTTTCGCAGCACCCACAAAATTCCCTTACCCATCGGTCAAAAATTATCTTTAGGCAAATCCCTTTCTATCCTGAGTGTCAATAATCAGATCCACAGAAACAACACAGTGTTTCAGAGCCTCCCATTTCTCATCCCTTTGTTGGATCGATCTACAAAAAATATATGTTGTATATCTGGGAGTCCTCTTTCCAACGCCATTGGTCTCACCTTAATCTGATTTCGGATCTGAGGGAATTAAGTCTTGCAGCCGAGGTGCGCAAATATGTTCTCTGTGCAGGTCAAAATAGCAGTCCGAGAGAAATTCACAAAAAAATATCAAAAGTCAGCTTCTGGAACAGCCCCTTCTGGGAGTTGTTCAGGGACGTCCTGCCATCGTCCCAGCCAAGCGGTGCCTTCATAAGATCTCAGGAAGGCGACGTTCCTTTGGAGGCCAAGGCTTACTGTCCAGTGAGTCAAAACTGAGTTGGCGCAGCACCGAGTAGGCGTAGGGCCGAGTCGGACCAGCAGGCCGAGTTCGCCCCGAACGCCCGCTCAGCTTGTTGCCCGTCAACCCAGGGTCGGTCCTCCCAGGCCCCACTCGTAGCCCTTTACCTCCCTGCGTGGAGTGGGCAATATAATTCACTGTTGCAATTAAATTTTAACCGTTGTTACCGGGAGTTACCGTACTTGGCCGGGGTCGTCTTACCCACGTCTGGAGCGTGGAGGTATCGTTTCCGCTCCTCTCTTTGGCATTTACTTTACTCGCATCTATTTGTATACGCCGCTGCGAGTGTTAGGATTCTTAGCTCGATATATTGTTATCACCGCTGTGAGAGAGCGAGAGTGAGCGACCCGTCCCGTGACTCGATCCGAGGACGGAAGAGCCGACTACCTGACTCACAGCCGATTTCTCAACCGCCCACGGTTCCACACATCCCTCGCTAGGGACACCCTCGAGCTAGCGTCCCAGGTCGCGTGTCCGTCCCGCATCACCAGACACTCGCGAGGCCATAGGTCGGTCATTGGGTTTCAATGGGACCGACGAGACCCAAAATGAGCTTAAACACAACATTCCGGTCGACCTGAACCCTGGGGTCGATCGACCGGACCTGGTCGATCGACCGGACCAACAGCCGGACCCGACACGGTCCGCGGGCGACTGTCGGTCGACCGGCCCATCCGGTCTGGTCGACCGGTCACGGCGGAAAAATGGCAAAACCCTAACCTCTGGGCCTGATTCCATGCCCCGTTCGATTTCGATCGAAGGAGATAACAACCACAATAATCATACCGACCTTCCACACTCCGGAAGGGGTCAAAACAATGCACAAACGGCTTGAAATGGGCAATTCCACCGAATTGATCCTAAATGAGTCACCGGGGTTCCCGGGCTCGTACCGGCCCCAAATGACAACCAATTGACACGAAATCAGCGGATCTGGAACGCTGACATTCCAGGGGTTCGATTGATACCAACTGATCTAAAAACTATCGTCATTTTTTGGTGAACCCTACGAACACCCCAAAAGTATGATTTTACCCTAACAAGACAAAACCCACTCAAACTCACACCGAACAACGTGAAATTATAGGGAAAATGTAGAGGAGAAGTAGAGCTTCCATCTCGCTACCTCCACCGAAGATTCCGTGCACCGAAGTGACTAAACCACGCTGAAAACCACGTCGCGAGCTCGACCGTCGGCTTTGAAGCCACCGTTTAGGATCGCGCCAGAAACTGTCCGATCCTCGCCCCATCACGCTCCGGCCCACTACCACGGCATCACCTCTACCTGCCCGAGCCTCCTCCATTCGCAGCCGGAGCCGGAAGGGCGAGAGAAGAGAGAAAACGGGGGAGAGAGGAAGTCACGGTCGCGAATGAACGGGAGGAGAGAGGAGAAGAAAGAAAAAGGAAAAAAAAGAAAAGAAATTAGGAAATTTTTCTAATTTCTGAGAATTTGATAATTGGCCCAAAAATGGACTAATTCAAAAAAATACATAAAAATAGTCGAAATGATCATCTCAAAGAGTACATCGCTGTTGTAATGTCCTCGAGTCGATGAACTGAGAAAAAAACTCACTGCAGGGTTCCGTAACTTCTATGAGAGAAAAACACACACGGATCATAAAACTCAACTCAGGACCCACAAAAGTGATCTAAAACTCTCCAAAAAGGATCCGAAAGATCCGATAAGAATCCAGGGTATTACAACTCTAGATAAAGATATTTAACGGCTTAGACGTAAAGTCATGACGCCGTACAACTTGGCTTAGGCAGAAGGTCATGACGCCAAGATATAATATTTACCGGCTTAGACGAGAAGCCATGATGCCGGACGAGGATATTTAACGGCTTAGACATAAAGTCATGACGCCGCATAGCTTGGCTTAGGCGGAAGGCCATGACGCCAAGATAGAATATTGATCGGCTTAGGCAGAAGGAGCCATGACGCCAGACAAAAATATTTAACGGCTTAGATATAAAGTCATGATGCCGCACAGCTTGGCTTAGGTGGAAGGCCATGATGCCAAGATATATTATTTACCGACTTAGGCGAGAAGCCATGACACTGGATAAAGATATTTAACGGCTTAGATGTAAAGTCATGACGCCGTATAGCTTGGCTTAGGCGGAAGGTCATGACGTCAAGATAGAATATTTACCGGCTTAGGCGAGAAGCCATGACGCCGGACAAAGATATTTAACGGCTTAGACATAAAGTCATGACGCCGCACAGCTTGGCTTAGGCGGAAGGCCATGACACCAAGATATAATATTTATCGGCTTAGGCAAGAAGGAGCCATGACGTCGGACAGCTTGGCTTAGGCGGAAAGCCATGACACCAAGATATAATATTTACCGACTCAGGTGGAAGGAGCCGCGACGCCGGACAAGGATGTTTTTGTTAATTTATGTGCTAGCCTAGACAAAAGGTCATGATGCTGGTGGTAGAAGGGTTCTTTTGTTCTCTAACTGGATGGATGGGCAGAGCCACAGGTAAAATGGTCCTTTTGTTCTATGGTCGGACGGGAGGTCCGAGCCAAAGGAGAAAGGGTCCTTTTGTTATCTTGCTAGACGAAAGGTCCGAGCCATAGGTAGAAGAAATGTCTTTTTGTTGTCTGGCTAGAAGAATGGTCCGAGCCAGAGGTAGAATGGTCTTTTTGTTCTATGATCAGACAGAAGGTCTGAGCCAAAGGTGAAAGGGTCCTTTTGTTCTATGGTCGGACGGAAGGTCCGAGCCAAAGGTGAAAGGGTCTTTTTGTTCTATGGTCGGACGGAAGGTCCGAGCCAAAGGTGAAAGATTTTTTATTTTGTTCTATGGTCAGACAGAAGGTCCGAGCCAAAGGTAAAATGGTCTTTTTGTTGTCTGGCTGGACGAAAGGTCCTAGCCAAAGCTGAAAGAAGGATCTTTCTGTTATGGGGTCGAACGGAAGGTTCGAACTAAAGGTAGAAGGGTCTTTTTGTTGTGGGGTCTTTTGTTATGGGGTCGGACGGAAGGTCCGAACCAAAGGTGAAAGGGGTCTTTTTGTTAACTGGCTGGACAAAAGGTTTGAGCCAGAGGTAGAAGAAGGGTCTTTTTGTTCTCTGACCAGACGAAAGGTCTGAACCAAAGGTGAAATATGGACGTTAACCCAACGGGATATCGGAGTCAACAAACCTTGCTTAGCCGGTATGTCTGAGACAAGGGTAGACATAAAACACTGTTGTCGTCTCGAAGTCATGTCGAAAATGACTAGCCTGGGAGAGACATAGGGTCTAGGCCAGGGTAGAAAATGGTTGTTGACTTGACAGACTACCAAAGTCAACCAAGTTGGCGACGACGTGGGGTCTAAACCAAGGAAGGAATATAGGATATAAATGTTGACCCGAAGTCATGTCGAAGCCAATGAACCTGACAGAGGCGTGAGGCCTTAGCCAAGGGCAGAATATAGGACCAGTGTTGACTCGACGTTCTGTTGAAACCAACGAACTTGACAGAGGCGTGAGGCCTAAGCCAAGTGCAGAATATAGGATAAGTGTTGACTGGATGTCCTATCGAAGCCAACGAGCTTGGCAGAGGCATGAGGCCTAAGCCAAGGGCAGAATATAGAATAGGTGTTGACTCGACGTCATGTCGAAGTCAACGGGCCCTGTCCCGATAGAAGGTTTGGGGTGAGGGCAGACCAGATGGTAAACGGATGAGAGGCCCGGACCCAGGGCTAAATATTGATGTTAATCTGATGAAATATCGGAGTCAACGAACCTTGCCCAGACGAAAGGTCAGAAACAAGGGTAGAATGTGTAGATGAGGATGTCAACCTGACGTCATGTCGAAATTGACCAACTCAGCAGAGACGTAAGATCTAAGCCAGGATAGAATATGGACGTTGACCCGTGAAGAGGTCGGGGTCAACAAACTTTGCCTAGACAGAAGGTCTGAGACAAAGCGAAGAGGTCTTTTTGTTAGTTTATTTGTTTGTATTGATTGAATTTGTTGAATTTGTTGAGTTCATCGAATTTGTTAAGTTTATTGGGTTTATTGGTTTTATTAAACTTGTTGGGTTTATTGAGTTTGTTGGTTTAGTTCGTTGAGTTTATCGGGTTTGTTGAATTTTTTAAGTTCATTGAATTCATTGGTTGAGTTTATTAAGGCTTATTTGGTTTATTCGGTTTGTTTATTCATTGAGTTTGTTAAGCTTATTGGGTTTGTTGAACATTTTGTCAATTCCATTGAGTTTATTGATTTTATTAGGTTTATTGAGTTCATTGATTTATTGGGTTGATTGATTTATTTTGGTGATTGATTTTGTTCTGTTTATTGGGTTTATTGAGTTTGCTAAATCTGTTGAATTTATTAGTTTTGTTGGATTTGTTGAGTTTGTTGATTCATTAAGTTTATTTTAAGTCATCATCTTCATTTCTTCATCTTTTTTTTGTTTATTTCTTTCTTCTTTTTGTTTCTTTTTTTGTTGTGTTTTGTTTTTGGTCTCCCTAGCACAGACTCGTTTGCGGTGCGGGACATTTTGTTCGGTGAGACTATTGGTGACTTTCATTGTTTATTACGTCGGTGGGACTAGGGATTAATGTCCAGGAGTCCGGCCAAGACGGGGTGCCTTGAGCCGGGAAGGAAGGGGTTCAAGGGCCTAGTTCCATGAGGCTAGGGATAGTTTTCGAGCTCGGTGAGGGCGGAGCGCCTCAAGCTGAGAAAACGGGCTTTATGAACCCAACCTAGTGGGACATAGGGTAATTTTAGGGCTCGGCGAGGGCGAAGCGCCTCGGGCCAAGGAAAAAGTTTTGTTGACCCAACCCGATAGGACAAAAGGTTATTTTTGAGCTTGACGAGGGCGGAGCGCCTCAAGCCAAGGAAAAAAGATTTTGTGGACCCAGCCCGACGGGACTGATGGGCAAAGATTTTCGAAGCTCGACAAGGGCATAGTGCTTTATGCCAAGAGAAGGGAGATTTTATTGAGCTGACATTGGGCAAAGGGTCCGAACCGGCAACAGTGGGAGAGCCCCGTGAGACAAATATGACATCTCTTGGTGTATCTGCGTTATTACTGGCCGAACGCCAGAAGACAACGAGAATACGTTGGCCGGGGGCGTAGGTCCCAAATCAACGGTAGAGGTTCAGTCCCGGTGGGAGAAGTGGGGAGTATCCCCGTAGGATGAGGCGTATGGGGAAGCCCTGTTGGCCCCATAACTTCCTTTCTTCTTCTTCTTCTTCTTTTTTTTTTTTGGGAATGGACAACTCTGATGGCGCTGCCAGTGTAGTATAGAGTCGTTGCCCTTCATTTAACAGACCAAGGCGGGTGCATAGGAGAGCGCTTACCTCCTTAGAGAGGGGATGAGTGGTTCGCTCCACCATACCGATCCCACAATGGTAGTTTCTTATTCGGCACGGACCAAGCCATGAGGGGAGTGATATTTCCCCTAGCAGATGTTATCAACAAGGCCTCCTTCATTCATTTTTTTTGGTGCCTGCCCCCAGAACAGGCCATTTCCTTTGCTTATTTCCTTTTTCTTATTTATTTATTTATTTTTTTTGCAAACATCCGCATTCGAGCTGCGGGATGATACCAAATGTTGGCCTCAGCCAAATATGTGAGGAGCAGCTGAGGGAGCGATGCTGCGTGGGGTTGCTCTTTTTAAGACGGGCATTTGATGAGGGCATGGTGGATCCACCTTGTATTCACCCATCTGCAATTCACCTTTCTTGATCAGGCGTTCAATAATGTCCTTGAATACATAGCAGTCCTCGATGGGATGCCCCACCATTTGGTGATAAGGACAGAAACATAGATCGTCTTTTCTTGCGAAATCCCCTGGTTTCTTTGGCTGCGGGAGCACCACTTTGCCGCATTCATAGACCCACTCAAAAAGAGTCCTAGTCTTATCCTTCGGAAAGGAGTATGGTTTCATCATTCTACCGCTTAATGAGGACCCTTGATTTGCCGACTCAGCGGAAGGTGGGCTGGTTGCCTCTTTCATTTTCTTCTTCTGTTGCTCGAAGGCTTCAAAATTCAAAGTGTAAATTCCTTCTTTCAACGGGTATTTGTCGGTTGGTTTATTCTTTTGGCTTGAGGTTGTAGAAGCCGGGCAGAGTTTTGCCAGAACTGTTTCGACATTAGCCACGATATCACTTAACTATTCAAAGGTCATGACTTCCATGTCAATGACCCATCGTAGAATTTCTGTTCGTAAATTTTCTTTGTAGATTTGAATAGAGTCCATGTAGCTAGGTGGATGTCGGCACCTTTCACGGAGATTCCTCCATCCTTTTATGTAGTCCATGGCACACTCATTATCTTTTTGTTTGGTTGCTTGTAGTTTAGCCTCAGTGACTTCTTCTTTGGCCATATTCATGCTTATTGTTCGTTCTATCCTCGGTCTGTCTATTGTCACCAGACTTGTTGGACTTTGATGTAGGTCAGTTGGCTGCATATGCGGCCCTATTGGCACCCTCGTTTGAGATGCTTCGATTGCCCCCTGACATGCCCGGGGGACTGGATATTGGAATGGTCGAGGGGAAATGCCCCCTATGTGTTTAGGCATCATTCGGAGCACGGTTGGCCGTGTTGAGGCTTCGGGTGAGCCAGCACCAGCTTGTGCCGCTTCCTGTAGATGTTCTGCCTATTGAGGCGCTGGTGGACATACATTCATTTCATCTAGCTGCCTCTGTAGCATTTCAATCTCCTGATGTTTCTGGTGTAGTAGCGCCACCAAGGCAGAGTCTTGTAAGAAGGGACCGGGAGTGCTACTGCCTTCCGCCTCTAGTTTGTATAAGATGTGTGGCATCCTGCCATCATTACCGACTGTAGGTAGCTCCTTCAAGGTGAACTCCTTGTGTTTTATGCCTCCGGGTGTAGGAGGAATGTGGTGTTGCACCCCCTTATTAGCTGACGGGCATTGTTTTGACATTCCTCCGGACCCAGTAGATGAGTGGGAGGAGGAAACCTCAGTCTGAATTATTCCCTTCGGCATGAAGTAGATTTCTTCATCTTCCTCATCAGCGATTTGCGCCCCGCCAGACGAGGCTGACAATGTGTTGCAGGAGAGAGCCATATGTCTCCCTTCAACTTTTACATTCTTCTTTTTCTTCCTCTTTATGGTTGGCATCTGCCCCCATAGCGGGTTGCTCGGTGCATTCAGCATCTTTGCCTTTTCTTCAGTTCTTTTTGTTGGCTAGTGGAACTCATTGCATCTTTGAGGGGAATGCTTCTTGAGCTGCATAGGCTGGCCATTGGGCTGCTCATGCTTTTGTAGCCCGTTTATAATGGTCTGTAGTCGTTCCTCGGCTGGGTTGATTTCTTCATGCATCTCAAGAGCCGGGCGAGGTGCCGGCCTTGTTCTTTTTCTTGTTGGCATTGCTCGCCGATTCCTTTATTTTTCTTTAGGAGCTGGAACATAGTCCTCATTGGTGCGCCAGTTGTAGGCCTCTGGCACTTCTTCGGGTAGCTGTTGACATATAGATATCATGTTGATTGATGCCCCTAGAGTAGGCAATTCATGCGGGCATGGAGGATTGACTTTGTGCTCCCCCAGCTGTAGTTCCCCTCTTTTTATTAGGCCCTGGGTGATGTCCTTGAATATTTGGCAATCCTCAATAGGATGTCCAAGGATTTGATGGTTTGTGCTCCCCCAGTTGTAGTTCCCCTCTTTTTATTAGGCCCTGGGCGATGTCCTTGAATATTTGGCAATCCTCAATAGGATGTCCAAGGATTTGATGGTAAGGGCAGAAGCAAGGGTCATCTCTTCTTCTAACATCGTCAGGCCTCTTCGGCTTCGGAAGAGTAATCTTGTTATACTTGAGAGCCCATTCGAACAATGCTCGAGTCCTGTCCCTGGGGAAGGCATAGAGCTTCTTTTCTTTATTCTGTCGGAGAGGCCTTTCTCGACATTCAGTAAGTTCATTTGGGGGAGGATTGTGCACCCACTTGTGTCTCTTCGCCCTGAGGCTAACAGCATGGACCGCTTTCAGCATCGGCCACTTATTAACCCACCTGGCTTGATGACTTGGGTCGGCAGGAAGTGAGGGATATCTCTCGAAGAAATCTTCCACTTCCATGGCAACATCAATTAATCGGTCAAAAGATCAAATTACTATTCCAATTATCTTTTCCAAGATCTCTTTCTTCAGACTTTGTTTGCACATCTGTATTGCATCTTCTAGATGCGGAGGATGCCGGCATCTTATGCTGAGATCCCTCCATCTCTTGATATATTCTGCAGCAGGCTCATCATCTTTTTGTTTGGTTGCCAATAGTTCATCCATAGTTACCTCTGCCTCGGCAACGTGAAATCTTTCAGTGAATTTATGCTGCATATCTGGCCAGTCTTTAATAGATCCGGCCGGCAAGGTAGAGTACCATTCAAAGGTGGGTCCTGTGAGGAAAGACCCGAAGAACTTCAGTAGGTACTACTCGTCAGCTGCCAAGTCGCCCATGGCTGTTATATAGTGTGCAATATGTTCTTTCAGGGAGCCCTACCCGTTGAATTTGTCAAATTTAGGGGGCTTGTTAATGCCCGGTGGCAGTCTCTTGGCAGCATGATAGGCTGGATATGGCCCTTCATATATGTTAAAGGGGGCATGATCTTCACTACCCCTCTTTGCTAGCCTTGCTTCGATCAATTGCTCAACCATCAGCTCGTTCACCATAACTGGCTCTACTGGTTGAAGGAAGAGTTGGGCGGGCTGCATTAATTGTGAGGCTGAAGCCGCAACATGAGGTGGCAGAGGCTCTGATAGGGGACCCTGCTGCTGCATTTGAGGAGGCATTGGCCATGCCGGCTGAAGCCACTGGGAACAATGCTGGGGAGTAGCCCAGTTCTGATCAGTAGTTTGTAAAACGGCTAGTGAAGGAGCACCCGTGGGGTTGGAACATTCCCGTGACGGCTCGGCTCGTGCCCCCGGTTGCTCAGGTGCCATCGCATGCTCAGTCTTTTCATTTAATTATTTCTTCAGTAGTTCTACCTCCTGCTGGTACTTTTGCAACATCATCAGGACGACGGGGTCCATAGCTGTTTCGTTACTGGTGCCTTCGAATGTGCTACTGGAGGCACACTTGACTAGAGGAGACGAGACTACTCCTTTTTGTTCAGACACCACTGTTCTGGCAGTGACAATAGCGATGTCTTCATCAGCATTCTGTTTGCCCTCGCCTGCGTGCAATAGTTCAGTGGTATTTTTGCCATGGCTTGTCATTGGGCCTTTTCTTCTAGCAATCTCAGCTGGCTCCTCTTGTTCATTCGGCATGGTACTATGCCCACTCATCACCCCTATCATATTGTAGGTAAGGATTTACATTCTTCTATTGTACTTTCTAACTCCCCTTCAAGCATGACGGGAGAAAGTTGGCTCTTCACATATAGAAGTTATCTTCATCTTTTCATTTTGTGGAGACCTTTCAAGGCTTCTAGCCCCAGCTTTCTTCTTCTTTTCATTCACCCCAACGGGTGATATTTTGTCTTTTTCTTCTTTTTCGGCCTTGACGACATGAAGCGACCTTTTCCGGCCCACAACGGGACTCCCAAGGCAATGGAAATACTCCCGGACCATCCTTATTGTGTCTTCTTGGCTGCACTTTGTAGAGGTGGCAGAAGGCGGTGTTTGGATTTGGGCCAATGGCATGCATGAAAGCAGTGTTGGTTTGGTCACTTGATTGAAGTTCCTTAAATATTTAGGAATATCGGCCTGCCTTGCACATGCCCTGATAGTGGATGGAGGAGTTGTAGCTATGGCCTCCTCCGCATGCATCACTTTGTTGCCCCCTCTCCTGGGGACATCAGTAGAATTGTTGAAGTTTTAAAGAGCTGCTGCAGCATCTCGGGTCCTCTTGGGAACCCACATTTGCTTAATTTTTATTAATTTTGGAAGAAGCCTCCCTTGCTTGTTCTCATCAAAATTCACCTTCTGGCTTGCTAGCACTTGGAAGGTGTTATAGGTGGGGACGGTTGGTTTGACCCGGTCCGGCAAAACTTTGTCATTGCGGCCTTCGAAATAGACTCGGACGCCTCCGATTAACATAGATTTCCCAGTCATTGACAATCGACCTCGGGGAGCAGCAGCAATTCTTGCTCTGGAGCTCTTCTTGCTGCCCCTAGCAGGCTTCTTCTTGTGTACCCTAGTTGAGCGGGTAGTATGGTGAACATGACAGCTCACGATCACCAGATTCTTCAGCAAAGTTTTGTTAATTCGGCCCTCACTTTGGCAGGCCGCAGCTTCTTCGTTCTTTAGCTTTACAGGTTCTGAGCCTTTCACTTCTAGAAGACTCAAAAATGCAACTCCTAGGAAGTTGGGGAAGCCAACAACTGGGGGAAAGTTGCCAAAGATAGTTGGCACGGCAAGGTAGCCGTATGCAGCATGGTCGGCCACGATCTGAGGGCCGAAGGCAAGTCCAGACAATCCACTTGTCATCGCTCCAACCTGCAAAGGGGAGAAACAAGACGAATGAAATAGTTGATATATATATATAATATTTGAGTGGGGCCCCATGGTCCCTCTATTTCAGCGAAAAGATGAAGGGAGGTTGGGTCCCACCGGGCGTGCCACTTTGGTGACATCGATTTATTTATTTTAAAATTAATTGAAATAAACGCGTAGGCGTGCCAGTCACATAGGTGACAAATTAATTGTACGCTCGATCTGACTTGGTCAGTCGATTGTGAAGTTCATGTCGGGACTCAAAACCCGCCGTACCGTAAAGGCTATGGTGTTAATGACGTCCCTCCGGAAGAGGGACAACCCTTGATTAATCGCCAAAATAGAAGGACCATGGGGCCCATAGAATATATGAAAGATGTATTTGCATGCAAGCACACAACATGGTAGTATTTATTTATTAAGTCGGCTTTCGGTACAAGGCGGAGAACTTAGGTCCAAGGACCATCATCACGCATAGTGAAAGCCTCTAGTCGGGCATACCCGGACTTTCCGCTAATCACCATTTGATATACCGGAGGAGCGGCTCATGCAAGCATGCAAGGTAATAGTATTTAGTTTTATTGCTCATTATTTATTTGATCATTTATTTGTAATTCCAAAGGAGATTTCAGCAGCGTCTCTCTTGTTTCGAGAGTTATCAGAGCCTGTTATTTTAAGACTGCGCATAGCGTTACAGTGCACACATATGGGCCCATGAAATGTGCCTGGCGTGATTGTGGTTGGGCAGACTCATCTAACGTCGGGATAATGTATGCCGGGGTGCAGCAAATTTGATATTCGAGAAATGAGGGAATGCGGTTTAAAACCCGATCAGAACGAATTGTACTCAGCGGATTATTGGCCCGGAGCGAAACCATGCTTTGGTCAAAATGGGAGAAATCCTGTGATCCAGGCACGACTCATCGGGCATCATTGATTTTCCCCATACTTAGATATGGAAGAGATGAGAGCCCCGAAGCGAGCACAGTCGTGTTTATTATTTTCTATTTATTCATGTTATTATTTAGGTGTATGAATGTGTTCCTCTTTTCATTTTTTTTGTTCTCATTTTGTTTATGTCATTCCCCTTTTCCATTATTTATTTGTCCATTTTTTTACATTGTGTGCATGTATTTTATTTTCTTTAATGGTCTTTGTTTGATTATTATTCATTTACTATTTATTATTATTTTTACCCTTGTTATTCTTTTTGTTTATTTATTGTTATTTATATTTTTTTGTTGTCATTTATTTGACCATTGGTTGGTTAGCATGATTTTATTATTATTTATTATTTATTTATGATTTAGCTATTTTATTTTAACTATTTTTTTATTTCTTCAATTTTGAATGAGTGTGTTTTATTTATTTCATTGTTTATTTCTTTTCTTTCTCTTTTTTTTTTGTATACACATATGTATATGGAGTGGGGGTTGATTTGTTACTTGGGTTTATAGATTAGTGTTAACGGTGGTTGGTGATAAGTGTGGGGGTTAGTGGGTTGAGTGTGGGTTTTTCTTTTTTGAACATGTGCATGGGTGAGCAGTAATGGCTGTTTTAGTGTTAAAGGGGGGTGTGACGTGTTTGGCTTTGTTTGAGGAGGTTTAGTGTTAGTGCTCGTTTGTTGTTAACGGCATGTGGGTGTGCATGTGTTATTAATTTAGGAAAATGCATGGCTTAGTGTTAGTGGGGAGGTCGGTGCACAATGGGGGGTCGGTGCAGTGTGTGTCACATGAAGGGGTACTCTCGGTGCAACAGCGGATGGGAAGGTCGATGCCCAATGGGGAGGCCGGTGCAGTGGGGAGGTCTATGCAAGTTAATGGGAAGTCGGTGCAGGGTGTGTTGCATGAAGGGGTGCTCTCGGTGCAACAGCGGAGGGGAAGGTTGGTGCAAGTGGGGAAGTCTGTGAAGGTTTGGGTTGTCGGTGCAGGGGAGGTCGGTGCATGGCTGTTGGATTTGTTCCCCTTTCTTTTTTATGATTATTATATGCACCATATAGATGGGGTGTGGACGTTGGTATTTATATGCATTTTTTTGTTGAGTGGATGATATATATATAGGTATGCGCATGTGACGTGATTATGTATTGACTGTTGAGTATTTATGTGCATGTGAATGGTTTCACGTTGTATTGTTTATATGGTGCTTTATATATATTGTTATATGTGTATCGATGGAGGTACGGGGGTATGTATTACATATGTGTGTTGGGTGTGTGCTTATATGAATGGGTTGTGAATGTGAAGGAGCTTTTTACAATGTGACCGTATGTGTTCCATTTTTTTTTATTGAAGAGGGGGTTAACGAAGGGATGACGGTGCTGCCACCGACTCACCCAACAGACGGTGAGTCGGTGAGGCCTTGTTTTCCCCCTTTTTTTTTTAATTCGAAAAGGGGGTGATGGCGGCAGCAATGATTTAATCTCTTTTTTGGTTTTGCTTTTCTTTTTTTTTGCTTTTGCTTTTTTTATTTTTTTTTGTATTTTGTTATTTATATATTTATTATGATTATTATTATTATTATTTTATTTTGTAATATAATTTAAAGGTCCCCGCAAAAATTGGGCAGCATCTCCCCTAGACTGGGAGTGTTCGGGGAGAAATGTGACATGCACACGGGGAAGCTGGTGTAAGTCCATAAACAGCTGAGAAGCCCAATAGGCTTTGTTGGATATTGTGTTTTGATGATGACAAACACTATGAGTCTCACATGTCTGATGTCATATGTGTTTACTTCATATAGTATTTGTTTCATGCATTAACTGTGACATGCAGTCTGACCTCAATGATTTTGATGATAGCATATCATGAATATGTGTCTGAATGACTGGTCTGAATGATTGTTCTGCCTTGGGCATATGGATGTGTTATCCTGCATTAGTGCATTTCTCAACTGCTTTCTATATGTGCTTTACTCTGCTTGTGGAAATCAGCACATGCTAAACATCCATGCATCATTACATTCTAGCACAGTCTGGACACAAGTGGGTCGACCCCCCTTCTAGATGGGTCGACCCCCCAGATCATAGCATCTCATGATGTGTCTTAACACAATCAGCAAGTCTGTACATTCGAGCGTCTCACGTTGCATCTCACCTTCATAGCAAGTATGTACAGCCTTCAGTTGCATAACTCAAGTCTGTACATCGCATGTAGGCAAGCATTCGAAGTCCATACACTGCTGTGTGAACGCAAGTCTATACAGCCAATGTCTGTGTTGCCTTGCATCTCAGCAAGTCTACACATCGGCTTCCAAGTCTGAACATCACTGTTGCATTCACGCAAGCCGTTACATTGCACTATTCATGCACGGCACACCAAGTCTGTACAGAGTTTGCGTCTCATGCATCGTCTACATAAAGTCCATACATTCACTGTAGCTTGCTTAGCTGAAGTGTGTACATCCATCGTCTCATGAAGTGTGTACATTGCGTCACATTGTTAAAGTCTGCACATTGTGCTTTGAAGTTGCATCAAGTCTAGACATTATCCTGTAGCAAGCACGAAGCCAAGTCTGTACATTCGTCAAGGGGCCAAGTCTATACATTATGTCGTTCACATCTTCAAGTCTGTACATTGTCCAGTCTGCATCTCACAAAGTCTATACATTGGACTGTCCTTTGCAAAGTCTATACATTGGACTGTGCTCGTAAAGTCTATACATCCATCGGTCCTTAGTTGGGGCAAGTCTATACATTGGCAGCACTGTGCAAGTCTATACATTGGCAGCGTGTCTGTGTTTCAAGCCATTCGTCAAGTCTATACATTTCCAGTCTTTACCTACGTTCAGAAGTCCAAGTCTATACACTGGTAAAGTCTGCACATTGTGCCTTGAAGTTGTTCAACTCTATACATTGGTTCAAGCTTCCAAATCTGTACATTGGCCTTCAAGATTTCCAAGTCTACACATTGGCAGCTGAACTGTGAAGTCTATACATTGTCTGATCATCCATTCTTTGAAGTCTATACATTGGTCTTCACTTCAAGTCTGTACAACCTGCTTTGTCGTTCAAAGTACAAAGTCTATACACTGGAGTCGTCTGCTGCAGGGACAGCTAGTCTGTACATTGGGTTCTCATGAATGTTAACATCAAGTCTATACACTCGTTACTCTCATGCATGTTAACACCAAGTCTGTACACTGCATCAGTTGTTCATGCATTGCCTTCACACCATCAAGTATGTACATTGCATCATTTGATCATGCATTGTCTTAACAAGTCTGTACACTCGTCCTCCTTCACACGACCAACTCTATACATCCATATGAGCATTGTGCATTGATCAAGCCAAAGTCTATACCCTCGCTAGTGTGCATATGCATAGTCTATACATTGGTCATGCATCTTACTTAAAGTCTATACATCCGTATGCTCCTTTATCATGCATACATTATAGCAAGTATATACATCCTCTATCAGTCTTCAGCAAAGTCTAAACATTGCTTCAGCGTTGGCTTCAGCCAAGTCTATACATCGACTGGCTGTCTTCAGCAGAGTCTGAATATTGCATCATTGTGCATATGCATTGTTAAGTCTATACATTGCCTACTGAGTAAAGTATCTATAGCCTGTGTTGATATTGTTCATCCACTGAACTCTTCATTAATCTTGCAGGTGATTGGGCATGTGATCCGAGGCTGGCGCCTGGCTCATTATCCAAGATGCTGAGAAGCCGCCACGTGGACTGAAGCACACACGCCCTAGCTGCTGCTTGATCCACACGAAGGCTCTGTCCCTATAAAGGGTCTCTTTGCCCCTTCGAAGCAAATGCTGGAAAAAGAGAAGAAAATCCCCGAGAAGGAAGAATGAAGAGGAGTGAGCCTGAGCAGAAGATTAGACAGAGCAGAAGAGAGACAGTAATAGAAAGAAGGAGAGATCGTGAAAAGAGAAGCCGTGAAAGCAGAGAGTGATTGAAGAAGAGAAAGAGATAGAGAGTTAGAGGAGAAGAAGCAAAGCTACTTGAAGATTTGTTCCTGCTGGACCGTGGATCATATCCAGGCCAGTCAGCTCTATTTGAGAGCCACAGTTGTGCTACCATCTTTACAGTTTTCTGATTACTGTATTTTCCCTTTCTTGGTTTCGTTTACATTTCTTTGTGCTTCTCCCAACTACCGTGTTGGGGATCGGGTTCCTCCTGTGGTTTCAGGAGAAGGGAGATTTGTTTCTCCAGGTTGCTGGTGACTTAGTGTCATCAGTGATTCCCTCCATTGTGGAGGAAGAGAGGTCCGAGACCTCTAGTTTGCAGGTGACTTGGTGTCACCTGTGCTTCCCTTTGGGTTTTAGAGGAAGAGAGACTTAGGTCTCTAGGTTCCCCTCCGGTTTGGAGGAAGGGAGGATTGGTCCTCCGGTTATGGTCTTGTGGGTTGCAAGTCCAGGTGTTCCCTCCTGGTCTGGAGGAAGAGAGACTGTGTGTCTCTGGTTTCCAAGTGGCTGGGAGTCACTTGGGGTGTCCCTCCGGTTGGGAGGAAGAGGGGAGGTTGTTCCCCTGGTCAAGCTGTTTGGCAGCACGTGTTTGCAGACTGAGTCTGCTGTTTCTAGCATTGCTAGTGGACGCCTCACTCTGGTTTGGAGTGAGGGGTGGACGTAGGTCTTGGTGACCGAACCACCTAAAAATCCCTTGTACAGTGGTTTGATCTGTGATTTCTATTTCTGCTTCCGCTAGATGATTGCATTGGGTCGATATGGTTTAATTGCACTGACTGTGTGATTGTTATCGCTAGATGGCTGCTAGGACCGTGATTCCCTTGGCTGTCCTAGTGACCAATCGGGTTTGCATCCTTGCTGTTTAAGCATCTGTCCATCGACCCTGTGAGTATCTCTTCATACGGTTTTAATTTGGCCAAAAATCTTTAGTAGATCCATTCACCCCCCCTCTGGATCTCCATTGTCGTCTTATCCGCACCCAACAAGTGGTATCACAGCCAGGTTGCTGTGCATTAGATCCAACGATCCGTAGCAGTTCCTGCATTTTTTTGTGGTGCATTTCAGAGTGGCTTTCTTGTGCTCGTTGTTTTGCCTCCCTGTCTTGTGTCTTGCATTGCTCATCTGGTTTTGGTGTATTTATCATATCTCGATGACTTATCCACCAATCTTCAGAGATAATGATTTTGATCAATGGCTTGAAAAGCTGCATCGGTATGTTAGGACATTGTATCCGGATCTGTGGAAGTTAATCTCACACGGTCCTCACAGACTACCAAAGAAAGAGTCCAAATGGACTGACAGTCACAGATCAGAACATGGAGAGAATCAGAGAGTTTTGAATCTAATGAAAGAAGCTACTGACAAGGCTCTACATTCTTGTTTTTATGACTGCAGGTCTGCCAAGGAGATTTTGGAGAAGCTAAAGCTCACCAAGGATCACAACACATGCCTGATGGCTGACAAGACGACCATAGCAGTGATCAAGATCAATTCGAAGATGCTGAAGAGGTAATTAATCCTTTTTCTAGTTACACCTTAGATGACTGGGAAGATACTTATGCCAATCTGTTACACTCCCATGAAAAACTGAGGAAGAAGAATAAAATTCTGATAAAGAAGATAGCAAATCTAGGGGATCCAATTTCTGGAGCTGAAAATCTTGAAAATCCTGAAATTCTGAAAACTGAAAATGAAATACTCAGAAGACAAGTGTCGAAACTAGATGGAATCCAATCAGAACTTGATCATGTCAAATCTGAAAACAGAAAACTCAGAAAACAATGTCAGGAATCTGAACAAAGATTAATCAATCTTGAAAGTGAAAACAGATTGATAAATGAAAAGTTTGAGGCTGTTAATGTTGTGAACTTAAAGTTTCAGGAAAACTTTGAAAACTGTATATCAGAATATCCAAGTTTCCTAACTGATGTTTTGTTTGATGATGATAAACTTGAGCAGGAGAACACTAGTCTAAAGGAAGAAATTGAGAAACTAAAACAGTTGAACACCACCATGTCAGAGAGATTACTGACATTTGAAAAAGGTAAATGTGTGGTGTCCGATAATTCAGAAGAAGTTGAAAAGCTCAAAGCTGAAATTGAAAATCTTAAAAATGTCAATGCTACCTTAAGTGAAACACTCAACAGGAGTGAGGAAGAAAATGCTAATTCTGAATTGCTCATCATTACTCTTGAAAATGAGAGTCAGGATTTGAAAAAGTCTTTGTCTAAATTTGTGGGTGGGCAAGATAATCTGAACAAATTGCTGGGAATAAAGGTCAACTTTCAGAAGGTGGGGTTAGGTTATAACCCTGTAAATAAAAAGAATTTTGAAAATAAAATTCAGACATCCTTTCTTTCTAGTTCTACTTCTCACATTTCTCAAAACCCACCTGCTTCTCAGTCTACCGTTCAGAAAACCGAAAAATAGAACAAAAATCAGAAAAAGATTGGAAAACAGAAAATAAATAAAAAGGGTTCATTAGGGCATGTTTATCACAGTTCTCACACACACTCACATGCATCTAAAAAGAAAATGTCATGCCATTATTGTCATAAATTTGGTCATCTAATGCATGAATGTAAATTGATGGAGAAGGATGATATGACTGCTAGGAAACTTCATTATAGAAATCCTTCATTTCAGAAAAAGAAAATTGAATGTTCTCACTGTGGTAAATTAGGACACACAATTGCACAATGCTAGTTTACAAATGGTAAGAAAATATCTCATTCATATCATGGTAAATTTCCTGCAAGTCAACATGGTTTTAATAAGAATAAATTTGCTTTTAAAGATAAGCTCATTACATGCTTTGAGTGTGGAAAGACAGGCCACAGGGCCATTGAATGCTGGCTGAGGGCTGGTGGAAGAAATTCTAGTTCATGCTTTCACCGTGGCAAGATGGGCCACATTGCTGCCCAATGTTGGCATGCTCAGGGAAGGAAGCCTAACTATAAATCTGGTAAATTCTCTGTCAATAGAAACATTTCTGGTAGAAATAGATGTGTGTTTGAAAGGAAAACACTTGCATGTTTTGAATGTGGGAAGCCAGGCCATAGAGCTGCTGACTGTTGGCTGGCTTATTTTGGTAAACAGAATCTTAATTCTGTTAATAGAAATTTTCATGCATATGCACATAGAATTCATGCAAATAAGAATGTGCATAAATCAAATCTGAAATCTGCTCCATCTTGCTATTATTGTGGTACATTAGGTCATTCAATGAATAATTACTATTTGATGAGATCTGATGACCTACATGCTAAAAAGTTGTTTAGAACACCTGCCAAAGGTGTCACTATTAACCATGCTGGACCCAAGACTGTTTGGGTACCTGCTCATGCAAAATAGTGTGCTAACTTGCAGGTGTGCCTTGGAAGCTGAAGAATAAAAATGGGAAAATAAACCAAGGCACCCAAGTTGATAAAACCCCATTCAGGTAAATTCTTCACATCTGTTCAAATGAAATTTATGATTGATCTGATAAGTCATAGTTTCATGCATACATGCTTTTTATGTGGTTTGACTCTTGCATTGAGCTTTGTGGGCTTTCTTGTTTGTACTTTGAGATGTGTGCATATATGTGAATTGCATATACATGCACTTGACATACAATCATTGAAAATCTGATGCATATAGGACTATTGGTATTGCATTGTCATGCATGACCACTTTGGTATATCAAATGGTAAGCTACTAAAGGGCAGAGGAAATCTGTCTGAAGGTTCTTACTAAGCGTAGAGGCTTGTCTTTGCCAAGTACCAAGGGTCAAATTTGCATATCAGAGAATGTCTGCATCTTCATGTGAATATTTTGCTTCATGCCCGTGCATACATGTAGTAAATTGCATTTCATTTCATTAAATTGAAAATGCCAAAAGGATAGATTGAATGCATACATTTAGGGGGAGCATTATTCATACTCTTGAAATCACACAACTATTTTTTTGATTTACTGCGTAGCATGTTAAATCTGTTGTTGCATAGTCATTCATCATCTGCATTGTCTTCATGACATATAAGATGATTCAGTGTTTTTAGTTAGAGGGAGTCATAGCATAGCATATCACTTATTTTTGAAAAATCAAAAAAAAGGGGGGGGGGAAGGAAGTGTCTCACTGCATATAGATAGGGGGAGCATGCTTAATCCGTTCAGTTGTGTCTTTGTCTGCACTCTTCTTGTCCATCTATTTGATTCATCTTGTCATATCTGAAGTGTCAGTGATTCAATCATCAAAGTGGTATCAAATGATCTTTCTTGACTACTTCTGAAGTTGTTCATAATCTGAATTTATACCTTATTGGTATCTATCTGCCTCTCCTAAATCTGCTGAAGGAGAGCTTCACCTCTATTCAGTCAACTTTGAACTTCTTTGCTCAAGAGCAACTCCCTTGCTACAAGTTTTCAGAATCCATGCTGTCTATTGAATATTCTCACTTGAGTTATTGAGCTGAGATATGAAGTAAACCTTCAGCCTGAATACTACTTCATAAATGGTAAAACATCTTTAATGAGGAAACTTCCATTATACATGCTTAAGAACATTTGTTAACTGGAATTGGTTTAAGTCTTATGTACTCTTGTTTGGACATAAGGAACTTGAAAATATCTATTTCAACCTCTTAATAAACTTTAACTGTCCGCTTCATGTAAATTCATGTAAGACTTTCTGAAATCTGAAAAGTTGATATCCATGTCTACGTTGACTGAGATATATAGTGTATGTGGTTGTTCTTAAACATCTAACTTGTTCTGAATCCATTCTGGGTAAAAGTATGGATAGAGCAATGACTGTGGTTACTAAGAAACCTGTCCAAAGGATTGTGTCATGAAGTACCATGGTTAACTCTGTTTAAAGAGATGATTGGAAATTATTGTGAAAATATGGCAGAGCAATGGCATAGTTGTATTGAGTAACAGAGGATTCTGGCCTCTGATCAAGGTGCATTCTCATGCCAAAGATACTTTTAATGCTACCTCTGTTCTCTAAAATGGGAGAAGCAATACGGTTATCACACTGAGTAACTGGGGATTCTGGCCTCTGATCAAGGTGTCTCCCCACGTCAAAAGGTGTTGATAAACCAAAATTGTTCATTAAAAAAAAAATTGAACAAGTGTAAATCTATTTCTGAAAGAACAATTAAAATTCAGGTGCATTCACTTATGTTTCTCTTAAAGCAGTCATGGAAAGTAAACTAAGTAAGATGGAAGTTGGTTGAACTAGAATCTTATATGAACTTGTAGTTCTTTTTATTAAGAGTTGGTTCAGATATGAGTACAATTTCTTTTGGAAAAATTTTAGTTTACATCATTCTTAAACCATATCTGACAATCAAGGTTTCATAAGCTTTTATAATGGAGGAATCTAGAACTTAAAATTCTGTTCTATGAAGTTGGTATCCTACTGAAAAGTTCTATATCTCAATTTTCACTAATTGTTGAATCTGCTCATCCTATTGCTCTCTATCACTGTATTTTGATTCACATTGGTTCTCATATATGAGAGGCACACCTCTCAGTTTAACCTGTGTACTTGCAGTCTTTGGATAACCAGAGTTCATCCTTGTAGTCTTCTCTTATCTCATGGATCATAAGGGAAGAATTTTTCTGGTCTGTTTGAGAGACGATCTGCAAGAGGGACAATGTGCTAGTGTGTCTGATTATGATGCTTGTCTACATTCTCTCAGTATTAGTTGCATATGCATGTCTGCATAAGTTGTTTGACTAAGGAGGAGAATTACTTTAACTGCTTCTGATATTGTGTTGCCCTCATCTGATGATCTATTTTGATGTGTCTCATATGACATCACTAGATTATCAAAGTATTGTTCTACTTTTTGATGAAGTCAAAGGGGGAGAACACATTCATAGTGTTGCCATCATCAAAAAGGGGGAGATTGTTGGATATTGTGTTTTGATGATGACAAACACTATGAGTCTCACATGTCTGATGTCATATGTGTTTACTTCATACATTATTTGTTTCATGCATTAACTGTGACATGCAGTCTGACCTCAATGATTTTGATGATAGCATATCATGAATATGTGTCTGAATGACTGGTCTGAATGATTATTATGCCTTGGGCATATGGATGTGTTATCCTGCATTTGTGCATTGCTCAACTACTTTCTATATGTGCTTTACTCTGCTTGTGGAAATCAGTACAGGCTAAACATCCATGCATCATTACATTCTAGCACAGTCTGGACACAATTGGGTCGACCCCCCTTCCAGATGGGTCGACCCCACAGATCATAGCATCTCATGTTGTGTCTTAACACAATCAGCAAGTCTGTACATTCGAGCGTCTCACGTTGCATCTCATCTTCATAGCAAGTCTGTACAGCCTTCAGTTGCATAACTCAAGTCTGTTCATCGCATGCAGGCAGGCATTCGAAGTCCATACACTGCTGTGTGAACGCAAGTCTATACAGTCAGTGTCTGTGTTGCCTTGCATCTCAGCAAGTCTACAGATCGGCTTCCAAGTCTGAACATCGCTGTTGCATTCACGCAAGCCGTTACATTGCACTGTTCATGCACGGCACACCAAGTCTGTACAGAGTTCGCGTCTCATGTATCGTCGACATAAAGTCCATACATTCACTGTAGCTTGCTTAGCTGAAGTGTGTACATCCATCATCTCATGAAGTGTGTACATTGCGTCACATTGTTAAAGTCTGCACATTGTGCTTTGAAGTTGCATCAAGTCTAGACATTGTCCTGTAGCAAGCACGAAGCCAAGTCTGTACATTCGTCAAGGGGCCAAGTCTATACATTGTGTCGTTCACATCTTCAAGTATGTACATTGCCCAGTCTGCATCTCGTAAAGTCTATACATTGGACTGTCCTTCGTAAAGTCTATACATTGGACTGTGCTCGTAAAGTCTATACATCCATCGGTCCTTAGTTGGGGCAAGTCTATACATTGGCAGCACTGTGCAAGTCTATACATTGGCAGCGTGTCTGTGTTTCAAGCCATTCGTCAAGTCTATACGATCCCAGTCTTTACCTACGTTCAGAAGTCCAAGTCTATACACTGGTAAAGTCTGTACATTGTGCCTTGAAGCTGTTCAAGTCTATACATTGGTTCAAGCTTCCAAGTCTGTACATTGGCCTTCAAGATTTCCAAGTCTATACATTGGCAGCTGAACTTTGAAGTCTATACATTGTCTGATCATCCATTCTTTGAAGTCTATACATTGGTCTTCACTTCAAGTCTGTACAGCCTGCTTTGTCGTTCAAAGTACAAAGTCTATACACTGGAGTCGTCTGCTGCAGGGACAGCTAGTCTGTACATTGGGTTCTCATGCATGTTAACATCAAGTCTATACACTCGTTACTCTCATGCATGTTAACACCAAGTCTGTACACTGCATCAGTTGTTCATGCATTGCCTTCATGCCATCAAGTATGTACATTGCATCGTTTGGTCAAGCATTGTCTCAACAAGTCTGTACACTCGTCCTCCTTCACACGACCAACTCTATACATCCATATGAGCATTGTGCATTGATCAAGCCAAAGTCTATACACTCGCTAGTGTGCATATGCATAGTCTATACATTGCTCATGCATCTTACTTAAAGTCTATACATCCGTATGCTCCTTTATCATGCATGCATTATAGCAAGTATATACATCCTCTGTCAGTCTTTAGCAAAGTCTGAACATTGCTCCAGCGTTGGCTTCAGCCAAGTCTATACATCGACTGGCTGTCTTCAGCAGAGTCTGAATATTGCATCATTGTGCATATGCATTGTTAAGTCTGTACATTGCCTGCTGAGTAAAGTATGTACAGCCTATGTTGATATTGTTCATCGACTGAACTCTTCATTAATCTTGTAGGTGACTGGGCATGTGATCCGAGACTGGCGCCTGGCACGTGATCCAAGATGCTGAGAATCCGCCACGTGGACTGAAGCACACATGCCCTAGCTGCTGCTTGATCCACACGAAGGCTCTGTCCCTATAAAGGGTCTCTTTGCCCCTTCGAAGCAAATGCTGGAAAAAGAGAAGAAAAGCCCCCAGAAGGAAGAACGAAGAGGAGTGAGCTTGAGCAGAAGATTAGATAGAGCAGAAGAGAGACAATAATAGAAAGAAGGAGAGATCGTGAAAAGAGAAGCCGTGAAAGCAGAGAGTGATTGAAGAAGAGAAAGAGATAGAGAGTTAGAGGAGAAGAAGCAAAGCTACTTGAAGATTTGTTCCTACTAGACCGTGGATCATATCCAGGCCAGTCAGCTCTATTTGAGAGCCACAGCTGTGCTACCATCTTTACAGTTTTCTGATTACTGTATTTTCCCTTTCTTGGTTTCGTTTACATTTCTTTGTGCTTCTCCCGACTGCCTTGTTGGGGATCGGGTTCCTCCTGTGGTTTCAGGAGAAGGGAGATTTGTTTCTCCAGGTTGCTGGTGACTTAGTGTCATCAGTGGTTCCCTCCATTGTGGAGGAAGAGAGGTCCGACACCTCTAGTTTGCAGGTGACTTGGTGTCACCTGTGCTTCCCTCTGGGTTTCAGAGGAAGAGAGACTTGGGTCTCTAGATTCCCCTCCGGTTTGGAGGAAGGGAGGATTGGTCCTCTGGTTCTGGTCTTGTGGGTTACAAGTCCAGGTGTTCCCTCCTGGTCTGGAGGAAGAGAGACTGTGTGTCTCTGGTTTCCAAGTGGCTGGGAGTCACTTGGGGTGTCCCTCCGGTTGGGAGGAAGAGGGGAGGTTGTTCCCCTGGTCAAGCTGTTTGGCAGCACGTGTTTGCAGACTGAGTCTGCTGTTTCTAGCATTGCTGGTGGAAGCCTCACTCCGGTTTGGAGTGAGGGGCGGAGGTAGGTCTTGGTGACCGAACCACCTAAAAATCCCTTGTGCAGTGTTTTGATCTGTGATTTCTGTTTTTGCTTCCGCTAGATGATTGCATTGGGTCGATATGGTTTAATTGCACTGACTGTGTGATTGTTATCGCTAGATGGTTGCTAAGACCGTGATTCCCTTGGCTGTCCTAGTGACCAATCGGGTTTGCATCCTTGCTGTTTAAGCATCTGTCCATCGACCCTGTGAGTATCTCTTCATACGATTTTAATTTGGCCGAAAATCTTTAGTAGATCCATTCACCCCCCCTCTGGATCTTCGTTGTCGTCTTATCCGCACCCAACAGGCTTATCTCAGAACCCGGGATCAACACTTACTGAATCCTGAGGACTGGCCTACTAAGGATTCATGACGATCCGGGGGATCAACAATTATGGAGGGTCCGAATGTTGCCTAGTGAATGGCATTTGGTGTTCCACCTTATGCAAGGGGCTTCCCGGGGAACATGTGACAGAGCGACAAATCCCCTGGAACCCATGGTGAGTAGAGAGTGACCGAATAGAAATCAATAATCGAGGTTGTTCCTCTCCCCGATGGTGGATCCGCAGACACAATTGAGAAACAATCACTGTGATCGGATAAAACCGAGAACAAGCATAAACAATGCAACTGTCCACACGATAGCATGAGGGTCCCCTCCGGAGGCCGAAGCAGATGATCCTGGCCAAACAAATGGGCTAGCATCTGTATTTGCAATCATAGTAAAGGGGGAAGCTCAGGGGAGGTTAGAGCCCTTGAGGAAAAACCATCGAACACCCAAGGTGCATACATGATTTAGAACATAGATGATACAGAAGATGAAGTAATCGGATCCCGAGGAGGGGATGTTACTGTTGCCCTGGTGGGCGTGGCCATTGACCATTTTCATAGTCTCATATGGCCGATCGATCCTAGGATTTCAAGGTAGATGTAGCCCCTAGGGGCCTTGTCACAATCAGGATGAAACTGAGAAGAATCAGAAATGTGAAATGAATTGTAGTAATTAGCAACACACTTGGAGCACAAACACACAGACAGAAAAGATAGCAGATGAGTGGGACTCAATCTTATTATTTCATTCACCAAGTTGCAGAGAGTACATAGGGATATCCACGAAAGGCAAAGAAAACTGGAACAAAAAAGATAAGAAGAACACAAGGCGCTATTGGCCCCCCTCCTCGAGGGCTTCATGACCCACCTCCGTCTTCCGCTCTGCTCCCTCCACTCTCTTTATCTCTCACTACTCTGATGCTCTCTTTCTATCTTCTCTCTGTGGGGCTCCCTTCATGTGTCCTCCTCTCCTCCTTCTTCTCCCTTTCTGCAGCGCTTGAAGTGGAGTATTTATAGACTAAAGCAGGGGATCGGAGGGAGGATGAGACCCTAGGGCAACGGCACCGACTCGTGCTTGAGAGGACCGCCGTCGACTCAATGTGATGTAAAACCGACCTATGGACCTATTTTGCAAGCATTCAAGTTTTGAGCAGCGGACTCACACTAGCGAGCTCACCCGTATGGCGCACACTTAGTGCCCGATGGCGACTAGGCGATGTTGGAGAGGGTCCGAGGTAGGACCTTGAGACTCCAATGGTTGGCTAGCTTGGGGAGAACCCCAAATGGACCTAGGATGCCCAAATCATGACCTGCCAACACACCAAGGGTGTGGGTTAAGTGGATGCTCTCACAACTCGCCCGCGGTGGTCACTCAATTTGGTGGCAATTTAAGATCGGACACTCTCTTACCGCCGACGAAGTAACTATAGCAATACTAAGCTAAGCAAGTCCATTACAGCAATGAGAGATGTTCAGGAGCTCACCTAGCCGGCGTGAAGACGCCGACTCCGGCCGGAGACGGGGGCGAGCGGGGAGGCGAGGGTATACACCCGCACGCCGCGTCGGTGTCGCTTCAACCTGAAATGGCAAGATTACACCACTACGCCTCTCGCAGGAGGGGTGATCTTAGGGTGGGGATTAATCTTATTACATCCAATACTACCTCCACGCAGGGAGGGGCCTTCAGCCGGCCAAGCGGGGTGGGGGAGTTATGAAGAAAACCCGACGTTCGGATCGTTGCCGGTTCTGCCAATCTTCAGAGTTGCTGGACAGTAGGGCGGTGATGATGCTGCCAAAAATTCCACAGAGCTCAGAACTTGATGAGACTTGCGCCAAAAGCTTGCCAACGGACAAGGATGACCTCTGAATTTTTTCTGTGCTTGTTAAAGTCGTTGCTGGACGGGGCAGAGTCTGGAACCGGACTGATTGGTTCTGCCTCTGTCTGGTGCAGAACAATGTGGCTGGTTGAAGAGGGTGCCACGATCTCTACCAAGCTCTGATTGAGACGAGACCTGAACCGTTGGAACTGTGGTCAAGTCTTCTTTCTGTCGGCACCAACAGCGTGGTTGGCAGTTGTCGGAGAAGACCGGGACTATCAGATGAGTAGAGGGGTGTCGGTTCTGGCTTCTGTAAACTGACCTGATACACTTGGAGTAGAAAATTCGTAACTTTAGATGCTAATGTCCAAATGCAGCTCTGCTTCTTGAGTATGAAAGAGGACTTGAGAGGGAAGATTTTTTATGAAGAACACTTGATCTGAATCCCAAAAGGTTCATCGTGGTCGAGCTTCCACTCTCGCTCTGGTTCCCTGCCTGAGAGGTCCTGCGTAGTCGAGGGAGAATCGCTCCTACCGGCAGCTCGGAACTCAGATGTCGATGAAACCACCTCGCCTTGAAAGCTCTCTGGACGACCTTTCCATAGATGTAGGTCTTGACACCAGAAGGACCAGGGAGAGGCCGAATCCGATGTAACTTTCAGGACCCAACTCTGCTGCCTGTGACCTGCTATCTGAAACTGCAAACCAGCAAGATTAAGGGAATGGGAGAGAGGGTAGCATAGCTTGGGAGTGATGGCTGATGGTTTGTGGAGGGGGGAGGGACGTGGCTAGGATCTTCCAAGAGGTCTATGGGGGCAGAGATGGGTGGAGGAAGAGCTGGAGCTGCAAAGGGTGGTAGGGGGAAGATGGAGGTGCACAAGAGAGATGGTGAGTAGGAGAGGAGGTGGGGGGCGAACTTGGCTGTTGGGGGGAGATGTAATTCGACCTAGGGTGGTTTAGGAGGTGGGGAGATGGAAGGGCACAGCCCTATGGAGAGGGAAATTCGAATTTGGGCTTAGGGAAGAGCCCCTTCAACCTTGGGGAGAGGAAGGGTTACTTGGGAGAGTGGAAAGGTGCCTAGGAGAAGGGGTTTCCACCTAGGGGTTGGAGGGGGAATTGAATGAGTGCATGGGGAAGGGGAAGGGGCCTTAATGAGGGGTGAATGGGGAGGAGAGAGAATGAATTTCGAAATTGGGGTGGGGAGGAGAGAGAGAGGGGGCACAACCCACTTAGAGAGAGTGATAGTAAGAGAGAGAGAGAGAGGGAGATATTGAGAGGGAACTAGAAGGTGTGGAAATTTTCTGGATTCATTATTCAAGCATAAGTTGTTACAAATGAGAGAGGGGTGGGACTATTTATAGACTCCACACTTTTCCTAAGACCAAACTGACCCTGACAAACTAACTAATGACCAAACAGTCTAAAGGAGGGGCGCCCCTGGGCCTAGCCCAATGAATTGGGCCCATTAACCTATCAAACCAACGTAATGACTCAATACTTAGGAAAATGACTCAACAACCTAGGTACATGACTCAAATAAAGGGAAAATTACATGATATTGACTCAAAGAAAATGTGAAGATTACATGACTAGACTCAAAAAATACATGACTAACATAATGGCGCTTGCTGACGAACAATCCGAGTCCGGAGAAAATGTGGAGGGGCAAGGGATGCCCTCATCACAATGGCACAAGCAAAGGTGCCACCGATTCACCTTGCAAACATGGGCCACTGATTCACCTTAAAAGGTTCCAAAAAGGTGCCACCGACTCATTTGAAAAAGGTGCCAAAAGTGCCACCGACTCATCACTTTTTTTCTTTTTGCCAATTCATTTTTGAATAAAGTGTGCCACTGACTCAATGGATGTCATTTTCATAGTTTTTTTCATTTCACCTTGGAACTGGCCCAAATGGAAGCCCGACGTCTGGTACAACCTTGGGTTTGATGCAATGGCCTTAGAGTATAGATTTCACCATTTTCTGGCCCCGATTTGTAGTTCTCGGTAGTTTCCGACACGTGCCGAATCTGTGCCGATTTTCTTGGGTTTTCCTCTGATTCAGCCATCGGCACAGTGGTTTGTGTGACCAACTCAACTTCACAAATATGTGGGATATCCTCATTGAGTGGACTATCCATGGAAGTATTTTCATCCTGACTGGGCGTCCTTTCGGCCACTTACGGACCTTTTCCGGTGCCGTGTGTACCCGGGTCGGGTAACCCGGGTTTTCTCCTGATTTGGTGTTCGGCACGTTGATTCGTGCCGCCAACTCCACGCTGTGGACATGTGGGGTGTCTTCATTAGGAGGGCCATCCGTCGAAGCATTTCTGCCCTGATCGGACGACTTTCTGGCCACTTACAGACCGTTTTGGCATTCCGCGTGTGGTGAGCGGATTTTCTGAGTTTTCTTCTGATTTAGCTTTCGGCTCAGCAATCTGTGCCGCCAACTCCACACTGTGGACACGTGGGGTGTCTTCATTAGGAGGGCCATCCCTCGAAGCATTTCTACCCTGATCGGATGACTTTCTAGTCACTTACGGACCGTTCTGGCATAATGTGTACCCGAGTCGGGTAACTCATGTTTTCCCCTGATTTAGCCTTCGGCTCAACGATTTGTGCCGCCAACTCCATGCTGTGGACATGTGGAGTGTCTTCATTAGGAGGGCCACCCCTTGAAATATTTATGCCCTGATCGGATGTCCTTCGGGCCACTTACTGACCACTTCGGCATTCCGCGTGCCTTGATCGGATCACTCGGGTTTTCCGCTAATTGAGCCTTTGGCTCCCTGTTTTGGGGTGTAGGGGCACTCGGCCAAAGTTTATGACCTACAAAAGCAAAGGTCAAGAAAAATTAGAAATATTTTCAATGTCAACACTGCTCCGGCTTGGTCGCCCCCTGCTCTGGGCCCCCTGCCTCTCCTTCGCCGGCTACTTCCTAGTCTTTAGCGAAGGGGCACCTCCCTCCACCCCATGCTGCTCCGTGGCTGTCCTTCGCCCAAGTGGTGAAGCAAGCCATGAGACGCTCGGACCGTGACTCAGACCACGACTTCCTGGCACACTGTGATCTATCTTCCTCCTCCGTCTAGCCTCCTGTAGCCTTGCCGGCGCTCTAGCACCCTATTGTTGATGAAGGAATCCAGCTCCCTATCCTCATCAAGCCTCTCATCATCCCTGGCGTTGACCGGTCCGCACCGTTCGACCTCTGCGCTGCCCATGTCAACTGGGTTGGAGGGAGTAGTACGGAGCGCAAGCCCAAAGTTGTGGCCCTTCGCCGTTCGCATCGACGTACCCACTCCTCCTCCCCGAGCCGTGCCTATGTGCCCCCTTTAGGTGTAGCCTCCTCGGTGTGGGTTGTTTCTTGGGTACTTAGATCTACGCGCATGGTTTGTATTCGCCTGTTCTACAAGTTGCTCCACATCCCCCTCCCTGTACCTCGTAGTCCTTTATATCCCTTCCCTTTTCTCTTTGCTTGCAATATATAAAATTCTCTTGTAGGGTGGTTGACTCCCCTTGCAGCCTACAAGCATGACTTTAGTTAAAAAAAATGGCAGTGAGTCAAGGGTGGTAAGCTCACACTCGTGCTCGGATCGAGTCACGGGATGGGTCACGCTCTCTTTCTCACAGCGGTGATGGAATTTTAAATAAGCTAGTTATCCTATCTCATGCAAGCAGTAGCTTTCAAACATATACAGAATAAGCAAAGCGACAAAATAGGAGCGAAAACGTACCTCCACGCTCCAAGCATGGGGAAGACTTCCCGGCCAAGATGCGTAACTCTCGGTACAGTAAATATAAATAATTACAACACTGAATTTTCGGCCCACTCCACGCAGGGAGGTAAAGGGCTACAACAGTAATCCAAGAGCGCAGATCTTGGGTTGACGAGCTGCTGGTCCGGATTTGTATTGTTTTGATCTGCTAGACAGCAAGCACGTGCGGCACTTGGGACGGCGGCTTCCGGTCGTCTTCTGGCAGTGGCGGTTGACTGGGATGTTTGTGAGAGGTCCCTCTTCGATCCCTAAGGTTGGCGGCGGCTGGATCGCAGCCGAAGGACCGATGGGATTTTTGAACTTCAGATCTGTCCCGCAGTCCTGAGACTGGGCAGATCTGAGCGACCTCGTGTAAATGCTTACTGTGCTCAGATCCGGAGGCGGATCGGAGCGAAACCAACGCCGTTGCAAAGTAGACTTAAATATATACAACATATGTTAAATTGACAACCATCCAACGGTCAGATTTACCATGAGAAACTCTGCACCCCTATGCTGGTTCCGGCTTGGATTACGCGATAGACTGTGATATGCCTGATTATGGGGTTTGACCGAAGGGGAAATGATGGATCTGGGTGATGGGATTAATATGGGTGAAAGAGGGGGATGTGGGAGACGTGAAAATTTTTTTGGTGATCAACTGAGGTGAGTTAGGGGGTGGGAAAATTGATTGTGCAGGGTTCTATCTCACAGATCTGCAGACATGCAGATTGTGCGGGTGGAAAGAAATACTTGGGAGGAGGGGCAAACGGCGATGGATCTACATGAAATTTAAACTGGTAAGAAGGGGCTACGTGGGGAATGATCTATAAAGATTTGATGATCATCAGATGGCTAGACTTGGCATACCAACCTTTTTGTTGACGTTCTATCCTGGATCTCAGAATTCTTGACAGCAGGGTAAAGATCGGGTTGTGGCGGCTCGAGGGTGGCACGGATGGCGGCGGCGGCGGCGGTGGCTTGGAGTCGCAGCCAGAAGAGGTGGTAGAGGTGGGAATCACTCCCACGAATAGGGTGTCGCACCCTAGATCTACAACCATCGCAGCTGCAAGGAGGAAGGAGCAGAGAGAGGAGAGGGACGCCCTTGGCCAAGCTCCAACAATTTTTGATTTTCTTTTCATTAATTCTGTCAAATAAATTGTTTACAAGACTTATATATCTAGGTCAATGGGGAAGGGGAGGGTAATATTGGGTGGACAAATGGGTCAAGCAAACATGGGGCATAGGGAGGGTGCGTCCCTCTCCTTGGGTTGGTCAAGGATGGCAGCCCCCCATGGACCATTGACCCATTTTTTTATAATTGCCACATGTTTATGTGTAGGGCAGCCTTGGTGGAAGCTTGACCAAGAATGGTCAACAATATGGGGCTTGAATGGGGGGGGGGGACGCCCTTGGGCTACTTTCATGGGCCTTTGATTGGTTTTGGAATGGGCCTTGATGGTCTTGGCCTCCATGGGCTTGGAGGGCTCAAATGGGCTTTGGGTGACCAAGGGAGAAAGTTGGCCCAATTGGGCTTCTAGTGGATTTGAGGCTCAATCCTCTATCTAAATAAAAGAAACTCATTAATTTCTAATGACTATCCCATTGCCTTATAATTAGCCTTACAAGAGAACCCAATGACTCAATGACAATATGCAAACTCAAAATTGTAGTTGCCTTGCTCCGATGTCCCATCACCACTACTCCAAACCTCAAATCATGTACCATGACCCTCCTTCAATATTACACCAACCCCCTCAACACGTGAATGATGATGATGATCTTATGCCTGTCATTTTGGCTCAAGATGTCAATACTAGGAGTGAGGGGGAGTGCACTAGCAAGGCCATGATGATGGAAGGGAATGAAGTAGGGGGTAGATTAAAGGATAGTGATGTCCAGGTTGATATCATCACCCCATTCTATGAATATTTTGAGGTTTAGAATTTCACTGAGAGGAATAGTGGCCCAAACAACTCAATTGAGGATATACATGAAGAGGAGGATTGCTTTGTAATTGATAATCTTGCTGATTTAATAAAAATAAAATATCCTCCTCCCCTTGAAGAACCTGATGATGGGGCCTTGTTGGAAAAGTTTACATTTCATCTACCCACCCCACTATTAGAAAATTTGATTGATAATATTCAGTTGAGTGATGAGTGTGATGAAGGGTATTTATTAGAAAATTTCACATTTGATCTAACCCCTGAGCCTTATCCCATATTGTCTGAATCATTGGATGAATTAGGTCGTAGGCTCATGCTTCCTTCCAAGTTGATTCCCCTGAAAGTTAAGCCTCTCCAATATGACATTCTAGAATCCGAGGGAGATACGCCAACTACATTCACTTCTGATTTGACTTCCCATCAGGAAGACAAGTTGATTCATACACTTAATGCTCATGAGGCTGTTACTGAGGGGAATGTGGCTAATGTCGATCTTATTCATAAGCCACCAGTACCTGACCAAGTTACCATGGAGGAAGTAATCACTAAAGGGGTAGTCAGGTGGGTAGGTACAAAACAAAGGGACCAGTGGATAAATTCTGTGCAAAGGTTCCACCCCGATCTTGAAAGATTAATGGCCATTGATCATTTTGTGATCCCTAAAGAAAAGAACTGGCACACACATATTGTTAAAGTTGAAATTCATAATGTGCGAGACCAGCATACCTCTGCCCCCCACGCTTCTGTCTTTCATCTTGTCCTCCAATGGCATAAGGGCTAGAATTTGAGGGAGGATGAGATCTTATGGTGGCTAATTATGAAATCAACCTGCTGGTTATTGGGCCACACTACGTCTGGCTGAAGACGTTAAACTTAGCGCTTGTTGGGAGGCAACCCAACGTTTCATCTGTAATGTTTCAATAAGTCATTTTTATTTTGTGCTTGTAGGAATTAGTTATAACACCAGGAGAAAGTTTGGAGAAAACCACGACTGCCAGCCCCAGGTTGTACCTTTCCTGCCCAAGCATTCATGCGCACATTATTCTACTTTTATATTGTTCATATCATCAAGGATAATGCTATTCAAGTTGGGGGGTAAGGGTAATCAATGTGAGAATCTCATGCAACCTGATACCTCATTTTGAAAAAAAAAATGAAACCCCAACTGAGTTTTCATGATTCATGTTCTCATGAAAGAGACTCTGGAATGGAAGAGACTACGGAGATGGATGATGGAATAATTTTAAGTATCTATTCATGGGAACTAATTTAGAATTCTCTAAGGTCCCCTAGCACTTAAAAAAAAATCACTTGCACACTAATGAAGCAGGTAGGACAAGCCTTATGTTATTTTGATATGGTGTCTGATACTCTACATCTAGTAGTGAGATGACATTTTTGAAACGCTATCTGCCCAATTATCTATCACATATGTGCAAAGCATATTATTGAAAAATAAAAAAAAATCATGAAAAATGCCCTGGATCTTAGTAACCGGGTCGGCTTCTCCTAAGGCAAGAGTTGAGGTTCACGTCAAACGGTGAAGGGATGTATAGCACAATAGGTTAAAAAAAAAGATGATGCAAAAATAAGGCAGCATAAAGCGACTATACTGAAGCTCTGATCTGGAGGTGTAGAGTTGAAAGACACTTAGATAAAATGACAATATAGAGGGTGCAATTGTCCAAACTGCGGAATTAGATTTCACGAGCACAAGTGCTATGAGACTTTCAGAATTTTCTAAGGGAGTTATGAGCATCATTTTCTAATCCTATGACTAGTACACTTTAATAATTCCAAAGTCCTAATCAGTAGTCAATTCCACGAAGGAGGATCTTGATATGAGGTATGAACCTTTTAAACTCTTGATGGTCCATAATATCTAATCTATTTGCATTGCTAAGGGACTAGCAATGAGTAAGTTGAGGGGTGTGATGAACACTTATTTTTTTATGTTTACTTATACCACACACGTCATTGTTTGGGCTTTAATGAAGTAATTATGTAATTTTGCATGATAATCTCGATCTCACATAAAATGAAGATTTTTTCTACAACTAATGGGATTTGAGGCATGTTTGAAATAAATAAAAAAATTCACATAATTAAAATTTGAGAAGATCATTAAAAATAATAATAACAAATAAACAAACTTTATGGTGTTTACAAAATTCATTATGAATGGGGGGGCAAATAGCAAAATATATATTTTGATAAAACATTTCCATTGAGGGGACTCATGCATAATTTTTTTCATTTTCAGCCAAACTTTGTAATCACTCCCTTCTCCCAACAGGGACAGCGTGGGCGCTCCCTTGGCCAGCAACAATAGCAGCATCGGAACACCAACGGCCATAGCCCAGCAGGCGTGCTGGCTCCCTCCAGGCATCCTACAAGCATGGGCAGCAATAGAACACAATAGCATGGGCTGGCATGGAGTAGAACAGTCAGCAAGCGGGTAGTGACAACGGCATGATGGCAAACAACGGCTGGGCACTGTGTGTATAGGTGGGCAGACGTGAACACCGATGGATGTGCTGGAGGCTGTCGGCTCGCTTCCCCTACAAAATGGCGTCTCCCTTCTCATCCCAAAAATAACTTCTCTCCCCCTCCCCTCTGGGGATCTCTTCTAACTCTCTTCCCCTCCCCCTTCCTCTCCTTCTCCATTCTCCTCCTCTCTCTAACACTCACAGCACCGTCGCGCCCCCCCTCTCTCTTCACACCGCGGCCATCCCCCTCCCCCGTCGGACCTCTCTCTCTCTCTCTCCTTATCTCTCTAACCACTTCCCCCTCTCTCTTCTCTCTCCCACGCTCGCTGATGTGACACACCCTTGGACCAAAATGAACAAGCACAATTTGCAATCAAACGGACCGATATTGGCGACCGCTCACCCGATGCTCACCAAGACCCGGGGTAACTTGGCAATGCCAAGTGGAGGTTGTGTGGGCTGGGCCCTTGCTGGTAGAGGGCCAGCAAGGCCAAGGTTTGTCTCCCCAAGGGTATGGCTGCCCAATTCAAGGGAGCCGACGAGGTGCCAAGGCACGGGTTCCACTCTTTTCCCACGGTGATCACTTATAGCAAAGGAGCTTAAGGATCGGGCTCTCATTCACGGCCAGCGGAGTTTATGAACTAATATTAGAAAGAACAAGCACTGAATGGAGCTAAGAGTGGAGCATTTACTCGACCGGTTTGAAGAAACCGGTCTCGCTCGTAGACGTGGGCGAGCGGGGAAGCGTGGGTTCCCCACACGCCGTGCCGGGGTAGCTTGACCTGCTCAAATTGTTACAACACTACACCCCATGCAAAGGGGGAGATCTAGGGGTGGGGGTTAACTGATATTACATCCAAAACTACCTCCACACAGGGAGGGGCCTTCATCCGGCCAAGCGGGGAGGGGTGACACCGAACTAGCGATCAACAAAGAACCCGACGTCGGTTCTGTCCGCTGTCTGTGCTTCAAAACTGATTGATGGTTATCACGATGCTGTGGCCACTCCAGAATTTTTCCGAAGATGAGACCACTAGGAGATTCTTCGTATCTGGATCGGGATGATGCTTGAATTTTTTTGAATTCTTTGGGAACCGCTGCTGGTCGGGGTTGGGGCTTGAACAGGGTGGCAGACCCTCGATTCTGACAGCTTCAGGTTTCCAACAGCAGGAAGAAGAGGATGCCATGACCGCTCCCAAACTCAGAATCAGGTGCCGCCAGAGCCGTTGGATCCGTTGACGGGTTCTCTTCGAAGCAAAACTGGCGGGGAAGCGAAATGTTGTCGGAGAAGACCGGTGGGCCCTGAACTCTGATGAGAGGTCGGTGCTGACTGTGGGGAAGCAAAACTGCACACTCGGGGGAGAAAATTGATAACTCCTGGTTCCGGACACAAAATTGAGCTCTTCTTTTTGGAGAAGACAGAAGACTCGTAGTAGAAGATTTTTGAAGAAGAACTCTCGATCAGATTCCAAGCAAGATCGTCGCAGTCAGGCTTCCACTCCGGCACTGGTCTCCTGCTAGAGAGGCTTTGTGCAGTCGGGGAAGAATAACTCCCCTGGGCTATCACAAACTCAGAATACGATGGGACCACCACCGTTACGAAGAGGATTGGGAGACGCTTCCAACGATGGCTCTTGATCCTTCTGAAACATCCGGAGGAAACCGTGGTCGCCTCTGCAAGCTGCTACTCTTCTGCAGATCTGCAACTGGGAACTGTAGGTTGAAGATGACGGGGGGAATGGGGTATATGGGAGGGGAAATGGGGGTGGATGAGTGTAGGGAAACCCCGGGCTGTGAGGGGGTCTAGGAGGGGGTGTTCCAAGGTGGAGGAAGGGAAGAATGGGGTCTGGAAGGGGGTCTAACAGGTGGTGGGAGGAGGAGCTACGAATTTGGGAAGGTGGGTGAGAGGGAAAGGGTATGTGAAAATGGGTTTAAGGGTGGGATTAAATTTTGGTCTTGAGGGATGGGAAGAGGTGTGTGGGGAAGGTAAAAGGGGGATTGGGGAGTGGGAATTCTCCCTTGGGAGATGAGAGGGTGCTTGGGGAAGGGGAGTGGGTGCTTGGTGGTTAGAGGGTGGAGTGGGGAGTGGTGGAATCTCCCTTGGGGCTGGGGTGGAGTTAAGGTGGGTTGGTGGGGAGTTGGGGATGAGTTATTGGAGGGGGGAAGAGAGAGAAAGGTGGTTGGGAGGGAGGAAAGAGAAAGGGGCGTAGGTTTTAGAGAGAGAAAGTGGAGGAGAGAGAAAATGACTTATTAGAGAGAGAGGTAGAGAGAAAGAGGGGGGATAGGTGGGAATCACTCCCAAGGGTTTCTCATCCAACTAATGGAATCTCTCCAATAGGAAATTTGAACTCTCAAATGTCAATTTTCATTCATTGATTCATTAAGTTGAAATGGGGGGAATGGGTCCTATATATAGGCAACCCACATTTCTACAAAAGTCCCTGACTCTTACTACAATGACCAAAGACCAAGGGGTAGGGGCGCCCCTGGGCCTAGCCCAAAGAATTGGGCCCAATAACCATTCTAAACAATCTAATGACACTTAACCTAGATAAATGACTCATTAACCAAGGTACAAGACTCAAATAAAAGGGAAAATACATCAAATGACTCAAATAAAAATTACATAGGACTCAAATTAAATAACTATACCATGCCGGATGCAACCGGGGCGAGGAGACGAGCTGTGAACGTGGGCATGGGAGGTGATGTCCCCATCATACTCCCGGGGTGCGGAGAACTCGACTCCGTCGAGTAAGTGTCCTTCCCTCCTCGGAGGGTGTAGAAGTGGTACTGCCCTCAAGTCATCCAAACGAGACCGATCTATCCACCTGCCGAGATAGTGCTCGTATACCTTGCTCCTAGTGGTAGTGACCTGTTCATCCAATATTCGTTCAATGCGCTCACGCTGGGCTCTCTTGGCTGGTGGTCTCTCCTCACAGGTGGGTGCTCTCTCAATAGGAGGAATAGGCTCAATATTCTCACTGGGTACCACCGTGGGCCCCTTATATGGCACCAGGTCGGCTACATTGAATGTGGGACTCACTCCATACTCCTCGGGAAGATCTAACTCATAGGCATTAGTGCCAAGGCATCTCAGAACCTGGAAGGGACCAGCCTCACGAGGCCTCAATTTCGAGATGGCTCCTAGGGAGAGTCTCTCTATCCTCACCATCACAAAGTCACCCACGTGGAATTCTTGGTGACGTCGATGAGAGTCAGCCTGCCTTTTATAAGTCTCATTCTTTTTGCTGATGTGCTTGCTAAGGTTTTCATGCAATTTTGTGAATGCTGACATTCTAGGGGTGATGGGTGGACCTCGGCAACCAAAAGTAGACCAATCATGCTTTGATGCCAAGAAGACTTTGATGGAATTAGGAGGGCCGGGGTAACCATATGTGGACTTATCATGCAATGCTGTCATGTAGACTTTGGTGGTCCTAGGTGGGCCGGGACACCCGTAGGTGAACCTATCATGCAAAGTGGTGATGAATGTCGGGGGACCCGGACATCCGTAGATGCTTTTGACATGTGTATGACCAATGTTAAATGAGGGAGGGTCAATACACCCGAATGTGAACCAATCATGCATCCTACTTGACATGTGGGTGATATGAATGAGTGGACCCGACTTATGAATCATGCCAAGTGGTGTTGTACGCTAAGACTTATGCACTCTTGTGCCAAAGAGGTCTCATATGTGTGGGCTTTTGGACTTCCATTGGAATGGATCAAAGGGGTCTAGGAAGGTGGATATCATGAAGTGGGGCACTTCCTTGATCCCTAGGAGTATATTGTCCATAGTCATGGCTCCCATGGTGTAACTCGAGTCTAGGAAGGGGTGGGTTTGATCCATCACGGTGTGTTGGAGTAGGGAAAGGTGGGTGGTCGGTAAGGTGGTTTGGCCACATGGGTATCCGTACTCTCATTGGAAGGGGTCAAAGGGATCATGGTAAGGGCTACCTAGAGAGAGGAACTCCATGTCCCCAAGGTTCCCAAATGGTGAGTCATCATCCTCCAAGGTAATTGGGCCAAGGTCTCTAGTGGGTTGGCCAATCAAATCAATTGGAACCTCAATGGGTGGGGAGTGGGCCAATATGGGTTTCTCATCCTTGAGGAGAAAGAGGAGGATTTCACTCTTATAATGGCCACTGGTGTAGATAGAGGTGATGGAACCGGTGGTGGGGTATGCTAGGAAGATGGTGCTAGACTCCAATGGTCATATGGCTAGCATATTGGTCAGGTAGACTTGCCATTGTAAGCAGTCCCCTAAGTCTTCCACAAGATAGGAGGTTTGAAGTGTGACATGGGAAGACCGGGTGGGCACAATGTGGGCTTGATATCCCAAGGGTGAAAGGTAGGGTGGTGAGCTAGGAATGGTGGGGCCCCGCTTGAGCCATTGGAGTATGGACTCATTCATAGCGAGAGTGTGCGGCTCATGAGGACTCGGACTAGGAGAGGTGGGTGGAAGTGGGGGGTCTAGGATGTTCTCTATGGTGGGAGGTGGATCCGGATTGGCATCCATCTCCACTTGGGTATGTGTGTGGGCCACAACTTCCAAGGATAATGGGGTAGGATAGTCTATGGTGGGTGGAGTGATAATGGTCAGTGCATGGTACTCTCGGGGTGGTGAACATGGGTGGACTTGGGTTGGGCTTGGTCGGGGAAGTTCTTGGGTTGGATTTGGGGTCGGGGGTGAAAGATCGGTTGGTTGAAGTGGTTTGGGTTGGGGTGCATAGATCTTTCTAAGATCGGCCCTCATTTCATCCCAAGATTCAATGGGTGCTTCCCCTTTGGCTTCTCTCAAACCTACAATGTTCTCCCATTCTTTCCTAGCTTGGCGCCAGAGTAAACTTTGGCATAGTTAACTTGGACAAGCCCTGACAGGGTAAACCTCCCAAAGTGTTGGTCTATGGACTTCTCCCAATCTAGATATATGCTAGGGCGGGATCCATCAAACACAAAGGCTTCTAATGGGCCTAAGAGTGGCGAATATGCCAAGTATGAGGTAGTCATGATAGTGGACAAGGGTGATGCATGCAATGGCCCTATGACAAGACTTAGTAGAGACAAGTCTAGAACTTGCTCTGATACCAATTTGATGTGACACACCCTTGGACCAAAATGAACAAGCACAATTTGCAATCAAACGGACCGATATTGGCGACCGCTCACCCGATGCTCACCAAGACCCGGGGTAACTTGGCAATGCCAAGTGGAGGTTGTGTAGGCTGGGCCCTTGCTGGTAGAGGGCCAGAAAGGCCACGGTTTGTCTCCCCAAGGGTATGGCTGCCCAATTCAAGGGAGCTGACAAGGTGCCAAGGCACGGGTTCCACTCTTTTCCCACGGTGATCGCTTATAGCAAAGGAGCTTAAGGATCGGGCTATCATTCACGGCCAGCGGAGTTTATGAACTAATATTAGAAAGAACAAACACTGAATGGAGCTAAGAGTGGAGCACTTACTTGACCGGTTTGAAGAAATCGGTCCCGCTCGGAGACGTGGGCGAGCGGGGAAGCGTGGTTTCCCCACACGCCGCGCCGGGGTAGCTTGACCTGCTCAAATTGTTACAACACTACACCCCATGCAAAGGGGGAGATCTAGGGGTGGGGGTTAACTGATATTACATCCAAAACTACCTCCACACAGGGAGGGACCTTCAGCCGGCCAAGCGGGGAGGGGTGACACCGAACTAGCGATCAACAAAGAAGCCGACGTCGGTTCTGTCCGCTGTTTGTGCTTCAAAACTGATTGATGGTTATCACGATGCTGTGGCCACTCCAGAATTTTTCCGAAGACGAGACCACTAGGAGATTCTTCGTATCTGGATCGGGATGATGCTTGAATTTTTTTGAATTCTTTGGGAACCGCTGCTGGTCGGGGTTGGGGCTTGAACAGGGTGGCAGACCCTCGGTTCTGACAGCTTAAGGTTTCCAACAGCAGGAAGAAGAGGATGCCACGACCGTTCCCAAACTCAGAATCAGGTGCCGCCAGAGCCGTTGGAACTGGTGACGGGTCCTCTTCGAACCAAAACTAGCGGGGAAGCAAAATGTTGTCGGAGAAGACCGGTGGGCCCTGAACTCTGATGAGAGGTCGGTGCTGACTGTGGGGAAGCAGAACCGCGCACCCGGGGGAGAAAATTGATAACTCCTGGTTCCGGATGCAAAATTGAGCTCTTCTTTTTGGAGAAGATAGAAGACTCGTAGTAGAAGCTTTTTGAAAAATAATTCTCGATCAGATTCCAAGAAGGATCATCGCAGTCAGGCTTCCACTCCGGCTCTGGTCTCTTTCCAGAGAGGCTTTACGCAGTCGAAGAAGAATAACTCCCCTGGGCTATCACAAACTCAGAATAGGATGGGACCACCGCCGTTGCGAAGAGGACTAGGAGACGCTTCCAACGATGGCTCTTGATCTTTCCGAAACATCTGGAGGAAACCGTGGTCGCCTCTGCAAGCTGCTACTCTTCTACAGATCTGCAACTGGGAACTGTAGGTTGAAGATGACGGGGGGAATGGGGTATATGGGAGGGGAAATGGGGGTGGATGAGTGTAGGGAAAGCCTGGGCTGTGAGGGGGTCTAGGAGGGGGTGTTCCAAGGTGGGGGAAGGGAAGAATGGGGTCTGAAAGGGGGTCTAACAGGTGGTTGGAGGAGGAGCTACGAATTTGGGAAGGTGGGTGAGAGGGAAAGGGTATGTGAAAATGGGTTTAAGGGTAGGATTAATTTTTGGTCTTGGGGGATGGGAAGAGGTGTTTGGGGAAGGTAAAAGGGGGATTGGGGAGTGGGAATTCTCCCTTGGGAGATGAGAGGGTGCTTGGGGAAGGGGAGTGGGTGGTTGGTGGTTGGAGGGTGGAGTGGGGAGTGGTGGAATCTCCCTTGGGGCTGGGGTGGAGTTAAGGTGGGTTGGTGGGGAGTTGGGGATGAGTTATTGGAGGGGGGAAGAGAGAGAAAGGTGGTTGGGAGGGGAGGAGAGAGAAAGGGGCGCAATTTTTAGAGAGAGAAAGTGGAGGAGAGAGAAAATGACTTATTAGAGAGAGAGGTAGAGAGAAAGAGGGGGGAAAGGTGGGAATCACTCCCAAGGGTTTCTCACCCAACTAATGGAATCTCTCCAATAGGAAATTTGAACTCTCAAATGGCAATTTTCATTCATTGATTCATTAAGTTGAAATGGGGGGAATGGGGTCCTATATATAGGCAACCCACATTTCTACAAAAGTCCCTGACTCTTACTACAATGACCAAAGACCAAGGGGGTAGGGGCGCCCCTGGGCCTAGCCCAAAGAATTGGGCCCAATAACCATTCTAAACAATCTAATGACACTTAACCTAGGTAAATGACTCATTAACCAAGGTACAAGACTCAAATAAATAGGAAAATACATCAAATGACTCAAATAAAAAGTACATAGAACTCAAATTAAATAACTAGACCATGCCGGATGCAACCGGGGCGAGGAGACGAGCTGTGAACATGGGCATGGGAGGTGATGTCCCCATCACTCGCTCTCTCTCCCTCTCTCTTCTTCTCATCCAAGGGCTTTTCTTCCCCCTCTCTCCATCTCCCTGCTATCCCATTGCGGCGCCCTTCCCACCTCCACTTCCCCTCCGTCACGCACAACACATGCGCTGCACTCCCATGCACGCCCCCCTCCGGACAGACCTCTCTCTCACTTGTTTTTAGCACCGCACCAGAGCCCCTCCGTAGCCACCGTCACCCTCTTTCTCCATAGGCACCGCCGGCGTCGTCTCAACAGCTCCAACCTCCCTTCGCCGTCGTGTCTCTCTTCACAGCACACCACCTTCACCTCCCTCATCCCGTCTCTCTCTCTAGCCCACACTGCTAACCACCACCGCGTCCCCCTACTACCTCCTGCACACTCTCTCTTTCTAACCCAGCTCCCCCACCGGCCGCACCTCTCCCTGCGTGCCCTTCTCCACGCTCCGCATCTCCCTTCCCTCTGGTACCCTACTCCCACCACGGTGACCCCGCGATCAACCTCTCCCTGTGTCTCACTTACCACAACCACCATCGCAGCGTCTCCCCCATCGCAACCACCACCGCTCCGCCATGCTTCCTCACTCCAACTCCTCACCGCGACCACGTGACCACCGTGAGACCCTTTCTCCCTCTCCCTCTCTTTAACTCTCTCACCCTCCTCACGTCCACCATCGGCGACCCGCCATGCACACGCATGCACGAGCCCTGCCCTCTCTCTCTCTCCACACATCACCATCTCCTGCTCTCTCTCTCCAAAGTGTCCCACCGTCCCACCTACATCAACATCACCGCGGCACCCCCTCGTCGTGGCTGCATTTCCCCCGCTATCTCTCTCACCTTCTCTCTCTAACACCTCTCCCCCGCGATCTCTCTTCCTCTCTCTCTCGTTATCTCTCTTTCTCTCTCCTCTCGCCCTCTCTATTTCTCTCACCCCTCCGTCTCTTCTCTCTCACCTACTCAAACACACAACACACACCATTTTCAAGTTTTTATTATTTTATAATCTTTTTATTCTTTTTATTCTTTTTATTATTTAAATTCCACTTTTCTATCTCTCTCTCTCTATCTCTCTCTACCTCTCTCTATCTCTCTCTCTCACTTCTCACACCAGCACACACTCATTTTTAATTTTTTTAATTTGTGTTGATTTAAACCCCACATTTATTTATTTTTTTCTCTCTCCACATCCCTCCATTTTCCCTCTCCTTATTCTCCCTCTAACCCCTCCAAAAACGGCGCAAGACAGGCGCCATCATCTTCGGAACGAGTGAAGATTAAAGGCTCAAGGAGACAACGTCACCCTGACACCACGGCTGCGATATCTCTTTGCCCCTCGCCCTCCTTGGTGTTATTTAGATTTATTTTTATGTGGGATTGTAATTTTATTCTCGCACTTCATGTTGTAAACATTTTTTTAATGAAAATCATGTATGTTTATTCTCTCTCTATAACCCTCCAAATTTCATTAAATAGATTTACTTAATGCAATTTTCATTTTACGTTGCACAAAATCATCTAAATCTGTGTTCCGCTTAGAACACAAGATCTTCAATTCGGAAAACTAAACCTCTCCGGGGATTCGACTCGAACTCGCCACAGTACTACGTTGTTTATTTTAATTGCGAGTTCGGTATATTTTGAGATTGGTCGCCATGTGTGTTTTAACGATGGACCTCGCGACGCATCACAAATATTATGAATCATATTATGATCAAGGGTTTTGTTGTCCCTAAGGTCCTCGTATGGACAAGAATTGTCCCCGCCAAGCGCGATGGTAGTTTTTAAAATTAATGTAGCGGAATAAAATTAACTACCAACTCAAGAATTGAAACCACAAGATTATCAATGGAGTTCTCTCAACCTCTCCATTCTCACACGATTAGAAAATGAAAAACAAACACACAAATCACAATCACATAGATGCGAGAAAGATTTTTAGGTGGTTCGGGACCATGACGGGCTCCCTACGTCCACCCCTCACCAAAACGGTGAGGATCCACTCGCTTCAAATGAAGCGCACGGAGCTTTCGCTCCAAGAGACACGGAGACGACGTCTCCTACACGATCCATGAAGGATCTAACCACAAACACGAGCTGCAACACCGCAGCACCACAAATGACTACCGTTCACTGACGGTTCAACACACACACAAAATTGGAGTTCAAGAAAAATAAAGGATGTGTTCAATACATGCTTGTGAACTAAAGGAAAAAGACTCAAATGAATGAAAACATGATGAAGAAGTGAATCCCCAAGAGTAGAAAGGGTTTGTAGAATGTCTTCTCTAAGCCTCAAGTCGGAGAGTGGTCGGACGACGGCGATTCAAGCATCCTCTTGTTCCTCTCGTCGATCCGCTCCTTTTTCTCTTCTTCCACGATCTCCAAAAATGATTCGTTGGAGATGAAATCAAGCTTGCAAGAGCCTCTCCTTCTTTTCCCCCTTTCTTCACCTACAAGACAAGAGAAAATAAGCACATTAGGGTTCACCATCCCAAATTTGGATCTCACATTAGCATATATAGAGGACTAACCCAAAGACCCAAAGACCCCTCCTAAAGTGTTTTAGAAACATCCATTTAAGTTTAGGAACCATTGGGGGGTATTTTGGTAATGTTTGAAAGGGTTTTCATTGGGTTTAGAATGCTCTCGGAAATCCCGTTCCAGAAGGGTCGACCCTTGGGGTCGACCCTCGGGCAGACAGAGGTCGGTCGGGGGCCAAAAAATAAATCTGCACTCAGGGGTCGTCCCCTGGGGTCGACCCTTGCTGTGGGTCGACCCCGGGGGTCGACCCCTATGGCCTGGGTTTTTATTCTTGCTTCTGTCCGAACCAGAAGCAGTAAGGGTCGACCCCTGGGGTCGACCCATGCTAGTATATGTTTCAAAAACCTATTAAACCACTAAAAATACATGGGAAAATAAATGTTTAAATGTTACCAAAGTCCCATGATGATCAACCATGATTTCTTAACTTGAAACACATGATGAAACAAGTGGTTAGATTATAATCAACATATGAGCATCAAATATGGCATTTTAAGCTTGATCATTCAAATGTACTACAATGAACACACTTTAACAAGAAATAGACTTCCATCCTCAACCAACAAAAGTGTTTGACAAATACAAGATCATGGAGAATTTAATTATGCAAATGACATTCTTGAACCTCCCATATGCTCAATACAAGAAATGATGTGACACAACCTAGGACTTAAACAAACAAGCACAATCGCAATCAAACGGACCGATGTCGGCGACCGCTCACCCGATGCTCACCAAGACCCGGGGTAACTTGGCAATGCCAAGTGGAGGTTGTGTGGGCTGGGCCCTTGCTGGTAGAGGGCCAACAAGGCCTAAGTTGATTCCCAAGGGTAATGGCAGCCCAATTCAAGGGAGCCGACGTCGTGCCGAGGGCACGGGTTCCACTCTTTTCCCACGGTGATCACTTATAGCAAAGGAGCTTAAGGATCGGGCTCTCATTAACGGCCAGCGGAGTTTATGAACTAATATTGAAAGAACAAGCACAAATTAGAGCAAAGTTTGGAGCACTTACTCCATCGGTTTGATGAAATAGGTCCCACTCGGAGACGAGGGCGAGCGGGGAGGCGGGTGGATCCCCACACGCCACGTCGGGGTAGCTTGACCTGCCCAAATGATTACAATACTACACCTCTCGCAGGAGGGGGATCTTGGGGTGGGGGTTAAGTGATATTACAACTAAAACTACCTCCACATAGGGAGGGGCCTTCAGCTGGCCAAGCGGGGAGGGGAACTTGAGAGATGAACACCGAAGATGGGAGGTCACCGGTTGTGTCGACGTTCTGTGGGTGCTGACAGATGATCGAAGAAATGGTTTCTGCGACTGATGCCGAATTTTTTTGGGGATGAAACCACCTAGAAAATCTTCGTAGGAGGCCAGGGAAGTTGTCCAATTTTTTTTGATTTCTTCTGGCGCCGACGTTGGTCTGGGTGGAGGCCCGAGCAGGGAGGCAGATTCTTGGACTGGCAGCTTCTGGCGGCCAACAGCAGGTTGCAAAGGATGCCCCATCAACTCCTGAATCAGAATCAAGCACCGCTGGTGTTTTTGGAATCGTGCATGAGTCCTCTTCGCAGAAAAACTGACGGGGAAGCCAAACGATGCCGGAGAAGACCAGGGGACTCTGAACACTGATGACAGGTCGGTGCAGGCTGTGGGAAGCTGAACCGCATACCCGAGGGAGAAAAATGATAACAATGGCCCACGGATGTCGATAGAAGTTCCACTTCTTGATTCTGAAAGTAGACAGGAAGAGGAACAACTTTGCAGAAGAACTTGTGGCCTGAATCTTCCAAGGTTCGTCGTGGCAGAGCTTCTACTATGGCTCAGGTGCTCAGCAGGGGCAGCTCTGCGCAGTTGTAGGAGAACGGATCTCCCGGTCAGCTCGGAGCTCGGAAGGGGAAGAGACCACCGCCGTTGCGAAGAAGACAGGTAGACGCTTCCGTGGATACCTCTTGGGCCTTCAGATTCTCTGGGATGTTATCGGGGTCGCCTCTGCAAACTGCTACTCTTCTACTGCCAGTGAACTGAAAACTGGAGGTTGAAGATGGTGGGGGGAAATGGGGTATATGGGAGGGGAAATGGAGGTGGATGAGTGTGGGGAGAACCCTGGCTGTGAGGGGGTCTAAGAGGGGGTGTTCCAAGGTGTGGGAGGGGATGAATAGGGTCTGGAAGGGGGTCTAACAGGTGGTGGGAGGAGGAGCTACGAATTTGGGCTTGGAGGGAGAAGGAGGAAGGTGGGGGGCACAAGTGGGTCGAGGGCATGTGAGTTTGAATTTCCTTTAATGTGGGGTGGTCAATGGTGGCCTTGGGGATGGGAAGAGGTGCCTTGGGAAGGTGGAGGGTTGCTTTGGGTAGTGGGAAGGGTGCTTGGGGAAGTGGGTGGGGTAGTTGGGGGTTGGGAGGTGGAGCTAGGATTGGTGGAAGCTCTCTTGGGACTAGGGGGTGGAGTAATGGGATGTGTGTGGAAGGGGAGTGGTCTTTAATGGGGGTAGGTGGGAGAGTGGTGGTTGGGAAGGGAGGAGAGAGAAAATTTTCGAAATTGGGTGTGGAGGAGAGAGAAAGGGGAGTGAAAAAGAGAGATTAAGAGAGGGATGGGTGGGGAATCTCTCCCCTAGGATATCTCACCTAAAAAATAGAATCTCTCCACTAGATAAGAAGTGTAAACTCTCAAAATGGTAAGTTTTTCATTCATTGATTCATTAGTTCAAATGGAGGAAATGGGGTCCTATATATAGGCAACCCACATTTCTACAAAAGATCTTGACTCTTAACACAATGACAAATAACCAAGGGAAGGGGGGTGCCCTTGGGCCAAGCCCAATGAATTGGGCCCATAAACTAATCTATCAACATAATGACACTTAACCTAGGTAAATGACTCATTAACCTAGGTACAAGACTCAAATAAAAGGAAAATTACATAATTATGACTCAAAGAAAATATGAAAGTTACATGAATTGACTTAGAAAAATGTGACGGATGTAATGGAACCATGCTGGCGGGCAACCGGGGCTTTGAAAATATATGGGGTAAGAGATGCCCCCATCATACTCCCGGGGTGCGGAGAACTCGACTCCGTCGAGTAAGAGTCCTTCCCTCCTCGGAGGGTGTAGAAGTGGTATCGCCCACAAGTCTTCCGAACGAGACCGATCCATCCACCTGCCGAGATAGCGCTCGTATACCTTGCTCCTGTTGGTAGTGACCTGTTCACCCAATATTCATTCAATGCGCTCACGCTGGGCTCTCTTGGCTGGTGGTCTCTCCTCTCGGGTTGGTGCTCTCTCAACAGGAGGAATAGGCTCAATATTCTCACTGGGTACCACCGGGGGCCCCTTATATGGCACTAGGTCGGCTACATTGAATGTGGGACTTACTCCATACTCCTCGGGAAGATCTAACTCATAGGCATTAGTGCCAAGGCGTCTCAAAACCCGGAAGGGACCAGCCCCATGATGCCTCAACTTAGAGATGGCTCTCGGGGGGAGCCTCCTCGTCCTCACCATCACAAAGTTACCCACGTGGAATTCTTGGTGCCGTCGATGAGAGTTGGCTTACCTTTTATGAGTCTCATTCTTTTTGCTTATGTGCTTGCTAAGGTTTTCATGTAATTTTGTGAATGCTGACATTCTAGGGGTGATGGGTGGACTTGGGCAACCAAAAGTAGACCAATCATGCTTTGATGCCAAGAAGACTTTGATGGAATTTGGAGGGCCGGGGCAACCATATGTGGACTTATCATGCAATGTTGTCATGTAGACTTTGGTGGGCCTAGGTGGGCCGGGGCACCCGTAGGTGAACCTATCATGCAAAGTGGTGATGAATGTAGGGGGACCCGGACATCCGTAGATGCTTTTGACATGCTTAAGACCCATGATAAATGAAGGTGGACCAATACATCTGAATATGGGCCACTCATGCTTTCTACTTGACATGTGGGTGGTATGAATGAATGGACCCCTCACGGTGTTCATGCCAAGTGGTGTGGTATGCCTAGACACATGCATGTTTTTCCTAAGGTTGACTTCCATGTGTATAGGTGTGGGACAACCTTTGAACTCCCATTGGAAAGGATCGAACGGATCTAAGAATGTGGTCATCATGGGGTGGAGCACAATCTCATTACCTAGGGATATGTGGCCCAAGGTCATAGCTCCAAGGTGTAACCCAGGTCTAGGATGGAGTGGATTGGGTCAAACATGGTGAGTTGGTGTAGGGAAAGGTGGGTGGTGGATAAAGTGTTTGGGTCACACTAGTCTCTTGACTCCCATTGGAATGGATCATATGGATCATAAAATGGGTTACCTAGGGGGAGGAACTCCATGTCCTCAAGATCCTCAAAAGGTGATAAGTCATCCTTCTCCATGATAGTTGGGCCAATGTTCTTGGCAAGTGGGTCGGCCATGAGTGGAGGGCTTGGCTTTCTACCCGAGATAAGAAGCTCTAAATCGAGGAGAAGGTTGGGCTCATCGGGTGTAGGGAGGAATACAAGGAGGTCGCTAGTGTAGCAACCAATTGTGCAAACCGAGGTGATAGACCCTATGCATAGGTGTAGGAGGCTAAGGCTCCTAGGTTGTTCGACCATAGGGGTCAACATGCTAGTCATCTCTAATTGCCATGCTATGCCCTTGAGAAGGTCCTCTAAGGTTTCCACTTGGTAGGAGTTTTGGATTATGGTGTGATAAGAGGAGATGGGCACTATGGGATGGTTTTCCTTCATGGGTGGGAAATTATAGTCCATGATCTCTCTTATTGGGCTCTCCTTTAGCCAACTAACAAGGGGTTCTCCTAAGATGAGCTTGGTCGCAACTAGAGAGGGTGATGTAAGGGGAAGACCATCGTGTGATGTTTCTTTTTCAACTTGGACTTGGGTTTCCTCCAAGGTGGGGAGTGGGTTTAGAGTGTTCTCAACTATTGAATCGAGTATGAGTTCTTCTACCAAGGAGGTGAGAGGGTCTTTTGGGGTGATGAGGGTTGGTGTGTGGTGCTCCTGGGGTAGAGGGTAAAGGAAAACTTGGATTGGTAGGGTGGGGTTTGGGAGTGGAAGTAGTGGAGGCCTAGGTTGGGGCAGGATTGGGGTTGGAAGTGGAAGGTGGGTTGGGTGACGAGATTTGGGTTGATGGGTTTTGAGGGGGGTACCTCTTTTTGGGGATGATGGAGGGATAGTGGTGGGGACCAAGGGGAGATGTGGGGTATGGGTTTGGTGAGGGATTGTGGAAGGGGGTTTTGGTTGGAGTGCGGGGACCCTTAGGGGATTTGGTGTAGAGGTGGATGCTTGGTTTATTTGGGCCTTAAGGGAGAGGACTTGGTCGCGAAGTGTAGTTATGATGGTTGAGAAGTGATTTGTTGGGAGTGGTGGGGGAGGAGACCTAAAGGTGATATCAAGTTGGTCGGATGGGGATGGAGGAGTGGTAGTGCACCTCGGGCTAGGGGTGTTAGAGTAGAAGGGGTGGGAATATTTGGGGATGTAGATTTTTCTAAGTTCTTTCTTCATATCATCCCATGAGGAAATGGGTTCTTGTTTCCTAACGTCCCTTAAGCCCACTATGTTCCTCCATTTTTGCTTGGCTTGACCCCGAAATTGCCCCATGGCAATGCGGACTCTTGCGGGTCCATAAACCATAGTTCTCTCAAAGTGTTTTTCCATGGTGACCTCCCACTTTAGGTAGGCACTATAGCATGATCCATTGAAGAGGAGATCCTCAAAAGAGATTATGTCAAATGGAGGGTTGATCGGTCCCTTATGGGGGGTCGAGTGGGATGAATGTGACCAAAGAGAGGTAGCCATGTTGATGAATGCAAATGTGCCCAAGGACTAGACTTAGTAGAGACAAGTCTAAAACTTGCTCTGATACCAATTGATGTGACACAACCTAGGACTTAAACAAACAAGCACAATCGCAATCAAACGGACCGATGTCGGCGACCACTCACCCGATGCTCACCAAGACCCGGGGTAACTAGGCAATGCCAAGTGGAGGTTGTGTGGGCTGGGCCCTTGCTGGTAGAGGGCCAGCAAGGCCTAAGTTGATTCCCAAGGGTAATGGCAGCCCAATTCAAGGGAGCCGACGTCGTGCCGAGGGCACGGGTTCCACTCTTTTCCCACGGTGATCACTTATAGCAAAGGAGCTTAAGGATCGGGCTCTCATTCACGGCCAGCGGAGTTTATGAACTAATATTGAAAGAACAAGCAAAAATTAGAGCAAAGTTTGGAGCACTTACTCGACCGGTTTGAAGAAACCGGTCCCACTCGGAGACGAGGGCGAGCGGGGAGGCGGGTGGATCCCCACACGCCGCGTCGGGGTAGCTTAACCTGCCTAAATGATTACAATACTACACCTCTCGCAGGAGGGGGATCTTGGGGTGGGGGTTAAGTGATATTACAACTAAAACTACCTCCACATAGGGACGGGCCTTTAGCCGGCCAAGCGGGGAGGGGAACTTGAGAGAGGAACACCGAAGATGGGAGGTCGCCGGTTCTCTCCACGTTCTGTGGGTGCTGATAGATGATCGAAGAAATGATTGCTACGACTGATGCCGAATTTTGTTGGGGATGAAACCACCTGGAAAATCTTCGTAGGAGGCCAGGGAAGTCGTCCAAATTTTGTTGATTTCTTCTGGTGCCGACGCTGGTCTGGGTGGAGGCCCGAGCAGGGAGGCAGATTCTTTTACTGGCAACTTCTGGCGGCCAACAGCAGGTTGCAAAGGATGCCCCGTCAACTCTCGAATCAGAATCAAGCACCGCTGGTGTTTTTGGAATCGTGGACGAGTCCTCTTCGCAGAAAAATTGACGGGGAAGCCAAACGATGCCGGAGAAGACCAAAGGACTCTGAACACTGATGATAGGTCAGTGCAGGCTGTGGGAAGCTGAACCGCGTACCCGAGGGAGAAAAATGATAACTATGGCCCAAGGACGTCGATAGAAGTTCCACTTCTTGATTCTGAAAGTAGACAAGAAGAGGAACAACTTTGCAGAAGAACTTGTGGCCTGAATCTTCCAAGGTTTGTCATGGCAGAGCTTCTACTATGGCTCAGGTGCTCAGCAGGGGCAGCTCTGCGCAGTTGTAGGAGAACGGATCTCTCGGTCAGCTCGGAGCTCGGAAGGGGACAAGACCACCGCCGTTGCGAAGAAGACAGGCAGACGCTTCCGTGGATACCTTTTGGGCCTTCAGATTCTCTGGGATGTGGTCGGGGTTGCCTCTGCAAACAGCTACTCTTCTGTTGCCAGCGAACTGAAAACTGGAGGTTGAAGATGGTGGGGGGGAAATGGGGTATATGGGAGGGGAAATGGAGGTGGATGAGTGTGGGGAGAACCTTGGATGTGAGGGGGTCTAAGAGGGGGTGTTCCAAGGTGTGGGAGGGGAAGAATAGGGTCTGGAAGGGGGTCTAACAGGTGGTGGGAGGAGGAGCTACGAATTTGGGCTTGGAGGGAGAAGGAGGAAGGTGGGGGGGGGCACAAGTGGGTGGAGGGCATGTGAGTTTGAATTTCCTTTAATGTGGGGTGGTCAATGGTGGCCTTGGGGATGGGAAGAGGTGCCTTGGGAAGGTGGAGGGCTGCTTTGGGTAGTGGGAAGGGTGCTTGGGGAAGTGGGTGGGGTAGTTAGGGGTTGGGAGGTGGAGCTAGGATTGGTGGAAGCTCTCTTGGGACTAGGGGGTGGAGTAATGGGATGTGTGGGGAAGGGGAGTGGTCTTTAATGGGGGTAGGTGGGAGAGTGGTGGTTGGGAAGGGAGGAGAGAGAAAATTTTCGAAATTGGGTGTGGTGGAGAGAGAAAGGGGAGTGAAAAAGAGAGATTAAGAGAGGGATGGGTGGGGAATCTCTCCCCTAGGGTCTCTCACCCAAAAAATGGAATCTCTCCACTAGATAAAAAATGTAAACTCTCAAAATGGCAAGTTTTTCCTTCATTGATTCATTAGTTCAAATGGAGGAAATGGGGTCCTATACATAGGCAACCCACATTTCTACAAAAGACCTTGACTCTTAACACAATGACAAATAACCAAGGGAAGGGGGGGTGCCCTTGGGCCAAGCCCAATGAATTGGGCCCATAAACTAATCTATGAACATAATGACACTTAACCTAGGTAAATGACTCATTAACCTAGTTACAAGACTCAAATAAAAAGAAAATTACATAATTATGACTCAAAGAAAATATGAAAGTTACATGAATTGACTTAAAAAAATGTGACGGATGTAATGGAACCATGCTGGCGGGCAACCGGGGCTTTGAAAATATATGGGGCGAGAGATGCCCCCATCAAGAAAAGCCTCAAATGAGGGATATTCATTTGCACATGAGTGAGCATCTTTGTTGATCATTTTAAGTCCTTCCAGAAATATGAAAAACATGATTGTTCCATTTAACAACCATACACTCATACAATCAAATAGGAAGTATTATTCCATCACATTTTAACATCAGAATGCAACCAAGTGTCGTTATAAAGCACATGCTCTCCAAACACACAATATTTTTAATTCATTGAACCATTCACAATATTTTGCTCCCACAAACTCACAATATTTGTTATCATCAAAACCGGGGTCAAAAATAGTGTAGGAACACATACCCAACAATCTCCCCCTTTTTGATGATGACAAACTATTATGGTGACAATGAACCTCTTTCTCCCCCTTTGGCATAATCAAAAATGGGAAAGACAAATGTTGGAGCATTTCGCCTGAAAAACAACCATACATGCACAAAGATTTCGAAACCTTCCCAAACTCATGCAAGCAAGCAAGCAAGCCGGCAAGCATAAATGACAAGCAGGCATGTACATTTATATATCTCTCCCTCAATGGGATAAACAGATAGCAAAGGAGCATTTGATTTGAAACAGAATGTGAAACATGAACCATAATCAAAAGAGGTAGTGCATATATATGTTTGAAGCACTGCATGAACCATGATAAGAACAAATTCAAGGTACACATACATGACAATAATACCCGAGTGAAATATGTGAAAATGAACAATGAACTTCAGAAATATATGGATATTGGCAGAATTTCTAGAGAACACTAGAGGGTTATATCCTTTCTACAATTCAATTTAGATCCTCGACTTTTGGTAGCTTTGTACAATCCCCCTTTTTTAATTAGATTTCACCGTTCGGCGTGAGTCATCTCAAGTGTCTCAATGGGGTTTCCCGGCTACTAGGATGCATCACAATTTTTATTATTGTGGATTTTAGCTTCACTTTTCAGCGCGAGTCACCTCATTTATTTCAGTGGAGATTCCCGGCTACTCAGCTCCACATTCCACTTATTGATTGGGGTTGACAACTTTTTCCTCGCGATTACTCTTCATTTACATGTAGAAATTGATTACCCTTCAAGTGTTAAAAAGAAGTTCCGAAATCCTTATTAAGCAAAGTCATATGCATCATTTTGTGCAAAGTGTGTGGGTAATTGCTATGCATGTAGAACATGAATTTACTATACCATAGCTATGACTCCCCCTAAATGTATGCACAATTGGAACTGATTCCTCCCCCTTTGTATATGGCACGATTCACAAATGATCAAAATCAAGGCACTTTATTTAACAAGGAGGTAAGGTCTTAGACATTTTTCAATGGATGGTTTTTCTAGAAATATATACATGCAAACAAGCAAGGATAGTGCAGTATGTACAATCATGGCATGCAAGTACAATCACTCATTCAAACAACAAATTCCAAGTTCCCTTCTTATTTGAGTGAATTTTTCAGGAGTTAGGGATTTTGTGAAAATATCTGCAAGTTGATTTTCTGTATTTACATGCACAAGTTGAAAATGACCCTTACTCACATGATCTCGCAAGAAGTGATGTCTAATCTCTATGTGCTTTGTGCGAGAGTGCAAAACAGGGTTTTTGGAAAGATTAATTACAGAAGTATTATCACAAAGAATGGGCGTGTCATTTAAAGAGATACCAAAATCAACAAGTTGTTGTTGGATCCAAAGCACTTGGGCTGCACAACTACCTACCGCCATGTACTCGGCTTTGGCAGTTGACAATGCCACAATATTTTGTTTCCTAGAGACCCATGAGACCATGCAACCTCCAAGAAATTGACAGTACCCACTCGTGCTCTTACGATCCACTAAACACCCAGCATAATCGGAATCCATGTAAGCTACCAAATCAAAAGTGCAGCTACGTGGAAACCAAAGACCTCGTAACATGTGTGAGTTTCTAGGATCAGATTGAAATCTTACACACATGTAAACACTAAACGTGATATTTGGCCTACTAGCAGTCAAGTACAATAAGGAACCAATCATTCCTCTAAAGAGTTTCTGATCGATAGACTTATCTTCTTCATCTTTATTCAATTTCACTGTTGTTGACATAGGCGTCTTGTGTGGCTTTGCATTTTCGAATTTGAACTTTTTGATGATCTCCTTTGTGTATTTTCTTTGATTGATGAAGATGCCATCTTTCAACTGCTTCACCTGCAAACCCAAAAAATATGTTAACTCCCCCATCAAATTCATCTCAAACTCCCCTTGCATCAATTTTACAAAATCATCATTTAATGAATCAGAAGTGGCTCCAAAGATAATGTCATCAACATATATCTGAGCAATAAGCATGTGTTTATTATTGCTCTTAATGGAAAGGGTTTGATCAATATTACCTCTCTTGAAATCATTTTCTGAAAGAAAAGTGCTTAGCCTTTCATACCACGCACGGGGAGCTTGCTTCAGACCATATAATGCTTTGTCAAGTTTGTACACATGGTCCGAGTTCTTCTCATCTTCAAATCCCGATGGCTGCTCAACATATACGTCTTCTTTCACTACACCATTCAAAAACACACTTTTAACGTCCATTTGAAAAAGTTTTATGTTCCTAGAGCATACAAAGGCCAATAATATTCTAACATCCTCAAGCCTAGCCACGGGTACAAATGATTCATCAAAATCAATCCCTAGTTCTTGACTATAGCCTTGGGCTACAAGCCGGGCTTTATTCCTAACTACCACCCCTTGATCACTAAGTTTATTTCAAAAAACCACTTAGTTCCTATCACCGGGTGGTTCTTAGGTCTAGGCATAAGAAACTACACCTCATTCCTTTGGAATTGGTGTAATTCCTCTTGCATAGCCAAGATCCAAAAATTATCATTTAATGCTTCATTTACAGATTTGGACTCAACATTGGAAAGAAATGCAAGGTTATCAGTTTCTTCAACTTCCCTGATTGAAGCCCTTGTTTTTACTCCTTGTTCCACGTCTCCTATGACATTGTCTTGTGGATGGTCCTTGTGGAACATCCATTGCTTGGGAAGCTCTTCATTTTGGGCTGGAGCTTCATCATTTTTGTTGCTCGACTCTACTTGATCCACATCTTAATTTTCCTTGTCTTTCTTTTCTTCTTCATCTTCATGCCTTACATCAAGAAAATGATTATCTTTATCAGACATTCTTAATGTGTATTCATCAATGATAACACGATGGCTTTCCTCTACCACAAGAGTACGTAGGTTATATACTCGATATGCTCTAGATGATAAGGAATAACCAAGAAATATACCTCTATCACTCTTTGCGGCAAATTTCTCCAAATATTCTTTAGAGTTATTCTGGATAAAACATGGAGAACCAAAAGGTTTAAGATATGCAATGTTAGGTTTCTTACCTTTATACAACTCATATGGAGTTTTCTTGAGTATGGGTCTTACCATGGCACGATTGATGATGTAACAAGCCGTGCTCACTACCTCGGCCCAAAAATACGTTGGTAACCTATTTTCAGAAAGCATTATCCTTGCCATCTCCACGAGCGTCCTATTCTTTCATTCCATGACTCCGTTTTGTTGTGGGGTTCGAGGTGCCGAAAAGTTGTGTGTAAACCCCTGTTTCCTGCAAAAATCATCAAAGTCATGGTTATCAAATTCTCTTCCATGATCAGTTCTAATTGCTTTAATTTGATACCCCTTATCAGTTTGTAAGTTCCTGCAAAGATCTTCAAACTCCTGCAAAGCATCATTCTTATGGGTTAAAAATAATACCCAAGTGAATCTTGAGTAGTCATCTACAATAACAAACCCATAAAGTTTCCCTCTAAGACTGTGTGTCCTAGTGAGACCAAATAAATCTAGGTGAAGAAGTTCAAGGGGTCTAGTGGTGGTGACAATGTTTTTGGATTTGAAAGACACTCTTGTCTGTTTTCCCATAGCACATGCATCACAAATTTTATTTGCATCAAAATTCAGTTTTGGTAAGCCTCTTACCAATTCTTTTCTAAACAGTTTAGAGAGAACACTAAAATTGGCATGGCCAAGTCGTCGATGTCACAACCATGCATCATCCGATTTATTTGCAACCAAATAAAGATTTTTATTTTGAGAATTTTCAAGATCAACAGAGTAGATGTTTCCATCTCTAACACCAATGAACTTTATTTCATGAGACACCTTATCTACAATGAAGTAGTGTGTGTTTTCAAAGATGACTTTGTGACCCTTGTCACAAAGTTGACTGATGCTAAGCAAACTGTGATTCAAACCATTCACAAGCAAGACATCCTCAATGGATTGATTTGAATCCTTACCTATTCATCCAATTCCCACAATTTTACCTTTATCGTTTCCGCCAAAAGTAACCAGTCCACCATCCTTTTCCTTCAGGTCTGAAAAGAGTTCCTTATTTCCCGTCATATGTCTGGAGCATCCACTGTCTAGGTATCATTTGCTCCATTTGGCTCTTAGAAAGACCTGCACAATCAAAACAACTCTCAAGTTGATTTAGGTACCCAAGCAAGCTTGGGTCCCGAAGTGTTAGTCCTACTATGAGAGAAATGCATTCTATTTCTTCTTTCAAAATATTCATCATCAGCCCTCATCAAATCACAAATATACATTGAGTGGCTGGACATTCCACAATAGAAGCATGTGACATTTGGCTTTCTAAACTGACTCCTATGCATGTAAGATTTATCAACAAAAGAGTTCATGCATGAGTCAACATGATTAAAGCCATATGAATCAAATGATTTTTGAACTTTGTTATTCACAAACGAATTTTTCTTTGTGGGTGAGCATCCCACAACAATTCTCTCATTCATAGCATTTTCATTGCTAGCCTCACCATGTTCAACAATTTTCTCTTTTCCTTTCAATTATTTTTGAGCAACATCTTTCAAACTTTTCAATTCAACATGCATGGTTTTGAAGTTGGTTTCCAACTCCTTTTTTGATTTCTCACATTCACTCAATCTCAATTTCAAATCATCCAACTCCTTAGCCAATTGATCATTCTCATTTTTTGATTTTTCAACATTTTCATATGCATGATGTTTTTCTGCCTCTAAACACTCTAGTTCATCCATATACAAGGTTAGCTTAGATTGAAACTCTTCTTTTTCTTCCTTGAATTTTTCAATTTGAATTTCATAAAAGCTACATCTATGACATGGATTAGTAGAGTTGAACAAGTCACAAAATCTCTTCTTCATTTTCTTAACATCATGTTTTGATTTCTTGTACTTCTGAAACAAATCCACATAAGCTAAATGCCATTGTTCAAGGGTAAAGTTTTCAGAATCGGAGTTTACCTCAGAGTTGTCCTCATCCGCCATAAAGCAAAGATTTTGGAATCGCTCTCCCAATCCTTTCTTGTCACCTTCGGATCTTGAGCTATCCAAGTCCTTATCACTCCATGTTGCCTTCATTGCTTTGCCTTTCTTTTGCTTGTCCTTGTTCAGCTTCTTTTGGAGCTCGGGGCATTGACCTCTCATATGCCCAGCCTTCTTACACTCATAACAAATGATTTCTTTCTTCTTGCTGGATACTCCTTTCTTGTTGAAGTTTCTCCTCATGAATTTTCTGGGAAGATTTCCATCTCTTCTAGCTCTTCTAAAATATTTTCGGACATTCCTTGTTACAAGAGCCATCAATTCTTCCTCATCGCTGTCCATAGATAAGCCTCCATCACTGTCTTGCGACGATTCTGGGTATGCCTTCAATGCAATGGATTTCTTCTTCTTGCTCTCCTCCTCAGCTGGCTTCATGATATTGATTTCATATGTCATCAATGATCCGATGAGTTGATCCACCATGAGTGTGGTGAGATCCTTCGAATCTTTGATGACGGTCACCTTGGTGTGCCATGGAGGTGTGAGGGACCACAACACCTTTCTCACCAAATCTTGATTAGAATACTCCTTTCCCAAAGCCTTCAAATTATTTGTTATCTCACTCAGCCTTGCATACATTGCCGAGATGTTTTTCTCGGGCTTCATAGCAAACAGCTCATATTCTCGCACCAATATATTTGCTTTTGTTTCCCGAACTTCTGAAGTGCCTTCATAGATGACCGTGAGCTTGTTCCACATTTCCTGCGCAGATGAACACATAGAGATTCGTGAGTACTCATTAGGATGTATTGCGCACTGAATAATATTCATAGCTCTATAATTAGCACATGATTTCTTAATATGCTCTTCCTCCCATCCATCCTCATTGGGAGGTAACACATAGGGACCTTTGTTAATGACCTTCCAACTATCATAGTCTTGTGCTCGCATGAACACAATCATCCTATTTTTCCAATAGGGATAATTAGTCCCATCAAAGAAAGGAGGTCTATGAATCGAATGTCCCTCGGGGAGCATTCCCTTGTTGGCCATACTAAGGGATCTTTTCTCTACAACCGTGAGGTTGTCCTAAAATCAAAGACCTCACTCTGATACCAGATTGTTGTCCCTAAGGTCCTCGTATGGATAAGAAGGGAGGTTGAATTGTCCCCGCCAAGCGCGATGGTAGTTTTTAAAATTAATGTAGCAGAATAAAATTAACTACCAACTCAAGAATTGAAACCACAAGATTATCAATGGAGTTCTCTCAACCTCTCCATTCTCACACGATTAGAACATGAAAAACAAACACACAAATCACAATCACACAGATGCGAGAAAGATTTTTAGGTGGTTCGGGACCACGACGAGTTCCCTACGACCACCCCTCACCAAAACGGTGAGGATCCACTCGCTTCAAATGAAGTGCACGGAGCTTCCGCTCCAAGAGACACGGAGACGACGTCTCCTACACGATCCACGAAGGATCTAACCACAAACATGAGCTATAACACCGTAGCACCACAAATGACTATCGTTCACTGACGGTTAACCCCACACACAAGGTCGGAGTTCAAGAAAAATAAAGGATGTGTTCAATACATGCTTGTGAACCAAAGGAAAAAGGCTTAAATGAATGAAAACACGATGAAGAAGTGAATCCTCAAGAGTAGAAAGCGTTTGTAGAATGTCTTCTCTAAGCCTCAAGTCGGAGAGTGGTCGGACGATGGCGATTAAAGCATCCGCTTGTTCCTCTCGTCGATCCGCTCCTTTTTCTCTTCTTCCACGATCTCCAAAAATGATTCGTTGGAGATGAAATCAAGCTTGCAAGAGCCTCTCCTTCCTTTCCCCCTTTCTTCACATACAAGACAAGAGAAAATAAGCACATTACGGTTCACCATCCCAAATTCGGATCTCACATTAGCATATATAGAGGACTAACCCAAAGACCCAAATACCCCTCCCAAAGTGTGTTAGAAACATCCATTTAAGTTTAGGAACCATTGGGGGGTATTTTGGTAATGTTTGAAAGGGTTTTCATTGGGTTTAGAACGCTCCCGAAAATCCCGTTCCGGAAGGGTCGACCCTTGGGGTCGACCCTTGGGCAGACAAAGGTCGGCCGGGGGCCAAAAAATAAATCTGCACTCAGGGGTCGACCCCTATGGCCTGGGTTTTTATTCTTCCTTATGGCCGAACCAGAAGTAGTAAGGGTCGACCCCTGGGGTCGACCCATGCCAGTATATGTTTCAAAAACCTATTAAACCACTAAAAATGCATGGGAAAATAAATGTTTAAATGTTACCAAAGTCTCATGATGATCAACCATGATTTCTTAACTTGAAACACATGATGAAACAAGCGGTTATATTATAATCAACATATGTGCATCAAATATGGCATTTTAAGCTTGATCATTCAAATGTACTACAATGAACACACTTTAACAAGAAATAGACTTCCATCCTCAACCAACAAAAGTGTTTGACAAATACAAGATCATGGAGACTTTAATTATGCAAATGACATTCTTAAACCTTTCATATGCTCAATACAAGAAAAGCCTCAAATGAGGGATATTCATTTGCACATGAGTGAGCATCTTTGTTGATCATTTTAAGTCCTTCCAGAAATATGAAAAACATGATTGTTCCATTTAACAACCATACACTCATACAATCAAATAGGAAGTATTATTCCATCACATTTTAACATCAGAATGCAACCAAGTGTCATTATAAAGCACATGCTCTCTAAACACACAATATTTTTCATTCATTGAACCATTCACAATATTTTGCTCCCACAAACTTGTTGGGTTCGGTGCTATGTATTCAGAGGGGGGGGGTGAATAAATACCCTTTAAAAATATTCGCTCAAATAGAAATTCTAATGCTCAGAACAGCGGAATAACAGCACTAAGACTAACTAAGAAAAACTAGTTCAGTCATCTGTGAACCTGTAGGCAGAGTACTCCTAAGCAGACATCTAATGAACGCATCAATTAGACAATTCAAACAACACACAATACCAGTGTCAAACAGATAGCGTGCACAGCTAATCAACTCTGTTGAACTGGAAGCAAACACATGAAGCGCCCCTATGCAAGCATCTAGCGGAAGTAATAAAATAGATGAAGAAATCAAACCACTGCACAAAGGTTTTTAGGTGGTTCGGTCCAGCAGACCTACATCCACCCCACACTCAACCCGAGTGTGGCTTCCTGCTGACTCACAGCTTGAACAGCTGGGCATCACAGCTTGCCATACAACAGCTGGGCAACACAGCTTGCCGTCCAAGGAATCCTCCTCGCCCGCTGAGCAACACAGCTTGCTGTCTAGTGGAATCCACCACTGCAAACCGCTGGGGATTACAACTTACCCGTCCAGAGGTAGCACCTCTGCAAACCGTTGGGCAATACAGCTTGGCCGTCCAGTGGAATCCTCCACTGCAAATGCTGAGCAACACAGCTTGCTCCGCTGACAAACATCTTGAAGAAATGTATAAAGGAAAACAAAAGATAGAACAAGACAGCAACGGAAAGCTGAAACAATGAAGCACAAATATAGCTCTCGAATGGACCAGATCTGGCTTGGATTTGATCCAATGCCAGAGAACCCAATCTCTCTCTCTCTCTCAGCTAGAGCTCTCTATTTCTCTCTTTCTCTTCTTTCTCTTCTTCTTCTGCTCTTCTTTCACTTTATGCTCTTCTCTTCTTTTCTCCTCTCTGTCTGGATCGTGGCTCTCTGTATGGACTTCACATCTTGCCAACTCGATCAGTCTTCATCTATTGGACGAAGGCTTCCTTTTATAAGCAGTCACAGCAGGAGCAGCACTGGGCGCGTATGGCTTCCACATTTCCCGCCCAGAACTTTTGGACCACGTGGCAGCATTCTGACTTGCTTCAGCACACGTGTCATCATCTGATTAGGCCTTCCAACCTCAGATCACGTGCTCTCCTTAAGCTTCACGAGCAGAGCACCTATCAGATAGAGTATCGGATTATGATCATCAGTTCAAGTGTAAACTCTGTACAGACTTACGAAGGCAGTGCATTGTATAGACTTCAGGTGTGAAGACATTGTGAATGCAAATGCAATGTTCAGACTTCATTGTATAGACTTGGAGAACCTGAATCAATGTGCATACTTGGAACGCCTGAAGACCAGTGTCCAGACTTGGAATCAATGAAGCCGTTGGCTATACAGACTTGACCACAGCAAAGGCAATCGGATGTACAGACTTTAGAGGATGCAGACTCTGTATAGACTCTGAGGTCCAAAGGCAATGTACAGACTTTCCACCGACCAATGTATGGACTTTGCAGGCCTAAGACGCTGAATGAGACGGTGGATGTAATGGTGCAATATCTAGACTTGAAATCCAATGCAGACGGCTGTACAGACTTGAATGAGACGCTGCATGAGACGATGCAGCTACAGTGATGTACAGACTTGTGAAAGACTTGCTGGATGCAACGTGAGACACAAGTTGAGACGATGCAATGTATATACTTCATATAAGAAGCCAACGGCTGTATAGACTTAGGTAACCTTCAACTCACTGCGATGTACAGACTCTGAAGAACAGCAGCTAATGCATGGACTTGCTAAGCCTGAGGCACTGTATAGACTTCAGCTCAAAGCCAGTGTATGGACTTGATGAGACACTCATGAGTGTATAGACTTAGAGTGAGGCATGCAGTGTATAGACTTTACGAAATGCATGCTACAGTGCCGATGTGTAGACTTGGCCAATGATCAGACTTGAATGCTAGGCCAGTGTACAGACTTGCATATCATTCAACAGCCAATGTGAAGACTTCCCGATGTATAGACTTTCAAGATGAAAGGCTGTATAGACTTGAACAAAGAAGCAGCGAATGTATGGACTTCTAATGGAAACGACGGTAAAGCGATCAGTGTATAGGCTTCAAGGGAAACGACGGTAAAATTACTGATGTATAGACTTGAAGGAAAATGTAGGTAAAACTTCCAATGTACAGACTTCAAAGATGAACAGTTGGATGTACATACTTGGGAGATCACTGATGGCTGTATAGACTTTGCTTTAATGTATAGACTTGGAAGTTCAACGAAGGATGCACAGTGCAATGTATGGACTTTGCATAAGACGCTGCATGAGACGCTGAAGTCTGTATAGACTTTGCTCAATGCATAAGACGCTAATTGAGACGGTCCACTGTACAGACTTGATGCCATCGTCAAATGCATGCTACAGTCCAATGTATGGACTTAGAAGACTGATGCATGAACCAGTAATGTATAGACTTGCATGAGACGCTTATTGAGACAGACGATGTATATACTTGCGTTACTGCAGCAATGTATTAACTTTGCCATAGACGCTAAATGAGACGGACGTTGTGCAGACTTTAGCCAATGCAATGTATAGACTTAATGTGATGCACATGGACACAGTCCAGTGTACAGACTTCATGAACAATAGAATGTGCAGACTTTGTGAACAATGCAAACAGGGAGATGCAATGTATGCTGAGACACATTTATACAATCTCTTCAAACAGAATAATGCATTCAAACCATCATTTCAGCACCATTCATGTTGCTATCATATGCAGAATGCTCAAGGATAAGGATGCATAGAAATGCACTTACTTTGTTGCAATCATCAAAACAAAACTAGCATTGCTATCATCAAATCATCAATATTAAATAGCACATGCTTGCGCCTAAGGGGCACAACATTCTCCCCCTTTTTGATGATGGCAACAAAAAGTGACAATGAGTCACACAGAATTTTCTCCCCCTTTGACATAATCAAAAAGAGAAAAATAGTAAAAACATAAGTGCAAAGTGCATTATGCATGCAAATTCCTCTAGAGCAGTAAACTCCCCCTGAAGATATGACTCCCCCTGAACTGGTTCTCCCCCTTAATAATTGCTCTCCCTTTGAGAAGGAATATGAACAGATAAGTAAAGGTAGAGAAGGCAGGAGGGTCAATAGACAACAGCTGAATCATTGGTTCAGAAAATAAGCCTGATTGTAAACAACAGTTAAAGTATAAGAATCAGCAACATATAATTTTGACAAAAATTTCAGGTTTAACAGTGATAAATCTAGAGTAAAACACCCGACCCTTGAAAAAGAGTTTATAGACTTCATTTATAGCAATGAATCTAGGGCACATGGTATTAATAGATAAGTCAGAAATAATACCCTTTTGTGTTTAAACATGGAAGTTCAAGAAAGGTAACTTGAATATGTACTGAGAAAAACAATTTTCACTCATTGACTTTTGATTTTCGAAGGGTTACAATAGTTTGATTTTCAGTTTTTAATTTTCAGAACCTGAACTAAGTGAATAGACCTGTGGCATTTATGCTGTTGACATTAGGTGTACACCTTGATAAGAGACAGGTACCCCCAGTTACTAGGCATAAACTACAAGATCTACTTCAGGTCAAGGCCTACAAGGAACAATCTTCACCTTTGACATTAAGGGTACACCTTGATCAGAGGCCAGTACCTCCAGTTACTTGGTGAGGACTCCCCCTATAGATTTGACCCTATGAACAGAGATATTCTGAAGCACCTCATGACATGTGAGTTCTCCTGCTTCTTTGGAGGAGTTCACAGTTTCTCAGTGCACTCAGGCATTGCTCTGTCACTATGTTCAGCTCTTTTACATTTATGATCTTATTTACTGCTGCCCCTAATTCTTTTAGAGTGATTGTTTAAAAAATCATTACATACTTTTATTCACCTGTTCTAAACATTTCCAGTCCAACACATTTAGGTTTTTACAAGTGGTTTAATGAATTAAGAGAATATGTAATGCAGACTAATCCTGATCTGTGGATAGTCATTGCTCACAGTCCTTATGAAGTTCCAAAGGATGAATCCCTATGGAAAACTTCAGACAGACGAAAATTCTCTGCAAATCAAAGTGCCCTGAATCTAATCAAAAGGGTGATAAACACTGACAAGTTTCCTTGTGTAGTTGATTGCTGCAGTGCCTCCGAAGTGATCGAGATAATAGCAAGCAGCAGAAGCCAGGGTAAAGTGAAATGTCTCATGGCAACAGAAGAAGACGAAGACTAATGGTCAAAAACTCACAATATTTGTTATCATCAAAACCGGGGTCAAAAATAGTGTAGAAACACATACCCAATAGGTTTTGATATCATGATATTGATATGTGTTGGCTAATGGTCATGTGCTTGCTAATGTCTTGAATGACAATGCCATACGTACGTTTGAACACCGATGCCATGTGTGCTTGAAGAGCTACCACGTTTGAAGAATAGAATTGCCAGGTCAACCTCAAATACAGCCCAACTCCAGTTAAGCAGCATCAAGCTACGCAACAACACACTAATTAACTAGTAGCAGCAGCTCCAAGCAGTAACAAGCATCAGCACGACAGTATCTCAGCAGCCCTAGAAGAAATTCTAAAGAAGAAGCCTCCAACCGCTGAAGAATCTTGGCTGAAAAATCACCTCATGCTAGATTTGTACTCGCTGAAGAATAAGGGTGACAAATATTCCTTACAGGTGATAAATGCCACCTTAAGGGTGACAAATAGCTCCTTAGTGGTGACAAATAACTTTTAGGCTTGCTATGAAGACCTTAGTGGTGACAAATAGCTTGGAGGCTTGCTATGAAGAAGACCTTGTGAAGGAGAGTCAACGTAGACACTGTAGCGAGTCGACTCAAGTCAAGCCAGTAGGTCAAAGTCAACCATCTGAAGTCAAGCCCTTCAAATCTATTTAAGCCAACTAGTCACGGTCAACTTTCTTCAGTTAGTCAAGCTCAGCATTTTTATCAGTCAAGGTCAACTAAGAGAAGAAGCTCCAACGTGACTAAGGGCCACCGCTTGTGACCAACATGAACAAGGGTGTGAAATACAGCTTATGGGTGACAAATAGGCATTATTGGTGACAAAAAGGCATTATGGGTGAAAAATAGGTTGTTAACGCTGTATAACAGCTAAGGCAACTGAAAACATGAAGACACAAGGAAGCGATGTGGACTTCTGCCATAGTTAAGTCGACTTGGCACTGTTCATTAACAACTAGTGAAGACAAGGGTGAGAAATGATCTGTTAAGGCCGACAAATAGCTGGATAAAGGTAACAAATGGCTATTCAGCAGTGAATGTAGACTCTAGTCCGATGGCCTTCAACGGTGAATGAGTTGAACTGCAGTGGCCGTGTACTTAGAAGGAGAAGCTGCACTCAAGTTAAACAGAATGCATACAACTTCATGGGACCGTTCCAGCACCCAGAGAAGAAGAATAGAGATGAAGGAGAAGTTATAGACCAGAGGCTACGAGGAAGACAAAAGAAGAAGAAGAAGCTGAGAAGTCTACGAAAAACCAACTAGAGCTGAAGAAGCCGAGGAGAAGAAGGAGCTCTGATGAAGAAAGAGTTGTGAAGAATCACCCAGGAAGAAGGAGCTGCAACGGAGCTGAAGCTATGAAGAATCGCCCAAATAGCTGAAAGAAAATGAAGGTAATAAATAGCTTACGATGACGGCCAAGGCAAAAGAGAAAACAACAATGGCGATGGCCTTTATGGCTAAGTACTCGAGAGGGCTGCCAACTAAGCTGTTAAGGGTGAATAATGGCTGGGCAACGGTGACAAATGGGTAGCAACGTGAAAGCTCAAGGCAGTCATGTGAATTTGATCTGCCAATCATTGGCACGTGATCCCAGGATGATTGGCACGTTCCCAGATGCTTCCAGAGAAAGAATATTCCACTCTACCAACTGATCCAATGGTTTATTTTTGTTATGGATCAGAATTCTTCTGAAATCACTTTTCTGCTCTACGTATATATGCGTCCTTTCTTCAGCAACAAGAAAAGCATCGAAGGAGCAAATAGAGAGAAGATGAGCAGAGCAAGAAGAGAAGAAGGATACGGAGAAGAAAAGAGTAAGGATACCAAGGGCTGAAAGAGTGAGCTGAGAGAAGGAGAAGAACTGTGGCTGTAAGAAGAAAAAGAGAGAGAGATATGCGAGCTCCTAAGGGTGGCGAGAAAAGAAGAAAAAGAGTGAGAAGAAGAAGAAGAAAAGGAGAGAGTGCTGCGAAGAAGAAAAGGAGAGTCATCCATGAAAGAAGAAGAAGAAGAGAGAGTTGCCAGTTCAGAGAGAGAGAGAGAGAGAGTAAGAGAAGCAGAGTACCAGAATTATATTCAAAGTGCTTCCAGTGGAAGTTACAAATCTTCGTGTTTCTGTTTTGATTCATTGTGCTGTTCTGTTCAGCATTTTATCTTTTATCTTTGTTATTTTCCTTTTTTGTTTTAACTAGTGTCTTTGCCTTGTGGTGCTCTGTGCATGAAAGGTGTTTGTACACAACTTACCCTGTGTGTGGTTTGCTTTGAGAAACCAGAGTGTGGTGGTGTTCCTCCGGGTTCCCTCTGAGTCTATCAGAGGAAGGGAGATCTATTCTTCTGTGTTCCTTATGTGCTTCAGAGGAAGAGAGGATTGGTCCTCTGGTTTTGAGCAACTAGGTGTTGCTCACGTTTCCTTCTGAGTCTATCAGAAGAAGGGAGGAGAGTGTTCCTCTGGGTCAAGTTGTTTGACATCGTTTGTTGCAGACTGAGTCTGCGTTCTTGCTTGTTGTAAGGGAAGCCTTACTCAAGTTGAGTGAGGGGTGGACGTAGCTCTCTAGGTAGCAGACCAAACTACCTAAAAAATCCAATGTGCTGTGGTTTGCATTTGTGTGATTGGTCCTTCTCATCTACCTCCCTTCCCAGGTCTGCTTATGAACTGATTTTCCTTTATATGATAAGTGTTCGATCTGGTTCCTACTAGAATTGGGGCTTCTGAATTCTCCAAGTCCTTTGGTTACCGTTAACATAGTGTTTCTCAGATCTCATCTGAGCTCGAGTTTTAACAGCTAAGTGTTAATTGAGTTAGGTTTAAAAAAATTGAGCTTAAATTTTTTACAAGATCTATTCACCCCCCCTCTAGATCCTGTTGCGCACACACTCTCTTATCAACACTTCCAGCTTTGTCAATAGAGCACACAATAGTTCCTCTGCATAGCATAGCATACGACCACGCTCGCTCCTAAGCCTCCTGATCCCAACTGCAACAGCAATAGCTTCTGCCACCGCGTAGGGGTCCTATATATAAGGGTGAACTCCGACGAGTCCTAAAGGAATCTTATTTCTATTAAAACAGCTGCCTGCCAAGTTCGATCTTCAACTTCCTTAATTGAAGCCACTTTCTATCTTCGATCGACTCAAACCTAAAAGTCCTAACACAATGAGAATCCTTCGGTCGACCTAACCCATTCGAACAAGTCCACGATAGGGGTTTTAAATGGGAATTAATTATTGGAGCCCATTAACGAGTTTTAGCCTATTAATTAATTAAGCTAAATTTGATAGTTTAATAGTTAAGGCCTATTATTATTCTCATTATGGGTTATATTTTATCGGGTTACTACACCCTCTCCCACTAAAAAGAATTTGGTCTTCAAATTCACACAAGTCCTAAGAGAGGGTTAAGTATGAACCAGAAAACAATTGTAGATATTTATTCTTAATAGCCTCCTTTACCTCCTAAGTAGCTTCTTCTTGGCCTTGCCTACTCCACTGAAGTTTTACCATAGGTATAGCCTTGTTCCTTAGTTGATGCATCTTGTGGTCCAAGATTTTCGTAGGCCTCTCCTCGTAAGACAAGTCTTTTTGCAGCTCCAGATTATCGTGCTGAATTACATGCAAAGGATCATAGAGATACTTCTTAACATAAATACATGGAACACATCGTGCACTCCTGCCAATTACATTGGTAAAGCAATCTTGTAAGCCCCTTCTCCTACTCACTCCAGAATCTCGAAAGGACCAATCTATCTTGGACTAAGTTTTCTCTTAATATCGAACCGCTTAACTCCTTTGGTTGGTGATACCTTGAGGAGCACATGATCTCCCACTTGAAATTCCAACTCTCTCCTTCGGTTATCAACATAACTCTCTGCCTTGACTAAGCGATTTTCAATCTTTCCCTGATCAACTGAATATTCCGAGTAGTATCTTGCACCATATCTGGTCCTAGCAAACTTCTATCTCTAGTCTCGCTCTAGCATAGAGGAGATCTAAAATTCCTACCATAAAGTGCCTCGAAAGGTGCCATGATGGGGGCATCACTTACCCCTCCACATTTTTGCGAAGCTCTGATGGATCGACAGTTTGCGCCATTGTTGTTGACACCCATTTTTTGCCGAGAAGTTGAGTCGTTTCTCTTGCTCCCATTTGTTGATGCCTCAAGTTGTCCCTCACTCGCTGGGCATTTTCTGGTAAGTCATAGGCCAGTTTTATGGGTAGCCTCCCTCCTTGGTTGGGACCGTATCGATTCAGGGCTTAATGTGCCTTGGTTTTTGGTTAATTGAACATGTTTATAAAAATCAAGTGTCCAGGAACATGTACGGGTCATCCCTGACCGTTCAACCCTTGAGCGGTTATTTATGAGCCGTTCATACATTAAAAAGATTTCTGATGATTTTCTAAATTTCCACCGATAAAGGCTTATGCGGTTTACTCCTAGCCGTTCAATATGATGAACGGTCTGTAGTGCACCGTTCTTCTTCCAGAGTCCTAAAGCCTAAACATCTCTCAGATAATTATCCATTTTTTTCATTTATCACCGACAAGAGTTAAACGGTTGGACCTTGGCCGCTCGTTCCATTGGACGGTCCCATCATAGCCGTTCAACTATGAGAGTCCAACGGTGACCATTTCGGTTGGTTAATGGATAATTAAGGGGATGATTATCCTTTTTTTTGGAATTATCACCGCCAGAGTTGGACGGTTCTTGACAGGCCGCCCATCTAGTTGAGCGGTCTATCGTAAGACCGTTCATCCGTTCGAATGCTGAATTTCATCAGATTTTATCCCTTTTTTCCGTGGTTTTATCCTTGACTTCTTCCATCATTTCCTCTGTGGATAATCAACCATTTTTAGTGCTGTTTCGACTAGATGAGAGATAATCTTATTATCTATGATTTTTTTTTATTATCTCGACCTGAAAATACTTCTAAACCCTAATTTCGAGCTAGGCTTTCTAGGCTCTATAAATAGACCCTAAAGGCCGGGTTGGAAAAGGAGGGAGATTTTGGTTGACGGCGAAGCCCTGCCGTATTCTTGAGTGATCTAGCACCAAGGAGGGAGGCTTTCTACGTCCATATAAGCCTCCAGTTCAGGGAGTAGTCAAGTTTTGAGTCTTTATGTTTGATTGGTTTTGTCCTCTTTGTCATTGCATGCACTATTCCTATCATTCTCTCCCCATGTTTTTCTTCATCCTCATTACCATGCACACATCCACCTACGTTTTTGACACCCTAGGGGTTTAAAATCCCCCAGGTATCCTCCTTTCCACTTAGTCACGTTCACTTCTTATTATTTTGACATTTACTACACCTCTCAGTTCTAATCTAGGTTGTTTCTTTGTGTTTTCACGTTATTTTTGCAGGTCAGCAATCCCTAGCACGAGGCCCATCCCCTCTGGGCGGCTGGAGAGGGTGGAGGTTGGACCCCTTTGTGACTTCTGGCTCGGAGGTCTTGCGCGGTGCTCTACGGTCCGTTCGAGAGGACGTGCGGTGCCGATTTTACCGTCCATCATCTTTCTGCGGTCGTGACTAAGCCGTTCAACAGCCAGGAGTCCTTAATCCCGCACCTCCTGCAGCGCCCTTAGGCGGTCTATCGTAAGACCGTGCAAGCTATAGGCGGTTCTACCTGGACTGCTCATCTTCCCAGCGCTGCAGCTAGGCGAGTGTCTCTCCCTCTTTCCAAGGCACGGCGTGTTCATCACATTCGGTGCTTTGGTGGTGATCACAGGTTTTTGTTCCCTCCCTTTCCTTCTATCTTCATATGTTTCTCATGTCGGATATGGTAGAATAGACATCGGGAAGACATTTGGAAGGAACGTACGGGAGGGAGAAAATATATCTACACCCTTCTTTTGTGGCGATCACGGTGGGACTCCTTGTGCCCATCGTGCTTGTGATTTGCTGACCCCTCTTTCGTTGTGTTAGTCCCCTTTTGGAGTGATTGCAGGTTAAGTTGCATTTTCTACCTTCTGGAACGTGAGCGGTTCTCACAGAGCCGTTCAACCTTTGGGCGACTAATCATCCACCGTCCTTCCCTGCGAACAGCGCCAGTTCTCCTGCGAGCGTCCTATCATGGACGGCCTCCCATGGACCGTCCGAACCGCCGAACAGCCTATTCCTGGCCGTCCATCTTTCTGGCACAGGTATGCTTCTGGGTGTTCTGGTTGTAGGTGCACGGTTTCTGGAGATCCATTCTAGAGTTTACGCGGCTGTCCATAAACCATTCTTCCTAGTACGCTTCTCATCTCTGCCGTCCGTCATTTCTAGCACTCTGTGATTCCTTTGTAGTTTTTCTATCGTTCTGTTGCTCCCTGGATTATACGGTCCTGTACAGACCGTCTATCCCTTTGAGCGGTCGCATATAGACCATCCTTGTGGTGCTACAGTGCACCATTATTTCATTTTTGGATTGTCATATTCCATGATATTTATGATCTTTGGTGCCAGTTATTGATCTCCCCCTGGTTATATGTTATTGCTATCTACTTACTTTCATCCTTACATGTTTATTTTGGTCATTGGTTGTTAGTTTCTAGGCTAGATCTTGCATGCACTCCGGTGCACATAGGACTCATGCATTTCATTCACATCTAGTTGCATTCCTACCGAGGTAGGGTTTCCTCTCGTCTCCATACTCCTTGGAGCCGACTAGGGGACCTTGCTGAGGACCTCCGTAAGCCCCTGTGAGCCGTGGATTCCCACACGGATGCCAGACAGGTTGTACCATACCACCCCCCGGTCTGGAGTCTGCATTCGTGCAAAAGAGAGTCCTTTAGAGTCTGCCAGTTCTCCATTCTCACCCTATTTAGGTACCTTGTGGTTGAATGAACTCATATTTTAATTAATCCACTAAGGTCCTAGGAGAACTTATAAAAATCTTCGCGCATCATTTGGAATTTGTTTGGATAATTGGTTGATTCTTTTCTCATCTCTCTTCTCAATTGTATGTTACATAGTGTCGTCATTTGCATCCTTTTGTCAGATTAGGCTTAATTGGTCTAGTTCATCTTTGTGTGTCTCCATTTAGCTGCATTTGTCTCAAGATCATTCCCATCCCTATGTTCATTTGAAGTTTACTATATAAAGTCTCCATTTTCCCCATGGAGCACTTCTCCCCTGTACCTTATTCCTATACTTCTCCATCTTCTTTCCCCCGTGTAGATTCCTCTTCCCATGCGGGCCCATCGACTTATTCGTCCATTGGACCCTATTCTTTAAACGGGCCTTCTTACCCCGCCCGTTCTGCTATTAACCCAATCAATCCTCATTCTTACATACATGATTCCTCCAGGCCCACGCATTCCTCCATTCCTGGAATGGGCTTTCCTTCTTCTCAGGTTGGGTCCCCTTATCCGGCCCATCATCATTACCCTGGTCTAAATTCGTCATCTCTTGCTCAGGCTGGCCCATATCCTTCTCGGACTCTTCCTACCGAGGAGATGTTCACTCAGGCCCAACGCCAGCTTGATGAATTATAACGCCGAATCAATCCTCAGACTTCTTTGGATATCCCATTTGCCTTTCAAGGTCTTCAACTCTCACCGCGCTCACAAATTCCCGCATATCATCGCTACGGTGGAGTCGGTGACCCCTATGTCCATTTGAAGGATTTCCTCTATGAGTCGGCCCAGTTCCAGCATGATCCACGCTTGATGGCCTATTTGTTTGGCCTATCTTTAGAGGGCTCGGCCAAGGATTGGTTCTTCACATTGTCACAAGAGCAGATGATGAATTTTCAAACCGTCCAAGCAAGGTTTATTCAGCAGTACCGAGACCAGGTTGGGCCCATATATTCTATGGTTGATCTGGCCCAAGAGAAGATGAAGCCCGATGAGTAATTCTCCATGTTTGTCGACCGCTGGCATCGCCTAGCCGCGCAAGTCCCGGGGCATATTCCGGAGGGTGAACAGATCAAGATGGTTGTTTCTAATGCAACGCCCGAGCTCAGGTGCATTTTAGCCCTGAATGATATTACATTCTGGCAATGGCTTTACAATCGAGCCTGCTTCGTTAGCCAATAACTCCTAGTTTCCTTTGGTCATGAGCCTCCTCCACCGTCACCTTCTACATACCCCTTCTCTTCCCCCTCCACCGCAAGTCAGCCCTCCACTACATATCCCTCCATGAGTCGACCTTCCCCCACACACCCCTATACCTCCATATACTCCCCCACCTATCATCCCTCCATGAGTCGGCCCTCCACTATTTCATCTCACCACACCTCTCCACTTCCGGTCAAGGAAACACAACACCCGGAGCAGGTAGATGCCGTCCATTACATTCCCACTCCCTTCACGCCTCCACATCATTATAACCCTCCGCCTTTGCCTACGCAGTACCCCTTGTCTACGCAACCCCTGCTACCATCTCCATTACCTTTTCACACCCCTCGGCATCCACCTTGCCCGAAGCGGGTGTCTCACTCTTCGTTGCCGGAATCTCTTACAGACGTTTTCAGGGCTTTGGCGGCCAACCATGCGTTGCAGCTCCCTCCGGTTATGCCTTGCCGACCCGCGGTCGGGAATTTGCTCCAGTTCTGTGAATTCCATCGTCAACAGGGGCATGTGGCCGAGAATTGCCCTGAGTTCCGGGAACTTGTTTACAGTTTGGAAGATAAGAAGATGATTGATTGGGCTATCATGCGCCAAGTTATTTCAGATCTCAGTAGCAAGCAGCATCAGTAGTAAGCCGTGCCGCTTAGGGAACCGTCTCCACTTCAAGACCAGGGGCACCCTGGTGTTTCTCTAGTTGATAAGGTACCTGCTCCGTTACCCACTTCTTCCTCTATCCCATCTCCTCCACCACCTTTACCTACTTCAGCCTCCGCTCGGGCAACTTCCCCTTCAACCGCCGTTTCCGCCACCACACCTATTCCCAACGCCTCTCGACGTGTTGTAAAGATACGCCGAAGAGCACCACCTCCCGCCACTTCCTCCATTACACCCCTACCTTCTTCTCCTCCTTCTTCCCCTTCACCATCTCCATCAACCATATCACCCCCTTTGCCACCACCTTCTCCACCCCCACCTTCGCCGCCTCCATTGGCCACATCTCCATCATCACCTTCTCCATTATCCCCATTACCATCACCACTGTCTTCATCACTAACCCTTGTAATAATCCCTGTTCTGTCACCTTCACCGATGCCACTTCTTTCGCCATCATCCTCTGAGTCCGAGCGGGCCGATCCTAAACGCATACCTCCACTTTTGTCTTTACCTCCACCCATGCCCATCATCATCAGTATTTCCCCATCGCTTGCACCATCGCCACCCGTGCCCTTCAAACCTCTTCCTTCTAACCTCCCTCTGCCACTTCCCACTTCGCGAAGAAGGTACACGCTACCTTTGGTGCCCCTTGGGTCTAGTCCCCAGGGAGATAAAGAGCCGAGCCAGGCTTTGATTATGCATTACAAGCTTCAAGATTTCATTTGCCGCATGCCGGTCCAAGTCCTGGTTCCTGGCCATTTTAGGGGTAATGAGCCTGCATTTACTATGAGAACGGTTGCAAAGAAGAGTTCCCTTGTGTTGGTGCCAGTTTCTTCAAAGGCGAGGCTGGTAGCAATCTCTTTGCTTGTCGGGAAGTTCATCATTAATGCTGTTATTACCTCACGCTCGATTGCTGTTCAGTTCACTGGCCGAGAGGGGTTCTCTACTCAGAGTATGCTAACACATGCGGCCGCCCGAAGCCTGATGGATTCCCTATTCAATGGGCAATTGGCCGCATCTTTTGCTCTTTCCAAGGACATTCTGCACTTGCTGTGCAACTTCCCTCAATTTATTACCATGCCGACCACGTCAACGCCGCGCATCACCCTCCCTCAGTTCTGTCCTGCGCTTTTAGCAAGGGAGTTATGCTTCATGCCCGATTGCCGAGTGGAGTTGCTGAATCTTATGTTTCTAGTGCCGAATAACAAAACTCCACTGTTTCCTGATGCTCATCCCAAGGGGTTAACTATTCTGGAATGTCCTTCTGAGGTCAGTACCGCGCAGCTTGGGGCAACCGCCCCGATGAAATTGCATGTTCACAGTCGGGCCAGGCCGTCTGTCAGATGGGCCCGCTATTTGAGAAAACATTGTAGATTAAGAAGCCCAAAGGCCTGAGTCCGTGTCAGACGGAGTCATTTCAAGGAGATTTCTACCAAGAAGAGGCGGTGACACAAGTTCAAGGGCCGTCGATTGTGCACTCAGGGGTCCACTTCTTCCTCTTCTTCTTCCTTTCAATCATCTTTTCATCTGCTCAGCTCCCACCCTTGGGTGGTGTACCTCCCTTCCTCTAATCCAGTTTCCATAATTTTCTCTTCTCTTTTCGGGTCCGCAAACCCCCATCCTTCTTTCTCCCCTCCTCCGGAACCTTCGGATTCTCCATTTTCTCATGATTTTAGGCCCCGACTGATGTCATCCCTCCATCCCGATCTCGGGACATCATCTGATTCTTCCCAGAGACTTCCAGGTGTCTCCTCTGATTATTCCCCGGGACTTCCGGGTGCTACTTCTGATTCTTCCCCGACATTGTCGGGTGTCTATCATTTCTCTTCCCTAACCTTGTCGGGGTGTTTATGCTTCTTCTTCCCCGCCTCTGGCGTGTGATCGCTACTCTCCTTCTCCGACCACGTCGGATGATTATTCTCCTCCTCTTTCTACTTACTCATCTCCACCCTTTCGGGGTTCTCACCCTTTTTCTTGCTATTTTCGAGGCTTTAGCCCGCCTTGATCTTAGTTAATCACTGGTTATTCTGTACTTGGTTCCTTGTTATCAGGGCCTCGGTGCCTTAACGAGGGAGTTCTAGCCCTCGTCTCTCTTCTTTTTTTATCCCTCCTTCGTCCAGTATGATGTCTGCCACTCCTCTATGTCGAGGAATCCAATCCTTTGCTCTCCTTTCATCCTTTATCCTGACAAGGAAGGAAAACAAAGTTCACACTCCTCAAAGCTCGATGATCGAGATCGCTTCAAGATGCTGGTTTCCACGCCATGGATTTACAAAGGTATCTTTATTTTGGGCAAGAAACGTGCTTTCATTTCCATTATTTATATTATTTCTGCACATGATTTCTTAACATGATTGAGTGGCATTAGGAGTCTTTATTTAATTAGATCTTAACTTTGTGTCAAATAAAAAAGTTAGCTTCTGCAGCATCCTTAGGCTGGTGATAGCTCCGCACTGGGAGCCTGGTTCTTTCCCTGATTGTTGAGGGTGACCTTTGAGTATGGATTTTTCACACACTACACGGCGAGCCATAGTCGATTCCTCTTAGGCACACCGTTGCTGCTTTGGCCATACTTTGGGTATGCACAAAGGTCTTTTCTCTTCTCTGCTCGGCCAAGTGTAGGGGCAAAAGATGGATGGATGAGATGACCAACCTAGGCGCTCCCTAATACGAGAGAGGTCTCAAATAGGGGCAGTCTTGACCCTCAAAAATGAGCGTTCATGCAATATCTGGCCAATAAGGGCTACCAAAATGAGAAAATAATTCAATGCAAAATTATGAATCAAAGGCATGGCAAGAGTGACAGTACAGTTCCCCGTGGGACGTCATGAGCCCGGTCGCATGCGTGCCAGATAAATATGGGTCTAAAAATCAAAGACAGAAAACCCCGGCGCAACAGACTGTCGCTTTGAGGGGTAGTGCCCTAGAAGGAATTCAAACCTTGATATCTCCCATCTTGCACAAAGCTTGTCTCCAATTTTCTTCTTCTGCTTCTCCCTCTTAGGCTGGGTTGTATCCCGGGTATGGCCTTAATAGGGGCATCGTTCTTCAGAAGCTGTTGGTTGTGGTAAGCCACCCTCACATGCACGTCCTGCTCAAGGGAAGTCTTTAATGAGAAGGGAGAGATGGCGATCCCTGGCCAGTAGTTCGTGTCTGTCTTTGGGTGCCGCGGATTGCTATTTCAAAAATCTAAAAAATGAGATATTGTCAAATATCTAAAAAAATGAGATATTGTCAAAAATCCAAAGAAATGAGATATTGTCAAAAATCCAGAAAAATAAGATATTGTCAAAAAAATAATAATCCAAAAATGAAATATTGTTCAAAATTTCAATCATTTTCAAAATCTGAAAAATCAAGAAATTTGAAAAGTCTAAAAATATTTATCTTTTACATTGTATTTTGAGAACAGATACGTAATATGTTTGCTAAGTGTGCAGGTTGCAGGTACTCAAGCTTTCCTTGCTCCATATTTTTTTCTATCTATCTCCTGCTCACATCTTTGATATGTTCCCTTCTTCAATCCACACTCTTGATCTATTCTGAAGCTTGTGTCCTTCTCAAATTTATCTTATTATATCTTTATGAGAGGGTTTTGCCTCACGATTATGAACCTGGCGGTTCTACTTCATTCTGATCTAGGGTTTTGATTGAAGAGCGTGTTTTTTTATGTCTCTTTTGTCCCACCGTATCTTTGTCTCGTGTCCATGTCCCACCGTGTTGTCCCACACGTGTTGTTTTGTTCCTCACCACATGTTATTAGTTGTCTTGCACATGTCGATGGTCGTCTTTCCATGTTCCATGTGTTATCTCAACCATGTGATTCATCATGTTCTTATCCCAACCATGTGTTGTCCCGCCGATTGTTGTCTTGTCACTCCGTGTTCATGCATATGTATTGTCTGTTTATGCCGTTGCCTATATACTTGTTCGTCTTGTTGTGTTATTTCCATTCATCATGTTATGTCACGTTGTTTGTCGTTCAGTTAATCATTGTGTTATCTCTGCTATGTCTATCTCGTCTATCTTATCTATGAAAATCCATAAAAATCAGAAAAAAGAAAACTCTCACTTGCCGTTTCGCCTGCACAGGTAAGTCAGGTATGGCCTTCTATCCTTGTCGCCCTTATCGCATTATTATATGGTACTATAATATATTATCTCGAGAATCAGTAGTTATCTACGTGTTCCAGGATCTGATGTTCCCCTTTAACAAAAATTATGATGATCCAGGTTCACGTGTGTAATCTTCGGAAAGGCCGTTAGGTTGGGATATAATGGGGAGGATGGTTCCATCCTGCACGCCGTGGTTGCGGATAGTGTCTTGACTCTGATTTTCCCAGCTTAGCAATATTATTCTCGAGTATTTTATATTTTAATCTTTCTTTGCATTTATTTTAACAATTTCTTTTATTTTAGCCCAGCATGCATCATACGCATCTTTTTGAGCTTTCATGACCCATGGTTTGCTTGAAGAATGTCCCGTCAGTGATGGTTAACTGTGCGTTCAGTGTTTGAGTAAGAGGAACTAATTCCACTATGAGTTGGAAGGTTCTCTTTGATCGATTTGCTTGGTTTGGTTGATTAAGAGGTCCCCGTCTGGAGCTTTAGCCTGTTTCCTTTACTTTTGCTGCCTGCTTTTGGCCTCCTCATTGGACCGCGAGATTGTGTCCCCCATGAAGTTGATCTTGTCGATTTATTTCATTTAGTTTAGTTCCTCCAGACTGGCGTCACTTTTGGTTTTATCATTCCTTGCGCTTGGTTCAGAGTTTTTCGGAAGATTCCTGTCGCTTGTTGGTAAAAATGGGTGTCGTTTTACCTTAACGCCCGCTTTTTCGGTCCACTCCGCTGCATTTTCGCTTCATCTCCATGTTCCATGTCACTTTCGCTTCACCTCCGCTCGCTCCCCTGTAAAGAGGATGTTAAGGAGGGGCATCTGTTGACACCCATTTTTTACCGATAAGTTGAGTCATATCTCTTGCTCCCATTTGTTGATGCCTCGAGTTGTCCCTCACTCGCTGGGCATTTTTTGGTAAGTCATAGGCCAATTTTGTGGGTAGCCTCCCTCCTTGGTTGGGACCGTATCGATTAAGGGCTTAATGGGCCTTGGTTTTTGGTTAATTGAACATGTTTATAAAAATCAAGTGTCCAGGAACATGTACGGGTCATCCCTGGCCGTTCAACCCCTGAGCGGTTATTTATGAGCCGTTCATACATTAAAAAGATTTCTGATGATTTTCTGAATTTCCACCGACAAAGGCTTATGCGTTTTACTCGTAGCCGTTCAATATGATGAACGGTCTGCAGTGCACCGTTCTTCTTCCAGAGTCCTAAAGCCTAAACATCTCTCAGATAATTATCCATTTTTTCATTTATCACCGACAAGAGTTAAACGGTTGGACCTTGGCCGCTCATTCCGTTGGACGGTCCCATCATAGCCGTTCAACTATGAGAGTCCAACGGCGACCATTTTGGTTGGTTAATGGATAATTAAGGGGATGATTATCCTTTTTTTGGAATTATCACCGCCAGAGTTGGACGGTTCTTGACAGGGCGCCCATCCAGTTGAGCGGTCTATCGTAAGACCGTTCATCCGTTCGAATGCTGAATTTCATCAGATTTTATCCCTTTTTTCATGATTTTATCCTTGACTTCTTCCATCATTTTCTCCGCGGATAATCAACCATTTTTAGTGCCATTTCAACTGGATGAGAGATAATCTTATTATCTACGATTTTTCTTTGATTATCTCGACCTGAAAATGCTTCTAAACCCTAATTTCGAGCTAGGCTTTCTAGGCTCTATAAATAGACCCTAAAGGCCGGGTTGGAAAAGGGGGAAGATTTTGGTCGACGGTGAAGCCCTGCCGCATTCTTGAGCAACCTAGCACCAAGGAGGGAGGCTTTCTACGTCCATATAAGCCTCCGGTTCAGGGAGTAGTCAAGTTTTGAGTCTTTATGTTTGATTGGTTTTGTCCTCTTTGTCATTATGTGACTTGTGACACCACACTCTACATTTTCCACATCTACACCCTTTTTTGGCGATCACGGTGGGACCTCTAGTGCCCATCACTTGTCTCATGCTTTGCTGCGATTTTGGTGTGTATGTCCATATTTAGATAGCATTTCATGCACATATTGTTCACTTTATTTGCACCCATATTGTTATGTTCACATATGTTCATTATATCTTGATATGTTAGATTTAGGCTAGAAATTACATGCACTCCGGTGCACATAGGGTCATGCATATTGCCATATTGTAAGTTGCATTCTCCCTCGGTAAGTGATCCTCTCGCTCCCATATTCCTTGGGCTTGACTAGGTGGTCTTATCCGGGACCTCCATAAGTCCCCGTGAGCTGTGGATTCCCACACGGACGTCGGGCCGATTGTACCTTTCCACCCCTTAGGCTTGCATTTGCATACGTTGTGAAGGAGTTAACCATAGTCAAACCAAAGTTTGGACCTTATTCCCTATAGTATACCTATCTTGAGGGAATTAATCTCAAGTCAAATCATTAAAAGCTAGGCCCGCCCAAAACTTTGACATTAAAATATTTTCCATCATATTAACTTGTTTGACTTGGTGAAATCCTTCATATTGCTCGTGTTGTTTGGGCTTATCCAAGCCCATTTGTGTTATTCTGTGTTGCATCCCCATCATCCATATAAATTTTATTGTTAGGCCCATTTAGGATAGCCCATTTTTGTGTGTCCAGTTCCATTGTCCTAGGCTGTCTTGCATTGGTCCTTGCATTATTGGGTCAGCCCCCCTCCTGTTCTCTGGCCCATTAAGCCCTTTACTTCCCTTATTGTATCTCCCTAATTTTTTTTGAATTAAGTCTCCATTTTTCCCCATGGAGCATTCTTCTTCTATGCATTATCCCTCCTCTTCCCTATCCTATTACTCTCGCGTGGATTCCTCTTCCCACGCGGGCCCATCACCTTATTCATTTAGTGGGCCCCTTTCCTTTAATGGGCCCTCTTATTCTCTTAATGGGCCCCATGTTGCTGCTGGCCCAATCGGTTCTTGTTCTCATGTGCATGATTCTTCCAGGCCCCCATATCCTTCCATCCCCAGAGTGGGTCTCTCTCCTCAGGCTGGATCCCCTTATTTGGCCCAATATCATAATCCTGGTCTAAACTCACGCTCTCTTGTTCAGGCTGGCCCACGTCCTTCTCAGTCTCTCCCCACCGAGGAGATGGTCACTGAAGCCCAGCGCCAGCTTGATGAACTGCAGCGTCGAATCAATCCCCAATCTTCTTTGAGTGTCCCACTCGCATTTGAAGGTCTTCAGCTTCCACCACGCTCGCAAATTCCTACATATTGTTGCTATGGTGGAGTAGGTGACCCCTATGTGCATTTGAAGGAGTTTTTATGTGAGTCAGCCTAATTCCAGCATGATCAACGCTTGATGGCTTATTTGTTTGGTCTATCTCTAGAGGGCTCGGCTCGGGATTGGTTCTTCACATTGCCGCAAGAGCAAGTCGTGAATTTTCAAGTTGTGCAACAAAGATTTATTCAGCAATATCAAGACCAGGTGGGGCCCAGGTACTCCATGGTGGATTTGGCCAAGGAGAAGATGAGGCCCGATGAGGAATTCTCAGCGTTTGCCGACCGTTGGCGTCATTTGGCCGCTCAAGTCCCGGGGCATATTCCGGAGGGCGAGCAGATCAAGATGGTTATTGCTAACGCAATGCCCGAATTTAGGTGTATCTTAGCCCTCAATGATGTCACATCCTGGCAACAGCTTTATAGCCGAGCCCGCTTCATCCGCCAGCAACTCCTAAGTTCCCTTGACCCCGTGTCTCTTTCACCTCCCACGCCCACATATGCCTCCCATCCATCATCTCCCACATACCCATGTCCCTCCACATATCTTTCCACCAGTCAGCCTTCCGCTCCCACATACCCATATACCTCCACATGTCAGCCCTCCATGAGTCGACTTGCCGCCAACCACAGTCAGCCCTCCGCCTCCACATTTGTGTCTCCGCCTATGTCTTCCCCTACGATCAAGGGAACATTGCACCCCGAGCAGTTAGATGCCATCCACATACCTCCCACCTCCCTTTCCGCTCTACATATACCATCACCAAATCCCTCCACCACTAACCACGCACCATTACCTCCGCAACCTCCTCTTCCTTCTCCACTTCCATCTCCATTACCTTCTCATACCCCTCGGTATCCCCCTAGCCCGAAGCAGGCTCCTTTTCTGCCGTTGCGGGAGTCTTTTACAGACATTTTTAGGGCTTTGATGGCCGCTCATACATTGCAACTCCCTCTTGTTGGGCCTCGCCGACCCGCGGCCGAGAATGTGTTTCAATATTGTGAATTTCATCACCAGCAGGGGCATTTGGTTGAGGATTGCCCTGAGTTTCAAGAAATTGTTTATGGCCTGGAAGATAATAAGAGGATCGATTGGGCCATCATGCATGAAGTTATTTTAGGTCTCCACAGTAAGCAGCAGCAGCAGCAATCGCCGCCCAGGCAGCCGTCTCCACTACAAGACCAGGGGCACCCCTGTGGTTTATTATCCGGTATTGCACCCGCTCCATCATCTATCCCCTTACCTACCCCATTACCTTCACCATCTCCTACCCCATCAGCACCACAAACCCAAGCCTCTACTCAGGCTAGTGAACCGTTTCGACCAGTTCTTCCACTCCCGCTTCTATTCCCAAGGCAGCTCGACGCGCCGTGTCGATACGTCGAAGAGCGCCGCAACTAGCCGCTTCCTCCACTTCACCACCACTTCCACCCTCTCCTCCACCTCCATGTCCACTACCCCCATCATCCTCATCACCATCATCCTCATCATCTCCATTGCCATCACCATCTCCACCACCAGTGCTTCCATCACCTCCGCCATCTCCACCCTCGCCTCCATCTCTGCCATTATCTTCACCCAGGCCTGAGCAAGCCACGCCTTTGCCTTTGCCTTTTATCTCCATTTTGCCTCTTCCACCTTGTCTTTTACCTCCACTCGAGCCTGTCATTGCAGCTAGCCCTCCGCCGCTCGCATTGCCTTTACCCACACCATCTAAGCCTATTACCCCCACTTCCTCATCTCCTTTCACCCCATGGAGCGGGTGTGCGCTACCTCTGGTTCCCCTCGGGTTTGGTCCCCATGGAAATGACGAGCCAAGTCAGGACAGTTTGGTGCCGGTCATACACTACAAGATTCAAGATTTAATTTGCCGCATGCCAGTCCGAGTCCCGATCCCTGGCTATTTTGGGGAGGATCAGCCTGCACTTCCCATGACGGTTGCCAAGAAGAGTTCCCTTGCGTTAGTGCCAGTTTCTGCTAAAGCAAGGCTGGTGGCAATCTCTTTGCTTGCTGGAGGGTTCACTCTTTATGCTGGTATTACTTCTCGCTTCATTGGTGTTCGGTTCACTGGCCAAGAAGGGTTCTCTACTCAGATCGTGCTAACCCATATTGCTACTAAGGATTTAATGGATTCCATATTCAAGGAGCAATTAGCCATATTTTCAATATGTTCAAAGGTCATTCTACACATTTCATGCAACCTCCCTTGGTCTGTCGATAAGCCAGCCATGTCAACGTCGCGTATTACTCTCCCTCAGTTTCATCCTTCCCTTCTATCGAGGGGGTTATGCTTCACAACTGCATGTTTTAGTGCCGAGTGACAAGACTCCATGGTTTTCTAATATTCATCATTCCGAGGAGTTGGTTGTTCAAAAATGTCCATCTACTGTTGTCAGCACAGGATGCCTGGGGGCAACCGCCCCAATGAAGCTTCATGTTCATAATCGGGCCAGGTCGTCTGCTAGATGGGCCCGTTATGTAAGAAGATATTGCAAGGCAGGGTGCCCAAGAATTCGAGCCCGTACCAGGCAGGTCCATTACAGGCCAATTTCTGCTAAGAAGAGATAGCGACGCAGGTTCAAGAGCCGCCAATTGTGCACTCAGGGGCCCACTTTTTCCTCTTCCTCTTCCTCGTCCTTTTGTTCATCCTTTCTATTGCTCAGCTCCCACCCTTGGGTGGTGTGCTTTTCTTCCTTTAATCCCAGATCCCTGATTTTCTCCTCTCCTCCCAAATCCAGGGGCATCCCCTTCCTTTCCCCCGGGATCTCCGAGGTCTACTTCTCATTCTCTTTCCCCGACTATGTCGGCTGACTCCACATCTCCTTCCCCGACCCTGTCAGGTGATTCTAATTCCTGTTCTCCGACTGTGTCGGATGATTTTTATTCTCATCTTCCTACTCATTCTTCCTCACCCTTTCGGGGTTCTCACCCTTTTTCTTGCTATTTTCGAGGCTTTAGCCCGCCTTGATCTTAGTTAATCACTGGTTATTCTGTACTTGGTTCCTTGTTATCAGGGCCTCAATGCCTTAACGAGGGAGTTCTAGCCCTCGTCTCTCTTCCTTTTTTATCCCTCCTTCGTCTAGTATGATGTCTGCCACTCCTCTATGTCGAGGAATCCAGTCCGTTGCTCTCCTTTCATCCTTTATCCTGACAAGCAAGGAAAACAAAGTTCGCGCTCCTCAAAGCTCGATGATCGAGATCGCTTCAAGAGGCCGATTTCCACGCCTTGGATCTACAAAGGTATCTTTGATTTTGTGCCAGAACATGTAATCATTGCTATTACTCTGTTATTTCTGCACGCGCTAATAATGTTGGTTCCTTAAAACATGGTTGAGTAGCCTTAGGCTTTATTTAGTTTGCTTAGTCAAATTTGTTCACTTCTGCAGCATCCCTTAGGCTGGTGATAGCTCCGCACTGGGAGTCTAGTTTCTTTCCCCGATTGTTGAGGGTGACCTTTGAGTATGGATTTTTTCCCACACTTCACGGCGAGCCATAGCCGATCTCTCTAATGCACACCGTTGCTGCTTTGGCCATACTTTGGGTATGCACGAAGGCCTTTTCTCTTCTCTGCTCGGCCAAGTGTAGGGTCAAAAGATGGATGGATAAGATGAGTAACCTAGGTGCTCCATAATACGAGAGAGGTCTCAAATAGGGGCAGTCTTGACCCTCAAAAGTGAGCTTTCATGCTATATCTGGCCAATAAGGGCTACCAAAATGAGAAAATGAATCAATATGTAAAATTATGAATCAAAGGCATGGCAAGAGTGGCAGTACAGTTCCCCGCGGGACGTCATGAGCCCGGTCGCATGCGTGCCTGATAAATATGGGTCTAAAAATCAAAGACACAAAGTCCTGGCGCAACAGACTTACTCTTTGAGGGGTAGTGCCCTAGAAGGAAGTCGAACCCTGATATCTCCCATCCTACCTAAGTCTTGTCTCTAATTATTCTTCCACTTCTCCCTCTTAGGCTGGGTTGTATCCCGGGTATGACCTTAGTAGGGGCACCGTTCTTTAGAGACAGTTGGTTGTGGTGAGCTACCATCACATGCACGCCCTGCTTAAGGGAAGCCTTTAATGAGAGGGGTAGGAACGCCGATCCCTAACCAGTAGTTTAAGCCCGTCTTGGGTGCTACAGATTGCTATTTCAAAAAATCAAAAAAATGAGATATTGTAAAAAATTCAAAAAAAAGAATGAGGTATTTTCAAAAAATCTAAAAAAATGAGATATTATCAAAATTCAAAAAAAATGAGATATATCAAAATCCAAAAAAATGAGATATGTCAAAATCCAAAAAAATTAGATATTGTCAAAATCTAAAAAATCAAAAAATTATAAAAATCCAAAAATATGTCTTTTATTTGTATGCATTTTTTTATCTTGAGGACATATACGTGATCTGTTTGTTAAGTGTGCAGGTTGCAGGTGCTTCAAGTTTCTTTGCTCTATCTCTCGTTTTGCATCTTGTCCACATCTTTGATCTGTTCTCTCCTTCAATCTTATCTCTCGATCTATTCTGAAGCTTGTGTCCTTCTCAGCTTTATCTCATCATATCTTTATTAGAGGGCTCTGCCTCACGATTATGAACCTGGCGGTTCTGCTTCATTCTGATCTTGGGCTTTGATTGAAGAGTGTATTTGTCATGTCTTTTGTCTCGCCGTGCCCTTGTCACGTGTTTATGTCCCTTCGTGTCGTCCCACGCATGTTATTTTATCCATCACCGCGTGTTGTTGGTTGTCTTGCATATGTTGTTAGTCACCCCTTTATGTCTCGTGTTTTTGTCCCAACCGTGTGGTCATCCGTCATGTTCTTGTCCAAACCGTGTGTTGTCCCACCGCATTGTTGTCTTGTCACACCGTGTTCATGCATGCATGTTGTCTGTTCATGCCATTGCATATGTGCTCATTTACCTTTGTTATGTTATGTTACATTGTCTCCCATTACATTTGATCGTTATGTTATGTCGTGTTGTTTGTCGTTTAGTTAATCGTTATGTTATCTACTCTATGTTGATACTTGCTTATCATATTTGTCTTATACATGAAAATCCATAAAAATTAGAAAATAAAAATCCAAAAAAAATGCCATTTTCGCCTGCACAGGTAAGTCAGGTATGGCTCTCTATCTCTACTCATTATTGCATTACTATATGGTATATATATTGTTATATTATCTCAAGAACTGGCTGGTCAATCACATGTTCCAGGATCTGACGTTCCCCTCTAACAAAAACGATGATGATCTAGGTGCACATGTTTAATCATCGGATAGGCCGTTAGGTTGGGAAAATTAGGGAATGATGGTTCTATCACGCACGCCATGGTTGCGGATAGTGTCTTGACCTTGATTGTTCCGGTCTAGCAATACTATTCTCAAGTACTTTCTATTTTAGCATTCTTTGCATTCGTTTTGATGATTTCTTTATTTTAGCCCAGCATGCATCATGTCACATTTTGAGCACGCACGCCTCCTGATCCAAGGTTGTTCCTCAGTAATGGTTAATTGCACTTCAATTCACTTGGATAAGAGATTCTCATTCCACTCTGAATTTGAATGACTTCTCTGATCTTTCCGCTCGGTTTGGTTGGCCAGCGTGATTCATGTCTGGATTTTATCTCAGTTATATTTCTCTTGCTTTTTACGTTGTGCTCTTTCCGACCCCCCCATTTTCTGTGGATTGTGTCCCTGATGAGGTTGGTCGTGTTTCCATTTCTTTCTGTTAGTTTAGTTCTCCATACATGTTTCATCCGTGTCAGCCATTCTGGGTGGGTAGTTCGGCATTTTTGGGAGAATTCCTGTCGCTTGTTGGTTAAAACGGGTGTCTTTTACCTTGATGCCCGCTTATCAGTTCTCTCCGCTTCATCTCCGCGTCATCTCCATTTCACGTCACTTTCGCTCCATCTCCATTCCATTTCGCCTCCGCGTCACTTTCGCTCGCTCCCTTGCAAAGCGGACATCAAGGAGGGACATCTATTCACACCCATTTTTAGCCCGCAAGTTGCGTCATTTCTCTTATTTATCATTTTTGATGTCCCAAATTAACCATTATTTTGGAGCCTTCCTTGGATGGACTTCAAGCCCATTTCATTGTTCCATTCCCGTTGAGCCTTGGAGATCATTATTTCTTAGAGCCATGGAGTCTATTCCATCACCTTTCGGCTTTCCAAGTCGACTTACGGCCCATTTAGGTCGACTTCCCTCAGCATTCGGCCCCTTTCGCTGCATAGTTTTGAAAAGTGGTCCTTTTTCATCCCCTTCCTTTCCTCTATTTATTAAGTGTCCTTCACCAAAGTTGTTTCATTTTTAAGGCCCTACATTTTCTTCTTCTATGCCATTATCCAATTCTCCACCGTTTTCAAGTCTCAGTGATTTTCTCTGTTCTTACCCCATTTTCTCTCTCTTCTGATTATGTTTTCATCTTGATCTCTTCACAAAAGTTGTTCATTGTTTAGTTATCTATAATTTCTTCTTCTACCACTTTCGCTAATTCTACACCGTTTAGGAGATATGATCCAATTTCCAAAGTCACGCAAGGTCTGCCCTAAACGGTCGTGCTGATGGCCGTTTATCATTGCAAACGGTCGGTCGATGACCGTTTACTCCTTAACGGTCGGTTGACAGACCGTTAAGCCAATAAGAGTCCAGCCTGCTCTGGACTCTCTCCATAAACCTGCGCGACGGGCCTATCTTGCGGCGGCCATAACTTTTCGAATACTTATCCAAATTGATTCCCATTTTTTCCTACTTCTAGCCCTTTGTATTATCGTGAATTTGGTTCATAGAAATAAAATTTTGATGGGCTATATCTCCTGGAATCTTGGCCGCAATATCAGGTCATGCATTTTTGACCAACAAAAATTCTATCAGATTAGGCTCCGGGCCCTTCTTGCGGTAGGAATATCTTCCAGATCCTTCCACCAAAAAGAGTCCCATTTTCTCCTGTGTCTTATCTTGACTATTATCTCGAGAATGATCCAGAGATCTTGAGATTTGGTGGACTCTATCTTCTGGAATTGTGGGAGAAAGTTGGGGGTTTCACCACTTTTCTATATAAACTTGCCCAGATTTTCTGTGCGATGGGGGGCATGTTTTGAAGGCGACGGCGAAGCCATGCCAGATTTTCTACTCAACCCTTCGACCCTATCCTGAAGAGGGAAGTATTGTCTTTCCATTGATTCATTATTTGCTCGATTTCATCATCGTTTGCTCTCCTAACTTCGCCCCTACTTTTGGCAAATCATCACAGTTTGCGGTTTTCTGCTACAAAGTTCGTGACGGGGGCCTGTTCATCAAGCCGGGGCGGAGTCGTGCTTCATCTTTTTCGTCCTCCCTCGACTCCATCTTGAAGAGATTTCTTACGACGGGGGCATGTTTGCGTCGCCGGTGTGAGGCCGTGGGGCAGTCTTGATCCGTCCTTTCAACTCTAGGCTCTAGAGGGAAGTATAATCTTTATTTTTCTTGGTTTTGGGCTCATTAAATCATCATCTTCCTTCATATTTTTGTCCATGAGTTTTGCACTTTCATTATGTTTTTACACTTAGTCATTTTTCTCCCATGTTCTGTACCCTTCTATTTTCTTGAGTTTTCCACCCTGTTTTTCCCTGACGTCTTCCCCGTTTTAAACCCTACTTTTTGCCCTAGTTTCACCACAACACTCCCACCTTTTCATAGCATCCACTCTTTCCTCTTTTGGTGTTCTATCTTGTGAGATATTCATCATTCTTTGAGTCCACTTTGTGCATTGTTCTGTATTTTCTTCACATTTCGCATTTTTCGCCAAATCTCCGGTGTCATAACATTCTGTCCCGACCTCTTTTTGGAGTGATTCTTGTTCCTATTTCTTCACAACACTCAAGTCTTCTGTCATATTAAATTGCTCCCCATTTGGACCTCGTGTTCCCTACTGTTTGCATCAGTCTTTTCACCCACTTTACACTGTTTGCATAGTTTTTCTTGTGACTTACACTTTTACACCTTGTTCATCTATGTTCATCATGGCATATTAAATCAATTTCTTCATGTTAATCTCATCATAATATACACACCTATTATTTGCACCCTTCCATAGGGGTTAAAAACCTTCCCCCGATATGTTTGCCCTCAATCTTTCATACTACTTTATGCACTTAGGCAGATTTCTACACTTAGCATTTTCTAATGGGTTTTGCCTCTTGTTTAGTGTTTATTTCGCAGGAAAGCATGGAAAGTGAGGCCCTTACCTTCTAGTCGGATAGAAGGCGAGGAGAGGTAATCCACATAGTCCCCGCATCCTTAATATTAAACGCGATCATTTTTTTTTCCAAGGTACACAACGCACTTAGTTTCCTCTTTTATATTCTATTGGCGTTGTCATTCCATGGTGGCGATCATGGTATTCTTCTACATCTTTTATCGCCTTTGTCTTGCTGTATGATCATGCCACCATCTTCACATAGTTACATATTCATGTTATTCACTTGATTGGTGAACATATGCCTTCATGCTTATTCATGTGATTTGTGGGATCGGCACGCATATACACATCCATGGTGTAGATGTGGAAAATGTAGAGCGTGGTGTCACAAGTCACATAGACAAGCATATATGCATAAGTGATAACACAATGTGCATATCAAGTGAACATCATGAACATTGACTATGTAAACACGGTAGCATGATCATACAGCAAGACAAAGGTGATAAAAGATGTAGAAGAATACCGTGATCGCCACCAAGCAATGACAACGCCAATAGAATATAAAAGAGGAAACTAAGTGCGTTGTGTACCTTGGAAAAAAATGATCGCGTTTAATATTAAGGATGCGGGGACTATGTGGATTACCTCTCCTCGCCTTCCAGCCGACTAGAAGGTAAGGGCCTCACTTTCCATGCTTTCCTGCGAAACAAACACAAAACAAGAGGCAAAACCCATTAGAAAATGCTAAGTGTAGAAATCTGCCTAAGTGCATAAAGTAGCATGAAAGATTGAGGGCAAACTTATCGGGGGAGGGTTTTTAACCCCTATGGAAGGGTGCAAATAATAGGTGTGTATATTGTGATGATATTAACATGAAGAAATTGATTTAATATGCCATGATGAACATAGATGAACAAGGTGCAAAAGTGCAAGTCACAAAAAAAACTATTTTTTTTTATGACAATATCTTCAGCTCAGCTCCATGTGGCATCCATCCAGCTTAGAGCTATCTGTTTGGCTTTTATTTGATAATCCAGTGGGTTAGAGGGAAATACGCTAGCTGCCCCCCTTTTTTTTTTAAATAAACTAGACCAGCGAGAACTCTTGGGGGAAAGCACAGTTTGTGCTAGTTCCACCAAAGGTCTCCGGCCCAAATGGAATTGATATAGATGAAAGGCTTTACAGTTGGACCGCGGGGCATACCCCTGGTTAAGTACCAAAAGTAAGAGTAAGTGAGGTCAAAAGAAAACCAAAAATCCTCATCTCCTCCAGCTAGGGAGACCGGCTGCATCAATTGTGGCACAACCACGCGCTCTTCTAGGGAGCTCCTTCCAACCTATAAAATCCTGATTGATGCGAGCTGTGCAGGCTAATGAGGCCAAGGCATCCGCAACAGTGTTTCCTTCTCGATAAATATGCTGAATGTGCCATTTATTTTTACTAATGATGGTCTTGATATCTTCCCACCACCTGCAGATCCTCCAAGGAGGTTGTTGACTAGATTACAACATGGTAACAAGGGCTTTTGAATCCGAATAGATGACAGCCACTGGAATCCCAGCCTTGACCGCAATTCTCAACCCATCTAAAAGTGCTCTTGCCTCAGCCACCATATTATTCCCCACACCATAGTAGTAGGAAAAGCCATGTATCAGCTCCCCTCTGCGGCCCCTAATGCAGCCACCTCCACCTGCATGACCCGGGTTGCCTTTGGCAGCCCCATCCACATTTAAGGCATTGCCCTGGTTGGGGCAGGACCATTTGATCAGCTTTGGAGGATTCTCTTTGCATCTGTATAGAAGGTTGAAATGTGCCAGCACCCTTTTTTCTGTAGCAGTGGGAGATTTACTGAATCGCACATTGCTCAAGGAGAATTCAATGTGCCTCATGATCCGTTGCTGAAGCACTATACTTGAGGTGCCCTTACCTTCATATCTGAGTTTGCATCTATCTTTCCAAGTTTCCCATACAATGAGAATCATAGCAGTGATGGCTACATAACCTGCAGGCCCGTTGTTGTCAGCTGAACATAAGACGTCCCAGCAAAATCCAGTGACAGTGTTCAGGGATCTGCACCTAGAAGCAAAGAATGGTCTGAACATCCTCCATAGGGGCTGAGCTATTTGGCTGTCTCCAAACAGATGGTTCAAGTTTTCCTCTTGGTTATTGCTCTTACAGCATACACACTTGGACGGGAGGCAAATACCGGTGTGTTTAACTGAACTGTCAACCGGGACTGCCATATTCAGAATTCGCCAACAGAGTATTGATGCCCTCGGGGGAACATGGACTCCCCAGATTTTCCTTAAGGCTTGCCTTCTGTTGCCCTGCGGTCTGATGGCGTTGTAGGTGGATTTGCTAGTGAAGAGACCATCACTGCTCACGGCCCAAACACACTTATCAGGTTGTTGATGAAGCCGGATGTTACCTCTGTTGATAGAGATGCTAGGTGGTATATGGGACCACACCATATGATTGGGATCATCAACAGCCTCCCTCAATGTGACTTTTGGGCAGTTAACATGAGGAGCCAGAACAAATCCATACCAATTATCCTTGAGAATGTCAATAGATTTCCCATCCATGGGGATCCACCGGGTGTTGGAGAGCACCACTTGCTTGGCCTGGTTGAAAACATGCTTTCGGATACCAGCAGGGAAGGGCTTTACTATGGTGTTGAGATGACCCTTAACATACTTAGTGGATGCATACTTTGACCATAGAGATGTGCCATGAAGAATTCTCCAGATCTGCTTGATGACCATGGTAACTTGAATATGTTGCAAGCTTTTGATGCCAAGCCCACCTTCTTCATATGGTTTGGTAATATTGGACCAAGACACCCAATGTCTCTTTGAGCTCTCTTTGCCACTCCATAAGAACCTGGCACACAGCTTATTTATGATGTCAATGAGAGTGGTAGGTAGGCAGGATGCACTGGCGGTATAGATTGGGATAGATTGGAGCACAGAGTTTATGAGGCTTCTTCTGCCTGCTTGAGATAGGTATTTTGACTACCAGCACTCTAACCTGGAATAGATCTTGTCAATCAGGTATTTATAATGAGATATTTTCTTTCTTCCTTCGTAGAGTGGTACTCCAAGGTAAGAATGCAGCCCATTCTTGTGTTGAAAACCTGTACTGACAGAAAGTCTTCTAATCACAGCAGGTGATGCTTTGTTTGAGACAATAAAACTGCTTTTACTACTATTGACTTTTTGGCCGGAGGATTCCTCATACACCCTAATGAAGTTCAGCAGTCCCTTAATATTTTTTGCCATTCCATTAAGAAATACCAGAGTGTCATCAGCATAGAGAAGATGGGTTATCTGTTGGCATCCTCTGGGCACCTTAAAAAACTGAACCTGTCCACTGTAGAAGAGTCTAGTGATCCCCCTGCTGAGTGCTTCCTCTGCAATGATGAACAAGGGAGGTGCGAGAGGATCACCCTGTCTAACTCCCCTGGAGGACTTAAAGAAACCAGTGGGAGTCCCATTAACCAGGACAGAAAACCAGCAGTTGCTTAACATCATTGATATTAAGGAACAGAACCTACTAGAGAAGCCAAAAGCTTTCATGACAGCAATCAGAAAATCCCACTCCAATCGGTCGTATGCTTTAGCCATATCTAGCTTGAGTATGATATTGTTGCCCCTGACTTTCCTGCTCAAATCTGTCATCAGTTCAGAGGCAAGAGAAATGGTGTCTGTTATGTTCCTCCCTTTGACAAAGGCCCCTTGATTGTCTGAGATGATTTGGGGTAGAATATCCACCATCCTGGTGCTTATGATTCTGGAGATTATTTTGTAGGTGAAGTTGCAGAGGCTGATAGGTCTCATGTCAGTGAATGAGCTGGGGGCGGCCACTTTCGGGATCATTGCAATCAAGGAAGAGGTAAGACCCTTCGGAAGGGGAAGCCCTTTAAAAAACCCCTGCACAGCTTTGAGGACATCCGCTGAGATAATATCCCAACAGGCTGTAAAAAACTTTCCTGTGTACCCGTCCGGGCCATGGGCACTGTCTGCAGATAGTGAGTGGATAGCTTTGTGCACTTCCTCCTCTTCAGGTATGGCAGTGAGGCCATTATTATCTTCTGCTGAAATGAGGCATGGAATATGTTCCAGAATATCTGGGTTGATCTGGTGCTCATCAGAGGTAAACTACTTCTGGAAAAACTTAACAGCCTCCTCCTTCAAAACTGATTCCTCTTCACACCATGCACCACTCTCCAATTTCATTCGGTGAATGGTCATTCTAGCTCTTCTTTGCCTGACATGAAGATGATAAAACTTAGTGTTTCTATCACCCAGTTGCAACCAGTTGGTTCTGGCTTTCTGGCCCCAGAAGATTTCCTCCAAGTGGAGGCATTTCCGGAGCTCAGCCTGAGCCTTTTGTAAGAAAGTTCTATTGTGCTCAGTAGGATCAGTATCAAAGGTAGCTTCGGCCATCAGTACTTCCTCCTCTACTTTTGTTTTGTGTTCAAAAATATTGCCAAAGTGATCCCTGTTCCACTGCTTAATCACAGCTTTGACCGATTTGAGTTTATGCTGCAGAATGTAGGATGGGTTGTAATGATCCAATGAGGCTTGGTCCCATGCATTCCTTACTACATCTTGGAAATTCGCATCTTCAAGCCACATGTTTTGGAAAACAAATCTGCTAGGGCCAGAGCTCAATTGAGGATGGTAGATCAGCAAGGGAGAATGGTCTGATGGCTCCCTCATTAGGTGTTTAACAGTGATAGCTTTAGCTTTTTCTACCCAGCAGGCATTATAGATGGCTCTGTCCAGCCTGGCCTTGATATTCCTCTTCCATGTTTGATTATTAGACCAAGTAAAGGGACTACCAACAAATCCAGCATCCATAAGTCCGTTCACTGCGGCAAAGCCCTGAAAGTCAGTCATTGAGTTGAGAAAGCCCATTGTCCCTCCCTTCTTTTCCTCAGGTGACAGGATAGCATTGAAATCTCCCCCCAAGAGCCATGGTTGGTTGACAGCAGTCCCAAATTGGCTGAGATCATCATACAGGTCTCTTCTGCCAGCCACATTACATGATGCATAGACAAAAGTAACAAGGCATTCCTCGCTGCCACCAGTCTGAACCTGGACTGTAATAAATTGTGAACTTCTCTGCACTACTGAAACTGATACCTGATGTTGCCAGAACAACCATATTTTAGCATTCTCGTCCTGGTTCGCACAAGCAAATTCAAAGGTAAGTCTTTGTCTATAAGTATCCAATCTGTCAGCAGCAATTTTGGGTTCTATAACACAGAACAAACTTATATCATTCCTCCTAATATGATTTTTAAGGCTACGCATTGACTTGGCATTGCCTATCCCTCGGATGTTCCATATCAGCATAGGCCCAATCATTGAGAGAGAGAACTTGATGGATGGCCACCAGCTATATATTTAGCCTTAGCCCTAGTGAAATGTTGCTGCTTTCTCTGGTCTGTTGCTTTCAACCCTCTGTCCTTGCGTCCCAGTAGATCGTGACCATCCACCAATACATCTTCCTGCATAAATACATTATCAGCTCTTGACTGTTCGGCCACAGACACATCCACCCCACCTCGATTGAAAGATGCCAACAGCTGTTTGATATTGTTTAAGTTGGATGTCTCAGAATAGTCCTCAGCCTGTTCAGTAGCCCTGTGGCCTATAACACCAACCTGGCCTGCATCCAGGCATTTATTAGTGGCCTCCTGGCCTGAAGTTCCTGAGCTGCTGAGTAATTGGGGCCCAGTGACACTGAGTGTGCTGTCCAAATCGCCAGTCCCCCCCTCATGTTGCTGGATTACCACGGTAGCAACTGAGTTGTCAGTGTCCATGTGGCATTGGCTGCCAGCTTTCCTAATGGGAATTGTAATATCTATTAAGTTTTGGTCTGAATGGAACACCATTGCAGCATGTTGCTGGGGAATTGAGGAGATGTGAAAACCATCTAAATTATCCTTTACCACACCTTTCCCGTCTTTCTCCAGAGGGTAATTGGCATTGTCTGGAGAGTCAGTGGCCTGTAAGGGCCCCTCACCAGTATTTTGCAACTTGTCCTTAGGACTACCAAGTTTACCCAGCATTGGATCATCCTTGCTCTGTGGGGCAGTATCTCTACTGATCTTTGGGGCATCCTGTCGAGCAGGTCGTGGGGCTGCAGACTTGGCCTTGAAAACCTTCCTATTGCTCAAATGTTCTCCTCCTTTTTGCAACTGAGAGCTTTTAGAATGCATCAGCTGCTTCTTGCACTCTGCTTCTACATGGCCTAGTTTATCACACACTGCACATAGATGGGGGACCCTATGATAGCTCACATTCTGCCAGTAGCCTTCGCCATCCAAGTCTATCCATATCCTCTCTTTCTTCGGAGCAGACAGATCCAGTTAGACACAAACAAGGGCCTCTGAAGTGTCAGACATCGCAATAGTTTTGTCATGAATTCTCAGAACCGGACCAAAATTGCCAGCTATAGATTTCATGCAGTCTTCATGGAATAAGTTGGTCGGCAGCCCAGGGAAGCCTATCCATATCGGAGCCGAGGCAGGGTCAGCATCAAAGTTGAAGACTGGTGTCCATCGGAAGAATCTGAACAGATAACCCTTCACATAGAGATTCTTCTGTAGTAGGATCTTCAAAAAGTCTTCTTCGCACCCCATCCGCAGGAGGAGGTGCCTTTGATTCAGTCTGCTAATGACAAAGTCCAGCGAGAACCCCATCCTCTGTGACAGGCAGGTTTTAATCTCTGGGAACGCAGGCCGACCGTATGAGCATTTCGCTACGATGGCAAAGCGCAGGGCCTGTAGAGATGCTTGGATGTCAGATTTGGAGAAGAACACTGCCGGCTCTCCTTGGTCCGTGAAGGATGGCTCTTTCACGGGGATTCCCGTCTTCTCTTTTGGATGGTTCGAAACCAGCATCTGCGCATAGGTCCGACGAAGAATACCCACGGAAGAGCTGCTTCCTCCTGGGTCTCCACCATGTATGAGCGCGGGGGAGGGGGGCTCACCCCCCTCGCCGCTCATGGCCGGCACACCCAAAACCCCTACCCAGTATAATGAACAGTAACCCTTCCTTACCTTTTGTCTGCTCTACTTCTACAAGAAAAACTATGCAAACAGTGTAAAGTGGGTGAAAAGACTGATGCAAACAGTAGGGAAAACGATGTCCAAATGGGGAGCAATTTGATATGACAGAAGACTTGAGTGTTGTGAAGAAATAGGAACAAGAATCACTCTAAAAAGAGGTCGGGACAGAAAGTTATGACACCGGAGATTTGGCGAAAAATGCGAACTGTGCAGAAAATACAGAACAATGCACAAAGTGGACTCAAAGAATGATGAATATCTCACAAGATAGAACACCAAAAAAGGAAAGAGTGGATGCTATGGAAATGTGGGAGTGTTGTGGTGAAACTAGGGCAAAAAGTAGGGTTTAAAACGGGGAAGACGTCAGTGAAAAATGGGGTGGAAAACTCAAGAAAATAGAAGGGTACAGAACATGGGAGAAAAATGACTGAGTGTAAAAACTGAATGAAAGTGCAAAACTCATGGACAAAAATATGAAGGAAGATGATGAGGTAATGAGCCCAAAACCAAGAAACATAAAGATTATACTTCCCTCTAGAGCCTGGAGTTGAAAGGACGGATCAAGACTGCCCCACGGCCTCACACCGGCGACGCAAACATGCCCCCGACGTAAGAAATCTCTTCAAGATGGAGTCGAGGGAGGACGAAAAAGATGAAGCACGACTCCACCCCGGCTTGATGAATAGGCCCCCGTCACGAACTTTGTAGCAGAAAATCGTAAACTGTGATGATTTGCCAAAAGTAGGGGCGAAGTTAGGAGGGCAAACGATGATGAAATCGAGCAAATAATGAATCAATGGAAAGACAATACTTCCCTCTTCAGGATAGGGTTGAAGGGTTGAGTAGAAAATCCGACATGGCTTCGCCGTCTCCTTGAAAACATGCCCCCCATCGCACAGGAAATCTGGGCAGGTATATATAGAAAAGTGGTGAAACCCCCAACTTTCTCCCACGATTCCAGAAGATAGAGTCCACCAAATCTCAAGATCTCTGGATCATTCTCGATATAATAGTCAAGATAAGACAGATGAGAAAACGGGACTCTTTTTGGTGGAAGGATCTGGAAGATATTCTCGCCGCAAGAAGGGCCCGGAGCCTAATCTGACAGAATTTTTGTTGGTCAAAAATGCATAAAACCTGATATTGCGGTCAAGATTCTAGGAGATATATCCTATCAAAATTTGATTTCTATGAACCAAATTCATGATAATACAAAGGGCTAGAAGTAGGAAAAAACGGGGATCAATTTGGATAAGTATTCGAAAAGTTATGGCCGCCGCAAGATAGGCCCGTCGCGCAGGTTTATGGAGATAGAGTCCAGAGCAGGCTGGACTCTTATTGGCTTAACGGTCTGTCAATCGACCATTAAGGAGTAAACGGTCGTCGACCGACCGTTTGCAATGATAAACGGCCATCTGCACGATTGTTTAGGGCAGACCTTGCGCGACTTTAGAAATTGGATCATATCTCCTAAACAGTGCAGAATTAGCAAAAGTGGTAGAAGAAGAAATTGTAGATAACTAAACAATGAACAACTTTTGTGAAGAGATCAAGATGAAACAATAATCAGAAGAGAGGGAAAATGGGGTAAGAACAGAGAAAAACTCTGAGACTTGAAAATGGTGGAGAACTGGATAATGGCATAGAAGATGAAAATGTAGGGCTTTAAAAATGGAACAACTTTGGTGAAGGATACTTAATAAATAGAGGAAAGGAAGGGGATGAAAAAGGACCACTTTTCAAGACTATGCAGCGAAAGGGACCGAATGCTGAGGGAAGTCGACCTAAATGGGCCGTAAGTTGACTTGGAAAGCCGAAAGGTGATGGAATAGACTCCAGGGCTCTAAGAAATAATGATCTCTAAGGCTCAACAGGAATGGAACAATGAAATGGGCTCGAAGTCCATCCAAGGAAGGCTCCAAAATAATGGTTAATTCGGGACATCAAAATGATAAATAAGAGAAATGACGCAACTTGCGGGCTAAAAATGGGTGTCAACAGAGCCATTACCAGGCACACATCCACCTGCATTTTTGACACCCTAGGGGTTTAAAATCCCCCAGGTATCCTCCTTTCCACTTAGTCACGTTCACTTCTTATTATTTTGACATTTAATACACATCTCAGTTCTAATCTAGGTTGTTTCTTTGTGTTTTCACGTTATTTTTGCAGGTCAGCAATCCCTAGCACGAGGCCCATCCCCTCTGGCCGGTTGGAGAGGGTGGAGGTTGGACCCCTTTGCGACTTCTGGCTCGGAGGTCTTGCGCGGTGCTCTACGGTCCGTTCGAGAGGACGTGCGGTGCCGATTGGACCGTCCATCATCTTCCTGCGGTCGTGACTAAGCCGTTCAACAGCCAGGAGTCCTTCATCCCGTACCTCCTGCAGCGCCCTTAGGCTGTCTATCGTAAGACCGTGCAAGCTATAGGCAGTTCTACCTGGACCGCTCATCTTCCCAGCGCTGCAGCTAGGTGAGTGTCTCTCCCTCTTTCCAAGGCACGGCGTGTTCATCACGTTCGGCGCTTTGGTGGCGATCACATGTTTTTGTTTCCTCCCTTTCCTTCTGTCTTCATCTGTTTCTCATGTCGGATATGGTAGAATAGACATCGGGAAGACATTTGGAAGGAACGTACGGGAGGGAGAAAATATATCTACAATTGTGTTCTTCACATTTTTCTGAGTCTATCCATGTAATTTTTATATTTTATTTGAGTCATAAACTATGTAATTTTCTCTTTATTTGAGTCCAGTACCTAGGTATAAGGGTCATTTACCTAAGTCTTGAGTCATGTGGTTAATTAAGTTGTCTATTGGGCCCAACTAGTGGGCTTGGCCTAGGGGTGCCCTCCCTTGGACTGCTTTGGTCATTAGTTGTTTAGTCAGGGTCATTTTAGTCCTAGAAAAATATGAGTGCCTATAACTAGGCCACCCCACTCCCTCATTTGTAATCTTTTGGTCAATCAAAAAATTGAGTGAATTAGTGTAATATTGGAGAGGATTCTCCACTTCTCTCTCTCTCTCTCTATTGGGGTGGATTCCCCTCCTCTCCCTTCTCTCTCTCTTCTTTCTCTCTCTAAAGAGGGGTGCACCCCTTTCTCTCTCCTCCCCTCCCAACCACCTTTCTCTCTCTTCCCCCCTCCAGTAACTCATCCCCAACTCTCCACCACCCCACCTTAACTCCACCCTAGCCCCAAGAGAGATTCCACCACTCCCCACACCACCCTCCAACCACCAACCACCCACTCCCCTACCCCAAGCACCCTCTCATCTCCTAAGGGAGAATTCCCAACTCCCCAAGCCCCCCCTTCATGTAGCAACCCGGGTAAATTTAAGGACTAGAAAGTCTAAATAAATTTAAAACCAATTGATAATCAGGGCTAGACCTTGTATACAATCCCGAGATTTCCAAATAGGCCTTACAAGAAGATCTTATAGACCCTACCCTTAAATTTTAAGGGATTATGAATATAGAGTCATTTTAAGTAGGCATTTAAAGTCATATCGTATTTTTATTCAATTAATAATGAATAAATCTTGGAGAACATGCTAATTTAGATTTATATTAATAATTTAGAAAATTTATTATATCATATTTATTACATTTTTTAGTTGAAGGAATAAGGTGTATTAACAAAATCTAATCCATTAAAGATGAGTAAATGGTAAAGGAATGAGTATATAAGCAATTTCGGTCTTTTGTAGGTGGTATTAAAAGGTGCAAAAATGGAATTAACGCCTTGTTCATGGGCGTTACTTAAAGAACCAACGACTCATCACAAGTCGTTATTTTATTTAGTGAATATTAATAGTGAATAGTGCCACTTTTTATATTAAAAGAAATTGATAAAACTAATTATATAGAAAAATAGAGAAAAATGGAAAATGTATACCCATAAAATTTCATGTCGATATCTCATTAAATAAAAAAAGATAAGAATCCCCAAAGATTGTTACTCTTTAAATTAACGTTAAAAACGTAATCGGTTAAAATAAACGACTTTGTTTAAGTCATCAAATATTAATAGAAGTATAAACACGCCCCAGATGAAGGCACGTTTTATGAAATTAAAGGCATAATAGGAGGCGTTAATTAAAGAAGTAACGCCCCCTTCTCCGGGCGTCAATTCCCTGAGGTTTAAAATTTGGCAACCCGATCGAAGTGTTTGGTTAACTAGGAGATGCGACTGTTGTTCAGGAAGGTCTTGATCAGGAAGGATTAATATGTAGGAAGTTGAGGTTTCATTAGGATTCGTACTAAGGGAGGTTAAATCCCATTAGAACTTAAACCCCGTAAGAGCTTATTCCCTATAAATATAACCCTCCGGAACCCTTTGGAGGTTACTGCCTCTGGGCTCCTTGCCTTAACGTCAACCTGCTGCTCATATTATAGTCTTAGGGAGTTCCTCTTGCCGTTGTTGAAGGAGCTCTATGTCTTCTGACCTGCTGTTTGTCTGTTTTACGGAGGAGAAGTATTGCTTCATCGTTCATCTTCTACACGAACAGGAGCGGCTGTCAAATAGCTTCCCTAGCTCCGATTAAAGTCACAGAAGGAAGCTGCAGTTGCTGTTGGGCTGCTTCTTCTACTATTGCTACATCTAGTTACTCTGTTGAAAATAGAGTATCGTTTTGGGGGTTATAATTCTTCAATATCTTCCCGTCAACCAGAATCAACCCAGGAAAGGTAGGTATTCTCCATCAAGCTAAAGCAGTTATTAAACTTTACATGATTATAAACTATTCGGATCAATTTTATCAATCATGCATACATATACCCATAGTTCTAGCTTCCTGTTTTAATTTCGGTTTTTTAGTTAAAATAGCAACCTAATAGCAGGCGTTGTTTCTGTCTCACGCGACCTGATTTCAGACGTCAATTATGTTGTAAACGCCTTCACTCAAGGCGTTAATTAAAAATTGTTATGATATGTAATAAGTTAAATGCATGTCAAGATTTAATAACTTCGAACCCTGTTGATATAATTGCCGCATATGCATATTTCTGAAATTCCCAAATTTTCGTACACATGACCATGTACTATTCCATAAATTCTGATTAAGTTTCCTGTCACTGAATCTGGCCCTGCTGGAATTAACGACGAGCACGATGCCGTCAAAAACTAATAAAACGCCTTCAGAAAAGGCGTGAAATCCTTAATTAACGCCAATTCCTAAGGCGTGATTTTGGAAATACTGTAAAATATTATTCCTGTAAAACGTGTATAATTCTGAAAGCTTCAATCTATCCTATTCTGAAAAATATGTAATAATTGAAACAACGACTGAAAGGAAGGCGTATCCAAATTAATTGGCGACCCCTCTTAGGGCGCTATTTCTGAAAACTTCCGAGATATTAAATATCTGAAAAAGATAAAACAATGTAACGACAACTTACAAATAAGAAATGGTGACCTAAGACAAGGCGTCAATTATGGACTATCTGGTTTTCTGTGCATTTCCTATAACCTGGCATTAGGTTATGTTCTGGCACTATGTCCCAGTCCGTGGATGTAGTCCCTTGTTTTTCGGCGTTTTATCGATAAGCCCTTAACTCTCCGTGACTTATAAGCCCTCCATTGGACATTCCGTTCCTTTGGACTCGCGAGTTTGTCATAGAGACCTCCGTTAGTCTCCGCTAGCCTTGGATTCCCTCAAGCCAGCCGATGTTGTACCCTAAAAACCCATGAAACCTTGATTATTGTCATGTCACTCGGAGAAACATGGAAATCGGCCCTCATGATTTATCACACGATTATCATGAGATTCTCTATGATTAATGGATGGTTATCTATTAATGGACAAGTCCGTTAACCTTGTCATGTACACAAGCTGTACTTGTTCTTCACCCAGTTTATTCCGATTTGTCGCGAGCTAGATACGTCATGCATATTCATGGTCGATTCCCTTATCATGACATTCCATCTCCTTCTGGAGAATCCTTTTATTTGAAAGAACATAACCCTTTGACTCTGTATTGGCCAACTCTGATTCTGAAATAAATAAGGGCTCTGGGTCCGGGACCAACAATGTCAGGTAGGACGGAAGTCCAATTCTGTAACCATGGTAAAATTCTGGGTGTGGCATTGCACCAACGTCTGTATATCTATTCTGATCTGTTATCTGTTGAATATGTTATTCTGGAAATTCTGAAATTCTGTTATTCTGTTATTCTGATATTCTGTTATTTGTTATTCTGTTATTCTGTTGAATTTAGTTATTCCGCTAGACTGATTAATCTGCTTATTATTATTGAACTCTGCTATATTCTGGCCAATTCTAAAGTTATGTTCATCTGAGCATCTGTCCTTTGTTATGTTCTGTTAGCTCGACCTTGGTTCTGTAAATTAGGAATGTATTTCCTAAATTCGCTTGAGCTCGTAAATTACCCTTGGCTTGTTATTCATCATCTCTATTAGATCGACTATCACGATTCTTTAGTTATTGCATTTCATGCACTGCATCTCATGAACATGTAAAATTGGCTAATTACTTTTATCCTGCTTGATGAAGAGATATAATCCCTACTGAGCGTTTCGCTCACCAGCCTATCTTTAACATTTTTCAGGTAACGACATTGAAGATAGTCCATCAGAAAGGGAAGGGCAAGAGTGATGAGCATTATGGAGAATCGTGTCGGTGTCTATTATCTTTCTTTGAGTCTCGTCCTGTTATTTGAGTCATTTCTCTTTATTAGAGTGTAATAGTGAGACCTTTCTTCACTTATGACAGTTGAGTCAAGGTATGTAATTTGAATATTTGATCATCAATAAAGGTTAAATTGGCCCACATTGTACAGTTTGTAATTTTTTTGTCTTATGTATGCTCTGACTATTCACGACTGTATCACTGCCGTGTTCTGAACAACACGTTCCGCTGCTATTGGTTCGGGGCGTGACAGTTTGTGGTATCAGAGCCTTGGCTTTCTAAGTCCTAGGTCATTAAGCCTAAGTCCTAGATCGAGTTCCCTTGACAGTCATCTTAGAAGTACCCGGTGAGATGGGGTAGAACCATGGGTTAAGAATTAAAGAAATGGAAATGAAAATATTAAAACTAGTAAGTTAGCTAATAAGGATAGCTTATATTTTCTGATGATCTTACATGGGTTTCTTCTTGTCTTGTAGAACTAGTTAGATAGCAATGGCTGCAGAGCGTGCCCAATGGCGGGACATGCAAAGAACAGTACAAGGTTTAACTCAGGCCCTTCAACGGGTAGCCGATGGTGTTGCCAACCGAAAGGCTGGAGAATTACATCGGGAATTCCGGAGTTTAAATCCCCCTAGGTTTAGTGGAACTCCTGATCCCGATTTAGCTGAAGATTGGACTAAAGAGATGGAGAGGATCTTTCGGGTCATGGAGTGTTCGGACCGGGATAAGGTATTATTGGCAACCTTTCAACTTGAGAAGGATGCAAGGGCATGGTGGTAGTCAGTAGAAGCCACCTCGCCAGATGACGAGGTTACATTGGAGGAATTTTTAGAACATTTTAACGAGAAGTATTTCTCAGAGAGAACTCGGGAGAAAAAGGCAGGAGAGTTCGCTTCACTCAAACAGAGAAGCATGACCGTGGCCGAGTACGAGACTCAATTCTCGCGGCTGTCTAGATATGCACCTCACTTAATATCAACGGGGAAGATGAAAGAAAAAAGGTTTATGAATGGTTTAAGGATCCAGTACATCCCCCAATTGGCGCCGTTAGATATACAAACTTATGCGGAGATGGTGAAAAGAGCGCAGTTATTGGAAGATGCCATGGAGTTATCCGACAGGGTTAAAATGAGAATGGAAAAGAAGAGAACGGGTAACAATAACAAGAGGGTTAATGAGGATGACAATGTTCCAAATGGCAAGAAGATCAAAGAAGAAAAGTGCAAACACTGTGGCAATGAAGGCCATCCATCTGAGAAGTGCCGCTGGAAAAATGGAGCTTATTTTCAATGTGGGAGCAAAGAACATAGGGTATCTAATTGCCCTCTTCCAAAAAACCAACCTCAGCAGGAAAAGGATGGTAATAAGGAACGTCGTCAAGGGCGACTTCAAGCAATAAGAGTCACACCTGTTGGTCAAGGAATGGATGGAGGTATTTCCCTTTGACTTGAGCTTTAGTCCCTTAGTTCAAATTGCTAGTCATGATTGTTGAATTGAGGAATATGGATTAGATGAACATATGATGTGCATAGAAAATTGAATTTGGGGACCAAATTCTTTTAAGTGGGGGAGGATGTAGCAACCCTGGTAAATTTAAGGACTAGAAAGTCTAAATAAATTAAAAACCAATAGATAATCAGGGCCAGACCTTGTATACAACCCCGAGATTTCCAAATAGGCCTTACAAGAAGATCTTATAGACCCTACCCTTAAATTGTAAGGGATTATGAATATAGAGTCATTTTAAGTAGGCATTTAAAGTCATATCGTATTTTTACTCAATTAATAATGAATAAATCTTGGAGAACATGCTAATTTAGATTTATATTAATAATTTAGAAAATTTATTATTTCATATTTATTACATTTTTTAGTTGAAGGAATAAGGTGTATTAACAAAATCTAATACATTAAAGATGAGTAAATGGTAAAGGAATGAGTATATAAACAATTTCGGTCTTTTGTAGGTGGTATTAAAAGGTGCAAAAATGGAATTAACGCCTTGTTCATGGGCGTTACTTAAAGAACCAACGACTTATCACAAGTCGTTATTTTATTTAGTGAATATTAATAGTGAATAGTGCCGCTTTTTATATTAAAAGAATTTGAGAAAACTAATTATATATAAAAATAGAGAAAAATGGAAAATGTATACGCATAAAATTTCATGTCGATATCTCATTAAATAAAAAAAGATAAAAATCCCCAAAGATTGTTACTCTTTAAATTAACGTTAAAAACGTAATCGGTTAAAACAAACGACTTTGTTTAAGTCGTCAAATATTAATAGAAGTATAAACACGCCCCAGATGAAGGCGCACTTTATGAAATTAAAGGCATACTAGGAGGCATTAATTAAAGAAGTAACGCCCCCTTCTCTGGGCGTCAATTCCCTGAGGTTTAAAATTTGGCAACCCGATCGAAGTGTTTGGTTCTAACTAGGAGATGCGACTGTTGTTCTGGAAGGTCTTGATCAGGAAGGATTAATATGTAGGAAGTTGAGGTTTCATTAGGATTCGTACTAAGGGAGGTTAAATCCCATTAGAACTTAAACCCCGTAAGACCTTATTCCCTATAAATATAACCCTCCGGAACCCTTTGGAGGTTACTGCCTCTGGGCTCCTTGCCTTAACGTCAACCTGCTGCTCATATTATAGTCTTAGGGAGTTCCTCTTGCCGTTGTTGAAGGAGCTCTATGTCTTCTGACCTGCTGTTTGTCTGTTTTACGGAGGAGAAGTATTGCTTCATCGTTCATCTTCTACACGAACAGGAGCGGCTGTCAAATAGCTTCCCTAGCTCCGATTAAAGTCACAGAAGGAAGCTGCAGTTGCCGTTGGGCTGCTTCTTCTACTATTGCTACATCTAGTTACTCTGTTGAAAATAGAGTATCGTTTTGGGGGTTATAATTCTTCAATATCTTCCCGTCAACCAGAATCAACCTAGGAAAGGTAGGTGTTCTCCATCAAGCTAAAGCAATTATTAAACTTTACATGATTATAAACAATTCGGATCAATTTTATCAATCATGCATACATATAGCCAGAGTTCTAGCTTCCTGTTTTAATTTCGGTTTTTCAGTTAAAATAGCGACCTAATAGCAAGCGTTGTTTCTGTCTCACGCGACCTGATTTCAGACGTCAATTATGTTGTAAACGCCTTAACTCAAGGCGTTAATTAAAAATTGTTATGATATGTAATAAGTTAAATGCATGTCAAGATTTAATAACTTCGAACCCTGTTGATATAATTGCTGCATATGTATATTTCTGAAATTCCCAAATTTTCGTACACATGACCATGTACTGTTCCATAAATTCTGATTAAGTTTCTTGTCACTGAATATGGCCCTGCTGGAATTAACGAAGAGCACGATGCCGTCAAAAACTAATAAAACGCCTTCAGAAAAGGCGTGAAATCCTTAATTGACGCCAATTCCTAAGGCGTGATTTCGGAAATACTGTAAAATATTATTCCTGTAAAACATGTATAATTCTTAAAGCTTCAATCTATCCTATTCTGAAAAATATGTAATAATTGAAACAACGACTGAAAGGAAGGCGTATCCAAATTAATTGGCGACCCCTCTTAAGGCGCTATTTCTGGAAACTTCCGAGATATTAAATATCTGAAAAAGATAAAACAATGTAACGACAACTTACAAATAAGAAATGGTGACCTAAGACAAGGCGTCAATTATGGACTATCTGGTTTTCCGTGCATTTCCTGTAACCTGGCATTAGGTTATGTTCTGGCACTATGTCCCAGTCCGTGAATGTAGTCCCTTGTTTTTCGGCGTTTTATCGATAAGCCCTTAACTCTCCGTGACTTATAAGCCCTCCATTGGACATTCCGTTCCTTTAGACTGGCGAGTTTGTCATAGAGACCTCCGTTAGTCTCCGCTAGCCTTGGATTCCCTCAAGGCAGCCGAGCTGGTTGTACCCTAAAAACCCATGAAACCTTGAATATTGTCATGTCACTCGGAGAAACATGGAAACCGGCCCTCATGATTTATCACACGATTATCATGAGATTCTCTATGATTAATGGATGATTATCTATTAATGGACAAGTCCGTTAACCTTGTCATGTACAAAAGCTGTACTTGTTCTTCACCCAATTTATTCCGATTTGTCGCGAGCTAGATATGTCATGCATATTCATGGTCGATTCCCTTATCATGACATTCCGTCTCCTTTTGGAGAATCCTTTTATTTGAAAGAACATAACCCTTTGACTCTGTATTGGCCAACTCTGATTCTGAAATAATTAAGGGCTCTGGGTCTGCGACCGACAATGTCAGGTAGGACGGAAGTCCAATTCTGTAACCATGTTAAAATTGTGGGTGTGGCATTGCACCAACGTCTGTATATCTATCCTGATCTGTTATCTGTTGAATATGTTATTCTGGAAATTCTGATATTCTGTTATTCTGTTATTCTGATATTCTGTTATTTGTTATTCTGTTATTCTGTTGAATTTAGTTATTCCGCTAGACTGATTAATCTGCTTATTATTATTGAACTCTGCTATATTCTGGCCAATTCTGAAGTTATGTTCATCTGAGCATCTGTCCTTTGTTATGTTCTGTTAGCTCGACCTTGGTTCTGTAAATTAAGAATGTATTTCCTAATTCCGCTTGAGCTCGTAAATTACCCTTGGCTTGTTATTCATCATCTCTATTAGATCGACTATGACGATTCTTTAGTTATTGCATTTCATGCACTGCATCTCATGAACATGTAAAAGGGGCTAATTACTTTTATCCTACTTGATGAAGAGATATAATCCCTACTGAGTGTTTCGCTCACCAGCCTATCTTTAACATTTTTCAGGTAACGACATTGAAGATAGTCCATCAGAAAGGGAAGGGCAAGAGTGATTAGCATTATGGAGAATCGTGTCGGTGTCTGTTATCTTTCTTTGAGTCTCGTCCTGTTATTTGAGTCATTTCTCTTTATTAGAGTGTAATAGTGAGACCTTTCTTCACTTATGACAGTTGAGTCAAGGTATGTAATTTGAATATTTGATCATCAATAAAGGTTAAATTGGCCCACATTGTACAGTTTGTAATTTTTTTGTCTTATGTATGCTTTGACAATTCACGACTGTATCACTGCCGCGTTCCGAACAACATGTTCCGCTACTATTGGTTCGGGGCGTGACACTTCACCTTCTCCACACACCTCTTCCCATCTCCAAGACCAGAAATTAATCCCACCCTTAAACCCATTTTCAAATACCCTTTCCCTCTCTCGCTTCCAACCAAATTCACAGCTCTCCCTCCCTCCACCTGCTAGACCTCCTTCCAGCCCCCATTCTGCCACTCCCACACCTTGGAACACCCCCTCCCTGACCCCCTCATAGCCAGGGGTTGCCGACACACACATCCACCTCATTTCCCCTGCCATCTACCCCCATTTCCCATCACCTATCACCACTCTGCACAGACCAGTTCGTAGGCAACAGTGTACCAGTAACTTGCAGCAGCGGCCACAGCGTCATCGTGAAGCTTCAGGGGGCGTACCATATACCGTTGGAATCTTTGTCCAGTCAGCTTCACAGTCGAGGTGTTTTCATCTTCGTCCAAGCACCGAGCTGCCTGTGAGAGCGATTCTTCCTCGACTGCACAGAACCACTCTGGCAGAGAACCAGAGCTCCAGATCAAGTTCGACCACAATTATCATTTTGAGGATCTGGAGGCGGCGCTTGGCTGAGATCTTCTATGACGAGTCTACTTCCAGGATCAAGAAGCGGAACCCCGTTCGGCATCCGGAGCTAAGAGTTCTCATTTTTATTCCCTGGGTGCACAGTTCTGTTCCTCCTGGGACTGACAGACACCCGATCACTGTTCGGTCTTTCTTTGTCTACTCCGACCTCTTCCGGCACCCCCGTGACTCTCCGTTCGAAGAGGACTCGACAACGAATCCATAAACTCTGTCCAAGTCTGAATCGGAGATGAGGAGCGTCCGTGGTAGCCTCATCTTCTAGCTGTAGGGGTGCAGAAGCTACCAGAACCAGCAAGCAGAGCCCCTGTTCGCGCCTCTGCCCCGACCAACACCGCCTTTCAGAAATTCCCCCCAAAATTGGACGTCTTTTTGGGTCAACTACGAAAGATCTCCTACTAGTTTCGTCGATAACGGAGTTCGGGAGAGGCCGCATCGGCGCTGACTTTGACCGCCTGTCCCCTGTTCCAGAGGGCGGACAGAACCGTTGTTTTTCTTTCATTAAGTTCCTAGATTGATTCTCCCCTTCCCGCTTGGCCGGCTTACCGCCCCTCCCTGCGTGGAGGTAGTGTTTGACTGTATCACATTATCCCCAACCCCTTTTCAAACCCTCCTACGCGAGGAGTAGCGGTGTACTCTATAAATTTTCAGGTCAAGCGACATCGACGCGACATGCGGGTGCGTAGCCACGCCTCCCCGCTTGCCCTCATCTTCGGCTGGGGTCGGTGTCTTCACGCCAACTAGGTGAGCTACTGAACACTTCTCTTTTCTAGTTTCATTTGCTTAATTAGTATTGCATCTTAGTGCCGTCGGAGGTAAGAGAGTGCCCGATCCCGAATTTGCTTATATTTGAGCGACCACCGTGGAGTGAGTTGAGAGTGAGACCCTACAACCCATGCCCTTGGCGTGCTAGCCGCCCACGGAATTGGGCATCCGAGGCCCTTAGGGGTCCATCCCAAGCTAGCCAAATCCCCAGAAAGGTGAGGTCCCACTTCGGACCCTCTTCACCATCCCGGTTTGCCAACGGGCCCTAGTGTGCGCCAAGCGGGTGAGTCCGCTCGAGTGAAGTTGCCAGTCTGTTGCATTGCTTGCTTGCTAGGTCCGAGGGGTTTTCGGTCTTGTGACTATCACCCCCAAGATGGTGTCACATCAAATTGGTATCAGAGTAAGTTTTAGACTTGTCTCTACTAAGTCTAGTCCTTGGGCATTGCATCGTCATTGAGTCTAGGATGATCACCCCTCCCCGCTCCACTACCCCCTTCCCAAGATGAATGCATGGGATAAGCTTGTCATAGGGATGTTGAAGGAACGAGCCAAGTCACCCACAGCCTTCTACCAAAAATATGGCCCATGTGTGTGGCCGTCACCCTCCGTCCCTTACCCCACCAAGCATGCCAGTTCCACCCCTCCACGGGAACCCCACAATCTACCAATGATCCGTCAAACAACCCCCCCTAACCTCATGTCATCACACCCTCCAGCTCCACCAACCCAAACTCCTACCAAAATCATCCATGCTAGAGACACAAGCTTGGCCATGGAAGTCCCAAAGAACGAGGGTGTTTGTTTCAACATTACCCATCCACCGAAGGACAACCACACTCAAACTAAGGAGAGACAAACCCCTAGTTTCCCACCGAACCATAAACCCCACCTAGAATTAACTCTCCCCTTTAATGGACTAGTAATCATATGTAGCACCCCTGATAAAAGCCATTGAGTAAATTTAAAACTTCTTCCTAGAAGAAATCATACTTGAAGGCCTTACATAAAGATCTCAACCGCATGAGGACTATAATATAAATATATAAGCCAACCTTACTCTATGCCATAAAAGAATCATGAGGGCTTTATGTAAAGAACCAAACCTTAGGGGGCTAGTATATAAAATTACCACCCATCACTTTATGCATACGTAATCTACTCTTCTTAAAAAAAATTTGAGGCTTTGTTTAAAGAACTAAACCATAGGTGGACTAGCATACAAATGTGCAATCTAACTTTATGCACATGGGTAAAGAATCTTACATGGGAGGTCTTGTATAAAGAAACAAACCATCAGAGGGTTATTATATAAATGTACAAGACAAACTTTAACACATGGGCCATGGGTTGTACGTAAGTGCTTTCCACCTTTTCCAACATCCAAATTGAAGACCCCTCACCTGGGCGCCAATTTCAATATTGAAGACCATGCATGGAGGCGCCATTTTCAATAGGACCCCATCCCATTATAATATTAATATATATATGTACATCTTGAATGCGAACACGTGAATGTGGATAGATTGTCTAAAAATTAACGCCCTCTTGCAAGGACATCATTCTCATGAATAATGCCACAATAATGCCACCTAGACTAATGACGCCCTCATGCAAGGCGTCATTTACGTGAATAGTACCACCTCGATTAATGAACGACCCCTTACAAGGGCGCCATTTAAACCTATGTTTCTAGAAGGTTGAGACATGAACAACCACATTTTAGCTGGCAAACCCCATGCCTACTCAGCAGGACCCGCAAGGCATTAAACTAATGTCTTACGATTCCCTATAACTAATCCCCTCCGTAGCACTGACAGAGGCTACTGCCGCCATCAGTGCTGAAGGAGAGTCTTCTTCCCGAGTCTACGTCCTGCTGCGATCCTGCTACAGCTTCTTTATTCTGAACCTCGTATCACACGTCAAAAGGTAGGTGTTCTCAAATCCTTGCCTAACTAGTAGCTAAATAGGTTAACTTATGCATGCTTAGAGTTTGATTAACTCATCATCCATGCTATATATATATATATATATTACCTTGCTTTACCATGATCAAGAAATAATACCAAGTTATACATATTTTAATAGCTTGTTACACCTATCACATATGATTCTATACATATTGTTACCATGATCTTTATGAGTTTGAACTTAGTTATTAGCATGATTTCATGAGTTTTTGAACATATTTTATCATACTAGTTTTATAGTCTTAATAACCATATTTTAAACCTTAATATATAGCCTCTGTTACATAGAATACGTTAATATTTTAAAACCCGGAGGGTCCCAACTCTTTTGTAAATGTCGCCCCTGACCAGGGCGCCAATTACAGAATTGAAGACCCCTCCTGGGGGTGCCAATTTGACAATTGAAGACCCAGGGGGCGCTAATTTTAAAATTGAGGACTCCGCGAGGAGTCGTCAATTAAATGAAGACACCTCACATGTCGTCATTTCTATTTCCATAATTTCCTGTAATTGAATAATTCAACACATTCAAAAAGCCACAACTATCGAATTAAAGCACGAAATTTTTACATGAACATGTTTCTGGAATCTTGGCATTTATCTCGACATACTCGTACCATTACTTCCTGATTCAGAGCATTTTGATACTGTTGAATAATGCATACTCACCTGTAAATGGCGCCCCTGACCAGGGTGCCAATTTCAAAATTAAAGAACCCCCGAGGAGTCGTCAATTAAATGAAGACTTGTGCAATGACGTCAATTCTATTTTCTGGAATTTCCAGAAATCAGTAAATCAACGCATTCAAAAATCTATAACTAATAAACTGAACCATGAAAATTTTTCCAGAATATACTTCTGTGACCCTGAGATTTTTCTCTACCTAACTATGTCTTCGGATTCGGATTCGGAGAAACTTTGGAAAAATGAATAGTTGCTTGTATCACAGAATGTACCATTCTGATACGAAGCACAACTCACTTGAAAAATAACTCAATTAGTGACCCTAGGTAGTGTCATCAATTCGAGTTGAACCTGTACTTAAATTGAAGACACTCCGGAGAGTCTTCAATTAAATGAAGACTACTCACAGAGTCTTCAATTCGTTAAATAGCGGCAGCTAGCACGTCTTCAATTCATTAAATAGCGGCAGCCAGCAAGTCTTCAATTTGTCAAATAGCGACAGCCAGCAAGTCTTTAATTACCTGAAGACTGTTTGTAGGGGCGCTAATTCTTTAATTATATATATATTTTCAAAAAAAATAGCCTCTGCAATTGGTGCCCCAAGCCAGGGCGCCAATTACTTAATTGACGGCGGCCAGGTCGTCTTCAATCAAATGAAGACTCCATGGGAGGCGCCAATTTGATATATATATATATATATATATATATATATATATATATATATATATATAATTCAAAAAATTGAAAATTTGAAAGATTGGCAAACCCCCCAGATGCCAACTCATTGATTACAGCTTCTAATTTTGATCTATCTCGTGATTTGTGCAAACACAACCCTAATCCATGATCCTGTATATCCTGAGTTCTTGAACTCCATTCTATGAAAATCTACTTTGTGTATATCCTATGTGGTCAAACCTTGAAACTCTTAAATTACCATTTGGGAGTGTTGGAGCTAAGTGCCATGTAGGGGAAAGTGCTACGTTGTGGGATCCACCTCTTGAGGCCGTACGGCGCAAAGTGCTACACGACGGGAGCCACCTCTTGAGCTTGTAGGGGTCACCTCTAGAGTCCTCCATAACCAAATGACTATTTAATCTTGTCTGTAATACTACGTTTCTTAATTCTTGAAATTCTACAGTGGTTATAAATGAGAGTGGATGTCAAAGGTAATACATGAAATACTGTGCATATAGGGCCCGGTCTGGTCTTGGGAGGAGCACCTAAAGGTACTTGTGCCCATGGGAGTTTATTGACCACGGTGTTTAACATTGTATCGAAGTACTTGCTTGACTTGAGACACTCCACCTCTACACTCTCTCTCCTTACTTGACTTGACTTTCGTAGCTCGGAATAGGCAATACTTGACTTGTGGCCCGAGAAAGGGCAAAATACTTGATTGATTGAAATAGCCAATTCTACTGATACATACTTGACATTACTTGTTTGAATTGAATTTATACTTGCTCGTACTTGAGATATACTTGTACATGAGTTCATTCTCGTACTTGCGTTCATACTTGTACACGAATCCCTGCTTGTCCCGAAGTGGCATTTACATATGTAAATTATTGAAATACTGCTCGTCAAATACTTGAAATCTTGATATACTCTCTTTATACAGTTCTAGATCTCTTATTGTTCATCATGCCTAGATTTATCTCTATACCTGATTTTCTTATACGTACGTCATACATAGCCATAATGATAATACATGCAAATTATAAATCACGTAATGATTGCTCGAATTTGAGATGTAATTCCTACTGAGCGATTCACTCATCCAGTTACTTCCTAATATTTTCAGGTGATTCGGATAGCGACAAGAATGAGGTTGAGACCGAGTGAAGAGTGCTAGAATGCCAGTCACCTATCATTAGCTTGTCGCGTCCTTGAATTTTATTTGAGTCCTACTTTGTATTTCAATATGTCAGTTTACTTGTCCGAACCATGTTAAGGCACTTATCCTAGTGTTGTCTTTTTAAATTTGGAATTTGTCATGGACTATCTTTAATTTCTTTGGTTAATCAATAAATTGGACTATTGGGATTATTAGATATTATTAGTATTTTGTGCACTACGTAATTATGTATGGCAAAAAATTTATCACTCTAATGACACGATCTATGTAGATGCGTCACGCATCCGAGTATCTTCCGCGCTCAGGGCGTGACAGTCTTCGTGGTATCAGAGCCTAGGTTTTCAAACCTAGGAAAACTAGAAGGAATAAAAGGTTAGAAATTGAAATCTAGGTAAAAACTTGAGTCCAAGGATAGCTATACCTTACCCGGTGAGATGGATAGAGCCATGGGATAAGTTCTATAATTACTTTTGACATTATAAGAAAACCCGATCTTTATCATACTTAAATTCTTTTGTAGGATCATGGCTGCGGAAAGAGCACAATGGCGCGAGATGCAGTGCACCGCGCAGGGCCTTACACAGGCACTACAGCAAGTGGCCCAAGGCGGAGCAAACTAAGGTTCACGGGTTCGTCCCACCCCAAGATGCCAAGAATTGGTTAAAGGAGATGGAACGAATCTTCCGTGTAATGCAATGCGCGAACGAGGAGAAGGTTTTATTGGCCATATTTCAACTGGAGCGGGACGCTCGATGCTGGTGGGAATCCATAGAAGCAACAGTGCCAGAAGACCATGTCACATGGGATGAATTCACGGAGCATTTCAACAACAAGTATTTCTCCGACCATATCCAGGAGAAGAAGGCCACAAAATTCGCCGTTCTAAAACAACGGGGCTTGAAAGTGGGCGAATATGAGGCCCAATTTTTAAGATTGTCAAAGTATGCACCTTACTTGGTGTGTACGGAAAAGATGAAGGCGAGAAGGTTCCTCAACGGGCTTCGGCCCCATTATATTACACAACTTGCACCGATGGACATCCAAGCCTATTCGGAGATAGTTCGACGTGCCCAACTGCTAGAAGATGCCACCGAATTATCCGAGAGAATCCGAGGAAGAGACAAGAAGGAGCCTGTCACAAGCCCAGGAAAATTCAAACAATCATTCAACAAGAAGCGGTTCTTCATGGGAGGGGAGTCCTTCAAGGCAAAGAAATTCCAGAAGAATGACAGACCATTCTCCACCGCCACACCCTCAAAAGAGATTTGCAAGTATTATGATAAAGCTGGTCATAAGACTGAGGAATGCTGGAGGAAGTTAGGAGCTTGTCTTTGTTGCGGGAGCCGAGACCATCGAATCCCAAACTGCCCACTGATGAAGGAGCAAGACACCAAAGACGAGAAGCGTCCGGTAAAGAAACAAGGCCATCTGCAAGCTCTCCGAGAGACAGAACCCACTGAAGGCGGAATTGTGGAAGGTACTCTCACTATTTGTTCAAAAACTGCTCAAGTTTTATTTGATATTGGAGCAACTCATTCATTCGTTTCCAAGAACTTTGCTGCTTCATTTTCTAAGAAACATGAACTATTAGATTTGGTCATATCTACACCTCTTGGGATGGAGTCTGATATCACTTATCACTATCCAAATTGTGAAGTGATGATTAAGGGAAGCAATTTACCTGCTGACCTGATATGCCTAGATATGAAGGGTTATGATGTCATACAAGGTGCCGGCTGGTTATCCACATACCAAGCAACTGTAGATTGTCGGCATGGCAAGGTAACTTTTGTGGATTTCCCAGGGCTAGTTTACAATAGCCCTCAAAATAAATCACTTCTTATATCAGCACTCCGAGTTAGAAAGCTTATGGATAAGGGATGCATGGCTTTTATAGCATTCGTGACTATCACGGAATTCGAGAAGGTTAAACTTGAAGACATCCGTGTAATTCGAGATTTTATCAATGTTTTTCCAGAAGATTTACCTGGCTTAACCCCGGAAAGGGAAGTGTCATTCATAATCGACCATGTCCTTGGTGCTGGTCCTGTTTCCAAGGCACCGTATAGAATGTCCCCTGCTGAGCTGAAAGAACTAAAAGAGCAACTAATAGAGTTATTGAAAAAGAGTTTCATTAGGCCAAGTACTTCCCCATGGGGAGCACCTGTACTATTCGTCAAAAAGAAGGACGGATCGATGAGACTATGCATCGATTATCGACAGCTAAATCATCTTACAATTAAGAACAAGTACCCGCTGCCGAGGATTGATGAGCTATTCGACCAACTATCTGGAGCTTTATATTTCTCCAAGATTGATCTTCGTTCTGGTTACCACCAATTGAAGATCAAAGAAGAAGACATTCATAAAACTGCATTCTGAAGCAGGTGTGGGCATTACGAATTTACTGTTATGCCTTTCGGACTAACAAATACCCCACAGCTTTTATGTAGTTAATGAACAACATATTCAGGCCCTACTTAGACCAATTTATTGTGATCTTTAGTGATGATATCCTGATCTATTCAAAGACCGAAGAGGATCATGAAGAACATCTCAAGAAGGCACTACAGATATTGAGGGAAAACAAGCTATACACCAAATTCAGCAAATGCGAGTTCTGGCTCGAGGAAGTATCCTTCTTAGGCCATATCATTTCGAAGAACAGAATTACTGTTGACGCATCAAAGGTCGAAGCCGTGAAGAACTGGGAACGACCCACAAATGTAACGGAAATTTGAAGCTTCTTGGGTCTAGCTGGTTACTACCGGCGTTTTATCAAGGACTTCTCTAAAATTGCTGTTCCTCTGACCAGGTTAACCCGCAAGGAAGTGCCTTATGAGTGGAATGAAGAATGTGAAAAGAGTTTCCAAACTTTGAAGGATCTCTTGACCACTGCTCCAGTCTTATCATTACCAATTGAAGGAGAAAAATACGAGGTATATACCGATGCTTCTGGCATTGACCTCGGATGTGTATTTATGTAGAATGGGAGAGTCATTGCATACTGTTCCCGACAATTGAAGAAACATGAAGAGAACTACCCGGTTCATGACTTAGAACTGGCCGCGGTAGTATTTACCTTGAAGATCTAGAGACATTATCTCTATGGAGAATAATTCACTGTATACTCCGATCATAAAAGCCTCAAGTACTTATTCTCCCAAAAGGAGCTGAACATGCGACAAAGGCGTTGGCTCGAATATCTCAAGGATTTTAACTTCATTATACAGTACCATCCTGGTAAGGGTAATTCCGTAGCTAATGCGCTTAGTCGAAAGCCGAGAACAATATTGACCAACTGTATGATACAAGAATGGAAGCTGCTGGAGAAATTCTCTAAGCTTGATATCAGCACAGATGAAAAGAACATGTGTATTATTCTATCTCATATGAGCCTACATCCAGATTTGCTACCTGAAATCAAGAAGCTGTAGGAAGAAGATCCCTCACTAGTGGAGATAAAGAGCAAGCTGGACGAGAGACTTGATTTCAAGCTAGCACCTGATAGCAGACTGTTATTTCATGAACGGACATGTGTGCCCGACTGTCCTGAATTAAAGAAGAAGATTCTTGAAGAAGCTTATCGATCGAGGTACACGATCCACCCTAGAGCCACTAAGATGTACCAAGATTTTAAAAGAACTTTCTGGTGGCCTAACATGAAAAGGGAGGTAGCAGACTTTGTATCGCGTTACCTCACATGCCAACAAGTGAAGGCGGAATATCAAAAACCAGTCGAAAAGCTACATCCACTAGATATTCCCAAGTGGAAGTGGGAAGACATTGGCATAGACTTTATCATGGGTTTGCCCAAGTCTAGGAGCGGATATGATGGAATTTGGGTGATTATCGACAGGCAAACTAAATCAGCCCATTTCTTACCCATCAAAAGTCGATGGTCAGTCGACGTACTTGCTGCCCTATATATTAAGGAGATGGTTAGATTGCATGGAGTTCCTATCCCGATCGTATCTGACCGAGACCCGCGATTCACTTCTCATTTCTAGAAGAGTCTATAACACTCTCTGGGGACGAAACTCAACTACAGTACTGCTTTCCATCCCCAGACAGATGGACAGACCGAGAGGATAAATCAAGTTGTAGAAGATATGTTGAGAGCATGCATTATAGACTTCGGCGGAAGTTGGCATGACCACTTACCACCAGCAGAATTTGCATATATTAACAGCTATCAAGCCAGTATACAAATGGCACCTTTTGAGGCATTATATGGTAGGAGTTGCCGATCTCCTATATGCTGGGATGAAGTCGGTGAAAAATAAATTCTAGACCCAGACATGGTATGAGATTCTACCAAGAAGATATACCTCATTAGAGAAAGGTTAATGTTGAATACGTGTGCACCATGATTACTGTTATGGTTTTGATGATAGCAACTACTACAAGTCACACTGTGCTTGCATATGATGTCATTGTGTATCTGTTTAAGCAGTTAGTCATTTCATCGAACAGGTTGTGTGCATGAGCAATGCATCAATGCATACCACTGTTCATATCTTGCATTGGTTCATTCATATAGTCGATGCATCTCTTATGTTGCTACATAACAAGTCCATACATTGGTTGCAGGCACATCAAGTCTATACAGCAGCAAGTCTACACATTCTTCAGCTGGAAGTCTGTACATCCTTCAGCAGCAAGTCCATACATCAGCAAGTCTGTACATTCTTCAGCAGAAAGTCTGTACATCCTTCAGCAGCAAGTCCATACATCAGCAAGTCTGTACATTCTTCAGCAGGAAGTCTGTACATCCTTCAGCAGCAAGTCTATACATCAGCAAGTCTACACAGCCAGCAAGTCTATACATCAGCAAGTCTATACAGCCAGCAAGTCTATATATCAGCAAGTCTATACATCAGCAAGTCTATATAGCCAGCAAGTCTATACATCAGCAAGTCTATACATCCTGCAACAAGAAGTCTGTACGTTGGCTGATTGCACAGACTCAAAGTCTGTACGTTGGCTGCTAGCTCAAATTAAAAGTCTATACACTCTTCAAACTCCACACATTCTTCAAAGTCTATACACTCTTCAAACTCCATTCATTCTTCAAAGTCTATACACTCTTCAAACTCCATTCATTCTTCAAAGTCTATAAACTCTTCAAAGTCTATCCATTCCTTCATTTCAATCGGACCTCTCGACCCCCGTGGGTCTTTCATCTCCAGCTGAAAGGGTCGACCCATTGGGTCGACCCCCATCTGTAAGGGTCGACCCCTGGTGATTATTTTTCAGGACCCGGTGGGCTCCTTCACCAGACCTGCAAGGGTCGACCCCAAGGGTCGACCCATTCACTCGAGGGTCGACCCCTGTTGGCAGATTTTTTAAACCCGCACTGGTTCCTGGAAGGGTCGACCCCAAGGGTCGACCCATGCTGTCTGGCCCATCTGGCCCCTCACGAGGGTCGACCCTAAGGGTCGACCCTTTCTGGTCTGGGCGGCGCCGTGATTGTGGACTATTGGTATTTCGACCAAATGGTCCAACCATAGTTGTGTGGCTGTCCTTAATCCACTCCATAATAAGTGGATCTTGTATCATGGCTGTCCCTTGACCACCCTTGGCCTATATAACATCTTGTAGAGGATGAAAACCCTAAGAGAAATTCGTATGTCCAGATTTTGGGTTTCTTCCTAACATTTGTGTGTGTAGGTCGTAGCAGCCACCTCCAGCCCTTGTTCCACCTTGGTGTGTGCGAGAATGTGAAGGGAAGAAGGAGGAATCAAAGTTCCAATCAAGCCTCTGCTGCTAGCTGCGAGCAAAATCGAGATTCAGCCACATCCGATCCAACATCGTCAAGAACGGTCATCGTGCTGCACAAGTGTTTAATAAATTTCACAGAAGAGAAAGGGAGTTCTATTTTGTGTGTGTAGGTTCGGAGTTGCAGCCTTCAAGCCCTATTCCACCTTGCTCTGAAGCTGAAATCCAAAGGAAGGAGCTTGAATCAAAGCCCAAGATCATATACATCGAAGAGCTGCATCGGACATCAAGCTTCAACATCCATTCGTGCTAGAATCCTTCATCATCCTTCAAGAACGATCTAAGGGGAGTCAAGAAAGATTCAAGGGAGATAAACAGAGTGCTATTCAAGGAAAAGAAGAGCCAAGCAAGCCCGGAGTAAAGCTCTGATCAAGTGGAGATTGAAGTCACATTCAAGATCAACAACATACATTCAAAGGGGAGCCAAATCAGGAGTTTTTCTCAACTGTGCCTTATTGTGCTTTAAGTTTTAGATTTGTAATTCCTATAAATTGCATACTTGTGTGTGTGTGGATCGTTGTTATATCTGTGATTATTTGTGTGTGTTGTATTTGATTCATGTGTGTGCGTAGGTCTTCCTAGATCTACGTGTGTGTGAGGTTTGCTACACTTGTCGCAGCGTGTGTGCGTTTTGTTGATCCGCCTATTGGATCGTGTTGGAGACATCGTCTCCGTGTGTGTGTGTTTACTGGGGCTCATCCCCGTGTGTGTGTGCAGGCGTCATCCTGCGTGTGTGGTTGGAGCGTCATCTCCGTTTGGGGATTTATCCCCGAGTGAAGCCTCACCTAATTTGGTGATGGGTGGACGTAGGGAGCCCGTCGAGGTCCCGAACCACCTTAAAATCCTTGTGCATTGTGGCTTGCTTTGTGCGTTGGCTTGGTTTGATTGTTGAATCCTCTTATATGATCGTGTGGGAACGGTGAGATTGAGAGAATCTGTTTATTGGCATAATCAACTTTCTTAATCTTGTTGTAAGGAGTTTACTCCACCACGCAGCATTCGTCTTGTCGTCTAGTGTGGGGGTTAGTGTAGGTTGTAATCTTACTTGCATGTTCATCATATTTGATGTTTTAATTGTTGTTTCATTACACTTGTTAAAAAGGGAAGAGTTTCCTTAAAATTTGTAATCACCCAATTCACCCCCCTCTTGGGTGTCATTGATCGTGGGACCCAACAATTGGTATCAGAGCTAAGGCTCTAATTTCATAGATCTAACGATCTAGAGTGATCCGGATCAATGACCACCATGATGTACACATTGAACTCACCACCCATGTTTGATGGCTGTAATTTTGATTTGTGGTTAGGAAGAATGTTTAGTCTAGTCAATTCATATGAACCTAAGCTATGGAAGCTTATTTCACATGGTCCTCATGAATTGCCTAAAGATAAAAATGTCTGGACTGAAAATCAAATGCATAAATATGATCAAAATTGCTTGGTTTTGAAGTTGCTTATTGCTTCAGTTGATTCTAACTATTTCCCCTTTGTCTCCCAGTACAGATCCCCGAAGGAAATACTGGATGGATTGGCAGACATCAAGGAAGAGCATAAAGACAGATGTCTTGTAGCGGGCACGAGTGATCAAGGGAGTGATCAGCAAAGTGGATCAAGCTCAAGGGTAAATTCTGACTCTGATTATGAAGATGAATTTAGCTATGAAGAACTATTGAATGCATATGATGAGCTCGCTGAAAAACATAAGAAGTTAAAATTAGAAAACAAAAAATTGAAAAAGAATGCTGGTCAAAATAAATGTGATTCTCCTTGTAAAGAATGCTCACACTTGAAGGAATTGATTGATATCATGTGTTCGACATTGAAATTCACAAAGATCAAATCTCTTTTTTGAGAAATGAAAACAAAGAGCTGAGAGAGAGAGAGTTAGTCTTATGAACAATGGTCAAAATGAGGCTGCTCATGATAAAAATCTTGAAATGGAAAATGAGAAACTGAAGGAATTGAACAATACCATTTCTGAAAGATTGCTTGTTTTTGAAAAGGAAAAAGTTTACTTGTTGATCAATGTGAAGAAATGCATGTGATGAAACAAGAAATGGAAACCTACAAAATCATCAACACCTAATTACATGAACAAGTCAAGACTTGTGAAAATAAGATGGTTTCCTATGAATTGCACATTTCATCACTTGAAAAAGAAATTTCTGATTTGAATGCTTCTTTATCTAGATTTGTCAATGGTCAAGAAAACTTGGATAAACTGTTGGGAATGAAAGTAAACTTTCAAAGAGAAGGGCTGGGGTTCAATCTTGTGAACAAAAAGAAATTTGAAAGTAAAATATATACTTCATTTGTTCATGATAATTGTGTGCCTACCACCTCCACATCTTACTCCCAGCAACCCACTGTATCAAGAACCCAATCAAATCAGAAAAATAATGTGAATGTCCAAAAGCTTCAAAAAGAAAACAAAAATCAATAAATCAACATGCATCAAAAATCCAAAAATGCTGCTAGCATCTCCATGCATGTTGAACATACTTCTTCCACACACACACAACCACTTAGAAAGAGATTCTCATGTTTCTATTGTGAAAAACATGGACATGCCATGCATAGTTGTTTTATGAGAAAGAATGGTGATTTAGAAGCATGTAGGAAAAGAATGAAACCTTTTGCAAATGGGAAACAAGAGTGGAACAAAAAATCACATGCTTCAAAGAATCCTCATGCTTTTAAGAACTCAAAGTCATGTTGCAACTACTGTGGTAAATTTGGACATATGGTGCATGATTGTTTTCTGAAGAAAATTGATGATTTGAATGTTGTTATGAAGTGGAAGCCACGTGCCAAAGATGCTGCTAACCTATAAGGACCCAAGATGGTTTGGGTACCTAAGAATGTTAAATGATGAATTTGTTTTGCTGGTGTGCCTTGGGAATGTAAAGCATGAAATCTATTTTTATCACGAAGGTAAGGCACACAAGCGGGATAAATCAGGTTAAAAGAAAAACCAAAACTGAAATTTGGAAATTCAGGTGATATCCCTCTCACTCTCTTCAGTAATTATGTCATTGTTTGATTCATATTGTGCTGAATTATCTTGTGTTAATGCACATGTTTGTTCATGCATTCCATCCATAGATAGTTGCATACACTTGTGCATATCATCCTCATATAGCATCTTGTTGAAGTGGTGCTTTTAAACCATCAATAAAATTCACTACATTTGTTGAGCTTGCATACACCCTCATGTTTGCATACACCCTTTCACACTCTGTCATGCTATAGTTGAACATTGTGAATTCATGTCATAATGTACAGCAATCCTCCTACCTTCATCATCCATGACTACACAGTATATCAAATGGTGACATGTGGAAGGGCAGGTCAAGTATGTCTGAAAACTTTCACTACGCATGAGATGATCTTTGGATCTAAGTTCTCCGCCTAGTACTATGAGTCGTTTACTTAAAAGGTTGCATATGACATTGGATTGTTACTAAACATCTTGTATTCATGCACACACTAAGGGGGAGCAACCACATTCACTATATGAGCTCAATGCTTAGGTTCACACATGAGTCATGCATTACATTTTGAGCTATCTAGAGGATTTTGGTTGTTAAAATAATTTGTGATGTCAAAGTTAATAAATTTGAATCAAAATTGACAAATCAATTCTTGTTGTTCTTGGATGTAGATTACACTCCCAAAATCTAAATGCTGATGGGCTGGCCATGACCAAGTTTGAATCAAATGAAGAATACCTTGCAAGGATGAAAATGATAAAAATCTCCTCAATTCACCACCGGGAGATAGGAAGTGATCTTGATAGTAACCAAGATATGGTATGAAAAGTGCGCATCTCTGTTAACAAAGGATGGTTCAATAGGTGAAAGACTTGGAAGAAAAAGGATTCTCAAGGCAAAGGTAAGAAAGTAAAATCTGAAATATCAACCTCCGTGAGGTTGGTGATCTGAATGTTTGAAGGCTTCCATTCTTGTCTCCTGAAACAAGGTAATTCATCCTTATCAACTCATACAATGGCCTTTTGTCACTTGGTGATACCTTTAGATGACAAGTGTTGATTCTAAAAACTTGAGTTGTCATTTACTAGCATGCTGTGACAAATTGGTTGAATCTAGTTTGATGTGATGAACATACTCAATTGATTTAACAAAATGAAAATCCTGAGAGATGTGCATGAAGTGGTTGGTTACTGAATGACACTTGAATTGAATTGCATGTCTGGTATATCAAATGGAGTTTGTGAAAGAGTGGATTATATCCACTTGGAAGCATTCCCTATGCGTTGAGTTGGGTCTTTGGACTAAAATCTCCGCCTCGTAGCAGATCTTGATTGGCTTGTGATTGATTAATTGTTGAATGAATCCCCGAGATGAGTTATGTGAATTGAAAATATGTTAGTGATTAAATGATCCATAGATTTGACTTTTGGATGAACTCTCATTTCAAAACTTGTGAAAGACCTTTGAAAATCTATTTTTGAACAATTCTGAAATTTGGGTTGCATTGCTTACTTTTGATCATTTATGCACCCTTATTCATAAAGGTCTTGTCATAAACAATGTTTGTTGATTCATGGATTGAATGAGGATGAACTCAATAAGATTTCAGTCATACTGGCTTGGAAATCAAAGCTCTCATCTTATTTTTGCATCCTGTCTTTCAGTCTCATACAGCTATAGGTTGCATACATCGGAATCCAATGCATTAGGTGCATTTAGTTCACTCAAATGAAAAATAAAAAACACACACTTTGCACCCATGTTAATTTCTACATTGCATTAGAACTCATGCATTAGTCGCACTTAGTTCATTCTTTTGGCATCCATTCAATTGGTATCAAATTGACATCACATTGCTCGCATGCATGTCATAGTGCATTTGCATAACCTCCCAATGTGTGCTTGTGTGTTAGTATATGCTATTCACCCCCATCTTTGAAATTTCTATGACCTTATACTTTCTTGATAAATAATGTTGCATTTGAAGTCATTATCGGTGTGTTTCATGTTGTACACTTTGGGGGGAGTAAAAGTGCATCTATTTAGGGGGAGTTGTATTGTTATGTATTCATGATATTTTCGGTATACATGCTGAATCAAATTCGCACATTTCATGCACAAAATATGAAAATGAGTGTTAAAGATAATGATATTTGAATTTCTTTTCAACACTCTTGAGTTGTTAAACTTGCTGCATGTATGTTGAAGAGACAGTTGAGGAAAAAATTGCCTACCTATCTTTGTTGAAAAATCTGAAATAAAAATGAACGACAGAGCAATGCTTGGTCTCATTGAGTAAACTGGGCACATGTCACCTGAGACGTGATGTGGTTCATATCTGAAAAGTGTGGACTAGTACCTCTGTTCAAAATGAGGTGAGATGGTTCAGTATTCTAAGTAATCGGGGATTCTGGCATGAGCTCCATGCGTCTACTCGCGTAAAAAGGAATCATTTTGGACCTGATCACTCTTGAAAAATTCTGACTATCATGTGATACTGGTTGAGATGAAAAAATGTTGGTGAAAACTCAATTATGGTAGAGCGTAGCCTCCAATACGCTGTTCTCAAAATTGAAGTGCAGTCTGTAAAATGTCTCCCTATGTTGATCTGAAAATCTAAATATCCATATTGAAACCATCATTTTTCATGTTACTCACTTACACATCTGAGAATTTGATTTAATATGTATTCAGAAAGTTAATTGACTGCCTTAGCAATTGCATTAATCTCCTATATGATTGGAAAATCTTCCATGTGCTACACATGTGTATTCCGATTATCATGACTCTCTTACATCTTTCCTATACCCATCCCCTTTTAAATAAGTACGGGGGAGCTGTGTTGCATGTACATATATATATATATATATCTATTTGTTTGCTTGTGTATGCATCTTACATGCCATCCTTTGCATAAGTTGCATCTCATACATTTCAAACCACAAATCAAAAATTAAAAATATGAAAAATACTGAAAACCAAAAATTGAGTGGACTTCCCATACTATTTACTTGCTCAATAAATTCTTGTGTTTGCTTGGCAAATGGGGAGAAAAATTGGGCACATCCAAGTAATCAACATTTGGTATCCTCTCTAGCCAACAATTGGTGTTTCCCATACATTCCATGAACCCACTTATTTATAACTTACTCCTGCTTCATCAGAATTTCAAATGTCGGTTACTGTTCCTTGCACATTTATCATGCTACAATGTGCCTCTCCTCTGTTTCATCTTCATGAGGGAGTATGATTGGCATTACCCCGCTTTTTGATAATGTCAAAGGGGAAGAAATATTTCATGTGATTCATGTTTGCTGGTTTCATGATTGGAAGAGAACCTTCATTTATGATGAGGGTTTATGCATAGCATTCATACACTTTACTTCTCCATGCATACATATCTGCATTCACATGCTTCACTATCATGGATCTTGAGCTGCACATGTTACATATGTCATAAACTTTGCCTTCTTGGCTATTTCTGCCATATAATGACTCACAGTGTTGCCATCATCAAAGAGGGGGAGATTGTTAAATACGTGTGCACCATGATTACTGTTATGGTTTTGATGATAGCAACTACTATAAGTCACACTGTGCTTGCATATGATGTCATTATGTATCTGTTTAAGCAGTTAGTCATTTCATCGAACAGGTTGTGTGCATGAGCAATGCATCAGTGCATACCACTATTCATATCTTGCATTGGTTCATTCATATAGTCGATGCATCTCTTATGTTGCTACACAACAAGTCTATACATTGGTTGCATGCACATCAAAGTCTGTACATCCATTAACAAGTCTATACATTGGTTGCAGGCACATCAAGTCTATATAGCAGCAAGTCTGTACATTCTTCAGCAGGAAGTCTGTACATCCTTCAGCAGCAAGTCCATACATCAGCAAGTCTGTACATTCTTCAGCAGGAAGTCTGTACATCCATCAGCAGCAAGTCCATACATCAGCAAGGCTGTACATTCTTCAGTAGGAAGTCTGTACATCCTTCAGCAGCAAGTCTATACATCAGCAAGTCTATACAGCCAGCAAGTCTATACAGCCAGCAAGTCTATACATCAGCAAGTCTCTACATCAGCAAGTCTATACAGCCAACAAGTATATACATCAGCAAGTCTATACATCCTGCAACAAGAAGTCTGTACGTTGGCTGATTGCACAGACTCAAAGTCTGTACGTTGGTTGCTAGCTCAAATTCAAAGTCTATACACTCTTCAAACTCCACACATTCTTCAAAGTCTATACACTCTTCAAACTCCATTCATTCTTCAAAGTCTATACACTATTCAAACTCCATTCATTCTTCAAAGTCTATACACTCTTCAAAGTCTATCCATTTCTTCATTTCAATCGGACCTCTCGACCCCCGTGGGTCTTTCATCTCCAGCTGAAAGGGTCGACCCAATGGGTCGACCCCCATCTGTAAGGGTCGACCCCAAGGGTCGACCCCTGGTGATTATTTTTCAGGACCCGGCGGGCTCCTTCACCAGACCTGCAAGGGTCGACCCCAAGGGTCGACCCATTCACTCGAGGATCGACCCCAAGGGTCGACCCCTGTTGGCAGATTTTTTAAATCTGCACTGGTTCCTGGAAGGGTCGACCCCAAGGGTTGACCCATGCTGTCTGGCCCATCTGGCCCCTCACGAGGGTCGACCCCAAGGGTCGACCCTTTCTGGTCTGGGCGGCGCCGTGATTGTGGACTCTTGGCATTTCGACCAAATGGTCCAACCACACTTGTGTGGCTATCCTTAATCCACTCCATAACAAGTGGATCTTGTCCCATGGCTGTCCCTTGACCACCCTTGGCCTATATAACATCTTGTAGAGGATGAAAACCCTAAGAGAAATTCGTATGTCCTGATTTTGGGTTTCTTCCTAACATTTGTGTGTGCAGGTCGCAGCAGCCACCTCCAGCCCTTGTTCCACCTTGGTGTGTGCGAGAATGTGAAGGGAAGAAGGAGGAATCAAAGTTCCAATCAAGCCTCTGCTGCTGGCTGCGAGCGAAATCGAGATTCAGCCACATCCGAGCCAAGATCGTCAAGAACGGTCATCGTGCTGCACAAGTGTTTGATAAAATTCGCAGAAGTGAAAGGGAGTTCTATTTTGTGTGTGCAGGTTCAGAGTTGCAGCCTTCAAGCCCTATTCCACCTTGCTCTGAAGCTGAAATCCAAAGGAAGGAGCTTGAATCAAAGCCCAATATCATATACATCGAAGAGCTGCATCGGACATCAAGCTTCAACATCCATTCGTGCTAGAATCCTTCATCATCCTTCAAGAATGATCTAAGGGGAGTCAAGAAATATTCAAGGGAGATAAAGAGAGTGATATTCAAGGAAAAGAAGAGCCAGCCAAGCCCGGAGTAAAGCTCTGATCAAGTGGAGATTGAAGCCACATTCAAGATCAACAACATACATTCAAAGGGGAGCCAAATCAGGAGTTTTTCTCAACTGTGCCTTATTGTGCTTTAAGTTTTAGATTTGTAATTCCTATAAACTGCATACTTGTGTGTGTGTGGATCGTTGTTAGATCTGTGGTTATTTGTGTGTGTCGTATTTGATTCATGTGTGTGCGTAGGTCTTCCTAGATCTACGTGTGTGTGAGGTTTGCTGCACTTGTCGCAACGTGTGTGCGTTTTGTTGATCCGCCTGTTGGATCGTGTTGGAGACATCGTCTCCTTGTGTATGTGTTTACTGGTGCTCGTCCCCTTGTGTGTGTGCAGGCGTCGTCCTGCGTGTGTGGTTGGAGCGTCGTCTCCGTTTGGGGATTTATCCCCGAGTGAAGCCTCACCTAGTTTGGTGAGGGGTGGACATAGGGAGCCCGTCGAGGTCCCGAACCACCTTAAAATCCTTGTGCATTGTGATTTACTTTGTGCGTTGGCTTGGTTTGATTGTTGAATCCTCTTATATGATCGTGTGGGAACGGTGAGATTGAGAGAATCTGTTTATTGGCATAATCAACTTCCTTAATCTTGTTGTAAGGAGTTTACTCCACCACGCAGCATTCATCTTGTCGTCTAGTGTGGGGGTTAGTGTAGGTTGTAATCTTACTTGCATGTTCATCATATTTGATATTTTAATTGTTGTTTCATTACACTTGTTAAAAAGGGAAGAGTTTCCTTAAAATTTGTAATCACCCAATTCACCCCCCTCTTGGGTGTCATTGATCGTGGGACCCAACAGTTAAGGATAGCATAGTCCAGGCAGAAATCTTATGCTGATAACAGAAGGCGAGACCTGTCATTTCAAGTCGGAGATCATGTTTTCCTCAAGGTATCTCTCGGCCGAGGTATTAGAAGGTTCGGTGTTAAAGGCAAACTAACACCAAAGTTTATTGGTCCATTCGAAGTCCTGGAAAGAATAGGCGAGGTGGCTTATCGCATCGCCCTACCTCCGCAACTATCAGAAGTGCACAACGTGTTTCATGTTTCTATGGTGAAGAAATACGTGCACGATCCTTTCCATGTCATTGACCACCATGATTTAGTGGTATAGAAGGACCTTACCTACGAGCAGAGGCCAATGAAGATCCTCGACCGAGAAGTTCAAGTTCTAAGGAACAAGACAATCATTACGGTGAAAATCCAATGGAATCAATGCTTAGAACAAGAAGCTACATGGGGAACTGGAGAATCTATGAAGAGGAGATTTCCAGAGTTATTCTAATTGTAAGTACCCTGCACCTTCTTATTCCCACATAGTACAGTTGAATTTGGGGACCAAATTCTTTTAAGTGGGGAGGGGTAGCACCCCTGATAAAAGCCATTGAGTAAATTTAAAACTTCTTCCTAAAAGAAATCATACTTGAAGGCCTTACATAAAGAACCCAACCTTATGAGGACTATAATATAAATATATAAGCTAACCTTACTCTATGCCATAAAAGAATCATGAGGGCTTTATGTAAAGAACCAAACCTTAGGGGGCTAGTATATAAAATTATAACCCATCACTTTATGCATACGTAATCTACTCTTCTTAAAAAAAATTCTAGGCTTTGTTTAAAGAACTAAACGATAGGAGGACTAGCATACAAATATGCAATCCAACTTTATGCACATGGGCAAAGAATCTTACATGGGAGGTCTTGTACAAAGAAACAAACCATGAGAGGGTTATTATATAAATGTACAAGATAAACTTTAACACATGGGCCATGGGTCGTACGTAAGTGCTTTCCACCTTTTCCAACTTCCCCTCACCTGGGTGCCAATTTCAATATTGAAGACCATGCATGGAGGCGCCATTTTCAATAGGACCCCATCCCATTATAATATTAATATATATATGTACATCTTCAATGCGAACACGTGAATGTGGCAGAATTGTCTAAAAATTAATGCCCTCTTGCAAGGGCGTCATTCTCATGAATAATGCCACAATAATGCCACCCAGACTAATGACGCCCTCATGCAAGGCGTCATTTACGTGAATAGTACCACCTCGATTATTGAACGACCCCTTACAAGGGTGTCATTTAAACCTATGTTTCTAGAAGGTTGAGACACGAACAACCTCATTTTAGCTGGCAAACCCCATGCCTACTCAGCAGGACCCGCAAGGCATTAAACCAATGTCTTACGATTCCCTATAACTAATCCCCTCCGTAGCACTGACAGAGGCTACTACCGCCATCAGTGCTGAAGGAGTGTCTTCTTCCCGAGTCTACGTCCTGCTGCGATCTTGCTGCAGCTTCTTTATTCTGAACCTCGTATCACACGTCAAAAGGTAGGTGTTCTCAAATCCTTGCCTAACTAGTAGCTAAATAGGTTAACTTATGCATGCTTAGAGTTTGATTAACTCATCATCCATGGTATATATATATAAATATTACCTTGCTTTACCATGATCAAGAAATAATACCATGTTATACATACTTTAATAGCTTGTTACACCTGTCGCATATGATTCTATACATACTGTTACCATGATCTTTATGAGTTTGAAATTAGTTATTAACATGATTTCATGAGTTTTTGAAGAAATTTTATCATACTAGTTTTACATTCTTAATAACCATGTTTTAAACCTTAATATATAGCATATGTTACACAGAATACGTTCATGTTTTAAAACTCAGAGGGTCCCAGCTCTCTTGTAAATGGTGCCCCTGACCAGGGCGCCAATTATAGAATTGAAGACCCCTCCTGGGGGCGCCAATTTGACAATTGAAGACCCAGGGGGTGCCAATTTTAAAATTGAAGACTCCGCGAGGAGTCGTCAATTAAATGAAGACACCACACATGTCGTCATTTCTATTTCCGTAATTTCCTGTAATTGAATAATTCAACACATTCAAAAAGCCATAACTATCGAACTAAAGTACAAAATTTTTACATGAACATGTTTCTGGAATCCTGGCATTTATCTCGACATACTCGTACCATTACTTCCTGATTCGGAGCATTTTGATACTAATGAATAGTGCATACTCACCTGTAAATGGCGCCCCTGACCAGGGCGCCAATTTTAAAATTGAAGAACCCCCGAGGAGTCGTCAATTAAATGAAGACTTGTGTAATGACGTCAATTACATTTTCTGGAATATCCAGAAATCAGTAAATCAACGCATTCAAAAATCTATAACTAATAAACTGAACCATGAAAATTTTGCTAGAATATACTTCTGTGACCCTGAGATTTTTCTGCACCTAACCATGTCTTTGGATTCTGATTCGGAGAAACTTTAGAAAAATGAATAGTAGCTTGTATCACAGAATGTACCATTCTGATACGAAGCACAACTCACTTGAAAAACAACTCAATTGGTGACCCTACGCAGTGTTATCAATTCGAGTTGAACCTGTACTTAAATTGAAGACACTCCGGAGAGTCTTCAATTTAATGAAGACTACTCACAGAGTCTTCAATTCGTTAAATAGCGGCAGCCAGCAAATCTTCAATTCGTTAAATAGCGGCAACCAGCAAGTCTTCAATTTGTTAAATAGCGGCAGCCAGCAAGTCTTCAATTAATTGAAGACTGCTTGTAGGGGCGCCAATTCTTTAATTATATATATATTTTCAAAAAAATAGCCTCCGCAATTGGCGCCCCAAGCCAGGGCGCCAATTATTTAATTGACGGCGGCCATGTCGTCTTCAATTAAATGAAGACTCCATGGGAGGCGCCAAGTTGATATATATATATATATATATATATATATATATATATAAAATTCTAAAAATTGAAAATTTGAAAGATTGGCAAACCCCCAGATGCCAACTCATTGATTACAGCTTCTGATATTGATCTACCTCGTGATTTATGCAAACACAACCCTAATCCATGATCATGTATATCCTGAGTTCTTGAACTCCATTCCATGAAAATCTACTTTGTGTATATCCTACATGGTCAAACCTTGAACCTCTTTAACTACCATTTGGGAGTGTTAGAGCTAAGTGCCATACAGGGTAAAGTGCTACGTTGTGGGAACCACCTCTTGAGGCCGTACGACACAAAGTGCTACACGACGGGAGCCACCTCCTGAGCTTGTAGGGGCCACCTCTAGAGTCCTCCATAACCAAATGACTAGTTAATCTTGTCTGTAATACTACATTTCTTAATTCTTGAAATTCTACATTGGCTATAAATGAGAGTGGATGTCAAAGGTAGTACAAGAAATGATGTGCATATAGGGCCCGATCTTGTCCTGGGAGGAGCACCCGAAGGTACTTGTGCCCATGGGAGTTTATTGACCACGGTGTTTAGTATTGCACCGAAGTACTTGCTTGACTTGAGACACTCCACCCCTATACTCTCTCTCCTTACTTGACTTGACTTGCGTAGCCCGGAACGGGCAATACTTGACTTGTGGCCCGAGAAAGGGCAAAATACTTGATTGATTGAAATAGCCAATTCTACTGATACGTACTTGACATTACTTGCTTGAATTGAATTTTTACTTGCTCGTACCTAAGATATACTTGTACATGAGTTCATTCTCGTACTTGTAATCATACTTGTACACGAATCCCTACTTCCCCCGAAGTGGCATTTACATCTGTAAATTCTTGAAATACTACTTGTCAAATACTTAAAATCTTGATATACTCTCTTTATACAGTTCTTGATCTCTTATTGTTCAGCATGCCTAGATTTATCTGTATATTTGATTTTCTTATACGTACGTCATGCATAGCCATACTGATAATACATGCAAATTGTAAATCACGTAAAGATTGCTCGAATTTGAGATGTAATTCCTACTGAGCGATTCGCTCATCCAGTTGCTTCCTAACATTTTCAGGTGATTCGGATAGCGACAAGAATGGGGTTGAGACTGAGTGAAGAGTGCTAGAACGCCAATCACCTATCATTAGCTAGTCACGTCCTTGGATTTTATTTGAGTCCTACTTTGTATTCCAATATGTCAGTTTACTTGTCCGAACCATGTTAAGGCACTTAGCCTAGTGTTGTCTTTTTAAATTTGGAATTTGTCATGGACTATCTTTAATTCCTTTGGTTAATCAATAAACATCACTTGGACTATTGGGATTATTAGATTTTATTAGTCTTTTGCGCACTCCGTAATTATGTATGGTAAAAAATTTATCGCTCTAATGACACGATCTATATAGACGCGTCACGCATCTGAGTATCTTTCACGCTCAGGGCGTGACATCATAGGAGAACCTCTAATCAAGTGGCTAAAGAAAGGCCCAATCCCAAGGTCAAGTCCATACCACCAAACCATGAGTCATCCATCCCAAGTTGTGGCCGTCTGACCTTCCCCTATTACTCCCGTGTTCAACATGGGCCAATGCACTAGTGAGGTCCTCATGTTCCTTCTCACATTGGGCATCTCTATCCCATCCCAAGCCAATGACAGCCCATGAAAGGAGCCCAACAATCCTAAGGCAATCATTATCCCATCTACTTTTATGGTGGAAGAAGGCCCCTTACTCATTGGGGAACACCTCACCTTGACCAACCTAAAGGAAGAAGCCACCTTATCCAGTCATACTTTCTTTAATCCCTTTGACCCCACCGAATGGGAGCCATGGCACCAACTTAACTCCCTCCCCTCCTACCATACAATCAACCACCCAACACGTCACACATCCACACCCATATGTCCATTTGATCCCACACCCCTCCTTGGGAATGAGCCGTATCCCTCCCTATGTTTCTCTCCAATCAATAGACCCACCATGGTAATGGCTCCGCTAGCTAGCAAAGACTCAACACACCTAGGAGAGCTTGTTGATTGGGTATCTACATACCAAGTATGGGAAGAGGCCCACTACCCCATGAATCCATCCTTCCTTGATCCATTTGATCCCTTCCTTTGGGGCCCCCAAAACCCACCATCCTCCTCCCGAGTTCCCCAACAAGTACTACCCCTCATCCCATGTCAAATCTGTTGCACCAACCCCTCCCTTCCTACACCTACGCTCGGGAAGGTAGAACTTAGCATTTGGGTAGAGTTGCATGGTAGGCTCATCTCTGGGTGTCTCGGTCCCCCTTTGGCAATCAACATTGTTATGAAACACATGCATGTTAAGACCACATTTGGATGCCCTGGTCCTTCAACCTTTGATAGGGAGTCCATGCATGATAGGGCCACGTTTGGATGCCCCGGCCCCCCAAAGATAGTCATTGTGAAGTCAAAGCATGAAGAGAGCATTCATGGATGCCCGAGACCTCCGGCATTTGCCTCCCCTTTGCATGATAGGTTCACCTATGGTTGCCCCAGCCCACCTAGGTTCATCAAGCTCCATGTGACATCAAGGCATGATCGGTCCACCTATGGCTGTCCCGATCCACCTATGACATCAATGCATGATAGGTCTACATTTGGCTGCCCCGGTCCACCTTTGCATATCATACATTTCCCCCTCACACTGCATCGTAGTACATGGCATGAGTATTTAAGCAAGCAACAAGAGGTGAGAATCACAAGAAGCGGGCAAAAGGTCGCAAGCGTCACATGGAATTCCAAGTTGGCAACTTCGCGATGATGACTTTGGAGTGGCTCTACCCTAAGGTCACCTCCAATTTGAGGGCACGAGGACTTGGACCTTGCCAAGTTCCGAGTGACTTTGGCAACCCGGCTTATAGGTTGGACTTACCGATGGGTTTTGGGATTCACCCCATTTCCCAAATGGCAGATCCGACACCCTATATGGGCACTGCGGTGGATCCTAGTGAGTGCTTTGAGCCTATACCTTCCTTTAAGAGGGACACCCCCGGAGAGCCACCACAAATCAGCCTGAGAGCCCGACGTGAGCACCTGACGGGAATACTAGGCAAGCAAAATCTCATAGCCAGCATGAGGGTGTGTCCGTGCCACTTTGTGAAGCTGAAACGCCATCTCCCGGCCATGGACGCGGGGTTGAGTTTGGAGATCGTGGCTCGCCCGGAGCTGCATTTGGTGTACCACTTCCCCGGTGGACCCATACTCGACGGGGTCGAGTTCTCCCCACCCCGGGAGTATGATGGGGGCATCACTTACCCCTCCACATTTTTGCGAAGCTCTGATGGATCGACGGTTTGTGCCATTATGTTCTTCACATTTTTCTGAGTCTATCCATATAATTTTTATATTTTTTTTGAGTCATAAACAATGTAATTTTCCCTTTATTTGAGTCCGATACCTAGGTATAAGGGTCATTTACCAAAGTCTTGAGTCATGTGGTTAATTAAGTTGTCTATTGGGCCCAACTAGTGGGCTTGGCCCAGGGGTGCCCTCTCTTGGACTGCTTTGGTCATTAGTTGTTTAGTCAGGGTCATTTTAGTCCTAGGAAAATATGAGTGCCTATAAATAGGCCACCCCACTCCCTCATTTGTAATCATTTAGTCAATCAAAAAATTGAGTGAATTAGTGTAATATTGGAGAGGATTCTCCACTTCTCTCACTCTCTCTCTCTATTGGGGTAGATTCCCCTTCTCTCTCTCTCTTCTTTCTCTCTCTAAAGAGGGGTGCACCCCTTTCTCTCTCCTCCCCTCCCAACCACCTTTCTCTCTCTTCCCCCCCTCCAATAACTCATCCCCAACTCCCCACCACCCCACCTTAACTCCACCCCAGCCCCAAGGGAGATTCCACCACTCCCCACTCCACCCTCCAGCCACCAACCACCCACTCCACCCTCCACCCTCCAGCCACCAACCACCCACTCCCCTTCCCCAAGCACCCTCTCATCTCCCAAGGGAGAATTCCCCACTCCCCAAGCCCCCCCTTTACCTTCCCCACACACCTCTTCCCATCCCCAAGATCATATATTAATCCCACCCTTAAACCCATTTTCAAATACCCTTTCCCTCTCTCCCTTCCAACCAAATTCACAGCTCTCCCTCCCTCCACCTGCTAGACCTCCTTCTAACCCCCATTCTGTTGTGCCCCTGTGGTTTTGATGTCAGCAACAACTATGTTTTGATCTTAGCAAGCACTATGGGTTTTGATGTCTGCAAGACTGTTGTACCCCTGTGTTTTTGATGTCAGTAAGTACTATGAGTACATGTGAATGATTGATTGAGAATCTTGTTTGCATGTCATTCCGTCAAACAGGTTGTGTGCATATTAATTGCCATATGCATACACTGCATCAGTGCATTCATAAGTCGCTTCAATTCAATATTGATGCGTGTTCATTATGCATACAACATCAGTGCAGGGTTAACAGTCTAGGCCTGTGCATTTCATAACTGTGTTTCATGTGGCCATAAGTTAGTACATGTCAGTTCAAGGGTTAAAGTCTGTACAGAGTTTGCCTAGACTGCATCAACTCAAGTCTGTACATTCTTTGGTGGCTAGTATGTACAACCTCCATTGTTTCATTCGACCAAGTCAGTTCAGCCAGTGGTCTTCATGCATATACATAGTCTATGCATTGATTTGTCTCGCACATACACTAAGTCTGCACATGGTGACTTAGCGAGTCTATACATTCGTGAACATAGTCAGTGCATCCTTTTGCATCATTGTCCTTTACACATATACATAGTCAGTGCATTTGTTTGCTCAATGCATAGGCATAGTCAGTGCATTCGGTTGTTTCATGTCTATACAAAGTCTGTACATTCTCTGCTGATATGTCCGTGCATCATTTTAGCAAAGTCTGTACATCGTCTTGTCACATGCATGCAAAGTCTGTACACTCCTTGATAGCATGCCTGAGCATTTCTCTTATATGTGCATACTTTCCTATATGCATTTATGCATCTTTCAAGACAAAGTCTGTACACTCTTCACCCGGCATTCAAAGTCTATACATTCTGTTGCATACATACGTAAGGCAGTGTCATGCACTCAAAGTCCACACATGCACACGCATAGTTTGTGCATTATGCATGCATGCTTAAACTCTAGGCATAGCAAGTCTGCACATTGGTTGTACATTGCACACAAAGTCTGTACACTCGTTGATGGCATGCCCGTGCATTCATCATCAATGTGCATACCTTATTATATGCATACTGCATTACACGCTATAAAGTCTGTACATGCTCAGTTCAAATATCAAACTTACTCGATGCATCCTTTCTTTCCTTTCAGATTAATTCGCACTGATAACAAGCCTAATCTGACAGGACTACTGCTCGAGGAGCTTAATAAGGGCACGTGATCCAAGAATGGAGATGGCTCAGGATCGTGACACGTGTAATGCAGTGAGCTGAAATGCTGCCACGTGGTCTAGGCTCTTGGGCGGGAATCGTGGAGAGCACATGCCCTATCTGTTCACTGCTATATAAATAAGAAGCTTCATCGAGAGGAGCAGGGCCATCGTGAGCAGAGTGATCGAAGTAGGGGAGCCCATCTGAAAGAGCAGAAGCAGAGAGAGAGAGAGAGCCTGCACGATCCAGAAGAAGAGAAAGAAAGAAGAAGAAAAAGAAAAAGAAAAAGAGAAAGAGGGATCAACAGAAGAAGAAAAAGGAGAGTGAAAAGAGAGATAGAGAGTTCGTGAAAAAGAAGAGAGAAGACTTCTTTGAAGATGTGTTATCTGTTGGCTCTTGGATCAGATCCAGACCAACTTGCTCCTTGAGTGCTATTTTATGCTTTACCGTATACAACTTTCTGTTGCTGTGTCCTTTCCGTATTTTGTTTTTCTTTTACCTCTGTTTCAAGCTGTTTGTCAGCAGAGCAAGCTGTGTTACTGATGGGGCATCAAAGGCGATTTTCATACACGGGTGAAGTGTATTTGTGTGTTATGGCTTGTATGGGATTGTAATTATGTAATTTCTTTCATTTGGGCTTCTTGTAAGGCTTATATCAAGCCAATGGGCCATTTGTTATGTCAAGTCCAAGGCTAGATTGCCATTAGTAGAGTCCATTAAGAGTGTTACTTCATATTGGGTCATTAGGTGTCTAATGGGTCACTAATGCACTTAAGGCCCAAATTGGGTTACACTCCCTCATGGGCCAACTAAGTGGGAAGGGTCCAAGTCTAGCATGGGCTTGTGGATGTTTCATGGCCCATGAGGAGGCCCTTGGCCCATGAAGGGGGGCGCCCCCTCTTTTGGCTCCATTAGGCTAGGTTGTTTAGTTTTTTTTCTTTCCTCCCTTTATTTGACCACATGTGGTAGAATTAGGAATGGGATTCCTTTAAATATTGTATTTCTTGTGGTTGGTCATACCTCATCCCAGCCCTTCAATCCAAACCCCTAGATCCAAGGGTTGAGATTGAATTTGGTTGACATCCTATATAAGGTTGTATTTTTCATATTGAATGAATTAATGAATGGAAAAAAGGCATTTGCCCCCAAGGAAGCTTGCGCCCCTCCCCTCTCTCTACCTGGTTCCTCCACCCCCTCTCCCCTTTCTAGAGTGTAATCCCTTCCCCCTTGATCCCCTCCAGCATCTGAAGCAACTCCGGTGATCGCCGCCGCCATCGTCTCGCCGCCGACGCGTCGTCGCCAACGGTTTCGGTGTTCTGTCCACTCAGGACAGACCATTCTTCTCCGAATTCCTGCTATCACTCCCTTCATCTTCTAAAGCTCAAAATTTCAGGGTTGGTTCCCCTCTAGAACCCTTATCCCCACAAAAAAAATCACGTCAAAATTCATCCTTTAGCTATTTTTTGATTTTCGTCCAAGTCCAAGTTCCAGATCTGTCCTGGTTATGTTTACTGTTCATAAGCTCTGAGTTTATCCCATTCGAACCACCTTTTGATTTTTTTTTGGGTTGCCCAAATTTATTGGGAGTTCTGTCCACATATATCTACCACCAAAAATTTTATTAATTTTTGGTAAGGTCTTTAGGTATTTTTCAAATTTCGTCCAAGTTCCCAAGAACAGTCTGCCCACAGTTTCCCAGATCCGACCCAGGTCTAGTAAACAAATCCCAGAAAATCCATTTCGTCTCCAATCGAAAACCAAAAATAGTCCCGGATTCCTCTCTCAGAGATCTTCAACTTTGCTGAAGAAATTATTTCCAGATTCGGAGGTCTTCTTTCCGGTCAACGTCGATCTTCAGAGAAGTCAGAACCTGCCCCTGCAGTTCTGGCCAGATTCCAGCAAGCTTGTAAAATACATGATCAGAAATACAGATCTGATTATTTTTTTTGAAGACCCCTACGTCGAAGTATTCTGAGTCAGCTTTCCAACGGTGCTAACCTCATCGCATTCTGACGACGGGCTGATCGCAGCAGCAGTTTTCTCCGAGTCGCGCGCCTGCAAACAGAAATTTCAGGTTCGTGACCGAGTTCCCGCGAGCGTCGTCCGAGGGCCGCCCGGCGTCCGGCGGTCGTTCCAGCAGCTCGCCATCCCAGGGGTACGCTTTCCAGGTGTCTCCACCACAGAGGAGTCATCAGGCCCCACACGACCCCTCCGGTCAATACGTGGGCCCCCACTAGCACGAGTACGCGTGAAGCCGAAGCATTGCCCGAAACCGCCCGTCAACCCGAACTTGGTCCTCCCGGGCCCACTTGTGTCGCCCTTTACCTCCCTGCGTGGAGTGGGCTTATTTGTACTGCTGTAAACATAATGTACTAAGTTCCCGGGAGTACGAGCTTTGGCCGGGTGCCATCTTCGCCACGTCGAGAGCGTGGAGGTATCGCCTTCACCCTTACACTTGGCATTAGCTTAATTCTTTATATGCTTTATATGCCGCTGCTAGAGAGCATGTGTAGGGATACCTAGCTCGCCTTCAATTTATAATATCACTGCTGCGAGAGAGAGCGAAGCCGTCCCGTGACCCGATCCGGGCACAATTGAGAGCCGACCACCCTAGCTCACAGCCGGTTTCTCAACCGCGCACATCCGACGCTTCCCTCGTTAAGGGACGATCGCGAGCTTGTCGTGTCCATGGTCCCGTCCCGCATCAATTTGGTATCAGAGCCAGGTTGAGTCTAGGGTGTTTGCATTCAAAAAAAAAAAAAAGAGTGTCATGTAGTCATTAGTCGGTCTAAGTCGTGTTTAGGATCATCACATTTTTAAAACAACACAAAGAGTCATTTTTGGGTCGCATACATCCCTTTACTCGGTATATAAAAAGGTGTTGTCCGACCGTTAGGTTACGCCTATCGGGAAGGCCGCACACTTGTGCGAGTGACCTTCGGGTCGATTGTCTCCGCCCCGTACCGAGTCTTGGTTTACGTCTAGGGTCCTTAGTGTGCATTAGTTAGTGCATTCCAACTTTGCATTACTTAGTGTCGTGTCTAGTGTTTTGGTCCGAGTGTCGGCATGGCCATCCACTAGCTTTCCCGTGTCCCATGGAGTCCCAAACTCCCGGATGGTGGCGATACTATCTCAAATGGAAGGACCACCCGAACCACCCCACGAGACCCGAAACCCGGGATTTCTACGGGTCCGATGACCCGAGTGTCTATCTAGAATGGGAAGCCATTATGGATGATTACTTCGAGGTGTACATCATGTACGGGCCCATGCAAGTTGATGTTGCCAAAAGGCGACTTTTTGGTGAAGCCGCTGCAACTTGGAGGGACATCAAATATTGGAGGGAGGATAAGAATCTAAGGCCCATCGAGTCATGGTGGGAAATGAAGAGAGTGCTTAGGAGGGCCTACGTTCCCCGCCCACCTACCTCCAACCACGGAGGTCATTCCACTCACCAACCCCACCAACTCACCCACAATCAAGTGGGCCACACCTCTACCCAATCCCACCCCTTCACCGCCGTCCAAGCCCACCAAAGTGACCCCAATCTAGTGGCCCGCCCATGCACCACCAACCAACCTCCCCTTGGCACTCCCATCCCAACCCACTCAAGCACCTCCAACCGAGTGGAAGTCCCGCTTATAACCGAGCCTAGGCCCACACCCGAGCCGAGAGTTAAGGAGCTAGTCCACCCCAAGGTCCCTCCTCCAACCCGCTCCTTAGAGGAAATAAAGAAAATGATTTCGGATTGGTGGGAAAGGACACAAGCTACTCCACCACCCATGGATGCTCCATTGTTATCTACCTCCGGTCTTCATTCGAAACCATCAAAGTGGGAACTACCAAAGCCTGAGCCACCCGTGTTTCTTACGGGAACACTTTACATAGCCGAGCCACTTCTTAGATGGCTCAAGGATGGCTTGGTCCCACATCCCTTCCCGTCCATGGACCCCACCTTACCTTTAGTGCCGGTCAACTCATTCCATACCACATTTCGATCTCGTCACCATGTTGATACGTTGGATGATCTTGTCATGGGATTAGATTCACAATGGGAGTTGACGCATCTTTTGGCCCGAGGCTTTGACCAACCCGCTAGTCTTAGCTTCACCCATCCGGCCATAGGGTCCATTACCTCCGAGTGCACCGTGGGTTGTGTCACCACGGAGGTTCTTCTACTTCTCCCGCTACCGGATGAGCCCAACTTCATGACTTTGCTTCCGAGGGAGGAGTCATATTTCCTATACACGGTCCCATCTACCATGACGGAGGAAGGTGACCACCCGCACCTTCAAGAATTTCACGATTGGGACCATGTCATGTTGGAACCCACTTCCTGGGGTCACACCTTCTTCGACCCTTTTGACCCCTTCACTAGTGACCCTCCCGAGTTTTCATACTCGTTACCCTTCTTCCGCGGAGTTCACTATCCCACCTTTTCCATTCGGGCCAAGCAAACTCCACATAGCCATAGGTCCAAACCATCCCTCGGGGGTAAGGAAGACTTTGGTTTCCCCGATCCCTCTAAACCACCCGCACCTCCCGGACTTCCCGCATCCAAGCCCAATGTCTATGATTGGTGCATCGTAGTATGTCTAGGAGTTCCCCATTACGTCAACCTCCAGTTACGTCAAATGCATGTATGGCACATATTCGGGTGTCCTGGTCCGCCGTCATCCATGTACGGGTCGGACTAACATTAGGTGTGTCTAGGGTCATATATGAGTCTGTGTGTTTTCTTTGTGTGGTTTGTTTGTGTGGTGATTTTGAGTCGATTGTTTGTGTGATTTTCATTCATGTGTCAGTGCATGGTGAGTCTGCATGTGTCTTGTGCAAGCTCGTGTCGTTCTCTTATGAGTGTGAAGCGAGTCGACTCACTCGATGAGTATGGGATCGGTTCTACATCTATACCCGGATCAGTCACCTATAGGGACTCAGCGGTGAATCCTAGTGAGTCTTCGAGCTGTTTCCTTCCTTTTGAGAGTGTCCCTTCGGAGTGACCACCTTTAGCCATAGTAGTGCGCATATCGAGTATATATGGAATGAGCAGGTGCCGATCACTTGGAGTGGAGCATACCCGCGCTACTTAGCACGGTGATAGATTCGCCGGAGTACCGGAGCAGCCATACCCCTACTCGACGGGGTCGAGTTCCTCCCACCCGGGGAGAATTGATGGGGCATCAAAGGCGATTTCCATACACGGGTGAAGTGTATTTGCGTGTTATGGCTTGTATGGGATTGTAATTGTGTAATTTCTTTCATTTGGGCTTCTTGTAAGGCTTATATCAAGCCAATGGGCCATTTGTTATGTCAAGTCCAAGGCTAGGTTGCCATTAGTAGAGTCCATTAAGAGTGTTACTTCATATTGGGTCATTAGGTGTCTAATGGGTCACTAATGCACTTAAGGCCCAAATTGGGTTACACTCCCTCATGGGCCAACTAAGTGAGAAGGGTCCAAGTCTAGCATGGGCTTGTGGATGTTTCATGGCCCATGAGGAGGCCCTTGGCCCGTGAAGGGGGGCGCCCCCTCTTTTGGCTCCATTAGGCTAGGTTGTTTAGTTTTTTTTCTTTCCTCCCTTTATTTGACCACATGTGGTAGAATTAGGAATGGGATTCCTTTAAATATTGTATTTCTTGTGGTTGGTCATACCCCATCCCAGCCCTTCAATCCAAACCCCTAGATCCAAGGGTTGAGATTGAATTTGGTTGACATCCTATATAAGGTTGTATTTTTCATATTGAATGAATTAATGAATGGAAAAAAGGCATTTGCCCCCAAGGAAGCTTGCGCCCCTCCCCTCTCTCTACCTGGTTCCTCCACCCCCTCTCCCCTTTCTAGAGTGTAATCCCTTCCCCCTTGATCCCCTCCAGCATCTGAAGCAACTCCGGTGATCGCCGCCGCCATCGTCTCGCCGCCGACGCGTCGTCGCCAACGGTTTCGGTGTTCTGTCCACTCAGGACAGACCATTCTTCTCCGAATTCCTGCTATCACTCCCTTCATCTTCTGAAGCTCAAACTTTCAGGGTTGGTTCCCCTCTAGAACCCTTATCCCCACAAAAAAAATCACGTCAAAATTCATCCTTTAGCTATTTTTTGATTTTCGTCCAAGTCCAAGTTCCAGATCTGTCCTGGTTCTATTTATTGTTCATCAGCTCTGAGTTTACCCCATTCGAACCACCTTTTGATTTTTTTTTTGGGTCGCACAAATTTATTGGGAGTTCTGTCCACATATATCTACCACCAGGAATTTTATTAATTTTTGGTAAGGTCTTTAGGTATTTTTCAAATTTCGTCCAAGTTCCCAAGAACAGTCTGCCCACAGTTTCCCAGATCCGACCCAGGTCTAGTAAACAAATCCCAGAAAATCCATTTCGTCTCCAATCGAAAACCAAAAACAGTCCCGGATTCCTCTCTCAGAGATCTTCAACTTTGCTGAAGAAATTATTTCCAGATTCGGAGGTCTTCTTTCCGGTCAACGTCGATCTTCAGAGAAGTCAGAACCTGCCCCTGCAGTTCTGGCCAGATTCCAGCAAGCTTGTAAAATACATGATCAGAAATACAGATCTGATTATTTTTTTTGAAGACCCCTACGTCGAATTATTCTGAGTCAGCTTTCCAACGGCGCTTACCTCGTCGCATTCCGACAACGGGGATGATCGCAGCAGCAGTTTTCTCCGAGTCGCGCGCCTACAAACAGAAATTTCAGGTTCGTGACCGAGTTCCCGCGAGCGTCGTCTGAGGGCCGCCCGGCGTCCGGCGGTCGTTCCAGCAGCTCGCCATCCCAGGGGTACGCTTTCCAGGTGTCTCCACCACAGAGGAGTCATCAGGCCCCACACGACCCCTCCGGTCAATACGTGGGCCCCCACTAGCACGAGTACGCGTGAAGCCGAAGCATTGCCCGAAACCGCCCGTCAACCCGAACTTGGTCCTCCCGGGCCCACTTGTGTCGCCCTTTACCTCCCTGCGTGGAGTGGGCTTATTTGTACTGCTGTAAACATAATGTACTAAGTTCCCGGGAGTACGAGCTTTGGCCGGGTGCCATCTTCGCCACGCCGAGAGCGTGGAGGTATCGCCTTCACCCTTACACTTGGCATTAGCTTAATTCTTTATATGCTTTATATGCCGCTGCTAGAGAGCATGTGTAGGGATACCTAGCTCGCCTTCAATTTATAATATCACTGCTGCGAGAGAGAGCGAAGCCGTCCCGTGACCCGATCCGGGCACAATTGAGAGCCGACCACCCTAGCTTACAGCCGGTTTCTCAACCGCGCACATCCGACGCTTCCCTCGTTAAGGGACGATCGCGAGCTTGTCGTGTCCGTGGTCCCGTCCCGCATCAGTTACTCAGTGGGCAGAGGAGGATTCCTCTGGACGGGTTAAGCTGTAAGCCCCAACAGTTGGCAAAGCTGTAATGCCCAGCGGTCAAGCTGTTAGTCAGCGGTTTGTACGCAAGCTGTGTCGCCCAGCGGTTTTCAAGCTGTTTGGCAGCGGAATCCACACTCTGGTTTGAGTGTGGGGTGGACGTAGGTCTGGAGGACCGAACCACCTTAAAAATCATCTGTGTAGTGGTTTGATTGTCTATTGTGGTTCGCTAGATGCATGCTTAGGCTCGATGTGGTCTTTCATCTAGTGAGTGGTTTATTCTCACACCACATATTTGATTGGAATTGGGTTTGCACACTAGCGCATATAGAGTAGATCAGAAGTTAAGTCTATCTGATCTTTCCATTTCATTCGAAAAGAACACTGTGTCATACAAGGCACTTATTTGTGTTAATTCCACATCTCTGATTGTTATAGTTTTTAATTGGGGTAAAATTCTTAAGGATATATTCATTCACCCCCTCTAAATCCATCGCACCAATCTCAACAATTGGTATCAGAGCAGGTTGTCTGCACAGAGGGTCACACGACCTGCAGATCCGTTCCTGGATTTGGTTTCGGTGCGTTTTGGTTTGATGACTGTTCTTATCATTGTTTTCGATCCCTTCTACATTTAAGTTGGTGATTTAATCTGAGGATGTCTCTGATGTTTGATCTCCCGAAATATGAGGGTCTAGGGTTTTATAACTGGCTCAATCAGTTCAGGGAATATGTGATGCAGACTAATCCAGATCTGTGGATGATCATTGCACACAGTTCTTATGAAGTTCCAAAGGATAAATCCTTATGGAAAACTTCAGACAGACTAAAATTCTCTGAGAATTAGAGGGCCCTGGACCTAATCAAAAGGGCGATAAATATTGATAAATTTCCTTGTATAGTCAAATGCTGCAGTGCCTCCGAAGTGGTCGAGATGTTAGCAGTCAGCAGGAGTCGGGACGAAGTGAAATGCCTCATGGCTTCAGATGAAGATTAGATTCAAATTGAAGAAACTTCGTCACAGGTAAACTTTGACATTGTTAACTTTTCATTTAAAGATTTGGTGGCATTGAATGAACATTTGTTGATCGAGTATGACAGAATTAAATCTGAGAAAAGGAAATTGAAAAGAGAGCTGGACATGTTAAAATCTGAAGATAAGAACCTAAATAATAATTCAACTGGAGATAAGGGTTCGTGCAATGAATGTGCATTCTTAAAGGAATTGATCGAAGACTTAGATTCTGATGATAATATGCAGAAAAACTTAATCACTTCCTTGAAAGAAGAAAATGATTCCTTGCTGGCTCAGAAGAAGGAAAATGATCAATTTCAAGATAAGCTGATTGAAGAAAACATGTATCTTAAATACCAAAATAAAAAGCTAATGGTTCTTAATACTGTTTTCTCTGAAAGATGGTTGTCATTTGAAAAAGGAAAATCAGTTGTGAAGTAAAATGAGAACAACAATGAAATAAAGGTTCAACAAGAAAATGAAACTCTGAAGAACCTGAATGATGCTTTGCAACAGCAGCTGATTGCGTGTGAATCTGAGCTAAACAATTACGAAGCTAACATTGTGACTCTTAACTCTGAAATTGAAGACCTAAAGGACTCCTTGTCAAGATTTGTAAAAGGAAAGATTAATCTGAATAAATTGCTTGGAGTAAATGTGAATGTCCAGAAAGAGGGATTGGGTTACATTCCAGTTACGAAGAAGGTTGAAGGGAATCAAATGAAAAATGTTTTTGTTAAAAGCTCAGAACAAGATAAAGCTTCTACTTCATCAGTTTTCTAACTCACTGTTCAGAGAACTGAAAATGAGGATAAAAACTTGAAGAGTGAAAGTAATCAGAAAAAGGCTGGAAGTAAAAGGAAAACCAAACTCTCAACTATTGCTATTAAGGCCTTTTCTGACTCTGTTAGACCTCATGATCAAGTGCATAGTACAAAACATTTCCCCATTCAGTCACATGCACACACAAGAATCACCTCATGTCATTACTGTGGCATATCTGGTCATCATATGCATGAATGTAGAATAATGGTTCAAGATGAATTGAGTGCTAAGATTATTCATGAAAAACCCCATGCATTCAATAAGAAGAAGAAGATCCATTGCTTCCAGTGTGGGAAGCTGGGCCATGTTGCAGCTCACTGCTGGCATGCCCAGGGAGGAAAGAGGAGTTCAAAACCTGAGAATATCCTTGAGAACAAAACTATCTTTAATAGAAAAACTCCTGTATGTTTTGAATGTGGTAAAGTTGGTCATCGAGCCTTTGAGTGTTGGCATGTTAAAAGGAACACCAATTTGCATGGTAGAAATATCTTAACGAATGTCCACTCACAAAAATTTCATGTTCATCCTGTCAAAAGGAATTTGAACTCTGCCATTAATTGTCATTATTGTGGGAGAATATGACATATCATGAATAACTGCCATGATTAGAATTTTGATGATAGGAAGACTTGGAAACCTTGGAGTGCACCTGCTAGAGGTGTCACTCAACTAATAAGACCCAAGAGTCTTTGGGTCCCCAAATTCGCAAATTGATCTTACCTTGCAGGTGTGCCTTGGAAGTTGATGAATAAAGTGGTTAATAATCCAAGGCACTCAAGAATGAAACCCCCAGGATTGCACTATTCAGGTCAGTTCTAAAAATCTGTTCTAAATTCTGTTATCAGAAATTGCTTGCTTCAGATGCTTGCATATCAAATTAATCTATCTCTGCTTAATTGAAACCTTTTGAAAAATTGATTGATTTCACATGATGTTCTTACTGATCATGACCAGTCTCGTTGCATAGTGCATATATATAGTGTGATGCATTGCATATCATCTAAATTGAAAAATCCAAAAAGGAATAACTCATTGCATCTAGATAGGGGGAGTATTTGAGTCTCACTAGTCGTTCACCTCTTGAACCCTTCCTGTCTAGCTATTCGGTTCACTTTCATATTCATGTGTGTTGATTTCATTCTGATTTGAGAGTTGGATTGTTTGAAAAATTATCATGTGTCAGCTTGTCATTGATTTCTGAATAAAGAATGCTCTGATGTTTGAACAATTGTTATGCACAACTGAGTGTCATACACATGCTTTGCATAGTTGATGTTTCAAATTGATACATGTATTGCACTGAGTATAGATAGTTTCATATCTTGCACATAGTCCATGCATCTTGTGTTCAAATAGCATGAAGGTCGGTGCATCATAATGTCAGGAAGAGGGTAGTAATGTCTGAACTTGGTGTGTTAGGTTTTCATTGAATACACTGCATTCAGTCAGGGGGAGTAGATGGATGTCTTTCAGAAAATTCATTTAATAAGATGACCCATTGCATCCAGGCAGGAGGAGCATTTTTGACCTATTAATCCTTTTCAATCCAGACTCTTCATGTCCAAATATGTGAATTCCTCTCTTGCTCCTGTGTATTTCACTCGAATTCTTCTCTTTTGACTAATCAACTGCTGAAATCCTTGAAAATCTGTTCAAATTCTTTCATAGCAGAATTCTATGATCTGGTGTGGATAAGTTGTTCAGTTGCATTGATTGGACTGAGTTGAGAAATCTAAGTTGTGTACCTTGTTTATATGTCTGAAAGCTGAGAAGAAACTTCTATCATATAGAGTTAAGAATGTCCACTGATTCAAATTGGTATAAGCCTAATGTATTCTCGGATTTGAATTTGAATGATTGAAAGTATCTGAATCATAAGGTTTAATAATTTTTAACCACCCATGTCATAAAATATCTAGACTCATTCATCTGAATTCTGAAAATATGGGATCAAGGCTACTTTGGTAGAGACACATAGAATGAGTATTATTTTTAAACATTAACCTGAAAAATGTTGACTAAATTAAAAATTTGAATTCAGAGCAATGATTTGGTCACTGAGAAACTGGATACTCTATCAATGAAATAGAGTAATTCTATGTCATGAAGTACCATAGCTATCTCTGGTGAAAATCTATTGAAAAATCTGACAGAGCAATAGCATGTCTGTGTTGAGTAACTGGGGAGTCAGGCCTCTGATCAAGGTGTCCCCTCATGTAAAAAGACACTTCTAGTGCTAACTCTGCTCTCAAAGTTGAGAGACAATGAAAGTTATCACACTGAGTAACTGGGTCACTTCACCTAAGACGTGTTGTGCCTCACGTAAAAAGGTGTTGATCAACTTAAATTGCTCAGGAAAAGTATAATGTGCTAATCAAAACAAAATGTCTTGCAAAAATAGTCAACTCACATTCTAATAAGGGTGTTTAATCTCAATTCTGCTCTGTGTGACTCGCAAAGGTGTCATTGAGAGTATTTGAGTAAGTTGGAGGATGTTTGATCTGGAGCATTGCTTGATTAGCTGGTTAATCCTTATTAAAACTTAGTTTTAGATATGAGTAATGAATTTAATTGACAGATTCAGTATACATCATGCTTAAACCAGGTGGGTAATGTAGGTTAATTCATAACCCCTTATGATAGGAGAGTCTATTCTTGCATGGACTTATAACTGTGGTACCCGCTATATAGTAATTTCTTCTGATCAGGTTCACCTCTGACAACTTGATCATCCACTCGTTGGTCACTTCTTGCTCTGTGACTGTCATATTCTGCTCAATCTCTGCTGAACGATTCTTGAAAAATCCTATGCCACTCTTCTAGTGATATCACTCTATCTTTGGCTACAATTACTTCTTTTATATCACCAGTCTCGTTTTACTCTCCACACTGTTGGAATCTTCCATCTTGTTTCTATAACCAGTTCTGGTTCTGTGGACTTTCCACCTACTTTATTCTGCACATACATATGTGAGGTGCCACAACCATTATTGTTTTAGATTCCTTGTGATGGCAGATTTTAGATTGCTTCATTGGTTAACCAGAGTTCATTCCTGCACGTTAGGAGGAGTTCTGCGTCATCTGCATTTAAGGGGAGAGTAGTCAAACATTCATGTTGATAGGGGGCGTTCTTATATTCTACTCTTCAGTGCTCATCTTGAATATTACACTTTGGGGGAAAATAGCTCTACTGTGCTTTCATGTAGTCAAAGGGGAGATGTTATATCTATCTTTTCATACCTGCTTAATCTTTTCTCTCTCTCAAACTTTTCTCTTTTTGATGAAGTCAAAGGGGGAGAATAGTTTGGGTCTGTGTGATTCATAGTGTTCATAGTGTTGCCATCATCAAAAGGGGGGAGATTGTTGTGCCCCTGTGGTTTTGATGTCAGCAACAACTATGTTTTAATGTCAGCAAGCACTATGGGTTTTGATGTCTGCAAGACTATTGTACCCCTGTGTTTTTGATGTCAGCAAGTACTATGAGTACATGTAAATGATTGATTGAGAATCTTGTTTGCATGTCATTCCGTCAAACAGGTTGTGTGCATATTAACTGCCATATGCATACACTGCATTAATGCATTCATCAGTCGCTTCAATTCAATATTGATGTGTGTTCATTATGCATACAACATCAGTGCAGGGTTAACAGGCTAGGCCTGTGCATTTCATAACTGTGTTTCATGTGGCCATAAGTTAGTACATGCCAGTTCAAGGGTTAAAGTATGTACAGAGTTTGCCTACACTGCATCAACTCAAGTCTGTTAGGTTCGGTGCAGTATTCAGAGGGGGGGTGAATGAATATAACCTATTTAAAAGCCTTCACCCAATTAAAAATATGATGCTCACTAACTATCTAGAATGCTAACTAGACAGATATATCAAATCTGAAAGACTAATTAGTAGTAGCGGAATTCAACAAATAGACAGTGAGCAACCAAAGCAAAACGCACCTAAGTATTCATTCAAACCATTCTTTCACTCAAATAAACTTTCGCTCACTCAACGGATTAAACACTCAGAACAAGATCTGATCAACCACTTGGAGCGCCCCTTATGCAAACATCTAGCGGAAGCAAAACATATAGAGAAATCAGACCACTGCACAGAGGATTTTTAGGTGGTTCGGTCCTCCAGACCTACATCCACCCCACACTCAAACCGAGTGTGGCTTCCACTAGCTCACGCTAGAAACAGCAGACTCAGTCTGCAACAAATGCTGCCAAACAGCTTGACCAGGGGAACAGCCTCCCCTCTTCCTCCCAACCGGAGGGAACCACTAGTGACACCAGTCACTAGCAAACCAGAGACACACGGTCTCTCTTCCTCCAGACCTGGAGGGAACCCCTGGACTTGAATCCACAAGCCCAGAACCGGAGACAAGTCTCCCTTCCTCCAAACCGGAGGGAACCCACAAGTAGCTCCCAACTACTTGCAACTGGAGATGTCAATCTCCCTTCTCCTGAACTAACAGGAGGAACCCCGACCACTCTAAAGAGTATCGGAAACCACAGTAAACCAGAAAACAAAGGAAAAACAATAAACGAGAATGACTTCAGCAAAACAGAAGGCTGAAAAACGAAATGCACAATGTGGCTCTCAACGGAGCTGACTGGCCTGGATTTGATCCACGGTCCAGTAGACGGATCTTCAGGTAAGATCTTCCTTCTTCTCCACGAGCTCTCTCGCTCACTCTCTATCTTTCTTTCTCTTTCTTCTGCTCTTCTCTCACTCTCTGCTTCTTCTTCTCTTCACACTCTTCTCGAGCTCTCTACCTCTCTTCTTCTCCTTCTGCTCTTCTTCTTTTTCTTTTCTTCTTCTATCTGGATCGTGGCTCTCTGTATGAGCGTTTCTTCACGCCAACTCGATCACCTTCATCTGTGGACGAAGGTCTCATATATATAGCAGCAGCATCAGCCATGACGTGTGACCTCCACATTTCCAGCCCTAAGAATTCGGTCCACGTGGCAGTCTCTCAGCAGGCTTCATTCCAGCCTCGGATCACGTGCTGCCCAGGTGTGTGGAATGTTCTTCCTCGGATCTGCAAGGAGATGAAAATCATTAAAGCTGAGGGCCATAGGAACTAAAGCTGCACGAAGTATGTAATAGAAATACTAGATGCACTGAGAACGACACGAAGAAGATGAAAACAACACGAGGTAATAAGAAGAACGACACGAGATACATTGTGACAGAACAGACACAACGAAGAGACCGACACGAAGTGAAACAAGAATGACACGAAATGGCAACAAGGAGAACATTACGAGATACATACGATGACAAAGGCACGAAGTAAAGAAAACGACACGACGTAATACACATCAAAGAGAACGGCTCGAGAACAACATGGACTGGCAACAGAAACCGACACGAAGTGTTTGCAAATAAGCAAGACACGAGGTCTACGTAAAGCAACACGAAGTGTGGTCAAAGTAAAAACGACATGAGGTGGTGACACAGAAAGCAACACGAAGTGCTGCAATGTTATGCACGCAGTGGAACAAAAAACAACACGGAGTGAAAAGCGACACGAAGACGTGAGAAGGAAAAAGAACGACACGAAGTGAAAAACGACACGAGGTGAAAACAATACGAAGACATGAAACAACACTTAAAACGAAGTTGACACGGAGTAAAAAAGTAGACATAAAAAATGACACGAGATTCAACTAGAGGACAGAGAGAAGTGACACGAGGTTTACACAGAAATGACACGAGGTTCACTGTGAAACATGACACGAAGTCACAAGAAGAACAGTAACCAACACGAAGTGTGGTTACAGAACAAAAATGACACGTGGTCACAAGACAAACGACACGAAGTGTTACTGTAACAACAAACACTACGAAGTTACGAATACAAAAAGCAACACGGAGACATAGAGAAGTAAAACCTGACACGAAGTGTGTTTACAAAAATAAAAGGACACGAGGTATAGGAAGAACAACACGACCACGGAAAAGAGTTGACACGGGGTGTGGTCAAGGCGAGAAGGATACGAAGTCTAAAGAGAAAACAGCACGAAGACAAGAACGTAAAAACCAACACGAAGTCATAATTGTGAAAACTAGACGAAAACCCACAAGCACGACATGAACTAAGGATGACATGGGGACAACACAGTCACATAGGCTGCACGAAGTGAAAGACAACACGGCTATCTCGACACGTGATGAAATGGTGGAAGTAGAAGAACAACTCGAAGATGAAAATGACACGAGCTGAATTTAACACGAAGGTGATGTATAGACACTGACACGAGGTGTAGACACGAAGCAAGAATGACATGAGGTTCAGGGAAACCAACACGAAGACAGAAACAGTACAGACACACGAAGTATTACCTCTTAGCAGCTTTTTCTTGTAAAGCATGGAAATCAACACGAAGTGTTGTAAGCTCAGACGACACGAGATCTTTTCGTGTTAGTGAGGGGAAACAACACGAAGACTCAAGTACAGAAACATCACGAAGACGATGTACATTCTGATGTACAGACTTTGAAGAACAGTCTAATGTATAGACTTGTAGATTGAAGGTGATGTATAGATCATGCACATACCAGAAGTCTAACACACACAATATATCAGTCATACACGTGCATTCTCCATATGATATACAAATCACAATCATGAAGCTATCATCAAAGCACAAGGTCAGCAGATAAACTGAATGAGCATATGAAGTCCTGAATGAACATCTCATCAGGATGACTCACAATGATTACCATCAAACACCAATCATCAAAACCAGATAAATCATTAAAACCACAGCAATGAATGCTTTATGCATCAGTTTAATATGTAGCATGACTGATCATTAAGAATGACTCTAAATTGAGCAGCAGGATGACTGAACATTTGATTAACTCACACCAACAATCAATCAACAAAACCATCATTAAAACCATCATCAAAACCAAAACCACATGCATGGGCACAACAATCTCCCCCTTTTTGATGATGGCAACACTTTCAATACATTGAGTCATTCTGATGATGTGAGGCATTCTGAGGGCATTCTGAGGCATTCTGAAGACTCAAATTATTCTCCCCCTTTGACTTCATCAAAAAGAAAAATAATTTGAGAAATTATAGCATGTATAAGAGTTCAGTCAATTTCTCCCCCTTTCAAGAACATGATTCTCCCTTTTTGGCAAACAATCTCCCCCTTTGATATAAACAAAATAAACCATGGGAAGGGTTAAATGCAAAAATGCAGATGCAACAAGGAATGCAATACTCCCCCTAAGTATGTGAATGCAAGGTCACAAATGATATGAACATGATTCAGTGTGACAAGGAATGCTCCCCCTGACTAGATGCCAATTGATATGAAATTGATGCAAGACTTGGAATCTCCCCTTCAATAAGTGGAATCTTATGAGATGAATGAGAAGGAGACCTCATGGGCAAACAAGGAGAAGTTCAGGTCATTGAGCCAATGATATGAGTAGAAGAAGTTCAGATGAGCTTCAACCAGAAGGAGTTCAATCAGATTTTCAAGGAAACTCCAAACATAAGAAATTCTGCCAGATTTTCAAAGAGATATCAATCTCATAATTCTAAAGCATAAGTTTTCAAAGTCTTCTATCATAAGGGCTTATGAATGACATTTATTGAATAGCATGGTTTAAACATGATGTATGCAGAGTTTATCAATAAAATTCTGTATAGATATCTAAAACCATGGTTTAATAAATATGAACCAAGCCCTCATATTTATCTTGATAAATCTCCCTTTCTCTTACACAATCAAACTTATTGACTTCTTTCGCAATTACATGCATCTGTATTGAAATCAAGCAATTATGAAGTCATATGATTTTGTCTAGGGTTGTAGCAATTTGATTTTGGCATCAATATTCAGATAATTCAATTTATTCAATAATTTTCCTTGCTACAAATTTTACGTGCACTCTAGTTCAGTACACACCTTGTAACTAGAGGATATACCTTGATCAGAGGCCAATATCCCTAAGCCCTTAGTGTGACTAACTGTCATGCCTTATGTAAACAGAGTTAGCATTTACACATCATGACACACTACAGCTCAATTTTAATGAGTGAATTGTATTTCTCAGTGTGCATGCCATTGCTCTGCCTGATTTTCAATGAATTTTCATCTTACAGAGTTAACTAAGGCACCTCATGACACAATCCTTTGGACATGTGTTTCTCAGTGACCAAGGTCATTGCTCCGACAATTACTTTACCCTTTAGACAATTCAGACACATTCATTTGCTTCAAAACAACATTAATCTCATGTACTTAACCAATTAAAGTCATGTGTTCAAAAGTGCAGATTTCAGAAGTTTTTGCAAGACATAGCATGAAACAGTTGGTTAAGATTTATTAAACATGATTCAGATATGTTAAGAGATTTTGAAGTTAAACTCCATGAATACATTAAGCTTAAACCACATGAGTTATTTCAGTCATTCTTAAGAATGTATAATAGAAGATTTCTAGTTCAAGAGTTTTTCAGATTTATGATCGAGATAGCCCATTGAAATCTTCATGGAAGACTGATAGAATTCTGAAGTCAAATGATATCAATTGATAGTAGAAGTACCAATTGTTAAGAGAGATTGTGAAGCTCAAAGTTTTTCAGAATATGATTAAGGTTTGTCAACAAAATCAGTAAGAAAGGATATGCTATGAAATCTGACAAATGTATGCATTTGACAACTTATATGCAATGCATTGACTCCCCCTTACAATATGCATTTAAACATACATGCAAATCACATATATGCACTTCAGATGAGTAGAGTTCAGAGGTATCAATTCAGACAATGCTGATGAGGAATGATTTTGCAAACACAGAATTAACTTGCTATGCAACATACTGTCCTACATGCAGACTATGCACCAAGGATACATTAAACAAGTATGCAATCAATTCAGGTTTATGCATCCAATTCATGAGCATTTTTATCCTTTTTCATATTTTCAACATATGATGCAGTTCACTGTTTTACATGAAAACTAGACCCATGGTACTAGGCGGAGGACTTGGTCCAAGGACCACCTCACACATGTCAGTAGCATCCAGACATACTCCATATGCCCTTCAACTTGTTCCATTTAATATACCATGATGATCATGTATGACAATGCAACATAAAGCAGTCCTTCATGCATTGAACAGCATCATTGTCACATGTAATGACAATCAGTCTATACACAATCAGTCCAAGTGTGCATTCAATGACAAGCATGCAATGCATTAACACAAAAACACATGCATGGACGCAGAGTCTGTATAGTGCATCAACTGTATATACTAAAGAAGCATTCAAATTCAGTTCAACATATAGTACGAGAAGAGCATCAGATATGCAGAGTTGAATTCAATAGCTGAGTCTTGAATGCAGACTGATCAACTAGACAAGAGAAGATCATACAACAATCAGTCAAGCAGATCAACAATTTCAGATGATGAATTTAAAACAGACCAATCAGCATTTTCAGATTATGAGATTTAGGCAAAGTTCAGAACTAACCTGAAGGATTGAATCCTGGGGTTTTCATTCTTGAGTGCCTTGGTTAACCCCTTTCATTTCTCTTTCCAAGGCACACCTGCATCAAATCAATCAAGTTGATCCTGCAGAGACCCAAGCAGTCCTGGGTCTTGCACTACCCCTATCAGGTGTTCTAAAAGGTTTCTTACCAGAATAATCATCAAATTCCATTAGATAGCAATTATTCATGGAATGACCAACCCTTCCACAACATCTACATGACACCACCGAATTAACTGAAGTATGATGCCTATGTAGATGAGCATGAGTATTTCTTTGATTATCATGAAAATTTTTCTTTCCATAATCAACTAGCCAACGGTTGGCAGCTTTGTCGCCTAGCTTACCACATTCAGAACATGTAGAAATCTTTCTTTTATATGCAACTTTATTTCTTCCAAAGTCATTTTTCTTTGTAGGAAATTTAGCATATTTGAAATTCATATTCCTACCTTGGATATGCCAACAATCTTTGACTGTGTGGCCATGCTTTCTACAATGAGAACATTGAAGGGGGTTTCTTTTAAACGACCCTAACCAGCATTGTGCAGCAACATGTCCTATTTTTTCACAGTTATAACAATCAATTTTCTTATCCCATGGGACATGCTTTCTAGCCTGATTGTTTTGAGCAACTGCTAGGTCATCCTTTTCCATCAAGTTACAATCATGCATCAAATGTCCATATTTGTGACAATAGTGACAGATCATTTTCTTTCTAGATGCATGCGAGTGTGGGTGAGGACTGTGATCAATATGCATAAAAGAGTTCTTTCTATATGTTTTCTGTTTTTCATTCTCTTTCTGATTTTTGTACTGAGGTGAGAATGAGATAGAGGGCTTTTCTTGTTCTGAACTTTTAACGAAAACAGTCTTCAGTTTTTCTCCAAAAGGCTTCTCAGCCTTCTTCATGTCTGGACTGTAACCCAGTCCCTCCTTCTGAAAATTTACATTCGCACCAAGGAGCTTATTCAAATTGTCTCTTCCCTTAACAAATTTTGACAGGGAGTTTTTTAGATCTTCAATTTCTCTTTCCAAAGACACAATGTGGTCCTCACACAACATAAGTTGATTTTGCAATTCATCATTCAGACTTTTCAGAGTCTCATTTTCCAGTGTCAATGTGAATTCATTACTCACTTCATTTTCTTTCAGAATAGATTTCCCTTTTTCAACTGTCAGGAGTCTCTCAGACATGGCGGAATTTAGCAACCTCAATTCTTCATTTTTATTTTCCAATGAGGAGATTTGTTCCTTATTCGTATTCAGATCAACTAAGCACATATCATGAGATGTTTTTAGTCTCTGACAGTTTTCACATGAAACATTAGAATTTATCTGTTCACATCTCTTTTTTAACTTTCTATTTTCAGATTTTAATTTCTTGGATACTTTGAACAAGTCTTCATACATCACTATTAATTCTTCAAAGGAGTATCCATTTGATTCGGATTCAGAATTTACCTTGGATGAGGATTCCTCATCATCCCGGTTGGCCATTAAGCATATTGACTTTCTTCCTTCTCTATCAATGTCCGAGGTGTTGACTTTGAGTTTCAATAACTCTGGACAATCATCCTTTGTGTGTCCAGCCTTCCTGCATTTGTAGCAAACATTAGAGTCAATAATCTTGGCAGGATTAGAAGTATACCTTCTTTGCTGTTTGCTACCGTCAAGCTTTCCTTCTCTTTTTCTCAGAAATTTCCTGAAGTTACTAATCATCATTCCAATGTGGTCTTCATCAATTTCAGACCGCGAGAGGCTACTTTTCTTGCTTGATGATCCAATGTGGCTGGATCTGTTTGCTTTGCTGGAGCTAGCCTTCAGCACGATTGGCTCCATTGCAAACAATCTGAAAGCTCAGAACAAACTGAAGCACCTAAACCAAATAAGCAAGACAAAGCACTAAGACGGAGAATCAAAGCTACGAACACAGAAGGCACACTCTGAAAAACACCAAACAAACCAGCAGGATCCTCTGCAGATTGTTAGATCAGATAGATCAGAGACCTGCTCTGATACCAATTGTTAGGTTCGGTGCAGTATTCAGAGGGGGGGTGAATGAATATAACCTATTTAAAAGCCTTCACCCAATTAAAAATATGATGCTCACTAACTATCTAGAATGCTAACTAGACAGATATATCAAATCTGAAAGACTAATTAGCAGTAGCGGAATTCAACAAATAGACAGTGAGCAACCAAAGCAAAACGCACCTAAGTATTCATTCAAACCATTCTTTCACTCAAATAAACTTTCGCTCACTCAACGGATTAAACACTCAGAACAAGATCTGATCAACCACTTGGAGCGCCCCTTATGCAAACATCTAGCGGAAGCAAAACATATAGAGAAATCAGACCACTGCACAGAGGATTTTTAGGTGGTTCGGTCCTCCAGACCTACATCCACCCCACACTCAAACCGAGTGTGGCTTCCACTAGCTCACGCTAGAAACAGCAGACTCAGTCTGCAACAAATGCTGCCAAACAGCTTGACCAGGGGAACAGCCTCCCCTCTTCCTCCCAACCGGAGGGAACCACTAGTGACACCAGTCACTAGCAAACCAGAGACACACGGTCTCTCTTCCTCCAGACCTGGAGGGAACCCCTGGACTTGAATCCACAAGCCCAGAACCGGAGACAAGTCTCCCTTCCTCCAAACCGGAGGGAACCCACAAGTAGCTCCCAACTACTTGCAACTGGAGATGTCAATCTCCCTTCTCCTGAACTAACAGGAGGAACCCCGACCACTCTAAAGAGTATCGGAAACCACAGTAAACCAGAAAACAAAGGAAAAACAATAAACGAGAATGACTTCAGCAAAACAGAAGGCTGAAAAACGAAATGCACAATGTGGCTCTCAACGGAGCTGACTGGCCTGGATTTGATCCACGGTCCAGTAGACGGATCTTCAGGTAAGATCTTCCTTCTTCTCCACGAGCTCTCTCGCTCACTCTCTATCTTTCTTTCTCTTTCTTCTGCTCTTCTCTCACTCTCTGCTTCTTCTTCTCTTCACACTCTTCTCGAGCTCTCTACCTCTCTTCTTCTCCTTCTGCTCTTCTTCTTTTTCTTTTCTTCTTCTATCTGGATCGTGGCTCTCTGTATGAGCGTTTCTTCACGCCAACTCGATCACCTTCATCTGTGGACGAAGGTCTCATATATATAGCAGCAGCAGCAGCATCAGCCACGACGTGTGACCTCCACATTTCCAGCCCTAAGAATTCGGTCCACGTGGCAGTCTCTCAGCAGGCTTCATTCCAGCCTCGGATCACGTGCTGCCCAGGTGTGTGGAATGTTCTTCCTCGGATCTGCAAGGAGATGAAAATCATTAAAGCTGAGGGCCATAGGAACTAAAGCTGCACGAAGTATGTAATAGAAATACTAGATGCACTGAGAACGACACGAAGAAGATGAAAACAACACGAGGTAATAAGAAGAACGACACGAGATACATTGTGACAGAACAGACACAACGAAGAGACCGACACGAAGTGAAACAAGAATGACACGAAATGGCAACAAGGAGAACATTACGAGATACATACGATGACAAAGGCACGAAGTAAAGAAAACGACACGACGTAATACACATCAAAGAGAACGGCTCGAGAACAACATGGACTGGCAACAGAAACCGACACGAAGTGTTTGCAAATAAGCAAGACACGAGGTCTACGTAAAGCAACACGAAGTGTGGTCAAAGTAAAAACGACACGAGGTGGTGACACAGAAAGCAACACGAAGTGCTGCAATGTTCTGCACGCAGTGGAACAAAAAACAACACGGAGTGAAAAGCCACACGAAGACGTGAGAAGGAAAAAGAACGACACGAAGTGAAAAACGACACGAGGTGAAAACAATACGAAGACATGAAACAACACTTAAAACGAAGTTGACACGGAGTAAAAAAGTAGACATAAAAAATGACACGAGATTCAACTAGAGGACAGAGAGAAGTGACACGAGGTTTACACAGAAATGACACGAGGTTCACTGTGAAACATGACACGAAGTCACAAGAAGAACAGTAACCAACACGAAGTGTGGTTACAGAACAAAAACGACACGTGGTCACAAGACAAACGACACGAAGTGTTACTGTAACAACAAACACTACGAAGTTACGAATACAAAAAGCAACACGGAGACATAGAGAAGTAAAACCTGACACGAAGTGTGTTTACAAAAATAAAAGGACACGAGGTATAGGAAGAACAACACGACCACGGAAAAGAGTTGACACGGGGTGTGGTCAAGGCGAGAAGGATACGAAGTCTAAAGAGAAAACAGCACGAAGACAAGAACATAAAAACCAACACGAAGTCATAATTGTGAAAACTAGACGAAAACCCACAAGCACGACATGAACTAAGGATGACATGGGGACAACACAGTCACATAGGCTGCACGAAGTGAAAGACAACACGGCTATCTCGACACGTGATGAAATGGTGGAAGTAGAAGAACAACTCGAAGACGAAAATGACACGAGCTGAATTTAACACGAAGGTGATGTATAGACACTGACACGAGGTGTAGACACGAAGCAAGAATGACATGAGGTTCAGGGAAACCAACACGAAGACAGAAACAGTACGGACACACGAAGTATTACCTCTTAGCAGCTTTTTCTTGTAAAGCATGGAAATCAACACGAAGTGTTGTAAGCTCAGACGACACGAGATCTTTTCGTGTTAGTGAGGGGAAACAACACGAAGACTCAAGTACAGAAACATCACGAAGATGATGTACATTCTGATGTACAGACTTTGAAGAACAGTCTAATGTATAGACTTGTAGATTGAAGGTGATGTATAGATCATGCACATACCAGAAGTCTAACACACACAATATATCAGTCATACACGTGCATTCTCCAGATGATATACAAATCACAATCATGAAGCTATCATCAAAGCACAAGGTCAGCAGATAAACTGAATGAGCATATGAAGTCATGAATGAACATCTCATCAGGATGACTCACAATGATTACCATCAAACACCAATCATCAAAACCAGATAAATCATTAAAACCACAGCAATGAATGCTTTATGCATCAGTTTAATATGTAGCATGACTGATCATTAAGAATGACTCTAAATTGAGCAGCAGGATGACTGAACATTTGATTAACTCACACCAACAATCAATCAACAAAACCATCATTAAAACCATCATCAAAACCAAAACCACATGCATGGGCACAACAAAGTCTGTACATTCTTTGGTGGCTAGTCTGTACAACCTCCATTGTTTCATTCGACCAAGTCAGTTCAGCCAGTGGTCTTCATGCATATACATAGTCTATGCATTGATTTGTCTCGCACATACACTAAGTCTGCACATGGTGACTTAGCGAGTCTATACATTCGTGAACATAGTTAGTGCATCCTTTTGCATCGTTGTCCTTTACACATATACATAGTCAGTGCATTTTTTTGCTCAATGCATAAGCATACTCAGTGCATTCGGTTGTTTCATGTCTATACAAAGTTTGCACATTCTCTGCTGATATGTCCGTGCATCATTTTAGCAAAGTATGTACATCGTCTTGTCTCATTCATGCAAAGTCTGTACACTCCTTGATAGCATGCCTGAGCATTTCTCTTCAATGTGCATACTTTCCTATATGCATTTGTGCATCTTTCAAGACAAAGTCTGTACACTCTTCACCCGACATTCAAAGTCTATACATTCTGTTGCATACATACGTAAGGCAGTGTCATGCACTCAAAGTTCACACATGCACACGCATAGTTTGTGCATTATGCATTCATGCTTAAACTCTAGGCATAGCAAGTCTGCACATTGGTTGTACATTACACACAAAGTCTGTACACTCATTGATGGCATGCCCGTGCATTCATCATCAATGTGCATACCTTATTATATGCATACTGCATTACACGCTATAAAGTCTGTACATGCTCAGTTCAAATATCAAACTTACTCGATGCATCCTTTCTTTCCTTTCAGATTAATTCACACTGATAACAAGCCAAATCTGACAGGACTGCTACTCGAGGAGCTTAATAAGGGCATGTGATCCAAGAATGGAGATGGCTCAGGATCGTGACACATGTAATGCAGTGAGCTGAAATGCTGCCACGTGGTCTAGGCTCTTGGGCGGGAATCGTGGAGAGCACACGCCCTATCTGTTCACTGCTCTATAAATAAGAAGCTTCATCCAGAGGAGCAGGGCCGTCGTGAGCAGAGTGATCGAAGTAGGGGAGCCCATCTGAAAGAGCAGAAGCAGAGAGAAAGAGCTTGCACGATCCAGAAGAAGAGAAAGAAAGAAGAAGAAAAAGGAAAAAGAAAAAGAGAAAGTGAGATCAGCAGAAGAAGAAAAAGGAGAGTGAAAAGAGAGATAGAGAGTTCGTGAAAAAGAAGAGAGAAGACTTCTTTGAAGATGTGTTATCTTTTGGCTCTTGGATCAGATCCAGACCAACTTGCTCCATGAGAGCTGTTTTGTGCTTTACCGTATACAGCTTTCTATTGCTGTGTCCTTTCCGTATTTTGTTTTTCTTTTACCTCTGTTTCAAGCTGTTTGTCAGCAGAGCAAGCTGTGTTGCTCAGCGGGTAGAGGATGATTCCTCTGGACGGGTTAAGCTATAAGCCCCAGCAGTTGGCAAAGCTGTAATGCCCAGCGGTCAAGCTGTTAGTCAGCGGTTTGTACGCAAGCTGTGTCGCCCATCGGTTTTTAAGCTGTTTGGCAGTGGAATCCACACTCTGGTTTGAGTGTGGGGTGGACGTAGGTCTGGAGGACCGAACCACCTTAAAAATCATCTGTGCAGTGGTTTGATTGTCTATTGTGGTTTGCTAGATGCATGCTTAGGCTCGATGTGGTCTTTCATCTAGTGTGTGGTTTATTCACACACCACATATTTGATTGGAATTGGGTTTGCACACTAGCGCATATAGAGTAGATCAGAAGTTAAGTATATCTGATCTTTCCATTTTGTTCGAAAAGAACACCTGTGTCATACAAGGCACTTATTTGTGTTAATTCTGCATCTCTGATTGTTATAGTTTTTAATTGGGGTAAAATTCTTAAGGATATATTCATTCACCCCCCTCTGAATCCATCACACCGATCTCAACACATTCTGCCACTCCCACACCTTGGAACACCCCCTCCCAGACCCCCTCATAGCCAGGGGTTGCCCACACACACATCCACCTCATTTTCCCTCCCATCTACCTCCATTTCCCATCACCTATCACCACTCTACACAGACCAGTTCACAGGCAGCAGTGTACCAGTAACTTGTAGCAGCGGCCATGGCGTCATCGTGAAGCTTCAGGGGGCGTGCCATATACCGTTGGAATCTTCATCCAGTCAGCTTCACAGTCGATGTGTTTTCATCTTCGTCCAAGCACCGAGCTTCCTGTGAGAGTGATTCTTCCTCGACTGTGTAGAACCACTCAGGCAGAGAACCAGAGCTCCAGATCAAGTTCTACCACGGCCATCATCTTGAGGATCTGGAGGCGGCGCTTGGCTGAGATCTTCTATGACGAGTCTACTTCCATGATCAAGAAGCGGAACCCCATTCGGCATCCGGAGCTAAGAGTTCTCATTTTTATTTCCTGGGTGCACAGTTTTGTTCCTACTGGGACTGACAGACACCCAATCACTGTTCGGTCTGTCTCTGTCTACTCCGACCTCCTCCGGCACTCCCGTGACTCTCCGTTCGAAGAGGACTTGACAACGAATCCAGCGATTCTGGCTAAGTCTGAATTGGAGCTGAGGAGCATTTGTGGTAGCCTTGTCTTCCAGCTGTAGGGGTGCAGAAGCTACCAGAACCAGAAAGCAGAGCCCCTGTTCGCGCCTCTGCTCCGACCAGCACCACCTTCCAGAAATTCCCCCAAAAATTAGACGTCTTCCTGGGTCAACTATGAAGAATCTCCAACTGGTTTCGTTGACAACAGAGTTCGGGAGAGGCCACAAAGGTGCCGACTTCGACCGCCTGTCCCATGTTCCAGAGGGCAGACAGAACCGTTGTTTTTCTTTCATTAAGTTCCTAGATTGATTCTCCTCTTCCCTCCTAGCCGGCTTACCGCCCCTCCCTGCATGGAGGTAGTGTTTGACTGTATCACATTATCCCCAAACCCTTGTCCAACCCTCCTACACGAGGAGTAGTGGTGTACTCTATAAATTTTCAGGTCAAGCGACATCGACGCGGCGTGCGGGTGCGTAGCCACACCTCCCCGCTCGCCCTCATCTTCGGCTGGGGTCGGCGTCTTCACGCCGACCAGGTGAGCTACTGAACACTTCTCTTTGCTGGTCTCATTTGCTTAATTAGTATTGTATCTTAGTGCCATCGGTGGTGAAAGAGTGCTCGATCCCGAATTTGCTTATAATTGAGCGACTACCGCGGGCGAGTTGCGAGAGAGCCATTATATCCCACGCCCTCGGCGTGCTGGCCGCCTGGGAGAGTGGGCATCCCGGGACCCTTGGGGGTTCAATCTTAAGCTAGCCAACCCCCTGGAATCTCAAGGTCCAACCTCGGACCCTCATCCCCATCACCGGTCCACCTACGGACCCGGGTGCGCGCTTCGCGGGTGAGTCCGCTCGAGGGAAGTTGCCGGTCCGTTGCATCGCTTGATTGCTAGGTCTGATCACCCCCAAGGTGGTGTCACATCATGCCATCTTGATACTAGACTGATAACTGTTGTTGTATGCAAATTCTGCAAATGGCAAATGCTCATGCCAACTATCGCCAAAATCTATCATACATGCCCTTATCATATCTTCAATAATATGATTCATCCTTTCTATCTGTCCATCAGTCTGGGGATGAAAAGTAGCACTGAAATTTAACCTTGTCCCCAAGGATGACTGCAATCCTTTTCAAAAATGAGAAGTGAACCTCGGATCTCTATTAGAGACTATAGTTGTAGGAATTCTAGGTAATCTCACTACTTCCTTGATATAAAGTGCGGCTAGCATGTCTACCGTCCATCGGTTCTTGATAGGCATTAAATGAGCAGATTTCGTTAAATGAACCACGATCACCCATATGGCATCAAACCCACCTCGGGTCCTTGGTAATAATCCGGTGATAAAATCCATGCCAATACTATCCCACTTTCATTCCGGTATCTCAAGTGGTTTAAACTTCCCAGTAGGCTTGAGGTGTTCAGCCTTAACTTGCTGGCAAACTATGCATCGGCTCACATATTCTGTGATCTCTCTCTTCATATTAGGCCACCAGAAAATACCCTTCAAATCTTGATACATTTTAGTAGCACTGGGATGAATACTGTACCTTGACCGGTCTGCCTCCTCCAGACTCTTGTTCTTGATATTGGGGAAATCTGACACACAAGTTCTTTCACGAAATAACATCCTCCCATCTATTGCTAAATTGAAGTCAGGTCGCTGATCCAGCCTATTCTTAATTTCCACGAGCACAGGGTCATCATTTTGAAACTCCTTGCTTTCCGAGAACAACTTAGGATCGATACAGACTCATATTAGATAGAATAACACACTTCTTCTCCTTAACCACATTTAAGTTCAATCTAGAAAATTGCTCTAGCAATCGCCATTCTTGAATCATGCAACTTGCCAACAAAGACCTCGGCTTCTGACTAAGAGCATCAGCTATAGAGTTCCCCTTTCCTAGATGGTACAGTATAGAGAAATCAAAATCTTTGAGATATTCTGGCCAACACCTTTGCCTCATATTAAGCTCCTTTTGAGAAAATAGGCACGTCAAGCTCTTATGATCTAAATAAACAATGTGTTGCTTTTCATGGAGATAGTTCCTTCAAATTTTCAAGGCAGAAACCACTACGGGCAAATCTAGATCATGCACCGGGTAATTCTCTTGGTACTTTTTCAACTGTCTCGAAGAATATGTGATCACTTTCTTTTGCTGCATTAATACACAACCTAAACCGATTTCAGATGCATCAGTATAAACTTCAAACTTCTCTCCTTCAATCGGTAAAGCCAGCACAGGTGCAGTAGTCAAACGATCCTTTAAGGTCTGAAAGCTTTTCTCACATTCCTCGGTCCATAAATTTAGATTCTCCTTCCTTGTCAATCTTGTTAATGGAACAACAATCTTTGAAAAGTCCTTGTTGAAATGCCTATAGTAGCCAGCTAGACCCAGAAAACTACGAATCTCGGCTGCATTGACGGGTCTCTCCCAATTCTTTACCGCCTCAACTTTGGACGGATCCACAGAAATTCCCTTCTTTGAGATTACATGCCCCAGAAATGAAACTTCTTCAAGCCAGAAGTCACACTTACTGAACTTAGCATATAACTGATCACTCCTCAAAAGTTGCAATGCTACAAATGCTCCTCATGCTCTTCCTCAGACTTAGAATACACCAGAATATCATCAATAAACACCACAACAAACTGATCTAGATGCAGCCTGAATATGCTATTCATTAGCTGCATAAATGCTACATGGGTATTTGTGAGTCCAAAAGGTATAACAATAAATTCATAATGCCCGTACCTGCTTCTGAATGCCGTCTTGAAAATATCCTCCTCCTTAATCCTTAACTGATGGTACCCAGATCTGAGATCAATCTTTGAGAAATACCGAGCTCCTGAAATCTAGTCAAATAATTCATCAATCCTTGGTAGTGGATACTTTTTCTTGATGGTTAGCTGATTTAGCTGTCGATAATCTATACACAATCTCATGGAACCATCCTTCTTCTTGACGAACAAAACTGGCGCTTCCCACGGAGAAGTACTTGGTCTGATAAATCCGTTCTTCAGCAATTCCATCAGTTGCTCCTTCAATTCTTTTACTTCAGCGGGGGACATTCGATAAGGAGCCTTAGATACGTGGCCAACACTAGGAACAAGATCAATAGTGAATGCCACTTCTCTCTTTGGGGGCAAACCAGGCATGTCCTCTGGAAATACATCATGGAAATCCTTAATAACACGAATCTCCTCCAGCTTCGAACTTCTATGCTCAGCTACAGTAACAAAAGCTAAGAATGTTACACAACCTCTCCTTATAACCTTATCAGCTCGAGGGCCGAAATCAGAAATGAACTGCCATGATTTTGAAGACCAAAATAGACAAGTCCAGGACGACCACTAAAGGTTACTAGACCCTTCCTACAATCTCTGAGATCTTCATGCCTAGACAACCAATCCGCGCCTAAGATAACATCATAACCACTAGTATCCATGCACACCAGATCGACAGGCAAATTTTGACCTCCAACTAAAACCTCACTATCAAGGTAATGATACTTAATCCTCGATCCCAGCTCCAATAAGGGTAGAGATAATTAACTCAGATTTTAACACAATAGGCCTCACAGACAACAAGGCAGCAAAACTTTGAGAGATGAATGAATGGGTTGCTCCGGTATCAAACAGAACAAAAGTAGACTTGGAACAAACATCTAGAGTACCTTCTATGATACCGCCCTCACTCGGTTCCGCTTCTTGTAGCGCTTATAGATGTCCTTGCTTCTTCGCTCCACCTTGGCACTTCTCGCTCCCAGCCTGGTCATTAAGTAACGGACACTCGGGAATCCGGTGAGCACGACTCCCGCAACAAAGACAAGCTCCCAGCCTCCTCTAACACTCTTCGGCTCGGTTCCCTACCTTATCATAATGCTTACATACTTCTTTAGACGGAGCAGTGACAGGAACTAACTGCTTATCATTCTTCTTGACCTTCTTGTCCTTGGAGAAATCTCCTCTGCCATTGGGCCTCTTCTTGGAGAAAGGATTTTGGACGGTATTGTAGACGCCTAATTTCAGACATCCTGCAGATCCCTAGTGGACCTTCATGTAAATGACGCACAATTATTGTACTTTGTTTATCATTGTTCCAAGCTTTAAAGCCCAGCCCGTAGCAATAGAGCTATTGGGCCTCGTCCATTTAGGGGGCCCAAAGACCATGGTCTGGGCGGCCAGAGAGCTGGTCGCCCTTGATCCGAGGCGGCCGGGTCGATGGCCGCCCTCCTCTGCTGGGTGGCCATCAGTCTGGCCGCCCTCCCCTTCAAGGAGGCCAAGTAGATGGCCGCCCTCCTATTTTTACTTGGTCAGAGAACGTGGCTCAGTTCGTGAGCACGTTCTCCCCCCTATTTTGCACGATTTTCCCCACAATTTCATGCACTCCGACCTCAATGACAAAACCACCAATCTCTAGAGGGAGAGGGGGAATTTTGGCATTTGGGAACTCGGGGAGTCGAGAGATTTGGTGGAGGGAGTTTGCCTGCGGAGGTTCTCTCAGACGGTGAGGAGGGAGTTGCGCCTAGTCTCCTTCCTCCTTCATCCTCGATCCAGATTTGAACTCCGGAACCCCCCGTCCTCTTCTTCTTGCTTCATGGCTTCCTGGTAAGTACATTCTGCATATCATAATCTTCCTAGCTCCTACACTTAGAGATTTTTTTTCCCCCAAAACAAATGGAAAGCTGGGTGGTAAAAAGTCTCAACCATCCCTCCTTCCCACCACCCCCAGGTAATTACGCCGCCACTATTCCCGTTATATTAATTTTCATTAGAGTAGATACTGTACTTCCCCGTTACTAATGGTCTTCTTCTATTTTCTTCTTTGAGCTTCACTGCTTACAGCACTTCAGCATCAAGGAACTACGCAGGGCTCCTTGCCCTTGGCCGGCAGAGGACGAGGAAGAGGGACCCTACCTTCTCCCTGTTTTAACATCTCCCCGCGATCATCATTCCTATGAGGTTCAGGTAAACACCTTTGGCGATCACGATTACTTAATCTTTAATTTGTTCCTCTGTAGGTACTCAAGGCCCAGGAAGGTTGAGGAGACAACCTCACAGGGCACATCTCCAAATCAACCCACTCCATCCACCAGAACCTACAAGCGAAGTGGCGATCATGGTGGGACCCTCCAATGCCTACTGTGAGTTCCTGATGCTTGAAGTCCAAGATAAGTGAAACATGTGTTTACATTAGATTAATTTACATAGCTCTATTTTAGTGTTTTCTGATAGTCGGACAGAAGGAGGCCAACCCCCTGGGGGACCCACCCAGTGGCCGCCTAGGCCATCTCCTGGGCGACCACGAGTCTGGCCGCCCAGAACCCTGGACGGCCCTTGACCTGGCCGCCCTCACCCCCTTTCCAAAAGGCCAGCACTCTGGCTGCCTTCTCCCCTGAGCGTCCCTCGACCTGGCCGCCCAGATCTTTGAGTGGCCAGTGACTTGGCCGCCCTCTGCTCTCTTCTTGTGCTCCTCCATAACTAGTTATTTTCTTTGTTGTTTTGCTTGTGCATTGTGTGATCTCTCTCTACAGGGTTGGATCATGGTTGGGTTTAGGCAGAGCCGACATCACCCCTTCTTTCTCCTGAGGATTCCCACTCGGGTGTAATTGGTTCGGTCCAACCAGGAACCTCCGTGAGTCCTCGCGAACTGTGGGTTCCCACACGGTCGCCAGGCAGGTTGTACCACCGGAAGAACTTATAGTAACCCCGGGCTTTGAGTGAGGTTTCTGCTAAGTCCCCCGGAGTTCACCCTTCACCCACTTAGTTCCCTTCTCTCCTCCGCGTGAACAAAAGAAAAGAAAAAAGAGGAAAAAAAAGAAAAAAAAGAAGGAAAAGAAAATTCTCAAATGTTGCTTGTGGTCACCCCCTTTGGTGTGCTTGGAAATACTTACCCCTCCCCCTAAATTTCATTTTCTCTTTTCTAAACCAATTAAAATTGGTTTAGGATGGAGCAGGTTTTCACAAATCCGGGTTATGAGGAGGAATTCCCTCCCCAATATGAATCCGGGATTAGAGGCAATCCTCTATTTCAAATAGAGGACGATTATCCGGATGCCTTTATAGGCATGTTCTCGACCACGCCAAATGAGGCCGTCCACGCCGATTCGATTTCTTCACCGAGTGATCATGACTGCGGTAGCCAGAGGGCTCCTACACTCTCTCCACACGAGGATCAAGAGTTGATCGGCATGCTATCCCGCTACACTCCTGTGGACTTGGCCACGATGGCTTCCCGTGGGAAGGCTCCGACCATCCCACACATGTCTCCCCATATCACACTTCCTCGTGCCCAAACCCCCTTTCAGGGGTCCACGAGCCGACCCATTTCTGAGAATCCACTCCAATTCAGCTATCTAATGGCTCCGCAAAGGGTCCCTTCACCCCCGATTCCATCAACCATGGGTGTCCCGTTGAAGGGGATGGACCCATCATTCCGGCAGGAAATCCAAAGCTACATTTGGCAGGTGGTGGCCGAAAGTATGCCAAATTCACGTCCCCATTCGCTAGCCCAGTGTTGCAAGCTCCCCAATGCTCATTTTCCGCCTGGGTTCAAGGCTCCTAAGTATAGGAGGTACGATGGTACCACCGACCCACATCATCACCTTTCGGGTTTCCTTATGGATTCCCATCAATGGCTCTATGATTAGGTCTTATTGGTCCATTTGTTTCAAAAATCCCTTGAGGGCGAGGCCCTACGTTGGTTCTCTTCCTTGCCAGCTATTGATCTCCTCAACTTTGATATAGTCTCTGAGCGATTCCTCGCTCACTTTGGTCATATGTCCTCTATTTCCCCTACATTGTTTGACCTAGTTATGGAGAAAATGAAGCTCGACGAGGACTTCATTAATTTTGCAAATCGATGGAGAATCATGGCTTCTAGGACGGAGGTCCCCATCCCCGAGTCTCAAGCCGTCACCATGTTGGTGAATAATGCCACTCCTCAGCTAAAGGCCATTTTAATGCTCAGTGAGCTCCACACTTTTCATCAACTATATAACCAAGCTCGGATAGTTCAGGCCCAGGTTAGGGATTCCACCTTGCCTCCTTTCTTTGAGCCTCGCACAAAGAGTAGGAAGACTCCGGCCGTCCCCACCACTGAAGGCATCACGATGAATGAATAGGTTAATGCAGTTGGCTCGCGCTTCAAGTCTAACAACCGCCAGGTATCCCATTCCACTCAGACTAATGCGAGTAAGGGACAAAATAACCCCAAGCCATATTCCAATGTCCCTCCACCTCAAAGCTACAATCGTACTAGGCCAAAAAGGGCTTCTTATCCTCCGTTGCCTGAAACTTTGGGTGACATAGTCTTTGCCCTTATGTCCTCTGAATCCATTCAACCTCCCCCTCAGCGGGATCGGGTCCATCCCAATGCTGATACCTCCAGGTACTGTTCTTATCACCGCACTCTCGGGCATGATATATTCAATTGCTTCCAATTCCTGGACTAGGTGTATGATATGAATGACGAGGGGAGGATTAACTGGGCCGATGTGAAGTTGGCCATTGCTAACCTCAAGAAGCCTAATCAGGACCTCAGAATTGTGCAAAACCCATTGCCAGCTCATCAATCAACTAAAGATCCCTCGAGTTCGTGTCAAAATGAGCAGGTGAATACGGTAATTGGAATGCAGCCGCAGGTGCTCAAGAGGATGCAGATGTGGGGCATCGAAGGGTTCTCATGATGGTATGGGAAATTAGAAGTGGAGGCCAATGAACCATGGACGGATATCAACATGTTCACCCAATCCCGATTTCCAAATGCCACTCAAAAACCACTCACCTTTATCAACCCTCCTCAGGCAGTGGGTCAAGAACCTCATGTCTTTTCAAAAGCTCAGTCAGTGCAGGAGCGCCCTTTGGTTCTCCTTAAGCCTCCTCAATCAAAATCAATCGCTTCTCCTTCTCCGATCAACCTCGGAGTTGATTCAGCCTCCCTTTCATACATCTTCGGATCTCCAGCTCCTTTGTAGCTAATCCGCCCAAAACCTTCAGAGTTGGGTGACCCGAAAGAGGCCTTGGTGAACGTCACTTTCCCCAACCGCATCATTCCCCCATCCCAAAGGCAGTCCCAGCCTGAGGAAGGGGTTAATTCTCAAGGTCCCCCTACGGAATATGACATTCTCCAACACCTAGATAGGACCCCTGCCAAGGATTCCATCCTGGAGCTCATTAGGAAGTCTCCATCATACGAAGCCACTCTATTGCAATTCCTTCAAAAGATCATGGTTAATGAAGACATTCCAGCAAGTGGTGTGACCGAGGCCATCATGGCCCTTACATGTGGACCATCCATCTCTTTTTCTGATAAGGACCTCGCTTTGCCAGAAAGCAGGTCACTCCTGTTGTGCCTCACAGTCTCTCTCAACGGAGTCAAGGTTGACTCCGCCCTCATTGACACTGAAGCTTCAATTAATGTGTGTCCCATGAAGGCCATTCGGAAAATTGGCTTCCAGGAAGATAACCTAGAAGAGGTGTGCACCACAATCTCAGCTTATGACAATTCGAAGAGGTGTGCGAAAAGAAAGGTGACCCTACAACTTGGCTTAGGTCCAATGGTCATGACATCCGACTTCTTTGTCCTTGATGTCGACCCTGCATACAAAGCCATCTTAGGATGGCCATGGATTGAGCAAACCCTCAGAATCCCATCAACAACCCATCAATGCTTCAAGTTTCCTTACAATGGTAGGGTGATCAAAATCAAGAGTGTCCCACTGGTGGAAACTCTCAATGCTATCACTTCCGAGCAGATCCCATTCATGACCATTCTAGATAAGGGCAAGAAGCCCGTCCTCTCCATAGAGGGTGCCGTAGGGCCCTCCGCCTTAAGTCCACCAGATTCCCCCTTCCTTCCTCGGTCAATCACACATTCCAATATCCCTCTCGGTAAAGGATGGGAGATCATGGCCAGAATGGGCTTTACCATGGGTAAGGTTTTAGGTCAGCTCGAACAAGGTCCCACGCATAGAAGAAAGCTTAAAGTTGCTAAAGGTCATGCAGGTTTGGGTTACTCTCTAGAAGAGCCGTCTAAGGCTACTCAAGGCAAGGGTTTGGTTTACGGTCGCTTTGTTATATGGCCAATACAACCTGGAACTCGGCCAGAGCCGAAAGAAAAGTTCAAAGTTTCACAAAGAAAAGAAATCCCACCCAATTCCTCACTCTAGGAGGACTTTGGTCTCCTCTCTTTGTTCCATATTGATAAACCCCCCGATAAGGTTTTCCCCTCGGGTATCTTCCTTGCTTTAAACAGGCCCGCGCCTGTCCTTTTTATCCCCTTCCTATTCCACCCACCATTCCCTCCGCTCCTCACTTATCCGGCCATGGGGCAATCCATTCATAGGGTTTACACATTCACCCATGACCACCAAAAAAAAAACGCCGATTCTCAAACGTGGGCCTGCGAGCTCACTATTGAAGAAACGACCTCTTTTGGAAATGGATCCATCGGCCAAGGGCTGACACTTTCCACCTTGAACTCCTTTCCACAAACTCCCTTTGTACATAGTAGGATAGAGTCTAAATCTAGTCAGGGTCTGTATATATCATCCGTCCCTTCCAGAAAATCTAGTCTCCATCAGGTTCCCGCGCGTTACATCAGCCAACTAGCTGATAAATGCGCGCAGCTCTGTCAGGTCTCTGAATTCACGTCCACTCCCATTCCCCTAGGGGCAGTTGAGCTAGAAGGATCTTCGGTAGATGACGGTCTAGGGGTATATATCTTAGAAGAAGATGACAATATTGAAGAATAAGAAGAGCCATTAGAAGATGGTAGTGATCCCATAGCTTCCTTCGTCAACGGAACCAAGAGATTTGACGAGCCTAATGTTTCCGTTGATGAATCTACCAAGGAAATTAACCTCGGCACCAAGGATGATCCCAAAATCATATTGATAAGTGCCAATTTGAACAGTGAAGAGGAAGCTTCCCTTGTGGCGATTCTCAGAGAATTTTCTAATGCTTTCGCTTGGTCCTACAAGGACATGTCGGGTCTAGACCCATCATTGGTTGAACATCGTTTGGTCTTGAAACCTGATGCTCAAGCTGTCAAACAAAAGCTAAGGTGACTTCACCCGAAGCTCACACTCAAAGTCAAAGAGGAAGTGGACAAGCTCCATAAGGCCAGGTTTATCAGGGTAGTTTTATATCCGCAATGGCTAGCCAACATTGTCCCTGTTATGAAGAAGGACGGTAGGGTTCGCATCTGCATAGATTTCCGTGACCTCAATCGTGCTTACCCAAAGGATGATTTTCCTCTTCCACACATAGATGTCCTGGTGGACAACACCGCCGGCTACGAGATGCTCTCCTTCATGGATGGTTTCTCGGGGTACAACCAGATCCGCCTAGCAGAGGAAGACCAGGAGAAAACTTCTTTCACCACTCAGTGGGGAACCTACTGCTGTGTCATCATGTCCTTCAGACTCAAGAACGTAGGGGCAACATATCAAAGGGCGATGATGGCCATCTTCCATGACATGATGCATGTTTATATGGAGGTATACGTGGATGACATTCTGGTTAAATCCAAAACCAGGAGTGGCCATGCAGAAGTCCTCCGAGTAGTCCTCTAACGGTCTCGGGAGCACTAGCTCAACGTGAACCCCAAGAAATGTGTATTCGGTGTAGAAACCCGATAAATTAAAATGACAAATAATTTTTTTCAATGAATTACATAATTAAAATATTCATGAAATAATTAAATTATATTTTTACTATATGAAATAAACTAGATAAATGCATTTACTTAAATTTACTTAAGGTAAATAGAAATTAAATACTCTAATCCTTAGAAAAATCATAGTAAGCCCAATAAAAGTCCATATAATGGATTATGATTACAATTGTCCCATTGGATAACCCATAATGGGCTGAATTAATGGTTAAAGGATTCAATAAAGGCTAAATTAACCTTAAATTCGTAACATGTGTTTAATATGCCATTTAAGGGATTATAATAACCCAATTTCTAGAAGGTTGACTCAAAAATCAACCCTTACCTAATAGCCCACCTTGGACCAGTCGTTTTTACATTGGTTTCACACCAAATTAAGGCTAGATTAAGAGGAGAAGTTAGAATTTTCTTCGAATTCGAAGTTGGAAAGTTTGACATTGTTAGGCAAAGAATCTTAACAAATTTGGCCAAGTTTTGCCTATAAATATAACCCCATTCGACCCTCAAATCATCCCTGGAAGCCAAGGCCATGCTGCTGCAGTGATTGGAGGAGATTTGAAGGAAGAATCAAGGGTTTTCTTATTCTGACCTATATTTCTATCTCTTCTTAGATCTGCTCAAAGGTAGGTATCTCTCAGGCTAAATGTCAATTAAAGCATGCTATCTTGTTCATTTTTCTGTGCTCTTTCTATTGATACCTGTTTCCCTAAATTTCGTTAAGAAATGAGCAAGTTATGATCATTTTACTAGAGGGGTATTCCCAATTTTTCTTCAGAAACATGACGCGCTGCCCATCAGGGGCGCGTTCATAATCGCGTTGCCCCGACATGGCGCGTTCCTATACCCTATTTCCATCGTCCTGATTTCAAAAAAATAATAATATATTAATGTTCCAGATCGCGCTAGCCTTAGACAGCGCGTTCTTCAGATCGCGCTATCTAGAGCCAGCGCGTTCTCAGAAATGAAGTTTTCAAAAAAAAAACAATATTTATTTTAGATCACGCTAGCACTGGCTAGCGCGTTCTTCAGGTCGCGCTAGCTAGGGCCAGCGCGTTGAAGAAAGTTTGTCGGAATGTCCGGGGTCCAAAATAAATTATTTTGACAACGCGAGACCCTGCCACGCCGCGTTCTTTAAAACCAACAAACCAACGGCACGGCACGGTGCGGCATGGCACAAATAAATAAATATATTAATAGTTTTGTATCCACACACAACTCGACCCCACATCCTATGCCCCTTGGGTCCTGACCCAAGGGTGAGCTCTCCAACATATAAAGCTAAGGAAGTTTTTCTAACTTCCAATGTGGGACTAAAAATTAGCCACTATACAATAGGAATTATAACATTTGAAATCTACGTTAAATATATGCAGTTTGTCACCAAAAGTAAGGAAATGTAATATTAGCATGTTTGAATTCTTACAGCATGTTAAAAATTATTTTTTTTGAATAAAGTTATTTTTAGCATGTAAAAATCTATTTTAACCATAATTTAGTAAATTAATGCATGAAAAATATTTCCAACATGTTAAAAATGACTTCCAGCATGATAAAATTATTTTATTCATACTAAGATATAAAAATTATTTTTCAGCATGTAAATCTTTTGTTTTTGCATGATAAACCTAATTTCTTATTAAATAATTAGTAAATTGATGCATGAAAATTATTCCAGCATGTTAAAATTACTTCCAGCATGTTAAAATTATTTCCAGCATGTTTGAATTATTTTTAGCATGTTAGAACTATTTTCAGCATATTAAATCTATTTTTCAGCATGATAATTCTATTTTCCTATCAAATAATTAGTAAATAAATGTAGAAAAATTATTTTGAGCATGATAAAATTTATGTTGTTATCAGAAAATTTCTATAATCAACATGGTAAACTTATCTTTATCATCCCATCAATAAGTTAATGTATGAGAATTATTTTAGCATGTTAAGTATTAATTTTAGCTTGTTAAATATTAATTTCCAACATGTTAAAAATTAAATCCAGCATGAAAAAATTTATTTTTATCATCTTATCAGTAAAGTAACATATGAAAATCATTTTCAACAAGTTAAAATTATTTTCAGCATGTTAGAATTATTTTCGGCATAAAAATCTATTTTCATAACAAAATTCTAATTTTTATAATAATAAATCACCGTTTTGACTAAACTAATGCATCTCTAATGTACAAAAACTTCCTGAAAACATGTCTAAATACTTTTAAACCAAATGCACACAAGATTAGACCATGGAATTAAATTAATTCTATTAAACTCTAATTACTTAAATTTTCTTCCTAGTTACCGTTCTTTCTTGAATTCCACGACTTAATGTCGTTAAACATGATGCCTTAAAATTATTATTCACTCCTCTTACTACTTCTGAGATTTTTGCCAGATCTATACTTTTTACAAATGAGCTTATTTTTGAAATTCATTGGCCAAAGTGTTAAGTGGATGTCTAAACGCACTTGGGATCTTATGATCCACCGACCCAATGCCTAGCATTAATGGGGCCCGGTCTGGTCCTAGGAGGAGCGCCCGAAAGTACTTGTGCCCATGGGAGTTGATTGACCACGGTGTGACATTACACCGAAGTGCATGACATGCTATATTATTTATGACATTTCACACTTCGTTATTGTACTTGTTTACTTGTTACTTGAAATTGCTTGAAATTATATGATATATTTGACTTGTATGAAATGGCCAAATTCTTTCATGATATTCTTTACATGTTCAGTATTCAATACTTGAAATTACCTTGGAACCTTGTTATCATGTTATTACTTGAAATTCCGTATACAATTTCCTACTTGCTATTCATGATCTTAAACACTTCCCGATTTACTTGGAAAAATATCTAAAATGATAAATACTTAAATATTACCTGATTATAGAGATATAAAATCCTACTGAACTTTTTGCTCACCCTATGTTTTGGTAAATTGTTGCAGGAAATGAAATTGAACAAGGGAATGGACAAGAGTGAAAGAGTATTTTTTTTCTTTTCCCTAGGATTTATGTAGGTCATTAGTGATTTTACAAGAATGTTGTATTTTGGAGTTTGAAGATTATATTTGCCTTTATGGCTTATGAATCAGCAATGTAAACTTCATTTTGATGGAATAAAAGTATCATTTTCCCATTCATTTCTATCTTTAGAAATGAAATTATACATGCTCTGATCGACACGCTTGTTTACGACTCACTCACGCTCCCGATATTTTGCGTGGGGTTGTGACATTCGGGGTCTCTTCAGGTAAGCTTTTAGGGTTCATAGTCAGCAAGAGAGTGATCGAGATCAACCCTAACAAAGCTAAGTCCATTGTCGAGATGCCTCCTCCCAAGAATATCAAGGAAGTCCATGGTCTGATCGGGCGTTTACAATTCATTAGGAGATTTATATCTCACCATTCTCAACGATGCAAGCCCTTTTACGACATGTTAAAAAGAGAGGCTAAATTTGATTGGAACGACAAATGTCAAAAGGCCTTCGATGACCTGAAGAACTATCTCCTAAATCCACATGTTCTGGCACCCCCGGTCCCGGGTCAGCCTTTGCTGCTTTATTTCTCCAACATGAAGGAATCTGTCGGAGCAGTGTTGGCTCAATATGATGATGCCAAGAGGGAACGTGTTGTCTATTACCTATCCAAACTATTTAATGAAGCTGAGTAAAGATATACTACCATGGAAAGGACTTGCGTGTCTATCATTTGGGTCGCCTAAAAGTTGAAGCACTACTTTCTCGCACATGAAGTAAAGCTCTTGGCGCGAATGGACCCAATCAAATACTTGTTGGAATAGCCCACACTAACTGATCATTTGGTGAGATAGCAAATTTTTCTCAACCAATTTGACATCACCTACGTTAGTCAGAAGGCAGTCAAGGGGCACGCCATCGCCGAGCACCTTGCCCATCATCCACTCCCTATGTTCTCCCCTATCGACAAGAGTTTCCCGGACGAAGAGTTAGGAGCCATCATAGATGGTGAACCTTCATGGATTCTCTACTTCGATGGTGCGTTTAATTCCAAGGGTTGTTGAGTTGGAGCCGTTCTCCAATCCCTGGAAGGTATCATCATTCCTCGTGCTTGTCAGCTAACCATCCCTGCCACAAACAATGTGGTAGAGTACGAGGCGCTCCTCACGTGCTTAAAATTGGCATTGGCACTAGGAGTTAAGGAGCTCCGGATTATCGGAGATTCCCAGCTTATACTCTGGTAATCCCTCAGTAAGTACCAAACCTGAGATCCAAAACTGAAACCCTATCAAGACCTGGTTGGTAGGGTAGTCCGGTGGTTTAGGAAGCTAACCCTAGTACACACTCCGAGAGCTCAGAACACCCTTGCCGATGCTCTAGCTTCTTTAGCATCTTCTCTCCCGATTCCTGGTGAAAAGCCGTCAGCCACTGTCATCGTACAGAGAATGAACATTCCTTCACACTCAGATCCCTGGTTTCAACAGTTCTGAGAATCCTCTCCCCAAGTTCATGCCATCTCTCAAGAGCCCGAAGTCGACCTCGAGGACGGCAATCCCTGGTTCTTCGATATCGAGAATTATCTCCAGGATGATTCCTTCCCTGATTATGCTACCGCCCCAGATCGACGGGCCATTCACCGAGTCGTAGAACACTTTTCCTTCGTAGGTGGTCTCCTACACCGCAAGTCCCTTAGTGGAGTTTACCTCCGCTGCCTTGATGAGACCGGATCTCATGCAGTTGTCGAAGCTGCACACTATAGTGAATGTGGTGGCCATGTAAACGGCCGTATGCTTGCTCAGAAACTCCTTCGACAATACTATTGGCCTACCATGAACGAGGATTGTGCCCGTTATGTCCGCCATTACGTCAAATGTCAACTCCATGCGGACAAGGTCCATGCTCCCTCATCCTCGCTCCACCCTCTTATAGCTCCTTGGCCCTTTGCCATGTGGGCATTTGACGTAGTCGGTCCCCTGGAGGACAGAACCGGAGAAGTCCGGAGAAAATCCTTCATCCTCACCGCTACGTAATACTTCACGAAATGGGCAGAAGCTGAGGTGTTCACAGAAGTCAAGGCGTCAACGGTGGTGAAGTTCATCAAGCGCAACATCCTCGCCAGGTTCGGTGTTCCTCGTGACATCGTCACCGACAACGGACCACAGTTCACATCCCGAGAACTCTGCGACATGTGTGGTAAATATGGTATCAATTTGCACCATTCATCTCCGTACTACCCACAAGGAAATAGACAAGATGAAGCTAGAAACAAAACTCTCATCAGAATTATTAAGAAGAGTTGTAAGTCTCATCATTATTCTGATTGGCCAGACCGCCTCGTTGAGGCCCTCTGGGCTTACCGCACTTCTGTCCGAACTCCCATGGGTCATACCCTGTATGCACTTACCTTTGGGACGGAAGTGGTACTCCCATACGAAATACTTGTTCCCTCACTAAGAGTTTAGCTGGATCCCGAGCTCGACCCCGAGCAACGCCTAGAAAACCTTTTGGCCCAGTTGGAACTATTAGATGAGAAATTAATGATCGCAGCCGATCACGCTCAAGTATATCGCAAGAGAATTGCACGTTATTACGCTAAGAAAGTTCTGGAGAGAAAATTCAGGGTAGGTGAACTAGTTTTAAAGAGGAAAATTACTAAAGCCACCGGTCTTAAAGCAAAATTCCAAGAAAACTGGGAAGGCCCTTTTGTCGTCAAAGAAGTCTACTCAGGCAATGCTTACAAGCTAGTTGATTCTGAGGGAATAGAACTCACATATCCATGGAATGGGGTATACCTTAAGAAGTTTTATTCATGAGACCTTGTACATAACTATTCAAACAAAAAAAGAGAACTTCGTTTATTTTTTGTACAGAGAAAATTGCAAACGCCATGTGACCATCATGAAGTCCAACAGTATTGCATCGACCCTTCATGTTAGAAAGGGACCGTCTAGGTATGGTAGGTATCGGGTCTTGGTCTGTCAGAGCTGTGGAGATCCCTGTCCAGCCACGTCAGCCTATGCCTATTACAAGGAAGACAACGTACATGTGCACATGTTTTCTCAAAATGGGTAGCATCTCCTCTGGTGGGGTTCCACCCTGAAGGCCTCCAGAAAAGCGGTAATCTTTGTTCTCTTCCTTGTCGACCAAATGAGACAGCCGGCACCCTTAAAACGTTGAGCATGCAAGGACCGAAGCACAAGATCCTTAAGGTAATAGTAGGATCCATCCCCTCGAGCCCGGGTCAGAGCACGAGAAGAGGGCAGTGTCCCCGCAGGCATGAAAATGGAATCCGAAAGCAAAATGATGATATTTCCCTCCCCAAGAAAGAAAAAAGAAAAAAAAGGGGGGGCACACACAAAAAAAGAAAGGTGTGGCAAAGCTACACGAAACGCCTGGTCATGGCCGTGCTTGACCCTAGTAGATGAAACCCTTCTCAACGTCCAAAGCCAAATTCTACAAAAGGGGCATCAAACCGTCAAACGCTTGAGGACTGGTCTGAAATTACCCGAAAGGAGAAAGTTGAGTAGGTCCCTGTGGACGCACTTTTCGTTAAGTTCGTTGGTTATTTGTTTGTTGGCATTTATTAAGTGCGTGGGCGTGCCAGTCACATAGTGACGATTTATTGTGCGCTCGATCTGACTAATCAGACGATTGTGTGGTTCGTGTCGGGACTGAGACCCACCGCGCCATAAAGGTCACGGCGTCATTTACATCCCCTCGGAGAGGGGAACACCCTTGATTAATCGCCGGGAAAAGGGGCCTCATGGCCGGAAAATTAGTTACGTGAAAAGTCTATTAGGAAACATTGAAATCCCCGTGCGAGGGTGAGAAGAAAGCATTCGAGATCATGTCGGTCGTGTGTTGACCATTTGATGTTCGGACGAGTGTCCGGCTTGTGAATCGTGTAATCGTCACGAGAAAACCGGAGCATATGTATGCCGGGGGTACGGCAAGTTTATTGTTCAAAGGGACAGAAGACATTCGGTTGAATCTCGGTTAGAGTGGTCAGAAATCAGAGAGTTTATTGGCCCGGTGCGAGATCGAGTCAGGACCATTCCGGGGGCGTCTCCCGTGGTCCAAACGAGGCTTGCATGGGCATCATTAATATCTCCGGTGCCGAAGGGCGGCGGGAAAGTGTCCCGGGACTAGATTCCAAAACAAAGACGTATACAGAGATAGCTGGCTATAGGCCTAGATGTGGGTCAGGTAATGACCATGGTTGGGGCGAACCCGAGGTCCAGACGTGACTCACGAAGGTCTTATTGATATTCCCACACGCGTGGTCGGGGAAGACGAGAGCCGTCTCGTTCCATTCAGATTTTGTTGGTCATTCATGGACCATTTTATGCTCGGACAAAAATCCGTATTGAAGACGTAAACGGAAATAAACCCGTACAAATGTCTGCCGTGAGTACGGCAAGTTTTAATGCAAGCACGGGATTCGATCCCGGGATATATGTCGGTCACTAACAGACCATTCAGTATTCGGACGTAAGTCCATATTCGAAACATCGAAAACCACGACAAAGACATACCGAAGGTACGGCACATTTCCTGTGGGTGCGGGATTGGATCCCGGTATATACGTCGGTCACTAACGGACCATTCCTTATTCGAACGGAGTTCCGTATTAGTAGCGTCAAGGACGACGATAAAACCATATGAATATCGGCCGTAGGTACGGAAAGTTTCATGTGGGTGCGAGATCGGATCCCAAAAAAGACGGGTCGAGCTAACGAACTATCGGCCCGGGATAAGTTCAGATCGTGGTCACATCCGGGCGAGGGCTCCCGAGATCCAAGTCCGATCTAGAGGGGGCGTCATTACTTTTCTCTTCACACACAGTCCGGGGAAATGAAGGTTCCAAGGTATGCGTGCATGTCGGTCACGGTTGGACCCTTCATTGTTCGGACACGAGTCCACGTTTGAAGCATCGAAGATGACGATAAAACCATGCAAATGTCTGCCGTAGACATGACAAGTCTAATGTGGCGTTGCGGGATTAGATCCCGAGAGAAGCGGGTCGAGTTAACGAACTATTGGCCCAGACTGTGTTCGGATCATGACCATGTCGGGGGTTCCGAGGTCCACGTCCGATACCACAAGGCATCATTGATTTTCTCTTTGCGCCAAGTCCGGGGGAGTGAATTGTTAAGTATGGAGCCCGAACTCGCCATCGTGCGCCCTCGCACGCGGATCGACCTGCGTGGTCAGGTCATGGGGGTCAAGGGGGCAACGCCCCTTGCGTGGGTTTCCGGGGGCAGCGCCCCCGGAACAAAATTGACTTCTTATGAATGGTTTATATACTTCCATTTCTTTTTATTGGCCTTAAGTTTTCTATTATTTCTTTCATTTGGTTAATGGATTTCTTATGAAGCATGCTGGATTAAGGAGATGCCAAAGGAGAAGAGGGGCGCGCCGGATAAGGCCAAGAAGGGAGGCGCGCCGGAATAGGGATCATACAAGGGGAGAAAAGGAGCACGCCGGGTAATGGGGATCCCATAAGGGCACGCCGGAATAGGGGTTGAAATGGGGGACGCGCCGGTTTAGTATGTCCAAGAGAAGGAGGGGCCATGGGCGCGCCGGAATAGGGTGATGAATAGTGATGCGCGCCGGGATGGGTATCAGGAAAACAGAGGGAGTTTTGAGTGTGGGGCTAAACCGGCGCGGGGGGGTACCACGCCGGATTAGCCCACGCCGGATTAGGGCGCGCCGGGTTAAGCTTCTAGGAGGTTTTCTTTCATTCTTTTTGCTCTGTTTCTTGTTTCGTTCAACTGCAAGTTAATCTGTTGATTGATTTATTCATCCAATTGGTAGATTAAGTTGATAGAGAGGAAGATTAAGTGTTTTAATTGTTTATTAGGGTGGATGAACATGAGGATTCAAGTGTTTTGTTCAGGGGTGAGTTTGTTATACAGAAACTCAGAAGGTTCAGTCTGTTCAGGGGCTTAGTTTGTTGTCTGTTCTTACGTATTCTCTGTTCTTACGTGTTCTTCCTCTGGCAGCATTTGGGCAGCATCTCCCCCGGACAGAGGCTTGCCAGAGACAAATACGGGAACACCAAACGGAGCAGATCTCCGGGTGAGCCTCAAAACTCGGAGTGAGGCCTCCGTTAACCCATAAGTGCCTGTAGAGACTCGAGGACTAGCCTTCAAGAGTTCCAGCAGCTTACAGGTGATGATTTCGTAGGCGGGATGAATGTGTGCCTCAAGAGGGCCATGAGTATTCATCCCTCATGTGGGTTCCTTCGAAGGCCATGCCACAGAGAGGCAGGCTTCAAAGACCCTAGATGCATGGAAGAGAACCGGGAGAAAGGGGAGGAGAAAAAAAGCTAGACAAAGGATCGTGTTTGCCAAAAGGGCCTTCTGTTTATTCATCCACCAAAAGGGGGGAAAACGGCTCGAGCTCAAGAGATTTCATCTCAAAAGAAGAGGAATACATTGCAGAGGGAGAAACGGAGAAGAGATACATCAATGGGAGAGGGGGAACAGAGCACAAGCTCCTCCCCCTCCGAGCTCACCTCTCACTCTCACTCTCCTCTCTTTTCTTCTCTTCTCCGGCATGGAGACGAAGATTCTTTTCTATCTTTTTCTTCTTCTCTTCAATGGCCAGCCAGGGGGGGTTCCAGCTTCTTTTCTCCTTTCAATAGCCCCTCGTCTCTCTCTGCCTTCGAGCTCCCTTTTATAGAATGGCTTGCCTGGGAGCACTCCTGCCACTTCCACCTCGTCCACAGCGAAGTCGGGAGTTGACTCGATGCGCTGGATGATGCTGGTTCGCGTCGTACGCTGTCGTTCATCTGAGGATGGGATGTTCGCAGGTTTGCTGGGGGTTGCTTCGCCATTGACGCTTCTGTGCTGTCGAATGGAGGCGGATACAGAGCGTCGGGCATTCAATGTTCTCTGCACATCATTAAACAGAGCATCGGAGTGTAGATGGGATGCTTGTTTGCACGCCGGATTAAGGTGAAATGCAAGAGAACGGGTGCGCGCCGGTTTAACCCATGATGAAGGGGAAAAGGGCGCACCGGTTTAACCCAAGATGAAGGGGCGCGCCGGTTTAACCAAAAATGCAAGGGGCGCGCCGGTTTAACAGCCAACCAAGGAGGGGCGCGCCGGTTTAATGCCAAGCAAGGGCGCGCCGGTTTAAGGCCAAAGCAAGGGCCAATGAAAAAAATGGGGCGCGCCGGATTAAGATGTTGAAGGGGCGCGCCGGATTAAGATGTTAAAGGGGCGCGCCGGTTTAGAGCGCGCCGGTTTAAGGCCCTTTCGCGCCGTTTTAAGCCTCGAATGGATTCTTTTCAAGTCGCAGCCATTTATTCGAGTGTTAGCGCTCCTGGAATGTTCTAGTTGCAACGTATGGCCTTCATAATATTCTGTTTACAGCCTTTGGGGCTTGGTCCCAGACTTTACATGACTTTCGGTGTATCCCGATACTGTGCCGGAGTTCTCGACTTTTCTTTGATTCAGCTCTCGACATGGCCGGTCGGAGCATTGTAGCTGTATTTTCCGCTTGGGGGGGCTTCCTTAGCTGGTAGTAGACCACCAAGTGAGTTCTCGTCCTGATCGGGCGAGGCGTGAGGTTTATTCGGCATTTTCATCTTCGGCTTGCTCTCGAGTGTCGAGACGTGCATGACGTATGATCGACACCGTCATTTTTTGATGTCTACAGTCCCCAGCCAGCTCACCGGGTTAACGGTTTTGCCGGTCCTCTCAGGAGGTTTATCCCCTACATTTTTCCTTCTCCCTCCAAAAGATGAAAGCTCAACGGAAGTCTGGAAGGGAGAGTCCTACCAAGGGTGCAACCTTACTTTTAAATACATATATGTACACACAAGTTGTCTACTTTGAAAAGTAAAAGCCCTTGCTGTGAAGGGGTCTCTGTGTTTCTGGCAGATGAAGACCCCTATTTACCACCTTTAACGCTATCTCATATTACCTCAGGCTTAGGTCAATGCAAGCACGTCACCAATGGGTGCGACGACGTTTGATTCCAGGTCATCGTCACGCGGTTGATCGTTAGGGTTCCAAGGTGTTCCATTATATACCATCTAGGCTTGTGAGGAAATAGACTCGGGTCGGGCAAATCATTTACCTTGAACGCTTTTTGGGTGTATCCCTATGGTCGGAAGCAACTGGGAGCCTAAGCGTGGCATGACGGTATTGTCATCAAGGTAAGACTTAACCGGCGGGACTATCATTTGAGGAGTCTAGAGGCCCAAATCAACCTAGATGTGCACTCAGGATACCTGGGAGGTAATATAGAAAACCCCTGTCTCCATATAGGTCAGGTGCCCCAAGGGTGGTCACCAGGCGTGCGAAAAAGCCAAAAAAATTATAAAAGGACAAAAAAAATAAATCAGTATACTCAAAATAAACAAAAAATTCAAATATATATCTCCAAACAAAATAACAAAAAATGTGAAAAAGCCCAAAATCCAAAAATATGTCTTGCATCCGCATGTGCATTCGCATGATCATATTTCCCTTTCTGTTTGCATTCTGCTTGCTTGTATGCGCATATCACATTTGCTTTTCTTTTTTTTTTCTCAACCTTGTTAATAAAGGTTTAGCCCTCTAACCCTGCATCGAGAAAGGTACTATCTACTTTCGGCAGGGGGGTAAAATCATACTACACTAACCTTTTCCCTTTGAGTGTGGTTGAAACTGGTAAAAAGGGAAGACGACGTGAAGCCAAAACAAGCCAAGTACACTGAAGAAAGCTCACTTCATTTCCAAAATATGTCCATTACATTCTAGCAATATAGCATTCTAGGGGCATACCCCTAGTGTACAAAAGCAACTGCTACCTAGCTATCCATCTCTCTGTCTCTATCTCTCTCCCTAACCCCGTCAGTGCGAGGTCGGCTACGCCGACTATCAGCCTCCTCTCCATCTCCGCTCCCCCTATCTCGTAGCTTCAATGGCCGCAAAGCTCTCGAACCTGATGCAGCTGGTTGGATCGTTCCCTACTCCACAGGAGACTGCATCATGCCCATAAGTTCGTCCATCGTAAAATGCACATCTCCTATGGTCCGCAATGACTCGGAAGGAGTCGCAGGTCTGGTTCCCTCTCCTGGGGCACCTCTGCCCTGGTATCTCCGTAGCACTCGCTGTCTCAAAGTCGCTAGCTGATTGAGGGCTCACTGCTCCTGGACCGCCATCGCCATCTCTCGGGCACGTGCCTCGGCCTCTCTCTCCTTCGCCTCGACAAGGCGACCCTCAATTCTCTCGATGGAGCTCATCTCTCCAAGGCGGCGTGTCAGCTCCTCTATACGGACATCCTGCTCCCGACGAACGGTCAGGGTAGCCGCTAACTCCTTCCTCTGTAGCAAATGGATCGTTAGGTAAAATAGACAAAGATGTTAAAAAGGGAATTATTCTCAACCAAGGTGTCCAGTTCTCACCGCCTCGGCTAGCTCGGCCTCTCGCTCTTCAGCATGCTCAATGGCCCCTGCTAGGCGATCCTCCAGCTCCTCTCTGGCTTCTGCTCGGGACGAAGGGCCAGCCTCCCCACCTGCTACTACCCTCATCTAGACATATGCTAGCTCTCCTAGCTGTAAGTCAAGGGGCAAGTGGTCAGTTAGATTTCAACAGTCCCCAAAGAATTTAATTCAATCAAGTTAATTTTGGCTTACCAACTCTCGGATCTCATGTCGCAAGTTCACGATCGTCTGGTTAAGGACGACCATCCGATCCTGGAGTATCTTCACAGCCTCGGTCTCAGACATCTGCACATGAAATCCACAAGTTTATGAAGTTTCAATGGCTAAATGCAAACACCACGTCTTGAAAGTTAAAGAGTAACTCACCGCTCGGGTGTCGAGGCGGAGCCGTCCGGCATACCAGTCCTGATAATCTGTCAAGTAAACCTCGCTGCTTCTCACAGTCTGATCTTGCTCCAGCGAGGGTCCCCTCTGTAGTGCCTCTGCCTCGGCGCGGTAGCGGGAGGCCCAATCCTGATCGCTCACCGAAGTCCATCGGCGTCCCTGGTCTGACTCGTGCTCGGTTGGAACCGCCACGGGCGGTTGATGCCATCCCAACGTCCTCTGCACTAGGCGAAGGAAGAGTGACTCCCTCAGGTTCACGTAAAACAACACTATATCTCTGTGGAACCAAGCTCGCCCCTCCCAAACCCACGGCTGGGGGGTGGTGTCCTCCGTCGCATTGGGAGTCCAGATCACCTGCCACATAAAAATTGAATGTTTTTCTAATATGAGTACATATAACAAATGCTGAAAAAAATCACACAACTCTTTAGCCAAAACACTCACCCGGTGGGGAGGGAACTCATCTAGGGCCATCCTAAGATCAGAGAGTCTAGTGGCCACCAGGTGTCGGTCCCGGACCATCTCCCATCTAGCCATGAGAGGGACTGCCTACATCAGGGCTCGCGAAATCGTACCACGACCTAGAGGGAACCGAGTGTACCCCCAAATCTGGAAACACAAGAAAGGAACCATCAGTCAGTCAATCAAATTTAGAATGAACATGTGTAAATGGGTAGACTCGTACTTGTAAGAAGGGTGTGAAACCACCCAGGTTACCCGAACCTGGGCGCACAGGATCCAGGTGGGCGAAGAGGTGCTCCAGCATCGCTCTCCCCCACGCGAGTTGGGGTCCCTGCTCGAGGTCCCGTACCAACAAGAGATACTTGAGATTCACCTTGTTCGAGGTCGTAGCGAACAACAGCCTCCCAAAGAAATATAAGAGGAAAAGCCTCAACTCCTACCGCTCACTCCTCCCTCGGGCTCAGAGTCTTTGTCTTACTCGCCCTAGGTATGCATCCAAGTCCTCTAGTGGTCCCCGTACCACTCTCGCGAGCCCCATCGCAGTGCTGATCTTCTCGAGGGGAAGAGTGGTCACCAGCCTCTCGGATCGAGCCAGCTGTGGCCCGAGCAGGCTCTCCACCTCTTCTCGATAATTCTTGAGCTCTCGGCCAAGCACCCGGTTCCCGGCTACTGGCAACCCCGTCAAGAAAGCCACATCCTCAAGGGTGGGGATCATATTTCCCCACGGCATCATGAAAGCTCTACAACTGTCCATCTATCTCTCCCGTAGCGCCGCCAGAAAGGTAGCATCGACAGGGAAAGGTCAGATCCTGAAGAACGGGCCAAAACCCATTCGATCCACCCTCCCCCACTGCCCAGGAGGTAAGGCGTGGTACCAAGCCCACACCAAGTCCCATGAAACCCGGGCTCAAATCCTTCTCGAACCCTGTAAACAATAGAGAAAAAACACAAGGAATTCATTAGATCTTCCAATCAATCCACCCTCATTTCATTTTTTCAAATTTTACTGCCCTGAGAAGAGGGCGGCCAAACGCCTGGCCGCCCACCTCCATGGATGGACAGAACACTGGCCGCCCAAGTCCATCAGCGGACGGCCAACGCCCTGGCCGCCCAGGGCTGTGGACGGCCACTAACCTGGCCGCCCATTGGCTTCTCTCCCACAAACCCACACTCCGGCGCTCCATCTTTCCATCAAGCCTATACACACACCAAGTCTGATGAATGGAAGAGCAGGGCCATGGGACTTACCCTTTCACACCATCCTCCCTTCTCTTGGTCGGCTTTGCCCTCATTCGGACCATCTTATTCCTCACCTTCATCTTCATCGCCGCCGTCAGCCGGCCCCTCGTAGGGGGTAGCCGTGCCTCCCTCGCCTCCATCTTCTCCGCTCTCCTCCAAGTCGGCAGAAGCCGTCATCGAAGAGGATGAGCTTGTCAGAGCTTGCACCTCCTCTTGCTCTTCACTCTCACTTGAGGATGATGGATCGGGTACGATGTCAAGCCAAGCTCTCCTTCGCCCCATTGCCTAAATATAGAGAATTTGGTGGCTAGAACCTCACTCACAGGAAGAAGGATCAACTCTCTCAACTCTGACTCCTACAGACGTCCAACACGAAGGCCGCACAAATGAGGAGGGTGGCCACCTTTTTAAGAGCCCTCAAGGCAGAGGGCGGCCAGAACCCTGGCTGCCCAGCCCCAAGTGGAGGCGGCCAGAACCTTGGCCGCCCTCCCCCTTGTTTAGCAAAAAAAATGTAAAAAAATGGTAAAAACAAAAAAAAACTAATGCAATTTCATTCACATAAAATCCATTCATGCTATTTCATTCCATCCACTCATTCTCATGACCATCAACCATTAACCATCCACCAGTTAAAAAAATGAAACAAACAAAAATAGTCCATTTATTTCACCCATTCACTAACTATAAAAAATGTTGAACAAACATTAACTAGGTGTGCCGCCTCATAAAGAACTTGTTCACAGCCTGTCTGAAACTCTATAGGTAGCCCACATAATGCCTCAGATCATCCTTGTCTTCCTCTATGTCAACTTTAGCCTTCACTACGACGGCATGGCATCTCCAATTCTTCTCGATCCGCTGAAGCCACCGTCTATCTACATCAGTTCCCAGAAAGCGCTTCGTGATCAATGCTCCCTTGGAAGCAGCCCATGGGACACGTCTGGGCAATCCCACTTGGCGATGACAGCGGTGTGCCTGGTACAACACTAAGTCCTCGGGCCCCACAAGCCATAACTCCTGCTCTAGCGATCCACGCACCCTGAATTCTTCATGTCGATACATTATCGATACAAACACGAACTCGTCCTTAGGCAGGAAGTTTAGATAGTCACGCCAATCATCTCTGGTCTTCAGTAGTGCTGTCTTGCATATCACCTGGTCCTCAGGACCAAAGAGAGCCCTCGTTGGGTAGATGGTGCTCTTTGCGAAGATCCGAGAAGTAGTAGTCGCCTCGTCGTCAAAGTCAAAGCTCAAGTGGATCTCCATCCACATCTGCAGAAGGTAGAGACTCCCCATGGCGCATCCACCCAGGCTAATCTGAGTAATTCCGTAGTACATATGAGCCAGCACCGCTTGGGAGAGAGAGTGTCCCGTCCATAGGAGAGTCAGTGGTCCCACGTATTCTCGTCTCAGCACGTCGCCTGACGTGGGGAAGAGCAACGCTCCATCGAAGCACAATGTTACACCACGCATCAGTCGATCTGCCTCCACTATCTTGTCTTTCACATGACCCAAGAGCCTACCTGCTAGGCAGTCGACTAGGATCCCTCACTGGTCTGTCATCCGGCGAACTTCGCGCTTATCTCGCACGATCTCTGCTAAGATCTCATCCTAGGGAGGAAGGTCGATCAGCTCGCCCACATCCAAATCACTCCATTGGAAGATGAAATCCAGCTCTTCTACCAGCACTGAGGCCTCAAACTTGGGGAAGATAAAAGTGTGGGTATCTGGATGCCACAACTCAATCAGTGCTGCTAATGATTCCCAGTTCCACCTCATGCTGCTAAAGCGCTTCGCCATGATGACCTGTCGGATCAGATGCCATTGGTGCATGAATACCCTCATGGCGGGCGTGATTGCCACCATCAAATCATGGAACCAGCCATAGCGGCGGGCGTGTCTTGCCCCAGGAAAAGCAGGCACAGGCTGCACCGTTTAGAAGGAAGAAGAGAGAAGTAAAACAAAAATCAATAAACGGACAAAATCCTGCCAAATACAAAAAAAGAAAAAAAAACAAAAAATTGCATTTATGTCACACAAACCAGACCTTGCCCTGCTTCATAAGGTTGCTCAAGTGGCCGGACACATCAGAAAGAACACTAAGTTCATGGCCTCCTAACGGGGTGGAAGAAGACGCCATGCCCAATCTCCTCCTTAGAACTGCTCCTCTGGCTTCAAGTTGATGTTTAATGATGTAGTAGGAATGCCCCAGCGGGGCCTTTTGTAGGCCAAGAGTCCTACCTAGCTCAGACTCCCGTATTGGTCTGGGATAAGAGCAGGAGGGCAACCAAGTCGCTGGCCGCCCATCCCAGATCTGGGTGACCACAAGTCTGGCCGCCCAGACCATGGGAAGGCCAGCGATCTGGCCGCCCTCATCCCCCACTTGTGAACGATGCATCCTTGCTATGTATGGTCCAAAGGTTCATTAAATGAAATATGCTTATTATTCTATTGTTATTATCATTTATGAACTTTCCTAATGTGTGTTAATGTAGCTGCAGATCTCCACAACTATAGGACCAGAGGGCGATGCGGCCCCACTACCTTTGCATTATAGGTAGAATGTCGGAGGCTAATAGCTTTGGGCGTATAAACTCTGCGTTCCTCTTTAATAAAAACCATGAAGGGTTTATACTCCTTAAGCTATTCGATGGCCGCCTGTTGCCTAAATGCGGGATGACGGACTTCTGAATTTTCGACTATGCTTAAGTACAATGTGGAACGATGGACCCCCACCGGGATCTGGACCACGTCTGTCGCCAAGCATGGGATGACAGACTTCTTGAACTCTTGACCGATTGATTCGGAGGCAGGCAAATAAACCCTCCGACTTTGCATTAGATAGGTCTTTTTACTTTAAACCCAACATGCATCATATAGGCCCTTTCAGCCCCATTTGAAAAATAATATATATATATATATATATATATGCATGAAAAGACAAGAAAATGCATGCATCTCATCTTGGGGGCCATGACGCAGAAGTAAGGAAGCTGCGTTACTTTGACCAACCCGTGGACCTTTGGTCCCCGCATTTGATATTCCGAGTCCCTCGATTTTGCTAAGTTTGCACAAATGAGTCTACGTGATTTTCACTTCGATTTGACCAGTAGAAGATGTGTTTTATGCAAGAGTGTTTTGAGTATTTCATGATTCAACGAGTCATTGAATTCCCATATCCTGATCTTTTTATTTACCCTTGTTTTAGGTCTTATATCTCCTTGAGCACTGGATTGCATTTGTCCCCTCAAGTCCCGCAGCGCCATGCTAGGAGGCCCCATGCGACTGCAGAAAAGTCCTCTTAGATTAATTGTCCTTCCTCTCCTTTGCCAATGACTTACTTCATTACTTAATGCTCATGCGACCCTGCGTGAAGCTTGTTTTCCGCTCAAGAATCTCCTTGAGTGCGTTGCCCTCATTAGGCTTGTTTCTTTTTCGAAACACCCATTTATCAGTCCACCAGACTCCCTTGCAAAATGAGCGTTCCGGAGGGGCATTTGTAGATGCCTAATTTCGGACATCCTGTAGATCCCCAGTGGACCATCGTGTAAATGATGCACAATTATTGTACCTGGTTTATCATTGTTCCAAGCTTTAAAGCCCAGCCTGTAGCAATAGAGCTATTGGGCCTGGCCCATTTAGGGGGCCCAAAGACCATGGTCTAGGCAGCCAGAGAGCTGGCCACCCTTGATCCTGGGTGGCCGGGTCGATGGCCGCCCTGCTCTGCTGGGTGGCCATAAGTCTGGTCGCCCTCCCCTTCAAGGAGGCCAAGTAGATGGCCGCCCTCCTATTTTTACTTGGTCAGAGAACGTGGCTTAGTTCGTGAGCACGTTCTCCCCCCTATTTTTCATGATTTTCCCCATGATTCCATGCACTCCGACCTCAATGACAAAACCACCAATCTCCAGAGGGAGAGGGGAAATTTTGGCATTTGGGAACTCGGGGAGTCGGGAGATTTGGTGGAGGGAGTTTGCCTGCGGAGGTTCTCTCGGATGGTGAGGAGGGAGTTGCGCCTAGTCTCCTTCCTCCTTCATCCTCGATCCTGGTTTGAACTCCGGAATCCCCCGTCCTCTGCTTCTTGCATCATGGCTTTTTGGTAAGTACATTCTGCATATTATAATCTTTCTAGCTCCTACACTTAGATGTTTTTTCCCCCCTAAAACAAACGGGAAGGTGGATGGTCGAAAGTCTCGGCCATCCCACCTTCCCACCACTCCCAGGTAATTACGTTGCCACTATTCCTGTTATATTAATTTTCATTAGAGTAGATACTGCACTTCCTCGTTACTAATGGTCTTCTTCTGGTTTCTTCTTTGAGCTTCACTGCTTATAGGACTTTAGCATCAAAGAACTACGCATGGCTCCTTGCCCTTGGTCGACCGAGGACGAGGAAAAGGGACCCTACCTTCTCCCTATTTTAACATCTCCCCGTGATCATCATTCCTGTGAGGTTCAGGTAAACACCTCTGGTGATCATGATTACTTAATCTTTAATTTGTTCCTCTGCAGGTACTCAAGGAACAGGAAGGTTGAGGAGACAACCACGCAGGGCGAATCTCCAAATCAACCCACTCCATCCACCGGAACCTACAGGTATGAGAGGATCTAGAGGGGGGGGTGGTGAATAGATCCTATACCAAATATTCGACTTCTATAAGAAAGTTTTAAAAGATAGCACTGCAGTTAACACAAGCAAGGTAAGAGGATAGATTAACAAAACCAAAAGATATGAAAAACTCTAAGATAAAACAAGCCACCTGTGAAGAGGGAATAGAGGAAATGGAGAACAAACCACAGCACAGTGCTTTTAAGGTGGTTCGGCTGCACAAAGTCACACCTACGTCCACCCCTCACAAACTCGGTGAGGCTTCCACTCTTTTTGGCCAAAAGAAATACACACACACACACGCTGGAAACTAGTTGAACATGGGGACTAGCCCCAACACACACACACATACACGAGGACAAGTCCTCAATACACACGTGGATGAAATCCCACAAAGAAGAAACAAAACAAAAATAAGGAGACAAACACACACACACGTGCAACTACAGCTTACCCAGTGAAAAACTTTCACACACAAGACGTTTCGAAGATGAGCAAACACAAAGACAAAAGAAACAAAATAAAAGCTTGTGGTACTGCAAGGCTGAAGTGGATGGCTGGCTGCACTCATTGAAGTGGATGGCTGGCTGCACTCATCTCTTATCTACCTCCCAACTCTTTCTCTTTCTTTTTCTTATCTCTGGTTCCCACGTCTAAAGCTCTTCCAGGCTTATCAAATGGCAAAGGCAACAGCTCAATATGTGAAGATGGGCGTCTTATTTTTTAGGCTTCAAGAGGCTGAAGACTTCCCTCCATTTCTTGAGTGATTTTGAATAGCTGGAATAGACAAAAGAGTGTTTGACCAAAGAAGCCTGTAGAACCTTAATTTTTATTAGCAGGAAGGACGTCCTTTTAGATAGAATCCTTGCTGGCTAGCGCAGGTGGCAGAGTTGGCAGTGAGAGAGCCTTTTCCAAGGTTTGGTACTGCCAGATGTTTGGAGTAAGATGTTGCCATGGACACTAATGAGGACAAGGATGTTTTGAGTGTCCTATGAATCTTCTCCATACCTCAAAATTTATGTTTTTAGAGGTTTACGTCGGACATCTTTGCCCTCTATACGAGTTTCCAAAAGATAGATCTGTAAGAAGATTTTAGAGTTTATCCTTTAGTGAGGTCGACCTGCTAAGAGACCGTGTCGACACTGCTTTGAAAAACTTCGTACCGAACAGCTTCTGGAAGGAGCGTGAGGTCGACCTCCTGTAGAGGTGAGGTCGACACTTCTTTGAAAATGGGTGATTCCAACAGTTTCTGGAAGAGCCTAAGGTCGACCTCATGTAATAGTGAGGTCGACACTGCTTGTGCTGGCCGCTTCCCTGAGAGTTGGTCGCGATCATGAGGTCGACACTCCTTGAAGGTGAGGTCGACACTGTGTGGCATAGCAGAGCATTCGCGAAAACGGGTAGATACTCAGAGTCGACTCTTTTGGCTTGGAAGCTTGAAGGTGTCGACATGCCTAATGACGAGGTCGAGGCAGCCATGAAGATCAGCAGGTGAACTATTTGCTGTGAGGGACTGAGGTAGACAGTCTGAGAGACTAAGGTCGACACTACCCTTGTGATGATCTTCTACAATGGCTTCTGTGAGGACTTGAGGTCGACCTCCTGAGGATTTAAGGTCAACACTGCTTTAATGATTTTAACACACGGGCCGCTTGGTGAAGCAGTGAGGTCGACACTTTTCATGGTGAGGTTGACCTTCTTTATACCCTTGATACCTAGTCATTGAAAAGGTGTTTCATGAGTTCCAAAATTAATTGGCCAATGACTTATAGTGAGACATCATCAAATAACATTTATTCAACATTTCCCCCTTTTTGATGATGGCAATTATGAGTCATGTATGTTTACTATTCTGATATGAGATTTGGGTAAGTAACTCATGCAAGTGTACACGGAATGCAACAGCAAAAACTATCTCTCCCCTTTTTGACATACTAAGTCTCTCTTCCCCTTTGACATTAGCAAAAACATGAGGGGTACTGTAGAAAGAGCAGTGAAGAGTATGAGATGTGGGGAAAAAGAACTCAAAAGAGAGATTCAAGACTAAGACACATTGGATGAAATGACTGGAGCAACTCTCAAAGCAAATTTCTCCTAGCAAACTAGTATGACTTGGTCGTAGAGTGTGAATTGATGGATTAAATTCAAGAACTTTGTTTAGAATTTAAGCAATTATCAAAGGAATACTCAACACAAGATTACTAAAGCTGATTCACACAAGAGAACTGAAGTCCTGGATAGTCCTCATACAGTTTAACTTACGAGATCCAATGACCTTTCAGGATAAACCACCATGACTATTGAAGTCAAACAAGCGGGAAATGTGAGAATTTTTCTTAGCTTGCACCTCTGATTTTCACACTGGCCGAGCTGACAATCAAGATTAACATACACCTTTTTATGTGAGGAATCACATTTGTTAAATGCAAATGCCCCAGTTACTCAGTGCAATTATCTATCATGCCTCATTTTGATCAGATATAGCTTGTCTCTTCATGCCCGTCTCACTAACACTTCATTGGTGAAGGGTGATAGTTTCTCAGTGGGCATGAGCCTTTGCTCTGTTAAGCTCTTCTAGCCATTTTTTTGATAAATTAATTATTATCAGATTAGATTTAGTCAAGACATTGCCTGTTGACGTGAACCACCTCACGTCTCAGGTGAAGTGCATCTTGTTACTCAGCAGATCTTGACCATTGCTCTATAATGAGTGCTTTGGTTAAATCTCACTTGATATGGTTGTTTGATCACAATACTCAATAGAAGTACATCAACCAAAGATTTGTCAATGAAAAAGCATAAGTAGACCATGAAACATAAGAACTTATATCAAGAAAGGCATCATCAAAAGTAAGCCTATGGAGTCCCTCCTCCATGTTGCTAGTTTTCAAATTTCAGAAGATTGTTGACTTTAAGCCCCAATTTATTTAAACGGCCATGATAAAGGAAAATGCAGGAGATTGCTGCTAGAAAGATCAGTCAATAAGAACAGTCTTAGAAGGGAATCTCCCTTTGAAACATTCCACCAAGAAGTGAAAAGTGGATAAGTGACAAGGACACACTCCCCCTCAGCAATTACAGGGTTTGAAATGGAAAAGGAATGTAATGCCTACAGACGTGCAGAACACAGGAAGAGAGAGGGCTGTGAGAGATTTGAGCAACAAGGTGATGGTGTCGACCTATCTTTTATAGGGTGTTGACTCTCTGGAGTTAGACGGAAGAACACCTTCTAATGTAGCAGACTTTGATATGAGCCTTTCTCAAGAAAATCAACCATCTGCCCCTGAACATATAGACACTGAAATGCAATGCACTTGGAATGTAAGCTAGCCATTGAAATCATGCAAGGGTGTATGACTAAGACCCATGGTACCAGGCAGAGAGCTGTAGATCCTTGGATCACCTCACACATAGAGTGGGTCTCCAGACAGACATAATCTGCCCTTCTCCCAACGCCATTTAATATACCATAGGGTGATGCACATATGAGCAATATGGCAGCACATGAACTAAGATGCAATTATTGAAATGCAGATAGTTAAACATGCAATGATGGACTCCCCCTGACCATTGTAACTAGTGATCCCTTGGACTTAGATGAGCAAGAACATGCAAATGTAATCAAGTGAGAGGTCTACACAGACCCAATTCTCTTCTTAGAGTTGAAAAATAGTCATTGCTCAGAGGTTTAGTAAGAATATCAGTAATTTATTTCTCAGATTCAACAAAGTGAAATTTGAAGTTTTTCTTGCTTACCTCATCCCGGAGGAAGTGATGCATTATCTCAATGTGTTTGGTGAGGGAATGCCTTATGTGATTCTTAGTTAAGTTAATGGCACTGGTATTGTCACACATGATGGGTGTACATCCAAGATCTACTCCGTAGTCCTAGAGTTGGTGTTTTATCCATAGTACCTGGGTTCCACAGCTACCTGCAGCAATGTATTCAGCTTCTGCAGTAGAAAGTGCAACTTAGTGCTACTTTTTGGAATCCCAAGAGACTAGGCATGCACCCAAGTATTGGCAGTAGCCACTTGTACTTTTTCTACCAAGTTTGCATCTAGCATAATCAGCATTAGTATATGAGATTAAGTCAAAAGAACATGATGCACGATACCACAGCCCTAAGTCATGTATGCTAGCAATGTATCTTAAGATTCTTTTCACAGCAATGAAATGAGATTCCTTAGGATTAGTTTGAAAGCGAGCACACATACATACACTAAACTGAATGTCAGGACTAGAAGTAGTAAGATATAAAAGAGACTCGATCATACCTCAGTATGTTTTTGAATCTACAAATTTACCATTCTCATCCGCATCTAGAGAGGCATTTGTTCCCATGGGCGTGGATATGTGTTTGGCTTCCTTCATTCCAAACCTTTTCAGGACCTCGAATGTATATTTGGACTAGTTTATGAAGAATCCTTCTTTTGTCTGTGTGATCTACAGTCCAAGGAAAACTTGGAGTTCTCCCATGAGGCTCATCTCGAATTCCTTTGTCATAAGCTAAGCAAATTGCTTGCACATGTTAGAATTAGTTGAACTAAACACAATGTCATCTACATATACCTGTATAATGATAATATGGCCATTCATTACCTTAGTAAAGAGTGTTTGGTCAATCTTACCTCTGATGTAGCCTTCCCCGGTCAAATGTGCACTCAGTCTGTCATACCAGGCCCGTGGAGCCTGCTTTAATCCTTACACTACCTTATCCAATTTGTAAATATGTTAGGCAAGTCAATTAATTCAAAACAAGGGGGCTGTTCTACAAAAACCTCTTCTTTTATCAGGCCATTCAGAAAAGTACTCTTGACATCCATTTGATATAGTTTAATGCATAGGGAGCATGCAAAGGCTAGTAGGATTCTGATGGCTTCTAGTCTAGCAACGGGGGCATATGATTCTTCAAAGTCAATGCCGCTTTCTTGGTTATACCCCTTGGCTACCAACCTAGCCTTGTTTCTAATAATTGCTCCTTCCTCATTGAACTTGTTCTTAAAAACCCATATAGTCCTAATGACATTCTAGTCGGTGGATCTTGGAACCAGATTCCAAACTTGGTTTCTTTCAAAATGGTTGAGTTCATCATACATGCCATTAACCCAATTTTCATCATGTAATGCATCTTCAATGCTTTTGGGTTCAAAATGAGAGACTAATGCAATGAGGTCATCATTATGAACATCTTTAAGAAATGACCTGGTCCTAGTGGGGTCATGCCAGTTACCTATGATGTTATGCACATGATGATCCTTTAAGGTGCGTAGATTGGTAGAAGACTCACCAGGCAGCAGTGTGTGTGCAGGGATTTCGACCGACCGACCTGTCTCTTGCTCTGTGAGCTGTGGTTGGCTGCCATCTTCTTGATCTCCTTTAGATTCCAAAAATTCTCCATCTTCCTCCTTTTCCCTGTCAGAATAGTCATTGTCAGATTTATCATTTATTTCTGCAAACACAACATGTGGAGTTTCCTCCACGGTTTGATTCTTGAGATTAAAAACCCTATATGCCCTTGATGTTTCAACATAACCCAAGAATACTCTAATGTCACTCTTGGCTTCAAATTTGTCCAAATCTAATTTGTCATTATTATGCACATAGCACTTTGATCCAAATGCTCTAAAGTAAGCCAAATTGGGTTTCTTACCTTTCAACATCTCATAGGGGGTTTTCTTACACCTTGCCCTTACCATGGTCCGATTAATGATATAGCATGCTGTGTTTGCTGCTTCATTCCAGAACTTTCTTTGGAGTTGACTCTCAATCAACATGGTCCGGGCGATTTCCAAAATTGTCCGATTCCGCCTTTCCACAATGTTGTTTTGCTCTGGGGTCCTGAGAGAAAAAAATTTATGTGTTAGGCCTTCTTGATCACATAGTTCAGAAAAGGATGAATTTCTGAATTCTCCTCCATTATCAGACAAGATGGTGGAGATTTTGAATTTACCTTCTTACTTTATTTTTCTGAAAAATTTCTGAAACATAAGAAAGGCATCATTCTTATTAGTGAGAAAGAAAATCCATGTAAAGCGTGAGAAATCATCAACTATCACATATTCAAACATTTTCCCATTAATGCTAGTTGTTCTGGTTGGACCGAAGAAGTCCATATGCAGAAATTCAAAAGGCATGGATGACAAATTCTCACTTCTAGATTTGAAGGTGATGTGGGACGGAATCGCGACCTGGGACTCTAGCTCGCGATCGTCCCTAAGCGAGGGAAGACGTGGGATCGTGCGCGGTTGAGAAACTGACAGTGAGTCTCGGGTATCGGCTTTTCTGCGTTAACTCGGATTGAGTCACGGGACGGATCACACTCACTCTCTCGCAGTGGTGATAAAAAATAGATATCAAGCTAGGAACCTACACTCGCAGCGGCATATACGAATGAATATGAACTAAGAAAAATGTGATAAAGTGTGGGGGCGAGTTTACCTCCACGCTCCAGGCGTGGGGAAGACGACCCCGACCAAGTACGGTAACTCTCGATAACAACGGTAAAAACTTAATTACAACAGTGAATTTTATTACCCACTCCACGCAGGGAGGTAAAGGGATACAAGTGGGGCTCGGGAGGACCGACCCTGAGTTGAAGGGCAGTAATCTAGAGGTGCATTCGGGGTGAACTCGATCTGCTGGTCCGACTCAGTCCTGCACCGACTCGGTACTGTGCCGACTCGATTCTGACTCGCTGGATAGCAAGGCACGGATTCCAAAGGAATGTCACCCTCCTGAGGTCTTCTAAAGGCGCCGCTTGGCTAGGACGATGGCGGGATGTCCCTGATCGACTACCTGAAGTGGCGGTTCCAGAAGTTGACTTTCAGTATTTTTGCACGAATTATCCACGGACTGATTTTTCTGATCTGCACAGGGAATAGAATTGTGCGCCTCGGCGGCAAGAATTAATTCTCACAGATCCGAAATCGGATCGAGGTGAAACGGTGGGGTTGGAAAGAGAACTCCAAGATATACCACATATAATATTTGTAGGTTGATCCAATGAAGAGATGAGAAATTGGAGGCTCTGCAAGTTACGGGTTTTCCTATGGATCTGTTTGCAGACACTCAAGACAGAAAGGGATCTGCCTGAAACTGACCATTGACCTAGGTGTAAATGATTTTTACAGGGGCTAAAAAAATTATGGGAGGTAGGGGGAAATGTGAGGAACATTGAGTAATTGTTTTGGATTTTCTAGAAATTTATAAGGGGGTGGGAAAAATATGAATCGGTGACACTGTCCCGCAGATCTACAAAATGGCATATTACTAAGGGGAAGAACAAACATATGGGAAAAATATCAAACGAAGGCCAAATGGCACAAAATTTGAACTGGAGATTAGGGGAGATAGGGGGAATAAACTCTCCCAATTAGGGCTCGAACAGACAATAAGAAAAAAAGATAAAATTTTAGAGATGAGGTTCTGTCCTGATTTAGACAGAACTCCGACATAGCGGCGGTGGCAGCACGAACGGAAGGCGGTGGCCGGAAGTCGCATCCAGCGGAGGTGGAGATCTTGGAGTCACACCAAGAGGATGGCTTCACACCATAGAATGTCAAAAATCCATCTGCAAGAGGGGAGGAGAGACACAAGGGGTGCCCTTGGGCTTGCTCTTGGCAAAAATGCTTAATTCTTCATTAAAATCTCTAATGACACTATACATAGGCTTATATAGAGAATGGCAAGGGGTGGGGGGCTGAGAATTTCATGGGAGAGAGGGGATTTTCTTCCCCATGTGGTCAAATGACCAAATTAAATAAAAAAATACAACATGGGATAAACTATGTTATAAGGGGGAAGCATCTTGGACTTTAAGGGTTGGAATATTAGACTTTTTAATCCAATTGTCCCCTTGAATGGTCAAGTCATCTAGAAGCCCACCTTGGACCTTTGACTGGCCCCACATGGGCCCTAAGGCTTAGGTGGACCAATAGGAAAGGAGATGGGGCCCCTTGCTGGTCCTACTAGACTTTTGCATAAAAACCCAAAGATCCTTAGGGAATGACACATTGGCTTCTAAAGCCTTACAATTGCATACATGTTTTCCCAAGGATATAAATGTATATAAAAGGACTCAAATGTAAAATAAAAAGTTAGTGGTCTTACTCTGATGTCCCCATCAAATCTCCCCGGGTGGGAAGAACTCGACCCCGTCGAGTAAGGGATGCGGCTGCTCGAGTAGCTCCGACAGATCCGTCATTGTACAAGGAAGCGCGGAGTACACTCCACTCCAAGTAATCGACACCTGCTCATCCCGTATAGATTCGTTATGCACACGCTGCTGGGGAATGAGGCTAGAGGTGGACACTCCGGGGTGGGGTCACTCTCAAAGGAGGGAGGCAGCTCAAAGACTCACTAGGAATCACTGCTTGTCCCTTATGTGATTAGATCCGATATGTAGAGATAGAACCGATCTCAAAGTCCGACAAGTCTGGAACTCGAAAGGGACTAGCATCGCGAGCATACAAAGACCGATTCGACTCGATGTATGCATAGACACACAAGACCCTAGACACACCTAATGTTAGTCTGACCCGTACATGGGTGACGGCGGACCAGGACACCCGAATGTGTGCCATGCATGCATGTTATGTACCCGGAGGTTGGTGGCATGGGGAACACCTAGATGCCCAAGTATGACCCAGTCATGCATGGACGGCCCTTTGGATTTGTGAGACTTGAGAGGGCTAGGAGAGCCGAGTGTGGGTGTATCGAGATTGGGCTTGGTGGGTGTAGATGACCCGCCCCATGGGGAAAGGGGGTGATAGTGATCTCCCCCGAAGAAGTGGAGGAGATGTGGTGGGTCAAGGGATTCACTAAGGATGGGGTCGAAGGGATCAAAGAATGTGTGTCCCCTCGATATGGGTTCCCCCATGACATGATCCCACGTTTGAAAGTCATAGTCACCGTCATACAGTGTGATCGGTGGGACGATGGTCATATGTAGAAAATAAGATTCCTCCCTTGGGCAAAAGAGAATGAAGTCGGGCTCGACCGGCATAGGGAGGAATAGAAGAATCTCCGTGGTGACTTGACCCATGGTGTACACGGAGGTAATGGACCCTAAGGCCGGATGAGTGAAGCTACGACTAGTGGGTTGGTCGAAGCCCCGGGCCAATAAGTGCGCCAACTTCCATTGCCAGTGTAAACCCATAATAAGGTCACCTAATGTATCAACATGGTGACTAGAACGGAATGTCGTGTGGTAGGAGTTGACGGGCACTAGAGGTAAGGTGGGGTCCATTGATGGGTAAGGAAGTGGGACCAAGCCATCCTTGAGCCAACTAAGAAGCGGCTCGGCTATGAAAAGCATACCCGTTATAAACATGGGTGGCTAGGGCTTTAGAGGCTCCAAACAAGATGGTTCCGAATAAAGATCGGAAGTAGATGGCAATGGAGTTCTAAGGAAGGGGTTCCCCAACTTAGGTGGGGAAGGCTGTGGTGTAGGCGGTGTTGAATACGTGTGCACCATGATTACTGTTATGGTTTTGAAGATAGCAACTACTATACGTCATACTGTGCTTGCATATGATGTCATTGTGTATCTGTTTAAGCAATCAGTCATTTCATCGAACATGCCGTGTGCATGAGCAGTGCATGGTTTTTGATAGCAAATACTAAGTCACATTGTGTTTGCATATGACGTCATTGTGCATCTGTTTAAACAGTTAGTCATTTCATCGAACATCTTGTGTGCATGAGCAATGCATCAGTGCATACCATTGTTCATATCTTCCATTGGTTCATTCATATAGTTGGTGCATCTCTTATGCTACTACACATAAAGTCTATACATTGGATTGCATAGCTTGCCATGCAAAGTCTATACATTCTCCATGCATCTTCATTACTAAGTCTATACATCCTGCAACTCAAAGTCTATACATCATCCTGTTGCAGGCACATCAAGTCTATACATCCTTCAGCAGCAAGTCTATACATCAGCAAGTCTATACATCCAACAATGTCTGTACACTCAGATTCATCAAGTCTATACAAGAGCAAATCTGTACATTCTTCACCAGCAAGTCTATACATCAGAAAGTCTATACAGCCAGCAAGTCTATACATCCAACAAAGTCTGTACACTCAGATTCATCAAGTCTATACATCCAACAAGGTATGTACACTCGGATTCATCTAGTCTATACATCCAACAAAGTTACACTCGGCTTCAGCAAGTCTATACATCCAACAAAGTCTATATGTTGGATGAAGTCTATACGTTGGATGGCTGCTGCTCAAAGTCTGTACATTGGCTGCATGCACAACACAAAGTCTGTACGTTGCGGCAGATGAAGTCTGTACTTTGCGGCAGATGAAGTCTATACGTTACTGCAGATGAAGTCTTTACGTTGGCTGCATGCACAACTCAAAGTCTGCACGTTGCACAAGACAAAGTCTGTACGTTGGCTGCTAGCACAACTCCAAGTCTGTACGTTGCACAAGACAAAGTCTGTACGTTGGCTGCTAGCACAACTCCATGTCTGTACGTTGGCTGCTAGCACAACTCCAAGTCTGTACGTTGGTTGATGGCTGCAACACAAGTCTATACATTGGCCGGCTGCTTCACACGCAAAGTCTATACATTACGTTTTGTTGTGTTCGTGCATCAAGTTACCAAGTTTGTAAGCTCATGAAGCAAGGCTGTACAGGCTCATGCATGATCAAGGTATAAAGTCTATACAGAGTTCATACATGCACACAAAGTCCACACATCCATCAATAGCCAAGGTCAAATGCACAAAGAAGTATAGCCAAGAGAATCCAAGGTTAAAGACTCAGTTGATACCTTCTATACTGTCAAGGGTGATGCCACAAACATGCACGGGCTGCTAATGGAGTTGAACGACGGAGCTGAAGCGGATAACGGACCGACCCGGGCAAGCCCAGGTTCTGCCCAGTTGGCGGTCGACCGCCAGCACAGGGGCGGTCGACCGCCCCAGCCAGCAGATGCCAGCTTGCACAAGTTTCAGCTGCAGGTCGACTGCCAGCCAGTAGCGGTCGACCGAAAATCCCAGGGCTCACCAATCTACAGTATTTCTCAGTAGAGGTCGACCGCCACCTACCACAAGTCGACTTCCAGCCCCGAGCCAACCAATGTTGACTTTGTTTTCCACTTCGAAAAGGGCCATTCAACATGGATTTGTTTAATCCAAAAGTCACCTAATCACCCATGATTTGTGGATCTGGTCTGGGACTTGTCTATAGACCATTCAAAGTCTATAAAACCAATACAAGCGGGTTAGAAACCCTAGTTGATGTAGTTGATGAAGTGAATCAAAGAGAGCTCAAGGGAGGCCATTTCACAAGCACTATAACACCTCCGTGAATAGTACTTCGGGCAGAAGTTCTTCATCCTTCCAAGGTGATTCAAGCTCAGATCTGAAGCCAAGCAACCTCCAAGCAAGCAAGAAGCATTCAAGGCTCTCAAAGGTGATCAAAGCTACATCCATACACCTCTTCATCAACTCAAGGAGATTCAAGAAAAGATCAAGCTACATCAAATATTCTTCTTCATCAACTCAAGGAGATTCAAAGGAAAGATCAAGATACATCCTATATCTGCTCCATCAACTCCAAAGGATCAAAGGAAGATCAAATCCTCAACAGATTCAGGATCCAACAATCTCAGACAAGATCTAATTCATTCTAGCATATCTTTATATCTTGTTTGAGCATTTTCATCTTGTTTCTTTCTTCATTTCATTCAATCTATTGAAACTGAAGATCGTCCCTACCGGTGGTTAGTAGGAAGGCAATCGGGAGTTCTCCGATCTGCGGTGTAGCCGTCCCTGCCGGCTTTGTGTGTAGGAAGACAGAAAGAGGGGTTTCTCTGTTCTGTGGTTTGGGGCGTGTCCCCGGTCAAGCTGTGAGTCAGCAAGGAAGCCTCACCGGGTTTTGGTGAGGGGTGGATGTAGGTTGCGGGGTTACAACTGAACCACCTTAAAAATCCTTGTGTTGTGGGTTGTTTATGGTGTGTGATTGATCTATATCTTCTAACCCCATTTACAGGTTCGTGTGCTTCCATACTTGGTTAGATTGTTCACACACATATGCACTTTGAGTAATCAACATATCACACACACACACACGCACGGTTGTTGCAAGCTATTGCATGCTCTAGTGTTATGCTTTATGATCCCTACACTACAAGGCTTATTTCATTCAAGATCACAAATGTGCTTAAAGAAGTGTAGACGTTTCATAGCTTGTAATCCAAGTCTTTTCATTTGAGCCACTCTACTTAATTCTGTTGTACATTGTCCCTAAGTGATTCATTCACTTTATAAGAGTGGTTCATGCTTCCGATAGCTCAAAGTTTTAAATAGGCCAAAGATTTTGATAGGATCTATTCAACCCCCCCTACTAGATCCGTTTACACCTCGCGAGACCCAACATGTGGTATCAGAGCGAGGCTCTGTCATTCCCAGATCCAACGATCTGCAGGGAAAGATCCCGGTGTTTGTTATTAAGATGGATTCACATGCTACACTTGCTTCGATGGCTTCTCCACCCATTTATGATGGTTCAGATTTTTCTACATGGGTTGGAAGAATGTTCATCTATGTTAGCTCCATAGATCCACAATTGTGGACTCTTATATACAATGGTCCTCATGAGCTGCCATCAAATTGAATTGATTGGTTAGCTGAACATGAGACCAAACACAATGATAATCGTCTTGCATATAACTTAATTACAGTTACAGTTGATCTAAGACTAACTCATCTTGTGTCCTCTTGCAGCACAGCCAAGCAAGTATTGGACAAGTTGGTGAAAATCCATGAAGGGAAGGAACAAGAACAAGAATGCTTCATGCCCGACCGTACAGAACATTCCAGCAATACATCCTCATCACAGGTAAACTCTGACTCCGAGTAATTCACTTTTGAAGAGCTTATGGAAGCCTATGATGAATTGATCACACAATACAAAAAGGTAAAAATAGAAAACAAAAATTTGAAAAAGGATCTCAAGAAAATTAACCAAAATGAAAGCTCGATTTGTTAAAAGTGTTCTGTTTTTAAAGAGCTTAACAAGACTCTCTCAGTTGAGCTAGATACGCATAAATAAAGCATTACATGTCTAAGGAAAGAAAATGAAAATCTTCATGATGAAATCACTAGGTTGGAAGAAATTGTAATAAAACTTCAAAACCAACCTAAGTCAATCTCTAATGATCAAACTATGGCCGATGGGCTAATCTATCATGAGATGTTGATTGAAGAAAATAAAAATTCTGTTTCATGCTCTGCTAATTTTATATGTGAAAAATATTCATTCTTGAGAAACATAAATGTTGGTCTCCATGATGATCTTGAATGGCAACAAAAACTGATTGATTCTCTGAAAGAAGAGAATAGAGAGTTGTTGGAAAAGAAAATTGAACTTGAACAAGCTGAAGAAGAATTGCATGAAAAATTGGCTGCACATGAAAAAGGTAAATCTGTCATTGAAGATCACTCTGAAACTTTGCATGCTTTAGAACAACAAAATCAAAATCTTAAAGCAGTAAATGCCATGCTCAATGAGCAATTGGCAACATGCGAAGAGGGCCTTGTTGAATCTAAACAGTACATTTCCTCACTTGAAAATGAAATTCAAGGTTTGAATGATTTCCTGTCAATGTTTGCCCAAATCCAAGATTCTGGCTCACCGGAAGCCACCACTTCCTCTGGTCGCCAAAAAGGGCACACTGCTCGAAAGGAAAGTAAAATTAAGCATGCTCATCCAAACATGCACCACAACATGTCCAATGCTAAATACCATGCCTTCCACAAAATGAATGTCAATTGTTATTATTGTGGTAAACATGGTCACACTGTGCATGATTGTTTTATCTTGAGAAATGATGAGCTTAGAGCAGGATAGCAAGTGAAAGGGCAAGGAAAGAAACATGTCAACACTGGCAGAGGGCTTGCTCAACAGAATCACATGGAGAATCAGAAGTGTCGACATTCCTATCCAGACAGGTCGACACTCCCCATGGCCTTTAACAGAAATGCCTCTCTTTACTGCTTTCATTGTGGTAAGACTGGTCACACTTACCAGGAATGCTGGTATTTGAAAGAAAGACATCACCCTCATACCATGAAAGGTAAAAATTATGCTCGCCCACAAAAGCATAGTCCACATGCACACGCACATGAACATAAAAAGAAAAATCAATCTTTTGTGTGTTGTTTCTATTGTGGAAAAAATGGGCATGAGATATATGATTGCCTCACAATGAGGGAGGATGATGTGATTGCCCTGAAAAAGATGGGCCAAGATGCTAAATATGTTCCTAACCCACAAGGACCCAAGTAACCTTGGGTACCTAAAAATTTAAAATGAGAATTTTGGGTGCAGGATGTCTTAGAGCTGAGAAATGAATGGTCAGGTAAATAAAAGCTCAAGGAACAGGTATGTAAATAATTTTTTTTGTCATGTTGCATGTTTAGTCTTGACATGTAGTTAGTGCATCATAAGTTTGCCCATTTTGTTCAATAAACTTCTGCAAACTGAATTGCTTGTTTGAAAGGATGATTTAACCCCCATGGTGTGAGATGAACTTCTGAGCTTGATAACTTGCTCACACCATGCTTGATTTCAACTATTTAATTCATGAAAAAACTTGTTATGCTGATGAAGTTGATGTGATGATGAGTTGCTTAAGTCTTGCTATCAGCTACATGAAATTCTTGGACTTTGGTTTTGATGATGCATGTCATGGCTGCATTTTCAACTCGTTATTCATGTTAGCATTATTCAAAAGGGGGAGTCTAGCAATTGACATCATTATGTCGCATTCAGTTCAAAATCAATTGTGAATGATTTGTGTTTGCATCATATTGTGATCACACATACCTTAATGAACATCATGCTTAGTAGACACAAAAATGCACAATTATTTTGCAGCATCTTCATTGCATTGTGTATTCACATAAGTCTTAGGCTGCATAATTCATTGCCAACCCATGCATGTATTCAGGGGGAGTCAACATCAATCTAGCTTGAATCATTTTACATCATATCATTCTTGCATGGCCATGGTATATCAAATGTTGATGTATGGAAGGGCAGGTTAAGCTTGCCTCGAAGCACTCAATATGCATGAGGTTTCACCTCCGCCAAGTACAATGCGTCACTGTCGCACATAGGCCATATAGCTAGGGGGAGTTGTCTTCTTGAGGCATTCGTGCATATGGTTCATATTCATTATGTTGCATTTCATAAGTGTAAAATCATGCATTATGTTGGTTCATGCATTTCATGTTTGTTCAGGTCAACCCCTGCATGGTTCAAGTAAACCTCTCCTTGACATTCGTTATTCTATTTGACTGCCTACATAACTCCTTGAGTGCATTCATTGCATATTCTTAGGGGGAGTCATGTTATTTTTCTTGGTTCATTCGTCCTTTTTGCATCTGAACCTCAATGGCCTCTAGTGTGATAATAAGTTCAAGAGACAGACATCACTACTGTGTAAGTGCTTTCTATTATATGAACTGATGATTATCCATTCAATGAGAATGGTTCAGATTTAATGATTTCCTTGAAGTTCTGATATATCTTTTGAAATCATCTATATTATATGGTTTTAATAGACCTTAACTAGAGATTGCATGTTGTGCCTTGAATAACTATCCTGAAATCTGAAAATCCAAACATCTTGGCAACTTTGGTGATACTCTAGGGCTTAGTATTGTTTCTAAACATCTTGATGAGCTGGAATTCTTGAAAAATCAATTTACAGAGCAATGATAGTGTTGCACGGAGAAATATGTCACGTCATCAAATCAAGTGACGAATGATATGTCATGATATGTCTCGGTTATCTCTGTCTTAATTACATTTGGACTCTAGGCAGAGCAATGACATAATTACTGAGAAATATATCTTCTCATCACAGAAATGAGTTTGGATATGTCATGACGTGACTTTGCTATCTCTGTTTATTTTGAAGCATAACAGTCAGTCTTACCAAATACCTAGGAATACTGGCGTCTAAACAACGTGTATTCTTACGGTTAGGAGGCATGTACTAGACTTGACTGCTCGTAAAATATGAGTCTTGTGCCTTCCAATGCAAAAGATACTTAAAATCACATTTGCTACGATCATAAAATTCCATGATCTAATCATGATTGTTTAGCCTCAATACTAGTGTTTGTGCTATTTCCTTTGTAGTTCTTGAATATGAATGTATAAGACAAGGGAAGGTTAAACATTGTCATGATATGCACTTCTGGTTCATTTCTATAAAACCATGGATATCGATGCCTTTTGAACTCTATTGATGATCTTTGTTTTCATTAGCTTTGAACCATATATATTGCTCCCGACATGTTTTCAATTTCCATATAATGGCTTACTTTTCCACTACCATTGCACTCTGATCTCTAGGACTTTTGTCAACCACTGTACCGTATCCCTCCTTTTTGCTGTTGGCAAAGGGGGAGAATGTCTTGTTGTCTTGTTGTGAGTCCTTGCTGTGGACTTGGGAGAAAGGGGGAGATGTTGCCTAATGCTGCCTTTGAGCGACCCTAAACCCTAAACCCTAAACCCATATGGGAGAATCCAAGGGGGAGAGAACCTTCATTTATGATGAGGGTTTATGCATAGCATTCATACACTTTACTTCTCCATGCATACGTATATCCATGCATACATATCTGCGTTCACATGCTTCACTATCATGGATCTTGAGCTACACATGTTACATATGTCATAAACTTTACTGTCTTGGCTATTTCTGCCATATAATGACTCATAGTGTTGCCATCATCAAAAAGGGGGAGAATGTTGAATACGTGTGCACCATGATTACTGTTATGGTTTTGATGATAGCAACTACTATACGTCATATTGTGCTTGCATATGATGTCATTGTGTATCTGTTTAAGCAATCAGTCATTTCATCGAACATGTTGTGTGCATGAGCAATGCATGGTTTTTGATAGCAAATACTAAGTCACATTGTGTTTGCATATGACGTCATTGTGCATCTGTTTAAACAGTTAGTCATTTCATCAAACAGGTTGTGTGCATGAGCAATGCATCAGTGCATACCAGTGTTCGTATCTTGCATTGGTTCATTCATATAGTTGGTGCATCTCTTATGCTGCTACACATAAAGTCTATACATTGGATTGCATAGCTTGCCATGCAAAGTCTATACATTCTCCATGCATCTTCATTACTAAGTCTATACATCCTGCAACTCAAAGTCTATACATCATCATGTTGCAGGCACATCAAGTCTATACATCCTTCAGTAGCAAGTCTATACATCAGCAAGTCTACACATCCAACAACGTCTGTACACTCAGATTCATTAAGTCTATACAGCACCAAGTCTGTACATTCTTCGCCAGCAAGTCTATACATCAGAAAGTCTATACAGCCAGCAAGTCTATACATCCAACAAAGTCTGTACACTCAGATTCATCAAGTCTATACATCCAACAAGGTCTGTACACTCGGATTCATCAAGTCTATACATCCAACAAAGTTTATATGTTGGATGAAGTCTATACGTTGGATGGCTGCTGCTCAAAGTCTGTACGTTGGCTGCATGCACAACACAAAGTCTGTACGTTGCGGTAGATGAAGTCCGTACGTTGCGGTAGATGAAGTCTGTACGTTGGCTGCATGCACAACTCAAAGTCTGTACGTTGCACAAGATAAAGTCTGTATGTTGGATGCTAGCACAACTCCAAGTCTATACATTGCACAAGACAAAGTCTGTACGTTGGCTGCTAGCACAACTCCAAGTCTGTACGTTGGCTGCTAGCACAACTCCAAGTCTGTACGTTGGTTGATGGCTGCAACACAAGTCTATACATTGGCCGGCTGCTTCACACGCAAAGTCTATACATTGCGTTTTGTTGTGTTCGTGCATCAAGTTACCAAGTTTGTACGCTCATGAAGCAAGGCTGTACAGGATCATGCATGATCAAGGTATAAAGTCTATACAGAGTTCATACATGCACACAAAGTCCACACATCCATCAATAGCCAAGGTCAAATGCACAAAGAAGTATAGCCTAGAGAATCCAAGGTTAAAGACTCAGTTGATACCTTCTATACTGTCAAGGGTGATGCCACAAACATGCACGGGCTGCTAATGCAGTTGAATGACGGAGCTGAAGCGGATAACGGACCGACCCGAGCAAGCCCGAGTTCTGCCCAGCTGGTGGTCGACCGCCAGCACAGGGGCGGTCGACCGCCCTAGCCAGCAGATGCCAGCTTGCACGAGTTTCAGCTGCAGGTCGACCGCCAGCCAGTAGCGGTCGACCGAAAATCCCAGGGCTCACCAATCTACAGTATTTCTCAGTAGAGGTCGACCGCCACCTACCACAGGTCAACTACCAGCCCTGAGCCAACCAATGTTGACTTTGTTTTCCACTTCGAAAAGGGCCATTCAACATGGATTTGTTTAATCCAAAAGTCACCTAATCACCCATGATTTGTGGATCTGGTCCGGGACTTGTCTATAGACCATTCAAAGTCTATAAAACTAATACAAGAGGGTAAGAAACCCTAGTTGATGTAGTTGATGAAGTGAATCAAAGAGAGCTCAAGGGAGGCCATTTCGCAAGCACTGTAGCACCTCCGTGAACAGTACTTCGGGCTGGAGTTCTTCATCCTTCCAAGGTGATTCAAGCTCAGATCTGAAGTCAAGCAACCTCCAAGCATTCAAGGCTCTCAAAGGTGTTCAAAGCTACATCCATACACCTCTTCATCAACTCAAGGAGATTCAAGAAAAGATCAATCTACATCCAATATTCTTCTTCATCAACTCAAGGAGATTCAAAGGAAAGATCAAGCTACATCCTATATCTGCTCCATCAACTCAAAAGGATCAAAGGAAGATCAAATCCTCAACAGATTCAAGATCCAACAATCTCAGACAAGATCTAATTCATTCTAGCATATCTTTATATCTTGTTTGAGAATTTTCATCTTGTTTCTTTCTTCATTTCATTCAATCTATTGAAACTGAAGATCGTCCCTACCGGTGGTTAGTAGGAAGGCAATCGGGAGTTCTCTGATCTGCGGTGTAGCCGTCCCTGCCGGCTTTGTGTGTAGGAAGATAGAAAGAGGGTTTTCTCTGTTCTGTGGTTTGGGGCGTGTCCCCGGTCAAGCTGTGAGTCAGCAAGGAAGCCTCACCGGGTTTTGGTAAGGGGTGGACGTAGGTTGCGGGGTTGCAACTAAACCACCTTAAAAATCCCTGTGTTGTGGGTTGTTTATCGTATGTGATTGATCTATATCTTCTAACCCCATGCACAGGTTCGTGTGCTTCCATACTTGGTTAGATTGTTCACACACATATGCACTTTGAGTAATCAACATATCACACACACACACACACGGTTGTTGCAAGCTATTGCATGCTCTAGTGTTATGCTTTATGATCCCTGCACTACAAGGCTTATTTCTTTCAAGATCACAAATGTGCTTAAAGAAGTGTGGACGTTTCATAGCTTGTAATCCAAGTCTTTTCATTTGAGCCACCCTACTTAATTCCGCTGTGCATTATCCCTAAGTGATTCATTCACTTTATAAGAATGGTTCATGCTTCCGATAGCTCAGAGTTTTAAATAGGCCAAAGCTTTTGATAGGATCTATTCAACCCCCCCTTCTAGATCCGTTTACACCTCGTGGGACCCAACAGGCGGTCCGACTGAATCGGGACTCGGCTGGGAGGTAGATGCTTCCCGAAGGGCACCTTTAAACCTAGAAAATTGGGACTCAAATGGTTCGACCTCCAGAGCAACCTTATAGGAATACGCTAGAGAGAATGCATCACGGATAAGACATTCAATTTGAAAGTGAAGCCGCAAACCTCTCCGGAACTGAAAGGCAGTCGTGGTGCTCTCCTCTCCAACTCTATATTCCAATCGGTACTTATCATAGTCCCGAATGTACTCGGACATGGACCTATCGCCTTGGACAGGTCGGCATGGGTTGGCCATAGGTGCCAAAAGATGGGAATGGATCCCTAGGAATGGATATGCAAGGCCATTTTTTTTGTTTTATAAAAAAATATTATGCCAACTAATGCAAGCACCTAGACATGACTTAGAATGCGATGCAAATGCAAATTTGAAATACACTAACTAATGCACACTAAGGACACTAGACTTAAACCAAGACTCGGTATGTGGCAAAGTTAATCGATCCGAAGATCACTTGCGCAAGTGTGCGGCCTTTCCGATAGGCGTAGCCTAACATTCGGACAACACCTTTTTATATACCGAACAATGGTATGCGGATGCAACCTTAGACCGACTTAGACGATGACTAGACGTAAATGACACTTTTTTTAAACACCCTAGACTCAACTTTCGCTCTGATACCAAATTGATGTGGGACGGACACGCGACCTGGGACTCTAGCTCACGATCGTCCCTAAGCGAGGGAAGACGTGGGACCGTGCGCGGTTGAGAAACCGACAGTGAGTCTCGGGTATCGGCTTTTCCGCGTAAACTCGGATTGAGTCACGGGACAGATCCCACTCACTCTCTCGCAGCGGTGATAAAAAATAGTTATCAAGCTAGGAACCTACACTCGCAGCGGCATATACGGATGAATACGAACTAAGCAAAATGCAATAAAGAGTGGGGGCGAGTTTACCTCCACGCTCCGGACATGGGGAAGACGACCCCGACCAAGTACGGTAACTCCCGGTAACAACGGTAAAAACTTAATTACAACAGTGAATTTTATTGCCCACTCCACGCAGGGAGATAAAGGGATACTAGTGGGGCCCGAGAAGACCAACCCTGGGTTGACGGGCGGTAATCTGGAGGTGCGTTCGGGGCGAACTCGGTCTGCTAGTCCGACTCGGTCCTGCGCCGACTCGGTACTGTGCTGACTCGGTTCTGACTCGCTGGACAGCAAGACACGGATTCCAAAGGAATGTCACCCTCCTGAGGTCTTCTGAAGGCGCCGCTTGGCTGGGACGATGGCGGGATGTCCCTGATCGACTCCCTGAAGTGGCGGTTCCAGAAGTTGACTTTTAGTATTTTTGCACGAATTATCCACGGACTGATTTTTCTGATCTGCACAGGGAATAGAATTACGCGCCTCGGCGGCAAGAATTAATTCTCACATATCCGAAATTGGATAGAGGTGAAAACAGTGGGGTTGGAAAGAGAACTCCCAGATATACCACATATAATATTTGTAGGTTGATCAAATGAAGGGATGAGAAATGGGAGGCTCTGCAAGTTACGGGTTTTCCTATCGATCTGTTTGCAGACACTCAGGATAGAAAGGGATCTACCTGAAACTGACCATTGACCGAGGTGTAAATGATTTTTCCAGGGGCTAACAAAATTATGGGAGATAGGGGGAAACATAAGGAACATTGAGTAATGTTTTTGGATTTTCTAAAAATTTCTAAGGGGGTGGGGAAAATATGAATAGGTGACACTGTCCCGCAGATCTACAAAATGGCAGATTACTGAGGGGAAGAACACAAATATGGGAAACATATCAAACTAAGGCCAAATAGCACAAAATTTGAACTGGAGATTAGGGGAGACAGGGGGAACAAACCCTCCAAATTAGGGCTCTAACAGACAATAAGAAAAAAAGATAAAATTTTGGAGATGAGGTTCTGTCCTGATTTAGACAGAACTCCGACGTAGCGGCGGTGGCGGCACGGTGGCGGCATGAACAGAAGGCGGTGGCCGGAAGTCGCATCCAGCAGAGGTGGAGATCTTGGAGTCACACCAAGAGGAGGGCTTCACACCCTAGAATGGCAGAAATCCATCTACAAGAGGGGAGGAGAGACACAAGGGGTGCCCTTGGGCTTGCTCTTGGTAAAAATGCTTAATTCTTCATTAAAATCTCTAATGACACTATACATAGGCTTATATAGAGAATGGCAAGGGGTGGGGGCTGAGAATTTTGTGGGAGAGAGGGGATTTTCTTCCCCATGTGGTCAAATGACCAAATTAAATAAAAAATACAACATAGGATAAACTATATTATAAGGGGGAAGCATCTTGGACTTTAAGGGTTTGAATATTGGACTTTTTAATCCAATTGTCCCCTTGAATGGTCAAGCCATCTAGAAGCCCACCTTGTACCTTTGACTGGCCCCTCATGGGCCATAAGGCTTAGGTGGACCAATAGGAAAGGAGATGGGGGCCCCTTGCTAGTCCGACTAGACTTTTGCACAAAAACCCAAAGATCCTTAGGGAATGACACATTGGCTTCTAAAGCCTTACAATTGCATACATGTTTTCCCAAAGATATAAATGCAAATAAAAGGACTCAAATGTAAAATAAAAAGTTAGTGGTCTTACTCTGATGTCCCAATCAGACAGATTTCTTAGTTTGCTTACCTAGAGAGCAAGCTTCACAAACCTGATCAACTTTTGTATGGGCCTGTTTTGGCAAGCCTTTAACCATCCCATGTTTGGACAATTTGTGCAGAGTGCCATAGCTGACATGTCCCAACCGTCGGTGCCATAGGCTTGCATCACTGAGGTGGTTGGCAGTCAAGCACAGACTTTAAGAATTAGATGCATCAAGGTCTATCATATAAACATTATTAACTCTATGACCTATGAAGAGCACAGATTCAGAGTTTTTCTCAAGGATTCTACATTCACTAGCATCAAACATTACCTTATGGCCTTTGTCGCACAGCTGGCTTATGCTAAGTAGGTTGTCCTCAAGGCCTTCAACAAGCATCGCATTATCAATAGAGTTGGATGAATTCTTACCCACGGTGCCTGTGCCAATTACCTTTCCCTTATCCTTGCCGCCAAACCTTACTTGCCCCCCTTCCTTCTAGATTAAATGGTTGAATTTCTTTTTGTCTCCCGTCATGTGCCGTGAGCAGCCGCTGTCCAAGTACCAACGGTTGTGATGGGCTGCTAGGCAATCCTGCATAGAAGACATTAAGCAGAGGTCTTTGGAACCCGAACAAATTTGGGTTCACAGTCATAGTTCAAGGCAAGCAATAAATTCTTCGGAATCTAAACTTGCTTAAAGGCTTTCATTCTATGATTGAGCCAGCACTGGCTATTGGTGTGTCCCAGTTGGTTGCATGTATGACAAGCAGGTTTCATGGATTTCATGGAGTGTAAGTTCAGTTGAGGTCTAGTTTTTTGGTTTCCAAAAGGGTTGAATTTGGTGTGAAAGGTACACTAGTTGGGCTGGCCATTGACCCTTCTTGTGTTATTGGAACGGTTTTTCCTTCCAGAGTGGGAGAATTAGCTACGTCGAGGCATATCCCTGGTGCATCAACCTGAAGAACCCTGGTGAGCACTGAAGTTTCGACCTGTTTGGCCATGGTGTCGGCCTTGTGGGTTGGTGCATCGACTTGTCGAACCCTGTTGTGCACTGAAGTGTCGACCTGTTTGGCCATGGTGTCGACCTTATTGCTTACTCACCTCTGTTTGGATGGTGTTGCATCGACCTATAGGACTCTGTTGAGCACTAGAGTGTCGACCTGTTTGCCCATGGTGTTGACCTGATTGAGTAGCGTGATGGTAGGGCTCTCTTCTTTTGGTTCTTCAACAATCAGCTTCCCTTTCCCTTTCTTCGGACAGAAGGATGTAGCCTTGAATTCAAAAGGCCTCTTCTCAGTGGGATTGAAACCCAACCCTTCCTTTCTGAAATTAACCCGAGTACCTAAGATAGCATCTAAGTTAGATTTACCCTGGGTCATTATCTCTTGGGTGGATTGTTTGTTCTTTAGGTCTTCTTCTACTCTTTCCAAATTCTTCTACAGCACAATATTAATAGCGTTAACAGCCTCATATTTTTTAAGATTGAGTTTGTTCTCTCTCTCCCAATCTTCACATCTCAGGTTGGTCTGGATTAACTATTTTCTAAGAGCATCATTTTCTTCCTTTAATCCTATCATATCTAAGCGGGTGGTTTCAAGACTTTCAACTTATTTTTTCAGTTCTTCATTTTTAGTTTTTAAGGTTTCTAACTCTTTGTTGGCAGGATTATCATAAGCAGAAGCCTTGATCTTTTTCTTCAAATGCTTATTCTCCTTTTTATACGTTTTATACTTCTCAAGTAGATCAGCATATGCATCTTCCCAATTCTCAATTGAAAAGGTTTCAAAGAGGTTGCTTACCTGATCCTCACTCTTGTCACCCATGAGACAGAAGTCATCCTCATCTTCATCGGCAGAGGGACTCTCATTTTCCTCTTCACCATCACTCCAGGTGGAGACCATGGCATTAGGATTCTTTCCCTTTGCCTTGGACACATGCTTAATCAGTTTAGGGCATTCTCCTCGCATATGTCCTGCTCTCTTACATTGATAGCAAATAACATTGTCAAAAATTTTGGCATGAGTAAGTCTTAGATTGGAGTTTCTACTTACCGATAGAGCCTTCTTCCTCTTTTGGAATTTGCCTCGTCTGTTCAGGAACTTCTTGATTTCCCTCGTGAGTAAGGCATGGTCAGCTGTGCTAGCCTCCGGAAGGTCATCTTCGTTGTCCTCATCGGATCCGTCTGCGCTCTCAACAACTTTGAGGGCCACGGTTTTCTTGGGCTTGACGTCTTCTTCACTTCTCTTCAAGTTAAGCTCATATGTCATGAGCGAACCTATCAACCCGTCCACTATCATAGCAGACAAGTCCTTTGAGTCTTCAATTACCGTGGCCTTAGTGTGCCATGTTGGGGTGAGAGATCTAAGAATCTTCCTAATCAATTCACTATTAGGATATTCTTTTCCCAATGACTTTAAGGAATTAGTTAACTGGGTGAGCCTGGCATACATCTCAGAAATGGATTCATTAGGTTTCATTCTGAACATTTCATAGTCAGTAGTTAGCATGTTGGCATTGGTTGCCATGACTTCAGATGTACCCTCGTAAATTAGCTCAAGCCTATCCCACATTTCTTTTACAGATTTGCAAGTGGATATTCTTGAGTATTCAGTGGGGTGGACGGCGCACTGCATGATATTCATGGCACTCCAATTTGTTGTGGATTTCTTAACCTGGTATGGTGTCCAGGTGTCGTCTACAACGGGTAGTGCAAAAGGACCTTTACTCACAACACGCCACAACAAATGATCCTAGGCACGCAGAAAAACATCCATACGGTTCTTCCAATATAGATAATTTGTTCCATCGAAATATGGCGGACGATTGATGGCATGACCCTCAGCTATGTAGCTGCGAGGGCCGTTCGCATCGGATCTCCCTGGGTCGTTGGACAACATCTCTAGGGAACCTGCTCTGATACCACTGTTGGACGGTATGAGAGGATCTAGAGGGGGGGTGAATAGATCCTATACCAAATATTCGACTTCTATAAACAAGTTTTAAAAGATAGGACTACGGTTAACACAAGCAAGGTAAGACGACAGATTGACGGAACTAAAAGATAGGAAAAACTCTAAGATAACACAAGCCACATGCGAAGACGGAATAGAGGAAATGGAGAACAAACAATAACACAGTGCTTTTAAGGTGGTTTGGCTGCACAAGGGCACACCTACGTCCACCCCTCATAAACTTGGTGAGGCTTCCACTCTTTTTGGCCAAAACAATAGATACACACACACAAGCTTGAAACCAGCTGAACACGGGGACTAGCCCCAACACACACACACGAGGACACATCCTCAACACACACGTGGATGAAATCCCATAAAGACGAAACAAAACAAAAACAAGGAGGCAAACACACACATGCTGCAACTACAGCTTACCTAGTGAAAAACTTTCACACACAAGATGTTTTGAAGATGAGCAAACATAAAGACAAAAGAAACAAAACAAAGGCTTGTGGAACCGCAAGGCTGAAGTGGATAGCTAGCCGCTATAATCTTATCTCTACCCCCCAACTCATTCTCTTTCTTTTTCTGATGTGTGAAAGGATGAACAAGTGATCTAGAGGGGGGGTGAATAGATCTACCCCAATTTAAGGATTCTACAGTAGTTAAAAAATAGTGCGTAATTAAAATGTACTATTGTAAACAAAAACACCAAAAGCAATTAGGATTATCAATAGAAGAATCTGATATGAAATAGCTATTAATCACTGTGAACATTAAAGAAAATCCATCAACTTAGTATGGTACTCGGTGGAGGGTTGATTATAAAATCTCCTCACGCAAAGGTTAGTTTTCCATATAGAAGTAATCTATCCTTCTGACTAAGCCAATTTTATATACCACTAAGTGATTGTTCACGATACAGATATGAAATGAAGATATATCAAATAAGCAGATGCCAATCAAATTAAGTAGATGCAGAGATGAATTAGTGAAGACAATTTGATTGAAATTTTAAGCAACAATTGATTATCTTAGAGAAATCAAAGGCTGATGTGACACCACCTTGGAGGTGATAGCCACTAGACCGATGCACCTTAGACCTAGACTTACAAGCAATCAACCTTAAGCGGCGGACTCACTCTAGCAGACCAACTCGCGTAGTGATCACGATTGCTCATAGGCAAATCGGCGATGGTGGGAAGGGTCCGAGGTGGGACCTTGATGTTCCGGGGTAAGGATAGCTTAGGATGGACCCCTAAGGGCATGGGATGCCCAATTCCACGGGCGGCCAGCACGCCAAGGGCATGGGATGTAGGGGGTTGCTCTAGGCCTCGCTCCGCGGTGGTCACTCGATGCATGGAAAGTGGGAACGGGCACTCCCTCATCGCCGACAGAGCTAAGAAGCAATACTAATTAATCAAGGAATGCTAAAAGAGAGAAGTGACCAGAAGCTCACCTGATCGGCGCGAAGACGCCGACCCCGACCGAAGATGAGGGCGAGCGGGGAAGCGTGGGCTACTCGAATGCCGCGCCGATGACGTTTCGGTCGAAGACCTGCTAGTACATGCACTACTCCCTCGCAGAGGGGTTGGACTAGGGGTGGGGAAGCCCAATTACAACCAAACACTACCTCCACGTAGGGAGGGGCTGTAAGCTGGCCAAGGCGGGGTGGGAGAGCTATGTTAGAAACCGAATTGTCGAGCTCCGCCGATTCTGCCAGCTTCACGAACAGCTTGATAGACAGTCGATGATGGCGCCGCCACGGTCTCTACTGAGCTCAGAAAAGGTCGCAACTGGTGCCAAATCTTTCTGACTTGACCCAGGATGACGCCTGAATTTTCATGGAATTTCCTGATGATGTGTCTGGTTGGGGCAGGGTACTTCTCAAGTAGATCAGCATATGCATCTTCCCAATCCTCAATTGAAAAGGTTTCAAAGAGGTTGCTTACCTTATCCTCACTCTCGTCACCCATGAGACAGAAGTCATCCTCATCTTCATCGGCAGAGGGACTCTCATTTTCCTCTTCACCATCACTCTAGGTGGAGACCATGGCTTTGGGCTTCTTTCCCTTGGCCTTGGACACTTGCTTAATCTGTTTAGGGCATTCTCCTCGCATATGTCCTGCTCTCTTACATTGATAGCAAATAACATTGTCAAAATTTTTGGCATGAGTAAGTCTTAGATTGGAGTTTCTACTTACCGGTAGAGCCTTCTTCCTCTTTTGGAATTTGCCTCGTCTGTTCAGGAACTTCTTGATTTCCCTCGTGAGTAAGGCATGGTCAGCTGTGCTAGCCTCCGGAAGGTCATCTTATTTGTCCTCATCGGATCCGTCTGTGCTCTCAACAACTTTGAGAGCCACGGTCTTCTCGGGCTTGACGTCTTCTTCACTTCTCTTCAAGTTAAGCTCATATGTCATGAGCGAACCTATCAACCCGTCCACTATCATAGCAGACAAGTCCTTTGAGTCTTCAATCACCGTGGCCTTAATGTGCCATGTTGGGGTGAGAGATCTAAGAATCCTCCTAATCAGTTCACTATTAGGATATTCTTTTCCCAATGACTTTAAGGAATTAGTTAACTGGGTGAGCCTGGCATACATCTCAGAAATGGATTCATTAGGTTTCATTTTGAACATTTCATAGTCAGTAGTTAGCATGTTGGCCTTGGTAACCCTGACTTCAGATGTACCCTCATAAATTAGCTCAAGCCTATCCCACATTTCTTTTATAGATTTGCAAGTGGATTTTCTTGAGTATTCAGTGGGGTGGACGGTGCACTGCATGATATTCATGGCACTCCAATTTGTTGTGGATTTCTTAACCTGGTATGGTGTCCAGGTGTCGTCTACAACGGGTAGTGCAAAAGGACCTTTACTCACAACACGCCACAGCAAATGATCCTAGGCACGCAGAAAAACTTCCATACGGTTCTTCCAATGTAGATAATTTGTTACATCAAAAAACGGCAGACGATTGATGGCATGACCCTCAACTATGTAGCTGCGAGGGCCATTCGCATCGGATCTCCCTGGGTCGTTGGACAACATCTCTAGGGAACCTGCTCTGATACCACTGTTGGACGGTATGAGAGGATCTAGAGGGGGGGTGAATAGATCCTATACCAAATATTTGACTTCTATGAGCAAGTTTTAAAAGATAGCACTGCAGTTAACACAAGCAAGGTAAGACACATATTAACGGAACTAAAAGATAGGAAAAACTCTAAGATAACACAAGCCACCTGCGAAGAGGGAATAGAGGAAATGGAGAACAAACCACAAACAGTGCTTTTAAGGTGGTTCGGCTGCACAAGGGCACACCTACGTCCACCCCTCATAAACTTGGTGAGGCTTCCACTCTTTTTGGCCAAAAAAATACATACACACACATAACTTGAAACCAGCTGAACACGGGGACTATCCCCAACACACACACACACACACACACGAGGACACATCCTCAACACACACGTGGGTGAAATCCCATAAAGAAGAAACAAAACAAAAACAAGGAGGCAAACACACACACGCTGCAACTGCAGCTTACCTAGTGAAAAACTTTCACACACAAGATGTTTTGAAGATGAGCAAACAAAAAGACAAAAGAAACAAAATAAAAGCTTGTGGAACCGCAAGGCTGAAGTGGATGGCTAGCCACACTAATCTCTTCTCTACCTCCCAACTCATTCTCTTTCTTTTTCTGATGTGTGAAAGGATGAACAAGTGATCTAGAGGGGGTGAATAGATCTACCCCAATTTAAGGATTGTACAGTAGTTAAAAAATAGTGCGTAATTAAAATGTACTATTGTAAACAAAAACACCAAAAGCAATTAGGATTATCAATAGAAGAATCTGATATGAAATAGATATTAATCACTGTGAGCATTAAAGAAAATCCATCAACTTATTATGGTACTCGGCAGAGGGTTGATTAGAAAATCTCCTCACGCAAAGGTTAGTTTTCCAGATAGAAGTAATCTATCTTTCTGACTAAGCCAATTTTATATAGCACTAAGTGATTGTTTGCGATAGAGATATGAAATGAAGAGATAGCAAATAGGTCAGATGCCAATCAAATTAAGTAGATGCAGAGATGAACTAGTGAAGATAATTTGATTGAAATTTTAAGCAATAGTTGATTATCTCAGAGAAATCAAAGGCTAATGTGACACCACCTTGGAGGTGATAGCCACTAGACCAATGCACCTTGGACCTAGACTTACAAGCAATCAACCTTGAGCCACAGACTCACTCTAGCGGATCGACTCGCGTAGCGATCACGGTTGCTCATAAGCAAACCAGGGATGGTGGGAAGGGTCCAAGGTGGGACCTTGACGTTCCGGGGTAAGGCTAGCTTAGGATGGACCCCTAAGGGCTTGGGATGCCCAATTCCACGGGCGGCCAGCACGCCAAGGGCGTGGGATGTAAGGGGTTGCTCTAGGCCTCGCTCCGCGGTGGTCACTCGATGTATGGAAAGTGGGAACGTGCACTCCCTCACCGTCGACAGAGCTAAGAAGCAATACTAATTAAGCAAAGAATGCTAGAAAAGAGAAGTGACCAGAAGCTTACCTGATCGGCGTGAAGACGTTGACCCCGGCCAAAGATGAGGGCGAGCGGGGAAGCGTGGGCTACTCGCACGTCGCGCCGATGACGCTTCGGCCAAAGACCTGCTAGTACATGCACTACTCCCTCGCAGAGGGGTTGGACTAGGGGTGGGGAATCCCAATTACAACCAAACACTACCTCCACATTGGGAGGGGCTGTAAGCCGGCTAAGGCGGGGTGGGGGAGCTATGTTAGAAACCGAATTGCCGAGCTCTGCCGGTTCTGCCAGCTTCAGGAATAGCTTGATAGACAGTCGATAATGGCGCCGCCACGGTCTCTGTTGAGTTCAGAAAAGGTCGCAACCGGTGCCAAATCTTTCTGACTTGACCCAGGATGACGCCTGAATTATTGTGGAATTTATTAATGATGTCTCTGACTGGGGAAGGGTCTGGAACAGGGCTGGACCGCTCTGGCTCTGGTTGCTCTTAGATTGCTGCTGCTGGAAGACGAAGGCACCACGAGCACTCCCGGGGTTTGATTGATGCGGGACCATAACCTCTGCAATCGTGGTCGAGACTTATGCGAACAGAGACCAACGGGACCATCGTTGGAGGTCGGAGCTGACCGCGATGACTGGATCAGTGGAAGGTGGTCGGACCAGGTTTTGGGGAGCAGACCTTGCGCACCTCGGGGAGAAAAATTGGAATTCTTGACTCCAAGCTCCAAATAATGTTATGCTTCTTAGAGATGGCAGGGGACTTGCAGGAGAAGCCCTCACCCAAATGGCGCCTCAAGAAGCCCACGGTGCTGATCGTGGGAGCCTCTGAAAATTGCTGCTGGCTCTCTGTCTGGGAGGAAATACGCAGTCTGACGAAGATGACTCCTCCGAGCAGCTCCAAAGTCGAACGATGACGAGACCACCTCGCCTACGAAGCAGCCTCGCCAAGCTTTCCAGCAGTATAAGGTACACCACCTGAAGATGTGCGGTGAAGAGGTGCCAGCCTCTGTAACTCGACCCTTGACTGCTGCCTGCGAACTGGGATGAATAGGGTGGTGATAGGTGATGGGAAATGGGGTAGATGGGATGGAAAATGGGGTGGATGGGTGTGGGGGCAACCCCTAGCTGAGAGGGGGTCTGGGAGGGGGCAAACCAAGGTGAGGGAGGGGGAGAATGGGGGCTGGAAGGGGGTCTAGCAGGTGGAGGGAGGGAGAGCTGCGATTTTGGGTTGGGAAGGAGAGAGGGAAGGAGAGATCTCTCTCAAGGTTGGAATGTGGCTTAATGGGGTTTCTTAATGGGGGGTCTTGGGGATGGGAAGGGTTGTGTTGGGGAAGGGAAGTGGTGCTTGGGGAGTGGGGAATTCTCCCTTGGGGAATGAGAGAGGTACTTGGGGAAGGGGAGTGGGTGGTTGGTGGTTAAAGGGTGGCTTGGAGAGTGGTGGATTCTATCTTGGGACTAGGGGGAGTAATGAGGTGTTGTGGGAAGTTGTGGTGGCTTTTGAATGAGGGGAGGAGAGGGAAGAAATTAGGTGGGAGGGGGAGGAGAGAGAATGGGGGCGCCCCCCTTTGAGAGAGAGAGATAAGAGAGAGAGAGAGAAATATCAAGAGAGAGAGAAGAAAACTCCACAATGGAATTATCTATTATATTGATCATCAAAGGTTACAAATGAGAGAGGGGAGGGGGCTATTTATAGACTCCAAACTTTTCATATGACGAGACTGACCCTGATAAACCAACAATTAACCAGCTATATCCAGGTGGGGGCGCCCATGGGCCTAGCCCATTGAATTGGGCCCATTATCCAGCCTAGACAATCTAATGACACTTGACTTAGGTAAATAAGTCTCAAACCTAGGTACCAGACTCAAATAAAGGGAAAATTACATAGTTTATGACTCAAATAAAATATAAAAATTACATGACTAGACTCAGAAACACATGATGAACACAATGGCGCATGCCGATGATCCATCAGAGCTTCGAAAAATGTGGAGGGGTAAGTGATGCCCCCATCAAAGGCTCACAGTAGATGATCTTAAACATTCATCTAATCGCAGTAAAGATAATCAATCACACAGAGGACAGATCAATTTTTAAGGTGGTTCGATCTCGAGCTCTAGATCTACGTCCACCCTTTACTCAACTGAGTAAGGATTCCGCTGCCAAAAAGCTTGAACATTGCTGATCCACAGCTTCGGGGATAGACTCCCTACAACCGTTGATCCACAGCTTTGGGGAACACATCCCAGACCGCTGAGCCTCACAGCTTGCTAATCGAGGATCACACCTCACCGATGAGCAGCACATCTTGCTATCCAAGGATCACACCTCGCGGCTAACTCACAGCTTGGACGGATGATACACAGCTTACAAACAGTTTCAAAAGGAAAGAGAAAAGATTCAAAGAAATAATGATGACGGAAAAACAATGTAGCTCGCTATGGAGCAATTTGACTCTAGATCTGATCCAGGAATCAAGACAGCAACACTACCTCTCAATCTCACTTTTCACTCAGACAACTTCTCAGACTTATGGCACTCTACTTTTCTTCTCACTCTTAGCAGCATGCTCTTTCTCTCTCGATCATGTCTCTGGCTTTTCTCTCTTGAACTCTAACTCTTCCAGCTCTTTTTCTGCTCTTCCTCTACTTTTCTCTGGTTCTTCATATCTCTGAATTTGAGTGCTCGATCCCTATTTATATAGGAGAGTGCGATTCTGTGGTCCCACGAGCTTTTGGTTTTGGGCGCATGGAGAGCACGTTCCCGCCCAATGATTTGATCCAAAAAGCGTACTTCGAAGGCCCATGTGTCAGGAGTTGTTGACGAGTTGATCCACACGTTTGATGCAGGAAGTAATCTACTCCACGTAGCAGAATGTTCAATTCAGCCTCTTGCCTTGGATCACGTGCCCTTAATCCTTTTAACTTTAAAGTCCACATGAGAGTAATGCATTCTGCCTTTATGCAACCCAGGTGTTTCTGGTTATCTGTCAAAACAAAAATAAAAGATTTATGAGATTCATGAAGCATGTAATAATGATTAGTGAATACAGTTTCAGATGCTTCATGTGGTCAGGCAATTTATATAAGTGTATGCACATAAAATCTTCAAGAGCATCGATGCATAAAAGATATGCATCAGCCTGTATAGCTAACACATGCAGCATATCAGAATAAAAGCATCGACCTTAGTATTATACAGGTAGACCTTTATTGTCAGATACACTGACTCTGAAATGACAATGCATCGACCTATCTTTATAGTGAATGCACAAGGTGCATCGACCTTGAGAGTGATGACTTACAAGCATCCACCCAACTCTAACATGCCTTGACCTATGCTGCAATAGCTAGCTCACTAGCATCGACCTTACTCAGACATGCATTAGCCTATGCAGTAGTCGCTAGCGCACTAGCATCGACCTTACTAAGTCATGCATTGACCTATGCAGTAGTCGCTAGCTCACTAGCATCTACCTTACTCAGACATGCATTAACTTATGCAACAATCGCTAGCTCACTAGCATCGACCTTACTAAGTCATACATTGACCTATGCAACAAACCTTCTTTATATGCATCAACCATCTAGTGCAAGACATTCACATGTGCACCGACCTTCTAGTGCAAGATTTCTACATGTGCACCGACCTTATGAACTAGACTTAATGTATGCACCGACCTGATAGCCAATAATGTAGATGTTCACCGACCTTCTGGTCTAGGGCTTCTACATGTACATCGACCTTCTGAACTAAAATCTATATATGCACCGACCTTCATATGCAATTAGCATGAACATGCATCAACCTTGAAATGTAATAGTATGAGCATGCATCGACCTTTAGAATAGAATTGGATATATGCACCGACCTTATAGACTTATATGCAAATATGCATCGACCTTTCAATGCAGCAATATGTATGTGCATTGACCTTTGTTTGAATAAGAATTAATTCTGACTAAAGGTAAGGCTCTTAAAATAACAATGTTGCCCAAGTCAAAATAAGGTCAACCACACTATTGTCAGCATCAAAACAAAACATCAAATCTAGAGGAGACACAACATTCTCCCCCTTTTTGATGATGGCAACACGACTATATTTTGATGATAACACATGTTTCAATATGAGTCAGAATATCCAAAGATCACAGTCAAGTGCAATAGTGCAGTGGAAAACAGACATGGATAGACACAGACACAGATATGCAAATCTGGCAATCTCAAACACTTCCCCTTTTTTAGCTACCCTTCAGCATCTCAAACTCTCCCCCTTTTTCAGCTATCCTCCAGCTACACTTTTTCCAGCTAGCCATCAAACCATCAAAATCTCTCTCCCCCTTTGCCATCAGCAAACAAGGAATTGATAGAGACAAAAAGGAAATGACAGTATCAAAGTTATGAAAGTGCAGGAGAGATTTGATTGACAAACTGATGGATGTTTCATTAAACTAAGCATACATAGCTCAAATTCTTCTGGTATAAGATTCTAGATACAGCATTCTTGATAGAAATTCTAGTTTAAGAATAATAAAGGTTAGAGTTTATCCCCTGTACTCTCTGAATAAGTTTGCATTAACCCTTAATAGCAATAAACCAGAGCCATATGAAACATGAAGGATTTAGTCTTACTTTATCCTACTCACTAAAAAATCAGTGAATTTCTTTAGGAGTGATTAGTATATGTATTGAAGTTAAACAATTTGGCATTTCTGATTTGTTACTTTAGGGTTACAACAAAAATAAGTGAATTTTACCTTTTTTCTACAGAATTCAGAACAGTTAGGTATCATCCATGCCTTTTGACATAAGGGTACACGTTGATTAAATGCTAGTACCCCTAGTTACTTAGTAGAATTTATCATTCTATTTCATGTATTAAAACGATAGAAGTAGTTTGCACCTTTTTGCGTAAGGGTACATGTTGATTAGACGTCAGTACCCCTAGTTACTTAGTGAAGCTAACCATACTATTTTGACTTTTGAACAGAGATAACTTGAAGCACTTTATAACATGAGTTTTTCTCCATTTCTTTGATGAAGTACATAGTTTCTCGATGCATTCAATCATTACTCTACCTACAATTATTTTGACCCATTCTTTAAACATTGCTGCCCTTTGTTTTTATAGAAAGAATTGTTTAAAAATAATACACACTCCAAGTTTCTCAACCAAGAAGACATTAATTCAAGAACTTTCAGATTCTGGAAGACTTTACCATACATGTCATGAGAGAAATGGTTGAGAGCTATTAATTTATGCTCAACATTATAGTTCATTGAGTTCAGTCTTTAGACTGTAAAATTTTATTAAGTTTAAACCATCAGTTCATTCATAAAGTCTAACAGATTCTTATAATGAACAGATTATCAGATTGTCATTATTTCGAGGCAAAAGAAGTACAAGGACTTTTGTAAGAGAGTGATATCAAGGGATGGATAGAAAAGAGTGTTCCAGGAAAACCTGATACCAAGCAAGGAGCTACAGAGATTTCAGAAGCAATGTGAACATCTGAGATTTCAAAGTCAGGGTTGCAAAAATGTGTATAGAAACACTTACTGATGCAAAGATGCAATAACCTGGACCTTAAATGACTCAATTTCATTCTGAACTCCCCCTATCAACATGCACTAAAGGATAGACTAAAACCATTTTTTTAACACTTACTCCCCCTGTCTATGTGCGTTATTATTGGACTATGAAATGCAAGACTCAGACAAAATCATGACTCAGGGTACTTGGCGGAGGACAAGCCTCTACACATGGTGTGGGTTTCAAGACAGAAGATATCTGCCCTTCTCCCAGCAAACCATTTGATATACCCTTAATATCAAGATACACATAGTGCAAGACATTTTCTGCAATGACAACTATTGAAATAATGTGATTGAATGATTCATAGACATACAAAACATCATAGAAAAAGCATTTATCTCTTACAAGAATGAAATAAAGTAATCAATCATCATGCTGAAATTTATATAAACCTAATTCTCTTCTTAAGAATTTAAACCTTTCATTCCCAAGAGGTTTAGTAAATATATCAACAATTTATTTTTCTGATTCTATAAAATGTAGTTCAATTTCATTCTTACTTACTTCATCTCTTAATAAGTGGTATTTTATTTCAATGTGCTTAGTCCTAGAGTGATGAACATGATTTTTAGTCAAAGAAATAACACTGGTATTATCACATAGAATAGGAATGCATCCTAATTTCATGTGATAGTCAATGAACTGATGTTTTATCTAGAGTACTTGGGCAGCACAATTCCCTACTGCAACATACTCAGCCTCAGCAGTGGAGAGAGCAATAGTGTATTGCTTCTTTGATGCCCAAGACACTAGACAACCACCTAAGTATTGACAATACCCACTAGTGCTCTTTCTATCTATCCTACACCCAGCATAGTCTGCATCAGTGTAAGATATAAGTTCAAGCTCACACCTAGTAGGATACAACAGTCCTAAATCAAGGGTGCCTGATAGATACCTAAAAATCCTTTTCACTGCACTCATGTGAGACTCCTTAGGACTAGCCTGAAATCTAGCATATAAGCACACAGAAAACTGTATATCTGGGCGAGATGTAGTAAGATACAAAAGAGATCTGATCATACCTCTGTATAGTTTGATATCAACCAATTTACCTTTTAGGTCAGCATCAAGACTAGTTGGTGTGCCCATAGGTGCAGTAATTGATAGACGAGAAGACAGATATAGAAGGGGGGGATGAATATGTCTGTCTAAAAATTTCATTAAACAATTTATCAGAGCAAATCAATGAACATACATAAATAGTAAACTATGATGGTTCTCACACACTTGACTGAACACAGCTCAAATAAATGAAATGCACTCGAAGATCAACAATCAATTCATGATGACCGATGCTAACGTAGGAGTAAGCTGTTAAGAGCACCTGAATGTGCTATCAATCATAGACACTGGTACTTGGCGGAGGTTTGATCAGGAGATCCCCTCACGCAAGAGGTAGCCTTCCAGATAGGCTTGACCTACCCTTTCAACTACGCCTTTTGATATATTAGGGGAGTGTTGTATGACATTCTAAGTACCAAACAGATTAACCAGCGGAATGACTCAAACAACTTCAGAAGGAAAATATAGTGGTTCGGCCAGATTCATGATCTACCTACGTCCACTCCTTCACTCGAACTGAGTGAGGTACCCTTGCTTATCCAAGCAACATTCACAGCAGACTGAGTTTGCAACAAACGCTGTCACACAGCTTCCCCAAGGAACAACTCCTTGCTTCTCCTGCAACCCAAGAGGAAAAACTCAGAGGATCAACCTCCCTTCCTCTTTACCAAGAGGGAACCCAGTGAGTTGCCCCCAGCAATTCACCAAACAAGAGGTTTCAGACCTCTCTTCCTCTGATTCCACAGAGGGAACAACCTGGAGAATACTTTCCCTTCCTCTAAGAGATTTCAGAGAGAATAAGGAACAAATTCAAAACAAGGAACAAAATGAAATAGAAAAGTTTCGAACGAAAAAATGGCAAAGCAATGTAGCTTCAATTTGAAGCAATTTCCTAAAAACTTGGGCTGGCTGCACTCAAATCTTTCTTCCTCTCAAGATAATACTCTTTTCCTATTTCTTCTGCAGTGGCTCTCTCTCTGAGTATGCAACGGCAGTAATGGCGGCAACTTCAGCCCCTTTCTTTGAGGGAGGGGACCTCTTTAAATAGACCAGGGTCTCCGTTGATTTGGATGAGGCAGAAAACCTCGTGAAATTCCATCGGTCCACCTAGCATTAGAATATTCTTCCTCTGGAAACCTCTGAAAAAGCATCCCATCTTTTCTTGGATCACGTGCCATTCTATCGTTGGAGATGGTTTTCCAATCAGGTCGGATTTTAAGTCGCGGAATTGGGATTCAGATCTTCAGACCTGTTAGCGCCCGAATGACTACATCAACCTTATTAGTGGGCTTGTACTATGGCATCGACCTTTCTTCTCGGTTTGCTTAAGGTGCACCGACCTTGTTGGCATAAGTTGTTCAGCTGCACCGACCTGTCTCCTGAACTGACTGAGGTACATCGACCTTAAGTTGCAATTCTGATTTACAAGCATCAACTACTTATGATATGCACAGACCTTAACATATGTAGTGAACAAGATGCACCGACCTTATAGCACATACCATGCAAATGTGCATCGAGCTACAAATATGTGCATCGACCTTTTAATGCAAAAAGCATATGTGCATTGACCTACATTAAAATGTGCATCAACCTCTTAATGCAAAGAGCATATGTGCATCGACCTACATTCAAATGTGCATTGACCTTCTAATGCAACAAGCATATGTGCATCGACCTTCTAATGCAAAGAGCATATGTGCATCGACCTACATTCAAATGTGCATCGACCTTCTAATGCAGAGAGCATATGTGCATCGACCTACATTCAAATGTTCATCAACCTTAGGTGCATAACAGTGTCATGTGCATCGACCTACATGCAAATGCGCATTGACCTTAAGAACTTTGATTGTTCACGAGCATCGACCTTTCTTAGCACAATATTTATCTGCCTCGACCTGAATCTTTAAATCGTAGCCTCTGCATCGACCTTTCATTTTCTTCAATGACTTTACTGCTTCTTGGATTGAGCAAGTGTTGACTTTTCTGCTTGAGATCATTGTTACTTTTTGACTCGAATCTGAGTGCATTGATGCACTTCTTTATCAAACCTGCAATTTGATTAGACAGTCTTTTGGTCAATTTGAACCACACCACTTTGACACATATAATTAGAGTTTATTGATTTAACGAAATAACCATATTGTTCTGACATCATCAAAACACAGAATACAACATTAATCTCTTTGAGGTTTTCCAGCTTGTATTTCTTTAGCAAATCTTTGATGTATTTGGACTATGTGTAAGCTTCCTTTTGAAGTTTGATTAACCTATAATCCAAAGAAAAACTTTAGTTATCCCATTAAGCTCATTTCAAATTCATCAGTCATTAACTTAGAAAATTCCTCACACATAGAAGGTTTAGTTGACCCAAACACTATATCATCTACATAGATTTGAACAATAAGGATATCTTTGTTGTTTACCTTAGTAAATAAAGTTTGGTCAACCTCACCTCTTGAATATCCTTCACTTATGAGGAAGGAGCTTAGCCTGTCATACCAGGCCTTGGGAGCTTGTTTCAGTCCATAGAGTGCCTTATCTAATTTATACACATGATTAGGAAAGTCAGTGCATTTAAATCCAGGAGGTTGTTTAACAAAAACATCCTCTTTTATTAACCCATTTAAGAAAGTAGATTTCACATCCATCTGCTGAAGTTTTATTCCTAGACTACAAGCAAAATCTAGAAGAATCCTAATGGCTTCTAGTCTAGCTACAGGGGCAAAAGATTCTTCAAAGTCTATCCCAAATTCCTAATTATACCCCTGAGTTACAAGCCTAGCTTTATTTCTGACTATCGCTCCCTGCTCATCAGTTTTATTTCTAAAAACCCATTTAGTGCCTATAACAGTGTCATGTGAAGGTTTAGGAATTAGGTGCCATACCTTGTTCCTTTCAAATTGATTCAATTCATCATGCATGGCATTTATCCAATGCTCATCCTTTAAGGCACAGTCGATGTTTTTGGGTTCTACTTGTGAGACTAAAGCAAAAGAATTCAGTTCATTTTCTATCCTGAAATGTGATCTAGTCCTAGGGGGTTCATTCAGATTACCAATTACATTTTCTAGAGGATGATTTCTAAGAACTCTAATGTTGGTAATCTGATTACTTGAATTTTCAATTACCTCCCCCTGAACTTTAGATTCTTCAGTCGCACCTTCTTCAACTGGTTCTGCATCCTACTCTTCTTCATTCTCAAGGATTTCTCCATCAGTTTTGTCCCTGCAGAAACCAGTTTCAATTTTATTAGAGAATTCATCAAAGACAATGTGTGGTGATTCCTCAACAGTTTGAGAATTGAAGTTATAGATCCTATAGGCTCTAGATTTTTTTGAATAACCTAGAAAAATTCCAGGTTCACTTTTAGGTTCAAATTTATCAAGGTCTCTTTTAGAGTTAACATGGATAAATCATTTACAACCAAAAACCTTGAAATGTGCTAGTGAAGGTTTCTTACCTTTAAGTATCTCATAGGGAGTCTTTTGAGTAAAAGATCTTACCAGGGCTCTGTTGATAATGTAACAGGAGGTATTCACTGCTTCAGCCCAAAACCTTCTAGGCAAATTGCCTTCAACTAGCATAGTTCGAGCCATCTCCACCAAGGTTTTGTTTCTCCTTTGAACCACTCCATTCTGCTCTGGAGTCCTTGGTGAAGAGAATCTATGGTTGATCTCATTTTTCTTGCCAAATTCAACAAACTTTGAGTTTTCAAACTCACCACCATGGTCAGACAGAATAGTAGAAATAGACTGCTCACCAGTCTGTTTTATTCTGTGGTAAAATTCTTGAAATTCTTCAAAGGCATTATTTTTGTGAGTTAAAAAGAATACCCAAGTAAATCTAGAAAACTCATCTACTAAAACATATTCATATCTTCTACTAGATAAGCTAGCTAATCTAGTAGGTCTAAATAGGTCCATATGAATCAGCTCAAAAGGTTTGGAAGACATGTTTTCAGTTCTGGATTTAAATGACTTTCTAGTCAACTTGCACTGGGTACAAGCCTCACAGAGTTTATTATGTTTCTTAAAAGACATTTTAGGAAGACCTCTTACCGTGCTATATTTATTCAATTTATGCAGCACATTATAGCTAGCATGACCTAACCTACGATGCCAAAGGCAAGCTAAGTAAACTTTATTAACAGTGAGACACAAGTTAGTGTGCGCTGCATCATCTAAATCCACCATATAGATGTTATTGAATCTTCTACTAGTGAATTTCACATTTTTAGAATTGGGTTCAAAAATTTTATAACCAAGTGAGTCAAAAACAACCTTATGACCTTTATCACATAGCTGACCAATACTAAGCAGATTGTAGGCAACACCTTCAACTAATAAAACTTCATCAATACAGCATGAAGTGCACTTACCAACTTTACCTGATCCAATTATTTTTCCTTTGGTATTACCTCCGAAGGTAACATGACCAACATCCTTCTCTATCAGCATGCAAAACTTTTTTTTGTCCCCGGTCTTGTGCCTGGAACAACCACTGTCACGATACCACCTGTTGTGGTTGGCTGTCAGGCATACCTACATACAGAATCAAGTAGAAAATTTTGGAACCCAAGACTGTTTGGGCCCCATAACAGTAGTTAAATCATTCAGACAAGATAACAAATGTTTTGGTACCCACATTTGTTTGACTTGATTTGTGGATTTATTAGCTTTCAGATCTTCCTGTCTTTTCTTGTCACTTTCAGTTTTTGCTTTCATTTTCTTTAGTGTGGCATTCTTGTTCTTAACATGGTGAGAATTCTTGTGCCAGTTATTGGTCCATTTGGCATTGGAAGAAGTGTGTGCACTATAGACCCTAGGCTGACCAGACATAGGATGGACAAAGCCATATGAGTTCTGGTTCATGAAGGTTCTGAACCTAGGTTGCATAGATGCAGTCTAGTGGTAAAGTCGATGCACCTGACTAGTATATGAATTATGAACATTCTGCTGCATCGACCTCATATAGAGACTACCTCGACCTTTCCTGCCAGAAGTGTAACGATAGGAGTTATGGAATGATGGATAGGTCGGTGCACTATAGTAGTAGCATCGACCTGAGGTGTCCCTACTCTGACTTGGATTTCTAAAGGACATGAACCCAGAAGAGATATGCATCGGTGCAGGTTGGTTGTTGCATCAACCTTTCTGTTGAGGCTGGGTTACCTTGGTTTTGGGTGTTCCTTGGACTTTGGATTTAGCTGGCTGACCCCAAACCTCTCCCTTATCCTGAGGAGCAGTGGTGTGTGTACTGAATCCACTAGACACCTCTACCTTCTCTTTGCCCTTATCCTTGTCACTCAGCTTGTTATGACCATTATTTTTAACAGATTCTTTGATTCTGTTTTCTTCAGAGTTCATTTTTATTAAAGGTTTGTATTTGGATGTTCCTTTTTCAGCAACAAAGGAAATGGTCTTCACATCAAACCTTTTCTTATTTGTTGGGTTAAAGCCCAATCTTTCCCTTCTAAAGTTCACCTTTGTTCCCATAATGGCATTTACATTTTCAATTCCCTGTGTCATGCCTTCAAGGGAATGTTGTTTATCCTCATTTTATTGTTCTAAGTTCTCAATTGTCTTTTTCAATTCTTTATTCACACCATTAATGGTATCATATTTTTCATTTGCAAGTTTGGTTTCTTCCTCAAATTTTTGCATTCTGATTTTTAATTCATCAATGGTGTTTTTCAAGTGATCATTTTCATATTTTAGTTCTTTCAACACAGTCTTGTATTCATATGTTTTAGCAAGAGAATTTTTTAAATCAAAATTGTCTTTCTCTAAACATGCAATCCTGTCATTTAATGAAGTATCATGAACAAGAGAGTTAATTTTCTTTTTGAGATGTTTGTTCTCCTTACGTACATCATCATATTTATCTAAGATTTTAGCATATGCATCTTCCCAATCACTATGAGTGTAATTTTCAAAATGAGAACTTACATCGTCATCTGTTTTCTCTTTCTCCTCTCTTCTGGCCATCAGACAGAGCTTGTCTTCTTCCTCGCTATCAGATGCGCAGCTCTGACTGCCTTCATCTTCATCACTCCAGGTGCTCACCATAGCTTTTCCTTTCTTTTTCTTCCACCTGGGTTGTTTCTCCTTCTACAGCTCAGGACAGTCAGCCTTTAGATGCCCTGCTTTCATGCAAATATAGCAAACAATACCATCAGATTTCTTGGCAGTATCAGACTTGTATTTTGATTGCTTCTTACCTGGGAAATACTTTCTTCTGAACCCCTTTCCTTCCTTTCTCAAGAACTTCTTAAATTTTCTAGTAAACATTGCAAATTCACCTGGGTCTTCGTCTGAACTAGAGGAACTGTGCTCACTTGATGACCCTTTGCTACTAGGAGTTACTTTAAGTGCTAGGGTTTTTTCTTCCTATCAGACTCATCGATCCTCTTGAGATTTAGCTCATATGTCATGAGAGAACCGATAAGTTCGTCTATAATGGTAGTGGCTAGATTCTTAGACTCTTCCATAACCGTGGCCTTGGTGTGCCAAATAGGTGTCAGAGACCTGAGAATTTTTCTAACAATTTCATACTCACTGTAAACCTTGCCTAGACTTCTCAAGCCATTAGTGAGAACCATTAGTCTGGCATACATCTCAGATATAGACTCACCCGGTTTCATCTTAAAAGCTTCATATTCTGAGACTAACATATTAGCCTTGGTCTCTCTAACCTGAGATGTTACCTCATAGATTACCTCCAGCTTGTCCCACATTTCCTTGGCTGTGGAACAGGAGGAGACTCTCGAAAATTCAGTAGGGTGAAGAGCACACTGTATAGCATTTACAGTGCTCCAGTTCAATGTTGACCCAGGGATCAGCTTCCTGGTCCAGACTTCCTCATCCTCAGGAAGCTCAAACGGGCCTTTACTAACAACCTTCCAAATCTCATAATCCTTCACTCGAAGGAAGACTTGCATGTGATTCTTCCAGTAAGCATAGTTGTTACCGTCAAAGAATGGCGGCTTACTGGTCGAATGACCCTAAGCAGTTAGACCTCTAGCATCCATTTCAACTAATCTCTCCTGGATGTTAAGCCCTTAGGGAGAGTTAGGCTCTAATACCACGTGATGTGTGGAAGGATGAACAAGTGATCTAGAGGGGGGGTGAATAGATCTACCCTAATTTAACTATTCTACAATAGTTAAAAAATAGTGCGGAATTAAAATGTACTACTGTGAACAAAAACACCAAAAGCAATCAGGATTATCAATAGAAGAATCTGATATGAAATAGCTGTTAATCACTATGAACATTAAAGAAAATCAATCAACTCTGTATGGTACTAGGCGGAGGGTTGATTAGAAAATCTCCTCAGGCAAACGTCAGTTTTCCAGATAGAAGTAATCTATCCTTCTGACTGAGCCAATTTTATATACCACTGAGTGATTGTTCGCGATACAGATATGAAATGAAGAGACAACAAATAAGTCAGATGCCAATCAAATTAAGCAGATCCAAAGATGAATTAGTGAAGACAATTTGATTGAAAATTTAAGCAACAATTGATTATCTCAGAGAAATCAAAGGCTCGCAGTAGATGATCCTAAACATTCATCTAATCGTAGTAAAGATAATCAATCACACAGAGGTCAGATCAATTTTTAAGGTGGTTCGATCTCGAGCTCGAGATCTACGTGCACCCCTTACTCAACTGAGTAAGGATTTCACTGCCAAATAGCTTGAACATTGCTGATTCACAGCTTCGGGGATAGAATCCCTACAACCGCTTATCCACAGCTTTAGGAAACATGTCCCAGACCGCTGAGCCTCACAGCTTACTAATCGAGGATCACACCTCACCGCTGAGCACCACATCTTGCTGTCTGAGGATCACACCTCGCCGCTAACTCACAGCTTGGACTGCTGATACACAGCTTACAAATAGTTTCAAAAGTAAAGAGAAAAGATTCAAAGAAATAATGATGATGGAAAAACAATGTAGCTCGCTATGGAGCAATTTGACTCTGGATCTGATCCAGGAATCAAGACAACAACACTACCTCTCAATCTCACTTTTCACTCAGACAACTTCTAAGACTTACGTCACTCTATTTTTCTTCTCACTCTTAGCAGCATGCTCTTTCTCTCTTGATCACGTCTCTAACTTTTCTCTCTTGAACTCTAACTCTTCCAGCTCTTTTCTGCTCTTCCTCTACTTTTCTCTGGTTCTTCATATCTCTGAATTTGAGTGCTCGATCCCTATTTATACAGGAGAGTGCGATTCTATGGTCCCACGGGCTTTTGGTTTTGGGCGCATGGAGAGCACATTCCAGCCCAATGATTTTATCCAAAAAGCATACTTCGAAGGCCCACGTGTCAGGAGCTGATGACGAGTTGATCCACGTGTCTGATGCAGGAAGTAATCTGCTCCACATGGCAGAGTGTTCAGTTCAGCCTCTCACCTTGGATCACATGCCCTTAATTCTTTTAACTTTAAAGTCCACGTGAGGGTAATGCATTCTACCTTTTTGCAACCCAGGTGTTCGATCATGGATCTGGGTTGTTTCTGGTTATCTGTCAATACATAAATAAAAGATTTATGAGATTCATGAAGCATGTAATAATGATTAGTGAATACAATTTTAGATGCTTCATGAGGTCAAGCAATTTATATAAGTGTATGAACAGAAAATCTTCAAGAGCATCGATGCATAAAAGATATGCATCAACCTGTATAGCTTACACATGCAACATATCAAAATAAAAGCATCGGCCTTAGTATTATACAGGTAGACCTTTATTGTCAGATACACTGACTCTGAAATGAAAATACATCGACCTATCTTTATAGTGAATGCAGAAGGTGCATCGACCTTGAGAGTGATGACTTACAAACATCGACCCAACTCTAACATGCATTGACCTATGCTGCAGTAACTAGCTCACTAGCATCAACCTTACTCAGACATGCATTAGCCTATGCAGCAGTCGCTAGCTCACTAGCATCGACCTTACTAAGTCATGCATTGACCTATGCAGTAGTCGCTAGCTTACTAGCATCGACCTTACTCAGACATGCATTAACCTATGCAATAGTCGCTAGCTCACTAGCATCAACCTTACTAAGTCATGCATTGACCTATGTAGCAAACCTTCTTTATATGCATTGACCTTCTAGTGCAAGACATTCACATGTGCACCGACCTTCAAGTGCAAGATTTCTAAATGTGCACCGACCTTCTGAACTAGACTTAATGTATGCACCAACCTAACAGATGATAATGTAGATGTGCACCGACCTTCTAGTCTAGGACTTCTACATGTACATCGACCTTCTGAACTAAAATCCATATATCCACCGACCTTCATATGCAATCAACATGAACATGCATCAACCTTGAAATGCAATAGTATGAGCATGCATCGACCTTCGAAATAGAATTGGATATAAGCACCGACCTTATAGACTTATATGCAAATATGCATCAACCTTTCAATGCAGCAATATGAATGCACATCGACCTTTGTTTGAATAAAAATTAATTCTGACTAAGGTTAAGACTCTTAAAATAATAGTGTTGCCGAAGTCAAAATAAGGTCAACCACACTGTTGCCAGCATCAAAATAAAACATCAAATCCAGAGAAGACACCACATTTTGTTCTCTCTGGTTCACATGTCTGAAGGTCTTCCAGGCTTATCATTTGGCAAAGGCAGTAGCTCAATATGTGAAAAGGGGCGTCTTATTTTATAGGCTTCAAGAGGCAGAAGACTTTCCCTCCATTTCTTGAGTGATTTTGAATAGCTGGAATAGACAAAAGAGTGTTTGACCAAAGAAGCCTGCCGAACTTTATTTTTTGTTAGAAGGAAGGACGTCCTTTTAGATAGAATCCTTGCTGGTTGACGCAGGTGATAGAGTTGGCAGTGAGAGAGCCTTTTGCAAGGTTTGGTACTGCCAGATGTTTGGAGTAAGATGTTGCCATGGACACTAATGAGGACAAGGATGTTTTGAGTGTCCTAGGATTCTTCTCCATACCTGAAAATCTATGTTTTTAGAGGTTTACGTCAGACATCTTTGCCCTCTGTATGGTTTTCCAAAAGACAGATCTATCAGAAGACTTTAGAGTTTATCCTTTAATGAGGTCGACCTGTTGAGAGATCGTGTCGACACTGCTTTGAAAAAGTCCATTCCGAACAGCTTCTGGAAGGAGCGTGAGGTTGACCTCCTGTAGAGGTGAGGTCGACACTTCTTTGAAAATGGGTGATTACAACGGTTTCTGGAAGAGCCTGAGGCTGACCTCCTATAACAGTCAGGTTGACACTGCTTGCACTGGCCACTTCCCAGAGAGCTGGTCACGATCGTGAGGTCGACACTCCTTGAAGGTGAGGTTGACACTGTGTGGCACAGTAGAGCGTTCGTGAAAAGGAGTCGACACTCGGAGTCGACTCTTTTGGCTTGGAAGCTTGAAGGTGTCGACACGCCTGATGATGAGGTCGAGGAAGCCATGAAGATCAGCAGGTGAACTATTTGTTGTGAGGGACTGAGGTCGACACTACCCTTGTGACTCTGAGAGACTGAGGTCGACACTACCCTTGCGGCGATCTTCTACAATGGCTTCTGTGAGGACTTGAGGTTGACCTCCTGAGGATTTGAGGTCGACACTGCTTTAATGATTTTAACACACATGTCGCTTGGTGAAGCAGTGAGATTGACATTGTTCATGGTGAGGTCGACCTTCTTTATACACTTGATACCTAATCATTAAAAAGATGTTTCATGAGTTCCAAAATTAATTGACCAATGACTTATAGTGGGACATCATCAAAACAACATTTATTCAACAAAGGAGTCTTGAAAGAACCCAACCTTGTAATGTGCTCCTTCTTGTCACATCCACAAATCGAGTCAGATAGCTCGGTGGCATCTTCTAATAACTGCACTCGTCTAACCATCTCAGGATAAGTCTGCACGTCTATGGGCATTGGCTGAGTAATATACTGGGGCTTGAGCCCATTAAGGAATCTCCAGGCCTTCATCTTTTTCGTGCCCACCAAGTGTGGCGCATACCGAGACAACCTTGAGAACCGAGCTTCGTACTCGATGACCGACATGCCTCTCTGATTCAGCATGACAAACTCCACAGCCTTCTTCTCTTGCACCCAATTGGAGAAATACTTGCTATTAAAATATTCCATGAACTCTCCCCATGTCACATGGTCATGTGGCAGAGTAGCCTCCACCAACTCCCACCACAATCTAGCATCTCATTGTAGTTGAAAGGTAGCCAAAAGAACCTTCTCCTCATCCGCACATTACATTACACGAAATATCCGCTCAATCTCTTTAATGCAATTCTCGGCATCATCGGGGTCAGTAGATCCGACAAACTTTGGAGGGTTCATAGTTTGAAAACTCTGGTGGAGATCTCTGGTTGCACGATTCGCCCCTCCTTGGGCCACTTGTTGTAGAGCTTGTGTAAGACCTTGCACTGTCCTCTGCATCTCCCTCCATTGAACTCGTTCCGCGGCCATGATCCTGCAAGAAAAAAAAATAATTAACACGCTTGACTAAAACTATAGGGTTCACCGTCCTATATCGACTTAACCCACGCCACTACCCAATCTCACTGGGTAAAAGGTATGTGACCTAAACATCCTATCCTTTGAACCTGACAACTTGGGTAATTTAGAAAACCTAGGCACTGATACCACAAAACTGTCACGCCCCGAGCGCGAAGGAACCCGGAACACGACGGTTACATCGATCATGTCAAGCAGAGCTCAAGGCATTCACACACAACAACAAACACAAAGTATGCTAAAGAGGGCATAACCATAATTACTTTTATTTCACCAAACTTTAGGTTTACAAGGATAGACTCAATAAAATAAAATTACAAGACTGATTATGACAAGACATGATTCTATGGTAGCACAAGACTTCGGGTTTGGCTCTACGCTCTTCACTCTTGGCCATCCGCATCGGATTGGATATCCTCATCTGAAGTACCTGAAAAATAGGATAAAAGCACTTGATGAGCGAAAGTCCATTAGGAATTACATCTCTGTAAATCAGGCTTGCTTAAAGTAATTAACATGTTCCATGAATGCAACTATAACCATGCATGAATGAGCTCAAGATAGAATATGAATAAATGCGAGCCATGAAATAGATAGCAGGAACTAGCAAGTTCACCAGTAGTATCACATGATTTTTGGCTATTCCTATTCAAGCAATTACCATTTCAGGTCAAGTACATCAAGTCATTAAATAATATCCAGATTAGAGTGGAATGTCTTAAATCAATCTAGCAAGTCAAGCACTTCGGTGCAATGCCACACCATAGTCAATAATAGCTCCCTTGGGCACAAGTACTTTCGGGTGCTCCTCCTAGGACCAGACCAGGGCCCATTAACGCCAGACATTGAGGTCATGGATCAAAGATCCCGTGTAAATATCTAGAAATCCACTTAATTTAATAGTCAAAAGAATTCCAAGGATTAAGCACTTGTAGGAATAATCGGGAAGATCCAAGAAGACATTAGAGTTCAAGGATAGAGCCATGTATAGGGACAAATATTGAGAAATCTACCATTTAAAACTGTGAGAGACGAGAATCTCGGAAGAATTGGCGTCCACTGAGGCCACCATGAATTCAAGAATTCGTGACTTCTGCACTAGTCGCCAATTCCTATGAACAATATGATCTAATTTTTAATTTACACTGTTAATTTTTTTTCACTATTAGTTTGTGAATTAACAAATGGTCCAACATTGTTCTGACAAGGGTAAAATGAATGGCTTAGATAGTGTAAATTATGATATCATGTAATATATGAGTTCTTGACATTACATTTAAATATTTTTTTATTCTTAGTTAAATTTATAATATTGAAGAAGATTTTACGATGCGGATTGACAATCGGATATTGAATCATGTAACTTTGAAGTAGGTGACATTATTTATATTTTGTGGTCGATGGCAATGAAATCCTATCTCCCGCTCGCTCGCTTGCCCAATTGTTTTGTGTGTATCGATAACATAATATTCAAGTAATTATAATTTTTTGGTCCTATAGTCATCTGGTCCCGCCAATTTGTGTATTTTGCAAGTAATGCTGCCTCCACGGGCTATAGTTTACAACCTCTAAATCTTTGGATTTGCTGTTCTTATTGTTAAATATACCCCCTTCTCAACTTAAAATATATGTGCTTAAATTGAGGACTAACAAATACATTGCAACCAATTTTATTTTTTAACATATACTCTTATATGTATTCAATTTTTCTGTACAATTATTGTAAATAACTTTAGTATGGATAAAACAGCATGCTCATCATCAAAGGAAGTACACTTTTACTGCCCGTATTCATGTATTATATATAAAATTAAAGTAAAATAATATTTTTTTATTTGCACACTGATCTTTTTATTAAATTTTTTGAAAGTTTTTACATGGGAGACATACTTATCCTTAAGAAACATGTTACTTATGTTGAATTAAATACAAGGCAATTTCAGGCCATTCATGTTTATCTTTTCTCTTTGAGGTCAAAAATTCTATTTTATTTTTGAAAAAATTGGTTAGACAATTTTATGTTGATCACCTTTTTAGGGTCTGCGATTGTGCCTCAACCAACAGGTGAGGATTATTCTCCCGCCCCTTCCTCCCCATTTCCCACTCTATTTTTTTTCTTCTTTTGATTTGTTTGTTTGGCTTAATGTCTCTCAAAGTGGGGTTGTTCTTATTTTCTGCTAAAATTCAACCTAGGGTTGGTTCCAACTTTATATGATTCCCAAACGCAAATGATTCCGGTTTTGGTTCGGTCGGGTTAGATTCTATACCATCTACCTACACTAGCTGCTCCCTTGGGCCACGCGATGCTGTCCACGGAATAAACAACCCAAGTAGTGATGGAAGCCACTTGCTGACGGCCTTCATTTTTCCTACATGCAGATTCACCAAGTAATGCTTTCATGCTATGCATATAATTTGAGAACAAAGAACAAGTATTGTGTAACACTTAGTATTTATTGTTGGGACCGAATAAAAGAGCTTGAGTGGTGGCGAATTATGCGCAGAGCGGAGCATTGGATGCCAGCCCTTCGTCTGGTGCAGGGAAAATACGAGAGGAAGCATTGGGAGGCAATTTGTGTTGTCTGGCGGTGAGATCGCTGATCCTCCTGCAAAAATGTTCAGCCCGAGGTAGGGTGTCACTCCCCGAGTGCGGAAGGAACCCGGAACGCGACGGTTGCATCAATCATGTCAATCAGAACTCAAGGCATTCACACACAACAACAAGAACAGAGTACGCTAAAGAGGGCATAACCATAATTACTTTTATTCCACCAAACTTTAGGCTTACAAGGATAGATTCAATAAAAGAAAATTACAAGACTGATTATGACAAGACACGATTCTATGGTAGCACAAGACTTCAGGCTTGGCTCTACGCTCTTCACTCTTGGCCACCCCCGTCGGATTAGATATCCTCGTCTGAATTACCTAAAAAATAGGATAAAAGCACTGGATGAGCGAAAGTCCAGTAGGAATTACATCTCTATAAATTATGCTTGCTTAACGTAATTAACATGTTACATGAATGCAGCTATAACCACACATGAATGAGCTCAAGATAGAACATGAATAAATACGAGCCATGAAATAGATAGCAGGAACTAGCAAGTTCACCAGTAGTATCACGAGATTTTTGGCTATTCTAGTTCAAGCAATTACCCTTTAAGGTCAAGCACATCAAGTCATTAAATAATATCTAGATGAGGGTGGAATATCTTAGATCAATCTAGCAAGTCAAGCACTTCATTACGAATAGACTTAGCAAGATTCGAAAACTCAAAACATACCTCTTATAGAAGCATAACACACTTGGCCGGTTTCTAACGGTACAAGTTCTTAATGCTTACTAGGTTGCAAAACAAACCACATGATTTCAGAAATACTGAAAGTACATCACGAGGGTAATGCCGATTGATATGTAATTATGAAAAAGGATGTGTGACAATGCACTAGACCATACTCAGTCATGCAAGGAGAATGCAAAGCAGAATTTAAACCGGATCCATATGCCAAGTCTTAGTAAAGTCACTATAGTATCATGGAGACAACATGCCTTTATGTGCAGTCTAAAAGGAATCAGAACTCAGAACTAATGGGATATGCATGCATATGCATATGGTTTGAAAAAGGAACATATATCAGAGCTTGCAAGTTAGTTTCAGAGGTCAATTTAGAATTCAGTGCAGAACTAAACAGAACGGATAACATATGCCAAATAACATATAACAGAGTCAATAGTACGTATAATCTGATCACAATTTTTGGATGTTCTGAACTGAAAAGTGGACCCAGACAAAGTGCCCAAACCACCGCTAAAAGGTCAAATACATATACCAAATCATCTAGGCAATGCCGATAAGGTCTTGGTTAACTGCGCAGAACCGGAGGAAAATCTTCCCCACCTTAACTAGTGGAACATGTCCACCTCCAGGATTTCACCCCTGTGCCCTCGTGACCATAAACATATTGAGCCTCCCCATAGGGGTAGTTCTACGGTTTGGCTCCACACCCTTCTATGGCAGCAGTGTCCCTATGGTCCACAATTTGCCTCATAGCATAAGGGATTCACAATGACAAGAAATAATATGCTAAAAGGACTTTCAGAACATGCCATCATGCAAGAAAGATGCAATGAATATGAACTAATGTAATCACTACATGATGGAAACAAATCATTTAAATAACCCTACTGATTAACAAATTTTTAGCATGTAATGCAGTGGGTAACTGAAAGTTCAAGGGGACAGTCAGTAACAGGAAGCCAAAACGATTGCAGAAAGGAAAGGATGGCTTTTACGAAGCATAAGTCTACATTTCCTCACGTCAGGACCACACTAAAACATCACACACATGGCCAAGTCGACTTGTGCAGGCCACAAGTCAACTTGCACCTGCTGCCAGAACCTGTAATGGGAAGAACACACAGGCCAAGTCGACTTGTGCAGGCCACCACATTTCCTTTCCTAGGGTGATACTGGATAGAAAATCAAAATCCTTTAAGTATTCAAGCCACCTTATCTGCCCCATATTCAACTCCTTCTGACAAAATAGATATTTGAAACTCTTGTGATCGATGCAAACAATAAACTACTCACCATACAAGTAATGTCTCCAGATCTTGAGGGTGAAAATAACAACTACCAACTCCAGATCATGTACATGATAATTCTCTTCATGGTCCTTTAGTTGTCTGGAAGCATAAGCAATGACCTTCCCATGCTGCATTAATACACAGCCCAAACCAATACCCAAATCATCAGTATAGAATTTGAATCCTCCACTACCCACGAGTAAGGCAAGATTAGGGGCAGTTGTTTGACATTCCTTTAGGATTTGGAAACTCTTCTCACAATCCTCTGTCCAAACATATGGATTCTCCTTCCGAGTTAATCTCGTCAAAGGTACTGCAATCTTAGAAATATCTTTAATAAACCTTCAGTAGTAACCAGTCAAAGCCTATAAATTTTAGACTTTGGTTACATTGCTGGCTTTGAAGGGTCTACAACAACTCCCTCCTTTGAAATTACATGACCAAGGAATGAGACCTCCTGAAGCCAAAATTCGCATTTACTTAACTTCGCGTATAACTTACTAGCCCTCAATATCTGCAGTGCCGTCCTTAAATGATTTTCATGATCTTCCTTAGTCCTCGAATATAGCAAAATGTCATCGATGAATACCACCACAAATTTATCAAGATGCTCTCTAAACACATCATTCATCAATTGCATAAGAGCTACAGGCACGTTAGTTAATTCAAAAGGCATAACAATAAATTTGTAATGGCCATACGTGCTCCTGAAGGCCATTTTATGAATATCCTCCTCCTTAGTTCTTAGTTGATGATAGCCAGACCTGAGGTCAATCTTGAAAAAATATTGCACGCCAGATAATTGATCAAACAACTCATCAATTCGAGGTAGGGGATACGTGTTCTTAATAGTTAGTTGATGCAATTATCGATAATCAATGTATAACCTCAACGATCCTTCTTCCTTATGAACAAAATGGGCGCTCCCAAGGAGACGTACTTGGCTTAATGAATCCTTTCACCAATGATTCCATTAACTACTCCTTCAATTCTTTTAATTCTACTGGTGACATTCTATAGGGCACCTTGGACACCAGGGAAGCCCAGGGATCAAATCAATGAAGAATTGAACCTCTCTTTTAGGTGGTAGACCAAGTAATTCATCAGGAAAGACATCAGGATAGTCTCTCACCATCGGAATATCTTCAATAATAGATCCCTTCTTCTCTATTACAACAAAGGCCAAAAAGGCTGTAATGCCCCAAATTTTTTGGATCAGAATCTGTGGGTTTCGGAGCGCTTTCGGGAGTCATGGATTGTGTTTTACGATTAAATCAGATTTTTACCTATTTAGCCTTCGGACCCCTGTGTAGGGTGATGTGGATGCACTTTAAATTCCCAGGCTATTTATTTGTTTGATTATTTATTTCATTTATTTAGTGCATGGGCGTACCAGTCACAAAGTGACAATTTGTTCGGGCTCCAAAGACCAAGGTGGCCTGGAGCTGCTGGTGGGCGCCGTCTGACTAATCAGATGACAGTGAGTGTCGTGTCGGGACTAAAATCCGCCGTGCCATAAAGGCCACGATGTTAAATATGTCTCCTCGAAGGGGAGAAAACCCTTGATTAATCGTCAATAAAAGGGGCCCTATGGCCTAGAATTAACATTAATGAAATAAGATAATAAAAATCTCAAACCGTGTTAAAATACCCCACGTTAGGGTGTAAACACTCAAATCATGTTGGTTAATCATTCACCATTTCATGTTCGAACAGACGTCCGAATGATAAAGATGGAGATAAAACCCATGCAAATGTCTGCCGAGCGCGCGACAAGTTTGATATTAAGGATTGAAGACGTGGGGTTAGCTTAGTGGGCTATTTGCCCAAGGTAAGGTCAGGCCATGGGCATGATGGGGATGGTCCCCAAGGTCCAAGCATGACTTACAGGGGCGTCGTTTATATTCTCTTCACACTAGGTCTGGGGAAGCGAGGGCTGTGGAGCGGCCATCATTATGCTTGTTGCCTTTTTGTTATTTAATCCTATTTGAATGCATGTGAGCATTTTTTTAATTTTAACCATGTATATCACTGTTCACTTATTATTATCATTTTAATCTTCTTTGATTATTTTTTTCTTTTTTTGTTATTCTTTTGACCGTTATTTATTTACTCATTTATTATTTTTTTGTTTCCTTGTTTATCACTTTTGTTGTTATTGTGTTTATTTTTTTTTGTTTTCTTCTTGTTTTGAAACGAGAGAGAGGCTGTGATCTGGCGGGGTGCATTGCCGCCGGATCACTCCTCCCCCTCTATTTTATTATTATTATTATTTGGTTTAATAGTTGGGGAGTTGGTGATCTAGCGGGGTGCATTATTGCCGGATCACTCCCCCCATCTCATTTCTTTCGGTCGACTTGCCCTTGGGCTTCGGTCGACCGAATCGGGACTGCGTCGACCCAAAAGGGGCTGCCTCAACACAGCTCAAGGGTCGGTCGACCGAAGGAAGGATCGGTCGATCGAACCCCTTTGCTGCGTCGACCCAGCCAGACGGTTGATCGACTCATTCCTCAGCACGTGAACAGAGCTTCCTTCATCTTATTCTTTTAACTGATTTCCTGCATTCAGGTTGTACATTTAGCAAAGTGGATTAGGGGGTTTATTAAAACTCCCATCTTTTATTGCCTATTTCATTACGCTTTGATTGTTCTTTCTTTTATTTCTTCTTAGCAAATGGGCGAAGCATGCAAGCGCACACACATACATGCATGGATTTAGGGGGAGAAGGAGCGGGAGGAGCATGCTAGTAGGCAATGGGGTGCATCGACTTGGCCTGCCTCCTACGTCGATGCACCAAGGGTTTGGTCAACCGTAATTACCAGTCGATCGATCAAATCTCGTGATAAGTTGGCTTCAGGGGCAGGGCAAGTCGACTTGCCCCAAACTTGCCGCAAACCCTACTATTATGTCCTATGACAATGATATGCAGTGCGCCTAAACTAAATTCATGCATTATTTATTTGTCAAGGAAGGCATGCAACCTTAGAAAGTGTACGAAATTGCTTTGCAAGCTGTTTGCACATGGTATGCAAGTGTTTGATTAAATGTTTATGGAGAGTGACTTCCGGTACGAGGTGGAGTATTTCACTCACACATAGTGACCGCTTCTGGCTGGACGTGATCCAACTTTTCCATGAATCTCCATTTCATATACCATGAAATCATGACACACAAGCATACATGATGGGAGTATGCATGAGACTCGATTTATATTCACAATAGATGCAAAACCCGATGAGCATGCAAAGGGGTATGCATGATATGCTCAAGCTTTCAACAAGCTGTTGACACATGAAAAAATAATACTAAAATATTTTATTTATGTTATTTCTTATTTTGTAGAAATACAGAAGAAGAAAGGAGAAAGGGAAAAGAAGAAGAAAAGGGGCAAAATGGGCTAAAGTCAACAAATGGGCAGAGAGCAATCAAATGGGCCAAGAGAAAACTTGAACTGGCGACCAAGCCAAATGTCACGCCCCGAGCGCGGAAGGAACCCGGAGTGCGTGACGAGTTTATATCGATCATGTCAATCAGAGCGTTAGTGTATTCGACACAAAGACAGAGTGCGCAAAGTAATAATAACCTAATCCTTTAATTCAATTATAACCTCAAAGTATTACTATTACAATTCACCTGAAAGAAGCACTAAGACTCAATAAAAGGAAAAGTACAAGGAATGACTCAAGAAAATGGAAAGACAAGACTAGATGACGCTTTGATAGATGGTTGTAGCTCTAGTCTCTTCACTCTTGACCTTCCCCATCCGATTGTGTTTCGTCATCGGACTTACCTAAAAAATAGGGAAAAATACTAGATGAGCGAACGCTCAGTAGGAATTATATCTCAAGTGCTAGCTAGCTCTAAGTAGATTACAAGTTACATGAATGCAGTATAGCTATGCATGTTTGCGTAAAATGACAAAAAGACAAAAAGAGTGTATATCAAGATAGAGAATGTATATCAATCAAGAGACAGTTGAGTGAACTAGCATGTCTTTCAAGAATACATGTCAATAATTATCAAGATATTCAAGCAAGTACTTTTAGCATGTCATGTTGAGAGTTGGCTATCTTGTTCAAGAAACTAACAATAAATACCCTTTTCAGGTCACGCAAGTCATGTCATGTCAAGTCAAGAATGAGATTGTGGAATGTCAACGAGAATAAAAAGTATTTTGGTGCAATGCCACACCGTGATCATTACAACTCCCATGGGCACTAGTACTTTCGGGTGCTCCTCTCAGGACCAGATCGGGCCCTTATATGCGCAGGCATTGATCATGTATTTCGACATCTACTATAGTTATAGCCAATATAGAATTCTAAAGGATTCAAACTTGTAGGAACTTTAAGGTAGACCATAGAGAGTGGGATTTCAAGGTCGAACATGATATGTAAGGATGATAATAAGGGTATACCCACGATTGCAATAAAACTAGGTGGAAACGGCTCCCTAGATAGGTGCCATGATATTAAGAATAAGCGCTCATATAGAAATGGTCGCTCGTTCTTGTACATGATAAGGTAGATAGAATTAGTGTCTATAAGTATGACACATAATTCTTAAAGAATATAAATGGCATGGTTTTTCCCATTCCATTATTTCAAGAGTATTCTCATGACATTCAAACAGCATATCATGAGGGCCAGTATACCATGTTTCTTTAAAGTGACATGGAATTTTAAATAGTGTCATGGGTTTTTATGGTACAACCAGCTCAATCGGCCTTGAGAGAATCCAAGGCATCGAGGAGACTTACGGAGGTCTCTATGACTAACTCACAAATCTGATGGAACGGAATGTCTGACGGAGGGCTCGTATGTCATCGAGAATTAGTGGGGTAATCGATAAATCACCGAGAAACGCGGGACTATACTCACGGTGTGGAATATAGTGCCTAATATGTAACCCATTGCTAGGGTATACAAGAAATCAACGAAAACATATATCTCTAAAAATGGCGCCTGGGTACTGGTCGCTATTTCTTAAATAGCGACTGGGGTGCAACCACTATATTATCGAAACGCGCCTGTGACCCACCCATGTCCTTTAAATTCCATTTCCAGTTTTAACATAAACAAAACGGAATTTGTATAGCCTTTCAATACATCATTATGTTCTGGATTAAATAGCGCCCATGGCGCAGCCTCGTTTCAAAAATAACGCCCTAGGTCAAGTCGTGTTTCAAGTATGTGTATAGGGTGATTGGCGCCCTGATTCCAGTCGCCTATCAATAGATAGCGCCCAACTTATAGGCGCGATATTAAAACAGTGCCCATGCTTCAGGCGTTATTTAATCTGGTGCAAATTTCAAGAAACGGTTCACATGGTCATGTAGAGAAAAATAAGGGGAATCAAGTCGTGCACGTATTAAGTTAAGTAGATTTCAAGATGTAAAGTTATTAAACTTTAAACATGCTGATTTAATTATTTAGTTTATGAAAGTGGCGACTACCAAGCTGTCGCACCTTAAGAATAGCGCCCAAGACTGGGTCGCTATTTGATTGTAAATTCTGAAATCAAAGCAGTAAGCTATAAAAACATGGTAAAACATGATAAGAAGGGATGATATGCATGCAAGAACGTTTTATACTTATGAATTCGGCTAAGACTTGAGAAAACCTACCTTGAGTTGATGGTGTTTGATTGAAGGATTGAAAATAATTGAATGAATCAAGGCTCTATGACCCTGTGGAAGATTTCCCTAAGCAACAGGAGTTCAAGCGAATAGTCAATAGCAGTGTTAAAAATTCCTGTTCGTGCTTCAAGAAGAAGGAGATGAGGTACTTGGCAACAACAGAATTCTTCTTTGTTTTGCTGTTAGCAGGAAGCAGATCAACAGCTTGGTGGAGAGTATAATGAGAAGCCCTCTTTAGTAGCAGAGAGGATATCCGCCTGCAGCCTGATGGTAGTAGTGGATGATCAATAGCAGATGGAGCAATCAGCAACAACAACTCCTAACAGAGAATCTGATGATTCTCCTCTTCCCGTTAGCAGCAGGTTGGATGAAGAAGAGGCAGCAATTTCCCTTCAGAAATTCTCATAAGTATTGCAGTAGCAGTTCAACCGTGGAAGAAGGATAGTAGCAGTGGGTCGTTTACAAGGGATGTAGTGGGGTATTTATAGGGTTTTGGAGGCCCTATAGGTTTGGTGTTCGATTGGGACCCAAACCCTTTGGTTCAAGTCCTACTAGTATTAGGATTGCTCCCTTTAAACCCTTCCAAAATACCCTTACTTCCTAGTTAAACCCCTTCTCAATTATCAGTTCGAACTGTTCTCGAAATAACACTAACGTGTATGTTAAAGTGTTATAATCTTTCCAGATTTTTATTATTTTTATTTGATGAGGTCTGATTATGAAATTTTATGGGTCACATTTTTCCATTTTTCTTTATGTTTCCATGAAATTAGTTTTATAAAATTCCTTTTATTTAAAAAGTTACACTATTCACCAGTATTCATGTATCTAGTGAAATAACGCCATTGTGTTGGTCGCGCTATTGGAATATTACACTCATGTCATAGGCGTCTTTCACATTTTTACTTGTAATACCACATTCAGAGGACCGATATTTTATAAATGCCCCCTCTATTATCCTTTATTTATCTTTAAGGTATTTAAAGTTTATTAATATATCCTTAATCCTTCCAACAAAATATAATGTAACAAATATGAAATATTAAAATTTCTAAATTATTAATAAAATACAAATTGATGTTTTCTTCGAGATTTATTGATTCTTAATTCAAATAAAATTATATTGTGCTTTTAATGTCTATTAAAAAATGGCATGTTATTCTTACATTTATTATAATACAAGGTTAAGGTCATTAGGATGTCAAGGTTGTGTACAGGATCTGGGCTTTGTTTAATTATTAGTTTTAATTTATTTGGACTTTCTAGTCCTTTAATTTACCAGGGTTGCTACACCCTCCCTCACTTAAAAGAATTTGGTCCCCAAATTCAATTGCATATAAATGTGGAGAGTGTAGAATACATACCACTTAGAATAAGTCCGGGAATCACTTACTCATAGACTCCTCGGTCTCCCATGTGGCTTCGTGTTCTGAGATTTTACTCCATTGCACCTTTACCATGGGAATAGTTTTGTTTCTTAATGTTCGTACTTCACGATCGAGGATCTTCGTGGGCTTTTGCTCATATGTGAGATCCTTTTGAATCACCAGGTCTCCACGATCGATGATATATGACGGATTGTGCACATACTTCTTTAGCATGGATATGTGGAACACATTATGAACCTCAGACAATTGAGGAGGTAAAGCGACGCAGTAAGCCACCTCGCCAACTCTTTCTAGTACCTCAAAAGGTCCGATAAACCTTGGTGTAAGCTTGCCCTTAACACCAAATCTCCTTATTCCATGTCCGGGTGATATCTTGAGAAACACGTGATCTCCAACTTGAAATTCGAGATCTCTTCTTCTTGTGTCAGCATAAGCCTTCTGTCTAGATTGAGCAACCTAAAGTCTTTCTCTAATCAACTGAATCTTTTCGGTGGTATCCCTTACCATGTCTGGGCCTAATAGTTGTTTTTCGCCAACTTCATCCCAGCACAAGGGTGATCGGCAACTCCTTCCGTATAAAGCTTCGAAAGGTGTCATCTGTATGCTTGCCTGGTAACTATTGTTGTATGCAAACTCGACCAACGACAAGTGATCATGCCAGCTTCCACCAAAATCAATGATGCAAGCTCTGAGCATATCTTCTACCACATGATTTGTTCTTTCGGTCTGACCATCCATTTGAGGATGAAAAAATGTACTAAAGTTAAGTCTCATTCCTAACGAATGTTGTAGACCCTTTCAGAAATAAGAAGTAAATCATGGGTCTCGATCAGACACGATTGAAATAGGAACTCCATGTAGTCTGACTATTTCCTTTATGTATAGAGCAGCAAGGACGTCAACTGACCATCGGCTCTTAATTGGCAGAAAGTGTGCCGACTTAGTCAAAGAGTCGATGATGACCCATATCCCATCATGTCCTCCTTTAGATTTAGATAGACCCATAATGAAGTCTATACCGATATCCTCCCATTTCCACTTGGGAATATCTAGAGGATGTAGCTTACCGGCAGGCTTTTGGTGTTCTGCCTTGACCTGTTGGCACGTGAGACAGTGAGACACGAAGTCCGCTACTTCTCTTTTCATATTGGGCCACCAGAAGGTCCTTTTTAAGTTTTGGTACATTTTGGTAGATACTGGATGAATGGTGTACCTTGATTTGTGAGCTTCATCTAAGATCTTCTTCTTTAGCTCTGGACAATCCAGTATATAAGTTTTATCTTTGAATAATAACCTTCCATCTGAAGCTAATTTGAAGTCAGATTGTTGTTCTATTTTGCCCTTGATTTCCACTAATGCCGGGTCATTATCTTGAAGTGCTTGTATTTCTGAGAGTAGATTTGGCTGTATACTCATGTGGGATAGTGTAACACACCTGCTCTCCTTGTCCATGCTTATATCAAGATTCGAGAATTGTTCTAGCAACTTCCACTCCTGAATCATACAATTGGCTAATAGTGCTCTCAGCTTTCGACTGAGGGCATCAGCTATAGGATTACCCTTTCTCGAATGATATTGTATTGTGAAGTCGAAGTCCTTGAGATATTCTAGCCAACGTCTTTACCTCATATTAAATTCCCTCTGAGAGAAGAGATACTTGAGACTTTTATGGTCCGAGTATACAGTAAACTGCACTCTGTATAGATACTGTCTCTATATCTTCAACGCAAACACTACCGCAGCCAATTCTAAGTCATGGACTTGGTAGTTCTCCTCGTGCTTCTTCAATTGGTGAGAAGAGTAAGCTATAACTCTTCCTTGTTGCATTAAGACACATCCGAGGCCAATGCCAAACGCATCCATGTATACCTCGAATTTCTCTCCTTCAATTGGTAGGGCTAAGACCGGGGCTGTAGTTAGGTGATCTCTGAGAGCTTGGAAGCTTCTTTCACATTCCTCGCTCCATTCATAACGGATCTCCTTGCGAGTTAGCCTAGTGAGTGGTACGGCGATCTTGGAGAAATCTTTGATGAATCACCTATAATAGCCTGTAAGACCTAAGAAACTTCGGATCTCGATAGCGTTGGTCGGTCTTTCCCAATTCCTTATAGCTTCAACCTTTGATGGATCTATGGATAAACCATCCTTCGAAATCACATGTCCTAGAAAGGATACTTCTTCTAGCCAGAATTCGCATTTTCTGAGCTTCGCATATAGCTGATTCATCCTCAATATTTTTAATGCAATCCTCAAATGCTCCTCATGCTCTTCCTTGGTCTTTGAATAGATCAGTATATCATCAATGAAAATCACTACGAATTGATCTAGATGAGGTCTGAATATACTATTCATCAACTGCATAAAGACTACAGGGGCATTCGTTAGTCTAAAAGGCATAACCACAAATTCATAGTGCCCATATCTGCTCCTGAACGCGGTCTTATGAATGTCCTCATCTTTGATCCTTAGTTGGTGATATCCCGACTTGAGATCAATCTTGGAGAAATACTTGGATCCAGATATCTGATCAAATAACTCATCGATTCTCGGTAGTGGATACTTGTTCTTGATAGTGAGATGATTCAACTGTCGATAGTCGATGCATAACCTCATGGATCCATCCTTCTTCTTTATAAATAGCACAGGTGCTCCCCACGGGGAAGTGCTTGGTCTGATAAATCCTTTCTTCAGAAGCTCCATTAGTTGCTCCTTCAGCTCCTTGAGTTCGACAGGGGACATCCTATAAGGTGCCTTAGAAACTGGACCAGCACCAGGGATCAAATCGATGGTGAAGGCCACTTCTCTTTGTGGAGGCAATCCAGGCAAATCTTCCGGAAACACGTTCGGAAATTCTTGCACAACTAGGATGTCTTCTAGCTTAGTCTCCTTAGTCTCCTTAATGGTGACAAAAGCAAGGAAAGATATACATCCTTTCCTTATTGGCTTTCTAGCTCGGAGAGCCGAAATAAGAGGTGACTTGCTCCGACTCTTAGGGCTAGTAAAGACCAGTTCCGGGAATTCCTTGAAAGTAACTTTGCTGTTACGGCAATCAACGGTTGCCTGGTATTTGGATAGCCAATCCGCTCCTAATATGATATCATATTCCTTCAAATCTAGGCATATTAGGTCGATAGGAAAGTTTCTACCCTCGACCAAGACTTCACAGTTTTGGTAATGATGAGTAATATCGGCTTCGCTTCCGAGAGGAGTAGACAAAATTAATTTTATCCATTCTAGTTCCTTAGGTAATGGATCGGAAAACTTCTTGGAAATAAATGAATGCGATCTACTAGTATCAAATAAGACATATGCAGACTTGGAACAAACTTCCAATGTACCTTCCACTAGTCCACCTTCATCTTGTTCTACCTCCTTAATAGCTTGGAGACGTGCATTCTTCGTTGCCGGGCGCTTCATATCACCAGCTTGTTCAGTAAGCAACGGACAGTCGAGAATTCGATGATCACGGCTCCCACAACGGAGACAAGCTCCAAGTTTTCTCCAACATTCCTCGGCCTTATGTCCGGCCTTGTCACAATGTTTACACACCACTTTAGAAGGTGTGGTGGTGATGGAGAACGGCTTGTTAATCTTTTTAACTTTCTTTTCCTGGGAGGGCTCTCCTCCATTACTTGGCCTCTTCTTGTTGAAGTTGGGTTTGAAATTGCCGAAGTTAGTGACATGCTCCTTCTTGTCTCTCCCACAGATCCTATCAGATAGTTCTGTGGGATCCTCCAATAGCTTGGCCCGTCGTACCATCTTCGAATAAACTTGTACGTCCATCGGGGCCAGTTGTGTGATAAACTGGGGCCGGAGCCCATTTAAAAATCTTATAGCTTTCATTTTCTCGGTACTGACTAAATGTTTAGCGTACTGGGACAACATCAAGAATTATGCCTCGTACTCGGCCACCGATAATGATCGTTGCTTGAGTGTGGCGAATTCGATGGCCTTTTTCTCCTGGACTCGATCTAAGAAATATTTATTGTTAAAATGTTCAACAAATTTCTCCCAAGTAACTTGGTCCTGCTCTAAAGTGGCTTCTACCGACTCCCACCAGCATCGGGCGTCTCTCTCCAGTTGAAATGTTGCTAACATGACCTTCTCTTGGTCCGTACATTGCATAACTCTAAAGATACGTTCAGTCTCTCTGATCCAATGCTCGGCGTCATCCGGATCAGTGGATCCCATGAACTTAGGAGGGTTCATGTTTCTGAAACTTTGGTGGAGATTTCCGGCTCCACGATGTGCACCTCCTTGCGCGACCTATTGGAGTGCTTGAGTAAGACCTTGGACGGTCCTTTGCATATCGCGCCACTGAGCACGTTCTGTGGCCATGGTCCTACGATTACAATAACTATATTAATATGTGATTATGTCAAAAGGTTTTAGTTATCTAAGTTAACTCAACCCTTAGTTCTACCCAATCTCACTGGTTAAAGGTTTAAACCTATCCTTGGACTTGGGTTTCCTAGGAATTGAATATCCTAGGCTCTGATACCACAAAAATTGTCATGCCCCGAGCGCGGAAGGAACCCGGAGTGCGTGACGAGTTTATATCGATCATGTCAATCAGAGCATTAGTGTATTCGACATAAAGACAAAGTGCGCAAAGTAATAATAACCCAATCCTTTAATTCAATTATAACCTCAAAGTATTACTATTACAATTCACCTGAAAGAAGCACTAAGACTCAATAAAAGGAAAAGTACAAGGAATGACTCAAGAAAATGGAAAGACAAGACTAGACGACGCTTTGATAGATGGTTGTAGCTCTAGTCTCTTCACTCTTGACCTTCCCCATCCGATTGTGTTTCGTCATCGGACTTACCTAAAAAATAGGGAAAAACACTGGATGAACGAACGCTCAGTAGGAATTATATCTCAAGTGCTAGCTAGCTTTAAGTAGATTACAAGTTACATGAATGCAGTATAGCTATGCATGTTTACGTAAAATGACAAAAAGACAAAAAGAGTGTATATCAAGATAGAGAATGTATATCAATCAAGAGACAGTTGAGTGAACTAGCATGTCTTTCAAGAATACATGTCAATAGTTGTCAAGATATTCAAGCAAGTACTTTTAGCATGTCATGTCGAGAATTGGCTATCTTGTTCAAGCAAGTAATAATAAATACCCTTTCCGGGTCACGCAAGTCATGTCATGTCATGTCAAGAACGAGATTGTGGAATGTCAATGAGAATAACAAGCACTTCGGTGCAATGCCACACCGTGATCATTACAACTCCCATGGGCACTAGTACTTTCGGGTGCTCCTCCCAGGACCAAATCGGGCCCTTATATGCGCAGGCATTGATCATGTATTTTGACATCCACTATAGTTATAGCCAATATAGAATTCCAAAGGATTCAAGCTTGTAGGAACTTTAAGGTAGACCATAGAGAGTAGGATTTCAAGGTCGAATAAGATATGTAAGGACGATAATAAGGGTATACCCACGATTGCGATAAAACTAGGTGGAAACGGCTCCCTAGATAGGTGCCATGATATTAAGAATAAGCGCTCATATAGAAATGGTCGCTCGTTCTTGTACATGATAAGGTAGATAGAATTAGTGTCCATAAGTATGGCACATAATTCTTAAAGAATATAAATGGCATGGTTTTTCCCATTCCATTATTTCAAGAGTATTCTCATGACATTCAAACAGCATATCATGAGGGCCAGTATGCCATGTTTCTTTAGCGTGACATGGTATTTCAAATAGTGTCACGGGTTTTTATGGTACAACCAGCTCAATCGGCCTTGAGGGAATCCAAGGCATCGAGGAGACTTACGGAGGTCTCTATGACTAACTCACCAATCCGATGGAACAGAATGTCCGACGGAGGGTTCGTATGTCACCGAGAATTAGTGGGGTAATCGATAAATCACCGAGAAACGCGGGACTATACTCACGGTATGGAATACAGTGCCTAATATGTAACCCATCACTAGGGTATACATGAAATCGACGAAAACATATATCTTAGAAAATGGCGCCTGGGTACTGGTCGTTATTTCTTAAATAGCGACTGGGGTGCAACCACTATATTACCGAAATGCGCCTGTGACGCACCCATGTCCTTTAAATTCAATTTCCAGTTTTAACGTAAACAAAACCTAGATTTTGTATAGCCTTTCAATACATCATTATGTTCTGGATTCAATAGCGCCCATGGCGCAGCCACGTTTCAAAAATAGTGCCCTAGGTCAAGTCATGTTTCAAGTCTGTGTATAGGGTGATTGGCGCCCTAATTCCAATCGCCTGCCAATAGATAGCGCCCAACTTATAGGTGCGATATCAAAACAGTGCCCATGCTTCAGTCATTGTTTAATCCGGTGCAAATTTTAGGAAACGGTTCACATGGTCATGTATAGGAAAATAAGGGGAATCAAGTCATGCACGTATTAAGTTAAGTAGATTTCAATATGTCAAGTTATTAAATTTTAAACATGCTGATTTAATTATTCAGTTTATGAAAGTGGCGACTACCAAGCGGTCGCGCCTTAAGAATAGCGCCCAAGACTGGGTCGCTATTTGATTGTAAATTCTGAAATCAAAGCAGTAAGCTATAAAAACATGGTAAAATATGATAAGAAGGGATGATATGCATGCATGAACTTTATATACTTATGAATTCGGCTAAGACTTGAGAAAACCTACCTTGAGTTGATGGTGTTTGATTGAAGGATTGAAAATAATTGAATGAATCAAGGCTCTATGACCCTGTGGAAGATTTCCCTAAGCAAGAGGAGTTCAAGCAAATAGTCAATAGCGGTGTTAAAAATTCATGTTCGTGCTTTAAGAAGAAGGAGATGAGGTACTTGGCAACAACAGAATTCTTCTTTGTTTTGCTGATAGCAGGAAGCAGATCAACAGCTTGGTGGAGAGTATAATGAGAAGCCCTCTTTAGTAGCAGAGAGGATATCCGCATGCAGCCTGATGGTAGTAGTGGATGATCAATAGCAGATGGAGCAATCAGCAACAACAACTCCTAACAGAGAATCTGATGATTCTCCTCTTCCCGTTAGCAGCAGGTTGGAGGAATAAGAGGCAGCAATTTCCCTTAAGAAATTATCATAAGTATTGCAGTAGCAGTTCAACCGTGGAAGAAGGATAGTAGCAGTGGGTCGTTTACAAGGGATGTAGTGGGGTATTTATAGGGTTTTGGAGACCCTATAGGTTTGGTGTTCGATTGGGACCCAAACCCTTTGGTTCAAGTCCTACTAGTATTAGGATTGCTCCCTTTAAACCCTTCCAAAATACCCTTACTTCCTAGTTAAACCCCTTCTCAATTATCAGTTCGAACCGTTCTCGAAATAACATTAACGTGTATAGTAAAGTGTTATAATCTTTCCAGATTTTTATTATTTTAATTTGATGAGGTCTGATTATGAAATTTTATGGGTCACATTTTTCCATTTTTCTTTATGTTTCCATGTATTTAGTTTTATAAAATTCCTTTTATTTAAAAAGTTGCACTATTCACCACTATTCATGTACCTAGTGAAATAACGCCATTGTGATGGTCACGCTATTGGAATATTACGCTCATGTCATAGGCGTCTTTCACATTTTTACTTGTAATACCACATTTAGAGGACTGATATTGTATAAATGCCCCCTCTATTATCCTTTATATATCTTTAAGGTATTTAAAGTTTATTAATATATCCTTAATCCTTCGAACAAAATATAATGTAACAAATATAGAATATTAAAATTTCTAAATTATTAATAAAATACAAATTGATGTTTTCTTCGAGATTTATTGATTCTTAATTCAAATAAAATTATATTGTGCTTTTAATGCCTATTAAAAAATGGCATGTTATTCTAACATTTATTATAATACAAGGGAAAGGTCATTAGGATGTCAGGGTTGTGTACAGGATCTGGGCTTTGTTTAATTATTGGTTTTAATTTATTTGGACTTTATAGTCCTTTAATTTATCAGGGTTGCTACACCATATGAGCCAGCGGCCATATAGATGAACCGGCGGCCAGGGTTGCGCCCTAGCCGCCAGGTCACTTGCTTCCGCTTCATGCCGCCGTGCCAGCCCATTCCCTTCTCTATAAAATGAAAGTCATTCGATTAGAGGAAAAAAGGGGGAGAACATACGAAAAGGCCTTCCCCAAAAATATTGATTGTTTGCTCGTTCTGTTTTGTTGGAAACAATGACTTGCGGACTCACAGGACTTACCTTTGGCCCCCAAGTGGTCGCTACACATGCTGAGCACGGGTTCCTAGCTGTGCCCACCATGTTCGGAACTCTGCCACCAGTGGTGGGGTTTCCCAATTTTCTTGGAGTCACCTTCGTCGGCCTACTGTAGGTCGAGGAAGAGGAAGCTGACAAGACTATCATGGCCAAGGCTGTGACTCCTTCAAGGGCGAGTCTCCCCCGGAGGGCTACCCCACCTCGCCGCATCATCATTTGCTTCATCCACCATATGGACTACCTAGCTATCACCACCGATAACAAGGCGTCCAGGGGGAAGAGGAAGAAGAATCAAAGGAGAAGTGATGTGACACCACGTTGGACCTAAATTCACAAGCAACCAAACCAATCGGCGGATTCACTCAAGCGGGTTCACCCGCGTCGCGCACACTCGGGTCCGTAGGTGGACCGGCGATGGGGTGAGGGTCTGAGGTTGGACCCGGTGGTTTCCAAGGGTATGGCTGGCTTGGGGAGGACCCCTAAGGGCCAGGGGTTTCCCAAATTCACAGGCCGTTAGCACGCCGAGGGCGTGGGTAAATTGATCTCGCTCACAACTCACCCGTGGTGGACACTCTCATATTAGCAATTTGGGACCGGGCACTCTCTCACCGCCGAAAGAGCAACAAAAAGCAATACTAAACTAAGCAATTAAATGCCAGCAGTGAGAAGTGTTCTGAAGCTCACCTGATCAGCGTGAATACACTGATCCCGGCCAGAGACGAGGGCGAGCGGGGAGGCGTGGGTACGCACCCGCACGCCGCGTCGGTGTAGCTCGAATATGAAAATTTCAATTTACATGCACTACGCCCCTTGCAAGGGGGTTGGACTAGGGGTGGAGATAAGTTTTACAACCAAAACGTACCTCCACACAGGGAGCTGAGGTCAGCCGTGTTGTGCCCCTGTGTGGTTTTGATGATGGCTGACACACCATGAGTCACACTGAGGTGTGCTAGATTCTTATAGATGACTATTTGACTGCCTGAATATCTGACTGTTTGCTTGAATAGCTAATTCATGAATATGGCTAGATTGGGGCAACGTAGTGGCTAATTGTTTGCTGTTTGCTCATGCATTTCATGTCTGTACATTGGTAATTTTCCCTTAGTTCTGGCCAAGTCTATACAATGCCATTTGTTCATGCACACGTTCAGCCTGAAGTACATACAGCCCTCACTCAAAGTCAAGTCTATACATTGACTCATTCTTCAAGTCTGTACAGCCGCTTGCTTTGGATTTCATGTCTAGACATTGCACTGCAGCAACCATCGTCTTCGTGTTGTTTTAGTATTTGTGTCTTCGTGTTGATCTGTCTTCATGTTGAGTTTACTTCGTGTCGTTTCTTCTTTATTTAGTTGCTCATCTCATGTCATCCTCTTTATGTTTGCTTTTGTGTCTTCGTGTCATTTACTGTTGTTCTTCGAGTCGTTCATTCGAGCTATTTTATGCTCGAGTTGTTTCTCTTATGTTTTCAAGTGTTGTTTAACTTCGTGTCGTTTCCGTATTATGTCTTCGTGTTGTTTTTCCTAAGACCTCGTGTCCTTCTTGTTTTGTAACCACACTTCGTGTCGGTTTCTGTTGTTTCTGTGTTTGTGTCGTCAAGTTGTTTTTATGACTTCGTGTCGTTTCCTTATTGTGTCTTCGTATTGTCTCCGTGTCTCCTCGAGTCATTTTTTATTCTGGTTTCACTGCTTCATCACGTGTCGTGATAGCCGTGTCTGTTTTTCTGTCCTCGTGTTGTCTTTCCTAGACCCCGTGTCTGTCTTGTCTTATGACCACACTTCGTGTCAGTTTTTATTTTCGTATTCGAGTTGGTTTCAGTCCATGTTGTTCTCGTGCCGTTCTCTTTGCTGTTTATTATGTCGTGTCGTTTTCTTTACTTCGTGTTGTAGTCATCGTATGTATCTCGTGTCGTTCTCTCCTTACTTCGTGCTGTTCTCATCCTACCTCGTGTCGTTCTTTTCGTAGTGATTGTTTTGTTACAGTGACTTCGTGTCGTTCTCATTGTAGTGTTTGTTTTTGTCACTACTGAATGTTGTGTCGTTCTCAGTGCATCTAGAACTGCTACCACATACCTCGTGCAGCTTTAGTTATTGTGGCCCTCAGTTTTAATGGTTCGTATCTCCTTGCAGGTTCGAGGAAGAACATTCCCAAGTGACTGGGCAGCACGTGATCCGAGGCTGGAATGAAGCCTGTTGAGAGACTGCCACGTGATCCGAATACTTAGGGCTGGAACTGTGGAGGTCACACGTCGGGGCTGATGCTGCTGTTGCTGCTATATATATGAGCCTTCTTCCACAGAAGAAGATCGATCGAGTTGGCAAGAAGAAAAGTCCATACAGAGAGCCACGATCCAGACAGAGAAGAAGAAAAGGAAAAAGAAGAGGAGAAAGGGAGTGAGAAAGAGAAAGAAAGAGAGCTTGAGTAAGAGATCGAGATAGCAGAGTGTGAAGAGAAGAAGAGGAAGAAGAATAGAGAAGAAGAGAGAGCTAGAGTGATAGAAGCTTCAACTGAAGATCTGTTCCTGCTGGACCGTGGATCAAATCCAGGCCAGCCAGCTCCTGCGAGAGCCACATTTGATTTTATCTTTTCAGCTTTCCATTGCTGGGTTTTGTTTTGTTTTTTTGATCTATTCATTTGCTATTTTTCCGATTCTCTATAGAGAGGTCGGGGTCCCTCCTGTTGGTTCAGGAGAAGGGAGATTGCCATCTCCGGTTGCAAGTAGCTGGGTGATACTTGTGGTTTCCCTCTGGTTAGAGGAAGGGAGGCTCGTCCTCCGGTTCTGGGCTTGTAGGTTTCAAGTCCAGGGGTCCCTCCGGTTGGGAGGAAGAGAGGTCCTAGACCTCTGGGTTGCAGGTGACGTAGTGTCACTTGTGCTTCCCTCTGGAGTTCAGAGGAAGAGAGACTTGGGTCTCTAGGTTCCCCTCCGGTTTGGAGGAAGGGAGGATTGGTCCTCCGGTTCTAGTCTTGTGGGTTGCAAGACTAGGTGTTCCCTCCGGTCTGGAGGAAGAGAGACTTGCGTCTCTGGTTTGCTAGTGACTGGTGTCACTAGTGGTTCCCTCCGGTTGGGAGGAAGAGGGGAGGTTGTTCCCCTGGTCAAGCTGTTTGGCAGCATTTGTTGCAGACTGAGTCTGCTGTGCTAGTGTTACTAGTGGAAGCCTCACTCCGGTTGGGAGTGAGGGGTGGATGTAGGTCTTTGGACCGAACCACCTAAAAAATCATTGTGCAGTGGTTTGTTCGATTGCCTGCTTCCGCTAGATGCATGCTAGGACCGTGATTTAATTGATTATAGAGCCCTTGAACACAATCAGTGCTCGAACTGCATCTTCAAGTATAAATCAAGCTACTTCCACGAGTACAACAATAACGTTGACCAATAAGGTAACAAGTTCAATAATAGTTTTATGATACAACGTCAATGGAAGAATGCACCAAATATAAATATAAGAATTCAAAGATTGTATTAATAACTAGGTCATGCTTTGGAAAGAATTCGACAGCATAACGGTACATTCATTAATTTCCATAATTTATTTAGACATCTTTGGAATAAGGTGACAAGTTCTAGATAATCAATAGACAATATGGAACATAGGAATACTCAACCCAAAGGTAAAACCATGGGTTAAAAATTGAAAAAGTGATGTGACACGACCTAGGATGGAGGTGGTGACCCCGATCGGCAAGTGGTACGAGGCGAAGGACGGACCCGAAGGTCTCCTTGACGCTAGAAAGGCCGCGTTCTAAACTGGCGTAACCGGAACATCCCTCGACGTCTTTTGATATACCACTTATTGAGGGGCACCACAATGGGTGTGACACACTAAGGGAATGCAGCAACTAAACTGACCCTTGTCCGATGATCCTTGGACCTAGGAATGCAAGCACAACCACAAGGCCAAGAGGCCTACGTAAGCGGACACTCGTCGGCGCGCACACTCAACCCGGGGGTGACTCGGGGATGCCGAGTAGAGGGTGTGGGACAAGACCCTTGCTGGTAGAGGGCCAGCAGGGTTCAATGCTAGCCTCCCCTTAGGTACGGATGATCAATTCAATGAGTCAGCAATGACCAAAGGGCGCGGGTCACTCACTCACATCCACGGTGGTCGCACAAAGGCGGTGGAGCCTTGGGACCGGGCGCTCTCTCCCTTAACCGACGGTGCGATTGAGGAATATTAAATGGACAAGCACAAATGGGAGCAAGGGACGAGAGCTTACCTAGCCGATTTGAAGAAATCGACTCCGGTCAGAGACGTAGGCGAGCGAGGAAGCGTGGGTTCCCCGCACGCTGTGCCGGTGAAGCTTCAACCTGTGATAAAAATTTACACTCACTACACCTCGCACAAGAGGGGTGGACTAGGGGTGGGGAATAGTTGAATTACAAGAAAATACTACCTCCTGCAGGGAGGGGCTTTACGCCGACTAGGCGGGGTGGGGGGTGCTAAGTTAGAAGCTGAATTGCCAAACTCCGCTGGTTCTGCCAGCTTCTGGAACAGCGTGATAGACAGTCGATGATGGCACCGCCACGGGCTTTGCCGAGCTCAGATGAAACCAAAACGGGTGCCGAAACTTCTTGGGTTGGCCCAGGAGGACGCCTGAATTTTTGGGGAATTTCCTGACGTTGTCGGTGGCTAGGGCAGGGTCCGGACCATGGCCGAACATCTCTGGCTCTGACTGTTCCCAGAGTGCTACTGCAGAAAGACTAGGGAGCCACGAGCACTCCCGAGGTTCGATTGATGCGGGACAAGAACTTCTGCGATCGTGGTCGAGTCTTCTTCGAACGAAGACCAACGGGGACGTCGGCGGTGGTCGGAGCTGACCGCGAAGACTAGAACAATGGTAGGGTGTCAGTTTAGGCTCAAGTGGAACTGACCTTGCGCACCTTAGGTAAAAAATCAAGAACTCCTGACTCCGGGGTCCAAAAATTGCTCTGCTTCTTGGAGATTGCAGGGGACTTGACGGAGAAGCCCTCAGCCAAATGGCGCCTCAAGAAGCTTAGAGCTCTGGCCGGGGAAGCCTCTGCAAGCCGCTGTTGGTAGTCTGCCTGGAAGGGAATGGTCAGTCTGGCGAAGAAGACTCCTCCGAGCAGCCCCGAAGTCCGATGATGGCGAGACCACCTCTGTTGCGAAGAAGACAGGACGAGCTTTCCAGCAATGTAGGATACTCCACCAGAAGATGCTCGGTGAAGATGTGGCAGCTTCTACAACTCGGACCCTTACTACTATCAACGAACTGGCATGAATAGGGTGGTGATAGGTGATGGGAAATGGGGCAGATGTGAGGGGAAATGGGGTAGATGAGTGTGGGGGCAACCCCAGGTTGTTAGGGGGTCTGGGAGGGGGTGAATGGAGGCTGGAAGGGGGTCTAGCAGGTGGTGGGAGGGAGAGCTATGAATTTGGGGCTGGGAGGGAGAGGGAGATCTCTCTCCCTTGGTTTGAATGAGAGGTTAATGGGGGGGATTAACTCTGGTCTTGGGGATGGGAAGGGGTGTATGGGAGAGTGGGAAGTCTCCCTTGGGAGATGTGGGAATGGCTTGGGAGAATGAAAGGGTGTATGTGGAGTGGCAAGGGGTGCTTGGGAGAATTGGTGGGATTAAATAGGGTAGTGATTGTTTCTAGGGAGATGAAGAGGTAGGATGAGGTGGCAAGTGGTGAGTGAATGAGGTGGAGAAGAGAGGGATGAGGTGGCAAGTGGTGAGTGAATGAGGTGGAGAAGAGAGGGATGAAGTGGTAGCTGAGGTGGAGGAGAGAGAGGGAATTTTGAAATTGGGGGGGGGGGGAGAGAGAGAAAGGGTCGCCCCTTTCTAGAGAGAGAGAGAAGAGAGAGAGGGGAGAGAGAGGGAGAGGGGGAGCTTCTCACTCCAAGAAAAATCACTCAAATTTATGAAAATACTTCAATAATTCATTCTTTCATTACTTCTCAAATGTGGGAATGGGGTCCTATTTATAGGAAACCCACATTTTATAAAAAGTCCCTTACCTTTGGACCAATGACAAATAACCAAGGGGGAAGGGGGCGCCCCTGGGCCTAGCCCACTGAAATGGGCCCATTAACCAACTTCAACCACCTAATTACACATAACATAGTTAAATGACTACTTAACCTAGGTACTAGACTCAAATAAAAGGAAAATTACAATGGTTTGACTCAAATATATGACTCAAAATAAATGACTAGATCATGCCAGATGCTTCTGGGGTGAGGAGACGGGCCGTGAGTGCCGAGACGGATGGTGATGACCCCATCATACTCCCGGGGTGCGGAGAACTCGACTCCTTTGAGTAAGAGTCCTTCCCACCTCGGAGGGTGTAGAAGTGGTACCGCCCACAAGTCTTCCGAAAGAAGTCGATCCTCCCACCTAGCGAGGCAGCTCCCGCACACCTTACTCCAAGTGATGATAACATGTTCATCCAATATTCTCTCAAGTTGCCTACGTCGGGCTCTCCGGGCTGACGGTGCTCTCATGGGGGGAGGGGTGGGTGCTCTCTCAAGGGAGGAAGGGGGGTTGATATCCTCACTATGGAAGGTCTTGTGATGATAACTTGGCAATGTTCAATTTTTAAGGTGGTTCGATCTCAAGCTCGAGATCTACGTCCACCCCTTACTCAACTGAGTAAGGATTTCGCTGCCAAAAAGCTTGAACATTGCTGATCCACAGCTTTGGGGATAGACTCCCTACAACCGCAGATCCACAGCTTTGGGGAACACGTCCCTGACCGCTGAGCCTCACAGCTTGCTAATCGAGGATCACACCTCACCACTGAGCACCACATCTTGCTATCCAAGGATCACACCTCATCGCTAACTCAAAGCTTGGACTGCTGATACATAGCTTACAAACTGTTTCAAAAGTAAAGAGAAAAGATTCAAACAAATAATGATGACAGAAAAACAATGTAGCTCGCTATGGAGCAATTTGACTCTGGATCTGATCCATGTATCAAGACAGCAACACTACCTCTCAATCTCACTTTTCACTCAGACAACTTCACAGACTTATGGCACTCTACTTTTCTTCTCACTCTTAGCAGCAGGCTCTTTCTCTCTCGATCACCTCTCTGGCTTTTCTCTCTTGAACTCTAACTCTTCCAGCTCTTTTATGCTCTTCCTTTACTTTTCTCTGGTTCTTCATATCTCTGAATTTGAGTGCTCGATCCCTATTTATACAAGAGAGTGTGATTCTATGGTCCCACGAGCTTTTGGTTTTGGGCGCGTGGAGAGCACGTTCCTGCCCAATGATTTTATCCAAAAAGCGTACTTCAAAGGCCCACGTGTCAGGAGTTGATGATGAGTTGATCCACATGTTTGATGTAAGAAGTAATCTACACCACGTGGCAGAATGTTCAGTTCAGCCTCTTGCCTTGGATCACGTGCCCTTAATCCTTTTAACTTTAAAGTCCACGTGAGAGTAATGCATTCTGCCTTTCTGAAACCCAGGTGTTCGATCATGGATCTAGGTTGTTTCTGGTTATCTGTCAAAATAAAAATAAAAGATTTATGAGATTCATGAAGCATGTAATAATGATTAGTGAATATAGTTTCAGATGCTTCATGTGGTCAGGCAATTTATATAAGTGTATGCACATAAAATCTTCAAGAGCATCGATGCATAAAAGAGATGCATCAGCCTGTATAGCTAACACATGCAGCAGATCAGAATAAAAGCATCGACCTTAGTATTATACATGTAGACCTTTATTGTCAGATACACTGACTCTGAAATGAAAATGCATCGACCTATATTTATAGTGAATGCACAAGGTGCATCGACCTTGAGAGTGATGACTTACAAGCATCGACCCAACTCTAACATGCATTGACCTATGCTGCAGTAGCTAGCTCACTAGCATCGACCTTACTCAGACATGCATTAGCCTATGCAGCAGTCGCTAGCTCACTAGCATCGACCTTACTAAGTCATGCATTGACCAATGCAACAGTCGCTAGCTCACTAGCATCGACCTTACTCAGACATGCATTAACCTATGCAACAGTCGCTAGCTCACTAGCATCGACCTTAGTAAGTCATGCATTGACCTATGCAACAAACCTTCTTTATATGCACCAACCTTCTAGTGCAAGACATTCACATGTGCACCGACCTTCTAGTGCAAGGTTTCTACATGTGCACTGACCTTCTAAACTAGACTTAATGTATGCACTGACCTGACAGACAATAATGTAGATGTGCACCGACCTTCTAGTCTAGGACTTCTACATGTACATCGACCTTATGAACTAAAATCCATATATGCACCGACCTTCATATGCAATCAGCATGAGCATGCATCAACCTTGAAATGCAAAAGTATGAGCATGCATCGACCTTTAGAATAGAATTGGATATATGCACCGACCTTATAGACTTATATGCAAATATGATCGACCTTTCAATGCAGCAATATGAATGTGCATCGACCTTTGTTTGAATAAGAATTAATTCTGACTAAGGTTAAGACCCTTAAAATAACAATGTTGCCAAAGTCAAAATAAGGTCAACCACACTGTTGTCAGCATCAAAACAAAACATCAAATCTAGAGGAGACACAACATTCTCCCCCTTTTTGATGATGGCAACATGACTATATTTTGATGATAACACATGTTTCAATATGAGTCAAAATATTCAAAGATCACAGTCAAGTGCAATAGTGCAGTGGAAAACAGACATGGATAGACATAGACACAGATATGCAAATCTGGCAATCTCAAACTCTCCCCCTTTTTTAGCTACCCTCTAGCATCTTAAACTCTCCCCCTTTTTTAGCTATCCTCCGGCTACACTTTTTCCAGCTAGCCATCAAACCATCAAAATCTCTCTCCCCCTTTGCCATCAGCAAACAAGGAATTGATAGAGACAAAAAGGAAATGATAGTATCAAAGTTATGAAAGTGCAGGAGAGATTTGATTGACAAACTGATGGATGTTTCATTAAACTGAGCATACATAGCTCAAATTCTTCAGGTATAAGATTCTAGATACAACATTCTTGATAGAAATTCTGGTTTAAGAATAATAAAGGTTAGAGTTTATCCCCTGTACTCTCTGAATAAGCTTACATTAACCCTTAATAGCAATAAACCAGAGCCATATGAAACATGAAGGATTTAGTCTTACTTTATCCTACTCACTCAAAAATCAGTGAATTTCTTTAGGAGTGATTAGGATATGTATTGATGTTAAGCAATTTGACATTTCTAATTTGTCACTTTAGGGTTACAACAAAAATACGTGAATTTTATATTTTTTCTACAGAATTTAGAACAGTTAGGTATCATCCATGCCTTTTGACATAAGGGTACACGTTGATTAGACGCCAGTACCCATAGTTACTTAGTAGAATTTACCATTCTGTTTCATGTATCAAAACAACAGAAGTAGTTTACACCTTTTTACGTAAGGGTACACGTTGATTAGACGTCAGTACCCCTAGTTACTTAGTGAAGCTAACCATACTGTTTTGACTTTTCAACAGAGATAACTTAAAGCACTTCATGACATGAGTTTTTCTCTATTTCTTTGATGAAGTACCTAGTTTCTCGGTGCATTCAATCATTGCTCTGCCTACAATTATTTGGACTCATTCTTTTAACATTGCTGCCCTTTGTTTTTATAGAAAGACTTGTTTTAAAATAATACACACTCCAAGTTTCTCAACCAAGAAGACATTAATTCAAGAACTTTCAGATTCTAGAAGACTTTACCAGACATGTCATGAGAGAAATGGTTGAGAGCTATTAATTTGTGCTCAACATTCTAGTTCATCGAGTTCAGCCTTTAGACTCTAAAATTTTATCAAGTTTAAACCATCAGTTCATTCATGAAGTCTAACAGATTCTTATAAAAGAAGATTTCTGATTTTAGTAGCTTAGAGTAATGAACAGATTATCAGATTGTCATTATTTCAGAGGCAAAAGAAGTACAAGGACTCTTGTAAGAGATTGATATCAAGGGATGGATATAAAAGAGTGTTCCAGGAAAACCAGATACCAAGCAAGGAGCTACAGAGATTTCATAAGTAATGTGAACATCTGAGATTTCAAAGTCAGGGTTGCAAAAAGGTGTACAAAAACACTTACTGATGCAAAGATGCAATAACCTGGACCTTAAATGACTCAATTTCATTCTGAACTCCCCCTATCAACATGCACTAAAAAATAGACTAAAACCATTTTTTTTAACACTTACTCCCCCTGACTATGTGCGTTATTATTGGACTATGAAATGCAAGACTCAGACAAAATCTTGACTCAGGGTACTTGGCGGAGGACAAGCCTCTACACATAGTGTGGGTTTCCAGACATAAGATATCTACCCTTCTCCCAACAAACCATTTGATATACCCTTAATATCAAGATAGACATAGTGCAAGACATTTTCTGCAATGACAACTATTGAAATCATGTGATTGAATGATTCATAGACATACAAAACATCATAGAGAAAGCATTTATCCCTGACAAGAATGAAATTAAGTAATCAATCATCATGCTGAAATTTACATAAACCTAATTCTCTTCTTAAGAATTTAAACCTTTCATTCCCAAGAGGTTTAGCAAATATATCAGCAATTTATTTTTCTGATTCTTATAAAATGCAGTTCAATTTCATTCTTACTTCATCTCTCAAGAAGTGGTATTTTATGTCAATGTGCTTAGTCCTAGAGTGATGAACATGTTTTTTAGTCAAAGAAATAACACTGGTATTATCACATAGAATAGGAATGCATCCTAATTTCATATGATAGTCCATGAACTGATGTTTTATCTAGAGTACTTGGGCAGCACAATTCCCTGCTGCAACATACTCAGCCTCAGCAGTGGAGAGAGCAACAGTGTGTTGCTTCTTAGATGCCCAAGACACTAGACAACCACCTAAGTATTGACAATACCCACTAGTGCTCTTTCTATCTATCCTACACCCATCAAAGTCTGCATCAGTGTAAGATACAAGTTCAAGCTCACACCTAGCAGGATACCACAGTCCTAAATCAAGGGTGCCTGATAGATACCTAAAAATCCTTTTCACTGCACTCATGTGAGACTCCTTAGGACTAGCCTAAAATCTAGCACATAAACACACTGAAAACTGTATATCTAGGCGAGATGTAGTAAGATACAAAAGGGATCTGATCATACCTCTGTATAGTTTGATATCAACCAATTTACCTTTTGGGTCAGCATCAAGACTAGTTGGTGTGCCCATAGGTGCCGTAATTGATAGACGAGAAGACAGATATAGAAGGGGGGGATGAATATGTCTATCTAAAAATTTTACCAAATAATTTACGAGAGCTAATTAATGAACAGACATCAACAGTAAACTATGATGGTTCTCACACACTTGACGGAACACAGCTCAAATAAATGAAATGCACTCGAAGATCAACAATCAATTCATGATGACCGATGCTAACGCAGGAGTAAGCTGTTAAGAGCACCTGAATGTGCTAGCAATCACAGACACTGGTACTTGGCGGAGGTTTGATCAGAGATCCCCTCACGCAAGAGGCAGCCTTCCAGATAGGCTTGACCTACCCTTCCAACTACACCTTTTGATATATTAGTGGGGTGTTGTAGCACATTCTAAGTACCAAACAAATTAACCAGCGGAATGACTCAAACAGCTTCAGAAAGAAAATCAAATGAGTAAACAATCAAGCAGCGCACAAGCAATTTTATAGTGGTTCGACCAAATTCATGATCTGCCTACGTCCACTCCTTCACTCTAACTGAGTGAGGTACCCTTGCTTATCCATGCAACATTCACAGCAGACTCAGTTTGCAACAAACGCTGTCACACAGCTTCCCCAAGGAACAACTCCTTGCTTCTCCTGCAACCCAAGAGGAAAAACCCGGAGGATCAACCTCCCTTCCTCTTTACCAATAGGGAACCCAGTGAGTTGCTCCCAACAATTCACCAAACCAGAGGTTTCGGACCTCTCTTCCTCTGATTCCAAAAAGGGAACAACCTGGAGAATGCTTTCCCTTCCTCTAAGAGATTTCAGAGAGAATAAGGAACAAATTCAAAACAAGGAACAAAATGAAATAGAAAAGTTTCGAACGGAAAAATGGCAAAGCAATGTAGCTTCAATTTGAAGCGATTGCCTATAAACTTGGGCTGGCTGCACTCAAATCTTTCTTCCTCTCAAGATAATACTATCTTACTTTTTCTTCTACAGTGGCTCTCTCTCTGAGTATGCAACGGCAGCTTCAGCCCCTTTCTTCGAGGGAGGGGACCTCTTTAAATAGACCAGGGTCTCCGTTGATTTGGATGAGGCAGAAAACCTCGTGAAATCCCATCGATCCACCTAGCATTAGAATATTCTTCCTCTGGAAATCTCTAAAAAAGCATCCCATCTTTTCTGGATCACGTGCCATTCTATCGTTGGAGATGATTTTCCAATCAGGTCTGATTTTAAGTTGCAGAACTGGGATTCAGATCTTCAGACCTGTTAGCGCCCGAATGACTGCATCAACCTTATTAGTGGGCTTGTACTATGGCATCGACCTTTCTTCTTGGTTTGCTTAAGGTGCACCAACCTTGTTCGCATAAGTTGTTCAGCTGCATCGACCTGTCTCCTGAACTGACTGAGGTGCATCGAGCTTAAGTTGCAATTCTGATTTACAAGCATCAACCACTTATGATATGCACAGACCTTAACATATGTAGTGAACAAGATGCACTGACCTTATAGCACATACCATGCAAATGTGCATCGAGCTACAAATATGTGCATCGACCTTTTAATGCAAAAAGCATATGTGCATTGACCTACATTAAAATGTGCATCAACCTTCTAATGCAAAGAGCATATGTGCATCGACCTACATTCAAATGTGCATTGACCTTCTAATGCAACAAGCATATGTGCATCGACTTTCTAATGCAAAGAGCATATGTGCATCGACCTACATTCAAATGTTCATCGACCTTAGGTGCATAACAATGTCATGTGCATCGACCTACATGCAAATGTGCATTGACCTTAGGCACTTTGATTGTTCACGAGCATCGACCTTTCTTGGCACAACATTTATCTGCCTCGACCTGAATCTTTAAATCGTAGCCTATGCATCGACCTTTCATTTTCTTCAATGACTTTACCGCTTCTTGGATTGAGCAAGTGTTGACTTTTCTGCTTGAGATCATTGTTGCTTTTTGACTCAAATCTGAGTGCGTTGATGCACTTCTTTATCAAACCTGCAATTTGATTAGACAGTCTTTTGGTCAATTTGAACCACACCACTTTGACACATATAATTAGAGTTTATTGATTTAACGAAATAACCATATTATTCTGACATCATCAAAACACAGAATACAACAGTAATCTCTTTGAGGTTTTCTAGCTTGTATTTCTTTAGCAAATCTTTGATGTATTTGGATTGTGTGATGAAGCTTCCTTCTGAAGTTTGATTAACCTGCAATCCAAAGAAAAAATTTAGTTCTCCCATTAAGCTCATTTCAAATTCATCAGTCATTAACTTAGAAAATTCTTCACACATAGAAGGTTTAATTGACCCAAACACTATATCATCTACATAGATTTGAACAACAAGGATATCTTTGTTGTTTACCTTAGTAAATATAGTTTTGTCAACCTCACCTCTTGAATATCCTTTACCTGTGAGGAAGGAGCTCAGCCTGTCATACCAGGCCTTGGGAGCTTGTTTCAGTCCATAGAGTGCCTTATCTAATTTATACACATGATCAGGAAAGTCCTTGCATTCAAATCCAGGAGGTTGTTTAATAAAAATATCCTCTTTTATTAACCCATTTAAGAAAGCAGATTGCACATCCATCTGCTGAAGTTTTATTCCTAGACTGCAAGCAAAAGCTAGAAGAATCCTAATGGCTTCTAGTCTAGCTACAGGGGCAAAAGATTCTTCAAAGTCTATCCCAAATTCCTGATTATTCCCCTGAGCTACAAGCCTAGCTTTATTTCTGACTACCGTTCCCTGCTCATCAGTTTTATTTCTAAAAACCCATTTAGTGCCTATAATAGTGTCATGTGAAGGTTTAGGAACTAGGTGCCATACCTTGTTCCTTTCAAATTGATTCAATTCATCATGCATGGCATCTATCCAATGCTCATCCTTTAAGGCACAGTTAATGTTTTTGGGTTCTACTTTGAGACTAAAGCAAAACAATTCAGTTCATTTTCTATCCTGAAATGTGATCTAGTCCTAGGGGGTTCATTCAGATTACTAATTACATTTTCTACAGGATGATTTCTAAGAACTCTAATGTTGGTAATCTGATTACCTGAATTTTTAATTACCTCCCCCTGAACTTCAGATTCTTCAGTCTCACCTTCTTCAACTGGTTCTGCATCCTGCTCTTCTTCATTCTCAAGGATTTCTCCATCAGTTTTGTCCCTGTAGAAACCAGTTTCAATTTTATTAGAGAATTCATCAAAGACAATGTGTGGTGATTCCTCAATAGTTTGAGAATTGATGTTATAGATCCTATAGGCTCTAGATTTTTCAGAATAACCTATAAAAATTCCAGGTTCACTTTTAGGTTCAAATTTATCAAGGTCTCTTTTAGAGTTAACATGGATAAAGCATTTACAACCAAAAACCTTGAAATATGCAAGTGAAGGTTTCTTACCTTTAAGTATCTCATAGGGAGTCTTTTGAGTAAAAGATCTTACCAGGGCTCTGTTGATAATGTAACATGAGGTATTCACTGCTTCAGCCCAAAACCTTCTAGGCAAATTGCTTTCAACTAGCATAGTTTGAGCCATCTCCACCAAGATTCTGTTTCTCCTTTGAACCACTCCATTCTGCTCTAGAGTCCTTGGTGAAGAGAATCTATGGTTGATCCCATTTTCCCTGCAAAATTCATCAAACTATGAGTTTTCAAACTCACCACCATGGTCAGACAGAATAGTAGAAATAGACTGCTCACCAGTCTATTTTATTCTATGGTAAAATTCCTGAAATTCTTCAAAGGCATTATTTTTGTGAGTTAAAAAGAATACCCAAGCAAATCTAGAAAAGTCATCTACTACAACATATACATATCTTCTACTAGATAAGCTAGCTGATCTAGTAGGTCCAAATAGGTCCATATGAATCAGCTCAAAAGGTTTGGAAGACATGTTTTTAGTTCTGGATTTAAATGACTTTCTAGTCTGCTTGCACTGGGTACAAGACCCACAAATTTTATTATGTTTCTTAAAAGACATTTTAGGAAGACCTTTTATTGTGCTATATTTATTTAATTTATGCAACACATTATAGCTAGCATGACCTAACCTACGATGCCAAAGGCAAGCTAAGTAAACTTTATTAACAGTGAGACACAAGTTAGTGTGCGATGCATCATCTAAATCCACCATATAGATGTTATTGAATCTTCTACCAGTGAATTTCACATTTTTAGAATTGGGTTCAAAAATTTTATAACCAAGTGAGTCAAAAACAACCTTATGACCTTTATCACATAGCTGACCAATACTAAGCAGATTGTAGGCAACACCTTCAACTAATAAAACTTCATCAATACAGCATGAAGAGCACTTACCAACTTTACCTGATCAAATTATTTTTCCTGTGGTATTACCTCCGAAGGTAACATGACCAACATCCTTCTCTATTAGCATGTAAAACTTTCCTTTGTCCCTGGTCATGTGCCTGGAACAACCACTGTCACGATACCACCTGTTGTGGTTGGCTATCAGGCATACCTACATACAGAATCAAGTAGAAAATTTTGAAACCCAAGACTGTTTGGGCCCCATAACAGTAGTTAAATCATTCAGACAAGACAACAAATGTTTTGGTACCCACATTTGTTTGACTTGAATTGTGGATTTATTAGCTTTCAGATCTTCCTGTCTTTTCTTGCCACTTTTAGTTTTTACTTTCATTTTCTTTAGTGTGGCATTCTTGTTCTTAACGTTGTGAGAATTCTTGTGCCAGTTATTGGTCCATTTGGCATTGGAAGAAGTGTGTGCACTGTAGACCCTAGGCTGACTAGACATAGGATGGACAAAGCCATATGAGTTCTGGTTCATGAAGGTTCTGAACCTAGGTTGCATAGATGCAGTCTAGTGGTAAAGTCGATGCACCTGACTAGTATATGAATTATGAACATTCTGCTGCATCGACCTCATATAGAGACTGCCTCGACCTTTCCTGCCAGAAGTGTAACGATAGGAGTTATGGAATGATGGATAGGTGGGTGCACTATAGTAGTAGCATCGATCTGAGGTGTCCTTGCTCTGACTTTGATTTCTAAAGGACCTGAACCCAGAAGAGATATGCGTCGGTGCAGGTTGGTTGTTGCATCGACCTTTCTGTTGAGGCAGGGTTACCTTGGTTTTGGGTGTTCCTTGGACTTTGGATTTAGCTGGCTGACCCCTAACCTCTCCCTTATCCTGAGGAGCAGTGGTGTGTGTATTGAATCCACAAGACACCTCTACCTTCTCTTTGCCCTTATCCTTGGCACTCAGCTTGTTATGACCATTATTTTTAACAGATTCTTTGATTATATTTTCTTCAGAGTTCATTTTTATTAAAGGTTTGTATTTGGATGTTCCTTTTTCAACAACAAAGGAAATGGTCTTCACATCAAACCTTTTCTTATTTGTTTGGTTAAAGCCCAATCCTTCCCTTCTGAAGTTCACCTTTGTTCCCAAAATGGCATTTAGATTTTCAGTTCCCTGTGTCATGCCTTCAAGGGAATGTTGTTTATCCTCATTTTCTTTTTCTAAGTTCTCAATTGTCTTTTTCAATTCTTTATTCACACCATTAATGGTATCATATTTTTCATTTGCAAGTTTGGTTTCTTCCTCAAATTTTTTCATTGTGATTTTTAATTCATCAATGGTGTTTTTCAAGTGATCATTTTCATATTTTAGTTCTTTCAACACAGTCTTATATTCATCTATTTCAGCAAGAGAAATTTTTAAATCAAAAATTTCTTTATCTAAACATGCAATCCTGTCATTTAACGAAGTATCATGAACAAGAGAGTTAATTTTCTTTTTGAGATGTTTGTTCTCCTTACGTACATCATCATATTTATCTAAGATTTCAACATATGTATCTTTCCAATCACTATGAGTGTAATTTTCAAAAGGAGAACTTACATCGTCATCTGTTTTCTCTTCCTCCTCTCTTCTGGCCATCAGACAGAGCTTGTCTTCTTCCTCGCTATCAGATGTGCTGCTCTGACTGCCTTCATCTTCATCACTCCAGGTGCTCACCATAGCTTTTCCTTTCTTTTTCTTCCACCTGGGTTGTTTCTCCTTCTACAGCTCAAGACAGTCAGCCTTTTGATGTCCTACTTTCCTACAATTATAGCAAACAATACCATCAGATTTCGTGGCAGTATCAGACTTGTATTTTGACTGCTTCTTACCTGGGAAACACTTTCTTCTGAACCCCTTTCCTTCCTTTCTCAAGAACTTCTTAAATTTTCTAGTAAACATTGCAAATTCATTTGGGTCTTCGTCTGGACTAGAGGAACTATGCTAACTTGATGGCCCTTTGCTACTACGAGTTACTTTAAGTGCTAGGGTTTTTCTTCTTATCAGACTCATCGATCCTCTTGAGATTCAACTCATATGTCATGAGAGAACCGATAAGTTCATCTATAATGGTAGTGGCTAGATTCTTAGACTCTTCCATAATCGTGACCTTGGTGTGCCAAATAGGTGTCAGAGACCTGAGAATTTTTCTAACAATTTCATACTCACTGTAAACCTTGCCTAGACTTCTCAAGCCATTAGTGAGAACCATTAGTCTGGCATACATCTCAGATATAGACTCGTTCGGTTTCATCTTAAAAGCTTCATATTCTGAGACTAACATATTAGCCTTGGTCTCTCTAACATGAGATGTTCCCTCATAGATTACCTCCAGCTTGTCCCACATTTCCTTGGCTGTGGAACAGGAGGAGACTCTCAAAAATTCAGTAGGGTGAATAGCACACTGTATAGCATTTACAGTGCTCCAGTTCAATGTAGACCCACGGATCAGCTTCCTGGTCTAGACTTCCTCATCCTCAGGAAGCTCAAACGGGCCTTTACTAACAACCTTCCAAATCTCACAATCCTTCACTCGAAGGAAGACTTGCATACGATTCTTCTAGTAAGCATAGTTGTTACCGTCAAAGAATGGCGGCTTACTGGTCGAATGACCCTCAGCAGTTAGACCTCTAGCATCCATTTCAACTAATCTCTCCTGGATGTTAAGCCCTTAGGGAGAGTTAGGCTCTGATACCACGTGATGTGTGAAAGGATGAACAAGTGATCTAGAGCGGGGGTGAATAGATCTACCCTAATTTAAGGATTCTACAATAGTTAAAAAATAGTGTGGAATTAAAATGTACTAATGTGAATAAAAACACCAAAAGCAATCAGGATTATCAATAGAAGAATCTGATATGAAATAGCTGTTAATCATTATGAAAATTAAAGAAAATCAATTAACTCTGTATGGTACTAGGCGGAGGGTTGATTAGAAAATCTCCTCATGCAAAGGTCAGTTTTCCAGATAGAAGTAATCTATCCTTCTGACTGAGGCAATTTTATATACCACTGAGTGATTGTTCGCGATACAGATATGAAATGAAGAGATAGCAAATAAATCAGATGCCAATCAAATTAAGCAGATGCAAAGATGAATTAGTGAAGACAATTTGATTGAAAATTCAAGCAATAATTGATTATCTCAGAGAAATCAAAGGCTCGCAGTAGATGATCCTAAACATTCATCTAATCGTAGTAAAGATAATCAATCATACAGAGGACAGATCAATTTTTAAGGTGGTTCGATCTCGAGCTCTAGATCTACGTCTACCCCTTACTCAACTGAGTAAGGATTCCACTCCCAAATAGCTTAAACATTGCTGATCCACAACATCGAGGATAGAATCCCTACAACTGCTGATCCACAGCTTTGGGGAACACGTCCCAGACCGCTGAGCCTCAGAGCTTGCTAATCAAGGATCGCACCTCACCGCTGAGCACAACATCTTGCTGTCTGAGGATCACACCTCGCCGCTAACTCACAGCTTGGACTGCTGATACACAACTTACAAATAGTTTCAAAAGTAAAGAGAAAAGATTCAAAGAAATAATGATGACGGAAAAATAATGTAGCTCGCTATGGAGCAATTTGACTCTAGATTTGATCCAGGAATAAAGACAGCAACACTACCTCTCAATCTCACTTTTCACTCAGACAAAACTTCTAAGACTTACGGCACTCTATTTTTCTTCTCACTCTTAGCAGCAGTCTCTTTCTCTCTCGATCACGTCTCTGACTTTTCTCCCTTGAACTCTAACTCTTATAGCTCTCTTCTACACTTCCTCTACTTTTCTCTGGTTCTTCATATATATGAATTTGAGTGCTCGATCCCTATTTATACAGGAGAGTGCGATTCTGTGGTCCCACGAGCTTTTGGTTTTGGGCGCATGGAGAGCACGTTCCCGCCCAATGATTTTATCTAAAAAGCATACTTCGAAGGCCCACGTGTCAGGAGCTGATGACGAGTTGATCCACGTGTCTGATGTAGAAAGTAATCTGCTCCACATGGTAGAGTGTTCAGTTCAGCCTCTCACCTTGGATCACGTGCCCTTAATCCTTTTAACTTTAAAGTCCACGTGAGAGTAATGCATTCTATCTTTTTACAACCCAGGTGTTCGATCATGGATCTGGGTTGTTTCTAGTTATCTGTCAAAACAAAAATAAAAGATTTATGAGATTCATGAACCATGTAATAATGATTAGTGAATACAATTTCAGATGCGTCATGAGGTCAGGCAATTTATATAAGTGTATGCACAGAAAATCTTCAAGAGCATCGATGCAGAAAAGATATGCATCAACCTGTATAGCTAACACATGCAGTAGATCAAAATAAAAGCGTTGACCTTAGTATTATACATGTAGACCTTTATTGTCAGATACACTGACTCTGAAATGAAAATACATCGACCTGTCTTTATAGTGAATGCACAAGGTGCATCGACCTTGAGAGTGATGATTTACAAGCATCGACCCAACTCTAACATGCATTGACCTATGCTGCAGTAGCTAGCTCACTAGCATCGACCTTACTCGGACATACATTAGCCTATGCAGCAATCGCTTGCTCACTAGCATCGACCTTACTAAGTCATGCATTGACCTATGCAGTAGTCGTTAGCTTACTAGCATCGACCTTACTCAGACATGCATTAACCTATGCAACAGTCGCTAGCTCACTAGCATCGACCTTACTAAGTCATGCATTGACCTATGCAACAAACCTTCTTTATATTCATCAACCTTCTAGTGCAAGACATTCACAAGTGCACCGACCTTCTAAACTAGACTTAATGTATGCACCGACCTGATATACAATAATGTAGATGTGCACCAACCTTCTGGTCTAGGACTTCTACATGCACATCTACCTTCTGAACTAAAATCCATATATGCACCGACCTTCATATGCAATCAGCATGAACATGCATCAACCTTGAAATGCAATAGTATGAGCATGCATCGACCTTCAGAGTAGAATTGGATATATGCCCCGACCTTATAGACTTATATGCAAATATGCATCAACCTTTCAATGCAGCAATATGAATGCACATCGACCTTTGTTTGAATAAAAATTAATTCTGACTAAGGTTAAGACTCTTAAAATAACAGTGTTGCCAAAGTCAAAATAAGGTCAACCACACTGTTGCCAGCATCAAAACAAAACATAAAATCTAGAGAAGGCACAACATTTTCTTCTCTCTGGTTCCCACGTCTGAAGCTCTTCCAGGCTTATCATTTGGCAAAGGCAGTAGCTCAATATGTGAAGAGGGGCGTCTTATTTTATAGGCTTCAAGAGGCAGAACACTTTCCCTCCATTTCTTGAGTGATTTTGAATAGCTGGAATAGACAAAAGAGTGTTTGACCAGTGAAGCCTATAGAACTTTATTTTCTGTTAGCAGGAAGGACATCCTTTTAGATAGAATCCTTGCTGGCTGACACAGGTGACAGAGTTGGCAGTGAGAGACCCTTTTGCAAGGTTTGGTACTGCCAGATGTTTGGAGTAAGATGTTGCCATGGACACTAATGAGGACAAGGATGTTTTGAGTGTCCTAGGAATCTTCTCCATACCTTAAAATCTTTGTTTTTAGAGGTTTATGTCGGACAACTTTGCCCTCTGTATGGTTTTCTAAAAGACAGATCTGTCAGAAGACTTTAGAGTTTATCCTTTAATGAGGTCGACCTGTTGAGAGACTGTGTCGACACTGCTTTGAAAAAGTCCATTTCAAACAGCTTCTGGAAGGAGCGTGAGGTTGATCTCCTGTAGAGGTGAGGTCGACACTTCTTTGAAAATGGGTGATTACAACGGTTTCTGGAAGAGCCTGAGGTCGACCTCCTATAATAGTGAGGTCGACACTGCTTGCGCTGGCCGCTTCCCAGAGAGCTGGTCGCGATCGTGAGATCGACACTCCTTGAAGGCGAGGTCGACACTGTGTGGCACAGCAGAGCATTCGTGAAAAGGAGTCGACACTCGGAGTCGACTCTTTTGGCTTGGAAGCTTGAAGGTGTCGACACGCCTGATCACAAGGTCGAGGCAGCCATGAAGATCAGCAGGTGAACTGTTTGCTGTGAGGAACTGAGGTCGACACTACCCTTGTGACTCTAAGAGATGGAGGTCGACACTACCCTTGCGATGGTCTTCTACAACGGCTTCTGTGTGGACTTGAGGTAGACCTCCTGAGGATTTGAGGTCGACACTTCTTTAATGATTTCAACACACAGGTCGCTTGGTGAAGCAGTGAGGTCGACCTTCTTTATACACTTGATACCTAGTCATGAAAAAGATGTTTCATGAGTTCCAAAATTAATTGACCAATGACATATAGTGAGACATCATCAAAACAACATTTATTCAACAAAGGAGTCTTGAAAGAACCCGAACTCGTAACGTGCTCCTTCTTGTTGCGTCCACGAATCCAGTCAGATAGCTCGGTGGCATCTTCTAATAACTACACTCATCTAACCATCTCAGGATAAGTCTGCACGTCCATGGGCATTGGTTGAGTAATATACTGGGGCTTGAGCCCATTAAGGAATCTCCGGGCCTTCATCTTTTTCGTGCCCACCAAGTGTGGCGCATACCGAGATAACCTTGAGAACCGAGCTTCGTACTCGACGACCGACATGCCTCGCTGATTCAGCACGACAAACTCCGTAGCCTTCTTCTCTTGCACCCAATTGGAGAAATACTTGCTATTAAAATATTCCATGAACTCTCCCCATGTCACATGGTCATGTGGCAGAGTAGCCTCCACCAACTCCCACCACGATCTAGCATCTCGTTCTAGCTGAAAGGTGGCCAAAAGAACCTTCTCCTCATCCGCACATTACATTATGCGAAATATCCGCTCAATCTCTTTAATGCAATTCTTGGCATCATCGGGGTCAGTAGATCCGATAAACTTTGGAGGGTTCATATTTTGAAAACTCTGGTGGAGATCTCTGGCTGCACGATTCGCCCGTCCTTGGGCCACTTGTTGTAGAGCTTGTGTAAGACCTTGCACTGTCCTCTGCATCTCCCTCCACTGAACTCGTTCCGCGGCCATGATCCGGCAAGAAAAAAAAATAATTAACATGCATGACTAAAACTATAGGGTTCACCGTCCTATATCGACTTAACTCACGCCACTACTCAATCTCACTGGGTAAAAGGTATGGGACCAAAACATCCTAACCTTTAAACCTAAAAAACCTAGGCACTGATACCATAAAACTGTCACGCCCCGAGCGCGGAAGGAACCCGGAACACGACGGTTACATCGATCATGTCAATCAGATCTCAAGGCATTCACACACAACAACAAGCACGAAGTATGCTAAAGAGGGCATAACCATAATTACTTTTATTTTACCAAACTTCAAGTTTACAAGGATAGACTCAATAAAAGAAAATTACAAGACTGATTATGACAAGACATGATTCTATGGTTGCATAAGACTTCGGGTTTGGCTCTACGCTCTTCACTCTTGGCCATCCGCATCAGATTGGATATCCTCATCTGAATTACCTGAAAAATAGGATAAAAGCACTGGATGAGCGAAAGTCCAGTAGGAATTACATCTCTATAAATCAGGCTTGTGTAAAGTAATAACATGTTACATGAATGCAACTATAACCATGCATGAATGAGCTCAAGATAGAATATGAATAAATGCGAGCCATGAAATAGATAGCAGGAACTAGCAAGTTCATAAGTAGTATCACATGATTTTTGGCTATTCCAGTTCAAGCAATTACCCTTTCAGGCCAAGCACATCAAGTCATTAAATAATATCCAGATGAGAGTGGAATGTCTTAGATCAATCTAGCAAGTCAAGCACTTCGGTGCAATGTCACACCATAGTCAATAATAGCTCCCATGGGCACAAGTACTTTCGGGTGCTCCTCCTAGGACCAGATCAGGGCCCATTAATGCCAGGCATTGAGGTCATGGATCAAAGATCCCATGTAAATATCTAGAAAACCACTTAATTTAATAGCCAGTAGAATTCCAAGGATTAAGCACTTGTACAAATAGTCGGGAAGATCCAATAAGACATTAGAGTTCAAGGATAGAGCCATGTATAGGGACAAATACTGAGAAATCTACCATTTAAGACCGTGAGAGATGAGAATCTAGGAAGAATTGGCGTCCACTAAGGCCACCATGAATTCAAGAATTCGTGACTTCTGCACTAGTCGCCAATTCCTATGAACAGTATGGTTTAATTTTGAATTCACACTGTTAATTTTTTTTCACTATTAGTTTGTGAATTAACAAATGGTCCAACATTGTTCTGACAAGGGTAAAATGGATGGCTTAGATAGTGTAAATTATGATATCATGTAATATATGAGTTGTTGACATTACATTTAAATATATTTTTATTCTTAGTTAAATTTATGATATTGAAGAAGATTTTATGATGCGGATTGACAATCGGATATTGAATCATGTAACTTTGAAGTAGGTGACATTATTTATATTTTGTGGTCGATGGCAATGAAATCCTATCTCCCGCTCGCTCGCTCGCTCGCTCGCTCGCCCAATTGTTTTGTATGTATCGATAACATAATATACAATTAATTATATTTTTTTGGTCCTATAGTCATCTGGTCCCACCAATTTGTGTATTTTGCAAGTAATGCTGCCTCCACGGGCTATAGTTTACACCCTCTAAATATCTGGATTTGCAGTTCTTATTGTTAAATATACCCCCTTCTCAACTTAAAATATATGTGCTTAAATTCAGGACTAATAAACACATTGCAACCAATTTTATTTTTTAACATATACTTTTATATGTATTCAATTTTTGTGTACAATTATTGTAAATAACTTTAGTATGGATAAAATAGCATGCTCATCATCAAAGGAAGTACACTTTTACTGCCCGTATTCATGTATTATATATATAATTAAAGTAAAATAATATTTTTTATTTGCACACTGATCTTTTTATTAAATTTTTTTACAGTTTTTACATGAGAGACATACTTATCCTTAAGAAACATGTTACTTATGTTGAATTAAATACAAGGCAATTTAAGGCCATTCATGTTTATCTTTTCTCTTTGAGGTCAAAAATTCTATTTTATTTTTGGAAAAATTGGTTAGACAATTTTATGTTGATCACCTTTTTAGGGTCTGCAATTGTGCCTCAACCAACAGGTGAGGATTATTCTCCCGCCCCTTCCTCCGCATTTCACACTCTATTTTTCTTCTTCTTTTGATTTGTTTGTTTGGCTTAATGTCTCTCAAAGTGGGGTTGTTCTTATTTTCTGCTAAAATTCAACCTAGGGTTGGTTCTAACTTTGTATGATTCCTAAACACAAATGATTCCGGCTTGGTTCAGTCAGGTTAGATTCTATACCATCTACCTACACTTGCTGCACCCTCGGGCCACCTTGGGCTACACGATGCTGCCCACGGAACAAACAACCCAAGTAGTGATGGAAGCCACTTGCTGACGGCCTTCATTTTTCCTACATGCAGATTCACCATGTAATGCTTTCATGATATGCACATAATTTGAGAGCAAAGAACAAGTATTGTGTAACACTTAGTATTTATTGTTGGGACCGAATAAGAGAGCTTGAGTGGTGGCAAACTGAGCGCAGAGCGGAGCATTGGATGCCAGCCCTTCGTCTGGTGCAGGGAAAATGCGAGAGGAAGCATTGGGAGGCAATTAGTGTCGTCTGGCGGTGAGATCGCTGATCCTCCTGCAAAAACGTTCAGCCCGGGGTAGGGTGTCACTCCCCGAGCACGGAAGGAACCTGGAATGTGACGGTTGCATGGATCATGTCAATCAGAACTCAAGGCATTCACACACAACAACAAGAACAGAGTACGCTAAAGAGGGCATAACCATAATTACTTTTATTCCACCAAACTTCAGGTTTACAAGGATAGATTCAATAAAAGAAAATTACAAGACTGATTATGACAAGACACGATTCTATGGTAGCACAAGACTTCGGGCTTGGCTCTACGCTCTTGACTCTTGGCCATCCCCGTCGGATTAGATATCCTCGTCTGAATTACCTAAAAAATAGGATAAAAGCACTGGATGAGCGAAAGTCCAGTAGGAATTACATCTCTATAAATCAGGCTTGCTTAATATAATTAACATGTTACATAAATGCAGCTATAACCGCACATGAATGAGCTCAAGATAGAACATGAATAAATACGAGCCATGAAATAGATAGCAGGAACTAGCAAGTTCACCAGTACTATCACGAGATTTTTGGCTATTCCAGTTCAAGCAATTACCCTTTTAGGTCAAGCACATCAAGTCATTAAATAATATCTAGATGAGGGTGGAATGTCTTAGATCAATCTAGCAAGTCAAGCACTTCGGTGCAATGCCACACCATAGTCAATAATAGCTCTAGTGGGCACAAGTACTTTCGGGTGCTCCACCCAGGACCAGACCGGGGCCCATTAACGCTAGGCATTGAGGTCATGGATCAAAGATCCCATGTAAATATCTAGAAATCCACTTAATTTAATAGCCAGTAGAATTCCAAGGATTAAGCACTTGTAGGAATAATCGGAAAGATCCAAGAAGACATTAGAGTTCAAGGATAGAGCCATGTATAGGGAAAAATACTGAGAAATCTACCATTTAAAACCGTGAGATACGAGAATCTGGGAAGAATTGGTGTCCACTAAGGTCACCGTGAATTCAAGAATTCGCGACTTCTACACTATTTGCCAATTCCTGTGAACTGTACAGGCACAAAGAATTCATGTAACTATCTTGGATGCTAATTCTGGAATTTGCGATGATTGCCCTAGTCGCCAATCTCACAGCGCCTGGACAGTTTAAGGACTCTCATAGAACACTGAGGTCTTGGAAGAGTCAGATGACTAGAGCAAGTTTTAGGGCTTTTAGGGTACAACTAGTCCAATGATCGTAGAGGGAATCCTTCGATGTCGGGGACTTATGGAGGTCTTAGAGAAAGAATTTCCAATCTGGCGAGAGGGATTCCCGACGGAGGGTCCTTCCTTCCCCAAGAAATAGGGTGTAATGTGAAAACACAGAAAATAGGGACCCTATCTCGACAGTGAGACAACGGTGCCAAGGATCCACAGTATTAAATCAAACCAGCGGTGAGAAAGATTCTACAAGAATTTGCGTCTGACTAGAAAGGCATTAATTCTTTAATCCGCGTCCACGTAAAGAGGCGTTGATTTCATTAGATTTTAGTTTTTAATCTGTTGTAGACATGCCAAAATTGACGCTATGTTGATCAAATCTCATGTCACTATGTTGACGCCCCAAAGTGAACTTCAATACATTCATAATATGAAGTTTTTCTATTTTTGTATGTTTTTTGTATTGTTCTTGCATTTTCGTGATTCGCGACCTGACGAGGGGCGTTATTTTAAAAGCGACCTTACCTAGGGCGTGTTCAAAAGAAAGGACGACCAAATCTCAGGGCGTCAATTCCTGGTATTATCCAGTTTCAAAATAAATTCCAATTACTGATTGGCGTCCTTCCTTAGGGCGTGTTTTCAAGTAACGTCTTTATCGCAGGCGTTTTCTCATAATTTTCAAATAAAGAAAGTTTTATTGCCAAATTTAAATCCAGGAGTTGACGCCTTTGTTAGGGTCGTGTTTTTGAGTGACGTCTTGATGTAGGTCGTCAATTTAGAATTTGACGCCCGTTTGAAGGTCGTGTTTTATCCTTCAGAGTCGTGTTTGAGTATGCCTTTCCTGAATAGTTCCTTACCTCCAATGGTCTCCTTGCTCGATTGGAACTAGAGTCCTGCCTTCTTTTGATCATTGCCCGTTCTTATCTTCCCAAATTTGAGGTTATCTTGGATCTGGAACCCTATATAGGGATGTCCTGGCCGACCTCGCGCGAGGTTAGCAAGAGGCAGAGAGCAGTGATTATACATATAGAGGTCCTCTTCATCTTCTTCCTGTGCGATCCCTTAGAAGAGCTCTCTGCTTCCTCTTCTTCCTCCCGGCGGCATCAGCTTCAGTTCCCCTCTACTGTCATCAGGGACAGCAGGGGTCTTTTGCTTTATCTATTTGCGTTTTCCATCGGTTATCATCCACTGTTTTCTTTTCTTGCATTAGTTTAGTATCATATTTCTCCTCTCCCTAGTTCTTTAGGGGTTTTAAACCAAACACAAAAAAAGGTGCGCATGTCATGTTTCTTTTTCATCATTTGGATTGATACTACATTCACTCGGCTGATCCACTTTTTCTTTTATTTGTCTGTTCTTCGTTTCAAGGTAATCAACAAGGAAAACCCCCTTCATCGGCCGGCCGATTGAAGGAGGAGGAAGGAATTCACAATCCATCCCGCATCCCAATTATCACCAGGTATTCGCGATCATTCGTTTTATTATTGAGGTAACCCCTCTGGCGATCACACTCCTTATAGCACCACGTGCTTTCTTTTGTTCTTTGTTATCATCTCCACCCTTTTATATATTTCACATGAGTGGTTTGTTCCACCTGTGTGGAGTTATCACGATCCACAAATTGGCGATCACGGTGGGACCTCCACTGTTTTTCTTTTGATTACCATCTCCTATTGGCACCCACGTGTGCCCTTTCCTATTGGCACCCACGTGTGCCCTTTCCCCTTCGGCACCCACGTGTGCCCTTTCCCCTAGGTACCCACGGTACCCCTCCTTTTGTGCCCCGCGGGCACCCTCCACCGTGCACACTGCACACTCCCGGGATCAGCCAGTTTGTGATCTGAATTAACGCCTCACCCAGAGGCGCGTTTTAATTTAACGCCTTCATCCAGGGCTTCTTATTTATGTTTAACGTCTTCTGATAAGGCGTGCTTCATCATATCCCCTGCTTTTATTACGCTGTTTGTGGATTCACGCCCTGCACCAGGGCGTCTCTTTATTGATTAGCGCTTTACATCAAGGCGCTTTTCCAGATTTGAAGCCCTCTGCCGAAGGCGTCCTTTTGACATATAGCGCCTCACACCAAGGCGCGTTTTCTCCATTGCCTGTGGGATCCCCAGGGATTCACGACAGTCTCACTGTTGTCTTTTTTGTTGACAACGACCGTGGCTAGGTCGTCTCTTTCCTGTGATTTTACAAAACCCTGCTGTCTTTGCTTATTCATGCTGCATTGATTCTTATATTGATTGTTTGGCTATATTGGTGTGATCTGCATATCTTGGCTTGCATCTTGTGGCATTTGGTTGAGAGACCTCCTCTCTCTACACTAGGATTCCACACACCTCTCTTGGAATCGGGACAACCCTCCATTGAGCATTCCGTCTCTTTGGATCGGAAATCCCTTTTCCAAGACCTCCGTAAGTCCCCGCACCCGTGGATTCTCTCACGGACGCCGGGCTGGTTGTACCCTTGAAGTACCCGGAGTATAGAGAACCCATCGTTGGTAAAGAGAGAGAAAGAACCTAGTTGACCCGGAAGTCACACTTTGATCCAAACTAGGTTTCACTTTGCAAAAGGAGTGAATTATTCTGCAAATTAATCCACCCTAATCTCAAGCATAACACTAAAATTTTACGTTCATCTCAACTTGATTGCATAAATTTGGTTGGATTAATTTGCTTAAAGTTTGCTTGGATTGAGTGCTTTTTGTGTGATAACCCCTTTCATAAAAGCTTTCCCCCTTCTTAAACATGAAACTCCGTTCAGGTAAAATCCTCAACATGGCAGGCTAATGGTATTCTTATGATGATGAGGATGAGAATGTTTTTGGTCAATATGAAATCCCCCTCCAAGATTCCATTTATCATGAGGGAAATTACCCTCCTCCTCAGTCTCATTACCCTCAGGTTCATGTGGTTGATACCACTCCTCAAGAGGTTGTGCCCTCTTCTCAGACTTTACCCTCCAACACTTCGGGGAACCCTTCCCCATCCTTCAATGTCACGGATTTAATTAATGCTCTATCCCAGTTAGATGATTCCCAGCGGCAGGCAGTTCAGGCCGCTTTGAAAGGGAAGGTTGTTCCCTCTTCATCCTCTAATCCCCCTCTGGCCGAGAGTGGCCATCACATTGTTAATGACCAGGCGGTCTTGCACAAACCTCCTTCCCGTCCACCAACGCCCGTTGCGGCCATGCCGGCCCAACAGGCGAGCTACTCAGCGGTTAGGCCTCAGTCTCTCTAACCTCCCCGAATTCTACGGATGCCTATACCGCATTCTTTCATTCAAAATCCGGCCCCAGTCGAGTCCGACACCAACATTCTACTGCTTCAGAAGTTGGCTAGCATGGAAGAGCAACTTAAGAAAGTCACGGCGGCCAAGAATGCCCCAGAGATCTCGCTCCCAACACTATCAGTCTTCCATCTGCCACCATCTGAGATGCCGAATTTTCGGCGATATAATGGCACTGGCAATCCTTTTATTCATCTGAGGATTTTATGTACGAGACCTCTTTCTGGCAAGACAACAAGGCCTCTTTGGCCTATTTATTTATGAGATCTTTAGAGGGACCAGCCCTTGAGTGGTTCTATTCGCTGGATCCCACTGATGCCAGCGACTTTGATATTGTTCAGAAGAAGTTCCTGCAGAAGTATAGAGACCAGGTCGGACCCTCCCTCTCAGTCACAGATCTGGTTGCAGAAAAAATGAAGCCCGAGGAGGACTTCATCATATTTGCTGGTAGGTGGCGTTCAATGGCCGAGAGTTGAAAGACACTTTGGCAGAACAAGAACAAGTTAAGATGATAATTTCCAATGCAACTCCTCAGTTCCGGCACATACTGGCCATGAACAGATTAACAACCATGGAAGAGCTCTATGAAAGAGCTCGTTACATCCAGACACAGATGAAGGATTCGCCCATTATGGGCATGTTTGAGCCAAGGCCACGGCTATTTAGGAAAAGTACAAATGTCAACAACAACGGGCCCACGACCGAGGGCACAATTGCAAACGAGCAGGTTGGTGTAGTTGGCCACCCCCACCATCAATCTAACCCACGGCCTAACCCACCTCCACCACAAAACCCCCATTTCAACTCCATTCCACAACACCAATTCGCACCCCAACATTCCTTTGCTCCATCGCAAAACCAAGCGCCCCGCGCTAACCCTCCAGCTCCGCAACAGTACCACCAGGTACCACCACCTACCAACTATGGCCAACAACAACAAAGGAGACCACCACTTGGCCCCAAGAGAGCCCACTACCCTCCACTGCCAGAAAGTCTCCCGGATATTTTCAACGCCTTAATGGCCGCCAACTTGCTCATGTTACCAAGGGAAAGAACAGCGTGGCCCGCTAATGTTGACACATCCCGTTACTGGGCTTTCCATCGCGCACCTGGTCACAACCTTGATCGTTGCTTCCACTTCAGAGATTATATTTATGATCTAAACGACCAGGGCGGCATCAACTGGGATGAGATGAGGCAGTTTATTGCAACCATGAAAGAAAGAAGGCCTCCTCGGCAGCAACAGGCTCAGCAGCCACAGCAACCAGCTCCACAGCAGCAACAATAAGCTCCAGCACCTCAGCAGGATATGGGGATTGTTCACAATCCATTGCCGGAGCACCCACCAAACCAGCACGTAAACCCTGTCACGTCTCTCCCTGAGGTGGAGAGAGGGCATGGGTGGCATGGGCATGGATGAGATGAAGAAAACGCCTCTGTCGGGGCATTTAATCACAATCAAAACTAATTTCCGTGCCTCTTGCGCACCCCTTCTTCTTCTTCAACCACCCAATTGAGCCGATCCCTTCTACGCACCGTTAATCCACCTACCCCCACTTATCCTCCAACCTTGCCGGTTCGCCCCCTTCTTACCTGCTTACCGCCTCCACAACCTACACCGCAGCAAACACCATCCACCACCAACCCTTCACCACTGCCATCTAGGCCACTCCTTAACCGCCCGTCGCCAACGCCCGTTGCACCCGCCGCCACTACTACTCCACCGGCAAGGATCCCTCCACCATCGGCTCCCCCAGCTTTTTTGCCCAGATCTCTCCTCGTTCCACCCACCAATTCCCCCCGCATTCGGGTATCCCTTTCTACTCCTACGCCTCCTATGGGGGCATCTTTATTGAACCCTTCATCAACACCCCCTGTGGGGGATCCTTCTTCAAACACTCCTCCCCCGCTTATCAACACCAACACACCTTCTTCTTCTTCTAACCCTCCTCCCACACTTGCCTCGACAGAGGCACGTCAAGGCGTGGCGCCGCTCCGCAGTGGATGGATGTACCACCGTATTTTTCCACAGAGAGGGTTAGAGCCCGCACAGGGGCCGCAAGAATAGGAACAAGAACAGGAGTCCATACCAGGCACAAAATACGACTTGTTAAAGCATTTGGACCGGACTCCGGCAAGAATTTCAATTCTAGAACTGATCAAGAGGTCGACCACTCATCAGATGGCTCTAAAGGAATATCTGCAGAAAGTCATGGTCAATGAGGACATTCCTGTCGAGCAGATAACCGCAGTCTTAACACCTACTGGCAGTCAAACAGCAATCACTTTTTATGAGCATGAGCTGGCACCAATCTCAGCAAGAAAATATGCTCTATGCATCACAGTTGATATCAATAAAGTGGCTGTACAACAGTGTTTGGTGGACACTGGGGCATCCATCAATGTCTTGCCGCCAAGCACTTTGAAGATGTGTGGCATTCCCGAGAATCTGATTCGGCCATCCACCATAACGGTCACTGCATATGATAACACGAAGAAGCCTCCTCTAGGCATGATAACACTAAAAGTAAGCTTGGGTCCAGCAACAATCACAGCTGATTTTCATATTTTGGACATGGATCCGACATTTAATGGCATTCTTGGCCGCCCCTACATCCAGCAACTCGATGCGGTGCCCTCAACAAATCACCAATGCCTTAAATTTCCACACAAGGGCCGCATTATTAAAGTCACTAGTATGCCAATTTTGTCATAGGAGGATATTCATGTGGCTTCATCAGTTCCTTCTATTTGGCCTGCCAATAAGCCATTGTTATCTATATTGGACGTCCCTCGCACGCAGTCGATGCCGTCCGAGACTATCACAACAGTTGCTATGACACCCCTGCCGTCCAAGGGGAAGAAGAAGAAAACGGTGATGAACACCCATGGCTGGAACATTTTAATGAAAATGGGGTACCAAATGGTAGAGGTCTGGGTGCCAATTGTCAAGGCAGGATTAGACCTGTAAAGCCTCAGAAATTGATTGCAAGAGGTGGTTTGGGCTACAAAGGGCCAGGCAAAAATGAAGATGAACCGTGGGCAGTTATGACATCCACTTTGAAGATTGACCGTCAGCCGCTTACCTGGACATTAAAGACACATTTTGTCACGGGTGGCTTTCAGAACAATGAGCAAACTATAATAATCACTTCCATACTAGATTGTCAGGATGTTCATGCTAGACAGTTTGCTCGTCATATTGCCCCGCTGGCCACTTATAAAGCCCTGGAATCTCTAAGGCATGATAAAAGAAGGAAAATGGAGGATCCGGAATGTGACTGGTACAGGTGGTTTGATATGTAGGACATTACTATTTCCTTGAGCCTCCTCTTTATGCCGACTGATCCGGAATGGCCGCCGCTCATTCATGATTTGATTGAGAAACCTGCTGTGATTACAGACAAGAGACAGTTGCTGAGTGATTACACAGACACTGGGGAGCCAGATATTCCGTTTGAAGAAGGTTTCACTGTGGACAGGCTGTGGGCCGGCCTCTTTTCCCTCACTTCCATGCACCCGTCTCTTCTTGCTTCCTTACATTCTCAACTATTCTCTGGCGTGCCGAGACCGCCACCGATTATGATCAATTTCTCTCCAAGTTCAATCCAAGTTTCTCTCCCCATTCCTCCTTTGCTCCTCGAGCAATTCTCCAGACTCTCCATTACGCCCCCGCGCGGGCCATCACTGATTCAATCTTTCTCCAAACTTTCAATCTCCACTCCTCCTGCTATTCTCCCTTCACATTGCTTTCTTCTAGAAAAAGAAAATAAAAATGAAGATAAAGATAAAAATGAAAAAAAATGCCAAAAATCCAACTTTCCAATCCTCTATCTCTATTGAGGAGACCTCCTATTTTTCTCCCGAGTGTGTCCCGACCCAGGGGCCACTCCTTCAAGATTCATTGATAAATCTCTTTTCCCCCTCCGATGAGGGGTCTCCATCTGTATCATCTTCTGTATCCACTTTTTCACCTCCTTCCTTTAATCAAGCTAGCTATTCTTCTTCTTCTAAAATTCATGGGATAGATTTTCATAAGAAATCCAAGGGTAAGCAGATTCCCCGTAGGTTTCTGTTGGAGTTAGCTAGAAGATGCCAGGCTTGTTTAGCTCTTCCTGAATTTGTAGAAAATCCGATCATCCTGCCAGAGCTGGAATATGAGGATACTGTTGTTTCTTATGAGGGTTTGGGTGTCTACGAAATCATGAATGATGAAGACCCTATTGAAGAGGGGGATGAAAGTTATGAAGAATATGAGGACGAGGCTGATGCCTTTGCCAGTGGCATGAGAAGATTTGACGAACCATCAGCCTCTGTAGAGGAGCCTACCAAAGAAGTAAATTTGGGTACCGAGGAAGACCCTAGGATTGTCCTCATCAGCAAGAATTTGCCGCCCTCCGAAGAGGAGGCACTTATTTTGGTACTTCAAGAATACAAGGACACGTTTGCGTGGAGTTATGAGGATATGCCTGGATTAGACCCTGCGCTCGTTGAACATCGGCTTACACTTAAGCAAGGGTCTGTACCGATCAAACAACGGTTGAGACGTTTCCACCCTAACATGGCTTTAAAGATGAAAGAAGAGGTCGACAAGCTTCATAAGGTGATATTTGTTAGAGTTGTCCTCTACCCCAATTGGGTGGCTAACATCGTCCCAGTTATGAAGAAAGATGGCAAAGTTCGGATTTGTATAGATTTCCGGGATCTCAACCGTGCGTGTCCTAAAGATGACTTCCCCCTCCCTCATATCGATGTTCTGATTGATAATACGACAGATTTGAGACTCTCTCTTTCATGGACGGTTTTTCAGGTTACAATCAGATTCGTTTGGCTGAAGAAGATCAGGAGAAAACATCATTCACTACACCATGGGGCACATACTGCTATATGGTCATGCCCTTTGGACTCAAGAATGCTGGAGCCACCTATCAGAGGGCTATGATGGCGATTTTTCATGACATGATTCATATCTATATTAAGGTGTATGTGGATGACCTAGTTGTAAAATCAAGGACAAGGATTGAGCATCCTGGGGTTCTAGCTAAAGTCTTGCAAAGATCACGGGAGTATCAGTTGAAGATGAACCCCAAGAAATGTGTATTTGGTGTTTCATCAGGGAAGTTGCTTGGTTTCATTGTTAGCAAGAGGGGAATTGAAGTTGATCCCAATAAGGCAAAGGCCATCAGAGATATGCCTCCTCCCAAGAATCTGAAGGAAGTACGAGGACTAATCGGGAGGTTGCAATTTATCCGTCGCTTTGTCTCCCAGCATTCACAAAGATGTAGACCGTTTTACGAGCTTACTAAGCCGGGAGTCAAGTTTAATTGGGATGACAAGTGTCAGGCAGCCTTTGATGGATTGAAGGATTATTTGGCCAATCCTCCTGTCCTGAGGCCGCCAATTCCAGGCAAACCACTCGTTCTCTATGTCTCAGTCCTGGATGACTCCGTAGGTGCTGTCTTAGCTCAAGTGGATGAAGAAGGTAAAGAGAGGGCAGCATACTATTTGTCTAAACTTCTTAACCCCTGTGAACAGAGGTACTCAGCCATGGAGAAAACTTGCGCTGCTTTAGTCTGGGTAGTTCAGAAATTAAAACACTATTTCTTAGCTCACGAGGTTCACCTCATTGCTCGCATGAATCCAATTAAATTCCTTCTTGAAAAATCTGTCCTCACTGATCGATTAGTACGCTGGCAAAGCTTCCTCTCCCAATTTGACATCACTTACATTCAACAGAAAGCTATCAAAGGCTACGCCATTGCCGAACACCTTGCTCATCACCCTCTCCCCGCTTTGATCATGTCAATTCGGAGTTTCCAGACGAAGAACTGATGTCCATTAATCAGCCCCATGATCCTATGTGGACATTACATTTTGACGGAGCTCTAAATTCCCAGGGAAGAGGGATCGGCATGGTTCTTTTAACACCAGAAGGGGTCACCATCCCATTTGCTGCTCGGCTCACTTTTCCTGTCACGAACAATATAGCTGAGTATGAGGCTCTTTTGGCCTGTCTTCAAACCGCTCATCGATATGGTGTCACCCATTTGAGGATTGTTGGTGATAGTCAGCTTATTCTGCGCCAGGTGCTCGTCAAGTGCCGCACTATCAATCCCAAGCTCAAACCCTACCAGGAACTTGCTTCAGCTTATGCCAAGCTCTTCACCAAATTGATTTTCATCCATGTTCCTCGTAGTCATAATATCTTGGCTGACGCCCTTGCCTCTTTAGCTTCGGCTTTAGTCTTCCCTCCTGAGCGTGATTTTCATGTTCCCCTGATTCATCAGCGCGACACTCCAGCTGTTAAGGATCGTGCGTTCCTCGATGTTAGGGATTAAGTGCTTGAAAAGGTTAAGCAAAGGGAAGCTCTCAAAGGCAGAGAGGTCATGCTTTTGGATTGACAAGAAGAGTTGGCTGACGAAGAAAAACCTTGGTATTATGAGATTGTCAGGTATTGCAATAATCAGTCCTATCCCGAGGAAGCCACTGTGGAAGAGAAGAAAGCAATTAGAAGAGTGGCTCAACGGTATGTTTTGGTTGGAGGTGTGCTCTACAGGAGAGGGCTCACCGGTGTTTTGTTAAGATGCCTCGACGATGACAAATCTTGGAAGGTTGTGGAAGAGGCGCATTCTGGAGTATGCGGTGGTCATGTGAACAGCCAGATGTTAGCTAAGAAGATCCTTAGGCTAGGCTTCTATTGGCCAACTCTAGAAGAAGATTGCTCCATCTATGTTCGAAGGTGTGTTAAGTGCCAACTGCACGCCGACAAAATTCATTCTCCTGCTTCTTCACTCCATCCTATGTCCTCCCCATGGCCTTTCTCCATGTGGGCTTTTGATATCATTGGACCTCTTGGTGATTTAAACCTCCTGACCAAACAAAAGTCGTTCATCCTCACGACAACGGAGTACTTCACCAAGTGGGCAGAAGCAGAAGCTTACATAGAGATTAAAGCATCAACTGTCTGCAAATTCATAATGAAGAACATCATCACGATGTTCGGCATCTCGAGTACCATCGTCACCGACAATGGACCTCAATTTATCTCTCAAGAAATCAAGGATCTCTGCAACAGGTACAACATTGCATTGCATCATTCTTCTCCCTATTATCCGCAGGGCAATGGCCAAGCAGAGGCCACTAATAAAACTTTGATAAAAATTGTCAAAAAGATGTGTGAGGCTAACAAATTTTTGGATTGGCCAGACAAGCTAGTTGAAGCTCTCTGGGCCTATCGGACTTCCATTCGTACCCCCACTGGGCAAACCCCTTTCGCCCTTACTTATGGAATGGAGGCGATAGTCCCTTACGAGATTCTCATCCCCTCTCTGCGAGTACAATTTGACAAGGAACTCTCTATTGATAAGCGTTGGGATTCACTCCTTGCTCAATTGGAACTCCTAGATGAGAAGCGTTTGGTCGCCGCTGAGTATGTGCGCATTTATCAAAACAGGCTCTCGCGTTTTTATCAAAAGAAAGTGATTGAGAGAAAATTCAAAATCGGTGAGATGGTAATTAAAAGAATTTTTGTAAAGCTCGGTGGGCCTCGCTCAAAACTCCAACCCAATTGGGAAGGACCGTTTGTTATAAAAGACGTTTTTCCTAGCAATGCTTATAAACTGATTAATGCTGAAGGAGAAGAGTTGACTCACCCTTGGAATGGTTTGTATCTTAAGAAATATACCCTTCATTCAAAAATCCAAAAATATATATATATATATAGAGTAATTTTCAAAATCCAAAAAAAAATGAAAATTGATTCAAAAATCCAAAACAAAGTGGAATATTTCCAAAGACCAAAAACAAAAAAAATATGTGGCCAAAAAGCAAACAAACAAAAATAAAAAGAAATTCTTCAAAATCAAAAGAGATCAAAATTGGTGCCATGGCACGCGAAGGATCAAGATCGGAAAGGTCAAAATTCAGAATTCATTCATCAGTCTTGCTAACTTAAAAGGGGGTTGATTCCCGCACACACTACACGCTTTATTCTTGAACTCAAGCAGTGCAAAATCCGATGGGAAGTCAAAACCTAACTAAAGGTGAAGATAATACCTGTTCTTTTCTTCTTCGGCCCATAAGGGAGGAAGGGAGGCCTCGGGGAAGACCCGCCAAGCCTATCTGCCGCCCTAGTAGGTGGAAGTCAGGGCCCAAAAGGGAACAAAATGCCACAAAGCCCAAGTACAATTAGGTTTATTTTCATCAATGCAAATCAATTCCAAAGTGAAAGTCAAGTTATGAAAAGAAAAGCATGTCATGAGGGCAAATTCCCCGCAGGGAAAAACCTTGGGCGTATGCGTGCAGTATAAAAGAGGCAAAAAGGCAACAAATTTCCCTACGCCGAAGACCGAACCCCAACAGGCATAGGGTAGGGGAGGTAACTTTACATTGAGCATCTTAGAATCCCTTATGGGCTTCCCTTATATTTTCTTCCATCCTTTCTATGTGGTAAGTCACGAACTGGCAAGATGGTCAAGACGGACTTAGGAAACTGCATTGTACGAAATCTCAAATACAAGTCAAGTATGATCACGTCAACTCTCTTTTAATTACTCAAGAAAGGTTAATGAATTTTAGATGGTGACCGTGTAGGACCCGTGGTTTTGATAGCCCTGTCAACCCATTTTTGCAGAATAATTCAATTAACGCCTTTATCTAAGGCGCGTGCAAGTTAATTAATGCCTTCGATAAAGGCGTGTTCTATAGAATAACGTCCCTGAGCAGGTCGTTACTTTCTCAAAAATCAGATTCCCTTTTCAAATTCACGCCATCTTCTAGGGCGTCTTTTATGCGAACCACGACCTTATCTAAGGCGCGTTTTTCAGAAAAAATAACAAAAAAAATATAAATGAGTGAAAGAAAAAGATGATGCTTTCTCCAAGTAGGTTTGCATTTCTGCATGGGCATCTTTATTTATGGTTTGCATATGCGTGTTTGCATGATGCATCTCCCCGTTATCAGATATTTTATTTACCTTATTTAATTAAAGGCTTGGCCCCTTGACCCGTCATTAAGGCCAAAATATTGATACCCCTTGCTTATTGGGCAAGGGGCCAGGTCGAACAGATGAATTAACCTGTTTGTTCAAAGTGTGGATTACAGTTGCAAGAACAGGGCAAAGCAAAGCAAAAAAATAAAGAACGTGGAAAGAGGAAAGTACACAAACACAAGGCCACCACCACACAAAGTGCTCAAGTAAACAAAAGCCCAAATCTCATATCTATATATATCATGTCTATCATGTACAAGTGTGAGGGTGGAGGAGTACAAGTAAGTCTCTCAGCTCTCGCCTCCACCCTCCTCTCTCCTACTCTCTACCTCATCCTCGCCGTCCCGAGGAGGCACTGGTGGAGGAGGCATGGGCCCCCGAGAAGAAGCTGAAACTCGAGCCTGGCCCCCTGCCTCGCTCCTCTCTCGAAGAGCAGAACCCGCCACAAAGGTGGAGCTGGTAAAGGAGTACCCCGCAGCACGAGCTCGGTCACGCCCTCACTGGAGACGCTCCTCAGCAACTCGTAGCCGCTCCTGAGAAAGGACCAGCTGGGTCCTCGAGTCTGCCAGCTCACGCTCGCGTGCCGCCACCTGCTCCTGGTACCGGGCACGCTCTGACTGCTGTAGCTCGTGGTGACGGGCACGGTCCGCCAAGTGCTCCTCGCGCTCCCGGGCCCGCTCCCTCCTCTCCAGCTCAAGAGCCACCCGCAGCTCGGCCACGTGCTGAGGCAGCTCCTCTCGACGCCTCAGGGACCTCTCTAGCTCTGAGATCCGCTGATCACGGATCGCCAACTCGATACGTACCGCCTGGAGCTGAGTCGCCTGCAAACGGGTAAACAAATCATCAATTCCACAATTAATGCAATGATTCAGTAATCTAGCAATACAAGTAATACATGATTGAACCACTCACCTGTGTGCTCGTCGCACGGAAGCCCTCATCAACGCAGGTAAGAGCGGCTCGAAGCTCCTCAGTCTGTAACATGAATTTTCGTCAGTGCACAATTATATAATCAATATTTGAATGTATTTGTGTTTTGGAATTTACCCGTGAAGCGAGATCGCGCTCTGCTACCTCGGCTTGTGCGGTCGCTCCAGCTAGCTACTCTGCCAGTGCAGTCACCTCTGCACTGGGCCCTCTCGAGCTGGAGGCCTCCCCTGGGTCTCTCCTCACTACTCCCTGCTGGGCACGCTGCATTCATTGAGATCGTCAGTGGCTAATCATCAATAGTTCAACAAAAATACATTTGCATATAGAAATAATTTAAACACTCATCAGGGTCTCTAGGTCAGCTCGTGTGGCGGCCAGCTGGTCCTCTAGGCTGTGTAGGTGGGCCTGGGCATCCATCGCCGCTATGTCCCGCGCATCCTGCATCCATTGCATATTAGTTGCATGATAAAGTTACATAAGCCTTCACATTTAGAAATAATTGCATTCATACATACCCCTAAGACCCTCATCCGTGGCCGTCCGGCGTAAACCTCCCAGTAGCGCCGGAGGTACTCGGAGCTGTCGATCGCCCGAGAGGTGACTCTGGTCCCGCCTCGCTGCCAGTCGGTGTACTGCTCCTCGAACCGCACTCTCCAGTCGATCGCCTCCGTACGACCGCACATCTTCTTCCCGATGCCGCGTGGCTCGCCGACCTCTACCCACTCCTGGTGTAGGCCCAGGGTCCTCATCACTAGCCTAAGCCGTAACGGCTCGATCTCGCTCAAGCAGTGGACCCACAGCTCATGCTCAAAGCGAGGTCGCCCCGCTACGACCCACGGCTGGCCCTCGTCTGTCATCCCCTCATAGGGTCTCCACTGCACCTGCATTCATAAACATGCATGTCATCATTTCATCATCCTCATAATGAATTCAACTAAATGCAAAAGAAAGATGCATAACATTCATCATACCAGCGAGGGAGGGAAGTCGCAGAACTCTCTCCGTAGAACCCACAACTCGTAGCCCAGTGGGGCCCCAAACACAACTAGCAGCCAACGATGCGCTAGGGGAAAAGCTCCCTCACCTCCAGGCCGTGGGTGGGCGCGTCCCATCGGCATGTATAGATGGCTCCAAACCTGCACCCATGCATTGCATTAGTAAGGCATTCACATGCATAATAAAATAAAAATAAAAGGAAAGAAAAGAAGAAAAATGCATACCTGAAGGAAAGGTGAGACGCCGCTGACGGTCGTCTCTCGACCTGTCCCGGTGGACAGGTCGGCCATCATATGCGCCAACAGTGCTGCTCCCCAGGCATAGCTACCAACTGCCTCCAAGTCCTCGAGAATGCCCAGGAATCGGCAGTTGATGACGTCTCCCTTCGTCCCGAGCAATAGCCTCCCTAGTAGCAGCAGTAGAAACCTCCTCAAGTCCTGGTCTGCTCTCTCCCTGTCGGCCGGATCCTGGCAATAGACCACCCTAGCCCTGTCTATCAACCTCTGAGAGAACTGCTCTAAGGACTCCCCGGACCAATGCCTAGCATTCCCTAAGCCCATCACCGTAGTCAGGTCGGTGCGAAAGATAGTCCTACACTCGCTAGGCGTCTCGTAGACCATCTCTAGCCCTAGCAACCTCTGGGCAAACTCAGTGTAGTCAGGATAGGTGATCCCGCTCACAGCCTCTTCGTCTACCCTCAATCCGGTGATCCTAGCTACATCCTCCAGGGTAGGAACCATATGCCCCCATGGCATCAAGAATGCCCGGCTGGACCTGTCCCATCTGTCCCGTAGAACCTTGATAAGTGGTAGGTCTGGTCTAACTGGCTCTATGGATAGAAAGGCCCCGAACCCCATAGCATCTACCCTCGCTCTCTGAAACTCGGGGAGGCCGTAGTATGCTGCCCGGACCATAACCCAGGAGATGCGCGTCCTCATCAACCCCTGCATGCATAAAGAAAAGAATTTTCGTTTAATTATTTTGATTAATACTGAATCTCACTTTGATTGCCCTGGGTTATGATTGGTGACCACCCTTGGGTCGTGGTTCGTTGAATTAGCGCCTTTGGGAGGGGCGTGGTTCTTAAGTGTGCTTTGAATTCACGACCTATCCCAGGTCGCTGTTTATCTAAGAAACGCCTCTGTATTGGGCGTGGCTTGTTGGTTAATTTCTGATTACTTAAAGATTTTTTTAGGCGACGCCCATCCTAGGGTCGTCTTTCGCTTAAGTCACGCCCCTGTGTGGGACGTTGTTTTCAAATGGGAGTTTTAGGGTTCATAATAATTTTTTGAAATTAATGATTTGACGACCGCTGGTTTGGTCATCTTTCGTTGAATTAACGCCCTGGTGGGGGGCGTTGTCTTCAGGATTTTCAGAATTGAAGTAAAAATAACAGCATGCGAATAATTCACGGAAGAATAATTCAAGCATGGAAATTAACGGCATGATATGAAAAATGATGAATTTAAATGGGCGACATGCTGTAGGGCGTGTTTTCATGAAATTAATTATTTTGCAGAAAATAATTTGAACTAACGCCCTTGGGAGGGGCGTTTCATCTCTAAATCACGCCCCCACGGGGGGCGCCTCTTTTCTGAGTTGCAGGCTTTCTACCCCGAGGGCTATGGAAATTGCATAAAAATGGAAATAAAAATATAGAAAAATGGAAATAGGGTTGGGGGCCTACCTTCTTGTGCTTTGGTCCTTGTGGCTGAGGTCGTGGTTGCCTGGGTTACCGTAGTTGGTCGGCACGGGGAGGAGCCGCCGCCGTGCGCGGTGGTTCGTCACCACCTCCTTCTTCTTCTTCCACACCTTCTTCTTCACCACCCTCACCTTCTTCTCCTCCCTCTTCGTTTTCTCCATCTTCTCCATCTCCTTCTTCGTCTTCTTCGTGAGCCTCTTGGCCCCCTTCGGTCTCGTTGCCGGCCACCACCACCGGAGGTTCCTCGGCCGCTGCGGGAGGGGCTTCCTCCATGGCATCTTCACCTAAGTCAACGACCTCGGGGGCGGCCACCCGTTGTCGTTTCAACCCACCGCCGGTCATCGTTTTGCTAGGGAGTGAGGGGTAGAGAGGGGTGAGAGAGATTGAGAATGAGAAGGATGGGGGAGGTCGGTTAGGGCTTGTAGAAGGGAAAGAGGGAGTAGGACGCAGGAAGAAGAAGAAAGGAGGGAAAGTTAAGTCGAACGGTCAAAAGGAATTAGCGACTTAAGTAAGGCCGCGTCTTATGGAATTAACGACTGAAACAAGGATGCTTATTGATAATTGACGACATTTCTTAAGGCGTTATTTTTATTTGCATGGGGAATGATAACTGTCGTCAGACGCATTCAATATGGAATTGATTGATGTGATTGGAGTAATAATTGTTGTTTATGATTAACGTCTGAGCTTGAGGCGTTATTTGGGCGAAACGTGGCTTTGCTGAGGGCGTTGCTTTTGAGATTTCAACGAATGTATTTTGGGAATTTGAATCAATTCACGCCCTTGTTTAAGTCGTTATTCAGTTAACGCCCATTCGTGGAGGCGTCAAATTTGTGAGCTAGAATATTGAAAACGGCGTACGCTGAGACGTCCTTTTATGAATTCACGACATTTCTTGAGGCGTTATTTGCAACAGAATCACAGGGTTTGGAAGATTTGATCCGAAACACTTTGAAATTGGCTCAATAAGAACGTATTATTGATTTATCAGAAAGGAAAGATTACACTGCTTCAATGAGTCATTTTGGGCCTCAAGTTTCTCAAAATAATAACATAAGACTTCCATTCACCTCTGTCTTCTTCCAAGTTTTCCACAGGTTGATGAGCTTTATTGATTTTCCATAGAGCTTGGATTGTGGTTGTTTCTTCTCCATCTTCATTGCCGCCAAGGTCCCTTGTTTTGATAGGAGGGAGGTGTGATGGATCCTCGAATACTTGCCGTGGAAGCCCGAGTTGAGGAAGGCACCGATATGAATTATACAAGATGAATTCTGAAGCACCTATGAGTCGAAGGTCCGTGCCGGGGGAGAATCTTGCACAGAGTTCTTGAGTCTTAAGTATTCCTTGTGCGCAAGTGAAGAGGTTCTTTGGCATTACTTTGAGGTGCTCTCTCCATTCCACTCTCTTCTTGATTTGAGGAATTCGGTTCATCACTCTATTGCTTATCCAAAGTGAACCGGTCATATAAGAGAGTGGGGTCTTTGAGAAGATTCTTGAGGATTGTTGGGCCTCATCACATGGATCAAATTTGAAGTGAAGATCCACCTAACTAGAGAATGCTAGCATGCATCCGTAGATGGGCCGCCCCATTGCTGCTGAGGTTATCCCGCTATAAAGATAGGCTAGAATAGCCGGTCCAACTCTCTCTCTTTCCCATAGGCTCACCACGGCGCTTAACTGTGCCTCCTCTAGAAAGTCCTCCGTGGATGGGAATAAGAGTGCTCCCGCTAAGCATACCATGAAGGCCTTGGTTACCTTTTCTATCTCTTCTTCTTCTTTAGCTTGATCCGCTCTCTTGTACACCCATGGAGCGAGCTTTAGAAGATTGATTCCTTTGGTAACCTTGATCTGATTCACTAAGTTTGGACTAGGTATCAATGTGGTTAATAGCTCGTGAGAAGAAATTGGTTTTGGCATGTTGGCCATCTTCTCCTCATCCCCTTGCTTCATTCTTTTCAAGCCTAAGATCAACTCCAATTCTTCTAATAAGATGGTGGCTTCAAAGGTAGAGAAGAGAAAGGTATGAGTAGAAGGATGCCATATCTCTACAAGAGCTCCTATAGCTACCCAGTCAAGATGGATTTGATCATAATGTTTGGCATGGGTAACTAGACCTAGAAGGTGCCATCTTGCTAAGTACACCCTCATATCTGAAGAAAATTTGGAGAGAATAAGAGGCAGCCACTTAATTTTTGTAAATCTCCTAGCTCCTGGGACATTTGGATAATCCTGTGGAGAAGAAGGAGGATGCGTGAGCGACAGTGAAGATAAGAAAAGAGAAGAACAGAAGATTCGATCTTTACCTGGTTCATGGAGATTCTACTACTGATATGCCCATTAATCTCAGTTAATCTGGGAGTTGAGGACTTTGATCTCTTAAGTGCCCTTTCCATCTCCGGTTTGCGAAAAGAACACGAACAGGAGAAGAAGCAGCAGAAGAAACTGAGCTCCGAAGGATTGCTTTGATTGATTTCAGGAAGTGCCTTCCCTTTATAGAAGTCCGGGGAGTCTTAAGGCTGTTCGGAGTTAGAAAGTTTATGGCTATTAGGACTGCGTTTAGCTTTCGAATCGGAAACGGAAGCTTGTGCTTAATTAACGCCTTCTATTAGGGCGTCAATTGTTTAATTGACGACCTGACTGAGGTCGTGTTTTATTTAACGCCCTTGAGTGGGTCGTTTTCTTCTTGAACTCTTGGTGCATTTAACACCTTAGTGAAGGGCGTGTTTCTACTTTTGACGCCTTCAAGTAGAGGCGCCTTTCATGTTTTGACGCCGTTCAGTCCAGGCGTGAATTTGTGAGCTTATGAATTTGCTTCCCTACGTGCTCTGATGAACTTAAGTGCTATTATTTCGTTGGAATTTTATTTTATTTAGCACTTATGATCATGTCATGCTTTGAATTGAGGATTATTCATATTGAAATTATGGGAGGGCTAATGAACTTTCAAAGTGCAGAAGATTACAGGTTTCGAGATGCCCGGATCACTGTGGAAGTAACATCATGCTGTTCTTGCAAGCATTATTACTCTATGGTATTCTACGCTATTATAGCATATCAAGGACCTTATGGTTCTGATAAACCTGGAATTTGAGTTCCCCTTCATCAAAAACAGTGATAGTTCCAGGAGAGTCTTGATCACACGGATAGGCCGTTGAGTCGTTGAAGGTCTGGGACGATGGTTCCACTTTCTGAGATGATGCGCGGACAAACAGACTTCGGCTTAGTGTCAGCTCAGAGAATTGGATTCTTGACCAAATTTAGATGGCTTGGCAATATTATCCTTGATTATTTTCTATTTTTAGTTTGTTTTATCTTTTCCTTTTAGCCCATCCTGCATCATGTAGGACTTTGAGTTTCATGCTGAAAATCTTCATATTATGGCAATAATGAAGGTCACTCGCTCTTGATTGAGTTGACATGAGATATTCCACTCCAAATTGAGTACTTTATTCTCTCTGAAGTCGCTCAGGCTGGTTCCTTGAAAATGTTCCTTTGCTGGGTCTCCATCTCAATTCCCTTTATTTTTCTACAAATCCACCTTGGTTGTAGCACGTCCACGTTGGCTGGTAACCGCTCTCCAATGGTGTCTCCTTATTGTGCCGCGCGCACATTTTTACTTGCTTAGTTTAATCTCCTTTTATCCAGCAAATTGATGTTTCCTTGAAATCACTCGGAGTTGTTTCACTCAGAATCTTGGAAAGATTTCTAATGCTTGGTGTCTGAGGCGTGTCACATCACACCTTGGCGTCTACTTATCAGTTCATTCTACTTCATTCCGCTGGTTTCACTTTCACTTTCATTCCGTCTCACTCCCTTGCAAAGCAGACACAAAGGCGGGGCAGCTGTAGACACGCCAAAATTGACGCTATGTTGATCAAATCTCATGTCACTATGTTGACGCCCCAAAGTGAACTTCAATACATTCATAATATGAAGTTTTTCTATTTTTGTATGTTTTTTTGTATTGTTCTTGCATTTTCGTGATTCGTGACCTGACGAGGGGCGTTATTTTAAAAGCGACCTTACCTAGGGCGTGTTCAAAAGAAAGGACGACCAAATCTCAGGGCGTCAATTCCTGGTATTATCCGGTTTCAAAATAAATTCCAATTACTGATTGGCGTCCTTCCTCAGGGCGTGTTTTCAAGTAACGTCTTTATCGCAGGCGTTTTCTCATAATTTTCAAATAAAGAAAGTTTTATTGCCAAATTTAAATCCAGGAGTTGACGCCTTTGTTAGGGTCGTGTTTTTGAGTGACGTCTTGATGTAGGTCGTCAATTTAGAATTTGACGCCCGTTTGAAGGTCGTGTTTTATCCTTCAGAGTCGTGTTTGAGTATGCCTTTCCTGAATAGTTCCTTACCTCCAATGGTCTCCTTGCTCGATTGGAACTAGAGTCCTGCCTTCTTTTGATCATTGCCCATTCTTATCTTCCCAAATTTGAGGTTATCTTGGATCCGGAACCCTATATAAGGATGTCCTGATCGACCTCACGCGAGGTTAGCAGCAGGAGGTTAGCAAGAGGCAGAGAGCAGAGATTATACATACAGAAGTCCTCTTCATCTTCTTCCTATGCGATCCCTTAGAAGAGCTCTCTGCTTCCTCTTCTTCCTCCCGGCGGCATCAGCTTCAGTTCCCCTCTACTGTCGTCAGGGACAGCAGGGGTCTTTTGCTTTATCTATTTGTGTTTTCCATCAGTTATCATCCACTGTTTTCTTTTCTTGCATTAGTTTAGTATCATATTTCTCCTCTCCCTAGTTCTTTAGGGGTTTTAAACCAAACACAAAAAAAGGTTCGCATGTCATGTTTATTTTTCATCATATGGTTTATTTGGATTGATACTACATTCACTCGGCTGATCCACTTTTTCTTTTATTTGTCTGTTCTTCGTTTCAAGGTAATCAACAAGGAAAACCCCCTTCATCGGCCGGCCGATTGAAGGAGGAGGAAGGAATTCACAATCCATCCCGCATCCCAATTATCACCAGGTATTCGCGATCATTCGTTTTATTATTGAGGTAACCCCTCTGGCGATCACACTCCTTATAGCACCACGTGCTTTCTTTTGTTCTTTGTTATCATCTCCACCCTTTTATATATTTCACATGAGTGGTTTGTTCCACCTGTGTGGAGTTATCACGATCCACATTTGTTATTTAATCATGAATTGGCATTGAGGTAGCAGACACAACTTAATACTCGTCTCTCTGGAAAGGCGCGTAATCAAGAATATGCGTCTACGAGAATGGACGCTAATTTAACGAGTAATATGTGTCTTACTAGGGGACGCATATTCTCAAATACACATCAAGTCGCATCTAGTAGATACAATCACAGACTCATTGACACTATTCGTTTCTTTCTAAGTTAGGATGAACAGTAGCACTTTTATTCTATGAGGATTTTTACAAAACGAAGAACATGATAATTAGGGGGGAAATTTAGGGATCCTAAAAATATGCACATCATAAATTTATTTAACATGGTTCAATAGATATTGATTTTTAAACGTTGAAACAATAAATATTTATCTAGGAAATTCACGTCTTAGCGGTCGACATGCATTAATACACGTCCATATGCACGATGCGAGTACTAGAATTCGCGTAGATCGCGTCTATGTGGAAAGACGCAGATTAACACGCGTCCACTGCTCTGGTCATGAATTCTTCTTGAAATAGGAAAGGTAACAAAACACTATGAAAACCAAAACTATGCATGGATAATGGAGAAATAGCTTGTGTAGCGCCCCACCCTATACCCGGTCTAGTATATCACTCTCATCAGATATAGGAGGCAATGCCACAGTGGGAGCCACCTAACAGAACGGAGACGGGTTGAGGTTTACATGAGCAAAATAGCAGATTTCACAGTGGAAGAAGAAGTTCAATACATCAGCTAAGAGCAAATACCAATACCACAATAGTCCAACAGAAATTAAACTCCAATTTGTTGATACAATAACCATCCAGAATTCATAAATTCAAGTCTCATTCTTTTATTTTCAAGCTATCTCGAACAGAAAAGAAAGCTAAACAACAATCACTCTCGGACTTCCAGCTCGGACTCACTTGGCACTGAATCCTCATCCTCACCAGCAGACTCGCCTGAAAGTTATCAAGTGTAAGTCTACGAATAGACTTAGCAAGATTCGAAAACTCAAAACATACCTCTTATAGAAGCATAACATACTTGGCCTGTTTCTAATGGTATAAGTTCTTAACGCTTACTAGGTTGCAAAATAAACCACATGTTTTTAGAAATACTGAAAGTACATCACGAGGGCAATGCCGATTGACATGTAATTATGAAAAAGGATGTGTGACAATCCACTAGACATACTCACTCATGCAAGGAGAATGCAAAGCAGAATTCAAACTGGATCCGTATGCCAAGTCTTAGTAAAGTCACTATAGTATCATAGAGACAACATGGCTTTATGTGCAGTCTGAAAGGAATCAGAAATCAGAACTAATGGGATATGCATGCATATGCATATGGCCTGAAAAAGGAACATATATTAGAGCTTGCAAGTTAGTTTCAGAGGTCAATTTAGAATTCAGTTCAGAACTAAATGGAACGGATAACATATGCCAAATAACATATAACAGAGTCAATAGTATGTATAATCTGATCACAATTTTTGGATGCTCTGAACTGAAAAGTGGACCCAGACACAGTGCCCAATGAAGTTCCACGATCAATGACACCCAAGAGGGGGGTGAATTGGGTGTTTACAAATTTAAAGAAACTTTTGGCTTTTAACAAAATATGTGATAAACATTAATTAGAAATTTGAAAACTGTTTAACTAATTCTCTCAATCTCTCCATTCCCACACGACCATATAACGAAAACAATCAAACCACACAAATAACACACAATGCACAGCGGTTTTTAATGTGGTTCGGATGCAACAACGGCAATCCTACGTCCACCCCTCACCAAACCCGGTGAGACTTCACTCAGGGATAAATCGCCAAACGGAGACGACGCTCCAACCACACACGCAGGATGACACCTGCCCACATACATGGGGATGCACCCCAACACACACACACACACACGGAGATGAGGTCTCCAACACGATCCAACAAGCGGATCAACAAAGCACACACATGCTGCGACAAGTGCAACACTCCACACACACAAACACTAAGATCTCGATAAAACCACACACACACAAGTTTCCACAGTTTATGAGGAACACAAATATAACACCCAAAACACAAAGGCAATGAGGCACAGTTTAGAAAACTCTTGGTTTGGCTTCCCTTTGAACGTATGCTACTGATCTTTGAACGTGGCTTCAATCTTTACTTGAGCAGAGCTTGAAAGACATCATATGGATCTTGAGAAACAATATTCTTTCACCTTTTTACAGCCTTTTCTCGAATCAGTGCTTGTTTGCTTCTTCTTCTTTCCCCCTTGGGCAATCTTTCTTTGAATCCTTGCTTGCTTACTTCTTCACTTCCTTAGAGGTTGCTAGCTTCAGCTTTGGCTTGAAACACCTTGGAGATGGATGAAGAACTTACAAAATGGAGTATGTTTGCAAGAGTTCCTGCAGCCTTCTTCTTGCCTTGATAGCCTCCCTCTTGATATCTCTTTGTTGGTTGCTTGCTTCTTCACTTGGATGGGGGTATATTGGCTTCAGATTTACCTTCAATGTGTTGAGGAAGGATGAAGAACTTCAGCTCGAAGCACTGTTCACGGAGGTGCTACAGTACCCGTGAATCTCCTCTTCTAGCCTCCCTTGATCTCTCTTGATCCCCTTGAAGTATTAGGGTTTCTAACCCTTCTTGTGGAGGTTTTATAACCTTTGAATGGTCCTTGGACATCCTCCAGACAAGATCCACATTTTGTGGATGATTAGGTGTCATTAGGATTAAAGAAATACAAGGAGAATGGCTCTTCTCGAAGTGGAGAACAAAGTCAACTTTTGTTGGCTCGGGGCTAGCGGTCGACCTGTGGAAGCTGGCGGTCGACCGCTACTGAGAAACCCTGTAGAAATTTGATCCCTGGAATTTTTGATTGACCTGGGGCAATCGACCGCTGTTGTCGGTCGACCTGGGGTGGTCGACCTAAAGCTACAGTAAATTTCAGACTTTTTAGGTTTCACCCTCGAACTCCATTACAACCCATTTAAGTTTGAGGCATCAAGCTCCTTTGGTCTTAGGGAATATATGTTGAGTGTTTTGACGTACAAAACCATAGAAAAAAGGATTAGAACTTTGATCAATAATTCATGTGGTAATTGCATGAAGTACATGTATGAAACCCCTTTGGCCATTTGGCAGTTTCAATCAATTAACAAGAGCTTATTGTAAACCGTTACAGCAAGATATAAGTACCATTATTTCAATTTTTAAGCAAGTTTCTCATGAGTTGTTTCAACATAATGCAAGCTCAAAATGATATGTGAAATATGTATTAGAGTTCAAGAAGTGATTTACATTGAGATCCAATTTCACATATAAGATTGGAACACTTGTTGCTTTGACAAATGCATGTATGGTATGCGTAAAAATCAACCAAACAAGTTTCAAACTATTTGATCAGGATTTGAACAAAAGTGTTCATCAAAGCTCAAGTCCATATGTTCAAACATATAAAGGCTTGAAACCTCTTGTAGAACCAACATATGCAAACCAAGTATTAAGACCATGTAACCGTTGCCATTTGCCATCTCAAACATACATAGATAACATGAGCATGAGCAATCAATCACAAATTTAGTTATCATCACTTAATCACACATTAAGTTTAGTTATCATCAAAACCACAACTTAACAATCACAACAATCATCAAAACCATAACTCAACAATCTCCCCCTTTTTGATGATGACAAACTTATTGATGATGACAAACTTAATGAGAAATTTATTAGTGATGATACACCAGAGTGGATACAAAAGAATGGCACATATGTTCTTCTCCCCTTCCCTTGTCACACACAATCATCAATTTTTCTCCCCCTTTGACATAATCAAAAAATGAGATAATGTAAATCTTTCTCCCCATGTGACATGATCAACAATATCAACAAGCTTATCTCCATTTGAAACAGTAATAGCCCATCTTATCAAATCAGAAGAAGCAAGGGTAAATCATGGATGAACAAAGTGGTATGATTCCAATCAGAAGAAATTAATTGGTGATTATTCTCACAAATCAATATGAAACCATCCAAAGTAAATATAGTCAAGCATGTATCGATACCAATTGAATGTGGTGATTGACCTCAAGGATATGAACCAGTGGAGGAAGATGTTCACAGGATGATGTGTTCAGCATGATAGCATACAAGAGCTAGATCCCATGTCAGATTTTCACAACAAACAAGAGTAGGAGGGCATATGAAAATGATTTTATTTGATTTTCAAATTTTCTGATTTTTGTATTTTGGTTTAAAATGCATGAAACTCGAAGCAAACATATAATTACATGAAAAGCAACTAGGGCAAAAGATGACTTCAAAGACCATGTTGATTATTCCTATGTGGGGGTCACAAAGCTTGGTTGTCATGATACAAAATGAAGATAAATACCCCATAGCAAGAGAAAAGAAATTGAAGTCCAAAATTTTGGAATTTTGTTGATTTTCTGATTTTTACATTTTCTATTTAAATGCATGAAGCTATGTATATGCAGATGATGACTCATGAAGTGCACACCATGCAACCAAACAGTTACATATAAACATACAAGCAATCTCCCCCGTACATATATAAGAAGGGAATGGGTATAAGAAAGATGCAAGAGAGTCATGACAACCGGAATGCACATGTGTAGCACATGGGAAATTGTGCAATCATATAGGAGATTCATGCAATTGCTAAAGTAGTCAATCAATTTTCTGAATCCATAATGAATCAAATTTCCAGATGTGTAAGTGAGTAACATGAAAAATGATAGTTGTATTATGGATATTCAAATTTTTAGATTAACATAAGGAGACATTTTATAGACTGCACTTCAATTTTGAGAACAACGTATTGGAGGCTACGCTCTACCACAATGAGTTTTCACCAACATTTTTCAACTCAACCAATATCACATGATAGTCAGAATTTTTCAAGAGTGATCAGATTCAAATAATTTCTTTTTACGCGAGTAGACGCATGGAGCTCATGCCAGAATCCCCGGTTACTCAGAATACTGAACTATTTCACCTCATTTTGAACAGAGATACTAGTCAACACTTTTTAGATATGAACCACATCACGTCTCAGGTGACATATGCCAAGTTTACTCAGTGAGACCGAGCATTGCTCTATCTTTCATTTTCATTTCATATTTTTCAACAAGGATGGGTAGGCAACTTTTTTCTCAACTGTCTCTTCAACATACATGCAGCAAGTTTAACATCTCGAGAGTGTTGAAAAGAAATTCATATATCCTTATCATTAACACTCATTTTCACATTTTATGCATGAAGTGTACGAATTTGATTCAGCATGTATATGAAAATATCATAAATACATAACAGTGCAACTCCCCCTAAATAGATGCACTTATAAAATAATAAGTCCCCCAGAGTGTACGACATGAGACACTCCAATAATGACTCAAATGCAGCATTATTTATCAAGAAGACATAAGGTCGTAGAAGTTTCAAGGATTATGCTAAGTAATATATAATAGCAAGCAAGCACACAGAGGGAATGTATGCAACATGCAATACAAATGTGCAACTGATACCAAACAAATGGATACCAATTGAATGAAGTGAATGCAACTAATGCATGAGCTCTAATGCAATGCAACCTTTGATCATATAGTAGTAGAATGGAAATGCAATATGCCAAGATAAAATGCAATGTAGTGCAAAGCTTCTGATATCAAATGAATGAGCTAACTGCAGTTAATGCATGAATTCTAATGCAATGTAAAATTAACATGGGTGCAAAGTGTGAGTTTTTAGTTTTTCATTTGAGTGAACTAAATGCACTTAATGCATTGGATTCTGATGGATGCAACCTATAACTGTATGAGAATGGAAGACATGATGCAAAAGCAAGATGAGAGCTTTGATTTTCAAGCTAGTGTGGCAAAATTCTCATTGAAATCATCCACATTCTATTCATGAATCATCAAATATTTTTCATGACATGACCTTTATGAATAAGGGTGCATAAATGATTAAAATTAGGCAATGCAACCCAATTTTTAGAATTGTTCAAAATCAGATTTTTAAAGGTCATTCACAAGTGTTGAGATGAGAATTCATCTAAAAGTCAAATGTATGAATCATTTAATCACAAACATGTTTTCAAGTTACATAGCTCAGCTCTAGGATTCATTCACAAATCAACCAATCATAATTTTCAAGATCTGGTACGAGGCGGAGATTTTAGTCCAAAGACCCAGCTCAACGCATAGGGAATGCTTCCAAATGGACATGATCCACTCTTCCACAGAAGTCATTTGATATACCAGATATGCAATTCAATTCAAGTGTGATCATGTAATTCAAATTGAGACTATTCAATATGCAACCACTTCATACACATCTTTCAAGATTTTCAATTTTATTCAATCAATTAGGCACATTCATCACAACATGCCAGTAAATGACAATTCCAATTTTTAGAATCAATACTTGTCACTTGAGAGTGTCACCAAGTGACAAAGACGGCAATTGCATGAATTGACAATGTTGAATTACCTTAGTTCTGGAGACAAGATTGGAAGCCTTCAATTACTAAAATCACCAACCTCACGAGGGTTGATATTTCAGCTTTTGCTTTCTTACCTTTACCTTGAGAATCCATTTTCTTCCAAGCCTTTCACCTGATTTGCCTTGGGTACTTACTTCAACACGTACAAGACTTTCACCACCTTGTACTTGAGTCGATCCTGGAAGTTGTTCTACACAAAGTAGCCCTTCTTCTTGTAGCAACTTGAGAGAGTTCTCATCATTTTCATCCTTGCAATATATTCTTCCAGTTGATTCAAGCTTGGTCATGACTAGCCCATCATCATTTAGATTTTGGGAGTATAATCTACATCCAAAGACAGAAAGATTTGATTTGTCAATTTCGATTCAAATTTATTAATAATGACATGAAAAATAATTTTAACAACCAACATCCCCTAGATAGCTCTAGATGTAATGCATGACTCATGTGTGAACCTAAACATTAAGCCCATATGACGAATGTGGTTGCTCCCCCTTAGTGTATTCATGAATGCAAGATGTTCAGTAACAATCCAATGCCATATGTAGCCTTAAAAGTAAATGACTCATAGTACCAGGCGGAGAACTTAGATCCGAAGATCACCTCACGCGTAGTGATAGTTTTCAGACAGGCTTAACATGCCCTTCCACATGTCACCATTTGATATACTATGTAATCATGGATAATGAAGGTAGGAGGATTACTATGCATTATGACATGAATTCACAATGTTCAACTTTTGCTTGATAGAATATGAAAGTGTATGCAAACTCAATATATGTAGTGAAATCATGCTTTGATGAATCTTCAAGCTTTTCTTTACACGAAGATGCTATATGACAAGTGGTATATGCACAAATATGTAAACAACTATGAATGAAATACATGTATAGACATGTGTAAGATTACATGACTATATGACACAAAGTAAGTTAAAACATGACACAACCACTACCGAAAGTAGGAGGGATATCACCTGAATGCTCAAATTCATTTTTTTTTATTTTTCTTCCAACCTGACTTATGCCACTTGGCCCATGTGCCTTACCTTCTTGATGAAAACAGATTTCATGCTTTACATTTTCAAGACACACCTGCAAAGCAGATTTCTCATTTGACATTCTTAGGTACCCAAATCCTTTTGGGTCCTTGTGAGTTAGTAGCAACATAGGCATGTGATTTTCAATTTTTGACAACATTCAAATCATCATTTTTCTTTAGAAAACAATCATGCTTAACATTCTCAGATTTGCCAAAGTGATGGTAGAAGGCACGTGGCATCATCTTCTTTCTTCTTATGGGTTCTATTGATTTGTGTGTGTGAGCATGATGTGTTGAGTGGAAGTTCTTTCTCTTCAACAATAACCAGCAATGTGAAGTTGTATGAGCCCTTTTACCACAGTGATTGCAATGCATAGAAGATTTTGTGGTGAAAGTTTTCTTTGCATTTTTCAAAATAGCTTGGTTTCCACATGCTTTCAAGTCACCATTCTTCATAATGAAACAATCATGCATGACATGTCCAGATTTACCACAGTAAAAATATGAGAGTTTCTTTCTAGGTGGTTGTGTGTGTGTGGCAGAAGTATGTTTAACATGCATAGGTGTGCTAGCAGCATTTTTGGATTTTTGATCCAAGATGATTTTCTTTGTGGATGCATGTGTGTGTGCAACATGATTTTTCTTTTTCAGATTTTCATTTGATGTGCTGGCTATGTTTTAACTATGCACAAAAGATGTATAAACTTTATTTTCAAACTTCTTTTTGTTCACAAGTTTATAGCCCAGCCCTTCCCTTTAAAAATTCACTTTCATCCCCAACAATTTATTCAAGTTTTCTTGACCATTTACAAATCTAGACAGCGAATCATTCAAGTCAAGAATTCCAGATTGAAGAGATGAAATTTACAATTCAGAATTGGCAAGTTCTTCTTCACAAGTTGAAAGACTAACATTCAACATGGAATTGGTAGTCTTAAGGCATTCTACTTCTTGCCTAAGTTCATCCACATTTTCACATTCTCTAACAACCACAGATTTTCCTTTTTCAAGAGTCAACAATCTTTTAGAAATGGCCTTGTTCAATTCCTTCAGTTTCTCATTTTCTTTAACAAGCTTCTCATCATGAATCAATTCATTTATCAAGGTTTGATCATCGGCCATTGAATCTAGCTTGCCTTTGAACTCTTTATTCTCATTTCTTAAGGAGCTGATTTGATCTTTATGAAATTCAATGTTGAATACATGAGCCTCAATCATTTTCTCTAGATGCAAGCATTTTTTACAAGTGGAATTACACTTATTTTGTTCGGCATCCTTTTTCAATTTTTTGTTTTCAGATTTCAACTTCTTATATTTTTCAACATGATCATCATATGCAATCAACAAATCTTCATAGCTAACTTCATCTTCATTATCAGAATCAGAATTTACCTTTGAGTTTGATTCCATTTGCTGATCACTCCCTTGATCACTTGTGCCTGCCATAAGACATTCGTCTTCATGCACTTCCCGGACTTTGGTTAAGCCATCCAAAATGTCCTTCACGGACCTGCAATGGGAGACAAAAGGAAACTTATTAGAATTGACTGCAGCCATAAATAACTTCATGACTAAACAATTTTGATCATGTTTAAGCTTTTGATTTTTAGTCCATATATTTTTTTCCTTAGGCAACTCATAAGGACCATATGAAACAAGCTGCCATAGCCTAGGGTCATTTGAGTTGACAAGACTGCACATTCTTCCTAACCACAAATCAAAATTACAACCATTAAACACCGGTGGAGAGTTCAAGGTGTACATCATGGTAGTCATTGATCTGGATCTCTCTAGATCGTTAGATCTTTGAAATTAGAGCCTTAGCTTTGACACCAATTGAAGTCCCACGATCAATGACACCCAAGAGGGGGGTGAATTGGGTGTTTACAAATTTTAAAGAAACTTGTGGCTTTTTACAAAATATGTGATAAACATTAATTAGCAATTTGAAAACTATTTAACTAATTCTCTCAATCTCTTTGTTCCCACACGACCATATAACGAAAACAATCAAACCACACAAATAACACACAAAGCACAGCAGTTTTTAAGGTGGTTCGGATGCAACGGCGGCAATCCTACGTCCACCCCTCACCAAACCCGGTGTGACTTCACTCGGGGATAAATCCCCAAACAGAGACGACGCTCCAACCACACACGCAGGACGACACCTGCCCACACACACGGGGACGCACCCCAACATACACACACACACGGAGACGAGGTCTCCAACACGATCCAACAAGTGGATCAACAAAGCACACACATGCTGCAACAAGTGCAACACTCCACACACACAAACACTAAGATCTAGATAAAAGCACACACACACACACAAGTTTTCGCAATTTATGAGGAACAGAAATATAACACCCAAAACACAAAGGCAATGAGGCACAGTTTAGAAAACTCCTGATTTGGCTTCCCTTTGAACGTATGCTGCTGATCTTTGAACGTGGCTTCAATCTTCACTTGAGCAGAGCTTAAAAGATTTCATATGGATCTTGAGAAATAATATTCTTTCACCTTTTAGCAGCCTTTTCTCGAATCGGTGCTTGTTTGCTTCTTTTTCTTTCCCCCTTGGGCAATCTTCCTTTGAATCCTTGCTTGCTTGCTTCTTCACTTCCTTGGAGGTTGCTAGCTTCAGCTTTGGCTTTGGCTTGAAACACCTTGGAGATGGATGCAGAATTTACAAAATGGAGTATGTTTGCAAGAGTTCCTGCAGCCTTCTTCTTGCCTTGATAGCCTCCCTCTTGATCTCTCTTTGTTGGTTCCTTGCTTCTTCACTTGGATGGGGGTATATTGGCTTCAGATTTACCTTCAATGTGTTGAGGAAGGATGAAGAACTTCAGCTCGAAGCATTGTTCACGGAGGTGCTACTGTACCCGAGAATCTCCTCTTCTAGCCTCCCTTGATCTCTCTTGATCCCCTTGAAGCATTAGGGTTTCTAACCCTTCCTGTGGAGGTTTTATAACCTTTGAATGGTCCTTGGACATCCTCCAGATCAGATCCACATTTTGTGGATGATTAGGTGTCATTAGGATTAAAGAAATACAAGGAGAATGACTCTTCTCGAAGTGGAGAACTAAGTCAACTTTAGTTGGCTCGGGGCTGGCGGTCGACCTGTGGAAGCTAGCGGTCGACCTGTGGAAGCTGGCGGTCGACCGCTACTTAGAAACCCTGTAGAAATTTGGTCCCTGGAATTTTATGTCGACCTGGGGCGGTCGACCGCTACTGTCGGTCGACCTAAAGCTACAGTAAATTTTAGACTTTTTAGGTTTCACCCTCGAACTCCATTGCAACCCATTTAAGTCTGAGGCTTCAAGCTCCTTTGATCTTGGGGAATATATGTTGAGTGTTTTGACCTACAAAACCATAGAAAAAAGGATTAAAACTTTGATCAATAATTCATGTGGTAATTGCATGAAGTACATGTATGAAACTCCTTTGGCCATTTGGCAGTTTCAATCAATTAACAAGAGCTTATTGTAAACCGTTTGAGCAAGATATGAGTACCATTATTTCAATTTTCAAGCAAGTTTCTCATGAGTTGTTTCAACATAATGCAAGCTCAAAATGATATGTGAAATATGTATTAGAGTTCAAGAAGTGATTTATATTGAGACCCAATTTCACATATAAGATTGGAACACTTGTTGCTTTGACAAATGCATGTATGGTATGCGTAAAAATCAACCAAACAAGTTTCAAACTATTTGATCAGGATTTGAACAAAAGTATTCATCAAAGCTCAAGTCCATATGTTCAAACATATAAAGGCTTGAAACCTCTTGTAGAACCAACATATGCAAACCAAGCATTAAGACCATGTAACCGTTGCCATTTGTCATCTCAAACATACATAGATAACAGGAGCATGAGCAATCAACCAGAAGTTTAGTTATCATCACTTAATCACACATTAAGTTTAGTTATCATCAAAACCATAACTTAACAATCACAACAATCATCAAAACCATAACTCAACACCCAAACCACCACTAAAAGGTCAAATACATATACCAAATCACCTAGGCAATGGCGATAAGGTCTTGGTTAACTGCGCAGAACCGGAGGAAAATCTTCCCCACCTTAACCAGTGGAACATGTCCACCTCCAGGATTTCACCTCCGTGCCCTCGTGGCCATAAACATATTGTGTCTCCCCACAGGGGCAGTTCTACGGTTTGGCTCCACACCCTTCTATGGCAGCAGTGTCCCTACGGTCCACAATTTGTCTCATAGCATAAGGGATTCACAATGACAAGAAATAATATGCTAAAAGGACTTTCATAACATGCCATCATGCAAGAAAGATGCAATGAATATGAACTAGTGTAATCACTACATGATGGAAACAAATCATTTAAATAACCCTACTGATTAACAAATTTTTAGCATGTAATGTAGTGGGTAGCTGAAAGTTCAAGGGGATAATCAGTAACAGGAAGCCAAAACGATTGCACAAAGGAAAAGACGGCTTTTACGAAGCATAAGTTTACATTTCCTCACGTCAGGAACACACTAAAACAACACACACATGGCCAAGTCGACTTGTGCAGGCCACAAGTCAACTTGCACCTGCTGCCAGAACCTGTAATGGGCAGAACACACAAGCCAAGTGGACTTGTGCAGGCCATGACATTTCCTTTCCCAGGGTGATACTGGATAGAAAAATCAAAATCCTTTAAGTATTCTAGCCACCTTATCTGCCTCATATTCAACTCATTCTGAGAAAATATATATTTAAAACTCTTGTGATCGGTGTAAACAATAAACAGCTCACCATACAAGTAATGTCTCCAGATCTTGAGGGAGAAAATAACAACTATCAACTCCAGATCATGTACATGATAATTCTCTTCATGGTCCATTAGTTGCCTAGAAGCATAAGCAATGACCTTCCCATGCTGCATTAATACACAGCCCAAACCAATACCCAAAGCATCAGTATAGACTTCGAATCCTCTACTACCTGTTGTGACCCCTGGTTTTTATGATAACAAATCATAAATCATTAGTAGATATTTGAGAAATATCTAACTTATTTTGGTTTGATAAATTGACTAAACTAGTGTAGAAGAATCTCTCAAAGTGATGTCTCGACACGGCCTAATGATGTCTCGACACTTCTGGAAAAGAAAGTGTTGATTCTTTCAACGTTTGAGCTCCGTCATAAAAGAATGTGTCGACACATCAAACCCATGTCTCGAAACATCCAGAAGAAATCAAGCTGAAGCCATTTGTTGACATGTTTTCCTTATTTCCCCTTTTGATTACCCTTCCAACCCCTTCTTTACCGTGCTAATGTAAAGAATTAAACGATGTGTAAATAACAGGGGGAAGGATGTGGAATGTGTGTGATCGCCACCAAGGTGCCGAATGTAAGCAAGTACACTGTACCTTGGAAAGAAAGGGGAGACACTCACCTAGAATAGCACTACAGCAATACGCGGCTCTGGAAGAACCACCCTGAAGATGCGCGGTCGCTCAACAGACTGCCCGGCAGTGCTGGGACGAATGCGGGACGAAGAGCAGCCAAATTGCAGAACGGTTCGGTATCCATGCTGAACAGAACTGGACGGTCGATGGACGACCGCCCTGTCACTCGAACGGACAGAAGAAGACCGCGCTGTACCACCGACTTCCAAAATGTGGGATCTCTACCTCCACCCTTCTCGGCCGGCCAGGAGGAGTGGGCTTCATGTTGCGATGATGCTGACCTGCAAAACAAAGTGTAGAACACAAAAAGGGACCCAATATCATAACTAAAATGCGTAGTAAATGCTGAAAGAGAAGGAAACGAACATAACCAAATGAAATGGGGGATACCTGGAGGTTTTTAAACCCCTAGGGGCACCAAAAACATAGGAGGATGTATGTAATGTGATGAAAGAATGAAGAAAAACAAACGGAAGAAAGGAGAACGACGCATGCAATGAGAAAACGGACGGAGGGACTCGTGAACTAATAACTCAAACAAACAGTATACTCCCTGAACTGGAGGCCTATGCAGACGTAGAAGGCCTCCGTCCCTGTCTTGGGTCGCTCAACAATCCGGCAGAGCTTCGCCTTGACCTTGAAATCTCCCCCACTTTCAAAGCTTGCCCGTAGGGTCTATTTATAGAGCCTAAGAAACTAGCCCCGAAATTAGGGTTTCCAATGAATATTAGCTCGAGATATCAAAAGAAAATCCATAGATAATGGAATTATCTTCCAACCAGTCGAAACGGCGCCTCATTTGGTTGAGAAACCACGGAGAAATGGTTGGAACAAATCAAGGATAAAACCACAGATAGAGAGAGAAAAGACCTTAGTTTGTCAGCAATCGGACCATTGCGCGGTCACGCGATAGACCGCCCAATACACTAAGCGGTCGGTCACCAGACCGTCCAATCTGTCGGTGGAAATTAAGAAAATAAGAAATATTATCCAAATATCCATCGAACTGACCGATGTTTTCGCCGTTGGACTCTCATGAATTGGGCGGTTTTTAATGGACCACTCAGCTCACTGAACGGTCAAAAATCAACCGTCCAACGCCTGTCGGTGATAAATCAGACTAAACTAGATAATTACATAATTATGTGAATAGTCAACGAATCTGGGACTCTGAGAACTAGACAGTCATAAGCATACCGTTCCATGGGTCTGGACGGCTACTTATGAACCGTGCAAAAGCTTTGTCGGTGGAAATTCAGAAAATCACCATAATATCCAATAAATAGGTAAACGGTTAATCCTCAACCACCTAGTGACTGAACGGTCATGCGATGGGTCACGCAATGGCTTTATGCTTGAAACTTAATAAAATGTGATAAATCAACCTAGACTAGGGCCCATTAAGCCGTAAATTGAAGCAGACCAAGTCAGGGAGTGAGATATCCATAAAATAGGCCCAATAAGCTGCCTGAAAATAGCCCACTAAGCAATGGACAACTTGAGGCATCAACAAATGGTGGTAAGAGAAATGACTCAACTTGTCGGCAAAAAATGGGTGTCAACAGATGCCCCTCCTTAACGTCCTCTTTGCAGGGGAGTGAGCAGAGGTGAAGCGAAAGTGAAATGGAACATGGAGATGAAGCGAAAATGAAGTAAAAAATGACACATGTTTTGCCAACGAGTGATAGGAATAGTTAGACCAAAAGTGACACCAGTCTGGAGGAACTAAAAATAAAAAGAAACACACGATCAACCTCATGGGAATCAACCACAAGGAATAGTTAGACCAAAAGCGACACCAGTCTGGAGGAACTAAAAATAAAAAGAAACACATGATCAACCTCATGGGGTAAACAATCCCTCGGACCAATGAGGGGACCGGAATAAGCAGCGGAAAGTAAAGAAACAGACTAAAACTCCAGACGGGGGCCTCTTAATCAATCAAACAAAGTGAACAAACTAGAGAGAACCTTCCAACTCTGAGTGGAATTGCTTCTCTTACTCAAACACTGAACACATAGCTAACCATCACTGATGGGACATTAGCAGGCAAACCATGGGTCATGAATGCTCCAAAACATGGGTATCATGGATGCTGGGTTAAAATAAAAGAAATCATCAAAATGAATGTAAAGAAAGAATAAAATATAAAATACTCGAGAATAATATTGCTAAGCTGGGAGAATCAGAGTCAAGACACTATCCGCAACCACGGCGTGCAGGATAGAACCATCCTCCCCAGGCTTTCCCAACCTAACGGCCTATCCGGAGATTAAACACGTGAACCTAGATCATCATCATTTTTGTTAAAGGGGAACATCAGATCCTGGAACACGTAGATAACCAACTGGTTCTCGAGATATTATAGCATAGTACCATATAGTAATGCAATAAGGGATGCAGGGGTAGAAGGCCATACCTGACTTACCCGTGCAGGCGAAACGCCATTTAAAGGTGACGTTGCAAAAGAATAAGCAGAGTTTGCAATATAGATATCATCAAGTCAAATGAATCACATGATGCAGTACTGAAGAAATCAAACCACATTCAATCATATGAATGGCTCAGAATAGACCGCTTAGACCACAGAATGGCTCATCCAGGACCGTTCAATCATGCACCATTTAAACTTGAATGCGTAGCCATGCGGCCCATATATAGACCGTTCAAAAAGATGCGTGGCCAGAGTTCAGTCGCTCAATGTGAAGTTCCGTTAGTATCTGAACGGTTAGATTAGAACCGCTCAACATATGGGCGGTCTGGCGATAGACCGCTCAAAATTGGCAACGTTTAAACAAAAAATGGTTCATCTCCCTCCCTCCCCATCGTAACCGACGGTGGGAGGGAAGGAGAGACACCGTGCCTCGCACCCTCTCCCCACCCTCTCATCTCTTCTCTCAACCTCCTCTCACTTCCCATCTCTCCCCCCCCCATATGCGCTCGAAGCACCAAGCTAGGCGGCCCCCAATGACCAACGTGGACGCGCCACCGTCGACGACCGCCGTCGCGGCGGAAGTACCACCGGATGAGGAGGTGCCGGCACCGCTGCCGACTGAGGGAGATGCTCCCCCGCCGTCGTCTGAGGCCGTGGAAGAAACCGGAGCTATTATACCCAGAGACGGAGACGTCGATGAGGGAACGCCGGCGGAGAGGCCGGCTAAGGGACCCCGTCCGACCGAGGTAGGTGCACCAAGACCTCCCATTTCCATTTGTGTTGTATGCATGCTAGTTCTAAGAGATAATAGGGGCACACAAACCCCTTAAACACACCATGAAAGGCCATTTAGGCCGTGAACGGAGGTGGGGAGAAGAACTCTCATCGCCGGAGACAACGGTGATAACGCGGTTTAACAGTAACCGCTTAACAAAACCACGCGGTTCCCATAGAACCGCTCAACCTGCACGCGGCCCATGGGTGGCCGTCCAAAGAACACGAACCGACATCACCGCACGGTTCCATGTGAGCCGTCTAACATTAGGGAAGTCCATGTTGGCCCGCTTAGAATGTGAAACGTTGATAATAGAGCGGTCTCCATCAGACCGTGGAACCTAGGACAGACATACATGGTCCGCTCAAAATCTGGAACACTTAGGAAGAGAACGGTCATAAGCAAACCGTGGAAACGTAGGACGGCCTAACTTAGTCCGTTCATGAATTGAAACAGTAGGAATAGAACGGCTATTACCAGACCGCTGAAAAACCAAGCGGCCGGTCGACAGACCGTGCAACACCAAACAATTAACCACTTAAAAGGGGAGGGACGCGGTCAGATGGGGACCATGTGATTTCTGAACGGCCATGTTTGGTCCATTCCAAAGCAAACATCAGATAGCAAGACGGCTCAAGGTGAGCCGTGAGACTTATTTAAACGGTTGGGGTACAGCCGTGGGAAAGGAAAACGGCTCATAAAGGACCGTTTGGTGAGCTGAGAGTGGATTATTGAATTAAATGCCAAAATTCTAAACTAAAATGCAACTAATCAAAATGTATGTAGGGAAAGCGTAGTACCCGGATCTCATGGCTGCAGGTTTGGGCAGTGTACCTCGCGCTGCCCGACTTCCAGCGTGAGAGGCTGAGAGTCATGGGATTCTCAGAGTTCCTGAGCGTGGATGTAGTGCCCCAGAATTTTATATAAAAAATTTTCTAGAATTTGTGAAGGCCTAAATATATTAATAAAAGAATTCTGAGACTAATAAGTCATCATAGGCCCAATTAGGTTGAATAATTAACCAAGCCTATTTACACATCATCTAAAAAGGTTTAAGGCCCAAAACCATTAAGTTTGGCCCATATTCTAGAAGGTTACTTAGCTTATTTAAGGATAAAAATGAATTATATAAATAATAATATAGGAAAATGAATAAAAGAGTTTTATTTATTTGAAACTCTATATACGTTGAATGTAACGGTCTATCGTAAGACCGTCACTTGCTTGTAACGAATGGGTCTACGACCGTTACACTCTGTGAATTCCGTAAGCTGAAGAGTTTGATTCATGTTGAACTCTGGGAACAATAAATGTAATGGTCTATCGTGAGACCGTTACATGTCTCTAACGCACCTGCATTAGACCGTTACATCCTGTTAGTTCCGTTAGGGAAAGAACAAGTACAAAGATCAAAACTTTGGACTCTTATCCACTAGAGATCAACGTAGGAAGAGTTATAACAATACTAAGGACTCTTAGAGATCAGGTTTTAGCAAATTAAGGACTCTAGAATCGATCTAATCTTCAAAACCCTATAAATAGGACCTAGTTCTGAACTATGCGACCCTTACTTTTGGCTCGCAAGGAATCAAGGTAAGAAGGTGTAATCTTTGGTAAGTTCTTTAGAAGTATTTGTTTACAATATTTTAGACTAACTCCTCTCCAAATTTCACGTCTTTAGGTCAAGACGTCGTGGAGTTAGAGCCCAAAGAAGTTGCTAAAAAATCACAGGAAGAAGGGAACTAGGGTTCAGTGTTCAGACCATAATTGGAAGTTTGAAGCCTAGACAAGTGGTAGGTTATCTCATGAACGGTAAAAACAACTTGATAGGACTATAAGCCCTCTGGTTTGATTGAATTTCATGCATAGTAGAGCATCAATATCATGTTTTACTAAGTTCTATACATTACATGCATCTCTTAGCCAAATTGGAAAATTAAAAAGATGTATCTTGTCTATCTCACGGGTACCCACGCATATAGATAGCCTATACTTCGTTATCATGCCTAGAATAGACATGGTATTTGATTTACAGACATGATGTGAGTTGATACCTTAGGTTTTATATCACTTTCTGTTAGTAGACCCTCTGACGCATCAGCGTAGGACCGTCACACTCATGTAACGGCCATACGATGGACCGTCATAGTCCCTGATTGCCTATTGATTTCTCTGTTGACTCTGATGCATCTATGCAGGGGTGTTACGTTACTGTAACGGCTGTTTGATAGACCGTCAAACTACTGTGACGCACCACTTATAGACCGTCAGAAGCCCTGTGTTCTGTCAACCCTAGACAAAATAAGATTCGTCAATCTTACTTATTATTAAGCCTAGTTGATTAGAGTTTTCACCTTATTATGTGAATTTAAGGTTATTTTAATTATTAATAATAGGGGTTGCATGATTTCAGGAACTTAATGGTATTTTAAGTTATGTTAGTTTCATAAGCCAAAAATTCTATAGTCTTGTATTCTAAATCATGATTCTTTTAACTATTGTATTGTCGGAGTTTTCATCATGATTTTCACGTTGATACTTGTATCTCTCTATCAATAGAGTCATTTCTATAAGTACATGGCACATACTCCGGTATGTTGACCATTAGTTCACACTTTGGACTATAAGAACACAATCTTGGACTTGAGGACCTCTCTATTGGATATTCCTTCCAATGGACTAGGAAATCTTGTTTCAAGGCCTCCGTAATTCTCCGCGAGCCTGGAATTCCCACTAGGATGCCGAGTTGGTTGTACCATTAAAACCCATTAACTAGAATACACTATCGTTGTTTTCTGATTCTAGTAATGTAACGGCTTTGTATTGGACCGTCAGGCTCATGTAACGGCCCAACATACGACCGTCACATTCATCTGAGGTTGAATTCTTGATTCTGGATTCAGACAAATGTAACAATCCTATACTAGACCATCACACAATGTAACGGCCCAGTGAATGACCGTCACATGACTTGAATATCTCGACCCAAGGTTTGACCAAGGGTTGACATTTCAATGTTTCTAGATAAACCTTGATGATCTAGAACCTATCATATTGCTTAATAGACTTAATATAATGAATGAAAGTTAAGAGAATATACTGTTATGCTGCCGATTTATTTTCATAAGCATAGCATAGTCTAAGTCATTCTTGATCTCATATACTCAAATTGAAGCGTTCATTCATTGATTTTCATTATTTGGAATTGTTATATTCTTGGCCATACATTACTGTTACATGCGTGGAAGTAGCTTAATTTATACCTGAAGATGCGATCGAGCACTGATTATGTTCAAGGGCTCTATGCTAGTCCCCTCGGCTGATTGCCGGAAACATACTATTTTATAAACCATGGGGTATGATGCTACTAGCATCGCATTGCGTTGGGAGTACTATTTCTATAAATAAGTGAAGATCCACGACACGACATGACATTCTTGCTTGATATTCCACAGAAATTCACGAAGCACTTGCTCATAAGCATAAGATGCTAAAGTGATGAATATGTGGCTTGCTAGTATATTCTCGATATATTCTTGTTCATGAAAGGCCAATATCATGTTCTTGTTCTATTCTTGCTAGTTCATTATTGTTCTCATTCCATCTTATGTGATTGTCTTGTTACTTTGATTTAATCGCTTGATCATCGCATTGCATGATTTTACCTTATTTCTTTAGAGCAAAAATATTAATCACTTTAATAGGGCCTTCATGTTGATGCGAAGATACCTACTGGGCAAGTGTGCTCATTACCTATTTCCAATCTTTTTCAGGAAATGAAAGTGAGTCGGGTTAGGATTCGGATTATTCAAGTAGCGGATCTGAGAGTGATTAAAAATGAGCGAAGACTTAGGAAGTCTATAATGTCTAGATTGAGTCAATGTAATTTTCTTTATTTCTTGAGTCTAGTAGAATGAAAGATGATGGAAAGTGGTTGTATTTCGAGTATTGATCATTTATGAAATAAAGTTGGAGTTTGATTAAATTCTGTGCAATTGCATTTATGTGTGTGATTGTATTGCGTTCTGGTCGTTCTTACTTGCAAGAGGCTTACCATGTCAGCTGTTCGCGCTCTCCGAGCGAGTCTTCCACTGTAATAAAGGCTCGGGGCGTGACAGTTAAGTTGGTATCAGAGCCTAAGTCTCAGAACTTAGGGAAAGGAATCATGTCATAGGATAAGTCCAAGGTTTAAGGACCCCTACCTATGAACTAAGGAAGAAATTCCATACCCATGTGAGGATTGGGTAGAGCCCGGGATAACATAATTAATTAGCTTTAAGGTTGATTTTCATGAGAAATAACAAGTTGTTATTTTTCTCTCTCAGGTACCCTATTTTACAAATGGCTCATCGCGTAGATTGGGACGGTATGCAACAAACAGTTGCCAGCCTCACTCAGGCATTGCAAACTATAACACAAGGTGGTGCAGGGGCAAGGGCTGGTGACCTACATCGCAACTTCTAGAGTCTAAATCCTCCGCGATTCTATGGATCTTCAAATCTCGATGAGGCAGAAAATTGGATCGATGAGATGAATAGGATATTTGACGTTATTCAATGCACTGATCAGGAGAAGGTGCGTCTAGCAACATTTCAACTAAATAAAGATGCCCGTACATGGTGGAAGTCGGTTCCAGCACCTCTGGTCGATGCACCTCATACATGGGATGGGTTTCTTACTTTATTTCGTACCAAGTATTTTTTTCGAACATGTAAAGGAAAGGAAGGCCATGGAGTTTACCTCCCTTCGTCAAGGGATGATGTCGGTGGCAGAATATGAGCTGCAATTTTCAAGACTAGCACCATATGCACCACACCTTATTAGCACGGAATTATTAAAGCAAATCGATTTATGGACGGGTTACGACCCGATTTCATTCAGCAACTTGGGACACAGAATATCCGCACTTATGCGGAGATGGTTCAGAGGGCATATCTATGCGAGAGGACCTAAGAGAAGGTCGAAAAGTTGAAAGGAAAAGGAGAAGAATCTAGCCGACAATCTGATCGGCATTATAAGAAGGAGAAGTTTAGCATCATGGAACCATACAAAAGCCGTGACAGCAATAAAAGATCAAGTAGCGGGAATGGTGGAAGTTCCCAGAAGAATAATAAAAAGGTTAAGGAAGAGAAGGAGCAAGTTGCCTTGGCATGCACTTTTTGCGAGAAATTCGGCGACTCGGTTGAAGAATGCTGGAAGCGCCTCGGTGCTTATTTACGTTGTGGAAGTAGGGAGCATCGTGTGCCAGATTACCCCCTTATAAAAGATCAATCAGCTAATGGAGGACGTAAGAGGCAGGCTCGCCTCAATGCCGTTCTAGATGAAGAGGAAGCGCCCAGGGATGATGGGCTTATGGAAGGTACTCTTAAGATTTATTCTCGTCCTGCATTTGTGCTATTTGATACTGGTGCCTCTCATTCTTTTATTTCCACTACCTTTGCAAAAACATTATCAATTGCATCAGTCCCCTTACCTTCAGATCTTGCTATTACTACACCTTTAGGATCTAGAACCAAGCTCACCGAGTATTATCCTAATAGCAAAGTGATAGAAGAAGGTTACAATCTCCCTGCAAACCTCGTGTGCCTTGACATGAAAGGTTATGATGCCATTTTAGGGGTTGATTGGCTTGTAGACCATGATGCTTATATCAATTGCCGAAATAGGATTATATCTTTTCGAAAGCCCGGTCTTCCAAGATTTTCTTTTCTTGGCATCAAATACAAGAAACATCCTACCATTATATCTTCTCTTCACGCTTGCAAGCTTATCTCGCAAGGATGTGAAGCTTTTCTTGCTTCAGTCATTATCACCGAATCTAAGAAAATTATCCTAGTAAACATTCCCATTGCGAATGAGTTCCCAGACGTGTTCCCATCTGAACTACCTAGTTTACCGCCCGAGAGGGAAGTAAACTTTACCATTGAACTCATTCCAGGAGCAGCACCTGTTTCTATAGCCCCTTAAAGGATGTCCCCCACAGAACTCAAGGAACTAAAAAGGCAGTTGCAGGAACTACTAGACAAGGGTTTAATCAGACCTAGCACATCCCCTTGGGGTGCACCGATTTTATTTGTCAAGAAGAAGGATGGTTCTCTCAGGCTATGCATCGATTACCGGCGACTGAATCAGCTGATAATTAAAAACAAGTATCCATTGCCGTGTATTAATGAGCTCTTCGATCAGCTTTCGGGAGCAGAATATTTTTCTAAGATTGACCTCAGATCAGGTTATCATCAGCTTAGAATCAAAGAGGAAGATATTTATAAATCGGCTTTTCGAAGTCGTTATGGCCACTATGAATTCGTGGTAATGCCATTTGGGTTAACTAATGCCCCAGCAACATTTATGCAACTTATGAACAGTGTCTTCCAGCCATACCGGGATCGATTCATTGTCGTCTTCATCGATGATATCCTGATATACTCTAAGACAAAAGAAGAACATGAAAAACATTTGAAAATAGCTTTGCAAACACTTAGAGAACACAAGCTTTATGCCAAACTCAATAAGTGTGAATTCTGGCTCGAGGAAGTCTCATTCCTAGGCCACATTATTTCAAAAGAAGGTATTGTTGTGGATCCTTCTAAGGTAGAAGCTATCAAGAATTGGAGTCGGCCTACGACTGTGTCTGAAGTAAGGAGCTTTCTGGGTCTAGCTGGTTATTATAGAAGATTCATTAAGGACTTCTTAAAGATAGTAGTCCCTTTAACTAGACTCACCAGAAAAGAAAATCCTTTTGTCTGGTCAGAGAAATGTGAGAAGAATTTCCAAACTCTTAAGAATCATCTTACAATAGCCCCTGTTTTGTCACTACCAATGGAGGGTGGTGGATTTGAGGTATATACGGATGCGTCTGGAATTGGCTTAGGATGTATCCTTATGCAAAATGGAAAGGTGATTTGCTATTCTTCAAGACAATTGAAACGTCACGAAGAAAATTATCCTGTACATGATTTAGAATTGGCACCGGTTATTTTCACCTTGAAAATTTGGCGTCATTATATTTATGGAGAAAAGTTTACGATCTACTCAGACCACAAGAGCTTGAAATATTTATTCTCTCAAAAGGAGCTTAACATGAGGCAAAGGAGGTGGTTAGAACATCTCAAGGACTTTGATTTTGCTATTCAATATCATCCTGGCAAGGCAAATGCTGTAGCAGATGCACTCAGCAGAAAACCAATGGGTATGTTATCAAGTCTCATGATTAGTGTAACTAACCTTATTCCTCAATTTGCTCAATTGAATTTAGATGTTGACATTAAGGAAGAAGATTGCTTCATAGCTAATATCCGAGCTCAACCTACATTAATAGAGGATTTGGCCAAATTACAAGAGGATGATCCAGTTTTACTAAAAATTAAGGCCAATATTGAACAAAGGCCGGATTTTTCTACTTCTAATGATGGAAGATTGCTATTCAAGGGCCGAATGTGTATACCGGATCATGAGGATACAAAGAAATTGATCCTAGAAGAAGCACATAAATCAAAGTACACCATTCATCCAGGAGGTACAAAAATGTATCAGGATCTCAAAAGAAACTTTTGGTGGCCTAATATGAAGAGGGAAATAGCTGACTTCGTGTCTTGTTGTCTAACCTGCCAACAAGTTAAAGCTGAACATTTTAGACCCGCAGGTAAATTACATCCCTTAAATATTTCGAATGGAAATGGGAGAGCATAGGGATGGACTTCATTATGGGTTTACCTAAGACAAGAGGTGGACATGATGGCATATGGGTAATCATAGACCGATTGACTAAATCTGCACACTTCATACCAATAAAGAGTCGATGGTCTGTGGATATTCTAGCAACATTGTACATAAAGGAAATTGTCAAATTACATGATGTCCCCATCACTATTGTATCAGATAGAGATCCTCGATTCACATCACAGTTCTGGAAAGGTCTTCAACATTCACTAGGGACCAGATTAAATTTTAGCACAGCCTTTCATCCACAAATTGATGGTCAGTTGGAAAGAACAAATCAGGTGGTAGAAGACATGCTCAGGGCTTGTGTCATTGATTTTGGAGGAAGTTGGCATGATCACTTGCCTCTGGTGGAATTTGCATATAATAACAGCTATCAAGCAAGCATAAAAATGGCACATTTTGAAGCTCTATTTAGGAAAAGTTATCGATCTCCAATATGTTGGAATGAAATAGGGGAAAAGTAATTTTTAGGCCCCAACCTTGTTAGGGATTCTACAGAGAAAATCAAGCTCATTCAAGAGAGAATGTAAATGGCACAAGATAGGCAAAAGTCTTATGCCGACAATCGAAGACGTAACTTGGAGTTTCAGATAGGAGATCATGTATATTTAAAAGTTTCTCCAGGTCGTCGTATTCGAAGATTTGGCATTAAAGGAAGCTAACTTCAAGGTTCATTGGCCCATTTGAAATTCTTGAAAGGGTCGGTGAAGTGGCTTATAGATTGGCTTTACCTCCACAATTAGCAGGAGTTCATGACGTATTTCACGTCACCATGCTGAAGAAATATGTATACGATCCTGACCATATTATCACTTATGACAATCTGGAGATTCAGAAGGATATGACATATGAGCAAACGCCAATAAAGATTCTGGATCGGGAAGTGCGTCAACTAAGAAATAAGGTTATCCCTATGGTCAAAATTCAATGGAAGAAAATATGGCCATACGAAGTAACATGGGAAACCGAAGTAGCCATGAGAAAAAGATTTTCAGAATTATTTAACTGTAAGTACACTCTCCACAATCCATGTCTTGAATTTGGGGACCAAATTCATCTAAGTGGGGGAGGGTGTAGTGCCCCAGAATTTTATATAAATAATTTTCTAGAATTTATAAAGGCCTGAATATATTAATAACAGAATTCTGAGACTAATAAGTCATCATAGGCCCAATTAGGTTGAATAATTAACCAAGCCTATTTACACATCATCTAAAAAGGTTTAAGGCCCAAAACCATTAAGTTTGGCCCATATTCTAGAAGCTTCCTTAGCTTATTTAAGGATAAAAATGAATTATATAAATAATAATATAGGAAAATGAATAAAAGAGTTTTATTTATTTGAAACTCTATATACGTTGAATGTAACAGTCTATCGTGAGACCGTCACATGCTTGTAACGTATGGGTCTACGACCGTTACACTCTGTGAATTCCGTAAGCTGAAGAGTTTGATTCATGTTGAACTCTGGGAACAATAAATGTAATGGTCTATCGTGTGACCGTTACATGCCCATAACGCACCTGCATTAGACCGTTACATCCTGTTAGTTCCGTTAGGGAAAGAACAAGTACAAAGATCAAAACTTTGGACTCTTATCCACTAGAGATCAACGTAGGAAGAGTTATAACAATACTAAGGACTCTTAGAGATCAGGTTTTAGCAAATTAAGGACTCTAGAATCGATCTAATCTTCAAAACCCTATAAATAGGACCTAGTTCTGAACTATGCGACCCTTACTTTTGGCTCGCAAGGAATCAAGGTAAGAAGGTGTAATCTTTGGTAAGTTCTTTAGAAGTATTTGTTTATAATACTTTAGACTAACTCCTCTCCAAATTTCACGTCTTTAGGTCAAGACGTTGTGGAGTTAGAGTCTAAAGAAGTTGCTGAAAAATCACAGGAAGAAGGGAACTAGGGTTTGGTGTTCAGACCATAATTGGAAGTTTGAAGCCTAGACAAGAGGTAGGTTATCTCATGAACGGCAAAAACAACTTGATATGACTATAAGACCTCTGGTTTGATTGAATTTCATGCATAGTAGAGCATCAATTTCATGTTTTACTAAGTTCTATACATTACATGCATCTCTTAGCCTAATTGGAAAATTAAAAAGATGTATCTTGTCTATCTCATAGGTACCCACGCATATAGATAGCCTATACTTTGTTATCATGCCTAGAATAGACATGGTATTTGATTTACAGACATGATGTGAGTTGATACCTTAGGTTTTATATCGCTTTCTGTTAGCAGACCCTCTGACGCATCAACGTAGGACCGTCACACTCATGTAACGGCCATACGATGGACTGTCACAGTCCCTGATTGCCTATTGATTTCTCTGTTGACTCTGACGCATCTATGCAGGGGCGTTACGTTACTGTAACGGCTATTTGATAGACCGTCACACTACTGTGACGCACCACTTATAGACCGTCAGAAGCCCTGTGTTCTGTCAACCCTAGACAGAATAAGATTCATCAATCTTACTTATTATTAAGCCTAGTTGATTAGAGTTTTCACCTTATTATGTGAATTTAAGGTTATTTTAATTATTCATAGTAGGGGTTGCATGATTTCAGGAACTTAATGGTATTTTAAGTTATGTTAGTTTCATAAGCCAAAAATTCTATAGTCTTGTATTCTAAATCATGATTCTTTTAACTATTGTATTGTCGGAGTTTTCATCATGATTTTCACGTTGATACTTGTATCTCTCTATCAATAGAGTCATTTCTATAAGTACATGGCACATACTCCGGTATGTTGACCATTAGTTCACACTTTGCACTATAGGAACACAATCTTGGACTTGAGGACCTCTCTATTGGATATTCCTTCCAATGGACTAGGAAATCTTGTTTCAAGGCCTCCGTAATTCTCCGCGAGCCTGGGATTCCCACTAGGACGCTGAGTTGGTTGTACCATTAAAACCCATTAACTAGAATACACTATCGTTAGTTTCTGATTCTAGTAATGTAACGGCCTTGTATTGGACCGTCAGGCTCATGTAAGGGCCCAATATATGACCGTCACATTCATCTGAGGTTGAATTCTTGATTCTGGATTCAGACAAATGTAACGGTCCTATACTAGACCGTCACACAATGTAACGGCCCAGTGAATGACCATCACATGACTTGAATATCTCAACCCAAGGTTTGACCAAGGGTTGACATTTCAATGTTTCTAGATAAACCTTGATGATCTAGAACCTATCATATTGCTTAATAGACTTAATATAATGAATGAAAGTTAAAAGAATATACTGTTATGCTGCCGATTTATTTCCATAAGCATAGCGTAGTCTAAGTCATTCTTGATCTCATATAATCAAATTGAAGCATTCATTCATTGATTTTCATTATTTGGAATTGTTATATTCTTGGCCATACTTTACTGTTACATGCGTGGAAGTAGCTTAATTTATACCTGAAGATGCGATCGAGCACTGATTGTGTTCAAGGGCTCTATGCTAGTCCCCTCGGCTGATTGCCGAAACTATACTATTTTATAAACCATGGGGTTTGATGCTACTGGCGTCGCATTACGTTGGGAGTACTATTTCTATAAATAAGTGAAGATCCACGACATGACATGACATTCTTGCTTGATATTCAACAGAAATTCACGAAGCACTTGCTCATAAGCATAAGATGCTAAAGTGATGAATATGTGGCTTGCTAGTACATTCTCGATATATTCTTGTTCATGAAAGGTTAATATCATGTTCTTGTTCTATTCTTGCTAGTTCATTCTTGTTCTCATTCCATCTTATATGATTGTCTTGTTACTTTGATTTAATCGCGTGATCATCGCATTGCATGATTTTACCTTATTTCTTTAGAGCAAAAATATTAATCACTTTAATAGTGCCTTCATGTTGATGTGAAGATACCTACTGGGCAAGTGTGCTCATTACCTATTTCCAATCTTTTTCAGGAAATGAAAGTGAGTCGGGTTCATATTCGGATTATTCAAGTAGCGGATCCGAGAGTGATTAAAGATGAGTGAAGACTTAGGAAGTCTATAGTGTCTAGATTGAGTCAATGTAATTTTCATATTTCTTGAGTCTAGTAGAATGAAAGATGATGGAAAGTGGTTGTATTTCGAGTATTGATCATTTATGAAATAAAATTGGAGTTTGATTAAATTCTGTGCAATTGCATTTATGTGTGTGATTGTATTACGCTCTGGTCGTTCTTACTTGCAAGAGGCTTACCATGCCGGCTGTTCGCGCTCCCCGAGCGAGTCTTCCGCTGTAATAAAGGCTCGGGGCGTGATAGTGGAGGTCAGCTGGTTTGATACACCGCTACTCTACGCTCCGCACGACCGCTGGGACCCAGTGAGTCGCACGTTCCTTTTCCCGTGGGGGCACATGGTCCCCACACTCGAGGACGTGGCCCGGCTCATTGGCCTATGTGTGCATGGGTCGCCGGTTAGCGGGAGCACTTATCCCGACTACCGGGAGATGGCCCGGGAGCTTCTGGGACTGGACTTGCTGCACCTAGAGCGGGAGTCCACGACAATGACGCGGGCGAGGCTTTAGGACAGCCTCGGGCTGACGAGAGCGGGGATTGTGACCGGAGAGCTGCCCGGGCAGCATCTCGAGTGGTTGATAGATCTAGCGCGACCGAGAGTAGCAGCTGCAGTGGGGCCAGAGGCGGACAGAGTACTGCGGCGGTTCCTAACTTTGCTGTTCGACCGACTGCTGTTTGCGACGCGAGGGGACGTCATCAGCTATCGTTTCCTGCTGCTACTTCAGGACCTTGGCCGTGTGGGTGATTACGCGTGGGGAGCGACCGTCCTCGCGTTCCTTTTTGACACGTTGAGCTCGACGTCCCGGCAGACGATGCTTGGGGGCTTCTCCCCTCTACTCCAGGTACGACTCTGACTCGTACTATGCATTTAGCTATTGATGGGAATCAAACGAGCTACCAGGTCGAAGAGCATCCCGCCTGCTGCCAGACCCAGGATGAAGGTGCTATAGGTCCCTAGCGCGACCTGTATGAAGGTGCTATGGTCCCATAGCGTGATCTTAAGAACGTGCTGGTCGTCCCTAGCGCGATCTCAGACAGGGGCCAGCTACAGATGTTCCAACTTTCTGACGCCGAACTCCTCAAAGACTTCAATGTCTGATGTCTTTTATGGCTGTAAATCGATGTGTTAGCGTCGTTTTGTCTTTCCCTTTCCCTATATATGTACCCCCTTTCATTTGATTAAGCAATCGAAGCATGAATCTATGAGTGTTCTTGAGTGTAGCCCATGGCTATCTTCCCCAATCTTTGGAAACCCCCTTCATCCATCCCTCTATGGGTGTGAGGCCCAATTCTATCTCCCTGATCCTCTCCCTTTCCCCTGTAATGGAGGACGATCGAAGCCTCGGATGCATCATCTTTGAGACGGGGTCGAGTGTGAGGCTCCATTCGGAGCATCGTTCTTCTTCCAACCAACGATTCCACTTCCCCCACCTCCGCCAAAGATGCTGTTACGATCAGGATGGAGCTCGGCTGCACCGTACCTGCAAAGGGTTCGGGTGAGAGGCCCCAGCCAAGCTTCCTCACGGCCCTAACTTCATCTACGTCCACCCTCCTTCCCTTGCCGCTCTCCCCCACATCCACCTTCCCAAAAGTTATCCTAGATAGTATTAGGTTGGTTTGATTTCATTTTAAGCGTTCCCAGTGTGTTATCTATCCTCCTGTGTGTTGTCCCCTTGTGGTTTGAACCCCAGAGTCGTCCACGGGAGCCCCAACGTCGAGGTTCTTCGTTCTGCTGCTGTCTGAGAACGCGCGTAAATGATATAGCGCGTTCCTCAGAATGCGCGTAAAGGGTATAGCGCAACTATGATCAGAAGGAAGAAGGAGACCCCCACTTTCGTCCCGCATCAAATGGTATCAAAGCTTAGGGAACCAGGCTATTCTCACAGACTGGGATCTTGAGCTACTAGGTTTGAGGACGAACCTTTCCAAGTGGAGGGGTTTTTATGGGAATCAAACGAGCTACCAGGTCGAAGAGCATCTAGCCTACTGCCAGACCCAGGATGAAGGCACTATAGGTCCCTAGCGCGACCTGTATGAAGGCGCTATGGTCCCATAGCGCGATCTTAAGAACGTGATGGTCGTCCCTAGCGCGATCTCAGACAGGGGCCGGCTACAGATGGTCCAACTTCCCGGCGCCAAACTCCTCAAAGTCTTCAATGTCTACTACCTTCCATGGTTGTAAATCGACGTGTTAGCATTTTTTTGTCTTCCCCTTTCCCTATATATGTACCCCCTTTCGTTTGATTAAGCAATCGAAGCGTGAATCTATGAGTGTTCTTGAGTGTAGCCCATGGCTATCTTCCCCAATCTTTGGAAACCCCCTTCATCCGTCCCTCTATGGGTGCGAGGCCCAATTCTATCTCCCTGATCCTCTCCCTTTCCCCTTCAATGGAGGACGATCGAAGCCTCGGATGCATCGGCTCTGAGACGGGGTCGAGTGTGAGGCTCCATTCGGAGCTTCGTTCTTCTTCCAACCAACGATTCCACTTCCCCCACCTCCGCCAAAGATGCTGTTACGATCAGGATAGAGCTCGGCTGCACCGTACCTGCGAAGGGTTAGGGTGAGAGGCCCCAGCCAAGCTTCCTCACAGCCCGAACTTCATCTACGTCCACCCTCCTTCCCTTGCCGCTCACCCCCACATCCACCTTCCCAAAAGTTATCCTAGATAGTATTAGGTTGGTTTGATTTCATTTTAAGTGTTCCCAGTGTGTTATCTATCCTCCTTTGTGTTGTCCCCTTGTGGTTTGAACCCAAGAGTCGTCCACGGGAGCCCCAATGTCGAGGTTCTTCGCTCTGCTGCTGTCTGAGAACGTGCGTAAACGATATAGCGCGTTCTTCAGAATGCGCGTAAAGGGTATATCGCGACTATGATCAGAAGGAAGAAGGAGACCCCCACTTTCGTCCCGCATCAGCTATAAGACCCCTACGACTACTACATGCTGACTCTTGGTGGAATGCAATGCAGGTGTGGGCCTACGTGTACCTACGTGGGCTCGGACGAGGCGAGGAGACCCACCCGCGCCGGGTACCCATCGCTAGGAGGTGGACCGCACCTCAGAAGAGTAGAGGTCTCCGGAGATAGGTCCGGGAGCTCCAAGATGACATGGACACCCTACCGTACACCTCAGTACGACTCTAAACCTAGACTCTTTAATTAAATGCAATGATTATGATTATGATGCTGATGCGACTTCCTATCTTGACAGGTACGGTGTACTCCTTATGCAGAGGAGGGGCACGAGGGTCAGCCCTGGGTAGCAGGGGCCCTTGCCTTCTCTGGACGCGACGTATGGCTACACTGCATGAACGTAGTGGAGCCACTACACTATAGACTAGTGATGAGGACGACCGGCATCCCACAGCTAGAGGTGGACTTCCCAGCGCCGGGAGTGTGCGTCAGTCGGCACCCGCGGGGAGCGGCGACGGTGGTAGACTGGAGAGAGACAGTTTGGGAGCAGATTTCTGACTGGGCAGCACACGGGCGGGTGGTGACCGCTCATGTCGAGAGCGACGTGGCGTACTACACAGCGTACGCCAGGCACTACCGAGACCGGGTGTTCCGTGGTGCCCGTCGACCGGTACGACTTCTTAACCCTAAATGCTTTTCTTATTATGCTTCATATATGTCTATGCACTGATGTTTGAACTTTCTAAATGTAGGTCGACCCTGAGGGATGGATCGCAGAGCTGCAGGGGCTCCTCCGTGCGACGATCCGTGAGCGTGACGAGGCTCGCTAGGCCTTGACTCTACTGGTGAATTTTCTAAACCCTAAACTCTTGAAATTATGCAAATGTTTATGATTATGCATGTAACTAACCTGGAGTTTGGATGCAGCGCGCCGAGGGGACCTAGCGCCAGGGGACAGACGCTCCTTCTTCTTCCTCCACCCAGACTCCCGCAGACCGAGCCGAGCAGGACGCTGACTTTACACGGATGGTGGCCCGAGCCGAGGCAGCTGAGGCAGCACTATCCGAGAGGGTATGCGACTACTACACTTCCCTTTAATGCTTATGCTCATGATTATGAAATGCGGTTGTCTGACTATGAAATGTGTATGCAGACGACTGAGCTGGCCGTGTCACCAGGTGAGACTGCCCGACTGCGGGAGCACGCCGAGCGCCTCCATGCTGAGACTACTGCCTTACGAGCGGACGTGGCAGAGGCTTCGCGCCTCTTTGCGGAGATGGAGCATTCACGCGCGGGGACGGTGGAGACAGAGCTACTCTGAGCTCGGGCGGCAGAGGCAGAGTAGTACCATGCTGAGGCGGAGAGGGCTCGGCTAGAGGCGGCCGAGCTGCGAGGTAAGGTCTGGGCATTTGAGAAGATGACCCGGCGGTAAGAGCAGAGCGGGATCTCGAGCGGTAGCACTCACAGCACGCAAGGTTCCGTTAGGAGCTACTTCACGAGTTCCTCTGGCCACCAGAGGAATGAGGACGAGGAGCGACGCCGGCGACGTCGCGACGAGGCGACCTCAGCGATGGCTCCACCAAAGAGGCACGAGGAAGACGGAGACAGCGAGGGGGGTCAGGGAGAGGGCTAGACTTGACTTGTACTTGGGACCCGACCTTTTGTACATGATATGATATGATAGTGATATGACTTTTTTGTTTTAATTTTGTGGATGTATGAATGTATGAATGAATGCAAATGACTGACACTGACTTGCTGATTACGACTACGATACGAGTGAGATGGATACGAGAGAGAGAGAGGGAGACGACACGAGTGAGCGAGTGAGGAGAGAGACATGACAGAGTGAGAGCGAGACGCCGACTCGGAGTGAGGGAGAGATGCCGACTCAGAGTGAGAGAGAGACGCCAAAAGAGAGACACCATACTCAGTGAGGGAGAGACGCCAAAAGAGAGATGCGAAACTGAGTGAGGGAGAGACGCCAAAAGAGAGACGCCAAACTGAGTGAGGGAGAGACGCCGAAAGAGAGACGCCAAACTGAGTGAGAGAGAGACATGACCAAAGCTTGAGTGATACAGGTAAGAACAGGTTAAATAGTGCTTCAGATATGCAAACGGTCGAACAGGGACCGCTCAAACCCCATACCGTCTTGTCTTAGACCGTTCAAAGCCTCTCTGCCACGATAATCAAACGGATTAATGTTAGCCGCTCAAAGAATAAGATTGTTCCTTTGTGACCGTGTAACAATTGGAGCAGTTGATTCCAGACCGCTCTTCCTTCAGGATTCGAACGGTGTAAAAGCTTCTAAACGGTCGGAATCTGACCATCCACTGGATAGGGTGGTCTATCGATAGACCGCTCAATGCTACGACCTGAGGGCCCAACTGGGACTCTCTTGTAGAGTCCCAACCCGAAGATAGACGTCCTACCTGACCCCAACTCTATCCCCACTCGATCTAGGCTTATCCTAACTCACTTCTAGTGGGTTTAGGCCTCTATCTAAGCCCTATAAGTAGGAGGGGGTTCCAAATTCGTACTTCACACCAAACCCCTCTGTCTAAGCCTCAAACCTTTGCTAATCTTCATCAAATCACCATTAAGACGTCATTTGAGGGGAGTTCTATGGAGGGGGCAACTTATGAAGGGCCAAGGCCGGCCCGGAAGGAGCGGGAAGTGCTCCAACGCCTGACCACGATCCCTCGTCATCTCAACTCGAGCCCTTTGAGAGAGGTATTTGGCATGATTTCATTTAAATCAATTTATTCATTCACTTACATGCTCTTCCTCTCTTCCTTCCTCCATCTCAGCTTCTTCCTGGCTCCAGGCGCTATTCCACTCTGAAGTGGATGGCTCCCATGGTCCGTGTGTTGCCCCTAGGAGTGACATCCATCCTGAAATCTTGGCATCTACACCCACTCTTAGTACTAGGTCAGAACTACCCAAAGCTTTCTCTTGGCTGGTATAGCATCTCGGCCTTAGTAGAAATATGGCATCCTCAGACCCATACATTCATTTTCCCATCATTCGAGGCCACTATCCTATTAGAGGAGGTAGAGACCTACTTCTCTTTTCCTGGGTCCCAGGTGGGAGAGGAAGACCTAGTGTGTCACACCGTCGCCCCTGTAGACCCTAGACTCATCTTGGGAGGGTTCATACCAGACAACAACGACATCCACACTTTCATAGGCCCACGTCAGATTCACCTTCTCCCTCTTAGCCAGTGGGTAGTTGAACATTTTAGGAACAGGTGTGGGTGGGATGAGGCCATAGCCAAGTCCGCGTCTATTTGCTTGTGTGGGGCTATCTTGTTCCCCTCAGTTGACTACGTTCTAGACATTCCTATTCTTAGCACCATTAGCGGCCTGTGGCAGGGTCTTTCTATCTCCCAGGCCGTACTTGCCTATTTGTACGAGGGCCTTACCTTTGCAGCTCTAGGAGGTCCTCTCTTTGGTTCCATGATACTCTTAGAGTGCTAGATGGGTGTCAGGATGAAATTCATTCAGAAGGAGGATGTCACTTTAGCTAGCAGGATCTTTGGGAGCCACCCACATTTCTTCATAGGCGTCGCATTCAGGTTCTCTCCACAGGTAGAGTGCAAGATAGCAGAGAAGAAGACCAGGGATGAGTGGCGACTGCACATCAACAAGCTGCCCCTAGATTGGTTCGTGATGCGCCCGGACTTCCTCCGCGACACCACTGTCAGAGTTCCCAGGAGGCCAGGCTTAGATCTGAGGCTCGTGAGCGACACCGCACTGGCAATGTACAACCCACACCAATGCTACCTACAGGTTTGACTACCCAGGACCGTTCTACCAGCACTACCCCACCATCCCGCACTACAGGCGAGGAGGATTGCTATAGAGGAGGATGAGCAGGCGGTCAGGAGTGCCCTGATCATGTGGGAGGTGAGTAGGGTGCTTACCCTTCCAGCGGAAGTTACAGAGATTCCAGCAACGCGCCAGGCTTACGTTAGAGAGCTGAGAGAGATACATCCCCGCGGGGATGCCCAGCGGAGGACCGAGTGATTTTTCCTTTTCTTTCCCTGATGTCGATGTAGAGATTTATGCTTAGAGATGCTTGATAGTTGAATGAATAAAGCTGATGATTTGATCGGTTTGAGTTTGGGCTTTTCCTTGTGTGATTGAGTGAGTTGGGATATGACTTTGAAACACGCATGGTCACGGATTGACTGACCTTTCAGCTTCAACCTGCCCCTGCAACACATAAAGAAAAAAATAGATTAAATTTGTTTTAGGCTTAACCCCTTGCCGGTTAGCAAGTTAAGAAATGACCAGTTCTTGATTTTTGGTCAAGGGGGTAAGCCTTATTAAATAGGCAAGTAACAAAAATGGAAATGAATTCAATGCATGCTATGAATGCAAATCATGATAACCCTTTTTGTAATTTTAAAAATATTTATTTTTTTTGGATTTTGGAAAGTTTGATTTTTTTTTTTGAGTTTTGAAATATTTGATTTTTTTAGATTTTGAAATATTTGATTTTTTTGATTTTGAAATATTTGATTTTTTTTTAGATTTTGAAATCAGCTTAAACCTAACGACGGGGAACATCCCATCTCACTTGGGGTCTCCCGGGTCCAACACGTGCTAAAAGGGACCGCTCGTGGCCGGGGCCAATTTCGCTTAACGGTGTCTCTACCGAGGCCATACCCGGGGCGAGATCTATTCTTTGGAAAATAAAACAGGATTTAGCAGAAAAGCTAGCGATAGGTATAGGGGTTTTAGGACTTGAGTTTTTCTCACGACACCCCTTTTCAAAGAATTTGGTTTGTTGCGCCGGGGTTTTGTGTCCGTCATCGAACCTACATCCGCTCTAGACACGCATGCGACCGGGCTCATAACGTCTCGTTGGAAAACTGTACTGCCACTCTTGCCATGTCTAGTTTCATTATTTTGTGGACTTTCAGACTTTCGAGCTTCGAGCTTGGGGTGAGCTTTTAGCTTTGATCTTTGATTTTGCCCCTCTTTCTCTATTTCTTTTCTTTTTCTTTTTTCTTGCTCTTTTAACCTGCAGAATAAGGTCATAACGGACTGCCCCTATTTGAGACCTCTTTTATCGAGGGGTCTAGATTAGTTCTCCCCCCCTTATTCACCACTTGCCCCAATCTTCAGCCGAGAGGAGAGAAAAAATAAGGATTTTCACTTTCCCCTAAGCATGGTCAAGGGAGAAACGATGTTGCGCAAAAGAGGAAAGCCGAACCACGGGAGGTCGTGTAGTGTGTGAAATGTTGGACTGGGGATCCCCCTTTGGGTTCAAGTGAAGGCACACCCCGCTGCCGAGCGGTTGCTGGTTTCACTCTACGGATAAAAACGTTTTAAATATAGCCCATTCTATGGATTTAGCAACTCTTCACCCTTCGCGTTCACTAAACGATACGCGTTACCAGGATAGACTTCCTTAACTACAAACGGCCGTTCCCAGTTGGGTTGCAGCTTAGACCTGGGACCTGCGGATCTGATAAATTTACGTTTCAAAACCATATTACCCACTTGGAATTTTCTTTCGATAACCTTCTTTTGAAAATATCGCAAGACATATTTTTGATAAACCGAGACATGATTGGCCGCATTAAGCCTCTTCTCATCTAAGAGTTCCAGTTGGACTAGCAACGCCTCTCGACACTCGTCGAGATTGAGTTCTTTGTCTAGCTGCACTCTCAGGGAAGGGATCAAGATCTCATACGGGAGTACCGCCTCCATCCCATAGGTGAGAGCAAAAGGAGTTTGCCCCGTGGGAGTACGGACGGAGGTGAGATAAGCCCATAGAGCTTCTATCAGTTTATCGGCCCAATCAGCAAATTTGTGTGACTCGCACATTTTTTTGATGATTTTTAGAAGGGTTTTGTTCGTGGCCTCAGCTTGGCCATTACCTTGGGGGTAGTATGGTGATGAATGATGCAATGAAATATTAAACTTCTTATAGAGGTCCAGAAGTTCCTGTAAAACAAATTGAGGCCCATTGTCGGTGACTATATCACTTGGCACTCCGAACCGCGAGATAATATTCTTCAGAATGAAGCGGCATACGGTGGTGGCTTTGATTTCTGCATAAGCTTCAGCTTCTGCCCACTTGGTGAAGTACTCTGTAGCTGTCAGAATGAAGGATTTCTGTTTTACCTGAGCATTAGGATCACCAAGTGGTCTAACGATATCAAAGGCCCACATTGAGAATAGCCACGGAGTCGAAAGAGGATGGAGAGAAGAAGCCGGAGCGTGGATTTTGTCGGCATGAAGCTGGCATTGAAGACACCTACGGACATAGGTGGAACAATCTTCTTCTAGGGTTGGCCAGTAATAGCCCTGCCTAAGAATCTTCTTCGCCAACGCCTGTCCATTTACGTGCCCTCCACACTCTCTGGAGTAAGCGGCATCTACTACCTTCCTAGCCTCATCGTCATCCAAACACCTCATTAGAACTCCATTGAGAGCCCGCCTATATACCTCTCCAGCAACAATCGTATATCTGGAGGTGGCTCTTCTAATGGCCTTGCGCTGCTCGGCGTTCGTCATCTCTGGAAAGGAACCATCCCTGCAATACTACTCTATATCATAATATCACGGCAATTCTTCTTCTTCTATGATCTCCTCGAGCTTAGTCAATGAAACTTCTTTCACATCTTCCCTATCCGCCTTCCTTTCTACAGACTTCCTAAGGTTGTCGAACCAGGGATCCTGAAGGGAAGGGGCATCTAACCGCTGGACCACAATGGTCTCAGTGGCGCGACTGAGGGGGAATGAAAGAGAAGAAGCGAGTGATGCAAGCGCATCGGCCAGAATGTTCTGAGAACGAAGAGCATGAATATAGATGAGCTTCCAAAATTGCCAAGCCAAGAGCGTGACCAGATCTTGATAGGGTTTAAGTTTAGGGTCACGGGTGTGGTTAGTTGACAGAACTTGATGCAGCACCAATTGAGAGTCTCCTATGATGTTTAGGTATCGCGCGCCCATGAGGTAGGCATGCTTCAGACTGGCAAGGAGAGCCTCATACTCGGCTATATTATTCGTGGAAGGAAAAGAGAGTTGATAAGCAATAGGGATGGTCACTCGTTCCGGAGTGAGGAGAACGGCGCCGATTCCATGGCCCTGGGAATTAAGAGCACCATCGAAATGAAGAGACCAAAAGGGAAGATGAGTGATTACAACCAAGTGTTCATCAGGAAACTTGTCCTGAATCGAATCAGTACGAGGGGTAGGAGAATGAGCGAGATGTTCAGTAATCGCGTATCCCTTGATCGCTTTCTGAACAACGAAAGTGATATGAAATTGGGAATGGAAGCTCTGCCAGCGAGCTAATCGGCTAGAAAGGATGGGTTTTTCTAACAGGTAACAAATGTGGTCCATTCTAGAGATCAACCTAACTTCATGGGCAAGAAAATAGTGTTTGAGCTTCTGGGCTACCCATACTAGTGCTGCGCATGTCTTCTCCATGGTAGTATATTTGGATTCAGCGGGATTAAACAACCTCGAAAGGTAGTATGCTACCCTTTCCCTTCCTTCGTCATCCTCCTGAGCCAGAACAACTCCTAGGGAGTCCTCAATCATAGAAATGTATAGGATCAGGGGTTTCCCAGGGACGGGTGGTTGTAGAACTGGGGGATTAGAAAGATAAACTTTAAGATCGTCATAGGCTGTTTGGGATGGGTTTTTTTTTATCCGACCATCTTGTCATTTTTATTTCGTGTATATATGTGTATATGTACATATATACATGTCTTATTTCACGTATCGATCAACCAATTAACTAACCGGTAATTAACTGACTGATTGATGACGCGGGCGTGCCAGTCACATGAGTGACGATTTTATGATGCGCTCATTCTGACCCGTGTCGGGCGAATGTGAGGTTCGGTCGGGACCAGCAGTCCGCCATACCATAAAGGCTATGGCGTTAATTACATCCCCCACGAGGAGGGAACACCTTTGATTAATTGCCGAGATAACGGACTGTCGTAGCCGGAATAAAAAAGGAGCTACATGATGACCATGACGAAGGCATGCGGGATGCATTTATTTATCATGCCAAGGATGCATAGTTTATCGAATTATGGGCCCTTGGTACGTGGCGGAGGACGTAGGCCCGAAGACCACCCTCGCACATAGCGAAGACATCCGATCGAGCGTAGCCCGACCTTCTGTCAACGCTATTTGATATACCCGAGGGTCCATGCAAACATGCATGCATGATGATGATGATAAGTAAGATGACAGAATTATGAAGACGAATATCATTCAGTCACATATTTATTAAGCCCCACCAACGAGGGAAAGGATGGCACAAGCATGATGATAAGGGTAGAGTGAAGACAGACATAATGGTGAAAACATGATAGCAAGAAGGTTTCGACTCGAAACGCCCTCTCTTTATTCAATTTATTCCTAATTAGGGTTGATTAACTTCACCCTCGGGAAGGCGGGGGTCGCTCGGGGCGAGCCGGGGATTAAAGAGTACAGCGATTAGAAACGGCGCCTGAAAGCGTAGGTATAGGACTTAAAACGGCGTTGAAACCGTAGGTAAATAAAAGGTGTTTAAAATGGCGCGGCCCTAATTGGGGCGCGCCGGGGAGAGGTGCGCCGGGGAGAGCGCGCCGGGGAGAAGCGCGCCGGGGAGGGCGCGCCATTTTAGAGCGCGCCGCTTAGGCCGCGCCATAAACGAATGGCGCCAGTTTAACTTAAAACCGAGAATTTGTTCATTTTTCTTGGGTTTATTGAAATACTTTGGAAAACTTTGAGAATTTATTTAAGCTATTATTTCACAAGGTCGACCCCGGGGCATCCGGGAGCCGAGTCACGGGCCCACGCGAGGTTCATACTCGAGCGCGGCGATCATTCCGAGTTATACTTGTTCGAGCCAAAATTTCGGCAGCATCTCCCCATCCCGGAGGATTTATCGGGGAGAAGCGGGGAGTACTCACGTAGTGGAGCAACCCCTAAGAGCTGGGTGGCACAACGGTGGCCGGCAAAAACCCGAACGGAGAGGAAAACCCCGAGGTCAAACCTGCTAGGGGCACCAAATCCGTGGGTAACAGCGAGCGAATGAGGCAACTCATTACGGGAGCGAATACCCCGAGGGTTAGCCTACGAGGGGCACGCGACCCGAGTCACCACAACACTCCAAGTCGGGATGACCGATATAAGGAAGGAATCCCCGAGGGCTAGCCTACGAGGGGAACACAACCCACGGCCACCACAAAGTCGGTGGATTTTGACTGCAGGGCTTAGCCCCGTTGCTGTGCACCCGATGGTCTGCAGGGACATTCGTCATCAATGAATGAGCCCACTGTCGGCCAGGTGACTGAGGCAGAAGACTTGGGGAATATCCCCCTCCCCGGATGCCGGGGTGATGTTACAGAGCATACTCCCGTTAAGGTGTAAGCTATACAAAAGGAAGCAGTGTGAGACATCGCTTGACGGCGGCAGACGGGCAAAGGAGTTGCTTATAAACATGGTAAAACGATGAAGCCCCACGGGCGGAGCAGGCTAACATGAGCACGATATGTGATTAACACGTAGCCCGGGGTACGGAATATGTGTGCATATATATGATATTCGGAAGCAAGCAGACATGAGGCTCACCGTTGAACAACTGGGGACAATCTAAGAGCTCTTCCCCGCCCCTCTGGCCTATGAAGCAGGGCACACAGGAGACAGTGAAGGGTCTTCATCCCTGGGCGGAGACAGACAATGATGTGCACACAAGTGCATCTCTGCTCACAGAGCCCGTGGAATATTCAGTGCCAAGCCCGGCCGTTGCATCAGACTCGAAAGCAAGAGAAAACCCCAGGGAGGGGGACTGAGTAATTCATATAGCCCGAAGGCATACCCAATGTCGGAGAAACCGGCTACGCGAGAGTATATATATATTGGGGAAACCATTAAATGCACGCTCGAAGGAGGGTGAGAGAGAGAGAGGAAGAGATACAACAACAACCACAAAGGCTTTTCATTCATCCCGTGAACAGCACAGGTATATATATACAGCGCAAATAGATTCTGGTGCCGTCGTTGTCGATCGGCCGTCGTTTACCAATGAAGAAAGGATTACAGACAAAGTGAAAAGGGTAAAGGAAAATGGTGAGAGGAGGGGAGGTCAGGCTCATATCATCGCCCCTCCCCTCCTTCACTTACATTGTGCCAGAGGATGAAAACCAAAAGAAGAACAGAGGGATTCACCGGATGAAACGCGGAGACCCACCTAAATCGATAAGAAATAGACGGTCTCCTTCTCCGATTCCGGGAGGCTGGAGTGGAGCGTGGTGGCGGTCGCCGAGAGGCTCGAACGGAGGTTTCCTCAGATTGAAGAACCTTCGACCCCTTCTCCCTGGACCTCTCCTCTTTCTTTCTAATTCTCTTTTCTTTTCTCCTTTGATTCCACTTCCCTTTTTTCTTCTCACTCTCTTCGTGTCCCCCCCCCTTTTTTTTGTTTTTTGGCGAAGGCATGCTATATATATAGCCCTTTTGTTAATTCGGCGCCCCGGGAAGGGGGCGTGCCAGATTTGCTGGCGCCGGGAACATGTCCCGATCGGTTTTTGCGCGCCGGTTTGACGGCGTCGGGGAACGCATCCCCTATTGTAATTGGCGCGCCGGTTTGACAGTGCCGTTTTAACTTGTTTACTTGGCGTGCCGGTCTGGTGGGTCCGGAGATGATTCCGGAAGCTCCCGTTGACTATTCCTCTCGCCCTGGTCCTTGAAAAACCTTGACGTGGAGTCGAGAAAGCTCTCGACACGACGAACGGCCTTGATCAGACTTCCGCATGTGTCTGGTCCGAGCACACAGATGTCCTGGTGGTACAGCCTTCGGCACTGCGATTTGTGCTCCTGGTTGAGACGGATTCGTGCTCAAAGCTTCTTTGCAGGATGGTGTTGCATCCTTGATAATTCCGCCTTGAACGGCGATGAATTGGCCACTAAAGGGCCCATTATGACGAGGAGCCGAACCCATGTCGGGTGATCGGGACCCTCTGCTGACAGAGCCCTCGGCCCCTTGTTGTGGACGGCCGAGGATGTTTTTCCTCCTTAGGAGAGCCATTGGGTAGACCGTCGTCCTTGGTCGGGTGACGGATGTGGGGTAGCGGCATGACGAGGTCGATGTCGGATCATTGGGCAGGCTTGATCGCGCTCCCGGTTGGTTGTAGGTTCATTCCGACTCTCCTAAGGTGAAGTCCCCGGTGTTCTCTTCAAGGTTGCTCGGGGCTCTGGCAGGTTGAAGAGCCTTCAGTAAGCCAGTCTTCATCGGCTTCTGCGCTTCAGTGGGCCGTATCATTCATCTTTGCGGCTTGGTTGCCGAAGGATCATATTTTGAGTGCCAACAAATGTCCCCCAGACGTAGGCGGTGCAAGTGAGGCAGGAATGTGGCAAGGCCTACGGAGGAGCTTCGTTTGGTTGACAGAAGCTCGAACGGCACTTAATTCCGGCTTCGGACGTTAATCCGGCGAGGCAGGAAGCTTGACGGCATCACTTAAAACGGCGCGCCCCTTACTTCATTGGTTAAAACAGCGCGGCTAAATCCGGCTCGGCCCTGAGCTTCGGAGGTTAAAACGGCGCCGTCTTTACGGCGCGCAAATTGCTTAAAATGGCTGAAGCCCCCCTATATATTAGCTTCTTCTTCATTTTTTCTTCACAGCTGCTCATTTGTAAAAATTTCTTCTCTCTCCTCCCTTTCTCCTCTTCCCGCGGCGCCGAGTGGCTCAGGGTTCGGGCGATTTCGCCTTGTGAGCGGGTGAGTTGAGTGTCATTCTGTTCGGGTTCCGAACCCATTCTTCGGGCCCCGGGAGGCTCCTTGTAGGACTTGTCCTCGGAGCTAGATCCCTCGGGTGTCCCATTTGGCCTTGGCCTAATGGCTATGGCTACTTTTAGGGGCCGCTCCCTTTGTGGATAGCTTCCACTTCTCTTTTGGCAAACCCCCGAGCTGGGGAGATGCTGCCGAAATTTTGTCAAAAATATTGCTTCAATCAACTGATTTCTGACTTTTGTTTGTTCTTTTCCGGGCGTTATTTTGCAGATAACATGGCCTCCGGCTCTTCTTCCTCTGCATCCCGGGTCGCCGTGACATGGGGGAATGTCCATTCCCTTAATCGGGGGCCTCGACAGATAGCTGTGGTTGCTGAGTCTTCAGACTCAGAGACCGACACCGTCGACACCGGCCGCTTATTGATTCTTGACGGCAACCACTTCCAGTATGATCGAAGGGATGGCGTCAGACTCGACCATCCTAAGGACAAGCATCTGATGGCGTTCCTTGAACGCTTCAACCTTGGAGGGAAGCGTGATTTAATTCTCGTCCGTCGAGCCGAGGGAGCCCTACTGGTGGAGAGAGATAGTTTGGCCGAGTCAGTCACTCAGGGCATGCCTATATATATCCCGGGGGAGCCCAAAAAGTGGGGAGCCGTGCTCGGGGTGCAGGAGTTATCCCCCGAGGCTAGGATGCTGACGAGAGCGCCGCAGTATACCCCAGCTTGCTGGAATGAAACTATCGGACGTGTTGACAGGGAGAAGCCCGTATACGGTTTATTCCTCGCCCCGCTTCATTGGGGATACCGAGATGAGCCTTTTCTTTTAGACTGCTTGGCGGTCCGGTTCAAACATCAGATTTCAGTGGGGTGGTTGGGAGAGCTCAAAGCCACCGACGCTCACGCCTTCAGACCGGGGGCAGTTGAATTCACAGACTTTGTGTTGCGGCAGTACGCCCCCATCCTGGTGCATGCGGGTGTATACCAGAGTGCATATGCTTCACGGTACAGGTACCCGATCTCCCGAGGTCTGTGCTGCAGGATGATCGAAGTCTTCTGCCCAGAATACAACACTTTTTACACTGCAGAGGGTGAGACTTCACTGGACCTCTGGAGTCTTTCCCAGCTGAGCGGCTTGCCCATAGACGGGGAGCCGTATGAAGAAGTTTGTTTTCCAGACTGGCTGAAAGACCAGACGGATGGGGAAGGTAGATATTTCACGGGCTTCGCCTACCGTTATCTGATGAAGGCATATCACACCCTGCTGCGCCTGACGCTTGACTCGCGAGAGGCGCGGAAGCCTGGTGAAAAGAGATGCGTGCGGATGGGCACGTGGCTCCAGTATTTCATCGGTGGGGAGCAGCAGTACGAGGACTTCCCCATGGTGGTTTCGACAGCGGTGGCGCGGAAGAAGAGGGCTCGACGCCAAGCGACATATCCCGCTGTCTCAGGGAGAGGGCGGCAGGTCGGCTCGAATCCCACAGGAGTTGACGTAGTTACACATTGTGTTGCGTATCTGAGTTATTAGCTTTGTTCGTTTGCCCTCCCTCAAGGGGACGAGACAGTAATCAGACAGGAGGCTATTTACCCTGCCTGCTTAATGGCCTGGGGGACGAAGCTGTCCCTGTGCCCTGTGGCTCTGTGCCTCATATATAAAATGTTGGGGGATTTGCACAAGTCGCGCATCCCCAGAAATTCGTGGACAGTTGGTCCCATCCACTTTTTTAATGCCTGGGTCTGCACCCTATTTCCTGAAGCAGCTCCCCGGTCGATGCAGTCAGATCGTCCTTTGCCGCGGATGATCGAATTTGCCAGTGCCGAACCGTCCTCACTGGCGGATTAGCTTTTCGCCATTCGGGGGAAGTTGACTACAGTTCCAACAGATTCCCCTGGCGTTCTGCACTTTTGGAGCTTGACTGCCAGCTCTAGCCCTCTTGTCAACAGGATGCGGCAATGCCGATTATTTGAGACAGAGGAATTTATTCATCAGCTGACTGGGTCGAAGAGCACAAGGCCCATCTTGGAGTAGGAACTGGTTGAGTGGGCGCTGTCTATTCGTCCCAGTGTTCTTATCTTCAGGAAGAGCGGCTTAATGTGGCTGGAGCCGTATTATCCCTTTCGTTTTGGCCAGAATTTTGGGTACGACCAGCAAATTCCTTCTTCTTCAGCCCGATTCAATCTGTCGAATAGACATCGGGCTGGTCAGCCGACTATGGATGAAGCCCGTGGATGGTGGGACTACTTCCATCGTCGGGAGGACGTGTCATTCAGGGTGCCAACCCCGGCCCGTCGGCCCCGAGTGACTCCAGACTTCATCAAGTGGTGGAATGCGCGAACGGGCTTCTATCGGAACTTCCGGAAAGACTGCTGGCATAGTGCTGAGCGTCGTTTCCTAGATTCGCAGCTGGAGCCTATTTTGGATGTTGATCCCTCCTATTTGAAGAAGCTGAAGTCCTGGTCTAACACCGAGGTGATGGCATATATAGAGGCCAGGAAAGCTATGAAGGGTAGGTCATCCAAGGCCGACCCGAAGATGCCAGAGATCCAGAAGGATGACTACGTGAAGACCCTCTGGGGGCTGTGCCGGGTCAGCAGTGACCGGATTGCTCTTCAGACAATCACCCTTCCGGTGGAAGAGCCTCTTCCTATTGTGGCGAGCTGGCGCCCAGAACTCGACCGTTTTCATCCCTACCGGACCTTTATCAGGAGGGAAGACAGGTGGGCTGACTTATATTCCAACACCCCCTGGATATTCGCCCTGCTCCATTCTCATGGGCTTTCAATTTCCAGTCCGTTAGAAGCCATCTGAAACCATCAGCTCCTCATATCTTTCAAGTATGTCGATGGCTGGGGATTCGACCACTTGAGCTTATATCATCACTTGTCATCCCGTGGCCATGAGGACTTGGCTCAACTGACGGAGAAAAGTGAAACAATTGGTGATGTGTGCTGGCTCATCCGCGAGGCGGCTTCCCGGGACAAGGTGCCAGCATTGCTTTACTGGCCGCTTAGTCCCCGATATACAGGGCTGCCAGGTAATGCTTGTTTTCTTCTTTAGCCTTGAAGCTGCTTCTTCTATATTCAGTGTGCATCTTCTCACTTATGTGCTTTTGCAGCTCACCTTTCTATGGAGGCAACCCGACACTGTAGGGGGTTGATATCTAAGGCGCAGAAGCCTTCATATTTTAATATTCCAGAGCCAGCTCTGACCACGACACCATTACCCCCTGGGGATTCGCAAAAGCGAACCAGGTCCCAGGTCAGGGAGGCCATCAGTAGGGCCAAGAAAGCCAAGAGGGCAGAGTCCCGTGCTACTCAGGCACGTCGGAGGAAGGCTGCTGAAGAGGAGCCCACGGTTCCCCTTCCTCGGGTTCCGTCATTCTCTGAATTGGAGGCCGCCTGGACGCAAGGGCCTGAGGGCGAAGGTGACTTCTTATTCTTACATGGCTTGTTTGTTTATTTCCACCGCCCTAGTTGATCATCCTTCCTTTCAGTAGCTGCTGGCACTACCTCCGTCGTTGTTGGGTTGGAGGCGGCAACCGGAGCTGCTGCTGGGGAGAGAGAGGAGGAAGCCCCCTCGGCCTCCGCTGAGGGTGGCTTGCCTTCACCGACACCCCATCAAGAAATAGAAGGTAATTTGCAGCATGCCGATAGAGCTTGGTGGCATATTGTGGTTTCAGTCGGGTCTTGACCATTTATTGTCTTTCAATTCTAGTCGATGTTCGACCCACGCTGCTCCCTGAGGTCGGTGCCACGGTAGGGGTTGCCATCGGAGAGCAAGGGCTTCCAAGGGACCAGCCCCTGGATATTCCACCGACGGATGCTCCCGAGGCGGAGACCACTGAGGAGATTCTGGATAGAGGGCTTCCTCCTAGCAGCACGGCTCCCGCTCAGGTATCGGAGGTCCGAGAACAAGCAGAAGAATCATCCTCCTCTGAACAAGTTGATTATGGTGGCGGCTCCGGTGATGACGAGGGATTCCCCATGGTCGACACCGAGGTGGAGGACGCCGGGACTTCTTCAGCTTACGAGAGCGATCTGCCAACGTTCAGCCCTCCGAGGCTATTGGGAGCCGAGTACGGGCCATCGTACCCGGCTGTAGGGGAAGGGCCAGAATCTTCAGAGGCCACTTTTGGAGGCCTAAATATAGTGCCGGTTGAGGTAGGAAGTATTCTGATTCCTGCTTGCAGCACTTCTTTTAATTTTCAAGCCAGCTGGCTGATGTACTTATATCGAATGCAGGCTGAGGTGGTACCGCCAGCTATAATGATCCGCATACCCCTTCCAGACGTGGATATGGGTCAGTCGGCCTTCCCACCAGTTGTGTGGCCCATTGCCCTGCGACTTCCACGGACCTATGCTGCTGCAGCGACCTCAAGGGAGCCTGGCGTGATGGCCAAAGTTGGCGTTTCGACCGGGGTTGCAAGGGCTCAAGCCTTGGTGGCTGGCGCAGAATCACTGCCGTCGCCAAGTGGTCCTCCGGACATAGAAGCAGGAGAAATTATTGTAAACGAGGCCGATCTCATTAAAGCTTTGTCGGTCATAGAGGGCTCTCCTCCTTTAGCGGCCAGTGAGACTGCTCAAGAGGAACAAGCGCCTTTCATTGCCGATACGGCTGTTGTAGCCTCACCCCAAAGGGCGGGCAAAGAAGTTGTCACCATGGAGGCCCCTTTAGCTGCTGCAGCTGCAATAATCGGGCCGGGTGTGGGCGTCGTGCAGACTATGCCGTCGACGTCCCTCGGGGTGGCCGATGACATTTGGGCCGAGGTAGATAGCAGGGTAGACTTTCAGCTCCCCGAGACTTCACCATTGGGCCTACAATTCTCTAGTGACATGGTATAGCAGTCTCTGGATAATCTCCAGCGGGCCATGTTAGCCTCTCCGGGCCTGACTTATATACAGCTAAGAAGCTTGATAGATCATCTCTCCCGATCGCTTTTAGCATTCGGCTGCCCAATGGATGATTGGACCCCGCGAGTTGTAATGCTGTTAAAGCACGACAACAGGCGGGAATTCCTTAGCCGAGAGGTTTCCGATCAGCTGGCGGCTGTGAAGCTGGAGAGGGCAGATTGCCGCACTGCTGCTTCTTCTTTGAGGGTGACCGTGGAACAGCTGAGAAATGCTGCCGGCAATATCTCAGAACGTTAGCTGCTCCTCAGGGCACGGGAGGCGGAGCTGCGTGCTGAGCTTGCTGAGGTCGAAGCCGAACTGCAGGAAGGCAGGCGCCTCGAAACCCAGTCAAGAGAGGAAGCTGATCTGGCCGAAGGACAACTTGCCTCATTGGATGAGAGGTTATCGCAGCTGACAGCTATTGAGGCACAGTTGCAAGAATTGACCTGACACTCCTCACTGGGCCTCTTGGAGTTGGCAGATATCTTCCGGCGTCCTTTGCCGTAACCTTGCTTCCTTCTTCTTCTTTTTTTTTTGCATCCAATCTTGCTCCTTTTTATCTTCGGAGCTTATGTACCCCCGGGGGATGTCCCGGGCCAAAGAAATGTGTTCCGCCAAATCTTATTAAATGAAAATATCTCTTTTCGTCGTCTCGATCATGACTTCTTTTCTTCCCTTCTATTATCTCTTCTGGCTGATCACCCGAACCTGGGGATACTTGCCGATGGCGCAGGAGAGCGCTCACGCCTTCAGGGAAGGGGTGAGGTGTTCGCTCCACCGCGACGCAGCCGTTCCCGGAACAGGGCCTTTGCCAAGGTGGGACATAGGTAGCGTAGACAGATGCACCTAGCGAACCTTGCCGCTGGTGATGAGAGGCGCGTCGTAACCATCGACGTAGGTCAAATGTAGACGCAATTATGCTTTGTTGATCAATGAGGGCGGGAGGCCCAGGTTAGAGGGTAGTCGATCGGGCTTGTCGATGCTGACAAGGGTCGAAAAGGTAGACGGTCTTGCCGATGGTGACAAAAACCGGATAGGGTAGCGACCGGGCTTGTCGATGCTGATAAGGGTCGAAAAGGTAGACAGTCTTGCCGATGGTGAAAAAAATCGGGTAGGATAGCGACCGATCTTGCCGATGGTGACAAGGGTCGAAAAGGTAGATGGTCTTGTCGATGGTGACAAAAACCGGGTAGGGTAGCGACCGATCTTTCCGATGGTGACAAGGGTCAAAAAGATAGACGGTCTTGCCGATGATGATAAAAACTGGGTAAAGGTAGCGACCGATCTTGTCGATGGTGACAAGGGTCGAAAAGGGTAGACGGTCTTGCCGATGGGTAGCGACCGATCTTGCCGATGGTGACAAGGGTCGAAAAGGTAGACGGTCTTGCCGATGATGACAAAAACCGGGTAAGGGTAGCGACCGATCTTTGCCGATGGTGACAAGGGTCGAAGAGGTAGACGATCTTGCCGATGATGATAAAAACTGGGTAAGGGTAGCGACCGATCTTGCCGATGGTGACAAGGGTCGAAAAGGGTAGACGGTCTTACCGATGATGACAAAAATCGGGTAAGGGTAGCGACCGATCTTTCCGATGGTGACAATGGTCGAAAAGGTAGACGGTCTTGCCGATGGTGACAAAAACTGGGTAAGGGTAGATGTATGTAAGTGGGATATCGGATGAAGACTCCGCCTCGACCTTGTAAATGGCCTTCTGGACGGAGGATGGTTCATCACTATTCATCATTCATTTTTATTCACATTACTGACCTAAGCACCCTTTAGGGTTTTCACCCAGGCCAGCCCCCTCTTGCTTTTGCCCGCGCACCCTTTCGGGTTTTCACGCGGCGGGGTACCCGATTTTGCCTGCGACGCCCTTTCGGGTTTTCGCCACAGCTGGGTTATAGCTATTTTTGCACTTGTCCTGATCATAGGAGCAAGTCTGGCGGGGTATCTCTATTTTTAACCCCATTTTTCTTTCTTTCTTTTTTTTTTGATTCGGGATGCGAAAAAACTGGACCGCGAAAATATTGACTGGCCTTGTCAATGATGACAAGGATCGAATCCTGTTTCGATTCGTCGACACTGGTTAGACGTCGAAGCAAAGGACATGGTCTATTAACAAGGATGTAAGATCCGTGTCAAGGGTAAAGGTCGACCGATCTCGCCGACGATGACGAGGATCGAACGTGGGTTTATTAATCTGCATAGGTTACTACCGAAACAAAGGTGGGTTTATTAGCAAGGACGGAAGGTCCAAGTTTAGGGGTAGGGATCGAACGATCTTCGCCGATGATGACGAGGGTCGAAAAGGGTTTGTTCGTCGGCACGGGTTATTGCCGCAACAAGGATGAGATTGTCAACAGGGACGTAAGGTCCGCGTTGAGGGTAGAGATCGACCGATCTCGCCGATGATGACGATGGTCGAAAAGGGTTTGTTAATGGATTCCCGGTGGAACTTTGATAATTGTCCCTTTCGGAGTTTCATTAGGTGGAGAATAGGAGAGGCATTTGGAAATTACCACTTTACTGACTCAAGCGCCCTTTCGGGTTTTCGCCGAAGCCAGCCCCCTCTTACTTTTGCCCACACGCCCTTTCGAATTTTCACGTGGCGGGGTACCTGATTTTGCCTGTGACGCCCTTCCGGGTTTTCGCCACAGTTGGGTTACGGCCATTTTTGCACTTGTCCTGGCATAGGAGCAAGTCTGGCGGGGTATCTCTATTTTTAACCCCATTTCTTTTCTTTTTTTTTGTATTTGTGTAGGGTGGCAGGTCGAAGTGCGACGTTCGACCCTTGGTTGACAGTGGATGGCTGTCGGCTGGAGCATCAGACCTTACGCCGGGCAGAACAGTTCATTCGTTAGCAAGAGCTGAAGGCTAACGCAAAGGAGTGATCTCTCGCCGATTCGGGCGTAAGGCCGGTAATGGCAATAGCGTGGTGTATTCTTTTGGGAGCTTGGTCAGGGTGGAGTGCCACTAGACTGAGGAAAGGGTAGTTCGGTTAAGGCGGGATGCCATTAACCAAGGGAAGGTAGCTCGATCAGGGCGGAATGCCACTGGACCAAGGGAAGGTAGCTTGGTTAGGGCGAAATGCCATTAACCAAGGGGAGATAGCTCGATCAGGGCGGAATGCCACTGGACCAAGGGAAGGTAGCTTGGTCAGGGCGGAATGCCATTAACCAAGGCGAGGTAGCTCGATCAGGGTGGAATGCCACTGGACCAAGGGAAGGGTAGCTCGGTTAGGGTGGAATGCTATTAACCAAGGAAAGGGTAGCTCGGTTGTGGCAGAATGCCATTAACCGAGGAAAAGTAGCTCGATTAGGGCGGAATGCCGCTAATCAAGGAGAGGTAACTTGGTTAGGGTGGAATGTGATGTGACACCACTACGGGGTATGCAGCAAGCCAAAAGTAAACTTAGGACCTATTCCTCATTCACAATCACATAACAATTAAGTTGATAAATCCGGACCAAAACGCCATCGCACACACGTGAGCCCGGGGTGACTATAGGATGCTAAGGGGAGGTGAAGGATCAAGACCCTTGCTGGTAGAGTGCCAGCAGGGCTAGGGTTGCCCTCCCGAGGGTACGTAACCCACGCTTATGGGGCTGGCCGGTGCCAATTGGGGCACTAGGTCCCACTCGCTTACTTTAACCACGGTGACCACACTTTGAAGGTGGAATCGGGATCGGACACTCGCTCGCATGCACAACGGGGCTATGTCTACGGATATTAAACAAACAAGCACTAAGAATAATGGAGCAAAGTTTAGAGCTCACCTGGTTGGTTTGAAGAAACCAACCCCGTTCGGAGACGAGGGCGAGCGGGGAAGTGTGGATCCCGCACACTGCGCCGATGTCGCTTGAGCTGCTTAGTACATGAACTACTCCTCACGCAGGAGGGTTGGATTAGGGGTGGGGAAATCAAACTTACATCAAACACTACCTCCACGCAGGGAGGGGCGCTAAGCCGGCCAGGCGGAAGGGGAAAACTTGCCAACGATGAAGGAGTGGAAGCCGTCGAAGGTTCTGTTCACTTGCTGTGAGAGGGAACAGGTCACCACTGCCACAGTCGTTGTTCGTCCTCAGGAATTTTTCCGGCGACGAAACCAAGGGGGAATTCTTCGTAACAGGGACGGGGACACCTCTGAATTTTAGCGAATTCTTCTGGAGTTGTCGCTGGCCGCGGCGGTGGCTCGAACAGGATGAGGGATTCTGATGCTGACGGCTTCAGGTCTGAGGCAGTAGGATGCAGAGGTTGCCACAGACGCTCCCGGATGCCGAATTATGAACCGTCAGAGTTTCCGGAATCGTGGAAGAAGCCTCTGCACAGAAAAACTGACGGCAACCCTTTCTGAAGTCGGGGTGGACTGGGGGACGCCGACGATCAGTCACTGGTCGCTGTAGACAGCAGGAGGCAGACCCGCGCGACCGAGGGAGAAAATTCGGAACTCTGGTTCCTGGATGCCGAACGAGGTCCCGTTTCTTGCTCCTGATCGGGGACAGGGGAAGGAAGAACTTTGTTGAAGAACTTTCTGTCGGGTTCCTTCGCTGTTGGTCGTGAAGCTGCTTCCAATCGGGCTCAAGCTCTCTGCAGAGGATGTCTGGCGCAGTCGTGGTAGAACAGCTCTCCCGGTTGGCCACGAACTCGGAACGGGATGATTCCACCTCGCTTGCGAAGGGGACTCGCAGATCTTTCCGTCAATGTAGGCCACGCCTCTGGATGTAGTTTTATGACTCCGGGGACACTTCTGCTAGTTGCAACCCTTTTCTGCCACCTGCAGACTGATCAAGATGAAGAGAAGGGATGGTGGTGGAACTAGGGGTAGGGATGGGGATTGGCAATATTGGAGATGGTGGGGTGGAGGGTTGATGGGAGAGGGAGTGTAGGGGTGTGGAGAGGATTGGAGCTGGGGAGATGGAGGTCCAAGAGGGGGAGGGGAGAGGAGGCCGCGGCTAGGTGAGAGGGGAATGAGGGGGGGTCGGCCAAGGCAAGTGGGGAGGTGAGTGGGTAGAGAGGGGTGCGCAAGTTTGAAGTGGGGGGGGGGTGTTTGATTGCTTGGGGATATGAAAGGATATGTGGGGAAGTGGAGGGGTTGCTTGGGGGAGAGGGATGGTTGCCTTGGAGGTGGAGAAGGTGTGTGGGGAATTGGAAGAGTCACTTGGGAATGTGGAAGTGTTAATGGGAGTTATGGACCTAAGGGATGTGAATGGGTGGGGGCTGAGGTGGCTGCTGATGTGGCAAGTGGGGAAGGTGAAGGGGCAGGTGCGCCCTAGGGAGAGAGAGAGGAGGAGAGAGAAGGGGTCCGCCCCCTGAAGAGAGAGAGAGAGAGAGAGAGAGAGAGAGAGTGAGAAAGCTAGAGAGAGAGGGGGGAGATGCACTTATGCTCAAAATACTCAATAATTCATTAACCTTCTCATGTGGGAGTTGGGGTCCTATATATAGGGATCCCAACTTTGTACAAAAGCCCCTGAGAAAAGAACAAAAGACAGATAACCCAGGTGCAAGAAGGGGTGCTCATGGGCCTAGCTCCTCTAGATGGGCCACAAAGCCAAACAAGCCCAATATGTTGATCCACTAATATGAGCACCTAGGACATGACTCAAAATACATCAAAAAGACTCAAGAAAAGGGAAAATACATCATGATGTCCATAGTAATAAACTCTAATGTCGTCGAGGACCCATCAAGTCGTGCAGTCGCAGCCTACCCGTCTCCAGAAGGGAGAGGGGTGTCTAGCCAGAGGGAACGCTGGGTGATGTCCCCATCAGAATGCCATTAACCAAAGGGGAGGTAGCTTGATTAGGGCGGAATGCCACTAACCAAGGGGAGGTAGCTTGGTTAGGGCGGAATGCCATTAACCAAGGAAAGGTAGCTCGATCAGGGCGGAATGCCACTGGACCACGGGAAGGTAGCTTGGTCAGGGCGGAGTGCCACTGGACCAAGGGAAGGGTAGCTTGGTTAGGGCGGAATGCCATTAAACCAAGGAAAATGTAGCTCGGTTAGGGCGGAGTGCCACTAAACCAAGGAAAATGTAGCTCGGTTAGGGCGGAGTGCCACTAAGGGTGGAGTGCCACTAAACCAAGGGAAAGGTAGCTCGGTTAGGGCGGAGTGCCACTAAACCAAGGAAAATGTAGCTCGGTTAGGGCGGGACGCCACTAAACCAAGAAAAAGGTAGCTCGGTTAGGGCGGAGTGCCACTAAACCAAGAAAAAGGTATTCCGACCGATCACTCGGGGAATGCTGGCTACGCTGCATGATACAGCTTAATATGCTTTCCGTTGAGGGGAGAGAACTGGATAACCCCTTTGTGGTCTACCAGGACGTAGGCGCCTCCTTCATATACTCGGCGGACGATATATGGCCCGACCCAGTTTTCGACCAGCTTCCCTCTGGGGTTAGAGGCCATTACTTCTCTTCTTTTGACCATTACCAGGTCTCCTTTCTTGAATTCTCGACCCTTGACCAGCTTGTCAAAAGCACCGGCCATGCGAGCTTGGTAGAGCTGGATGTTTTGCTGCGCCCGGAGGCATTTTTCGTCGAGCTTAGCGAGCTCTTCCAATCTTCTTTCTGCATTGGTCTGCTCATCATTGACTAGTCTGTGCTGGATGGTAACACGCAATGAAGGAACTTCAAGTTCAATTGGCACCACAGCTTCTGACCCGTAGACAAGGGAGAAAGGTGAACAGCCGGTTGGGGTCTTGTAGACAGTACGATAGGCCCAAAGTGCTTCGTACATCCTTTCTTCCCAATCTTTTTTATTAGACTTAACAGTCTTTGCCAGCAGCGTGCACAGTGTCTTGTTAAAGGCTTCTGCGAGTCCATTGGCTTGCGAGTTGTAGGGGGACGATGTCCTCCAGTCGATTTTATATTTATCGGCCAGCCGATAAAGCTTCTGGTTCCTAAAGTGACTGCCATTATTAGAGATTACTCGGTTGGGGATCCCGAACCGAAATATTACATTCTGCCGGAAGAATCTTGCAACTAGTTCTCCCGTCACATCTCTTAGTGCTACTGCTTCCGCCCATCTGGAGAAGTAGTCTGTAGCTGCTAAGATGTATCTGCACCCTGATGAAGATGCTGGCAGCGGCCCTACCACGTCCGTGCCCCACTGAGCAAACGGCCAGCTTGGTAGGGTGGGATGCAGTGGCACTGGAGGTCTCCTTGCCACATTAGCATGTTCTTGACACTTCTGACAAGCCTTGGCAAACCTGCAGTAATCGTCAAATATAGTGGGCCAATAGTAACCCAGTTTCTTTATCTCAATTTTCATCTTTGGGCCAGCCTGGTGTGCTCCAGCTGATCTTGCATGGACCTCCTGCATCACTTGTCCTGCTTCTGCTGAAGACAAGCAACGGAGTAGGACTTTCCTTCGGGCATCTGCCATAATTCGGAACAAGGTCCCGCTTCTCATCTCATAAGAATCCTTGATCCTCAGGAGCTTCATTCTCTGTTCCTTTTCTTTTGGAAGTTGTTGGTGTTGAAACCAGCGTAGGAGATGCTCTCGCCAATCGGGCTGCTAAATCCCTTCGATGACTGCTACTTTCATCTCTTGTTCGTCGGTCAGGACCTCTGTCACGCTGGGGACCTATCGGCGGTTGATCACTATTATATTCAGGCTTGTGTCTGGCGGGACCGCCAATGAACTAGCCAGCTTAGCGAGGGCGTCTGCCTGAGCATTCCGACCTCGATTGATGTGCTTAATGCTGATGAAGTAAAATTTTGACATCAGGCGAGTTACCAACCGGTGATAGGGGAGGAGCTCTTGCTTTCGCACACCGAACTCTTCTTCCAGCTGTTTTATAACTAGCATGGAGTCTTCGAATGCTTCCAGCATCTGAATTCCCATGGACAGAGCAATTTGCAACCCGATTATCACGGCTTCATATTCTGCTTCATTGTTTGTGCATTGCTTGTTTATGGAACAGGATGTATGCACCACTTCTCCTTCTGGGCATTTTAGGACTATGCCCGCTCCTGCTCTGACCCTGGCTGACCCGGTGGCAGAGGTGTCAATTTTGGAAGCGCCATCAAAGTATAGTTGCCATAAGGAGGGCTGTACTTGCACGGCTTCTAAAGTTTCATCTTCAGGAAGCTCCGGCTCCAACGGGCAATCCCCGGGCACTGGGTGCTCAGCAAAGAAGTCTGCAATAGCTTGGCCCTTGACGGCCTTGCACGGTACGTAGGAGATATCAAACTCCATAAGGATTACCGCCCATTTGCCCAGGCGGCCTTTGAGTGCCGGTTGAGACATAATGTACTTCAGGGGATCCTCTTTGGATACCAAGCTGATTTCATGCGACAACATATAGTGTCGGAGCTTTTTAACTGCGAAGACCAGCGCCAGACAGATCTTCTCAATATAAGTATATTTCTCTTCAGTTCTGACCAGTCTCCGATTGAGCTAATAGAGGGCTTGTTCTTTCCCTTCTTCATTATTCTGGGCCAGCATTGCCCCCAGAGAATTATGTGTAGCTGCTATATACAGTATCAATGGTCGTCCTTTCACCGGTGCGCCCAACACTGGAGGAGTTTTCAGGTAGTCTTTTAGCTTGTCGAAGACTGCCTGGCAATCTTCATCTTAATAAAAGGGGACATCTTTCATCATCAACTTGTGAAAAGGCTGGCATCGCCCTGACAAATTGGAAATGAAACGCCGGATATAAGCCAAACGGCCCTGTAGTGATCTCAGCTCGGAGATGTTCCTTGGCGGAGGTAACCCCTGAATCACCTTGATCTTTGCAGGGTCTATCTCGATTCCCCGATATCGGACGATGAAGCCCAAGAATTTTCCGCTCGACACTCCGAACGCACATTTCATAGGGTTCAATTTTAGCTCATGCTGCCTCAGCCTCTGAAAAACAATCCGGAGGTCTTGCATATGATCTTCTTTTCTTCTGGTTTTGACCACCAGGTCATCTATGTAGCACTCGACCTTGTGGTAGAGAAATTCATCAAATATTTTGGTCATTGCGCGCTGATAGGTTGTGCCAGCATTCTTTAATCCGAACGGCATTCTCTTATAATGATAAATGCCCTTAGGAGTTCGGAAAACAGTATGGACTCGGTCATGCTCCGCAATCCAAATCTGATTGTAGCCGGAAGACCCGTCCATGAATGATAGGGCCTCATGGCCGGTTGTAGCATCAATCATGACCTCGGTTATCGGCACCGAGAAGTCATCTTTGGGACAGGCTTTATTTAGATCCCGGAAGTCGACACATATCCGGATCTGTCCATTCTTCTTTTTTACGGGGATGATATTTGCCAGACACGTGGTGTAATGATTTTCTTCAACAAATCCCACGTCAATGAGCTTGTCGACTTCAGCACAAATTTGGGTGATGAGCTCTGGCCTCATGCGCCGCGGTGGTTGCTTCACCGGCTCGGCTTCAGGGTTGATTGCCAGCTCATGTTGTGAGATAGCGGGGCTTAGACCTGGCATCTCTTTGTAAGTCCAGGCAAAGCAATCCTGGTATTCTAGCAGTAGTTGAATGTACAGCTCCCGTTCTTCTGGGGATAGTTGGGCACTGAGGAAGGTAGACCTAGGGTCCTTCTCATTTCCCAGGTTGACTTCTATCAGTTCATCGACTGTGGCTTGGCCTCCGTCTTCTATCTCCGGAGTTTCCGGTTGGAGGTCAACGAAGTCTGGAATACCATCTTGAGGGTCGAGTACTTCGACTTCCTCGTCAGACACCACCAGAGCTTCCTGAGGTTTCTTGATCTCTTGTGCCAGCGGCTGAGTGGATTGTTCTATTAGCAGATCCATTACCGTCGTAGCTTCCAAGGATGAGAGAGCAGCCTTGGTGTTTGCAGATGAGATTGCAGCCATGACGGGCTGGTAACTATTCACTGCCAGGCTCGGACAACATGCTGATTTTACAGCAGAAGTTGAGGAAGTTTCACCTTCTGGAACAGTTGTATCTTCCGCAGAAGTGGCTTTTTCTTGCTTGGTAGCTGGCTCCCCTTGATTGGAGTTGACCAAGGCCTCCCTGATTGGCAGAAAGGATGTTGAAGTTGTCATTAGTAGGACCCCTGGGGAGGGGAAAACTCCTGCTTCTTGACTGTCTTCGGCTTCGCTGCTACTAGCCGTATCAAATTTGGCTTGAAGGGCCGCTTCTTTAGGGTGAACCTGCACCCAGCATCGGCAAGGGGCCGAGGTTTCCACTTCTTGATTTCCGGACTGAACCAGTTCAAGATATTCGGCTTCCTCCGGATACTCATCGAAGGTTGCTCCCAGAGGGCAATCTTCAGTAGGAGAGAAGGTGGAGATAGTATCCACCTCGTACCGCCCACTGTAATAATATTCTTCCAGGGTGAAGCCCAACCCTGGATGTTGAGAGACACGTCTCATTTTCTTATCCAGATTTGCAGGATGCCACATCTTCTGGAAAGCTTCTTTGCGCCTTTGAGACTGATCGGGAGGGATGTGTTGCTTCTGAAACATCTTAGCCATCCGATCAGTTGTAAATGCCAGACCTTGGACAGGAACCCGCGGATTGACTAGATCTTCAGGGAGGCTACAATCTGTATCTTCCCGAGTGGGATGCTCCTCAGCTGTATAGAACAAGCTGCGGGGTCCATCTTCCTGTGTCACCTCCCAAGCTTTGAAAGGTTCGATAGTGGGATCATTGAGGCCGGGGACTGGCTTGGTGAGGCCGGCCGGGACACCAATGTGGTTGTGCTGTCGATTGACCTGCACTTCCTTAGCTTTGGGGCATAATGCTGGGGGTGTTACCCTGCCGACATCTCCAGAAGATGTGATGTGGGAGACCACCTTCGGCTTGACATATCCGCGCGGCGGTGGTGGATACCAACCGTCACCCGATTTATCCTTCGAGGCCCCTACGGGGGTCTCGGCTTCAGAAACCTTTTGGGGAGACCCCGTATATAGGTTGGCGTCCGCTAAATGACATTCAAACACCTCGAATGGGTGGATATCAGCAAATATCCTCTCCTCCTTCCCCTGGAGGCTGTATTTGATGCATTGGTGGAGCGTGGAGGGCACCACCATATTTTCATGCAGCCATGGGCGACCGAGCAGTGCTTTGTAGGAGGTGCGAGAGTCAATGACATGGAACTGCACCGTTGTAGTGAAATCTGCCAAGGTCAGTGTGAACTCTGCCACTCCCATAGATACTTCACATTTTTGGTTGAAGCCAGTGATACGCATATCCCCGACTTTCTCGAGATGCACATTAAAGTGGTACCTCTCGTATATTCTGTATGGCAGGATGTTGACTGCTGCACCAGGATCGACCATGATCCGGTTTAGTTCTCTCGCATTCAGGTGCCCTTTCATATATAGCGGCCTGTTGTGGCTCGCAGTAGGCAGTAGCATGTCTTCTGGAGAGAAGGTCATACTGGCTTCTGGTATAGCCTCAGCTATGTAGGCTTCAAAATGAGCAGGCGTCTGTAGAGCAGTGATGATCGCCTGTCAAGTTTCTTCACTCAAAGAGAGAATTTCCCAGATCGTAAATCGAGCGGGGAGCTTTTTGAGCAACTTCATTATTCGGCTCCCAGCTCGGACATTGGAGAGCTTCATCTCTTCAGCCCATCTGGGCTTGGGGAGGTTTTGATTTGTGGGCCCAGATGGACCTGCTTCATCTTCCTCGGACTCTGCACCTTCTTGGCTGGCACCGGCTGTCGGGTCTTCTTTATTAGTTGCCGTAGGGCAAGCTCCATCTGCGTTCGCATCCTCAGCAGATTGCGCTAGCTGCGGGTGAATGGCCCCGGATGTAGGGTTAGCATCTTGGCAGGGCTGCTTCCCTTTTGACATCTTCATAAATTCAAGGAATGAAGGGACTGCCTTGCCCCCACTTTTGTTGTATAGACCCGACGGAGGAGGGATTTGGACTCCCTTAACCTCTGGCGGAGGTGTCTTGTAGGGTTGCTCCCCTCTGAACATGATGTTGTGATTGGGTGGTGGCTGGCGTCCCCATTTTCGGCCCGACCGAGTGGCATGCGCAGCAGTTGCGGCCTCGGCTTTGCCTCCCCCAGCATGGGGTGTGAAGCAAATTTCTTCTTCTTCCTCTCCTCCGGATAGGGTAAAGAGTGCTGACAGGGTATTGCAGGAGACAACCTATGTTTTATTGGCCCCATCGGCCTTTCTTTTCTTATTCTTTTGCTTTCTCTTCTTTTTGGTTTCTGCGGGTGCCTGCCCCCAGAACAGGCTGCCCTCTTCAGGGGGTGCTGCTTGGGCTTCCTCCACCTGTTTGAGTGAAAGTTGTTCTAGTTCTTGCCATGGGACGTGGTCCCGTACCAGCAAAGGTTTCAATTCGGGCTGCACATATTCATCTAGCCCTTCAATCAGGTGCTGCAGTCGAAGGACTCCATGATTGGTTTCCTTGATTACTAGCAGTGAAGTTTGTCTCCTCCTGTTAGGTGTATGTATTCTGACAGTCGTAGGTGGAGTGACCCACACGGGTGCTACCACTGGCAGAGCAGGCCGGGGTGTAATGCCACGGATATGTGCCCCCTCTTTTGGGCGGGGTGCCCTCTTCTTCTTGTGCTTCACAGGGATCTGCTGCCACCCCTGTTGTTCTTTCACGGGCTCCAGGAAATGGATTTCGTAGGTGCTCCGTGTGCTTGCTTCAGAGATCTCCTCAGGTAATGCCTGGTAGAGGGAAATCATGTTGACCGCTGCTCTCCTGGAGGGGCTTCATGTGGCTGAGGGGGGTCTACTTTGTACTCTCCCAGCTCTATTTCATTCTTCTTTACCATTCCTTCGATGACGTCTTTGAAAACATAACAGTCTTCGATTAGATGTCCCAACATCTGGTGGTAGGGGCAGAATCTTAGACTGTCTTTTCTTTTCAGGTCCTCCGGCCTCCTTGGCTCGGGTAGAGTGACCATGCTGTATTCTGTTACCCAGTCGAACAGGACTCGGGTCTTGTCTTTTGGAAAGGAATAAGCTTTCTTCATTTTGTCCCTCAGCGAAGGACCTTCTTTATCATCTAGAGCTTTTGCAGGTTGCGGGGGAGCCGCTTTCTTGCCTTTCTCCTTCTGTTGTTCGAACGCCTTGATATCAAGCGCATTCGCTTCTTTAGGTGTGGGGCGCCGTTTCGCAGCCTTGCCTTTCTGGGCTGTGCTGGCAGTTGACGCCGGGACAGGCTTGGCTAGAAAAGCCTCCACCTCGACCACCACATTATTCAGGCGGTCGAACGACCGTATTTCCATACCAATCATCTTTTCCAGGACCTCCCTCCTGAGATTTTGTTTGCAAATTTGCACAGCGTCCTCCTGATGCAGGGGCCGCTTGCACCTCATTCCAATGTTCCTCCACCTCTTGATGTAATCAAGGGCTGTCTCATCTACCCTTTGTTTTGTTGAGTAGAGTTCGGCCACTGTGACCTCCCTCTCTGTGACATGGAATGTTTCTCTGAATTTTCTCTGCATATCCGACCAATCACTGATTGACCCGGCCGAGAGGCTAGAGTACCATTCAAATGCGAGCCCCGTCAGTGAGGACCCGAAGAACTTCAGCAGATATGACTCGTCGGTGGCCAGATCACCCATAACGGTCATATAATATGCAATATGCTCTTTAGGGGACCCCTTCCCGTTGAATTTGTCGAATTTGGGCGGCTTTTTGACCCCTGGGGGAAGTTGTTTAGCCGCATGATGTTACGGGTAGGGCACCCGATAGGCATCGAATGCGACGTAGCCGCCTTCACTTTTCTCTACGAGCTTCAGCTCGATCATCCTTTCCACCATCATCCAGTTCACGACCGTGGGGTCGACTAGCTCCGGATAGAAGTGCGCTGGCAGAAGGTATGGGGTGACCAGGGTGGTAGCCTGTGGAGGACGCAGTAGCGGGGGTGTCGGATGCACCTGGGGGAGCACTGGAGGTAGCAGCGGCTGGGGCTGTGGCGGCCGCTGTTGTGCTGTCGCCATGCTTGGCTCTGACGGCTGGGACAGTGCATAGAGCGGTGGAGGGTCGTCATGACGAACCGCTCCCCGGGATGATTCCCCCTGGACTTCGGGTGGTTTAGAAGCCGATGAATGCTCAGTCTTTTCCATCAGTTGTTTCTTCAGGGAGTCTATCTCCTGTTGATATTTTTGTAGCAGCATCAGAACTGATGGATCTATAGTGGTGGGGATACCCTATGTCGTTTCCCCGGACGTACCCTCAGGCAGGATGTCGAGGAGGACGTCGTCTTCTTCTTCCGTCGTCACCACATTAGCAGTCAAGACGGGGGCCTTATCATCCCAGCGGGGATAGACCTGGGGTTGTTTCCCTCTCATGATCATCAGAAGCTCTCTTGCTGCTTCTGTTCTGCGGGTAGTTGGCCCGGGCCGTACGGCCAATTGAGCCAGTTCTTGGGGGTCTTCAGGAAGCTCCCCATATTGGCTGGATATACCAGCCATGTTGCAAGTAAAGACCTGCATCCTTCTTCTCTATCGATGGACCCTCCGTCTGGCTTGTTGCGGAAAGTTCAGCCTCTCGAACACAGAAACTCTTCTTTTTTCTTCCCGCTCAGGGAAGGCTTCATCGGCTTCGATCTCGAAACCGTCGTTGTATCCATTGTCATCGACTGACAACACCATCATTCTATCTTCCATATCCTCTTCATCCGCCGCTGATGGGCGGTAATCTTCCCCAGTGGCGACCGTCTGCATTAGTCGCTGCTGACCCAGCGAGGGGTTGCCCAGCCCTCGAAAGTAGTTCCTGATCAGACAGGTTACCTCCTCCTGACCCCGCTCTTGATAGAGTACGGGGGATAGTTGTCGACCTTTAGCAGGAGGGATATAGGCCAGCCGAGCTCTGTCGACCGGATGTTGGAATCTTCGTCCCGTGACTGGGACGTTGGCTTGGCGGGCAGCAGCCCGGAAACTTCTGCGGCGCGGAGGATCCGCAACCACCTCTTCTTCTTTCCTCGAGGGTGAGCCCCTTTCTCTTCTCACCTCCTCCTCGTCGTTCATAGGATGGCGGCGGATGGGTGTTAGATGGTGGGCAGGTCGGGTCCGCTTGGGAACCCACACCTGTTTGAACTTCTTCGGCCTGAGTGTCGAGCTTCCTTGGCCATAGGGGCCGGTTTCTTCTCTTTCTGCCCTCCTTCCAGCGAGAGCTTGATAGGTATTGTGGACAGGAATGTTGGGGACGACTCGGTCTGGGGTCACCCGGGCCGTACGTCCGTCGAGGAAGACGCGCATGCCTCCAACTAGCATAGATTTCCCGGACTGAGATAGGGTTCCGGTGATTACAGTAGCATTCTTGCGGGCCTGGCGACGCTGGCGTCCTCCTGGGTGTTCGTTGATGACATCGGGGTGGGTCCCACGTATGACGTGGTGCACCAAACAGCTAGCGGCCGGGGCCGGACTTTCAGGCAAGTCTTTGCAGCAGGGAACCTTCAGAGGCTCCATTTTCTCTGCGACTTCCTTGGCAGGCGCTGGGGCTTCGACCTCCAGGATGTCGACGAAGGCTAACCCCAAAAAGTTGGGGAAGCCCACAGCGGCAGGGAAGCAGCCGAATTCCATGGGTACCGCCAGGTACCCTTGCGCGTGTTTAGCAACGATCGAATGATCGAAGTCGACGCCAGTTATCCCGTTGATCGTCATTGATCTGCCTACAAAGACAAACGTGGAAATAATCAGTAGCCTTTGAGAGGGCTTCGAAACCCGAATATCTCGGCAAAGAGATGAAAGGTGACACTGGTCCCACCGGGCGTGCCAGACTGTTTGGGATGGGTTTTTTTTTATCCGACCATCTTGTCATTTTTATTTCGTGTATATATGTGTATATATACATATATACATGTCTTATTTCACGTATCGATCAACCAATTAACTAAACGGTAATTAACTGACTGATTGACGACGCGGGCGTGCCAGTCACATGAGTGACGATTTTATGATGCGCTCATTCTGACCCGTGTCGGGCGAATGTGAGGTTCGGTCGGGACCAGCAGTCCACCATACTATAAAGGCTATGGCGTTAATTACATCCCCCATGAGGAGGGAACACCTTTGATTAATTGCCGAGATAACGGACTGTCGAAGCCGGAATAAAAAAGGAGCTACATGATGACCATGACGAAGGCATGTGGGATGCATTTATTTATCATGCCAAGGATGCATAGTTTATCGAATTATGGGCCCTTGGTACGTGGCGGAGGACGTAGGCCCGAAGACCACCCTCGCGCATAGCGAAGACTTCCGATCGAGCATAACCCGACCTTCTGTCAATGCTATTTGATATACCCGAGGGTCCATGCGAACATGCATGCATGATGATGATGATAAGTAAGATGACAGAATTATGAAGACGAATATGATTCAGTCACATATTTTTTAAGCCCCGCCAACGAGGGAAAGGATGGCACAAGCATGATGATAAGGGTAGAGTGAAGACAGACATAATGGTGAAAACATGATAGCAAGAAGGTTTCGACTCGAAAGGCCCTCTCTTTATTCAATTTATTCCTAATTAGGGTTGATTAACTTCGCCCTCGGGAAGGCGGGGGTCGCTCGGGGTGAGCCGGCGATTAAAGAGTACAGCGATTAGAAACGGCGCCTGAAAGCGTAGGTATAGGACTTAAAACGGCGTCGAAACTGTAGGTAAATAAAAGGGGTTTAAAACGGCGCGGCCCTAATTGGGGCGCGCCGGGGAGAGGCGCGCCAGGGAGAGCGTGCCGGGGAGAAGCGCGCCGGGGAGGGCGCGCCGTTTTAGAGCGCGCCGCTTAGGCCGCGCCGTAAACGAATGGCGGCAGTTTAACTTAAAACTAAGAATTTGTTCATTTTTCTTGGGTTTATTGAAATACTTTGGAAAACTTTGAGAATTTATTTAAGCTATTATTTCACAGGGTCGACCCCGGGGCATCCGGGAGCCGAGTCACGGGCCCGCGCGAGGTTCGTACTCGAGCGCGGCGATCATTCCGAGTTATACTCGTTCGAGCCGAAATTTCGGCAGCATCTCCCCATCCCGGAGGATTTATCCGGGAGAAGCGGGAAGTACTCATGTAGTGGAGCAACCCCTAAGAGCCGGGTGGCACAACGGCGGCCGGAAAAAACTCGAACGGAGAGGAAAACCCCGAGGTCAAACCTGCTAGGGGCACCAAATCCGTGGGTAACAGCGAGCGAATGAGGCAACTCATTATGGGAGCGAAGACCCCGAGGGCTAGCCTACGAGGGGCACGCAACCCGAGTCACCACAACACTCCAAGTCGGGATGACCGATATAAGGAAGGAATCCCCGAGGGCTAACCTACGAGGGGAACACAACCCACGGCCACCACAAAGTCCATTAAGGACCGTGGATTTTGACTGCAGGGCTTAGCCCCGTTGCTGTGCACCCGGTGGTCTACAGGGACATTCGTCATCAATGAGCGAGCCCACTGTCGGCCAGGTGACTGAGGCAGAAGACTTGGGGAATATCCCCCTCCCCGGATGCCGGGGTGATGCTACAGAGCATACTCCCGTTAAGGTGTAAGCTATACGAAAGGAAGAAGTGTGAGACATCGCTTGACGGCGGCAGACGGGCAAAGGAGTTGCTTATAAACATGGTAAAACGATGAAGCCCCACGGGCGGAGCAGGCTAACATGAGCACGATATGTGATTAACACGTAGCCTGGGGTACGGAATATGTGTGCATATATATATATGATATTCGGAAGCAAGCAGACATGAGGCTCGCCGTTGAACAACTGGGGACAATCTAAGAGCTCTTCCCCGTCCCTCTGGCCTATGAAGCAGGGCACACAGGAGACGGTGAAGGGTCTTCATCCCTGGGCGGAGACAGACAAAGATGTGCACACAAGTGCATCTCTACTCGTAGAGCCCGTGGAATATTCAGTGCCAAGCCCGGCCGTTGCATCAGACTCGAAAGCAAGAGAAAACCCCGGGGAGGGGGACTGAGTAATTCATATAGCCCGAAGGCATACCCAATGTCGGAGAAACCGGCTACGCGAGAGTATATATATATTGGGGAAACCATTAAATGCACGCTCGAAGGAGGGTGAGAGAGAGAGAGAGGAAGAGATACAACAATGACCACAAAGGCTTTTCATTCATCCCGTGAACAGCACAGGTATATATATACAGAGCAAATAGATTCCGGCGCCGTCGTTGTCGATCGGCCGTCGTTTACCAATGAAGAAAGGATTACAGACAAAGTGAAAAGGGTAAAGGAAAATGGTGAGAGGAGGGGAGGTCAGGCTCATATCATCGCCCCTCCCCTCCTTCACATACATTGTGCCAGAGGAAGAAAACCAAAAGAAGAACAGAGGGATTCATCGGATGAAACGCGGAGACCCACTTAAATCGATAAGAAATGGACGGTCTCCTTCTCCGATTCCGGGAGGCTGGAGTGGAGCGTGGTGGCGGCCGCCAAGAGGCTCGAACGGAGGTTTCCTCAGATTGAAGAACCCTCGACCCCTTCTCCCTGGACCTCTCTTCTTTCTTTCTAATTCTCTTTTCTTTTCTCCTTTGATTCCGCTTCCCTTTTTTCTTCTCGCTCTCTTCGTGTCCCCCCCTTTTTTTGTTTTTGGGCGAAGGCAGGCTATATATATAGCCCTTTTGTTAATTTGGCGCCCCGGGAAGGGGGCGTGCCGGATTTGGTGGCGCCGGGAACACGTCCCAATCGGTTTTTGCGCGCCGGTTTGACGGTGCCGGGGAACGCATCCCCTATTGTAATTGGCGCGCCGGTTTGATGGTGCCGTTTTAACTTGTTTACTTGGCGTGCCAGTCCGGTGGGTTCGGAGATGATTCCGGAAGCTCCCGTTGACTATTCCTCTCGCCCTGGTCCTTGAAAAACCTTGACGTGGAGTCGAGGAAGCTCTCGACACGACGAACGGCCTTGATCAGACTTCCGCGTGTGTCTGGTCTTAGCACACGGATGTCCTGGTGGTACAGCCTTCGGCACTGCAATTTGTGCTCCTGGTTGAGACGGATTCGTGCTCAAAGCTTCTTTGTAGGATGGTGTTGCATCCTGGATAATTCCGCCTTGAACGGCGATCAATTGGCCACTAAGGGCCCATTATGACGAGGAGCCAAACCCATGTCGGGTGATCGGGACCCTCTACTGACAGAGCCCTCGGCCCCTTGTTGTGGACGGCCAAGGACGTTTTTCCTCCTTAGGAGAGCCATTGGGTAGACCGTCGTCCTTGGTCGGGCGACGGATGTAGGGTAGCGGCATGACGAGGTCGATGCCGGATCATTGGGCAGGCTTGATCGCGCTGCCGGCTGGTTGTAGGTTCATTCCGACTCTCCTAAGGTGAAGTCCCCGCTGTTCTCTTCAAGGTGGCTCGGGGCTCTGGCAGCTTGAAGAGCCTTCAGTAAGCCAGTCTTCATCGGCTTCTGCGCTTCAGTGGGCCGTATCATTCGTCTTTGTGGCTTGGTTGCCGAAGGATCATATTTTGAGTGCCAACATAGGCCTTCTGACATTGTTCTTTCCATTCAAATTTAGCTCCTCCATTTAACAATTCATAGAATGGGCGGCACCTTTGCGAATGCTGAGATATGAACCTTCTAATGAACTGCAAGCACCCAATCAAACCTCTGAGCTCAGTGATGTTCTTAGGCGGCGGCATTTCCATAACGGCTTTAGCTTTATTCGGATCAATCTGGATCTCCCGTTTGCTAACTATAAATCCCAGCAATTTCCCTGATGCGACTCCGAACACACATTTCTTTGGATTCATTTTCAATTTGTACTCTCTAGCCCTTTGCAACACCTTGGCTAAAATGGCGGGGTGCTCTTCCTTGGACCTCGACTTTATCAGGATATCATCCACGTAAGCTTCCAAATACACATGCATCATGTCGTGAAAGATAGCCATCATTGCCCGTTGATATGTGGCACCTACATTCTTTAATCCGAATGGCATAACGACATAGCAGTACGTGCCCCAAGACATGGTGAAAGAGGTCTTCTCTTGATCTTCAGGAGTAAGACGGATTTGATTATAACCAGAATACCCATCCATAAATGAGAGGGCCTCATACCCAACTGTGTTATCCACTAACACGTCGATGTGAGGGAGCGGGAAATCATCTTTCGGACATGCCTTATTCAAGTCCTTGAAATCGATACAAATCCGAATCTTTTCATCTTTCTTCATTACCGGGACTATGTTCGCCACCCATTGTGGATATAAAACAACTCTAATAAACCTGGCCTTATGCAATTTGTCGACTTCTTCTTTTATCCTTAAGGCCATTTACGGGTGGAATCTTATTGCTTTCTGTTTAACGGGTGTTGCCCCTGGCTTAAGAATCAGTCGATGCTCAACCAGCGTGGGGTCAAGACCCAGCATGTCCTCATAGGACCAGGCAAAAGAATCATTGTACTCCCTCAATACCTTGATTAACTCCTCTTCAACCTGATGAGGGAGGTTAGCAGAAATAAGTATGGGCCTAGGATCCTCTTATGTTCCAAGATTAATTTCTTTAGTAGGTTCATCCACTGTCGAGGACGGTTCATCAAACCTCTTCAAACCTTGCGCGTACAAATCGATAGTGTCATCCACATTGCTTTCCTCATCATCGGCTGGGTCTTTCTCATCAATGATTTCATATACTCCTAATCCGTCAATGCTCCACACCCCTTCTAATTCCTCATCATCTTATAAAACAATTGCAGTCTCTACAAACTCCGGGCACTTAAGAAGGGCATGGCATCTCTGAGCTAAGTCTTGCAGAAACCTATCTAGAACGTATTTAGGATGACGCATCACAAGGCGCGCCGCAGACGTGGATGGGCCGACTAGACTCGAACTAGACTCTCCCCCAACTGACTCCACTAACCTAGGAGATTCTGCACACTGTACATCTAACCTAGGAGATAAGAAATCTACTGGGAAAAAAGCAGGGGTCTCGTGCCCCTGGGAAGAGGATGGACTAAAAACAACGTAATCTTCCATTGAAACCTCCGTTTTAAAATTGGCATTTTTTTTGGAAGTCGGAGGAGATCACGCAACAAGAAGAAGAAGACGTGGGAGGAGGGAGTTGCATGGGAAACAGATCGGGGAAGATGCAATCAAAGAATGGATCAGATGATGAAAACCACATTTCATTGAGTTGGGCAGTGGGGGAGGGAGGAGTAAACATAGTTAATATATCAATGGGTGGGCAGCGCCCACATGCACATAGCACAAACAGAATTTCAAGTGGTCTTTCCATGAAGTACGGGTCGACCATAATCAGAGGGGAGCAGGGAACAAACCCCAATTGTTGAAACAAGGAGGCAAGATGAGATGGGGACAAAGAGAAGGTAGTGATGGAGCTCCCCACTTCTCGCGGCATCCAGGATACTGACTTCATCGGAGAATGCTTCACCAGCTGCATCTTCTTCTTCTTCGCACGATCTTCTTCTTCACTAAACAGAAAACAGATACAAAAGTCTTCCATGTCACCCACTAGCCCCTTCAGTGGCGGCGGTGGGTCAGCAACATCACAGGCAACATCGATCTTCACATCAGCACAGGGCGGCGACTTCTTCAAGGTACCGGACTGTAATGGGCCTCTCACAAAATGTTGGCGGTAATCCCACGTCAGTGGCCCGCAGCCTCCCAGAATGGACAATGCTGAGTCTTGGTAACCAAGGCCTCTGCGGCCCATCGTTCAACCATTAGGGACGGGCTTAGTCCGCCCCTGCAATTGCGCGCCGAGGCCCAGGCCCGGCTGATAGCCTAACTTTAGAATCATATGCCACCCTTTCGAATCTCTAATCTTGGACTTAATCTTCACGTTTACTGGCCCAGTGGCGGGCTTGCGTGACGCATATGCCCATGAATAATTTAAGTCCATCACTGAAAGAACTAGCCTGTTACTCGGCCACAGAGTGGGGAGAATCTTGTCTGTGATTGCATCGACTGACTGAACTGTGGAGATACTTTTCACCTTAACCACTCGGCCTTGGAATGGAAACTTCAGGCATTGGTGGTATAAGACCCCGGATAATTAATAAGGAATAAAATATTCTAAATGAATAAAAATAATTAAGCTATATATATATATATATATATGTATATATATATATATATATATATGTTTAGAGGTACTTAATGAACTTTAAAACCAGCCAAGAGAAATACATAAATGGGCCTTACAGTTCAGGGAACAATTGGGCCAAAATGAAATAACGCCCTTCATTAAGACGCTAATTATAGTAATAACGCCCTTATCATGGGCGCTAATTCTTACCAAGAAAATTAGAAATAAAGCGCCAAAATATAGAAAAGTAAAAGACGACCTTTGCTATGGCATTATTTAATGAAAACACACCCACTGATCAAGGCGCTACTTAATGAAAAAACGCCCTTGTCTCAAACGTCATTTTCTCTGAGAGTTAAATAAGGAAACCACGCAACCCATTAACGCATACGCATTCGATGCATGGCTTGTGTTAGGGTTTTTCCCTATGAAAGTAGAAGCATGCGGCTGCTATCAAGGAAAGAAGAGGACCATGCACGGTAGGTCTAGGCCCTGCCAAATGTTGATCAAACCCATTCCCTAACAGAGCATTCAAAAACTTCCAGAACCATTACCTCCCTATAAAGCATCTCCCCATCGAACGTAACTCGTTTGATGCGTTTGCGTTCGAGGTCCTCTCCATCCTGCTGCTGTGCCGAATGAGAAGATGGTTCTTCCTCTCCCTGTGTTGTTGCTTCTTTCTCATTATAGCCATTCTTTTCATACTTCATTCCTTTACGTAGTGTGACCAGTGAAGCCGTCGTAGGAGGAGTCTCTTCATCCTCCTCGCCCTCTTACGGCTTGACTGCTACGTGAAGAAGGTTAATCTTCTTCCTCCTGCATCCTGCTGAGAACCTGCATGAGGCCCAGGGCATTCATCATCAGCAGCTTCTTCCTCTACTTCATCCTGCAAGCAACCACCACACTCTGTTCAAAACAGAGCATCGGTTCTTCGTTTAAATCTTCAAATAGGTAGGTTCTCTCAAGTTTCGTAGCCCAAACAAAGATAAATCATGATTGTATTGTAGGTTTTCTCAAGTTTCGTAGCCCAAACAAAGTTAAATCATGATTTAAGGCCAACATGATAGATAAAATTGTCTTTTATATCATGCATATGGTTACCGATGTGTTCGGTCGAAAATTAAAATTTTACAGTAAATAGCGACCCTTTCTAGGGTGCTAATTCATTTTGACGCCCATCAAAACAGTCGTCAATTTCCAATTGAAAATGACGACTTGATGTATGTCGTGTCTTATGAAAATGACGCCACCGTTTAGGGCGTTATAAGAATAGAAGGTGACAACCCCCATGTCGTCATTTAATGAAATTCTAAAAAGATTGATCAACGACAGTCGTCAATTGATCATATGTCAGTTATGAGTTTTAGCATTAATAGTTGTTCCTAGTTATAGAAGTATCCTTTGGCCATGAAAATTTATGGGCGTACTATTGGGGTGGAGACCGAGGTAGTGAAAGTGGTTGCACCGTTTTTCATGCCCCCTATCGCAAGATCCCCCGTCTCTCAACGAAAAATTATTTTGAACGTATGGTTAGGTAGAGTTTTTCGAGCCGGTCATTTCGGTATATTATAAGCTAGATTCTGACATGGTTAAGTATAGAAACGGGAGGTTTGAAAATTCAATTTGTTTAAAATAACGACTCAAAAACGGTCGTCACTTTAAAGTTTGACGCCACTGTTCCTAGGCGTCAGATTAACTATATATATATATATATATATATATATATCTATATATATATATCATATATGCATATCTTTGAAAATCCATTATTATTAAAATATATAACAGAAAATTATGAAAAATATATATTTGGAATCCTTGTATTTTTCTCTTAATTATCATATACTCTTTTTTTTAAAATTATTTTAAATAAATCAATGTGCCTTTTAATGTATGTTTTTGAATTTATTCAATTAAATAGATATAAATGTGAATTCTTATTAAATAAATTAAGTTAAAAATCATAAAAATTAACGTCCCTCAAGAGGAAGCTAATTAATAAATGACGCCACCCACGGGTGTCAAATAATATAAGTTTATTTAATTATAGTTAATTATAGAATTGGATGGACATGAATTCTATAATTAACACATTCATGTTCTCACCGTTTTCTCCCGATTTGACCCATACCACGGGTCTTCTGGCACTCTCATCTCACGTCCGTAAATGGAGTCCATATTTCATGATTGGTTCACATATACACCTCAACTCTCGGTGACATACGAGCCCTCCGTTGGACATTCCGTTCCTTCGGACTGGCAAGTTAGTCATTGGGACCTCCGTAAGTCTCCTCGTAGCTTTGGATTCCCTCAAGGCCGACTAAGCTGGTTGTACCTCAAACACCTTGAACTTTTGATTACCACGTCATGTGGTAAACCGGCCCTCTCATGGTGCCATCTTGGTCCAGTAGAGAATAATCCTAGCCGGTGGAATGATAATATCCCACTAGGCGGTTTCTTGGATTAAGTCCCTTATAGATGGGGTCAATCTCTCAGCTTGATTCATGTCCCTTGGTTGGTGACGGGTTAGTCATCCACTCAAGTTATCACGGCTACCTAGTGAAGGTACCGACTCTACCCAGGTTATCGACACGTCATGGTTCCCGCTGGTTTTATAATTATCCATCTAATGTTCTTCCTTGAATTCCGTGGAACCTATCCACGAATCTACCTTGATATCCTACATGAGTTTGTTCTTGGAAATCCATGGCTATCACTAAAGTGGTTGTCAAGATATTACATGCAACAATGTCCGCGCATATAGGGCCTGATCTGGTCCTGGTAGGAGCACCCGAAAGTACTTGTGCCCATGGGAGTTATATTGATCACGGTGTGGCATTGCACCGAAGTACTTGCTTGAATCTACGACACTCCACTATCTCTCTCTCTCGTGCCTGACTTGATTGACTTGACATGACTTGCGTGGCCCGGAATGGGCAAAGTACTTGCTTGTTAATAGCCATTATCTCATGACATGAAAAACTTTATTGATATACTCAGTACTTGTTCAAATACTTGAAATCTTGAATACTTGAAATTCCTTATCTTGGATCAACAACACATGTTATTTCCTCTCGTTATCATGTTCAATTCCATATCATCCTATTTTACATGTTTTACATGCTAGACTTGCATTTTCATTTGGAAGAAGTAATTACTTAAACAAATTGCTAGTTCTTGAGATATAATTCCTACTGAGCGTTCGCTCACCAAGTTCTTTTCCCCAAACCTTTCAGATAATACGGACCCTGACTCGGACTCGGATGGGCAGGAGCAAGAGTGACGAGCGTAGAATCTGCAAGCGCCATGCTGCTACACCTTATCATGTCGAGTCGTCTTTAGTTTATTCCTTGGAGGCTTGTCATTAGATATTTTGTTATGTCAAGAGTTGTTACATTTAAGGCTTGTGGGCCTGATTAGAATTGTATCGTCTTGGAGTTATGTGACTTTGTTTAATGGTTAAGTTGTTATCGATGGTATCAGTATATGGTTAAGTTTTAAAATTCTCGTCTTATTGCGCACTCTGTTGTGATGTAGAAATTCTACTTGCTCTGATTGACATGATTGATATAAACTCGTCATGTTCTCCCGGGTTCCTTCCGCGCTCGGGGCGTGACAGTTTTTGTGGTATCAGAGCCTAGGATTTCAAATTCCTAGGAAACCCAAGTCCAAGGATAGGTCTATCACCAAATTGTGAGGATGGGTAGTGCCGTGGGTATAAGTCCTTGTAGGGCATCCGACTACAAATTTCAACATGAAACTAATTAAGGTTAACTCCTTGTAGGACTAAGGCTGCTGAACGCGCACAATGGCGTGAAATGCAACGAACTATTCAGGGCCTGACTCAGGCCTTAGAACAAGTGGCTCAAGGTGGGGCACACCATGGAGCTGGCGACCTCCATCGGAGCTTTAGAAATCTCAACCCTCCGAGATTCTCAGGATCATCAAACCCTGAGGATGCGGAAAATTGGATAAAGGAGATCGAGCGAATCTTCCGCGTCATGCAATGCGCAGATGGTGAAAAGGTGCTTCTGGCCACGTTCCAACTGGAACGGGATGCTTGTGCTTGGTGGGAGTCCGTCGAGGCCACCTTGCTTGAAAATCATGTTACATGGGCCGAATTTTTCGAGCACTTCAATAGCAAGTATTTCTCCGACCGTGTTCAGGAGAAAAAGGCCGCGGAATTTGCTGCCTTGAAGCAACGATCCCTATCGGTGGCCGACTATGAAGCCTAGTTCTCCATGTTATCTAGATATGCACCATACTTAGTATGCACTGAGAAGATGAAGGCAAGAAGGTTCTTGAACGGGTTACGACCCCAATATATCACTCAGCTCGCTTCCTTGGATATTCAAGTGTACTCAGAGATGGTGCGTCGTACCCAGCTGCTAGAAGACGCTACAGAATTGTCTGACAAAATCCGTGGTAAGGATAAAAGGGAGAATGTCACAAGCCCCAACACTTTTAAACCATCTTTCAAAAAGCGGGCCAATAATGGCGGCGAACCCTCCAAGGAGAAGAAATTCAAGAAGGGCAATAACAAACCTTTCTCCATCACGGCACCGCCAAAGGAGAAATGTAAATATTGCGACAAGCCGGGTCATCAGGATGCGGAATGCTGGAGAAGGCTCGGAGCATGCCTTCGTTGTGGGAGTAAAGAACACCGTATTCCTGACTGTCCAATGATGAACGAGCAAAGTGAGCCGGAGATAAAGGAAGAGAAGCGTCCGACAAAGAAGCAAGGATGTTTACAAGCTCTCCAAGAGACGGAACCAACCGAGGGTGGGTTGGTGGAAGGTATTTTGACTGTCTGCTCTAAATCTGCTCAAGTACTGTTTGATACTGGCACCACACATTCTTTTGTTTCAAAGAAATTTGCTGCTTCATTTTCTATGGAACCTGAATGGATAAACTTGGTGATTTCTACCCCGTTAGGGAATGAGTCTGATGTCACTTTTATTACCCAAACTGCAAGATTATAGTTAAAGGCCACAACTTACCTGCAGATTTAATATGCTTAGACTTGAAGGAGTACGATGTAATTTTAGGGGCCGATTGGCTATCCACCCACCGGGCAACTGTAGACTGCTGAAATGGAAAAGTAACTTTTGTGGATTACCCGGAGTTAACTTACATTACCCCCCAAAAGAGATCACCAGTCATCTCTACTCTTCGAGCCCACAAACTTATCAACAAAGGATGCGAGTCATTCTTAGCATTTGTAACTGCCACGGAGGCTAAGGTAGCTAGACTAGAAGACATTCAAGTGGTTCGGGAGTTTCCCGATGTTTTCCCTGAAGACTTGCCTAGTTTGCCACCAGAGAGAGAGGTCTCATTCACTATAGACCTTGTCCCGAGTGCCGGACCTGTTTCCAAAGCACCCTACAGAATGTCCCCCGCAGAATTGAAGGAATTGAAGGAGCAGCTTATGGAGCTATTGAAGAAAGGATTTATCAGACCAACTACTTAGGCCATGGGGAGCACCAGTACTGTTCTTCAAGAAGAAGGATGGATCGATGAGGCTGTGCATTGATTATCGACAGCTGAACCACCTCACTATCAAAAATAAATACCCACTGCCGAGGATCGATGAACTCTTCGATCAGATTTCTAGAGCAAAGTATTTCCCAAAAATTGATCTTCGATCGGGTTATCACCAATTAAGGATCAAGGTCGAGGATATTCACAAAACTGCATTGCGAAGTAGGTACGGGCATTATGAATTTACTGTTATGCCTTTTGGACTAACAAATGCCCCTGCAGCTTTTATGCAGCTTATGAATAGCATCTTTAGATCGCATCTGGACAAATTTATTGTGGTTTTTATCAATGATATCCTAATATATTCAAAGTCTGAAGAGGAGCATGAAGTGCATTTGAGGATAGCATTGCAGATATTGAGGGATAATCAATTATATGCCAAATTTAGCAAATGCGAGTTTTGGCTAGAAGAAGTGTCCTTCTTAGGACACATAATTTCAAAGGATGGAATCTCAATGGACCCCGCAAAGGTCGAAGCAGTAAGGAACTGGGAACAATCGACAAATGCAACAGAAATTAGGAGTTTCCTGGGTCTTGCTGGTTATTACCGGCGTTTTATTAAGAACTTCTCGAAGATTGCAGTACCACTCACCAGGCTGACCCGCAAGGAAGTGCCATATGAGTGGAATGAGGAATGTGAACAAAGCTTCCAAACATTGAAGGACTGTTTGACCACTGCTCCGGTCTTGGCCCTTCTTATTGAAGGAGAGAAGTACGAGGTATATACCGATGCTTCCGGTATTGGCCTCGGTTGTGTATTAATGCAACTGGGAAGAGTTATTGCATACTCTTCTAGGCAGTTGAAGAAGCATGAAGAAAACTACCTGGTGCATGACTTGGAGTTGGCTGCGATAGTATTTGCACTAAAAATCTGGAGACACTACCTCTACGGAGAACAATTCATAGTATTCTCCGATCATAAGAGCCTCAAATATCTGTTCTCTCAGAAGGAGCTTAATATGAGACAACGTCGATGGCTGGAATATTTAAAAGACTTTGATTTCACTATTCAATATCACCTCGGTAAAGGGAATTCGGTAGATGATGCCTTGAGTCGAAAGCCGAGAAACCTTATAGCCAGCTGTATGATAGGGGAATGGAAACTATTAGAGGAATTCTCTACATTAAATATAAGCACGGACCAGAAAGACGGGTGTATTACTCTCTCTCACATGAGTGTGCATCCGGACTTGCTATCTGAAATCAAGAAGTTGCAAGATGAAGATCCTGGAATGATTGAAATCAGGGAGAAACTAGATCAAAGAACCGGGTTCAAGCTTGCAATTGATGGAAGACTAATGTTTCAGGAAAGGACATGTGTTCCGGACTGTCCTGAGTTGAAAAGGAAAATTCTAGATGAAGCTCACCGCTCTAGGTATACCATTCATCCTGGAGCAACTAAGATGTACAAAGATTTAAAAAGAACTTTCTGCTGGCCGAACATGAAGAGGGAGGTAGCAAACTTTGTATCTCGCTGTCTCACGTGCCAACAAGTAAAAGTAGAACACCAAAGACCCGCCGGAAAGTTACACCCCCTTGATATTCCCAAATGAAATGGGAGGGAATTGGTATGGATTTCATCATGGGATTGCCTAAATCCAGAGGCGGACATGATGGTATTTGGGTAATCATCGACCGACTGACCAAGTCGGCGCATTTCTTGCCAATTAAGAGTCGATGGTCGGTTGATGTTTTGGCCGCATTGTATATTAAGGAGATCATGAGATTGCATGGAGTCCCAACATCGATCGTGTCTGACCGAGACCCTCGCTTCAGTTCTCATTTCTGGAAGGGTCTACAACACTCCTTGGGGACGAAGCTCAATTTCAGTACTGCTTTCCACCCCCAGACCGATGGTCAGATCGAGAGAACAAATCAAATAGTTGAAGACATGTTACGGGCTTGCATTATTGACTTTGGCCGAGGTTGGCATGATCATTTGCCCCTAACCGAGTTTGCATACAACAATAGTTATCAAGCCAGTATACAGATGGCTCCATTTGAAGCCTTGTACGGCAGAAGTTGCCGATCTCCTATATGCTGGGATGAGGTTGGCGAGAAGCAACTACTAGGGCCAGATATGGTAAGAAACACAACGGAAAAGGTTGAACTTATCCGAGAAAGACTCAAAGTAGCACAATCCAGGCAGAAATCTTATGTAGATAATCGAAGAAGGGAACTAGAGTTCCAAGTTGGAGACCATGTTTACCTCAAGGTCTCACCCGGTCGAGGAATAAGAAGGTTCGGAGTTAAAGGCAAGCTCACACCGAGATTCATTGGCCCATTCGAAATATTGGAAAGAGTTGGCGAAGTAGCCTATCGTCTTGCTTTACCTCCTCAACTGTCGGGAGTGCACAATGTGTTCCACATTTCCATGCTGAAGAATATGTGCACGACCCTTTCCACGTCATTGATCATAGTAACTTAGTGATTCAAAGGGACCTCACCTATGAACAAAAACCAATGAAGATTCTTGATCGAGTGGTCCGAGTCTTAAGAAACAAGACCATTCCCATGGTAAAATTACAGTGGAACAAATGCTTGGTGCAAGAAGCTACATGGGAAATTGAGGAATCTATGCGAAGGAGATATCCGGAATTGTTCTAAACCGTAAGTACTCTATACCCTCCATGTCTCCATTCACGCAATTGAATTTGGGGACCAAATTCTTTTAAGTGGGGGAGGGTGTAAGACCCCGGATAATTAATAAGGAATAAAATATTCTAAATGAATAAAAATAATTAAGCTATATATATATGTTTAGAGGTACTTAATGAACTTTAAAACCAGCCAAGAGAAATACATAAATGGGCCTTACACTTCAGGGAACAATTGGGCCAAAATGAAATAACGCCCTTCATTAAGATGCTAATTATAGTAATAACGCCCTTATCATGGGCGCTAATTCTTACCAAGAAAATTAGAAATAAAGCGCCAAAATATAGAAAAGTAAAAGACGACCTTTGCTAAGGCGTTATTTAATGAAAACACGCCCACTGATCAAGGCACTACATAATGAAAAAATGCCCTTGTCTCAGATGTCATTTTCCCTAAGAGTTAAATAATGAAACCACGCAACCCATTAACGCATACTCATTCGATGTATGGCTTGTGTTAGGGTTTTTCCCTATGAAAGTAGAAGCATGCGGCTGCTATCAAGGAAAGAAGAGGACCATGCACGGTAGGTCTAGGCCCTGCCAAATGTTGATCAAACCCCTTCCCTAACAGAGCATTCGAAAACTTCCAGAACCATTACCTCCCTATAAAGCATCTCCCCATCGAACGTAACTCGTTTGATGCGTTTGCGTTCGAGGTCCTCTCCATCCTGCTGCTGTGCCGAACGAGATGACGGTTCTTCTTCTCCCTGTGCTGTTGCTTCTTTCTCATTATAGCTATTCTTTTCATACTTCATTTCTTTATGCAGTGTGACCAGTGAAGCCGTCGTAGGAGGAGTCTCTTCATCCTCATCTTCCTTTTACGGCTTGACTGCTACGTGAAGAAGGTTAATCTTCTTCCTCCTGCATCCTGCTAAGAACCTGCACGAGGCCCAGGGCATTCATCATCAGCAGCTTCTTCCTCTACTTCATCCTGCAAGCAACCACCACACTCTGTTCAAAACAGAGCATCGGTTCTCCGTTTAAATCTTCAAACAGGTAGGTTCTCTCAAGTTTCGTAGCCCAAACAAAGATAAATCATGATTGTACTGTAGGTTTTCGCAAGTTTCGTAGCCCAAACAAAGTTAAATCATGATTTAAGGCCAACATGATAGATAAAATCATCTTTTATATCATGCATATGGTTACCGATGTGTTCGGTCGAAAATTGAAATTTTACAGTAAATAGCGACCCTTTCTAGGGCGCTAATTCATTTTGACGCCCATCAAAACAGTCGTCAATTTCCAATTGAAAATGACGACTTGATGTATGTCGTGTCTTATGAAAATGACGCCACCGTTTAGGGTGTTATAAGAATAGAAGGTGACAACCCCCATGTTGTCATTTAATGAAATTCTAAAAAGATTGATCAACGACAGTTGTCAATTGAACATATGTCAGTTATGAGTTTTAGCATTAATAGTTGTTCCTAGTTATAGAAGTATCCTTTGGCCATGAAAATTTATGGGCGTACTATTGGGGTGGAGACCGAGGTAGTGAAAGTGGTTGCACCGTTTTTCATGCCCCCTATCGCAAGATCTCCCGTCTCTCAACGAAAAATTATTTTGAACGTATGGTTAGGTAGAGTTTTTCGAGCCGGTCATTTCGGTATATTATAAGCTAGATTCTGACATGGTTAAGTATAGAAACGGGAGGTTTGAAAATTCAATTTTTTTAAAATAATGACTCAAAAACGATCGTCACTTTAAAGTTTGACGCCACTGTTCCTAGGTGTCAGATTAACTATATATCTATATATATCTATCTATCTATCTATATATATATATATCTATCTATATATATATATATCATATATGCATATCTTTGAAAATCCATTATTATTAAAATATATAACAGAAAATTATGAAAAATATATATTTGGAATCCTTGTATTTTTCTCCTAATTATCATATACTCTTTTTCTTTAAATTATTTTAAATAAATCAATGTGCCTTTTAATGTATGTTTTTGAATTTATTCAATTAAATAGATATAAATGTGAATTCTTATTAAATAAATTAAGTTAAAAATCATAAAAATTAACGTCCCTCAAGAGGATGCTAATTAATAAATGACACCACCCACGGGTGTCAAATAATATAAGTTTATTTAATTATAGTTAATTATAGAATTGGATGGACATGAATTCTATAATTAACACATTCATGTTCCCACCGTTTTCTCCCGATTTGACCCATACCGCGGGTCTTCTGGCACTCTCATCTCACGTCCGTAAATGGAGTCCCTGTTTCATGATTGGTTCACATATACACCTCAACTCTCGGTGACATACGACCCCTCCGTTGGACATTCCGTTCCTTCGGACTGGCAAGTTAGTCATTGGGACCTCCGTAAGTCTCCTCGTAGCCTTGGATTCCCTCAAGGCCGACTGAGCTGGTTGTACCTCAAACACCTTGAACTTTTGATTACCACGTCATGTGGTAAACCGGCCCTCTCATGGTGCCATCTTGGTCCAGTAGAGAATAATCCTAGCCGGTGGAATGATAATATCCCACTAGGCGGTTTCTTGGATTAAGTCCCTTATAGATGGGGTCAATCTCTCAGCTTGATTCATGTCCCTTGGTTGGTGACGGGTTAGTCATCCACTCAAGTTATCACGGCTACCTAGTGAAGGTACCGACTCTACCCAGGTTATCGACACGTCATGGTTCTCGTTGGTTTTATCATTATCCATCTACTGTTCTTCCTTGAATTCCGTTGAACCTATCCACGAATCTACCTTGATATCCTACATGAGTTTGTTCTTGGAAATCCATGGCTATCACTAAAGTGGTTGTCTAGATATTACATGTAACAATGTCCGCGCATATAGGGCCCGATCTGGTCCTGGGCAGAGCACCCGAAAGTACTTGTACCCATGGGAGTTATATTGATCACGGTGTGGCATTGCACCGAAGTACTTGCTTGAATCTACGACACTCCACTATCTCTCTCTCGCGTGCTTGACTTGATTGACTTGACATGACTTACGTGGCTCGGAATGGGCAAAGTACTTGCTTGTTAATAGCTATTATCTCATGACATGAAAAACTTTATTGATATACTCGGTGCTTGTGCAAATACTTGAAATCTTGAATACTTGAAATTCCTTATCTTGGATCAACAGCACATATTATTTCCTCTCGTTATCATGTTCAATTCCGTATCGTCCTATTTTACATGTTTTACATTCTAGACTTGCATTTTCATTTGGAAGAAGTAATTACTTAAACCAATTGCTAGTTCTTGAGATATAATTCCTACTGAGCGTTTGCTCACCAAGTTCTTTTCCCCAAACCTTCCAGGTAATACGGACCCTGACTCGGACTCGGATGGGCAGGAGCAAGAGTGACGAGCGTAGAATCTACAAGCGCCATGCTGCTACACCTTATCATGTCGAGTCGTCTTTAGTTTATTCCTTGGAGGCTTGTCGTTAGATATTTTGTTATGTCAAGAGTTGTTACATTTAAGGCTTGTGGGCCGGATTAGAATTGTATCATCTTGGAGTTATGTGACTTTGTTTAATGGTTAAGTTGTTATCGATGGTATCAGTATATGATTAAGTTTTTAAATTCTCGTCTTATTGCGCACTCTGTTGTGATGTAGAAATTCTACTTGCTCTGATTGACATGATTGATATAAACTCGTCACGTTCTCCCGGGTTCCTTCCGCGCTCGGGGCGTGACAGGGGGTAGTTGAAGGTACAACATTTAGACTGTCTATCCATGGACAACCCAGAATAGCTTTGAACATTGGGTCTATGTCCAACACGTAGAACTCTACATCCATCACCAAAGGCCCTAGCTCGGTCTGGACTGTCACGACCCCGTGGCACGCTCGTCTGGAGTTGTCATATGCTGCAATTGTGGTCGGTGTTGGCCTAAGCATGTCTTCAGATATATTGCAAGCACACAGTGTACTCAATTGACACACATTTATCGATGCTCCCATGTCCACTAGGGCAGACTCAACGGCCACTTTGTTTAAAGAAATGGTAATGCAGAGTGACATCTGCCGTGCCTCTGGGGGTGCCAATTTTGACTCAGAGAATGAAATGGAAGGCCCCCTGGTAATTGTCGCCAACACCGATGGCAAGCTATCTACCGCAGCATCATCGCTAACCATAACCTTCTGTAGAAAAGCCCAAAGGGCGTCCTGATGTAGCGTGGATCTTTTAATCAACTCCAGAATTGATATTTGTTGGGTCCCGCGAGGTGTAAACAGATCTAGAAGGGGGGGATTGAATAGATCATATCAAAAGCTTTGGCCTATTTAAAACTCTTAGCTATCGAAAGCATGAACCACTCCTATAAAGTGAATGAATCGTTTAGACACAATGCACAGCGGAATTAAGTAGAGTGACACAGAGCATGCAATAGCTTGCAATAACCGTACGTGTGTGTGTGCTATATTGATCACTCAAAGTTCATATGTGTGTGAATGCAGTGGTGATCAACCAAGATGCAATTATGAGAGCTTGAGTGTATAAAATAAGATAACCAAGTTTGAAAGCACACGAACCTGTGAATGAGGGTAAAAGAGATAGAGTAATCACACACGAAGAACAACCCACAACATAGGGATTTTTAAGGTGGTTTGGTTGCAACCCCGCAACCTACGTCCACCCCTCACCAAAACCCAATGAGGCTTCCTTGCTGACTCACAGCTTGACCGGGGACATGCCCCAAACCACAGAACAGAGACAATCCTCTTTCTATCTTCCTACACACAAAGCCGACAGGGACGGCTACACCGCAGATTGGAGAACTCCCGATTGCCTTCCTACTAACCACCGGTAGGGACGATCTTCAGTTTCAATATATTGAATGAAATGAAGAAAGAAACAAGATGAAAATGCTCAAACAAGATAAGAAGATATGCTAGAATGAATTAGATCATGTCTGAGATTGTTGGATCTTGAATTTGTTGAGGATTTGATCTTCCTTTGATCCTTTTGAGTTGATGGAGCAGATATAGGATGTAGCTTGATCTTTCCTTTGAATCTCCTTGAGTTGATGAAGAAGAATATTGAATGTAGCTTGATCTTTTCTTGAATCTCCTTGAGTTGATGAAGAGGTGTATGGATGTAGCTTTGATCACCTTTGAGAGTCTTGAATGCTTCTTGCTTGCTTGGAGGTTGCTTGGCTTCAGATCTGAGCTTGAATCACATTGGAAGGATGAAGAACTCCAGCCCGAAGTACTGTTCACGCAGGTGCTACAATACCCTCATAATGGCCTCCCTTGAGCTCTCTTTGATTCACTTCATCAACTACATCAACTAGGGTTTCTAACCCTCTTGTATTGGTTTTATAGACTTTGAATGGTCTATAGACAAGCCCCAGACCAGATCCACAAATGATGGGTGATTAGGTGACTTTTGGATTAAACAAATCCATGTTGAATGGCCCTTTTCGAAGTGGAAACAAACGTCAACAATTGATGGATCGGGGCTGGCGGTCGACCTACAGCTTCTGGCGGTCGACCTCTACTGAAACATGTTATAGACGGATGGTCCCTGGGATTTCCGGTAGACCGCTACGGGCTGACGGTCGACCGCCAGCTGACAGACTTTTAAACTGGCAATCCCTGGCTGGGGCGGTCGACTGCCCCTGTGCTGGCGGTCGACCGCCAGCTGGGTAGACCCCGGTCTATCCCGGGTCGGTCCGTTAGCCGCTTCAGCTCCGTCGCTTGTACCCATTAGCAGCCTATTCACGTCTGCAACTTCATCCTTGTTGGTCTAGAAAGTACCAACTGAATCTTTGTCTTTGGACTCTCATCTTGTGCAGTGACCTTGGGTATTTGAATGAAGCTTGTGGAAGAGATTTGCATCAAGGCTTGAACGTGATCATATGGCTTTCACTTTGCCATGAAGCAACCGAATGCACTGACTGTGCACAGACTTTGTGTTGGAGCAACTATACATTGTAGAGACTTCAACCAGACAACGTATAGACTTTGAGTTTGTGCTAGCAGCCAACGTACAGACTTTGAGTTTGTGCTAGCAGCCAACGTACAGACTTGCTGATGTATAGACTTGTTGGCTATATAGACTTGCCGGCTGTATAGACTTGCTGATGTATAGACTTGCTGGCTATATAGACTTGCTGGTTGTATAGACTTGCTAATGTATAGACTTGCTGGCTGTATGGACTTGCTGGCTGTATAGACTTGCTGATGTATAGACTTGCTGGCTGTATAGACTTTCTGATGTGTAGACTTACTGCTGAAGGATGTATAGACTTGATGTGCCTGCAACAGGATGATGTATAGACTTTGAGTTGCAGGATGTATAGACTTAGTAACGAAGCTGCATGGAGAATGTATAGACTTTGCATGGCAAGCTATGCAACCAATGCCAATGTATAGACTTGTTAATGAAGATGCATGGAGAATGTATAGACTTTATGTGTAGCAGCGTAAGAGATGCACCGACTATATGAATGAACCAATGCAAGATAGGAACAGTGGTATGCACTGATGCATTGCTCATGCACACAACCTGTTCGATGAAATAACTAACTGTTTAAACAGATGCACAATGACGTCATATGTAAACACAGTGTGACTTAGTATTTGCTATCAAAATCATGCACTGCTCATGCACACAACATGTTCGATGAAATGACTGATTGTTTAAACAGATGCACCACAGTGTGACTTATAGTAGTTGCTATCATCAAAACCATAACAGTAATCATGGTGCACACGTATTCAACATTCTCCCCCTTTTTGATGATGGCAACACTGTGAGTCATTATATGGCAGAAATAGCCAAGATAGTAGAGTTTATGACATATGTAACATGTGCAGCTCAAGATCCATGATAGTGAAGCATGTGAATGCAGATATGTATGCATGGATATACGTATGCATGGAGAAGTAAAGTGTATGAATGCTCTGCATAAACCCTCATCATAAATGAAGGTTCTCTCCCCCTTGGATTCTCCCATATCCACAATGCACTCTCCCCCTTTGACAACGCATAAAGGCAACATTAGGCAACATCTCCCCCTTTCTCTCGAATCCACAGCAAGGACTCACAACAAGACATTCTCCCCCTTTGCCAACAGCAAAAATGAGGGATACGGTATAGTGGTTGACTAAAGTCATGGAGATCATAGTGGAATGGTAGTGGAAGAGCAAGCCATTATATGGAAATTGGAAACATGTCGGGAGCAATATATATGGTTCAAAGCTAATGAAAACCAAGATCATCAATAGAGTTCAAAAGGCATCGACATCCATGGTTTAATAGAAATGAACCAGAATTGCATATCATGACAGTGTTTAACCTTCCCTTGTCTTATACATCCATATTCAAGAACTACAAAGGAAATATCACAAAAACTAGTATTGAAGCTAAACAATCATGAATAGACATGGAATTTTATGATCGCAGCAAATGTGATTTTCAGTATCTTTTGCATTTGAAGGCACAAGACTCATATTTTGCGAGCAGTCTAGTCTAGTACATGCCTCCTAACCGTAAGAATACAAGTTGTTTCGACGCCAGTATTCCTAGGTATTTGGTAAGACTGACTGTTATGCTTCAAAATAAACAGAGATAGTAAAGTCACGTCATGACATATCCGATCTCATTTCTTTGATGAAAGGATATATTTGTCAGCAATTATGCCAGTGCTCTGCCTAGAGTCTAATATTATTAAGACAGAGATAACAGGGGAACATCATGACATATCATCCGTCATTTGATTTGATGACGTGACATATTTCTCCGTGCAACAATATTATTGCTCTGTCAAATTGATTTTTCAAGAATTCCAGCTCATCAAGATGTTTAGAAACAATACTAAGATCTAGAGTATCACCAAAGTTGTCAAGACGTTTGGATTTTCAGATTTCAGGATAGTTATTCAAGGCACAACATGCAATCTCTAGTTAAGGTCTATTAAAACCACAAAATATAGATGATTTCAAAAGATATATCAGAACTTCAAGGAAATCATTAAATCTGAACCATTCTCATTGAATGGACAATCATCAGTTCATATAATAGAAAGCTCTTACACCGTAGTGATGTATGTCTCCTGAACTTATTATCACACTGGAGGCCATTGAGATTCAGATGCAAAAAGGACAAATGAACCAAGAAAAAATAACACGACTCCCCCTAAGAATATGCAATGAATGCACTCAAGGAGTTATGTATGCAGTCAAGTAGAATGACGAATGTCAAGGAGAGGTTTACTTGAACCATGCAGGGGTTGACCTGATCAAACATGAATCTAGCAGACATGAAATGCATGAACCAACACATGATTTTACACTTATGAAATTCAACATAATGAATATGAAACATATGCACGAATGCCTCAAGAAGATAACTCCCCCTAGCTATATGGCCTATATGCGACAGTGGCACATGATACTTGGCGGAGGTTGGTCCTCACGCATATTGAGTGCTTCCAGACAAGCATAGCCTGCCTTTCCATACATCAACATTTGATATACCATGGCCGTGCAAGAGTGAAATGATATAAAATGATTCAAGCTAGATTGATGTTGACTCCCCCTGAATACATGCATGGGTTGGTAATGAATTATGCAGCCTAAGACTTATGTGAATACACAATGCAATGAAGATGCTGCAAAATAATTGTGCATTTTTGTGTCTACTAGGCATGATGTGCATTAAGGTATGTGTGATCACAATATGATGCAAACACAAATCATTCACAATTAAATTTGAACTGAATGCAACATGATGATGTCAATTGCTAGACTCCCCCTTTTGAATAATGCTAACATGAATAACGAGTTGAAAATACAGCCATGACATGCATCATCAAAACCAAAGTCTAAGAATTTCAAGTGGCTGATATCAGGTAGCAAACAACTCATCATCACATCAACATGACATTGGGCAGACGTATGATGCAATATCTACATGTCAAGACTAAACATGCAAGATGTACATACCTGTGCCTTGAGCTTTTACTTACCTTATGATCCTTTCTTCAGCTCCAAGGCATCCTGCACCCAAAATTCTCATTTAGATTTTTTAGGTACCCAAGATTGCTTGGGTCCTTGTAGGTTAGCAGCTTTATCATATTCACCAATGTAGCTCATCTGTTTCAGGGAAATTAGATCATCCTTTCTCATTGTTTGACAATCATACATGTCATGACCATTTTTCCCACAGTAAAAATAGCGCACAAAAGATTGAGCATTCTTTTTATGTTCATGTTCGTGTGCATATGCATTTTGTTGTTATGGATAAGCATGGGATTTATCTTTCATGGCATGAAGGTGATGCTTTCCCTTCAAGTGCCAGCACTCTTGGACAGTATGGCCAGACTTACCACAATGAGAGCAGCAAGGAGGAAGATTTTTGTTTAAAGCCATGGAGAGTGTTGACCTTCTTGTATGGGAGTGTCGACTCTTCTGACTCCCCGTGCAATTCTGTGCAGATATCTACTGAGTAGGTCCTCTGCCAGTATTGACCCGTTTCTTTCCTTGCTCTTTCACTTGATCTCCTGCTCTAAGCTCATCATTTCTCAAGATAAAACAATCATGCACAGTGTGACCATGTTTACCACAATAATAATAATTGACATTCATTTTGTGGAAGGCATGGTATTTAGCATTGGACATGTTATGGTGCATGTTTGGATAATCATGCTGAATTTTACTTTTCTTTCGAGCAGTGTGCCCTTTTTGGTGACCACATGAAGTGGTGGCTTCCGGTGAGCTAGAATCTTGGATTTGGGCAAACTTTGACAGGAAATCATTCAAACTTTGAATTTCATTTTCAAGTGAGGAAATGTGTTGTTTAGATTCAACAAGGCCCTCTTCGCATGCTGCCAATTGCTCATTGAGCATGGCATTTACTGCTTTAAGATTTTGATTTTGTTGTTCTAAAGCATGCAAAGTTTCAGAGTGATCTTCAATGACAGATTTACCTTTTTCATGTGCAGCCAGTTTTTCATGCAATTCTTCTTCAACTTTTTCATGTTAATTTTCTTTTCCAACAACTCTCTATTCTCTTCTTTCAGAGAATCAATCAGTTTTTGTTGCCATTCAAGATCATCATGGAGACCAACATTTATATTTCTCAAGAATGAACATTTTTCACATACAAAATTAGCAGAGCATGAAACAGAATTTTTATTTCCTTCAATCAACTTCTCATGATAGATTAGCCCATCGGCTATAGTTTGATCATTGGAGATTGACTTAGGTTGGTTTTGGAGTTTTATTACAGTTTCTTCCAACCTAGTGATTTCATCATGAAGATTTTCATTTTCATCCTTTAGACATGCAATGCTTTGTTTATGCGTATCTAGATCAACTGAGAGAGTGTCGTTAAGCTCTTTAAAAATAGAACACTTTTTACAAATCGAGCTTTCATTTTGGTTAATTTTCTTGAGATCCTTTTTCAAATTTTTGTTTTCTATTTTTACCTTTTTGTATTGTGTGATCAATTCATCATAGGCTTCCATAAGCTCTTCAAAAGTGAATTCCTCGGAGTCAGAGTTTACCTGTGATGAGGATGTATTGCTGGACTGTTTTGCACGGTCGGCCATGAAGCATTCTTGTTCTTGTTCCTTCCCTTCATCGATTTTCACCAACTTGTCCAATACTTGCTTGGCTGTGATGCAAGAGGACACAAGATGAGTTAGTCTTAGATCAACTGCAGCTGTAATTAAGTTTTATGCAAGATGACTATCATTGTGTTTGGTCTCATGTTCAGCTAACCAATCAATTGAATTTGATGGCAGCTCATGAGGACCATTGTATATAAGAGTCCACAATTGTGGATCTATGGAGCTAACATAGATGAACATTCTTCCAACCCATGTAGAAAAATCTGAACCATCATAAATGGGCGGAGAAGCCATCAAAGTATGTGTAGCATATGAAGCCATCTAAATAACAAACACCGGGATCTTTCCCTGCAGATCGTTGGATCTGGGAATGACAGAGCCTCGCTCTGATACCACTTGTTAGGTCCCGCAAGGTGTAAACGGATCTAGAAGGAGGGGGGGTTGAATAGATCATATCAAAAGCTTTGGCCTATTTAAAACTCTTAGATATCGGAAGCATGAACCACTCCAATAAAGTGAATCAATCACTTAGACACAATGCACAGCGTAATTAAGTAGAGTGGCACAGAGCATGCAATAGCTTGCAACAACCGTACGTGTGTGTGTGCTATATTGATCACTCAAAGTTCATATGTGTGTGAATGCAGTGGTGATCAACCAAGATGCAATTATGAGAGCTTGAGTGTATAAAATTAGATAACCAAGTTTGAAAGCACACGAACCTGTGAATGGGGGTAGAAGAGATAGAGCAATCACACACGAAGAACAACCCACAACACAAGGATTTTAAAGGTGGTTCGGTTGCAACCCCGCCACCTACGTCCACCCCTCACCAAAACCCGGTGAGGCTTCCTTGCTGACTCACAGCTTGACCGGGGACACGCCCCAAACCACAGAACAGAGAAAACCCTCTTTCTGTCTTCCTACACACAAAGCCGGCAGGGACGGCTACACCGCAGATCGGAGAACTCCCGATTGCCTTCCTACTAACCACAGGTAGGGACGATCTTCAATTTCAATAGATTGAATGAAATGAAGAAAGAAACAAGATGAAAAAGCTCAAACAAGATATAAAGATATGCTAGAATGAATTAGATATTGTCTGAGATTGTTGGATCTTGAAACTGTTGAGGATTTGATCTTCCTTTGATCCTTTTGAGTTGATGGAGCAGATATAGGATGTAGCTTGATCTTTCCTTTGAATCTCCTTGAGTTGATGAAGAAGAATATTGGATGAAGCTTGATCTTTTCTTGAATCTCCTTGAGTTGATGAAGAGGTGTATGGATGTAGCTTTGATCACCTTTGAGAGCCTTGAATGCTTCTTGCTTGCTTAGAGGTTACTTGACTTCAGATCTGAGCTTGAATCACCTTGGAAGGATGAAGAACTCCAGCCCGAAGTACTGTTCACGCAGGTGCTACAGTACCCTCGAAATGGCCTCCCTTGAGCTCTCTTTGATTCACTTCATCAACTACATCAACTAGGGTTTCTAACCCTCTTGTATTGGTTTTATAGACTTTGAATTGTCTATAGACAAGCCCCAGACCAGATCCACAAATCATGGGTGATTAGGTGACTTTTGGATTAAACAAATCCATGTTGAATGGCCCTTTTCGAAGTGGAAACAAACGTCAACAATTGATGGCTCGGGGCTGGCGGTCGACCTACAGCTTCTGGCGGTCGACCTCTACTGAAACATGCTGTAGACGGATGGTCCCTGGAATTTCCGGTCGACCGCTACGGGCTGGCGGTCGATCGCCAGCTAACAGACTTTCAAACTGGCAATCCCTGGCTGGGGCGGTCGACCGCCCCTGTGCTGGCGTTCGACGGCCAGCTGGGCAGACCCCGGTCCATCCCGGGTCGATCCGTTAGCCACTTCAGCTCCGTCGCTTGTGTCCATTAGCAGCATGTTCATGTCTGTAACTTCATCCTTGTTGGTCTAGAAAGTACCAACTGAATCTTTATCTTTGGACTCTCATCTTGTGCAGTGAGCTTGGGTATTTGAATGAAGCTTGTGGAAGAGATTTGCATCAAGGCTTGAACACGATCATATGGCTTTCACTTTGCCGTGAAGCAACCGAATGCACTGACTATGCACAGACTTTGTGTTGGAGCAACTGTGTTGGAGCAACTATACATTGTACAGACTTCAACCAGACAACGTATAGACTTTGAGTTTGTGCTAGCAGCGAACGTACAGACTTTGAGTTTGTGCTAGCAGCCAACGTATAGACTTTGAGTTTGTGCTAGTAGCCAACGTACAGACTTGCTGATGTATAGACTTGCTGGCTGTATCGACTTGCTGGCTATATAGACTTACTGATGTATATACTTGCTGGCTGTATAGACTTTCTGATGTATAGACTTGTTGGCTGTATAGACTTGCTGGCTGTATAGACTTGCTGGTTGTATAGACTTGCTGATGTATAGACTTGCTGGCTGTATGGACTTGCTGGCTATATAGACTTGCTGATGTATAGACTTGCTGGCTGTATAGACTTTCTGATGTGTAGACTTACTGCTGAAGGATGTATAGACTTGATGTGCCTGCAACAGGATGATGTATAGACTTTGAGTTGCAAGATGTATAGACTTAGTAACGAAGATGCATGGAGAATGTATAGACTTTGCATGGCAAGCTATGCAACCAATGCCAATGTATAGACTTGTTAATGAAGATGCATGGAGAATGTATAGACTTTATGTGTAGCAGCGTAAGAGATACCCTGACTATATGAATGAACCAATGCAAGATAGGAACAGTGGTAGCACTGATGCATTGCTCATGCACACAACCTGTTTGATGAAATGACTAACTGTTTAAACAGATGCACAATGACGTCATATGCAAACACAGTGTGACTTAGTATTTGCTATTAAAACCATGCACTGCTCATACACACAACATGTTCGATGAAATGACTGATTGTTTAAACAGATGCACCACAGTGTGACTTATAGTAGTTGCTATCATCAAAACCATAACAGTAATCATGGTGCACACGTATTCAACAATATCTTGGCCGGCATCCGGTCCAAGTGCTGTAGTAGGTCATACTTCGTTCCTGGTACGGGGTCTATTTCTCCTACTTCAACTGTGGGGAAAGGAACTTGGGGGTTGGGTGCAGACACACCAGAGGAAGGGTAAACTCTTTGAAATGGATGCCCGCTCCGAAGGGCGCATTGTCATGCCGGCACTGCTCCAGATGGGCCCCCGCTTGGCCCAGTGGGGTAGGTGAAAGGGGTAGAAATAGGAGTGAAGATGACGTAGGTTGGCCTGACGGGCCATGGCGGAGCGGTAATGGGTGAAGGGTTGAGTGGAGGGGTGATGATGGATGGTATGGCAGGTGATGGTGGAAGGGCTGGCGGAATGGTGGGGAATGTGGCGGTCGCAAAAGGTGGTCGGGAAGGGATAGTGGGTGGAGAGGTGGTAAAAGTGGTGGGTCGGAGGATGGATGGAACAGGAGGAGCGGAGGAATTGGTATGGTGGAAGGCCAAAAGGTGAGCGGGGGTCTCATTATCAAAGGACCACCCAGCGTTAGGGGCAGGGCGGTGGACTGCGTTCACCTGAGTCAGTGCCGACGGCTGTTGTTGTTGTTACTACTGAGTAGCGGGCGGATGTACTGGCATGGGATTCTGATGAATCCTGAGGTCTTGCTGTTGTTGTTGCTGCTGCTACGGTGGTTGTTGTTGTTGTTGTTGGAGGGGTTGCTGGAACTGCTACTGCTGGGGTGCCGCCTGCTACGGCCTAGCTTGTCTTCTTCTCTCTGTAATATCTTCAATGATTTTATGCATTTGGGCCCAATCAATCCTCTGGCCCTCATGCAAGTCATACACCAAATTTCTAAACTGAAAGCATCTCTCTATCGTGTGCCCGGGCTGCCGATGGTAGATGCAATACCTTGACTGATCGGCGGCTAGATTCCAATTCTGACGTTTCGGCGGCAGCTGAATGTCACCAGTGTACATTAGAGCTAAAAAGATGTCGGGGAGGGTTTCTGGAAGTGGAGGATAGTTGACCCTCTTGGGTCCCGGCTGAGCAGGCCCATCACCAGCGGGAGGAGGAACGTTGTGGTACTGGGGTGGCGGTTGAGGCTGTGGTGGCAGAGGTGGTTGTTGTGGGTGCTGAGGAGCTGAGAAAGTGGGTCGGGGAGCTTGCAGAGTGGTGAACTAGGGGTTGCGTGGGGGTTGCTGGAAACAGGGTGAAGCGGGCTGGTTAGGGAATTGAACAGCCTGGACATGCTCATTGACTTGGACTCCCTTAGTAACTGGGCCCTGGGATTTGCGGGTGGTCTTGGACTTCTAGGCCTCGAACAATGAATGGATAGGGGAATCTTTAAATTGGGTCTAGATAAATCGGGCCCGACTGTACAACTGGTGCATGTTAGAAATGTCGTTCATTGCCAAAATATTCCGAAATGTCGGAGTAGCATTAGAAATCAACAACTTTACTTTTTCTTCCTCCAGGTTCTGCCCGGGCACACGCGAGGCCATCTGCCTCTATCTATCGGCATATGCTGCAAAGTCTTCATCCGGCTTCATCTTTTCTGCAACCAGGTCGGTGAAAGAATACTCGGGCCCAACCCGATCTTGGAATCTCTGAATAAACTTCTCCTTCACGGTCTTGAAACTTTCCGCCTCCTCCAGAGGCAATGTGTAGAACCATTCAAGGGAGACCCCATCAAAGGATCAGCAGAACAGATACGCCATCAGGCGGTCGTCATGCTGAAACTGTGCCGATTTGTAGAGAAACTCCCTGACATGAATAAACGGGTTGCCATTCCCGTCATATTTCCGGTACACGGGGAGCTCAGACTACGGCGGGAAATGAATGTCCCTAAAGTTAGGAATGGGGACGTCAGCTAAAGACTGCAGGCCGACCCGCTTGTAGAGGAGGTCAATCTGCTACTGCATGGCAGCCCATTTGTCAAGAAGTTCCCATTCCCGGGAAGGGGAAGATACGGCAGGAAGGATCAAACCGGAGTATGGAACCGAAGGATAGACTGACTGAGGGGGCAGCCCATAAGATGGATAATGGGCTAGAAAAGGGCCCATATCCGCATGAGCCAACTGGGCGGCCTCTGATTGCAGACGGACGGAATCAGTTGGGGCCACGAGGGCTTGCGATGTTGGAAGGAACGTGGTGTAAGGATCAGCATAAGAAACAGAGGGGATCTGGGTCTTCCCCTTATCAAGTGATTGATGGGCCGAGGTAGAAGCCTGGCCCGCTTCCATGGTGGAGAATCGAAGGGCCTGAGGACAGATGGGAGTAAGATCGATGGGGGCTGCAGAGGCGGCCCCTAATCCAACAATCAGGGGTGTGGAAGTGACGGCAGTAGTCGTGCCAGCAGAAAGTATTGAGAGCGGGACATCTGCCCCTTGCAAGGCCTATTTCAGCAGGTGGAGTTGAGTAAGATCCAGCTGGGCCATCATATGAAGAACCTGACTCGCCGAGCCGCGAGTGGATGGATCTGAGAGGGAGGGTTGAGCACCCTCAACAACAATGGTCGGGAGAGGAGGGGCAGTCCCCTCTCTCCCTTGCACATGAGCGACCCTAGGTGGGTCCTTCAGAAGTCCCTGAGGGAGAGAATCCTCAAGGGGATGGGAGAAGTTGTAAGATGACATAATTGGCGGTGAATCGAACAAGGGATTGAAGTAAGAATGGGAAGGCGAACCACCCTTAGGAGACAAACCTGAGGGTGTGAGACAACTCCACATACACTGATGACAATGGGGGAGGAGTAAGCAAACAACCCTAAGTAGGGATCTAAGACAAACAACTCAAATCAAATGCAACAACGGAGGGGAGAGTTGAGATGAGAATCAACCAATTAATGCAACCCAGTTTCAAATGATGCGCGCAAGATTTCACAAATTCTTCCTTTTGGGATCTTAGTGAATTAATTAAGATTTAAGTTCACTTCACCAGAAGGTACCTAGCCAAGGTAGGGAGTGGGCAACTAGCTGACACTAGGGGACTCTCTCTCTCTCTGATGCAAACCCTAAACTGGGGGGTAGTACGGTACAACCTGCCCAACGTCTGTGTGAGAATCCACGCCTCACGGGGGCTTACGGAGGCCCTCAGTAAGGTCCCCTAGTCGGCTCCAAGGAATATGGAGACGAGAGGAAACCCTACCTCGATAGGAATGCAACTACTTATGAGAGTGTGTATGATCCTATATGCACCAGAGTGCATGCAAAGTCTAGCCTAGATCTAGCAAGCAATGATCAAGTAAATGTAAGAAAATGAGATGAACACAATCATGGAATAATATAACAACGGCAAAGTGAGAGATCCAAACAACACCAAAATGTATATGTGATGATATAGATCAATGGCCAAAATGTAGTTTCGGGTGCACTATAGCAGTAAAAGGATGGTCTGATTAAGGCCGCTCAGTGTTTCACACGGTCTGGAATAGACCGTTTAGGGAGAAAAAATGGTCTGGGGTGGACCGTGCAGGAGCAGGGAGTAACACCGATAACAAAGAAAAGACACGAAATGCTGAAATGACTGGAGAATGAGACTCCAAAGCATACCTGGATGGGGCGACCCTTCGATAGACTGCTCAGAGTCTGGGACGGACCTGAAACAACTGTCGAACCGCAACAGAAATCACAGATGTAAAAACTGCAACGTACCTGGGCTAGCGATGGTGAACGGTCTGTATCAGACCGCAGGAGGTTGTGAACAGTCGGAGAGGGACCGCTGGATGGCTGGCCCGACAGCAACTTTGTGACGATCACGGGACGGCCAATATCCAGACGTTCAAAATAGAGAGCGGCTATCAGAAGACCGCGTGAACCCCAGAGGACAGAAACGTGAGACGGGCCAATGAACAATCTGTAATACTCAAAGAAGGAGACTAACAAAACGTACAAACAGGTTAGCAAAATGCTAACACGATGGGCACTAGGTGTCCCATCGTGATCGCCAAAAAAGAGGGTGTTGACATATTTTCCTTCTTTCCCCTTTTGATTACCCTTCCAACCCCTTCTTTACCGTGCTAATGTAAAGAATTAAACGATGTGTAAATAACAGGGGAAGGATGTGCAATGTGTGTGATCGCCACCAAGGTGATGAATGTAAGCAAGTACACCGTACCTTGGAAAGAAATGGGAGACACTCGCCTAGAATAGCACTACAGTAATACGTGGCTCTGGAAGAACCGCCTTGAAGATGCGCGGTCGCTCGACAGACCGCCCGACAGCGCTGGGACGAACGCGGGACGAATAGCAGCCCGATTGCATAACGGTTCGATATCCGCCGCTGAACAGAACTGGACAGTCGATGGACGGCCGCCCTATCACTCGAACGGACAGAAGAAGACCGTGCTGTAACATTGACTTCCAAAACGTGGGATCTCTACCTCCACCCTTCCCGGCCGGCCAGGAGGAGTGGGCCTCGTGTTGCGATGATGCTGACCTGCAAAACAAAGTGTAGAACATAAAAAGGGACCCAATATCAGAACTAAAATGCGTAGTAAATGCTGAACAAGAAGGAAACGAACATAACCAAATGAAATGGGGGATACCTGGAGGTTTTTAAACCCCTAGGGGCACCAAAAACATAGGAGGATGTATGTAATGTGATGAAAGAATGAAGAAAAACAAACGGAAGAAAGGAGAACGACGCATGCAATGAGAAAACGGATGGAGGGACTCGTGAACTAATAACTCAAACAAACAGTGTACTCCCTGAACCGGAGGCCTATGCGAACGTAGAAGGCCTCCCTCCCTGTCTTGGGTCGCTCAACAATCAGGCAGAGCTTCGCCTTGACCTTGAAATCTCCCCCCCTTTCAAAGCTTGCCCTTGGGGTCTATTTATAGAGCCTAAGAAACTAGCCCCGAAATTAACGTTTCCAATGAATATTAGCTCGAGATATCAAAAGAAAATCCATAGATAATGCAATTATCTTCCAACCAGTCGAAACAGAGCCTCATTTGGTGGAGAAACCACAGAGAAATGGTTGGAACAAATCAAGGATAAAACCACAGATAGAGAGAGAAAAGACCTTAGTTTTTCAGCAATCGGACCATTGCGCGGTCAGGCGATAGACCGCCCAATACACTAAGCGGTCGGTCACCAGACCGTCCAATCTGTCGGTGGAAATTAAGAAAATAAGAAATATTATCCAAATATCCATCGAACTGACCGATGTTTTCGCCGTTGGACTCTCATGAATTGGGCGGTTCTTAATGGACCACTCAGCTCACTGAACGGTCAAAAATCAACCGTCCAACGCCTGTCAGTGATAAATCAAACTAAATTAGATAATTAGATAATTATCTGAATAGTCAACGAAGTTGGGACTGTGAGAACTAGACGGTCATAAGCATACTGTTCCATGGGTCTGGACGGCTACTTATGAACCGTGCAAAAGCTTTGTCGGTGGAAATTCAGAAAATCACCCTAATATCCAATAAATAGGTAAACGGTTAATCCTCAACCGCTCAGTTACTGAACGGTCATGCGATGGGCCACGCAATGGCTTTATGCTTGACACTTAATAAAATGTGATAAATCGAGCTAGACCAGGGCCCATTAAGCCCTAAATTGAAGCAGACCAAGTCAGGGAGGGAGATATCCATAAAATAGGCCCAATAAGCTACCTGAAAATAGCCTACTAAGCACTGGACAACTTGAGGCATCAACAATGGTGGTAAGAGAAATGACTCAACTTGTCGGCAAAAAATGGGTGTCAACACCGTTCTGTCTAAGCATCTGGATTCACCGAGGTCTGTGCATATCTTGTGTCTTAGTTTGTGTGTTCACGCAACTAAGATCGATGCAGATTCTTGTCAACAGCATATACACTCGGTGCATGTCTTGGCCAAACAAATATAAGGTCGGTGCATATGGTAGGTCAGTGCATGTTTCAGTGCATGCACGTCCATACCTAGGTCAGTCCATTCATACACTCGGTGCATGTTTAGGTCTGTGCATATTACTGATTAGTGTCTGCGGACACTAGCAAGTCGGTGCACATCTTGCATGTAGCCATATAACATCTCTGCATGTTCTGCATTATGCTTGCACATAGTCCGTGCATTCCACTGTAACAGTCAGTGCATGTTTCTATAAAACACGCATGTAGTCGGTGCACAAATAAGGTCGGTGCAAGTCCTTGTTACAACAACTCTCCACATGACTCAAATGTCCCGACACACTGGTGTAAAGTGTCGACTCATCCACGTTCAACCAGAATGATTCATCAAGGCTTTCAATGGGATGTCTCGACACACTGCAAGGAAAGTGTCGACACACTCTTGCTCTACCAGAACGGATCAGAATCTGACAGAAGCTATCTTCAAGATCCGAAACTTAATCCAGAGGATCCGTTTGCTCTGGTAAAAGCTGTCAAAGTGCTTCTGTGTCATAAGATTGTGATTTGGCAGAAATATCCTCTTCAGAAGATCGTACATTTGCTTCTATGGCCTCCTACCTACCCACATTCCTACAGACTTGACAGAATAAGAGTCAACTGTGCAAATGGAGGCAGATCAAATAATGTGGATGTGACATTCTGGGTGTTGCTTGACAAGCAGACAACGTTGGTGTCGCCATAGGACACTAATATATGAGAAGCATGAGCTCTAGTTCGAGGCGATGAAGGCAAGCTAGAGGAAAAATGAAAAAGGTGGAAGACTTGCTGAGGAAGCCAGCCTCTTTCCTAATGTTGCTGGTGTGAGCACTTGAAGAAGAAGATGATCCTCTTCCTCACAATGGGAGATCATCTTACAAGCAGAAGGGTTTCGTGAAGCTCCATCTAGATCTCTTAAAAAGCTTGAAGCTTGATCAACTTTCTTCCTCTAGGGTGGTGGTGAAGATCCAGGAAGAAGAAGAAGAAAGCCAAGGACCCCTCAAGCTCTTTCCCAGATAGGAGACTTTCCTTTCACCGTGTTTTACTACGATACTCTGTATGGCAGTTCCATTTTCAGTTTGCTTTTCCTCAAAACAAACTCCATAGCACTTGATCCCTACCTGCGTGTAGGAAGACAGACGGTGTTGACACCGGTCTGTGTTTTGGGTTGTGATACCTCAAGTTGTGTGGTAGTGGAGTGTGAGAGTGTTTCTCACTGTTAGAAGCTGTGAATCAGCGGAGTGTGAGAGTGTTTCTCACGGTTAGAAGCTGTGAATCAGCGGGTGTGCGTTGGCACCAGTGAAGCCTCACCGTATTGTGTGAGGGGTGGACGTAGGTCTCTAGATTGAGACCAAACCACCTTAAAGATATTGTCTTGTGGTTTGTTTTCTCTCTTGTTCCAACGGTAGAATCTTGATAGGACCGGCTCTAGATTTCTTGTGTGCATCCAACTTCTTAGCTATTAAATAATATCTGTCTCATTATCAGTTGTGTTTGATCTAATTTTTATTTCCGTAAAGAAGGGCAAAAAGGGGCTGATCTATTCACCCCTCCCCTCTAGATCTGCCTATCACCACTCAACACGTGGTATCAGAGCTAGTCTCTATGTATGTGGTCTAACGACCTTGAGAGAACTGGTGATATGGTTACTAAAGGTCCTATGGCCGAAGGACATTCCGTAAATAGGCCTCCCTTTTTCATTGGGACAAATTATCCTTACTGAAAAAACCGCATGCAGGTCTTCATTAGAGCCCAGGATCATGAAGTCTGGCGAGTGATCAGCAAGGGACCATTTGAGCTGCCTCTGGAAGAAGATCATGGACTAAAGAATAGATCTGGCAATCAACTCTGAACTGGTGTGCCAAGCACATCATGCAGTGCTCTCTTCATCCAACTGAGTACTCAAGGGTGTCAACTTGCAAAACTGCAAAAGAAATGTGGGATCGTCTTGAGGTAATATATGAAGGGACACAACAGGTACGTGCAACCAAAGCTAACATGTTGGTATCCGAATATGAGAAGTTTAGAATGAAATCTGATGAGTCCATTTCAAACATGTATGCTAGGCTAACCTTGCTCACTAATGGCTTGACTGAGCTAGGTAAGACCTATTCTGAGCAGGAGATAGTAAGGAAGATTCTGAGATCACTAACTTCTATTTGGCATACAAAGGCCACTGTAGTTGAAGAATCAAAAGACTTAACTACCATCAAGGTAGAAGAACTCATAGGGTCCCTGATGACCTATGAGATGAATCTGAAAAATAAAGAAGCTGAGGTAAGTAAAAAGAAGTCTCGGGCTCTTAAAGTTGGACCAAGCACCAAGGACCTATCTGATGATGAAGAGTTTTCAAGCAGCAACACTGAAGAAGATGAAGTTGCCCTATTGACAAGAAAGTTCAGAAGGTTTTTAAGAAAGGAAGGTATAGGCTTCACTAAGAAGAAGTCCCAGGTAAAAAGAGGTTTCAGGCCAAGACCTGAAAATGCTAAAAAGTCTGAAAAGCTTGTATGCTACTATTGCAGGAAACCAGGATACATCAAGTCTGAGTGTCCAGAAGGAAATAAGAAAGCCATGCCTAGGTGGAAGAGCAAGAAGAAGCAGGCCATGGTATGCACTTGGAGTGACGAAGAATAAGAAAAAACTGAAGACAACTCCTTTGAAGAGGAAAAAGATGATCTCTGCCTAATGGCTAAAGAAGAAAATGACAGCGAGGTGAGCTCTCCCTTTGAGCACTTCTCCACCGATGATTGGGAAGAAGCCTACTTTGAATTGATGAACAAATATGAAGTATACAGAATAGAAAACAAAACCTTAAAAAGAAGGTTGAATCCTATGGGCATGATAAAACTCTCAATGAAAAGATAATCTCTTTAGAAACTGAAATTGAAGATCTAAGAAAAATGAATGAGAATCTTGAAGAAGGAAGAAAAGAAATGAGAGATTTGGAAGATGAAAATGAAAGGCTAAGAGATGAAATTGATGAATTGAAATTAAAAATGCAAAGCTATGTAAAGGACAATAATCTGTGCAATGAAAAGTCTGAAGCCTTTAAACAGGTCAATTCTCAACTGTTGAAAGAAAATGAGAAACTTCAAAAGGACCTAGCAGATAAACAAACCTCTCTTGAAAAATTTGTTGATGGGAGTGAGAACTTGAATGCCCTGCTAGGAACCAAAATAAACTTCAACAGGGAAGGGCTTGGATATGAGCCTACCAAAAAGAAAATATTTGGGCTAAAGACCACCACCTTTTTATCATCTTCTGAAGCATCAACCTCCAAATCAACACACCAAGAAAACGTTGAAAATAAAGGACAAGAAAAAATAGGAGAACCAATCAACAAAACTTTCCAACAACCCAAAAAGGTTCACAAACAATCCCAAACAGGTCGACACCCGTCCAAGCCTCAGCCTGCTCATCATAAAGGAAGAAACAATTACAATGCTAGAACAGGTCGGGACACTCCATGGAATATGTCGACACCCACCTGGTCAAACGCCCAACAATACCCTAGGTTTGCACCAACAGGTCGACAGTTTCCATACAGGAGGTCGACACATCCCTTATCCAAAGACTAACATAGATGGATTGAACAGTGGACAGGTCGAGACTTTGCCTTCTACAGACCGACACCTCCATGGGTAAGGAATAAAAATGTTCCCTATGGTCATAGGTTCACTCAACCTCAATGACCTAGGCAATATGATACCTCCTATTCATCTAGACCAACCAACTGGAACAAATAGTCTAATCAACAATCCTCCTCCACCACTTCCAAAACTCACAAAGTCCAAAAGACTAAAGAGAAGAAAAATCTGAACTCCCAACAAAGCAAAGATGCTAAGAAAGTTTGGATTTCAAAATATGTGTTATCCTACTTTACAGAAATGAAGAGATTATGTTGACCCAACTGTCCTTGGGTTCCAAACATTGTCACTTAATTCCTTGTGCAGGAGTGTCTTGCAGCCGTGCACAACCGTTGGTATCTTGACAGTGGCTGCTCAAGACACATGACTAGAGACAAAACCAAATTATGTCTCCTGGTTGAAAAGGAAGTTGGATATGTCACCTTTGGAGGAAACAACAAAGGAAAAATCATTGGTTCATGTAAAGTTGGTAAGAACCCCTCCAACTCAATTGATAATGTATTACTTGTTGATAGTCCGGAGTACAAGTTGCTGAGCATTAGTCAACTATGTGATAAAGGTCATAGTGTAGTTTTTGACTCTAATGAATGTAGAATCTTACAACCAAATTCAAAAGAAACCGAGTTTTCTGTTAAAAGAGTCAACAACGTGTACATGATTGACTTAGATGACCCTGCTCACATAAATCTTTATCTTGCTGCACCCAAATATGAATTAGCTTGTTTGTGGCATCGCAGACTAGGACATGTTAGTTACAACACTCTTTATAAATTGGTGAAACATTCCATTGTCAAAGGTCTGCCTGAAATTAAATTTAAACTGAACGCTAAGATTTGTGATGCATGTGCTCAAGGAAAATAGACTAGAAAGTCATTTAAAAGCAGAACTGAAAATTCATCATCTAAACCACTTGAACTAATCCATATGGACTTGTTTGGTCCAACCAAAATAGCTAGCTTAAGTGGTAAAAGATATGATTATATCTTGGTAGATGATTTTACTAGATTCACTTGGGTATTCTATCTTGCACATAAGAATAATGCATTTGATGAGTTTCAGGCACTGTATATGCAAGTGAAGCAAGATGGTAAGTTTAAAATTTCTAACATTATTTTAGATCATGGTGGTGAATTCGACAATGCTGACTTTAAAAATTTGTGTAGGACTGAAGGAATCATTCACAAGTTTTCATCATCACGGACTCCTGAACAAAATGGGATTGTTGAGAGGAAGAATAGAACTCTCATAGAGATGACACGCACAATGTTTGCTGAAAGGTATCTCCCAAGGAGATTTTGGATAGAAGCGGTAAACACTGCATGCTATATCATCAACTGCTCAATGGTAAGGCCCTCACCAAAATGACTCCATATGAGTTACTGAAAGGTAAAAAGTCATCTCTCTTTCACATGAAAGTGTTTGGGTTAAAGTGTTTTGTTCATAACAATGACAAAAGAGTTCTGGACAAGTTTGAGCCCAAGAGTGAAGAAGGGATAGTTCTTGGGTACTCTGACAAGTCTAGAGCTTATATAGTCTATAATCTTAAGACCCTTTGTGTGGAAGAATCCCCTCACATCACTTTTGATGAGATTGATCATAACAACACTTGCAGGGAAGATGATGATGGGGAATTTTTGAACATAAGAGGAAAAGAAGAACTTCCACAAGAAGAGACGCAAGCAAATGAGGACCAAGGAGAACCAAGTAATACTCTAGTCACCGAAGCAGATGAAGGTAATGCTCAACCTGATCTAAGAGTGTTGAAAGATCATCCTTTGGAAAACATCTTAGGTAATCTGCATGACCGAACCAAAACTAGGTCTCATTTTAAAATTATGGATGAAATTGAACAACTTGCTCTTGTATCTCAAATTGAACCCAAAAATATTTTAGAGGCCCTAAAAGATGAAAACTGGATCAATTCCATGCATGATGAATTAAACCCGTATGAAAGAAATAAAGTATGACATCTTGTTCCAAGGCCTAAAGAAAAATCTGTCATAGGAACAAAATGGGTTTTCAGAAATAAACTAAGTGAAGATGGAAAGATAGTCAGAAACAAATCCAGATTGGTGGCTCAGGGGTATAATCAAGAATTTGGCATAGATTATGAAGAATCTTTTGCTCATGTTGCTAGACTTGAGGCCATTAGAATTTTGCTAGCATTTACATGTTCTCATAAAATCAAACTGCAGCAAATGGATGTCAAGAGTGCTTTTCTAAATGGTCTTATTAAAGAAGAAGTCTATGTAGAGCAACCCTCTGGTTTTGAATGCACATATTTCAAAGATCATGTTTATAAGTTGGACAAGGCTTTATATGGCTTGAAGCAAGCACCTAGAGCTTGGTATGACAGACTAAGCTCATACCTCACCGAACAAGGGTATTCAAGAGGTAATGTAGATCAGACACTATTCACCAAGAAACAAGGTAAAGATATCTTGATAGTTCAGATTTATGTGGATGACATAGTGTTTGGGTCCACTAAACCTCAAATGTGTGAGGAGTTTGCTAAACTCATGACCAATGAATTTGAAATGAGTCTAATGGGTGAGCTTCAATTCTTTCTTGGCTTGTAGATTAATCAAGGTAATGAAGGTTGCTTTATCAATCAAGCCAAGTATGTGAAGGAGTTGCTGAAAAAGTTTGATTTGACCAACTACAAACCTTTAGGAACTCCAATGGGGACTGCCACTTCACTTGATGCAGATGAACAAGGTATTCTTGTAGATGCAAGGAGATACAGAGGTATGATTGGATCATTACTCTATCTAACTGCATCTAGACTAGACATTCGGTTTAGTGTTTGCCTTTGTGCTAGATTTCAGTCTAGTCCTAGAGAGTCCCACTTGACTACTGTCAATCGTATTTTTAGATACCCTGCTGGCACTCAAGAATTGGGATTATGGTATCCTACTTCTTGTGATCTTTCACTTGTTTCATATTCAGATGCAAATTATGTAGGATGTAAACTGGACCGCAAGAGCACTAGTTGCTATTGCCAATTTCTCAGTGGGTGTTTGGTTTCTTGGGCTTCCAAGAAATAGCACTCGATTGCCCTCTCAACTGCAGAAGCAGAATATGTAGCTACAGGGAGTTGTGGCACCCAAGTACTGTGGATTAAACACCAACTCCAAGACTATCTAATAGATCTTGGCTATGTACCCATTCTGTGTGATAACACAAGTGCTATAAATCTTGCAAAAAATCCAGTCATGCACTCTAGGACTAAACACATTGAAACTAGACATCACTTTATAAGGGATGAAGTTCTCAAAAATCACTTTGAGCTCCACTTTGTAGACTCAGAAAATCAGCTTGCAGATATCTTCACAAAGCCCTTAAGCAATGACAGGTTCACAACACTAAGGAGAGAGCTTGGTCTATGCAAACCTCAGTCCGCTTAGGTTTGAGCTATCAATTCCCCTTTTAATGATCTGCTTACTTGCCTTTACCATGATTGGAACAAGCATATCTTATTTGATTTAGATCTGGTCCGTTTGGTGTATGAACATTGCTTTGAATAATGTTCACATTCAGGGGGAGCCTGCTTGTACTTTTGAATGTTTTTAATTGAACATCATCTTCCGACTGCATGGTATATCAGATGTTGAGAGGTGAAATGATAGGTTATGCCTGTCGGGAAACTCTCCTCATGCGTGAGGACAGGCCTCCACCAAGTACCATGAGTCAGAATTGCATATTGCTATATGTATATTTGATCTTTAGTGAATAAGCATGTTTAAAGCTTTAACATCTAATAAAGCACTTCTCAGTGGCAGCAAAAGGTAAAACCACTCTTGAATGATTGTCTGAAAGAAGAAAGTCAGAGGCACTTGCAGTAAAAGATGGCATGTGTCTGTCAGAAATGAAGACTCACAGAAGCAAGCAGAGAATAGTTTGATGTACAATCAGGTGTCGAGATAGGTAGGACAAAATTTCTTGAACAGGTCGACACCCTACTGATATGTGTCGAGACATGATGAACAAATCTCCTTGCACTAGTCGACACCCTACTGGTATGTGTCGAGACTTGCAGCATAGAACCTGTTGATCAGATCGACACCCTCAAGTCATGTGTCGAGAGTGTCTCTCAGTCGCCCTTGGTTTTGAAGATCAAATGGAGAATTTTACTTGACTCCTTCTTCCCATTGCTTCTTTCATTTTCACCTCAAATCTTTTGCCTCTGAACCTTCACTTTTTACCGAGCATTAAGTGAGGGGGAGTTGAGAATGTTTTTTCATTCATCTATATAACCCTGGGTGAGTTCATTTGTATTACTCTTGTTAAAGAAATGGTTTCTTGTTTATAATCCTCATTTTCGTGAATCATTGCATTGAGGTCTACCTAACTTGCATTCGTAATAGGATTGAAACATTTCTTGAGTCCTTGAAAATGATCTTTGCCCCTATGTTTGAAAATTCACTACAACTAGGCTCCTTGGCATTTGAAATTATTGGCATGTATTGTCTTTAAACATGTTCCTAACTTGAAGTCTACTAGAGAATACGCCTCAAAAAACCATGCTGCTATAATTTCAGAGCAATGACCTCTCTTCAGAGTAATTAGATCCTCCATCAATGAAATGAAGGTTAATCTAGTCATGATGAGGAAAGTCACCTCTGTTCAAAAGAATTCAGAAAGATAAGCTACACTGAGTAACCAGGGACTCTGGCATCTAAATAATGTGTTTCCTTGAGTCAAAAAGTGAATGCTATATCGGACTGTTTAATTTTAAGAAAATGGTTTGGGGTTGACTCTACAACTTGATTCAAAACAAAAGGGTTATTGTTTATCTTCAATACTTGCCTATCTTCTTTTTCCAATCATGCCAAATGAATGTGATGAGTAAGTCAAATGGGCTTGGTTCCATTCTCTTACCTTTCTCAAATGTTTAACTCATATTATTTGTTGCAAAAATGGTTTTTCTCAAACTCTTATTACTCAAAAATGAGCTTATAAGCCTTAAACCGTTCTGAACTTAACATAGGGGTATATACACCATTTCTAATCTCAGGGTTGTCTCTTTCAAAAGTCAAAAATCTCAACTTCCTTTTACTTGACGGTGAAAATCATTTTCCTCACCTTTCCTCTTTCGCGACCCGGCACATCCTCACCTAGAGGTCGACGCCCTCGTTCACTCTCTTTCGCCTGTGAAACCCTCTCCACTGCTAGCTTCAACTGCCCTCCGTTTCCTCACCTCCCTTTCTTCTAACCTCTCCACGGCTCCTTCGGTCACCCGTGGCAAGAAGAAAGATGCAGCTTCACCCAAGAAGGCCGCAGCCTCAAACGCACACACAGAGGGGCGATCCAAGAGCATTGAGGACCGCCCAGATGCAGAACCAGCTAAGAGACAAGCTGCCGAGGTCCAGGGCTCGAACAGTGAAAGGGTTTCACTGCCGCAACCAAAGCCCAAGTGGCCACGGCTGTCTGCCAAAGAAAAAGGGAAGGCCAAATCTCAATCAGCCCCTCCGAAGCCTAGTGCTGCTACCTCCATCAGGGAAGAAGATAGTGACCCCACCAGGATAATCTTCCCTAGGTATGTGGATTTTGATGATCACAAGATGCTTGAAAATTTTCTTGAAGTGCTGTCGCTGTTTGAGTTCCAAGGTTGGACACGATTTATGGCTGATTACTGGGTATACTACCCATTTCTAGTTCAGCGGTTCTACAAGAACTTATTTTTTGATGAAAACAAGAAAGTCCTTCGGACTGAGGTCAAGGGGGTCTCCATCAAGCTTACCACCAAGCTTCTTCATAGGGCTTTACACATACCCCGGGATGGGGAAATAGAATCTGAGGTTCAGATTGATCTGTCTGCAGCTTACACCCTCCTTACAAGAAAGCCTCGAGACCCTCAAGATGCTACTCAACTACTTGTCAAACACTTTGACACAAACCGGTTTCCCCCCTTTCAGCGTCTTCTGCATCACATTTTCACTACCATGATTACCCCACAAGGGGGTGGCAGAAGTAGACTTACAGAGATCAAGAGGTTCCTGTTTTACTTCTTGTTCAATAATTGCCATGTTTATTTACCTGAGATCATGCTCCAGATCATGGAAAGTTGCACTTGCAACCGGCGCAGCCTGCCTTATGCTGCACACCTCATTGTTATTTTTCAGAAGGTTGGTATCTTCTTGAAAATGAAAAGTCCATACCAATCCCCAGAAGTAATGTCTACAGCATGAGATTCATAGAAAACTACATGCACTTCAAAAAGGAAGGTGACAAAATGATCAAGAATCTACCTAGACATCTACTTGACTCTCCAGAATAGCCAGATCCATAGGAAGAGCCTACATAGGAACAACATGCACAGGATCAGCTAGCACAGGACCAGCCAGCTTCAGATGCACAGTTAGATCAGCATGAGGAAATGTTCCATGCAGATATCCACTTTGAGCAGGCCCCTCAGTAGCAGCAGTCTACAGATCCCATGGACCAGCCTGGGATGATGATGGCTTTTGGCATCCAACCTCCTTTGTCTCCAGACAATGAGCCTAGAGTGTTTAGTGCCAGGGATGCCCCTCCTGAATTTCATACCGAGGCCTCCACCTCGCAAGGTCCTACTTTTGGTGCCACTGGCAGTCTTATGGATATTCACCCTGCACTTATTCAATTCCTCACTGCTCAATTTGGGAGTATGAATTCCTCCCTTCGTCAACTCAGTCTACAGGTGGATAGAATAGAAGCCAGACAACTCCATTTTGAGCAAGTCCAAACCAACGATGGGAGAAATTTGTGCACGACAAATATCAATCAGATGAAAGGATGAAAAGCTTCATGAACTCCTTGATAAATGTGTGTGAACGAGCAGGCAGAATCATGAAAAGACTTCGAGAGATCCACACTGAAACCCAGGAGAAAACTACTGAAATGGTCATGCACGATTATGACATCCGAGAGGATCAAGGTAATCTTAACATTAAGTGTGCCAAACTGATGGAGTCATCCAATCAGCTAGCTGAACAAGTGGCTGGCGCCACTACATCCATCAGAGCACAAGCGGCTGGCGCAACTACATCCATCCGAGCACATGTGACCACAGAGATCAACAGATATCTTGATGCCATCTCCAATCTAGAGAGAACCATCAATGCCACTACTTCTCGCTTACTGGATGCTTCCCAAAGGTTGAAAGGGAAACTGTATTCTGACACCAATAAGCTACTTGATGCCTCCTCCCGGCTTGCCGACACAATTCATACTGATACAGCTAGAGCAGTCAATAGCTCCACCAAAGCTGAGGCCAAGATGGACGTCATGTACAAGAAACTGGATATGGTTGGTAATGAAATCTTGGAGCTCATTCGTCTGCATAAAGCTCAACTCCAACCAGCCCTGCAGGACGCAAGTGATGAATTGTGTCCTCCTCCTCAAACAAAAGCCACCTCTTCTCGATTTCCACCACAAGGCTCCCAGTAGAGGGCTGAAACAGAATACATTTGTGAGATGATGTATAACTGGCTCAAGGACATCAAAGAAAACATCCAGAACTTACACCATTTTGTCAGCCAACGGGATGAGCAGTTAAATCACAGGATTGACTCTCTAGAGACAGCCATCTCCCACCTGCAACATGAGTTCCAAGAGGCACAGATCCTTCACCTTGCCAGCACCAGCTCCATGCCTCCACCACAACAGCCTCCTCCCTCACCCCCTCCTTGCTGATGACAAAGGGGGAGAAGTACTGAAGATGGTCCTTCTGAGAAGACAAGCATCATCAAGCATCTAGCATGTAGTTAGCTTTTTCATTTAGATTTTGCATGTAGATTTGCAGTGTAACTGCTTGAACATACATCCTTGCTTGATCTGTATAAAACTATGGTTGATTAATGAATCAAGCCTTTTTGTTGTTGGTGCTGAATATGCTATATGTTGAAAAATGCTAACATTCAGTGGTTGTGTGAATGGATGATTTTTGCTTGGGTAATGGCTCCTTAAACCAATTTGATTGTATTGCTATATGCATGCTTGGACATAATGATTCATGGTTGTCATCATCAAAAAGGGGGAGAATGTTGTGACCCCTGATTTTGATGACAATAAATCATAAATCATTAGTAGATATTTGAGAAATATCTATCTTATTTTGGTTTGATAAATTGACTAAACTAGTGCAGAAGAATCTCTCAAAGTGACGTCTCGACACGGCCTAATGATGTCTCAACACATCTGGAAAAGAAAGTGTTGACTCTTTCAACGTTTGAGCTCCGACATAAAAGAATATGTCGACACATCCAACCCATGTCTCGACACATCCGAAAGAAATCAAGCTGAAGTCATTCTATCTAAGCATCTGGATTCACCGAGGTCTGTGCATATCTTGTGTCTTAGTTTGTGTGTTCACGCAACTAAGATTGGTGCAGATTCTTGTCTACAGCATATACACTCGGTGCATGTCTTGGCCAAACAAATATAAGGTTAGTGCATATGGTAGGTCAGTGCATGTTTCTGTGTATGCACGTCCATACCTAGGTCAGTCCATTCATACACTCGGTGCATCTTTAGGTCCGTGCATATTATTGATTAGGGTCTGTGGACACTAGCAAGTCAGTGCACATCTTGCATGTAGCCATATAACATCTGTGCATGTTTTGCATTATACTTGCACATAGTCCGTGCATTCCACTGTAATAGTTAGTGCATGTTTCTATAAAACACACATGTAGTCGGAGCACAAATAAGGTCGGTGCAAGTCCTTGTAACAACAACTCTGCACACGACTTAAATGTCCCGACACACTGGTGTAAAGTGTCGACTCATCCACGTTCAACCAGAACGCTTCTTCAGGGCTTTCAATGGGATGTCTCGACACACGGCAAGGAAAGTGTCGACACACTCTTGTTCTACCAGAACGGATCAGAATCCGACAGAAGTTGTATTCAAGATCCGAAACTTAATCCAGAGGATCCGTTTGCTCTGGTAAAAGTCGTCAAAGTGCTTCTGTGTCAGAAGACTGTGATTTGGTAGAGATATCCTCTAAAGAAGATCGTACCTTTACTACTATGGTCTCCTACCTACCCACATTCCTGCATACTTGATAGAATAGGAGTCAACTGTGCAAATGGAGGCAGATCAAATAATGTGGATGTGACATTCTGGGTGTTGCTTGAAAAGCGGACAACGTTGGTGTCACCCTAGGACACCAATATATGAGAAGCATGAGCTCCAGTTCGAGGCGATGATGGCAAGCTAGAGGAAAAATGAAAAAGGTGGAAGACTTGCTGAGGAAGCCAGCCTCCTTCCTAATGCTACTCGTGTGAGCACTTGAAGAAGAAGACGATCCTCTTCCTCACAATGGGAGATCTTCTTACAAGCAGAAGAGTTTCATGAAGATCCATCCAGATCTCTTAAAAAGCTTGAAGCTTGATCAACTTTCTTCCTCTAGGGTGGTGGTGAAGATCCAGGAAGAAGAAGAAGAAAGCCAAGGACCCCTCAAGCTCTTTCCCAGACAGGAGACTTTCCTTTCACTGTGTGTTAATACGATACTCTATCTGACAGTTCCATTTTCAGTTTGCTTTTCCTCAAAACAAACTCCATAGCACTTGATCCCTACTTGCGTGTAGGAAGACAGACGGTGTTGACACCGGTCTATGTTTTGGGTTGTGATACCTCAAGCTGTGTGGCAGTGGAGTGTGAGAGTGTTTCTCATGGTTAGAAGCTGTGAATCAGCGGAGTGTGAGAGTGTTTCTCACGATTTGAAGCTGTGAATCAGCGGGTGTGTGTTGGCACCAGTGAAGCCTCACCGTATTGTGTGAGGGGTGGACGTAGGTCTCTAGACTGAGACCGAACCACCTTAAAGATCTTGTCTTGTGGTTTGTTTTCTCTCTTGTTCCAACGGTAGAAGCTTGATAGGACCGGCTCTAGATTTCTTGTGTGTATCCAGCTTCTTAGCTATTAACTAATATCTGTCTCATTATCAGTTGTGTTTGATCTAATTTTTATTTCCGTAAAGAATGGCAAAAAAGGGCTGATCTATTCACCCCTCCCCTCTAGATCTGCCTATCACCACTCAACACTACCCACAAGTAAGGCAAGATTAGGGGCAGTTGTTAGACCTTCATTTAAGATTTGGAAACTCTTCTCACAATCCTCTGTCCAAACATATGGATTCTCCTTCCGAGTTAATCTCGTCAAAGGTACTGCAATCTTAGAAATATCTTTAATAAACCTTCAGTAATAACCAGTCAAAGCCTAAAAATTTCAGAGTTTGGTTACAATACTGGGTCTTTCCCAATTCTTCACTGCTACTACCTTTGAAGGGTCTACAACAACCCCCTCCTTTGAAATTACATGACCAAGGAATGAGACTTCCTGAAGCAAAAATTTGCATTTACTTAACTTCGCGTATAACTTACTAGCCCTCAATATCTGCAGTGCCGTCCTTAAATGATTTTCATGATTTTCCTTAGACCTCGAATATAGCAAATTATCATCGATGAATACCACCACAAATTTATCAAGATGCACTCTAAACACATCATTCATCAATTACATAAAAGCTACAGGAGCGTTAGTTAATTGAAAAGGCATAACGATAAATTTGTAATGGCCATACCTGCTCCTGAAGGCCATTTTATGAATATCCTCCTCCTTAGTTCTTAGTTGATGATAGCCAGACCTGAGGTCAATCTTGAAAAAATATTGCACGCCAGATAATTGATCAAACAACTCATCAATTCAAGGTAGGGGATACTTGTTGTTCATAGTTAGTTGATGCAATTATCGATAATCAATGCATAACCTCAATGATCCTTCTTCCTTATGAACAAAATATGCGCTCCACAAGGAGACGTACTTGGCCTAATGAATCCTTTCACCAATGATTCCATTAACTACTCCTTCAATTCTTTTAATTCTGCTGGTGACATTCTATAGGGCGCCTTGGACACCGGGGCAGCCCAGGGATCAAATCAATGAAGAATTGAACCTCTCTTTCAGGTGGTAGACCAGGTAATTCATCATGAAAGACATCAGGATAGTCTCTCACCATCGGAATATCTTCAACAATAGATCCCTTCTTCTCTATTACAACAAAGGCCAGAAAAGCTGTAATGCCCCAAATTTTTTAGATTAGAATCTGTGGGTTTCAGAGCGCTTTCGGGAGTCACGGATCATGTTTTATGATTAAATCAAATTTTTACTTATTTAGCCTTCGGACCCCTGTGTAGGGTGATGTGGGCGCACTTTAAATTCCCAAGCTATTTATTTGTTTATTTATTTATTTCATTTATTTAGTGCGTGGGCGTGCCAGTCACAAAGTGACAATTTGCTCGAGCTCCAAAACCAAGGTGCCCTGGATCTGCTGGTGCGCGTCGTCTAACTAATCAGATGATAGTGAGTGTCCTGTCGGGACTAAAACCCGCCGTGCCATAAAGGCCACGGCGTTAATTATATCTCCTCGAAGGGGAGAAAACCCTTGATTAATCGTCAATAAAAGGGGCCCTATGGTCTAGAATTAACATTAATGAAATGAGATAATAAAAATCTCAAACTGCGTTGAAATACCCCACGTTAGGATGTAAACATTCAAATCATGTTGGTTAATCAGTGACCATTTCATGTTCGAACAGACGTTCGAATGACAAAGATGGAGATAAAACCCGTGCAAATGTCTGCCGAGCGCGCGACAAGTTTGATATTAAGGATTGAAGATGTGGGGTTAGCTTAGTGGGCTATTGGCCCAAGGTAAGGTCAGGCCATGGGCATGATGGGGATGGTCCCCAAGGTCCAAGCACGACTTACCGGGGCGTCGTTTATATTCTCTTCACACCGGGTCTGGGGAAGCGAGGGCTCTGGAGCGGCCATCATTATGCTTGTCGTCTTTTTGTTATTTAATCATATTTGAATGCATGCGAGCATTTTTTTAATTTTAACCATGTATATCACTGTTCACTTATTATTATCATTTTAATATTCTTTGATTTTTTTTCTTTTTTTCTTTTTTTTGTTATTCTTTTGACCGTTATTTATTTACTCATTTATTATTTTTTTGTTTCCTTGTTTATCACTTCTGTTGTTATTGTGTTTGTTTTTTTTTTGTTTTCTTCTTGTTTTGAAAAGAGAGAGAGGCTGTGATCTGGCGGGGTGCATTGCCGCCAGATCACTCCTCCCCCTCGATTTTATTATTATTATTATTTGGTTTAAGAGTGGGGGAGTTGGTGATCCAGCGGGGTGCATTACTGCCGGATCACTCCCCCCATCTCATGTCATTCGGTCCACCTGCTCTTGGGCTTCGGTCTACCGAATCGGGACTGCGTCGACCCAAAAGGGGCTGTCTCGACGCAGCTTAAGGGTCGGTCGACCGAAGGAAGGATCGGTCGATCGAACCCCTTTGCTGCGTCGACCAAGCCAGACGGTTGATCGACTCATTCCTCAGCACGTGAACATAGCTTCCTTCATCTTATTCTTTTAACATATTTCTTGCATTCAGGTTGTACGTTTAGCAAAGTGGATTAGGGGGTTTGTTAAAACTCCCATCTTTTATTGCCTATTTCATTACGCTTTGATTGTTCTTTCTTTTATTTCTTCTTAGCAGATGGGTGAAGCATGCAAGCGGACACACATACATGCATGGATTTAGGGGGAGAAGGAGCGGGAGGAGCCTGCTGGCAGGCAATGGGGTGCATCGACCCGGCTTGCCTCCTACGTCGACGCACCCAGGGTTTGGTCAACCGTAATTACCAGTCAATCGATCGAATCCCGTGATAAGTTGACTTCAGGGGCAGGGCAAGTCGACTTGTCCCAGACTTGTAGCAAACCCTACTGTTATGTCCTATGACAATGATATGCAGTGTGCCTAAACTAAATTCATGCATTATTTGTTTGCCAAGGAAGGCATGCAACCTTAGAAAGTGTAGGAAATGGCTTTGCAAGCTGTTTGCACATGGTATGCAAGTGTTTGATGAAATGTTTATGGAGGGTGACTTCCGGTACGAGGCAGAGTATTTCACTCACGCATACTGACGACTTCTGGCTGGATGTGATCCAACTTTTCCACGAATCACCATTTCATATACCACGAAATCATGACACACAAGCACACATGATGGGAGTATGCATGAGACTCGATTTATATTCACAATAGATGCAAAACCAGATATGCATGCAAAGGGGTATGCATGATATGCTCAAGCTTTCAACAAGCTGCTGACACACGAAAAAAGAATACTAAAATATTTTATTTATGTTATTTCTTATTTTGCAGAAATAAAGAAGAAGAAAGGAGAAAGGGAAAAGAAGAAGAAAAGGGGCAAAATGGGCTAAAGTCAACAAATGGGCCAAGAGCAATGAAATGGGCCAAGAGAAAACTTGAATTGGCGGCCAAGCCATATGAGCAAGCGGCCAGATAGATGAACCGGCGGCCAGGGGCGCGCCCCAGCCGCCAGGTCACTTGCTTCCGCTTCATGCTATCGTGCTAGCCCATTCCCTTCTCTTTAAAATGAAAGTCATTCGATTAGAGGAAAAAAGGGGGAGAACATACGAAAAGGCCTTCCCCAAAAATATTGATTATTTGCTCGTTCTGTTCTGTAGGAAACAATGACCTGCGGACTTGCTGGACTTACCTTCGGCCCCCAAGTGGTCGCTGTAAATGCTGAGCATGGGTTCCTAGCGGTGCCCACCATGTTCGAAACTCTGCCACCAGTGGTGGGGTTCCCCTATTTTCTTGGAGTCGCCTTCGTCGGCCTACTACAGGTCGAGGAAGAGGAAGCTGACAAGACTGTCATGGCCAAGGCTATGACTCCTTCAAGGGCGAGTCTCCCCCGGAGGGCTACCCTACCTCTCCGCATCATCACTTGCTTCATCCACCATATGGACTACCTAGCTATCCCCACCGGTAATAAGGTGTCCAGGGGGAAGAGGAAGAAGAATCAAAGGAGAAGTGTTGCTACTGTTCCTCAAGGTTGACTCTCGACTTCTGGGAAGTCTGTTATGATTGGCGGCGTTTGAGTATATCTGAACGGCCGCAATGCTGAAATTCTATTGGATCGCATTGTTTCGGCAGTATCTACACAAAATGCCTTCCAGACGATAGCAAGCCAGAAGGCCAATCTGGACAAGGACATCCGGGGGAAGCTGGGCCTCAAGCTACCAAGATTCAAATAAGTTTGGGTTCCCAAGAGGACCCTGGGTTTGGCTCTGACCCCGCAGAGTGCAAATTTGCCTGCTAAAGGCCCTAGGAAAGGGGGCAATAAAGCTGCATCAAAAGAAGAAGAGGTCAAGCTGGTGGCCTCTCCGCTCTCCCATAGGGTCTGCGCCAGGCAGGCCAATGTTTTCCAACGTTCGACAGGATCGAACAGAGCTGCTCAATTGTCATGGCTGTCCTTCAGGCCATTAACTCAAGACCAACTGCTACGCCCTGCCCTTTCTTCAGGGTGCAGTCAAGAAGAAATGACCAAAGTGGTCATGGATTACTTTTGTGGCTTAAGAAGCTCCTCCCTAGGTTGGCAAAGACTGCTCCGCAACAGTGGCACCGAAGAAAAAGAAAGAAAAGAAAGAAGAAAGATCATGTCATTCATGGACGTCAATAAGTATGAAGATGGCTTGGGAGCCAAACACTTTGAAGTCCCCCTGCAGCGTGAAGAAAAGAAAAGAACATCAGTGTTTGAAAGGTTGACGTCCCTCGGTCAAGCCAAGAGGGGAGCCTGGAGGCAAAGAAAAAGAATGCAAGTCTTCACTTGCAACATGGCAGGGGTGACCAATAGATATGAGGTCCTACCTGAAGAGCTAGAATAATTTGCCAAGCTAGTCGAAAGGCCCAGGCCAGTTACAAGAAGAAGCCAAGCTGTAGAAGAAATGCTCAAAGCAGCTATAGAAAAGCAAGCTATCACCACTTTGACTCCCAACGTGGTGACTTCTGAAGAAGAAGAGATTCCTCTGCCAGCTTTGTCCGAAGGTGTCTTGGGCAAAGGGTTCGTGAGTACTTCCATTGTGGCAGCGTTAGATCCAGATGTCTTAATGATGTTGCAGAACTACCAACAAGAGATTGAAGCTTTGAAAAGGTAGCTCAAGGGTTCGAGAGTACTTCCACTATGGTAACGCTAGATCCGGCTGTCTTAATGATGCTGCAGAGAATGAAAAGACTGAACACGCTCCTATCCCTTGGCAGCGGGACGTACATGCTGAATCATCCTAGAGATCTCCTGGTCTGGTCGACACCGCACCTCCAACTACTTCTCAAGCAACAGGCCATGGCAAGGCCTCTCTACAGTCGCACTTCCTGCAGCTACCATTGGTGCAGCTGGCACTCCCACAAATGCAGTAAATACCACCAATGACACTGCCGACATTTCATGCCGTGGCTCTAACCACTCCTGTTACGCAGCAGCCTGCACATTTCCATCCAACACCGATGGACCCGGCCATGGTGAATAAATCAATAGTGGAACAACTAATTGAAATGAAGCTGGCCGAGAAGACATACTGTGATTTCAGCACTTTTGATGTATATAAGGTGCCGTACCCACCGCAGTATGCTGCAAAGAGGTTCTTGCCTGGCATCAAGAAATCACCTAAGTTCGAAAAGTTCAATGGGCAGGGCTCTCCCAAAGAGCATATTGCTTTCTATATGATAGTGATGGGCGATCTGGTAGCAGATGAAGCCTACTTGCTAAAATTCTTTGGGTCCTCACTGACAGGCCTGGCTTCTGAATGGTATTCAAATATGCCAGTCGGCTCTATTAGTGACTGGACAGCTATGCAACGGAAGTTTTGAGAACAGTTCTATGTTGCTGAAAGAGAGGTTACAGTGGCCAAGCTATACGCCTCCAAGCAGAGACATGATGAAACAGCCCTGGAGTACATTAAAAGATGACAAAATCTCAGTATAAGATGCAGGCGGCTACCACATCCAGAAGATGCAGTGCAAATCTACAAGCAAAACTTGAGGTGGGAGATCCTCGAGAAGATGATCGGGATTGAAATAACGTCATTCGACCGGCTGAATAATGTGGTGGCGGAAAATGAAGCCTTCATTTCCAACTCCCCCTCTGCTCCAGCTGTTGCAAGTTAAAAGGGCAAGTCTGCTGAGAAGTGGTCAGCACTCGAGGAAGTTCACACAATTGACTTCAAAGCGTTCGACCAATAAAAAGAAAAGGAGAAAGGAGTGGCTAACCGTCCTCCCGCTGAGCCAGATGAGCAGCAAGAAGTCCCATCCTTGCGGGCCAAAATGAAAAAAAGCTTTATTCTTTCCCCAAGGATAGGACTCGGGTCCTCTTCGAATGGGCTATCACATATAATAAGGTTACCCTACCGGAGCCGAAGAGACCGGAAGATGTTAGAAAGAAAGACCATCCTCGCTTCTGCCCATATCACCAGATGGTTGGGCACCCTATTGAAGATTGCTACGTCTTTAAAGACGCAATTGAAAAGCTAATCAGGAGAGGGGAGCTACAAATATGCGACTACAAGGTTGATCTGTTGAGTTAGATGGACGCAGTCTATCTCCACGAAATGTGGATCTAGAGGGGGGGCGAATAGATCTAATGCCTATTTAAAAAACCAATGTAAGGTTCAAATGCGGAATATAAGCAAATCTGCTAAATCACTAACCCGGATACTAGATTTCAACAGAAGCGAATCAAGCTCTTAAAATAAACAAGACAACCAGTCGCACACAGTTCATAGACAATCACACAAACACAAGACACCCAATATTTTTAGGTGGTTCAGTCAAAGACCTACATCCACCCACACTCAACTGAGTATGGCTTACTGCTGCGCAACACAGCTTGCGTCCGCTGGGTAATACAGCTTGGCCTATAACCGCTGATACACAGCTTCGCTGGGCACTACAGCTTGCCGACCAGAGGAAAAGATCCTCTGTAACTGCTGGGGAAATACAGCTTAACCCGTCCAGTGGAGACTTCCACTGCAAATCCGCTGACTCACAGCTTGAAGAAACAGGAATTCGGAAATGAAAGACAGAAGCAAAACGAAAATGAAAACCCAAATGGGAAAGTAGCTCTAATGAGCAATGCTCAGCTCTGGTTTCTGAACCACGAGACTGAGACACAACCTCTCGAACAAACGCTCTCTCAATCTCACTCTCTCAACACATCTCTCCTATCCCTCTTTCTTTTCTTCTCTGCTTTTCTTCTTCTCTCTTTTTCTTCTTCTGTGTGGATCGGTGGCTCTCTTCTACTATTCGCTCACTGTATGGACTTTGCCAACTTCTTCGATCAGTCTTCATCTATTGGACGAAGACTTCCTTTTATAAGCAGCAGGTGGATAAGGGCGCGTGGCTTCCATATTTCCCGCCCAAGGAGTTTTGACAGAACCGAGGCATTTCGACCACCTGGCAGCATCCTGGCTGGGCTGCATCCACGTGTCCTCATCTGGGCACCTCGTCCTTCCTAGGATCACGTGCCTTCATAGAGCTTCTCGAAGAATCCCTGTCAGATAGACGAAATAGAATTATCAATTTAAGTATCGAACTCTGTATAGACTTTGAAATGAAGTGCACTGTATAGACTTTAGTTCAAAGCCAACGTATAGACTTCAATGTATAAACTTTACAATGCAAACAACAATGTATACACTTTACCCCAATGTGTAGACTTCATATAAGAAGCCAACGGCTGTACAGACTTAGGCAACCTTCAACACAAATGCGATGTACAGACTTTGAAGAACAACATCCAATGTATAGACTTGATGAAACACTCACGAGTGTATAGACTTAGAGTGAAGCATGCAATGTATAGACTTTACGAAATGCATGCTACAGTGCCGATGTGTAGACTTGAATATCATTCAACAGCCAATGTGAAGACTTCCCGATGTATAGACTTTCAAAATGAAAGGCTGTATAGGCTTGAACAAAGAAGCAGCGAATGTATGGACTTCCAATGGAAACGACGGTAAAGCGATCAGTGTATAGACTTCAAGGGAAACGACGGTAAAATTACCGATGTATAGACTTGAAGGAAAACGTAAGTAAAACTTCCAATGTACATCTTCGAAGATGAACAGTTGGATGTACATACTTGGAAGATCACTGATGGCTGTACATACTTTGCTTCAATGTATAGACTTGGAAGTTCAACGAAGGATGCATAGTGCACTATATGGACTTCCAATGAGACGCAAATTGAGACGATAGATGTGTATACTTGGAAGATCGCTGATGGCTGTACAACTTTGCTCCAATGTATAAGACGCTAATTGAGACGGTCCACTGTACAGACATGGACTTCAACAAGACGCTGCATTAAGACGCAACTTGAGACGCATGGCTATACAGACTTTGCCTTAGACTCTAAATGAGACGGACGATGTACACACTTAGCCAATGCAATGCAATGTATGGACCTGTACAGTGAAACGATGTATAGACTTCACCAAGACACTGCATGAACAATATGATGCGATGTACAGACTTGGGGTTCCACTGTGGATGTATAGACTCGAGAGTCTTGAAGCCAATGTAATGACATTCCACCGACCAATGTATGGACTTTGCAAGCCTAAGACGCTGAGTGAGACGGTGGATGTAACAGTGCAATGTCTAGACTTGAACCAATGCAGACGGCTGTACATACTTGACTGAGATGCTGCATGAGACGATGCAATGTACATACTTAGCCGTTGCAGCCTTAGTCCAATTGAGACGCTGAGAAAGACGATCGGCTGTACAGACTTTATGCAATACAAGCTACAGTGAATGAATGTATAGACTTTGAACTCGAGCATGCAATGCAGCAATGTCTAGACTTTGGGTTTTACCCTATAGTGTATAGACTTAGCATGATGCTCACATGCAATGTGCAGATTTCCTATATGCTCAAGTCCAATGTATATACTTTGTCCACGAGCTGTGCACATGAATGAACGATGTATGGACTTCTTAACAGACACATGCAATGTGTATACTTTGAGTGTGTGTGCTATGTGTAAACCTGTAAGATGCATAGAACACATAGACAATCTGATAAAACAATTTCATCAAAGCATAAGCAGTTGCCAATCAATCAAAACAAGATGTTTTAAGCATAAGTCAACATCATCAACACAGAGGGGTCACAACAATCTCCCGCTTTTTGATGATGGCAACCCCTTATTAAATAGAACAGCAACATCCTGTCAAACAGATGTATTTTGATGTATTTTGATGAAAAACATGATTTGTTATTCAGATTGACATGCAGATACTATGAATGCATGCTACACAATGCAAGCAACTTACTGCCCCAGAGTCCCCCTGTAAATGAATTCAGAATTCAGACAACATATTCTCCCCCTAGACAATATTCTCCCCCTTTGCCATCAACAAAGAGGAGGGAAAGGGAATGCAAGGGAAAGATCAAGAAGTTATCTGACTGGCATTCTGAACAAGTAGTTCATGAATAAGCATTCTAAAGCACAGAGTCTTCAAGTATATGAATTTAGAAACTACTTTCAGATAGAGTGCTGGTTTAAAGACTATAAAATTTTGAGTTCATGCACTACAATCAATAGATAAGTTCGTTGTGCATGATAAAACAATAAACTAGAATCACATTTGCATGAGAGAGTCAGTTTCAAAATATCTTACTTTCATAGTCTCATTAAAAAAAATGATTGAGAGATACCAAGTCATGTATTGAAACTAAACAAATTGACATTCATGAAATTTATTTCGATGGAGCAGCATTTTCAATACAAGTTCATTAAGGGCATTCAGGTGCCATTGTCTTTTTACATAAGAGTATACGTTTATCAGACGCCAATACCCCTAGATACTCAACATGATGGACCATTCTGCCATGATCAAACTCAATAAAAGTGATTTACACCTTTTTGTGTAAGGGTACACATTTATCAGACGCTAGTTACCCCCATGTACTCAATTCAATCACCCTACTGTTTTGATCATTTTATACAGAGATAGCTGATACACCTCATGACATAAGTGTTGTCCACTTCTTTGATGGATCACTCAGTTTCTCAGTGATTTACCAGTCATTGCTCTGCCAATTTTATTTTGCAATGATTTTCAATGATTTTCAATATCTTTCTTAGCTGTCCTTTACTCCTTTATATGTTTCAGAATGACTTGTTTAAGAACAATACATATACTTAGCTTCTCTAACATGATTTCAGATATGATTAGCTTTGTCTGACATGAAATAAGATAAGGGTTGAGAGTTTTATCAATTTTCAGCTTACTCCTATACTGATTGCAATTTTTAAACTCCAAAAAGTTATAAAATTTAAACCATTAGGTCAGTCCTTAAGCAATTCAAATTCTTACAACTGAAGAAGTCCATTTTCTATTTCTTAGAAATCAGAACTGACTAACAGATTGCCATAATGTCAGAATCGACATTCAGAATTAAAGGATGAATGAATTCAAGAAAGCTGAAGACACTCTGAATTTCTAGTAGAAACTCCCCCTGTCTATATGCATGCAATTTTGCAAATGAATGGCAAGAATTGAATGAGAGAGAGCTTAGACACAATCATGACTAAATGATATGCAATGATGATCATGAGTGTGATGCCACATTCAACATCCACAGGTTTATTCAAGCTATCATATGCAAGTCCAAATCAGAAATTTTATTCAAGGCAGCTGAACATATCATTCATCATGCTAAAATTTACATAAGCCAAGTTCTCTTCTAAGAAATTTAAATCTTTCATTCCAAAGAGGCTTAGTAAAAATACCAGTAATTTGGTTTTCAGTTTCTATGAAATTCATTTCAATCTCCTTTTTATTTACAGCATCTCTAAGAAAATGATGTTTTATCTCTATGTGCTTAGTCCTAAAATGATGAACAGGATTTTTAGCAAGACATATAGCACTAGTATTATCACATAAAAGTGGAATACATCCCAAATTTATCTGATAATCAGCCAGTTGGTGCTTAATCCAAAGTACTTGGGCAGCACAATTACATGCTGCAACATACTCAGCTTCAGCTGTAGATAATGCTACAGTGTGTTGCTTCTTAGATGCCCAAGACACTAGACAGCCACCAAGGAATTGACAATAGCCACTAGTGCTTTTTCTATCTACTCGACACCCAGCATAGTCTGCATCAGTGTAGGCTAGAAGCTCTAACTCACACTTAGCAGGATACCAAAGACCTAGCTCTTGGGTGCCTAGTAAATACCTAAAAATCCTTTTCACAGCTTTAAAATGGGTTTCTTTAGGACTAGCCTGAATTCTAGAGCATAAACACACTGCAAATTGAATATCAGGCCTAGATGCTGTAAGATAAAGAAGGGATCCGATCATACCTCTATATAGCTTTTGGTCCACTGGTTTACCTTTAGGATCTTCATCTAAATTTGTTGAGGTACCCATTGGAGTAGCTATTTCCTTGAGGTTGTCTATTTTGTACTTCTTCAATAGATTCTTTATGTACTTGGACTGAGAGATAAAGGTACCACCTTTGATTGTGTAACCTGCAGTCCAAGAAACAATTTGAGCTCACCCATTGAGCTGATTTCAAACTCATCAGTCATAATTTGAGAGAATTCCTCACACAATTTGGGGTTAGTTGACCCAAACACAATGTCATCCACATAAATCTGAATAATAAGAATATCTGGATGACTCACCTTGGTAAATAATGTTTGATCAACTATATATCTTATGAAATTCTTGTCGGTGAGGAATTTGCTCAACCTGTCATACCAAGCTCTAGGAGCTTCCTTTAAACCATAGAGAGCTTTATTGAGTTTGTAAACATGATTAGAGAAATCTAAACATTCAAACCCAGGAGGCTGTCTCACATAGACATCCTCATTAATTTCCCCATTCAGAAAAGCAAATTTCACATCCATCTGCTGAAGATTTATTCCTAGGGAACATGCATAAGCTAATAAGATTCTCATTGCTTCTAACCTAGCTACAGGGGCAAAAGACTCTTCAAAGTCTATTCAAAATTCCTAATTGTACCCCTGAGCTACAAGTCTGGCTTTATTTTTAATAACATTCCCTGATTCATCAGTTTTATTTCTAAACACCCATTTAGTCCCTATGACTGTTTCATGATCAGGAGGTGGAACCAAATGCCACACCTTATTCCTGTCAAATTGATTAAGCTCCTCATGCATGGCATTTATCCAATGCACATCTTGAAGAGCACAGTCAATGGACTTGGGTTCTGTGTTTGATACAAAAGCATAAGCATTCAGTTCATGTTGAATTCTCAAGTGTCCTCTAGTCCTCGGGGGGTCATGCAGATTTCCAATTACATTATCTACAGGATGATCTTTAAGATATCTAATGTTAACAATTGAATTGTCATGTGTTTGATTTACCTCCCCCTGAACTGTAGGCTCTTCTTCATTAAGCTCTTGATGTCCTTCTTCATCCTCGGATTTGTCTGCATGATCTCCTTCCTTCAAAATTTCACCATTGTCTTCATTCCTGTATTGACCAACATTAGAATTTACCAAGGATTCATCAAAAACTATGTGTGGAGATTCTTCAACAATTTTAGAGTTCAGATTGTACACTCTATATGCTCGGGTGTTTTCAGAATAACCAAGAAAGATTCCTGTTTCACCTTTTGGTTCAAATTTATCAAGGTCTCTTTTATCATTTATATGAATAAAATATTTACATCCAAAAACCTTGAAATGAGCAATAGAAGGTTTCTTACCCTTTAAGATCTCATATGGTGTTTGTTGGGTAGAAGGTCTTACCATGGCTCTGTTAATTACATAACAGGTGGTGTTCACTGCTTCAGCCCAAAATTTCCTTGGTAGACCACCTTCAACAAGGAGTGTACGACCCATCTCCACTAGGGTTATGTTCCTTCTCTCCACAACTCCATTCTGCTCAGGTGTCCTTGGTGAGAAGTACCTATGGTTGATTCCATTTGGCCTGCAGAATTCATCAAACTGTGAGTTTTCAAACTCACCTCCATGATCAGTCAAAATGTTTTCAATTTTCTGATTTATTTTAACATAGAACTCCTGAAATTGTGAGAAAGCATCACTCTTATTAGATAAGAAATAAACCCAAGTATACCTAGAAAAGTCATCTACCATGACAAACCCATACCTCCTCCCTGATAAGCTGACAGATCTGGTTGGCCCAAAAAGGTCCATGTGTATCAGCTCATAGGGTTTGGAAGACAAATTTTCAGTTCCAGACTTAAATGACTTTCTAGTTATCTTTGATTGAGTGCATGCATCACAGATTTTATTTTCTTTCTTGAAGGAAACTTCAGAAAGTCCTCTAACCATGCCATGCTTATTTAGTTTGTGCAAAACAGTGTAACTAGCATGACCTAACCTACGATGCCATAAAAATGCTAAGTCTTCTCTACTGGCAGTAAGGCAAAGGTTAGTATGTTGAATGTCATCTAAATCTATCATGTATGTATTATTTATTCTTTTTCCAGAAAATTTGACACTTTCAGAATCAGGTTCAAAAACCTTGCAGCATTGAGAATCAAATAAAACATTGTATCCTTTATCACACAACTGGCTGATGCTAAGTAGATTATAAGCTAACCCTTCAACCAGCATAACATCATCAATGCAGCAGGTAGAGCACTTACCTATTTTACCTGATCCAATAATTCTACCCTTTGTGTTGCTTCCAAAGGTGACAAGGCCTCCTAGTTTCTCAGTTAGCATGCAGAACTTGGCCTTATCTCCTGTCATATGCCTAGAGCAGCCGCTATCCAAGTACCACAAGTTATTCTTGGCTACCAGGCATACCTCCATACACAATTAGGTAGAGAGGTTTGGAACCCAAGACTGATTGGGCTCCATAACAGATGAAATAGAAGCAAAGCAAGAAAGCAGGCTTTTCGGAATCCACATTTGTTTAAATGAATTTTGTTCAGTGGATCCTACAGATTTTCTTCTGTTGTTGTTCCTTTTCTTTTTGTTGTTCTTCTTCTTATTGGTAGCAGCATGATTATTGACAGTGTTGTTACTTCTGTGCCAGTGCCTTGGCCAGGGTGTGTTCACAAAGTTTTGGCCATAGTAGTTCCTAGGTTGGCTAAAGAATTGTTGGTTCCTAGGTGTCCAGTTGCCATACCCATTAACCCAATTGCTAGTGTAAGGTCTTTGATATTGTGCAGCCTGATATGCAAGACATGTATGCCTCCCCGGAGTTCTAGTCCAATCTGACCTATTGAAATAGGTTGACTATGCGTTGTGATGGGTTTGAACTCTGGGTTGGTAGAGATGATTGGGTTGACTCCTAGCAGCACTCTGTCTCCCCTGCACCTTGGACCCTGCTGACCTATTCATAGGTTTGTATTGGGTCTTCTTCAGAGGTGGTGATGATGGTGGAGACTTAGTGACCTTAACCTGGGGTTTATGAGACTGTGTAGGTTGACCCCTAACCTGAGTCTGAGCCCTAGGATTTTGCTTGGATGTGCTAGCTCTACTAGGCTCACTGACTTTTTGTTTACCCTTCTCCTCAGCACTGATCTTTGTCAGATTAGCAACTTTATTCACAGAATTGTTTGAATTCATGCTAATTAGAGGTCCTTTTTCTTTTTGTGCAACAAATGAAATAGTTTTCATTCCAAAGGTTTTAGTTGCACTTGAATTAAATCCTAGGCCCTCTTTTCTGAAATTAACTTTTGACTCTAACAAAGCATTTAGATTATCTGTTCCTTGGGTCATTTTCTCAATGGTTTTTAGCTTATCCTCATTGTCTTTCTGAATTTCATCAATAGACCTTTACAGTTCATTATTTACATTGAGGACAGCTTCATATTTTTCAGAAACAATTTTTACTTCACTCTCACATTTCTGAATTTTCAGCTTCCATTCATCAATTTCTTTTTCAAGCCTCACATTCTCTTCCCTAGAAGCTTTTAACTCATTTTTGATTTCATCTAATTCAGAACATGTGAGTTTCAATTTATCATTCTCAGACTCCAAACATGCAATTTTATCATTTTGCATGGAATTGAATTTTCTTTTAAGATGTCTGTTCTCTTTTCTAACATCATCAGCTCTACCAGCTATGTCATGGTAAGCATCTACCCAATCAGCAATTGTGAAGTTTTCAAATCTAGTGATTACCTCATCTGAATCCTCCTCTCTGTCCTCGGAGCTTGTTGCCATAAGGCAAATGGGCTGTTCAGATTCGGCTTCACTATCTGAGCTGCTACTGAAGGAGCCTTCATCTTCATCACTCCAGGTGCTGATCATTGCTTTTCCTTTCTTGTTTTTCTTCTTTGACTTGTCCTTGTATTTCGGATTGTCTGGACAGTCAGCTTTCAGATGGCCCGGTTTCCTGCATTGATAACAAACATTAGCTTCAATTTTCTTAGCAGGTTTAGATTTATACCTTTTATCCTTTCGGCCGCCACTGTATTTCTTTTGGCCGAATCATCCTGCTCCTTTTCTAAGAAATCGCCTGAATTCTCTGGTCATCATGGCCATTTTAGAACGAGTCATATCTTCTTCATCCGGGCTCTCCTCTGATGATGAAGAACTGCTGGAGCTGGATTTGTTGGATTTGCTTGAACCAGCCTTCAGCGCTATCGGCTTCTTCTTCCTCTCAACTTCTTCTGTCCTTGGCATATTAATCTCATATGCCATTAGCGAGCCAATCAGCTCATCAGCTCTTGTATTACGTAAATCCCTTGACTCCTCCATCACTGTAGCTTTCGTGTGCCAAGCATGAGTCAAGGACCGCAGAATCTTCCTCACCACATCATATTCTATCTGAGGTTTTTCTAGACCTCTGAGACCATTGGTAATGACAGTCAACCGAGCATACATTTCGCTGATGGTCTCGTTCTGCTTCATCTTGAAGGCTTCGTATTCGGATACAAGAAGATTGGCCTTCTGCTCTCTTACTTGAGATGTACCCTCATGAATGGCTTCCAATGCATCCCACATCTCCTTGGCTAATTTGCAGGCTGATACGCGGGAGAATTCGGTAGGGTGCAGAGAGCACTGGATGGCGTTTATGGTACTCTAATTCAGCGTGGACCTTCTGATCTCCTCCTTGGTCCAGACATCTTCATTCGGGGATAGCTCATAAGGTCCCTTGCTGACAACCTTCCAGATCTCGTAATCCTTAGCCCTCAGAAACACTTGCATACGATTCTTCCAGTATGCGTAGTTAGATCCATCGAAGAATGGGGGCTTTGTTGTTGAGTGACCTTCAGCTATCATCCCTTGAGCATCCATCTCTGCCTATCCTCTTCGGGCGATGAGTCCTTGTAGAAGAGTGTGGCTCTGATACCAAGTGTTGAGTTAGATGGACGCAGTCTATCTCCATGAAATGTGGATATAGAGGGGGGGTGAATAGATCTAATGCCTATTTAAAAAACCAATGTAAGGTTCAAATGCGGAATATAAGCAAATCTGCTAAATCACTAACCCGGATACTAGATTTCAACAGAAGCAAATCAAGCTCTTAAAATAAACAAGACAACCAGTCGCACACAGTTCATAGACAATCACACAAACACAAGACACCCAATATTTTTAGGTGGTTCAGTCAAAGACCTACATCCATCCCACACTCAACCGAGTATGGCTTACTGCTGCGCAACACAGCTTGCGTCCGCTGGGCAATACAGCTTGGCCTATAACCGCTGATACACAGCTTCGCTGGGCACTACAGCTTGCCGACCAGAGGAACAGATCCTCTGCAACTGTTGGGGAAATACAGCTTAACCCGTCCAGTGGAGACTTCCACTGCAAATCCGCTGACTCACAGCTTGAAGAAACAGGAATTCAGAAATGAAAGACAGAAGCAAAACGAAAATGAAAACCCAAATGGGAAAGTAGCTCTAATGAGCAATGCTCAGCTCTAGTTTCTGAACCATGAGACTGAGACACAACCTCTCGAACAAACGCTCTCTCAATCTCACTCTCGCAACACATCTCTCCTATCCCTCTTTCTTTTCTTCTATGCTTTTCTTCTTCTCTCTTTTTCTTCTTCTGTGTGGGTCGATGGTTCTCTGCTGCTATTCGCTCACTGTATGGACTTTGCCAACTTCTTCGATCAGTCTTCATCTGTTGGACGAAGACTTCCTTTTATAAGCAGCAGGTGGATAAGGGCGCGTGGCTTCAACATTTCCCGCCCAAGGAGTTTTGCCAGAACCGAGGCATTTCGACCACCTGGCAGCATCCTGGCTGGGCTGCATCCATGTGTCCTCATCTGGGCACCTCATCCTTCCTAGGATCACGTGCCTTCATAGAGCTTCTCGAAGAATCCCTGTCAGATAGATGAAATAGAATTATCAATTTAAGTATCAAACTCTGTATAGACTTTGAAATGAAGTGCACTGTATAGACTTTAGTTCAAAGCCAACGTATAGACTTCAATGTATGGACTTTACAATGCAAACAACAATGTATACACTTTACCCCAATGTGTAGACTTCATATAAGAAGCCAACGGCTGTACAAACTTAGGCAACCTTCAACACAAATGCGATGTACAGACTTTGAAGAACAGCATCCAATGTATAGACTTGATGAAACACTCACGAGTGTATAGACTTGGAGTGAAGCATGCAATGTATAGACTTTACGAAATGCATGCTACAGTGCCGATGTGTAGACTTGAATATCATTCAACAGCCAATGTGAAGACTTCCCGATGTATAGACTTTCAAAATGAAAGGTTGTGTAGGCTTGAACAAAGAAGCAGCGAATGTATGGACTTCCAATGGAAACGACGGTAAAGCGATCAGTGTATAGACTTCAAGGGAAACGACGGTAAAATTACCGATGTACAGACTTGAAGGAAAACGTAGGTAAAACTTCCAATGTACAGACTTCGAAGATGAACAGTTGGATGTACATACTTGGAAGATCACTGATGGCTGTACATACTTTGCTTCAATGTATAGACTTGGAAGTTCAACGAAGGATGCATAGTGCACTGTATGGACTTCCAATGAGACGCAAATTGAGACGATGGATGTATATACTTGGAAGATCGCTGATGGCTGTACAGACTTTGCTCCAATGTATAAGACGCTAATTGAGACGGTCCACTGTACAGACTTGGACTTCAACAAGACGCTGCATTGAGACGCAACTTGAGACGCATGGCTGTACAGACTTTGCCTTAGACTCTAAATGAGACGGACGATGTACACACTTTGCCAATGCAATGCAATGTATGGACCTGTACAGTGAAACGATGTATAGACTTCACCAAGACACTGCATGAACAATATGATGCAATGTACAGACTTGGGGTTCCACTGTGGATGTATAGACTCGAGAGTCTTGAAGCCAATGTAATGACATTCCACCGACCAATGTATGGACTTTGCAAGCCTAAGATGCTGAGAGAGACGGTGGATGTAACAGTGCAATGTCTAGACTTGAACCAATGCAGACGGCTGTACAGACTTGACTGAGACGCTGCATGAGATGATGCAATGTACATACTTAGCCGTTGCAGCCTTATTCTAATTGAGACGCTGAGAAAGACGATCAGCTGTACAGACTTTTTGCAATGCAAGCTACAGTGAATGAATGTATAGACTTTGAACTCGAGCATGCAATGCAGTAATGTCTAGACTTTGGGTTTTACCCTGCAGTGTATAGACTTAGCATGATGCTCACATGCAATGTGTAGATTTCCTATATGCTCAAGTCCAATGTATAGACTTTGTCCATGAGCTGTGCACATGAATGAACGATGTATGGACTTCTTAACAGACACATGCAATGTGTATACTTTGAGTGTGTGTGCTATGTGTAAACCTGTAAGATGCATAGAACACATAGACAATCTGATAAAACAATTTCATCAAAGCATAAGCAGTTGCCAATCAATCAAAACAAGATGTTTTAAGCATAAGTCAACATCATCAACACAGAGGGGTCACAACATGATCCACCTTGCCCACATGAACTGCTTGCTATGGAAAGAGCAGTCAATATGGTATCTCTATACCAGCAATCATTTGAAGAGGTAGCGTAAGCTTGCATGGCACATCAGGCGTTAGCCGCAGAAGGAAAAGAGAAGAATAAGCTAAAGAACAAAATGAAGAGCGTTGCCCTCTCCTGCAATACCTTATCAGCCTTGCCCAGTGCGAGCCGAGCTATCGAAGAAGAATACGAAGAGATATGCTACACACCGGTGAGGGTAGGGAAAGCTACAGTATCTACCTCTCACCATCAGTGTCGGGAAGAGTGGGGGCACCCTCCACCGCTTGACGAAGTAGTGCGCTATCACACCCCTCCTCCGCATAAGGGCATGGGGGCAAGAGCTTGAAGCTATACAGGGCTAAATGCACCTCGTGCTGATAACCATATGCCCCAAGTACCACCTGGGATCAGTATGGGAAACAACATTCGTAGCTCCTACCACGCTAACTGATGCGGGACGACAATGAGACTCAACTTTGACATGTTGCGAACCTTGGACTCTATAAGACGACGCGACCAGTAGCAACGCAACAACGTGGCACCTAAAGAGCTCCAGAGGAGACGAACATGCCCCAAACAAGAAGCGCTAAACTCACGGTCATCCCCGGCGAGGGAAACGTGATGATCTGCACGGTTTAGTAACCGGCTTTGAGTCTCGGGTGGTCAGCTCACCCTCGTGCATGGACTGAGTCACGGGATGGGTCTCGCACTCACAACTCACAGTGGTTACTATATTTTAACTAGCTAGGAAAATTACTAACTCACATGCAGTGGCATTAAGAACTTATACTAGCTAACCAAGTAAGACAAAGAGGGAAGCGAGTGTACCTCCATGCTCGAGGCGTGGGGAAGACGTCCCGGCCATGTCCCGTAACTCCTGGTACAATGGTAAAATTTAGTTACAGCAAAGATTTTATGTCCCACTCCAAGCAGGGAGGTAAAGGGCTACACAATGGTGCCAGGAGCACCGAACTTGGGTTGACGGGCAGCAAGGCGGTGGGTTCCGGGCGATTGCAATAGCATCTCCGGTTCTGTGAATCTTCTGGCCGGCAGGACTGTGAACACGGACTTCCAAAGGGACGTCGACCTCCTCGGATCTTTTAAAGGCGGCGGTGCACCACAGACTACCTCGCAGATTTGCACACAGGCAGACTATGAGAGGGAAAAACAAATGGCTTGGAAGTACAGCAAATGGGGTCTGATGTGTGTGAAATTTAAACTGGGATTGAATATGAACTGGGGGAAGACGCCCTCAAAAGATGAGGATGATCCAATAGTCAGATCTTTGATACCAACTTTTTTACTGAGTTGCTGTCTAGGAATCCTGAAAATCAGGATAGCAGGGTGGACGCCGAGTTGTGGTGGCTTGATGGCTCCAGGAACGGAGGCGGCGGCGGCAGTCGATTGCAGTAGGCAGAGGAAGAGAAGGAGAGGAAAATCACTCAGAAATATTAGGGTTTTAGCCCTAGATCTGATGCAGCATGGAGGAAGAAGAAGAAGAACTAGCAAGAGAGGGAGAGGGGGAGGTGCGCCCAAGGCATTTTTCCAACATATTTCTTCATTATTTTTGCATAAAATGCCACAAGAGAGGCCTTATACTCAAACCCTAGACCTTGGCTAATGACCTCTAATACCCTTGGTCAAAGGGGCATAAAGGGGAAGGGAGATAAAAAAGACTAAACAATTCCCCACATGGGGACAAAAGAGGGGGTTCCCCTCTCTCCAAGTCAACATAAGGGGCTTAGTTTATTTAATCCCCTTGGACCATATTAATCCCCCCCTTAGACCAAAATAAATCAAAAATAAAAAAATTTAGTCAATATTCTCTCATTGACCCAATATAAAACCTAAAATAATACAAACCAAAATACAACCCAAATACATATCAAATACACACCAAATATGACCAAATATGTATAAAATACAAATACGTATAAAAATACGTACTAAAGTATCAAGGCTCCGGTGAAGACTCCAGACTGTCCCTCAGCCATAAAGACGTCGGTGTCGATCGAGTCGTGCTACTTGTCCGGTACCGGCGGCTCACTGAGTCGAGCCGTGCTCTAGCTCTAGTGTCCTCACCAATTCTCCCCGGGTGGGAGAAGGTCAACCCCGTCGAGTAGGGGTCCGGGTCACTCTGGTATCGATCCAGTATATCTGGATCTATCCTCTGTAGCTCATCCTGGGTGATCCAAGTGTCATCGGATGCGGGTCCTCCCCTCCATCGCACCAAGTAGCGCTGATACACTCCACCTCGAGTAGTCGTTACCTGCTCGTCCAGTATATGCTCTATCTGCTCACGCTGCTGAGGTAAAAAGGCTGTAGGTGGACGCTCTGGGGTGGTGTCACTCACAATGGGTGGAGACGGCTCAAAGGGCTCACTGGGTATCACCGTTGGGTCCCTATAAGCGACGAGATCTGAGATGTTGAAAGTGGAGCTGATGCCATAATCCTCTGGCAAGTCCACAACATATGCATTTAATCCGACTCACCTTACTACCCGAAAGGGACATGCACCGCAAGCATGCAACTTCTTCACGGCTCCCGGGGGAAACAGTTCAGGTCTGACCCTGATCATGACATAATCACCCTCCTGAAACTCACGGTGGTGCCTGTGGGCATCAGCCAATTCATTGTATCGTGCGTTGCTAGAGTCAATGTGATGACGCACATGCTCATGCAACTGTCTAATATGATCGGCAAAGGACTCAGCTAACTCGAACACATGGGACTGGATGGGAGATGGAACTAGGTCTATGGGCTTCCTAGTTCTACGGCCAGTGACAATCTCAAAGGGGCTCATGCATGTAGACCTATTGACCGAATCATTGTAGGCAAACTCTGCTAAGGGTAAGACCAAATCCCAATCCCTGACTCGATCTCGGACCAGACACCTAAGAAGATCCCTCAAACCCCTATTGAAAACCTCAGTCTGACGATCGGTCTAGGGGTGATATGCAATGGAGAATTTCAATTGGGTGCCCATCATGTGCCATAGGGTTTTCCAAAAATAGCTAGTGAAGCGCACATCCCTATCAGACACTATAGTGCATGGGAGTCTGAACCAGGAGACACAGTGTGAAAAGAATAGACGGGTAACTCTAGAGGCATCCGAAGTTTTAGAGCATGGGATGAATAATGCCTTCTTGGAGAACCTATCTACAACCACAAAGATAGAGTCATGCTTTCGGAGGGTATGTGGCAATCCCAACACAAAGTCCATGCTAATGTCTTGCCATGGACTATCCGGGTTGGGGAGGGGAGTATAGAGGCCGGTATTCTACTTCCTATGTTTGGCCATAGCGCAAGTGCGGCATTGGGCCATGATACGAGCAACATCCCTCTTTAGGCTAGGCCAATAGAATCGATGCTCAACTTCCTCTATGGTCTTGTTCTGGCCGAAGTGGCCAGCAAGACCTCCCGCGTGCATCTCCCATGTAAGAAAGTCACGAACAGAAGTCCGTGGGATGCACAACTTGTCACCCCGGAATAGGTGACCTTCCTGTAGCACAAACTCGCTATAATCACGTGAGGGACCGGCTTGAACGATGGCATAGATTGGACCAATGTTTGGACAATCAACATAAGCATCCTTCAGCCTTTCTAAGCCTATCACCTCTACACTCATGGTGGTGAACATCATCATCCGCCGACTTAGCGCATCGGCTACCTTGTTCTCCGCCCCTGCCTTGTGCTTGAGCACAAAGGTGTACTCCTGGAGATACTCCACCAAACGACTGTTGCGAGCGTTCAGCTTCTTCTGGGTATGGAGGAATCGTAAGGCCTCATGATCAGAAAAGAGGACAAACTCTTGGTGCAAAAGATATTGCCTCCAATACCTAAATGCATGGACAACTGTGTAAAATTCTTTATCATATATGGAATAACGCAGTTTGGCATCATTAAGCTTCTCACTAAAGAATGCAATGGGGTGAGACTCCTGGCTCAACACTCCACCAATACCCACTCCAGAAGCGTCACATCTGACCTCAAACACCTTAGAAAAGTCAGGTAGAACAAGGACAGGTGCATGGGTCATATGCTCCTTGATGTCTTGAAAGGCTATGGCTGTAGCCTTAGTCCATATGAATGTCCCCTTCTTTATGCAATCAGTGATCGGGGCGGTGATGGAACTGAAGCCACGAATGAAGCGGCGATAGAATGTCGCTAAGCCATGGAATCTCCAGACATCGTGGAGGGTGCGGGGCTCGGGCCACTCCCTGATGGCCCTAATCTTCTCCACATCAGCGGAGACTCCATCCCTAGACACAATGAACATGAGGAAGGTAATCTGATCAGTCATGAAGGCACATTTCTTCGGGTTGGCGAATAAGCTCTCTCGCCTCTAAACGACACAGACCTGTCTAAGGTGGTCTAAGTGGTCCTCTCTAGTGTGGCTGTAGATAAGAATGTTGTCAAAGTAAACGACCAAGAAGACCCCTATCATGGGGTGTAAAACCTGGGTCATCAACCGAATGAAGGTGCTAGGGGCGTTGGAAAGCCCGAAGGGCATAACCAACCACTCATAGAGACCATCCTTGGTCTTGAATGCCGTCTTCCATTCATCCCAAGGCCTGATCCGCACCTGGTGATAGCCACTACGAAAATCTATCTTTGAAAAGATAGTGGCTCCCGACATCATATCTAGCAAGTCATCCAACCGGGGAATGGGAAAATGATACTTCACCGTGATCTTGTTGATCGCACGGTTATCAACGCACACCCTCCATTTGCCATCTTTCTTCGGGGCTAATAATGCAGGAACATCGCAAGGGGTCTTACTGTCCCTGAGAGATTCCCGACTCATCAACTCCACGACCTGCCTTTGAATTTTGGCATGGTCCGCGGGACTCATCATGTAGTGGGGAAGGTTGGGCAAAGAAGAACCCTGGATAAGGTCGATCTCATGCTGGATATCCCTCATAGGTCTAAGGCCTTCAGGGAGGTCTTCCGGGAAGACATCGGAAAACTCCCGTAGGATCGCAACTATCTCTGGGGGGTGCTCATCATCAGACCGAGGAGCAACATCCTCTGTAACGCCCAAGAATTTTCTTGATTTAAATAGAATTATTAAGCATTTAAATGAGCTATTAAATGAATTACTATTAATTAAGTCACATTAAGTAAAGGTCTTCTACTAATAAATAGATTAGGCCCATTTAATTGAACCTAAAGGACCTAAAACCCAAGCCCAAAAGAGTTGGCCCATATTCTAGAAGCTTAATTTCTAGAATTTTAGAATTTAAGTGGAGAAATAGGATAAATAAATGGATAATCGAGGGAACAGTTTGAAACAGTTCAAACTCGATGCCCAAGGTAATTAGCGGTCTATCGTAAGATTGCATAGGGATCAAAAATGGTCCACTATTAGACCATTTACCAGAGTCCGATCGTGAACGGCAAGATGGCGTGAAAAACTCCATTTTTCCAGACCAAATCCCTAGGGAATTGATGCAATCTGTCAATTAGAAGACTCTAGAGGGTATCAAGATTGGATTGGAGACCTAATTATGACTCTAAGTTCGTTCAAATCCTTGAAACCTAGCTAAAACCTATAAATAGACCCCAGAACCACCCTGTGCGACCCTTACATTTGGCTCGCGTGGAACTAAGGTAAGGAGGTTTTATTTCAGGTAGGTTCTTTAGAATATTTTATTCACAATACTCAGGTCTAACTCCCCTCAAAATTTCATTCAAGGAGATCAAGTCTATAAGGAGTTAGAGACTTCCAAAGTTGCTGATCCTACACCAATAACCTAGGAATCTATGCAACAGCCCAGTGAAGGTTAGGGGAATAGAAGCCCTAAACGAGGGATTTAGAACTACTAACTTTAGACCCTTTTGTTCTCCTTTATATCTTCTACCTACCCTCCAAATTTCATGTCCTTAGGTCAAGGGAATCAGGAGATACATGAAGGTGAAGTTGCTGGTTTAGCATAGGATGTACAGAACTAGGGTTTACTTCCGGTCAGAAATTCCAAATTTTGGGAGAAGATCAGAGCTAGATTATCTCATGAATGGCTTAAACATGATTCTAGGAGTAGAAGCCCTGTTCTTACGGTTAATTTCATGCTTTCTACATGGAGTAATTACGGTTTTATCTTGATCATGTATAGCATGCATAAACCTAACCCTTAAACAATAAAAAAAGAACTTTGGTTTATTTTACTGAAACCATGCATCTCCACGTCTTAAATATGGTGTTAACAAGTCATATTTAATTGTTTCCATGTTTTATCATGCATTATTTGGCCTTAGATTAGTTTGATTTCGATTTTATTAACTGTTACTGTAGACAGAAATAAACGGTATATTCTAAGACCGCATACATTCATAAGCGACCCTACGATAGACCGCATAACATGATGAAACAGCCATTAATTAGACCGCTTTCATTCCTGAGTTCTTATTTTATGTTAACCCGAAGCATAATGTAGAACGGCCCTACTTATCTTTTAATATGCCTAGTTAATTAAGTCTTTACCCTATTTTAAGTGTTGTTTTCATACTCTTGGTTATACTTACTGATCATTCTAGTGGATTTCATGTTCTTTATGCACTTAGGAATTATTTTTAAACATAGATTAATTTCATGCCAAACCAAATACTCTTGTATTAAATGCATATTTCAAATGTTAAGATGAACGAGATTCACTCTTGATTTATCACTGTTCTCTTCTCATCTCAGGGTCATTTCTATAAATACATGGCATATACTCCTGTATGTGGCCATTAGTTACACTCTTTGCACTTATAGGCACACCATCTTGGACTTGAAAGCCTCTCCGTTGGATATTCCTTCTATCGGACTAGGTGATCTTGTTTCAAGGCCTCCATAAGACTCCGCGAGCCTGGGATTCCCACTAAGACGTTGAGCTACAGAATAGAGTCCAAAAATATGACAAAGGACATAGATTGGCGATAATAACGGTAAAATCATGATATCAATAAAACTAGGTAGAATATGGTTCCCTTAACTTAGGTCCCATGACAAATCAATATGGACATTCTTTATATAGAATTGAGGTCCACATAAACATTAGATCAACCAAGATACCCTCAGCCTTAACATAGAATTGAGGTTTACAAGAACGACATGATATGGCATGATATCATCATCCCATTAAGAATTTCTTATGATATACTCTTTGTATAATCATAAGGGCCGGTATACCATGTTTCTTTCGATTGACATGGCAAGGATCGTGTAATGGGTTTTTAGGGTACAACCAGCTCAGTCGGCCTTGAGGGAATCCAAGGCTACGAGGAGTCTTACGGAGGTCTCTATGACTAACTTGCTAGTCCAAAGGAACGGAATGTCCAATGGAGAGCTTGTATGTCAATGAGAGTTGAGTGTGATCGATGAAACATCGTGAAACGTGGGACTATACTCACGGAGTGGAGAATAGTGCCGATATATATATTATATAACATATGAAATCATCGGTTAACAAAAACAGGGAAAAATCAGTTTTACAGTAAAATAACGACTTAGGTCAAGTCGTTTCTCAAGTAATTAACGCCTAACAGAAGGGCGTTTACATATTTCTATTTTACAGAATTTTCAATAAGTTTATTAATTAATGAAAAACACGCCCTAGTCAGGGGCGTTAGTCAGGTAAGTAACGCCTAACATAAGGGCGTTTACATATGTTCCGTTTTGCCGAATTTCATTATTTCAATAATTTATATAAAACGCGCCCTGTACAGGGGCGTTTCTTCAGAGTTGACGACTATATAAGCAGGCGTCTCATTATTTAAATATTTGACAGAATATAAATAATTTTCAGGATTTATTTAAAACACGCCCTGGAAAGGGGCGTTACTGTTTAATTTTATTTTACAGGATATACATAGTTCAGGAATTTACAGAAAACGCGCCCTAGAAAGGGGCGTTTCTTTTCAATTTACGCCCTGTGATGGGGCGTTAACAGGTGTAAAACGACGTTGTCAAGGTCGTGAATTCAAGGAATTTATAATATTTCAATAAATAAATTTCTAAGACAGGAGACATGATCATGACAAGAAAATTAGCAGGAATTTACAGGTAGAGTCATACAAGATATTAGAATCGATATTTCATATTTATTGAATTTTAAACAGGATCAATTATTGATTACATGCGATTGTTCATGAAATTAACGCCTATATACAAGGCGTATACTTTTAATTAACGACCACTGTGATGGTCGTTTCTTTTAAAGTAGCGCCCTATTCAAGGGCGTTTTTTGAAAAATTTATAGAAAACGTATTAAAACTACATGCAAACTGTATAAATATATCATGCATGGTGCTTCTTATATTTATTTTTAGTTTGGGCTACGAGACTTGAGAAAATCCTACCTTTAAGAGTTGATTTGGAGATGACGATTTGCAGATTGATATGAAGAAGGGAGAAAACTCTGTTGCTTAAACAGCAACCAATAACTTCAGCCGTATCAACAGGAAGAAGTCTTTATGTTCAACTGATGAACCCCTTTCGACTGAACTTCCTACAGAGAAATATGAAGAAACATTAATATTTTCTTCATAATACCTGACCGAAGGTAAAGGAAAGATTATTACCTTTGTTCTTCACAACCCCAATGCTTCTTCAACCTGGAAGAAGGAAGAAGTCGAATTAATGACCGTCCACCAAATCAAAAAGGGACAGAGGGAAGGAAGAGCTATTGCTCTGTAATTACCTTCAGAGAACTCGAACGCCAAATAGCGTTCACGGGTTCGAGCAGTAGAGTATTTATAGGGTTATGGAAGTCCTATTAGGGTTAGTGTTCATGTGGAAGTAATACTTCTATGATAGAGTCATTACCGCGTTTGAACTCTTTCTAATGCTTATCACTTACCTTGGATAAGTTCTGGGTTCGTCGGGTCACGAACTGAATTAACGCCTTAGGTCAGGGCGTTTATTCTTAAATTAACGACCTTGTTCAGGTCGTTTCTTAAGAAACGTCTTGTATAAGGGCGTTCCTTGTTTTTGAAACATGCCTAAGACATGGGCGTTTATTTTACTTGCCTATTTGGTCGCGTGAGAGTTGACGACCACATGCGTGGGCGTCCTTTCTTTAGTCACGCCGTATGTAGAGGCGTTTATTTTTAAATTAACGCCTTACTCAGAGGCGTTATTTTTAATTTGCTTTATTTTGTCTGTATTACTTCTGTATTATGTATGTTTTTACTTTTATTTCAATATTCATTTATCAGGGTTGCTACACCCTCCCCCACTTAAAAAGAATTTGGTCCCCAAATTCAATATATATAATTATACACGTGGAGAGTGTATATACCTCTTAGAATAACTCGGGAAATCGTTTCTTCATAGATTCCTCGGTCTCCCATGTCGCTTCGCGTTCGGGATTCTTATTCCATTGCACCTTGAGCATGGGAATAACCTTATTCCTTAGAGCTCGTATTTCTCGATCTAAGATCTTCATAGGCTTCTGTTCATAGGTGAGATCTTTCTGGATCACCAGATCTCTATGTTCAATAATATGAGATGGATCGTGCACCTACTTCTTCAACATGGATATGTGAAATACATTATGTACCTCGGACAATTGAGGGGGCAATGCGATGCGATAAGCAACCTCGCCAACTCTTTCAAGTACCTCAAATGGTCCGATGAATCTTGGCGTAAGCTTGCCCTTAACACCAAATCTTCGTATGCCACGTCCAGGCGATATCTTGATAAATACATGATCTCCGATTTGGAATTCAAGATCTCTCCTTCTTGTATCAGCATAAGCTTTTTGTCTCGTCTGAGCAACTTGCAATCTTTCTCTGATTACTTGTATCTTCTCAGTTGTATCCCTTACCATGTCTGGACCTAGCAGTTGTTTTTCTCCAACTTCGTTCCAGCATATGGGTGATCTGCAACTCCTTCCGTATAAGGCTTCGAAAGGTGCCATTTGGATACTAGCTTGGTAGCTATTATTATATGCAAATTCCACTAGTGGTAAATGATCGTGCCAGCATCCTCCAAAGTCAATGATGCATACTCTAAGCATATCCTCAACAACCTGGTTAGTTCTCTCGGTCTGACCATCCGTTTGTGGGTGGAAAGCAGTACTAAAGTTGAGCCTTATTCCTAACGAATGTTGTAATCCCTTCCAAAAATGAGAAGTAAAACGGGGATCTCTGTCAGACATGATTGAGACAGGAATTCCATGTATCCTGACTATTTCCTTGATGTACAGTGCAGCTAGCACATCAATTGACCATCGACTTTTTATTGGCAAGAAATGCGCCGATTTAGTTAATCGGTCAATGATAACCCAGATTCCATCATGTCCTCCTTTAGATTTAGACAAACCCATGACGAAGTCCATACCAATATCCTCCCACTTCCACTTAGGAATATCTAGAGGGTGTAGTTTTCCAGCAGGCTTTTGGTGTTCTGCCTTGACCTGTTGGCATGTAAGACAGCGTGATACATAGTCCGCTATTTCTCTTTTCATATTGGGACACCAAAAGTTCTTCTTTACATCTTGGTACATTTTAGTTGATCTAGGATGAATAGTGTACCTTGATCGGTGAGCTTCATCTAAGATCTTCTTCTTTAATTCCGGACAATCAGGTATACAAGTTCTACCTTTGAATAATAATCTTCCATCAGAAGTTAGTTGAAAATCAGATTGTCCTTCTAATCTGCCCTTGATTTCCACTAATATAGGATCATCACCCTGAAGTGCTTGTATCTCAGATAATAAATCTGACTGTATGCTTACATGAGATAATGTAACAAATTTGGATTCCGTGTCCAAGCTTATATTGAGCTCGGAGAATTGTTCAAGTAACCTCCATTCTTGTATCATACAATTGGCTATCATTGCTCTCGGCTTTCGACTAAGGGCATCAGCAACATAATTACCCTTTCCGGGATGGTATTGTATATTGAAGTCGAAGTCCTTGAGATATTCTAGCCAGCGTCTTTGTCTCATGTTTAGCTCCTTTTGTGAGAATAGATATTTGAGACTCTTGTGATCGGAGTAGACAATGAACTGTACTCCATAGAGATAGTGTCTCCATATCTTTAGGGCAAATACTACCGCGGCCAGTTCTAAGTCATGGACGGGGTAATTCTCCTCATGCTTCTTCAGTTGACGTGAAGAGTATGCTATGACCTTTCCTTGTTGCATTAGGACACATCCGAGGCCAATGCCAGAAGCATCAGTGTAGACCTCGAATTTCTCTCCTTCTATTGGTAGAGCTAACACCGGAGCTGTAGTGAGATGATCCTTAAGAGTTTGGAAACTTCTTTCACATTCCTCACTCCATTCATATCGGATCTCCTTACGAGTTAACCTTGTAAGGGGCACGGCGATCTTAGAGAAATCTTTGATGAATCACCGATAATAGCCTGCAAGACCTAAGAAACTTCTGATCTCGCTTGCATTAGTGGGTCTTTCCCAGTTTCTTACAGCTTCAACCTTTGACGGATCTACAGATAAACCATCCTTGGATATGACATGTCCGAGAAAAGCCACTTCTTCAAGCCAGAACTCGCATTTGCTGAGTTTAGCATATAATTGATTTGTCCTCAAGACTTGCAATGCAATCCTCAAATGCTCTTCATGTTCTTCCTTAGTCTTAGAATATATCAATATATCATCAATGAAGACTACTATGAATTGATCCAAGTAAGGCCTGAATATGCTATTCATTAACTGCATAAAGGCAGCAGGGGCATTTGTTAGTCCAAAAGGCATAACAACAAATTCGTAATGGCCATACCTGCTTCTGAATGCGGTCTTGTGAATGTCATCATCCTTGATTCTTAACTGATGATATCCCGACCTGAGATCAATCTTGGAAAAATATTTGGATCCTGAAATCTGATCAAATAATTCATCGATTCTCGGCAGTGGATACTTGTTCTTGATAGTAAGATGATTCAACTATCGATAGTCGATACACAATCTCATGGATCCATCCTTCTTCTTTACAAATAAGACTGGTGCTCCCCACGGGGAAGTACTTAGTCTAATAAACCCTTTTTGGATTAGTTCCATCAACTGCTCCTTCAACTCCTTGAGTTCAGCAGGGGACATTCTATATGGTGCCTTTGAAACAGGACCAGCACCAGGGACTAAGTCAATGGTGAAGGCCACTTCTATTTGAGGGGGTAATCCCGGCAAATCTTCTAGAAATACGTCTGGGAATTCTCGCACTACCTGAACGTCTTCTATCTTGGTTTTCTTAGCTTCTTTAACAGTGACAAAAGCAAGGAAGGATACACATCCCTTCCTGACGAGCTTGCTCGCTCGAAGAGCCGAAATAAGAGGGGATTTGCTTCGACTCTTAGGACTAGTATAAGTCAGTTCTGGAAATTCTTTGAAAATGATCTTGCTATTACGGCAATCAACCGTTGCCTGGTACTTAGATAACCAATCTGCTCCTAGTATAACATCATATTCTTTTAGATCTAAACAGATAAGATCAATAGGAAAATTCTTTCCTCGAACCAATACCTCACAGTTTTGGTAATGATGCGTGATATCTGTCTCGTTTCCGAGAGGAGTAGACAACACTATTTTCATCCATTCCGGTTCTAGAGGTAACGGGTCAGCAAACTTCTTAGAAACAATAGAATGCGATGCACCCGTATCAAATAAGACATGTGCATATTTGGAACAAATTTTCAATGTACCTTCCACTAATCCGCCTTCTTCTTCAGGTTCGGTCTCCTGTATCGCATGAAGACGAGCATTCTTTGTCACCGGGCGTTTACCATCGCCGGCTTGGTCGTTCATTAATGGACACTCGGGAATCCGATGCTCACGGCTTCCACAACGGAGACAAGCTCCTAATTTCCTCCAGCATTCTTCTGTCTTGTGACCAGCCTTGTCACAATGCTTGCAGACTGTATTCGAAGGGGTAGTGGTGATAGAGAAAGGCTTGGTCTTCTTGAATTTCTGATCTTGAGAGGAAGAACCTCCATTATTGGGCCTCTTCTTAAAGTTGGGTTTGAAATAACCCGAACTCGTGACTTGTTCCTTCTTGTCTTTTCCACGGATCCTATCAGATAGTTCCGTGGCATCTTCAAGTAATTGAGCTCGGCGCACTATTTCAGAATAAATTTGGATGTCCATAGGCACCAATTGAGTAATATAGTGGGGCCTAAGCCCATTAAGAAATCTACGGGCTTTCATCTTCTCCGTGCTAATAAGATGCTTAGCATATCTAGATAACCTGGAGAACTGAGCTTCATAATCTGCTAATGATAATGATCGTTGCTTTAATGCAGCGAATTCGGCAGCCTTCTTTTCTTGGACTCGGTCCGAGAAATATTTAGCATTGAAGTATTCCACGAATTCTTCCCATGTTACTTGAGTAGGATCGATGGTTGCTTCAATAGACTCCCACCAGCATCTAGCATCTTTCTCTAACTGGAATGTAGCTAATAGCACTTTGTCCTGGTCCGTGCATTGCATGACACGGAATATGCGTTCGGTTTCCCGAACCCAATGCTCGGCATCGTCCGGATCGGTCGATCCCATAAACTTCGGGGGATTCATATTCTTAAAGGCTTGGTGTAAGCTTCCAGCTCGTGAAGCACCACCTTGTGCTACCTGTTGTAGCACTTGGGTCATCCCTTGAAGGGTACGCTGCATGTTGCGCCATTGAGCACGTTCGGCAGCCATTATCCTACAATTACAATAACTATATTAGTACGTGATCGTATTTAAAGACTCGTATACTATGTTAAATCTAACCCTTGGTTCTACCCAATAACACTGGTTTAAAGGTTCAACTTATCCTTGGACTTGGGTTTTTCCTAAGAATTGAATACCTTAGGCTCTGATACCACAAAGACTGTCACGCCCCGAGCGCGGAAGATACCCGGAGATGCGCGACGTGTCTATATCAATCATATCAATCAGAGTGGTCGTGTATTCGACGCAAAGACAGAGATGCACAAAATAGCAAGATAACCCAATCCTTTATTTCATAATGGATAGACTATTACAAATCCAATACTCTGTTTAATAAAAAGGAAAAGAATACATATTTGACTCAAGAAACTATAGGAAAGACTAGACGACACTTGAGCAGCTCTATCACTTTCACTCTTGAACATTCCCATCCGATTGACTTCCATCGTCGTCGGACTTACCTGAAAAGTACAAAGGGACAAACGGAATGAGCGAACGCTCAGTAGGAAATTATATCTCAAGTACTAGCAAGGGGTTTAAGTAATTACATCTTTCATGAATGCAATAAAGCTATACATGCTCGCATAAAACGACAAGGTAGAGAGAATGTAATATCAAGAAATAAGATGAACTTAATCATGAACTTCCAACCAGATGACACGTGTATTCAAGGTATTCAAGCAAGCACGTTTAACAAGTCATGTCAAGAACTTCGGCTATCATGTATCAAGCAAGTAAATTACCCTTTTTCGGGCCACGCATTTCATGTAAAGTCAAGTACGATTCAAGTACAAGATGTGTGTGGAATGTCCAATCAAGCAAGTCAAGTACTCGGTATAATGCCAGATACCTTATCATTTTAACTCCCATGGGCACAAGTACTTTCGGGTGCTCCTCCCAGGACCAGATCGGGCCCTATATGCACAGGTATTTATCATGTATTTTTGACATCCACTCTTGTTTATATAGCCAATATAGAGTTTCAATATTCAAGCTTGTAGACATGTATGACAACTTTGACAGAATAGAGTCCAAAAATATGACAAAGGACATAGATTGGCGATAATAACGGTAAAATCACGATATCAATAAAACTAGGTAGAATATGGTTCCCTTAACTTAGGTCCCATGACAAATCAATATGGACATTCTTTATATAGAATTGAGGTCCACATAAACATTAGATCAAGCAAGATACCCTCATTCTTATCATAGAATTGAGATTTACAAGAACGACATGATATGGCATGATATCATCATCCCATTAAGAATTTCTTATGATATACTCTTTGTATAATCATAAGGGCCGGTATACCATGTTTCTTTCGATTGACATGGCAAGGATCGTGTAATGGGTTTTTAGGGTACAACCAGCTCAGTCGGCCTTGAGGGAATCCAAGGCTACGAGGAGTCTTACGGAGGTCTCTATGACTAACTTGCTAGTCCAAAGGAACGGAATGTCCAATGGAGAGCTTGTATGTCAATGAGAGTTGAGTGTGATCGATGAAACATCGTGAAACGTGGGACTATACTCACGGAGTGGAGAATAGTGCCGATATATATATTATATAACATATGAAATCATCGGTTAACAAAAACAGGGAAAAATCAGTTTTACAGTAAAATAACGACTTAGGTCAAGTCGTTTCTCAAGTAATTAACGCCTAACAGAAGGGCGTTTACATATTTCTATTTTACAGAATTTTCAATAAGTTTATTAATTCATGAAAAACACGCCCTAGTCAGGGGCGTTAGTCAGGTAAGTAACGCCTAACATAAGGGCGTTTACATATGTTCCGTTTTGCAAAATTTCATTATTTCAATAATTTATATAAAACGCGCCCTGTACAGGGGCGTTTCTTCAGAGTTGACGAATATATAAGCAGGCGTCTCATTATTTAAATATTTGACAGAATATAAATAATTTTCAGGATTTATTTAAAACACGCCCTGGAAAGGGGCATTACTGTTTAATTTTATTTTACAGGATATACATAGTTCAGGAATTTACAGAAAACGCGCCCTAGAAAGGGGCGTTTCTTTTCAATTTACGCCCTGTGATGAGGCGTTAACAGGTGTAAAACGACGTTGTCAAGGTCGTGAATTCAAGGAATTTATAATATTTCAACAAATAAATTTCCAAGACAGGAGACATGATCATGACAAGAAAATTAGCAGGAATTTACAGGTAGAGTCATGCAAGATATTAGAATCGATATTTCATATTTATTGAATTTTAAACAGGATCAATTATTGATTACATGCGATTGTTCATGAAATTAGCGCCTGTATACAAGGCGTATACTTTTAATTAACGACCACTGTGATGGTCGTTTCTTTTAAAGTAGCGCCCTATTCAAGGGCATTTCTTGAAAAATTTACAGAAAACGTATTAAAACTACATGCAAACTGTATAAATATATCATGCATGGTGCTTCTTATATTTATTTTTAGTTTGGGCTACGAGACTTGAGAAAATCCTACCTTTAAGAGTTGATTTGGAGATGACGATTTGCAGATTGATATGAAGAAGGGAGAAAACTCTGTTGCTTAAACAGCAACCAATAACTTCAGCCGTATCAGCAGGAAGAAGTCTTTATGTTCAACTGATGAACCCCTTTCGACTGAACTTCCTACAGAGAAATATGAAGAAACATTAATATTTTCTTCATAATACCTGACCGAAGGTAAAGGAAAGATTATTACCTTTGTTCTTCACAACCCCAATGCTTCTTCAACCTGGAAGAAGGAAGAAGTCGAATTAATGACCGTCCACCAAATCAAAAAGGGACAGAGGGAAGGAAGAGCTATTGCTCTGTAATTACCTTCAGAGAACTCGAACGCCAAATAGCGTTCACGGGTTCGAGCAGTAGATTATTTATAGGGTTATGGAAGTCCTATTAGGGTTAGTGTTCATGTGGAACTAATACTTCTATGATAGAGTCATTACCGCGTTTGAACTCTTTCTAATGCTTATCACTTACCCTGGATAAGTTCTGGGTTCGTCGGGTCACGAACTGAATTAACGCCTTAGGTCAGGGTGTTTATTCTTAAATTAACGACCTTGTTCAGGTTGTTTCTTAAGAAACGTCTTGTATAAGGGCGTTCCTTATTTTTGAAACACACCTAAGACATGGGCGTTTATTTTACTTGCCTATTTGGTCGCGTGAGAGTTGACGACCACATGCGTGGGCGTCCTTTCTTTAGTCACGCCGTATGTAGAGGCGTTTCTTTTTAAATTAACGCCTTACTCAGAGGCGTTATTTTTAATTTGCTTTATTTTGTCTGTATTACTTCTGTACTATGTATGTTTTTACTTTTATTTCAATATTCATTTATCAGGGTTGCTACAGAACTCTTCTTTGTAAACATTTCTGAAAATGCAGGCTCTTTATCCCCAAAATAGCCAGGGACTAGGACCCGGACTGGCATGCGGCAAATGCGCTCTTGAAGTTTGTAATGCATAGTCAAAACCTGGCTCGGCACTTTTCCTTCCTGGGGACTAGACCCGAGGGGCACCAAAGGTAGCGGGTACCTACTCCGCGAAGTGGGAAGTGGTAGAGGGAGGTTAGAAAGAAGAGGTTTGAAGGGCGTGGGTGACGATGGTGTAAGTTGTGGGGGAATAACGATGATGACGGGCATGGGTGGAGGTAAAGGCAAAAGTGGAGGTGTGGATTTGGGCTCGAGCTCAGAGGATGATGGCGAAAGGGGGGGTGAAGGAAGTGGTGGCGGCGGTGGCAAAGGTGATGAGGGTGGCAAAAGGAGTGATGTGGTTGATGAAGACGGTGAAGGTGAAGGGGATGGAGGTGAAGGTAGGGGTGGGGAAGAAGGAGGAGAGGAAGGTAGTGGCGTAGTGGGGGAAGAGGCAGGTGGTTGCGCTCATCGACGTATCTTCACGACTCGTCGAGAGGCATTGGGGATAGGTGTGGTGGTGGAAACGGAGGGTGAAAGAGAGGTTGCCCGAGCGGAGGCTGGGGTAGGTAAAGGTTGTGGAGGAGATGGGATGGAGGAAGAAGTAGGTAACGGAGCAGGTATCTTATTAACTGAAGAAACACCAGGGCACCCCTGGTCTTGAAGTGGAGACGGTTGCCTAGGCGGCATGGCTTGCTGCTGCTGCTTGCTACGGAGATTTAAGATAGCTTCATGCATGGCGGCCCAATCGATCATCTTATTGCCTTCTAGACCATAAACAATTTCCTGAAACTCGGGGCAATCCTCAACCAAATGCCCCTGCTGGCGGTGAAATTCACAATACTGAAACACATTCCCGGCTGCGGGTCGGCAGGGCACAATCAGAGGGAGCGACAATGCGTGAGTGGCCATTAAAGCCCTGAAAATGTCCGTAAAACACTCTGGCAATGGAGAGCGATGAGGAGCCTACTTCGGGCAAGGCGGATGCCAAGGGGTGTGAAAAGGTAATGGAGATGGTAGCGGGGGTTGCGTAGGCAAGGGGGACTGCGTAGGCAAAGGCGGAGGGTTATAATGATGTGGAGGTGTGGAGGGAGTGGGAATGTAATGAACGACATCTACCCGTTCTGGGTGTAGTGTTTCCTTGACTGGAGGTGGAGGGGTGTGGTGAGATGAAATAGCAGAGGGCTGGCTCATGGAGGGATGTAAGGTGTAACACATGGAGGTATAGGGGTGTGTATGGCGGAAGGCCGACCTGTGGAGGGATATGCAGTGGAGGGCTGACTCACGGTGGAGGACGGAAGGAAAGTGTATGTAGAAGGTGACGGTGGAGGAGGCTGATGGTCAAAGGAAACTAGGAGTTGTTGGTTAACAAAGCGGGCTCTATTGTAAAGTTGTTGCCAGGATGTAATATCATTCAGGGCTAAAATGCACCTGAGCTCGGGCGTTGCATTAGAAATAACCATCTTGATCTGCTCACCCTCTGGAATATGCCCCGGGACTTGCGCGGCTAGGCAACGCCAGCGGTCGGCAAACACGGAGAATTCTTCATCGGGCTTCATCTTCTCTTGGGCCAGATCAACCATAGAATATCTGGGCCCCACCTAGTCTCGGTACTGCTGAATAAACATCGCTTGGACGGCTTGAAAATTCATCATATGCTCCTGCGGTAATGTGAAGAACCAATCCTTGGCCGAGCCCTCTAAAGATAGGCCAAACAAATAGGCCATCCGGCGTGGATCATGCTGGAACTGGGCCGACTCATATAAGAACTCCTTCAAATCGGCATAGGGGTCACCAACTCCACCATAGCGGCGATATGCGGGAATCTGTGAACGCGGTGGAAGTTGAAGATCTCGAAAGGCGAGCGGAATATCCAAAGAAGTTTGAGGATTGATTCGGCGTTGCAATTCATCAAGCTGGCGTTGGGCCTGAGCGAACATCTCCTCGGTAGGGAGAGTCCGAGAAGGATATGGGCCAGCCTGAGCAAGGGATGGTGAATTTAAACCAGGATAATGATGATGGGTTGGATAAGGTGACCCAACCTGAGAAGAAGGGAAGCCCATTCCAGGAATGGAGGATTGGATAGGCCGGGAGGAATTGTGAATGTTGGGATGAGAATTGACTGGGCTAACAGCAGCACGGGCGGGATAAGAAGGCCCGTTTAAAGAATAGGGTTCAATAGAAGAATAAGGAGATGGGCCCGCATGGGAAGAGGAATCCACACGGGGGTAAGAAGATGGAGGGGTATAGGCATAAGGTACAGGGGAAAAATACTCCATGGGGAGAATGGAGACTTTATATAGTGAATTTCAAATGAATATAAGGATGGGAATACATGTAGCTAAATGGAGACACACAAAGATGAACTAGACCTACTATGCCTAATCCGAACAAAAGATGCGAATGACGACACTATGCAACATACAATGGAGAAGAGAGATGAGAAAAGAATCAACCAATTAGCCAAACAAATTCCAAATGATGCGTGAAGATTTTTATAAGTTCTCTTAGGACCTTAGTGGATTAATTAAAATGTGAGTTCACTCAACCACAAGGTACCTAAATAGGGTGAGAATGGAGAACTGGCAGATTCTAAAGGACTCTCACTCTCACGAATGCAGACCCTAGACTGAGGGGTGGTATGGTACAACCTGCCCGACGTCCGTGTGGGAATCCACGGCTCACGGGGGCTTACGGAGGTCCTCAGCAAGGTCCCCTAGTCGGCTCCAAGAAGTATGGAGACGAGAGGAAACCCTACCTCGGTAGGAATGCAGCTAGATGTGAATGAAATGCATGAGTCCTATGTGCACCGGAGTGCATGCAAATCTGGCCTAATAAACTAGCAACCAATTATCAAAATAAACATGCAAAGATGAGAACAAGTATGCACAACAATATATAACGAGGGTGAGATCAATAAGCAGCACAAAATATCATGAATATCATGGAATATGACAATCAAAAATGAATCATGCATGCACTGCAGCACCACAAGGACGGTCTATATGAGACCGCTCAAAGGGACAAACGGTCTGTACAGAACTGCATAAGCCAGTGAGCAGAATAACTGTAAAAAGAAAACTACAGAATGCTGGAGATGAATGACGGCAGAGATAAGAAACGCACCAGGAAGAGTGGTCTGTGGACAACCGCGTAAACACTGGGACGGATCTCTAGCAACCGTGCCGCTACAACCAAAACACCCAGAAGCGTACCTTGCCAGCAAGATGGACGGTTAAGGATGAGCCGTTTAGAGATATGGATGGCCGACGGGAGGCCGTCTATGACAGGACGCTTGCAGGACAATAGGCACTATTGGCAGAGATGGGCGGAGGACGTATAACCGCACGAATGGTGAACGGCTCTGGGAGAACCGTTCACACTCCAGAAGGCAGAAAACGCACCCAACCTGCAATCACTCCAACAAGAGGACTAACACAACGAAAGGGGGGGGTCAGCAACTCACTAGCACGATGGGCACTAGGTGTCCCACCGTGATCGCCACAAAAGGGGTGTAGATATATATTTTTCCTCTCCTCTCTCTAAGAATCAGAGCGCATCAAGTGCGTGGACCAATGCGTAATGGGCAAATAACGAAAACGAGAGGAAAGTAGAGAACAAAAGAAAGGACTATGATTGCCACCAAGGCGCCGCACGTGACCGACACGCCGTACCTTGGAAAGGAGTGGGCTGCAGCGCTGGAGAGATGAACGGTTCTTTAGGAACCGCTTGACTTGACGCGGTCTTACGACAGACCGTCCTTGTACGCTGCAAAGGAGGCGGGAGGAGCTGCTGCCGTGGGATGGACGGTGTAAGGTAGACCGCACTCCAAGGAAGAACGGTCGTCAATGAACCGCACCACACGTTGAACGGCCAAAGGGAAGCCGCTCAATCCCTTCACGAAGCAAGCTGACAAGGGTTTGACCTCCACCCTCTCCGGCCGGCTAGAGGGGATGGGCCTTGTGCTGATGAAGTGCTGACCTGCAAAACAGTGTAAAGACACAAGAGAAACACCCAAATTAGAACTAAAAGACGTAGTACATGTTCACATAAGGAGGATTAAGCATAAATTAATGAAAAGGGGAATACCTGGGGGATTTTAAACCCCTAGGGTGACAAAAGCATGGGTGGATGTGTGCATGGAAACGAAAATGATGGAAGACGTGGGGGAAAAGCAATGGATGTAACAGACGACGAAGAAATCGAAAGACGACACTATGACTCAACACGCGGACTACTCCCTGAACCGGAGGCTCGTAAGGACGTAGAGAGCCTCTCTCCTTGGTGCTATGCCGCTCAGGAATGCGACAGGGCTTCGCCGTCGACCAAAAATCTCCCCCCTTTTTGACGTCCGGCCACTAGGATCTATTTATAGAGCCTAGAAAGCCAACCTCGAAATTAGGGTTTCTAGGTATTTTCAGGTCGAGATTATAAAAGATAAATCATAGATATTATCATAATCTCTTATCCAGTCGAAACGGCATCAAAAATGGTTAATTATCCACGGAGAAATCATCAAAATAAACTGGGGATAAAGCAATGAATAAAAGAGACAAAAGTCTGTTAAAAAGCCTCATCCGATAGGATGAGCGGTCTTATGATAGACCGCGCAACATTTGGGCGGTCTGTTTCAGACCGTCCAAGCTGTCGGTGGAAATTCGGATAATCAGAAAATCAACCCAATTATCTCTCTAACTGGCCGAAACGCCCGCCGTTGGACCCTCAAAGGTGAACGATTCTAGTGAGACCGTTCTAGTGTAGAGCAGCCAATAGTCAATCGTTTCACCCTGTCGGTGATAATTCGGATAATTGGATAATTATCTGAGGAAATGGGCGTGCGTAGGACTCTGAGGTATAGGGGGTTGTAATACGCCCGTCCATTCGTTTGAACGGTCATAATAGGGCCGCACCACAGCATGTCGGTGAATATTCAGAAAAGACCTCAGAAATTAACAAAATGTATGAACGGTCCATATTCAACCGCTCATCATCTGAACGGCTGAGGTTGGGCCGTTTATGCTATGAAACGTTCAATTGACCAAAGCCAAGGCCCATTAAGCCCTGAATCGCCATGGACTTCACCAAGGAGGGAGACGACCCATAAAATGAGCCCAAGACGTGCCACAAAAAATGGCCCAATGAATGATGGACAACTCGAGGCATCAACTAATGGGAGTAAGAGAAACGACTCAAATTATTGGTATAAAACGGGTGTCAACAACTGGGTCGTTATTTTAAATTTGACGACTTCTGTAACCGTCGTCCATTATAAATTTCTATTTTGCTGAAATTTTCTTTATTCTGTAATTTTGATTAAACCCGCCTTATACAGGGGCGTCTCTTTCAGAAAAGACGACCTACTGGAGGTCGTTAATTCATTCTTTTCCAGGATAGATAATAATTTTCAGGAAACAAAGTACATGGTCAGGACAAGAAAAATATCAGGATTCGAGATATATAATCATGCATTAGATTTAACCACAGGTTTCATAGATATGAAATTTCAAACGTGCGTATTTATCAATTTCTTAAAATTGACGACTCTTAGTACGGCGTCAGATCATGAATTAGCGCCCTGACATGGGCCACATCTTGCCAAAATTTCACAGAAAACCTCTAAAACGCTGTAAAACTATATGCATGAATTACAGATGCTATTATCATAAATTTTTATGCTAGTTTGGGCTACAATTCTTGAGAAAACCTACCTGATGATGATCTGGGTGAAGATATGTGAAGGTTGTAAAGAGAAAACGGCACTCTGTTCAAAACAGAAGAAGAGGATGTTGATGAAGTGCCCACGTTCTTCAACTAGACAACAGAGTTACTACTTGCTGCAGGCAACCTACAGAAGAAGAAGATGAAGAACATTAATATTCTTTATAATCCATGACGAAAGGCAGAGGAAGAAGAACCACCTGTTCTTCACGTACAGCAGTAGCAGAACGGTTCGCCAAAAATAGCGAACAGGTTCGATTAGAAAGGTATTTATAGGATTTTTGGAATCCCAATGGAGTTAGAATTTGATTAGAACTCTAGTTTCCTTGATAGAGTCCTTACCATAATTAATCGAACACGTAGCAATCCTAAAACTTACCATGGATAGTCTCCTGGTTCGAATGGAACACAAATGCAATTAATGCCTTAGGTTAGGGCGTTAATTCTAATTGACATCTTGACCTATGCCATCTTTTACAATTCACGCCCAAGAAGAGGGCGTTTCTTTCCCTTTCCTTTTATTCATTTTGGACGTTTTTGAAATTTGACGCCCTTTAGTATAGGCTTCACTTTTTGAATTAACGCCTCAGGTGAAGGCGTTTCTTATTTAAATCGCGCCTTGTTGAGAGGCGTTATTTACATTTGACTTATTATTTATTCATTTTGGTTCTTATCATTTACTTACTTAATCTTTCTTGAAATCTTTCTTTTATTTTACCAGGGTTGCTACACACGTAATTCCAAGTACACCATTCATCTAGGAGGTACAAAGATGTATCAAGATCTCAAAAGAAACTTCTGGTGGCCTAATATGAAGAGAGAGATAGCGGATTTCGTGTCTCACTGTCTCACTTGCCAACAAGTTAAAGCAGAGCATTTTAAACCCGTCAGTAAATTACATCCCTTAGACATTTCAACATGGAAGTGAGAGAGTATAGGGATGGATTTCATCATGGGTTTACCTAAGACCAGAGGAGGACACGATAGTATATGGGTAATCATAGACCGATTGACTAAATCTGCACATTTCCTACCAATAAAAAGTCGATGGTCTGTGGATATTCTAGCAGCATTATATATAAAAGAAATTATCAAAGTACATGGTGTCCCTGTCACTATTATATCTGATAGAGATCCTCGATTCACATCACATTTCTGGAAGGGTCTACAAAACTCACTAGGGACTAGATTGAACATTAGCACAACCTTTCATCCTCAAACATATGGTCAGATGGAAAGAACAAATCAAGTAGTAGAAGATATGCTCAGGGCTTGTGCTATCGATTTTGGAGGAAGTTGACATGATCACTTGCCTCTGGTAGAATTTGCATATAACAACAGTTATCAAGCCAGCATACAAATGGCACCTTTTGAAGCGTTATATGGAAAAAGCTATAGATCACCTATTTGTTGGAATGAAATAGGGGAAAGGTAATTTCTAGGCCTCGACCTTATCAGGGATTCCACAGAGAAGATCAAGCTCATTCGAGAAAGACTGTAGATGGCACAAGATAGACAAAAGTCTTATGTCGATAATCGAAGGCGCGATTTGGAGTTTCAGGTTGGAGATCATGTATATCTAAAGGTTTCTCCGGGTCGTGGTATTCGAAGATTTGGCATCAAAGGCAAGCTAACTCCTAAGTTCATTGGCCCATTTGAAATTCTTGAAAGGGTCGGTGAAGTAGCTTATAGACTGGCTTTACCTCCACAATTAGCAGGAGTTCATGACGTATTTCATGTCTCTATGCTGAAAAAGTATGTATATGATCCTGACTATGTTATCACTTATGATAATTTACAAATTCAGAAGGACATGACGTACAAGCAAACGCCAATAAAGATTTTGGAATGAGAAGTGCGTCAACTAAGGAATAAAGTTATTCCTATGGTCAAGATTCAATGGAAGAAAACATGGCCATATGAAGCAACATGGGAAACTAAATAAGCTATGCAGAAAAGATTCCCAAAATTATTTAATTGTAAGTACACTCTCCATAATCCATGTATTGAATTTGGGGACCAAATTCTTCTAAGTGGGGAAGGGTGTAGTGCCCCAGAATTTATATAAGTAATTTTTGAATTATAAATGGAATTTTTTAGAATTTATTAAAAATTTATAAGGACTAAATAGATTAATAAATAGATTATTGAACTAATAAATGGGTTATAAGGCCGAATAGTGTTAAATAATTTGCCTAGCCTATTCAAGTAAGACTCAAAAGGTTTAAGGACCAAGCCCATTAAGTTTGGCCCATATTGTAGAAGCTTAGATTTTAAAGGATAAATATCCCTTAATTACATAATTATATAGATAAAACGAATAAAAGAGTTGTATTAATTTAAAATTCTACACACGTTGGCAGTAACGGTCTATCGGGCGACCGCCACATGCATATAACGCATCAGGACTGGTTCGTCACACCCTTTTAATTCCGTGAGTTGAAGAACTTGCAAAAAGATTAGATCTTTGGGATCCTATCTGCAAGAGACCTAATTAGGAGAACATGTAAGGTTACTAGGGACTCTTAAGGATCATGTTTTGGCTAACTAAGGACTCTGGAATCGATCTAATCCTCAAATCCTAGTCAAATCCCTATAAATAAGATCCAGTTCTGAACTGAGCGACCCTTACTTTTGGCTCGTGAAGAATCAAGGTAATTAGATAGAATTTCGGGTAATTTCTTTTGAACTTTTTATTTCTAATACTAAGGTCTAACAATTCTCAAAATTTCATGATAGGAGGTCAAGTATCCAAGGAGTTAGAGGCTTCCAAAGTTGCTGGTACAACCTTAGCAATCCTGGAATCTGAACGAAAGTCCTCTGAAGATCAAAAAAATAGAGGAGCTAAACGAGGTAATTAGAGCTTAATGCTTTAGAACTTTTTGTTCCCCATAGATTCATCTTCTTAACCTCCAAATTTCACACCTTTAGGTCAGGAGATTGAAGAGATAGAGCGACGTGAAGTTGCTGAAAAACTACAGGAAGAAGGGAACTAGGGCATGTCTTGAAGATCCAAATTAGAAGTTTAAAGCCCAGGGAAAAAGTAGGTCGTCTCATGAACAGCAAAAAGATCTCGTTAGGGATAAAAGCCCTCTGATTTGACTTGATTTCATGCATTATCGATTGTGAATTTCATGTTTTAGTAAGTTCATGCATACATGCATACCTTTAGCCTAACCAAAGATAAAAGATATCATCTTGTTTATTCACTGCGACCTATGCATATACCTGGCCTTTACTTCGTTTATCATGACTAGACTAGTTAGTAATTATGATTCTTTTTACATGGACATAGTTCCTTATCTTTACTGTCAGCAGAATCTCTGACGGATTAGGGTAGGACCGTCACATGACTGTAACGGCCTTATGATAAGCCGTCACACTCTCTGTTGTGTTTAAATTGTTCTGTTGTCTCTGACGCACCATAGCAGGAGCGTTACAATACTGTAACGGCCCCCCGACAAACCATCACACGGCTATAATGCGCCTATGTTAGACCGTTAGAACATTGTTCTCTGTCAACTCGAGACAGAAAGGAAATTAGTCAAGTCTACTTATAAATAAGCCTAGTTATCTAAGTTTTGATCTATTTTCATGACTCTGAGTTTATTGAACGACTTATGATAGGAATTGCATGATTACAAGCATCTTGAGTTATTTTAAGTTATGTTAATTTCATTGGCTAAACCCTATAATTTGTATTTAAATTATGATTTCAAATGATGTATTAACAGAGTGTTATCATGGTTTCACATCGTTTCAGTCTTTTCTATCTATAGAGTCATTTTCTTTAAGTACATGGCATATATTCCGGTATATAGCCATTAGTTCACACTTTGCACTATAGGAACATATTCTTGAACATGAGGACCTCTCTATTGGATATTCCTTCCAATGGACTAGGAAATCTTGTTTCAAGGCCTTCGTAATTCTCCGCGAGCCTGGGATTTCCACTAGGACGCCGAGTTGGTTGTACTATGAAAGCCCAATCATTAGAGAACACTATCGAAGTTTTCTGGTTTTTGATATGTAACGGATCTAGATTGGACCGTCAAGATCATCTAACGGCCCAATAAATGACTGTCACATGTACTTAGTCTATCTTTATTTCTTTCGGATTCAGACCATTGTAACGGCCCAATATTGGAGCGTCACATTATGTAACGGCCCAGTACAAGACTGTCACAGTTCTATGTTTTGTTAACCCGAGGTTTGACCAAGGGGTTGATATTCTAAAGTTCCTAGGTGGATCATTGATGTTCTAGGACTTGTCACAATGATCAAGATACTTAATTTTAAAGGATGAAAAGTTAAGAAATGAGTCGTTATGCTACCGAATTATTTCCATGAGCATAACATAGTATAAGTCATTCTTGATCTCTCATATTCTATGTTATTGATTATTATTATCATGAGCTTATTGAACTTATGACATTCTTGGCTATACTTTATTGTTACATGCCTAGAAATAGCTTGATTTAGACTTGATGATGCGATCGAGCACTGATTGTGTTCAAGGGCTCTATGCTTGTCCCCTCGGCTGATTGCCTAAAACATACTATTATAAACCTTAGGGTATGATACTACTGACGTCGCATTAGGCTGTGAGTACTTTCTCTATAAATAAGTGAAAATCCACGACATCATGAAATTACTTGTACATGACTTTCTTGCTTGTTACATGATATTCCACATAAATTTACCAAATACTTGCTCATAAGTAAAAGATGTTTGGATGATGACTACGTGGTATTGCTAGTACATTCTCGTTACATTCTTTTTCATGAAAGGCCATGCTACATTCTTGTTCATTCTTGCTAGTTCATACTTGTTCATCATATCTTACATGATCGTCTTGCTACTTTGGTTTAATCGCATGATTGATCGCATTCGCATGATTTTACCTTATTTCTCTAGAGCTAAAATGCTAATTACTTAAATATTGCTAATCATGTTGATGCAAAGATACCTACTGGACAAGTGTACTCATTACCTATTTCTAATCTTTTTCAGGAGATGGAAGTGATACGAATTCGGATTCGGGTTATACAAGTAGCGGGTCCGGGAGCGAATGAAAATCATATCAAATTGAGAGTGAAGACTTAGGAAGTCTACAATGTTTAGATCGAGTCTTTGTAATTTCTTATTTCTTGAGTCTAGTGGAATGGAAAAAGTATGAAAAGGTTATTGTACTTGAATACTCGATTATCAATGAAATAAAAATTGGAGTTTGATTAATTATTATGCGATTGCATTCTTATGTGTGATTGCCTTGCGCTCTGATCATTCTTGCTTGCAAGAGGCTTACCATGCCGACTGTTCGCGTTCCTCGAGCGAGTCTTCCGCTATAATAAAGGCTCGGGGCGTGACACTTCAACTAACCCATTCAGTCAAAGATGTAACATCAAAACCAAACTCAAACTGAAATCACATAGAAAGGCTTCTGATATTAAACGCTCAAACAACCTGTGAAGAGGGCAGAAGATAGAGAAACACACACCACAAGCAAAGCACTGCATGCAAGATTTTTAGGTGGTTCGGTCCTCCAAACCTACATCCACCCCACACTTAAACCAGTGTGTGGATTCCACTGCCAAACAGCTTGAAACCGCTGGGCCTCACAGCTTGCCAACAAACGCTGGCTAACAGCTTGAACCAGAGGAACACTCTCCTCTCTTCCTCCAACCCGGAGGGGAAAACCCACGAGTTGCACACTACTACTCGCTACTAGAGACACAGTCTCCCTTCCTCCAAACCGGAGGGAAAACCATGAGTGACACCCAGCCACTCACAACCGGAGACCCAAGTCTCCTTTCCCTTGAAACCTAGAGGGAACCCACAAGTGACACCCCACCACTTACAAACCGGAGACTTAGTCTCCCTTCTCCTGAGTCCACAGGAAGAACCCCGACCTCAAACCAGAGGATCAGAAAACACAGTGGAGAATGAAAAGAATAAAGGAAAAGATAAAAATAGAAACAGAAACATACGGGAAAAAAACAACTGTAGCTCCGTAGAGTATTTCCAAATAGATCTTCAGTGAAAGCTCTCTCCTCTCTTCTTCTTAGCCTATGACTATCTCCCTTCACTTCGTAGCTCTCACGCTCTCTCTTAACTTCTTCTTCTTCTCAGCTCTCTCTTCTTTACTCTCTTTGCTTGATTTCTTCTCTAGTGACTGCTCTTTTTCCTTCCTTTCCTGCACTGCACACTTCCTATCTTTCTGGCGGCCTCTCCTTTCTAATTCTCTGCTCCCCTCTTCTTTGAAGGAAGAAGCTCTCCTTTTATACACCAAGCAAAGCCTCCGGAAGAAGCTTGGATAAGGGGTTTTCATACCCACGATCCCTATTGGTCCACGTGGCAGAGGGATGAGGAATATTTCTGACAAGGACTCCTCGGATCACATGCCAACCTTCTTGAATCACGTTCCTGCTACAATTCGAGATCACGTGTCCACTTTAAATCTGTCAGTAAAGACAAGAGGCATTTAGTCAAACACCTTATCGTCATAAGTAAATAGTCAATGCTTAATGCATATGCTCAGACCAAAAGCATGTGCAGACTTGAATAAACTAGGTGCAACAAATGCATAGACCTTATATGTAAAGCATGCTATACTAGCACCGACCCTCATGCAGCTAGCACCGACCTTGACGTGTGCTAGGGACAACATGCACCGACCTGGGGTGCGCATGAAATGCAACTTGCACGGACCTTATATAGTCTTGGACAAAGACATGCACCGACCGCTATAGTGAATTGCACGGACTTGGCCATGCAAAAAAAAAATAGAGCCTGCACGGACCTTCCATGTGCATAAGGGAGGCACTGACCCTGTTACTCGTTCAACATACCAGGCACCGACCTTCAGTGTGCACAAAAGAAATGTGCACTGACTTGGTTTAGGAACAACTGAAGCATGCACTGACTTTGGTAGTGGAGACAATGCATGCACCGACACCGACGTTTCAATGCACAAAGGCAATCCTGCACTGACCTCTGTCATGCAGGAAGCAAGACATGCACCGACGTTGGATATGCAGGATGGCCTATATGCACCGACCTTATATGCAGGTGAACAGTGATATGCACGGACCTTCTTATGCAGTCTAACAGAACATGCACCGACCGTATGGAGATGAACTGAGATACATAAGGACCTACACCGATGTTACATGCTGAACAAAAGAAAGTGCACCGATTGTATGTCTAAGCTACTTAGTACATGCACCAACCTAAACATGCATAGAGCTATATTAGCAGACTTGAAGGTGCATCGACTTGAACATGCATTATGCAAATGTGCATGGACTTTGAATGACCAACAGCAGGCATATGCACAGACCTGAATAGTGTATGCATAGACCTTGACTCGTGTTAGCAGGAAACATGCATTGACTTTAGTGTGTGCATATGACTTAAGAACCTGAGAGAAATGTGTGCACACAACCTGTTCGATGATATGTATATGCATACAATTTAATATGCCATTGTTCTGAAATGTGCATGGACCCGAAATGCAATGGACTGAAATGTGCATGAACCTCATATGCAGTCAATCATGGATATGCATTGACCTCATTTGACATAAAGCGGAACCTGCATAGATGAGCACACAAGAGCATTGACAGCATAAAAACAATGCACAGTAAATGCACCTCATTAATGCATAGTGCAATGAGCAGATGCATGATCAACTGCATATTTTATCAACATTCAATCTTTCATGCAAACACATGGTGACTTATAGTGTTTGCTATCATCAAAACTATAGGGGCACAATGATGGGGACATTAGAGCAAGACCACTAACTTTTTATTTTACATTTGAGTCTTTTTATTTGCATTTATATCATTTGGAAAACATGTACGTAATTGTATGGCTTTACAAGCCAATGTGTCATTCCCTAAGGATCTTTGGGTTTTTGTGCAAAAGTCCAGTAGGACCAACAAGGGGCCCCCATCTCCTTTCTTATTGGTCCACCTAAGCCTTAGGGCCCATGTGGGGCCAGTCAAAGGTCCAAGGTGGGCTTCTAGATGGCTTGACCATTCAAGGGGACAATTGGATTAAAAAGTCTAATATTCCAACCCTTAAAGTCCAAGATACTTCCCCCTTATAATATAGTTTATCCCATGTTGTATTTTTTATTTAATTTGGTCATTTGATCACATGGGGAAGAAAATCTCCTCTCTCCCATGAAATTGTCAGCCCCCCACCCCTTTCCATTCTCTATATAAGTCTATGTATAGTGTCATTAGAGATATTAATGAAGAATTAAGTATTTTTGCGAAGAGCAAGCCCAAGGGCACCCCTTGTGTCTCTCCTCCCCTCTTGTAGATGGATTTCTGCCATTCTAGGGTGTGAAGCCCTCCTCTTGGTGTGACTCCAAGATCTCCACCTCCGCTGGATGCGACTTCCGGCCACCGCTTTCCGTTCGTGCCGCCACCGCGCCGCCACCGCCGCTACATCGGAGTTCTGGCTAAATCAGGATAGAATCTCATCTCCAAACTTTTATCTTTTTTTCTTATTGCTTGTTTGAGCCCTAATTTTAAGGATTTGTTCTCCCTGTCTCCCCCAATCTCCAATTCAAATTTCGTGCTATTTGGCCTTAGTTTGATATTTTTCCCATATTTTTGTTTGTCCTCTCAGTAATCTGCCCTTTTACATATTTACGGGACAGTGTCACCTAGTCGTATATTTTCCACCCCCTTAGAAATTTCCAGAAAATCCAAAAAAGTTACTCAATGTTCCTCACGTTTTCCCCTACCTCCCATAATTTTTTTAGCCCCTGGAAAAATCATTTACACCTTGGTCAAAGGTACGTTTTAGGCAGATCCCTTTCTGTCCTGAGTGTCTGCAAACAGATCCATAGGAAAACCTGTAGCTTGCAGGGCCTCCCATTTCTCATCCCTTAATTGGATCAACCTACACAAATTATATGTGGTAGATCTGAGAGTTCTCTTTCCAACCCCACTGGTTTCACCTCGATATGATTTCAGATCTGTGAGAATTAATTCTTGCCGCCGAGGCGCGCAATTCTATTCCCTGTGCAGATCAGAAAAATCAGTCCGTGGATAATTCGTGCAAAAATACTAAAAGTCAACTTCTGGAACCTCTACTTCAGGGAGTCGTTTAGGGACATCCCGCCATCGTCCCAGCCAAGCGGCGTCTTCCGAAGATCTCAGGAAGGTCACATTCCTTTGAAAATCGTACATTGCTATCCAGCGAGTCAGAACAGAGTCGGCGCAGTACCGAGTCGGCGTAGGGCCGAGTCGGACCAGCAGGCCAAGTTCGCCCCGAACGCACCTCCAGATTGCTGTCCGTCAACCCATGGTCGGTCCTCCTGGGCCCCACTTGTAGCCCTTTACCTCCCTATGTGGAGTGGGCAATAAAATTAATGGTTGTAATTAACTTTTTACTGTTCTTACCGGGAGTTACCGTAACTGGCCGGGAAGTCTTCCCCACGCCCGGTAGCGTGGAGGTATCATATTCGCTCCCATCTCGGCATTTACTTTATTTCGTATATATATTTCTTTATGCCGCTGCTAGAGAGCATGCTAGGATCGTAGCTCGCTATACTTTTTATATTACCGCTGCTGCGAGAGAGAGCGAGACGGTCCTGTGACCCGATCCGGGCACGAAATTGTGAGTTGACCACCCTAGCTCTTGTCGGTTTCTCTACCATGCACGTCCGTACTCTTCCCTCGTTAGGGGCGATCACGAGCTTGCTTAGAGTCAAAGGATCGCATATCCAATTGGAGTCGAGTCCATGGTCCGCCCCGCAACAATTTGGTATCATAGCGAGTTGAGTCTAGGGTAGTCTGGTGGAAACAAAAAAAAAGAGTCGTTTAAGTCGGTCTAAGTGTCACATTTGCATACCATTAATCAGTATATCAAAAGGTGTTGTCCGAACGTTAGGTTACGCCTATCGGGAAGGCCGCACACTTGCGCGAGTGATCTTCAGATCGATTAGCTCCGCCACGTACCGAGTCTTAGTTGTGTCTAGTTGTGTAGTCGAGTCTCATTTCAACTTTGCATTTGCATCGCATTCTAAGTCGTGTCTAGGTGCTTGCATTAGTTGGCATAACATTTTGCCTATAAAAACAAAAAAAAATACCCTTGCATGTCCATTCCTAGGGATCCATTCCCATCTTTTGGCAACTATGGCCAACCCATGCCGACCCGTCCAAGGTGATCGGTCCGTGTCCGAGTACATTCGGGACTATGATAAGTACCGGGTGGAATATGGAGTTGGAGAGGAGAGCACCACGATTGCCTTTCAGTTCCGGAGAGGTTTGCGGCTTCACTTCCAAATTGAATGTCTTATCCGTGACGCACTCTCTCTGGCGCAGTCCTATAAGGTTGCTCTAGAGGCCGAACCATTTGAGTCCCAGTTTTCTCGGCTTAAAGGTGCCATTCGGCAAGCATCTACCTCCCAGTTGAGTCCCGATCCTATCGGACCGCCTACACAACAGCCTTCCTCACCTCAGTCGGGGAACCCCTTCCCTAGAGCTCCATTGCCATCTACTTCCGATCTTTATTCGGAACCATCTTGTTTGGAGCCTCTAAAGCCCGAGCCACCCGTGTTTATAACGGGTATGCTTCTCATAGCCGAGCCACTTCTTAGTTGGCTCAAGGATGGCTTGGTCCCACTTTCTTACCCATCCATGGACCCCACCTTACCTCTAGTACCCGTCAACTCCTACCATACGACATTCCGGTCTAGTCACCATGTTGATACATTGGGTGACCTTATTTTGGGTTTAGGTTGACAATGGAAGTTGACGCACTTATTGGCCCGAGGTTTCGACCAACCCACTAGTCGTAGCTTCATTCATCCAGCCTTTGGGTCCATTACCTCCATGTGCACCGTGGGTTGTGTCACCACAGAGATTCTCTTATTCCTTCCCTTGCCGGCCGAGCCCGAATTCATACCCTTTTGTCCGAGGGAGAAATCATACTTCTTACCTATGATCACCGTCCCACCCGCCACAATGCATGAAGGTGACCATCCACACCTTCAAGACTTCTACACATGGGACCGTGACTTGTGGGAACCCACCACAAGGGGTCATACCCTCTTTGATCCCTTTGACCCATTCCCTAGTGGGCCCCTTGACCAACCATATATACCTCACTTCTTCGAGGGAGTCCACTACCTCACCCCTTCTCCACGGGCCGGGTCGTCTACACCCACCATGATGGGGACATCACCCACGATTCTCTCTGGCTCGGGACTTCACTTCCTCCTGGAGAGGAATAGGATCAAGCTCCATGTCAAGCAGGGCCCCCTCGACTCTTTGCTTTTCTACTTGGATCATTTTGATGTATTTCTTGCTTTTGTTTGAGTCATTTTGATATAATGTTCCACTTTATTTGAGTCATCATCCTAGGTCCTAAGTCATTTCCCTATGTGATGTGACACCACTAGGGAAATGCAGCAAAGAGACAAGGGCCCTCGGACCTACTACGCAAACACAATCAATTTTGAGCACGGGGTTGCGTAAATCGCCGAATTGCCGTTGCACACAAGAACCCGAGGTGACTCGGTAATGCCAAGTGGAGGTGGTGGATCAAGACCCTAGCTGGTTGAGGGCCAGCAGGGCTAAGGTTGCCCTCCCGAGGGTAATATGCCCACAACTAAGGGGGCTGGCCGGGTGCCAAGTGGGGCACTGGGTCACTCTCTCTCACAAACCACGGTGACCACTCGGAAGTGGAGCACTCTGGGGCCGGGCACTCTCTCTTGCTTCCAACGGAGCAATTTTGCGGATATTAAAAGAACAAGTACTGATAATGGGAGCAAGGTTTTGAGCTTACCCTGGTTGGTTTGAAGAAACCAACCCCGTTCGGAGACGAGGGCAAGCGGGGGAGTATGGGTACCCCGCACACTACGTCGGTGTAGCTTCCCCTGTTCGAACAATACATGCACTACTCCCCACGCAGGGGGGTTGGACTAGGGGAGGGGAAAGTTTTGGTTACAATTAAACACTACCTCCACACAGGGAGGGGCGCTAAGCCGGCCAGGCGGGGAGGGGAGATTAACTAAGCTAGTGCCGAATGATCTGCCCGGTTCTGGAATGACCGAACAGGGAGGTGATGTAGATGCTGCCACGCACTCCACCGAACTCGGAAGTCATCGAAACAGGTGCCAAAACGTCGCTGATGGACCCAGGAATGCCTGTGAATTTATGTGGGTGGTCCCGACATCGTCACCGGCTGGGGCAAGCTCTGGAACAGGATCCCTGCGCTCTGACTTGGCCTGGTCCTAGGGTGCAGTAGCAGAAAGATTCAGGTTCCACGACCGCTCCCGGAGCCCGAACGTGGCGAGACCAAGACGAGAACGACCGCTGGCGAGTCTTCTTTGAGTGGGAACCATGGGGGACACCAGACAATGTCGGGGCAGTGAGGGAGAGCCCATTGAGTGAGGAGGGGTCTGGTCAGGTCCTGAGTGGCCTGTTCAGCGCGCCTGGTGGAGAAAATTCAGAACGGGCAGCCCCGGACTCCAATCGAAGCCCCGCCTGTGGGGTTGCGTGGGGGACTGGTGGTACTTCGACTCGGTCAAGCGGCGCTCCTTGGAAGAGAAGGATGAGTCCGTGGAAGCTCCTGCACTGCAGCTCTGCCTTCCAGCCAAGGCCACCTTGAGCAGTCGAGGGAGAATGAGTCCACCGGACAGAAGGGATGACGGATGCCGGCGAGACCACCTCGGCTGCGGAGCTATCTCAACGATCTTTCCGACGATGTATGGTACGTCTTCAGGTGATTCCGTATGGCTCCGGGGAAGGTTCTGCAAGTCAACCTCCCACTGCTACCTGCGAGCTGGGTAGTGCCAAGGGGGGGGGTTGTTGGTGGAGATGGGATGGTAAGGGGTGGAGGGGTAGCAAGGGGAGTAAAAGGGTGCTGGTATTAGTTGCAGGGGGGTGGTTTGGGATGTGAGAGGGGAGAGGGGGGGGATGGCAGGGGCGGACCTGGTGTGGGGGGGGGAATGGAGTGGGAGGTTGGAGAGGAGGAAGGGCTCTCTTGGAGGAGGTGGGGTGATTGGGGCGCAAATGGGCTTGGGGAATGGGGAAGGTTTCCTTGTGATTTGAGTGGTGGGTTAATGGAGGGGTTAATGGGGGCCTAGGGAATGGGAAGGGTTGCCTTGGGGAGGGGAAGGGGTGCTTGGGAGAGGGGATTCTCCCTTAGGAATGTGAAAGGTTGTATGGGGAAGGGGAAAGGTTGCTTGGGAGAATGGAGAGGTGCCTGGGAGAAGGGGATTCCACCTAGGGGTTGGAGGGGAATTAAATGGGAGGTATGGGGAAGGGGGAGGGGTCTTAATGAGAGGTGAATGGGGAGGAGAGAGAGAGAATTTCAAAATTGGGGTGGGGAGGAGAGATAATGGGGTTCGCCCCCTTTAGAGAGAGAGAGATAGAAAGAGAGCTAGAGAGAGAAGGAGGCACAATTCTTATGGATAATTTTCACTCAATAATTCATTAGTCCTCCATGGAGGGATTGGGGTCCTATTTTTAGGAAACCCTCAATTTACAAAAAGTCCTCACCTTTTGGACTATTGACAAATGACCAAGGGGGGAAGGGGGCGCCCATGGGCCAAGTCCATTGAAGTGGGCCCGTTATCCCACTAGGCCACCTAATGATACTTAGACTTAGATAGATGACTCACTAACTTAGGTACTTGACTCAATAAAAGGAAAATTACATGGTTAAGACTCAAAGAAAGATATGAAAATTACATAGCTAGACTCAGAAAATCAAGATGAACACAATGGCGAGCATCGGGACCCTTGGAGAAATGGGAAGTGGTAAGCGATGTCCCCATCACTATGTTTTAGTCTTCATCTACCCCTTTGTTGTTTTTTGGACAGCTTGGTCATTATGTGTAAAGCCAGGGGTAGTCTTGTCATGTAAAAGTTTGGGTCCCTATAAATAGGACCCTAAACCCCCCTTGGTGAAGTAATGAAGAAAATTTTGAATTGAGTATTCCACTAAATCTTGTGAGAACCCCCGCCCTCTCTCTCTCTCTCAATAGGGGGCGACCCCCCCTCTCTCTCCTCCCTCTCCCTCTCTCTCTAGGGCGCCCTTGCCCCTTCACCTTCCCTTGCCACCTAATCAACACCTCCCCCACTCTCCACTTTCCACATCAGCCCATCCATTAACTACAAGCTTTCACCTCCCGTAGGCCCATCAATACTACCATTACCCCCACCATTACCCAAGCACCCCTTCATCTCCCAAAGCAACCCTCCTACTTCCCAAGCACTATTTCCACTCCCCCAAGCACCCTTGCCTCTTCCCCACACATCCCTCCACCTTCCCATACAACCCTTCCCATCCCCAACACAACCTTTCCCCTCCCCAAAGCAACATTAACCATCCATTAACCACTCATTCAAACCAAAGGAGAGAGATCTCCCTCTCCCTCTCCCTTCCAACACCAAATTCGCAACTCCCCAGTCCCCCACCTACTAGACCCCCTTCCAGCCCCCATTTCCCCCCTCTCACCCCTTGGTTCGACTCCCCTTCGACCCCCTATCAACCAGGGGACGCCCCAGCCACTTTCCACTCCATTTCCCCCTCCCCATCTCCTCACTACCATCCCCTTCCATCATCATACCCTGTCTAGGTCGCAGGCAGCAGGCTAGCTGCTTGTTGCAGTGGCTGGCACGTCTTCACCGAGCATCTTCTGGAGGAGTATTATTTATTTATGGAAAGCTCCCCCAATTTTCTTTGTAGGCGAGGTGGTCTTGCCCCGTTCCAAGGTTGGAGCTGTTCTTGGCATCCGTTCTCGCCCGACAGCGCATTCAGCACCCGAGCAAGGGCCAGAGCCTCAGTCCAGAAACTCCTGCAGTCTCTCTTCAGATCCCCTTGGCGTACCCTTTGACCGGGAAGAAGATCTGCCAGTCGCCTAACCAACTCCGCCGACGAAACATCCTTTGGAGATCGGAGCTTCTCGTACCAATTTTTCTACCGCAGGGACGTTGTTCAGGTCAGTCAGGGTCTGTCCCGATACCTCTCCACCTCTTGGGCTATCACTCTCGACCCCGACCTCCTCCGGTGCCGTTCTTCCTTGCTGATCGAAGAGGACGCGGCCACGCTCATAACCATACTGGTCCCGCGTCGTTCTAAACACAGGAGCACTCGGGGTGGCTTCGTCTTCCCGCTGTAGCATCCTAAAACCTGCTCGAGCCAAAACCAAGCAGCGCCGATCCAGCACCTGCTCCGGCCATCGGCGACACTTCAAGATTCTATAAAAATTTAGGCTTCATCCCGGGTCAGTCACCGACGATTGGGTGCTGGTCTCTTTGACTTCTGAGTTCCGGAGCGGCTACTACAGCACCAACAGTGAGCGCTTGTCCTTCAGGCACATCGGCAGGCAGAACTTAGAGGATTCGCTCGGCTCCGTCCCTAGCTCTCCTCCCCTCCCCGCCTGGCCGGATTACCGCCCCTCCCTGTGTGGAGGCAGTGTTTGTTTGTACTCCAATCCTCCCCACACCAAGATCCCCCTCCTGCGTGAGGCGTAGTGCTTGTATATTGTCTAGCAGGGTGAAGCTCCGATCGACGTAGTGTGCGGGGAACCCACACTTCCCCGCTCACCCTCGTCTCCGAACGGGGTTGGTTTCCTCAAACCAACCAGGTAAGCTCCTGACCTTGTTCTCTCTTGTGTTTGTTTACTTAATATCCGTCAAACTACTCCGCTGGACGGTGAGAGAGCGCTCGACCCTGGAACATCTAGCTTGCGTGCGGTCACCATGGGCTAGAGAGAGAGAGTGACCCAGTGCCCCCAAGGCACCCAGCCAGCCCCTTGATTGTAGGCATCGTACCCTTGGGAGGGAAACTGTAGCCCTGCTGGCCCTCTACAAGCAAGGGTCTTGCTCCACCACCTCGACTCGGCATCACCGAGTCACCACGGGAAGCTCCTGCGCACGGTGGATTGACGATTTTCGACAATGTCAAATCTTGCGATTGTGTTTGCGATTTAGGTCCAAGGGATCACGACCACTTGCTACATTCTCTCATAGTCTATGTCACATCAATTTGGTATCAGAGCAAGTTCTAGACTTGTCTCTACAAGTCTAGTCCTAGGGCATTGGCATTTGGGTCTCCCGTGCATCGTGTTTTCCATCGCTCCTTTGCATGACCACCCCAGGGAGACACCCCAAGTACCCATGGACCGATTTGACGCTGCCGTCAACGACCTTCTTGATCAGCTAGATACCATCACCACTCGACTTGACCGGGTTGTAGCAAAATGGAACCACGGCCCTAGAGCTCGGTCACCACGGGATGAATTTGGATGGGGAGACAATAAACCACCACCTAGGAACCATGGCCTCAGAGCTCGATCTCCATGGGAAGGGTTTGATACGGATGAAATGGACTATGATCCTTATTATGACTATGAGAGGCCCCGACATTACGGGCGTGAGGAAAGGCATCCCCGGGATAACCTGGATAACCATCCATTAAGAATGATGTGGTTCTCTAGACCTCCTAGGTTCACTCCACGACCGGATGATCCCAAAGACATGGGACCCCGTCCCGACCCAGCCCCTCTCATGAAGACCCCCACGCCATGTCCAAGTGGAGGTACCCCATTTCGGCCCACTAATCTTCCTCCCACCCCTCATCTGACAAGAATCACCCCTAGTCAACCCATACCCCGGCAAGAAGGGAGTTCCAATGGACCAAGTGTGGGTGGGACCACTCCGGGAAATAGACAACAATGCTTTAAGTGTGAAGACTTTGGACACTTCATCAATCAATGCCCTTCACGAGAAATGTCCAACATACTGATTGAAGAAATAGCTACCCCTACCCAAGGGGAACTTGAGGAGGTGACCGAAGTCCATGAGGCTCCCCTAGATTGGGAAGAGGAATATGAAGCCCAATGCCAAGAGTTGGGTCAAGAGAACTCATCCCTACCCAAAGAAAACCCATTGAGCCTAACTGGGTGCACCCTCCCCCGAGAGTTACAAGATGACCAACCAAGTCCCCCCATCCCTCCCTCCATGAGAATTGTGATTTTAGGGGAACCCCGCATTGAGTGGCTAAAGCAAAATCTCCTCCTCCACGTCACGCGCCCCTCCATGGATAACCACAACCCAATCGTGCCCACCCCACCATTCCACACAACCTACCATTCGTTCTGCTTTGTAGGAACCCTGAGGGACTTGATTAAGGGTTTACTAAGGCAAATAGAGGTAACAAACATACTGGCCTTAGGAGCAAGCGACATGGGGTACCTTAGTTTCTCACACCCCTCTATCGGGTCCATCACCTCCATTTACACCAAGGGTCCTTGCACGAGTGAGCTCTTATTGTTTCTACCCGAGCCCGATGAGTTTTACACCACCCCCCTACCACAAGAAAAGGGCACTCCACCTAGGGAATCCACTTTTGTACTTACCCCATTAGGAGACGAGTGCCTAGGCCACACTAGGGAGTGTATGCTTTGGAGTGCTCGAGGTCTAGGATGGGAAGAAGCCTCATTCCCCTCAACCCAAGTCCTCATCGATCCGCATGATCCCTTCCGGCTAGCCCCTCATTGCCAACTGATGCGGGACGGACTGAGGAGACGACGCAACATGAGACGGACACGACTCAACCAGCAACAACACAACTACTAGAGCGACCTTGACTCGACACTAAGAGCTCATATGGGCTATACGTCGCTAACAGAAATGCAAGCTCACTCATCGTCCCAAGCGAGGGAAACGCGGATCGTGCGCGGTTGAAGAACTGGCAGAGTTCACGGGTAGTCGACTCACTTCCGGACTTGAATCGAGTCACAGGATGGGTCACTCTCACACTCACAGTAGTGACATGGACTCACAGGCTAGTACCTATCGCTCTCAACAGCGACAAAAGATCATATACTAAACTAGCAAGCGAATGCCGAGAAGTTGAGACCTTTACCTCCACGCACCCAGCGTGGCGAAGACAACCCCGGCCAATTCACGGACTCCCGGTTAACAATATTACAACAGTACAATAATTTGACCCACTCCACGCAGGGAGGTAAAAGGTCACATGTGGGGCCCGGGAATCACGCAAATCGGGTTGACGGGCAGCATCTTGATGTCGCCCGGCGGTGCCGAACTCCGCGTTTTCGTGCTTTCCGAACGGCGGATTATACGGGTCCGTGGGGCCCACGGACGGCGCTGTCCTCCGGATCTGCGGGGGTGGGGCCCGCTGTGATGGGGACCCCTGGTGGCGCGCCTCCACGGACGGCAGTCTTCCGGAAACACCGATCGGGGGTCGATCGGCCCCGATTCCCAATTCGTGAACTAGCTGCCCACGGATTTCTGGTTCTGTCCTCCAACGCGCGCTCCGGCGAGAATGGCCGCTGCAATCAATCCCGACGTCGGATCGGGGCGCATGAGCTATCGCTGGAAAGCTATCTTGAAATCCTTCGATCTAGGCCCATAGAGATCTGCTGGATCTGGTCGGATATGGACTTTACTAAAGTTACAAGCTCTTGTTGTACAGTACCAGAAACCTCAGATCTGCATGTGAGTTGTCTGAGAATGGCCATTCACCGCAAGGTAGGTGGCCGATTCAGCTCCTATGCTCTTCACGAAAGTTGTATGATTTCGAACAAGGAAAACGGGGATATTTTTTGTGGACTGATTGGAGGTGGTTGAGATTTGTTATGATTTGGTTAATGGAAGGTGGTCGGATCTGGGAACATGTGGACAGCACTGTAGCTAGCTCTGAGAATGAATTTTGAAAAATAGGTGAAGGGATGATCAAAAATCAAAAACAATCTTGGGTGGAGGGGTTGATGGATGGAAATCCCAGTAAAATTGGGAGCTCTAAAAAAAATCAAAAGATGGGTCAGAGATGTGAAACTCAGGAAAGGTGGAAATCAGAACAGGAAGCAGACAGATCTGATAATTAAAGTTGGGTGAAAATGAAAAATTATCAAAGGGGATCTTTATGACCAACCAAATTTTGTGGGATGTGCTTGACACCTCTGGAACATCCTCTCAAAATCCCAGATCGAAAGGAGCTCGTGGCTGACTGCAGAATTTCGTGGAATGGGCAGTGGTCGGCTGAAGATAGAACTCCGGCGATCCCGATGGCGGTGCGGTGGCGGCTCGTGGCGGCGGCGATGATGACCGGAACCGATAGGGAGGAGTCACACCTCCAGAAGGTAGCCTTCTCAGCTACAAGGGGGAGAGGGAGAGAGGGAGAGGGGGGGTGCCCAAGGGCTGCTCCAAGGATTTTCCAAGTTCAAATGGCATTAATTCATCAAAAATGAAAATTACAAGCATATATAGGTTACATGTCTAATCAATCCTCAACCGTTGGATCTAGGGATGGGAGATGGAGGGCTGGGATTGCATGTGACCATCCACAAAAATTAAAATTAAACATACAAGGGGGGGGGGGCAGCGCATTGATTAGGGAGGCAAGGGGGGACATGGTAGGTGGGGGTGGGTTGGAATTGTTTGGCATTTTCATTCCAATGTCCCCCACTTGGCCCACCCTTCTAGAAGCCACCATTTGAATGGTTGACCGACCCCACATGGGGCCCTAGGGATGAGGTGGATCAATGGGAGGGGGCCTGGGGTCCCGTGGGGCCCAGGGGTCCCATTTTTACAAATAAGCCCCTCTTACAATCAAAATTACATACCGAATAAAATGAAGTAAACACACATTAAACACAAATAAAGTCTAACTAAATATGATAAATGCCGGGACTCATGGGGGAGTCTCCAGGCTGTCTCCGAGCCAGATGGATGCTGAGGTGGCTCGAGTCGTGCTCCGTGTTCGGTACCGGTGGCTCGGCGTGTCGCGCCGCTCAACTGCTCAGGTGTCCGCACCACCAACCCACCTCCTTGCCCTCCTACACCTTTCCCTACCCCTCGCCCCTTTGCAAGGAGCATTACGTTAGCTTCCATCGGGTTCATGATTTCCACTTCCCCACGTGCGCTAGGGACCCCAGATCTATCTCTTGGATTGAGGCCCACCTCCACTTCACCCACCCCTCGACCCATCTTGATCCTTTTGACCCCTTCCAATGGGCTTCCGAGTACTCATGTGACCAACCTGCATCACTTACCACCCACTCCTTCCTACCCTCACCCACCTTATTGGACCAAGCCCACTCCACTTTCCTAGACCCCTTCGACCCCTATGAGTGGAAACTCCCACACCAAGCCATACACATAGAAGATGCCATTTGGATGGAAATGCATGTGTCACTACATTTTGCATCATTTGGTAGGGCTAGTAAGTCAAGTCATCTCATTTGTGTCACACACACACTAGGTCCAGTGCACGACAGGTTTACATTTGGATATGTAGGTCCTCCCCCACTCATCATCCATCTTATGCATGATAAGAGTATACATGGAAGTCCGGGTCCTCTGGCACTCACTGCACCCATACCTGATAGAACCATTTATGGATGCCCCGGTCCTCCTAAGTCCGTCAAAACCAATGTAACACTTGATAGGGCTAAATTTGGTTATCCAGATCCTCCCTTCATCTCTAGAGGATCATCATTCATGACACTGCATGGCACCATTTGCAAACAAATCAAGAAGAGCAATGAGGTATATAAGAAATTAGCCGATTCCCACCGCCACCACCAAGAGTTCCGTGTAGGTGATTTGGTGATGGTGAGGACTGAGAGACTATTCCCTGGAAATGTCTCAAAGTTGAGGACTCGTGGAGCAGGCCCCTTCCAAGTTTTGAGGCGCGTTGTCACTAATGCTGATGTGTTAGACCTCCCTGAGGAATACGGAGTAAGTCCCACTTTTAACGTGGTTGACCTGGTGCCATACAAGGGTCTCACGGTGACACCCAGTGAGGACATCCAGCCTATTCCATCCCTTGAGAGAGCCCCTACCCAAAAGAGAGCTCCACCCGGCCCAAGGAACCAGCGTGAGCAAGTGGAGCGGATATTAGATGAACAGATCACTACTACTCGGAGCAAGGCATATGAGTGATATCTGGTTAGGTGGAAGGGACGGCCGCCTTCAGATGATGCCTGGGTGAGTCGGGAGGATCTCTAGCAGCTGGACCCTGACATATTGGAGTAGTATCACAGCAGGGCGGGCCCCTACTCGACAGAGTTGAGCTTTTTACAGCCCGGGGGAATTGATGGGGACATCACCCACGATTCTCTCTGGCTCAGGACTTCACTTCCTCCTGGAGAGGAATAGGATCGAGCTCCATGTCAAGCAGGGCCCCGTCAACTCTTTGCTTTGTTGGATTTTTGTGACTTCCCTAGTGTTTTGATGATGAGCATCACTATGTTAAATATTGTCATTTTTAATCAGATATCTTGAGTAATGTTATGCATTTAAAATTTTCATGATTAACAGGAAAACTGCCATGAGGTAGTACCTTGCATGTCCGTACTGTTGCTTTCTTACTTCGTGTTGTTTGTGTTTACTACACTTCGTGTTGTCCATTTTGAACGTCGTTATTTGTTCCATCGCGTGCTGAACACTGCAACACCTCGTGCTACTTTCTGTGCCACCTCGTGTCGCTCCATCTGTGTCACCCCTATGTCTTCGAGTCTTATGTTCTGGCCAAGTCTATACAGCCTCATCTTTACCTTCGTTCCAAGCCAAAGTCTACACATTCGTTTCCTTGGGCAAAGTCTATACATTGTGGCCTTGAACTCTCAGTCTGTACACTCTTTATTTCAAAGTATGTACATTGTTTCCTTGAAGACCGTTCTAAGTCTATACATCCAGTTGAATGCAAAGTCTACACATCGCCTGACATCATATGAAGGCTGTACGTTGGAAGTGTCTTTCTTACTTTGTGACCACACTTCGTGTCGATTTCTGTGTTCATCTTTGAGTTGGTTTCAGTCAGTGTCGTTTCGTGTCGTCCTCGTCTTCGAGTCGTTCGTAAGTTCGAGCAATTTTGTATTCGCGTCGTTTTGTTTATGTCTTTGTGTTGTTTCTGTGTTTGTGTCTTCATGTTATCTTTTGTGCTTGTGTCTTCATGTTATTTTTGTGTTTGAGTCTTCATGTTATTTCTGTGTTTGTGTCTTAATGTTACTTTTATGTCTTCGTGTTGCCTCTTTCTATCTTTGTCCAGGCTTCCTCTGATCGCGTGTTTTACTACCGTTTTACTCCGTGTTATTTCCTTCTCTTTACCTCGTGCTGTTTTCATCTGACCTCGTGTCATTCTCTCTTTATTTCGTACTGTAGTAATCTTGTGTATCTCGTGTCGTTCTCAGAATAGTGCATCTCGTATTGCTACCACATACCTCGTGCAGTTTTAGTTTTTGTTGCCCTGAGTTTTAATCGTTTTAAATCTTTGCAGGAGAAGAAGAAAAATAAAAAGAAGAAGGTGGTCCGAGGAAGAATATTCCCCAGTGACTGGGTTTCACGTGATCCAATACTAAAGGAACCAATGCTATAAGGGCATGTGGCAAGAAGGTTCTGGATCGAGCGCGGGAAGCACACGCCTTGCATGCACCCTCCTGATCGCTTATAAAAGCACTGCCTCACCATATATGAAAAGGGAGGAGCTCCGAGGTTACAGTAAAGAAATTTGAGTGAGAGCAGAAGAGAAAGTGCCTCCCTGAGAAACTAGAGTGTTCCAGTTGAGAGAGAAGAGAGAGTAGAAGAGTGATTAGAAGATGGGTATTGACTTACGGATCAAATCCGAAGTCTGCTGCTCAGTTTGAGCTACATTGTTTCCAGTTTCTGAATTTTGGATTCCTTCTTTCTTGTTTTTGTTTCTTATATGTTTTTCCTTCTTGATTGAAAGTTCTCTGTGTTACCTCCTGGTGTTCAGGGGAAGAGAGAGACGTGTTCTCTCTGGTTTACTTGCAACAGAGGTTGCAGTATTGTTCCCTCTCGTAGAAGAGGTGTTCCCTCTGGGATTCAGAGGAAGAGAGACCTTGGTCTCTGGTTCTAGTGACTGCAGATCAGTAGTGTTCCCTCCGGTTGGAGGAAGAGGAACTTGTTTCCTGGTTTCTAGGGACTTGGCGTCCTTAGGGTTCCCTCCGGGTGTGGAGGAAGAGGGGAGGGTGTTCCCCTGGTGAAGCTGTGAATCAGCCGTTGTCGCAGACTGAGTCTGCTTTGCTAACAGGTGCTAGTGGAAGCCTCACTTCGATTTGAAGTGAGGGGTGGACGTAGGCAGACTGGAGGTCTGACCGAACCACCTTAAAAACCTTTGAGTACTCGTGTGATTGTCTGTGGTGATTTTGTGGTGTGCCTTCTATCCACTCGAGTTATTGTCCGCACTGCGTTTTTGTGGGTTCAACTCCGAGATTGCTTGTTTTAAGTGAATCATTCTTCAGTAATTTTTAATCGGTTGAAAACAGTGATCTATTCATCCCCTCCCCTTCTAGATCACTTTATATTTCTTGTATCACTTGGTATCAGAGCGGGTATTTCCCAATGTGTGGTCCAACGGCCAGGGAAACGGATCCGCTGGTCCTCGCAGCTACATTGCCGAAGGGCAGTCAATCACCCGTCCCCCTTTCTTCGATGGTAATAACTATTTCTTTTGGAAGAACAGGATGGAAGTCCTCATCAGGGCCCAAAGCCACAAGCTCTGGAGAGTAATTACAGATGGTCCGTATCAACTTCCACCGAACGAAGACATATGGACAGAGGAACCGGTTAAACTTTTCGCACTGAATTGGACAGCTCTTAGCATCATACAGTGCGCCGTCCACCCGAAAGAGTACTTGAGGATTTCAACGTGTAAGACTGCAAAGAAAATGTGGGATGAATTGCAGTTAATTTATGAGGGCACATCTCAAGTGAAAGCTACCAAGATCAATATGCTTACAACACAGTATGAGTTGTTTAAGATGAAGTCAGAGGAGTCGATCACAGAAATGTATGCTAGATTGTCTGTGATCATCAATAGTTTGAGAGGATTTGGAAAGGAGATTCAGCAAGAAGACATTGTCAGGAAGATCCTTAGGTCCCTAACTCCCATCTGGGATACTAAGGTGACCGTCATAGAGGAATCTAGAGATTTATCCACCATGTTAGTAACCCAGCTGATTGGGTCTCTCATGACCCACGAAATGAACTTCAAACAAAGGAATGATGGACATGACAGAAAGGGAAAGAATGTTGCTCTGAAAGTCTCACGACATACTAAGAAGAGCAGCAGCAGCAGCAGTAGTGGTGGTAGCAGCGAAGACTTTGACGGATTCTCAGACCTGGACAAGGGCGAGCAGGCCATGCTCACCAGGCAATTTAGAAAGTTCTGGAGGACTAAAGGGAAATTCTACAGGAGAAAGAGATTCAATGCTGCAAGGAAGTCTCCTGAACGAGAACTTGAGAAGAACCGGTTTGTTAAGAAAGTTACATGCTACCATTGTCAGAAACCTGGTCACATGAAAAGTGAATGCCCAGAGCTGCAAGCTAAGGCTCCCGGATACCAGAAGAAGATGGTGCACAAGAAGAAGAAAACCATGATGTGCACATGGAGCGACGAGGAGGAGGATCCAGAAGCCACCTCGTCCAGTGAAGGTGAAGAGAAGACGTGCCTCATGGCCAACCATGAGGAAGAGATAACGAACTTATTTGAGAATTTTACTTTGGATGATTGGGAGGACGCCTATGGCGACCTGTTAGCTAAATATAATTTTCTAACCAAGGAGCACAGAATGCTTAAACGAAAGTTTCACTCTGTTTCTGAGGAACACTCTATTGCTGTTACGGACAACATGAAAACCAAGGAGATGGCCATTGAGCTAGATCAGGCTAGAAGTGAGATCGAGAAGTTTAGAATGGAAAGAGAGGAAAATCTAGCTAGGATGAATGAGCTGAAAAGTAAAACTGAAGAGAGTAAAAAGGAGTTTAGACTGATTGCAAAAAAATATGAGGCGGTTAGAAAAGTTAATCAGGAACTCCAGGACCAATGTAATGAACTTCAGAAGGAGATTGAGGACAAAGGAAAAATGCTATAAAAATTTACAGAGGGGAGAAACAATCTGGATGCCCTTCTGGGGTCGAGGGTAAACTTCAATAGGGAGGGATTAGGATACAATCCCACAAGTAAAAAACCCTTTGAATTCAAAACTGTCACGTTCTGCCCCGCCAAGGGCAAAGAAAAACTGGAAACCCCATCCAGCTCCAAATCTGTCTCTACATTGAAGGTTTCGACCAGCAAATCTATTCAATCCATTGGTCAGCAGGCTAAGTCAGGAAATCCTTAGACTAGAACTGTTCCTGTGCAACAGTTGTGGAACAAAGGTTTTCACAGGACCATTCCTATTGATGTCACTAGAAAGGTGAACAGCTTTGTTGAGAAAGTTCAGCATGCTAGTTATCAAGGAAAGCATGCAAACATGCACCACCTTCAGTACAATTTTCATTTGAATAAAAATGGTTACATGAATTATGCTCTGCACACACGAGGTTCCTCTAAGAGGTCAAACAATAATTTTTCTGTTCGGAAACAACATAATTTTAATAGGAATGGGCTCATTCAACGCTCACTGAGAAATGCCAAGAAAGAAGAATCAATCCACATGAAACCACTGAAAAGAACAGTAAAACAAATGTGGGTTCCTAAGTGCTTTTTGCATAAATTGAAAACTGTCTCTGGACCCAATTTGAATTGGGTCCCACATTACTCTGTCTAAACTCTCGCAGGTTAGCCTGGCAGCTGAGCATAACAAGTGGTATCTTGACAGCGGCTGTAGCAGGCACATGACAGGAGACCGGTCCAAATTTAGTAAACTGAAAATGAAGTTTGGGGGCCTGGTCAAATTCGGTGGAAATAACAGAGGAAGAATAATTGGAATTGGTACAGTTGGTAAGTCCTCTAATAACTCCATTGAAGATGTGTATCTTGTAGAAGGACTTCAGCACAACTTGATAAGTATAAGTCAACTCTGCGACAAAGGACACAAGGTACTCTTTGACCATAATTCCTGCACTATTTTTGAGCTGAATTCTGATAACGTCATGTTCAAAGGTCATAGAGTTAACAACGTATACATCGTAGACCTGGATGATAATCCTGAAACTAACTTGTGTATGTCTGCTAACTCTGAACATGTTGCTTTTGACTGGCATAGGCGTCTAGGCCATGCTAGTTTGTCTACAATGAATAAACTGTCTAAGCATAACCTAGTTAGAGGTTTGCCCAGAATAAGATTTCAGTTAGGGTCCAAGCTATGTGATGCTTGTGCACAAGGTAAACAGACTCGTGCAATTTTTAAGTTGAGAACTGAGAGTCTTTCATGTAAACAGCTGCAGCACTTGCACATGGATCTCTTTGGTCCTACTCGCATACAAAGTTTGTCAGGTAAGAGATATGGATTAGTCATAGTTGATGACTTCACTAGATTTTCTTGGTTGTTTTGTTTAGCAAATAAAAATGATGTTTTTGTTCACTTTGAAGAACTTTTCAATAAAATCAAACTGTAAGGTGAACATAATATCATTACAATTCAGTCTGACCATGGAGGAGAGTTTGAGAACTCTTCATTTTCTGAATTTTGCTCAAGAGAGGGAGTGACTCACAAATTCTCTTCTCCCAGGACACCGGAGCAGAACGGAATTGTTGAGAGAAGAAACAGGTCAATAATTGAAATGGCCAGGACTATGCTGATTGAGAGTGGACTTCCAAGGAGATTTTGGGCTGAAGCTGCGAATACTGCATGCTACATTCTAAACCGAGCCTTGGTAAGACCTACTCATAGGAAAACTCCTTATGAACTTCTCAAGGGTAAGCAGCCAAACATTTCTTACTTTAAAGTTTTTGGCTCCAAATGTTTTATTCACAATAATGGTAAAAATGGTTTGGACAAATTTGAAGCTAGAAGCTCTCCTGGAATTTTTCTCGGATATTCAGAAACCTCAAGGGCTTACAGAGTTTTCAATAAAGATGATCAAACTGTTGAAGAAACACCGCATGTAGTGTTTGATGAAAATGATTTCTCTAACAAAGTGATGAATGATGACAGGGAGCCATCTAATGAGGGAGATTTCTTGGAGAGAATTGAAGAAGAAGAGATGCAGCTAGCTGCTCAACCAGAAAACTCACAGCAAGAAGGAGCAGCTGAGGTAGGTGAACCCTCAGGTGAGATAATATTTCACAAAGACCACCCTAGTGAAAATGTCATAGGCAATTTGCATGATCCTCCTAGGACAAGGTCTCATTTTAGAATTGTCCAAGAACAGGATTTAGCTGCATTGGTATCTCAGGTGGAACCCAAATCTGTGGAAGAAGCCTTAAAACATGATTCTTGGGTATCCGCCATGTGTGAGGAATTAAATCAATTTGAGAAAAATATTGTATGGGAACTAGTTCCCAGACCTGATAACACTCATGTCATTGGCACTAAATGGGTTTTCAAGAATAAAGTTGATGAGAATGGAGCTATTTCTAGAAACAAAGCAAGGCTTGTAGCTTAAGGCTACAGTCAGGAATTTGGTGTGGATTTTGATGAATCCTATGCCCCAGTGGCTAGGATGGAAGCTATACGAATTCTGCTTACATTTGCATGCTCTAGGAACATTCGGCTGCAACAGATGGATGTCAAAAGTGCATTCTTAAATGGGGTATTGAAGGAAGAGGTATATGTTGAACAACCTCCAGGTTTTAATTTCTCTGTTCAGCCTAACATGGTTTTTAGGTTGAATAAAGCCCTCTATGGATTGAAGCAGGCTCCCCGAGCCTGGTATGAGAGACTTTCTGAATTCCTCTTGAGCAAGGGCTACACTCGAGGTAAGGTTGACCAAACCCTCTTCACCAAAAATCTCGGAAAGGATTTAATAGTGGTCCAGGTATATGTTGATGATATCATCTTCGGATCTAACAATTCAAAATTGTGTAAAGAATTTTCTGAATCTATGTCTCATGAATTTGAAATGAGTTTAGTTGGCGAACTAAAGTATTTTCTTGGGCTGCAGGTCAAACAAATGGAGGATGGTTGTTTCATAAATCAAACCAAGTATACTCTGGAGATGCTGAAAAGGTTTGGAATGACCAATCTCAAGACTATCTCAACACCCATGGGCACCAACTCCTCACTGGATTCAGACAAAAAAGGTAAAGAGGTGGATGCTAAATTATATAGAGGTATGATCGGTTCACTCCTCTACTTAACAGCATCCAGGCCTGACATTCAATTTAGTGTAGGGATGTGTGCCAGATACCAGTCTAGGCCTACTGAATTACATTTGGCAGCTGTAAAAAGAATCTTTAGATACTTATCTGCTACCCATGATCTAGGTCTTTGGTATCCTGCATCATGTAGTTTATATCTCATTGCATATACAGATGCAGATTATGCAGGATGTAAATTGGACAGGAAAAGTACTAGTGGTCACTGCGAATTTTTAGGAGGGTGCCTAGTCTCTTGGGGATCCAAGAAGCAACACTCTGTGGCTCTTTCTACTGCTGACGCTGAGTATGTGGCAGCAGGGAGCTGTGGCACACAGGTTATATGGATAAAACACCACCTTCTGGATTACTCAGTTGAGCTAGGTTGCACTTCCATCTTTTGTGACAATACTAGTGCAATAAACATTGCAAAGAATCCTGTACTTCATTCTCGAACTAAACACATCGAAATCAGGCATCATTTTATTCGAGATGAAGTAGCTAGGAAGACCTTTGAGTTGATCCATGTTGGCACTAACTCACAAATTGCAGATATTTTCACTAAGCCACTAGATACTGAAAAATTTAGCACATTGCGTAGAGAATTAGGTATTTACAGGATTTCATGATTGAATAATTGATCTCTGAATAATCTGTCATGTGCTCTTATGCTTATCTATGCTCATTGTCTGTTGCTGAAAATAACCTCATTATGAGTTTTTGCTGATTCACTCGTATTGATTGATATCACTTTGTTTTCTTTGAGGTGTTTTGAAGTATGTCTTGGTTAAGTCTGAGTTGGAGTCAAGGTCTCAGGGGGAGCTAGATTAATAATAGGTGTCATGCTCTTTTGGCCAAATCTGAACATACTTTGAACGGACTTTTGCTGACCTTATAAGAGAATCAGTTTGAGTAGGTGTATAAAAGAAATTTTTGGATGTTTTATCAGTTAAGACTGTTCATCTAATTTCTTGTTAGAATTTCAGCTGTTAGTCCCACTGAGATCAAAATCTGAATTCAAGACTATCTTCCTACACTGTAACTGACTTCTGATCTAGCCAGTACAGCATACCTACTTAGTCTAGTTAAGTCCGAAATGAGGTATATAGTGTTTTTGTCTGAAAAACTTTGGAGCTGGTGTATTGTTCTCAAACTGAATCAAGACTAATTTACAAGGTTTCAAGTGCAGTTTAATGAAAAATTCATGAAAGAAGTTTTAACAACCTTGTTAACTGTTCATTGAGAAACTGGGACTTTCATCAATGAAGTGAAAGAATCCCATGTCATGAGATGGCAGTATAAATCAGGCTTAATTAGCTGTCTTGATCATACATAGCTATGGTACATATCTGGTTAGTAATTGGGGTGTCTGGCCTCTGGTAAAGGTGTCACCTTAATGTCAACACCAGTTAGAATACTATCTCTGTCCTCTTGTCAGAAGGGGTAATGTGGTCTTGCCACCAAGTAACTGGGGATTCCTACCTCTAAACAAGGTGTCTCCCTAATGTCAAAGGTGTACTTGACAGATTTACCTTTGATCTTGACCATCTTTGAAAATTTTTCTCCCTCTTGGTATCAAGATCCTGTTCACTTGGCATTTAGGTCTTGGTTTGTTTGTTTTCAATACCACAGGTCTTTGTTTTCCTGACTTCCTTGCTTTATACTCTCTGAGTAAAGACTTACTCTGACCATACTAGTATCTTGTACCTTACTTGCTTAGAATCTGGTTCTGTGTATGGAGCGGATCTTTATTCACCATTTTGCACACAGTTTGACTAACTGATCCTCAAAATCCTCACATAAAATTAATGGCTTTCTTAACTGAATCTCAATAACTTTCCTTTATCAGCCATACTCTCTCTTGTTTTCTCTCCACTGTCAGCAATTTTCTTTTCGTGATATCTTCAGACCTGCCCCTAGTTTTGATGATGTCAAAGGGGGAGAGTGTCTTGCTTGTGCTTTGCTGAGGGGGAGCTCTTGGGAGTCGTCAGAGGAGGCGAGTGAGTTGTGTGTCTGCTTTGCTGAGGGGGAGCTCTTGGGAGTCGTCAGAGGAGGTGAGTGTGTTGTGTGTCTACATTGCTTATCTTCACAGCTTATCTTCATATAATCTCTTTGCACTTCATCTCTGTTATTTAATATAGTGTTGCCATCATCAAAAAGGGGGAGATTGTTGGATTTTTGTGACTTCCCTAGTGTTTTGATGATGAGCATCACTATGTTAAATATTGTCATTTTTAATCAGATATCTTGAGTAATGTTATGCATTTGAAATTTCCATGATTAACAGGAAAACTGCCATGAGGTAGTACCTTGCATGTCCGTACTGTTGCTTTCTTACTTCGTGTTGTTTGTGTTTACTACACTTCGTGTTGTCCGTTTTGAACGTCGTTATTTGTTCCATCACGTGCTGAACACTGCAGCACCTCGTGCTGCTTTCTGTGCCACCTCGTGTCGCTCCATCTGTGTCACCCCTATGTCTTCGAGTCTTATGTTCTGGCCAAGTCTATACAGCCTCATCTTTACCTTCGTTCCAAGCCAAAGTCTACACATTCGTTTCCTTGGGCAAAGTCTATACATCGTCGCCTTGAACTCTCAGTCTATACACTCTTTATTTCAAAGTCTGTACATTGTTGCCTTGAAGACCGTTCTAAGACTATACATCTAGTTGAATGCAAAGTCTACACATCGCCTGACATCATATGAAGGCTATACGTTGGAAGTGTCTTTCTTGCTTTGTGACCACACTTCGTGTCGGTTTCTGTGTTCGTCTTCGAGTTGGTTTCAGTCCGTGTCGTTTCGTGTCGTCCTCGTCTTCGAGTCGTTCGTAAGTTCGAGCAATTTTGTATTCGAGTCGTTTTGTTTATGTCTTCGTGTTGTTTCTGTGTTTGTGTCTTCGTGTTATCTTTTGTGCTTGTGTCTTTGTGTTATTTTTGTGTTTGAGTCTTCATGTTATTTCTGTGTTTGTGTCTTAATGTTGCTTTTATGTCTTCGTGTTGCCTCTTTCTATCTTCGTCCAGGTTTCCTCTGATCGCGTGTTTTACTACCGTTTTACTTCGTGTTATTTCCTTCTCTTTACCTCGTGCTGTTTTCATCTGACCTCGTGTCATTCTCTCTTTATTTCGTACTGTAGTAATCTTGTGTATCTCGTGTCGTTCTCAGAATAGTGCATCTCGTATTGCTACCACATACCTCGTGCAGTTTTAGTTTTTGTGGCCCTGAGTTTTAATCGTTTTAAATCTTTGCAGGAGAAGAAGAAAAACAAAAAGAAGAAGGTGGTCCGAGGAAGAATATTCCCCAATGACTGGGCTGCACATGATCCAATACTAAAGGAACCAATGCTATAAGGGCACGTGGCAAGAAGGTTCTGGATCGAGCGCGGGAAGCACACGCCTTGCATGCACCCTCCTGATCGCTTATAAAAGCACTGCCTCACCATCTACGAAAAGGGAGGAGCTCCGAGGTTACAGTACAGAAATTTGAGTGAGAGCAGAAGAGAAAGAGCCTCCCTGAGGAACTAGAGTGTTCCAATTGAGAGAGAAGAGAGAGCAGAAGAGTGATCAGAAGATGGGTATTGACTTACGGATCAAATCCGAAGTCTGCTGCTCAGTTTGAGCTACATTGTTTCCAGTTTCTGAATTTTGGATTCCTTCTTTCTTGTTTTCGTTTCTTATATGTTTTTCCTTCTTGATTGAAAGTTCTCTGTGTTACCTCCTGGTGTTCAGGGGAAGAGAGAGACGTGTTCTCTCTGGTTTACTTGCAACAGAGGTTGCAGTATTGTTCCCTCTCGTAGAAGAGGTGTTCCCTCTGGGATTCAGAGGAAGAGAGACCTTGGTCTCTGGTTCTAGTGACAGCGGATCACTAGTGTTCCCTCCAGTTGGAGGAAGAGGAACTTGTTTCCTGGTTTCTAGGGACTTGGCGTCCTTAGGGTTCCCTCCGGGTGTGGAGGAAGAGGGGAGGGTGTTCCCCTGGTGAAGCTGTGAATCAGCCGTTATCGCAGACTGAGTCTGCTTTGCTAGCAGGTGCTAGTGGACGCCTCACTTCGATTTGAAGTGAGGGGTGGACGTAGGCAGACTAGAGGTCTGACCGAACCGCCTTAAAAACCTCTGAGTACTCGTGTGATTGTCTGTGGTGATTTTGTGGTGTGCCTTCTATCCACTCGAGCTATTGTCCGCACTGCATTTTTGTGGGTTCAACTCCGAGATTGCTTGTTTTAAGTGAATCATTTTTCAGTAATTTTTAATCGGTTGAAAACAGTGATCTATTCATCCCCTCCCCTTCTAGATCACTTTATATTTCTTGTATCATGCTCTTCTACTTGGATCATTTTGATCTATTTCTTGCTTTTGTCTGAGTCATTTTGATGTAATGTTCCCCTTTATTTGAGTCATCATCCTAGGTCCTAAGTCATTTCCCTATGTTTTACTCTTCATCTACCCCTTGGTTGTTTTTTGGACAGCTTGGTCATTATGTGTAAAGCCAAGGGTAGTCTTGTCATGTAAAAGTTTGGGTCCCTATAAATAGGACCCCAAACCCCCCTTGGTGAAGTAATGAAGAAAATTTTGAATTGAGTATATCACTAAATCTTGTGAGAACCCCCCCTCTCTCTCTCTCAATAGGGGGCGACCCCCTCTCTCTCTCCTCCCTCTCCCTCTCTCTCTAGGGCGCCCATGCCCCTTCACCTTCCCTTGCCACCTCATCAACACCTCCCCCAGTCTCCACTTTCCACATCAGCTCATCCATTAACTACAACCTTTTACCTCCCCTAGGCCCATCAATACTACCATTACCCCCACCATTACCCAAGCACCTCTTCATCTCCCAAAGCAACCCTCCCACTTCCCAAGCACTATTTCCACTCCCCCAAGCACCCTTGCCTCTTCCCCACACATCCCTCCACCTTCCCATACAACTCTTCCCATCCCCAACACAACCTTTCCTCTCCCCAAAGCAACATTAACCATCCATTAACCACTCATTCAAACCAAAGGAGAGACATCTCCCTCTCCCATCCAACACCAAATTCGCAGCTCCCCAGTCCCCCACCTACTAGACCCCCTTCCAGCCCCCATTTCCCCCCTCTCACCGCTTGGTTCGACCCCCCTTTGACCCGCTATCAACCAGGGGACGCCCCAGCCACTTTCCACTCCATTTCCCCCTCCCCATCTCCTCACTATCATACCCTTCCACCATCATACCCTATCCAGGTCGCAGGCAGCAGGCTAGCTGCTTGTTGCAGTGGCTAGCACGTCTTCACCGAGCATCTTCTGGAGGCGTATTATATATTGTTGGAAAGCTCCCCCAATTGGCTTCGCAGGCGAGGTGGTCTTGCCCCGTTTCAAGGTTGGAGCTGTTCTCGGCATCCGTTCTCACTCGGTAGCGCATTCAGCACCCGAGCAGGGGCCAGAGCCTCAGTCCAGAAGCTCATGCGGCCTCTCCTCAGATCCCCCTGGGGCGCCGTTTGAGCAGGAAGAAGATCTGCCAGTCGCCTAACCAACGCAGCAGACGGGACATCGTTTGGAGACCGGAGCTGCTTGTACCAATTTTTCTACCGCAGGGACGCTGTTCAGGTCAGTAAGGGTCTGTCCCGATACCTCTCTACCTCTCGGGCAGCCACTCTCGACCCCGACCTCCTCCGGAGCCATTCTTCTTTGGTGATCGAAGAGGACCCGGCCACGCTCATAACCATCCTGTTCCCACGTCGTTGTAATCACAGGAGCACTCGGGACGGCTTCATCTTTCCACTGCAGCATCCTGAAACCTGCTCGAGCCAGAACCAAGCAGCGCTGATCCAGCACCTGCTCCTGCCATCAGCGACACTTCGATATTCTGGAAAAATTTAGGTTTCATCCCGGGTCAGTCACCGATGATTGGGCGCTGGTCTCTTTGACTTCTGAGTTCTGGAGCAGCTACTATAGCACGAATAGTGAGCGCCTGTCCGTCAGGCAGATCGGCGGGCAGAACTTAGAGGATTCGCTCGGCTCCGTCCCTAGCTCTCCTCCCCTCCCCGCCTGGCCAGCTGTAGCAACCCTAATAAATGAATAATTGAAATGAATTAAAACATATATATTACAAAAGTAATGTATAAAAGGAATAGGGTTAATTGGACGAAATAAAACAAAACTAAAAATAATGCCTCTTATTAAGGCGTTAATTTATAAAGAAACGCCTCTATCCATGGCGTGACTAAAGAAAGGACGCCCACACATGCGGTCGTCAGTTCTCATGCGACCAAATGGGTAAGTAAAAGAAACGCCCCTATCTTGGGCGTGTTTTAAAACATGAAACGCCCTTTTTCAAGGCGCTTTTTAAGAAACGCCCTAAAGTAAGGCGTCAATTAAATAATACACGCCCTGACCAAAGTCGTTAATTCCATTCGGAACCGTTCGAACCCAGAACTTATCCAGGGTAAGTGATAACTATGAGAAAGAGTTCGAATGTGGTAATAACTCAATCTTGGAAATATTACTTTCGATCAAACACTACTTTTGTTAGGACTCCTAAATCCTATAAATAGTCTTGATCGAACGAACCCTAAACCTATTTGATCGATCATCTGCTATGGTGAGTAAAGAACTGAACGTTCTTTTCTTTCTATCACATGAAGAGTTACTGACTCTTCATCTCTTTCTCTTCTATACAGGTTAGGGAAAGCCGCATACGTGAAGAATAAAGTACTGTTCTTCCTCTTTCTTCTCCTCTGATTATGTGTGATGAAGAAACTTATGACTGCAGTTCTTCTTCCATAGGATCTATAGTGAGTTGACAAAGTGAAGAACGAAGGTCCTTCATCAAATAACTTATTCGTCTGCATCCTCTTCTGTGCGTCCTGCTGCGGTTGATTAAGGTCGGAAGCCTTCATCAGCATCAACTTTTCTTCTTCCGAGAAGACTCTGTTACAAACAGAGTATTGTTCCCTATCAAGTTCTTCACGTGTCCTTCATCCAGACCATACTAAGGTAGGATTTTCTCAAGTCACTGTAGCCCAAACTAAATTGATACAGTACAATAATTATCATGCATATACATGGTTTGGTTTACTATAGTTTCTGAACGACTTTCTGTTAATTTCTGGAAAGAAACGTCCTTATCAAGGGCGTGACTATGAAATACACGCCCCAGACTAGGGCGCTACTTTACAAGTCACGACCCTGCCAAGGTCGTCAATTTTGGATTTGACGCCCTGCACACAGGCGTTAATTTCATTTAATCATTAATCACCCATGTTAAGAATTGAGTATCTATGAAATAATGATCCTACAATGATGCATGATCACATGTCTTCAAACTTGCTAATTTTATTGTCATTCTCCATGAATTCTATTATCCTGAAATTATTACTGCCCATGAAAATTCATGGTATCTCTTGAATTCACGACCTAGACTAGGTCGTTTTCCATATGTAAACGCCCCATCATAGGGCGTGAATTAAAAATAAACGCCCCTTACTAGGGCGCGTATCTGTTAAAATCCTGGAATATATATATTCTGTGAAAATAAGAATTTAATGATTAACGCCCCTGACAAGGGCGCGTTTTTGATAATTTCTGAAAATAAATATGTTCTGAAAAATATTGTAAATAAAAAGACGCCTGCTACTGTAGTCGTCAACTCTTGAAGAAACGCCCCTGCCGAAGGCGCTTTTTTAATAAATTATTGAATTATTGAAAATTCTGCAAAACGGACCATGTGTAAATGCCCTTCTGTTAGGCGTTAATTACTTGAGAAACGACTTGACCTAAGTCGTTATTTTACTGTAAACTGATTTTTCCTCTGATTTGCTAACCGATGGTTTATATATTATACATATATATATATATATCGGCACTATTCTCCACTCCGTGAGTATAGTCCCACTTTTCACGGTGTTTGATCGATCACACTCAATTCTCATTGACATACAAGCTCTCCTTTGGACATTCCGTTCCTTGGGACTAGCGAGTTAGTCATAGAGACCTCCGTAAGACTCCTCGTAGCCTTGGATTCCCTCAAGGCCGACTGAGCTGGTTGTACCCTAAAAACCCATTACACGATCCTTGCCATGTCAATCTAAAGAAACATGGTATACCGGCCTTATGATTATACAAAGAGTATATCATAAGAAATTCTTGATGGGATGATGATATCATGCCATATCGTGTCATTCTTGTAAACCCCAATTCTATGATAAGAATGAGGGTATCTTGCTTGATCTAATGTTCATGTGGACCTCAATTCTATATAAAGAATGTCCATATTGATTTGTCATGGTACCTAAGTTAAGGGAACCATATTCTACCTAGTTTTATCGACATCGTGATTATACCGTTATTATCGCCATTCTATGTCCTTTGTCATATTTTGGACTCTATTCTATCAAAGTTGTCATACGTGTCTACAAGCTTGATTATTGAAATTCTATATTGGCTATATAAACAAGAGTGGATGTCAAAACACATGATAAATGCCTGCGCATATAGGGCCCGATCTGGTCCTGGGAGGAGCACCCGAAAGTACTTGTGCCCATGGGAGTTAAAATGATAAGGTATCTGGCATTATACCGAGTACTTGACTTGCTTGATTGGACATTCCACACACATCTTGTACTTGAATCGTACTTGACTTTACATGAAATGCGTGGCCCGAAAGAGGGAAATTTACTTGCTTGATACATGATAGCCAAAGTTCTTGACATGACTTGTTAAACGTGCTTGCTTGAATACCTTGAATATACTTGTCATCTTGTTGGAAGTTCATGATTAAGTTCATCTTGTTTCTTTGATATTACATTCTCTCTATCTTGTCGTTTCATGCGAGCATGCATAGCTTTATTGCATTCATGAAAGATGTAATTACTTAAACCACTTGCTAGTACTTGAGATATAATTTCCTACTGAGCGTTCGCTCATTCCGTTTGTCCCTTTCTACTTTTCAGGTAAGTCCGACGACGATGGAAGTCAATCGGATGGGAATGGTCAAGAGTGAAAGTGATAGAGCTTCTACAAGTGTCGTCTAGTCTTTTCCATAGTTTCTTGAGTCAAATATGTATTCTTTTCATTTTTGTTAAACAGAGTATTGGATTTGTAATAGTCTATCCATTATGAAATAAAGGATTGGGTTATCTTACTATTTTGCGCATCTCTGTCTTTGTGTCGAATACACGACCACTCTGATTGACATGATTGATATAGACATGTCGCGCATCTCCGGGTATCTTCCGCGCTCGGGGCGTGACAGTCTTTGTGGTATCAGAGCCTAAGGTATTCAATTCCTAGGAAACCCAAGTCCAAGGATAGGTTTCAAAACCTTTAACCAAGTGAGAGTGGGTAGAACCAAGGGTTAAATGATCAATGAGTCTTTTATAAGATCATAGTGATATAATACTAACATAGCTATTGTAATTGTAGGATAATGGCTGCCGAACGTGCTCAATGGCGCAACATGCAGCGTACCCTTCAAGGGATGACCCAAGTGCTACAACAGATAGCACAAGGTGGTGCTCCACGAGCTGGAAGCTTACACCAAGCATTCAAGAATATGAATCCCCCGAAGTTCATGGGATCGACCGATCCAGACGATGCCGAGCATTGGGTTCGGGAGATTGAACGTATATTCCGTGTCATGCAATGCACGGATCAGGACAAAGTCTTATTAGCTACCTTCCAGTTAGAAAAGGATGCTAGATGCTGGTGGGAGTCGATTGAAGCTACTATTGACCCAACTCAAGTTACATGGGGTGAATTCGTTGAATATTTCAACGCCAAATATTTCTCTGATAGGGTCCAGGAAAAGAAGGCCGCCGAATTTGCCGCATTAAAGCAAAGATCTTTATCGGTGGCTGATTATGAAGCACAGTTCTCTAGACTGTCTAGATATGCTAGGCATTTAATTAGCACGGAAAAGATGAAAGCCCGTAGATTTCTTAATGGGCTTAGGCCTCACTACATTACTCAATTGGCGCCTATGGATATTCAAGTTTATACTGAAATGGTGCGCCGAGCTCAGTTGCTTGAAGATGCCACGGAATTATCTGATAGGATCCGTGGGAAAGACAAAAAGGAGCAAGTCACAAGTTTGGGTTCTTTTAAACCCAACTTTAAGAAGAGGCCCAATAATGGAGGTTCTTCCTCTCAAGATCAGAAGTACAAGAAATCCAAGCCTTTCTCTATCACCACTACCCCTTCAAACGTAGTATGCAAGCATTGTGACAAGGCTGGTCACAAAACAGAAGAATGCTGGAGGAAATTAGGAGCATGTCTCCGTTGTGGGAGTCGTGAACATCGGATTCCCGATTGTCCATTAATGAATGACCAAGACGGTGAGGGTAAACGCCCAGTGACAAGGAACGCGCGTCTTCATGCAATCCAAGAGACCGAACCAGAAGAAGAAGGCGGATTGGTGGAAGGTACATTAAAAATTTGTTCCAAATATGCACATGTCTTATTTGATACGGGTGCATCGCATTCCATTATTTCCAAGAAGTTTGCTGACCCATTACCTCTAGAACCAGAATGGATGAAAATAGTGTTGTCTACTCCTCTCGGAAACGAGACGGATATCACGCATCATTACCAAAACTGTGAGTTGTTGGTTCGAGGAAAGAATTTTCCTATTGATCTTATCTGCTTAGATCTAAAGGAATATGATGTTATACTAGGAGCAGATTGGTTATCTAAGTACCAGGCAACGGTTGATTGCCGTAATAGCAAGATTGTTTTCAAAGAATTTCCAGAACTGACTTATACTAGTCCTAAGAGTCGAAGCAAATCCCCTCTTATTTCGGCTCTACGAGCAAGCAAGCTCGTCAGGAAAGGATGTGTATCCTTCCTTGCTTTTGTCACTATTAAAGAAGCTAAGGAAACCGAGATAGAAGACATTCAGGTAGTGCGAGAATTTCCAGACGTATTTCCGGAAGAATTGCCGGGATTACCCCCGCAAAGAGATGTGGCCTTTACCATCGACTTAGTCCCTGGTGCTGGTCCTGTTTCAAAGGCACCATATAGAATGTCCCCTGCTGAACTCAAGGAGTTGAAGGAGCAGTTGATGGAACTAATCCGAAAAGGGTTTATTAGACCAAGTACTTCCCCGTGGGGAGCACCAGTCTTATTTGTAAAGAAGAAGGATGGATCCATGAGATTGTGTATCGACTATCGACAGTTGAATCATCTTACTATCAAGAACAAGTATCCACTGCCGAGAATCGATGAATTATTTGATTAGATTTCAGGATCCAAATATTTCTCCAAGATTGATCTCCGGTCGGGATATCATCAATTAAGGATCAAGGATGATGACATTCACAAGACCGCATTCAGAAGCAGGTATGGCCATTACGAATTTGTTGTTATGCCTTTTGGACTAACAAATGCCCCTGCTACCTTTATGCAGTTAATGAATAGCATATTCAGGCCTTACTTGGATCAATTCATAGTAGTCTTCATTGATGATATATTGATATATTCTAAGACTAAGGAAGAACATGAAGAGCATTTGAGGATTGCATTGCAAGTCTTGAGGACAAATCAATTATATGCTAAACTCAGCAAATGCGAGTTCTGGCTTGAAGAAGTGGCTTTTCTCGGACATGTCATATCCAAGGACGGTTTATCTGTGGATCCGTCAAAAGTTGAAGCTGTGAGAAACTGGGAGAGACCCACTAATGCAAGCGAGATCAGAAGTTTCTTAGGTCTTGCAGGCTATTATCGGCGATTTATCAAAGATTTCTCTAAGATCGCCGTGCCCCTTACAAGGTTAACTCGCAAGGAGATCCGATACGAATGGAGTGAGGAATGTGAAAGAAGTTTTCAAACTCTCAAGGATCATCTCACCACAGCTCCGGTCTTAGCTCTACCGATAGAAGGAGAGAAATTCGAGGTCTACACTGATGCTTCTGGCATTGGCCTCGGATGTGTCCTAATGCAACAAGGAAAGGTCATAGCATACTCTTCACGTCAACTGAAGAAGCACGAGGAGAATTACCCCGTCCATGACTTGGAACTGGCCGCGGTAGTATTTGCCCTAAAGATATGGAGACACTATCTCTATGGGGTACAGTTTACTGTATACTCCGATCACAAAAGTCTCAAATATCTATTTTCACAAAAGGAGCTGAACATGAGACAAAGACGTTGGCTAGAATATCTCAAGGACTTCGACTTCAGTATACAATACCATCCCGGAAAGGGTAATTATGTGGCTGATGCCCTTAGTCGAAAGCCGAGAGCAAGGATAGCAAATTGTATGATACAAGAATGGAGGTTACTTGAACAATTCTCCGAGCTCAATATAAGCTTGGACACGGAATCCAAATTTGTCACACTATCCCATGTAAGCATACAGTCAGATTTGTTATCTGAGATACAAACACTTCAGGATGATGATCCTATGTTAGTAGAAATCAAAGGCAGATTAGAAGGACAATCTGATTTTCAACTAACTTCTGATGGAAGATTATCGTTCAAAGATAGAACTTGTATACCCGATTGTCCGGAATTAAAGAAGAAGATCTTAGATGAAGCTCACAGATCAAGATACACTATTCATCCTGGATAAACTAAAATGTACCAAGATGTAAAGAGGAACTTTTGGTGGCCCAATATGAAAAGAGAAATAGCGGACTATGTATCACGCTGACTCACATGCCAACAGGTCAAGGCGGAACACCAAAAGCCTGCGGGAAAACTACATCCTCTAGATATTCCTAAGTGGAAATGGGAGGATATTGGTATGGACTTCATCATGGGTTTGTCTAAATCTAAAGGAGGACATGATGGAATCTGGGTTATCATTGACCGATTGACTAAATCGGCACATTTCTTGCCAATCAAAAGCGGATGGTCAATTGATGTGCTAGCTGCACTATACATTAAAGAAATAGTCAGGATACATGGAATTCCTGTCTCAATCGTGTCTGATAGAGATCCCCGTTTTACTTCTCATTTTTGGAAGGGATTACAACATTCGTTGGGGACAAGGCTCAACTTTAGTACTGCTTTTCACCCACAAACGGATGGTCAGACCGAGCGAACTAATCAAGTTGTTGAAGATATGCTGAGAGCATGCATTATTGACTTTGGAGGAAGCTGGCATGACCACTTACCTTTAGTTGAATTTGCATATAATAATAGCTACCAAGCTAGTATCCAAATGGCACCTTTCGAAGCCTTATACGGAAGGAGTTGCCGATCTCCCATATGTTGGAACGAAGTTGGAGAGAAACAACTATTAGGTCCAGACATGGTAAGGGATACAACTGAGAAGATACAGGTAATCAGAGAAAGATTACAAGTTGCTCAGACCAGACAAAAGACTTATGCAGATACAAGAAGAAGAGATCTTGAATTCCAAATCGGAGATCATGTATTTCTTAAAATATCCCCTGGACGTGGCATACGAAGATTTGGTGTTAAGGGCAAGCTTACGCCAAGATTCATCGGACCATTTGAGGTACTCGAAAGAGTTGGCGAGGTTGCTTATCGCATCGCGTTGCCTCCTCAGTTGTCCGAGGTACACAATGTATTTCACATATCTATGTTGAAGAAGTATGTGCACGATCCGTCACATATTATTGAGCATGGAGATATGGTGATCCAGAAAGATCTCACATATGAACAGAGGCCCTTGAAGATATTAGATCGAGAAATACGAGCTCTAAGGAATAAGGTTATTCCCATGCTCAAGGTGCAATGGAATAAGAATCCTGAACGCGAAGCGACATGGGAGACCGAGGAATCTATGAAGAAACGATTTCCCGAGTTATTCTAAGAGGTATATGTCCTACACTCTCCGCGTGTATAATTATATATATATTGAATTTGGGGACCAAATTCTTTTAAGTGGGGGAGGGTGTAGCAACCCTAATAAATGAATAATTGAAATGAATTAAAACATATATATTACAGAAGTAATGTATAAAAGGAATAGGGTTAATTGGACGAAATAAAACAAAACTAAAAATAACGCCTCTTATTAAGGCGTTAATTTATAAAGAAACGTCTCTATCCATGGCGTGACTAAAGAAAGGACGCCCACACATGCGGTCGTCAGTTCTCATGCGACCAAATGGATAAGTAAAAGAAACGCCCCTATCTTGGGCGTGTTTTAAAACACGAAACGCCCTTTTTCAAGGCGCTTTTTAAGAAACGCCCTAAAGTAAGGCGTCAATTAAATAATACACGCCCTGACCAAAGTCGTTAATTCCATTCGGAACCGTTCGAACCCAGAACTTATCCAGGGTAAGTGATAACTATGAGAAAGAGTTCGAATGTGGTAATAACTCAATCTTGGAAATATTACTTTCAATCAAACACTACTTTTGTTAGGACTCCTAAATCCTATAAATAGTCTTGATCGAACGAACCCTAAACCTATTTGATCGATCATCTGCTATGGTGAGTAAAGAACTGAACGTTCTTTTCTTTCTATCACATGAAGAGTTACTGACTCTTCATCTCTTTCTCTTCTATACAGGTTAGGGAAAGCCGCATACGTGAAGAACAAAGTACTGTTCTTCCTCTTTCTTCTCCTCTGATTATGTGTGATGAAGAAACTTATGACTGCAGTTCTTCTTCCATAGGATCTACAGTGAGTTGACAAAGTGAAGAACGAAGGTCCTTCATCAAATAACTTATTCGTCTGCATCCTCTTCTGTGCGTCCTGCTGCAGTTGATTAAGGTCGGAAGCCTTCATCAGCATCAACTTTTCTTCTTCCGAGAAGACTCTGTTACAAACAGAGTATTGTTCCCTATCAAGTTCTTCACGTGTCCTTCATCCAGACCATACTAAGGTAGGATTTTCTCAAGTCACTGTAGCCCAAACTAAATTGATACAGTACAATAATTATCATGCATATACATGGTTTGGTTTACTATAGTTTCTGAACGACTTTCTGTTAATTTCTGGAAAGAAACGTCCTTATCAAGGGCGTGACTATGAAATACACGCCCCAGACTAGGGCGCTACTTTACAAGTCACGACCCTGCCAAGGTCGTCAATTTTGGATTTGACGCCCTGCACACAGGCGTTAATTTCATTTAATCATTAATCACCCATGTTAAGAATTGAGTATCTATGAAATAATGATCCTACAATGATGCATGATCACATGTCTTCAAACTTGCTAATTTTATTGTCATTCTCCATGAATTCTATTATCCTGAAATTATTACTGCCCATGAAAATTCATGGTATCTCTTGAATTCACGACCTAGACTAGGTCGTTTTCCATATGTAAACGCCCCATCATAGGGCGTGAATTAAAAATAAACGCCCCTTACTAGGGCGCGTATCTGTTAAAATCCTGGAATATAGATATTCTGTGAAAATAAGAATTTAATGATTAACGCCCCTGACAAGGGCGCGTTTTTGATAATTTCTGAAAATAAATATGTTCTGAAAAATATTGTAAATAAAAAGACGCCTGCTACTGTAGTCGTCAACTCTTGAAGAAACGCCCCTGCCGAAGGTGCTTTTTTAATAAATTATTGAATTATTAAAAATTCTGCAAAACGGACCATGTGTAAACGCCCTTCTGTTAGGCGTTAATTACTTGAGAAACGACTTGACCTAAGTCGTTATTTTACTGTAAACTGATTTTTCCTCTGATTTGCTAACCGATGGTTTATATATTATACATATATATATATATATATCGGCACTATTCTCCACTCCGTGAGTATAGTCCCACTTTTCACGGTGTTTTATCGATCACACTCAATTCTCATTGACATACAAGCTCTCCTTTGGACATTCCGTTCCTTGGGACTAGCGAGTTAGTCATAGAGACCTCCGTAAGACTCCTCGTAGCCTTGGATTCCCTCAAGGCCGACTGAGCTGGTTGTACCCTAAAAACCCATTACACGATCTTTGCCATGTCAATCTAAAGAAACATGGTATACCGGCCTTATGATTATACAAAGAGTATATCATAAGAAATTCTTGATGGGATGATGATATCATGCCATATCGTGTCATTCTTGTAAACCCCAATTCTATGATAAGAATGAGGGTATCTTGCTTGATCTAATGTTCATGTGGACCTCAATTCTATATAAAGAATGTCCATATTGATTTGTCATGGTACCTAAGTTAAGGGAACCATATTCTACCTAGTTTTATCGACATCGTGATTATACCGTTATTATCGCCATTCTATGTCCTTTGTCATATTTTGGACTCTATTCTATCAAAGTTGTCATACGTGTCTACAAGCTTGATTATTGAAATTCTATATTGGCTATATAAACAAGAGTGGATGTCAAAACACATGATAAATGCCTGCGCATATAGGGCCCGATCTGGTCCTGGGAGGAGCACCCGAAAGTACTTGTGCCCATGGGAGTTAAAATGATAAGGTATCTGGCATTATACCGAGTACTTGACTTGCTTGATTGGACATTCCACACACATCTTGTACTTGAATCGTACTTGACTTTACATGAAATGCGTGGCCCGAAAGAGGGTAATTTACTTGCTTGATACATGATAGCCAAAGTTCTTGACATGACTTGTTAAACGTGCTTGCTTGAATACCTTGAATATACTTGTCATCTTGTTGGAAGTTCATGATTAAGTTCATCTTGTTTCTTTGATATTACATTCTCTCTATCTTGTAGTTTCATGCGAGCATGCATAGCTTTATTGCATTCATGAAAGATGTAATTACTTAAACCACTTGCTAGTACTTGAGATATAATTTCCTACTGAGCGTTCGCTCTTTCCGTTTGTCCCTTTCTACTTTTCAGGTAAGTCCGACGACGATGGAAGTCAATCGGATGGGAATGGTCAAGAGTGAAAGTGATAGAGCTTCTACAAGTGTCGTCTAGTCTTTTCCATAGTTTCTTGAGTCAAATATGTATTATTTTCCTTTTTGTTAAACAGAGTATTGGATTTGTAATAGTCTATCCATTATGAAATAAAGGATTGGGTTATCTTACTATTTTGCGCATCTCTGTCTTTGTGTCGAATACACGACCACTCTGATTGACATGATTGATATAGACATGTCGCGCATCTCCGGGTATCTTCCGCGCTCGGGGCGTGACACCAGCTTACCGCCCCTCCCTGTGTGGAGGTAGTGTTTGTTTGTACTCCAATCCTCCCCACCCCAAGATCCCTCTCCTGCGTGAGACGTAGTGCTTGTATATTTTCTAGCAGGGTGAAGCTCCGGTCGACGTAGTGTGCGGGGAACCCACACTTCCCCGCTAGCCCTCGTCTCCGAACGGGGTTGGTTTCCTCAAACCAACCAGGTAAGCGCTTGACCTTGTTCTCTCTAGTGTTTGTTTACTTAATATCCGTCAAACTACTCCGCTGGATGGTGAGAGAGCGCTCGACCCTGGAACATCCAGCTTGCGTGCGGTCACCGTGGGCTAGAGAGAGAGTCACCCAGTGCCCCCAAGGCACCCAGCCAGCCCCTTGATTGTGGGCACCGTACCCTTGGGAGGAAAACCGTAGCCCTGCTGGCCCTCTACCAGCAAGGGTCTTGCTCCACCACCTCGACTAGACATCACCGAGTCACCACGGGAAGCGCGTGCGCACGGTGGATTGGCAATTTCTGACAATCTCAAATCTTGCGATTGTGTTTGCGATTTAGGTCCAAGGGATCATGACCACTTGCTGCATTCTCCCACAGTCTGTGTCACATCACACCAAGCCTGTTCACTTGCGAGATACACCATCATCTAGGGGAAAGGAAGAAGATGTATTTGGTACCCCTAGCCCTCCCACATCTAAGTCCAATATGCATGCATGGTCCACTTTAGGAGGTCTAGGAATTCCCCGTGACGTCAACCTCCGGTTACGTCTGATGCATGCATGGCACATATTCGGGTGTCCTGGTCCACCCTCGCCTATGCGTAGGTCGGACTAACATTAGGTTTGTTTAAGGTCTTTGTGAGTCTTTGTTTCGTTTGTCTATCATGTGTTTATGCATACATCGAGTCAAGTCGATTTGTACGCTCGCGTTGTTAGTCCCTTTCGAGTTCGAGACTTGTCAGACTTTGGGATCGGTTCTATCTCTACATATCAGATCTAGTCACATAAGGGACAAGCGGTGATTCTTAGTGAGTCTTTGAGCCGCCTCCCTCCTTTGAGAGTGACCCTACCCCAGAGTGTCCACCTCTAGCCTCATTCCCCAAAAGCATGTACATATCGAATCTATACGGGATGAGCAGGTGTCGATTACTTGGAGTGGAGCGTACTCCGCGCTTCCTGGTACAATGACGGATCCGTCAGAGCTACTCGAGCAGCCGCACCCCTTACTCGACGGTGTCAAGTTCTTATCACCCGGGGAGAATTGATGGGGATATCATAGCAAGACCACTAACTTTTTATTTTGCATTTGAGGCCTTTTATTTACATTTATATCCTTGGGAAAACATGTATGCAATTGTAAGGCTTTAGAAGCCAATGTGTTATTCCCTAAGGATCTTTGGGTTTTTGTGCAAAGGTCCTGTAGGACCAGCAAGGGGCCCCCATCTCCTTTCCTATTGGTCCACCTAAGCCTTAGGGCCCATGTGGGGCCAGTCAAAGGTCCAAGGTAGGCTTCTAGATGGCTTGACCATTCAAGGGGACAATTAGATTAAAAAATCCAATATTCCAACATTTAAAGTCCAAGATGCGTCCCCCTTATAATATAGTTTATCCCATGTTGTATTTTTTATTTAATTTGGTCATTTGACCACATGGGAAGAAAATCCCCTCTCTCCCATGAAATTCTCAGCCCCCCACCCATTACCATTCTCTATATAAGCCTATGTATAGTGTCATTAGAGATATTAATGAAGAATTAAGCATTTTTGTCAAGAGCAAGCCCAAGGGCACCCCTTGTGTGTCTCCTCCCCTCTTGTAGATGGATTTCTGCCATTCTAGGGTGTGAAGCCCTCCTCTTGGTATGACTCCAAGATCTCCACCTCCGCTAGATGTGACTTCTGGCCATCGCCTTCTGTTCGTGCCGCCACTGCGCCGCCACCGCCACTATGTCGGAGTTTTGTCTAAATCAGGACAAAACCTCATCTCCAAAATTTTATATTTTTTTCTTATTGTCTGTTCGTGCCCTAATTTGGAGGGTTTATTCCCCCTGTCTTCCCTAATCTCCAATTCAAATTTCGTGCCATTTGGCCTTAGTTTGATATTTTTCCAATATTTTTGTTTGTCCTCTCAGTAATCTGCCCTTTTACAGATTTACGGGACAGTGTCACTTATTCGTATTTTTCCCACCCCCTTAAAAATTTTCAAAAACTCCAGAAAAATTACTCAATGTTCCTCACGTTTTCCCCTACCTCCCATAATTTTGTTAGCCCCTGGAAAAATCATTTACACCTCGGTCAAAGGTCCAATTTAGGCAGATCCCTTTCTGTCCTGAGTGTCTGTAAACAGATCTATAGGAAAACCCGTAGCTTGCAGAGCCTCCCATTTCTCATCCCTTTATTGAATCAACCTACACAAATTATATGTGGTAGATCGGGGAGTTCTATTTCCAACCCCACTAGTTTCACCTCGATCCGATTTCGGATCTGTGAGAATTAATTCTTGCCGCTGAGGCATGCAATTATATTCCCTATGCAGATCAGAAAAATCAGTCAATGGATAATTCGTGCAAAAATACTAAAAGTCAACTTCTGGAACCACCACTTCAGGGAGTCAATTAGGGACATCCCGCCATCGTCCCAGCCAAGCGGCGCCTTCTGAAGATCTCAGGAAGGTGACGTTCCTTTGGAAACCGTACCTTGCTGTCCAGCGAGTCAGAATCGAGTCGGCGCAGGGCCGAGTCAGACCAGCAGGCCGAGTTCGCCCCGAACGTACCTCCAGATTGCTGTCCGTCAACCCAGGGTCGGTCCTCCCGGGCCCCACTTGTAGCTATTTTCCTCCCTACGTGGAGTGGGCAATAAAATTCACGGTTGTAATTAACTTTTTACTATTGTTACCGGGAGTTACCGTAACTGGCCGGGAAGTCTTCCCCATGCCCGGTAGCGTGGAGGTTTCGTATTCGCTCCCATCTCGACATTTACTTTATTTCGTATATATATTTCTTTATGCCACTGCTAGAGAGCATGCTAGGATCGTAGCTCACTATACTTTTTATATCATCGCTGCTGCGAGAGAGAGAGCGAGACCGTCTCGTGACCCGATCCGGGCACGAAATTGTGTGTTGACCACCCTAGCTCTTGCCGGTTTCTCAACCGTGCACATCCGTACGCTTCTCTCGTTAGGGGCGATCGCGAGCTTGCTTAGAGTCCAAGGATCGCATATCCAATTGGAGTCGAGTCTGTGGTCCGTCCCGCATCACATAACAATCTCCCCCTTTTTGATGATGGCAACACTATGAGTCACACTGACTCATGTCAAACTATTCTCCCCCTTTGACTTCATCAAAAAATTTGATACGAGAAATACAAACATGCATGATATGATTGAATGAAAAGCTCCCCCTGAAACAAATGGCACAAAAGATGTTTTCTCAATAACTCTCCCCCTGGATGAATGAATTAAAAGATTCAGAATGACACTACATGAAGGTGTTGGTTAAGGTTTATTAAAGCCGACTCAGATATTTTCAATTCATTCAAATCCAAACACAGAATACATTTATCTTAAACTAACTCAATCTTTTAAACATTCATAATCATGTATAATAGAAGATTCTTTATTGACAAGGTTTTCAGATTTATGGTCATGATATGCAGATTGAAATCTTCTCAATTTTCAGGTCAAGGAAGTTTGAGAGCATCTGATTTTCAATCGGATAAGCAGCAAGAGCATGCATCAAATGTGAGAGCACTTGAAATTTATGAATGGGCAAAGATATGGCAAGACAAAGAGAATATCAGATGACTGAAATAGCAATTCAGTTTGTCCGAATCAGATAGTGAGGAAGTAGATGAATAGCCATGTAGATCAAAAGTTTGATTTATATGCTCCCCCTCACTGAATGCACTGAATCAACCTTTTTGGAGTTTTCAACATGAATGATAAACAAATGCACATCATTGAATGATGAAATGCATGAATTTCCCTTTATCAGGATGCATGGTGTAAACACCTTCATGTACTTGTGAATGTTGCAAAATGCCTGAACTCCCCCTGCCTATATGCAGATATATCATGAGACGCAAGCCACTCCCAATCTATTGCATTGAGAAACCAAAACAGTCTCTATTGACAATAAAATGCAAATATCAAACATTCAATTCAGAGACAAATTGTGTGCAACAGATTTGAAGCCAAGAGAGTCAGAGTAGAAACATGATCAGAAGAGCGTCCACGAAGGTGTCGACTCTTTGTGTCGACATCTGCTCACAAGATCCACACTTCAGAAAAATTAAAAAAGACAGCTCATGGTGTCGACACTTCCAAAAGAAGACTATCAAGAAGTGCAGCAAAGGATGTGCCAGAGATACCATCAGACAGATAGATTCACAAAACAGCCAGCTCCCCCTGACAGAATGCATGTGTTAACTGGATTCTGAAAGTAGCATATGCAGAACATTAGAATCATAAGAAAATATGCTCATGAAGGTCTATACTGCTCTATGTGTAAATTTTTGACCAATGGTACTGGGTAGAGGACTTGGTCTAAAAAATCACCTCATACATAGTAAGAACCTCCAGACAAATTACATTTGCCCTTTAGTAACTTACCATTTGATATACCATGTTGATCATGCATGACACTGAAGTGCAAATGCAGTCTTATGTGCATCTTCAATTTTTTTTTATGCCAGTTCTCTAAACAAATATGTATGCGAATGAGCATGTGTGGAAATGAGCATTTTATGCATGTGATAGCATGCAGGGATCAAATTCCAGCTTTTTAGATTTTTCATAAATGCAATTTATTTTCAGTGATTATGCATTTTAAGAAATATCAAACAACTACAATTGGCATATGTATGCATCAAATGCAGACAACCCTTTAATCTCATATATGCACAGATCACCCAGCAAGTGCATGAACAAAAAGGAATGCAAATGGCAGATGCAGTTGTGGACATGTATCAATGAGATCTTAATTAACATATTAAGCATGATGTTCAGCTAAGAGAAAATTCAGGTGAACAAGCCTGTAAACAGTAGTGTTGGTATTTTACCTTACTTGGGCGCCTTGATTTATTAAACCCCCTTTTTATTCTCCATCCCAAGGCGCTCCTGCAAATAGGATCTCATTTAGCATTCTTATGAGCCCAAGTCTCCTTGGGTCCTTTAGTGACGGTAGCACCTTTGAATGATGCTCTCCTCATTTTCAACACTTGAGAATCATCAAACCTCATCAAATAGCAGTTAGACATGGAATTTCCTAACTGTCCACAGTAATGATAGATTTTAAATTCTTTTTATGCACATTGTCATAAGCAGGATATCTACGTGCATTAACATAAAGAATTCTGTTATTTGCATGAACAAGTTGTTTTCCATAACTTGCCGACCAGCATTCAGAAGCTCGGTGGCCAGGTTTTTCACAATCAAAACATCCAAAAATTTCTCTCTTAAGACCAGATTTATTTCTACCAAAAATATTCTGATTTACAGGGAATTTTATATTTTTAAAAAATCTTTTTCCCTGAGCATGCCAGCAGTCCTTAACTGTATGGCCATGTTTTCCACAATGAGAGCAAATAGAGAAGTTTCTTCTATGGGGACCTAACCAGCATTGTGCAGCAACATGTCCTACCTTACCACAATTAAAGCATGTGATACTCTTTTTCTTAGTGACAAAAAATTTCTTGACATGAGAGTCCATCGCATGCATTTTTCTAGCCTTCAAATCATCTAGTTCCATTAATCTACATTCATGCATCAGATGGCCAATCTTGTGGCAGTAATGACAGATCATTTTCTTTTTAGATGCATGTGAGTGTGTGGGTGGAACATGCAAAGTGGGGGCAGGAACATTTTGGTTCCTTTCTTTTTGTTTTTCAGTTGTTTTCTTTTGAGCAGAAGACTGAGAACCAGGAAGGTCCGGAGGGCTGCAAGAAGTTGAGCTGGAAACAAAGGAAGTTTGAACTTTGTTTTTAAAACTCTTTTTGTTTGCAGGGTTATAGCCCAACCCTTCCTTCTGAAAATTCACTTTCATCCCCAGCAGCTTATCCAAATTATCTTGACCTTCAACAAATCTAGATAAGGAATTCTTTAAGTCCTTAATCTCATCTTCCAGGGATGCAATATGTAATTCATAGTCAGCAATTTCTTGTTCACTACAATTCACACACTCATTTAACACTTTGTTTGCAGTTTCATAGTTCTCAACTTCTTGTTCCAGATTATGCAGTTTTTCAGACTCTTTTATACAGACAGATTTTCATTTTTCTATGGTTAAGAGTTTTTCAGAAATAGTAGAGTTGAGATGTTTAAGTCTCTCATTTTCTAATTTTAATTGTTCAACCTGTTCACTATTGTTATCAGATTTGGAATTGAACTCTTCATCTATCTGTTCAGATTCAATTTTCTTGTCAAGCAATTTTTTATTTTCTTCTCTTAATGAGGCAACTAGATCCTTGCACCATCCAAGATCAAAATGGAGCAATTCATTTAATTCTTTCAAGAAGGAACACTTATTACAAATAGAGTTGTCAAGATGCAAGTTGTATGCTCCTTTTCCTAGCTTTCCATTTTGATTTTTAACTTCATCAAGATTTTTCCGAAGTTCTGCATTTACATCTTTAGCAGCTTCAAGTTTTTCAGAAATCAAGTTTTTTTTTCATAATTTTCAAGTTTCTTTTCTGCCTTTTCAATTTGATTTTTGAGATCATCATCAATCGAGCTGAGTTTTTCTTTTAGTTCAGAAACTTCACATGCAAGTTCTTGATTTTCTTCTTGGAATAAACCAATTTGTTTCTTAAGACCATCATTTTTAGATTTCAAATGATCTAGTTCTGAAGCAACAGAATCAAGATTGTTCAGTCATTTTTTGAAATTTTCATTCTCAGTGGAGAGGGGGATTTCTGTAGTCCATCTAAGGGCAGCCGAACTAGGTCCATCAGAACCAAACGAGGCCCAGCTCATCTAAGTGACAACCCCGCAGGGCCCACTTAGACTAAAAAGCCCAATAAGATCACTCGAGATCAAACCCTTCCTCGGCGGCCCTTAGGCTCGGAAGGCCCGAGCGTCGGTCAAGACGGAGGAAGAGCCATGCCCGACCTATCCTCTCATTGGGATAAAGGCAAGCGCTCAGCGCCCACTCTGACCTATCTTCATCCAAGCTATGCCTATCGCCCAGACAGGGTTAGCACCCTTCATGCTTGGGTTTAATCGACGATTGCTTATCCACGCTACCGTTGAGAGCCCTTTATGAGCAGGAGTTTATGAGGATGTAACTCCCGCCTGAAACTCCTCAGCTTATGGGACTCATGGGGCTGGCGCACTATTTAAACATGGGACTCCCTCCCACGAAAGGTAAGGGGCAACACACGCCTAAAATTCCTTGAGCAGGAACCACTTCACCACCTTGGTGTAAAGGGATCTCGCGCCTCTCTTTTCCTCCTCCCTTCATAGCTTCCACCATTGCTCTACTGACTTAGGCATCGGAGGGTTTACCCCAGGAAACCATCCCTAGGCCCTCTGATCTGTTTCCCTTCCTTACAGTTCACTATTCGGATATCATCCCCCCAACTCAGGTCCAGCGTGAGATCATGCCTCTTCACTCAATTTTCAATGTCACAATATCAATATTTTCAGAATTGGAGTTAGCAGCTTCATGCAATTTCTTTTTCAGGAATTTATTTTTCTTAGTTAGGCTGTTATACCTATCTAACAAATCATCATAGGCATCCTCCCAGTCATCTATTAAGAAATTCTCAAAGGGGTTTACATGATCATCGTTATCACCATGATCACTGCTGTGATTACTGCCGTTTGCCATCATGCATTTGTCTTCGTTTCCTTTATCGGCGGTCTTCAGTCTATCCAATATATCTCTTGCTGATCTGCAATCATAAAAACATGAATGCAATGCCCTGTTAGTAGCGGCCTTCATCATCTCCAAAGCTTTCTTGTTTTCATCACACATAGATCTATGATTATCAGTCCATTTGAACTTGTTCTTTGGCAATCTGTGTGGACCATGTGAAATTAGCTTCCACAGATCTAGATCAACAGACTTAACAAATATACGCAAGTTATTAAACCACAAATTAAAATCAGTACCATTAAAAACATGTGGATGACCCATAAGAAGGATTTAGGAACAATCAGCCAAAAACAAGGAGCAGCAAATGGAATTAGCACCAAGGAGCAGCAAGGATCACTGCAGATCGTTGGATCTGTAGAACCAGTAACCTGCTCTGATACCAATTGTTAGGGTGCTAAGAACGGATTCAGAGGGGGGGTGAATGAATCCGTTTTAAGAATTTGCTTCGATTCAAATCTAAAGCGGAATAAAACTATTGCTTATACTCAATGAAGTCTAATGAGACAACTGAGTTTTCTTACTCTGGAAACTGAAAATGTTGGAGGAGATAACCCAAGGAATTGCACACACTCAACTCAGAAGTTCCCTCAAGGAACTTTTGCCACGAGAAACACTAAGAAGTAAGTGCTTCAACTAACCCATTCAGTCAAAGACGTAACAGGAAAACCAAACTCAAACTGAAATCACATAGAAAGGCTTCTGATATTAAACGCTCAAACAACCTGTGAAGAGGGCAGAAGATAGGAAAATGCACACCAAAAGCAAACCACTGCACGCAAGATTTTTAGGTGGTTCGGTCCTCCCAACCTACATCCACCCCACACTCAAACCAGAGTGTGGATTCCGCTGCCTAACAGCTTGAAACCGCTGGGCCTCACAGCTTGCCTACAAACGCTGCCTAACAGCTTGAACCAGAAGAACACTCTCCTCTCTTCCTCCAACCCGGAGGGGAAAACCCACGAGTAGCACACTACTACTCGCTACCAGAGACACAGTCTCCCTTCCTCCAAACCAGAGGGAAAACCGTGAGTGACACCCAGCCACTCACAACTGGAGACCCAAGTCTCCCTTCCTCTGAAACCCAGAGGGAACCCACAAGTGACACCCCGCCACTTGCAAACCGAAGACTCAGTCTCCCCTCTCCTGAGTCCACAGGAGGAACCCCGACCTCAAACTAGAGGATCGAAAAACACAGTGGAGAATGGAAAGAACAAAGGAAAAGACAAAAATAGAAACAGAAACAAACGGGAAAAAAACAACTGTAGCTCTGTAGAGTAGTTCCAAATAGATCTTCAGTGAAAGCTCCCTCTTCTCTTCTTCTCAGCCATGACTATCTCCCTTCACTTCATAGCTCTCACGCTCTCTCTTAACTTCTTCTTCTTCTCAGCTCTCTCTTCTTTTCTCTCTTGGCTTGCTTTCTTCTTTGGTGACTGCTCTTTTTCCTTCTTTTCTTGCACTGCACGCTTCCTCTCTTTCTCGCGGCCACTCCTTTCTAATTCTCTGCTCCCCTCTTCTTTGAAGGAAGAAGCTCTCCTTTTATACACCAAGCAAAGCCTCCGAAAGAAGCTTGGATAAGGGGTTTTCATACCCACGATCCCTATTGGTCCACGTGGCAGAGGGAGGAGGAATATTTCTGACAGGGACTCCTCGGATCACGTGCCAACCTTCTTGAATCATGTTCCTGCTAAAATTCGAGCTCACGTGTCTGCTTTAAATCTGTCAGTAAAGACAAAAGGCATTTAGTCAAACACCTTATCGTCATAAGTAAATAGTCAATGCTTAATGCATATGCTCAGACCAAAAGCATGTGCAGACTTGAATAAACTAGGAGCAACAAATGCATAGACCTTATATGTAAAGCATGCTATACTAGCATCGACCCTCATGCAGCTAGCACCGGCCTTGAGGTGTGCCAAGGACAGCATGCACCGACCTGGGGTGCGCATGAAATGCAACTTGCACGGACCTTATATAGTCTTGGACAAAGACATGCACCGACCGCTATAGTGAATTGCATGGACATGGCCATGCAAAAAAAAATAGAGCCTGCACAGCCCTTCCATGTGCATAAGGGAGGCACCGACCCTGTTACGCGTTCAACATACCATGCACCGACCTTTAGTGTGCACAAAGGAAATGTGCACTGACTTGGTTAAGGAACAACTGAAGCATGCACCGACACCGACGTTTCAATGCACAAAGGCAATCCTGCACCAACCTCTGTCATGCAGGATGCAAGACATGCACTGACGTTGGATATGCAGGATGGCCTATATGCACCGACCTTATATGCAGGTGAACAGTGATATGCATGGACCTTGTTGTGCAGTCTAACATAACATGCACCGACCGTATGGAGGTGAACTTAGATACATGAGGACCTACACCGACGTTACATGCTGAACAAAAGAAAGTGCACCGACCGTATGTATAAGCTACTTAGTACATGTACCAACCTAAACATGCACGGAGCTATATGAGCAGACTTGAATGTGCATCGACTTGAACATGCATTATGCAAATGTGCACGGACTTTGAATGACCAATAGCAGGCATATGCACAGACCTGAATAGTGTATGCATAGACCTTGACTCGTGTTAGCAGGAAACATGCATTGACTTTAGTGTGTGCATATGACTTAAGAACCTGAGAGAAATGTGTGCACACAACCTGTTCGATGATATGTATATGCATACAATTTAATATGCCATTGTTATGAAATATGCATGGACCCCAAATGCAATGGATTGAAATGTGCATGAACCTCATATGCAGTCAATCATGGATATGCATTGACATCATTTGACATAAAGCGGAACCTGTATAGATGAGCACACAAGAGCATTGACAGCCCAAAAATAATGCACAGCAAACGCACCTCATTAATGCACAGTGCAATGTGCAGATGCATGATCAAATGCATATTTTATCAACATTCAATCTTTCATGCAAGCACATGGTGACTCATAGTGTTTGCTATCATCAAAACTATAGGGGCACAACATGTCGCTCCTCAGCCCTATGTGGGGCGGGCAGGGCAGCAGGCACCTGAGGGGTCGGGACAGCTCCGGGGAGCTCCCGGTGGGGGACTCTCTCCACACTCTCCATCCTTCCAACTAGGCCTTGGATAGATCGGTCGAAAGCCTCGACACGGTCCTCCATGGCCTTGAGACGGCCCTCCAAGCGATCATTATTCTCCCTATTAGTTTGTTCGGACCTATCCATGCGCTCCATGAGTAGAGCGAACACGTCCTCTAGTGTTCGGTCTCTCGGGGTGGCACCTCGGAGATCACCCATAGTGTCAGGGCGATTGTACTGGGTGTGACGACCCGGACTCCGGATACCAGATATACCCGATAGGACTATCGAGTAGACCCGATACCACTTGGAACCCGTGAAGCCTCCCAAGAGCTGTAAAGCTCCGAAGGGATAAAAGGACTGTTGTGTAGTACATTGAAGTCACAGATATAATAGTAAGCAATTAAATTTCATTAATAAGGTTTGCTAAAGTAGCAGAAATAAAATTACTTTTAAATTAACAGTTAAAATTAACAATTATACTAGAGTCTAGTCCAAAGGAATGACAAGTACAGTCCAACAGAAAGAAGACGTACACTGAGGTCGGGGGAAGCCTGACGCAGGTACCACTGGCAAGTACTAACACGCCACACCAGGAACCACGAAGGAAGGAGAGCGCCACACCTAAAAAATAGGGGTGAGCCTCGTGTCATTGGCTCAGTAGGGGTCACGCGGATCCCCACTGAAAAATAACGCAGTAACACGGAACAACAGCTAAAACGGTAGGAGTAGTAAAGCAGGAAAAGCTAAACTACAACTAGAAGGCTGTAAAAGAAAGCCGTAACAGAAGGAGTAGAAACAGCTAAAAGAAAAGGGAAAAGCAAAGCCATAAAGAACGAGAACATTGCTACCGAGAGAAGCTCGGCTCCCTAAGCTACTCCAAACAACGACAGAAAGGTGGACCCTGATCTCACAAAGTCAGGAGTTATCGATCCGTCAGCCAATCATTAGCCCAAAGGCTAAAGCCCACGAAACCAGGCAAAGGCCCTAAAAAAGATCTAGACAAACAACAGACACAGACGCACACGACTAGAGCGTCGTGCACGCGACACAACACTGACCTCAGGTATAGCCAAGAAAAGACTAACCAGGGAAGGTCACGACGCACGAAGAATGAGAAACACGAGAGTCACGTGTCACATGATGGAAGCACCTCCTCACTAGAGGAACAGCCAGATGCGTCCACTGATATCTTACACTGCGCCACAAGTATCTCCCTATGACCGTCGAGAATGATAGAGACTTAGATACTCACAGAATCAGAATAGGAACTATAGTAACGAGTGACTAGTCAGGGTTACGCCCGTCGGCGTTCGTCCAAACGCCCCTGACCACGTGTGCACACACCAGCTCTTTCCCAGAGCCAGGCCTCTAGCTAGTTTTCCCCCCAGCAGGACGCTACCGTAAAGTAGGGGCCCACGGAAACTAGCCTAAAAATTGTATCTCGAGAAGTGCCTCAACCACCACTCCCAGGTGGGCCGACACCAGCAATGTGTCGTCAGGCTACGACTAGTGGAGGCTCACTAGACACAGAGACTCGGAAACACGAGCGTCAGAGTACAGACAAGCCGAGGAATTATTGTCGCACGTACTACGAAGTACCAAGGTAGCACACCAAACTACTAGCAGACTCAGGATAGGACAACTAGACCTGCTAACACAACGATCCTTGAGTCTCATGACTCGGAGTCGAGATCGCCGCGTAATGGCGGAACAAGCCACCAATCGCTCTAATCCTAAGCCAGAGGAAACGACACATCCACATAAAACGACTCATGGAGACCTGAGGAATCACCAAGACCCTCAGCACACCTGGACGCATGTGGACGCACTTATTTTCACTTATCATGTTGTTCGTTTATTTAGGTGTGTGGGCGTGCCAGTCACAAAGTGACGATTTATTGTGCGCTCGATCTGACTAATTAGACGATTGTGTGGTTCGTGTCGGGACTGGAACCCGCCGTGCCATGAAGGCCACGACGTCATTTACATCCCCCATACGGGGGAACACCCTTGATTGATTGCCGGGAATAAGGGCCCTACGGCTTAAAGAGAATACTAGTAATGCAGGAGGATAACGAAAGATGAACTATGCTAGAAACCCGTATCGGCACGTGAACGTTCAGCCTATGTCGGCCACTCAAGGGCCACTTCATGTTCGGACGAAGGTCCGTGTTTGTAGTGTAAGAGACGGTCGCAAAACCGCGCAGATGTCTGCCGTGAGTACGGCAGGTTTAATGTGAGTGCGGGATTAGATCCCGGAAGAAGTGGGTCAAGCTGATGAACTATCGGCCCAAAAGGTGCCCGGACCATGACCATGTCGAGGATCCCGCGGTCCACGTCCGATATCACAGGGCATCATTACTTTCCTCTTCACGCACAGTCCGGGGGAACGAGTTGTTAGGTTTGAAGACCAAACTCACCAACGTGCGCCCTCGCACGTGGATCGACCTGCCGTATTATTGAATTAAGTGGTTCATTCCCATTCCATTCTTTCTATTTTGTTTACTGATTTAGTCCTTATTTTCTTGTTTATTCTTTATTTTCAATAGTTTTCTTTCTTCTTTTCATTCTTTTAGTTTTCTTTTGTCACGCCGTATTAGCAAGTTGCAAGAAGATGGGCGCGTCGGTTTTAGGGGCGCCGGGTTAAGATGTGAAGGGGCGCGCCGGAATTGGAGGACAAGGGAGGAGGGCACACCAGAATTGAAGGACAAGGGAGGAGGGCGCGCTGAAATTGGAGGACAAGGGAGGGCTCGCCGTTTTAACATTTGGAAGGAGGGGATACGGGGCTTTTGTGAGGAGGGCGCGCCGGTTAAGGCCGCGCCGGGCTACGGTGTTGAAGGCACTTGTCGATTGAAGGTTCAAAGAGGATTTTGAGAGTGATGTTAAACTGGCGTGGTGAAATAGTCACCACGCCGTATTACACTCCCCCGAGGGCTTATTGCTTTGACTGTGCGCTTCTTTTCTTTCACCCATAGATAGATTTTATGATGTGTTTGTTCATCCATTTGGTAGATTATGTTGGTAGGAAGGAAGTTTAGGCGTTTAACTGTTCGTTAGGGTGACTTAGCGTGTACTTTAAGTGTTTCGTTCGAGGGGTTTAGTTCACATATTTTTACTATGTGTGATTCTTGTTCTCGGAAGTGGCTTGTTCGTTTGTTCTTGAGCGTTCTTGGCCATGGCGAGAATTGGGCAGCACCTCCCCCGGACCGGGACTTGCCGGAGATAAAGGAGAGTCACCAATCGGATTGCTCCAGGGTAAACTCTCAAAATGCAGAGCGGCCTCACGGCGGTCCGTTAGCCCAAGTGAGAGTGCGGAACGCTCGAGGGCCAGCCTACAAGAGCGACCATGACTCACGGGCGATGGGTCTTCAACAGGGACAAATATTTACCACGGCTGGGCAAGAAATGTTCATCCATCGAATGGGTTACCTTGGGGGTCATGCCATGAAGTGGCAGACCTCAAAGGCCCCCGGATGATCAGAAAGCAAGAAAGGGGAGCAAGGGTCGGAACAGAGGAGACTGAGCTTGCAAAAAGACTTCCTTTCTTTCTCTTTTATTCATCCATACAAACGGGGAAGGAAACTTGATACAGATAAAATGGAAGAGAAGGCATTACACAAAGAAAGGGAAAATACATTCGATGAAGAGAAAGAGAGAAGCATTAGACGGAGGAGGGAGAGAGAAGCATTAGACGGAGGAGGGAGAGGGAAGCATTGGCTTCTCCCCCTCCAACTCACCTCTCGCTCTCGTCCCTACCTCTTTTCTCCTTTCTTCAACCCAGAACCGTGGAGCTCTCGAAGACCGGCTCCCCCTTCTCCCTTCTCTGGCTCTCTCTCCCTTTTTTTTTCATCCTCCTCTCTTCCTTTCTCTTCTCTCGATATATATATATCCATCGAGTTGGGAACGAAGCCTCTTGAAGTTCAAAAATCCCTTCGCTTCCATTCTTCTCCCTTTCTGTATCTGACGCTGTTGAGTGGCCTGCAGGTAGAGGGATTCATAGCGTAGGGGAGGTGCCTCCACCGGATTGGCCGACGGTGACCGGCGGGGAAGCGACGTTCGGTGCGGAGCTCGAAGATTGCCATTCCAGGGAGATTGAGGAGCTCAGGCGGTTGCACGTTGGTCGCACGCAGGATGCCTGGCCATTTCAGGTAAGTTATCTTTGTTTGCACCCGAAAACAGGGGATCGGACTGATGACGGGATGGGATGTCTCGGAGGTAAAACGGTGCGGAGGGATGGTGATCGCACCGGATTAAACCCAAGTGAAATTGGCGCGCCATTTTAATGCAACACAAATGGCACCGTTTTAAGCATCAAAAGGGGGGAGGCCCCTTCGACAGGAGCGCGTCGGATAGCCAAAGAAACAAGGGGCGCGCCGTTTTAAGCAAAAAGGGGGGGGGCGCCGTTTTAAGGCACGCTGTTTTAAGGCCCCTTCGTGCCATTTTAAGCACCAAACGGATTCTTTTTGAAGTCGTGGCCGTTTATATGAATGTCGGCATTCCTAGAACGTACCGGTTGCAATGTATGGCCTCCGTAATATTCTGTTTGTAGCCTCTGGGACTCGGTCCCAGATTGTACGTGACTTTCGGTGGATGCCGAGACTGTGCCGGAGTTCCTGACTTTTCTCTGATTCAGCTCTCGGCATGGCCGGTCAGAGCGTTGTAGCTGTATCTTCTGCTTAGGTGGCTTCCTTAGCGGGTAGCGGACCACCAAGCGAGTTCTCGTCCTGATCGGGCGAGGCATGAGGTTTATTCGGCATTTCGTCTCTGGCTTGCTCTCGAGTGTTACGATTTGCATGCCGTATGATCGACGCAGTCATTTTTGACGTCCACAACGCATAGACTGGGGTAAGATGATACCTCAAAGCATCCAGAACCACTGTCACGATCTATCCAGAATAGTCGAGACACACACAAGGTCACGTGTCAACCACTGGGTCACACCGGGTTGAACGGAACCTGACGACGACTATACAGCAGTACAGAAACCAAGGCATGCTTGATTACCTTATATCGTGGTCATAGCCCTCATAGGATATCAAGAGACATCTATGGGACGACGGACAAACCACAAGGTCGAGCCAAGACAATTGGAAACCAAAACGTCGGAAAGCGACACTCTGTACATACACAGAGTAGTCTCTAGTTTTCTCTCTTGATCCACTGCTCTCACGCTGCTCTTCTTTTCTCACTGTTCCATACTCTCCTACTCGAACCCTTTCCTCAGCATATATATATATGTCTGAGCCAGATCCTTGGGCGCGTGGATACCATGTTTCCCACCTGAAAGGTTGGGGTACATGTTGGAATATTCTGGACCTCTATCTACCTCAGATCACGTGCCATCTTCCTGGTGAATTGCACAGACAAACTGTCATAGAAGAAATAGTCATTTTGTCACACACACTTAGCACAGTTCATATTAGTGTAAGGAATAAGAAACCATAAACTGCACTGAGTAGTAATTCCCAAATCAACTGTTGTAGTGAATTTATTTTGCCAAAGAGAAAAGTTTGCACCGAGTCAAAGAAATAAACATTGACTATGACGGGCAAGAAAAACACTGATATGGAATGAAACAGAAGTTGCACCAGCCCACTTTAGCTATTTACAGGACTGGCACCGCGTCTAATAGACCTGATGCATGAACTGCACCGACCTCGTTGCAATAGAGAATCGAATAGGCTAGATTATGCACTGAACATGGTCTTGTTTTAAGCAAGGCGTGCACCAAGTTGTGTTCCAATCCCTTTGACTAATCAAGGTTTGCACCGAGATGCATTAGCACTGAAAAGACTATGATAGATGCAAGTCAAAGCTTGCACAGAGATGGATTTGCACTGAGGTGTAGGAACGACCAGCCTGACCAAGGCATTCTGGTCAAGAATTGCACCGACCTCAAAAGGTGAGCTGTAGAGACATGATATGCACGGTCCTTAGAGGACACAACCTAGAGAAATGCATAGAGACAACATATGAACCTGATCAAGGACTTCCACCGAGGCAAGCACTTTATGTAAGAGATGCAGAACTTGCACTGAACTTAATATGCCCTAAACAGAGAACGAGAACATGTAATGCACAGACCTAAATCATGCTATAAACACAGACCTCCTTCATGCTTAGAAACTAGGAAATACACCGTATAAAGACAAATTGATCTATAGTCAAAAACAATTGATTTATAGCGTGATACATCATCAAAACCGTAGGGATGCAACAATCTCCCCCTTTTTGATGATGGCAACACTATGAATCCAGCAATGTCAGGGCATTAAGCACAATCGAGAGCAAGCCAATCATGCAGACAAACCAGAGAGCCTTTTCTAGAAACACATCTTCTGAACCTCTTCTCTCTCCAAATTCGCTCTCCCCACTACTCACTCTCAGATGACCTCTTCACAGTAGCAAGACCTCTCTCATATGTTCTCAGATGTTGCATGACCTCTCTCTCCCCCTTTGACATCATCAAAAAGAAATGAAAGATATAAGGAATTGCTGGAGACATGAGGGAGAAGCACAGTGCCTTCTTAGTGTAGAAAGACTCAAGAGCATATCTTAAGAGAATAAGTGAGGTGCTAAACTCAAGAGAAGATTCTTGAACTCTGGTCATCAATAGAGAAGTAGAATGAGAGGAAAGTGTATCCACATACAGGGTATATGATGTAGAGCAGGGATGAACAAGCATGGCAAGACATTGCTTAACAAAATAACAATACTCAGTAGATGATAAGAGACAAAAGCAGAGAAGGTGTTCTCATGGTGTTGAAGACAAGCATTCCAGTAATTTGTACTAACATAATGGATATTATAGAGATTTTCAATAAGACCAATGAGTAAGTTGGTAAATCACACTTTTGACATTAGGGAGACACCTTGATCAGATGCCTGAATCCCCAGTTACTCAGTGTGAGTACCTCATTACCTCTCCTTTTTAGAGAACAGAGTTAGTAACTGTGGCTTTTTAATTGAGGAAACACCTTGATCAGAGGCCAGAGTCCCCAGTTACTCACCACCTTGTCACCATTGCTCTGTAATGATCAGAAGCACAAATTCGTTTTGCAGAGATTGCTCTTCCCCCTTTTTTTTTTGAATTTGACACCTCATGACATGGGAATTACTTCACTTCATTGATGAAGCTCCCAGTTTCTCAGTGATCAATATGTTTATTTGGTTGATCCCTTATATTGTGGAGATGAAGTGATTGAAGATAACACCAGAAGGACTGTTTCTTTGAAATGAATCTTGAAGTCTAGATTTCGAGTTGTTTTGGACAGAAGTCAAGACATACAGGTGTTTGCCTGAACCGGAATCATTTACAATGTAGGAAGATATACTTCAAACACTTAATCCAAATCTCTGATGGACTACTAGAGGAAAGATTCTTGTAGGACTTTAGTAACACAGACTTATAGACTTAAGAGATGAGTGAGATTCTACTATCTGAGAGAGAACCGCACTCATTCAATCATGAGAATCAGCAATGACACACATCTGTTCAATCTTTTGAATCAGTTAAAATTCACTAACTGCCCAGCTCCCCCTCAACCGATGCACTAAAGGAATTTAATCAGCAGACTCTCAGGACTGCCCCTCACTGATAGGATAGGCTTCTCATACAAACTCTTGCCAAGATAAAATAATTCAATATCAGGAGATTAGCAATTAAGATAATTTAAATAAGCCTAATTCCCTCCTTAATGTGGTGAATTTGTCATTGTCCAGAGGCTTGGTGAAGATATCAACAATTTGATTAGCAGTGCCTACATGAAACAACTCAAAGGTGTTTTTAGAAACCTCATCTCTTATGAAATGATGCCTTATTTCTATGTGTTTGGTGCGGGAATGCAAGATAGGGTTCTTGGCTAGATTGATGGCACTGGTATTATCACAGTAAATGGGTGTGCACCCCAGGTCTACTTGATAGTCCTGAAGCTGGTGTTTAATCCAAATGACTTGTGTACCACAACTCCCTACAGCCACATACTCAGCCTCTGCAGTGGAGAGGGCCACATAATGTTGTTTCTTGGAACCCCAAGATACTAAACACCCACCTTGAAAATCACAGTGACCACTAGTGCTTTTTCTATCTATTTTACACCCAGCATAATCTGCATCTGTGTATGCAACTAAATCTAGTGTGTGTGATGCAGGAAACAATAAACCAAGGGTGTGTGTAGCCGACATATATCTGAAAATTCTTTTCACTGCAGCTAAATATAATTCAGTGGGTCTAGATTGATACCTTGCACACATTCTTTGTAGCAACCCTGATAAAATATTAACAATAATAAAGATTTTAAAATAAATCAAATAAATAGATAAATAAAACAAAATAAAATAACGCCTCGGATAAAGGCGCTATTCAAATTAGAAACGCCTCTGGATAAGGCGTTATTCAAGAAGTGACGCCCTGACCAAACGGCGTCAAATTCTAAACGCCAAAAATGGTAAGGCCAAGAAACGCCCCTATCTTGGGCGTGTTTTAAAAACAAGGAACGCCCTTACACAAGGCGCTTCTTAAGAAACGACCTAAACCAGGTCGTCAATTCAAGAATCGACGCCCTGACCAAAGTCGTTAATTCCATTCGAGTTCCGTTCGACACGGGAGCTTATCCAGGGAAAGATTAACCTAATCCAGTAAGTGTCTACTAGGGTAAGGACTCTATTAGGGATATATTACCCTCACACAATCACTAACTCTAATAGGACACCCAAAATCCTATAAATACCTTTGATTACCAAACCCTAAATCCATTTGATCGATCGTCTGCTGCGGTGAGTAAAAGAACTGAACGTTCTTTTCTTTCTATCATATGAAGAGTTACTGACTCTTCATCTCTTTCTCTTCTTACAGGTCGAAGAGAGCACCTGCGTACGTGAAGAACAAAGGTAATGTTCTTCTTTCTTTTACCTTCAGCCAAAGTATGATGAAGTGAGGATTGATACATCTTCATGTTTCTCTGTAGGAAGCTCTGTCGAAGAACAAGGGTTCTTCAAAACGAACGATTCTTCCTGCTGCTGCTGCGGTTATATAGTTGCAGTAGAAAGGGTTCTCCTCAACTACTTCACAAGTCTTCTTCTAAATCAACTGTAAAGGTAGGTTTTCTCAAGTTAATGTAGCCCAAATGAAATTAATGCAAGATATATATATATATAAGCATATCATGCATACGGTTTATATATGGTTTCGTTGTGTTTTTCTAAAATATTTTGAAAGAGACGCCCCTGTCAAGGGCGCTAATTTACAAGACACGACCCTGCCCAGGTCGTCAATTTCATATTTGACGCCCTATACACAGGCGTTAATTGCATGTAATGTTAATCAGCGATCTTAAGAACTGATTATCCACAAAAATCACATGTAATTAAATTGTTCATATTTTAAAATCCATAAATATGAAATATCGAATGCATGACTCTCCCTATGAAATTCTTCCTGTCACGACTATATAAATACCATCCTGTACATTGATTATTGTGAAACTTCTGGCTGTTCGTGTCAATTACTGCAATTTCTTGAATTCACGACTTCGACAAGGTCGTTTTCCATTTGTTAACGCCCCATAACAGGGCGTGAATTGTAAAAGTAACGCCCCTTCGTTGGGCGCGTTTATGTTAAAATCCCGAACAATATATTCTGTGAAAATAAGAATTTAATGATTAACGCCCCTGCCAAGGGCGCGTTTTTGATAATTTCTGAAAATAAATATGTTCTGTAAAATATTGTAAATAAAAAGATGCCTGCTACTGTAGTCGTCTCATTTCAAAGAAACGCCCCTGTCCAGGGCGCTTTTTTTTAGATAAATTTCTGAATTATTGAAAATTCTGCCAAAATGGAAATATATGTAAACGCACTTCTGTTAGGCGTTAATTACTTGAGAAACGACTTGACCTAAGTCGTTATTTTCTGTAAACTGATTTTATCCTGGTTATGTTAACCGATGGTTTCATATTATACACATACGTATATATCGGCACTATTCTCCACTCCGTGAGTATAGTCCCACTTTTCACGTTGTTTTATCGATCACACTCAACTCTCATTGACATACAAGCTCTCCATTGGACATTCCGTTCCTTTGGACTAGCGAGTTAGTCATAGAGACCTCCGTAAGACTCCTCGTAGCCTTGGATTCCCTCAAGGCCGACTGAGCTGGTTGTACCCTAAAAACCCATTACACCACTGATGCCATGTCACTCTAAAGAAACATGGTATACCGGCCCTTATGATTATACAAAGAGTGTATCATAAGAAATTCTTAATGGGATGATGATATCATGCCATATCATGTCATTCTTGTAAACCTCAATTCTATGATAAGAATGAGGGTATCTTACCTTTGATATACTGTTCATGTGGACCTCAATTCTATATAAAGAATGTCCACCTTGATTTGTCATGGTACCCAAGTTAAGGGAACCATATTCTACCTAGTTTTATCGTTAATCGTGATTATACCGTTATTATCGCCAATCTATGTCCTTTGTCATATTTTGGACTCTATTCTATCAAAGTTATCATACGTGTCTACAAGCTTGATTATTGAAATTCTATGTTGGCTATAAACAAGAGTGGATGTCAAAACACATGATAAATGCCTGCGCATATATGGCCCGATCTGGTCCTGGGACGAGCACCCGAAAGTACTTGTGCCCATGGGAGTTAAAATGATAAGGTATTTGGCATTATACCGAGTACTTGACTTGCTTGATTGGACATTCCACATACATCTTGTACTTGAATCGTACTTGACTTGACATGAAATGCATGGCCCGAAAAAGGGTAATTTACTTGCTTGATACATGATAGCCAAAGTTCTTGACATGACTTGTTAAACGTACTTGCTTGAATATCTTGAATGAACTTGTTATCTTGTTGAAAGTTCATGATTAAGTTCATCTTATTTCCTTGATATTACATTCTCTCTATCTTGTCATTTCATGCGAGCATGCATAGCTGTAATACATTCATGAAAGATGTAATTACTTAAACCCCTTGCTAGTACTTGAGATATAATTTCCTACTGAGCGTTCGCTCATTCCGTTTATCCCTTTTCATTTTTCAGGTAAGTCCGACGACGATGGAAGTCAATCGGATGGGAATGGTCAAGAGTGAAAGTGATAGAGCTGCTCAAGTGTCATCTAGTCTTTTCTATAGTTTCTTGAGTCAAATAAGTATTCTTTTCCTTTTTATTAAACAGAGTATTGGATTTGTAATAGTCTATCCATTATGAAATAAAGGATTGGGTTATCTTGCTATTTTACGCATCTTTGTCTTTGTGTCGAATACACGACCACTCTGATTGACATGATTGATATAAACTCGTCACGCGTCTCCGGGTAACTTCCACGCTCGGGGCGTGACATTCTTACACTGAACTGTATATCAGGTCTTGAAGCTGTCAAATAAAGTAGAGATCCAATCATACCTTGATAGAGCTTGGCATCTACTTCTTTACCTGTCTCATCTGCATCCAATGAGGTATTGGTACCCATTGGTGTTGTAATGTGCTTCATGTTGGTCATGCCAAACCTGTTGAGAATGTCCAATGTGTACTTGGTCTGGTTGATGAAGCATCCATCCTCTAACTGTTGTACCTTCAAGCCAAGAAAATACTTTAATTCACCTACAAAACTCATTTCAAATTCAGCAGACATCAACTTAGAAAATTCATTACATAGTTCAGACATAGTTGACCCAAAGATAATATCATCTACATATACCTGAACTATGATGAGGTCTTTATTTGAGCTCTTGGAAAATAAAGTTTGATCCACCTTACCTCTATGGTAGCCCTTGCTGATTAGAAATTCTGTCAGTCTTTCATACCATGCTCGAGGAGGCTGCTTTAGACCGTACAGGGCTTTATTCAATCTAAAAACTTGGTTAGATTTTGAGGAGAATTGAAAATCGGGGGGCTGTTCAACAAAAACTTCTTCTTTGATAATTCCATTTAAGAACGCACTCTTCACATCCATTTGTTGGAGTTTTATATTCTTGGAGCATGCAAATGCTAACAATATTCTTATAGCCTCCACCCTAGCAACAGGTGCATAGGACTCATCGAAGTCAACTCCAAATTCCTGACAGTAGCCCTTGGCTACTAGTCTGGCTTTATTTCTATAAATGATTCCATCTTCATTCATTTTATTCTTAAACAACAACTTAGTTCTTATGACATTAGTATTTTCTGGTCTTGGAACTAGCTCCCAGACATTATTTCTCTCAAACTGACCTAACTCCTCACTCATAGCATTAACCCATGATTGATCACTTAAGGCCTCTTCTACTGATTTGGGTTCAATTTGTGATACCAAAGCAATTAGGTCTTGATTATGAACATTCCTAAAGTGAGACCTAGTTCTAAGAGGATCTTCAAGGTTGCCTAGGATGTTATCTATTGGGTGATCTTTCAAGAATCTTGTATCTATTGAAGACTCACCTATTTCAGCTGGCCCTACCTGGTTAGGAGTATCTGATGTTTCATTCGGCTGAACCTGCTCTTCTTCTTTATCTTCTAGGAATTCTCCATCGTGCCTGGAATCCCTGTCAGCATCTTCAAAGTTAGCAGCATCTTTTGTTTCACCAAAAATGATATGTGGAGACTCTTCAACTTTCTGATCAGTTATGTTAAAGACCCTATATGCTCTTGACACTTCAGAGTATCCTAAAAATGTTCCTAGACAGCTTTTAGCATCAAACATATCTAAGTCTTTCTTGTCATTATTATGGATAAAGCATTTAGCACCAAAAATCCTGAAATGAGCCAAGTTTGGTTTCTTACCTTTCAATAGCTCATAGGGGGTTTTCTTGTGAATTGGTCTTACCATGGCCCTGTTGATTGTATAAGTTACTATATTGGCCGCCTCTGCCCAAAACTTTCTTGGTAGTTGACTCTCAATCAGCATGGTTTGGGCCATCTCCACAATGGTTCAATTTCTTCTCTCCACAATTCCATTCTGCTCTGGTGTCCTAGGAGAAGAGAACTTGTGTGTTAGTCCTTCACTTTCACAAAGGTCAGAGAACATGGAGTTTTCAAATTTACCTCCATAGTCAGATTGAATTGAACAAATCTTATGTTTTCCTTCTTGTTTGACCTTATTGAAAAATTGTTTGAATTTTTGAAAAGCATCATTTTTTTTGGCTAAGAAAAAGATCCATGAAAATCTAGAGTGGTCATCAATGATCACGTAACCAAACCTACTACCATTGAGACTCTGAGTTCTAGTAGGACCGAAGAGATCTATATGAAGAAGTTTCATTGGTCTAGAAGACAATGGCTCAGATCATAGTTTGAAGGACTTCCTGGTCTGTTTACCTAAAGCACATGCATCATAGATTTTTGAAATTGAATTAAACTTGATTTTAGGCATGCCTCTGACTAAATCATGCTTGATCGATTTATTTAAAGTAGAAAAGCTAGCATGGCCTAAACGTCTATGCCAATTAAAAGCATCACTTTCAGAGTTAGTAGATAAGCAGAGGTTAGATTCAGACTCAACATCTAAGTCTACCATGTAGACATTATTGGACCTGTTTGCTACAAACTTAACATGATCAGAATTTATTTCAAAGATTTTGCATGAGTTGTTGTCAAACACAACCCTGTGACCCTTGTCACATAATTGACTAATGCTAATCAGATTGTGTTAAAGACCTTCCAAAAGTAAGACTTTCTCAATAGAGTTAGTGGAGGACTTACCAACTGTGCCAACCCCAATGATCTTACCTCTGTTCTTTCCTCCGAACTTGACCAGACCCCCTACCTTCATTTCTAACTTGATGAACTTGGATCGGTCTCGTGTCATGTGCCTGGAGCAGCCACTGTCAAGGTACCATTTGTTGTTCTCAGCTGCCAGGCAGACCTACACAAACGTAATCAAACAAAGTGGTTTGGAACCCAAGATAAGTTGGGTCCAAAGACATCATTCAAATCTTTAAGCAGATGTTTAGAAATCCAGAGTTGTTTGAACTTGTTTTTCTCTTGCATCTTAACTTCGGGTCTATTGAAGTTGTGACCTGAATTATGTCCAGCTGGTCTGGAGAATTGAAATATATTCCAGTTATTAGGCTTCTCCTCCCTGGTGTATCTTCTGTGCACTTGTTGATTAACAAATTTTCGAGGGTGAGTGTTATTTCTCCAGTAACTGATGTTCGGACCCATTCTTTTATAGTAGTTCCAGCTTTTATTCTGATGCATTTGCCCAGTCCAGCTACCACTTCTGTTTTGGTGAATGGGCTTAGAGAAATTTTTCACAAAGTTCATTCCTATTTTAGATGGTCTTCCAGCATTGTTTGTTGAATTTTCCTTTGGACATTGAATGTTTTGATTGTTGTTTGAGCTGGATGGTGTGTCCAGCTTTTCTTTTCCCTTCTCTGGGCAGAAGATAGTGGTCTTGAATTGAAAGGGTCTCTTGTTAGTTGGATTATAGCGTGAACTGAGGGCCCATTCTTTTATAGATAGATGCAAGTCAAAGCTTGCACCGAGATGGATTTGCACTGAGGTGTAGGAACGACCAGCCCTTGGCTACTAGTCTGGCTTTATTTCTAGAAATGATTTCATCTTCATTCATTTTATTCTTAAACACCCACTTAGTTCCTATGACATTAGTATTTTTTGGTCTTGGAACTAGATCCCAGACATTATTTCTCTCAAACTGACCTAACTCCTCACTCATAGCATTAACCCATGATTGATCACTTATGGCCTCTTCTACTGATTTGGGTTCAATTTGTGAGACCAAAGGAATTAGGTCTTGATTATGAACATTCCTCAAGTGAGACCTAGTTCTAAGAGGATCTTCAAGGTTGCCTAGGATGTTATCTATTTTGTGATCTTTCAAGAATTATATATTTATTGAAGACTCACCTGTTTCAGCTGGCCCTACCTGGTTAGGAGTATCTGATGTTTCATTCGGCTGAACCTGCTCTTCTTCTTTGTCTTCTAGGAATTCTCCATCGTGCCTGGAATCCCTGTCAGCATCTTCATAGTTAGCAGCATCTTTTGTTTCACCAAAAATGATATGTGGAGACTCTTCAACTTTCTGATCAGTTATGTTAAAGACCCTATATGCTCTTGACACTTCAGAGTATCCTAAAAATGTTCCTAGACAGCTTTTAGCATCAAACTTATCTAAGTCTTTCTTATCATTATTATGGAGAAAGCATTTAGCACCAAAAATCCAGAAATGAGCCAAGTTTGGTTTCTTACCTTTCAATAGCTCATAGGGGGTTTTCTTGTGAATTGGTCTTACCATGGCCCTGTAGATTGTACAAGTTGCTGTATTGGCCGCCTCTGCCCAAAACTTTCTTGGTAGTTGACTTTCAATCACCATGGTTCAAGCCATCTCCATAATGGTTCGATTTCTTCTCTCCACAATTCCATTCTGCTCTGGTGTCCTGGGAGAAGAGAACTTGTGTGTTAGTCCTTCACTTTCACAAAGGTCAGAAAACATGGATTTTTCAAATTTACCTCCATGGTCAGATTGAATTGAACAAATCTTATGTTTTCCTTCTTGTTTGACCTTATTGAAAAATTATTTAAATTTTTGAAAAGCATCATTTTTGTTGGCTAAAAAAAAGATCCATAAAAATCTAGAGTGGTCATCAATGATCACGTAACCAAACCTACTACCATTGAGACTCTGAGTTCTAGTAGGACCGAAGAGATCCATATGAAGAAGTTCCATTGGTCTAGAAGACAATGGCTCAGATCATAGTTTGAAGGACTTCCTAGTCAGTTTACCTAAAGCACAGGCATCACAGATTTTTGAAATTGAATTAAACTTGATATTAGGCATGCCTCTAACTAAATCATGCTTGATCAATTTATTCAAAGTAGAAAAGCTAGCATGGCCTAAACGTCTATGCCAATCAAAAGCATCACTTTCAGAGTTAGCAGATAAGCGGAGGTTAGATTCAGACTCAACATCTAAGTCTACCATGTAGACATTATTGGACCTGTTTGCTACAAACTTAACATGATCAGAATTTATTTCAAAGATTTTGCATGAGTTGTTGTCAAACACAACCCTGTGACCCTTGTCACATAATTGACTAATGCTAATCAGATTGTGTTGAACACCTTCCACAAGTAAGACTTTCTCAATAGAGTTAGTGGAGGACTTACCAACTGTGCCAACCCCAATGATCTTACCTCTGTTCTTTCCTCCGAACTTGACCAGACCCCCTACCTTCATTTCTAACTTGCTGAACTTGGTTCGGTCTCCTGTCATGTGCCTGGAGCAGCCACTGTCAAGGTACCATTTGTTGTTCTCAGCTGCCAGGCAGACCTACACAAACGAAATCAAACAAAGTGGTTTGGAAACCAAGATAAGTTGGGTCCAAAGACATCATTCAAATCTTTAAGCAGATGTTTAGGAATCCGGAGTTGTTTGAACTTGTTTTTCTCTTGCATCTTAACTTCGGGTCTATTGAAATTGTGACCTGAATTTGGTCTAGCTGGTCTGGAGAATTGAAATCTATTCCAGTTATTAGGCTTCTCATCCCTGGGGTATCTTCTGTGCGCTTGTTGATTAACAAGTTTTTGAGGGCCCATTCTTTTATAGATAGATGCAAGTCAAAGCTTGCACCGAGATGGATTTGCACTGAGGTGTAGGAACGACCAGCCTGACCAAGGCATTCTGGCCATCAGGCAAATTCCTTCTTCTTCCTCCTCTGAGGAATTCGCTTCCGGATCTTCTTCCTCATCGCTCCATGTGTAGACCATCGCTTGTGGCTTCTTCTTCTACACCTTCGAGCTCTTCTTCTGAAAGTCGGGACCCTTCTTCTGAAGATCAGGGCAGTCCCCTTTCATATGTCTAGGTTTCCTGCAATGAAAACATGTAATTTTCTTGGTGCTCCTATTTTTATCATTGTTGAAATCAAAATTCTTACCAGAGGGGTATGACCTCTTCCTTCTGAAGGTCTTTCCCTTAGTCCTTAAGAATTTTTTGAATTGTCGAGTGAGCATTGCTTGCTCCTCATGGTTGAGGTCTGACAGTCTGTCAGACTCGCAGCTACTACTCCCGCTGCTGCTACTTCCATTGCTGCGGGACACCTTGAGGGCAATATTCTTGCCCTTCCTGTCGCTTCCTTCACCATTCCTTTTAAAATTCATCTAATACATCATAAGGGATCCTATGAGTTCGGTGACTGTCATTGTCGACAGATCCCTAGACTCCTCTATCACAATGGCCTTACTGTGCCATGTTGGGGTTAGAGATCTAAGTATCTTCCTGACTATATCTCCCTTAACTATTTCTTTCCCAAACCCCTTAAGACTATTCGTAATCAGTGACAGTCTGGCATACAGCTCAGTTATGGTCTCCTCCGATTTCATCTTAAACATCTCATATTCAGAGGTGAGGATATTTACCTTCGTTGCTTTCACCTGAGGTGTACCTTCGTAGATTAGATCCAACTCGTCCCACATTTTCTTGGCCGTCTTGCAAGCTGAGATGCAGGCGTATTCGTCTGGGTGTACCACACATTTGATGATGTTTGGGGCCGTCCAGTTGAGTGACGAGTGCTTGACTTGATCATCTGTCCACGCGTCCTCGTTCGGTGGCAGATCGTATGGCCCTGTAGTGATCACCCTCCACAGCTTGTGGCTCTATGCCCTGATGAATACTTCCATCCTGTTTTTCCAGAAAATATAATTGTTACCGTCAAAGAATGGAGGGTGGCTGATAGATTGTCCCTCAGCCATGAAACTTCGAGGACCATTAGGATTACCCTGACCATTGGCCCACATGATGAAAACCTGCTCTGATACCAAATGATACGCGCAGCGGAAAGTGAGATAGAAGGGGGGATGGATAGCTCACTCCCAAAAATTTGATAAACTCGGACACGATTTATCAACCCCTTAAATTGCAGTGAAAAAGACCTCGGAGACAGGCAACTATGATGACTAGTAAAAGGAATGAGATCGAGAAAGCAATCCACAATGAAGCAATGTGTCAAGTAGATGGAGAGCAGCACAACGTAAACAAGCAAACCACAGAAGAGACAGGGAATTTTTTAGGTAGTTCGATTGCTATCCGCAATCTACGTCCACCCTTTACTCAAGAGAGTAAGGTTTCCTTGCAATATTATATCACACACAGTAGACTCAGTCTGCAACAACCGCTGCCTAACAGCTTGCCCTGAGGAACAACCTCCTCAGTCTTCTGATTGACCAGAAGAAAAACATTGGGGAACCAATCTCCCTTCCTTTGCACGCAGCAATGGGAACTCTATGCGGTTACTCCCAAGAAACTCACACAACCTGAGGATCAACCTCTCTTCCTCCACGACAATGGAGGGAAACTAGAGAACCTCTACCTTCCTCCAAATAGTGGAGGGAAACAGAACGGAATGAAAGTAAAGAAAACTTGAAAAACAAAAATGATTAATGAATGACAATTTTCACATAAAACAAAAGCAATATAGCTTCCGTAGAAGCAGAAGTTCACATTCACAATCTCTTCTCTCTCTCTCTCAGAAGTTTTTCTCTCAGCTCTGGATGGAGTAGGTAGTCTCTGTTTTCTCTCTTGATCCACTGCTCTCACGCTGCTCTTCTTTTCTCACTGTTCCATCCTTTCCCTCTCAAACCCTTTCCTCAGGATATATATATATATCTGAGCCAGATCCTTGGGCGTGTGGATACCACGTTTCCCGCCTGAAAGGTTAGGGTACGTGTGGGAATATTCTGGACCTTTGTCTACCTTGGATCACGTGTCATCTTCCTGGTGAATTGCACAGACAAACTGTCAGAGAAGAAATAGTCATTTTGTCACACACACTCAGCACAGTTCGTATTAGTGTAAGGAATAGGAAACCAGAAACTGTACTAAGTAGTAATTCCCAAATCAACTGTTGCAGTGAGTTTATTTTGCCAAAGAGAAAAGTTTGCACCAAGTCAAAGAAATAAACATTAACTATCACGGGCAAGAAAAACACTGATATGGAATGAAACAGAAGTTGCACCAGCCCACTTTAGCTATTTACAGGACTTGCACCGAGTCTAATAGACATGATGCATGAACTGCACCGACCTCGTTACAACAGAGAATCGAATAGGCTAGATTATGCACTGAACATGATCTTGTTTTAAGCAAGGCGTGCACCAAGTTGTGTTCCCATCCCTTTGACTAATCAAGGTTTGCGCTGAGATGCATTAGCACTGAAAAGACAACGATAGATGCAAGTCAAAGCTTGCACCGAGATGGATTTGCACTGAGGTGTAGGAACGACCAGCCTGACCAAGGCATTCTGGTCAAGAATTGCACCGACCTCGAAAGGTGAGCTGCAGAGACATGATATGCACGGTCCTTAGAGTACATGACCAAGAGAAATGCATAGAGACAACATATGAACCTGATCAAGGACTTGCACCGAGTCAAGCACTTTATGTAAGAGATGCAGTCCTTGCACTGAACTTAATATGCCTTATACAGAGAACGAGAACATGTAATGCACGGACCTAAATCATGCTATAAACACAGACCTCCTTCATGCTTAGAAACAAGGAAATACACCTTATAAAGGCAAATTGATCTATAGTCAAAAACAACTGATTTATAGTGTGAGACATCATCAAAATCGTAGGGATGCAACAATCTCCCCCTTTTTGATGATGGCAACACTATGAATCCGGCAATGTCAGGGCATTAAGCACAATCGAGAGCAAGCCAATCATGCAAACAAACCAGAGAGCCTTTTCTAAAAACACATCTTCTGAACCTCTTCTCTCTCCAAATTTGCTCTCCCCACTACTCACTCTCAGATGACCTCTTCACAGTAGCAAGACCTCTCTCAGATGTTCTCAGATGTTGCATGACCTCTCTCTCCCCCTTTGACATCATCAAAAGGAAATGAAAGATATAAGAAATTGCTGGAGACATGAGGGAGAAGTACAGTGGCTTCTTAATGTAGAAAGACTAAAGAGCATATCTTAAGAGAATAAGTGAGGTGCTAAACTCAAGAGAAGATTCTTGAACTCTGGTAATCAACAGAGAAGTAGAATGAGAGGAAAGTGTATCCACATACAGGGTATATGATGTAGAGCAGGGATGAACAAGTATGGCAAGACATTACTTAACAAAACAACAATACTCAGTAGATGACAAGAGACAAAAGCAGAGAAGGTGTTCTCATGGTGTTGAAGACAAGCATTCCAGTAATTTGTACTAACGTAAGGGATATTATAGAGATTTTCAATAAGACCAATAAGTAAGTTGGTAAATCACACTTGATCAGAGGCTTGAATCCCCAGTAACTCAATGTGAGTACCCCAGTACCTCTCCTTTTTAGATAACAGAGTTAGTAACTGTGGCTTTTTAAGTGAGGAAACACCTTGATCAGAGGCCTGAGTCCCCAGTTACTCACCACCTTGTCACCATTGCTCTGTAATGATCAGGAGCACAAATTTGTTTTGCAGAGATTACTCTTCCCCCTTTTTTTTTTGAATTTGACACCTCATGACATGGGAATTACTTCACTTCATTGATGAAGCTCCCAATTTCTCAGTGATCAATATGTTTATTTGGTTGATCTCTTATATTATGGAGATGAAGTGATTGAAGACAATACCAGAAGGACTGTTTCTTTGAAATGAATCTTGAAGTCTAGATTTTGAGTTGTTTTGGACAGAAGTCAAGACATACAGGTGTTTGCCTGAACCGGAATCATTTACAATGTAGGAAGATATACTTCGAACACTTAATCCAAATCTCTGATGGACTACTAGAGGAAAGATTCTAGCAGGACTTTAGTAACACAGACTTATAGACTTAAGAGATGAGTGAGATTCTACTATTTGAGAGAGAATCGCACTCATTCAATCATGAGAACCAGCAATGACACACATCTGTTCAATCTTTTGAATCAGTCAAAATTCACTAACTGCCCTGCTCCCCCTCAACCGATGCACTAAAGGAATTTAATCAGCAGACTCTCAGGACTCCCCCTCACTGATAGGATAGGCTTCTCATACAAACTCTTGCCAAGATAAAACAATTCAATATCAGGAGATTAGCAATTAAGATAACTTAAATAAGCCTAATTCTCTCCTTAATATGGTGGATTTGTCATTGTCCAGAGGCTTGGTGAAGATATCAACAATTTGATTAGTAGTGCCAACATGAAACAGCTCAAAGGTGTTTTTAGAAACCTCATCTCTTATGAAATGATGCCTTATTTCTATGTGTTTGGTGCGGGAATGCAAGACAGGGTTCTTGGCTAGATTGATGGCACTGGTATTATCACAGTAAATGGGTGTGCACCCCAGGTCTACTTGATAGTCCTGAAACTGGTGTTTAATCCAAATGACTTGCGTACCACAACTCCATACAGCCACGTACTCAGCCTCTGTAGTGGACAAGGCCACATAATGTTGTTTCCTGGAACCCCAAGATACTAAACACCCACCTAGAAATTCAAAGTGACCACTAGTGCTTTTTCTATCTAGTTTACACCCGGCATAATCTACATCTGTGTATGCAACTAAATCTAGTGTGTGTGATGCGGGAAACCATAAACCAAGGGTGTGTGTAGCAGATAGATATCTGAAAAAAAATTTCACGGCAGCTAAATATAATTCAGTGGGTCTAGAATGATACCTTGCACACATTCCTACACTGAACTGTATATCAGGTCTTGAAGCTATCAAATAAAGTAGAGATCCAATCATACCTCGATAGAGCATGGCATCTACTTCTTTACCTTTCTCATCTGCATCCAATGAGGTATTGGTACCCATTGGTGTTGTAATGTGCTTCAAGTTGGTCATGCCAAACCTATTGAGAATGTCCAATGTGTACTTGGTCTGGTTGATGAAGCATCCATCCTCTAACTATTGTACCTGCAAGCCAAGAAAATACTTTAATTCACCTACCAAACTCATTTCAAATTCAGCAGACATCAACTTTGAAAATTAATTACATAGTTCAGAGCTAGTTGACCCAAAGACAATATCATCTACATATACATGAACTATGATGAGGTCTTTATTTGAGCTCTTGGAAAATAAAGTTTGATCCACCTTACCTCTGTGGTAGCCTTTGCTGATTAGAAATTCTGTCAGTCTTTCATACCATGCTCGAGGAGCCTGCTTTAGACCGTACAGGGCTTTATTCAATCTGAAAACTTGGTCAGGTTTAGTGGAGAATTGAAAACTGGGGGGCTGTTCAACAAAAACTTCTTCTTTGATAATTCCATTTAAGAACGCACTCTTCACATCCATTTGTTGGAGTTTTATATTCTTGGAGCATGCAAATGCTAACAATATTCTTATAGCTTCCATCCTAGCAACAGGTGCATAGGACTCATCCAAGTCAACTCCAAATTCCTGACAGTAGCCCTTGGCTACTAGTCTGGCTTTATTTCTAGAAATGATTTCATCTTCATTCATTTTATTCTTAAACACCCACTTAGTTCCTATGACATTAGTATTTTTTGGTCTTGGAACTAGATCCCAGACATTATTTCTCTCAAACTGACCTAACTCCTCACTCATAGCATTAACCCATGATTGATCACTTAAGGCCTCTTCTACTGATTTGGGTTCAATTTGTGATACCAAAGCAATTAGGTCTTGATTATGAACATTCCTAAAGTGAGACCTAGTTCTAAGAGGATCTTCAAGGTTGCCTAGGATGTTATCTATTGGGTGATCTTTCAAGAATCTTGTATCTATTGAAGACTCACCTATTTCAGCTGGCCCTACCTGGTTAGGAGTATCTGATGTTTCATTCGGCTGAACCTGCTCTTCTTCTTTATCTTCTAGGAATTCTCCATCGTGCCTGGAATCCCTGTCAGCATCTTCAAAGTTAGCAGCATCTTTTGTTTCACCAAAAATGATATGTGGAGACTCTTCAACTTTCTGATCAGTTATGTTAAAGACCCTATATGCTCTTGACACTTCAGAGTATCCTAAAAATGTTCCTAGACAGCTTTTAGCATCAAACTTATCTAAGTCTTTCTTATCATTATTATGGAGAAAGCATTTAGCACCAAAAATCCAGAAATGAGCCAAGTTTGGTTTCTTACCTTTCAATAGCTCATAGGGGGTTTTCTTGTGAATTGGTCTTACCATGGCCCTGTAGATTGTACAAGTTGCTGTATTGGCCGCCTCTGCCCAAAACTTTCTTGGTAGTTGACTTTCAATCACCATGGTTCAAGCCATCTCCATAATGGTTCGATTTCTTCTCTCCACAATTCCATTCTGCTCTGGTGTCCTGGGAGAAGAGAACTTGTGTGTTAGTCCTTCACTTTCACAAAGGTCAGAAAACATGGATTTTTCAAATTTACCTCCATGGTCAGATTGAATTGAACAAATCTTATGTTTTCCTTCTTGTTTGACCTTATTGAAAAATTATTTAAATTTTTGAAAAGCATCATTTTTGTTGGCTAAAAAAAAGATCCATAAAAATCTAGAGTGGTCATCAATGATCACGTAACCAAACCTACTACCATTGAGACTCTGAGTTCTAGTAGGACCGAAGAGATCCATATGAAGAAGTTCCATTGGTCTAGAAGACAATGGCTCAGATCATAGTTTGAAGGACTTCCTAGTCAGTTTACCTAAAGCACAGGCATCACAGATTTTTGAAATTGAATTAAACTTGATATTAGGCATGCCTCTAACTAAATCATGCTTGATCAATTTATTCAAAGTAGAAAAGCTAGCATGGCCTAAACGTCTATGCCAATCAAAAGCATCACTTTCAGAGTTAGCAGATAAGCGGAGGTTAGATTCAGACTCAACATCTAAGTCTACCATGTAGACATTATTGGACCTGTTTGCTACAAACTTAACATGATCAGAATTTATTTCAAAGATTTTGCATGAGTTGTTGTCAAACACAACCCTGTGACCCTTGTCACATAATTGACTAATGCTAATCAGATTGTGTTGAACACCTTCCACAAGTAAGACTTTCTCAATAGAGTTAGTGGAGGACTTACCAACTGTGCCAACCCCAATGATCTTACCTCTGTTCTTTCCTCCGAACTTGACCAGACCCCCTACCTTCATTTCTAACTTGCTGAACTTGGTTCGGTCTCCTGTCATGTGCCTGGAGCAGCCACTGTCAAGGTACCATTTGTTGTTCTCAGCTGCCAGGCAGACCTACACAAACGAAATCAAACAAAGTGGTTTGGAAACCAAGATAAGTTGGGTCCAAAGACATCATTCAAATCTTTAAGCAGATGTTTAGGAATCCGGAGTTGTTTGAACTTGTTTTTCTCTTGCATCTTAACTTCGGGTCTATTGAAATTGTGACCTGAATTTGGTCTAGCTGGTCTGGAGAATTGAAATCTATTCCAGTTATTAGGCTTCTCATCCCTGGGGTATCTTCTGTGACCTGAATTCTGTGTTATTTCTCCAGTAACTGTTGTTCGGACCCATTCTTTTATAGTAGTTACAGCTTTTATTCTGATGCATTTGCCCAGTCCAGCTACCACTTCTGTTTTGGTGAATGGGCTTAGAGAAATTCTTCACAAAGTCCATTCCTATTTTAGATGGTCGTCCAGCATTGTTTGTTAAATTTTTCTTTAGACATTGAATGTTTTGATTGCTGTTTGAGCTGGATGGTGTGTCCAGCTTTTCTTTTCCCTTCTCTGGGCAGAAGGTAGTGGTCTTGAACTGAAAGGGTCTCTAATAGTTGGATTATAGCCTAAACCCTCCTTGTTGAAATTAACCCTTGTTCCCAGAATAGAATCCAGATTTGTTTTTCCTTGAACAATTTTTTCTAAGACCTTTTGTTTATTTTCCAGCTCTCTTTGCAAAGACTCATAATTTTTTAGGAGTTCACTGTTCACTTTCTTAACAGCTTCATACTTCTCGGTGATCACACTATTTTCATTCAGACTTTCTTCAAATTTAATCTTGAGTTCATTGAGCTATGTGTGAACTTCCTGGTTCCTTGATTTGTGCTTTTCATTTTCCTTTTTCAAAGAAGTCATTTCTTCTAATTCTTCCTTTAATTTTTGATTTTCATCACTGATTTGAGTTTGTTCTTCAATATTAGCATTTAATTTTCTCTTCAGAACCCTATGCTCTTTACTCAGAGAATTGAACTTATCTAACAGTTCAGCATAGGCATCTTCCCAATCATCAATAGAAAAAATTTCAAAGATATTTGTTACCTCCTCTTCGCTGTTTGCCATCAGGAAAATTCCATCTTCTTCCGCCTCTGAGGAATTGGCTTCCGGATCTTCTTCCTCATCGCTACATGTGTAGACCATCGCTTGTGGCTTCTTCTTCTGCACCTTCGAGCTCTTCTTCTGAAAGTTGGGGCCCTTCTTTTGAAGATCAGGGCAGTCCCCTTTCATATGTTCAGATTTCCTGCAATGAAAACATGTAATTTTCTTGGTGCTTCTATTCTTATCATTGCTGAAATCAAAATTCTTACCAGAGGGGTATGACCTCTTCCTTCTGAAGGTCTTTCCCTTAGTCCTTAAGAATTTCCTGAAGTGTTGAGTGAGCATTGCTTGCTCCTCCTGGTTGAGGTCTGACAGTCCGTCAGACTCGCAGCTACTACTCCCGCTGCTGCTACATCCCTTGCTGTGGGACACCTTGAGGGCAATATTCTTGCCCTTCCTGTCGCTTCCTTCACCATTCGTTGTAAAATTCATCTCATACGTCATAAGGGATCCTATGTGTTCGGTGGCTGTCATTGTCAATAGATCCCTAGACTCCTCTATCACAATGGCCTTAGTATGCCATGTAGGGGTTAGAGATCTAAGTATCTTCTTGACTATATCTCCCTGAGCTATCTCTTTCCCAAACCCCTTAAGACTATTCATAATCAGTGACCGTCTGGCATACATCTCAGTTATGGTCTCCTCTGATTTCATCTTAAACATCTCATATTCAGAGGTGAGGAGATTTACATTCATTGCTTTCACTTGAGGTGTACCTTCGTAGATTAGACCCAACTCGTCCCACATTTTCTAGGCCGTCTTGCAAGCTGAGATGCGCGCGTATTCGTCTGGGTGTACCGCACATTAGATGATGTTCAGGGCCGTCCAGTTGAGTGACGAGAGCTTGTCTTGATCATCTATCCACGCGTCCTCGTTCGATGGCAGATTGTATGGCCCTGTAGTGATCACCCTCCACAGCTTGTGGCTCTACGCCCTGATGAATACTTCCATCCTGTTTTTCTAGAAAAGATAATTGTTACCATCAAAGAATGGAGGGCGGCTGATAGATTGTCCCTCAACCATCAAACTTTGAGGACCAATAGGATTACCCTGACCGTTGGCCCACATGATGAAAACCTGCTCTGATACCAAATGATACGCGCAGCGGAAAGTGAGATAGAAGGGGGGGATGAATAACTCAGTCCCAAAAATTCGATAAACTCAGACACGATTTATCAACCCCTTAAATTGCAGTGAAGAAGACCTTGGAGATAGGCAACTATAATGACTAGTAAAATGAATGAGATCGAGAAAGCAATCCACAATGAAGCAATGTGTCAAGTAGATGAGAGCAGCACAACGTAAACAAGCAAACCACAGAAGAGACAGGGAATTTTCTAGGTGGTTCGATTACTATCCGCAATCTACGTCCACCCCTTACTCAAGAGAGTAAGGTTTCCTTGCAATATTATATCGCACACAGCAGACTCAGTCTGCAACAACCGCTGCCTAACAGCTTGCCCCGAGGAACAACCTCCTCAGTCTTCTGATCGACCAGAAGAAAAACACTGGAGAACCAATCTCCCTTCCTTTGCACGCAGCAATCGGAACCCTGTGCGGTTACTCCCAAGTAGCTCACACAACCAGAGGATCAACCTCTCTTCCTCCACGACAATGGAGGGAAACTGGAGAACCTCTCCCTTCCTCCGAACAGTGGAGGGAAATAGAACGGAATGAAAGTAAAGGAAACTTGAAAAACAAAAATGATCGATGAACGACAATTTTCATAGAAAACAAAAGAAATATAGCTTTCGTAGAAGCAGAAGTTCACATTCGCAATCTCTTCTCTCTCTCTCAGAAGTTTTTCTCTCAGCTCTCGATGGAGTGGGTAGTCTCTGGTTTTCTCTCTTGATCCACTGCTCTCACGCTGCTCTTCTTTTCTCACTGTTCCATCCTCTCCCTCTCGAACCCTTTCCTCAGCATATATATATATATATGTCGAAGCCAGATCCTTGGGTGTGTGGATGCCACATTTCCTGCCTGAAAGGTTGGGGTACATGTGGGAATATTCTGGACCTCTGTCTACCTTGGATCACGTGCCATCTTCTTGGTGAATTGCATAAACAAACTGTCAGAGAAGAAATAGTCATTTTGTCACACACACTTAGCACTGTTCGTATTAGTGTAAGGAATAAGAAACCATAAACTGCACTAAGTAGTAATTCCCAAATCAACTGTTGCAGTGAGTTTATTTTGCCAGAGAGAAAAGTTTGCACCGAGTCAAAGAAATAAACATTGACTATGACGGGCAAGAAAAACACCGATATGGAATGAAACAGAAGTTGCACCAGCCCACTTTAGCTATTTACAGGACTTGCACCAAGTCTAATAGACCTGATGCATGAACTGCACCAACCTCATTGCAACAGAGAATCGAATACGCTAGATTATGCACTGAACATGATCTTATTTTAAGCAAGGCGTGCACCGAGTTGTCTTCCAATCCCTTTGACTAATCAAGGTTTGCACCGAGATGCATTAGCACTGAAAAGACAACGATAGATGCAAGTCAAAGCTTGCACCGAGATGGATTTGCACTGAGGTGTAGGAACGACCAGCCTGACCAAGGCATTCTGGTCAAGAATTGCACCGACCTCAAAAGGTGAGCTGCAGAGACATGATATGCACGGTCCTTAGAGGACACGACCTAGAGAAATGCATAGAGACAACATATGAACCTGATCAAAGACTTGCACCGAGGCAAGCACTTTATGTAAGAGGTGCAGAACTTGCACTGAACTTAATATGCCTTAAACAGAGAACGAGAACATGTAATGCACAGACCTAAATCATGCTATAAACACAGACCTCCTTCATGCTTAGAAACAAGGAAATACACCGTATAAAGACAAATTGATATATAGTCAAAAATAATTGATTTATAGTGTGAGACATCATCAAAATCGTAGGGATGCAACAATCTCCCCCTTTTTTATGATGGCAACACTATGAATCCAACAATGTCAGGACATTAAGCACAATCGAGAGCAAGCCAATCATGCAGACAAACCAGAGAGCCTTTTCTAGAAACACATCTTCTGAACCTCTTCTCTCTCCAAATTCGCCCTCCCCACTACTCACTCTCAGATGACCTCTTCACAGTAGCAAGACCTCTCTCAGATGTTCTCAGATGTTGCATGACCTCTCTCTCCCCCTTTGACATCATCAAAAGGAAATGAAAAATATAAGAAATTGCTGGAGACATGAGGGAGAAGTACAGTGGCTTCTTAGTGTAGAAAGACTCAAGAGAATATCTTAAGAGAATAAGTGAGGTGCTAAACTCAAGAGAAGATTCTTGAACTCTGGTAATCAATAGAGAAGTAGACTGAGAGGAAAGTGTATCCACATACAGGGTATATGATGTAGAGCAGGGATGAACAAGTATGGCAAGACATTGCTTAACAAAATAACAATACTCAGTAGGCGACAAGAGACAAAAGCAGAGAGGGTGTTCTCATGGTGTTGAAGATAAGCATTCCAGTAATTTGTACTAACATAAGAGATATTATAGAGATTTTTAATAAGACCAATGAGTAAGTTGGTAAATCACACTTTTGACATTAGGGAGACACCTTGATCAGAGGCTTGAATCCCCAGTTACTCAATATGAGTACCTCATTACCTCTCCTTTTTAGAGAACAGAGTTAGTAACTGTGGCTTTTTAAGTGAGGAAACACCTTGATCAGAGGCCAGAGTCCCCAGTTACTCACCACCTTGTCACCATTGCTCTGTAATGATCAGAAGCACAAATTTTTTATGCAGAGATTGCTCTTCCCCTTTTTTTTTTTAATTTGACACCTCATGACATGATAATTACTTCACTTCATTGATGAAGCTCCCAGTTTCTCAGTGATCAATATGTTTATTTGGTTGATCCCTTATATTGTGGAGATGAAGTGATTGAAGATAATACCAGAAGGTCTGTTTCTTTGAAATGAATCTTGAAGTCTAGATTTCGAGTTGTTTTGGACATAAGTCAAGACATACAGGTGTTAGCCTGAACTAGAATCATTTACAATGTAGGAAGAAATACTTCGAACACTTAATGCAAATCTCTGATGGACTACTAGAGGAAAGATTCTAGCAGGACTTTAGTAACATAGACTTATAAACTTAAGAGATGTGTGAGATTCTACTATCTGAGAGAGAATCGCACTCATTCAATCATGAGAACCAGCAATGACACACATCTGTTCAATCTTTTGAATCAGTCAAAATTCACTAACTGCCCAGCTCCCCCTCAACCGATGCACTAAAGGAATTTAATCAGCAGACTCTCAGGACTCCCCCTCACTGATAGGACAGGCTTCTCATACAAACTCTTGCCAAGATAAAACAATTCAATATCAGGAGATTAGCAATTAAGATAATTTAAATAAGCCTAATTCCCTCCTTAATGTGGTGAATTTGTCATTGTCCAGAGGCTTGGTGAAGATATCAACAATTTGATTAGCAGTGCCTACGTGAAACAGCTCAAAGGTGTTTTTAGAAACCTCATCTCTTATGAAATGATGCCTTATTTCTATGTGTTTGGTGCGGGAATGCAAGACAGGGTTCTTGGCTAGATTGATGGCATTAGTATTATCACAGTAAATGGGTGTGCACCCCAGGTCTACTTGATAGTCCTAAAGCTGGTGTTTAATCCAAATGACTTGTGTACCACAACTCCCTACAGCCATGTACTCAGCCTCTGCAGTGGAGAGGGCCACAGAATGTTGTTTCTTGGAACCCCAAGATACTAAACACCCACCTAGAAAATAACAGTGACTAGCAATACTTTTTCTATCTAGTTTACACCCGGCATAATCTGCATCTGTGTATGCAACTAAATCTAGTGTGTGTGATGCAGGAAACCATAAACTAAGGGGTGTGTAGTAGACAGATATCTGAAAATTCTTTTCACTGTAGCTAAATGTAATTCAGTGGGTCTAGATTGATACCTTACACACATTCCTACACTGAACTATATATCAGGTCTTGAAGCTGTCAAATAAAGTAGAGATCCAATCATACCTCGATAGAGCATGGCATCTACTTCTTTACCTGTCTCATCTGCATCCAATGAGGTATTAGTACCCATTGCTGTTGTAATGTGCTTCAAGTTGGTCATGCCAAACCTGTTGAGAATGTCCAATGTGTACTTGGTCTGGTTGATGAAGCATCCATCCTCTAACTGTTGTACCTGCAAGCCAAGAAAATACTTTAATTCACCTACCAAACTCATTTCAAATTCAGCAGACATCAACTTAGAAAATTCATTACATAGTTCAGAGCTAGTTGACCCAAAGACAATATCGTCTACATATACCTGAACTATGACGAGGTCTTTATTTGAGCCCTTGGAAAATAAGGTTTGATCCACCTTACCTCTATGGTAGCCCTTGCTGATTAGAAATTCTATCAGTCTTTCATACCATGCTCGAGGAGCCTATTTTAGACCGTACAGGGCTTTATTCAATCTGAAAACTTGGTCAGGTTTAGTGGAGAATTGAAAACCGGGGGGCTGTTCAACAAAAACTACTTCTTTGATAATTCCATTTAAGAATGCACTCTTCACATCCATTTGTTGGAGTTTTATATTCTTGGAGCATACAAATGCTAACAATATTCTTATAGCTTACATCCTAGCAACAGGTGCATAGGACTCATCAAAGTCAACTCCAAATTCCTGACAGTAGCCCTTGGCTACTAGTCTAGCTTTATTTCTAGAATTGATTCCATCTTCATTCATTTTATTCTTAAACACCCACTTAGTTCCTATGACATTAGTATTTTCTGGTCTTGGAACTAGCTCCCAGACATTATTTCTCTCAAACTGACCTAACTCCTCACTCATAGCATTAATCCATGATTGATCACTTAAGGCCTCTTCTACTGATTTGTGTTCAATTTGTGAGACCAAAGCAATTAGGTCTTGATTATGAACATTCCTAAAGTGAGACCTAGTTCTAAGAGGATCTTCAAGGTTGCCTAGGATGTTATCTATTTGGTGATCTTTCAAGAATCTTATATTTATTGAAGACTCACCTATTTCAGCTGGCCCTACCTGGTTAGGAGTATCTGATGTTTCATTCGGCTAAACCTGCTCTTCTTCTTTATCTTCTAAGAATTCTCCATCGTGCCTGGAATCCCTGTCAGCATCTTCAAAGTTAGCAGCATCTTTTGTTTCACCAAAAATGATATGTGGAGACTCTTCAACTTTCTGATCAGTTATGTTAAAGACCCTATATGCTCTTGACACTTCAGAGTATCCTAAAAATGTTCCTGGACAGCTTTTAGCATCAAACTTATCTAAGTCTTTCTTATCATTATTATGGATAAAGCATTTAGACCCAAAAATCCTGAAATGAGCCAAGCTTGGTTTCTTACCTTTCAATAGCTCATAGGAGGTTTTCTTGTGAATTGGTCTTACCATGACCCTGTTGATTGTATAAGTTGTTGTATTGGCCGCCTCTACCCAAAACTTTCCTGATAGTTGACTCTCAATCAGCATGGTTCGGGCCATCTCCACAGTGGTTAGATTTCTTCTCTCCACAATTCCATTCTGCTCTGGTGTCCTGGGAGAAGAGAACTTGTGTGTTAGTCCTTCACTTTCACAAAGGTCAGAAAACATGGAGTTTTCAAATTTACCTCCATGGTCAGATTGAATTGAACAAATCTTATGTTTTCCTTCTTGTTTGACCTTATTGAAAAATTGTTTGAATTTTTGAAAAGCATCATTTTTGTTGGCTAAAAAAAAAGATCCATGAAAATCTAGAGTGGTCATCAATGATCACGTAACCAAACCTACTACCATTGAGACTCGGAGTTCTAGTAGGACCGAAGAGATCCATATGGAGAAGTTCCATTGGTCTAGAAGATAATGGCTCAGATCTTAGTTTGAAGGACTTCCTGGTCTTTTTGCCTAAAGCACATGCATCACAGATTTTTGAAATTGATGTAAACTTGATTTTAGGCATGCCTCTAACTAAATCAGGCTTGATCAATTTATTCAAAGTAGAAAAGCTAGCATGGCCTAAACGTCTATGCCAATCAAAAGCATCACTTTCAGAGTTAGTAGATAAGCAGAGGTTAGATTCAGACTCAACATCTAAGTCTACCATGTAGACATTATTGGACCTGTTTGCTACAAACTTAACATGATCAGAATTTATTTCAAAGATTTTGCATGAGTTGTTGTCAAACACAACCCTGTGACCCTTGTCACATAATTGACTAATGCTAATCATATTGTGTTGAAGACCTTCCACAAGTAAGACTTTCTCAATAGAGTTAGTGGAGGACTTAACAACTGTGCCAACCCCATTGATCTTACCTCTTTTCTTTCATCCGAACTTGACCAGGCCCCCTACCTTCATTTCTAACTTGCTGAACTTGGATCGGTCTCCTGTCATGTGCCTGGAGCAGCCACTGTCAAGGTACCATTTGTTGTTCTCAGCTGCTAGGCAGACCTACACAAATGAAATCAAACAAAGTGGTTTGGAACCCAAGATAAGTTGGGTCCAAAGACATCATTCAAATCTTTAAGCAGATGTTTAGGAATCCAGAGTTGTTTGAACTTGTTTTTCTCTTGCATCTTAACTTCGGGTCTATTGAAATTGTGACTTGAATTATGTCCATCTGGTCTGGAGAATTGAAATCTATTCCAGTTATTAGGCTTCTCATCCCTGGGGTATCTTCTGTGTGCTTGTTGATTAACAAAATTTTGAGGGTGAGTGTTATTTCTCCAGTAACTGCTATTCGGACCCATTCTTTTATAGTAGTTCCAACTTTTATTCTGATGCATTTGCCCAGTCCAGCTTCCACTTCTGTTCTGGTGAATGGGCTTAGAGAAATTCCTCACAAAGTTCATTCCTATTTTAGATGGTCGTCCATCATTGTTTGTTGAATTTTCCTTTGGACATTGACTGTTTTGATTGCTGTTTAAGCTGGATGGTGTGTCCAGCTTTTCTTTTCCCTTCTCTGGGCAGAAGGTAGTGGTCTTGAATTGAAAGGGTCTCTTGTTTGGTGGATTATAGCCTAAACCCTCCTTGTTGAAATTAACCCTTGTTCCCAGTATAGAATCCAGATTTGTTTTTCCTCGAACAATTTTTTCTAAGACCTTTTGTTTGTCTTCCAGCTCTCTTTGTAAAGACTCACAATTTTATAGGAGTTCACTGTTCACTTTCTTAACAGCTTCATACTTCTCTGTGATCACACTGTTTTCATTTAGACTTTCTTCAAATTTAATGTTGAGTTCGTTGAGCTGTGTGTGAACTTCCTGGTTCTCTAATTTGTGCTTTTCATTTTATTTTTTCAGAGATGTCATTTCTTCTAATTCTTCCTTTAATTTCTGATTTTCCTCACTGATTTGAGTTTGTTCTTCAATATTAGCATTTAATTTTCTCTTCAGAACCCTATGCTCTTTACGTAGAGAATTGAACTTATCTTACAATTCAGCATAGGCATCTTCTCAATCATCAATAGAAAAATTCTCAAAGATATTTGTTACCTCCTCTTCGTTGTTTGCCATCAGGCAAATTCCTTCTTTTTCCTCCTCTGAGGAATTGGCTTCCGGATCTTCTTCCTCATCGCTCCATGTGCAGACCATCGCTTGTGGCTTCTTCTTCTGCACCTTCGAGCTCTTCTTCTGAAAGTCGAGACCCTTCTTCTGAAAATCAGGGTAGTCCCCTTTCATATGTCTAGGTTTCCTGTAATGAAAACATGTAATTTTCTTGGTGCTCCTATTCTTATCATTGCTGAAATCAAAATTCTTACCAGAGGGGTATGACCTCTTACTTCTGTAGGTCTTTCCCTTAGTCCTTAAGAATTTCCTGAATTTTTGAGTGAGCATTGCTTGCTCCTCCAGGTTGAGGTCTGACAGTCCATCAGACTCGCAGCTACTACTCCCGCTGCTGCTATTTCCCTTGCTACGGGACACCTTGAGGGTAATATTCTTGCCATTCTGTCGCTTCCTTCACCATTCCTTTTAAAATTCATCTCATACATCATAAGGGATCCTATGAGTTCGGTGACTGTCATTGTCGACAGATCCCTAGACTCCTCTATCACAATGGCCTTAGTGTGCCATGTAGGGGTTAGAGATCTAAGTATCTTCCTTACTATATCTCCCTCAGCTATCTCTTTCCCAAACCCCTTAAGACTATTCGTAATCAGTGACAGTCTGGCATACATCTCAATTATGGTCTCCTCTGATTTCATCTTAAACATCTCATATTCAGAGGTGAGGAGATTTACCTTCGTTTCTTTCACTTGAGGTGTACCTTTGTAGATTAGACCCAACTCGTCCCACATTTTCTTGGCTGTCTTGCAAGCTGAGATGCGGGCGTATTCGTCTGGGTGTACCGCACATTGGATGATGTTTAGGGCCGTCCAGTTGAGTGACGAGAGCTTGACTTGATCATCTATCCACGCGTCCTCGTTCGGTGGTAGATCGTATGGCCCTATAGTGATCGCCCTCCACAGCTTGTGGCTCTGCGCCCTGATGAATACTTCTATCATGTTTTTCCAGAAAAGATAATTGTTACCATCAAAGAATGGAGGGCGGCTGATAGATTGTCCCTCAGCCATGAAACTTCGAGGACCATTAGGATTACCCTGAGCGTTGGCCAACATGATGAAAACCTGCTCTGATACCAAATGATACGCGCAGCGGAAAGTGAGATAGAAGGAGGGATGAATAGCTCACTCCCAAAAATTCGATAAACTCAGACACGATTTATCAACCCCTTAAATTGCAGTGAAGAAGACCTCGGAGACAGGCAACTATGATGACTAGTAAAAGGAATGAGATCGAGAAAGCAATCCACAATGAATCAATGTGTCAAGTAGATGGAGAGCAGCACAACGTAAATAAGCAAACCACAAAAGAGACAGGGAATTTTTTAGGTGGTTCGATTGCTATCCGCAATCTACGTCCACCCCTTACTCAAGAGAGTAAGGTTTCCTTGCAATATTATATCGCACACAGCAGACTCAGTCTGTAACAACCGCTGCCTAACAGCTTGCCCTAAGGAACAACCTCCTCTGTCTTCTGATCGACCAGAAGAAAAACACTGGAGAACCAATCTCCCTTCCTTTGCACGCAGCAATGGGAACCCTGTGCGGTTACTCCAAAGTAACTCACACAACCAGAGGATCAACCTCTCTTCCTCCACGACAATGGAGGGAAACTGGAGAACCTCTCCCTTCCTCCGAACAGTGGAGGGAAATAGAACGGAATGAAAGTAAATGAAACTTGAAAACAAAACGATCGATGAATGAAATATTCCTCAGAAAATAAAAGCAATATAGCTTCCGTAGAAGCAAAAGTTCACATTCACAATCTCTTCTCTCTCTCTCTCAGAAATTTTTCTCTCAGATCTGGATGGAGTGGGTAGTCTTTGGTTTTCTCTCATGATCCACTGCTCTCACGCTGCTCTTCTTTTCAACTGTTCCATCCTTTTTATAAACCCTTTTCCTATATATATATATATATATATATATGTGTGTGTGTGTGTGTGTGTGTGTGTGTGTGTGTGTGTGATCCAGGACCTTAGGCGTATGGATACCACGTTTCCCCCCTGAAAGGTTGGCATACGTGTGGGAATATTCTGGACCTCTATCTACCTCGGATCACCTGTTGTCTTCCTAGTGAATTGCACAGACAAACTATCAGAGAAGAAATAGACATTTTGTCACACACACTTAGCACAGTTCGTATTAGTGGAAGGAATAAGAAACAAGAAATTGCACTAGTAATTCCCAAATCAACTGTTGCAGTGAATTTATTTTGCCAAAGAGAAAAGTTTGCACCGAGTCAAAGAAATAAACATTGACTATGACGGGCAAGAAAAACACCGATATGGAATGAAACAGAAGTTGAACCAGCCCACTTTAGCTATTTACAGGACTTACACCGAGTCTAATAGACCTGATGCATGAACTGCACCGACCTCGTTGCAATAGAGAATCAAATAGGCTAGATTATGCACTGAACATGATCTTGTTTTAAGCAAGGCGTGCACCGAGTTGTCTTCCATTCCCTTTGACTAATCAAGGTTTGCACCGAGATGCATTAGCACTGAAAAGACAACGATAGATGCAAGTCAAAGCTTGCACCGAGATGGATTTGCACTGAGGTGTAGGAACGACCAGCCTAACCAAGGCATTCTAGTCAAGAATTGCACCGAGCTCAAAAGGTGAGCTGCAAAGACATGATATGCATGGTCCTTAGAGGACACGACCTAGAGAAATGCATAGAGACAACATATGAACTTGATCAAGGACTTGCACCGAGGCAAGCACTTTATGTAAGAGATGCAGAACTTGCACTGAACTTAATATGCCTTAAACAGAGAACGAGAACAGGTAATGCACGGACCTAAATCATGCTATAAACACAGACCTCCTTCATGCTTAGAAACCAGGAAATACACCGTATAAAGACAAATTGATCTAACGTCAAAAGCAATTGATTTATAGTGTGAGACATCAACAAAACCGTACAGATGCAACATGCTTCTCGGCCTCTGCCGCCTGCTTCTCCGCCTCAGCCCGATCAGCCTCGGCCTCCCATCGAAGGCGCTCAGCTTCCTCTGCTCGGTCCACCGGCTCGGCACGCTCGGCCTCCCACCGGCCATCTAGCTCGATGCGAGTAATGTGCTCGTCTTCAAGAAGCCTCCTCTTCCTCTCGAGCGATTCGTGGGCCCTAGCTAGTTGCTTGGTCAGTGCCCGGGCCTCCACCTGGCTCGCCCGCGCTAGCTCCCTAACTGAGGAAAGCTCACGTCGAAGCCCATCACGCTCCTCGGTGAGCCGAGCCATCTTCCTATCAGACCCACCAAGGGTCCAGGCCAGGTTCGCCCGCTCTGACTCCGACCGAGCATAAGCTTCTACCAGAGTGGCCCCCATCTGGGCCAGGACCAAGCCGCCCTCCATAACCGTCTCGACGGCCACGGACGGGGAGCGCTGCCTGCCCCCCCCCTTCACCTTCGCAGCTATACTGCTACATACCTGATACAGAGGGCCCTGGATGCCGAGCCTCTCCAAGGCCGCTGGAATAGAGACCCCCTCTTCGGTCAGCGTCCCGCCGGACGGCCCATATCGAGCCACGCTTCATTCGCCCCTCGCGCCTCGGTCAGTCGGGGATACGTCGCCTTTTTTTACGACCCCCCAGCCTAGACCGATTCGGCACCCACACCGCCACCTGGAGCATCGCCCGCCTCAATCAACGCCCCAATCTCGACCGTGGTCCCAGCGTCACCTGCCTCGTCTATGGCCCCCTCGGCCCCTACCGAGGGGAGAGCTGGGCCAGCATCGTTGCCAATCGCAGAAGCAGCCTCGGCCCCCTCGGCTCCGGCCAAGGGGGGAGCCGAGCCAGCATCATCGCCGACCGCAGGAGCAGCCCCAACCTCCTCGGCCCCCTCTTGCTCGGGGGGTGGGAGAGCTCGCTCAGTAGGGTCGGCCCCATCATGCTCGGCGGAGGGGTGAGCCGCGGAAGGGTCGCCTTCGACTGCGAGGACGACCCCGGCCTTCTTGGCCAGCTTCCTAGCCTTTACGGCAGCCCAGATCATGCCCTCCACGGAATCCTTGCTCTTGGACCCCCGCGACCCAGAAGATTCACCCCGGGCCACCCACTTGCCCTTATCTCTGGCTCGGGAGCGACCCGTGGGAGCAGCCTACTCATCGACAGTCGAGTCATCATCGAGATCGATCACCTCTACGGCCTCCTCCAAAGCCAACCGCCTGGTGTCTGCACAGAAGAAAGATATGATCAGGAAAAGGAGATGGTCTCAACATCTGAAGAAGAAACAGATTCGAGGCGACCGAACCTGTCGGCTGCAGCCGCGCAAGAAGACATCGCTCGATGTTCTCCGGAGTAACCAGCTCCTCCGTAGACTGACGATGCTTCAGCAAAATGATCGCGTACTCCTCCACGTCCAGAGAAAACTCATCCTGCCTCGGAGGAATGTTCGGTTGAAAATTGGGGATTACAGGACATCTCCAAGTCTCCTCCACAGAGAGAATCCCCACCCAGAAGAACTGAGTTTTCCACCCCTTGTGCGAAGAATCCTTCGCGGCCAAGGAAATATAGCTCCTATTCCGCCTCGCCAGGATGAAATAGACGCCCTTCCCGGCCAAGGGATGCGCCTTCAACTCAAAGAAATAGTGAAAGAGGTCCAAGGAAGGAGGAACTCCGCATTGACGATAGAGGATGCGAAAGGTGGAAAGAAAAAGATAAGAGTTGGCTACCAATTGTATGGGCACCAATTGAAAGAAATTGAGAAGCTTGAGAACAAAGGGATCGAAGGGAAGGCGGAACCCACCCTTCCATGACAGTAGAAAGGTGCAGATGTGGCCCGTACGAGAATCCAAGCTCGACTCGTGCGGGGCAGCCGTGGCGAAGAAAAACTTGTGCGGCAGACGAAACTGGTGCTCCAGCTGTTTCACCTCTGCCTCCCCCAGTTCGCTGTAGTTTGGAGCTGCCGCCCTCGCCGCAGGCTCGCCCTCCCACTCTTCAACATCCGGATGCTGATCCGCCATGGAATCTGGAGAGGAACTTGAAGATACTCACGGGACCCCGAAGACTCTGGAGGAACAGGAAGCTCTCGGACTGCCTCTGCAGTTATCTCCACCAACTCCATGAACGCCACTGTAAGCCTCTGCTCTTCCGTCGTGTCTTCACAACGCATCAAAGAGCCCAAAAAGCAAGCACGAAGGAGAGCCAAACCCTAAAAATGGAGGGAGTCTAGAGCAACGGCAAGTGCACAACGCCTATATTCCCACGTGGAAGGCGGCACGTCGTTCTGACCTCTGAGAAAAGGGGGCCCTTCAGTTCAAATCCGTCAGGATCATCATTATTAAGGGCCCAGGTGACCATGACACGTGGCTTCCTAACACCACCATATCTCCACCCACCTGAGCCACACTGGTCCAAAATCCTAAATAGCTACTCTTCCGAGCTTACTAAAGCTCGGGAGTAGGAGGGGGACAAGTGGAGAGGGGGATTTTTGTAGCCCATCTAAGAGCAGCCGAACTAGGTCCATCAGGACCAAACGAGGCCCAGCTCATCTAAGTGACAACCCCACAGGGCCCACTTAGACTAAAAAGCCCAATAAGATCACTCGGGATGAAACCCTTCCTCGGCATCCCTAAGGCTCGGAAGGCCCGAGCGTCGGTCAGGACAGAGGAAGAGCCATGCCCGACCTATCCCCTCATCGGGATAAAGGCAAGCGCTCAGCGCCTACTCTGACCTATCTTCATCCGAGCTATGCCTATCGCCCGGACAGGGTTGGCACCCTTCATGCTTGGGTTTAACCGACGATTGCTTATCCACGCTGCCGTTGAGAGCCCTTTATGAGCAGGAGTTTATGAGGACGTAAAGAGCCCATGATAAGAACGTAACTCCCACCTGAAACTCCTCAGCTTACGGGACTCATGGGGCTGGCGCACTATTTAAACCTGGGACTCCCTCCCGTGAAAGTTATGGGCCAACACACGCCTAAAATTCCCTGAGCAGGAACAACTTCACCACCTTGGTGTAGAGAGATCTCGCGCCTCTCTTTTCCTCCTCCCTTCATAGCTTCCACCATTGCTCTACTGACTTAGGCATCAGAGGGATTACCCCAGGGAACCATCCCTGGGCCCCCTGATCTGTTTCCCTTCCTTGCAGTTCACTATTCGGTGATCATCCCCCCAGCTCAGGTCCAGCGTGAGATCACGCCTCTTCACTCAATTTTCAATGTCACAATATCAATATTTTCAGAATTGGAGTTAGCAGCTTCATGCAATTTCTTTTTCAGGGATTTATTTTTCTTAGTTAGGTTGTTATACCTATCAAGAAATCAACATAGGCATCCTCCCAGTCATCTATAGGGAAATTCTCAAAGGGGTTTACCTGATCATCGTTATCACCTTGATCACTGCTGTGATTACTGCCGTTTGCCATCATGCATTTGTCTTCATTTCCTTTATCGGCAGTCTTCAGTCTATCCAATATCTCTCTTGCTGATCTGCAATCATAAAAACATGAATGGATTGCCCTGTTAGTAGCGGCCTTCATCATCTCCAAAGCTTTCTTGTTTTCAGCACACATAGATCTATGATTATCAGTCCATTTGAACTTGTTCTTTGGCAATCTGTGTGGACCATGTGAAATTAGCTTACACAGATCTGGATCAACAGACTTAACAAACATACGCAAGTTATTAAACCACAAATTAAAATCAGTACCATTAAAAACATGTGGATGACCCATAAGAAGGATTTAGGAACAATCAGCCAAAAATAAGGAGTAGCAAAAGGAATTAGCACCAAGGATCACTGCAGATCGTTGGATCTGTAGAACTAGTAACCTGCTCTGATACCAATTGTTAGGGTGCTAAGAACAGATTTAAAGGGGGGGTGAATGAATCCGTTTTAAGAATTTGCTTCGATTCAAATCTAAAGCGGAATAAAACTATTGCATATACTCAATGAAGTCTAATGAGACAACTGAGTTTTCTTACTCCGGAAACTGAAAATGCGGGAGGAGATAACCCAAGGAATTGCGCAAACTCAACTCACAAGTTCCCTCAAGGAACTTTTGCCACGAGAAACACTAAGAAGTAAGTGCTTCAACTAACCCATTCAGTCAAAGACGTAACAGCAAAACCAAAGTCAAACTGAAATCACATAGAAAGGTTGTTTTTGATATTAAACGCTCAAACAACCTGTGAAGAGGGCAGAAGATAGGGAAATGCACATAACAAGCAAACCACTACACGCAAGATTTTTAGGTGGTTCGGTCCTCCAAACCTACATCCACCCCACACTCGAACCAGAGAGTGGATTCTGCTGCCAAACAGTTTGAAACAGCTGGGCCTCACAGCTTGCCTACAAACGCTGCCTAACAGCTTGAACCAAAGGAACACTCTCCTCTCTTCCTCCAACCCGGAGGGGAAAACCCATGAGTAGCACACTACTACTCGCTACCGGAGACACAGTCTCCCTTCCTCCAAACTGGAGGGAAAACCGTGAGTGACACCCAGCCACTCACAACCGGAGACCCAAGCCTCCCTTCCTCTGAAACCCAGAGGGAACCTACAAGTGACACCCCGCCACTTGCAAACCGAAGACTCAGTCTCCCTTCTCATGAGTCCACAGGAGGAACCCCGACCTCAAACCAGAGGATCGGAAAACACAGAGGAGAATGGAAAGAACAAAGGAAAAGACAAAAATAGAAACAGAAACAAACGGGAAAAAAACAACTGTAGCTCTGTAGAGTAGTTCCAAATAGATCTTCAGTGAAAGATCCCTCTTCTCTTCTTCTCAGCCTTTGACTATCACCCTTCACTTCGCAGCTCTCACGTTCTCTCTTAACTTCTTCTTCTTCTCAGCTCTCTCTTCTTTTCTCTCTTGGCTTGCTTTCTTCTCTGGTGACAGCTCTTTTTCCTTCCTTTCTTGCACTGCACGCTTCCTCTCTTTCTGGCAGCCTCTCCTCTCTAATTCTCTGCTCCCCTCTTCTTTGAAGGAAGAAGCTCTCCTTTTATACACCAAGCAAAGCCTCCGCAAGAAGCTTAGATAAGGGGTTTTCACACCCATGATCCCTATTGGTCCACGTGGCAGAGGGAGGAGGAATATTTCTGACAAGGACTCCTCGGATCACGTGCCAACCTTCTTGAATCATGTTCTTGCTACAATTCGAGCTCACGTGTCCGCTTTAAATCTGTCAGTAAAGACAAAAGGCATTTAGTCAAACACCTTATCGTCATAAGTAAATAGTCAATGCTTAATGCATATGCTCAAACCAAAAGCATGTGCAAACTTGAATAAACTAGGTGCAAAAAATGTGTTGACTTTATATGTAAAGCATGCTATACTAGCATCGACCCTCATGCAGCTAGCACCGGCCTTGACGTGTGCTAAGGACAGCATGCACCGACCTAGGGTGCGCATGAAATGCAACTTGCACGGACCTTATATAGTCTTAGACAAAGACATGCACCGACCGCTACATTGAATTGCACGGACCTGGCCATGCAAAAAAAAAAACAGAGCCTGCACAGACCTTCCATGTGCATAAGGGAGGCACCGACCCTGTTATGCGTTCAACATACCATGCACCGACCTTCAGTGTGCACAAAGGAAATGTGCACTGACTTGGTTAAAGAACAACTGAAGCATGCACCGACTTGGGTAGTGGAGACAATGCATGCACCGACACCGACGTTTCAATGCACAAAGGCAATCCTGCACCGACCTCTGTCATGCAGGATGCAAGACATGCACAAACATTGGATATGCAGGATGGCCTATATGCACCGACCTTATATGCAGGTGAACAGTGATATGCACGGACCTTGTTGTGCAGTCTAACAGAACATGCCCCGACCGTATGGAGATGAGCTGAGATACATGAGGACCTACACCGACGTTACATGCTGAACAAAAGAAAGTGCACCGATCGTATGTCTAAGCTACTTAGTACATGCACCAACCTAAACATGCACAGATCTATATAAGCAGACTTGAATGTGCATCGACTTGAACATGCATTATGCAAATGTGCACGGACTTTGAATGACCAATAGCAGGCATATGCACAGACCTGAATAGTGTATGCACAGACCTTGACTCGTGTTAGCAGGAAACATGCATTGACTTTAGTGTGTGCATAAGACTTAAGAACCTGAGAGAAATGTGTGCACACAACCTGTTCGATGATATGTATATGCATACAATTTAATATGCCATTGTTCTGAAATGTGCATGGACCCCAAATGCAATGGACTAAAATGTGCATGAACCTCATATGCAGTCAATCATGGATATGCATTGACCTCATTTGACATAAAGCGGAACCTACATAGATGAGCACACAAGAGCATTGACAGCACAAAAACAATGCACAGCAAACGCACCTCATTAATGGACAATGCAATGAGCAGATGCATGATCAAATGCATATTTTATCAACATTCAATCTTTCATGCAAACACATGGTGACTCATAGTGTTTGCTATCATCAAAATTACAGGGGTACAACATGTCGCTCCTTAGCCCTAAGTGGGGCGGGCAGGGCAGCAGGCGCCTGAGGGGCCGGGACAGCTCCGGGGAGCTCCCGGCGGGGGACTCTCTCCACACACTCCATCCTTCCAGCCAGGCCTTGGATATATCGGTCGGAAGCCTCGGCACGGTCCTCCATGGCCTTGAGATGGCCCTCCAAGCGGTCGGTATTCTCCCTATTAGTTTGTTTGGACCTATCCATGCGCTCCATGAGTAGAGCGAACACGTCCTCTAGAGTTCGGCCTCCCGGGGTGGCACCTCGGGGATCACCCATAGTGTTAGGGTGATGGTACTGGGTGTGATGACCCGGACTCCGGATACAAGATATACCCGATAGGACTACCAAGTAGACCCGATACCACTTGGAACCTGTGAAGCCTCCCAAGAGTTGTAAAGCTCCGAAGGGATAAAAGGACTGTTGTGTAGTACATTGAAATCGCAGATATAACAGTAAGCAATTAAATTTCATTAATCAAGTTTGCTAAAGTAGCAGAAATAAAATTACTTTTTAATTAACAGTTAAAATTAACAATTATACCAGAGTCCAGTCCAAAGGAAAGACAAGTATAGTCCAGTAGAAAGAAGACGTACACTGAGGTCGGGGGAAGCCTGACGCAGGTACCGCTGGCAACTACGAACACGCCACACTAGGAACCGCGAAGGAAGGAGAGCGCCACACCTGAAAAGCAGAGGTGAGTCTCGTGTCATTGGCTTAGTAGGGGTCACGCGGATCCCCAGTGAAAAACAACGCAGTAACACGGAACAACAGCTAAAACGATAGGAGTAGTAAAGCAAGAAAAGCTAAACTACAACTAGAAGGTTGTAAAAGAAAGCCGTAACAGAAGGAGTAGATACAGCTAAAAGAAAAGGGAAAAGCAAAGCCGTAAAGAATGAGAACATGGCTACCGAGAGAAGCTCGGCTCCCTACGCTACTCCAAACAACGACAGAAAGGTGAACCATGATCTCACAAAGTTAGGAGTTATCGATCCATCAGCCAATTATTAGCCCAAAGGATAAAGCCCATGAAAATAGGCAAAGGCCCTAAAAAAGATCTAGACAGACAACAGACACAGACGCATACGACTAGAGCGTCGTGCACGTAACACAACACTGATCTCGGGTATAGCCAAGAAAAGACTAACCCGGGAAGGTCATGACGCACGAAGAATGAGAAACACGGGAGTCACGTGTCACGTGACGGAAGCACCTCCTCACTAGAAGAACAGTTAGATGCATCCATTGACTTCTTACACTGCGCCACAAGTATCTCCCTACGGCCGTCGAGATCGACAGAGACTGAGATACTCACAGAATCAGAACAGGAACTACAGTAACGAGTGACTAGTCAGGGTCACGCCCGTCGGCGTTCGTCCAAACGCCCCTGACCACGTGTGCACACACCAGCTCATGCCTAGAGCCAGGCCTCTAGCTAGTTTTCCCCCCCAGCAGGACGCTAGCGTAAAGTAGGGGCCCACGGAAATTAGCCTAAAAATTGTATCTCGAGAAGTGCCTCAACCACCACTCCTAGGTGTGCCAACACCAGCAACGTGTCGTCAGGCTACGACTAGTGGAGGCTCACTAGACACAGAGACTCGGATACACGAGTGTCGGAGTACAGATAGGCAGAGGAAGCACTGTTGCACGTACTACGAAGCACCAAGGTAGCACACCAAGCTACCAACACACTCAGGAAATGATAACTAGACCTGCTAACACAACGATCCTTGAGTCTCACGACTCGGAGTCGAGATCGTCGCGTAATGGCGGAACAAGCCACCAATCGCTCTAATCCTAAGCCAGAGGAAATGACACATCCACATAAAACGACTCACGGAGACCTGAGGAATCACCAAGACCGTCAGCACCCCTGGACACATAGACTGAGGTAAGACGATACCTCAAGGCATCCAAATCCACTGTCTCGATCTATCCAGAAATGCCGAGACACACACAAGGTCACGTGTCACCCACTGGGTCACACCGGGTTGACCGGAACCTGAGGACGACTCTACATCAATACAGAAACCAAGGCATGCCTGACTACCTTATATCGTGGTCATAGCCCTCATAGGACATCAAGAGACATCTACGTGACAACGGACAAACCACAAGGCCGAGCCAAGACAATTGGAAACCAAAACGTCGGAAAGCAACACTCTGTACATACACCGAGGCACAGACACTGGCGATCATAGACAGGGCCACGAGGTGACTGTAGCGATCAAAGCTATGGCCGCTAGACTCAGTCAAACTTTGACTGACCTGCCCAGAAAAACCACCAAGCGATCGATAACAGACACGCTACATGGACTCAGCAGTCCAAGAGTGAACCGCTAGACTAATCACCCTAAGACATGGACCTAAGACAGACGGACCTGTAGTAGCCTAAGAAAGGTGCTACAACGACAAGACGGACTAAGGTTGGGCTGCTGTTTGCGATCGTCATTGCTCGGGACGATGATCTACCCGGGGGTATCTTATTAAGTAGGTCCCTGACTGTATGGGACGAGATTTCTATTCTGTTTGTTAGTTTATTTCACACGTCGATCAACCAATTAACTGACTGGCAATTAACTGACTGATTGACTGCGCGGGCGTGCCAGTTGTAGACACGCCATTCTTGACGTCTCCTGAGAAAGTCTCATATTACTATACGACGCCCCGCAACGGCTTACGCATTTTGAATCACTCGAGTGCTTCCTTTTCTTGGGTCTTCTTCTGCCTTTTTCGGCATTCGGAATCGTCCCGTCACGGTAGTCGGACGGCATCAACACCAGTCGAACGCATCAGGAGGTTCCGGAACCAAGAAGGATGTCTGTCGGGCGGCCGCTGACTAGGACCCGGGTGGGTCTTAATGGGGGCGTCCAGGCCCCTGGACGCCCCCATCTTTTTAATTTATTTTATTATTTTCTTAGGGCCTAAAACCAAATAAAATATATATATATTAATGGAGGCGTCCAGGCCCCTGGACGCCTCCATAAAAAACAAAAAAATAAAAAATGTGTGTAAAATGCCAGTTGGCATAAAAAAAACAAAAAAAACAATAAATAAAAAATAAATATATTAATGGAGGCGTCCAGGCCCCTGGACGCCACCATCAACTCTCTCACGGGCGCCGCTCACCGAACGACGGTTTGTCGTGTGTGAAAAAATCCAAATTATGGAGACGTCCAGTCAGCTGGACGCGCCCATTTCTGAATCACGAGGCGCCGCTCACAAAACCACGCGTTGTGTCAAACCGCGTGCGGCCGTCGTCGATTTTCGGTGGACCTGTTTGAGGCGTCCGGAGCCCTGGACGCCTCCACAAAAGTATTCCAAAAAAATATATAAAAATAGAATAAAATATTAATTCGGCCCTGATGGAGGTGTCCAGGGTCCTGGACGCCTCCACCCTCCGGAGCTCTATAAATAGAGGCCCACCCCCTCAGTTCTGGGAGAGCTTGGAAGTGATCCGATAGGCTGCCAGAGCCCAGAGGCTACGGAGTCATTTTCTAACCCGTGGGTTCTTTTGTAGGTGGAGGTTCTGCCGGCTTCTCGGGTGCTCACGCTCGGGAGAGGAAGGTCGTCTTCATCCACCGCGCTTCCACGTCGTCCCCACGCTGCCGGAGCTCCACCGGATTTCACCATCGGCACATCCAATAAGCCAATTCTTTCCTTTTCTTCGTAGTTCTTTTGCATCCATCATCTTGCATCCCTTATCCCCCTTCATAAGGGCGCCTTTTCTTATACACTTCTTACATCCATTATCTCATTTTTCTCCTACTCGAGTCCGAGAGGGTTTTAAAAGATAACACCAACCAGGTGTGTGTCTTGCCATCATTTTATTATTTTTATCGCAAGGATTTGAATACTACACCTCCATCTTTCTAATCCACTCGTCATTTGTTTGTCGTTGTTTTGCAAGGGTAGCCGAGGAAAGCCCTCTCCGTCGGCCGGCCGGAGAGAGAGGAAGAAGCAACCCGCCATCTCCCGCTCTTGAGGTAGGCGCGATCACTTTCTTATTTTGGGGTCTTTCGGCCCCTGGCGATCACATCTTGTTTTCGAGGCCGCAGCAAGTCACTTCCCCAATGGCCGTTTAAATTTCCGTTCTTATATTCTCTTTATACTCTGTTATATTCTACTCATATTCTCGAGGCCGCGGCGAGTCACTTCCCCAATGGCCGTTTAAATTCACGTTCTTATACGTTATATTCTTATCTGTTTATGTTCTCGAGGCCGCGGCGAGTCACTTCCCCAATGGCCGTTTAAATTCCCGCTCTTTGTATTATCTTTATATTCTGTCATCTTATTATCTGCTCATATTCTCGAGGCCGCGGCGAGTCACTTCCCCAATGGCCGTTTCAATTCTTGTTATTTAATTTCTGCACCATTCCCGTCCCCCCGAGGCCGCGGCGAGTCACTTCCCGCTATGGCCGTTTAACCACCATATCTTGCTATATCACACTTGTCCCGCTCGCCCCGCCGGAGCAATCTCCCGTGGTGGCCCCTTCTCTCTCTTCTCTTATTTCTGTGTTACAGCAAACAAACACCAAAAAAAAAGAGGAGCCCGCGCGCGCTCCGCGTCTTCTCCGCTCTTCCCCGAACCACGTGACGTCGCTCACAGATTGGCGATCACGGTGGGACAGCTACTGCTTCCTTTCGGCTACCCTTGCAAGTTCGGCACCACCCGTGCCTCTCCACCTTCGCGCCCGCGCGCGCCCCCGTTGTGCTCACGGCAGCACCGTCAGTTCTGATTGGTTCTTTGTTTATTATATGTCTGTTATTTCTGTTGTTTTCCCACTCCATATCTCTGTCAGCATTTCATTGCATGCATCCATCCCTCTTTTCTATCCTTTTTTCGTTTTTTTGAGGATCACCCTTTCCCGGTGAAGGAAGGACTCTCCGTTTGGGAATTCCTCTCAACGGACTAGAATCTCCTACACTGGGACCTCCGTAAGTCCCCGACATCGAAGAATCTCCTCTTCGTTCACTGGGCTGGTTGTACCATTGAAGTTCCCCAGAGTTAGTCATTTCATTCATGGTGAGATGAGAGACCCTAGCTGACACGGCGGTGAAACAAAAACAAACTAGGGTCCCCATTTTGTGTGAACTTCAGATCTCGCTAAAAAATACAAAAAAATCATCAAAATCAAAACACACAAAAAAGGGCGTAAAGGCATCCACTTGTTTGATAATCTCTGCTACCTACTTACTAGTGTATGTTTTTACGTTCTGGGAAAACTGTGAGCATGTCTCACGAGTCTTTTGAGGAGAACCACCCTAGCCGTGGTTTGTCAGCCGACCCGCGAGTCTATGCTATGGACTCGGGTCCTTCTCATGACCCCTCGCATGAGGTGCAGGTTATTGCCGGGGGCACGTCCTCACCACAGGATATCACTTCCTTACTGGGCGTCCTCGCCAACACGGAGCTTACCTCTGAACAGCTCCGGGCCTTCCAGGCCATTCTAAAGGGGAAATCTGTTTCCCCCACGCCCCAGGAATCAACTCCGGCCATCGCACCTCTCCAAGAGTCCGTGCAGGCCATTCCATCTCCCTCATTGGTGCAAGCCATCCAGTCTCCCTCACTACAAGGACAAGCGAGCCAACAACCACCCTCATTCCAGTTCCCGTCACAATCGCAAACTCCCGTTGTTCCCCACACACCGCTTCAGCCAGGGCCAACTGTCGGCGGTCCGACAGCTCCCTCTCATTCGGGGTTTCCCCCTCAAGTCTCCGGGAGACAGTTTCTCCCCCAGTGGCAAGTGCCACCTTCACCTCCAGAGGAGCTCGCCCAATCGCTCCTCAATAGGTTCAATCGCATGGATGAGCAGTTTCAAAATCTAAGAAGAATGGTGGACGTGAAAGCCACCCCGGAGGTTGCTTTGCCAATCCTTCCCGTCATTCATCTTCCTCCCTCCGAAATGCCCACGTACCGCAGATACAATGGTACCGGCAACCCCTTCATTCACCTCAAGGACTTCAAGTATGAGTCCTCCTATTGGCAAAATGATCAAAGGTCCCTGGCATACCTCTTTCAGAGATCATTGGATGGTCCTGCGCTTGAGTGGTTCTATTCTCTGGAGCCCCGCGAGGCCGAGAATTTTGAAATGGTCCAGAGAAGGTTCTTGCATAAATATAGGGATAGGGTCGGTCCCTCAATCTCCATTACCGACCTAGTGGCCGAAAAGATGAAACCCGACGAGGATTTTGTCCGATATGCTGATAGATGGAGGTCTCTGGCGGAAAGAATAAGGGATACCATCTCCGAGCCCGAACAAGTGAAGATGATTGTGTCTAATGCAACCCCACAGTTCAGACATGTCCTGGCCATGAATAAACTTACTACAATGGAGGAACTCTATGAAAGGGCCCGGTACATCCAAACCCAGCTAAAAGACTCCCCCATCATGAACATGTTTGAGTCGCCGAAACCCAAAGTGGTCAGAAAGACAGGCGCTGGTGTCCCGGGCGGAGCCACAGAAGGGGTCGTGACAAATGAGCAAGTCAGTGCGGTCAACAATGCCAACTATGCAGTCAACCCAAGGCCTCCACAAATGCCCCGACTTCCCCTTCAACCGGGTCCTTTCCCTCTTCGTCCTCCACCCCAAAATAATCCACCCCAGGATAATATGCCTCCATTACGCCAACCCCAGCAACAACAACCACAACCTCAGCAACAACAACCACCGCTTCAGTACAACCAAGTTCCACCCCCGGGGAACTATGGTCCCCAACAGCAACAAAGGAGGCCGCTCGGTCCCAAGAGAGCCTACTATCTACCATTGCCGGAAACCTTAGCAGACATTTTTAATGCCCTCATGGCATCAAACCAACTCGCCCTACCCAGAGAAAGGCCCGCGTGGCCCCCCAATGTTGATACCTCCAAATACTGTGTCTACCACAGGCAGCCGGGACACACAGTAGATTACTGCTTCCATTTCAAAGATTACATCCATGATATGAATGATGAACATCAAATAGATTGCGATGAGATGAGACGATACGTCGCGGCTCTCAAGGCTAGGAGACCCCCTCATAGGCCACAGCAGCAGTTACAACAGCAACAGCAACATCAACCACAACAACAACAGCAGGCTCAGCAGGCCCCACAACAACAGCCCGACATGGGCATAATCCAGAATCCATTACCGGAGCACCAACAGCCCAATCATCAGGTTAACCCCATCTCCTCCTTCCCGAAAGTCGGGAGAGAGCAGGTGTGGCACCAGGAAAGTACCTCCATTCTTTATACCTCCAACCCTATCGTCATGCAACCCCCTCACCTTGCCCGGGTAGCACCTCTCTCTCATCAACCCGCGTCAGTATCACCATCACCATTTCCACTACCATTACGCCCTCTCATTCACACCCCGACCTCCTATCAACCGACACTCTCCACTACGTCTTCACACTCTCTCATCTTCTCTCACTCCCCCACTTTACCATCCACCTCTACCACATTTACCCCTACGCCTTCTAAACCCCTTATCATCCGTCAACCATACATAACCCCATCTTTCTCCACCACATCACCACTAATGCCTTCAAAACCACTCATCACCCACCATCCACCTCAAAACCATTACCCGTTTCAAACCTTACCCACTTCCACTTTACCTCCGCCGCCACCTTCTAGACCCCTTATCCTTCATAATCCGCGCAATATCCCCTCTACCTCTACCATGCCGCCACCTAACAAACCCCTCATCAGAATCCCTGCTCCCGTCATCACCCCTGCTTCATCAACCATTCCTCTACTACTGCCCCTCAAACCCCTATTAAAACCCACTGCTACCCCCACAGAGGTACAAAAGCCGCAGGCAATGGTGCTCCGGAGTGGAAGGATTTTCCACAGGATTTTCCCCCACAACAGTCAGAATCCTGAGCAATCTCAGCCAGAGAAGGATGATGCAGAACAACCAGAAAGAGCTATCCCTGGAACACAGTATGATCTATTGAAACACTTGGACAAGACACCTGCCCGGATCTCCATCCTGGAGCTACTTCAAAGATCCACATCCCACCAGGCGGCCTTGATGGAATATCTTCAAAAGGTCATGGTTAATGAAGACCTCCCCGTGGAGAAGATTTCGACCGTCCTGACCCCAACAGACACACAACCAGCCATCATGTTTCACAACTACGAGCTCGCTCCCAAGGAAGCTCGGAAATATGCATTGTGCATTTCAATAAAAATTAATGAGGTATCCATAAACCCGTGTCTTGTGGACACGGGTGCATCCATAAATGTGATCTCCATGAGCACTCTTCAGTTGTGTGGGGTCAACGAGGAACAAATAAGACCTTCCTCGATCACGGTCACGGCTTATGAGAATAGCAAAAGGCCGCCGCAGGGGATGATTATTCTGAAGGCAGAACTAGGCCCCATGTCAATTACCACGGAATTCCATGTCCTCGACATGGACCCCACATTCAAGGCTATACTGGGTCGCCCTTACATCGAAGCCATGGACGCTGTGCCTTCCACCAACCATCAGTGCCTGAAGTTTCCTTACAATGGGAGAATTATTAAAGTGGTCAGTACACCTGTCCTTCACACAGTGGATGCTATCAACACCTCTCTGCCTTCTGTTTGGCCGTGTCATCGGCCCATATTGTCACTGCTGGACGTACGTGATCCATCTCATGTTCCACTAGCACCAAAGGAGCCAGTCAGGGCAACCACAACATCATGTCTCCCTTTTCACTCCAAAGGTTGGGAGATTATGAGGAACATCGGCTATCAACAAGGAAAAGGTATGGGCGCACAGTTACAGGGTATGCTCAAACCGCCAAAGGAAATTAGGCCGAACCGCAGGTTTGGCCTAGGCTTCAAAGGACCGTTCAAGGCAGATTGGAAGCCCCTCACGTGGACTCTATCAAACCACTTCAACAGAGGGCCCGTTGTTCAGATGGGGGATCACCCACGAGAAGCATATGGGGGATCACATGCTGTATATTTGGCTGAAAAATGTCCGAGGATCACCAAAAGAGGCAAGATCAAATATCCGGAATGCGAGTGGGACAAATGGTTCGACATACGGGACATTTCCGTTGCACTGGAAAGGATGTTCTCGTCTCCACAGCTTGAAGGACCACCATTGATCTCCGAAATATCAGAGAATATTACCACTCTTGTCAAGGTTCCAAACTATCCTCGTCCTCGCCAGAAGGACTCTGTCATCGACGGATCTTCATCCGTCCTCAACATTGCCGTCGACGGCTCATTAGCCGCCATCCTCTCCATCCACTCGTCTCAGCCTTTGCTGATATCTTCTTCCTGGGCCAGACAATTGTCTGATGATCTTCCCAGGTCCCCTTCTTTGCTTACATACCTACGCGGGCTTTTCAACCCGCGCCAGGTCTTCAACCATGATCTGCTCTATGAGCCTCACAATCCTCTAGCCATAACCACTTTCCTCTCTCCTCCAATCTCTTTTCACTGCTTTGTCATTAAAAATGAAAATGAAAAAAAAAACGTCAATTTTCAAACTCCCCAACAACACATCTTCGTTGAGGAAACCTCCTACATCTCCCACGGGTGCGTACCACCTTGCGGACCACCCGTCCAAGGTCCGATGAGCGACCTTTTCTACCCCTCCTCTGAGGGGTCTTCTCCTGTACATTCTACACCATCCTCTTCGTCTTCCTCTTCTTCTGTAAATATTGTCAGTCAATCTAGGAATGATAGGCCAAGGGTAGTACCTAGAAAGAAATCCAAGGGTAGGCAGATCCCTCGTCGATTCCTTCTGGATTTGGCCGCCAGGTGTCAGGCCCTTCTTGCCATCCCCCAGTTGTTAGAAAATCCCATCCAGCTACCCGAAATAGAATGCGAGGGCGACTGTGCATCTGATGAAGGGTATGGAGTCTACGAGATCACGGATGAAGAATGCCCCACTGAAGATGAGGGTGAAGAATATGAGGATGCGGCGGGCGCATACGCTAGTGGAATGAGGAGATTCGACAAGCCGTCAACCGCCGTAGAAGAATCCACCAAATAAGTCAACTTGGGAACTGAGGAAGACCCTAGGATCATCCTCATAAGTGACAACCTACCACCCTCTGAAGAAGAGGCATTAATTGAGGTTCTCAAGGAATATAAGGACACGTTTGCATGGAGCTACGAGGATATGCCGGGTCTGGATTCAACCTTGGTCGAACACCGTTTAACCCTAAAACCAGGGTCCATCTCGGTAAAACAAAGGTTAAGGCGTTTCCACCCTCAGATGGCTTTGAAAATGAAAGAAGAGGTCGATAAGCTCCACAAAGCCAGGTTCATTAGAGTCGTTCTTTATCCACAATGGGTGGCGAACATTGTCCCGGTCATGAAGAAAGATGGGAAAGTCAGGATTTGCATCGACTTCTGGGACCTTAACCGCGCGTGTCCAAAGGATGATTTTCCCTTACCTCACATTAATGTGCTGATTGATAATACGGCAGGCTACGAAACCCTCTCTTTCATGGATGGATTTTCAGGATACAATCAAATTCGTTTGGCAGAAGAGGATCAGGAAAAGACGTCATTCACTACCCCTTGGGGAACATATTGTTACGTGGTCATGCCGTTCGGATTAAAGAATGCTGGAGCTACTTACCAAAGAGCGATGATGGCCATATTTCATGACATGATACACATATATCTGTAAGTGTATGTGGATGACTTATTGGTGAAATCAAGGACCAGGATGCAACATCCAGAAGTTTTGGCTAAGGTCTTGCAAAGGTCAAGAGAGTTCCAATTGAAAATGAACCCGAAGAAGTGTGTGTTTGGTGTGTCATCAGGTAAATTGCTGGGGTTCATTGTGAGCAAAAGAGGGATCGAGATAGATCCTGACAAAGCTAAGGCTATCAGGGATATGCCGCCTCCCAAGAATTTGAGGGAAGTCCGAGGTTTAATCGAGAGGTTACAGTTTATTCGTCGGTTTGTGTCCCAACATTCACAAAGGTGTAGACCTCTCTACGAGTTGACCAAGCCAGGAGTAGAATTCCACTGGATTTCTAAATGTCAGAAAGCTTTTGAAGGGTTAAAGGAATATCTGGCTAGTCCACCCGTTCTCATTCCACCCAAACCGGAAAAACCTCTGATCCTTTACGTCTCAGTCTTGGATGACTTCGTAGGAGCCGTCCTCGCACAAGCTGATGAAGAAGGCAAGGAACGGGCAACCTATTACTTGTCCAAACTTCTCAATCCCTGTGAGCAGAAGTACACCGGCATGGAGAAAACCTGTGCTGCCCTCATTTGGGTAGTGCAGAAATTGAAGCACTACTTCTTGGCTCACGAGGTCCACTTGATTGCTCGAATGAATCCTATCAAATTCCTTCTGGAGAAATCTGTCCTTACAGATAGATTAGCATGCTGGCAAAGTTTTCTCTCTCAGTTTGACATCGTCTACATCCAGCAAAAGGCGATTAAAGGCTATGCCATAGCCGAGCATCTCGCTCACCATCCTCTTCCCAAGTTCGATCCCGTCCAATCAGAGTTTCCAGATGAGGAACTAATGTCCATCAACCAATCAGATGAGCCAATGTGGACGCTATATTTTGATGGAGCTCTGAATTCTCAAGGGAGGGGAATCGGCGTCGCCCTCCTATCGCCTGAAGGTCTCACATTCCCATTGGTATACCAACTCAAATTTCCAGTCACCAACAATATAGCTGAATATGAAGCCCTTCTAGCTGGCCTAGAACTCGCTCATTCTTTTCGTATCACTGATTTGCGAGTCGTAGGTGATAGTCAACTCATCCTTCGCCAGGTGCTCACTAAATATCGCACTCGCGATCCCAAACTCAAGCCATACCAAGAACTCACTGCTGCCTTTGCCAAAATATTCACCAAACTGATCTTTGTTCATGTCCCTCGTCATCAGAATATTCTCGCCGATGCCCTCGCCTCATTGGCATCATCCTTAAGGTTCCCTCTAGGAAGATGGTTTAAGTCTGTTTCCATCTACAAACTTCACGCCCCTGCAATCGATGATGCTTCCTACGTAAATATCAAAGACAGGATAGCAAGGAAGATCCTGCAGGAAGATATCCTTGAGAAGAGGGAAATCATGTTGGCAGAGGCCGAAGAAGAACTGGCTGATGAAGAGAAACCATGGTTCTATGAAATTGTCAAATACTGCCAAGATCAGTCTTATCCTGAAGGGGCCACCACAGAGGACAAGAAAGCCATAAGAAGGGTGGCTCAGAAATATACTTTGGTTAGAGGTCTACTCTATAGGAGGAGCCTTACTGGTATTCTGTTAAGATGTCTTGGTGACGATGAGGTTTGGAAATGTGTAGAAGAGACGCACTCGGGTGTGTGCGGTGGCCACGTGAATAGTCAGATGCTCGCCAAGAAGATCATTCGCCAAGGCTTTTATTGGCCCACTATGGAAAAAGATTGTGCTGTCTATGTCCGTAGGTGTGTCAAGTGTCAACTTCACGCCGATAAAATCCATTCACCATCTTCCTCACTTCATCCAATATCTTCCCCGTGGCCTTTCTCCATGTGGGCATTCGACATCATTGGTCCCCTACGTGATCCCAATTCCCTCACCAAGCAGAAATCTTTCATCCTTACTGCGACGGAATACTTCACCAAATGGGCCGAAGCTGAAGCTTACGCGGAAATCAAGGCGTCAACGGTCTGCAAATTCGTCATAAAGAACATCCTCGCCAGATTCGGCATCCCAAGCACGATCGTCACCCACAATGGGCCACAGTTCATTTCTCAGGACCTACAGGACCTCTACAAAAGGTACGTAATTGCATTACATCATTCATCGCCATATTACCCACAAGGTAACGGCCAAGCGGAGGCCACCAATAAAACATTGCTCAAAATCATCAAAAAAACATGCGAGTCTAGTAAGTTTTCAGACTGGCCAGAAAAATTTATCGAAGCCCTATGGGCCTATCGCACTTCAATCCGTACCCCCACCGGGCAGACTCTATTTGCCCTTACTTATGGTATGGAAGCGGTAGTCCCGTACGAGACTTTGATCCCTTCTCTCAGGGTACAATTGGATGAGGAATTTCCCCTCGACGATCGTCGTAATTCACTCCTCGCCCAGTTGGAACTCTTGGATGAGAAGCGGCTGGCCGCTGCCGAACACGCGCGTGTGTATCAAAATAGACTCACTCGTTTTTACCAAAAGAAAGTCGTTGAGAGAAAATTCAAAGATGGTGAGATGGTCGTAAAAAGAATTTTTGTCAAACTTGGAGGTCCGCGTTCTAAGCTCCAAGCCAATTGGGAAGGACCATTTGTAATTCAAGCCGTGTACCCTGGCAACGCCTACAAGCTAATCAACGCCGAAGGGACCGAGTTATCCCACCCTTGGAATGGGCTTTATCTTAAGAAATACTACCCTTAGCACAAACAAAAAAAGTGATGAAAAGATAAAAACATCAAAAACAAAGGAATATTGAAAACCACTAAAAATATGGAAAATTCAAAATACCGATGCCCGGCAGTCACCATATAGTTAAGTCCCTGCATCTAACCTTCATGTTAGGATAGGGCCCATTAAGGCTTGGTAGGCACCGGGTCTTGGTTTGCCAGAATCGTGGAAATCCCTGTCCGACCACGTCGGCCTATGCTCGCTCGAAGGAAGCTAACATGTGCTCACTTATGTATTTTATTCAAAAAAGGTCGGTAGCATCACCTACGGTGGAGCGTCACCCAGAAGATCTCCAGAAGCTGTAATCTTTATTCTTTTCTCTTCGACCAAATGAGATAGTCGGCGCCCTTAAAACGCTGAGCATGAGAAACCGAAACTCAAACCCCAAAGGCAAGAGTAGGATCCATTTCCTCGAGCATCGATCAGAGCACGAGAAGAGGGCAGTGTCCCCGCAGGCATACGAAAAGGGAGCCCACAAACGTCAAACGACTATATCTCCCTCACAAAAAGAAATACAAAATCAAAATCAAGAGAAAAGCCTGGTCGTGACCGTGCCTGTTCCGATAAACGGAACCCCTCAAAGTAAAAGTCTGAATCCACAAAAGGGGCCGTGGAATGTAAATGCTCGAGATTTGGTCCGAAGTTGTCCGAAAGGAAAGAGTTGATGGGCCCTTATTCGCTCGCCGGGTTAACGGCTTTGTCGGTCCTCTCAGGAGGTTTATCTCCTACGCTCTTCCTTCTTCCTCTAAAGATGAACGTTCGATGGAGTTTCTAAAGGGTGAAAACTACCTAGGGTCTGCGACCTTATTTTAATATACACATTTGGTTGCCTACTTTGAAAAGTAAAAGCTATCGCTGCGAAGGAGTCTCTGTGTTTCTGGCTGATCAAGACCCCTGTTTACCACCTTGATGTCTTCTTGTTTAACCTCGGGCTTAGGCCAATGCAAGCGCATCACCTATGGGTGCGACGGCGTCTGATTCCGGGTCAGCGTCGCGCGGTTGGTCGTTAGGGTTCCAGGGTGTTCCATCATATACCATCTAGAGTTGTGAGGAAACAGACCCGGGTCGGGAAAATCATTTACCTCAAACACCTTTTAGGTGAATCCCTGTGGTCGGAAGCGACTGGGAGCCTAAGCATGGCATGACGGTATTGTCATCAGGGTAAGTCTTAGCCGGCGGGATCGTCATTCGAGGGGTCTAGAGGCCCAAATCAACCTAGATGTGCACTTAGGATACCTGGGAGGTTAGTAAGAAACCCCTGTTCTCACGTAGGTTAGGTGCCATGTGGGTGCTTACCGGGCGTTAGCAACAAAAAAAAATCGAAATGATAAAAGCAACAAAAAAATGGAAAAGAGAAAATGTACATATTTGCAAACAAAAAAAATCTTTTTTATAAAATAAAAAAAATGCCAAATATAAAAAAAGAAAACAAATCAATTTTGCATGATTATATTTACGTGCAGCATCTCACTTTAATACCGCTTGCATTCGTGTGCTTGCCTGTCACATTTATCATCACCACTTCTTTCCCTTGCCTTCGTTAAAATAAAGGCTTGGCCCCTTGACTAGTTATCAAGGACAGTCACAGTGACCATTTGCTTATTGAGCAAGGGGCCAAGTCAGAACAGAAATTTTGATTTGTTTGTTTCAGTGATGTGTGCAGGGATTCAGGCAACAGAAGTAAAGGTGAAAACCAAACAAACCAAACCTTGTGTTTTATTCCAAAAACAAAAAAAAATACATCAAGTTCCGCCCTCTCTCTTTGCATTACTCGTCCCACTACTCTCCGGGCAAAACACTCTCAAAGGTGTTACCCAACTACGAAAAGTGGTACTCCTACCGCTCTGTACTCCTCTTCCTATTCCCACATCCCGGCGTTGATCTACGGAAGAAGCAGAGAAGCTACCAACACGAAAGCCACGCTCTCGTGCTCTTCGGTAGCGCTCCTCACCATCTCTCAGCCACTGTTCAGCAAGACCAAGGCTGATTCGGAGTTCGAATAGTTGGGCCTCCATGGCCCTTCGTTCCTCCCTTTCAGTCAATCTGTTGGCTCTTTCTCTCTCTGCGTCTCTTTCGTTCTCTGCACGTTCTCTCTCGCGGTCTTCCCTCTCCAACTGGAGAGTGATCCTCAGTTCCACAGCATCCCTAGAGGAGTCGTCATCAGGATGACGCCGCAGTTCCCTCTCCAGTTCTGCTATCCTAGCCTCCTTCTGTGCAGCTTGGCCAAACGCTTCTTCCGTCTCTTTTTCCTGCCAAGTGTACCATCTCAGATACGCGATAAGGCGTAAACCAAGACAACTCAACACTGGAACTTTTACCTGTATACAGAGCACCCCTTCTGCCTCCGCAGCACGCTGCGTGGCGTGAGCAAGTTGCTCATGAAGCAAGTCAAGTTCTGAGGTGGGAATCCACAAGCTGGAAGAGGCACCACCCACTCCCATCGCTGGGGAAGCCGCGCCAATCTGGGCATGCTACGACCGCGTGAATTAGTAGCCAACATCTGGAATCTGTGGTTTTAATTAGGAACGCACTATACACCTACCAAGGCGCTCGTAGCTCCGCGGGCATCGCCCAACTGTTGTTCCATCTCTGCCAAGCGAGTTCGTAAATTCGCTATCATGGCATCCCGGACATCCTGCAGCCTTACAAGTCAGCATTTTCACCAGAAAACCAAGAAAAGGAGAAAGAAGAAAAGAAAAAAGGGGGAAACCTACCTCCACAAGTCCCCGGGGTTGGAACCGTTCTGCGTACTTTATCCTATATAGACGCAAGTAGTCCTCGCTATCCCGCGCCTGTGATTCTACAATCGTGCCACCCCGTTGCCAGTCCTCATACTATTCGGGGAATCGCACGCGCCAGTCAATGCAGGTCGCCGGTCCCCGCGTCTTTCTCCCGACACGAGGTGGCGCCGCTGAATCCACCCATTCTTGAGCCAGTCCTAAAGTCCTCATAACTAATCGTAGCCGAAGCGGCTCGATTTCATTCAGGCAGTGCATCCACAGTTCCCGTCCGAATCGGGCACGACTTGCTAGAACCCACGGCTGGTCGGCATCGACCATGTCTGAGTAGGGCCTCCAGTTTACCATCGCTGCAGGGAACTCCTGTAGCTCCCGCCTTAGCACCATCAGTTGGTAGGTTACGGGTGCCTCACTCATGATGGGTTCCCACCGCCTGGCTAACGGCACCGCCACGGGTCGCCAATGCCGAGCTCTCCCTATAGGGAGGTAATAATAGCTCCATAGCTGCTCGGCACAGGTCATCAGTACTTTGCAAAAACAAAAAAAAATATACAAAACAAGCAAAACCAAAAAATACCTGGATGAATGGTGTGAAACCACTCACAGTCATCTCACGATTCGTTTCTTGGAATAGGCCTGCAAACAAGTGTGCCAGCATGGCGGCTCCCCAGGCATAATACCCTACTCTTTCAAGGTCTGACAGCAGCTCCAGGAAGCAACATTGGATACCGTGCCCTTTCGAGCTCAATACCAATCTCCCCAAAAGGAAGAGGAGAAATCTCCTCAAATCTATGTTGCATCTTTCCCAGTCGCCGAAATCTGTGCAGTACACGGCACGGCATCCTATTTCCATCCATTCCATGAACTCTTCTGAGGATTCATCGTCCCGCCGACGAGTGTCGGTGAGCCCTAATGCATCCATGAGGGACGCCCTAGCTACCGACCTATTTTTCCGACCATCTAGGTCCAAACCCAGTAACTTCTGGGCACCTTCTCTGTAGTCCGCGTAAGTGACTCCGGTCACTGCCTCGCCCTCTACCTTCAGGCTTGTGATCCGAACCACATCCTCCAAGCTGGGCACCATGTGCCCCCAGGGCATCAGGAATGCCCGACTCACTGGGTCCCATCTCTCACACAAGGCTTGGATCAGGACCAGGTCGAGCTGGATCGGCTCGATCCGAAGGAAAGTACCAAATCCCATCACGTCTAGCCTCGCCTTCTGAAAATCTGGGAGGCCCCTGTACGCTGCTACTACGAACTCCCATAAGATTTGTGATTTCATCACAACCTACACATACAAGGAATGAGGGTAAGGTTTGGTCAGAAGAAAGGAAGAAAGAATGAAAAAAGTGCAAGAAAACCTGGCTTACGAGTTGTGATTGGGCCCTTTCGCTGAAGTGCCCTTCAAGGTCTGAAAGCCTCCTGGAACTACTACCACTGGACCTGCTTCTCTTCGAGGAATGGGAAGATTCGCCCTCCATCCAACTCTCAGAATTTTAAACTCCTCCTCTCCCGTGAGAACTTGTGCTCCTCGAGTTAGCTCTCGATATACCTGGGAAGATAAAAGGGACAAGAATTTATAGAAATGGAAGGAGTGCGGGCCAAGATTGCCTCGATCACCAGTTAATGATAGCCCTCGCAATGAGGCACCGGCCAAGCAGTCCCATGTGTTGCTTCACCGCTCGCACAGGGTGATTGACTGGACGAAGAATAGGACGAATAGCCCCTATGTTGTCTAGGGATACCCTATCATGATTTGGAGGACGTCCGCAAAATTTGACACAACGTTGGGAAAAGAAACTAGGGCCATCTTTTTTGACTTTGACGGCAGATTCCCGTGGAAAATGGTCACAAGATGCGATTCTCCGCTTGAGGCGGAGTCTCGGCAGACCCATCACATGGGAACAGTGCAAAGGAGAAGAAGTGTAGGGAAGAAGGAACGCACAAAAGAACAAATAAACAGCAAAAACTCAAATCACTCCATTCATAATTCTACATAAGCTGTCACAAACACTACAATAATAGAGAGGTGGCGGGTCCACTAGCTCGCCAATCCTCACCATCACTCATCTCTCTGGGCACTCTCCTCCTCTCCCCCGAGGTGAGGGTCCCTCAGAAGCCTCCGGGATCCCCGTGCAGTAGCACCTGCCTCGCCTCTGGGCGCCTGCTCCGCAGCAGTGACTCGCTGCTCCTCCCCTGGCATGGCGAAGAAGCCACTGGCGGCAAAGCGACCGGACTGGCGGAGTCGCTCCCCGAACTCTCACGCTCTCTCGTAGCGCGTCTCCATCCCTCCTAGCCTCTGCACGACGGCCTGAAGGCCCAGCTGGAGCTCCCTCACTTGGGCCTCCAAGGCCCTCCTCTCGGTCAGATCCCGCTGTCGCTCGGACCTTCTCTCGGCTTTCTCTCTCTCTACCTCTCTCCTCATCATCTGCAGAAGAACCCTTAACTCCAGGATGTCTGGAGAAGGTCTCTACTCACCACGATGCCGCAGCTCCGCTACAGTCGCCACCCAGGCATCACGCTCCTCTTCCACCCGGGTCGCGCGGGCCACCGCACCGGCAAGTTGCTCCCGGAGGGAGGCAATCTCGAGAAAAGGGGCCGAGGAACTGGAAGATCCGCCAGCCACTCCCACCGTCGCTGTCTGCTGGGCACGCTGGAACAAAATAAACAACGGCCGTCAGTGAAACTCCAAAATCTGAAGTTAAAAGTGCGGCACGTAACTTACCAGGTGCAACAGCTCATGTTGAGCGACGGCCAGCTGCCGCCTAGTCTCTGATAGTTGGGCGCGCAAGCCGCCGATGCCATGCGTGTCCCCAGCTTGGGGAAGCCCCGCGTAACTCTCTCTCTGCCGCCGCAGGAAGTCGGCATTGTCCTGCACCAATACACCCCCTTGCTGTCCAGGGAGACGTACGGGCCAGTCCTCGAGCCTCGCCTTGCCGCGACTCTCCCTCCTGACGCGGCTCGGCTCGTCCGCACTCGCCCACTCATCGGCCAGGCCCAGGGTCCTTGCCATGTCCTGCACCAAGAAAGGGGTCCCACATCAGTCAAAAATAATGCGTCCCCTGTCTAGGACGCGTCCATCATTTAAGTGCGACACCAGCCGAACCCTTTCCCCCTTCGCACGGCTTGCTTCAAAACTCAAAATGGATCAAAGAGGGGGAAAACCAAGCACTCACCGAGCCGTGTTCACCTCCTCCCGCGCCATCGGGCCCCTCGGGTCCCTCGGGGGCCCGAAGCGGCCCTTCCTCCTCCATGGACGCCGTTCCGTGCTCTGGCGCGTCCTCCTCGGGCGAGGAGTTCCTCGTCCCTCTCCACCTTCACCATGATCGGGCCCACCGAACTCCATCAATCAAAAGAGGAGGAAGACGAAAAAGGGGCAAGCGAGTTTCGGCGGAAGGCGGGCTCGTTTGCGGGTAAGGCACGGGAGAAGAAAGGCCACCCGACGCTTTAAATTTGAATTCAAGGACTAAGACGCGTCCTCGCGCCTGGACGCGCCCAAAAGGGGGAGAAAGGAAACAGAATCCCCCCGTGCAAAGCGTAGTTCCCCGCTGTTCAGGGCAAGGTCTCGTGGAGCATGCCTCGAAGGACAACTCAGTGCAAAGAAGAAAGTGTGGGAGAGAGAAAAGTACACACAACACAAGAAAGCCATTTTCATTTCATATAATAGCCGAAAATACATCATACAGTGAGAAGGGTGACGTGTATAAGCAACTCTCTAACTCTCACCATCACCCTCCTGGTCATCTCTCTCCTCCCTCCTCTGACGGGGATCCCTAGGGGGCCTCTGCGAACCCTGAGAAGCCGTGCTCGCCTCGCCCTGCGGTGGCACTCCAGCCTCGAAGGCACGACGACGCTCCTCGGCCGAAGAAACCAGATAGCTGCCCATGGAAAAAGAACCGGACTGACGAAGTCGCGCCCCGCGTTCCTTTGCCCTCAGGTACCGCTCCTCGCTCTCCCGAAGCCTCCCCTCCGCCGTGCCGAGACTCAATCGGAGCTCTAGCAGCTGGGCCTCTAGAGCCCTCCTCTCGGTCTGATCCCGCTGTCGCTCCTCCCTCTCTCTCTCCCTATCCCTCTCCCTCTCTCTCTCCACGCTCTCCCTATCCCTCTCCCTCTCCTCTCTCTCCCTCATCGCCTCTCTCCTCGACAGCTCGAGGGCGATCCGCAGATCCACTACGTCGCGAGGGAGCTCCTCAGCCTCACGTCGACGCTCCTCCTCCAGCTCTACAATGCGGGCGTCATGCTCCGCCACCCGAGCGTCGCGCTCCTGCTCGGCACGAACAGCACGTGCCAGGGCCTCCCGAATCTCGGCCACCTGTCAAAGCACGCATGCACCGTAAGAGAACAGTGATAGAAGGAGGGCAGCCAGAGGGAGAGTCGAGGTCAGGCAAGCACTCGCTCGAGCCTCGCGGTCACGCTCGGCCTCCTCAGCCCGAGCCACCGCATACGCCAGCTGCTCCTGGAGGGCAGAAACCTCCGGAGGAGGGCCCCGCGAACTGGAACCCGCTCCACCAGCCGTCCCGGCTGCCGCTGTCTGGTGGGCCCGCTGAAACACGGGGCAAACGTCAGTCAAAGGCTAAGCATCAAAAATCCAGGTCACAAAAAAAATGCATCACATAAACTCACCAGGATCTCCAACTCCTGTCGGATGGCCACCAACTGTCGCCTGGCGTCCGCCAACTGGGCCCGCAGGTCGGCGATCATGGTATCACGAGCATCCTGCATTGCACGTAAGTTAGTACCACATGCATATACATATAGAAAGAGTGAAGCATTCTCATTTCACTTACCCCTGCCATACCACCAAGGAAGAGGCGGTCCCCATACGTAGCCCGGTACCGTCTCAGGTAATCAGTACTGTTCTGTACGTGGGACACCACTGGGACCCCGCCCTGCTGCCAGTCCTGGTACTGTGCTGGGAAGCGCGTACGCCAGTCCACAACCTTCGCCTTCCCCTTGGTCTTCCGCCCAATGCGGGCCGGCTCTTCTACATCAACCCACTCCTGGCTAGCCCCAACGTCCTCATAACCAGCCTCAGCCGAAGCGGCTCGATCTCGTTCAGGCAATGGACCCACACGTCCCGCCTGAAACGAGGAAGACCCGCTACAACCCAAGGTTGGCCAGCGTCGCCCATGCCCAGGTAGGGTCTCCACACCACCTACATCACCATACATACATCATGTTAGTTACCATTCAGTCACATGCATAAACACAAAAAAATCATACGCATCATACCATGGCCTCGGGATACTCGCTCAGCTCCCGATGAAGCGACGCCAGCTGGAAGCCGTGGGGTGCTGCAACCACGATCGGCCTCCACCGTCGTGCCAGAGGCACGGTCCTCCTGTTCCCATGCCTAGCCCTCCCCATCGGAAAATAGTAATAGCTCCACACCTGCATCCATCATACATCATTAGTACAATAATTGCATATTTAACTGTGGGAATGCATAAATAAAATGTTTACCTGGAGAAAAGGTGCGAAGCCGCTGACTGTCGTCTCCTTCTCCGAAGTCTGGGAGAGATCAGCAATCAAATGGGCAAGCAGAGCCGCTCCCCACGCGTAGTGTCCCACTCTGTCCAGATCCGCCAAGATCCTGAGGAAACGGCAGTGGATGCCATCCCCCTTCGTCCCCAGCAAAAGGCGGCCCAGGAAGAAGAAAAGAAACCTCCGAAGGTCTAGATCCACCAGCTCCCGCTCACTCGGATCCTGGGTAAAAGCAGCGCGAGCGTCCCCCTCTAGTCGAGCCAAGAACTCCGCTCCAGTCTCGCTAACCCGCTGGCGCGGGTCGACGAATCCGAGCGCCTCCATGATCTCCACTCGGCCAACTACCCTGCTGTCTCTATCAGTCACGCTCGTCTCTAACCACAGCAGGTCCAGGGCACTCTCTCGGTAGTCGGGGTAAGTGACCCCGCTGACTGCCTCTCCGTCAACTCGTAGCCCGGTAATCCGAGCCACGTCCTCCAGTGTCGGCACCATGTGCCCCCAGGGCATCAGAAATGCCCGGCTCCGTGCGTGCCACCGCTCCCTCAGTGCCTGGATAAGAGGAAGGTCGAGCCGGAAGGGCTCGATCCTAAGGAAAGCTCCAAACCCCATGGCGTCCACACACGCCCTCTGGAAGTCCGGCAGCCCACGGTATGCTGCCACCACTAGGGACCAGCTGATCCGTCCCTTCATCACGCCCTGCACACCACAAAACCAATAGAGAACACATCAGCATCATGAATAGTAATAAACAATAACACTGTATATACTACTTATTCATCTTATTTTATTTTTTCTTTTTCAAATATTTATTTTTTATGGAGGCGTCCAGGCCCCTGGACGCCTCCTTTCCATTTCCTTTATTTTATTTTATTTTTTAGAAAAAACCCAAAAACCAAAACAAAAAATATATTAATAATATATATATTATCATGGAGGCGTCCCAGGCTCTGGACGCCTCCTTATTTTTAATTATATTTATATTATTTTCGTAAACAAATAAAAAAATAATAAAATAAAAATAAAAAGAAAATGTTGAGGCGTCCAGGCCCCTGGACGCCTCCTTCCCTCACACCCGGCGTTCTTCACACAGCCTTTCGTCCGCCCTTTTAACCTAGTGAACCAATAGAATGGAGGTCTAAGGGGCTTACCGGATCGTGCTCGTCCTCTGCCGCGTCGCCAGCGTCCACTGTAGCCTCCGCGGCCAGGAGAGGCACCTCCATCCCCTCCTCCGCAGCAATCTCCTCTGCTGCGGCCTCCTCGGCATCATCCCTCAACCTCCTCGCACGACGAGCCAGTCGTTTCCGCTTCTCTGGACCCTGGCTCGATCCTCCTCGCTCCATTGGGACTAAGAATGGGTCGTCTAGGGTGACTAGGTCGTCAGAATGAACAGTAAATGAGCAAAAGGGGGGGGGGGCAGCCCTTATATATATAAGCTACCTTCTTTGGGGCGTCCAGGCACCTGGACGCCCCCATAATTTTTATTTTTTTTTCAAAATTCAAAAATTTTGGAGCGTCCAGGCGCCTGGACGCCCCCAAAACAAAAAAAAATAAAAAAAATAATAAATAAAAGTTGGGGCGTCCAGGACCCTGGACGCCCCCAAAACAAAAAATCAAATAAAATAAAAAATAAAAATTAGGGGCGTCCAGGCCCCTAGACGCCCCTATAATAAAAAATTTTCAAAAAAAGTATATATATATAATAAAAGTAAAAAGATAAGAGTATGTATATAATCCAAACAAAAAAATAAAAACACAAAGAAAAAGAAAAACCACAAAAAAGACAATAATAATTAACGGAACTGGTCCAAAACTGCCAAATACCAGATTTTATTCCATCAGAAAAGCAGAATGAGCTACATCAGGGGCTTAGGCGCCTTAGGCCTTAACTTCCCCAGTTCGGTTACATAAGCCCTCCACGGCTCGCATTCTTCCACCACGTGCGCTAAGGCCTTTCCCGCAACACTTGTCTTCCAGGGAGCTTTAATGGCCTTCGCTTCCTTCGCGTCCGCTTCAGTGCCCAACTCCCTTTTCTTCAAAGGAACGATGCCAGTCGGTGGCGGAAACGAATGGCGTGGGATGCCAATCTGGAGGCAGCACCGATGCGCATTATAAAGGACGAACTCGGTCGCGCCGATCAGTTGAAGATCAACTTCGGGAGAAGGCCTCATGAGGAGATCTAGCGAAAGCAAACATGCCGGTGCGCAAGTAAAGAAGCCTTGTGTCACGGTGCGGAAGTGAGACCGCCAGTCTTCACGTTTCTTCAGCCACGGAACGCGGTTCACTACAGTACCACCGAAGCCTAACACGTCGGCTATGTGGTGAAGCGGGCTTTGTTGGAAGAGCTTCGAAGCAGTTGGCATTCCCTCACGGTGGTCGAATTTGAAGTGCAAATCAAGCCAGCAATTCAAGACAAGTGCGCAACCAAAAGGAGGCTTACCCATGCTCGAGGCAGTAAGGCCGCTGTAAAGATAGGCAAGGACTGGCGGGTCCCACCCTCTTTCCACTCCAGATCCCGCGAATGCACTTAGTTGATCTCCTCCACTATGTTGTCGGTATGAGGAAACAAGAGAGCACCCGCCAGACAGATAGTGAACCCCTTCATGATTCCCTCCAAATAGTCATCGTCTGGTGACCCTCTCAGGGCGTCCATGACCCACTCCGCGAGCTTTTGGAGATCGATCCCCTTTTGAGTACGGACCTTTCGGGCTGCGTCGGGCGGCATGAAGCTTCCAAGGACGCTTTCAGAAGTCCCCCGTGTCAGCATCCGCATAGCCTTCACCTTCCCGTCACTCTTGAATTTCTTCAATCCGAGCAGAAGTTCCACCTCCTCGAGGAGGATGGTCACCTCGAAGGTCGGGAAGATAAAAGTGTGGGTCTGGGGATGCCAGATCTCCACTAGTGCGCCCATAGCCGCCCAGTCCATACGAATCTTCTCGTAATGCTTGGCGTGAATAAGGAGCCCCTGCAGATGCCACTTCGAGAGTATGGCCCTCATGCCAATGGAGATATTGGAAGTTAGCTTTGAAAGCCATGGCAGTTTGGAAAACTTCCTCGGGCCTGGGAAGAGTGGATATGGCTGGAAGAGGAAAGAAAGAAGAAATGAAGGAAGTAAGAAGAAGGTTCACATGGAAAATTTGAAATGAATCAGCTTACCATATGCGACAAGATCGTCCCACTCAGATGACCCTCGAGGTCGGAGAGTCGCCTGATCTCGCTGCTAGGCCTGCTCCTCTTCATAACGCGGGAAGACTCTCCTTCCATCCTGAAATCTCTAGATTCTCCTCTCCTTCCTCTCCTGAGCTTCCAAAACCCACCTTGGTGCATTTGAATGAACTAGCCTAAGGGGAGTTCTTATAGGAAGTGAAGATCGCTACAGGACGGAACATGTCACATCAGCAGTCAGTGTCAGGATTTTGGCTAGATTTCCTTTCCATGGTGGTGTGATTCTGTTATAAATCTGCTACTTTCTGATGTTATTGATCCATGCTGGCCTGTGCAGGTTTTACTAACGGACATCTTTGTCCTATCTCCTGTCCCACCTTTCAATGGTTGGTCCCACCATGTCATGCATCGTAGTATATGATACCTACGCTACTAGAACATGTCAAGGACCTTGCGGCCCGAACGAATCTGGGATTTGAGTTCCCCTTCAACAAAAACGATGATGATCCTGGGAGAATTTGGGTTGTACGGATAGGCCGTTAATTTGTGGTAGCATGGGGACGACGGTTCCATTCAGTGAGTTGGTGCGCGGATAAACGGGCCCCAGCCCAGTGTCAGCTCACCGGATCGGTATCCTGACCCGTTCTTAACAAGTTGACAATATTATCCTTGGCTATTTTCTATTTTAGTTTGTTTTAATTTTTTATTTTAACCCAGCATGCATTCATATAGGACTTTGATTTATTGCGGAAGATCATTCAAGCGATTCAATTGCGAAGGCCGTTGTGCTTCAATTCCTACAAATATGAGATATTCCACTCCGAATGAAATACTAAGTTACCTTGAAACGGCCCTACGTTGCTCTTCTAAAAGGAGACCCTTGTTTGGACAGACCCTCAGATATTCCTTTTTACCTTGTTTGACCCACCTTGGCCGCATCACTTCCACATTGGCTGGTAACCGCTCCCCAAAGGTGAAACCTCCGGTTTATGACCCAGGTACTTCCACGCCGAGAAGTTGGTCTCTTTTTGTTTCATGCCTGAGCACACATCTCACCCTCCCTTATTTGAACTCCGTCCAAGCAATCGTCAATATTTGAAAGACCTTCTTCAAGGTCGCCTCATTGAAACTTCAGGAAAGATTCCAAACAGTAACGTCAAAAGCGTGTCTCGTCAAACCTTGGCATCAACTTATCAGTCCGCTCCCACTTCATTTCACTCCACTTCGATACCATTCCACTACGTGTCGCTCCCTTGCAAAGCAGACGCCAAGTCGGGGCAGCTGTAGACACGCCATTCTTGACGTCTCCTGAGAAAGTCTCATATTACTATACGACGCCCCGCAACGGCTTACGCATTTTGAATCACTCGAGTGCTTCCTTTTCTTGGGTCTTCTTCTGCCTTTTTCGGCATTCGGAATCGTCCCGTCACGGCATTCGGACGGTATCAACACCAGTCGAACGCATCAGGAGGTTCCGGAACCAAGAAGGTGTCTGCCGGGCGGCCGCTGACTAGGACCCGGGTGGGTCTTAATGGGGGCGTCCAGGCCCCTGGACGCCCCCATCTTTTTAATTTATTTTATTATTTTCTCAGGGCCCAAAACCAAATAAAAATATATATATTAATGGAGGCGTCCAGGCCCCTGGACGCCTCCATAAAAAACAAAAAAATAAAAAATGTGTGTAAAATGCCAGTTGGCATAAAAAAAAACAAAAAAAACAATAAATAAAAAATAAATATATTAATGGAGGCGTCCAGGCCCCTGGACGCCTCCATCAACTCTCTCACGGGCGCCGCTCACCGAACGACGGTTTATCGTGTGTGAAAAAATCCAAATTATGGAGACGTCCAGTCAGCTGGACGCGCCCATTTCTGAATCACGAGACGCCGCTCACAAAATCACGCGTTGTGCCAAACTGCGTGCGGCCGTCGTCAGTTTTCGGTGGACCTGTTTGAGGCGTCCGGAGCCCTGGACGCCTCCACACAAGTATTCCAAAAAAATATATAAAAATAGAATAAAATATTAATTCGGCCCTGATGGAGGTGTCCAGGGTCCTGGACGCCTCCACCCTCCAGAGCTCTATAAATAAAGGCGCACCCCCTCAGTTCTGGGAGAGCTTGGAAGTGATCTGATAGGCTACCGGAGCCCAGAGGCTACGGAGTCATTTTCTAACCCGTGGGTTCTTTTGTAGGTGGAGGTTCTGCCGGCTTCTCGAGTGCTCACGCTCGCGAGAGGAAGGTCGTCTTCATCCACCGTGCTTCCACGTCGTCCCCACGCTGCCGGAGCTCCGCCGGATTTCACCATCGGCACATCCAATAAGCCAATTCTTTCCTTTTCTTCGTAGTTCTTTTGCATCCATCATCTTGCATCCCCTATCTCCCTTCATAAGGGCACCTTTTCTTATACACTTCTTACATCCATTATCTCATTTTTCTCCTACTCGAGTCCGAGAGGGGTTTAAAAGATAACACCAACCAGGTGTGTGTCTTGCCATCATTTATTATTTTTATCGCAAGGATTTGAATACTACACCTCCATCTTTCTAATCCACTCATCATTTGTTTGTCGTTGTTTTTCAAGGGTAGCCGAGGAAAGCCCTCTCCGTCGGTCGGCCGGAGGGAGAGGAAGAAGCAACCCGCCATCTCCCGCTCTTGAGGTAGGCGCGATCACTTTCTTATTTTGGGGTCTTTCGGCCCCTGGCGATCACATCTTGTTTTCGAGGCCGCGGCGAGTCACTTCCCCAATGGCCGTTTAAATTTCCGTTCTTATATTCTCTTTATACTCTGTTATATTCTGCTCATATTCTCGAGGCCGCGGCGAGTCACTTCCCCAATGGTCATTTAAATTCACGTTCTTATACGTTATATTCTTATCTGTTTATGTTCTCGAGGCCGCGGCGAGTCACTTCCCCAATGGCCGTTTAAATTCCCGCTCTTTGTATTCTCTTTATATTCTGTCATCTTATTATCTGCTCATATTCTCGAGGCCGCGGCGAGTCACTTCCCCAATGGCCGTTTCAATTCTTGTTATTTAATTTCTGCACCACTCCCGCCCCCCCGAGGTCGCGGCGAGTCACTTCCCGCTATGGCCGTTTAACCCCCATATCTTGCTATATCACACTTGTCCCGCTCGCCCCGCCGGAGCAATCTCCCGTGGTGGCCCCTTCTCTCTCTTCTCTTATTTCTGTGTTGCAGCAAATAAACACCAAAAAAAAAGAGGAGCCCGCGCGCGCTCCGCGTCTTCTCCGCTCTTCCCCGAACCGCGTGACGTCGCTCACACCAGTCACGTGAGTGACAAGTTTATTATGCGCTCCTTCTGACCCGTGTCGGGCGAGAGTGAGGTTCGGTCGGGACCAGCAGTCCGTCATACCATAAAGGTCATGACGTTAATTACATCCCCCACGAGGAGGGAAAACCTTTGATTAATTGCCGAGATAGCGGGCTGTCGAGGCCGTAACAAAGGTGCGATGTTATGAACATGATAAGATCACGTGAGATGCATCTATCTATCATGCAAGAGAGGCATGGTTTATTAAATCAATGACCCTCGATACAGGGCGGAGGACGTAGGTCCGAAGACCACCATCGCGCGTAGCGGAGACTTCCGATCGGGCATAACACGGCCTTCTGTCAACGCCATTTGATATACCCGAGGGTCTATGTAAACATGCATGCATGATGCCCATGACTGTGCTAAGCATGGTAATAGAGTTATGAAAACGAACATAGCTCAATCACATTTATTAATCCCCGCCAAAGGGGAAAAAGGTAACACAAGGGTGATAACGAAAGTAAAGAGCTAATACACATGATAGCCAACCTGATAGAAAGGTTATTCGGGGTGTGAACAGCCCTTGCCTTATTCAATCTACTATTAATTAGGGTTGCCAATCTCGACCACGGGAGATCAGGATTGCCCCGGGGGCGAGCCAGGGATTAGACAGCGTAACGATTAGAAACAGCGCCAGAAAATGTAGGTATAGGACTTAGAACGGCGTGGGGACCATAGGTGAATGAAGATGTTAAAACGGCGTGACCCGTTTGGGGCTCGCCGGGAAGGGGCGCGCCGGGAAGGGTGCACCGTTTTAATGCGCACCGTATGCAAACGACGCCGGTTTAACCCGATCTCGCGGAAACCGAGGTTTTATTCATTTTTCTTGGGTTTATTAAAATACTTTAGGAAACTTTGAAAGTTTATTTAAGTTATTTATTCAAAGGATCGGCCCCGGGGCATCCGGGAGCCGAGTCACAGGCTCGCGCGAGGTTCACATTCGAGCGCGGGGATTGTTCCGAGTCAGACTCGTTCAAGCCGAAATTTCGGCAGCATCTCCCCATCCCGGAGGATTGTCGGGGAGAAGAGGGGAATACTCACGTGGCGGAGCAACCCCTAAGAGCCGGGTGGTGCAATGGCGGCCGGCGAACCCGAACGGAAAGGAAAACCCCGAGGCCTAGCCTGCTAGGGGCACCAAGTCCGTAGGCGAGAGTGAACGAATGAGGTGACTCATTATGGGAGCGAAAACCCCGTGGGCTAGCCTACGAGGGGCACGTGACCCGAGTCGACACAACGCTCAAATCGGGACGACCGATAGAGGGAAGGAAATCCCGAGGGCTAGCCTACAAGGGGCACACACCCCACGGCCACCACGAAGTCCATTAAGGACCGTGGATTTGAACTGTAGGGCTTAGCCCCGTTACTGTGCACTCAATGGCCTGAAGGGATACTCATCATTAATGGATAAGCCCCTGTCGACCGAGTGGCTAGATGTGGAAGATTGGGGGAATATTCCCCTCCCCGGGTATTGGAGCAATGCTACAGAGCAGACTCCCTGATGTTGAAATGCGAACGGAGTGGAAAGAGCGGCATATGACATCGTTTGACGACAAATGGACAAACGATTTGTTAGACGTATATTAGAACAGTGAAGCCCGCGGGCTGAATGAGTTACACTTACATGTTATATGATTAGCATACGGATCTGGGGAGGGGTTATATATCATGTTCGCAAAAACCAACAGGGGCTCGGCACAGGACGAATGGGGATGTTAGAAGCGATCTTCCCATCCCCTCTGGCCCATGAGGAAGGGCACAGGGAAGGCGAAGGGTTTGATCCCTAGACAGGGGGTGGGCGGAGATACGCACACAAGTGTGTCTCCAACCACAAAACCCGTAGCACTCGTTGTACAGAGCTCGACCATTGCATTAGAATAGAGAGAGAGAAACCCCGGGGAGGGGGGAAGAACGGTTCATGTAGCCCAAGGGCATATCCAGCGTCGGGGAAAACGGATCCGGGAACTATGCACACCGGGAAACCATTAAATGCACATTTGAGAAGAAATTAGAGAGAGCATGGAAGATAGATACGGCATCAGGCACAATCGCATTCCATTCATTCAATGAACAATAGATACATATACACAGCATACGTTCCGGCACTGGCGTTGTCGCTCGGCCGTCGTTTACATTAACAAGAGAAGAGCGTTACAGGTGAAGAGAAGGAGCAGAGATAATGGTGAGGGGGGGAGGTCAGGCTCGTATCATCGCCCCTCCCCCCTCTCACTTACATTATATCAGGAGAAGGAAACAAAGAAGAAAGGGGGAATCGACCGGAGGAAAAAACACGGAAACCCACCTAAACCCTTTCTCCAGAACAGAGTATCGAACCACAGACTTCTCTTCTCCGGCTCCGGAGATACCCAGATGAGCAGACGAGGAAGATAGCGGCGAGAACCCTCAGTGGAAACCCTACTTCTCCCCTAAGGCTTTTCTTTCTCGAACGAGCGGTCTCTCTCCCTTCGTATTGGCTCTCTTCTATTCTCGTCTCTTTTCTTTTCTTTTCCTCTTTGTTCGTTCTCCTCTTCTTTGTTTCGAAGCCACGGTGTATATGTAGCCTTCGTTAATCCGGCGCCATGGCAAGAGGCGCGCCGGATTTAATGGCGCCGGGGAACATGTCCCCAATTGGAATTGGCGCGCCGGATTTGGCGACGCCGGATTAAGGGGCACCGACGTCCCTTTGTGCACCGATTTAGCTTGTTCGCTCGACGCGGGTTAGCCGATGGGCCCGGGGATGGTTCCAGAGGCTCCCGTTTACTGTTCCTCTCACCCTGGTTCTTGGAAAACTCTGGCGGGTGTTGACGAAGCTCTCCGCGCGGTGAAAGACCTTGCTCGGAACTTTGTGTGTGTTTGGCCCGAGCATACGGGTCTCCTGCCGGTACGGCCTTCGGCACTATGATCTGTGCTTCTGGTTCAGACGGACTCGTGCTGGAAGCTTCCTTACGGGATGACATTGCATCCGGGATAATTCCACCTTAAATGGCGACCAAACGGCCACTAACGGGCCCATTATGGCGAGAAGCCGAACCCGTGTCGGGTGATCGGGGCCTTCTACTGACAGAACCTTCGGCTCGTTGTTGTGGATGGCCGAGGATGTTCTTCCTCCTCAGGAGAGTCACCGGGTAGACCGTCGTCCTTGGTCGGGCGATGGATGTAGGGTAGTGGCACGACGGAGTCGATGCCGGATCATTAGGCAGGCTTGGTTGCACTGCTGGTTGGTTGTGGATTCATCTCGACTCTCCTGAGGTGAAGCCCCCGGTGTTCACTTCCAGGTGACTCGGGGCTCTGGCAACTTGAGGAGCCTCCAGTAAGTTGATCTTCATCGGCTTCTGTGCTTCAGTGGGCCGTATCATTCGTCTTTGCGGCTTGGTCGCCGAAGGATCATATTTTGAGTGCCAATAAATGCCCCCCAGACATGGGTGGTGCAAGCGAGGCAGGAGTGCGGCAGGGCCGACGGATGAGCTTCGTTAGGGTTGATGTCCTTAGCTGACGGAAGCTTGAGGTGGCCCTTAATTGTAACATCGGACGTTAATCCGGCGTGGTAAGAAGCTTGAACGGCGCCATTTAAAATGGTGTGCCCTTTATTCAGGGTTAAAACGGCGCCCCGTATTCGTTAAAACGGCGCCGCTTAAAGCGGCGTGCCTTTTCTACAGAGGGTTGAAACGACGCGGCCTCACCGGCGCGCAAACGGGTTAAAACGGCGCGCTCCGAGGCGCGCTGTTTTAACAGATGCAAACCCCCCTTATAAAAAGGATGTCATCCTTTATTTTTCTTCTTCATCCCTCATTTGACGTTTTCCTTTCTCTCTCCTCCCTTTCTCCTCCTTCGGCGGCGCCGAGTGGGCTCTGGGTTTTGAGCGAGCGGGTGAGTCGAGCTGCTACTTTATTTGGGTTTTAAACCCGTCTTCCGGGCCCCGGGAGGCTCCTCGTAGGACTTGTCCTCGGAGCTAGATCCCTCGGGTGTCCCATTTGGCCTTGGCTTAGCGCCTATGGCTGCTTTTAGGGGCCACTCCCTCAGTGGACGGCTTCCATTTTTCCTTTGGCAAATCCCCGAGCTGGGGAGACTCTGCCGAAACTTTGTCAGAAGTCTTACTTGATCAACTGATTTCTGACTTTGCTCGTTCTTTTCCGGACGTTGTCTTGCAGATAACATGGCATCCGGCCCTTCTTCCTCTACCTCCCGAGTCGCTGTGACATGGGGGAATGTCCACTCCCTTGATCGGGGGTCGAGGCAGATAACCGTGGTAGCTGAGTCTTTGGACTCGGAGACTAACACCGCTGACACCGGCCGCCTGTTGATTCTTGACGGCAATCACTTCAAGTATGAGCGAGGGGATGGCGTCAAACTGGACCACCCCAAGGACAAACACTTGATGGCATTCCTTGGGCGCTTCAACCTTGGCGGGAAGCGTGATATAATTCTCGTCCGTCGAGCCGAGGGAGCTTTACTAGCGGATAGAGACAGTCTAACCGAGTCAGTTACTCATGGCATGCCCATATATATTCTGGGCGAGCTCAGAAAATGGGGGGCCATCCTTGGGGTGCAGGAGTTATCTCCAGAGGCCGGGCTGCTGACAAGAGCACCGTAGTATACACCAGCCCACTGGAATGAGACTGCCGGGCGTGTCGACAGGGAGAAGCCTGGGTATGGTTTGTTCCTTGCCCCGCTTCATTGGGGGTACCGAGATGAGCCTTTCCTTTTCGACTGCTTGGCGGTCCGGTTCAAGCATCAGATCTCAGTGCGATGGTTCGAAGAACTCAAAGCCACCGATGCTCACGCCTTCAGACCGGGAGCCGTCGAATTTACAGATTTTGTATTGCGGCAGTATGCTCCCATCCTGGTACATGCCGGTGTCTATCAGAGTGTATATGCTTCCCAGTACAGGTATCCGATCTCCCGAGGTCTGTGCTGCGGGATGATTGAAGTCTTTTGCCCGGAATACAACACTTTCTATACTATATAGGGTGAGACTTCACTGGACCTCTGGAGTCTTTCTCAGCTGAGTGGCTTGCCGATAGACGGGGAGCCGTACGAAGAAGTTTTTTTCCCGGACTGGCTGAAAAACCAGACAGATGGCAAAGGCAAATATTTCACGGGCTTCGCCTACCGCTATTTGATGAAGGCATACCGCACCCTGCTGCGCCTGACGCTTGACTCACGGGAAGCACGGAAGCCTGGCGAAAAGAGACGCGTGCGGATGGGCACGTGGCTTCAATACTTCTTCGGTGGGGAGTAGCAATATGAGGACTTCCCCACTGTGGTTCTGACAGCAGTGAAGCGGAAGAAGAGGGCTCGACGCCAGACGACATACCCTGCTGCTTCAAGGAGAGGGCGGCAAGGGGGCCCGAATCCCACAGGAGTTGACGCAGTCACACATTGTGCTGCGTATCTAACATACTGGCTTTGTTCTTTCGCCCTCCCTCAGGGGGACGAGATGGTAATCAGGCCGAAGGACATTTACCCTGCCTGTTTGATGGCTTGGGGGACAAAGTTGTCCCTGTGTTCGGTGGCTCTATGCCTCACATACAAGATGTTGGGGGATTTACATAAGTCACGGATCCCCAGAAATTCACGGACGGTCAGCCCCATCCATTTCTTCAACGCATGGGTCTGCACTTTATTTCCTGAAGCAACTCCCCGGTCGATGCAGTCGGATCATCCTTTGCCGGGGATGATCGAATTTGCTAGTGCTGAGCCGTCTTCACTGGTGGATCAGCTTTTTGCTATTCGGGGGAAGCTGACTACAGTTCCGACAGATTCCCATGGAGTTCTACATTTCTGTAGCTTGGCCGCTAGCTCCAGCCCTCTCGTCAACAAGATGCGGCAATGCCGGTTGTTCGAGACAGAGGGATTCATTCACCAGCTCACCGGGGCCAAGAGCACGAGGCCAATCTTGGAGCCAGAACTGGTTGATTGGGCACTATCTATCTGCCCCAGTGTCCTTGTATTTAGAAAGAGCGGCCTACTGTGGCTGGAGCCGTACTATCCCTTCCGCTTTAGCCGGAATTTTGGATACGACCAGTAGATTCCTTCTTCTTCAGCCCGGTTCAATCTCCCGAACAGACATCGGGCTGGTCAAACGACCATAGATGAAGCCCGCACATGGTGGGAGTACTTCCATCATCGGGAGGATGTATCCTTCAGGGTGCCAACCCCGGCTCGTCTGCCCCGAGTGACTCCGGACTTCATTAAGTGGTGGAATGCACGGACGGGCTTCTACCGGAACTTCCGAAAAGACTGTTGGCATGTTGCCGAACGTCGTTTCTTAGATTCCCAGCGGAAGCCTACTTTGGATGTTGATCCATCCTATTTGAAAAAATTGAAGTCTTGGTCCAACACCGAGGTGATGGCATATCTGGAGGCCAGGAAAGCTGCGAAGGGTAGGTCGTCCAAGGCCGACCCGAAGATGCCAGAGATCCAGAATGATGACTATATCAAGACTCTCTGGGGGCTGTACCGGGTTAGCAGCGACCGGATTGCCCTCCAGACGATCCCCCTTCCGGTGGAAGAACCTCTTCCTGTAGTGGCGGGTTGGCACCCAGAAGCTGACCGTTTTCATCCCTACCGGACCTTCATTAGGAGGGAAGATAGACGGGCTGACTTGTATTCCAGCACCCCCTGGATATTCGCCCTGCTTCATTCTCACGGGCTTTCAATTTCTGGTCCATTAGAAGCAATCCGGGACCATCAGCTCCTAGTATCTTTCAAGTATGTTGACGGTTGGGGATTGGACCACTTGGGCCTATATCACCACTTATCCTCATGTGGCCATGACGATTTGGTGCAGCTGGTAGAGAAAAGTGAGAAGATTGGTGACGTGTGATGGCTTATCCGCGAAGCGGCTTCCCAGGACAAGGCGCCCGTGTTGCTTTACTGGTCGCTTAGTCCCAGATACACAGGGCTACCAGGTAGTGCTTATTTTTTCTTTCGGCCTTGAAGTTGCTCCTTTTATAGTCAGCATGCATCTTTCTCACCTGTGCTCGTTCGCAGCTCACCTCTCTATGGAGGCGACCAGACATTACAGGGAGTTGATTTCCAAGGCACAGAAGCCTTCGTATTTTAATATTCCAGAGCCAGCTCCGACCACAACACTACTGCACCCTGGGGATTCGCGGAAGCGAACCAGGTCCCAGGTCAAGGAGGCTATCAGCAAGGCCAAGAAGGCCAAGAGGGCGGACTCCCGCGCTACCCGGGCGGGCCAGTGGAAGGCCGCTGAAGAGGAACCCATAGTCACCCCTCCTCGGGTTCCATCATTCTCCGAGTTTGAGGCTGCTTGGATGCAAGGGCCTGAGGGCGAAGGTAACTTCTTATTCCTGTATGACTTGTTTGATTATTTCTGCCACCTTGGCTGATCATCCTTCCCTTTTTTTTTTAGCTGCTGGCACCACCTCCGCCATTGTCGGGTTGGAGGCGGTGACTGGAGCCGCGGTCGAAGAGAGGGGGGAGGAAGCCCCCTCAGCCCATGTTGAGGGTGATTTGCCTTCACCGACACCCCATCAGGAGATAGAAGGTAACTTGCAGCTTGCCTGTAGATCTCAACGGTCTATTGTGCTCTCAGTCGGGTCTTTACTGTTTATTGTCTTTTATCTCCAGTCGATGTTCGACCAACGATGCTCCCCGAGGTCGGTGCCATGGCAGGAGCTGCTACTGGAGAGCAGGTGCCTTCAAGGGAAGAATCCCAAGGTGTCCAGCCAACGGGTGCCTCCGAGGCAGAGACCGCCGAGGAGGTTCTGGCTAAGGGGTCTTCTCCTAGTAGCATGGTTCCCGCTCAGATATTGGAGATTCGAGAATAGGCGGAAGAGTCCTCCTCCTCTGAGCGAGTTGATTATGGTGGCAGCTCCAGCAACGACGAGGGGTTCCCACCGGTTGACACCAAGGCTGAGGATGCTGGGGCCTCTTCAGCTTATGAGAGTGACCTTTTAACCTTTAGCCCTCTGAGACTACTGGGAGTCGAGCACGAGGCATCATACCCGACCGCAGGAGGAGGACCACAACCTTTAGAGGTCACTTTAGGAGGCCTAAATATAGTGCCGGTCGAGGTAGGAAATGTTCCGACTCCCGCCTGCAGCACTTCTTTTTATTTCCAAGCCAGCTGGCTGACATACATATATGTGATGCCGGTTGAGGCGGTACCGCCAGCTGTGATAGTTCGCTTACCCCTTCCAGACTTGGGCATGAGCCAATCAACTTTCCCACATGTTGTGCGGCCCATCGCCCTACGGCTTCCACGGACCTATGCTGCTGCAGCGGCCTCAGAGGAGCCCGACGCAACTGCTGGAGTCGGTGACCTGACCGAGGTTGCAGGGACTCAAGCCTTGGTTGCCGGCGAAGAATTATTGCTGAAGCCAAGTGGTCCCATGGAAACAGAAGCGGGAGAAATCATTGTAGAAGAGGCTGATGCCACTAAAGCCTTGTCTGTCATAGAAAGCTCCCCTCCTTTAGCGGCCGGTGAGACTGTTCAGGAGGAGCGATCGCCCTCAGCTGCTGAGACGGCTGTCATAACCTCATCTCAAAGGACGGGCAAGGAAGTCACCATCGTGGAGAGCTCTTTAGCTGTTGCAGCTGCAATTGTCGGGCCGGGTGTCGGTGCTGTGCAGACCATGCCGTCGACATCCCTCAGGGTGGCCGATGACATCTGGGCCGAGATAGATAGCAAGGTGGACTTTCAGCTCCCTGAGACTTCGCCACTAGGCTTACAATTCTCCAATGACATGGTGTGGCAGTCTCTGGACAATCTACAGCGAACCATGTCAGCTTCCCTGGGTCTAACTTATGTGCAGCTGAGAGGCCTGATAGACCACCTCTCCCGGTCACTGTTAGCATTTGGCTGCCCAATGGATGATTGGACTCCGCGGGTTATAATGCTGTTAAAGCACGCCAATAGGCGGGATTTCCTCAGCCGAGAGGTATCTGATCAGCTAACGGCTGTGAAGCTGGAGAGGGCAGATTGTCGCGCCGCAACTACTTCATTGAGGGTGACCGTGGAACAATTGAGAAATGTTGCTGGCAATATCTCAGAATGTCGGCTGCTCCTCACGGCGCGGATGGAAGAGTTGCGCGCGGAACTTGCTAAGGTCGAAGCCGAGCTACAGGAAGGCGAGCGCCTAGAGGTCCAGACAATGGAAGAAGCTAATCTGGCCGAAGGATGACTTGCCTCACTTGATGAGAGGTTATCGCAGCTGACAGCCACCGAGGCCCGTTTGCAGGAATTGACCCAATACCCCTCACTAGGCCTCTTGGAGTTGGCAAATATTTTCCGACGTCCTTTGCCCTAGCTTTGCTTTGCTTTTCTTCTTGCATCGGGTTCTGCTCCTCTTTTGTCTTCGGAGCTTATGTACCCTTGGGGGATGCTTCGGGCACAAATGTATTCTGACAACCCTCATTAATGAAATATCTCTGTTTGTCGCCCCAACCGCGACTTCTTTTCCTCTTTTCTTCTGTTTCTTCTTCTGGCCGATCATCCAAGTCTAGGGATACGTGCCGACAGCGCAGGAGAGCGCTCACGCCTTTAGCGAAGGGGTGAGGTGTTCGCTTCACTACGGTACAGCCGTTCCCGGAGCAGGATTTTTTTTGCCAGGGCGGGACACGGGTAGCATAGGCGGATGTGCCTCATGAACTTCGCCAATGATGACGGAAAGTGTGTTATAACCATCGACAAGGGTTAAATGTCGACGCAATGATGTTTTGTTTATCAATGAGGGCGGAAGGCCCAGGTTAGAGGGTAGTTGACCGGGCTCGTCGATGGTGGCGAGGATCGAAAGGGGTGGCGACCGATTTGCCGATGATGACAAGGGTCGAAAGGGTAGCGACCGATCTTGCCGATGATGACAAGGGTCAAGAGGGTAGCGACCGATCTTGCCGATGGTGACAAGGGTCGAAAGGGTAGACGGTGTTGCCGATGGTGACAAGAACCGGAAAAGGGTAGCGACCGATCTTGCCGATGGTGACAAGGGTCGAAAGGGTAGCGACCGATCTTACTGATGGTGACAAGGGTCGAAAAGGGTAGCGACCGATCTTGCCGATGGTGACAAGGGTCGAAAAGGGTAGACGGTCTCGCCGATGATGACAAGAATCGGAAAGGGTAGCGACCGATCTTGCCGATGATGACAAGGGCAGAAAAGGTAGCGACCGATCTTGTGGATGGTGACAAGGGTCGAAAAGGGTAGACGGTCTTGCAGATGATGACAAGAACCAGAAAGGGTAGTGACCGATCTTGCCGATGGTGACAAGGGTCAAAAAGGTAGCGACCGATCTTGCCGATGATGACAAGGGTCAAAAGGGTAGCGACCGATCTTGCCGATGGTGACAAGGGTCGAAAAGGTAGCGACCGATCTTGCCGATGATGACAAGGGTCAAAAGGGTAGCGACCGATCTTTCCGATGATGACAAGGGTCGAAAAGGTAGCGACCGATCTTGCCGATGATGACAAGGGTCGAAAGGGTAGCGACCGATCTTGCCGATGATGACAAGGGTCGAAAGGGTAGCGACCGATCTTGCCGATGGTGACAAGGGTCGAAAAGGTAGCGACCGATCTTGCCGATGATGACAAGGGTCGAAAGGGTAGCGACCGATCTTGCCGATGATTACAAGGGTCAAAAAGGTAGCGATCGATCTTGCCGATGATGACAAGGGTCGAAAGGGTAGCGACCGATCTTGCCAATGATGACAAGGGTCAAAAAGGTAGACGGTCTTGCTAATGATGACAAGAACCGGAAAGGGTAGTGACCGATCTTGCCGATGCTGACAAGGGTCGAAAAGGTAGCGACCGATCTTGCCGATGATGACAAGGGTCGAAAGGGTAGCAACCGATCTTGTCGATGATGACAAGGGTCGAAAAGGGTAGATGGTCTCACCGATGATGATAAGAATCGGAAAGGGTAGCGACCGATCTTGTCGATGATGACAAGGGTCGAAAAGGTAGCGATCGATCTTGCCGATGATGACAAGGGTCGAAAGGGTAGCGGACGATCTTGCCGATGATGACAAGGGTCGAAAAGGTAGACGGTCTTGCCGATGATGACAAGAACCGGAAAGGGTAGCGATCGATCTTGCCGATGGTGACAAGGGTCGAAAAGGTAGCGACCGATCTTGCCGATGATGACAAGGGTCGAAAGGGTAGCGACTGATTATGCCGATGATGACAAGGGTCGAAAAGGTAGCGACCGATCTTGCCGATGATGACAAGGGTCGAAAGGGTAGCGATCAATCTTGCCGATGATGACAAGGGTCAAAAAGCTAGACGATCTTGTCGATGATGACAAGAACCGGAAAGGGTAGCGACCGATCTTGTCGATGGTGACAAGGTTCGAAAAGGTAGCGACCGATCTTGCCGATGATGACAAGGGTCGAAAGGGTAGCGACCGATCTTGCCGATGGTGACAAGGGTCGAAAAGGTAGCGACCGATCTTGTCGATGATGACAAGGGTCGAAAGGGTAGCGACCGATCTTGCCGATGATGACAAGGGTCGAAAAGGTAGCGACCGATCTTGCCGATGATGACAAGGGTCGAAAGGGTAGCGACCGGTCTTGCCGATGATGACAATGGTCGAAAGAGTAGCGATCGATCTTGCCGATGGTGACAAGGGTCGAACAGGTAGCGACCGATCCTGCCGATGATGACAAGGACCGAAAGGGTAGTGACCGATCTTGACGATGATGACAAGGGTCGAAAAGGTAGCGACCGATCTTGCCGATGATGACATGGGTCGAAAGGGTAGCGACCGATCTTTCCGATGATGACAAGGGTCAAAAAGGTAGACGGTCTTGCCGATGATGACAAGAACCGGAAAGGGTAGCGACCGATCTTGCCGATGCTGACAAGGGTCGAAAAGGTAGCGACCGATCTTGCCGATGATGACAAGGGTCGAAAGGGTAGCGATTGATCTTGCCGATGATGACAAGGGTCGAAAAGGGTAGACGGTCTCGTCGATGATGACAAGAACTGGAAAGGGTAGCGACCGATCTTGCCGATGATGACAAGGGTCGAAAAGGTAGCGACCGATCTTGCAGATGATGACAAGGGTCGAAAGGGTAGCGGCCGATCTTGCCGATGATGACAAGGGTCGAAAAGGTAGACGGTCTTACCGATGATGACAAGAACCGGAAAGGGTAGCGACCGATCTTGCCGATGGTGAAAAGGGCCGAAAAGGTAGCGACCGATCATACCGATGATGACAAGGGTCGAAAGGGTAGCGACCGATCTTGCCGATGATGACAAGGGTCGAAAAGGTAGCGACCAATCTTGCCGATGATGACAAGGGTCGAAAGGGTAGCGACCGATCTTGCCGATGATGACAAGGGTCAAAATGGTAGACGGTCTTGTCGATGATGACAAGAACCGGAAAGGGTAGCGATCGATCTTGTCGATGGTGACAAGGGTCGAAAAGGTAGCGACCGATCTTGCCGATGATGACAAGGGTCGAAAGGGTAGCAACCGATGTAGCAACCCTAATAAAAATAATAATTTTAAATAAATCAAATTAAAATAAAAGATAAATAATTAGATGATGAAAGCCTAAACGCATAAAAATAAGACATAATGGAAATAACGCGTTTGGTCAAGGCGCTACTTCATTAAGAAACGCCTCTAGATAAGGCGCTAATTAAAAAGGGACGCCCAAACAACAAGGCGTCAATTATCAAACGGCCAAAAGGGGAAGTAAATGTAACGCCCTCTACTTGGGCGCGTTTTATACAAGACACGACGCTTGACAAAGCATCAATTTAAATTAACGCCCTCGCTTAAGACGTTAATTCAGATAAAGTTTCGTTCGACCCAGGAGTCTATCCAGGGCAAGTTCTGGATAACTACGTTGAAGGTGGAATATGGTAAGAAATCTATCATGGAAGTATTACTTCCAATACAACTCTAACCCTATTAGGATCCCCAAAATCCTATAAATATCCTCCTAAATCAACCCTTGATCGCTATTTGGCGATCTGCTACTGCTGTCATCAACGTAAAGAACAGGTAATGTTCTTCCTCGTTATTTTTGGTTGTATGTGTTGAAAGAACGTTGATGTTCTTTTCCTTCCTCATCTTCCTATACAGGTTGTCTGTGTTGAGAAGACGATCACCCCTTTTTACTGAAGATCGGGTATTCTTCGTCCATCTCCTGCAAGTTATCTCTGTTCGAGAACAGAGCATCATTTTCTTCTCCCAACCTTCATCCGTTCATCAGTTAAAAACTTCAAAAGGTAGGTTTTCTCAAGAAACGTAGCCCAAATTAATTTAAGATCCTTAATAGAATCATATGTTATCCATGCATATAGTTTCATCATGGTTTTAAGTGTTTTCTGTAAAATTTTGAAATAAGCGACCCTGACAAGGTCGCTAATTCTTGTTTTGACGCCCTACCTAGGAGTCGTCAATGTCATATAAATTGATAATTAACCATGTTTAAAATTCTATATCTATGAAACCATGAACCTAATCTAATGCATGTTCATCATGAATGAATTCTGCTATTTTTTTGGTCCTGGCTATATAAATTGTTCCTGATATTTTATTATCTGAAAATTGGTAAATTTTTGAATTAACGACCTGTACAAGGTCGTCTCTTATTGAACTGACGCCCCAGACCAGGGCGCTAATTGAAAAGTAACGCCCATGTCCAGGGCGCGTTTTTGTTAAAATTCCAGAATATTGATTTTCTGTAGAATAGAAATATTGAAGGGACGACTAACGTATAAGTCGTCAAATCTGTAAATAAATGCCCCTCTGTAAGGCGTTAATTACGTGATTCACGACTTTGGTCAAGTCGCTATTTTCTGTATTACGGTTTTTCCTTGTTTCTGTTAACCGAGGGTTTGATATATATGTAGATATATATATGTAATCGGTACTATATTCCGTTCCGTGAATATAGTCCCACATTTCATGATGATTTATCATTTACCCACTAATTCTCATTGACATACAAGCTCTACATTGGACATTCCGTTCCTTTGGACTAGCGAGTTAGTCATAGAGACCTCCGTAAGTCTCCTCGCAGCCTTGGATTCCCTCAAGGCCGACTGAGCTGGTTGTACCATAAAAATCCATTACACTATTTTACCATGTCACTCTATAGAAACATGGTATACCGGCCCTCATGTTATGCAAAGTGTGTATCATGAGAATTCTCTTAATGGGATGAGGTTATCATGCCATTTGATGCTGTTCTTGTAAACCCCAATTCTATATCAACATTGTCATGATGTTCTTGTAAACCCCAACTCTATATCAACATTGTTATGATGATCTTGTAGACCCCAATTCTATATTAAACTTGATGTTCTTGTGGACCTCAATTCTATATAAAGAATGTCCATACTTGTTTGTCATGGTACCCAAGTTAGGGAACCAATTCCACCTAGTTTTATCGATAATCATGATTGTACCGTTATTATCGCTTATCTATGTCAAATGTCATATTTTGGACTCTACTCTATCCAAATTTATCCTACATGTCTACAAGCTTTATTCTTGAAATTCCATATTGGCTATACACAAAAGTGGATGCTAAAATACATGATTAATGCCTGCGCATATAGGGCCCGATCTGGTCCTGGGAGGAGCACCCAAAAGCACTTGTGCCCATGGGAGTTGATTGATCACGGTATTGGCATTATACCGATGTGCATGACTAGCTTGATTGAACTTCCACAAATCTTGTACTTATACTTGACCTGATATTACATGACTTGCGTGACCCGAAAAGGGGTAATTTCATACTTGCGTGCTTGAAACGTGATAGCCAAATTTTCCACATGACATGATGAATACACTTGCTTGAATATCTTGATATCTTTTGATATAAGTTCTTGAAAGTTCATGACTAGTTCTTCTTGCTATCGTATTGTTATACACTCTCTCTATCTTGTCGTTTTATGCGAGCATGCATAGCTATAGTGCATTCATGAAAGATGTAATTACTTAAACCCATTACTAGTTCTTGAGATATAATTTCCTACTGAGCGTTCGCTCACTTAGTGTTTTCCCTACTTTTCAGGTAAGTCCGACGATGAGGGAACTCAAACGGATGGGGAAAATCAGGAGTGAAAGAGATAGAGCTTGTTCCGTGTTATCTAGTCTTTTTCATATTTTCTTGAGTCAACCTTGTATTTTTCCTTTATTTTAGTTAGTACTTCAAAGGTTTGTAATAGACATATTCTTATGAAGGAATAAAGGATTGGGTTATCTTTACTTTTGCGCATCTCTGATTTTGGTGTCGAATACACTAATACTCTGATTGACATGATTGATATAAACTCATCGCGCATCTCCGGGTATCTTCCGCGCTCGGGACGTGACAGTTTTTGTGGTATCAGAGCCTAGGGTATTCAATTCCTAGGAAACCCAAGTCCAAGGATAGGTACAAACCTTTAACCGGTGAGATTGGGTAGAACCAAGGGATAAAGTTAACATAGAAATGCTAGCTTCCAAATGAAATCACGTATTAATCTAGTTATTGTAATTGTAGGACGATGGCTACCGAACGTGCCTAGTGGCGCAACATGCAGCGTACACTTCAAGACATGACTCAGGTGCTGCAACAAGTAGCACATGGAGGTGCACAACGAGCCGGAAGTCTCCACCAAGTCTTCAAGAACATGAACCCTCCCAAATTCATGGGTTCTACTGATCCGGACGACGCAGAGCACTGGATTAGGGGGACGGAGCGTATATTCCATGTTATGCAGTGCACGGATCAAGATAAAGTCTTATTAGCTACCTTTCAGTTAGAAAGGGATGCCCGATGCTGGTGGGAATCAATAGAAGTTACTTTAAATCAAGACCAAGTTACTTGGGAAGAATTCGTTGAACATTTCAACGCTAAATATTTTTCGGACCGAATCCAAGAAAAGAAAGCTACCGAATTTGCCGCACTCAAGCAAAGGTCATTATCGGTGGCGGAGTACGAGGCACAATTCTCTAGATTATCTCGGTATGCTAAGCACTTAGTTAACACCGAGAAGATGAAAGCTAGGAGGTTCCTTAATGGGCTCAGGCCCCAATATATTACCCAACTGGCGCCGATGGATATTCAAGTCTATTCGGAGATAGTGCGCCGAGCTCAGCTATTAGAAGACGCCATGGAACTATCTGATAGAATCCGTGGGAAGGAAAAGAAAGAACAAGTTACAAGTTCGGGTTCCTTTAAACCCAACTTCAAGAAGAGGCCTAGTAATGGAGGTACTTCCTCACAACATCAGAAGTTTAAGAAGACCAAGCCCTTCTCCATCACCACTACCCCACCAAATATAGTGTGCAAGCACTGTGACAAGGCGGGCCATAGAGCAGAAGAATGCTGGAGGAAACTAGGAGCATGTCTCCGCTGTGGGAGCCGCGATCATCGAATTCCCGATTGCCCATTACTTAATGATCAAGCCGGGGACGGGAAGCACCCAGTAACCAAGAATGCTCGTCTTCACGCAATTAAGGAGACCGAACAAGAAGAAGAAGGCGGACTAGTAGAAGGTACACTGAAAGTTTGTTCCAAGTCTGCACATGTCTTATTTGATACTGGTGCTTCACATTCAATTGTTTCCAAGAAGTTCGCTGATCCGTTACCCCTAGAACCGGAATGGATAAAATTAGTCTTGTCTACTCCTCTAGGAAACGAGACTGATATTACACACCATTACCAGAACTGTGAAGTATTGGTTCATGGTAAGAATCTCCCTATCAATCTCATATGTTTAGACCTAAAAGAATATGATGTCATATTAGGAGCAGATTGGTTATCCATGTATCAGGCTACTGTGGATTGCCGCAATAGCAAGGTTACTTTCAAGGAATTTCCGGAGCTGGTCTATACTGGCCCTAAGAGTCGGAGCAAGTCCCCTCTTATCTCAGCTCTCCGAGCTAGCAAACTAATAAGGAAAGGATGTGCATCTTTCCTAGCGTTTGTCACGATTAAGGAGAATAATGAAACTAAGATAGAAGATATCCCAGTTGTGCAAGAATTTCTGGACGTATTTCCGGATGATTTGCCTGGATTACCTCCACAAAGAGAAGTGGCCTTCACCATCGACTTAGTCCCTGGTGCTGGTCCAGTTTCGAAGGCACCATATAGAATGTCCCATGCCGAACTCAAGGAGTTAAAAGAGCAATGAATGGAACTCATTAAGAAGGGATTCATTAGACCAAGCACTTCCCCGTGGGGAGCGCCTGTATTATTTGTAAAGAAGAAAGATGGAGCCATGAGGTTATGCATCGACTATCGACAATTGAATCATCTCACTATCAAGAATAAGTATCCACTACCGAGAATCGATGAGTTGTTTGATCAAATATCAGGATCCAAGTACTTTTCCAAAATTGATCTTAGGTCGGGATATCATCAGTTAAGAATCAAGGATGAGGACATTCATAAGACTGCATTCAGAAGCAGGTACGGCCATTATGAATTTGTTGTTATGCCTTTCGGACTAACGAATGCCCCTGCTGCCTTTATGCAGTTAATGAATAGTATATTCAGGCCTTATTTGGATCAATTCGTGGTGGTCTTTATTGATGATATATTAATTTATTCCAAGACCAAGGAAGAGCATGAGGAGCACTTAAGGATTGCATTACAAATATTAAGGGCAAACTAATTATATGCAAAACTCAGCAAGTGTGAATTCTGGCTTGAGGAAGTGACTTTTCTCGGACATGTTATATCAAAGGATGGCTTATCAGTAGATCCATCAAAAGTTGAAGCTGTAGGAAATTGGGAAAGACCGACCAATGCTAGCGAGATCCGAAGTTTCTTAGGTCTTGCCGGCTATTATAGGCGATTCATCAAAGATTTCACTAAGATCGCCGTACCACTTACAAGGTTAACTCGCAAGGAGATCCGTTATGAATGGAGTGAGGAATGTGAAAGAAGCTTCCAAACTCTCAAGGATCATCTTACTATAGCTCCTGTCTTAGCTTTACCAATGGAAGGAGAGATATTCGAGGTATACACTGATACTTCTGGCATTGGCCTCGGATGTGTTCTAATGCAACAAGGAAATGTTATAGCTTATTCTTCTCGTCAATTAAAGAAGCATGAAGAGAACTACCCCGTCCATGACTTAGAATTGGCCGCGGTAGTGTTTACACTGAAAATCTGGAGACATTATCTATATGAAGTACAGTTTACTGTATACTCCGATCACAAGAGTCTCAAGTATCTTTTCTCTCAAAAGGAACTAAATATGAGGCAAAGACGTTGGCTAGAATACCTCAAGGACTTCGACTTTACTATACAATATCATCCCGGAAAGGGTAATCATGTAGCAGATGCCCTTAGTCGAAAGCCGAGAGCACTGTTAGCCAATTGTATGATTCAAGAATGGAAGTTGCTGGAGCAATTCTCTAAGCTCAATATAAGCATGGACACGAACTTCAAATGTGTCACATTGTCTCATATGAGCATTCATCCAGACCTATTAACGGAAATACAAGCACTTCAGGATGATGACCCAATATTAGTAGAGATCAAAGGCAAATTAGAAGGACAGTCTGATTTCCAATTAGCGTCAGATAGAAGGTTGTTATTCCAAAACAGAACTTGTATACCGGATTGTCCCGAGTTAAAGAAGAAGATCTTAGATGAAGCTCATAGATCAAGGTACACGATTCATCCAGGATCTACCAAAATGTACCAAGATGTGAAAAGAAATTTTTGGTGGCCCAACATGAAAAGGGAAATAGCGGACTACGTGTCGCGCTGTCTCACATGCCAACAGGTCAAGGCGGAACACCAAAAGCCTGCTGGAAAACTACATCCTCTAGATATCCCTAAATGGAAGTGAGAGGATATTGGTATGGATTTCATCATGGGTTTATCTAAATCAAAAGGAGGACATGATGGAATATGGGTTATTATTGACCGATTGACTAAATCGGCACATTTCTTGCCAATCAAGAGCCGATGGTCAGTCGATGTGTTGGCTGCATTATACATCAAGGACATAGTCAGATTACACGGTATTCCTATTTCAATCGTGTCTGACAGAGATCCCCGTTTTACTTCTCATTTTTGGAAGGGACTACAACATTCGTTGGGAATAAGGCTTAACTTTAGTACAGCTTTTCATCCTCAAACGGATGGTCAGACCAAGAGAACTAATCAGGTGGTTGAAGATATGCTCAGAGCTTGCATCATTGATTTCGATGGAAGCTGGCATGATCACTTGCCGTTGGTGGAATTTGCATACAATAATAGCTACCAGGCAAGTATACAAATGGCACCTTTCGAAGCTTTATACGGAAGGAGTTGCCGATCACCCTTATGCTGGGACGAAGTTGGAGAGAAACAACTGCTAGGTCCAGACATGGTAAGGGTTACCACTGAAAGAATACAAATGATTAGAGAAAGACTGCAAGTTGCTCAGTCTAGGCAAAAGGCTTATGCTGATACAAGAAGGAGAGGTCTTGAATTCCAAGTTGGACATTATGTATTTCTCAAGATATCGCCTGGACGTGGCATACGGAGATTTGGTGTTAAAGGCAAGCTTACACCAAGGTTCGTAGGACCTTTTGAGATATTGGAAAGAGTGGGCGAGGTTGCTTATCGCATCGCATTGCCTCCTCAATTGTCTGATGTTCATAATGTGTTCCACATATCTATGTTGAAGAAGTATGTACACGATCCATCACATATTATTGAACATGGAGACTTAGTTATCCAGAAGGATCTCACATATGAACAGAAGCCCATAAAGATACTAGATCGTGAAGTACGTACCCTAAGGAATAAGGTTATTCCCATGCTTAAGGTACAATGGAAAAAGAACTCCGAACATGAAGATACATGGGAGACCGAGGAATCCAAGAGGAAGCGATTTCCAGAATTATTTTAAGGTATATACTCTACACTCTCCACTTATGTATACTATTGAATTTGGGGACCAAATTCTTTTAAGTAGGGGAGGGTGTAGCAACCCTGATAAAAATAAGAATTTTAAATAAATCAAATTAAAATAAAAGATAAATAATTAGATGATGAAGGCCTAAACGCATAAAAATAAGACAGAATGGAAATAACGCCTTTGGTCAAGGTGCTACTTCATTAAGAAACGCCTCTAGATAAGGCGCTAATTAAAAAGGGACGTCCAAACAACAAGACGTCAATTATCAAACGGCCAAAAGGGGAAGTAAATGTAACGCCCTCTACCTGGGCGCGTTTTATACAAGACACGACGATTGACAAATCGTCAATTTAAATTAACACCCTCGCTTAAGACGTTAATTCAGATCAAGTTTCGTTCGACCCAGGAGTCTATCCAGGCCAAGTTCTGGATAACTATATCGAAGGTGGAATATGGTAAGAACTCTATCATGGAAGTATTACTTCCAATACAACTCTAACCCTATTAGGATCCCCAAAATCCTATAAATATCCTCCTAAATCAACCCTTGATCGCTATTTGGCGATCTGCTGCTGCAGTCATCAACGTGAAGAACAGGTAATGTTCTTCCTCTTTATTTTTGGTTGTGTGTGTTGAAAGAACGTTGATGTTCTTTTCCTTCCTCATCTTCCTATACAGGTTGTCTGTGTTGAGAAGACGATCACCCCTTTTTACTGAAGATCGGGTATTCTTCGTCCATCTCCTGCAAGTTATCTCTGTTCGAGAACAGAGCATCATTTTCTTCTCCAAACCTTCATCCGTTCATCAGTTAAAAACTTCAAAAGGTAGGTTTTCTCAAGAAACGTAGCCCAAATTAATTTAAGATCCTTAATAGAATCATATGTTATCCATGCATATAGCTTCATCATGGTTTTAAGTGTTTTCTGTAAAATTTTGAAATAAGCGACCCTGACAAGGGCGCTAATTCCTGTTTTGACGCCCTACCTAGGAGTCGTCAATTTCATATAAATTGATAATTAACCATGTTTAAAATTCTATATCTATGAAACCATGAATCTAATCTAATGCATGTTCATCATGAATGAATTCTGCTATTTTTCTGGTCCTGACTTCCTGAAATTTTATTATCTGAAAATTGGTAAATTTTTGAATTAACGACCTGCACACGGTCGTCTCTTATTGAACTGACCCCCAGACCAGGGCGCTAATTGAAAAGTAACGCCCCTGTCCAGTGCGCGTTTTTGTTAAAATTCCAGAATATTGATTTTCTGTAGAATAGAAATATTGAAGGGACGACTAACGTATAAGTCGTCAAATCTGTAAATAAACATCCCTCTGTAAGGCGTTAATTACGTGATTCACGACTTTGGTCAAGTCGCTATTTTCTATATTACGGTTTTTCCTTGTTTCTGTTAACCGAGGGTTTGATATATATGTAGATATATATATGTAATCGGCACTATATTCCGTTCCATGAATATAGTCCTACGTTTTATGATGATTTATCGTTTACCCACTAATTCTCATTGACATATAAGCTCTCCATTGGACATTTCGTTCCTTTGGACTAGCGAGTTAGTCATAGAGACCTCCGTAAGTCTCCTCGCAGCCTTAGATTCCCTCAAGGGCGACTGAGCTGGTTGTACCATAAAAACCCATTACACTATTTTGCCATGTCACTCTATAGAAACATGGTATACCGGCCCTCATGTTATGCAAAGTGTGTATCATGAGAATTCTCTTAATGGGATGAGGTTATCATGCCATTTGATGATGTTCTTGTAAACCCCAATTCTATATCAACATTGTCATGATGTTCTTGTAAACCCCAACTCTATATCAACATTGTTATGATGTTCTTGTAGACCCCAATTCTATATTAAACTTGATGTTCTTGTGGACCTCAATTCTATATAAAGAATGTCCATACTTGTTTGTCATGGTACCCAAGTTAGGGAACCAATTCCACCTAGTTTTATCGATAATTGTGATTGTACCGTTATTATCGCCTATCTATGTCAAATGTCATATTTTGGACTCTACTCTATCCAAGTTTATCCTACATGTCTACAAGCTTTATTCTTGAAATTCCATATTGGTTATACACAAAAGTGGATGTTAAAATACATGATTAATGCCTGCGCATATAGGGCCCGATCTGGTCCTGGGAAGAGCACCCGAAAGTACTTGTGCCCATGGGAGTTGATTGATCACGATATTGGCATTATACCGAAGTGCATGACTAGCTTGATTGAACATTCCACAAATCTTGTACTTATACTTGACCTGATATTACATGACTTGCGTGGCCTGAAAAAGGGTAATTTCATACTTGCGTGCTTGAAACGTGATAGCCAAATTTTCCACCTGACATGATGAATACACTTGCTTGAATATCTTAATATCTTTTGACATAAGTTCTTGAAAGTTCATGACTAGTTCTTCTTGCTATCGTATTGTTATACACTCTCTCTATCTTGTCGTTTTATGCGAGCATGCATAGCTATAGTGCATTCATGAAAGATGTAATTACTTAAACCCATTGCTAGTTTTTGAGATATAATTTCCTACTGAGCGTTCGCTCACTTAGTGTTTTTCCTACTTTTCAGGTAAGTCCGACGATGAGGGAACTCAAACGGATGGGAAAAATCAAGAGTGAAAGAGATAGAGCTTCTTCCGTGTTATCTAGTCTTTTTCATATTTTCTTGAGTCAACCTTGTATTTTTCCTTTATTTTAGTTAGTACTTCAAAGGTTTGTAATAGACATATTCTTATGAAGGAATAAAGGATTAGGTTATCTTTACTTTTCGCATCTCTGATTTTGGTGTCGAATACACTAATACTCTGATTGACATGATTGATATAAACTCGTCGCGCATCTCCGGGTATCTTCCGCGCTCGGGGCGTGACAACCGATCTTGCCGATGATGACAAGGGTCGAAAAGGTAGCGACCGATCTTGCCGATGATGACAAGGGTCGAAAGGGTAGCGACCGATCTTGCCGATAATGACAAGGGTCGAAAAGGTAGACGGTCTTGCCGATGATGACAAGAACCGGAAAGGGTAGCGACCGATCTTACCGATGGTGACAAGGGTCGAAAAGGTAGCGACCGATCTTGCCAATGATGACAAGGGTCGAAAGGGTAGAGAATATATATACGTAGATATATAAGGGGGACATCAGATGATGACTCAGCCTCGACCCTGTAAAGGGTTCTCAAGACGGAGCACGGATCATCACTATTGATCATTCATTCGTATATTATATAATTTTTTATTCATATTACTGACCTAAGTGCCCTTTCGGGTTTTTGCCAAAGCCAACCCCCTCTTGCTTTTACCCACGCGCCCTCTCGGGTTTTCACGTGGCGGGGTACCCGATTTTGCCTGCGACGCCCTTTCGGATTTTCACCACAGCCGGGTTATAGCCATTTTTGCACTTGTCCCGATATAGGAGCAAGTCTGGCCGGGTATCTCTATTTTTAACCCCATTTTTCTTTTCTTTTCTTCTTTGACTTCGGAGTACAGAAGAACTGGACTGCTAGAATGCCGACTAGCCTTGCCGATGATGACAAGGATTGGTCCCGGGTTTAGTTCGTCGACACTGGTTAAATGCCGAAGCAAAGGTCATGGTTTGTTAACAATGACGTAAGATCCGAGTTAGGGGTAGAGATCGACCGATCTCGCCTATGATGACGAGGGTCGAACACGAGTTTATTCATCAGCATGGGTCACATGCCGAAGCAAAGGTAGGATTATTAACAGGGACGGAAGGTCCAAGTTAGAGGTAGAGATCGACCGATCTCGCCGATGATGACGAGGGTCGAACATGGGTTTATTCATCAGCATGGATCATATGCCGAAGCAAGGGTCGGATTATTAACAGGGACGGAGGGTCCAAGTTAGGGGTAGAGATCGACCGATCTCGCCGATGATGACGAGGGTCGAACATGGGTTTATTCATTAGCATGGATCACATGCCAAAGCAAGGGTAGGATTATTAACAGGGACGGAGGGTCCAAGTTAGGGGTAGAGATCGACCGATCTCGCCGATGATGACGAGGGTCGAACATGGGTTCGTTAAAGGATCTCCGGTGGGACGTCTGATGATTGTCCCTTTTGGAGTTTCATCGGGTGGAGAATAAAAGAGGAATTTTTAAATTACCCCTTTACTGACTTAAGTGCCCTTTCAGGTTTTCGCCGAAGCCAGCCCCCTCTTGCTTTTGCCCATGCGCCCTTTCAGGTTTTCACGTGGCGGGGTACCCAATTTTGCCTGTAGCGCCCTTTCGGGTTTTTGCCACAGCTGGGTTATAGCAATTTTTGCACTTGTCCAAATATAGGCACAAGTCTGGCGGGGCATCTCTATTTTTAACCCCATTGTTCTTTTCTTTTCTTTTGAGGATATAAAAGGCGGTAGGTCGAAGTGTGATGTCCGACCCTTGGTTGATAGTAGATGGCTGTTGGCCGGAGCATCGGGCCTCGTGCCGAGCAGAGCAGTTCATTCGTTAGCGAGGGCCGAATGCTAACGCAAAGGAATGATCTTTCGCCGATTCGGGCGTAGGACCCGTAATGGCAATCTGGTGTATTCTTTTGAGAGCTCGGCCAGGGTGGAATGCCACTAGACCAAGGAAAGGTTGCTCAGCCAGGGCGGAGTGCCACTGGACCAAGGAAGGTAGCTCGATCAGGGCGGAGCGCCACTGGACCAAGGTGAGGGTAGCTCGGCTAGGGCGGAGTGCCACTAGACCAAGATAACGGTAGCTCGATCAGGGCGGAATGCCACTAGACCGAGGAAAGGTTGATGTGAAACAGCCCAAGGTAGACAAAGTATGTGTTGATGAGCCTAGGACCTAGACCCGCAAGCATATAAGAGTAATCAACAAACTTTCACTAGCGGCTCACTCGCAAGGCGCATACAATCTCCCGAAGGTACCGGGGGATGATGGCAAGGGTCCGAGGCGAGACCCAATGATTCTAAGTGACTTAGTTGACTTAGGATGACCCCAAAGGGCCTGGGATTCCCAACTTTGTGGGAGGCCGGCACGCCGGGGTGTGGGATTGGGTGGCACTCGCTCACGAACCGCGGTGGGCACACTATTGAGTATTAACGAGTTCGGACACTCTCTCACCGTCCGACGGGCATGCGAGGCAATACTAAATTTGCAAAGTAAAGGCCAGAAAGGGTAGTATCAGATGCTCACCTGATCGGTGTGGAAACACCGATCCCGCTCGGAGACAAGGGCACGCCGAGAAGCGTGGGTATACACCCAAACGCTGCGGCGATGACGCTTGACCTGAAATTTAAAAGAAGTACAGCACTACTCCTCTCGCAGGAGGGGGGTTCTTGGGGTGAGGGTTAAACTTCTTACAACTAAAACTACCTCCACACAGGGAGGGGCATTCAGCCGGCCAAGCGGGGAGGGAAGAAAGCGAACTAAACGTAAACAAAGGAAGCCGATGCCGAATCTGCCACCCTCTTTGCTTCTGGACAGTCACCCGCTTATCTGGACGCTGTGACCACTCCAGATTTTTGTTGAAGGCGAGACCAGTGGAAAATTCTTCGTACTTTGATCAGGATGAAGCCAAAATTTTTCTGAATTCTCTGAAAGCCGGTGCTGGCCGTTACTGATGCCCGAACAGAGAGGTAGTTCTGCTGCTCTGACTGATCCAGGTTCACAACAGTGGGAAGAAGAAGGTGCCATGGGCTCTCTAGAGATCCAATTTGGGCGTGGCTGGTACTGAAAGAACCGTTGACAAGCCCTCTTCGAAACGAAGGTCACTGAAACTTCAGCTGATGTCGGAGTAGGCCGCACGAGCTTGAACAGTGACAGGGGGTCGGAGAAGACTGACAAGAAGCAGAGCTGCGCACCCCGGGGATGAAAATGAGAAAACTTAACTTCGGAAGTCAAAAAGGGGCTCCGCTTCTTGATTCTGAAAGCCGACTTGCCGAACAAGCTCCCGGTCCAGCCACACCTCCAGATCTTCACGAGAATGGTCGGGGCAGTCTCTGGAATCAGCTTTTGGTCTTCAGTCTGGGGCAGAATGCGCAGTTGGACGAGACCCTCTCTTCCGAAAAGCTCCGAACATGGATGCCGGCGGGACCACCTTCGTTGTGTAGCTGACTCGACGACGTTTCCAGAAATATAAGATTAGCCACCTGAAACCTTGAAGGGTGGTCGTGGCTGCCTCTGCAAAACACTTCAACCCTGCTGCCTGCAACAGGGACAGAATATGGTGGAGAAGATGGTGTGGGGGAGAGAATGATCTAGGGGTTATTTGGTGGATGGGGGTGATTAGTGGTTGTGGGGAGTTGATGGGAGGTCTAAGGGGTTTGTGGGAGCTAGGGAGATGGAGGTGGAGGGGGCGAATATTGGCTGGAGATGGCTGAGGGGGGAGTGAAGAGGGAGGGTGGAGCTTTTGGTAAGCAATGGAGAGCAAGGGGATGGGGGGGGCGACCTTGACTTGTGAGAGGGGGAGGGGGAGGGCGCACAAGGGTGATTAGGGGGTGGTGGAGGTGAAAGGGCACAGCCCTAAGGGATGGAGAATTTGAAATTTGGCCTAGGGAGGAGTTTCTTCAGTCTTGGGGAGAGGGAGGGATGCTTGGGAAATAGTTTTGGGTAGGTAGTGGTTGGAGGGTGGAGCTAGGAATGGTGGAAGCTTTCTTGGGACTAAGAGGGCAGTTAATGGAGTGGTGGGTGGCTGGGAAGGGGATTGAATGAGGGGAGGGGAGTTAAGAGGTAGGTGGGAGAGGGGAGAGAGAGAATGGGGCACAGCCCCCTTGTGGGAGAGAGAAGGAGAGAGAGAGAGAGAGAGAGATAATGAGAGATATAGAGGGATTTGGAATGCTTTCTTCAATATTCATCCAATGGTGCTTACATGGGGAGAGATGGGGCCTATTTATAGGCAACCACTCTTTACATGACCAAAATAACCTTGACAATAAGACAAAAGACCCAACATGTCCTAGACTCAATCTATTGGGCCCAAAACTAAGGTATTAAGGCCCAATTAAGCATAACAAGAGAAATGGATTAGAACAACATGACTCAATAAAGGAAAATACATAAGATAGGACTCAATAAAATGAAAATACATAAGATGAGACTTTAGAAAGTGAAGATAACATGTGTAGATCATAGTCAGCCCATATCAAGAGTGTGCAGGCGACCCGCGCCAGAGGGAGTGTCGTGAGATGTCCTCATCAAATCCCCCGGGGTGGGGAGAACTCGACCCCGTCGAGTATGGGTCTGCCTGGCTATAGTAACGCTCCAGAATGTCGGGGTCCAAGCGCAGCAGGTCCTCCCGACTCACCCAAGTATCCTCTATCGGGGGACGGTTCTTCCACCTAACCAGGTAGCGTTGATACACCTTGTGCCTAGTAATGGTACTTTGCTTATCCAGTATTGCCTCTACCTGCTCTCGTCGGCCTCTCAAGCTAGGAAGTGGAGTCCCACTATGAGTGTCTCTCTCAAGGGGGGGTAAAGGCTCGCGCTCCTCACTGGGTCCCACCGCAGGGCCCTTGTAGGGTACCAGGTCCACCACATTGAAGGTAGGGTGTACCCCAAAACCCTCAGGTAGGTCTAGCTCATAAGCATTACCGCCAAGTTGTCTCAGAACTCGAAAGGGTCCCAAACCCCGTGCCCTCAACTTGGAGGCAGGCCGCGGAAGGAGCCGCTCCATCCTCACCATCACCGAGTCTCCCACTTGGAACTCGCAGTGGCACCGTCGAGCATCTGCCTGCCTTTTGTAAGCCTTATTGCTCTTTCCGATATGCTTGCGAGAATGCGTATGCCATGCACTATGATGCGATGTTGGTGTGAAAAGTATGGTGTGCAAAGGTGGACCTGGGCAGCCAAATGTAGACCGATCACACTTTGATGCCATGAAGACTGTGACAGACTTAGGAGGGCCAGGACATCCATAGATGAACCTTTTATGCATGGGTGTGACAAATGTCGGGGGACCCGGACATCCATGTATGCTCCTCTCATGCTTAAGACTCATGATTAATGAAGGTGGGCCAATACATCCGAATACGGTCCACTTATGCTTCTTACTTGACATGTGGGTGATGTGAATGAATGTACCCGATTTATGAATCATGTCAAATGGTGTGGTAAGCCTAGACACATGCATGTTTATCCCAAAGGTGACTTCCATGTGCATAGATGTGGGATGACTTTTGAACTTCCATGTGAATGGGTCGAAGGGATCTAGGAAGGTGGTTATGGGGTGGGGCATTTTATCAATCCCAAGGTGTTTGTTGCCTAAGGTCAAGGCTCTCATGGTGTAACCCGATTCTAGGAAGGGAGGAGTTTGGGTCAACAGGGGCAATATGGGTAGGGTGAGGTGGGTGGTGAATAGGGGGAGTGGGTTACATGGAGATCTAGGCTCCCTTAGGAAGGGGTTAAAGGGATCATGGTAAGGGTCACCTAGGTAGGGGTACTCCATGTTCTCAAGGTCCTCAAATGGTGAGTCATCCTCCTCCAAAATAATTGGGCCAAGGTTGCTAATGGGTTGGCCAATCAAAGCATTTGGGATCTCAATGGTTGGGGAGTAGACTAGGATGGGTTCCTCCTCCATGAGAAGAAAGAGTATGATCTCACTCGTAAATTGGTCATTAGTGTAGATGGAAGTGATGGAGCCAACGGCGGGGTAAGCTAGGCTAATGGTGCTAGGCTCCGACGGCCTCATGGCTAGCATATCGGTCAAGTGGACTTGCCAATGTAGGTAGGCCACTAAGTCTCCCAAATCTTCCACACAATAGGAGGTTTGATAAGTGACATGAGGCTGAGTGGGAATGATTTGGGATTGATGTCCCATGGGTAGGTGGCTTGGTTGTGAACAAGGAATGGTGAGGCCTCGCTTGAGCCATTGGAGTACGGACTCATCTATGGTGACGGTGTCATGGGGAAGGGTGTGTAGCTCTTGAGGAGCTAGGCTAGGAGTGGTGGGTGAGTTGTGTGGCCCTTGGATTTCTTCTATTTTGGGAGGTGGATCCGGATTGATATCCCTCTCCCTTGGGTGGGTGTGTGGGTTACAACTCCTAAAGACAATGGGGTAGGAAGGTCTATGGTGGGTGGGTTGGTGATAGTCGATGCATGGTGCACCCGAGGAGGTGAGCAAGGTCGGACGTGGGTTGGAGTTGGGAGTGGAAGTAGTGGAGGCCTAAATTGGGGTAGGATTGGGGTGGGAAGTGGAAGGTGGGTTGGGTGAGGAGATTTGGGTTGATTGATTTTGGGAGATGTGTCCCTTTTTGGGGACGATGGTGAGGTTGCAGTGGTGGCCAAGGGGGCTTGTGGGGTATGGGTTTGGTGAGGGGATTTGGGTTTGGGGGTGGTGGCCATTATGGGCCTAGGTGGAGGGGTGGACATGAGGTCCAATTGGATATGTGGACATATGGTTGTGGTGAGGACTTGGATGTAGGATGTAGATGTTGTGGTTGGAGTAGGAGAGGTGGGAAATGGTGGGGAATGCGTGATTAGGGTCTTGGGTTGGCCAAGGGGAAATGAAAGAGTTGAAATGCTCTTTGGGACTCGGTGTTTGGAATGGGAGGGGAAAATATATCTAGCCCTAAGTTTTTCTTTCATGTCCCCCCATGTTGTGAGGGGAGCTTCCCTTCTATTTACCCTTAAGCCTTCAATTTTCAACCAATGAGTTTGAGCCCTTTTGGTTAGTTGCATTTTCGCACATCGAACCTTCCTATCCTCGGACATGGGATTCCTCTCAAAGTAATGGTCCATTGATGCCTCCCAATCTAAATAGTCATTCAAATGAGTTCCATCAAAAGTGGGAGGTGGGGGACATGTCCTTCTATCGTCCGTCCTTGGAGCGGGCCCATTTTCTCCAAGTTGGTTGAGTCGACCTGATATGTTATCAAGCCGCTCATTAGCATAGGTCAAGGCCTTCACGAGGTAGTTGACATGGCCAGGGAGGTCATGTGTGTTAGGGGTAGGCATCCTTTGGTGGTTTGGACTTATGGAGAGGGCCGATTGGTAAGGTCGGTAAGAGGTGGCCATGCTAGTGGACAAAGAGATGCAACCGAAGACTCTAAATGCAAAAACATGCCCTAGGACCAACTTGATAGAGACAAGTTGTGAACTTGCTCTGATACCACTTGATGTGAAATAGCCCAAGATAGACACAGTATGTGTTGATGAGCCTAGGACCTAGACCCGCAAGCATATAAGAGTAATCAACGAACTTTCACTAGTGGCTCACTCGCAAGGCACATACAATCTCCCGAAGGTACCGGGGGATGATGGCGAGGGTCCGAGACGAGACCCAATGATTCTAAGTGACTTAGTTGGCTTAGGCTAACCCCCAAAGGGCCTGGGATTCCCAACTTTGTGGGAGGCCGACACGCCCCGGCGTGGGATTGGGTGGCACTCGCTCACGAACCGCGGTGGGCACACTATTGAGTATTAACGAGTTCGGACACTCTCTCACCGTCCGATGGGCATGCGAGGCAATACTAAATTTGAAAAGTAAAGGCCAGTAAGGGTAGTATCAGATGCTCACCTGATCGGTGTGAAAACACCGATCCCACTCGGAGACGAGGGTGCGCTGGGAAGCGTGGGTATACACCCAAACGCTGCGGCGATGACGCTTGACCTGAAATTTAAAAGAAGTACAGCACTACTCCTCTCGCAGGAGGGGGGTTCTTATGGTGGGGGTTAAACTTCTTACAACCAAAACTACCTCCACACAGGGAGGGGCCTTCAGTCGGCCAAGTGGGGAGGGAAGAAAGCGAACTAAACGTAAACAAAGGAAGCCGATGCCGAATCTGCCACCCTCTGTGCTTCTGGATAGTCACCCGCTTATCTGGACGCTGTAACCACTCCAGATTTTTGTTGAAGGCGAGACCAGTGGGGAATTCTTTGTACTTTGATGAGGATGAAGCCAGAATTTTACTGAATTCTTTGAACGCCGGTGCTGGCCATGACTGACGCCCGAACAGAGAGGTAGTTCTGCTGCTCTGACTGATCCAGGTTCACAATAGTGGCAAGAAGAAGGAGCCACGGGCTCTCTAGAGATACAATTGGGGCGTGGCTGGTACTGAAAGAACCGTTGACAAGCCCTCTTCGAAACGAGGGTCACTAGAACTTCATCTGATGTCGGAGTAGGCCGCACGAGCTCGAACAGTAACAGGGGGTCGGAGAAGACTAACAGGAAGCAAAGCTGCGCACCCTGGGGAAGAAAATGAGAAAACTTAACTCCAGAAGTCAAAAGGGGCTCCGTTTCTTGATTCTGAAAGCCGACTTATCGAATAAGCTCCTGGTCAATCCACGCCTCCAGATCTTCAAGAGAGTGGTCGGGGCAGTCTCTGGAATCAGTATCTGGTCTTCAGTCTGTGGCAGAATGCGCAGTTGGATGAGATCCTCTCTTCCGAACAGCTCCAAACTTGGATGCCGGCGGGACCACCTTCGTTGCGTAGCTGACTCGACGACGTTTCCAGCAATATAAGATTTGCCACCTGAAACCTTGAGGGGTGGTCGTGGCTACCTCTGAAAAACACTACAACCCTGCTGCCTGCAACAGGGACAGAATATGGTGGAGAAGATGGTGTGGGGGAGAGAATGATCTAGGGGTTATTTGGTGGATGGGGGTGATTAGTGGTTGTGGGGAGTTGATGGGAGGTCTAAGGGGTTTGTGGGAGCTAGGGAGATGGAGGTGGAGGGGGCGAATATTGGCTGGAGATGGCTGAGGGAGGAGTGGAGAGGGAGGGTGGAGCTTTTGGTAAGCAATGGAGAGCAAGGGGATGGGGGGGCGACCTTGACTTGTGAGAGGAAGAGGGGGAGGGCGCACAAGGGTGATTAGGGGGTGGTGGAGGTGAAAGGGCACAGCCCTAAGGGAGGGAGAATTTGAAATTTGGCCTAGGGAGGAGTTCCTTCATCCTTGGGGAGAGGGAGGGATGCTTGGGAAATAGTTTTGGGTAGGTGGTGGTTGGAGGGTGGAGCTAGGAATGGTGGAAGCTTTCTTGGGACTAAGAGGGGAGTTAATGGAGTGGTGGGTGGTTGGGAAGGGGATTGAATGAGGGGAGGTGAGTTAAGAGGTAGGTGGGAGAGGGGAGAGAGAGAATGGGGCACAGCCCCCCCTTGTGGGAGAGAGAAGGAGAGAGAGAGATATAGATAATGAGAGATATAGAGGGATTTGGAATGCTTTCTTCAATATTCATCCAATGGTGCTTACATGGGGAGAGATGGGGCCTATTTATAGGCAACCACTCTTTACATGACCAAAATAACCCTGACAATAAGACAAAAGACCCAACATGTCCTAGACTCAATCTATTAGGCCCAAAACTAAGGTATTAAGGCCCAATTAAGCATAACAAGAGAAATGGACTAGAACAACATGACTCAATAAAGGAAAATACATAAGATAGGACTCAATAAAATGAAAATACATAAGATGAGCCTTTTGAAAGTGAAGATAACATGTGTAGATCATAGTCAGCCCATATCAAGAGTTTGCAGGCGACCCGAGCTAGAGGGAGTGTCGTGAGATGTCATCATCAAAGGTAGCTCGATCAGGGCGGAGTGCCACTAGACCAAGATAAGGGTAGCTCGATCAGGGCGGAATGCCACTAGACCGAGGAAAGGTAGCTCGATCAGGGCGGAGAGCCACTGGACCAAGGAAAGGTAGCTCGATCAGGGCGGAATGCCACTATACCAAGATAAGGGTAGCTCGGTTAGGGCGGAGTGCCACTAAACCAAGGAAAGGTAGCTCGATTAGGGTGGAGTGCCACTAGACCAAGGAAAGGTAGCTCGATCAGGGCGGAGTGCCACTAGACCAAGATAAGGGTAGCTCGGCTAGGGCGGAGTGCCACTAAACCAAGGAAAGGTAGTTCGGCTAGGGCGGAGTGCCACTAGACGAAGATAAGGGTAGCTCAGCTAGGGCGGAGTGCCACTAAACCAAGGAAAGGTAGCTCGATCAGGGCGGAGTGCCACTAGACCATCATAAGGGTAGCTCGGCTAGGGCGAAGTGCCACTAAACCAAGGAAAGGTAGCTCGATCAGGGCGGAGCGCCACTGGACCAAGGTCAGGGCAACTCGATCAGGGCGGAATGCTACTAGACCGAGATAAGGGTAGCTCGATCAGGGTGGAGTGCCACTAGACCAAGATAAGGGTATTCCGACCGATCACTCGGGGAATGTTGGTTGTGCTGCATGATACAGCTTTATATGCTTTCCGTTGAGGGGAGAGAACTGGATGACTCATTTGTGGTCCACCAGGACGTAGGCACCCCCTTCATATACTCGGCGGACGATATATGGACCGATCCAGTTTTCGACCAACTTCCCTTTGGGGTTGGAGGCCATCACTTCTCTTCTTTTGACCATCACCAGGTCTCCTTTCTAGAATTCTCGACCTTTGACCAGCTTGTCAAAAGCACGGGCCATGCGAGCTTGGTAGAGTTGGATGTTTTGTTGCGCCCGGAGGTGTTTTCCTTCGATCTCAGCGAGCTCTTCCAATCTTCTTTCTACATTAGTTTGTTCATCGCTGGCTAGTCCATGCTGGATGGCAACTCGCAGCGAAGGAACTTCCAGTTCAATCGGCACCACAGCCTCTGAGCCATAGACGAGGGAGAAAGGCGAACAGCCGATTGGGGTTTTGTAGACAGTACGATAGGCTCAGAGTGCTTCGTACATCCTTTCTTCCCAATCTTTTTTATTAGACTTGACAGTCTTTGCCAGCAACATGCATAGTGTCTTGTTGAAGGCTTCTGCGAGTCCATTGGCTTGAGGGTTGTAGGGGGATGATGTCCTCCAGTCAATCTTGTATTTGTCGGCTAGCTGATAAACCTTCTGGTTCCTAAAATGGCTGTCATTATCAGAGATGATTCGGCTGGGGATCCCGAACCGGAATATTATATTCTACCGGAAGAATCTTGCAACTAGTTCCCCTGTTACATCTCTTAGTGCTACCGCCTCCGCCCACCTGGAGAAGTAGTCTGTAGCTGCTAAGATATATTTGCACCCTGATGAAGATGCTGGTAGTGGCCCTACGACGTCCGTGCCCCACTGGGCGAACGGCCAGCTTGGCAAGGTGGGATGCAGTGGCACTGGAGGTCTCCTTGCCACGTTAGCGTGTTCTTGACACTTCTGACAAGCTTTGGCGAACTTGCAGCAATCATCAAATATAGTGGGCCAATAATAACCCAATTTCTTTACCTCAATTTTCATCTTTGGGCCAGCCTGGTGTGCTCCAACTGATCCCGCATGGACTTCTTGCATCACCTGTCCCGCCTCTGTTGAAGACAAGCAATGAAGCAGGACTTTCCTTCAGGCATCTGCCATTATTCGGAACAGGGTTCCGCTTCTCATCTCGTAAGAGTCTTGACCCTCAGAAGCTTCATTCTCTGTTCTTTTTCTTTCGGGAGCTGCTGATGTTGGAACCACCGCAGGAGATGTTCTCGCCAATCGGGCTGCTGAACCTCTTCGACGACTGCCACCTCGACCTCTTGTTCGTCGGCTAAGACCTCTGTTACACTGGGGACCTGCCGGTGGTTGATCACTATTATATTCAGGCTTGCGTCTGGCGGGACCGCCAATGAACTGGCCAGCTTAGCGAGGGCGTCTGCCTGAGCATTTCGACCTCGGTTGATGTGCTTGATGCTGATGAAGTAGAATCTTGACATCAGGCGGGTTGCCAGCTGGTGAAAGGGGAGAAGCTCTTGCTTTCGCACATCGAACTCTCCTTCCAGTTGTTTTATAACTAGCATGGAGTCTCCAAATGCTTCCAGCATCTGAACTCCCATGGATAGAGCAATTTGCAACCCGATTATCAAGGCTTCATATTCTGCTTCGTTATTTGTGCAATTTTTGTTTATGGAGCAGGATGTGTGCACCACTTCTCCTTCTGAAGATTTTAGGACTATGCATGCCCCTACCCTGACCCTGGCCGATCCAGTGATAGAGGTGTCAATTCTGGAAGCGCCATCGAAATATAGCCGCCATAAGGAGGGTTGCACCTGAACGGCTTCCAGGGTTTCATCTTCAGGAAGCTCTGGTTCCAGCGGGCAGTGCCCGGGTACTAGGTGCTCGGCAAAGAAGTCTACAATAGCTTGGCCCTTGACGGCCTTGCGCGGTACATAGGAGATGTCAAACTCCATAAGGATTACCGCCCATTTGCCCAGGCGACCTTTGAGAGCCGGCTGGGACATAATATATTTCAGGGGATCCTCTTTGGATACCAAGCTGATTTCATGCGACAACATGTAGTGTCGGAGCTTCTTAACTGCGAAGACCAGTGCCAGACAGACCTTCTCAATATAAGTATATTTCTCCTCAGTTCTGACCAGCCTCCGACTGAGGTAATAGAGGGCTTGCTCTTTCCCTTCTTCATTACTATGGGCCAGCATTTCCCCCAGGGAGTTATGTGTAGCTGCTATATATAGTATCAATGGCCGTCCTTTCACCAGTGCGCCCAGCACTGGAGGAGTCTTCAGATATATTGTGCCCCTGTGATTTTGATGATAGCAAACACTATGAGTTATCTGATCTTCTGTGACATGTTTTTCAACTCTATGATTTTGATGATAGCATATCATGAACACATCTAATTGATTGTTCTGCTTTGGGCAAATATCATGTCAGTTCATACAGCTTTGCATATCATGAATCTGTGTCTGAATGATTATTTCTGCTTTAGGATGAGAAATGTGCTATCTTGCATTAGCAGAGATTCAGTTCATACAGCATTGCATTCTGTCATATGTCAGTTCATACAGCATTGCATTCTGTCATTTATCAAGTCTATACACTGCTTCATTCAATGTCTGTACAGCCTTCGCAAGAGCAAGTCTGTACATCATTCTCTCCAGCAAGTCTATATACTACATGCTCACACAACCATCAAGTCTGTACATTGCTCACTTGCATGCACATAAGTCTACACAGTGCTCTTCATTCATGTGCACAGTTCGTGCATCAAGTATGTACATTGCCTTTACATAAGGTCACTCAAAGTCTATTCATTGTTCACAGCATTGGCCAAGTCTACACATCGTCATCTTCCATTCAAGTCTGCACATTGGCCAAGTCTGTACATCGCCACATTGTTCATGCATTGCTTAGCTCAAGTCTATACATCGGCCCAGTAGCTTGCTTAGCCAAAGTCTATACATTCCCTAGCTTTACCTACGTTCATAACACTAAGTCTGTACATCGGTAGAGTCTGCACATGGTTGCTTTGAAGCACGCTAAGTTTATATAGCCTTTGCATTGCACGCTATGTCCACACAGCCTTTGAATTGCACTAAGTCTATACATTGCACTGTAGCATGTATTTCTTCAAGTCTGCACATCGGTTGGCATGTGCAGTGCATCGTCTCTTAAAGTCTGTCCTGTGTGAACATTGCATAACATAAGTCTATATAATGCATCGTCTCATGCAGTGTCTCTGGGTTCAAGTCTATACATGCTTCGGATGGCATCACATAAAGTCTGTACATCTGCATTCATCTGTCTAGCACACACACGTTCAAGTCTGTACATCTGACCGTCTCGTTTAGTGTCTCACGCTATCAAAGTCTGTATAGCGTTAGCCGACAATGCATCGTCTTTCAAAGTCTGTACATCCATCGTGTCACTCAGCGTCTCACTCAAGTCTATACATTGCTGCGTGTCTGTGCTTCAAGCTTTCCAAGTCTATACACTGCATGCCCTGCAAGCTTTCCAAGTCTATACACTGCATGCCCTACACGCGCTGCAAGTCCATACATTGTCTACACTGCACACATAAGTCCATACATTGCATTTGGGCATCAAAGCCTGTACAGTGTCTCACATTGGCAAACTCTGTACATCGTTGGCCTAAGCATGCTTCGTCTTCTAAAGTCTATACATCCGTCACACTCCAGCCTTTGCCTTGAAGTCTATACACTGCTGTCTCATGCATTCTAAGTCCATACACCATGCAGTTGGGCATCGGTCATTATAGCAAGTTTGCACACTGTCTGCACGTTCTCAAAGTCTATACAGCTTGTGTCTGCATCAGTTCATAAGTCTATACATTGTCTTCTGCACAAACACTAAGTCTACACATTGTAGCATGCACGATCAAACAAGTATGTACACACTTCAGCACTCCAAGGCTGAACACTCTTCAGCAAGTCTGTACACACTTCAGCACTCAAAGGCTGAACACTCTTCAGCAAGTCTGTACACTCTTCAGCACTCAAAGGTTGAACATTCTTCAAGCTAAAGTATGTACACTCCTTATTTCTAAGTCTATACATTCTATCCTTCACACTAAGTCTGTATACGGTGGTCTTCAGTTGCCCAGCAAGTCTCTACATCCTTCTGATTATTTTCTTATGACTGTGTGACAGGTACTGTTCATGAAGCCTATGAAGGGCACATGATCTGAGGTTGGCACCTGGCACGTGATCCGAGGACAACGCCCTAATTGCTACTGCTATAAATACGAAGCCTCCTCCATCTGGAGAAGACTGATCAAGAGAAAAAGAGACTGATCGAGAACAGAAAAAGGAAGAGTGATTGAAGTGGAGAGGAAAAGAGCAGAAAGAGCAGAAGAAAGAAAAGAAGAAGAAGGGAGAAGCTGAGAGCCAGAGTGAGCTGCAGTAGTAGGAAAAGATGAAGAGAAAAGAAGAGACAGAGAGAGCCTGCGAAAGAGAAGAAAAAGAAGAGTGAGAAGAAGAGAGAGCTAGAGTAAAAGAAGCTTCAACTGAAGATCAGTTTCTGCTGGACCGTGGATCAAATCCAGGCCAGCCAGCTCTTGCGAGAGCCACATTTTGATTTTATATTTCCAGCTTTTAGTTGCTGTATTTTCTTTTATTGTTTTCTTTTCAAACTGAACATTGTTCTTCCGATTCACTGGTTGGAGATCGGGTTCTTCCTGTGGACTCAGGAGAATGGAGATTGTGTCTCCGGTCTGCAAGTGACTAAGTGTCACTTGTGAGTTCCCTCTGGTTTCAGAGGAAGGGAGTCCTTGACTCTGATTGCAAGTAGTGGTTGCTACCTGTGTGTTCCCTCCTGGTCTGGAGGAAGAGAGACCTAGTCTCTGGTCGCAAGTGGCTGGGAGTCACTTGTGGTTCCCTCTGGCTTTCAGAGGAAGGGAGACTTGGGTCTCCGGTTGCTAGTGACTGTATGTCACTAGTGGGTTCTCTCTGGTCTGGAGGAAGAGGGGAGGTTGTTCCCCTGGTCAAGCTGTGTGGCATCAACTTGTTTGCAGACTGAGTCTGCTTTGTAGCTGATTGCTAGTGGAAGCCTCACTCCGGTTGGGAGTGAGTGGTGGACGTAGGTCTGTGGACCGAACCACCTAAAAAATCCCTTGTGTAGTGGTTTGTATGATTGCTTGCTTTCGCTAGATGCATGCTAGGACCGTGATCTGATTGATTATTCATGTCCTAGAGTTTTAATTAGGTGTGCATCTTTTATGTTTGGGCAATTGTCCACTGATCTTGTGCTTATCATTTCATACAAATTTTAAATTGGTCAAAACTCTTTAGAAGATCCATTCACCCCCCCTCTGGATTTGTGTTTATCTATCGCACCAAACTATCAATTGGTATCAGAGCGGTTCTCTGACTGATCAGATCCAACGATCTGCAGAGGATCCTATTGTCTTTGGTGCATTTCTGAATTTACTCTCTGCTGTATTAATCTGCTTGCCGATTTAATCAATGGGTTCTCCACTAGTTTTCAATGGCTCTAATTTTAACTCATGGGTTAGCAGTCTACATAACTATGTGAATTTGATGGATCCGGATCTGTGGAAGTTAATCTTACATGGTCCTCACAGACTGCCAAAGAAAGAGTCCAAATGGACTAACAGTCACAGATCAAGAAATGGAGAGAATCAGAAAGTTTTGAAATTAATGAAAGAAGCTACTGACAAGGCTCTACATTCCTTTTTCCATGACTGCAGGTCCGGTAAGGACATTCTGGATAAGTTGAAGCTAGCTCAGAGGAGAAATGAGGACAGCTACCTGATGGCTGACAAGAGCAACCGTGGCAGTGATCAAGATGAATCCAAAGATGCTGAAGAGGTAACCAATCCTTTCTCTAGTTACACTTTAGACGACTGGGAAGATGCCTATGCCAATCTGTTAGAATCCTATGAAAGACTAAAGAAGAAGAATAAAAAACTGATAAAGAAGCTAAAGAATCATGAGGATGCTAAATCTCGAGGTGAAAACCCTGAAATTCTGAAAATTGAAAATGACATATTTAGAAGACAGTTAACAGATTTTGATTCTATTAGTTCAGACATAGATCATTTGAAATCTGAAAAATAAACTCTTATGAAACAAATTGGATTACACAAAAAGGAGAATCAAGAGCTTGTTTGTGAAATTTCTGAACTAAAGGAAAGACTCAGCTCAACTGATGATGATCAGGCTCATAACAATGATGTTGTTCAAAATGAAGAACTGGTGAGAAACTTAGAGCTTGTCAACTCTGAATTGGAAAACATGAAATCTGAAATTGATATACTCAAAAACCAGCTCAAAGAATCTGAACACAAATAAAAAAATCTTGAAAAAGAAAATATATTGATTTCTGAAAAATTAGAGGCTGATAGAGTAACAAATTCAGAGATTCAGAAAAACCTTGACAAACTTCAATCTGAAAATCAACAAGAAAAGTTTTATGAATGTCAGTTTTCTTCAGATGAATGGGTGCTTGATGATGAACTCCTAGAGCAGAACAGTAAACTGAAAGAGGAAATTAATAAGCTAAATCACCTAAACTCAGCAATGTCTGAGAGGCTAATCACTTTAGAAAAAGGGAAGAGTGTAAGCCTGGTGAGCTCTAGTGAGTTGCTGAATGCTGAACATGAAATTACAAATCTGAAAAACATCAACCTAATGTTGAGTGGGAATGTCACTTGCTGTGAACAAAAGATAGCTAAATATGAGTTAACAATCACATCCCTTCAACAAGAAGTTGATGATCTTTATAAGTCCCTATCTGAAGCTGAAAATGAAATAAAATTAAAACAGGAAGTTGAAAAACTTAAAAGTCTGAATGATGCCTTGCATCAACAAGTCATTTCCTGTGAAATAGATCTGTCCAAATATGAAGCTAATATTTGTGGCTTAAATTCTGAAATTCAAGATTTGAAAAACTCCTTGTCAAAATTTGTCAAGGAAAAGAACAATCTGAATAAGCTTCTGGGAAAGAGTGATAACTCTCAGAGAGAGTGGCTGGGTTACAGTTCAACAAACAAAAGGATCAATAGCAATAAAACTTCAACTGTGTTTGTAAAAGCTTCTGATCAAAACACAACTACTGGTTCTTTTATTTTTTAATTTACTGCACAAAAACCCACTGTCAGTCCCAAAACTGTAGGACAAACTCAAAAATTAAAAAAGGATGAAAACCTATAGAAAAAGGCAAAACTACTCCAGTTGGTACAAAGACTACTGCACACAATTCACATGACCTCTCAAACACTCATACTAAAAAGGGGTCGTGCTATTATTGTGGGAAAGTAGGTCACATAATGGAAGATTGCATATTAATGTTAAAGGATGAGCATGCTAGTGGAACATTACATTCTAGAAATTTTTCTGATTGAAACCATGCTACTAGGAAGCCTGATGCTTCATGTTATTATTGTGGTAAGTATGGTCATCTCATGAATGAATGCTTTACCATGAAAGAAGATAATAAATTGCATGCCAGGCCTTCCATGCATCTTCATGGTCCATATGGAACTAAACACAAGTCTGCTTTAACTGCAATAAGCCTGGGCACAAGGCTGCTGAGTGCTGGTTTGGATCCACTTGGGATAAAAATGGTTTTCATAGAAGAAATTCTTATGCTTGCTCTCACTGTGGGAAGAATGGCCATACAGTCAAGAACTATTGGCATGTTCAGAAGAACTATGTTAACCCCTATGTTGTCAAATCCCCTGCAAAACCATTTGCAAAATTTTCATGCTATAACTGTGGGAAGCAAGGTCACAAATCTGCTGAATGTTGGCTGATTAAGAATAAGAATCAAACTGTTCATGCATACAACAAAAAATCTTATGATCATGTTTATAAACCTCATACTGCTGTTACTATGCATCATAAGAACCAGAAACCAGTCACATCATGTAGATATTGTGGAAAGTATGGTCACTCTATGGACAATTGCTACCTGATGGATCATGATGACCATGTTGCTAAGAATTTTTTTAGAACACCTGTCAGGGCTAACGCAGGACCCAAAGCTGCTTGGGTCCCTGCAGGATCAAAATGATCAAAAACTTTGCAGGTGTACCTTGGACTGAGGAATAAAGAGGGGTAAATTAAACCAAGGCACCCAAGCTGATAAGCCCCTTTCAGGTAAATTCTCTGCACTTCCTGTTCTTAGATTTACTGCATAGCATGTTAAATCTATTTTTGCATATTCATTCATCATCTGCATTGTCAGATTTAAATTTTCTGAACTCTCCTCATACATGATTTACTTTTTAATTATAGACTGAATTTGCATATGCAGCCATTGAAAAATCTGATGCACTTAGGACTGTTGGTATTGCATATCATGCACTTTGTCAGGGGGAGTTTATCTGTTGTTGCATTTGAAGAGTAGTGCATGTCATAATATTTGAAAAACCAAAAAGGATATTCCATTGCATCTAGACAGGGGGAGCATTCCTATTTGATCACTTCTTCACCTCTTGAACTCCTTCTATCTAGCAATCTGATCCATTCCCTTGGCAATTGTGTGGTTCACTTGAATTCACTGCTGTCTATACTTGTGTAGCTGTTCTGTCTGTATTCCAGACTCAGCTATTGATTCTGCCTACTGTGAACTCAATTGCTAGCTTGTTCCTATCATTCACATTTCTTCATATCCTGTCAAGTCTGGTCCAAGCTAATCTGACTGAATTTTAGTCTTTAATGTTGGCGTCTGATGGCTCTCTGCTATTCTCTCAATAAAAATGATTTGTTGACTCCACTGATTTCCTGACAATGTCAATGATTCATCTGAATGAGGAAAGATTTTAGTCAGTGCACCCTAGTCATAAATCAGACATTTTCTAAAAAGAAGAAACTTCTATTATACTGGCTTAAGAATATTTTGATAAATCAAATTGATTTAAGTTTAATGTATTTCCTAAGTTTTGATGTAAAAGACTTGAAAATATCTGAATCATCATGCTTAATAAATCTTAACCAATTGTCTCATGAACTTCATGCAAAACCTTCTGAAAACTAAAATTTTAAAAGACATGGCTATCCTTGGTTAAGATACATGTAGAAGGTATTGTTCTTAAACTTTTCAGTGTACTGAGCATTATTTGAAAAATCTGAAAACATTTAAAAAGTTAAAGCAAGAGCAATGACTTTGGTCACAGAGAAATTGGGTTCTCTATTAAAGAAGTAGAGTAAGCCCATGTCATGAAGTGACATAGTTAACTCTCTTTTACAAAATGTTTGAAAATCTGGCAGAGCAATGGCATGGGTGTGTTGAGTAACTGGGGATTCTGGCCTCTGATCAAGGTGTCTCCTCATGTAAAAAGATACTCCATTGCTAACTCTGTTCTCCTTGAGAGGCAATATGGTTGTCACACTGAGTAACTGGGTCACTTCACCTAAGACGTGTTGTGCCTCATGTAAAAAGGTGTTGACTGAACCAAACCTGCTAAGAAAAAATGAGTGTTGTTCAATAGAAAATTCTGAAAAACTAAAGACAAGTTCAGTTACATTTATCTCTATCTAATCTCAATATTATCTTGTGTAACTTCCATAGGAGTCATTGAATTTAAATGAGTAAGATGGAAGGCGGTTAAATATGATTATCACATGAGTTGATGGTTCATCTTTATTAAAAGGTGTTTCAGATATGAGTATTAAATTTTCTTGATAAACTTCGAATACATCACTCTTAAATCATGATGGTAAGTTTTAAACTCATTCATAATCTATTATAATTGAAGAATCTGAAATTCGTTTACAAAGATTTATGAATTTGGTGTGCTAATGAAAATTTGTCTTCCTCATTCATTCATTGTGCTTACAGTTTGTGATAATCCTTGAGTGCCTATCTGCTTTTGTTGATAGATGCTTATCTCCTCTTGACATACCTCAACTCCTTTCTGGCTTTAAGGGGGAGATTTACCTGCTTGTCATTTCTTGGCTGTCCTTCACATGTTGTGCATGATTTGATCTGGATGGTATAGGAGAGCATTCTGTTGCATCATAGACTTGATTTGTGCTTCATTGTTTAACTACCTCTATGTCTTTCATGTCTAAATGACTGAGTCAAAGGGGGAGTACTTACTTTATTCATATCATGAATGCTTGTATCTCTCATCTCAAACTATTTTACTTTTTGATGAAGTCAAAGGGGGAGAATAGTTTGACATGAGTCAGTGTGACTCATAGTGTTGCCATCATCAAAAAAGGGGAGATTGTTATGCCCCTGTGATTTTGATGATAGCAAACACTATGAGTTATCTGATCTTCTGTGACATGTTTTTCAACTCTATGATTTTGATGATAGCATATCATGAACATATCTGATTGATTGTTCTGCTTTGGGCAAATATCATGTCAGTTCATATAGCTTTGCATATCATGAATCTGTGTCTGAATGATTATTTCTGTTTTGGGAATAGAAATGTGATATCTTGCATTAGCAGACATTCAGTTCATACAGCATTGCATTTTGTCATATGTCAGTTCATACAGCATTGCATTCTGTCATTTATCAAGTCTATACACTGCTTCATTCAATGTCTATACAACCTTCGCAAGAGCAAGTCTGTACATCATTCTCTCCAGCAAGTCTATATACTGCATGCTCACACAACCATCAAGTCTGTACATTTCTCACTTGCATACACACAAGTCTACACAGTGCTCTTCATTCATGTGCACAGTTCGTGCATCAAGTATGTACATTGCCTTTACATAAGGTCACTCAAAGTCTATTCATTGTTCACAGCATTGGCCAAGTCTACACATCATCATCTTCCATTCAAGTCTGCACATTGGCCAAGTCTGTACATCGCCACATTGTTCATGCATTGCTTAGCTCAAGTCTATACATCGGCCCAGTAGCTTGCTTAGCCAAAGTCTATACATTCCCTAGCTTTACCTACGTTCATAACACTAAGTCTGTACATCGGTAGAGTCTGCACATGGTTGCTTTGAAGCACGCTAAGTCTATATAGCCTTTGCATTGCACGCTATGTCCACACAGCCTTTGCATTGCACTAAGTCTATACATTGCACTGTAGCATGTATTTCTTCAAGTCTGCACATCGGTTGGCATGTGCAGTGCATCGTCTCTTAAAGTCTGTCCTGTGTGAACATTGCATAACATAAGTCTATATAATGCATCATCTCATGCAGTGTCTCTGGGTTCAAGTCTATACATGCTTCGGATGGCATCACATAAAGTCTGTACATCTGCATTCATCTGTCTAGCACACACACGTTCAAGTCTGTACATCTGACCGTCTCGTTCAGTGTCTCACGCTATCAAAGTCTGTATAGCATTAGCCGACAATGCATCGTCTTTCAAAGTCTGTACATCCATCGTGTCACTCAGCGTCTCACTCAAGTCTATACATTGCAGCGTGTCTGTGCTTCAAGCTTTCCAAGTCTATACACTGCATGCCCTGCACGCGCTGCAAGTCCATACATTATCTACACTGCACACACAAGTCCATACATTGCATTTCGGCATCAAAGCCTGTACAGTGTCTAACATTGGCAAACTCTGTACATCGTTGGCCTGAGCATGCTTCGTCTTCTAAAGTCTATACATCCATCACACTCCAGCATTTGCCTTGAAGTCTATACACTGTTGTCTCATGCATTCTAAGTCCATACACCATGCAGTTGGGCATCGGTCATTACAGTAAGTTTGCACACTGTCTGCACATTCTCAAAGTCTATACAGCTTGTGTCTGCATCAATTCATAAGTCTATACATTGTTTTCTGCACAAACACTAAATCTACACATTGTAGCATGCACGATCAAACAAGTCTGTACACACTTCAGCACTCCAAGGCTGAACACTCTTCAGCAAGTCTGTACACACTTCAGCACTCAAAGGCTGAACACTCTTCAGCAAGTCTGTACACTCTTCAGAACTCAAAGGCTGAACGTTCTTCAAGCTAAAGTCTGTACACTCCTTATTTCTAAGTCTATACATTCTATCCTTCACACTAAGTCTATACACAGTGGTCTTCAGTTACCCAGTAAGTCTATACATCCTTCTGATTATTTTCTTATGACTGTGTGACAGGTACTGTTCGTGAAGCCTATGAAGGGCACGTGATCCGAGGTTGGCACCTGGCACGTGATCCGAGGACAATGCCCTAATTACTGCTGCTATAAATACGAAGCCTTCTCCATCTGGAGAAGACTGATCAAGAGAAAAAGAGACTGATCGAGAACAGAAAAAGGAAGAGTGATCGAAGTGGAGAGGAAAAGAGCAGAAAGAGCAGAAGAAAGAAAAGAAGAAGAAGGGAGAAGCTGAGAGTTAGAGTGAGCTGCAGTAGTAGGAAAAGAAGAAGAGACAGAGAGAGCCTGCGAAAGAGAAGAAAAAGAAGAGTGAGAAGAAGAGAGAGCTAGAGTAAAAGAAGCTTCAACTGAAGATCAGTTTCTGCTGGACCGTGGATCGAATCCAGGCCAGCCAGCTCCTGCGAGAGCCACATTTTGATTTTATATTTCCAGCTTTTAGTTGCTGTATTTTCTTTTATTGTTTTCTTTTAAAACTGAACATTGTTCTTCCGATTCTCTGGTTGGAGATCGGGTTCCTCCCGTGGACTCAGGAGAAGGGAGATTGTGTCTCCGGTCTGCAAGTGACTGAGTGTCACTTGTGAGTTCCCTCTGGTTTCAGAGGAAGGGAGTCCTTGACTCCGGTTGCAGGTAGTGGTTGTTACCTGTGTGTTCCCTCCTGGTCTGGAGGAAGAGAGACCTAGTCTCTGGTCGCAAGTGGCTAGGAGTCACTTGTGGTTCCCTCTGGCTTTCAGAGGAAGGGAGACTTGGGTCTCCGGTTGCTAGTGACTGTGTGTCACTAGTGGGTTCCCTCCGGTCTGGAGGAAGAGGGGAGGCTGTTCCCCTAGTCAAGCTGTGTGGCAGTAACTTGTTTGCAGACTGAGTATGCTTTCTACCTGATTGCTAGTGGAAGCCTCACTCCGGTTGGGAGTGAGGGGTGGACGTAGGTCTGTGGACCGAACCACCTAAAAAATCTCTTGTGCCGTGGTTTGTTTGATTGTTTGCTTCCGCTAGATGCATGCAAGGACCGTGATCTGATTGATTATTCATGTCCTAGAGTTTTAATTGGGTTTGCATCTTTTATGTTTGAGCAATTGTCCATTGATCTTGTGCTTATCATTTCATACGAATTTTAAATTGGTCAAAACTCTTTAGAAGATCCATTCACCCCCCCTCTGGATCTGTGTTTATCTATCGCACCAAACTATCAAGATAGTCTTTCAGCTTATCGAAGGCTGTCTGGCAGTCTTCATCCCAATAAAAGGGAGCATCTTTCATCATCAGCTTGTGGAAAGGTTGACATCACCCTGACAAGTTGGAAATGAACCGTCGGATATATGCCAAGCGGCCCTGTAGTGATCTTAACTCGGAGAGGTTCCATGGCGGAGGTAGCTCCTAAATTGCTCTGATTTTTGTGGGGTCTATCTCTATCCCCCGATATCGGACAATGAAGCCCAAGAATTTTCCGCTCGATACTCCGAACGTACATTTCATGGGATTCATCTTCAGCTCATGCTGCCTCAGCCTCTGAAAAATAATCTGGAGGTCTTACAGATGGTCTTCTTTTCTTCTGGTTTTGACCACCAGATCATCTATGTAGCACTCGACCTTGTGGTAGAGTAACTCGTCAAAGATTTTGGTCATTGCACACCGATAAGTTACGCCAGCATTCTTTAGTCCGAACGACATCCTCTTATAATGATAAATGCCTTTAGGGGTTCAGAGGGCAGTATGGACCCGGTCATGCTCCGCGATCCAGATCTGGTTGTAACCGGATGACCCGTCCATGAACGACAGGGCCTCGTGACCGGTTGTGGCATCGATCATGACTTCCGTTATTGGCACCGGAAAGTCATCTTTGGGGCAGGCTTTATTTAGATCTCAGAAGTCGACACATATCTGGATCTGTCCTTTCTTCTTTTTCACGGGGACGATGTTCACTAGCCATGTGGTGTACTGGTTTTCCTCAACAAATCCCATGTCAATGAGCTTGTCGACTTCAGCACAAATTTGGGTAATGAGTTCTGGCCTCATGCGCCGTGGTGGTTGCTTCACCGGCTCGGCCTCAGGGCTGATTGCCAGCTCATGTTGCGAGACAACGGGGCTTAGACCCGACATTTCTTTGTAAGTCCTGGTGAAGCAATCCCGGTACTCTAGCAGTAGCTGGACGTACAGCTCCCGTTCTTCTGGGGACAGTTGGGCACTGAGGAAGGTAGGTCTAGGGTCCTCCTTATTTCCCAAGTTGACTTCTATCAGTTCGTCGACTGTGGCTTGGCCTCCGTCTTCTATCTCCGGAGGTGCCGGTTGGAGGTCAACGAAGTCTGGAATACCATCTTGAGGGTCGAGTACTTCGACTTCCTCGTTAGACACCATCTTGAGGATTATCTGTTTCTTGTACTAGCGGCTGCGCGGATTGCTCTATTAGCAAATCCACTGCCGTTGCAGCTCCCGAGGGCGAGAGGGCAGCCTCTGTCCTTGTAGATGAGGTTGCAGCCATGACAGGCTGGTAGTTGTTTATTGTCGGGCTTGGACAGCGTCCCGGTTTTGTAGCAGAAGTTGAGGAGGTCTCGCCTCATGGGGTAGTTGTATCTTCCGTAGAAGTGGCTTTTCCTTTCTTGGTAGCTTGTTCCCCTTGATCGGAGTCGACTGAGGCTTCCCTGATTGGCCGAAGGGGTGTCGAATTTACCATCACTAGGAGTCCACTGGACGGAGAAATTCTTGCTTCTTCAGTATCTTCGGCTTCACTGCTGCTAGCCGTATCAAATTTGGCCTGAAGGGCTGCATCTTCAGGGTAGACCTGCTCCCAGCATCGGCAGGGGATCGAGGTCTCTATTTCTTGATTTCCAGGTCGAGCCAGTTCAACATGCTCAGCTTCCGCCGGGTATTCATCAAAAGTCACCCCCAGCGGGCTATCTTCTGCAGGATAGAAGGCGGAGATGGTGTCCACCTCGTATCGCCCACTGTAATAATATTCTTCCAGGGTGAAGCCCAACCCCGGATGTTGAGAGACACGTCTCATTTCCTTATCCAGATTTGTGGGATGCCACATTTTCTGGAAAGCTTCCTTGCGCTTTTGAGACTGATTGGGGGGAATGTGCTACTTCTGAAACATCCTGGCCATCCGATCAGTTGTAAATGCCAGACCCTGGACGGGAACCGGTGGGTTGCTTATATCTTCGGGGAGGCTGTAGTCTGTGTCTTCCCGAGTAGGGTGCTCTTCAGCCATTTAGAACAAGCTGCTAGGTCCATCTTCATGTGTCACCTCCCAAGTTTTGAAAGGCTCGACAGTAGGGTTATCAAGGCCGGGAGTTGGCTTGGTAAGGCCATCCGGGATTTCAATATGATTGTGCCACCGAGTGACCCGCACTTCATTAGCTTCAGGGTATAATATTGGGGGTGCTGCTCTGCCCACGTCCCTGGATGCTGTGATATGGGAGACCACCTTGGGCTTGACATATCCGCGCGGTGGTGGTGGATACCAACTACTGCCGGATGTGCTTCTTCATGCCCCCGCAGGGGTCTTAGCTTCATAGGCCTTCTGGGAAGGCCCTGTATATAGGTTGGCATCCGCCAAATGACATTCAAACACCTCGAATGGGTGGGGGTCTGCAAATATCCTCTCCTCTTTCCCTTGGAGACTGTACTTGATGCATTGGTGGAGCGTGGAGGGCACCACCATATTTTCATGCAGCCATGGGCAGCCGAGCAGTGCTTTGTACGAGGTGCGGGAGTCAATGACATGGAACTGCACTGTCGTAGTGAAATTTGCTAAGGTGAGGGTGAACTCTGCCACTCCCATTGACACTTCACATTTTTGATTGAAGCCAGCGATACGCATATCTCTGACTTTCTCAAGATGCACGTTAAAGTGGTGCCTCTCATATATTCTATAAGGCAGGATGTTGACCGCTGCATCGGGGTCAACCAGAATCCTGTTCAGCTCCCTTCCATTCAGGTGCCCCTTCATATACAGCGGCCTGTTGTGGCTGATGGTGGGTAACAGCATATCGTCTAGAGTGAAGGTCATGCTAGCCTCCGGCATTGCTTCAGCTAGACATGTCTCAAAATGAGCAGGCGTCTGGAGAGCAGTAACAATCGCCTGTCGAGTCTCTTCACTCAAATAAAGGATCTCCCAGATTGTAAATCGAGCAGGGAGCTTCTTGAGTAGCTTCACTATTCGGCTCCCAGCTCGAACATTGGATAGCTTCATCTGTTCAGCCCATCTGGGCTTGGGGAGGTTTTGATTTGCGGGCCCTAAGGTGATAGGATCGGTGCGATGGATTCAGAGGGGGGGGTGAATGAATCCCACCCTTAAAAAAAACTTTTCGCTCAATAAAATACTAGAACACTATCAAGGCAAATAGACAATCTGAAGAACAAGTTAAGTTCTCTTTTAAACCACTAAGCAAATATATAAGGTGTGCCTAAACAAGCAACTAGCAGAAGCAGCACAGATAGAAACGAGAATGCTAAGGCAACCTGTGAAGGAGGTAGAAGACAAGGAGCAAAACACAACCACACTGCACAGAGGATTTTGAGGTGGTTCAGTCACCAAGACCTACGTCTACCCCTCACTCCCAACCAGAGTGAGGCTTCCACTAGCAACGCTAGAACAGCAGACTCAGTCTGCAAACACTTGCTGCCAAACAGCTTGACCAGGGGAACAACCTCCCCTCTTCCTACCAACCGGAGGGACACCCCAAGTGACTCCCAGTCACTTGGAACCAGAGACTAGGTCTCTCTTCCTCCAGACCAGGAGGGAACGCACCAGTGACACCCAGTCACTGCCAACAGAGACACAAGTCTCTCTTCCTCCAAACCGGAGGGAACACCTGGACTTGCAACCCACAAGACCAGAACCGGAGATGAATCTCCCTTCCTCCAAACTGGAGGGGAACCCACAAGTGACAACCTGTCACTAGCAGACCGAGACAAGTCTCCCTTCTCTTGAGACCACAATAGGAACACCGATCTCTAACCAGAGAATCAGAAAGCACAGTTGATCAAATAAAAGGAAAATAAGAAATGAAAATACAGCAATCGGAAAGCTGGAAACGCAATGCAAAATGTAGCTCTCGCAGGAGCAACTGGATTGGATCTGATCCAAGTCTAGTAGACAGATCTTCAATAAAATCTTCTTTCTTCTTCTCCACGAACTCTGTCTCTCTTTCTCTTCTTCTTCTTCTGCTTTCACTCTCTGCGTCTCTGCTCTTTTTCTTCTTCTTCTTCTTCTGCTCACTGCCTCTCTGCTACTCTCACTTTCTTCTATCACTCTCTCGATCAGCCTTCTTCTATCAGTCTTCTGGGGATGAAGAAACTTCACATATATATATTAGTAGCAACTAGGGCGTGTGCCCCCTTTATCCGGAGGACACCTCGGATCATGTGCCAGGTGCCAACCTCGGATCACGTGCCCATTCATCAGCATGTACAATGACAGAGTTACTTCAGTCGATCAGCAAAGAGTGTATAGACTTAATGAAGTAATGCATGAGCGTGTACAAACTTTAGATGCAGCATTTATGCAAGTATGTACAATGTGAGAATGTGTAGACTTGAAGCCCTTCAAGCGACCTCAATGTACAGACTTGCAGAATGATGCATTAACATAACAGAGTGGAATGTGTAGACTTCTGTGTAAAGTATGAAGCAATCGAATGTGTAGACTTTAGAAGCAGCAGTTAAGCAAGTGTGTACAATGTGAGAGTGTGTAGACTTGAAGCCCTTCAAGCGACCTCAATGTACAGACTTGCGTGGGTAAGATGCATGAACAAGCCATAGCCAGTGTATAGACTTAACCGATGCATGAATAGTGCGCCGATGTATAGACTTCGAGAACTGATGCATGAACAGTGCGCCGATGTATAGACTTGGATAGACGAGCGAGTGTATAGACTTGATGAACGCGTGCATGGGAAGGCAGTGTACAGACTTGAGAAGAACGATGCATGAACAAGCATAACAAGTGTATAGACTTTGATGTAAAGGCTTGAGTTACACAAGCAGTGTATAGACTTCACGATTCACACCCATATCCAATGTATAGACTTACCCCTTGATGATGTACAGACTTTGAAGACTTCGAAGCCCCACGATGTATAGACTTTGAAGCATGTGAACATGGGGACAATGTACAGACTTCACTTCGTGCTAGCTACAGTACAATGTCTAAACTTGATGCAGCTTCAAAGCACAATGTGCAGACTTGATATGAAGGAATGCAAATGACTCTGTACAGACTTGGATGCTTGTGTATGCATGAGGGCAATGTACAGACTATGCATATGCACACTAGCGAGTGAATAGACTTGGCTACGGCATCAAAGTATGCACAACATAAAAGACGCCTTCTTCCTAGGCGTTTGATTCAAAAGTGACGCCACTTGTGGTGGTAGTCAAATTCCAAGTTCATCTGAATGTATAGACTTCCTTCGACACAAAGGCAACTTAACGATGTACAGACTTTGTACTCTGAACGACAAAGCAGGCTGTACAGACTTTGAGAATCTTGAAGGCCAATGTACAGACTTGAAGCGAAGACCAATGTGTAGACTTCAAAGTAGATGCCAAGGCCATGTACAGACTTGAAGTGAAAACCAATGTATGGACTTTATGAAAGCATACGCCAAGGCTGTACATACTTGAAGAGACGCAAGGTGAGACAGAGTTGGCTGTACAGACTTTGGATGACGATGCACTGTACGCAAACGCTGTACAGACTTGATAGCGTGAGACGCTGGAAGAGACGATCGGATGTACAGACTTTGAAGATGTGGGCGAGACAATGTATAGACATGGTGCAGCTTCAAAGCACAATGTGCAGACTTTACCAGTGCATAGACTTGGGGTTCTGAACGTAGGTAAAGACTGGGAATGTATAGACTTGTCGAATGGCTTGAAACACAGACACGCTGCCAATGTATGGACTTAGATGCCCAAAGGCAATGTATAGACTTGCAAGTGTGAGACGTAGGTAAAGATGACAATGTATAGACTTTACTTCGTGCAAGCTATAGGACTATGTATAGACTTGATGCAATGCAGAGGCTGTATAGACTTACTCATGAACAATGCATAGTCGGATGTATATACTTGAGATGAATGCATGAACAGTCCGATGTACAAACTTGCCAAATGGAGTGATGCATGAACATTCCAATGTACAGACTTGCCAAATGGAGTGATGCATGAACAGTGCAATGTATAGACTGTGTGTGGCCTTATGCAACGACAATGTACTAACTTGAGCTCGTGCAATGCAGTGTACAGACTTGATGAATGATGCAACAGACTCTGTACAGACTTACCGAATGCAATGTTCACACGACTGGACGATGTATAGACTTTACGACCAAGATGCAACATAGTGTATAGACTTGAACAAAGCGTGAAGCACAGACAATGTATAGACTCTACGAGCAAGAGGCAATGCTGACTGATGTATAGACTTTCTAAGTGATGCACATGTGACGATGAACAGAGGATGTATAGACTTGTGAATTCACGAACAAGCTATCAAACCAGTGTGTAGTGCAGACTCTGCATGCAGTGTACTGACTGTATGCTCAATGCAATCGTGCTGACTCTGTTACATGAATGCATCAACCAGATGTCAGACAGATATAATGTGTGCACACAGTGTATATAATGGAATGTCATTCACAAGCACACATTCACAAATACATGAACACATATGAATACACTTAAATGAATCAACAAGTTCTTTCATGCACACATGCATATGGTGACTTATAGTGTTTGCTATCATCAAAACCACAGGGGCACAACAATCTCCCCCTTTTTGATAATGGCAACACTATGAGTCACACTGACTCAAGTCAAAAATAGTCTCCCCCTTTGACTTCAGCAAAAAGACATTAGTTAGAGAGAGGAAAATTAAGTAGATATGAAACGATTGATGTAACATTTCTACCTTTAACTACATGAAAGCACATTCTTCCCCAAAGAGCAATATGACTCATTCCAATTTCTCCCCCTTTATTAAAAAAAATCATGGAAGAGGTATGAATGCAGAGATGCAGATGCAACAAGAAATGCAAGAACTCCCCCTAAAAATGTGAATGCAAGACAATTCTCCCTCTTTTAGGAATTTTCAAGAAAGCTCCCCCTCAATAAATGGAACCTTATGAAATGAATGAGAAGGAGACCACAGGGGCAATCAAGGACAAGTTCAGGTCATGATGAATCAAGGACAGTGAGTAAAGAATTTCCAATAGGCTCCAATCATAAGAAATTCAACAAGATTTTCAAGGAGATATCAATCTCATAAATCCAAAACATAAGTTTTCAAAGTCTTCCATTATAAGGGCTTATGAATGAATTTTATTGATCAGCAGGGTTTAAACATGATGTATGCTAAGTTTGTCAATAAAATTCTGTATTTATATCTAAAGTCATGGTTTAATAAAAATGAACCAAGCCCTCATATATATATCTTGATTAATCTCCCTTTCTCTTACACAATCAAATTTATTGACTTTTTTTAGAATTACATGCACTAGTATTGAGATGAAACAATTATGAAGTCATATGATTTTGTCTAGGGTTGTAGCAATTTGATTTTTTGCATCAATATTCAAATATAGCAATTTGTTCAACAAATTTTCATGCTACAAATTTTACGAGCACTCTAGTTCAGTGTACACCTTGTAACTAGAGGATATACGTTGATCAGACGCCAATATCCCTAAGCACTTAGTGTGACTAACAATCATGCTTTATATGAACAGAGATAGCATTTACACATCATGACACACTACAAATCATTTCTTGATGAGTGAGTTGTATTTCTCAGTGTGCATGCCATTGCTCTGCCTGATTAACACTCATTCTTAAGCAGAGTTAACTATGGCACCTCATGACACAGTCCTTTAGACATGTGTTTCTCAGTGACCAAAGTCATTGCTCTGACAGAAATTACCCTTTAGACATTTCAGAAAAATTCATTTACTTCAAATCAGTAATAATTTCATGTACTTAACCAAATAAAGCCATGTATCCAATAATACAGATTTCAGAAGATTTTACAAGACACAGCATGAAACAGATGGTTAAAGTTTATTAAACATGATTCAGATATTTTTAAGAGTTTTTAAAGTCAAACTCAATGAATACATTAAACTTAAACCACCTGAGTTATTTCAGACATTCATAACAACGTATAATAGAAGATTCCTAGTTCAAGTGTTTTTCAGATTTATGATCGAGATAGTCCCATTGAAATCTTCATGAAAGACTGATAGAATTCTGATACCAAATGATAGAAGAGATTTTGAAGCCCAGTGTTTTCAAAATATGATCAAGATTTGTCAACAAATGCAATGAATTCTGACAAGTGTATGCATTTGACAACCTGCATGCAATGTATTGACTCCCCCTGACAATATGCATTCAGTCAATCCTTTTTTTTTGGCATTTTCAACGTAATGAAATGCAATGCAATTAACTACATGTATGCAAAGACATGCAAAGACTCAACATTGAATGCTATGTAAAGACATGCAATTAACTACCCCTTAAAACATGTAATGTTTGCCATGAGAACTGAACATATGTCTTTGAGACTCATGCACATTCAGACTGCCCTATCAAGCAATATGACCCATGGTACTAGGTAGAGAACCTGGTCTAAAAGACCATCTCGCACACAGTAAGAGCCTCCAGATAGATTTCCCTGCCTTTTAGTAGCTTACTATTTGATATACCATAGTGGTCAATCATGATAATTCAACATGCAGTCCTATAAGCAATCCAGATTTTTAGTGAGCTATGCAGCAGACAGGTTTCAAACAACATTCATATGCAGTTCAGATTTTCAAAAATTACAAGTTTATTCTCATTTCAATATCTAAACTGCCAATTCATATGAGCATTGAGAGACATGAATACTTATAGTGTCCAAAAGATGACAAATATGCAAGAACACATCAAACAAGATATGCAATGAATTTTATTATGCAAGAAGAAGATTCAAACAGAGTTGTGCAGATAGCACATGCAGCTATGTATGCTTAACAGATTATGCAAACATCTAAACCAGAAATTTCAGATGACAAGGTTTAAAGAGAGTTCACGTAACTGACCTGAAAAGTTCAGAAAGGGGTTTTCTTTTGAGTGCCTTGGCTTATTTACCCCTCTTGTTTTCTCAGTCCCAAGGCACACCTGCAAAATAAAATTTATTTTGCACAAACAGGTACCCAAGAGGTCTTGGGTCCTGAATTAATAGTAACATTTCTAGCATGTTTTCTCAACAATTTTCGTGCATGAAGGTCATCAGATTTCATCAAATAGCAATTATACATTGAATGACCTATTTGACCATAGTAATGACATGATGCAGCAGATTTTAAATTCTTTTTATGCAAATTACTGTTGCCATGGAATTTATTGGCAGAGAGAAAATTCTGTTTACTATTATGATAGCAAGATGCATCAGATTTCAGATTTGATTTATGCACATTCTTATTAGCATGAATTCTATGTGCATATGCATGAAAATTTTTGTTAACAGAATTGAAATTCTGTTTACCAGAATAAGCCAGCCAACAGTCAGCAGCTTTATGGCCTGGCTTCCCACATTCAAAACATGCAAGAGTTTTCCTTTCAAAAATAAATCCATTTCTACCAGAAGTGTTTCTATTGACAGGGAATTTACCAGATTTATTGTTAGACTCCCTTCCCTGAGCATGCCAACATTGGGCTGCAATGTGGCCCATCTTGCCACAGTGAAAGCATGAATTAGAATTTCTCCTACCAGCATTCAGCCAGCATTCAAATCTCTTATGACCCAATTTTCCACAATTAAAACATGTCATATGTTAGTTTATTGAATCAAACTTGTTCTTGTTAATAGCATGACTGTTTGCATGAAATTTAGCATGATATGAATGATATGTTTTCTTATCACTTGCAAACCAGCATTGTGTAATTGTGTGTCCTACTTTGCCACAGTGAGAACATTCAATTTTCTTTTTCTGAGATGAAGGATTTTTATCATGAAATTTCCTAGCATTCATATCAACCTTCTCCATCAATTTACACTCTTGCATCAAATGACCGAATCTATGACAGTAATGACAGATCATTTTCTTTTTAGATGCATGTGAGTGTGTGTGAGGACTATGATCAACATGCACTGATGAACCTTTTTTATTTATTTTCTATTTTCCAGTCTTTTTTTGATTTTTATCCTATTTTTCTATTTTCTTAGCCTTGTACTGAGGTGGAGATGAGGTAGAAGGCTTTTCTTGTTCTGAAGATTTAACGAAAATAGTTTTCAGGTTGGATCCATCAACCTTCCTCATGACTGGATTGTAACCCAGTCCCTCTTTCTTAAAATTAACCTTTGTTCCCAGCATTTTCTGAGCAACGGGCTATTTCTCTTTTGATGTTGTGGCTACATTTGAAGCATTTACAAATGATGTCATAACTTTATTCTGAAAAGCCTTTTTATTTAGATTATTGTAGCCCAACCCTTCCTTTTTGACATTGACTTTTACACCTAGTAGCTTGTCTAGGTTTTCTTGCCCACTCACAAACTTAGACAGAGAACTCTTCAAATCTTGAATTTCATTCTCGAGAGAGGTAATGTGTAACTCGTAACTGGCAATCTCTTGCTCACTGCAATTCACACATTCAGTTAGCACCTTGTTAGAAGTTTTATATTTCTCAACTTCCTTTCTCAGCTCATCTACTTCTTCAGTTTCGTTTATACAGATGACTTTCCCTTTCTCCAAAGTAAGAAGTCTTTCAGATATCAAAGAGTTCAGCAGTTTTAACTTCTCATTTTTTTCCTTAAGCTTATCATTTTGAATTAACTCATTTATTAGAGTCTGATCTTTTGAGTTAACCTTGCTTTCTCTCCCAGCTTCAAACTCCTTCAATTCTTTTTGCTATTTTTCAAAATCTTTATGTAATTCTATATTTACAGATTTTATGGCATTAAATTTTTCAGCAAACAAGTTCTTCTCTAGCTCAAGTTTCCCAAATCTTTCTTCATTTTCTTTAGCAGATTTTCTAAGAGAGTCATTCTCACTTTTCAGCTTGTTTAGATCAGATTTAACACATTCAAAATCTTTCAGCAAATCCTTACTCTAAACAGACTTATGACAAGTTAGGCTAAGCTTCTTTTCAAGTTCAGAGATTTCTTTTACATGATCTTGATTCTCAATCTTCAGTAATGAAATTTGTTTCTTCAACATTTGAATATCAGACATACAAGTATCATGAACATTTTTCAGTTCAGCACAATTTTTACATGGAGAATTCAAACTGTCTGATCTACTATTCTTCTTCAAATGTTTGTATTGTTTTCTTAAATGTTCATGAGATTCAAGCAACTCAGCATATGCTTTCTCCCAATCATCTAAAGAAAAATTCTCGACGGGATTTACCTCTTCATCATCATCTTCTTCATTTTGGCTGCCACTTTGATTGCTTCTGTTAGCCATCATGCAGCTGTCTTCACTTCTCTTCTGAGCTCGCTTCAGCATATCTAGAATGTCTTTAGCAGAGCTGCAATCATGAAAGCAGGAATGTAAAGCCTTATCAGTAGCTGCCTTCATTAGATTCATAGCTATCTGATTCTCTTCATACATTGATCTGTGACTGTCAGTCCATTTGGACTTTTTCTTTGATAATTTATGAGGACCGTGTGAAATTAACTTCCACAGATCAGGATTAACTGATATAACATACTTTTTCAGACTGACAAACCATACATTAAAATTGGAGCCGTTGAAAACTAGTGGATCACCCATGGAAACAGATCAGATTTAATGCAACAGGAATATTGATGCACCAAAAGTAAAATATCACCTAAGACTGTAGGATCAGATCTGCAGGTCGCTGGACCTACTATGCAGACACCGCTCTGATACCAATTGATAGGATCGGTGCGATGGATTCAGAGGGGGGGTGAATGAATCCCACCCTTAAAAAAAAAAATTTTGCTCAATAAAATACTAGAACACTATCAAGGCAAATAGACAATCTGAAGAACAAGTTAAGTTCTCTTTTAAACCACTAAGCAAATATATAAGGCGCGCCTAAACAAGCAACTAGCGGAAGCAGCACAGATAGAAACAAGAATGCTAAGGCAACCTGTGAAGGAGGTAGAAGACAAGGAGCAAAACACAACCACACTGCACAGAGGATTTTTAGGTGGTTCGGTCACCAAGACCTACATCCACCCCTCACTCCCAACCAGAGTGAGGCTTCCACTAGCAACACTAGAACAACAGACTCAGTCTGCAAACACTTGCTGCCAAACATCTTGACCAGGGGAACAACCTCCCCTCTTCCTCCCAACCGGAGGGACACCCCAAGTGACTCCCAGCCACTTGGAACCAGAGACTAGGTCTCTCTTCCTCCAGACCAGGAGGGAACGCACCAGTGACACCCAGTCACTGCCAACAGAGACACAAGTCTCTCTTCCTTTAAACCGGAGGGAACACCTAGACTTGCAACCCACAAGACCAGAACCGGAGATGAATCTCCCTTCCTCCAAACCGGAGGGGAACCCACAAGTGACAACCTGTCACTAGCAGACCGGAGACAAGTCTCCCTTCTCTTGAGACCACAAGAGGAACACGATCTCTAACCAGAGAATCGGAAAGCACAGTTGATCAAATAAAAGGAAAACAAGAAATGAAAATGCAGTAATCGGAAAGCTGGAAACGCAATGCAAAATGTAGCTCTCGCAGGAGCAACTGGATTGGATCTGATCCAAGTCCAGTAGATAGATCTTCAATAAAATCTTTTTTCTTCTTCTCCACGAACTCTCTATCTTTCTCTTCTTCTTCTTCTGCTTTCACTCTCTGCCTCTCTGCTCTTTTCTTCTTCTTCTTCTTCAGCTCACTGCCTCTCTGCTGCTCTCACTTTCTTCTATCACTCTCTCGATCAGCCTTCTTCTATCAGTCTTCTGCGGATGAAGAAACTTCACATATATATATCAGCAGGAACTAGGGCGTGTGCCCCCTTTATCCAGAGGACACCTCGGATCACGTGCCAGGTGCCAACCTCGGATCACGTGCCCATTCATCAGCCTGTATAATGACAGAGTTACTTCAGTCGATCATCAAAGAGTGTATAGACTTAATGAAGTAATGCATGAGCGTGTACAAACTTTAGATGCAGCATTTATGCAAGTATGTACAATGTGAGAATGTGTAGACTTGAAGCCCTTCAAGCGACCTCAGTGTACAGACTTGCAGAATGATGCATTAACATAACAGAGTGGAATGTGTAGACTTCTGTGTAAAGCATGAAGCAATCGAATGTGTAGACTTTAGAAGCAGCAGTTAAGCAAGTGTGTACAATGTGAGAGTGTGTAGACTTGAAGACCTTCAAGCGACCTCAATGTACAGACTTGCGTGGGTAAGATTTATCAACAAGCCATAGCCAGTGTATAGACTTAACCGATGCATGAATAGTGCGCCGATGTATAGACTTCGAGAACTGATGCATGAACAGTGTGCCGATGTATAGACTTGGAGAGACGAGTGAGTGTATAGACTTGATGAACGCGTGCATGGGAAGGCAATGTACAGACTTGAGAATAACGATGCATGAACAAGCCTAACAAGTGTATAGACTTTGATGTAAAGGCTTGAGTTACACAAGCAGTGTATAGACTTCACGATGCACACCCATATCCAATGTATAGACTTACCCCTTGAAGATGTACAGACTTTGAAGACTTCAAAGCCCCACGATGTATAGACTTTGAAGCATGTGAACATGGGGACAATGTACAGACTTCACTTCGTGCTAGCTACAATACAATGTCTAGACTTGATGCAGCTTCAAAGCACAATGTGCAGACTTGATATGAAGGAATGCAAATGACTCTGTACAGACTTGGATGCTTATGTATGCATGAGGGCAATGTACAGACTATGCATATGCACACTAGCGAGTGAATAGACTTGGCTACGGCATCAAAGTATGCACAACGTAAAAGACACCTTCTTCCTAGGCGTTTGATTTAAAAGTGACGCCACTTGTGGTGGTCGTCAAATTCCAAGTTCATATGAATGTATAGACTTCCTTCGGTACAAAGGCAACTTAATGATGTACAGACTTTGTACTCTGAACGACAAAGCAGGCTGTACAGACTTTGAGAATCTTGAAGGCCAATGTACAGACTTGAAGCGAAGACCAATGTGTAGACTTCAAAGCAGATGCCAAGGCCATGTATAGACTTGAAGTGAAAACCAATGTATGGACTTTATGAAAGCATACGCCAAGGCTGTACATACTTGAAGAGACGCAAGGTGAGATAGAGCTGGCTGTACAGACTTTGGATGACGATGCACTGTACGCAAACGCTGTACAGACTTGATAGCGTGAGACGCTGGAAGAGACGATCGGATGTACAGACTTTGAAGATGTGGGTGAGACAATGTATAGACATGGTGCAGCTTCAAAGCACAATGTGCAGACTTTACCAGTGTATAGACTTGGGGTTCTGAACGTAGGTAAAGACAGGGAATGTATAGACTTGTCGAATGGCTTGAAACACAGACACGCTGCCAATGTATGGACTTAGATGCCCAAAGGCAATGTATAGACTTGCAAGTGTTAGACGTAGGTATAGATGACAATGTATAGACTTTACTTCGTGCAAGCTACATGACTATGTATAGACTTGATGCAATGCAGAGGCTGTATAGACTTACTCATGAACAATGCACAGTCGGATGTATATACTTGAGATGAATGCATGAATAGTCTGATGTACAGACTTGCCAAATGGAGTGATGCATGAACAATCCAATGTACAGACTTGCCAAATGGAGTGATGCATGAACAGTGCAATGTACAGACTGTGTGTGGCCTTATGCAACGATAATGTACTGACTTGAGCTCGTGCAATGCAATGTACAGACATGATGAACGATGCAATAGACTCTATACAGACTTACCGAATGTAACGTTCACACGACTGGATGATGTATAGACTTTACGACCAAGATGCAACATAGTGTATAGACTTGAACAAAGCGTGAAGCACAGAAAATGTATAGACTCTACGAGCAAGAGGCAATGCTGACTGATGTATAGACTTGCTAAGTGATGCACATGTGATGATGAACAGACGATGTATAGACTTGTGAATTCATGAACAAGCTATCAAACCAGTGTGTAGTGCAGACTCTGCATGCAGTGTACTGACTGTATGCTCAATGCAATCGTGCTGACTCTGTTACATGAATGCATCAACCAGATGTCAAACAGATATAATGTGTGCACACAGTGTATATACTGGAATGTCATTCACAAGCACACATTCACAAATACATGAACACATATGAATGCACTTAAATGAATCAACAAGGTCTTTCATGCACACATGCATATGGTGACTTATAGTGTTTGCTATCATTAAAACCACATGGGCACAACATGAGGGACCTTCTTCATCTTCCTCAGATTCTGCGCCCTTCTGGCTGGTACCGACTCCTGGGTTTTTTTTGTCAGCTACCGCGGGGCAAGCTCCATCTGCGTTTGGATCTTCAGTAGATTGTGCTAGCTGCGGGTGAACGGCCCCGGGTGTAGGGTTGGTCTCCTGGCAAGGCTGCTTCCCCTTGGACATCTTCATGAATTCAAGAAATGAAGGGACCCCCTTGCCCCCACTCTTGTTATATAGGCCTGACGGAGGAGGGATTTAGACTCTCTTGACCTCCGGTGGAGGTGTCTTGTAGGGTTGCTCCCCTCTGAACATGATGTTGTGATTGGGTGGCGGCTGGAGCCCCCATTTTCGGCCTGACCGAGTGGCATGTGCAACAGTTGCAGCCTCGGCCTTGCCTCCCCCAGCATGGGGTGTGAAACAAATTTCTTCTTCTTCCTCCTCTCCAGACAGGTTGAAGAGTGCTGATAGAGTATGACAGAAAACAACCTGCACTTTATCGACCTCAGCGACCTTCCTTTTCTTCTTCTTTTGTTTCTTCTTCTTTTTTGCTTCTACGGGCGGGTGCCCCCAGAACAGACTGCCCTTTCTGTCGGGTGCCTCTTCAGCTTCCTCCTTTTGTTCAAGTGAGAGCTGCTCTAGTTCTTGCCATGGGACGTGGTCCCGCACCAGCAAGGGCTTCAGTTCGGGCTACACGTATTCATCCAGCCCCTTAATGAGGTTTTGCAGTCGAAGGACCCCAGGATTGGTCTCTTTAACCACTGGCAGCGGAGTTTGTCTCCTCCGATTATGTGTAGGTATCCTGACAGTTGTAGGTGGAGTGACCCATACGGGTGCTACCACTGGCGGAGCAGGCCGGGGTGTGACACCACGGATATGTGCCCCCTCTTTCGGGCCAGGTGCCCTCTTTTTCTTGTGCTTCACAGGGACCTGCTGCCATCCCTGCTGTTCTTTCGCGGGCTCCAAGAAATGAGCTTCATAGGTGCTCCGCGTGCTTGTTTCAGAGATCTCCTCGGGCAATGCCTGGTATAGGGAGATCATCTTGACTCTTGCCCTCCTTCGAGGGGCTTCATGTGGCTGAGGAGGGTCCACTTTGTACTCTCCCAGCTCAATTTCATTCTTCTTCACCATCCCTTCGATGATGTCCTTGAAAACATAGCAGTCTTCGATTGGATGCCCCAACATCTGGTGGTAGGGGCAGAATCTTGGACTGTCTTTTCTCTTTAAGTCCTCCGGCCTCCTTGGCTCTGGCAGGGTGACCATGCTATATTTCGTTACCCAGTCGAACATAACCCGGATCTTGTCCTTTGGAAAGGAATAGGCCTTCTTCATCTTGTCCCTCAGTGAAGGACCTTCTTTGCCATCTGGGACTTCTGCAGGCTGTGGGGTGACTCCTTTCTTGCCTTTACTTTTCTGTTGTTCGAACGTCTTTATGTCAAGAGCGTTCGCTTCTTTAGGCGAGGAGCGCCACTCCACCGCCTTGCCCTTCTGGGTCGTGCTGACAGCAGATGTAGGGGCAGGTATGGCCAGAAAAGCTTCCACCTCGGCCACGACATTGTTCAACCGATCAAACAATCAAATTTCCATTCCGATCATCTTTTCCAGAACCTCCCTTCTGAGATTCTGTTTGCATATTTGCACAGCGTCCTCCTGATATGGGGGCCGCTTACACCTCATTCTGAGGTTTCTCCACCTTTTGATATAATCGAGGGCTGTCTCATCGGCCCTCTGCTTTGTTGAGTAGAGTTCGGCCACTGTGACCTCCCTCTCTGTAACATGAAATCTTTCTCTGAACTTCTTCTGCGTATCTGGCCAGTCGCTGATCGACCCGGCCGAGAGGCTAGAATACCATTCAAATGTGAGCCCCGTCAGTGAGGACCCGAAAAACTTCAACAGGTATGACTCGTCGGTGGCCAAGTCGGCCATGACAGTCATATAATAGGCTATGTGTTCTCTCGGGGATCCCTTCCCGTTGAATTTTTCAAACTTGGGCGGCTTGTTGATTCCCGGGGGAAGCCGCCTAGCAGCATGGTGTTGCGGGTATGGCACCCGATATGCATCGAACGTGACGTAGTCGCCTTCACCTCTTTCTGTGAGCTTCAGCTCAATCATTCTTTCCACCATCATCCGGTTCATGACTGCAGGGTCAACCGGCTCTGGGTAGAAGTGTGCCGGCTGTAGGTACGGGGTGACCAGGGTGGTCGCTTGTGGAGGACGCGGCAACGGGGGTGTCTGGTGCACTTGAGGGAGCACCGGTGGTAGCAGCGGCTGGAGCTGTGGTGACCGCTGTTGCATTGTCGCCATGCTTGGTTCTGACGACTGAGGCAGTGTGTAGAGCGGTGGAGGGCCATCATGACGGACCACTCCCCGGGATGATTCACCCTGGACTTCGGGTGGTTTGGAAGCTGAGGACTGTTCAGTTTTCTCCATCAGCTGCTTCTTCAGCAAGTCTATCTCTTGCCGATATTTCTGAAGTAATATCAAGACTGATGGGTCTATAGTGGCTGTAGTGGGGATAACTTCTGCTGTCTCCCCGGACGTACCCTCGGGCAGGATGTCAAGGGGGACGTCATCTTCTTCCTCTGCCGTCACCACATTGGCGGTCAAGAAGGGGGCCTTATCATCCCACTGGTGGTAGACCCGGGGTTGTTTTCCTTTAGTCATCATCAGGAGCTCCCTTGCTACTTCTGTCCTCCGAGTGCTAAGCCCTGGCCTTGCGGCCAACTGAGCCAATTCTCGGGGATCTTTGGGGAGCCCCCCATATTGGTTGGATATACCAGCCATGTTGCAGGTGAAGACCTGCATCCTTCTCCTTTGTCGATGGACCCTCCTTTTAGCTTGATGCGGGAAGGTCAGCCTCTCGAACACAGAAGTTCTTCTTGTTTCTTCCTACTTGGGGATGGCTTCATCGGCTTCGATCTCGAAGCCGTTGTCATATCCATTGTCATCGACCGACGACACCATCATTCTTTCTCCTACCTCTTCTTCATCTGCCATTGACGGGCAGTAGTCTTTATCGGCGGCGGCTGCTTGCATCAGTCGCTGTTGCCCAAGCGAGGGGTTGCCTAACCCTCGAAAATAGTTTTTGACTAGACATGTCATCTCTTCTTGACCCCGCTCTTGATGTAACACAGGGGATGATTGTCGACCTCCCGCAGGAGGGATATAAGCTAGCCGAGCTCTGTTGGCAGGTTGTTGGAATCTTCATCCCGTAGCTGGGACGTTGGCTTGACGGGCAGCAGCCCGGAAACTTCTACGGCGCGGAGGATCCGCAACCACTTCTTCTTCCTTCGGGGCCAGGCCCCTTTCTCTTCTCTCCTCCGCCCCGTCGTACATAGGATGGCGGCAGATAGGTACCATCTGATGGACAGGTTGGGCCCGCTTGGGAACCCACACCTGTTTGAACTTTATCGGCCTGGGGGCCGACCTTCCTTGGCCATAGTGGCCGATTTCTTCTCTTTCTGCCCTCCTTCCAGCGAGGGCCTGGTATGTGTTGTGGACAGGGATAGTGGGGATGACTCGGTCCGGAACCATCCGTGTGTTGCTTCTGTTGAGGAAGACGCGCATGCCACCCACCATCATGGACTTGCCGGACTGAGATAGAGTCCCGGTAATCACAGCAACACTCCTTTGGACTTGCCGGCGTTGACGTCCTCCAGGGTGCTTGTTGACAATATTAGGGCGGGCCCCACATATGGCGTGGTGCACCAGACAGCTAGCGGCCGGGGCCGGACTCTTGGATGAGTCGTTGCAGCACCGAGCCTTCAGAGGCTCCACCTTCCCCACAGCTTCCTCGATAGGTTCCGGGGCTTCCATTTCCAGCATGTCCACGAAGGCCAACCCCAAGAAGTTGGGGAAGCCGACGGCGGCAGGGAAGCTGCCGAACTCCATGGGCACTGCCAGGTACCCTTGTGCATGCCCCGCGACGATCGACGGGCCAAAACCTACGCCAGTCAATCCAGTCGTTGTCATCGTTCACCTGTAAAGACAAACAAGCCAACGATCAGCAGCCTTTGAGAGGCCCAGGAAGCCCAAGTATCTCGGCAAAGAGATGAAAGGTGACACTGGTCCCACCGGGCGTGCCAGACTGTTTGCGATTGTCTTTGCTCGAGATGATGATCTACCCGGGGGTATCTTATTAAGTAGGTCCCTGACTGTATGGGATGAGATTTCTATTCTGTTTGTTAGTTTATTTCACGCGTCGATCAACCAATTAACTGACTGGCAATTAACTGACTGATTGACTATGTGGGCGTGCCAGTCACGTGAGTGACAAGTTTATTATGCGCTCTTTCTGACCCGTGTCGGGCGAGAGTGAGGTTCGGTCGGGACCAGTAGTCCGTCATACCATAAAGGTCATGACGTTAATTACATCCCCCACGAGGAGGGAAAACCTTTGATTAATTGCCGAGATAGCGGGCTGTCGAGGCCGGAATAAAAGGTGCGATGTTATGAACATGACAAGATCACGTGAGATGCATCTATCTATCATGCAAGAGAGGCATGGTTTATTAAATCAATGACCCTCGATATAGGGCGGAGGACGTAGGTCCGAAGACCACCATCGCGCGTAGCGGAGACTTCTGATCGGGCATAACCCGGCCTTCTATCAACGCCATTTGATATACTCGAGGGTCTATGCAAACATGCATGCATGATGCCCATGACTATGCTAAGCATGGTAATAGAGTTATGAAAATGAACAGAGCTCAATCACATTTATTAATCCCCGCCAAAGGGGAAAAAGGTAACACAAGGGTGATAACGAAAGCAAAGAGCTAATACACATGATAGCCAACCTGATAGAAAGGTTATTCGGGGCGTGAACAGCCCTTGCCTTATTCAATATACTGCTAATTAGGGTTGCCAATCTCGACCACGGGAGATCAGGATTGCCCCGGGGGCAAGCCAGGGATTAGACAGCGTAACGATTAGAAACGACGCCAGAAAACGTAGGTACAGGACTTAGAACGGCGTGGGGACCGTAGGTGAATGAAGAGGTTAAAACGGCGCGACCCGTTTGGGGCACGCCGGGAAGGGCGCGCCATTTTAATGCGCGTCGTTTTAAGGCGCGCCGTATGCAAACGGCGTCGGTTTAACCTGATCTTACGGAAACCGAGGTTTTATTCATTTTTCTTGGGTTTATTAAAATACTTTAGGAAACTTTGAAAGTTTATTTAAGTTATTTATTCAAAGGATCGGCCATGGGGCGTCCAGGAGCCGAGTCACAGGCTCGCGCGAGGTTCACATTCGAGCGCAGCTATTGTTCCGAGTCAGACTCATTCGAGCCAAAATTTCGGCAGCATCTCCCCATCCCGGAGGATTGTCGGGGAGAAGCGGGGAATACTCACGTGGCGGAGCAACCCCTAAGAGCCGGGTGGTGCAATGGTGGCCGGCGAACCCGAACGGAAAGGAAAACCCCGAGGCCTATCCTGCTAGGGGCACCAAGTCCGTAGGCGAGAGTGAACGAATGAGGCGACTCATTATGGGAGTGAAAACCCCGAGGGCTAGCATGCGAGGGGCACGTGACCCTAGTCGACACAACGCTCAAATCGGGACTACCGATAGAGGGAAGGAAACCCCGAGGGCTAGCCTACAAGGGGCACACAACCCACGGCCACCACGAAGTCCATTAAGGACCGTGGATTTGAACTGTAGGGCTTAGCCCCGTTACTGTGCACTCAATGGCCTGAAGGGATACTCATCATCAATGGATAAGCCCCTGTCGACCGAGTGGCTAGTTGTGGAAGATTGGGGAATATTCCCCTCCCCGGGTATTGGAGCAATGCTACAGAGCAGACTCCCGGATGTTGAAATGCGAACGGAGTGGAAAGAGCGGCATATGACATTGTTCGACGACAAATGGACAAACGATTTGTTAGACGTATATTAGAACAGTGAAGCCCGTGGGCTGAATGAGTTACACTTGCATGTTATATGATTAGCATACGGATCTGGGGAGGGGATATATATCTTGTTCGCAAAAACCAACAGGGGCTCGGCACAGGACGAACGGGGATGTTAGAAGCGATCTTCCCCTCCCCTCTGGCCCATGAGGAAGGGCACAGGGAATGCAAAGGGTTTGATCCCTAGATAGGGAGTGGGCGGAGATACGCACACAAGTGTGTCTCCAACCACAAAACCCGTAGGACTCGTTGTACAGAGCTCGACCATTGCATTGGAATAGAGAGAGAGAAACCCCGGGGAGGGGGGAAGAACGGTTCATGTAGCCCAAGGGCATATCCAGCGTCGGGGAAAACGGATCCGGGAACTATGCACGCCGAGAAACCATTAAATGCACATTTGAGAAGAAATTAGAGAGAGCTTGGAAGATAGATACGGCATCAGGCACAATCGCATTCCCTTCATTCAATGGATGATAGATAGATATACACAACATACGTTCCGACGCCGGCGTTGTCGCTCGGCTGTTGTTTACATTAACAAGAGAAGAGCGTTACAGGTGAAGAGAAGGAGCAGCGATAATGGTGAGGGGGGGAGGTCAGGCTCGTATCATCGCCCCTCCCCCCTCTCACTTACATTATATCAGGAGAAGGAAACAAAGAAGAAAGGGGGAATCGACTGAAGGAAAAAACACGGAAACCCACCTAAACCCTTTCTCCAGAACAGAGTATCGGACCACGGGCTTCTCTTCTCCGGCTCAGGAGATACCCAGACGAGCAGACGAGGAAGATGGCAGCGAGTACCCTCAGTGGAAACCCTACTTCTCCCCCAAGGCTTTTCTCTCTCGAACGAGCGGTCTCTCTCCCTTCGTATTGGCTCTCTTCTATTCTCTTCTCTTTTTTTTTCTTTTCCTCTTCTTTGTTTCGAAGCCACGGTGTATATGTAGCCTTCGTTAATCCGGCGCCATGGCAAGAGGCGCGCCGGATTCAATGGTAATCATGGTATTGGCGCCGGATTTGGCGGCGCCGGATTAAGGGGCGCCGACGTCCCTTTGTGCGCCGATTTAGCTTGTTCGCTCGACGCGGGTTAGCCGATGGGCCCGGGGATGGTTCCGGAGGCTCCCGTTGACTGTTCCTCTCGCGCTGGTTCTTGGAAAACCCTGGCGGGTGTTGACGAAGCTCTCCGCGCGGTCAAAGACCTTGCTCGGAACTTTGTGTGTGTTTGGCCCAAGCATACGGGTCTCCTGCCGGTACGGCCTTCGGCACTATGATCTGTGCTTCTGGTTCATATGGACTCATGCTGGAAGCTTCCTTACGGGATGGAATTACATCCAGGATAATTCCGCCTTGAATGGTGACCAATCGGCCACTAACGGGCCCATTATGGCGAGAAGCCGAACCCGTGTCGGGTGATTGGGGCCTTCTGCTGACAGAACCTTCGGCCCCTTGTTGTGGACGGCCGAGGACATTCTTCCTCCTTAGGAGAGTCACCGGGTAGACCGTCGTCCTTGGCCGGGCGACGGATGTAGGGTAGCGGCACGACGGAGTCGATGCCGGATCATTAAACAGGCTTGGTCGCACTGCTGGTTGGTTATGGATTCATCTCGACTCTCCTGAGGTGAAGCCCCCGGTGTTCACTTCAAGGTGACTCGGGGCTCTGGCAGCTTGAGGAGCCTCCAGTAAGTTGATCTTCATCGGCTTCTGTGCTTCAGTGGGCCGTATCATTCATCTTTGCGGCTTGGTCACCGAAGGATCATATTTTGAGTGCCAACAGCCGCCAAGGCCAACCGACTTAGAATAGCAACCAGGTCAAAACGGTCAGAACGGTCTAACAAAGGACCGCCCAAGACATGGAACAGTCTAGGGAGAAGCCGCTCCATCAAACTAAATGGTTAGACATGGGACCGTGCTAAGCAAACGGCACGGCCACCAACTAACCATTCAAATCGGCGAAGGGAATGGCACGGCCAACCACAGGCCGTTCAAGGGCATAGCACGGTCAAACATTGGCCGTGCAAAGCGACAATGGAAACGGATGGAAACGGAATGGCTAGACATTGGCCGTTCAACGGACACAACACGGCCACCCATGTGCCGTTCAATGCAATGAGGGGAATGGCACGGCCAGCCATTGCCCGCTCAACTGGCACCACACGGCTAGACAAGGGCAGAGCAATCTATAAAACGGTCCGTAGCGTGACCGCGCAGACTCGAACCAACATAAATGGAACGGTCACACATTGAACCTTGCCATACACTAAACTGTTACTGTAATGACTGTTCAGTCGTTATGGCAGGAAAATCGGGGGATCGGCTGGATCGAGGTCTTTCCACGCCCCGTTCATTTCGAAACGAAGGGGATACAACCACAGTGACACTGCCGAACATCCAGACTCCGATAGGGGTCAAATCGACGCATAAACGGCTCGAAATAGGCAATTCTACCGATTTGACCCAAATAGAACCACATGGGTTCCCGGGCTCCTACCGGTCCCGAATGACCACCAATCGACAAGAAAACACAGGGAATGGAACGCTGACATTCCAGGGGTTCGAACGGTACCAACCGATCTGAAAACCGTCGTCGTTTTTCGACGAACCCTACGAACTCCCCAAAAGCATGATTTTCCCAAAACAAGCCAAAACTTGCTCGTTCTTGCACCGAACAACGTGAAACTGTAGGAAAACATAGAGGAGAAGTAGGTGATCAGTCTCCCTACCTCCACCAAAGATTCTGTGCATCGAAGTGACTAAACCGCGCCGAAAACCACCAAAAAAATGAACTACGCCGGCTTTGAATCCACCGAGGGATCACGCCTCGCCATGCTCAATCTGTCGCCCCATCACACGTCCCGATCACTCCATCGCGTCCCCGCCTTGGCCAGCTCGGCAACGGTGCGTGCCCCTCGTCGAGAGAGCCAGAGAGGAGAGAGAATGAGAGAGAGAAAGAGAGGGTTAAAATGAGGGAGGAGAGGCGGTGAAGAGGAATAAATAGAAAGAAATGAGGAAATTTTCCTAATTTCCAAAAAATCTGATTTTTATGCCAAAATTCCATTAATTCAGAAAAATACGCAAAAATAGCCGAAACGATCCTCTCAAAGAGTACATCGCAACTGTAGCATCCTCGAGTCAATGAACTGAGAAATAAACTCACCACAGAGTTCCGTAACTTGTACGGGAGAAAAACCCACGTGGATCATAGAACTCAACTCAGGACCTGCAAACGCGATCCGAAGGCACTCCGATAAGGATCCGGAAGATCCGATAAGAATCCAGGGTATTACAGCCTCCCCCCCTTCAAGAAATTTCATCCTCGAAATTTAAGGAGCTAGCAAGAAGATGTAGGGATGAACAAACCCCAAAACACAACTTGAAACAACATGAATCTTAAAAAACAAAGTTCAGAGGGACACTGTCAGGCCGCAATCTCAAGCACACGCTATGGATCTCGAGGCAAACAGATCCAAAAGATGAGCATGGCACACAAGTGAACACAAGTCTGACACTTTCGAAACAAGGCAACGTCGCTTACGTCTCACAGGAAAGGAGACATGACCCATGCCACGACAACAACAATCGATAACATAAAATGACAGACACAGCAAGCATCAGCTTAAATAAGAAAGCATAGTCCTCTCAGCTGACAGCTCGACATCATCGGCTCCAGTGCCAAAGGCAACGACGAAACCTGGCACACAGGACGCCAACGACAGCATCAGACCAAAAAAACAATCAAGTTAGTCCTCACTCAGATATTACATCTGATCGAGTCGCAAGTAAACTCCACCAGGAAAGAAGAGTACAGCACAAGCAACTGACAAGACCATGGTCCACATAATGCTAAGATAGAATCACAGGGAAACAACGATAAAATGACAACAGCAGCACTTGCAGGATCCCGGCTCCATACAGAACACAGATCCACGGAACACAACTGCAAGTTGGGTCACATCAATGCATAATAACAGCTGAACACACGACTATAATAGACTAGTCATGCAACGAACAGCTCACCAAGAAAAGACCCACGATAACAAGAAGGACAACGATCTCGGGAAACGCATCTCAAGGATCACGATTACGCCTTGAGAGCACAACACCCAAGAAAGAATTGCAGAGCAGAGGGTACTCAACCAGAAGAAATGCCGACAGATTCCCCAACACTCACAAATGCTAGTGCCAACACCAGAATGCCTTCCAGAACAATGGCATGGCAACAGACAACATCAAGGCACAAGAAGCCAAGATGAAGTCACACCGAGAAAAATAATTCTCTTGACCGGCCAGAATCTTACCACATGATCCTTGACCCGTTGGTATCAACCCACACGCTTCCACTGTGCACTCAAACAACGCACACACGCATCAGAAATATCTCAATAGTCGCATCTCAGCACACACTCGGCGCCATCGCAATTCATGAAAATTGCAACGTAACACGCCACGAGCACTGACCCTGCTAACAACCGATCACAAGTCGCCTAAGTGCAAACCAAGAAGAGCACCAACTTCAGCACAAAGCACAAAGAAAGGCTAATCTCAGCTTACCATTACGTCCTGAAAGAATAAATGAGCCTTCACAACACATCGGCCACTAGACACGGCATGACGAACACGGTGCAGAACGGCTCTTAACACAAAGATTAGGTCCAAAGCCAAGCAACCATAGAATTGTTGTGCCTCTGTGATTTTGATGATAGCAAACACTATAAGTCACCATGTGTTTGCATGAAAGATTGAATGTTTATAAATCACGAGTATAATTGTTGTATGCATCACGAGTTTGATGAGCATTTCATGGGTATGCTTGTGCATGCATCACACTGAAGAAGGTCAGTGCATTTTATGTCTCCGTGCAAACTTTGCATACTTATATAGCATAGTCAGTGCATGTTTTACTTCGGTGCATATGTGCACTCGGTGCAATGTTGGTCATGAACACAACATAATTGGGTCGGTGCATATAGAAGATCGGTGCAAAGTTTTGCCTCGGTGCAAACCTTGCCTCAGTGCATATTGTGTTCATGCTTACATTAGGTCAGTACAACCTTGTTCATTCAGTAGAGCATCCGTGCACGTTTCATCTTATGTGACCGAGCATAAGGTCGCTGCAACCTTTGTTGGTGCACGCTGGATAGGTCGGTGCAAGGCATCCTTTGCACGCACCAAAGTCGGTGCATTCTCTTGGCTGCTCATACACAAGGTCGGTGTAGTATTCCAGTTTGTGTAGACTAAAGTCAGTGCATATCTTCGTCAGTGCATTGATCTGTTCGCGTATTTGAGTCCGTGCTCTTAGCAATATTAAGTCGGTGCAAGATTTGGTTTCAAAGGATCAACGTCGGTGCAATGCCTTTAGCACATCAGGTACGTCTGTGCAATATTTCTCATAGCATTAACTGAGTCGGTGCAACACTTGCGCCAAGTAATTAGAGTCTTTGCATCCGTCTAGTACTCGCACACACGGAGTCCTTGCAAGGCTGCTCACGACCCGAGCAGGTCTATGCAATGCTTGCACATTGCATACACATAGCTAGTGCATCCGTTAGTCTTGTGCTATAATTAACTCTGTGCACATCTGGCTTATTCACCTATTGAATCCGTGCAGTCTTGTTTAACTCTTTACTATATGTATAACTGTCTCGAGTTGATATTTCTTTCTTACTGTATGACTGGTATTTTTTTGAGAAGAATAAGAATGGCACGTGATCCAAGAGTGGAGGAGGTGCCAGGATCGTGACACGTGGAAAGCATTGAGCTAGGATGCTGCCACGTGGGCCAAGGCATTTGGGCGGGAATCGTGAAAAGCACACGCCCTACATCTGTTGCTCATATAAAAAGGAAGCCTCTCCTTCCTGAGAAAGTGATCGAAGCAGAAAAGATCTAGAGCTAGCACGATCCAGAGAGGAAGAGGAAGAAGGAGAGAGAGAGCTTTTGAGAGCAGAGATCGAGAGAAGAAAAGAGATAATAGCAGAGAGGGAAAAGAAGCAGAAGAAGAGGAAGAAAGAAAGAGAGTGAAGAAAGAGCTCGAGGAGAAGAAGATAGAAGAATTTCCTGAAAGATTAGTTCCACTGGACCTTGGATCAAATCTAGGCCAGTCAGCTCCCTGAGAGCCACATTGGTGCTATCACCGTATATAGCTTTCTGTCGCTATGATTTCACATTTCTTGTTTTTCTTTTACACTCTTTATTTCAAGCTGTTTGTCAGCAGAGCAAGCTGTGTTGCTCAGCTGTAGCAGAGGTGGACTCCACTGGACGGGTTAAGCTGTAAGTCCCAGCGGTTGAAGAGGGGGACTCCTCTGGTCGGCGAAGCTGTAATGCCCAGCAGTCAAGCTGTGAGTCAGCGGATGGCTAAGCTGTATTGCCCAGCGGAAGCAAGCTGTGATGCTCAGCTGATGTTGGTAAGCTGTGAGGCCGAGCTGTTAAGCTGTGTATCAGCGGAATCCACACTCTAGTTGGACTGTGGGGTGGATGTAGGTCAGTGGACAGAACCAGCTTAAAATCTATTGTCTCCGTGGTTTGATTTTTTATCTGATTGTCGATAGATAAATGGATAGGAGCGTTTCATTTGAGTATTCTATCCGAATGCTTTAAGGCACACGCTGTTCTTATTTGACTCTATCTACGGACTAGACTTGGTTAGGTGTCTACATTTTAGCAATCCAACTAATTGATCAAGTGCTTCTTTGAATCTCTTATTTGGAAGAGCTCAATTGATTTCTATTTCGTAACTCTAATTGCTTTAAGTGTTAATTGGGCGAAGTTTTTAAGGGGAGATTCATTCACCCCCCTCTGAATCCATCGCACCAGCTCCAACAATTGGTATCGGAGAGGGTGTCTGCACGGAGGTGTTGGGTTCGGTGCTATGTATTCAGAGGGGGGGATAATGAATACCCTTTAAAAAATATTTGCCCAAATAGAAATTCTAATGCTCAGAACAGCGGAATAACAGCAATAAGACTAACTAAGAAAAACTAGTTCAGTTATCTGTGAATCTGTAGGCAGAGTACTCCTAAGCAGACATCTAATGAGTGCAGCAATTAGACAATTCAAACAACACACAATACCAGTGTCAAACAGATAGCGTGCGCAGCTAATCAACTCTGTTGAACTGGAAGCAAACACATGAAGCGCCCCTATGCAAGCATCTAGTGGAAGCAATAAAACAGATGAAGAAATCAAACCACTGCACAGAGGTTTTTAGGTGGTTCGGTCCAGCAGACCTACATCCACCCCACACTCAAACCAGAGTGTGGATTCCGCTGACTCACAGTTTGAATAGCTGGGCATCACAGCATGCCATACAACCGCTGGGCAACACAGCTTGCCGTCCGAGGAATCCTCCGCGCCCACTAAGCAACACAGCTTGCTATCCAGTGGAATCCACCACTGCAACCGCTGACTAACAGCTTGAAGAAAGGATAAAATGGAAAATGAAAACAAGATGAACAGCAATCGGAAAGCTGTAAACATAAAGCATAATATGGCTCTCAAAGAGCTGACTGGCATGGATTTGATCCACGGTCTAGTGAAGACTGATCTTCAAACAACCTCTCTCACACTCTTCTTCTCACGATCTCACTCTCTCTTTCTCTTTTACTTCTTTCTTCTTCTGCTCACGATCACTTTCTTTCTTTTTCTTTCTCTCTGCCTCTCTTCTTCTTCTTCTCTTCTTTTTCTTCTTCTTCTTCTGTCTGGATCGAAGGCTCTCTGGTGTATAGACTTTGCTGCTCTTCTTTTGTCGATCGATCAGCCTCCATCTGAAGACGAAGGCTTCAATATATACTGCATCAATTAGGGCGAGCGTGTGCCTTCCACATCTCCTGCCAAAGGACCTCAGTCCAGGTGTCAGTATTTCAGCAGAGTGCATCCACGTGTCACGATCAGGGAACCTCATCCTCCTTGGATCACGTGCCTTCCATTTGCCTCTTAGAAGGGTGCTTGCCAGATAGATAAGAACTTTATCAGGTTAAGTGTAAACATAGCAGTGTATAGACTTCGTTGTACACACTTGTGAAGTTGAATGCAAGACAAGGCTGTACAGACTTGATGAATAATGCAAGTTAGATGAATGTATAGACTTGCATTCATTAAGTAAATGGATGTACAGACTTTGTTCATGATGCATGCAAGCAACCCAATGTACAGACTTGATCAAGGCACAGGCGTTTGAGTGTATAGACTTCAAAGTGGAACGACGGTAGAGCCAACAGTGTACAGACTTCAAGAGAAACGACGGTAAAACCACCGATGTATAGACTTGAAGGGAAACGTAGGTGAAGCTTCCAATGTACAGACTTGGAAGAACACTTTTGGATGTACAGACTTGATCAAGAGTCCAAGATAGACTTGCCACCGACCAATGTATAGACTTGGTGGTCGTGAGACGGTGGCCAAGACACTGTACGGATGGATGTATAGACTTCGCCTAAACACTGCCCGATGTACAGGCTTTAGTCTAAAGCGTTGTATAGACTTGATGCAGAAGCCTTCAAGTGATGTGTTGACTTTGACCAGATGAGACGCTGCAAGAGACGGTACACTGTATAGACTTCAGCATGCAGACAAAGCGTGAATAGCACTGTACAGACTTCAAATGAGACGCAACCTTAGACGATGCTGCTACAGTGCCGATGTATATACTTGACCTCAAGGAATGGCTGTACAGACTTTGGATATGAAGACCAATGTATGGACTTCATGAATGCATGCTACAGTGCCAATGTGTAGACTTGATGAAACGTGATGCAATGTACACACTTGACAATGCTGAATGAACGAATGAGTAATGTATAGATATTGAAAGCTAACATGCGTCCTCAGTGTACAGACTTGTTGGATGCAGTCGAATGTATAGACTTGCTTCCACCGACCAATGTATGGACTTGCTCAGCCTGCTCGCTATACATACTTGGGCAATATGAAGACTTTACAGACAACTGACGATGTATAGACTTCAGGTGTGAAGACCAATGTATAGACTTCACCAGACTTCACTCGATGTACAGACTTTGATGAACATATGCAATGTATGGACTTTACGAGACAATGCATGCACAATCCAACCGATGTATATACTTTACATGAAAGCCCAATGTACAGACTTAAGGTTCCACTGTGGATGTATAGACTCTGAAGAAATGAGGCGATGTGTAGACTTTGAGGTTCAACAGTGGATGTATAGACTTTGAGATCATTCAATCAGCCAATGTGTAAGACATCACGATGTATAGACTTCGGTTTATATGAAGGGCTGTACATACTTTCTGAATTGTAAAGCAATGTGCAGACTATGAAGAACCTCACCCAATGTATGGACTTTAGATTAAGGCCGATGTATAGGCTTTGAAGCCCAAAGGCAATGTATAGGCTTCGCCTTAGAAGCGTAGGGAAAGACTCCAATGTATAGACTTGAGTGAAGTGAACGGATGTTCAGACTTTGAATATGAAGACCAATGTATGGACTTCAAATCCGAGGACCAATGTACAGACTATGAGAGCTAAGGCCAATGTATACACTTTAAGAACCTGACCCAGTGTATGGACTTAACATGATGCACGAAGACACAGTCCAATGTACAGACTTCATGAACAATGCATGAACGAGACGTTGTACAGACTTTAAATGAAGGTCCAATGTGCAGATTTGCCTTGGACTCTAAATGAGACGTACCTGGCTGTACAGACTTTGACTGATGCATGAGGACAGACACTGTACAGACTTGGATAGCGTGAGACACTGGAAGAGACGGTGGAGTCTGTATAGACTTTGCCGAAAGCCTTAGACGCAACAGAGACAGACTGATGTACACACTTAGCCAATGCAATGTATAGACTTCAGAACAAATCCTATGTATAGACTTCCACCATGATGCATGCAATGCAATGCAGATACTGACTGTATATACTTGATCAAGACAAGGCAGTTGAGTGTATGGACTTTGACAAGCAAACGGCTGTACAGACTTTGCCTAAATGCAGGACACTGTATGGACTTGCCACCAATGTATAGACTCAATGCAAGCAGATGGATGTACAGGCTTGGCGAATGCAATGTATGGACTTGCAGACAGAACACATGCAGTGAATAGACTTATGCAGACAGAACACATGCATTCTCCAGATAATATACCAGTCACAGTCATATGCATTTCCCATAGAGTATATCAGTTATAAACATGAATGTTGGTTATCATTCAATGTGGTGACTCATTCCTATTGCTATCATTAAAACACTACAATCATCAAAGCACAAGGGGCTCATCAAAGTACAAGGGGTACAACAATCTCCCCCTTTTTGATGATGGCAACATAATGAGTCACACTGACTCGTCAAACTATTCTCCCCCTTTGACATAATCAAAAAGAGAGGGGATGGTTTGAGAGACAAAATGCAGTACACAAAGACACAGAATAAAACAAGGTTCATGGATAAAACATCTCTCCCTCTATCAATATGCATGAATGACTACACTCCCCTTAAATGCAGATAGACCATAACTCCCGCTGAAGCACAAGAATGAGCTCTGGTTATCCAATAAATCAATCTGAAATCAGCCATACCAAGGAATCTGAATTCTGGTGAAAAGACCGCAGAATCAGAACTTATTGAAGAACAAGATGGAAGATTCCAACAGTGTGGAGAGTAAAGTGATTGATGATAGAAGGACAACAATAAGTCTGATACCAATCATCATAAGAGATCTTAATGAATAATCAGTCAGAATCAGATCTGGCTATCTGGAAAATCTGATCATGAGGGAATTTAATGCGTGCATCACTTCAATAAGTCTTAAGAAGTGTAGACTCTTCTATCATAAAGGGTTATGAAGTGGCAACTTAACCAATCTGATTTAATTTTTATGTATACTAAATTTGTCAAATTAAACTCAATACTCATATCTGAATCCAAGTTTTAATAAAAATGAACCAAATATTCAGATAAAACTCAAAATCAATCATCTTTTATCTTACACATATGATCTCAATAGCACCTTTGAAAAGTACACAGATTAGTACTGAAGTTAAACACTTTTTCAAGAACATGAGTTGACAGATTTTTCAAAATGTTTTCATTTAAAGCACATTATATTTTTCCTGAGTAATTTAAGTTAATCAACACCTTTTTACATGAGGCACAACACGTCTCAGGTGAAGTGACCCAGTTACTCAGTGTGATAACTGTCATTGCCTCTCAACTTTGAGAACAGATTTAGCAATATAAATGTCTTTTTACGTGAGGAGACACCTTGATTAGAGGCCAGACTCCCCAGTTACTCAACACAAATAAGCCATTGCTCTGTCAGATTTTGTTTTACTAAATTTTATCAGAGATAACTATGGCACCTCATGACATGAATTACTTTATTTCATTGATAAAGAACTCAGTTTCTCAGTGACCAAGTCATTGCTCTGAATTCACAATTTTTCATTTGGTCAACATTTTTCAAGTTAATGTTTAACACCAATACACACTCTATGCATCTTAACAAAAGTAGCCCTGAATTCAAATTTTCAGATATCTGATGAGAGAGTCTAAGGTATACATGGCACATGTGGTTAAATGATGCGGGACGAGACCACGTACACGACAAGCTCGTGACTGCCCCTTAACGAGGGAAGCGTCGGACGTGCGCGGTTGAGAAACCGGCAATGAGCTAGGGTGGTCGGTTCTATTTTGTGCCCGGAACGGGTCACGGGACAGTCTCGCTCACTCTCGCAGCAGCGGTGAAATGAAAATAAAGCGAGCTACGATCCTAGACCATGCTCTCTAGTAGTGGCATAAACAAGTATATATGAAAATAAGCAACTGCCAAGCAAGGAGCGAATACGATACCTCCACGCGCTCGACGTGGGGACGACGGACCCGGCTGAAGTCGTACTCCTAGGACAGTTAATACATAAAGATTACAGCAATGAGTTACAGCAATACAAATCACTACCCACTCCACGCAGGGAGGTAAAGGGCTACACAATGGGGTCCAGGGGGACCGAATTCGGGTTGACGGGCGGCTTCTCGCGTTGATTCGGCAACACTCGAACTAGTGACGGTGGGGCCCACGTGCTGTCCGGAGGGACCGTGCGAGACCCGGTGTCACCACTATGGTGGGGACACTTGTGGAAGTGTTCCCTGGGCTGGCGGCATGCTGGTTCACCGGCCGGAGGCCGGGCGGCTCCGTTCGGCACCGTTCGGAATAACCGGCCACGGATCTGCAACTTCTGATTTTTAGCGCGCGTCCCTGCGAGAACGAGCGCTACGATCAGCCCCGATGTCGGATCAACACGAGACTAATGCCGTTGGAAAGCTAACTTCAAATCCTTCAATCTAGGCCTGAATATCTGGCCTAGATCTGCACGGATCTGGGCTTTAATGAATTTTCAACTTCCTGTTGTACAGTAGCCGAACACTCAGATCTGCAAGGCTATTCTCTGAGAACGGCCTTCAACCAATATGTGAACGTCCGAATCTGAAGTAGTGGTCTTCATAAAAGTTGTAGGAAATCAAGCTAGACAAATGGCAAAACTGGTTTGGACAAGTTCGGATGTGGCTACGAATTGATAGGATTTTTGAACTGGAAGTGGGTCGGATCTGGAAATGGGCTGAAAGCACTATAGCTGTGATAGAACACGAATTTTGAAAAATGGATAGATGGCGGATGGAAAATCAATAAAAATGGTGGATATAGGGGATGATGGAAAGAACTCCCAGTAAAATGGGGAGGGTTTGGAAAAATCAAAAAGAGGGTCTGAGGTGAGAAACACAGGGCTACTGCCACTGTAGACAGAGACAAAATAGATCTGGGAATGAAAGATTCAAGAAAATGGAAAATTAGTAAATGGAAGATTTTGGACGTGAAAATTTAGGTGGAGGTGGGGATTCAAGGTAAGAACACACCCTCAAAATTTCAAATCCATCGGATCTCTTGGCTGACAGCAAGAATTCGTGGAAGTCACCTATGTCTAGTAGGACAGAACCTTGACGATGGCTCCGTGGCGGCTCGTAGGCAGCACGAACGGCGACGGCGGCGGCACAGATGATCACCGGAGATAGAGGGGAGGGGATAGGAGGTAGAAACCACTCTAGATCTTGAGGTTGGAGGAGAGGAACCAGAGGGGAGGAGCTGGGGGCGCAAGAAGCCTTTGGCCTTTCAACAAATTTTCTGAAATTTTCACTAATATTCATATGAAAATACAATCTTTTATATGATTCACATCAAATGCAATGTGAACCCTTGGATCTAGGGGTGGGGATTGAAGGGCTGGGATTAAGTGTGAAACACACACAAAAATTAATACGATAATAAGGGGAGAGGGGCGCCCCCTTGACCAAGGGGTATGGTAGGTGAAGGTAGGTGACCTACCTTGGACCAATTTAACCACTTGTCTACCCATGTGGCATTTGACATTCAACCCTTCTAGATGGCCACCTAGGATGGTTGACCAGCCCCACATGAGTGACATGGACCAATGGGAAAGGGCTGAGGGCCCCCTTGCTGGTCCTACTGACATATTACAAAGAAACCCAAACAATCCGTGGGAATGACGCATTGGCTTATAAAGCCGTACAATTGCGCATATACTTTCCCGTGGATATACAAATAAACTAAAGGACATAAATGCAAACTAAAATGTACATGCTCGGCGTCGATTCCCATCAACTCTCCCCGGGTGGGAGGAACTCGACCCCGTCGAGTAGGGGTATGGATGCTCGAGTACTCCGGCGGATCCGTCACCGTGCCAAGTAGCGCGGGTATGCTCCACTCCAAGTGATTGGCACCTGCTCATTCCCTATATACTCGATGTGCACAAGCTGCGATGGGCTAGAGGTGGACACTTCGGGTGGGGCACTCGCAAAGGGAAGGAAGCAGCTCGAAGACTCACTAGGAATCACCACTGAGTCCCTGTAGGTGACTGATCCGGGTATAGATGTAGAATCGATCACATACTCATCGAATGAGTCCACTCACCTCTTACTCATAATAGAACGACAACAAGCTTGCACAAGACACATGCAGACAAACAAACGACACACAAACCATGCAAACAAATCACACAAAATAAACCACACAAGGAAAACACACGGACTCATCTATGACCCTAGACACACCTAATGTTAGTCCGACCTACGCATAGGCGATGGTGGACCAGGACACCCGAATGTGTGCCATGCATGCATTTGACGTAACTGGAGGTTGACGTCATGGGGAACTCCTAGACATCCTACGATGCACCACTCATGGACATTTGGATGGGAGGTGGGAAGTCCGGGAGGTTCGGGTGGTTTAGGTGGACTCGGGGAACCAAAGTTTTCATTACCCCCGAATGAAGGTTCGGACCTATGACTATGTGGACCCGAGTGGAAAAGGCTTGATAGTGAACTCCGCGGAGGAAGTGGAGTGAAGATGGCGGCTCGGGAGATTCACTAGTGAGGGGATCAAAAGGGTCGAAGAAGGTATGACCCCGTGAGATGGGTTCCAACATGACATGGTCCCAAGTTTGGAATTCATAATCACCGCCATACATTATGATTGGTGGGACGACGGACATGTGTAGGAAATAAGATTCCTCCCTTGGGCAAAAGGGAACGAAGTCAGACTCGGCAGGCATCGGGAGGAGTAGAAGAATCTCCGTGGTGACACACCCCATGGTGTACACGGAGGTAATGGACCCTAAGGCCGGATGGGTGAAGCTAAGACTAGTGGGTTGGTCAAAGCCTCGGGCCAAAAGATGCGTCAACTTCCATTGTGAATCTAATCCCATGACAAGATCGTCCAATGTGTCAACATGGTGACTAGATCGAAATGTGGTATGGAAGGAGTTGACCGGCACTAAAGGGAGGATGGGGTCCTTGGATGGAAAGGGAGGTGGGACCAAGCCATCCTTGAGCCAACTAAAAAGTGGCTCGGCGATGTATAGCGTTCCCGTAAGAAACACGGGTGGCTCGGGGTGAGACGGCTCCAAGCATAATGGTTCCGAATGTGGAGTGGGCCACTGGGGTTGAGTGACTGGACATACGAGGGTGATCTTACCGGGTAGGTAAGGTGGGTGTAAGGTGCAAGTCCTGTTGCCCCAGTCAAGATTGGCTCTTCGTTCTCCTAACCATGTTTGCCCTAAAATGATGCATGAACCAGCAAGTGTGCCGATCCTGCACCATGCGCCATCGGTGTAGAGAACAGAGCCGATCCTCTTATAGAACTCAACACAAGCAAAATCACCATCGCGGACAATCTCGCCTGTCTTGGAGAGAGACTCCACGATGTCAAGAGAAACCCAATTATCTGACTCCCTATCGGTGAAATGGAGTTTCGTTGTGGACCCATTGGGTAGAGTGACTTTCATAGTGAGAGGGGTAAAACCAAGGGCTCGGTCCATGAGGACATTGACTTTGGCCACAAAGGTTGACCACTCGGATGTATGGTCTTGGGGAACGGCCATGGGTATCGGACATGGACATGCATACACACGGTGACAAGACACTAGACCGACTATACAAGGTTGGAATGCATGCACACTAAGGACCCTAGACGTAAACCAAGACTCGGTACGTGGCGGAGATAAGTGATCCGAAGATCACTCGCGCAAGTGTGCGGCCTTCCCGATAGGCGTAGCCTAAAGTTCGGACAACACCTTTTGATATGCCGAGTAAAGGGATGCAAATGCAACCTAGACCGACTTAGACAATGACACCTAGACCGACTTAGACAATGACTAAAGACTAGACATAAATGACACACTTTTTTTTTTTGATTTTAGACACCCTAGACTCAACTCGCTCTGATACCAAATTGATGCGGGACGAGACCACGTACACGACAAGCTCGTGACTGCCCCTTAACGAGGGAAGCGTCGGACATGCGCGGTTGAGAAACCGGCAATGAGCTAGGGTGGTCAGTTCTATTTTGTGCCCGGATCGGGTCACGGGATGGTCTCGCTCACTCTCGCAGCAGCGGTGATATGAAAATAAAGTGAGCTACGATCCTAGAACATGCTCTCTAGCAGTGGCATAAACAAGTATATATGAAAATAAGCAACTGCCAAGCAAGGAGCGAATACGATACCTCCACGCGCTCGGCGTGGGGACGACGGACCCGGCCGAAGTCGTACTCCCGGGACAGTTAATACATAAAGATTACAGCAATGAGTTACAGCAATACAAATCGCTGCCCACTCCACGCAGGGAGGTAAAGGGCTACACAATGGGGTCCGGGGGGACCGAATTCGGGTTGACGGGTGGCTTCTTGCGTTGATTCGGCAACACCTGAACTAGTGATGGTGGGGCCCACGTGCTGTCCGGAGGGACCATGCGGGACCCGGTGTCACCACTGTGGTGGGGACACTTGTGGAAGTGTTCCCTAGGCTGGCGGCACGCTGGTTCACCGGCCGGAGGCCGGGCGGCTCCGTTCGGCACCGGTCGGAATAACCGGCCACGGATCTGCAACTTCTGGTTTTCAGCGCGCGTCCCGACGAGAACGGGCGCTGCGATCAGCCCCGATGTCGGATCAACACGAGACTGGCGCCGTTAGAAAGCTAACTTCAAATCCTTCAGTCTAGGCCTAAAGATAGGGCCTGGATCTGCACGGATCTGGGCTTTAATGAATTTTCAACTTCCTGTTGTATAGTAGCCGAACACTCAGATCTGCAGGGCTATTCTCTGAGAACTGCCTTTGACCGATATGTGAACGTCCGAATCTGAAGTGGTGGTCTTTAGAAACGTTGTAGGAAATCAAGCTAGGAAAATGGCAAAATTGGATTGGACAAGTTCGGATGTGGCTACGAATTGATAGGAGTTTTGAACTAGAAGTTGGTCGGATCTGGAAATGGGCTGAAAGCACTGTAGCTGAGATAGAACACGAATTTTGAAAAATGGATAGATGGCGGATAAAAAATCAAGAAAAATGGTGGATATAGGGAATGATGGAAATAACTCCCAGTAAAATGGGGAGGGTTTGGAAAAATCAAAAAGAGGGTCTGAGGTGAGAAACACAGGGCTACTGTCACTGTAGATAGAGACAAAATAGATCTGGGAATGAAAGATGCACGAAAATGTAAAATTACTAAATGGAGGAGTTTGGACGTGAAAATTTAGGTGGAGGTGGGGATTTAAGGTAAAAACACACCCTCAAAATTTCAATCCATATGCACTCATGGCGGATAGCAAGAATTCGTGGAAGTCACCTCTGTCCAGCAGGACAGAACCTTGACGATGGCTCCGTGGCGGCTCGTAGGCGGTACGAACGGCGGCGGCGGCGGCACAGATGATCAGCGGAGATAGAGGGGAGGAGATAGGAGGTAGAAACCACTCTAGAACTGGAGGTTGGAGGAGAGGAACTAGAGGGGAGGAGCTGGGGGTGCAAGAAGCCTTTGGCCTTTCAACAAATTTTCTAAAATTTTCACTAATATTCATATGAAAATACAATCTTTTATATGATTCACATCAAATGTAATGTGAACCCTTGGATCTAGGGGTGGGGATTGAAGGGCTAGGATTAAGTGTGAAACACACACAAAAATTAATACAATAATAAGGGGAGAGGGGCGCCCCCTTGACCAAGGGGTATGGTAGGTGAAGGTAGGTGACCTACCTTGGACCAATTTAACCACTTGTCTACCCATGTGGCATTTGACATTCAACCCTTCTAGATGGCCACCTAGGATGGTTGACCAGCCCCACATGAGTGACATGGACCAATGGGAAAGGGCTGAGGGCCCCCTTGCTGGTCCTACTGACAAATTACAAAGAAACCCAAACAATCCGTGGGAATGACGCATTGGCTTATAAAGCCGTACAATTGTGCATATACTTTCCCGTGGATATACAAATAAACTAAAGGACATAAATGTAAAATAAAATGTACATGCTCGGCGTCGATTCCCATCATTAAAGTTTATTAAACCTTGTCATTCAGATATTTTTCAATTCATTTAACTACAAACCTGAGAATACATTAATCTTATATTAGTATGATTCAGTGATAATTCTTAAACCTATATGATAGGAGTTTCTACCAATTTCTCAGACTTAATTGCATGACATGCAGCATAAGTTTCTCAGATCAGAACAATGAATTCAGCAGCCAACAATCAATAGTTGAAATAGATCAGTCACACCAGCTGAGAAGAATGTGAAAGGTGAGTATAAGCTGGTGCAAGAGTGAATCAGCAATAGAGAAGAGCATCAGAAGAAATTTTATCATCAGACAATAGCTGAGTCTGGAATACATACAGATCAGCTATTTTAGAGATATCAGCAGAGAATTCAGTTGAATAGCGCATAGTCAATGGAATGAATCAGGTTACTTAAACAAAGGGAGTTCATGAGGTGAAGAAGATATGAAATGGGAATGCTCCCCCTGTCTAAGCGCAATGAATTTCTTTTTAGGTTTTTCAAAAGTTTATAATATGCACAATCCTACATATGCAGTATGCAACAATTCTAACAAGGAGAGCATGATGATCAATCAACAGCAAACAAGCTCCCCCTGACAAAATACATGATGTGCAATGAATCATTTCTTTTCAAATTTTATTTTCTTCAAATTTATGATATGCAATACACTGCTCTATATGAAAACTAAACCCATGGTACTAGGCGGAGGACTCGGTCTCAAGGACCATCTCACACATGATAAGAACCTCTAAGCAGATTTCCCTGCCTTTTAGTAGCTTACCATTTGGTATACCAAGGTTATGCAATGCAGTGCAAAGCAGTCCTATATGCATTAAACAAAAACAGTTGGACTCCCCCTGTCGATATGCATGAAATGTATTGAAAGCACATCACATGATTTCAAATATTCATTCAGATATGATTCATGCAAATCAGAGAGAGGAGAATTACCATCAACAAATCAACATTTTAGAAATCTTCAGTTTGACATCAACAAATCAACATGATATTCAATCATTTCAACTTCACAATTTCATCAAACTGAATTGTCATGATATGCAATCAACTGAAGCACGCAAATTTAGAAGGTAAAATTTAAGATGAGTATTCAGAACAGACCTGAAAAGCAGAATCTTGAGGTGTCTTCCTGTTGAGTGCCTTGGTTTATTTTACCCCTCTTTATTTATTCCAAGGCACACCTGTAACATGTTAATCAATTTGATCCTGCAGGGACCCAAGCTGCCTTGGGTCCTGTATGAGCCCTAATAGGTGTTCTAAACAGTCTTTTAGCAACATGATCATCATATTCCATCAGATTACACTCAAACATTGAGTGTCCAGTTTTTCCACAATAATAACATGAAGCCACAGAATTTTTGTTTTTATTCTTCATGTTAGCAGAAACATGATGCCCATGTGCATGCATATGAGTATGAAAATTATGTGTATGAGCATGAGTATTTCTTTTATTGACATGAAAACTTTTCTTTCCATACTCAGCCAGCCGACAGTTGGCAGCTTTGTGGCCTAGCTTACCACATTCAAAACATGCAGAGTTTTTCCTTTTATCTCTCAAGTTATTTCTAACAGAATCATAGAAAGTAGAGAATTTTACAGATTTAGAGTTCAATCTATTTCCCTGAGTATGCCAGCAGTCTTTGACTGCATGCTCATACTTACCACATTCAAAGCACCTTGGGTGCTTACCTCTTGAACCATTATATCCCCATGAAGACCTAAACCAACACTCAACAGCTTTATGACCACGTTTGTTACAATTATAACAAATGATGTGTTGGTTTGAAGCAGACATGTTTCTTTTGGGGTGGTGATGACTATTTGAGAAAAAGTTATCATGCATCATATCATCACTTTTCATCACACTGCAGTCATCCATATAATGACCATGCCTACCACAGTAGTAGCAAGAGGCATCAGATTTCCTAGGAGCATGGTTTCTATCATATGATTTCTTAGATGCATGCGAATGAGTACAAGAAGCATCAGATTCAGCAGAGCTAATAAATTTCAGAGTATAACCAGAATTATTCTTTGCCTTCTTTATTTGACTTTTTCTTTTCAATTTCTGATTATTCTCAATAGGTTTTGTTTGCTTTTCAATTTTCTGAGCTTTGAACTGAAAGATAGATTTTGAAGGTGACTTCTGATTTTCATTTTGTTTTGGGGATTGCCTTGAAGTACCAGCTACATCAGAGCCTTTCACAAAAGTGGCATATACATGGTTTTTAGAGATTTCCTTCACATCAGAATTACAGTTTGTTCCCCTTTTTGAATTACCATCCTTCCTTTTCACAACAGCTTTTATTTTTGTTTCAATTTTTGCAGACTTGGATGATAAGTTTTCCAGATCATGAATTTTATCTTCCAAAGATGCTATATGAAGCTCATAACTGGCTATTTCTTGTTCACTGCAATTAACACATTCACTTAGAACTTTATTTACAGTTTTATACTTTTCAATTTCTTGTTCCAAGTTGTTCAAGATTTTTAATTCATCATCACAGACAGCTTTTCCCTTTTCTATGGTAAGGAGTCTTTCAGACAAGCCAGTGTTTAAACACTTAAATTTTTTAATTTCAGCTTTCAGTTCAGTGTTTTCCTTCTCAAAATTTTGAGGTTGAGCTTCTTTAAAAACCGATTTCTCCTTTTCTATAGTCAGAAACCTCTGTGAGAAAACAGTATTTAAAACCATCAGTTTTTTGTTTTGTTCCCTCAATTCTTTGTTTTCTTCAGATAGCTTCATGACTCCTTCATTATATTTTCCACTTCCAGAGATCAGCTCCAGCTTTTCAACTAGCTCCTCTTCTCTTTCCTCCACTTTAATTTTCTCAGCCACCAAGTTTTTGTGATCCTCTTTAAGTGAGACAATTTGTTTACTCAGCCACTCATTCTCACTATAAAGATCTTCATTTCGTTCTCTTAGAGCTGAGCACATATCACAGTTTGATTTAGCAGAAGAAGAGTGTGAAGCCTCCCCATTGATTTCATTTATTCTAGCCTTGAGTTCTTCAATTTCCTTTTGACCCCTAACGTTTTCAAGCCTTAGTTTGTCCATTACAGAATTAACTTCAGTCAGTTCTTGCATACTTTTTAGATGCTCATTTTTCTTATCATTCAATTGATTCTCAATTTCTGACATTTTTTCTAAGCATGTTTATTTTTCAATTTCTAGAGATTCGATTACTTCCTTTTGCAATTTACCATCATGATCAAACTCATTTATCATGTCTTCTAAAATAGCACATGCCTTACAAGAATTTTCATCGTTTTTCAGACTATCTCTTAGTTTTGCATTTTCACATTTCAATTCTCTTATCTCGTACAACATCTCCTTTTTCAATTTTTTCTTTTCAGATTTCAATTGTTCACATTTATTATTGAGTTCCTCATTTATATTCCATAGATCATCAATTGAAAGTTCTTCAGGTTCAGAACTTACCTCGGATGAAGTTTCATCATTAGCATTTCTCCGATCAGCCATCAAGTATTTGCTGTGATTCCTGATTAGCTTTAGTTTTTCCAAAATGTCTTTGGCAGACCTGCAGGAGGAAATGCATTCGATTAGAGATCTGTCAATTGATTCTTTTAATAAAACTACAGCTCTAGTGTTGACAGAGTCTTTCAGCTTATCCTTCTTGGTTCATTTGGATTTATCTTTTGACAATTTGTATGGACCGTGAGTCATTACCTTCCACAAGTCAGGATCGGTTGTGCTTATATACCGATGCAACTTTTCCAGCCATGGGCCAAGGTCATCACATCTGAATATCGGAGGATTAGCCATCAAAGCAGATAACAAGCAGACTCAAAGCACAAAGTAATCGACCAGAAAACACCACAACCAGATAAGCACGGAAAAGCACTAACTCAGTGAAGCTAAACAATGAACACAGAAAACACACTCTGGAATGCACCAAACAGAAATGCAGTAAACCAGATTATCAACGTAAAGCACTAAAACAGTAAATCAACAAACGATTCCAAAAGACCCACTCTGAAATGCACCAACAATTAGCAGGATCCTCTGCAGATTGTTAGATCTGTTCAGTTAGAGACCCGCTCTGATACCAATTGTTGGGTTCAGTGCTATGTGTTCAGAGGGGGGGGGGTGAATGAATACCCTTTAAAAAATATTCGCTCAAATAGAAATTCTAATGCTCAGAACAGCGGAATAACAGCACTAAGACTAACTAAGAAAAATTAGTTCAGTTATCTGTGAACCTGTAGGCAGAGTACTCCTAAGCAGACATCTAATGAGTGCAGCAATTAGACAATTCAAACAACACACAATACCAGTGTCAAATAGATAGCGTGCGCAGCTAATCAACTCTGTTGAACTGGAAGCAAACACATGAAGCGCCCCTATGCAAGCATCTAGTGGAAGCAATAAAACAGATGAAGAAATCAAACCACTGCACAGAGGTTTTTAGGTGGTTCGGTCCAGTAGACCTACATCCACCCCACTCTCAAACCAGAGTGTGGATTCCGCTGACTCACAGCTTGAACAGCTGGGCATCACAGCTTGCCATACAACCGCTAGGCAACACAGCTTGCCGTCCGAGGAATCATCCTCGCCCGCTGAGCAACACAGCTTGCTGTCCAGTGGAATCCACCACTGCAACCGCTGACTAATAGCTTGAAGAAAGGATAAAATGGAAAATGAAAACAAGATGAATAGCAATCGGAAAGCTGTAAACATAAAGCATAATATGGCTCTCAAAGAGCTGACTGGCCTGGATTTGATCCACGGTCCAGTGAAGACTGATCTTCAAACAACCTCTCTCACACTCTTCTTCTCACGATCTCACTCTCTCTTTCTCTTTTACTTCTTTCTTCTTCTGCTCATGATCACTTTCTTTCTTTTTCTTTCTCTCTGCCTCTCTTCTTCTTATTCTCTTCTTTTTTTCTTCTTCTTCTGTCTGGATCGAAGGCTCTCTGGTATATAGACTTTGCTGCTCTTCTTTTGTCGATCGATCAGCCTCCATCTGAAGATGAAGGCTTCAATATATACTGCAGCAATTAGGGCGAGCGTGTGCCTTCCACATCTCCCGCCAAAGGACCTCAGTCCATGTGTCAGTATTTCAGCACAGTGCATCCACGTGTCACGATCAGGGAACCTCATCCTACTTGGATCACGTGCCTTCCATTTGCCTCTTCGAAGGGTGCCTGTCAGACAGATAAGAACTTTATCAAGTTAAGTGTAAACATAGCAGTGTATAGACTTCGTTGTAAACACTTGTGAAGTTGAATGCAAGACAAGGCTGTACAGACTTGATGAATAATGGAAGTTAGACGAATGTATAGACTTGCATTCATTAAGTAAACAGATGTACAGACTTTGTTCATGACGCATGCAAGCAACCCAATGTACATACTTGATCAAGGCACAGGCGTTTGAGTGTATAGACTTCAAAGTGGAACGACGATAGAGCCAACAGTGTACAGACTTCAAGAGAAACGACGGTAAAACCACCGATGTATAGACTTGAAGGGAAACGTAGGTGAAGCTTCCAATGTACAGACTTGGAAGAACACTTTTGGATGTACAGACTTGATCAAGAGTCCAAGACAGACTTGCCACCGACCAATGTATAGACTTGGTGGTCGTGAGACGGTGGCCAAGACACTATACGAACGGATGTATAGACTTCGCCTAAACACTGTCCGATGTACAGGCTTTAGTCTGAAGCGTTGTATAGACTTGATGTAGAAGCCTTCAAGTGATGTGTTGACTTTGACCAGATGAGACGCTGCAAGAGATGGTCCACTGTATAGACTTCAGCATGCAGACAAAGCGTGAATAGCACTATACAGACGTCAAATGAGACGCAACCTTAGACGATGCTGCTACAGTGTCGATGTATATACTTGATCTCAAGGAATGGCTGTACAGACTTTGGATATGAAGACCAATGTATGGACTTCATGAATGCATGCTACAGTGCCAATGTGTAGACTTGATGAAACGTGATGCAATGTACACACTTGACAATGCTGAATGAACGAATGAGCAATGTATAGACATTGAAAGCTAACATGCGTCCTCAGTGTACAGACTTGCTGGATGCAGTCGAATGTATAGACTTGCTTCCACCGACCAATGTTTGGACTTGCTCAGCCTGCTCGCTGTACATACTTGGGCAATATGAAGACTTGACAGACAACTGATGATGTATAGACTTCAGGTGTGAAGACCAATGTATAGACTTCACCAGACTTCACTCGATGTATAGACTTTGATGAACATATGCAATGTATGGACTTTGCGAGACAATGCATGCACAACCCAACCGATGTATAGACTTTACATGAAAGCCCAATGTACAGACTTAAGGTTCCACTATGGATGTATAGACTCTGAAGAAATGAGGCGATGTGTGGACTTTGAGGTTCAACAGTGGATGTATAGACTTTGAGATCATTCAATCAGCCAATGTGTAAGACATCACGATGTATATACTTCGGTTTATATGAAGGGCTGTACATACTTGCTGAATTGTAAAGCAATGTGCAGACTATGAAGAACCTCACCCAATGTATGGACTTTAGATTAAGGCCGATGTATAGGCTTTGAAGCCCAAAGGCAATGTATAGGCTTCGCCTTAGAAACATAGGGAAAGACTTCAATGTATAGACTTGAGTGAAGTGAACGGATGTTCAGACTTTGAATATGAAGACTAATGTATGGACTTCGAATCGGAGGACCAATGTACAGACCATGAGAGCTAAGGCCAATGTATACACTTTAAGAACCTGACCCAGTGTATGGACTTAACATGATGCACGAAGACACAGTCCAATGTACAGACTTCATGAACAATGCATGAACGAGACGCTGTACAGACTTTAAATGAAGGTCCAATGTGCAGACTTGCCTTAGACTCTAAATGAGATGTACCTGGCTGTACAGACTTTGACTGATGCATGAGGATAGACACTGTACAGACTTGGATAGCGTGAGACACTGGAAGAGACGGTGGAGTCTGTATAGACTTTGCCCAAAGCCTTAGACGCAACAGAGACAGACTGATGTAAACACTTAGCCAATGCAATGTATAGACTTCAGAACAAATCTAGTGTATAGACTTCCACTATGATGCATGCAATGCAATGCAGATATTGACTGTATATACTTGATCAAGACAAGGTAGTTGAGTGTATGGACTTTGACAAGCAAACGGCTGTACAGACTTTGCCTAAATGCAGGACACTGTATGGACTTGCCACCAATGTATAGACTCAATGCAAGCAGATGGATGTACAGGCTTGGCGAATGCAATGTATGGACTTGCAGACAGAACACATGCAGTGAATAGACTTATGCAGACAGAACACATGCATTCTCCAGATAATATACCAGTCACAGTCATATGCATTTCCCACAAAGTATATCAGTTATAAACATGAATGTTGGTTATCATTCAATGTGGTGACTCATTCCTGTTGCTATCATTAAAACACCACAATCATCAAAGCACAAGGGGTTCATCAAAGCACAAGGGGCACAACAGGAGGGTCCAGCGACCTGCAGATCTGATCTGTAATTAGATTTGGTGTGATCTGAGTGATCTGTCTGCTTGCGTTAATTGATCTAATCTTTATTTAGATTTCTGATCTTGTCTAAGCATGAAATCCATAATCGATCTTCCGAGGTTTGAAGGTGTAGAGTTTTACAAGTGGTTTAATCAACTTAGAGAGTATGTGATGCAGGTTAATCCAGATCTATGGATAATCATTGCACACAGCTCTTATGATGTTCCAAAGGACAATTCCTTATGGAAAATCTCTGACCACTTGAAATATGCAAGGAATCAGAAGGCCCTGGACCTAACTCTAAGGGCTATAAATACTGACAAGTTTCAATGTGTGCTTGAGTGTTGCAGTGCATCAGAAGCTGTTAATATGGTTGCAGCTATCAAATGTCAAGATGCGATAAAGTGTCTCATGGCAGTAGACAAAGATGAGGATTATATAGAGGAAACTTCGTCACAGGTAAAGTCCGATACTGGCAATTTCTCTCTCAAAAATTTGATTATGTTGAATGAGGATCTAATTGAGAAGTACGATAAAATTAAATCTGAGAAAAAGAAACTAAGAAAAGAAATGTTGCGTGAAATTAGAAGTATGAAGGTGGAAAATGAAAACCTGAAGTTTGAAAATGTAGAAGTTCAAACAGATAATGAAAATCTCAAGGCTAAACTGAATGAAGTCAATAAGGAACCCGTACATATTTCTTCTGTAGAGTCAAGTTGCAACAAGTGCTAAATTCTGCGAGAACGTAATGAGGAACTCTACAGTGAAAATGAATGGCTGAATAAACAAATTGCTTCGTTTAAAGTGGATCATAAAAATCTGCTTGGTGAGAAAATTAAAGTGGAAGAAAGAGAAGTGGAACTAATTGAGAAACTAGAGTTGATGTCCAGTAATGAAAAATGTGATGAAGAAATTAAAAAATTGCATGAGGAAAATAAAGAACTGAAGGAACAAAAACTGAAACAATTGAATAAACCCTTAATGTCAAAGGTGTAAATCATCTGTGTAGTTTTTGATTTGAGACAGATATGATAGTTTATGCTTAGTAACTTGGGGTACTGGCGTCTAACTCACGTGTACCCTTAATGTCAAAGGTATAAATGTCACATGTCTAGTCACTAAGCTCAATGTTAAAAGTAAAAGTGAAAAAGACTTGCTGTAACCCTTGCATTTCAAAATTCACTGAGTGTTACTTTGTTTAACCTCAATACTCTTGACTATTTTTCCTAAAGAAATCAATGGAATTAATTATGTAAGATGAAAGGAGTTTGAACTAGAATGTTATATGTGAAATTGGTTCATCTTTATTAAAAAGTTACTTCAGATATGAGTATTGTATTTTATTGACAAACCTTGTGTACATCATTCTTAAACCATGCTTGTCAATCAAAGCCATTTCATAAGCTTTTATAATAGAAGATTCTGAAACTTTAAACACGGATATATGAATTGGGTACCCCACTGAAAATCTTTTCTTCTCATGTACTTTGGCTTGGAGATCACACCTGCTCAGATTCTGCTCACTTGAAACTCATTGTGCTTATCTTCTACACTCTTTTACAGTCCACAAATCAAGTTGTGCTTCTGTTAATTTTTTCAATCTGTCATGATCCGAACTGCTATATCAATGTACCAGGTATCAGACTTCCAATCTCACTGATCCTGTGGTTGCTGATCATTCATGATCCTCTTGTTGCATTCATGTTGTGTCATTAAGGGGGAGAATAGCTTTTCTATGCCTTCATGACTTAGTCAAAGGGGGAGTTTTTACTTCAATCATTTCTTGCATGCTTGTATCTCTCTCTCAAACTTTTTTGTTTTTGTTGACATCAAAGGGGGAGAATAATTTGCCATGAGAGTCAATGTTGACTCATAGTGTTGCCATCATCAAAAAGGGGGAGATTGTTGTGCCTCTATGATTTTGATGATAGCAAACACTATAAGTCACCATGTGTTTGCATGAAAGATTGAATGTTTATGCATCACGAGTTTGATGAGCATTTCATGGGTATGCTTGTGCATGCATCACACTGAAGAAGGTCAGTGCATTTTATGTCTCCGTGCAAACTTTGCATACTTATATAGCATAGTCAGTGCATGTTTTACTTCGGTGCATATGTGCACTCAGTGCAATGTTGGTCGTGAACACAGCATACTTGGGTCGATGCATATAGAAGATCGGTGCAAAGTTTTGCCTCGGTGCAAACCTTGCCTCGATGCATATTGTGTTCAAGCTTACATTAGGTCAGTACAACCTTATTCATTCAGTAGAGCGTCCGTGCATGTTTCATCTTATGTGACCGAGCATAAGGTCGGTGCAACCTTTCTTGGTGCACGCTGGATAGGTCGGTGCAAGGCATCCTTTGCACGCACCCAAGTTGGTGCATTCTTTTTGCTTCTCATACACAAGGTCGGTGCAGTATTCCAGTTTGTGTAGACTAAAGTCAGTGCATATCTTCGTCAGTGCATTGATCTGTTCGCATATTTGAGTCCGTGCTCTTAGCAATATTAAGTCGGTGCAAGATTTGGTTTCAAAGGATCAACGTCGGTGCAATGCCTTTAGCACATCAGGTACGTCTGTGCAATATTTCTCATAGCATTCACTGAGTCGGTGCAACACTTGTGCCAAGTAATTAGAGTATGTGTATCTCTCTAATACTCTCACACACGGAGTCCTTGCGAGGCTGCTCACGACCCGAGCAGGTCTGTGCAATGCTTGCACATTGCATACACATAGCTAGTGCATCCGTTAGTCTTGTGCTGCAATTAAGTCTGTGCACATCTGGCTTATTCACCTATTGACTCTGTGCAGTCCTGTTTAACTCTTTACTATATGTATAACTGTCTCGAGCTGATATTTCTTTCTGACTGTATGACAGGTATTTTTTTGAGAAGAATAAGAATGGCACGTGATCCAAGAGTGGAGGAGGTGCCAGGATCGTGACACGTGGAAAGCGTTGAGCTAGGATGCTGCCACGTGGGCCAAGGCATTTGGGCGGGAATCGTGAAAAGCACATGCCCTACATCTATTGCTCATATAAAAAGGAAGCCTCTCCTTCCTGAGAAAGTGATCGAAGCAGAAAAGATCTAGAGCTAGCACGATCCAGAGAGGAAGAGGAAGAAGGAGAGAAAGAGCTTTTGAGAGCAGAGATCGAGAGAAGAAAAGAGAGAATAGCAGAGAGGGAAAAGAAGCAGAAGAAGAGGAAGGAAGAAAGAGAGTGAAGAAAGAGCTCAAGGAGAAAAAGATAGAAGAATTTCCTGAAAGATTAGTTCCACTGGACCTTGGATCAAATCTAGGCCAGTCAGCTCCCTGAGAGCCACATTGGTGCTATCATCATATATAGCTTTCTGTCGCTATGATTTCTCATTTCTTGTTTTTCTTTTACACTCTTTATTTCAAGCCTTTTGTCAATAGAGCAAGCTGTGTTGCTCAGCTGTAACAGAGGTGGACTCCTCTGGACGGGTTAAGCTGTAAGCCCCAGCGGTTACAGAGGGGGACTCCTCTGGTCGGTGAAGCTGTAACGCCCAGCAGTCAAGCTGTGAGTCAGCGGATGGCTAAGCTGTATTGCCCAGCGGAAGCAAGCTGTGATGCTCAACTGATGTTGGCAAGCTGTGAGGTCTAGCTGTTAAGCTGTGTATCAGCGGAATCCACACTCTTATTGGACTGTGGGGTGGACGTAGGTCAGTGGACCGAACCACTTTAAAATCTATTGTCTCCGTGGTTTGATTTTTTATCTGATTGTCCATAGATGAATGGCTAGGAGCGTTTCATCTGAGTATTCTATCCGAATGCTTTAAGGCGCACGCTGTTCTTATTTGACTGTATCTACGGACTAGACTTGGTTAGGTGTCTACATTTTAGCAGTCCAACTGATTGATCAAGTGCTTCTTTAAATCTCTTATTTGGAAGAGCTCAATTGATTTCTATTCCGTAACTCTGATTGCTTTAAGTGTTAATTGGGTGAAGTTTTTAAGGGGAGATTCATTCACCCCCCTCTGAATCCATCGCACCAGCTCTAACAAGAATAAAGAGTAGATCACGCTCAGAATAAACACTATCTACACTTAAGTAGACACAGAACAAAGGTCTCACCAATACATCAATTCTAAGGCTTGCCTCGAAAAGACTCCACCAAACAGGATGAGAAGAATCAAGCTCACTAAGAATAGCTCACCAAGAAGGAAAATCCTAGGTTCGCTTGAGCATCTTCTCAATCGAGGCAACCAAACGACCACTTCAACAGAAGCGAAACACCTCAAGAGCTGAACATACTCAAGCTGGGATGACCAAAATAACGTGAGAACGTGCATGGCCATCACACCAACGTGAAAAGTCACCAGCCACCTGAATAAACGAGGGAAAAATCTTGAACAATGTACTGCAGATTCAAGCCTTCCGGCGAACTCTGCTAAGTACAGCACGATCGAGACAAACACCACACCGAAAGGGGGCATCCCGTCGCATCCCAACGAGAGCAAAATCATCTCGTACAGTGCTGATAGAGCACGCACAAGACAACACATGGAAACAAAGCGACAAAGAATCGCGAAACCTAAGCCAGCGAAAGACTGTACTGGACTTTCAGGACTCTGGACACTGTATATCTCGGATTCCCATGTACTTCACACAACAACTACTCTGATACCACCAGTGACGACCCGGACTCCGGATACCGGATATACCCGATAGGACTATCGAGTAGACCCGATACCACTTGGAACCCAAGAAGCCTCCCAAGAGCTGTAAAGCTCCGAAGGGATAAAAGGAGTGTTGTGTAGTACATTGAAGTCGCAGATATAACAGTAAGAAATTAAATTTCATTAACGAGGTTTGCTAAACTAGTAGAAATAACATTACTTTTTAATTAATAGTTAAAATTAATAATTATACCAGAGTCCAGTCCAAAGGAAAGACAAGTACAGTCCAGCAGAAAGAAGACGTACACTGAGGTCGGGGGAAGCCCGACGCAGGTAACATTGGCAACTACGAACACGCTGTTGTGCCCTTGTGGTTTTAATGATGGTTTTAATGATGGTTTTGATGATTGGCCTTTGATGTGAGTTATTCACTGTGAGTCATCTTGCTGTGTGTGTCATCATGCTATTATTCAGTCATTCTCTGATCATAATGTTGTTTTATCATGTAAGTGAATGGAGTTCATAAGGCTGTCAGATAACATGCTCTATTTAATTTTGCCCACACTCTGTCTGCACACTCTCCACAGTAGTGCGTCAACTCATTGTGCTGTTGCGTCGACCCTTCAGTCATATTTGTCTCTGTCCACACAGTAGTGCGTCAACTCCTTGAGCTGATGCGTCGACTCTTCAGTTCAGTTTCTTCAAGTCTATACATTAGACTGTGGCAAAGTCTATTCATTCGTTTGGAAAACAAGTCTGTACAGCCGTGTCATATCCTCCTGAAGTTCATATCATTAAGTCTGTACATTGGCATCTCATCTCCAAGTATGTACATCGCTACTTTATCAAAGCCTGTACAGTCTATCTTCAAGTGTTTGGCCAAGTCTGTACATCCGTTTTACCTATTCATTGTTGAGGCAGAGTCTGTACACTGGCTTAGACTTCCCAAGTCTACACAATGCTCCCTCATTGAAAGTCTATACATTCTGGCCAATTCCTACGCTCGAAGCTTTAGCTACACTTAAAGTCTATACACTGCTACAGGAACCAAGTCTATACACTCTCCCGTTCAAATCCTTCTAAGTCTGTACACTGCTTCACTTCGTCAAAGTCCATACATTGGACTGTAGCATCTGAAGTCTGTACAGCGTCCGTTGTCTAGAGTTCTTGAAGTATATACATTGGACTGCTTCTTTCGAAGTATATACACTACAATGTACATACTTAGATCTTATGACTTCATTCTTGTTGCTGAAGGGAACAGGGTCGACGCTGGGAGCTTAAAGCGTCCACGCATCAGTTGACGAAGCCTTCATGATATCTTCCACTGCGTCAACGCCACAATGGAGCAGTGTCGACGCAGCAGTTACAAAGGGAGAGCCAATGGCTTACTGGATTACTCTAGTGCGTCAACGCATTCATCAAGTGGCGTCGACGCAGCAGGTTGATGGATCGACAAGGTGACTAGAGGGTGGACGCAGTTGCATAATGCGTCAACGCACTCCACACGAAACGAGAGAGGGCTGAAGCCATCTAAGTTCAGATGCTGGAACACCAATGCGTCAACGCAGCATGCTGAGACCGTCGAGGCAGCACGCCCATCTGCTGAAGACTTGATCACTGGATCACCGATGCGTCAACGCAGCAGGCTGATGGAGTCAACGCAGCAGACTTGAGTTTTTCCGGTCGAATGTCTTTGAAGGCTGCGTCAACCCTTTGGAGCAAGTGTGTTGACGCCACCTCAACTCCAGTTGCTGAGCATACTGATGAAGGGCACGTGATCCGAGGTGTCTGGCTCGTGATCCAAGGATGGACGAGATACCAGGATGCTGCCACGTGGTCTGAATTTTTAGGGCAGGAAATGTGGAAGCCACACGCGCCCAGTGTGCCTGCTGATAAAAGGAAGCCTTCATCTAACAGATGAAGACTGATCGAAGCCTGGAGAGCAGAAAGCCCTTCGATCTAGAAAAAGAGAAAAAGAAGAGAAGCAGTGAGAAGAAGAAGAAGGAAGCAGAAGAAGAAGAAGAAGAAAGAGAAGAGACAGGGAGAGCCTGTGAAAGAGAAGAAAATAGAGAGTGAGAGCAGAAGAGAAAGATAGCGTGAGCTGAGAAGAAGAAAGAAGAGGAAGAAAAGAAGAAGAGGAGAGAGTCTATTGAAGACCTGTTCAGTCTGTTCGTGGATCAAATCCAGAATGACTATTGTGTTTCATTTCCAGCTTTTGTTACTGTGCTTTTTATGTTTCCTTATTTTCCCTTTTGGTTCTCTAGTTAGCTTTGTTCTTCTGACCCTCTGGACTGAGGTCGGGTTCCTCCTGGTGGGTCAAGAGAAGGGAGATCTGATCTCCGGTTGCAAGTAGCTGGGAGCTACTTGTGGGTTCCCTCCGGTTTGGAGGAAGGGAGACTTGTCTCCGGTTCTGGGCTTGTGGGTTGCAAGTCCAGGGGTCCCTCCTGGTCTGGAGGAAGAGAGGTCTTCGACCTCTGGTTTCCAAGTGACTGGGAGTCACTTGGGGTGTCCCTCCGGTTGAGAGGAAGAGGGGAGTTTGTTCCCCTGGTCAAGCTGTGTGTCAGCACCTGTTGCAGACTAAGTCTGCGGTTTCTAGCTTGTGCTAGTGGAAGCCTCACTCCGGTTGGGAGTGAGGGGTGGACGTATGTCTGTGGACTGAACCACCTAAAAACCTGCTGTTCTGTGGTTTACTTGTAGTGTGTTCTTTCATATCTCCTACCACCCTTCACAGATTGTCTTGAGCTTTCTTATTCTCATTTGTGCTGCTTCCGCTAGTTGGTTATTTGGGCGCCAGTTACATATTTGCTCTTTTGTTGAAAGAATATTCTACCTGTTCTTCAGATTGGTTGTCTTGCTTTGTTAGAGTTCTAGTTTTATTATTGAGCCGAAAAGTTTTCAAGGGTGAGATTCATTCACCCCCCCTCTGAATCCTTGCACCGATCCTAACAGTTGGTATCAGAGCGGTGTCTGCATACAAGGTCCAGCGACTTGCAGATTCGATCTCTGGTTTTCGGTGCTAATTTGTTTTTAGTGCATCAATATTCTTGTTGCATTAATCTGTTGTGTTTTCATGGCTCATCCTCTACTATTCAGTAGTTCAAATATTAAATTCTGGCGATATCGTATGCACAAGCATGTTAACTCTATTAATCCACAATTGTGGAAGGTTATCTCTCACAGTCCACATGAACTTCCTAAGGATAAGTCCAAGTGGACTCATGCTCACAAGTTGAAAAATGATGATAATGTGAGAGCTCTAAATTTAATGAAGGCTGCAATCGGTTCTGATGATTTTTCCTCTATCTCAGGTTGTAGCTCGGCAAAGGAAATATTGGATGAATTGCTTCGCATCCATAATGGAAAGGAAGAAGAATGTCTCATGGCAAGAAGGAGTGATCAATCAGATGAGTCCTCATCCCAGGTAAACTCTGAGACCGAGGATATTAGTCATGATGATTTAGTTGCCATGCATGAGCATCTACTGGAAAAATATAAAAGAGTTAAATCAGAAAAGAGAAAATTAAGAAAAGAGAAAAATTCTGAAGTCAAAAGTCTGAAAAAAGAAAATGTCTACTTGAAAGATCAAAATAAAAAGCTAATGGTTCTTAATACTGTCTTCTCTGAAAGATGGTTGTCAATTGAAAAAGCAAAAACGGTTGTGAAGGAAAATGAGAACAATATTGAAATAATGGTTCAACAAGAAAATGAAACACTGAAGAACCTGAATGATGCTTTACAACAACAGCTGATTTTTTGTGAATCTGAGCTATCCAAGTATGAAGTGAGTATTGCTTCATTGAATTCTGAGATTGAAGATCTGAAAAATTCTTTGTCAAAATTCGTTAAAGGAAAAGACAATTTGAATAAGCTACTTGGTTCTAAAGTGAATTTTCAGAAAGAAGGACTTGGGTATGTGCATGTTAATAAGAAAGTGAATGAAAAGAAGAAGTCAACTGTATTCGTGAAAAGCTCTGAACAAGCTAATCAATCTAGTTCTTCTATTTTTCAATTCACTGCTAAGAAGGCTGAAGATTCAGATAAGAAACAAAAAAAGATTCAAAAACAAAAGAAAAATGCTGATTTGAATAAGTCCAAATATGTCTCTGATTTACATATGCATGCTGCTCACTGCTCACACACACATTCACACTCTCATGAGAATATCAATCTTGTCAAACAAGTGAATGTGAATAAAAAGGCTATAACATGTCACTATTGTGGGAAAGTTGGCCATATTATGCATAACTGTGTAGCATTGATAAATGATGAAAGAAATGCTATTAGAAAGTATCCTAGAAATCATCTTAGGAAACATTCTACTAATCAGGAAAAGAAAATTCAATATTATTGCTGTGGGAAGTTTGGTCACATAGCTGCCTTCTACTGGCATGCTCAGGGAAAGAAAACTAACTCTGGATTTGTTAATTTGCCTGTTAATAAAAATATTGTTGATAGAAAGAAGTTTGGTTCTAGAAGCAAACACACTGAATGTTTTGAATATGGAAAGCCAGGCCACATAGCTGTTAGCTGTTGGCTGGCCGGTTATGAAAAGAAAAATTTTCATGTCAATAACAGAATTAATCATGTTCACTCACACCATGTTCACGCCAATGCTGATGTATACAAGAAGAACATGAAATCTGTTATATCTTGTTATCATTGTGGGCAGGTAGGGCATTCCATGTATAATTGTCATATCATGTGTTGTGATGATAAATATGCGAAAAATCTGTTGAGAAAATCTGCTAGGAGTGTCACTGCTAAACCAGGACCCAAGGTTTCTTGGGTACCTGTTACATCAAAATGATGTGTCTGCTACAGGTGTGCCTTGGAAGCTGAGGAATAAAAGGGGGAAATAAACCAAGGCACTCAAAGAAAAACCCCTTCTGAAATTTTCAGGTAATTTCTCTGCATCTCCTATTTTGAAATTCTTGCATATCTACCATTTGTAGTTGGTTGATAATCGTTGAAATGCATAACCTCTGAAAATAAATTGCATTCCGAATTTTCTGGAAAAATCTGAACTGCTTATGAATGTGGTTTAAAATTTGTCTATTGCATAGTTCAGTGAAAATCTGTCCATTGCATTCTGAAAAATCTGATTAGCTAAAATTTGATCCATGCATGCGGCCCATGTTGAATTATCATGGTTGACCTCAATGGTATATAAATGGTAAGGTACCAAAAGGTAGGGAAGTCTGTCTAGAGGTTCTTACTATGTGTGAGGTGGTCTTTTAGACCAAGTGCTCCGCCTAGTACCATGGGTCATTTTGCTTGATAGGGCAGTCTGAATGTGCATGAATCAAAATCATATGTTCAGTGTCTCATGGCAAACATTGCATGTTTTCAGGGGGAGTTAATTGCATGTCCTTGCATAGCATTCAGTGTTGAGTCTTTGCATGCATGTAGTTAATTGCATTGCATTTCATGAAAAATGCCAAAAAGATTGTCTGAATGCATAGTGTTAGGGGGAGTCAATACATTGCATGCAAGTGGTCAAGTGCATACATCTCTGTCAGAATTCACTGCATGTTATCCTTAGAAATCCTGAAACTTGCCAGACCTCCTGATATCTTGCTTGTTGTGCATAATCTTTTCCTCATTATTTTTAAGTGACAAATCTTGATCATATTCGGAAAACACTGAGCTTCAAAATCTCTCCTATCAATTGGCATCATTTGGCTTCAGAATTCTATCAGTCTTTCATGAAGATTTCAATGGGACTATCTCGATCATAAATCTGAAAACTCTTGAACTAGAAATCTTCTATTATACATTTTTAAGAATGACTGAAATAACTCATGTGGTTTAAGTTTAATGTATTCAATGAGTTTGGCTTTAAAATCTCTTAAAAATATCTGAAGCATGTTTAATAAACCTTAGCCATCTGTTTCATGCTGTGTCTTGTAAAATCCTCTGAAATCTGCATTATTGAATACATGACTTTATTTGGTTAAGTACATGAAATTATTATTGACTTGAAGCAAATGAATTTTTATGAAATACCTAAAGGGTATTTTCTGTCAGAGCAATGACCTTGGTCATTGAGAAACACATGTCTAAAGGACTGTGTCATGAGGTGTCTTAGTCAACTCTGCAGAATAAAATCTCATTGAAAATCAGGCAGAGCAATGACATGCACACTGAGAAATACAACTCACTCATCAAGAAATGATTTACAGTGTGTCATGATGTGTAAATGCTATCTCTGTTCATGTAAAGCATGACAGTTAGTCACACTAAGTGCTTAGGGATATTGGCCTCTGATCAAGGTATATCCTCTAGTTACAAGGTGTGCACTGCACTAGAGTGCTCGTAAAATTTGAAGCATGAAAAATTGTTGAACGAATTGAAATATCTGAATATTGATGCTAAAATCAAATTGCTACAACCCTAGACAAAATCATATGACTTCATAATTGCTTGATTTCAATACTGATGCATGTAATTCCGAAAGAAGTCAATAAATTTGATTATGTAAGAGAAAGGGAGTTTTATCAAGATAAATATGAGGGGTTGGTTCATTTTTATTAAACCATAGTTTTAGATATCAATACAGAATTTTATTGATAAACTCTGCATACATCATGTTTAAACCATGCTGATCAATAAAATTCATTCATAAGCTCTTATAATGGAAGACTTTGAAATATTCTGATTTGGATTTATGAGAATGACATTTCCTTGAAAATATGATTGAATTCCTTCTGTTTGAAGCTTATCTGAAATTCCATTGCTCATTGTCCTTGGCTCATTGACCTGAACTTATCCTTGTATGCCCCTATGGTTTTCTTCTCTTTCCATCTCATAAGATTCCATTTATTGAGGGGGAGCCTTCTTGTCATATGCATCATGCTGCATAGAAGGGGGAAAATTGTGAGATCTTGCATTCTGGTATCTGTTTATGTTGATTGTTTGCCAAAAAGGGAAATTTTCATTCAATCTTTGCATGCAAGTTCTTTTTGATCATCTCTAACTCATGTTTTTGCTGAAACTCTTAAAGGGGGACAATCATGTTCTTGCAAGGGGGAGAAATTGACTGAAATTTTATACATGCTATAATTTCTCAAACTATTTTCTTTTTGATGAAGTCAAAGGGGGAGAATAGTTTCAGTCATCAGATTGACTCACTGTGTAGTGTTGCCATCATCAAAAAGGGGGAGATTGTTGTGTCCTTGTGGTTTTGATGATGGTTTTAATGATGGTTTTGATGATTGGCCTTTGAAGTGAGTTATTCACTGTGAGTCATCTTGCTGTGTGTGTCATCATGCTATTATTCAGTCATTCTCTGATCATAATGTTGTTTTATCATGTAAGTGAATGGAGTTCATAAGGCTGTCAGATAACATGCTCTATTTACTTCTGTCAACACTCTGTCTGCACAGTCTCCACAGCAGTGCGTCAACTCATTGTGCTGTTGCGTCGACCCTTCAGTCATATTTGTCTCTATCCACACAGTAGTGCGTCAACTCCTTGAGTTGATGCGTCGACTCTTCAGTTCAGTTTCTTCAAGTCTATACATTAGACTGTGGCAAAGTCTATTCATTCGTTTGGAAAACAAGTCTGTACAGCCGTGTCATATCCTCCTGAAGTTCATATCATTAAGTCTGTACATTGGCATCTCATCTCCAAGTATGTACATCGCTACTTTATCAAAGCCTGTACAGTCTATCTTCAAGTGTTTGGCCAACTCTGTACATCCGTTTTGCCTATTCATTGTTGAGGCAGAGTCTGTACACTGGCTCAGACTTCCCAAGTCTACACAATGCTCCCTCATTGAAAGTCTATACATTCTGGCCAATTCCTACGCTCGAAGCTTTAGCTACACTTAAAGTCTATACACTGCTACAGGAACCAAGTCTATACACTCTCCCGTTCAAATCCTTCTAAGTCTGTACACTGCTTCACTTCGTCAAAGTCCATACATTGGACTGTAGCATCTGAAGTCTGTACAGCGTCCGTTGTCTAGACTTCTTGAAGTATATACATTGGACTGCTTCTTTCGAAGTATATACACTACAATGTACATACTTAGATCTTATGACTTCATTCTTGTTGCTGAAGGGAACAGGGTCGACGCTGGGAGCTTAAAGCGTCCACGCATCAGTTGACGAAGCCTCATGATATCTTCCACTGCGTCAACGCCACAATGGAGCAGTGTCGACGCAGCAGTTACAAAGGGAGAGCCAATGGCTTACTGGATTACTCTGGTGCGTCAACGCATTCATCAAGTGGCGTCGACGCAGCAGGTTGATGGATCGACAAGGTGACCAGAGGGTGGACGCAGTTGCATAATGCGTCAACGCACTCCACACGAAACGAGAGAGGGCTGAAGCCATCCAAGTTCAGATGCTGGAACACCAATGCGTCAACGTAGCATGCTGAGACCGTCGAGGCAGCACGCCCATCTGCTGAAGACTTGATCACTGGATCACCGATGCGTCAACGCAGCAGGCTGATGGAGTCAACGCAGCAGACTTGAGTTTTGCCGGTCGAATGTCTTTGAAGGCTGCGTCAACCCTTTGGAGCAAGTGTGTTGACGCCACCTCAACTCCAGTTGCTGAGCATACTGATGAAGGGCACGTGATCTGAGGTGCCTGGCTCGTGATCCAAGGATGGACGAGATACCAGGATGCTGCCACGTGGTCCGAATTTTTAGGGCAGGAAATGTGGAAGCTATACGTGCCCAGTGTGCCTGCTGCTACTGCTTATAAAAGGAAGCCTTCATCCGACAGATGAAGACTGATCGAAGCTTGGAGAGCAGAAAGCCCTTCGATCCAGAAAAAGAGAAAAAGAAGAGAAGCAGTGAGAAGAAGAAGAAGGAAGCAGAAGAAGAAGAAGAAAGAGAAGAGACAGGGAGAGCTTGCGAAAGAGAAGAAAATAGAGAGTGAGAGCAGAAGAGAAAGATAGCGTGAGCTGAGAAGAAGAAAGAAGAGGAAGAAAAGAAGAAGAGGAGAGAGTCTATTGAAGACCTATTCAGTCTGTTCGTGGATCAAATCCAGAATGACTATTGTGTTTCATTTCTAGCTTTTGTTGCTGTGCTTTTTATGTTTCCTTATTTTCCCTTTTGGTTCTCTGGTTAGCTTTGTTCTTTCGACCCTCTAGACTGAGGTCGGGTTCCTCCTGGTGGGTCAGGAGAAGGGAGATCTGATCTCCGGTTGCAAGTAGTTGGGAGCTACTTGTGGGTTCCCTCCGGTTTGGAGGAAGGGAGACTTGTCTCCGGTTCTGGGCTTGTGGGTTGCAAGTCCAGGGGTCCCTCCTGGTCTGGAGGAAGAGAGGTCTTCGACCTCTGGTTTCCAAGTGACTGGGAGTCACTTGGGGTGTCCCTCCGGTTGGGAGGAAGAGGGGAGTTTGTTCCCCTGGTCAAGCTGTGTGTCAGAACATGTTGCAGACTAAGTCTGCGGTTTCTAGCTTGTGCTAGTGGAAGCCTCACTCCGATTGGGAGTGAGGGGTGGACGTAGGTCTGTGGACCGAACCACCTAAAAACCTGCTGTTCTATGGTTTGCTTGTAGTGTGTTCTTCCATATCTCCTACCACCCTTCACAGATTGTCTTGAGCTTTCTTATTCTCATTTGTGCTGCTTCCGCTAGTTGGTTATTTGGGCGCCAGTTACATATTTGCTCTTTTGTTAAAAGAATATTCTACCTGTTCTTCAGATTGGTTGTCTTGCTTTGTTAGAATTCTAGTTTTATTATTGAGCCGAAAAGTTTTCAAGGGTGAGATTCATTCACCCCCCCTCTGAATCCTTGCACCGATCCTAACACACGCCAGACCAGGAACTGCGAAGGAAGGATAGCGCCACACCTGAAAAGTAGGGGTGAGCCTCGTGTCACTGGCTCAGTAGGGGTCACGCAGATCCCAACTGAAAAATAACGTAGTAACACGGAACAACAGCTAAAACAACAGGAGTAGTAAAGCAGGAAAAGCTAAACTACAACTAGAAGGCTGTAAAAGAAAGCCGTAAGAAAGGAGTAGAAACAGCTAAAAGAAAAGGAAAAAGCAAAGCCGTAAAGAACGAGAACACAGCTACTGAGAGAAGCTCACCTCCCTAAGCTACTCCAAACAATGATAGAAAGGTGAACCCTGATCTCACAAAGTCAGGAGTTACCGATCCATCAGCCAATCATTAGCTCAAAGGTTAAAGCCCACGAAACCAGGCAAAGGCCCTAAAAAAGATCTAGACAGACAACAGACACAGACGCACACGACTAGAGCATCGTGCACGCGCCACAACACTGACCTCGGGTATAGCCAAGAAAAGACTACCCCGGGAAGGTCACGACGCACGAAAAATGAGAAACACGGGAGTCACGTGTCACGTGACAGAAGCACCTCCTCACTAGAAGAATAGCCAGATGCGTCCACTGACGTCTTACACTGCGCCACAAGTATCTCCCTACGGACGCCGAGAATGACGGAGACGGAGATACTCATAGAATCAAAACAGGAACTACAGTAACGAGTGACTAGTCAGGGTCACACCCGTCGGCATTTATCCAAACGCCCCTGACCATGTGTGCATACACCAGCTCATGCCTAGAGCCAAGCCTCTAGCTAGTTTCCCCCCCAGGAGGACGCTACCGTAAAGCAGGGGCCCACGGAAACTAGCCTAAAAACCGTATCTCGGGAAGAGACTCAACCACCACTCCTAGGTGGGCCGACACCAGGAATGTGTCGTCAGGCTATGACTAGTGGAGACTCACTAGACACAGAGACTCAGAAAGACGAGTACCGGAGTACAGACAGGTCGAGGAAGCACTATCGCACGTATTACGAAGCACCAAGGTAGTACACCAAACTGCCAGCAGACTCAAGATAATACAACTAGACCTGCTAACACAATGATCCTTGAGTCTCACGACTCAGAGTCGAGATCGTCGCGTAACGACGAAGCAAGCCACCAATGGGTCTAATCCTAAGCTAGAGGAAACGACACATCCACATAAAATGACTCACGGAGGCCTTAGGAACCACCAAGACCCTCAGCACACCTAGACACATAGATCGAGGTAAGATGATACCTCAAGACATCCAAAACCACTGTGTCGATCTATCCAAGATAGCCGAGACACACACAAGGTCACGTGTCAACCACTGGGTCACACCAGGTTGACCGGAACGTGACGACGACTCTACAGCAGTACAGAAACTAAGGCATGCCTGACTACCTTATATCGTGGTCATAGCCCTCATAGGACATCAAGAGACATCCACGGGATGACGGACAAACCACAAGGTCGAACCAAGACAATTGGAAACCAAAACGTCAGAAAGCGACACTCTGTACATACACAGAGGCACAGACACTGGCGGTCATAGACAGGGCCATGAGGTGACTGTAGCGGTCAAAGCTATGGCCGCTAGACACAATCAAACTCCGACTGACCTGCCCAGACAAACCACCAAGCAGTCGATAACAGACACGCTACATGGACTTAGCAGTCCAAGAGTGAACCGCTAGACTAAGCGCCCTAAGACATGGACCTAAGACAGACGGACCTGTAGCAGCCTAAGAAAGGTGCTACAACGACAAGACGGACGAAGGTTGGGCCGCCAAGGCCAACCGACATAGAATAGCAACCAGGTCAAAACGGTCAGAACGGTCTAACAAAGGACTGCCCAAGACATGGAACAGTCTAGGGAAAAGCCGCTCCATCAAACTAAACGGTCAGACATGGGACTGTGCTAAGCAAATGGCACGGCCACCAACTAGCCGTTCAAATAGGCGAAGGGAATGGCACGGCCAGCCACAGGCCGTTCAAGGGCATAGCACAGTCAAACATTGGCCGTGCAAAGCGACGATGGAAACGGAACGGCTAGACATTGGCCGTTCAACAGACACAACACGGCAACCCATGTGCCGTTCAATGCAATAAGGGGAATGGCACGGCCAGCCATTGCCCGCTCAACTGGCACCACACGGCTAGACAAGGGCAGAGCAATCTATAAAATGGTCTGTCGCGCGAACGCGCAGACCCGAACCGACATAAATGGAACGGTCACACATTGAACCGTGGCATACACTAAACGGTTACTATAACGACCGTTCAGTCGTTATGGCAGGAAAATTGGGGGATCGGCTGGATTGAGGCCTTTCCACACCCCGTTCGTTCTGAAACGAAGGGGATACAACCATAGTGACACTGCCAAACATCCAGACTCCGACAGGGGTCAAATCGACACATAAACGGCTCGAAACGGGTAATTCTACCGAATTGACCCAAATAGAACCACATGGGTTCCCGGGCTCGTACCGGTCCCGAATGACCACCAATCGACACAAAAACACAGGGAATGGAACGCTGACATTCCAGGGGCTCGAACGGTACCAACCGATCTGAAAACCGTCGCCATTTTTCGGGGAACCCTACGAACTCTCCAAAAGCATGATTTTCCCAAAACAAGCCAAAACCCGCTCATTCTCGCATCGAACAACGTGAAACTGTAGGAAAATGTAGAGGAGAAGTAGGTGATCCGTCTCCCTACCTCCACCGAAGATTCTGTGCGCTGAAGCGACTAAACCGCGCTGAAAACCACCAAAACAACGAACCACGCCGGCTTTGAATCCACCGAGGGATCGCGACGCGCCACGCTCAATCCGTTGCCCCATCATGCGTCCCTGCCTCGGCCAGCTCGGCAACGGTGCGCGCCTCGCGTCGAGAGAGCCAGAGAGGAGAGAGAATAAGAGAGAGAAAGAGAGGGTTAAAATGAGGGAGGAGAGAGAGTGAAAAGGAATAAATAGAAAGAAACTAGGAAATTTTTCTAATTTTTGAAAAATCTAATTTTTATGCCGAAAATCCACTAATTCAGAAAAATACACAAAAATAGTCGAAACGATCCTCTCAAAGAGTACATTGCAACTGTAGTGTCCTCGAGTCGATGAACTGAGAAATAAATGCACAACATGATTCTGTAACTTGTACGGAGGAAAAACTCACGTGGATCGTAGAACTCAACTCAGGACCTACAAAAGTGATCCAAAGGCACTCCGATAAGGATCCAGAAGATCCGATAAGAATCCATGGCATTACACTGGGCACCTCCTTGGGTGGGCATGCAATGGGAGAGGACCTAAAGGGAACTAAGGGGTGACTCACTACGACCTATATGGACGGACTAATGCAAGATGATGGACGATCTAGACTCCAATATCCAGTATGAGGAGGAGGTTTGATCCGAAGATCGCACTCACGCAAGTGTGCCCCTTTCCCAATATGCATAGCATATCGTTCCGGGAACACCTTTGGATATACCAAATGGAATGGAGCACCTTGGACCGACTACCCTAGACTCAAACCGGCTCTGATACCAATTTGATGCGGGACGACAATGAGACTCGACTCGGACTTGTTGCGAACCTTGGACTCTATAAGATGACGCGACTAAAGAGATGACGCGACCAGCAGCAACGCAACAACGTGGCACCTAAAGAGTTTCAGAAAACGCAAATATGCCCCAAACAAAAAGCGCTAAACTCACGGTCGTCCCCGGAGAGGGAAACGTGACGATCTACACGGTTGAGTAACCGGCTTTGAGTCTCGGGTGGTCTGCTCACCCTCGTGCTCGGACTGAGTCACGAGACAGGTCTCGCACTCACAACTCACAATGGTGACTATATTTTAACTAGCTAGGAAAATTACTAACTCACATGCAGTGGTATTAAGAACTTATACTAGCTAAGCAAGTAGGACAAAGAGCGAAGCGAGTGTACCTCCATGCTCGGGGCGTGGGGAAGACGTCCCGGCCGAGTCCCGTAACTACCGGTACAATGGCAAAACTTTGTTATAGCAAAGATTTACGGCCCACTCCATGCAGGGAGGTAAAGGGCTATACAATGGCGCCAGGAGCACCGAACTTGGGTTGGCGGGCAGCAAGGAGGCGGGTTCCGGGCGATTGCGGCAGCGGCTCCGGTGCTGCGAATCTGCTGGCCGACAAGACAGTGAACACTAACTTCCAAAGGGACATCGACCTCATGGGATCTTCTGAAGGCGGCGGTGCACCGGGACGGTGGCGGCGGGTCCCTGATCGATCCCCGGGAGTGGCGGTCGCTAAAGCTATCCCGACGTATTTTCCCTGGAATTATCCGGTGACCCCTTTTTGCAGGCCCGCCTCGGAGCAAAAATGCGCGCTCCCACGAAAACGGCCGGCACGGCCAGATCTGATGTCGGATCGGGGCAAGGTTAGCGCTATTTGAAAGAGGACGCAAAGGGCTTCGACATACTGGAATTTTAGTTCCATTCAACGGCTGTATTAGAAATGAAAACCTCTGCTACTTGACTGTGGAAGCTATCCCAGAACACAGAACAGACAGGGGCAGAACGAGATCTGCCTATTTATGAGGTTTGACCGAAAATCAAATGGAGGATTTAGGACTTGGTGATTTTTTTGGAGAGAGGGGAGAGGGTGGTGGTCACGCACATAATTGTTTTGTATTTTTCTAACAACATTTGAGGGGGTGGAAAATTCAGCTACCACAGACTACCTCGCAGATCTGCACACAGGCAGAGTGTGAGAGGGAAAAATAAATGGTTAGGAAGGGGGGAAAACGGAGTCTGATGTGCGTGAAATTAAAATAGGGATTGAAGATGAACTGGGGGAAGATGCCCTCAAAAGATGAGGATGATCCAACAGTTGGATCTTCGGTACCAACCTTTTTACTGAGCCGCTATCCAAGAATCCTGAAATTCAGGACAACAGAGTGGACGTCGGGTTGTGGTGGCTTGGTGGCGCCACGAACGGAGGCGGCGGCGGCAGTGGTCGATTGCAGCAGGCAGAGGAAGAGAAGGATAGGAAAATCACTTAGAAATATTAGGGTTTCAACCCTAGATTTGATGCAGCATGGAGGAAGAAGAAGAAGAACTAGCAAGAGAGGGAGAGGGGGAGATGCGCCTAAGGCATTTTTCCAACATATTTCTTCATTATTTTTGCATAAAATGCCACAAGAGAGGTCTTATACTCAAACCCTAGACCTTGGCTAATGACCTCTAATACCCTTGGTCAAAGGGGCATAAAGGGGAAGGGAGATAAAAAAGACTAAACAATTCCCCACATGGGGACAAAACAGGGGGTGCCCCTCTCTCCAAGTCAACATAAGGGGCTTGGTTTATTTAATCCCCTTGGACCATATTAATCCCCCCCTTAGACCAAAATAACTCAAAAATACAAATATTTGGTCAATATTCTCCCATTGACCCAATATAAAACCCAAAATAATACAAACCAAAATACAACCCAAATACATACCAAATACACACCAAATATGACCAAATACGTATAAAATACAAATACATATAAAAATACGTACTAAAGTATCAAGGCTCTGGTGGAGACTCCAGACTGTCCTCCAGCCATAAAGACATCGGTGTCGACCGAGTCGTGCTACGTATCTGGTACCGGCAGCTCGTTGAGTCGAGCTGTGCTCTGGCTCTGGTGTCCTCACCACTAACCCTACTCTGATGATGGAGCTGTATTAAAAAATACAAGAAGTCGAGGTTCTGAGGAAAAGATTGAGCGAGATGGGTTTACACCCACCGGTACCTGGGCAGGCGAGCCCCTCGTCCGAGGCCTTACAAAGTGGCGTTGAACCACTTGGAGTCTCACTATAGCTAGCTATCCCCCAAATAACGCATGACCGTGAAGGGACCACCCTCCCTTGGCAGCTACATCACGCGGCTTCCGCGTACCCTTCAGCTTTCCAGGTGTGTCAAGGGGCAGCTTCTACACCTCAGGCGGTGCCGGTAATAAACCCACTCCCATAACTAGTTAGCTCGCACCGTAGTCTGACAGCTCTAACAATAATGAGCAAGCTAGGGATGAAACAAGCAGCTGAAATAAAGCCCGCTGAGAGAGCAGTCACCAAGGCAGAATTACACATGATCAAACAAAAGGATGATGAGTCCGCGTCGGACTAGATTCAACACTGGAAGAATCTCAGTGCAAGGTGCAACCATCCACTGAGCTACAAGGATGTTGTCTAGCTATGCAAGTGCAATCTGAGAAAAGAGATCCTACTGAGGGTAATTGGCCTCGAAGTCAAGTCCTTCGACCAATTAAATGACATCGCAATTGACATTGAAGCCTTTTTGGCGAAGTATTGCTCGGCTTCTGCTACCCCAATTCAGATGAATAAGCCAGTCAAAGAGCGGCCATCACAAGAACAATAAACACTGCTGACTTTGAAGCCCTCGAGCGTCAACTGAAGAAATAAAAAGAGGCATCAGGCCCTTCTTCTACCAAGATTGCTGACCAAATGTGTCATGCCCCGAGACATTATTGATGTTTTGTTCTACCCCGCCCCCCAAACTATGCAAACAACATAATAAGCATGAACAAGCATGAAAGTATGAATAAATGGGTGATAAGAGATAGAAGAACTGACAGTGGTCGCCACGAAGGAATAACAACGCCAAAGGGATGAAGAGATGAGAGGAACGACACCGTGTACCTTGGAAAAGGATGAATACTTGATCGCACTTAAGAAACGGGTGTGGGGAACTTTGTGGATTCAACCTCCTCTCCTTCCAACTGGCTAGAGGAAGAGGGCCTCACGTTCTATTCATGCTCTCCTACAAAACAAAGTCAAAACATAAGAGAAAAACCCATTAGAAACTATGAAGTGTAGCATCAATCCCGCAGTGATGCAAGAGGGGTAAAAATTGAGGGAGAACGCACCGAGGGGAGGTTTTTAACCCCTATGGAAGGGTGCAACAGATAGGTGTGTGTGGTGTGATGATATGGAAACAAATAGGAGGAGAAAACATGCAGAACAACTACGGGAATATGCGATGCAATATGGAGAAAAGTGCAGACAAAGTGCAGAGAATAGAACTATATGATGATTTGTAAAATTGGGAGGAGAATAACTAAGAGTAGAAAGAGAGTTAGACAGCCCTTGTGTGTGGAAATCGAAGACAATACTTCCCTCTTCAGGCCAGGGTCGAAGATGTGAGTAGACGGTGCAACATGGCTTTGCCTCGAATCGAGAAAGAGCCCTCCCGTTGCTCACTGTGAACTGGGTAGGTTTAAATAGAGTTGCAGGAATCCAGAAAGTTCTCCCTCAGATTTAGGAGATAATTCTTTGAAATAGGAGTCCCAGAGTGATGAAATATAGAGATAATAGTGGGATAAAGCCCCCAAGAAGGATTAGAATCGATTATATAAGATTATCTCGGAGAGAATAGATCAAACAAGGTCTCCAAGGAGTCCACGGGCGAAGAAATTGGAGTTCAGAAAGATTGGAATCTCTGTCTGGCAAACAGTCTATCGCAGGACTGCTAGATAGCCAAACTGTCATGGGAAGATCGCTAGGGTACCACCAAACGGCCTATGGAGGACCGCAAGGCTTCACGGGGTGAAACATGACAAAATGGGCTTTGTTTGGGGGGTAGCGATCTTGGGAAGACCGCCACCATCACCTAGCGGTCTTTTCAGAACCGCTTGGCTGATGGAAGAACTTTTTTTTAAGGCAGAACGCGGTCGATTTTGGAAATTGGAGAATATCTCGAAAACGGTGCAGAACCAACGAATGGCGTAGAAGAAAAAATTGTAGATAACAAAAAAATTGAACAACTTTCATGAAGGGAGTAAGATGAGAAGATGAGCAAAAGAGGGAGAAAATAGGGCGAGGACAGAGAAAAATATTAGGTTCGCGGGTGAGCAGCGCAACGCGCTGAAAAAATGCAAATAACCTGAAATTGGTGGAGAACTGACAAATGGCATAGAAGATAAAAATATTAGGCTTTAAAAAATGAACAACTTTTGTGAAAGGCACCTAATGAATAGAGGAACATAAGGGGATGAAAAAGGGCCGCGTTCAGGACTACGTTGTGAAAGGGGCTGAATGCTTGATGGAAGTCGACCTAAATGGGCCAGAAGTTGATAAAATAAGCCCCAGGACTCTAAGAAATCATGATCTCCAAAGTCTAAAGGCAAGGGAACAATGAAATGGGCTCGAAATCTATCCAAGGAAGGCTCCAAAATAATGGTCAATTGGGGACATCAAAAATGATGAATAAGAGAAATGACGTAACTTGCGGGCTAAAAATGGGTGTCAATAGATGTCCCTCCTTGATGTTCGCTTTGCAAGGGAACGAGCGAAAGTGGCGCGGAGGTGAAATGGAATGGAGATGGAGCAAAAGAGACAACGACGTGAAATAGGGATGAAGCAGAGATGAAGGGAAGAGGACTGAAAAGCGGGCATCAAGGCAAAAGACACCCATCACAACCAACAAGCGACATGAATTCTCCCAAAAACGTCGAACTAACCACAAGAAATGGATGATGCAGATGAGATATGCCTGGAGAACTAAACAAAGGAAAAAGGAAACACGATCGACCTCATCGGGGCACAATCCACAGACAATGAGGGGATCGGAAAGAACACAACTGAAAAGCTGGAAAAGGAAAGATAAAACTGAGATGAAAATCCAGACAGGAATCATGCTGGCCAACCAGACCAAGCGGGCAGATCAGAGAAGACGTTCAAATTTTGAGTGGATTGAGAATCTCTTATCCAAGTGAACTGAAGTGCAATTAACCATCGCTGAGGAGAAAACCTTGAGAGAATCACGAGACGTGAGTGCACAAAAATGGCATGATCCATGCTGTGCTAAAATAAAGAAATCATCAAAACAAATGCAATGAAACATAAAATAAAAAGTACTCAAGGATACTATTACTAGACCGAGCAAGATAGGGTCAAGAGTCTTCTTACAACCATGGCATGCGAGAAAGAGTCCATCATCCCGCACCCGACTCAAACTAATGGCTTATCCAACGATTAACCGCATGCTCCTAAATCATCATCATTTCTGGTAAAGGGGAACATCAGATCCTAGAACACACGGACAACCAACTGGTACTTGAGAGGCTATAATAATGTAGATACCATAGAGTAATGCAACAATGAGAAGGGATAGAGAGCCATACCTGACTTACCTACCAAGCGAAACTGCATTTTTTTTAGATTTTTGATACTAGACAATCAAAACAAAAGAAGCAAGGAGATGAACATAACATTACACAATGAACAGAACATAACATGAAAATGATGAAATGAAGCATGATAATCACATCATGACATAGGCAAAACATCACAAGAACAAACAATAAGCATGGGATGGTGGGACAAGACAACACAATGCGGTGGGACAACACGTGCAGTGGAATAAGGACATGGTGGGACAAAGACACGTGGGGCAACAACCACGTGGGATAAAAGATACGGACAATATATGTGTAGGATGACAACAACAACACATGGCATGGCAACACAATGGGACGAAAATATAGTGGGATGGCGACACGGAGGGACGAAACAACTCGTATGGGATGGCGACATGGAGGGACAAAACAACACGTGTGAGAAGGACACAGCGGGACATAGACACGACGAATACGCTCTTCAATCAAAGCCCAAGATCAGAATGAAGAAGAACTGTCAAGTTCATAATCGTGAGGCAAAGCCCTCTCATGGAGATATGATGAAGTGGGGTAATTAAAAGCTGAGAAGGACATGGGCTCCAAAATAGATCGAGAGATAAGATTGAAGAAGAGAGAACAGATCAAAAGGATGATGTGAACACGAACCAGAGCAAAAGATAGAAAGCAAGGAAAGCTTGAACTTGTAACCTGCACACATAACAAACAGATCATACCTGTTCTCAAAACAAATAGACAGAAAACACATAAAGAAGGGAACACAAGATAAATATTTTTTATTTTTTATTTTTTGATTTTTTTGGATTTTTAATATCTGATTTTTTTTAGTAATCTAATTATTTGATATTTTTGGCAATATTTGATTTTTGGGGATTTTTGACAATATTTGATTTTTTTGTGATTTTTGACAATATTTGATTTTTTTATTTTTATTTTTGAAAATAGAAATCTGCAGCACCCAAAGACGGGTTGAAACCATTGTCTAGGGGTTGTCATCCCTCCCCCTCTCATTAAAGATTTCACTTGAGCAGGACGTGCATTCGAGGGTGGCTTGCTACAACCAACCGCCTCTAAAGAACGGTGCCCCTACTAAGGCCATACCCGAGATATAACCCAGCTTAAGTGGGAGAAGTAGAAGAACAAGTAGAGACAAGCCTTGTGTAGGATGGGAGATATAAGGACTTCAATTTCTTCAAGGGCACTACCCCTCAAAGATACAGTCTATTGTGCCGGGGCTTTGTGACTTTAATTTTGAGACCCATATTTATCAAGCACGCATGCGACCGGGCTCATGATGTCCCGCGGGGAACTGTACTGCCATTCTTATCATGCCTTTGATTCATAATTTTGCATATTGATTGATTGAATTTGAGAGCCCTTATTGGCTAGATATAGCATGAAAGCCCATTTTCACGAGGGTCAAGACTGCCCCTATTTTAGACCTCTCTCGTATTAGGGAGCACCTAGGTCGGTCATATTATCCATCAATCTCTTGCCCCTGCACTCGGCTGAGCAGAGAAAAGAAAAGACATTTGTGCATACCCAAAGTATGGCGAAAGCAGCAACGATGTGCCTTAGAGGAATCGGCTATGGCTTGCCGTAAAGTGTTTGAAAAACCCATACTCAAGAGGTCACCCTCAACGATCGGGGAAAAGAAATAGACTCCCAGCGCGGAGCTATCACCAGCCTAAGATGCTGCAGAAGAGAACTGGACATTTTGACACTTAACTAAGCAAACTCAACTAATGCCACTCAATCGTGTTGAGGAAACAACATTATCTTAACAATGCGTAGGAATAATAATAAGAGTAATAACAATGATAGCATATTCTTACGCAAAATAAAAAAATACCTTGCAAATCCATAGCGTGAAAGCAACATCCTAAAGCGATCGAGAGCTTTATCATCGAGCTTTCAGCAGCACGAGCTTTGTATTCCTTGCTTGTCAGGAGCGAGAAGGAAAGGATAGCAAGACTTGAAGATTCCTCTACATGGAGGAGCGGCAGACATCAAACTGGACGAAGCAGGATGAAAAGGAATAAAGATGAGGGCTAGAACTCCCTCGTTAAGGTGCGAAGACCCTCATAACAAGGAACCAGATACAGAATAAACCGGATCAACTGAGATCAAGGTGGGCTAAAGCCTCAAAAATAACAAGAAAAAAGGTAAGAACCCTGAAAGGGTGAAGAGGAGTGAGTAGAAAAAGGAGAAGAAGAATTATCCGACGCAGACGGAGAAGAAGAATGATAATCACTAGACGGGGTTGGGGAAGGAGAATTAGAATCACCCGACAGGGTGGCCGAAGAAGAACCATAGACACCCGACAAGGTCAGGGAAAGAGAATGGGGACCACCCGACAGGGTCGGGGAAGAAGAACGAGAATCACCCGACAGGGTCGGGGAAGGAGAATAAGGACCACCCGATAGAGTCAGGGAAAGAAAATTATAGACACCGGACAGGGTCGGGGAAGGAGAATGAGAATCACCCGACATGGTCAAGGAAGGTAAATTAGAACCCGGAGATACCGGAGGAGAAGAATCAGAAGATGTCCCTGGATCGGGATGACAAGAGAGCATAGGTCGAGGCCTAGAATAGCGAGAATGTGGAAAACTCGGAGGCCCCGAACAAGAAGAAGAAAAGCGGGGGTTCACGGACCCGGGAGGATAAGAGAGAATGATGGAAACAGGACCAGAAGGAGGAAGGCACCCCACCCAAGGATGGGAATTGAGTAGAAGGAAAGATGAATGAATAAGAGAAGAAGGAGAAATGGACCCCTAAGTGTACAACTGACAGCCCTTAAACTTATGCCGCCGTCTCTTCTTAGCAGATATTTCTTGAAAATGGGCCCTCCTGGCATGGACTCGGACCCTTGGGCCTCTTGTCTTGCAATACCTTCTCAAATAACTGGCCCACTTGGTAGACGGCCTGGCTCGGTCATGAACATGCAACCTCGCTGGGGCGATTGCCCCTAGACATCCAGTGCTAAGAATATGTGGACATTCTTGAATAGTGAACTCGTTAGATGGATGAGCATCAGAAAACCATAGAGTTTTGTCACTTGGCACTAGCAGCATGAGGTTCGGCAACTCCACTCGACAATTCGGCATGAAGCATAACTCCCTTGATAAAAGAGACGGATGAAGCTGAGGGAGAGTAATACGCGACGTTGACGTGGCCAACATACCAATAAAGTGCGGGAGATCACATAAAGAGTGCAGAATGTCCTTGAAAAATTATGATAATACAACCAATTGCCCCTTGAATATGGAATTCATCAAACTCTTGGCGGCCGTATGAGTTAGCACCATGTGGGTAGAGAACCCCTCTCGGCCAGTGAGTGAATAGCAATGGAGCTAGGGGTGATAAGAGCATCAATGGTAAATCGACCGGCGGGCAATGAGATTGCTACCGACCTTGCTTGAGAAGAAATCGACACTAGTGCACGAGAGCTTTTCTTGGCAACCGTAATTGGAAGTAAAGGCTCATCATCCCCAAAATAGCCAGGGACCAAGACGCGGATTGGCATCCGACAGATGAAATCTTGAATATTGAAATACACGGTCGGCACCAAACTATCCTGACTTGACTCATCATCTCCCTGGGGACCAGACCCGAGGGGCACCAAAGGTAATGCACACCGGCTCCTTGGGGTGGAGGTGAATGAAGAAGTGGAGGGAATGGGGTCGGAAGGCGATGGTTTAGAAGGCGTGGAGGCTTCAACGGGGGATTTTAGTGATGGCAAAGGTGAGGGCCAAGGTGAGGATGAAGGCGGCAAAGGTGAGGTGGTAATGATAGGCTCAGGCGCAAGTGGAGGTAAAGGCACAGGTGTAGGTCAAGACAGTGGCGGTGGAGATGACAGAGGCGGAGGTAGTAGGTTAGGCGATTTGGGGAGAGGAGGTGGCGAAGGTGATGAAGGGTTAGGCAATGGTGAGGGTGGAGATGGTGACGGTGGTGAAGAGGGCAATGGGGGTAGTGGAAGCTGTATCGGTGATGGAGAAGATGAAGAGGAGGATAGCGGCGCCCACCGTCGACGTGCCGAGATGACACGTCGGGCGACGTTAGGAGCGGAAGCAGGGGTGGCAACGGGAGTGAAGGAAGGGGTAGAGGTACCCGCCTGAGCAGAGGATTGGGTAAGTGGCGGCGATGGAGTCAGGGTAGGAGATGGCGATGGGGTAGGTGGAGACATAGCTGAGGAAGCGATGTAAGTGGAAGGTTGACTCGTGGAGGGTGAAGGTTGATATGTGGAGGTAGATGTAGATGGCGCGGTGTATGGAGATCTAGAAGGTAGAGAATACTCCGGGTCAACGGCATCATGGAGTTGCTGGCAGATGAAGCAGGCTCGACTATAAAGCTATTGCCAAGAGGTAATATCATTCAAGGCTAAGATGAATCGGTACACCGGCGTTGCATTAGAAATTAACATCTTGATCTGCTCCCCCTCCGGAATGTCACGCGCCGAAGCGGAAAATTGGAACGTAGCAGTTTATATCAATCATGTCAATCAGAGCACACATTGCCACAAGAGACTAACCACCAGGCCAATAATAAGGAAACAATTAACCCAACTTTATTGATAATAAAAATAAGAGAAAGTATTCGATTACACCTGACTCCTTGTGGACTTCTATCTCATTAATGGAAAATACACCAACTCTAGATAACAACTAATCCAAACTTGACTTGAACATAAACTCTAAATGGCTCGCTCTTGGAATCACTCGTTCTTGTCCCCATCGGAACGCACGTCCTCATCAAAACTACTTGAAAAGGATTGGAAAGTAGGGGTGAGCAAAGTTCAGTTGGATTTTATATCTCTATCATCAGGCATAATTAAAGTGATTAACCATTTATGAATAACACTGTAACAAAAGCGATGATAAATAATTGACAAGAGATAGATAGGAAAAAGAACATGAGCTTTCAAGTAAAGAGTAAACACAAGTATAACAAGAACTTTCATGAAAATTTCATGAAAATGATAAAATGAAATTGGCCATATCAAGCACGCACATCAAGTCACAAAGGAATTTCAAGTAATTGAGTAAAAGTGCAAATGTCACAAACCAATCACGCTAGTCATGCACTTCGGTGCAATGCCACACCTTGTCATTACAAACTCTCCGGGACACAAGTACTTTCAGGCGCTCCTCCTAGGACTAGACCAGGCCCTTTATGATGCGTTGGCATTGAAGGTTTGGATCAATGATCCTAGTCTAGACATTCATCACATGAAATGGCCAAGAATTCCAAGGTTAAGCTCACGAACTTACTTCTTAGATTAAGAAAAATTCCAACAAAATTTGAATGACATCAAGTAGAAAGACTATGAGTCTTTAGGTAACAAGGTTATAAACAAGGATCACGCATGATCTCACAGTTCAAGGCCAACCTTGATAACTGCTTCATGATGATAAAACAAGAAAAACCTTATTAATATCTTATATGTAACGGTCTATAACAGGGCCGTTACAGGAACATGACGATCGTACACAGGGCCGTTACGATGATGTGACGGTCCAATCTTGGGCCGTTACAGTACACAGACCAGTTTAATTTGAGCTGGTCCAAAAACACGATTCAAACCACGTTCATGAGTTCAGGTCTTTAGGGTACAACCTGCCCGGCGTCCTGGTAGGAATCCCAGGCTCACGAGGTCTTACGGAGGTCTCATAATAGTGGTCCAAGTCCGACGAAAGGAATATCCGACGGAGAGCCCCATCTATTACAAGAATTGAGGCTAATAAACACGGAAACCAAGATGGTGCGGTCAGTCAATCCCACCGGAGTGGCATGACTGTCAAACAATAATGCTAAGATCAAATATATATCTTACATAAATCAGAATTTATACAAGTATTAACCAAGGGTTTTTATCAAATTCTTCATGATCATTGAACTTAGGATTTTCTAAACATCATTCATGTAGAACAATGAAAAATTAAGGGTTATGATCATAATACAATATTAACATCACGTTCTGCCTTGTTTATAGATCAAGATATCTTACTAACATAGCAAGTTTCTGGTTTTAAAAACGCATAAACAAAGTTTAAAAACACTGTCAGGAGAACGTGACGGTCTAATGAAGGGGCGTTACAAGAATGTAACGGTCTATAGTAGGTGCGTTACGTAGCATAAAATAAATAGATTAAAATTTAAAAATTTTAAAACACAGGGGCATGTGACGGTCTGTCGTGGGGCCGTCAGGCTCAGGTGACGGTCTATCGAGCGGCCGTCAGGCTGTAACGGCTTCTGAAAGATGCATCACATGACCTGGAAACCCGCCAACGATGAACTTCAACATGTTACACTAAAACTTTGATTGCTCATGATATAATGAATAAAAATTAGGGAAAATGCTACCATTCGAAAGAGCATAAAAATTCATATAAAATAGCATGCTTTGATTTAGATCTAACACAACAAGATTCAATCTTTAACTAATAATCATGAAAGTTGTTCTTTTGATACACCTCGGAGTAAAACGTAAAATTCGAACAGCATGATGAACGAAAATTGGGCAATTAGGTATCAAAAGAAAGAGCTCATGGAGACGCACAAGATGGTATTATTAGATTTCTATTTGGCCTGAGAGGCACCTACCTTTGCTTGATGGAAAGAAGAACGAAAAGGAAGGGTCGTCGGAACCCTAGGTACCGCTCCTAGAACGCCCAAATTCCCCCTCGTCCGGTCACGATCGGTCACGCCGCCTGTTGCTGGTGCAAATAGGGTTCTAGGGTGTCGAAAGCCCTCTATAAATAGAACCTATAGGGACTCCTAGAGATCGAATTTGGTTGAAGAGTCCTATGAAGAAATTCTGGCGAAAACTTCGGATAAGGTTCTAATCCACCGTCGCCGCCGTCGGTATAAGCGTCTAGACTTAGGGTTTTCGAAGAGAAAGCGAAGGCCTAACAATGGGCTAGGGTTTGGCTCGAATCGGAGTACAATTGGGCTAGAATTGGGCCCAAATTGCGATGGTTAAACTAGGCCTTCTAAACCCATGAAAAATTGCTAAAACGCGAAATTGGGCCTACACGTATTTTATTTTGGCCTCTTACCTGAAGACAAAGTTATTACAAATTCAATTTTACACTAGATTCACATTTTTCCAGAATTTTAATAATCTCTTTAGAAGTTGAGCCAATAAATAATTAATTTGTATGGAAATATTTATTGTAGAAAAAGACAGGATGCTACACCCTCCCCCATTTAAAGGAATTTGATCGCCAAATTCACCGAATCTGCTAACAACCAACCTTAAAACAATCCGGGATATAGTTTCCTGATTGCATCCTCGGACTCCCATGTTGCTTCCTCAGCTCCACGCTGACTCCACTGGACCTTGACCATCGGAATGGATCGATTCCTGAGTTGTTGTTGCTTGAAATCCAATATCTTGATAGGGTTCTCTTCATAAGATAAGTCTTTCTTCAATTCCAAATCAGCATGTTGGATGATGTGCGAAGGGTCATATACATACATCCGAAGCATAGATACATGGAACACATCATGAATACCAGCTACCTGTGGTGGTAGGGCTAATCTATAGGCAACTTCGCCTACCCTCTCTAAAATCTCAAATGGGCCAACAAAAATTGGGCTTAACTTGCCTCGAATTCCAAATCTTCTAATTCCTCTTGATGGTGATACTTTCAGAAATACTTGATCCCTAATCTGAAGTTCTAGCTCCCTTCTTCTATTCTCTGCATAGCTCTTTTGTCTGGACTGGGTGACCTTCAAACGGTCTCTGATAACTTGGATGTTCTTCGATGATTCTGAGATAAGATCCGGCCCGAGCCATTGCTTCTCACCAATTTCTTCCCAACAAAGAGGGGATCTACAACTCCTGCCATACAAGGCCTCAAACGGTGCCATCTGAATGCTGGATTGGTAACTATTATTGTATGCAAATTCAATCAAAGGTAAATTTTCATGCCAACTACCTCCAAAATCAATTATACAAGCTCTCAACATGTCTTCAACAATCTAATTTGCTCTCTCAGTCTGCCGGTCAGTCTGAGGGTGAAAAGCTGTACTGAAGTTCAAACGAGTGCCTAATGATGCTTGCAGTCCTTTCCAAAAGTGAGATGTAAACCTGGAGTCTCTGTCAGATATGATGGACACAGGCACTCCATGCAATTTTATTATTTCCTTTACATACAGGGCAGCCAAAATATCTACGGTCCACTTTGACTTAATGGGCAAAAAATGTGCGGACTTTGTCAGTCGGTCAATAATCACCCAAATTCCATCAAGGCCTCCTTGTGTTTGGGATAAACCCATGATAAAATCCATACCGACACTTTCCCACTTTCACTGTGGTATTTCGAGAGGCTTTAATTTCCCAGCAGGTCTGAAATGCTCTGCTTTAACTTGTGGACATACTAAACACCTACTCACAAAATCGGCCACTTCTTGTTGATTTTATTTTGCATGTTTATCTTTTCTTTGGGGTTTTGAATGATGAAACGACAAGCAAGTAATCAAAGATCCGCTCTTAACCTATGAACATGTGATCATGAACCTAGGCAATCAAAGCTAGCTCTAGCATGGGCATGCTATCTCACTCAAACTATGCTAAAGGAAAGGGAAAACACATGCCGGGGCGTGGAGCAAGGAGTAAATAAAAACACACCACAAGGGGTGGAGCAAGCGAGAAAATAAAAGAGATATGTGATGAACGAGAAAGATAATGCCCAAGACTAAGGAAAGATGTGATCGCCACCAAAGTAAAACCAAGCAAAAGACCTGTAAATACCTTGGAAATAGGTGGATGAAACACCCGCCCACGGGAGAGAAAACCGAAGAGAACCTGCAGGTCAGCTAGAAATAACGGCCAGGATCCTGTGCGTTACTTGGAAAGTAACGGTCACCTGATAGACCGCCAGGAGAAGATGACGTGCCTGCACCAGACCGTCAGACCACCTGCAGTAGCAAAGTGTAGATTCTTTTAACTCCAACTCTTCCAGCCGGCTAGAAGACTTGGGCCTCGTACTGGTGAACCTGTAAACCTGCCAAAGATGTAGAAGACAAGAACAAAGCAACCCAAATTAGCCTTTTCAATAATATAGCATCAATTCTCAAAAGACCTTAAAGACATCAAAAGGAAAGGGGATTACCGGGGAGTTTTTGGTTTTTTAACCCCTCTGGGCATTTTAAAAGATTAGGAGGATGTTTGGATGCTTAGAGAACAGTGAGAAAACGTGGAGAAAGAGGAGGGACAATGCTTTGATTGAGGAAAAACCAGGGAAGAACTTAAGCATGCAATGATGAACTTGAAAGACTAAAACCAAAGTACTCCCTTGACTATGAGATGGATGAACGTGGGAAGTAGTTCCTCTTGGATGAAGATGGCTCCTGAGTTCGGCAGCACTTCGTCGTGAATTTCAAAATCCTCCCCCTTGGGCCATGAAGTTAAGGGTTCTATTTATAGACCCTTAAACTCTTAGGTCGAGCAGAGGATAATTCAGCAAGATAAAGGGATAACTCCTAGCAAATCCTCGAAGATAATATCACCAAGAGTCCATAGAAACAAACAGAAGGTCCTGAGGATCAAATTTGAAAGAGATATCGTCAATCCAAACCCTTATCTTCGGCCACGGAGTAGCAGAGAAAAGGCCTGAACTGTCAGGACTCTCTGAAGGAAGTAACGGCCACACGACAGACCGCTACTTGGAAATAACGCACCAAGGATCATCCGTTACTATCAACCTTATCCCTAAAAGATAAGATCAACGGGAAGAAGACCCAACAAGCTGGACTCTTCAAGGAAGCAATGGCCAAGGAATAGGGCATCAGAATGAAACAACGGCTGCACGACAGACCGTTATTATCAACGTGTAAGCCAAAAGGATAAGCTTGAAGACGAGGCCTTAAGCCTTAGGACTCTTCAAAGAGTAACGGTCTAGGACCCATCCGTCAGAATGAAACAACGCGCCTAGGACCGACCGTTATTATCAAAAATGGAGATCAAAAGGAACAGAGGCATTGCTAAGATTCATCCAATGAAGCGCCACCAGGAGCCATATCTGATCAAGGAGTTTAAGACTCAAGAAATAGGCTTCAACTAATCAAAAGACTCATTGAAGAATGAACAACTCAGAGCATCATATAGAATGAATAAGGAGATGACCCGACTTATTGGGTATAAAACGGGTGTCAACAGATGCCCCTCCTTAACGTCCTCTTTGAAGGGGAACGAGCGGAGGCGAAGCAAAAGCAAAATGGAACATGGAGATGAAGCGAAAATGAAGCGGAGTGGATCAAAAAGAGGGCGTTAAGGTAAACGATACCCGTTCTCATCCAACAAGCGATAAGAATTTTCTGGAAAGCTTCAAAACTGATCACAAGGAAATAGCCAACCAAAGGATGCAAGTCTGGAGGAGCTAATAACTAAGGAAAGGAAACACGGCTAGCCGCCGGAGGCAACGGAAAGGAAAAGAGTACTAAACTCCAGACAGGAATCTTCAGCCAACCGGATCAAGCGAGCAGATCGAAGGAAACCCTTCTAATTCAGAGTGGAATGATTCTCCTTATCCAAGATCAAGAACACAGCTATTCACCATCACTGAGATACCTTGAACAGATGAAGCTTCATAAATGCTCAAAGAATGCTCATGATGTATGTTGGGCTAAAGGAAAAGAAATCATCAAAACAAATGCAAAGAAAGAAAAAATAGAAAATACTCGAGAATAGTATTGCTAGACTAGAAAAATTAGGGTCAGGACACCATCTGCAACCACGGCGTGCAAGATAGAACCATCGTCCCCAAACTTATTCCAATCTAATGGCCTATCAAACGATTAAACATGTGAACTTAGATCATCATCATTTTTGTTTAAGGGGAACATCAGATCCTGGAACACATGAATGACCAGCTGGTTCTCGAGATAATATCGTAGATAACATATAGTAATGCATTAAGGGATAAGGGACGAGATACAAATACCTGACCCACCTTCCGGACGGACAGTAAAGCATGATTTCGTTCACAAATTCCTTCATAAAAGATAATTTAGCCAAAAAAATAAATATGATCATGAATCAAGGCATAACCATTTGTACGTGCGAGAGGCATCAATAATGAACAACATGGAAGAAAATGGAACCATTTTGACATCCAATAGACCATTTAATTCATCAAGAAACTTGCAAGTTTGTAACGGTCTGAAGAAAAGGCATTACATCAAGTAACGGACCATCCCTAGTCCGTCATAAACCAGGCGGTTCACATTCTTCAATAAAATAGTCCAATCATATGTAACGGTCGAAAACAGACGCGTCAGAAGGAGGTGACGGTCGAACGATGGACTGTCACATTTCTTGAGCATTCAAAAAAATAACAACCGAATGGTCACGGCCTTCATTCAACACTCAACACCCAAAAACCCAACCGAGAGAAAACCACCGGCGACCACCGCCCCACTACTACCATGGCCGGCGATGAGGCTCCCCAGCCACCACCACAGAGGAGGGAAAGAGGGAAACGGATGGCCATACGGCGGTTCCACTGCCGTCTCGAACGGGAGGTGATCCCACCGGTCACGGAAGAAGAACCGAGGAGAAGAGAGCCAAGAGAGGAAGATGAAGCTCCCACGGCCATGGGGGACCAAGGGGAAGCCCCATTGGGTGAAAGGGAGCCCAAGGAACCAGAGAAGAAGAGGAAGAGAGGCATGGACCGAGAGGTAGGTCCTTCCGCCCTAACTTTAAATTTTAATTTTTTTGTGTTTTTATTATGAATGCATGTGGGAATGGGGGGTAGAAAATGGGTCTACGAACCCATTAAGAATGATTGTAGGCCTTTTGGCCAAAGTGAGTAGCCACGAAAATGCAAAGGGAAAAACGCCCTCTAGCAGGGAATGTGACGGTCCTTCCAGTGACCGTCACAAGCCTAACGCGCCACCCTAGATGCGTTAGAGCCATGTGACGCCCCATCCCAGGGCCGTTACATGCACCAGAGGCTAGAACAATTTTTTTAGGTTTTCAATTTTCAAATTTTTGTTTTGTTTTCAATTTTAAAATGCTTATGCAATGTTTTATGATACAATTAACTAACTTATGATCTAAATAACATGCAGGGAAAATGAAGATCAAGGATCTCCGGGCTGCAGGTCCGGGCGGTGTACCAGGCACTGCCCGACTAACAAAGGGAGCGACTAGCCAGCATGGGATTCACCGAGGTGCTCAGCATCGAGGTGATCCGGATGGACACACCCTTGCTGTACGCGCTGCATGAGAGATGGGACCCGATTAGCAGAGCTTTCATCTTCCCGTGGGGCCACATGATCCCCACGCTGGAATACGTAGCGAGGATTACGGGATTGAGAGTCCACGGAGCTGCAGTGACCGGATGGACTTACGGCGATTACCGGGAGATGGCGCAGCAGCTGCTCGGGCTAGATTTGATCAGGCCGGGACAGTCCTCCTCCCAGCTCTCGAGATCAGTACTGCAGGAGAGCCTGGGACTGAGGAGAGCGGCGATAGCTGTAGGAGAGCTACCCGAGGAGCACTTGGGCAGAGTGATAGACCAGGTGCACCCTCGTGTGGCGGCGAAGGCAGGACCGAAAGGAGACAGAGTGCTCAGACGCTTCCTGATGCTGCTATTCGGGAAGCTCCTCTTCGTGACTCGGGCAGACGTCATCAGCTGCAGACTGCTCCCGATGATAGAGAATTTGCACAGAGTTGGAAGATATGCTTGGGGAGCAGCAATGCTCGCATTCCTGTTCGAGTCCCTGAGTACTACGGACCGGCAGACGATGCTGGGGGGCTTCTCGCCTTTCTTACAGGTAAATGCAGTTTAAATGCTTTCTTTTATGCCAAAATGTTTATGATATGCCATGTGACTGACTTGATTTCTAAAAATGTAGATCTAGAGCTATATGTACCTCCCGGGCATCGGGAGAGGCGCGCTACTCTATCCTGGCCGCATACCGATCGCGAGGTGTTGGTCGGTGGCGAGGGACACAGGGTCGATCATCAGACTGACCCGGACGATCCAGGATGACCTGGACTCCTTCCCACATACGTCGGTGAGTCCAGAACTCAAAATGATTTCTATATACTTCTATATGCTTCTAAATGCTTTTTAAATGCTAATGCTGATGAATGAACTAAATGCTCTCAGGTGAGATGGACCCCATACCGCGGCGAGAGTTACACGGGACAGCCATGGGTGGAGGCGGTCTTGTCGTACCGGGGATGTGACATATGGTTGCATTGCATCCATATCATCGAGCCTCTGCACTACAGGCTGATCCTGCGGACCCGGGGACTACATCAGCCCAAGGTGACCTTTCCACGCCATAGCGATGACCACCCCGGCAAGTCAGCAAGGGGCATCAGTGGTAATGTGGATTGGTGTGCCCGGAAGGTGAAGTACGTCCATGACTGGAACAGGCGGGGCCGAGCGGTGAAGGAACGAGACGAGAGCGACGAGGCATATCTGAAGGCCTTTGCTTGACTCTACGGCGACCGGGTGTACCGAGGTACCCGACGACCGGTATGCAAAATTCTAAACTCCAAAAACTCTTGCTATATGCAAAAAAAAGCCATGCAATAGATGTACTGACTCATGCTTTCTATATGCAGCTAGACCCTGAGGGACGGATAGCTGAGTTGGAGGGATTACTCCACTCCACCATCTAGCAGCGGGACGGGTACCGAACCGCTCTGGAGCTCCTGGTGAGACTTTAAAACCTAGAAAAATGTTTATGATTATGACAATTGATGTTTATGATGCATATGCTGATTAACCATGGTTCCTAACCTTGTCTTCTAAATGCAGTGGGCCGAGAGAGCCCAACGAGCCGGACCGGATGCCCCATCGTCTTCCTCACAGCCTACGGGAAGCAGGGCTGAGCAGGAGGCTGATTTTGCTCGGGCGGTTGCCCGGGCCGAGGAGGCGGAGGCCACCCTCGCGGAGCGGGTAAGATGCTAAAAATGCTCATACTTATGATCTTGCCTAAAAATGCCTTATGATTAACTATATGGAATGCAATCTACAGGCGAGAGAGCTAGCAGCAGCAGTGGCCGAGGCCAGGCAGGCGAGGACAGAGGCAGAAAGAAGCCGGGCTGAGACTGTTCGAGCCCGAGCGGAGACAGAGCTTGTACGGGCAGAGATGGCCCGGCTGAGAGCGGAGACTCCGCGACGCTTGGATGAGGCAGAGGGGGAGCGACTACGGACGGAGTTAGCTCGGGCTCAAGCTGAGGTGGAGAAGCTCCGAATCGAGACGGCGGACTTGGATCGCTACCGGACCGAGGCACGGGAGACGCGGCGTCAGATCTTCACGCTGAAGATCGAGCTGCGGACGCTAGAGCGGACGGTCCGGATGATGGGCCGGGGACCGGAGCGGAGTGCTTCCCAGAGTGGGGCACGGAGGAGTGCTGCCCCGAGCGGCTCGGTAGGGGATTTTCTTGTCAGCTCCTCTGGCCAACGGAGGAATGAGAGGGCGGAGCGGGGACAGCAGGAGGAGAGTGCTTCGATAGCGCCGCCACCCACGAGGAGACTCGAGTATGGAGAGGATGAGGGCGGTCCGGCGGATAAGCCGATCGAATGATGTATTTTTATGTTTTCTTATCACTTGTATGTAACTTTATGGAAAATGGAATGAGATCTTTTTTGGGTTTTCTGTTTTTTTAGTGAATGAATGGATGTGTGTTTGAGTGTGCAGGGACGGATGAAATGAATGAATGGATGGTTTTGGCAGGTGACTGTATGTTGGAAAATGCATGCGTGGATGAGGTGTGTATGAATGAATGGATGAGACATAGGCAGAAATGTGTGCATGAGTCATTTGCAGGAATGTATGTGTGTGAAAATGCAGAGAGAATGAGGTGTACAATGCGAGAGACCGCCAGGTCTAGGCAACGGCAGAAGGAATAGCCTGAATTCAACTGTAGAGAAAGTAACGGTCTAGGATCAGATGTCATAATTAAATAACGCACTAGTTGAAGGGCGTTATACATAACAGAGGCCAAATTTGTAATCTGAGCTGTAGGAAAACGACGGTCCACCTCTGGTGCGTCAACGGCAAATAACGGCCTAAAGCTGGACCGTTAATCGTGGCCGAACTATAGTTTGCAGGGCGACTAGCAGAAAATGCGACGGCCTAAAGTAGACGCGTCAGAATGAAACAACGGCCACAACCAGGACCGTCAGGTAGTGCTTAGCCCAGAGTAGAAAGAATTGAGTGGTTGAGAGTGTAACGGCTCAGGGTTTGCTCGTTACAAGAAACGACGGTCAGCCCTTAGACCGTTAATCTTCACAGAACATGATCGGGGAATTAAACCCACAGGAAAATGCGACGGCCTAAGGTTGGCGCGTCGGAGTGAAATAACGGCCGTACGATAGACCGTTAGATCCTGGGTTGTATTCCGAGATGGATTGAGCTGTGAGAACTTAAACCCGAGGTTTAGCCATCTAATCCCTTACTAGAACTTATCTAGATTGAAGATAAAGCCTTCCAACTCAAGTCTTATCCTTCCAAAGCCAAAATTAAACCTTTAAAACTTGGATACTCAACCAAAATCGTATCTTTGCTGAAAACCTCTGCTTTAGGGTTCAAGAACCTCTCCTAAGGGCAGAAATCAAGATGAAGAGAAGCTTCGAGGTGATGGCTATGGAGGAGAAGGTCTACACCGGACCTAAAGCTGCCAGAAAAGAACATGGAGAGCTCCAACGGTTGACATCAATTCCCAAGCACTTAAGCTCCAATGTTCAAAGGGTGGTAAGTCCCTCAACAACACATCCAAGTTCAGAAAATTCTGCACTTCAATTTGTTTTATGACTTCTTCTTCTCCTTCTTTCTTCAAGCCTCTTCCTGGCCCAAGATGCTACTCTAATCTGAAGTGGGTGGCTCCCATGGTAAAGGTCCTCCCTATAGAAGTCACATCCATCCTTAAAGCTTGGCACCTTCAACCACTCTTGGTTTTGGGCAAAAATTTCTAGAAATTATCCTTAGATTGGCCAAGTATTTCAGCACTTGTGGAGTTATGGCATCCACAAACTCATACCTTTATCTTTCCTTCCTTTGAAGCAACAATCTTATTAGAAGAGGTAGAGACCTACCTAGCCCTTCCTAAGACTAAGGCGGGGGATGAAGACTGGGTTTGCTATACAATAGAGCCTATTGACCCGTCCTTGATTTTGAGTGATTTCATTCATAACCCAAAGGACGTGAGGACCATGATCAGCCCACACCACATTCACTTGATACCCTTGGCGCAATGGATAGTGTCTCATTGTAAAAATAAGTGGGAGAGACATGAGGCAATAGCCAAGGCGGTGGCGGTTTGCTTGACCGGGGTCTTCCTTTTTACCACGACCCACCACCTCTTAGACATCCAAAATCTTAGCATTATTAGCGGGCTGTGGCGGGGAATGTCCATCTCTCAAGCGGTCCTCTCATACCTCTATGAAGGACTTAGCTCGGCTTGTCTAGGAGGACTTTTGTTCGGCTCCATGATACTCCTTGAGTACTGGATGGGAGTGAGAATCAAATTTCAACAAAAGGAAGACATAACTTCAGCTAGCCGAATCTTCGGGAGCCACCCTCTCTTCTTCATTGGAGGGGCATTTGGATACTCTTCTCAGGTTGAACGCCAGACGGCGGACAAGAAAACGCAGGATGAATGGCGCCTCTTCTTCAACACTCTGCCAATGGACAAGTTCATCATGCGGCCAAGAGTCCTTCGAAGCACTCTTCTTAAAATACCGCGGCGTCAAGGCTTGGACCTCCAGCTAGTGGGGAATACCACCATGGCGATCTACAACCCGCACCGGTGCCACCTTCAGATTGGACTTCCAAGAACCGAAGCTCCTGCACTATCACATTACCCTCCCCTTCTACCTAGGAAGATGGGGACCGAGGAAGATGAAAGAGCAGTACGGACCGCGCTGACCATGTGGGAGATCAGCAAGGTGCACCCGTGGCGAGAAGAAGCTGAAGAGGACGACGCAGCACGCCGTGATTACGTGAAAGAGTTGAGAAAAATCCGCCCTCTCGCGGATAAAAAATTGAATGTGCCTTGATTTTCTTTTGTTTATGAGAGAAGTTGTTTGTTATTAACAATCAAAGTTGGAATCTTTAATCTTGCTTGAATGAGGTGATATTGCTTTAACCGAACGGATGTGAGTTTTGTGGTTTGAATGGCTAAAGTGATGTGAAGAGGCAGAGCCTCTGGAGGATGTGACGGATGGGCGGTGGGCCGCTGTAAAGAATCGACGGCCTGACGATGGGCCGTCAGAACGAAAGCATTATCAATCCTGCTCTCTAAAGCAAGTAACGGATGGGAGACAGGCCGTTATATATAAACGAAGGTATAGGCCAGGCCGTTAGAGGGACGATGTTTGATGAAATAAAAGCCCCATGCCTGAAGGAGGTGACGGCCGAAGGGAGACCATTATATTCATGTGGCGGTCTGGAATCGATGCGTTACTGCCTTTGACCTGCAATTTTGTGAATTATCACTTTGAACTTGTCCTGCTGCCTGTATACACTCAAACATGAAACAAGTTAGATCTGTTCTTAGACTCAACCCCTTGCCTTGAAGCAAGTTAGATAATGACCGTTTCTTGATATTTGGTCAAGGGGTGAAGCCTTATTAAATAGGCGGAAAGCATAATAAAAATGCAATGCATGCTATGCACATGATGGAGTTTTGGAAAACATCTAATTTTTTCGTGGGATTTTCGCAGATATTTGGTTTTTTTGGATTTTGGAAATATTTGGTGTTTTTGGATTTTTGAAAATCTTTGTTGTTTTTGGATTTTGAACAATATTTGATGTTTTTGGATTTTGAAAATATTTGATGTTTTTGAATTTTGAAAATATTTGATGTTTTTGGATTTTGAAAATATTTGATGTTTTTGGATTTTAAATTTTTTTGATGTTTTTGGATTTTGAAAATTTTTGATGTTTTTGGATTTTGAAAACCAGTGCCTCCCTAGTGACACGACCTCTTCCTTGTTCAGAATCAGAAGTCCCGAGGTTGGTGTGTAATACGGGTGACAATCCCTAGCCAAGGCCCACTACTCATGACGGTGTTTTTAACAAGGCCATACCCAAGGTACTAATCTTGGTCCTGAAAGAAAAAAAGGAACATGGGGGTAAGCTTAGGCCAGATATGGAAGTTTTTAGGACTTGATTTCTTCACCGTACAACCCTGTTGGAGATTTGGTCTGTTGCACCGGGGCTTTGTGTCCGTCATCGAACCTTCGTCCACTCTAGGCATGCATTCGACCAGGCTCATGACGTCCCGTGGGGAACTATGCTGCCACTCTTGTCATGCCTAGTTTTTCTGTTTTTGCATTCCTGGAGTTTTGGAATAGTAGACTTTTGAGATGATGCTTTTGATTTTGTCGGAGAGATTACCCTTTTTCTTTTCCGTTCGTTTCTTGTGGCGTCAGGTCATAACGGACTTGCCCCTATTTGAGACCTCCTCTCGTTAGGGTGTTTGGATTAGTTGTCGCCTCCTTATTTACTTCTTGCCCCTGGATTTAGCCGAAGAATGAAGCGGACAGGGACTTCGATTTTCCCCTAAGGCATGGCCGAGGAGAAACGGTGTCTTTTAGAATCGGAAAACCTGACCAGGGATGTCGTGTAGTGTGTGATTGCCTTACTTGGGACCCTTCTTAGTGAAACAGGAGGGAGCATCCTGCTGCCGGGGAAGCACGTGGCTTAGACTCTAAGGAAAGAAACGCTTAAGATGCAGCCCATTCCATGGGTGAGAGAGCTCCTCACCTTCCGCATTTATTAAACGATAAGCATTCCCTGGATAAACTTCTTTTACGACAAACGGCCCTTCCCAATTAGGTTGTAATTTAGACCTTAGACCTACAGACCGAATGAATTTGCGTTTCAAAACCATATCACCTTTTTGAAATTTACGTTCGATTACCTTCTTTTGAAAACGTGAAACCCTCTTTCGATAAACAGATACGTGATCGGCCGCGTTCATCCTCTTCTCATCTAAGAGTTCCAACTGAACCAGCAACGCCTCTCGACGTTCATCGAGATTAAGTTCCTTATCAAGCTGCACTCTAAGTGAAGGGATCAAGATCTCATATGGGAGCACCGCCTCCATCCCGTAGGTAAGAGAATAGGGAGTTTGTCCCGTAGGGGTACGGACGGAGGTGCGGTAAGCCCACAGAGCTTCCACTAATCTTTCGGGCCAATCGGAGAACTTATGAGCTTCGCATGTTTTCTTGATGATTTTAAGAAGGGTTTTATTAGTGGCCTCGGCTTGACCGTTGTCTTGAGGATAATATGGAGATGAATGATGCAATGCAATATTGAACTTCTTACAGAGGTCCTTAAGCTCTTGAGAGATGAACTGGGGTCCGTTGTCGGTGATGATGCTGCTTGGCACTCCGAACCGTGAGATAATATTGTTCATGATAAAGCGGCACACCGTTGTAGCTTTGATTTCTGCGTACGCCTCGGCTTCGGCCCATTTGGTGAAATACTCAGTGGCGGTAAGGATAAAGGACTTCTGCTTGATCTGAGAATTAGGATCACCGAGCGGGCCGACAACGTCGAAAGCCCACATAGAGAATGGCCAACGAGCAGTCATAGGATGGAGAGATGAAGCTGGAGAATGAATTTTATTAGCATGGAGTTGGCATTTAAGACACCTCCGGACATAGAGGGAGCAATCTTCCTCTAGAGTGGGCCAGTAGTAGCCCTGCCTAAGGATCTTCTTTGCTAGAGCCTGGCCATTGACATGACCCCCACACTCACTAGAATGGGCTGCTTCAGCCACCTTCCAAGCTTCAACATCATCTAAGCATCTCATGAGCATTCCATTAGTAGCGCGCCTGTACAGTTCTCCTACAACAATGGTGTACCTTGCGGCGGCTCTTCTGATTGACTTGCGTTGCTCAGCTGTTGCCCCTTCTGGGAACGACCCCTCTTTGCAAAACAACTCGATTTCATGATACCAAGGTAATTTCTCTTCGTCCAGAATCTCTTCTAGCTCTGCTAGTGAAACTTCCTTGAGATCTTCCTTCTCAGCCTTCGCCTCTACGGATTTCCTAAGGTTAAGGTACCAAGGATCCTGAAGAGAGGGTGTGTCCAATCTCTGGACGACGATAGTCTCAGTATTTCGACTGAGAGGGAAGGATAGGGAGGAAGCAAGAGATGCCAGAGTATCTGCTAGAATGTTCTGAGAACGGGGAGTGTGAATATAGATCAGCTTACGGAATTGCCTAGCGAAAAGCGTGACCAAATCTTGATAAGGCTTGAGCTTGGGGTCACGAGTATGGTAAGTGGACAGAACTTGCCGTAGGACGAGCTGAGAGTCTCCTATGATATTCAAATAACGTGCACCTAAGAGGTAGGAGTGCTTCAAGCCGGCTAGGAGAGCCTCATACTCAGCGATGTTGTTGGTAGCAGGAAACCAAAGTTGATAAGCAAAGGGAATGGTTACCCCCTCTGGAGTAAGCAGAACAGCACCGATCCCTCGGCCTTGAGAGTTGAGCCCACCGTCGAAGTGCAGAGACTAGAAGGGGTGATGAGAGATAACAGAAAGATGCTCATCAGGGAAATCATCCTGAATGGAATCGATGTGAGGAATAGGGAGATGGGCGAGATGCTCAGCAATGGCATATCCTTTGACTGCCTTCTGAACAACAAAGGTGATGTCGAACTGAGAGAGGAAGCTCTGCCAGCGAGCTAACCTACTAGAAAGGACGGGCTTTTCTAAGAGATAACGGATCGGGTTCATTCTAAAGATCAACCTAACTGGGTGGGCAAGGAAGTAGTGTTTCAGCTTCTGAGCTACCCACACTAAGGCGGTACAAGTCTTCTCCATAGCGGTGTACTTGGATTCAGTTGGATTAAACAACCGAGAAAGGTAGTATGCAGCCCGCTCTTTCCCGTCATCATCTACTTGTGCTAAAACCGCCCCTAGGGAGTCCTCAATAACCGAGATGTATAGGATTAGGGGTTTCCCAGGGACAGGAGGTTGCAGAACCGGGGGATTGGATAGATATTCCTTGAGGTCCTCATAGGCCTTCTGACAATCTTCATTCCATTCAAACTTGACCCCCGCTTTAAGCAATTCATAAAACGGACGGCACCTTTGAGAATGTTGGGATATGAATCTTCTGATAAATTACAGTCTACCAATCAATTCTCGAAGTTCCGTAATGTTCTTTGGCGGAGGCATGTCCATGACGGCCTGTGCTTTATTAGGATCAATCTGGATCCCCCGTTTGCTTACTATGAACCCTAGCAGCTTCCCTGAGGAGACTCCGAATACGCACTTCTTTGGATTCATCTTGAGCTTGTACTCCCTGGCTCTCTGCAGCAACCTAGCCAGGATGGAGGGGTGTTCTTCCTTGGTTCTTGACTTCACCAGGATATCATCCACGTAAGCTTCCATATAGATGTGCATCATATCGTGGAAGATGGCCATCATTGCCCTTTGATAGGTGGCACCTGCGTTCTTTAGACTGAATGGCATAACCACGTAACAATACGTGCCCCAGGGCGTGGTGAAGGAAGTTTTCTCTTGATCTTCCGGAGCGAGATGGATCTGATTGTAGCCCGAGTATCCATCCATGAATGAGAGAGCTTCATACCCGGCTGTATTATCCACTAAGACGTCTATATGGGGTAGTGGAAAATCATCTTTGGGACATGCTTTGTTAAGATCCCTGAAGTCAATGCATATGCGCACTTTCCATCTTTCTTAAGAACAGGGACTATGTTTGCCACCCACTGAAAATATAAAACTACTGTGATGAATCTAGCTTTGTATAGTTTGTCGACCTCTTCTTTGATCCTCAAGGCCATGTGGGGGTGAAATCTTCTTGACCTTTGTTTCACAGGTGTTGCCCCTGGTTTAAGTACGAGTCGATGTTCCACTAAAGAGGGGTCAAGACCTGGCATGTCCTCGTAAGACCAGGCGAAGGAATCGCCATACTCCCTTAGGACCTTAATCAATTCCTCTTCTACTTGTGAAGGGAGATTAGCAGCAATCATGATGGGCCTTGGGTCTTCTTCGGTTCCTAGATTGATTTCCTTTGTAGGTTCGTCCACAGACGACGACGGCTCGTCGAATCTTTTCAATCCTTGTGCGTATAAGTCGGCGGTGTCATCTACATCGCTGTCCTCATCAATTGGATCCTTTTCATCCAAGATCTCGTAGACGCCTAATCCGTCATCGCTCCATACCCCTTCTATTTCCTCTTCATCTTCAATCACAATTGCTATAGCAACAAATTTCGGGCACTTCAAAAGAGCATGGCAACGCTGAGCTAAATCTTGCAAGAACCTATCAGGAACAGATCGGGATGGATGCGCAAGCGAGCGCGGCTTAGAAGAGGAAGGGTTGGATGACCTAGAACAAGACCCTACTTCTCTAGACCTAACTGACTCTACTTCCCTAGACTCGACGGACCCTAATCCTAACCTAGGGGACAGAAGACCTAGTGGAAGGGAAGGCGCAGGGGACTCGTGCCCCTGGGAGGAGGATGGCGACAGGATAGCGTAATCTTCCACTAAAATCTCCATCTCAAATTTGACATTTTTTTTGGAGATCAGCGGAGACTACACAGCAAGATGGAGGAGGTGGGAGCTGCATAGGGAACAGCTCGGGGAAAATGCAGTCGAAGAAAGGGTCGAAGGAAGAGAACCACATCTCGTGGAGTTGGTCGTTGGGAGGAGGAGGAGTGAAGAGAGTGGATAGATCAATGGGTGGGCACCTCCCGCAAGCACAAGGAACAAATAGAATTTCTGGCGGATCAATAAAGGATGGATTTATTATGATAGGAGGAAGGCGGGGTATGAAGTCCCCTCGCTGGAAAATAGATTGGAGGCGTGAGGGAGACCAAGAAAAGGCGATTGGAGAGCTCCCCTCCTTCTGTAAATCAGCAGTAGGCTGCTTCTTCGGCCTCCACTACACAAGCCGAACCTCTTGCTCCTTCTGACATTCTTCCTTATGAAAGAGCCCCTGCAAGGCCTGACCATAGTCGAGCATATCATCATCTGACCCTCCCGGCAATGGGGGCGGGTTGGTAATTGTAATTGGACAGATTGCATCTTTTTCTGGCTGGACTTGTTTTGAAGCTAATGTGCCAGGCTGGATAGGCCCTCTGACAAAATGTTGACGATAATCCCAGGTGAGTGGCCCAGAATCACCCATCATTGATAATGCTGTCTCCTTGTAGCCGAGACCTCTCCTGCCCATTTTTCTTCCCTTGGGTATGGGCTTGGTCATTCCTTGTAATTGCACACCGAGGCCTCTCCCCAGTTGATAGCCCAGTTTCAGTATGATGTTCCAGCCCTTGGAATCCCGAATCTGTGGAGATGCATACGCCTAGGGGAAGTTCAAGTCCAGCATTGATATAACGGGCCGGCTGCTTGGCCAAAGTGTGGGAAGAACCTGCTCTGATATGGCCTTAACTGTCTGCACCGTGGACAAGCTTTTAACTTTGACGACCCTCCCTTGGAAGGGGAATTTGATGCACTGATGTGCGGTGGAAGGCACGGCACCGAGTGTATCAATGCACGGACGACCCAGGATAGCCTTGAACATAGGGTCGATATCGAGCACATAGAATTCCACGGCCATTGTAAGGGGCCCGAGCTCTGCCTGAATGGTGATCACCCCGTGACACGCTCGCCTCGAGTGGTCATATGCTGCTATAGTGGTGGGGGTAGGCCGTAATAACTCTTCAGATATGTTGCATGCTCGGAGGGTGCTAAGTGGACAAACATTAATTGAAGCCCCTGTGTCAACCAGCGCTGCTTCAATGCTGACCTTGTTCAGAGTGATTGTAATGCAGAGCGGCATTTGCCGAGCTTCTGGAGGTGCTAGCTCAGTTTCTGAAAACGTAATTGCCGGCCCTTTGGAGATGGTTGCTAGTGCGGTCGGTAAGCTGTCGACTGCCATATCTTCACTGACCATTACCTTCTGTAAAAAGTCTCTTAGTGCATCCTGATGAAGGGTAGACCTTTTGATCAGCTCTAGCACAGATATTTTAGCGGGCACCCGGTCTAGATGATGTAACAAGTCATATTGAGTACCTGGCAGCGGTTCAGTTTCTTCTTGCTCGGCCGTTGGCTGGGAGGACTAGGGATTAGAAGTAGTGGGGTAATTCCGATGGAACATCTTCCCGCTCCTCAGAGCACAATTCGCTGCAGCATCTGAAGATAGTATGATGGGCCCTGCGGGGTGGATGAATGGAACAGGTGGTGCGGGGGAGATGGTTTGGTGGAGCGTAAGGTTGGTGGTGGAAGTGGGTGATGAGCGGATGATGGGCGAAGGGTTGGTGGAAGGCAGGGTGGTGATGAGTGTTGACGCGGGTGGAGGGAAGGCTAGCGGAAGGGTAAGGATGGATGAGGGGTTGGATGGTGGTGTGATGACGGTGACGGGGTTAGGTGGTGGAGAGTATGATGGAACGGTGGGTGGTAAGGAATTTGCTGAAGCGGGTGTAATTGGGAGGATGAATGGAGGGGATGCTGGGTGTGCAGGAAGGATGAAGGAGGGAGTGAGGGGATTGCGGTGGTTATGGTGGAGGGCCATGACTTGTGGTGCGGCACTGTCATCATCAAAAGACCACCCGGCATTGGGGGTCGGTGGTTGGACCACGTTTACTTGTGCTGGTGCTGGCGGCTGCTGCTGAGGAGCGGGTGGGTGGTTTGGCATCGGATTTTGATGGATGCCCAGGTCCTGTACTTGCTGTGGTTGCTGTGGTTGCTGTTGTGGTGGCTGCTGCGGCTGCGGTGCTTGTTGCTGCTCCACTTGCGGCCTCGGCTGCTGCCCTCTTTTCTCCTTGATCTCAACAATGGCCCGATGCATTGCGGCCCAATCTATCCTTTACCCTTCATGGAGATCATACACCAAATCCCGAAACTGGAAACATCCTTCTATGGTATGGCCCGGCTGCCTATGGAACATACAATATTTAGTCTGATCAATGGCTGGATTCCAAGTAGGCCGTTCTGGAGGAAGTTGGATAGCATTCACTGACATGAGGGCGGAGAAGATATCTATAAGTGTCTCCGGCAATGGAGGGTACTGGGCTCTCCTGGGAGCCGGGCGCTTGCTGTTGGGGTTGTTGTTATAGCCGTTAGGTGGAGGGACATTGTGGTATTGCGGAGGTGGTGGTTGTTGTGGATTGGTGAAGGCATTTTGTGGAATGGTGAAGGCATTTTGCGGAGTGACAAAGGTAGGTGGAGGGTTTTGTCGGGTTGCCTGGAAGCTTGGTGGAGCGGGGTTTTGGGAATTGCGGTGGTTTTGGGGGAAGCGGAATGGTGCGGACTGGAATGGGAAGGCAACGGCTTGCACTTGTTAATTTGTCTGGACCCCCTCGGTAACTGGCCCTTGTGGCTTCTTGTGGTACTAGGGCTTTTGGTTTTCAAATAAAGAGTGGATGGGGGAATCCTTAAACTGGGTCTGGATGAAGCGCGCCCGGCTGTAGAGTTTATGCATGTTGGCTATGTCGTTCATTGCCAGGATGTTCCGGAAGGTTGAAGTAGCATTTGCAATCAACAGCTTGACCTTCTCTTCCTCCGGGATGTGGCCAGGCACTCTAGCGGCCATCTGTCTCCACCTGTTTGCATAAGTGGCAAACTCCTCGTCTGATTTCATCTTCTCGCCCACCAGATCTGTGAACGAGTATTCTGGGCCGACCCTGTCTTGGAACCGCTGGATAAACTTGTCCTTGACTACCTTGAAACTCTCAGCCTCTTCCAGTGGTAGGGAATAGAACCATTCCAGAGCAACACCATCTAAAGATCGGCGGAATAAATACGCCATGAGGCGATCATCATACTAGAATTGCGCCGATTCATATAGAAAATCCCTCACATGAATAAAGGGATTGCTGTTCCGGTCGTACTTGCGGTAGTTGGGGAGCTCGGATTGAGGAGGGAATCGGATATTCTGGAAGCTTGGAACAGGGATATCGGCCAAAGATTGTGGGCCAACCCGCTTCTGGAGGAAATCGAGTTGCTGCTTCATGGCGGCCCACTTGTCGAGCAAGTCCTGCTCTCGGGAGGGAGCAGGGGCGGCGAAAGATGCTGATTGAATGTGAGGAGTAGATGGAACGGTTGTGGTAGAAGGTGGGTGCCCACAGGAAGGAGTGGAGGGATAAACAGTAGGGATGGGGGGGGCGTAAGAAGGATATTGGGCATAAGCTTGACCCGGATTAGGATAAACTTGGGCCGCCCCTTGCTGAGAGAGTAAGAAGTCGGAAGGGCCCATGAGAACTTGGGGAGCTACCGGAGCAGATGTGTGATGATCCATTTGAATAAAAGAAGGGATGGGTGACTTTCCCTTATCGAAAGATTGTTGGGCTGAATTGGAAGACTGGCCCGTTTCCATGCCCGTGAAAGTGATGGTCCGTGGTTGGACCGGAGTAAGGTCAATTGGAATGGGCTGAGCGGGGAGCCCAACAGTGGAAGGATTGGATTGATTTTGGATGATGGTAGAAGGAGATTCGTTGGACCCTTGCATGGTCTGATAAAGAACTTGGAGTTGGGCCGGATCCAATTGGGCCATCATCTGAAGGACGGAGCCCGTGGAAGGAGTGGAGAAAGAAGGGGTAGCTTGACCACCTTCCATAGAAGTGGGGGACGGAAGAGGGGTAGTCCCCTCCCCGGAGGAAAAGGTAACAACCCTAGGAGGGTTCTCAAGGAGCCTTTGAGGAAGGGAGTCCTCTTGGGAGCGGGGAGGATTAAAGGATGCCATGGTGGACTCGAAAAGAGGATTGGAATAGAATGTGAAGAAGGAATTGACTTGAGGAGATGATTCGGATGGACAAAAACAACTCCATATGCAACGAACAACCTTGACAAAATGCAAGAACAACCAACACGAAAACACACAATAAGCAACCAAACTTAGGTGATTCTAACAAGATGCAAGTGATAAAAGATGAAGACACTCAAAGGCAACCAAGTTGTTTAAGATGATGCAACCCAATTCTTGTGATTCCTCCTTCGGAACTTTAGTGAATTGATTAATATGTGCTCTCAACAATAGGTTCCTAGCAGGAGATGGGTATGAGACTTGGTTTGACTCTAAGTATAATCACTCCTTCACTTATGCAACCCTAGACACGTGGTAGGAAAGGTACAACCGGCCCAGCGTCCGTGTGGGAATCCACGGCTCGCAGAGACTTATGGAGGTCCCTGCTATGATTTCCTGGTCGGCTCCAAGGAATATGGAGACGAGAGGTCCTCACAGCAAGGTAGGAAAATGCAATCTAAGATATGACAAGATAAATGACCCTATGTGCACCGGAGTGCATGCAAAGTCTAGCCTAAAATCTAGCAATCAATGATGCACACAATGATATGAATATATGAACAAAACAAGGAGGAAGTCCAGTACCACCCAAGCAATAAATCACAGCAGAAACTGCGGAAGTAAATGCACCTCGGATGCGTACCTGCCAGGAGTATGACGGTCGAAGATCCCTGCGTCAGAGTAAAATAACGGTCGAATACCAGACCGCCAGAAATGATATAACGCAGGGAGATGGGTCCATCAAATGAGCCAGAGCCAAAATCGGACAGAAATAACAGGAAAACCCGTGGAAGCTCACACAGTAGAACAAAAGTGGCGGTCTAATGCCCCTGCGTCAAAGAACTGTAACGCAGGGACACGGGGCTGTCGGAGCACCCAGAAAACCAGATTCAGCAAGAATAAGAGAGAAATTCAAGGGAAACCAAATAGGTAGATGATGGCAGGTTCAAACAGGAATCAAAAGCACGATTGGCACAAGTTGTCCCACCGTGATCGCCAAAAAATTATCTGTTGATTTTATTTTGCCTGTCTATCTTTTCTTTGGGGTTTTGAATGATGAAATGACAAGCAAGTAATCAAAGATCCGCTCTTAACCTATGAACATGTGATCATGAACCTAGGCAATCAAAGCTAGCTCTAGCATGGGCATGCTATCTCACTCAAACTACGCTAAAGGAAAGGGAAAACACACGCCGGGGCGTGGAGCAAGGAGTAAATAAAAACACACCACAAGGGGTGGAGCAAGCGAGAAAATAAAAGAGATATGTGATGAATGAGAAAGCTAATGCCCAAGACTAAGGAAAGATGTGATCGCCACCAAAGTAAAAACAAGCAAAAGACCTGTAAATACCTTGGAAATAGGTGGATGAAACACCCGCCCATAGGAGAGAAAATCGAAGAGAACCTACAGGTCAGCTAGAAATAACGGCCAGGATCCTGTGCGTTACTTGGAAAGTAACGGTCACCCGATAGACCGCCAGGAGAAGATGACGCACCTGCACCAGACCGTCAGACCACCTGCAGTAGCAAAGTGTAGATTCTTTTAACTCCAACTCTTCCAGCCGTCTAGAAGACTTGGGCCTCGTACTGGTGAACCTGTAAACCTGCCAAAGATGTAGAGGACAAGAACAAAGCAACCCAAATTAGCCCTTTCAATAATATAGCATCAATTCTCAAAAGACCTTAAAGACATCAAAACGAAAGGGGATTACCGGGGAGTTTTTGGTTTTTTAACTCCTCTGGGCGTTTTAAAAGATTAGGACGATGTTTGGATGCTTAGAGAACAGTGAGAAAACGTGGAGAAAGAGGAGGGACAATGCTTTGATTGAGGAAAAACCAGGGAAGAACTTAAGCATGCAATGATGAACTTGAAAGACTAAAACCAAAGTACTCCCTTGACTATGAGATGGATGAACGTGGGAAGTAGTTCCTCTTCGATGAAGATGGCTCCTGAGTTCGGCAGCACTTCGTCGTGAATTTCAAAATCCTCCCCCCTGGGCCATGAAGTCAAGGGTTCTATTTATAGACCCTCAAACTCTCAGGTCGAGCAGAGGATAATTTAGCAAGATAAAGGGATAACTCCTGGCAAATCCTCGAAGATAATATCACCAAGAGTCCATAGAAACAAACAGAAGGTCCTGAGGATCAGATTTGAAAGAGATATCATCAATCCAAACCCTTATCTTCGGCCACGGAGTAGCAGAGAAAAGGCCTGAACTGTCAGGACTCTCTGAAGGAAGTAACGGCCACACGACAGACCGCTACTTGGAAATAACGCACCAAGGATCATCCGTTACTATCAACCTTATCCCTAAAAGATAAGATCAACGGGAAGAAGACCCAACAAGCTGGACTCTTCAAGGAAGCAACGGCCAAGGAATAGGGCGTCAGAATGAAACAACGGCTGCACGACAGACCGTTATTATCAAGGTGCAAGCCAAAAGGATAAGCTTGAAGACGAGGCCTTAAGCCTTAGGACTCTTCAAAGAGTAACAGTCTAGGACCCATCCGTCAGAATGAAACAACGCGCCTAGGACCGACCGTTATTATCAAAAATGGAGATCAAAAGGAACAGAGGCATTGCTAAGATTCATCCAATGAAGCGCCACCAGGAGCCATATCTGATCAAGGAGTTTAAGACTCAAGAAATAAGCTTCAACTAATCAAAAGACTCAATGAAGAATGAACAACTCAGAGCATCATATAGAATGAATAAGGAGATGACCCGACTTATTGGGTATAAAACGGGTGTCAACACTTCTCTCTTCATGTTCGGCCACCAGAAAGTCCTCTTCAAATCTCTGTACATCTTTGTAGCTCCTAGGTGTATAGTATACTTAGATCTGTGAGCTTCTTCAAGAATCTTCTTCTTTATTTCCATGGAATCAGGGACACATGTTCTCCCTCGAAACAACAATCTCCCATCATTAGCTAATATAAAATCTGGTCGATTAGCCATTTGTTCTTTAATTTCAACAAGCACTGGGTCATTATCCTTCAATAGGTTAATTTCTGCTAGCAATTCTGAACGAAGCTGGACATGAGCCACCAAGATTCGATCTTCCTTTTCTGTAATATCTAAACTGGCAAACTGTTCTAACAACTTCCACTCTTGAATCATCAAACTGGCTAGTCTAGCTGTCGGCTTCTTGCTTAAAGCATCTGCTACAACATTCCCTTTTCCTGGATGATATTCAATGGAGAAGTCGAAATCCTTTAAGTACTCTAACCACCTTCTCTGTCTCATATTTAGCTCCTTTTGAGAAAATAGATATTTTAAGCTCTTATGATCTGGGTACACGATGAAAGTTTCTCCATAAAGATAATGCCTCCATATCTTAAGAGCAAACACAACTGCTGCTAACTCCAGATCATGCACATGGTAATTCTCTTCATGTTTTCTCAACTGCCTGGAGGAATAAGCTATCACTCTCTCTCGTTGCATCAATACGCAACCTAAACTGATTCCCAAAGCATCGATATAAACTTCAAAACCTCCTTCACCTAAGGGTAAGGCCAAACTGGGGCAGTGGTCAAGCACACCTTCAAAGTCTGAAAACTCTTTTCACAATCATCCGCCCATTCAAAACAATTCTCCTTACGACTTAACCTTGTCAAGGGCACTACAATCTTGGAAAAATGCTTGATGAACCTTCGGTAATATCCTGCTAAACCTAAGAAACTTCTGATCTCAGTTACGTTCACAGGTCTTTCCCAATTACGTACTGCCTCAACTTTAGAAGCGTCTACCGTAATTCCCTCTTTAGAAATAATGTGGCCTAGAAAAGATACCTCTTGCAACCAGAACTCACATTTACTAAACTTGGCGTATAGCTGATGCTCTTTTAAATTTTTTTTTTCAATAGAAGAGCCTAACCTAGAAGACAATGGGAGAGTGCACCCCTTACCATCGGTAAGGAGAAGGCCACTCCACCATCAGACCACTAGGAGGCAATAATTTCATTAATAGAGAAAACGAATTACATCAATCTGATACTAGGCAAGCCTAGTGAGTCCAGCCGAGCCGCACCTTTTATAATGGAAGGTAGCTCATCGTAAGAATAAAAAGAATTACATTTAGTGGTGCAAGCTAATGAAGCAAGCAGGTCTGCAACAGAATTGGCTTTTCTGTAGATATGAGACAAAGAATCCTGCTGAGATATAATGTTCCAGATTTCTCTGACAACGCTAAGAATAGACCAAGGGCAATGAGTATCCTTTTTAACAATACGGACAAGGGTGAGAGAGTCGCATTCAATTTGGGCTGGATTTGAGTTCACAGTCTTCAAGTATTTGATGCCATCAAGAAGGGCACGAGCTTCAGCTATGAGTGGGTTGGATTGACCATAAAAATGAGAGAATGCAATAATAGCCTTGCCTCTGTGGTCTCTGATAATACCACCTCCTCCAGTGTCTCCAGATAGCTTGCTGGCTCCATCAGTATTTAGTTTTATAGATGGCCAAGGCGGGCATATCCATCTCACTATCTTCATTTGATGACTACCGGGTGCTTGATATTTGATTCCAAAGTGATCCAAGATTTTCTGGTTTGAAGACTTTGATTCCTTGAGGGCAGCAGCCGAGCATACTGTCTTAACTTGGGACATAAGATGATGGATGAGATTTGGTTTGGAAAAAGATTTGTCCTCATATTTTATGATGTTCCTGGTTTTCCAGATTTCCCACATTCCATATCCAATGTAGGCAAGGGTGAAGAGAGCAAAGGCCGAACCAGGCTGAACATGGCTGATAGCATTCAGAATGAATTCCCTGGTATTTCGCCCTTCAAAATGCAAACCTGCTGCTGAAAAGGCAGTCCAGACAGAGATAGCAATATCACTGTTAATAAATAAATGAATGGGGTTTTCCACCTACGGATCCTTGCAGCATGAGCATTTTGAACAGAGGACAACACCAATTCTTTGAACATTATCATCAGTCGATAGACAGTTATTCAAAATCTTCCATAGATGGACTGAAATTTTAATATTTGTAACACCATTCTCAAGTGTTGTTCGTGCTCCTCCTTGCTCCTTGAATATATCAGAATATCATCGATAAATACCACGACCCACTGATCCATGTAGGTCCGAAACACACTATTCATTAGCTGCATAAAAGCTACAGGAGCATTTGTTAGTCCAAATGACATCACCACAAATTCAAAATGCCCATACCTGCTACGGAATGCCATCTTAAAAATATCTTCATCTTTTATCCTCAACTGATGATACCCAGATCTGAGATCGATCTTTGAGAAATACTGGGCTCCTGATATCTGATCAAATAATTCATCGATCCTTGGTAATGGGTACTTGTTCTTCACGGTGAGCTGATTCAACTGATGATAATAGATACACAGCCTCAAGGAACCATCTTTCTTCCTTACAAAAAGAACAGGAGCACCCCATGGGGAAGTACTCGGATGAATGAACCCTCTTTCTAGCAAGTCTAACAACTGTACCTTTAGTTCTCTTAACTCAGTAGGGGACATACGATAGGGAGTTCTCGAAATAGGCGAGGCACCAGAAATCAGATCAATAGAGAAAACCACCTCCCTTTCAGGGGGAAGACCTGGCAATTCATCTAGAAATACCTCCGAAAAATCTTGAATAACAAGGATATCCTTCAACTCCACTTCCTTCTTAGCAGTTAAAGAAATCAAAGCCAAGAATGCTGGACACCCCTTTCCTAACAGCTTATCTGCCCGAAGTGCCGAAATGAGTGGCACGGACTTGGATAGCCTAGAGCCAGAGAAAGAAAGCTCCGGACGTCCAAGGAAAGACACTACTCCTGATTTATAATGAACACTAGCACCATGCTTAGATAACCAATCAGCCCCTAAGATTACATCATAATCTTTCATCTTCATGCATACTAGATCAGCAGATAGATTACAACCATTGATCAAAACTTCACTAGAAGGATAATAGTATTTAATCTCGGATCCCGAACCAATAGGGGTGGATATCATAAGGTGAGAATCCAATAACACCGGTTCCATAGATAAAGTCTTAGCAAATTTTAGAGATATAAAAGCATGAGTGGCTCCAGTGTCAAAAAGTACGAATGCTGACTTGGAAAGAATAGTAAGAGTACCTTCGATAATACCTCCTTCCTCGGTAGTCTGGTTCTCAGTCTCTGCCTCTTGGAGGGCTTGGAGCTTGCCTTGCCGCTTGTAACTTCCTTGCGACTTATCGAATGCTGCCGGTTCATTAATAAGGGGACATTCTGGAATTCAGTGGTCCCTGCTACCACACCTTAAGCAATCGCCTAACTTGTGCCAACACTCTTCCATCTTGTGACCTGGAGGGTCACAATACTTGCAAACTACCTTGGACGGCACAGTTGGTCCAACCTTCTTCTCCCCTTCCTTGGGTTTCTTATTTTTAGAAAAACTTGACCCACCATTGGGCCTCTTCTGACTAGTACCGGGTTTAAAGTTCCCGGAACTCGTAGTCTACTCTTTCTTCTTATCCCGACCTCTGATCCGGTCAGTCATTTTCATCGTATCCTCCAAAACTTGTGCTTTCCTTACAGTCTCAGCATAGATATGGATTCCCAAGGGTGCCAATTGATTGATGTGCTGAAGCTTCAAACCATTCAAAAATCTTTTAGCCTTTATTTTCTCATTGGACACCAAGTGTGGGGCATACTTACATAATCTGGAAAACTGCGCTTCATATTCCGCAACCGACAAGTTTCTTTGTTTCAAAGCAGCAAACTCGGCCGCTTTCTTCTCCTGCACCCGATCTGAGAAGTACTTGCTATTGAAAAACTCCTTGAACTCGTCCCACATGGCACGCCTATTTCCAAGTGAGGCTTCTACGGCTTCCCACCAAGCACGAGCATTGCATTCTAATTGGAAAGTCGCAAGTAGGACACGATCCTGATCTCCACATTGCATAACCTTGAAGATTCTCTACATTTCTTTTAGCCAGTTCTCAGCCTCATCTGGATCCGAAGATCCACTGAAACACGGGGGATTTAAGCCTTGAAAGTTCTGATGTAGATTGCATGCTCCTTGCTGTCCGCCGCCATGGGCAACTTGCTGTAAGGCTTGGGTCAGGCCCTGCACTGTACGTTGCATGTCTCACCATTTAGCGCGTTCTGCCGCCATCACGAAAAATTCCTACAGCATAAGAAAAGTAATTAAGAAGGTTTTTTTTCTATTGAATCTATCATCTTATAGCTAGTTAATTAATCTTAACCCAAGTCTCTACCCAACTCACTGGGTCGGATTCGGACTTTACCAAGGTTAAAGGTTCTATAATACTACTAGCAACCTAGGGTCTAAAGAAAACCTAGGCTCTGATACCATGTTGAATCCACAAAACCGCGGTGTTGAGATACACAGGCCCATGGTCATAAGCACATGAACCACAACTCATTTAACCAATACGGGACTATTGCCCAGGGACTATACCCAAATTCTAACACTCCCCCTCACGGTCAAGATGGGCCGTGGACATTAATTGGGTGGACCTGACAAGAGGAGTTGGGTCATTTGGCCTGCTCTGATACCACAAAAATTGTCACGCCCCGAAGTAGAAAATCAGAACGTAGTAGTTTATATCAATCATGTCAATCAGAGCACACGTTGCCACAAGAGACTAACGACCATGCCAATAATAAAGAAACAATTAACCCAACTTTATTGATAATAAAAATAAGAGAAAGTATTCGATTACACCCGACTCCTTGTGGACTTCTATCTCATTAATGAAAAATACACCAACTCTAGATAACAACTAATCCAAACTTGACTTGAACATAAACTCTAAATGGCTCGCTCCTGGAATCATTCGTTCTTGTCCCCATCGGAACACACGTCCTCATCAGAACTACCTGAAAAGGATTGGAAAGTAGGGGTGAGCAAAGCTCAGTAGGATTTTATATCTCTATCATCATGCATAATTAAAGTGATTAACCATTTATGAATAACACTGTAACAAAAGCGATGATAAATAATTGACAAGAGATAGATAGGAAAAAGAACATGAGCTTTCAAGTAAAGAGTAAACACAAGTATAACAAGAACTTTCATGAAAATTTCATGAAAATGATAAAATGAAATTGGCCATATCAAGCACGCACATCAGGTCACATAAGAATTTCAAGTAATTGAGTAAAAGTGCAAATGTCACAGACCAATCACGCTAGTCATGCACTTCGGTGCAATGCCACACCTTGTCATTACAAACTCTCTGGGACACAAGTACTTTCGGGCGCTCCTCCCAGGACCAGACCGGGCCCTTTATGATGCATTGGCATTGAAGGTTTGGATCAATGATCCTAGTCTAGACATTCATCACATGAAATGGCCAAGAATTCCAAGGTTAAGCTCACGAACTTACTTCTGAGATTAATAGAAATTCCAACAAAATTGGAATGACATCAAGTAGAAAGACTATGAGTCTTTAGGTAACAAGGTTATAAACAAGGATCACGCATGATCTCACAGTTCAAGGCCAACCTTGATAACTGCTTCATGATGATAAAACAAGAAAAACCTTATTAATATCTTATCTGTAACGGTCTATAACAGGGCCGTTACAGGAACGTGACGGTCGTACGCAGAGCCGTTACGATGATGTGACGGTCCAATCTTGGGCCGTTACAGTACACAGACCAGTTTAATTTGAGCTAGTCCAAAAACATGATTCAAACCACGTTCATGAGTTCAGGTCTTTAGGGTACAACCTGCCCGGAGTCCTGGTGGGAATCCCAGGCTCACGGGGTCTTACAGAGGTCTCATAATAGTGGTCCTAGTCCGACGGAAGGAATATCCGGTGGAGAGTCCCATCTATTACAAGAATTGAGGCTAATAAACACGGAATCCATCTATTACTTGTGACGGTCTGTCGTGGGGCCATCAAGCTCAGGTGATGGTCTATCGAGCGGCCGTCAGGCTGTAACGGCTTCTGAAAGATGCGGCACATGACCTGGAAACCCGCCAACGATGAACTTCGACATGTTACACTAAAACTTCGATTGGTCATGATAGAATGAATAAAAATTAGGGAAAATGCTACCATTCGAAAGAGCATAAAAATTCGTATAAAATAGCATGCTTTGATTTAGATCTAACACAACAATATTCAATCTTTAACTAATAATCATGAAAGTTGTTCTTTTGATACACTTCGGAGTAAAACATAAAATTCGAACAGCATGATGAATGAAAATTGGGTAATTAGGTATCAAAAGAAAGAGCTCATAGAGACGCACAAGATGGTATTATTAGATTTTTGTTTGGCCTAAGAGACACCTACCTTTGCTTGAAGGAAAGAAGAATGAAAAGGAAGGGTCGTCGGAACCCTAGGTACCGCTCCTAGAACGCCCAAATTCCCACTCGTCCGGTCACGATCGGTCACGCCGCCTATTGCTAGTGCAAATAGGGTTCTAGGGTGTCAAAAGCCCTCTATAAATAGAACCTATAGGGACTCCTAGAGTTCGAATTTGGTTGAAGAGTCCTATGAAGAAATTTCGGCGAAAACTTCGGATAAGGTTCTAATCCACCGCCGCCGGTATAAACGTCTAGACTTAGGGTTTTCGAAGAGAAAGCAAAGACCTAACAATGGGCTAGGGTTTGGCTTGAATCGGAGCACAATTGGGCCCAAATTGTGATGCTTAAACTAGGCCTTCTAAACCCACGAAAAACTGCTAAAACGTGAAATAGGGCCTACACGTATTTTATTTTTGCCTCTTACCTGAAGACAAAGTTATTACAAATTCAATTTTCTACTAGATTCATATTTTTCCATAATTTTAATAATCTCTTTAGAAGTTGAACCAATAAATAATTAATTTGTATGGAAATATTTATTGTAGAAAAAGATAGGATGCTACTGGAATGTGCCACGGGACTTGCGTGGCAAGGCGACGCCAGCGGTTGGCAAAGGTCAAGAAATCCTCTTCCAGCTTCATCTTCTCATGGGCCAGATCCACCATAGAACACTTGGGCCCAACCTGATCCTGAAACTGCTGAATGAACTTCTCTTGAATGGCTTGAAAATTCACAACTTGCTCTTGCGGCAATGAGAAGAACCAATCCCTAGTTGGGCCTTGCAATGACAGACCAAATAGATAAGCCATCAAGCGTTGGTCATGTCAAAATTGGGCCGACTCATAAAGAAACTCCTTTAAGTGCACATAGGGGTCACCGACTCCACCATAACGGCGATATGTGGGAATTTGTGAGGATGGCGGGAGCTGGAGGTTTTGAAAAGCAAATGGGACACTTAAGGAGGATTTGGGGTCAACTCGGTGTTGAAGTTCATCAAGTTGGCGTTGGGCTTGAGAAATCATCTCCTGGGTAGGGAGAGATCGAGAAGGATATGGGCCAGCTTGAGGAAGAGATTGTGACTTTGGACCAGAATGATGATATTGGGCCGGATAAGAAGATTCGGCCTGAAACGAAGAGGGGCCCATTCTAGGGGTGGAAGGATATGTGGACCTAGAAGGAATATGAGCATAAGGACCCATTGGACCAGCATCATAAGGAGAACTAGGATGAGGCCCATTATGGAATAAGGCCCATTAAAAGAAGAGAGCCCATTGAGGGAATGAGGCCCATTAAAAGAATAGGGCCCAGCGAGAGGAGAGGGCCCATTAAGGGAAGACGGACCATTGACATGAGAAGAAGGCCCATTGAGAGAAGAAGGCCCATGAAGATGATTCGTAATAAGGCGTTGGGCCTGGGCCGGGTCCATTTTGGTGCGGACACCAGAGCGAGCGAGAAGCACGAACCGGTGAGCCGTCGGTACCGTATACGGAGCACCACTCGGGCTACCTCGGCTTCCATCTGGCTCGGAGACATCCTGGAGACTCCCCCTTGAGCCTCAATATTTATAGTTTATTGGGATTTTGTTTGTGTGTATTGTGTGTTTTATTCGGATTGTAATTCGGGTTGTAACAGAGGTTTATTTGTAAAATGGGACCACCTGGGTCCCGCGGGCCCCCCATCCCTTCTCCCATTGATCCAACTCATCTCTTGGGCCCATGTGGGGTTAGTCAAACCTCCATGGTGGGCTTCTAGAGGGGTTTGGCCAAGGGGGGGACAAAGGGTACAAAATTTCCAAAGTGGAACCACATTAGTCAAGGGGGCGCCCCATTCTAATATAGTTTAATACGTTTTGTAATCTTTTTTTATTTGTTCAAAATCACATGGGAGAAATAAATTGTGGACTCCCTCTTTTACCCCTCCCCAACCCTAGATCTAGGTATAGAACTAGTCTTTTTCTATTTCCTATAAAAGCCTTGTATTTCTATTTTGAGTAGAATTAATGCATAAGAAAATCTGATTTTTGTTGGAGCAAGCAAGGGCTGCCCCCTATCTCTCTCCTCTCTCCCCCTTCTGCAGCTGGGAAGGCTGTGTTCTTGAGGTGTGAAGCCTCTTCTATCAGTTCGTGAGTTCATCGTTGCCACTGCCGCTGCCATCGTCCTGTTGTCGCACCACAACCATCGTCGTCGGAGTTCTGTCCATCCAGGACAACCCCTTCTTTCACAAATTTTTGCTCCCAGCCACGAGATATTTTGGAGCCCAAACTTTCAGGGTGAGTTCCATAGATCATTACCACATCCTAGCAAAATTGGTGGAGCTTCTAGTTTCTATTTTCCATTTTTCCATTTTCGTTCTCCACCTTCTTCCAGATCTGCCAGCACTCTGCCAAGATTTCTAAAACCCTAATAGATTGTTCATGAACCCACCTTCTAGTGATCCAAATGACTTGATATTTTTATTGGAGGTTCTGTCCACCTAATAACACATCCACAAATTTTGTTGTGAATTTATATTCACGTTCAAATTTTCTAAAAATTCACTCCAGATGCCGACTCAATTCTGTCTGCCTCTATCCAGATCCGACCACCCAGCAGTCTAAAATACCTTTCCCCATCCAAACTTCCACCAAATCAGTCATAAAATCTATTTCCGTCTTCCTCTCTCTCCCCTCTACAACAGTTATGAATAGCTCCATATCTGAATCGGAAGTCTACCTCACGGTCAACGCAAACTCTCAGGAAACTTCCTTTCTGCCCAGCCAGATCTGAAACAGAGATCAGTCCGGTTCATAAATCTGCCAACAAAAGTACAGTCCCCAAGAATTTTTTGGAGTCACATAGGGTGGAAGGATTTCGAGAGAGCTTTCCAACGGTACCTCTTCTGCATCGATCCGAAGTTGGGAGTGACCGCAGAGATAGATCTCGCCGGATCGTGCGCCGTAAAATAGAAGCAGCAGATCCGTGGGCAACAACTCCAAAACTTGGAGATCGGAGCCGATCGGCCTCCGACCGGTGTTCTAGCCCGGCCGCCGTCCAGGGGAGCCCGCCACCAGGTGTCACCATCACAGTGGGACCTACCCCGTCAGGTCCAGAGGATTGAGCAGTACGTGGGCCCTACAGACCCACAGATCGCGCCGTCCAGACAACACTAAAACGCGGGTTTCGGCACCGTCGGAGCGACATCAAGATGCTGCCAGTCAACCCAATTCCCGCTACTCCCGGGCCCCACATGTGACCTATTACCTCCCTGCGTAGAGTGGGTCAAAACTTCGTACCGTTGTGAAAATTTGTTAACCGGGAGTACGGATTTGGCCGGGGTTATCTTCCCCACGCCGGGAGTGTGGAGGTAACGGACTTACTTCTTGGCGTTCATTTGCTAGTTCAGTATACGGTCATATGCCGCTGTGAGTGCATTAGGATTCTAGCCCGTGAGTTCATGTCACCGCTGTGAGCGAGAGAGTGACCCGTCACGTGGCTCGATCCGAGCACGGAAGTGAGTCGACCACCCTTGACTCTACCGGTTTCTCAACCGCGCGGATCCACGTTTCCCCTCGCTTGGGACGATGAGTGAGATTGCATTTCTGTTAGCGACGTATAGCCCATAGGAACTCTTAGTGTCGGGCCAAAGTGTCTCCATTGTTGTATGTTTCTGGTCGCGTCCGCATTTAGAGTCTGAGGTCCGCATCACTTAGAGTCGGTCCCCGTGTCCGTCCCGCATCAGTTTGGTATCAGAGAGAGTCGAGTCTAGGGTAGTCGTTGCGTGAGTCTTGCATGGTCTAAGTCGAGTCTAGGATCATCATTATTTTCAAAATAAAAATAGTGTTTTAAAATTGCATTTCATCCCGATAATATGGTATATTAAAATGTGTTGTCCGAACGTTAGGCTACGCCTATCGGGAAGGCCGCACACTTGCGCGAGGAGAGGTTCGGGTCGACCCTCCGCCACGTATCGAATATTGGCTAAGTCTAGGTGCATTAGTCTGTGTCTCCTAGTCCGTGTGTCTTTGCATGCCCACCCGTCGAGGCACCCAATACTCGCCACCACCAGCTATGGCGGATTCCCGAGCCCATAGTGCCGATGATCCCTCGACGGTCGAGATGTTCCGAGCCCTCATGGATCATCTCGATACCCGTATGGATGGCCTTAGTACGTATGTAGATGGCGTAGGAACGTGTCTAGAAGGGAGGATGAAAGCCCTAGAGGATCAGCCCGATGCATCGGCCCAGTCCATTCAGGGTCTTGTGGGGAGGATTGCTGTCCTTGAGAGGGCCCCAGTGGCGGCGCAACCCGCGCCGACAAATGGCCAACAAGAGCCGATTTAGCAACCTGTTGCTCCAGGGGCTCAAGGGGCAGATGATAGGAGGCATCAAGTGCATGAGGTGTGTTGAGTCCCGAAAGACGGCAATCAAGAGGGGAGGGGTGAATTGATTGGCCAATTAAATTTCTTCCAAGGAAAATAATGATAAGTAAACATATAAGCACTAGATCTCACCCGAACATGGATACACTTATGAAAGCGTGTGGATTATGGTAGGTGCTTGACAAAGGAAATGGTGTACGCTCAAATCACCATGAAGCACACTCGACTATGGATGCGGAAGAACAAACCACAAATGACACAGAATTTTTAGGTGGTTCGGGTACACTGCCGTGTCCCCTACGTCCACCCCTTACTTGTGAGGATCAAGACTTCACTATGATGTAAGCCACACACACACGCTATATAGAACAGCAAACACATATACGCGGCACCCAATCTGGGCTAACACACACACACACACACACACACACACACACACACACACACACACACACACACACACACACACACACACACACACACACACACACACTAACATGTTCGTGTTTCCGAACACGAACAACCCACACACAAAACTGAATCAAGTTTTACATCAAATGCTCAAGTAGACACAAAGTAAATCTGAGAGTAAGGAGTGAAGAATGTTTTATCCTGGTTGAAGCACCCCCTTTCACTTCCTTGAATGTAATTGAATGCTTCTGCAGAAGAACGGTTGATCTTAGAAGAAGACTGGAGGAAAATGACGCAGAAATGAAGTTGTAGCTTGAAATCCCTTGCAGCTTCCAATTGCAGATGATATGGGGACTTTATTCTAATCTCTTCACTTCACTTTCAGCTTCAGATCAAGGTGGAAGAAGGCTTCAGAGCTCCAGCTACGAACCTGCACACAAATATATATTCTTTCTTCAATAAAGGCTTGTGTTAATCTTATCTCACCTAGCATTATTTTTTTCTTAAGCCACTTAGGCTTGTTTAATTGTTTAGGACGGTCAATAAAAGCTAGGGAACCAGATGCACATTTTGTGGAATGTTTTGTGGAGGTTGGACTAGGATAGGAAGACTTTTAGTGCAAAGAAATGGAGGTCAAAAATCACGGCTGGAGGTCGGACCTGAAAGGGTCGACCCTTGGGGTCGACCCTCGAAGAGGGTAAACCAGTTCAGGCACAATGGGTCGACCCTTGGGGTCGACCCTCATTCAACCAGATTCTGCCAAGCAGAAATCTTACAGGGGTCGACCCTTGGGGTCGACCCTCGCCCTAGGAGCATTCTGTTAGATAGAAATTTTACAGGGGTCGACCCTTGGGGTCGACTCTTGCGCCAGAACATCCAGTAATGTGGTAAAAACCACCAAGATAAGGTGCCAACCTAGTGGGGTTGAGGAATAGATTTCTCACCAATAAAATGCATGAATCTAAGGCATGTATAATGAAGACCCAATTAAATTACCTTAGATTATGAATATTACTCTATTACCTACTTAACGCAAGGCATGAATTTTAACATGGATATTAAAAGGGCTAGGATTGATCTCACCAAATGTCCTTGTATCATTCAAGTCCTTAACTGCCTCTTTGCCCCTGTCAAGACATGCATTCTGAGTTAGATTTGGCGTTTGCAAATTAAAATTAAGCTTCTTACCAACAGAAGTGATTCCTTTTCTTCCAAAGCTCCTTATCTCATTAAGTGGAGACAATTCCAAAGCTTATCATGGCATTCAAGTTAGAACTGAAGATATGTAGTGTTTTAATCATCATTAAAATTCATTAAAAATAACCACATAGAGGGGGTTCAACAATCTCTCCCCTTTTGATGATGACAAAATACTTCATCCCAAGAGATAACATCATTCCACTGGAGCAAAGACTTTTAAGATTGATAAAGAGGTATATTCCATCAACCAACAGTGCTTGAATTGAATGAACAACTACAGTCCACAATCTGATTTCATTAACAAGGGGAAGTGAGCAATGCAACAAAATGCACCAGATGCCATGCCATGATTAAAGAGACAAAGTGACACTTAAGACAATATGAGAATGCAACACACATGCATGCAAGCATACGTCACACATAGACTATCTATAAGTAGCTAAGACGCCGAATAGCCGGGCACAAATATAGACAAAACTTCTCCCCCTTTGGCAACATCAAAAAGAGGGGGTGAAACGGGATAAGGAGTGTGCCATGTGAATGAAGTGCAACGGCCTAATCATCATCCGGAGTGCGTGGACCTGGAGGATGCCGAATATAATCCAAAATTTCGTGGTAAATTTGGACTTGATGGGTCAAGGCATCGACAAATGAGTGAGTGCGCTCTTCGTGAGAAAGCTTCAGATCATGAAGGTCATTTTGTATAACTTCCAATGTCTCCCCATACTTTTATAACCGTTCATCAATGTGATCCAACCGATCTATGATTAGCCTGGCGGCCTCGGAGGGTATATCAGGAGCAGGAGCATGGAGTGGTTCCTCATCGGAATTCGCGTCTTCATCCTCATCATGCTCTTCAGAGCTTGCAGCGGGAATGACATTTTTCAGTTGCCGAACTAATTCACCATCACGCATGACATAGCCCATGTTGTGACAAATTGAGTGAATGGTATAAATGTCAGCATCGTGCATAGTCTGTGAAGATTCTGCTGAAAGATCTATCTCCATGTATTGGAAAATGGTAGTTAATGCAGCAGCATAAGGCAAAGTTCGATGCTTGTGTTTGATGCTCGAGCATATATGATCCATAATAATGGCAGGAAAGTTGATAGGAATGCCATCCAATAGACAGTAAATAAGAAACATGTGGATTTCTGTAACTTTATCATGTCCTCCCCCTCTTGGAAGCAGAATGGTAGTGATCATTCTATGTAAAATGTGTTGCAGGGGAGGAAAATGATTGGCATTCAACCCAGCAACTGAGCGACCACCTCTGTCCTCAGAAGTCATGTAAATATAGATTTTATCTTCCGGAACTTGAATGTCACCAAACGCATATCCCTCATGCGTTAGTTGAAATGCTTCGCCTAGTAGCGGTGGCGAAAGAATAATTTGTACCTCATTTACTCTCGTAATCGGAGTGTCACCGGCCATAGACAAATTGCTGTAGAACTGATGCACCAAAGAGGGATACATTCGCCGATGTGCAGACATGAAAATGTCTAAGTTGGGTTGACTGCAAATGACATCGACGAGACTGGGAAAATGGATGCTCAGATTTCTAAAATCGACTACGCGGGGATGAAGAACTTTTCGATCTAGCACCTTGCTGGATGAAGATTGTCTGCGAATAGCTGCAACTTGTGCGGCCTTTTTAGAGCGAATCTCTCATGCCTTGCTTGATTCTTCTCCTCTGCAAGACGGACGTCTCCTTGGGGCCATCTAAGCAAAAATCGAAAGGCCCACAAGATGGCGGATAGATTTAGATGGTTCAACTAGAGGGGGGAAGCTAGAAGTGTGAATCATGATCCTCCACACACACCAAGAGCTTACCTCAAGAGATTGGAAGAGGAAGGAACGATCCTTGAACCCGGAAGCAAGAAACTCGCGCGGGTAGCCACCGAGAGATCCGCGGCTAGGGTTGGAGGATTTTACAACCAAGAATATGTTTTTAGGGCTTGCAAGAGGTGGTGGCTGGCCTTGGAGGGGGTTATAAGTATTTATGTAGGCATGGGAGGGGTTAACTTAGGGTTAGAACCCCATTCGTGGACGGCCCGGACCCGGATGATCCGCTCCGTCGGAATGGGTCGACCCCTGTAACTTAAACCCCAAACAGAAGCCTGTTTTGCGAGGGTCGACACCAAGGGTCGACCCCTTTCCAGAATTTCAGCAAAATGAAAGAAATAACCAGAGGGCCAAAATAAATGGTAGGCTCGAGTCCCCAATGTAAAAATATGTTAGAATCAATGAAAATAAGAGTATTTTTAAGGTTCTAAACAATTGGGGAAATACTATATCAATTTTAAGATCATATTTTGGTGTGCTTATATCCATTGCTCCGGAATTTAGAATTAGGACAGTTGTGCTCCATTGATGGCATGCAAGTGTATACAAGGTCATGATTGGCCATAGAAGCGACAACGAATATGTGTGAATAAAATATAGATAGAAGAAATGCAAGAACATACGAAGATAATTGATCATGCAATTTGTTTTTGGTCTTTGAATTTTTCACACAACTTGATTCACATGTATGACAAGGAAAATATAAACTAGCATATGACTAATGCAAATGGATGTAATGAGGTGATCTATACACACACTGACACACATAATCATGATGTAGAGTCTTCTATTCTACAGACCCCTGATTCTCTTCTAAAGGTTGTGAACTTCTCTTCACAGAGGGGTTTTGTGAAAATGTCGGCAATTTGATGATCTGTCTCAATGAAGCTGATATCTACATCACCCTTGCAAACATGATCTCTAATGAAATGATGTCTAATTTCAATATGCTTGGTGCGAGAATGATGGATAGGGTTCTTGGATAGATTTATGGCTGATGTTTTGTCACAAAGAATTGTAGTGTTTTTGAAGGATTCGCCATAATCAATCATTTGTTGTTGGATCCATAGCACCTGGGCAACACAAGTGCCTACAGCCACATACTTGGCTTCGGCAGTTGATAAATCCACTGAGTTTTGTTTCTTGGAGGCCCATGAAACCATGCATCCTCCAAGGAACTAGCAATACCCGCTGGTGCTTTTCCAATCCACTTTGCCACCCGCATAATCGGCATCGGAATAAGCAATTAAATCAAGGCTCGAATTATGCGGAAACCATAATCCCAAGTTCACTGAGCCAGTAATATATCTAAAGATTCTTTTCACAGCCGACATGTGTGACTCTTTAGGATTGGACTGAAATCGAGCACACAAACATACATCAAATTGAATATCGGGCCGACTAGCAGTTATATACAGCAGGGATCCTATCATGCTTCTAAAAAGTTTCTGGTCCATAGATTTACCTGTTTCATCTTGATCAATTTTTATTGAAGTGGACATAGGTGTTGGTTGTGGTTTGGTAGAGGTCAAATTGAACTTTTTCAGCAACTCCATTGCATACTTTTTCTGATGTATGAAGATCCCATCGGCCGTCTGTGTGACCTGTAATCCCAAGAAGAATGTTAGATCTCCCATAAGGCTCATTTCAAATTCACTTTGCATCAATTTGGCAAAGTCTTTGCTGAGAGCATCATTGGCGGAGCCAAAAATAATATCATCTACGTAAACTTGAACAATTAAGATTTCCTCACCGTTCAACTTCGTGAAAAGGGTTTGATCAACATTATCTCGTTTGAATCCATTTTGAATGAGGAAATCACTTAACCGTTCATACCATGCCCAGGGTGCTTGTTTCAGACCGTAAAGTGCCTTGTCTAGCTTGTACACATGGTATGGATGCTTTGTGTCCTCAAACCCCGTTAGTTGCTCCACGTACACGTCCTCCTATATGTAGCCATTCAAAAATGCACTCTTAACATCCATTTGAAACAATGTAATGTTGTTACAGCATGCAAATGCTAATAGGACTCTCACAACCTCGAGTCTGGCTACTGGAGCAAAAGACTCATCGAAATCAATTCCAAGCTCTTGGCTATAGCCTTTAGCTACTAGCCTGGCCTTATTCCTAGTTACCACTCCTTGATCGTTTGTTTTGTTTCAAAAAATCCACTTTGCTCCAATCACTGAGTGGTTCCTAGGACATGGCACGAGGAACCACACTTTGTTCCTTTGGAACTAGTGTAGTTCTTCTTGCATAGCCATGATCCAAGACTCATCCTTCAAGGCCTCTTCAATAGAGTGAGGTTCAAACTGGGAAAGTAAGGCAATATAGTCCTGATTTTCAACTTCCCTGAAGGAGGCTCGTGTTCTTGTTCCGTCTTCAACACTGCCGATCACATTCTCTGGTGGATGGTCCTTTTCGAAAGTCCATTGCCTTGGAAGCTGTTGTTCCAACTGATCTTGCAGATTTTCATCATCTTCATGTGGTTCTTTTACTTCTTATTTTTCAATTTTTCCTTCCATCATCTCGATATTACCGTCATTCAATTCATCGTCCTGCAATACAGAATTTTCATTAGTGATTTTAGAAGATGATTCGTCAATTATGATATGGGGGCTTTCCTCAACTACAAGAGTTCTCAAGTAATACACTCGATAAGCTCTTGAGCTAAGAGAGTATCTAAGAAATATACCTTTGTCACTTTTGGGGTCAAATTTTACCAGGTCCACCTTACCATTATTGTGAATGTAACAAACTGAGCCGAACGGTCTAAGATAAGAAATGTTTGGCTTCTTACCTCGGTACAACTCATAAGGGGTTTTCTTCAACAGTGGTCTTACCATGGCGCGATTGACAATGTAGCAAGCAGTGTTCACTGCTTCAGCCCAAAAGTACCTCGACAAATTATTCTCATTTAGCATGGTTCTTGCCATCTCAATTAGCGTCATGTTCATCCATTCAACAACACCATTCTGTTCGGGGGTTCTTGGTGCGGAGAAGTTATGCGTATAGCCTTGAGCCCTGCAAAAATTACTGAACTCATGGTTATCAAATTCCTTACTGTGATCGCTCCGCACGGCCTTGATGCAACACCCCTTTTCATTTTGGACTACCCTGTAAAATGCTTCAAATTCTGTCAGGGCATCATTTTTATGTGAAAGGAAGTAAACCCAACAAAATCTTGAGTAATCATCCACAATGACAAACCCATACAATTTACCACCCAAGCTATGTGTTCTGCTTGGTCCAAATAGGTCAATGTGGATTAACTCAAGGGGCCTTGATGTAGTTACATCATTCTTGCACTTGAATGATGTCCTTATTTGCTTACCCATGCTGCATGCCCCACAGACTCCTTCATCAGTAATCTTCAGCTTAGGGAATCCAACAACCAAATCATTTCGAGACAGTTTTAGCAAAACATTAAAACTAGCATGCCCAAGTTGGCGATGCCAAAGCCAAACATCATCATTATTCCTTGCAACCAAACACATATTTTTATGAGAGGGTTCATCCAAATCAATCATATATACATTGTTATAGCTGAGACCGATGAACTTTATCTCATGAGTATTTTTATTCACAACGGTGCAGTAGTTAGAATCAAAAATCACATTGCATCCTTTATCATAAAGTTGACTTAGACTCAAAAGATTATGATGCAACCCTTTCACGAGCAAGACATTCTCAATGGCATGATTTTGATTCTTACCTATCTTACCTTCTCCGATGATTTTGCCTTTGTCCTTACCACCAAATGCCACTGTTCCACCATCCTTTTCATGCAGGTCCGCAAATAATTCTTTGTTTCCCGTCATTTGCCGAGAGCATCGACTATCCAAATACCACCTATTCCATTTAGCTCTCAATCAGACCTCATTTTCATCATCGTCATTTGCCATGAAGCATAGGTTTTGGACCAGCTCATCTAGTCTATCTTCATTCCCGGACTCTTCCTCATCTTCATCGCTCCAAGTGGCCACCATGGCCTTGGGCTTCTTGAATTTTCCTTTCTTCAGCTTCTTCATCAGATCAGGGCACTCACCCCGCATGTGACTGGGTTTCTTGCATTCGTAGCATATCACTTCTTCTTTCTTACTACTTTTTCCTCTGTTCGGAACTTGCCTTCTTGGTCCCTTTCTGAATTGACCACCAAAATTTTTGGTCCTTTTGATGAATCTTCTTGCCCTTCTTGTAATCATGGAAACCAGCTCTTCATCTTCAGTGTTGCCGGTTGAATCATTGTCACTGCCCTTTGAATCTTGTGGATTCACTTTTAGAGCCAAAGATGTGACTAACTTCTTCTTTTTATGGTCCTCCTCGCTCCTCTTGATGTTGATTTCGTATGTCATCAAGGAGCCAATTAGCTCGTCCAATTTCAAAGTGCTGAGATCCTTTGAGTCCTCGATTACAGTGGCCTTTGTGTGCCATTGTGATGACAAGGATCTCAATACCTTTCTGACGAGTTCCTTGTCGGAATACTCTTTACCAAGACCCTTTAATCCATTCGTGATTTCTATCAATCTTGCAAACATATCAGAAATGGACTCTTCTGGTTTCATCATAAATAACTCATAATCCCGGACTAGCAGATTCGCCTAGGTTTCCTTTACTTCCGATGTTCCTTCATAGATCAACCGCAGCTTGTTCCACATCTCCTGCGCGGAAGAACACATGGAAATACGTGAGTATTCATTAGGATGAATGGCACATTGTATTATATTCATGGCTTTAAAATTTGCTGAACACTTCTTTATATCCTCATCATCCCACTCATCCTCATTTTGAGACAGAGTATACGGACCCTTGCTTATGACGCGCCACACGTCATAGTCTTGGGCTCGTAGAAAAACATACATTTTGTTCTTCCAATAAGGGTAATTTGATCCATCAAAGAACGGGGGTCTTTGGATCGAATGCCCTTCGGGCATCATCCCCTTGTTTGCCATAGGGAGGGATCTACTCTACGACCGTGTGGTCGAGTGAAACAAAGACCAAGGCTCTGATACAAATTGTTGAGTCCCGAAAGACGGCAATCAAGAGGGGAGGGGTGAATTGATTGGCCAATTAAATTTCTTCCAAGGAAAATAATGATAAGTAAACATATAAGCACTAGATCTCACCCGAACATGGATACACTTGTGAAAGCGTGTGGATTATGGTAGGTGTTTGACAAAGGAAATGGTGTACGCTCAAATCACCATGAAGCACACTCGACTATGGATGCGGAAGAACAAACCACAAATGACAAAAGGAATTTTTAGGTGGTTCGGGTACACTGTCGTGTCCCCTACATCCACCCCTCACTTGTGAGGATCAAGACTTCACTATGATGTAAGACACACACACACGCTGTATAGAACAGCAAACACACATACGCGGCACCCGATCTGGGCTACCACACACACACACACACACACGTTCTTGTTTCCGAACATGAACAACCCACACATAAAATTGAATCAAGTTTTACATCAAATGGTCAAGTAGACACAAAGTAAATCTGAGAGTAAGGAGTGAAGAATGATTTATCCTGGTTGAAGCTCCCCCTTTCACTTCCTTGAATGTAATTGAATGCTTCTGCAGAAGAACGGTTGATCTTGGAAAAAGACTGGAGGAAAATGGCGCAGAAATGAAGTTGTAGCTTGAAATCCCTTGCAGCTTCCAATTGTAGATGATATGGGGACTTGATTCTAATCTCTTCACTTCACTTTCTGCTTTAGATCAAGGTGGAAGAAGGCTTCAGAGCTCCAGCTGCGAACTTGCATACAAATATATAATCTTTCTTCAACAAAGACTTGTGTTAATCTTATCTCACCTAGCATTATTTTTTTCTTAAGCCACTTGGGCTTGTTTAATTGTTTAGGACAGTCAATAAAAGCTAGGGAACCAGATCCACATTTTGTGGAATGTTTTGTGGAGGTTGGACTAGGATAGGAAGACTTTTAGTGCAAAGAAACGGAGGTCAAAAATCACGACTGGAGGTCGGACCTGAAAGGGTCAACCCTTGGGGTCGACCCTCGAAGAGGGTAAACCAGTTCAGGCGTAATGGGTCGACCCTTGGGGTCGACCCTCATTCAACCAGATTTTGCCAAGCAAAAATCTTACAGGGGTCGACCCTTGGGGTCGACCCTCGCCCTAGGAGCATTCTGTTAGATAGAAATTTTACAGGGGTCGACCTTTGGGGTCGACCCTTGCCAGAACATCCAGTAATGTGGTAAAAACCACCAAGATAAGGTGCCAACCTAGTGGGGTTGAGGAATAGATTTCTCACCAATAAAATGCATGAATCTAAGGCATGTATAATGAAGACCCAATTAAATTACCTTAGATTATGAATATTACTCTATTACCTACTTAACACAAGGCATGAATTTCAACATGGATATTAAAAGAGCTAGGATTGATCTCACCAAATGTCCTTATATCATTCAAGTCCTTAACTGCCTCTTTGCCCCTGTCAAGACATGCATTCTGAGTTAGCTTTGTCACTTGCAAATTAAAATTAAGCTTCTTACCAATAGAAGTGATTCCTGTTCTTCCAAAGCTCCTTATCTCATTAAGTGGAGACAATTCCAAAGCTTATCATGGCATTCAAGTTAGAACTGAAGATATGTAGTGTTTTAATCATCATCAAAATTCATTACAAATACCCACATAGAGGGGGTTCAACAAGGTGGATGATTACGCCACTAATAATGAACAAGGGGGTTATGGTCGTGATCGTCGAAACCAACGATGGAATCACGATGATGACACCGACCGCGTTCTTAGGAGTGTGCGTGCGGACCCTCCCCTATTTGACGGGTCTCTGGACCCGAAGGTCTATTTAGATTGGGAGGCCGGCATGGACCGGTACTTCGAGTGGTTTGAGATGACGGACCATTGAAGTGTTTGGTACGCTAAGATGAAGTTGCATGGGTAGGCCCAAACTTATTGGATCAATGTGGAGAGCATGTTAGTGCAGCGACATCAACCCCCGATCGGTACTTCGGATGACATGAAAATGAAATTGAAGGAGAAGTACATTCCTGCCTCATATCGCCAACGTCTCATAGACTAATGGCAAAGTCTCTCCCAAGGGAACCGATCAGTGACCGAGTACACTGCCCAGTTTGATGAGTATTATTTGCGGTGAGGAGTTACGGAAGAGAGCACCATGACCATATCACGCTTTCGGAGAGGTCTGCAGCCAAACTATCAATACGAACTTTTTCACCGCAATGCGACCACTTTGGGACAAGCGTATCAGGTTGCTCTCGAATTGGAGCAATTCGAGGCCGAGTTCGAGTCTCCCCATCGGTTGGGCTCCTTTCCCCTTCGTAGTGTCGAGCCCCGTGGCTCTTCTGGCACGTATCTGAGGGCCCCCATGGCCCGACCTCAGGAGCCCACTCATCCCGAGCCTTTCGCTCCTAGGCCTCGCCCTCCACCCCCGAGGGACCTTCCTCATCCCCAACATCTTACGGCACCCACAGCCCGTCCACCGGCACCCGCACCTCCTGCCTGTCCTTTGTTTCCTTCACCTCCTATCTGTCGGGAGGATAAGGGGAAAGGATCCATGATTGGGGAGCCTAGTGGATCACGGCAGCAGTGTTATCGCTGCAATAAGTTTGACCATTTTGCCAATCAGTGTTTCACCCGCCAGTCTCTTGTCATCGGGGACACACAGGCCGAGGATACCACCCCTACGTACCTCGAGTTAGTTAGCTATGAAGCAGATCCGGAGCTAGCTGACGAGTACTATGAGGCCGAAGGTAATGGCCAGGATGCCTAGCATTCGGACGATACCCACTTGGGGGTCGTTAGGTGTATTCTCACCCAGCCACAGGCCAGTGATGACTGGCGACGGACCACTATCTTTCATACATTCTGTCGGCTGGGTAAGCAAGTTTGTAAGGTGATTATCAATAGTGGGAGTTGCATCAATGCAATCTCCACGGACACTGTCTCCAGTCTTGGTCTTACACCCGTGGATCATCCTTGTCCCTATCGAGTATCATGGGTGGATTCCACCTCCATTCCGATCAGGCTGCGGTGTCTGGTCCCACTGCAGTTCCGTGCCTACCGTGACGATATCTGGTGTGATGTCCTCCCCATGGAGGTGGGCAGCATTATTCTTGGTAGGCCGTGGTTATTTGATCGGGATGCCACACTCCATGGCCGGGCGAACACCTGTACCTTCGACCATGCTGGCCAATGGATTACTCTCACCCCCATCAGCCCAAGAGCCCTTCAGTCAGGGGTCCTACTGGCCCAAGTATTCCGGAGCCTTCCATCCCCGGCCCCAGTACCCCATCCCCATCGCGGGCTATGACTGTTACATCTGGCCCAAGCGAGCCCTCGACTAGGAGATTGATGATGATTAGCTCCCAGGAAATGGAGCGGGAGGCTAGTAGGGACTACCATGTATTTGCTATTACGGTCCGAGAGGTGGAGCCGAACTCCGAGGGTGAACTCCCACCCGATATCATTCCTATTCTACAGGAGTTCGCTAATATTTTTCCAGAGGAGCTTCCCAAAAGACTCCCACCCATGCGGGATATTCAGCATGCTATCGACCTGATTCCGGGCTCCTCATTGCCCAACCTTCCCCATTATCGCATGAGCCCCACGGAACATGCCGAGCTAAAACGGTAGGTCGATGAGTTGATGCAGAGAGGGTCTGTTCGGGATAGCATGAGTCCATGTGCTGTTCCCGCATTACTCGCCCTGAAGAAGGATGGCACGTGGAGAATGTGCATTCATAGCCGTGCCATCAACAAAATCACCGTGAAGTACAGGTTCCCTATTCCCCGCCTGGATGACATGCTAGACATGATGGCTGGTGCCACTATCTTCTCGAAGATCGATCTTAAGAGTGGCTGCCATCAGGTGATGATTAGGCCAAGTGATGAGTGGAAGACCACATTCAAGACCAAGGATGGTCTATATGAGTGGTTGGTTATGCCCTTTGGGTTGACTAATGCCCCTAGAACCTTCATGCGACTCATGACTCAGGTCCTTCGACCTTTCATTGGAGTCTTTGTGGTTGTGTATTTTGATGATATGCTTATATATAGTCACACTAAAGGTGACCACTTGGACCATCTACTGCAGGTTTGTCTGCATTTGAGGCGAGAAAAGTTGTTTGCGAACCCACAGAAGTGTGCCTTCATGACATCTAAGCTTACCTTCTTGGGTTTTATTGTGTCTAGTACTAGGGTCTCCGCGGATCTGGAGAAGGTCCGGGCCATTGTTGAGTGGCCGGAACCCCGTACGGTCCATGATATCCACAGCTTCCATGGCCTGACGATGTTCTATCATCGTTTCATCCACGGATTTAGCTCCGTCACTGCCCCGATCATGGACTGTATTCGGATGGGCACGTTTGTATAGATGAAGGCCGCGGCTGCTGCCTTCAAGGACATCAAGGAGCGCATAACCCAGACACCGATCCTTCGATTGCCAGATTTCTCGAAGGTGTTTAAGGTCTCTTGTGATGCGTCGGGTGTTGGTATTGGAGGAGTGTTGAGTCAGGAGGCCCACCCGGTCGCATTTTTCAGTGAGAAGCTGAATGACGCGAAACTGTGATACTCCACTTATGATAAGGAATTCTATGCAGTTGTTCATGCTCTTAGGCATTGGAGGCACTGTCTTTTACATCAGGAGTTTGTCTTGTACTCCGATCATGAGGCCTTGAGGTTCCTCCATTTCCAAAAGAAGCTTAATGCGCGTCACAGCCGATGGGTTAAGTATCTCCAGCAGTACACATTTGTGCTTAAACATAAGGCTAGAGTGGAGAACAAGATGGCTAATGTCTTGAGTCAGCGTGCTTGTCTGCTGACCACCATGAGTGCCGAGGTCATATGGTTAGAGAAGATGAGAGAGGCCTATGTTGACTGTCCTGACTTCGGTCAGATTTATACCACTCTCCAGGCCGGACCCTCGAGAGACCTTGATGATTACGTGCTCTAGGAGGGTTACCTCTTTCGAGGAGGTAGACTTTGTGTTCCCCGAACTTCATTTTGAGACTTCTTAGTCTGGGAACTACATGCGGGAGGTCTAACCAGCCACTTTGGTCGGAACAAGACTATCGAGGCTGTTAAGCATAGATTTTATTGGCCGAGCTTGAAGCATGATGTTGCTCATATTGTGGCTCAATGCCGTACATGTGCTACGGCCAAAATGAAGAAGCAAAGCTCGGGCCTTTATACGCCTCTTCCCGTGCATGATGCCCTGTGGCATGATGTTAGCATGGATTTTATCTTGGGATTTCCACGTACTTCTAGGAAGCATGACTCGGTCTATGTGGTAGTTGACCAGTTCTCGAAGTTGGCCCTTTTCATTTCCTGCTCGAAGACTTCGGATGCTTCGAGGGTAGCCCGCCTATTCCTTACTCATGTGGTGTGCAAGTTCGGGTTACCTCGTACCATAGTGTCTGACCGTGATGTTAGGTTCACCAGCTATTTTTGGAAGACACTATGGCATATGTTGGGTACTCACCTCAAGTTTTCCACTGCATATCATCCCCAGACAGATGGTCAGACCGAGGTGGTCAATAGGAGTCTGGGTGACCTTTTGAGGTGTCTTGTCAGGGACCGTGTAGGGGATTGGGATCTCATATTACCATTGGCAGAATTTGCATATAATGATTTGGTTAACAGGTCTACCGGCATGAGTCCATTCGAGATTGTCACAGGTCATAGGCCTAGGAAGCCAGTGGATCTTGTTCCCATGCCCATTCATGCACGAGCGTCTGAGTCTGCCGAGTCTTTTGCTAGGCATGTTAGGAGTTTGCATAACGACATCTGTCGTCACATTGAGGCCAGAAATGCACGGTATAAGGAGTTAGCCGATGCCCATCAACACCACCGTGAGTTCCAAGAGGGTGAATATGTCATGATCAGGGTAAGACCTAAACGGTTTTCAAGTTTTCCTCTGGAACCGTAAAGAAATTGCAAGCTCGCGGAGCCAGTCCAATTAGAGTGTTGAAACGCATTGGATCCAATGCATATGTTGTGGACCTGCCCGAGGAATATGGTATAGTCTCAACTTTCAATGTGTCGGATCTAGTTGCATATAGGGACCCAGCGGTGATCCCTAGTGAGCCTTTCGAGCCATCTCCTCCCACTGAGAGTGACCCCACACCTGAGTGTACACCACCGGCCCCATTTTCACAACAGCGAGAGCATATCGATCATACACTGGATGAGCAGTTGACAGTTACCAGGAGTGGATCCTACCCGCGCTACCTAGTGAGTTAGAGAGGGAGACACGCCACCAAGGATACTTGGATCACTCGTGGAGAGTTGTAGCGGAAAGATCCGGACCTACTGGAGCGCTACCAGAATGATGCGGACCCTTACTCGACAGGGTCAAGTTTCTCCCACCCGGGGAGAATTGGTGCGGACACCAGAGCGAGCGAGAAGCACGAACCGGCGAGCTGTCGGTACCGTACGCGGAGTACCACTCGGGCTACCTCAGCTTCCATCTGGCTCGGAGACAGCCTGGAGACTTCCCCTTGAGTCTCGATATTTATAGTTTATTGGGACTTTGTTTGTGTGTATTGTGTGTTTTATTCGGATTGTAATTCGGGTTGTAATAGGGGTTTATTTGTAAAATGGGACCACCTGGGTCCCCTGGGCCCCCCATCACTTCTCCCATTGATCCACCTCATCTCTTGGGCCCATGTGGGGTCAGTCAAACCTCCATTGTTGGCTTCTAGAAGGGTTGGACCAAGGGGGGGACAAAGGGTACAAAATTTCCAAAGTGGAACCACATTAGTCAAGGGGGCGCCCCATTCTAATATAGTTTAATAGGTTTTGTAATCTTTTTTTATTTGTTCAAAATCACATGGGAGAAATAAATTGTGGACTCCCTCTTTTACCCCTCCCCAACCCTAGATCTAGGGATAGAACTAGTCTTTTTCTATTTCCTATAAAAGCCTTGTATTTCTATTTTGAGTAGAATTAATGCATAAGAAAATCTGATTTTTGTTGGAGCAAGCAAGAGCCGCCCCCTATCTCTCTCCTCTCTCCCCCTTCTGCAGCTGGGAAGGCTGTGTTCTTGAGGTGTGAAGCCTCTTCTATCAGTTCGTGAGTTCGTCGTTACCGCCGCCGCCGCCATCATGCCGCCGTCGCACCACCGCCATCGTCGCCGGAGTTCTGTCCATCCAGGATAGCCCCTTCTTCCACGAATTTATGCTCCCAGCCATGAGATCTTTTGGAGCCCAAACTTTCAATATGAGTTCCATAGATCATCACCACGTCCTATAAAAATTTGTGGAGCTTCTAGTTTCTATTTTCCATTTTTCCATTTTCGTTCTCCACCTTCTTTCAGATCTGCCAGCACTCTGCCCAGATATCCAAAAACCTAATAGGTCGTTCATGAACCCACCTTCTAGTGATCCAAATGACTTGATATTTTTATTGGAGGTTCTGTCCACCTAATACCACATCTATAAATTTTCTTGTGAATTTAGATTAATGGTCATATTTTCAAAAAATTCACTCTAAATCCCAACTCAATTCTGTCTGCCTCTGTCCAGATCCGATCACCCAGCAGTCTAAAATATCTTTCCCTATCCAAACGTCTACCAAATTGGTCATAAAGATTATTGCCGTCTTCCTCTCTCTCCCCTGTACAACTTTCCTGAAGAGCTCCACATCTGAATCGGAAGTCTACCTCACGGCCAACACCAACTCTCAGGAAACTTTCTTTCTGCCCAGCCAATCTGAAATAGAGATCAGTTCGGTTAATAAATCTGCCAACAAAAGTACAGTCCTCGCAAATTTTCTTAAGTCACAGAGGGTCGAACAATTTCGAGAGAGCTTTCCAACGGTACCTCTTGTGCGTCGATCCGACGTCGAGAGTGATCGCAGTGACAGATCTCTCCAGATCATGCGCGGCAAAACAGAAGCAGCAGATCCGTGGGTAGCAACTCCAAGACTTGGAGATCGGAGCCGATCGGCCTCCGACCGGTGTTCCAGCCCGGCCGCTGTCCAGGGGAGCGTGCCACCAGGTGTCACCATCATAGCGGGACCCACCCCGTCAGGTCTGGAAGACTGAGTAGTACGTGGGCCCCACGGACCCACAGATCGCGCCGTCCGGACAACACTAAAATGCGGGTTTCGGCACCGTCGGAGCGACATCAAGATGCTGCCCGTCAACCCAATTCTCGCTACTCCCGGGCCCCACATGTGACCTGTTACCACCCTGCGTGGAGTGGGTCAAAACTTTGTACCACTGTGAAAATTTGTTAACCGGGAGTACGGATTTGGCCGGGGTTGTCTTCCCCACGCCGGGAGCGTGGAGGTAACAGTCTTACTTCTTGGTGTTCATTTGCTAGTTCAGTATACTGTCATATGCCGCTGTGAGTGCGTTAGGATTCTAGCCCGTGAGTTCATGTCACCGTTGTGAGCGAGAGAGTGACCCGTCTCGTGACTTGATCTGAGCACGAAAGTGAGTCGACCACCCTTGACTCTGCCGGTTTCTCAACCGCGCGGATCCACGCTTCCCCTCGCTTGGGACGACGAGTGAGCTTACATTTCTGTTAGCGACGTATAGCCCATAGGAACTCTTAGTGTCGGGTCAAAGTGTCTCCATTGTTGTATGTTGCTGGTCGCGTCCGCATTTAGAGTCTGAGGTCCGCATCACTTAGAGTCGGTTCCCGTGTCCGTCCCGCATCACATTTGGCAAACAAGGCATGATAGATATGCCATGAGGTTGGGTTGTTCCTCTAATGGATCAGAGGGACCACGGGAAGATGGGCCCACGTGGGAAATGGATTCTACGCGGGAATAGTAAGAAGATTGGGAAGAAGAACAATACAAGGGGTTGGGACGATACTCTATGAGGGAAAATGGAGACTTGATATAAGGAGGGAAGCAAGGGCTTAATGGGCTTGAGAATAAGGGGGGGCTAACCCACTAATGCAAAGACCAAGGACAATGGACTAGACAATGGACACACAAAATGGGCTAACCTAAATGGGCCTAACAACAAAAGAATATGTGGATGATGATGGGATGTAACACGAACACCACAAATGGGCCTGGATAGGCCCAAACAACACAAAATAATGTGAAGGGTTTCACGCAAGTCAAACAAGTTAAAATGATGGAAATTTTTTTTATTCATCAAAAGTTTTGATGGGCCTTTTAATATTTTAAATTAAATATAATTCCCTCAAAATAGAAATCCTATAGGGAATAAGGTCTAAACTTTGGGTTGACTAAGGTTAACTCCCTCACACGTGTGCAAAATCCAAGCCTAAGGGGTGGAACGGTACAATCGGCCCGGCGTCCATGTGGGAATCCACGGCTCACGGGGACTTACAGAGGTCCCGGATAAGATCACCTAGTCGACTCCAAGGAATATGGAGGCGAGAGAATCACTTACCAAGGGAGAATGCAACTATGGTATGAAGAATGCATGGCCCTATGTGCACCGGAGTGCATGCAGAAATCTAGCATAAAATTGAAAAATGAAGGCAAGATTTAATTATGCAAACACAATGATATGAGTGCAAACAATATATGAAAATAAAGATAATATGAAGGACAACAAGATAGGACTAGAAAAAGACCCAATCGAAAGCTGAAAGGTAATTAAATCACCAATGCAAAGCGTACCTATGAGTGCCCATGGACCTGCATGCAGATTTTATGCACAAAATGTGAAAATAGAGACAATATTTAACTATGCAAACGTGACCCAAATGGTGCAAATGATATATGGATGGAAAGACAATACAAAGGGGAACAAGATGGGACAAAGAAACAAGCAATCAGACCTCGAGAATCTAATCAAATCATCAACCAAAGACGTACATGTGAGTCTATCCCGGGACCTACCTGTAGACTTTATGCAGAAAACTCAAAAATGAAGATGCAATTAAACTATGCAAACATGGCCCAAATGATGCATCTGATATATGGATAGAAAGACAATACAAAGGGCTATAGAACGGGCCAAAGAATAGAGCTATTCGACACCGGGAGGTCAACTAAATTGCCCAAGAAAGACGCCCCCGTGAGCCTGTGCGCAGACCTGCAAGAATCAGAAAGTGGTATGCCAAATTACCATTTTTAACACCCTTACGGTCTATTGGTAGACCGTAAGGCTAGAAGAAAGGCCCTGGCGGCCCTGTGATGACTGCTAGGCCCGTCCAGCGGTCCTGGAGAAGACCGCAACCCCCTGATAGACCCAAAAACACCTAAAATAGTAAAAAAATAGAGAAAACTCTACCTAAACATGCACGTACCCACACCCAACTTACAAAAGAGCATGAATAACGTGATGGACACTAGGTGTCCCACCGTGATCGCCAAAAAATAGAGGTTGTTGATGTTTTGTTCTACCCCGCCCCCCCCAAACTATGCAAACAACATAATAAGCATGAACAAGCATGAAAGTATGAATAAAGGGGCGATAAGAGATAGAAGAACTGACCGTGATTGCCACTAAGGAATAACAACGCCAAAGGGATGAAGAGATGAGAGGAACGATGCCGTGTACCTTGGAAAAGGATGAAGACTTGATTGCGCTTAAGAAATAGGTGCGGGAAAATTTGTGGATTCAACCTCCTCTCCTTCCAGCCGGCTAGAGGAAGAGGGCCTCACGTTCTATTCATGCTCTCTTGCAAAACAAAACCAAAACACAAGAGAAAAACCCATTAGAAAGTAGGAAGTGTAGCATCAATCCCGCAGTGATGAAAGAGGTGTAAAAAATGAGGGAGAACGCACTAGGGGGAGGTTTTTAACCCCTGTGGAAGGGTGCAAAAGATAGGTGTGTGTGTTGTGATGATATAGAAACAAATAGGAGGAGAAAACACGCAGCACAACTGCGGGAATATGTGATGCAATATGGAGAAAAGTGCAGACAGAGTGCAGAAAATAGAACTGTGTGATGATTTGTGAAATTGGGAAGAGAATAACTAAGAGTAGAAAGAGAGTTAGACAGCCCTTGAGCATGGAAATCGAAGACAATACGTCCCTCTTCAGGCCATGGTCGAAGATGTGAGTAGACGGTGCAGCATGGATTCGCCCCGAAGCAAGAAAGAGCTCCCTCGTCGCACACTACGAACTGGGCAGGTTTAAATAGAGTTGCAGGAATCTAGAAAGTTATCCCTCAGATTTAGGAGATAATTCTTTGAAATAAGAGTCCCAGAGTGATGAAATATGGAGATAATAGTGGGATAAAGCCACCAAGAAGGATTAGAATCGATTATAGAAGATTATCTCGAAGAGAATAGATCAAACAAGGTCTCCAAGGAGTCCACGGGCGAAGAAATTGGAGTTCAGGAAGTTTTAGACTCTCTATTTGGCAAACGGTCTATCGTAGGACCGCTAGAGAGCCAAGCGGTCATGGGAGGACCGCTAGGGTACCAACAAATGGTCTAGGAAGGACTGCAAGGCTTCAGGGGGTGAAACGGGACAAAATGGGCTCTGTTTGGGGGGTAGCAGTCTTGGGAAGACCGCCACCATCACCTAGAGTTCTTCCCAGGACCGCTAGGCTGATGGAAGAAATTTTTTTTTTGGGCAAAACGTGGTCGATTTTGGAAATTGGAGAATATCTCGAAAATGGTGCAGAACCAGTGAAAGGCGTAGAAGAAGAAATTGTAGATAACAAAAAAATTAAACAACTTTCATGAAGGGAGATGGTGACACATTTTTTAAATGCGTAGGCGTGCCAGCCACTAGAGTGATAAATATATTGATTTTGCACTCGATTTGACTTGGTTAGTCGATTGTGAGATTCGGGTCGAGACCGGAAGTCTGCTATACCGTAAAGGCTATAGCGTTAATTACATCCTTCGAGGAGGAAAATCCGTGATTAATTGCCAAGATAAGCCCCGCTCGGGGCTAAATAATAACGACGTATAAGAAGTGACATAAACACGAAGCTACGCAGGCCTCTATGCTTTCTTTTATTAATGCAAGGGGAATTAAGGTTTATTACGTCTGCACTTCGGTACGAGGCAAGGAACTTAGGTCCAAGGACCACCATCACGCATAGCGACACATTCAGTAGCGCGAGACCTGGCCTTCTGTTAAACGCCATTTTATATACTAAAGTTGGGTCAAACATACAAGCAGGCATTATGTTCATAACATGGGTGGTTAGGAAGAGTTATGTTCCAAACGCATGAAACGTATATGATATTGTCATGTTTATATGGACATATATATATTTACACGTATATATATACATATAATACATTTGGTTGTTTATTCAGAGGGGTTTAACATAATAGGCATATAGAGGGGGCTGAGTCGGCGCCGGGCACTACGGGACCTCGACTCGGTGGCGTCGCCACCGATAGGGCGCAATTACGGGTGATTCGGTGGCGATGCCACCGAATCAAAAGCAAGAGGGCTGATCCGGTGGCGTCGCCATCGAATCAAGTCAGCAAGCTGGTGGAGCCGGTGGAGACGCCACCGAATCAAGGGTGTCCTTCACTTTATGTAGCATTTGAGATCTACTAAGAGAAGGCCCACGTAATTCTTTCTAAATTTGAACCTTCACATGTTGAGTTATATGACTTTAGAAGGCTCTGAAGGACATTATCACTCTGCTTCATGAGTCAGATCAAATCCAATGACCCCCTGTCCACTCATCTCTCTTTGGCTCTGCCTGTGCGAGGTTCTTACTCGAGCACAAGGTAGGCATAAGCAAACGGAGCCCTCTGCGCATTGAAATTAAACACACGAGACCACATCATGATCTTCCAGAGGCAGAAAAAATCATCGGGAAATCGCAATCATTTGTAAAACAAATTTGCCAGCATCTCCCCTGCATAGGGAGATGTTCAGTTGGGAAATGGCAGGTCGCACAAAAGATGGTGTCAAGCCCAACAAAATGCTGAGGAGTCCATAGGGACTACCCCGGCCCCTAGGATCACCACAGTGTGAGTCTCCAGGGCAAGCCTACGAGAGACTCATGGTGATTAGGGGTGTAGTGGGTCTCTGATTGTTAGCCATATCAATGGCAATTTTATTGTATCACTCAGTGCAAAGGGCTTCCAGGGGAACATGTGACGGGGCGACAGACCCCCTGGAACCCGGAGTGATATTGATTCATCGAAATCAAACAAACGAGCAAATGGCTGTACCCCTCCCCGGGCATGAACGATTATAAACAATCGAAGAGAAAACCTGATACGCACAACGGAAAGTGAGATAGAAAGGGGGGATGAATAGATCACTCCCAAATTCGATAAACTCAAAAACAATTACTCAACCCTTCAAAATGCAGTGAAGAAAAACTTCGGAGGTAGGTAATAGAGATACCTAGACTATGGATTGAGATAGAGAAAGAAATTCGCGAGGAAGCAATATATCAAGTAGATGGAGAGCAAGCACAGAGTAGACATGCAAACCCACAAGAGAGACAAAAATTTTAGGTGGTTCGATTGCTGGCCGCAATCTACGTCCACCCCTCACTCTGAAGAGTAAGGTTTCCTTGCAATGAACAATCGCACACAGTAGACTCAGTCTGCGACAACCGCTGCCAAACAGCTTGCCCTGAGGAACACCCTCTTCAGCCTTCTGATCAACCAGAAGAAGCACTGGAGAACAAATATCCCTTCGCTTGCACGTAGCAAAGGGAACCCTATGAAATTGCTCCCAAGCAACTCACAAAACTAGAGGATCAAACATCTCTTCCTCCAACAACAATGGAGGGAAACCGGAGAACTTCTCCCTTCCTCCGAGCAAGCTTGGAGGGAGAAAGAATGGAATGGAAAATGAAGGAAACTCAAAAATAAAAGATCAATGGAAAACAATTATCTCTAAGACAAAATAATGTAGCTCCCGTAGAAGCAGATCTTCAGATTCAAAGACAGCTCTCTCTCTCAGAATCTTCTCTCTGCTCTTGATGGAGTGGTTTGTCTCTGGTTTTCTCTCTTGATCCCCAGCACTGCTCTCACTCTTCTCTCCTTTTTCACTATTCCATCGCCTTCTTTTTGAACCCTTTTCCTCAGTATATTATATCTGTTCCAGAAACTTAGGCGTGTGGATACCACGTTTCCCGCCTAAAAGATTGGGGCACATGTCAGAATGTTCTGGACCTCTATCTTCCTCGGATCACCTGCCATCCACCTGGTGAATGCACAGACAAATTGTCAGAAAAGGAATAAACATTTTGTCACACACTTAGCACAAGTCGTACCGTCGTAGCGAGTAAGTAAGCATAAACTGCACTGAGTAGGAATTTCCAAGTCAACCAATGCACTGACTTACTACAGGGTGAACAAGAGGTTGCACCGAGTTGAAGTGAACAAAAAATGTGAGATGCACTGACTTGCGAAAATGCATGACGTCATAAGCACGAACCATAGAGTCCAATCGTGCAACATATATGAACCAACAAGAATCCATAAAGCACAAAGATGCACTGACTTTATTTTTGCCAGAAAGGAAAGTTTACACCGAGTCGGAAACAAGCACCGACTAAGACTAGTAGGAAAAAGCACCGATACGGAATGAAGCAGAAGATGCACCAATCTACTTTAGCTACCTACTAGATTTGCACCGAGTCTAATAGGCCTAAAACAAGAATTGCACCGACCTTGTTGCTGTAGGGATTTGTATAGACTTGGTGTGTGTTGACACCCGTTTTTGCCGATAAGTTGAGTCATTCCTTTTACTTTCATTTGTTGATGTCTCGAGTTGTCCATTACTTGTTGGGCCATTTTCGGGCATAATCTTGGGCCCATTTTATGGGTACATTCCTCTCTGACTCGGCCAGCTTCAATTCAGGGCTTAATGGGCCTCGATTTGCTTTAATTTCCATATTTTGGTCGATTTTCAAAAGCCCACCCATTACGCGGTCTTTATCCTGGCCGTGGAGCGGTTGATCATGGGCTGTTTCCCTATTTTCTGGGTTTTTAACCGATTTTCTGAATTTCCGCCGATAAACCATAGAGCGGTCTATTCTTGACCATCCAGATCCATGGAACGGTGGGAGTAGGACCGTCCTATTCTTCAGAGTCCTAAGGGCGTTGGCTTTTAGATAATCATCTATTTATTCTGGTTTATTAGATTTATCACCGACAGTGTGTGAACGGTCGTTGCTGGGCCGTTCCATCCGTTGAATGGTTCATTTGAGACCGTCCAATGAATGAGAGTCTAACCGCGAAATGCTCGGTCCGTTCACTGGATAAGTGGGTTATGTTTCTTATTTTAATGAATTTCCACCGACAGCTTTGAGCGGTCCAGGACAGCCCGTTCAATGAATTGGGAGGTCTATCGCACGACCGCTCAATGGTGCGATAACTGAGGATTTAAAGGGTTTTTCTCTCTCCACCCGTGGATAATTTCTTAACTTCATCCACATGTTTCTCTGTGGATACTCCACCAAATGGAGTGTTATTTTCTCTGGATGGAAGATAATTGCATTGGCTACGATTTGTCTTTTGATAATTCATAGTAATACCCACGGTAAACCCTAATTTCAAGGCTGGCTTCTAAGGCTCTATAAATAGGACCATAAGGCCAAGCTTTGAAAGGGGGGAAGATTTTAAGGGCACGGCGAAGCTCTGTCGATTTCTCAAGCGACCTACAGTCAGGGAGGAAGACTTTCCACGTCCACATAAGCCTTCGGTTCAGGGAGTATTTACATTTCGGGTCATAGTTTAATTATTCTCCATCACGCTCTTCGTTGCATGCAATCATCGTCTTTGTTCTCTCTCCACGTTTTTCTTCATCTGCATATCATTACATACACCGTCCCATTGTTTTGACGCCCCTAGGGGTTTGAAAACTCCCAGGTATCCCCCATTTCATGTTAGTTAGTTCATTTCCCGCACTCTTTTATAGTTGCTACACTTTACAGTATTAATCTTGGGTTCCTTTCCGTGTTTTACGCTTTATTTCGCAGGTCAGCAACATCCTAACGCGAGGCCCACCCTTTCTGGCCGGCCGGAAAGGGTGGAGGTAGAGATCCCACGTTTTGAAAGTTGGTGGTGTAGAGCGGTCTACATCAGTCCGTTTGAGGAATAGGGCGGCTTAACATCGACCGTCCAGTTCTTTCCAGCGGTTGATCCAGAACCGTTCCGTCATCCAGCTGCTCTTCGTCCCGCATTCGTCCCAGCGTTGTTGAGTGGTCTGTCGAGCGACCGCGCTCCTACTGAGTGGTTCTTTCAGAGCCGCGCATTGCTGCATTGCTATTCTAGGCGAGTGTCTCCCCCTCTCTTACGAAGGTACGGTGTACTTGTTTACATTCGGCACCTTGGTGGTGATCACACACACACTCCACATCCTTCCCCCTACTATTTACATATTGTTTAGTTCTTTACATTAGCATAGTGAAGAAGGGGTTGAAAGGGTAATTAGAAAGGGGAAAGAAGGAAAACATGTCAACACCCTCTTTTTTGGCGATCACGGTGGGACACCTAGTGCCCATTGTGTTAGTGTTTTGCTGACCTGTTTGTGTGTTTTGGTAGTTCCCTTCTTTGAGTATTTTAGGTTGCTTGTTCATCCACCTTGCGTTCCTATTCTCTGGAGTTTACGCGGTCATCTGTGAGCCGCCTATCTCGTTTAGTGGCTGGAGATTGGCCGTTCTACGATTCACGGAGCTGCTGTCGTGCCAGCCATCCAGCGGTCCCTATCTGACCGTCCACTTTATTTGACGGTGTCATATAGACCATTCATAACTGCTGGCACATGTACATTTCTGGTCTCGCCCAGGTTGTTTGTGTTGATATTTAGTGATCTTTCCAGGGCCGTTTTATTGTCTTCACGGTCTATGTTCAGACCGCTCCATCAGGTACGCTTCTCTCCCTATTCCTGCTGTTCATTTTAGGTTCTATTTGGTAGTGTTATTACTCCCTGCTCCTGCACGGTCCATTCCAGACCGTTTGCTCTGCCTGAATGGTCGATCCCAGACCGTTCACGCACCCTGAGCGGTCTTCATCAGACCATCCTTTACTGCTACAGTACACCCGAGGCAACATTTTGCTCATTGATCTATATCATTACATATATATATTTGGTGTTGTTTGGATCTCCCCCTGCTGTTGTTATATCGGTGCATGATCGTGTTCATGTCATTTTCTCATATTTCCTTGATCATTGTCTGCTAGATCTAGGCTAGATTCTGCATGCACTCCGGTGCGCATAGGGACATACATACTCTTCATTAGTAGCTGCATTCCTACCGAGGTAGGGTTTCCTCTCGTCTCTTTACTCCTTGGAGCCGACTAGGGGACCTTGCCGAGGAGCTCCGTAAATCCCCGTGAGCCGTGGATTCTCACACAGACGCCGGGCAGGTTGTACCGTACCACCCCCCAGTCTAGGTTTGCATCTGCGAGAGAGAGTTCTTTAGAGTCAGCCAGTTCCCCATTTCTCACCCTGGTTAGGTACCTCATGGTTGAGTGAACTCACATCTTGATCAATCCATTAAGGTCCTAAAAGGAAAAAATCATAAAATCTATCGTGCATCATTCATACTTTGGGTGTTTATTTGGTTGTCTCTCTCCTCATCTTTTCCCTCTCTTGTGTGCATTGCTTGATTGTCATTCAGATATTGGCTAGGATTGTTTGCCTCTTCTCCCTAGGTACTCCAGTGTATGTGGAGTTGTTTCTTCCCCTCAGGATTATCTCCTAGGGGTGGCTCGCCTTTCCATTCTTATTTCATTCCCTTGTTTGATTCATTTCCAGCTATGTCATCCTACAACTTCTCTCATTCCCATTAGGATTCTCTCCCTCAGGGACTTCTCGAGGACCCGCCTAGGGTCGCTCATGTGCAGGGAGGAGAGGGGACTGCCCCTCCTCTTCTGACCATTGTCATCGAGGGCCCTCAGCCCTCCCTTTCTAGTTCCTCTTCACAAAATTCGGCCAATCAGATTCTTAACATGATGGCCCAGCTTGATCCAACCCAACTCCACCTCTTGAAACAGGCTCTGCAAGGGGCAGATGCCCCGCCCTCAATACCCTCTTCCGGCATGACTACTGTCGCCTCCCACACGTCCCCGATTGTTGGATTATGGGCCACTTCTGCGGCCCCCATTGATCTTACCTTCGTCCGCCCTCAGGCTCTTCGATTCTCCACCATGGAAGCGGGCCAGGCTTCTACCTCGGCCCATCAGTCACTTGATAAGGGGAAGGATCAGGTCCCCTCCAGTTCTTATGCTGATCCTTACACCACATTATCTCTAGCGCCGCAGGCCCTCGTGGCCCCGGCTGATTCCGTCCGTCTTCAACCAGGGGCCGCCCAGTTAGCTCATGCGGATATGGGCCCTTCCCTGGCTCATTATCCATCATATGGGCTGCCCCCTCAATCAATTTACCCTTCAGCTCCATGCTCTGGGAACGGGAACTTCTTGATAAATGGGCTGCCATGCAGCAGCAGATTGACCTCCTCCATAAGCGGGGCGGCCCGCAGTCTTTAGCTGATGTCCCCATTCCTAACTTCAGGGACATTCGTTTCCCACCCCAGTCTGAGCTCCCCGTGTACCAAAAATATGACGGGAATGGCAACCTGTTTATTCATGTCAGGGAGTTTCTCTATGAATCGGCGCAGTTCCAGCATGGCGACCGCCTGATGGCGTATCTGTTTTGCCGATCCTTGGACGGGGTCGCCCTTGAATGGTTCTATACCTTGCCTCTAGAGGAGGCGGAATGTTTCAAGACCGTGAATAAGAAGTTTATTCAGAGATTTCAGGATCGGGTTGGTCCCGAATATTCTTTCACAGACTTGGTAGCAGAAAAGATGAAGTTGGATGAAGATTTCACTGCATATGCCGACCGATGGAGGCAGATGGCCTCGCGTGTGCCCGGGCAGATCCCGGAAGAAGAAAAAGTCAAGTTGTTAACTTCTAATGCTACTCCGACGTTTCGGAATATCCTGGCAATGAACGACATTTCAAACATGCACCAGTTGTATAGTCGGGCCCGGTTCATACAAACCCAGTTCAAAGACTCTCCCATACATTCGTTGTTTGAAGCCCAGAAATCCAAAACCACCCGAAAATCCCAAGGCCCAATTACTAAGGGAGTCCAAGTTAATGAGTAGGTCCCGGCTGTTCAGTTTCCTAACCAACCCGCTTCACCCCGTTTCCAACAAACCCCACACAACCCCCAGTTCTCCATTCCATAAGCTCCCCGACCCACTTTCCAAGCTCCTCAGCATCCACAACAACCGCCTCCACCACCACAGCCTCAACAGCCACCCCAGTACCATAACATTCCTCCTCCTACTAGTTATGGGCCTGCTCGACCGGGACCCAAGAGGGTCAACTACCCACCGCTTCCAGAAACCCTCCCCGATATCTTTTCAGCTCTAATGTACACTAGTGACATTCAATTGCCTCCGGAGCGTCAGAATTGGAATCTGGCAGCCGACCAGTCAAGATATTGCATATACCATCGGCAGCCCGGGCACACCATAGAGAGATGCTACCAGTTTAAAGATTTGGTGTATGATCTGCATGAGGGCCAAATGATTGATTGGGCCCAAATACACAAGTTGATTGAAGATATCAAGGAGAGAAGAAGACAAGTTAGGCCGCAGCAGGCGGCACCCCAACAGCAACAGTTCCAGCAACCCCTACAATAGCAACAAGCCCCACAGCAGCAGCAAGACCTCGGGATCCATCAGAATCCTATGCCAGAACATCCGCCCGCTCCTCAACAACAACAGCAACAACAACCGCCGGCACCGGCTCAAGTAAATGCAGTCCACCGCCCAGCCCCTAACGTTGGGTGGTCTTTTGATGATGAGTGTAGCAACCCGTATAAAATTAAAAGAAATAAATTTAGATAAATTGAAATAAACTCAAAGATTAAGTGAACAAATGAAAAAGGTTGAAACAAGAAGAACAAAGCCCTGATGAAATTAATGCCTTGGGGCAAGGCACTACGCCCTCATCTAAGGCGCGTTTTTAAGAAAGGACGCCCACGTTTCACGGCGTCAAATTTCAGACGGCCAAAATAAATAAAAGGCATAAAAAGACAATAAAAAGAGTAACGCCCTTTACATGGACGTGTTTTAACAAGAAACGACGCACGTCAAGGCGTCAATTTAAAATTCGACGCCCTAGCATAAGGCGTTAATTCCATTCCAGTTTCATTCGAACCAGGAACTTATCCAAGGTAAGTTGATAACTATGAGAAAGAGTTAGAATGTAGTAATAACTCTATCATGGAAGTGTTACTTCTAATCAAAACACTAAACCCTATTAGGATTCCCAAAATCCTATAAATAACCTTGTTCAAACAAACCCTAAAGATATTTGGCCGAAGAAGGTTCTGCTGCAGTCATCCGTGAAAGAGAGGTTGGTTCTTCCTATTGTTTCTCCTCTGCTGATTAGGTATTAGGAGGAATAATTCTTCTCCATCTTATTCTTCTATCGCAGGTTGAGGAGCTTCTGTCTTCCATTAAAGAACGAGGGTTCTTCATCCCGAAGTGTTCCTATCATACGTGAAGAACAAGTGATGTTCTTCTTCCCATGTCTATGAGATAGTCATGAAGAATATTGATACTCTTCATCTCATGATTCTGTAGGTTGTCTACGTCGAGAAGGAGCTCTCATATAGTTGGAGGACGTAAGGTTCTTCATCATAATCGTCTCCAATCATCTACAACTTCTCCTTCAGTTTCTTCTTCCGGTGAGCACTCTGTACAAACAGAGTATCGTCTCTTCACCAGATCCTTCACGTTTCATCAAAAGGTAGGATTTTCTCAGGGATTGTAGCCCAAACTAGCATATTAATATCTATAACATCATCCGTTAATACCTGCATATAGATTTCATGTGTTTCGGTTAGTTTCTAAAGAGTTTTGAAATAGACGCCCTTATCAAGGACGCTACATTAAAAGACACGACCACGACTAGGTCGTCAATTTAATATTTGACGCCCTGCACATGGACGTCAATTAATAAACACCATGTTTAAAAATTATATATCAACTCAAACATGATTCTAGATTAATGCATGATCAATCTCTTGTAATCCTGCTATATCTTATGGTACTGACCATATATTATGTTTCCTGAAATTTCATTGTCTCGAAACTTGTAAACTTGTGAATTAACGACCTTGTCCAGGTCGTCTTTTCTTGAATTGACGCCCCATACCAGGGCACCTTCTGTAAACTAACGCCCCTGTCCAGGGCGCGTTTCATTAAAATTTCCAGATTTATAATATTCTGCAAAACTAGAAATATTGAAAGGACGACTGCTGTACACGTCGTCAAATCTAATATAAACGCCTCTGATTAAGGCGTTAATTACATGAAAAATGACTTTACCAAAGTCGCTACTTTCTGTATTACCGATTTTTCCTGATTACTGTTATCCGAGGGATTCATTACATATATTTATATATAGGCACTATTACTCCACTCCGTGAGTATAGTCCCATATTTTCTACGATGGTTTATCGCATTACACACTCAATTCTCATTGACATACAAGCTCTCCATTGGACATTCCGTTCCTTTGGACTAGCAAGTTAGTCATAGAGACCTCCGTAAGACTCCTCGCCGTCTTGGATTCCCTCAAGGTCGACTGAGCTGGTTGTACCATAAAAACCCATTACACAATCTTTGCCATGTCCCTCTATAGAAACATGGTGATACCGGCCCTCATGTCATGCCATGGGTATGATATGAGAATTATCTTAATGACCGGGAAAGAATATGCCGTTGTTTTGATGTTCTTGTAAACCCCAATTCTATATCAACATTGTTATGATGTTCTTGTAGACCCCAATTCTATATTGAACTTGATGTTCTTGTGAACCTCAATTCTATATTAAGAATGAGGACCTCTTGCCATTGAGGTGTTATTCATATGGACCTCAATTCTATATAAAAGAGTGTCTCTACTTACTTATCATGGTACCCGAGTTAAGGGAACCAATTCCACCTAGTTTTATCGATAATCGTGATTGTACCGTTATTATCACCTATCTATGTCAAGTATCATATTTTTGGACTCTATTCTTTCAAAGTCTATCCTACATGTCTACAAGCTTTATCCTTGAAATTCCATATTGGCTATATACAGAAATGGATGTTAAAATACATGATTAATGCCTGCGCATATAGGGCCCGATCTGGTCCTAGGAGGAGCACCCGAAAGTACTTGTGCCCATGGGAGTTGATTGATCACGGTATTGGCATTATACCGAAGTGCATGACTAGCTTGATTGAACATTCCACAAATCTTGTACTTGACTTGATATTACATGACTTGCGTGGCCCGAAAAAGGGTAATTACTTGCGTACTTGAACGTGATAGCCAAATTTCATCTTGACATGATAAAGTACATGCTTGAATATCTTGAGGTCATTTGATATAAGTTCTTGAAAGTTCATGACTAGTCCTTCCTGTTATCTTATTATTATATCCTCTTTCTATCTTGTCGTTTTATGCGAGCATGCATAGCTATAGTACATTCATGAAAGATGTAATTACTTAAACCCCTTTGCTAGTTCCTGAGATATAATTTCCTACTGAGCATTCGCTCACTCTGTGTTATCCCTACTTTTCAGGTAAGTCCGACGATGAGGAAAGTCAATCGGATGGGGAGAATCAAGAGTGAAAGAGCTAGAGCTTTTCCAAGTGTCATCTAGTCTTTTATGTATTTCTTGAGTCAAATGTGTACTTTTCTTTTTTTGAATAGAGTATTGGGTTTGTAATAGACTATTTATTATGAAGAAATAAATGGATTGGGTTATCTTTACTTTTGTGCATCTCTGTCTTTGTGTCGAATACACTACTACTCTGATTGACATGATTGATATAAACTCGTCACGCATCTCCGGGTATCTTCCGCTCTCTGGACGTGATAGTTTTTGTGGTATCAGAGCCTAGGGTATTCAATTCCTAGGAAACCCAAGTCCAAGGATAAGTTTTAAACCTTTAACCAGTGAGATTGGGTAGAACCAAGGGTTAAAATTAACATAGAAATACTAGTCTTTAAATACAAATCACGTATTAATATAGTTATGGTAATTGTAGGATAATGGCTGCCGAACGTGCTCAATGGCGCAACATGCAGCGTACACTTCAAGGCATGACTCAAGTGCTGCAATAAGTAACACAAGGAGGTGGACAACGAGCAGGAAGTCTCCACCAGACTTTCAAGAACATGAACCCGCCCAAGTTCACGGGTTCTACTGATCCAGATGACGCTGAACACTAGATTAGGGAAACAGAACCAATATTCCGTGTTATGCAATGCACGGATCAAGATAAGGTCTTATTAGCTACTTTTCAGTTAGAAAGGGATGCTAGATGCTGGTGGGAATCAATAGAGGCTACTATAAATCAAGATCAGGTTACGTGGGAGGAATTCGTTGAACACTTCAACGCAAAATATTTCTCGGACCGAGTTCAGGAAAAGAAGGCTGCAGAATTTGCTGCATTAAAGCAACGATCTTTGTCAGTGGCCGAGTATGAGGCCCAATTCTCTAGATTGTCTCGGTATGCTAAGTGTCACGCCCCGAGCGCGGAAGATACCCGGAGACACGTGACGAGTTTATATCAATCATGTCAATCAGAGTGGTCGTGTATTCGACACAAAGACAGAGATACACAAAATAGCAAGATAACCCAATCCTTTATTTCATAATGGATAGACTATTACAAATCTAATACTCTGTTTAATAAAAAGGAAAAGAATACATATTTGACTCAAGAAACTATAGAAAAGACTAGATGACACTTGAGCAGCTCTATCACTTTCACTCTTGACCATTCCCATCCGATTGACTTCCATCGTCGTCGAACTTACCTGAAAAGTAAAAAGGGACAAACGGAATGAGCGAACGCTCAGTAGGAAATTATATCTCAAGTACTAGCAAGGGGTTTAAGTAATTACATTTTTATGAATGCAATGAAGCTATGCATGCTCGCATAAAACGACAAGATAGAGAAATCATAATATCAAGGAATTAAGATGGACAAATCATGAACTTTCAATAAGATAACAAGACATTTGAGATATTCAAGCAAGTACATTTAACAAGTCATGTCAAGAACTTTGGCTATCATGTATCAAGCAAGTAAATTAGCCTTTTCGGGCCACACATTTCATGTCAAGGCAAGTACGATTTCAAGCACAAGATTTATGTGGAATGTCCAATCTAGAAAGTAAAGTATTCGGTATAATGCCAGATACCTTATCATTTTAACTCCCATGGGCACAAGTACTTTCGGGTGCTCCTCCCAGGACCAGATCGGGCCCTATATGCGCAGGCATTTATCATGTGTTTTGACATCCACTTTTGTTTACATAGCCAATAAAGAATTTCAATCATCAAGCTTGTAGACCAGTATGACAACTTTGACGGAATAGAGTCCAAAAATATGACAAGGACATAGAATGGCGATAATGACGGTATAATCACGATATCGATAAAACTAGGTAAAATATGGTTCCCTTAACTTGGGTACCATGACAAATCAATATGGACATTCTATATATAAAATTTAGGTCCACATGAACAGTATATCAAAGGTAAGATACCCTCATTCTTATCATAGAATTGAGGTTTACAAGAATGACATGATATGGCATGATATCATCATTCCATTAAGAATTTCTTATGATATACTCTTTGTATAACATAAGGGCCGGTATACCATGTTTCTTTAGATTGACATGGCATTAATTGTGTAATAGGTTTTTGGGGTTCAACCAGCTCAGTCGACCTTGAGGGAATCCAAGGTACGAGGAGTCTTACGGAGGTCTCTATGACTAACTCGCTAGTCCAAAGGAACGGAATGTCCAATGGAGAGCTTGTATGTCAATGAGAGTTGAGTGTGATCGATAAAACAACGTGAAAAGTGGGACTATACTCACGGAGTGGAGAATAGTGCCGATATATATGTATATGTATAATATGAAACCATCGGTTAACAGAATCAGGATAAAAATCATTTTTACAGAAAATAACGACTTACGCTAAGTCGTTTCTCAAGTAAATAACGCCTAACAGGAGGGCGTTTATCTATTTTCCTTATTTGCAGAATTTCATTATTTCAATAATTTGTCTGAAAACGCGCCCTGGGCAGGGGCGTTACTATTTAATTATTATTTTTACAGAATACCATTTTTCAGGGATTTACAGAAACGCGCCCTCTGAAGGGGCGTTACTTTTCCAATTCACGCCCTGTGATGGGGCGTTAACTTGTGGAAAACGACCTCGTCCAAGTCGTTAATTAAAATTTATTCAGAAATTTTCAATGGCAGTAATAAATTCAAGATACAATAGAACGAATATATGTATACTCATGACAAGAAAATCAAAAGGGGTCGAAGACATCTGATCATGCATTAGAATCATGATTTCATATATAAGCAGTTGTTAATATGGTGATTAATGTTTATAAGAAATTAACGCCTGTGTACAGGGCGTCGAATTTAGATTTGACGACCTTGGCAGGGTCGTGACTTGTAAAATAGCGCCCTAGTCTGGGGCGTGTATTTCATAATCACGCCCTTTCTAAGGACATTTCTTTCAAGAAATTAACAGAAAGTCATTCAGAAACTATAGTAAACCAAACCATGTATATGCATGAGGATTATTGTACTGTATCAATTTAGTTTGGGCTACAGTGACTTGAGAAAACCTACCTTAGTTTGATTGGGACGACTACTTGAAGATTGATAGGAAAAGGGGCTCTGTTGCTTCACAGCAACGAATATCCACAGTAGGAGGAAGAGAAGGTTTTTGCTGAAGAACCCTTGTTCTTCGGTTCACCAATTTGCTGCAGTTCCTATAAGAAGAGAAGAAGAAACATATATTAATTTCTTCACTTATCGGAACAGAGGAGATAGTAGAAGAACATTACCTTGTTCTTCACTTATACTGCTGCGTCCTTAACCTGTAAGAGGAAAAGAGGATGAAGAACTATTAGTTCTTCATGTAACCGAAGCAAAGAGAAACTATATGAACTGCTACTACGTACCTTGTAGTTTTCCAAACGCCAAATAGCGTTTAAGGTTCGATCAGTAGGTTATTTATAGCGATTTTGGGAATCCTATTGGAGTTAGTGTTCTAGTGGAAGTAATGCTTCCAATATAGAGTCCTTACCCTAATAGATACTTACTAGATCAACATGATCCTTCTCTGGATAAGCTCTGGGTTCGAACGGTTCACGAATGGAATTAACGACTTTGGTCAGGGCGTCGATTCCTGAATTGACGACCTGGTTCAAGTCGTTTCTTAAGAAGCGCCTGGTACGAGGGCGTTCTTTGTTTTAAAACACGCCCACACTAGAGGCGTTACTTGGCCTTGCCCTGTTTGTCGGTTGAAATTGACGCCGTTAGGTGAGGGCGTCACTTCTTTAAGCACGCCTTAGCTAGAGGCGTTTATTATTAAATTAACGCCTTAATAAGAGGCGTTATTTGCATTTTGGTTTTATTCACCCCTTTAAGCTTCTTCTTATTATCTGTATTAATTCGTTAATATATATATTTTAATTCATTTCAAATATTCATTTATCAGGGTTGCTACACTAAGCATCTAGTTAGCACCGAGAAAATGAAAGCTAGGAGGTTTCTTAATGGGCTCAGGCCCCAAGCTATTACCCAACTGGCGCCGAAGGACATTCAAGTCTACTCGGAGATAGTACGCCGAGCTCAACTATTAGAAGATGCCACGGAACTGTCTGATAGGATTCGTGGTAAGGATAAGAAGGAACAAGTTATAGGATCGGGTTCCTTTAAACCCAACTTCAAGAAAAGGCCTAGCAATGGAGGAGCATCCTCACAAGACCAAAAGTTCAAGAAGACCAAGCCCTTCTCTATCACCACTACCTCTCCAAATACAGTGTGCAAACAATGTGATAAAGCGGGTCATAGAGCAGAAGAATGCTGGAGGAAACTTGGAGCATGTCTCCGTTGTGGGAGTCGTGAGCATCAGATTCCCGATTGCCCACTACTAAATAACCAAGCCGATGACGGAAAGCGCCCAGTAACCAAGAATGCTCATCTTCATTCAATCAAGGAGACCGAGCAAGAAGAAGAAGGCGGCCTAGTGGAAGGTACATTGAAAGTTTGTTCCAAGAATGCATATGTCTTAATTGATACTGGTGCATCGCATTCTATTATTTCTAAGAAGTTTGCTGACCCATTACCCCTAGAGCCGGAATGGATGAAGTTAGTTTTGTCTACTCCTCTGGGTGATGAGACTAATATTACACATCATTACCAAAACTGCGAAGTATTGGTTCAGGGTAGAAATCTCCCTATCGATCTCATATGTTTAGATCTGAAGGAGTATGATGTCATACTAGGAGCAAATTGGTTATCCAAGTATCAGGCAACGGTTGATTGCCGCAATAGCAAGGTTACATTCAAGGAATTTCCAGAACTAATCTTTACTAGCCCCAAGGGTCGGAGCAGATCCCCTCTTATTTTAGCTCTCCGAGCTAGCAAGCTCATCAGGAAAGGATGTGCATCTTTCCTTGCCTTTGTCACAGTTAAAGAAGCTAAGGAAGCTAAGCTAGAAGACATTCCAGTGGTGCAGGAATTTCCGGACGTATTTCTGAAAGATTTGCCGGGATTACCCCCGCAAAGAGAAGTGGCCTGCACCATTGACTTAGTCCCTGGTGCTGGTCCGATTTCAAAGGCACCTTATAGGATGTCACCTGCTGAACTCAAGGAGTTAAAAGAGTAATTGATGGAACTCATTAAGAAAGGATTCATTAGACCAAGTACTTCCCCGTGGGGAGCGCCTGTATTATTTGTAAAGAAGAAAGACGGATCCATGAGGTTATGCATCGACTATCGACAGTTGAATCATCTCACTATCAAGAACAAGTATCCACTGCCGAGAATCGATGAATTGTTTGATCAAATTTCAGGATCCAAGTACTTTTCCAAAATTGATCTTAGGTCAGGATATCACCAACTAAGAATCAAGGACGAGGATATTCATAAAACCGCATTCAGAAGCAGGTATGGCCATTATGAATTTGTTGTTATGCCTTTCGGACTAACGAATGCCCCTGCTGCCTTTATGCAGTTAATGAATAGTATATTCAGGCCTTATTTGGATCAATTCGTGGTGGTCTTTATTGATGATATATTGATTTATTCCAAGACCAAGGAAGAGCATGAGGAACATTTGAGGATTACATTACAAATATTGAGGACAAACTAATTATATGCAAAACTTAGCAAGTGTGAATTCTGGCTTGAAGAAGTGACTTTTCTCGGACATGTTATATCAAAGGATGGCTTGTCTGTAGACCCATCAAAGGTTGAAGCTGTAAGGAACTGGGAAAGACCGACCAATGCTAGCGAGATCCGAAGTTTCTTAGGTCTTGCCGGCTATTACAGGCGATTCATCAAGGATTTCTCTAAAATCGCCGTGCCACTTACGAGGTTAACTCGCAAGGAGATCCATTATGAATGGAGTGAGGAATGTGAAAGAAGCTTCCAAACTCTTAAGGATCATCTTACTACAGCTCCTATCTTAGCATTGCCAATTGAAGGAGAAAAGTTCGAGGTATACACTGATGCTTCTGGCATTGGCCTCGGATGTGTTCTAATGCAACAACGGAAGGTTATAGCCTACTCTTCTCGTCAATTAAAGAAGCATGAAGAGAACTACCCCATCCATGACTTAGAATTGGCCGCGGTAGTATTTGCACTCAAAATATGGAGACATTATCTTTATGGAGTACAGTTTACTGTATACTCCGATCACAAGAGTCTCAAATATCTTTTCTCACAGAAGGAGTTAAATATGAGGCAAAGACGATGGCTGGAATATCTCAAGGACTTCGACTTCAATATACAATATCATCCCGGAAAGGGTAATCATGTAGCAGATGCCCTTAGTCGAAAGCCGAGAGCACTGTTAGCCAATTGTATGATTCAAGAATGGAAGTTGCTGGAGCAATTCTCTGAACTCAATATAAGCATGGACACAGACCCTAGATGTGTCACATTATCTCACATAAGTATTCAGTCAGACCTACTAGCTGAAATACAAGGACTTCAGGGTGATGATCCAACATTAGTGGAGGTCAAGGGTAGATTAGAAGGACAATCGGATTTCTAATTAACTTCTGATAGAAGATTGTTATTCAAGAATAGAACTTGTATACCAGACTGCCCAGAATTGAAGAAGAAGATCTTAGATGAAGCTCATAGGTCAAGGTATACGATTCATCTAGGATCTACCAAAATGTACCAAGATGTAAAAAGAAATTTTTGGTGGCCCAACATGAAAAGAGAAATAGCGGACTACGTATCACGCTGTCTCACATGCCAACAAGTCAAGGCGGAACACCAAAAGTCTGCTGAAAAACTACATCCTCTAGATATCCCTAAATGGAAGTGGGAGGATATTGGTATGGATTTCATCATGGGTTTATCTAAATCAAAAAGAGGACATGATGGAATATGGGTTATCATTGACCGATTGACTAAATCAGCGCATTTCTTGCCAATCAAGAGTCGATGGTCAGTTGATGTCTTAGCTGCACTATACATCAAGGAAATAGTCAGATTACATGGTATTCCTGTTTCAATCGTGTCTGACAGAGATCCCCGTTTTACTTCTCATTTTTTGAAAGGACTATAACAGTCGTTGGGGACGAGACTTAGCTTCAGTACAGCTTTTCATCCTCAAACGGATGGTCAGACCGAGAGAACCAATCAAGTAGTCGAAGATATGCTAAGAGCATGCATTACTGATTTTGGTGGAAACTGGCATGATCACTTGCCTCTGGTTGAATTTGCATACAATAATAGCTACCAGGCAAGTATACGAATGGCACCTTTTGAAGCCTTATACGGAAGGAGTTGTCAATCACCCTTATGCTGGTACGAAGTTGGAGAGAAACAACTATTAGTTCCAGACATGGTAAGGGACACTACCGAGAAGATACAATTGATCAGAGAAAGACTGCAAGTTGCTCAGTCTAGACAAAAAGCTTATGCCGACACGAGAAGAAGAGATCTTGAATTCCAAGTTGGAGATCATGTATTTCTCAAGATATCGCCTGGACGTGGAATACGAAGATTTGGTGTTAAGGGCAAGCTTACACCAAGATTTATCGGACCTTTTGAGATACTAGAAAGAGTTGGCGAGGTTGCTTATCGCATCGCATTGCCACCTCAACTGTCCGAAGTACATGATGTGTTCCACATATCTATGTTGAAGAAGTATGTGCATGATCCATCACATATTATTGAGCATGGAAATCTAGTAATCCGGAAAGATCTCACATACGAGCAGAAGCCCATAAGAATACTAGATCGAGAAGTACGAACCCTAAGGAATAAGGTTATTCCCATGCTAAAAGTACAATGAAATAAGAATTCAGAACATGAAGCTACATGGGAGACCGAGGAATCTATGAGGAAGCGATTTCCAGAATTATTTTAGAAGGTATGAACTCTACACTCTCCATATGTAAATATATGCTATGAATTTGGGGACCAAATTCTTTTAAGTGGGGGAGGGTGTAGCAACCCGTATAAAATTAAAAGAAATAAATTTAGATAAATTGAAATAAACTAAAAGATTAAGTGAACAAATGAAAAATGTTGAAACAAGAAGAACAAAGCCCTGATGAAATTAACGCCTTGGAGCAAGGCGCTACGCCCTCATCTAAGGTGCGTTTTTAAGAAAGGACGCCCACGTTTCACGGCGTCAAATTTCAGACGGCCAAAATAAATAAAAGGCATAAAAAGACAATAAAAAGAGTAACGCCCTTTACATGGACGCATTTTAACAAGAAACGATGCACGTCAAGGCGTCAATTTAAAATTCGACGCCCTAGCATAAGGCGTTAATTCCATTCCAGTTTCGTTCGAACCAGGAACTTATCCAGGGTAAGTTGATAACTATGAGAAAGAGTTCGAATGTAGTAATAACTCTATCATGGAAGTGTTACTTCTAATCAAAACACTAACCCTATTAGGATTCCCAAAATCCTATAAATAACCTTGTTCAAACAAACCCTAAAGATATTTGGCCGAAGAAGGTTCTACTGCAGTCATCCGTGAAAGAGAGGTTGGTTCTTCCTATTGTTTATCCTCTGCTGATTAGGTATTAGGAGGAATAATTCTTCTCCATCTTATTCTTCTATCGTAGGTTGAGGAGCTTCTGTCTTCCATTAAAGAACGAGGGTTCTTCATCCCGAAGTGTTCCTATCATACGTGAAGAACTGGTGATGTTCTTCTTCCCATGTCTATGAGATAGTCATGAAGAATATTGATACTCTTCATCTCATGATTCTGTAGGTTGTCTACGTCGAGAAGGATCTCTCATATAGTTGGAGGACGTAAGGTTCTTCATCATAATCGTCTCCAATCATCTGCAACTTCTCCTTCAGTTTCTTCTTCCGGTGAGCACTCTGTACAAACAGAGTATCGTCTCTTCACCAGATCCTTCACGTTTCATCAAAAGGTAGGATTTTCTCAGGGATTGTAGCCCAAACTAGCATATTAATATCTATAACATCATCTGTTAATACCTGCATATAGATTTCATGCGTTTCGGTTAGTTTCTAAAGAGTTTTGAAATAGACGCCCTTATCAAGGACGCTACATTAAAAGACACGACCACGACTCGGTGGTCAATTTAATATTTGACGCCCTGCACACGGACGTCAATTAATAAACACCATGTTTAAAAATTATATATCAATTCAAACATGATTCTAGATTAATGCATGATCAATCTCTTGTAATCCTGCTATATCTTATAGTACTGACCATATATTATGTTTCCTGAAATTTCATTGTCTCGAAACTTGTAAACTTGTGAATTAACGACCTTGTCCAGGTCGTCTTTTCTTGAACTGACGCCCCATACCAGGGCGCCTTCTGTAAACTAACGCCCCTGTCCAGGGCGCGTTTCATTAAAATTTCAAGATTTATAATATTCTGCAAAACTAGAAATATTGAAAGGACGACTGCTGTACACGTCGTCAAATCTAATATAAACGCCCATGATTAAGGCGTTAATTACATGAAAAATGACTTTACCAAAGTCGCTACTTTCTGCATTACCGATTTTTCCTGATTACTGTTATCCGAGGGATTCATTACATATATTTATATATAGGCACTATTACTCCACTCCGTGAGTATAGTCCCATGTTTTCTACGATGGTTTATCGCATTACACACTCAATTCTCATTGACATACAAGCTCTCCAGTGGACATTCCGTTCTTTTGGACTAGCAAGTTAGTCATAGAGACCTCCGTAAGACTCCTCGCCGCCTTGGATTCCCTCAAGGCCGACTGAGCTGGTTGTACCATAAAAACCTATTACACAATCTTTGCCATGTCCCTCTATAAAAACATGGTGATACCGGCCCTCATGTCATGCCATGGGTATGATATGAGAATTATCTTAATGAACGGGAAAGAATATGCCGTTGTTATGATGTTCTTGTAAACCCCAATTCTATATCAACATTGTTATGATGTTCTTGTAGACCCCAATTCTATATTGAACTTGATGTTCTTGTGAACCTCAATTCTATATTAAGAATGAGGACGTCTTGCCATTGAGGTGCTATTCATATGGACCTCAATTCTATATAAAAGAGTGTCTCTACTTACTTATCATGGTACCCGAGTTAAGGGAACCAATTCCACCTAGTTTTATCGATAATCGTGATTGTACCGTTATTATCGCCTATCTATGTCAAGTATCATATTTTTGGACTCTATTCTTTCAAAGTCTATCCTACATGTCTACAAGCTTTATCCTTGAAATTCCATATTGGCTATATACAAAAGTGGATGTTAAAATACATGATTAATGCCTGCGTATATAGGGCCCGATCTGGTCCTGGGAGGAGCACCCGAAAGTACTTGTGCCCATGGGAGTTGATTGATCACGGTATTGGCATTATACCGAAGTGCATGACTAGCTTGATTGAACATTCCACAAATCTTGTACTTGACTTGATATTACATGACTTGCGTGGCCCGAAAAAGGGTAATTACTTGCGTACTTGAACGTGATAGCCAAATTTCATCTTGACATGATAAAGTACTTGCTTGAATATCTTGAGGTCATTTGATATAAGTTCTTGAAAGTTCATGACTAGTCCTTCCTGTTATCTTATTGTTATATCCTCTTTCTATCTTGTCGTTTTATGCGAGCATACATAGCTATAGTACATTCATGAAAGATGTAATTACTTAAACCCCTTTGCTAGTTCCTGAGATATAATTTCCTACTGAGCGTTCGCTCACTCCGTGTTGTCCCTACTTTTCAGGTAAGTCCGACGATGAGGAAAGTCAATCGGATGGGGAGAATCAAGAGTGAAAGAGCTAGAGCTTTTCTAAATGTCATCTAGTCTTTTATGTATTTCTTGAGTCAAATGTGTACTTTTCTTTTTTTGAATAGAGTATTGGATTTGTAATAGACTATTTATTATGAAGAAATAAATGGATTGGGTTATCTTTACTTTTGCGCATCTCTATCTTTGTGTCGAATACACTACTACTCTGATTGACATGATTGATATAAACTCGTCACGCATCTCCGGGTATCTTCCACCCTCGGGGCGTGACAATGAGACCCCCGCTCACCTTTTGGCCTTTCACCATGCCAATTCCCTCGCGCCCCCTGTTCCCTCCATCCTTCGACCCACCACCTTCCCTACCGCTCCGCCCACTATCCCATCTCGACCACCTTTTACACCCGCCACGTTCCCCACCATTCCGCCATCACCCGCTATACCCTCCATCATTACCCCTCCACCTAACCCTTCACCCATTACCACTCCCCCAGGGCCTGTCAGGCCGACCTCCGCCATTCTCACCCCCATTTCTACCCCTTCCACTTACCCCACTGGGCCAATTGGGGGTCCCTATGAGGTCGTGTCGGCACGAAAATGCGCCCTCCGGAGCGGGCGTCCATTCCACAGAAGCTACCCTTTCCCTGGTGCATCTGCACCCAACCCTCAAGTTCCCTCCTCAACAGTCGAAGCAGAAGAAGTAGATCCCGTGTCAGGCACGAAATATGACTTGCTACAACACTTAGACGGAATGCCAGCCAAGATATCAGTTTTGGAGTTGATCAAAAGGTCCACGCTGCATCAGGACGCCCTCAGGGCTTTTCTGCAGAAGGTTATGGTCAATGAGGACGTGGCGGTGGATAGCTTGCCGTCAGTGTTGGCAATGATTACCAGGGGGCCTTCCATTTCATTCTTTGAGTCAGAACTGGCCCCCCCAGAGGCACGGCAGATGCCACTCAGCATTACTATTTCTTTAAACAAGGTGGCAGTAGAATCAGCCCTAGTGGACACAGGAGCATCGATAAATGTGTGTCCACTAAGTACGCTGTGTGCCTGCAACATCTCGGAAGACATACTTAGGCCAACACCGACTACCATTGCAGCGTATGACAACTCCAGATGAGCGTGCCACGGGGTCGTGACGGTTCAGGCCGAGCTAGGGCCTTTGGTGATGGATGTGGAGTTTTATGTACTGGACATAGACCCGATGTTCAAGGCAATTCTGGGTCACCCATGGATAGATAGTTTGAATGATGTGCCTTCAACCGCCCACCAGTGCCTTAAGTTTCCATTCCAAGGCCGGGTAGTTAAGGTGAAAAGTATCTCCACCGTCCAGTCAGTTGATGTGATTGCTGATAAAATTCTTCCCACTTTGTGGCCAATTAACAGGCCAGTTCTTTCTGTGATGGACTTAAACTATTCATGGGCATATGCGTCATGCAAGCCCACCACTGCGCCAGTAAACGTGAAAATTAAGTCCAAGATTCGAGATTCAAAAAAATGGCACATGATTCTGAAGTTGGGCTATCAGTCGGGCTTGGTCCTCGGCGCACAATTGTAAAGGCAGACTAAGCCCGCTCCTAAAGGTAGAAAGATGGGTTGGAGAGGCCTTGGCTACTCTATCCTGAGAGACTCTGGGCCGCTGACGTGGGATTACCGTCAACACTTTGTGAAAGGCCCATTGCAGCCTGATACCTTGAAGAAGCCGCCGCCATGTCCTGATGAGAAGATTGATGCCACCCATGCTGTTACTGACCCACTGCCGCCACTGAAGGGGCTAGTGGGTGATATGGATGATTTTTGCAACTGTTTTGAGAAGCTGTTTCAATAAGAAGAAGCTCGTCCGAAGAAGACGGAGACGCAGCTGGTAAGGCATTCTCCGACGAAGCTAGCTCACTAGAGGCCGCGGGAAGCGGGGAGCTCCATCACTACTTTTTCTTTGTCCCCATCCCGTCTTGCCTCCTTGTTTCAATAGTTGGGATTTATTCCGCATTCCCCTCCGATTATGGTCGACCCATACTTCACGAAAAGACCACCTGAAATTCTATTTGTGCCATGTGCATGTGCGCGCTGCCCACCTATTGATTTATCAACCCTATTTACTCTTCCTTCCCCCACTGCCCAACTCCACGAAATGTGGTTTTCATCCTCTGACCCATTCTTCCATTGCATCTTCCCCGATCTGTTTCCCATGCAACTCCCTCCTCCCCCATCTTCTTCTTCCTGTTGTGTGATCTCCTCCGACTTCCAAAAAAAAATGCCAATTTTAAAACGGAGGTGTCAATGGAGGATTACGCTGTGTTCTGCTCGTCTTCCCAGGGGCAGGAAACCCCTGCTCCTTTCCCTGTAGACTTCCTGTCTCCTAGGGTAGATATACATTCTACAGAGTCTCCTATGTTGGTAGAGTCAATCGGGGTAGAGTCTAGTTCTAGTGTGGTCAGCCCATCCGCGTCTACGGCACCCTGTGATGCGTCATCCTCAATCCGTCCCAGATAGGTTCCTCCAAGACTTAGCTCAGAGATGTCATGCCCTTCTTAAGTGCCCTGAGTTTGTAGAAACCGCGATTGTTTTGGAAGATGGTGAGGAATTAGAAGGGGTGTGGAGCAATGACGGGTTAGGTGTATATGAGATTGTAGATGAGAAGGACCCAGCCGATGATGAGGAAAGCGATGTGGATGACGCTGCTGATCTATATGCAGAGGGGTTAAAGAGATTTGATGAACCGTCGGCTGCAGTGGATGAACCCACTAAAGAGATTAACCTTGGAACAGAAGAGGACCCCAGGCCCATAATTATTTCTGCTAATCTCCCTCCTCAAGTTGAGGAGGAGCTGATCAAGGTTTTGAGGGAGTACAATGATTCATTTGCCTGGTCCTATGAGGACATGCTGGGTCTTGACCCCACGTTGGTTGAACACTGACTTATTCTTAAACTAGGGGCAACACCCGTTAAACAAAAAGCAAGAAGAGTCCACCCGCAAATGGCCTTGAGAATCAAGGAAGAAGTCGATAAATTGCATAAGGGCAGGTTTATCAAAGTGGTTTTATATCCGCAATGGGTGGCGAACATAGTCCCGGTAATGAAGAAAGATGGAAAAATTTAGATTTGTATCGATTTTAGGGACTTGAATAAGGCATGTCCGAAAGATGATTTCCCGCTTCCTCACATTGATGTACTGTTGGACAACACGGCTGGGTATGAGGCCCTCTCATTTATGGATGGGCATTCTGGTTACAATCAAATCCGCCTTGCTCCTGAGGACCAAGAGAAGATCACTTTCACCACGCCCTAGGGCACGTACTGCTATGTCGTTATGCCATTCGGATTAAAGAATGCAGGTGCCACGTACCAACATGCAATGATGGCTTTCTTCCACGACATGATGCATGTGTACTTAGAAGCTTACGTGGATGATATCCTGGTAAAGTCGAGGTCCAAGGAAGAGCACCCTGCTGTTAGCACAGCAAGAGTGATATAGAAGGGGGGATGAATAGATCACTCCCAATGTGTAAAAACTTCGGCTAAAAATTAATTCTACTGTTTACACTCCTCCTGAACCCACACAATGAGAATGCTAACGCAGTCAACAATCAAGACAGTATAAGTAGATGAAATTGAAGAGCTGATCACAAGGAAGCAAAGAGACAAGCATATGGAGAGCGCAGATAATAACAGCAAACCATAGAATAGGCAATCGGATTTTTAGGTGGTTCGATTGCAGTCCGCAATCTACATCCACCCCTCACTCCAACTAGAGTGAGGATTCCACTAGTCACTGCTAGAACACGGCAGACTCAGTCTGCGAACAACTTGCTGCCACACAGCTTGAATACCCAAGGGAAACAAATCCCTCAACCAAACTCTGCTACCCACAGAGCTTGATACCTGTTCCAGCTACCAGCTAGAATAGAACCGAAGACAAGTCTCCCTTCCTCCAACCCGGAGGGAAACTACTAATAACAACCCGTCACTAGCAACACCAGAGATCATCGATCTCTCTTCCTCTGCAACCCAGAGGGAAACCGGAGTTACACTCCCTTCCTTCACACACTGGAGGGGAACAAATTCGAATCAGAAGAATGAACAAATAAAAAGAACACAAAATAGAAACAAGGACCAACGAAGAAGCAGTCGAATCTGAAACCAATACAAATGTAGCTTCAAAGGAAGTAATTCATCAAACCGTAGACACTGGTCTCTTTCTCTCTCGAACATATTGCTCTCGGATCTGGACAATGTGGGACTCTCTGCTCTCTCTCTTTTCTGGATCATGCAGCCTCACTAGAATATCTTCTATTCTTTCTTTTCACGATCTCACTTTCACTGAAGGACGATGCTCCATATATATAGCAGATGATGGGCGTGTGGCTTTCAGGTTCCCGCCCAGAGAGCACCTCGGATCACGTGCCAGGGATCATCCTCAGATCACGTGCCCGATCATTAACCTGTGTTTATCTTCTGACAGAGACAGAAGACATGATTCGAATTAGGTAGTTCAGACTGTTAATCAGCAAATGTACATACTTTAAAAGCAGCAAATGATCAAGTGTGTACAACGTGAGAGTAAGTGTATAGACTTAATGTTTGAACGCATGTAAAAGACGGTGTACAGACTTGTGATGAAAGTATTTTCATAGCAAGATAGAATATGAAGACTTCTGTGAAATGCATGAGGGAATCGAGTGCATAAACTTGACACAACAGTTAACCAAGTGGGTATCATGTGAGAGTGTATACACTTGGAGGTCTTCAGCATCTTCAGTGAATAGACTCAACCAATGTATATAGTTGAATGTCTAACAATCGAGTGTATAGACTTAGACCTAACAATTGAATGTATAGGGTTGAAGACCTAATAATCGAGTGTATAGACTTAGGCCTAACAATTGAATGTATAGGGTTGAAGACCTAACAATCGAGTGTATAGACTTAGGCCTAACAATTGAATGTATAGGGTTGAAGACCTAACAATCGAGTGTGTAGACTTAAAGCTTGGAAGGATGTATACACTTAGCCTTTGAGGAATGATGTATAGACTCTGATCGTGAAGGTAGGCTGTATAGACTTGAATCGCTTGAAGCGATGTACAGACTTGGTGAGGCTTAAGCAGTGTACAGACTTGTGAAGGCTTCAGCGTTGTACAGACTTGGAAGTTCCACTGTGGATGTATGGACTTGATGATCCACTGTGGATGTATAGACTTAACGAGTGAAGCCGATGTACAGACTTGCCGATTCGAAGCCACTTTACAGACTTTGAAGAACAGTTCAATGTATAGACTTAAAGCCCCTGAGCTAATATATAGACTTCACGATGTACAAACTTTAGGCTTTGATCGTTTGAGCAGTATGCAATGTACAGACTTAGCGATGTATAGACTTGGCTAGGAAAGCGTAGGGAAAGGTATGACTGTATAGACTTGGCCAAGCGTAGGAAAAGATGTGGAGTGTACAGACTTGGTGAAACAAAGTCCAGTGTATAGACTTGGAGAAGCGAAACCGATGTACAGACTTAGAAGGATTTGAACGGGAGAGTGTATGGACTTGGTTCCTGTAGCAGTGTATAGAGTTGAGGGTCTGAAGGCGATGTATAGACTTGGTAAACACTGCAACAGTAATCGAATGTATAGAGTTGAAGTTAGACAAACCAGTGTATAGACTTCAGTTAAGTGCATTGGCTGTACAGACTTCAATTAGAAGATGCCCGGTGTACAGACTTGAAGAAGAGATGCCAATGTACAGACTTAATGATATGAACACTAAGGCATGCTGTACAGACTTACTCGATCAAGCTGATTATGGATATTGACATCTAATGCAAACCTCTTCAACGAGTAGAGTTGCTGCACTGTAACTCTCATTACACTTAAATTAGATTTTACCAAGGTTGCATTACATTACCGCTTATTCTAATAGATTCTGATCTAAATATGATTGTGTAATGAAAGATTAATTCAGTTTGTCACCAGATTTCTTGGGTTCCATTCTTTGACAACCTCCTTATCTTTTTGTGTCCTCATAGCCTCTATCCACTTGTCTCTCTCCTCTTCCTTGTTTGCTGATGGCAAAGGGGGAGAGAATTTTGATGAGTTTTTTTTATTTCGATGAGTAGTTTAAGCCTTATCAATTCTTTATTTAAGGAGAGAAAGGGGGAGTGTCTAAAGGGGGAGAGAATTTAAGCTTAGTGCCCATGCATGACTGTGACCCAGTAGTTTCCTTTGTTGTTTTTGACTTCTATTGCATTTGTGTTGCCATCAAAGTATTAATTGTTGCCATCATCAAAAAGGGGGAGAATGTTGTGTCTCCTCTGATTTGGTTTCATTCATGTCTTATTTTAATGATTGGCAACAATGGTTTGACCATTCACAACAGTGGTTTGACCAATCGTTGACTTTGGCAACATCATCTTTTTATTGGTCAGAATAAGTCCCAGTTTCATTCTTGGGTCATTGCATTTTCAGAAAGTTGCATTTTACAGGTTGATGCATGTTTTATGCTAAGGTAGTCACAGGTCGATGCATGTTTTCATCATATCCATACATGTTGCAGAGGCAAGGTCAGTGCACATTGTCCCTTAGTTCTGCTAAGGTCGATGCTAGTTCTGCTTAGGTCGGTGCTAGTTGCCTTGTTTGCTTAATGAGGTCGGTGCTAGTAGCATCTCTCGGATACTTGAGGTCAGTGCTAGTTGCATCGCTCATAATAAGGTCGGTGCTAGTTGCACCTTCTGCAGACTAAGTAGGTGCACATTTTAATATACGCACATTTGAGGTCTGTGTATACCATGTTCATTCATGCTCTAAGGTCCGTGCATGTTTTTTCACATTTGAGGTCTGTGCAATATAGGTCGGTGCACGTTGCTTAGAGTTTGTTATAATGCATCATGAGGTCAATGCATATTTGCCTTAGTCAGTTACAAGAGTCGATGCACATTTTACCTTCTGCTGAACAAGGTCGGTGCACATTTACCTTGTGCGATACAAGGTCGGTGCACGTTTTGCACTGGCATAGAGTCGGTGCATGTTTGCATGCCAGCATATAAGGGTCTATTCATTATTTTATATCTTTAAACATACAACATCGGTGCGTTGTTTCATCGCGCATATATGATGCGGGACGAGACCACGGACACGACAAGCTCGTGTTTGCCCCTTAACGAGGGAAGCGTCGGATGTGCGCGGTTGAGAAACCGGCAATGAGCTAGGGTGATCGGCTCTCTTTTGTGCCCGGATCGGGTCACGGGACGGTCACGTACTCTCTCGCAGCAGCGGTAATGAACATATAAAGCGAGCTAGGTATCCCTACACATGCTCTTCTAGAAGCGGCATAAACAAATATATATGAAGTAAGTAAAATGTTGAGAAGGGAGCGAAAACGATACCTCCACGCGCTCGGCGTGGGGAAGACGGACCCGGCCGAAACTCGTACTCCCGGGACAATTAATACACCTTATTACAGTAAATGAATTACTGCCCACTCCACGCAGGGAGGTAAAGGGCTACACAAACGGGCCCGGGAGGACCGAATTCGGGTTGACGGGCGGCTTCTCGCGTCTCTTCGGCAGCACCCGAACTTGTGACTGTGGGGCCCACGTGCTATCCGGAGGGGCCGTGTGGGACCCGGTGGCACCACTGTAGTGGCGACACTTAGGGAAGTGCTCCCCGGGCTGGCGGCACGCTGGTTCGCCGGCCGGAGGCCGGGCGGCTCCGTTCGGCACCGGTCGGAATGACCGGCCACGGATCTGCCGATTCTATTTTCTGGCGCGCGCTCCGGCGAGAACGGACGCTGCGATCAGCCCTGACGTCGGAATGTGACCAAACTAGCACCATTGGAAAGATGCTTCGAAGGGCTTCAACCCAAGGTGATTACAGAAAAATAATCAAGTATGTACTTCTGATTGGCGAATTTTGAAGTTTACTGTTATACAGTTCCTGAAATCTCAGGTCAGCAGAGAACTTTCCTGTGGATTGCCTTTGACCGATATGAAGATCTTGGATTCAGACTTCGACTTGTTCATGAAAGTTGTAGGAAATCGAGTAAGGAAATCAGGACTATTTTTGGATCTAGATTTGGAGGTGGTGGTGATTTTTTATGATTTTGGAAGTGGAGGGTGGTCGGATCTGGGATCTGACTGACAACACTGTAGCTGAGGAAGAACACGAGTTTCTAAAAATAGATAAAAGGCTGATAAAAAATCAAGAAAATTTGTGGATATAGGGGGCGATGGATAGAACTCCCAGTAAAATTGGGAGGGTTTGGATAAATCAAAAAGATGGCTGAAGGTGGGAACACAAGGCTGCTATCACTGTAGATAGAGACAAAATAGAACTATGAATGAAAGATGCACGAAAATGGGAAAATACTAAACGATAAAATTTCGGCGTGAAAATTTAGGTGGAGCTTGGGATACAAGGGAAGAACACACCATAAAAATTGCAGCTTGAGATCTTCAAGTGGTGGAGAGCAGATATTCGGACAAGAAGCCTCTATCTAGGATGGACAGAACACCAAAGGCGGCTCTGCGGCGGCGTGATGGCGGCACGAACGGCGGCGGCGGCGGCACCGATGATCACCGGAGGTGGGGGGAAGGAGATATCACTCTAGAATAGGGGTTGGGGATGAAGAAACCAGGGGGAGAGAGAGGAGAGGTCAAAATTCTCCAAGAGAGGGGTTCTTGCACAATGATTTTTTCACTTTCATTAATATTCAAATGGAAAATACAAGTATTTATATGCCTCCAATCTAATCCAATCTCCACCATTGGATCTAGGGATGGGGAATGAATGGCCTAGATTAAATGTGACCAACACACACACAAAAAATAAAATAACCCAAGTGGGAGACAAGCTTGACATGGTAGGTAGCCTACCTTAGACTTTTTACTCCCTTTGTCTACCCATGTGGCATTTGACATTCAACCCTTCTAGATGGCCACCTAGGATGGTTGACCAGCCCCACATATGTGACATGGACCAATGGGAAAGGGCTGAGGGCCCCCTTGCTGGTCCTACTGTATAATTGCATAAAAACCAACACAATCCATGGGAATGACTCCTTGACTTATCAAGCCTTACATTTGCGTACATACTTTCCCAAGGATATAAACACAAATTAAAAGGACATAAATGTAATAAAAAAAGTACAGGCTCGGCGTCGATTCGCATCAACTCTCCCCGGGTGGGAGGAACTCAACCCCGTCGAGTAGGGGTAGGGATGCTCGAGTACTCCGGCGGATCCGTCACCGTGCCAAGTAGCGCGGGTATGCTCCGCTCCAAGTGATCGTCACCTGCTCATTCCATATATACTCGATATGCGAACTGCTATGGGCTAAAGGTGGTCACTCCGAAGGGGCACTCTCAAAAGGGAAGAAAACAGCTCGAAGACTTACTAGGAATCACCGCTGAGTCCCTATAGGTGACTGATCCGGGTATAGATGTGGAACCGATCCCATACTCATCAAGTGAGTCCACTCGCCTCTTACTCATAAGAGAACGACAACGAGCTTGCACAAGACGCATGTAGACAAACAAACGACACACAAACCAAACAAACCACACAAATAAGAAACCGACTCATGCATGACTCTAGACACACCTATTGTTAGTCCGACCCGTACATAGGTGACGGCGGACCAGGACACCCGAATGTGTGCCATGCATGCATGTTATGAAACCGGAGATGGGTGGTATGGGGAACACCTAAACATCTAAGTATGACCCAGTCATGCATGGACGGCCCTTTAGATTTAGGAGACTTGAGTGGGCTAGGAAAGCCGGGTGTGGAAGAGCCGGGTGTAGGTGTATCGTGGACGTGCTTGGTGGGTATGGAGGACCCGACCCGTAGGAAAGGGGTATGAAGGTGGACTTCCCCGAAGAAGTGAAGGGAATATGAAGGGTCTAGGGATCCACTAGGGAAGGGGTCAAAGGGATCAAAGAAGGTATGACCCCTTATGGTGGGTTCCAACATGACATGGTCCCAATCGTGAAATTCTTGAAGGTGCGGGTGGTCACCTTCCTCCGTCATGGTAAATGGGACCGTGTATAGGAAATATGACTCCTCCCTCGGAAGCAAAGTCATGAAGTCGGGATCATCCGAAAGCGGGAGAAGTAGAAGAACCTCCATGGTGACACAACCCACGGTGCACTCGGAGGTAATGGACCCGAAGGCCGGATGGGTGAAGCTACGACTCGTGGGTTGGTCGAAACCTCGGGCCAACATATGTGTCAACTGCTATTGCCAACCTAAACCAAGGATAAGGTCACCCAATGTGTCAACATGGTGACGAGATCGGAAGGTAGTATGGTAGGAGTTGGTGGGCACTAAAGGTTAGGTAGGGTCCATAGATGGGTAAGAGAGTGGGACCAAGTCATCCTTGAGCCAACTAAGAAGCGGCTTGGCTATGTATAATGTACCCGTTAGAAATACGGGTGGCTCGGGATGAGGTGGCTCCAAGCGCGAATCCGAAGGTGGAGTGGGCCGCTGGGGCTGGGTGGCTGGACATACGGGGTCCTTAAGGGTGATCTTACCGGGTAGGTAAGGTGGGCATAAGGTGCAAGTCCTCTTGTCCCAGTCAAGATTGGCCCTTCTCTCTCCTAACCACTTTTGCCCTAAAATGATGCATGAACCAGCAAGTGTGCCGATCCTGCACCATGCACCATCGGTGTAGAGAACAGATCCGATCCTCTTATAGAACTCAACAAAAGCAAAATCACCATCGTGGACAATCTCGCCTGTCTTGGAGAGAGACTCCACGATGTCAAGAGAAACCCAGTTACCCGACTCCCTATCGGTGAAATGGAGTTCCGTTGTGGACCCGTTGGGTAGAGCGACTTTCATAGTGAGAGGGGTAAAACCAAGGGCTCGGTCCATGAGGACATTGACTTTGGCCACAAAGGTTGACCACTCGGATGTATGGTCTTGGGGAACGGCCATGGGTAGCGGATATGGACATGCATACATACGGTGACAAGACACTAGACCGACTATGCAAGTTTGGAATGCATGCACACTAAGGACCCTAGACGTAAACCAAGACTCGGTACGTGGCGGAGTTAATCGATCCGAAGATCACTCGCGCAAGTGTGCGGCCTTCCCGATAGGCGTAGCCTAACGTTCGGACAACACCTTTTTATATACCGACTAATGGTATGCAAATGCGACCCAAAAGACACTTTTTTTTGTTTTAAAATAATGATGACCCTAAATGCGACTTAGACAATGACTAGTGACTAGACGTAAATGACACTTTTTTTTTTATTTGGACACCCTAGACTCAACCTGGCTCTGATACCAAATTGATGTGGGACGAGACCATGGACACGACAAGCTCGTGTTTGCCCCTTAACGAGGGAAGCGTCGGATGTGCGCGGTTGAGAAACCGACAATGAGCTAGGGTGATCGGCTCTCTTTTGTGCCCGGATCGGGTCACGGGACGGTCATGTACTCTCTCGCAGCAGCGGTAATGAACATATAAAGCGAGCTAGGTATCCCTACAAATGCTCTTCTAGCAGCGGCATAAACAAATATATATGAAGTAAGCAAAATGCCGAGAAGGGAGCGAAAACGATACCTCCAAGCGCTCGGCGTGGGGAAGACAGACCCGACCGAAACTCGTACTCCCGAGACAATTAATACACCATATTACAGCAAATGAATTACTGCCCACTCCAAGCAGGGAGGTAAAGGGCTACACAAACGGGCCCGGGAGGACCGAATTCGGGTTGACGGGCGGCTTCTCGCGTCTCTTCGGCAGCACCCGTACTTGTGACTGTGGGGCCCACATGCTATCCGGAGGGGCCGTGTGGGACCCGGTGGCACCGCTGTAGTGGTGACACTTAGGGAAGCGCTCCATGGGCTGGCGGCATGCTGGTTCGTCGGCCGGAGGCCGGGCGGCTCCGTTCGGCACCGGTCGGAATGACCGGCCACGGATCTGTCGATTCTGTTTTCTGGCACGCGCTCCGGCGAGAACGGACGCTGCGATCAGCCCCGATGTCGGAATGCGACAAAACTAGCGCCATTGGAAAGATGCTTCGAAGGGCTTCAACCCAATGTAATTACAGAAAACTAATCAAGCATGTACTTCTGATTGGCGAATTTTGAAGGTTGCTATTGTACAGTTCCTGAAATCTCAGGTCAGCAGAGAACGTTCCTGTGGATTGCCTTTGACCGATATGAAGATCTCGGATTCAGACTTCGACTTGTTCATGAAAGTTGTAGGAAATCGAGTAAGGAAATCAGGACTATTTTTGGATCTGGATTTGGAGGTGGTGGTGATTTTTTATGATTTTGGAAGTGGAGGGTGGTCGGATCTGGGATCTGACTGACAACACTGTAGCTGAGGAAGAACACGAGTTTCTAAAAATAGATAGAAGGCTGATAAAAAATCAAGAAAATTTGTGGATATAGGGGGCGATGGATAGAACTCCCAGTAAAATTGGGAGGGTTTGGATAAATCAAAAAGATTACCGGAGGTGGGAACACAAGGCTGCTGTCACTATAGACAGAGACAAAACAGAACTTGGAATGAAAGATGCACGAAAATGGGAAAATACTAAATGATGGAATTTGGGTGTGAAAATTTAGGTGGAAATTGGGATACAAGGGAAGAACACAGCATAAAAATTTCAGCGTGATATCTTTAAGTGGTGGAGAGAAGATATTCAGACAAGAAGCCTCTATCTAGGATGGATAGAACACCAAAGGTGGCTCCGCGGCGGCGTGATGGCGGCACGAACGGCGGCGGCGGCGGCACCGATGATCACCGGAGGTGGGGGGAAGGAGATATCACTCTAGAATGGGGGTTGGAGATGAAGAAACCAGGGGGAGAGAGAGGAGAGGTCGAAATTCTCCAAGAGAGGGATTCTTGCACAATGATTTTTTCACTTTCATTAATATTCAAATGAAAAATACAAGTATTTATATGCCTCCAATCTAATCCAATCTCCACCATTGGATCTAGGGATGGGGAGTGAATGGCCTAGATTAAATGTGACCAACACACACAAAAAAAATAAAATAACCCAAGTGGGAGACAAGCTTGACATGGTAGGTAGCCTACCTTAGACTTTTTACTCCCTTTGTCTACCCATGTGGCATTTGACATTCAACCCTTCTAGATGGCCACCTAGGATGGTTGACCAGCCCCACATATGTGACATGGACCAATGGAAAAGGGTTGAGGGCCCCCTTGCTGGTCCTACTGTATAATTGCATAAAAACCCACACAATCCATGGGAATGACTCCTTGACTTATAAAGCCTTACATTTGCGTACATACTTTCCCAAGGATATAAACACAAATTAAAAGGACATAAATATAATTAAAAAGGTACTGGCTCGGCGTCGATTCCCATCAATATATGTATAGTCGGTGCATATTGCACTGACTTTAGTCCATAGTCGATGCACGTTTTATTATATGCATACAAGAGTCATGCATGTATAGTCGGTGCAATATATGCACCGACTTTAGTCTTTGACAAGGTCGGTGCTAGTCCTCATGTAGTCGGTGCAGGCTTTTATTGTTTTGTTCATAGCATGGTCGGTGCACATACTGTAGCAGTCGGTGCACATTTTTTCATACACATGTTCTACTTCATTCATGGTCGGTGCATGTGCTTGATAAAGTCTGTGCAATGGTTTATAATGTCGGTGCATGTCCACAAGGTCAGTGCATATTCACTCACCATGTATATGAAGTCGGTGCATTTGTCTGTAGAAATGAGCATAAGGTCAATGCAGAGTTTTATACCGAGCATATGAAGTCGGTGCATGTTTCTATTCATGCATATAGAGGGTCTATGCACGTTACTGTTCACACGTTCATATAGACCAAGGTCGGTGCACATCTGCCTTAGGCACGACCAAGGTCGGTGCACATTCTGTATGTGCACGACAAGGGTCGGTGTATTTCCTATCCTGCATAACCAAGGTCGGGGCAGAGTTTAGCCTTGCGCATACAGGGTCTGTGCACATCTGAATTGTGCATTGAGCAGGTCGGTGCACATATGACTATAGGGTCTGTGCACATCTGAATTGTGCATTGAGCAGGTTGGTGCACATCTGAATTGTGCATTGAGCAGGTCGGTGCACATATGTTTACTCATGGTCTGTGCAAGTTTTGCCTTGTGCTAACAAGGTCAGCGCATATTCTATTTTAGGCATAACAATGTCGGTGCATGCTTCGCATCGCATTGTTCTTAAGGTCTGTGCATGCATCTGTAGACTGCATACATAGTCTGTGCATAGTTGCATCTTTAGGCAAACAACATCAATGCATACTTTGTTGTTCCACACACAACATCGGTGCATATTTGGTTTTCATGCTTATTACGCCTGTGCATGTCTTGTACAAGGTCTGTGCATGTTTGCACAATGCTTCATCACATATGTGCATGTTTGCATAATGCTTCATAAGGTCTGTGCCCATTTTCATTATACGTCCGTGCATGTTTGCATATTGCACTATGAAGTCTGTGCATCTTTCATTATAAGGTCTAAGCATGTTTTCATCTTTCTTCTGCAGGCTAAGGCTTCTCCTTCAACGTGGCAGACAGCTTCCTTCCTCACGTGATCTTTTAGTCACGCCTGAAACATGAGTCTGCGGAGGATAACGGAACCAATGATTGGCACATGATCCAAGGGGAGAATATTTTTGATATTCTACCACATGGATCAATGCCCCAATCTACTCTTGACACTCTTAGAATGTAAGGCCCGGATACAGAGGGGGGGTGAATGTATCTCTCTACAAATATAGCCTAATTAAAATTCTAAAGCTCAGTTATGCGAAATTAAAACTGTTGCAGAAATAGCCTGAGGAAACTTAGAAGGATCAAAGCAAGACAACAACTCAAGAAGCCCTCAACCGATCCTAAGCAAGCATCTAATGCGTAGCAATTAAGTGAACATATAAGAAGATCAAACCACAAGGGACACCAGGGTTTTTAGGTGGTTCGGTCAACAGACCTACGTCCACCCCTCACTCCCAACCGGAGTGAGGCTTCCACTAGTAACACTAGCACAGCAGACTCAGTCTGCAACAAATGCTGCCACACAGCTTGACCAGGGGAACAACCTCCCCTCTTCCTCCCAACTGGAGGGACAACCCAAGTGACTCCCAGCCACTTGGAAACCAGAGACACACGGTCTCTCTTCCTCCAGACCCGGAGGGAACCCCTGGACTTGCTACCCACAAGCCCAGAACCGGAGGACCAAACCTCCCTTCCTCCAAACCGGAGGGGAACCTAGAGATCCAAGTCTCTCTTCCTCTGAACCCCAGAGGGAAACACAAGTGACATTAAGTCACCTGCAAACCAGAGGTCTCGGACCTCTCTTCCTCCCAACCGGAGGGACCCCTGGACTTGAAACCTACAAGCCCAGAACCGGAGGATGAGCCTCCCTTCCTCTAACCAGAGGGAACCCACAAGTAGCACCCAGCTACTTGCAACCGGAGATAGCAATCTCCCTTCTCCTGAACCAACAGGAGAGACCCCGACCTCTCTACAGAGAATCGGAAATACAGCAGGTGAATAGTTCAAAAGAAAAACAAAACCAGCAACAGAAAGCTGAAAAGATAAAATGAAATGTGGCTCTCGCAGGAGCTGGCTGGCCTGGATTTGATCCACGGTCCAGCAGGAACTTCTTCTACTGCTTCTCTCTTTCTCCCAGCACGAACTCTCTTTTCTTCTTCTTCTTCTTCTTTCTTACTTCTTCTTCTTCTTACTGCTTCTGCCTTCTCCTTCTTCTCACTCTCTCTATCTCACTATCTCTCTTTCTTTTTCTTCTTCTGCTCTCTCGATCTAGCTCTCAGCTTTCTCTATCTCTTCTTTCTCTTCTGCACTTCTTCTCTTAGCTCTGGCTGCTTCTACTTCAGTCACTTTCTGCCCTCGCCCTCCTCTTCAGAGGAAGAAGACACATATATATAGCAGCAACAGATTAGGGCGGCGTGTGCTCTCCACGATTCCCGCCCAAATGCTTCAGTCCACGTGGAGGCTCCTCTACATCTCGGATCACATGCCAGATGCCAGCCTCGTACCACGTTCCCACTCTGCATAGGCTCCACGAGGTAGAATAGAGCAAACTGGTTCGGATTTGATCCTGAACCCAGAATCCTTCTTCTTCTTCTTTTTCTTCTTCTCCTGCAAAGAGATTAAAAACATTAATACTGAGGGTTCTCTCTCTCTCTATATATATATACCTGAAATAAGTCGGTTGACACTCAAGCTAAAGCTGCACGAGGTGTGTAGGAACAACAAAAGGTGCACTATACTGAGAACGACACGAGGTACATAAAATGACTACAACACGAGATAAAAAGAGAACGACACGAGGTAAAGAAGGAAATAACACGGAGTAAAACGGTAGAAAGACACACGATCAGAGGAACCTTGGATGAAGATAGAAAGAAGCAACACGAAGACACAAATACAACACTAAGACATAAATACAGAAATAACATGAAGACTCAATCACAAAGATAACACGAAGACATAAAAACAACAACACGAAGACACAAATACAGAAATAACATGAAGACTCAATCACAAGATTAACACGAAGACACAGGAAAACGACTCGAACACGAGGACGACACGGGCTGAAAACAACTCGAAGACAAAAACAGAAACCGACACGAAGTGTAATCACAAGGCAAAAAAGACACGGGGTCTTGGAAGAAACAACACGAATACAGAAGACTCGAAGACATAGGGGTGACACAGATGGAGCGACACGAGGTGGCACAGAAAGCATCACGAGGTGCTGCAGTGTTCAGCACGCGATGGAACAAATAACGACACTAAGGCTCATAGTGTTGTCAACCTCAAAACATGTAAAGACTCAACAATTGAAAGTCTGAAGGCGATGTACAGACTTTATGAGAAGGCAACTGAACACTGTACACACTTCCAATGTACAGACTTCATATGAACAGACCAATGTGCATACTTCCCTTCGATGCATCTACTGTGCAATGTATTGGCTTGACAGACATTATGCAATGTATGGACTTTGATGAATGGCCCAATGTATGGACTTCGCGAACAAGATGCAATGCTGACCGATGTATACACTTGGCAAAGAGAGTGATGCATGAACTACCCTGTACAGACTTTAAGACTTAATGAGCAATAAAAAGTAGACAAAGCAGCATGGCGTCAACCCAATCTCCAACTGCGTCAACGCACTCATTGCACAGAACCCATATTCGTGAAATACAGACATGCAGACATGCAGACATGGTGAGTGTATAATCTATGCCATGCTCACAGTTAAACTATTTTGTGTACCAAGTTCTGAATGAAGTAAACACATATGACATGAGACGGACGCTGTACATACTTGATGCATGTGAACAGTGAGACGGATGTATAGACTTGATGAACTACAACATGAACATTATCAGCAGAGAAGCAATGCACAGAACAGAAATCAAGCACAAACCAATTTATCACAGGCATTCTTCACAATTCAGACATGGCACACTCATGCAATCTCCCACAGAATAGATCAGACATATTCAAGACAAAGGGGTGACTCAATTATGTTGCTATCATTAAAACACCACATCATCAACAAAGCACAAGGGGCACAATAATCTCCCCCTTTTTGATGATGGTAACATAATGAGTCACACTGACTCATCAAACTATTCTCCCCCTTTGACATAATCAAAAAGAAGGGAAATGGTTTGATAGTCAAATGTAGCACATAAATGCAGCACACAAAGACATCACATAAATGTAGAGAATGAGTCATGGTTCTTAAAAATGAAGATCTCCCTTATGACAATGAAACAACTCTCCCCCTATCAACATGCATGATTGACTACTCTCCCCTTAGATGGAAATAAACCATAACTCCCCCTGAAGCTCAGGAATGGACTCAGGTTATCCAATAAATCAATCTGAATTCAGCCATTACGAAGAATCTGAATTCTGGTGAAAATATCACAGAATCAGAACTTATTGCAGAACAAGATGGAAGATTCCAACAGTGTGGAGAGAAATGCATCTCAGGAATCAATCTGAAATCCACCACCATAAGGATTCTGAAGTTCAGAGGGCTGCAAGTGAACAAGGTAATAATGGGAGTGGCACCTCACATTTGTATGGTCAGAAAAATGCAGATGGAATCAGTCAACTGATAAGAGAGGAGTTCACTTTGTTGATCATGCATGAATCTGATCATGAGGGATTTGAATGCATACATCACTTCAATAAGTCTTAAAAGATGTAGACTCTTCTATCATAAGGAGTTATGAAGTGGCAACTTAACCAATCTGATTTAATTTTGATGTATACCAACTTTGCCAAATTAAACTCAATGCTCATATCTGAATCCAAGTTTTAATAAAAGTGAACCAAATAGTCAGAAAACACTCAAAAACAATCATCTTTTATCTTACACATATGATCTCAATTGCACCTTTGAAAAATACACAGGTTAGTACTAAAGTTAAACACTTTTTCAAGAACATGAGTTGACAGATTTTTTCAAGATAATTTTATTTGAAGCACATTATATTTTTCCTGAGCAATTTAAGTTGATCATCACCTTTTTACATGAGGCACAACAAGTCTTAGTTGAAGTGACCCAGTTACTCAGTGTGATAACTGGCATTGCCTCTCACTTTGAGAGCAGAGTTAGCAATATGAGTGTCTTTTTTACATGAGAAGACACCTTTATCAGAGGCCAGACTCCCCAGCTACTCAACACAAATAAGCTATTGCTCTGTCAGGTTTTGTTTCAATAATTTTTATCAGAGATAACTGTGGCACCTCATGACATGAGTTATTTTATTTCATTGATAAAGAACTCAGTTTCTCAGTGACCGAGTCATTACTTTGAATTCATAATTTTTCATTTAGTCAACTTTTTCAAGTTAATGTTTAACCACAACACTCACTCTATGTATCTCTACCATAGTAGCCTAGATTTCAAATTTTCAGATATCAGATGAGAGACTTTAAGGATTACATGACACAAGAGGTTAAAGTTTATTAAACATTATCAACAGATATTTTCAATTCGTTTTATTACAAGGCAGAGAATACATTAATCTTATATCAGTCTGATTCAGTGATAATTCTTAAACCCATATGATAGGAGTTTCTACCAAAATCTCAGACTGAATTACATGATATGCAGCTTAAGTTCCTCAGATCAGAACAATAAATTTTGCTGACCAACAACTCAATAATGCAGCCAAAATAGTCACACCAGCTAAGAGGTATATGAAGGAAGAGTACAAGCTGGTGGAAGGGTCAATCAGCAAGAGAGAATAAGGTTTAAAACAACTAGCAGAGTCAATCACTCAATACAGGTTTAAAGTCATTTCAGTCAGACAAAATGAAGCACTCCTTCTTCAACAGGTTGAGGATTAGCAGCCAAATTTTCAGATTCAAGAAGGTATGAACTCAAAATAGTCAATTGATGATTTGAAAGAGTGTAGAATGTGAATTTCAAATAGTGACAACAATACAATAATGCTCCCCCTTGTCTATATGCAGTGACTCACATAAGACTCAACAAGCTCCCCCTGAATTGATGCAATTTATGCAAGTTAGACAGAAGAGAATTACTATAAGCATGATTATTCAATTCATATTTCAGAAAACTTCAGTTTAGCACCAACAGATCAACATGATATGCAATACACTGCTCTATATGACTTGACTCATGGTACTGAGCGGAGGACTTGGTCCAAGGACCACCTCACACATGGCAGTAGCATCCAGACATACTCCAACTGCCCTCCAGCATTGTTCCATATCATATACCATGATGGTCATGCAAATGACATATGCAGTGCAAAGCAATCTCATTGGTTTAGTGCAAGCAACAGCATGAGAAGAACATCAAAAATCAACCAAGCAAAACAACAATTTCAGATAATGAAATTGAAACAGATTTCAGAACTGACCTGAATTGAGTCCTGGGGTTTTCTTTTTGAGTGCCTTGGTTAACCCCTTTTATTTCTCCCTCCAAGGCACACCTGCAAAGTATTTGATCATCTTGATCCTGCAGGGACCCAAGCAGCTTTGGGTCCTGCGTTAGCCCTGATAGGTTTTCTAAACATTTTCATAGCAACATCATCATCAAATTTCATCAGTGAACAGTCATCCATAGAATGTCTAAATTTTCCACAGTATCTACATGAAATGGCTGGTGTTTGATTCTTATGATGCATATTAACAGTAGGGTGATGTTTATAAACATGTTCATAAGATTTTCTGTTATATGCATGAGCAGTTTGATGCTTGTTCTTAACCATCCAATATTCGGCAGATTTATGACATGGCTTCCCACAGTTATAGCATGAAATTTTCACAAAAGGTTTTGCAGGGAATTTGACAAAATGGGGTTTAACATAGTTCTTTTGAACATACCAACAGTCCTTGACTGTATGCCCCTTTTTCCCACAGTGGGAGCAAGTAAAAGAATTTCTTCTATGAAAAATATTTTTACCCCAAGTAGATCTAAACCAGCACTCAGCAGCCTTGTGCCCAGGCTTATTACAGTTGAAGCACACAATGTGCTGACTAGAATTGTGGTTAGATCCATATGGACCATGAACATGAATGGGGAACTTGGCATGCTGTTTATTGTCTTCTTTCATGATAAAACATTCACTCATGAGATGACCATGCTTTCCACAATAATAACATGAGGCATCAGGCTTCCTAGCAATATGGTTTCTATCAAAAGAGTTTCTAGAATGTAAAGTTCCACTAGCATGCTCATCCTTTAACATCAATCCACAATCCTCCATTATGTGACCTCCTTTCCCACAATAATAACATGAACCCTTTTTAATGTGAGTGTGTGAGAGATCATGTGAATTGTGTGTAGCCTTCTTTATAGTAACAGGAGTGTCTTTATCCTTCTTCTGTGAAGTTTCACCCTTTTTCAGTTTTTGATTTTGTTCCACAGTTTTGGGTTTCACAGTGTATTTTTGTGCAGTGAATTTGAAGACAGAAGGAGCAGAGGTTGTGTTCTGATTGGTGGCTTTGACAAAAACAGTAGATGTTTCATTCTCATTGCTCCTTTTATTTGTCGGACTATAGCCCAGTCCCTTTCTCTCAAAGTTATCACTCTTTCCAAGAAGCTTATTCAGATTGTCCTTACCTTTGACAAATTTTGATAGAGAATTTTTCAAATCTTTAATCTCAAAATTCAAATCAGCAATTTTAGCTTCATATTTGGACGAATCTGTTTCACAGGAAATGACTTGTTGATGCAAGGCATCATTCAGACTCTTGAGTTTTTCAACTTCCTGTTTTAGTTTTGTTTCATTGTCAGCTTCAGATAGGGACTTATAAAGATCATCAACTTCTTGTTGAAGGGATGTGATAGTAAGCTCATATCCAGCTATTTTCTGTTCACTACAACTGACATTTTCATTTAACATTAAGTTGATGGTTTTCAGACTCTCAATTTCTTGTTCAGGTTTCATCAACCTATCAGAATTATCCACACTCACACACTTGCCTTTTTCCATTGTCATTAGCCTATCTGTCAGCTAGGTGTTTAGATGTTTCAACTCATTGATTTCCTCTTCCAGTTTACTGTTCTGCTCTAGGAGATCAGCATCAAGCACCCATTCATCTGAGAGAGACTGACATTCATGAAACATTTCCTGTTGTTTTTCAGAATCTTTCTACAATTCTATGTTTACAGATTTTATGGCATTAAGCTTTTCAATCAGCAATTTGTTCTCCTGTCGAAGTTTCTCTGATTTTTCATCATTTTTATTGGAGAACTCTTTAAGGGAATCATTTTCAGATTTCAGCTTGTTTAGTTCAGACTTAACACATTCAATTTCTTTCAGTAAATCCTTGCTCTGAACAGAATCATGACTAGCTAGACTAATCTTCTTTTCAAGTTCAGAGATTTCTTTCACATGATCTTGATTCTCAGTTTTCAATAAAGAAATTTGTTTCTTCAACATTAGAAGATTAGACATACAGGCATCATGAATATTTTTCAATTCAACACAATTTCTACAAGGAGAACTTGAACTATCTAAACCAGTACCCTTCTTCAATTTTTTATACCATTTTCTTAACAGTTCATGAGATTCATATAATTCAGCATATGCATTCTCCCAATCTTCTAGAGAAAAATTCTCGAAGAGATTTACCTCATCATCATCATCTTCAGTCTGACTGCTGCCTTGATTGCTGCCAATTGGATTACTTCTGTTAGCCATCATGCAGTTGTCCTTGTTTACCCTGTGAAATTGCTTCAGCCTATCCAGGATGTCCTTTGCTGAGCTGCAATTATGAAGACAAGACCATAAGGCTCTGTCAGTAGCTGCTTTCAACAGGTTAAAGGCTTTCTGATTTTCTCCATCCTTTGATCTGTGTCTGTCGGTCCATTTGGACACTTTCGTTGGTAAGGTGTGAGGACCTTGTGAAATTAATTTCCACAAATCAGGATTAGCAGAATTTACATAAGCATGTAAAGCAGTGTACCACTGACTGAAACCAGAACCACTAAAGACGGGTGGTAAAGCCATTGAAAAACAAATAGCGAGTAAGTTCAAGGCAACAGGAATAATTATGCACTAAAGACAAATTAGCACCGAAGACAGCAAGATCGAATCTGCAGGTCGCTGGACCTTGTATGCAGACACTGCTCTGATACCAACTGTTAGAATGTAAGGCCCAGATACAGAGGGGGGGTGAATGTATCCCTCTACAAATATAGCCTAATTAAAATTCTAAAGCTCAGTTATGCGGAATTAAAACTGTTGCAGAAATAGCCCGAGGAAACTTAGAAGGATCAAAGCAAGACAACAACTCAAGAAGCCCTCAACCGATCCTAAGCAAGCATCTAATGCGCAGCAATTAAGTGAACATATAAGAAGATCAAACCACAAGGGACACCAGGGTTTTTAGGTGGTTCGGTCAACAGACCTACGTCCACCCCTCACTCCCAACCGGAGTGAGGCTTCCACTAGTAACACTAGCACATCAGACTCAGTCTGCAACAAATGCTGCCACACAGCTTGACCAGGGGAACAACCTCCCCTCTTCCTCCCAACCGGAGGGACAACCCAAGTGACTCCGAGCCACTTGGAAACCAGAGACACACGGTCTCTCTTCCTCCAGACCCATAGGGAACCCCTGGACTTGCTACCCACAAGCCCAGAACCGGAGGACCAAACCTCCCTTCCTCCAAACCGGAGGGGAACCTAGAGACCCAAGTCTCTCTTCCTCTGAACCCCAGAGGGAAACACAAGTGACATTAAGTCACCTGCAAACCAGAGGTCTCGGACCTCTATTCCTCCCAACCGGAGGGACCCTTGGACTTGAAACCTACAAGCCCAGAACCGGAGGACGAGCCTCCCTTCCTCTAACCAGAGGGAACCCACAAGTAGCACCCAGCTACTTGCAACCGGAGATAGCAATCTCCCTTCTCCTGAACCAACAGGAGAGACCCCGACCTCTCTATAGAGAATCAGAAATACAGTAGGTGAATAGTTCAAAAGAAAAACAAAACCAGCAACAGAAAGCTGAAAAGATAAATTCAAATGTGGCTCTCACAGGAGTTGGCTGGCCTGGATTTGATCCACGGTCCAGCAGGAACTTCTTCTATTGCTTCTCTCTTTCTCCCAGCACGAACTCTCTTTTCTTCTTCTTCTTCTTCTTTCTTACTTCTTCTTCTTCTTACTGCTTCTGCCTTTTCCTTCTTCTCACTCTCTCTATCTCACTGTCTCTCTTTCTTTTTCTTCTTCTGCTCTCTCGATCTAGCTCTCAGCTTTCTCTATCTCTTCTTTCTCTTCTGCACTTCTTCTCTTAGTTCTGGCTGCTTCTACTTCAGTCACTCTCTGCCCTCGCCCTCCTCTTCAGAGGAAGAAGACACATATATATAGCAGCAGCAGATTAGGGCGGTGTGTACTCTCCATGATTCCCGCCCAAATGCTTCAGTCCACGTGGAGGCTCCTCTGCATCTCGGATCACGTGCCAGATGCCAGCCTCGTATCATGTGCCCACTCTGTATAGGCTCCATGAACAGTAGAATAGAGCAAACTAGTTCGGATTTGATCCTGAACCCAGAATCCTTCTTCTTCTTCTTCTTTTTCTTCTTCTCCTGCAAAGAGATTAAAAACATTAATACTCAGGGTTCTATATATATATATATATATATATATATATATATATATATATATATATATATATATATATATATATATATATATATAAGTCGGTTGACACTCAAGCTAAAGTTGCACGAGGTGTGTAGGAACAACAAAAGGTGCACTATACTGAGAACGACACGAGGTACATAAAATGACTACAACACGAGATAAAAAGAGAACGACACGAGGTAAAGAAGGAAATAACACGGAGTAAAACGGTAGAAAGACACACGATCAGAAGAACCTTGGACGAAGATAGAAAGAAGCAACACGAAGACACAAATACAACACTAAGACACAAATACAGAAATAACATGAAGACTCAATCACAAAGATAACACGAAGACATAAAAACAACAACACGAAGACACAAATACAGAAATAACATGAAGACTCAATCACAAGATTAACACGAAGACACAGGAAAACAACTCGAACACGAGGACGACATGGGCTGAAAACAACTCGAAGACAAAAATAGAAACCGACACGAAGTGTAATCACAAGGCAAAAAAGACACGGGGTCTTGGAAGAAATAACACGAATACAGAAGACTCGAAGACATAGGGGTGACACAGATGGAGCGACACGAGGTGGCACAGAAAGCATCACGAGGTGCTGTAGTGTTCAGCACGCGATGGAACAAATAACGACACTAAGGCTCATAGTGTTGTCAACCTCAAAACATGTAAAGACTCAACAATTGAAAGTCTGAAGGTGATGTACAGACTTTATGAGAAGGCAACTGAACACTGTACACACTTCCAATGTACAGACTTCATATGAACAGACCAATGTGCATACTTCCCTTCGATGCATCTACTGTGCAATGTATTGGCTTGACAGACATTATGCAATGTATGGACTTTGATGAATGGCCCAATGTATGGACTTCGCGAATAAGATGTAATGCTGACCGATGTATACACTTGGCAAAGAGAGTGATGCATGAACTACCCTGTACATACTTTAAGACTTAATGAGCAATAAAAAGTAGACAAAGCAGCATGGCGTCAACCCAATCTCCAACTGCGTCAACGCACTCATTGCACAGAACCCATATTAGTGAAATACAGACATGCAGACATGGTGAGTGTATAATCTATGCCATGCTCACAATTAAACTGTTTTGTGTACCAAGTTCTGAATGAAGTAAACACATATGACATGAGACAAACGCTGTACATACTTGATGCATGTGAACAGTGAGACGGATGTATAGACTTGATGAACTACAACATGAACATTATCAGCAGAGAAGCAATGCACAGAACAAAAATCAAGCACAAACCAATTTATCACAGGCATTCTTCACAATTCAGACATGGCACACTCATGCAATCTCCCATAGAATAGATCACACATATTCAAGACAAAGTGGTGACTCAATTATGTTGCTATCATTAAAACACCACATCATCAACAAAGCACAAGGGGCACAACAGACACGTGACTTCTCTAAAAAAGGCTGGGACGTGCCCTACACACGTCGGACGCATGAGCTCGTGGGAACCCTGCCTACGGCCCTATAAGAAGGAAACTCCTGCAATCAAAGGCGGCAACCCAGAACAGAAGAAGGGCAAGAGAAGCACGAGAGAAGAGAAGAAGAGGAGAGTTCAGAAGGAGAAGAGAAGAGAGAGCAAGAGAGTGAGAGCCATCTTCGGACAAAAAATAGAGTGCCGTAAGGAGAAGATGGGTTGAGCAAAGCGGCCTCTTTCTGACTTCTAGATCAAATCCAGAGTCAGACTGCTCTTGTATAGAGCTACATTTCTATCTTCTATATTTGTTTCTTTCATTCCGTTAGTTTTTCATTTTGAAACCTTTGGAAGCTGTGAATCAAGAGAGCTAAGCTGTATTGCTCAGCGGGCGAGGGTGTTCCTCTGACAACAAGCTATGAGGCTCAGCGGTTGTAGGGATTTCCATCCCCAAAGCTGTGGATCAACAGTGTTCAAGCTGTGTGGCAGCAGGAAGTCTTACTTAGTTGAGTAAGGGGTGGACGTAGATCTATGGATAGAGATCGAACCACCTTAAAAATATTTGTCTCCTATGTGATTGCATTTGTGTCTTCTCTCCGGTAGATGAATGCTTAGGCTCGCCTAAATGGTTTAGCATGGATTTGATTAGTTAATCGTTCATTTGATGTTATCTTCTGGTTGGTTCCTTCTTGCACCTTCAACTAAGTTTCTACTACTGGTCGATTTAACGCGCTTGTTGGATCGTTCATCTTCTAAATTTATGTGTGAGTTTATAGCAGTTCATTTAATTTTCGCACTACTTCTTTTAAACTACTATTATGTGTTTTATTTGGGGTTTGATCTATTCACCCCCCCTCTAGATCTGTTCCTACTCAACCATCACTCGGGACACCTGAAAGATCCCATTATCTTCTCAGATGATGACCTACACGATGTGACCACCCCCCACTCCGACACGTTGGTGGTCTTAGCCACCATCAACTAGTGTACCATGCGCCGCTTCTTAGTGGATAATGGAAGCGGTCCTGATGTTATTGCGTACGACTGCCTTGTGCTTATGGGTGTGGATTTGTCTCGACCCATGCCGTTACATACACCGTCGTATGGGTTCTCTGGCACGACGGTCGCCCTGGAAGGACGCATATCAGTCCCGATCACGTTCAAGACTACGCCAAAAGAGGTAACCTTCCTCGCAGACTTCACGGTCGTTCGCACGATGATCAGATATAATGCCATCATTGGGCGAGGAATCCTCAGCACCCTCCGCGGCGTCCCCTCCTCATATCACCAGAAGCTCGAGAGTTCAACAGAAGTCCCACGCGGGGTGGGAGAGGTTCGAGGAGATCAACAGAAGTCCAGAAGATGTTACCTCATCTCAATGCGTGACCGACAAGCCGACGAAGCGCCACCTAAGAAGAAGGCGAGAGCGGGAGACCCAGGGCCAAGCACGAGCACTCCTGCGGAGGACCTATACCTTATCCAAGTGGGGGAAGATCCAAGCAAAACACTAAGGATTGGGGACACCCTATCCGAACAAGAGAAGAAGGCCTACACAGACTTCCTCATAGCCAACCAGGACGTGTTCGCTTGGTCCTAGGATGAACTTCCTAGAGTCCCGCCAGAGGTCATTACGCACCAACTCAAGCTGGATCTGAGATATCGCCAGGTTCAGCAGCGCCAAAGGCATTGTAATCCCAAGCGACAAGCCATTATCAGGGAACAAGTGGGCGAGAAACTGCGCTCTGGGCTACTCAGACCCACCCAATACCCGGACTAGGTGGCCAATGTGGTCCTTGTTCCTAAAAGCAACGGGAAGTGGTGAATGTGCGTAGACTATGCCGACCTCAATAAAGCCACACCAAAAGATAGCTTCCCCATGCCATGAATCGACCAGCTGGTTGACACAATGGCCGGGCATGAAATGCTAAGTTTCATGGATGCCTACTCCGGATACCATCAAATTAACAAGCACAAGCCCAACCAAGACAAGACAACATTCATCACCGACCACGGCTTGTATTACTACACTCGCATGCCATTCGGGTTAAAGAACGTGGGAGCAACTTACTAGTGCCTAGTCAATGTGGACGCACTAAAATTTCAAATAAAAAATTATTTGTTTTATTGGATGGTTGATTCGTTCATTTAGTGCGAGACGTGCCAGTCATAAAGTGACGATTTATTCAGACTTCATGGAAGCCCTTGGTGCGCGTGATTTGACTTAGTTAGGTGATTGTGTGGTTCAAGTCGGGACCAAAACCCGCCGCGCCATAAAGGCCGCGACGTTATTTACATCCCCCACACGAGGGAACACCCTTGATTAATTGTCGGGAATAAGGGCCTCATGGCCAAAAAAATTAATATTAATGAAACAGAGTTTTAAAATTCGTGAGTTGTGTGAAAATGCCCCTCGATGGGGTGAGAACGCTTAAATCATACCGGTCGTTTACCGACCCTTTCATGTTCGGACGGAAGTCCGTGTTGGAAGTGTGACGAAGACGGATACAAAACCCGTGCAAATGTATGCCGAGTTTACGGCAATTTATATAAAAGAATGAAAATGAATCCCAGTGGGAATGCGTCCCGTTTGACGAACTATCGGCCCAGAGCAATGTTGGATCACAGCCATATTGGATGGTTCCCAAGGTCCGGACCCGACTTGAAGAGGGCGACGTTAATATTTCCTTTATGCCGGGTCTTGGGGAGAAATGAGACTGCGGAGCAGATTTTGCTAAGTTATTATTATTTAAAATTTCTTTTATTGACATTTTTATGAGCTTATCATTATTATTTTTTACTTATTTATTTGTTTTATTTATTCATCATTTATTATTATTATTATTATTATTTTTATTTTTTATTCCCTTTTTTATTCGTGTATTATGACCTTTTCATGTTTTATTATTATTTCTATTGTTTTTTATTATATTTTTATTATTTATTATTATTATTATTTATTGCATCTGGGGCATGTATGGAAGAATGAGCCAAAAGGGGCTGGAGAATGGTCTATGCAGAGGAAGGGTCGGTGCTAGTGACAATTGGGTGCAACTAAGGTCGATGTTAGTGTAGCTCATGAGACAGCTAGGGTCGACGCTAGTGAAGACCAGGTGCAGCTAAGGTCGGTGCTAGTGCAACTCGTGGGACAGCTAGGGTCGACGCTAGTGAAGATCAGATGCAGCAAAGGTTGGTGCTAGTGCAACTCATGGGACAACTAGGGTCGATGCTAGTGAAGACCAGATGTAGCCAAGGTCGGTGCTAGTGACAACCCTGAAGCTGCTAAGGTCGAAGCTAGTGCAGCTAGTAAGGCAGCTAGGGTCGACGCTAGTGAAGACTAGTTGCAGCTAAGGTCGGTGCTAGTGACAATTGGGTACAACTAAGGTCGATGTTAGTGCAGCTCCAAGGGCAGCTAGGGTCGACGCTAGTGAAGGCCAGAGGCAACTAAGGTCGATGTTAGTACAGCCCTGAAGCGACTAAGGCCGATGCTAGTGCAGCTCCTAGGGTAGCTAGGGTCGATGCTAGTGAAGGCTAGAGGCGACTAAGGTCGATGCTAGTGCAGCTCCTAGGGCAGCTAGGGTCGACGCTAGTGAAGGCTAGAGGTGACTAAGGTCGATGCTAGTGCAGCTCCTAGGGCACCTAGGGTCGACGCCAGTGAAGGCTAGAGGCGACTAAGGTCGATGCTAGTGCAGCTCCTAGGGCAGCTAGGGTCGACTAAGGTTGATGCTAGTGCAACTCCTAAGGCAGCTAAGGTCGACGCTAGTGAAGGCCAGAGGCAACTGAGGTCGATGCTAGTGCAGCTCCTAGGGTAGCTAGGGTCGGCGTTGTTGGGCCTCCTCTGGGTTTGATCAGCAGTGTGTGTGCTGCTGCATATGCTGAATGTGTTTTGATTAATTGGCAACAGTAGAGTTGACTTGGTTGACTATATAGTTGACTTTGACTACTTTACCTTGACCATGATGATGTTGTGTATTTTTATAAGTCTTTCATAATTGTTAGATAATTATCAGTCACCTGTATTAAAACTCCACTGCACTTTTATGATGTATTCTTACTATGAGTCGGTGCAAGTTCCTGACGAACTGCACTCATACTCGGTGCATGTCAAATACTTGTATGAATTGAGTCGGTGCAATTCCTGGCTCATTCCGTAGAGAGTCAGTGCATATGTTGCAGCGCGAACGACCAAGGTCTGTGCATCCATGTGTCTAATAATACACGGTCGTTGCAATCTCTACTTATGCATACATTAGGTCTGTGCAACCTTTGTTTGCTGCACATAAATTATTCTATGCATACTTCGCTGTGTTGCACACAACGTCGGTGCATTTTCTGCCTGACGAGGTCTGTGCAAACTCTATTCTGGGGATAAAACGAAGGTATATGTGCGGAGACAGGTCTGTGCAGGTTTTGCATTCATGCATATAACGTCTGTGCAGGGTCTGTTTAAGGCACAAGAAAGTCTGTGCACTTTTTGGGAAAATGCACATAAGGTATGTGCATTATTTGTTGGATATTCAAAGAGTCTGCGCAATTCACTATAATACAGCCTTGAAGGTCTATTCAATCCTTATTCCACGTACGTGCAAGGTCTGTGCAAGATAGTTTATGACATATTGGGTTAGTGCATCGTTTGCATTTCGCACACATGACATCTGTGCACCTCTTAACCATACTGTCATATTAAGTCTGTGCATGTACTGTAGCACTCTCATATAAGGTTGGTGCATGACTATAATTCATGCATATTTGAGTCCGTGCAATTTTGCTCTCATGTTCTATTAAGTATGTGCAATTCCTATCAGTCTAACTGTCTTATGCTGACTATGTGTCTAACATTTCGACATGACACTTGTTCATAAAGATTAATAAAGGCACGTGATCCAAGACTGAAGGTTGAGCTATGCTCATGACACGTGGAAAGCCATTAAGCTCAGATGCTGCCACGTGGCCTTGGATCTCAGATCTGGATGAAAAGCTTGGGTGGAAAATGTGGTTTCCACACGCCCTCTTTCTGCTGCACATATAAATAAGAAACTGTTCGCGCAGAAGACGATGATGCGAAGAAATCCGTAATCGAGAGATTGAAGCAAAAAGAAGCAGAGAGAAGAAGAGCTAACACGATCCAGGAGAGCTAGTGCCTGCAAGTTCAGAGAGAGAGAGCTGAGAGAGAGATTGGAGAGAAGAAGCAATTGAGAGTCGCTGTCATTGGTCTCTTGGTTCAGAACCAGAGCCGATTTGCTCATTGTCTAGAGCTACACTCTTGTTGTGTTTTTGGTTTTCTATTTTCCTTTTGTTTTGTTTTGAAACACTATTCTTCAAGCTATGTGTCAGCGGAAAGGTTAAGCTGTAAACCTCAGCGGCAGAGGAGGATTTCTCTGGTAGCAAGCTGTGAAGCTCAGCGGTCTAGGATAAATTCCCCGAAGCTGTGGATCAGCGGTTATAGGGATACTCTCCCCAAAGATGTGGATCAGCAGTGAGAAGCTGTGAATCGGTAGTAAGCCACACTTGGTTTGAGTGGATGTAGGCTTGTGCCGAACCACCTAAAATCTCATGAGTTCTGTGTGATTGTTGTGTGATCTCTGCTCGGTAGCTTGCATGCGTTGTGCTTGTGTCTTTGCTCCTTCAGAGTGCAGTTGACTGCATAGGATCTGATCGTTTCCTTCATATTCTTCCATAAATTGAACTTAAGTCTACAGTAGTTATTCTTTCAATTCCGCATCTATTACCTACTGTAGTTAAGTTTTAAGAGGGTAGAAGGTTTCAGAGGGTAGATCTATTCAAGGTTTCAGAGGGTAGATCTATTCACCCCCCCCTCTAGATCTTAGAGTCCATCCGGTTATCCCAACACGTGGTATCAGAGCCTGACTCACCCGTAGGGCTTCACATCCTGAAGAGAATAGATGGATTCTAAAGGAATGGTTGCTGAGGGGCATTCGACAAGTAAGCCACCATTCTTCAATGGTTGTGATTATGCATATTGGAAGAACATGATGCAAGTATTTCTTCGTGCAAAGGATTATGAGATCTAGAACGTTGTAAGTAAAGGTCCATTTGATTTACCTCCAGATGAGGAGTTCTGGACTAAGGAGCATATCCGTAAGTCCACGTTGAATTGGGGTGCAATTAACGCGATACAATGTGCACTCCATCCCACTGAGTTCTCCAGAGTCTTATCCTGCAAGACTGCTAAGGAGATGTGGGATAAGCTAGAAGTAATTTACGAGGGGACTTCCCAGGTCAGAGAGACAAAAACGAATATGCTTGTCTCTGAATATGAGGCTTTCAAGATGAAGCCGGATGAGACTGTCTGAGATATGTATGCTCGTCTGAATGTCATCACCAACAGTCTGAGAAGTCTGGGAAAGGTATACAGTGATTATGAATTGGTTAGGAAGATTCTGAGGTCCCTGACGCCCATTTGGCACACCAAGGCCACCGTCGTTGAAGAGTCTAGGGACCTAACCAAAACAACTGTAGATGAACTTATAGGTTCTCTCATGACGTATGAGTTGAACCTCAAGAAAACTGATGATGTTGAGAAGAGAAGAAAACTACTTGCCCTTAAAGCTAATTCTAGCAAAGGCTCATCCAGTGAGTATAGCAGCACGAGTTCTGAGGAAGATGCTGATGAGTTTGCTATGCTTACTAGGAAGTTTAAGAAATTTTTGAAGAAAGAAGGGAAAGGGCTGAGAAGAAAGTATTTCTCAGGAAAGAGACAGCCCAAACATACATTAGAACCTGTAAATAAATCTGACTCCATTGTTTGTTATAATTGCAGAAAAGCAGGACATCTCAAGGCAGACTGTCTTGAGCTCAAAGAAAAGCAACCCAAGTAGAAGAACAAAAAAGGAAAAGCTATGGTCAGCACCTGGAGCGATGAGGAAGAGGAAAGTCAAAGCAGCTCCTCTGACGATGATAAAGTTGAGAAGATTTACCTGATGGAAAAAGGTGACGATGAGGTAACTTCCCCGTTTGACAATTTCACTCAAAGTGAATGGGAAGATGTTTACGCTGAACTGCTTGAAAAGTATGAAGACATGCGTAGGGAGAACAGACACCTGAAAAAGAAAGTAAATTCTTTAATCAATGATTCTACCCTGTCTGATAAACTTGCATGTTTAGAAGCTGAGAATTTAAATTTAAAAAACTCTATTCGTGAAATTGAGAATGATAAAACTGTTCTGATTAATTTGAAAGCTGAAAATGAGAATCTAGAAAAGACCATTGATGATCTCAAGATAAAGATTCATGAATTTCAGAATGAAACAAACATAGCCACTGTGAAATACAATGCTGTCAGTAGTGTAAATAGTGAGCTGAGAAAAATAATTGAAAAACTTGAAAAAGAAAATCTTAACAAACAACACTCCCTTGAAGGTATGGCACAAGGCACTGAAAATTTGAATGCCATCCTGGGGACAAAAAGTAATTTCAGAAAGGAAGGATTGAGTTTTAACCCAACAAATAAAAAGAGGTTTGATGTGAGAACTATCTCTTTTGTGATTAAAAAGGGGACATTTCAGCCCCTGATAAAAATGACTTCAGGTGGAAATCATGATGAGAATAAAAATAAAAACATTAAGACAATCAAGCCCAGCAACAAGGACAAAGGTAAAGAGAAGATAGGGGTGACTGGTGAGTCATGTTCATATGCTTCTACATTCAAGACCAAAATCCAGAGTAGTAGTCAGACCACCAAAGCCAAGGTTCAACAGAAACCCAAGACCAAATCTACCAAACTTCCACAGACGGGTCTGGGTAGAACCACCACTGGTCCAGTGCACTACCAGACTGCACCCACTTACTCTACATTTCACAACATAAATCATCAGATGAATTTGAAAAGTCAGAGTTACATGAGACCCATCCATTACTTCCCAAAGTATCATAACAAGTGGCAGTAGTCTCACCTTAGGAACTCCTACAGGCAGACCACGAACAATAACTTTAGGAGTCAAAATTCCTATGGCTATGCTGATTTCATTACTAGTCAGTCCAAGGTCTACAGGTCACCTACTACTCCCAATATCTATTGGACTAGACGCTGGAAAAGAAATTCTAAAAATGATTTGAAAAAGAAACAAAATGCCACACCTCATAAACATGGTCAAAACAATGACAGTGGCAAGAAAAGGTAGACTAATCTTAACAGCAAGAAATCCACAATGCCCAGAAAGACACCAAAACGAATGTGGATACCTAAACATCTTGTTTGTTGTCTGCATGAGATGAGTTCTTTGTTGGGACCCAAGAAGCTCTGGGTTCCAAATCACTCTACTTAATTCCCTTGTAGGTATGCCTAGCAGCCAATCATAACAAATGGTATCTGGATAGTGGTTGTTCCAGGCACATGACCGGAGACAAAGCTAAATTCTGCACTCTGGTAAAGAAAGATGCTGGTCATGTTACTTTCGAAGGTAATACCAAGGATAAAATAATTGGCTCAGGAATGGTTAGTAAGTGCTCTTCATCCTATATTGAGGAAGTTCTATTAGTTGAAGGGCTAGCTTACAATCTTTTGAGCATTAGTCAATTATGTGATAAAGGCCATAAAGTTGGTTTTGATTCTCTTGCGTGCACCATATTTGAACCTAATTCAGAATCTGTGAAATTCATTGGCAAGAGAACCAATAACATCTATATGGTAGACTTAGATGATGCAGCACACTCTAATCTGTGTCTTAGTGTGAATAAGGATGACCTAGCCTTCCTGTGGCATGGTAGATTAGGTCATGCTAGCTATAGTGTGCTTCACAATTTGAATAAGCATAGGTTAGTGAAAGGACTTCCTGAAATTCCCTTCAAAAATGACAATAAAATTTGTGAGGCATGCACTCAATGTAAACAAACTAGAAAATCTTTCAAATCTAGAACTGAAAACCTATCTTCTATACCTTATGAGCTAATTCACATAGATCTTTTTGGACCCACAAGATCAGTTAGCTTATCTGGTAAAAGATATGGTTTTGTGTTTGTTGATGATTTTTTTAGATTTACTTGGATTTTCTACTTGTCTCACAGGAATGATGCTTTTGAAGAATTTTAGGAGTTCTTTTATAAAATAAAATAGTCTAATGATCATGCCATCTTGAATATCCTGTCTGATCACGGTGGTGAGTTTGTCAACTCACAATTTGATAATTTTTGCAAGGAAAATGGCATTACCCACAGGTTCTCCTCACCAAGGACTCCAGAGCAGAATGGAGTGGTGGAAAGGAGAAACCGAACTCTGGTTGAAATGGCTCGAACCATGCTGGTGGAAGGTAACTTACCAAGGAAGTTTTGGGCAGAGGCTATAAACACAGCATGTTACATAATTAATAGAGCCCTGGTAAGACCCAAAACTCAATTAACTCCTTATGAAATTCTGAAAGGTAAGAAGCCTTCTCTAGCCCACTTCAAGGTTTTTGGCAGTAAATATTTTGTTCATATTAATTCGAAAAGAGACCTTGATAAATTTGAACCTAAAAGTGAACTTGGAATTTTTCTAGGTTACTCAGATCAGTCCAGAGCCTATAGAATTTTTAATCTCAAATCAAACATTGTTGAAGAATCTCCTCACGTTGTCTTTGATGAGTCTGCAACTAAGTCTGATATTGATTTGTGCAGGAACAAAAGTGATGGAGAAAATTTAAAAAATGATAAAAAATAAAATGAAGAGTCTGCTGAGGAAGGTGCAGCAGAGGCTCCAATTACTCAAGGGGAGGTAAATGAGAATTCAGGTAATCAAGTCATTAATCTTAAATTTCTTAGAGATCATCCCCTTGAGAACATTATTGATGATGTAAATGAACCAATGAGAACTAGAGCACATTCAAGAATTGAAAATGAATTAAATTCATTTGCCCTAGTATCTCAGACTGAACCCAAAAACATAGATAGTGCCCTTATGGATGAACACTAGATTAATGCCATGCATGATGAACTTAATCAATTTGATAGGAACAAAGTCTGGCATTTAGTTTCTAAACCCTCACATGGCAACATAATTGGCACAAAATGGGTCTTTAGAAATAAATCTGATGAGTAGGGTAACATCATTAGAAATAAGGCTAGATTGGTAGCTCAGGGGTACAACCAGGAATTTGGAATTGATTTTGAAGAATCCTTTGCCCCTATAGCTCGGCTAGAAGCCATTAGAATTCTTTTAGCTACTACATGCAGTCTAGGAATAACATTAAAGCAGATGAATGTTAAATTCGCCTTCTTAAATGGAGAAATAAAAGAAGATGTTTATGTTAAACAACCCCCTGGTTTTGAATGCCTTGATTTTCCTGATCATGTCTATAAACTTGATAAGGCATTATATGGGTTGAAACAAACTCCCCGAGCATGGTATGAAAGACTGAGCAATTTCCTCTCAGAAAAAGGATTCACAAGAGGTAAGGTTGACAAGACACTATTCACAAAGGTAGTGAAAATAAAATTCTGTTTATTCAAATCTATGTGAATGATATAGTGTTTGGATCAACTGATCTATTAATGTGTGAGGAATTCTCAGCTCTAATGACTAGTGAATTTGAAATGAGCTCGATGGGAGAACTAAAGTTCTTTCTTGGATTGCAGGTTAATCAAACCAAAGAGGGAACTTTCATAACTTAAGAAAAGTACTTGAAGGATCTGTTGAAGAAATTCAAGATGGAAAACCTTAAAGCAATCACAGCACCAATGGGGACATCTACCTATCTTGATTCTGATCCGTCGGGTAAAATGGTAGATCCCAAACACTACAGAGGTATGATCGGATCCTTACTATATCTTACTGCATCTCGTCCAGACAATCAATTCTCAGTATGTTTGTGTGCTAGATTTCAAGCATGTCCCAAGGAATCACACTTAATTGCTATAAAATGGATCTTTAGATATCTGTCTGGCACCCTTGACCTAGGATTATGGTATCGTGCTAAGTGTGAACTAGACCTTCTAGCTTACACTGATGCAGATTATGTTGGGTGTAGGATTGATAGAAAAAGCACCAGTGGATACTGTCAATTCCTTGGTGGGTGTCTAGTCTCTTGGGCATCTAAAAAATAGCACACTGTAGCCTTGTCCACTGCTGAGACAGAGTATGTGACTGTAGGGAACTGTGCTGCCCAAGTTCTCTGGATTAAACACCAGTTATTTGACTATCATATCAATCTTGGTTGTATCACAATCATGTGTGATAACACTAGTGCTATTTCATTAACTAAAAATCCAGTTCATCATTCCAAGACAAACATATTGAAATCAAACATCATTTTCTTTGAGATGAAGTCAGTAAGAAGAAAATTGAACTCGAATTCATTGAGTCTGAAAAATAAATTGTTGACATTTTTACAAAGCCTTTGGGTAATGAAAGATTTAAATTCTTAAGAAGAGAATTAGGCTTGTGTAAATTTCTCCATGATGATTGACTCAGAATTCTTTCTTGGATTGCTGTTTGTAGTGGTCTGAAAATAAATATGTGTCAGCTTGTCTCTGAATAAATAATTTCTGATTTTTGAATAATTATTGTGCATAGATGCGTTGTTAAATAAAATTGCATATAGATAGGGGGAGTTTTTTCCTCTAGATCACACATTAGTTGATTTTGCCATATGCTTACTAAGGTCTGAACCTGCTGCATGTCAGTAAATTTACTCTACCTTCTATAACTGTTAAACCCGATATTTATCAAGAATGCACATTGATTGATCTTTATTTCTAAAGAATTGTCCAATAATTTGCTTATATTCTGAACCATTGCACAGAGTGTTATTCTGTCTCCTACTTATTCCTGCATCTCTTCTTATCTTCCTCTGTATCCCTCACTCCTTGTTTGCTGATGGCAAAGGGGGAGAGATTATTCAGGCGTCTCTTTCTCTATCCTTCTCTATTCTGGAATGAAGGGGGAGAGATCGAGATCATAGGAAAGACTATGCTTATAGGAAGAGAGAGATTCTGATGGGTAAAGGGAGAGAGAGGGGAAGAGAAAGATTTCATATTTTGCTTAAGGGGGAGGAGTCATTAATTTAGGGGGAGTTTGGCTTTTGTCAATAATATCTGACTGTGCTTAATGTCTCATCAAAATACATCATTTCTCCAGCATTTCTTTTGGCGAGTTGCCATTAACTTTTTGGGTGTTGCCATCATCAAAAAGGGGGAGAATGTTGGGCCTCCTCTGGGTTTGATAAGCAGTGTGTGTGCTGCTGCATGTGCTGAATGTGTTTTGATTAATTGGCAACAGTAGAGTTGACTTGGTTGACTGTAGAGTTAACTTTGACTACTTTACCTTGACCATGATGATGTTGTGTATTTTGATAAGTCTTTCATAAATGTTAGATAATTATCAGTCACCTGCATTAAACTCCTCTGCACTTTTATGCTATATTCTTACTATGAGTCGGTGCAAGTTCTTGACGAACTGCACTCATACTCGGTGCATGTCAAATACTGGTATGAATTGAGTTGGTGCAATTCCTAGCTCATTCCGTAGCGAGTCAGTGCATATGTTGCATCGCGAACGACCAAGGTCTGTGCATGCATGTGTCTAAGAATACACAGTCCTTGCAATCTCTATCTATGCATACATTAGGTCTGTGCAACCTTTGTTTGCTACACATAAATAAGTCTGTGCATACTTCACTGTGTTGCACACAACGTCGATGCATTTTCTGCCTGACGAGGTCTGTGCAAACTCTGTTCTGGGGATAAAACAAAGGTATATGTGCGGAGACAGGTCTGTGCAGATTTTGCATTCATGCATATAACGTCTGTGCAGGGTCTGTTTAAGGCACAAGAAAGTCTGTGCACTTTTTGGGAAAATGTACATAAGGTCTGTGCATTATTTGTTGGATATTCAAAGAGTCTGTACAATTCACTATAATACAGCCTTGAAGGTCTGTGTAATCCTTATTCCTTGCACGCGCAAGGTCTGTGCAAGATAGTTTATGACATATTGGGTTAGTGCATCATTTGCATCTCGCACACATGACGTCTGTGCACCTCTTAACCATATTGTCATATTAAGTCTGTGCATGTACTGTAGCACTCTCATATAAGGTTGGTGCATGACTATAATTCATGCATATTTGAGTCCGTGTATTTTTGCTCTCATGTTCTATTAAGTCTGTGCAATTCCTATCTGTCTAACTATCTTATGCTGACTAAGTGTCTAACATTTCGACATGACACTTGTTCATAAAGATTAAGGAAGGCACGTGATCCAAGACTAAAGGCTGAGCTATGCTCATGACATGTGGAAAGCCGTTAAGCTCAGATGCTGCCATGTGGCCTTGGATCTCAGATCTGGACGAAAAGCTTGGGCGGGAAATGTGGTTTCCACACGCCCTCTTTCTACTGCACATATAAATAAGAAACTGTTCGCGCAGAAGATGATGATGCGAAGAAATCCGTAATCGAGAGATTGAAGCAAAAAGAAGCAGAGAGAAGAAGAGCTAACACGATCCAGGAGAGCTAGTGCCTGCAAGTTCAGAGAGAGAGCTGAGAGAGAGATTGGAGAGAAGAAGCAATTGAGAGTTGCTGTCATCTATCTCTTGGTTCAAAACCAGAGCCGATTTGCTCATTCTCTAGAGCTACACTCTTGTTGTGTTTTTGGTTTTCTGTTTTTTCTTCATTTTGTTTTGAAACACTGTTCTTCAAGCTGTGTGTCAGCGGAAAGGTTAAGTTGTAAATCTCAGCGGCAGCGGAGGATTCCCCTGGTAGCAAGCTATGAAGCTCAACGGTCTGGGATAAATTCCCCGAAGCTGTGGATCAACGGTTGTAGGGATACTCTCCCTGAAGCTGTGGATCAGTAGTGAGAAGCTGTGAATCAGCAGTAAGCCACACTTGGTTTGAGTGTGGGGTTGATGTAGGCTTGTGTTGAACCACCTAAAATCTCTTGAGTTCTGTGTGATTGTTGTGTGATCTCTGCTCGGTAGCTTGCAAGCGTTGTGCTCGTGTCTTTGCTCTATCGGAGTGCAGTTGACTGCATAGGATCTGATTGTTTCCTTTGTTTACATATTCTTCCATAAATTGAAATTAAGTCTACAGTAGTTATTCTTTCAATTCTGCATCTATTACCTGCTGTAGTTAAGTTTTAAGAGGGTAGAAAGTTTTAGAGGGTAGATCTATTCACCCCCCCTCAAGATCTTAGAGTCCATCAGGTTATCCCAACAGGCGCTAGTGTAGTTCCTAGGCAACTAAGGTCGATGTTAGTGCAGCTCTTAGGGCAGCTAGGGTCGACGCTAGTGACAAACCTGAAGCAACTAAAGTCAATGTTAGTGCAGGCGAAAGGGAGGGTGAAGTGTGCCAGGCAAAGCAGAGGTAGAGTGTACCGGGTAGGGCAAGCCAAGAGTGTGCTGGACCATAATAGGTTGAAGCATGTCGAGCGAGGCACAGGAAGGGTGTGCCGGGCAGGGCAAGCTAGGAGTGTGCCAGGCCAGGATGCGTTGAAGCGTGTTGGGCAAGGCAACCCAAGAGTGTGCCGGGCTAGGATGGGTTGAAGTGTGTAAAGGGCAAGGTCTATGCACATGTGAATGTGTAGAGGGCAGGGTCTATGAACATGTGAATATGTAGAGGGCAGGGTCTATGCACATTGGGAATATGTGAAGGGCACGGTCTATGCACATATGAATATGTGAAGGGCCAGTTGGCCAAGGTCAATGCAGCTGGGGCTGGATCAAAGGAAGGGTCTATGCAGATGGGTCATGAGGGGAAGGCCAACGCATGCGTGCATGAACGAAGCGCAGTGCAATGCATGAATGTTTGTGAGAGAGGTTCCTTTATTCATGTGATACATGTGAGGAGTTTCTTTTATTCATGGAATGCATGTGGGGAGCTTTCCCCCTTTTTGTTAGTCTCTTCTTTTATCCATGCAATGCATGTGAACGATGTTAGTTAAGTCCCCTTCTTTATTATGCAGTTGATGCTCATGCTCGTGTTCATCGATCCGTCGCAACGGTGTTCGAGTGCAATTCTCTTCGTGTCTTCCATAGTTCTTTCGATCCACGGGAGTGTCTTGTTGTTGTTTATTTTGTTTGTTTGTTGCTTCCTTTTGTATTTTAATGGGTTCATTAGTTCTGACGAAAATTCGACAGCATCTCCCCTTGACCCAAGAGCTGGGGGGGCAAGGAGTACACGCCCACAAGGAGTGATGTGACCCAGCAAGTCAAGGTGCGCGCATATGCAATAACACCCTTGGAAAACTCCCGGAAAACTCGGAAACCATCGAGTGGGAAAGCAGTGGGTAAAACATGCTAAGTGTGCCGGTAGGAACAAGCAAAGGGCATACCGGGTAAGGAAGGTTAGAGGGTGTGCCGGCAGGGCAAGCCATGGGCGTGCCGGGCGAGCCAAGTTTGGGGGTGTACTAGCAGGGACAAGCATAGGGTGTGCCAGGCAAGGGAGGCTGGAGGGTGTGTCGGGCTGGAGGCATTGGGGTATGCCGGGCAAGGTACAGGCTGCGGGTGTGCCGGGCCAAAGGTGCTAGAAGGTGTGCCGGGCTGGGATGATTGGGGGCGTTAACACTTCCGAAAATCGGGGCTAAGCGGAGGGGGTTCAGATAGGGTCTCATGGACCCCTCTAACGGGCTAATTGGAGTGTGCTGAGAATGAAACTTTTGCATGAATACATGGCATAGCTAAGGGCAGTTGAGACGCTCCGAAAATCAAGTTTACGAGGAAACACAGAGGCACACAAGATGGCAACATGAGAGAACATGGCACAGCCACACAACGTAAACACTTCATACTCTTCTTTTATTCCTTACAATAAGGATAGCATGAAGGCTAATACAGTGGGAGGGAGACAAACACACAAGGGAATGAATTAAAATAAGAGGAAGAAGAAAGCATGAAGCACGACAGGGAAGGGATAGAGCATAAGCCCTTCCCTTCCCAGACCTCTCCACTCACTCACCCCCTTCCTCTTTTCTTCTCTTCCTTCTTCTCTCTTCACTCAAGTGGTGGTGGTCTCTTCTTCTCTTCACATGAGCGGCCGTGGCCGGAGTGGCAGGGGGGAGGGCAACATGCTCTCCTCTCTTCTTCTCTTCTTATCTTCTTCTCTTTTTTTTTCTGGAGAGCCAGCCTCCCCTCTCTTTGAAGTTCAGCCTCCCCCTTCTCTCTTCGCCGTGAGAGGTTTATATACGTCCGACCGCGTTGACATCCGTTGATGAGGGGAGTCAATGGGGATTGGCCCCAGTCTTGTCTCTGAGCAAGGGGTGCCTGCGTGTCTTCACAGGGTTGGGTGAGGTTGACGTCGACAACCTGGCACATCTGCGCTATCGACCGGAGTGCGAGCCAGCAACACAAGCATTCAATGCTATGTGTTCGAGCGAAACAGAGCATCGTAATAAGGATGGGACTTCGGGCAGGTGCACCGGGTGAAGAAGAGAAGACGCTGCACCGGGTGGAAGGCCTGGCAGGTGTGCTGCTGAAGGGCTTGGCTGGTGTGCCGCTGGAGGGCTTGTTGGGTGTGCCGCTGGAGGGTGGCCACTAGTATGCTGTTGGAGGGCACAACTAGTGTGCCGCTGAAAGCGTGCCGCTGGGGGGCACGATCGTGTGCTGCCAGAGGGGGGGGGCACAATAGTGTGTCGTTGGAGAGGCACCAAGGGTGTGCCGCTGAAAGGGGCACCAGCGATGTGCCGTTGGAAGGGGCACGTTGGGTGTGCAGCTAGAAGGGGCACGTTAGGTGTGCCGCTGAAAGGGGCACCAGCGGTGTGCCGTTGGAAGGGGCACGTTGGGGGTGCAGCTGGAAGGGGCACGTTAGGTGTGCCGCTAGAAGGGGCTTGATAGTGTGCCGCTGGGGGGCACGATGGTGTGCCGCTGGAGGGCACGAGATAGTGTGCCATTGGAGGGGCACCAGGGGTGTGCCGTTGAAGGGCACTTGAAGGTGTTTCCTTTTTTTCTTTTCATCTTCTCTTCTCTTTTCTTCTCTTCTTTATTCCCCTGCACGTAAACACGGTGTGAGAATTTTGTAGTGTCCACAAATGCCCCCCACCCGTAGACGGCGTGAGAGAGGGACGAGAGAGCGGGGCCTGCGGGTGCAACCCAACTGAGAGATTCATCAACATGATGAGGAGAGCGGGTCAGTAGACTGGAGTTAAGGTCGAGAAATCAGGCCACGTGGGCCAGAACTTAGGAAGCAGGCTATGAAAGCCGAAGTTATTGGCAAGCGGGCTGTGAAAGCCGAGGTTGTGCAAGGCGAGCCATGGGGGCAGAGAGAAAAGTTTATTCCTTTAATTGTCTGGACGGCAGGTCCAAATCAAAAAGGGTATTCGTCACCCGAAGGGACGAAGAGAAGAGTTTGTTGATTTAAAAAGAAGCATTCGTCGCCCGAAGGGGGACAGAGGGAAGAGATTGTTTCTTGAATGATCTGGAAGGAAGGTCCAAATCACAAGGGAATGTTCGTCGCCAAAAGGGTACGGAGGGAAGAGTTTGTTTCTTGAATGATCCAGACGGAAGGTCCAAATCAAAAGTGATACCCATCACTTGAAGGGACGGAGAGACGAGTTTGTTGATTCAAAAGGGTATTCATCGCCCGAAGGGATAGAGAGAAGAGTTTGTTGATTCAAAGGGAAGCATTCGTCGCCCAAAGGGACGAAGAGGAGAGTTTGTTCCTTGAATGATCCAGACGAGAGGTCTGAATCGGAAGGGATATTTGTCACCAAAAAGGGGATAGAGAGAAGGTTTAGTCGTTGACACGGGCTAGTGCCAGAGCAAGGAAAGAGGGTTGATTCCTTACCCGAACGGTAGGCTCGGGCTAGGGTGAAAGGGTGTTTTGCTCTTTAATGCGTCGGGGGAACTGGACAAGAAAGGTCTTTTAGTTCTTCGACTGGACGGAAAGTCTACGAGCCAGATTAGGGAAAGGGAGTCTTCTTACTCTTCAGATGGGTGGAAAGTCCAGGCTGAAGTGACAAGGAGATGTTTATTCTCTAACCAGGCGGAAGGTCTGAGCCAAAGTGAAAGGAATCTTTTTATTCTCTAGCAGGGTGGAAGGTCCGATCTAGAGTGGAGGGGGTCTGTTTGTTCTCTAGCCGGACGGATGGTCTGATCTAGAGTGGGGAGAGTCTTTTTGTTCTCTGGCTGGGCGACAGGCCCGAACCAAAGTGAAATGATCTTTTTGTTCCCTAGTCGGACGAAAGGTCCGATCTAGAGTGGAGAGAATCTTTTAGTTCTCCAGCCGGATGGAAGGTCCGATCTAGAGTGGAGAGAATCTTTTTGTTCTCTGGCTGGGCGATAGGCCTGAACCAAAGTGAAAGGATCTTTTTGCTCCCTAGCCGGATGGAAGGACCGATCTAGAGTGGAGAGAGTCTTTTGTTCTCTGGTTGGACGGAAGGTCCGAACCAAAGTGAAAGGATCTTTTTGTTCTCTAGCCGGACGGAAGGTCCGATCTAGAGTGGAGAGAATCTTTTAGTTCTCTAGTCGGACGGAAGGTCTGATCTAGAGTGGAGAGAATCTTTTGTTCTCTGGTTGAACGGCAGGTCCGAACCAAAGTGAAAGGATCTTTTTATTCTCTAGCCGGACGGAAGGTCCGATCTAGAGTGGAGAGAATCTTTTAGTTCTCTAGCCGGACGGAAGGTCCGATCTAGAGTGGAGAGAATCTTTTAGTTCTCTAGCCGGACGGAAGGTCCGATCTAGAGTGGAGAGAATCTTTTTGTTCTCTGGCTGGATGGAAGGTCCAAACCAAAGTGAAAGGATCCTTTTTTGTTCTCTAGCCAGATAGAAGGTCCGATCTAGAGTAGACATGAATCTTTGGTTCTCTGGCTGGACGGCAGGTCCGAACCAAAGTGAAAGGATCTTTTTTTTTGTTTTCTAGCCGAACGGAAGGTCTGATCTAGAGTGGAGAGAGTCTTTTTGCTTTTTAATGTGCCGGGGGTACCGGCTGTGAAATTTGACCCTGGGAACGTGGGCTGCAAGGGCCGGAATCGGTGTTGCGGAAGTAGGCCGTGAAGGCTGAAATCGGGGAAGCGGGCTACGAGAGTCGCAATCGGGAAGCTGGCTACAAAAGTCAAAATTAGGGAGCAGACTGTGACAGCCGAAATTGGGGAAGCGGACCGTAGAATCCGAAGTTGGGAGATTAGCAAGCCGCAAAGGTAGGAAGCAGGTCGTGAGGGCCAAAATTGGGCTCTACGAGCCAGAACTGGGAAAGTAGGCTGCGATAGCTGAAATTGAGCTTTTTTATTTATTATTATTTATTTCTTTATTCAAGCATGTAGGCATTCATCATATCAAGCATAGCATACGTATAGATATCAAGTAGCTTCCCTCTACAGGGGATGGGATAGGGACATCACCCATAATTCGTAAACACGGTACGGGCCGCGAAGCATAGCTAAGGGGTGGTGCACCCGTCAAGAGGATATTGCATGTCTTGCATGCATAGCTTAAATTCATAATTTTCACCCGAGACAAATCTCTGTGGCGTGAAAGTGGAAGCATGTAAACAAAGAGCCTTAAACATAAGGATATGCAAGCTATCCAAGTGCACTCGAGGATTACTCTGGCACCCACACATAAGCTTCAGGCTTTCAATTTTTGGTCGCTTCGCATAGCCCCCACATATGTATTTAAGTAGCGGATTTCACCGTTCGGCGTGAGTCTCCTCATTTGTTTCAGTGGGGATTCCCGACTACTAGGTTTCGTCCTTATTATAATTCTATTGCATATTTGACCGTTCGGCACGAGTCTACTCATTTGTTTCAGTGGAGATTCTCGACTACTAGGATTCATCCTTATTATAATTCTATTACGGATTCGACCGTTTGGTGCGAGTCTCCTCATTTGTTTTAGTGGGGATTCCCGGCAACTAGGATTCATCCTTATTATAATTGACTTCACCATTTCACGCAAGTCTCCTCATTTGTTTCAGTGGGGATTCCCGGCTACTTGGATTCACGTTTCTCTTTTCTTCTTCTTCTTTTTTGCATCATTTTTTTTTTGGGTAGATAGCTTTTTCCTCATGATTACCTTTCACGCGAGTGCATGAATTTAAGTCTCCGTAGAGTGCTAAGAAGAAAGTCGGGCAATCCCTATGGTTGAAGACCATTGAACACATTAAGTATGAAGTGTGGGAGTGTTGCCCAAGGTTTATTTTACGAGTTGGGCTTAGCAATTTAGCCATGACTCTTCCCCTTGACGTGTGCACTTGCCACAATTGGGTTCCCTTCGAGTGCATGCCGAGATGCACATGCATCCGGAGTCGGGGCAACATTATTTAGCATGGAAACATGGTCCTAGAAAATTCCAAGGAGGTGTATTATTCTATTATTATAAACAAGCATGCAAGTAGGGCAGCCAAGCACTCTCTTTTTTTTATCTTTTTTTTTGCCTTCTTTTTTCTTCTCTTTTTTGCGTAAGAACATATTGTTGTTACGTATAGGCGTGATGGTAGTAAAGGTATTAGGGAAGCAGACCGAGAAGGGCCGAAAGGACATTTGGGAAGCGGGCTATAGAAGCCAAGGAACATTAGGGGAGCGGGCCATAAGGGCCAAAAGATGCTGGGAAGTAGGCCAGAACAGCCGAGGGGCATTAGGGAAGCAGGCCATAGAAGCCGGGAGATGCTGGGAAGCGGGCTACAAAGGCCAAAGGTTGGGGCAGCAGGCTACGAGAGCCAAAATTGGGAGGCAGGCCACGAAGGCCAAAGGGAAGTGTGCTATAGAAGCCAAAGTTGGGAAGCATGCTGCAAGAGCCGAAATTAAGGAAAGCAGGCTACGAAAGCCAAAGATCAGGGAAGCAGGCTACGGGAGCAAAAATTGGGAAGCAGGTCACGAGGGCCAAAGGGAAGTGGGCCACAGAAGCCAAAATGTTGGGGAAGCGGGTGACAAGTCGAAGTTGAGAAGTGGGCTATAAAGAGCCAAAATTAAGGAAAGCAGGCTACGATGGCCAAAGATCGGGGAAGCAGGCTATGGGAGCCAAAATCGGGGAAGCAGGCTACGGGAGCCAAAATCGGGAAGCAGGCCACTAAGGCCAAAGGGAAGTGGGCTATAGAAGCCAAAATGTTGGGGAAGCGGGCAACAAGCCGAAGCTGAAAAGTGGGCTGCAAAGAACTGAAGTTGGGAAGTAGGCTACGAGAGCCAAAATTGGGAAGCGGGCTGTGAAGAGCCGAAGCTGGGAAGCAGGTTATAAAAGCTGAAGCTGAAAAGTAGGCTACAAAGACCCAAAGTTGGGAAGCAGGCTACAAGAGCCAGAAATCGAGAAACCGGGCTACGAGAGACGAGAAGCATGCTACAAGGGCCAAAGGTTGGTGAAGCGGGCTACAAGAGCCGAAATTGGGAAAGCAGACAATAAAAGCCAAAGTTGGGGGAAGCGGCTACAAGAGCCGAGGTTAGGAAGCAAGCTATGTGATAGGGACATCACCCATGATTCTCTCTAGCTCGGGACTTCACTTCCTCCTGGAGAGGAATAGGATCGAGCTCCATGTCAAGCAGGGCCCCCTCGACTCTTTGCTTTTCTACTTGGATCATTTTGATGTATTTCTTACTTTTGTTTGAGTCATTTTGATGTAATTTTCCCCTTTATTTGAGTCATCATCCTAGGTCCTAAGTCATTTCCCTATGTTTTAGTCTTCATCTACCCCTTGGTTGCTTTTTGGACAGCTTGGTCATTATGTACAAACACAGGGGTAGTCTTGTCATGTAAAAAGTTTGGGTCTCTATAAATAGGACCCCAAACCCCCCTTGGGAGACTAATGAAGAATTTGAATTAAGCATTCCACAAAGCCATTGTGAGAATCCCCCTCTCTCTACCTCTCATCCTCTCTCTCAAGCTCTCTCTCTCCCCCTCTCTCTAAAGGGGCGACCCCCTCTCTCTCTCCTCCCCCCTCTCTCTCCCAATTTCACCCCCTCTCTCTCCTCCCTCCTTGCCACATCAGCTCCCCCATTAAATACAACCCTTCACCTCGACAATACCCATAAATCCCCATTCACTCTCACCACTACCCAAGCACCCCTTCGTATCCCAAAGCAACCCTCCCACTTTCCTAGCACCCTTCCCTCTCCCCCAAGCACCCTTCCCTCTTCCCCAAGCATCCCTCCCTCTTCCCCACACACCTCTTCACATTCCCTAGGGGATTTGAATCCCCCTCCCTCTCCTAGCTGCGCACCCCAACCCCATTACCCCCTCCCTTAGCCCTTGGGCGACCCCCCCCCCCACTCCCCCATTGACACCCCAAGAACCCCCCACGCCCCCATTCCCAGTCCCCCCTTGCTGCCACCTCCCACCACCATCGCCCTCCCACCCAGCTCTCCACTTGCAGCAACTCCTCCACCCCCATACCCATCAAACCCCCACCAAGAACCCATCCCTTTCCTTCCCATCCCTATTGACTTGTGTGCAAAAGAAGGTTAGCAGAGTTCCTGACTGTTGCAGCACCAGCCACGCCAACATCTCGGTGTTCCTGGAGGTGTGCCATACATCGATGGAAAGCTCTCCCAGCTAGCTTTGCAGGCGAGGTGGTCTCTCCCCTATCCGAGTTCGGAGGCACCCGGGAGGCTCATTTTGGTCCGACTGAGCAACTGGGACCTGAGCTGGGACCAGAGCTACAGTTCAGAAGCTACAGCGATCACACCAGAACTCCCCTTGGCGCGCCACTTGGCCGGAGTGAAGATCCATCAGTCGCCTATCCAACGCATCCAGCGGGGCACCGATTGAAGCCCGGAGCAGCTTGTTCCGATTTTTCTAGGGTCGCAGATCAGGTCAGTCAGGATCTGTCCAGACCCCCTCCCGCTCTTCTGGACATATCTCTCGACCCTGACCTCGTCTGGGGCCATTCTTTGTTGCTGAACGAAGAAGACTCAACCACGCTCGCAATCGTTCTAGTCCCGCCTCGATCGTATCACGGGAGCGATCGTGGTAACATTGTCAACCTGCTGCTACAATCTGGGCTCCGCCCGAACCAGAACCAAGTAGCACCGGTCTAGCCCCCACCTCAGCCGACAGCAACAACCCGACGTCCCAAAAAAATTTAGGCCACATCCTGGACCCACCAGCGACGTTTTGGCACTGGTCACGTCAGTTTTTGAGTTTGGGAGTGTCCTCAGGAAATCCAACAGTGGGTACCTATCAAACGTCACGCTATAAATAAGACCTCAAACCCCCCTTGGGAGACAAATGAAGAATTTGAATTAAGCATTCCACAAAGCCATTGTGAGAATCCCCCTCTCTCTACCTCTCATCCTCTCTCTCTAGCTCTCTCTCTCCCCCTCTCTCTCTAAAGGGGCGACCCCCTCTCTCTCTCCACCCCTCTCTCTCTCCCAACTTTGCCCCCCCTCTCTCTCCTCTCTTCTTGGCACATCAGCTCCCCCATTAAATACAACCCTTCATCTCCCCAAGACCCATAAATCCCCATTCACTCTCACCACTACCCAAGCACCCCTTCGTATCCCAAAGTAACCCTCCCACTTCCCTAGCACCCTTCCCTCTTCCCCAAGCATCCCTCCCTCTTCCCCACACACCTCTTCACATTCCCTAGGGGATTTGAATCCCCCTCCCTCTCCTAGCTGCGCACCCCAACCCCATTACCCCCTCCCTTAGCCCTTGGGCGACCCCCCCCCCCACTCCCCCATTGACACCCCAAGAACCCCCCACGCCCCCATTCCCAGTCCCCCCTTGCTGCCACCTCCCACCACCATCGCCCTCCCACCCAGCTCTCCACTTGCAGCAACTCCTCCACCCCCATACCCATCAAACCCCCACCAAGAACCCATCCCTTTCCTTCCCATCTCTATCGACTTATGTGCAGAAGAAGGTCAGTAGAGTTCCTGACTGTTGCAGCGCCAGCCACACCCACATCCCGGAGTTCCTGGAGGGGTGCCATACATCGAAGGAAAGCACTCCCAGCTAGCTTCGCAGGCGAGGTGGTCTCGCCCCTATCCGAGTTCGGAGGCACCCGGGAGGCTCATTTTGGTCCGACTGAGCAACTGGGACCTGAGCTGGGACCAGAGCTGCAGTTCAGAAGCTACAGCGATCACACCAGAACTCCCCTTGGTGCGCCACTTGGCCGGAGTGAAATTCCATCAGTCGCCTATCCAACGCATCCAGCGGGGCACCGATTGAAGCCAGGAGCAGCTCGTTCCGATTTTTCTACTCCGGGGTCGCAGATCAGGTCAGTCGGGATCCGTCCAGACCCCCTCCCGCTCTTCTGGACATATCTCTCGACCCTGACCTCGTCTGGGGCCATTCTTTGTTGCTAAACGAAGAAGACTCAACCACGCTCGCAATCGTTCTAGTCCCGCCTCGATCGTATCACGGGAGCGATCGTGGTAACATTGTCAACCTGCTGCTACAATCTGGGCTCCGCCCGAACCAGAACCAAGCAGCACCGGTCTAGCCCCCACCTCAGCCGACAGCGACAACCCGACGTCCCGAAAAAATTTAGGCCACATCCTGGACCCACCAGCGACGTTTTGGCACTGGTCACGTCAGTTTTTGAGTTCGGGAGTGTCCTCAGGAAATCCAACAGTGGGTACCTATCAATGAGCAGAATAGGCGGGCAGAACCTCGAAGGGGCAGTTCGGCTCCGTCCTTAGCTTCACGTCCCTCCCCGCCTGGCCGGCTTACCGCCCCTCCCTGTGTGGAGGTAGTGTTAGTTTGTAATCCGATTCTCCCCACCCCGATATCCCCCCTCCTGCGTGAGTCATAGTACATGTAAACTTTTAACAGGTCGAAGCTTCAGTTGACGCAGTGTGCGGGGAACCCACACTTCCCCGCTCGTCCTCGTCTCCTAACGGGGTTGGTTTCTTTAAACCAACCGGGTAAGCTCCAGCCCTTGCTCCCCTCAGTGTTTGTTCCTTTAATATCGCAAAACTATTCTGCTGGTCGGTGAGAGAGTGCTCGACCCCGGAGCATCCAGCATACGTGCGGTCATCGTGGGCTTTAGAGAGAGAGTGACCCAGTGCCCCCAAGGCACCTAGCCAGCCCCTTGATTGTGGGCACCATTCCCTTGGGAGGGAAATCATAGCCCTGTTGGTCCTCTGCGAGCAAGGGTCTTGCTCCACCACCTCGACTTGGCATCACCGAGTCACCACGGGAAGCGGGTGCGCGCGGAGGATTGGCGATTTCCGGCAATCTCAATTCTTGCGATTGTGTTTGCGATTTAGGTCCAAGGGAACACGTCCACTTGCTGCATTCTCCCACAGTCTGTGTCACATCAAATGGTATCAGAGCAAGTTTTAGACTTGTCTCTACGAGTCTAGTCCTAGGGCATTGGTATTTGGGTCTCCCTTGCATCGTGTTTTCCATCGCTCCTTTGCATGACCACCCTAGGGAGACACCCCAAGTACCCATGGACCGATTTGACGCTGCCGTCAACAACCTTCTTGATCAGCTAGATACCATCACCACCCGACTTGACCGGGTTGAAGCAAAATGGAACCACGGCCCTAGAGCTCGACCCCCACGGGATGAATTTGGATGGGAAGCCAATGAACCCCCACCTAAGAACTACGGCCCTAGAGCTCAGTCCCCACAGGATGAATTTGGATGGGAAGCCAATGAACCCCCACTTAGAAACTACGGCCCTAGAGCTCGGCCCCCATGGGATGAATTTGAGAGGGAAGTCAATGAGCCCCTACTTAGGAACCATGACCTTAGAGTCTGGCCTCCACGGGATGAGTTTGATAGTGAAGGGTCGGACTATGATCCATATTATGACTATGAGAGGCCCCGACATTACGGGCGCGAGGAAAGGCGTCCCCGAGATAACTTGGATAACCATCCCTTAGGAATGACACGGTTCTCTAGGTCTCCTAGGTTCACTCCACGATCGGATGATCCTGAGGACATGGGACCCCGTCCCAGCCCAGACCCTCTCTTGAAGATCCCCACGCCATGTCCAAATAGAAGTACCCCATTTCGGCCCACTCATCTTCCTCCCACCCCTCATCCGACAAGAGTCACCCCTAGTCAACCCATACCCCGGCGAGAAGGGAGTTCCAATGGGCCAAGTGTGGGTGAGACAACTCAGGGAAATAGACAACAATGCTCTAAGTGTAGAGGCTTTGGACACTTCATCAATCAATGCCCTTCATGAGAGATGTCCAATATACTGACTGAAGAAATAGTTACCCTTACCCAAAGGGAACTTGAGGAGGTGACCGAAGTCCATGAGCCTCCCCTAGATTGGGAAGAGGAATATGAAGCCCAATGCCAAGAGTTGGGTCCAGAGAACTCATCCCTACCCAAAGAAAACCCATTGAGCCTAACTAGGTGCACCCTCCCCCAAGAGTTACAAGATGACCAACCAAGTCCCCCCACCCCTCCCTCCATGAGAATTATGATTTTAGGGGAACCCCTCATTGAGTGGCTAAAGCAAAACATCCTCCTCCACGTCATGCGCCCCTCCATGGATAACCACAACCCAATCGTGCCCACCCCACCATTCCACACAACCTACCATTCGTTCTGCTTTATAGGAACCCTGAGGGACTTGATTAACGGTATACTAAGGCAAATAGAGGTGACAAACATATTGGCCTTAGGAGCAAGCGACATGGGGTACCTTAGTTTCTCACACCCCTCTATCGGGTCCATCACCTCCATTTACACCAAAGGTCCTTGCACGAGTGAGCTCTTATTGTTTCTACCCGAGCCGGATGAGTTTTACACCACCCCCCTACCACAAGGAAAGGGCACTCCACCTAGGGAATCCACTTTGGTACTTACCCAATTATGAGATGAGTGCCTAGGCCACACTAGGGAGTGTATGCTTTGGAGTGCCCAAGGTCTAGGATGGGAAGAAACCTCATTCCCCTCAACCCAAGTCCTCCTAGATCCGCATGATCCCTTCCCGCTATACCCTCATTGCCAACCCACCTCCTTGCCCACCTACACCTTTCCCTATGCCTTGCCCCTTTGCAAGGAGCATTACGTTAGGTCCCATCGGGTTCATGATTTCCACTTCCCCATGTGCGCTAGGGACCCCAGGTCTATCTCTTGGATTGAGGCCCACCTCCACTTCACCCAACCCTCAACCCATCTTGATCCTTTTGACCCCTTCCAATGGGCTTCTGAGTACTCATGTAACCAACCTGCATCACTCACCACCCACTCCTTCCTACCCTCACCCACCTTATTGGTCTAAGCCCACTCCACTTTCCTAGACCCCTTCGACCCCTATGAGTGGAAACTCCCACACCAAGCCACACACATAGAAGATGCCATTTCGATGGAAATGCATGTGTCACTATATTTTACATCATTTGGTAGGGCTAGTAAGTCAAGTCATCTCATTTGTGTCACACACACACTAGGTCCAGTGCATGACAGGTTTACATTTGGATATGCAGGTCCTCCCCCACTCATCATCCATCTTATGCATAATAGGAGTATACATGGAAGTCCGGGTCCTCCGGCATTCACTGCACCCATACCTGATAGAATCATTTATGGATGCCCCGGTCCTCCTAAGTCCGTCAAAACCACTGTAACACTTGATAGGGCTGAATTTGGTTGTCCAGGCCCTCCCTTCATCTCTAGAGGATCATCATTCATGACACTACATGGCACCATTCGCAAACAAATCAACAAGAGCAACGAGATATACAAGAAATTAGCCGATTCCCATCGCCACCACCAAGAATTCCGTGTCAGTGATTTTGTGATGGCGAGGACTGAGAGATTATTCCCTGGAAATGTCTCAAAATTGAGATCTCATGGAGCAGGCCCCTTTCAGGTTCTGAGGTGCGTTGGCACTAATGCTTATGTGTTAGACCTCCCTGAGGAATACGGAGTAAGTCCCACTTTCAACGTGGCTGACCTGGTGCCATACAAGGGTCCCACAGTGACACCCAATGAGGACATCCAGCCTGTTCCATCCTTTGAGAGAGCCCCTTCCCATAAGAGAGCTCCACCAGGCCCAAGGAACCAGCGTGAGCAAGTGGAGCGAATATTAGATGAACAGATCACTACTACTTAGAGCAAGGCATATGAGCGATATCTGGTTAGGTGGAAGGGATGGCCACCTTCGGATGATGCCTGGGTGAGTCGGGAGGATCTCCAGCAGCTGCACCCTGACATATTGGAGCAGTATCACAGTAGGGCGGGCCCCTACTCGACAGAGTCGAGTTTTTTGCAGCCCGGGGGAATTGATGGGGACATCACCCATGATTCTCTCTGGCTCGGGACTTCACTTCCTCCTGGAGAGGAATAGGATTGAGCTCCATGTCAAGCAGGGCCCCCTCGACTCTTTGATTTTCTACTTGGATCATTTTAATGTATTTCTTACTTTTGTTTGAGTCATTTTGATGTAATTTTCCCCTTTATTTGAGTCATCATCCTAGGTCCTAAGTCATTTTCCTATGTTTTAGTCTTCAACTACCCCTTGGTTGCTTTTTGGACAGCTTGGTCATTATGTATAAAGCCAGGGGTAGTCTTGTCATGTAAAAAGTTTGGGTCGCTATAAATAAGACCTCAAACCCCCCTTGGGAGACAAATGAAGAATTTGAATTAAGCATTCCACAAAGCCATTGTGAGAATCCCCCTCTCTCTACCTCTCATCCTCTCTCTCTAGCTCTCTCTCTCCCCTTCTCTCTCTAAAGGGGCGACCCCCTCTCTCTCTCCACCCCTCTCTCTCTCCCAACTTTGCCCCCCCTCTCTCTCCTCTCTTCTTGGCACATCAGCTCCCCCATTAAATACAACCCTTCACCTCCCCAAGACCCATAAATCCCCATTCACTCTCACCACTACCCAAGCACCCCTTCGTATCCCAAAGTAACCCTCCCACTTCCCTAGCACCCTTCCCTCTTCCCCAAGCATCCCTCCCTCTTCCCCACACACCTCTTCACATTCCCTAGGGGATTTGAATCCCCCTCCCTCTCCTAGCTGCGCACCCCAACCCCATTACCCCCTCCCTTAGCCCTTGGGCGACCCCCCCCCACTCCCCCATTGACACCCCAAGAACCCCCCACGCCCCCATTCCCAGTCCCCCCTTGCTGCCACCTCCCACCACCATCGCCCTCCCACCCAGCTCTCCACTTGCAGCAACTCCTCCACCCCCATACCCATCAAACCCCCACCAAGAACCCATCCCTTTCCTTCCCATCCCTATTGACTTGTGTGCAGAAGAAGGTTAGCAGAGTTCCTGACTGTTGCAGCACCAGCCACGCCAACATCCCGGTGTTCCTGGAGGTGTGCCATACATCGATGGAAAGCTCTCCCAGCTAGCTTTGCAGGCGAGGTGGTCTCTCCCCTATCCGAGTTCGGAGGCACCCGGGAGGCTCATTTTGGTCCGACTGAGCAACTGGGACCTGAGCTGGGACCAGAGCTGCAGTTCAGAAGCTACAGCGATCACACCAGAACTCCCCTTGGCGCACCACTTGGCCGGAGTGAAGTTCCACCAGTCGCCTATCCAACGCATCCAGCGGGGCACCGATTGAAGCCCGGAGCAGCTCGTTCCGATTTTTCTAGGGTCGCAGATCAGGTCAGTCGAGATCTATCCAGACCCCCTCCCGCTCTTCTGGATATATCTCTTGAACCCGACCTTGTCTAGGGCCATTCTTTGTTGCTGAACTAAGAAGACTCAACCACGCTCGTAACCGTCTTGGTCCCGCCTCGATCGGATCACGGGAGCGATCGTGGTAACATCGTCAACCTACTGCTACAATCTGGGCTCCACCCGAACCAGAACCAAGCAGCACCGGCCCAGCCCCCACCTCAGCCGACAATGACAACCCGACGTCTTGACAAAATTCAGGCCACATCCTGGACCAGCCAGCGACGTTTTGGCACTGGTCACGTCAGTTTTGAGTACGGGAGTGTCCTTAGGAAATCCAACAGCGGGTACCTGTCAACGAGCAGAATAGGCGGGCAGAACCTCGAAGGGGGAGTTCGGCTCCGTCCTTAGCTTCACGTCCCTCCCCGCCTGGCCAGCTTACTACCCCTCCCTGTGTGGAGGTAGTGTTAGTTTGTAATCCAATTCTCCCCACCTTGAGATTCCCCCTCCTGCGTGAGGCGTAGTACATGTAAACTTTTAACAGGTCGAAGCTTCAATCGACGCAGTGTGCGGGGAACCCACACTTCCCCGCTCGCCCTCGTCTCCGAACAGGGTTGGTTTCTTCAAACCAACCGGGTAACCTCCAGCCCTTGCTCCCCTCAGTGTTTGTTCCTTTAATATCCGTGAAACTATTCCGCTGGTCGGCGAGAGAGTGCTCGACCCCGGAGCATCCAACTTACGTGCGGTCATCGTGGGCTTTAGAGAGAGAGTGACCCAGTGCCCCCAAGGCACCTATCCAGCCCCTTGATTGTGGGCACCGTTCCCTTGGGAGGGAAACCATAGCCCTGCTGGCCCTCTGCCAGCAAGGGTCTTGCTCCACCACCTAGACTCGGCATCACCGAGTCACCACGGGAAGCGGGTGTGTGCGGAGGATTGGCGATTTTCGGCAATCTTAATTCTTGCGATTGTGTTTGCGATTTAGGTCCAAGGGAACACGTCCACTTGCTACATTCTCCCACATTCTATGTCACATCACTATGAGAGCCAAAATTGGGAAAGTGGGCTATAAAAGCTGAGAAGTAGGCTATGAGGGCCAAAGGTTGGTGAAGCGTGCTACAAGAGCCGAAATTGGGAAAGCGGGCTATAAAAGCCAAAATTGGGAAAGCGGGCTATAAAAGCCGAGGTTTGTGAAGTAGGCTACAAGAGCCGAAGTATGGGATTCATTTTTACTCTCTGGCTGGGGAAGGATCCGAACCAAAGTGAAAGGGGTCTCTTCTTTGATTCTCTGACCGGGGAAGGATCCGAGCCAAAGTAAAATGTCTCTTCTTTAATTCTCTAGCCAGGGAAGGATCCGAACCAAAGTGAAAGGTCTCTTTTTTTAGTCTCTGGCCGGGGAAGGATCTGAACCAAAGTGAAAGGTCTCTTCTTTAATTCTCTGGCCGGGGAAGGATCCGAGCCAAAGTGAAAGGTCTCTTCTTTAATTCTCGGGCCGGGGAAGGATCTGAACCAAAGTGAAAGGTCTCTTTTTTAATTCTCTGGTTGAGGAAGGATCCGAACCAAAGTGAAGGGTCTCTTCTTTAATTCTTTGGTCGAGGAAGGATCCGAACCAAAGTGAAAGGGTCTCTTCTTTTAATTCTTTGGCTGGGGAAGGATCCAAATCAAAGTGAAAGGGTCTCTTCTTTAATTCTCTGGCCGGGGAAGGATCCGAACCAAAGTGAAAGGTCTTTTTTTAATTCTCTGGCCAGGGAAGGATCCGAACCAAAGTGAAAAGTCTCTTCTTTAATTCTCTGGCTGGGGAAGGATCCGAACTAAAGTGAAAGATCTCTTCTTTAATTTTCTGGCCGGGGAAGGATCCGAGCCAAAGTGAAAGGTCTCTTATTTAATTCTCTGGCCGGGGAAGGATCCGAACCAAAGTGAAAGGTCTCTTTTTTAATTCTCTGGTTGAGGAAGGATCCGAACCAAAGCGAAAGGTCTCTTCTTTAATTCTCTGGTCGAGGAAGGATCCGAACCAAAGTGAAAGGGTCTCTTCTTTTAATTCTCTGGCCAGGGAAGGATCCGAACCAAAGTGAAAGGGTCTCTTCTTTAATTCTCAGGACGGGGAAGAAACCGAACCAAAGTGAAAGGTCTCTTCTTTAATTCTCTGGCCGGGGAAGGAGCCGAACCAAAGTGAAAGGTCTCCTTTTTTAATTCTCTAGCCGGGGAAGGATCCAAACCAAAGTGAAAGATCTCTTCTTTAATTCTCTGGCCGGGGAAGGATCCGAGCCAAAGTGAAAGGTCTCTTCTTTAATTCTATTGCCGGGAGAAGGATCCGGACCAAAGTGAAAGATCTCTTCTTTAATTCTCTGGCTGGGGGAAGGATCTGGACCAAAGTGAAAGGTCTCTTTTTTAATTCTCTGGCTGATAAAAGAGGGAAGGATCCAGACCAAAGTGAAAGGTCTCTTCCTTAATTCTCTGGTCGGGGAAGGATCCGAACCAAAGTGAAAGATCTCTTTTTTAATTCTCTGGTTAAGGAAGGATCTGAACCAAAGTGAAAGGTCTCTTCTTTAATTCTCTGGTCGGGGAAGGATCCGTACCAAAGTGAAAGGGTCTCTTCTTTTAATTCTCTGGTTGGGGAAGGATCCGAGCCAAAGTGAAAGATCTCTTCTTTAATTCTCTGGCCGGGGAAGGATCCGAACCAAAGTGAAAGGTCTCTTCTTTAATTCTCTGGCCGGGGAAGGATCTGAGCCAAAGTGAAAGGTCTCTTCTTTAATTCTCTGGCCGAGGAAGGATCCGAACCAAAGTGAAAGATCTCTTTTTTAATTCTCTGGTTGAGGAAGGATCCCGACCAAAGTGAAAGATCTCTTCTTTAATTCTCTGGCCGGGGAAGGATCCGAGCTAAAGTGAAAGGTCTCTTCTTTAATTCTCTGGCTGGGGGAAGGATCCGGACCAAAGTGAAAGATCTCTTCTTTAATTCTCTTGCCGGGGGAAGGATCCGGACCAAAGTGAAAGGTATCTTTTTAAATTCTCTGCCCGGGGGAAGGATCCGGACCAAAGTGAAAGGTCTCTTATTTAATTCTTTGGCCGAGGAAGGATCCGAACCAAAGGGAAAGATCTCTTCTTTAATTCTCTAGCTGGGGAAGGATCCGAACCAAAGTGAAAAGTCTCTTCTTTAATTCTCTGGTCGAGGAAGGATCCGAACCAAAGTGAAAGATCTCTTCTTTAATTCTCTGGCCGAAAGAAGGATCTAGACCAAAGTGGATAGTCTCTTCTTTAATTTTTTTTTAGTGGCCCGAAGGCCGAAGGTAAGTTATTTATCGACTGAGATGGCAAGAGTGCCACCGAAAATGGGTTTGTGCTTCGACCTAGACGGAGGGTCAGGATGCCGATTATAGGAAAGGTCTCTTGATTTTTTTTGAGTGGCCAAAGGACGAAGGTGGAGTTACTTATTGGCTCAACATCTGTCGGCTGAAGCCCTGATGGCTGAACATCTGTCGGTTTGAAGCCCCAATGGCTGAATGTTTGTCGGCTTGAATCCCCGACGGCTGAACATCTTTCGGTTTAATGCCCCGATGGTTGAATATCTTTCGGCTGAAGCGCCGATGGTTGAACATCTATCAGCTTAACGCCCCGATGGTTGAACATCTTTCAGTTGAAGCCCCGATGGCTAAACATTTGTCGGCTTAACGCCCCGATGGCTGAACATCTTTTGGCTTGAAGCCCCGATGGCTGAACGTCCTTTGGTTTAATGCCCCGATGGCGGAATGTTTGTCTTTCGGTTTAACGCCCCGATGGCAGAACATCTTTCGATTGAAGCCCTGATGGTAGAATATCTTTCGGTTTAATGCCCCAATGGCGGAACATTCGTCGAATTGGACGAAAGGTCATATCGCCGACCATACGAGAGGTCTATTTATTGGATGGCTGAAGGCCGAAGGTAGAAGACCACGTCTGCCTCAAGACTTTCTTTCCCTTCTTCCCTTCTTCTTTTGTGTGATGAAGCGGGTTCGACGACCACGTCTACTTCGTGACTTTACTTTCTTTTCTTTTTTTCTTCTTTTATGTGCAGAGGTGGGTCCAAAGACCACGTCTGTCTCGTGACTATTCTTTTTGTTCTGCTCTTCTTTTCTCATTAATGCTTCTAGACTAGGGTGTATTTCTCTTAATATGCCCCCATGTTGGGGTGTAGCTTTTCTTCATCTGCCTCCTAGGTCGGAAGGGTATGCCTCTTTACTTTTGTGCCCTCAGACGGGGTGTATTCTTTATGACTTCTATGCGCCCCGTGGCGGGGTATATGTTGGTTCATGTGCCCCCGAGTCGGGGTGTATTTCTCTTCATGTGCCCGAGGCCGGGGCGTAGCTTTTGTTTCGTATGCCCCCATACGGGGTGTGTTTCTGGCTTCATGTGCACCCAAGGCAGGATGTGTTTTTGTTCTTCGTGTGCCCCTAGGTCAGGGTGTAACTTCATGCTTCTTATGCCCCCAGGCCGGGGTGGGCCTATCTGCCTCTTATGCCCCAGAGCGGGGTATATTTCTCTTAATATGCCCCCCGGCATGGGGTGTATCTTTTGCTTCTTATGCCACTAGGCCAGGGTGTCTTGTGCTTCTTCAACCCCCCCTCCCCACACTGGGGAGTGTTTGCTTCTTGTGCACCCAAGGTGGGGTGTGTTTCTTTCTTTGTGTGCCCCCAGGGCGGGGTGTATTCTTTCTTCATGTGCCCTGGAACGGGACGTGTCTTTTGCTACTTGTGCCCCCGTGGCGGAGTGTGTTTCTTTCTATGTACGTCCCCTAGGCTGGGGTGTGTTTCTTTATTTATGTGCCCCCAGGCCAGGGTGAGTTCTTCTGCTTCTTGCGCCCCCATGGGAGGGTAGATGCGTATTCTCTTCGGGAGTCGTGGCCACGTTTGGCCCCATTGCTATAAAGCATTCCCCGTAGAAGGCAGGAATTCATCAAGCTACAGTTGCGGCTTGTTGGGTCTTCGAACAGTCACTCGAGGGGCCGTCTTATACCGGATAGGGGCAACAGGAAGGTGGAACGGACCAGGGCATTGCACCACAGACTTGGACCCTCCTAGAGCCGGGTGGGATACCGGCCTTCTTCTTGTTCTCTTGGTCGGCAATGCTTGCCAACTTTTCTTTTTGTCCTTTCTTTTCCTCTCTTCTTTTTTTTGTGTAATAGAGCAAGGTGGGTGCGCAGGAGAGCGCTCACCCTCTCAGGGAGGGGATGAGTGGCTCGCTCTACTGCATCAATCCTACAGTGGTAATCTTTGTTCAGCACGGGTCTCGATGGATCTGGCCGTACAACCCTCTCTCGCTAATTCTTCCTCTTCTTTTTTGTTTCTTTCTTTTCTTCTTTTTTTATTTTCTTTCTTTTTTCTTCTTAGGGAAATGGGGTTTGATTCCTCCTCCCTTCTCCTTTCTTTCTCCTTTCTTTTATAGCGGTCTTCATGATTCCTGGAAGCTGCATGTGCCTCGGAGTAGCATCTTTGAGGCCGCAAAGACAATTTCGCCCAGTCTGGCTTTTCTCCCCATAGGGCTGGCGAAGACTGCACCTGCAATTCATCAAAGCAGGCAAACATTGTTCATTAGGAGGCAATGAGGCCCTAAATCTCGACGAAGAGATGAAGGGTGGCTAAAGTCCCATCGGGCGTGCCAGACTTGTGGACGCACTAAAATTCCAAATAAAAATTTATTTGTTTTATTGGATGGTTGATTCGTTCATTAAGTGTGGTGGCGTGCCAGTCACAAAGTGACGATTTATTCGGACTTCATGGAAGCCCTTCGTGTGCACGATCTGACTTAGTCAGGTGATTGTGTGGTTCGGGTCGGGACCAAAACCCGCCACGCCATAAAGGCCGCGACGTTATTTACATTTTCCATACGAGGGAACACCCTTGATTAATTACCGGGAATAAAGGCCTCATGGCAGGAAAAATTAATATTAATGAAATGGAGTTTTAAAATTCGCGAGTTGTATGAAAATGCCCATCGAGGGGGTGAGAATGCTTAAATCGTGTCGGTCGTTTACCGACCCTTTCGTGTTCGGACGGAAGTCCGTGTTGGAAGCGTGACGAAGACGGATACAAAACCTGTGCAAATGTATGCCGAGTTTACGATAATTTATATAAAAGAATAGAAACGAATCCCAGTGGGAACGAGTCCAGTTTGACGAACTATCGGCCCAGAGCAATGTTGGATCATAGCCATATTGGTATGGTTCCCAAGGTCCAGACCCGACTTGAAGAGGGCGGCGTTAATATTTCCTTTATGTCGGGTCTTGGGGAGAAATGAGACTGCGGAGCAGATTTCGCTAAGTTATTATTATTTAAAATTTCTATTATTGACATTTTTTATGAGCTTATCATTATTATTATTTACTTATTTGTTTGTTTTATTTATTCATCATTTATCATTATTATTATTTTATTTTTTATTCCCCCTTTTATTTGTGTATTATCACCTCATCATGTTTTATTATTATTTCTATTATTTCTATTATATTTATTATTATTATTATTATTATTATTATTTATTGCATTTGGGGCATGTATGGAAGAACGAGCCAAAAGGGGATGGAGAAGGGTCTATGCAGAGGAAGGGTCGGTGCTAGTGACAATTGGGTGCAACTAAGGTCGATGTTAGTGCAGCTCATGAGACAACTAGGGTCGACGCTAGTGAAGACCAGGTGCAGCTAAGGTCGGTGCTAGTGTAACACGTGGGACAGCAAGGGTCGACGCTAGTAAAGACCAGATGCAACCAAGGTCGGTGCTAGTGCAACTCATGGGACAACTAGGGTCGACGCTAGTGAAGACCAGATGCAGCCAAGGTCGGTGCCAGTGTGATGTGACACAACTAAGGGGTATGCAGCAAAATGGACACGGGACCTTGGACCTATTCCGCAAGCACAAACACAAAGCAACAAAGTACTAGATTGGGCCGAATCACCGTCGCACACACACGAGCCCGGGTGACTTGATGATGCCAAGTGGAGATGATGGATCAAGGCCCTTGCTGGTAGAGTGCCAGCAGGGCTAGGGTTGCCCTCCCGAAGGTAGGAGGCCCACACTTAAGGGGCTGGCCGGGTGCCAATTGGGGCACTAGGTCCCTCTCTCACACAGCCCACGGTGACCGCTCGTAAGTGGATCACACGGGGTCGGGCGCTCTCTCTCTTGCCCAACGGAGCAATGCCACGGATATTAGCTGAACAAGTACTATTGTTGGAGCAAAGTTCAGAGCTTACCCTGGTTGGTTTGAAGAAACCAACCCCGTTCGGAGACGAGGGCGAGCGGGGAAGTGTGGGTTCCCCGCACACTGCGCCGATGAAGCTTGACCCTGTTTAATAGTTACAATCACTACGCCTCACACAGGAGGGTGGACTTGAGATGGGGATTTTAGTATTACAAATCAAACACTACCTCCGCACAGGGAGGGACGTTAAGCCAGCCAGGCGGGGAGGGGAGATTCGCTGAAAACCCAATAGAAGGAGACGACGCCGAGTCTGCCTGCTCGCTGTGATAGGTGATAGACAGTCAGTTCTGAGGCCGTAGATCTCAATCTGGAATTTTTCTGATGACGAGACCAGCGGGGAACTCTTCGTAGCTGGAACCAGAATGCCTCAGAATTTTTTTGAATTCTTCTGAAGCCGATGCTGGTCTTGGTGGAGTTCGAACAAAGTGACAGAATCTGGGACTGGCAGCTTCAGATCTCCAACAGCAGGTTACAGATAGTGCCCCGACAGCTTCCGGACATCGAATCACAAACCGTCGGAGTTGTTGGAACCGTGGATGAGTCCTCTTTGCAAGAAAACTGACGGGGAAGCCGACTGATGCCAGAAAAGACTGGGAGACTCTGAATAGTGGTTACAGGTCGATGCAGACTGTGGGAAGCAGATCCGTGTAGCCGAGGGAGAAAATGATAACTTTGGCCCACGGATGCCGATCGAAGTTCTGCTTATTGATTCTGAAAGTAGACTGGACGAGGAAGAACTTTTTAGAAGAGCTCTTGGTCTGATTCTTCCGCGGTTCATCGTGGTACAGCTTCTAATCTGGTTCAGGTACTCTGCAGGGGCAGCTCTGCACAGTCGGGGGAGATCGGACCTCCCGGGCAGCACGGAGCTCGGAAGGGGATGAGACCACCGCCGTTGCGAAGCTGACTAGGTGAGCTTTCCTTCAATGTAGGCCAAGCCCCCAGGAGCTCCGGTATGTGGTCGAGGGAGGCACTGCAACAGGAGGTCGTTCTGCAGGGCTTCAACTGCACACAGATTTGGAGAGAAAGGGGGTGAAGGGGGGGGTTTCTTTGGTGGAAGGGTGGGGAAAATGGTTGCTTTGGTGGTGGAGAATGGTTGGGAGGAGGCAAGGGGAGGTGAGGGAGGAGGGTGGGGGCGGAGCTATCAGGGGAGAGGGTGGATGCGCAAGAGGCCTAGGAGGAGGTGGGGGCGGAAATGGTTTGGGGAGTGGGGTGGGCCTTCCTTTGGTTTGGGTGGAGGGTTAATTGGTGGTGTTAATGGTGGCCTAGGGAGGTGGAGGGGTTGTCTTGGGGAGGGGAAAGGTTACTTGGGAGAGGGGATTCTCTCTTGGGAAAATGAAGGGTTGTATGGGGAAGGGGAAGGGTTGCTTGGGAAGTGGGAGAAATTGAAGTGGAGTTAAGGGCCTTGGGAAGGTGAAGGGGTGGGAGGCTGATGTGGCAGATGAGGTGGCAAGGGTGGGAGGTGAGGGGGCAGGTGCGCCCAAGGGAGAGAGAGAGAGGAGGAGAGAGAGAGGGGTTCGCCCCCTTTAGAGAGAGAGAGAGGTAGAGAGAGAGCTAGAGAGAGAGAGAGGAAGACAATTCAAGTGGCTAAACTTTCTTCAATACTTCATTAGCTTCTCCAAGTGGGGATTGGGGTCCTATTTATAGGAATCCCAACTTTTACAAAAAGTCCCTGAGAAAAGTACTAATAACAGATAACCGAAGGAGCTGGGGAAGGGAAAGGGCGCCCCTGGGCCAGGCCCATCTAAATGGGCCCAGAAGCCACTCAATCCCAACATGATGAACATGAAATTAGACACATAACATAATAACCTAGGGACCTGACTCAAAACAAAAGGGAAATTACATCAAAATGACTCAAGAAAGATATGAAAATTACATAGCTAGACTCAGAAAATCAAGATGTACATAATGGCAAGCATCAGGACCCTTGGAGAAATGGGAAGTGGTAAGCGATGTCCCCATCATACTCCCGGGGTGCAGAGAACTCGACTCTGTCGAGTAAAGATCCATCGTATGTGGAGGAAGCCACGGAGGGGTTGCCCTCAAGTCTACCAAAGGTAGCTGGTCCTTTCACCAAGCGAGGTAGTGCCCACACCCTTTGCTCCAGATGACAGTGACCTGTTCATACAATATCCTCTCCAATTGCTCACGTTGGCCCCTCTGGGTTGGTGGAACTTTCTCACGGGTGGTGGCTCTCTCAAAGGGTGGAACAAGCTCGATTTCCTCACTAGGTGTCACCGTGGGACCCCTGTATGGCACCAAGTCAGCCACATTGAATGTGGGACTTACTCCGTACTCCTCGGGGAGGTTCAACACGTAAGCATTTGTGCCAATCCGCCTCAAAACCTGGAAGGCACCTGATCTATGCGACCTCAGTTTGGAGACATTCCCAGGGAAAAGTCTCTCAATTCTCACCATCACAAAGTCACCTACACGAAATTCCTGGTGGCGTCGGTGGGAATCGGCCGATTTCTGATACACCTCATCGCTTTTGTTGATGTGTTTGCGGATGGTGCCATGCAGTGTCATGAATGACGATCCCCTAGAGATGAAGGGAGGGCCCGGACAACCAAATGTAGTCCTATCAAGTGTTAGATTGGTTTTGATGGACTTAGGAGGACCAGGGCATCCATGAATTGACCTATCATGCTTAGAAGCCATGTGGACCTTGATGCACTTAGGTGGACTTGGGCAGCCACAAGTGGCTCTATCATGCATGAGATGGATGAAGAGTGGGGAAGGACCAGCTTGTCCAAATGTAAACCTGTCGTGCACTGGACCTAGTGTGTATGTGACACAAATGACGTGACTAGCCTTACCACATGATGCAAGATGTTGTGACACATGCATTCCTATCAAGATGGTCCCATCTTTAGGTGGGGGTTGATTTGGGGGTTTCCACTCATGGGGGTTGAAGGGGTCCAAGAAAGTGGACATCTTGGGATGGGTCAATTCCTCATTTCCTAGGTGGATGTCACCCATGGTCATGGCTCTCATAGCGTGGGCTAAGTTTTGGAATGGGTGGGTTAGGTTCGACATGGTGGGTGAGGGTAGGAGGGAGTGGGTGGTGAGTGATGAGTACTCGGAAGCCCATAGGAAGTGGCCAAAAGGCTCGAGATGGGTTAAGGGGTGGGTGATGTGGAGGTGGGCTTTAATCCAAGTGATCGTCCTAGGGTCCCTAGTACACATAGGGAAGTGGGAATCATGAACCTGGTGGGACCTATCGTAATGCTCCTTGCAAAGGGACGAGGGGTAGGGAAAGATGTAGGAGGGCAAGGAGGTGGGTTGGTAAAGAAGGGCTAGTGGGGAGGGATCATGTGGATCTAGGAGGACTTGGGTTGAGGAGATTGAGGCTTCTTCCCATCCTAGACCTGGAGCACTCCAAAGCATACACTCCCTAGTGTGGGCTAGACACTTGTCTCCTAATGGGGTAAGTACCAAAGCGGATTCCCTAGGTTGAGTGCCCTTTTCTTATGGTAGGGGGGTGGTGTAAAACTCATCGGGCTCGGGTATAAACAATACGAGCTCACTCATGCAAGGAACCTTGGTGTAAATGGAGATGATGGACCCGATAGAGGGGTGTGAGAAACTAAGGTACCCCGTATCACTCGCTCCTAAGGCCAACATGTTTGTCACCTCTATTTGCCTTAGTATGCCTTTAATCAAGTCCCTCATGGCTCCTACAAAGTTGGACGATTGGTAGGTTGTGTGGAATGGTGGGGTGGGCACGATTGGGTTATGGTTATCCATGGAGGGGCGCATGATGTGGAGGAGGAGGTCTTGCTTAAGCCACTCAATGAGGGGTTCCCCAAGAATCACAATTCTCATGGAGGGAGGGGTGGGGGAACTTGGTTGGTCATCATGTAACTCATGAGGGAGGGTGTACCCAGTTAGGCTCGCTGTGGTCTCTTTGGATAAAGATGAGCCTTCTTGACCCAACCCTTGGCATTGGGCTTCATATTCTTCCTCCCAATCTAGGGGAGCCTCATATTCTTCGGTCACCTCCTTAAGTCCCTTTTGGAAAGGGGTGGGAGGAGGATTTGTGGAGGCTTGTGGGGTGTGGGTTTGATGGAGAACTTTGGGTTGGGGAATGGTGGCTGCCACGGGCCTCGGTGGAGGGGTGGACATGGGGTCCACGTGGGTTTGAATGGTGAGGGTGGAGTGAGCCATGATGCTTCTTTCACATGGGATGGGCACTTCTCGGCCTAACCCATGACATTGTGACTCGTATTCTTTTTCACAATCGGGGGAGGCCTCATGTACTTCAATTACAATCTTATCCCTTTGGGGTGTGGGGGTCTTACTCTCTAAGGGAATGGGAAGGTCTTTTGGGGATGGGGTGATGAAGGTTGGGGCATGGTGCACCCGGGGTGGTGAAGTTTGGACCCTAAGGGATGTCTTGGGTTGACTGGGAGAGAAAGTGGGAGTGGGAGTGCTCCTCGGGTTATGGTTCTCATGGTAGGAGTGGGAAGGTTGGGGAGCGTAGATCTTCTTAAGCTCGATCTTCATCTCTTCCCATGATCCTACGGGTTCTTGCCTCCAAATCCTTCTTAAGCCCACTATGCGTTCCCACTCCTTCTTTGCTTGTCCCCGAAGCCGCCCTGTGGCCCTGCGGACTCTAGCGTGTCCATAGACCCTAATCCTATCAAAGTGTTTATCCATGGTAGCCTCCCACTTTAGGTAGGCATTAGGTCTAGATCCGTCAAAACTAAGGTCCCCTTCTAGGATGATGTCCATGAGGAGGGGGTCAATCGGGCTCTTGGGGAAGGCCGTGTTGAGGGGACTTAACCAATGTGGAGTGTACATGATGATGCACTGGGTGGCCCGATAAAGACTCTAAATGCGAATGCGCCCTAGGACCAACTTGTAGAGAGACAAGTTGTGAACTTGCTCTGATACCACTTGATGTGACACAACAAAGGGGTATGCAGCAAAATGGACACGGGTCCTTGGACCTATTCCGCAAGCACAAACACAAAGCAACAAAGTACTAGATTGGGCCGAATCGCCGTCGCACACACACGAGCCCGGGTGACTTGATGATGCCAAGTGGAGATGATGGATCAAGGCCCTTGCTAGTAGAGTGCCAGCAGGGCTAGGGTTGCCCTCCCGAAGGTACGAGGCTCACACTTAAGGGGCTGGCCGGGTGCCAATTGGGGCACTAGGTCCCTCTCTCACACAGCCCACGGTGACCGCTCGTAAGTGGATCACACGGGGTCGGGCGCTCTCTCTCTTGCTCAACGAAGCAATGCCACGGATATTAGCTGAACAAGTACTATTGTTGGAGCAAAGTTCAGAGCTTACCCTAGTTGGTTTGAAGAAACCAACCCCGTTCGGAGACGAGGGCGAGCGGGGAAGTGTGGGTTCCCCGCACACTGCGCCGATGAAGCTTGACCCTGTTTAATAGTTACAATCACTACGCCTCACACAGGAGGGTGGACTTGGGGTGGGGATTTTAGTATTACAAATCAAACACTACCTCCGCACAGGGAGGGGCGTTAAGCCAGCCAGGCGGGGAGGGGAGATTCGCTGAAAACCCAAGAGAAGGAGCCGACGCCGAGTCTGCCTGCTCGCTGTGATAGGTGACAGACAGTCAGTGCTGAGGCCGTAGATCTCAATATGGAATTTTTCTGATGACGAGACCAGCGGGGAACTCTTCGTATCTGGAACCAGAATGCCTCAGAATTTTTTTGAATTCTTTTGATGCCGATGCTGGTCTTGGTGGAGTTCGAACAGAGTGACAGAATCTGGGACTGGCAGCTTCAGATCTCCAACAGCAGGTTGCAGATAGTGCCCCGACAGCTTTCGGACTCCGAATCATGAACCGCCGGAGTTGTTGGAACCGTGGACGAGTCCTCTTTGTAAAAAATCTAACGGGGACGCCGACTGATGTCGGAGAAGACTGGGGGACTCTGAATAGTGGTGACAGGTCGATGCAGACTGTGGGAAGCAGATCCGTGTAGCCGGGGGAGAAAAATGATAACTTTGGCCCATGGATGCCGATTGAAGTTCTGCTTATTGATTCTGAAAGTAGACTGGACGGGGAAGAACTTTGTAGAAGAGCTCTTGGTCTGAGTCTTCCGCGGTTCGTCGTGGTATAGCTTCTAATCTGGTTCAGGTACTCTGCAGGGGCAGCTCTGCGTAGTCGGGGGAGATCGGACCTCCCGGGCAGCACGGAGCTCGGAAGAGGATGAGACCACCGCCGTTGCGAAGCTGACTGGGAGAGCTTTTCTTCGATGTAGGCCACGCCCCAGGAGCTCCGGTATGTGGTCGAGGGAGGCACTGCAACAGGAGGTCATTCTGTAGGGCTTCAACTGCACACAGATTTGGAGAGAAAGGGGGTGAAGGGGGGGTTTTCTTTGGTGGAAGGGTGGGGAAAATGGTTGCTTTGGTGGTGGAGAATGATTGGGAGGAGGCAAGGGGAGGTGAGGGAGGAGGGTGGGGGCGGAGCTAGCAGGGGAGAGGGTGGATGCGCAAGAGGCCTAGGAGGAGGTGGGGGCGCAAATGGTTTGGGGAGTGGGGTGGGTCTTCCTTTGGTTTGGGTGGAGGGTTAATTGGTGGTGTTAATGGTGGCCTAGGGAGGTGGAGGGGTTGCCTTGGGGAGGGGAAAGGTTACTTGGGAGAGGGGATTCTCTCTTGGGAAAATGAAGGGTTGTATGGGGAAGGGGAAGGGATGCTTGGGAAGTGGGAGAATTTGAAGTGGAGTTAAGGGCCTTGGGAAGGTGAAGGGGTGGGAGGCTAATGTGGCAGATGAGGTGGCAAGGGTGGGAGGTGAGGGGGCAGGTGCGCCCAAGGGAGAGAGAGAGAGGAGGAGAGAAAGAGGGGTTCGCCCCCTTTAGAGAGAGAGAGGTATAGAGAGTGCTAGAGAGAGAGAGTGGAAGACAATTCAAGTGGCTAAACTTTCATCAATACTTCATTAGCTTCTCCAAGTGGGGATTGGGGTCCTATTTATAAGAATCCCAACTTTTACAAAAAGTCCCTGAGAAAAGTACTAATAACATATAACCGAAGAAGCTGGGGAAGGGAAAGGGCGCCCCTGGGCCAGGCCCATCTAAATGGGCCCAGAAGCCACTCAATCCCAACATGATGAACATGAAATTAGACACATAACATAATAACCTAGGGACCTGACTCAAAACAAAGGGGAAATTACGTCAAAATGACTCAAGAAAGATATGAAAATTACATAGCTAGACTCAGAAAATCAAGATGAACATAATGGCGAGCATCAGGACCCTTGGAGAAATGGGAAGTGGTAAGCGATGTCCCCATCACAGTGACAACCCTGAAGCAGCTAAGGTCGATGCTAGTGCAGCTAGTAAGGCAGTTAGGGTCGACGCTAGTGAAGACCAGTTGCAGCTAAGGTCAGTACTAGTGACAATTGGGTGCAAATAAGGTTGATGTTAGTGCAGCTCCTAGGGCAGCTAGGGTCGACGCTAGTGAAGGCTAGAGGCACCTAAGTTCGATGTTAGTATAGCCCTGAAGAGACTAAGGCCGATGCTAGTGCAGCTCCTAGGGCAGCTAGGGTCCATGCTAGTGAAGGCTAGAGGTGACTAAGGTCGATGCTAGTGCGGCTCCTAGGGCAGTTAGGGTCGACGCTAGTGAAGGCTAGAGGCGACTAAGGTCGATGCTAGTGCAGCTCCAAGGGCAGCTAGGGTCGATGCTAGTGAAGGCCAGAGGCCACTAAGGTCGATGCTAGTGCAGCTACTAGGGCAGCTAGGATCGACGCTAGTGAAGGCTAGAAGCAACTAAGGTCGATGCTAGTGCAGCTCCTAGGGCAGCTAGGGTCGACGCTAGTGCAGTTCCTAGGCAACTAAGGTCGATGTTAGTGCAGCTGGGGTCAACACTAGTGCAGTTCCTAGGCAACTAAGGTCAATGTTAGTGCAGCTCTTAGGGCAGCTAGGGTCGAAGCTAGTGACAACCCTGAAGCAACTAAGGTCGATGTTAGTGCAGGCCAGAGGGAGGCTGAAGTGTGCCGGGGCAAAGTAGAGGTAGAGTGTGCCGGGCAAGGCAAGCCAAGAGTGCGCTGGACCAGAATAGGATGAAGCATGCCGGGCAGGGCATGCCAAGAGTGTGCCAGGCCAGGATGCGTTGAAGCGTGCCGGGCAGGGCAAGCCAAGAGTGTGCCGGGCTAGGATGGGTTGAAGTGTGTAAAGGGCAAGGTCTATGCACATGTGAATGTGTAGAGGGCAGGGTCTATGCACATGTGAATATGTAGAGGGCAGGGTCTATGCACATTGGGAATGTGTGGAGGGCAAGGTCTATGCACATATGAATATGTCAAGGGCCAGTTGGCCAAGGTCAATGCAGCTGGGGCTGGATCAAAGGAAGGGTCTATGCAGGTGGGTCCTGAGGGGAAGGCCAACGCAGGCGTGCAAGAACGAAGCGCAATGCAATGCATGAATGTTTGTGAGAGAGGTTCCTTTATTCATGTGATGCATGCGAGGAGTTTCTTTTATTCATGGAATGCATGTGGGGAAATTTCCCCCTTTTTGTTAGTCTCTTCTTTTATTCATGCAATGCATGTGAACGATGTTAGTTAAGTCCCCTTCTTTATTATACAGTTGATGCTCATGCTCGTGTTCATCGATATGTCGCAACTGTGTTCGAGTGTAATTCTCTTCGTGTCTTCTACAGTTCTTTCGATTCACGGGAGTGTCTTGTTGTTGTTTCTATTGTTTGTTTTGTTGCTTCCTTTTATCTTTTAATGGGTTCATTAGTTTTGACGAAAATTTGGCAGCATCTCCCCTTGACCCAAGAGCTGGGGGGGCAAGGGGTACACGCCCACAAGGAGTGACGTGACCCAACAAGTCAAGGTGCGCGCATATGCAACAACACCCTTGGAAAACTCCCGAAAAACTTGAAAACCATCGAGTGGGAAAGCACTGGGTAAAAGAGGCTAAGTGTGCCGGCAGGAACAAGCCAAGTGCGTACCGGGTAAGGAAGGTTAGAGGGTGTGCCGGCAGAGCAAGCCATGGGCGTGCCGGGCAAGCCAAGTTGGGGGGTCTACTAGCAGGGACAAGCCCAGGGTATGCCGGGCAAGAGAGGCTGGAGGGTGTGCCGGGCTGGAGGCGTTGGGGTATGCCGGGCAAGGCACAGGCCGCTGGTGTGCCGGGCCAACGGTGCTAGAAGGTGTGCCGGGCTAGGACGACTAGGGGCGTTAACACTTCGAAAAACTGGGGCTAAGCGGAGGGGGTTCAGACAGGGTCTCATGGACCCCTCTAATAGGCTAATTGGAGTGTGCTGAGAATGAAACTTTTGCAAGAATATAGGGCATAGCTAAGGTTAGCTGAGATGCTCCGGAAATCAAGTTTACGAAGAAACACGGAGGCACACAAGATGGCAACATGAGCGAACGTGGCACAGCCACACAGCGTAAACACTTCATACTCTTCTTTTATTCCTTACAATAGGGATAGCACGAAGGATAATACAGTGGGAGGGAGACAAACACACAAGGGATGGAATTAAAAGAAGAGGAAGAAGAAAGCATGAAGCACGATAGGGAAGGGACAGAGCATAAGCCCTTCCCTTCCCAGCCTTCTCCGCTCACTCACCCCCTTCCTCTTTTCATCTCTTCCTTCTTCTCTCTTCACTCAAGTGGTAGTGGTCTCTTCTTCTCTTCACATGAGCGGCCGTGGTCGGAGTGGCAGGGGGAGGGCAACAGGCTCTCCTCTCTTCTTCTCTTCTTCTCTTTTTTTTTTTTTTGCAGAGCCAGCCTCCCCTCTCTTTGAAGTTCAGCCTCCCCCTTCAATCTTCACCGTGAGAGGTTTATATACATTCGACCGTGTTGACATTCGTTGACGAGGGGAGTCAATGGGGATTGGCCCCAGTCTTCTCTCTGAGCAGGGGGTGCCTGCGTGTCTTCACAGCGTTGGCTGAGGTTGACGTCGACGGCCTGGCACATCTACGCTGCCGACCGGAGCATGAGCCAGCAACACAAGCATTCAATGCTATGTGTTCGAGCGAAACAGAGCATCGTAATGAGGATGGGACTTCAGGTAGGTGCACCGGGTGAAGAAGAGAAGATGCTGCACTGGGTGGAAGGCCTGGCAGGTATGCCGCTGGAGGGCTTGGCAGGTGTGCTGCTGGAGGGTGGCCACTAGTGTGCTGTTAGAGGACACAACTAGTGTGCCGCTGAAAGCGTGCCGCTGGGGGGCACGATGGTGTGCCGCCGGATGGGGGGCACAATAGTGTGCCGTTAGACAGGCACCAAGGGTGTGCCGCTGAAAGGGGCACCTGGGGTATGCCGTTGGAAGGGGCACGTTGGGTGTGCCGCTGGAAGGGGCTTGATAGCGTGCCGTTGGGGGGCACGATGGTGTGCCGCTGGAGGGCACGAGATAGTGTGCCATTGGAGGGGCACCAGGGGTGTGCCGTTGAAGGGCACTTGCAGGTGTTTCCTTTTCTTCTTTTCTTCTTTTCTTATTCTCTTCTCTTTTCTTCTCTTCTTTATTCCCCTGCACGTAAAGACGGGGTGAGAATTTTTTAGTGTCCACAGTCAACCATATGTTTGACTCACAAATTGGCCGCAATATGGAAGTCTACATCGACGACATGCTCATCAAGAGCCTCCGTACGGCCGAGCATTTGGACGACCTGACGGAAACATTTGCGGCACTCAGAAGGTACAACATGAAACTCAACCCGAATAAATGCGCGTTCGGTGTAAAATCAGGAAAATTCCTCGGATTCCTCGTCACCCATAGTGGGATAGAGGCTAATCCTGATCAGATCCGGGCGGTAATAGAAATGAAATGACCGGAATGAGTGAGAGACGTACAGTGCCTCACCGGCCGCATTGACGCCTGTAGACACGCCATCTTTGACATTTTCGGGAGTAAATCTCATATTACACGATGATCCCCAGAAGTGGCTTGCACATTTGACTTATTTGAGTGATTTTCATAATTCCGGTTGCATATAAAATAAAAAAATTATGAAAATGTTAAAAAATAAAAAAAGAAACAAATACAAACCCCCAAAATATATATATATTTATATAAAGTTGTATTTACATAAAAAATAATATAATTCATTTTTTAATCTTATTTTCACATAAAATACAAAAAATAGATAAGAGGTTAATATATATATATAACAAACAAAAAAATAAATATATATACCATTAAAAAAGTAAAATATAACAAACATGTAAAAAGAAAAAAAAAGACAAACCAACGTAAAAACAAAATAATAATAATAATATATATATCATTATTACTTACCCCACCCCTCCTAGATTCTAGGATCTTGCTCCCTCCTTTTAATAATTCTAAAGATTCTTTCTATTATTTCATCTCTCGTAACCTCTCTCCCCATGGTTTTTTATATAAGCCTACCCATACACACTCACAGAAAGGAGAGGACATCCCAAGCCCACCCATAGCCATCTCTCCCTCTCTCTCACGGAACTCTCTCTTTCTCTCCCTCTCTCTCACGCGGTTCTCTCTCTCTCCCTTTCTCTCATGCACGTCTCTCTCTCTCTCTCTCCACGCGACCACCCCCCGCCACAGCCACCACCCTACAGGCCGGCCTCTCTTCCTCCCCACGACCCACCGTAGCCACCCACCTCCGGCCACCACCGCAACCCGCGACCTGCCTGCACTTCCACCGGCGGCCGCTGCACACCCGCCGCCCCCTCACCTCGGCCCGCTATCGCCATGGCCACGCGGGGTTGCATGCTCTCCCCATCCCACTCCCTTCACTGCACACCACGTCGACCCCCCCTCCGGCGCGTCGACCTCTCACCGTCGACCCTCCCCTCTCGACTCCACTCTCCTAGCCATAACTACTGTCGGTCCCCCCCCCTCACTGGGGCCACCCTCTCCCTTTCTTCCCACTCACATAAACTCTCCCACCGCAAGCTCCCTCTCCACCTTCGCACTCCCCTCCCGGGCCTCTCCACCATCACACACCCCATCGTCGCACTCCCTTCCTCGTCTCACCATCGTCGCACTCCCTTCCTCTTCTCACCATCGGTCGCATGCCCTCTCTCTTCTCTCACTGCCAAACCTCCGCCATCGCCCTTTTCTCTCTCCCACTCTAATACCCCGCTGCGGCCACTTCCCATGACCTCTCATCTCTCTCTCACTCTCTCCCACTCTCCCCCGTCGACCTTCCCACCACCTCCTCGTTCGTCGCGAGCCCACCCCTCGAAACAGGCCACACCCCTCTCCCGTCACATACCAGCCATTGCACCTCTCACCCCACACTCTCGCCACCCTCTCCATCTCCCTATTCTCACCAACACACCACTCCTCACCCCGCCGATGGTCTCCCTCGCCCTGTCCTCTCTCACCCTCTCCCACGGATCTCCCTCTCCCACTCTTCTCTCCCCATCACCCTTTCTCTCCCAGGGATCTCTCTCTCACTCTCTTTTACTCACACACGGCGGCCTCCCACTCCACCACCGACCTCCCTTCCCCATCTCTCTGCTAACCGCAAACACACATTCTCTCTCTCCACAACACACATCTCACACCTCTTACACCGTCAGCAGCCTCACCCCTCTCCCTGCTCCCGTCTCTCTCAGCACCTGCTAACCACGTCCGAGAACGCCGTCACCGACCGCGAGCCTCCTTTCCCTCCCCCGGCCTCCGCCTCTGCCCACACATCGTTTCCCCACCCTCATCTCTTTCCATTTTTTTAATTTTTAATTTTTTATTTAGCTTTTATTTCTAATATATATATATATTAATTATTTATTTTGTTTTTATATATTTATCTATCTTTCATTTTTTATACATATATATATTCTCTCTCATCATTTTTTATCTCCCTCTAAATTTCTCTCTCTATTTTGTACTTCTTATTATTTCTTTTATTTGTCTCCCTTTTATCACTTCAAAAAAAATCATCTCTCTTTAAAAATTCTCCCCCATAAAGCGCCCCACATAGTTGGTCTAATTAGCCTTCAAAAATAAAAAAAAAGAATAAAAATAAAAATAAAAAAGAGAAAATCGGGCCTAATCAGCTCTTAAGCCTGCGAATCTCAAAGAATATCAACAAGGGTAACTGAAGAAAGCCCTCTTCGTCGGCCAACCGAAAGAAGAAGAAGAAAGAACCCGCACCATTTCCACTCCCGTAGCGAACGCGATCAAATTTCTTTCTTTGTGGGGCTCTCAACCCCTTGCGATCACACCTCCTACACACACGCACCTTTTTATTTCTTTTATTATCGTCTCCCAATAAAACCCACGGCGAGTTACTTCCTACAGTGGTCCTTTTATTTCAGTAATTTACTTTTAGTATTTAATTTCTACACACTCCCATCCCCCAATAAATCCCGCGGAGAGTCACCTCTCGCAGTAGTTTAATTATATCATTTTCATTTCTGTTCAAACCCCGCGAAGAGTCACTTCTTGCAGTGGTTTAATTCTTTTCCAATCCCGTGGAGAGTCACCTCTCGCGGTGGTTTAATTATGCCATTTCCATTTCTGTTCAAACCCCGAGGAGAGTCACTTCTCGCGGTGGTTTAATTCTGTTCCAATCACACGGAGAGTCACCTCTCGCGGCGGGTTAATTCTATCGTTTCCATTTCTATTCAAATCCCGCGGAGAGTCGTTTCTCACGGAGGTTTAATTCCTTTCATTTTCCTTTTGTTACTTCATTTCTGTTCAAATCCCGCGGAGAGTTACCTCTCATGGTGGTTTAATTCTGCCATTTCCATTTCTGTTCAAACCCCGCGGAGAGTCACTTCTCGCGGTGGTTTAATTCTGTTCCAATCCCGCAGAGAGTCACCTCTTGCGGCGGTTTAATTTTATCGTTTCCCTTTCTGTTCAAATCCTGTGGATAATTATTTCTCGCAGAGGTTTAATTCTTGTCATTTTCATTTCTATTTAGATCCCGCGGAGAATCACTTCTCGCGATGGTTTAATTCCCGTCATCTTCGTAATCTCATTCTAGTTCAAAATCTCGCGGAGAACAAGTTCTCGCGGAGGTTTATTTTTATTTCTGTCATTTTTGTATTCACATCTCTTGGCGATCACGGTGGGACCTCTTTTTGCATTCTTTGGTTACCCGTATATTTTTGGCACCCACGTGTGCCCCTCCATTTGGCACCCGCGTGTGCCCCTCCTTATTGCGCCTGCACGCGCTACATTCTTACTCCCAGTCGCACTCTTGCAATTTTAATTTCATCCCTCGTGCACTACGTGCATTACCCCACGGTCCCTTGTGAGTTCTTAAGAGGTTCACGTTGTTACGGAAAAGGAGATTTGTGATATTTGTTCAATCTCTGTTGTCTTATATCTTTGTTGTCTGTTTACACACCTTTTGCTAAATTTAGCACTGCATTGCATACCGTCTTCCTCTTTATTTCACTTTTCTAGGGTTAGCCTCTCTCGGTGAAGGAAGGACTCTCCGTTGGGAATTCCTCTCAATGGACTAGGATTTCTTCCATCAGGACCTCCGTAAGTCCCTAACAGCAAAGAATCCCCTCTTCGTTCACTGGGCTGGTTGTACCATTAAAGTTCACTGGAGATAGTCAACACATTCGTGGTGAGGCGAGTGCCCTTAGGTGACACGGCAGAAACTAATACTATAACTAAGGTCCCTCCCGTTGTGTGAACATCAGATTTGTAAAAAAAAATAAAAATAAAAAATAAAAACAAAACAAAAGACAAAAAAATCACTTTCAGTTAAAACCAAATAAAACAAAAAAAGGCATAAAGCATCAACTTGTTTGTTAAGCTTTGCTTATTGTTTAGGTGTGTATGTTATTGCGTTTCGGCAAAATCTCGCATTTCGAAAGAGTCTATAATATGTCTGGGAATGGTCAGAACCTGAACCCGAGCCACCAGGAGACACATGTCCCCGCTGAGGACGCGAGTTCATCCCGCGAGCCCTCATATGAGGTGCGAACCACCGTTGGGAAAGCATCCCTACTGCAAGACATCTCCTCCCTGCTAGGTGTTCTCGCTAATACACAGCACAATCCCGAGCAGGTCCAAGCCTTTCAGGCCATCCTAAAAGTGAAATCTATTTCTTCTACTCCTCAAGACCCAACACCAGCTACTCTCCCTACTCAAGAGCCTAAACAGGCGATTCCTTCCTCCTTCCCTATCGGGCAGGCAAGTCTGCAGCCTCCCCCTTTCCAATTCCCTCCCTAGTCTCAAACTCCACTAATTCCTCATACAACATTTCAGCCAGTTCCATCTGCTGGCAGGCCACAACATCCCTATCATCTGGGATTCCCTTCTCAGGAATCCGCGAGGCCTCAGTGGCAAGCACAACCTACTCCTTATGATCAGCTCACCCAATAAGCTAAACAAGATGGATGAGCAGTTTCGGGATTTAAAGAAGATCGTGGATGTCAAGTCCATGCCTGAGATTTCTCTACCGGTCCTTCCGGTATTCCATCTCCCCCCTTCTGAAATGCCAACGTACCGATGGTACACTGGCACAAGCAATCCCTTCATTCATCTAAAGGACTTTATGTGTAAGTCTTTATTTTGGTAGAATGATCAAAGATCCCTGGCATGCCTCTTCCGGAGATCATTGGACGGCCCCGCATTAGAATGGTTCTATTCCCTAGAGCTGAGTGAGGCCGAGAACTTTGACGCAGTACAACGGAAATTCCTACAGAAGTATTAGGATAGAGTCCGTCCCTCCCTTTCTATTATCGACCTAGTGGCTGAAAGAATGAAGCTAGATGAAGATTTCATCCAATTCGCCGATAGATGGAGATCCTTGGCAAAGAAAGTGAGAGACACCATTTCAGAATCGGAACAAGTAAAGATGATCGTGTCTAATGTCACTCCTCAATTTAGACACGTATTAGCCATGAACAAACTCACCACTATGGAGGAACTGTATGAGAGGGCGCGTTACGTCCAAATACAGTTAAAGGATTCCTCTCTTATGCACATGTTTGAACCACCAAAGCCAAGGGTGATCAAAAATACAAACATTGGTCCTCAAGGTGGAGTCACAGAAGGGGTAGTTACAAACGAGCAAGTGAGTGCAGTTGGTAGCCCTAGCCTGCTAGCCAACCTAATACCTCCACAAATGCCAAGACTTCCCCTCTAGTAAAATCACCAAGGTCTACAACCCTACTGTCCTCCACCTTAGAACAACCCCCAGCAAAACAACATGCCTCAGTAGCCATTCCATCCCCAACAACAACACCAATAATCACCACCTCCTCAATATCATCAGGTTCCACCCCCTGGCAACTATGGCCCTCCACAACAATAGAGAAGGCCAATTGGCCCTAAAAGAGCCCATTATCCACCATTGCCGGAATCATTGCAAGACATTTTCAATGCTCTCATGGCCGCCAATGCACTCACTCTGCCAAGGAAGAAGCTCGTGTGGCCCCTGAATGTTGACACTTCTAGATATTATGTTTTCCATAGACAACCAGGTCATATAGTGGAAAACTATTTTCAATTCAAAGACTATATTTATGATACAAATGACGAAGGTGGGATTGACTGGGAAGAAATGAGGCGACACATCGCCATGTTAAAAGCCAGGAGACCTCCTCCAAGACCCCAATTCCAATAGTAACAGTCGCAGCAACAGCAGTTCCAACAGCAACAACAACCTCAGCCACAGTAGTAACCTCAGTAGGCTCAACAATAGCAACTGAATATGGGCATCATCCAGAACCCACTTCCGGAGCACCAACAACCTAACCACCAAGTCAACACCATCTCTTCCTTCCTGGAAGTTGGAAGAGGGCAAGGTTGGCATATGGAAGGCGCCTCCATCCTTGCCGTGAATCACATTTCTAGCCAACCTCCATGCCTTATCCGTCCCGCATCTGTCCATCCTCGGCCCATATCACAACATGTAACAAGGCCTCACTCATTTCCACAGCCGTCATGCCCTCTCATCCGCATCCTTGCTGCTCACTCCCCGCTAATCCACCAGCAAACACCATCTACCACACCCCCTTTACCCTCAAGGCCTCTCCTCATCTCTCATCCCCTCGCTTCGCCATCCATTACACCTCCGCCTCCACCCCTACCCTCGAAGCCTCCCATTATCCATCACCCATGCGAAACCCCATCCACCTCACCATCTACTTCCACTATGCCTCTACCCCTACCCTCGAAGCCTCTCATTATCCATCATCCATGTGAAACCCCATCCACCTCACCATCTACTTCCACTATACCTCCACCCATGCCTGCAAAGCCGCTCATCATCTATCACCCATTCGAGACACCATCCACCTCATCATCTACTTCCACTATGCCTCCATCCATGCCTGCGAAGCCTCTCATTATCCATCACTCATCCGAGGCACCATCCACCTCACCATCTACTTCCACTATGCCTCCACCCATGCCTACAAAGCCACTCATCATCCATCACCCATCCGAGGCACCATCCACCTCAACATCTACCTCCACCATCCCTCCGCCCTTGCATGCAAAGCCTCTCATCATCCATCACCCATTGGAAAACCCATTCACCTCACCATCTCCAACACTGCCCTCCAAACCCCTCATCATCCACAATCCATCCGAGGCCCCATCCACTTCCAATCCACCTCCACCAAACAAACCCCTTATCGAAGCCCCTACCCCTGTTATCACCACTGCTCTACCAACTGTTCCCCTTAAACCCTTGCTAAAACACACACCTAACTCCATAGAGGTGCAGCCAAAACCCCAAGCCATAGTGCTCCATAGTGGAAGGATTTTCCACCGGGTATTCCCCCAGAATAGCCAGACCCCTGAGCAGTCTCAGCTAAAGAAAGGCATCGAAGAACAGCCAGAGGAGTCCATCCCCTGGATGCAATATGATCTTCTGAAACATTTGGACAAGACGCCTGCCCGAATCTCCATTCTAGAGTTGATTAAGAGGTCCACGTCCCATCAAGAGGCACTAATGAAATATCTCCAAAAAGTCATGGTGAACGAGGGTCTCCCAATAGAGAAGATATCGTCAGTGCTGACATCGACAAGCACACAACCAGCCATCACATTCCACGACCACGAGCTTGCCCCCAAGGAAGCCTGAAAATATGCACTGTGTATTGCGGTAAAAATCAATGGGGTGTCGGTGGGCCCATGTTTGGTGGATACGGGTGCATCTATAAATGTGATTTCTATGAGCACCCTCCAATCATGTGGAGTTGACACGGAACAGATAAGGCCTTCATCGATCACAGTCATGGCCTATGACAACAGCAAAAGACCAAAGGGGATGATTATCTTGAATGTAGAATTGGGCCCTGCCTTAGTCTCCATGGAATTCTATATCCTTGATATGGATCCCACGTTTAAGACCATACTAGGTCGCCCTTACATTGAAGTCATGAATGCTGTGCCATCCACTAACCACCAGTGTTTAAAGTTTCCATACAAGGGATGGATTATCAAAGTAATTAGCACGCCCATCTTTTCTATAGTGGATGCTATTACTACCTCTTTGCCCTCTGTCTGGCTGACCCACCGGCCAATTCTTTCACTACTAGACGTGTATGACCCTCGTCGCGCCCCTTTAATACAAAAGCCACCTCCAGCATCAAAGCCGTGTCACCATTCCCATTCTAAGGGATGGGAGATCATGAAAAATATAGGCTACCAACAGGGCAAAGACTTGGGGACACAATTACAGGGTAGACTGAGGCCGCCAAAGAAAATAAGTTTAACCTCTGGGGCTGGTCTGGGCTTTGATGCGCCATCCAAAGCACATAGAAAACCTCTCACATGGACCTTGTACTCTCATTTCAAGAAGGGGCATGTTGAGCAGCTAGGGGATCACCCGCAAGAATCACAGGGGGAACTGCAGATTGCTTACTTAATTGGAAGTTGTTTGAGGGCTCTCAAGAAAGGGAAGTTTGATGACACAGACTGTGGATGGAATAAATGGTTTGATATACATGATATTTCCATCGCACTACAGCAGATGTTCTCACCTCCGCATCTAGAAGGGCCACCTCCGATCTCCGTGATACCAGGGGAAACCATAACTATTGCCAATACTCCAAACCATCCTTGCCAAGAGGACTTTGTCATAGATGGATCATTATCCGTAACCAACTATGCCATCAGCGTCTCATTAGCCGTCATTCTCTCTATTCACTCATCTTAGCCTTTGCTTCTATCTCCTTCCTAGGCCAGACGGTTGTCTGATGATCTTCCCAGGTCCCCTTCTCTCCTTACAATTCTGCGTGAGTTTTTCAACCTGCATAAAATTTTCAATCATGATTTGCTCTATGAGCCATCCAACGACCTTGCTATAATTCCTTTATCTTTTTCTACAACTATCTTTAATTGTTGTGTTATCAAAAATGAAAATAAAAAAATGTCAACTTCCAAACTCCTCAACAGTACATTTCCTTTGAGAAGACCTCCTACATCTCTCATGAGTGCACCCCGACTTACGGGCCACCCATTCAAGGTCCCCTGAGCGACCTTCTTTACCTCTCCTCTGAGGAGTCTATTCCTGTACATTCTTCAGCTTCTTCTTCGTTTATAGAATAGGTCAGTCAAGTCAGGAATAATGAGTCAAGGGTAGTACCTAGGAGAAAGTCCAAGGGTAGGCAAATCCCTCATCGATTCCTTCTAGATCTAGCCAATAGGTGTCAGGCATGCCTAGCCATTCCTCAACTGCTAGAAAATCCCATCCAACTGCCAGAAATAGAATGTGAGGAGAAGTGTACAATTGATGACGGGTATGGAGTTTATGAGCTCACAGATGAAGAGTACCATATTAAAGAAGGGGATGAAGAATATGAGGACGTGGTTGACCCTTATACCAGTGGGATGAGAAGATTTGATGAGTCATTAACTGATGTAGAAGAATCCACTAAAGAGGTAAATTTGGGAATCGAGGAAGACCCTAGGATCGTCCTCATAAGTAACAATTTGTCATCATCTGAAGAAGAGGCATTAATTAAAGTTCTCAAGGAATACAAGGACACATTTGCATGGAGCTACGAGGATATGTCGGGTTTGGATTCCGCCCTGGTCGAACACCGCTTAACTTTAAAACTAGGGTCCGTCTCGATAAAATAAGGTTAAGGCATTTCCACCCTCAGGTGGCTTTGAAAATAAAGGAAGAGGTCGACAAGCTCCTCAAAGCCAGGTTCATTAGAGTCGTCTTTTATCCCTAATGGGTGGCAAATATTATCCCGGTCATGAAGAAGGATGAAAGGGAGAGAATCTATATTGACTTTCGGGACCTTAACTGCGCATGTCCAAAAGATGATTTCCCCTTGCCTCATATTGATGTTTTGGTTGATAACACGGCAGGTTATGAAACTCTCTCATTCATGGATGGATTTTAGGGATACAATCAAATTCGCTTGACAGAAGAGGATCAAGAGAAGACGTCATTCACCGCACCATGGGGAACTTATTGCTATGTGGTCATGTCATTTGGATTGAAAAATGATGGAGCTACTTACCAAAGAGCTATGATGGCGATATTTCATGACATGAACCACATAAATTAAGAAGTGTATGTGGATGACCTGTTGGTTAAATCAAGGACTAGAATGGAGCATGCAGAAGTCCTAGCCAAAGTTTTGCAAAGATCGAAGGAGTTCAATTTGAAAATGAATCCGAAGAAGTGTGTATTTGGTGTTTCATTAGGTAAGTTATTAGGCTTCATCGTTAGTAAAAGAGGTATTGAGATAGATCCCAACAAGGCCAAGACAATTAGAGATATGCCACCTGTTGGTAGGAGATATTACCTTCTCTCATCACCTTAAAACTCCCTTTAAATCCCTTTTACTAATATGAATATGAAAGTAAACAAAACGAGAGTAGAAGGGAACAGAAGTAGAAACCTGTTATCGCCACCAGGGCCCCTAACGTGATGAACACGCCGGACCTTGGAAAAGGAAGGGAGACACTCGCCTTTAACTAGCACTGCAGGGATGCGCGGCCCGTGAAGAACTACTCTGAACGATGAACGGCCGCTCGATAGACCGTCAAACAGTGCTGGGGGGGAATGCGGGATGAAGAACGATGGAAGAAGGACGGTTCTGAGATGGCCGCGAAAAGAAGAAGAACGGCAAGGCATCAGCCGCCCTACTCCTCAAACGGATAGAAGGGAACCGTTCGACGCCACCACCTTCCAAAACATAGGAGCTCAACCTCCACTCCTTCCGGTCGGCCAGAAAGAGCGCGCCTCGTGTTAGGATACTGCTGACCTGCGAAACGAAGTGTAGAACGCACAAAGAAACCCAAGATCAATACTGTGAAGTGTAGAAACTATAAAGGAGCATGAGAAATGAACTAACTAGCATGGAATTGGGGGATACCTGGGAGTTTTTAAACCCCTGGGGGCGTCAAAAGATAGGAGGGTGTGCGTAAATGATGTATGAGAGTAAGAAAACGTGGATGAAATATAGAAGAAGCGATGCATGCAAATAAAAGAGAACGATGGGACTAAATGGAATAATGACTTAAAATATAACTACTCCCTGAACCAGAGGCCTATGTAGACGTAGAAAGCCTCCCTCCCTAGTGGTAGGTCGCTCAAAGATTCGGTAGGGCTTCACCGTCGACCAAAAAAAATCTCCCCCCCCCCTTTTCAAAGCTTGGCCTTAGGGTCTATTTATAGAGCCTTAAAAGCCAACCCCGAAATCAGGGTTTCTAGTCGAAATCAGCTCAAGATATCAACATAAAACTTGTAGATAAATGGATTATCTTCCAACTAGTTCAAACGGCACCCCATTTGGTGGAGTATCCATAGAGAAATGGGTGGAACAAACTGAGGATAAAGCCACAGATGGAGAGAGAAAAATCTTTTAAATCCTTCAGAGATTTAGAAGATGAACAGTCGCACGATAGACCACTCATCAGGTTGGGCGGTATATATCTAGGCCGTCCATCCCTGTTGGTGGAAATAGAAAACATAAACAAATTATCCATCAAACTGACCTAAAATGTCGCCGTCGGACTCTCATAAGATGAACGGCTACTTGCGAACCTTTCCTCAAGAAGAGCGGCCAAAGGCTAACCGTTTATGTCCTGTCGGTGATAAATTAGAATAGATAAATAAATAGATAATTATCTGAAACAGTTAACGAGAATAAGACTCTGGGAGAAGAACGGCTAAGGTCAGACCGTTCAATGACGTTGAATGGCTATACCCAGACCGTATGTTAGCTCGTCGGTGATAATTCAGAAAATTAACTAAATGTCCCATAAATATATGGACGGTCCAACACCAGCCGCTCAGATGATGGATGGCCTGACAACTAACCGTTCAATCCTTGGACTTTTAAAATTCATAAAAAAGTGAAAATTAGGCAAATTCAAGGCCCATTAAGCCCTGAATTGAAACGGATCCAGCCAGGGAGGGAGGCCACCCATAAAATAGGTCCAAAGTTATACCTGAAAATGGCCCAACGAGCAATAGATAACTCGAGGCATCAATAAATGGAAGTGGAGAGGGGGATTTCCACAGCCCACCACCAAGGCGGCCCAACAAGGCCTACAAGGTCCAACCGGGCGAGCCCCACCCAAGTGATAGCCCACAGGGCCCACTTTGGGAGAAAAGCCCAATAAATAAAGACTCGAGGAACCAACTCTCCCCGGCGGCCTTCTAGGCTCGGAGGGCCCGAGACAACGGTCAGATCGGATGGAAGGTCCGGTCTAAAGCCCACTCTCCGACCGAGAGAAAGAGGCTCCAGCCGACCTATCCGACCCCACCTTCGTCGGGCCATGCCTATCGCTCGGACACGAGCTAGCATCCCCGTAGCTCGGTGAGACCACTTGTTTACCTGCAGGTGCGGCCGTTCAGAGTCCTCCGGTAGCGGGAGAGTCATGGGAGCTGCCGAACTCAAAGGGGATAACGCCCCCACGATCCGGCCATGAAAGCCCCCGATGAAGACGTAACTCCCGCCGGGAAGCCCTCATCTCACCGGACTCTTAAAAGGCGATGCACTATTTAAGTAAGGGAGACCCTCCAGAAGATGGTAAGATGTACTAGCCCTTCACATACCCTAAGCTCCTGGGCACGATTCGCTTCACCCTTGGTGGAGAGGATTCTCGCGCATCAGCTCTCTCCTCCCCTCATTATCGCTTCCACCATCGCTCTACTGACTTAGCCATCGGAGGGTTTTCCCGCAGGGAGATCCCCTGGGCCCTCTGATACGTTTCCCTTCTTTTGCAGATTCATCTTCTGGTGATCCACAGCCCGCTCAGGACTCAGCGCGAGATTCCGCCTCTTCATCTGGCGCCGTTTGTGGGAAACGCACGAAGAGTCAAGATGGTGAGAAAAAGCTCAGGGAGGAGATCCGCCGGCGGGGCAGGTAAGGCTGTGGCAGCGGGAGGCGTCCCCCCTAGGGTCTCGCAGAGCCCCCCCTCCAACGCCAGCGTCCCCGCCAACAGGCCACCACCCCCCCCGGCGGAGACAGGGGCACCCCTCGACGGCGGCGCCAACGCCTTCCAAGCCCTCAACGAGAAGATGGACGTCCTCGTAGAGCTCATGAGGGCCCAGGCGGCCCGAGACGCAAGGTCCCGCGCCCCGTCAGGAAGTCCCCCTCGAAGGAGTGCAACGCAGCACACCGCCGGAGGCCGCTTCACCCTCCGCGGCCGACAGCTCCTCCGCAACGACGTCGGAGGACCCTCGCAAGCTCCGCCTGCGGAGCAAGAGGCTTCCTCCACGCCGAGGAAAGGGAAGCAGGGGGCAAAGCCGCCGCACCTGGGCACCAGTGCTCCGGGAGATCGCCATGACGCCCCCCCCCAGCCCCACGGCACGGCCACAGCCGGAGCTGTCTCTCCGGCTACGAGATTTTGAAAGACGGTTCGCAGAGCAAGAGCGCGCTCTTCGCGCCCTGCAGAAGACCTCTTTCCCGGAGGACGAGGAGAAATCCCCTTTCTCCGAGTACATCATGAAGGCAGAGGTCTCTCCTAGAGCCTCCATCCCAACCTTCAAGCTCTACGACGGCCAGGGCGACCCAGCCGACCACTATGACAGCTTCGACGCCCTGGTGACCCTGCATGGAACGCCGGATCCCATCAAATGTCGAGCCTTCGCGGCCACCCTGGTCCAGGGCGCTCAGGCATGGTTCCGAGCCCTCGCCCCGGGGTCCATCCGAGACTTCAGGCAGTTCGGGCGAATTTTCAAGGAGAGCTTCGCCGGTAGCGTCCCCCCAAGGTCGGTAGCGGGGCTCCTGGCTCTCAAACAGGCGCAAGGGGAGAGGCTCCGGACTTACGTCCACCGATTTAAATCGGAAGCCCTTAGGATCCCCCGCCTGGATGTGGCCTCAGCCACAACCGCACTGACCGGGGGCACCCGGGATGAGAATCTCCGCCGCGAGCTTGTCCTCCACCCTCCCTCGACCCTTGCCGAGCTAGTGACTCTGGCATTGCGCCACGCCGAGTGCGAAGAGGTACTCAGCGCCTGCCGAGACACAACCGGCTCGGGTCGGGAGGGGGACAAAAAGCGGACCTCCGAGCCAAACCCTGGCTCGAGCAAGAAGCGCGATCGAGAAGGAGAGCGCAAGAGAAAGTACGAGCGGTATACCCCTTTGATCGCACCAGTCTACGAGATCTATGAAGACATTAAAGACTCAGGACTTCTCCGCCAGCCCGAGCCTATGAGGTCGAAGAACCGCAAGCGGGACAGGCATTGCCTATTCCACGGTGAACACGGGCACCACACCGGAGATTGCCATCAGCTCCAGGACGAGATCGAGCGCCTCATCCGTCTGGGGCATCTAGCCCGGTTCACAACTGGGCACAAAGAAGATCGAGATGCCGCAGAGGAGATCGACAACGCCCCCCGAGGGGTCCACATCAACGTCATCTCCGGCGGAGCGGCATCGGGAGGCGACACCAGCCGAGGAAGGAAACGTCATGCCGAGCGGGCCAGCCGAGCCCTAGAGCCCCCCAAAGGCCCGCCAATGGAGCCCCAGGTCATAGTCTTCTCCGACCAAGACCTGGAAGGGCTGAGCACCCCGCATGACGATGCCCTCGTTATCTCGGCCACGATAAATCACTGTAATGTAGACAGGATTTTGGTTGATAATGGGAGCGCCCCCGATGTATTATCTTATGACTGTTTCCTCAAGATGGGGGAAGACCCATCCAAGCTCCGCCCGATCCGAACACCCCTGTGCGGGTTTAATGGCCTGGCCACCTACCCCGAGGGAGCCCTAAGCCTACCGGTCACTATCGGCACCCCACCCAAAACCGTTACGGTCATAGTGGACTTCATAGTGATTAAAGGTATGATAGCGTACAACGCCATTTTCGGCCGAAAAATTCTCAGTCGAATAAAGGCCGTACCATCTACCTATCACCAAAAAATGAAGTTTCCCACCAAAAACGGGTTGGGGGAAGTCCGAGGTAACCAGGCCACGGCTAGAAGGTGCTACAATATCTCGGTGGAAGCCTCAAGGCCGGACGGGAAGGATAAGGGCCCCAGGGGAGTCGAAGGAAAAACCGTAACCGCCGAGCCCGGTGGCGAATTATTAACGGTATTCCTGAACGACGACCCGACCCTTGGAGTGAGGATCGGTTCCGACCTACCACCGAAGGAACAGCAGCAATACAAAGAGTTTCTTTCTGGGTACGTCCGAGTCTTCGCTTGGTCCGACGATCAACTCCCTGGTATACCAGAGGAAACTGTGATGCACAAGCTTAACCTCGACGCCACCGTGAGGCCCGTACAGCAGCGGAGGAGGAAGCATGCGCCCGAGAAACAGGCGATCATCAAGGCGCAGGTCACCAAGGGACAAGAGACTGGTCTTTTCAGACCGGTCCTGTACCCAACGTGGCTAGCCAACGTCATCCTGGTGCCGAAGACCACCGGCAAGTGGCGAATGTGCGTAGACTTCACCGATCTGAACAAGGCCACCCCCAAGGACTGCTATCCGCTGCCGAGCATCGACCAACTGGTTGACTCAACCTCGGGCAACGAGATACTCAGTTTCCTGGATGCCTATTCGGGTTATCATCAGATCCGAATGAGCCCTGAAGATGTCGAGAAGACCGCCTTCATCACCGACTACGGTGTGTACTGTTACACCCGGATGCCTTTCGGATTGAAGAATGTTGGAGCCACATACCAGCGACTGGTCAACCATATGTTCGAGGGACAGTTAGGTCAGAACGTCGAGGCCTACATCGACGACATACTTGTCAAGACCCCAAGGGTCCAAGACCACCTCACCGACCTGGCCGAGACTTTCGGCACCCTCATGAAGTACAGCATGAAGCTCAACCCCGCCAAGTGTGCCTTTGGAGTAAGATCCGGGAAGTTCCTGGGTTTCCTGGTCACTCAGCGGGGGATCGAAGCAAACCCTGACAAGGTCCAGGCCATCCTGGACATGCGCCCGCCCACGTACATCAAAGACGTCCAGCGTCTGATGGGGCGTGTTGCCGCTCTCAGTCGTTTCCTGTCCCGTGCGGCCGAACGATGCTTGCCCTTCTTCAAGCTAATGAGGGGGCCTAAAATAGCGTCTGCTACGTTCGTATGGGACGGGGAATGCCAGACAGCGTTCGCCGAGCTCAAAGAGCTCCTAGCTTCACCCCCGGTGCTCTCCAAGCCCGTTGCAGGCGAGGTTTTGCTGCTCTATCTCTCGGCGACGCCATCAACGGTCAGCTCGGTCCTAGTCAGGAATGACTCGGGAGTCGAGAGGCCGGTCTACTACACCAGCAAGGTGCTCGGCGAGGCCGAGCGGAGGTACCCCGCAACCGAGAAACTTGTGCTAGCGTTGGTTACCTCCGCAAAGCGCCTCCGACCCTACTTCCAGGGGCATCCCATCACCGTGCTAACCGGCGAGCCACTGAAGAAGATTCTGGCCCACCCCGAGGCCTCGGGGCGACTCGTCAAATGGGCCATCATGCTCGGGGCATACGACATCTCGTATCGGCCACGATCAGCTATCAAGGGGCAAGCGCTCGCCGACTTCATCGCCGAGAGCACCGTTCCGGTCGAGGATAGGCCTCCGACAGCAACCGGGCCAACCTGGGAGCTGTTCGTCGATGGATCGTCCAACTCGGTCGGTAGCGGCGCAGGGATCCTCCTAAGGTCCCCCGAAGGAATAGAGTTGCAGTACGCCCTAAAGTACAACTTCCCGGCGTCCAACAATGCTTCCGAGTACGATGCCCTTATCTCGGGGGCCCGCATGGCCCGACGGTTGGGGGCTGAGCGAGTCAGGATCCACACCGACTCCCAGCTGGTCGCAAGCCAGGTCAGCGGCGAGTACGAAGCTCGAGAGGCACCAATGATCAAATACCTCCAGTTGGTCCGGAGCCTGGCCCAGCAGTTCGTGGAGTTCGAGGTAGTCCGAATAGCTCGGGAGCAAAACTCTCGGGCGGACGCCCTCTCCCGACTGGCCTCCTCCCTAGACCCGGAAGGTACACGATCGGTCCTCCTAGAAGAGCTAGAGCGCCCGAGCATAGACTCGGAGCTCCTCGCCTTTGACTCGGCCACTCCCGACGACTGGCGCTCCCCCTACCTCTCCTGGCTACGAGACTCCCAGGAACCCTCCGAGTCTCGAGAAGCCCTCCGGATGAAGTACCAAGCTCGGCGCTTCATCATCCTCGACAGCGCCCTCTACCGAAGATCGTTCTCCGGGCCCCTTCTGAAGTGCCTCGGCCCCGACGAAGCGAGCCAAGCTATTGAGGAGATTCATCAAGGCCTGTGCGGAGCACATTCAGGAGGTCGGTCGCTGGCCAGAATCCTGCTAAGGCAAGGATACTGGTGGCCGACCCTCCAGCGCGACTGCACGGCTTACGTACAACATTGCGACCGTTGCCAGCGGTTCGACCATTTGGTCCACCAGCCGGCCACAGAACTTGTCACCCTTACCGAGCCCTACCCTTTCGCTCGGTGGGGGATCGACATCCTTGGGCCATTCCCAACGGCTCAATCCCAGAAGAAGTTCATCATCGTCGCCATCGACTACTTCACCAAGTGGATCGAGGCTGAAGCAACAGCGAGGATCACCGAGACAGTCGTCTGGGGTTTCGTATGGAAATCGATCATTTGTCGCTTCGGCGTCCCCCGAGTGATAGTGAGCGATAACGGGTGGCAATTCGACTCTCGATACTTCCGAGATAGATGCGCCGACCTAAATATCCGCAACCACTTCACTTCGGTCGCCCACCCTCAGGCCAACGGGCTGGTTGAAAATGCCAACAAGACAATCTTGAAAGGCATAAAAACCAGACTCGGCAAGGCTAAGGGTAGCTGGCTCGAGGAACTGCCTAGCGTACTATGGTCGCACCGAACGACCCCCAGAACGGCAACCGGTGAGACCCCTTTTCAACTGGTATATGGCACCGAAGCCGTCGTTCCATTGGAAATCGCCAATCCGTCTCTCCGAGTGATCAGCTTTGTGCCCGAGGCAAACGAGCAGAAGCTGCTCGAGAACCTCGACCTGGCAGATGAACTTCGAGAGATCACGAACGTCTGAGCTACGGAATACCAGCGCCGCCTCACTCGGTACTACAACGCCAGGATCCGAGGCAGACAATTCCGACCAGGGGACTTCGTCCTCAGGAAGGTAGAAGCCTCTCGACCACTAGAGGCGGCGGGCAAGCTATCCCCCAACTGGGAAGGCCCCTACCGAGTGATCGAGACGCTCGGGAAAGGTGCGTACAGGTTAGCCACAATGGTAGGGGAATCCATTCCCCGGACATGGAACGCAACCACACTACGCAGATTTTATTTCTGAATACTGTATCAACAAATTGGGTAAAATAAACCTCCTTATCTTTCGCATTCATTCAAGATACCTGTTGGTACATCAGAAAGGCAACTGCCAATACATTACATAACAAAAAGCGAAAATCCATCTGGCACCGCAGCAAACGGCCATCGCCCGGTCGACCCGGTCTTGACCTTCTCGCATCCAGCCACTGACTCTGCCTCGGGTAGAAACTGGCTCGGACAAGAGATGGTCGACCCAGTTGGCTCGGGTGGTCCGTGACAAAGGTGACAGAGGGACGGCAAGGAGAAGGCCACCTTTCACGCAAGGAAGGCTACCTTCCAAGTTGGCAACAACCTGGAAAAAGGGCACGCCGTGAAGGTCCCCTTTCTTCCAAACTGCCAACTCTTTGGAGGCGAACAGAAAGCAAGCAGCCCCCGAAGAGTGAAAGAAATGAAGAACAAAAGAGAGAGAAAGAGGCAGCGCACGGGGGTAAGGAAGGGATTGGAGCCACCTCCTCCCCTCCCACGGAGGGGAGTGGCGGCTGGCATCCCTAACTCCCCCATCCGCCCTCCATCTCGGCGTCCGCCCGGAAGCCTCGCCGGAGCCAAGAGGAGGAAAACAACGTGCCCCCGCACGTCGAAGCCCTCTCCCGATCCGCGCGACAACCGTCGGACCCGCCTCATGCACACGCGGCGACCGTGGGACCCGACCGATATTCCAGGACATCTGGAACCGGCCGCTTCCCGTCGTCTGCAGCATCACCTTCTGAAGGGTCCTCCATGTTCCGATCGCGGTGGCGCAACGCAAAGCGAAGACGAGGGAATAAGAGCAGACCGCCGGCAAAAGTCCTAAGTGTTAAGAGAGAAGGAGCGCCCTTCGGTCCTTTTTATAGGCCAAGGGAGGCCACGCGCCTTAAAAGACTCCCCCCTCGAAAACACGCTACAGGACCTCCCTGGAAGGTCACCTCGAAATCCCTGCCCCCCGCCCTAGCGGGATTCGCGAAGCACCTCACCTTTCAAAGCATGGTAATACGGAAGGACGCCCGCCAGAAGTCTCCCGAATCGACATGCGAAAACGGCGCAAAAAATATCGGCACTTTCCAACTGCCACGATACGCCAACCAAATCACAGCAAAGATAGCGATCAAATAAAGTAAGTTATTTATTGCCTTCCATAAAAGCCTCTTACAACGAGGAAGACGGACAAAAAGGGGAAGGGGCAAAATAAAGTTACATCAGGCCTCGGGTCCACTTTGAAGCTCGGGAACCGCAGTAGGGGACACGTCACCCCCGGTACCCTCGGCGACGGCCGGCCCGGACACTGACCTCGCCTGTGCGAGAACTGTCCCGGTCGCGAGCCCTCCCGAGGCCTCCGGAGCCGGTGACCCCGCTGAAGGCGATTCCCCCGGTTCTTCCCCGGCCGAAGATGAGGAGCTGGAATCTGACTCGTCCGAGTCATAACGCTGGCCGTAAGAAAAGTCACCTCCGGCCAGGTGCTCATTAGCATAGTTCATCGCTCGGTGATAGCCCTGCTTGAACCCCTTTCGAGCACCCCGGCGGAGAGCTACCTCGTAGTAGGGTAGGGCAGCTGCAATCAGGTCGGCCGAGTAAGCTTCCGAGCCTTTATAGCGCTCGATCGCCTCCGCCTCGACCTGCCCGTCCCGAGCCCGCTCCGCCTCGGCCGCACGCTCTTCCGCCCTCGCCAGACGCTCCCCCAGCTCGGTCATCCTCCGCTCGGTCTCGGTCATCCGACCCTCCGCCCGGGCTCGGTCCGCCTCGGCCTCAGCACGAAGGCGCTCCGCGTCCTCCGCTCGATCCTGCAGCTCGGCACGCTCACGCTCCCAGAGGCCGTCCAGCTCGACGTGGCGTTGACGCTCATCTTCTAGACGCTTGCTCTTCCTCTCAAGCGATTCTCGGGCCCTTGTCAGCTGCTCGGCCAGTACCTCGGCCTCCCGACGGCTCGACCGCGCCAACTCCCTGAGAGCAAGGAACTCCCGCCGGAGCCCCTCGTGCTCCCCCTCGAGCCGAGCTAGTTTCCTCTCGCATCCACCGAGGGTCCAGGCGAGCGTCGACCGCTCCGCCTCCGTCCGGGCGTGCGCCTCTGCCATCACGGCCGCTGTCCGAGCTAACAAGGCCGCCCTCCATCAGGATGTCAAGAACCCCGGCAGGAGTGCTGCGCTTTTCTCCGCCCCTCGTCCTATCGGCGATCGACCGGCAGATCCGGTATAGATCACCCGAGACACCAAGCCTGACCAGAGCTTTCGGAAAAGGGGACCGCTCCACCCTGGGCTCCCCGTCAGAAGGCCCTATTGTGGCAGCAGAACTAACCGCCCCGCGCACCACGGTCGGTTGGGGTTGCAACGCCTCCCCGGGCGAACCCCCACCCTCGACCGGCGCCGCGGGATCAACGGCACCAGAAACTGTCGGCACTTGGGGTTGTGACACACCCCCATCTGCACCGACCGAGCTCTCGGTCCCGGCGCCGGCCACGCCGGCATCGGCCCCCTCTGTCCCCACAGAGGGGAGAGCCGACCCATCACCTCCCTCTGCGGGGCCCCTGGTCTCCTCGGCCCCCTCTCGCTCGGCAGATGGGAGAGCCAGCCCAGAAGGGTCGGCCCCATCCTGCCCCCGAGAGGGGAGCGCCGCCGAGCCAGAGTCGCCCCCGACGGCGGTAGGAAGACCGGCTTTCCTGGCCCTCTTCCTGGCCTTCGCGGCCTCCCGCAGTTTCCCCACCAGGGTATCCTTGCGCTTCAGGCCGGTCGACCGAGAAGTCCCCTCGGGGGCCGCCCCCTTGCCCTTATCTCGGGCATAAGCGTGACCCACCGAGACATCAGGCTCGTCGGCTGCCGAGTCCTCTCCCAGATCGATGACCTCGGCTGCCTCCTCCAGAGGCTCCCGCCTCACGTCTGCAACAAGAAGAAGCCCCGGTCAGGAGAAAAAAAAAAGGGTTACCACCCCAGAAGAAGACCCCTCGTACGAGCTTGAAGACTCCGGGGGAGAAGGAAGCTGCCGAACCGCCTCCGCGGTTATCCTCGCCAACTCTTCAAACGCCGCCGCAAGGCTCCGCGTCTCCGCTGTGCTCTCACGGCGCATCAAGAAGCAAGGAAAGCCTAAAACCCCGGAAGCCTAGAACGATGAACAACGCCCCCTATAAACCCCTGAGGGTGTCGGCGCGCCGTTCCGTGCTCCGAGAAAAAGGGGGGCCCCTTCGTTTCAAATCCGTCAGGATCATCATTACGGGCCTCGGCAACCGCTATAAGCGGCTACATAACGCCAACGGAATTCCACCCACCTGAGCCACGCCGGTCCAAAGCCTCGAAAAACTACTCATCCGAGCCTCCTTTGGCTCGGGAGTAGGAGGGGGACAAGTGGAGAGGGGGATTTCCGCAGCCCACCACCAAGGCGGCCCAACAAGGCCTACAAGGTCCAACCGGGCGAGCCCCACCCAAGTGATAGCCCACATGGCCCACTTTGGGAGAAAAGCCCAATAAATAAAGACTCGAGGAACCAACTCTCCCCGGCGGCCTTCTAGGCTCGGAGGGCCCGAGACAACGGTCAGATCGGATGGAAGGTCCGGTCTAACGCCCACTCTCCGACCGAGAGAAAGAGGCTCCAACCGACCTATCCGACCCCACCTTCGCCGGGCCATGCCTATCGCTCGGACACGAGCTAGCATCCCCGTAGCTCGGTGAGACCGCTTGTTTACCTGCAGGTGCGGCCGTTCAGAGTCCTCCGGTAGCGGGAGAGTCATGGGAGCTGCCGAACTCAAAGGGGATAACGCCCCCACGATCCGGCCATGAAAGCCCCCGATGAAGACGTAACTCCCGCCGGGAAGCCCTCAGCTCACCGGACTCTTAAAAGGCGATGCACTATTTAAGTAAGGGAGACCCTCCGGAAGATGGTAAGATGAACTAGCCCTTCACATACCCTAAGCTCTTGGGCACGATTCGCTTCACCCTTGGTGGAGAGGATTCTCGCGCATCAGCTCTCTCCTCCCCTCATTATCGCTTCCACCATCGCTCTACTGACTTAGCCATCAGAGGGTTTTCCCCCAGGGAGATCCCCTGGGCCCTCTGATACGTTTCCCTTCTCTTGCAGATTCATCTTCTGGTGATCCACAGCCCGCTCAGGACTCAGCGCGAGATTCCGCCTCTTCAGGTAGTAAAAGGAATAACTCAACACATAGGTGAAAAACGGGTGTCAACAGATGCCTCTCCTTAACGCCTTCTTTGCAGGGGAGCGAGCGGAGGTGAAGCGAAAGTGAAATGGAACATGAAGATGAAGCGGAAATGGAGTGGAGCAGACTAAAAAGCGGGCGTTAAGGTAAAACGACACCTGTTTTGCCAACGAGCAATAGAAATCTTGTGGAAAACTCTAGATCAACCATAAGGAATAATCAGATTAAAAGCGACACCAATCTGGAGGAACTAACTAAATAAAAGGAAACACACGATCTACCTCATGGGGGACACAATCCCGCGGACTAATGAGGAGACCGGAATAAGCAAAAAGTAAAGAAACGGACTAAAACTCCAGACGGGGACCTCTTAATCAACTAAACCGAATGAATCGGCCAAAGAGAATCTCTTAACTCTGAGTGGAATAGTTCCTCTTACTCAAACACTGAACGCACAGCTAACCATCACCAATGGGACATTTGCGGGCAAATCATGGGTCATGAATGTTCAAAATATGCGTATGATGCATACTTGGCGAAAATAAAAGAAATCATTAAAATGAATGCAAAGAAAGGATAAAATATAAAATACTCGAGAATAGTATTGCTAGACCGGGAGAATCAGAGTCAAGACACTATCCACAACCACATCGTGCAGGATAGAACCATCTTCCCCATGTTTTCCCAACCCAATGGCCTATCTGATGATTAAACTCATGAACCTGGATCATCATTATTTTTGTTAAAGGGGAACATCAGATCTTGAAACACGTAAATGACCAATCGGTTCTCGAGATAATATAATGATGGGGATATCAACATCAGCCCGCTCACATTGTGTTCGCATTTACGTCCTTTTATATTTGTATGTATACCCTTGTGATATATGGGTACACAATTGTAGGTCTTAGTGGGTTTATTTGCAAAAGGCCATTGGGTTTCTTTGCAAAAGTGCATGTAGGCCCTGTAGGGGCCCCCTCCCTCCTCCTTATTGGTCCACTTGGACTCCCGGGCCCAAGGGGGCTGGTCCATGGTCCAACCTTGGACTTGGACCTAGATTTAAATAAAGAAGACAATTCAAATTTGTCTTCTTAAAGGGGGGGGGGGGGGGCGAACCATATAGTTTATTAGGCTTTTAATATGTTGTTCAAAGTTGTTCAAACCACATCCTAGCCCTTGATTTCCCAGCCCTTGATCCAAGGGTCTAGAATAGATTAGACACCTAGCATATATAATGTTGTAATTTCATGAGAAAAGCAATGAAAAAATCAGAATTTTGTTGCAAGGCTTGAAGCTTGGTGCGCTCCTCTCTCTTCCCCTGCTGTTCTTCCATCCCCAACCCCAGATCTAGAGTGTATCTATCTCCCTCCATCCCCTCTCAACCTCCGGTGATCGTCTGTGCCGCCGCCGCTGCCGTTCGTGCCGCCTTCGAGCCGCCGTGGAATCATCATCAAGTTTCTGTCCTGCTAGATAGAGGTGTAGTTCGTGAATTACTGAAGCTGACCACGAGTTCAGATCGATTTGAAATTTTGAGGGTTGGTTTCTATCTTCTAAACCCTTCTCCAAAAAAAAATTAGGTTTAAAATCCACTGTTTCATATTTTTACCTTTTCGTTCATCTCTCAATCTCAGATATGTTCTGTCACTGTCTATAGTGATAGTAACCCTGAGTTCTCCACCTTCGACCACCCTTTTGGTTTTTTTTAGACCTCCCAATTTCAATGGGCATTCTGTCCATCATCCCCTACCACCAAAATTTTTCTTAAATTTTTATCATCCCTCTACCTACTTTTAAAAATTCATGTTCTACCGAAGCTACAGTGTTGTCAGCCCATTTCCAGATCCGACCTTCGTCCATTAAACAAATCACAGAAAATCATAGACAGATCCAAACATGTCCAAACCAATTTTTCCGTCTTTCCAGCTCAATGTCCAACAACTTTGTTGAAGAACACAACCCCAGATTCGAACATCTACTTCACAGTCAAAGGCAATCAATAGGAAAGTCCTCTGCAGATCTGAGTCTTCGGTTACTGTACAACAGCAGCATATAAAATTCGCCAACACAAAGTACAAATCTGGTGAATTTTTTTGAAGGCCACTATATTGTAGTACTTCGAAGCAGCTTTCCAATGGCTCTGATCTTGTCACATTCCGACACCGGTGCTGATCGCAGCGTCAGTTCTCGCCGGAGCTCGCGCTGAAATACAGAACCGGCAGATTTTCGATCGGTTTTTCCGACCGGTGCCGAGCGGAGCCGCCCGGCCTCCGGCCGACGAACCAGCGTGCCGCCAGCCCGGGGAGCACTTCTCCAAGTGTCTCCACTACAGCGGTACCACCGGGTCCCACACGGCCCCTCCGGACAGCACGTGGGCCCCACGGTCGTGAACACGCGTGTAGCCGAATCAACACACGAAGCTGCCCGTCAACCCGAATTCGGTCCTCCCGGGCCCATTTGTATAGCCCTTTACCTCCCTGCGTGGAGTGGGCATGTTCCCATTGCTGTAATTATTGTGTGTTAAGTTTCCCGGGAGTACGAGTTTCGGCCGGGTCCGTCGTCCCCACGCCGAGCGCGTGGAGGTATCGTCCTCGCTCCTTACTTGGCATTTTGCTTAATTTCATATATGCTTGTTTATGCCGCTGCTAGAGAGCATGTGTAGGGATATCTAGCTCGCTTTATCTATTCATTACCGCTGCTGCGAGAGAGTGCGACACCATCCTGTGACCCGATCCGGGCACACGAGAGAGCCGATCACATTAACTCATTGCCGGTTTCTCAACCGCGCACGTCCGACGCTTCCCTCGTTAAGGGACAGTTACGAGCTTGTCGTGTCCGTGGTCTCGTCCCGCATCAATTTGGTATCAGAGCGAGGTTGAGTCTAGGGTGTCCAAAAAAAAAAGTGTCATTCATTAGTCATTTACGTCTAAGTCGTGTTTAGGGTCATCATTGTTTTAAAACAAACAAAAAAAAAGTGCCTTTTTGCATTGCATCCCAATAACCCGGTATATCAAAAGGTGTTGTCCGAACGTTAGGCTACGCCTATCAGGAAGGCCGCACACTTGTGCGAGTGATCTTCGGATTGATTACCTCCGCCGCGTACTGCGTTTTGGTTAAGTCTAGGCGCATCATTTTGCATTAGTGTGTTTTGCTTTAGTCGGCGTCTTCTAGTCGGTGTGTTTGCATGCCCACTCGTCGGGGTACTCAGTACTCACCCCCACCACCACCTATGGCCAACCCACGGGATACCTCGGGAGACTTCCACTCCCTACAAGAGGCGATGATGGCCATTATGACTAGGTTGGACCAATCCGATGCTAACTTTCAGACTTTCTCCGATAATATGGATGGTCGCCTTAAAGCCATGGAGGGGCGCTTGGAGACCTCCGACAGGTCGGTCCAAGACCTCGTTGGGCGGTTAGATAGGATGTCACACGGGGACCCTCCAGGGGCAGCCCAACGCCCACCCTCACCTCCTCCCGCGGTGGCCCAAGTCCAACCCGCTCCCATGACCCAAGTCCAGGCCGCACCCGCGGCCCAAAACCAGCCACCACAGGCTCCTCCACCCGCCCTTCCTCGGGTTCCCCAACTACCGCACCGTGACCTTGGTCTCGAGGACTATGGTTCCGACAATGCCTATGAAGGATATGGTCAACGCCGTCGTGGTTTTCAGCCATAACGAGATGAGGATGATGATCAGGTCCTTAAGACCGTGCGAGCGGACCCTCCCGCTTTTTACGGGTCTTTGGATCCGAAAGTCTACCTAGATTGGGAGTTCGGCATGGACCGTTACTTTGAGTGATATGATATGTCGGAGCGTCAAAGGGTCCGATTCTCCACCATGAAACTCATGGGGCAGGCACAAACCTATTGGAAGAATGTGGAGAGCCTGCTACTTCAGCGGCTAGAACCCCCGATCGACACATGGGCCGAGATGAAGAATAAACTTCGGCAAAAGTACCTTCCTCCCACATACCGCCAGCGACTCATCGATAGATGGCAAAGTCTTAGCCAGGGAGACCGGTCCGTCTCCGAATACATCGCGGAGTTTGATGAGTACTTTCTATGATGTGGTGTCACGGAGGAGAGTACCATGCCCGTGTCCCGCTTTCGACGTGGTTTGCGGCCACACTACCAGTATGAGCTTTTCCGCCGCAATGCCAAGACGTTGGAAGAGGCATACCAGGTTGCTCTCGAGATGGAGCAATTTGAGGGAGAGTTCGAGTCTAGCCATCGGTTGGGCCCCACCCCTCTCCATAGTGCCGAGCCCCGTCACTCCATAGGCCCACATCAGCGGCCTCCCATGGCTCGACCTCAGGAGTCCACCCGTCAGGAGCACTTCACTCCACGGCCTCGTCCTCCTCCACCCCGGGATCTATTTCCACCCCAACCACCGGCACCCGTTGCCCGTTCCCCGACTCCTATAGCCCGTCCTCTGGCACCAGCACCCCCTCCACTATTGTCCAAAGCACCTACATCTCCCCCATTACTGCCTACACCCCCTACCCGACGGGATGATAAGGGTAAGGCCCCTTTTATAGGAGAGAGTAGTCGGTCGAGAGTGCAGTGTTTCCACTGTCATGGGTTTGGCCACATTGCCAGCGAGTGTCCCGCTCGCACCACCCTAGCCTTAGGTATTGGAGGATCCGTACCTCCCGAGCCTGAGTGTGTTGATTACGAGGCCGATGAGGCACTAGCCGAGGAGTACTATGCCTTGGGACGGGAAGAGCAGGACGGCTCTCCTGCCGCCCAGGATGCAGCCACCTAGTGGGCTTGGTGCTACCACCTTCGTCTAGAGTCATGCATAAGTCAGTGTGTTTTCCTTGTGTGGTTTGTTTTGAGTGGTGTATTTTGAGTCGATTGTTTGTGTGGTTTGCATACATGTGTTAGTGCATGGTGAGTCTGCATGTGTCTTGTGCAAGCTCGTTGTCGTTCTCTTATGAGTAAGAGGTGATTGGACTCACTTGATGAGTATGGGATCGGTTCTACTTCTATACCCGGATCAGTCACCTATAGGGACTCAGCGGTGATTCCTAGTGAGTCTTCGAGCTGCTTCCTTCCTTTTTGAGAGTGCCCCTTTGGAGTGACCACCTTTAGCCCATAGCAGTTCGCATATCGAGTATATATGGAATGAGCAGGTGACGATCGCTTGGAGTGGAGCATACCCGCGCTACTTGGCACGGTGATGGATCCGCCGGAGTACCGGAGCAACCATACCCTTACTCGACGGGGTCGAGTTCCTCCCACCCGGGGAGAATTGATGGGGACATCAACGTCAGCCCGCTCACATTGTGTTCGCATTTACGTCCTTTTATATTTGTATGTATACCCTTGTGATATATGGGTACACAATTGTAGGTCTTAGTGGGTTTATTAGCAAAAGGCCATTGGGTTTATTTGCAAAAGTGCATGTAGGCCCTGTAGGGGCCCCCTCCCTCCTCCTTATTGGTCCACTTGGACTCCCGGGCCCAAGGGGGCTGGTCCATGGTCCAACCTTGGACTTGGACCTAGATTTAAATAAAGAAGACAATTCAAATTTGTCGTCTTAAAGGGGGGGCGAACCATATAGTTTATTAGGCTTTTAATGTGTTGTTCAAAGTTGTTCAAACCACATCCTAGCCCTTGATTTCCCAGCCCTTGATCCAAGGGTCTAGAATAGATTAGACACCTAGCATATATAATGTTGTAATTTCATGAGAAAAGTAATGAAAAAATCAGAATTTTGTTGCAAGGCTTGAAGCTTGGTGCGCCCCTCTCTCTTCCCCTGCTGTTCTTCCATCCCCAACCCCAGATCTAGAGTGTATCTATCTCCCTCCATCCCCTCTCAACCTCCGGTGATCGTCTGTGCTGCCGCCGCCGCCGTTCGTGCCGCCTTCGAGCTGCCGTGGAATCATCATCAAGTTTCTGTCCTGTTAGATAGAGGTGTAGTTCGTGAATTACTGAAGCCGACCACGAGTTCAGATCGATTTGAAATTTCGAGGGTTGGTTTCTATCTTCTAGCCCCTTCTCCACAAAAAAAATTAGGTTCAAAACCTACTGTTTCATATTTTTACCTTTTCGTTCATCTCTCAATCTCAGATCTATTCTGTCACTGTCTATAGTGATAGTAACCCTGAGTTATCCACCTTCGACCACCCTTTTGATTTTTTTTAGACCTCCCAATTTAAATGGGCATTCTGTCCATCATCCCCTACCACCACAAGTTTTCTTAAATTTTTATCATCCCTCTACCTATTTTTAAAAATTCATGTTCTACCGAAGCTACAGTGTTGTCAGCCCATTTCCAGATCCGACCTTCGTCCATTAAAAAAATCACAGAAACTCATAGACAGATCCAAACGTGTCCAAACCAATTGTGCCGTCTTCCCAGCTCAATTTCCAACAACTTTGTGGAAGAACACAACACCCGATTCGAACATCTACTTCATAGTCAAAGGTAATCAATAGGAAAGTCCTCTGCAGATCTGAGTCTTTGGTTACTGTACAACAGCAGCATATAAAATTCGCCAACACAAAGTACGAATCTGGTGAATTTTTCTGAACGCTACTAGATTGTAGTACTTCGAAGCAGCTTTCCAACGGCTCTGATCTCGTCACATTCCGACACCGGTGCTGATCGCAGCGTCAGTTCTCGCCGGAGCGCGCGTTGAAATACAGAACCGGCAGATTTCCGATCGGTTTTTCCGACCGGTGCCGAACGGAGCCGCCCGACCTCCGGCCGACGAACCAGCGTGCCACCAGCCCGGGGAGCGCTTCTCCAAGTGTCTCCACTACAGCGGTACCACCGGGTCCCACACGGCCCCTTCGGACAGCACGTGGGCCCCACGGTCGTGAACACGCGTGTAGCCGAATCAACACACGAAGCTGCCCGTCAACCCGAATTCGGTCCTCCCGGGCCCATTTGTATAGCCCTTTACCTCCCTGCGTGGAGTGGGCATGTTCTCATTGCTGTAATTATTGTGTGTTAAGTTTCCCGGCAGTATGAGTTTCGGCCGGGTCCGTCGTCCCCACGCCGAGCGCGTGGAGGTATCGTCCTCACTCCTTACTTGGCATTTTGCTTAATTTCATATATGCTTGTTTATGCCGCTGCTAGAGAGCATGTGTAGGGATATCTAGCTCGCTTTATCTATTCATTACCGCTGCTGCGAGAGAGCGCGACACCATCCCGTGACCCGATCCGGGCACACGAGAGAGCCGATCACCTTAGCTCATTGCCGGTTTCTCAACCGTGCACGTCCGACGCTTCCCTCGTTAAGGGACAGTCACGAGCTTGTCGTGTCCGTGGTCTCGTCCCGCATCATATAATAATATAGATACCATATAGTAATGCAACAATGAGAAGGGATAGAAAGCCATACCTGACCTACCTGTGCAGGCGAAATGGCATTTTTTGTTTGATATTTTATTTTTTGATTTTTTTGATTTTTTTTCTTCTTTTTTTTTCTTTTCTTTTTAAAATAAGATGATCAGCAACATGAATAAACAAGCATGAGCAAAATGAAAACATAACGACCAAATGAACGAAACAATATAACATAACGAAGAGTGAACGAGCACGCAACACATGCAAAACACCACATAAACAAACAATAAGCATGAGAACGGAGAAAATGGTGGGGTATGGCAACATATGGCGAGACATCACACCATGCAGAATGAAACCACATGCAATGGGACAGAAATGCATAGGACGAGGACATCTAAGACAACCACAGGGGAGACGACATAACATATATGAAATAACCACAAGTGGGACAAGGACACATGCAACACATGACGGAACGAGACAATACGTGGAACCAGAACATGCATGAGATGACCCTAGGGGATAAGACACCTGGTCAACGACCATAGGGGGACAACACGGGGAATGACAAAATATGTTCTTCAATCAATCCCAAGATCAGACAAAGCAGAACCGCCAGGTTCATAATCGTGAGGTAAAGCCCTCTCATGGAGATATGATCTTTGCAAACAAAAGTTGAGAAGGACATGAGCTTCGGAATAAATCGAGGGACAAGTTTGAAGAAAGAGAGGATAGATCATAAAAGTATGAACAGGGGGCAGAGCGAAAGATAGAGCAAGGAAACTTGAACACCTGTAACTTGCACACTAAGCAAACGAATTACGTATCTGTGCTCAAAACAAATAGATAGAAAGGAACAAAAAGACAAATATTTTTTTGATTTTTGTAATTTTTGTAATTTTTTATAGATTTTGAAATATTTGATTTTTTTTAGATTTTGAAATATTTGATTTTTTTTTGAATTTTGAAATATATGATTTTTTTTTTGATTTTGAAATATATGATTTTTTTGGATTTTGAAATATATGATTTTTTTAGATTTTTTACAATATCTCATTTTCATTTTTTTTTTGAATTTTTTGACAATATCTCATTTTTTTTATTTTTAACAATGTCATCATTTTTTTTGGATGTTTGAAATATTAATCCGCAGCACCCAAAGACGGGCTTGAACTGCTGGCCAGGGATTGTCATTCCTCTACCTCTCATTAAAGACTTCCCTTAAGTAGGGCGTGCATGTGAGGGTGGCTTACCACAACCAACCGCCTCTAAAGAACGGTGCCCCTACTAAGGCCATACCCAGGATACAACCCAGCCTAAGAGGGAGAAGCAGAAGAAAAATTGGAGACAAGCTTCGTGCAGGATGGGAGATATCAAGGCTCGAATTCCTTCCAGGGCACTACCCCTCAAAGAGATAGCATGTTGCGCCGGGGCTTTGTGTCTTTGATTTTTAGACCCATATTTATCAGGCACGCATGCGACCGGGCTCATGACTTCCCGCGGGGAACTGTACTGCCACTCTTGCCATGCCTTCCAATCATGATTTTACATTGAATTATTTTCTCTTTTTGGTAGCCCTTATTGGCTAGATATTACATGAAAGTTCACTTTTGAGGGTCAAGACTGCCCCTATTTGAGACCTCTCTCGTATTAGGGAGTGCCTAGATTAGTTATCTTATCTATCAATCTCTTGCCCCTGCACTTGGCCGAGCAGAGAAGAGAAAAGGCCTTCGTGCATATCCAAAGTATGGCCAAAGCAGCAACGGTGTGCCTTAGAGAGATAGGCTATGGCTCGCCGTGTAGTGTGTGAAAAATCCATACTCAAAGGTCACCCTCAACAATCAGGGAAAGAAACTAAACTCCTAACACGGAGTTATCACCAGCCTAAGGATGCTGCAGAAGCTAAATTTTTTATTTGACACAAAGTTAAGATCTAATTAAACAAAGACTCCTAAAGCCACTCAATCATGTTAAGGAACTAACATTACAAGCGCGTGCAGAAACAATAGAAATAATGGAAATGAAAGCCCGTTTCTTTGCATAAAAAAAATAAAGATACCTTTGCAAATCCATACCGTGGAAATCGGCATCTTGAAGCGATTTCGATCATGGAGCTTTTAAGGAGCGCGAGCTTTATTTTTCTTGCTCGTCAGGATAAAGGATGAAAGGAGAGCAAAGGATTGGATTCCTCAACACGGAGGAGTGGCAGACATCAAATCGGATGAAGAAGGATGGAAAGAAGAGACGAGGGCTAGAACTCCCTCATTAAGGCATTGAGACCCTGATAACAAGGAATCAGATATAGAATAAACAAGAATTAACCGAGATCAAGGCGGGCTAAAGCCTCGAAAACAGTAAGAAAAAGGGTGGTGACCCTGAAAGGGCGAGGAAGAAAGAATAGAAAGATGAGAATAAGAATCATCCAACATAGTCGGAGAAGAAGAATGAGAGTCATCCGCCAGGGGCGGGGAAGAAGTGACATGATCGCCCGACAAAGTCGGGGAAAAGAAATGGAAACCACCCGACCAAGTTGGGGAGGGAAAATGACGGTCGCCCGACAAAGTCAGGGAAAGATCAGAAAAACCACCCGACAAGGTCGGGGAACGAGCACAAGGAACCCCCAACAGAGTCGGGGAAAAAAGATGAGAAGTGGCATCCAGATGTACCCGGGGAGGGAAACTAGAGGATGCCCCTGGATCAGGGGAAGAGGAGGTCATAGGCCGGGACCGAGAATAGTGAGGATAGGAGAAGACGGTAGAAATATGGTCAGGTGGTGGAAAGTACACCACCCAAGGATAGGAAATGAGCAAAAGAAATGATGAATGGACAGAAGAAGGAGGTGGAGTGAGACCCCGAATGCACAACTGACAGCCCTTATACTTACATCGCCGCCTCTTCTTGGCAGAAATCGTCTTGTAACGAACCCACCTGGCACGGACTCAGACCTTCGGCCTTCTCAATTTGAAGTACTTTCTCAAATAACGGGCCCACCTGGCAGATGGCTTGGCCCGATTATGAACATGTCGCCTTATCGGGGTGGTTGCCCCTAGACACGCAACGCTAACCATAGGCGGACATTCCTGAACAGATAACTCCTTAGGATGAACATCAGAAAACCACGGAGTCTTATTCCTCAGCACTAGCAACATGAGATTCGGCATCTCCATTCGAAAATTGGGCACGAAGCATAACTCCCTTACCAGAAGAGCATGACAAAATTGAGGGAGAGTGATGCGCGGCGTTGACGTGGCCGATCCACCAATAAACCGGGGGAGATCGCATAACAAGTGCAGAATGTCTTTGGAAAATGGAGAAGACACGGCCAATTGCCTCTTGTAAAAGGAATTTATCAGGCTCCCGGCGGCCGTCTGGGTTAGCATGATCCGAGTAGAGAACCCCTCTCGACCAGTGAACTGAACAACAATCGAGCATGATGTGATAACAACATTGATAGTGAATTCTCCGGCGAGCAAAGAGATTGCCACCGGCCTCGCTCGAGAAAAAACTAGCACTAGTGCTAAGGAGCTTCTCTTGGCAATTGTCGTGGGAAGTGCAGACTGATCAGCCCCAAAATAGCCAGGGACTAGAACTCGGACCGGCATGCGGCAAATGAAATCTTGAAGCTTGGAACACACAGTCATAGCCTGGCTCGACTCATTATCTCCCTGGGGACTAGACCCAAGGGGCACCGACGGTAACGCACACCCGCTCCGTGAGGCGGAAATAGGTGGAGAAAGGGGTGGAGAAGGCTTGGAAGGCGTGGGTGAAGGTTTAGAAGGCGTAAGTGGGGGTAAAGTCAATGTAAGCGATGTAGGGATAGCGGCAATGATGGGCTCTAGTGGAGGCAAAGACAAAGGTGGAGGTGGAGGTATGGGTAAAGGTGAAGATGGAGGTGTGGGAAGAGATGAAGGCAAAGGTAGAGGCATGGGCGTAAGGGTAGCTTGCTCAGGTTCGGATGATGACAGCGAATGGAGTGGCATCAGTAGCGGGGATGGTTGTGAAGGTGACGCAGGTAATGACGGTGATGATGACGGCAATGGGGATAATGGAGATAGCGATGGTGGAGATGGTGAAAGTGGTGGTGGAGTGGAGGAAGTGGCAGGTTGTGGCGTTCTTCGACGTATCGACACAATACGCCGAGCGGTCTTGGGAGCAAGAGTGGTGGTGGAAGTGGAGGAGGGAAGAGTGGTATTTGCCTGAGCAGAGGCTTGGAGAGGTGAAGGAGATGGGATAGAGGAAGAAGTGGGCAACGGAGCAGGTGCTTTGTTAACTAAAGGATCACCAGGGTGCCCCTGGTCTTGAAGTGCAGACGGCTGCCTAGGCGGCACTGCTTGCTAATGCTTGCTTTGAAGATCCAAAATAACCTGATGTATGACAGTCCAATCAATCATCCTCTTGTCTTCCAAGCTGTAAACAAGTTCCCGGAACTTGGGGCAATCCTCAATCAAATGCCCCTGTTGACGATGAAATTCACAAAATTGAAGCAAATTCCCTACTACGGGTTGGTGAGGCATAACCGGAGGGAGTCGGAGCGCGCGAGTGACCGTCAAAGCCCTGAAAATATCCATAAGGGACTCCGGCAACGGAGAGTGAGGAACCCGCTTCGGGCATGGTGAATGCCGAGGGCTATAAGAAGGTGTTGGAGATGGTTGCAGGGATGGAAGCAGGGGTTGCGAATGCAATGGTGCGTGGCAACTAGTGGAATGACTCGGTGGAGGCATATGTGGAGCAGAAAGGGATGTTGGGGGCATGTAGACGGCGTCCACATGCTCGGGGTGTGGTGCCTCCTTGACTGGAGTTGGAGGTTCATGCTGGTATGAGGAAGCGGAAGAATGACTCGTGGAGGGTTGATATGTGGAGGAGTATGTGGAGATATAGGGGCGTGTTGGGGCGGAAGGCCGACTCGTAGAGGGATATGAGGTGGAGGGATAACTCATGGGGGATGATGGATAGGAGACGTACGTGGGCATAGAAGGTGAAGGAGACTCGGGGTCAAGGGAACTTAAGAGTTATTGGCAGATAAAGCGGGCTCAGCTATACAATTGTTGCCATGAAGTGATATCGTTCAGGGCTAAGATGCATTTGTGGTCGGGCGTTGCATTAGAAATAACCATTTTAATCTACTCACCCTCCGGAATATGCCACGGAACTTGCGTGGCTAGGCGACGCCAGCGGTCGACAAACGTGGATAATTCCTCGTCGGGCTTCATCTTCTCTTGGGCCAGATCCACCATGGAGTACTTGGGCCCGGCCTGGTCTTGGTACTGCTGAATAAATCTTGCTTGGACGGCTTGAAAATTCACCACTTGCTCTCGCTGCAATGCAAAGAACCAATCCCGAGCCGGGCCTTCTAACGACAGACCGAACATATAAGCCATTAAGCGTTGGTCATGTCAGAATTGGGCTGACTCATAAAGGAACTCCTTCAAATGCACGTAGTGGTCACCGACTCCACCATAGTGACGATAAGACGGAATTTGTGAACGTGGTGGAAGCTGAAGACCTTGAAAGGCAAACAGGACATTCAAAGAAGTTTGGGGATTAATTTGGCACTGCAATTCATCAACCTGGCATTGGGCTTGAGCGATCATCTCCTCGGTGGGAAGAGTCCGAGAAGAATGTGGGTCAGCCTGAGCAAGGGAGTGAAAGTTCAGACCAGGATGATGATGGGCCGAATGAAGGGACCCAGCCTGAGAAGAAGGAAAGCCCATTCCAGGAGTAGAAGGATAAATGGGCCTGGAAGGATCATGTATGTGGGGATGAGAATTGATTGGGCCAGCAACAGCACGGGCGGGATAGGAAAGCCTGTTAAAAGAAGTAGGCCCATTGAAAGAAGAAGGCCCACGAAGAGAATAAGACCCATTAGATGAATGAGGTGATGGACCCGCGTAGGAAGAGGAATTCACGCAGGGGTAAGAAGACAGGGAAGATGAGGGATACTGGACAGAAGAGAAGTGCTCCATGGGAGAAATAGAGACTCTATACAGTGAATTTCAAAGAAATACAAGGATAGAAACGAACCTAGGACAAATGCAACTAAATGGAGGGACGCAAAGATGAACTAGTCTATGGGCCTAATTAACAAAATGATATGGAGGCAACACACAATGAAGGGAAGAGATGAGAGAAGAACCAACCAATTAAACACCCAAGTTATGAATGATGCATGAAAATTTTATAAGTTCCTCTTTAGGACCTTAGTGGGTTAATTAATATATGAATTCACTCAACCATGGGGTACCTAACCAGGGTAAGAATGGGAAACTGGGTGGCTCTAAGGGACTCTCCCTCTTACGGATGCAAAACCCTAGACTGAGGGATGGTATGGTACAACCTGCCCGGCGTCCGTGTGAGAATTCACGGCTCATGGGGGCTTACGAAGGTCCTCGATAAGGTCACCTAGTCGGCTCCAAGGAGTATGGAGACGAGAGGAAACCCAACCTCGGTAGGAATGCAACTAAATGTGAATAAAATGTATGAATCCTATGCGCACCGGAGTGCATGCAAAGTCTAGCCTAGGAACTAGCAATCAATGAGCAAACAATGATGACCCGCAATAAATCACAATCATGCAAACATCAACTAACAATAGGGGAGATAAATAATCAGCACCAAAAGATCATGAAAGATGTGAAATGATGGTTAACAATAAGGCTCAGGTGCACTATAGCACAGATGAGCGGTCTGTGGCAGACCGCACAGAAAGGTCGACGGTCCAGGGCGGACCGTTCAACGGTAGGGAGTAACGAAATAAAATCTAACAAACCCGGTAAAGACGCAAAGCTGCTGAAATGAACAGAGGGTGGGAAAGAGGGGCGTACCCGATGAACGGTCCAAAACAGATCGTGGGAAGCCTGGAATGGACCTATAACAACCGCATAATATCAATAAGACCAACAGTGTAAAGAGCTGAGGCGTACCTGAGCCAGGAAGACGAGCGGCTTGTATGAGACCGCAGAAATGGTGAACGGGCGGTAGAGGACTGATGTATGCTGTAGGGTGATAGAATAAATGATGGTGGAAGCAGAGAAGGATGGCCCCATATCAGTCGCAGAGGCCATCAGACGGCTCAGATAGAATCGCACAACTACCAGAGGACAGAAACGTGGAAACCAGCCAACCACCTGAAACGACTCAAGAAACAGGGAACTAACCATGCAAACAAACGGGTCAGCAAACCACTAACACGATGGGCACCAGGTGTCCCACCGTGATCGCCAAAAATTTATTGGTAGGAGATATTACCTTCTCTACATCAGCTTAAAACTCCCTTTAAATCCCTTTTACTAATATGAATATGAAAGTAAACAAAACGGGAGTAGAAGGGAATAGAAGTAGAAACATGTGATCGCCACCAGGGCACCTAATGTGATGAACATGCCAGACCTTGGAAAAGGAAGGGAGACACTCGACTTTAACTAGCATTGTAGGGATGCGCGGCCTGTGAAGAACTGCTCTAAACGATGAATGGCCGCTCGATAGACCGTAGAACAGTGCTGGGGGGGAACGCGGGAAGAAGAACGATGGAAGAAGGACTGTTCTGAGATGGCCGCGAAAAGAAGAAGAATGGCAAGGCATAAGCCGCCCTACTCCTCAAACGGACAAAAGGGAACCGCTCGATGCCACCACCTTCCAAAACATAGGAGCTCAACCTCCACTCCTTCCGGTCGGCCAGAAAGAGCGGGCCTCGTGTTAGGATACTGCTGACCTGCGAAACGAAGTGTAGAATGCACAAAGAAACCCAAGATCAATACTGTGAAGTGTAGAAACTATAAAGGAGCATGAGAAATGATCTAACTATCATGGAATGGGGGGATAGCTGGGAGTTTTTAAACCCCTGGGGGCGTCAAAAGATAAGAGGGTGTGTGTAAATGATGTATGAGAGTAAGAAAATGTGGAAGAAATATAGAAGAAGCGATGCATGCAAATAAAAGAGAACGGTGAGACTAAATGGAATAATGACTCAAAATACAACTAATCCCTGAACCGGAGGCCTATGCAAATGTAGAAGGCCTCCCTCCCTGGTGGTAGGTCGCTCAAAGATTCGGTAGGGCTTCGTCGTGGACCAAAAAAATCTCCCACCCTTTTCAAAGCTTGGCCTTAGGGTCTATTTATAGAGCCTTAAAATCCAGCCCCGAAATCAGGGTTTCTAGTCGAAATCAACTCAAGATATCAACATAAAACTTGTAGATAAATGGATTGTCTTCCAACCAGTTCAAACGGCAACCCATTTGGTGGAGTATCTGCGGAGAAATGGGTGGAACAAATTGAGGATAAAGCCACGGATGGAGAGAGAAAAACCTTTTAAATCCTTCAGAGATTTAGAAGATGAACGGTCGCACGATAGACCACTCATCAGGTTGGGCGGTCTATATCTAGGCCGTCCATCCCTGTCGGTGGAAATAGAAAATATAAACAAATTATCCATCGAACTGACCGAAAATGTCACCGTCGGACTCTCATAAGATGAACGGCTACTTGCGAACCTTTCCTCCAGAAGAGCGGCCAAAGGCTAACCAGTTATGTCCTGTCAGTGATAAATCAGAATAGATAAATAAATAGATAATTATCTGAAACAGTTAACGAGAATAAGACTCTGGTAGAAGAACGGCTAAGGTCAGACCGTTCAATGACATTGAACGGCTATACCCAGACCGTATGTCAGCTCGTCGGTGATAATTCAAAAAATTAACTAAATGTCCCATAAATATATGGACGGTCCAACACCAGCCGCTAAGATGATGGACGGCCTGACAATTGACCGTTCAATCCTTGGACGTTTAAAATTCATAAAAAAGTTAAAATTAGGCAAATTCAAGGCCCATTAAGCCCTGAATTGAAACGGACCCAGCCAGGGAGGGAGGCTACCAATAAAACAGGCCCAAAGTTATACCTGAAAATGGCCCAACGAGCAATAGACAACTCGAGGCATCAATAAATGGTAGTAAAAGGAATAACTCAACTCATAGGCGAAAAATGGGTGTCAACACCACCCCCGAAGAATCTGAGAGAAATTCGAGGGTTAATCGGAAGGTTGCAATTCATTCGCCGGTTTGTGTCCCAGCATTCACAAAGGTACAAACCTTTTTATGAGTTAACCAAATCAGGAACTGAGTTTTGTTGGGATTCTAAGTGCCAAAAAGCTTTTGAAGGACTGAAGGAGTATCTGGCGAATTCACCCGTCCTAATCCCACCCACACCAGGAAAATTGCTAATTCTCTACATCTCAGTCTTGGATGATTCCGTGGGTGCTATTTTGGCACAAGCCAATGAAGAGGGCATGGAAATGACAACCTATTACTTGTCCAAACTTCTCAACCCCTGTGAGCAGAAGTACACGGCTATGGAGAAAACTTGTGCTGCCCTTGTTTGGGTGGTGCAGAAATTGAAACACTATTTTCAAGCTCATGAAGTCCATTTGATTGCCCGGATGAACCCTATCAAATTCCTTCTGGAAAAATTTATCCTTACCGATAGGTTAGCACGTTGGCAAAGCTTCCTCTCACAATTTGACATCACCTACATCCAGCAAAAGGCTATTAAAGGCTATGCCATAGCCGAGCATCTCGCCTATCATCCTCTCCTCAAATTTGACACTGTACAATCAGTGTTTCCAGATGAGGAACTAATGTCCATCAACCAATCAGATGATTACATGTGGACGTTATATTTTGATAGAGCACTGAATTCCCAAGGGAAAGGAATCAACATTGTCTTCCTGTCGCCTGATGGTTTTACCATCCCACTAGCATATCAGCTCACATTCCCAGTTACCAACAACATAGTTGAATATGAGGCTCTTCTAGCTGGCTTGGAAGCTGCCCATTCTTTTGGTATCACCAAACTACGAATTGTAGGTGATATTCAACTCATTCTCCGCCAGGTGCTCACCAAATACCGCACCCGCAATCCCAAGCTCAAGCTTTACCAAGAACTCACTGCTGCGTTTGCCAAACTATTCACCAAACTGATCTTTGTTCATGTCCCTCACGACTAGAATATTCTGGCAGATGCCCTCACCTCATTGGCATCATCCTTAAAGTTCCCTCTCGGTAGATGGTTTGAGTCCATCTCCATCTACAAGTGTCACGCCCCTGCTATCCATGACACTTCCTACGTAAGGATCAAGAAAAAAGTAGCAAGGAAGGTCCAAGAGGGAGAAATCTTTGAAAAGAGGAAAATCATGCTGGCAGAATCGGAAGAAGAATTGGCCAACGAGGAAAAGCCATGGTTTTATGAGATTGCTAAGTACTGCCAAGATCAATCCTACCCTGAAGAGGTCACGACAGAAGATAAGAGAGCCATAAGGAGAGTGGCCCAAAGATACATGTTGGTTGGAGGAGTGATATACAAGAGAAGCCTCACTAGTGTTCTGCTAAGATGTCTTGATGACGATGAGGTTTGGAAGTGTGTTGAGGAAGCACACTCTGGTGTGTGCGGTGGCCATGTGAACAGCCAAATGCTTGCTAAGAAGATCCTTCAGTAAGGCTTTTACTGGCCCACCATAGAAGAAGATTATGTTGTCTATGTCCGTAGGTGTGTCAAGTGTCAACTTCACGCTGACAAGATTCACTCCCCATCTTCCACACTACATCCAATATCTTCCCCATGACCTTTCTCCATGTGGGCTTTCGATATCATTGGTCCCCTTGGTGATCCCAACTCCCTCACTAAGCATAAATCATTCATCCTTATTGCAACGGAGTACTTCACCAAATGGGCCGAAGCCAAAGCTTACGCGGAGGTCAAAGCATCAACAGTCTGTAAGTTCATCATGAAGAACATCATCGCCAGGTTCGGCATCCCAAGAACTATCATCACCGACAATGGGCTGTAATTCATTTCTCATGATCTTGAGGACCTCTGCAAAAGGTATAAAATTGCATTGTATCATTCATCACCTTATTATCCACAAGGTAATGGCCAGGTAGAGGCCACTAATAAAACATTGATTAAAATCATAAAAAAGACATGTGAGTCAAACAAGTTCTCGGATTGGCCAGAAAAGTTGATTAAAGCTCTATGGGCCCATCGCACTTCAATCTGTACTCCCACTGGGCAAACTCTGTTCGCCCTTACTTATGGGATGGAGGTGGTAGTCCCGTACGAAATCTTGCTCCCTTCTCTTAGGGTACATGTAATACCCTAGATTCTTATCGGATCTTTCGGATCCTTTTTTGAGAGTTTCGTATCACTTTTGTGGGTCCTGAGTTGAGTTTTACGATCCACGTGGATTTTTCTCTCGTACTAGTTACGGAACCCTGTGGTGAGTTTATTTCTCAGTTCATCGACACGTGGACGCCGCAGTTACGATGTACTCTTCCCGAGGATCATTTCGACTATTTTTACGTATTTTTCTGAATTAGTGTATTTTCGAGTCAATTATCAAATTTTCAGAAATTAGGAAAATTTCCTAATTCTTTTCATTTTTCTTTCCTTTTTCTTCTTTCCTTTTCTCATTCGCACTGTAACCCCCTCTCTCCCCCGTTTTCTCTCTTCTCTCGCCCTCCTGGCTCCGGCTGTAGACGGAGGAGGCTCGGGCAGGTAGAGGAGATGCCGGGGGAATGGTCCGGAGCGCGAAGGGGCGAGGATCGGACTGTTTCTGGCGTGATCCAAAACAGTGGATTCAAAGACGACGGTCGAGCTCGCGACGTGGTTTTCGGCGCGGTTTAGTCACTTCGGTGCACAGAATCTTCGGTGGAGGTAGGGAGACGGATCACCTACTTCTCTTCTGCATTTCCTCACAGTTTCGTGCCGAACGGTGAGCATACGAGTGGGTTTCTTTCAAGTTCAGGAAGATCAGGCTTTTGAGGTGTTCGTTGGGTTCGTTGGAAAACGGTGATGGTTTTCAGCTATATTAGTTTCATTGTGACCCCCAGCAAGTCTGTATGCCATTTCTGCTAATTTCATGTTGATTGGTCATCATTTGGGGCCGGTACAAGTCCGGGAACCCCTGTGACCCAATTAGGGTCGATTCATTGGAATCGCCTGTTTCTTGCGATTTAGCTGTTGCATGGACCCCTTCCGGCCTGTGGAAGGTTATTTTTGTCAATTAGGTTTGTTTCACTTGCGTTTAGACGCGTATGGGGCGTGGAACGGCTGAGATCGGCAATTTCCCCTGTTTTCCCACCGTATCATGCTTGCGGTCGTTTCAGAGACCGCTACAGGTCTCTGGCGGCCCCACGATGGACCGCCACACTCCATAGTGTGTCGATTAGTTTTAGGTTGGCTGAGGTTGACGGCCCAACCTCTGACCGCCACTTGCCTCTGGCAGCCCTATGGGTGTGCGCCAAGGTTCACTTTTCCTCGATTTTAGCATATGTCGATTCGAGTTGGCGGCCTTACTTTTGACTGCCATTGTCCTGTAGCGCGCTGGAGAGGGGGATTTATGTAGCCCATTTAAGAGCAGGCCGAACGAGGTCCATCAAGATCAAACGAGGCCCAACTCATCTAAGTGACCGCCCGCAGGGCCCACTTACCATAAAAGCCCAAAAAGATCGCTCGAGATCAAGCACTTCCTCGGCGGCCATCAGGCTCGGAAGGCCCGAGCATCGGTCAGGTCGGAGGAAGACCCACGCCCGATCTATCCCCTCGCCCGGATAAAGGCTAGCGCTCAGCGCCCACTCCGACCGAGCCTCATCCGAGCTATGCCTATCGCATTGACAGGGTTGGCACTCTTCATGCTTGGATCGATCGACGATTGCTTATCCACGCTGCCGTTGAGAGCCCTTTATGAGCAGGAGTTCATAAAGATAAGGGACCCACGACCCCTCAAGGCTATAAAGATCCCACGATGAGGACGTAAAGAGCCCACGTTGAGGACGTAACTCCCGCCTGAAACTCCTCAGCTTACGGGACTCATGAGGCCGGCGCACTATTTAAACTTGGGACTCCCTCTAGCGAAAGGTAAGGCCAACACATGCCTAAAACTCCCTGAGCAGGAACCACTTCACCACCTTGGTGGAGAGGGATCTCGAGCATCACCTTCCTCCTCCCTTCATAGCTTCCACCACTGCTCTACTGACTTAGGCATCGGAGGGTTTTCCCCAGGGAACCATACCTGGGCCCCCCTGATCTGTGTAGTTCACTACCCGGTGATCATCTACCTCAGCTCAGGTCCAACGCTAGATCGCCCCTCTTCATCTAGCACCGTCTGTGGGAAACAATCAAAGAGCCAGCATGGTGCGAAGAAGTACAGGGAGGAGATCCACCGGTGATAGGGGGAAGGCCATGGTGGTGGGGGGAGAAGTCCCTTCTCAGGCCGCACAAGACCCCCCCCTAACGCCAGCACCCCAGCCGACGAGCCACCTCTGGCCGCGGCGGTAGGGCAACCACCCAACGAGGATGCTGACGCTTTCCAAGCCCTCAACGCAAAACTGGATGTCCTCGTGGAACTCATGAGGACCTAGGCGGCCAGGGAAGGAAGGTCAGCCATCCCTCCGAAAAGCCATCCTCGCAGAGACGCGTCCCAACAAACTGCCGGAGGTCGCTTCACCCTCCGAGGACGTTAGATTATTCGCAACAGGTTAGGAGGACCTTCACAAGCCCCTCCTCCAGAGCAAAAGGCCTCCTCCACGCCGAAAAGGGGAAAACCCGGGGCACGACGTTCGCACCCAGAGACCGAAGTCCCCAGGGAACGCCAGGACAACTTGCCATCGCGTCCCCCTAGCCCCACGACACAACAGCAGCTGGAGTTATCCCTCCGTCTGTGAGAGTTTGAGAGGCGCTTCGCAGAGCAGGAGCGCGCCTTACGTGCCTTGCAGAAGACCTCCCCAGCCGGGGACGAGGAGAAATCCCCGTTCTCCAACTATATCTGTAAGGCCCCAGAATTTTTTTAAATTATTTTTGATATATTTAATTATTTTCTAGGAATTTTAAAGACCCAAAATGGATTAATAAATAAATATTGGGTTAAATAAATCATTATAAGGCCCAATTTATGTTAAGTAATTAATCTAGCTTTGATAATTGAAACCCAATAGGTTAAAGGACCAAGCCCATTAAGTTTGGCCCATATTCTAGAAGGTTATTTAGCCTATCCATGAATTTTAAAGATAAATACTCTTTTATATAGATAATTAGAAGGATAAAAAAATAAAAGAGTTTTATTAAATTGAAACTCTGCACACGTTTTGTGTAACGGTCTATCGGGCGACCGCTACAGCATGTAACGCACTAGACCTGATGCGTTACACCTCTGTCAGTTCCGTGAATAGAAGAACTTGCAAAAAGATTGGATCTTTGGGATCCTATCTGCAAGAGACCTAATTAGGAGATCATGTAAGGTTACTAGGGACTCTTAGGGATCAGGTTCTAGCAAATTAAAGACTCTAGAATCGATCTAATCCTCAAACCCTAGCCAAAACCCTATAAATAGGACCTAGTCTGAACTGAGCGACCCTTACTTTTGCTCACGTGGAATCAAGGTAAAGAGTCATAATTTCGGATAAGCTCTTTGGAAGATTTTGTTTATAATACATTAGACAAATAGCTCTCCAAATTTCATGCTAGGGGATAAAACAAACAAGGAGATTGAAGCTTCCAAAGTTGCTGGTCGGACCTTAGCAACCCAGGAAACTGAACGTAAGTCCTCTGAAGATCAGGAGATTAGAACATCTAAACGAGGTAATTAGAGTTCAGTTATTTAGAACTTTTTGTTCCCCGTAGTTTCATCTTCTTACCCACAAAATTTCACGTCCTTAGGTCAAGAGGTCGAGGAGTTAGAGCAGCGTGAAGTTGCTGGAAACTCACTAGAAAGGGAGAACTAAGGCACGTCTTTCAGACTCAAATTAGAAGTTTAAAGCCCAGTTAAGCGGTAGGTTATCTCATGATTGGCAAAAATATCTCGTTAGGGATAAAAGCCCTCTGATTGTGCTTGATTTCATGCACTATAGATCATGGATTTCATGTTTTAGTGGGTTCATGCATACATACATATCATTAGCCCTAATCAAAGATCAAAAATATTATCTTGTCAATTCACTGCAACCTATGCATCTAGATGACCTTTACTTCATTTTGCCATGATTGGAGTAGTTAAATCTTTTCAAAACCTGACATGGTTTCAAATCATAGTCTTTTAATTTCTTTATACTGTTAGCAGGGACTCTGACGCATCATACTTAGACTGTCACAACACTGAAACGGCCTTACGATAAGCCGTCACACTCTCTGTTGTATGAAAATTTGCTCTGTTGTCTCTGACGGACCATAGATGGAGCATTACAATACTGTAACGGCCCCACGATAAACCGTCACAATCACTGTGATGCACCCACTCTCGACTGTCAGGAGAACTATAGACAGAATTGGAAAACAATCAATTTACTTATAAATAAGCCTAGTTATCTAAATTTTGACCTGATATCATGACTTTGAGTTATTTATTGATTCATGATAGGAATTGAATGATTACAAGCCTTTTAAGTTATTTTAAGTTTTGTTAATTTCATTAACTCTAATAGTGTGTATTTAAAGTATGATTTCAAAAGATGTATTGACAGAGTTTTATCATGGTTTCACATGGATTCACAGTCTTTTCTATCTATAGAGTCATTTTCTTTAAGTACATGGCGTATATTCCGGTATGTTGTACATTAGTTCACACTTTGCACTATATGAACATTATTCTTGGACATGAGGACCTCTCTATTGGATATTCCTTCTAATGGACTAGGAAATCTTATTTCAATGCCTCCGTAATTCTCCGCGAACCTGAGATTTCCACTAGGATGCCGAGTTGGTTGTACCATGAAAGCCCAATCATTAGAAAACACTATCGATGGTTTCTAGTTTCTAGAGATGTAACGGATCAAGGTTGGACCGTCAGGCTCATCTAACGGCCCAATAAACGACCGTCACATTGTATTGAGTCCAATTTCTTGTTTCAGGATTCAGATCATTGTAACGGCCTAATACTAGAGCGTCACGTTATGTAACGGCCAAGTGTAAGACCGTCACAGTTCTTGAGTACATTAACCCGAGGTTTGACCCAAGGGTTGATATTCTAAGTTCCTAGGTGGCTTGATAATGGTCTAGGACTTATCATTTCGATCAAGAAACTTAATATAATGAATGGAAGTTAAGAAATGTACCGTTATGCTGCCGATTTATTTCCATAAGCATAACATCGTATAAGTCATTCTTGATCTCTCATATTCTTAATTGAAGCATTCACTCTTTGATAGTTGTTGTCATGAGCTTATTGATTGAAATTGTTATATTACTGGCCACGCTTTATTGATATACTCATGGAAGTAGCTTGATTTATACGTGAAGATACAGTTCGGGAGCTGATTGTGTCCAAGGGCTCTATGCTAGTCCCCTCGGCTGATTGCCGGAAACATACTATTATAAACCATGGGGTATGATGCTACTGGCGTCGCATTGCGCTGGGAGTGCTTTCTTTATAAATAAGTGAAATCCATGAGCACTCGTGAAAATCTAGTGAATTGCTACATGATTGACGTTCTAGTGCGTAACCTTTATGGTTATGAAAGTGAAAAGTGAATGTGCATTCTCGTTACATTCTTGTTCTTGAAAGGCCATGCTACACTCTTGTTACATTCTTGCTAGTTCATACTTGTTCATTCTATCTTACATGATCATCTTGTTACTTTGGTATTAATCGCGTGATTTATCACATTCGCATGATTTTACCTTAATTCTTTAGATCAAAAATGTTAATTACTTTAATAGTGCCTTCATGTTGATGCAAAGATACCTACTGGGCAAGTGTGCTCATTACCTATTTCTAATCTTTTTCAGGAAATGGAAGTAAGTCGGGTTCGGATTCGGAGTATTCAAGTAGCGGATCCGAGAGTGAATGAAGAATGAGTGAATACTTAGGAAAGTCTGCATTGTTTAGATCGAGTCTTTATAATTTCTTATTTCTTGAGTCTAGTGGAATGGAAAAAGGTATGAAAAGGTTATTGTACTTGAATACTTGATTTACCAATGAAATAAAGTTGGAGTTTGATTAATTATTGTGCAATTGCATTATGTGTGATTGTCTTGCACTCTGATCGTTCTTGCTTGCAAGAGGCTTACCATGTCGGCTGTCCGTGTTCCTCGAGCGACTCTTCTACTGTAATAAAGGCTCGGGGCGTGACAGTTAAGTTGGTATCAGAGCCTAAGTCTCAGGACTTAGGGAAAAGAGTCATGTCCTAGGATAAGTCCAAGATTTTAGGACCCCTACCTATGACCTAAGGAAGAAAATTTCATACCCATGTGAGGATTGGGTAGAGCCCGGGATAAGATAGTTATATAGAAATTATCTTAGGATAAATCTTCCCGACTCTAAATAACTAAATTGTCCACGATTCTCAGGTACCTTGATTCTCAATGGCTCATCGTATAAACTGGGATGAGATGCAGCAAACTATTGCGGGACTTACTCAAGCCCTACAGACAGTGGCCCAAGCTGGTGGAAGGGCTGGCGCGGGTAACTTACACGGCAATTTCTGAAGTTTAGATTTCCCACGATTCTCTAGATTTTCTAACCCATATGAAGCAGAAAATTGGATCGACGAAATGAATCGAATATTCGATGTCATGCAATGCACCGACCAGGAGAAAGTTTGACTTGCCACGTTCTAATTAAATAAGGATGCTCGTACATGGTGGAAATCCATTCCGGCACCACCTGCAGATGCACCTCATACATGGGAAGATTTTCTTACACTTTTTTGAGTCAAGTACTTCTCTGAGCATGTGAAGGAGAGGAAGGCTGTGGAATTTGCCACTTTAAAATAGGGCACGATGTCCGTGGCAGAGTATGAATTACAATTCTCACGACTAGCACCGTATGCTCCTCACTTGATAAGCGCAGATTTATTGAAAGCCAACCGATTTATAAATGGTTTAAGACCCGGATTCATCCAACAACTTGGAACTCAGAATATCCGCACCTATACCGAGATGGTACAAAGAGCGCATCTATGTGAAAGAACTATGGAGAAAGTGGAAAGGCTCGAGGAGAAAGGTCAAGCCGAAAACATGATAGGCAAGAAGAGAAAGACGTGGATGAGGATGAAAATCGTCACATTAAGAGGTCCCGTATTGGGAACGGTAATGGAAAAAGAAATGGAAATGGAAACGGAAAGAATAAGAAAGTTAATGAAGAGAAGGAGCAAGTCGTGACACCTTGCTCATTTTGTAAAAAATTTGGGCACTCGGTAGAAGAATGCGGGAAGCGTCTCGGCGCTTGCCTTAAGTGTGGAAGCCGAGAACATCGCTTGCCCATATGTCCTCTCATCAACGAACAATCTTCAAGGGATAACAACGGACGCGGGAAGTGAGATCGATTAAATGCCATTCTAGACTAGAGAGGTGAGATGATTAAAGGTACCCTCTTAACCCATTCGCCTTACGTTAATTCTTAATACATTAAAATACGTACACTCTCCGTAAAAACTCATATATATTGAATTTGGGGACCAAATTCTCTTAAGTGGGGGAGGGTGTAAGGCCCAAGAATTTTTATAAATTATTTTTGGTATATTTAATTATTTTTTGGGAATTTTAAAGACCTAAAATAGATTAATAAATAAATATTGGGTTAAATAAATCATTATAAGGCCCAATTTATGTTAAGTAATTAATCTAGCTTTGATAATTGAAACCCAATAGGTTAAAGGACCAAGCCCATTAAGTTTGGCCCATATTCTAGAAGGTTATTTAGCCTATCCATGAATTTTAAAGATAAATACTATTTTATATAGATAATTAGAAGGATAAATGAATAAAAGAGTTTTATTAAATTGAAACTCTGCACACGTTTTGTGTAACGGTCTATCGGGCGACCGCTACAGCATGTAACGCACTAGACCTGATGCGTTACACCTCTGTCAGTTCCGTGAATGGAAGAACTTGCAAAAAGATTGGATCTTTGGGATCCTATCTGCAAGAGACCTAATTAGGAGAACATGTAAGGTTACTAGGGACTCTTAGGGATCAGATTCTGACAAATTAAGGACTCTAGAATCGATCTAATCCTCAAACCCTAGCCAAAACCCTATAAATAGGACCTAGTCTGAACTAAGCGACCCTTACTTTTGCTCGCGTGAAATCAAGGTAAGGAGTCATAATTTTGGGTAAGCTCTTTAAAAGATTTTTTTTATAATACATTAGACTAATAGCTCTCCAAATTTTGTGCTAGGAGATCAACCAAACAAGAAGATTGAAGCTTCCAAAGTTGCTGGTCGGACCTTAGCAACCCAAGAAACTGAACGCAAGTCCTCTGAAGATCAGGAGATTAGGACATCTAAACGAGATAATTAGAGTTCGGTTATTTAGAACATTTTGTTCCCCGTAGTTTCATCTTCTTACCCTCAAAATTTCACGTCCTTAGGTCAAGAGGTCGAGGAGTTAGAGCCGCGTGAAGTTGCTGAAAACTCACTGGAAAGGGAGAACTAGGGCACATCTTTCAGACTCAAATTAGATGTTTAAAGCCTAGTTAAGCGGTAGGTTATCTCATGATTGGCAAAAACATCTCGTTAGGGATAAAAGACCTCTGATTGTGCTTGATTTCATGCACTATAGATCATGAATTTCATGTTTTAGTGGGTTCATGCATACATACATATCCTTAGCCCTAATCGAAGATCAAAAATATTATCTTGTCAATTCACTGCAACCTATGCATCTAGATGACCTTCACTTCGTTTTGTCATGATTGGGGTAGTTAAATCTTTTCAAAACCTGACATGGTTTCAAATCATAGTCTTTTAATTTCTTTATACTGTTAGTAGGGACTCTGACGCATCATACTTAGACCGTCACAACACTGAAACGGCCTTACGATAAGCCGTCACACTCTCTGTTGTATGAAAATTTGCTCTATTGTCTCTGACGGACCAGAGATGGAGCGTTACAATAATGTAACGGCCCCATGATAAACCGTCACAATCACTGTGACGCACCCACTCTTGACCGTCAGGAGAATTGTAGACAGAATTGGAAAACTGTCAATTTACTTATAAATAAGCCTAGTTATCTAAGTTTTGACCTGATATCATGACTTTGAGTTATTTATTGATTCATGATAGGAATTACATGATTACAAGCATTTTAAGTTATTTTGAGTTATGTTAATTTCATTAACTCTAATAGTTTGTATTTAAAGTATGATTTCAAAAGATGTATTGACGGAGTTTTATCATGGTTTCACATGGATTCACAGTCTTTTCTATCTATAGAGTCATTTTCTTTAAGTACATGGCGCATATTTCGGTATGTTATCCACTAGTTCACACTTTGCACTATAGGAACATTATTCTTGGACATGAGGACCTCTCTATTAGATATTCCTTCCAATGGACTAGGAAATCTTATTTTAAGACCTCTGTAATTCTCCGCGAGCCTGGGATTCCCACTAGGACGCCGAGTTGGTTGTACCATGAAAGCCCAATCATTAGAAAACACTATCTATGGTTTCTGGTTTCTAGAGATGTAACGGATCAAGGTTGGACCGTCAGGCTCATCTAACGGCCCAATAAACGACCGTCACATTGTACTGAGTCCAATTTCTTGTTTCAGGATTCAGATCATTGTAACGGCCCAATACTGGAGCGTCATGTTAGGTAACGGCCCAGTGCAAGACCGTCACAGTTCTTGAGTACATTACCTGAGGTTTGACCCAAGGGTTGATATTCTAAGTTCCTAGGTGGCTTGATAATGGTCTAGGACTTATCATATCGATCAAGAAACTTAATATAATGAATGGAAGTTAAGAAATGTACCGTTATGCTGCTGATTTATTTCCATAAGCATAACATAGTATAAGTCACTCTTGATCTCTCATATTCTTAATTGAAGCATTCACTCTTTGATAGTTGTTGTCATGAGCTTATTGATTGAAATTGTTATATTACTGGCCACGCTTTATTGATATACTCATGGAAGTAGCTTGATTTATACGTGAAGATGCAGTTCGGGCGCTGATTGTGTCCAAGGGCTCTATGCTAGTCCCCTCGGCTGATTGCCAGAAACATACTATTATAAACCATGGGGTATGATGCTACTGGCGTCGCATTGCGCTGGGAGTGCTTTCTTTATAAATAAGTGAAATCCATGAGCACTCGTGAAAATCTAGTGAATTGCTACATGATTGACGTTCTAGTGCGTAACCTTTATGGTTATGAAAGTGAAAAGTGAAAGTGCATTCTCGTTACATTCTTGTTCTTGAAAGGCCATGCTACACTCTTGTTACATTCTTACTAGTTCATACTTGTTCATTCTATCTTACATGATCATCTTGTTACTTTGGTATTAATCGCGCGATTTATCGCATTCGCATGATTTTACCTAAATTCTTTAGAGCAAAAATGTTAATTACTTTAATAGTGCCTTCATGTTGATGCGAAGATACCTATTGGGCAAGTGTGCTCATTACCTATTTCCAATCTTTTTCAGGAAATGGAAGTAAGTCGGGTTCGGATTTGGAGTATTTAAGTAGCGGATCCGAGAGTGAATGAAGAATGAGTGAAGACTTAGGAAAGCCTGCATTGTTTAGATCGAGTCTTTGTAATTTCTTATTTCTTGAGTCTAGTGGAATGGAAAAAGGTATGAAAAGGTTATTGTACTTGAATACTCAATTTACCAATGAAATAAAGTTGGAGTTTGATTAATTATTGTGCAATTACTTTATGTGTGATTATCTTGCGCTCTGATCGTTCTTGCTTGCAAGAGGCTTACCATGCCGGCTGTTCGCGTTCCTCGAGCGAGTCTTCCGCTGTAATAAAGGCTCAGGGCGTGATAATATCTTGAAGGCAGAGATATCTCCCAGAATCTCCATTTCGACTTTCAAGCCTTACGATGGCCAGGGCGACCTGGCCGACCACTTCGACAGCTTCAACACCCTAATAACTCTTCACGGGGCGTCCGACGCCATCAAATACCGAGCCTTCGTGACCACCCTGGTCCAAGGCGCCCAAGCATGGTTCCGGGCCCTTGCCCCTGGATCCATCCGAGACTTCAAGCAGCTTGGGGGAGTATTTAAGGAGAGTTTTGCCGGCAGCGGCCCCCCAAGGTCGGTAGCGGGGCTATTGGCTCTGAAACAGGCACAAGGGGAGATACTCCGGGCCTATATCAACTGATTTAAGTCAGAAGCCCTGAGAATCCCCCGCCTGGATGTAGCCTCGGCCATAACCGCGCTGATTGAAGGCACCCGGGACGAGAACCTCCACCGCGAACTTGTCCTCCACCCTCCCTCGACCCTTGCCGAGCTAGTGACTCTGGATTTACGCCATGCTGAGTGCGATGAAGTTCTCAGCGCATGTCGAGGCACAATCGGCTCGGGTCGGGAGGGGGACAAGAAGCGAGCACCCGAGTCAAGCTTGGGCCAAGGAAAAAGGCGAAACCGAGACGGGGAGCACAAAGAACCGTCCTGGAAGTATGAGTGGTACACTCCCTTAACCGCTCCGGTGTATGAGATCTATGAAGACATCAAAGGCTCGGGCCTTCTCTGCCAACCCGAGCCAATGAGATTGAAGAGCTGCAATCGCAGCAAGCACTGCCTATTTCACAGCGATCACGGGCATCATACCGGCGATTGCCACCAGCTCCAGGATGAGATCGAGCACCTCGTCTGCCAGGGACACCTATCCCAGTTTGTGGCCGGGCAGAAGGAAGATCGAGACGCCCCAGATGAGATCGACAACGCCCCTCGCGGGGTCCACATCAATGTCATCGCTGGAGGAGCTGCATAAGGAGGAGACAGTGGCCGAGGAAGGAAGCATCATGTTGACCGGGCGAGCCGAGCCATCGAGCCTCCCAAGGCCCCGCCAAGTGAGCCCCAAGTCATAGTCTTCTTCGACCAAGACCTGGAAGGGCTAACCACCCCGCATGACGACGCCCTAGTTATATCGGCCGCGATAAACCATTGTAACATAGATAGAATTCTAGTTGACAATGGAAGTGCCCCTGATGTATTATCTTATGAGTGTTTTCTAAAGGTGGGGGAGAATCCGTCTAAACTCCGCCCGATCCAAACCCCCCTTTGCGGGTTCAATGGCCAGGCCACTTATCCCGAGGGAGCCCTGAGCCTACCAGTTACTCTCGGCACCCCACCCAAAATCGTTACAGTTATGGTGGACTTCATAGTGATCCAGGGTATGATAGCATACAACACAATCTTCGACCGAGGGATCCTTAGAAAAATGAAAGCGGTGCCCTCTACCTATCACCAAAAGATGAAGTTCCCTACTAAACATGGGTGGGGGAAGTTCGGGGCAACCAGGCAATGGCCAGAAGGTGCTACAATATCTCGGTCGAAGCCACAAGGCCAGACAGGAAAAATAAGGGCCCCTGGGAAGTCGAGGAAAAACCCGCAACATCCAAGCCTGGAGACGAGTTGCTAACAGTTTTCCTAAATGACGACCCGACCCTAGGAGTAAAGATTGGAGCCGACCTACCATCTGAGGTTCAGCAGCAATATAAAGAATTCCTTTTCGGGTACATCTGAGTCTTTGCATGGTCTGATGATCAACTCCCCGAGATACCAGAAGAGACAGTGATGCATAAGCTCAACCTCGACCCGACCATGAAGCCCATACAACAACGCAGAAGGAAGCACGCGCCAGAGAAGCATGTGATCATCAATGAACAAGTCACCAAGAGGCAAAAGACTGGTCTTTTTAGATCGGTCCGGTACCGACGTGGCTGGCTAACGTCATCCTGGTGCCAAAAGTGATGCGGGACGGACACGGGAGACCGACTCTATATGATGCGGACCTCAAACTCTAGATGGAGATGCGACCAGCAACACACAAATTGGAGAGATTTTGGCCCGACACTATGAGTTCCTATGGGCTATACGTCGCTAACAGAAACGTAAGCTCACTCATCGTCCCAAGCGGGGGAAACACGGATCGTGCACGGTTGAGGAACCGGCAGAGTTCAAGGGTAGTCGACTCACTTCCGGACTTGGATCGAGCCACGGGACGGGTCACTCTCACACTCACAGCGGTGACATGGACTCACGGGCTAGTTCCTATCACACTCGCAGTGGCATACGACCATATACTAGCTAAGCAAATGAAATGCCAAGGAGTTAAGATCGTTACCTCCACGCTCCCGGCGTAGGGAAGACAACCCCGGCCAATCACGGACTCCCGGTTAAGAAATTTTTACAGTGGTACAAAAATTTGACCCACTCTACGCAGGGAGGTAATAGGTCACATGTGGGGCCCAGGAGTCACGACAATTGGGTTGACGGGCAGCATCTTGATGTCATCCCAGCGGTGCCGAACCCGCGACTTGGTGCTGTCTGGACGGCGCGATCTACGGGTCCGTGGGGCCCACGGACTGCTCCAACCTCCGACTCTGGTGGGGTGGGTCCCGCTGTGATGGAAACCCCTGGTGGCGCTCCTCCGTGGACGGCGGTCGACCGGAAACACCGGTCGGTGACCGATCGGCTCTGATCTCCAAGCGTTGGAGTTGCTGCCCACGGACTTGTGCTTCTGTTTTTCAGCGCGCGATCCAGTAAGATCAGCCGCTGTGATCAATCCTGACATCGGATCGAAGCTCAGGAGGAACGTTGGAAAGATCTTTCGAAGTACTTCAATATAGGGCCAGAGAGATGAACTGGATCTACACGGATCTGGCCTTCAACTATTTTTGAAGTTTCTATTGGATAGTACTCGAAATCTCAGAATAGCAAGGAAGTTTTTTGAGAACTGCCTTTGACCGCGGGGTAGACCACTGATTCAGACTTCGCGCTCTTCATGAACTTTGTAGAGGGGAGAGAGAGGAAAATGGAAATATTTTTTGTAAAGGGTTTTGTTGAGGTTTGGATGGGGAAAGGTATTTTAGACTAGCGAGTGGTCGGATTTGGACTGAGGCAGATAGAACTGTAGATGGATCAGAAAGGGATTTTTAGAAAATATGAGATGGACTTTAGAAATTCCACGAAAATTCGTGGATGGAGGGGTTGGTGGATAGAACTTCCAGTAAATTTGGGAGCTCCATGAAAAATCAAAAAGAGGTCCGAAGATGGGAAACATAGGGTTACTATCACTGTAGATAGAAACTTGGCAGAACTGAAAGGGAAAGATGGACGAAAATGTAAAAATGGAAATCGGGAACTAGAGGCAAAACCAATTTTTGTAGAACATGGAGGGAATTTCTGGAACACCCTCTGAAAATTTCAGCTCAAGAAGATCACATGGTTGAGAGCCAAAATTCGTGGAAGAGCTGGCTGTCTTGAGTAGATAGAACTCCGACGGCAACCGTGGCGGTGCGATGGCGGCACGATGGCGGCGGCGGCGATCACCGGAACTGATACATGAGGCTTCCCACCTCAGAAGGCAACCTTCCCAGCTGAAAGAAGAAGAGAGGGGAGAGGGAGAAGGGGGCGGCCCTTGCTGCTCCAACAAAATTCTTGGATTTCATATGCATTAATTCTTCATAAATGGGAAATACAAGGCATTTATATGAAATGCCAAAAGACTCAAATTACCCCTAGATCTAGGGTTTGGGGGAATAAAAAAAAGGATAGAACTAATTAGTTCTAACACACATTTTAGAAAAAAATAAAAATGATGATAGTGAGAGGGGGCGCCCCCTTGACTAAGGGGTTAAGGTTGGTGGCCAACCTTGACTTCTAAGTCCACTTGTCCCCCACTTGGCCCACCCTTCTAGAAGCCCACAATTGACATGTTGATTGACCCCACATGGGCCCTAGGGGTGAGGTGGATCAATGGGGGGAGGGGTGGGGGGCCCGTGGGACCCGGGTGGTCCCATTTTACATATAAACCCTTATTACAATCCAAATTACAAACCGAATAAAACTAAATAACACACATGACACACAAATAAAGTCTACATAAATGTGATCAAGGCAGAGACTCAAGGTGGAGTCTCCAGACTATCTCTGAGCCAGATGGACACCGAAGTGGTTCCGGTGGTGCTCCGCGTACGGTACCGGTGGCTCGGTGTATCATGCTTCTCAATCGCGCGGGTGTCCGCACCAATTCTCCCCGGGTGGGAGAAACTCAAGCCTGTCGAGTAAGGGTATGCATCACTGTGGTACCGCTCCAGTAGGTCCGGATCAATCCGCTGCAACTCTCCATGGGTGATCCATGTATCCTCGGTAGCGGACCGTCCTCTCCATCGCACTAGGTAGCGCGGGTAGGATCCACTCCTGGTAACTGTCACCTACTCATCCAATATATGATCTATATGCTCTCGCTGCCATAGAAAATGGGCTGGAGGTGGACACTCAGGTGTGGGATCACTCTCAATGGAAGGGGATGGCTCGAAAGGCTCACTAGGGATCACCGCTGGGTCCCTATATGCAACTAGATCCGATACATTAAAAGTAGAGCTTATACCATATTCCTCAGGCAAGTCCACAACATACGCATTGGATCCAACGCGTTTCAACACTCTAAATGGACCGGCTCCGCGAGCTTACTGTTTCTTGACGGTTCCAGAGGTAAACCGTTCAGGTCTTACCCTGATCATGACATATTCACCCTCTTGGAACTCTCAGTGGTGTCGATGGGCATCAGCTAGCTCCTTATACCGTGCATTGCTAGCCTCAATGTGACGACGGATGTCGTCATGCATATTCCTAACATGCTCAGCAAATGACTCGGCAGACTCCGACACTCGTGCATGGATGGGCATGGGGACAAGATCCACTGACTTCCTAGGCCTACAGCCTGTGACAATCTCGAATGGACTCATGCCGGTAGACCTATTTACCGAATCATTATATGCAAACTCTGCCAGTGGTAACATGAGATCCCAATCCCCTATGCGGTTCCTGACAAGACACCTCAAAAGGTCTCCCAGACTCCTATTGACCACCTCGGTCTGACCATCTGTCTGGGGATGATATGCAGTGAAAAACTTGAGGTGAGTACCCAACATATGCCACAGTGTCTTCCAAAAATAACTAGTGAATCTAACATCACGGTCAGACACTATGGTACGAGACAACCCGAACTTGCACACCACATGAGTAAGAAAAAGGCGGGCTACCCTCGAAGCATCCAAAGTCTTCGAGCAAGGGATAAAAAGGGCCATCTTCGAGAATCGGTCAACAACCACATAGACCGAATCATGCTTCCTGGAGGTACGTGGCAATCCCCAGACAAAATCCATGCTAATATCCTGCCACAGGGCATCAGGCACGGGAAGAGGCAAATAGAGGCCCGAGCTTTGCTTCTTCATCTTGGCCGTAGCACATGTACAGCACTGAGCCACAATGTGAGCAACATCGCGCTTCAAGCTCGGCCAATAAAATCTATGCACAACCGCCTCAATAGTCTTGTTCCGACCAAAGTGGCTGGCTAGACCTCCCGCATGTAGTTCCCAGACTAAGAAGTCTCGAACCGAAGTTCGGGGAACACATAGCCTGCCTCCTCGAAAGAGGTAACCCTCCTGAAGCACATACTTATCAAGGTCTCTCGAAGGTCCGACTTGGAGAGTGGCATAAATCTGACCGAAGTCAGGACAGTCAACATAGGCCTCTCTCATCTTTTCTAGACCTATGACCTCGGCACTCATAGTGGTCAGGAAACATGCTCGCCTACTCAAGGCATCGGCCACCTTGTTCTCCACTCCAGCTTTATGTTTAAGCACAAAGGTGAACTGCTGGAGATACTCAACCCAACGATTGTGACGCTAATTAAGCTTCTTTTGGGAATGGAGGTACCTCAAAGCCTCATGATCGGAGTATAAGACAAACTCCTGATGTAAAAGATAGTGCCTCCAATGCCTAAGAGCCTGAACAACAACGTAAAATTCCTTATCATAAGTGGAGTATCGCAGTTTCGCGTCATTCAGCTTCTCGCTGAAATATGCGACCGGGTGGGACTCCTGACTCAACACTCCTCCTATCCCAACACCCGACGCATCACAAGAGACCTCAAACACCTTCGAGAAATCAGGCAATCGAAGGATAGGTGTCTGGGTCATGCGCTCCTTGATGTCCTTGAAGGCGGCAGCTGCGGCCTTCGTCCATACAAAGGTGCCCTTCCGAATACAATCCGTGATCGGGGCGGTGACGGAGCTAAATCCACGGATGAAGCGACGATAGAACGTCGCAAGGCCATGAAAGCTGCGGACATCATGAACCGTACGGGGTTCCGGCCACTCAAAAATGGCCCGGACCTTCTCCGGATCGGCGGAGACCCCAATACTAGACACAATAAAACCTAAGAAGGTAAGCTAAGGTGTCATGAAGGCACACTTCTGTGGGTTCGCAAACAACTGCTCTCACCTAAGAAGAAGACAGACCTGCCGAAGGTGGTCTAAGTGGTCCCCCGTGGTGCGACTATAGATAAGGATATCATCGAAATACACAACCACAAAGACTCCAATAAACGGTCGAAGGACTTGAGTCATGAGTCGCATGAATGTGCTAGGGGCATTGGTCAACCCAAAAGGCATGACCAACCACTCATATAGACCATCCTTGGTCTTGAATGCAGTCTTCCACTCATCACCTGGCCTAATCCTCACCTGATGGTAGCCACTCTTAAGATCAATCTTTGAGAAGATAGTGGCACCAGCCATCATGTCTAGCATGTCATCCAGGTGAGGAATAGGGAACTTGTACTTCACGGTGATTTTATTGATGGCATGGCTATCAATGCACATTCTCCACGTGCCATCCTTCTTCGGGGCGAGTAAAGCGGGTACAGCACATGGACTCATGCTATCCCGAACAGATCCTCTCTGTATCAACTCATCGACCTGCCGTTTTAGCTCGACATGTTCCATGGGACACATGCGATAATGAGGAAGGTTGGGCAATAAAGAGCCCGGAATAAGGTCGATGTCATGCTGAATATCCCGCATAGGTGGGAGTCCCTCGGGAAGCTCCTCGGGAAAAATATCAGCAAACTCCTGCAGAATAGGAATGACATCGGGTGGGAGTTCACCCTCGGAGTCTCTCTCTACCTCTCGGACCGCAATGGCAAACACAGTGTAGCCCCGACTAGCCTCCCACTCCATTTCCTGGGAGCTAATCAACATCAATCTCCTAGTCGAGGGCTCACCTGGGCCAGAGGTAACGGTCATAGCCCGAGCTGGGGACGGGGTACTGGGCCCGGGAATGGAAGGCTCCGGAGCACTAGGGCCAGTAGGACCCCTAACTGATGGGCTCTTGGGCTGATGAGGTTGGAGAGTAATCTGTTGGCCATCATGGTCGAAGGTACAGGTGTTCGACCGGCCATGGAGTGTGGCATCCCGATCGAATAACCACGGCCTACCCAAAATAATATTGCTCACCTCCATGGGTAGAACATCACACCATACCTCGTCACGGTAGGCATAGAACTGCACTGGGACCAAGCACCGCAGCCTGATCGGGATGGAAGTGGAATCCACCCATGATACACGATAGGGGCTAGGGTGATCCACGGGTGTAAGACCAAGATGGGAGACAACACCTGTGGAGATTACATTGATGCAACTCCCGCTATCGATGATCACTTTACACACATGCTTGCCCAGCCTACAGAAGGTATGAAAAATAGTGGTCCGACGCCAGTCATCACTGGCCTGCGGCTGGGTGAGAATACACCTGACGACCCCAATGTGGGCATCATCGGGATGTGGGGCATCCTGGTCGTCACCTTCAATCTCATAGTATTCGTCACCTAGCTCCTGATCTGCTTCATAGGTGACTAACTCGAGGCCCGCATGGGTGGTATCCTTGGCCTGTGTGTCCCCAATGATAAAAGATGGGCGGGTGGGACACTGGTTGGTGAAATGGCCAAACCCATTGCAGCGATAACACTGCTACCGTGATCCATTGGGCTCCCCAATCATGGGTCCTTTCCCCTTATCCTCCCGACGGATAGGAGGTGTAGGTAGCAAAGGACGTGCAGGAGGTGCGGGTGCCAGTGGACGGGCTGTGGGTGCCGTAAGATGCTGGGCACGAGGAAGGTCCCTCGGGGGTAGAGGGCGAGGCCTAGGAGCAAAGGGCTCGGGGCGAGCGGGCTCCTGCGGTCGAGCCATGGGGGCCCTCGGATATGTGCCAGATGAGCCACGGGACTCGACACTACGAAGGGGGAAGGAGCCCAACCGATGGGGTGACTCGAACTCAGCCTCGAATTGCTCCAATTCGAGAGCAACCTGATACGCCTGCTCCAAAGTGGTGGCATTGCGGTGAAAGAGTTCATATTGATAATTGGGCCGCATACCTCTTCAAAAGCGTGATATAGTCATGGTGCTCTCTTCCGTGACTCCACACCGTAAGTAATACTCGTCAAACTCAGCTGTGTACTCGGTCACGGATCGGTTCCCTTGGGAGATGTTTTACCATTTGTCTATGAGACGTTGGTGATATGAGGCTGGAAGGTATTTCTCCCTTAGCTTTGTTTTCATGTCATCCCAAGTACCGATTTGGGGTTGACGTCACTGGTTGAGCAGGCTCTCCACATTGGTCCAATAAGTTTGAGCCTGCCCTTGCAGCTTCATCTTCACGTATCGGACTCTTCGGTGGTCCGTCATCTCAAACCACTCGAAGTACCGGTCCATGCCAGCCTCCCAATCTAAATACACCCTAGGGTCCAAGGACCCGCTAAAAGTGGGAGGGTCCGCACCCACGCCCCCAAGAATGCGGTCGTCATCATCATCATCACGGTTCCGTCGTTGATTACGACGACCATTTCCACCTTGCTCATTGTCAGATGCATAGTCATCCACCATATGCACATGTTGCCTCCCAACATCCATTGCCTGAGCCCTTGGTGCAGCAGGTTGCTGAGCCGGCTCTTGTTGACCATTGGTCGGAGCGGGTTGCGCCGCCGTTAGGGCCCTCTCGAGGACGGCAATCCTCCCTACAAGACCCGGGATGGACTGGTCCGAAGATTCGGCCCGATCCTCTAGGGCTTTCATTCCCCCTTCTAGACACGTTCCTACGCCATTTAGATGCATACTAAGGCCATCCATACGTGTGTCAAGACGTTCCATAATGGCTCGAAACATCTCGGCTGTCGAGGACTCATCGGAGCTACGGGCCCGGGAATCCGTCATAGGTGGTGGTGGCGAGTATTGGGTACCTCGACGGGTGGGCATGCAAAGACACACGAACTAGGAGACACAAACTGATGCAAACACCGACTAATGCACCTAGACCTAAACCAATATCCGGTACGTGGCAGAGTTAATCGATCCAAAGATCACTCCCGCAAGTGTGCGGCCTTCCCGATAGGCATAGCCTAACGTTCGGACAACACCTTTTAAGATACCAGATTATCGGGATGAAATGCAATTTTAAAACACTTTTTTTTGTTTTGAAAATAATAATGATCCTAGACTCGACTTAGACCATGATGCATGCGAGACTTATGCAATGACTACCCTAGACTCGACTCGCTCTGATACCAAACTGATGCGGGACGGACACGGGAGACCGACTCTATATGATGCGGACCTCAAACTCTAGATGGAGATGCGACCAGCAACACACAAATTGTAGAGATTTCGGCCCGACACTATGATTTCCTATGGGCTATACGTCGCTAACAGAAACATAAGCTCACTCGTCGTCCCAAGCGAGAGAAACGCGGATCGTGCACGGTTGAGGAATCGGCAGAGTTCAAGTGTAGTCGACTCACTTTCGGACTCGGATCGAGCCACGGGACGGGTCACTCTCACACTCACAACGGTGACATGGACTCACGGGCTAGTTCCTATCGCACTCGTAGCGGCATACGACCATATACTAGCTAAGCAAATGAAATGCCAAGGAGTTAAGATCGTTACCTCCACGCTCCCAGCGTGGGGAAGACAACCCCGGCCAATCACGGACTCCCGATTAACAAATTTTTCCAGTGGTACAAAAATTTGACTCACTACACGCAGGAGTCATAATAATTGGGTTGACGGGCAGCATCTTGATGTCGTCCCGGTGGTGCCGAACCCACGACTTGGTGCTGTCCGGACGGCGCGATCTACGGGTCCGTGGGGCCCACGGACCGCTCCAACCTCCGACTCTGGTGGGGTGGATCCCGCTGTGATGGAGACCCTTGGTGGCGCGCCTCCCTGGACGGCGGTCATCCGGAAACACCGGTCGGTGACCGATCGGCTCTGATCTCCAAGCGTTGGAGTTGCTGCCCACAGACTTGTGCTTCTATTTTTCAACGCACGATCCGGCGAGATCAGCCTCTGTGATCAATCCTGACGTCGGATCAAAGCTCAGGAGGTACCGTTGGAAAGCTCTTTCGAAGTACTTCAATATAGGGCCAGAGAGATGAACTGGATCTACACGGATCTGGCCTTAAACTATTTTTGAAGTTTCTGTTGGACAGTACTCGAAATCTCAGAACAGTAGGGAAGTTTTCTGAGAACTGCCTTTGACCGTGGGGTAGACCACTGAGTCAAACTTCGAGCTCTTCATGAACTTTGTACAGGGGAGAGAGAGGAAAACGGAAATATTTTTTGTGAAGGGTTTTGTTGAGGTTTGGATGGGGAAAGGTATTTTAGACTGGCAGGTGGTCGGATCTGGACTGAGGCAGACAGAACTGTAGATGGATCTGAAAGTGATTTTTAGAAAATATGAGATGGCCTTTAGAAATTCCAAAAAAAATCGTGGATGGAGGGTTTTGTGGATATAACTTCCATTAAATTTGGGAGCTCCATGAAAAATCAAAAAGAGGTCCGAAGATGGGAAACATAGGGTTACTATCACTGTAGATAGAAACTTGGCAGAACTGAAAGGGAAAGATGGACGAAAATGTAAAAATGGAAATCGGGAACTAGAGGCAAAACCAATTTTTGTAGAACATGGAGGGAATTTCTGGAACACCCTCTGAAAATTTCAGCTCAAGAAGATCACATGGTTGAGATCCAAAATTCGTGGAAGAGATGGCTATCTTGAGTAGACAGAACTTCGACGGCAACCGCGGCGGTGCGATGGCGGCACGATGGCGGCGGCGGCGATCACCGGAACTGATACATGAGGCTTACCACCTCAGAAGGCAACCTTCCCAGCTACAAGAAGAAGAGAGGGGAGAGAGAGAAGGGGGGCGGCCCTTGCTGCTCCAACAAAATTCTTGGATTTCATATGCATTAATTCTTCATAAATGGGAAATACAAGGCATTTATATGAAATGCCAAAAGACTCAAATTATCCCTAGATCTAGAGTTTCGGGGAATAAAAAAAAGGATAGAACTAATTAGTTCTAACACACATTTTAGAAAAAATAAAAATGATGATAGTGAGAAGGGGGCGCCCCCTTAACTAAGGGGTTAAGGTTGGTGGCCAACCTTGACTTCTAAGTCCACTTGTCCCCCACTTGGCTCACCCTTCTAGAAGCCAACAATTGACATGTTGACTGACCCCACATGGGCCCTAGGAGTGAGGTGGATCAATGGGAGGAGAGGTGGGGGGCCCGTGGGACCCGGGTGGTCCCATTTTACATATAAACCCTTATTACAATCCAAATTACAAACCAAATCAAACTAAATAACACACATGGCACACAAATAAAGTCCAAATGAATGCGATCAAGGCCGAGGCTCAAGGGGGAGTCTCCAGACTATCTTCGAGCCAGATGGACGCCGAAGTGGCTCGGTTGGTGCTCCGCGTACGGTACCGGTGGCTCAGCATATCATGCTTCTCAATCGAGCGGGTGTCCGCACCAAAAAGCTTCGGGAAAGTGGCGAATGTGCGTGGACTTCACCAACTTGAACAAAGCCACATCAAAAGATTGCTATCCGTTACCGAGCATCGACCTACTGGTTGACTCAACCTCGGGCAACGAGATACTCAGCTTCCTGGACGCCTATTCAGAATACCACCAGATCAAGATGGATCCGGAAGACATCGAGAAGACCACATTCATCATCGACTTCAGCGTATACTGCTACACCCTGATGCCTTTCGGGTTGAAGAACGCTGGAGCCACGTACCAGAGGCTGGTCAACCACATGTTCGAGGGACAGCTCGGTCGGAACGTTGAGGCCTATATTGACGACATGCTTGTCAAGACCCCCAAGGCCGAAGACCACTTCGCCGGCCTAGCTGAGACCTTCGACACTCTCCTGAGGTACAATATGAAGCTCAACCCCGCCAAGTGTGCCTTCGAAGTAAGGTCCGAGAAATTCCTGGGCTTCTTAGTCACCCAGCGTGGGATCGAGGCCAACCCCGACAAGGTCCAGGCCATCCTGGACATGCGGCCCCCCACCTGCACCAAGGACGTCCAACGCCTTACCGGGTGCATTCTCGCGCTCAGCAGGTTCCTATCCCGTGTGGCCGAACGGTGCCTGTCCTTCTTCAAACTATTGAGTGGGCCCAAAATGGCATCTGCTACGTTCACATGGGACGAGGAATGCCAAAAGGTCTTCACTGAGCTTAAGGAGTTCCTGGCTTCGCCCCCGGTGCTGTCCAAGCCCGTCCCAGGCGAAGCCCTACATCTCTACCTCTTGGCAACTCCATCCACTATTAGCTCGGTCCTGGTCAGAAATGACTCGGGAGTCGAGAGACCGGTCTACTACAACAGCAAGGTGCTCAACGAGGTTGAAAGAAGGTACCCCGCAATCGAGAAACTCGTGCTAGCATTGGTTACCTCGGCCAAGCGCCTTCGACCCTATTTTCAAGGGCACTCCATCATTATGTTGACCGATGAACCACTGAAGAGGATCCTCGCTCACCCTAAAGCCTCGGGACATCTCGTCAAGTGGGCCATTATGCTCAGGGCCTATGATATATCTTATCGGCCCCGTTCGGCTATCAAAGGATAGGCGCTCGCCGACTTCATCGCCGAGAGCACAATCCCGACCGAAGAAAAATCTCCGTCCGCACCCAAGCCAACATGGGAATTGTTCGTCGACGGATCTTCCAACTCGGCCGAGAGCAGCGCCGATATCCTCCTGAAGTCCCCTGAAGGAGCATAGCTTCAATACGCCTTGAAGTTCAACTTCCAGGCATCCAACAACGCCTCCGAGTACGAAGCCCTTATCTCGGGAGCCCGCATGGCCCGACGGTTGGGGGCTGAGCGAGTCAAGATTCACACTGACTCCCAACTGGTCGCTAGCCAGGTCAATGGCGATTACAAAGCTCGAGAAGCACCGATGGTCAAATACCTCTAGCTGGTCAGAACCGTGGCACAATAGTTCGAGAGTTTTGAGGTAGTCCAAATAGATCGGGAGGAAAACTCCCAAGCGGACGCCTTCTCTCGGCTGGCCTCCTCTCTTGACCCCGAAGGTACTCGATCGGTCCTTCTCGAAGAGCTAGAGCGACCGAGCATCGATTCAGAGCTCATGGCTGTTGACTCGGCCTCCCCAAGCGACTGGCGTCCCCCCTATCTATCGTGGCTCCAAGACTCCCAGGAGCCTCCTGACCCTCGGGAAGCCCGGAGGTTGAAGTACCAAGCTCGGTGCTTCGTTGTTCTGGACGTCACTTTATACCACAGATCCTTCTCCGGTCCCCTCCTGAAGTGCATCAGTACTGATGAAGCTAGCCGAGCGATTCAAGAAGTTCATGAAGGCCTATGCAGAGCACATCAAGGAGGAAGGTCGCTCGCCAGGATCTTGCTCCGACAGGGTTACTGGTGGCCCACTCTACAGCGTGATTACTCGACCTACGTGCAACAATGTGATCGATGCCAGTCATTTGACCACTTGGTCCATCAGCCGGCAACGGAGATCGTCACCCTAGCCCAGCCTTTTCCCTTCGCTCGGTGGGGGATCGACATCCTTGGGCCATTCCCCATGGCTCAAGCCCAAAAGAAGTTCATCATCGTCGCCATCGACTATTTCACCAAGTGGATCGAGGCTGAAGCTACAGCTAGGATCACCGAGACAGTCGTGTGGAGCTTCATCTGGAAGTCGATCATTTGTCGCTACGGCATCCCCCAGGTGATAGTGAGCGATAATGGTCGCCAGTTTGACTCTCGTTACTTCTAAGACAAATGTGCCGACCTGAACATTCGCAATCACTTTACTTCGGTCGCCCACTCTCAGGCTAACGGGCTGGTCAAAAATGCCAATAAGACTATCTTAAAAGGCATTAAGACTAAGCTCAGCAAAGCCAAGGGCAGCTGGCTCGAGGAATTACCGAACGTACTTTGGTCACATAGAACGACTCCCAGAGCGACAACCGGTGAGAGTCCCTTTCAGCTGGTGTACGACACCGAGGCCGTGATTTCGTTGGAGATCGACAATCCCTCCCTCCGAGTCATCTGCTTCTCGCCCGAGGCAAACTACCAGAAACTACTCAAAAATCTTGACCTAGCGGATGAACTCCGAGAGATTGCCAGTATCCGAGAAACGGAGTATCAACGCCGCCTCACTCGATACAACAACGCCAAAGTCTAAGACAGACACTTCCAGCCGGGAGACTTCATCCTCAGAAAAGCCGAAGCCTCTTGACCACTTGAGGCGGCAGGCAAGTTATCCCCTCATTGGGAAGGCCCCTACCGAGTGGTCGAGATGCTCGGGAAAGGAGCATACCGACTATCTACTATGGAAGGAGAACCCATCTCTCGGATGTGGAACGTGACTACACTACACAAGTTCTATTTCTGAACACCGCAGTTGTGTAAGCAATATGAGATAAAGCAAAATTTTCCTTCCTCTTTCATTCAAACAATTGTTTGTACATCAGAAAGGCCAAAGCCGATACAATACATGTCAAAAAAGCAAAAATCCATTTGCCACCGCCGTATGAGCCCATCGCTCGGCTGACTCGGTTAACCCCCTTACGTCCAGCCACTGACTCTGTCTCGTTCAGAAATTGGCTCAGATAAAGGATGGTCGACCCCGTTGGCTCGGGTGACTCGGAACAAAGGTGACAGAAGAAGGCTACCTTCCAAGTTGCTCAGGGAAGCAATACAAGTGAAGGACTCCTCCCTGCGAACTCTTTGGAAGGAAGAGAGTGCAGGCACCCTCCGAAGAGTGAAAGGGGGGGGGGAGAAAAAGAAACCAGCAGAGCTAGACGAGGAGGCAGGGGAAAGCCCGAAAAAGAGGGAGCTTAATTGGCTTCCTCCTCCCCTCGGGATGGAGTCGGCGGGTCAGGGACAGGAGTTCGACATGCCCCAGCATGTCGAACCTTCTTCCCGAGTAACCTCCCCGCAAGCGTCGACCGGAGTTGATAAAAGAAGGCAACGTGCTTCCGCACGTCGAACCCCCTTCTAACCTGCCAGCCGGCTGTCGAACCCCCTTCAGACCCGAAGCAACAAGTTACTCTCTGCCCTCCATCATCTGCAGCTTCGTCTTCCAGGGCGTCTTCCATGCTTCAAATCTAACGGCACAACACTTCGTGAAGAAGGAGGGAGGAAAGACTGTCAGGGAAACCCTAAGCGATGGAGAGGAAGGGACGCCCTTCAGACCTTTTATAGGCGAAGGGAGGCTACTTGCCTTAAATGATTCTCCCCTTGAAAACACGCTAAAGGGACTTCCCCCTACGAACGGCCACCTCAAACTCCTCGGTTCCATCCCAGCAGGACACACGAAGTGACCGAGCATTTAAGGCATGGGAAAATGGAAAGACACCCTGTCAGACGCCCGCCCAACCATCGTGCGAGTTCCTCGTAGAAAGTATCGGCACTTTCCAACTACTGCGGCCATGCTGGTCAAACCACGGTAATGGCGGTACAAAAGAGTTAAGTCTCTATCATAACGCTACTGCCTTACGTTTTTGACTTTTCTTCACACAAAAAGAGAAGTTTTTTCTTCAAAAAAGGAAAAACATACAAGGAGAAAAAGAAAAACAGATACATTAGGCCTCTGGCCCATCCTGAGGCTCAGAAGTGGAAGGCTCGGATGGTCTGCCCACGGCACCCTCGATGACGGCCGACCCTGGCACTGACCCCATCGGCGTGGGAACTGCCTCGGTCGCGTGCCCTCCCGAGGCATCCAGAGTTGGCGACCCCTCGGACGAAGAGTCCCCCTGGTCTCCTTCCTTCGACGCTAAACCAGAGGAACCGGAGGATGAAAAATCCGAGTCATAGCATTGCCCGGATGGGAAATTGATTGTCTCGGACACCTGTTCCTCCGCATAAGAGATGGCCCAGTCGTAGCCTTGCCTGAATCCCTTGCGGATGCCCCGGCGAAGTGCTGACTCGTAGTAGGGGAGGGCAGCCTCCTTAAGGTCGACCCGGTAGACCTCCGAGCGTTTGTATTGCTCGAGTGCCTCCCCCCCGGCCGATTCCACCCTACCAGCGAGCTCGGGCTTCTCCCGCTCCACCTCAGCCAATCTCCGCTCGGCCTCAGCCATCTACTTCTCCGCCTCGGCCCGATTAGCCTCGGCCCGATTAGCCTCGGCCTCCATTTGAAGATGCACGGCTTCTTCCGCTCGGCCCAATAGCTCGGCGCGCTCGGCCTCCCACTGGTCATCTAGCTCGGTACGGGCCAAGCGCTCCTCCTCCAGCAGATGGCTCTTCCTCTCGAGCGACTCGTGGGCCCGAGCTAGTTGTTCTGACAACGTCCGAGCCTCCACCTGGCTTGCCCTCGCCAACTCCCTAGCCGAGGAGAGCTCCCCCCGAAGACCGTCACGCTCCTCGGTGAGCCGAGCTAGCTTCCCATCGGACGCGCCAAGGGTCTAGGCAAGGTTCGCCCATTCTGACTCTGACCGAGCGTAAGCTTCATCCAGAGAGGCCCCCATCTGGGCCAAGATCAAGCCGCCCTCCATCACCAGCTTGAGGGCCGCGGGCGGGGAGCATTGCCTATCTCCTCCCTTCACCACCTTCACAGCTATGCTGCAACATCTTTAATACAGAGGGCCCCGGATGCCCAGCCTCTCCAGAGCCGCCAGAATAGGGACCTCCCCTCGGAGCGGCATCCCCTCGGGAGGCCCGCCGGCCCGCCCAGATCGAGCCGCTGCTTCATCCACCCCTCTTGCCTTGGTCGGTTGGGGCTGCGTTACCTCTCCTCGTGACCCCCCGGCCTCGACCGGCTCGGCTCCGACGTCGCCACCTGGAGTGCCGCTTGCCTCGATCGACGGTCCAGTCTCGGCCGCGGTCCTAGAGTCACCCGCTTCGGCCCCGACCCCCTCGACTCCTGTTGAGGGCAGAGCCGATCCAGCGCCACCCCCACCAGCAGAAGCGGCCCCGGCCCCCTCGGCTCCTGCTGAGGGGAGAGCCGATCCAGCGCCGCCGCCACCAGAAGCGGCCCTGGACTCCTCGGCCCCCTCTTGCTCGGTTGATGGGAGAGCCAGCCCGACAGGGTCGGCCCTATCTCGCTCGAAAGAGGGGAGAGCCGCCGAGCCAGAGTCACCTTCGACAGCAGGGTTAGACCCAGCCTTCTTGGCCCGCTTCTTGGCCTTCACGGCATCTCGTATCATGCCCCCTACGGGATCTTTGCGCTTGGACCCCCGCGGCCTGGAAGACCCCTCCCGGGCCATCCCCTTGCCCTTATCTCGGGCTCTAGAGCGCCCCTCGGGAGCTCGCGACTCATCAGCAGCCAAGTCATCACGGAGATCGATCAGCTCCCGCTCGGTCGCAGGTTCCTCCTCCACAGTCGGCCGCCTGGCATCTGCGTAGAAGAAGATATGGTCAGGAAAAGAAAATGGTCTCATCATCCGATGAAGAAGCTTATTCGTGGTGCCTGTACCTGTCGGCCGTAGCCGCGTGAGAAGGCACCGCTCGATGTTCTCTGGAGTCACCAGCTCCTCCGTGGACTGGCGACGATTCAGCAGAATGGCTGCATACTCCTCCACATCCGAAGAGAACTCATCCTGCCTTGGAGGAATGTTCGGATGAAAATTGGGGATTACGGGACACCTCCAAGTCTCCTCCACAGAAAAAATCCTCACCCAGGAGAACTGAGTCTTCCATCCCTTGTGAGAAGAGTCCTTCACAGCCAAGGAGACACAGCTCATGTTCCTCCTCACCTGAATGAAATAGAAGCCCTTCCCGACCGAGGAATGCGCCTTCAACTCAAAGAAATAATGAAAGAGGTCCAAGGAAGGAGGAATCATGCACTAACGGCAGAGGATGCGGAAGGCGGAGAGAAGAAGATAAGAGTTGGGTACCAACTGTATGGGAGCCAACCGGAAAAGATTGAGAAGCTTAAGAACAAAAGGCTCGAAGGGAAGATGGAACCCTCCCTTCCACGACAGAAGGAAGAAGCAGAAATGACCCGTACGAGAATCCAAGCTCGTCTCGTGTGGGGCAGCCGCAGCGAAATAAAACTGATAAGGCTGGCGAAACTGGTGCTCTAGCCATTTCACCTCCGCCTCCCCCAGCTCGTTGCAGTTCGGAGCCGGCGGTATCACCATCTCCCTCGCCTCGGGCTCACCCTCCCACTCTTCAACCTCCAGACGCTGGTCCACCATGGAATCTGAAGAGGAACTTGAAGAGAAATGCTCCCGAGACTCCGAAGACTCTGGAAAAAGAGGAAGCTGTCAAACCGCTTCAGCGGTTATCTCCGCCAACTCTGCGAACGCCGCTGCAAGCCTCTGCTCTTCTACAGTGTCCTCACGATGCATCAAAGAGCCCCAAAAGCAAGCACGAAGGAGAGCAAAACCCTAAAACGGAGGGAGTCTGGAACGATAACAAGCGCACAATGCCTTTATTCCCACGCGGAGGGTGGCGCGTCATTCCGACCTCCGAGAAAGGGGCGCCCCTTCATTTCAAATCCGTCAGGATTATCATTATTACAGGCCCAGGTGACCACGACACGTGGCTTCTTAACACCGCAAGATCTCCACCCACCCGAGCCATGCTGGTCTAAAACCCTAACAACTACTCTTCCGAGCCTGCCAAGGCTCGGGAGTAGGAGGGGGACAAGTGGAGAGGGGGATTTCTGTAGCCCATTTAAGAGCAGGCCGAACTAGGTCCATCAAGACCAAACGAGGCCCAGCTCATCTAAGTGACCGCCCGCAGGGCCCACTTAGCATAAAAGCCCAATAAGATCGCTCGAGATCAAGCACTTCCTCGGTGGTCATCAGGCTCGGAAGGCCCGAGCATCGATCAGGTCGGAGGAAGACCCACGCCGGATCTATCCCTTCGCCGAGATAAAGGCTAGCGCTCAGCGCCCACTCCGACCGAGCCTCATCCGAGCTATGCCTATCACCCGGATAAGGTTGGCACTCTTCATGCTTGGATCAATCGACGATTGCTTATACAGGCTGCCGTTGAGAGCTCTTTATGAGTAGGGGTTCACAAGGATAAGAGACCCACGATGAGGATGTAAAGAGCCCACGTTGAGGACGTAACTGCCGCCTAAAACTACTCAGCTTACGGGACTCATGAGGCCGGTGCACTATTTAAACCTGGGACTCCCTCCAGCAAAAGGTAAGGCCAACACATGCCTAAAACTCCTTGAGCAAGAGCCACTTCACCACCTTGGTGGTGAGGGATCTCGCGCATCTCCTTCCTCCTCCCTTCATAGTTTCCACCACTGCTCTACTGACTTAGGCATCGGAGGGTTTTCCCTAGGGAACCATCCCTGAGACCCTGATGGGGACATCACCTCCCATGCCCACGTTCACATCTCGTCTCCTCGCCCCGGTTGCATCCGGCATGGTCTAGTCATTTAATTTTGAGTCCTATGTAATTTTTATTTGAGTCATTTGATGTATTTTCTCTTTTATTTGAGTCATGTTCCTAGGTCTTGTGTTCATTTCCCTATGTCACGCCCCGAGCGCGGAAGGAACCGGGAGAAACGTGACGAGTTTATATCAATCATGTCAATCAGAGCAAGTAGAATTTCGACATCAGTATAGAGTGCGCAAAAAGAGGAGAGTTAAAACATAACCAAAAATTGATACCATTGATAACAACAAATCCATAAATAAAGTCACATACTCCAAGACTTAACAATTCGAACCAGGCCCATAAGCCTTAATTATTACAACACATTGACATAACACCATATCAAATGACAAGACTCCAAGAATAAACTAAGGACGACAAGACACGATAAGTGGTAGTAGCATGACGCTTGCAGATTCTATGCTCGTCACTCTTGCTCCTGCCCATCCGAGTCTGAGTCATGGTCCGTATTACCTGAAAAGTTTGGGGACAAGAACTTGGTGAGCGAACGCTCAGTAGGAATTATATCTCAAGAACTAGCAATTGGTTTAAGTAATTAACTTTTTCAAATGAAAATACAAGTCTATATGTAAAACATGTAAAACGAAACGTTATAGAATTGAACATGATAACGAGAGGAAATAACATGTATTATTGATCCAAGATAGGGAATTTCAAGTATTCAAGATTTCAAGAACGAGTACCAAGTATATCAATAAAGTCATTTATGTCATGAGATGATGGCTATTAACAAGCAAGTACTTTGCCCATTCCGGGCCACGCAAGTCATGTCAAGTCAATCAAGTCAAGAATGTGAGAGAGAGATGGATCATGGATTGTCGTAGATTCAAGCAAGCACTTCGGTGCAATGCCACACCGTGATCAGTATAACTCCCATGGGCACAAGTACTTTCGGGTGCTCCTCCCAGGACCAGATCGGGCCCTATATGCGCAGACATTGTTACATGTAATATCTAGACAACCACTTTAGTGATAGCCATGGAATTCCAAGAACAAACTCATGTAGGATATCAAGGTAGATTCGTGGATAGGTTCCACGGAATTCAAGGAAGAACATTAGATGGATAATGATAAAACCAACGAGAATCATGACGTGTCGATAACCTGGGTAGAATCGGTACCTTAACTAGGTAGCCGTGATAACTTGAGTGGATGACTATACCTGTCACCAATCAAGGGACATGAATCAAGCTGAGAGATTGACCCTATCTATAAGGGACTCAATCCAAGATACTGCCTAGTGGAATATCATCATTCCAATGGCAAAGATTATTCTCTCATGGACCAAGATGGCGACATGAGAGGGCCGGTTTACCACAAGACGTGGCAATCAAAAGGTACAAGGTGTTTAAGGTACAACCAGCTCAGTCGGCCTTGAGGGAATCCAAGGCTACGAGGAGACTTACGGAGGTCCCAATGACTAACTCGCCAGTCCGAAGGAACGGAATGTCCAACGGAGGGCTCGTATGTCACCAAGAGTTCAGGTGTTGTTGACGCGGATTTTATTTATTTATTTATTATTTATTGATTTATTGGCGTGCCAGTCACATGTGTGATGATTTTTATTGTGCGCTCGATCTGACTTGGTCAGTCGATTGTAAGTGATCGTGTCTGGACTAGAAGTCCATCATACCCTGAACGCTATGACGTTAATTACGTCCTCCCTGAGGAAGACAACCCTTGATTAAACGCCAAAAATAGGAGGCCTCGAGAGGCAAACATATATTCATGTGTGCAAATTGAACTTCATACCAGAGCCTTGAAGGTGGGCAAGATAATAACATCAGCCATAGAAACAGATGATATCGTTAAGTCAGCGGTTCAAAGCCCGGGGTTAAGGGGGGAAGGAGGATCTCAATCATAGGTAGCCTGAGCCGCGACCGTGATGAGGTTTAAAACATCGATCAGTATTTCGACAGCATTTCCCCTTAATTTGGATCATGCCCAGGGGGAAATAGACTATCACCCACGGAGTGCCGGGATGAAAGCCGAAAGAGAGAAGTGTTGAACTTCCCGAATCGCTTATCTGCCATGGGGCAATGTTTGATATTCCCTGTAGAAGCTGGTGGAACTCATGCAGTGGCAGAGCCCTCCCGAGCTAAAGGGGTTATTCATGAACCCGATGCGGGAATACGGAAAGTGAGCGAACGCTCAAGGTTGCGCCCTCGCACGCGGATCGACCTGCGCGGTCAGGTCGCGGGGATCGACTTGCCCGGTCAGGTCGCGGGGGTCAAGGGGGCAGCGCCCCTTGCGGGGGTTTCCGGGGGCAGAGCCCCCGGAACAAAATTCAGATTTAAGATTCAGTAACAACATTTGTGTCAGTTATCGGTGCAGTTCAATGTTGACTTTATCATCTTGAGAGAATTTCGGCAGCACCTCCCCTGGATTTAGCATCTGCCAGGGGATGATATAGGCTGACATCCACAGAGTGCTGGGATGAAAGCCGAAAAGCAAGGGAGCACTAAGGCTCAAGGAGACTGTACATGTCTCTATCATCAATCACTATTCCCCGTCTCGGAGGTCGATGAGAGGGCTCTCGGCGTGGTTTCTGTTGGCCAGGAGAGGAAGATCTCGGCCAGGGCAAAAATGGGCTTCTCGGCGCGCTATGAAGTGGCCAAAGGGGGGCTTCTCGGCGCGCCCATGAAGTGGCCGGGAGAGGCTCTCGGCCTGGGCCTAAATGGCAAAAAAGGGGGGGGGGGGGTTCTCGGCGCAAGGCTTCCCGGCGCGCTAGTTAGCACGCCGGGAACCTGCCGCCGGGAAGCCCAGGCCGGGAAGGTCATGTGGAGAGGGGTTTCATGCCAAAGGGGGGTTAGGTGTGTATGGAGGGTTTGAATTGCAGGGCCATGGTTTGTAGTTTAGCAAGAGAGGGAGGCCTCTCGGCTGAGGGGTTTTCGGCGGGGAAATGGCACGCCGGGAGCTTGGTGCCGGGAGGCTCATGTGGAAAGGTTTGAAATAGGCTTTTTTTTTTATCGTTTAGCAGGAGAGGAAGGCCTCTCGGCAGTTCGGCTCTCGGCGTGGAAATTAGCACGCCGAGACGGTGAACAGGTGAGGGTTTCAGGGCTCAAAACGATACTCTGTTCGGGGTTTCTTGAGATTTCTGGCTCAGGTTAAGGCAAGATCTGGAGCACAGAAAAGGGGGCTTTCATAGGTGCTTCTGTTAGAAGGATTCCAAGGGAATTGTAAGGCAGGATCAGTAGGGGGAATCGAGATCATCATCTAGATCTTGTGAGGGTTTTATCTGTTTGCCGTCAGCCGTCTGGGGGATCAAGAGATGACTGTCTCTGATCCCCTGGACGAACCCAATGGCATTGAAAACCGGCGACGGAGGGACTTTCAGCACCGAGACTCCAGGCCCTAAGCATTCAAGGCTTAGAATGGAGGACCTAGAGATCGATATTGTCGTTTATCAGAGCTCGACAGTTCAGGGAACCAAGAGATTGATGTCTCTGGTTCCTGAACTGTATGAAGGGCTCGAGGGAAAACTCGAACTATATGGGGAGAATCTGCCATTGAGACAGGAGGGGAGAAGGAAATAGAGCCCAATCATCCATTAGATAGGGGTGGGGGTTCTATCCTCATCCCTCTTCGAGGAACAGAGTCGTAGAAAGATCCTGAAACCGAGAGCGTCTAAACTATCAGAAATTCCCGATGAAAGATATACATAGAAAGATATAGAGCAGATATCTCAATCAATCAACACCCAAATGGGCCATGGTAGTATTTCATTTCATAACATCATTCCAACACCGACCACAAGGAGGGAGTGAGGGAAAGGGAGATGAATATACATCGGGATATCCCGGTTACATCCAAAACTAAAGATCGAGATAAACTCGGCAGGATTACACGAAGAAGAAAAGAAAACCATGGGGGAGGGTGGAGCATTGACTCCTCTCCCTCCCCGGAGCAGCCCACCTGGAGCCTTCCCTTCTTCCTTCTCTTTAGATCTTCTCTTTGCTTCTTCGATCGCCTTTTCCTCGGGCTCTCTCTTTCTCTTTTTTGGGTTTCTGGCTATCCTCTCGATATCTCCCTTTTTTTTTTCTTCTTCTAACGCTGCCCCTTTCCTTTTTCTTTGGCCGCTGATTCCCCCCTTTTCTTCATCGAGCTGGAGGGTTATATATAGGGGGCGTTAAACCCTATTCTTATCGGCGCGCTTCCTTCGTCCTTTGATCCTGAGTCTCGGCGCGCCCTAGGTCGTGGAGGTATCGACGTATGTGGCTTCTACTTGGGCCTTGGGCCTTCTTCGGTCCACGAACCAATCGGCGCCGATGCTTTCGACGTGGGCTTCTCCATCGTTTCCTTTCATCCCTTGGAAAATAAGAGATATAAGATGAAAATATGTTAGCATTAATATTTATATTGATATTGTCTTATCATTTTATTATTATTCTATTATTATCGCTATATATTTTCTCTCTTTTTTTTATCTTTTGTTATTATTGTTATTATTTATTTTCTTTTCCTCTTTTCTCTCATTTATTATTATATATACGTATATATTTTATGTGTCAACAAATGCCCCCCAGCCGTAGGTGGCGCGAATGAGGGACAAGTGAGCGGGGCCTACGGGTGCAACCCCCATCTAAGAACGTGTCTTTTTATTCTTTATTCATGCGAACATGCAGGCATTCAAAAGTAAGCACAAGCTAGATATATGGAATAGCTCCCCTATAACGGGGATAGGATAAGGACATCGCCTGTGACTCATAGACAGAGTGTGGCTTACGAGACATAACTAAGGGAGATGTGCATGCGTAGAGAGGACATCGCATAGAATATGTGCACAACGTAAGCCACGATCTACACCCGAGGCTACTTCTCTATAGTGTGATAGTGCAAGTTTGCGAGCAGCGAATCTCCGATGTAGGGATACACAGATGTTCTAGATAACACTAGAGTATTGCTCTAGCATCTATGCATACAGCTGGGGTTCTCGATTTTTGGTAGCTTCGCATAACCCCCTTAGCTTATTTCTAGCTCCGGACTTCATCGTTCGGCGCGAGTCTCCTCATGTGTCTCAATGGGAATTTTCGGCTACTAGGATTCATCCTTTATAGCAATTTTCTTACGGACTTCACCGTTCGGCGCGAGTCTCCTCATGTGTCTCAATGGGGATTCCCGACTACTAGGATTCATCCTTTATAGCAATTTTCTTATGGACTTCACCGTTCGGCGCGAGTCTCCTCATGTGTCTCAATGGGGATTCCCCGGCTACTAAGATTCATCCTATCATTTTTTTTTTTTTTGAATGGGGGGTAGACAGCTTTTTCCTCACGATTACCCTTCATGTGGGTGCAGAAGTTAGAGCATCCATAAAGTATTAGGAAGAACCTTCTAGGATCCCTATGGTAGGAGACCGCTGAACACATAGTGGTGCAAAGTGTAGGAGTTTTGCTTTGGGTGCATCTCACGAGTTGCGTTAGCGACATAGCTGTGACTTTTCTACTAGACATATGCACTCAGCCAATATTGACTTTTCATCCCTTAGTATATGCCGTGGCGCACACAGTCGTAGAATCTGGATAGCGTTTTTTTTTTTTTTTAGCAAGGGAATGCGGTCATAGAAATTTGAAGGAAGGTGTATTAATAATATACTTCAGGCAGACACACACGCAAAACATGCAAGCAAGCAAACCATGTTATTATTTTTTTATTTTTTATTTTTGTTTGTTTGTTTTGTTTATTATTATTTTTTATCTCTTTTTTTTGTTTTGTTTTCTTTCTTTTCTTTTCTCTTTTTTTTTCTTTTGTTTCTTTCTTCTTCTTTCTTTCTTTCTTTCCTTTTTTTTTTCTCTTTTTCTTCTTCTTTTTTCTCTTTTCTCATCTTTTTTTTTCTCATCTTCTTCTTTTCTTTTTTTTTTCTTCTTTTCTCATCTTCCTTTCTTTTTTTTTAGAACTCAGTGGATACATCCTTAGGTCGACTTTCTTGTAAGTGGACGACCGATGCCATGGTGACAGGGAGAAGTTGTCACATGTTGTGACGAATCCCTGGAGGGACCAAGGGCCGGCGTGGAACCAAGGGGTCTTTTTGTTCATTGGTTAGGATAACAATTCCAAGCCAATGGTAGGATATTTGTTGTCTTAGCCTGAAGGTTATGATGTTGGGTGACTTGGCTTAGACATATGGTCGTGACACCAAGGCAGAGTTTTTAAACGGCTTAGGCAAATTGCCATGACGCTATACAGCTTGGCTTAGGCGGAAGCCCATGATGCCAAGGTAGGATATTTAAACGGCTTAGACGTATGGTCGTGACGCCGTACATCTTGGCTTAGGCGGAAGGCCATGACGCCAAGGTAGGCTATTTAACGGCTTAGACGTATGGTCGTGACGCCGTACATCTTGGCTTAGGCTGAAGGCCATGACGCCAATGTAGGATATTTAACGGCTTAGACGTATGGTCGTGACGCCGTACATCTTGGCTTAGGCGAAAGGCCATGACGCCAAGGTAGGATATTTCACGGCTTAGACGTATGGTCGTGACGCCGTACATCTTGGCTTAGGCGGAAGGCCATGACGCCAATGTAGGATATTTAACGGCTTAGACGTATGGTCGTGACGCCGTACATCTTGGCTTAGGCGGAAGGCCATGACGCCAAGGTAGGATATTTAACGGCTTAGACGTATGGTCGTGACGCCGTACATCTTGGCTTAGGCGGAAGGCCATGACGCCAAGGTAGGCTATTTAACGGCTTAGACGTATGGTCGTGACGCCGTACATCTTGGCTTAGGCGAAAGGCCATGACGCCAAGGTAGGATATTTCACGGCTTAGACGTATGGTCGTGACGCAGTACATCTTGGCTTAGGCGGAAGGCCATGACGCCAATGTAGGATATTTAACGGCTTAGACGTATGGTCGTGACGCCGTACATCTTGGCTTAGGCGGAAGGCCATGACGCCAAGGTAGGATATTTAACGGCTTAGACGTATGGTCGTGACGCCGTACATCTTGGCTTAGGCGGAAGGCCATGACGCCAAGGTAGGCTATTTAACGGCTTAGACGTATGGTCGTGACGCCGTACATCTTGGCTTAGGCGGAAGGCCATGACGCCAATGTAGGATATTTAACGGCTTATACGTATGGTCATGACGCCGTACATCTTGGCTTAGGCGAAAGGCCAATGTAGGATATTTAAACGGCTTAGACGTATGGTCGTGACGCCGTACATCTTGGCTTAGGCGGAAGGCCATGACGCCAAGGTAAGATATTTAACGGCTTAGACGTATGGTCGTGACGCCGTACATCTTGGCTTAGGCGGAAGGCCATGACGCCAAAGTAGGATAGTAGGTTTCATCATCGCTACTGGATTTATACTGATGTAAAGAAGTCCATAAGTTTCATCAGAATAGACGTAAGGTCTAATCTGGGTAAATTTCATCATTTTTATCACAAGTGGGACATGAGGATACATACGGGTTTCGTCGTCAATGGGACTTAAGGAAACACACGAGTTTCATCAGAAAAGATGTAAGGTTTATCCTGGACAGGTTTCATAGTTGAACAGGCAATGCGCCGGTCAATCAACGGGAGGGTTTCATTGCCGGTGGCACATATAGAAATATGCGGGTTTTGTGAGGATAGACGTAAGGTCTATTCCAGATAGGTTTCATCGCCAGTCCAGACTGATGGCCTGGGTCAAGGGTGAAAGTTTCTTGTTGACTGACTGGACGAAAGGTCCGAGCCAGAGGCAGAAGGGTTTCTCTTTTTTTTTATTGACTGACTGGACGAAAGGTCCGAGCCAGAGGTAGAAGGGTCTCTTCATTCGTCGACTGGACGGAAGGCCCGTGCCGCAGATAAAAATATTAATGTCAACCCGACAGGACATCAGAGTCAACAAACCTTGCTTGGACGGTATGTCCAGAACAAGGGCAGACGTAAAACATTATTGTCGTATGGATGCCATGCCAAAAATGGCCAACCTGGAAGAGACAAAGGGTCTGGGCCAGGGCAGAGGTGGCTGTTGGCTTGACAGACTTGTCAAAGTCAACCAACTTAGCAAGGGTGTGAGGCCATAAGCCAAGGGAGGAATATAAGATAGGTGTTGACTCGACATCGTGTCGAAACCAACGAATTTGACAGAGGCGTGAGGCCTAAGCCAAGGGCAGAATATAGAAAGGGTGTTGACTCGACGTCTTGTCGAAGTCAACGAACTTGGCAAGGGCGGGAGGCCATAAGCCAAGGGAGGAATATAGGATAGGTGTTGACTCGACGTCCTGTCGAAACCAACGAACTTGGCAGAGGCGTGAGGCCTAAGCCAAGGGCAGAATATAGAAAGGGTGTTGACTCGACATCTTGTCGAAGTCAACGAACTTGGCAAGGGCGGGAGGCCATAAGCCAAGGGAGGAATATAGGATAGGTGTTGACTCGACGTCCTGTCGAAACCAACGAACTTGGCAGAGGCGTGAGGCCTAAGCCAAGGGCAGAATATAGAATAGGTGTTGACTCGACGTCTTGTCGAAGTCAACGAACTTGGCAGAGGCGTGAGGCCTAAGCATGGGAGGAATATAGGATAAGTGTTGACTCGACGTCTTGTCGAAGCCAACGAACTTGGCAGAGGCGTGAGGCCTAAGCCAAGGGTAGAATATAGAAAAGGTGTTGACTCGACGTCCTGTCAAGGTCAACGAGCTTGGCAGAGGCGTGAGGCCTAAGCCAAGGGCAGAATATAGAATAGGTGTTGACTCGATGTCTTGTCGAAGTCAACGAACTTGGCAGAGGCGTGAGGCCTAAGCCAAGGGAGGAATATAGGATAAGTGTTGACTCGACGTCTTGTCGAAGCCAACGAACTTGGCAGAGGCGTGAGGCCTAAGCCAAGGGTAGAATATAGAAAAGGTGTTGACTCGACGTCCTGTCAAGGTCAACGAGCCCTTACCCTGATAGAAGGTTTAAGGTAAGGGTAGATCAGATGATGAGCCCAGACCCAAGGCTAAGTATTGATGTTGATCTGACGAAAAGTCAGATTCAATGAATCTTGCTCAGACGGAAGGTCTACAACAGGGGTAGAATGTGCAGATAAGGATGTCAGCCTGACGTCATGTCGAAGCTGACCAACCTAGCATAGACGTAAAGTCCAAGCTGGGATAGAATATGGATATTGACCCATGGAGGTATCGGGGTCGACAAACCTTGCTCAGACAGAAGGTCTAATGCCAGGTGAAGGAATCTTTTGTTGGTTTATTCATTTTAATTTATTAAGTTTATTGAGTTTGCTGAGATGTTTGTTTATTCATCATTTTTATTGGGCCTCTTGGGCTTGTTGAGTTCATTGAGGTTTATTTCGTTGAGTTTACTGAGGTTTGTTAGAGATTTTTTGTTGAGTTCCTCAGGTTTATTTCTCCTTTTTTTTTTTAGGTTTGTTTGGTTTATTGAGCTCATTAACTGACTGAGTTTATCAGGATTTATTTGGTTTGATGATGTTTGTTGAGCTCATTGGATTGATTATTATTATTTTATTATTTTTTGTTTGTTTTTGTTTGTTTGTTTTATTTATTTATTTATTTATTTTATTTGATTTTTTTAATTAATTAATTAATTTTTTTTTAATTCGTATATCATTTTTTTTATTTTTTATTTTAACTTGGCCCAGTGGGACAAAAGGGTTTTATAGACCCAGACGGGTGGGATAAACTAGCTTGGCTAGGACGGAGTGTCTCAAGCCAATGAAAAGGGCTTTATGGGGATAGTCCGGTGAGACTGGTGGGATTATTTTCAGAGCTCGACAAGGGCGGAGTACCTCGTGTCAAGGGACAGGTTTGTATGAGCCCAAGTTGGGCAGGGGGACTGAGACAACAGTAGTGGAAAGCCCCGCTAGGCCGATGCAGCGGGTGTTGAGATATTTGGTGTAATTGTTGGCTGAATGCCGGAAGCTAATGAAGATGTGTTGGTCGGGGCCCATGACCCGTATCAAGGGTAGATGGTCAATCCCGGTGGGACAAATGGGAGGTATCCCTATAGGATGGGAAGATGGCGATGCGCCATGCATCCCAGTGGGCCATTTTATGTTAATAATAATAATAAAATCATCCCAGTCTCCATAAACGGGACGGCCATTTTATTCTCTCTTGTTTTTTGTGTATGCCTGCCCTAGAACAGGCTCTCTTTTTTTTTATTTTCTTTCTTTCTTTTTTTTTCTTCTTCTTCTCTTTTTTTTTTATGTGCCTGCCCCCAGAACAGGCTCTCTTTTTTTTTATTTTATTTTACAACCCTCTATACTCGAGCTGTGAGATAACGCTCAAATGCTGGCTTTTAGCCGAGTTTGCGGGGGATATCAAGGCCAGTGACGCCACGTGAGACTGCTTGCCTAAAGACGGGCATTTGGTGAGGGCGTGGCGGATCCACCTTATATTCGCCCATTTGCAATTCACCTTTCTTGATCGTGCCTTCGATGATGTCCTTGAACACGTAGCAATCCTCGATAGGATGTCCCGCTACTTGGTGATACGGACAAAAGCACGAGTTATCTTTTCTTGCGGAGTTGCTTGATCTCTTTGGCTTTGGAAGCACAACTTTACCGCATTCTAGGGCCCACTCAAAGAGAGCTGAGGTCATATCTTTTGTAAATGAATAGGGCTTCATCATTTTACCCCTTAACGAGGACCCTTGTGTGTCGGGCTTGGTAGAAGTGATACAAGCAGTCTTTGCTTTTTCCTTCTTCTGTCGCTCGAAGGCTTCAAATCTTGGAATGCAAACTTCTTGTCCCGGCTGCTTATCGGCTGGTTTGTAGTTTTGACCCAAGCTCGTGGAGGATGGGCAAATCCTTGCAATGACCGCTTCAGCTTTAGTTGCGAAGTCATTTAGACTTTCGAAAGTCGTGACTTCGAAGTCAATGACCCATCGTAGAATCTCTCGTTTCAGATTCTCTTTACAGATCTGGACAGATTCACTGTAACTTGGTGGGTGCCTACACCTTTCACGCAGGCTCCTCCATCTGCTTATGTAGTCCCTGACGGACTCATTATCATTTTGTTTGGTCATTTGCAGCTCAGCCTCAGTGACTTCTTCTTTGGCCATCTTTGTATCCATTGTTTGCTCTGCTTTGGTCTTATCCCTTGTGGCTGGACCCACTGATCTTGAATGTAGGGTAGTTGGCGGCATATGAGGCCTCATCGATGTCTTTGTCGGATACATTTTAGTTGCCCCCTGACTTGCCCAAGGGAGTGTGTGTTGGGATGATTGAGGGAGGATGCCCCCTGAATGATCATGTGTTGTTCGGGGCATCGATGACCGCGCTGAAGCTCCAGATGAGCTAGAACTGTCTTGCGATGCCTCGCATTGATGCCTCGGTAGTCGTGACGTATGTGACTTTATGTTCATTTCATTCAGTTGCCCTTGTAGCATTTCAATCTCCTGCTGCTTCTGGTGGAGTAGTGCCATTATTGTAGGGTCTTGTAGGAAGGGACTAGGAGCTCTACTGCCCCCTGCCTCTGATTTGTGCAGAATGGATTTCCCCTCGCCATCGTCGGTGGCTATAGGTAGCTTCTTTGGGACAAACCCCTTCTGTTCTATGGGCAGAGGAGGAATATGGCACTGAGCCTCCTTATTAGCTGGTGAGTGTTGCTTTGGCATCCTCCCAGACCTGATAGACTGAAGAGAAGCAGAAGCATTGGCTGGAACTACTTCCTTCGGCACAAAGCAAATTTCTTCATCTTTTTCATCAACGGTTTGGGCCTCACTAGAGGATGTTGACAATGTGTTGCAGGAGAAAATAAGATTCCTCCTTTCAGTATTTGTATTCTTATTTCTCTTTCCCTTCATGGTTGGCACCTGCCCCCACAGTGGGTTATTTGATGCATTCAGCTTTTCTGCCTTTTTTTCAGCTCTTTCTGTTAATTGGCGAGACTTGCTGCCTATTTGAGGGGTATGCTTCTTGAGCAGCATAGGCTGATTCTTTGGCTGCTCATGGTTACCGGGCTCATGTGTAATGGCTTGTAGCTGTGGGTTAACTTCTTCATGTGCCCACAATGGGGTTTGTCTCTTCTTACTGTCCATTGGCCTTTTAATGATTATTGGTAGAGTGGGACGGGCCATAACTCCGTAAACCTGGGTTTTTGGAGGTAAGCGAGGTACCAGTCTTATTTTCTTTCCCGTTGACACGGCTTGCCAATTTCTTTGTTCTTTTTCATGCTTAGGAATATTGTCTTCATAGGTGTGCCGGCTACAAGCCTCTGGCATTTCTTCAAGCAATTGTTGACATATAGATATCATATTGACTGACGCCCTTGGCACAGACATTTCGTGCGGGTGTGGGGGATCAACTTTGTATTCCCCTATTTGTAGCTTACCCCTTTTTATTAAGCCTTGGACGATGTCCTTGAATATTTGATAGTCTTCAATAGGATGTCCGAGGATCTGGTGGTAAGGGCAGAAATTCGGATCATCTCTTCTCCTGGCATCATCAGGCCTCTTTGGCTTTGGCAGGATAACCTTGTCATGTTTGACAGCCCATTCGAACAATGTTCGAGTCTCGTCCCTTGGGAAGGCATAGGACTTCTTTTCTTTATTCCAGTGTGGAGGCATTTCTTGACATTCAGCAGGCACTTTGAGAGGAGAATGGTGTGCCCATTTCTGCCTTTTTGCCACGACGCTAATAGCGTGTACAGCTTTCAACATCGGCCTCTTATTAATTTGCTTAGCCTGATGGTTTGAGTTGATAGAATCTAATGGATATCTTGCACAGAAGTCTTCAATCTCTGTTGCAACATTAATCAATCGTTCAAAAGAATGGATTTCTACTCCAATTAATTTTTCCAGGACTTTTTTCTTCAGATTTTGTTTACACATCTGTACTGCATCTTCTAGATGTAGAGAGTGCTGGCATCTCATACTGAGATCCCTCCATCTTTTGACATATTCTGCAGCAGCTTCATTATCTTCTTGTTTGGTTGCCAACAGCTCAGCCATGGTCACCCTTGCCTGTGTGACATGGAATCTTTCTATGAATTTTCGCTGCATATCCGGCCAGTTGTTGACAGATCCAGCCGGCAAGCTATCATACCATTCAAAAGCATGTCCCATTAGAGAACACCCAAAGAACTTTAATAGGTATGACTCATCTGTCGCCAAGTCACCCAGGACTGTTACATAGTGTGCAATGTGTTCCTTCGGGGAGCCCTGCCCATTGAATTTGTCAAACTTAGGAATTTTATTGATGCTAGGCGGCAATCTCTTAGTAACATGGTAGGCCGGATATGGCACTTTATACATGTCAAAGGGGGCGCAATTAGCACTACCCGTTTTGGCTAGCCTCTCTTCAACCATCTTTTCCACCATTGATTTATTCACCATCGACTGGCAGTGCTGATTCAGGACAGAGGTGGGTGGGCTGCATTTCTTGTGTGGCTGGAGTTGCAATATGAGATGGCGGAGGTTTTGACAAGGGAACCTGCCGTTGCATTTGAAGAAGCTTCAGTTGTGCTGGCTGGAGTGACTGGAAATGATCCTGGGGAACAACCCAACTCTGACCGTCAGTTTGCAGAACAGTCTGTGAAAGAGCAATCGAGGGGTTAAACCCTCCCAGAGATAGGTCAGTTTGTGCCCCCGGTTGCTTGGGTGCCACATCCTGTTCAGTCTTCTCTTTTAGTTACTTCTTCAGCAGTTCTACCTCCTGCTGATATCTTTGCATGGCTATTAGGATGGTAGGGTCCATAGCTATTTTGCTGGTAATGGTCTCAAATGTTTCACCAAAGCCGCATCCGGACAGGGGCACCCCTTTTTCTTCAGATGCCATTGTTTTGGTGCTGAGAGTAGTGTTGTTTTCATCGGTAGCCTGTTTGCCCTTAGAGGTCTGTAGTAACCCAGCTTCATTTTTGCTTTGTCCTGTCATAGGATCTTCTCTTTCGGTAACCTTGGCTAGTTCTTCTTGCCCATTTAGCAGGGCGTCATGTCTGCCCATCACTCCTGTCATATTACACGCGAGGACTTGCATTCTTCTTTCATGCTTTTTAACTCTCCTTCGGGACTGGCGAAGGAAAGTTGGCCCTTCATTTGTCAGAACCCTTTTCATTTCTTCCCTCTGTGAAAGACTTTCAAAACTCCTGAACTCAGCTTGCTTTTTCTCTTCATCTATCCCAACAGGTGATATCTTATTTTTTCCTTCTCCTTCAGCCTTGACAGCATGGAGTGACCTTTGTCGGCCTATGACAGGACTTCCAAGGCCATGGAAGTATTCCCATACCCTCTTAACCATCCCCTCTTGACTGTACTCTGAAGAGATAGCAGGAGGCATCGTCCAGTCTTGGGCGGGTGGCATGTATGCTAATCGTGTCAGCTTGGCAACTGGGTTGAGATTCTTTGAGTTCTTGGAAATATCAGCCTGTCTTGTACAGACCCTGGCAGTGAGTGGAGGAGTTGTGACTATGACTTCTTCCTCATTCATGACATTATTATCCCTTCTCTTGGGGGCATCAGCAAAACTGTTGTAATTTTGTAGGGTTGACATGACACTCCGGGTCTTCTTGGGAATCCACATTTGCTTGCGTCTTGGCAATTTTGAGGTTGGCTTCTCTTGCTTGCTATCATCATTGTTTGCCCTCCGGCTAGCTAGCACTTGGAAAGCATTATGGGTAGGAATGGTCGGGATGACCTGATCTGGCATAGCTCTGGCATTGCGGCCGTTGAAGAAGATCCGGACGCCCCCAATCATCGTGGACTTCCCAGATGCAGAAAGTCGACATTGGGAAGCGGCAGAGGCTCTTCCTCTTCTGAAGTTCTTTTTGTTGCCTCCCGTGGTCCCCTTCTCATGTGCTTCAATCGGGTTGGTAGCATGGTGAACATAACAGCTCAAGGTCACTAGATTCTTGAGTAGGGATTTCTTGATCTTATCCTCGCTCTGACAAGAAGCAGCTTTATCATCCTTCAGCTCTACAGGCTTCAGACTTTCTTTGCTCAGAATATCCACGGACACAACTCCCAGGAAGTTGGGGCAGCCAACGACCGGAGGAAAGTCATCAAAAGTGGTGGGCGAAGCAGAGGATGCGCTTCTTTTTGCCTCGTGATGGACGAAGTAGGGCACGACCTCCGGAGCATTCTTCATCACCTGGCTTATCTTGGGGCCGGTAGCTTGCGGCGAAGTCTCGACAACAATTTTCGGCTCCTGGTTGTCGATCTCGAGCAGGTCAGTGAAGCTGATGCCTAGGCAGTTAGGCATCCCGACAGCAGGCGGCATCGATCCGAACGACAGAGGTACCGCCAGGTAGCTTTCTTGAACATGCGCGTCGACCGGTCGCTGGTCAAAGCATACAGACACGATTCCAGTCGTCATTGTAGCTTCCTGGAAATAAAGAAAGCGCACAGAATCAGAAATTTGAGGGGGGCCCACTGGGCCTCCTATTTTTGGCGTAGAGATGAAGGGAGACTCCGTCCCACCGGGCGTGCCAGACTTGTTGACACGGATTTTATTTATTTATTTATTATTTATTGATTTATTGGCGTGCCAGTCACATGTGTGACGATTTTTATTGTGCGCTCGATCTGACTTGGTCAGTCGATTGTAAGTGATTGTGTCTGGACTAGAAGTCCGTCATACCCTGAACGCTATGACGTTAATTACGTCCTCCCTGAGGAAGACAACCCTTGATTAAACGCCAAAAATAGGAGGCCTCGAGAGGCAAACATATATTCATGTGTGCAAATTGAACTTCATACCAGAGCCGTGAAGGCGGGCAAGATAATAACATCAGCCATAGAAACAGATGATATCGTTAAGTCAGCGGTTCAAAGCCCGGGGTTAAGGGGGGAAGGAGGATCTCAATCATAGGTAGCCTGAGCCGCGACCGTGATGAGGTTTAAAACATCGATCAGTATTTCGACAGCATTTCCTCTTAATCTGGATCATGCCCAGGGGGAAATAGACTATCACCCACGGAGTGCCGGGATGAAAGCCGAAAGAGAGAAGTGTTGAACTTCCCGAATCGCTTATCTGCCATGGGGCAATGTTTGATATTCCCTGTAGAAGCTGGTGGAACTCATGCAGTGGCAGAGCCCTCCCGAGCTAAAGGGGTTATTCATGAACCCGATGCGGGACGACGGAAAGTGAGCGAACGCTCAAGGTTGCGCCCTCGCACGCGGATCGACCTGCGCGGTCAGGTCGCGGGGATCGACTTGCCCGGTCAGGTCGCGGTGGTCAAGGGGGCAGAGCCCCTTGCGGGGGTTTTCGGGGGTGGAGCCCCCGGAATAAAATTCGGATTTAAGATTCAGTAACAACATTTGTGTCAGTTATCGGTGCAGTTCAATGTTGACTTTATCATCTTGAGAGAATTTCGGCAGCACCTCCCCTGGATTTAGCATCTCCCAGGGGATGATATAGGCTGACATCCACAGAGTGCTGGGATGAAACCCGAAAAGCAAGGGAGCACTAAGGCTCAAGGAGACTGTACATGTCTCTATCATCAATCACTATTCCCCGTCTCGGAGGTCGATGAGAGGGCTCTCGGCGTGGTTTCTGTTGGCCAGGAGAGGAAGATCTCGGCCAGGGCAAAAATGGGCTTCTCGGCGCGCTATGAAGTGGCCAAAGGGGGGCTTCTCGGCGCGCCCATGAAGTGGCCGGGAGAGGCTCTTGGCCTGGGCCTAAATGGCAAAAAAAGGGGGGGTTCTCGGCGCAAGGCTTCCCGGCGCGCTAGTTAGCGCGCCGGGAACCTGCCGCCGGGAAGCCCAGGCCGGGAAGGTCATGTGGAGAGGGGTTTCATGCCAAAGGGGGGTTAGGTGTGTATGGAGGGTTTGAATTGCAGGGCCATGGTTTGTAGTTTAGCAAGAGAGGGAGGCCTCTCGGCTGAGGGGTTTTCGGCGGGGAAATGGCACGCCGGGAGCTTGGTGCCGGGAGGCTCATGTGGAAGGGTTTGAAATAGGCTTTTTTTTTTGTCGTTTAGCAGGAGAGGAAGGCCTCTCGGCAATTCGGCTCTCGGCGTGGAAATTAGCACGCCGAGACGGTGAACAGGTGAGGGTTTCAGGGCTCAAAACGATACTCTGTTCGGGGTTTCTTGAGATTTCTGGCTCAGGTTAAGGCAAGATCTGGAGCACAGAAAAGGGGGCTTTCATAGGTGCTTCTGTTAGAAGGATTCCAAGGGAATTGTAAGGCAGGATCAGTAGGGGGAATCGAGATCATCGTCCAGATCCTGTGAGGGTTTTATCTGTTTGCCGTCAGCCGTCTGGGGATCAAGAGATGACTGTCTCTGATCCCCTGGACGAACCCAATGGCATTGAAAACCGGCGACGGAGGGACTTTCAGCACCGAGACTCCAGGCCCTAAGCATTCAAGGCTTAGAATGGAGGACCTAGGGATCGATATTGTCGTTTATCAGAGCTCGACAGTTCAGGGAACCAAGAGATTGATGTCTCTGGTTCCTGAACTGTATGAAGGGCTCGAGGGAAAACTCGAACTATATGGGGAGAATCTGCCATTGAGACAGGAGGGGAGAAGGAAATAGAGCCCAATCATCCATTAGATAGGGGTGGGGGTTCTATCCTCATCCCTCTTCGAGGAACAGAGTCGTAGAAAGATCCTGAAACCGAGAGCGTCTAAACTATCGGAAATTCCCGATGAAAGATATACATAGAAAGATATAGAGCAGATATCTCAATCAATCAACACCCAAATGGGCCATGGTAGTATTTCATTTCATAACATCATTCCAACACCGACCACAAGGAGGGAGTGAGGGAAAGGGAGATGAATATACATCGGGATATCCCGGTTACATCCAAAACTAAAGATCGAGATAAACTCGGCAGGATTACACGAAGAAGAAAAGAAAACCATGGGGGAGGGTGGAGCATTGACTCCTCTCCCTCCCCGGAGCAGCCCACCTGGAGCCTTCCCTTCTTCCTTCTCTTTAGATCTTCTCTTTGCTTCTTCGATCGCCTTTTCCTCGGGCTCTCTCTTTCTCTTTTTTGGGTTTCTGGCTATCCTCTCGATATCTCCCTTTTTTTTTTCTTCTTCTAACGCCGCCCCTTTCCTTTTTCTTTGGCCGCTGATTCCCCCCTTTTCTTCATCGAGCTGGAGGGTTATATATAGGGGGCGTTAAACCCTATTCTTATCGGCGCGCTTCCTTCGTCCTTTGATCCTGAGTCTCGGCGCGCCCTAGGTCGTGGAGGTATCGACGTATGTGGCTTCTACTTGGGCCTTGGGCCTTCTTCGGTCCACGAACCAATCGGTGCCGATGCTTTCGACGTGGGCTTCTCCATCGTTTCCTTTCATCCCTGGGAAAATAAGAGATATAAGATGAAAATATGTTAGCATTAATATTTATATTGATATTGTCTTATCATTTTATTATTATTCTATTATTATCGCTATATATTTTCTCTCTTTTTTTTTATCTTTTGTTATTATTGTTATTATTTATTTTCTTTTCCTCTTTTCTCTCATTTATTATTATATATACGTATATATTTTATGTGTCAACAGGTGTATACGTGAACCAATCATGAAACAGGGACTCCATCTACGGACATGAGATGAGAGTGCCAAAAGACCCGCGGTTATGGGTCAAAAACGGAAGAAAACGGTAAGAACATGTATACGTTAATCATAGAATTCATGTCCATACTATTCTATAATTAACTATAATTAAATAAACTTATATTTTTTAACGCCCGTGGGTGCCGTCATTTATTAATTAACATCCTCTTGGGGAACGTTAATTTTCATGATTTTTAACTCAATTTATTTAGCAAGAATTTTCATTTATATCTATTTAATTGAATAAATTCAAAAACATACATAAAAAGGCACATTGATTTATTTAAAATAATTTAAGAAAACAGAATATATGATAATTAGGAGAAAAATACAAGGATTCCAAACATATTTTTTTCATAATTTTTGGTTACATATTTTAATGAATATAGATTTTCAAAGATACTTGTACATTATATATAAATATATATATATATACATATATATATATATACATATATATATATATATATATATATATATATATATATTATATGGTTAAATGGACGCCTATACAGCCAAGCGTCAATTCTAAATCCCACGACCTTACTTTGGTCGTCTTTAAAAAAATTTCAAATTTTTGGGCCTTTCGTTTCTGTACTAAATGATGTCGGAATCAGGCCTATAATATACTGAAATGACCGGCTCGAAAAACTTTACATGACCATGTGTTCAAAAAAAAATTTCGACGAGAGACGGGGGATCTTGCAATAGGGGGTACGAAAAACGGTGCAACCACTTTCAGTACCTCCGTCTCTACCCTAATAGTATGCCAGTAAATTTTTATGGCCAAAGGGTACTTCTATAACCATTAACGACTATAAATGCGAAAATCTCATAAACCATATATATATAATTGACGACTGTAATATATCACTTCTTTTAGAATTTGTTAATTGACGCCCTCGTGACTGTCACGTTTTATATTATTAACGTCTTGAACAGTGGCGTTAATTGCATAAAATACGACATATGTAACGTCGTCAATTCCAAATGGAATTTGACGACCGTTTTGATGGGCGTCAAAATAAAATAACGCTCTAGAAAAAGGCGTTATTTATCGTAAAAATTCTAATTTCAACAGAACACCACGATAATCATAGATATGATATATATATGATGTAAATGCATGATATAAGATGATTTTTACCTATTATGTTGGCCTGAAATCATTGTTTAACCTTGTTTGGGCTACGAAACTTGAGAAAACCTACCTTATTATTGATCTGGGGAAGACACGTGAAAAATTGATGAAGAACCGGTACTCTGTTCTAAACAGAGTATGCTGAAGAGGACATCGACTGCAGCTGCTTCGGAGGAAGATGGAAATTGGATGAAGAATCTTTACGTCCTTCAACTAGTCAGAAAATTCTTGTGTTCTTCTCGGTTTGACAGCAGCAACCGTAGGAAGAAGAATTTCCTCACGATGCAGGCAACAGGAAGAAGAGGAAGAAGTATAGCAGGATGAGGACGTTCAGCAGGAGGTCGTCGAACGAGCGGCAATCCTTAGAAAAAATCAGCCCGTTCGAGAGGGTAGGACATTTATAAGAATTCTGACGTTCTGGAGGTTTCCACGGTTGATTATGGAAGGGTTTTCGATCAAGATTGGGAAAGGTTTTAAACCTACTCTGCATGGTTAATACCCTTCCGAGCTAGCAGCCGCCTACTCCCATTTGCATTCTCAAAACCCTAAAACATGTCCGAGCATGCACCTAAAGGTTGCTTTTGTGAGAAACTTACGTGGCTTGTTTTATTGGTAGGGGCAAATATATATACATGTGTATTAAATGGTCTTAGCACGAGGGTTTGGGGTGTATTTATGGGCTCTTGGATAGTTGGTTTATAGAGGAGGTGGGCTTTAATATAGTTTCACATATTGGACTTGGTGGAAACTCACGTGGGTTTTGATGGTGGCATATAAATGATTTTTCTTATCTTTGGCTAAGGTATATATGTATAGACATATTTATAATGGGTTAAGGCCCATTAAATGCATTTCTCTTGGCTTGTGTTATATATGTATTAAAGCTCACTAAGTACATATATATATTTATATAGCTTAATTATTTTTATTTATCCTTTTCCCACGTTCAATTCACTTAAAATATTTTTATCCCTTATTATTTATCCGGGGTCTTACACCCTCCCCCACTTAAAAGAATTTGGTCCCCAAATTCAATTGCGTGAATGGAGACATGGAGGGTATAGAGTACTTACGGTTTAGAACAATTCCGGATATCTCCTTTGCATAGATTCCTCAGTTTCCCATGTTGCTTCCTGTTCCTGACATTTGTTCCACTGCACTTTAACCATGGGAATCGTCTTGTTTCTTAAGACTCGGACCTCTCGATCAAGAATCTTCATTGGCTTTTGTTCATAAGTGAGGTCCTTTTGAATCACTAAGTTGCTATGATCAATGACGTGGAAAGGGTCGTGCACATATTTCTTCAGCATGGAAATGTGGAACACGTTGTGTACTTCCGACAGTTGTGGAGGTAAAGCAAGACGATAGGCTACCTTGCCAACTCTTTCCAATATTTCGAATAGACCAATGAATCTCGGTGTAAGCTTACCTTTAACTCCGAACCTTCTTATTCCTCGACCAGGTGAGACCTTGAGGTAAACATGGTGTCCAACTTGGAACTCTAATTCCCTTCTTCTATTATCTGCATAAGATTTCTATCTGGATTGTGTCACTTTGAGTCTTTCTCGGATAAGTTCGACCTTTTCTGTTGTATTTCTTACCATATCAGGCCCTAGTAGTTGTCTCTCGCCAACTTCATCCCAGCATATAGGAGATCGGCAACTCCTGCCGTACAAGGCTTCAAAAGGAGCCATCTGTATACTAGCTTGATAACTATTGTTGTATGCAAACTCGGCTAGAGGCAAATGATCATGCCAACCTCCTCCAAAATCAATAATGCAAGCCCGTAGCATGTCTTCAACTATTTGGTTTGTTCTCTTGGTCTGACCATCGGTCTGGGGATGGAAAGCAGTACTGAAGTTGAGCTTCGTCCCCAAGGAGTGTTGTAGACCCTTCCAGAAATAAGAAGTGAAGCGAGGGTCTCGATCAGACACGATCGATGATGGGACTCCATGCAATCTCACGATCTCCTTAATGTATAATGCGGCTAAAACATCAACCGACCATCGACTTTTAATTGGCAAGAAATGCGCCGACTTGGTTAGTCGATCGATGATTACCCAAATACCATCATGTCCGCCTCTAGATTTAGGCAATCCCATGATGAAATCCATACCAATTCCTTCCCATTTCCATTTGGGAATATCAAGGGGGTGTAACTTTCCGGCGGGCCTTTGGTGTTCCGCTTTCACTTGTTGGCACGTGAGACAGCGAGACACAAAGTCTGCTACCTCCCTCTTCATGTTCGGCCACCAAAAAGTTCTTTTTAAGTCTTTATACATCTTAGTTGCTCCAGGATGAATGGTATACCTAGAGCGGTGAGCTTCATCTAGAATTTTTCTTTTTAACTCAGGACAGTCCGGAACACATGTCCTTTCCTGAAACATTAGTCTTCCATCAATTGCTAGCTTGAACCCGGTTCTTTGATCTAGTTTCTCCCTGATTTCAATCATTCCAGGATCTTCATCTTGTAACTTCATGATTTCGGATAGCAAGTCCGGCTGCACACTCATGTGAGAGAGAGTGATACACCCGCCTTTCTGGTCTGTGCTTATATTTAATCTAGAGAATTCCTCTAATAGTTTCCATTCCCGTATCATGCAGCTAGCTATAAGGGCTCTCGGCTTTCGACTTAAGGCATCAGCTACCGAATTCCCTTTACCGGGGTGATACTGAATAGTGAAATCAAAGTCTTTTAAATATTCTAGCCATCGACGTTGCCTCATATTAAGCTCCTTCTGAGAGAACAGATATTTGAGGCTCTTATGATCGGAGAATACTGTGAATTGTTCTCCGTAGAGATAGTGTCTCCAGATCTTTAGTGCGAATACTACCGCGGCCAGCTCCAAGTCATGCACCGGGTAGTTTTCTTCATGCTTCCTCAACTGCCTAGAAGAGTATGCAATAACTCTTCCCTGTTGCATTAACACACAACCGAGGCCAATACCAGAAGCATCGGTATATACCTCATACTTCTCTCCTTCGATAGGAAGGGCCAAGACCGGAGCAGTGGTCAAACGGTCCTTCAATGTTTGGAAGCTTTGTTCACATTCCTCATTCCACTCATATGGCACTTCCTTACGGGTCAGTCTGGTGAGGGGTACTGCAATCCTTGAGAAGTTTTTAATAAAACACCGGTAATAACCAGCAAGGCCAAGGAAACTTCTAATTTCTGTTGCATTTGTCGGTTGTTCCCAGTTCTTTACTACTTCGACCTTTGCAGGGTCCACTGAGATTCTATCCTTTGAAATTACGTGTCCTAAGAATGACACTTCTTCCAACCAAAACTCGCATTTGCTAAATTTTGCATATAATTGATTATCCCTCAATATTTGCAATGCTATCCTCAGATGCACTTCATGCTCCTCTTTAGACCTTGAATATATCAGGATATCATCGATAAAAACAACAATGAATTTGTCCAGATGTGGTCTAAAGATGCTATTCATAAGCTGCATAAAAGCTGCAGGGGCATTTGTTAGTCCAAAAGGCATAACAGTAAATTCATAATGCCCGTACCTGCTTCGAAATGCAGTTTTGTGAATATCCTCGTCCTTGATCCTCAGTTGGTGATAACCCGATCGAAGGTCAATTTTTGAGAAATACTTTGCTCCAGAAATCTGATCAAAGAGTTCATCAATCCTTGGCAGCGGGTATTTATTCTTGATAGTGAGGTGGTTCAGCTGCCGATAATCGATGCACAGCCTCATTGATCCATCCTTCTTCTTGACGAACAACACTGGTGCTCCCCATGGGGAAGTACTTGGTCTAATAAATCCTTTCTTCAATAGCTCCATAAGCTGCTCCTTCAATTCCTTTAATTCTGCGGGGGACATTCTGTAGGGTGCTTTGGAAACAGGTCCGGCACCCGGAACAAGGTCTATAGTGAACGAGACCTCTCTCTCTGGTGGCAAACCAGGCAAATCTTTAGGGAAAACATTGGAGAACTCCCGAACCACTAGAATGTCTTCTAGTCTAGCTACCTTAGCCTCTGTGGCAGTTACAAATGCTAAGAATGCCTCGCATCCTTTGTTGATAAGTTTATGGGCTCGAAGAGCAGAGATGACTGGTGATCTTTTTCGAGGAGTAATGTAAGTTAACTCCGGGTAATCCACAAAAGTTACTTTTCCATTTCGGCAGTCTACAGTTGCCCGATAGGTGGATAGCCAATCGGCCCCTAGAATTACATCGTACTCCTTCAGATCTAAGCATATTAAATTTGTAGGTAAGTTGTGGCCTTTAACCATAATCTTACAATTAGGGTAATGGAAAGTGATATCAGACTCATTCCCTAACGGGGTAGAAATCACCAAATCTATCCATTCAGGTTCCATAGAGAATGAAGCAGCAAATTTCTTTGAAACAAAAGAATGTGTGGCGCCAGTATCAAACAGCACTTGAGCAGATTTAGAGCAGACAGTCAAAATACCTTCCACCAACCCACCCTCGGTTGGTTCCGTCACTTGAAGAGCTTGTAAACGTCCTTGCTTCTTTGCCGGACGCTTCTCTTCCTTTGTCTCCGGCTCACTTTGCTCGTTCATCATCGGATAATCGGGAATACGATGTTCTTTACTCCCACAACGAAGGCATGCTCCGAGCCTTCTCCAGCATTCCTCAGCCTGATGACTCGGCTTATCGCAATATTTACAATTCTCCTTTGGCGGTACCGTGATGGAGAAAGGTTTGTTGTTATCCTTCTTGAATTTTTTCACCTTGGAGGGTTCTCCTCCATTATTGGTCCGCTTTTTGAAGGACGGTTTAAAAGTGTTGGGGCTTGTGACACTCTCCCTTTTATCCTTACCACGGATTTTGTCAGACAATTCTGTGGCGTCTTCTAGCAACTGGGTACGACGCACCATCTCCGAGTACACTTGAATATCCAAGGGAGCGAGCTGGGTGATATACTAGGGTCGTAACCCATTCAAGAACCTTCTTGCCTTCATCTTTTCAGTGCAGACTAAATGTGGCGCATATCTAGATAGCCTGGAGAACTGGGCTTCGTAGTCGGCTACAGATAGGGATCGTTGCTTCAAGGCAGCAAATTCTGTGGCCTTTTTCTCCTGAACACGGTCCGAGAAATACTTGCTATTGAAGTGCTCAACAAATTCTGCCCAGGTAACGTGATCTTCAAGCAAGGTGGCCTCGACAGACTCCCACCAAGCACAGGCGTCCCGTTCCAGTTGGAACGTGGCCAGAAGCACCTTTTCACCATCCGCGCATTGCATGACGCGGAAAATTCGCTCGATTTCTTTTATCCAATTCTCAGCGTCATCAGGGTTTGATGACCCAGCGAACCTCGGAGGGTTGAGGTTCCTAAAGTTACGATGGAGGTCGCCAGCTCCATGGTGCGCCCCACCTTGAGCTACATGCTGCAAGGCCTGGGTTAGACCCTGAACAGTCCGTTGCATTTCACGCCACTGCGCGCGTTCAGCAGCCATAGTCCTGCAAGGATTTTACCTTAATTAGTTTTCAAGTTGGATTTGTAGTCGGATTCCCTACAAGGACTTATACCCACGGCACTACCCATCCTCACGTTTTGGGATAGACCTATCCTTAGACTTGGGTTTCCTAGGACTTGAAATCCTAGGCTCTGATACCACAAAAACTGTCACGCCCCGAGCGCGGAAGGAACCCGGGAGAAACGTGACGAGTTTATATCAATCATGTCAATCAGAGCAAGTAGAATTTCGACATCAGCATAGAGTGCGCAAAAAGAGAAGAGTTAAAACATAACCAAAAACTGATACCATTGATAACAACAAATCCATAAATAAAGTCACATACTCCAAGACTTAACAATTCGAACCAGGCCCATAAGCCTTAATTATTACAACACATTGACATAACACCATATCAAATGACAAGACTCCAAGAATAAACTAAGGACGACAAGACACGATAAGTGGTAGTAGCATGACGCTTGCAGATTCTATGCTCGTCACTCTTGCTCCTGCCCATCCGAGTCTGAGTCATGGTCCGTATTACCTGAAAAGTTTGGGGACAAGAACTTGATGAGCGAACGCTCAGTATGAATTATATCTCAAGAACTAGCAATTGGTTTAAGTAATTGGCTTTTTCAAATGAAAATGTAAGTCTATATGTAAAACATGTAAAACGAAACGTTATAGAATTGAACATGATAACGAGAGGAAATAACATGTATTATTGATCCAAGATAGGGAATTTCAAGTATTCAAGATTTCAAGAACGAGTATCAAGTATGGTGAGGACACGCGCCACACTTCACGACGGAGTACACGGATCTCGCCGGCATCCCTTTGGCTCGGCGATCACTTGGCGGACGAGCAGAGTTATCTTTAGTTATTTATGCTTTAGGCCATGCTGGGCCTTGGTTTAGTCCCTGCGTGGACACTTTATTTATTATTGTGGACCTTTGTAGGCCAATTGGGGCCAATTGGGCTTCCATTGGGTGATGTTAGGCTTATTAGTTAGGCAGAGGGGAGAGTGGGCCACCTTGTGATCCACCTTCTTGGCCCATTTGGGCTGACCACCTTCCCACATGAGATGGCCCATGGGGATTTGCGCCCCCCCCCCCTTGTGGGCTAGGGTTTGGGCGCCCCCTTCATCTCCTCCAAGTGGAGGAGGTGGCAGCCGCCCCCCACTCCTACTTTCTAGGAGTGGGGTGCGCACCCCCCCTTTCCCTTCCCCATCCAACCACCCCCTCCCTCCTTTGGCCGCCCCCCTTCCCCAATTCCCTCCTAGAATCTAGGAGTTGTGCGTCCCCCCTTTCCCCCCCCTAGCCAATGTGCGCACCCCCCCCTTTCCCCCATGCCACATTGCGCACCCCCCTTTCCCTCTTGGCTAGGGTTTCAACCCTAGCATTCCCCCTCCCCATATAAAAGGATTGTATTTTCTTTTGAGCATAATTACTGAATGAATTGAAAAGAAAATTGGCTGAAGGTGGCTGCGCCCCCTCCTCTGTTCCTCCTTGCTCCTGCGACGGGAGCAAGCTCAGGGTGTGACTCCCCATCCCTCGGTGCGACGCCGAGGGCCACTTTCTCTTCTATCCCTTCTCAAGTTCAAGTTCGGTGAGCCCGGATCTCTCCTCCAAGGGCAACGACGGTCACCCCTGCTGGTGGAGACTTTGGGAGACCAACCCATTTCTTGGTGATTCTTCTGCGAGTCGCCAACGCGTGCGAGGTGGTCTCGCCTCGTTTGGAGATCGGCATCGCCCGTGGCATTTTTCTTCGTGAGCTCGCGCAGGACACCCCCTCTCTGCGAGCCAGGATCTGTCCGCCCCCTTGCGAAAATTCCAAGGGGCTGACAGATGCGAGTTTGGACGTGGGATCTTCAATGGTCGTACCTCTCTTCGTCCTCTTTCCAACGCCGCCGACCTCGCCTCGTTCCGACGTCCGAGCTGTTCGTGGCATCCGTTCCCGTGAGGTCGCGCTGGTCTGCCCTGTCCACCCGGCGCCAGGATCACCTGCGGATTCCCGAGCTTGCTGCTCTCAGCCACGACCAGATCTGACCGAGCCCTTCGATCGGGATCTGCTGCCGGGTGTCCTCGACGTCCTCCCACAAGCGGGACCTCCTTTGCCTTCCGGAGCAGCATTTTCTTCATTTTCTCCCTCAGCTGCGCAGTTCTGCATGCAGCGACCCTGTCACAGGTTGCAGATCCTCCACCGGCGTCCACAAGCAGTTCCAGCACGCGCCCTTTGGCCGGGACGTTCCCCCACCTGTCGGCTTCTCACCCTCGCTGACGGCGCATCATTTGGAGTCCGGATGAGATCGTGGGACCCGTTACCGCGGACTTGCGCGTGCTGCGATCCTGCCGACGCTACCCGGGAACCCCTCGCGACCAACCTTCACCGAGTGCTGCCCGTCAGCCCGTGTCCCGGCAGCCCCGAATTTGTTGCATGTAGCCTGTTATCTCCTTGCGAGGAGTGGGCACTTTATTCGGTTGTAAATTCACTCTTCATGTATCGGGGTTGTTGGTCTCGGCCGGGGTTTCTTCCCCACGCCTAGGCGTGGAGGTACGTGCGACGACGCTCCCCCTTGTTGGCACTTGCTTTACTAGTATGCTTTCCATTATACCGCGTGAGTGTTTAGGATCCTAGCTAGCTTTTTACTCACCGCGTGACTGTGAGTTGAGAGCCCCATTCCATGGCCCTAGTCGAGCGCCGAGCTCGGACTAGATTCCCATAGGCGCACGGCGGTTCCTTAGCCGCTGAGACCCCTACGCTTCCCTCATAGGGATGGCTGTGGGCTTGGATTTCTTGTTGAGAGACGCCTCCACCCGGAGGAACGCTACGGAGGTCAGCCGCCCGGCTTGCCTTTGGCGTGCGAGTGCTGGCCGCAGTTCATTGCATTCGTAGGTCCTAGCCCGTTTCGGTCCCGTCCCGCATCAAATTGGTATCAGAGCATATTGTCCCGCATCAAATTGGTATCAGAGCATATTGTCCCGCATCAAATTGGTATCAGAGCTTAGGGAACCAGTTTGTTCTAACAAATTGGGGTCTTAGGTCATTTGAGTCTTTAGGTTGTCTAGGGTGCATTGAGTCTCTTAGTTCATCTAGGTAACCCACCATTGCATTGTAATGTTAGGTTTGTGTTTAGTTTGAGTTTTATCCTTGTCTCGTTGAGTCTTGCATTCCATTTAGCATGTGTCCACCCTTATAGGTCTAGTGTGTCCCTTTAGCCCCTTTAGGTCTCATTGCATGCCCACTCGGGGCGGTACCCACTACCATCGCCCGGACACTATGGGTGACCCCCGTGGTACCACCCAGGGAGGCCATTCTCTAAAGGATTTGATGGCCCAGTTCAGGGAGCGCATGGATAGGTATGAACAAACCATTAAGGACCAGACCGACCGTCTGGAGGGCCGACTCATGGCCATAGAGGACCGCGCTGAGGTTTATGACCGATCTATCCACGGTCTGGTCGGGCGGATAGGGAGGGTAGAGGAAGTGCCCCATCATGACCCCCCTAGAGTTGCTCGTAGCATGCCCACTCCTAGGGGAATAAACTCCCATTTCTTCACACCTATGGCCAACCCCTACATCATACCCATCCAAGGCAGCCAGTCCGGGGCTAAATACTTTAGGGACTTCGAAGTGTATCGGTCAGGATGTGGAGTCGGGAAAGAAAGCACCACGGCCGAATTTCAGTTCCGGAGAGGTTTACGGCTTCATTACCAGTTTGAATGTCTTTGTCGTGACGCGGTCACTCTGGAGCAATGTTATCAGGTAGCAATAGAGGTCGAGCCATTCGAGTCATTGTTTGTTGCTGCCCTTCAACAAGCATCTACCTCTCCACATGAGCCCACGAGGCAAGACGCTCCCGCCCCGCAACCTCACCCACCACAGTCGAAGAACCCTTCCCCTAGAGCTCCTTTACCAACTTCACCTTTCGATCTTCATTCGGAGCCACCTCAGTTGGAGCCACCACAGCCAGGGCTACCCGTACCTTTAACGGGGAAGCTATACATAGATGAGCCGCTTCTTAGCTGGCTTAGGAAGGGCTTGGTCCGAGACACCCCCTACTACCCATCCATGGACCCCGCACTACAAGTAGTGCCCGTTAACTCCTTTCACACCACTTTTCGGTCCTTCTGCTTTCTTGAAAATGTGAAGGGCTTCCTTAGGAGTTTAGATTGTCAATGAGAGTTGACATATATGTTGACCTTAGGGTCTGACCAACCCTATAGTCATCGCTTTACACTCCCTGCTATGGGGTCTATTACCTCGGTCTACACCATAGGACATATCACCTCTGAGGTCCTTTTATTATTTCCCATACCCGTGGAGGTTGATTTTGTCCCCTCTTATGGTATCACGGTCCCGAGGGAGGAACCTTGCCTTCCTTACCTTCCTCATAAGCCTCTTGCCCCATACATTAGAGCGCCTGAAGGTGATCATCTGCACCTGGGCGAATGTCGCACATGGGCAAGTATTCTGAAGGGACCTGTCGGGAGGGGTCATCATTTCTTTGACCCATTCGATCCTTTCCCTAGTGAGCCTCTCGACTCGTATTCTTTTCCCCACCTTGTCGAGCAGGTCCATTATCACACCCCATCTAGGCCTGCTAGTCAACATCTCACCTCGCATACACCCAGACACCAGAGTTTAGGAGGCCAGGGACACATGTCTCACTCTCATGTTTCTCCATGTCCCTCATCATATAGGGGTAATGTCATGAGTGAGTTTGGGCAATCTAGTCCCCATGAGTCTACCACATTCAGTAGGACACCCATGCATGATAGATACAACTTTGGTTGTCCAGGTCCTCCCCGTGTTGTCCAATCATGTAGGAGTCATAGGCATGCTAGGTCTGTGTTTGGATGTCCAGGACCACCACTGCATTCACATAGGTATGAGTCAACACAGCTAGTTCGGAGTCTGCATCATCACCACCTCGAGGCCAGCAACGCACGTTATAAGGAGTTAGCTGATGCGCATCGACGCACCCGTGAGTTCCGAGAAGGAGAGTACGTCATGATCAGGGTCAGACCTGAATGGTTTCCTTCGGGGGCCGTGAAGAAACTCCAGGCCCGTGGTGCTGGACCCTTCCGAGTCTTGAAGCGAATTGGGTCGAATGCGTATGAGATTGAGCTGCCAGACGACTATGGGATCTGTTCGACGTTCAATGTCTCAGATCTGGTGGCATATCGGGATCCCGCGGTGATTCCCAGTGAGCTTTTTGGGCCCTCCCCTCCTGTTGAGAGTATTACACCTTCTGAGCGTCCACCTCTTCCAGCCCCATTACAGAAACGCGAGCATATAGATTGCATACTGGATGAGCAGGTGACCACTACTAGGAGCGGAGCCTACCAACGCTTCCTAGTGCGTTGGAGAGGGCGCCCTGCGACAGACGACACCTGGATCACACGAGGAGAGCTAGAGAGGATCGACCTGGATTTGCTGGAGCGCTACTGGAGCGACCAGGACCCGTACTCGACAGGGTCGAGTTCTTCCCACTCGGGGAGAATTGGTGAGGACACGCGCCACACTTCATGACGGAGTACACGGATCTCGCCGGCATCCCTTTGGCTCGGCGATCACTTGGCGAACGAGTAGAGTTATCTTTAGTTATTTATGCTTTAGGCCATGCTGGGCCTTGGTTTAGTCCCTGCGTGGACACTTTATTTATTATTGTGGACCTTTGTAGGCCAGTTGGGGCCAATTGGGCTTCCATTGGGTGATGTTAGGCTTATTAGTTAGGCAGAGGGGAGAGTGGGCCACCTTGTGATCCACCTTCTTGGCCCATTTGGGCTGACCACCTTCCCACATGAGATGGCCCATGGGGATTTGCGCCCCCCCCCTTGTGGGCTAGGGTTTGGGCGCCCCCTTCATCTCCTCCAAGTGGAGGAGGTGGCAGCCGTCCCACACTCCTACTTTCTAGGAGTGGGGTGCGCACCCCCCCCCCCTTTCCCTTCCCCATCCGACCACCCCCTCCCTCCTTTGGCCGCCCCCCTTCCCCAATTCCCTCCTAGAATCTAGGAGTTGTGGGTCCCCCCTTTCCCCCCCCTAGCCAATGTGCGCACCCCCCCTTTCCCCCATGCCACATTGCGCACCCCCCCTTTCCCTCTTGGCTAGGGTTTCAACCCTAGCATTCCCCCTCCCCATATAAAAGGATTGTATTTTCTTTTGAGCATAATTACTGAATGAATTGAAAAGAAAATTGGCTGAAGGTGGCTGCGCCCCCTCCTCTGTTCCTCCTTGCTCCTGCGACGGGAGCAAGCTCAGGGTGTGACTCCCCATCCCTCGGTGCGACGCCGAGGGCCACTTTCTCTTCTATCCCTTCTCAAGTTCAAGTTCGGTGAGCCTGGATCTCTCATCCAAGGGCAACGACGGCCACCCCTGCTGGTGGAGACTTTGGGCGACCAACCGATTTCTTGGTGATTCTTCTGCGAGTCGCCAACGCGTGCGAGGTGGTCTCGCCTCGTTTGGAGATCAGCATCGCCCGTGGCATTTTTCTTCGTGAGCTTGCGCAGGACACCCCCTCTCTGCGAGCCAGGATCTGTCCGCCCCCTTGCGAAAATTCCACGGGGCTGACAGCTGCGAGTATGGACGTGGGAACTTCACCGGTCGTACCTCTCTTCGTCCTCTTTCTAACGCCGTTGACCTCGCCTCGTTCCGACGTCCGAGCTGTTCATGGCATCCGTTCCCGTGAGGTCACGCTGGTCTGCCCTGTCCACCCAGCGCCAGGATCACCTGCGGATTCCCGAGCTTGCTGCTCTCAGCCACGACCATATCTGACCGAACCCTTCGGTCGGGATCTGCTGCCGGGTGTCCTCGATGTCCTCCCACAAGCGGGACCTCCTTCGCCTTCCGGATCAGCGTTTTCTTCATTTTCTCCTTTAGCTTCGCAGTTCTGCATGCAGCGACCCTGTCATAGGTTGCAGATCCTCCACCGGCGTCCACAAGTGGTTCCAGCACGCGCCCTTTGGCCGGGACGTTCCCCCACCTGTCGGCTTCTCACCCTCGCTGACGGCGCGTCATTTGGAGTCCGGATGAGATCGTGGGACCCGTTACCGTGGACTTGCGCGTTGCTGCGATCCTGCGGACGCTACCCGGGAACCCCTCGCGACCAACCTTCACCGAGTGCTGCCCGTCAGCCCCTGTCCCGGCAGCCCCGAATTTGTTGCATGTAGCCTGTTATCTCCCTGCGAGGACTGGGCACTTTATTGGGTTGTAAATTCATTCTTCATGTATCGGGGTTGTTGGTCTCGGTCGGGGTTTCTTCCCCACGCCTAGGCGTGGAGGTACGTGCGACGCTCCCCCTTGTTGGCACTTGCTTTACTAGTATACTTTCCATTATGCCGCGTGAGTGTTTAGGATCCTAGCTAACTTTTTACTCACCGCGTGACTGTGAGTTGAGAGCCCCATTCCGTGGCCCTAGTCGAGCGCCGAGCTCGGACTAGATTCCCATAGGCGCACGGCGGTTCCTTAGCCGCTGAGACCCCTACGCTTCCCTCATAGGGACAGCTATGAGCTTGGATTTCTTGTTGAGAGACGCCTCCACCCGGAGGAACGATACGGAGGTCAGCCGCCCGGCTTGCCTTTGGCATGCGAGTGCTGGCCGCACTTCATTGCATTCGTAGGTCCTAGCCCGTTTCGATCCCGTCCCGCATCAAATTGGTATCAGAGCATATTGTCCCGCATCAAATTGGTATCAGAGCATATTGTCCCGCATCAAAGTATATCAATAAAGTCATTTATGTCATGAGATGATGGCTATTAACAAGCAAGTACTTTGCCCATTCCGGGCCACGCAAGTCATGTCAAGTCAATCAAGTCAAGAACGCGAGAGAGAGATGGATCGTGGATTGTCGTAGATTCAAGCAAGCACTTCGGTGCAATGCCACACCGTGATCAATATAACTCCCATGGGCACAAGTACTTTCGGGAGCTCCTCCCAGGACCAGATCGGGCCCTATATACGCAGACATTGTTACATGTAATATCTAGACAACCACTTTAGTGATAGCCATGGAATTCTAAGAACAAACTCATGTAGGATATCAAGGTAGATTCGTGGATAGGTTCCACGGAATTCAAGGAAGAACATTAGATGGATAATGATAAAACCAACGAGAATCATGACGTGTCGATAACCTGGGTAGAATCGGTACCTTAACTAGGTAGCCGTGATAACTTGAGTGGATGACTATACCTGTCACCAATCAAGGGACATGAATCAAGCTGAGAGATTGACCCTATCTATAAGGGACTCAATCCAAGATACCGCCTAGTGGAATATCATCATTCCAATGGCAAAGATTATTCTCTCGTGGACCAAGATGGTGACATGAGAGGGCCGGTTTACCACAAGATGTGGCAATCAAAAGGTACAAGGTGTTTAAGGTACAACCAGCTCAGTCGGCCTTGAGGGAATCCAAGGCTACGAGGAGACTTACGTAGGTCCCAATGACTAACTCGCTAGTCCGAAGGAACGGAATGTCCAACGGAGGGCTCGTATGTCACCAAGAGTTGAGGTGTATACGTGAACCAATCATGAAACATGGACTCCATCTACGGACATGAGATGAGAGTGCCAAAAGACCCGCGGTTATGGGTCAAAAACGGAAGAAAACGGTAAGAACATGTATACGTTAATCATAGAATTCATGTCCATACTATTCTATAATTAACTATAATTAAATAAACTTATATTATTTAACGCCCGTGGGTGCCGTCATTTATTAATTAGCATCCTCTTGGGGAACGTTAATTTTCATGATTTTTAACTCAATTTATTTAGCAAGAATTTTCATTTATATCTATTTAATTGAATAAATTCAAAAACATACATAAAAAGGCACATTGATTTGTTTACAATAATTTAAGAAAATAGAATATATGATAATTAGGAGAAAAATACAAGGATTCCAAACATATTTTTTTCATAATTTTTGGTTACATATTTTAATGAATATAGATTTTCAAAGATACATGTACATTATATATATATATATACATATATATATATATATATATATTATATGGTTAAATGGACGCCTATACAGCCAAGCGTCAATTTCTAAATCCCACGACGTTACTTTGGTCGTCTTTAAAAAAATTTCACATTTTTGGGCCTTTCGTTTCTGTACTAAATGATGTCGGAATCAGGCCTATAATATACTGAAATGACCGGCTCGAAAAACTTTACATGACCATGTGTTCAAAAAAAAATTTCGACGAGAGACGGGGGATCTTGCAATAGGGGGTACGAAAAACGGTGCAACCACTTTCAGTACCTCCGTCTCTACCCCAATAGTATGCCAGTAAATTTTCATGGCCAAAGGGTACTTCTATAACCATTAACAACTATAAATGTGAAAATCTCATAAACCATATATATAAAATTGACGACTGTAATATATCACTTCTTTTAGAATTTGTTAATTGACGCCCTCGTGACTGTCACGTTTTATATTATTAACGTCCCGAACAGTGGCGTTAATTGCATAAAATACGACATATGTAACGTCGTCAATTCCAAATGGAATTTGACGACCGTTTTGATGGGTGTCAAAATAAAATAACGCCCTAGAAAAAGGCGTTATTTACCGTAAAAATTCTAATTTCAACAGAACACCACGATAATCATAGATATGATATATATATGATGTAAATGCATAATATAAGATGATTTTTACCTATTATGTTGGCCTGAAATCATTGTTTAACCTTGTTTGGACTACGAAACTTGAGAAAACCTACCTTATTATTGATCTGCGGAAGACACGTGAAAAATTGATGAAGAACCGGTACTCTGTTCTAAACAGAGAATGCTGAAGAGGACATCGACTGCAGCTGCTTCGGAGGAAGATGGAAATTGGATGAAGAATCTTTACGTCCTTCAACTAGTCAGAAAATTCCTGTGTTCTTCTCGGTTTGACAGCAGCAACCGTAGGAAGAAGAATTTCCTCACGATGCAGGCAACAGGAAGAAGAGGAAGAAGTATAGCAGGATGAAGACGTTCAGCAGGAGGTTGTCGAACGAGCGGCAATCCTTAGAAAAAATCAGCCCGTTCGAGAGGGTAGGACATTTATAAGAATTCTGACGTTCTGGAGGTTTCCACGGTTGATTATGGAAGGGTTTTCGATCAAGATTGGGCAAGGTTTTAAACCTACTCTGCATGGTTAATACCCTTCCGAGCTAGCAGCCGCCTGCTCCCATTTGCATTCTCAAAACCCTAAAACATGTCCGAGCATGCACCTAAAGGTTGCTTTTGTGAGAAACTTACGTGGCTTGTTTTATTGGTAGGGGCAAATATATATACATGTGTATTAAATGGGCTTAGCACGAGGGTTTGGGGTGTATTTATGGGCTCATGGATAGTTGGTTTATAGAGGAGGTGGGCTTTAATATAGTTTCACATATTGGACTTGGTGGAAACTCACGTGGGTTTTGATGGTGGCATATAAATGATTTTTCTTATCTTTGGCTAAGGTATACATGTATAGACATATTTATAATGGGTTAAGGCCCATTAAATGCATTTCTCTTGGCTTGTGTTATATATGTATTAAAGCTCACTAAGTACATATATATATTTATATAGCTTAATTATTTTTATTTATCCTTTTCCCACGTTCAATTCACTTAAAATATTTTTATCCCTTATTATTTATCCGGGGTCTTACACCCTAAGTTTACGTGTCATTAGGTTGTCTAGTTAGCTATTGGGCCCAATTCATTGGGCTTGGCCCAAGGGCTCTCCCCTACCCCCTCGGTTATTTATCATTGAGTCAATTGTCAGGGACTTTTGTAGAAATGTCGGTTTCCTATATATAGGACCCCATTCCCCCCCATTTCAACTTAATGAATCAATCAATGAAAAATTTCCATTTTGTGAGTTCTATCTTTATTTTTATGGTGGAGTGAATCTATTAGTGAGGTGAGAAACCTTAGGGAGAGAATCCCACCCATCCCTCTCTTAATCTCTCTCTTTCACTCCCCTTTCTCTCTCCTCCACACCCAATTTTGAAAATTTTCTCTCTCCTCCCTTCCCAACCACCACTCTCCCACCTACCCCCATTAAAGGCCACTCCCCTTCCCCACATATCCCATTACTCCACCCCCTAGTCCCAAGGGAGCATCCCCAATCACTAAGCCACCCTCCAACCACCTCATCCCTTTCCCAAGCACCCTTCCCTCTCCCCCATGCAACCCTCCACCTCCCAAGACCATTTGAATTTGAATATCCCCTTCCCTCCATAGCCCAAAGTCACCCAACTCCTTTCCCCATTGAGTAGGCCACCCCCATCCCCTTCCCTCCACTCCACTCTACCAAGAGCAGCCACCCCATCACCCTTTCTCCACCTTGGCTGAGAGCCTGCAGAGAACCAGTGGAGTGCAGAAGCGACCCCGTCTTCCCCCTAGTGTCCCTGGAGGTCCAAGAGCTATCATCGGAAGCGTCTGTCTGTCTTCTTCGCAACGGAAGTGGTTTCGTCGTCGTCCGAGCTCTGTGCTGCCCGGGAGAGCCGTTCTCCCTCGACTGCGCGAAGCTCTCCTGACAGAGCACTTGAACGTGATTGGAAGCTCTGCCACGACAAATCCAGCATGAATCAAGACAAGAGCCCTTCTGCAACGTTTTTCCTCCTTCTGTCTGCTTTTAGAATCAAGAAGCGGAACTCTGTTCGGCATCCTGTAGCAGGAGTTATCAATTTTCTCCCTCAGCCACGCGGTTCTGCTTCCCACAGTCTGCACCGACCTGTCATCATTGTTAAGAGTCCCCTGGTCTTCTCCGGCATCGTTTAGCTTCCCCGTCAGTTTTGCTACAAAGACAACTCATCCACGGTTCCAACGACTCTGACGGTGCTTGATTCTGAGTTCGGAAGCTGTTGGGGTAACCTCTGTAACCTGCTATTGGAAACCATGAGCTTCCAGTCCGAGACTCTGACTCCCTGTTCGGGCCTCCACCCAGACCAGCATCGACGACAGAAGAAATTAATAAAATTTGGACGACTTCCCTGGCCTACTACAAAGATTTTCCAGGTGGTTTCGTCCCCAACAAAATTTGATAGCAGTTGCAGCAGTCAATTCATCAGTCTCCTGTCAGCACCCATAGAACTGGGTAGAAACGGCAACCTCCCATCTTCGGTGTTCCCTTCTCAAATTCCCTCCCCGCTTGGCCGGCTGAAGGCTCCTCCCTGTATGGAGGTAGTGTTTGGATGTAACTATCATCTTCCCTTCCCCACGATCCCCCCCTTGCATGGGGTGTAGTGTTGTAATAGCTTAAATAGGTCAAGCTATCCCGGCGCGGCGTGTGGGGAACCCACGCTTCCCCGCTCGCCCTCGTCTCCGAGCGGGACCGGTTTCTTCAAACCGGTCAAATGAGTGCTCCAAAACTTTACTCTAATTCATGCTTGTTCTTTCAATATTAGTTCATAAACTCCGCTGGCCGTGACGAGAGCCCGATCCTTAAGCTCATTTGTTATAAGTGATCATCGTTGGAAGAGAGTGGAACCCGTGCCCTTTGGCACTTCGTCGGACCCTTGATTTGGGCAGCCATACCCTTGGGGAATCAAACCTTGGCCTTGCTGGCCCTCTACCAGCAAGGGCCCAGCCCACACAACCTCCCCTTGGCATTGCCAAGTTACCCCGGGTCTTAGTGAGCATCGGGTGAGCGGTTGCCATTATCGGTCCGTTTTGAATGCTTAATTGTGCTTGCTTGTTGAGTCCTAGGTTGTGTCACATCAATTGGTATCAGAGCAAGTCATTGACTTGTCTCTATCAAGTCAAGTCCTAGGGCACGTTTGCATTGTAGTCTTCATCAGTCCGACCCTTGCATTTATCCCCCGATCATCATGGCCACCTCCTACTTAGCCTACTCGCCACCCATGGACTTCATCCTAGATAGGGATATTACCTTTGTCGGATCACATTCTAGTGACTATCTTAGATGGGAGGCTACCATAGAAAAGTACTTTGAAAAGACTTGGGTATATGGACCGGCGAGAGTCCGAAAGGCCAAGGGACGACTTCGGGGTCAAGCCAAGAGTAAGTGGGAACACATAGAGGGCTTAAGGAGGGTTGGAAGCCAAGAACCTATTCACTCATGGGAAGAGATGAAGCTAGAACTTAGAAAGATGTACACCCCCAAACATTCCCACCCCTCCTACTCAAGCACCCCTAACCTGAGGAGCACTACCACTCCTCCATCCTCACCCGAACAACTTGAGACCGCCCTTTGGTCTCCACCCCCACCACTCCCAACAAATCACCTATCAACCATCATAGCTACACTTCACGACCAAGTCCTCTCTCTTAAGACCCAAATAAACCAAGCAACCACCTCTCCACTAAATCCCATGAGGATCCCCACATCCCAACCAAAACCTCCTTCCACAAATCTCACTATCCAAACCCAATTGGCCCCCACCTCCACCCCCCCACAACTGGCCGATCCTAAGGGGAAGAGACCCCTAACTGACCAAGTTTCCCCAATAAGGACCACACCTACCCCTCCATTTTTCCCAATAAGGGACACTCCCCCCAAGACCGGCCAACCCAAGCCACCCCAACCAACCCATCTCCCACTCCCTCCCCCAAAACTCCCATGTCCTAGTCCCCCACTACTTCCCCTCCCTATCCCAAACCAAGTTTCCCTTTACCTTCCACCCCGGGTACACCATACACCAACCCTCATCACCATACCACCAAAAGACCCTCTCACCACCTTAGAGAAAGAACCCATACCCGATCCAATAGTGGTGAACACCCCAAACCCACTACCTACCATGGAGGAAACCCATGACCAAGAAGAAGAAGAAGCATCACATGGTGACCTTCACCTTACACTACCCTCTCTAATTAGGGCCAAACTCATCTTAGAGGAACCCCTTATTAGTTGGCTAAAGAAGAGCCCAATAAGAGAGATCACGGCCCACGATTGCCTTCCCATAAAGGAAAACCTTCCCATAGTGCACATCTCCTCCTATCACACCATAATCCAAACATCCTACCAAGTGGAAACCTTAGAGGACCTTCTCAAGGGCTTAGCTTGGCAATATGAGTTGACCGGCTTGTTGACCCCATGGCCCACCAATCTAGGAGCCTTGACCTCCTACACCTTTGTGTCGGGTCTATCACCTCGGTTTCCACCATTGGATGCTACACTAGTGACCTCCTTCTATTCCTTCCCATACCCGAGGAGCCCGACCTTCTCCTCAATTTGGAGCTTCTTATATCGGGTGGAAAGTCAAGCCCTTCCCTCATGGTCGACCCACTCACAAAGAACTTCGGCCCAATTGTCTCATTAGAGGAGGATGACCCACCACCACTTGAGGATCTTGAGGACATAGGGCCCCTCCCCCTCGATAACCCTTTTTATGATCCCTTTGATCCCTTCCAATGGGGGTCAAAGAACCCATGGGGCCCAACCACCTTATCCACCACCCACCTTTCCCTATCCCAACCCACCATGTTTGATCCAATCCACCCCATCCTAGACCCAGGTTACACCTTGGGAGCCATGACCTTGGGCCACATATCCCCAGGTAATAAGGTTGTGCCCCACCTCATGATGACCACCTTCTTTGATCCATTTGATCCTTTCCAATGGGAGTTCAAAGGTTGTCCCACACCTATACACATAGAAGTCACCTTTGGGAAAAGCATGCATGTGTCTAGGCTTACCATACCCCTTGGCATGAACACTATGTTGGGTCCATTCATTCATATCACCCACATGTCAAGTAGAAAGTATGAGTGGTCCATATTCGGATGTCATGGTCCACCTTCATTCATCATGGGTCTTAAGCATGTCAAAGGCATCTACGGATGTCCGGGTCCCCCAATATTTATCACCAATTTGCATGATTGGGCCACCTACGGGTGCCCCGACCCACCTAGGCTAACCAAAGTGTACACTGCATCATTACACGATAGGTCTACTTTTGGTTGCCCAGGTCCACCCATCACCCCTAGAATGTCTGCATTCACAACATTGCATAAAGAGATCCGCAAGCACATTAGCAAGAAGAATGTGACTTATAAAAGGTGAGCCGACTCTCATCGATGTCACCAAGAATTCCATGAGGGTGACTTTGTGATGGTAAGGACGGAGAGGCTCTCCCCAGGAGCCATCTCCAAATTGAGGCCACGTGGGGCTGGTCCCTTCCAGGTCCTGAGGTGCATTGGTGCAAATGCCTATGAGTTAGATCTCCCCGAGGAATATGGGGTAAGTCCCACATTCAGTATCACCGACCTAGTGCCATACAAGGGACCCACGGTGGTACCTAGTGAGGATATTGAGCCTATTCCCTCCGTTGAGAGAGCACCCACCCGTGAGGAGAGTCCACCAGCCAAGAGAGCCCAGCATGAGCGCATTGAACGAATATTGGATGAACAGGTCACTACCACCAGGAGCAAGGTATACGAGCGCTATCTCGGCAGGCGGATGGATCGGTCTCGTTCGGAAGACTTGAGGGCAGTACCACTTCTACACCATCCAAGGAGGGAAGGACACTTACTTGACGGAGTCGAGTTCTCCGCACCCCGGGAGTATGATGGGGACATCACCTCCCATGCCCACGTTCACAGCTCGTCTCCTCGCCCTGGTTGCATCCGGTATGGTCTAGTCATTTAATTTTGAGTCCTATGTAATTTTTATTTGAGTCATTTGATGTATTTTCCCTTTTATTTGAGTCATGTTCCTAGGTCTTGTGTTCATTTCTCTAAGTTTGAGTGTCATTAGGTTGTCTAGTTAGCTATTAGGCCTAATTCATTGGGCTTGGCCCAAGGGCTCCCCCCTACCCCCTCGGTTATTTGTCATTGAGTCAATTGTCAGGGACTTTTGTAGAAATGTGGGTTTCCTATATATAGGACCCCATTCCCCCCCATTTCAACTTAATGAATCAATCAATGAAAAATTGCCATTTTGTGAGTTCTATCTTTATTTTTATGGTGGAGTGAATCCATTAGGGAGGTGAGAAGCCTTAGGGAGAGAATCCCACCCATCCCTCTCTTAATCTCTCTCTTTCACTCCCCTTTCTCTCTCCTCCACACCCAATTTCAAAAATTTTCTCTCTCCTCCCTTCCCAACCACCACTCTCCCACCTACCCCTATTAAAGGCCACTCCCCTTCCCCACACATCCCATTACTCCACCCCCCAGTCCCAAGGGAGCATCCCCAATCACTAAGCCACCCTCCAACCACTTCATCCCTTTCCCAAGCACCCTTCCCTCTCCCCCATGCAACCCTACACCTCCCAAGACCATTTGAATTTGAATATCCCCTTCCCTCCATAGCCCAAAGTCGCCCAACTCCTTTCCCCATTGAGTAGGCCACCCCCATCCCCTTCCCTCCACTCCACTCTACCAAGAGCAGCCACCCCATCACCCTTCCTCCACCTTGGCTGAAAGCCTGCAGAGAACCAGTGGAGTGTAGCAGCGACCTCGTCTTCCCCCTGGTGTCCCTGGAGGTCCAAAAGCTATCGTCGGAAGCGTCTGTCTGTCTTCTTCGCAACGTAAGTGGTTTGGTCGTCGTTCGAGCTCTGTGCTGCCCGGGAGAGCCGTTCTCCCTCGACTGCACGAAGCCCTCCTGATAGAGCACCTGAACGTGATTGGAAGCTCTGCCACGACAAATTCAGCATGAATCAAGACAAGAGCCCTTCTGCAACATTTTTTCTCCTTCTGTCTACATTCAGAATCAAGAAGCGGAACTCCGTTCGGCATCCTTTAGCAGGAGTTATTAATTTTCTCCCTCAGCCACGCGGTACTGCTTCCCACAGTCTGCACCGACCTGTCGTCATTGTTCAGAGTCCCCTGGTCTTCTCCGGCATCATTTGGCTTCCCTGTCAGTTTTTCTGCGAAGAGGATTCGTCCACGGTTCCAACGACTCCGATGGTGTTCGATTCTAAGTTCGGAAGCTGTTGGGGCAACCTCTGTAACCTGCTATTGGAAACCAGGAGCTGCCAGTCCGAGACTCTACCTCCCTGTTCGGGCCTCCACCCAGACCAGCATCGATGACAGAAGAAATTAATAAAATTTGGACGACTTCCCCGGCCTACTACAAAGATTTTCCAGGTGGTTTCGTCCCCAACAAAATTCGGTAGCAGTTGCAGCAGTCAATTCATCAGTCTCCTGTCAGCACCCATAGAACTGGGCAGAATCGACAACCTCCCATCTTCGGTGTTCCCTTCTCAAATTCCCTCCCCGCTTGGCCGGCTGAAGGCTCCTCCCTGTGTGGAGGTAGTGTTTGGATGTAAATATCATCTTCCCTTCCCCACAATCCCCCCCTTGCATGGGGTGTAGTGTTGTAATAGCTTAAACATGTCAAGCTACCCCGGCGCGGTGTGTGGGGAACCCACGCTTCCCCGCTCGCCCTCGTCTCCGAGCGGGACCGGTTTCTTCAAACCGGTCAAGTGAGTGCTCCAAAACTTTGCTCTAATTCATGCTTGTTCTTTCAATATTAGTTCATAAACTCTGCTGGCCGTGACGAGAGCCCGATCCTTAAGCTCATTTGCTATAAGTGATCATCGTGGGAAGAGAGTGGAACCCGTGCCCTTTGGCACTTCGTCGGACCCTTGATTTGGGCAGCCATACCCTTGGGGAATCAAACCATGGCCTTGTTGGCCCTCTACCAGCAAGGGCCCAGCCCACACAACCTCCCCTTGGCATTGCCAAGTTACCCCGGGTCTTAGTGAGCATCGGGTGAGCGGTTGCCATTATCGGTCCATTTTGAATGCTTAATTGTGCTTGCTTGTTGAGTCCTAGGTTGTGTCACATCAGACCCCCTAATCTGTTTCCCTTCATTACAGTTCACTACCCGGTGATCATCTACCTCAGCTCAGGGCCAGCGCGAGATCGCCCCTCTTCACGCGCCTTTCTTAGGCCGCTACTGTGCGTTTGACCGGGTCAATGTTTTAAGTCGGTTGGCCTTAGCGGCCTAACCTTCATCCACCTCTTCCTTGTAGCATGCCCTTCTTAGGCCGCTACAGTCCATTCATCGTAGGTCAATGTTTTAGGGCGGTTAGTGTGGCGGCTCATGTTTTGACCACCTTAGTCCATTAGCGCTTCTTCATTAGACCGCTATGGTGGTTTGACTGGATAACTCAGTTCGAGTATTGACTGAGTGTAGCGGCCATATTTTTGACTGCCACAGTCACCTCACGGACCAGTGTAAGACTGCCAGAGTCTTTGCCTCTGTGTGTGTAGCGGCTTCTTCCTTGACTACTTGTGTTGCTTAGCGGCCTAGTGATGTACCGCTTGCGTCCCAGAGGATGGTTACCCTGTATTTTGGTTTTCGATTGTCTTGACTTGACCTTGTGGTTTGTCCGTTGTCTCGTGGATGTCTCTCGATGTCCTATGAGGGCTATGACCACGATATAAGGTAGTCAGGCATGTCTTGGTTTCTGTACTGCTGTAGAATCGTTGTCAGGTTCTGGTCAACCTGGTTTGACCCAGTGGTTGATAAGTAACCTTGTGTGTGTCTCGACTTTTTTGGATAGATCAAGATAGTGGTTCTGGATGCCTTAAGGTATCGTCTTACCTAGGTTTGTGTGTCCAGGTGTGCTGAGGGTCGTGGTGATTCCTCAGGTCTCCGCGAGTCATTTTATGTGGATGTGTCGTTTCCTCTGGCTTAGGATTAGATCGATTTGTGGCTTGTTCCACCGTTACGCGACGATCTTCACTTCGAGTCATGAGACTCAAGGATCGTTATGTCAGTAGGTCTAGTTGTCCTATCCTGAGTCTGTTGGCAGTTTGGTATGCTGCCTTGGTGCTTCGTAGTACGTGCGATAGTGCTTTCTCGGCATATCTGTACTCCAACACTCGTGTTTTCGAGTCTCTGTGTCTAGTGAGCCTTCACTAGTCATAGCCTGGCGACCTCGAGTGTCGGTCCACCTGGTAGTGGTGGTAAGGGTAGTTCTCGATGTATGGTTTTTAGGCTAATTTTCGTGGGCCCCTTCTTAACGGTAGCATCCTGTTGGGGGGAAAAACTAGCTAGAGGCCTGGCTCTAGGCAAGAGTTGGTGTGTGCACACGTGGTCAGGGGCGTTTGGACTGGCGCCGAGGGGCGTGACCCTGACTAGTCACTCGTTACTGTAGTTCATGTTCTGGTTCAGTGAGTATCTCAGTCTCCGTCGTTCTCGGCGTCCGTAGTGAGATACTTGTAGCGCAGTGTAAGACGTCAGTGGATGCATCTGGCTATTCTTCTAGTGAGGAGGTGCTTCCGTCACTTGACATGTGACTCTCACGTTTCTTGTACGTCGTGACCTTCCCGAGTTAGTCTTTTCTTGGCCTTACCCGAGGTTGGCTCTGTGTTGCATGCATGACGATCTAGTCGTGTATGCGGTTACGTTTAGGGAGTGTGCACGACAATCCAGTCGTGTAGGCTTTAGTGTTCCGTGTCCGTCTAGGTCCCTTATAGGTCTGTTGCCTATCTTTGTAGGCCTTCGCCTTAGGCCTTGTGCTTAGTCAATGGATCGGTAACTCCTGACTCTGTGAGATTAGGGTTCGCCTTTCTGTCGCTGTTGGACTAGCATAGGAGCCGAAGTTCTGATTCGGTTCGGCTTCTCTTCTTCTGTTATGGCTTTCTTTTATCACTTTCTAGTAGTTGTTTTTCCTTCTTTCTTTCCTGCTTTACTACTCCTGCTGTTTTAGCCGTTGTTCCTTGTAACTGCGTATTTTTCAGTGGGGATCCGCGTGACCCCTATTGGGCCAGTGACACGAAGCTCACCCCTGCTTTTCAGGTGTGGTCGTCTCTGCTTCCTCGCGGTTCTTGGCTTGGCGAGTTCGTAGTTGCTAGCAGTACCTGCATCGGGCTTCCCCCGACCTCAGTGTACGCCCTTCTTTCTGTTGATTGTACTTGTCTTTCCTTTGGACTGGACTCTGGTATAATTATTAATTTTAACTATTAATTAAAAAGAAATTTTATTTCTGCTACTTTAGCAAACCTTCTTAATGAAATTTAATTGCTTACTGTTATATCTGTGACTTCAATGTACTACACGACATTCCTTTTATCCCTTCGGAGCTTTACAGCTCTTGGTAGGCTTCACTGGTTCCAAGCGGTATCGGGTCTACTCAGTAGTCCTATCGGGTATATCCGATATCCGGAGTCCGGGTCGTCACAGGTGGTATCAGAGCGTTGTTGTGTGAAAGTACATGGGAATCCGAGATATACAGTGACCAGAGTCATGAAAGTCCAGAACAGTCTTTCGCTGGCTTGGGTTTCGCGATTCTTTGTTGCTTTGTTTCCGTGTGTTGTCTTGTGCGTGCTGTGTTAGCACTGTACGAGATGGTTTTGCTCTCGACAAGATGCGACGGGGCGTTCTTTTTTGTCATGCTGTTTCAAGTTGCGTCTTGGGGTTTGTTCATCCATGCTTCTTCTTGTTCACTCCTTAAATTTTGAGGATGAAATATGTAGCAACCCGTATAAAATTAAAAGAAATAAATTTAGATAAATTGAAATAAACTAAAAGATTAAGTGAACAAATGAAAAAGGTTGAAACAAGAAGAACAAAGCCCTGATGAAATTAACACCTTGGAGCAAGGCGCTACTTGACAAGAAACGCCCTCACCTAAGGCGTGTTTTTGAGAAAGGACGCCCACATTTCAAGGCGTCAAATCTTAAACAACCAAAATTACATAAAAAGGCAAGTATTTGAAACGCCCTTTGCTTGGACGCGTTTCCACAAGAAATGACGCATGCCAAGGCGTCAATTTAAAATTCGACGCCCTAGAATAAGGTGTTAATTTCATTCCAGTTTCGTTCGAACCGGGAACTTATCTAGGGTAAGTTGATAACTATGAGAAAGAGTTCGAATGTAGTAATAACTCTATCATGGAAGTGTTACTTCTAATCAAAACACTAACCCTATTAGGATTCCCAAAATCCTATAAATAACCTTGTTCAAACAAACCCTAAGGATATTTGGCCGAAGAAGGTTCTGCTGCAGTCATCCGTGAAGAGAGGTTGGTCCTTCCTATTGTTTCTCCTCTGCTGATTAGGTATTAGGATGAATAATTCTTCTCCATCTTATTCTTCTTCCACTTACAGGTTGAGGAGCTCTTAATCTACTGAAGAACGTGGGTTCTTCATCATAATCGTCTCCAATCATCTGCAACTTCTCCTTCAGTTTCTTCTTCCGGTGAGCACTCTGTACAAACAGAGTATCGTCTCTTCACCAGATCCTTCACGTTTCATCAAAAGGTAGGATTTTCTCAGGGATTGTAGCCCAAACTAGCATATTAATATATATAACATCATCCGTTAATACCTGCATATAGGTTTCATGTGTTTCGGTTAGTTTCTAAAGAGTTTTGAAATAGACGCCCTTATCAAGGACGCTACATTAAAAGACACGACCACGACTAGGTCGTCAATTTAATATTTGACGCCCTGCACACGGACGTCAATTTCTCTTAATTAATAAACACCATGTTTAAAAATTATATATCAATGCAAACATGATTCTAAATTAATGCATGGTCAATCTCTTGTAATCCTGCTATTTCTTATGGTACTGACCCTATAACATGTTTTCCTGAAATTTCATTGTCTCGAAACTTGTAAACTTGTGAATTAACGACCTTGTCCAGGTCGTCTTTTTTTGAACTGACGCCCCATACCAGGGCGCCTTCTGTGAACTAACACCCCTGTCCAGGGCGCGTTTCATTAAAATTTCCAGATTTATAATATTCTGCAAAACTAGAAATATTGAAAGGACGACTGCTGAACACGTCGTCAAATCTAATATAAACGCCCCTGATTAAGGCGTTAATTACATGAAAAATGACTTTACCAAAGTCGCTACTTTCTGCACTACTGATTTTTTTCCTTATTACTGTTATCCGAGGGTTTCATTATACATACTTACATATATATTGGCACTATTACTCCACTCCGTGAGTATAGTCCCATGTTTTCTACGATGATTTATCGCATTACACACTCAATTCTCATTGACATACAAGCTCTCCATCGGACATTCCGTTCCTTTGGACTAGGGAGTTAGTCATAGAGACCTCCGTAAGACTCCTCGCCGCCTTGGATTCCCTCAAGGCCGACTGAGCTGGTTGTACCCTAAAAACCCATTACACAATCTTTGCCATGCCCCTCTATAGAAACATGGTGATACCGGCCCTCATGTCATGCCATGGGTATGATATGAGAATTATCTTAATGAACGGGGAAGAATATGCCGTTGTTATGATGTTCTTGTAAACCCCAATTCTATATCAACATTGTTATGATGTTCTTGTAGACCCCAATTCTATATTAAACTTGATGTTCTTGTGAACCTCAATTCTATATTAAGAATGAGGACGTCTTGCCATTGAGGTGCTATTCATATGGACCTCAATTCTATATAAAAGAGTGTCTCTACTTACTTATCATGGTACCCGAGTAAGGGAACCAATTCCACCTAATTTTATCGATAATCGTGATTATACCGTTATTATCACCTATCTATGTCAAGTATCATATTTTTGGACTCTATTCTTTCAAAGTCTATCCTACATGTCTACAAGCTTTATCCTTGAAATTCCATATTGGCTATATACAAAAGTGGATGTTAAAATACATGATTAATGCCAGCGCATATAGGGCCCGATCTGGTCCTGGGAGGAGCACCCGAAAGTACTTGTGCCCATGGGAGTTGATTGATCACGGTATTGGCATTATACCGAAGTGCATGACTAGCTTGATTGAACATTCCACAAATCTTGTACTTGTACTTGACTTGATATTACATGACTTGCGTGGCCCGAAAAAGGGTAATTACTTGCGTACCTGAACGTGATAGCAAAATTTCATCTTGACATGATAAAGTACTTGCTTGAATATCTTGATATCATTTGATATAAGTTCTTGAAAGTTCATGACTAGTTCTCCTTGTTATCTTACTGTCATATCCTCTTTCTATCTTGTCATTTTATGCGAGCATGCATAGCTATAGCGCATTCATGAAAGATGTAACTACTTAAACCCCTTTGCTAGTTCCTGAGATATAATTTCCTTCTGAGCATTCGCTCACTCCGTGTTGTCCCTACTTTTCAGGTAAGTCCGACGATGAGGAAAGTCAATCGGATGGGGAGAATCAAGAGTGAAAGAGCTAGAGCTTTTTCAAGTGTCATCTAGTCTTTTATGTATTTCTTAAGTCAAATGTGTACTTTTCTTTTTTTTTTGAATAGAGTATTGGGTTTGTAATAGACTATTTATTATGAAGAAATAAATGGATTGGGTTATCTTTACTTTTGCGCATCTCTGTCTTTGTGTCGAATACACTTCTACTCTGATTGACATGATTGATATAAACTCGTCACGCATCTCCGGGTATCTTCCGCTCTCGGGGCGTGACAGTTTTTGTATTCTGTCACGCCCCGTACTCTATACCGTCTAGGTATTGTCCGCTTTGGCCTACCGGTCTCACGGTTTTATCCCTTTCTGATAGTGATCGGCTCCAGAATGGGGGACTTCCCAGGAGGTCACCCATCCCAGTACTACTCCCCATTAAGCACGCTTAACTTCGGAGTTCTCTACAATAACTGAGCTGTACTTCAAAAGGCGTCTCGGTGATATAGAGTACAACTTAGCTATATTTGAGGGTATTACAATCTACCCCTCTTATATAGGCGACGTCCTCGTCGCTGAGCACATATAGCACACAATCAAACCCCCAGACAGGTAGGATTCTAGAGGTGGCCCCTACATGCTCAAGAGGTGGCTCCCACTATGTAGCACTTTGTCCCATTGCGGGTTCAAGAGGTGGCTCCCATAGCGTAGCACTTTGCCCTGCATGGCACTTAGTTCCTACACTTCCGGCTGGGGTATGGCTCTGATACCATTCTGTCACGCCCCGTACTCTATACCGTCGAGGTATTGTCCGCTTTGGCCTACCGGTCTCACGGTTTTATCCCTTTCTGACAGTGATCGGCTCCAGAATGGGGGACTTCCCGGGAGGTCACCCATCCCAGTACTACTCCCCATTAAGCACGCTTAACTTCGGAGTTCTTTACAATAACTGAGCTGTACTTCAAAAGGCGCCTCGGTGATATAGAGTACAACTTAACTATATTTGAGGGTATTACAAAATATCTTGAAGGAGGGGAGGCTGTAATACCTTGAATTCTTATCGGATCTTCCAGATCCTTTTCGAAGAGTTTCGGATCGCTTTTGTGGGTCCTGAGTTGAGTTTTATGATCCACGTGGGCTTTTCTCTCGTACTAGTTATGGAATCTTGTGGTGAGTTTATTTCTCAATTCATCGACTCGTGGATGCCGCAGTTGAGATGTACTCTTCCCGAGGATCGTTTCGACTATTTTTACGTATTTTTCTGAATTAGTGGATTTTCGGGTCAATTATCAAATTTTCAGAAATTAGGAAATTTTCCTAATTCGTTTCCTTTTTCTTTCCTTTTTCTTCTTTCCTTTTCTCATTCGCGCCGTGACCCCCTCTCTCCCTCGTTTTCTCTCTTCTCTCGCCCTCTCGGCTCCGGTTGCAGACGGAGGAGGCTCAGGTAGGTAGAGGAGATGCCGTGGGAAAGGCCTGGAGCGCAAAGGGGCGAGGATCGGACCGTTTCTGGCGCGATCCCAAATGGTGGATTCAAAGTTGATGGTCGAGCTCGCGACGTGGTTTTTGGCGCAGTTTAGTCTCTTCGGTGCACGGAATCTTCGGTGGAAGTTGGGAGACAGATCACCTACTTCTCTTCTGCATTTCCTCGCAGTTTCATGCCGAACGGTGAGCATACGAGTGGGTTTCTTTCAAGTTCGGGAAGATCATGCTTTTGGGGTGTTCATTGGGTTCACTGAAAAATAGTGATAGTTTTCAGCTAGATTAGTTTCATTGTGACCCCCAGCATGTCTGTATTCCATTTCTACTGATTTCATGTTGATTGGTCGTCATTTGGGACCGGTACAAGTCTGAGAACCCCGGTGACCCAATTAGGGTCGATTCGTTGGAATCGCCCGTTTCTTGCGATTTAGCTGTTGCATGGACCACTTCCGGCCTGTGGAAGGTTATTTTTGTCAATTAGGTTTGTTTCTCCAGTGTTTAGACGTGTATTGGGCGTGGAACGGCCGAGATCGGTCATTTCCCATGTTTTCACGTCGTATCATGCTTACGGTCGTTTCAGAGACCGCTACAGGTCTCTGGCGGCCCCACGATGGACCGCCACACTCCATAGTGTGTTAGTTAGTTTTAGGTCGGCTGAGGTCGGCGGCCCAACCTCTTACCGCCACTTGCCTCTGGCGGCCCTATGGGAGTGTGCCAAGGTTCATTTTTCCTCGATTTTAGCGTATGTCGGTTCGAGTTGGCGGCCTTAGTTTTGACCGCCATTGTCCTGTAGCGCGCCTTTCTTAGGCCGCTACTGTGCGTTTGACCGGGTCAATGTTTTAAGTCGGTTGGTCTTAGCGGCCTAACCTTCGTCCGCCTCTTCCTTGTAGCATGCCCTTCCTAGGCCGCTACATTCCGTTCGTCTTAGGTCAATGTTTTAGGGCGGTTAGTGTGGCGGCTCATGTTTTGACCGCCTTAGTCCATGTACGCATCTTCATTAGACCGCCATGGTGGTTTGACTGGATAAGTCGGTTCGAGTGTTGACTGGGTGTAGCGGCCATATTTTTGACCGCCACAGTCACCTCGCGGACCAGTGTAAGACCGCCAGAGTCTTTACCTCAGTGTGTGTAGCGACTTCTTCCTTGACTGCTTGTGTTGCCTAGCGGTTGAGTGATGTACCGCTTGCGTCCCAGAGGATGGTTTACCGGTATTTTGGTTTCCGATTGTCTTGACTTGACCTTGTGGTTTGTCCGTTGTCCCGTGGATGTCTCTTGATGTCCTATGAGGGCTATGACAACGATACAAGGTAGTCAGGCATGTCTTGGTTTCTGTACTGCTGTAGAATCGTTGTCAGGTTCCGGTCAACCCGGTGTGACCTAGTGGTTGACAAGTAACCTTGTGTGTGTCTCGACTATTCTGGATAGATCGAGACAGTTGTTATAGATGTCTTGAGGTATCGTCTTACCTCGATTTGTGTGTCTAGGTGTGCTGAGGGTCGTGGTGATTCCTCAGGTCTCCGCGAGTCATTTTATGTAGATGTGTCGTTTCCTCTAGCTTGGGATTAGATCGATTGGCGGCTTGTTCCGCCGTTACGCGATGATCTTGACTCTAAGTCGTGAGACTCAAGGATCGTTGTGTCAGTAGGTCTAGTTGTCCTGTCCTGAGTCTATTGGCAGTTTGGTATGCTGCCTTGGTGTTTCGTAGTACGTGCGATAGTGCTTTCTCGGCATGTCTGTACTCCAGCACTCGTGTTTTTGAGTCTTTATGTCTACTGAGCCTCCACTAGTCGTAGCCTGACGACCTCGAGTGTCAGTCCACCTGAGAGTGGTGGTAAGGGTAGTTCCCGATATACGGTTTTTAAGCTAGTTTCTGTGGGCCCCTGCTTAACGGTAGCGTCCTGCTCGGGGAAAACTAGCTAGAGGCCTGGCACTAGGCAAGAGTCGGTGTGTGCACATGTGGTCAGGGGCGTTTGGACTGGCACCGATGGGCGTGACCCTGACTAGTCACTCGTTACTGTAGTTCCTATTCTGGTTCAGTGAGTATCTCAGTCTCCGTTGTTCTCGGCGTCCATAGCGAGATACTTGTGGCGTAGTGTAAGACGTCAGTGGACGCATCTGACTATTCTTCTAGTGAGGAGGTGCTTCCGTCACTTGACATGTGACTCTCACGTTTCTTGTACGTCGTGTCCTTCCCGGGTTAGTCTTTTCTTGGTCTTACCCGAGGTTGGCTCTGTGTTGCGTGCATGACGATCTAGTCGTGTATGCGGTTGTGTTTAGGGAGTGTGCACGACAATCCAGTCGTGTAGGCTTTAGTGTTCCATTTCCGTCTAGGTCTCTTATAGGTCTGTTGCCTGTCTTTGTAGGACTTCGCCTTAGGCCTTGTGCTTAGTCAACGGATCGGTAACTCCTGACTCTGTGAGATCAGGGTTCACCTTTCTGTCGCTGTTGGAGTAGCGTAGGAGCCAAAGTTCTTATTCGGTTCGGCTTCTCTTCTTCCGTTACTGCTTTCTTTTACAACTTTCTAGTAGTAGTTTTTCCTACTTTCTTTCCTGCTTTACTACTCTTGCTGTTTTAGCTGTTGTTCCGTGTTACTGCGTCTTTTTCAGTGGGGATCCGCGTGACCCCTACTGGACCAGTGACACGAGGCTCACCCCTACTTTTCAGGTGTGGTCGTCTCTGCTTCCTCGCGGTTCTTGGCTTGGCAAGTTCGTAGTTGCCAGCAGTACCTGCGTCGGGCTTCCCCCGACCTCAGTGTACACCCTTCTTTCTGTTGACTGTAGTTATCTTTCCTTTGGACTGGACTCTGGTATAATTGTTAATTTTAACTGTTAATTAAAAAGTACTTTTATTTCTGCTTATTGCTTACTGTTATATCTGCGACTTCAATGTACTACACGACATTCCTTTTATCCCTTCGGAGCTTTACAGCTCTTGGGAGGCTTCACGGGTTCCAAGCAGTATCGGGTCTACTCGGTAGTCCTATCGGGTATATCCGGTATCCGGAGTTCGTTTGTCACAGTATAACTGGACAAGGAACTTTCCCTCGACGAACGTCGTGATGCACTCCTTGCTCAATTGGAACTCTTAGACGAGAAGTGGATGGTCGCTGCCGAGCATGCACGTGTATACCAGAATAGACTCACACGTTTTTATCAAAAGAAGGTCATTGAGAGGAAATTTCAAGTCGGTGAAATGGTAGTAAAAAGAATTTTTGGAAAACCTGGTGGGCCGCATTCTAAACTCCTACCCAATTGGGAAGGACCATATGTGGTTCAATCTGTATATCCTGTCAACTACTATAAGTTAGTCAACGCCAAGGGGGTCGAACTATCTCACCATTGGAATGGGCTTTATCTTAAGAAATACTACATATAGATAGGTGTAACAACCGGTATGGTATGAGGACCATCGGAGTTGGAAATTCACTATCTGATCTTTGTTACCTCGACGTGAGGGCCCTCCCAAAATAACAAAAATAAAATAAAAAAATAAAAAATAAAAAAATAAAAAAAAAATAAAAAAACCATTATTACCTGGTGATCATCATGGAGTCAAGTCATTCCACCCATCCTATATGTGAGGATAGGGTCTATTAAGATTTGGTAGGTCTCTAGTCTTGGTCTGCCAGAACTATGGAGATCCCTGTCTGGTCATGTCGACCTATGTCCACTAAAAGAAGGCAACATACACACACTCACGTGTTTAGCCAAGAAGATTGGTTGCAATTCCTATAGTAGGCCCTCACCTTGAAGGTCTCCAGAAGAGTTAGAATCTTTATTCTCTCCTTTCTCGACCCAATGAGACAGCCGACGCACTTAAAACGCTGAGCATAAGGGAGCCGAAGTACAACACCCTAAAGGTGAGAGTAGGATCCATCTCCTTGAGCCTGAGTCAGAGCACGCGAAGAGGGCAGTGTCCCCGCAAGCATATACTAGGGATCCCAAAATATCAAATGCTTATATCTCCCTTTGAAAAAATGAAGAAAAAAAAGAAAAATGGAAAGCTTGGTCGTAGTCGTGCCTGATTATTTCAACAAACGAAACCCCTTAAAACCAATACAACAAAATTACGCTCGAGGTTTGGTCCAAAATTGCCTGAAAGGGAAGAGTCGAGTAGGCCCCTATTGGCTTGTCGGGTTAACGGTTTTGTCGGTCCTCTCAGAAGGTTTATCCCTTGCACTCTTCCTTCTTCCCCAAGATGAAGGCTCAATGGAGATCTCGAAAGCTGCACCCCACTAAGGAATGCAACCTCATTTTAGCAAAAACATACATATGGTTGTCCACTTTGAAAAGTAAAAGCCATCGCCGCGAAGGAGTCTCGATGTCTCTAGCTGGTCAAGACCTCTATCTACCATCTTGATGTCTTCTTATTGTAACCTCGGGCTTAGGTCAATGCAAGTGCGTCACCTATTGGTGCGACGACATCTGATTCTGGGTCAGCGTCGCACGGTTTGCCATTAGGGTTTTAAGGTGTTCCATCATATACTAGCTAGAGTTGAGAGGAAATAGACTCGAGTCAGGTAAATCATTTACCTTGAACACTTTTTGGGTGTATCCCTGTGGTCGGAAGCAACTGGGAGCCTAAGTATGACATGATGGTATTGTCATCAGGATAAGTCTTAACCGGCGGGATTATCATTTGAGGAGTCCAGAGGCCCAAATCAACCTAGATGTATGCTCTGGAAACCTGGGAGGTTAGTAAGAAATCCCCATCCCCATGAAGGTCAGGTGCTATATGGGTGGTCATCAGGCATTAGTAACAAAAATACACTGAGTCCTGGAGTTAAAAAAAAGTGTGATACCCCGGACACATGATAGAAAGGGCAAAGTCCTAACAATAAAAGATCTGGGTCATGTCTCCAAAAAGGGCAAAGTCGAGCTACTTAAGAACAATTTGTAAACAACCCTGATCCACGAACCATGCCAGTTGCTATAATAGGTGTCCTCCACGTCAAAAAAAAGAGACAAAAAAGTGAAAGAATCAAAATCAAAAAAAAAGGAAAGAACAAAAACAAAAAAAAACAAAAATAACAACAACAACAACAAAAAGCAAAACAAAATCAAAACAAAATCAAAACATAAAAAGGAGAAAAAAATACATTTTTGCATGATTGCATCCATGTGCTGCATGCATCTTTTAATTCTTGTTTGCATTTGCATGCATGTGTGTCGCAGTCACCATTTCACTTTACCTTGCCTTCATTGATAAAGGCTTGGCCCCTTGACTCATTATCAAGGACAGCTCAAAACAAACATCTGCTTATTGAGCAAGGGGCCAAGTCAGAGCAGAAATTCTAACTTGTTTGTTTAAGTGATGTGTGCAGGGATTCGAGAGAGCAAGAAAGATGCAGAGAACAAAGAACCAAACATTTTATTCCATTACAAGAGAAAAAAAAGTTACATCAAGTTCCACCCTCTCTCTGCACATTACTCATCTCACCACTCTCTGGGCAAGAAGCACTAAAGGGTGTCATCAAACCGTGAGAAGCGGTATTCCTACCGCTCTGTAGTCATCTTTCCATCTCCACACCCGGGCATCGATCTACGGGAGCAGCAAAGAAACTACTAACACGAAAGTCACGCTCTCGTGCTCTTCGATAGCGTTCCTCACCATCCTTCAGCCACTGCTCGGTGAGACCGAGACTGGTCCGGAATTCAAATAATTGGGCCTCTAGGGCCATCCTCTCTTCTTTATCGGCCAATCTCTCGGCCCTCTCCCTTTCCCTTTCCCTTTCCTTCTCGTCCCGTTCTCTCTCCCTGTCTTCCCTTTCTAGCTGGAGGGTGATCCTCAACTCTGTGACATCACGAGAAGAGTCATCATGTAGATGACGTTGCAATTCCTCTAGCTCTGCTACCCTAACTTCACCCTGTGCAACATGAGTCAATGCTTCCTACAATTCCTCCACCTACCATGTTTGTCATCTCAGGTATATGGTAAGACATGAACAAAGAAAATTCTATGATGATACCCTCACCTGTGTGGAAAGTATTCCCTCTGCCTCCGTGGCTCGCTGCGTTGCACGAGCAAGTTGCTCGTGGAGTAGATCAAGTTCTGAAGTAGGGATCCATAAGTTAGAGGAAACGTCGTCTGCCCCCATTTTCGATGAGACCGCATCGAGCTGGGCACGCTGAAACACACATGAGGTGACATTAAGGGGTTAGCGCCAAGAATCTCAAACCATACCAAGAGCATGTGCATACACACTTACTGATGAACTCAGAGCTGCACGGGTGTCACTCAACTGTTGCTCCATATCTGCCAAGCGAGCTCGCAAGTTCGTTATCATGGTGTCACGGGCATCCTTCAGCCATGGCTCATGAGTTCACAAAACAACAACAACAACAATAAAATTAACAAAACAACAACAAAAAGAAACAAGAAAAATGCAAAAGATAAAAAAAATGGTGCGTTCATTTCATCTCCACAAGCCCCCCAAGCTGGAGCCGCTTCGCATACATCGCCCTGTAAAGGCGTAAGTAATCCTTGTTGTCTTGCACATGTGATTCCACAAGCGTGCCACCCCGTTGCTAATCCTCATATTGTTCGGGGAAGTACACTCGCCAATCAACGTAGGTTGTTGGCCCACGTGTCTTCTGTTGGGTCCGATAGGTGCAATCGGATCTAGAAGGGGTGAATAGATCTTGCTGAAAGACTATGACCAAATAAAACTTTAGCTAATTAAACCATAAGCAACAACTAGAGTGCACATGAGGCACTTAGACATAAAGCACAGCGGAATAAGTAGATGGCTCAAATGAAAACGGCAAAGCACGGTCCTACGAGCTTGAGTGTGCGATTGAGATAACCAAGATTACATACGTTGAAGCACGCACACCAACCTGTGAATGAGGATAGAGAAGATGAAACTATCTCACTAAGAACAACCGACTACATAGTGCGTTTTTAAGGTGGTTCAGTCTGCAAACCCGCAGACCTACGTCCACCCCTCACCAAACTGGTGAGGCTTTACCACACTCTGCGAATGCAGCACCACACGAGGATGAAGTCATCACCATGCAAGGGGACAAGCCCCATGATAAGTGTCCATTTTATATGATAATTTATTGCATATGCACCATTTTACGAGCATATAATTAGGCAATTATGCATGTCCCATCGTTAATCTCAACTTCGCATGTAAATTAGGCATTTCACGTAAATTGATTAATTCAGTGATATCATTTAATAAAGTAAAGTTGAGGGCCATGAGCATTAATTCTTCATTGCATAATCATGAGCATTTGTGCACATTGTGATAATTTTGATGGATTAAATTGTAATTATGTGTATGCAGGACACTGGAGGTAATTGTAAGAAAAGCTGGGAGCAAAACTGTCATCACCACTTTGACCAAGTCAAACAAAGAAGCACATATTTTGGTTGGAGGGAAAAGAAAATTCAAAGTTTTAAATAGAGGAGAAGAAGCACATATTTTGGTTGGAGGGAAAAGAGAATTCAAAGTTTGAAATAAAGGAGAGAAATGATGAGTCTTGGGAAGGGGGTTGCCCAAAGCCCTCTCCTCAGAGGATCAGCCACCTCCACCTGCAGATGCACCATGAGGATTTTTCCTTTCTTCTTTTCTCCCTCTAGCTTGCTATCCTTTGGTTTTGAGTCACTTGGGTCCCCCTTCATCTATTCCACTCCCTTTTGATGATGCCAAAGGGGGAGAAGTAGTAGTGCAGGGCTTTGTATATTTATGTATGTCCGTGTGTGGTTGTATGTTTGCATGTTTGACATGTGAGGATCATGAGTTGTTTATGCATTTGTTTAGTCCTTTGAGTCTAGAGTCGTGCATTCACTTTTGCACCAATGTATCTTATCATGAAACGATGAATTGAATGCAACTGGTGTTTGATCTCAAATGGTTGACTTGTATATCTCATTTCTCTTCTAATTGGCATATACATGTTGAATGGTTTGTGTTCGCTGGCGTAACGGGACGTAAGTGAAGTGCTTTGACTTCGAACCTTGATCTCAATCTTCAACTTTGCTAAAGGCACGTTCATGTATTTCAAAATCCCTTCATTTTTGTCATCATCAAAAAGGGGGATATTGTTGAGTATATCCAAGTGATTTTGATGATAACAAACTTAGGGTTATATGTTTTATCACGTGCCATGTTTCAACTATCAAGTTCGAATTCAACACCTTTCAAAGCCTACTTCACCATGTAACAAGCAAGCTTAATTGTTTAAACCCATCCAAATGCAAGAATCCATGTTTTGGTTTCTAAACCACCCAGGCTAAGCTTAAACCCACTCAGCTTAATTGAAACAAAGCAGCCATAACCTGATTCGTTCATGTATTATATTACATTGGCTGACCTTTATTTTTTTGCAGAAAATCAAGCCAGTGGTCGACCGCCAGCCTATAGCGGTCGACCGATTTTCCCAGCAACGAATGGACATTTCCTGTAAAAATTTCGGTCGACCGCCCCTATGCATAGGTCGACCGCCAGCCTCGAAAAGCCCCTATTGTTGACCATTTGTTCTCAACGTGGGAAGTCTCTCTTCAAGGATTTGCTTAATCCCAAAGCCACCAAACTTCCCATGATTTGTGGATCTAGTTCCTGGCTTGTCTCTTGACCATTAAAGAGTTATAAAAACATCACATTGAGGCTTGTAACCCTAATCAATCAAAGGAGGCCAAGGGAGGCTATCAAGGGGAGATTCAAGATCTTGTACTGTAGCCGTGAACAGTGCTCCGAGAAGAAAGAGCTTCATCCATCTGCATCCATCTTCTTCCATCTTCAAGCAACATCTGGAGCAGATCAACCCCAAGCCAAGTGGATATCAAGCTGCATCCAAAACCATCTTCATCAACTAAGGGGGAGCTCGAATCTGAAGTTTTCTTTTATGTTTTCCATTCCAATCTTGCCGGGCTTTAATTTTTGTGCTCTTGTAATATTCAAACATCTATGTGTGTGTGGATCTACGAAGATCCGTGTGTGTGTGTGAGTGATCTTCTTGTTCTTCATCCTTCTTTGTGTTTCGGTGCGTGTGAACCTTCGTGGGAGTTCTGAACTCACACGAGTGTGTGTGTGTGTGTGTGCGTCTTGATCTTGTAACTTTCTACAAGATAATGTGTGAATCCTCACGGTCGGTGAGGGGTGGACATAGGTTACAGTTGTTGCATCCGAACCACATAAAAATCATGGTGTTCTGTGTGTTTTGCTCCCTATCTCCTACCTCCACTTATGATCTAGCTTGTTTGCTTGTTGCATCGTTATCTAGTTTCATTATTTAGATCGAGCTGTATTAACCTTTTTACAGGAGATCCTTGGTATATAAAAAGGTAGCTTCTGATCGACACAGTCAATCCTATCGGGAGGAAAATACTTTGTGTGAGAGGATCTTCGGATTCCCAGACTCTGCCTAGTACCAAGGAACTACTATATGGGTTGTTTTAGCCAGTTTCACCTTGTATTCCTTCTGATCTATTCCTGTCTGTTGTTTGTTCTTCATATATCTTTTAAATTTCTTAAAAAGGACTTAAAACATGTCATCACCCAATTCACCCCCCCTCTTGGGTGTCTTTGATCACGGGACTTCATCTCAAAATCCTTTGCATTGTTTATAAATTTATTTCATGCATAATCTTCAAGAGTGAGCATCGTCCGTACTTAAGGCCATTTCATGTTATGACATATGCTCAAATGGTTTGAGTCCTATAAATGCATAAACCAAGTTAAACCAAACCCCAAATACATGGAATTGATGAGGACATAAAGCCTTGACTTATGGATATGTTTCTTTAGCATAACACTTCATTTTTGCAGGTATGGGTCATTTCGGTCGACCAACGGACCTTGGCCGGTCAACCAGAATTGCCAGAACCAAAATAATCCCATTTCTGCAGGTTTCGGTTGACCGTCGCATAGGGGTCGGTCGACCGGTTCTTCCAGAACTAAAAAGTGTTCTATCTGTAGAAAGTCTGGTCGACCGCCCAGAGAAGACCGGTCGACCGCCCAGTGTCTGGTCGACCGACCCCATATTGTTGGTCGACTGAAATTGCCAAAACCGAAATCGTTCAAACTCTGTAACTTTCCGGTCGACTGACCCAAGTGTTCCGGTTGACCGACAGCCCCGAAGCCTCAAAATTGACTTTTGATTTTAATCTCGTGGAGAGGAATCTTCACACATTTGCTGCCCCCAATCAAGCAGGAATTCATGGATCTGGTCTGGGGCTTGTCCATGGACCATTCAAGGGTTATGAAACATCTTATTGGAGTCATAAACCCTAACCATCTAAGAGCTTCAAAGGGAGATCAAGAGGGTGATGTCCAAGGAGGAAGAAGAAGGGTACTGCAGTCGTGAACAGTACTCCGTGCAGCAAGTGTTCTTCATCCATTCTCAACCCATTGAAGGCATATCTGAAGCCAACCTCCTCCAGGGAAGAGAAGAGTCAAGCAAGCAAGCACGGATTCCAAGAAGAGTGCCTAAGGGAGAAAGAAGAGAAGCCAAGCAAGCAAGAAAGGAGAAAAGCTAAGCATGCACAGATTGAAGCTCAGGTCAAGTGAAGATTGAAGATACGTTCAAGATCCGCAACATGCATTCAAGGGGAACCCAAAACAAAAGTTTTCTAAACTAAGCCTCATCGTCTTTATGCTTTGGGTGTTGTATTTGTGTTCATCATAAACTGAAGAACTTGTGTGTGTGTGGATAGTTGTTGGATCCGTGGTCATGTGTGTGTGTGTCGTATTTGATTCGTGTGTGTGCGTGGATCTTCCTAGATCTGCGTTTGTGTGTGTGGAGGTCTATTTAGATCCGTTATGTCTCGTGTGTGTGGATTGCTGCACTTGTGGCATTGGGTGTTTGTGTTGGTGATCCGATTGTTAGATCGTGTTGGAGACTTCGTCTCCTTGTGTGTGTGTGTTTGTATTGGGGCACGTCCCCGTGTGTGTGTGCAGGCGTCATCCTGCATGTGTGGTTGGAGCGTCATCTCCATTTGGGGATTTATCCTCGAGTGAAGCCTCACTGGGTTTGGTGAGGGGTGGATGTAGCATTGTCGTCGTTGCATTCGAACCACCTTAAAAATCGCTGTGCATTGTGGTTTGTATTGTGTGGTTTGGTCCATTTCCTCTACCTCCATTCTATGTGAGTGTTAGTGTACTTTGTTGTTCAGGTTTTATTCTTGTTCATCTTGCATAATCTATCTCATCACTAAATAGATTTTGATAAATCCAACTTGTAATTGAATAGCTTTGAATCTCTTAAGTAGTGCTTTATCACATTCTTCAAAAAGGCCAAAAGTTTTCTTAAAATTTGTAAACACCCAATTCACCCCCCTCTTGGGTGTCATTGATCGCAGGACTTCAAAACCCATACCCGGACCCAACAAATCATGAGGTGTGTGCTTTATGTGCTAGCACAGACCATCCTGTTTCCGATTGCCCAATAGCAACCCAGTTACCACCTTTTATACAGGAGCAAGTCCAAGCAGCCTAGGGGTTCTCTAAGCCCAACTATGACCCATTTTAAAACACCTATAATCCGGTTGGAGAAATCACCCCAATTTCAATTGGAGAAATCAACAAGCTCCCAATCAGCCTACCATCCCCTCTGCGTATCAAACTCACAAACCACCCATCCAACACCAATTCCAAGCTCAACCACCATTTCAAGGAAATGCTTACGGTCGGGGACGGCAAGCCCAACAACCACTTCCCTGATTCAACCAGGGTTAGGCCCCATACCAACCTCCTCACCCCAATTACGGGCAGTCTTCCAATTCCCAACAAATCTATCAACCTCCTCCGTAACACCACCAGGACTCCCAAACCGATGATAGATTCCATCAATTACAACAACAAATTCTGGCCCAAAACCAATCCTTCCAACAAACCATGCAAGCCCAAAGTCAATATTTGCAACAGACCCTACATGCCCACAAACAAACTATTTCTAAGTTGGAAATCCAATTGGGCCAATTGGCTGAAGCCACCATGAGAAGGGAAATGGGCCAATTGCCAAGTCAGCCCATTGCCAACCCATGAAATAATCCTCCGGGCTTCCCACAACTAAACTTCCCCATTAATCAGCCAATTCCTCCTCTCCTCCAGCACCCATCAGGCCAAATACCAAAAAAAGGCCCACAACTTGAAAATGCAAAAGCAATTTTGACCTTAAGAAGTGGTAAAGTCCTCCAATATCCCCAGGGGTCCACTCCTACTTCATCAATCCAGGCCCCTAAAATATCTTCTGATAGTGAAGAGGAGCCCAGCCTGGAAGAGGATGTCAAGGGAAAGAGGAAACTAGCAGAAGGGCCTAGCACTTACCAACCTACAGTGCCATTTCCCAATGCCTTAAAGCCCAAAAAGAAACAACCAGCCCATAATAAAAAGAAGATGGAGCTCTTCAAACAAGTACATATCAACATCCCTCTCCTCGATGCCATCAAACATGTCCCGGCCTATGCTAAATTCTTAAAGGAAATATGCACTCCTAGGTAGGAGCCACGAGTGACCCCGGAAAAAGTTCGGCTCCCTAAGAACATTAGTCCTGTGGTCCTCAACCAACTTCCAAGGAAGTTAAAAGACCCGAGAGCGCCCCTTATCTCTTGCAACATTGGGGTATGACCTTTGATAAGGCTCTCCTTGATTTAGGAGCCAGTGTGAATTTACTCCCCACCTCCATCTATGAGCAGTTTGACATCGGTGAGCTCAAGCCTACACCCATTATTCTCTAGCTTGCCGATAGATCAATCAAGACTCCGATGAGCCTTATTGAGGATGTCATTGTTAAAGTGAATGAGTGCTACTTCCCTGCCAACTTTCTTATTTTGGACATGATTTCTCCCCAAGAAATCAAGCATACTCCCATCATTTTGGGTAGACCATTTTTAGCAACGGCTAGGGCTAATATAGACTGTGCTTCAGGAATTATGGACATATCTTTTGAGGACCAGAAAGTCAGCATCAACATTTTCAAGGCGTCCAAATTCCATGATCAAAAAGGAGAGTGTTATGGTGTTGACACCATTGAGGAGTTATTGTAGATTGAAGGGGATAGTAGGACCAAAATGAGAGAAGAAGTCAACATCTTGTCAACTCAACTTAAGACGTGGCCCCCAGTTGAACCTTTTCCTCAACTTAAATCTGAACCAGCTCTGTCATCTTTGCAATCCCCTCCCCAGGTTGAATTAAAACCATTGTCAGCCTCCCTTAAGTATGCATTCCTAGGCCCAGACCAAACCTTGCCAGTCATCATAGCATGTGACCTTAAACCTAACCATGAGGAGAAACTAATTGAGGTCCTTAAATCTCATAAGTGGGCTATAGGTTGATCTGTCGCTGATCTTAAAGGGATTAGTCCATCCATTTGTCAGCACCACATTTATATAGAGGAGAATGTAAAATCAAGCAGAGACATGCAGAGGAGATTAAATCCACACATGAAGGAGGTAGTCAAAAATGAGGTGGTCAAGTGGCTAGATGCCGAGATCATCTACCTAATTTCTGATAGCCAGTGGGTCAGTCCAACTCAAATAGTCCTAAAGAAATCAGGACTGACTGTGATCGCCAACGATCAAGAGAAGTTGATACCTACTAGGTTTACCATGGGATGGAAGGTATGCATTGATTATAGGAAGCTCAACTCCATGACAAAGAAGGACCATTTTCCCCTCCCATTCATTGACCAAATTTTGGAAAAATTAGCAGGGTAAAAATACTTCTATTTTCTAGATGGGTATTCTGGGTACAATCAGGTGGCTATCTACCCAGAGGATCAGGAAAAAACCACATTTACATATCCCTACGGAACCTTTACTTTTCAGAGAATGCCCTTTGGACTATGTAATGCGCCCACCACATTTCAAAGATGCATGTTAGCCATTTTTTCTGACATGGTGGGTAACTTTTTAGAGGTTTTCATGGATGATTTCTCCATTTTTGGGGATACATTTGATTCCTGTCTAGATCACTTAGCCAAAGTCATGAAGAGATGCATAGACACTAATCTTGTAATCAGTTGCGAAAAAAGTCATTTCATGGTTAAAGAGGGCATCGTTCTGGGGCATAAAGTGTCAGCAAGAGGAATCGAGGTGGATAAAGCTAAGGTTGAGCTCATTGCAAAACTACCACCACCCACCTCAATAAAATAAATCCGCTCCTTTCTAGGTCATGTCGGCTTCTATCGCCGGTTTATTCAAGATTTCTCCAAAGTTTCTAGACCTCTCACTAATCTGCTGGCTAAGGAAGTCTCATTCCATCTTGACCAATCATGTCTTGAGGCTTTTGAATCGTTGAAAATGACGTTGACCAATGCCCTAATCTTGCAAACTCCCAATTGGTCATTGCCTTTTGAAATTATGTGTAATGCCTCGGATTGTGCTTTAGGCGCTATTTTAGGACAAAGGGTGGACAAAAAGCCTATGGTGATTTACTATGCGAGCCGCACACTCGCTGATGCCCAACTCAGGTATACCACAACAGAAAAGAAGTTACTTGCTATTGTCTTTGCCCTTGAAAAGTTTTGATCCTATCTGCTAGGGGCCAAAGTCATTGTGTTTTCTGACCACTCAGCCCTTAGACACTTGCTGTCTAAAAAAGATGCCAAACTAAGGTTGATTAGATGGATCCTGTTGCTATAGGAAATTGATTTGGAAATTCAGGATAAAAAAGGAAGTGAAAATGTTGTTGTAGATCACTTGTCCCAGATTATGACATCAGACACTTCACCCTTACAGGACTCATTTCCAGATGAGCACCACCTTAGTGTATCCCACATTTCACCCCCATGGTATGCACACATTGTCAATTACTTAGCCGTAGGAAAAATTCCTGAAGGTTGGTCCAAATAAGAAAAAGATCGCTTCTTTGCTAAGCTCAAGTACTTCTTTTGGGAAGACCTTGAGCTATTCCATTTAGGACAAGACCAAATCATTCGGAGGTGTGTCCCTGAGGGTGAGCAACATAGCATTCTGACATTTTGCCACACCTTATCTTGTCGGGGGCATTTTTCAGGTAAGAAAACGGCAGCCAAGGTTTTGTAGAGTGGGTTCTACTGGCTCACATTATTTAAAGATGCATTCAAATTTTATAAATCTTTTGAGCGCTGTCAGGCTGTGGGGAACATGTCACGCAAGGACATGATGCCTTCAAACCCTATCCTGGTTGTAAAAAATTTTAATGTATAGGGAATTGACTTCATGGGACCGTTTCCACCATCTTTTGGTCATGAGTACATCTTGATAGCAGTGGATTACGTGTCTAAATGGATAGAAGCTATAGCCACGAGGACTAACGATCATAAAATTGTCATGAAATTTGTTCGTAGAACATTTTCTCTCGATTTGGGTGTCCCAGTGCTATCATTAGTGATAGGGGTTCACATTTCATCCATTCTCAATTCTGGGCTTTGCTTAGGAAGTATGGGATAACACATAAGATTGCTACCCCCTACCATCCCCAGACTAGTGGCCAGGTGGAGATTTCTAATAGGGAGATCAAGAATATTTTGCAAAAGTCTGTTAGGCTCGATAGGAAAGATTGGTCAGAAAGATTAGATGATGCTTTATGGGCCTATCGGACCGCCTACAAAACTCTCATTGGCATGTCCCCTTATAGACTCATTTTTGGAAAGCCATGTCATTTGCTAGTCGAATTGGAACATAGGGCCTATTGGGCAATCAAACAATTCAATCTTGATTCAGCACAGGCTAGTTCCCATAGAGCCCTTCAACTAAATGAGTTAGAGGAACTTCGCAATGAGGCCTATGAGAACTCTAGGATTTATAAAGCCCAGACTAAAGCATTCCATGATAAACATATTTCATGAAAAACTTTTCAAATAAACCAAAAGGTCTGGCTTTTTAACTCTAGGTTGCGATTATTCCCTGGCAAATTGAAATCCCGATGGAATGGACCATATGTGGTAATTAAAATATTTGACCATGGTGCAGTAACAATTCTCAATCCTAAAACTGGTCAAACTTTCACTATCAATGGTCAACGTTTAAAACCTTACATTGAAAACCTTCCAATGCTGCAGGAGGACTCTCTCAGGCTGAGTGACCCATTGTGAGCTCTATTGCGTCTGGCAGAAGACGTAAAACTTATCGCTTATTTGGAGGCAACCCAATTACTCTTTCTCCTTTTCAATTTTTTTTGATTTTCTTATTAACCTGGAGCAACATTCTTCTGATGACAACATCTCTCTCTTATGTCGTATCTATCCTTCCCCTACTTTTCATGGCTTTATTTTATTTCTATATTTTGTGCATGCCATTGGGGACACACCTATGTTGGGGGGTAGCTTGAGCTCTAATTTTCTCAAAATGCTTGTAATCTTTCATCACACTCCTAACAAGTGTTTCATGTTCATGTTTCATGATGTGAAATTTTTCTTAGAATGATAGGACTTAAAGTCTTACTTGTGAGAGTATGAAGTTAACGGGGTGAATTAATTGGTTATGTCTTTAGCTTTTTCCTCAAAATACACCTAAAAATTCTATTGAACTTGCACACAATTGCACAATAACAAGATTGGTAGATGAAAAATATTCGGATGATGGGAATTTTGCTTAACACTTAGGTGATGATTGATATTATACTCATTCGTTGAAAGCAATCGTGAGGAAAAAGCTACCTGCCAACTTGTAAAAAAATATATGGAAAATGCCCCTGAACTTAGTAACCGGGCCTACTTCTCCTAAGGTAAGAGTTGAGATTCACGTCAAACGATGAAGGGATGTGCAGCACCATGTGTCAAAATAAAGAAAGAAAGAAAGAAAGAAGAATGAATAAATAGGCAGAGTGAAGCTACCTGTAATTCAAGAGCCTAATTCGAGATGTTGGTAGAATTAAAAATCATCTTAAAGTGAAAGGTAGAAGACTCATCCATCTAGACTATTTGGTAGTCACTAGTCAAGTTATATCACTCCTACAGAAAGAGATATTTTTTAGTGTATCATGAGGAAAGGTATAAACACATGGACTGATGAAATTTGTACTGAATAAATACTACTTGAACTTGTAATACTCCAAAGTCTAAATCATTTTGCATAATGTTCTTGCTATGAACTGTGACAAAGGAGTGTTTGCTAGTTCTAATTCTATAATTATTTATATTGCTAAGGGACTAGCAATGTTCAAGTTGGGGTGTGTGATAAATGTCCATTTTCTATGATAATTCATTGCATATGCACCATTTTATGAGCATATAATTAGGCAATTATGCATGCCCCATCGTTAATCTCAACTTCGCATGTAAATTAGGCATTTCATGCAAATTGATTAATTCGGTGATATCATTTAATAAAGTAAAGTTGAGGGCCATGAGCATTAATTCTCCATTGCATAATCATGAGCATTTGTGCACATTGTGATAATTTTGATCGATTAAATTGTAATTATGTGTGTGCAGGACACTGGAGGTAATTGTAAGAGAAGTCGGGAGAAAAACTGTCATCACCACTTTGATTAACATATTTTGGTTAGAGTGAAAAGAAAATTCAAAGTTTGAAATAGAGGAGAAGAATCAGATATTTTGGTTGGAGGGAAAAGAGAATTCAAAGTTTGAAATAAAAGAGAGAAATGATGAGTCTTGGGAAGGGGGTTGCCCAAAGCCTAAGGAGGGGGTGCCCACCTCCTTTTCCTTTCTCCCATGCATCATCTTCTAACTAAATCCCAACCAACCATCTCCTTTTGATACAATCATCACCCTCCATTGACCCAATTTTTCCTATAAATAGCCCATGTCAAGGAGGAGAAAGGGAGTACTTCCTTTGGCATTTTTTTCTCTCCCTCTCCCTCTCACATCTTCTTCTTAGGTCATCGATTTCTCCCCCTTCCATTCATTTTCTCCTCTTGATTTCTTCATGAAAGTTATTTTTTTTAAATATCATCAACTTCTTATTATTTGTCGTCCTCTAATTCTCTCTCTTGTTCAAGTTATTTCAAGTTTTTCAAGGTTCTATCTTGTATTTTTACTGCTCATCTACTGCTCTGCACTTTGTTCTTTAAAAGATTTCTTCCTCTTCTGCTCTTCTTTTCATCTAAGTCTCTTAATCAAACTTATTTTTTTTCAAAGATATAAAATTTCTTCTTCGTTATCTTTCTCTAATTCTCTCCCGTTTTTAAGTCATTTCACATTTTTCAAGTTACTATCCTATGATTTTACTATTCATCTCAGGTGCTACCTTCTGTTCTTCCTCCGTTTTCATGCCCTTCTGCTCTTCTTTTACCTATGTACTCTTCCTAAAAGTTCTTCCTCTCTTCAAGATATAGATTTTCTTTTTCTGTTACATCCTCTACTTCTTCTTATTTTTTAAGTTCTTTTTATTTTTATACAGTTTAATTTTTTACACAGTTACTGTTCATCTGCGCAGACCACTTTTGTTCTTCTCCAGTTTTCACCATCTTCTGATCTTCTTCTCCATCTGCACTCTTCACAAAACTTCTTTCTCTTCCTGTGATCTTAAACTTTCATTTTTTCTCATCTTCTAATTCTTTTTGGTTTTAAAGCTATTCACCCTCCAAAGGTGGCTCCAACGATGAAGGCAAAGTCCACACGACGTAGGTAACATCTTCCACGAGGTTGTGCGTGATCCAAGGCCAAGGAGGGACGGCGACATCATCACCATTGCTACTACCATATTTACACCTCATGCTCCTCTTTTTGTTATTACTTTAGTTTCATTTTGCTTCATTGTAATCTCATTACATCTTTATTGTAAGCTTGCTTGCATTTCATGTACTCATTTCTTTATGTTAATAAAAGAAGTGTTCATTTGATCTAGATCTAGTTCATCTTCCCTCTCTTCCTCCTTCTTCTACCTCTTCTTATCCACTTTATGCAATTATTGTCTATAGCATAGGCTCATAGTCATAGGTGTTTTTTTTTAATTAAGTGTTTGGTTCGTTCATTATTTCACTGTTTTCTTTAAGCAAAACAAAATGACAAGTGTTTTCCAAAGGACTCCAAAGTTTTTAACTCTAAAAATCTCTTCTTCCCTGTGGATTCGACCCTTCTCGCCATCATATTATGTCTTTCTTTCATTTAGTGCGAGTTAAAAATTTTAAGATTGATACGCGTATTTTAAACGACGACCTTTCGCGTTATCACCCCACGAGGATAAAATCCTCTCCACACATACATGTGACGAGTCCGACACACACACACTCACAAAAACAAACAACAAGCTGCAAGTGCAGCAACCACACTTGGGACAGTCTCCCAAGAACACACAAGGTTGAACACACCCAAGGACTCACTTCCGATCTCTATACAGAGCACCGGACACACTTGAAACATTGATTCAGAAAAGTAAAATGAAAGCCTAAGGCAAGGCAGGAAGAATGCACTGGCTTCTGATCACTGTGATAAAGCACTACTAAGCTTGGGGCTGGCTGTAAAGAGGGGCTGCACTCCCATCAACTTCTTCTTCCTTTTACACCAATGGTTTAACTCTAACCAGGGCTGGGCTGCTCTCTCTCCTTCTTTTCTTTCTCACAAATATTCTTCTTGAATGCACAATGGCGTGGCTTTTTCTCTCTTCTCAGCGGCTTCAACAGCTTCTCCAATAGAAGCTTCAAGTAAATATATAGAGAACCATTGGGAAAGTTTCCCTCCAGAAAGTCTTATGTGATTCGCTGGAATAAAATAAGGTTCTTTGAAATGAACCTCTTCTCTAATTGGTTCAGTGTAGATAGAGGACAATACGGTCAGAGTGATTTTTCTTTCAGACTATAATTTGATTAGTTCTGTAGGCACAAAAGTGGTTTTCCCTCCAAGGAGTAATTCTGCATATCATGGAGTATGTTGTGGAGCCTTCCCATTCGCTTGGTGTCTTCTAAACATTATTTGTTTGGTCAAAATAAACAAATAATCAAAAAGGTCCTTTGACCAAAAACCTTTTTCCAATTGGTCCATAGAGACAGACTAGCCTTTCTCTAGATCTGAACTTCTACCAGGTTCTTACATAGACAACAATTTGATTAGCTGTAGTCAAAAAGTAGAGTACCATGAAAAGCTGACATTTCCCACAAATGATACATAATAGATCTGCCTTCTCAAAAGGTGTTCTGCAGCCTCATGATGAAGAGGACAGTGGTCAGTCCTAGGAAACTCCTCCAGACCTCAAAAGACGTGTTTTTGGGCATTTGCGATTCCTATTTTTGATCTCTACATCCTTCTCTGAAGAAACTACAGGTTTGCCAAAAATGCCTTGGGAGCCACTCATTGAGGCATTTTATCAAATAGTATCCATGTGCATCGACCTTGGTCTCTACATGTGCACAGACCTTTCTTCAGAATATGCTCAGACCTTGTTAGTTGGCTTCTATGCATTGAGCATGTTGATGCACTGACCTTGTAGTGTGCACACCTAATATGCAACGACCTTTTAAGCTAATCGAGCAAAAGTGCACCGACCTTAGTGTAGCATGTGCATCGACCTTAGTCTTTAGTCTTCAGCATGTGCATCGACCTTAGTCTTCAGTCTTCAGTCTTCAGCATGTGCATTGACCTTAGTCTTCAGTCTTCAGCATGTGCATCGACCTTAGTCTTCAGTCTTCAACATGTGCACCGATCTTCTGAGGCAGCATGTATATGTGCACCGACCTTGTAGTGTGCACGCCTGATGTGCATCGACCCTGGTTTCTTCATGTCCACAGACTTGGATGCATCATATGCATAGACCCTAGACATGCACAGACTTACATGTGCACAGACCAAGTACTATATACTTAGACCATATGCATCGGCCTTATGGTGTATGCTACAGTACGTGCATTTACGTGAATGACTCAATGCAAGGACATGCATCGACCTTAGCTGCAACAATAGGAATGTGCATCGACCTTTAGATGATGAACCATGAATGTGCACTAACCTTCTCCACTTATATGCAGACATGCACCGACCTTATATGCTATCTAACCGAATGTGCACCGACCTTGTATGCAAGACCTCTACATGTGCACCAACCTGACATGCAATAGGACGAATGTGCATCGACCTTGTCATGCAATCGGACTGGATATGCATCGACCTTACTTAAGTTGATGACTTGAAGTAGCATCGACCTTAGTGTGAACAGTAGCCGATGCACCGACCTTAGTGCTTGAACCTCTTCAGCTGCCAACTGCCTTGATTTCTATGCACCCAACGATATTATCATCTGCTTTGATTTCTGTGCATCCAACTATCTAGATTTACATGCCATTCTTGATTTATTACACTTTACTTACAATGACCTGAAATGCAATAGTGTTGACATCATCAAATGCAAATAAGACTCATCAAGGAGTCATAGTCAGACATCATCAAAACAACATATATCCAACATTCTGCCCCTTTTTGATGATGGCAACTATGAGTCATTATGAATACATTGTAAGTCATGGTGCAAAGAAGTATAATCATGAATTGAAACACAGTGACTTTCTCTCCCCATATAAGTCTCTCCCCTTTATGCAATCAAGACTCTCCCCCTTACGCATACCCTAGTTAATAACACATAATTCTCTCCCCCTTTGACATCATCAAAATAACATAATAGAAAGAATATATGGCACAGTTAGGAAAGAAGGGAGTAAAGTAGGAGATTATTAGCACAGGATGTTGTCGTCTGGGGTTTCTTATGCCGCTTACCGGGGTGAAGGTAGGAATACAGCGGGGAAGAAAAATATGGGGGTTTGATGTATCTCGGGTATCTCTCCTCATGGTCGCATGCCTCTCACAGTGGTACCGGGCACTCTTCTTTTACGGAAAGTCGAAAAGGGTCGAATGACAAGAAATGCTGGGGCGTAGGTTGGCTGGACAGGGTGCGGGCGTGCCAATCGATTTCTCGACATTTACCTATGGAACCAAGGATTGACCGGGGAAGCGTCGCCAGGACATGACATGTGGCTCGAGGGGTCAGGCGACACATGGATAAAAGGGGTTTGACAAGTGCGACTGCGCATGCGATTGTGGGAATCATGTACTAGACGTATTTCCCCACCGGCCGCAAGCAATCAATGTTTATTTACATCGTATCGAATCTAAACACCTTTGTTCTGTGCTAAAGAAAAGTTTGTATGTGCCTGAAGCCATGGGTAGATGGCCGGGGGCATTTCACAGCGATGGGTGCGCTTTCGACTTGAAGGCGTTTACTGGGATCAGGGGGATTAGACATGCGTCCCGAGTGACACGGGTAGAATTTTGGGGGGCCCACATACGGGCATAGTATTCAACCAGTTTGATGCCATATGAGAGCCGCACATGCTTTACAAACGGGCCAAAGAGGCCAAAATACAATGGGCGCAAGCCGCGGGATAATTCTGACGCGTGGGTCAGTCCCCAAGTCAGTGCGTAATAAGGCAGATACCCACATGTTTTACAGAGGTTCTTCGTAAGGAGATTGAGACAAGCCCGGCTGCTTAGGTGGCAGGGGTGGTCGTAGACTGGCGCCTGACGGAAGTTTGATGCGGCTCGAGATGAGCTGTCAGGTCTGAGCCTCAGGAGGCGAATGTCATCGTACTGGGGGGTCGAGACTGACCCCGAGAATATTACTCCCCGGCCAGTGGTCTGGCTAACTCGAGTCGTCAGTCAGGTCGGTCGGCACGTGGTTCTGTGACGAAGTAGGTGCGACATCATGGCGTATGCGTATACACCGTGGGTTGTCATACGCGGGTGGACAGCGGAGATGGACCTGTGTGAGATGGCTAGATGCCATGTGAGGGGAGTAGGTGTGACATAGCCTCGGCGTGTGCGAGCCACTTAACAAGCCAACCACATGCTCACTTAGCTCCTCGCGTCCTCAACCCTTGCTGGATGCCTGCGGAGGAACTCCGAGGGTACAGCAGTTAGGTCGTGGGTTCTCCTATTGCTATATTTCGCATGATCCTTCTTTCCCTTGTGATGTGACACCACCTATGGACCTATTTTGCAAGCATTCAAGTTTGAGCAACGGACTCACACTAGCGAGCTCACCCGTATGGCGCACACTAGTACCCGATGGCGACTAGGCGATGTTGGAGAGGGTCCGAGGTGGGACCTTTAGGCTCCAGTGGTTGGCTAGCTTGGTAAGAACCCCAAATGGGCCTAGGATGCCCAAATCATGGGCGGCCAACACACCAAGGGTGTGGGTTAAGTGGATTCACTCTCAACTCGCCCGCGGTGGTCACTCAATTTGGTGGCAATGTAAAATCGGACACTCTCTTACCGCCGACGGAGTAACTATAGCAATACTAAGCTAAGCAAGTCCAATACAGCAATGAGGGATGTTCAAGAGCTCACCTAGCCAGCGTGAAGACGCCGACTCCGGCCGGAGACGGGGGCGAGCGGGGAGGCGAGGGTATACACCCGATCGCCGCGGCGGTGTCGCTTGACCTGAAAATGCAAAGATGTACAACACTACGCCTCACGCAGGAGGGGTGATCTTGGGGTGGGGATTAGGCTTATTACATTCAAAACTACCTCCACGCAGGGAGGGGCCTTCAGCCAGCCAAGCGGGGTGGGGGAATTAAGCGAAGGAACCCGACTTGTCGAATCCCGCCGGTTCTACCAATCTGTAGGTTCGCCGGACAGTGGGTCGGTGTTGATGCTACCAAAAATTCCACGGAGCTTGGATCTTGATGAAACCTGCGCCAAAAGTTTCCCAACAGGACAGGGATGGTGTCTGAATTTTGGCAAGAGCTCTGGAACTCAGGGCTGGTCGGACCGGCGACTGGAACAGGTCAGCAATTTCCTCTTCTGGCTGGTGCAGAACAGGTACAGCGAGTTGCAGAAGGCACCACGGATGCTCCTGAACTCCAAATGAGACGAGCCTGGCGGTGACGTGATCTTCGTCGGAGTAGCTTCGAGCAGGAATCAACGGGGCCCCAATCGGAGGTTGGAGAGGAACGAGGTAGCCGGATGAGCAGGGGCAGGTCAAACCTGGACCCACAGGTGGCAGACGACACACCCCGACGAAGAAAATGGTAACTGGAAGCTTCGGAGGCCGAATGAGGTCCTTCTTGGAGATGACAGCTAACTGGTAATAGTTTCAGCCCTCCAAAATTGGAACTCAGATCCCTCACGAGCTGGCCGAGGTCAACAGTTGAACAGGAGCTCTGTCTCTGGTTCGGACAGGAACAGTTTCCCAGCAGCAGATTGACAGCAATGCCACGACCGCTCCCGAACTCCAAATCGAGCGCCGTCAAAGCCGTTGGTTCGGCTGTCGAGTCTCCTACGCAGAAAAATTAACGGGGAAGCCAACTGATGCCAAGGTAGGCCGGTAGCCTCAGGTCACCGGTGAAGGGTCGCTGCAGACTGTGGGAGGACAGAACGTATACTTCGGGGGATAAAAATGATATCTCCCAGATTCGAACGCCAAATGGAGGTCCGCTTTCTGGGGATGAAAGAGGATTCAGAGAAGAAGAATTTTGATGAAGAAGCCGAGCTCTGATTTTTGCTAGGTTGGTCGTGGTGAAACTTCCAAATGCTCTCTAGTCTTCAGCCTGGGGCAGATTGCACAGTCGCACAAGATCTGCTCCACCACACAGCTCCGAGCTCGGATGGATGCGGGACCACCTCTGTTGGAAAGAGGACTCAAAGACGATTCCAACGATGTATGAAGCGCCTTCAGAAGCCTCAGGATGACGATGTGACACCTTATGCAAGTTGCTGGACTTCTGCCACCTGTAACCTGCGAACTGTAGGTGGAAAGTGGTGGGAGAAATGGGGTAAATGGAAGTGGAAATGGGGGTGAATAGGTGTGGGAGTGACCCCTAGTTGTGAGGGGGCCTAGGAGGGGGTGTTCTAAGGTGTGGGAGAGGGAGAATGGGGTCTGGAATGGGGTGTTTTCAGAGGGTGAGAGAGGAGCTACGAATTTGGGCTGTGAGGGAGGCACAAGTGGGTGGAGGGAATGTGAGTTTGAATTTTCTTTGATGGGGAGTGATCAATGGTGGTCTTGGGGATGGGAAGAGGTGTCTTGGGAAGGTGGAGTGAGGTTTGGGGAAGGGAAATGTGTAGTTGGGGGTTGGAAGGTGGAGTGGGGATTGGGTGGAGCTCTCTTGGGACTAGGGTGTGGAATAAAGAGGGTTATGGGGAAGGGGAGAGGTTTAAATGGGGTAGGTGGGAGATGGGGTGGTTGGGAAGGTGATTGAATGAGGGGAGGGGAGTTAATGAGAGGTAAATGGGGAGGAGAGAGAAAATTCCAAAAATTGGGGTGGAGGGGGAGAGAGAGAGAGAGAGAGAGAGAGATAATGAGAGAGAGAGATATTGAGAGAGAAGGCTAGAGGGATTTGGAGTATATCTGGAATTCAATATTCATGCATAAGTTGTTACATATGAGGAGTGGGGTGGCCTATTTATAGGCACATGACTTTTTTCACAAAGGACCCTAACAAAAGACACAATGACTAATAACCGAAGGGAAGGGGGGTGTCCATGGGCCTAGCCCAATGAGATGGGCCCAATAGCCTATCTAAACAACACAATGACTTAGGACATTGGTAGATAACCTACTAACCTAGGTACATGACTCAAATAAATGGAAAATTACATGATTAAGACTCAAAGAAAAATACATGACTCGACTCACAAACACTTGAGGAACATAATGGCGCTTGCCGACGAACAATCCGAGTCCGGAGAAAATGTGGAGGGGCAAGGGATGCCCTCATCATACCCCCGGGGTGGGGAAAACTCGACCCCGTCGAGTATCGGTCCACCAGGGAAGTAGTATATCGAACTGCGGCTCTGGGCGATCCACGATCTCCATACTCAACCCGCGACCATAGTCGGGGAACGGCGCTTCAGCTCGACAAAGTGGCTCGGTCATACCCTCATGCTGGCGATGGGATTTTGCTTGCCTAGTATTGCCGCTGTGTGCTCACGTCGGGCTCTCAGGCTATTTGTTGTGGCACTCCGAGGGTGTCTCTCACAAGGGTAGGCGTAAGCTCGAGGCACTCACTAGGATCCACCGCGGTGCCCTAAGAGGGTGCTGGATCCGCCACATGAGAAATGGGGAGAATCCCAAAACCCTTTTGAAAGTTCAACCCATAAGCCGGGTTGCCAAAGCCACTCGGAACTTGGCAAGGTCCAAGTCCTCGTGCCCTCAATTTGGAGGTGACCCTAAAGTAGAGCCACTCCAAAGCCATCATCGCCAAGTTATCAACTTGGAATTCAAAGTGGTGCTTAGGAGTTTGTGCTCGCTTCTTGTGAATCCCACCGCTTGTTGCTTGATACTTGCTTGAATGCATATGCCATGCACTATGATGCAATGTGAGTTGACAATGTATGGTATGAAAAGGTGGTCCAGGACAACCACATATAGACCTATCATGCATTGATGTTATGAAGATTTTGAAGGATTTGGGATGACCGGGGCATCCATAGGTGTCCCTCTTACAAGTGAGTGTGATGAATGTTGGGGGACCCGGACACCCATGTAGGCTCCTAGCATACATAAGACCAATGGTGAATTGGGCAGGACCGTTACACCCAAATAGGGACCACTCATGCTTCCTACTTGACATGTGGGTGATGTGAATGAATGGACCCATCTTTCTAATCATGCCAAGTGGTGTGTGGTGCCAAGACTTATGCACTCCTATCCTAGAGATGACTTCTATGTGCATGGGTATGGGGTGGCCCTTGAGCTTCCACTCGTATGGATCAAATGGATCTAAGAAGGGGAAAATCATGGAGTGGGGCAACTCATCAATCCCAAGGTGTATGTTGCCGAAGGTCAAGGTTCCCATGGTGTAACCCGAGTCTAGGAAGGGAGGGGTTTGATTCAACATGGGTGGTAAGGGTAGGGTAAGGTGGGTGGGGAATAAGGTAAGTGGGTCACATGGAGATCTAGGTTCCCATAGGAAAGGGTCGAAGGGATCATGGTAAGGGTCACCTAGATAGGGGTACTCCATGTCCTCAAGATCCTCGAATGGTGAGTCATTCTCCTCAATAAGTTGGCCAAGGTTGCTAATGGGTTGGCCGATCAAAGCACTTGGGATCTCAATGGTTGGGGAGTGGACTAGGATAGGTTCTTCCTCCATGGGAAGAAGGAGGATGATCTCACTAGTAACTTGGCCATTAGTGTAGATGGAAGTGATGGAGCCAATGGTTGGATATGCTAGGCTAATGGTGTTAGTCATGGACGGCCTCATGGCTAGCATATTGGTCAAGTGAATTTGCCAATGTAGGTAGTTCACTAAGTTTCCCAAATCTTCCACACAATAGGAAGTTTGATAAGTGACATGTGGCTGAATGGGAATGAGTTAGGATTGATATCCCATGGGTAGGTGGCATGGTTGTGAACTAGGAATGGTGAGACCTTTCTTGAGCCATTGGAGTATGGACTTATCTATGGTGAGGTTGGGTGTCTCTAGAGGAGCTAGGCTAAAGGTGCGTGAGTTGTTTGGCCTTTGGATTTCCTCTATGTTGGGAGGTGGATTCGGATGGGCATCCTTCTCCACTTGGGTGGGTGTGTGGGTTGCAACTTCTATTGCTAATGGAGTAGGGGGATCTATGGTGGGTGGTTTGGTGATAGCTAGCGTATGACACACTTGGGGTGGTGAACAAGCATGGGCTTGGGTTGGGATAGGAAGGGGAAGTAGAGGAGGCCTAGGTTGGGGAAAGATTGGTGTAGGAAGCGGGAGGTGGGTTGGGTGAGAGATTTTGGGTTGATTTATTTTGGGAGATGTGTCCCTTTTTGGGGATGATGGTGGGTTTGTGGTGGTGGTCAAGGGGGCTTGTGGGGTACGGGTTTGGTGAGGGGTTTTGGGTTTAGGGGTGGTGGCTATTATGGGCCTCGGTGGATGGGTGGACACGGGGTCCAATTGGGTTTGTGGACATATGGTTGTGGTGAGAGTTTGTAGGTAGGGTGCTGGTGTGGTGGTTGGGGTAGGATAGGTGGGAAGTGAAGTGGAATGGGGAATTAGGGTCATGGGTTGGCTAGGTGGGGATGAAGGAGTTGAAGTGCTCCTTAGGTCTTGGTGATTTGAGTATGAGGGGAAAACATACCTAGCCCTAAGTTGTTCCTTCATGTCCCCCCATGTTGTGAGGGGAGCTTCCCTTCTAATTATCCTTAAGCCTTCAATTTGCATCCAATAAGTTTCGGCCCGTTTGGTAAGTTGCATTTTGGCAACCCATGCCTTTTCATCCTCGGACATAGGATACAAAGTGAAGTATTGGTCCATTGTAGCTTCCCAATCTAAATATTCTCTAGGAGAGGTTCCATCAAAGGTGGGAAGTGGGAAAGGGACCATCCTATTGTCCGTCCTTGGGGCGGGCCTATTTTCTCCAAGTTGGTTGAGTCGGCCCGATATGTTATCAAGCCGCTCATTGGCATAAGTCAAGGCTTTCATGAAGTAGTTGACATGGCCAGAGAAGTTATGGGTGTTAGTGGTAGGCATCTCTTGGTGGCTTGGACTTATGGAGTTGGCCGATTGGTAAGGTCGATATGAGGTGGCCATACTAGGGGACAAGAGTGATGCATTTGAAGACTCTAAATGCATAGACATGCCCTAGGACCAACTTGATAGAGAGAAGTTGTGAACTTGCTCTGATACCACTTGATGTGACACCACCTATGGACCTATTTTGTAAGCATTCAAGTTTGAGCAACGGACTCACACTAGCGATCTCACCCGTATGGCGCACACTAGTACCCGATGGCGACTAGGCGATGTTGGAGAGGGTCCGAGGCGGGACCTTTAGGCTCCAGTGGTTGGCTAGATTGGTAAGAACCCCAAATAGGCCTAGGATGCCCAAATCATGGGCAGCCAACACACCAAGGGTGTGGGTTAAGTGGATTCACTCTCAACTCGCCCGCGGTGGTCACTCAATTTGGTGGCAATGTAAAATCGGACACTCTCTTACCGCCGACGGAGTAACTATAGCAATACTAAGCTAAGCAAGTCCAATACAGCAATGAGGGATGTTCAGGAGCTCACCTAGCCAGCGTGAAGACGCCGACTCCGGCCGGAGACGGGGGCGAGCGGGGAGGCGAGGGTATACACCCGATTGCCGCGGCGGTGTCGCTTGACCTGAAAATGCAAAGATGTACAACACTACGCCTCACGCAGGAGGAGTGATCTTGGGGTGGGGATTAGGCTTATTACATTCAAAACTACATCCACGCAGGGAGGGGCCTTCAGCCAGCCAAGCGGGGTGGGGGAATTACGCGAAGGAACCCGACTTGTCGAATCCCGCCGGTTCTGCCAATCTGCAGGTTCGCCGGACAGTGGGTCGGTGTTGATGCTAGCCAAAATTCTACGAAGCTTGGATCTTGATGAAACCTGCGCCAAAAGTTCTCCAACAGGACAGGGATGGTGTCTGAATTTTGGCAGGAGCTCTGGAACTCAGGGCTGGTCGGACCGGCGACTGGAACAGGTCAGCAATTTCCTCTTCTGGCTGGTGCAGAACAGGTACAGCGAGTTGCAGAAGGCACCACGGACGTTCCTGAACTCCAAATGAAACGAGCCTGGTGGTGACGTGATCATCGTCGGAGTAGATTCAAGCAGGAATCGACAGGGCCCCAATCGGAGGTCGGAGAAGAACGAGGTAGCCGGATGAGCAGGGGCAGGTCAAACCTGGACCCACAGGTGGCAGACGACACACCCCGACGAAGAAAATGGTAACTGGAAGCTTCGGAGGCCGAATGAGGTCCTTCTTCTTGGAGATGACAGCTAACTGGTAATAGTTTCAGCCCTCCAAAATTGGCACTCAGATCCCTCACGAGCTGGCCGAGGTCAACAGTTGAACAGGAGCTCTATCTCTGGTTCGGACAGGAACAGTTTCCCAGCAGCAGATTGACAGCAATGCCACGACCGCTCCCGAACTCCAAATCGAGCGCCGTCAAAGCCGTTGGTTCGGCTGTCGAGTCTTCTACGCAGAAAAATTAACGGGGAAGCCAACCGATGCCAAGGTTGGCCGGTAGCCTCAGGTCACCGGTGAAGGGTCGCTGCAGACTGTGGGAGGATAGAACGTATACTTCGGGGGAGAAAAATGATATCTCCCAGATTCGAAAGCCAAATGGAGCTCCACTTTCTGGGGATGAAAGAGGATTCAGAGAAGAAGAATTTTGATGAAGAAGCCGAGCTCTGATTCTTGCTAGGTTGGTCGTGGTGAAACTTCCAAATGCTCTCTGGTCTTCAGCCTGGGGCAGATTGCACAGTCGCACAAGATCTGCTCCACCGCACAGCTCCGAGCTCGGATGGATGCGGGACCACCTCTGTTGGAAAGAGGACTCAAAGACGATTCCAACGATATATGAAGCGCCTTCAGAAGCCTCAGGATGACGATGTGACACCTTATGCAAGTCGCTGGACTTCTGCCACCTGCAACCTGCGAACTGTAGGTGGAAGGTGGTGGGAGAAATGGGGTAAATGGAAGTGGAAATGGGGGTGAATAGGTGTGGGAGTGACCCCTAGTTGTGAGGGGGCCTAGGAGGGGGTGTTCTAAGGTGTGGGAGAGGGAGAATGGGGTCTGGAATGGGGTGTTTTCAGAGGGTGAGAGAGGAGCTACGAATTTGGGCTGTGAGGGAGGCACAAGTGGGTGGAGGGAATGTGAGTTTGAATTTTCTTTGATGGGGAGTGATCAATGGTGGTCTTGGGGATGGGAAGAGGTGTCTTGGGAAGGTGGAGTGAGGTTTGGGGAAGGGAAATGGGTAGTTGGGGGTTGGAAGGTGGAGTGGGGATTGGGTGGAGCTCTCTTGGGACTAGGGGGTGGAATAAAGAGGGTTATGGGGAAGGGGAGAGGTTTAAATGGGGTAGGTGGGAGATGGGGTGGTTGGGAAGGTGATTGAATGAGGGAAAGGGGAGTTAATGAGAGGTAAATGGGGAGGAGAGAGAAAATTCAGAAAATTGGGGTGGAGGGAGAGAGAGAGAGAGAGAGATAATGAGAGAGAGAGAGATATTGAGAGAGAAGGCTAGAGGGATTTGGAGTATATCTGGAATTCAATATTCATGCATAAGTTGTTACATATGAGGAGTGGGGTGGCCTATTTATAGGCACATGACTTTTTTTCACAAAGGACCCTAACAAAAGACACAATGACTACTAACCGAAGGGAAGGGGGGTGTCCATGGGCCTAGCCCAATGAGATGGGCCCAATAGCCTATCTAAACAACACAATGACTTAGGACATTGGTAGATAACCTACTAACCTAGGTACATGACTCAAATAAAGGGAAAATTACATGATTAAGACTCAAAGAAAAATACATGACTCGACTCACAAACACTTGAGGAACATAATGGTGCTTGCCGACGAACAATCCGAGTCCGGAGAAAATGTGGAGGGGCAAGGGATGCCCTCATCACCTTGAGCTTATAAGGGTGGAATTTATAGGAAGTTGAAGAGGCAGGGAAGGGTTTAGGCGGACCAAGTTGGGGGTCCAACTTGGTATGGGTAAACCCTCAAAAAAAACTTTTTTTTATTATGGAGTGGGGGGCAGAGGGTTTAGGCGGACCAGCCTGGAGCTTCAAGCTGGTCCACCCAATGCCCCCCCCCCCCGCTGGTCCGCCTAAACCCTCCACGGAGGGGTTTTTTATTAAAAAAAACTTTTTTTATTTGGGATGGGTTTAGGCGGACTGGCTTGGGGCTGGGGGATTTTTTTATTAAAAAAAGTTTTTTTTTTGTTTTGATGGGGTTTAGGCGGACCAGCCTTCAGGGTGAGGCTAGTCCGCCTAAACCCCTCCCCCTAGGGGGTTTAGGCGGAGCAAGTGGGAGAGAGAGGGGGGCGGCCCCACCTCGATAAAATCTGGGTGTTTCTATTTTTTGTCCTAATTTGGCTAGGAGGGAGAGGACAAAAGGATACGTGGCTGGAGCTTGTTGGCTGGAGACTGTGGAGGTTGACTTGCATGCTTCCACGTGACCTCGTGCTTCGTTCTTCGTGACTCCGGGTACGGTGAACGAATCCTTGCATGAACCTTGCGCGAGACTGGAACCTTGCACGGAACTGGGACCGAGGAAGGCCGTGGGGCCATTGGGCTGGGAGGAGGGTGCGCTCCCCAAGGGAGGGGTTCGCCCTCCTGGGACGCGGCCTCGCCCGGGGTGAACTCCCCCCGGGTGAGCCATGGCCCCGAGGGGTGGCCCTTGGGGGTCTTCTTTTGTTGTATGGGGGTGTCCTTTGAAGAACAGAGGGCTCCGGGATGCTGGGATTAGCGCATGGGGGCTGTTGTTGTGAAGTCGTAATTGCCGCTCGCAAGGTGTTCGAGTAACTGCCTGACACACCCGGGGTTGTCGAACGGCCTGGATAATTGGCTGAGGGGCCTTATATTTGGCCTCCGGCTGAGGGCAGGGGCTCATATGAGCCAAGAGGGTGACTCTTGGGCACATGGGCCCAGGTTTCGTGGTGTGTGCCGTGTAACATGGCATGTTGACGGGCAGTCCCGGGTTACCCTAGGTGTTGAATAGAAGTGGCTTATCGCCACGTATCTGGGGGTCGGGAGTGGTCCTGACTTGCTGGAGGGTCGTTGTAGGACCTGAATGATGCGCTGGAGTCATGGGTTGGCCCACAATTTGTTGTAGAAGGACTGGGACATACGTGCCCACATGGTGTTTGGGGAAATGTCCGACACCCGTGTGTGACCCGTATACACGTGTTGTGGGCCCCCAAAGCCTATGGTTGACTTAGTTAAGTCTCCCTTTGACCTTGGAGGGCTTGAGGAAGGCATCTCGGGGTGGGCCCCGGCGTTGTTGCTGTGTGCCGCCTGACACGGCCTGTAGTCGGGGCGCCCCCAGGTTGTGGCTGGTGGCCGTGTAGAATACGGGAAAACCCGCCACCGAGTGATCGGGAGTGATCCCAATCGATTGTTGATGTCGTCGCATATCGCGGCTAACTAGCTGGGACCTTTGATTGGGTCGTCCATGCCTTAAAGGCATTCGGGGAAATTCCCAAACCCTTATCCTTTAATATTTTGCTAGGAAATTATCTGGGTACAACAAATGCCCCCCACGGGGCGTGCATCAGAGGGGGAGACGAGGGCGTACGATCCGTGAACTTCTCATTCTGGGTTGTTGCAGTTGTATTTTGACACTTGATATGCCTTCGTTTTGTTGCATTGCATATACTGCCTTTCTGGTGTACTGGTTATTTTTGTGTGCTCCATCTTGCAGCTATGGCACGATTTGGCAAAGACGAGTGGGTCCCAAGGAGTGTGGCCCGGGATCACTGGGTGAGGAGGACCGAAAGGCCCATGCCTGCCTTGGGCCCACCGGTCATCACTGCGGCTGGCGTGGATTAGCTTCACTCAGGGCATACGATAGTGGCTGAGGGCCCAGTTGGCGAGTAGGCGAGCGGAGCCGGGGCCGTGGAGTTGGCCTGGATTTCTGAGATGGGCGGGATATAGACTTATGACCGTAGCGGAGGCTATCCGGCGGGGTTCCCATTGGACCGCCACATGTTTGAGTTTATCAGGGGCTATGTCGCACTCGGCATGGAAGAGAGGGACTCCCGAGTTACTAGAGCACGCCGCCGATTGGAGCGGGTGATTTTAGTAGGCAGGGATAGCTTGCACGGAATTGTTCTTTGTGGCTTTCCGAGCTTTTCTGCAGATTATTGGAGACAGTGCCAGTTCCCCAGTGCTGAGTGCCTAGGTTTCTTCAGCAGGGCGGACCAGTTTGGGGTCTGAGTCGGAGCGATAGGTCCCACCTCTTGGGACTTGCACGGCCACCACCGGGCAAAGATAGAAGATACTACAGGGTTGGTGCTGGAGCCATCAGGGCTACAATATGTTGGGGAAGGCTACGACGACCATAGCCTTTTGGTCGAGATTCTGCGGCAGACTGTTGTCAGCTGGTACGGCCGCTGGGCGGTGATCCCTTCGCACAGATACCGGCAAGGAGCTACCGAGTGGTTAATGGGAATTTTGCACCATTATCGAGCACTGTTGGACAGGGCCGATATCAGATATGTTGTGACTGCGGCCTTCTACAGGTACCCCTGCTACACCGGGTTGCTGTAGGCGTTGGCAGAGCGTTTTAATCGTCGGTGGAACACAGTGAAGATGACAGAGGGGGAGACGTCACTCGACTTGTGGTCCTTGTTCAGGGTTTCTGGGCTGCCGATCAGCGGCAAAGGGTATGCGGAGGTTGTGTTGGATGACCTTCACCACAGCCATACTGATGGCTAGGGGCGATACCGAGTTCCCTATAGTTATCAGTATCTGATGAAGACATGGACGGACTTAGCCCTAGCTGGGAGGGAGAGAGTTGCGCAGACTCCCAGGGTGCCGCTGAATGTGTGGATCCGCCACTTCTACAATGAGCCTTTCTGCTTCTATCAAGAGTTTGCGAGAGACCAGACTCCGTGGGAGGAGTACATAGAGGTGGAGCTGCGGCTCCGGACGTAGATGAGGTACATCTACGCACCGCGAGAGGGGTGGAACCCCCACAGGCTGCCAGATGTGGCACACTTTGTAGCGTACTTGGCATACTGGTTGGCGACGTTAGTGGTCCCGTACGGGGAGGACGGTCTGCTGAGAGTGGAGCTGTTGTGGCCCGCATGCCTGCTAACAGAGGGACGGAGGCTGGCCTTAGCTCCGGAGGCCTTGGCCAACTTTTACCATGGACTGGGGTGCTGGCGGCACACTCGACACCACGTGAGAGGAGTCTGATTTTGCTGACCCACTACCTCAATGTCTGGGCTGGTCTACTATTTTTGGGGTTGGTGACTCGAGGGTCGGTGGCCAACCAAGCGGCGCCCTTGCTGTTTAGCTTCACCGGACAGCCAGGTGGAGACGCGATTACGGAGTTGGAGGGGGCTAGGAGAGCCCGGTCTTACCTTCTCGGTAGAGGCGAGGAGGGGCTACCTTTTGATAGTGCCGTGAGGGACTCCTATCTGATCCTAGTGCCTTCGAATGGCGGGGCGGCCTGCGCCCTTCCTTACCAGCGGGAGCCAGATGCGGCGTTGTATATAGAGTGGGTGATGAGCACCCAGTCAGTGGTATTGGCACTGCATCAGTCTGTGATGAGCTGCTTAGAACCATACTACCTGCACAGGTTCGCTCGAAACTTTGGGTATGATCATGGGATCCCGCCGAACCAGGAGTTTCCTTTAGCGGGTCGACAGTACAAAGGCAAAGACACCCATTTGCTGGCCACAGCGTGGTGGGACTTCTACTGTCGTCAGGAGCCGAAGCGACTACCGACACCTGGGCCAGGACACAGGGGATGGTTCGACGTCCATTACGCCAAGTGGTGGTTCGAGCACAGCCACTTGTATCGTTAGAAGGCCTCGGCGATCTGGAAGGCCGAGGAGGACCATCTTCTGAGGGAGGATCTACCTCCTATTTGGCTGGATGACGAGCATCTGAGGACTCGCTTCTCCCGGATTCGCTGGGAAGTAGAGTGGCTAGCACAACAGGTGCCCCGGGGCAGCCGGGGCTCGTTGTCCACGGGACGAGGCGGTAGCGGGATGCTGAAGCCCCTTAAGCAAGTGCGGCTAGCGCCTGCATATACTCGAGCTGAGGCATGTCGACTGAGGGTGCCGAGGGCTTGGTAGGCTCAATTCCTGGCCGACTGCAGCTTTGGGAAGAAGGGCTCACTGGACTAGGTGCTCCCTGAGTGGAGCTTTGCAGACACGATGGTCGATGACTGGAGACGACACATCGCCCATGCGATCGGGTCTGCCGGGCCTATTGAGCTCGTGTCCCACGTCGAGTGTGCATACACCCTGAGGGACGTCAAGGAGGCGGTCGTAAAGGCTGCGCGAGCTGTTGGTCTGAAGCTGGAGCAACTGGTTCTCCTGCCGTTGACCCCATTCATGGCCTCAGGTGAGATGTTTTCTTGAGTATGCTATCTCGGTCTCGTGATTTTCTTATGTGTATGACTGAGGTGTTGTGTTGCTATGTTCGATGACAGGCTCAGCGGTGGAGGGAGATCACCCCTCCACAGAGGTGTCCTCGTGATGGGGACATCAGAGCACTAACATTTTTTTTAGTTTGTATTTATGTCCTTTTGTTTGCATTTATACCCTTGTATATTTGGGTTAGCAATTATAAGGCATCATAAGCCAATTTGTTAGTCCTTTAGGATTTTTGGGTTTCTTTGCAAAAGGCCAGTAGGTCCAGCAGGGTCCCCCACCCTCTTTCCTATTAGTCCACCTAGGTTTTAGGGCCCACTTGGGCTGGTTCAAAGTCCAAGATTGGACTTGGACCAAGGGGGGACAAGAATTGGAAAATTTCAAAGTTGATTGCCCCTTAGTCAAGGGGGCGCCCCCCCTTTACTATTGTTTATTCCTTGTATTTTATTTAATTTGGTCATTTGACCACATGGGGAGAAGGGAGTTAAATATTCTTATCCCTAACCCTTACCTTAGATCTGATTAGACCTATATAAGGCATGTATTTTCTATTTTTATAGAATTAATGCAAAGAAAATTGAAATTTCTCCAAGAAGGCCCAAGGGCGCCACTTGTCTCTCTCCTCTCCCATCCCTTGCAGCTGATAAGATAGCCATTCCTGAGGTGTGAAGCCTCCTTATCAGGTTCTCTTCTAAGTGTGAAGCTCAGCACCGCCGCCGCCGCCGCCATCGAGCCGCCATCGCACCGCCACTGCCTCGCCGTCGAAAGTCTGTCCACCCCTGGATAGCAAGCTAGTGCGATATTTTTATCTCCCCATCAGGAGATCATATCGTGCTAAAAATTGGAGGGTGAGTTCCTCACGTCCACCCCAGCCTCCACAAAAAAATTTAGGTCATTCCACCTTCGTTTACCATTTTTCCCAATCTATTCTTCTCACCCATAGCAACCTGCCTCCTAAGCAGATCTTCATTCCAGCAGCCTAGTTCTTCCCCTGTTTGACCCCCTTACCAATTTCAGAACGAGCTGAAATTTGGACTGGGAGTTCTATCCACCGAAACCCCTTTCCAGATTTTTGGAGCTCGTTTACATTTTCTTAAAACACTGTCATCTTCGGTTTCTTTCCGTCCAATGCAGTCCAGATCCGACCCATGCCATCCATAAATTCCACTTACCCTATCAAACCACCTCAAAAAATTACAAATAAATTATCCTTGTGTTCCTTACTTCCCCCTCCATCTCCCATAAAAATCCCAACTCCCAGATTTAAGGTTTGAGCCTCAGTCAACATGCATCTTCAGGCAGATCAGAATCTGCCTTATCAGATCTGAGCCAGAGAGTTGACCTGTTCAAAAATACCCCACGAAACATCCAGTGCCCTAAAAATTCTTGTAATAGCGTACGGTTGTAGATCTCTGAGAGGGCTTCGCAACGGCACCAGTTTCGCGTCGATCTGATTTCGGATCTGACTGCAGGAATTTTTATCGATGGGTCGCGCAACCCTGAAACGGCCAAGCAGGTCCGGGACAGCAAGTGGCACCACCCGACGATCGGAGCCACCCCACCTCCGACCAGGAGCTCCAGCCCGGCCACCTTCCAGGGAGCAGTCCTCTAGGCATCCCCATCACAACGGGACCCACCTCGTCCGGGTCGGCTGTCCAAGCCGCACGTGGACCCCACAGCCGTCATCTCGCGCCGTCCGGACAGCACAGATGGAGCGGTTCAAATTGCCGCCCGTCAACCCGAGTTCGCCACTCCCGGGCCCACATTGTAGCCCTTTACCTCCCTGCGTGGAGTGGGCAGTGAATTGTATTTATGAAATTATTGTAAGTATTTGTATCGGAAGTACGAAGTTCGACCGAGGTCATCTTCTCCACGCCCGGAGCGTGGAGGTAAACTCGCTCCTCTCTATATCGCATTTGCTCATTTCATATATGTTCTTGAATGTCGATGCTAGAGTGATAGAAATGTAGCTTGATATATTTTATCACCGCTGCAAGAGAGAGAGAGCGTGACCGTCCCGTGACTCTGTCTGCGTGCACGGAAGAGTTTGACTACCCAACTCGCTGCCCGTTCCTCAACCGTGCAGCTCCCACGTTTCCCTCGCTAGGGACGTCCGCGAGCTCGTCTAGAGTCTCAGGTCCAATTGTCTCAAGTCGTGTGTCCATCCCGCATCAAATTGGTATCAGAGCGGCTTATAGTCTAGGGTAGTCGGTCCGAGGTGTCACATTGCATCTCATTATTCGGTATATTAAAAGGTGCCTCTGGAATGATAGGTTACGCCTATCGGGAAGGTCGCACACTTGCGTCTAGAGGATCTTCAGATCCGACAACTCCGCCAAGTACCGGATATGGGTTGAGTCTAGGTTTATAGTCGAGTCCGCATTTTACCCCTTTTCACCATTAGAGTCATGTCGAGGTGCTTGCATTAGTTTGCATAAAATTTTGCATATAAAAATAAAAAAAGAAAAAAATGCCATTGCCTGCCCATTCCTAGGGGATCCAACCCCATCTTTTGCCACAATGGCCAACCCATGCACCCTGTCCTTGGTTAAATCTATACACACCCTCATAGATAGGATGGACAAACTTGATCGAGGCAGACGAGAATATTTTTTCTGTACCGAGGGTAGGTTTAAGGCCATCAAGGATAGGATGGACGCTACCGACCGAACTCTCCAAGGTCTGGTTATTCGAGTCCCCGCCCTAGAGGAAGCTCCGATCAGACCCGTCTAAGGCAACAAGATCGTGGCTGAGTACATTAGGGACTACAATGAGTACATGTTAGGATATGGAGCTGGCGAGGAGAGCACCAAGTCAGCCTTTTTCTTTCTGAGAGGTTTGCGGCTTCATTTCCAATTTGAATTGCTTTGCCGTGACGTGTTCACTCTGGGGCGTTCTTATCTGGTCGCTCTAGAGGTTGACCCTTTCGAGGCAAGGTTTGATGCTACCCTTCGGCGAGCATCGACCTCTCAGCAGAGTCTTGAGCCGGTCGGACAGCCTGCCCCACGGCCTCACCCACCCCAGTCGGCGAACCCTTCCCCTAGATCTCCATTGCCACCTACTTCCGATCTTTATTCGGAGCTACCACATTTGGAGCCGAACGTGTTTCTAACGGGAACGCTTTTCATCGCCGAGCCACTACTTAGTTGGCTCAAGATAGGCTTGGTCCATAGAGTACCACACTACCCATCCGTGGACCCCACCCTACCATTAGTGCACGTCAACTCATTCCATATAACATTACGGTCTTGTCACCATGTTGATACATTGGATGACCTTCTTAAGGGATTAGACCCGCAGTTGCAGTTGACGCACATGCTGGCCCCAGGCTTCGACCGACCCACAGGTCGTAGCTTCACACATCCAGACTTAGGGTCCATTACCTCCGTGTGCACCGTGGGTCGCGTCACCACGGAGGTCCTCTTATTCCTCCCCACGTTGGCCGAGCTCGACTTCATTCCCTTTTGCCCGAGGGAGGAACCGTACATTCTATATGAGACCACCGTCCCATCTCCCCTAATGGATGAAGGTGACCATCTACACCTTCAAGAATTTCCAACATGGGACCGTGACATGTGGGAACTCAGTTCGAAGGGTCACACTTTCTTTAATCCCTTTGACCCCTTCCCTAGTGAGCCTTATGACCCACCTTATCCATTCCACCCTTTTAGGGAAGTCCCCTATCACACCTATCACACCCCTACCCCATGGGCCAGTCCACCCACACTCAGCCAGGGACCCGTTCCATGGTCATCATACAGGGGTGACAAAGAAGGTGAATTCGGTTCTCCTAGCCCTCCCAAACCTATCAAGTACACTAGAGAGCCTGTGCATGCATGGTGCATCTTAGGGTGTCTAGGATTCCATGATTCTACCGACATTTGGTTGCATCTTGTGTATGCATGGCACACATTAAGATGTCTGGTCCACCTTTGCATATGTACGGGTCGGACTAATAGTAGGATTGTTTAGGGTCTTGTATGAGTCTGTGTTTTTTTTTATTTGTTCGGTTTGTTGTGAGTTTGCATATGTCGAGTCGAGTCGGTCTTATGTAAGCTCGCGATGTAAGTCCGTTTCAAGTGCGAGGAAAGTCGGATCTAATGCGTACATTGTAGGCTTGCCGGACGAAAATGGGATCATCTCTACCACAATGTCTCCGATCTAGTCACATAAAGGGACCCAGCGGTGATTCCTAGTGAGTCTTTGACCCGCCTCCCTCCTTTGAGAGTGGCCCCACCCCGGAGTGTCTACCACTAGGCCCATTTCACAGCAGCGTGATCATATCAAATGTATACGGGATGAGCAAGTGACGACTACTTGGAGTGGAGCGTACTCCGTGCTTCCTGGTGTACCGGATCTGAGCAGCCGCACCCCTTACTCGACGGGGTCGACTTTTTCCCACTCGGGGAGAATTGATGGGGACATCAGAGCACTAACATTTTTTAGTTTGCATTTATGTTATTTTGTTGGCATTTATACCCTTGTATATTTGGGTTTGCAATTGTAAGGCATTATAAGCCAATTTGTTAGTCCTTTGGGATTTTTGGGTTTCTTTGCAAAAGGCCAATACGTCCAGCAGGGTCACCCACCCTCTTTCTGATGCGGGATGGACCAACGAACCTGGGACTCTAGCTCGCAACTCGTCCCTAAGCGAGGGAAATGCGGGATCGTGCGCGGTTGGGGAATTGGCAGTGAGTCCCGGGTATTCGGCTCTTCCGCGTGTACTCGGATTGAGTCATGGGACGGGTCACACTCACTCTCTCGCAGCGGTGATAACAATATATCGGGCTAATAATCCTATCACTCGTAGCGGCATATACAAATAAATACGAGTAAAGCAAATGCCGAGATAGGGAGTGGACACGATATCTCCACGCGCCGGGTGTGAGGAAGACGATCCCGGCCAAGTACGGTAACACCCGGTAAAAATATTACAATAATTACAGAACTTAATTTGTTGTCCACTCCACGTAGGGAGGTAAAGGGCTACAATGTGGGCCCGGGAGGACCGATCTTGGGTAGATGGGTAGCAACTTGGACAACTCCTTCCGTGCCGTCTAGATGACGTGTGCTGTGGGTTGTGGGGCCCACGTGCTGCCTGGTGGGCCGAGTGGGCTGGGAATGCTACTGCTACGACGGTGGCTCCTGGAGGGACGTTCCCTGAGAAGGCGACGTGCTGCTTTGCCTTGTGGAAGGCGAGTCGGCCGGTCGGGCAGTCAGTGCGGCTTGCTGTCCACGGGCTGGTACTTCTGTTTTACAGTGTGCGACCCGGCGAGAACGGCTGCTGCGATCAGCCCCGACCTCTGATTGACGCGAGACTGGCTCTGTTGGAAAGCTCTTTTAAAGGGCTATGACTTATGGCCAGAGAAGGAATTTTTTCTATCTCTGTAATGGCCTTGGTTTAATTTACAACCTGTTGGTTCACAGAACCAGATCTGGTAGGACAGATTTAAAATTTCCTGAGAACAAGGGTTGACCGAAGGGAAAACATCAGATCTGGAAGTTAGGCCCTTGATGAAAGTTAGAGAGGGTGAAGTAAGGAAGACGCCAATATTTTTTATGGATTTTCTAGAGGCGGTTTGATAGGGGAAATAGATTTTTGACTGGACAGGGGTCGGATCTGGACTGCAAAGGATAGACAGATTTTGACCCGAGTGTTAATTTTTTAGAGGGGAAAAATAACTTCTAAATTCGTGAAAAAATTTATGGAGGTGGGTTTTGGTGGGCAGAACACCCAACCCAAATTTGGACTCAATCAGAAATGGGGAAGTTGGTTGAACAATGGAAGAATGGGGCTGCTGTGATAGGATCTGCACAGAAGGCAGATTGCTAGGGGTGGAAAGATGGAATTGGGAAAAATAGTTAACGAAGGGTAAATAACCAGATTTTTTTTTGGAGGTTGGGGGGAACGTGGGGAACTCCCCCTCCAATTTTGGGAGCGACCTAAGCTCCTGATAGAGAGCTAAAAATCTCACAATATGGTTCTTTCCAGGGTGGACAGAATACGGAAGAAGCAGCGACGGTGGTGCGATGGCGGCTCGATGGCGACGGCGGCGGCGGTGCTGAGCTTCACACTCAGGAAGGAGGTAGAAGAGATGCTTCACACATCAGAAGAAGGAGGCTACAACCTCTGCAAGGGGGAGAGAGGAGAGAGACAAGGGGCGCACCCTTCTTGCTTCAAGCAAATTCACTTAATTTTCTTCATTAATTCTCATAAAATGTGAAATACAAGGTATTTATATGAAAATACAAATGACCTAAACTAACCTCAGATATAGGTTAGGGGAGGGGTATACATAAGATAACACATTAATTCCCATGTGGTCAAAAAAACTACATTAAAATACACCTAGTGGAAGGGGGCGCCCCCTTAACTTCATGGCTTCCAAATTGGACATTTTTAACACCTTGTCCCCTTGAATGGTCAAGCCATCTAGAAGCCCACCTTGGATATTTGACCAGCCCCACATGAGCCCTAAGGCTTAGGTGGACCAATGGGGAAGAGGGGGCGGGCCCAGCTGGACCTACTGGACTTTTGCACATAAACCCACTAAAACCTAAAGACTCACATTTTGGCTTATAAAGCCTTACAATTGCAAACATGTTTTTCCAAGGATATAAATGTAAATAAATAGACACAAATACAAACTAAAAAGTTAGTGTCTGGTGTTGATTCCCATTAATTCTCCTCGGGTGGGAAGAACTCGACCCCGTCGAGTAAGGGGTGTGGCTGCACAAGTAGCTCCTGTGGATTCGTCACCGAACTTGGAAGCGCGGAGTACGCTCCACTCCAAATAATCGTCACCTACTCATCCCGAATAGATTCGATATGCTCACGCTGCTAGGGAATGAGGCTAGAGGTGGACACTCCGGGGTGGGGTCACTCTCAAAGGGAAGGAGACGGCTCAAAGACTCACTAGGAATCACCGCTGGGTCCCTTTATGTGACTAGATCCGATATGTTGAGGTAGAGCCGATCCCAAATGCCGGCAAGTCTACAACATGCGCAATAGATCTGACTTGCCTCGCACTCGAAAGGGACTAACATCGCTAGCTGACAAAGATTGACATGATGCATGCAGACTCCTGACATACTGGGCAAATAAAGAAAAAAGGCACACTAGTCAGTCCTAATGCTATCCAGACCTAAGCAAAGGTGGACCAGGACACCCGAATGTGTGCCATGCATGCATGTTATGTAACCGGAGGTTGGTGGCGTGGGGGACTCCAAGATGTCCAAGTATGACCCAGTCATGCATTGAATTCTTATGGGATTTGGGTGTGGGAGGGCTAGGAGACCCAAAACTACCTTCTTCATCACCCCTATATGTAGGTAAGGCATGCCACCCTTCATAATCAGCGGCCTCTTGGCTAGGGGGAGGTGGACTAGATCGTGAGGTAGGGGTGTGATAGTGGGCTTCCCTACTAATGTGGAATATGTATGGTGGGTCATAAGGCTCACTGGGGCAGGGGTCGAATGGGTCAAAGAACGTGTGACCCCGAGTGGCCGGTTCATCCATTACATAGTCCCATGTTTGAAATCCATGAAGGTGTAAATGGTCACCTTCATCCATCGTGATAGATGGGACAGTGTATAGGATATAGGGTTCCTCCCTTGGGATAAATGGACTAAAGTGAGGCTCGGCCGGTAGGGGGAGGAACAAAAGAACCTTCGTGGTGACATGGCCCACGTGCACACGGAGGTAATGGACCCTAAGGCGGGGTGGGTGAAGCTACGACTTGTGGGTTGGTCGAAGCCTCGGGCCAACATATACGTCAACTTCATTTGTGAGTTAAATCCCATAATAAGGTCATCCAATGTATCGACATGGTGACTAGACCGGAATGTTGTGTGGTAGGAGTTGACGAGTACTATTGGTAGTGTAGGGTCCATAGGTGGATAGCAAGGTGGCGTTGGGACCAAGCCTGTCCTAAGCCAGCTAAGAAGTGGCTCGTCTATGTATAGCTTCCCCGTTAGTGGTATGGGTAGCTCTGGCTGAGGTAGGTGAGGCCGTAGGGCAAGAGTGTCCTGCCTCGTGGGTAGCATCTGCTCATGGGTAGATGCTTGCCGTAGGGCAGCATCTGCTCACCGTAGGGCAGTATTAAACCGTAACTCAAATGGCTCGACCTCTAGAGGGACCTGATAGGAGTGCCCCAAAGTTTTTACGTGGCGGCAAAGTAATTCAAATTTGAAGTGAAGCCGTAAACCTCTCCAGAACTGAGTTCCGGCTTCGATGCTCTCCTTCCCAACTCCACATCTTGACCGGTACACTTCAAAGTCCCTAATGTACTCGAACACAGACGGAATGGCTTGGTCGGGTCTGATGTATGGGTTGGCCATAGTTGCAAAGATGGGGTTGGATCCCCTAGGAATGGGCATGCAATGGCATTTTTTGGTTTTTGTTGTTATATGCAAAAGCTTATGCAAACTAAAACACCTAGACTCAACCAATAGATGGTACGTGGCAGAGTTACGGGATCCGAAGATCCTCTCTCGCAAGTGTGCGACCTTCCCGATAGGCGTAACCTAACGTTCGGGCAACACCTTTTGATATACCGAATAATAGTATGTAAATGCGACAACTAGACTTAGACACTTTTTTTTTAACCAAAACTACCCTAGACTCAACCTTCCTCTCTAATACCAAACTGTGAAAACATGTTTGCAATTGTAAGGCTTTATAAGCCAAAATGTGAGTCTTTAGGTTTTAGTGGGTTTATGTGCAAAAGTCCAGTAGGTCCAGCTGGGCCCCCCTTCTTCCCCATTGGTCCATCTAAGCCTTAGGGCCCATGTGGGGCTAGTCAAATGACCAAGGTGGGTTTCTAGATGGCTTCACCATTCAAGGGGACAAGGTGTAAAAACAGTCCAATTTGGAAGCCATGAAGTCAAGGGGGCGCCCCCTTCTACTAGGTGTATTTTAATGTAGTTTTTTTGACCACATGGGAATTAATGTGTTATCCCCTGTATACCCCTCCCCTAACATAGATATGAGGTTAGTTTAGGTCATTTGCATTTTCATATAAATACCTTGTATTTCACATTTTATGGGAATTAATGAAGAAAATTAAGTGAATTTGCTTGAAGCAAGAAGGGTGCGCCCCTTGTCTCTCTCCTCTCTCCCCCTTGCAGAGGTTGTAGCCTCCTTCTTCTGATGTGTGAAGCATCTCTTCTACCTCCTTCCTGAGTTTGAAGCTCAGCACCGCCGCCGTCGCCGCCATCGCACCACCGTCGCTGCTTCTTCGGTATTCTGTCCACCCTGGAAAGAACCATATTGCGAGATTTTTAGCTCTCTATCAGGAGCTCAGGTCGTGCCCAAAATTGGAGGGTGAGTTCCCCACGGTCCACCCAGCCTCCAAAAAAAAATCTGGTTATTTACCCATCGTTAGCTATTTTTCCCAATTCCATCTTTCCCCCTATAGCAATCTACCTTCTATGCAGATCCTGTCACAATAGCCCTGTTCATCCATTGTTCGACCCCCTTCCCCATTTCTGATTGAGTCCAAGTTTGGACTGGGTGTTCTGCCTAGCAATACCCACCTCCACAAATTTTTTCACGAATTTAGAAGTTATTTTTCCCCTCTAAAAAATTAAAACTCAGGCCAAAATCTGTTCTGTCCTGTGCAGTCTAGATCCGACCCCTGTCCAGTCAAAAATCTATTTCTCCTATCAAACCACCTCCAGAAACTCCATAAAAAACATTGGAATCTTCCTTACTTCTCCCTCTCTAACTTTCATCAAGGGCCCAACTTCCAGATCCGAAGTTTTCCCTTCGGTCAACCCTTGTTCTAAGGAAAATTCAAATCTATCCTGCCAGATCTGGTTCTGTGAACCAACATGTTGTAAATTCGACCAAGGCCATTAAATAGATAGACAAAATTCCTTCTCTAGCCACCAGTCGTAGCCCTCTAAAAGATCTTTCTAATGGCGCCAGTCTCGCGTCAATCAAAGGTCGGGGCTGATCGCAGCAGCCATTCTCGCCAGGTCGCGCACTGTAGAACAGAAGTACCTGCCCGTGGACAGCAAGCCGCACCGACTGCCCGGACGGCTGACTCGCTTTCCACAAGGTGAACCAGCACGTCGCCTTCCCAGGGAACGTCCCTCCAGGAGCCACGGTCACAGCAGTAGCAATCGCGCCCCACTCGGCCCACCAGCCAGCACGTAGGCCCCACAACTCGCAGCACCCGTCATCTGGACGGCACCGACGGAGCTGTCCAAGTTGCTGCCCGTCAACCCAAGATCGGTCCTCTCGGACCCACATTGTAGCCCTTTACCTCCCTGCGTGGAGTGGGCAGCAAATTAACTTCTGTAATTATTGTAATATTTTTACTGGGAGTTACCGTACTTGGCCGGGATCATCTTCCCCACGCCCGGCGCGTGGAGGTATCGTGTCCACTCCCCATCTCGGCATTCACTTTACTCGTATTTATTTGTATATGCCGCTGCGAGTGATAAGATTATTAGCCTGATATATTGTTATCACCGCTGTGAGAGAGTGAGTGTGACCCGTCCCGTGACTCAATCCGAATACACGCGGAAGAGCCGAATACCCGAGACTCACTGTCGGTTCCTCAACCGCGCACGATCCCGCGTTTCCCTCGCTTAGGGACGAGTTGCGAGCTAGAGTCTCAGGTTCGTTGCTCCGTCTCGCATCACTTTCCTATTGGTCCACCTAGGTTTTAGGGCCCACTTGGGCTGGTTCAAAGTCCAAGATTGGACTTGGACCAAGGGGGGACAAGAATTGAAAAAATTCAAAGTTGATTACCCTTAGTCAAGGGCCCCCCTTTACTATTGTTTATTCCTTGTTGTAATTTATTTAATTTGGTCATTTGACCACATGGGGAGAAGGAAGTTAAATATTCTTATCCCTAACCCTAGATCTGGTTAGACCTATATAAGGCATGTATTTTCTATTTTTATAGAATTAATGCAAAGAAAATTGGAATTTCTCCAAGAAGGCCCAAGGGCGCCACTTGTCTCTCTCCTCTCCCACCCATTGCAGCTGAGAAGGCAGCCATTCCTGAGGTGTGAAACCTCCTTATCAGGTTCTCTTCTGAGTGTGAAGCTCAGCACCGCCGCCGCCGCCGCCATCGAGCCGCCATCGCACCGCCACCGCCTCGCCGTTGAAAGTCTGTCCACCCCTGGATAGCAAGCTAGTGCGCGATTTTTATCTCCCCATCAAGAGATAATATAGTTCTGAAAATTGGAGGGTGAGTTTCCCACGTCCACCCCAGCCTCCACAAAAAAATTCAGGTCATTCCACCTTCGTTTACCATTTTTCCTAATCTATTCTTCCCACCCCTAGCAACCTGCCTCCTAAGCAGATCTTCATTCCAACAGCCTAGTTCTTCCCCTGTTTGACCCCCTTACCAATTTCATAACAAGCTGAAATTTGGACTGGGAGTTCTATCCACCAAAACCCCTTTCCACAATTTTTTTAAATATTTTTAGAGCTCGTTTACATTTTCTTACAACCACTGTCATCTTCGGTTTCTATTCTCTCCAGTGCAGTCCAGATCCGACCCCTGCCAGCCATAAATTCCACTTCCCCTGTCAAATCACCTCAGAGAATTACAAAAAAATTATTCTCGTGTTCCTTACTTCCCCCTCCATCTCCCATAAAAATCCCAACTCCCAGATCTAAGGTTTGAACCTCGATCAATGTGCATCTTCAGGCAGATCAGAATCTGCCTAGTCAGATCTGAGCCAGAGAGTTGACATGTTCAAAAATACCACACGAAACATCCAGTGCCCTAAAAATTCCTGTAACAGCCTATGGTCGTAGATCTCTAATAGGGCTTCGCAACGGCGCCAATTTCGCATTAATCCGATTTCAGATCTGACCGTAGGAATTTTTATCGCCAGGTCGCGCAACCTTGAAACAGCCAAGCAGGACCGGGACAGTAATTTGCACCGCCCGACGATCGGAGCCGCCCCGCCTCTGACCAGGAGCTCCAGCCCGGCCGCATTCCAGGGAGCGGTCCTCCATGCATATCCGTCGTAACGGGATCCACCTCGTCCAGGTCAGCCGTTCGAGCCGTGTGTGGACCCTACAATCGTCATCTCGCACCTTCCGGACAGCACCGAAGGAGCGGTTCAAATTACCGCTCGTCAACCCAAGTTCACCACTCCCGGGCCCACATTGTAGCCCTTTCTCTCCCTACGTGGAGTGGGCAGTGAATTGTATTTCTGAAATTATTGTAATTATTTGTACCGAGAGTATGAAGTTCGATCGGGGTCGTCTTCCCCACGCCCGAAGCGTGGAGGTAAACTCGCTCCTCTCTATATCGCATTTGCTCATTTTACATATGTTCTTGAATGCCGCTGCTAGAGTGATAGGAACGTAGGTCAATATATTTTATCACCGCTGCGAGAGACAGAGCGTGACCGTCCCGTGACTCAGTCTGAGTACACAGAAGAGTTTGACTACCCGACTCGCTGTCGGCTCCTCAACCGCGTAGGTCCCACGTTTCCCTCACTACGGACATCCGTGAGCTCGTCTAGAGTCTCAGGTCCAATTGTCTCGAGTCACGTGTCCATCCCGCATCACCTCGGGGAGTGGAGACGGGGATCTCCAGCCTAGGCGGAAGCGCCCTCGGTTAGAGACCAGGACAGTGGAAGCTGGCGAGTCCTCTCGGGGACCTTGGGCTGGTGAACATATCGAGGTAGAGCTGGTCCTGAGTAAGTACCATACTTGTCTTTTGATTTCTTGTTGGTTTAGCCATGATGATTGACTAACTCTACACCGCTGGATTTGTGTTTTGTAGCTCCGCTGGAGGCCGGGGCGGACATGGCCTTCTTGCCTCCCCAGGAGGTCGAGCCATTGCCTGATGACGAGGTCGGGTGTGAGATAGATATGGCGGGGTTCCTTCGCATGATGGATGAGGTTGCCCCCAACATCGAGACTTTCCCTGACTTTGAGTCGTGGAAGGCCTTAGAGGACGCCCCGCCAGGTTGGGACTTATGGGACCGTGCATACTCTAGTTATGGCTATGTTTGGCTCTAGAGACTAACATAGTTGCTGGTATTATGCAGAGGTAGCTAAGGTGTCAGAGACCACGGCTCCTCCTGAGGCACAAGCTAAGGTGCCTCTGCCAGTTGGAGGGCAGGAACCAGTAGCGACCCAGAATGGCTCGGGTAAGCCTTGAATTGCTATGGAGGGAATTGCCCTCCTCTTGTTGCATAATGGTTGGGCCAGAGTTGTTGACGGTGCTTGTATTGTTATTTGACAGGTGAGGATCCGACTGCTACTCTAGAGATGATCCAGGAGTTAGTCAGCACTGGCCCGTCGGTAGCCCTCCCCTCTTTCGAGATAGAGCCAGGAGCGGTGGACACCTCAATTCCATCTGTTACCGGGGGCGCGCCTGGCTTACTACCGCAACTACTGGTGGATATGCCTCTCACCCCTTTACTAGATGTGGTGTCTTCCTGCACTGTGGGGCTAGTCGGGTCCTCTAGCATAGGACCCTCAGGTATGCAGCTGGGAGCTTAATACTTGTAACGGGCTTCATGTTGCCCTTCGGTGTTAAGCTTCTTTTTCGTGTCAGTTGTAGGTACTTCTTCCGCTTTGGAGGAGGGCGAGCTTCCCCACGACATGACTAGAGTCGCGGAAGGAGGGCCTGCTATAGCGGCTTCGGCTGGGGGTGACGAGGAGATCGTCGACATTGAGGGGGTCTCGGAAGGGAGTGCCCCGGCTAGTGAGTTTCTGGTTCGAAACCCTTGGCAGGATGGCCGTCTTTGCATGAAGTGACTCCATTGCTTTTGTCAACCCTCAGGGGTCTCTGGCTCAACCTCTTCTGAGAGTTCGTCAGAGGCTTTATCAGGCTCTTCTAGTGGCAGTAGCTTAGCCATGGAGAGAGAGAATAGTTTGAGCTAGAGATCTCCCTCTTCTGAGGCCTCTTCTGCCAAGGAGGCTGACCTGGAGGCTACCTCTAAAGGTACTTGGGGGTTCTGCCCCACCCTACTTAGCATTTTTTTACGCTGTATGGTAGGGTGCTGATGTTTCTGAGTTATATGCAGTGCTGGAGTCCGGAGGGGAGCGCCCATCGGCTCTGGGAAAGGGCAGCATGGAGGAGCCTTCCATCCCACCCGTAGTTACTGGAGGTGACCAGGTCGTGGAGGGGTCGTGTCACGCCCCGAGCCTTTATTACAGCGAAAGACTAGCACGAGGAACGTGAACAGCCGGCATGGTAAGCCTCTTGCAAGCAAGAACGATCAGAGCGCAAGACAATCACACATAAGAATAATGCAATTGCACAATGATTAACTCAAACTCCAACTTTTATTTCATTAATAATCAAATATTCAAATACAACCACTAATTCACTCTTTCATCATACTAGACTCGAGAATAAGAAAATTACATAGACTCCATCTAAACAATGTAGACTTTCCTAAGTCTCCACTCGTTCTTCATTCATCCGCTACTTGAATACTCCGAATCCGAACCCGACTCACTTCCATCTCCTGAAAAAGATTAGAAATAGGTAATGAGCACACTTGCCCGGTAGGTATCTTCGCATCAACATGATTAGCATTATTAAAGTGATTAACTTTTTAGCTCTAGAAGAATAAGGTAAAATCATGCGAAATGCGATCAATCATGTGAATAACCAAAGTAACAGAGATGATAGAATGAACAAGTAAGAACTAGCAAGAATGTCACGAGAACATGATATGGCCTTTCATGAACCAGAGTGTAACGAGAATGTGCTAGCAATACCACGTAGTCATCATCCAAACATCTTTTGCTTAGGAGCAAGTATTTGGTGAATTTCTGTGGAATATCATGTAACAAGCAAGAAAGTCATGTACAAGTATCAGTCGTGCTCGTGGATTTTCACTTATTTATAAAGAAAGTACTCCCAGCGCAATGCGACGCCAGTAGCATCATACCCCATAGTTTATAATAGTATGTTTCCGGCAATCAGCCGAGGGGACTAGCATAGAGTCCCTGAACACAATCAGTGCTCGATCGCATCTTCAATTATAAATCAAGCTATTTCCACGTTTCAAGCAATAAGATATGGCCAAGAATGTACAATTCCAATAAGTTCATGATAACAATAATTCAATTGAATGAATGCTTCAATGAAGAAATGTGAGGTCAAGTATGACTTAAAACAAGGTTATGCTCATGGAAATAATTCGATAGCATAACAGTACATTCTTTAACTTTCATAATTTAAATTAAGTTTCTTTAGACAATATGAGAAGTCCTAGACCATCAATAATCCATCTAGTAACTTTAGAACATTAACCCTTTGGTCAAACCTTGGGTTAATGTACTCAAGAACTGTGACGGTCTTATACTGGGCCGTTACATAACGTGACGCTCCAGTATCGGGCCGTTACAATGATCTAAATCCCGAAACAAAGAAATTGGACTCAGTACAATGTGACGGTCGTTTATTGGGCCGTTAGATGAGCCTGACGGTCCAACATTGATCCGTTACATCTCCAAAAACCAGAAACCATCGATAGTGTTTTCTAATGATTGGGCTTTCATGGTACAACCAACTCGGCGTCCTAGTGGGAATCCCAGGCTCGCAGAGAATTACGGAGGCCTTGAAACAAGATTTCCTAGTTCATTGTAAGGAATATCCAATAGAGGGGTCATCATGTTCAAGAATATGTTCCTATAGTGCAAAGTGTAAACTAATGGCCATATACCGGAATATATGCCATGTACTAAAAGAAAATGACTCTATAGATAGGAAAGACTGTGAAACAATGTGAAACTTTGTCAATACATCTTTTGAAATCATACTTTAAATACAAACTATTAGAGTTTAGCCATTGAAATTAACATAACTCAAAATAACTTAAAATGTTGTAATCATGCAATTCCTATCATAAACTCAAAGTCATGATATCAGGTCAAAACTTAGATAACTAGGCTTATTTATAAATAGACTTGACTAATTTCCATTCCGTCTCGAGTTGACAGAAAATAGTGTTCTAACGGTCTAGCATAGGCGCGTTACAACCCATGTATAGGTTTGTCAAGGGGCCGTTACAGTATTGTAACGCTCCTGCTATGGTGCCTCAGAGACAACAAAATAATTTAAACACAACAGAGAGTGTGACGGCTTATCGTAAGGCCGTTACAGTCATGTGACGGTCCTACCCTAATCCGTTAGAGCTTCTGCTGAGAGTAAAGATAAGGAACTTTGTCCATGCAAGAAGAATCATAATCACTAACTAGTCTAGTCATGATAAATGAAGTAAAGGCCAGATACATGCATAGGTTGCAGTGAATGATCAAGATGATATCTTTTATCTTTGGTTAGGCTAAAGGTATGCATGTATACATGAACTTACTAAAACATGAAATTCCTATTCTATAATGCATGAAATCAAGTTAAATCAGAGAGCTTTTATCCCTAACGAGATCTTTTTGCTATTCATGAGATGACCTACCTCTTAACTGGGCTTTAACTTCTAATTTGAGTCTTCAAGGATCGTCCTAGTTCTTCTCTTCCTGTGATTTTTCAGTAACTTCACGTCGCTCTAACTCCTCAACCTCTTGACCTAAGGACGTGAAATTTTAAGGTTAAGAAGATGATACTAAGAGTAACAAAATGTTCTAAAGCATCTAACTCTAATTATCTCGTTTGTGCATCCTAATTCCTTGATCTTTAGTGGCCCTTTTCTCTTAATCCTGGGTTGCTATGATAGAATCAGCAACTTTAGAAGCCCTTATCTCCTTTATTACTTGATCTCCTAACATGAAATTTTGAGGGTAGTTAGTCTAAAGTATTAGGAACAAAAGACTCTAAAGAACTTACCCGAGATTCTATCTCCTTACCTTGTTTCTTCACGAGCCAAAAGTAAGGGTCGCTCAGTTCAGAACTGGGTCCTATTTATAGGGATTTGGCTAGGGTTTGAGGATTAGATCGATTCTAGAGTCCTTAGTTCACCAAAACCTGATCCCTAAGAGTCCCTAGTAACCTTACATGTTCTCCTAATTAGGTCTCTTGCAGATAGGATCCCAAAGTTCTAATCTTTTTGCAAGTTCTTCAACTTACGGAATCTGCAGGGTGTAACGGTCGTGTCTAGGTGCGTTACACCACTGTAGCGGTCGCCCGATAGACCGTTACATCCAACGTGTGCAGAGTTTCAATTTGATAAAACTCTTTTATTCATTTTATCTATATAATTTTCTATAAAAATAGTATTTATCTTTAAAATTTGTGAATAGGCTAAATAACCTTCTAGAATATGGGCCAAACTTAATGGGCTAGGTCCTTAAACTTTTTGGGTCTTAATTGAATAGGTTAGATTAATTGTTTAACATAATTGGGCCTCATAAATGACTTATTAATTCATTAATCCATTTATTAATCTATTTAGCCCTTATAAATTCTTGATAAATTCCAGAAAATTCCAGAAATTATTTATATAAATTTTGGGGCACTACACCCTTCCCCACTTAGAAGAATTTAGTCTCCAAATTTAATACATGGATTATGGAGAGTGTACTTACAATTAAATAATCCTGGGAATCTTTTTCGCATAGCTTCTTCGATTTCCCATGTTTCTTCATATGGCCATATTTTCTTCCATTGAATCTTAACCATAGGAATAACTTTATTCCTTAGTTGACGCACTTCTCGTTCCAGAATCTTTATTGGTGTTTGCTTGTATGTCATGTCCTTCTGAATTTCCAAATTATCATAGGTGATAACATGGTCAGGATCATATACATACTTTTTCAGCATAGAGACGTGAAATACGTCGTGAACTCCTCCTAATTGTGGAGGTAAAGCCAGTCTATAAGCCACTTCACCGACCCTTTCGAGAACTTCAATTGGGCCAATGAACCTTGGAGTTAGCTTGCCTTTGATGCCAAATCTTCAAATACGACGACCCGGAGAAACCTTCAGATATACATGATCCCCATCCTGAAACTCCAAGTCGCGCCTTCGATTATCAGCATAAGACTTTTGCCTATCTTGTGCCATCTGCAGTCTTTCTCGTAAGAGCTTAATTTACTCTGTAGAATCCCTGATAATGTTGGGGCCTAGATATTGCCTTTCCCCTATCTCACTCCAACATATTGGTGATCTACAGCCTTTTCCACACAAAGCTTCAAAGGGCGCCATCTGTATGCTGGCCTGATAACTGTTGTTATATGCAAATTCTACCAGACGCAAGAGATCATGCCAACTTCCTCCAAAGTCCATAGCACAAGCCCTGAGCATATCTTCTACTACCTGATTTGTCCTTTCAGTTTGGCCATCCGTTTGTGGATGAAAGGCTGTGCTAAAGTTCAATCTAGTCCCTAGTGAATGTTATTGACCCTTCCAGAACTGCGATGTAAATCGATGATCTCTATCAGATATAATAGTAATAGAGACACCATGTAATTTAACAATTTCTTTTATGTATAAAGCAGCTAGAATATCCACAGACCATCGACTTTTTATTGGTATGAAATGTGCAGACTTACTCAATCGATCTATGATCACCCATATACCATCGTGGCCTCCTCTGGTCTTAGGTAAACCCATGATGAAATCCATCCCTATACTTTTTCATTTCCATTCGGGAATATTCAAAGGATGTAATTTACCTGCGGGTCTAAAATGCTCTGCTTTTACTTGTTGACAGGTGAGACAACGGGACACGAAATTAGCTATTTCTCTCTTCATATTGGGCCACCAGAAGTTTCTTTTAAGATCTTGATACATTTTTGTACCTCCTGGATGAATGGTGTACTTAGAATTATGTGCTTCTTCTAGGATTAGTTTCTTCGTATCCTCATGATCTGGTACACACACTCAGCCCTTGAATAGCAATCTTCCGTCATTGGAAACAGAGAAATCCGGCCTCTGATCTATGTTAGCTTTAATCTCTAGTAACGCGGGATCATCATTTTGCAGCTTGACCAGATCCTCTATCAATGTAGGTTGAGCTAGGATATTAGCTATGAAACAATCTTCTTCCTTCCTGTCAATATCTAGGTTCAACTGAGCAAATTGAGAGATAAGATTAGTCATACTAATCATAATACTTGATAGCATTCCCATTGGTTTTCTGATGAGTGCATCTGCTATAGCATTCGCCTTGCCAGGATGATATTGAATAGTAAAATCAAAGTCTTTGAGATATTCTAACCATCTCCTCTGCCTCATATTTAGCTCTTTTTGAGAGAATAAGTATTTCAAGCTTTTGTGATCCGAGTAGACCGTGAACTTTTCTCCATAGAGATAATGACGCCAAAATTTTAAGGCGAAAATAACTGCTGCCAATTCTAAATCATGTACGGGATAATTTTTCTCGTGACGTTTCAATTGTCTTGAAGAATAGCAGATTACCTTTCCATTTTGCATGAGGACACATCCTAAGCCAATACCAGACGCATCCGTATATACTTCGAATCCACCACCTTCCATTGGTAGTGATAGAATAGGAGCTGTAGTAAGATGGTTCTTAAGAGTTTGAAACCTCTTTTCACATTCCTTGGACCAAACAAAAGGATTTTCTTTTCTTGTGAGTCTTGTTAAAGGAACTGTAATATTTGAGAAGTCCTTAATGAACCTCCTATAGTAACCAGCTAAACCCAGAAAGCAGCGTACTTCTGATACAGTCGTTGGCCGGCTCCAATTTCTGACAGCTTCCACTTTCGAAGGATCCACAGCGATACCTTCCTTGGAAATAATGTGGCCTAGGAATGAAACTTCATTGAGCCAGAATTCACATTTGTTAAGCTTTGCATAAAGTTTATGTTCTCTAAGTGTTTGCAGAGCTATCCTCGGATGTTCTTCATGTTCCTCTTTTGTCTTGGAGTATATCAAGATGTCATCAATGAAGACGACGATGAACTGGTCCAGATATGGTTGGAAAACATTATTCATAAGTTGCATAAATGCTTCTGGGGCATTAGTTAACTCGAACGGCATTACCACAAATTCATAGTGGCCATAACGACTCCGAAAAGCCGATTTATAGATGTCTTCTTCTTTAATTCTAAGCTGATGATAACCTGATCTGAGGTCAATCTTGGAGAAATACTCTTCTCTCGAAAGTTGATCGAAGAGCTCATCAATACGCGGCAACGGATACTTATTTTTGATTGTAAGTTGATTCAGTCGTTGGTAGTTGATGCATAGCCTGAGAGAGCCATCCTTCTTCTTGACAAAAGAACTGGCGTACCCCAAGGGGATGTGCTAAGTCTAATGAAACCCTTGTCTAGTAGTTCCTGCAACTGCCTCTTTAGTTCCATGAGTTCTATGGGGGACATCCTGTAAGGGGCTATAGAAACAGGTGCTGCTCCTGGAATGAGTTCAATAGTGAAGTTCACTTCCCTCTCAGGTGGTAAATTGGGTAATTCGGATGGGAATACATCGGGGAATTCATTTACAGTGGGAATGTCTGTTAGGATAATCTCCTTGGATTCGGTAACAATGACAGAAGCAAGAAAAGCTTCACATCCTTGCGAGATAAGTTTGCAAGCGTGAAGAGAAGATATGATAGTTGGGTGTTTCTTGTATTTAATGCCAAGGAAAGAGAATCTTGGAAGACCAGGTTTTCGGAAGGATATAATCTTGTTTCTACAATTGATATAAGCATCATGATCTACAAGCCAATCTACCCCTAAGATGACATCATAACCTTTCATGTCAAGGCCTACTAGGTTTGCGGGGAGATTATGACCTTCTACTATCACTTCGCTATCAGGATAATAGTCGGTAAGCTTTGTTCCAGAACCTAAGGGTGTGGTAATAGCAAGATTTGAAGGTAAGGGAACTGATGCAATTGGTAATATTTTTACAAAAGTAGTGGAGATAAAAGAATGAGAGACACCAGTCTCAAATAGCACAAATGTAGGACGAGAATAAATTTGAAGAGTACTTTCCATAAGTCCACCATCCCTGGGTGCTTCCTCTTCTTCTAGAATGGCATTGAGGCGAGCTTGCCTCCTGCGTCCACCACCAGATGATTGGTCCTTCATAAGGGGGCAATCCTGCATGCGATGCTCCATGCTTTCACATCGTAAACAAGCGCCGAGGCGCTTCCAGCACTCTTCAGCCGAATGGCCGAACTTTTCACAAAAAGTGCAAGCCGTGGCGACTTGTTCCTCCTCCTTAATCTTCTTATTCTTCTGGGAACTTCCATCGTTCCCGCTCTTGGATCACTTCTTACTATCACGACTTTTGTGAGGCTCCGTGATACTAAACTTTTCTTTCTTATAATGCCGATCAGATCGTCGGCTAGACTCTTCTCCTTTTACTTTCAATTTTTTGACCTTTTCTAAGGTCCTTTCACATAAGTATGCCCGTTGAACCATCTCCGCATAAGTACGGATGTTTTGGGTCCCGAGCTGCTGAATGAAACAGGGTCGTAGCCCATCCATAAACTGATTTACCTTCAATAGATCGGTACTAATTAGATGCGGTGCATAAGGTGCTAGCCTTGAGAATTGTAATTCATATTCTGCCACTGTCATCATTCCTTGTCGAAGAGAGGCGAACTCCATAGCCTTTCTTTCTTTCACATGCTCAGAGAAGTACTTAGCACGGAATAAAGTGAGAAAACCTCCCACGTATGCGGTGCATCGGCCGGAGGTGCCGGAACTGACTTCCACCATGTACGGGCATCCTTGTTGAGTTGGAAAGTTGCAAGACCCACCTTCTCTTGATCGGTGCACTGGATGACGTCAAATATATGGTTCATCTCGTCAATCCAATTTTCTGCTTCGTCCGGATTAGAAGAACCATAGAAACGTGGAGGGTTTAAACTCTAGAAATTGCGATGTAAGTCGCCAGCCCTTGCCCCTGCGCCTGCCTGGGCCATAGTTTGCAATGCTTGTGTAAGGCCGGCAACAGTTTGTTGCATGCCATTCCAATCTACACGATGAGCCATTTGTAAAATAAGGTACCTGAGAGAAATATAACAACTTGTTATTTCTCATGGAATTGGAAGAAAATCAATCTTAAAGCTAATTAATTATCTTATCCCGGGCTCTACCCAATTCTCACATGGGTATGGAAATTTCTTCCTTAGTTCATAGGTAGAGGTCCTTAACCTTGGACTTATCCTATCACATGATTCTTCTCCCTAAGTCCTGAGACTTAGGCTCTGATACTAACTTAACTGTCACGTCCCGAGCCTTTATTACAGCGAAAGACTAGCTCGAGGAACGTGAACAGCCGGCATGATAAGCCTCTTGCAAGCAAGAACGATCAGAGCGCAAGACAATCACACATAAGAATAATGCAATTGCACAATGATTAACTCAAACTCCAACTTTTATTTCATTAATAATCAAATATTCAAATACAACCACTAATTCACTCTTTCATCATACTAGACTCAAGAATAAGAAAATTACATAGACTCCATCTAAACAATGTAGACTTTCCTAGTTCTCCACTCGTTCTTCATTCACTCCCGAATCCGCTACTTGAATACTCCGAATCCGAACCTGACTCACTTCCATCTCCTGAAAAAGATTAGAAATAGGTAATGAGCACACTTGCCCAGTAGGTATGTTCGCATCAACATGATTATCATTATTAAAGTGATTAACTTTTTAGCTCTAGAAGAATAAGGTAAAATCATGCGAAATGCGATCAATCATGTGAATAACCAAAGTAATAGAGATGATAGAATGAGCAAGTAAGAACTAGCAAGAATGTCACAAGAACATGATATGGCCTTTTATGAACAAGAGTGTAACGAGAATGTACTAGCAATACCACGTAGTCATCATCCAAACATCTTTTGCTTAGGAGTAAGTATTTGGTGAATTTCTGTGGAATATCATGTAACAAGCAAGAAAGTCATGTACAAGTATCAGTCGTGCTCGTGAATTTTCACTTATTTATAAAGAAAGTACTCCCAGCGCAATGCAATGCCAGTAGCATCATATCCCATGGTTTATAATAGTATGTTTCCGACAATCAGCCGAGGGGACTTGCATAGAGCCCTTAAACACAATCAGTGCTCGATCGCATCTTCAAGTATAAATCAAGCTATTTCCACGTTTCAAGTAATAAAATATGGCCAATAATGTACAATTCTAATAAGTTTATGATAACAATAATTCAATTGAATGAATGCTTCAATGAAGAAATGCAAGGTCAAGTATGACTTAAAACAAGGTTATGCTCATGGAAATAATTCGACAGCATAACAGTACATTCCTTAACTTTCATAATTTAAATTAAGGTTCTTTAGATAATATGACAAGTCCTAGACCATCAATAATCCATCTAGGAACTTTAGAATATTAAACCTTTGGTCAAACCTTGGGTTAATGTACTCAAGAACTGTGACGGTCTTATACTGGGCCGTTACATAACGTGACGCTCCATTATCGGGCCGTTACAATGATCTGAATCTCGAAACAAAGAAATTGGACTCAGTACAATGTGACGGTCGTTTATTGGGCCGTTAGATGAGCCTGACGGTCCAACATTAGTCCGTTACATCTCTAAAAATCAGAAACCATCGATAGTGTTTTCTAATGATTGGGCTTTCATGGTACAACCAACTCGGCGTCCTAGTGGGAATCCCAGACTCGCAGAGAATTACGGAGGCCTTGAAACAAGATTTCCTAGTCCATTGGAAGGAATATCCAATAGAGAGGTCCTCATGTTCAAGAATATGTTCCTATAGTGCAAAGTGTAAACTAATGGCCATATACCGGAATATATGTCATGTACTTGAAGAAAATGACTCTATAGATAGGTAAGACTGTGAAACGATGTGAAACTCCGTCAATACATCATTTGAAATTATACTTTAAATACAAACTATTAGAGTTTAGCCAATGAAATTAACATAACTCAAAATAACTTAAAATGCTTGTAATCATGCAATTCCTATCATAAACTCAAAGTCATGATATCAGGTCAAAACTTAGATAACTAGGCTTATTTATAAATAGACTTGACTAATTTCTATTTCGTCTCGAGTTGACAGAAAATAGTATTCTAACGGTCTAGCATAGGCGCGTTACAGCCCATGTGACGGTTTGTCGAGGGGCCGTTACAGTATTGTAACGCTCCTGCTATGGTGTGTCAAAGAAAACAGAACAATTTAAACACAACAGAGAGTGTGACGGTTTATCGTAAGGCCGTTACAGTCATGTGACGGTACTACCCTAATCCGTTAGAGCTTATACTGAGAGTAAAAATAAGGAACTTTGTCTATGCAAGAAGAATCATAATCAGTAACTAGTCTAGTCATGATAAACGAAGTAAAGGCCAGATACATGCATAGATTGTAGTGAATGATCAAGATGATATCTTGTATCTTTGGTTAGGCTAAAGGTATGCATGTATAAATGAACTTACTAAAACATGAAATTTCTATTCTATAATGCATGAAATCAAGTTAAAGATGACCTACCTCTTAACTGGGCTTTAACTTCTAATTTGAGTCTTCAAGGATCGTCCTAGTTCTTCTCTTCCTGTGATTTTTCAGCAACTTCACGTCGCTCTAACTCCTCAACCTCTTGACTTAAGGACGTGAAATTTTGAGGTTAAGAAGATGATACTAAGAGGAACAAAAATTTCTAAACCATCTAACTCTAATTACCTCGTTTGGGCGTCCTAATTCCTTGATCTTCAGTGGCCCTTTGCTCTGAATCCTGGGTTGCTATGACAGAATCAGCAACTTTAGAAGCCCTTATCTCCTTGGTTACTTGATCTCCTAACATGAAATTGTGAGGGTAGTTAGTCTAAAGTATTAGGAATAAAAGAGTCTAAAGAACTTACTCGAGATTCTATCTCCATACCTTGTTTCTTCACGAGCCAAAAGTAAGGGTCGCTCAGTTCAGAACTGGGTTCTATTTATAGGGATTTGGCTAGGGTTTAAAGATTAGATCGATTCTAGAGTCCTTAGTTCACCAAAACCTGATCCCTAAGAGTCCTAAAGTTCCAATCTTTTTACAAGTTCTTCAACTTACGGAATCAGCAGGGTGTAACGATCGTGTCTAGGTGCGTTACACCACTGTAGTGGTCGCCCGATAGACTGTTACATCCAACGTGTGTAGAGTTTCAATTTAATAAAACTCTTTTATTCCTTTTATCTTTATAATTTTCTATAAAAATAGTATTTATCTTTAAAATTCATGAATAGGCTAAATAACCATCTAGAATATGCGCCAAACTTAATGGGCTAGGTTCTTAAACCTTTTGGGTCTTAATTGAATACGTTAGATTAATTGTTTAACATAATTGGGCCTCATAAATGACCTATTAATTCATTAATCTATTTATTAATCTATTTAGCCCTTATAAATTCTTGATAAATTCTAGAAAATTCTAGAAATTATTTATATAAATTTTGGGGCACTACAAGTCGCTGCCCTCTCCGACCCCGGTGGGTGGCGCTACCGAGAGGGAGGAGAGGTTGCCTTCTCTGACCCCAACGGAAGATGCCGCCAGCGCGGCGAGACTTGCCCTGTGTAAGGAATGAAAATCTACCTTTTCTCAAGTTTTCCGCCTTATTTGTCATAGGAAGTTTTGCATGTATTGCTCGCTCCTTTTTGTGCCTGTTGAGGTTGTGCAGGCTCTGCTGGGGTGCTAGCCGCGTCAGTCAACTTTTTCCAAGACCTAGGGATTGAGTGGCCTACGTATGCCTCACTGCCAGAGCCCGGGGCTATCTTCTGGGTGACCCCCTTTCTTCTTCGGAGGGTCTGAGACGGCGGCTCAGGGAGTGCACTCAGAGATACCACGGGCTTGGCTTCCCACGCGAGCTCTGGATTTCTGGGTTAGCTAGGATCTGGGCCGAGTACTTGTGACTCTGTGAGGCTCAGGTGCAGAGGACTCGGAGGCTGACGACCATCCGAGAGGCGCAGGAGCAGAGGGCTCGGCTCATGTCGGCCGTGGCAGAGCAAAGGGGCCATGCCGAGGCAACCACGTTGGTGTCTCAGGACCGTGCCGCACAGTTGGGAGAGGCAGAGAGCTGAGTTGAGGCCTTGAGAAAGGCCTTGGAGGAGCAACAGTTAGTTGCCGAGCGCGCCCGAGCTGAGTGGTAGACAGCCGAGGCCAACACTCGGCTTTTGTCGACCCTGGAGGCAGAGCTTGTGGCTATTGACTCTCGCCTTACGGCGCTGGAGGGAGCAAGTCTGGGGTCTGATTGTATCTTTCTTCCTCTTTTTGGTTTGTGTCATCCGGACTTTATGGATTTTGTCACCCTAAGGGCATGTCTTGGGCTCCTTTTACATAGTGTCAATGACAACTTGCCAGATTTTTAGTTGTTTACTGAGTTGTCCCCCCTTCTCTGGTGGGACAATGTTGTGTGTATGGACTGGCAACCACTAACTGTTAGTCGTGCTTGTTTCTCCCACTGTGTACTGGTGTAAGGGACAGGGGACCGGATATACCTGCTATTGAGCGCAGGAGTAAAGGGACTGAGTACGGAGAATAGTGTAACTGGTGTAATTGGATGCTGGGTACTGGGTTCTGGATATAGAATGTCAGAAATTGGAGGTTGAGTACTGGGCAGTAGAGAAAAGTGATTGGGTGTAGGGGCTGATCCTCTTGAAGGATGCAGGTCTGTGTGACATGAAGCCGGCGTAGACCCGTAGGGGTATGGCGGTCCATGCGATCTAGGGCTACTAGGGTGATTCTAGGGTGATCGGCCACAAACCGAATAATAGAGTATCGGCTAGCATCATGTTGTTCGCTAGAAATGTAGTCCCCATCAGCCTGGGGAGGAACAGGGGCCAAGTTGGTTGGGTGGCTCCAGGACGGTGTTCTGGCTAAGAATTGGGACTGGGACATGGATTGGAGGTCAAAACTGGGTCCGAGACTGGAACTGGGACTGAAGCTGGGATTAGAGCTGGGGCCTGTGAAGGCGTTGTAGCCTGTGGCTAGGGCTGGTGGCTGGGCGGCTAGTCTGTGAAGGCATTGTAGCCAGAGACTGGGACCCAGAATTGGGCGGCCGGTCTGTGAGGGCGTTGTAGCCGAAACTGGAGCTGGAGACTGGGCGGCTAGCCTTTGAAGGCGTTGTAGCTGAAACTGGATCTAGAGACTGGGCGGTTGGCCTGTGAAGGCATTGTAGCCGAAACTAGAGCTGGAGACTGGGCGGCTGGCCTATGAAGGCGTTGTAGCCAAAACTAGAGCTAGAGATTGGGAGGCTGGCCTATGAAGGCGATGTAGCCGAAACTGGAGTTGGAGATTGGGCAGCTGGCCTGCGAAGGCATTGTAGCCGAAATTAGAACTGGAGACTGGGCGGCTGGCCTATGAAGGCGTTGTAGCAGAAACTGGAGTTGGAGACTAGGCGGCTGGTCTATGTAGGCATTGTAGCCGAAACTAGAGTTGGAGACTGGGCGGCTGGCCTGTGAAGGCGTTGTAGCCAAAACTGGAATTGGAGACTAGGGATGGCCGACCCTCAGGGGTGTGCTGGCCACCATTGTTATGGAATGATGTTGAGCTTGCCATCGACGAGATGTCACGGTCGATGGTGTTCATTAGCGAGGAGTAGAGAGGAAGAGTTTTTTTTTCTCTTTACTAGCTCTACCGCCTTTGCGGGTTTTCGCCAGAGCTGGCCCCCTTTTGCTTTTTCCGGTGCGCCCTTATGGGTTTTCGCACTACCCGATTTTGCTTGAGGCGCCCTTTCAGGCTTTCACCTCATTTGGGTTGGTGGAAATTTTTGTCCCCAATCGCCTTCTTGTGAAGAGGACGACTGGGTCCGTCGGGGTATCTCTATTTTTAACCCCCTTTTTTGTTATATTATTTTTTTGCTATATTTTTTTTGGAAAAAAGTCATTCATAGCATGCTGCTATCAGAAGACGTAACCATGAAGCTGGAGGATGTGGGTAACTGGTAAGGGTTCTCACAAACTACCAAATCACAGTGCTGGGGGCCACTTTGTCGTGGCAGGCTATGGCTGGAGTTATGGCTGGTGGATCAGGGATTACAAGGGGAATTGGAGTTATGATGAGACTTGGGGAATTCTGAATTTGTAGGAGACGCAGGATGTAGTAGTGTGAAATGATAAGAGTCTGGGAATAGGCAGAGTTGAAGTTGACCGGAATGGCGACTAAGATGTCGCGTAGATGCTGGAACTTTTTGGTTCGCTATGACGGAGCGAGGGCCAAAACTAGAGTGGGCTAAGTAGGGTGATATAAGGCTGACTGGAGATTGCAGGGTTAATGGTCTGGCACTGTGGGTTAACCGAAGGCTGGCATCTTGGGAGGCCTACAACCTATTGAGGAATGGGCGGAAGGCTGCCCTGACTGGTAGGAAGAGGAAGATTTTCTCATTATCGGCTCTACCGCCCGTTCGGGTTTTCGCAAGAGCTGACCCCCTTTAGTTTTTTCCGACACGCCCTTGCGGGTTTTCACGTCGAGGGGTTTCCTAATTTTGCCTGAGTTGCCCTTTCGGGTTTCCGCCTCAGCTGGGTTATTGGCCTTTTTGCCCCTAGTCACCCCCTTGTGGTGAGGACGACTAGGTCTGCCGAGGCATCTCTATATTTAATCCCATTTTTTATTATATTTTTTTACCTTTTTGTTTTACTTACCTGGGAGCCTGGTGGCTGGATCGTTGCTGGCGCAGAGGTGCCCTTGATCTTGTCGTGGCAAGGATAAAGGTAGGGAAGTAGCTCCCAAAAATGCCTGGCAGTGGTTCTGGGAGGTAAGGAGGTACTCCTTGACTTGCTCGAAAGTCGCTTAGCATTCAGAGTCCCATACGAATGGGGCGTCTTTCTTCATCAACTTGCTGAAAGGTGCACATCGACCGGAGAGGTGAGAAATAAACCTCCGGATGTAGGTCAGCCTCCCTTGGAAGGGCCTGAGTTTTGTGATATTGCTAGGTGGTGGGAGCTCTTGGATCACTTTGATCTTACTGAGATCCACCTCAATTCCTCGGTATCTGACAATGAAGCCAAGAAACTTGCCACTGGATACGCCAAAGGCACATTTCATGGGGTTCATCTTGAGCCCATATTGCCGGAGACGCTCGAAGACTTGGTGTAGACGCATATTGCCCATCTTGAGCCCATCTTGCCCATATTGCACGATGCAAATGGTCTTCGCGCCTCTTAGTCTTGACGACCAAGTCGTCGACATAACATTCGACGGTATTGTGCAACGTTTCGTCTAATATTTTGGTCATGACTCTTTGGTAAGTAGTGTCAGCATTCTTCAAACCAAAGGGCATGCGCTTGTAGTTGAAAATCCCATTGGGGGACCTAAAAGCTATATGGTTCTTGTCTTTGAGGCACATCCGGATTTGATTATAACCGGATGACCCATCCATGAAAGACAAGGCCTCATGTCCGGTGGCCATATCAACCATTGTTTCTATGATCGGAATTGGAAAGTCATGCTTTGGACAAGCTTTGTTGAGGTCCCAGAAGTCGACGTAGATGCGGACTTGGCCATTCTTCTTTTTAACTGGGACTATGTTAGCGAGCCAGATCGGGTAGATACACGGCTCGATGAAGTCGACCTCCGCCATTTTGTCGACTTCGGTCGAAACCTGGAGTTCCAGCTCATGGCGCATGTGCCGCTATGGTTGTTTGACTAGAGTGACTGAGGGAGAGAGGGGTAGCTCGTGCTCTGCCACGGAGGGGTCTAGCCCTGGCATCTCCTTGTAGGTCCAGGTAAAGTAGTCTTTGTATTCGAGCAAGAGTTGCTTATAGTCTTGCCTCTCTGCCTCGGTGAGGAGAGCGCTGACAAACGTGGGCTGGGGAGCTTCCTCTTTGCCCAAGTTGATTTCAACGAGTTCATCGACGGTTGCTTGGCCACCCTCCTGTAGCTCGGGAGGAGCAGATTGGAAGTTAATGAAGTCCTCGTCATCGGTGTCGGCTTCATGTATTTCTTGATTCTCAAAGCCACTAGTTGACGCCGATGGGACCGGGGCATTGTTGTTGATGGAATCCATCAAGGATTGATCTGGGCCGCCGACTTCTGGCCAGTAGTTGTCGACTGAGGCTGCTGAGGTTTCCCTGGGGTTGCCTGCAGAAGCTGACGATCCTTCACTGCTAGTATCCTCGATACCTCCCTCATCGGGAGACCTAGTTGAACGGAGTCCTTTGACAGGCTGGGTGACGGGAGGAGCTTCTTTGGCCCCGATGTCTTTGTAGAGAGGCGAGGAAGGCTCCTCTATTGCTTGATCTGGAGCATTGGCTTTAACATGGATCGAGATTAGGATCTCTTCTTCCTCGTCCTTGGAGCTGTCGAATTTGGCCTTGACTTTAGCCCGGTCGTCGACCGGTGGTGTCAAGCCGACGACGTTGACTGCATAGTAGACATGGAAATTCGGGTCTTGGTCGTAGCCGAGTCCCCTAGTATCCTTATGAAAGGATGGGGGTAGCCCCTGGACCTGAGAAGTGGTCCACAACTGATGAAAATGCCTTCGTTGTGCGGAAGCTTGCCACTGGGGGATGTGTTGCTTTAGACACATTTCCCGAATGTGCGGTGGTAGATCGTCCAGTACCTGGACTACTTCAGGAGTATCATCGGCTCATCTGGACCAACCGAAGTCATTATCTGGTGGGGCTTGAGGAATTGCATCTCCCTTATAGAAGATAATGTGTTTGTCCCTGTTAGCCTTTTTCTTGTTTCTGCGTTGTCACTTGAAGGTGACGATAAAAGTCGTCAGCGACTCAACGCTGTGCTCTTCGGATGCGCACAACAACTGGATGCAGTCTGGTGACAGGCTTATGCTCTTGCCGATAGCTCAGCTAATAAGGTTGGCCTCAAAATCGATCTTGTGCCTCTTAGGGCGATCTGAGGTTGACTCAGAGGTGAGGCGTAGCCGATGAAGCTTGGCCTTTTCTTCATCAATGGAGAAGAGATCATCCTCACCTCCCTCTGAGAGCTAGCCGTTGTTTTTGCTCTTGATCACGGGGTATGGGCTGATCCCCTTGAAGTAGAGCACAACGTCGGCTAGATTGCATTCCGATGGAGTGAATGGTGACAGGTCTGCGAAGACCGTATGTTGTTCCCCACCCTTTGCATACTTGATGCATTGGTGGAGAGTTGATAGGACGACCCAATTTTCATGGAACCAGGGTCTGCCCAATAGCACCTTGTATGTTGTGTTGGCATTGATGATGTAGAATGTCACCTTGGAGGTGAAATCATCGAGCACCAAATCGACATCAACCTGGTCGTGGACATCCTCGGTGTCTTGATTTTAGTCAGATATCTTAACCGCTTGAACCTTCTGAAGGTAGGGGGCCAGATATAGAGTCTTGAATGTTTTGAGCGGCATGATGTTGACAGCGGCACCAGCGTCCACCAGGATCCAGTTTACGTCATGCCCGTTGACCTTCCCCTTCATGTAGAGAGGACAGTTGTGGCACGGAGAGGATAGCAGCATGTCCTTCTCCGTGAAGGAGACAGTGGCCGTAAGGCTTCATAGGCAGCCATCTTCATTTCGGCGACATGTGCCTCATAAGCTTCTGGCTCTTGGAGTATCTTAATGAGAGTTTCTCTCAGCTCTTTGCTCCAAGCGATGGCCTCCCAGATTGTAATACTGGCGGGAAAGCGCTTCATCTGGTGGAGGACTTTTTGGTCGACTCGAGCATCCTCCAAGGAGGGCAGTATGTCAGGCTGAGCTTTCTGCGAGCTGCCATGCTGCTCCCCATCAGGGAGTCACACTGCCTTGCCTTTACCGCTGGGATCAGACTGACTCTGATGACTTATAGACTCCTGGAATAGTGGTGCCAATGATGGCTCTTCTAGGGGTGACTGGCGGGCTGGCTCATCCTTGCCGGATGGCCATGCTTGTTCCGCAGAAGAAGCCAGAGCTGGTACAGGGACTAGGGTGCTGGCAGAAATCTCTTCAATGCCGGAAGGGTCAAAGATACTGGGTCCCTTCTGAATTCCTACCTCCGTAATGGGAGTAGGTTCCTCTCCTCGAAAGAGGATGATTCACTCTGGGTCGAAGGTGGGCAGGTGAAGGGGTAGCTCGAGAATCCTCCCGTGGCCTCTACCGCTCCCCTGGCCACGACCTCGGCCACGGCCTGTGTGTTCCGGAGCTGGCTGTAGCCCAAGCGGGGTAGTAGCCGTTTGTCTGGTTCGAGTGGCCACCAGTTCGCCTCGCCGAGTTACGTTGATGTTATCAGGAGGTGGAATGGCCACCATGTTGCAAGTGCAGCCCCAAAGCATTTCTTCCAGCTGCTCTATCGTGATCTCCTTGTCTTTATAGCACACAGAGAGCCCTTCTGGGATAAGGAGCCTTTCACCATTCTTGAGCTTCTGGATCATCTCTTGGACCCAGTTTCTGAGGTGGGTTCACTTCCACACTTCTTCCCACGGGATATAGCTGTCGAGTGGGAGGGCACCGGTAGGACGGGGAGGAACGTATTCCTCGAGTTCGTCAATGAGCTGTTGGAGCCTCTAGAGAGCCGTTGGCTCGACAGGGGATTGTAAGGTGGCTGCTTGTTTAGCCTATTTCTTGAGCTGCCTTTTAAGGTTCTTCCTTCTATTCTTCTCCTATTTCTTAGCGGTGGATGCCTTCAAAGGAGTAGGAGGGAGAGGTGCTGAGGACGGAGTTGATAAACCCCCATGAGGGTATCTCCGAGCTGGTGTCTCAGCAGGGTAAGGTCGACGACACTTCCTTGCCCAGATTTCGATCCAGGCGCCTTCCACTTGTTGTATCCGGAAGGTGGCATTGATCGCCTGCTTGATTACCTCAAGTGGCAACTCCTGGTATGCTGGGATACTGGGACTGGCGTCCGAAGACATGTGCACGGTTTGGTGCCTTACCCGCGGTGGCGTTAGGAGTCTATGAGGAGCTGGTAGACTGGTACTGGCATCCGATGACGTATGTGCAGTTTGATGCCTTACCCGTGGTAGCGTTGTCCTTTGTTGAGAAACAGACTGAGAGGCATGCCTGTTGCCTTGCTCATTGGTCTCGCCCCTGTGACCATGCTGGGACCAAGGTTCGGCGACAGCCAAAAGTACCACGGGGTATTGCTGCTCTGAGTAGCTACCCTTACTCTATGCATTAGCTGGGCCCTGTGGCGATGAGCCAGTCGTACGAGTTGGAGTCGCTGAAGACTCTGAAGATGTCCTCTTTATGATCTGGATTGAATTAGGGGGCGAGCGGGGAGGACTCGATGGCTCGTCGGTTGAGGGAGCATGACACGACCGCGCCAAGACCTCACCCTGCTTTTGCATCCCCTTCCTATCTCCAGATGTCGGAGACGGAGGTAGGACAGGGGGAGGGCACGAGAGACCTAGGGAGCTCATCACCGTCTCGCCCACCAGAACGTTCTCTTGGCCAAGAAGGACCCGGAGAAGCCTGGTGGTGTCTTCCATGGAGAAGGGGATAGATTCCAGCTCTTACCAGGGCTGCCATTGCACTACAGAAGTGGCAGGGGCCGGCTGGTTGGCCAGTGGTGTTGGGAAGTCTGGAGGGGCCGAAGTAACAGGGGGATGGATGACGCTGACCGAAAAGTCACTCGGCTCCATCTCTTATCTAGCGTCCTGCTCCCTCCGTCTTCGCAGTCGCTCGAGAGCTTCTCGATTATCGGTCTGAAACTCGAGCCATTCTGGAGTGTGTTGGTAGGGTAGCCCGTGCCCATTTTCTTGAGGGGGATCTGGCCGCTCTGGCACATCCCTGGCGATGCTAAGGGTTTCTTTGACAGCTTGTCGAAGTCTTACGAGTGCCATGGAATTTCTCTCAGCATTGATATGCTCCCACTGGATCTACTCGTAGATGAGGTACTGAACTTCTTCATAGGACTTAATCGTGTGGCATATTCTAGGGTGAAAGGGACAGTGTTGAGGCTGACTGAGGTCCCAGTGAGTGTAGTCTGTCGGCGGATCACGGGGCATGATTTGCCCCCTCTCGACGAGGATATCAAAGAGTCGTTGGGTCCTCTCCCTGGGGAAGGAGAGGGGCCAGTGGTCGTGCCAGGGCCTCCACCCTGGATACCAGAGTGAACGCTCGCCTTGACTACTGTCGGGCTCCTCTACTTCGACATTAGAAAGAGAGAATGTAGCCATCATGTCGATCACGTTGGCTGAGTAGTGAACCACACGCGCTGCCTTAGCTGGCCTGGACCATGTATGTGGTTGCGGGGGATCGACGAGACCACTGGAAATGGTCGAGGAATTTCTTCTGGAGATCCACCCAATTGATCACTGAGTTAGGCTTTAGGCGGGAATACCATTGGAAGGATGTTCCCATAAGTGAAGTGGTGAAGTAGCGGAGGAGATATGATTCATCCAGTGCTAACTTGCCCATGGCCGTAACATAGTAGGCCAAGTGTTAGTGTGGAGATCCTTGCCCGTCGAACTTTTGGAGCTTCGGGGGCTTGGCGTACTCCGGAGGAAGCTTTTTCAACAGGTGGTGGAGCGGGTAGGGCACACTATAGAGATCTATAGTGGCAACCCCTTTGCCATACTGGGTGAGCTTTGTCTCGACAATCCGCTCAATCATCTAGCGTTGTGCCATGAGACTTTTTGAATCTGGCGTGTTGGAGGCTCGTGGTTGAGCTTCGACTGGGGGCGTGCCGAACCCAACTGTTGTCGGGGTTCGAGCAACTACCGCTGAGGTGTTGGCACCCTCGGGCCCAGCTGGTGGTGCCACTACTTCGGCCGGAGGCATAACAGGTTGCTGAGTGTGGAGGTCTCGCTCCTGAAGGAGATCTTGTAGGAGGGCCTTCAAATGCTGGTTCTCTTTCGCGAGAGCCTCGAGGGTCACCTCTTGAGCCTCTTTTGCGTGAGGGTCATTGTTGACTGGCTCCGCATTGATAGGAGGGTCACGATCCTCAGCTAGGGCGTCTTCTACACATTCCGATGGCTGCGGTCTGGCAGAAGTGCCATTGTGACCTGTTGGGGTAGGTGGCTGGGCCTGATGACGCAACCTCCTGAAATGGGACTAGGGCTGGTTCAAGTCATCAGACTGGGTGTCTGGCTAGTGTCCGGTGGTATAGCATGCGAACACTCGAACCACGTCGTTGATTAACCAGGCCGTCCGCTTCTTCCGCGGGTGTTCCTCAGGGCGGATGGGAGCCCCTAGTATGTCGAAGACCGAGGTGCGTTGCAGAGGGGCCTCCCTTCGGGTATTAGTTGGAGGAGGGCTCGGGACAGGCTATTGGTGGGCCTGAGAGCGGGTCATCTTTGCCCCGGATGGTGCTGGCGTCATCAAACGGTGCCGTTGTAGGGTCGGATGCATCTTACCCAGTGCCACGTATGAGCGCTCACAGGGTGTTTCCAACACGTGCCCTCCGAACAGCTTGAGCTTCTTCCGGGGTGACCCAGATTCTTCTCAAGTCGGGTTGTTGGCCTCCCTTGTTGCCATTTCTCCGACGGGTCATCTTGGGAGCCTGTGAGTCAGGTGGATGTGGGTGCCCCCGGACTGCTATCGAGGCGTCCGCTCCTTTGAGCCTCGCCTTATCCTCTTGCGTTTGCCGCAGGAGGTCGAAATGGTTGGAGGTGGGAATCGTGGGAATGGTCCATTCCGAAGGTATAATTGGTTCGCCCCCATTGAGATGAATCCACAGGTCGCCGACAAGGATAGTCTTGCCGGAGTTGCTAGTGGCGGAGGCGAGCCGCTTGCCTTTACGGCCGTGGCGACACTTCTTTTGGGGCGCCGAGGAAGACTCCGCCCCGAGATTGTAGATCGAGAAGACCCAACTTATGGTGACTGGCAACATGGAGTCATCAGTCAAGAGTACTGGGATCAGCCCTTAGGGTACGAGACCTACATCGGGAGTCGATGGCCGGGCGACTCGGGTGTAAGCCCTTGCCCGAGCCAATAAAAGCGTTGCCGATGCTCGAGATTATGCCCTTCCACCGGGAGACAACGTCGTTGAAGATGCTGAGGCACCGACCACCTGAGGTTGAAAACCTATACTGGGAGCTGGCAAAGCTAGAGTGTGGGACGAAGGATCCACGACCATCGTAGAAACTATCGTGTCCCATAGGGGCAATCCCGTGCTAGGTGACGGCGTTACTGGGAGGCGAGGGGAGGAACCTCGCAACGGTGCTGAGAGGCCTGGAACCTGGTGCAGAGAACCTGTATCGGGTGCTAGGCTTGACAAACCCTGGGACTGTATACCCGAGTTAAATGCTAGGGAGCCTTGAACCCCGGGTTGAGAACCCACGTTGATTGTTGGCTTGGTCTGGGCTCGGGTCAGAAGGCCCGAGAGGTATGCTGGAGAGCCTCGAACCTGGGATGGAGGATCTGTATCAGGTGTGGACGGACGTCACGTGGAAGGGAAACGGGAGGAAAACGCGTGTGCTTAAGGAAAAATGCGGAGAAGGAGAAAGACTCCCGGAGAGGATTGTCTCTACCGGGCTCTAACGGAGAAACACACGAGATGGGAAAACTCACGGAATGGAAAGGGTACAATTAGATGGAAATAGAGATGACAGAAATAACAATGACGTTAATGAAACCTTCGCGAGAACTTATTCTCCGCGGGATTTGAACAGAAAAATGAAAATAACAGAATTAAACCACAGCGAGAAACTTGTTCTCTGTGGGATTTGAATAGAAATAAAAGGACAGAATGAAACCACCGCGAGAACTCATTCTCCACGGGATTTGAACAGAAATAAAGTGGGGAAGGGAGTTAGAGTCAGTGGTCAGTAGTTAGTGGTCATAGTTAGTAGTCAGTAGTCAGAGTCAGTATACAGAAATTAAACTGTTGAAATTAAAGCGGGGAGGGGAACCGCCGCGGGTAATGATCCTCCGCGCGGGTGAGGACAAGAACAAATAGGCTAAAGACACAGATGTAAAAAGGGAGGGGGTGTGATTGATAAGCGTCCACTTTCTATGATAATTTATTGCATGTACACCATTTTATGTGCATATAATTAGGTAATTATGCATGATCTATCGTTAATCTCAACTTCGCATGTAGATTGGACCTTTCATGCAAATTAATTAATTTGGTGCTTTTATTTAATAAAATGGAGTTGAGAGTCATGAACATTAATTCTCCATTGCATAATTATGAGCAATTGCGATTCATGTGCACATTATGGTAATTTTTATGGACTAAATCGTAATTATATGTATGCAGGACACCAAAGGTAATTGTAAAAGAAGCTGGGGGTAAAACTGTCATCACCACTTTGACCAAGTGAAAGGCATATATTTTGGTTGGAGAGAAAAGAAATTTAAAAAGTTTGAAATTGAGGAAAAGAAACACATATTTTGGTTGAAGGGAAAATTGAATTCAAAGTTTGAAATAAAGGAGAGACATGATGAGCCTTGGGAAAGGGGGTGCCCAAAGTCCAAGAAAGGGGGTGCCCACCTATTTTTTCTCTTCCACATGCATCATATTCCACTTTAATCCTAGTCATCCATCTCTTTTTGATACAATCTCCACCCTCCATCTACCCAACTTTCCCTATAAATAGCCCATGACATGGAGGAGAAAGGGAGTTCTTCTTTTGGTAATTTCTTTCTCAACCTTAGGTCACCGATTTCTCCCCCTTAGGTTCATTTTATGCTCTTGCACTCTTCATGTAAGTTCTTCAATTTTACATTCTCTACAACTTCTTCTTCTGCATCATCTTCTAATTCCTTCTAGTGTTTACGGTATTTTGTGTTTTGCACAGTACTATCCCGTTCATCTGTGAATCAGTGTTTCTCTCTGTTCTTCCTCTTATTTCTTCACTTTTTGATCTCTTTCTCCTTTTCCTGTCTTCATAAAAGATCTTTATTTTTAAGTTTTCTACAATTTTTTCTTCTACGTCATCTTCTAAGTCTCTCTGGTTTGTAAGATATTTCTCATTTTTCAACTTACTATCTTGTGATTGTACTGTTCATCCTAGGTGCTAGCTTCTGTTATTCTTCCGTTTTGAAGCCATTCTGCTCTTCTTTTCTATCTGAGTTCTTCATAAACAGTCTTCCTCTCTTGTAGATCTAAATTTTATTCTTCTACAACTTCCTGTAATTCCATCACGTTTTTAAGTTATTTTTAATTCTTCTCAGTTCCATTTTTTCTACACAGTTACTGTTCATCCGTGCAGACAACTTCCCTTCTTCCTCTGATTTCACCCTCTTCCTCACATTTTCTCTCTCTATGCCCTTCATCAAAGTTCTTTATCTCTTCCCACTCTTCAACTTCTTATTCTTGGGCACCCCCTAATTCATCTTGGGTTTAAAGTTATTCACCCTTTAAAGGCAGCTTCAAAGACGAAGGTGACTTCCTCCTGGTGTAGACGACATCTCCCGCAAGGTGGTTCGTGATCCAAGGCCAAGAGAGGACGGCACCATCATCACCATTGTTGCTACCATATCCAAACTCCAAACTCCAGGCTTTTCTTGTTCTTATGGCTTTTGTGTTATTTCACTTCATTGTAATCTTGTTGCGTCATTAGTGTAATCTTGTTTCGCATTTCATGTACTATTTCTTTTAAGTTAATAAAAGGAGTTATTCTTTTAACCTAGTTCTTACTCTTCTTCCCACTCTACCTCTTTCTTCTATCTCTTCTTTCCACTTCATGTAATTATTTTCTATAGCATAGGCGCATAGTCATAGGTGTTTTCAATTAAGTGTTTAGTTTGTTCATCATTTCACTATTTTCTTTAAGCAAAACCAAATCACAAGTGTTTTCCAAAGGACTTCAAGGTTTTTAACTTTAAAAATCTCTTCTTCCCTGTGGAATCGACCCTTCTCGCCACCTTATTACGTCTTACTTTCATCTAGTGCGAGTTAGAATTTTTAAGATTGATACGCGTGTTTTAAACGACGAACTTTCACGTTATCAATTTTTGGCGCCGTTACCGGGGAAGAATGATGATTTTTGATTTAAGAACTTTATTTTCCTTGTGTATATAGGATACTAATAAAGCTCTCTTTTCTTTTCTTTTACAGGTTAAAAAAAATTTAAAAAAATTAGAGGTAAGTTTGCATTTCTTTCTTTCATCTTTTGATTTTGTCATTCATTTCAAAAAAAAAAGAGAATGAGGGATTGCGCATCAAGTAAGTCTTCAAACTTATTCTTCTCATTTTGTGTCATTTCCTTAATGTTCTTGCATATTGTGGTTAGATAGGTTCATAAAAAAAAAACTCTTCACTTGAACTCAATAAAAGTCTTCATTCCAAGAGTAGAAATCACACTTTCATGTTTTAGATCATGCATCATTTAGGATAGTATTTATTTTTCCTAGTTGTTTAATTGTTGTGAATTGTATTGTTGAAGATTACGGGAGGCAAGGTGAGTACTCTAACTTTTCCAAAAGTATGCTCATACATTTCGATACTTGCATAGAACCCCTTGTTTGAACTTACTTTATTGCATATCATTTCAAAGTATCTTAAGGGCAACACCCATAAGCAAGATAAGGTGGTGATTTCATCACCCTTCCTTAGCCCACAAACCATAATTCTCTTACATCTTTGCATCATCTAGACCTTAAATAAAATCCAGTAGATGTTGGCCCTAAGTTCACACTGTGGTTCTTGTGTTATTTGGGCTTACCCTCTTGTGGAAACCGGTGCCTAAGGCAAGACGGTCTAACGGCAAACGTCATAAGCGGACTAGTGATTTGTAATTAGGTCCCTACGAAAGTAGGGGGAGCCTCCCACTACCTCATCCCTTATCTGGCCGGTGAAAATATTGAGGGTGAACTTAAGTTGCACTTTAGTCATTTTGTGAAACCCAATTCGTAGGTCTAGATCACATCTAGGTCATTTGGTAATTTGTGTGACAACTTGCTTGTGTTTGCATAAAAAATAAAAATAAATAAAAATAAATAAAAAAAATTCTCCTCCTCTCCCTTCGTCGTTGTTAGTGTTAAAAAAAGCACAAAAAATACAAAGAAAAAAAAAATAAAAAAATCATCTCCATGGATTGGGTTCTTAATCAAAGTAATTGCTTGACCCAAAACTAATTCATTCCTATGGTCCAAGCTCTCATACACCACCTACCTTTCAAGATGATCAGACATGGGCCCGGTCGACCCATTATGTAGGTGAGTATCTGACCCAATATCCATCTTTCACCCAACTCAATGAAAGCCCATATCCCTGGTCGGCCTAACAAGAAAACCCCACACCCACGGCAGCCCAATATCCTTATCCTTCCCAAAACCAAGATCAATTTGCTCAATCCTATTTAGGGGACCATATGCCATTCCTCCCTCATGAACAAACTTCAACATGCCAAAACTTTCCTACACCTTCTTGCACTTCTATCTTTGAGTGGGGAAATCAAAATAATTTCCCTTGGAAAAAACCTCAATATCAAGCACCATGCCCTCCCGAGTCAAACTTTCAAACTCAATTTGATCAAAATAAATATGGAGGGCATGTCACATACTTCCCTTATCAATATGATCATCAATACATTCATTCCACCCCTCCATACAATGGTCCATCAAATGAAGAAAAACTCAACCAATTGATTCAAATCATCTTGAATAATCAACAAAGCATTGGTTCCCTCCAAATTAAATTGGACCAACGCACAAAAGTCACATATGAATTGTCTATGGACCAAGTGCCTAACCCCCTTGATGCAAATTTAGAAGATCAATTCCCTCACTTTACCCAACACACTTATTCTTACCAGCAACCTATGGTTCTTCTGCCAAAGGAAACTTTTGACCTAGGTAATGAGGGAATTGTGAAAAAATTGTATCGAAAAGAATATGGGGTGACGAGCAAGATAGGTTATTTGTGTGAGGAGTCCATACCCATCTATGAGGAGAGCCACAATAGGTCGGTTGAAAATAAGTTGGGGGGTGAATCAAATGATGTGCAAAATGATGCTAGTCAAAACTATGAAAGTGAAAATACCCATGGGTCAATTGAGAAAGAATGTAGAACAGATGATTGTCTAGCTGAAAAGGATGATAAGGTAATGGAATGTGACCCTCCTTACTTGAAAGAATATCATGAAATGACCATATCGGAAGATTTCTCATTTCATCTCACAGTCCCACAATTGGAAAAACTGATTGACATGCTTCCTATGTTAAAACAATGTGAACACTTTGGCATCAAGAGTGTCATCATTAACTCATGTGAAGAGAAGCATAAATAAGAAGATAATGATGATGTTGCAAACATGTTGAATGATAAATATCATGAGGAAGAGAATTGTGAAGGGCCCTTGAGTGAAAAATTCATCTCTAATTTAGATGCCCCACTTGTGGAGAATATATCTGAGGCATCACGTGAAGAACTTGAGAACATCACTCCAAACACCAAAGTCTCAATTGAGGATATACTTGAAGAGGAGGATTCCCTTGGGGTTAATAATCTTGCTGATTTAATGAAGATGAATTTTGAATACCCTTCTCTTGAAGAACATGGTGAAGGGACTATGTTGGAGAAGTTTACATTTGATCTACCCACCTCACCATTGAAAACTATGATTGATAATCTTCATGAGTGTGATGAAGGGGCCTTGTTGGAAAGATTTACATTTGGTCTATCCACCCTATTACTGGAAAGTTTGATTGATAAATTTCATTCGAGTGAAGAGTGTGATGAAGAGGCTTCATTAGAGAACTTCATATTTGATCTGACCCCTGAACCCCGCCCCATAAAGTTTGAATTATTAGATAGGTTCACACCTTCCAATTTGATTCCCCTACAAGTTAAGCCTCCCCAATATGACATTCTAGGACCTGAGGGAGATATGCCAACTATATTCACTTTTGATTTGACGTCTCATCAGGAAGATAAGTTCATTAGTGCCCTTATTGCTCATGAGGCTATCATTATGGGGAATGTGGCTAATAATGTCAATCTTTATAAGCCACTGATGCTTAACCGAGTTAATGTGGAGGAAATAATCAATAAAGGGATAGCCAGGTTGGAAGATACAGGACAAGGGGACCAATGGATAGATATTAGGTAGAGAGTCCATCCCGATCTTGATAGATTGATGGCCATTGATCATTACATGCCTCTTAAAGATGAAAATTGGCTCACACATATGGTCAGAGTTAAAATCAATAATGTGCAAGACCGGCATATTTCTAGCTCCAATACGTACATTTTTACTCTTGTCTTCCAATGGCATAAGGGTTGGAATTTAAAGGAGGACAAGATCACTTAGTGGCTCATTCTAAATGCCACCCATTTTTTAGTGAGATACATTACGTCTGGCTGAAGACGTTAAACTTAGCGCTACTTGGGAGGCAATCCATAGTTTTCGTAATTTTCGTATACTAATAAATGGCTTCTTGGGAGGCAACCCAAGTTTGTATTGTAGTTTTTTTTATTTTTAATTTTTGTAGGTATGAATAAAGGAAAAGTTGGGGGTAGAGAGAAGATTGCTTGCACCTATGCCTTGCCTTTAACGGCCAAGTACCGTCTTTGGTCAGCAAGGATGTCCGTCGAAGTTCACTTCCGTCATGTTGTCCCGTTCCTTTACAAATTTCATGTCTACATTGTTCTATTCATACATATTGCATATGCCATTGAGGACAATGTCATTCAAGTTGGGGGAGAGAAAAGAAAAAAATATTTCATTTCATTTGAGTACAACCTGATCTGAGTTCTTACTTGATATCATGTATTGTTGCATGCAAATGAAAAGATGTAAACTCCATTTTGAGTGTCATGATTCATGCTTAAATTAAAAGTAATTCTAGAATAGAAAAGACTAAGGAGAAGGATGATGGGAAATTTAGTCAATCTAGCCATGGAAAACTGATATAAGAATCTCTTTAAAGTTCATGTGCACTTTAGAAGAAAAAAAAATTTTCACGTTGCACACTAATGAAACAAGCAAGACAAGCCCTCTACTATCTTGGATATATTGTCTGATATTCTGCACCTCTTAAGAAAGGATATCCTTTTACAAACCTTTCTGCCAAATTATCTATCGAATAAGTGCAATGGCACTATGAAAAAAAAAGAAAAAAAGAAGAAGAAAAGAACACCATGAAAAATGCCCCAATTGTTAGTAACCGGGTCTACTTCACCTAAGACGTGTTGAGATTCGCGTCAAATGGAAAAGGGAACCCTGATCTTAGTAACCGGGCCTACTTCACTTAAGACATGTTGAGATTCGTGTAAACTAGTGAAGGGATAGTGCAACATCATGTGTGAAATAAAAGATCCTAAAGGGACTTCGAAATAAGGTAGACAAAAAAGCTAGTATGCTTAATGCTCTGGTTATGAGGTGCAGGGTTGAATGACATTTATTTGAATAGTAAATTAGGGATGCAATTGTCTAAGCTGTGGATTTAGTATTACACATGCACACGTGCTATTGAACTTTACTTTGAATTCTTGATCATGTACCTAAATTTCTAAACTAAGGTTAGTGTGCATTATTGATTCTGGATTCCTAATCTTTGGTTGATTCTATGAAGGGAGAGCTGGATATAAGAGCATGATTTTTACAAACTCTTGTTAGTCCTAAATTTTAATTTATTTGCATTGCTAAGGGACCAGCAAAGAGTAAGTTTGGAGGTGTGATAAGCGTCTATTTTCTATGATAATTTATTGCATGTACACCATTTTATGTGCATATAATTAGGTAATTATGCATGATCTATCGTTAATCTCAACTTCGCATGTAGATTGGACCTTTCATGCAAATTAATTAATTTGGTGATTTTATTTAACAAAATGGAGTTGAGAGTCATGAACATTAATTCTCCATTGCATAATTATGAGCAATTGTGATTCATGTGCACATTATGGTAATTTTTATGGACTAAATCGTAATTATATGTATGCAAGACACCGAAGGTAATTGCAAAAGAAGTTGGGGGCAAAACTGTCATCACTACTTTGACCAAGTCAAAATCATATATTTTGGTTGGAGGGAAAAGAAATTTTAAAAGTTTTAAATTGAGAAAAAGAAACACATATTTTGGTTGTGTTGTGTCCCTGAAGTCATTTGAGTCATTCTGTGGTCACTTGGGTCATTCGACATCATTCTATGGTCATATGCATTCTGTGGTATTCTTGGTTTTGATAATGGCTAAACACTATTAGTCATTGTTGTTTTTCACTCCTATATGACTGACATATGTGCTGTTGTGTTCATGACAGATATGCAAGTGAAAGCTCAATGTTGCGCCCTCGCACGCGGATCGACCTGCGCGGTCAGGTCGCGGGGATCGACCTGCCCGGTCAGGTCGCGGGGATCAACCTGCCCGGTCAGGTCGCGGGGGTCAAGGGGGCAAACCCCCGTTCCGCCCCCGGAACAAAAATTTGATTGAAGACTCAATAATAAAATCTTCAAGACAGTCAAGGAAGATGCCACGGACATGACCGGGCTGCTAAAGAAGTTGAACGACGGAGCTGACGCGGATAACGGACCGACCCGAGATGGGCCGGGTTCTGCCCAGATGGCGGTCGACCGCCAGGACAGTGGCGGTCGACCGCCCCAGCCAGGGATCGCCAGTCTGCATATGTTTCAGGTGGCGGTCGACCGCCAGCCCATGTAGGTCGACCGCCAGTCCCAGTGATCATCCGTCTATAGTGTTTCTCAGTGGAGGTCGACCGCCAGAAGCTGCAGGTCGACCGCCAGCCCCGATGCAGCCTTGTTTGACTTCGAAATCCACCTCGTGGCCAGCCCCTTTCCATGGATTTGTTTAATCAAACCTTACCTAATCTTCCATGATTTGTGGATCTGGTCTAGGGGGCATCTATGGACCATTCAAGGGTTATAAAACTAACACATGAGGGGTTAGAAACCCTAATGCTTCAAGGGGTTTCTTGTGAGATCTAGGGTGATTGCAAGGGAGGTTGCAAGAGAACTTGGAGACGAGCTACTATTCACGTGAACAGTAGTTCGTGAAGGAGTTCTTCATCCAATCAAAGGGGAATCAAGCTCAAATCAAAGCCAGCAAACTTCAAGGAAGATTACATCAAAGCAAGGTTATCAAAGTGATCCAAGGAAGCCGGTTTGATTCAAGTTCTTCAAGGGAAATCATCTACATCCATTCAAGCTCTTTCAAGCTCATCCAAGGTGATCTTTCAAGCATTCAAACTCCTAGGAGCTAACGAAGCAATCAAGATTCAAGGTAGCTTCATCATCTCCTTCATTCATTCAAAGAAGTTCAAAGAGAAGATCAAGAGAGAAGAATTGAAGGAAGAGGCACTGTTCACGTGAACAGTACTCCGTGAAGAACATTCATCCAATCAAGGGTGAATCAAGAAGATTGAGTTGAAGCCAAGAGGAGCCTTGTTGCTGATCAACATTTCATACTAGGGCCAATTCATTTTCACTCATAACTCAATCTCTTGTCTTAGTTCATTCACATTTGTTTCTTTTTCATTATTGTTTAAACATTGAAAGTGTGATTCATCCCTACCGGTGGTTAGTAGGAAGGCAATTAGAGGGTGTTCCAATTTGCGGTTGACATCCCTACCAGGTGGTGAGTAGGAAGACAATCGGTGGTTTTCGATTTGCGGTTCTATGCGCTGCACAAGTGAAGCCTCACCGGGTTTTGGTGAGGGGTGGACGTAGGACTGAGGATTCAGTCCGAACCACCTTAAAAATCCTATCTAGTGTGGTTTGCCTGTGTGATTGATTCGTTCTAGATGCATGCTTAGGATCGAATTATTATATATCTTGCTTATCTTGCTAAGTGAATCATACCGTACTTGGAAGCTAGTTTCTATTCCGCTGCATTTCATTTTAACTAGCTGTTTAGAGGGCCGCATTGCGAAAAGTGGAGCTGATCTATTCACCCCTCCCCTCTAGATCCGCTATCCACCACTCAACAGGTTGGAGGGAAAATTGAATTCAAAGTTTGAAATAAAGGAGAGACATGATGAGCCTTGGGAAAGGGGGTGCCCAAAGTCCATGAAAGGGGGTGCCCCACCTACTTTTTCTCTTCCCCATGCATCATATTCCACATTAATCCCAACCATCCATCTCCTTTTGATACAATCTCCACCCTCCATCTACCCAACTTTCCCTATAAATAGCCCATGACAAGGAGGAGAAAGGGAGTTCTTCTTTTGGCAATTTCTTTCTCAACTTTAGGTCGCCGATTTCTCCCCCATAAGTTCATTTTCTTCTCTTGCACTCTTCATGTAAGTTCTTCAAATTTACATTCTCTACAACATCTTCTTCTGCATCAGCTTCTAATTCTTTCTAATTTTTACGGTATTTCATGTTTTTCACTATACTATCATGTTCATCTGTGAATCAGTGTTTCTTTCTGTTCTTCCTCTTATTTCTTCACTTTCTAATAATTTTCTCCTTTCTGTCTTCATGAAAGATCTTTTTTTAAAGTGTTCTACAATTTTTTCTTAAACATTATCTTCTAATTCTCTCTGGTTTGTAAGTTATTTTTCATTTTTCAACTTACTATCTTGTGATTGTACTGTTCGTCGTAGGTGCTAGCTTCTGTTATTCCTCCGTTTTGAAGCTCTTCTGCTCTTCTTTTCTATCTGAGTTCTTCATAAAAGTTCTTCCTCCCCCATAGATCTATATTTTATTATTCTACCAATTTCTCTAATTCCATTACGTTTTAAAGTTATTTTTAATTCTTCTTAGTTCCATTTTTTCTACATAGTTACTGTTCATCCGTGCAGACCACTTCCCTTCTTCTTCTGATTTCACCCTCTTCCTCACATTTTCTCTCTCTATGCCCTTCATCAAAGTTTTTTATCTCTTCCCACTCTTCAACTTCTTCTTCTTGGGCACCCTAATTCATCTTGGGTTTAAAGTTATTCACCCTTTAAAGGTAGCTTCAACGACGAAGGTGACTTCCTCCTGGTGTAGACGACATCTCCCGCAAGGTGGTTCGTGATCCAAGGCCAAGAGAGGACGGCACCATCATCACCATTGCTGCTACCATCTCCAAACTCCAAATTCCAAGCTTTTCTTGTTCTTATTGCTTTTGTGTTATTTCACTTCATTGTAATCTTGTTGCGTCATTAGTGTAATATTGTTTCGCATTTCATGTACTCTTTCTTTTAAGTTAATAAAAGGAGTTATTCTTTTGACCTAGTTCTTGCTCTTCTTCCCTCTCTACCTCTTTCTTCTATCTCTTCTTTCCACTTCATACAATTATTTTCTATAGTATAGACGCATAGTCATAGGTGTTTTCAATTAAGTGTTTGGTTTGTTTATCATTTCACTATTTTCTTTAAGCAAAGCCAAATCACAAGTATTTTCCAAAGGACTTCAAGGTTTTTAACTCTAAAAATCTCTTCTTCCCTGTGGAATCGACCCTTCTCACCACCTTATTACATCTTACTTTCATCTAGCGCGAGTTAGAAATTTTAAGATTGATACACGTGTTTTAAACGATGAACTTTCGCGTTATCAGTGATCGCTAGGGGCAGAAGGCCCCACAGGAAAAGAAGTGATCACGCTCGTTACCGGAGCAGGAACAGTGCGGGTCATTTCTTCCTCTTCTGTCGTCGGTAGACGAAGAGGGCCTTCCTTCGGTTATCCTGATTAGTGTTATTTCCTTTTTTGGTTTATTTTTATTTTTATTATTTTTATTTATTATTATTATTATTTTATTATTATTTTTTATTTTGAGAGAGATTTAGAGGGGGAAGAGGGAGCAGTCAAGAGATATGAAAAAGTGAAGAGAGAAATCGGGGTGGGAGAAGATATAGAGAGAAAGTGAGGTATGGAAAATAATAATAATAATTTTACTAAGAAAATATATAGAGAGAGAAAGAAAGATTTTCCTTTTTTTAGATGGCTAATAGAGAGTGAGGGGGATAAAGGCCTAATAACAACTAATAAAAACAGAGAATGGAAAAGATAGAAATGGAGAGAGGGATGGGGGTTTAATCGTATATATAATAAAATAAAGGAGTTTAATTTACATAAGATGAAGAAAGTGGAGAAAAAGAAAATAAAATAAAACTTACGTGTGTGTGTGTGTAAAAGAGGTAGGGAAGAGAGAGAGATGGAGAGAGAGACGGTGGGAGAGAGAGAAAATGAGAGAGAGACAATGGGGAGAGAGAGAGAGACGGAGGGAGAGACGGAGAGAGGGATAGCGAGAGAGACGGAGGGAGAGACGGAGAGAGAGAGAGAGAGAGACGGAGGGAGAGATGGAGAGAGAGAGAAAGCGAGAGAGAGCAAGAGAGAGGGAGGAAGAGACGAAGAGAGGGAGAGAGCGAGAGTTGCGAGAGAGGGAGAAAGAAAGAGAGAGAGTTGCGAGAGAGGGAGAGAGAGGGAGAGAACGAGAGAGAGGGAAAGGGATGCGAGAGACAAAAGAGAGATGGGAGAGAAAGATCGATAAAGGGAGAAAGAGAAAGAGGTGCACCGACGGTGGCAACTGGTGGCGGACGGCGGTGAAAGGTGCTCCGGTGGGGGGTGGACGATGGCGTGCCGACGGTGTGGAGGGGAATCGGTGGCGAGGGTGAGGGGAGGATGGTGGCCGACTGCGAAGACGGTGGTGACAAGAGGTGGAGGCTCGCGGTAGCTGGCTTCGCGGTGGCGAGGTGGGAAGGCGGATGGAGGGACAATAGTGGGAGTTGAGGGGGAGTGAGGAGGGGCAGGGGGTGCTCGCGGTGGGGCGATAGTGGGGGTGCTCGTGGTGGCGGCCTGCGTGGGAGGACAGCGGTGAGGGGCGTGGAGGAGGCGGCGACCGGCGGACGTGGGGAGCCCGCGGTTGATGGGTTGCCGTGGATGGTCGGCGTGGGTTAAAGAGAGGGCAGAGAGGGAGGCCGACGGGGGTGCATGGGGGGGTTGTCGGTGGAGACCGCGGTGCAGGTAGGTAAAGAGAGAGAGAGAGAGAGAGAGAGAGAGAGAGAGAGAGAGAGAGAGAGATAGGGTTGGCCCATGAGCAGTTCGTGGGAGGTGGTGGAGGTGAGAGTGGGGAGGCTCATGGCGAGGTTGGGGGAGCGGTTGCGTTAGTGTGAGAGAGAGGAGGGAGGCCACGGGCGGGAGGTGATGGAGTTGGGGAGATGAGTGAAAGAGAGGGAGAGAGCTAGTAGGCCTATGGGAGAGGGGAGGTTGTAGCGGTGGTTAGAGGCAGTGGTGTGAAGAGGAGGGGAGTGAGAGAGCAGAGACGGGGGGTGACCAGAGTGTGAGAGGGAGTGAGGAGGGCCGCGGTGAGTTGCAGGGAGAGGGACAAGGGAGGTGCAGTTAGCAGGTGGGAGTAGTAGGGGGAGAGTGGAGTGGGCACCGGTGGTGTTGGCTGTGGGAAGAGGAGTTGCTGTGATAAGAGGGTTGCCAGCAGTGGTGGTATGGGAAGGGAGAGGGGGTGAGCAGGGTAAAAGTAGTGGGCGATAGAGAGAACGAGAGTGAGGGAGGTCGCGGGCCTAGCGGTGGTTTTCGGCGGAGAAGAAAGTGACAGTGGCGAGAGGGGTGGAGGACGTGGGTCTGCCGTGGCAGTTAGCAGAGAAAGAGAGGATGGGAGAGAGATAGTGGTGAGATGGGGAGAGGAGGAGTGGTGGATGAGAAAGGGAGAGGTGGAGAGGGAGGTCACGGGCGTGCATGCATGGGGGGGGGGGTCGGTGGTAGCTTGGGTGTTGGCGTGGGGAGAGGCCGTGGGCGGTGATAGAAGATGTGTAGGGAGAGGGAGTGGGAGAGTAGTTGCGGCTGGGTTAGAGAAGAGTGAGGGAAAGATGGGTCGCGTTGGTTCTACTGGTAGGGAGGTGTAAGAGGGAGGTGTCCTGGGAGAGGAGATGGGAGGCCGGCCAGTGGTTTGCAGGCGTGGACGATTGGCTCGTGGTGGCTGGGAAGGAAAGGGGAGGTGGTCGGCCGGTGGTGCAGGGTGACGAGGGTACGAGTGAGAGAGAGAGATAGGAGGGAGGGGGACGATGATGGATGCATGAGAGGGTGGCTGGCGGCAGGTGGCCAGGTGTTTGTGTGCATGCAGTGGATGCTGGGAGGGGGGGCGACGACGAGAGGGAGGCCGTGGTGGAGGGAGAGTGAGACGATGGGAGGGTGGCTTGGCAGTGATAGAAGAGAGCAGGCGTGCGGCTGGGGTGTGCCACGGCGAGGCTGGGCATCGACGAGGAGAGGTGAGGGTGTGGATGGGAGGTTGCAGTGGTGTGGTTAGGAAGAGAGGGGGTGGCGAGCGGCGATGGCGCGGGGGTGACCATAGCAGAGGAACGAGAGAGAGATGGTGGGAACGTGAGTGAGAGGGGAGTGAAGAGAGGAACCGCGGTGGAGTTGCCGGCGGAGGGGGGGGTTGTCGCGGTGAGGTGCAGAGAGAAGAGAAAGTGAGAGGAGGGGGGAGGAAAGTGGGAGGAAGGGGAGAGACAACACGAGAGAGGGGAGGGGGGATCGCTGTGGGAGTGAGGAGAGTGGGGAGTCAGCGTGAGTGAGAGTGGGGTGAGAAGAAAAGATGGGGAGTGGGGGTTCACGGCGGTGGAGGAGGCAACGCAGGGAGGATATGCATGGGGAATGAGAGTGGGAGAGAGTCACGCGATGGGGGTGGCGATGTGGGAAATCTAGGCGAGGGGTCGACGTGGGAGAGGGGGTGAGGGTGGCTCAGTGGTGGCACTAGGCTGACTGAGGGAGAGGGCTGGGTTCACCGACAGGGGCGTGGTATGGGCGTGGAGAGTGGGCTCGCGGGGGCGTACCAGCGGTCGGGGTTGGCGGTGGTCGTCGGCCTGCCGGTCGTTGCGGTGTGATGAGAAGGAGGGGTGGGGAGAGGAGAGTGATGCCGGGCTGAAAGAGAGGGAGCGAGAGTCACCTAGGGGAGAAGGAGAGATGAGAATGGGATCGGGCAGTGAGTGAAAAAGAGGAGATGGGAGGTGCGATGAATGTGTGAGAGAAGGAGAGATCGGATGGGGCGATTTCACGTAGGGAGAGTTAGGGAGATGGGAGTGAGAGGGTCCATGTGTGTTAAAGGGGAGAGGGGGCAAGATCCTATGAAGGGGGGAAGGGAGTTAAGAGGGAAGTTAATGTTTATTTATTATTATTATTTTTGTTTTATATATAAGCACACAAATATATATACGTAAATATATATATAAGCATATATTTAGGATTGGCCCGACCTATTAACCCACTCTTTTATTTTATTTTTATTATTTTATTTCTTGATTCTCTCTCTCTTTTTATTCTTTTATTATTTTTTTAAGTTATGATTTTTATTTTATTTTATACATATAGATATATATGCATATATATATATAAGCCCATCAACCCCCTTTTGCTTTATTTTTGTATTTATTTATTTTTGTTTCTTTTCTTTTCTTTTCTTTTCTTTTCTTTTCTTTTTCTTTTTCTTTTTATTTATTTATTTATTTATTTTTGAGAGATTAAATAAAGTTACATGATTATATTAAATCTTATTAAAACTCAAGGAACAACAAGGAAATAGGAAATCACTCAAATAATTTAAATGTGCGAGCTGCTGTGGGGCACTATAGCGTAATACGAGATTTACTCACGATAATGCTAAAATGGTGTGTCTACAGCGGAATAGAACGGAAGTGTAATGGAGTGGAGTGAGAATGGACAGAAAGGTAGATTCCAAGGTGTAATGAGACACGCTCTCAACATTACATGATTGGAATCTTTCCATAGTTTCAACGAAACAACCCTAAAGAGGGTCATCCGAAATCAACGATTGTTTGGATGGAAATAAGAAAGGAGAGAATGTGCACTCGGGCATGAGCAGGAAAAAAAGGAGGGACCAACTTCTCTGCGCGGAAGTACCTGGGTCGTAGACCTGCAGGTTTCACCACTGGGGAGCGGTTACCAGCCAATGTGGAAGTGTTGCGGCCAAGGTGGGTCCATTGGAGCAAAAGGAAAAGGGAATGATTGATGATAAATCCAAACAAGGGTCTCTTCCAGAGAACCAGCCCAAGGTAGTCTCGAGGAAATTGAGTACTCAACTCAGAATGGAATATCTCATATTATCCAAGGATTTAAGCATAGTGGCTCTCACAATCGAATTAAGCGAGTGATCTTCCAAAATGATATGAAAGTCCTACATGAATGCATGATGGGTTTAAAAAAAAATAAAACAAACTAAAGTCGAAAATAACCAAGGATAATATTGTTAAGTTATTAAGGATGGGTCAGGATACCAATCCTGTGAGCCGATATTGAGCCGGGGCCCGTTTATCCACGCATCGACCCACGGGACGGAACCATCATCCCCAAGCTATCACCACTTAACAGCCTATCCGTATGTCCTGAACTCCTCTGAAATCATCACTATTTTTGTTGGAGGGGAACTCAAATTCCAGATTCGTTCAAATCATAAGGCCCTTGGTATGCTCAAATAACGTAGATATCATATAGTAGGATGCATGACACAGTGGGGTCAGTCACCGAGGTGACTGGGGGTGGGACAGTGATATGCCATCTTTTATTATTTTTATTTATTTTATTATTATTTTTTTTTTATTTTAATTATTTTTTTGATACCAGCACTCAACAGTTAGCACATAATTATTTCATAAGAAAAACATAATTGCATTCCACTGTACATGGAGATCTGCACACCAAGGTGATTCACAGAAGCAGGGAAAAATGCAGACCAGATAAGATTCCTCCGGTTAAAGTCCATAACGGTAACTCACTATTAATGCTTTACATTTACCTTTTTGCCTCCTTTCCTCCTATAAGTATCCCCCTACTTCTTAGCCAAATGTCATCCAAGGGTGGTTGGTGAGTTGAACTCTTTTAAGATGGGAGGGGAGAGCTCCTGGCCTTTTGAAATGGAGAGTGAGCTTTCCCGCCCTACCAAGAGGGGCAGGTTCAGTCACAACTTCAAGAGATTGACCGACATTGAAGGTCATCTGAGCGAAATGATTCGCTCCGGGATGGTGAGTTGGCTCTTTCCTCTACTTTTCCTGTATGAGTTCTTTCTTACCCTTTCATTCTTTTCTTTTCTTTCCTTCCAGCCATATCCCCACTTTCCGGGCCCGAGGAAATTCTCAAAGCTGCCCTGTCTGTCGAAGCTTACATCGAACATAACCATCGACATGAGGGCTATTATTTCAAAGTGGCATCTTCAAGGGCTAGTTATTCATGCCAAGCATTATAACAAGATTTGTATGGACTGGGCGGCCATGGGTGCACTGCTAGAGGTCTGGCACACTCAAACTCATACCTTCTTCTTCCCCACTTTCGAATCGACGATCCTTCTTGAGGAGGAAGAACTCTTGCTTGACTTAAAAAGATTCAGGAAGGATGGCGAAATAAAAATCTTGCCCATGGGGAAGAAGGTATCCTCCGAAGAAATTCTTCGCAGCTTCATGCCCTACGGAGCCATTAAAGGCGTTCAGACCCAGAGGGGAATCAACTTACAAAAGCTCGCAAACTGGACCATGAGCGCCTTAGAAAGATTTACAGGTGATGAATGTTTAGAAGGACTCATGAAAGGGTTCGCGATCTATTTGGCTGGAGCTCTCCTCTTCCCTTGCACCGACGACATCGTAGAGGAAGATCAATTGAGCGTGATTTACGGACTCTGGAGGGCAAAGGAGTGGGGCCTGCCGTTCTTGCCTACCTTTACAGCGGACTCACAGCTTCCAGCATGGGCCAGCCCCCCTACAGGTGCATGCTTCTCCTCAATTGCTGGATCGACCTTCATTTCAAATTTGATCGCTGCAAGGAGGCACGAACTACTTCCAGAATCTTCCAACAAAGCCCCCTTTATCACATGGCTGATGTGTTGGGTTTTGGTGGGAGTGTGGTCAATCCCGTGCCTCGGTTGAAGACACGTGGAGACTGGCGTACTCACTTTAACACTTTGGAGTGGGATATGTTCACTCACGCACCAACATGTTTACTTCCATGTGAGCTTCTCACGAGACCTCATTCTGATGTTGAACTCCAACTTGTCGGTGCAACCGAATTTGTTCTTTACAACATGCACCGGTGTTGCCTGCAAATCGACCTTCCTCGACACTCTTTTCCTACACCATCTGACCTCCTTTTGATTAAGGAAAGGGAGCTGGGCATGGAGGGTGATGCAAAGGACATGAAGGAGATCAAAGCATCGTGGAAGGCAAGCATTCCACAGAAGGCGAAGGTGTCTGTGAGTGAGGATCGGGAGCTGTGGAAAGCTTATATAATTGAGCTGGGGAAATTGAGGCCTGTGGTGCCCAAACCCTAAATTATCTTGTTTTGAAATAAACGCCAAGCCTTAATGCCATTGCACGCTCTTTGAATCTCCCCCCTCCCCTTTTCTTTTGTATAGACAGCTAAAATGGCGAACGTCGGGCGTCAGCTGACCGTCACCTGATAGGAGCTGAAGGGGTTTAGCGACGATGACCTGAGGAGTTGCCCTTAGGCATCCCGGAACCGAGGGTTTCTCTCTAGGTGGTGAAGAGAGAGATAAAGCGGGAGAGAGTGGAGAGAGAGACGAGGATGGAGCGGCATCGAGATTGGGATGAGAGGAGGGCACTGGAGGCCCTGGTGACAAAGCTTTGGGAGAAGCAGCGGCCGGACATGGCACTCCCTTAGAGTCACTGTAGATCGGAGGAGAGTCAGAGCTCACAACGGAGGAGCTCCTGGAGCTGGTGTAATCTCCCTCGGTAGAGTAGATGGTAGCTCAGCTTGGCGGCCTCGGGTTCGAGAGCTTCGCGGCCGTCGGGGTCGTAAGAGGGGCTACAGGACGGCGAGGAGCGTTACCAGAGAGGGTGGGAACGCGTGGCGCGATGGGGCAATTGCTGCGTCGTAGAGCTCTAGGAGATCTTCGAAGGATCTCTACCTTAAAAGAGAGGAGAGATGACCAGGAGGGTGGTGTGAGATCTAGTGAGTTGCTTGTACACCCGCCCTCTTGGTGGGCATGACAGTTTATATAGGCGTATGAATGGAACGATTCACTTTCATGTGACATGTTTGCCCTTCGTGCGTTCCTTCTCTTCTACGCCTCTTCTTTCCCATGCCGTCCCCATGTGACGTGTTCAACAGAATTTCCCTGAGATAAACGATCGTGTCTCAGACTCATGGTGCGTTTCTTTCGGGAGAATCTATCACAAATTTTAATGATGTACCACCAAATCCAAAAATGCCGACCCCCTTCTGTCCTTTTTCCATGTAGACGAGTCCACTCCCAAATTTAAAGATGCCGTCCTCTAGTCCTCTTTCCTGTGGGTGAGTCCACTCCCGAATTCACAGATGCCGATCCCTTTCTCCTTTTCCCATGTAGATGAGTCTGCCCTGAAATTCAAAAAAATACCAACCTCTAGTCGTCTTTCCCCATGTAGATGTCCTCTTCTCAAATTTATTTGAACCATGATGAACACAGGGAACCTAGACGCGTAGGGTGCGAATCAACCAGCTACACTCCGGACCTCGTTTACTCCGAGTGAACACATGGAAGTGAAAGACGGGTGCTCCGTTACAAGGGCCACTGCGAGAGGAACTACGACAAATCTGGATCATATTCCTTCAATCCTATAAATACTCCCCCCGCCCGCTTCACTCAAAAGCACGGAGTAGTGGAGACTGGTTAGAAGAGTGAAAAATTGATAGGAAGGAGTAAGAGCTTCTCATTCTCTAAGTTGGAGGGAGAGTTTAGTTTCAGGGTGGAGGGCGAGTCTTCCCGCTCCTCGAAAAGGAGTAGATCCAGTGGTAGTTCCAGGAGACTCTCCGATGTTGAAGGGCAACTCAGTGAGAGGACCTAATTGCAGCTTGCAAACGAGCCAGTTCCTTTCTTCTCTCTCATTCTTCACGAGCCCTTTCTTTCTTTCTCATCATTTTTTTATCTTATTTTGATGATACACCTATTTCTCACTTCCTTTGTAATTCATAGAGTATGACGAGGTCACACATCTCATGGGAATTGGTGGTGTCTGCCTATCGAGGCCTGTCGGACTTTCAGAAAGCCCGGTTAGATGCAATGGGATTTGGGGCATTCCTCCGGATCGAACCTATTAAGCTCGACCTCGCTCTCATTCAGGCGTTGCGCGAGAGATGGGACCCAGAGAGTCGTGCCTTCCTGATGCCCTGGGGACACATGGTGCCCAGCCTGGAAGATGTGGCCCGAATCACTGGCCTCAGAGTGGATGGGGAGGCGGTTACCGGGGTCACCTACCCTGATTATCGCGATGGGGCTCAGAAGCTTCTAGGTTCGGAACTAAAGGACCAAAAGAACAGGTCAGTAGCCAAGGCGTCCATCATGGAGGCATTGGGGCTTACTAACACTCATCAACATGACAATGAGTCATTGGAGGAATTTATGGAGAGAACTGAAAGAGGGTCACACGCTGTGTATTGCATGGATGCCAGCAGCTGGGAGAGGTCAAACATGGACTTAAGGAGATTCCTCCTCTTCTTGCTGGGAAAATTGCTACTAGGTTCCAAGGGAGACGACATCCATTGCCGCTTCCTAGAATTATTAGTAGACCTAGAGAGGGTAGGACAATATTGGGGAGCCACCGTGCAGGCACATTTGTTTGCAGGCCTGTCCCAAGGGACAGATCAGGAGGTGACTGTGAGTGGCTTCATACCATTTCTCCAGGTAATTTTTTTTAATGCAACTAATCTATTTCATGAAATGCAAATGACATGCGGCGACACAGGTATGGAGTTATTACTACATTCCAATGGGGAGAGCTCGATAGTGGCGTATTGTTGTGGCGCCACTAGCTCGGCGGTGGCAACCCGTCATGAGTACAACCTCTCTTTCTTACCAGCTGATGGTATTAAGGCGTGAGCTACAAGAATTCCCTGCAGCAATGGTAGGACTCCCCCCTTTTTTGGGTTTTTTTTCTTTCCTCTTTTTCTTTTCTTTTTGAGTGATTAAGGAGATATAAGCATGCTAATGTAGGTGATCTGGAGGCCTTATTCGGGCATGGTCGATGTCGACCAGATGTGGGTCATCACAAGTCATGCCCGATTTGGTCGGGACCTTTGGGTACATTGCCTGAATGAAATCGAGCCACTTCGGCTACGATTGGTCATGAGGACTCTAAGGTTTGCCCAGGAATGGGTAGACATGACTGCGCCACCTCGAGTCGGGAGGAAGACACTCGGGCCGGTAACCTGCATTGACTGGCGGGTGCGCTTCCCCGAATAGTACGAGGATTGGCAGCGTGGTGGTACACTCGTGGAGTCGCACGCACGGGATAGTGAAGATTACCTGTGCCTTTCTAGGGCAATGTATGCGGAGCGACTCAGTCCTGGGGGACTTGTTGAGGTGGATGCAATTCTCTCCCCTTTCTCACTTTTTTTCTTTTTTCTCATTTTTGAGGGTGACGCTAACTCTTATGACATGGCTGCAGGATGCCCGTGATACCATGATAGCGAACTTGCGAGCTCGCTTGGCGGACACGGAGGAACAGTTGGGTGATACCCGTGTAGCTTTGCATGCCTCGGTGAGTGTGAATGCAAATGCATGTTCCTAATTAGACCCTTAGGTTTCTGGTGTTTAGCCACTCATTGCCACTTCACGCCATCATAGCGTGCTCAACTCGACGCAACCCCACCAGCGGCAGGGGTAAAGGGTGCCTCTTCCAGTCTATTTCAGAACTTGATTTGTTCCACGAGCAACTTGCAACGTGCCGCGGAGGCGGAGGGAATGCTTTCTAGGCAGGTAATCGTTCCACGATCCAAGTTGCTCTGTTTACATCTTACCACACCCCTGAAATGGAAGATATGGCAGGCCAAAGAGATGCAAGAGGTGCTTGCTCGTGCAGCACAAGGGGAGGCCAAGGTAGCGGAGCTAGAGGAGGAATTGCAGCGTCGCTCATATGACAACTTTTCTCGGGACGCGATGGAGCTGAGGATGACCCTCCAGTTGGAAAGGGAAGATAGGGAGAGAGAACAAGCAGAGAAAGAGAGGGACAGAGAAAGGGAGAGGGCTGAAGCATTGGCCGAGAGAGAAGAGAGGAGGGCCTTAGAGGACCAAGTATTTGAGCTCCGAACCAGCCTCGGTCTTACTGAACAGTGGCTTAGGGACGGTGAAGAGCGCTATCGAAGAGCACGCGAGTGCGACTTTCGTGTCAGCAGTTTCTTTGCTGCCCCCGCAGAGCGGCGGCGAGGCGTGGAGATAGAAAGGGTAATGCAAGGTGGCAGAGGTACCACCTTGTATGGTTTGACGACACCCTCCAGGGCTTCTCGCCCGGAGAGTGGTGAGAGAAGTGATGCCAGGAGAGAATAAGGAACTTAATGTACACAATTTTAAAGAGACAAAATGGAATGTTTGGTTTCCTATTTTTCTGCCTCTTTCCTGCTTCTTTCGAATCCTGCACACATTGCTCAGAGAAACAAGTTATTCTTTCTGTTCTGGCTTGGCCCCTTGCTCAATAAGTGGGTGACTATTCTTAAACTTGCCTTGATGATGGGTCAAGGGGCCAAGCCTTTAATCAACTAGGGTGAGTAAAAGGAATAGACTTTTGAGTGATGTAATCATGCAAGCATGCAAATGCAGATAAGAATTGAAAAGTGATCACACGCATGATGCGAGCAGGCAAATGATGATTTTCTTTTTGATTTTTTTGATTTTTTTGTTGTCTTATTTTTTTTCTTTCTTATCTTTTTGTTTTTTTTGTTTTGTTTTTGTTCTCTTTTTTTTATTTTTTTTGTTCTTATCTTTTTTCTCATTTTTTGTTTTGGCTCTTTCTCTCTTTTTTGTTCATTTTTGTTTCTATTTTTTATTTTTATTTTTGTCTATTTATTTTTTTGGGGTTTTGGGACTTGGTGTATTTTTGTCACTGATGCCCGGTGACCATCCATATGGCACTTATCCTACATGAGGATGGGGATTTCTCACTAACCTCCCAGGTATCCTAAACGCACATCTAAGTTGATTTGGGCATCTAGGCTCCTCGAATGATAATCACGCCGGTTAAGACTTACCCTGATGACAATGTTGTCATGCCATGCTTAGGCTCCCAGTTGCTTCCGACCACATGGGTACCCCCAAAAAGTGTTCGAGGTAAAAGATTTGCCTGACCCGGGTCTATGTCCTCACAACTCTAGATGGTATATAGTGGAACACATTGGAACCCTAACGGCCAACCTCGCGACGCTGACCCAGAATCAAACGCCGTCGCACCCATAGGTGACATGCTTGCATTGGCTTACGCCCGAGGTTAAAATAAGAAAACATAGGTTGTAGGTAAGGGTCTTGACTTGTCAGAAACATCGAGACTCCTTCACGGTGATAGCTTTCACCTTTCAAAGTGGACAACCGAGGGTGTGTTTTTTTTTTGAAACGAGGTCGTAGGCCTTAGTGGGGTTCACCCCTCGAGACGTTCATTGAGCCTTCATCTTAGGGGGGGAGAAGGAAGAGTGCGGGGGACAAACTTTCTAAGAAGACCGGCAAAATCGTTAACCCGGCGAGCCAATAGGGACCTACTTGACTCTCCCCTTTCTGGCAGCTTCGGACCACACCTCGAGCATTTTCATTTCGTTGCCCCTTTTGTATGATTTGACTTTTACTTTGAGGGATTTCGTTTATTGGAATCAGGCACTGTCACATCCAGGCTTTTCATTTGACTTTGAATTTTCATTTCGTTATTTCTTTTGAGGGAGATATAGCCATTTGACATTTTTAGAATCCCTCTTGTATGCCTGCGGGGACACTGCCCTCTTCTCGTGCTCTGACCCAGGCTCGAGGAGATGGATCGAGGAGATGGATCGAGGAGATGGATCCTACTCTTGTCTTAGTGGGATTGTACTTTAGTTTCCTTATGCTTAGCGTTTTAAGGACGCCGGCTCTCTCATCGAGTCGAAGAGGAAGAGAATAAATATTACGGCTTCTCTGGAGACCTTCGTGGTGAGGCCTCACCATAGACGATGCTACCAATTTTTTTGGATAAAACACGTGCGTGTGTGCACGTTGGCCTCCTTTTTGTGGGCATAAGCCGACATGGCTGGACTGTTGAACTCTGGTTTTGATGATAACTAAACTTCTTGTGTGATGCCTTGGTTTTGATGGTTATTGAAGTCATGGTTTTGATGTTCATGTGTGATTAAGTGAATGATGATAACTAAACTAAATGGTTTATTGTTCCTGTTGATTGGTTGAATATGATTGACTTGAACATGTGCTTTGAATGCTTCCCATGCATACTCTTCATGTAGCTTGGCTATATACATGCATTTGTGAAAGCAACAATTGTTCCAATCTTATATGTGAAATTGGGTCTCAATGTAATTCACTTTTTGAACTCTAATACATATTTCACATATCATTTTAAGCTTGCATTATGTTGAAACAACTCATGAGAAACTTGCTTGAAAATTGGAATCATGGTACTTATATCTTGCTCAAATGGTTTACAATAAGCTCTTGTTGATTGATTGAAATTGCCAAATGGCCAAAGGGGTTTCATACATGTACTTCATGCAATTACCACATGAATTATTTATCAAAGTCCTAATCTTTTTTTCTATGGTTTTGTAGGTTAAAACACTCAACATATATTCCCCAAGATCAAAGGAGTTTGAAGCCTCAGACTTAAATGGGTTGCAAAGGAGTTCGGGGGTGAAACCTAAAAAAGTCTCATCCTGCAGAACTATTGGTCGACCGCCCCAGGTCGACCGCCAGCAGCGGTCGACCGCCCCAGGTCGACCGAAAATGCCAGGGATCAAATTTCTACAGGTTTCTCAGTACCGGTCGACCGCCAGCTTCCACAGGTCGACCGCCAGTCCCGAGCCAACATATGTTGGCTTTGTTTTCCACTTCGAGAAGAGCCATTCTCGATGGATTTCTTTAATCCTTAAGTCACCCAATCACCCACAAAATGTGGATCTGGTCTGGGGGTTGTCCATGGACCATTCAAGGGCTATTAAACATCTCATTGGAGCCATAAACCCTATCTATCCAAGAGATCCAAAGGGGAGGCTGTCCAAGGAGGAAGAAGAGGTACTGTAGCTCCGTGAACAGTACCTCGTGCAGCAAGCTCTTCATCTACCTCCTACCCATTCAACGTATTTCTGAAGCCATCTACCTCTAAGAAGGTGTAGAAGCAATCAAGGTTCAAAGCTACATTCATACACCTCTTCATCAACTCAAGGTGATCCAAGGGAAAAAGAAGAAGGATGCTACAAGGAAGAAGGAGCCATTCAAGCATCATCTGAAGGTACTCTAGCTCCATTTGAAGTCAGTAGTCTCAAAGGAAGAGAATAAGCTCACAAGCATCAAGAAGATACATGGATTTGTCCAAGGAAGAAGGAAGGGTACTGTAACCGTGAACAGTACTCCGTGCAGTAAATTCTACATCAACTCCAAGGCCATTCAAGCTTAATCTGAAGCAATTCAAGTGAAGAAGGAATCAAAGCAAAGATCTGCAACATATCTTCAGGGGAAGCCATATCAGGAGCTTTCTAAACTGCGCTTTATTCATATTGGTGTCTTGTGCTTTAAAGTTTGAGATTTGTGTTCTTATAAACTGCAAACTCGTGTGTGTGTGGATCGTTGTTGGATCCGTGGTCGTATGTGTGTGTGTCATACTTGATTCGTGTGTGCGTAGGTCTTCTTAGATTTGCGTGTGTGTGTGGATTTATCTAGATCATAGTGTTTGTGTGTGTGGAGTGCTGCACTTGTCGCAGCGTGTGTGTGTCTTGTTAATCTTCTTGTTGGATCGTATTGGAGACTTTGTCTCCGTGTGTGTGTGTGTTTTAGGGCGCGTCCCCGTGTGTGTGGGCAGGCGTCGTCCTGCGTGTGTGGTTGGAGCGTCGTCTCCGTTTGGGGATTTATCCCCGAGTGAAGCCTCACCGGGTTTGGTGAGGGGTGGACGTAGGATTGCCGTCGTTGCATCTGAACCACCTTAAAAACCGCTGTGCATTGTGTTTGTATTATGTGGTTTGTTCCATTTCCTCTACCTCCATTCTACATGAGTGTTAGTGTAAATTGTTGTTCCGGATTTATCTACATAGATCTTGTTTAATCTATATCTTATCATATAAAGGTTGATAAATCCGATTTGTGATCAAACAGTTTTGAACATCTTGATTAGCATTATATCACTTATTTTATAAAAGGCCAAAAGTTTTCTTAAAATTGGTAAACACCCAATTCACCCCCCTCTTGGGTGTCATTGATCGCGGGACTTCACGGACAGGGATCTCCCCGGTTCTGGCAGACTAAGGCCCGAGACTCACCAAACCTTAATGGACCCTGTCCTAGCATGAAGGATTGATGCAATGACTTGATTTCCTTATGATCACCAGGCATTAGCATTTTTTATTTTGTTTTTAATTTTTTTTAATTTTTTGTTTTTGAATAACTATGTACAAGATCTTACGAGTAGAATTTCTTGAGATAAACCCCGTTCCAAGGGTGGGATAGTTCGGCCCCTTCAGGTTGACTAGCCTATACGCATTGCCAGGATGCACTGCCTGAATTACGTATGGTCCTTCCCAATTGGGTTGGAATTTAGAACGGGGCCCACCAGGTTTTACAAAAATTCCTTTTACTACCATCTCACCAACCTCAAATTTTCTCTCAATGACTTTCTTTTGATAAAAATGTGCGAGTCTGTTCTGGTATACACGTGCATGCTCGACAGCGGCCAGCCGCTTCTCGTCTAAGAGTACCAATTGGGCAAGAAGTGAATCACGACGTTCGTCAAGGGGAAGCTCCTTGTCCAACTGTATCCTAAGAGAAGGAACCAAGATCTCGTACGGAACTATCGCCTCCATCCCGTAAGTAAGGGGGAATGGTGTTTACCTAGTGGGGGTACGGATTAAAGTGCAATAGGCCCATAGAGCCTCGATAAGCTTTTCTGGTCAATCCGAGAACTTACTAGACTCACAGGTTTTCTTTATGATTTTTATCAACGTTTTATTAGTGGCCTCTGCTTGGTCATTGCCTTGTGGATAATATGGTGATGAATGATGCAATGTAATTTTATACCTTTTGCATAGGTCCTGAAGGTCTTGAGAAATGAATTGGGGCCCGTTGTCGGTGATGATAGTGCTTGGAATGCCGAACCTGGCGATGATGTTCTTCATGACAAATTTGTAGACTGTTGACACCTTGATCTCTGTGTAAGCTTCGGCTTCGGCGCATTTGGTGAAGTACTCCGTCGCAGTAAGGATGAAGGATTTTTGCTTAATAAGGGAGTTAGGGTCACCGAGAGGACCGATGACATCAAAAGCCCACATGGAGAAAGGCCATGGGGAGGATACTGGATGTAGTGAAGAAGATGGGGAGTGAATTTTGTCGGCGTGAAGTTGACACTTGACACACCTACGGACATAGACGGCACAATCCTATTCCATGGTAGGCCAGTAAAAGCCTTGCCGGATGATTTTCTTAGTAAGCATTTGGCTATTCACATGGCCACCGCACACACCCGAGTGTGCTTCCTCAACACATTTCCAGACCTCCTCATCGTCGAGACATCTCAGAAGAACACCCGTAAGGCTTCTCTTGTATAGTACTCCTCCAACCAACACGTACTTATGTTCCACTTTCCTTATGGCTTTCTTATCTTCTGATGTGGCTTCTCCAGGGTAGGACTGATCTTTGCAATACTTGGCAATCTCATAAAACCATGACTTTTCCTCGTCTGCCAGTTCTTCGTCTAGTTCCGTCAACATGATTTCCCTCCTCTCAAAGATTTCTTCTTATAGGATCTTCCTTGCTATCATGTCCTTGATATCTATGTAGGAAGCGTCATCGACAGCAGGGGCGTGACGCTTGTAGACGTGAATGGATTCAAAACACCTACCTAGAGGGAACCTTAAAGATGATGCCAACGAGACGAGGGCATCGGCCAGAATATTCTGATGACGAGGGACATGGACAAAGATCAGTTTGGTGATTAGTTTGGCAAAGGCAGCAGTGAGTTCTTGGTAAGGCTTGAGCTTGCAATCACGGGTGCGATATTTAGTGAGCACCTGGCGGAGAATGAGTTGACTATCACCTACGACTCGTAATTTGGTGATACGGAGTGAATGGGAAAGTTCTAGGCCCGCTAGAAGAGCCTCATATTCGGCTATGTTGTTGGTAACTGGGAATTTGAGCTGGTATGCCAGTGGGAAGGTAAGGCCTTCAGGCGATAGGAGGGCAATGTCGATTCCTTTCCCTTGGGAATTAAGAGCTCCATCAAAATGTAACGTCCACATATAATCATCTGTTTGGTTGATGGACATTAGTTCCTCATCTGGAAACTCTGATTGGACAGGATCAAATTTGGGGAGAGGATGGTGAGCGAGATGCTCAGCTATGGCATAACCTTTAATCGCCTTTTGCTGAATGTAGGTGATGTCAAACTGAGAAAGAAAGCTTTGCCAGCGTGCTAACCTATCAGTCAGGATAGATTTTTCTAGAAGGAATTTGATAGGGTTCATTCGGGCAATCAGATGGACTTCATGAGCTAGAAAATAGTGTTTCAGTTTCTGCACCACCCAAACAAGGGCGGCACAGGTTTTCTTCATAGCCGTGTACTTTTGCTCACAGGGGTTGAGGAGTTTGGACAAGTAATAGATCACCCTTTCCTTGCCCCCTTCATCGGCTTGTGCTAGGACAGCTCCTACGGAGTCATCTAGGACTGAGATGTAAAGGATTAAAGGTTTGCCTAGCGTGGGAGGAATCAGGAAGGGTGGATTGGCCAGGTATTCCTTCAGTCCTTCAAAAGCTTTTTGGCATTTAGAATCCCAAAGGAATTCTACTCCTGACTTAGTCAACTCGTAGAAAGGTTTGCACATTTGCGAGTGCTGGGACACAAACCGACGAATGAATTGCAACCTCTCAATTAGACCTCGGACTTCTCTCAGATTTCTCGGAGGTGACATATCCCTAATTGCCTTAGCTTTGTTGGGATCTATTTCGATACCCCTCTTACTCATAATGAAACCATGCAATTTGCCCAATGAAACACCAAATACGCACTTTTTCGGATTCATTTTCAAATTGAACTCCCTTGATCTTTGTAGCACCTTAGCTAGAACTCTCGAGTGTTCTGCCCTAGTCCTTGACTTTACCAACAAATCATCCACATACACCTTTAAATATACATACATCATGTCATGCAATATTGCCATCATAGCCCTTTGATAAGTAGCTCTAGCATTCTTCAAACCAAATGGCATGATCAAGTAGCAGTAAGTTCCCCAAGGTGTGGTGAATGGTGTTTTCTCCTGATCCTCTTCTGCCAAACGAATCTAATTATACCCTGAAAATCCATCCATAAACAAGAGAGTTTCATAGCCAGCCGTGTTATCAACCAACACATCGATGTGAGGCAAGGGGAAATCATCTTTTGGACACGCGCGGTTAAGGTCTCGGAAATCGATACAGATTCCCACCTTCCCATCCTTTTTCATGACCGGGACAATGTTTGCCACCCACTGAGGATACAGGACGACTCTAATAAACCTGACTTTATGGAGCTTGTCGACCTCTTCCTTCATTTTAAAAGCCATCTGGGGGTGGAAACATCTTAACCTTTGCTTTACTGAGACGGACCCTGGTTTTAGTGTTAGGCGGTGTTCGACCAGGGTGGGATCCAATCCCGGCATATCCTCGTAGCTCCATGCGAACGTGTCCCTATACTCCTTGAGAACCTCAATCAACTCCTCCTCTTTGAGCGATGGCAAATTATCGCTTATGAGGACGATCCTAGGGTCTTCCTCGGTTCTCAGGTTAATTCCTTTGGTTGGTTCTTCTATAGCGGCTAATGGTTCGTCAAACCTCCTCATTCCGCTAGCATATGCGCCAACCGCGTCCTCATATTCTTTATCCCCTTCCTCGATAGGGTACTCCTCGTTCGTAATCTCATATACACCATACCCTTCATCGATTGTGCAATCCTCCTCACATTATAACTCCGACAGTTGGATGGGATTTTCTATCAACTGAGGAATAGCAAGGCATGCATGGCACCTATTGGCTAAATCTAGAAGAAATCGACGAGGAATCTGCCTACCCTTGGACTTTCTTCTAGGTACTACCCTTGACCCATTATTGCTAGATTGACCTACCTGTCCTACAGACGAAGGGGAAGTTGAAGAATGTATAGGAAAAGATCCCTCATCAGAGGGGTAAGGAAGGTCGCTCAGGGGACCTTGAATGAGTGGCCCGCAGGTCGGGGCGCACTCGTGGGAGATATAGGAAGTCTTCTCAAAGGAAATGCATTATCGAGGAGTTTGGAAATTGGCATTTTTTTTATTTTCATTTTCAATTACGAAACAATTGAAAGAAGTTGGGGAATGAGAGAAGAGGATTATAGCTAGGGGGTTGTAAGGCTCGTGGAGAAGATCATGGTTGAAAACTTGGCGCGGGTTGAGAAGTCCGCGCAAGAATGTAAGCAGAGAAGGGGACCTGGGAATATCGTCAGACAAACGTCTGGCCCAAGAAAGAGTCAGTAGCAGTGGCTAAGGAGAATGATTAGATAGAATGACGGATAGCGAGGAGAATTTGGAGTTTTGGCAATGTCAACGACACCCTTTGGCACCTTGGAGATCAAAAGTGGCCCCTCTAAGTCTGGAGGCGAGAACATCCACTACAGTGCAATGGAAATATCATGTATATCGAACCACTTGTTCTACTTGCTATCTAGGTCATCATGCTTCCCCTTCTTGGCAGCCCTTGAGCAACTTTCAGCTACGTAGGCAATCCGCAATTCCCCCTGTCATTCTTTCGGGTGATCCCCTAACTGCATAGCCAGCCCCTTTTTCAAATGAGAGTACAAGGTCCATGTAAGAGGTTCCTCGTGTGCTTCGAGTTGACCTTCAAAGCCCAGGTCAGCTCTAAGGATTAACCTTGTCTTCTTTGGCAGTCTCAGTCTACCCTGTAGTTGTGCCCCCAAGCCTTTGCCATGTTGGTAGCCCAGGTTCTTCATTATCTCCCATCCCTTAGAATGGGAAGGGTGACATGTGATGCGGGACGGACACGGGAGACGACACTATATGGTGCCACCCTCGGACTCTAGATGAAGACACGACCAGCAACATATACCAGGGAGACACTAAGCCCGACACTACGAGCTCCTAGTGGCGAAACGTCGCTAACAGAAGTGGAAGCTCACTCGTCGTCCCAAGCGAGGGAAAGCGCGGACCGTGCGCGGTTAAGGAACTGGCGGAGGTCAAGGGTAGTCCGACTCAACTTCCGGACTCAGATCGAGTCGCGGGACGGGTCACTCTCACACTCACAGCGGTGACATGAACACACGGGCTAGTACCTATCGCTCTCGGTAGCGGCAAAAGACCATATACTAGCTAAGCAAATGAACGCCAAGAGGTTCGGACCATTACCTCCACGCACCCGGCGTGGTGAAGACAACCCCGGCCGAATCACGGACTCCCGGTCAACAATTATTACAGCAATACACTAAGTTGACCCACTCCACGTAGGGAGGTAAAAGGTCACATGTGGGGTCCGGGAATCACGCAACTCGGGTTGACGGGCAGCATCTTGATGTCGCCCGGCGGTGCCGAACTCCGCATTTTCGTGCTTTCCGAACGGCGGCTTCTACGGGCCCGTGGGGCCCACGGGCGGTGCTATCCTCCGGATCTGCGGGGGTGGGACCCACTGTGATGGGGACCCCTAGTGGCGCGCCTCCACGGACGGCGGTCGGCCGGGAACACCGATCGGGGGTCGATCGGCCCCGATTCCCAACTCTTGAACTAATAATCCACGGATTTTGGTTGCTATCTTCCGGCGCGCGCTCCGGCGAAAACGGCCGCTGCGATCAATCCCGACGTCGGATCGGGACGCATGAACTATCGTTGGAAAGCTCTCTTCAAATGATTAAATCCAGATCTAAAGAGATCTGCTGGATCTGGTCGGATCAGAACTTTATTGAATTTACAAGTCACTGTTGTACAGTAACCGAAATCTCAGATCTGCATGGCACGTGTCTGAGAACCACCGTTGACCGCCTAGTAAACCTCCGATTCAGCTCTTGAGCTCTTCTTAGGAGTTGTAGGGCATCAAAACAAGAAACGGGGACTATTTTTAGAATTTGATTTGGAGGTGGCTGCGATTTGTTATGATTTTTGGGGTGACTGGTGGTCGGATCTGGGAACAGGTGGACAGAACTGTAGATGGGTCTGAGAACGATTTTTTAGAAAATATGAGATGGGCGAATCAAAAAATGAGAAAAATTGTGGATGAAGGGGTGGATGGAGGGAACCCCCAGTAAAATTGGGCGAACTAAAAGAAATCAAAAAGTGGATCTAAGACATGAAACGCAGGGCGGTGGTGAACCTGGACAGAACTCTGGCAGAACCGAAATAGAAGAGTGGAAGAAAATCAAAAATTAGTAAACGTGATCTGAATGCTGGCCTGATTTTTGTGGGTGGAGAGGAACATCCCAGGAACAACTCCTCCAAATTTGGTAGCCAAATGAGTTCGGAGAAGATCTGTGAAGTTCGAACAAGCTGCTGTGGTACTGCGCAGGCAGAACTCCGTTGATGACGATGGCGGTGCGGTGGCTGCTCGTGGCGGCGGCGGCGATCGTCGGAATCGATACACGAGGCATCACACCTCAGAATGGAAGCCTTCACAGCTTCAAGGGGGAGATGGAGGAGAGATTAGGGGGGGGGCACCAGCCCTTGCTCTTGAAATTTGTTTGATTCAAATGGCATTAATTCTTCCAAAATGGAAAATACAAGCTTAAATAGGTTACATCTCACATCCATCCACAACCGTAGGATCTAGGAGTGGGATATGAAGGGATGGGATGGCATGAGACACACACACACAAAAATAAATAAAAAATAAGGGGAGGGGGGTGGCCTATTGACTATGGTGGCAAGGGGGGGACAAGTTGGTAGCCACCTTGGACTTTGAAGTCCACTTGTCTCCCATGTGCCTTTTACCATTCAAACTTCTAGATGCCTCCATTTGACATGTTGACTGACCCCACATGGGGCCCATGGGCTAAGGTGGATCAATGGGAGGGGCCTGAGGGTCCCGTGGGGCCCAGGGGTCCCATTTTACAAATAAGCCCCTCGTACACTCATAATTACATACCGAATACAATGAGATAAACACAAATTACACACACATAAAGGCTAACTAAATATGATAAATGGGGAGGCTCAAGGCGGAGTCTCCAGGCTGTTTCCGAGCCAGATGGATGCTGAGATGGCTCGAGTCGTGCTCCGTGTGCGGTACCGGTGGCTCGGCGTGTCGCGCCGCTCAACTGCTCGGGTGTCCGCACCAATTCTCCCCGGGTGGGAGAAACTCGACCCTGTCGAGTAAGGGTCTGCATCGCTCCTGTATCGCTCCAGAAGGTCCGGGTCGATCCGCTGCAACTCGCCATGTGTGATCCATGTGTCCTCAATAGTGGGCCGTCCTCTCCATCGCACTAGGTAGCGCGGGTAAGATCCACTCCTGGTAACTGTCACTTGCTCGTCCAGTATACGATCTATATGCTCACGCTGCCGTGAAAAAGGGGCTGGAGGTGGAAGTGGACACTCAGGTGTGGGATCACTCTCAAGGGGAGGAGATGACTCAAAAGGCTCACTAGGGATCACCGCTGGGTCCCTATATGCAACAAGATCCGATACATTGAACGTAGAGCTTATACCATATTCCTCGGGCAGGTCCACAACATACGCATTGGATCCAACGTGTTTCAACACTCTAAAGGGACCGGCTCCGTGAGCTTGCAACTTCTTAATGGTTCCAGAGGGAAACCGTTCAGGTCTTACCCTGATCATGACGTATTCGCCCTCATGGAACTCTCGGTGGTGTCGGTGGGCATCGGCTAACTCCTTGTACCGTGCATTGCTAGCCTCAATGTGACGACGGATGTCATCATGCAAACTCCTAACATGCCTAGCAAACGACTCGGCCGACTCCGACACTCTAGCATGGATAGGCATGGGGACAAGGTCAACGGGTTTCCTAGGCCTACGACCTGTGACAATTTCAAATGGACTCATGCCGGTAGACCTATTCACCGAATCATTGTATGCAAACTCAGCCATAGGTAAAATGAGATCCCAATCCCCAATGCGGTCCTTAACTAGACACCTCAAAAGATCTCCCAGACTCCTATTGACCACCTCGGTCTGACCGTCTGTCTGGGGATGATATGCAGTGGAAAACTTGAGGTGAGTACCCATCATATGCCATAGTCTCTTCCAAAAGTAGGAAGTGAATCTAACATCACGATCAGACACTATAGTGCGAGGTAACCCGAACTTGCACACCACATGAGTAAGGAATAGGCGGGCTACCCTAGAAGCATCCGAAGTCTTCGAGCAAGGGACAAAGAGGGCAATCTTCGAGAAACGGTCAACCACCACATAGACCGAATCATGCTTCCTGGAGGTACGTGGCAGTCCCAAAACAAAGTCCATGCTAACATCCTGCCACGAGACATCAGGCACGGGAAGAGGCGTATAAAGGCCCGAGCTTTACTTCTTCATCTTGGCCGTAGCACATGTACGGCACTGAGCCACGATGTTAGCAACATCGCGCTTCAAGCTCGGCCAATAAAATCGATGCTCCACTGCCTCAATAGTCTTGTTCCGACCAAAGTGGCCGGCTAGACCTCCCGCATGTAGTTCCCACACTAAGAAATCTCGAACCAAAGTTCGGGGAACACATAGCCTGCTACCTCGAAAAAGGTAACCCTCCTGAAGCACATACTCATCAAGGTCTCTCAAGGGTCCGGCCTGGAGAGCGGTAAAAATCTGACCGAAGTCAGGACAATCAACATAGGCCTCCTTCATCTTCTCTAACCCTATGACCTCGGCACTCATGGTGGTAAGCAAACATGCTCGCCGACTCAAGGCATCAGCCACCTTGTTCTCCACTCCAGCCTTATGTTTCAGCACAAAGGTGAACTGCTGGAGATACTCGACCCAACGACTATGACGCGAGTTAAGCTTCTTTTGCGACTGGAGGTACCTCAATGACTCGTGGTCGGAGTATAGGACAAACTCCTGATGTAAAAGATAGTGCCTCCAATGCCTAAGAGCCTGAACAACTGCGTAGAATTCTTTATCATACGTGGAATATCACAGTTTCGCGTCATTCAGCTTCTCGCTGAAATATGCGATCGGGTGGGACTCCTGACTCAAAACTCCTCCAATCCCAACACCCGACGCATCACAAGAGACCTCAAACACCTTCGAGAAATCAGGAAATCGAAGGATAGGTGTCTGGGTCATGCGCTCCTTGATGTCCTTGAAGGCGGCAGATGCGGCCTTCGTCCATACAAATGTGCCCTTCCGGATGCAATCCGTGATCGGGGCGGTGATGGAGCTAAATCCGCGGATGAAGCGACGGTAGAACGTCGCAAGGCCATGAAAGCTGCGGACATCATGAACCGTACGGGGTTCCGGCCACTCAACAATGGCCCGGACCTTCTCCGGATCGGCAGAGACCCCAGTACTAGACACGATAAAACCCAAGAAGGTAAGCTGAGGTGTCATGAAGGCACACTTCTGTGGGTTCGCAAACAGCTGCTCTCGCCGAAGAAGTAGACAGACCTGCCGAAGGTGGTCTAAGTGGTCCCCTGTGGTGCGGCTATAGATAAGGATATCATCAAAATACACCACTACAAAGACTCCGATGAAAGGTCGAAGGACCTGAGTCATGAGCCGCATGAAAGTGCTAGGGGCATTGGTCAACCCAAAAGGCATGACCAACCACTCATATAGACCGTCCTTGGTCTTAAATGCGGTCTTCCACTCATCACCTGGCCTAATCTTCACCTGATGGTAGCCACTCTTAAGATCGATCTTCGAAAAGATAGTGGCACCTGCCATCATGTCCAACATGTCATCAAGGCGGGGAATAGGGAACCTGTACTTCACGGTGATCTTGTTGATGGCTCGACTATCAATGCACATTCTCCACGTGCCATCCTTCTTCGGGGCGAGTAATGCGGGTACAGCACATGGACTCATGCTGTCCCGAACAGACCCTCTCTGCACTAACTCAACGACCTGCCGTTTAAGCTCGGCATGCTCCGGGGGACTCATGCGATAATGAGGAAGGTTGGGCAAAGAAGAGCCCGGAACAAGGTCGATGGCATGCTGAATATCCCGCATAGGTGGGAGTCCCTCGAGAAGCTCATCGGGAAAGACATCAGCATACTCCTGCAGAATGGGAACAACCTCGGGTGGGAGCTCACCCTCGGAGTCCCGCTCCACCTCTCGGACCGTAATGGAAAACACCGGACAGCCCTGACTAAGCTCCTGCTCCATCTCCCGGGAGCTAATCATGATCAATCTCCTCATCGAGGGCTCTCCTAGGCCAGAGGTAACGGTCATAGCCCGAGCTGGGGATGGGGTACTAGGCCCGGGAACGGAATGCTTCGGAGTACTAGGGCCAGTAGGACCCCTGACTGATGGGCTCCTGGGCCGAACGGGTTGGAGGGTGACCCGCTGGCCGGCGTGGTCGAAGGTACAGGTGTTCGACCGGCCATGGAGCGTGGCATCCCGGTCGAATAACCACGGCCTACCAAGAATGATACTGCCCACTTCCATGGGGAGAACATCACACCATATCTCGTCACGGTAGGAGTGGAGCTGTAGCGGGACCAAGCACCGCAGCCTGACCGAAATGGAAGTGGTATCCACCCATGATACCTAATAGGGGCAAGGGTGGTCTACGGGTGTGAGACCAAGACGAGTGACAGCGTTCGTGGAGATTGCATTGATACAACTCCCGCTATCGATGACCACCTTGCAAATTTGCTTTCCCAGCCTACAGAATACATGAAGGATAGTAGTCCGTCGCCAGTCATCACTGACCTATGGCTGGGTGAGGATACATCTGACGACCCCCACGTGGGTATCGTCCGAATGCTGGGCATCCTGGGCCTCACCTCCCATCTCATAGTACTCGTCAGCTAGCTCTTCATCTGCCTCATAGCTGACTAACTCGAGGCCCGTAGGGGTGGTGTCCTCGGCCTGTGTGTCCCCAATGTGAAGAGATGGGCGGGTGGGACACTGGTTGGCGAAATGGCCAAACCCATTGCAGCGATAACACTGCTGCCGTGATCCACTAGGCTCCCCAATCATAGGTTCTTTACCTTTATCCTCCTGACAGATAGGAGGCGTAGGCAACAAAGGACGTGCAGGAGGTGCGGGTGCCGGTGGACGGACTGTGGGTGGGGCCGTGAGATGCTGGGGACGAGGAAGGTCCCTTGGGGGTGGAGGACGAGGCCTAGGAGCAAAGGGCTCGGGGCGAGCGGGCTCCTGAGGTCGAGTCATGGGGGCCCTCGGATACATACAAGATGAGCCACGGGGCTCGACACTACAAAGGGGAAAGGAGCCCAACCGATAGGGTGACTCGAACTCGACCTCGAACTGCTCCAATTCGAGAGCGATCTGATATGCCTACTCCAAAGTGGTTGCATTGCGGCGAAAGAGTTCATATTGATAATTGGGCCGCAAACCTCTTCGAAAGCGGGATATAGTCATGGTGCTCTCTTCTGTGACCCCACACATTAAGTAATACTCATCGAACTCGGCGGTGTACTCGGTCACGGATCGGTTCCCTTGGGAGATGCTTTGCCACTTGTCTATAAGACGTTGGCGATATGAGGCAGGAAGGTATTTCTCCCTCAATTTGATTTTCATATCATCCCAAGTACCGATTTGGGGTTGACTCGCTGGTTGAGCAGGCTCTCCACATTGATCCAATAAGTTTGGGCCTGCCCTTGCAGCTTCATCTTTGCGTATCGGACTCTTCGGTGGTCCGCCATCTCAAACCACTCGAAGTACCGGTCCATGCCAACCTCCCAATCTAAATACACCCTAGGGTCCAAGGACCCGCTAAAAGTGGGAGGGTCCGCACGCACACCCCTAAGAATGCGGTCGTCATCCTCGTCATCATGATTCCGTCGTTGATGACGACGACCGTTACCCCCTTCATCATTATCAGATGCATAATCATCCACCACATGCACCTGTTGAACCCCAACATTCTCTACTTGAGCCCTTGGCACAGCGGGTTGCTGCACCGGCTCTTGTAGGCCATTCGTCGGCGCGGGTTGCGCCGCTACTGGGCCCCTCTCTAGGACAGCGATCCTCCCAACTAGGCCCTGAATGGACTGATCCGAACTCTCGGCCCGATCCTCGAGGGCTTTCATCCGCCCTTCTAGACGCGTTCCTATGCCATCCATACGCGTACTAAGGCCATCCATACGCGTGTCAAGACGTTCCATAATGGCTCGGAACATCTCGGCCGTCGAGGACTCACCGGAGCTACGGGCCCGGGAGTCCGTCATAGGTGGTGGTGGCGAGTATTGGGTACCTCGACGGGTGGACATGCAACTGACACATGACCTAGAAGACACCGACTAATGCAAACACTCACTAAATGATGCACTTCGACCTAAGCCAATATCCGGTACGGGGCGGAGTTAATCGATCCGAAGATCACTCCCGTAAGTGTGCTACCTCCCGGTAGGCGTAGCCTAACGTTCGGACAACACCTTTTAAGATACCGAATTATCGGGATGAAATGTAATTTAAAACACACTTTTTTTTGTTTTAAATAATGATGATCCTAGACTCGACTTAGACCATGCAAGACATATGCAACGACTACCCTAGACTCGACTCGCTCTGATACCAAACTGATGCGGGACGGACACGGGAGACGACACTATATGGTGCCACCCTCGGACTCTAGATGAAGACACGACCAACAACATACACCAGGGAGACACTAAGCCCGACACTACGAGCTCCTAGTGGCGAAACGTCGCTAACAGAAGTGGATGCTCACTCGTCGTCCCAAGCGAGGGAAAGCGCAGACCGTGTGCGGTTAAGGAACCGGCGGAGGTCAAGGGTAGTCCGACTCACTTTCGGACTCGGATCGAGTCACGGGACGGGTCACTCTCACACTCACAGCGGTGACATGAACACACGGGCTAGTACCTATCGCTCTCGGCAGCGGTAAAAGACCATATACTAGCTAAGCAAATGAACGCCAAGAGGTTCGGACCATTACCTCCATGCACCCGGCGTGGCGAAGACAACCCCGGCCGAATCACGGACTCCCGGTCAACAATTATTACAGCAATACACTAAGTCGACCCACTCCACGCAGGGAGGTAAAGGTCACATGTGGGGTTCGGGAATTACGCAACTCTGGTTGACGGGCAGCATCTTGATGTCGCCCGACGGTGCCGAACTCCGCGTTTTCGTGCTTTCCGAACGGCGGCTTCTACGGGCCCGTGGGGCCCACGGGCGGTGCTGTCCTCCGGATCTACGGGGGTGGGACCCACTATGATGGGGACCCCTGGTGGCACGCCTCCACGGACGGCGGTCGGCCGGGAACACCGATCGGGGGTCGATCGGCCGCGATTCCCTACTCTTGAACTAATAATCCACGGATTTTGGTTGCTGTCTTCCGGCGCGCGCTCCGGCGAAAACGGCCGCTGCGATCAATCCCGACGTCGGATCGGGACGCATGAGCTATCGTTGGAAAGCTCACTTCAAATGCTTAAATCTAGACCCAGAGAGATCTGCTGGATCTGGTCGGATCAGAACTTTATTGAATTTACAAGTCCCTGTTGTACAGTAACCAAAATCTCAGATCTGCAGGTCACTTGTCTGAGAACCACCGTTGACCGCCTAGTAAACCTCCGATTCAGCTCTTGATCTCTGCTTAGGAGTTTTAGGGAATCAAACCATGGAACTGGGACTATTTTTATAATTTGATTTGGAGGTGTATGCGATTTGTTGTGATTTTTGGGGTGACTAGTGGTCGGATCTGGGAACAGGTGGACAGAACTATAGATGGGTCTGAGAACAATTTTTTAGAAAATATGAGATCAGCGAATCAAAAATGGAGAAAAATTGTGGATGAAGGGGTGATGGATGGAACCCCCAGTAAAATTGGGGGAACTAACAGAAATCAAAAAGTGGATCTAAGACATGAAACGCAAGGCGGTGGTGAACGTGCACAGAACTCTGGCAGAACCGAAATGGAAGAGTGGACGAAAATCAAAAATTAGTAAACATGATTTGAATGCTGGCCTGATTTTTTTGGGTGAAGAGGAACATCCCAGGAACAACTCTTCCAAATTTGGTAGCCAAATGAGCTCGGAGAAGATCTGTGAATTTCGAACAAGCTGTTGTGGTACTGCGCAGGCAGAACTCCGTTGATGACGATGGCGGTGCGGTGGCGGCTCGTGGCGGCGGCGGCGATCATCGGAACCGATACATGAGGCGTCACACCTCAGAATGGAAGCCTTCACAGCTTCAAGGGGGAGAGGGAGGAGAGTGGAGGGGGGGCGCACCAGCCCTTGCTCTTGGAATTTGTTTGATTCAAATGGCATTAATTCTTCCAAAATGGAAAATACAAGCTTAAATAGGTTACATCTCACATCCATCCACAACCGTAGGATCTAGGAGTGGGAGATGAAGGGCTGGGATGGCATGAGACACACACACACAAAAATAAATAAAACATAAGGGGAGGGGGGCGGACTATTGACTATGGTGGCAAGGGGGGGACAAGTTGGTAGCCACCTTGGACTTTGAAGTCCACTTGTCTCCCATGTGCCTTTTACCATTCAAACTTCTAGATGCCTCCATTTGACATGTTGACTGACCCCACATGGGGCCCATGGGCTGAGGTTGATCAATGGGAGGGGCCTGGGGGTCCCGTGGGGCCCAGGGGTCCCATTTTGCAAATAAGCCCCTCGTACACTCATAATTACATACCGAATACAATGAGATAAACACAAATTACACACACATAAAGGCTAACTAAATATGATAAATGGGGAGGCTCAAGGCGGAGTCTCCAGGCTGTCTCCGAGCCAGATGGATGCTGAGGTGGCTCGAGTCGTGCTCCGTGTGCGGTACCGGTGGCTCGACGTGTCGCGCCGCTCAACTGCTCGGGTGTCCGCACCAACATGACTTTGGAGTTGGAAGCAGCTTTTGTGTTAAAGGGGTGCGGCGAGGGTCACATACATCCGACAGTGAAAGAATTGGCCGGTGGGTCGGCCAAATAGAGGGTAGAGAGGTATTAATAGCATCCACTATATAAAAGATGGGCATGCTATTTACCTTGATAATCCAAGCCTTATATGGAAACTTTAAGCACTGGTGATTGGTGGATGGCACAGCATTGATAACTTCAATGTAGGGGCGGCCTAGTATGGCCTTGAATGTGGGATCCATATCAAGGATATAAAATTCCATAGAGATTGATGCAGGGCCCAATTCTACATTCAAGATAACCAACCCCTTTGGTGGCCTTTTGCTGTTGTCATAGGCTGTAACTGTGATTGATGAAGGCCTTATCTGTTC